>CM075670.1:99400000-104400000 GCA_037962975.1 Clitoria ternatea | reverse complement strand
CCAAAATTTCTATGAAGTTTGATGTTTAAGTGTACAAGGAAACTCTCTCACTAGAGTGGATATACAATTTAAAGTTTACACAAGATAATAACTCTCAAAGAGAGGATATGCAAATATTAGCACTTCAAGAAAATATTTTCTCTCTTAAAAACAATTAATTAGCAAGTCTAGAAAATAACTTTACTCACAAATATTTACTCTCAAATCAATAAGCCAAGAATTAGAAACAGAGAGCAATTAAGAGAGTAGAAGAGAATGATGCAGCGAGAGAGAAGAAGAAAGCAAAGGAAATGCTTCAATGCTTGGTACATTTTGCTTCTTCAATTTCCTCTCTATTTATAGCCTCCAGCAACATGGAATTTTCACTTAAAATATTCCAATGGATCCATAAATCATGTAATGGAACTTGTCTTTGTCTGCTTAGTGGACCATTATTCATGAAGTGCGATCTGAGGCTTTCAACTTTGCAATTCCAGCTTGTAACGCATGTTCAACAATCATTTGAACTGAATGAATCAATTCATTTCTCAAAAGAATCGATTCTTTTAGTGTTATTTATGCAATTTTAGACTCTTCCAGGCGTATGAATCGATTCAGGGCAGGGGGAATCGATTCAAACCATTAAAAACACACATCCTGGGCCACTGTCTTTGTGTGAATCGATTCACACATGCATTGAATCGATTCAGCCTATCAAAAATGCATTCCTGGGTACTTAGAAACCGTATGAATCGATTCATTCCTCTTTGCCTTGCATAATGAATCGATTCATGCACCTGTTGCATGAATTCTAGCACTTTGTTTTACCCTTTATGAAATTTGTTCAATCATGGCTCCAATCCTTTGATCCTTAGGCACTTTGATAAATTTATTTCACCTGATTTAAACCTTTAAAAATGCCTTGAACATGTGTCCTTAATTATTCATCAAACTTAAACATCAACCATTTTAGATTCCACATCAAACATAATTAAAGCTTGATAACATCCTTGATATTTCTTCATTTGTTGTGTCATTATCAAAACCTACATCAACATAAAAATACATTCTTCACCACCTCCTCGACACTATCCCAGTCGGGGATAATGATGGACACCTTCGACCGTACCACAACCCCCAGATAACTGCTCAACTTCGTGGCATGCGGTCCACTGAATCTACCGGTGTTGACATCCATCTCAACAACTATCCTCTCTCCCCGGTGACGCCTACGTGCGACGTCTGGCATCCGGGTAACACCTCTACTCTTCCGAGTAGAGGAACCACTGGCCTGTGAGTCGGACCTGGATCGTCCATCCTGGTCAGCCATGAACATCTGTCCAAACAAGGAAAAAAACTATCAAATATTAAATATAACATTTAAAACAACGAATAACTAATATAACATGTAATTCAATGTCTCACCAACAAGATTAATACCCTATTAAGATGAAATATTTTCCCACAAGCCCTCATGGTGGTCATGACGACTGGCAACTACATCATCTATGTCATGTTCTACGATAGATGTTGGAATACGTGTTGTAGTTGATGGAATGTCCATAATATCAACATTGGGGTCTCCAATGTGTCTACCTTGGATAACAATTGACCACCGTTTGTCAGCTGGGTCAGCCACATAAAAAACTTGCTTCACCTGCGTTGCCATTATGAATGGTTCGTCCTTATGCCCTATCTTGTTGAGGTCCACCAACGTAACTCCTAAATCATCAGTTATGACACCGTTCTTATTGTCAACCCATTTGCATTTAAACACAGGAACGGTGAAGGGACCGTAATCAACTTCCCATATATCTTCAATCACACCAAAGTAGCATGACTCGGCCATCACAGGGTTATTGTCCTTTGCAGTTGAGAAATGCATTGACTGAGCCACAACCATCACTCCACTGTTTTGATTTGTACTCTTTTCATCCTGTGTCCTTGTATAAAACGAATAGTTGTTTATGTCATACCCACAAAAGGTGAGGACATCAAAGTTCGGGCCCTGTGCTAGTCGATGTAATGTCGAGGATGCAGATGCATCTTTCAGGACGGTCTTTTAGAAACACTGCATGAAACTCTTGTTGTGTTCATTCAACAACCACTTTTCAGTCATTTTAGGGTTGGTTTTCTTGACTAGCTCCTTGTGTGTGGCTAGATACGGTTGCACGTCATCCGTGTTGTTTAAAATATACAAGTGTGCCTGAAGGACATCAGCACGTGGCATGCTCTTCACTTTTTTTCCAATCGTTCCTTTCCCATCCAATCTCCCTTCATGACGAGTCGTTGGAATACCAATGCTTGCAGCATGTGACATGTATTCAGTGCAAAACTCAATTGCTTCCTCTGCAATATATCTTTCCACAATTGAAGCTTTGGGACGACGTTGGTTCTTCATATACCCTTTTAATATCTTCATATATCGCTCAACGGGATACATCCACCGTAAGAACACTAGACCACACCAACGGACCTCTCTCACCAAATGGATGATTAAGTGGACCATTATGTCAAAAAAAGAGGGCGGGAAATACATTTCAAGCTGACATAATATAAGTGATGCTTCCTGTTCCAACACATCCAATTCGCCGGGCACGATTACCTTGCAACATATGGAATTGAAAAACATACACAACCTTGTTATGACATTTCTCACATTTTTAGGAAGAATGTCACGAATGGCGATAGGCAGAAACTGCTGCATCAACATGTGACAATCGTGAGATTTCAACCCAACTAACTTCAAATCTTTCATGGAAACACAAGACTTGATGCTGGAGCCATAACCAGATGGAACTTTCACACTTCGTAACGATTCATACAGACTTTGCTTTTCTTTTCTGGATAACGTATGACATGCTGGAGGCAAATATGTTCTTTTGCCCTTTGATTGTGGATGCAAATCCTAACGTATACCCATCAACTCTAAGTCTATACGCGAGTTTAGGCCATCCTTAGTCTTACCGGGTATGTTTAAGAGTGTACCAACTAAACTGTCGCACACATTCTTCTCCACATGCATTACATCAATGCAGTGTCTTACATCAAGCTCCCTCCAATATGGCAGGTCAAAAAACACTGACCTTTTCTTCCAGTTGTTTTGTGTCGGGTGCTGTTTTTCACACTTACCAAATTGTACGTTGACGTCCTTCACCTTTTCATATGCCTGGCGACCAGATAGTTGTGGAGGAGCCATTTCAAAATCTTGGGCACCGTTAAACGACTTCTTCAACCTTCGAAACGGATGATTCGCTTTAAGAAACCTTCGATGTCGAAGATAAACATTTTTCCTGCCATGATGCAACCGCACAGAACTAGTCCCCTCCTCACACACTGGACAAGCTTTATGACCCTTCACACTGTACCCAGATAAGTTACCATACACTGGAAAGTCATTGATTGTGCAAAATAGCATGGCACGTAATTTGAATGATCGCCCGGTAAACCCATCAAACACTTCAACCCCGTCTCCCCACAACCTTTTGAGGTCTTCAACCAATGGAGTTAAATATACATCAATGTCGTTCCCCGGTTGTCGTGGACCAGAAATCATCATTGATAACATCACATATTTTCGCTTCATGCACAACCATGGCGGCAAGTTGTAAACAAACAACAAAACAGGCCACGAACTATGGTTTGTGCTCAGGTTCCCAAACGGGTTCATGCTGTCTGTGGCTAGTGCAAGCCTAACATTTCTTGGTTCATTGGCAAATTCTAGAAAAATCCTATCCATTTTCTTCCATTGCGACCCATCGGCCGGATGCCTAAGTAGTTCATCAATAACCCTCTCATCAGCATGCCATCTCATAACTTTTGCATCATCTGCATTGGCAAACAGACGCTTTAGTCTTGGAACTATAGGTAGATACCACAACACCTTTGCAGGAGACCTTTTAGTGCATACCTCATTAGAATCCGCCTCTTTCTTCTTATACCGTGACACCCCACATCTAGGACATCGATGCAACATTTCTAACTCACCCCGGAATAATACACAATCATTTGGGCATGCATGTATTTTCTCATACTCCAAACCCATAGGACACAACACCTTTTTGGCCTCATAGTTACGATTCGGCAAGGTGTTTCCAGCTGGGAGCATTTCTTTCAAAAACTTTAATAAGTCAGTGAAACTTTTATCCGTCCACCCGTTTATGGCCTTCAAATTAAACAATCGCAAAACTGCTGATAACCTCGTGAAATTGAGGCAGTTTGGATACAACGGCTGCTCAGAGTCCTCACACAGAGTTGTATATACATGAGCTTTCTTAAAACCTTCTACCCCTACATCACGGATCATATCCTCGAGTCGGTCATCCATGTCGACATTGTTGTCATGCATCGAGCTTCGATTTTTAGTCTGAGAGCTGTTACTTGGCACCACCACATCTTCACCATGCCATATCCAACACGTATAACTACGTAGAAAATCGTCACACAGTAGATGTTCTCGCACCTCTTCCAAGTCTACCCGACGCAGGTTGAAGCATTTAACACAAGGGCAAAAATACTTTCCATTCACCCCCACTGCATTCCTCGCTATGAATTCTATAAATGATTCAACTCCCCCCTCGTACTCCAGACTTAGGCGTGATGCAGTTATCCAACTCCGATCCATACCAACTGTTTACAAGGTGCTATAATCAACCTCACTTTTTATACAAAGGTAGTGGTCCTATACCCATTCAGCATGACAATTGTTTTTATACGTCATTCATATATACAGGTTAGGACTTATTTTAAAATTTGATGAAATTTCGGCAGCATTTCGTATTGGTCTCTAAGTACACAAAATGAGAGTGGTCAAATAAAATTCAACCACAACCAAATATGCACCCAGAGAACAACACAAAATGCAAGTTACCGAAATTTTATCAAATTTTAAATTAACTCCTAACTTGTACATACTAACAATGACGTATAAAAAATAATTGTTCATCCCAAACTGTCCAAACGGACAATTCAAGATTCAACACAAACGATGACATTAATTGATTTAATGACCATTTGGGTCAAATCTCAAACGGGGAACTACGGTTCACTCATATGCACAACAACTTTCATACTAGTTAACAACCACACACATACAACAACAATAAACATAACATATAAGAGCAACCAACAATAAAAGAAATAAAATGGATAATAATTTAGTTAACTTTTTTCCTAAATTAGTATGATGTTTTTAATTTGTGTTATTTTGAAGTAGAAGTATGGTGTTGGAGTATGGATTATGGACTATGGATTATGATGTTGGTTTATAATGCAGGTTCAAACTTTAGACTTTTATTTAGTAATTAATATGATATTTTTAAATTCTATTATTTTCAAGTAGAACTATGGTGTTAGATGATGGATTATGGATTATGAGAATTGAGATTTGTACTTTTATTTTATGGATTACGGCTTATGGACATGGTGTTGAATTTGGTTAAATTCTACTTAAGAAGAACAGTATAAGTTCTAGGAGAACAGTAATCTCAACCATTTAGAACTTTTCAATTTAGGGAGTACATTTTAACCAAAAGAGGTATCTTATAATATTTCTAAAGTTCATACACCCAATTTAAACTTACAACTACAAATCAATAGGTTGGTTCATCCAAAGATTGTTAATGTAACTAGTTATCCTATGAATATAAGGCTTCCATCTTAATTTTCTAGAATATATAGGTGATAAATTTTCACTGTTGCAAAATCGATTATCTGTGATATATAAACAGAGTTTAAACCTGGTAATTTTCTCTATAACTTAAGCTTTTGAACCAATAACTATCGTGTCACAGGAAACAAGGAATCAAATTATTATGTACCAACAGAGAAAGAATCAATAATTAAACAATGAAATTATTATGTACTTACGACCTAACAAAACAGGACCATTCATAAACAACACAAAATAACAAACAGAGGAAGAAGAAGTGTTCGTCGCTGCTCCTACGCCGGGTGACCTCCGTGCAGGCCATCCAACATATATAGATACAGAGGTAACATTAACAATGAAAAGACACACACAGAGGCAATATTGGTTCAGCTTCTACTACATACACATTTTAATGGGGGGTTCAGGGAACAGAGGGTTCTCAGCAGCAAGTGACCGAATGACAAACACGCATGACAATGGGGGTTCAGGGAACCTACCTGAATGAAGAAAGGAAGAAGATGCTGACCAGAGAGAAGGGCACGAAGCTCAGGGGACGAAGCTCAGAGAGAATGGAGAAGACGACAACCAACGCGTAGAAGAAGAGAAAGTGAAAAAAGAGTGAAAGGCGCGGCTTTTGAAGTTTCAGAAAGGATGTATATTCACGGTTCCCCTTGAAACCGTGAATATATTACACATATATTCACGGTTTAACAAACAACCGTGGATAAATGTTAACTATATATCCACAGTTATGATCCCAACCGTGGATATATATTGAAATCTATAATCACAGTTATAGAAACAACCGTGGACATACAGTACCCAGTGATTAAACCCTAAAACCTGAATTATATATCCACGGTTGGAAATACAACCGTGATTATAGATTTCAATATATATCCACGGTTCACATCATAACCGTGATCGTACCCTAAAATATATATTCACGGTTGTGAATACAACCGTCCATATATATTTCAGGTACTATATATCCACGGTTGACTCCTCAACCGTGAATATATATTGATGGGTACATTCACGGTTATGATGTTAACCGTGGATATATAATTTTCTCTGATTAAAACGTTCACCTTATAATTTTAAAAATACCACCGCGCATGTTTTTATCACTGATTCTCTTCTACCCGTGAATATATCCCCGTTGTTATATCCAATTTTTGCACTAGTGAATTTTATGTTTTCAGGTAAAATAAAATTTATTGCAATGTTATATTTATAAAATAAAATTGTATTTTGATTTGAGAATAACTACAATGTGAAAGTTTTATATATTTTCTTGTAAATATTTTTTTAAAATTTATTATTATTATCATTATTATTAGATTATTAGTACTATTATTAGCATACTAACAAAAAAAATATTACGATATGATAACGATTTGATTAAAATGATCCATCATCTAAGGAAGCTTTTTATGCATAAGTTTTTTTTAATTTCTTGTTAAGAATGATATATTTGAAAAAGTCTAATATGGCAAAATTTGTGTTTTGCCTTGCTTACATGTTAGCATCACATTTTATGATCTGGATTTATATATTTTAAATAGATAAATAGATTTACAGTAGTTTAAAATTATACCCTAGACATTACAATTGATTAAAACTATAGGTAATCCATTAATTATACATAATTTATTAGAATAAAAATGAACATGGATAATACTTTTAACAAGGGTTAAACCCCCCTAAAAAAATCTAGTAAATTTTTTTTCTTATGGTGAAAATCCAAAATTCTTTGACATACTTCTATTTTTTTTATAAATCAAATTAAATAAATCTTTAATTAATCTAAATATACAATTTTTTTCTTTGATTTTTTACCTTCTACTTTTTTCTTTTTTCTTAAATTTTCCAATTTTCTTTCTCATTTTCTCTTAAATATTTTTTTTTAAAATTCTTCCTTCTTTCTCTCTTATATAAAATTATTTCTTAATAAAGATGGATATCACAACAATAAACATTCTTTTTAGATTGCTTGACCTGACTTTTATATTCAAATAAACTCTATAAAGATTAAAAATGCATTATAACAAAATATAAAACATACTTAAAAGGAAATACAATTAATTAAAATATATTTTATAAAATATTTAATAACTATAGGGTTTAAAATCTTATTGTTTAGAATTGAACTGGTTGTGGCTGGGGTGTGAAGGTCGACCTGGAGACTAGTCATCAAAGTACTTTGTTTTCTTAAATTTTATATAAGCCCAGTGGGGATCCGATATTATAACTTATATTCCGGTGGAGAAATAAAAGTCTTGAAGTGATTCCTCATACTAAAAGCATCAGCCTTACATGTTGTGGGGCGAAAGGGGGTGTAACCTGTAAGGACACTCTGACGCTAAATATTCAAGAAGAATATTAGAGCTTAAACCTAAGTTCAAGTAAGAATGTTCTACCTTTCATTGTTGTTATATGAGTATTTATACCTAGGTAATGAAAGAGTCGTTTCTAGTAGATGAGCTTACCGTACAAGATGTCAGCGTGATTCTGATCATTTGCAAAAAGGCTGACATGCAACAGTGACCCTACCTACCAACTGTACCTTTCTATCAGGCATTTTGCAGGTTACTTTCTCAACACAGTATTGTATAAGTTAACTTTAACTATTCGGTATTGAGAGAATAGCTCACACCAGGATCATGTCATGAGTCTCATACATGGTGTTTGGGGTCAGTGTTAAGCTTTAATGCTTTTAGCAATGTCGGTCTTGCACAATAGCTTCTAGGTCAAATGGCATTTCTATCCAAGGACCGGTATCGAGACCAGATCATTTGCCCCCTAGCTTGTTTGCCTTTGTGCATCTTCGTAATTATTTCACATTTATTTCTCCTTTAAAGTGCAGTGTTACACGTACCGAGGGTTGCACCAATCATGCGACAATTACTTTCAATCATGTGTGGCGGTTACATTTCAATCATAACTTTGGTGATTATTTTTGGACAATGGGCCTTGGAAATTGAAACAACTCAGCCTTAGAATTTTGAATCCAAACGCCACCAAAACGCCATCGTTGTTTTACCAAACCACGTCTATAAAAGGTGGTTCAAGAGAGGTGTCAAGACACTTGTATTTTCTACGTACTGAGACTCTATTGAAATTCAGATAGAAAAACCTTGCTACTTAGAGAGTTTGAGCTAACACCTGAAATTGTTGTTACCTTTTTCATGCTTCCAAGGTCTTGAGAGAAATCCACTTGTTCATGAACCCTACGACTCCACCACAGTTTATAGGTAGTGAACCCTTAGCTTTAACTCTTACTTCATTTTTTACATATATCTTTTGTTTTCGGTCTGTGTTTACCCTTGTGGAGAGTGAAAGAATGAAAGAATGAGGACTAGGGGAGGACCATCAGAATACTGTAGGGGTAGGATCTCTGTGAGGAGTTAGAGGCCTGGGTTGTAAGGACCAGAGCGAGGTGTTAGCCAAGGCCTCAACGCTCAAGAGGGGGGGTGAATTGAGTGTTTCAAATTTTCACATGGAATCCCCTTAGAAATGGTTAGTAATATACAAATGATGCAATGATGAAGAGACAACAATTTTTATGCACATATCACACTATGACACACTTGATGTGCAATGACAATATTTAGCTTTAAGTGTGATAAACAAGGCAAGTTATTGGTTTAAACAATTTATCAATCAGTTAGAGTGCATAGATTTATTTCACAAATAATGTGATGTTTCCTGTAAGGGTTCAGCTCATTTAATATATCAAACAGCTTATGTACATGAAATAAGTGAAGGCAATTAAGTAAGTATCACACAAGAGTTGATAGGAAACAATGATCTAGCTACTTGGCAAGTTAAAACAAATTTCAGTTTTTACGAACTTTACCAAATATTGATTCAAGCAAATTATCAAACACTTGGCATGCAGAGTTAGTTTTCTACTTGAACAACAACTTTGATTCACACATTCAGCTCAAGCATTTCAACAAACAGTTTATATGCGCAGTTTTATAAAGAGTTCAAGGTAGAGAGAAATGCAAACCAATTTAACGAGTTCCACCAACCCGGTGTACGTCTCGCCTTCAAGCAACCCACTTGAAGGATTCCACTATTGAAGATTTGAGATATAAGCTTTGAGCAATTGCAGCTTCCTAGTGTCCTACACTCAAGAACTCAATTCTCACAAGCAAAGGGCAACCCACCCAATCTCACAATCTCTTAATACCCAAAGGTTGAACCCCAACCTTTGTGACCACTCAACATAGAGTGAAAAACCTTGGTGTTTTGGTGTTTGGTTTACAAGAAATTAACTCTCTCAATAGAGTAGATACACAAATGAAAGCTCTCACAAATTCTAACTCTCAACAAGAGAGGATATGCAAATTGAAACTCACAATCTAACAACTCTTAAGCAATATGCAAGTTTAGAAACAAGAGTTGCAGAATATACAAGAGAAATTAAATTAGCAGACCTCTAGAAGAAGAATATTGATTGCCTTGTGTTGTGCCTTGGTCTCCCCCTGCTCTTGCGTGAATTCATGCTCCATTTATGGCCATTTTTAGGGTTCCTAGCTGTTGCACAGTGTCTCCAACGGATACCTCAAGTAGGCATAAAGTGGGACTGAAGAAATGAGCTGGAGTTCCACTTAAAAACACTTTTCCCAAGTTCTGACACTATGGTAATCGATTAGCCTTCGAGCTGTAATCGATTAGCTTTTGAAATCTTCAGTATTATGCAGCAGGTAATGGATTAGCATTTCTACTGTAATCGATTATCTATGAAACAGAACCCTTCTAATCGATTATGCCTTTCCTTGTAATCGATTATGAATGGTACCTGATGCTCTTAATTGTGTCTCGCAGCATGGTAATCGATTAGGTACTAATGTAATCGATTAGGGACAAAACAGAAGCTCCGTAATCGATTAGATTCTTCCTTGTAATCGATTATTCCAAATACCTGATGCTCAGTCTTCAACCTTTTCAATTGGTAATCGATTAGCCTTTTATCTATAATCGATTATGTTCATTCCATAACCTATGTAATCGATTATGGCAATGGTTTAATCGATTAGCACATGTACTTCTTCAAGGTCTTTGATATGTTCTTGATATGTATTGACCCATGGCTTATTCCTTTGATCCTCATGCTTGTTTCCTTGATTTTTCTTCAACTTATGAGCTTGTTCTTCATGATTTAGTTCATGTCATCAACCTTGTCTTCCATAGCTCATGTTTCTTTAACTCTTTGTGAGGCATCTTCATCTCTTTATTCTTAGCCATTGTCTTTGTGCTTGAACCTTCTTGTTTCTGAACCTTTGCCATTCCATCATCATCATGAATACTTTATCATTCATCAAAACTACTTTGCATACTTACATATGCAACTTCATTCTCCCCCTTTTTGATGATGACAATTAATGTTCCATATGGCTTGTATTCATGTGTTACAAATTCATCATATTGGCTTCATGGTAATATCCTTTCTTCCTTTAGGAGTCTTTGCCTTAGGCTTCACGTTTGTCATTATCAAAACCTGTTTCAACATTTAAACACACGAGGGACGAGGAGACAGAGACGAGAGTGAGTCTTCAGAACAGACCCTGAACTTGGGGTTTCTGATAAAGAGAGATGTGATCTTTATAACTTTGACGACATCCGATTTTACAAAAATATAGGCGATCTCAGACACATAATCAAAATCATGGTTACAGAATAAGGAGAAAAGGAAGTAATACAAACACAACTAGGGTGCTCCACTATCGTCACATACCGTATAAACTAGGTACAGCTTCTAGGCGATAATCCTTACACATGGGTCCAACAGAAGATCATGGAGACTCCCTCACGACATTCGAAGGCTACCGGAGGTGTCATGGACTTCAAACATCCACTACTAAAAAAACCATTGATAGCCACCTAAGATTAGCGACCGACTCACATCGTCGCTAATTAGTGACCAAGTTAGTGACCATGATGCAAAAAGGGACCATATTAGCGACCAATACCAAAGTCGTTGCTAAAGGTTGCAAAATTCTGTCACTACATCCGTCGATACCTATACCCCGTCGCTACGTTGGTCGCTACATTGTACCTCCTTTTTTTTGGTTTCCCTCCAAGGTTTTTTGTTGGTGCGTATTTTAGTTATCGACATACACGGTCGCTAACTCCAGAAACATAGCGACCATACCCACCTACAATCGCTAGTTTTAGTTCCCCTCAAATTTTTTACCTTCCCTTCAATGTAGCGACCGCCTTGTGCAATCGCTAATCTTGGCACCAAAAAATGTTAGATGGAAATTAAAAAATTGGAGGGAGGCAAAATGAAGCGACGGCATATCATTGTCACTAAGGCAACGTGATATAGCGACCACTATGTGACCCGTCGCTATATTGGGATATGTCAGCGACGACGTAGTATCATCGCTACCTATAAAACCCTTGCGATTCCGATTCGTGCTTCCCTTCGGCGGTGACCCTCCCTTCGTTTCTCTCATGTCCGGTCAGGCTGAACACCTTGTCTCTGGTCAGGTAACACACCGTCGTCTTCGTCTTCTTGAGGCTCCCTCAGGTCAGTTTCTTATTCCTGTGTCTTAAACACTCAAAGCATCCATTTCACTGCTTATGGTACCTTTTATATGCAATCCCTTTGCCAGGATCATATTCCTTTGCCTAGAAAAGCACTCATTCCTTTTAGTACAATCTTCATCTTCTACTCTGTAAAAATGAAGATCATTCGTTGCATAAGATGCTATTCCTTTTTTAGTTTTAATTTTGTTTACATTTTTTAGTCTGGAAAATAAATGTTAACCACATGAAATCGGTAAATAAGGTGAATCATCTCTGGAAGTTGTTTCAATGCTTTGTTGGATGGTCACTTTGAACAATGCAGCATTAGTCAATGATAGTTAAGTTTTGAAGCATGAAGCTTTTGCTCTCTTGTTCTAAGTAATGTTAATCTGTTGTTTTGATGCTCTAGAAGCTTATGGTTATGTATTTGTAAGATTGAATTTTTTTGAAATCATGACTTGAGAAATATGGTTGTCCTATTATTGATGAGAATGATCCCTTCATTGTACTTCTCTGTTCTTACATTATAACATGCTAAGGACTTAGGAGATTTGATATGTTTCTTACCTTTTCTGTCTTTGTAGTGAGACTTCATAGTTGTTAGTCTGTTAATTTCCATTGACTGTTTTCTTAGTAAAAAATGCCCACTTTTTTTTCTCTCTTATTGCCTTTAACTACTAGCACTGATTGTCTTTAAGCCAAACATTCCAATGTGCTTGTTGAATAAATTTACTTGACTTGTATGGTTTGTGTAGAATGACATCTTATTTCTGTTTCAGATAATTTACACCTTTTAATTATCAAACCAGTATTATATCAGACACTACCATAAAGTCACTTTTATTTTTCAAAGAAGCATGACTTCCTTTCACTAATACAATTTACACTTTTATCAGTTGCATTGAAACTAGTTTAGTCTGCTTTTGATTTCATAACATGTTCACTGTATGTAGAGTACTCTGTATCAAAAGAATCATGATAGAAATTATGTTAAGTGTAGTAGAAATCTACCACTCTTTGTCAATTATTGTAAGATAACTCCACTTGAACATTGACATTATATGTTTATTTGCGTGTAAATTCTTGATTTCTTACTTTCTCTTTTTAATAGGAGTTTGATGGTTTAATAACATTCATGTTATTTGTTGTTTCGCAAGATCTAATAGTGTAGAGGATTCCACATTTGAGGTGGTAAATTAGGGCTACTGTTGGGAAACTTAGGAGTTTTTTTTGGAAAGAAAATTGAGGTTTTGGTTGGGTCAAAGTAATTTTAAAATGATTAAAATTGAATCAATTTGGGGTTCTAGTTTTGATTCCTCTAAGTAACAATCCTATCTTGATAAATCCTTTTTTACTTTAAAAAATATCATTAAATGCGTTAGGTAAAGGTTATGGGTTGCTTATCCTTACATAGTACTATACCACAAAGAATTTCTCTTTAATGTGAAAGTGTTTTATTTGGAAGGGGGTTATGAAATTCTGTTATTTTATAATTTTAGCAAAAAAAGTATTAGGAGGTCATGCTCATTGGTTTTGAGGTTTTAGTAATTTTGTTTTCATTAGTACTTTTGGGTATAGCTGCAAAATATTTGATTTGACAGTTATGTGATTCTTTAAGGAAAATAACTTTCATCCATTAATTTATTGTAGTTAGGATAAGGATTTGACGATTTGTCACCATAAACTTTTTTTTTCTTGCAACAGCTACTACTATATTTAGCTTTGTGGATAACATTATTGGTGTGCTCTTCATCTTTTTCCTTTATGAAAGTTGCTTTTATTGATTGTTTCTCAAGTTAAGTTTTTTTTTTAATTTTGCAAACCTTATTTAGACTCGAATGGATTACTAAATGTGAATGACATTTCTCTTTACTCATGTTGTATTTCAAGTTTACTTTCATCATATTATATACGGTGGAGGCTGTGGTAGACCTTGATTTTATAGGTGTATGGTAAACCCATTCAAGGTGACCTGTTATAACAGGTCATATCACTTTCTTACTATTTAAATAATTTACCCATAACTTTTATATATTACAGTTAGGCATATATATGGGTTACTTTTAAAATATGAAAAGATTAGATTATATATATTTAAGTTAATGTAAAACTCTTAACTAAAATTATAATCTCAAATAATCATTAATCCTTAAATTATTATAACTTCTCCACATTAGATTTTAACCTCACTGTTATTCTCTTCATGTCTCAAGTTTCTTCTTCCTCTTCTTTGTTGTGGTGTTATCCTCTTCCTTGGCTCAACTTCCTACCCCTCCTCCTTTCCTCTGTATCCCCTATGGTCTGATCCTCTTCATTTTCTCTTGTTTTTTGTTTTTTCTGTTCGTGGCCTCATTCTCTTGTGTTGATATCTCTTCTCCGTTGGCCCAAGTTCCCACTTTTAGTTTTCTGCTCTGAAAACCGTTTGGTATCATCTTCCTTGGCTAAGTTTGTAACTGCGTTCTCTTGTTCAGTTAACTTTTATAATTTCATCCTTCTGAAACCCTAAATCTTACACATTTATTACCTTTTGTAACTTATGAGATAGAACCTCTAGAAAATTTTGTTGAGGTACAAGATGAAAATTCCGTTGAGGAGGAGTTTGAAGATTCTATGGAGGTTGCTTTGTCTATTAAGGAGGCTCTTGCTTGTAAGCACAAGACCCCCTCTTCAACACGGTCGCTTCCCCGTGATTCCAGAAATTTGAAGATTTGGTAAGTGCTTGCTCTTTATCCCTTCGTTTAGGGTATAGTTAGTTAATTAATTTTGCATCATTGAATTGAATAAGGGTTTGAATTATGTTCGAATTAACCTGATTTTGTAAATTGATTTTGTAAAAAATTAATGTCAAAGCAACATGATTTTTTATGATTTTTTTGGATAATAGGCAGATATAAAAGTCATATGTTGACATGGTTATTTTGTAGCAAGAGCAAAAAGAGGTGTATCTACTACCTGTTGAATTGGGTACTCCCAACAAGTAACCGACCAATTACTTCTGTAAAACATTAACTGCAAGTACCAGTACTCATGGAGGATTTTCTGTGCCTCGAAGAGCTGCTGAAAAAGTCTTGGTGATTTTTTCAATTGTATTTGATTCATAGTAATTAGTAGTGAACTGTTGACCTGATTGGTATGTTTCTTAAATTTGTTTCTCAGGATTACACAACAGCCTCCTGTTCAAGAACTAATTGCCATAGATTTCATGATAATGAATGGAAATTCAGACATATATTTCGAGGATAGTTTTTCAAAATTTTGGTGTTAAATTATCTACAAGTCTTGTATGTGCATGTTTATGTCCCCTCTTTGCCGTTGCACTTAATTGCTGACTAGAACGCACCTCTAATGGACTTGTGTATATAAGCTCAGGTTTTCAACCTTCACTTTTATTGTGCAAATCATAAATATTGAAGTAACATTTGAAGCAGGACATATGTTAGTTGTACTACTACTTTTGTCTTAGTGTGTTCTCATTTCATCCCTATTTGGTCGACTGCTTGGCTTACTTTGTTTGGCCATGTTTGTTTCTTTTCTTATACTTGGCATTCCTACGTTCTAGAAAACACTATTTCCAACTTTTAAATTGTAGTCAATCTTCGTCAATCTAATATTTATGTTTTGCATGGTCAGTAAACGGTTTCCTGTCTTAAGTTTTTGTTCTTGACCTTGAATATTTTCCCTTCTAGCAACTAGTTTAATATTTTTACTTGAAGGTCAGCCCAAAAGGCATCTTCTTACTACTGCGTGGAGTGTCTTTGTCAGTGCTAAGAGACTTGTTGCTGGTGTCGATCCTTTTCATATGGTACAATATAATTTCGATTTTCCGTTGAGTTGATCCATTAGAGATTTACATCCTTTTCTATCCCTTCATCATCTAATATGTTAAATCTAGGCATGAAGTTTTAATTAGTTATATTTTAAAGAGAAAGGAAATTTATAGAGGCCTTGGATTTGAATTCATGTTATATTTGTACAAGTTCTCCATTATTTTAAGGTAATGCCTTTCAGCGCGAGCCTCTTAACCTGACAAAGATGTATGTGCCTTTCAGATAGAGTATGTGCCTTTCTGTGACTCTACTCAATATTGTAATAACTACTAGCTTCCTATGTCACTTTAGGAAACTTTTATTTTTGTTAGTTGTTTTCTTCTTGGAATGCTTTAGTTTTTAATTACTATATTATATAAAATGTTACAGATGTACCCAAATAAATAATTTAATGAAATGTTACTCTTTGCCAACATCATCTACAGGATCACATTGATTAACTATACAAGGAAGCAAAGGCAACCATGGTGTGAGCCAGATGGAAACCGGGAATCTTATACACAATTATACTTATTTCTTAGCATTATCATTAGAATCCATTTGAATTCCTGCTACACTTTGGTTCATTATGTATTGAGTGGAGTGAAAGGCTATAAACAAAAGTTGTATATTGAACTGCTTATTTTGCTCTTTCAGCCATTCTGGAAGTATTGCAAAATAAGATTATATGAAAATTGTGTCTTTCAACATCTCTTTCCGCCATTCTATTTTTGTTACTCTTTCAGTGCCAATTGTTTTCTTTTATTCCACATCCAATCTTTTTTTATTTTAAGACATGAGAATATGTTGGATGTGTGATTGCGGTAATGCTGAGCCTGAACTTGTATTTTCGTGCCACTCTTGGCTATCAACTTTTTAATATTGCGTTGATAAATAGGAAGTTAGCAGCAATCAACCTTTTATAATAACTGCCAGCAGTGAAAATAAACAATGCTTCAGGAAATAACGCATTACATCTTGATTCATTTCCTCCGTGTTAATCTAAACAAGTATATCATGAATATTCTACAAGTGTTCAATATGCATGGCATTGTTTAGTGCCAACAGAAAGCAAGTCATAGCTGCGTCAATGACGACCTTCTTCCCCATCAACATGCAAACCAGGTCAAATCTTCTTGAGCCTACCACTTACCTGACACGCAGAGACTTTTCTTGTCATATATAGTGAATGAATGTTTATCCAAATAGCATAAACAACATGGAATCCCAATAAAAAGTGATGAAAAATAAATAACAAATCAAAGCAATAAAGAAAACAACTATATCCAATTTCGCTAATGATGATATTAAAAATCAAGAAACTTGTAAAGCTTATAGTAATTTATACCGATATCAATAAAGAATCTTTGAAACTGGGACTGCATCTCTTCAAACTCTTTCTTAATTTTCAACTTCAAAGTCTTGAGATCCTGAAAAGGAAAACATGATTTTAAATGCAGTAGTCTTTTGTTGTAGGCCGTATTATGCATTTTGCCATATTCTAGTAACAGAATTATCTCTATTCTATTCTTTACATTCTATGGGACATAATATCAGTTCTAATGGGAACATAATATCATATTTCTTTAATCATAAACATCAAATATCAATCTTGTTTATTACCTAGACACTTTTAAACTGTCAAACATTTGTTCCATCTTAAAATTCTGCAAACATTTGATTATACTTATCAGCTTTAAAATGTGAATACAAACAAACATCAGCAAGAAAAGTAGTTGATTATACCAAGTTGCCTCCTTTTCTCTTGAGAGATAATTATCCATGAAAGCCAACCAACATCAGCAAGAAAAGTAGTTGAACCATTTGATTAGGTAAACACAGAACCTCGTCAAGGAGCATGGAGTTTTCAATTGATTAACAAAACAAGGGAGTATGAGAAAGATTAACTAAGAAAGATAGACAGGAAAAATTTGTAAACAAAACAAGGGAGCATGAGAAAGATTAACACACTATCAGAAAATTAAAAGTCTTACTTTGATATCAGTGTTCTGTTCTTTCATATATTTCGCAACACCTGTTACAGTACTTCCAGTCCCTGTCCTAGAAACAAGAGCATCAACCTTTCCATTGGAGCCATTCCAGATCTTTGGTGGTTTCATAATGAATCTGATAATAGTAGGAACAAAGAGCATGGGAATAGTGAACAACTAAAATTAACAGTTATTATGAGCTGTAAAAGCAATAGAATAACTAAATTAATTTAAATATTTGATACTATTAATAACGAACAACCTAAATAGTTATGAAAGGGAGGAGACGGTTATAAAGCAGTATCATAAGAATTGACATTTTCACATATCACAAAGAACACCATATACCATTAAAAATATACTTATGTTCCTGCAATCTCTTGGTATGTACTGGTGATGATAAAATCAGCATTATTCATGGCTATTAGGTCTGCAATGAACTGGCATAAAAAATGATATTTATCCTCAAACTTCTTCCAATATATATCTGAATCTGGATATTTTGTCTTCTCCATTGCATGTTTAATTGTGCACTGCATTTATGAATATTCAAATCAATTAAATTGGATTCTCAGTAAAAGATAATATATTCAAATCAAAGTGATAGTAAGTCAAAATTCTGATTTTAGCTTATTTCTTCGGAAGACTAGTACTAATCTTTTGGAGGTAGACAAAAAGTCAATTGCATGCACACTTGAACACACTAAATTCAAACTTAAGAGTAATAAGATGGTCTAATGATAAAGGTAGAGGAGAGAAAGAGGGAGAAGACGGTGTGTTCGACTACATCTTGCTAACAAAAAAAAATTAACAAATTAACTATCAATTTTGATCTATTAAAAAATCAAGTTAATACAATGCGGGTTTGGAATATAAATGTATATATCAATTTCATGGTGGAAATGTTAATATCGAACCCTTTTGGTTTGAGTAAGGCTTGAGTTAGGTGAAAATTTTCATCACTGATTCATAAAGACAAGAAACTCGATATTCAATTTAAAAAATTATTATCAAGGTAAATCTTCTGTAGATCATACTATATAAACTGGATTCACTTTCTAAGAGGATTGGCAGTATGTAATTCTCTATCTAACAATTACCATGGCTTGATCTCTTGTACCAACTCCAACACAATTGAATCACTGCCTACAGAATCCGATAGTCCCGCAGGAATGTCCGAATCAGTAGCTTTATTGGTGACCTCAGTTGGCTATTCATTAGTAACAACGAATCAAGGAAGTGAACAAGCAGAAACAGATTACCAGCCAATCGCTAAAAAATTTGATAAAAGGAAGTATAAAGTATAAACAGTACACATAAATTGAAGGATATGTCAAGAACAAATCAACAATTTCAGGTTCCTCAGCAATTGCTCGCAAGGCATCAACATCATCTTCGGAATAACTTCCAAACTGTTGAACACTGGAAGAACTCCTACCTGATAAATACACCCTAGATAACCCTACATATAACTGCAACACAAAAGATACCTAATTAAGCGAACAAGGAAAAAAAATTAAAAATCACGAAGTTGATTAATGTTAATACCGAAGAGGAATTTGCCACTACCCATCAAGTTATCACAATATAGGTTATCGCAAACCTTGAAACCGCTCATCAAAAAACCACAATTTGTGGGGTCCTTGGAAGCTTGGGAGAGAATTTTAGGGGCTCGCCGATTAAGTAAGTGGACAGGAGGATATGGGACCCACCTTCGATGAACGTCGTGAACTTGTCTACCTGATCGGGTGAGTCAGGGAAGAACTGACCCACGCATAAGAGCACGTCGAATGGACCTACAGATTACTTCACCGGAAACAACGCGAAATGGATTCAGCGACATGCATGTAACAAGTTGTGATAAAAGAAAAAGAAAAAGAAACCCTAGAAACTAGAAAGGAACAGGGAAATAGACGGTTACCAATAAGACGCGCTTGAAGAGTTGGTTGAGGGGACCTAAAGCATTGCCGTATAGTAGGATTCTAGGGGCCATAAGGATTCTAGGGGCCATAACAGAACGAGTAACACCGCACTCAATTTCTATGTGCCTCTTCACTTCACTCAATTTTTAGGTTCAATTTTCCAAAGCCTAAAAACCGAATAGGACAGTAGAAGGAAATACAACCTCAGGCGGTGATCATGCTTCGGGTTTGGGGTTCGGTGGAACCATGCCAAACCCTAGGAGAAGATAAAGACGACGGGGGATTTAGAAAACCATTATTTTTTTGTAAAACTAGGTTAACCAATGCATTCCATAATGATGTGATTAGATAATTTAATTGTGTGATTGAGTTAAACAATTTTAAATAATGTATTTTATAACTAGACACATTAATAATTAATAACATTTTAGGGGAAAAAATAAAAATAGTATAAATTTTAAATGGTGACCTGTTCAACAGGTTACCATTAATGAATCTCAACCGTTGATTTACATCTAACGATTGATATTGTTTGGTCTACCGTAAACCTATTTAACCAAAGTACACCACAGCCTTCACCTATTATATACTCAGATTTGTGAGAAATATATTTTTATTACTGAATATTTCTTATAGTATGGATGTGAGATAGGTGATTTTTGTTTTTCCCATTTACTATTGTGTAATGTTTATTGGTTTAACTGGGTATATGTTACTAGTATAATCAGTTAATCATTTAATTTAAGTTAATGAGTTAATCATTTACTAAGGATCTAGTAGAGTATAATCATTAATTTCAGTTTTTCTTTTTGACTTTGGATTTGTTTCATTCTTTTTGACTTATCCTGTTTGATTCTAATTGTGCAATTCACTTTATCTGCCCGGAAGACTTAGCCTTCTATGCCTTCACTGGGATTTTGTTAACCAAAATATCATCTGACCTTATCCCGATTAATTTCAGTTTTTCTTTTTGACTTATCTTGTGATTGATTCCATTTGTCTTAAGTCTTATAAAAAATATACTTAACATATTTTTAATATAAGACTATCTATCTCTCTGTTTCCTTTTGATTTATTTTTCACTTTAGAGGAAGAAAAAATTTATTTGAAATATGTATAGAGAAATCATCATTTTCTTTATTGTACATAAAGGAGAGTCATTTATAGTTTGTAGAACTACCTTTGCCTTAAGGGATCAACCATTCAATTGACAACCATCTTGGGAGTTATATATCTGGCTTTTACATGCTTATGTGTGTGCCCTTTAATTGAATGTCAGACAATTATATTTACATGAACTTATGTTGTTATGTTAAATTCTGGCGTGATATTTCTACCAGCTGCTGAGGATCTTTTTATTTTTTTTGCAATTAGTTCATGATTTTTTATTTGTTTGGTGATTATCTCTCATTTATCACTATTTTTTTGTTCCCTGAGTTCTAAACATTCCTAGATTATTTCATCTATAATTCCAAAACTTGTACTTTTTAAATTGTTTTGAGGTTATTCTAAATCCCTGACTTCCCTGAGTTCCCTGGTTGTTTTAGGCTTTAAGAAGTTCTTGGTCCTTAAGCTAAGTTTTACTTTCTTATTTGAAGATGGAATCGCTACTAATCTTGAGATATTTGTTGTAGGTGACTGTCGCGACCGGGGTCCCGATACACGACGCAGACTGGTTAAAGACAATAAAAAAATGAAACTATATTGGAATGAGGCCCTTAGACGTCCAAAAAAAATAATGGGTTCAGAGAGTCGCCACTAATATTTATCGAGAAAAATATCAAAAAAACCTTTAAATAGCACTGGGTTTTTTTTAAATGAGATTTTGTTTAGTCTGGGAGTCGAATTACAGGAGGGGAAGGTATTAGCACCCTACACTGTCCGTCCTAAAACGGTTACCTAAATTGATCATGTATAATTTTTCAAAAAAATAATTATTAAATATTTCATTCTTCATAAAAAATAATGATAAATGCTATTTAAAAATAATATACATAATAATGAGAACATTTTGAAAAATATAAATAAAAATAAAACAAAATTAAATGATAAAACACATTGTCTAAATTTTCATTATTTTTAGTCCAAAAAAAACAATCAAGTGATTAAAAGACAGTAAAATAAATAAAAAAAACAATGAGACGTCTCGTCTCCATTATTTTCTAGTAAAAAAAAATAGTCTATTGATTCTATTGGGAAATATATGGTTCATAAATGAAACAAATGAATAAATAAAAAGGTAAAAAAAGAATAGTCATAAAAAAGGAAAAAAAATAGAATTAAATACATCAATATGAAAATAAATAAATATATACACTTAATTAATTAAAATTAACAAATGAACCGTATTCGATTATTTTTAGAAAAATAAAATTAATAAGATGTCTTATCTAAATTAATCTCATTTTAAATTTAAAAGAAAAGATAGATGAATGAGTAACAAACTATTTATTAGTCTTGGTCTTTATTATTTTTTTATAATAATGTTTCTTAATTATCAAAAAGTTGCTAAGAGAAAATAATAAGAAGTCATGACAACAAATAAAATGGATAATTATGTATATAAAAAAACTATTCAAAAATTATAAAAAAAATAATATGAGAAGATAAGAAGAAGAAATCAAAAGATAAATAATAATAAGTAAATAATTATTTAAAACAAATGCAAGAAATTATATATATATGAAACATAACATTAAATGATTATGTAAAAGATAATTTTAAAATTATTATAGAGTAAATAAATAAATGTAAAAAATAAAGGATGGAAGAATAAAGTATAGAAAAATAAAATAAAAGTGCAGGAAAATAAAAATAAAAATAGATATGTAAAAAATAAATAAACAAATAAATAACTATAGAAAAATAAAATACAAAAAATAAAATGTAGTAAAATAAATAAATAAAAATAAAAGTGCACAAAAATTATTAAATAAAAATAAAAGTACAGGAAAATAAATAAATAAAAATAAAAGTATAGAAAAATAAATAAATAAAAATAAAAGTGTAAAAAAGTAAATAATCAAAAATAAAAATGTAGAAGAATAAATAAATAAAAATAAAAATGCAGAAAAATAAATAAATAAAAATAAAAGTGTAAAAAAATAAATAAATGAAAATAAAAGTACAGAAAAATAAATAAACAGATAAATAACTACAGAAAAATAAAGTGCAGAAAAATAAAGTGTAAAAACATAAATAAAGAAAAATAAAAATGTAGAAAAGTAAATAAATAAGAAAAAAAGTAAAAAAATAAATAAATAAAAATAAAAATACAAAAAAATAAATAAACAGATAAATAACTGTAAAAAATATAGTGCGGGAAAATAAAGTGCAGGAATATAAAGAAAGAAAAATAAAAGTGCAGTAAAATAAATAAGAATTAAATAAAGATAAATAAATAAAGATAAATAAATATTCTCGTATTAATTAAAAAAATACCTTAGTATAGAAACAAACAAAGAAGTATAAGAACGAAATTTGGGAGATCGATCTATGTAGATTTCCCTTGTTTTTTGCTTCGTTTGGACCCAATTTGAGGGTGTTTATGATACTAGTTACAAGACTTAGAGAGTATTTTGGTTCACATAGCTCACATACTAAGGCATACTACAATGACACACTCATTTTCTTAACAACATTTTCATAATATAATTTTAGAAAGCAAAAACTTCTAAAAAATCTCATAAAAATTTAACACTCTTTCACCTCTTCTTCCTTCTCCCCCCTTTTTACCTTAGCATCATGCCATATTTTTAGAAGAAAATTGGTCTTGGATTCCTCATAAAATGACATCACTTTCCTACTTTCCAATTTGTCCAAATTTGATTTTAATTTCCCCAATTTTCTTCAATTATCCAACCAAACTAGGTCCCACCTCAATAAAACCACCGAAACCTCTTTTCTTTTTTCTTTTTTCCTTTTTTTCATTTTATTTTTATTTTCATTTTTTTAGATTTTTTCCCCATTTTTGATTTTTTTGGGCCCATTTTCATTTTTTTTCTAATTTGATTTTTTGGACCTTTATTTTTAATTTTTTTAATTTTTTTTAATATTTTGAATACAAATGAGTAATCACTTACTCTTATAGAAACATAAATTATTTTAGAATCATAAAATTATTTATTACACATGTGGCCATAAATAAAATACCCAATAAAGATAAACTACTACTCATGCTATAAGGAGCAAGAAGGTAGTCGTCAAACATCGGTTTCCCTCCCTTATTCTTTCCTCCTGGCTTTGACACCCATTGGCCATTGCTTAAAAAAAATTATGAAAGAAAGTTGATGAATGGAGAAGTGTGGTAGGAAATGAGGGGAGATTGAGTATTTATAGAAATGGAGAAGGTACTATTCCCAACGGTCACTACGCAACGATCACTATGCAACTTTTTAATATTATTTTTTTAAAAAAATTATTTATCCAGACAAAAATAGGTGTTCATAGTTGCCCCTCTTTACTTCTTTTCATGAAAGAAATGAGATTTATTCATATTATTGATGTGAAAAGAAAGTAAAGACGTGAACATCGTTAAGAATTCAAGGAAAATTTGGAGGCTTCTCACAGAAAATAAACCGAGTCCCCCTTAAGTTGAAGGAACTTTGACAATAAACAATTTAAAGGTAGTACTGGGAGCTTTTGACAAGGAGTAAACAACTAAAATGTGTTGCCACAGGCTTTGATAGGACATTTGAGGTGATACTTCAGACTCTCCTTTGGGGACAGAATGGTATTTGAGGTTCTAAAAATTCAGGAATATATCTCATGTTTTTATTGGGGATTAAGTTGCCTAGGGTATGTACTCGACACTTTCGACAGAAAATGACAATTTAGGGGTGTTTCCCTAATATTTGCCCTTGAAAATGAACAGCAAAGGGATGGGTACTTGAAGCTTTAAAAGAAAATAAATGATACATGGGATTGCTCTGACGTGTTTTGGATCAGACGACATAGCCTAGGAATGGGTACCTGAAGCTCTGAAGAAAAATTAATGATGTAGGGGGTTGCCCCGACATGTTTTGATCAGACGACGTAGCCTAGGAATGGGTACCTAAAGCTTTTGAAAAAAAATAAATGACATGGGGATTGCCCCGGCATGTTTTGACTGGACAACATAGCTTAGGAATGGGTACCTGAAGCTTTTGAATAAATGACACAAGGGATGTCTTGATATATACTTTTTTTAGTAGCCTACGAATGGGTGCCTGAGGCTTGGACGTGAAGCAAGACCTAGGGGAAATGTCTCTGACACTATGACTTATGGTGAAGGATATATGTTCAGTTTTTGCAAGGGGAAATTGAATGGTATGAAATTTAAAATTTGTACTCAAGAAGAGCGTGTTCTTGAGGTTGAGACTTTTGAAGGACTGAGATTTAAAAGAGACTGACTTTTTAGTCATATGACTCACTGGGGGTTCTGAGTGAATACAAGGATTCCTACCTTGAACTTTTTATATCCCAGTAAATCACCTTTACTGGGGTTAGATGATGGACTAAAACTGTTGATCTTGACTCTTCATGGGGAATATTTGTTCTTGTTATAGCCTATCAACTGGAGAACATATGAGAATAATCTTTGGCTGACTTTCTTTTTGCAGGTTTGACCACATCTTGAATCCTTTGAGAACTATGAGAAAATAAATTAGGGGCATATGTCTTAATCCTGCATGGAAAATAATCAAGTGGAAAACCAAAGGTTAATGATCTTGTTTCCCTAGGTGACACACATAATCCTTATGGGACTTGATCTTACTCATGGCAGAGTGGAATATCTTTGATTACCATGGTCTGCGTAATTAGGAAGTATCAAGCTCTTTGAGACTGAAAATATGTTTTTCATGGTTTTAAAAAAATAAAATAAAAATAAAATAAAATAAAAAAATAAGATAAAATATAATATAATATATATAATATTTTCACAAAATACATGCTAATGAAACCTAACAGAACAAAGATTGGAACTGAAATCAAGAATTCCACTTATTTACTTGGGAAAATTATAGGTTTACATCATAATTTCAATCCAAACTTTTGGAGGACATAAAAACTACCCTATCCTTTTAGAGTATTCTCAAGCATAATACTTCTTGACTGCATCTGAATTGACTGGGAAAGATAACTCCTCACCATCCATGTTCGTCAAAATCAAAGCTCCTCCAGAAAAGACTTTCTTTACGACGAATGGTCCCTCATAATTTGGCCTTCATTTTCCTCGGTGATCATTTTGATTTGGCAAGATCTTCTTTAGTACCAAATCGCCCTCATGAAATTTACGAGGTCGCACTTTCTTTTCGTATGCCTTCTTCATACGCTTTTGGTATAACTGCCCATGACAGAGAGCAGTTAACTTTTTCCCGTCAATTAAATTTAGTTGATCATACCGGGACCGAACCCATTCAGCTTCTTCTAATTTGGCATCCATGATTACTTTTAAAGACGGAATTTCCACTTCTATTAGTAAAACAGCTTCCATACCATATACTAATGAGAAAGGTATTGCCTCTGTCAAAGTTCGTACAGAGGTACGATACCCATGTAAAGTAAAAGGAAGCAACTCACTCCAGTCTTTATAGGTTTCAACCATCTTTTGTATGATTTTCTTTATGTTTTTGTTGGCAGCTTCCACCGCTCCATTCATCTTGGGTCTGTATGGAGATGAATTGAGGTGTTTGATTTTGAATTCTTCGCAGAGTTCATCCATCATTTTATTATTCAGGTTTGTGCCATTATCAGTAATGATCTAACTTGGCAAACCATATCTGCAAATCAATTCTCTCTTGATGAATTCGACCACAACATTTTTTTATCAAGTTGGTATAGGAAGCTGCTTCAACCCACTTAGTGAAGTAATCAATGGCCACAAGAATAAAATAATGCCTATTCGATGCTTTTGGTTCAATGGGACCAATAACATCTATTCCCCACATAGCAAAAGGCCAAGGTACAGTTAGAACGTGTAGAGAAGATGGTGGTGCATGAATGTTATCTGTATAGGTTTGACACTTGTCATATTTCTTGGCATAGTTATGACAATTATTTTCCATCGTCATCCAATAATATCTAGATCTGAGAATTTTTCTTGCCGTTGAATGCCCACTTGCATGTGTTCCGAAAGGTCCTTCATGAACATCCTTCATGATTTTGTTAGCTTCCGTCGCGTCTACACAACGAAGAAGAACTGAATCGTAATTCCTTTTGTAAAGTGTGTCCCCAGTCTCAAAGAAATTCATGGCTAAGCGCCTGAGGGTTCTTTTATCATTTTCTGAAACACCAGAGGGATATTCTTGATTTTGAATGTAATTTTTGATGTCATCACCACTAAAAAAACAACTGATAGCGACGGAAGGAATTGGTCGCTAATCCATAGAATGGCCGTCGCTAAAACCATTAGCGACGGCATCTCAGACGGAAAAGAGGACGTCACTAAAACCCTCGTCGAAAACACATCAGCGACGCCACACTTGCCGTCGCTACCATATTGACGGCGTAAGGCCGTCGCTATAATCGTCTCTGTCCCAATAACCCCAGCCGTCGCTAAGTGTTGCCATACAGCGACCTCGGAACCCCGTCGCTAATAACAGCCATCAGCGACCACCGTATGCCGTCGCTACATGTACTCATGTAGCGACCACCTCGGCCGTCGCTATTTCTAACAAGTACAGCGACGACAGCATTCGTCGCTAGTGGTTATGATACAGCGACCCCAGGGTTCCGTCGCTAGTGGTAGCGACCACGCCACAGCGACCACAATATCCGTCGCTAGTGGTTGTGATGTAGCGACCACAATATCCGTCGCTAGTGGTTGTGATGTAGCGACCAGAGCGTCCGTCATTAGTGTTAATAATTCAGCGACGGTAGTGTCCCGTCGCTAACGGTCATTTTTAAATTTTTTTAAAATTGATTCAATGATAGGTAGGTTTTGTTAATTTAACTTTAAAAATATCTTAATATTTTGTATTTTGTATTGGCTGATAAAATTTTATAATTAAATTAAAATAATTTTTTTGAAGTAATAAATTATTATTAAAAACAAAATAATAGATTAAATTAATTTATCAAATAGGTTGAATTACTAATGATAGGTAGAATAAGGCTTTGTGATTTGAATGTAATTACCAATAAATATTGACATAATAAATAAAGAATGACAAAATAAATACTGAATGAAAATATAACATAACTAAAAATCAAATATACAATGTGTATAAATAAAAGAACTACAATCAAGGTGGTGGGGGATCCTGGGGTGGTGGTGGGGGCGCCTGGGAGGTGGGGGGAGGTAGCCTCGCCATCAACTGCATCAGTAGCTCCTGCTGCTGAGCAAGTTGCCGACGAGTCTCGGCGTGCTGCTCCTCGGCCCGCTGTCGGTCCGCCTCGGCCTTCTGTCGGTCCGCCTCGTGCCGCTCCAACAGCAACTGCCTCTGACGTCGCTCCTCCTGTAGCTCATCGTTCAGGTTTTGAATTACCTGAACGACCTCAGTTGGAAGACCAGAGAAAGACGAAGAGGAAGGGGTCTTCCCCTTTTTCACCAGCTGCGTGCCGACGCCACCCAATCCAAACACCCTCCCTTTCTTGTTCACACCGCCAGGTTGTGTTCGGCGACAGTGGGGGGACCTTGATTTGGTTTATAATTTCACTGTCCAAAACTTTATAAAAGGCTTTTCAATTATTAAGTGTTAAAGTAGACACACTATCAAGGAAAAGAAAAGGACCCTGATAATACTACTCAGTAGCTGTTGTACCTCTGTATGATGACATATAATTAGATCTCTAGATGGAAATCACTAAATAACATGGCACGGTTCATAACAATCAAAAACTTTATACCCCGGAGTATACTTGATTATTCTAGACAACAATAGGAACTTATATCATGATTAAGTCTGTAACTTAAGTTAGTTTTATTCTTAAAGGTTGCCAAAAATATCAAGTGTCTGAATTGAGGTTCATGACATTGCTTAGAGCACAAATGGTGTATGTATACTAGTTTTCACTTTTCAAGCAACTCCTCTACATTTCGTTTCTGGTGTTAATGTAATGTTGAAAATTAATTGATATAAATGATGTTTAATAATAATGTTTGAAAAGTCTTCATGAATCAGATAGTGTGGTAAAAGCCTTTTCCTTGTTAAAGATCTTGAGTCATTTATTTAAAATCTTAATCTGGCTCTTGAAATATGCTTATATTATCAAAATAGTCTTCGAAAAATCAGTAATGATATATTGATTCTCCCATGATAAATTTTTTTATTGAATGAACGATGAGTCGATGAGAAAATTTTGATCATTAAAATGAGAGTTTATTTCATAAACAACAAATATGATGTATAAAACTTACAAAGATAAAGTTCAATACCATACACAGTCTCTAGCTATATCACGACCAGATATTGTGAAATTTTGTAATTTTTCTTTTTATCAAAGTAAAATTTTATTGAATCCTTATCACACCTTATTTTTAATTTATATTTTTAATGAATATTAATTAAATAGTCAATTGATAGTTTGCAACCAGTTTAAGCAATTTAATTATAATCAAGCTGCCATTATTTGTTACTGTCATTTAGATTTGTGATTTTATGGACTAAAGCATGCACAATCGTATTTAATTGTCTAGGTAATTATTCAAGGTCATAATAACTTTTTAAACAAGTTATGATTTTTATCATCTTTCCCTAGACGTACTTACACATTTGTCGCTCTGATTTTCATGCAAGAATTGGACTTGTTTTTGTATAATGATTGAAGTTGTGTAAACTGTAAATAAATCATACACTAAAAATGATATGTATCAAATTGTTAAAATTAAATTTTGGGGAAAAGATGCACAACTACATCTTTTGATCATGATTTGTAAACTAATATTAAACAGGACAAAAACAGAAGAGTTTCTGTATAGATACAACAAATCCCCCGAGTGGATTAAGAAATTCAGAATTCAACACTTTTTATAGGTCCTTTCTATAATACTAAATTATTCTGGATGTTGAAAGCTATGTACTGATCATAAACTATAGACATGGATATACCTTAAAAAGCATACCCCGAGACAAGAAACGTAACAAAGACAAGTTGAAAGACAATAAAAAGTTAGGGAAAAAAACAGCCAATGGGATATGCTGAAGTAAAAGTTATACATGGGTGTTCCTCATAAGTTGCAATCAAACAACATTTACTCTCCCTGGGATGTCTTGTTTTTTAGGTCTTGCTATATTAAGACATTGTAACTGTAAAATAGTGATGCCTAATGCCCACTAGTTCTATACATATAACTCACTGCATTTATTGTTGTTACACCATTTTATAAATTTCACATTTTTTCTTCTTAAGCCAAACTTAGATCACCAACAGGAAGGAACCCATTATTTCATATTTCTTATGGACCCTCTATGGTCAGAGCCACATCCATCTGAAAATTTGAACACCCTATTTTCAGATACTATACTATGCTCAAAAGCTTTACCTTCTTCAATGGAAGATGGTAAACAACCAAATGAGTCTGCACCACATCTTGTACTGGATCTAAGCCTCCCTAGTAAAGATTCAGAGTCCAAGCCAGAACTAAACCTCATAAACTGTTTTGATGCCTCAGAATCTAGTAATTTAATATGAATTGGAGCCAAGGATTTTCTCATGCAACTACTGCCAAAGAAAGTTCTATAGTTCACAGGCACTTGGAGGACACCAGAATGCACATAAGCGTCAGAGAAGTTTGGCAAAAAGAGGACACAAAGCAGTTTCACTAGATTTTGGCCAGAGATTCTCCAGTATGGCTTCTCTGCCTTTGCATAGCTCCTATAACAGGTCACTTGGAATTCAAGGTCATTCCATGATCAACAAACCCACACCCTTTTTTGGTTTGTCCCGTTCTCATGTTCAAAATGGGTGGCATAGACACCTTTTGTATTCACAAACTGGAATTAAGAATCTTCTTGCATCTGGGCCACAATCTGATTCATCCTTGGCTGGTGGCATCCCAAGGTTGGGGAAGTTTTCGGTGGCTGAAGGATTTGGAGGTTACTTTTTGCCTGGTAGTAGTATTAATCATTTGAAGACTAAACAAGAGGAGTTATAGAAGCTTGACTTGTCTCTCAAACTCTAAGTGTCATATCATATCCCTAATCAGTTGTGTTGAGTTGACCAACAGCTTTTTCTACCTAATTTCTTTTCTTTTCTTTCTTATGTATGAATTCATTTCTAGTTGCAGAAGCTGTAAATGCATTTTAGCCACTTATGTCTATTTTATTTGAGTTAATGGATTCTTCCTGAGTTTATTTGCAACTTAAAACTTCCCACGAACTTCAGATTTGCTTAATCTCAATTGCATAACCAATTGGAAATCTCTCATGGACTTAGCAAGGTAGGAAAGTTAGGTAAACCTGAAACTAAATGCATCCAAACTTTCTCAATTAATTCTTCACTGCTTTTAGCAGTTTAGTTTAATATTTCATTTCACTATTTTTTTTTTAAAGTGTCGGCTTGGCCCAAAAACACAAGGGCAAGGTTCAAAATAACCAATGATATGTTAATTTTATAAGTATCTACTAATTTATTCTTAGAACAAAGAAGAAGAATACATGAATCTATTTCCTTAATCACTAAGCCAATAGTTCATGGTGTTCCAAGACAGGAATGAGTCTGAAGAATCAGCTTTTAAAACATATCTGGAAGGAAGTTAGGAAAATTTCTCTTTTTATGCAATATAACATAAGCTACCTTATTACAACAAACATCAACTACATAAAAACAAAAAGGAATAAGTCATTCGAACACACCTTGACTAGAGAGAAGGAGCTGTTGGAGGGAGCTTCAAATAGAGGATGTTGGACCGGAGGTTTGTGAGAGAGAAACTGAGTGAGGAGCTTCAAACGGAGGAAGACAGAGAGGGTTGGAGCTGGACCGGAGGTTTCTGAGACAGAAACTGAGTGAGGACCTTCAAACGGAGGAAGCCAGAGAGGGTTGGAGCTGGACCGGAGGTTTGTGAGAGAGAAACTCAGTGAGGAGCTTCAAACGGAGGAAGAGAGAGAGCGTTAGAGAGAGTCAGTGACGCCAGAGGAAGGAACAGAGGGAGGAGACGGGTGGAGGAACTCTGAGGAAGGGAGGGAGTTGGAGGGATTCGGGGAAACAGAGGAAGGGAGGGATTGAAAGTTAGGGCAAATGATTAGGGAGAGGCACTGGTCGAGTATGACTAACCCTTAGCGACGGTATTTCACCGTCGATAAAAACGTCACTACAATTAAAACATGTAGCGACGGCAAACTATTTCTGTCACTAATCGCATGAAAATTAGCGACGGCAAACAAATACCGTCACTAATATCATGAATCTTAGTGACGGTTTCACACCCCAGTCACTAACTTCCATTATTTAAATTCAATAGTGTGGAGGGAAGACGAAAACATAGCGACGGTAGAACGTACCGTCACTAATCTCTTCATAAATAGTGACGGTATCTGCCAACCGTCACTAACTATTAGCGACGGTGTTCTACTTCCGTCACTAATTATTTCATATGGTAGCGACGATGTACAACTCCGTCACTATTACAAACAATAGCGACGCGCCTCGGCCGTCGCTTTAGTTGGATGGAACCTTAGCGACGGTATACCGCCGTCGCTAACGTTTTGCCGCGAACTGAAAACCAGGGCGGGAAAGAAAAAATGGTGGAGGTAAACTATAGCGACCCTTCTAGCGACGGTGTTGATATGGATTAGCGACCGCGTATAGACGCGGTCGCTAATGTAGTCGCTAACAAATTCTTGGTCCCTTTTGTTGCAAGACGGTCGCTAACACGGTCGCTATTTAGCGACGGCATATGGTGGTCGCTATTTTGAGGTAGCTGTTTGGGGTTTTTTTAGTTGTGCATGAAACCATAGTTTCCCATCAGGCTCTTCTTCTATCACATGACAATATGCAGGTTCGGGACATTTTTCAATCTCGATGAAGGGCATGTCATATTCCCTACTTACGTTGAACATGGAAGCCAACATGGCCAAAGCATCGGCTAACTGGTTATCATCCCAAGGAATATGATGGAAAGAGACTTCATCAAACCCTTTGATTAGTTCCATGATGTGAGCTTGATAAGGAATCAATTTTCCATCTCTAGTACCCCATTCTTCTTTCAATTGATGAATCACCAAGGCAGAATCTCCATATATTTGTAGAGATTTCACCCTTGCTTCAAGTTCTGCCTGAATTCCCAAAGCACAAGCTTTATATTCTGCAATATTATTGGTGCAATCAAAGCAAAGTCTAGTAATGAATGGGAAAAGCTTGTCATCTGGTGAGATTAGAATGGCTCCAATACCATGCCCCAATTCATTTGATGCTCCATCAAACATCAAAGTCCAAGTTTTGTCCAGACAATCTTTCTCTTCTGACAGTATCATAATATTTTCACTAGGAAATTCGAATGACATTGGTTGGTAGTCTTTTAGGGGATGGTGGACTAAGTAATTTGCCAAGGCACTTCCTTTTATAGCCTTCTGAGTGACATGAACAATATCATATTCAGTCAAAAGAACTTGCCACCGGGCTATTCTCCCAGTTAGGGCCGGTTTTTCAAAAATGTATTTGATGGGATCCATCTTAGATATCAGCCAAGTAGTGTGACATAACATATATTGCCACAAGCGGTGGGCTGCCCATGCTAGTGCACAACAAGTTTGTTCCACATCTGAATATCTGGCTTCACATTCTGTAAACTTCTTGCTTAGATAATAAATGGCATGTTCTTTCTTTCCTGATTCATCATGTTACCCCAGTACTGATCCCATGGACTCGTTTAGCACGGTCAAGTACAAAAGAAGAGGTCTTCCTGGAGTTGGTGGGACCAGGATATGTGGGTTTTGCAGGTATTGCTTTATCTTATCAAAAGCTTCTTGACATTCATCATTCCACTGCATCGGTTGATTCTTACGTAGTGACTTAAAGATTGGTTTACATATAGCCGTTAATTGAGATATGAAATAGGCTATGTAATTCAACCTTCCTAAGAACCTACAGACCTCTTTTTTGTACTAGGAACAGGCATTTCCACTACCTTTACTTTATCAGGATCCACTTCGATTACTTTCTCATTGACAATGAACCCAAGCAACTTTCTAGAGTTGGCCCCAAAAGTGCATTTAGTCGGATTCAACCTGAGTTTGAATTTTCTCAGGCGTTCAATGAACTTTCTTAGGTCAATCAAGTGACCCTCTTCAGATTTGGATTTGGCAATAATATCATCCATATAGACCTCTATCTCTTTATGCATCATGTCGTGAAACAGAGTTACCATCGCCCTTTGGTAAGTGGCACCGACATTTTTCAACCTAAAGGACATTACTTTGTGATAGAAGGTTCCCCACAAAGTAATGAAAGCAGTTTTTTCCATGCCTTCGGGTGCCATCTTGATTTGGTTATACCCAAAAAATCCATCCATGAATGAGAAAATGGAATGTTGGGCTGTATTATCAACAAGAACATCAATATATGGTATGGAAAGTCATCCTTTGGGATAGCTCTATTCAAATCTAGGTAATCAACACACATTCGTACCTTCCCTTCCTTCTTCGGGACCGGAACAATGTTGGCCACCCATTCATGGTATTTAGAGACAGTCAAGAACCCAGTATCTAACTGTTTGGTTATCTCTTCTTTGATTTTCAAGAGCATTTCTGGCTTCATCCTTCTCAACTTTTGCTTTATGGGGACGCAACCAGGTTTTAATGGCAACTTGTGTTCAACGATGCAGTTATCTAATCCCGACATATCCTGATACGACCAAGCAAACACATCACTGAATTTGACCAACAATTCTATTAATTCCCTCCTATGTTTACTACTCAAAAAGGTGTCGATCTTGAGTTCTTGTTTGTTTTCTTCACTCCCCAAATTTATTACTTCAACAATTTCTTGATGGGGATAAATTTCTTTAGCTTTCTAATCTAGCAGTCTTAGTAATTCAGGGGAAGGTTTATCGGACTCTTCGTCCTCCTCACTTGTTGGATCAAAATCATGATAGGAGAAAGTAATTTTATTATTTTGGGATTCAATTTCAGATTTGTAATTTATTTAATATAAAAAAGGCAAAATAAGGAAAGTAACAATTGAACTTAATATTCATTTATTTGAAATGATAAAGGAAACATGTTTTTGCCCTTATCGAAAATTCGTCCTAAGGCTTAGGCATGGCTGATACAAACAGAAACCTACAAAATGAACAGTTACTTTGAAGTGAAATTTATGATCTCTGGAAACTCAACAACTTCCTAATTACACAGCACAGTATCTAAAGAACAAACGTAAATCAAGTCTTCTTCGCCCTTGGAATCATCATCGACCGTCACTTGGTCTGGAGATGTCAAGCCTGCACTCCTAAAGCTTTGATAAAGGTCACAGATAGGGATCCTTGTAGTTAGGGGTTCTCGATTTTCTACCTGTGCAAGTTGTTTTTCTCTTTTATTTGCAAAGACCTTCACTTTTTCCATTGGCGATGGCTGATATCCTAGCCTAAAGCCGTTCTTGTTATCCTTAACCCATAACGGTTCTACTCCTCCATCAAGCATCTTCCCAAGCCCTTTCCCTGGCTGGAATCTAGATTTCATCATCACTTTCACCACCATCATAGAAGCTTTGGAAGGACGAGATAGTTGTAACCCTTCACTCACATAAGTGGTATGAGCAATTTCCAATGATTGGAAGGAAGTCTCAAGACTCTTTTCGGTCGCTTCTATGTATGGAGTTGACATAGGCTTGCTAATGAGGAAATCTCCCTTACCAGAAATAATAATTAGCTTGTTGTCTACTACAAATTTTAGCTTTTGATGAAGGGTAGATGGAACTACACTGGTAGAATGTATCCAAGGCCTCCCCAATAGTCAGCTATAGGTAGGATTGATATCCATCACTTAAAACAAGACGTTGAAGGTGCATGGGCCCACTTAGATTGGGATCTCAATATCTCCAATGACCTCTCTTCGAGTGCCGTCGATAGCTCTTACTGCCGTTGAGCTTGGCTTCACATGTGTCCCATTAAAAAGTTGTTGATTTAAAGTGAACTTTGGCATGATATTCAGAGAGGAGCCATTGTCAACTAGGACCTTGGCTAAGATATGATCCCAACACTTGACAGAGATTTGTAATGCCCTGTTATGACCTCTCCCTTCTACAAGTATCTCTTCATCAGTGAAGGTTAAGTAGTCATTTAAGGCAATATACCCCACTATCCCTTCGAACTTCTCCGGTGAAATATCTTTTGCAACATGTGCTTTATTGAGGACTTTCAATAACCTTTCACGATGTGGTTCTGAATCCAATAAGAGAGATAACAAGGATATTTTTGTGGGAGTGTGATTTAACTGGTCGAGGACTTGGTATTCACTTTGCTTAATGAATTTCAAGAATTCATAAGCATCTTCCTCTATTATTCACTGTAGAGGGTCTTGTTCTTTGTCTTTACCACGACTTTCTTTTTCACTTACAAAAACATCCTCCTTTCTTAAGTTTTTAGGAGCATAAATCCGTCTGCTCCTAGTCATTCCACTCGTCCCATAAATATTAGTTACCGAGGATGATGATTCTTTTGGGAGTTTAGGGATTACATCCACCTCATACTTCCATGGTACTGCATGGGTATCTTTGTACAAAAATGGAGATGGGGTCCTAACTGTCAAGACAGATGTTGAACAACAGGCTGAACACCTTTGTCATAGTAGAGCACTAGAGGCTTTGGTGTACCTAGGCTGATTGAACTAGAGTCGTGTTCTTCTTGGATCATTGCACTTTCATGAGGGCGACAGTAAACCTCTACCAAATGTGTATCCAATAATCCTTGCAAGGTATCAAGAAAATTAGGATCAGTGGACACTTGATCAAGATTGAGATTTGGAATTTTAGTTATCTTTCCTTTCTTGCAAAGTTGAGTGTATATCCAAGGAAAAGAGTTTTTCACTTCTGCTACTCTTTTAACATCACTAATTTCCTCATCTTCCAGGACTGTATTTACTCCTGAGGTCCCATGATTAGGTAGAGGGTTGGTCGAGATATTTGGATTTCCCTCTCAAAAATTAAGTCATTTCGCCCTAATCAAGTCTCGGACCTTGTATTTAAAGGCGATGTAGTTTTCCGTTGAATGACCCGATGCTCCACCATGATAATCATATTTAGCATTAAGAATCGTATCCCTTAGGATACGGTGGTTCCACTAGTTTCATTGGGCAAGGTACAACCAAAATATTCTTGATGAGAAGTGGTAACAATTCAGTATATGACATGGGAATTGGGTCAAACTATGCAGGTGCACGTTTGTTGTTTAGTTTTCTAGACGTGGGATATTCATTGTGATTAGGTACCTACTATTGTGTTGAAGGTGAGGGATTTCTGAAATTTTGGTTAAGTGGTGGTTGATAAGGCTGTGGATATGGAAATGATGGGGTTCTAAAAGTGGCAGCTATGTATGGATGAGGTCTGTAGGATGGATGGGGTGATTGGAAAACATATGGATGTTGGTAGATGGTGGGATTTGGTGGCCTTGGGTTGTCGTATACAAAATTTGTTTCTCTGCCTCTTCTTTTTACTACCCCAATTGGGATCTTCCCTGCTGTGGATGTTCCAGATACTCCTTGGCGAATTTCGCCAGTTCTCATCCCACTTTCAATTCTTTCTCCAATCACTACTATATCAGATAAGTTTGATGAGACACTCCCAAGCATTCTGTCATAGGAGGGTGCCTGGAGAGTATCAATGAACATAGCAACAAGCTCTTTTTCGATTAAAGGTGGTTCCACTTGGGTTGCTAATTCTCTCCACCGCTGAGCATATTCCTTGAAGGATTCATTTTCCTTTTTGGACATATTTTGCAACTGGAGTCTATCCGGTGCCATGTCCATATTATACTTGTATTGCTTAAGAAAAGCATCCGCCAAGTCCTTCCAACATCGGATGCGTGTCTTTTCAAGATGTGTGTACCAGCTAAGAGCCGGCCCAACAAGACTATCTTGGAAGAAGTGGATCAGTAGTTTCTCATCACAAGAATATGCAGCCATCTTTCGACAATACATTGTCAAATGATTACGTAGACATGTGGTACCCACGTATCTGTCAAATTCAGGCAGCTTGAACTTTGAAGGAATAACTACATCTGGCACCAAGCACAGTTCAACAACATTTATTGTACCAAGACTGTTTCCTCTTTCCACAGTTCGGAGCCTTTCTTCCAATAACTCTATTTTCCCTCTTGGTAAAGAAGCTGTGGTAGTATTTGGATTCATCATACCGAGGGGAGAATTTTGTGTAGGATCTTGATGGACATACGACTGGTGTGTCATATGTAGGTAGGCATGTTGGAATGGGTTGAATGACATAGTTGGATGTATAATATTGGGTTATGGGGTGGTTTATGATTGAGTTTGAGTATTTTGGGAATAATTATTGTTTGATTGGTAATTGAAGGGTTAGATGTCTGGGGGTTGGGAATTTGTTGGGCGGCGAAAGGATTTTCCTGAGTAGGATTAGGATTCATAGTGTAATATCCTTGAGATAAACCGTATGGAGGCCATGCATATGTTTGCTAAGCATTCCCATCTTGGGAAACAAAATATGGAAATGGCATACCATAAGACAGGTGTTGGACGAGTTGAGATTCCATTACTGGAGCAGGGTTATTTACATGTATGGTTAAGGGTATAGGATTCGCTTCTTGATCTTGCAAGGTAGCATCAGGATCCCCACTCACTACGGAGGATCCCCCTTCTGTGACCTTCTTCTCTAGAAGTTGGACCATCTTTACCATTTTCTCCTTGAGCTGATTAACCTCATTCCTTAAATCATCCACAGTAGATGGTTTCGTCTCTGCCATGAGCCTTACTTACAGTCTAGTCCTATAAGGATGCCTTGAACCTTCCGTACCCGTGATGTGGGTAAATACAAAGAAACCATCTTAGCACAAAAAAAATAATGTTAAATGACATAAAGAGACATAAAGTAAATAGTGATGAATTTTAAACATCAGTAAGGAAAGATAAACCTTTCTTTTAGAATGTCTTTTCCTAAAGTACTAAGTTAGGAAAAAAAATTAAAATTCAACATAAGATTTATTCATTATTCAACAAGTTGATACATTATTTGTTACAACAAATCAAAATCAATTTTCTCTCGTTCTAGCAATCAAGACCTTCATTTCATCCAATCACCCCTTGCAGTATTAAATGAATGTTACAATTTCTTCTGGTGTAGAAAGTGGATTCATCATTGCTTTGGCCTTCTTCAATAGGTGAGGAATATCTCCAAGTGTTCTATTGGCAAGACCAGCGAAATTAGAAAAACAGTTTCTCCAAGAATAGACAATACTTTCCATCTCAACCCTCTCTAGTGTCATTAAACGTGCAATCTCTTCATATCTATCTTTATCTTCCATGGCTTATCATTTTTCCTCATTTATCTCATGTTCGCAAGCATTGACGACATCTCTGACTTGTCGTTCCAGTTTATCAATTCGTGCTTGCATAAAGTTCTTCTGAACTTAAGCTTCTTCTTTTGTCTTGGCTAAAATTTATCGTAATCGCCATTTGTCAGCCAATATATCATCCTTTTGTTTCTCTTTGGTTTTTAATTGGCTGCTCATTGTTTAGAGGCATTGATCCAATTGCTTCGTATATTCTCTTTCAATTCATTGCTTCTTACTGACATCTTCAAAGGCAGTTTCTAATTCACACCTTTTTCTCTTAAGGGAAGCATTGTCTTGTTGAATCTTGATTAGTTCATCCTCTAATGCTTGATTTTTCTTCATCATTTCAGCTAGCTTACTTTTTAGGTTTTCAATCTCTTCTCTTTCAGTGGGAAGTGTATTTTTTACATGAGCACGATGATCTTTGAAGGGTAACTTGATAATAGCTACCCTATTTGAAATCCATTGGTGGTAACTTTACTTTGCAACATAACTTTGGACACCCAACTCTTTTCCTTTCCTATGAACCTTAGCCTAAGCCTCAATGACAGTTGGATAACAAAAGCACTATTCCCCTCTATATAGTAATAAAGGAAAGGTGTTGCCGTTTCTTCTTCCAGAGGTTGAAGCATAGGATAAGCAAGTTGTCTTTTTGCAATGACAGGATTGTAGTTGATGCATCCTTGAGTTCCCATGAGAGGTACATTGGGAAATTCCCCGCAGCAATAAATAATGGATTCCATATTCATCCACTGAGGGTACCACCAAATCATGTTTGTAGACAAACCTGCTAGATGTCCTGCCCATTCCCTATTAGTCTTCTTAGTTAGCTGAAGGAGCTTCAAATCAGAGAGAGGATATTCGATCTTGCCAACTTGATTGAATACATGAGAAGTAAGCTATAGATACAAGGCAGGTAGACAACAGATGATCTTCTTTCCATTCCGGTTATGACAAGAATCCATTGTACAATAGATGTCAGCTAAGACAGCGGTAATGGAACTTTCTCCTCTAAGCTTTTGAGCCAAGAAAACATCAATTGCCTTAAAATCAATGTAATTATCAAGACTGGGGAAAAGGACCACACCATAAATGGCTAATGCCAAAGTGTCAATAAAGACATCGCATTCCCCTTTCCCTGCCTGACTAAGGAGTTGCTGCTCAAAGAAGGTTATCGTGAATCCTGAAATCTGATTCCTGTTTAATTGAGCCTTTTTAAGAATTTCAGGATCTATCTTGAGAACACGAGCTACACTGAAAATAGAAGCATGATGTTCGGTCCATCGATAAGGTTTCAAATCCTCCAATGGCATGCCAAATATCTGCTCACATTCTTCTAGAGTGAGAGCTAATTGGAAGTCCTTGAATGTAAAATAACATAGAGGGGAATCATAATACTGGGCTAGAGCAGTAAGGGCCCCCTCTTGCACTTCAACCTCTAAGAATTTCAGGATCTTTCCATACTTCCTTACAAAGGTCACTTTTTGAGTAATATCCATCCATTTGCCTAAGGATAACAGATTGCTAGTATTTGATTTCATGATTTTGAGGTGTAACAAATTTTTCAAACCAGTTGCCTTCACTTCCTGATCACTTGATCTAATGTTAAATTCTATTTTTTGTGATACTTACCAATATTTAAATTTCACCTTTAATAAAAGAAATAAATGAATCAGATTAACAAAGAAAAAAGTTTGATAAATATTATCCTCACATAACAGTGTGATAATATTTATCATGACTTAAGTCTAGAACATGTACATTTTTTTTATGATTTTTTTTTAAAAAAGGAAAACTTTGTGTGAATGAATAGATGATAAAAAGAATGTCTGCCCAATTATGTCTTAGACAAGGTAACCACCTAATTGGCACTAAGGCTCTTTAATCGTGTTTCCTCAAAAGGTGGTTGTTCTAATTGGTTCTAAGAAGACCACTGGAGATCTGATCTTTAGCTATGAGTCTTATGCAAAAAGTAGGGAATCCTACTTAGTGTGGACGTCATAACTAAGATAACACCCCGGCTGAGATTTTCACGCGAATCATGGTAGGACGTATCATCCTAAATGACACCGCTAATAATCTCCCCTAACCTATGTCTTTTGCGGGGCCCGGGAATAGGGTCCTTTTTAATAGTGTGTGCATTATGGTGAATATGAAGTATGGGGGCATTCATACCTGAATTTTTACCCATTCTTCACAATGAACAAACACAAGACAAAACAAATATCACGTGTCTTCTACCCTATTGTTCTAAATTAAAGCAATAAAGAAGTAAAAAAATAATATATCTAAAATAAATAGAAGATTAGATGAACGGCGAGAATAGCATAATAAATCAATATGAAGGATGAAATAATTAACAATCAATAAAATATACAAGGTCAATTTAACAGGCTTGACTCTCAAAGATCTCCCCAGCGAAGTCGCCATCTGTCGCAATCGGGGTCCCAGTACATGACGCGGACTGGTTAAAGATAATAAAAAAATGAAACTATATTGGAATGAGGCCCTTAGACGTCCAAAAAAATAAAGGGTTCAGAGAGTCGCCACTAATATTTATCAAGGAAAATATCAGAAAAACCTTTGAATAGCATTATTTTTTTAAATGAGATTCTGTTTAGTCCGGGAGTCGAATTACAGGAGGGGAAGGTATTAATACCTCACACTGTCCATCCTAAAATGGTTATCCAAATTGATCATGTATAATTTTTTCAAAAAAATGATTATTAAATATTTCATCCTTCATAAAAAAACAATAATGATAAATGCTATTTACAGACAATATACATAATAATGAGGACATTTTGAAAAATAAAAATAAAAATAAAACAAAATTAAATGATAAAACACATCACCTAAATTTTCATCATTTTTAGTCCAAAGAAAAAATAAACAATCAAGTGATTAAAAGACAGTAAAATAAATAAAAAAATAATGAGACGTCTCGTCTCCATTATTTTCTAGTAAAAAAATAGTCCATTGATTTTATTGGGAAATATATGATTCATAAATGAAACAAATGAATAAATGAAAAGGTAAAAAAAAAATAGTCATAAAAAAGGAAAAAATGGAATTAAATACATCAATATGAAAATAAATAAATATATACACTTAATTAATTAAAATTAACAAATAAACCTTATTCGATTATTTTTTAGAAAAATAAGATTAATAAGATGTCTCATCTAAATTAATCTCATTTCGAACTTAAAAGAACGATAGATGAATGAGTAACAAACTATTTATTAGTCTTGCTCTTTATTTTTTTATAATAATTTTTCTTAATTATCAAAAAGTTGCTAAGAGAAAATAATAAGAAGTCATGGCAATAAATAAAATGGATAATTATGTATATAAAAAAACTATTCAAAAGTTATCAAAAAATAAACTAATAAAATTATATGGGTAGATAAAAGAGAGAAATAAAAAGATAAATAATAATAAGTAAATAATTATTTAAAAAACAAAACTCAAGAAATTATATATATATATGAAATATAAAATTAAATGATTATGTAAAAGATAATTTCAAAATTATTATAGAGTAAATAAATAAATGTAAAAAATAAAGGATGGAAGAATAAAGTACAAAAAGATAAAATAAAAGTGTAGAAAAATAAAATAAAAAAAATCTAAGAAAATAAATAAACAAATAAATAACTGTAGGAAAATAAAATACAAAAAAATAAAATGCAGTTAAATAAATAAATAAAAATAAAAGTACCAAAAAATAAATAAATAAAAATAAAAATGCAGAAAAATAAATAAATGAAAATAAAAGTGTAGAAAAATATATAAATAAAAATAAAAGTGCAAAAAAATAAATAAATAAAAATAAAAATACAAAATAATAAATAAATAAAAATAAAAGTGTAGAAAAATAAATAAATAAAAATAAAAATGTAAAAAAATAAATGAACAGATAATTAACTGCAAAAAAATAAAGTGTAGAAACATAAATAAAGAAAAATACAAGTGCAGAAAAGTAAATAAATAAGAATAAAAGTAAATAAATAAATAAATAAAAATAAAAATTCAGAAAAATAAATAAACAGATAAATAATTGTAGAAAAATAAAGTGCGGAAAAATAAAGTGCAAGAATATAAATAAAGAAAAATAAAAGTACAGAAAAATAAATAAGATTAAATAAAGACAAATAAATAAAGATAAATAAATATTTTTGTATTTATTAAAAAAATACTTTAGTACAGAAACAAATAAATAAGTACAAGAATGAAATTTAAGAGATCAATCTTTGTAGATTTTCCTTGTTTTTGGCTTCGTTTGGACCCAATTTGAGGGTGTTTAGGATACCGGTTACAAGACTTAGACAATATTTTGGTTCACAAAGCTCACATACTAAAACATACTAGAATGACATACTTATTTTCTTGACAACATTTCCTAAACATAATTTTAGAAAGCAAAAACTTCTAAAAAATTTCACAAAAATTTAACACTCTTTCATCTTTTCTTCCTTCTTCCCCCCTTTTTACCTTAGCATCATGCCATATTTATAGAAGAAAATTGGCCTTGGATTCTTCATAAAATAACATCACTTTCTTACTTTCCAATTTGTCCAAATTTGATGTCAATTTCCCCAATTTTCTCCAATTATCCAACCAAACTAGGTCCCACCTCAATAAAACCACCGAAGCCTCTTTTCTTTTTTTTTATTTTCATTTTTTTATTTTTATTTTTTGGATTTTTTTGTCCATTTTTTTGGACCCTTTTTTTGCCCATTTTCATTTTTTTCTGATTTGATTTTTTTGGCCTTTTTATTTATTTGTTTTTTAATTTTTTTAATGTTTTGAATACAAATGAGTAATCACTTACTCTTCTGGAAACATAAAATATTTTAGAATCCTAAAATTATTTATTACACATGTGGCCATAAATAAAATACCCAATAAAAATAAACTATTACTCATGCTACAAGGAGCAAGAACGTAGTCACCAAACATCGGTTTCCCTCCCTTATTCTTTCCTCCTGGCTTCGACACCCATTGGCCATTGCTTGAGGAAAATTATGAAAGAAAGTTGATGAAAGGAGAAGTGTGGTAGGAAATGAGGAGAGATTGAGTATTTATAGAAATGGAGAAGGTACTATTCCCAATGGTCACTATGCAATTTTTTAATACTATTTTAAAAAATAAAATTTATTTATTCGGACAAAAATAGGTGTTGACAGTGACGTTGCTAGGATTGCAGCTACCTTGCAGTGCTTGCCCATAGACACTAGGAGTGCAATATAATAGGATAGGTAAAGTATATAGAAATTAATTGTTATTGATTTTGTTTTGTTATCTTCTTCATGATGATATTGTTGAATGCCAAACTGAATGGGTGAATTGTTGAATCATTGAATGAGTGACTTGCTGAATGAATGAATGTTAAATTGTTGAATGTTAAAATGCTATATTAGATTTGACAAATGAATGTTAAAATAAGTGAATAATAGTCAGATCATGTTAAAATAAATGAACACCAAACATGCTCCCCACCATCATTTAAAGCGAGAAAAATTAAAATTTCAAAATAAACACCAAACTGTCCCCTAACCTACTAGTATCATATTTGTGGGAGGAAAATCAAGTTATAAAACTAATTTCAATGTTCTAGATCACTACCATAGCCAATTCAAACAAACTTATGAATTATTTTACTTCCAAAGCAATCAACTAGATTAAAGAACTTGTTGATTGAGGCCTAAAAATATTATGAAAATGTTTTTTTAGATAAAGTCTCAATAGATAAAGTCCATCAAAACTTCAAGCAGAACTAGGGATACTGATTTCTTAGGTGAAAACTGTTGTTTATTTGAATGATAATATACCCTCAAGGACACTACATATAACACTAATTTAGATAATTTTTTTCATAAATACAAAACCATTAAATACAGAACAAGTGCAACACTACAAGAAAACATATACCTTCTTGATAGAAGCAATTAAAAATTACATCATACTACAAAAAGAATCTTTGCTCAGATTCTGTTGGGATAATTTGCTTAGTATATCTAGAAGTAAGTTATATATTGGATTGTTTTCTACCCAAAATAATATATCAAACACCTTTCTACCCTTAAAAATGTAATATCAAGAATAATAACATATTGAAGTCTAAACCATGAAGTATTAACTGAGATTGAAGTGTATGCTAATTTTGCTTATTCTAAATTATATAACACTTTGGTGATGATCAATTATAATAGGTTCAAATTAAGCATTTTAAAAAATGAAGGTTACCTCACTTTAAAGAATAATATTTGTTTTTTAGTCTAGTAAAATATACTCATTTTTATTTTAACTCATAAGATTTTGTTAGGAATAACAAGTAGTCAATTATTATGATTAACTAAATAGATAGATCATTTAGGTGAACCAAACTATAATTTCCGGTTCTAGGTCCACCATGAAGGCTTGTAGGAATGACAATGATCATGCTAGTTGAACAATCTCTAGTATTTCTACTACAACCATGAGAAGGCAATGTAGTTTGATTGACTTCAACTTTTTTGAGAACATTTAGACCCCACCCTCTTACTTTATCTAAGGGAAGAGGGGATTTGAAAACAATTGTAGCCAACTCAAACTTTGGCACAACATTAGTTTCCAACAAACAGTCCCACCAAGACCATGAAATGGAAAACTTTCTCTTATGGCTTTTGATCTGCTAAACTTTAAGAGTGTTGTGTTTTGATGATGAACTTTGATCTTCAATTTGCTTTACTTGTCTCTCTTTGTTTAGTTTCCCTATTACTTGTAACTATCCAACCACTTCTTGGTTTGTCATGCAGACCAACACACATTACGTGTGGTCTCTGATCGTCTCTCTTCAACTTCGTATTCATCACTAACTCGTTTCCCCAGGTAATCCCCTAACGCTAACTTTCTCGTAAAAAATGATATTTTTTATGTGTATGCATGTCGATTGTTGTTTGTTAGTGAAAAGTAGAGTTTATTAGGCATTGGTCTTATGTGCTGATAATATGTCATTTATGCATGTGTATTGTTGTTTTTTAGTGGAGAGCAGAGCTTAATAGGCATTATTTGTATGCTGATAACATGTGTTTAGTGTATGCATGTGTATTATTGTCTGTTAGTGGAGAACATAGCTCACTAGGTTGTGCTATTGTTTGCCTCAATTTCATATACAATATGTAGCGTATATATTCAATTATACTGGGAAATCTTCTGTGTGTAACAGGGCATTATAAAAAATTTGGAATTGTCTAGTTTACAGGGGAGACTCTGCCAAAATTTTGGTAGGCTCCCTGTTTTAGGGTACATAAAAAACTACATTAAAAGTTAACATTGTAGGGTTTAGTCGTGTCTGTACCTACTAGGTTCCTGTTCAAGATTCAAGATAACCGGCTGATATACCGTGTTGTCTTGGATATTGAATTGCCCTGTTGGATAGTTTGGGATGAATTTGTAACCAGTAGGGCGTAACCCATCGCTGTTGTTTAGGATTTATCTTGTGTTATTGATGTCCATTTCTAATTTCGGTTACTGTGTTTCGTATTTTCTTCGGGTGCATGTTTGCTGCCATGTAGAACACCGCAGTATCTCTGTGTACTCAGGGACCAACGTGAAATGCTGCCGAAATTCTAAATGAACATCAACAATTCAAGATAGATCGTAAACAACATCGATGAGTTATGGATGGTTGCATATTCATCTCGAATGGGATAAGGCCCCACCCACTTACAACATCAAAAAGATAGAGAGTGATTCACGAATGATAGTCACATAATGTTTAAATTAAAGTAACTAGAACTCTGCTTGTTAGTTATCGTGAATGGAGGTTCCGGCAAATCAGCGATGGATGTACAACCGGCTAAATCGTAGTCGGTGAGTGACTGAGAAGTTTATGATGGGGTTGTTGAAGTTTATTCCGTTCGCTACAGCAAACACACCTGGTTTTAAAGTGACTTAGAAGATTCGTTGTCCATGCTCAAAGTGAAAATTAATGAGTTTTGAATACGCGGATGATGTCATGTGCCACCTAAGTGAGAAGGGGTTCATGGAAGGATACTATTACTGGTACAACCATGGTGAGCAGTTACCGCCCAGGGCATCAGCCGTAACCGTGCAACAGTCTTACTATAAGGTTGGAGGGAACAGGGATATGTACAACAACATAGAGCAGATGATGATGGATCATATTGGACCCTCCACCTGGGTATGCTAGAACATGATGACCAAGTTGGGAATGAGGATGAAAATGTAGAGGAGGATCCTACTTCGGAGGTAAAGAGTTTTTTTGATTTGTTAGCGGAAGCTCAGACTCCATTGTAGGACGGGTGTGAGAGTCACACTGAATTATCCACCTCCCTAGCTGCTTTAAGCCTAAAGGTAGATTATAATCTCTCAAGAGATTATTTTAATAGAATGGTCGATCTGATAGGTTCCACCATGCCTAGTAATCATCGAATGCCATCAAACCTGTACCATGCTAAAAAAAGAGTGGCAAACCTGGGGTTGGATTGTGTGAAGATAGAGTGTTGTGTTGGCGGGTGTATGCTATTCAGAAATGAGTTTGTAGATAAAAGTGTCATAAAATATGTACACTATAATAAGGACCGCTACAAAATCATTAAAAGGAGAGGAAAAGTAACTAGGACGGCCAGGAAGAAAATGTGGTACTTCCCCCATAACACCGCGTCTTCAACGCTTGTACGCCTCGTTGTCCACGGCAAAACACATGCGTTGGCATGCTCTGAACCGAACACATGAGGGTCTTTTGTGCCATCCTTCTGACGGGAAAGCATGAAAGTGTTTGGATGAGCTATATCCGGTGAGGTTGAGGATGCTTATCAGCTTGCTCTGAACGAGCTCAACGATAGTCATTTGTTGTTCAACATTGATCCAGTGATAATGGATGAGACATTCGCCACTACGGGGGGTGAACACATTGACAAACATGTTGTCACCCAATCAAAATAGTCTAGGGCCGATTTGGAGACTGGGGAACCTGTTGAAACAGATAACCAGAGTGACATAGAAACTGAGGGGGAATTTCAAACTAAAATAGACACAGAGTATGTAGTTATTATACATATATAGATATCTTTATATTCTGAGACTAACATTTGTTTTCATGGTTTTATCCACAGATGACAGGACGTCGACTACCCTTCAGTCGGGGTGGTGGCTCGAGGACCCCAGTATCCCGTCTACAGACTCCCACCCCACAGCAGGCCACTACCACACAACAGACAACCACTCTACCTGGGCCCACCATCCCACAGCAGACTCCTTCACCTGGTGGTTTGGAGGACCATGGCCTCGAGGTGACCCCACCTTCGGCATCCCCCTACCCATACTGGTCCCACTGCCGGCCAGAGATGAGTAAGTATACACTAATTTGTTTTAAGTTTCTTACTTGGTAGCTTGTTAGTTGCTTTGTGTATAAAACTCCTATAGTTGTATGTTAGTTGTATAGTAGTTTATTTAGTACTTGTATAGATTATTTGTTGGTTTCTTGTATGTTAGTTTAGTACTTGTATAGATTAAACTGTACTGGAAACTCTTCCATTTGTAACAGGGCAACCATTCAAATTTAGAAATGTTACATTTACACGGGAGACTCTGTCAAAATTTTGGTAGTCTCCCTATGTTGTATATTATTTTTTTTGCTTCTAATTGTTGTTTATTATTAAAGATTTGTTGATAGTAGTCGCACTACCAAAGCGATTACTAAGGTTCTGAAGGCCTAGTGGGATGGTCCATACATCTCTTGGACAGATGCTGGGAGGGTTGTCCAAGATAGGTGGTTTGACACCTTCTCGGTTGTCGCGATCGGGATCGCGGCGGGACGGCCGACCCTTAAAACATTCATGGTAAAACGGCTCGAAATCCTTTCAAAAAAATAGGGAGTCGCCACCAATATTTTTCAAAGGTAAAATATTGGAAAAACCTTTTTTAAAAGCACTGGTCATAAAAGTGAAATTCTAAGTTCGGGAGTCAAATTGATAGCACCTCACAACTGTCCATTATAAAACGGTTACCTCAAATTGATAGCGGGCATTATAAGTAACCTAGAAATTATTTTTTTAACTTCTTTAGAAAAGGAACAAGAAAAACAGTCAAGGAAGTTTCGAAATAAGACTAACAGGATGTCTCGTCCAAATTAATCTTAAATCGAACAACTTGACCAAACAATGACAATAAAATACCAAATAGTGAGAGTAAGGAACTAAACATGACAGTAAGAATCCAAACAGTAATAGTAAAAGACTAAACAGTGATAGTAAAGACTAAACAATGACAATAGAAGATTAAACAATAACAGCGAGAAACTAAGCAGTGACAGCAGAAACCAAACAATGACAGTGAGAAACCAAATAGTGACAGTAAGGATTAACAGGACGTTCCGTCTAAATTAACATTAAATTGTAACACAAATTAGATATTAACATAAAATTAAATAAGATGAGATAAAATAAGTTGATTAATTAAAACAAAAGATTAACAGGACGTCTCATCCAAATTAACCATTTTTATGAGAAAAATAAAATATATTAAAAATATGAGAAGACTAACAAGACGTCTCGTCTAAATTAATCCTTCTTTTTTTTAAAAAATCATTATTATTGTATATTGGAAAATATAATGAGATCAACAATATGTCTCGTCTAAATTAATCCATTTAAAAATATTATTATTTAATAGATAACAACCGATTGCAAATTTGAAAAGGGTAACAAGACGTCTTGTCTAAATTAACCTCCTTTTTTAAAATATTATTAAAAATATTGAAAACATGAGATTAACAAGACGTCTCATCTAAATTAACCTTATTTTATAATAAATAGTATTAAAAATATTGAAAACACGAGATTAACAAGACGTCTCGTCTAAATTAACCATATTTTATAATAAAATAATATTAGAAATATTGAAAACATGAGATTAACAAGACGTCTTGCCTAAATTAACCCCATTTTATAATAAATAGTATTTTAATAAGAGAGATTGAAAATAAGAGGTTAACAAGACGTCTCGTCTAAATTAACCTCCTTGCGATAGAAAAAGGTTTTAAAATTAAATATTAACAACACGGAATTAATCGAGATAATAACAAAGATTTGGAAATTAAACAAAGGGAAGTGGGCCCGACAGGAATTGATTTCCGCTCCTCCGTATTCTCAAACTTTCGAGAAATCAGGGTTACGTAGTTCTTTGGGGGAAATTAACTCTAAAAATATTTAAATTATTTTTTATCAATTTTGAATTTTAATAATGAAAGAAAGTTCATGAGGAAGAAAAAATACAAGGCGAAGAAGATCGCATATGCATAAACCTTCAAAGTCTTATAAAGCCGATATAGGCAAAAGTGGTTTTGTACGACACCACTTATAAGATTTTGATTTAGTATATTTATTTTTATAAAAGGAGTGTTTAGGTTTTAATAGATTTTATTTTAAAAGTCATCATAAAATATAAAAAAATCATCTATATTTATTTGAGAAAAAATATTTTTGGGTTTTAAGATTTTTACTTAGCGTAAACAATTTATTATATTTTTGAAAGAAAAGGATGCTTAACTTTTAATGTTTTCATTTCTTTAATTTAATTTTTAATTAAAATATTTTTGTTTATCTTACTATTCTTGAAAAGAAATTATTTTTATTTTATTTATTATTTCTAAAAGAAGAGGATATATGTATTTTTTTTAATTTTTATAAAGGTTATTCATTATTTTTTTTGTTAATAGATCAAAGTATTTTTTGGGTTTGGGTTTTGTTTGAAAAGTAAAGGAAAGAGGAATGGGTTTTTGGCACCTTGGGCTTCTGGTCCTAAGCCCATGAAAAAATAAAAAGAAAAGCAATAAAAAAACAATTAGGCTTCTTTTGAGAAAAAGAAAGAAGAGAAGGTTAGAAGAGAAGAAGATTAGGCGGTAGAGACAGAGAGAGTTACGAAAAAGAGAGAAGTAAATGGAAGTGAGGGAGAGAAAGGTGACCGAGAGTGAGGGGGGACGACGGAGAGGGAGACTGGCGGGGAGGAAGAATTGGCGTTGGTTGTCGAGGTCCAGTCGCGTGGAGGCCAGTCGCGGGGTGGCGTCGACGTCGGGGTAGCTCGCGGAGGAGAAGCTTGGTCAGTTCTGGTCTGGCTCGCGGGTCAGAGGGTGGAAGTCTGGCGGCTCCTTCTTCCTCTATTTTTCTTCTTGCTGCTGTCGATTGCTTTTGGGTTACTGCTTTTGGATTGTTGTGGTTGAATGTTTATTCTTTGATTTTTTTAGGTTGTTGAAGGTGAGATGATGAAGAGGTTAATGATGAAGATGATGAATTTTAGAGGAAGAGAATGTGTAAATTTTTTAGAGAATAGATTGCTGGAGTTTCTTTTTAGAGAAGGGTTCGGTTGTTGATTGAATGTAGATGATTAGAGGATGATGATGACTGTGGTATCTTGAATAATCCTTGGTTTTTTGTTGTTGGCCCCCCTTTTCTAGTTGATTTTAGCATGGGTTCAATCATCCCCATGCTGTAGTGGTGTTAACAGGTCATCGGTAGCTGTAGGTGGGAAACAATAGGGGATGGGTTTTTTCATTTTTAATAAAAATAATAATAGAATATAAAAGGGATGGTGTTGACATCGATAAGTTAACATTTCCCTTTATTGTGAATTTATGGCTAATATACACCTGTTATTAATTTTAAAATCTCATTTCATTTTACAGCGTGATTATCAGTGGACAGAGGGTATGATTGATGAGATTAGGAGGGTCTTTGCCACAAAGACCTCCAAAATCATCAAGAGTACCCTATGGAAGGTGGGGGACAAGGGCGAGCACCCTCGCCGGATCTCCGAGGACCACTAGGACGGGATGGTCTAGAAGTGGGGGTGTCTTGTTCCAGCAAGCGAGTGTGTAGAACAAGGCAAACAGGACCATTGACGCTGCAGCCTCTATCTACACTGGGGGTAGTATTTCAACCCACGAGCATAAAATGAGATTTATAAGTATATTTATGTTAAACATTTTTTTTATGAATGACTGAACATGTTTTCTAATAATAATTTCAATACAGTATGAACTACAGGAGCTGAGGGAGCACGACGAGCCTTCCCTGTTTAAGGTCATGCAAATGACCAAGAAGAACAAAACCAAAAGACGACAGATCTGGCTGTATTAGCTTATTAACCCTATCACTATTTTACATTTACATTTATAAATTAGCTTATTAACCCTATCACTATTTTACATTTACAGGAGACGTACTAGGCCATGAGGGCCGAGAAGGAGGCGGAGTTGGTGGCTTCCACTCCTGAGGGGGAGGTATCTCCCACCTTGTCTTGTTTCGATGACAATACCATCTACATGGAGGCTGTTGGTGGCGTGAATAAGAAAGGGAAGGTGTTCAGGTTGGGCAGCGTGGGCACGCAGATCGCGAAGAAGGGGAAGACCTCTTCCTCTTCCTTCTCTGGCCTTCCGACGGATGTTGTTCAGGTCATTCAAAACCTGAACAACGAGCTACAGGAGGAGCGACACGGGAGGCAGCTTTTAGAGGAGCGGGCTGAGACGGACCGACGATGGGCCGAGGAGTAGCACACTGAGACTCGTCAATAGCTTGCTGCGTAACAGGAGATACTGATGCAGTTGATGGTGAGGCTCCCTCCCCTACTTCTGAGCCGCCACCACCACCACCACAGGATCCCCCTCCATGATTTTACTTTTTTAGCATTTGTTTATATTTTGTATACATTGATTTATATTTTATATATATATATCTTATTTTAGTTTTTGTTAATGTCATTATCCTTTTTTTGTTTTATGTCATTCAATATTCGATATTAGGGTTCACTCGCTCAATGATGAATCACAATATTCTTAATCAATTCAATTAATAAATAATAAACCCTGAAAATTAAATTTAATTAAAAAGTAATAAACAAAAATTAAACTTTAAAAAAATAAAAACACATGATAACGGCAGAATGACCATGGTTGCTAAGTACCAGTAGTAGCGACGGCCAGAAGTGGTCGCTACTATGCAAATCATAGCGACAGTCTCTGTAGTCGCTAGTAAGCCAATAATAGTGACGGTGTTTGATGGTCACTAGAAAGCCAGTAATAGCGATGGAATTCGATGGTCGCTAGTAAACCTGTAGCAGCGATGGGGTACGGTGGTCGCTAGTAAGCCAGTAATAACGATGGGGTTCGGTAGTCGCTAGTAAGCCAGTAGTAGCGTTGGGACGGGTGGTCACTAGTAAGCCTGTAGCAGCGACGGGAACAGGTGGTCGCTACTAAGCCAGTATAGCGATGGGGTTCAGTGGTTGCTACTGGGCCAAAAATAGCGACAAGGATACGTCACCACCATAGGGACCCATTTAGCGACGATGTAATGCTGTCAAAACTTCTATGATGATGTCTGGTACCGTCGATGTTATGTCAGTGACGATGTATATAGTGACGAAGTCTTGTTCGTCAAAAGTTTCATCACTAATAGTTTTAGCGATGGAAAAATCACGATTTAGCGACGGGTTTTGGTGGTCGCTAATGGGTTTTTTTTGTTGTGATCCCATCCACGCTAAGAAGTATAAGGAAAGATACATCGTTTACACCCTAGGGTTGAGGACCACATCTGCCACATCATTGTCAACATGAGGATTATCTTTATGTACGATATCCTCTTCATACACCTCAGAGTGAGGTTTCCTTTAACGAAGTTTGAAATAGGGGTCCTCCGCTTCCTCGACTGTGCCCCTACTCAACTGCATCCAAATAGGTGGGGCTTGGTCTAGAGTTTGGAATTGCTTGGGGAACACTTTAATTTCATTCCTTTCATGGCATTGTTCTTCTACTACTGTCGGGTCATGCACCAGGCCAATCCAGACAACGGTCTTAGCTTCATCACACTCTGGTATGACTCAAAGATAGTCAACTTCGAGGCTTTCACCAAGTTAGCCAAATCTGAGGGCGGCTCATTCAGGAATTACTTTATGAAGGTGCAGGTGAAAGCCAACAAACCAATGTTTTGGGTGAATAAGGTCGAGATCAAAAAGTTTCCGGTGTCATGGACCCATGAACATTTTCTGCTAATCGGGGTGGCCTACGTCACTAATTGAAACGAACTATCCCCCCTCTGCCGAAGTGGTTGGGGCCATGCATGCATATTGCTCTGCTCACAAAAAGTTCTCCTATAAGTGTTTGCTCAGTGCCCACTCTCAAAGAGAAGCCTATTTGCGTAATGACTCCAAGATTCATCTTGCTTTGATTAAGCTAGGACTTCCATCTTCTAACCTTTGTTGTTTTTTGCTATTACAAGGGAGATCAAGAACTTCATGTCATAAGTCTTATACGCGGTGTTTGGGGGTCGGTGTTAAGCTTCAATGCTTTTAGCGATGCCAGTCTTGCACAACGGCTTCTAGGTCAAATGGTCTTTCTGTCCAGGGGCCGGTATCGAGACTGGATCAAGAATAATCTCTATTTTTTAGATGATCAATTCTTTCTTTCTTTTGTATTAAGGGCGGACTTGCACTTAAACATTTTATATTTGCCTTTATCTTTCTCCATATGATATTGCAAGGTTTTGTTAGAAGTATGTTTTGAACCACCCTCTTGGAAAGTGTTGTCAATATCTATTTTATCATTGTCCCTAAGAAGAGGACATTTGAGCAAAAATGTTCATGATAATTTTGTTTAATTGGCCTACCAGACAAATTAAAGTTAGAGTTAACTTTTGTAGAAGGATATGACTAAATAAGCATGAATTGCATGTTAGGTAGTGTTAGACAAAAATCTTAAAAATTTATTTATAGAGATAATGGTTTAAATGTTTTAAAATATCAAAGAATGTATTTTATAGATATAGGAATTTGAAGTCTTAAAAAAAGTATATTTCATAGAAATAAGATATCTCATGTAAGATATATGATTTGTTAGATTTGAATATTCTTACTAACATTTGAAAAAAGATAGAACAAATTTATTATGAGAGATTTTCGAAATCAATTTAGATTTAAGAGTGTAATACTTTCAAGAATTTTTCCAGATCCAATTATTTTCACAAAATAGAGATGCTCAGCTTGGGTTGACAGTTATGTGGTTTGTTATTGTTTGGACTATTTGGAAGACACGTAACGATGACATTTTCAAGGGAGGAGTTGTGAGTGATTTGAAAATGTTTGAGATGGTTCAATATAAGTCTTGGTTATGGTTAAGGTTTCGTATGTCTGGTTTTTTTATGAGTTTTGGTGAATGGTATAGGGAACCTTTGTTATGCCTATCTGGTTAATCTGTTTTGGTTAAACATTTATTTCTTTGTAAATGGGTTAAGGTACCCATTGTACCTTTTTTAATACATTTTTCTTTTTTTCGATAAAAAATAGATTATAAAAGATTTTTGACATAACTCATCTAGAGACATATTTGTATGAAAGAAAGACTTGAAACAAATTATAAAAGCTTTTTGAGATAAGTCGTCTCTTGACGTATTTTCATTTAAGAGATGTCTAAAACACATTTAAAAGCTTTTCAAAATAAGTTAGACTTGTTCCCAAAAGAGATGTTTGACACATATTTTCATGAAAATGATGCTTGAGACGTATTATAAAAGCCTTTCAAGAAAATGGTTTTCGAAATAAATTTTAAAAGCTTTTATAGGAAGTGTTGCTCGAGACATGTTTTGGAGAAAGCAGTGCTTGAAATAAATTATAAAAGTCTTTTAAAAAAGTGGTTTTTGAAACAAATTATAAAAGCTTTTTGAGAAACCTAAAGACCTATTTTCGAGAAAGTAATGTTTGAAACAAATTACAAAAGTTTTTTGAGAAAGTGTTGCTCGACACATATTATAAAAGCCATTCGACAAAGCAGTGTTTTTTCTAGAAACAAATGATTTTAAGGGAATTTTTAAGATAAAATTTTTGACACCACAATTTACAAAAGAGAACTAGAAGATGAATTGAAAAAAGGAGACTTAGTTAAAAAACTTCAAAAAAGAGAACTTATTTTTAAAATAAAGAGTTAAGGCAATAAATTGTCTAGGAAGTTATTGAATTTTTAGTGTTGAAATTGAAAGAACCTCGTTCTAATGGAGACGTGTTAAGATAGAAGATTTTTTTTTGTAACTATTGAAGACATGTCAAAATCAAGAAGACCCTTCTCACAACTATGAAAGACATGTCAACATCAAAGGCATTTTTTATAACTGTTGAAGACGTGTTAAAATCCCAAAGCCATTTTCTACAAGGGTTTAAGACATGTCAAGATTTAAGACTTCTTTTGTAACCGCTAAACACATGTCGAGATCAATGAGACTTTTTTCCACAACCGTCAAAGAGGTTGTCGCGACCGGGATCGTGACGGGATGACCGACCCTTAAAAATAAAATGAGTTTCAAAATCCTTTCGAAAAGAAAACAGGGAGTCGCCATCAATATTTTTTAGGATAAAAATATCAGGAAAAACCTCTTTTAAAACACTGGTTGTGAAAATGAAATTCTAAGTTCGGGAGTCGAATTACAGGTGAGGAAGGTATTAGCACCTCACAACTGTCCGTTGTAAAACGGTTACCTCAAATTGATAGCGCTTATTTCAAAATAGTCTAGAAATTATTTTAACTTCTTTTATGAAAAGAAACATACAAAATGATAAAGTAGACACAAACAGACCGAGTAGTGACAGTAAGAAATTTGACCAAACAGTGACAGTAAGGGATTAGACGATAAGAAACTAAATAGTAAGAAAATAGTAACGGTAGAAGACTAAACAGTGACAGTAAGAAGCTTAACAAAATAGTGATAATAAGAAATGACACACAGTGGCAGTAAGAAACTTAGCAAAATATCAACAGTAAGAAAGTAAAAAAATAATAACAATAAGAAACGACAAACAGAGACAATAAGAAACTTGACAAAATAACAACAGTACGAAAAAGTAAAACAGAGTGAAAGTAAAGGTTAACAGGACGTCTCATCCAAATTAACCTTAATTTGTACATAAATTTAAAGATTAAAATAAAATTAATGATATATATAAAAAATAAAGTTGATTAAGAAAGTATTATTTTTAATAAAAATATTAAAAAACATTAGATTAACAAGACGTCGCGTCTAAATTAGTCTTATTTTAAAGAAAATAATATTCTAATAAAAATATTAAAAAACATGAGATTAACAAGACATTTCGTCTAAATTAACCTCATTTTAAAGAAAATATTATTTTAAATAAAGATATTAAAACATGAGATTAACAAGACGTCGCGTCTAAATTAACCTTATTTTAAAGAAAATATTATTTTAAATAAAAATATTAAAACATGAGATTAACAAGACGTTTCGTGTAAATTAACCTCATTTTAAAGAAAATATTATTTTAAATAAAAATATTAAAATATTAGATTAACAAGACATCGCGTCTAAATTAACCTAATTTTAAAGAAAATATTATTTTAAATAAAAATATTAAAACATGAGATTAACAAGATGTCCACGTCTAAATTAACAATACTATTATTCTTTATTGTTAAAAGATGTTTAGACTTTAGCATTTTTATTCTAAAGAAGAAAGACATTTATTTTCATTTTTTTCTTAAAAGGATATTTAAGTTTTTTTTTACCATTTTTATTTCTTTAAAGTTAAACTTAAAAATAAATAAATAAGACAATAATAATAGACTAGTTATTTTTCCGCTTAAAGGGTTTTTAGAAATCTAAAGTTCAAAAACATTTTTAATAATAACCTTAAATGCAAGAATATTTGTTTTGATTTTCCTTTTTGCTAAAAAAAACTAACCCTTAGCACATTAGGCTTCAGAAACCTGAAGCCCATAACAAACAAAAAAAGGAAAATGGAACACTCAATAAACCATTAGGGTTGTCAATTAGAAAGTAAAAGAAAGATTAAGAGGCATTAAGGGGCGGCACATTGAGACCAAGTGAGGAGAGAGAGTGAAGCTTGAAACAGGGAGAGAGAGAGAGAGAGAGAGGAAACCGAGAGAGGGAGAGGAAGGCTGATCGAAGAGAGGAACGGCGACCAGGCTTCACGTAGTGAGCTGGTCACGGGTCACGGTTCTGCTCGTCGGAGAAGAGGAGGCCGCGTGGTGGTTTGCGCGAAGGGAGCCGGTGAGGCCATGTCGGAAGCTGGACTCGGAGGAGGAGAAACTGAGAGTGACGGAGAGATCAGGAGAAACCGAGAGGGAGAGTGGAGACCGAGAGAGGGAGACTCACCGAGAGGGAGTGAGTGAGGAAGAGGGAGTGAGTAACGGAGAGGGAGAGGGTTCTGGTGAGGGAGAAAGGAGACGACCGGCGTAGAGGAGGCCAACCGTGATGTGGTCGACAGTGGCGATCTGAGGTGGTGGCCGGCGGTAGAGGGCCCTTCTTCGTCCTTCTCTTTTGCTTTTGGTTTTATTTGTTAAATGTTGTTGGTTTTTAGATGATGGTTTGATGGGTTTTGGGTTTGGGATTGTTGCTGTTGGGGGATGATGAGATAAGAGGAGAGTGTTGTGTTTTTGGGTTGTTGGTTTTTTAGGTGTTTGATTATGGTTTGGATGTTGTGAGTAGAAGAAGAGAAGAGGATGTTATTTTTTGGCTTTCTGTTGTTGGTAAGTGGAAGGGGTATGGGTATTGTAGATTGAAAGAGGAAAAAGAAATGTTATTTTTTTGTTTCTTGATTTAATGATGATGAAGGTGATGAAGTTGGATGGCCTTTTTTAATCTGTGTATTTGGTTTGATGAAGATCCGGATAATGGGAGGATGGTGGTTCTCTATTGTCGTCTTGAGGAAGATGGTTCTGTGATGATGGTGGGTTTCGATGAGATGAAGAAGATAGAGAAGAAGATGAAGTTGATAGGGGGTAGTGGGGAACTAGATCCGAATTTCGGACTGGTTTTCCAGAATGGTGGGGTAAACAAAATTATTATTTAATTTTTTTAATAATTAAATAAAAAATAAAAATGGGACAAATTTTGGTGTTTACAACTGTCCCTCTTTACTTTTTTTTCACGGAAATATGAATGATTCATTCATATCATGAAAAGGAAGTAAAGATATAAACACCGTCTTGACACTAATATCCTTAAAGAGGTAACGACTTTGACAAATAGAAGACTCAAACAATGCCAGCTTTGGGCAATAAGAAAGACTTAAAAGTACCATCTTTAGTGATGAAGACTTAAAGATGTGCCAAATTTAACAGACACAAGACTCAGACCATGATATCTTCAGTAATTCAAAAAAAAAATGCCGACTACAGCAATAAGAACTTGGTGTGGCGCCAACTGTGGCAAATAACAGACTTAAGCAATGCCAGCTTTGGCAACAAAAGAGGTCTAAAAGTGCCAGCTTCAGTGATGTTAACTTGGAGAGATGCCAACTTTGCCAAACGGAAAACTTTTAACAATGCCAGCTTTGGTAAGAAGAAAAACTCAAAGAGTGCCAACTTTGACAATTGGGGAAGATGAATAAGATTCCAAGTTTGACAACAGAAGTTAGAGCTTTGTCCCGAAAAATGAACAACTAGGAGAATATTTCCTTGATATTGAAAATGGGGTAGCCTAGAGAGGGATACTTAAAGCTTCAAAGAAAAATAAATGACGGGGGATTGTCCCAACATGTTTAGATCGAATGATACAGCCTAGGAATGGGTACCTGAAGCTTTTTGACAGAATTCAAATGACTAGGAAGATGTCCCTTGCTTAAATTGAGAAATGGGTTAGCCTAGGAGTGGGTTCCAGAGGCCTTTGATAGAAAACAAATGATTTGGGGGGATGCCCTTGATTGGTTTTGATTAAAACAGCCTAGGGAAGGACGCCTAAGGCTTTTTGACATAAAATAAATAACTTGGGGGGATGCCCCTTAACTCAAATTAAATGACTTGGGGGGATACCCCTAACTCAAATTGAGAAATGGGATAGCCCTGGAGTGGGTTCCTGAGGCTTTTTGACAGAAAATAAATGACTTGGGGGAATGCCCCTGACTCAAATTAAATGACTTGGGGGATACCCCTGGCTTAAATTAAGAAATAGAACAACCTAGGCATGAGTCCATGAGGCTTTGACTGGGAAATAAAAGACTTAGGGTGATGCCCCTAGTTCAACAGGAAATGAAAGGATTGGGTGTGCTACCCCTTGGTTGACAGGAAGTAAAAGGATTGGGGGTTGACCCTCGGTTGACTGGAAATACAAGGATTGGGGGTGTTGTCCCTCGGTTGATTGGAAATAAAAGGATTGGGGGTTGACCCTCGGTTAACAGGAAATGAAAAGATTGGGGGTGTTGTCCCTCGGTTGACTGGAAATAAAAGGATTAGGGGTTAACCCTCGGTTAACAAGAAATAAAAGGATTGGGGGTGTTGCCCCTCTGTTGACTGGAAAAAAAAGGATTGGGGGTTGACCCTCGGTTAACAGGAAATAAAAGGATTAGGGGTGTTGCCCCTCAGTTGACTGGAAATAAAAGGATTGGGGTTGACCCTTGATTAACAGGAAATGAAAGGATTGGGGGTGTTGCCCCTCTGTTGACTGGAAAATAAAAGGATTGAGGGTTAACCCTCGATTAATAGGAAATGAAAGGATTGGGGGTTAACCCTCGGTTGACTAGAAATAAAAGGATTGGGGGTTGACCCTTGACTAACAGAAAATGAAAGGATTGGGGTGGTTGCCCCTTGGTTGACTAGAAATAAAAGGATTGGGGGTTGACCCTCGATTAACAGGAAATGAAAAGATTGAGGGTGTTGCCCCTCAGTTGACTAGAAATAAAAGGATTGGGGGTTGACCCTCGATTAACAAGAAATGAAATGATTGGGGGTGTTGCCCTTCAGTTGACTGGAAATAAAAGGATTGGGGGTTGACCCTCGATTAACAGAAAATTAAAGGATTAGGGGTGTTGCCCCTCGGTTGACTAGAAAATAAAAGGACTGGGGGTTGACCCTTGGTTAATAGGAAATGAAAGGATTGAGGGTGTTGCCCCTCAGTTGACTAGAAATAAAAGGATTGGGGGTTGACCCTCGGTTAACAGGAAATAAAAGGATTGGGGGTGTTGCCCCTCGGTTGACTAAAAAATAAAAGGACTGGGGGTTGACCCTTGGTTAATAGGAAATGAAAGGATTGGGGGTGTTGCCCCTCAGTTGACTGGAAATAAAAGGATTGAAGGTTGACCCTCGGTTAACAGGAAATGAAAGGATTGGAGGTGTTGCCCCTCGGTTGATTGGAAATAAAAGGATTGGGGGTTGACCCTCGATTAATAGGAAATGAAAGGATTGGGGGTGTTTCCCCTCGGTTGACTGGAAATAAAAAGGTGCCTTATTCAGACACTGGAAATTAAGGGGTACCTCGTTTGGCAACTAAAATTAAAAGTGCCTCGTTCGGCGACTGGAAAGCAAAAGGTGCCTCGTTCGGCGACTGGAAAGTAAAGGGTGCCTCGTTTGGCGACTATAAATTAAAGGGTGCCTTGTTCGGCGACAGGAAAGTAAAGGGTGCCCCGTTTGGCGACTGGAAAGTAAAGTGTGCCTCGTTCAGCGACTAGAAAGGAAAGGGTGCCTTGTTCGGTGACTGGAAGGTAAAGGAGTGCCTTATTCAGCCACTAGAAATTAAAGGTTCCTTGTTCGGCAACAGGAAGGTAAAAGGGTGCCTTGTTCGGCGACAGGAAAGTAAAGGGTGCCTTGTTCAGCGACAGGAAGGTAAAGGGTGCCTTATTCGGCGACTGGAAAGGAAAGGGTGCCTCGTTTGGCGACAGGAAAGTAAAAGGTTCCTTGCTCGACGATTGTAAATTTAAAGACTGTCAGTTTTTTGGGAAAGAAACTTGGAAGACACCAACTTTAGCAATTTATGAAAAGGAACTTAAAAGACGCCAACTTTGGCGATTTATGAAAAGAAACTTAAGAGAAGCCAGCTTTGGCGATTGAGGAGGAAACTCTGAAAGGTTCCAGTTTGGGCGATTGAGGAAGAGTCTTTAAGAAGTGTCAGCTTTGGCGACTAAGGAAGAGACTTTGAGAAGTACCAACTTTGGCGATTAAGGAGGAGACTTTGAGAAGTGCTAACTTTAGCAATTGAGGAAGAAACTTTAAGAAGTACCAGCTTTGACAATGGAGGAGGCTTTGAGAAGTGTCATCTTTGGCGATGGAGGAAACTTTGAAGGTGCCAGCTTTGGCGATCATGATCCTACTAGGGAAAAGAACTTGATCGAGTTGTCAAGACTCGACATAACTGTCTGTTGTAACAACCTGCTGTCGCGACCTGGATCGCGACGGATGCGGCGAAAAAGAAAAGAATATGTGGAATGAAACAGGGAGTCGCCACCAACGTTTTTATCCATAGGAAAAACATTGGGAAAAAACTAAGTTCAGTAAAGCACTGGTTAAAAAATTGAGATCCAAGTTCGGGAGTCGGTTACGAGTAGGGAAGGTATTAGCACCCTACATCGCCTGTCAAAGACAGTACCAAGATTGAAAGCACAATATAAATAGCCTTAAATAAAACATGGTTTCTTCCCTTTTACTGTTGTATTTTTTTATTTAAAAAGACAGAATTGAGTGAGAGAACTGTACAAACATAGAATGTCGAAGCGAGGTCAATGGAACGTTTCATCCGAATTAAACTCGACTTCGATATGAGACAGAGAGGGTGAGAGAATGCTAATAAGGCGTCACGCCTAAATTAGACATCCTCGGATAAAAAAAACAGGGATAGGAAAGAGATAAGCGGGACGTCTCGTCCTAAGTATCCCTTCCCTATAAAATTATGGCGAGGCTTGAGCAAAAAACTAGGGGGAAACCAACAAGACGTCACGTCTAAATTGATTTTCACGGAAGTGACCAAAAAAGGGACGTTTATGAAAGAAACATAAAAGTAAGGAAATAAATCAACAAAAAAAGGAAATAAGAAAGACGGGCCCGACAGGAGTTAAAGTCCTGCTCCTACGTATTCTTGAATTATCAAGAAATCAGGGTTACGTAGTTCTGAGTATTATTATTTTTAGGAAGAAATCTGAGAGATGTTGATGGATGTCATTAGAGTGGAAGACTCATGCAAAGCGAAATTCTTCGCACGTGCACGAATCCTAAAAGGGTTGTGTAGACGGGAGTGCTCCCGTACGACACTATTTTTTACAAAATCATTTATTTTTATTATATATACTTGTTAGGGAAAAAGGATAAAAAATATTAACAGTGTAAACTATGGCACACAGACGATCATAACCAACAAACAGCGAACTCACGGGAAAGTAAAAGACTGAAAGTAAAGAAGATAAAGAACAGGGTGGAACCGGTGTAATGGGCTCAGAACCGGTGTGGGGGGGGTCAAACGCAGTGACGGTGTCTGACTGATTTCGGACTTGCACGCTGACAGGAACAATAGACCGGAGTTGGGTCCAAATCTTGAAAACTGAAGGACACGACCGATGTTGTGGGAAGTTGATCCGAGGTGAGTTACTGGATGCTGCGCAAAGACGATGTGGAAGAGTAATGAAGGCAGTAACAGGGCGACAGTGAAGAACTAGAACGGGGTGAATTCTGTGTGAGGATGGTGTGAGTACGGGGTAGGGGCGATGAACAGGACAACAGCTTTGAGTACTAAGAATTTTCGAGCTTCCCAAAGCTAAGGGGTTTATATTGGTGGTTATGACAGGTCATTGGTTTCCAGAAGGGAAGGGTTTCAGAAGGTCTTCAAAGAAATCAGAGAGAGTTTTGAGAAAAGCTTCCTTGTGAACCAGCCTCTCAAAAACGTAACCCCTGTAGCTTCTTTGGCTGGGGCATTTATAGGGCCTTGAGGTCTTGGGCTGAGGGTTTGGGACAGCCAGAATTCCCACTCACCCATACGCGTAGTGGTGTGCAAACCTGGCCATTAACTGTTCGTGGGGAGCATGATTTCAGCATGGCATTTTTTAATTGTCCACTTCCGCCCCCCTGTCTGCCATTTTTGGGGAGTGCGATTCCAGGTCATCGTGCACAAACTCCCGACCTCGTCCATCCGTTGTCAAATCTGTGACATCGGTTAGCACAGATATCGGTTGGACAGAGTCTCCCATTGATCCGATGTGGTATCTTAAGAACCTTTACCTATGTCTAACACCGGTTGAGCCTTTCAATGTAATCACAGAGGCGGTGTTCTCCCTCCTAGTCCAGGTCCACTACCAGCCGGTGTGACTATTTTGATCTGATCCTTCCTTGGGGCCGGACTGGCCTGTTACTCCGCACGACATCGGTCCGCTGTTACCAATTTTAAGGCTTGGTCCGGTGTTACCAGTCTTAAGGCTGGGTCCGGTGTTATAACAATTTAGGCCGGACCGAAAGAGGTGTTCACAGATGCCCCTCTTTGCTCTCTTTCACAAGAGAAATGTAAATTTCCGAGGTGAAAAGGGAGTAAAGATATAAACACCGATGTAGGGGCTAAATAGGACTTAAATCCGGTGTGGGGCTCAATGATGTGGCCAATTAAACAGCCGACATGTCCTACACGTGGTCCTCGTCATGAGGTGACTAAGCATCCCACGTGTCGTCAGCTAACTGGTTCTTTTCAAAATTCAAATTTCGCGCCATTGGACCGGAATGCCAAAAGTCGGCCCTTTTTAATGGGCCTTGGGCCGGAATGCGGAAGGTTCTGGATCCTCGTCCCTCCCCCTATAAAAGAAACTTCGGGGATCCATCACACTCACTCCTTTCTTGATATTGAAGTGCTGTCTCTCCGACGTTCAACCTCTCCGGTGTTCAAAGTTCTCCTCCGGCGTTAAAGCTTTTCTCCGGTGTTACGTCCTGGCTCGTACTAAGAGAACTGCACGCATCGCCTCAACAGGTAGCCATCATCTCCTTCATTTTAATTCGTAGATAGGTCATGGGGGACACCGGTTCGAGTAATGACTCCATTGAGGTCCTATCTGGTCCTCCTTTAATTACATCCCGGCGTCAGCCGGGTGGAGTTTCGAGCCGAGGTCTGAGTCACCAAAGTGGGGCAACCTCGGGGGCTTCACATCGGTTCATCTCATCAGGACACCGTTTCTCCGCATTGCCTTTGTGGGAAACAGAGGGGTTTGACACATCGTCAGACTCTTCGTTTAACTTTGGCACTGTTAGTGAAGGGGGAAGCAGTGCCGATCTATATCTTACTGACGATGTGGCCTTTTACAGCTGTATTCCCTTCCTTCGCCATACCGTCCGAATGGCTTCTGAAAATTCCTCCACCGGTGTCGCTGTGGTCACCGACCCTGTTGAGACAAATGTCTTGGCACACCGGATCGACTGGCTAGCTGAGAAGGCCAGGGATCCTTACTTCTGGGTTCATGAAGACCCAAAGACAATTGTTTCCCGGTATGCTGAAGATGCTGCCAACGTCACCATCGAAGATGTCGTTGTTCATGCCGATGTTGAGCATGAAAATGACTTTACTGTATTCTGCCCCCAAACCTCAGACAGGATCTGCCATCAACCGGGGTCAAGGAATCTCTTTATGTATGAGATGGTCTTCTCTAAGATCGGCGTCCGCTTCCCATTGACGGAGTTTGAGATGGGGGTACTCTGGTTTCTTGACTGCTCTCCCAGCCAACTTCATCCCAATGGCTGGGGTTTGGTAAGGGCCTTGGAGGTACTTGGGGAGTACTTCCACTTCGTCCCCACAGTGGCCCTCTTTTTCACTTATTGCAGGGTGATGCGCCGGGGTAACTCTGGAGGGGGTCTAGGCTTCATCAACCTCCGCTGCGACTCAAAGGTGGTTAACTTTGAAAGTTACACCGAATCGGCCAAGACGGACGGGGTCAATTTCAAACACTCCTACGTCAAAGTCGAGGTCAATGCTGGTAGGCCGGTGTTCTGGGAGAATTCTGATTTTTCCAGAAAGTTTTACACCGGTTGGACTCATGAACACTTTCTCCTGACAAGCAATGCCTACATCGTCAGTGAGAGTACCTTGTCAACTGAGTCCAAGAAAGTCCTGGACGCTCTGAAGGGTTATTCGGCCATTGCCAAGTTCTCCTGCAAGAGGCTTTTGGGGACGGAGTCGGGCCGGGATGCTTACCTTGGTAGATATTGTTTACTTTCCTTCCTTTTATTATCTATTTATTTTTTGATATATTCACACTGGTACTAACATTGTTTTTCCTTTTTAGGCGAGATGGCTCGGATAAACATCCTCAGGAAACTGAGGGAGGCTGCCGAAGCTCGGAACGCCGCTGCCGCTGCACAGGAGAACAGGGTGACTCCTCGATGCACACCGGCCAAGATGGTGAGCATATCGGCAGAAAATGTTGAGGCGATGACTCTGGGGCCAGCTGAAAGGGTCCCAGTTAAGAGGAAGTCCAACCTCGGCCCATCCTCCAAGCCGAAAAAACACAAGGCTCCAAAGGTTGTGGCCGAGGTAGAGGTGCCAACGGAGGAGGAGGCTGGTCCTGTAAATATTTCCCCAGTCCGGTCTCAACCTGAGGACATCGTTGTCAACTCCCGCCTCTCGGACTTTCTGGAGTATGTTGGAGGGACACCGGCTCGGGTCCACATCCCCTTCAAGCTCAAAGCCGATCTTCCTGCTTCTGAGGCTCAATCTGCTGCCGAAGCAACCATTTTCAATTTGGTTGAGGCAGCCGGGATCCTCAGCTCTTTGGGCCGCTCTTACTATTCTGGTGTCGAGGCTAAGGAATGCCTAGATCGGATGAAGAAAGCTGAGGCTTTGAGAGTTGAGGCTCAGACTGCTTTGGCCCAGAAGGAGCAGGAACTGGTCAAAAGCAAGGAGGACCTGTCCGAACTCACTGCGGCCTACACATCGGCTGCCAAGAGGGCAGATGCTGCTGAAGCTAAGGCTAAACCTTCAGAGGACGCTCTTCAAGCTCTCCGGACCGAACTAGATGAGGCCAAGGCTGCGAAAGCCGCGGTGGACAAGAAAAACAAGGAGCTATCCGAGAAGCTTGCCGATGTGAAGGAGGAGCAGGCAAAGGAACGGATGGAAGCCGAAGAGCAGATGGCTGAATTTTCGGTATTGGCCAATGTCGCCTTTAGTTCCGCTGTTCGTCAGGTTATACACCGGAATTTCGCTGTACAACTTAATCTGAATGGCATAGGTGTCTACTATGAATTTCATGGTGGCCATTTATATGCTATGGACCGGGGTCAGGCTTCGGAACCTGAGGATATTCCTTATGAGCCGATGCCTCTCCCCGAAGGCCAAAGCATGGAACTAAGGACAGTGTCGGAAGAATCCGAGAGGACAGCTTCTGCTAGACCGGACTCTCCAGCATCCAACTCTTAGGATTTTTTCTCTTCCTCTTTTTCCTTTTTCTTAGCCTTGTTCCGGGATGGGCTCCGGAGTTTTAACTTTTGTAATGGCCTCAGTGCCCCCATTAATACAATGCAATTTTCCCACATCTGCTTGTCTTATTTTTTTTTTTAAATATCTCCAAGTATTTTCTCTTGTGTGACCGGTGTAGGGTAACAACTTGAAGTAACACCGTCTGATCAACAATTCGTATTTAGAATTAGGACTTCATTTCTTTTTGCCAGTTTAATTCGAACACCGTCCTTTGCAAAGCATGGAACCTCGGATAATAGCCACCCCGTCCATAACTTCGATTACCTTTTGAATCTCCGGTGTAATGGGTATGACATAGGCCTTAGTAACTTCAACCCTGAAACTAATTCTGTCCGAAGTAGATTTCCTGATACCGTTTGTTGCTTCCCCAAAGTAGTAACCGGTGTGACCATCGGGACACCGTCTCTTATAACTTCACGGGGCCTACTTCGTTTGACTTTGAGAGCCATGACACCGTCTTTGGGGTCACCATATCCCGTAATAGAGTGAACCTCTACCTAGCGTCCATATCGGATCAACACCGTCTTTTTTTTTTTTTTAAAGTGGTGCGCCGTCCCTTGGGTGACAGGAAGGCGAGAGTGGGGAGTTACCCCTTTACTGAAGATAAAACATGGGGTGTGGCCCTTGATTTGCAGAAAGGTAAAAGGTGGGGAGTTGCCCCTTGACTGACAGGAAGATAAATGTGGGGTGTGGCCCTTGGTTCGCAAAAAGATAAAAGGTGGGGGATTGCCCCTTGACTGACAGGAAAAATAAATGTGGGGTGTGGCCCTTGGTTTGCAGAAAGGTAAAAGGTGGGGGACTGCCCCTTGATTGACAGGAAAAATAGATGTGGGGTGTGGCCCTTGGTTTGCAGAAAGGTAAAAGGTGGGGGATTGCCCCTTGACTGACAGGAAAAAAAATAAATGTGGGGTGTGGCCCTTGGTTTGCAGAAAGGTAAAAGGTGGGGGATTGCCCCTTGACTGACAGGAAAAATAGATGTGGGGTGTGGCCCTTGGTTTGCAGAAAGGTAAAAGGTAGGGGATTGCCCCTTGACTGACAGGAAAAATAAATGTGGGGTGTGGCCCTTGGTTTGCAGAAAGGTAAAAGGTGGGGGATTGCCCCTTGATTGATAGGAAAAATAGATGTGGGGTGTGGCCCTTGGTTTGCAGAAAGGTAAAAGGTGGGGGATTGCCCCTTGACTGACAGGAAAAAATAAATGTGGGGTGTGACCCTTGGTTTGCAGAAAGGTAAAAGGTGGGGGATTGCCCCTTGACTGACAGGAAAAATAGATGTGGGGTGTGGCCCTTGGTTTGCAGAAAGGTAAAAGGTGGGGGATTGCCCCTTGACCGTAAGAGAATGGACCAGGGGGAGATGCCCCAGTTTGATTTGTTTGAGAAGTGTAGTTCCATTGTTGAAGAAACTTGGGAAGTGCCAGTTTTGACGATTAGGGTTCCACTGGGAAAGAGAATTTGAGGCTCCAAATGACTGCTTGTTATAACATCCTGCAGAAAAGGGATAAGCATAGCAATGGCAAAGTAAATAGAAATTTGAGGAGGCTCCCCATGGAACCATGATCTCTTGAGGTGACTCATGACCGAACAGAACGAATGAAGTAACTCTAACTTCAAAGAGTGTGTCTGGGTTTAAGTCTTCATAACGATCCCCTGAGGTGAGATTGAGCAATAGGATCATCTTGCCCCCACAACTTTAAATAATTATATTTTTATTTTATTTGATAAAGGAAAACACATGCCTTATCTTATTCGTGAAATTCACAATATAAACATGTATCGAAAAAAGGTGAAATTTATTTATGAGTTGAGTAAGTACATGGAGAGGGAAGTAGGGAAAACAAAAGAAGTCTAATACACAAGTTGATAATTGATGAAACAGGGAAAGCTTGCTGAACTTTTGGTGAACCCTGAGGATAACACGCATCTTAAACCCCATATCACGACTTCAAGCTCCCCCTTCGATTCTACTTCTAAGAAAACGATTCAGTCGTGACCTATGTGCCCCAGTTTGGACTCGTACTTTTTGCAGGGGAAGTCTCAGTCATACTGTCAGGATTTTGACCCTAATTTTTGCCTGAGCCGCCTTTTCAGGTTTTTGACTCACCGGGTCGCTCTAATTTTTGCCTAGGCCGCCTTTTCAGGTTTTCAGCCTAGCGAGCGTCCTTTTTTTTTTGACATTATTTTCCTAAGAAAAGTATTTCTTGACCGCATCCGCATTTATGGGCATTGGCAAGTCTTCACCGTCCATGGTTGTGAGTATCAAGGCTCCCCCAGAAAAGGCCTTCTTCACTACATACGGACCTTCATAGTTAGGTGTCCATTTGCCCCGGTTGTCTTTTTGGATTGGCAAAACTTTCTTGAGGACTAAGTCTCCTTCCTGAAATTGTCGAGGTCGTACTTTCTTTTCAAACGCTCGTTTCATACGCCTCTGATACAATTGTCCATGGCAGAGGGCATCCAGTCTCTTCCCCTCTATTAGGTTCAATTGGTCATATCGAGCTTGGACCCATTCAGCCTCTTTTAGTTCCGCCTCCATTATCACCCTAAGGGATGGAATCTCTACTTCAAAAGGCAGGACTACTTCCATACCATAAACCAGTGAAAAAGGGGTCCCGCCTGTCGAAGTTCGAACTGAGGTGCGATACCCGTGTAGTGCAAAAGGGAGCATGTCGCTCCAATCTTTGTAAGTTAGGACCATTTTTTGTATAATCTTCTTGATATTCTTGTTAGCCGCCTCGACTGCCCCGTTCATTTTCGGCCGATAAGGAGAGGAATTGTGATGACGAATCTTAAAGCTTTCACACAGTTCTTTCATCATCTTGTTGTTCAAATTTGTGCCATTGTCAGTAATGATCTGGCTCGGCAAGCCATACCGACATATCAATTCTCGCTTGACAAATTTGACTACAACGTTCCTTGTCACATTGGTATATGAAGCTGCCTCCACCCACTTGGTGAAATAATCAATGGCAACCAAAATGAAGCGATGACCGTTTGAGGCTTTCGGCTCAATGGGTCCAATAACATCCATGCCCCACATCGAGAAGGGCCACGGCGCCGATAAGACATTCAAGGATGATGGGGGCGCATGAAGATGGTCAGCGTATATCTGACACTTATGACATTTTCGAACATAAGAGAAACAGTCGGCCTCCATGGTTATCCAATAGTATCCAGCTCTCAAGATCTTCCTCGCCATGGTATGTCCATTGGTATGAGTTCCAAAGGATCCTTCATGAATATCCGCCATGATCTTGCTTGCTTCAACAGTATCGACGCAACGGAGGAGGATAAAGTCATGATTTCTCTTGTAAAGCACATCACCATTCAAAAAAAAACCCATTGCAAGTCGTCTCAAGGTCCTCTTATCATTCTCTGTGGTACCCTCAGGGTATTTCTGAGTCTGTATATATTTTTTGATATCATAGTACCATGGTTTCCCATCCGACTCTTCTTCTATTGCTTGACAGTATGCGGGCTTGTTGTGCCTTTCTACCTCAATGAGGGGCATATCACAGTCATTGCTCAATTTAAACATTGAGGCAAGGGTGGCCAAAGCGTCAGCCATTTGATTGTCATCTCGGGAGACATGGTGAAAAGAGATATCATCAAATTCCTTGATTAGTTCCATGATATGAGCTTGATAAGGGACTAACTTGCTGTCCCTAGTCTCCCATTCACCTTTCAATTGGTGAATGACCAAGGCGGAATCCCCGTAGACTTCTAACTTCTTCACTTTTGCACCTAATGCGGCTTGGATCCCCAGAGAGCATGCCTCATATTCGGCTATGTTGTTAGTACAGTCAAAACAAAGCCTAGCGCATACAGGGATGAATTCTTGATCTGGTGAAATTAGGATGGCACCAATCCCATGTCCCAGTGCATTAGAAGCTCCATCAAATCTCAAAATCCATTTGTCTTTCTGGGTATCTTCTTCATTAAACAATGCCAAGATATCCTCGTCCGGGAACTCAAAGTGCATGGGTTGGTAGTCACTTATAGGTTGATGGGCTAAGTATTCCGCCAAAGCGCTCCTTTTTACGGCTTTCTGAGTGACGTAGATTATGTCGTATTCAGTTCATAGAACCTGCCATCGAGCGATTCTTCCTATTAAGGCTGGTTTTTCAAAGATATACTTGACAGGATCCATTTTGGAAACAAGCCAAGTAGTGTGGCTTAACATATATTGCCTTAAACGTCGGGCTGCCCATGCTAATGCACAACAAGTTCTCTCTAAAGCCGAATATCTCATTTCACAGTCAGTGAACTTTTTGCTCAAGTAGTAAATGGCATGCTCTTTCTTTCCAGTCTCATCATGCTGCCCCAATACACAACCCATAGATTCATCTAACACTGTCAGGTACAAGATCAGGGGCCTTCCAGGGGTCGGCGGTACCAAGATCGGTGGCTCCCGTAAATACTGCTTTATCTTTTCAAAAGCCACTTGACAATCTTCATTCCATTGCGTCGGTTGATTCTTACAGAGTAACTTAAAGATCGGCTCACAAGTTGTTGTCAGCTGTGAGATAAACCGAGCAATGTAGTTCAACCTTCCTAAGAATCCTCTGACTTCCTTTTCTGTACAGGGAGGAGGAATTTCGAGAATCGCTTTGACCTTGTCAGGGTCTACCTCTATTCCTTTCTTGCTTACAATGAACCCTAACAGTTTGCCTGATCTTGCGCCAAAAGTACACTTGGCTGGATTCAACCTGAGCTTATACTTCCTTAGTCTTTCAAAAAGCTTTCTCAGATCAACAATATGCTCTTCGTCAGTTTTAGATTTAGCGATGATATCATCCACATAAACCTCTATCTCCTTATGCATCATGTCATGGAAAAGGGTCACCATTGCCCTTTGGTAGGTTACCCCAGCATTTTTCAGACCGAAAGACATCACTTTGTAACAGAAGGTGCCCCATAAAGTGGTAAACGTGGTTTTCTCCATGTCTTCGGGTGCCATCCTAATCTGATTATACCCAGAGAAACCATCTATGAACAAGAAGATTGTATGTTGGGCTGTGTTATCAACTAAGACATCAATCTGTGGCAGAGGAAAATCGTCTTTGGGACTAGCCCTATTTAAGTCCCGATAGTCTACGCACATTCGTACCTTTCCATCTTTCTTCGGGACAGGGACGATATTTGCTACCCATTGAGGATACTTTGCCACCGCTAAGAATCCGGCATCAAACTGCTTTTTAACTTCTTCTTTGATTTTCAAGAGCATTTCGGGCTTCATCCTGCGCAATTTTTGCTTTATCGGGGGACAGTCTGGCTTCAGTGGCAATTTATGCTCAACAATGCTAGTATCAAGGCCGGGCATGTCTTGGTAAGACCAAGCGAAGATGTCACAGAACTCTATTAACAGTTTAATTAGTTCTTGCCTCTGCTCCTTATTCAAAAAGGTACCAATCTTGACTTCCTTCTTATCCTCCTTATTCCCCAAATTAATAATCTCAACTATCTGCAAATAAGGCCGAATTTCTCTGTCCTCTTGTTCCAATAACCTTGTTAATTCAGGCGAAGGATCACAAACTTCCTCACATTCCTCATCAGCATAGTCAACCGGGTGGTCAAAGTCATGAAATGGGATTACAAGCTCATTATTCTCAAGAGGATCATCTTTAGATCTGCGTTTATTCAGGTTATTACGTTGAATAATAAAAATGAATAAGTAAAGGATAAAGGAATCAATGCAAAGATAGGGAAAGCCAGAAGGAATGGAATTCAATACGCATTTATTTATGAAGACTGAAAATGATAAAAACATGTGTTTGTCCTTATTACAGAAAAAATGCCTCAGAGCCTTAGGCATAGCAATGAGGCCAACAATTCATTAAAGTTTTTGTCAATTACTTTGATAGAACATTTAAAGTTGTGGGTAGCTTGATGGCTTCCCAGTTACAAAGATCTCTGCCTGATGAGCACGGGATCACAAAGCCTCCATCTTCATAGGGATCATCTTCAATAGCAGCTATTTGATCAGGAGGTACCAAACCAGCACTTCGGAAGCTCTGGTAGAGGTCACATAGGGGGATTCTAGCAATGCGGGGCTCTCGACCCTCTAAACGGGCAATCCTTCTCTCTTTCTTTTCTTCTACTACTCTTCTCCTGTCAGCAGCTGAAGGCTGGTATCCCAAACCATACTTGTCTTTATTGTCTGGCAGATGCACCAGTCCCATTCTTCCTTTTAAACCATGCCCTAAGCCTTTCCCAGGTTGATATCCCCCTTGTAGCATCATTTTGGCCATCATCAGGGATGCATTTGGCATATGGGCCTTTACTTCTACACTTCTTTCCCCAACATATGTGGTATTTGCAATCTCCAGCGCTTGAAATGAAGTTTCAAGTGCTTCTTCTGCAGCCTCGATGTAGGGGGTAGATAGGGGTTTACTGACCAGAAAATCTTCTTCACCAAAAACGATAATTAGTTTATTATCAATAATAAACTTTAGTTTTTGGTGCAAGGTAGAGGGAACCACTCCAGCTGAGTGGATCCAGGGACGGCCCAACAAACAGCTATAGGCAGGCATAATGTCCATCACTTGGAAGAGGATCTGGAAAGTACATGGCCCTACTTGAATTGGAAGCTCAATTTCACCTATCACCTCCCTCCTAGTGCCATCGAATGCCCTTACCACCATGGAGCTCGGTTTTATATAGGTTCCATCAAAAGGGAGCCTGGCCAATGTAGATTTTGGCATGACATTTAATGACGACCCATTGTCGACCAGCACCTTTGCCAATATGTGATCTCGACACTTCACTGAGATATGGAGGGCTTTATTATGCCCCATTCCCTCCGCGGGTATCTCATCATCTGTGAATGACAGATAATTATCAGCAGCGATGTACCCCACTATTCCTTGGAACTTATCAATGGTGATATCGTGAGTGACGTGAGCCTCATTAAGAACTTTCATCAAAATTTTTCGGTGGGGCTCAGAATTCAGCAAAAGTGATAAAAGGGAAATCTTCACAGGGGTATTGTTCAACTGGTCTATCACCTGGTACTCACTCTGGCGAATAAATTTCAAAAACTCTTGAGCTTCCTCATCAGTCACAGCTCTTTTGATTTCCTCATCAATGCCCCTTTTGACTATCTTGGCTTTTCCACTACCACTAGTTCCACTCCCTGGAGTCGGTTCTTTCCTTGATTCCGGTGGATAGTAAACTCGACCGCTCCGGGTCACCCCTCCTATCCCTGATATGTTTGACAGAAATGAGTCATTCATTTTTGGGCTTTCAGCTGTTACCTCCACATTATATTTCCACGGAACAGCGTGAGAATCTTTGAATGCAAAAGGAGCGGGTGTCTGGATTATGACAGGCTGATGCGTAGGGCTTATAGTCTTTGAGGTGTTCTTGGTGTAGTAAATTACCAACAGTTTAGGAACGGACATTCCTGTTTCCCCATGTACCATGTTTACCTCATCAGAGACATTCGCCACAAGCTCTTCACCTGCTTCCACAGCATTAATCTCAGGACCTTGATGGTTGGGCAAGGGATTTGTAGTCACATTTGGCATTCCCTCCTTAAAATTTAACCAATTGGCTATGATCAAATCTCGCACTCTATATTTCAAGGCCATACAATTTTCCGTGGAGTGCCCAGGTGCCCCAGCATGATAATCACACCGGGCGTTTGGATCGTATCCCCTAGGGTATGGAGGTTCCACTGGCCTAGAAGGACAAGGGACTGCAAGGGAGTATCGAATAAGGTGAGGTAGAAGTTCAGTGTATGTCATAGGAATAGGGTCAAATTGGACTGGTGTCCGGTCATTGTTTGGTCTCCTTTGGTTTTGGTTGGGATTAGGTGGTTGCGGCCATTGTTGTAGAGGATTGTACTGGGCTGGCTGTGGATTCGGTGCCCTGGCAATGGGCGGACGGACGTGGGGTTGTGGAGATGCGGGATAGGGGATCTGGTTATGGGTAGCGGCCGCCATATGGGGGTACGGAGCATGAGGAAAGTGATTGGTATGTTGAAAAGTGGTAGGGCCGAATGGTCTGGGCTGAGCTCTCCCCTGGTCATAAGAGACAGAGTTGGTTTCCCCATCTCTCTTTCTTACCTCACCTAGTGCTGATCTTTTTGCAGTGGGTGCCCCAAATGGGTTTTTGGAAATCTTCCCTGTCCTTAGACCACTCTCTATTCTTTCTCCAATAATTACAATGTCAGAGAAATTGGATGAAACACTGCTGATCATCTTATCGTAGAAAGGTGATTGGAGAGTGTCAATAAACATGGCTATTACCTCTCTTTCAGAGAGTGGAGGATCTACTTGCGCGGCTATCTCACGCCAGCGCTGCGCATACTCCTTGAAAGTCTCATTATCCTTCTTTGTCATGTTTTGGAGTTGAATTCTATCAGGCGCCATGTCTAAGTTATACTTGTACTGCTTCAAAAAGGCATCCGCCAGATCTTTCCAACAGCGAATACGAGTTCGCTCCAAATGAGTGTACCAAGTGAGTGCAGCCCCAGCTAGGCTGTCTTGAAAGCAGTGTATCAACAGCTTATCATCAGAGGCATGGGAAGCCATCTTTCGGCAATACATCGTAAGATGATTTCGAGGGCAAGTCATTCCTTGATATCTGTCAAAGTCTAGCATTTTGAACTTTGGTGGAATAATGACGTCTGGGACTAAACAGAGTTCAGAAGCACTTGTTAAGCCAAGGCCTTCCACACCTTCCACAATTCGTAGTCGCTCTTCCAGGATCTCTATTTTCCCTCTTTACTGGGACTCTATGGTTATGCCATGATCAACGATCGGATTCAACGTCTGGGCCACATCTCGCGGGTTGGCAGTGTAAGGATTCAGGTATCCATATGGGTAGCCGTAGTATGGGTAGTAGGGTGTTGTCGAATGAGGTTGGTTCACCAGATTAGTGTTTTGTGTCAGCTCCTGTGGTTGGGCTGTTGCTTGGGTAATGGGAACTAGTTGATCTGTTTGAGCGGTTTGAGTTTGGGTTGCTTGAGCCGGGATGGTTTGAGTTTGAGTGATTTGAGCTTGAGCTTGGGCAGTTTGAGGACCTAAGGCTTGATTGGCTGGCGGCATGGGTGTTTGGATAGGGTTTGGAATTTGGAAGTTTGTCCATTGTAGGGCATTGCCATCTTGGGAATTGATTAATAGAGGAGGGAAATATCCTGGAGGTAGGCCGTACGGTGGAAAGGGTACAGGGCTACCGTCTGAGCCAATGAAAACGTGTGGTGGCGTATAGCCATGAGGCCTGGCGTGGGAATCAGTAGGCTGATTGGGATTCCCAACATTAATAGTGAGGGGAACTGCCGTGGGATTTATAACCTGGCTTGATGTCGGACCCTCGTTTCCCGTAGAAGGCCCCCCTTCAGTGACCCCTTTTTCCAAGAGCTTCGTTAGTTCTGCAATCTGTTCCCTTAGCTGATTATTCTCATTCTTGAGGTTCTCATTCGTTTGTTCTGTCTCAGCCATGAGCTTCCTCTGTAGTCGGGTTCCATAAGGGTGCGTCCTCGTGTTGCCTTTAGAAAGGAACACAAAAATTTAGAAAAGATAAGTGAATTAAAGAAAAAATTAAGTGAAATGAGATTACGCGGGAAGCAATGTTGGAACTTAACGGATCCTTCGACTGTTCCTCAGAACGTCACATTCAAAAGTACTAAGTAAAGCATTGATTGGAAATTAACATGAGATAGTTATGAAGACAAAGGAATCCATTATCTCGAAAAGAATACATTATTGCCATAAAGTGCTGAGTTACAAAGCGGGAAAATAAATCAGTCATTCCTAGCTCGGGCAATCATTTCCCTCATTTTACAAATTCTTCCTCTGCAGTAATCTAAGAACGTTGCAATTTCTCTAGGAGTATTGACAGGGTTGGCAATTCCTTCCGCTTGTTTGAGTAAAAACAGGAGATCTTCTAGGGTCCCGTTAGCCAGGTACGCCAGCTTAGCAAAGCGATCCATCCATAAGTGAACAGTTTCATTTTGTTCAGCTTCCAAGACGTGTATGGTCTCTTGACAATTTTGTTCAATGTTCATGGCGCGTTGTCGCTCCCTATTTATCTCTTGCTCGCAAGCCCTTACCACTTCATTGAGCTGTTGTTCCAATTTGTGGACTTGTGTCTGTAGGAGCTCCTTTTGCACCATGATATTCTGCTCATTTTCTTTTGACTGTGCCAACATATCCTTCAGAAGATGTTTCTCAGCCAGGATGGCATCACTTTGCTTGTTTTTCATTTTTAGTTGAGAATTGGCCGCTTGAAGACATTGGTCTTGCTTTATCATGTAGTTTTCATCAATCTTTCGTTTCTTCCTAATCTCCTCAACGGCTTGCTTGTTCTCCAGGTTCTCCCTTTTCTAAAGGGTGTATTCTTGCTGACATCTCAACAAGTCTTCCTCTAGCTTCTTGTTCATGGCAGCTAACTCTTCTATTTTGGTCTTTAGTGCCTTGGTTGCTTCATCCTCCGCAACAGGTGATGGAGCAGGAGGATTTCCCTGGAGATGAGGGGGACTTCTGAAGGGTAATTTAACAATAGAGACCCTATTCAGGATCCACTCATAATATTCTTCTCTGACAACATGGCTTCGGGCCCCCAGCTCTCTTCCCTTTCGGTGGACTTTCTTCCATGCGTTCGCTATATCCCGAATGACAAAGACATAGCTTCCCTTCGAGTAATATGAGATGAAAGGAGTGAGAGACTCTTCATCAGGTGGTCCAAGCAAAGGATAAGCTAGCTGACGCTTGGCTATGACGGGATTATAGTTGATACATCCTTGCGTACCAATAAGGGGAACATTTGGGTAATTTCCACAGTGATGAACAATTGATTCAACTTCCAACCATTGGGGATACCATCTAACTTTCTCAGCTGTGAGCCCTACAAGGTGATTGGCCCACTCACGCCCACTTTTCACTGCTAATTGACATAGCTTCAGATCAGAAACTGGACATTCGGCCCTACAGACTTGGTGGAAAACATGCGATGTGAGCCATACATACAAAACAGGTAAACAACAAACAATCCTTTTTCCACCTTGTGTGTGGCAGAAATCCATGGTGCAGTACACGTTTGCCAATACAGCCGTGACAGGATTCTCAAGCCTGTGCTTGCGAGCTAGGAATACGGCAATAGCATCATAATCCACATAGTTATCAATGTTGGGGAACAAAACAACTCCATAGATGGTAATAGCTAGAGCATCCATGAAGGCTTCCCAATCTTCCTTTTCTGCCAGGACCTGCATATGTTTCTCGAGAAATTCTCGAGTGAATCCGGGGATCTGATTTCTATTTAGTTGTACATCCCTTAAGGTGTCGGGACGGATCTTCAGAACACGGGCGATGGAAGCAATAGTTGCATGATGGTCAAGATGACGATAAGGTATCTGTCCTCCCAAAGGCATCCCCAAGATTTGTTCAAATTCTTCAATAGATGGGGCCAACTGAAAGTCTCTAAATGTGAAACATCTGAGAGGTGGGTCGTAGAATTGTGCTAAGGCAGTGATCGCCTCAGTTTGCACTTCCACTTCTAACAACTTCAGAATCCTTCCATACTTTCTTGTAAAAGCCATTTTCTGTGTCAGGTTTAATTTTCTTCCCATTGTTTGCAGACTACCCATGTCAATCTTCTTGGCCTTAAGGTGTAATACTTTCCTCAACTTGGTTACATTTATGTCACAACTATCAGATCTCATGTTAATTTCCATATTGCTCAAAGGTACTCGCTAAGTTCCAAACAGCTTCCTGCAAGAGCAAAGAGAGAGGAAAAATAAAAAAAATCTGTTTCTGTCATGTTTTGTGAACCACTACTTCTTTATTAATTTGTTGGAAAACACTTTCAGTTTGAGAAGTAGCGGTCGGCAAAACTCATGTGAAACTAAAGTCACGTGGGTTATGGATTTTCCTAACATCGTCAATATCTGCTCGAATAGAATTTTGTTTTCATTTTTGTTTTGACGATTGGGAAGATCTATAACCCAGGACTCATAAGTACACGAAAGGAGAGGGAACTGCTTACTTGTTAAAGGATTACTAGTTTTTTAGAAAGAAAAATGATTCACCCCTTTTTTGGAATAAAGTAACCCTTTGAACATGTAAACAGTTCATCAATTTTGGATTTAAAGGGAAAGCGAGAATGAGATAAGGTATAGTAAAGCCTGCCCTCTTGTGCCTTAAGCCAGGTTTTTCTGAAAGTCTTTTCTGGGACCTATAGCTTATCTAACAGTGGATTTCTCACATTGGATGGCTTCCGCTAGACATCTAGAAGGTCACCAGAGCCAAGATCCTAATCATGACAGGGACGCAAACAGTGAGGAATTCACTAAGTGCGTATATCATGAGAGGTCGAACTCTGGTTGAGGTTCTCACGAATACCGGATAGGAAGTACATCCCATACGATTCCGTTACCAACCTCTCCTAACTTAAGCTTCATTTGGGGCCCGGGTATAGGGCGCCACTCATAGGTGTGTGCAAATAATTGTGAGTGTAGTGTGTGGAAGGGCAGTCCATACCTTATACCTTTACCCATTCTGCACAAAGAACAAACATAGAGCAAATATACAAAGTTGTCTACCCTAGGGTTCAATGTTTGCGGAAAAGTAACATGGTCTCCTACCCTAGGGTTCAATAAGCATGCAAACATAGATAATGAAACAAATAACTATATACGATTAAAACAAGAACAAACTTTCACAACAATTAACAGAAAATAAAATAAGGGAGAAGAAATCCAAGCTAACAAAGGCTATATAAAAAGAACATGCGCTTTCAATCAAACTGGCCTGACTCTCTTAAGTGTCCCCAGTGGAGTCGCCATCTGTCGCGACCTGGATCGCGACGGATGCGGCGAAAAAGAAAAGAATATGTGGAATGAAACAGGGAGTCGCCACCAACGTTTTTATCCATAGGAAAAACATTGGGAAAAAACTAAGTTCAGTAAAGCACTGGTTAAAAAATTGAGATCCAAGTTCGGGAGTCGGTTACGAGTAGGGAAGGTATTAGCACCCTACATCGCCTGTCAAAGACAGTACCAAGATTGAAAGCACAATATAAATAGCCTTAAATAAAACATGGTTTCTTCCCTTTTACTGTTGTATTTTTTTATTTAAAAAGACAGAATTGAGTGAGAGAACTGTACAAACATAGAATGTCGAAGCGAGGTCAATGGAACGTTTCATCCGAATTAAACTCGACTTCGATATGAGACAGAGAGGGTGAGAGAATGCTAATAAGGCGTCACGCCTAAATTAGACATCCTCGGATAAAAAAAACAGGGATAGGAAAGAGATAAGCGGGACGTCTCGTCCTAAGTATCCCTTCCCTATAAAATTATGGCGAGGCTTGAGCAAAAAACTAGGGGGAAACCAACAAGACGTCACGTCTAAATTGATTTTCACGGAAGTGACCAAAAAAGGGACGTTTATGAAAGAAACATAAAAGTAAGGAAATAAATCAACAAAAAAAGGAAATAAGAAAGACGGGCCCGACAGGAGTTAAAGTCCTGCTCCTACGTATTCTTGAATTATCAAGAAATCAGGGTTACGTAGTTCTGAGTATTATTATTTTTAGGAAGAAATCTGAGAGATGTTGATGGATGTCATTAGAGTGGAAGACTCATGCAAAGCGAAATTCTTCGCACGTGCACGAATCCTAAGAGGGTTGTGTAGACGGGAGTGCTCCCGTACGACACTATTTTTTACAAAATCATTTATTTTTATTATATATACTTGTTAGGGAAAAAGGATAAAAAATATTAACAGTGTAAACTATGGCACACAGACGATCATAACCAACAAACAGCGAACTCACGGGAAAGTAAAAGACTGAAAGTAAAGAAGATAAAGAACAGGGTGGAACCGGTGTAATGGGCTCAGAACCGGTGTGGGGGGGGTCAAACGCAGTGACGGTGTCTGACTGATTTCGGACTTGCACGCTGACAGGAACAATAGACCGGAGTTGGGTCCAAATCTTGAAAACTGAAGGACACGACCGATGTTGTGGGAAGTTGATCCGAGGTGAGTTACTGGATGCTGCGCAAAGACGATGTGGAAGAGTAATGAAGGCAGTAACAGGGCGACAGTGAAGAACTAGAACGGGGTGAATTCTGTGTGAGGATGGTGTGAGTACGGGGTAGGGGCGATGAACAGGACAACAGCTTTGAGTACTAAGAATTTTCGAGCTTCCCAAAGCTAAGGGGTTTATATTGGTGGTTATGACAGGTCATTGGTTTCCAGAAGGGAAGGGTTTCAGAAGGTCTTCAAAGAAATCAGAGAGAGTTTTGAGAAAAGCTTCCTTGCGAACCAGCCTCTCAAAAACGCAACCCCCGTAGCTTCTTTGGCTGGGGCATTTATAGGGCCTTGAGGTCATGGGCTGAGGGTTTGGGACAGCCAGAATTCCCACTCACCCATACGCGTAGTGGTGTGCAAACCTGGCCATTAACTGTTCGTGGGGAGCATGATTTCAGCATGGCATTTTTTAATTGTCCACTTCCGCCCCCCTGTCTGCCATTTTTGGGGAGTGCGATTCCAGGTCATCGTGCACAAACTCCCGACCTCGTCCATCCGTTGTCAAATTTGTGACATCGGTTAGCACAGATATTGGTTGGACGGAGTCTCCCATTGATCCGATGTGGTATCTTAAGAACCTTTACGTATGTCTAACACCGGTTGAGCCTTTCAATGTAATCACAGAGGCGGTGTTCTCCCTCCTAGTCCGGGTCCACTACCAGCCGGTGTGACTATTTTGATCTGATCCTTCCTTGGGGCCGGACTGGCCTGTTACTCCGCACGACATCGGTCCGGTGTTACCAATTTTAAGGCTTGGTCCGGTGTTACCAGTCTTAAGGCTGGGTCCGGTGTTATAACAATTTAGGCCGGACCGAAAGAGGTGTTCACACCTGCAAAAAAAGGTTAGTAATACAAAGTAACACAAATAGGAATCTGAGAAGACTTCCCACAGAACCATGATCCCTACAGACTTGAGGTGACTCATGACCGAAACAGAACAAATAAGGTAACCCTAGCTTCAAGAAACGTGTCTGGTCCAGTCTTCATAATGATTGCTTGAGGCGAGATCAAGTAACAGGAGCGTCTTGTCCTCACGACTTTAAATAGTCACTACTTTCTCATTTTATGTATTAAGAGAAAATACACATCCATCATATCAATGAGACTCAACATGAATACGTGTCAAAAAAGATGAAATTTTATTTGAGTTGGATAAGTATAGAGGGGGGAAAGCATAGCAAGCAAAATAAACAAGCATGGTTAAATATGAAAGATTGATATTTGGGTGAAACAAGGAGGGTTTTACAGATCTTCCAGTGAAAATCTGAGAACAGTGCATATCCCAATCCCACTTCACGACCTCGAGTACACCGTTCGACTCTGCCTCTGAGAGGGTAGTTCGACCATGGTCCACGTGCCCCAGTTTAGAGTTATATGTTTTGTGTTGGAGGTTTCATTCATATTGTCAGAATTTAGACACTAATTTCTTGAGCCGCCTTTTCAGGTTTTCGACTCACCGGGTTGCTCTAACTTTTGCTTAGGCCGCCCTTTCAGGTTTTCAGCCTAGCAAGCTTTTTTCTTCATGACATGTTCTTTTTGTCTTTGCGTCTAAGAAGGTAGTTCAACCATGATTCATGTGCCCCAGTTTGGACTCGCACGTTTTACGTTGGGAAACTTTAGTTATTCTGCTGAAATCTTGACCCTAATTTTTGCCTGAGCCGCCTTTTCAGGTTTTCGACTCACCAGGTTCCTCTAACTTATGCCTAGGCCGCCTTTTTAGGTTTCCAGCCTAGCGAGCTTTTCACTTTCTTTATAGTGTGTTTTTCTTTTCTTGTTTATTTTTGGCTGCATCCTTTACAGTAAAAGGTTGATGCTGATTAAACTCCAGTTGAGTCTGCTCAGCCTTTCCAGATTTAGTTTGACCCTTTGGGAAACTGATGTCACTTCAAATAGGAGACTCTACTCCTATGCCATGTACCCAAGAAAATAGGGGTGAGTCTTTTGGCATCAGTGAGAGGGAATTACTCTGAGTCATCATTTTGGCCTTTATTTTCTTGTTTTTTCATTTTTCATTTTCTGGATTTTTCCTTTTTCATTTTTTGTTTCCTTTTGTTTGCCTTTTTTCATTTTGTTTTATTTTTTTATTTTTTATCCCCTTGATGATGCAATGACTCAATCTGACAGACTATTTCCTTGGTTACATGGGCATGAGGAGTAATTATGTCCCAGAGATGAAATATTGTCTTTTGTTGTGTTCTTGTCTTGATGACATCTGTGCCCCCATATAGACTGGTGACAACTTTCTTGATAATCTGGACGTAATCAGCTTGCCCTATTTGGCACATGCATAGGACACCGAGCTCGATTCAGTTTTTTTTCATTTTTTGATTTGATTGATTTTCTTTTTTTTTTTGCAATGCCTCCCTCGATTGTATCTGTATTTATGGGTATCAACAATTTACCCCTATCCAGGTTAGTGAATAATAAGGCTTTCATTAACGATGGACGTGCCCCTGTTCATTTCAAGACTTGGCAGTGTTGTTGTCCATCATGTCATGAAACAAGGTTACCATCACCTTCCGATAAATTGCCCCAGTGTTATCATCATGTCATTCTTGACTCAGCGGAATACCAATCTTGACCTTTTGTCCTCTTTATTTGATGATTTTGCCTAACTCTTGATGGCTGAATCTCTCTAGACCCTTCTTATTCAAACATCTTGGTCTATTCAGACAAGGGACTATAGTCTTCCTACCCTCTTTGTCAGCGTGATCAACCGGGCAATTGAAGTCATGAAATTAGACTGTGACCTTACTGTTATCAGGAGAATCATTTTCAGACCTGTATTTATTTAGTTTGTCATGGTGAATGAAAAAAAAAGCAAATAAAGGGAAAAGGATTCAAGGCAGCGATAAGGAAAGCAAGAAAAGGCATTTTGAAATTCGACACGTATTTATTGAGAGAAACTTGAAATGATAAAAACATGTTTTTGCCCTTATTACATAAACATCCCAAAGCCTTAGGCATAGCTATTGGGTTGGAAAGTCATTAAAACATCTCTTCGATTGAAAATTTAAAGTCGTACGGAGTTTGACAGTCTCCTAGTCATGAAGCTCCCCGCCTAGCAGCCAATCACAAAGTTGCATCATCACAGGGGCCATCTTCAGTGGTGAAGACATCCCTTCCATACTCCTAATCCTCTTTTATCGCGTTAACCCCAGAACTCCCATGGTTAGGCAAGGGGTTTAAGGTCACATTGGGACTTCCTTCTAGGAAATTTAGCCACTTGGCTTTAATCAGATCCCTCACTTTGCATTTTAGGGCCTGACAGTCCTCAGTAGAATGCCCCAGGGCTCCAGCATGGTAATCACATCGGGCATTAGGATTATACCCTTTAGGGTAAAGGGGAACCATCGGTTTCAATGGACAGGGTACCGCAAGGGAGTTGCGGATAAGGTAAGGTAAAAGATCTATGTAGGTTATGGGAATAGGGTCGAATTGGACTGGTGTTTGATTATTGATGCATTTTCTTATGTTTTGGTTAGAGTTAAGAGGTTGAGTCCATTGTTGTAGGGGACAGTACAACATAGACTGTGGATGAGGGGGTTTGATAACAGGTGGATGGAAGTGGGTAGGTGTTCGAGTGATAGTTAAATGGAAGTGGGATTGTAGTAAGGTAGGATAAGAGTTTTGGTTATGGGTGATGACGACCATATACGGATAAGGTACATGAAGATTGGCAGGCTGAAAGGCAGTAGGGGCTATTGGTCTTGGTTGGGCCATTTGGATAGCTTGAGCTTGGGTGGATTGTGACTCAGGGATTTATGGGTTTGGCTGAGGGTTAGCAAAAGGGATCGTCAGATAGGCAAAGGTTGAAACATAAGGATCCATAATTTGAAAATCATGGCCATCTTGTTGGTTATGGAATAGGGGAGAGTATCCTTGGGGTATTCTATAAGGTGGGAAAGGTACAGGATTACCATCTAGGCCAACAAATATGTGTTGTGATGTATAACCGTAGGGCATTCCACGAGGTAGTCGGGGGTCAACCACTTGCTTTGCTTTCCCAGTGTTGACGGTGAGAGGGGTGGTCATGGGGTAAGTAACTTGAGCCTGCATCAGACCAAGGCCCGGGGAATGTAGTGAGGTTAACGGTTGTTGTTGGGCATCCTCGATACCTACAGAGAAGCCTCTTGTGATTCTTTTCTCCAAAAGTTTAGCCATCTCTGCCATTTGCTCCTTTAGCTGGTTGACCTCGTCCCTGAGGTTTTCATTTTCTTGTTCTATTTTAGCCATGAGTCTCTTCTGAAGTCGGGTTCCGTAGGGGTGTTTCCCCATGATGTCTTTTGAAAAACAAAAGTGTCAGGTGGAGATAAAAGGAAATAAAACAGTAGGACTATAAAATACAATGACGCGTGAAGCAATCACAGGTCTTAACAAGCATCCTTTGACTATTCCTTAGAACGACTCGTTCAAAAGTACTAAGTAGGATAAACATGGAAATTAATATGGGATAGTTGTGAAGACAGAAGAATCCTCCATTCTGAGATACGACAAGGGCCTTAAGTTTAACCATTTTTGGCTCGGGCAACCATGACCCTTATCTTACAAGTTCGATCCCTTGTTAATTTCCATATCTCGCTCAAGGGTATTCGTTAAGCTCTGAATAACTTCTGGCGAGAATAGAAAGAAAAAAGAGAATGAGCCATCGAGAATTGACGTGTTTCATAAATCGCTACTCCCTTGGTAACATCTTGGAAAACATCTTTACATTCGGGAAAGTAACGATTAACAAAACTTGTGACAAATCAAGAGCCACATGAGTTACGGACCTTTCGATCGTCGTCAACATTTTTTTTATTTTTTTATTTTTTTTTTTGATTGTTTTGTTTTGACGACTTGAAAAATCTGTAACTCAGGACCCAAAGATTCAAGTAAATTCGCATAAAGGGAAAGGACTGTTTGCCCATTAAAGGATCACCAATTTAAAAAGTGTCATTTTTGGAAAGAAGTAATCCGTTCAACGGGTAAGTGGTCCACCAATTTAGATTAAAAGGGAAAGTGAGAATGAGAAAAGGTAGAGGGAAAGTCTGCCCCTTTGTGCCCTAAGTCAGGTTTTTCTGAAAGTCTTTTTCTAGGACCTATAGCCTGTCTAACAGTGACTCCTCACATTGGGTGGCTTGCACTAGACTTCTAAAAGGTCACTAGAGTCAAGATCCTACTCATGATGTGACCACAACAGTAGGGAGTCTATTAGGTGTGTACATCATGAAAGGTCGAACACTAGTTGAGGTTCTTACGATCGCCGGATGGGAAGTACATCCTAAACGACACCGCTACCAACCTCCCCTAACTTAAGCTTCACTTGGCGCCCGGGTATAGGACGCCACTCATAAGTGTGTGCAAATTGTGAGTGTAGTGTGTGAAAGGGCATTCAATACCTGTACCTTACCCCATCCTGCACAGAGAACAAACACAGAACAATAACATAAAGTTGTCTACCCTAGGGTTCAATATTGTACAAATATCAATAGAACGTAAACGATGAGAATTAAACAAACAGGAATCACATACAAATAATGACAGACAATAAAATAAAGGAAAGAAGTCAAATAATTAACAGACTATTAAAAAAACATGCGCTATCAACTCGATTGGCTTGACTCTCTAAAATGTCCCCAGCGGAGTCGCCATCTGTCACGACCGGGATCGTGACGGGATGGCCGACCCTTAAAAATAAAATGAGTTTCAAAATCCTTTCGAAAAGAAAACAGGGAGTCGCCATCAATATTTTTTAGGATAAAAATATCAGGAAAAACCTTTTTTAAAACACTGGTTATGAAAATGAAATTCTAAGTTCGGGAGTCAAATTACAGGTGAGGAAGGTATTAGCACCTCACAACTGTCCATTGTAAAACGGTTACCTCAAATTGATAGAGCTTATTTCAAAATAGTCTAGAAAATATTTTAACTTCTTTTATGAAAAGAAACATACAAAACGACAAAGCAGACACAAACAGACCGAGTATTGACAGTAAGAAATTTGACCAAATAGTGACAGTAAGGGATTAGACGATAAGAAACTAAATAGTAAGAAAATAGTAACGGTAGAAAACTAAACAGTGACAGTAAGAAGCTTAACAAAATAGTGATAATAAGAAACAACACACAATGGCAGTAAGAAACTTAGCAAAATATCGATAGTAAGAAAGTAAAAAAATAATAACAATAAGAAACAACAAACAGAGACAATAAGAAACTTGACAAAATAACAATAGTAAGAAAATGTAAAACAGAGTGAAGTAAAGGTTAACAGGACATCTCATCCAAATTAACCTTAATTTATACATAAATTTAAAGATTAAAATAAAATTAATGATATATATATATATAAAATAAAGTTGATTAAGAAAATATTATTTTTAATAAAAATATTAAAAAACATGAGATTAACTAGACGCCGTGTCTAAATTAATCTCATTTTAAAGAAAATAATATTCTAATAAAAATATTAAAAACATGAGATTAACAAGATGTTTCATCTAAATTAACCTCATTTTAAAGAAAATATTATTTTAAATAAAGATATTAAAACATGAGATTAACAAGACGTCACGTCTAAATTAACCTCATTTTAAAGAAAATATTATTTTAAATAAAAATATTAAAACATAAGATTAACAAGACGTTTCGTGTAAATTAACCTCATTTTAAAGAAAATATTATTTTAAATAAAAATATTAAAATATTATATTAACAAGACATCGCGTCTAAATTAACCTAATTTTAAAGAAAATATTATTTTAAATAAAAATATTAAAACATGAGATTAACAAGACGTCACGTCTAAATTAACCTCCTTACAAAAATAAAATTTAAAATATTGACTATGTAAAATTATCAAAATAATGGCAGAAACATAGAAATTAATAACGAGAAAGTGGGCCCGACAGGAATTGATTCTCGCTCCTACGTATTCTCAAATGTATTGAGAAATCAGGGTTACGTAGTTCTTTAGGGTAAATTCGACAAAATATTTAAAATTATATTTAAAATTATTTTTGATTGATTTGATTTTTAATAATGAGAGAAATCATAAAGAAGGACATATACAAGGCGAAGAAGATCGCACGTGCATAAACCCTTCACAGTCTTATGAAGTGCGTGTAGGCAAAGTAATTTGCACGACACCACCTATGAGATTTTTATTTAGTATAAAAGATTATTTTTTATATATTTCAAATTTAATATAAGAAATACTATTATTCATTATTGTTAAAAGATGTTTAGACTTTAGCATTTTCATTCTAAAGAAGAAAGACATTTATTTTCATTTTTTTCTTAGAAGGATATTTAAGTTTTTTTTTACCATTTTCATTTCTTTAAAGTTTAACTTAAGAATAAATAAATAAGACAATAATAATAGACTAGTTATTTTTCCGCTTAAAGGGTTTTTAGAAACCTAAAGTTCAAAAACATTTTTAATAATAACCTTAAATGCAAGAATATTTGTTTTGATTTTCCTTTTTGCTAAAAAAAACTAACCCTTGGCACATTAGGCTTCAGGTCTAAAGCCCATAACAAACAAAAAAAGGAAAATGGAACATTCAATAAACCTATTAGGTTTGTCAATTAGAAAGCAAAAGAAAGATTGAGAGGCATCAGGGGGCGGCACATTGAGACCAAGTGAGGAGAGAGAGTGAAGCTTGAAACAGGGGGAGAGAGAGAAAGAAAGAAAAAAAAGGAAACCGAGAGAGGGAGAAGAAGGCTGATCGGAGAGAGGAGCGGCGACCAGGCTTCGCGTAGTGAGCTGGTCACGGGTCAAGGTTCTGCTCGTCAGAGAAGAGGAGGCCGCGTGGTGGTTTGCGAGAAGGGAGCCTGTGAGGCCACGTCGGAAGCTGGACTCGGAGGGGGAGAAACCGAGAGTGACGGAGAGAGCAGGAGAAACCGAGAGGGAGGGAGGAGACCGAGAGAGGGAGACTCACCGAGAGGGAGTGAGTGAGGGAGAGGGAGTAAGTAACGGAGAGGGAGGGGGTTCTGGTGAGGGAGGAAGAAGACGACCGGTGTGGAGGAGGCCAACCGTGACGTGGTCGGCAGTGGCGATCTGAAGTGGTGGCCGGCGGCAGAGGGCCCTTCTTCCTTATTCTCTTTTGCTTTTGGTTTTATTTGTTAAATGTTGTTGGTTTTTGGATGATGGTTTGATGGGTTTTGGGTTTGGATTGTTGCTGTTGGGGGGTGTGAGATAAGAGGAGAGTGTTGTGTTTTTGGGTTGTTGGTTTTTTGGGTGTTTGATTATGGTTTGGATGTTGTGAGTAGAAGAAGAGAAGAGGATATTATTTTTTGGCTTTCTGTTGTTGGTAAGTGGAAGGGGTATGGGTATTGTAGATTGAAGGAGGAAGAAAAAGTGTTGTTTTTTTGTTTCTTGATTTAATGATGATGAAGGTAATGAAGTTGGATGACCTTTTTTAATCTGTGTATTTGGTTTGATGAAGATCCGGATGATGGAGGATGGTGGTTCTCTGTTGTCGTCTTGAGGAAGATGGTTCTGTGATGATGGTGGGGGGTTCCGATGAGATAAAGAAGATAGAGAAGAAGATGAAGCTGATAGGGGGTAGTGGGGAACCAGATCCCGATTCCGGACTGGTTTTCCGGAATTGTGGGGTAAACAAAATTATTATTTAATTTTTTTAATAATTAAATAAAAAATAAAAATGGGACAAAATTCAGTGTCTACAGAGGTGTCAAATCTTTCAAATTTGTAATACTTAGCCTATAAATAGGACCCAATCCATCCGATTAAGAGTATTTTTTTTAATTTTTCTTGTACTTTTATATTTTTCAAATATTTAGAAGATGTGAGATTTGTATCCACAAAAATTTAGAAGTCTAAATTATAAGAAAAATGATCTATAGGTTTGAATTGTGAGACAAACGATCATACAAAGATCCAAGTGTAAGCTTCCTTTAAGTATTATCATTTAAAGTTCAATCATTTACAAATTCACAACTAAAACATCCTAAATAACCAAAAATGGGGAAAAATTTTCATGTAAAACACACTGCCTAGGGTGGCCTCACATGGCATAAAATAACATACATTATTCCATAATAAGCCCGACATCCCATCCCAATAGCATTCAAGTAGAAAAACCCAGCCATCATGAGCTTGCTCAAGCAAAAGATTGCTTACTTAAGCAGCCCAGCATGCCACCTTGCTCAAGCGAGATACCCTCGCCTAAGCGAAAATCAAACAGTAACTCTCCATAGCAATTTTGCTCATTCGCAATAACCTTTGCTTAAGCAAAAAATAGACAGTGGTAACCCAATGGCTCTCGCTCGAGCGGAACATCCCTCGCTCAAGCAAGAAATACACAGTACCCCATTCATACTTTTCTCACTCAAGTGACACAATTACGCTTAAGCGAAAATCATACAGAACCAAACAACCCTTGTCTCGCTCAAGCGAGACCTTCCTCGCTCAAGCGAGAATTTCCCAGAAGCTAATCGAATCATGTAGGAGGCCTCGCTCAAGAGAGACAAGTACTCGCTTGAGTGAAAATTGTAGAGGTTAGACCAAAACCAGCTTCCGCACCCTATGTCTTACTTTAATTATGTACAAACACCACCAAACTTTGACACCACCTAAAATGCAACCTTTATAACGTGTGGCCACTAGCAACACATAAAAATACCTAAAAGGGAAGGACTTATATGCAAAAACGTGTTTTACCCATTTAAGGTAAAAACATGCAACCTAAGGTCCATTTTTCATTGGATTTAGTTCATTCCAAATCATACAAACCTTAAACTATATGCACCACTTATTGGAACCATCCCATGACATCCAAACATTATAAAACACAATATGGCCTATTTAGTTCCATGTTTATGTATAAAATTCTCCTAAAGCCATTACATTCTAACTATACTTCATCAACCCATAGTCCAAATGCATAATTCAAATAAATGTAATACAATATAGTTCCTACCTATATTATGTATGCAATGCTTCAAAGGCTCCAATCACATTTCCTTGACATAATCTTCTCATGAAACAGTATGGGACCATCCATGGTCACTATAACAAAATATCAACATAATCCATACCATCATCATATACATGAATTCAAAACATAATCTAGGCTTCTAGTGAAGCCGTTAACTACCTAGGATCCATTACAATGTATGTACATCATCAAAATAATTAAATACAAAGAGTCGGCCAAGGCTATATCACTAAAAGCTATACAAAGCCTGTATATATATATATATATATATATATATATATATATATATATATATATATATGCAATGCCTCCCGCACAAGTATGGTGACATCTCACCAATCACCATCATGATCCACTCCCACGGAAAAATAACCACATAATAGGGATGAGTATATTATATGTTAAACGACAGTTATTGAATCAGATTTCAACCCATCCAATTCTATATCATATATCAATGTATCACATTTTAACTCATAATCCACTGCCATTCAACATAGCACACATTATATTAAATATTCTCAATTTCAATCAAATGCATAAGCTATCTCAAGCTATAACATTCTCGAATAACACATATCAATGCATATATTCACACAAATCCAAATAAACACATGCTATATCATATTGTTACAACATAGAAGGCTCTCAGTCATAACTCAATTACTCTAAGCTCTTAGCTGATTCGGCCATTTTACAGGTACCAAATCGTTTACCCACTCATGCAACACAATCACTCTCAACAACAACGACAATGTTATGGGCTAGCCTTAAGTCCCACTCAAAAGGCTTGCCTTAATTCCCACCTAAGGTCTTTTATGGAATCCAAGAAACCATCAATCATAGGTTCCATTTCTCATTTATTCATCAATAATAAGCATCTCATGCTATATAATAACACCAATTCAATCATTTCCTTGCATCTTATACAATATAATAACACAACAAGTATGGACGAAGATATAATTTAGTATAATTCATTTGATTCTCATAACAACATATTAAACAAGGGGTATAACATCAACCATTAGCCATACAATTTATATAATCATAATATCATCAATTTCCACAACATCATAGTGCAATCACATATAAATATGTGAGTATACCCCTAACCCGTCCATAAACCATATTGATGGTTCAGAGTCAGACTTAGTAGGAGGTTGAATAAGCCTTGGACTCTTTTTTTCCTAGATTTTGTATCAAAATAAAATGTACAAGTAATCAAACGAGGATGAGTAAGAGACAATAAACACACAGAGTTTATATTGGTTCACTTCCAACTCAGAAGCTACGTCTAGTCCCTTTCAACTTGAAGGATTTCTACTATTGTAAAAATCTCCTTTACAATATCAGCACTAGACCCGTGCTACAAGTATTCTTTACACCAGCCACTTCAGGCTTATCCTAAGTATTCTTTCAACAAGCCACTCCTGGCTTAACCTAAGTATTCTTTCAAAAGTCTCTTTAGGCCAAAGTGTTTCTCGACACGAACTTGTTTTGGTAACCCACCAAACTTATACAGACAACAAGAATAAGAAATGTTTTTAGAACTTAATGTACAAATAATAGACAATTTTGAGATAAAACACTAAGTGTCTTTGACACAAGACCTTGAGTCTGCTAGAAGCAGAGCTAGAAAGTAACGAGGGTCTTTATCTTTTACAAGAAAATGAACTAGAATAAGATTGAATGATAACTTGAAGAACTTTCTTCTGAGATATTTCTTGTATATCTTTGATGTTCAAACTTCCTTGATATTTATAATGACTCAAAAGATATATCCTTTATTGCTTCTTGAAAGTAGATATAGACGTTGGAAATCTTTTGAAGGTATTTTGTCTTAAGCTTCTTAAGATCAAACCTTGAAATTGAATTCAAGCTTGAGAGAGGTCTGAATCACATTTTAGTATTTTCACGAGAATAGTTTCTCGTTCATTTCCATGCACAAAACCATTCATGAACTTATTCTTGATTAAGCGAGAAGTTGCTTTCTAAGATGTCCTTATGAGATTCCTGACTTGTGATTAGAGTTCACAGGAGTAGGTACGCTGACAGTTACTGCTTGTGTTGATTTTGTTCTTTTTGTTCTTTGATGATAGGCACGCAAATACGATGTGATCATTTTTCCTGAAGAATCACCAAAATAGAATTTTCAAACATTGAAGGAGAGTTCTTTAATCAGGATACTTTTATCATACTTTTGTTGTTCTACTAGACTTTTTAGAACACACATGCCCCCATTTGTTTTTTACAAACTAATCTTCGTATCCTGAAATTACTCATACACTTAAAGTAATATTATGAGTAGTTCAAACTTTATTCTTTTAGCGAAAATACTTGATGATCGGTATAAACAAATCATAAAGTTCGGGGTCTGGTCCATCAGGACTTAAAACTTATATATTTGACCAGACTTTTTCTCAACACATACATTTAAAATATAATTGCTCCCCCTACCTGAAATAGATGATCCCAGAAATTCTGAAAAGTCTTCCAACACTCTCTAATCACCTATACGGACTCCAAAAATTCCTAAAATCCATATATACATATTTTTAATAACTTAAACTCTATTAAAAGAATTCAGGGCTTGAAATCATCAAATTGTATAATATTCGGTAAATTTTTTACTAACCGAACAATGTCGCCAATCACCAATTCTTGAATCTAATAATCTCAAAGCTGCCCAACACTTCAAACTATTCTGAAATCACCTAAATTTTACGAACAACATTTATCAAACCCAAATTCACAGAAACAGAATAAAGGAACAACACAGGTATTATCAGAACTTACCAAAACAAAAGGAGAACCAAAACCCCAAAGTAGCAAACATTGTCCAACAATCTAAAACCACTCCAATTAATTCCTAAATCATGGAATAACACAATTAGGATTCAAATTCATAGAATTAGAACAAGGAAAATCATGGGCATTTTCAAAACTTACATGAAACTTGAAAATTTGCAAAAAACCTAATATTCCATGGTTGTCCACAACATGTAACTACATTTATCACCTAAATTCATGAATTAGAAAAGATTTTAGAGATGAGGTTTGAAGGTAGCAACAAGAATAAAAATGGGGTTTAACACCATGAAATCTCACATCCAAAATTGAAACAAAATGAAGCATCCAAGTTCTCCCATTGCTGCCATGTGAGGAAGAATAGAATTTTGAGCTTGAATCTTGCCTAATTAGAGAGATTAGATGAAGAAGAAGATGTTGTTAGTCAAGTGGGCTCTAATAACTTAAGAGGAGGGTGAATTGAGTTTTCTTAATTTTAAGAAATGAGTGGTATTCTAAAATTCTTTGTTGTGTCAATGATTAAAGTCTTATATAATGAATGAACTAAATGTATGCAAAGAGAGGGGTAAGAGATTGCAAACACTGATTTTATACTGGTTTGGCCAACCACTGCCTACGTCCAGTCTTCTCAAGAAAATCTTGAGGATTCCACTAGTCACAATCACAATTACAAAGTCCTTTAACACCTTTGTACATCTTACCCTTGTGTGAAGTTCTTTACACCACAAGAGATTCTTTACTCTTGTAAAAACGCAACTTGGGAAACTTTACCCAAGCAACAGTAATCCTCACAAAGTACTTGATAACAAAAGTGATTACTCTCCATTTAGAGCAAATAAACAACTTGAAGTGCTAAATAACTAAATAAAGATAATATGGACTTTTTGCTTGTTAAGTAAAGATTGGAAGAATTGATTGATTTTACAAATAAATTTATAGTCTATTTATAGATTGAAAAAATATTGAAAAGATGCAATTGAATGGTCATGAATCATGAAAAGATGCACTTTCAAAGGGAGGCAATGATTCATGAAGGATCATCTCTTTACTTTCAAGAAAAGATGAAGAATTACAATGTTTCAGGCATTCTGAACAGTCAGTAATCTATTACATGTATATGGTAATCGATTACACACTTTTGAAACTTAAATTTTTTAAATGTTACACCATGTAATCGATTACAATGAATTGGTAATCGATTACTTTATTCAAAATTTGATTCTGAAGAGTTGTACCTTTTGATTTTTGAATTTTAAAAACTTGTAATCGATTACTGCATGTAAAAATGTAGTTTTCATTAAAACATTTTATTATAATTGATTAGTTAAGCGATGTAATCGATTATAATGTATCAGGATGCATGTTTTTAGGTTTTTGTTTCCTTTTTTTGGGCCATATTATATTTACTAAGTCTTACATATGTTCGTAGGCCTTTGATCTTGATTCTTCATCACTTGGACTTGATTTATTTGTCATTATCAAAGCACTTTGTTTCTTCAGATGTAGGGGTTATGAAGCCACGAAAGGGAATGAGCATGACACCAAGCTGTTTGTATGCATTTAAAAAATAGAAAAACATAAGGTCTATTTCGTTCTTCCACCAGCATGTGTGAAGACAAGGGAATTGAAGTGAAATTGAACAAAGTCATTAAAGGTGAAATGGTAACTTCGCACATTCAGTTAATTTTCAAAATTAACTAGGTAACTAATGGTTACCCAAAACTTACCCTAGTAAATCCTAAAAATTAACTTAACCGCCTGAGATTAATTTAATCCATTAAATTTAATTATTTGGCCAATATAAATTACCTAAAAATTAAATTTGGGATGTTACAACAACTTTCTTCATTCATTTCTTCTTTTTTTCCTTCCTTTTTTTACTTGCTTTTTGTTTAAGCTTCTATCATTTAGTTTTTTGTACTTTGCATTTTTACATCTTTTTATTTATGAGATATTTTCAAACCACTCATCTTCCTATAATCCTATCTTTTTATATCGTCCCTCTTTGATTACCTTTCCTTCCCCGTATCTGTTTGTGTTTCAAACTCATTTTTTCACTGTTCTTTCATTTGCTGCTTTCCCTCTTTTCACTTCCAGTCTTACTCGTGATCTACTTTTTGAGTCTCGATGATGTTCTCTCTTTTGTATGTTTTCAAACCACTCATCTTCCTATAATCCTATCTTTTTATATCGTCCCTCTTTGATTACCTTGCCTTCCCCGTATCTGTTTGTGTTTCAAACTCGTTTTTTCACTGTTCTTTCATCTGCTGCTTTCCCTCTTTTCACTTCCAGTCTTACTCGTGATCTACTTTTTGAGTCTCGATGATGTTCTCTCTTTTGTTGATTACAAAAGGGGGAGTTAGTGTAGAAGTCTTTTTTGTGGTTCAAAGAATGATACGTATTATATGAACTATCTTGATCAATGAAGAATCCGCTTATTTTATTTCACCTTTATCATTCTTATGATTCTATATTACTCTGATGATAAAATTTTTCCCACGAAAAGACTTGATGTTTGTTATCAACAAATAGGGGGAGATTGTTGAGAAAAAGTCTGAACAAAAAGTATAAGTCTTAAGTATTGTTGGACCAGACCCCAGATTTTATGATTTGTTTATATCGATCATCAAGTATTTTCGCTAAAAGAATAAAATTTGAACTGCTTATAACATTTTCTTTTAAATGCAAAAGCAATTTCAAGATATGAAGATCAGGTTGTAAAAACAAAAGGGGAGCGTATATTCTAAAAGTATGGTAGAACAACAAAAGTCTGATTGAAGCATCTTGAATAAAGAATTCCCGTCAATGTTCAAAAAATCTATTTTGGTGATGCTTGGGGAAAAAATGATCATACCATATTTACGTGTTTATCATCAAAGAACAAAAAGAACAAAATCAAAATGAGCAGTAACTGCCAGCGTACTTACTTCTGCAAACTCTGATCACAAGTCAGGAAACTTTTTTGGACACCTCTAAAAGCAACTTCTCGTTAAAGATAAGTTCACGAAAGGTTTTGTACATGAAAATGCATGCGAAACTTTTTTTGTGAAAATATCAAAATATGATCCAGTCCTCTCTCAAGCTTAGATTCAACTTCGAGGTCTGATCTCTAGAAGCCTATGGCAAAATACCTTCAAAGGATTTCCAACGTATATATCTCCTCTCAAGAAGCGTCAACGACTATTACCTTCAAGCCTCTATAAATATCAAGGAAGTTTGAACATTCAAATAGAGAGAATGATCCAAGAAGAAAGCTTCTCAATTCTATCATTCAATCTTAGTTCACTTTCTTGTAAAAAGACAAAGACCCTCATTATTCTCTAGCTCTGCCCCTAGCAAACTCTTGTGTCAAAAATACTTAGTGTTCGATCTCTAATTTGTCTATCATTGTTTTGTACACTAAGTTCTTAGAACATTTCTCTTCTTACTAATTGTATAAGTCTGCTAAGTTACCAGAACTAGTTTGAGCGTTGGGAAACACATTGGCCTGAAGAGGCTTTCAAAAGAATACTTGGGTTAAGCCAGAAGTGGCTTGTTGAAAAGAATACTTGGGTTGAGCCAGAAGTGGCTTGTTGAAAAGAATACTTGGTGCACGAGTTTGGTACAATTATTGTAAAGGAGATTTTACAATAGTGGAAATCCTTCAAGTCGGAAAGGACTGGACGAATCTTTTGAGTCAGAAGTAAACCGGTATAAATTCTGTGTATTGATTCTCTTTTTCGCTTTATTACGTGATTATCTTTATTTTGTTTGAAATTTACTTGATAAGAGTCTAAGACTGATTCAACCCCCCTTCTAAGTCTGACTCTGAACCATCAACTTGTATTGATTGGATGAAGCCTCTAGGAAAATTTACCTATAATTATACATGGCGTATATTAGGGGTGTTTGAGGATTGGATTGGATTGGTTTTGAGGCAAAAAGTCATCTAATCCAAGAAATCATTATGTGACTTGGATTGGATCAGTTAGGATGTACTATGAAATCTGATATATATCGATTTGGATTGTATTGGATTTTGGATTTTAGAAAATACCTTAAAAATAAATCATTTAATATAGAAATTATATGCTAACAATAGTAACAGACAAGTAAGATTATAATTCTAACTGAAAAATTCAGAAACTAATATGATAAATCCAACAACCCACAAAGCCACCAAGCAAATCAAAGGTTTCTTTTCTTTCTAATTGAGCAGTTGATGGGCGTGAATCATAAAATATTAAAATTAAAATATTCAGTATTGTCATTTGAGCTTAAGCTATTTTACCCTTAGGAATTATGGAAACAAAGGAAATATATTGGACTTTTATCTAACAGGTCTAAAGTAATACTAGTAGTAAAAAAAAAAATTTGGATCGGTTCTTGAAGGTGGAGCCAAAATCCAATCCAATCTATTAAAATAATATCAGTTTTTTCAGTTATGATTTTTCAGTTATCAATTTTTTTGGGTTGTCAATTTTTTCGAGTCAGTTGAGTGATTCTTTTAGATTGGATTGAATGATAAACACCCCAATATCTATTTTATTTACTCTACAACAAAGGAAGGTTCCTATGCTTCTGTACTCACGTGTAAACATTTGGGAAAATATCTCTATCAGTAAATTACTTGCTACTTTTTCAAATTCTTTTTTTTTATCTTCAAATTGGCATTCCTTTCACCTAAAAAAATTGTTTTAATTTAAACTACCTACTAAATTATCTATTTACTCTATAATAAAGGAAGGTTTTGGTCCTCTGTACACACATGTCAACGTTTGGAAAAAATATCTCTCAGCGATTTAGCTGCTACTTTTGGCTAATCCTGCTACTTTCAAATTCTTTTATTTTTTTTAAATTGACATCCCCTTCCCTTAAAACAATGCTATTTTAATTTAAGTTACTTATTAAATTATAATTATGATGATCAATTTCATTAGATATTTATTAGATTGATTTAACTTGTTTCAATTTTATAATCTAATTACATACTACAAGAGACATGTACTCCTACTTTAATTATTTATTTGATCTTAAATAATGATTTCTATTATTAAATTTAAAATTATTTCTTTATTACTTACATTTAGATAATTTATATTCTTTTAGGAACAATTAATTGAACATAAGATATTAAATATAATAATTATCATTCATTTAATTTTCTAAATTTTAAAATTATTCATTAGTTATTATTTTGTATTGCCTTTTTCATTTATATTATCTTCCAAATAGTAAAATATATCATTTAAAAAAATATTAATTTGAAAAAACATTTCTCAAAACAATTTCTTATTTAATAAGTTTTTATAAAAATTAAGAATTTATTTAAATTAATATGGTGTAATAATGATTTTATAATATGACTTCTTTATTTAGGTAAATGTACCATGCTTTATAATTTATTGTATGATAAATAATTTTATATAAACACATGCGTAATAATATTTTAATATAAACATATAGAAATGATATTTTGATAAATATAAGGATAATAATATTCTATCACCGAAAACATATGTAATCCTAAATGATCAATTTCATTAAATATAAATATACTTGATAAAAATATTTATCATGTGATAAATATTTTAATATACAAATTAATAATATGTACTCCCTATATATATATATATATATATATATATATATATATATATATATTATAGAACATATTTTTCTATTATTTTATCTCATACATTTTATATTTTTTTTCCTGAAACAAGCATTGAAAGCAATAAACTAAGTCAAAAATTTTCTTAGGTCAATTTAAATTGTTTCAATTTTTATTGTCTAAGCTTAACGGTATATATTCCTTACTACTATAAAGAACATGTCAACTTTAATTAATTTATTTAAGTTTAATAATAATTTATATTAAGATGTTGTAATAATTTAAATTAAGGGGCTATCTTGATCATTTTAATATATAATTTTTATTTGGGTAGATTTAACTTACTTTAACTTTTACTCCATGATAAATGTTTTGATATATAAACCTACATGTGGATAACAAGATATATTTCATGTGTACACAAGAAACATGTGATTAAATTAATAATTTATACCATGTAATATAAGAATTAAACACAATAAACTAAATAAAAAATTATTTTAACATAACTTACTTTTCAAATCATCATGATCAACTTCATTCAATATTTTCAGAACTTGACCTGTCATTGATTCAATGAAGGTACGGTTCAAGAAAATCATGGTTACCGAGGATCAAATTATGGTATCGTTAACATAGAATTGACCTAGACCGACCATGTACTCGATTCACAGTTCAATTGGTCAGATTGCCTAATCCAATCTAATTTTGATAATATTTCATTAGATATTTCTTAGGTCGCTTTAAATTCTATTGTCAATAAGTTTTTTTTTTCTTTTTGGACCGACCCACTTGTTAGCACCCCAAAATACTTTAAAACGTAAGGTTGATTGGAATTTAGGTACAAATTTAGGGTTAAAAAGATGAGGAAGATGATACGTGGATGAATTGGATAAACTTTTAGTTGAATGTACAATAAATGAATAAAAAATTATTTTTAATTCATTAATGATTTATTTAAAATATATTAAAAAAATTAACTCATCCATAACTCATTTAATGAAAATCAACTAATCCATCTATTTAAAACTATATAATATTCTTTTTTATTTTTTAATATCCACTTTATTTTTCTTTTTAAATTATATATAAGTTTATTTTTAGTCGATTGGAATTTTTTCTTTTCTTTTTACTCAATGATTCATTTGGTTTCAAATGTATATTGGATGAACCAATAATCATCTAATAAAAAAGAAAGATACAATCCATTTAATCTGCCACATTTGAATATTATAAATTGATGAATTAATAGATAGAAATATAATCGGGTGAATTTGATGATTAAGAGTTAAATGAATTTAATCACTATCGTTACCCTTAGGATTGGAGAATTGAGTTAACAACAAAAAAACGGATCAGAGAATTGCTATTTGCACTATTTTTTTTAACAACATTTCGTTTTTCCTTTCTTTCTTTTATTATTTACATTGTTTAGAAATTAGTTTTCTAAATGTTTCTTTAAATTTTTTAGAATACTTAATTTAAATTTTATCAAAAATATGATTTAAAGAATATAGTTTTAAAATAAATATTCTAGATTAGAAATTTTACATATTTAACAAAAACTATTAATTAACATAATTGTTAATCAATCGGTTGTGACTCAATTAGCAATCTATGTTGAGATTGTAGAAAAAGTCCCGTAAAACACACTTATCAGGAACGACATGAAGCCTTAAATGTAATTAAACACTAATTATGATTGTTTCGGAAAGATGATACTTAACACAACAAAATTAATATAAGTATTATACAATTTAGAAAACAATTATGTTAGAAAAATAAGGGAAGTTGTAGTATTATTTTTTGTTTCAATATGAATCAAAGTTGTACTAAAGTTGACTAAGATGTAGTATTCTTTATTTGGAGTGTTTATTTTATTTTATTTTTGATAAGGGAACCCGCAATTTTGATAAAGAGAGAGAATCCATGTACTCTCAAATTTTATGTGAATCTACTTAAGATTGTGTGAAATCACTTTCTAATTCAAGAATTATGATCTAAAACTATAAAACTATAGAATAGAATTGCTTTTTTTAGTAAATAAGCTTTCATTCAAAAAGAAAAAGGCCAAGAGGCCCAAGAGACCTAAACATACAATACACAAGGCTGAAAGAAAACATATGAGCACAAGTCTGCTTATACACTTCAGCGAAAGAAACACGGGCCCAATAGGACACACAGAAACCTATCCTGACAAAAACCTTATCATTTTTCAACCCCCACAACATAAAAAAACAAAAATTTCAAAGGATTGAAAAAGATAAAATACCATTACAATTTTTTTTTTATGATCATCAATATTGGAATTCTATCTTCTCCCCAACATAGTTGTTGTGTGGTATAATCATAAAATGTTGTGATCCATCTTTAAACTTCGATTTTTCTTTCCTGGTAATTATCTTTTTCTTAGTTACCATTATTTCAAAGGATAAAAAAATAGATTCTACAATTATATTAGAAAATAGATATTTTAATTAGTTATTTTTAGGGTTTTTTTATCAGTAATGTTGTTTTTAAAATTATTTAGCATATGAGGTCATTTTGGAAAGAATTATTGTAGATGGGCGGTTTTTGTGAGTCGCACAGGAGTTGTACGACACCTGTGTCGTGTCTCAAAGGGACGACATACCGGAGATTTGCCACGTGGAAGCCAGCAGGTGTGGTGCTTTGCTCTTGTGCGACACATCCCATGTGGTACCTTCCGATTTTGCAACACAGCCTATGGTGCATGACCTTCCTACGACACAAATCACAGGACTGAGATGGTGCATTGGGCTACGAGGACCTTGGTCACGGCCCCCCGTGGTGTAATTAGATAACATACTCATTACAAAATACAAATTGTATCTAAAATTATTAAATAAGTAAACTCTATTTCAAATTATTAAATAACTAATACAACCACTATCTAACTTTTAAAATAATATAATATCAATATATTAAATAAAAAACAGTGAATTAAATAAAAAAAGTAAATTAATTTCTATTTATATAATATTTTAGAAAATTACCAATTACATAACATATTCATTACAAAATACAAACTCTAACAAAAATTATTAAATAACTAATACAACTACTATCGAATTTTATGAAAAAATATCAATTTATTAAATAAAATAAACAGTAAATTAATTTCTGTTTATACAATATTTTAAAAATTACCAATTATCGTAACATTTTCATTACAAAATACAAACTTTAACTAAAATTATTAAAATAACTAACCACCATCTAATTTTATGAAACAAAATATAATCAATTTATTATATAAATAAAAAAGTAAATAATTTCTTCTTAAATGATATTTTAAAAAAAATACCAATCGTATACCCTATTAATTACGTTATCTAAAATGATTAACTAATTACGTTATCTAAAATTATAAAATAAATAAAACAGTACACTAATTTATCAAAAAAATAATATAAAATAATAAAATAAATAAAACATTTATGCTGTGTTTAGTTCATAAGTTTTCTTAGAAAAATATAAAATTATTCTTAGAAAAATTTAAAAAATAAAAAAACTGTTTATTTACAAATTATTTTAAATTTTTTATAGAAAAATAAAAACTAATTTTCTATTTTTTTAGAAAATCAGAAAACTCTTTTAAAAGGATTTCTAAAAAAAAGTAAAACAATAGAAAAGGCGGTAATTGAATTACAAGATGAAGACTGTTGTAACCAAATGGGAATATGAAACAATGTGCTATAATTTGAAAAGTTTCACTGCTACTATTTTGAAATATATTTAAACACAAACTCATTTGCTCTCATTTTAATATTACTTTAAATTTTTGTCACAGTTTTTATGTGATGTATATACTATACAATATTGTCATAAATATATATATATATATATATATATATATATATAAGACATATCTCAATTAATTTGAATTATAATTTTTCAAATTAAAAAAGTGTCACATTATCTAAACGAGTTTTTAAGTTCTTCCTATTCTAAGAAATGAAAATTTTAGAAAACAAGTGGAAAACTTTTCCCAAAAAAATAGAATAATATTTTGTAACTAAAGACAGCCTTAACTAATGCACCATATCTAATTGTGTCACATGAAGCCATGCACCATAGGCTGTGTTGCAAAATTGGAAGGCACCACATGGGATGTGTCGCACAAGAGCAAGGCACCACACCTGTTGGCTTCCACGTGACAAATCTGCTGAGACACGACACAGGTGTGGTATGTTAGTAATTTTGGGTCACATATATTATTTAAATGTGTTAAGGTCAATATACAATTAGCCAAAATTTAAAGTGGTCTAATTAATATTAAAGTGATGGCTAAGGGCATAATTGTCATGAAAAATTATTATGTAGATACCTATGGTAATATTCTGATTTGATGAGGGACCAAATTAGAGATATTATATTTTAATATGTAACTCACAGAAGTTACAAAAGAGGTTATGGTCCCCATTTATAGAGAGAGAGGGTTACACTCAGCTTCTGATTTTCTCATCATCCTCTCAGAGAAGAAAATAAAAGAAGGAAACATAAGGCTCTCTACATCTGGAAGATCAAATACCTACGGTTACTCTCATCACCTTCATTATTCCCAATGGCAAATTCAGGTACACTTTCGTATTCTACTTCTCATCATGAATAGGGTATGAGTTTATAAGGATTATTCAGGAATGTGCTCAATCTAATTTCTATATGGATAGAAGCATGTGGTTAGGCACAATTCTTAATTATTAGAAATACTCCCAACAATTAGTATCAGAGTCTTCCTATACTTAATTCATGTTTGATTTTGGGAATTTTAAAATTAGGGTTTAAAATTAGGATTTTATTTTATTTTTGGATTAATCTGAAAAATTGTCAAATCCTAATTTATGGTAAATGTATGTGAGTTAAATGGTATCATAATTCAGATTTAATGCAATTCAGATTTAATTAATATAAATAATTCATTTACTGTGTGTGGTGTAAATCCTGGAAAATAATTGTGTATTGTAACATGCTATATATAATTATGTGCGTCAATTTATATGTATCCATCGTGAATTAATTCAATGGCAAACTAATCCATGCGTGAATTGATTTCAATTCTTTATATCATTGTTCCGTGCACATAATTCATAAATGGAAACAATAGTATAATTTATATATAATTCATTATGCCTATATCATTAGTACTGTGCAATCTTTTCCATGAAAGAATATAGCATAATTTGTTTCTTGGCACAGTGCAATTTAGGAAAATATATATTAATGTTATTCTTCCTATGAATCATGACAAATTAAGTACCGTGCCATATGAAAATTAAATACATTAAATTCTGTGTGTGCCATTATGCTATTATGCCATTACTTTTATATATATTTATATATATTTAATTATGTCATTGTTTATAATGCCATTCAATGTTTTGGAAAATTAATATTTTTATATCATTATTTATTATAATGGCAAATTAAGATTTGGAATATTAATGTTCAAATTTTGGTTATAATTTGTATATTTTATATGCAAAAGTTTAACATTTTAAATGAATTAATTGAATCAAGAAATCACCAAAGTGACCTCTCTTATGTAGATAGTTCATACAAAATGTTTAAATATTTGTGTGTATGTTTATCCATGCGAGTATTAATTAGCCCAAAGGAAAATTTAACACTTGGCCGGATTGTGTACACACCTGTGATAGTAAACATGTGATAATTATAAGGTTTAGCATGTGCATGATAAATCAATCCAAAGAGGGGTTCATTATGTGACATGTTTAATTGTCAATGTTTGATTATTACAACAAGGATACCACTAGCAATTAATATTACTGTCCAAAGACTTGATATTGATGGTGCACTAGGTGTCTAGTATTGAGTTCTGCCATTATTTCAATATATTAATGATTGAATTTATTGTGTGAGTATAATTGTATTATTTGTCTTGTTCTTTTCAGCTACTATTGCTTCAATATCTACTAATCTGAATTCAGTTCCAGTTCTTAATGGAACAAATTTTAAGGACTGGAAAGAGAACATAGAAATTATTCTTGGCTGCATGGATCTAGATCTTGCATTAAGGATTGAGCAACCCCCTTCTCCTACGGAATCTAGTACCTCTGAACAGAGGAAAGATTATGAGAAGTGGGATCGCTCAAATCGCATGAGTCTTATGATCATTAAGCGTAGTATTCCTGAGGTCTTTGGGGGTATTGTTTCTAACAAGATAACAAGTGCCAAAGCTTTTCTTGGTGAAATTAAAAAGCGCTTTGCAAAAAGCGATAAGGCGGAAACAAATACTCTTCTTTAGAACTTGATTTCCATGAAGTATCAAGGCAAAGGAAATGTTAGGGAATACATTATGGGCATGTCCAACACCACTAAAAAAACCCTAAACAGCTACCTCAAATTAGCGACCACCAGAATCCCGTCGCTAAATAGCGACCGAGTTAGCGACCCCTAGGTTAAAAAGGGACAAAAATAGTTTAGCGACTCCATTAGCGACCACCCTTTTTTGGTCGCTAAAAATTGAAAATATTTCGTCGCTATTACCGTTGCTAAATCCACCCTCGTCGCTGGAGCGGTCGCTAGTTTTCACCTCCTCCATTTTTTTGTTTCCCTCCAAGGTTTTTTGATGGCGCCAAATCATAGCGACGGTAAGCACCGTCGCTGCGTTCCCCTCCAAACGTTAACGACGTCTTGACTGCGTCGCTAGGTTTTTTCATAGTGACGGGTAGTTGGCCGTCGCTATTATTTTCAGTCTTCCCTCGATAATTTTACTTTTTAAAAAGGAAAGTAGTGATGGTGTGGATGATACCGTCGCTAATATTCAGTGGAGTAGTGTCAGAGACGTTTGCCATCGCTAATATTTAGGAATAGTGATAGAGCTTTGGTGCCGTCACTAATATTCAGGGGATTAGTGACGAAACTTTTAATCGTAGTGACGGTTTTATTGACGGTTTTGTGCCGTCGCTAAGTATCAGTAATAATCGACCAGCACCTCTCCCCAAATCATTTGCCCTAACTCTCCCTCCCTCCTTTGTTTCCCTGAGCCCCTCCAAGTCCCTCCCTTTCTCCGACTTCCTCGACCGGTCTCCCTCCCTCTGTTCCTTCCCCAAACCCTCCCTCTCTCCCTCCCTCCCTTCCCCGGCTCATTTCGTCACCCTCCATCTCTATCTCTCCTCTGTGCCTGTCGTTCCCTCCTTCCCTCCCTCTGTCTCCTTCTCCGTGCGAGTTCGTCGGCACCCATTCCCTCACCGGTGGCTACGCTTTCCCTTCGTGGCCAGGTTAGTTCTCTACGTCGATGTTTTGCCTCTTTATTCCTTGCCTTTGTATTCTGAATGATGTGAAAATAATGCTCTACCCCTATGGGTTTTTTGACATTTTTCTTGGGCCCATATATGCAAACTTGAAAAGATGAAGAACTGAAAGTTGAGGAGGAAGAACACGATACTATTATCGTGTTGTGTCTGATCGTGAACACGAAGAAACCACATCATCTCAGGTAAATTTTTTATTTTCCCTAATATTTTAGTCATTACCATTTCTGGGTACCTTGCATTTTAACTTGTTTCAATCTACTGAGCATTTTGTTCTTCAATTATCAAAACTTATAATGGGTCCTGCAATAATTATATAATAGAAGGAAAACCTAGTTTCAGCTTTAACTTGTTTGCTCTTCAAGCTTGTTGCTCTTCAATTTGAGCTTATTCCAAATCTTTATATAAATTAACAAAAGAACCAGAAGACATTTTATTGTTGATAGTTGAAGAGAGTTTAAATTAATTAGTTTAATCCATGATATTAATGTTGAACTACTACCAAGAGACTTGAGTAGCTTACAAAAAATAGTAGGTTCAAATATTTATGTATTACTGTTCTACCAAAGAAAACTCCTTAATCCCTGAGAAATGACTAGAATTTGTTCATTGTTCTGCTTTTTGAATAAGTAATTATGTTTCTTGTCCTTTAACTTTATAAGAAAAGTCCTTAATATTTCATATAATAAGAGCAAGTGTTTTTATTAATGAGTTGTATTTTCATACCATACAATTGAAATTATATAATAGGTGTAAAAATACAATGGGTTACTTCCTTTTTTTATTATTTTCCATAGATTTTGAGCTCTTAAATAAGTTCTCATTTTTGCAACCTTTAAATCATAGTTTTTATGTTAATACTAGAGGTGGAGGCTAAGAACTGCTGTTAAAAGCCATTTTAGTTTATGTGTATTCTATTTTTGGTTATGGGTACTTTTCTGGTTTGGATGGATTTTTTTCAAATAGGATTTCACTCAGTCACAAATCCCTCAAGATCAATTAAGCTCTTGATATCAAGTCAACGAGAGATAGAAATAAGGCAAATGGTAAAAACAAAGGCATGAAATCAGATTTCTTAAGACAAAAATGACATTCACATTAATTGTTTCAACATGGGTATTTATCTGATTCTCTTGTTGAAGTTTCCTTTTGTTGTCCCTTTTTGATGCCAAGAGGTTGAACAAGATAATTTATATACAATGTTAGGTGTTTTTAATACAATATTTTTTAAACAAATTTCCCCGTATAAAAATCTTAACCATAATTATACCAAGAGAGAAGGTAAAATTATTTTTTTAAAGATTACACCGGATATTAAATAGGAAAAATATCTATTTAAGTAAACTATCATTATATCAAGTATCAAATTGAAAGTTTTTTAATTGTATAATAAATTAAACTAGATTAATCAATATGAGGATAAATATGATCTTTGAGTAAGCATGGTTTGTTTTTTGTTGATTATGTTGATGATACATTGTGTATATTCCTTTTTGGAAAAGAGAAAAGGGTAATGTACTTGGGAATTTTGTTTTTTGTTTTAGTATTAAAATTTCTCTTTTTATTTATGTTGGGAGAGTTAGTTATAGGTGTGTATTTGGTAAACTTCTCAGTTAATTTTTGGTCAATAATGTATAGGGGTTTGGTGATCATCTGTTGTTTCTAGAGCTACAGAATAGACTTCAAAGTGTTGGCATACATTCTATTTTCTGTTAGGGAGACAGAATCTGAAAGATTTTGGCCCAATCAGATGATTTATAAATGAATTTTTTTTGAAAATATCTTTTGATTGTTTATTGTATGAATGGTTATTGTTTTGTGTTGTTTTGATTTTTTGAGTCTAGAATGCTGATATTTGAAAATCAGTGTGCTTTCCTAGTGGTTCAACTTATGGTTTTACACCTAGCTCTTTCCTAACTCTAATTTATTCACTATGAATCCTATCAAGAGCATAGCCCCCTGTTAGCAGCCACTCTCATCAAGTTAGTTGGTAGGTTTAAATTTAACATGAGAGAAGTAACACTTTGATTGTGTATGGACCAACCACTTCCATAAATATTTGCATCATTAATAGGCATGTCGTTACTAAAAAAAAGAGCAGTTGTCATCACGAATATGTTGTTACCATAAATATTTGTCACTCAACATGCATATTAAAATGTTATGAAGAACTTTCTACTAGAAAATGATTATTAGTTGTATCCAATTTTATGGAATTATAATTGAGCTACAGACAAATATAAACCTCTTTCAGTTTTGAATGGTGGAAACTGATTAATGAAAATTTGATGTTCTTAAATTTTAATTTGTGAAAAAATTTTGGAGAGTTAATTAGTTCATCATGATTATGAATATTTTCAATTTAAGGTTACTTGTTTAAAAAAATACTATATGATTTCTCCATTTAAAAATAGGGTATTTGCTTAGTTTCATACACCAAATTGACATATTTGGGCTATTTGCAAAGTGTTATCAGTGTCCTCCTCACAAGTTGAAATCTCAAGCATCTAATATATGAATGTATTATAGACAGTTTTTCTTTGCTTGTGAAATTAAAAAAGGTTAGTTTTTTCCTTATAAGATACTATGTAATATGCCAATTGATCAGTCCTGAACCGGGGTCTAGAGATCCGGACTCAAGTCGATCACAAATAGTATGCAAATACTGTGCAGAAGACCAGATGTATGAGTATCCGGTATAAATATCCGTTGTCCTTGAGTGAGGAGAGCAGATTGGGCGTTCTGGAGATCCTTCACACCGACCTAACGCGTTGAAGTGGGCGAATGGTGGTGTCACCTGCAAAGATTCTCCGACGCTCAAGTCAGTGATGATATTCCAAGTAAGGAATGTATTTCAGAGAGTAATCGTTTAAAGATTTTGTTAAAGATCCCTCACTTCATTAATGAAATGAGTTCATATACCTGATTAGCTTATTTTACGAGGACTCGTTAGTGGGGAACCACTAACTCCCATTAACATTATTTTATTGCGCACTTACCAGCATGATTGGGTCAAGTGGCTATTTTATATTGAGCATGGAGAATATAGACTAGGATTAGGGAACAAGTTGACCATCCCCGTGAGTAGAATTTGGCTCGTAGTGCAGGGAATTATTGATCGATCCCTGTAGCAATGATCCTTGTCTTTCGCACAGTGACGTGTGTGTTGTCCAGTGTCATGGTGTTATCCTGAACGACCGGTATAGGGAGAACGCCTGATACGGAATTACAGTCTGGATGTATACCGATGACACCGGTTACACGTTGATGTCTTGACAAAGACGTTGAAATATGTCTTGCAGATCGGATACCGGTATTGAGACCGGATCTCCAATCATATATGCCGAATCTCTTGAATGCTTATGTCTAACTTTATACATCGAGTTCTCATCAATCTTCTTACTTTTTCTGGAACCACATATCTATTTTACTAATTTTTCCTTAGTTATCTTGCTTTTATTATTTAATCCATCACATGATTTGGAATCCAGAATATGACCTTCTCTATTGTTCCTTTCAGTTAAATTATCTTCCTTTACATAGGTGCTTTCAACTTTCTTTCTAGAACTTATATTCACTACTTCCTTAGAAGCGTGTTTCTCCACGCCAAAGGTTGAGCTCGTATCATGTTTAAAGATTCTATAGGACTCAAAAATGATCAACAATTTTGTTTGATGAGAATCCAAGTTTGGGGTCTTTTTCATCATCAAGTTGTTCTTTGTTTCTTCTTCTAAGCATAATTTCTTCAAAACTGAATGACCTTGTCTGGGCTGCACTCCTTTCACCATATTTTCCTTAGAAAACCTATTTTTCTATTCTTCTTATTCAAATGATTAGATTTACTCATTTGTGTAATGTAAACAAATTATAGAAGAAATTAATTATCTTTACTAGAATAAGGAGTCCATCAGTGAAATATCATATTGACATCAAGAAACCATCCAAAGATATATATATATTACACACCTCGTAAGAAAGCCAAAAATGAAGTGTAACTGTCATTCTAAGTATATACTAGAGATTGAGATTAAGAGATAAAATTGATGTCATTTTCTATATCTGTCCTTCAATTTCATTTCAAAGGTGTAAGTCAATTGGTTTACTCATGAATCTTAAGAGTAAACGAGCAGCAAACATTTCAAGGACTTTGTTCATAACTTCATAAATCGTTGGTTGAATGACAAAATCTTATTCTATTGTTTGTGATAAGTTATTCTGTTGTACATGACAAAATGTCTTGTTTCTTTTAATTAATGTAATTTGCTTCTTTCGTGTGATATAAGATATGTTATTGATGTGAACAGAAATTGTTAATTTCCTAAAGATAGTTAAGATTTAGTTTTTCCGTTTTCCCGTTTTTAGTAAGTTGTAAAGCCAAAAGTTATTACATTATTAGCTATTACATCTTTAGAAACCTCATTATGGAAACCAGTTGAATGTTGGGAACTTTGATTAACACTATTAACAATCAACTTTGTCATGTAGACCAACACACTTTACGCGTGGTCTGTGTTCAGCTCTCATCAGCTTCGTCTCCATCGCTATCTCTCTTTCGACGGTAATCCCCTAACGCTAACTTTCTGGCTATGTGTAATTGTCAATTTTGAAGTGTATGTATGTTGATTGTTGTTTGTTAGTGGAGAGCAGAGCTCATTAGGAATTGCTTTTGTGTGCTGATAACATAATGTTTTATGCATGTGTAATGTTGTTTGTTAGTGGAGAGCAGAGCTCATTAGGAATTGGTTTTGTGTACTGATAACATGATTTTTTATGCATGTGTAATGGATCTAGCGGTATTTACTTTTAACTGACACATGCTTATAATTTACAAATCAGCTTACTAATCCTATCATTGTTTTTGAATTTATAGGAGGCGTATCAGGCCAGGAGGGCCAAGAAGGAGGCGGACTTGGTGGCTTCCACTCCTGAAGGGGAGGTTCCTCCCACCCTATCTTGTTCTGATGACAACGCCATCTATATGGAGGTTGTTGGCGGTGTGAACAAGAAAGGGAGGGTATTTGGATTGGGTGGCGTCGGCACATAACTGGCGAAAAAGGGGAAGACCCCTTCCTCTTCCTCTTCCTTTGGTCTTCCGACTGAGGTTGTTCAGGTAATTCAAAACCTGAACGATGAGCTACAGGAGGAGCGACGTCAGAGGCAGCTGTTGGAGGAGCGGGCCGAGGCGGACTGACGGCGGGCCGAGGAGCAGCACACCGAGACTCGTCGGCAACTTGCTCAGCAGCAGGAGCTACTGATGCAGTTGATGGCGAGGCTACCTCCCCCCACTTCCCAGGCGCCCCCACCACCACCCTAGGATCCCCCACCACCATGATTGTATTTTTATTATTTATACACATTGTATATTTGATTTATAGTTTTTATATTATATTCCATTCAGTATTTATTTTGTCATTCTTTATTTATTATGTCAATATTTATTGGTAATTAAATTCAAATAAAAAAGCCTTATTGTAATTATCATTAATAATTCAACCTATTTGATAAATAAATTTAATCCATTCTTTTGTTTTTAATAATAATTTAATATTTTTAAAAAATTATTCAAATTTAATTATAAAATTTTATCAGCCAATACAAAATACAAAATATTAATCTACATTTTTAAAGTTAAATTAACAAAACCTATAAATATTTAACCAATTTTTAAAAAAATAAAAAATTCCAATTAGCGACGGCGAAAGATGGTCGCTATATTGTAGAGATAGTGACAGCGAAGAGTAGTCGCTGGTTGGCCAGAAACAGCGACGGACTACAGTAGTCGCTGTATGGCTTCCCGCAGCGACGGCAGTGTACGGTCGCTGGGAAGCAATAATTAGCGATGGATCTCCTGGTCGCTATATGACTAACCGTAGCGACGGAGGAGCATGGTCGCTGGAAGGCCATACTTGGCGACAGACGCGTCGGTTGCTATATGTCTAACCATCGCGACGGCATATGGTGGTCGCAATGTGGTTGTTAGTAGCGACGAAGTTGTGAGGTCGAGGTATTGCAACAGTTAGCGACGACTGGAGTCAGTGAAGCAGAGACCATTTTAGCGACGGCATTATGCCGTCAATATGTTAGCGACGACGTGTCTGTAGTCGCTGATGTGTTTTCGACGAAGGTTTTAGTGACAGTGGTTGTCCCGTCTGAGATGCCGTCGCTAATGGTTGTAGCGACGGCCATGGCATGGATTAGCGGCCAATTTATTCCGTCGCTAACAGGTGTTTTTTTAGTAGTGCAACATTGCTTCAAAATTAAAGGCATTTTAGATTATTATTGTGTATTGGATTTTATTTGGATTTGAAAGACACTTTTGTTATACCGTCATTTAGACAGAATTTGGTTTCAGTTTCTTATTTGGACAAGTCAGGTTATTTATGTTCATTTGGAAACAATGCATTCAGTTTGTCTTTTGATTCAAATATTATTGGAACTGGTTCACTTTCAGCTTATGATAATCTATATTTGCTTGAAAATGTATCTACCTATGGTGAATCCTTAAATGTAGAATCACGTGGTACTAAGCGTAAAATTGACAACACCATCTCAGGTGCATTATGGCACAAGCGATTAGGTCACATTTCTAAAAATAGAATTGAACAACTTGTGTCAAATGGGATCTTAGATTCCATTGACTTCACAAATTTTGACATTTGTGTTGAATGCATTAAAGGAAAGCAGACTAAATCAAAGAAATCAGATGCGTATAGAGCTACAGACATCTTAGAATTGATTCATATGGACATTTGTGGGCCATTTCCTGCACCTTCTTGGAATGGTCAACAATATTTTATATCATTCATAGATGATTACTCTAGATATGTGTATTTATTTCTTATACATGAAAAATCATAATCTTTGGATGTGTTCAAATCGTTTAAGATTGAAGTTGAGAATCAGCTCAACAAAAGAATTAAGTGTGTCAGATCTGACCGTGGTGGTGAATACTATGGTAGATATGATAGTTCAGGTGAACAACGTCCAGGACCTTTTGCCAAATACCTAGAGGAATATGGAATCGTCCCATAGTACACAATGCCGGGTTCACCCAGCATGAATAGTATGGCTGAAAGACAAAATCGAACTCTTAAAGATACGGTAAGGAGTATGATATGTCATTCTACCTTGCCAGAGTCACTCTGGGGAGAGGCACTAAAGACTGCAGCTTACATTCTGAATAGAGTACTGACTAAGGCAGCTGCCAAAACACCTTTTGAGCTTTGGACTGGGTGAAAACCTAGTCTAAAACATTTTCATGTGTGGGGATGTCCAGCTGAAGCAAGGCCTTATAAGCCAAATAAACAAAAATTGGACTCCCAAACCGTGAGAAACTACTTTATTGGTTACTCTGAGAGATCCAGGGGCTATAAATTTTATGATCCTACACTAAAGATAATTTTTGAGACGGGAACTGCCACGTTCATTGAGGATATTGAGTTTGGGGGGAAGAATAAGGTAAGAGACTTTGTCTTAAAGGAAGAATTGGTAACAATTCCAGAACCGATTCATGTAGTTGCTATTGATAAAGCAAATTCAACACCTCTTCAAGACACTGTTGTTGACTCTCTTACTCAAGATAATTTGGTTGTTCATGAAGAATAAACTCAAGATCCTCAAGAACCTATGCTTCAAGAACCAATACCTTTACGGAGATCCACTAGAGAAAGGAGAAGTGTTATTCCTAATGATTATGTGGTATTTCTCCAAGAGCATGAGGAAAATAATGGTGTAATGGAAGATGATCCAATCAACTTCTGTCAAGCCATACAAGGTTCCAACTCTGAAAAGTGGATTGAAGCAATGAAAGAGGAGTATCAGTCTATGCAAGACAACAAAGTTTGGGAACTTGTCCCATTACCAGAAGGTGTAAATCCTATTAGTTGCAAATGGATTTTTAAGACCAAGAGGGATTCTATAGGTAACATGGAAAGATATAAGGCACGTCTTGTGGCTAAGGACTATACACAAAAGGAAGGGATTGACTTTAAAGAGACTTCTCTCCAGTTTCATCGAAAGACTCTTTTAGGACAATCATGGCTCTTGTTGCACATTTTGATTTGGAGCTCTATCAAATGGATGTCAAGACGACGTTTCTCAATGGCAACATTAACGAGACAATCTATATGGTACAGCCAGAAAACTTTGTGTTGGGAGACCCAAAGAATATGGTTTGCAAACTGACAAAATCCATTTGTGGGCTGAAACAGGCATCTCGTCAGTGGTACTATAAATTTCATCAAGTAATTCTCTCATTTGGTTTCCAGATGAATCTTGTTGATGATTGTGTGTATCATAAATTTAGTGGGAGTAAGTACATTTTCCTGATCTTATATGTCGATGACATACTGCTTGCCACTAATGATATAGACATATTACATGAAACCAAGAAATTTCTATCAAGAAACTTTGAAATGAAAGATCTTAGTGACGCCTCCTTTGTTTTAGGAATCCAGATACATCGAGATAGATCTCAAGGTATTTTAGGATTATCACAAAGGAGCTATATCGAAAAGGTACTTAAAAGATTTGGCATGCAGGATTGTGAATCAGGGGATACTCCAGTTGCTAAGGGAGACAAGTTTAGTCTCAACCAATGCCCAAAAGGAAACTTAGAAATTTAGGAAATGCAAAAGATTCCTTATGCATTAGCTGTAGGGAGTCTAATGTATGCCCAAGTATGTACGCGTTTGAATATTGCATACATAGTTAGGATGTTGGGCAGATATTTAAGCAATCCAGGATGGATCATTAGAAAGCAGCCAAAAGGGTTATGAGGTATTAAGAGAACAAAAGACTATATACTCACATACAAGAGATCAGACCAGTTGGAGATCACTGGGTATTCTGATTCAGATTTTACTGGATGCCAAGATAGCTTTAGATCCACTTCAGGCTACATCTATTTGTTGGCTGGTGGTGCAGTTTCTTGGCACAGTGCCAAGCAAACTCTTACTGCGTCATCCACCATGGCAGCAGAATTTGTGGCATGCTAGGAGGCATTTGGTCATGGGATTTGGCTAAGGAACTTTGTCACTGGGCTGAAAAATATGGAAGGAATTGAAAGACCACTTAAGTTATATTGTGACAACAAATCAGTTGTTTTATATTCCAATAATAGGACTTCAACCAAGTCAAAACATATTAACATCAAGTTCCTAGTTGTTAAGGAAAGGGTACAAAGTAGACAGATTTCTATGGAACACTTAGGGACAAACTTCATGATTGCAGACCCTCTTACGAAGGGTCTTCCACCCAAGGTCTTTCATGAGCACACCACTCACATGGGTGTTTTACAGCTTGAGGAATCTTTAGTTTAGTGGTAGTTAGTCATTTGTATATTTGATATTTTACATTTTGGTTTATGCATATTTTTGTATTTGGATATTTTTGATCAAATATAAAGTTTTTGTTCTAGTAATACACTTTGTATAATAAGGTTATTGCATGATCTCATTGAGGTAAAGTAGGAACAGTTGAAAATTGACATGTACAGGCCACCTTCATGTAATTTTCATGCTACACATTTCATGATGATTCTATGTCGTTTGGTTGTGTCAATATTAGTAATCATTGATGGGTTTAGTTATGGTTAATATAACGAACACTCCTTTGGTTCTATGTACTGATATAACTGATGGACAAGATTTTTGGATATGCTTAAGGTATATATTGGCAACATTTTGAGCTCATAAAGTTAGACACATTTATAAGGATACATATGTGACCAGTGAGAGATTGTTAGTAATTTTGGGTCACATATATTGTTTAAATGTGTTAAGGTCAATATACAATTAGCCAAAATTTAAAGTGGTCTAATTAATATTGAAGTGATGACTAAGGGCATAATTGTCATGAAAAATTATTATGTAGGCCTATGGTAATATTTTGATTTGACGAGGTGTCAAATTAAAGATATTATATTTTAATATGTAACTGACAGAAGTTACAAAAGAGGTTGTGGTCCCTATTTGTAGAGAGAGAAGGTTACACTCAGTTTTTGATTTTCTCATCATCCTCTCAGAGAAGAAAATAAAAAAAGGAAACATAATCTGGTAGATCAAATACCTACGATTACTCTCATCACCTTCATTATTCCTAATGACAAATTCAGGTACGCTTCCGCATTCTGCTTCTCATCATGAATACGGTATGGGTTTATAAGGATTATTCATGAATGTGCCCATTCTAATTTCTATATGGGTTGAAGCATGTGGTTAGGCACAATTCTTAATTATTAAAAATACTCCCAATATGGTACACCTCCTGTGCGACTCACAAAAACCGCCCTCTGCAGTAATTCTTTCCAAAACAACCCCATATGCGTAAATAATTTTAAAAAAAGCATTATTGATAAAAAAAAACCCTTATTTTTATTAATGGAAAGATTTTATCTATTATTATTATTATTAATTAAGAGATAAGATTAATCATTTAAATATAATTTTATATATCACAACTTACTTATCGATAAGAGAAAACATTGTGATGAAATATCGTAATTAGCTTCTTTCTTCTTCTTATACTCAATTTGCACCTCATTTTGTTTTATAGTATTTCAAAAAATACCTAAGATTCGTGATATAATTAATAAGAAACTTCAAATACTAACCGTGCAGGTTTTCTTCTAGCCCGTTGACATCCACATTTCCTAGTACAAATAAATTCAGCTCCATATTATTTACGAAATTTTTTGGAGCACTGTTAACCCGGCGACGGCGTCTCAACGGTTCGTTTCCACCACCGGGTTTGTTAATTGGCAAGCGCACCAATCGTTTGTAGTTTTCAAAATTTAGATATCGTTCCACTGGGATTGAAAGTCCCATGACAACAGTAATTTTCTATTTACTATGGTAAATGTGAAGGAAATTATAAACAAAAGAATGATTTATATACAGTTTATACAATATTCACAAGATAGCATGATTGAGTGATTCATAAGATAAAAGAAAATAAAATTTATCTAAAAAGACGAGTTGCAATCTAGAATAGGTAAGATACTTGAGATAAACACAGATAAACAAATTATGTTGGAAATTAGATCCCTAATCTAGAATAACAATGAGGAACTCAAGACATGCATATTTAATCATCAAGTTTCATGTCATTGCAGCTTAAAATCATTATACCCGATCCCTCGTGATATAAATTCTAAGAATTCACCGTAAAGTCCGATCCCTCGTGAGCTTTCTCAGTAAAAACTTGCATTAAGACCTGGCCTTATGGCAACAATGGTTAACAACCCCTATAGAATTGAGATACCAAGGGTATTCCAACTTTTTACTTTCGTCAAAACAAGTTTCAATACGGCATAAATAATCATTCTCCCGTTTGACATTTACACTAATAAAACCAGTTTTGATACACATGAAAATCATTCTCCCGTTTGACGTTCATATTAATAAAAGGTTGAGATACTAACATGGACTTGAATCATAAACATGCAGAGGTCGAATTCACAACATTATACTCAATAGATTAGTTCACCAATTCCAACATAAACAAATTAGTTACACATGGTAAAAGTAAAAACAACACTTACAGAGTTTGACATTAGGAAGACGATGGAAACTTCACGATACAACGATCACAATACACCGAAACACACTCAAGTATCTAGAAAACTATTCTAGAACTACAACTCACAAAAGAAGTACTCAAAGTCGAGCACAAGAGAGAAGAGAAGAGAATGAAATACTGTGTAAGGGATGATTTGAATGGTGTTGGATGGCCCTATTTATAGGGCTGAGCAAGGGTGCTGACGCTACGCGTCCCTGTGACGCTACGCGTCACACCCCTGACTCAGCCTCCATTAAACACTCGATAATGGCCACTTCAAATTATTAAATTTGATCATGCCTGGCCATATGGACATGTCTCCACGAGTTTTGGCCTTTCATGGTGAGTGGGATGGCCCTTTTGGCTGAGTGGAGTGCCCATTATTGGGTCCAAGTGGAGTGGTTGATCAAAGTGGAGGTGGAGACCACACAGCACTGACGCTACGCGTGGCTTTGATGCGTAGCGTCAGCATCAAAAATAGTTGTTGATGCTAAGCGTGGGGTGAGGCTACGCGTCAGCTCCTCCAGTGTAATTTTCTCTTGATTTCTTAACTTTTTCTCTGCAAAACTAGAGAAAATTGATCAAGGGCAGATTATTTCCAACAACATCCATTTATTGAATTTAAATCCTAATTTTCTAACAAATTAAACTAATTTTTATAATTTTTATGAAATTTTTATTTAAGCTTTTATTGAAAATTTGAGGACTAACAAATACCCCCAACTTGAGACATTGCTCGTCCTCGAGCAAGAGAGAAAAATAAGAAAAATAAAAATTTGAAATCAAATTTTTAAGTTAGTCCGAAAATTTACCACAAAAAATAATTACACAATTTTAACTATTTTGTAATAATCAAAAAGTAATATCAAATATAACAAAGGTTTAATGATAAAATTATTTACAATATTCTATTAACAATCAAGCAGAATTTCAGGCTTACCTCACAAGTGTTTATCTCTATGCAATTGGTAACCTGTTTCACTCAATCAATCATAAAATCAAATAAATTTAACTTTGTTTGTCATCTAATCAATGGTTATTTATACCGAGTTAATTCGAAAATCACAAGATCTTTTCACGGGTTGTAATGAGGCTTGGCTTATAAGAATTAATGGTTTTTCTTGGAATTCAAAAACCTGAAATCATAAAAGAGCATTTTCATAATTTTTAGGCTTTTCTCTTGACCCAAACTTCTCATTTTCTTTTATTGATGAAAAATAAATACCTCCAACTTGATTCTTTTCACTATTTTTGACTTTTTTTTTCATACTTTCCTTTTGAAAAGAATCAAGTTGCTTATTTTCACTCCCCATTTTTGTGAGAACACTCAAAATATTTTTCATTTATTTCAACTACTCTTTTAATCAATCAAGTATAGGGAATGGTTAAAACAAAATTAGGTTTTAAGGGTACCAAAGAATTTTATTTTAGGCTCAAATTGGCTTGCAAGGGATAAAAGACTTTTTACCAAGGTAAGCTGTTTGGCCCAAGGTTTCGTTTCACCAATAAATGTGCCTTGATCATTTTCCCGAATTCTCTATACAACAACACAAATCAGAGATTAAAGCAAAATCATTTCGAATTGAAAATATGTCGATTAAACCCTCAAGTGTAAAAAAAATCTCTCAACTCACCGGGTTATTGAAATTTGCTTGATGGTTAATAAACTTATTATAATTAAATTTATCAAAATTCCTAAGTTATAAAGAATCAATAATTGATTTTACAAAATTTAAGTTTCATTGTGTAAAAATTCTAAGTGTATAAATTAGTTTACTAACAAAAATTTAATTGAAAGATAAAAATTTTATTTTTGGATTATTTTTTTCAAAAAATAAGCAAAAACGAATAACTACGTAAAAACACACCACACAATAATGAAATACCATAATATAAAGTGTAAATGTAAATGTAAATATAAACTAGAATCAACTGTACTCAAAGTAAATGCAGAAAAATAAGAAGATGACATCATCAATCTTCCATCTGATCATCATCCTGCTCCTCCTCCTCATCATCACCATCGCCATCAGAGTCAGCCTGTGCGCCAGAAGATCCACCAGTCTCAGGGTAGGTGGGTAAATCTCCGGGCCAAGCTACATGGGCTGCAAACTCGGCCGGGGTAACATAAGGTGCTCCCTCTCCCTGTAACCTGTACTGGTAAAATTCATCGTGAAGATGAATATAAGCTCTATGAGTGGCAGCCATCATCTGCATCATATGCTGATGCTCAAGTGATATCCGGGCAAAGCCCTGTGTGACAGCATCAGTAGATGGAGACTGCACTGGTGGTCTCCTCCTCCTAGGTCGAGGCTGAGCCTCCTGCTCTAGTGGTGGAAGCTCGCACTGCTGCACAAAATAATCTCTGTTCACTAGAACTTTAGGGACTCTCCCTGAAGAACTAGTAAACTCTGGTGAAGGTACAATGACTCCCTGCCTCCTCAGTAAGGCAGATATGATGAGAGGAAAGGGTATGGGGCGATTCACTTTATACCCAAGGGCATAAAAGTGAATCTGCTCAGATATAAGCTCAGCAATATCAATGGTGTGGCCCTGGAGGATAGAATAGAGAAGGCAACAACGATCAACTGGAAGGGATGAAAGGTGGGTGACAGGAGTGATATTATGAAGCATGAGGTGGGACCACGCCTGGGCTATGGGGGTCAGCTGGGTCTTTAGGAGGTTAGATGGACTCCTTCCAACCCTACTTAGGTTGAAAAAGATTCCATCCTTGCTCAAGAAATGAGCAACCTCCTCGAGGGAGTATCCTAACTCTCCCTCAGCAGCAATCTTGTTTCTGTTTTCTTTCCAGAAACAAGTGTCATCCTCGGGAGTAGGCTCCCAAGGGTTACCCAATAGGGTGCTGATAGTGTCCCGGTCATATGAAATATGCCGGCCTCTCACCCAACTCGTCCGCTGCTGTCCTATGTTCGGTGCGTCCTGGCGGGTCCTGAAAGCATTTGCATAAAACTCCATCACTAAGATGGGGTCCCCCTCAGTAGGTAGAGAGAATAGAGGTCCACATCTCCTCTGCTGAATTCCATCTTGAAGCTCAGGGTAATCTCCTGCACTCAGATCAAGTACCCTCTCCCAGATAAGTCTCTGGCCCTTGATCTGATGAAACCGTGCCCACTTCGCATCAGTGCGAAATCTGGTGGGATCCCTCGGTCCTAACACCTCCTGTCCCTGAAGATCAGGATCCTCAGAGGTGGTGTCGGTATCTGTGGTCTTCCTCTGTCTTTTAGAGGGACCAGCAGTGGGAATAGATTTCTTTGGTGCCATCTGCAAAAAAATAAAAAGTTTAAAATTAAACACACATTAAACAATAAATTAATCCATAAAAAATATTTTTGGTTTTTCTAAAATTGAAATTCAAATATACCACAACATATTTTTGTATTTTTATGATTTATAAAGAAAGTAACACACATATTTTCAAATAATTTTCAAAACAAAGTACAATTTATTCAAAATTTATACAAATTTGTTTTTATGCAAGAAAGTATAACAAATACTAAATATAAAAATTTATTAATTTAAAAAGAAAACAACAAACAACAAACACACAGCAAAAATTAACAAAAATTAAAAACAGAGGCTGACGCTACGCGTGGTGTGACGCTGCGCATCAGCCTGTTCTGCCCACGCTACGCGTCTGTGGGACGCTACGCGTGGGCTCACAGTTCATCCTCACGCTACGCGTCAGTGGGACGCTACGCGTGAGCTGCACAGAACAGAAAAGAAACAGGGGTTGCACAGCAGCAACCCTTTTCCAAACCACATTATTCATTCAATTCCTAACAGCAATCAATCCCAATGGTCTTCTAATCCTAATCCTAACCACATTTATTTCTATAAATTGAAAATTTTAAAAACAAAACTAAAGAGAACGAATTAGAACACTTACTTGTGGTTCCTTGAGCAATAGGATTGAAAGAGCTTGGAAGGGAGAAAGAGGTTTTGAAATTTAGGGTTTTGAAAACTAAAGTGAGGCAGAAAGGAGATCTTAGGCTTTAAACCCTAAGATGGGCCTTTCTGATTCAGTTTTAAAAACTGAACGTGGGCTCTGACGCTACGCGTGGATGAGACGCTACGCGTCAAACCTATAATTCAGAGTCCACGCTACGCGTCACATGGGCGCTACGCGTGGGCTTCTGTTTTATGATTTCAAAATTTTGATTTTCATAAACCTTTTCTTTTCAGTTTTAAACCCCTATTCTTTTCAAAAAAAAAATTTTTTATCTAAATTTTTTTTTATATTAAAAAAAATATTTAAAAATAAGAGAAAAGAATGGGTTGCCTCCCATTGAGCGCTAGATTTAATGTCTCCAGCCAGACATTACCTCTGATTTAATCAGGTGGTCTCCCAATATTCGTTGAGGAATCACCTGTCTTTTTCTTCCTTTTTTTTCTTTTTCGATGCTTAATTACCTGTTTTTCATCTTTCAAAGCATCGATTAAGTTAAAACAATTTAATTGATTGGGAAGAGGTATACCTGGTTCGGTTGAAAGGTAAACTTTTGCCTCATTACTTATCCTGAGGTGTTCATGAGCACTGAAGCTTACCTTTTCTTCATAAACTTTGACTGCAACCGTACTTAGATCAACATCTACTCTGATTCTTGTAGTCTTCATAAAAGGTCTTCCTAAGATCAGGGGGATCTCAGTGTCCTCCTTCATATCCAGCTCCACGAAGTCAACCTTGAAGTGGTACTTGTCAACTTTTACCAGTACATCTTCCATAATCCCAAAAGGCTTTTTGACAGAGCGATCTGCAAACTATAATTTTGTCTTTGCTTTCTTTAACTCATATTCACCAATACGTTTTATTAAATCTAAGGGCATCAAGTTAATGTTAGCCCCTAAATCTAATAACGCATTCCTGATGTTGATATTTCCGATTGTCACAGGAATGGTGAAACTCCCCGGATCTTTACATTTTTTCGGGGTTATACAGTTTGTTTCTTGCTCTGTATCTCTTTGCACATTTTTTTCTTTTTCATTTTTTCATTTTTTTCTATTTTTTTACTTTCTTTCTCTTCTTCTTCTTTCTTTTTCTCACTCTTTTCTTTACAATCAATTTTTACAACATCAAAAGAAACAGCATTACATTGTTCCCTTGGGTTTTGAGTGTTTGTAGAAAACCCAGAACTCTTTAATTCGGCTATCTCTTTTGCAAGCTGACCCATTTGTATGTCTGATACTTTACGGGCAGCTTCATTTGTCTCTACAAACTGCAATAACTGTTGAATAGATTCCTCTATTCTTGTCAATCTTGCATTGTCAGTTTGTTGTTGCTTGAATTGATTGTTAGGAGGTCTGTTGGAAGGTCCAGTGTCCTGTCTCCAGCCAATATTCTGATTTTGCCAACCCTGTAGGTAATTGTTAGGGAAAGAATTTCCATGATTAAAAGGAAAATTACCTAAGGGTGCTCTTTGATGGTTCATGAAATTGGCTTGCTCTTGCTCATTTCTACAGTAACCACATGGTTGTTCTCCCATGCAGTGCATACATGTTTTAAGTTGAGCAGGGGGTGGTGATGCTACTTGAGCAATTTGAAGTTTTTCCAATTGCTTGCTCATAACTTCAATTTGTTGGGTCAGTAATTTTTGCTGAGCCAACACTGCATCATTTACTCCCAATTCGAGCATTCCTGGCTTCCTCTGCATATTACCTCTGTCATGCTTCGCTTGGCGGTCACTAATAGCCATTGATTCCAATATTTCTATGGCTTCCTCCACAGTCTTGTTCATTAAAGAACCACCTACACAAGCATCTAACATCATCTTAAACTGAGGCAATAAACCATGGTAAACGATTCTTACCTTCTCGGCATCATTCAGGTTGTGGTTTGGGCACTTTCTCAAGAGTGCCTTGAATCGTTCCCATGTCTCTCCTAGTGATTCATCATTATTTTGAGAAAAAGAATGTATGGCTGTCATTGCTTCAAAATATTTTAAAGGAGAATAAAATCTTTCCAAAAATTTTCTTTCAACATCGGACCAGTTTGCAAAACTACCCGGTGGACAAGATTTAAACCATTCTTTTGCTTTCCCAATCAATGAAAAAGGAAAGAGTCTCATGTAAACAGACTCTTCTTGATTGGGTTCAAAACCAATTGTGCTGCATAACTCATAAAAAACAGTTAAATGTTCATATGGTTCTTCATGATTTAAACCAGCAAATTGGTTGTTTTGAATAATGTTTAAAGTGGCAGGTTTAATTTCCACTGGTAAAACTGGTCCTTGAAACATTCCCGAAACTCGGGGTGGACCATTTATAGCAGCAAACTGTCCCAATGTTCTCCTTTCAGCCATATTTGAATTTTCAAAATTCTTAAAAGTAGAAGAAGACTTAGTTTGTGTTTTAGATTTCAAAAACTTAATTTTCTTTACAAACTTTTCTATCTCAGGATCAAAATAAATTTTACCTGCGGTAGATCGAGTTTGCATACACAAACTAGACAAAGAAAGTTAGTGTAATAATGATAAGAAATAAATAATAATAAAAAAAATAATTAAATAAGGTAAAAAAAATATTTACCACGGTAATTAAAATTTTACTGTTTTACTGAAACAATTCAATCCCCGGCGACGGCGCCAGAAAACTTGTTAACCCGGCGACGGCGTCTCAACAGTTCGTTTCCACCACCGGGTTTGTTAATTGGCAAGCGCACCAATCGTTTGTAGTTTTCAAAATTTAGATATCGTTCCACTGGGATTGAAAGTCCCATGACAACAGTAATTTTCTATTTACTATGGTAAATGTGAAGGAAATTATAAACAAAAGAATGATTTATATACAGTTTATACAATATTCACAAGATAGCATGATTGAGTGATTCATAAGATAAAAGAAAATAAAATTTATCTAAAAAGACGAGTTGCAATCTAGAATAGGTAAGATACTTGAGATAAACACAGATAAACAAATTATGTTGGAAATTAGATCCCTAATCTAGAATAACAATGAGGAACTCAAGACATGCATATTTAATCATCAAGTTTCATGTCATTGCAGCTTAAAATCATTATACCCGATCCCTCGTGATATAAATTCTAAGAATTCACCGTAAAGTCCGATCCCTCGTGAGCTTTCTCAGTAAAAACTTGCATTAAGACCTGGCCTTATGGCAACAATGGTTAACAACCCCTATAGAATTGAGATACCAAGAGTATTCCAACTTTTTACTTTCGTCAAAACAAGTTTCAATACGGCATAAATAATCATTCTCCCGTTTGACATTTACACTAATAAAACCAGTTTTGATACACATGAAAATCATTCTCCCGTTTGACGTTCATATTAATAAAAGGTTGAGATACTAACATGGACTTGAATCATAAACATGCAGAGGTCGAATTCACAACATTATACTCAATAGATTAGTTCATCAATTCCAACATAAACAAATTAGTTACACATGGTAAAAGTAAAAACAACACTTACAGAGTTTGACATTACGAAGACGATAGAAACTTCACGATACAACGATCACAATACACCGAAACACACTCAAGTATCTAGAAAACTATTCTAGAACTACAACTCACAAAAGAAGTACTCAAAGTCGAGCACAAGAGAGAAGAGAAGAGAATGAAATGCTGTGTAAGGGATGATTTGAATGGTGTTGGATGGCCCTATTTATAGGGCTGAGCAAGGGTGCTGACGCTACGCGTCCCTGTGACGCTACGCGTCACACCCCTGACTCAGCCTCCATTAAACACTCGATAATGGCCACTTCAAATTATTAAATTTGATCATGCCTGGCCATATGGACATGTCTCCATGAGTTTTGGCCTTTCATGGTGAGTGGGATGGCCCTTTTGGCTGAGTGGAGTGCCCATTATTGGGTCCAAGTGGAGTGGTTGATCAAAGTGGAGGTGGAGACCACGCAGCACTGACGCTACGCGTGGCTTTGATGCGTAGCGTCAGCATCAAAAATAGCTGTTGATGCTAAGCGTGGGGTGAGGCTACGCGTCAGCTCCTCCAGTGTAATTTTCTCTTGATTTCTTAACTTTTTCACTGCAAAACTAGAGAAAATTGATCAAGGGCAGATTATTTCCAACAACATCCATTTATTGAATTTAAATCCTAATTTTCTAACAAATTAAACTAATTTTTATAATTTTTATGAAATTTTTATTTAAGCTTTTATTGAAAATTTGAGGACTAACAAGCACTCATGTTTTTCTCGTCTTTGATTATTTCAAAAGTACAAATTCTACTTTATCTTAATTATGTTTTTTTAATATAAAAGTTTCATATTTTAGTTTCAACTGCGAAAAAAAAGTTAAAACATGTTTTCTGTTATGAAATAAAAGAAAATGAGAAACAAGATTGAAATATAAGGGAGAGTAGAAAAGAGAGTATGAAATGAAGGAAAGCTTTTTCATTATTCACATGCGTATGCTTATGAACTAAGCTCTATTTATAGAGTATTAGGGACATCCACATCCACATCCACATCCACATATTATTATATATATTTATAATACTCCCCCTTGGATGTCCATATTTTAGAATGTGTCTCATTAAAACCTTACTAGGAAAAACCTAGTGGGATAAAAATCTAGTGAAGGAAAAAGAGTACAACATTCTTTACAAAGTAATAAATAATTAAATTACAAGTATTTAATTCTCCCCCTGATCAGAATACTTATGTAAGCGTCGAAGACCAATCTTCTATACTAGTTGCTCAAAGACTTTGGTTGGTAATGATTTTGTAAAGATATCTGCTAGATTCTCACATGATCGGACTTGTTGGAAATTTATTTCACCATTCTTTATAAGATAATGAGTAAGAAAATTTTGGTGAAATATGCTTTGTCCTATCTCCTTTAATACAACCCTCCTTTAACTGAGAAATACAAGCTGCATTATCTTTACATAAGATCGTTGGTGGTAATTTTCCAGCATGCAAGGCACAGGTTTCTTAAATATGTTGAATCATAGACCTCAACCAAACACATTCTCGACTTGCTTCATCTAATGCTTGAATTTCAGCATGATTAGATGATATTACTGTGATCGTTTGTTTAATAGATCTCCATGAAATTATTGTACCACCACATGTAAACAAGTATCTTGTTTATGATCGACTATTATGAGGATCAGACAAATACCCCGCATCTGCATAACCAATTAGGTTTGCCTTGGATACATATGGGAAAAATAAACCCATGTCCATTATACCTCTAAGGTAGCGAAATATGTGCTTAATTCCATTCCAATGCCTTTTTGCGGGTAAAGGACTATGTCTTGCTAACAAATTGACAGCGAATGATATATCAGGTCGTGTATGATTAGCAAGATACATTAGTACACCAATTGCACTAAGATATGGTATTTAAGGACTAAGTAGTTCTTCATTTTTCTCTTGAGGTCGAAAAAGATCTTTGCTCACTTCAAGTGACTTTACAATCATTGGACTACTCAATGGGTGTAATTTGTCCATATAGAACCTCTTTAGCACCTTTTCTATATAAGTCTTTTGGTGCATCAAAATTCCTTCCTTTAAATATTCTAATTGTAATCCGAGACAAAACTTTATTTTTCCCAAGTCTTTCATCTCGAATTCCTTTTTCAAGCAGTTTATAGCTTTTGAGAGCTCTTCAGGAGTTCCGATGATATTTAAATCATCTACATAAATAGCAATTATAATGAACTCTTTTCCAAATTTTTCACAAAAACACACGGAAAAATCGGGTCATTTTATACCCTTCTTTCAATAAGTATTCACTGAGATAATTATACTACGTACGTCCAGATTGCTTTAGCCCATAAAGAGATTTATTCAATTTAATTGAATAATTTTCTCGAGAATTTGTCTTGTATGCTTCAGGCAAATTAAATCCTTCAGGGAGTTTCATATAGATGTCATTTTCAAGTGAGCCATATAAATATGCTGCAACAACATTCATTAGGCGTAAATCAAGTTTTTCACGAATTGCCAAACGAATCAAGTATCGAAAAGTACTCGTATCTATCACTGGTGAATATGTTTCATCGAAATCAATACCAGGTCTTTGTAAGAAACCTTGGGCAACAAGCCTTGCTTTATATTGCATAATTTCACCATTTTTATTTCTTTTTCTCATAAAGACCCATTTGTACCTAACTGGTTTTACACCTTCAGGTGTTTAGACTGTAGGTCCAAAAACTTTTCATTTTCACAAGTGAGTTTAACTCTTCTTGCATTGCATCTTTCCACTTTGGCCAATCATTTTTTTGTGCACATTCCTTAATAGATTTTGGCTAATGATTCTTATCATCATTTAGAATATCAAGAGCTACTTTGAATGTAAAAATTTCATCAATATCGACTTCATGTCAATTCCATTGTATTCTATTCATGACATAATTTATACAGATCTCCTTATTCTTATCAATTTCAGGTACCTTGGTATCTTCTGGATTTGAAACCTTGATTATGTCAGGAGACTCTTCTGGAGTCATTATATCCTCGATTCGACCATCCTCTTTATTTACTGAGGATTTTTATCTTTAGAACCAACAAGTCTGCCACATTTTATTTTGGCTTTAGACTCATTTGTAATTTTAGATTATCCTGCAGGGACATCAATCTTTATTAGAGTATTAACAGCTGGTATGTGTGACTTAGTCATTCTTTTGTTTGCTAAATTTTACAAACTAATTATTTTCTGAACTTTTAGTTCAGATTGCTTTGTTCGAGGATCAAGATGTGATAAAGATACCTCATTTCAACTAATCCTTTTATCCAACTATTTATTTTCTCTCCCTAATGGTGGGAAAACAGATTCATCAAAATGACAATAAGCAAAACGAGCTATAAATAAATTACCTATTTAAGGGTTCAAGATATTTTATTATAGATGGACTTTCATATCCAACATATATTCCCAACCTTCTTTGAGGTCCCATTTTAGTGCATTATGGAGGAGAAATAAGAACATATACTACACTTCCAAAAATTCTTGGATGGGAAATATTTGGTTCTTTACCATGAACCAATTGTAAAGAGGAATACTCATGATAACTTGTAGGCCTGATACGAATAAGTGTTGTTGCATGCAAGATTGCATGTCCCCAAGTTGAAATTGGGAGTTTTGATTTCATTAACAATGGTCTTACTATCAATTTCAAACGTTTAATCAATGATTCAGTAAGCCCATTTTATGTATAAACATGTGCTATAGGATGTTCAACAATAATTTCAATGGACATACAATAATCATTAAAAGATTGAGATATGAATTCACCAGCGTTATCAAGACGTTTGTTCTTAATTGGATAATCAGGAAAATGAGCTCTTAAATGAATTAATTGAGCTAGTAATCTCGCAAACGCCTGGTTGCAAGTTGACAATAAGCAAACATGTGACAATCTAGTTGATGCATCAATCAAAACCATAAAATATCTAAATGGTCCACATGAAGGGTGTATTGGTCCATAAATATCACCTTGTATACGCTCTAAAAATGTGAGCGATTCACTCCCATTGGTGATGACCGAGTAATTAATTTCCTTTGGGAACAAGCAACACATAAGAAATTATTAGTTTGGAGAATTTGTCTGCTGGACAAGCAATGACCATTTGAATTCTCAACTATATATTTTTCGCATCATTATTATTCTAGGATGGCCTAACCGTTCATGTCAAATAACAGAGTTATTCTTCTTATTTGTAAACTTCTGGTTTACTATGACATTTGTTTCAATTGTATTAATATATGTGTACTATAAACCAGAGGAAAATGAAGGTAATTTTTCCAATATATATTTCTTATCAAAAATTAACTTTGTGATGTAAAGATATTCATCATTTCCTTCATTTGTGGTCTCAATATGGTATCCATTTTTACGGATATCCTTAAAACTCAATAAATTTATTTGAGACTTTGTAGAATATAATGCACTTTCAATGTGCAATTTTGTTCCTCCAAGTAACAAAATACTGGCTCTGCTGGAGCCTTCAATTATATTTATACTACCAAATATAGTATTAACACTGGCTTCTTGTTTTACTATATAGTATAAATATTTCTCATTCTTGAGAATAGTATGAGTTGTTGCACTGTCTACATGACATATATCTTTGTCATTCATATAAGCATTCATTCTTCATCAAATAATAATAATAAAATCATGAGTGAAAAAAAATATAATTAACAATAATAAATATTTAACATAAATTTGTAATAAAACAAATTTCATGAAATATAAAATAATTTATTTAGGGGCACTCCCCTTTCCAACCGATTGGTCAATATCTTCTTCAGGAAGAGTAAGGAAATCATTAACATCAAAGGGAGTATAAAATAATTTGTTTCTATTGTTTCCCCTTTATTTTTTAAGGGATTTTTGGTATAGATTAGTCAGATGCTTTGATGTACGACAAACGCGAGACCAATGGCCTTAACGATAACAAATATTTTTAGTAAAAAATAAAGGGAAAACAATAGAAACAAATTTGACTGGTATAGATGATGTTTATACTCACTTTGATGTTAATGATTTCCTTACTCATTGTGTATTTTATTTGTTAACTCTTTTATATACTAAATATATTATATCGATTATAAATTCCCATGCAAAACAATTAATTGTAATTGTGAGTTAACAAGAACGTACCAGTAGCCATTTAACAATGAAATATAAGAATATAGAAATCACACAGTAATTGCGCTAATGTAGTAGCAATTATTGGCGTAATATGTAAAGCACAATAACAATTGTTAGCGTAATATAATATATAAAGTAATGCTAGCAATTGTAGCAACTGGTCCATGGAAATCATATATAAAGTAATGCTAGCAATTGTAGCAACAAGGGAAACCATATATAAAGTAATTGTAGCAATTATTGGCGTAGGCACAATGGACAATGAATAATTATTGGCGTAGGCACAATACACAATGGATCAACAATATATGTAATCACACACAATGAAGCATATAAAATAAAAGTTAATCAATCACCCAATATGTAGCAAAATGGATTAGCATATCAGATTAACCACGCAGTGCTTGAAAACATTATAAAATAATATAACATTATGAAACATCTCACGCAAGTATGGATCACACTAGAAAACATTATAAAAATAATGTAACATTATTCATGCAAGTATGGGTCAGAAGTTATAGTGGAATTATAAAATAATTACTGAAGATATAGTGGAATAGTTATAGTGGATGGAAAACAAAATTAATAATATAAAATAATCATGAAAATCAGGGACAGGTACATAAAGTGGTGCGCGCTAATGGAAGTTAATAACATGTAGCTGATGGTACTTAGTCATAAAAGAGCAAATAAAAATAGTTTCTTTTCTATTTTTTTCTTTTAAAAAAAATGTAAAGGCGGTGTGTATAACAATTGAGATTAATAATCACGCAGTATGTAAACTAATGAACGCAGCACAGTATCATATAGCAATAAAATAATCACGCAGTAGGTAATAGTATAATAATTATGTAATCAACTAAAAACATTATGAAATAATTAAATGTATGATTTATATATTTATTTAATATCTTAAATTGTTATAGTTCTTCAGGCACTATCAGTAACTATTTTTTAAGAATTCTTTAAAAATAAGGATGTTTATGAATAAGTTTTTCAAGAACCTATTTTTCATAATATAAATATAATCTTATACATCCCTATGAGATGTTCAAAATATAAGTTCTTCGGGAACTTTTATAATATATATATATACATAACATAATATATACAAATTAAAATTACCAATAATAATAATAATAATAATAATAATAATAATAATAATTATGTATTACCTCTCGTAGTCTTGACTAGATCTCAGTTGGTCAAAATCTCGTGCTGATAACGTGTTATGAAATAAAAGAAAATGAGAAACAAGATTGAAATATAAGAGAGAGTAGAAGAGAGAATATGAAATGAAGGAAAGCTTTTTTCTTATTCACATGCTTATGCTTATGAACTAAGCTCTATTTATAGAGTATTAGGACATCCACATCCACATCTTATTATATATATTTATAATATTTTCAACTCTTTTATAATTTTGAATTTTAAAAAAATTCATAAAAAAAATTAACTCCTAAATATTTAGAATTTAAAAAAATAAAAATGGTAAATATTGAGATGACCACCTCAGCAATGTTAAAAAAATTCGTTTCAAAATCTTAAAAAATGCCAATACTTACACCTTGTTCATAAAAAAAAATAAAATAACATCCTCTCCAAACACTGGATCCCTTTTTATCTCCCCCCACCCATTCATCTCTCTTACCAAACCCAAAACCATTCATCAAACTCATCTCCTCTTCTTCCAAAAAAAAAAAAAAAAACTCATCTCCTCCACCCATTCACCAAAAACCATTCACGGTCTGGAACTCGTGACTACCCCGACGGTGGTTTGAGGAGGCGACGGCTCCGGTGAGGGTGGATGTGCACTGTGGGCCGCGGTTGTGGCAGGGACGCGAGGCTTCTGTTTTCACTTTCAGATCTGTTTTCTCAAGCTTTTGTTTCTGCATGTCCTCTTCTTACCCATCTGCTCAAAACCTTGCAATTGTTGAAGGGATTAAGTTTGGTTGAATCCCTGCGATTGGGGTTTTGGTTTTGCGATTGGGTTCTGGGTTTGGGTGTTGATATTAAGTGGTGAAGGTTGTGGGTTTCAGTGGTGGTGTTTAAAGGGGTGGTGAAGGTTGTGGGTTTTGTGAATATTTTGGCTTTTGGGTAGAAATTTGGGATTGGGATTTTGGCTTTTGTTGATATTTGTTGGTGGGTTGACGATGGTTATTGGTTTTGGCTTTTGTCACTGTTAAGGGTGGAATTCCATGTTTGGAATTTCACTTTGCTGTTGTTTTCTTTATTTTGGAATTCCACTTTGATGATGGTTATTGGTTTTGTGACTCTGTCTCTGAATTATGTTTGGAATCCACTTTGGTGTTGTTTTCTTTCTTTTCTTGTTCTTGTTCTTGTTCCTTTAATTCACATTTGGGAATCATGTGCAGGTTCTTATGAACGATTTGTTTTTTTTTTCCTTATTCTGTGTATAGCTTGTGGGTTGGGTTTCTTCGGCAGGCTCATTTGTTGTTTTCGTTTATTGTAATTACTCTCTGTGGTGTTCCTCAATTGAACCTTATGAAACTTTGATGCCATCATCATTGTATCATGCAAGTGTTATCAACCTTATGAAAATTTTGTGGCATCTTTGTTTTGGTACTTCCCTGCTTAGTTGTATGTTTAATTGAATCAGGAATTATGCATTTTCGCATAAGCACTGTTGTTCCACAATGTGTTTCCTATATTTGTTTTAGTTTATATCCATGACATTTGGGTTTACTTTCTTGATTTGTCTCAGGCTCATGGGGTTGATCATTTGGTAATTCCTACAAGAGATTATCTCTTTGCCCCCTCTTTTGTGGATATCAACCGGCTGTCTGGGAATGGGGGGTAATGCATCAATTAAAGTGGTATTTGTTTTTTCTGCTGAAATTTGTGCTTTGTTATCTGGTATTTTTATGATATTTATGATTAAGTTATGGTATCAGTTGAAGCTTCAAGGTGCTGAATGTTTTTCAGGTGGTCTGTTTTATTTACTTGCTAGTATTAGACTCGTGAATTGTAGGGCATTAATATTGTACTAGTAAAATATAAAATTATATATAATAAATAAAATAAAATTTAAGCATTTTAGCGGGAGCATCATATTATTCTTTAAGTATATGATTATATATTATACTCACCATCTTTCGTTTCAATGAATTGATGATTGTAACGACAAAAAAAGGAAATAAAGATATCAATAGTAAACAGATAATTTCATGTTTTGAATGTTGGAAAAAACTTCTTTTATACACTATCAATAACTATAGAAACATTGCATTCTAAGCAAGCTAACTCACCACTATAAAAAAATAAAGTAAAGATCAATTTTTTAGAGCAATCGTAATCAAAAGAAACTAATTAACCAATATCCAATAAAGTATCAATAACTTAAATACAAACTTAAGGAGAAAACCAAATGAAAGATATATATTGAGATTCAAAGATTAAATAAAGGTAAAACCATAACATTGTGACAATAGAATACAACTTTCGTAAGAACAGGTAACTATAGCAACGTTGTATGTTAAAAGCAAACTCAAACCACTAACACAAATAAAACAAAGGTCATCCAATTTTTAAAAGCACTCAAAAGTAGAGTTGGGTATACGGGCTAACCCGCCCTGTAAGGGTTGGCCTGCGGAACCTGTTTTCTAAATGGGCCAATTCTTTGGGCCCGTGATAGGCCTGCGAACCCGCGGGTCAACCAGCTTATGAGTTTTTTTACTTCTCTTTTATTCCTTTGAAATTGTTGGGCCCAAATTGAAATTGTTGGGTCTAAATTATTTTTTTATGAAACCAAAATTATATGTACTTCAATATATTTAATTATTCAAAATCTAAAAAATCCAATTATGATTCATGAAGTAAGTTCATAAAATTTTAAATTTAATAGTTTTTTCATCCAAATATAAACCTTAAACATGACAAATAGGTTTCAAATGCATGATAATAATTAATAACATCATCAATGTCTTGAAAATTCCAAATACAATTACATGAGTTTAGGTTAGGGTTAAAGTTTTTAGTTTTTAGTTTCTATTTTTAATTTATTTTTTAATATATTTTTTATTTTTACTTGGCCCGCTCGCGGGCCAGACCCATTTCAACCTGTGGGTTATGCGGTCCCAGCCCGTGAGCCCGTTTTTTAAATGGTTTAATTTTTTTGACTCGTAACCTGCATAAGGAGTGACTAAATGGGCCGACCCGTGGGCCCAGACCCCATTACTCAGCTCTTCAAAAATAAGTAATAAAAAAAATTGCTCAACCAATTTTCAATAAAGCATCAATCAAAGCCGTAAAGGAATTTGCAATATCAATTACTTAAAAGAGAAATACCACCTAATCATTAAGAACTACTCAAACTGGCTTTTTGACCATTTTAGAGTGGCTTTTAAAATTATTAATGGATTTGGGTTAGCAAAAATTTAATTTGATTGTCTAGGACAAAAATTGTCAAATCAAGTTTGCATTGTGTAGTTTGATGAGACGTGTTAGCTGATTCTGTAGGCCAAAAATACGTTTTACATGCATGCGTCTCAAGTGTCACATAAACGCATCCTGAGGTAGCGTTTTCAAGGCAAAGTCACGCATGGTAAGGAGACATGATGTGCAGAGAGATGTCATGGGCTAGAAACGCCTCTTGGTAATGCGTTTCACACTACAAAAAACGCATACCCACATGTGTTTTCATAGCTGCACCCCCCTTATCAAACACACTTCAAAATTATGGTCCCTTCCCGTAGTGCCTTTACTTTCACTAGTTTACCCATCCAAAAACATATTCTGAAGAAGCTCTTTGTTTTTTTGTAAGTGTGCTCTTTGTGTTTTGTAAGTGTGCTCTTTGTTTTTTGCAAGTAAGTGTGTGCTTGTTGGTGTTTAGGGGTGGTCCACTTTGATCTTTGCAAGTTGGCTATTTTATATAAGGTAAGTATTCTGTTGTAAATTTTGATTAAAATAGCATATTATTTAATAAAGTTGGGATTTTTTAGACAAGAATTATAAATGTGCCTTATTTGAATAAAGTTAGTGTTTTTTAGATAAGAATGTACATGTAGTTTTATTTTAACAAAGTTGGTATTTTTAGGCAAGAATTATATATCTAGTTTATTTGAATGAAGTTGGTGTTTTTTGGACAAGAATTATACATGTAGTTTATTTTAAGAAGGTTGATATTTTTCAGACAAATTATATATACATGTAGTTTATTTTAATAAAGTTGATATTTTTTAAACAAACTATTTATATGATGACAATGCGGGATAATTTATTTTGTGTTCATTATAGGATGGACGTAACATCTTCTTCAATGTCACGGGAAGTGAACTCTGGCCCTCAAAATCCATCACTGTTGCGATTTCAAAACATGCAGTGTTTGAATCAGTATGGAACGGGAAACTAGACCGTATATTAAAATGTAGGCGTGCATTAGCTTTTTGAGGTGGAAGGGTCTCAGAGTAAATAATTCCACTGTTAAATAGAGCTAGTTTTTTGGGGGTTGCGCAATTACATATTTTTCAGGTTGAGTCAGCATTGTTATCAGTGCTTGTGGAAAGATGGAGACTGGAAACGCATACCTTCCATATGCCACATGGTGAATGTACCATTACACTCCAGGATGTTGCAATCCAGGTTGGGCTACGAGTAAATGGTCGACCAATGATCACTGATACAATTGCTCGGGATTGGAGGGCTGTAGTGCAAAATTCGTTAGGTGTGTATCCCCTTGAGGATATTATACAGGTTGGGTGTTTGAAGATGAAGTGGTTATCCGACAACTTTGGTAAGATTGAAGATCATGTTGGTGATGACATGCAGCTAGTGAGATCTACAAAAGCATATATACTATGTTTACTCGGCAGTGTTGTGTTTTCTAACCATTCAAGTTATAAGGTGTCCTTGAAGTACTTACCTTTGCTTGACGATCTTGATACCTGTGAGGAGTACAGTTGGGGTTCTGCGACACTTAGCTATTTATATCGTGAAATGTGCAAGTCTACTAATTATGACTGAGTGTCGACTTGTGGTCTTCACCTTTTACTTCAGGTTTGGGCTTGGGATAGGTTCCTGTCGATTGCTCCTAATGTCCGATGTTGGGATAGGCCATAGGGTACACTATATGCTGCGAGGTAACATGTTATGTAATTGTTATTTCATGGATGTTTTGATGATTTGTCTTTGTAGGTGGTTGGGGTCTGAAACATTTAAAGCTGTGAGACAAGACATTGATTTCTACCGTCGTGTTTTCAACCAAATGAAAATCGATGAGGTAAGGATCATTGGATCTAAATTAGTTGGATTGTAGAGTAGCTAGTTTTTACGACGTATGCATTGTGTTGTAGATTGTTTGGACCCCCTACGCTGAGGATGTCTTACAGACGTTGCCCACTACCATATGTTGAAGGGTTAGAGACCTGCAGAGCTGTCGTCTTATTTTTGTGTACCAATATAGTGGAATGACACCAGCCAGACCGAGTTATGAGGCATTTTGGAATGCAACAACATATCCCCTCAGATCCTCAACAACCTGACCATTTACATGGAATCACGCAGAAAGGGAAGGTAGGGGAGAATTGGGCGCAAATGTATGTACTATTGGTGACAATGTGGAAAACCGCCATCAGTTCGTGTATACAAATCCACCACAGGTGGGTTTACTGGGAGCAAACTCAAAGTACATGCGTCGGTTTAGCGCACATATACGCATGAGTCACCGACGACATTTGTCCAAAATCTATTGACTCCGAACACACCACTAGCCATGTGTAGAGCCGAGGGTCCCTCACACGGGTTAGGAGAGGGCCTGGACCTAAACATGGATTTGTTTGGTGCAGGTAGCTTAGTGAACTTGGATGATGATAAAGAAGAAGATCAGAACTTCCCTAACTTGGAACCCTGACGTAACCCTCACTGACATGCAAGAGACATTGTCAGGCTGTGTATTTTCTCACTGCAACCTCGCCCACTGAATAACCAAAATCTGTAGACTGTTTAGGGTATTTGACTATGTTATGGAGTGTGTTATGTATTAACAATTAAGTATCAAATTTATGATATGCTTGGTTTAATGGAATGTTTAATTTACTGGTTTGTTTAATATAGCAATGCAGTTTCATATATATTGAAAAGTTCACCTGCAAATCGCATACATATAACGAGTAAATATTGAAAACTTTTCATACATAGTTTCTCACTGGTGCAATATTAAACGGTCTTTATGACAGATGACTCCGTGAGCTTTCACCTTGGCTAGAATGCTAACATTTACGACGGTTATGACCTACCTGTTTGCAATATTGACGTCTCATGGTGTTAGGTTGTTGGTCCACCGAATCCATTTCATTGCGAATTCGGCAGACCTTTGGACGGCCTTTTGGCCGTAACCGCTGGTGGTCAGGTATAAGTTTCCACCCAGCGTCTATGTCAGGAATATCATCATCGTTACCAATAGGGTACCATTGAGCAGAATACGTGTTCTTGTGTGTAAGCAGGATGAATAAATTGAAAATAGTCAACACTTATTATTTGGCATACTGTGATCAGATGTGAACATGGAAACTTAAACGCTTGAAAACATCCACAATCACACGAAGGGCAAAAAGACAGCTTTACAATGTATTTCCTTTCACCACATTGTGTAACATGGTCAAAACATTCTTCAACCTTAAATTGATGGCTATGAACATCAAAACGTCTCACTAGGTGAGTGCAGACACGTGCTTGGTTTTTAGTTAGACGCTCCATCAACTTCTTGCTATACCTAAACCCTTCCCCAAACTCAGCTCTTGCCTGTGAACCGCGTCGAACAAAGTACTCGACCATCCGGGCATACGTACACTTGACTAACGTTGTGATTGACATGTTACGTGCACCCTTCAAAACTTTGTTAACACACTTTGACAAATTGGTTGTCATGTGACCAAATCTTTGTCCACCCTGATCGTAAGCCAAACTCCACTACTTTTTGGGTATTCTATCAATCCATGCGGTGATCTTAGGTTTCCCCTCACGAAATTTAGATAAATTCCTATCAAACATGGATCGACTTACAATGTATCCTGCCACATTAAGTCAACCGAGTTGGTAACACATCATGTATATATAAAATAACATTTCACGGATAACGAGAGTTAAGGTATTTACTAAGCTTCAGCAACTCCTGTTTCAGAGCAGTGTTTTTAAACTTATTGTTGAAGTTACTTGCAATATGTCGTATGCAATAAACATGATATGCATTAGGCGGCTGTATCCTATTTGTGGGTTTCTGATGGCAGACTTTATGCTTTGATGAGATCAGAGATAAGACATATACCTGTTTTCCTTGTGACGTGGATCCTAATCTGGGCCAAGAACCACGACCATGCTTGCAAAGTTTCCCCTTCAACTATCGCAAACGCAATCGGTAACACACAGTTGTTTCTATCCTGCATTGTAGCAATTAGTAAGGTATCACGGTACTTTCCATATAGGAATGTGTCGTCACATTGTTTAATAGGCTTGCAAAATTCAAAGGCATCGACACATTGTTTAAATGACCAAAAAACATGCTTAAGGATAAGAAACCCCGTCTCGACTTCAGTTCCCACGATGTACTTGATAGTGGAAATTTCATACGCCGATCCTAGTGCAACCTGACGCATCCGATCAAGCTAGCAAGGCAAAAAAGCGTATGATTCATCCCAGCCCCCAAACAGCACAATCGCCTTTTGTTTGGCCTTCGACGCTTTACTGTATGAAACTTTGAATCCGAACTATCCAGAAATCACTTCTTGAATCAATGAAATTGCAATGGATGGATCTTGATTTACCAACCCTACACAAAAACATTCAAACAAATTTATTCAACACAAAAAAAACATACTCAACTGTAAAACACTAATCATTAAAAGACCTAGAATGCATGAGCAAATGAATTCAGAGTCTAATTTCGCATGATCCTGTGATAGCCCGATGTCACACATGTATGGGGGCCTCCCCATTTAATGATGACCCACATGTTCATTTTTTTGATAGCATCGTCCCCATCCTCCAAGGGCAACTATCAACCTGATTCGGACATTTAACCATTAAAATATGTTGGTTTCGACTCCACCACAACATAGGTTTGATGCTTCTTCATAGAGTACTGCTGCAATGTAGTTTGCACTACAGACTTTGATGTAAATTTTAAACCCATGAACAAATCACGACCAATATGCCATTCTGACTCGTTGTCCACCCGACTCAGAATTTGTTCTTCATCAGGATGTTGCTAATTTATATGGCTGTAATGCGGTGATGAGGTCCAAAATGTGACACGTTGGTCCCTTACAAATCCAAAAAAATATTAGTTATCGGTAGTAATGCCATATTCTGTTCATGTTCATTTTACTAACCTTCCATGATTAGTGACGATGGTATTAGAGCAGTGCTTCCTATTTGAGGATTGCTTATATTTGAAATCTTTGAAACTGAATCATAGTCACCTACGTCTGTGTCCATATCACTATAGTTCAGAATATTTCTTTCATCATCGTTTGAGCTACTTTCAAAATCTTCCCCAACATAATTAGGATCATCGTCATCTGACAAATTAATCGCTATTGGGCAACTCATTGTAAACCAAAAAAACTACAACAGAAATTAATTTCACTAATCAAAAATCAGTACCATAAATAATAATTCTTTAAAATAAAAAATTATAATTAAAATTACTAATTAACATTACCTGAATGTTCAAAACGTCACTTGAACTTAGACAAAGGAACTTGAATATTCAAAAACTTCTTGCGTGAACTTAGCTATTGAAAGTTAACATAAAAACGAAATGAGAACGAAGGTATTTAAAAGCAGATTTACGGACGCAAGAGGAACGGGAATGAGGCAAAAAACGCATCCCGAGGAGACACCACATGGATGGAGAAAACGCCTTTCCATAGGGTGTTTTACTGGTCTTATCACACATGATGATCATGCGTTTTCATGATGCATAGAAAACGCTGTTCCAAATTGCGTTTTGATGGTCCAATACGTTGGTCAGCCATGCGTTTTCCAAAGATGCATTTCTATGGTACGTCTTCAACCATTTTCACGTCCTCCCAACATGCGTTTTCTATAATACGCGAGCCCAACTTACGTAACTTAAATATGATTAGACAACAACCACCCCAGATAGCCAAATTAAATTTTTACTAACCTATATGCCCTAATATTTTTAAAAGTTAATCCAAAATGGCCAAAAAGCCAAACAAGCTAAAGTAGAAAATCAAATAAAAGATGTATATTGAGATTCAAAGATTAAATAAAGATAAAACCCATGACATTGTCATAATAGCATTCATCTTTATAAGAACATGAAATTATAATAATATTGTACTCTAAGCAAGCTAACTCAAACCACTATCACAAGTAAAGCATGGTGGTGTTGCCCAGAGGAATGTTAGATGCCAACAAAAAGGAGAAAATGATAATTTATTTATGATGGTGTAAGAAATCTACTCACCTAAAAGTGGTCCAATAGAGATAAAAAAAAAGACTGGAAGGATTGAAATTTTAAGTTAATAATTAATAAATTTATTTAAAGTTAATAGACTAAGGAATCTACTTATCTGAAAGTGGTGTAAGAAGTTTAATATCTGAAATTGGTATCTTTTTCCTCCTGTTGTTTACATATGCATATACTATTGCAAAGCTCAAGTTTAAATTATTAGTTAAAAAATTTAATTTTCAACTTTGAGATAATCTAAATTAGTAAGTATAAAATTTTATTGATATATTGATTAGATGAACCAACTTGATTTAGGTATTGGTTCACTGAAGGTGGGGTCTTTAGATGGATCACTATGCGTGTATCAAATAATATATAAATACATTAAATAAGAATATTATAAAAATTAAAGAATTAAACAAAATTAAATTATATAATACTTGGAAATGCATATGCTACTTTTGTTTGTTTATTTCTCATACTAATTCTTCTATTCAATCTTACTTGATTCATTATAAGTAAATCTAGATAATCTGTTTATCCATATTAAGCTATAGGTAAGCTCGGCAACCAAAGCAATTTAACTAATGACAACAATTGATTTAACTGCCTTTACTCTATAGTGAATGTTCTTTCCTTTCCATACTCAAAAGAGAGATTCACAACAATCACTTTCAATTCTCTAGTTTCATGTATAAAAGCAATTTTCCCCCTCATCATACAATACAGTGCAACCAAAGTTTCATGTTGAATTATAGGTATATCAACAATTAAGTATAACACAACTTATAAGTCTTTTAAAAATAGAAGAAGTATATGGTTTTGAAAATGGTTCAACTTATAATAACATATATAAACACTACTGAAAAAATATATAAAGTTCTAAATCAGCATTCATGGTGTTGGACTCTTCTTATTTTAAAATAAAAGTTACTGGATCATTTTCCTCGACAATGGAGAAAAAAATGTGAATAAACATAATAACGATAATTTAATAGATGCCATAAAACCTCTTCAAGCAAATGTAATCCAAGAGAAAACATTTGAAAATTAGTGATAAACAAAATGTGAGCTACCATCCTTTTACCTCATTCCAAAAACCGCTCCTCACGTTTATCAACCCTCTGGTTATGGCAATAGTGGTGATTACCAACGAGAATATGAGCTTGAGATGCTAATGACGAAGAACAAAGAGATTATGAACTCGAATTGTTTACTGCTTAGGATGTGCAACAAAGATCAAACTTCTTTCTATTACCATCTTGAATCACCCCTCAAGGGGTTCTTGAACAGATCCGCTCCTACCATTACCATCATCATTAATTACTAAACCCATATTACTTGCTAAAATTAATAAATTGAGGGTTTAGAAAAGGGAATAATAATTACTTACTTGATACTTACAATGGAAAGAAAGCGTTTCTCAGGACATGATAAAAGGATTAGTTGAAGTGGGAATATCCAATAGAGTGCAAAAGATCATGAACTGAAACCTTTCATTTTGGATATGGAAGACAGAGAAGAGAAAAAGAATGAAGGTAAAAAATAAGAAATGGGAAGAAGATGGGGGAAAGAGAAAAAAAGGAAGTGGAAAAGGAAAAAAGGAAAATAGGGGAGACGAAGAAAGAAACAATGAAAGGGAGGGAGAGAAAAGGAAAATAGGGAGACGAAGAGAACAAACGGGGAAGGGGAGAAAAAAAGAAATGGGATAAGGAAGAAAAATGATTTGGTACAATTAGAGACAATAAGAGAATGAAATACTAAAAGGTTACATGTGAGAAAAAATAAAGAAAAAAATGAATTCAGGAAGACTAAAGGTTTAAAGAGAGTTATATCATTGAAAAGAGAATGACCATCTAAAATTAATTTATTACATCACAGCTGGTATTAAATATAAAACCTAAATCACTTTCCTATCATAAAAAGGGTTTTTAAAAAACTATTGAGAAAACTTTGTAAGGGAATAATACTTGTGAGAACTTTCTTAGAAATTATCTTGTAATTGTACATATTATAGATTATAGATTACTCTGTCCCCTAGAAGGGCTAGTTACTAAATGCCATTATTTTAGTATTTTTTTAATATCTCTCCCTATTTAGTTTTTAATACTTGTTTATATATGCATTAAATATCCAACTTTGGAAAGGTATTGTTAAATATCTAACTTATATAGTTACACATCTCTATTTTGAGGAAATAGTTGTTTTCTTTAAAGATCCATTAAATCTGCAACAAAATGAGTTGGAGCCAATCATTTCAGGTTTGAATTTTAATTTCAAATGCTTGATAATATAACATAGCTAAAGGGTTGTTTAGGATGTAATTACAAACACAAGTAGTTATAAGCATTTCTTTGAGATACACGAGCTTTATTTGAAATTTAAACTACGCTAAACACATGGTAGATAATATTAGGGTATGAAGTGGTTTTATTTTATTTGATTTCAAACTCTTCTATGTTTTAATAGGCTTGCCACATATTTCGAGCAAGATAGCGACTTTAGGTTAGGGTTTAAGGTTGTTCAAGACTCAATAGAAAGAATAAAGTGGAGGTTGTTATAATGTTTTGAATTTAACATGAAATTTTTGTATATTTGTTTTGTTTGATGTTTTATTAATTCCATGAATTTTTGAAAGTGTAAAATTTATAAGTGCATGAAAAATTATCTACGTTGTGTTGTTATGGCCACAAGGTATTTGGGAAAATGCTTGATAAAAGATATTGAAGTATTCTTAGGGGTTGAAAATTTTAATCGGAAACATTGCTTCTATGGTCCTTTCAATTTTGTTGCACACAGTATTATCAATGGTTAAGATCAAGAACAATTGGTAATTAGCTTTTTTAAAAAACAATTGATGAAAATAGTGACATGGAATTTTAATTTTTAATTTTAAAAAATTGTCATATGTCAATTACGTGATATTGTTAAGGTGACATAGACGTTAGTCACTTTAACAATTAACAGAAACTATTAACACATCTTTATTTTTGGCCAACCTAAACATTTCAAGGACCAAAATTATTTTTTTCAAAAGACTTTTCCTAAACCCTAAACTTTAAGAGAGTGAAGGTGTATCTTAACCCAAAAAAAATTATGTTAGTATTCATCAAAAGCTAAATATTGGATTTTAGTCATATTTTTAGTCAACTTCCATCAAGTGATACTTTGACTAACAATTGTTGTTATCATCAGGAGCCATTCTTTGTTCTTCATAATCTTCATAAAATCAAACCATAAGAGTATTGCTTGACACCAAGAGCTTGACTAATTTGTGAGTGGACAACGATCCAACTATAAAGGTAATAGATAAATTAGGAGAACCACAGACACAGGTCCCCAATTTATTTCTCCATGTTTCATTGTAGTCCTCGAAACCCCTATTTACCTCCATACTTTAGTAATGATGAGCATTTACAAATCCCTAAACAATAAAAGTGATTCAAGGTTGACGTTCTATTAGGAGAGGCTTCTTTGAGAGACAATGTAATTGTAAAGAACTTGTAATTATAAATATCTCTAGGACTTAAGAACATCAGGGCATTTCTAACATTCCCAAACTTCTTTAGGGTAATTCTGTAGGAAGACTTTCTTATATTTCAAAAGTTTTAAGTCCTATATTGTTTGTCTTTTTACTCTCAATATGCTTTATATATACATATAGGATTTATGGTGGTAAACAAGTTAAAAAAAAGTAAGGCTCGTGCATAAATGAGATTAGGTCAAAATATTAGTTTTATATGCAAATCTAATGATTTACTCCTACAAAGTTGTGGAAGGCTGATGCCCTTGGGAAAAGAAAAGTGCTTTTCAAGCTCACATTTGGAAAGATCTTAACACTCAATGATGTGCTTCATGTATCGAGCATTAGAGCCAATTTGATTTTTGTTGCTTTTTTGGGAAAAATAGGGATTAAGATTTCTTTTGAGTATGATAAAATTAGGGTAAAATATACACATGGTCCCCTACGTTTATCCAAAGTCTCAGTTTGATCCCATATGTTTTTTTCCCAGTTTGGTCCTATACGTTTATAAAACGCATCAAACTTTTTCCCTCTAATTTGGGCGGAAATGTGACGTGGCACTGTTGAGTGACATGTGTCACAATCTGATGGGCTAAGTGGTTTATGTTGAAAATTAAAAACATTTTGCCTTCCATGGGAGTTGAACTTGGCACCTTTAAGTGACAAAAGAGGTTGCTTTACCACTAGGCCAAGGTGTACCTTTATAATAAGGTAATGGCTTTTTATTTATAAAACATACACTCAAGTTAATTATATGTTAAAAATGTATTATTAAATATATTATTGATAATATACTTATGAAATTAAAAAAATTCTAATTTAATTTTTTAAAATATATTTTTAAAAAATATATTTAAAATATTTATCAATAACTATTAACGTATTACTAATATATTTTTAAATAAATGATATAATATATTAATATTATTTATTATTAATATAAATTATTGTAAATATAATTTTTAATGATATATTAAAATATATATTTTAAATAATACTTATTATTATTAAATAATTTTAAAATGTATTATAAAATAATATATTTAAATATTATTAAATATTATGTTAATAATAATTTATATTAATACTATTTATAGTATAATTTATTTAATAATACATTTTTAATAATAAATATTATTAAATATTTAAAAATTTATTTTTAAAATGTTAGATTAATATTTAATAATTTTTTGAGAAGGATTTTATTAATAATATATTTAATAAATTTATTTATTATAACTAATAATATTGTACATATAATTAACTGAAGTGTATGTTTTATAAATAAAAAATCATCATATTATTACAAAGGTACACCTTGGCCTAGTGGTAAAGGTGCCAAGTTCGAGTCCCATGGAAGGCAAAATATTTTTAATTTTCAACCTAAACCACTCAGCCCATCAGTTTGTGACACGTGTCACCAACCAAATCGTGACACGTGTCACTCAACAGTGCCACGTCATATTTCCATCCAAATTTCTAACGGTGTTAACAGAGGGGAAAAGTTTGATGCGTTTTATAAACGTATAGGACCAAACTGGGACAAAAAACATAAATGAGACCAAACTGAAACTTTGGATAAACGTAGGGGACCATGTGTATATTTTACCCATAAAATTATTATGACCAAGAATGGCGTTTTTATTGGAAAGAGGTATTGTGATCATAGACTATTTGTACTTAACATTTCTACTTTTGTTAATGGAAGTTCTTCATCTTCTTCTTGTATGATTGACTTATGACATGTTAGACTAGGACATGTTAGTTTTCAATGATGGTATGATTTTTGGTTTTCAAAATGTGAATTTGGATGTGTATGTTGAATCAAAAATTACCAAAAAATCTTGTTTTCCCATGAATCATGAATTTGGGTTGCTTTCTTTAATTCATTTGGACTTGGGTGATATAAAATAAGCCATAGCTAGATGTGGTAACAAATATTAAGTGACCTTTATTGATAATTTTTTTAGATACGCTGAGGTTTATTTAGTTAAAAATAAAGATGAAACCTATGTTTTTAATATATAAAGTCGAAGTAGAAAATTAATTAGATAAAAAGATTAAAGAGGTTAGGTCTGATAGGGGTGGTGAATATATTCTTCTTAATAAATTTTGTGAAAAAGAAGGTATTAAAATGAGATAACTCGACCTTATTCTCCTGAATCTAATGGTGTAGCATAAAGAAAAAAATAGGACCTTAAAAGAAATGATAAATGCTTTGCTTGTTTGTTCATTTTGCACCTAATAATCTTTGTGGTAAAGCATTATTGTTTGCATGTCATATACAAAATAGAATCTCTTATAAACATCATGGTAAAACATCTTATGAGTTATGGAAATGTTAAAAGCCTAATTTGTATTATCTAAAAGTGTGGGAGTATTTGGCTAAAGTTATGTTGCTTGATCTTAAAAAGAGAAAGATGGATCATAAGATCTTTTATTGCATGTTTATTGGGTATGCTCAACATAGGGCTGCTTATTCTTGTTCTGACAAGTGATGTTATTGAATGTCATTCAATTATTGAGACAAAAAATGCTTAGTTTTTTGAACATGTCTTTCCTATAAACGTTGAGCATGTTTTTAGTACACCTACATCTATGAATAATGTTGAAAATATTTCTAGTTAATAGTTGAACTTGAAAATATTTTTAATGAACCATTGTGTGATGCTTCTAAAAGTTCATATGAAAATTTAAGTAGTAAAAGGCAAAGAAAAGAGACACCATTTGGAAATGATTTTTACACTTATCTTGTTGATAAGGAACCTTCAATTTTTAGAAAGCAATTTCTTCTTCCATGCCAATTTTTGAAAAGAAGCGGTTAAGAGTGAGTTTGATTCTTATTTGAAAAACAAAACCTAGACTTTAGTGGATTTACCCTAGGAGTAAATCCTATTAGTTGTAGATGAATTTTTAAAAGAAAATATTTACCTGATGGTTCAATCAACAAATACAAAACCTGTTTGGTAGTTAAAAGTTTTACTCAAAAATAAAATATTGATTATTTTTATACTTTTGCTCCCATAACCAGGATTGCTTCTATAAGAGGTTTAATTGCTTTAACATCTATTTATAAACTTGTTATTCATCAAATGGATGTAAAAACTATCTTTTAAAATGATGATTTGGAAGAAGAAATTTATATGGTTTAACCAAAAGGTTGTGTGGTTCCTGGTCAAAAGACTAAAGTTTTTAGACCTCTCAAATATTTATATGGTTTAAAACAAGCACCAAAACAATGTCATGAAAAATTAAATAGTGTTTTGACTATAGTATCTAGTTCTCTTATTCTAAAGTAGACAAATATGTATATTAAAAAGTAGAAAATGATGAATGTGTGATTGTCTGCTTATATGTAGATGTTATGCCCATTTTTGGTACATGTGATGATATTGTGTTTAATACAAAGAATTTTCTTGCCAGCAATTAAGGGTGTTTGAGGATTGAATTGGATTAGTTTTAGAGTAAAAAATCAATTGATCTAATCGTAAAATTACAATGTGGTTTGGATAAGATCGGTTGGAATAATTTTTTGAATCCAATCTAATAAAATGGAGTTTAGATTGGATTGAATTTTGGTTTTTATATTTATATTTCTTATTTAATTAAATGCTAAAAATAAATTTTATTTCATTAGTAATCATTAGTGTCAATACAAAATGTAAATCTTAAATAGTAAAGAAAGAATTGAAATGTAAATTAAGTTTAAATTAAGTTAAAAATAATAAACTTGTAAAATACATTAAAAGATTAAGATATATGTTTCATGAAAAATAATAAAAATATACAACTTTAAAAGTAAATTTGATAAATAATTGAGTACTACAATCTTATGAATATATAATTACATAAATATGACTACGACAAGTTTATTTTATAAATAAAATTATATATATAAATAAAACTTCAGTTTTGATTGCATTGGATCAGTTACAAAACAAGGAACGAAGTTTAATCCGATCCAATGAAAAATTTTAGTTCGTGTGATTTTCAGTTAGTTTGATTATTAGTTTATTTTAGATATCAAGTTTTTTGGATCTAAGTTTTTTTGGATCTTATTTTTACAGTTTGCATTGGATTGGATTGGTCTATGAACACCCCAAATAGCAATTTTGATATGAAAGATATGGTGAGGCAAGTGTGATTTTGGGTGTTAAGATCATAAGAAAGGATAAAATATAATGCTCTCTCAAGAACATTATATCGAAAAACTTCTTCGAAAGTTTAAATATTTTGAATCAAAACTAGTGAGTATTCCTTATGATGACAACACTCAATTTAAGAAAAACAGAAGAAAACTTATATCTCAATCAAAATATTTAAATTATTAGGAGTCTATTACATTTAATGAATTATTCGAGATCTGACATAACATATATTGTGGACAGATTAAGTATACTCATAATCCTTATAATGAGCATTGTGCTGCATTAGTGAAACTAATGAAATATTTGAGTGGTACCATAAATTATGATATATTATATATTGGATATCCTGTTGTATTAGAAGGGTACTACGATGCTAACTGGATCTCAAATTCAGATGAGACAAAATCCACTAGTGGTTATATATTTACACTAGGAGGAGGTGTTGTTTAGAGATCAGGTAAACAATATTATTGCTAGATCTACTATGGAGTCAAAGTTTATTGCTCTAACATCAAGTGGTAATGAGGCTAAGTGGTTGAGAAACTTCTTAGCAAATATTATGTTAGGAATAAAACTCTATGCATTGTGATAGCCAATCGGCTATAGCTATAGCTATAGCTATAGCTATAGCTAAAACAATTCTTACAATGATAAAAACATACAAATTTGTTTGAGACACGGTGTGGTAAAATAGCTGTTAAAGAATGAAACAATTTCCATGATGTGTGTGAAGTTAGAAGTGAATTTGGTCGATCCTCTGACAAAACCTTTAGGAAGAAAGGTTGTTTATGAAATATTGAGGGGAATGAAACTTTAGCCAATAATAAAATTGACAATGATGAGAACTCAACCTTTGTGATTGGAGATCCCATGAAAAAGGTTATATGAGTAACAACAAGTCATTGTTAATCCTCTAACACTATTTCTTCCCTCATTCCTATGATGTGTGAAGTGCTAAGCTGCAAAGAACGAGGGGTCAAGCTATTAAGTTCTTAATGATTTCCATATCCTTTATGAGTGGTGTATAAAATACAGGATGTACTTGATGAAATCACCTATATGAGTGTCAAGTGAGACCATTTCCATGAGGATTAGGTAAATCTCTAGAACACTCATGAATCACCAGGCATGTGCATGATCTATTCGCACAAAATAACGGAAACAAAAAAAAAGTTGTGAAGTGTAACGTGATAGGTAGACCACTATCTTATAACCAAGTGATTTTGGTTCATATAAGCTTTGCTTCACTAACTCATTGTAGGTTAAGTTTATCTGTTCAGGATAGTTCATAATCTAGAAGACATCAGATTTTATACATTTGTACTATGATATAAATCTAGTTTTTTTTCAATAATAATAATAATAACAACTTTTGAAATATATAATGGATTGTTGAAAAACTTGCTTATATTTCAAATTTTTTAAGTCCCACAAACTCTACCTTTTTTCTTCTTTTTCCCTTTAGTATACGTTTATTAATTTATTTTGGAGGAATGAGTAAAGTTTGGTTGTTCTTGTTTGATGGTAATTTTGCAGGAGGGAAGAAACCCTTGCTCAATCTTTGAATGGTTTGACAATGACGTTGGTCTTGAAGGGAAAGAAAATGGTGTGGAAGCTACTTTTGGCACACCAAATGTCGTAGTGGTAGATGAAACTTGGAAGAGTGGTGTGCTAAACCGAATGAGAGTTTTAGAGGCTAAAATTAGAAATTTTTTGCTTTATTGTAGTGTTTCAATTCGGTATAATGTTGAAAACGATGCTGTTCATGTTTGTTTAACATTAGAAAGTAGGGACATGTAAAGTAGTATATTCGTTAGTTTGTTGTAATAAAGAATTGTAGCCACTAGGTTTTCTGTAATGTAATAAAAAAATTGTACTCACTAGGGAAATTTGTTACATTTGAACATTTTTAGTTTTAATTTTGAATGCAAATAAGTCCCTAAATTACAATTCATATTACAAGTCCCTAGATTATAGGAGTCATCAGTGGTATGGTATTAAAGTCCCTAAACGTGTGATGCATATTACAAATTAGTTTCCATTTAGTTAATAGTTTTAAAACTTTTACACTAACTATGTATTAACTATCAATGTCACCATGTTTTATATGGCAACAACCTTCCCATTTTCACTATATTTGCTTGCATTTTATGTGTAGACAGCTTTTGAAACTACAAGGTTAAATTTCTAACTAACTTTTATTTTTTTAGTGTTTATAGTAAAAAAGCACCCATATCAGGTTGAAAGTACATTTTTTTGAAACGAGATCATTACATGAGGATACTTAACGGTAGGAAGCACATATTGAAACAAGAACACGAAATAGATTCTTAATGTCTTCTTTATTTATGAATAAAACTTAAAGGGTTGGTTGTCTTAAGTCCAAGTTTATAATGCGGATATTCTTTGAGGAGTTATTAAGGAATTGAGACATAGAATAAAAGAATTTAGAATTTATTTGTCAAGGAGTTGAGTTTAGTCATATTTATGCTGCATTAACATAATGAACACGAGAACATGCATAGTATGAGATCATAATCCTAGCTAGAAGGAGAGAAGAGAAACTTAGTTCTAATGTTTTTTTATTAATTGAATTTAATCTATTTTTATTTATATTTTTAATTATTGTTTTAATTAATTTACAACCAACCAAGCAATTCATGTGAAATGTGTAGTTAGTTTATAGTTTTGTGTAGTCATTTCATAAGTTTATTTCATTAAATTGTTGAATTATTGATAAGTCTTTGTGGATATAATACTCTTACTCATCTTTTAAACTTTTTCTATTTGATAAATTTATACAAATATTTAGTAGATTAAATTGATATTAAGCAAGTCTTTGAAAGATTATACATTACCACAAAAAGGTGTTAGAGTCATAGACATAGTGTCTGCTTCGCGACATAAATTGTTTATGTTGTCCTTTTTTTAATAGTATCAGTTTGGTCAGCCTAAAATATGCACGAATTTGAAAAAGAAATCGAACATTGCAACTTAACATTAGTATGGCAGTTCGATCCATTTTAGCACTGGTCATTAGTTGGTTTAGCATTAACACATTAGTTTGAATTCTAAAATTCACTTTTTAGCGGTGGTCATTAGCTTCGACTTTGAATTCAAAATCCATGGTGGAGATGTACAATAAGAAGAAGAAAAAGGGGGAGGAGGAATAGAAGAAGAAGACTTATAATATCTTCCACTATAGCATACACTGAAAAAAATCTAACAAAAAATTAACATTAGTCAAGCATGTTAAGTCCGTGAAAGATCATATGAGGTTCTATAGACCCTTAAATTATTTTGATTAATGACGTAAACACTAAACTATTTGAAATTCTAACATTTCATAGTTATGTAAGTTTTGCTTAACTGAAACCACATTTGAAGCCAATAAAGTAACCTATTCGATGCCTTTTTTAAGGATGACAATTGTTTGAAAAATGTGGCATCTCGGACACACGAAGTTAGAAGGAAGAAGAAGCATTCTATGTCACAAATTTCAAGTCTCTAATGTATCAAATGGATATTCTAGCTGTTGCATAACATATCTTTAAGAATAATGTCCTCTTGAAGAATTCAAGAAAAACTGTCTAAAGCTAAAACCTCTTGCAGACGGCTTTCACAAATACAGAAATATGCAAAAACATCAAAACTTCAAATGATCAGACAATCTCTTAATGCACCTGCCGCTATTAGTTCAAGTCGTCCTAAGTGGCCATATGTGCTTTTCAAGTAGATCACCTCTTTTCTTTCTTTATCCCAACGACTCTTTGTCAAAGGCCTATATAAAGAAGGAGTTGCCCCTCTGATGAGGCATATTAAAACGGAGCTTTTACAAAAAGAAATCAATGTTTTCCACTTGGGTCATAAATTTTCTTCACCACATCATCCCCTATTCCCGACTTTAACAATCTTAATTTTTAGACATTCAAATAAAGTCAACACTCACATAACATTAAGTATTAAGACCCTTTTGCATTAGCGAGACATGCTAGTAAACATAAAAAGACAATAATTTAATTTTAGATCTCACTTTCTTATAGACATTTCATCATACACCACACAAGCAAGCACCGAACCCAAGCAATGGTACTGTTATATCATTATAGTTCATATAGGCATTCTGACAAACACTTAAATGGCATAAAAATAGTAATAGATTTCATGGTGAACTTACCTAGATAAGCACACTGAGAACATAATGACCAAAAATTAAAAACCTTTACAAACCCTTTAGACAACAACTTGCTAATGAAATACATCTTTGTGTTAAAGTAATTTGATTAAGAGAAATTGCTTGTGACAATGAGATTTTCACAAATAGTTTCAATGCATAATACCTATATGAATGTCAATTGTACAAGTTAGTGATTATTAAATAGGATAATCTGTTCATGAAGTTCTTGGGATGAAAAAAATAGACGACAAAGACGGGGGAAAACTGTTGATTGGAAGTGGATAGAAATGGAGTTGCAAAGGAAAAATAAAGAAAATAAAATAGGAATAAAATGGAAAAGATGGGCCCGACAGGATTTAAAGTCCTGCTCCTACGTATTCTTGGATGACCAAGAAATCAGGGTTACGTAGTTCTTTGATGATTTTTTTTAGGAAAATACTAAAAGATTAATGGTGGATGATGTTTTTTTTTGGCTAGTCTGAATGTGAAACACTTGTTTTTTTTGTCATCTATTTATTACGAACCTAGGAAGGGGTAAAAAGAAAAGAAAAGAAGATAACGAAAATTTATTTAAGTGGGAAAATGGAAAACCGAGTGAAATATGGAAAACCGAGTGAAAAAATGAAATACCGAGTGAAAAATGAAATACCAAGTGGAAAATGGAATACCGAGTGAGAAAATGGAATACCAAGTAAAAATTGGGAGATCGAGTGAGAAGAGAGACGGTATTGGAGTTAATAGGAGAGGGATGGTGTTATTTTGGAGAAGGTGAGGTGTTGGGTGTGTGTGGAGCTGTACAGTGTGGAGAGAGGATAGAGTGAGGACCGTGTGGAGAGAGAGAGGGAAGACGGTGATTTGAGGGGGAGATGGACGGTTAAAAGGAGAAGGAGAAGACGGCGTGTATGTGGAGAGTGAGGGAGAGACGAGAAAGACGGTTGTGGGCTGGACGGTGTTGAGAGAACGGTTATGTGGAGAGAGACGGTGTGGAGGAGTTAGGATGGTGTGGAAGGAGGAGGTTGGAACGGTGCTGTGAAGGTTGAAGAGCAGGTCAGTTTTGGGGTTTAAGGAGAAGGAAGGTGTGGTTTTTGGGTGAGGAGAAGGAGGTCGGTTTTGGGAGGATGAGGTTGGATGGTGTGGGTAAGGAGTGAGAGGGGGCTGTACGGGATTAGGAGAGGTCGGATTGAGTGGATTTAAGAGAGGTCGAATGGGAGGATTTGGAGGAAGGGACGGTGTGGTTTTAGGAGAAGGTGAGGTGTTGGGTGGAAAAGGAGAAGGATAGTGTTTGGTGAATTTAAGGGGCTGTATGGTGAGCTTAAAGGAGAGGGACAGTGAAAAGAGGAAGAGAGGGACGGTGTGTACAGTGAGGTGTGAAGAGGAAAGGATGGGACAGTGAGAGGGGGACGGACAGTGAGAGGGACGGTGCGGTGAGGTGGAGAGGGTGAGCGTTGAGTGAAAGGGAATGGGACAGTGTTTAAGAGGAGTGAGGGAATAAAAAAATGCTTCAGAGTTCCTTTCTCTCCTTAATACTTCCTCCCCTAAAAATGAAAGCTTTTTCTTTCCTCTCTTTCGTTGGGGTATTTATAGGAGTCCCCAAGTGTGCTTGATTGCTTGGACATCCTGGCTCTTTGACAACCGAATGAAGGTTGGTGGGAAAATTTTTTATTGTTTCTACCTTTGTCTTGTTGCCAGCCGCCCTTTGAAATTCAAGCATCCACTTGAATAGTGTGTTGGAAACAGCCTGGATCTTGACAAAAGAGGCTGGTGGGAATTCTTTAACATTTTCTTCCTTCGTCTGGTAGTGAGCCGCCCCCCATAATTCAAGGATCCACTTGGATAGTGGAAATCCAAGTCAGCATGGTGGAAATCCGAGTGGAAAAAGGGGTCGGTCTTCACTTTGCCTCCTGAATCCGAGTGGAAAAGGTCCCTTTTGTGCAAAAGACCGAGTGAAATCCTGTCGGTGTGAGGCTACTGTGAGGAGTTGGGTGAGCAAAACAACTCTGGTTGAAATATTCAAATCAGAACCGAGTGAAGAATGGCTCGGAAATTAGTGAAAGGTGACTCGGAATTGGGTGAAATGGGCTCGGTGATGGTTGGCTAAAAAGGGCTCGGGAATGGGTGAGAAGGATAGCTCGGAACTGGTGGAAATGGGCTCGGTGATGGTTGGCTAAAAGGGCTCAGGAATGGGTGAGAATGATGGCTCAGAAGTGGTACAGATGGTGGCTCAGAAGTGGTACAAAGGTGACACGAAATTGGTACAAATGGTGGCTCGGGAGTGGTGGAAATGGGCTCGGTGATGGTTGGCTAAAAAGGGCTCGGGAATGGGTGAGAAGGATGGCTCGGAACTAGTGGAAATGAGTTCGGTGATGGTTGGCTAAAAGGGCTCGGGAATGGGTGAGAAGGATGGCTTAGAAGTGGTACAGATGGTGGCTCGGATGTGGTACAAAGGTGACTCGGAATTGGTACAAATAGTGGCTCGGAAGTGGTACAAAGGTAACTTGGAATTGGGTGAAATGGGCTCGGTGATGGTTAGCTAAAAAGGGCTCGGGAATGGGTGAGAAGGATGGCTCGGAACTGGTGGAAATGGGTTCGGAACTGCCTGAAGATTGACTCGGTCCCCTCTAAAATGTTTCACTCGGCTACGTGTAGTAAATTTAATCACTCGAAAACACTTGTTCAGATTTGCATGGAAGTCATTATGTAGACTCTTTCTTCAGTCGGAAACCCGACTGGCTTTTCACTCAGAATTTCCTTCAGTCGTCAACCATTCCTTCCATTTGAAAATCTGACCATTACTTCCTTTCCAATCAGAAATGGCTTTCATTCGGAGTCGGCCTTATTTTTACTCAGCAATCATCAATTGGAGGGGCTTTACTCGGCAGAACTCGGTCTCTCTGCGTGCATCAGTCTTCACTCAGAATCATTCCATATGTGCATTAATCCACTCGGATTTCTGGGAGTCGTCCTTATTTTTACTCGCATTGGTTTGCAGTTGGACAGCTTCCACTCGGATTCACCTCTAACAGGGACATATTTCTTCAAGGTCAGCCATTTGTCACTCGGAATGGCTTTGATAGGGAAGTTTCCACTCGGATTCTCCTCCAACAGTGAAGTATTCCACTCGGCAACACTCCATTCTGCTCGGCTTTGATCATTTCTGAGTCATTCTACTCGGATTTCATCATTCTGAGTCAGATTTGTTTTCAATCAGAAAGGCTTCAGTTGACAATCAGCCCTTCAGATGCATTCGCTCGGATTTGTGTTCATTCAGGAGTAATCAGAATTTGGATTGACAATCTTCCTTTCGGATTCAATCGAAGTCGGCCTTGTTTTCACTCGGATGTGCTTTCCTTGAAGTCTTCATTCAGGCTTAATTTTCATTCAGACTGGCTTCAGTCAAGAATGTATCCAATCGGTAAGTATCCATTCAAAGATAGTCCCTTTTTCATTCAGTGGTTTCAATCGAAATCCTTCACTCGGAAACACCCAGAGACAATTCATTCGGCAATGTCTCACTCAGAGACTTGCCATTCGGAAATGATCATTCAGACACAAGGAAGTTTTTGCTTTGTTCGGAAGTAACCCTCTTGGAAGCAGTCCACTCGAAAACTGTCAGTCGGAGATATCCCAGTCGGAATTTCACACAGTAACGGCTGACTCGGATATCTCACTCGGTAAAAGGCATTTTCACTCAGAAATAGCCTTCTTCACTCGGAAATAACCATTTTTCACTCGGAAATCATCATTCTGAGCCATTTTATTCGACAGATCATTCGGAAATGAAGCCCAGTCTTCTCAGAATCCTTTCTATTTGGGTCGGACCAAAAGAGGTGTTCATAGATGCCCCTCTTTACCTCTTTTTCACAAGAGAAACACGAAGCTTTCTGTGTTTTTGAAGTGAAAAGGAAGTAAAGATATGAACACCGATGTAGGGACCAAGTGCGACCTCTCGATAGGTATGGCGTCCGAGTTGTTGTAACCTTTTCCTCTTTTCCACATCTGTCTCTCTCTCTTTTTTTTTTCTTTTTTTTTAATTTTTTTTTCTTTTGTTTTTTTTTGAGTTTTTTTTTTTGAGTTCTGAATGGACCGGGAGAAATTCTTTTAGTGAGAAGATCGGGATTGACCCCCGGTAGACTGGAAAATAAAGGGTGCTTGCATAGGCGACTGGAAAGTAAAGGGTGCCTGAATAGGCGAACGGAAAGTAAAGGGTACCTGAATAGGCGAACGGAAGGTAAAGGGTGCCTGAATAGGCGAATGGAAGGTAAAGGGTGCCTGCATAGGCAAACGGAAGGTAAAGGGTGCCTGAATAGGCGAACAGAAAGTAAAGGTTGCCTGAATAGGCGAACGGAAAGTAAAGGGTGCCTGAATAGGCGAACGGAAAGTAAAGGGTGCCTGAATAGGCGAACGGAAGGTAAAGGGTGCCTGAATAGGCAAACGGAAGATAAAGGGTGCCTGAATAGGCGAGTGAAAAGTAATTCGGTGCCTGAATAGGTGAACGGAAAGTAAAGGGTGCCTGAATAGGCGAATGGAAAGTAAAAGATGCCTGAATAGGCGAATGAAAAGTAAAGTGTTCCTGAATAGGCGAATGGAAAGTAAAGTGTGCCTGAATAGGCGAATGGAAAGTAAAGTATGCCTGAATAGGCGAATGGAAAGTAAAGGGTGCTTGAATAGGCGACTGGAAAGTAAAGGGCGCCTGAATAGACGAATGGAAAGTAAAGGGTACTTGAATAGGCGAATGGAAAGTAAAAGGTGCCTGAATAGGCGAATGGAAAGTGAAAGGGTGCCTGAATAGGCGACTGGAAAGTAAAAGGTGCCTGAATAGGCGAACGGAAGGTAAAGGGTGCCTGAATAGGCAAACGAAAGTAAAGGGTGCCTGAATAGGCGAACGAAAGATAAAGGGTGCCTGAATAGGCGAGTGGAAAGTAAAGGGTGCCTGAATAGGCGAACGAAAAGTAAAGGGTGCCTGAATAGGTGAATGGAAAGTAAAAGGTGCCTGAATAGGCGAATGAAAAGTAAAGTGTGCCTGAATAGGCGAATGAAAAGTAAAGTGTGCCTGAATAGGCGAATGGAAAGTAAAGGGTGCCTGAATATGCGACTGGAAAGTAAAGGGCGCCTGAATAGGCGAATGGAAAGTAAAGGGTGCCTGAATAGGCGAATGAAAAGTAAAAGGTTCCTGAATAGGCGAATGGAAAGTGAAAGGGTGCCTGAATAGGCGACTGGAAAGTAAAGGGTGCCTGAATAGGCGAACGGAAGGTAAAGGGTGCCTGAATAGGCAAACGAAAGTAAAGGGTGCCTGAATAGGCGAACGAAAAGTAAAGGGTGCCATTTTTGGCAATCGGGGAAGAAAAAACCTGAAAGGTACCAGCTTTGGCGATTGGTTCCACTGGGGAAGAATTTGGGAAGTACCAGCTTTGGCAATTATGGTTCCACTGGGGAAGAATTTTGGAAGTGAAGATCGAAAGGACTTTGTGGAACTACCCGTTGATTGAAAAAGGAGACCCTTGGGGTGATGTCCCCGGTTGAGGAGGTTGATGGATTACCCCCTGACTGAAAGAGAAATGAACCTATGGTGATGCCCCAGTTTGACATGATTGAAGGTTGTTGGGGAAAGTACCTCTTGATTTGAAAGAGAATGAAGCTGGGGTGATGCCCCAATTTGAGGAAGTTTGAAGGAATCTTGAAGAACGACCCCTTGACTGGAACAAAAGAATTCTAGGGTGATGCCCCAGTTTGAGATGGTCTGAAGGAGCCTTGGGGAACTGCCCCTTGACTAGAACAGAAGAAATCTGGGGTGTTGCCCCAGTTTGAGATAGTCTGAAGGAGCCTTGGGGAATTGCCCCTTGGTGGAAAGAGAATGGACCAGGGGTGATGCCCCGGTTTGACATGATTTGAAGGTAGTTGGGGAAAGTACCTCTTGATTTGAAAGAGAATGAACCTGGGGTGATGCCCCAGTTTTAGGAAGTTTGAAGGAATCTTGAAGAACGGCCCCTTGACTGGAACAGAAGAATTCTGGGGTGATGCCCCAGTTTGATTTGTTTGGGAAGTGTAGTTCCACTGGAGAAGGATTGATGGCTTGAGGCATTGCCTCTTGATCGGTAAGGGAAAATTTGGGGTCCACCTGGTATGTGTGGATTCACTGAGAGAAGTGTGTTGGGGCCCCTTGGGGAGAGTTCTTCTAAGCCTGATTAGAAAAGTGTTCTTATCAGGGGGAGAAGATGATCTGAATTGTAGGCTTACTGGGGAGAGTTTGGTGACTCTGCTGGGGGAGAGAATTTTGCTGGAAACTATCCTTGGGCTTGGGAAGGGAATACGCTTGACTGTTGGAACGTGTTAGGTAGATTCCTTGGAAGGGAAAAAAAGTGTCAGCTTTGGCAATTGAGGAGAAGACTTCAAGAAGTGCCAACTTTGGCGATTTAGGGAAGGAGTTATGAGAAGTGACAGCTTGGGCGATTTGAGGAAGGAGTTCTGAGAAGTGCCAGCTTTGGCGATTTGAGGAAAGAGTTCTGAGAAGTGCCAGCTTTGACAATTAAGGAGAAGACTTTAAGAATTGCCAATTTTGGCGATTTAGGGAAGGAGTTATGAGAAGTGCCAGCTTGGGCGATTTGAGGAAGGAGTTCTGAGAAGTGCCAGCTTTGGCGATTTGAGGAAAAAGTTCTGAGAAGTGCCAGCTTTGATGATTAAGGAGAAGACTTTGAGAATTGCCAATTTTGACGATTAAGGAGAAGACTTTGAGAATTGCCAACTTTAGCAATTTGAGGAAAAGATTTTGAGCGGTGCCAACTTTGGCGATTTGGGGGAAGACTTTGAGAATTGCCAACTTTGGCGATTAAGGAGAAGGCTTTGAGAATTGCCAACTTTGGCGATGGAGGAAAGAATTTTAAAGAGTGCCAACTTTGGCGATTCGAGGAAGGAACTTGAAGGACTTGATTGAGGTGTCAACACTTGACATGACTGTCTGTTGTAATAACCTGCAGAAAAAGGTTAGTAGTGCAAAGATAAATTTAAAAACTGGGTAGGTCTTGTGAATCCGCGACCCTTAGGATAACTCATGGACAGAGGAGAATGCAAGAGGTGATCATAGACTTGAAGCGCGTGCCTTGGCTGAGTCCTCGTGATGATTGTCTAAGACAAGGTCGAGTAGTGGGAGTGTCTTGTTCCTCACGACTTTAAATGTTCACCATTCTTTCATTTTATTTTTATAAAAACACAAGGTTTTACCAGATCAATGCAATTCATAACACGTATCACAAAAGGGTAAATTTTATTCATGTATGTCAAACATAATACAGAGAATGGACAATGGGGAAAATAGATGGGATGAAATAAAGTTACATAGGACAGGTCAAGGCAAGGAAAAACAGTGAAGGTTCAAGGATCCTCCAGTGAATTCCTGAGACTAGTGAGAACCTTAATCCTGCGTCACGACCTCAAGTACACCGTTCGATTCTACCTTTAAGAGGGTAGTTTGACCATGGTCCACATGCCCTAGTTTATATTGGAAACTTTAGTTACTCTGCCGAAATCTTGACCCTAATTTTTACCTGAGCCGCCTTTTTAGGTTTTCGACTCACCGGGTTGCTCTAACTTTTGCCTAGGCCGCCCTTTTAGGTTTTCAGCCTAGCGAGCTTTTCTCTTCCTTTATAATGTGTTTTTTTTATTTTTGGCTGTATCCTTTACAGTAAAAAGGTTAAAACTGATTACACTCCAGTTGAGTCTGCCTAACCTTTTGTTTGGATCCTTTGGGGAACTAATATCATCTCAAATAGGAGACTCTACTTCTTATGCCATGTACCCAAGGAAATATTGGTGAGTCTTTTGGCATCGATGAGAGGGGATTACTTCGAGTCATCATTTTGGCCTTTATTTTTTTTTTTGCCCTTCTTTGTTTATTTTGTTTTATTTTTTATCCCCTTGATGATGCAATGACTCAATCTGATAGACTATTTCCTTGGTTACATGAGCATGAGGAATGGCGTACCCTTTAAGGTTAAGGTGTTGATGACGACAAGAATGCAAGTTCTTAACCTATCGACATTCATTCCCCCAATACAGAAAATGACAGCTTGCTTGGCGATCTGGACGTAACTAGCTTTCCCCACTTGGTATGTGCATTAGACCTCAAGCTTGATTCTATTTTCTTATTTTTTTCATTTTTTTGTTTTTGTTTTTGTTTTTGTTTTTGTTTTTGTTTTTTTTGTTTTTGGCAAAGTCTCCCTTGATTGTATCTGTATTTAAGGCATTAGCAATTTGCCCCTATTTATGTTGGCAACTGTTGAGGTTTCCTTAAATGACTGGCCTACCACTTGTCCAATTCGGGACTTGGCCATGTTGTCATTCCATAGATTCCCGCAAAATGCCTTCTGGTATGTTGCCCCTGTGATTCCTTCAGTTGTTCTTGACTTAGGGGTATTCTTTAACCTCTTGTTCTAACAATCTTGTTAACTTGTATGATGGCTCATAGGTTTCCCTACCTTCTTCGTCGGCATAGTCGACTGGGTGATCAAAATCGTGAAGCGGGATTGTGATTTTACTAGTCTCAAGAGAATCATTTTTGGATCTGCAATTTAGTGTGTTATGGCAAAATAAAGAAAAGAAAGGAAAAGCAAGTTAAAGAGAATAAGTCAAAAGCAAGGATAAAGGGATGAGAATTTTTTTGAATTTCGATACGCATTTATTGATTGACTGGTAAAACAAGTTTTTTTTTCGCCCTTATTACATGAAAAATCCCAAAGCCTTACGCATAGCAGAGGGATAAACAAGACTTTGAGGCAATGGCGAATTATTTTGGTGAATCATTTAAAATCGAAGGGAGTTGGATAGCCTCCCTATTACTGAGCTCTTGGTCCAGTGGGCAAGCGATCACCAAATCAGTATTATCATCAAAACCATCTTCAATATCGGCCACCACGACATTAACTTCTGAACCTCCATGATTGGGCAGGGGTTTTGTGGTCATGTTAGGGCTTCCTTCCCAAAAATTAATCCAGTCAGCTTTGATCAAATCTCTCACTTTATATTTCAAAGCCATGCAATTTTCTGTAGAATGTCCTGGTGCCCCAGCATGGTAATCACAATGAGCGTTTGGGTCATACCCCATTGGGTAAGGAGGCTGCAACAGCCTCATGGGGCATGGAGCTACCAGACCCTTCTGAATGAGGATTGGTAAAAGTTCGGTATATATTATGGGAATTGGATCGAACTGCACAGGGTTGCGCTCATTGTTGGGATTCCTTGTGTTCTGATCATGATTGGGTGGTCGAGTCATCTACTGCGGGTGATGGTATGTCATGGGTTGCGGCATTGGCGCTCTTACCATGGGCGGACGAAAGTGGGGATTATAAGTTGTCGGGCCCTGAGTGGCAGCGGCCACATAAGGATTGGGAGCTTGAATCATGGTAGGGGCGAATGGTCTCGGCGGGGCCGTTTTTTGATTAGAAGAGATGGAATTAGTTTCTCCATCCCTTCTCCCAGGCATCGGCTTTCTTGTCATGCTTGTCCCGATGAGCCCTGAGTGATCTTTCCCGTTCGTATTTCGCTTTCCACCCTTTCCCTAATAGTCACAATGTCAGAGAAGTTGGATGAAACACTACTAATCATCTTGCCGTAGAAAGGTGATGGGAGTGTGTCGATAAACATTGCGACTATCTCTTTTTCTGACAATGGGGGATCCACTTGTGCTGTTGTCTCTCTCCATCTTTGAGCATATTCTTTAAACGTTTCACCGTCCCTCTTCACTATATTCTATAACTGAACCCTGTTGGGCGCCATATCCATGTTATACTTGTATTGTCTAAGGAAGGCATCTGCCAGGTCCTTCCAACAACGAATATGGTTTCGCTCAAGGTGAGCATACTAGGTAAGAGCGGCCCCCGCTAGACTATCTTGGAAGCAGTGGATCAACAATTGGTCGTTAGAAGAGTAAGATGTCATCTTTCGACAGTACATCGTGAGATGGTTCTTTGGACAAGTCATTCCCCGATACTTGTCAAAGTCTGGCATCTTGAATTTGGGCGGGAGGACAACATCTGTGACTAGGCATAGTTCAGAAGCGTCTATCAGTCCAAAACCCCTAGCGCCTTCCATCATTCTCAAACGCTCCTCTAAGATTTCTATCTTTTCTTTTTGGGGAGCTGCGACCGTGCTATGACCGCTACCGGGTTTATTATGCGGGTTGTATCTTGGAGATTGGTCATATAAGGAGTTGCGTATCCGTATGGATAGCCGAGTGGCTGGTTGAACGGAGGCAACACATGGGACTGGTTCATTAGGCCTGTATTTGGTGAGGGTCCTTGGGGTTGGGCCATAGTTTGTACAGCATAAGTCGGCTGGGTCATCTGGGCTCGTGTATTTTGGGCTTGTGCGTTGCAGGTTGGCTGGGCCATCTGGGCTTGTGTATTTTGGGTTTGGTAGGTTTGTGGGTCATGGGTCTGCGTGTTTTGGGTTTGGTAAGCTTGTGGGTCATGGGCTTGCGTGTTTTGGGTTTGGTGAAGTGGTGGCATATTTGGCTGGGTGGGGTATGAAGCGTAAGGATTCATTGCTTGCTGGTCTTGGGTGTCTTGTTGGTTAGCGAGCGGGGGATAATACCCCGGTGGTAGGCCATAAAGTGGAAAAGGTACTGGGTTGCCCTCATGACTAACAAATATATGCTTTTGTGCATAAGACTGGCCGTAGGGTGGCTGGGCTTCAATGGCAGGGTTAGGTCTTCCGACATGAATAGTGAGAAGGGGTGTCGTTGTGTTAGGTAGTTGGGTTCTTGCTGGGTCAGAACCAATGGGGGGTGGTGCGGTGACAGGCTGCTGTTGGCTGTCCTCAACACCTGCAGAGGAGCCTCCTTCTGTGAGTTTCTTTTCTAAGAGTTTAGTTAACTCCGCCACTCGCTCTTTCAGCTGATCGAGCTCAGTCCTAAAGTCTCCCTTAACAACTTCTGCCTCAGCCATGAGTTTCCTTTGAAGTCGAGTTTGGTAAGGATGCCTACCCGTGATGTCTATGTTTCCTTTTTTTTTAAAAAAAAAGCAAAGAAATGTTAGGTGGAAATAAAAAGAAGGAAAATGTCATGGGAAGCAATCACAGGCTTTGGCGAGTATCCTTTGACCATTCCTTAGAACTCATCGTTCAAAAGTACTAGGTATGGTAAACATGGAAATTAATACGGGATAGTTGTGAAGGCGGAAAAATCCTTCATTCATGAAATGCAATAGGAGCTTCAAGTTTAAACATTTTCTTCAGGCAACTACTGCCCTCATTTCTTGAGTTCAATCCCATGTTAACTACCATAGATACTCAAAGGGTATTCATTAAGTTCTGAATAGTCTCCCACGAAAATGAGGATAAGGAAAAGAAATTAGTTGATGTCATGTTTTGGAACCGGTACTTCCCTATTGATTTAACATAAAGCATATATTTTTCGGGAAAAAACGATTACCAAGGGTCCAAGTCGCAATAGTCATGATTTTTCTAATCATCATCAACGCCCCCTGTTGGAGCGGAAATAAAGTTATATTTTTTTTTGACAATTAGGAAAATCTATGACTCAGGACTCAGAGGTACACGATCAAAAGAGGATAATCTATTCACCCGAAGAATACTGTGTGTTCCAAAACGAGTCATTACTTCGAAAACTCAGTAAATCTGCGCGTGGTAGATAATTCATTTTTTTGGATAAAAGGGAAAGCAAAAATGACATAAGGTAAAGTAAAGTTTGCCCTTTTGTGGCCTAGGTCGGGTTTTGTTGAAAGTCTTTTCTAGGCCCTATGGCTTGTCTAAAAGTGACTCTCCAAACCGGGTGGTTTCCACTAGACATCTAGAAGGTCACCAGAGCCAAGATCCTAACCATGACAGGGACGCAAACAGTAGGGAATCCACTAGGTGCGTATATCATGAAAGGTCGAACTCTGGTTGAGGTTCTCATGAACACCGGATAGGAAGTACATCCCATACGATTCCGTTACCAACCTCTCCTAACTTAAGCTTCATTTGGGGCCCGGGTATAGGGCGCCACTCATAGGTGTGTGCAAGTAATTGTGAGTGTAGTGTATGGAAGGGCAGTCCATACCTTTTACCTTACCCCATTCTGCACAAAGAATAAACACAGAACAAATATACAAAGTCGTCTACCCCAGAGTTCAATGATTGCGGAAAAGTAACATGGTCTTCTACCCTATGGTTCAACAAACATGCAAAACATAGACAATGAAACAAATAACAAGATACAATTAAAACAAGAACAAACATTCACAACAATCAACAGAAAATAAAACAAGGGGAAGAAATCTGAGATAACAAAGGCTATATAAAAAGAACATGCGCTTTCAATCAAACTGGCCTGACTCTCTTAAGTGTCCCCAGTGGAGTCGCCATCTGTCACAACCTGGATCGCGACGGCGCGGCGAGAGAGAAAAACCGTGTGTGAAACAGGGAGTCGCCACCAATGTTTTTATCCATAGGAAAAACATTGGGAAAAAACTAAGTTCAGTAAAGCACTGGTTAAAAAATATGAGATTCAAGTTCGGGAGTCGGTTACAAGTAGGGAAGGTATTAGCACCCTACATCGCCTGTCAGAAACAGTACCAAGATTGAAAATGCGCAACATGAATAGCCTTATAAAAGATGTTATATTTCTCCCCTTGTATTGTTGTACTTTGTGTAAAAAAAACAGAAGGAACAAACTGAACAGACATGGAGTGTAGGTCAACAGGATGTTGCGTCCAAATTAACCTTGGCTTTGGTATAAAACAGGAAAAGGGAAGGATACTAACAAGACGTCGCATCTAAATTAGTCATCTTTTTATCAAAATACGGGGTTAGAAACGGGAAGGGGATAAACGGGACGTCTCGTCCCAAGTATCCCGTTCCTTGTGATGATGGCCTATCAGAAATAGGGGAAAATCAACAAGACGTCACGTCTAAATGGATTTTCATGGAAGTGGATAGAAATTGAGTTGCAAAGGAAAAATAAAGAAAATAAAATAGGAATAAAATGGAAAAGGTGGGCCCGACAGGATTTAAAGTCCTGCTCCTACGTATTCTTGGATGACCAAGAAATCAGGGTTACGTAGTTCTTTGATGATTTTTTTTAGGAAAAGACTAAAAGATTAATGGTGGATGATGTTTTTTTTTTGGCTTGTCTGCATGTGAAACACTTGTTTTTTTTTGTCATCTATTTATTACGAACCTAGGAAGGAGTAAAAAGAAAAGAAAAGAAGATAACAGAAATTTATTTAAGTGGGAAAATGGAAAACTGAGTGAAATATGGAAAACCGAGTGAAAAAATGAAATACCGAGTGAAAAATGAAATACCGAGTGGAAAATGGAATACCGAGTGAGAAAGTGGAATACCGAGTGAAAATTGGGAGACCGAGTGAGAAGAGGGACGGTATTGGAGTTAATAGGAGAGGGACGGTGTTATTTTGGAGAAGGTGAGGTGTTGGGTGTGTGTGGAGCTGTACGGTGTGGAGAGAGGATAGAGTGAGGACCGTGTGGAGAGAGAGAGGGAAGACGGTGATTTGAGGGGGAGAGGGACGGTTAGAAGGAGAAGGAGAAGACGGTGTGTGTGTGGAGAGTAAGGGAGAGAGGAGAAAGACGGTTGTGGGCTGGACAGTGTTGAGAGGACGGTTGGGTGGAGAGAGACGGTGTGGAGGAGTTAGGACGGTGTGGAAGGAGGAGGTTGGAACGGTGCTGTGAAGGTTGAAGAGCAGGTCGGTTTTGGGGTTTAAGGAGAAGGAAGGTGTGGTTTTTGGGTGAGGAGAAGGAGGTCGGATGGTGTGGGTAAGGAGTGAGAGGGGGCTGTACGGGTTTAGGAGAGGTCAGATGGAGTGGATTTAAGAGAGGTCGGATAGGAGGATTTGGAGGAAGGGACGGTGTGGTTTTAGGAGAAGGTGAGGTGTTGGGTGGAAAAGGAGAAGGACAGTGTTTGGTGAATTTAAAGGGCTGTATGGTGAGCTTAAAGGAGAGGGACAGTGAAAAGAGGAAGAGAGGGACGGTGTGTACAGTGAGGTGTGAAGAGGAAAGGATGGGACAGTGAGAGGGGGACGGACAGTGAGAGGGACGGTGCGGTGAGGTGGAGAGGGTGAGCGTTGAGTGAAAGGGAATGGGACAGTGCTTAAGAGGAGTAAGGGAATAAAAAAAAATGCTTCAGAGTTCCTTTCTCTCCTTAATACTTCCTCCCCTGAAAATGAAAGCTTTTTCTTTCCTCTCTTTCGTTGGGGTATTTATAGGAGTCCCCAAGTGTGCATGATTGCTTGGACAGCCTGGCTCTTTGACAACCGAATGGAGGCTGGTGGGAAAATTTTTTATTATTTCTACCTTTGTCTTGTTGCCAGCCGCCCTTTGAAATTCAAGCATCCACTTGAATGGTGTGTTGGAAACAGCCTGGATCTTGACAAAGGAGGCTGGTGGGAATTCTTTAGCATTTTCTTCCTTCGTCTGGTAGTGAGCCGCCCCCATAATTCAAGGATCCACTTGGATAGTGGAAATCCAAGTCAGCATGGTGGAAATCCGAGTGGAAAAAGGGGTCGGTCTTCACTTTGCCTCCTGAATCCGAGTGAAAAAGGTCCCTTTTGTGCAAAAGACCGAGTGAAATCCTGTCGGTGTGAGGCTGCTGTGAGGAGCTGGGCGAGCAAAATAACTCTGGTTGAAATATTCAAATCGGAACCGAGTGAAGAATGGCTCGGAAATTGGTGAAAGGTGACTCAGAATTGGGTGAAATGGGCTCGGTGATGGTTGGCTAAAAAGGGCTCGGGAATGGATGAGAAGGATGGCTCGGAACTGGTGGAAATGGGCTTGGTGATGGTTGGCTAAAAGGGCTCAGGAATGGGTGAGAAGGATGGCTCGGAAGTGGTACAGATAGTGGCTCGGAAGTGGTACAAAGGTGACTCGGAATTGGTACAAATGGTGGCTCGGGAGTGGTGGAAATGGGCTCGGTGATGGTTGGCTAAAAAGGGCTTGGGAATGGGTGAGAAGGATGGCTCGGAACTGGTGGAAATGGATTCAGTGATGGTTGGCTAAAAGGGCTCAGGAATGGGTGAGAAGGATGGCTCGGAAGTGGTACAGATGGTGGCTCGGATGTGGTACAAAGGTGACTCGGAATTGGTACAAATGGTGGCTCGGAAGTGGTACAAAGGTGACTTGGAATTGGGTGAAATGGGCTCGGTGATGGTTGGCTAAAAAGGGCTCGGGAATGGGTGAGAAGGATGGCTCGGAACTGGTGGAAATGGGCTCAGAACTACCTGAAGATTGACTCGGTGCCCTCTAAAATGTTCCACTTGGCTACGTGTAGTAAATTTAATCACTCGAAAACACTTGTTCGGATTTGCATGGAAGTCATTCGGTAGACTCTTTCTTCAGTCAGAAACCCGACTGGCTTTTCACTCAGAATTTCCTTCAGTCGTCAACCATTCCTTCCATTTGAAAATCTGACCATTACTTCCTTTCCAATCAGAAATGGCTTTCATTCGGAGTCGGCCTTATTTTTACTCAGCAATCATCAATTGGAGGGGCTTTACTCGGCAGAACTCGGTCTCTCTGCGTGCATCAGTCTTCACTCAGAATCATTCCATATGTGCATTAATCCACTCAGATTTCTGGGAGTCGTCCTTATTTTTACTCGGATTGGTTTGCAGTCGGACAGTTTCCACTCGAATTCACCTCTAACAGGGACATATTTCTTCAAGGTCAGCCATTTGTCACTCGGAATGGCTTTGATAGGGAAGCTTCCACTCGGATTCTCCTCCAACAGTGAAGTATTCCACTCGGCAACACTCCATTCTGCTCGGCTTTGATTATTTCTAAGTCATTCTACTCGGATTTCATCATTCTGAGTCAGATTTGTTTTCAATCAGAAAGGCTTCAGTCGACAATCAGCCCTTCAGATGCATTCACTCGGATTTGTGTTCATTCAGGAGTAATCAGAATTTGGATTGACAATCTTCCTTTCGGATTCAATCGAAGTCGGCCTTGTTTTCACTCGGATGTGCTTTCCTTGAAGTCTTTATTCGGGCTTAATTTTCATTCAGACTGGCTTCAGTCAAGAATGTATCCAATCGGTAAGTATTCATTCAAAGACAGTCCCTTTTTCATTCAGTGGTTTCAATCGAAATCCTTCACTCGGAAACACCCGGAGACAATTCACTCGGCAATGTCTCACTCAGAGACTTGTCATTCGGAAATGATCATTCGGACATAAGGAAGTCTTTGCTTTGTTCGGAAGTAACCCTCTTGGAAGCAGTCCACTCGGAAACTGTCAGTCGGAGACATCCCAGTCGGAATTTCACACGGTAACGGCTGACTCGGATATCTCACTCGGTAAAAGGCATTTTCACTTGGAAATAGCCTTCTTCACTCGGAAATAACCATTTTTCACTCGAAAATCATCATTCTGAGCCATTTTACTCGGCAGATCATTCAGAAATGAAGCCCAGTCTTCTCAGAATCCTTTCTATTTGGGTCGGACCGAAAGAGGTGTTCACAAGAAAGCTCATGACAGACTTGCATATGGAACAAACAGAAAGCACACAGATATTTATGGACAACCAAGCTGCCATTTTAATTGCTAATGATCCAGTGTTCCATGGCAAAACAAAACATTTCAAGATCAAGTTTTTCTTTTTAAGAGAAGTTCAGAAGGATGGAGAAGTGCAGCTTGTCTATTGTAGAACTGAACATCAAAGTGCTGACATTCTAACAAAGGCACTTCCTAAAACCAGATTTGAGTTCTTGAGGAAAAGACTTGGAGTATGCAGCTTCAGTGTCAAGGAGGAGTGTTGATTGGAATGACCTGTGAAGCTGCCAAATCAGTTTTTAATTCTCCTGATTTTTAGGCAATAAAGAATCAAATATTTGTTAGAATCAGAATATTTGATTTCCTATTTTTCAGGCATTTAATATGTTTATCATTTGCAGATTTTTTACTCTTTTATCTTCTATATTTCTGTATAAGTAGATGATTTGCAGCTCAATAAAATATTAGCCTTCGACAAATTCAATTTTCCTTTTGTTTCCTCTTGTTCCAGCCCTCTATATGTTATTTTGATAACCAACAAAAACTTATAGCGAGACAATGACCAACGAGACGGCTAGCGACAAGATGGTGACTGCAACAGCTACGGTCCCGATTGAGAGCGAAGTGAAGAGAATGAACGAGACTGAGAACAGAGCGGAAAGGAACAAAAGCGAAGTGTAATCGAACGTGGAATAGAGGCAACAGTGAACTTGGAACGTGCAAGAATAGAGTCGTGAAAGCAATGAACTTGAATGTGCAAAAGACAGAGGCAATCAAACGGGAACAGCCGAGGGAAAATGTTTAATTTGTGAATTTGGGATTTAGAGATTTTAGATTATAAAACATTTTAAGAGGCAATTTAGGATTTAGAAAGGTAATATGAAATTTTAATTTTAAGAGTTTGGTGAAAACTCTATTAATTAAGTTAAAACCCTCCTTTAAAAAATTTAATTTAGGAAGGTTAAATTTTTTTTAAAATAGATTAAAAACCCCCTTTATTAAATTTATTTTGAGAGGGTGAAAAAAAAAGCCACAGAAAAATAATGCCTTATATTCTAATTTTTTTAAAAATTTTAATCCCTTTCTTAATGGGTTTTTGGAAACCACTAAGAAAGACCAATCAATAACATTTCTTAGCAGTTTCTTCAGACAATCATCTAAGAAAAAGCCACTTTTTCTTTTTTCTAAAAAAGAAACCACTAAGAAAGCATTACTCAATTACCTTTCTTAGCAGTTACTTTACACGCAAAGAAAGGTACACTTTTCTTAGCGATTGAGTGGTTAACCGCTAAGAAATTTCGTGTTAACAACTTCCATAGAAATTTTATTTCATATCCTAAACATTTTATTTAGTTGTTAAAAGCTTAAAATCCTTTAGAGTCTTGTTTGTAAGACTTACGACAAAAAATACCTTTTCATACTACTGCATGTTGTAGAGCCTGAAAAGGCTAGTTGAAAGAATACTTATTGTCGTAAATTAGTCTGAAGATGCTAAGTTAATAAATAATACTTGTTGCTTGTTAGCCTAGAAAGGCTAACCCTAATAAAGAATACTCAAGATTGAAAATTAGATTGAAGAGATTAAGTGGAGAAAGAATACTTGTATCTTTGTGTTGTGGGCTGCTCTATAAAAACTCTTGACGAATGGGGACTAAACATAGCCCTTTTGTTTTTGGGTGAACCAGTATAATATTTAGCGTGTTAATTTCATTTCCTTAAATTGTTTTGTGAACGTCTTTTTATTTGTCTTCTCTTTTGAATTTTTTTTAACTCATTCATAGCATCCTTTGAATTGTCTTTAGACAATACTATCTTTAGACAATCTTTTAAACTAAGGTTCGTGGGACCTTTTTTTAAAGCTTGTCATAAAAAAAGGTGCTAAAAGAAAGTTTTTATAAGTCACGTTATTTAACCTCCCCTTCTAGTGTTCATATGTGAACCTTCAAATGGAACACTAACGAATGTTCAATAACATCTACCATAAAGCTGACACACATTTGCAACATGCATTTTAGTGTTTATTTTGACATTGACATAAACGCTCTAGTAGCTTTAGCTTTTTGTGCATATAGTTAGCTTTAAGTTAACTTTAAATGGTTTGATTCTTGTAGTGATAAAATTATAAAGGTATTAAAATTTAAATTATGAATCATAAGAATAACACACACACATTTGCAATAGGCATTTTAGCGTTTGCTTCGACATTGACATAAATGTTGCAATAGCTTTAACTTTTTGTGCATAGAGTCAGGTTTTAGTTGACTTTAAATGGTTTGATTCTTGTAGTGACAAAATTATAAAAATATTAAAATTTAAACTCGTACGCACACACACACACAATTTGTTAGGGTTTATTAGAGAACGTAACTTAGTGACCGAAATCACTTCAATGGCTAATGTTAGATTTTAGCAACACACACATATATAATTTGTTGATAATTTAGATACTCTCTAGAGACACTACTAAAAAAAAGCTTATTAGTGACCACAACTTAGTGACCGATATCACTTCGATGGCTAATGTTAGATTTTAAAGACCGAGTTAGCAACCGGTATATATTAACAACCAAATTTAAATCTTAGCTAATGCATTTAGTGACTGAAATAGTGATAAAAATAGTGACTGAAAGAATATAAAGAGAGTGTTGGTCGTTAAATCGATCGTTAACTCCATTTATGAAGTTTGAAGAAATAGAAAATAGTGACTAAGTTTGATTCAGACTTAGTAAATTTTGCAGCGATTAAAAGCTGCCACAAAACCATAAAAACCACCATAAATTTTAACATATGGGTGAGGTGTAAATTTTTCAAAATGCTTGGTGTGTAATATTTACAAATTTTAGAGGTGATTTGTATATACCCAATTATTTTTTATTATCTCCCATTTGTAAATTTTAAGGTTTAATTAAATAAAATTATTTTAAATAAATTTTGTTATTCATTGATGACTTTTTTTTAAATAATTTCATATAAAATTAAAGTCTCTAATAAAACTGTTGACTCAAAATTATATAATTATACAAATCATAATATCATGCAACTTAAAATATGTGTGTCTACGCAAAACTTAGGATTAACAATTTATAATATTCTCAAAATTCAATATATAATACATAGAAATAATTAAAATAGTATTCAATTGTATAACTATATATTAATCCATATTAAATAATTACTTAAGTATTTTATCATTTAAAAATAAAGTCAAACCAATATAATTTTATTTTTTAATTCGTTTGATTTATTTATATTTTTTATAATATCATATAAATAATTATTTTCTGAAATTTGATCATTATAAATTTTTAATGAATATATTTCAATATATAAAATTATTAATAAGTTTAATAAAATTCTAATACTAATATTTTATGCTTAATTTAAGTTGTTTATTTGTTTTATATTTTTTTATTTAAAATAATTCATCGTGTATTTAGAAAACAAAAATTCCTCGCATACTATACTAATGAAGTTACTTATTCTAAAAACTGTGCATTTATAAATAGGGTTCCTTTGTTAATATGAATAATATAAAATATTTACTATCCCAAATTTTAATTGGGAGGTTTTAGGAAAATACATTAGGTACGTGATTTATTTTTAACGGCTCATAATTAATTAATTAATTAATTAATTGAGGGCCGATAATTAAAAATTTATAACCACCCATTAAATTAAAGAATTATAAGGGTCAATTTTAGGATTTAAGTCGAAAAATGTTCGGTTACAGTTATTAACCAAAAAGGTTACAGGACCGAAATACCTTTGAACAACCTAAACTAATTAAGTTATTTCCTTTTCTCTTCCACTAAACTCACCTCACTCTTTCATTTTTCCTCTTTACCTTCACTCACTCTCCAATTTACCATCACCCACCACCACCACTTTTCTCTTCCTCTCATTCATTTCACACACTCTCTAACTTACTCACCATTCTTTACTTTCTTTTATCCTTCTTCATCAAGTCATCATCTTCCTCCCCTCTCACACCACACCAAAATCGTAGCCTCCTTCTCTTTTTCCATCAACATTATCTTCCTTCCTCACCCTCACCATCACGCTACTTCCTTCTTCCCCTTCAAGCCACCATCTCTTTTTCTTCTCCCCTACACCACCTCCAAACCATGCCACTTTTATACCACCACCACCACCACCAAAATCTTCTCCTTCTCACCCACTAAACCTGTGATCTCTTTTTTTTCTCATACAACTATATTGTGGCACTTCCTCTCTCTAATTCCATTCATCTATTTCCTTTGCATGCGTGGTTGTCATGCATGATTTATTGTGGAGCTTAAGGTTGTGTCGAAGTTGATCAGAAGCTGAAGCGTAGATTCTCGATTTCTGATCGGTGCGAAATAGACGTCGGTAAGTTAAAACCCTATCTTCTCTTTGCATGCATGGCCATCCTTCCTTCTCTTTGCATGCATGTCCATCCTTCCTTCTCTTTACAAGCATGTCTCTTTGCTTTCTTCCATCTCTCTTTGCATGCATTTTTGTCCCACCTTGTCTTGCATGCGTGAATTTGAGAATTTTGGGGATCTCTTGGTGGGTTTGCATAAAGTTGTTCTCTTGTGATTTCGGGAAAATCATACACACAAAAATTGTTCCTCATTCTTTCTTCTTTCTAATGAGTCATAGAACACCTAAATTCATTAACTAAAGTAAAAATTATGCCCGAAATACTAAATGTCATTCTGGCCGGGTGCATGGCTATGGGTTAGTAACTTGTTGCGTAAATTGGAACTTTTTGACTTAAAACTAGCTCTTGGTGTCTTCATAAAAGTTATAGTAAATTTTGTTACAAAAATTTTAAGAGCAAGATCACTTAAATTAGACATCTATAATGTAAGTTATGATTAAAATAGTGGAGCATGCGCATGTAACTCCTTCCTTTACATGCATGTTCTTTTTTCTCGGTTGCATGCATGGTCACTCTTTTGTATGCATGGCTTCTTTCTTTAATTCCTTTCTTTTTGGCATTATGATTTGATTTCCTCCCTCGTTTCCCTCATATGCATGGTTCCATTTCTCGTTCCTTTTTTGTATACTTTGATTTTGGTATTCTCATTCTTTTTCTAGCTTGACCAAAACTCCATTGTTGAGGAGGCATGGATCGACTCTTAAAAATTCAGTTTTTGCAAAGCTTAAGGGATTGAGGTGCGTGTTCGAGAATCGTTGGACAGATTTCAGAGGTTTGAGGTAGTTTGGACACCCCGTCAACAAGATTTGTAACCCTCAGTAAGTGAAACCCTTCTTGAAACTCTATTGATTTTACGTTCGAGCTTCGATTTTGGTGTTTCAGCAATTTATGAGTTACGATGATATTTTTATTTATTTTTTGGAATTTTTTTTGGGTGTAAGATATTAATGTTTGAAGCTGAATCGAAAATTGACACTTTGTTCAAGAAGTCAGATAACTCCTGGAGGTAGGTGTTGACGTATAAGGGGGTTTATCATTTGAGTAGCGAATAGAAATTTTAATTTTGGGGCGGGTTTTAAAATTAGAAAGTTTATTTTGAATATTGACGCATGGAAAAATATTGATTATTTGCTAAAACAAAAATATAGTTATTATTTGTGTTATGAAGTATTGTTTATGAATGGAAGCCTAGTGCTTGACAAACATCAATGATAATATTATAAGAATTTGATTCGTGAAGTGCCATTGAATATATTTTTTGGTATGTGTTGTTGGTAATGACCCATACTAATGTTGATGATATTATGAAAATTGAAGTTATGCTATGAAAGAATATTCATAAAGTGATGCTTAGTGCTTGATGTTATTGATGATTAATTAATACTGTTTCTATTAGAATGTCGTTGGTTATGCCCTGTAGTGGTGCTACATATATGTTGAAGCCTGATGTGTTAGTTATATACATTGTTGATGGTGTTAATGTCACTAAATGTATGGTTGATATATATGGCTGAAAATGGCCTATGTTGGTATTGTGATTATGTATTTATGGTATTAATGACTCCATGGATTTGATTTAGAGTCTTTGAAGATGGTTGTTGAGTTGATGAATATTGAGGTTAGTGGAGTTAGGCTATGATGTCTGTATTATGAAGTTGCACTCTAATTCATACTCATGCATATTGCATTAACTCATGACATCATATGCATTGATTACTATAACGCTTTGATTCGCTTGACACTTAGATTTGTTGTATGGGTCCTCTGATTATAGCACTCAGATTTACTATGTGGTTCCCAAGGTACCACCGATTATAGCGCTCAGATTTGCTGTGTGGATTTGACACTCAGATTTGTCATTGATGAAGTCAGATCTACATTGCATGATTTTATACATTTGAAAAGATATGATTTTGAAAGTCCATGACATTTGGTCATTTACATCGAGAGAATAGTGATATGTGGTATATGTATAGGTGTTGGAAGAATTGAAGGTACTTGGTGATGTTTGATATTGAAATGATGATTGATTTAGTGATGTTTGAAATTGACACGATGAGTTGATATATGGTTTTGATAGTTTTTATACCATTGTGTTGTGATTATAATATACTAAATTAGGTAACCTAATGGGTAATTTTTATCTATAAATTGCTATTTACTACTTTAAGTGATACTCATCCTTTGACTTTCATTTTAGTGAGTTATAAGGGTGATGATGTCACTTGGTGAGCTCAGAGGTGGAAGCAATGCAATGCCAGAATAAATTTATAATTAATCATTTTGTTGTGTTATTTAAGGTGAATGTGTAATTAGTATGGTCTTGTGATGTATGGAAGTCTGGTATAGCCCTTTTAGTTGACCTAATTTGGTGAATACATATATGTGATGCCAATTGTTAGGTTTATATATATATATATATATGTGTGTGTGTGTGTGCGTGCGTGTATATATATATATATATATATATATATATATATAGAGAGAGAGAGAGAGAGAGAGAGAAAGAATGTATCATATGAGAAAGATTTTCTTATGTGAGAACGAGAGAAGCAAATCTGGACCATACAACCATACAATGGATGATTAAGATTAATCATGTGAGTTTTTAAAAAGTCATGTGAGTTTTTAAGTGATCATATGACTTTTAAAAACTTTAAATCTCAACTATCCATGTATACAACTAAGATTTGCTCCTCTCACTTTCACATAAAAAAACCTTTCTCATAGGATACATCCCCTATATATATATATATATATATATATATATATATATGTAGTGAGGTGTAAGGTATGACCCCTCAATTGGCCTGAGACAACATACATATATGTGTGAGGTTGATGCCATATATTAGTACGTATAATGATATGCAAAATATGTTTATGTGATTGTTAGTGGATAGGTAATTGACACCTCATTGGAGGTTTAGTTTGTGTTTTGCAATGGAAATATGTTAAGGATTAAATCCTCCATATGCCTAGGAATTATTTGAACTGAAATGATGGTGAATTGAAGTATTGATTGTGTTGGGTATGTCATACCCTGAGAACAGTATTCATTAGTTCTCTACTCATATATCCATATATGGGAAGAGAATGATACTATGTTAAGGACCTGTAACTTGGGTAGGTTCATTCTTAAGCCTGCTTCAGGCTTATGATTTTCTATTTCCGTTATGCTTATTTCAAAGTCGTGTGTCGCTTAGGTCCTTGGGGTGTTGTGTTCAATGCAAAAAATTTCTTTAGTTTTAATAATCCTAAGACTAATTCTAAGAATTTATGTGAGACGCCGCATTTACTTATATATTTATATTTTATTTTTTAATGTAGTACACAATTTTTTTCATTTTCATATGAAATACATATAATAAAATAAGTATTTTTAATATGTTAAAAATTATGATATTTTATTGTAGTATTTTATTTTGCAGTATAAAGTATTGGCTCCTGTAATTAAGTTGTAACCGGCCTTATACATGTCTCAATCTCTCACCACTAACTGACTGATGATCAATTAAAGCCAATTTATTATTACCCTCTCTTTTGAAAAGACGCGGGAGGGGGATTTTGTAACTTAAATAAATAGGAGAACGATTTTGAAAAACAAAAGTTGTTTCTGAAAATCATTTTTATTTTTTATTCAATCAAACGAGAAAATTTTTCAAATTTCAAAAAATGTTAGATACATGAAAATGAAATACACTTTGTGCATTTGTCATTACTATATTATTCACTTTGACCCAAATGCTTTAGAACTTTTCATGGATTGATAATACAGCCTATTAGCATTATTGGCAGCTGGTGTAACTGTTCCATGATCATATATAGAAAGTTTGAATGTAAAAAGCCATATTGATATATCCAACATTTTCAAGTTTAATAAAATCACAATCATTGGATACAAGACAAATCTTCTTGAAAACTTAAGCTGCCTCAAAAGTTTTGAAAACTGTAGAATCAAAGAAAAATCACAATCATTTTTCCTATATCTCTTCAAAATTATATGATCACCCGCACAATTTTCCTGATATTTAATTATCAACCTGGTTAATTTTCCTTTCAGCCACTGTAAAACAAATTATATATATATATATAGATGATGCAATATTGTTGTATAAATCTTAATTAGACAAGACATGATGACATTATTCTTAATGATTTTGATCATCTATGATACGATCTTATGAAATTCAACAACTTCTTTTAGGTAGACCATGATTAAAAATACTAGAAATAAAATATTCATGTAACCTAAGTCTCAAGGAATACTTATATGTTGTTCTTAAATAAAATTTATCAAATTATAGATAAGTTTTGGTGAAGTATAAAAATGAGATTTGACTAAATTAAACTTATGTATAAAATTTACAAATGAAATTTAATTGTAAACTAAAATAATTTTTTTACTCATTGTAATCAAAGTAAAAATTAATTTTTTTAAAACTTTTGAAATACTAATAAAATTTCAACAATAATTACATAGAACATATATAGAACAATATATGGTGCCTCGAGTATAATTCAATTCGTAGCTTTCATTAGACTAGCGCAATTAATGAGTCAAAGTTTTTGCATCGAAAAGCTACTTGATACTTTTATGTAAAGCCAAAGTTTCAGTATGCCAAAGTGTAAATCAATCCTCATAGAATCTACGTGACGCTCTTTTGCTTTTCAGATATAAAGTTATTGTATTATTTTAATAATAAATAGACGATGGATATGAAATGAAAATGAAACATTCAAGTTTCAGTCAAAAAGATCCTTCAAGTGCTGTAGTGTCATACAAGTACAAAGCAACTCAACAATCAAAGAGAAAGAAAAGGTTGGTTATTTGTTGCATGTATTTGAGATGATGAGCAAGTCCCCAACTAAAACCAAAAGCTAAATTATAACGCAATTGTTTCCTTTAATCTTTTCAGTTTATAATTCTTCAAAATAGATCGTTTAATGTTATGAAATGATGATCAAGAGAACCAAGAGCAAAATTGAATAAACGTGTGAAACATGGGATTTCAATGTTTAGTTAGACAACATGTGATGTGTGTATGGTAATGCATGTGTGCCTAATTTTATGGATTAGAAGATATACAAGAAGAATTAATGACGTCTTAATTTAATGCAATTTCAAATGCGTGTGGACGGACTCCTTTTAGGAAACCCGTATGGAAACTATTTGTTATTTTTTTCACCGTTAAATCATTTATCGATAATGCAATTTTTATAAAGGTCATCGATGATTGAATTCATGCATGTTTTAGCATTCTTATCGAGGTATAAGATTTACTATTTTTACCTTTATTTTATAGGTGTTAGAGTGGTTCACAAAATTTTATCTAAGGGAGTTTGAGTTTTCGTGAGACATTATCGAAAAGAAATATTTTAAGAAAGCTGACGGAAACAATAAGATAATTGATGAAAAGATTTGTAAAAAGAGAGTTCTTGATAAAACTAAAAAAAAAAAAGAGTTCTCAAAAAAAACTTTTTGAGTAAGTTTTCAAAAGCGAACATTCGGGAAACAATTTGTAAAAAAACTTGTGAGAAAAAAGTTATTGGGGCTATGTAAATTTTTTTTGAGACATGTTATTGAGAAAGAGTAAGGGTTCATTTGGTTAAAAGTTATGTAAATAGAGTTAAGAAAACTGAAGTTTTATAAACGAAGTTAAGAAAGCTGAAATTTTGTAAACGGAGTTATGTTTGATTTAGAGTTTTGAAAAAATCAGCTAGAAAGTAGTTATGTTTGGTTGGTAAAAAAAATCAGTAGAATTGGGTTAGGAAAATGATAATTTGCGGTCAAATTATCAAAAAAGGTATTAGTTTTAATATATGTGATGTGTATGTATATTTATATATATTAATATTATATGTATAAATTGAAAGTTATATATATGTTCCCCCGGGGATCGGGAGGCAAATCCCACGATGCCCCACTAGGTTCTATTGCCATTTAGAGGGATAATCATGTGTACAATAGTTATAGCTTAGTGGGCTTGAGCCGGTTGTCATAGGGTCAACCCTTATATAAATACTGATTGTACATTCACGTGATGGATTAAGTGACAAATTATAGAGATTAATAAACCTAATTCCTAGGGGATTTCTCTAGGGTTTTGTGCCTAATATTCTTTGTGTGTGAACATTTTGGCGCCCATTGTGGGGTCCGGTAAAACGGATCTTACGCCTCACTTTCAAACCCTAGTCCTAAAAACACATCAGCAATGGTGAACACGCACAACACCCGCAAGGAAAAGGATGCCGGACGACGACAGGAGCCCAGTAATGACGATCAGATTCAACTACTTAAGAGCATGGTGGAAGCCCTATAGCACATGGTGGCGAACTTGCAGCAAGAGAATGCGGAACTCTGAGGGCGACGAGGTGTAGAGCGAGAGGCCTCTAGCAGTAATGACACCCGATCTGCCCAGCACAAGACCAATGGCCACATCTCCCATCAGACACAGGAAACCACGGGATACGAACCGAAGATTCCCTTCGCTGCCCACCCCTTTATTGAACAAATCATGGATGCGCTGACCCCTTTGAATTATAAGCCTCTGTCCATGGAAAAGTATGATGGTAGAGGGGACCCTGAAGAGCACCTCACCATGTTTACGACCACCATGCTGATCACCAGGGCGTCAGACTCTCTTTTCTCCAGGACCTTCCCCACAACTCTGACTAAACCAGCGTTTCAATGGTTCTCTTACCTCCCCCAGAGGAGCGTCACTAGTTTTGAAGATCTCACTAAGAAGTTTCTCAACCAATTTTCCGCTAGCCGAGCGGTACAATAAACCTCCCATAGCCTGGTAAGCTTGCGCCCACTCTAGAGTGAGACGTTGAAGCAGTATATGGCTTGATTTTTCAAGCAGGCCATCCAGATCCGAGACCTTAGCTCTAAGGTGGCATTGCACGCCATACAAACTAGTCTCCGCCTAAGTAAATTTTCCAATTCCCTGGCTAAAAAACTGCCTTTATATATGGACAATTTCCGCACAAGGGCCTCCCGGTACATCAGTATGGAGGAGTGAAAGGCGGATCAGGTAGATCAAGTGAGTCTCCCGGATCGAGCCAACCATCGAAACCCCAGAAGATGGGCCCTGATCGGAAGAACACAATCAAGGAAGAAAAAGACAAGCTTATGTCCACTAACTTCATCAGAGAAGTCAAATATCCAACCTAGCTGTCCAATGTTTTCATGGTTAAAAAGTCGAGCGACAAGTGGCAGATGTGTGTTAACTTCACCGACCTAAATAAGGTATGCCCTAAGAATCCCTATCCTTTACCTAGTATTGATCATTTGATAGATGGTACTTCAGGTTACAGGATCTTGAGTTTCATGGACAGATACTCGGGGTACAACCAGATCCGAATAAATCTAAAGGATGAGGAAAAGACAGCCTTCATTACAGGCGGGGTAAACTTTTGTTACCGAGTAATGCCCTTTGGCCTGAAGAATATGGGAGCCACCTATCAGAGGCTAGTTAATAAAATCTTTGCCAAGCAAATCGGAAGAAACATGGAGGTATACGTGGACGACATGGTGGTCAAGACCAAAAAGGCGGAATTGCACATGCAAGATTTAGAAGAGACATTTTCTGAGTTGCGCAAGCATAATATGTGGTTGAACCCTGAAAAATGCTCTTTTGGGGTCCAAGGCGGGAAGTTTCTAAGGTATATGCTTACCCACCGGGGCATTGATACCAACCCAGATCAGCGTCGAGCCATACTGGAGATGCAAAGCCCTCAAAATATTAAAGAGGTCCAACACCTCACTAGTCGGATTGCGGCCCTTTCTCGTTTCCTTTTAAAGTTCTTAGAAAAATCCATGCCATTCTACAAGGTGTTGAAGAAAACCGACTTGTTCGAATAGACTTCGGAGTATGAGAAGGCGTTCCAAGACTTGAAATCCTACCCCGTATCCCCCCCCCCCCGATTTTGACGCGGCTAGACACGGGGTCAGAGCTGGTCCTTTACCTCTCTACCGGGACCGATGCAGTCAGCTCAGTCTTGGTTCAGGAAGATGGCTCACTTCAGAGGCTAGTGTACTTTACCAGTAAAACACTACAGGGAGTTGAGGTGTAATACCAAAGGGTTGAAAAATTCGCCTATAGCCTTGTTGTGGCTACACGTCGATTTTTCATAGTCACCAAGTTGTGGTCAGAAACCGAGCAACCGCTAGGTAAGATCCTCCAAAAGCCTGAACTTACGGGAAGGATGGTTGCCTGGGCAGTCAAACTATCTAAGTATAGCATTCGGTACAAAGCTAGAGGACCTATTAAGGCACAGGTACTGGCAGACTTTTTGGTAGAGCTTGGAGATGATAAAGATGGCTACGATGATGCACATGGTTTATGGACTCTCTCGGTGGATGGGTCCTCCAATACGAATGACAATGGAGCAGGGGTTATACTGTAATCTCTAACAGGCTTGGTGGTCGAAGAGTCACTTAGATTCCTATTCAAAGCCATCAACAATCAGGCGTGTATGAGGCCCTCATTGCTAGACTACGCACAACTCTAGACTTAGGGGCCAGGTGCGTCCAAGTGAAAACTGACTCACAGCTGGTAGCCAGGCAGGTAGAAGGGTCGTACCAAGCGAAGGACCCAACTTTAGAAAATTACTTGGCATGGGTAGGCGAACTGATTGGCGAACTTAAACATTTCTGAATAGTCCATGTTCCGCGGGTAATGAACGAGTGCGCCAACCTGCTTTCCAAATTGGCCAACATAGTCAAAGCAGGAAATCTTAAGACAATTGTCTAATTATCCTGGAAGAACCCACGATATAGGAACCTTAACAAGTACTCTAGATAAATGAAGCACCGATTGGTGCCATATGGATGACCCCAATTATTGATTTCCTTCACTAGGGGACTTTCCGAAAGACCATCAACAAGCCAAGAAGCTACAGGTGCAAGCAACTAATTATACCCTACTGGATGGTCAACTTTACAAAAAAAGATTCACCACGTCACTTTTGAAGTGTCTAAATGAAGACCAAGCAGACTATGTGATACAAGAGCCCCACTCAGGGATCTACAGCCTCCATGGCGGAGTTCGTCCACTGGCAGCCCGTGTCCTCCGAGCAGGATACTTCTGCCCAACCCTACGGGCTAATTGCGCTAAGTTTATTAAGAAATGTGACTCGTGCCAATGAAATACAAATCAAATCCACAGTCATCCTGAGCTTCTACATGGAATCCTGACCCCTTGGCCCTTCAACACTTGGGGAATGGATATCCTAGGACCGTTCCCCCCGGAAGAGGCCATGTCAAGTTCCTTCTTGTGGCAATCAACTTCTTTACCAAATGGATCGAGGCTGAGCCCCTTTCAACCATCACCATAGCTAAGGTTCAGACTTTTACTTGGAAGTACATAATCTGCAGGCACGGGCTCCCCCATATAATTATTTCAGACAACAATTCGCAGACAAATAGTTTGTTAAGTTTTGCGAGAACTTGGGCATTAAGCAAAATTCTCTTTTGTAGAGCGCCCACAAACTAATTGTCAAGCTGAGACGACCAATAAGGTGATTCTCCAAGAGCTCAAAAAGTGGCTCGGACAAGCCAAGGGAAGATGGGAGGAAGAGTTACCTAGAGCCTTTTGGGCCTACCACATGACTCACCTTCAGTAACCCATGAGACCCCGTTCTGACTCACATACAGAGCCAATGCCATAATATCGGTCGAGCTAGGGGAGCCATCTCTCTGACGCCTCGCCTATGATGAAGACTCTAATGACGAAGGAAGACGTGAATATCTGGATCTCAGCTTAGAAGAATGGGACACTGCGTATGTAAAGATACAAGCAGCCAAGCAAAAATCTGGCAAACGTTGGAACTCTCTCCTCTGACCCTGACCATTTCATAGAGGAGATCTCGTCTTGCGTATCATAGACAACAACTGGAGACCATGAGAAGAAGGTAAGTTTGCCGCTACAAGGGACGACCTATACTGGGTCAAGAAAGCCATCGAAAAAGGTGCTTACCACTTGGAGGAGTTGTCAGGGAAGGAAATACCAAGGACATGGAATGCCACTCACTTGAAATCTTACTACAGTTGATTATTGTACACAAGTGTACTCTTTTTCCTATCCAAGAGGTTTTTCCCACAGGGTTTTTCTCTCGGAAGGTTTTAACGAGGCCCTCATTTCTCTAATAAAAGCTTTAAGACATTCAATGCATTAAAGTCCGAGCAAGGAATCGATCCTCTCGGTAATTTGTTCACAAAACTTAAAGTGCATTATATTCATTCGATTCATACATCAACCAATAAGAAAAAAAAGTAAACTTCATACAGGCATTTTCCTAAGGGGCGGCCCTAGAGAACTCGACGTTGAGGGGCTCTGGGGTCGGCATACCACCAGCAATTTTGGCCTCGGGGACAACACTCTCCTCACCTACGTTAACTCCTCCTTGGTCGTCATGAGAATCTGGGTACGGGACAATCTGGCCATCCACAATAATCTTAAAAGGATCGAGCCCTTCGAAATCTAGCACGACAGAAGGGTTCAGAACAGTGATTTGCTCCTAGTAGAGCTTAAAAATATCCACATATTTCATGGGGATGTCCCTCTCCACCGCCTCAAGATCAGATTTCAACTCTTCCCTTTGAGCCTCCAAATCTGCCCGGGCCTTCTGAAGGTCCTTCTCCAATTCCTGTTTTTGAGGGACATGGTGTTGTAGGTTTCCTCGATTTCCTCAACGCTTCTATTCCAAAAAGAGCACCTTTCCCCGCCCGCTGACAATTTTTGACTCGGCTAAGGTTCGCTCGGCCTGATCGACCTCCAAATCCCTCTCTGATTGCCCAAGGTCGTCGTTCAGCTTCGCCGCCAGATTCATTGCATCCTCTGCCCGTGCTCCCCTACTTTCTTTCCCTCCCGCAACAACTCATTCTCTTTCTTAAGAGTCTCATTCTCCTGGGTCAGTAAGGCCAAGGCTTTCCCTTGGGTAGCTAGCTGTTTCTCCATGGATCGGGTTATAAATGTCACCTAGAGACCAAACATTTCCACTACTTGGTACATAGCGATACAGGTTAAAGAGGTATACTTCTTTTCATCTTCTTTAAAAAGGACCGCTCGGTCTACAAATTAAGGCACAGGAAAACGTATATCCCACAGGGAATGAGCAGGGTTTCTGTCAGTGCTCATCGACCCATTTACAAAAGCCTCCCAGAGGCGCTCGAAACACTGGGCACGGAACCAACAATCTTCTCTGCAGAAATAGAACCACCAGATCTCACAGGAGCACCTTCAATCCTTCCAAAAGACCTCTCGCACGTCACCAAGGGAGGAATTTCCTCCTCCGCATCATCACTCTCAGGAACGTGGATGATGCTAGCAGCCTGCCTCGCAGGTCCTTCATTTTGAGTGGAAGGGGGAGGAGGGCGAGAACAGGAGCTCTTGGGGATTTGTACGGCCGACCCCCCTGGCAAGACCTTTTGGTGACCCAACTCGCTTCCTTTTCTAACTGTGACTGAGCCAAAACAATACTAATAAGGGTAGCAGCAGTGGAAATAATGACTTGGGAAGAAGCGGGAACGACAGCGGAAGACGCACCAGCTTTCCTCACCCGGACTTTCTTCCCAACACCTTTGGGATCCACCTCTTGGTAACGTTTCCTTAAATATTTTAATGACAAAGAATGAGGGGCCATGTCATCTGCCAAAAATGAAAAGAAACGGCGGGTCAATACAAAGAAAAAGAAAATGTTAGTAATAACCGAAAGACAACACTAATACGCTACTTATGAATCCAGGCGGCCTTGGAATCTGGATAAGGAGATAGGGAAATCAATGCCTACGAACTGAAATAAATATCTACATCTTCAGTTAAAAACCTCGCGTCTGATTGCTCGGACATGGTGAGGTCATCCCATTATACTCGAAACTGAACTGGGTTCTGGGTCCAATACAGAGGGAACAAAGGTTAAGAATTAGCGTCGTGCAGGAAATCCTCCCCCAGCAGATCTAAACCCACACGGAGTTTGAAACACCCAGTCTTGAAATTCTTGTATGACTGGTCGAAGGCTCAAATTAAATTTCAATGAGCCACCCCACTTAGGGAAATCCAGCCCATTGCAACCCCAACTTTTGGAACCCTGGCTTGGAAAAAGTAAAAGAAAAGAGGGACAGAGGCATCCCGACCAAAGTAATCACAAATGATTTCGAAAGCCTTTATGAAGGTCCACCCGTTAGGGTGTAACTGGGTCAGAGCAATGTTTAGGGTGTTTAAGACACCAATTTTGAAATCAGAAAAAGGAAAAGACAGATGAAGGCAAGAAAATAACGTCTCATATACAAAGGTGAAATCCACCTCGCTCGGGTTGGTGTGGCGGTGGTAGGCCTAGTTAGACAAAGAGTAGCTCACACATTCCACGTTATGAGCAAACTTAGAATGACTAAAGCTCTCCCCTTCCCACAGTTTTGCTATGGATTCCTCGCTTTACAGAGCAGAAGGAATGGACAAAACTTCATCCCTCACCCAACTATAGGAAGTTTCAGCGATAGAAGCCATGGCACCCTAATTCGAAAGCAACAACTAGGAAGAAAAGAGACACTAACTTGTTTGGTGGGGAAACTAAAGAAGGTATTATCGGAGATAGAGTGTTCGAGGAAACGAAGCAGAAGAGACAAAGAAGAGCAAGGAAAAAACAACAGTGACTACCGAAAAACCCAGAGGGAATTCAAAGTTGAGATATTTATACTTCACAAAAGGGGCCTCAATAAGACGTTTATAGATGAAGGGATCCAACGGTTGAGGATTCACTTTGTGCAACTATAATCGATAGGCCATAACAAGGAGTCACATGAAGAGCCAAGAAGATCCAGTGGTTAGGGGTCCATCTGTTATGACTATAATCAAAGGGACACAACAAGGAGTCATATGGAGAGTCAAGAAGATCCAACAGCTAAGGATCCATCTGGTCCCATCATTAAGACAACAATCACGCCAACAACTCCATTAAGAAGAGGTGATGCCCAGTATCCCCAAAACATATCATTAATGGCATTGGAAAGCACAAAGACATCGCAATCATTAAATACACACCGAAACTCATCGAAAATGCAAATGACGGTTAACCATCTTTTGCCAAGTGGCATGGGAGAGCTCCATTTAATAAGGCCTATCATGTGATGTGATTAAGAGCTTCTCTCACTCAGAATTTCACTTGAAATATCACTCAGAGCTTCTCTCACTCAGAATTTCACTTGAAATACCTTTCAGAACCAACAACACCCAACCAACATTGGAAAATTCCATCTAGGAGTGCGAGTCACCATCCGCATCTAGCCACTTCACTCATCCTTAGGACCAGAGCTCGTGACTAGGGGCTTCTGTTCCCCCGGGGATCGGGAGGCAAATCCCATGATGCCCCACTAGGTCCTATTGCCACTTAGAGGGATAATCATGTGTACACTAGTCATAGCTTAGTGGGCTTGGGCCGGTTGTCATAGGGTCAGCCCTTATATAAATACTAATTGTACATTCACGTGATGAATTAAGTGACACATTATAGAGATTAATAAACCTAATTCCTAGGGGATTTCTCTAGGGTTTTATGCCTAATATTCTCTATGTGTGAACAATATATTAAATATAATTATACATATTAAAAATGAATTAATATATTAAAACTAATAATTTTATTTTATTAGTTTTTATATATTTTAATGTGTTGGTATATATATGTTAACGTTATATATACATAAAATGAATGTATAGGGCTTAAACATTTAGAGTTTAGGGTAAAGGTTTAGGGTTTAAATGATTCAACACTTGTTATTCGTCGTTACTTACACATTGTAACTAAAATTACCCTACCCTACGTAATTTAAATTATTATTAACGAGTCACTATTAATAGTTACTTTAAACGTGTTTCCTACATCTAGTCAACTCGTGCTGGTTTCGTCCAAATGCTAACTTAATTTAAACAACTAAACTATAATTAAACATAAACAAATAATTCTAAAATGGCTAAACTATATTAAATTTAATAATTCTAAAAAAACATAAACAAATAATTAAACATTACTTAATTAAATTAAACAACATAATTTCATAAAAAATACATAATTAAATTTAATATAAACAAATTTCATAATTTGGTAAACCCAAGGCCAACATCCATGCACCACACCCATCACCACCATCCATGGCCAACAACCCCAAACCCACGACCACTACCCCACCCCACCCTTAACCCCACACCACCACCATCCATCACCTTAAACCCTAAACCCATGATCACCACACCACCCGATAAACCCCACAAACCCCCACCACCTTCAACCCCAAACCACCACCTTCAACCCCAAGCCACCACCGAACCCTAAACAGCCCCGTGTGGCAAGAAAACCTAACCCGACACCATCACCCTTAACCCTAAACCACCACCCCAACCCCAAATAACCCCTTTACGGGAAGAAAACCCAACCCAACACCACCACCCTTAACCTTAAACCACCATCACCAATCATACATAGCCCCCCCTACGGAAACCCCTATTAACCTGAGACCACTACCCTCAACCCCTTAACAGCCCCCCATACCTCGATCTTTATGGATCTAGTGTTCAAGCTTGTTCCTTCTTTAGATCTAAGCCCAAGTTGGTGTTTTTCTGGTGGGTGACAAGTTTAAGGTGCCAATGAAGGGGTATGGCTATCTTTTCCATGAATGGCGTTAGCTTGAGGCATGACCCAACAGCTTCCACGTGACGGAGGTCCTGCCAACGAAATGTAGGTTGAACCATGGAATGGAGTGCCATAGCTGCTGCTAAACACACCACCGTTCATATCGACGAAGTCACCTGCCATTAAACGTGACAAAATGGAGGGTGGAACGTGAACCAAACAGGCTATAAAACTTTTGAAATAAGTTGTTATCTAAAGAAAATAAAGTACTTTTCAAGACAAGTTATTTTTGAGACAAAATAAAACTTTTGAGACAAATTATTCTTTAGACAAAAGACAGCTTTTGAAACAATATATTATTGAAATAAAATAAAGCTCCCAAGATAAAAAATTAAAACTTTTGAGATAAATTGTTCTTGAAGAGAAAATAAAGCCTTCAAGACAAGTTGTTCTTGAGACAAAAAATAAAACTTTCAAGACCAGTTGTTCTTAAGACAAAAAAATAAAGCTTTTAAGACAAGTTGTTCTTAAAGACAATAATAAAGCTTTCAAGACAAGTTGTTCTCGAGATAAAAAGCAAAGCTTTTGAGACAAGTTATTTTCGAGACAAAATAAACCTTTCAAGACAAGTTGTTCTTGAAGATAAAAAACAAAGCTTTTGAGATAAATTGTTCTTGAGACAAAAGGAAAAGCTTTCAAACAAGTTGTTTTCCAGACAAAAATAAAGATTTTGAGACAAATTGTTCTCAAAGACAAAAATAAATTTCTCGAAATAAGTTGTTCTCAAGAAAAAAATAATAAAACTCTTGAGATAAGTTGTTCTCAAAACAAAAATAAAAGTTTTCAAGACAAGTAATTCACGAAACAAATTATATATAAAAAATTTTCAAGATAAAGTATTCTCAAGATAAATAAAGCTATAAGTTATTCTCACACTAGTAGAGAAAAAGGAAAAAGACTTACAAATTTGGTTTCGCAACCAAGTTTATATCAATCGAGATAATATATTGAGACATTTAAATTCACTTAGAAACCGAGTTTGTAAGTGTTTTTAAACTCAGTTAGTATAACTGAGTATAAATGTGTGGATATGCAATCAAGACTGGTTGGAGAATAGCAATTGGGTTGGTGGACCTGTTCCCGGTAATCCTGGTAACTGGAGAAAGACTTTTTTCTTGAGCGTTAAGTGGCTCTGGAGAAAGACTTTTAGAGTTAGTTCAAGGAACAAATATTCTTCTTATGCTGAACATAAGGCACTATTAACAAAACAGGGTAAGAATAGGGCCACCCTCAATGGAAGCAGAGGGGGAAAAGCACGGAAGAAAGCCGAGGAGAAAGAACTTTTGGAGGAGGAAAAGAGGAAATAAAGGGAAAAGGTTGCAAGGTTAGTATGAGTCATTTAGTTATAATGAGTTAAGACCACAATACAACAAGATATCTAACAGAGTTATTTAACATATCTAACAGAGGAAAACTACAACATAGAGACCATATATCTAACAGTGTCATTAAATTACAATGAGTTTAACTAACCAAATACCTTATGGGGAAAGCAGTGCGTATAGGGAAAAAGAAGCAAATGTAAGTCTAAAGAAGATAAAGACGAAGACGAAGCAATGGTCCAAAGAAGATGAAGCAACAATCCAAAGAAGAGGTAATCATGGTTGAAATTGTGTAACCCTATGCACGTAAAGAAGAAGAAGAAACTAGTATAACGTTATGACCTTTACTTTTCAAAAATCTAAATTAGTATGCACACATTATGCTTTTCAACTCAGTTACTATAACAAACAAGTTTATATCTAGATACTTCAACTGAGTTAAACAAGCAACCGAGTTTATATGTGTACCTAAATAAATAAATCAACAACCCTATCAACTTGGCTAAAAGTACAATCGAGTTTATATGTGCACATTCCAACTCAGTTAAATAAGTAACCGAGTTTATATCTCTACCAAATAAAAAATAAAAATAAAAAATCCTATAAATTTGGTTGTACTTGTAAACAAGTTTATAGCTTTGTTTTAAACTCGGTTCCAAAATAAACTCGGTTAAAAATCCTATAAACTTGATTATACTTTTAACTGAGTTTCTATGTTTACTGCCGTGACGTGGACGACCAAATAACGATTCAAAAAATTTTTGTTTTTTGAAAATAAATTATAAAAAAGTGTGGAGTTTCCACCAAGATTTTATTTTTATTTTAAAAAGGTAAAATATTAGAAAAACCCTTTAGAGTTCTAGGTTTGGGAGTTGGTTACGAAGAATGAAGGTATTAACACCCCTATTCACCTGTTCCAAAGAAACAGTACCTCAATTAAACTACGTAATTATTTTTAAATAATTTAAAAGTGACCCAATAATAAATAAAAATTATTTAAGAAAAAAGGGCCAATAAGAACTAATCTTGCTCCTACGTATTTCCTGGTGAAATGAGAAATCAGGGTTACCTTGTTCTTGTTAAAAAGTGCTCTTATGATTTTATTTAATTGGTGCCATGTATCCCACGACACTGATAAAATTATTTATATTATTTATAAAATTAGTGGTGTCTCTTGTTTTTCTAACCTAAGATTCCCACAGAGTATACTAAGAAATAAATTATGTCCACGATTACACTAGGAAGTTTTTTCTCTACCCACAAATTGTTACAAGGTGTTACTTATATAATAACATAACAAGCACAACTCCCATAAGAGTATTCGATATGGGACTAAATAAAGCTAACAATTTAGATTTTAAAAATTAGTAACTCCTAATCTTAGAGCATTCAATGTGGGACTAAATCTAATCTAACTTTTCTATTTATTTTTTATTTTCCTTTTCTTTTTTCTTTATTTTTTATTTTTCTATTATTATTATTATTATTCCTTTTTTAATAACATTGAATAAAATTTTTTTGTTTAACAAGACTAACATTCTTTAAGAACTCTTTTTTAAAGACAAGATGTAAAACCTGTTACCTTTTTTATTTTTATTTTATTTTTTGAAATGGCACCCTGGACGAAATTGGGTAGCAACATTTACTGAAATTAGGAGCATCTTATGTCAATCCTTGAATGTCACAACCATTTTTTGTACAATCTTTTTGATGTTCTTATTTGCTACTTCCACTACTCATTCATTTTTGGCCGATATAGAGATGAGTTATGGTGTTTAATTTTGAAAGTCTGGCATAATTCGTTCATCAATTTATTGTTCAAATTTAATTTGTTGTTTGTTATGATTTTTCTTGGTAACCCATAACGACAAATCAAGTCCTTTTTGATAAACTTGATTATCATATTTCTAGAGACGTTGGCATATGATGCAACTTCAACCCATTTTGTGAAATAGTCTATTACGATTAGAATGAAACTGTAAATACTATATTTTTATTTTTTATTTTTACTTTTTTAATTATTAAAAAAATAAACAATAATTTTCCTACACCATTCCGGAAATTCCGTTCAGAATCCGGAATTGGTTCCCCAACTTTCCACTGGCTTCATCTTCTCACTTATCCGGATCTTTATAAAACTGAATAGACAGAGATTAAAAAGATCATCCAACTTCATCATCATTAAATCATAAGCCAAAAGACAACACTTCTTCTTCCTCCTTCAATCTACAATACCCATACCCTTTCCACTTACCAACAACAAAAAACCAAAAAAAATAATATCCTCTTCTTTTCTTCTACTCACAGCATCCAAACCATAATCTAAACAACCCAAAAACACAATACTCCCCTCTCATCTCATCACCAAACAACAGAGCAACAAGAGCAAAAAAAATAAAAATAAAAAAATCATCCTCTAAAAATAATCAAACCTTTCTCCTCTTATTTTTCTCAAATCAATACCGAATCAGAACAAAAAAAAACAAAAGAGCAAAAATAATAACCAAATAGTAATGAGAAACAAAAAAAGAAGAAAAAAAAAAGAGAACCAACACTACCACCATCCAGTCCACCACCAACAAACCCATAACCCATAACCACCATCTTCTTCCACTGTAAGTATTTTCTTTGCCTTTTTTTGTTTTGTTTTCTCTCTCCCCTCCATGCTTTCTTTTCTCTCGGTGGCTGCTGTAATTTTCCTTATTCTCTGTGTCTGTGTATATAAGTGAAGAGAATATAGGTTTAGGGTGGGCTAAGGCCCAAAGCGAGTTTATTTTTTTTTAAATAGGTTTCTGTCAAGAATGAGTCAACTATTGTATGGTGTGAATAATAACAAAATACATACTTGGTCTAGTGGTAAGCCATGAGTGTTGGAAATTTGAGGGGAGTGTGTTCGAGACTTGGTGCTACACTTATGTTTTAGTTTTGTTTCATGCTAGCCTTGCTGATTTGTTATATAGCGTTTGTAAATTTTTTAACAAATAATGAGTGTTGTTCTAGTGGTGAATGTATGTGCCAAGGCTTGAAGGGGATGGGTTCAAAACTCATCATCCATGTTTGTGTTAATTTTTATTTTATTATGAGTATACAAATAAAACTTGTTTGTAACTTTGTTAATAGATACAAATGTAGTTTCAATGGTAAGAGTTGTTATTAGTTAAACAAAAGGACATGGATTCAACATCCACCTTCATTTTTTGGCTTTTCTTATATATTTTTTTTATCATTTTATTGATTTTGTGTTTTTATTATTCTTGTTATGTTTAACACACGTGGAAGATTCATTTTCCTTATTTGTATTATATGTTTTATCTAATATTTTATTTTAGTCATTTTATTTGTTTTAGCTTATTTCTTTCTTTTAATATATATATATATATATATATTGCATTAACCCTTCTGTTAGTTTATCCAAAAACAAACTAAAGTTAAAATATGACTTGGATTTACTCTTAGGATTTGAACTTCCTTTTTTTTTAAAAAAAATATAAATTAAATTAAAAAATATATTTTCTTTAAGTCAAAATTAAAGTTTAAAAAATAAAAATTTAATAAAAAAACTACGTGACCCTGATTTCTTGAAAGCTCGAGAATACGTAAGAGCAGGAAGTAGTTCCTGTCGGGCCCATCTTTCTTTGTTTAATTTTTAGAGTTTTTATTTTTGTTTTGTTACTAAAAGGAGGAGCGAGGTTAATTTGGACGAGACGTCCTGTTAATCTCATTTTTTTTATAATATCTCTTTTTAAAAAAGGGAGGAGCGAGGTTAATTTAGACGAGACATTTTGTTAATCTCACATTTTTGAGGTATTTCTTTAAAGAAGGAGGAGTGAGGTTAATTTAGACGAGACGTCTTGTTAATCTTACATTTTTGTAGTATTTCTTTAAAAGAAGAAGCGAGATTAATTTGGAGGAGACGTCCTGTTAATCTCATATTTTTTAATAATATTTCTTTTAAAAAAGGAGGAGCGAGGTTAATTTGGACGAGACGTTCTATTAATCTCATGTTTTAAAAATTCTGGGCCTATTTTTTGTTTATTTTTGTATGCTTTGTCATTTCATACGTTTCTTCTCTGAAGAAGTTAAAATAATTTTTAGGCTAATTATAATGCGCGCTATCATCTTGAGGTAACCGTTTTATAACAGACAGTTGTGAGGTGCTAATACCTTCCTCACCTGTAATTAGACTCCCGAACTTGGAATTTTATTTTTATGACCAATGCTTTAATAAAGGTTTTTCTGGTATTTTACCCTTAAAAATATTGGTGGCGACTCCCTGTTATCTTTTCGAAAGGATTTCGAAACTCGTTTAATTTTTAAGGGTCGGTCGTCCTGTCGCGATCCCGGTCGCGACAGAAACGATGACCATTAGAAGCTTTAGGTTCAATAGGCCTAATGACATCCATTCCCTACATTGAAAATGACCATGGCATCGTCAACACATTCAAGGATGTTGGTGGAGCATTAACATTATCAATGTAAGTCTGGCACTTATGGCATTTTCTAACATACAGGAAGCAGTCAGATTCCATTGTCAATTAGAAATAGCCTGCCTTTAAAATTTTCTTAGCCATGGTGTGGCCATTCATGTATATGCGAAAGAATCCTCCGTGAACTTCTTTCATTATTTGGTTTGCCTTTGTAATGTAGACACATCGAAGCATTGCCATGTCATGGTTTCTTTTATAAAGCATGTTTTTATTTAATGGAAAACTCAACACCAATCTTCTTAAGGTTCTTTTGTCATTTTTAGAGGCATCTGAGGGGTATTCTTTATTCAACAGGTAACACTTAATATCGTGATACCATGGATGTCTATCTCACTCTTCTTCTACCAGTTGGCAATAAGCTGGTTGGTCACACATTTAAATTTTAATTTGAGGCATGTCATCATCCTGACTGATGTTAAACATTAAGGATAGGGTGGTCAAGACATCCGCCAACTGATTGTCAGTTCTAGGGACATGATGAAAGGTAACTTCTTTAAAATGCTCAATCATCTTTAAAATATAACTTTGGTAAGGAATTAACTTAGCATCCCTAGTCTCTTGTTCTTCTTTCAACTGGTGGATAACCAAAGTAGAATCCCTGTATACTTCTAAAACCTTTGCATTAGCATTAATGACAGCTAAAATGCCTAACGCATATGCATCATACTCAGCCATATTATTTGTATAGTCAAAACACAAGCAAGCAGTGACAGGGATATATTGTGTTTCTAGAGTGATCAATAGTATCCCAATCCCATGTCCTAAGGCGTTCGATGTACCATCAAACCACAACTTCCATTTTTTTATTATTTTGGGATTCTTCTTCTTGAGATGTTGCTATGATATCTTCATCAGGAAACTCAGGATGCATGGATTGATAGTCATCAAGAGGATGATAAGCCAACTGATCAGCTAAAATATTGCCTTTAGCAGACTTGTAAGTAATATAAATAAGGTTATACTCTGATAACAACATTTACCGCCGAGCAATTCGACCTATCGGGGCTGGCTTTTCAAAGATATGCTTGATAGGATCCATCTTGGAGATTAACCAAGTAGTGTGGCTCAACATATATTGTCATAAACATTTAGCTGCCCATGCTAGGGCATAACATGTTTGTTCTATCAAGGAATATCTGGTCTTACAATTTGTAAATTGTTTGCTCAAATAATAAGTAGTCTGCTCCTTTCTTTCGGTCTCATCGTGTTTCCCCAGAACATAACCCATTGACTGATCTAGTACTGTAAGATGCATGATAAAAGGTTTCCCCATGCTAGGTTGATTCTTTCTCAACAATTTGAAGATAGGCTCACATGTAGCGGTTAACTGTGAGATGAATCGGGCGATATAATTCAAGCGCCCTAAGAACCCTCATACCTATTTTTAATGTTGGGTGGAGGCATTTCAATGATAGGTCAAACTTTATCTGGACCCACTTCTATTCTTTTTTGGCTAACAATAAACCCTAGCAGCTTATCGGATTTCACTCCAAAGGTACACTTGTAGGATTGAGTCTTAACTTGTACTTTCTAAGCCGTACAAACTGCTTTTATAGATTGACTACATATTCCTTCGCTGTTTTGGATTTGGAAATTATGTCATCAAAATAAACCTCAATCACTTTATTCATCATATCATGGAAAAGTGTCACCATGGCTCTTTAATAGGTTTCCCCAACACTTTTTAGTCTGAACAACATTACCTTGTAGCAAAAAGTACCCCATAAAATGATGAAGGTGGTCTTCTTCATACCCTTCTTAGCCAATTTAATATGATTATACCCAGAAAATCTATTCATAAAGGAAAAGAAAACATGGTTGGCAGTGTTATCCACCAAAACATCAATATATGGAAGGGGAAAGTCATCTTTGGGACTAGCTCAGTTCAAATCTTGATAGTCAATAGACATGTAGACCTTCCCATCTTTCTTTATAACTAGCACAATGTTTACCACCCATTCAGGGTAAGTGACAACCATTAAAAATCCAATATCAAACTATTTTTGAACTTCCTCTTTTATTTTCAAACACACGTTTGGTTTCATTCTCCTCAGCTTCTATTTTACTAGAGGGTATTTAGGCTTCAAGGGTAGCCTATGTTCTACTATACTTTCATTAAGCCCAGGCATATCATGGTATAACCATGCAAAAATATCGAGTAACTTAACCAGATATTGGACCAAACTAGTACAATTTTCTTCTCTCGACACGGTTCCGATCTTTACCTCTTTTCTATCATGTTTAAATCTGAGGTTGATCGCTTTAATTATTTTGTGATGAGGTACTATCTCCCTATCTTCTTGGTCCACCAATCCTTTTAATTTAATAGGGAGTCAACATTCAGTCTTGTATTCTTCCTCAGTTTGATTAATAGGTTTATCAAAGTCATAGTTTTGCCCAGATAAATATCCTAAAGCCTGGGGTAGAGCTTATAGGAATTTTGCTACAAATAATTACTTTGAAAAAAACATAGGTAACTCAATAATTTCCTAGTTGTTCATCTTGAAGCTTGGTGATACTAGGTACACAAGAACTACTCCTTGATCATCCTCGAGTAGTTCCTCCTCAGCAGTAGCCACTTGATTAGCATGAATAAGACCAACACTTCTGAAGCTTTGGCAAATATGACAGATGGGGATCCTCTTAGTTTTTGGCTCTTGGTTCTCTAGCCTTGCCCTTCTTCTTTCTCTCCTTTCCTCAATAACTCTTTTTTTTATCATGTTTGGTAGGTGTGTATCCAGACCATACCTATCCTTATTGTCATAGAGGTTAAGGAAATTAAACATATTTTCCTATTGTATCATGTTTTTCTTATCTCGATAATATACTCTTTCTAGCATTACTTTGGCAACTATGAAAATTGATCTTGGAAGATGTGGGGTAGAGAGTGACCATCCTTTTTTAATATAACTTGCATTAGAGATTTCCAAAGCTTGTAATGAGGCTACTAATGCTTTTTGACTAGCCTCAATGTAAGGAGTGGTCATTGGTTGGGTTACTAACAAGTCTTTTTCCCCACTCACGATCACCGGCTTGTTGTTTATGATAAACTTAACTTTTTAGTGCAGAGTGGAAGGAATTACCCTAGCAGAGTGGATCTAGGGATATCCTAACAAACAACTATATATGGGTGCAATATCCATTACTTGAAACATAATGTCAAAGGTATAAGGACCGATTTGTATAGGTAACTCAATTTTGCCTATGACATCTCTCCTTGTCCCGTCAAAGGCCCTTACAACTGTGTTGCTCACTTTCATATGTGATGAATCAAAGGGAAGCTTTTCTAAGGTATTCATTGGCATCACATTTAAAGAGGAACCATTTTCCACTAGTACTCTTGCCATGACGTGGTCTTGACATTTCACTGATATGTGTAATACTTTGCTGTGACCAACTCCTTCAGCCGGGATTTCATCAACAGTGAATGTTATGTAATTGTTGGCGATGATATCGCCTATAATCCCATCTAAATTATCTACTGTAATTTCATGGGCCACATGAGCTTCATTCAAGACCTTCATCAGTACCCTCCTATGAGGCTTAGAGTTCATTAATAGAGATAATAATGATATTTTAGTAGAGGTTTTGTTTAACTAATCAACCACTATGTATTTACTTTGTTTGATGAATTTTAAGAATTCAGAGGCTTCTTCAACAAATACTCTTTTCTTGGGTTCATCCTATTCCTTTTATTGTTATATTCTCTACCATTTTCTCTTTTTTAAGTTTTTTAGGGGTATAAATTCTCCCACTCTTCGTCATTCCACCAATCCCTGAAATATTGGTCACAACCGTTCTTGAAGCACCTTTGTTTGGGTTGTCCTACACAACATATGTTGTATATTTCCAAGGTACAACCTTATTATCCTTGTATGGGAAAAAGGTAGCGACCTGAATGGTAATTTTTAGGGTGTTGGTCGGCTCCTTAATATAGTGAATAACCAGGGGTTTTCTGTATTATTAACACAAACGAGCTTTCTTTCCTTGCTAAGACTTGCACCAAGTGTGCATCCATTAAATCTTATAACACAGACTTGAATAACCTTCCTCATATTCCATCCTCACTAAACCTACTTTTACCAATTGATCATGGATTTCCCTCAAAGAGGTCAAGATTTCCTCTATTTGGCCTTTGATCATTTCCTCTTCCATTATGGCATTGGTGGATTGACCTTTATGCTTTGACTATAGGTTGGCTCCAAGAAGGGGCCTTTATTCTTTTAAGCTTAGCTAGCCTTCGTTTATCAGATCTTGTACCTTATGCTTCAACCCATAGCAATTCTCGGTTGAATGCCCTATTCCTATGGCATGATAATTACATTTAACATTGGCATCATACCAAGCTGGGTAAAGGGGTTCTATCTTTTGGGGTAGAACGAGAACCACCAAGGATCGATAGGATCAAGTGTTGTCAAAGGTCGGTGTATGTCATGGGAATTGGATCAAAATTGACCCTATCTTTACCTATCCTCCCTTGGTTTGGGCTTGAATTCATGGATAGAGGTTGGACAGGCTGAGGGGTAGGGGTAAGCTAGAAGGGTTGAGCAAACTAGGGTCTATATAGTTGAGGGTAAACTACCTGAGATGTATTAGCCAAGTGTGGACATGGTTGGTAATAGAGGTTTGGTTAGTACGACGTAACATTTGGACCTAGACCACTAGGTTGTGACGCACCATGTTACGCCTCTCCTTCCTCTTTCTTTACACCCCTAGATGAAGACCTCTTACCAATGGCTGTTGAAGCATCATTGGTGAGTATCTTCCCACTTCTCATATCTACTTCTACTCTTTCCCTGATGACGACCATGCCAACAAAACTTACAAATACTCTTTTAATCATCTTGTCATAAAATGGAGTTTGTAGGGTGTCAATGAAGGTGGGCACCATCTCCTTTTCAAATAAAGATGGTATGACCTACAAAACTACCTCTCTCCACCTTTAAGCATATCCTTTGAATGTTTCACCCCAACTCATCACCATGTTCTATAATTTCATTAAATTTGGAGCCAAATCAATATTATACTTGTATTTCCTAATAAAGGCGTTAGCAAGATCCTTTCATGAGTGAATATGCCTATGTTCCAAATTAGTGTACTAGCTTGCAGCTACCCAAGACAAACTGTCTTGAGAACAATGAATCATTAACTTCTCATTGTGTATATAAAAGGCCATTTTTTTGAAGTACATGGTCAGGTGCTGCTTTGGGCAAGATGCCCCCTTGTACCTCTCGAATTCAAGAACTTTGAATTTTAGAGGAACAACAACATCAGGGACCAAGCATAAGTCTGATGCCTCGCCCAACCCAAATTACCTTCTTCAATGACTCACAGTCTATCTTCCAAAGTCTGCCATTTTTCCTTTGATTATGCATCTTCCCCTCTAGGGTGAATTTTTGAGATATGGTGGGGTTACCCTGACCCTCCTATGTTGACGTAAGGCATGAAAGACAGGTGAGTAGTAGCTGTAGATGGGTTAGGTTGAAGTGTATGGGTGACAAACTAAGCTGTAGGTATGGTTTGTGCATTGGATTGACCGGGCTGAGAGGTTGTGCATCAAGAGCTTGGGATACCAGTTGCGTTAGTGGTGGGACATAACCCGGTGGGAGCTCGTATGGTGGTCATATATATTCAATCTGTTGAGCAATGGTGTTGGGCTGTGGAGTGTAACCCAAAGGAAATGTGGGAGTTGTAGAAGCTTCCCCTTGCCAAAGCTTCCTTCACTTCTAGAGCCACGGCTAACTGTTCCTTCAATTGTTCAATATCTTTTCTTAAATATTTGTTGACTTTTTCTTAGTCAGCTATTGCCTTGGGTTTTGAACGAGTATTGTATGGATGATGAGGAATCTATTTGATTATCTTTCCCTTGCTCTGGGAATCAAACAATATATTAGCAAAATATTTTAAATGAAATAAAACAAAGGTTATTGCCTTTCGGGAATCATAACCATTGTCACATGCATTAATTTTCAAGCAGCATCTGAAGTGAGAATGGAAATTAACTTGGGAGAAAAAGTGGACTCTTTATAAAGGAAACTCTTTATTTCAATTTTCATGATTACATAAATAGAGCTTATTAGGGATTAATAGAAACTACATTCCAACTAAGACCACTGATAACTCTAAAGATAAATAAAATATAACTCAATCACTACTAGCCCTGAGAATTATTTTCTTCAGCTCGTCCATAAGTTCCTAGGAATGGTCAATGAATATGGTGATGCTTCGAGGTGTAAGGAGTAGAGACACAAATGCTTGAGCCTTACGCAGCATCCTGGGAGCCTCTCGAGTAACTCTTATGACCACCCTGGCTAAGTGCATGAACTGGTCGTGCCAAAACTAAATATATGAGTCTTGTCTTGCAACCTTTGGTCTTTCAACTTAATCATTTCATTGCATTTGTGGAGCATCAGATCACCTTATCTTTTTGGAAGTTAAGCTTATCCTCATAATTAGTTTAGAGGAGCATAATTTCTTGTTGCAAGCTATCAACCTGGTCCATTAGACGGTTCATTTCATCCAAAGCAGAGTGTTTCTCATTGGTTATCTGAGTCAAGTGAGCCCTCAATTCTATTTTTTTTGCCTTAGTATGTCATCAACCTCTTTTGCTTGTGTTTTTAGTTTGAAATAAACTCCTTCTAGACATTCTTTAACTCGGTGGTGAGAGTTTTTTTTATTTGTAGTTCTTTTTTGATCTTTTCACACTCCCTACTCAAGGTTTCTCTTCAAAGTCGCTTGGTCTTGGTGAATTTGAAGAAGCTCCTTTTCTTCTTCTTCTTCTTTGTTCTTCGCCATCTTGTCCAATTCTTCTAAGCTGTCGTATTTTTTTAGGTATTATTCCTTTGTTCAAGTCGTTGGTCGCCATTAGTTCAAAGGGAAGTTTGACTTGCTTCACCCTTTCCTTTATCCATTGGCAATAGGTTATGGATGAATCAACTAGCTTAGAGTTTATTTCCTTTCCTCTTATTATAGGACTCTTCCATGCACAGTGGACCTTTTGAAGCTCTTGAATAAAACCTTTCTTTGCTAGAAAGTAGATAACAGGTTTGGATGCTTTCATAGATGGTGCACCTCTTAATGGGTAAGAGCTCATGAATTAATGAGTGGGACATTGGGATAATCCCCACATCAGTAGATAATCTTAGACTTTTTTTGCTAGAACGGTTGCCACCTTATCTTTCCTCCATGTAAGCCCTTACAAAGTTCCTTCCAGTCTTCTGGTTTTTTGATATTCGGTTGGAATATCATATAATCGTTAATTGGACAACTTGTACTACTAGGCCTCTTAAACACATGGGAAGTGATCCAAATGTAAAAGATGGATAAAGCAAGGTAGAGTAAACATTAGCCAATAGAGCAATCGCTGGAGATGCTGGATATTTTCAGAAATCTATAAACACATTTATAGTAAATTTGTCTACCAGGTTATCGACGCTGGGAAATAGAACCAAACCATAAATTGTGAAAGCAAGGACTTCCACAAAAGTATCCCATTTCTCCATTACTGCTAAGCTTTGTATATAGTTCTGTAGGAGTTCTCGGCTCAAACTTCAGGTCATATTGTTCTCAATCTTTTCTCTTGCTAACTCCTCAAGGTCCATTTTTAGAACTTCTAATACTTGCCTGATGGGGGTCTTGTGTGTTATTGAATTGATAGGGCCTGTTATCCTTCAATTGGAGGCCCAATATCTGCTCAAATTCTTCAATTGTAGGAGCCAACTGAAAGTCAAAGAAGGTGAAGCATCATAGGAGAGTATCGAAATAATAGGTAAAGGTAATGAGGGCCCCCTGTTGAACGTCCACTTCCAAAATTCTTAGTAGATTCCTATACTTATTTTCAAAGGCTACCCTTCGATGAGAACTTAATTTTAATTTGAGATGACTCAAACTAGTATAGTTCATTTTCCTTTCCTTTATCTTTATTTTATTTTTCAACTGAATCATCCCCTCTTGTAATCCCATATTAATTTCCATTCTCAATTTTTCGTGACAAGATTACGACTCCTGTGATGGAAACAACAAAACATTAATGGTGAACAAAGTAGAAAAGACACAAACAATAGAGAAGAGGGAGAAAGAGCAACAATCCATGAGCTGTTAATCCCTGATCTAAAGTTCCCCTTTTTTAGATAAGTCGTAAAATACAGACTTGGAAATTGGGAACATATAGGATCTACGTGTCATCAATCCTTCAAATAATCTCATGATTTTGAACAAAAAAAAATTTTGTATTTTATTTGAAAGATTAATAACTGTCATATAGTTTTATTAAATGGAAGGTAGGAAAAGAAATGAGAGTGTGTCCCCTTTTGAGTCTTAACTAGGTCATTTATTTAGAGTTTATCCTAGGGTTTTAGGATGTATAAACATCTCATAGGAAGACACTATTCCTAATAAGGCCACTAGAGCTCACGACTTATCTTCGACATTTACCACAATAGTCAATACAAGCCAACTAAAAGACACCTAAGAAAGCCAAACTTTAGTTGGGATTTTCATGGAAGTCAACAGGAAATACAACCTAATTGTAACACCCTCGGTTAACTAGAATAATCTCTTCCACTAGATCATTCTACTTAATTGAGGGGTTACTAAGTAATGAAAAATGTGGAAGTTTTTTTTGTATAATAAAACACTGGTGGAACAAAAACATCATAAAATATATACATGGTCAAGTTTAACGGTTGTACATCACAAAAGGTTGGGGCATGTAGGCTCCCATACAAATATACAAACAAAAGAAAAACAACTATTCTAATTTTTTCATCTATCTATAGAGACTCTGGTAGGTCTGTACTCGTGGTGGACTAAACAAGAGGTAGTTGGGTGGTAGTCTCCAATGGTGCCATACTCGTGAAAAGTTTCACAATAGAGGGATGGGAAGTCCTATGTAGTCGACTGTGATAAGCATCGTATGCCTCTGCTAATAACTCCTTGGCCTCATTTGACATAACCGTAAGATCCTTGGTCTCACCATACATAAAGATCTTAAAAATATGACAAAGGTACCTATCCGATCAGTCCCATTGACGCTTCATGAGGAATCTATCCATGGGAGATGGTATCGGTGCCATCTGATAAACATAGACCTCTGCCCTATCACCTAGGGCATAAACTATCATCACCAGTAAGGCCTGCTGAGGTAAATTTGGGAGGATAGCAGAGTCAGTCGCCATGATGTCAATTGGATGCTCCTCGGGATCCTCCTCCTACTCATCACAATCCTTTCTAGGAGATAGTTAGATATATATTTGTGTAAGTGATCTCTGCTCATCATGGTCTCCTCCTGGAGCAAATAAAACATACCCAAGAGTGAGTGACCTAGGGAGATGAGGGGGCTCTGGAAGGGGATAAGGTCCCAAGTGGTCTTTTGCTATGTCTGTATCTCTACTGGCTAGCTCCTCTATCTCAAACACTCCTAAGGGTAAGGGTGGATCTCTATAATGACAGACTGTACTCTCGATTACCTCGACATCCTTCTCGACGGGTTACTCGTCTTCTCATGGTAAATTTGCAGAAGCATCCTCTGGAACCTCTGGAATAACTGGTAGAGTACTAAGGCTGGCTCTATCTTCGATGGGAAGTCTACTTTGATCTCTATGATGATGAGAACGCGGTCTGATTGACGATCTGGGGGAAAGCTGTAAGGGCAAGACTAATCTTCCACCACAAACAGAGAGTTTTCTATTTCTGAAATCCCTCCCACATGGTGCAAGTCATATCACTATTTATATTTCCCTAGTCATAATACTGGCTTTCCTCTCGTAGTAGCACTAATTCTAATCATACTACCTTGCTCACTCTCTCTCGATTAATTCTAACTATCAGATTTCTTTCCTTTTTCTTTATTATCTCATAAGGGTATTAGATATTGTACTACAGGAATCACAATAATGGTAATCATAAATAGAATACAGCATAGTCAAGAACAACATATAATGTCATTTATGGGTTGATTTCATGTATGCTTTTCTTTTCTTTTAAAGCTTTTATGATGCATGTGGGCCAAACAATCTCATCATTCATTTCAATCACCAAAGTCCATCCTGCTTAGTTTAACACTAGGTATAACGTGTCTGCACTAAAGCGACCAGAGCCCACCAAGTCCTCCACAACATGAGGTATCTAGACACACAGGTCCTCACAATCTGGATCCATTGTTTTTAGTTCATAATAATATATCAAACAGGGGGAGTTGTTATTGAAAGAACTTTTATAATCCATGTTTTGATGATTCCAAAAATATGTTCCAAAAATATTAAAGCAGTGAGAATCTAAAATTAGTTTTTGTAATCAAATAAGGTATTTGATTAGGAGCAAGGTAATCAATTAAGATATTTGATTAAGTCTCTCAAAACAAATTTTGAAATTATTCAGAACAGAGCTAATCGAATAGGGTATTCGAATAAGGTAAATCTAGAAAAGTTTTTATTAAATCAGAACAGAGCTAATCGAATAAGGTATTTGAATAAGGTAAAATCCGGACAAATTTTCTTGAAATAGAACCTTGCTAATCGGTTAAGGTAATCGATTAAGACGTTTCTGGAATTTTCAAATTCAAGACAGAACATTGCTAATCGATTAAGGTAATCAATTAAGATGGTTTTGGAACATTCAAAAACAAATCAGAACATTGCTTAATCAATTAACGTATTCGAATAGGATGAATCAGGACTAATTTTAGTGAAGCAGAACATTGCTATTCAAATAAGGTATTTGAATACACTGGGTAAAATTGACTGATTCTCAGCTTTTGCCAAAATCGTAGGATATTTTAATGACATCAAATTCAAATTAAATCAGATTGCAACGGCTAGTTATCTCTTGAAACATTATAAATAGAGGTGATGAGAGCAAGCAGTTATAGGAGGCAGTTATAGACAGTTACATTCAGTTATTCTGTTAGTTTGTTAGCTTAGCTGTGCCTGTGTGTGTATGCATCTATATTAAGGAGTTTAGTCTCAGTTATCAAACGAATGAAAGTTGCAATACATTTCTGATTGATCAATTACTTCCAGCTCTCTCTTTTTCTCTTCCGTTGTATCTCTGATACCTTTAAGAGGCCTAAGTCCTCATTAAAAAGACACTCATATGCATTAACTTTCTTAATCTTTCTCACGCTTTCAAGAGGCAAAGTTTTGATAAATTTTTTCAGCGCATTTAACTTTCTTATTTTGCTCTTAAAGAGAGCTACATTCTTTGAGTAAGTTATTCTCTTTATGCTTTCATTTTTAAACTTGATTTATCAAAGAGAATTTCAATTTGATCAACTTCTTCTACACTTAGATTTTCTAAAATCGCTCTATAAAAAAAAGAGCTACATTCTTTAAAGTTGATCATACTTGATTTGTGCTTTAAACTTTTTATCTACTCTATTAAGAGAGTTTTATTATTGCTTCTAATTTTCAAAATCTTCTCTACAAAGAGAGCTACATCTCGTGATTCTTATCACATTACTTCTTCTCTTGCTTTGTTTATCATTGTAAGGGGAGTAGAAAAGTTTTTGTTTTACTTATTCATAAATGAGTTAAGAGCATTGTTACAAAGGTGAGATTGCAGCCTTTGGGGGTTGAGTAAGAATTATGAGAATGATAAAAGTAAGGGATAAAGTTCTTGGTAGGGAAATCAAAAGACTTGTATTGGCTCATCTTGTAAATCTCAAATTCTTAGTAGAAAATCTCAAGTGGTGTAGGGCCTGGACGTAGGGGTTTCCGAACCAGGATAAAAATTTGAGTGTGTTATTCTCTCTCTTCCCTTACTCTATTTAATTTTAAGTTGTTTATTTGCTTTATCTTCTTACTTTAATTATTATTATTTATTTATTGAGATACCTATTTCTTCATCTCTTTAAACAAGATAAATTAAAATTGAAATTAAGTTCTAAAAACGTAACTATCTTTAAGACTCAATTCACCCCCCTCTTGATTCATTGAGACCACTTGGTTAACATCCATCTCACCACCATCTGTGGCCACACAATAATGGGACTGGGTTCTCCACGGCCATATATTAGTATCCTGGGTCAGAGTACACCAGGTTTGCATTGTTGCTCTCTGGTCTTAGGGCGTTACTCTTGAGCCATTGGGGTCCTAACATGATGTACTCCCAAGATCCACATGGGGATCAGTTACTCATATCTCCATTGTACCTTATGATATGTGCTCTAGTCTTTATTAGATCATATGCAGATGATGCATGTTCCATACATATTCTTTTATCTTTTCATTATACTTGTCATCAGTAGGATCCTTCCAGTAATCCACTTTCATTCTTAATGCTAAGGTTTATTTTATTTCACTGTCAGTAACCTATTTAAATCTTTCTTACCTATCTTAAGAGGATTGAAGTCTTTTCAAGAAATTACTTTACGTTCTTTATGATATCAATTTTTGCATTATTGAGTGAAACTATTCAATTTATTAAGGGTATCGGTTGTCTAAGTCTATCTAAGTGTATACTTAGTTTTCTAATTGGTTACTAATTAACTGTCTAACTATCAGCTCGTACTTTATTGGGCCATTACTATAATACCTTGCATATATATATATATATATATATATATATATATATTCAATTTATAATTGACAATTAAGAGTTAAAGTGGTTTAGCACTATTTTCCATCACCCCTCTTGGATATTAACTCGCACCTCAATGTGCCATCATTTCCACATTTGCATCGTACTAGGACTCCTACCGAGACTTATTCGTATTTTATTCTTTGCATCATAGTTTACTACAACGTCTTAATATAGTTCATATATTTGCATCGTGCATGTTTTTATCAGGCACACACACAAGCATGTAAATTCATATAATTCAACAAAAAAACATACACGATCATCCAACATCGTATCAATGAATCACATACATCGGTCGACCTAGTCGGTATAATTTCTAATAAAATAAACGTATTACGTTTATACTAGACTTTACTGAATATAGGCTCGCCATAAAAATATTCTTATAGCTAATCCGTTCTATCTCTCCTAATATATCTCTCTTTCCTTTTTCGAGCTTATTAATTATTTATAGATCCTAGAAGTTACTTACTAAATAATTATCAATGGGTAAATATATATATATATATATATATATATATATATATACACGCACACACACATAAAACCGTATTATAGATATATATTTAGAAAGGTATACATCCATATTCTTTGAAAATAGAATTTTCTCACAAAACCCTTTATTTGTGAAATCAACTTAATTTTATTATAACTATTAAATTGGTATTATTGTCCTTATCCCTTTTTAAGTCTAGTTTAATATCTTCCATTTAGGTACTTGTAAAAGCTCAATAAATAAAATTCTACTTCTAAATATTTATTCTATAAATTATGACTATTATTACCATTATTCATTTAATCTCATAACTAGTGATCTACTACATATCCTTTTTAATGTAATTTTATTATGACTATAAGTATAGGTCAAAAATGTAGTTAATTTCTTTATATATATGTGTATATATATAAACATACATATACTTTTGGTACTTATGAAAATTTATCTTTATTCTTAAAATAAAATCATTGCTTCTAATTCTATTATTACTATTATTATTACCATTACCTTACTAAATTTATTTTTTTAACCAATCATAACTTGTTAATTGTTTTAGTTGTTAAATTCATTGCTACATCAATTAAATGCGTGTGATTGATCATTTACAGTCGTTGGAAAAATATTTTAAAATAAAATTTGATAAACTGTAATTTAGCATAATATTGGTTGTGATGCTCGTAATGCATGATTTCTTCAATGATGCTTATTAGATTCTGGCAGGATTGTTGTATAGGATGGGGGCTTACCAGAAAATTATAGAAAAATCAAATACAATTAATAATTAATTACATACCCAAATAAAACATAACCAGACCCGTAATAAATTCCTATAAACCATAAATCATAGTAATAAGGCTTCAAACTCCATCTGAACTAAGACAGGGCCCATGATCCTCGAAGCACGACTTATAATAAATTCACAAAAATACATACACTGATACAAAAATATAAATAAAAATTGACGGCGATGGCAGAAAATTACGTAACTTTCAACAGAAGCGTCGGAACTTAACGAAACTTAACGAGGGCGTTCTCGAAAACCATAGATATAAATGAAGAAAAACTCCCTTTACCTCATGGTGTATACCATCCTAGGTCAATTTACATTTATTTTTATTCAATTAATTAATTTTCATAATAAATTTTTCGCATTTAATAATAATTACTTAGTTTCTAATTCAAAATAACCATTATTGTTATTAGACATGTTCAAAATAATAAGTAGAATTAAAGTTAATAAGTTTAAGAATAGAATAAAATTGATTAAATGAAACAAAACAAGAGAACTAGAACCAGGCCCACTCGCTTGAGCGAATACCTGATTCGCTTGAGCGAGATCAGGAGCCTTCGCTTGAGCGAGGTTCATATCCCATCCCCAGGCGAGCCACAATCACGCTTGAGCGAGCATGTCCATGCATATCAGACCTTCTTTTGCTCGAGCGAGATTGTCTCGCTTGAGCGAAATAGCTCCAGTGACATTACCAATGGGACTCGCTTAAGCGGATTATTCCTGCTTGGGCGAGATTACTCCAGTAAGGAATCCCACTACATTCGCTTGAGCGAGGCACCCACTCGCTTAAGCGAAATCCAACCAGAGGTCATCTTTCCCATCACTCAGTTTTGCACTCGGCAATTCAATCAAAACCGACTTATCTTGCTTGGTTTTCTACTCGTTAAAATCAATCAAAACTGACTCGTCTCTCACTTGGCCTTTCACTCGACAACTTATTCCAAATCCGAGTCATCTCCTAATCAGCCTTTCACTCGGTAATTTCATTCCAAAACCGACTCATCACCTGATAGGTCTTTCACTCGGCGAATTATTTCAAAACCGACTTCACACTCACTCGGGTTTCCACTCGGAAAAATAATCCAGACCGAGTCTTTTCTCACTCGGAAGGTTCTATCTCGGACATAGCCCACTCAGAAATTCACTACATCATAGAATTATTTTCTAAGGTTCCCACTCTTAGTGAAATTTCATCCGGAATCCCACTTACTCACCATACACTCGTCACACTCGGTCAAAAACACAACCATACCAGTCACTCACTTGAGTGAGCACCATCCTAGCATCAGACTTCACACTTTCGCTCAAGCCACTCACACACGCTTGGGTGAAAAATGTACAGTGACCATTTCCTCACTAGCTCGCTCAAGCGCGGCCATGCCCGCTTGAGCGAGATTCGTCCAGTAACTCCCCTGATTACATAACATGCATCTCGCTTGAGCGGGAATCCTCCCCGCTTGGGCGAAATTAACCCAGTAGCCATTCTCACTTAACACATACAGATCTCGCTTGAGCCAGGGCCCTTCTCGCTTGAGCGAGAATTGGCCAGAGACCACAACATTGATACATGGCATTCTCGCTTAGGCGAGTATCCATTTCGCTTGAGCGAATATACCCTGGCTTGGGCGAATTATGCAGCAAACGCATGGAACTTAAAACTCTGCACCATCTACATGCCTAAACGTTCATATACACTATTTGGTTTAATTTGTACATAGACATACAATCAAACATACAAATAGGATTGAATTCAACTGAACCTATACTTCACTTCTAACTCCAATCCACTAAGTGAATACCAATCATCAACGCACTAGACCATTCACATACCATCTGTATCATTCATGTTTCATAATTATATACAAAACCTGTCTATAGCAATTTATCATTCATACCTACTATTGGCTCTATGCCAATATGCATCAGATTCATGAAATTTAACATTGCTCATATTAATATCACTACCACACCACTTCATCAACATAAATTCATATTCTTATCAATCAACATACAATTTTTTATCCATAATTGATTACACACCTTCATAACTACATTGATCACATCTAAATTAGTTCAGCACACATAGGTAATAGATGAGCATAATACACATAAAACATAATACACACATCATTCAATTCATAATTCTCTGCACTCCTTGGCATCAATTCTCCGCTTGGCACACCTCTGGGGCTTCGACCTCTTCCCTGTCACTGGTTACTAAATTAAAGAAAACAACAGCAAGGGTGAGTGTTTGGTATCATAATTAATATAGAACAACAATTAAATAATAAGATACATATTTGCTAATTCTGCATTATGCAACTAGTCTCACCTTTTGTCATCGAATTATACCTACTAGTCATAAACTCATTGCCAATTCTTTATCCTCAATTTGCCAATCACAACCAACAATTATAACCAAACACATTCATATCATCACACAATGCTAACAATGCATCGAATAACACAGCTGACTCTCATATCAATTCGACGCCTAGTATCTGGATACTAAAGGACTGGCCTTCAGCTGGGAGTCCGACTTGACATCCCGTGAACCCGACTTGGTTCACTGAGCCCGACTTGGCTCTCCACCTCAAGCACTGGGTCCGACTTGACCACTGGGTAGCTCAACTGGGCACAAAGACCACGGGAGCCTGAAAACGAGGGGTATACATATCGTTGGCCATCCCATACCACATAATCACATATCATATCTCATAATCGTGACATATCATCAACAAACAACATATGCAACTACCAGAAACTGGCATGTGCTCACAGTACAGGCCGACCGACTTGTCAAACCCATCCATACAATGCTATTGCATATATCATCAATAATCCAAAATTCCACATTCTTATTCATAATCAAATATACATACATAACTCAAAGTGGAAATATTACACATATCTTTTACTTTCATCATTCCAATCTTTATTTCATTATACAATTAATTCAATCAACATATTTCTTTCATATTCAACCATTTAATCTCACTCCACATACTCATATATTCATAACTACTATATTTAGTTACTTTATATTATTTATGACAACTCTTACTAAATTCTTAAACTTCCCATAATCTATTTTCATATCAATTCTAATTAATTATGACCCGAACAACCCCCTTACCTTGATTCCGAGCTCCGATGACTCGTTCTTGATGTGGTTAACGTTCTTTCAACGCTGTGTCCAACGTCCTACGTCTGAATTTAACACCCGCTTCACCGGTCGATCCTCTGACGACCGTTTCGTTACCTACAGAGGTCGAAACACAAAACCCGTTAACGTTAAACCACCCTCATTACTCTAAGGACCATTTTCAAGCTCCTACGCACTAAAGGAGTAGGAAATAAAAGCTTACCCCTCCATGCACGACCCTTCGGTTTAACGGAGAAAACGAAAGAGATGAGAAAACTTAATTTAAAGGGGTCGTTGTACTCACCTCGAAGTCATGATCTCAAAAACGTAGTTATCTCGAAGTTTCGACGCAAAATCGACCTCCCTTTAAGGCATGCAAGTCACGGCAATGGTGAGGAGAAGAATAAGAAGTGAATTCGCGTGAAGGTGTAGAAGAAGAAGGAAATGAAATTAAAATTTAAGGTACAAGGGCAAAATAGTCATTTCCCCATTTCTTTATAATTTCTTTGAAAGTTTTAATTAAACTTTTACCTTTTTACCCCATCGGTAACTTCTAAATTTACCTTTTTCTAATTACTTTCATTTAATCTTTTGTAATTAATCAATTAAATAGATTTATTTATTTCCACATCATTTAATTAATTATAATTGCATTTTTAATAATAATAATTCCCAAAATTTTTCAATGAATCCACTTGGACAATTACTAATACTTTCCGCCAATTAAAATTTTTACTAAAACATTAGGGATGTTACATCCACCCCCCCTAAAAAGGGATTTCGTCCCCGAAATCAACGTACCTTATTGGAAAAGATCGGGGTACAACCGCCTCATGTCTGATTCCAACTCCCATATATAAGTTATTCCATTTAGACTCTGCCACTTCACTTTTATCAATGGTACTTCCTTATTTCTTAGCCGCTTAGTCTGGTATTCTTCAATACAGATAGGTGCTACTTCCACCGTCAAGTCCTCTTTTAGTTCAATAAAATCTGCCGTTACAATCATGGGGTCACAAGGAATGTACGCTCGAAGTTGTGACACATGAAACACATTGTGGATATTAGTTAACGATTGGGGAAAATCCAATCGGTAAGCGACATCACCAATTCTCTCCAGAATCTGATATGGTCCAATATACCTCGGGTTAAGCTTATGACTCTTCAGTATCTGACCTACACCTTTGGTAGGTGAAACCTTCAGGAATACCCAATCTCCCACCTGAAACTCAAGTGGCCTATGACGATTGTCATAGTAACTCTTCTGACGGTCTTGTGCAATTTTCATCTTTTCATGAATCATTATCACCTAATCATTCATTTCCTGAATTAACTCAGGTGCCAAATGGATTGCATCTCTATCTTCATCCTAACATAAAGGCGTACGACACCATCTTCCGTATAAAGCTTCATAAGGAGCCATTCCAATGCTACTATGATAGTTGTTATTATAAGCAAATTCCACCAATGGTAGACATCTCTCCTATGAGCCACCTTGCTCTAGTACACAAGCCCTGAGCATATCCTCCAAAGTCTGGATCGTACGCTAAGACTGGCCATCAGTCTGAGGATGATAAGCTGAACTCAACCTCAGTTCAGTACCCAATTCCTGTTGTAAACTTCCCCAGAATCTGGAAGTAAACCGAGGATCACGATCTGAAATAATACTTGAGGGCACGCCATGTAACCGTACAATCTCCGTAATATACAATCTAGCCAACCGGTCTAACGACCATTTAATGTTCATAGCTAAGAAATAAGCACTCTTGGTCAACCTATCCACAATTACCCATATTGCATTATAACCAGAACGGGTACGAGGTAACCCGGATACGAAATCCATAGTGATGCTTTCCCACTTCCATATTGGAATCTCCGGAGGTTGAAGTAAACCTGGGGGTCTCTGGTGTTCGACTTTACACTTCTGACATATCACACAAGATCTTACATACTCTATGATCGCTCGTTTCATGCCTGGCCACCAGAACTCTCTCTTCAAATCATGGTACATTTTTATAACACCTGGATGAATGCTAAAAGAACTTCTATGTGCTTCAGCTAACACGGCTTGCCTGAAGTCACCTTTCATAGGCACCACAACTCGGTTCCTGAACTGCCAAATTCCATCAGTACCTTTGATTAGCCCCATATCTTTTCCTCTTGCTTGGGTGTCAAGTAATTCTAGTAACTCTTCATCTTCCTCCTGAGCCACAGCTAAGGATTATAAGAATTCATTAGAGATCTTCAGCATTCCAATTATCATTTGATTCGGGGTTTGCACAACAACCCCAATATTCATATCACAAAAGTCTTCCAACAATTCTTGTTCTTTGCCCATCAAGAAGGTTGCATGTAATACTTTTCCACTTAAAGCGTCAGCCACAACATTTGTTTTTCCAGGATGGTACTTCAAATCAAAATCGTAATCCTTTAGGTATTCCACCCATCTCCTTTGTCTCATGTTTAACTCTTTCTGATCAAATAAATATTTCAAACTTTTATGGTCACTAAATACCACAAAAGAGAACCATATAAATAGTGACGCCAAATTTTTAATGCAAATACCACTGTTGCTGTAACACCCTCTGTTACACCTTAATAAATTTTAGAAAAATTTGTAATTTTTTTTTACTAAAGATATGATTGTTAAAAAGAAACTATCGGAATAAATTATATACATTATTTCTGAAATACCTCATAAATATTATTAAAACTTTATATAGTAATTTTACATTCATCCGACGAAAATAAATATTAAACATTATAAGAAAGAGAGGAAACTCCATGGCCCAGAAGCAGTTACTTAATAACATTATTTATTCATTGGACCACGGTATTCATACCGAGCTTCCTTTCTAGAACGTGCTATATCTACTGCCGAAATTCATCGATCCTTCCCTCTGAACCATCAATTTAGAATATATGAAACAAAAACACGGAGAAAGGAGTGAGAAACAGAATATAATATTCCCGAATAAGACATAAACAACAAAGGGTTTTCACAAACTAATACATAATAATATCAATCACAATCACATACACAATCAATTATGAATGCATGAATGTTATGCAATATCTTCATCATAACTTACCTATATATGTGGGCCCTTAAGTTTTAATTTGCACTGGGCCAACCAGGAGTTTACACTGTTCCATAAGTCCGGATAATAATAATATGAACAGCTCAACTGGCATGGAAACACTTAGAGACTAGTCAGATTGAGAAAGTTTTTATTGTGAAAGTACCCGACACTAGGGAGCTACCCCAGGTCCCCTGAAGCACCCTTTCACACCCTCTCATCCCAAGGCTCGTAATTAAGCCTCCTCTAATGTATCCTCGGTTTCTATAATCCGTCCCCAGACAATATCATTTTGTTTCACTTTAATGATTCATGATGCATGAGCTACTCGCGTATTTAGTTGGTTAAGACTTTTAGAAACTCAATTATTAAATACCTTAAAAGGTTTACAACATCATTTTTATAAACTGTATATTTTCTCAATTATCTGAATTTGTGTCCCACAGAAATAAATTTGGTACAGTTTTTAATTCTTACTGAAATTGAGTTTCTAAGCCTTAAATATCTCAAAACTTTTTCATATTAAATCTTAACAAGATCAAATTCTCAATTATTTTTAAATATCTTTAGTTATTAAGTTGGAAAAATAAAATAATTTTCTTTTAAAAATTTTATTTTGTTAAAAGAGAATAATCTTTAAATCATTAACCGTAAATACTTAAAATTACAAAAAAAATTTTAATTCAAAATTTAATTATCTCAATTTGTTATAAATTAATCTTCATAAAATGTCTACTTTCTAAAATAAATACTCATTTTTTTATTCTAAATATAAAAATAATTTCTAAGAAGAAATAAAAGATAATAAAAATTTAAAGAGTAAGGTAAGAAATTCTTACTGAATTTTAGATTTCTGTCATGCTCGCTATATGCTCAAACTCCACATTACAATATCATCAATCAAATATTATCAATCACAGTTAAACATCATCAATCATAAATCAATCATAATCAAATCAATTAAATATCATTAAATACATATCATAATGCAAAATTTAATGATTATTAATATAGTTAATTTTTTTAAGTTTCTTTTTGTCCATTCCTAGCATAGGTATATGTAAGTTCATATAATCCAGTCCTTGCATAGGTATTGTTCAGTCCATATGGGTCATAATGGTCCAAGTCCTTGCATAGGTATAGTCCAGTCCATATAGGTCATAATGGTCCAAGTCCTTGTATAGGTATGTTAGAGTTAGTTAAATCGGATATTTAATTTAAAATTTATTAAAAATTTTAAGTTAAAAAGTTAATATTTTAAAATAATAATATTATTAAATTTAAAAGGAGTAGGGGACTCCTCCCATTATTCTTATGTCTTTTCATATTATACTCTTATCTCACTCCCCCTTACCTTGAGTTGTTACCAAAAGAGATTTGCTTTGCGCCTCCGATTTCTAGAAATATTAATACCAATCTTATTTAAGTATAAGCATAAGGTGAAGATTAAGATTACTACTTAAAACAGAAATGGTAAATTTTGAATTTTGAATTTTGAATAGTGAATAGTGAAAAGTGAATAGTCAATCGTGAATAGTAACAGTAAATAGTAAAACGTGAATAGTATCGGTAAATAGTAAAACATGAATAGTAACGGTAAATAGTAAATCATGAATAGTAACGGTAAATAGTAAATCGTGAATAGTAACGGTAAATAGTAAAACGTGAATAGTAATGGTAAATAGTAACAGTAAATAGTAATTTACTATTTAAATAGTAATTTATTATTAAAATAGTAATTTACTATTAAAATAGTAATTTACTACTGAAATAATATTTTACTATACAGAATAGTAACTTAAAATAATATTATTTCCAGTATAATAACAGATTTCTAAAAACGATATGAAAATAACCCAAAAAATATAAAAGAGAAGTATTCTTACCTTAGGATTTTAGCAAAACCTTCTCCAAAAAAAAATTTACTTCTCTCTCTCACTTCCACCACTATCTCACTAGCACTACTATATTAAGAAAACTTAATCTGAAATTGTGAATTCTAAAGAAGAAATTCTTCGGTACTTATAGGAAAAAAATTTACTATGCATTTCATTATTTTAATATAAAAATATTATACATTTTTGAATTTTTTATTCCTGGTTACTGTGCATCTTTTGAAAATTTCATACATGCACAGTGTTTTGTATAGTAACTGTCGGCAAAATTATTAAGTCAAATAGTAACCCTTCACTCGGTATATTTTAAATATTCAAAATGAGTCCTTTTTGAAATTTAACGATATTATATCAGTCCTTACTAATTTTATAACAAGTAATATAAAGTTTAAATTTTAAAAATCTAAAATTTTCTGTTAATAAAAATTTATTGATACGTTCCCAATTTTTAACGATTGGAAAAAATAGAGATTTTTCTCAAACCGATAATTTTTAGATAAGTCTACTTGAAATGGATTTTAGAAAATTTTCTTATAATTTAAATTCACTTTCTTATAAATATTTTTAATTTAAGTCACTTATATGAATTTAAAATTATTTAAAAAAATATTATTTTATTAAAAAAATTTAAAAATTCCAAAAAATCATAATAATACGTAGATTAAAAAGTTCTAAAGAACCATAATTTAATTCCTTCAAAATTTTAATATAAAAATAAAAATAGGGGTGTTACAACTCTACTCCCCTTAGAAAATTTCATCCTCGAAATTTACATTATTCAGTAAAACAAATAAGGATGAGACTCTTTCATCTCAGTTTCTAGTTCCCACGTAGCATCTTCTCCCTTCGTTTCACTCCAAATGACCTTTACAAGCGGAATTGTCTTGTCTCTTAATTTTTTTATTCTTCTATCACCTATTCTAACAGGTGGTGCATCATATGTAAGATTATCTTTAACTTGTATGACATCAGGTTCAATAACATGTGTAGGATCAGATATATACTTTCGTAAGTTTGACACATGAAAAACATTATAGATATTAGAAAGAAAAGGTGGTAATGCTATTTGGTAGGCAAGGGGACTAACTTTAAGAATTATTTGATATGGACCAATAAATCTAGGAGTTAGTTTTCGAGATTTCATTGCCTGACTGACCCCAGTCATAGGTGTGACTTTCAAGAATACATGATCGCCTTCTTGAAATTCGAGCGGCTTTCTTCTTTTGTCGTAGTAACTTTTCTGCCTGCTCTGTGTTGCCTTCATCTTTTCCTGAACTATTTTAATTTTATCCGTGGTTTGTTGTACCAACTCTGGTCCTAGCATCAAGTTTTCACCAGTCTCAAACCAACATAGCGGGGTCCTACATTTTCTTCCATATAATGCTTCAAAAGGTGCCATGCCAATGCTAGCATGGAAACTGTTGTTGTAGGTAAACTCCACATATGGTAAGAATTGATTCCAACTTCCTTTATGCTCTAACACACAAGCTCGTAACAAGTCCTCTAGAGATTGAATTGTTCTTTCTGATTGTCCATCCGTCTGAGGATGATATACTGAACTCAGACGCAGTCTTGTTCCCAAAGCCTTATGCAAGCTCTTCCAGAATTATGATGTAAAACGAAGGTCCCGATCAGAAATGATACTTGAAGGAATTCCATGCAATCTCATAATCTCCTCGATGTATAATTTTGCCAGCTTATCCATAGAGTAACGAATATTGATGGGAATAAAGTGGGCAGATTTGGTTAATCTATCAACTATTACCCATATTGAATCATGTCCTAATGGAGTTTTAGGTAAAGAAGTCACAAAATCCATGGTAATGCTATCCCATTTCTATTCTGGTATTTCCATTGATTGTAGCATTCTAGGGGGTTTTTGATGTTCCACTTTAACCTTCGGGCAAATTAGACATGCAACCACGTATTCTGCCACCGCTTTCTTCATTCCAGGCCACCAAAATAACTTCTTCAAATCTTGATACATTTTAGTAGCTCCAGGATGAATGCTCATATAACTTTTGTGACCTTCTTCCAGAATTGCTTTTCTCAACTCCTCTTGATCAGGGATACACACTCGATCCTTATACCTCAGCAATTGGTCATTTCTTATATTGAAATTGACTTCTTTTCCTTGTTTCAAGAGTTCTTTCTTTTCTTACAGGAATTCATCATCTCTTTGAGCCTCTAAAACTTGCCTCAGGAATTCATTTGTCACTTACAATGCTCCTAATTTATAGCTGTTAGCATTAACCTTTACTGGTAGGTTAAGATCTCTGAAGTTCTCTATCAATTCTAGCTCTTTAATCATCATCGTGGACGCATGTAGAGACTTTCGACTTAAAGCATCAGCTACTACGTTCGCTTTACCAGGATGGTATTGTAACTCAAAATCGTAGTCCTTTAAGAACTCCATCCATCTCCGTTGCCTCATGTTTAACTCCTTTTGGTCGAATAAATACTTGAGACTTTTATGATCACTAAACACATCGAATGTTGCACCGTATAGATAAAGCCTCCAAATCTTTAAGGCAAAAACTACAGTGGCTAACTCTAAGTCATTGGTAGGGTAGTTAATCTCATGTTTCCTTAATTGGCGCGATGCATAGGCTACAACCTTCTTGTCTTGCATGAGTACACTTCCTAGTCCTTATTTATACGCATCACAGTAAACTTCAAAACTTTGATGTGGATTAGGGAGTACTAACACCGGCGCAGAAGTAAGTCGATCTTTCAGCTCTTGAAAACTATTCTCGCATTGTGTCGTCCACACAAAAGGTTGTCCTTTCCGTGTTAACTTGGTCAATGGGTATCCTAGCTTTGAAAATCCTTCAATGAATCTCCTATAGTATCCAGCCAAACCCAAGAAACTTCTAATCTTAGTGATTGTGGTCGGTCTTTCCCATTTTAAAACTGCCTCCACCTTGGAAGGGTCTACAGCTATTCCTCCTTGACTAATTACATGTCCTAAAAAGTTCACTTCTTCCAAACAGAATTCACACTTTGACAGCTTTGCATACAATTGTTTCTTTTTCAAGATTTCCAACACAATCTTCAAGTGTTCAACATGTTCTTCTCTGCTTTTAGAGTACACTAATATATCATCAATGATCACCACTACAAATTTATCTAGATATGGATGAAAAATCCTATTCATGTAATCCATGAATATGGCTGGTGCATTAGTTACACCAAAAGGCATTACTAGATATTCGTAATGGCCATAGCGTGTTCTAAAAGCAGTTTTTGGTACATCTTCTTTCTTTACCCTTATTTGATGGTATCCAGACCTCAAATCAATTTTGGAGAACACCGTGGCACCACGCAGCTGATCCATCAAGTCGTCAATCCTTGGCAGAGGGTATCTGTTAATTGTCACCTTGTTCAGTTGCCGATAATCTACACACAATCTCATGCTACCATCCTTTTTCTTAACCAACAACACTGGTGCACCCCAGAGGGATACACTGGGTCGTATAAATTGCTTCTCTATCATCTCTTCAAGTTATTTCTTCAATTCTGCTAATTCTAGAGGTGACATTCGATATGGTGCAATTGAAATAGGTCAAACTCCAGGTACTAGATCAATGGCAAATTCCACATCTCTTTCTGGGGGTAAACCAGGGATATCTTCAGGAAAAACGTCAGGAAATTCACACACAACTGGCAGATTTTTGATTTTTGATTCTTGCTCTCCTTTCGTTGAAAGCAATAGCATGAATCCTTGAGCCCCTCCTTTTAAAGAGGCACTCACTTGGTTGGCGGTTAGAAATCTCGAATCCTCAGGATTCAAATTCACTGGTTCTTTAAACATTATGGTTTTATTATGACAATCTATTAGAACATGATTGTCAGACAACCAATCTAGCCCAATAATAACTTCTAAGCCAGAAAGGGGTAAACAGAAAAGATTAGCCTTAAAGTCCCTACCATCTATGACAATAGGGCATTTCCAACAGGCTTTAGAAGTGACAATAGGATTGTTTCCAGGAGTATGTATAGATAAGTCAAATGGCAGTTTTATCACAGGTAATTTTAGTTTTTCTACACAGTCATTGGCAATAAAGGAATGTGATGCACCTGAGTCATATATAACAGTTAAAGGAATCTTATTAATGATACACTTACCTTCCACCATGGAATCAGAATGAGATGCTTCTTCTCTAGTGATTGCAAAAACCTTTCCTTTTGCCTTCGGCCTTCCGACTGCACTGTGCACGCCTCCTTGAGTATTTATGTTTGTACTTGCACCTTCAGGGTTTTCCCTCTTCATCTCAGGGCAATCCTTGATGTGATGACCTGGTTTGTTACACTTAAAACAAACATAAGTATTTTTAGGACAATCCCTTTTCAAATGGGGTCCTCCACAGATAAAACATTTAAAATTTGGTACAGATGTTGGGTAATATCTTCCAGTTGAAGCTTGGGGCCTGTTAGGAACAGATGCTGCTACAAACCGGTGAAATGGCGTTTGGTAAGGCTTATTTCTCCTGAAGTGTCTTCTTTGATGATGGTGAGGTCCTCCACTTCTTATTTCTCCCGCCTTATGAATGGGCTCACGACTTTTGGTCATTCTATCCTTATGATCTTCTTCAAAGATCCTGCAGCGATTTACCAATACAAAAAATTCATGGATTTCCTGTATTCGTATAGCTTCCTTAATTTCTGGCCGCAATCCATTTACAAACTTTGCACACCGATTTCTTTCATTAGTAGCATCATTATAATGAGAATGAAAACGAGATAGCTCTTCAAACCTGGATGGGTACTCTCCAACGGTCATATTTCCTTAGGTCAGCGACAGGAATTCGAATTATCTTTTCTCTTTAACATCAGCTGGAAAGTATTTCTCCAGAAACATATCCTTGAAATAATCCCAAGTGATCTCCACGTCGTTGACTTTGAATTGTCTACGCATGCTATCCCACCAATGTTCGGCATCCTCAGATAAGGCATAAGTAGCGAAGACTACTTTATCAGCTTCATTACATTGCAATGCTCGAAAGATCTTCTCTATCTCTCGAATCCAGATTTGTGCTCCATCAGGGTTATATCCTCCCTTGATACGAGGTGGATTGCGCTTTTCGAATAGGTCCAGCCTTCTCAAGGCATCGTTACCTTGACCTTCACGTGCTCCCATTGCATTGATTAAGCGTTCTACAACTCCAGCAAGATCGTTTCCAGCCATTAGTTTCCTGTTTCACAGTAACTGAGATTTGTCACATCAATCATAGTTACTACCAAGTCAGATATTCTATTCTCTATCACCTATACAGAGTTTACAGACAAAGCAAGATAGACATTTTCCCCAGGCCTATTGGATTAACTGCTCTGATACCACTTTGTAACACCCTCTGTTACACCTTAATAAATTTTAGAAAAATTTGTAATTTTTTTTTACTAAAGATATGATTGTTAAAAAGAAACTATCGGAATAAATTATATACATTATTTCTGAAATACCTCATAAATATTATTAAAACTTTATATAGTAATTTTACATTCATCCGACGAAAATAAATATTAAACATTATAAGAAAGATAGGAAACTCCATGGCCCAGAAGCAGTTACTTAATAACATTATTTATTCATTGGACCACGGTATTCATACCGAGCTCCCTTTCTAGAACATCGATCCTTCCCTCTGAACCATCAATTTAGAATATATGAAACAAAAACACAGAGAAAGGAGTGAGAAACAGAATATAATATTCCCAAATAAGACATAAACAACAAAGGGTTTTCACAAACTAATACATAATAATATCAAGGGTAAAATATACACATGGTCCCCTACGTTTATCCAAAGTCTCAGTTTGGTCTCATATGTTTTTTTGTCCCAGTTTGGTTCTATATGTTTATAAAACGCATGAAACTTTTCCCCTCTGTTAACACCGTTAGAAATTTGGACAGAAATGTGACGTGGTACTGTTGAGTGACATGTGTCACAATTTGGTTGGTGACACGTGTCATAATCTGATGGGTTGAGTGATTTAGGTTGAAAATTAAAAACATTTTGCCTTCCATGGGACTTGAACTTGGCACTTTTAAGTGACAAAAAAGGTTGTTTTACCACTAGGCCAAGGTGTACCTTTGTAATAAGGTAATGTTTTCTTATTTATAAAACATACACTCAAGTTAATTATATGTATAATATTATTAGTTATAATAAATAAATTTATTAAATATATTATTAATAAAATGTTTCTCAAAAAATTATTAAATATTAATCTAACATTTTAAAAATAAATTTTTAAATATTTAATAATATTTATTATTAAAAATGTATTATTAAATAAATTATACTATAAATAGTATTAATATAAATTATTATTAACATAATATTTAATAATATTTAAATATATTATTTTATAATACATTTTAAAATTATTTAATAATAATAAGTATTATTTAAAATATATATTTTAATATATCATTAAAAATTATATTTACAATAATTTATATTAATAATAAATAATATTAATATATTATATCTTTTATTTAAAAATATATTAGTAATACGTTAATAGTTATTGATAAATATTTTAAATATATTTTTTAATAATATATTTTAAAAAATTAAATTATATTAAATTAGAATTTTATAATTTCATAAGTATATTATCAATAATATATTTAATAATACATTTTTAACATATAATTAACTTGAGTGTATGTTTTATAAATAAAAAACCATTACCTTATTACAAAGGTACACCTTGGCCTAATGGTAAAGCAACCTCTTTTGTCACTTAAAGGTGTCAAGTTCAAGTCCCATGGAAGGCAAAATGTTTTTAATTTTCAACCTAAACCACTCAGCCCATCAGATTATGACACGTGTCACCAATCAAATTGTGATATGTGTCACTCAACAGTGCCACATCACATTTCCGTCCAAATTTCTAACGGTGTTAACAGAGGGGAAAAGTTTGATGTGTTTTATAAACGTATAGGACCAAACTGGGACAAAAAAAAATATGGGACCAAACTGAGACTTTGGATAAACGTAGGGGACCATGTGTATATTTTACCCTAATATCAATCACAATCACATACACAATCAATTATGAATGCATGAATGTTATGCAATATCTTCATCATAACTTACCTATATATGTGGGCCCTTAAATTTTAATTTGCACTGGGCCAACCAGGAGTTTACACTGTTCCATAAGTCCGGATAATAATAATATGAACAGCTCAACTGGCATGGAAACACTTAGAGACTAGTCAGATTGAGAAAGTTTTTATTGTGAAAGTACCCGACACTAGGGAGCTACCCCAGGTCCCCTAAAGCACCCTTTCACACCCTCTCATCCCAAGGCTCGTAATTAAGCCTCCTCTAATGTATCCTCAGTTTCTATAATCCGTCTCCAGACAATATCATTTTGTTTCACTTTAATGATTCATGATGCATGAGCTACTCGCGTATTTAGTTGGTTAAGGCTTTTAGAAACTCAATTATTAAATACCTTAAAAGGTTTACAACATCATTTCTATAAACTGTATATTTTCTCAATTCTCTGAATTTGTGTCCCACAGAAATAAATTTGGTACAGTTTTTAATTCTCACTGAAATTGAGTTTCTAAGCCTTAAATATCTCAAAACTTTTTCATATTAAATCTTAACAAGATCAAATTCTCAATTATTTTCAAATATCTTTAGTTATTAAGTTGGAAAAATAAAATAATTTTCTTTTAAAAATTTTATTTTGTTAAAAGAGAATAATCTTTAAATCATTAACCGTAAATACTTAAAATTACAAAAAAAATTTTAATTCAAAATTTAATTATCTCAATTTGTTATAAATTAATTTTCATAAAATGTCTACTTTCTAAAATAAATACTAATTTTTTTTATTCTAAATATAAAAATAATTTCTAAGAAGAAATAAAAGATAATAAAAGTGAATAGTCAATAGTAAATCGTAAATAGTAACAGTAAATAATAAAAGTGAATAGTATCGGTAAATAGTAAATCGTGAATAGTAATGGTAAATAGTAAAACATGAATAGTAAAGGTAAATAGTTACAGTAAATAGTAATTTACTATTTAAATAGTAATTTACTATTAAAATAGTAATTTACTATTGAAATAGTATTTTACTATACAGAATAGTAACTTAAAATAATATTATTTCCAGTATAATAATAGATTTCTAAAAACGATATGAGAATAACCCAAAAAATATAAAAGAGAAGTATTCTTACCTTAGGATTTTAGCAGAACCTTCTCTAAAAAAAAATTTACTTCTCTCTCTCACTTCCACCACTATCTCACTAGCACTACTATATTAAGAAAACTTAATCTGAAATTGTGAATGCTAAAGAAGAAATCCTTCGGTATTTATAGGAAAAAAATTTACTATGCATTCCATTATTTTAATATAAAAATACTATACATTTTTGAATTTTTTATTCCTGGTTACTGTACATCTTTTGAAAATTTTATACATGCACAGTGTTTTGCATAGTAACTATCGGTAAAATTATTAAGTCAAATAGTAACCCTTCACTCGGTATATTTTAAATATTCAAAATGAGTCCTTTTTGAAATTTAGCAATATTATATCAGTCCTTACTAATTTTATAACAAGTAATATAAAGTTTAAATTTTAAAAATCTAAAATTTTCTGTTAATAAAAATTTATTGATACGTTCCCAATTTTTAACGATTGGAAAAAATAGAGATTTTTCTCAAACCGATAATTTTTAGATAAGTCTACTTGAAACGGATTTTATAAAATTTTCTTATAATTTAAATTCACTTTCTTATAAATATTTTTAATTTAAGTCACTTATATGAATTTAAAATTATTTAAAAAATATTATTTTATTAAAAAAATTCAAAAATTCCAAAAAATCATAAATAATACGTAGATTAAAAAGTTCTAAAGAACTATAATTTAATTCCTTCAAAATTTCAATATAAAAATAAAAATAGGGGTGTTACAGTTGCAAGCTCCAATTCATGAGCGGGGTAATTCTGTTCATGCGGTCCCAATTGTCTTGAAGCATAGGCAATCCCTCTATCATCCTGCATCAGCACACATCCTAAATCAAAGTTAGATGCATCATAATATACTACAAACTCCTTCATCATATTAGGTAGTGCAAGTACCGGCGCTGAAGTCATGCATTGCTTCAAAGTTTGGAAACTCAATTCGTATTTTCTTGTCCACACAAACGGATTCTCCTTTGGTTTATCTTGTTTCCTTAATTCCTATCGATACTTCATCAATTCCCCACTTAGTGTACCTTAGGAGGAACTCAAGTTATCCAATTTCCTTTTAAGGTCATCTTTTCTTTAAAAGAAATCTAGCAATAATTCATAATAACTACCATGTCACAATATTTACTTTTCTATACTCATTATTCGTCAGTTACCAAATCTCATCTCCATTTGTTCCTCATTTCTAATCATTTACCAATTTCAGAAATACGAACCATACACTTCTCTTTTCTAAATCTGATCACTCAAGATTGGCTACAATATGTCTGTCTCCTCGACTCCACACGACCTCAACTACCAGTGCAACTACCTGAGGTGATCAGTCTCAGGAGTTCAACACTCTGTAGTTAAGTCATGTGAAAGTCGGGTATATAGTCCAACTATTCACATCATCGATTGATATGCAAACTGTTCACATCATAATTCATTTCCCTATATCTATTGGCAACTCTATATTGAATTAGTGTTAAAAGGAACCCACGGTGGCTAGCCGCTATGATTCACATGTAACACTAATATCAATGCAAAGTCCAAACGACTAGGGAAAACTTCTCTTCATTCTCATTATCTATCTGCTTAATTACCTTTTAATCACTTCCTTTTAGCGTCATCCACTCACTACTTCTCTTATCATGTACGTAACAGTCCAGTATACATATACTTCACTTGACCATCATTCATATAATACATCCTTCTAGTCCTTTCCTGAGTGAAGTATCGCCTCGCCAGTTATATCACTGAAAATTATTACTAGCCACTCTTCTTCTATTACCTTCAACCTGTACAGGCATTCTTACACCGTCATTCATCAATTACTCATAATTTCTCTTAATATCTATTAATCAATCGTCTAACAATATGAATATGACGTACCGATAGCACTTAATTAAATCCGCTTCATAAAAACAGTATAGGAGGTACACCCCCCCTAAAAAGTTAACCTTACCACAACGTTGCTAATTCACATTACTTATCATTCATCCATTCAATCCTCTATCCTCCAGCTTCATAAAATCAACATTCTTTAATCACATCCTAATAATCTCTTAAACTACGTCCAACCATCATCTCTCGATTTATTCATAAACCCCTTCTATTTACTCATACCACCAATACATTTACGTCTTTTGTTGCTTACTCAACGCTATTAACATACCACCAATTGTTCTCTAACTTTAAACTCAATACAAGACAGTTTACAACTCATTCCTTTATCCTGAGGGTTTTTGTATTGTCCATCAAGTAGATTCAACACCAAAAATGGGCAACTAACATCTATCATCGTTCATACAAGGTAGAAGGATATAGGGAATTCACCCTTCCTAAGAATAATCGTATTAGAGCATTCATCAACTTATTCCATTCTATGCATTATCAAACTTCAATATTCAAACAAACTCATAGCTACCAACACACTTACTATCCTCATTTCACTACAACATTTAACCTTTATGAGTTATACCCATTTATGGATGTCCGTTTCAATACGCACACATACACACACACATATATATATATATATGCTTACTTTAAATATCATTTCCAATTCAATATGTCATTCGTGTGTTTTATCTCTGTCCTACCTCGCCTAATATTTATAGGGTGGACTAGATTCAGTCCTACTCATCATTTGTGGAAATTTTGAGGAGAGGTCATCTCCTCCTACCAAAACTAGTTTTCTCAGCCATAAAACAATTCTACGATAACCAAACACATCACCAGTACCAACCAACGATCTACCAGTGCATAGGATATTTACCTCACACACATATAAAACACAACGCCACCAGAGTGTCAAGGGAATGATGCCAAGTTAACCTGTTACAACTCAATTAACACACAAACAATTGCAATACAATGTAAAAATAGTCCGACATGGGACTCAAACTATCCTCTAACACTGCCTATTCACTCGACTCTGGAAAGAATCGCTCTGATACCACCTGTAACATCCTAGGTCAATTTACATTTATTTTTATTCAATTAATTAATTTTCACAATAAATTTTTCACATTTAATAATAATTACTTAGTTTCTAATTCAAAATAACCATTATTTTTATTAGACATATTCAAAATAATAAGTAGAATTAAAGTTAATAAGTTTAAGAATAGAATAAAATTGATTAAATGAAACAAAACAAGAGAACTAGAACCAGGCCCACTCGCTTGAGCGAATACCTGATTCGCTTGAGCGAGATTAGGAGCCTTCGCTTGAGCGAGGTTCATATCCCATCCCCAGGCGAGCCACAATCACGCTTGAGCGAGCGCGTCCATGCGTATCAGACCTTATTTTGCTCGAGCGAGATTGTCTCGCTTGAGCGAAATAGCTCAAGTGACATTACCAACGGGACTAGCTTAAGCAAATTATTCCCGCTTGGGCGAGATTACTCCAGTAAGGAATCCCACTACATTCGCTTGAGCGAGGCACCCACTCGCTTAAGTGAAATCCGACCAAAGGTCGTCTTTCCCATCACTCGGTTTTGCACTCGACAATTCAATCAAAACCGACTCATCTTGCTTGGTTTTCTACTCGTTAAAATCAATCAAAACTGACTCGTCTCTCACTTGGCCTTTCACTCGGCAACTTATTCCAAATCTGAGTCATCTCCTAATCAGCCTTTCACTCGGTAATTTCATTCCAAAACCGACTCATCACCTGATAGGTCTTTCACTCGACGAATTATTTCAAAACCGACTTCACACTCACTCGGGTTTCCACTTGGAAAAATAATCCAGACCGAGTCTTTTCTCACTCGGAAGGTTCTGTCTCGGACATAGCCCACTCAGAAATTCACTACATCATAGAATTATTTTCTAAGGTTCCCACTCTTAGTGAAATTTCGTCCGGAATCCCACTTACTCACCATACACTCGTCACACTCGGTCAAAAACACAACCATAACAATCACTCACTTGAGTGAGCACCATCCTAGCATCAGACTTCACACTTTCGCTCAAGCCACTCACACACGCTTGGGTGAAAAATGTACAGTGACCATTTCCTCACTAGCTCGCTCAAGCGCGGCCATGCCCGCTTGAGCGAGATTCGTCCTGTAACTCCCCTGATTGTATAACATGTATCTCACTTGAGCGGGAATCCTCCCCGCTTGGGCGAAATTAACCCAGTAGCCACTCTCACTTAACACATACAGGTCTCGCTTGAGCCAGGCCCTTCTCGCTTGAGCGAGAATTGGGCAGAGACCACAACATTGATACATGGCATTCTTGCTTGGGCGAGTATCCATTTCGCTTGAGCGAATATACCCTGGCTTAGGCGAATTATGCAGCAAACACATGGAATTTAAAACTCTGCACCATCTACATGCCTAAACGTTCATATACACTATTTGGTTTAATTTGTACATAGACATACAATCAAACATACAAATAGGATTGAATTCAACTGAACCTATACTTCACTTCTAACTCCAATCCACTAAGTGCATACCAATCATCAATGCACTAGACCATTCACATACCATCTGTATCATTCATGTTTCATAATTATATACAAAACCTGTCTATAGCAATTTATCATTCATACATACTATTGGCTCTATGCCAATATGCATCAGATTCATGAAATTCAACATTGCTCATATTAATATCACTACCACACCACTTCATCAACATAAATTCATATTCTCATCAACCAACATACAATGTTTTATCCATAATTGATTACACACCTTTATAACTACATTGATCACATCTAAATTAGTTCAGCACACATAGGTAATAGATAAGCATAATACACATAAAACATAATACACACATCATTCAATTCATAATTCTCTGCACTCCTTGGCATCACATCTCCGCTTAGCGCACCTCCGGGGCTTTGACCTCTTCCCTGTCACTGGTTACTAAATTAAAGAAAACAACAGCAAGGGTGAGTGTTTGGTATCATAATTAATATAGAACAATAATTAAATAACAAGATACATATTTGCTAATTCTGCATTATGCAACTAGTCTCACCTCTTGTCATCGAATTATACCTACTAGTCATAAACTCATTGCCAATTCTTTATCCTTAATTTGCCAATCACAACCAACAATTATAACCAAACACATTCATATCATCACACAATGCTAACAATGCATCGAATAACACAGCTGACTCTCATATCAATTCGACGCCTAGTATCTGGATACTAAAGGATTGGCCTTCATCTGGGAGTCCGACTTGACATCCCGTGAACCCGACTTGGTTCACTGAGCCCGACTTGGCTCTCCACCTCAAGCACTGGGTCCGACTTGACCACTGGGTAGCTCAACTGGGCACAAAGACCACGGGAGCTAGAAAACAAGGGGTATACATACCGTTGGCCATCCCATACCACATAATCACATATCATATCTCATAATCGTGACATATCATCAACAAACAACATATGCAACTACTAGAAACTGGCATGTGCTCACAGTACAGGGCGACCGACTTGTCAAACCCATCCATACAATGCTATTGTATATATCATCAATAATCCAAAATTCCACATTCTTATTCATAATCAAATATACATACATAACTCAAAGTGGAAATATTACACATATCTTTTACTTTCATCATTCCAATCTTTATTTCATTATACAATTAATTCAATCAACATATTTCTTTCATATTCAACCATTTAATCTCACTCCACATACTCATATATTCATAACGACTATATTTAGTTACTTTATATTATTTATGACAACACTTACTAAATTCTTGAACTTCCCATAATCTATTTTCATATTAATTCTAATTAATTATGACCCGAACACCCCCTTACCTCGATTCCGAGCTCCGACGACTCGTTCTTGATGTGGTTAACATTCTTTCAACGCTGTGTCTAACGTCCTACGTCTGAATTTAACACCCGCTTCACCGTTCAATCCTCCGACGGCTGTTTCGTTACCTACGGAGGTCGAAACACAAAACCCGTTAATGTTAAACCACCCTCATTACTCTAAGGACCATTTTCAAGCTCCTACGCACTAGAAGAGTAGGAAACGGAAACTAACCCCTCCATGCATGACCCTTTGGTTTAACGAAGAAAACGTAAGAGATGAGAAAACTTAATTTAAAGGGGTCGTTGTACTCACCTCGAAGTCACGATCTCAAAAACGTAGTTATCTCGAAGTTTCGATGCAAAATCGGCCTCCCCTTAAGGCATGCAAGTCACGGCAATGGTGAGGAGAAGAAGAAGAAGTGAATTCGCGTGAAGGTGAAGAAGAAGATGGAAATGAAATTAAAATTTAAGGTACAAGGGAAAAATAGTCATTTCCCTATTTCTTTTATAATTTCTTTGAAAGTTTTAATTAAACTTTTACCTTTTTACCTCATCGGTAAATTCTAAATTTACCTTCTTCTAATTACTTTCATTTAATCTTTTGTAATTAATCAATCAAATAGATTTATTTATTTCTATATCTTTTAATTAATTATAATTGCATTTTTATTAATAATAATTCCCAAAATTTTTCAATGAATCCACTTGGACAATTACTAATACTTTCCGCCAATTAAAATTTTTACTAAAACATTAGGGATGTTACATGGTGAAGCTCACGATTTTGGGAGAAACAAAGGACCTGGGCTCCAAAAATTCACTGATCGCTAGATACTTCGTGTCGATCACTCCGGATCATTCCCAAGCCTGGGAAAATGCAACATGCAACAATAATTTGGAGAAGAGGGGTCACGGTTTTGAGCAAAATGAACAGGAACATCCATGCAATTTCTAGAATTTAGATTAGAATTTGAACAAAGAATCAAGGAAGAAAATCACAATAGCTACCTTGGTAGTGTTGAAGGAGGCTACGGGTTTGAGAGGGTGGTGGAGCACAGTGGTGGCAGTTTAGGTGGTGGTTTGTGGTAGTGTAAGGAAGCCAAAATGGTGGCTGGAATTGAAGAGGGTGGCCACGGGTTTTGGGTGAAAAAAGAAAAGTGTGATGGTTTCAAGAGGTGATGATGGCTCTTAGTGGTGAGGCCGTGAGGAGGAGGTAGTTATGGTGGGTTTATGGTGGTGTATAGTGGCTGTTTGGGGGAGGGTATGGTGACTAGATTGGAAAAAAAAGAAAAGAGAGGGATGATGGTTTTGCTTGGTACCGAGAGAGAGAAGTAGTGGGAATGGTAAGGTGAAATGATTTAATGAATTTGGTAGAGTGTGGTAAGATGATAATGGGAAGGGGTAGTGGCCGTGAATGGCCAGAAGGTGACACCTAGCTGGATAGGTATCAGAGGATAGTGGTGGTGTCAAAAATCGATGGCCGGGAAAATAACTTATGGTGTAAGAAACCAAAAGTGACATGGATTTTAAGTAACTGAAAATTAAAGTAGTTTTATTAAATATAGAATAATTCATAAGATAAGAATTTGGAAAAACTTTCGACATGGAGATTATAGAGCTTTATTTTTTGTTCGATTTGGTATATCATACGTGAAAATCCAGTAACGGTAGCTCGAGTTATAACTAAACCAAGGAAGAGTGCTCCCAAAACTCTCAAATTCTTTAGGGCTGAAAAGAAAAATTTACTAGGATTTCTCCTTTGAGAATCAGCCTTTGTGCCCTTCATAAAAGGTGTAATTTTTTTATATACAAAACCATAGAAAAAAGAACAAAGTTGTTTCAGCGCCATATGAAGGAGATATATGCGTTTTTTCTAAAATTGGGTAAAGCTATTGCAAATTGGAATCAGGTCCAGAAAGAATTGTAAAATTGTACCAATGGGATGAGATTTACCCTTCGAGGTCTTCATGAAGATTGTAGAAACTTTGTTACAAAAATTATAAAACTGGAATCGCATGAATTGAACATCGTATGAGAGAGATATGATTTTTTGAATGAACTATGCGCAGAATAAAGAGATTAATTAACGAGGTTTCGGAGTACGAATGCTTGGTTCTAAAATTAGGGGCAACTAACTTTCAAATTAGATCTCGGTGCTAGAAATAAAGATTGTTGGGCTTTTCATAATGAAGAAACAGAGACGAGAATCACTTGATTTTGACTTTGTTAGTGAAAGTTAGGCCCGAAACGCTAAAAGTGCTTAGGCCGGATTCGGGGAATCAAATTTGATTGATTATTTCTTCAAGAAACAAGGTCGATATAGCCCAAATTAAGATTGGGTCCCTTCAGAAGAAGTTTTTAAATCGTCAAAGCGGTTCAACAGGGGCTAACCGTGTTGAAATCAGATATCTCGAAGTTTTTGCGCGGTCAAACGTGGGAGGTACCTGGGGTGCGCGTGGGGCCTACCGGACCAAACTTGCCTTCCTCGTTTTATTACAAAGTTATCCTAACAGAACTAGTTTCCCTATAGGATCACTAGTCTCAGACCAGATTGTTGATATCAGGTCATTTACTGGGTCCCACCATTAAATTTGAGAACCTGTCAATATTTTATTGTCAAATAACTAAATAAGTAATTATTAATTAAATAAAATATCATTATTATTATATATATAATTTTGAATTTAATAAACATTGATTAAATATTAAAATTAATTAATTAAATATTATTAATAACTATTATTATTATTATAATAAATATATATATATATATTTATAATTTAAATAAATAAATAAATATTGATCAAATATTAAATTTAGATATGAAATATTAAAATTAAGTATTATATATCAAATATTATTAATTATCATTATATATAATTAAATATTATTATCAAGGAGATATTATATAAATGATTAACTAATTCATACTTAATCAAACAAGATTATTATTAGCAAATATTAATTAATACTAAACTAAGGTGTTATCACTAATTAGAAAAAATTAAATATTATTTATCTCTTATCTCAACTTTTCTTTCATTATCGCCAAACATCCTTATTTGTTCTCATAGTCTTTGCACCTCCCTAAATTGGGCTTCTCATTACTCACACTTTCTCAAGGTTCATATATCTCACACTTAACATTTTAATTGAGCTAGCCTCTCACCACTTTCTTGTACTAGAGCCACTCGGGAAGTAGGCCGAAGCCTCAAACTTTCCACTAAAAGCTCAACAGGGCATTCTCACTGAGAGTTTGGGTTCCTATCCTAAAACCTGGGTTGTTACATCAATGGACACCACTAATCGCCCCTCTATCCAAAGGTCCACTCATGCTCTTGGGTGTAGAGCCACTCTTAAAAATAAAATAAGTAAAGTGTGTTCTAGAGGACATACAAACCTCTCATCCTACTTTTCCAAACCTACAAAACATATAGCAAACCAACACAAATCCACATATAATTATCTACCTTAGGGTGTACAGAATATAGGATGCCAACATAAATAATATCCATAAATAATAACATTCCCAAATCAATGATCATCTATCACAAAACAATAAAACAAACACAAAAGGGTCACCAATAATGTATACTTAATTGCACAATTTAATTAGAAAGGCCCAACTCTCAGCTTCCCTAGTGGAGTTGCCATCTGTTGTGACATGAATGACCGAATAACGATTCCAACAAGATTTGTTTTTTGAAAATAAATTATAAAAATGTGTTGAGTCACCATTAAGATTTTATTTTTATTTAAAAAGGGTAAAATATTTGAAAAAACCATTTAGAGTTCTAGGTTTAAGAGTTGGTTACGAACAGGAAAGGTATTGACACCCTTATTCACCTGTTCTAAAGAAACAATACCTCAATTAAACTACGTAATTATTTTTGAATAATTTAAAAGTTACCTAACAATAAATAAAAATTATTTAAGAAGAAGAGGGCCGGACAAAAATTAGTGTTGCTCATACGTATTCTTAGGTGCAATGGGAAATCAGGGTTACGTAGTTCTTGTTAAAAAGTGTTCTTATGATTTTATTTAATCGTGTCATATATCCCACGACACTGATAAAATTATTTATATAATTTTTAAAGAAATTTTATTAAAGCAATGTATCTCATGACATGAATAAAATTGTTTATATAATTTTTAGAGCAACTTTATTGATGCAATGTATCTCATGACATCAATAAAATTGTTTGTATAATTTTTAGAGCAACTTTATTGGTGCAATGTATCCCATAACATCAATAAAGTTATTTATTTTTAAAGCAACTTTATTCCGTTGGTGTAGTGTATCCCACAACATCAATAAAATTATTACATAATATATGCTAAGAGAACAAACTTACAAGTTATATATACATTCTTTTTATCAATGATACATATAAAAATGTATGTTTTAAATAAATTTAAAGATGGTGCTTATACTTTTAATCATAAATAAAAAAAGATATGATAGAATAAATAACTAACTAATTAAAGCATAATATTAAAACAACAAAAAGATAAATTAAATATATCCAACATAAATAATAAAACAGACTAAAAAAATGGCCCCAACCCCAAAATGGCTTCATTAGCCTAAAAGAAAAAAAGAAAAAGAAAAAGAACAATAAAATTTACCTTATTTTTTGAACCAAAGGAAAAAATTTAAAGCTGCCTCTGAATTTAGTGGTGTCTCTTGTTTTTTTAAGCTGACATCGGTCAAAGCCGTAACCCAAAGTATGTTAAGAAATAAGTTATGTCCATGGTTGCACTAGGAAGTCTTTTCTCTATCCACAAAGTGTTACAAGGTATTGCTTATATAGTAACATAATAAGCACAACTCTTATAAGAGTATTCGATCTAGGACTAAATAAAGGTGACAATTCAGATTTTAAAATTTAGTAACTCCTAATCTTAGAGCATTCTATGTGAGACTTAATCTAATCTATTTTTTTATTTTTTTACTTTTTTCTTTCTTCTTTATTTTTGTTTTTTTAATTTTTCTATTATTTATTATTATTATTCCTTTTTTAATAACCTTGAATAAATTTTTTTTGTTTAACAAGACTCACATTTTTTAAGACCCTTTTTTTAAAGACAAAAGATTTAGAACCTGTTACCACTATTTTATTTTTTGAAATGACACCTGTGATGAAATTGGGTAGCAACATCTACCAAAATAAATAAATAAGTAATCAAAAACCTATAAACTCGGTTGTACTTATAACTAAGTTTATATATTTCACTTAAATTTTAAAAAATGCCACCATGTTATATATTAATACTGTTTCCTTTTAACTGAGTTAATATCTCATGTTTATATCCAATTTTTTCATAAAAAATAAAGATTTTGAGACAAGTTATTTTTGAAACAGAAAATAAACCTTTTGAGTTAAGTAGTTCTTGAAACAAATTATAATAGTTTTTTGAGACTTTGTTTGCAAGATGAAAATGAAGCTTTTGAAACTAATTGTTCTTGAGACAAAAAATGAAGCTTTCAAGACAAGTTGTTCTAGACAGAAAATAAAGCATTTGAAACATCTTCTCAAGATAATTTATTTTAAGGGAACTTTTGAGACAAAAGTTCTAAAGTCAATTTACAAAAGAGAAATTCTAGAGGTAAGTTACGAAAATGGACTTACTTAAAAATTCATAAGTAAAAGAGACGTTCCCTTTAATAGAGAAAGACTTAAACAAAAGTCAAGGCAATAACTATCCAAGTAATTGTTGATTTATTATGTGTCAAAATCGGAGAACCTTGTTGCAAATGTTAGAGACGTGTCAAGATCAAAGACTTTTTTCACAACTGTTGAAGATGTGTTAAAATTGAGAAGCTTTTTCTGTAACCATCAAAGTCGTGTCATGATCGGAAACCTCTCTTACAACCTTTGAAAAGATGTCAAGATCGAGAAGACATTTTTTCACAACTATCAAAGACATGTCACAATCCTCTAAGCTAGCATTTGTAATGCTTAACCTATAAATAGAGCTTAATCCATCTATCTAAGGGGTCCACTTTTTATTTCTTATACTGTCTTTACCTTTTCAAAATACTTATATGATGTGAGACTTGTGTCCATAAATTAACAATCTATAGGTCTAAGCTGCGACACAAATACTCATACAAAGGTCCAAGTATAAGCTTCATTCAAGTATTGTCATTTAAAGTTTATTCGTTTATAATTCTACAACTCTCTTTATTATCTTCTCCTCTTTTCTCGTCTCTTTATTTTCCCTTTTCCTCTTTTCTCCTTATTGTGAAAAAACACCTAAATTTCTTAAAGAACATTATATTTACAATTTTGTGAAATATTTTAAAAAATATAACTTTAAGAGAATCTGCAATTTATTTTTAGTAATACATGCACGAAACCAACACATATATTTTTAAACGTAAACGAAAAATAATACACAATAGGAAAGCAAATGTAGTTAAGAAAATGATGATAAGGATGTGGAAATATATAAATGATGCGATTCTTAATTTGATTATTTTATTTTTTTGTTACAAATTTGATTGGCTTTGTTAGCATGCCGTGCATGGAAGTTGAGGAAGTTAAATATCCATATTATCCTTTATAAAAAGCTCTTCATAGTGGGCAACAGCTTATGCATGATTGTGCCATAATATTCACTATTTAATGGAGCCCTTTTATATTGGGGTTACTTGAATCTCTTTATTACGTTATAAGTGGGGAACGTAGTAAATCCTACAAAGAACTGCAACATTGGCTCTGTGAATATTAAAGGCACACGCCTTTCCAAAAATTTATTTTTTCTTTATTCCTCTCAACTTGAAATTTTAATATCCTTATTTCTTGTCATTTTAATCATCATGCGTTAATCCTGACTCACAAAACGATCTTCTTTAACTTTAAAAACTTTTAATCAAGTTCTTATAAAAAACAACATATATTAAGTAAAGGATATGTAAAAAATAACTAATCGTAAATGACTAATTATATGTTAAGTTACTGCAAAAAATCATACATTAATACTAAATAGTTTTAGATTAGCTATAGCCTAAATTTATACAGATATATAATTCATATGACATAAAAACTTTCAACTCAACGATAAATTTTGAAAATAAATCAATAAAAATTATTAAAATAATAACAATTAGATAGAGTTACATAAATATTATATATATATATATATATATATATACACACACACGTGTCTCTAACATATCAAATGGGACAATTAATTAGGAACATTAAGATTCACAAGAATGATCATGATTAAATATAAAATACACATTTTAAGTGATCATGACCTTTAACTATGTCAGAGGAAAAGTCAATTGGTTAAGTTTGTTGTGAGTTTGTTATAAGTCTGTTAGGAGTTTGATAGTTTGTTTGAGACTCTTACAAATAAAGTATTTCACAAAATTATATTTCTCTTGTGTTGATCTTAAGATAGCATCATAAAGTCTCCAAGATCAACCATAGCTTTCGCAACCAACTTTTCTCCTCTATCAAACTTGATGATGAGATATTTTGATTTGGCAACAAGTCCTTGCTACAATTTGGGGTCTAAAGCTGTAGAAATTCATAGAAAGCAATGAAGTACTTGAGAATTATGTCATCTTGGAAGATGCCACCACCAAAGTTTTGAATCAAGAGTATATGAATTACGATCAACAAGACCAACTCTTGGTGGCGTGGCTGTTGGCTTCCATGACTGCTCTGTTATTAACAAAAATGGTAGGATTACTCACCTCTCATCAAATTTGGACCCATACAGCCTATTATACTACACACACTTAGGTTAAAATAAAGAAACTGAACACTTAACTACGCAAGATCAAGAAAGACAATTGTCAATAAGTAGTTGTTTGAAATTAAGAAGATTGTATACTCTTTTGTTGTCATTGGTTAACCGATGACAAATGATGATGACATTGAAGCTATTTTGGATGACCTTCCAAAAGAATATGATTCTTTTATTACCTCTATCACGTCAAGAACAAACCTTATTTTTTAGATGCCATAAAAACCCTTTTTCTTGCTTAATAAAATAGGTTAGAAAAATACAAGAAACTAGATATTCCTCTAGTGCATGCCTATATAGTTTTAGGTCCCTCTAATCCTGATACTAGAAGAGGACAACATGATTTTCAATTGCATACCAAGGGGGAAGATTCAACAATAAAGGTGGTGTCAATTTCAATAGAGGGAGATCAAACTCAGGACATGGTTCAGACAGGTTCAATTGGACTCCCAACTTTCAAGCTCCATGGAATTCACATAAACCAACATGGTAAGAATGACCATCTTGCCTCATATTGCTGGCATAGGTTTAACCAACAATTTCAGATCTTGTCATAGGTTAATCCCACATAACACAATCTTTGTGAATTTCAAGACCAGTCTCTTATGGTCACACCATCCATGTCCTAGATCTTTTTTGGTATGCAGACTTAGGAGCTTTACATCACCTTACACATGATGAAAACAATCTTTCAATAAAGAATTCCTATAATTGCTTTAAAGGAGTTAACATTTACTAGTGCAAAAAGTGGATATAACAATAGGATATAATCAAAGATTAGAGTGGATCAGTGATAAAAGAATGCACGGTGGCATTTTTTGAAATTATAAGGTAACTATATAATCACGGTTGGTGAACAACCGTGATTGTAGGTTCAGGGGAAACACTATAATCGTGGATAACATTATAACCGTGATTGTATCCATCAATATATAATCATGGTTGTCATACCAACCGTGGATATATAATTCAGGGTTTTAGGGTTTATTCTTAGGGGGCTATATAACCACAGTTAACTACACAACCGTGATTACATATTGATGGATACAATCACGGTTATGATGTTATCCGTGGTGATAGGGTTAATATTTAACTAGGGGTATTGTGTAACCGTGACTATATGTATAATATAATCACGGTTGCGCATGGGATCCGTGATTATATATGTTTTCAGAAACTTCAAAAGTTGCGCCTGAGACACTTTTCACTTTCTCCTTTTTCTCTCGCGCTTGTCTTCCTGCTTCTCTTCTCACGCTCGTCTTCCTGCTTCTCCTCTCGCGCTCGTCTTCACCTATTGCCTCCAGCTTGAGCTCTTTGGGTTTTGTCTTCTACCTTGTTCTTCTTCCTTCCTTCATCTTCGTAGCATTTTTCTAGTATGTCCTCCCCACTGCTTATGTATATCAGTATGTTTAGAAGCTTGTCTGTGTGTGTTAGAAGTTGCCTAGTTGAAAGGGGTTTTCACTTGCCCTTAAATATGCAATGCGTATACTTTACTGGTTCTATGTATATAAGCATTTTCTGTCTCTGTTTAGTTTACTTTGCTGGTTCTATGTATATGGTGCTTATTCTGTGTTCTAAACTGAAAATTGGTGGCCTGTTCTATGTATATGGTTTGGTTTATAGATTTGGTTTTCATTTGTATTTTTGGTAAACCTTGAACCGCATTAATTTCATTAGCCAGAATTATATATAATTTTGAATTTTATTCTAGTTTAGACTGTTGTGAATTGTTACTAAGTTTTCACTTTGCGAATGTGTTTAATGATAAGGTTTGGTCACTATAAAGTTATTAGTTAATTTTAGTCTTACTTATCATTTTTTTTATTTTTTGCTTACTAATTCTTTTTATTAATGCAAGATGTTTAAAAATAGTTCAGCCCTTGGAGTTTAGAGTGTTATTGTTGATTTATGTTTTGAAGGGGTAAATAAAAGATTATTAAATTTATAATTAAGATAAATATACATAGGATTGAAAAATTAAAAGACATAAGTAGATTTAACACATTCCAAGTTCTTAGACCAATTTTTTTTATTTTTTGTTCACATTCCAATACCAAACAAAACTTGAAAAATGTCATAATCCTACACCATATCCATAATCCATAAAATAAAAGTTCAAACTTCAAAAGTCTCATAATCCATAATCCATCATCTAAAGCACCATAGTTCTACTTGAAAATAACACAATTAAAAACATCATATTAATTACTAAATAAAAGTCAAAACTTTAAAAGTCTTATAATCCAACACCATAATCTATAATCCAACACCATAATCCATAATCCATAATCCAACACTATAGTTGTACCTAAACACCACTAAAAAAAACCTTAAATAGCTACCTCCATTTAGCGATCACCGGAAACCCGTCGCTAAATAGCGACCGTGTTAGCGACCGCTAGGAGAAAAGGGCCAAAAAAGGAGGTTAGCGACGCCTTTAGCGACCATACAAAAAGTGGTCGCTAACAATTGCAACACTCCGTCGCTGGTGCGGTCGCTAGATTTCACCTCCATCCTTTTTTTCCCTCCATGGTTTTTTGTTGGCGCCAAACCATAGCGACGGTAATGACCGTCGCTGAGTTTCCCTCCAAACATTAGCGACACTGGGACCGCGTCGTTATGTTTTGTACTAGTGACGGTTGGATGGCCGTCGCTATGACTTTCGGTCTTACCTCCATACTTTTTACTTATAAGAAGGCAAGGTAGTGACGGCGGGGAGACACTGTCGCTAATATTCTGTGGATTAGTGACGGAATTGTGTTACCGTCGCTATTATTTTGGGTCTTCCCTCCAAAATTTTACTTTTGAGAATGGAACGTAGTGACGACATTGTGTTACCATCGCTAATATTCAGGGGATTAGTGACGGTCTTGTGTTACCGTTGCTACATGCAGTACTAGAAAACCCTATATAGCCACTGCCAGTTAGCGACGATTGATGTACTAACCATATTGACGAGGTCGGCCGTCGCTAGTGTGTTTTATTAGCGATGGTAATACGTTGCCGTCGCTAAGGGTTATAACTTAATCACCCATTTCTCAAGCCCTAATCAATGTTTCTTCTCTGCTCCACTTTACTCGTCTTCTTTTCTCCCCCTTTCCTCTTCTTCTCTGCCCCGCGTATCCTTCTCCACTCTGCCCCGTGCCCCGTTTGTCCATCTCCTCACTTCCCTCTCCCCCTCCCCTGACCACATTGTGGGTTTCCTCCCTTCTCCTTCTCCTCTCAGTCAGTGGCTGACTCCCTCCTGGCTCCTGGCTGCTGGCTTCGGGCTCCCTCATAGTTGACACATACTCACGGTTGTCTCCCTCACGGTTCTGCAGTGGCCAGGTTCGAATCCGTTCCCTTACTCCCTTATTGTGTTCTATTTGTTATGTATTGTTGGCTATTGGTTGTATTTTTGAATGGATTTGGGTTGTTGTGAGTTGAGAAGATGAGAAAAAAGATTGGTTATTATTTGGTTGTTTTTGGTTTAGGCTATTGTTTGTTGTTTCTAATTTTGCAGGTTAATGAACCAGGATTAGGATGTTCAATTTTTTGATCTCTTTGTAGAAAAAAACTCCTCTTTATTGATAAAAATTGCTTGGGTTTTAAACTAATTTTGTGAGAACTTTACAATATTCTGATCACTCCCATGCTTGTAATGGAGTTGGTGGAATTATGCAGGTTCATTGCTATGGGAATAAAAGGGAGATGGGGATGAGGTTTTTAATTTTTTTCTTATTATAAAATTATATCTTCCTAACAAAATAAAAAACAAAAAAAATAAAAAATAAAAGGTAAAAAGAAACAGGATGGTGTTCACAATCAACTTGTTATTATAAAATATGAACAAGTCTCAAAAAGTGTTCACAATCACCTTGTTATTATAAGATATGAACAAGTCTTAGAGAGTGAGAAACACATATGAACATGTTAACCTTGTGAGAAGAGAGTAAATTTGGATTTATAAATTTAATGTAACAGTTGATAGATATGAAATGTACTTTAACACATAGTATCACTCTTTACAATAAAAACTATCATTTAGAAGCAAATACCGTGGGGTTTGATTAGGATGTATTGAGTTTGAACCTGCAGGGTGTATTAGAAGCAAATACCGTTAAGTTAGCCTCTTTGGTTTTTGAATAACTTTTTAGCTATATAAATCAAAATGAAGAGAATAAACCCAATCAGCAAAAGAAGAGCATCAAAACCTGTTACTACTAATCATAAAAAAAATCCTATTGAAATAACTAAGAAAAACATGATATCATAAAAATGGTAAAAGAAGTATAGTTCATCATGCATGACTAGAATTACTGCTAATCATGTTTCTGAAAGCTGACATGAAAATTGGATTAGAGTGAATAACTTTTGCTCTTATTAATTAACATTATTCTAACAAAGAGTTCAAGAAATTATTATATTAATTACTATTATAGCAATTATCAGAAATAATTGGATTCTGTTTTCTATGGTATTCTGATTCTATTTATGTTTTCTATTGTAGTTTGTTTTTGTTTCTATTTTTAAAATTTACTCATGAAATTTGTAACATATTACAAGGTTGTTTTGTTTCATATTCAAGTCATTTGGCTGTTGAAAGCTAGTTTGATGAAATAGTTTGTGAAGGACCTAATTGATTGTTGGTGTCAATTTTAAAGCTTAATTGATTGTTGGTGTCAATTTCAAAGCCTAAATAGAAAATTAGTTCTCAAAGATAAGAGCTAAATTTGCTTTTGAATAGATTAAATTCATTGTACATGTATTTTAGGGACTAATTTGGTGTAGTAATTAATACTCTACTATTAATTTAGTTAAGATATAGAACAAATGCTTATAGGGGCATCAAGTACCTCAGTCACTACATCTCAGGATTGAATTCCACTAAAGTTGTTATGCCTCCACTTTAGCCTATTATCTCATCCCCATACAAAGTCTTATCTTTTTTTTTGAAAAAAAGGTAGAAATTAAAAGAATAAAAAACACCAACCATTTTTACACTGACCCTCTCCCTCTCTATCAAAGGCAACACCAACCATTCTCCTAAACAACTCAATCCCCTGATTGAAAAGCCCGTTCTGAGTGCACCCCACAATGAAAGCATTATTTTTCATCACTCTCTGATCAGCTTCATTATTCTTAACATTTATTTCTCCTTCAGTTAGTAATAAACTGATATCCTCTTTTGGTATTGGTGTCAAATGGAAACCTTTTTCATACACCAAGCCTTCACCATCACCAGTTTCGTAGTGGTGCTTAAGCCTATTGTAAGCCAAGGTAATTGACCAGTAAGTCTTTCTATCTGGACTGTAATACACTGCCTGATCGTATTTGATTTCCTCATCATCACCCGTTGGTGTATAGAACACTGCCCACCCTGCACCTGTAGGCTGTTCCATCATTTTTATACTCACCGATTCTTTTGTTTTGCTTCCTTCACCATGATCCACATGTGGTGAAGGTGAAGGTTCATCTTTTGCCTTGCCCAGATCCTGAGAAATAACACACTATATTATTAATGTCTGTTTGGTAAATATATATAACTTATATATTATTCAGTAATTTATAACTTTTTGAAAGTTAGCTAGCAACTTATCTATGAAAGTTTATAGTTTTCAAGAACTAAATCTTTATAATCTTTTTCTATGTTATCCTTGATTTTTTGAATGCACAGCAAATTATACTTTCTTTCTCATTAGTTTATTATATAATTTTTAAAATATTCAACATAATTCACTTAATCGTCACAAATCAATTCTATAAGCTAACCTAAGAAAAGTAGTCAGTGTTTTCAACCACATTCTTACAGACTGCAAATTATAAACTATAAGTTATTAAGAGAGGACATAGTAGTTTTCAATTCTAATTAAAGGTGGTGAGGTCCATATAGGTTTCCAATGTTACCTCTGGGCATTGAGTTTCCTTGGCCTCAGGCTTGGCCTGAAAAAACACCATTTCTTAGGATATCTCATCTTTCAAGGATGTACTCAGGCTCACACTGCCATCTTCACTTCCATTCCTCATATCCTCACCATGTATGGTAGTTAAAGGTGTGATAACATGACTTGGTTGTTGAGGAACCTTACAATAGGTTCCGACCCTATGATGACACCATTCTCGTTGTCATCCTTTGGAGGATTATCACCACTTTTCTCCATCACACGTTGATCACCCCAACTTGACATCGAGCTGTGTAATTCTCTACATTCACTAAGCAACACTTCCAATGAGCCTTCTTCTCCCAACATTACAAGATCATCATCTCTATCTATCTCAACATTTCAGCCCAAATTCCCTGGTTCCCCATTGGACCCTTCTATCCTATTTGCTCTTGAACTTTTACCTCTATTTTCTACTTGTTGCACCCGAGTGGTGTTATTGATCCAATCTGTTGGACTCAAGGTTCCCATTCTGTACTCACTCACCCAATGTACTAATTTAAAACCTCTATTATTATGTGCGTTCACATTTACCTCTTTATTAATACTGTGGCGTCTATGGTTATTTCAAGTCATTCTTTAACTACACTAGAAAAAAAAAGATAAGTAAAAACGCACAATAACACAACTATTTACCCAGACACCTAACTTTCTAAGACAAAGCTTAATCATTTAGAGTTACAAAACAGATGAACTAATTGGGTGAATGCATATAAATGGGCGATCTGAAAAGTTAATATTGAAAAAGAAGAGCGTAAAAAGTTAATATGGAAAAAGAAGAGCGTGGTTTGTGTGTGAGAGTGGTGAGTAAGAGACAGTGGTTTGTGAAACTGCTAGCTGTTTTGTGGATTATTCTTAGAAAACATGAGGGGTGATGAAGTGTAATATTAGAACGTTACTACGTTACTATAGGTTTTGGCAAGGCAACGACAAAGGATAATTAAGAAAGGGTTATATGGCATGGTCGCTACACTCCTTAATTTACTTCCATTAACACATCACCTTTTCTCTCGCTTCCTCGTGTTTTAATTGGTTTTCATATGATTCACCCCACCTAGTGATTCCATTTGTAATGTTCAAGATAATATCAATGACATGGGACATTTTACATCTTAAAAATTCTGTTTCACAAACCACCTAATTATAACATATTAAAACCTTTTAGATGCTTATGATATCCCCATTTAAGACCCTACAATAAACATAAACTTGATCATAGATCACAACCTTACATCTTTGTTGGATACTTAGCTCCTCACAAAATCTATAAATGGTCCCCGGCTTCAGGAAAACTATATATGATCAGATGTGTTCTCTTTGATAAGCTCGCTTTTCCTCTTAAATACAATCCCCATCTTCCAACCAAACCAACTTTTGAAATTCTAATTGCCTTATCTATCCCCCTATCAGTAGGAGATACAATTGAACCTTCTGGGATAAGAATCTGAACTGGAGCCAAACAGCCTTGCAGGGGACCACATGCCCATATTCACGAAAATTCTTTGAAGGGCCACTAAAGTTGGGATACTTTTAGAAATTAAATTAAATTTTTTCCTTTTATGAGATAATTCCATTCATCTTTATATAAGTAAATATTTATGAAATTACTATATCAAGTGATGGCATAAATTTGTTTAATGTCAGTCCCTAAATCTTTAACAGAATAATTTAAATAAATTAACTCATCCAAGAAGAGTCTTTATAAACAAGCTTTAGAATGTTTAATAATGCAAATGTAGTCTCCGTTGCATCTCTTATGGACTCATTCTCACGTGGATCCCAAGTCTGTAGATCACTAAGAAATCGTTGCTGTGTAAACTATGTTGTTGTGGCTTTGAGATTATGTATATAATGTCAACCACTTCTCCGTTTGTCATGCAGACTAGCACACCTTACGCGTGGTCTTTGTTGTCCTTTATTTAGCTTTGTCTCAGCGCTTACTTTCTTTCCCAGGTAATCCCTTAACCCAAACTTTTCTTGTTATGTGTGTTTTATCTTTTGAAGTGTATGCATGTTGATTATTGTTTATTAGTGGAGAGCAGAGCTCATTAGGCGTTGCATATGTGTGCTAATAACATGTTTTAAAAGTATGCATGTGTATTGTTGTTTGTTAGTGGAGAGCAGAGCTCATTAGGCATTAGTTTTGTGTGCTGATAACATGATGTTTTTATGCATGTGTATTGTTGTTTGTTAGTGGAGAGCAAAGCTCACTAGATTGTTATGATTATCTCTCTCAACATCATATACAATGTGTAGCATATATATTTAATCGTATTGGGAAGTTTTCTATATGTAACAGGGCATTTCTAAATGTTGGAAATATCTAGTTTACAGGGGAGACTCTGCCAAAATTTTGGCAGGCTGCCTTTCTTAGGGAACTTAAAAAATGAAACTCAACTTTAATAATGTAGGGTTTAGTCGTGTGTGTACCCATTAGATTCCCGTTCAAGTTTCAAAACAACCGGCGGATGTACCGTGTTGTGTTGGATCTTGAATTGTCCCGGTTGGACAGTTTGGTATGAATTTGTAACCAATAGGGCGTAACTCATCAATGTTGTATGTGGTCTATCTTAAGACGTTGAATGTTCATTTGAAATTTCGGTTATGGTGTTTCGTATTGTCCCCAGGGTGCATGAATGCGTGCGGTGTTACATACCGTATGTATCTCTGTGTACTTGGGGACCAATGCGAAATGCTACCGAAATTTCAAATGAACATCAACGGCACAAGATAGACCACATACAACATCGATGGGTTATGGATGGTTTCATATTCATACCGAATGGGATAGGGCCCCACCAATTTCCAATAGAAAAGAGATAAAGTTTCTCATAACCGATAGTCAAATAAAATTTTAAAAATGTAAAGTAACAGAAATCGTGCTTGTTAGATACTGTAAATGGAGGTACCGGCAAATCGGCGATGGATGTACAACCGACTAGATCACAGTCGGTGAGTGACTGAGGAGTTTATGATGGGGCTATTGGAGTTTATTCCATTCGCTAAGGCAAATACGCCTGGATTTGAAGCGACTCAGAAGATTCGTTATCCATGCTCAAGGTGCAAATGCATGAGTTTTGAATACGCGGATGATGTCATGTGCCATCTAACTGAGAAAGGGTTCATGAAAACATACCACTGCTTATACAACCATGCCGTGAAGACCATCAGACGTAACCATGCAACAGTCTTACTACGAGGTTGGAGGAAATAGGGATACATACAACAATATAGAACAAATGGTGATGGATCATGTTGGACCCTCCACCGGGTGTATGCTAGAACATGATGACCAAGCAGGTCATGGAGACTCTGACAATGTAGAGGAGGATCCTAATCCGGAGGTAAAGAGATTTTATGATTTGTTAGCGGCGGCTCAGACTCTATTGTGGGACGGGTGCAATAGTCACACTGAGTTATCTGCCTCCCTAGCTGCTTTGAGCCTAAAGGCAGATTATAATCTTTTTGGGGGTTTTTTTAATAGGATGGTCAATCTGATGGGTTCCACTATGCCTAGTAATCATCGAATGCCAACAAACCTGTACCATGCTAAAAAACAAGTGGCAAACTTAGGGTCGGGTTTTGTGAAGATAGAGTGTTGTGTTGGCGGATGTATGCTATTCAAAAATGAATTTGCAGATAAGAGTGTCACAAAATGTCTACATTATAATGAGGAACGCTACAAAACCGTTAAAAAGAGAGGGAAGGTAACTCGGACGGCCAGGAAGAAAATATGGTACTTCCCTGTAACACCGCGTCTTCAACGCCTGTATGCCTCATTGTCCACGGTAAAACACATGCTTTGGCATGCTCTGAACCGAACACAAGAGGGGTTTCTTTGCCATCCTTCCGACGGGAAAGCATAAAAGTGCTTGGATGAGCTATATCCGGACTTTTCTGGCGAGCCGCACAATGTAAGACTTGGCTTATGTACTGATGGGTTTAACCCGTTCGGTCAATATGGAAGAGCTTACTCTTGTTGGCTAGTCATACTGACCCCATACAATCTGCCTCCTGATATGTGTATGAAGAGGGAGGTCATGTTTCTATCTATACTGGTTCCAGGACCCAAAAATCCAAAGGCGAACATAGACGTGTTTTTGCAACCGTTGGTTGAAGAGTTATCACAATTATGGGATGTCAGGGTAATGACATACGATGTGTCTTTGAAGAATAATTTTATGATGCGTGCTATTTTGATGTGGACTATTAATGACTTCCCGGCCTATGGTATGCTTTCTGGATGGTCAACATCTGGGAAGCTTGCTTTCCCTGTATGCATGGAACATACCGGGGGGATCACTCCCTGTTAGTGGCAAGACAAGTTTCTTTGACTGTCATAGAAAGTTTCTACCATTGGATCACCCGTTTAGGAGAAACAAAACCGCTTTTAAGAAGAACAAGGTTGTTAATGAACCTCCACCCTATAGGTTATCTGGTGCACGGGTTTGGCAGAGGGTTGAAGAGTATCCTTACATCTGGGACAAGAGTGTTAAGGAGTTTGCGAGTTATGGTAAGGAACACCACTGGGTGAAGCAGAGTGTCTTGTGGGATTTGCCATATTGGAAAGACTTGTTGTTAAGACACAACATTGATGTCATGCACACTGAACGTAATGTCTGTATGAATATTTTTGACACTGTTATGGACATCAAAGGGAGAACAAAGGACAACGAGAAGAGTCGTCTAGACCTTTCGATTTGGTGTTCTAGGAAGGAGTTGGAATTGAGGGATGCTGGACATGGAAGAATGTTTAAACCCCATTCAAAATATACTTTAACTAGACCACAACAGATTGCTATGTGTATTTGGATGAATGGGTTGACCCTGCCTGACGGATTTACTTCTAACTTGAGTAGATGTGTCGACGTGAAGGAGGGCAGGGTGTTTGGCATGAAAAGTCATGATTGCCATGTGTTTATGCAACAACTACTCCCGTACGCGTTTCATGCCTTACCGAAGCCTATTTGGAAACCGTTGGTGGAGTTGAGTCACTTCTTTAAAGAGTTGACGGCTACTTCGTTGACTGTGGAGAAACTTGTGAAGATGGAAGAAACTATCCTGGTATTGATTTGTAAGTTGGAGAAGATTTTCCCACCAAGTTTTTTTGACTCGATGGAACATTTGCCTATCCATCTACCGTACGAGGCCTTGGTTGGTGGCCCGGTGCAGTATCGTTGGATGTATCCATTCGAAAGGTGAACGCCAAAGCTCTTTAATTTCCTTGCAAACACTTCTTATAATAGTATTTTCTAACTTATCATTTGTTAATAATGTTGAAGATTCTTACGCTCTTTAAAAGATAAAGTGTCGAACAAGGCCTGCGTTGAAGCATCAATTTGTGAGGCATACTTAGTCAAAGAAATGATAACCTTTGCTTCTTTTTATTTTTCGACGGAGATAGAAACTAGAATGAGTAGAATTCCCTGCAATCTTGGGGTAGCCACCCGCACCGGGTTTGATGAACAAATATCGATTTTCAACTATCCTGGTCATCCGGGGGGCAAGCTCACAAAATGTTACATTGATGAGAAAGATAGAAAGGCGGCTCACTTGTACATTCTTCTAAATTACCCAGAAGTGGAACCCTTTCTTGAGTGAGTCATAAAAGTTATATGTTACATTCTAAACGTAGCTTTTATAGTATCTAAATTAGTTTCCTTTGAATAGCTTATATACAGATATGCTAAAACTTGAGCAAAATGATTTAACTGATGACCAAATTCATAGTGAGGTGTCATCCAAGTTCGTTGGTTGGTTCGCACAACACGTAAGACCCGTATACTGAGTGTTTTTTATCGTTGCTTCTAACTCCTGGTATCTAACGATGACCTATTTGTTATGTTGTACATAGATACAAGACCCTAACAACCATATTGAAGATTCTTTACTCCAAGCCCTTTCTTGGGGGCCGGTGAAAACTGTTAAAAAATGGCCTATTTACTATGTAAATGGCTACAAGTTTAATATTCTTCAATGGAGTGAAGGGATGCGTACCCATAACTACGGGGTTTGTGTTAGAGGCACCACCGGACAGTTGGAAGAAGACTTTTATGGAGTGCTGACGGAGATTGTTGAAGTTTCGTTCTCTGGACGACTAAGAAGAGATATTGTTCTATTCAAATATGATTGGTTCGACAACACAATCGGTGTTGGAACAAAGGTTGACAACAACTACGGCTTAGTTGAGGTCAAGAAGAATGGTAGATATAAAGGGTTTGATCCCTTTATTTTTGCCCAATAAGCTGAGCAAGTTTAATACACCTACTTCCCGGGAGGACATCGGGACTGGTATACAGTCATCAATGCCAAGGCCCAAAGTCAGATCACTGATAATGTCTCCGAGGAGGTCAATGACGCTTATCAACTTGCACCACACGAGCTCAAAGATGGTAATTTGTTGTTCAACATTGATCCAGTCATAATGGATGAGACACTCGCCACTACGGGGGGTGAACACATTGACAAAGACCTTGTCTCTCGATCAAAATAGTCTAGGGCTGATCTGGATACTGATGAAGTTGTTCAAACAGATAACCATAGTGACACTGAAACTGAGGGGGAATTTGAAACTGAAACAGACATAGAGTATGTAGTTGTTAAACATATATACATAGGTTTATATATATCCTGAGACTAACCTTTCTTTTCATGATTTTATCCACAGATGACGGGACATCGACTGCCCTTCAGTAGGGGTGGTAGGTCCAGGACCCCGGCATCCCGTCTGGGGACTCCCACCCCAGGGCAGGAGACCACTCTATCACCACCACAGCGGACCACTCCATCACCACTACAGCAGACCACTCCATCACCACCACAGCAGACCACTCCATCACCAGCACAGCTGACTGATAAGTGTTGAATAAGCATTGATTTCATGACTCATTTGAACCAATTTTGTAAAGACTTTAAGCTAAATTAAGGAATTATTGAAGGAAGTGAGCATGAATCTTTTAAGCATTGTATAAAAAGAAATGTTTTGTTAAAGCTCTTGGAAAGTTGCAGGAAAGACAAAGTAAGCAAGCTTGAGCATGAAAGTTGGAGAACATAAGCACCTCTCACGCTTAAGCGTGAATACTAGACGCTTAAGCGAGGATTAAGCATGGCAAGCATGACTTAAAGAAGACAAAGAGGCATCAGGACCCCTCTCACGCTCAAGCGTGGGGATGAGCCGCTTGAGCGTGAGCTCGAGAGCGCCCAAGCGAGGATTAAGTGTGAGCGTGAGTGTGACCCTGCACATGAAGCACGCTTGAGCGTGACCAAATGAAGCTTGAGCGTGACCATGCACATGAAGAGCGCTTGAGCGTGTGCTTTACACGCTTGAGCGTAACTAATGGATGACAAAACCTCGCTTGAGCGTAGCTGAGAAGAAGTAAGCATGAGCAACGTGAGGAAGGCCACGCTTGAGCGTGGTTAATTCAGCTTAAGCGAGAGACCATCAAACAACATCAGAACCCTTCACGCTTGAGCGTGACCATCAAGCTCAAGCGTGACTCCTGCAGTATGGGATTTTCCAATTTAATATTCACCAATGATGCGATGCCAACTCACCCAACTTCTTGTGTTTCTACAAGTCTCTGAAAGATGCTGCATGGGTTCTACGCAAGTGGGAAAGGGAAGCTGAACCTTGAGTCCTATAAATCAAGCTGCAAACAACATATCCATCATCTCATCCCCTGTATTCCATTCACAATCCAAACTTTCCATTATTTTCTGTATTCATTCTTTTGATGGTGAAAATGCAAAGCATGAGTAGCTAAATCTCCCTTATGGGATTGGCTATAATCCATTCAACACTGAAGTAATGCTGTTGTAAGTTTTTATTTAGTAATGAGATTTGATAAGTTTCTGTATTTCCTTCTGCGTTTAATGCCTGAAAGTACTTGATCACTATTTTCTTGTTTTAAGTTTTCTCAAGTATGCTGGGAAGTGACTTTTGAAAGCAGATCTGAAAGAAATACTTGTTGTGAGTAGGTAGCCAGGGATGGCGTCTAACGCAACAAACGTCAAAACAATCGATCGATAATGCTGGGATGATTTCAAAGTGACTGAGGGATCAGCGGTTTGAAATCATTCTTATGAATTTTGTAGTTGAGGGATCAATACAAATGACTTTGATTGTGACGTAGAAATTATCTTTTTGATTTACTTATATAAAAACTTATGCAGCTTACAGAAGGTGAAGATGTGATGAAGCCAATCCCTGTTTTACAAAACTGATTTTTCCAACACCATTTACTGTTATCTTTTGCAAGTGCTATTCTCTGTTATTTGTTATTTACTGCTTCTCATTCACAACAACGCAAAAACCAAAATATTCTGCCAAATCAATTCAACATTAAGATCTTCACTCTAACACCTCCTCAGTGGAACGACAACTATACTATATTACAACTTTTGTGTTTAAACTTGGCACATCCATTGCATTAAGTTCATTTTATACAAACTTGATTCTCTCTTTCATTGAACTCTTCATTTCAATATTACAACAACACACCATCAAGTTACGTTCATCAAGTTTTGGCGCCGCAGCCGGGGAGGTGATTTGAGTTTGAATATCTTTAGCATTGAATTGACAAGACAGTGTAAATAAATTTGTTTGCAATTTGTTTTTATTTTTTTTAGTAACTTTTCTACCTTGAGTACTTGATTTATGATCTTGAGAGGACAGGGTACAAAAGAACAGCTTGCATTTGATCCTGAGATAGATAGGTTCCTTAAGAAAATCAAGAAAGCAAAGAAGAACTTCCAAACGTTCTCTGACACAATGGATGACAACAGCAATAATCAAAATCCACCAAGGAGAACACTTGGAGATTACACATTGCAACAAGGACCTAGACACTACTCAAGCATTGCTATACCAAATACAATCAGGGCTATAGAAATGAAACCTGCTTTCCTTAGTTTAATTAGTTCCCATCAATTCCATGGAATGTCCAGTGAAGATCCTTACACTCACTTGGCCACATTCTATGAATTAGTAGGAACAATGGGCTTTGAACAGGAAGTAATTGAGGTAGCATATCTAAGATTATTTCCTTTTTCTCTTGCAGGAAAAGCTAAAGAATGGCTCTAGTCACACCCAAATCAAAGCGTGAACAACTGGGAGACAGTGGAGGAAAAATTCCTACACAGATTCTTCCCACCATCCAGATTTATCAAGGCTAAATCAGATATCACAACATTTAAACAAAGCCATGATGAACCCTTTTGTGAAGCATGGGAACGTTTCAAATCTCTCCTCAGAAAATGCCCAAACCATGGACTTGAAGATATTGCCCAATTGAATATCTTTTACAGTGGTTTAAAGGCTGACACTAAAATAATTTTAGATGCAGCAGCTGGAGGAACCATGATGACAGTAGATGCAGAGCAAGCTACAAGGATCATTGAAGCATTATCATCCAAAGATTACCAAGCTCAGCATGACAGAACACAAGTCCAAAAGAAGGGAGTGTTGGAACTTAATACAACAGATGCCATTTTGGCTCAAAATAAAATTTTGACACAACAAATTGAAGCTCTGACACAACAGATGGCAAAACTCCCCCAACAACTGCATGCTGTACAGTCCTCTACAGGAAACCAACAAGCACAAATGAGATGTGACTTTTGTGGAGGGGAACATCAGAATGGACACTGTCAAGGAGAGCAAGGAGACCAATCTATCCTCTATATGAATAACCAAGGTAAGCAGAGTAACTTCAATAACAATGCTTACCCCAATAATTTTTCACAGGGATGGAGAAATAGTCAAAATGGTGGATGGAAGCAAGAAGCAAGCACATCCAACAGACAGCAACCTTATCAGCAAGGCCCTTCATTGACAGAAAGGACATCAAAACTAGAGGATACTCTAGAAAAATTCATGCAGGTCTCAATCACCAACCAGAAGAACACCGATGCTTCGATAAGAAACCTAGAGACACAAGTGGGGCAATTGGCTCGCCAAATCGCAGAGCATCATAACTCCCAATTTAGAGCCAATACACACCCAAATCCAAAGGAGCAATGCAAAGCAATCACAACAAGAAGTGGGAAGGTCATTGGACAACAAAAAGAGAATGACAAGGTGGAAGAAAAAGTAGAAGAAGATTTTGAAAAAGAAACAAAAGAGGAAGTTAGTGAAAAGAAAAATAATGATGTAAATATAAAGGAGGAAGTTGAAAAAGAAAAAAAGAAAGAAATACAAGAGGGGAAGAAGAAGGTGGACGACCCAACACCACAACTGAAGAGCTTACCGTATCCAAAGAACCCTTCAAAAATAGACAAGGAAAGGCAATTTGCAAGATTTATGGATATCTTCAAAAGGTTACAAATAAACATACCTTTTGTGGAAGCCATGGAGCAAATGCCAACCTACGCAAAATTCATGAAGGAGCTGTTAACAAAGAAGAAGAGATTTTCTGAAGAAACAGTGGAGCTTGCAGCAGGCTGCAGTGCCATCATTCAAAAAGCACTACCACAAAAAACAAAAGACCCCGGAAGTTTCACAATCCCAGTAACTATTGGTACTTTACCAGTAGGAAAAGCACTCTTGGATTTGGGAGCAAGCATTAACCTAATGCCCCTCTCAATGGTGAAAAGAATTGGAGATCTTGAGGTGAAGCCAACACGGATGACCCTCCAGCTGGCGGACCGATCTATGAAATTTCCATATGGCATAGCTGAAGATGTACTGGTAAGAGTTGACAAGTTTGTATTTCCAGTAGATTTTGTCATAATGGATATAGAAGAAGATGCAGAAGTACCTCTCATTCTGGGGAGACCCTTCATGAAGACCGCAAAAGTAATTATTGATGTGGATGATGGGAAGCTAAAAGTGAGAGTGCAAGATGAAGAAGTAAATTTCAATGTGTTTGATGTAATGAAATACCCAAAAGAAAAACAACAGTGCTTCAAAATTGACATTGAAGAAGAAGCCATCAGAGAACAAACCAACGAATGGTTCAACAAAGATCCACTGGGTAACCTAAACGTTGGAGCAATGGATGAAGACAAAAAGAAGGACAAGCAAGATACTCAACAAGAAAGTCACTTTGAAAAGCTGTCAGAAGAAACAAAAGAAGTTGTCCCACCAAAAGTGGAGTTAAAAGCTTTACCTCCACACTTGAAATATGTTTTTCTTGATGATGATAACCAAAAACCTGTTATTATTAACAGAGAATTGATAGGTACTGAAGAAAAGCAATTGATTCAAGTATTGAAAGAGAACTCAACAGTGATTGGATGGAGACTGGAAGATCTGAAAGGAATAAGCCCAGCCTACTGCACTCATCACATTTACATGGAACAAGAATTTAAACCAATTGCTCAGCCATAGAGACGCTTGAACCCAACTATGAAGGAAGTAGTAAAAGGGGAGGTAATTAAGTTACTAGAAGCTGGTATAATTTATCCAATTTCTGATAGCTCTTGGGTGAGTCCTGTGCAGGTTGTTCCAAAGAAAGGAGGAATCACTGTCATACAAAATGAGAAACATGAATTGATCCCTACAAGAGCAGTCACACGATGGAGGATGTGTATCGATTACAGGAAACTAAACACTGCTACCCGGAAAGATCATTTTCCTCTGCCCTTCATGGATCAAATGCTAGAAAGACTTGCAGGACAAGCATACTACTGCTTTCTAGATGGTTACTCAGGGTACAACCAGATAGCAGTTGCACCAGAGGATCAAGAAAAAACAGCATTCACATGTCCCTTTGGGGTATTTACATACAGAAAAATGCCCTTTGGGTTGTGTAATGCCCCTGCAACATTTCAAAGATGTATGCTTGCTATCTTCTCTGATTTGGTGGAAAAATGTATTAAGGTCTTCATGGATGATTTCTCTGTTTTTGGTCCATCATTTGATCAATGTTTGAAAAATTTGACCATTGTACTGAAAAGATGTGTGGACACCAATTTGGTTTTGAATTGGGAAAAGTGTCACTTCATGGTGACTGAAGGCATTGTGTTAGGACATCAAATCTCCAAAAGAGGCATTGAAGTAGACAAAGCAAAGGTGGAAGTAATCGAGAAATTACCACCACCAGGAAATGTAAAAGGAGTCAGAAGCTTCTTGGGCCAAGCAGGATTTTATAGAAGATTCATCAAGGACTTCTCAAAAATTGCAAAGCCTTTGAGTAATCTCTTAAACAAAGACACTCCTTTTATTTTTGATAACTCTTGTTTGCATGCCTTTGAAACTCTAAAGCATAGACTAACATGTGCACCTGTAATAGTTGCCCCTGATTGGGGACCAGACTTTGAAATGATGTGTGATGCAAGTGATTATGCTGTTGGAGACGTATTAGGACAAAGAAAGGCTAAAATTTTTCATGTTATACACTATGCAAGTAAAGTTTTGAACCCTGCACAAACAAATTATGCAACAACAGAAAAAGAACTCTTAGCGATAGTGTATGGCCTGGAAAAATTTAGACCTTATCTGATTGGTTCCAAGATCACTATTTTTACTGACCATGCTGCTATTAAATATCTGCTGAATAAACCTGATTCTAAGCCCAGGCTAATTAGATGGATCTTGCTAATGCAAGAATTCAACCTAGTAGTCAAAGACAAAAAGGGCAGCGAAAATTTTATTGCAGATCACTTGTCCAGACTTGTCAATCAGGAAGTTACACTACTCCAACCTGAGGTAAAGGAAGAATTTCCTGATGAAAAATTACTAATGATGAAAGAACGACCATGGTTTGCAGACATGGCTAACTTTAAAGCAGCTGGAGTATTGCCTGATGACCTTTCATGGCAGCAGAAGAGGAAGTTTCTGAGGGATGCAAAACAATTCTTATGGGATGACCCTTACCTATTTAAACTTGGATCAGATCACATTTTGAGGAGATGTGTGTCCCAAGAGGAGGCTGAGAGCATCCTATGGCACTGTCACAGCTCACCCTATGGAGGACATTTCAATGGGGAAAGGACAGCAGCAAAAATCCTCCAATTAGGTTTTTATTGGCCCTCATTGTTTAAAGATGCTAATGTTTTTGTGCAGCATTGTGATGCATGTCAGAAGACAGGAAGCATATCAAAAAGACATGAGATGCCATTGACTACCATCCTTGAAATAGAAGTTTTTGACTGCTGGGGCATAGATTTTACTGGGCCATTACCAATGTCATTCTCAAATGAATATATAATTGTGGCAGTAGACTATGTCTCTAAGTGGGTGGAAGCCATGGCATGTACTAAAGCTGATGCCAAGACTGTCATCAAATTTCTTAAGAAACACATTTTCAGCAGGTTTGGCACTCCAAGAGTATTAATAAGTGATGGAGGCTCTCATTTCTGCAACAGTCAACTCCAAAGATGCCTAGAACATTATGGAGTCAAGCACAAAGTAACCTCCCCTTACCATCCTCAAGCCAATGGCCAAGTGGAAGTATCCAACAGAGAAATTAAGAGGATACTGGAGAAAACAATCAGTCAAAGCAGAAAAGATTGGTCATTGAAGTTAGATGACGCTTTATGGGCCTATAGAACAGCATACAAGGCACCAACTGGATTTTCACCTTATCAGTTGGTATATGGTAAAAATTTCCATCTTCCAGTGGAACTTGAACACAAAGCATTTTGGGCAATGAAAACCCTCAACTATGACCCCAAAGCATCAGCTGAAGAAAGGAAGATTCAGATGCACAAGTTAGAAGAGTGGAGGAATCATGCCTATGACTCATCAAGGATCTATAAAGAGAAAATGAAGGTTTACCATGATAGACACATCATGAAGAAAAGTTTTCATCAGGGACAATCTGTTCTTCTTTTCAACTCAAGGATGAAACTATTCCCAGGGAAACTCAAGTCTAAATGGTCAGGACCCTTTATTGTGAAGGAGGTGAAACCTTATGGAGCTATTGAATTACAAGATCCTAAATCTGAAAGAACTTGGGTCGTGAATGGACAGAGAGTAAAGCCCTATTTAGGAGGAGAAGTGGAGAAGGTTGCCACTGACATCCTACTAAAAGACCCATGATCAAACTCAGGCGTCAAGCTAATGACGTTAAACAAGCGCTCATTGGGAGGCAACCCAATCTTTTATGCTTTCTTTCCATGAAAATTTTATTTTTAAATAGTAGTAAATTTTCTGTTTACATTGTAGATTACTCATCAAGAGGATCCCAAATAAGAGTTTCAAACAAAGGCAAACAAAACTGGAGCTGGAAGTTGAATTAAGGGAAGCATGAGGAAATCACCTCGTTCAAGCGTGGATAATCTCGCTTAAGCGAGCCAAGGTAAGTCCCAAACCATCCACATCAAGCTTAAGCGAAAGAATCAAGCCTTGAGCGTGGCACCTCTGCAAAAGAAATTTTCAACAAAATAAACCCGATCATGCTTAAGCGTGATCTTTTGCGCTTGAGCGAAAGGACCTGGAACATCAATCAGAGGCTACCACGCTCAAAGCAAGACCCCTGCGCTCAAGCGAGAAATTGAATTAAGCATCAGGTATGAAAATTTTGGGTCTCACGCTCAAGCGTAACAAACATACGCTTGAGCGAGGAAAATGAACTTTGCATCAAAGCCCACACGCTCAAGCGAGGAAGTAACAACGCCTAAGCGAGACAAAAGCAAACCTGATTGGACGATCACGCTCAAGCATGATACTCTTGCGCTCAAAGCGTGACACCCCTGCGCTCAAGCGTGACAAACATACGCTCAAGCATGAAGTGCATTTTCATTCTCGCCTAAGCGAGGAAGCATAACTCTGCATCCAGGCCGATCACGCTCAAGCGTGGTTATACTGCGCTCAAGCGTGATACTCTTGCGCTCAAGCGTGTCACTCCAGCGCTCAAGCGTGAAACGCAAAACTGCCCCCTGATGCTAATAAATGTAGAATATTGAAACTGCCCACTCGCTCACTCACATAACCGTCCATCACTCTCCTGACTCTCTAAGTTTTGTAATTGCCATTTCTTCTCCAATAATTGTCTTTTCACTCTCATCTCATAAGTCACACTTTTCTTTTGCAAATCATTCTCTCTATCACTCTCGGATTCTTCCAGGTAACTACTGCACTATCCTCTTTTTGAATTAACAGCATATGATTACTGTGTTAGGGAGGATTGATACCTTTCTTTTTGCACACATTGAAGTCTTTTCTTCCTGTTTCTAATGAATACCATGATCTATGCTTAGTTGTTTTCTGGGTTGTTTAGAAAAAAAGGAGGTCAATGCTTTGCTCTTGTGTTTCACCTTCTTTGTAATGCATGTCACCTTTATGTTTCACATTCTTTTAACGCATGCTGAATGTTTGACAAAAGTCCTGAAAGGAAGTATTTTGAGTGCAAAATGACTCTTAACCTTCTTGCAGATGGCTAGAACAAAGCAAATTGCACCAAACCCCCCTGTCACCACTTCACCAGCAAGAAGCTCCAAAAGAAATAAAGGCAAAAGACCACGCACCAATGACGAAGATAATGCTCCAAGATTCAGGAATAAAGACAAGAGCAAAAGGTATGAGGACATCTCCAATTGGACATTTATACCCGAACGAAAAGTAGACTTGGCTTTGGGTGATTGTGATGCTTTCCTGCAAATCATAAGGAGGAGAAATTGGTTAAAAATATGTTACCCAAGGGAGAAATATGACCCAGAAGTTGTAAGAGAATTCTATGCGAATGCTTGGACAAAAGATGGAGGAGGAGAAAGAAAAACTTATGTGAGGGGAACCTGGCTCTCCTATGACAGGGACACAATCAATTTCTACTTGGGGAACATTATGACCCTAGGAGAGGGAGAAATATGCGAATATGCTGCCATGGTTGCAAGGAACCAAGTCATTGCCACCAATGACCTTGAAGCAGCCATATGTGTTCCAGGACACCACTTTCAAATGGGGCAAGGAGAAAACCCACTGAGAATTTTAAGAAAAGACATGACTTCTATTTCTCAAGTTTGGACTTCTTTCTTATTAGCTAACATAACACCTAACGCTCATGTCTCTGATTTAATTTTTAGTAGGTGCTATTTGCTATACTGCATTCTGAGAGAGGACATCTCCATTGATCTAGCCCAAATACTCTCTGATGAAATTCACAAGTTTGTGATTTCTGACCAGAAGTATTCCCAGGCAGGTCAAAAGGTAAAAGGGAGTCTCGGTTTTCCTGCCTTTATCACTGATTTTTGTGCAGCTCATGGTGTTGAGGTACAAGACCTTAAACCAATTAGGCCTTCCATAGACAAACGCTTCATTGAGCGTTACTGCAGTAATCCAGTACCTCCTGCAACTGATGTACCCCCTCCACCTGCCTCTCAAGCAGCACAGCAAGCATTCAACACAGCACCTGCCCATCCTCCCCTCAGCACAGAAGCCACTCTAATTTTACAAGGCATTCACATCCTGAAAATTCAAAATAGTCACCTCCTGGCCCAGCAGAACGCTCATCATAGAGGTTTGTTACACATTCACAGTGGCCTTTATCACAGCATTCCTGCAGGTCAACACAATCCTTGGATGCCACCTGCCCAGTTTGAGGCCCTACTTGCTTGGCCTGGGGACAGGCCTCCTTTTGTGGGAGGAGGTGAGACTACACAGGATAGGCCAGGAACTTCAACACAGGGACCTCCAGAAAGAGACCTGGGAACAGAAGAGGACTCATCTGAGGAAGAGTGAAAAATTTTTAATGCTTTCATTTCTTGAAGTTTAAATTGCTACTTAGTTTTATTTCAAATTGACAATTTATAGCTTTACTTTATCTTTAGTGCTTGTGATTATTCTTGTTTACTTGTGATTATTTGCTTGTGATTATTCCTATTTTGATGATTAAAACTTTGAACATTTTTGAAAAACCCAACCAAAGATTTTACTTTTTGAACAAGAAGAGTTTCTAAGCAGCAGAATATTTTTTAGACAATAAACTTGATTGTTAAAGGGTAAAATGGCTGAATTAAGAACCAAGGAATTGGAATGAATGTACTTTTTATTGTTTACATGCGTGAACCCTCTTCTGTTAGAATAAGGAAAGTAAGCCTTATATCCTGGTGAGAAGTGAGAAATCTAAACACTGAGAGTCTCATAAGAATTCACAAATAAGCATTGCCTGATTTTCTGATTAACACTTCTTTTAAAAATTAAGCAAGGAAATGATAAAGGCAAATTTTGAAAAAAAATAAAACAAACTCAGAGCCAAAAAGCTACCTTTAAGAATATGACCCAATTTTTGTAGCCATTTTTGAGCCAAAAATTTTTTCAAACACCCTAAACCAAGCATAAGAAATAAAATCTTACCTTACCAGCATGCTTAAAGATTTTAAAAGAGCATAGAACATTTCTCCAAAAAAGGGTGATAAGAGAAACTGAGGCTGAAAAAGAAATAAAGTTCTCCAACATGTAACAAAAATAGAGAACTAGAAAAAGAAAAGCGAAGAATTCAATAGCATAAAAAGAAGCCTCATAAAAAATTTTGAAAAATTTTAGAACATATGCTCTTCTTATTTATGCATGCACTTTGAACTCAAAGAAAAAACCAAGAATTCTTGATAGCCCAGCCTCATTACAACCTTGAAAAGACCTTTTTGATCCTTACTTATCTTATGAATGGATTGTGATTAGAAATGACCGGCAATGTTAATTAGGCAGTTCTCATGATGAATGTGCAAACACAACCACCTGTGAGAAATAATGAGAGTTCCTTATTCTAATAGCATTTGGTTACCTGCATTATGAACAAATTAATGGTACAGTACATTTCAAAGAATTGGTATTAAGGAAATCATTTACTTGAGATAAATTGAGATTATTGTCTTTTAAAATTTTGTCTGTACAGAAGCTAATTTTGCTGAAATACTTGATTCCCTTTCCAAACTTCTTTTTACTTGAGGACAAGCAAAAATCTAGGTTGGGGAGAGTTTGATAAGTGTTGAATAAGCATTGATTTCATGACTCATTTGAACCAATTTTGTAAAGACTTTAAGCTAAATTAAGGAATTATTGAAGGAAGTGAGCATGAATCTTTTAAGCATTGTATAAAAAGAAATGTTTTGTTAAAGCTCTTGGAAAGTTGCAGGAAAGACAAAGTAAGCAAGCTTGAGCATGAAAGTTGGAGAACATAAGCACCTCTCACGCTTAAGCGTGAATACTAGACGCTTAAGCGAGGATTAAGCATGGCAAGCATGACTTAAAGAAGACAAAGAGGCATCAGGACCCCTCTCACGCTCAAGCGTGGGGATGAGCCGCTTGAGCGTGAGCTCGAGAGCGCCCAAGCAAGGATTAAGCGTGAGCGTGAGCGTGACCCTGTACATGAAGCACGCTTGAGCGTGACCAAATGAAGCTTGAGCGTGACCATGCACATGAAGAGTGCTTGAGCGTGTGCTTTACACGCTTGAGCGTAACTAATGGATGACAAAACCTCGCTTAAGCGTAGCTGAGAAGAAGTAAGCATGAGCAACGTGAGGAAGGCCATGCTTGAGCGTGGTTAATTCAGCTTGAGCGAGAGACCATCAAATAGCATCAGAACCCTTCACGCTTGAGCGTGACCATCAAGCTCAAGCGTGACTCCTGCAGTATGGGATTTTCCAATTTAATATTCACCAATGATGCGATGCCAACTCACCCAACTTCTTGTGTTTCTACAAGTCTCTGAAAGATGCTGCATGGGTTCTACGTAAGTGGGAAAGGGAAGCTGAACCTTGACTCCTATAAATCAAGCTGGAAACAACATATCCATCATCTCATCCCCTGTATTCCATTCATAATCCAAACTTTCCATTATTTTCTGTATTCATTCTTTTGATGGTGAAAATGCAAAGCATGAGTAGCTAAATCTCCCTTATGGGATTGGCTGTAATCCATTCAACACTGAAGTAATACTGTTGTAAGTTTTTATTTAGTAATGAGATTTGATAAGTTTCTGTATTTCCTTCTGCGTTTAATGCCTGAAAGTACTTGATCACTATTTTCTTGTTTTAAGTTTTCTCAAGTATGCTGGGAAGTGACTTTTGAAAGCAGATCTAAAAGAAATACTTGTTGTGAGTAGGTAGCCAGGGATGGCATCTAACGCAACAAACGTCAAAACAATCGATCGATAATGCTGGGATGATTTCAAAGTGACTGAGGGATCAGCGGTTTGAAATCATTCTTATGAATTTTGTAGTTGAGGGATCAATACAAATGACTTTGATTGTGACGTAGAAATTATCTTTTTGATTTACTTATATAAAAACTTATGCAGCTTACAGAAGGTGAAGATGTGATGAAGCCAATCCCTGTTTTACAAAACTGATTTTTCCAACACCATTTACTGTTATCTTTTGCAAGTGCTATTCTCTGTTATTTGTTATTTACTGCTTCTCATTCACAACAACATAAAAACCAAAATATTCTGCCAAATCAATTCAACATTAAGATCTTCACTCTAACACCTCCTCAGTGGAACGACAACTATACTATATTACAACTTCTGTGTTTAAACTTGGCACATCCATTGCATTAAGTTCATTTTATACAAACTTGATTCTCTCTTTCATTGAACTCTTCATTTCAATATTACAACAACACACCATCAAGTTACGTTCATCACTGACCACCCCATCACCCCCACAGCTGACCACCCCAGAGTAGACTCCTAGAGTTGGTGGCTTGGAGGACCATGGCCATCAGGCCACCCCACCTCCGGTATCCCCTCTGCCCATGTTGTTACTCGTGCCGGCCGGAGACGAGTAACTGTCTAAAACTCAAATACTTTTATGTTATTTGTATGGTACTTTATATTAAACTTTAGTGGAAAGACTTGTTGGTTTATTGTATGTTACTTTAATTAGTACTTGTATAGATTGAATTGTACCGGGAACTCTTCTGTTTGTAACAGGGTAACTATTTAAACTTGGAAATGTTACATTTACAGGGGAGACTCTGTCAGAATTTTGGGAGTCTCCCTAGATTGTCTGTTGTTATACTCCTGATATAATTGTTGTCATTATAGCTTTATTGATAGTAGTCACACTACCAAAGCGATTACTAAGGTTTTAAAGGCCCAGTGGGATGGTCCATATATATCTTGGACAGATGCTGGGAAGGTTGTCCAAGATAGGTGGTTTGACACCTTCTCGGTAAGTTACCACATCAATTTGTTATGATTTGATTTGTAAAATAGACCTCTTATTAATTTTGATTTCTTATTTCATTTTACAGCGTGATTACCAGTGGGCAGAGGGTATGATTGATGAGATTAGGAAGGTCTTTGCTACAAAGACCTCCAAAATCATCAAGAGTACCCTTTGGAAGGTGAGGGACAAGGGTGAGCGCCCTCGTTGGATCCCCGAGGACCATTGGGACGGGATGGTCCAGAAGTGGGGCGCTGTCCCGTTCCAGCAAGCGAGTGCTCAGAATAGGGCAAACAGAGCCGCCGATGCTGCAACCTTAGTTTACACTGGGGGTAGCATTTCAACCCTCGAGCACAAGAAAAGATTTGTAAGTATATTTATGTTAAACATTTCTATTATGATTCGTCTGACATGTTTACAAATAATAATCTAAATGTTTTTTGTCTACCACAGGAGCTGAGGGAGCACCGGGAGCCTTCTTTGTTTGAGGTCATGTAAATGACCAAGAAGAACAAAGCCGGTGCATGGGTAAACCAGAAGACTATAGATCTAGCGGTATTTACTTTTAACTCACACATGCTTATAATTTACAAATCAACTTACTAATCCTATCAGTGTTTTTTAATTTACAGGAGGCGTATCAGGCCAGGAGGGCCGAGAAGGAGGCGGACCTGGTGGCTTCGACTCCTGAAGGGGAGGTTCCTCCCACCCTGTCTTGTTCCGACGACAACGCCATCTATATGGAGGCTGTTGGCGGTGTGAACAAGAAAGGGAGGGTCTTTGGATTGGGTGGCGTCGGCACGCAGCTGGTGAAAAAGGGGAAGACCCCTTCCTCTTCCTCTTCGTCTGGTCTTCTGACTGAGGTTGTTCAGGTAATTCAAAACCTGAACAACGAGCTACAGGAGGAGCGACGTCAGAGGCAGCTTTTGCAGGAGCGGGCCGAGGCGGACCGACGTCGAGCCGAGGCAGACCGACAGCGGGCCGAGGAGCAACACACCGAGACTCGTCGGTAACTTGCTCAGCAGCAGGAACTACTGATGCAGTTGATGGCGAGACTACCTCCCCCCACTTCCGAGGCGCCCCCACCACCACCACAGGATCCCCCACCCCCATGATTGTATTTTTATTATGTATACACATTGTATATTTCATTTATAGTTTTTATATTATATTCCATTCAGTATTTATTTTGTCATTCTTCATTTATTATGTCAATATTTATTGGTAATTAAATTCAAAGAAAAGCGCCTTATTGTTATTATCATTAATAATTCAACCTATTTCATAAATAAATTTAATCCATTATTTTGTTTTTAATAATAATTAAATATTTTAAAAAAATTATTCAAATTTAATTATAAAATTTTATCACCCAATACAAAATATTAATGAACATTTTTAAAGTTAAATTAACAAAACCTATATATATTTAAACAATTTTAAAAAAAAATAAAAAATCACATTAGCGACTGACAGAGGTGGTCGCTATATAAAGACTAATAGCGACGGAGAGAAGTAGTCACTGTATGGCTAGCCATAGCGACGGATAGCGTGGTCGCTATAAGGCTACTACTAGCGACGGCTATAATTGGTCGCTGTATGCCTACTATAGCGACGGTCGTAGCTGGTCGCTGTTTGGCTACAGATAGCGACGGATAAAGGTGGTCGCTACATAATACTTATAGCGACGGGGTAAGGGCGTCGCTATGTGTCTACTAGTAACGATGGGGTACTGGTCGTCGCTGAACATGGTCGGTTAGCGACAACTGAGATTAGTGAAGCAGAGACCATCTTAGCGACGGTGTTATGCCGTCGGTAATTTAGCGACGGTGTCTCTGTGGTCGCTGATCTATCTTCGATGAAGGTTTTAGCGACGGTTGTTTCGCCGTCTGAAATACCGTCGCTAGTCCTATTAGCGACGGTTTTTGCATTGATTAGCGACCAATTCTTTCCGTCGCTAACAGATTTTTTTTAGTGGTGAAAAATAATACAAATTAAAAACATCATACCAATTTAGGAGAAAGGTTAAGTAAATTATTATACATTTTTAAGTACAATATATAATGTTATTTCTGTTGCTATTTATTGCTCTTATATAATGTTATTTGTTTACACTTGTATGTATATGGTTGTCACTATTGCGAACTCGTAGGCTCATACTAGCTAACTAGTATGAAAATTGCTTTGCATGAGTGAACCGTAGTTCCCCCTTTGAGATTCGACACAAATAGTCATTAAATTAATTAATTTCATCATTTGTGTTGAATCATGAATTGTCCATTTGGACAGTTTAAGATGAACAATTGTTTCTATACTCTGTTGGTATGTACAAGTTAGGAGTTACTTTAAAATTTGATAAAGTTTCGGTAACTTGCATTTTGTGTTGTTCTCTGGGTGCATATTTGGTTGTGGTTGAATTTTCTTTGACCACTCTTATTTTTTGTACTTAGAGACCAATGCGAAATGCTGCCGAAATTTGATCAAATCTTAAAATAACTTCTAACTTGTATATATCAATGACTTATAAAAACAATTGTCATCCTGAATGGGTAGGACCACCACCTTTGTAGAAAAAGTGAGATTGATCATAGCACCATGTAAACAGTTGGTATGGATCAGAGTTGGATAACTGCATCACGTATAAGTCTAGAGTACGAGGGGGAGTTGAATCATTTATAGAATTTGTTGCGAGGAATGCTGAGGCGGTGAATGGAAGGTATTTTTGCCCTTGTGTTAAATGCTTGAACCTACGTTGGCTAGACTTGGAAGAAGTGCGAGAACATCTACTGTGTGATGGTTTTCTGTGTAGTTATACCCGTTGGATATGGCATGGTAAAGATGTGCTGGTGCAAAGTACCAGCTCTCAAACTAAAAACCGAAGCTAGATGCATGACACCAATGTCGACATGGATGACCGACTTGAGGATATGATCCGTGATGTTGGGGTAGAAGGTTTTAAGAGAGTTCATGTATATACGACTCTGTGTGAGGATTTTGAGAAGTCGTTGTATCTAAACTGCGTCAATTTCATGAAGTTATCAACAATTTTGCGATTGTTTAATTTGAAGGCCATAAATGGGTGGACGGATAAAAGTTTTACTGACTTACTGAAGTTGTTGAAAGCAATACTCCCAGCTGGAAACACCTTGCTGAATCGTAACTATGAGGCCAAAAAGGTATTGTATCCTATGGGTTTAGAGTATGCATTGTGTTTGAATATGTTAACAGGTCCAAAGATGTGCAAAGATTTTGATAATGACAAACACTCTTGAAGAAACCGATGCAAAAACAAAGACATGAAATCAGAATTGAAGTAACAGCAAAGCTAATCGATCAGGCCATAGATGCTAATCGATTAGGAGCTTTCTGTTTTGGAAGAAATTGAATCAGGTATGAAAGCTAATCGATTAGGGAGCTGAACAATCGATTAGGTACTCATTGGAATTAAGGTAATCGATTATACACCAGATACTAATCGATTACAACAATCAGAAATGGGACAAAATGCATCAGGTGTGAAAGCTAATCGATTAAGGGAACCATATAATCGATTAGTGAGTCACTGGATTTAAGGTAATTGATTGCAAGACATGCTAATCGATTAGGATGCTGCAAAAACAAATTAAATGCATCAGGTACAGATGCTAATCGATTACGGGAAGTGAAATAATCGATTAGTGACTCTCTGACTTGAAGCTAATCGATTACAACGCGAGGGTGTAATCGATTACGCTAGTGGAAAAACAGATTTAAGTGGGAAACCAGGTCATGTCTCCACCATTCTTCAAATTTCCACTAACTGCAACGGCTATGATGGACTAGGGCACTCCTCAACAGCTATCTTGGCTCTATAAATTGAAGAGGAAGACAAGCACAAAGAAAAAACTAAGAAGCAACAATTCATAGCTCTATTTTGTGCTTTGTAAGCCAATTTCTTGCATATTGTACTTTCACTTGTATATCCTCTCATCTTGAGAGATTAGAATTTGGGAGAGCTTTTCATTTGTATATCTGCTCTATTAAGAGAGTATATTGATTGTAAACACAAACTCCAAACACAAGATATTCACTCTAGGTTGAGTGGTTGTTCACTCTAGGTTGAGTGGTTACAAAGGTTGAGGATTCAATCTTTGGGATATTGTGAGATTGAGAGATTGGGTGGGTTGCCCTTATACTTGTGAGGATTGGGTTCTTGAGTGTGGGACACTAGGAAGCCGCAATTGCTCAAAGTTGTATCTCTAGTCTACAATAGTGGAAAATCCTCTAAGTGGGTTGCTTAGAGGTGAGACGTACACCAGATTGGGTGGAACTCGTTATATCGGTTTGCAAGCTTCTCTTCCTTACTCTTTTACTTTCATTTACTGCATATTTGTTGATTGATATTGATTGGTTGAGAAGAGCTCACTTGAACTTGCTTAATTTGTTATACCTCTAATATTGCACACCAAGTGTTTGATAAATTGCTTCAGCAATATTTCTCATTGTAGTGCATTGCTTGTTATCCTCCATTCTATTTCACTTGTATAATCTCACAAACTTGGTTATAAAAATCAATTTCAAAGGTATTCCAATCAAAAATTTTTAAAACTCAATTCACCACCCCTCTTGAGTATTGAGGCCACTTGAACAACAAGTGGTATCAGAGCTTGACTCTTGGTAGATCAAGTTTAACAGCTTCAAGAGATTAAATGGCCTCAAGTTCTCAAAATGTTTTTCCTGAGGGTGGTGCGATAAATAGACCTCCCGCTTTCAATGGGGAAGGGTATGCCTTTTGGAAAGAGAGAATGAAAATCTTCATTCAATCAATTGACTTGAGAATATGGAATACCATTGAAAATGGTCCTTATATACCAATGCATACTATAGATAGCAAGAATGTTGAAAAACCTATAGATGAATGGACAAGCGAGGAAGAAAAGAAAGTCCAATATGGCTACAAGGCCAAAAATCTCATTACTATGTCTTTAGGTCAAGATGAATTTTTTAGGATAATGACATGCCAAACTGCTAAAGAAATGTGGGATACTCTTCAAGTAACCCATGAAGGTACTAATGATGTAAAGGATTCCAAAATTAGTACCTTGACTAGCCAATATGAATGCTTTAGGATAAATTCAGGAGAATCTATTGTAGATATGCAGAAAAAGTTTACACTTATTATCAACCATCTTATTACTCTTGGCAAAGTATATACTAACAAAGAGCTTGTGCACAAAATTTTGAAAAGTCTTAGCAGGGAATGGCAACCTCTTGTCACAGCAATAAAACAATCTCCTAGCATCAATGAAATGTCTCTTGCAACACTCTTTGGAAAATTGCAAGAACAAGAGCAAGAACTTAAAGCATTGAAGCTAGCCGAGGAAGAGGAGAAATCCACCAAGAAGAAAGGGCTAGCCCTCAAAGCCACCTCCATGCATGAGGAAGAATCATGCAGTGACTTAGATGAAGAAGAAGAGTTTGGGCTATTCGTAAAAAGATTTGGAAGATTCATGAAGAACAAAAAGTTCCAAAAGAACTTTAAGCCCCAAGGTAAGAAACCTACCTCTAATGAAACTTCCTCTTCACCAAGTTGTTTTGAATGTGGCAAGGAAGGGCACTTCAAAGCCGATTGTCCAAACCTCAAAAAGAAGGGCAAGGACAAACAAAGAAGAAGAAGAGCCTATATTGCTTGGGATGAGAACGATGTGAGCAGCTCCGACGACTCGGAAGATGAGCAAGCCAATCTCTGCTTAATGGCAAATCATCAAGAAGAAGATAATGAGGTAAATCTTCTTGACTTAGATAAAAATGAGCTGTTAGATGCATTTGAAGAATTATATGATAAATTTACAAAAATCTCTAGTAAACTCAAAGCATCTAGGAAAACCAGTGATACCCTTGAATTGCATCTCATGGAAGTATGTAAAGAAAATGAGAGCTTAAAAGAAGAACTAGAGAAAGTTCAAACATGCTCTAAGGATAAACCATGTGATTTTGCAAAAAGGTGCATTGTATTAGAAACCAAGGTTGAAGACCTAAATAGGACACTTGAGAAATTCACAAATGGAAGAGATAATTTGAATATCCTACTTGGGCAACAAAAATGCATGTTTAGTAAAACCGGTTTAGGATATGACCAAGAACATAGTAACCATAAAATGGAGAAACACTATAAAAGTTTCTTTGCACCACCAAGCAAATCCTCCTCACCTTTTATGAAATGCAATCATTGTGGTCTTAAAGGTCATAACTCTTATAATTGCAATGTTAGAAGATTAGGACCAAAAGTAGTGAGAAAAGTATGGGTTCCTAAGGGAACATTTTCACAAACTAACCTACAAGGACCCAACATAAAATGGGTACCAAGCTCTCTAACTTGAATTGTTTTGTAGGTATGTTTTAAGGAAAGTAACACCCATTGGTACTTGGATAGTGGGTGTTCTAAACATATGACGGGAGATAAAAGTAAGTTTATATCACTTACTCCACGAAGCAAAGGATTTGTTACTTATGGAGATAACACAAAGGGAAGAATACTTGGAATCGGAAATGTTGGTAAAAATTCTTCCACCTCCATAAATGATGTGTTATATGTTGAAGGACTAAAACACAACTTGCTTAGTATTAGTCAATTATGTGACAAGGGCTATAAGATTGTTTTTGAATCAAATGGTTGCATAATTGAAAATAAACTAAACAAGGAGATAAAGTTTGTTGGTCAAAGAGTAGATAACATTTACATGATTAATCTAGATTGCCTTGCTTCAAATGATGTACAATGCTTTATAACCAAAGAGGATGAATCATGGCTTTGGCATAGAAGAATCGCTCACATTCATGTAGACCATTTAAATAAACTTGTTTCAAAAGATTTAGTTATTGGTTTACCAAAATTGAAATTTGAAAATAAATTTTGTGACGCTTGTCAAAAAGGAAAACAAGTAAAGGTTTCTTTTCAAACAAAAAATATTGTTTTAACAACAAGACCTTTACGACTTTTACATATGGATTTATTTGGGCCTTCAAAAATCAAAACTTTTGGTGGAAACTATTATGGTCTTGTGATTGTGGATGATTACTCTAGATATACATGGACATTGTTTCTTACTCATAAACATGAAGCATATCAAGCATTTAAGAAACTTGCCAAGGTCATCCAAAATGAACAAAATTTAAAAATAGCATCCATTCGAACGGACCATGGGGGAGAATTTGAAAACCAATCTTTTGAGAAATTTTGTGAAAAGTTTGGCATTGAACATAATTTTTCGGCTCCAAGAACTCCACAACAAAATGGAGTAGTTGAAAGGAAAAATCGATCTTTAGCGGAGCTTGCAAGAACTATGTTGAATGAAGCTAATATTTCAAAACATTTTTGGGCCGATGCGGTGAACACCGCTTGTCATGTTATGAATCGTTGTTTGATAAGGCCTATATTAAAGAAAACCCCCTATGAACTTTATAAAGGACGAAAACCAAATATTTCTTACTTTCACATTTTTGGATGCAAATGCTTTGTCTTAAACAATGGAAAGGAAAATCTTGGCAAATTTGATGTAAAATCTGATGAAGCAATTTTTCTAGGTTATTCATCTACTAGTAAAGCATATAGACTCTTTAACAAACGAACCTATACAATTGAAGAGTCCATACATGTTAAATTTGATGAACTTAACCAAAATCCTCCGAGAAAGGAAGTTGATGATCTTGTAGGTACCTTCCAAGAAATGAACTTGCAAGACAAAGAAGAAGAAGTCAACAATGATGGAGGTGCAGCACAACTTGAGAGACAACAAGATTGGGTAACCTTGAAGGATCATCCCTTGGACAAAATCATTGGAGAAATAACCAAAGGGGTAAGTACTCGAAACGCAATTAGAAATGCATGCAATCACTTGGCTTTTGTATCCCAAATAGAACCCAAAAATATTGATGAAGCCATTATTGATGAACATTGGATGTTGGCCATGCAAGAAGAGTTAAACCAATTTGAAAGAAATGAAGTTTGGGAACTTGTGCCAAGACCCAATAATCATCTAATAATAGGCACCAAATGGGTTTTTAGAAATAAGCTAGATGAAAATGGTATAATAACTAGAAACAAAGCTAGACTAGTTGCAAAGGGATACAACCAAGAAGAAGGAATAGACTATGAAGAAACATATGCTCCCGTAGCTAGGTTAGAAGCCATTAGATTATTGCTAGCTTTTGCATGTTGTATGGATTTCAAACTGTATCAAATGGATGTCAAAAGTGCGTTCTTAAACGGCTACATTCAAGAAGAAGTTTATGTAGATCAACCTCCCGGTTTTGAAAATCATAAATTTCCAAACCATGTCTTCAAATTGAGAAAAGCTTTATATGGTTTGAAACAAGCTCCAAGAGCTTGGTATGAAAGATTAAGCAAATTCCTTTTAGAACACAACTTTGAAAGAGGAAAGGTTGATACTACATTGTTTATAAAACGCAAACATAATGACATCCTCTTGGTACAGATTTATGTAGATGACATAATATTTGGTGCTACTAATGAAAATCTTTGTCAAGAATTTGCCAAGATTATGCAGAATGAGTTTGAAATGTCCTTGATGGGAGAACTCACCTTCTTCCTTGGACTACAAATAAAACAAGCCATTGATGGAACGTTCATTAGCCAAACTAAATACTGTAAGGAACTACTTAAAAGGTTTGGAATGGATAAGGCAAACGAGATAGCTACACCCATGAGCACATCCTGCTATCTAGACAAAGACGAAAAGGGTAAGGACATTGAAATCACCAAATATCGAGGTATGATTGGATCCTTACTGTATTTAACTACGAGTAGACCTGATATTATGTTTGCGGTATGCATGTGTGCTAGATATCAAGCATGTCCTAAAGAATCACATTTGACTGCCGTAAAAAGAATTTTAAAATATCTTGTGGGTACTCAAAATGTTGGTTTATGGTATCCCAAAGGCGTTGAATGTAATCTTTTAGGATATTCTGATTCCGACTTTGCGGGGTGTAAGCTTGATAGAAAAAGTACTAGTGGTACATGCCATTTGCTTGGTAGTTCCCTTGTTTCTTGGCATAGCAAGAAACAAGCAAGTGTTGCATTGTCAACGGCTGAGGCAGAATATGTAGCAGCTGGTAGTTGTTGTGCTCAAATTCTTTGGATGAGACAACAACTTCTTGATTTTGGTATTACCTTGAATAAAGTCCCCATTAAATGTGATAACACTAGTGCCATTAATATCTCGAAAAATCCAGTAATGCACTCTAGAACCAAGCACATTGAGATTAGGCATCACTTTATTAGAGATCATGTGTTAAAAAGGGATTGTGTACTTGAACATGTAGAAACTTCTAGGCAACTAGCTGATATTTTCACAAAACCCTTGGCTAAAGAACAATTCATTCACATAAGAAGAGAGTTAGGCATTCTTGATATGTCCAGTTGTGTTTGAATGATAGGATATCTTGATAAGAACTATGTTGAATGGCATGATGCATGGTATATATCACATTTCATGATTGGAACTTTGCTGTATGTAAAATTTGAAGTTTTTGACTCAATAATCAGTTACATGGCTACCCATAAACTATTACTATCATTCTGTTTCTAAGATAATCGATTAGCACCTACCCATAATCGATTACTATCATTCTGTTTCTAAGGTAATCGATTATCATTGATCCACAATCGATTACAAAGCTTCTGTTTCAGGTTCAAAACGTTTCCTCTTCTTCATAATCGATTACCACCTTGCTCCAATCGATTAGGACGATTCTGTTTCTAAACTAATCGATTACCCTAAGCCTCTAATCGATTACCCCCTGTTCAAAACGTTTGAAATTCCCCAGAAACAATGACCTAATCGATTACCACCTGTCTCGTAATCGATTAGTACGTGTTCTGCAGAGTCAAAACTGCAATTTCCTAGGCTCACTCGAACCACTCCCTCTCTTAACTCATTTCACTCCTTTCTATACTCTCTCTCCTCCTTCCTAAACCTAATTCTCATCTATAAATACCTCTTCCTTCATCTTCTCATCTCACACTACCTCCTTCCTCTCAAACCTCTCCAAAACTCTCTACCACTCATCTCTCTTCATCTCTATCTTTGCCTTTTCCAACCATGTCTACCTCTAGAAATGTCAAGAGAGCTAGGTCCTCTGCTGCTCAAGCTCATAACCCCCTTGACTTCTCAAGGTTCTTCTCTTCTCCTAGAGAACTTCAAAATTTTATGAAGAATTTTTCTGAAAGGGAGATTATGACCCCTCATTACACCGTTGCTGACACTTTTGACAACCCAAGCCTTACCTTCACCCAAAGCCTCAACCACTACAACCTCTTCCCCTTCTTATCCCTCAAAGAAGAAGAATACTATCCTGAGCTTATGAGAGTATTCTACTGCAACCTCCGCCTTGTCAATGGGATGGTTGAATCCAAGGTGAAAAACACCACCATCAAACTCTCAAATGCCCAATTTGCAGAAATTTCCAAACTGCCCCTCAACAATGCTGACTTTGATGGAGGCGAACCCGAGGATGAATGGGGTTTTAATCCCATCACTGCCCACCGTTCTTTGTGGAAGCCGGCTCCTCCCATGAGCAATCACAAACTAGTTGGCCACTTGACCATGAACAACCGTCTGCTCCACTTCTTCTTGGTCAAGATGATTGTTCCCCGTGGTGGGAACTATGCTCTGGTTGAAGAGGATGATGTCCTCTTAATGTGGGCCATGCTGAACCACAAAGAGATCAACTGGGTTCAGTTGATCAAATTCCACATGCGCCATGCCAAGGACCAGCAAAAGCTCCCTTATGGTATCCTCCTCACCAAAATTTTTAAATTCTGTGGTGTTGATTTGGCAGGGGAACTTTCTGAAAAAGTGCCCCCAAGAGCTTGCATTGGCACTTCCCACCTCAATAAAATGGGCATGGTCAACATTGCTGGAATGTGGATTCTAAGGAGTGACCGGGAACATGGTGCCAACCCCTTTGCTGAACCTGCTGCTCCTCCTCCTCCTCCACCTCAACCACAAGCTGCACCATCAGCCTCTTCATCTGCACCCCAAGCAGACCCATTTGTATCTCTCTACGCCCATCTTGATCGCCGCTTCGATCGACTTGAAAACTCCCTCCAAGAGTTTTCAATGACCGAGCAGCAACATTTTGAGATGATGCAGCAGCGTTATGAAGAGCTGGCTCACCAAATTACAGAAATCCGCTTCTTCAACCCGGATAATTAGATTTTTAGTTATGTTTTGTTTAGCTGTTGGTTTCTTTTTGTTGTTTTCTGAATTTTGAATAATTTTACTTCTTGTATTTCCCATTTTTTTTAATTCAATAAAAGTATCTTATTTCAGTTTATATTATTTCTCTTCACTGCTCTAATTATTTTTGATGATTACAAAGGGGGAGAAGAATATATGTTCATATGTTGGACAATGCTCTGATACAAAAAATTTGGATAATTAAATATGGATAATATTGATAGATGCTCTGACACTACAATTTTGAATATGCTCTGATACTAAGAATATGGATAATAGATGCTCTGTTAACAAAATTTGAAAAATATTATCTGTTTGTTAAATTCCTTTTGATAGGGGGAGAGTTATAGATAAGAGATAATAGACAATAGATCAAATGAGATAAGACATTGGCTGCTGAATGTGATTACACTGATTTTTTGAAATTGGTCATCTGCTATTTGAAAAAGAGATAATGTAGCAGAGTTGTTTTTGCAAAAAGATAAAAGATAAGTCTATATTATTTAAACTAACAACCCTCAAGAGATGAACATAGTTGTCATCATCAAAAAGGGGGAGAATGTGTTTGAATATGTTAACAGGTCCAAAGATGTGCAAAGATTTTGATAATGACAAACACTCTTGAAGAAACCGATGCAAAAACAAAGACATGAAATCAGAATTGAAGTAACAGCAAAGCTAATCGATTAGGCCATAGATGCTAATCGATTAGGAGCTTTCTGTTTTGGAAGAAATTGCATCAGGTATGAAAGCTAATCGATTAGGGAGCTGAACAATCGATTAGGTACTCACTGGAATTAAGGTAATCGATTATACACCAGATACTAATCGATTACAACAATCAGAAATGGGACAAAATGCATCAGGTGTGAAAGCTAATCGATTAAGGGAACCATATAATCGATTAGTGAGTCACTGGATTTAAGGTAATCGATTGCAAGACATGCTAATCGATTAGGATGCTGCGAAAACAAATTAAATGCATCAGGTACAGATGCTAATCGATTACGGGAAGTGAAATAATCGATTAGTGACTCTCTGACTTGAAGCTAATCGATTACAACGCGAGGGTGTAATCGATTACGCTAGTGGAAAAACAGATTTAAGTGGGAAACCAGGTCATGTCTCCACCATTCTTCAAATTTCCACTAACTGCAATGGCTATGATGGACTAGGGTACTCCTCAACAGCTATCTTGGCTCTATAAATTGAAGAGGAAGACAAGCACAAAGAAAAAACTAAGAAGCAACAATTCATAGCTCTATTTTGTGCTTTGTAAGCCTATTTCTTGTATATTGTACTTTCACTTGTATATCCTCTCATCTTGAGAGATTAGAATTTGGGAGAGCTTTTCATTTGTATATCTGCTCTATTAAGAGAGTATATTGATTGTAAACACAAACTCCAAACACAAGATATTCACTCTAGGTTGAGTGGTTGTTCACTCTAGGTTGAGTGGTTACAAAGGTTGAGGATTCAATCTTTGGGATATTGTGAGATTGAGAGATTGGGTGGGTTGCCCTTATACTTGTGAGGATTGGGTTCTTGAGTGTGGGACACTAGGAAGCCGTAATTGCTCAAAGTTGTATCTCTAGTCTACAATAGTGGAAAATCCTCTAAGTGGGTTGCTTAGAGGCGAGACGTACACCGGATTGGGTGGAACTCGTTATATCGGTTTGCAAGCTTCTCTTCCTTACTCTTTTACTTTCATTTACTGCATATTTGTTGATTGATATTGATTGGTTGAGAAGAGCTCACTTGAACTTGCTTAATTTGTTATACCTCTAATATTGCACACCAAGTGTTTGATAAATTGCTTCAGCAATATTTCTCATTGTAGTGCATTGCTTGTTATCCTCCATTCTATTTCACTTGCATAATCTCGCAAACTTGGTTATAAAAATCAATTTCAAAGGTATTCCAATCAAAAATTTTTAAAACTCAATTCACCCCCCCTCTTGAGTATTGAGTCCACTTGAACAACATGCATATACCTAAATGATTGTGTATTATTCCGGGGTGAGTATGAAATATTGCATCGATGTTCCAGGTATGGGGTGTCACGGTATAAGGAGAAAGAGGTTGATTGTGATGAAGTCTGTACTAAAGTGTCTCCTACAAAGGTGTTGTGGTACCTGCCCATAGTTCCAAGACTAAAGCGTCTGTTTGCCAATGCAGATGATGCAAAACTTATGAGATGGTATACTTATGAAAAGGTTGTTGACAGACTACTTAGGCATCCGGCAGATGGATCGTAGTGGAAGAAAGTAGATATGATGTTTCCAGATTTTGCCCATGAACCAAGAAATGTTAGGCTTGCACTAGCCACAGAAGGCATGAACCCATATGGGAACCTGAGCACAAACCATAGTTTGTAGCCTGTTTTATTGTTTGTTTACAATTTGCCGCCATGGCTATGTATGAAGTGGAAATATGTCATGTTATCAATGATGATTTCTGGTCCATGACAATTGGGGAATGACATTGATGTATATTTAACTCCATTAGTTGAAGGCCTCAAAATATTATGGGAAGACGGGGTTGATGTGTTTGACGGGTTTGCAGGGCAATCATTCAAATTGCGTGTCATGCTATTCTACACGATCAATGACTTTCCAGCATACCGTAACTTATCCGGGTAAACATGAAGGGTCATAAAGCTTGTCCTGTGTGTGAGGAGGGAACTAGTTCTGTGCGGCTGCACCATGGTAGGAAAAATGTTTATCTTTGACATCGAAGGTTTCTTAAAGCTAATCATCCGTTTCGTAGGTTAAAGAAGTCGTTCAACGGTGCTCAAGATTTTGAAATGCCTCCTCCACCGCTATCTGGTCGCCAGATATATGAAAAGGTGAAAGATGTCAACATGGTATTTGGCAAGTGTGAAAAATAATCCACCGCACAAAACCACTGGAAGAAAAAGTCAATATTGTTTGTCCTACCATATTAAAGGAAGCTTGATGTAACACACTACATTGATGTAATGCATGTGGAGAAAAATATATGTGATAGTTTAGTTGGAACACTCTTAAACATACCTGGGAAGACTAAGGATGGCATAAATTCGCGTATGGACTTGGAGTTGATGGGTATACGTCAGGATTTGCATCCACAATCAAAGGGCAAATAAACATATTTTCCCCCAACATGTCATACGTTGTCCAAAAAAGAAAACCAAAGTATGTGTAAATCGTTACGTAGTGTGAAAGTTCCGTCTGGTTATGGTTCAAACATCAACACTTGTGTTTCCATGAAAGATTTGAAGTTAGTTAGGTTGAAGTCTCACGATTGTCATATGTTGATACAATAGTTTCTACCTATCTCCATTCGTGACATTCTTCCTAAAAATTTGAGAAATGTCATAACAAGACTGTGTTTGTTTTTCAATGCCATATATTGTAAAGTAATCATCCCCGACAAATTAGATGTGTTGGAAAAAGAAGCATCACTTATACTATGTCAGCTTGAAATGCATTTCCCGCCTTCTTTTTTTGACATAATGGTCCACTTAATCATCCATTTGGTGAGAAAGGTCCGTTTGTGTGGTCTAGTGTTCTTGCGGTGGATGTATCCCGTTGAGCGATATATGAAGATATTGAAAGGGTATATGAAGAATCAACATCGTCCTAAAGCTTCGATTATGGAAAGGTATATTGTAGAGGAAGCTATTAAGCTTTGCACTGATTATATGTCACATGCTGAAAGCATTGGTATTCCGAAGACTTGTCATGATGGGCGATTGGATGCAAAAGGTACGATTGGTAAAAATATAAAGAGCATCCTATATGATGATGTCCTCTAAGCGTACTTATATATTTTGAACAACACAGACGACGTGCAACTGTATCTAACCACTCACAAAGAGCTGGTCAAGAGAAACAACCCTAGAATGACTGAAAAGTAGGTGTTGAATGAACACAACAAGACATTCATGTAGTGGTTCCAAATGACTGTTCTGAAAGATACATATGCTTCTATGACATTACATCGATTGGCACAGGGCCCAAACTTTGATGTCTTCACATTTTGTGGGTATGACATAAATAACTATTCGTTTTATACAAGAACACAGGATAAGAAGAGTACAAATCAAAATATTGGAGTTATGGTTGTGGCTCAGTCAATGTATTTGTCAACTTCAAAGGACAACAAGCTTGTCATGGCCAAGTTATGCTACTTTGGTGTGATTGAAGATATATGAGAAGTCGATTACGGTCCTTTCACCGTTCCTGTGTTTAAATGCAAATTAGTTGATAATAAGAACGGTGTCAAAACTGATGATTTTGGATTTACATTGGTGGACCTCAACAAGATAGGTCATAAGGAGGAACCATTCATCATGGCAACGTAAGTGAAGCAAGTTTTTTATATTACTGACCCAGCTGACAAATGATGGTCAATTGTTATCCAAGGTAGACATAACATTAGAGACCCCAACCTTGATGTTATGGAAATTTTATCCGCCACAACACATATTCCATCATCTGTTGTGGAACATGTCATAGACGATGTAGTTGCCAGTTGTCATGACCACCATGAAGGATTGTGGGAAAATATACCATCTTCATAGGGTATGATTAATTGTATTGAATGTTATGTTAATGAATCATTGTATTAAATGTTATATTAATTGTTTATTGTATTAATCATGTTACAAGTATTATATATTGACATTTATTTTTTCCTTGTTTGGACAGATACTCATGGCTGACCAGGATCCACATTCTAGGTCCGACTCATAGGCTACAGGTTCCTCTACTCAAAAAAGTAGAGTTGTTACCCGGATACAGGATATTCCACTCAGGCGTCATCGGGGAGAGAGGTTACGTGTTGACGTCGATGTCAACACTGGTAGACTTGATGGACCACATGCCACGAAGTTTAGCAGTTACTTGGGAGTCGTGGCTCGCACGAAGGTGTCCATTATTATCCCCGACTGGGATAATATGGAGGAGGTCGTGAAGAACCATATTTGGAGTGATATTCTGGTAAGTTAAATATATTATATTAATTATTTTAATGTATTATTTCATGTAATTCATATACTGACTGATTCCCTCTTGTAGGATTCTTGGGATATACCAGCACATGACACACAAAGGAGGAAAATCCTCAGTATTATTGCTAACAGATGGAGGTCATTCAAGTCCTCACTTACCAGGAGGTATGTTAGGACTTTAAACTAGGTCGATACAATTTACCCTAATTGTATTATCAAATTTTAACTCACCTTATTTTAACTATGAATTATAGGCATATATTCGGGGAGGAGCAAAGAAAGTTCCCCAGAGAGAAATATACCTTCATCGACCAAGAGACTTGGGATGCTTTTATTGCATCTAGGAAGATCGACCAGTGGATGGTACGTTGGTATTTAACATGATTAAATAATTTATAATTTAAACATAACTCTAACCCATTTTTTTTCTTGTTGTAATCTGTCAAAACAAAAGCACAGAGCATCAGGAAGAAGAATAACTGCCCCCATAGATTGTCACGTGGGGGTTACAGACTATTAGAGGAGCATATGGCCCAGGAGAAGGCCAGTCAGTGTCAGGCTAGCTAACCTGACACTGGTGTTGTGGATCCCTTTCCCCACCTGTACGCCATAAGAAATGGAAGCGGGCTAGGGTTAGGAAGAATGAGGAATACACTTTCTCACAAGCTCAGGAGGTTGCCTCACGAATAGTAAGTATCCGCATTATAAAGTTTTTTGATTTTTGGTTTACATGAAACCTTGAACACTAACTTGTTTGGTTTCAGGATTCCTTGGTTGAGCAATCAACCCAAGGCTCTTTCGTAGCCCATGGTAGGCAGGACATCTTGACTACCGCCATTAGCAGGCCAGAGCACCCAGGAAGGATGCGTGCTGTTGGTCGAGGTCACGGTAAGTTGGAAATGACACTATCATTTTATTTTGTTTTCTATTAATCAATTATGGTTTAATCATTCATATTTCATAGGCCTCTGGGGCTATTATGGTGCTCCCGACCTGGCTCCATCCGTCGAGGAGTTGGTGGAGCAAAGGGTTGAGTCGAGGGTGGCTGTTGTGAAAGCTGAGTACCAGGAGGACGTGACGAAGCTGCAAGAAGAGATGACCCAATTCAGGGAGGAGATGAAGACCTCACTCAGCCATCACCAGGAGCCTACTGCACCAGCTGTCGACCCACAGGTTTGATTCCTTATAGTATTTAATTGTATGTTGTTTGTAATTTGTTTGTTTAATTGTTGAATAACTTTTGCTTGATGTGTAAATATGTAGGTACGGAGGGTTGGCACTAAGGGGTCGTGCACTGTAGCTGACCCTGACAATGATGGGGTTGATGCTGCAGATACCCATCAATGTGACTTGTTCATTGATGGGTCAGAGGAGCTAGTTTCCACTAGCATGGTGTACAACTTAGGCCCTGTGGTTCACCATCAGTCATTACCTGATAGTATGTCTAGGGTCTTTGTTGTACTCGTCATTGAGGAGGATGCTATTGTGCCAGTGGCAACTGTAGAGGTGTAGACCATTAGTCAAATGGTGGGACACTTCCTCATGTGGCCCAACAGACTCCTGTCGGTTGCTCCTCTATAGGTATAAACCTCAAACACTAACTGATTTTGTTATATTGTCACTTATGGTATAAACCCTTAATGTTTTAACTGTTCAATAGGAGGAAGGCCCGACATTGAAGAAGCCCGACCCCGTCGACAATCCGATTTAGATGCTATGGAAGGTCGGGGCTGAGCTAGGCGAGGACGCTTTTGGCGTACCATGGCAGCCATAGTTGTTCGGTCGTCTAAGTTCACTGCCACTTTATGTTAGCCAAGGCCTTAACGCTCAAGAGGGGGGGGGGTGAATTGAGTGTTTCAAATTTTTGCGCGGAATCCCCTTGGAAATGGTTAGTAATATACAAATGATGCAATAATGAAGATACAATAACTTTTATGCACATATCACACTATAAGACACTTGATGTGTAATGGTAATATAAAGCTTAGAGTGTGATAAACAAGCAAGTTATTGGCTAGAGCGATTTATCAAACAGTTGGAGTGCACAGATTTATTTGTCAATAATGTGATGTTTCCTATAAAGATTCAGCTCATTCAATTTATCAAACACCTTGTGTGCATGTGAAAAGTAATAGCAATCAAGTAAGTATCACACAAGAGTTGATAGGAAACAATGTTCTAGATACTTGGCAAGTTATAGCAAATTCCAATTTTTAAGAACTTCACCAAATATTGATTTAAGCACATTATCAAACACTTGGCATGCAGAGTTAGTTTTCTACTTGAACAACAACTTTGATTCACACATTCAGCTCAAGCATTTTAACAAACAGTTTATATGCACAGTTGTATAAAGAGCTCAAGGTAGAGAGAAATGCAAACCAATTTAACGAGTTCCACCAACCCAGTGTACGTCTCGCCTTCAAGCAACCCACTTGAAGGATTCCACTATTGAAGATTTGAGATACAAGCTTTGAGCAATTGCAGCTTCCTAGTGTCCCACACTCAAGAACTCAATCCTCATAAGCAAAGGGCAACCCACCCAATCTCACAATCTCTCAATACCCAAAGGTTGAACCCCAACCTTTGTGACCACTCAACCTAGAGTGAAAAACCTTGTTGTTTTGGTGTTTGGTTTACAAGCAATTAACTCTCTCAATAGAGTAGATATACAAATGAAAGCTCTCACCAATTTTAACTCTCAACAAGAGAGGATATGAAAATTGAAACTCACAATCTAACAACTCTTAAGCAATATGCAAGTTTAAAAACAAGAGTTGCAGAATATACAAGAGAAATCTAATAAGAAGACCTCTAGAAGAAGAATATTGATTGCCTTGTGTTGTGCCTTGGTCTCTTCCTTTGTGCCCACTTCTCTTGCTTGAATCCATGCTTCATTTATAGCCATTTGGGAGCTCTAAGCCGTTGCACAAATGTTTCCAACGGATACCTTAGCATGGGCATAAAGTGGGAGTGAAGAAATGAGCTGGAGTTCCACTTAAAAGTATTTTCCCACGTTTTGACGCTATGGCAATCGATTAGCCTTCGAGCTGTAATCGATTAGCTTTTGAAATCTTCAGTATTATGCAACAGGTAATCGATTAGCATTTACATTGTAATCGATTATCTTAGAAACAGAATCCTTCTAATCGATTATTTCTTTCCTTGTAACCGATTATGAATGATACTTGAGGCTCTTAATTGTGTCTCACAGCATGGTAATCGATTATGCCTTCATGTAATCGATTAGGGACAAAATAGAACTTACGTAATCGATTATGCTTGACTTGGTAATCAATTATGGTGAATACCTGATGCTCAGTCTTCAAACTTTCAACTGGTAATCGATTAGCCTTTTATCTGTAGTCGATTATGTTCATTCCAGAACCTATGTAATCGATTGTCCTTCTTATTGTAATCGATTGTACCATAAATAGAGTTATGGTAATCGATTATTCCATTGTGGTAATCGATTAGGACATGTACCTGATACAATTCTTCAAGGTCTTTGATATGTTCTTTATATGTATTGACCCATGGCTTATTCCTTTGATCCTCATGCCTTGTTTCCTTAATTCTTCTTCAAATTATGAGCTTGTTCTTCATGATTTGAGATCATAACATCTAACCTTGTTTTCCATAGCTCATGTTTCTTTAACTCTTTGTGAGGCATCTTCATCTCTTTATTCTTAGCCATTGTCTTTGTGCTTGAACTTCCTTGTTTCTGAACTTTTGCCATTCCATCATCATCATGAATACTTTGTCATTAATCAAAACTACTTTGCATACTTACATATACAACTTCATTCTCCCCCTTTTTGATGATGGCAATTAATGTTGCATATGGCTTGTATTCATGTGTTACAAATTCATCATATTGGCTTCATGGTAATATCCTTTCTTCCTTTAGGAGTCTTTGCCTTAGTCTTCACGTTTGTCATTATCAAAACCTGTTTCAACATTTAAACACATTCTCCCCCTTTTTGATGATGACAACCAATGTTCATCTCGTGGGGTGTTAGTTTCACAGAATAATGACAATCAATGTTTATATGTATTCTCCCCCTATATGATGTAATGAATGCTAGGTGAGAGTTATCCTCCCGCTTAATCTTGTAACTTATGCCAATTGTTTTAAAAGATATCAAATGATGGGAACATGCCCTAAGCATGATATCTCTCCCCCTTTTTCATAAATGACATCCTATTCTCTTTACTAATCCTTCCACTAATCTCTCCCCCTTTGGCATCATCAAAAAGATCATTAACTTAGTCATAATCTATGCCATCAACATATAAGCTCATTTATTTGAATAAGAGAGATTTAGGGCAAGTATTTCATATAGATTTCAAATCAAAGCTTAAAGCATGATAAATGATATATACCATTTTATTGCATCTAGAGTCAATAAGCAATCACATAATTTATTCATCAAGTAAGCATATGATTGATTAAAAGCATGAGTGCCATAAATGTAATTACAGAGAAGTGAAATCAAGGATAATCATTCATGTGTATACTCCCCCTTACTACTGTAATTGATACCACTTGTAGAGAGTATACCACTTATTAGCATGTGAAATTGATTATACCAATTTGATCAAGTTTGATATCACTTGTAGGTCAATTTAATCAAGTCTGATACCATTTGTTTACTTTTTAAAGCATATGATCTCCTCTTTTTAATAGATACCACTGTTGAAATAATAGATACTATAATATGAATAAATACCACTCAAAGGTTAGATACCATTGCACATAACAATCCACTTGTTAATCATTTCATTAATGTTGCTTGATGCATTTCTAGGTATCAGAGCAGTAATATAGAAGGTTTTTTTTCAACAATGTATACTTATGTCTAGGTATCGGAGCAGGGATGAAGTGATATATCCAGCTCGTGAAATTTGTTGTTCATACCATTTGTTAATATGATTTGTATAATTCACAAAGCATAATGGTAGAGTAACAATTCGATCATACCTTGGTATTTTGCAAGTTTTATGCCCCTTTTCATATCCTTGTATGGCATTTTGCTTCATCCATGTTGCATTCCTTGATCAATTCTTTGTTCGCCCAGTTTGGTAGTTTGATTTGCCATTTTGAGTCATCCTACATAACCTTAACAAACTCTTTGCAAAGCATATTGTTAGTGGCATTGAGTTCACAAGAGTTTGTACCAATTTTTGGGTCTTTGATGCAGTATTATAAAAATGATTTACTCAGACTTCCATACCACTTGATAAAGAGATAATATATCATCAATAAATATCACTTGTTATAAAGAAATGTTATGAAATTCCCCCTTAATCATGTAATTTAACAAGGATAAATATAGATGTTGATACCACTTTATTGATTAACATAATTCATATGATTCAGAGCATAGTGGTAGAGTGAGCATTAACTTCAAACATAGGCAAATAATCAAGTGTAACAATCTTTCCCTTTCAATGGATACCATTAGTTGATGCAATTTCATTTATGTCTAGATATCAGAGCAAAGATGGAGTGATTAATACAGCTTTGTTGTACTACTCATGCATTTGTGCTAGAACATGTCCTAATATATTCACTCCTTTCCATATGACTTTTGTATCTTAAGTAATCTCTTCTTATCTTGTGCCTATGATGTTACATATAGGTCTAGTCAAGCATTCACATATGGCATTTATCAAATATGTAAGAGAAAGCATTTTGCATAGATAATTAGTAACACATATAGACAAGTCACAGAAGCATACCATGGTCATCATATGGCTGTAAATGTGTAATGCAAGTCATGTACTCATATATGTCATACCACTTGTTGTCTTGATGTCATGTATGATTCTACTTGATGGATTTGCTAATTTAGGCTCTTGATATCAATTATTGTCATTTAAGCATTCAGCACAAGATTTTTAGCAATCATCATTGTTCATAATGTTATTCAAAAATTCTTTTCAATCTCAGTGATGCATATTTTTCAAACTTCTTTTCACAGTCAAGATCATGCATCATCAAACATACGACATAGTAAGAATTATAATGTTGATCGAGATAGATACCACTTGCACATACATGGAATATGATCATGGCATGCATTATTACTTATCATATCATGCATTGTTTCTTAATATATCATCATGTTCATGCCTATGATGTTACAATCATGAAGTTAAAATCTAGGCAATCACTTGTTGTAACATACATGCTTTCTCTCTAGGAATATAATTGCATAGATTGTCAAAGCATAGATACCACTTGTACACGCAATATATGTATTTATTATCAAGGCATAGTGATAAGCACATAATCAAGATTATGTCCTCATAATCTCTTCCTCTTACTAATTCAATTCATACCATTATTAAAGGAAGATGTTTGTTATTTAGATACCACTAGTTAAACAACATATAAATGATACATCATCAAGAATTCATATTCAATCAAAAATTCATGCATCATTAAGAATCAATACAATAACCAAGAATTCATGATATATCATCAAGAGTTCATGTATCATCAAGGGTTTAAACATTATCAAAGATTCATGTATGTTTGTGCATAATCATCTTTAATCTCAAGATTTTCATGTACCATGTTATTCAACTAATCATTCATCAAACTCATCATCAATCATTACTAATCATCAATTACTATATACATATACATCATTGATTCTAAGGATTTCATAAGTTTAAGGGGTCCTAAGATTATTTGTTCATCCATCTCAAGATTTCATATCATTCATGCTCAATCATATATCAAATCAAAGTTAGATTTTCACACATCAAGATTCATCAAGAATGAGTGTTAACATTGATTATATGATAATTACTTGCACCTTTTGTTGTACCACCTTTAGTGTTGTCTATTGGATTTTGTCGGTGCAATCCATCTTGTGTGAGTCACATTGAAGCTTCTTGTCCATTTCCTTGTTTTGAATGGTTCCCTTTTAGATGTATGATGAGTCATCATAATCCTGGCTTGCTCTATTCTTCTTCTTTGTCTTTTGAAGTGGAGATTGAGATAATTGATATCTCCTTAGGCCATGAGTTTTGGTCATCCATCAATGAGAAGTTGTTGCTTTGAAGTTTGCCTACAATATTTCAAAGATTTAAGGTACCCTTTGAGAGTTGGGTCCTTCCTTGTTAGTTTAGGATTTCAAGATTGTTTTGGAATCCATACTTTTCTTGTACACTTTTGATGGGATTTCTTTATAAAACAATTGGATGATATATGACCAAATATTCTACAATAAAAACATGTTGCATTCAATGAATAAGTCATAGTATGATAGTAATGGTTCCTTTTATATTCTTTCCTTTTAAAACAATTAGACATTAAGTTCTCTTTTCTTTCATGGTTTGTGTATCTTAGGGAGGATTTGGATTTTTCTTTGTAGGATGCAAAATGGTTCTTGTAATGACCTATTTTTCTTCTATCAAGTGTATGCCTTTGATCTTTAATAGGTGCACTTAGATTCTTTTGACTACTTGTAAGCTTGCTAAGTGCTTCTTTTAGTTCTTTATTCCCTTTTTCAAGAAGCATACATTTATCAATAAGCACACAATCATTATTATCATTACAAGTTCTAAGAGATACATTTGAAGCTACTAATTCATCATTTTGAACTCTAAGATATTCTTTTTCTATGTGAACATCATGCAATTCTTTTTCAAGAGTCAAAATGGTTTGTTTAGAGCACGCATATTTCTTTGATAACAAGACAAATTTTTGATGCAATTCTTCAAATGCTTCTAATAATTCATCCTTATCAATTTCATCATCATTATCATTATTAAAAGAATTTAAAGAGCATACCTCATCATCTTGGGAGTGCTTTGTCATTAGGCATGCAAGTTCTTCTTCCGATTCATTGATCTCTTCTTCCGGACTTATTTTGAAGCGTTCATTTTGACTAGAAAAGGTACTAATCCTTGCATCTTTATTATCATTAGCATTTTCATAAATTGTTTCAAGAGTTTCCCATATTTCTTTAGCATTGTTACAAGTAATAACTCTAGAAACATCGTTAGGTTCTAATGCTAATGTGATAAGAATTTTAGCTCTTAAATTGAATTGTACCTTTCTTTCCTCTTCTTTAGTCCATAAGTTCATGGGCTTCATATATTCTATATTATCAACAATGTATTTGGGAATGAAAGGACCAATTTGAATAGCATTCCATACCTTGAGATCATAGGCTTGGATAAAGATTTTCATCCTTTCTTTCCAAATAGCATAGTCTTTACCATTGAAGATTGGAGGTCTATTTAGTGTGCCATTTTCTGAAAATGCATCATATAAAGTGGAGGCCATCTTGATCTCCTGCAGCTGTTAAGCCTTGTGGCAAGAGTCAAGCTCTGATACCACTTGTTAGCCAAGGCCTTAACGCTCAAGAGGGGGGGTGAATTGAGTGTTTCAAATTTTTGTGCGGAATCCCCTTGGAAATGGTTAGTAATATACAAATGATGCAATAATGAAGATACAATAACTTTTATGCACATATCACACTATAAGACACTTGATGTGTAATGGTAATATAAAGCTTAGAGTGTGATAAACAAGCAAGTTATTGGCTAGAGCGATTTATCAAACAGTTGGAGTGCACAGATTTATTTGTCAATAATGTGATGTTTCCTATAAAGATTTAGCTCATTCAATTTATCAAACACCTTGTGTGCATGTGAAAAGTAATAACAATCAAGTAAGTATCACACAAGAGTTGATAGGAAACAATGTTCTAGATACTTGGCAAGTTATAGCAAATTCCAATTTTTAAGAACTTCACCAAATATTGATTTAAGCATATTATCAAACACTTGGCATGCAGAGTTAGTTTTCTACTTGAACAACAACTTTGATTCACACATTCAGCTCAAGCATTTTAACAAACAGTTTATATGTGCAGTTGTATAAAGAGCTCAAGGTAGAGAGAAATGCAAACCAATTTAACAAGTTCCACCAACCCGGTGTACGTCTCGCCTTCAAGCAACCCACTTGAAGGATTCCACTATTGAAGATTTGAGATACAAGCTTTGAGCAATTGCAGCTTCCTAGTGTCCCACACTCAAGAACTCAATCCTTACAAGCAAAGGGCAACCCACCCAATCTCACAATCTCTCAATACCCAAAGGTTGAACCCCAACCTTTGTGACCACTCAACCTAGAGTGAAAAACCTTGGTGTTTTGGTGTTTGGTTTACAAGCAATTAACTCTCTCAATAGAGTAGATATACAAATGAAAGCCCTCACCAATTTTAACTCTCAACAAGAGAGGATATGCAAATTGAAACTCACAATCTAACAACTCTTAAGCAATATGCAAGTTTAAAAACAAGAGTTGCAGAATATACAAGAGAAATCTAATAAGAAGACCTCTAGAAGAAGAATATTGATTGCCTTGTGTTGTGCCTTGGTCTCTTCCTTTGTGCCCACTTCTCTTGCTTGAATCCATGCTTCATTTATAGCCATTTGGGAGCTCTTAGCCGTTGCACAAATGTTTCCAACGGATACCTTAGCATGGACATAAAGTGGGAGTGAAGAAATGAGCTGGAGTTCCACTTAAAAGTATTTTCCCACGTTCTGACACTATGGAAATCGATTAGCCTTCGAGCTGTAATCGATTAGCTTTTGAAATCTTCAGTATTATGCAGTAGGTAATCGATTAGCATTTACATTGTAATCGATTATCTTAGAAACAGAATCCTTCTAATCGATTATTTCTTTCCTTGTAACCGATTATGAATGATACCTGATGCTCTTAATTGTGTCTCACAGCATGGTAATCGATTATGCCTTCATGTAATCGATTAGGGACAAAATAGAACTTACGTAATCGATTATGCTTGACTTGGTAATCAATTATGGTGAATACCTAATGCTCAGTCTTCAAACTTTCAACTGGTAATCGATTAGCCTTTTATCTGTAGTCGATTATGTTCATTCCAGAACCTATGTAATCGATTGTCCTTCTTATTGTAATCGATTGTACCATAAATAGAGTTATGGTAATCGATTATTCCATTGTGGTAATCGATTAGGACATGTACCTGATACAATTCTTCAAGGTCTTTGATATGTTCTTTATATGTATTGACCCATGGCTTATTCCTTTGATCCTCATGCCTTGTTTCCTTGATTCTTCTTCAAATTATGAGCTTGTTCTTCATGATTTGAGATCATAACATCTAACCTTGTTTTCCATAGCTCATGTTTCTTTAACTCTTTGTGAGGCATCTTCATCTCTTTGTTCTTAGCCATTGTCTTTGTGCTTGAACTTCCTTGTTTCTAAACTTTTGCCATTCCATCATCATCATGAATACTTTGTCATTAAGCAAAACTACTTTTCATACTTACATATGCAACTTCACTTTACGTTACGTGTAGTGACTTGTGCGAGATTATGACGGGGTCGATGATGCTAAACATATCCATCATTCAGATCAGGGAGTTGCAAGTATATCATTTTAGGTTTAATTATTTCATTATACAAGTTATTTGTCGCTAACCATGTCTAAACTTGTTTAGGTTTCTACATAAACTTTGTGTAGAGTTAGGCTTCGATACAACTTATGGTTTCCTAGAGCCTTCCCTCATACAGAGGAGTGGGAATAGCAAGAAGGACATCCAGGCATGCATCTAGAATTGAATGTATGAGTCTAGGAAGACGGTATACCTGGCCCCGTATCATAGACGGTAAAATTCTATAACATATACTATTGTTAATTAACTTTTGTATTTTGAAGTCCTCACTTATCACTAGTAATTGCAGCGCTTATTGGGTGCTCGTGGTGATCTGTCCCTGGGCATACTAGCTTTATACTTTAATTCTGTTCACGGGACTGTTCCACAAGACCTCAAAACAATGGTGGATGCGTAAGTTAAACCCTAAAAAATAAATTAAATTTCTACATATTTGATTACATCATTTTTGTTCTTGTATGATTCTAACTTATCTTGTGTTTTATTCTGACACAGGGCTGTGGTTGGATATACTCGCCTGCATGGAAGTAAATTGAATGGAAAAAACTCGTGTGGATGCACCCAAAAGTAAGTCAATCGACCTTATTCAAATCTTTATATTATATTTTTAAAAACTTGAATTCACTTTATGTCCATTGTAGTCTTATAGGTAGGAGGGTAGCTTTGAGTGCGGCTATTACGTCATGCACACCATGCTGACCATAGTCCAAGAACATTTAGTAGATGGATGGACAGATGTAAGTCTCACTTGCCTAGTTTTCTACCAATTTGATCAAATTCATATCATAAATACAGTTTTTATTTTAATTATTATGTGTATTGTTTGCAGTACTTTCAGGACCACTCATACTTACCTAAGACACTTGTAGATAATGTTAGAAAGCAATGGGCCGCATACTTCATTGAAGTGAGGCAAGGACTTAGAAAGATATATGATTTTTATTCTCTTATATATGTACCTACTATAGGATTTAGGGTTTAGATTTTATTAGGTTACATTCATGTCAATTGTATATAGTTTTATTTTCTAGGTTATTATGAATTGATAGCAAATTAATGTTGTATACATACCATTTGTTTTTATATATTGGTGCTGGATATGCTGGGATATACTGTATTATGCTGGCTGTCTGATTGTACGTTTGGGAAAACAATAACACAGAAGCCATATTAAAAAAAACCACATAATTAATCATGGTTATTACAATAACCGTGGTTATAGATAGTCTTTAATCATGATTGTTACCATAACTGTGATTATAAGCACCATTATAGTGTACATTGATGACCACATGTTATCACGATTGAGGTGGAAACCGTGATTAAATAGCATCTTATTTAACCACGGTCACTATCAACAACCGTGATTAAATATGGTCCTATTTAATCATGGTTACCAGCACCTGTGATTAAAAGTATTATATAATCACGATTGTGAACCGTGATTAAATGCCCTTGTCTATTACCACGGCTAGAACAACCACGGTTCATGAACCATAATTAAAAGCACTTTTAAACAATGATTAAATCCCTTTTCTACACTAGTGATTCGTAATGGAACAAGTTTGAATATTCAAAACATTGATAACTCTTAGTTTGAATCTCCTATTACTTCTAAACCTATGATTCTAAACAATTTACTATATGTTCCTTTAATCACTAAAACATTATTAAGTGTTTTTAAAATTTGTACATGATAACAAGGTCTTTTTTGAATTCTTTTCTAATCACTACAATGTGAAACTTTAGGATACTAAGGAAATCCTTCTTCAAGAACAACTTAAAGATGGATTATATATGTTTCCTTAATTTTAGCATGTTAAGAATGTTTATGCTTTTATTGCTAACACTGTGCCTTCTTCTTCCTCTAGTCAACTATGGCATGCCAGGCTTGGACACTTTCTTCAAAAAATTTTAAAATGATTTTGAATAACAATCATATATATCATGTAATCCTTCATTTGATTCTAGTTTGTGTTAATCTTATTGTATGGGAAAACATGTCAACTCTTTTTTTCAAACTCAAAGTCTGTGTATGCTAAACCTTTAGAATCAGTGTTTACTGATATATGGGGACCTAGTCTTATTCGAACTACCAATGGTGCTAGATATTACATGATTTTTCTTGGCGCTTTTTCAAAATATACTTGGATTTATCTCTTACAATATAAAATTAAAGCCTTTGAAGCTTTCCTCCAATTTAACATGTTGAACTATAACTTGGTACCAGACTTAAGGGTATTTAATAGATAATGTTAAGGAGTACATAAAATTCACAGATTACTTAAATAAACATGGCAGACAACACAAACTTACTTGCCCACACACTCATGAATAACATGGCCCTCTTGAAAGAAAACATAGGCATATTACTGAAATTGGTTAACTCTGTTAGTTGAGGCTTCCTTGTGTATAGCCTATCGTGGTGAACCTTTTCTTATTGTTGTACCTGGAATCGTGGCGGGAGGCCGCCCGTAAAAAGAAAAAAAAAATTTTAAATCCTTTCAAAAAATGGAGTTACCACAAATATTTATTTAAAGGTAAAATATCAGAAAAACCTTTGTTAAGGCACTGGTCATAAAAATGAGATTCTAAATTCATGAGTTGAATTACAGGTAGGGAAGGTATTAGCACCTCAAGTTGCCCGTTATGAAACGATTGTCTCAAATTGATCACACACATTTTAAATAGCCCAAAATTAATTTAACCTTCAAGAAAGGAAATAAATGACACGGACAAGGAAAATGGAAATTTTGAAATAAGGTTAACAGAACGTCTCGTCCAAATTAATCTTAAATTGAACTTTTTTAAGAAAGAAAAAAAATAAGATTAACAGAATGTCTCGTCCAAATTAATCTTTTCACAAGAAAACTTATTATTTTCAATAGATGAAAGGAGATTAAAAATACAACAAGATTAATAATACGTTTTATCTAACTTAATTTCATCGTAGTAAAATAGTATTTCCAAATTTAATGGCAACAATTTGCAATTGATGAAAATAAATGATGACAACTGAAAATTACTAAAAGAAAACAGACCCGGCAGGAATTATTCTTGCTCTTACCTATTCTCGACTACATCAGAAAATCAGGTAAAATTTGAAAATTGATTTTTGTTGTTTTTTTATTTTAGAAGGGCCTTAGAAATTACTTTTTTAAGAAAAGATATTGGTTGAATTGTATTAAAAAGAAATCATATTTTGGTTTTTTATTTTTTATATTATAAAAGAGGTTTTTATGCCATTGGAAAGATACAGGACGGAGTACTCCATACATATATCAAACTTCATGACTTTATAACATTGATGTAGGCAAAATATTTTGCATGACACCATTATAAAATCGTCACATAATTTATTTAATGAGAAAATATTTTATTTTTACCTATTTTAAAATTCAAACAAGAGTGGTTCTCAAATAAATATCCATGAACAAAATTTATCTATTATTATTAATAATTAATTAATTAATAAAAGAACCTCTTTCTTTTTTTTGAAAACATTTGTATTTATTTTTGGAGATTACTAAAATATTTTGCTCTTTTCTTCTTTTTGAATTAAGCGAATTAAAATAAAATAGAACAAAGAGGAACCAATCAAAATAAAGTAGAATAAAACGAAGTAAATCTAAAGGACACACACACAATGGAAAGGAGATAGTTATTATTAATTTCTTTTTCTTTCTTACATATTCATATCCTAAACTAAAAAAATCAAAACAAATAGAAAATAAGATAAAAAAAGAAACAAACAAACAAGAAACAAGAAAAAAAGAAATAAAAGAAAAAAGAAAAAAAAGAAAGCAAGAAAAGAAAAGGTAAGACAAAAGCAAAAAAAAAGAAAGCAAGAAAAGAAAGGAAAAGACAAATGAAAAAGATAGAAATGGAAATGATCATATGAGATAAGAAAAGAAAGAAGAAAAAAAGAAAAAAGAGAAAAAGAAAAAACAAACAAAATCTTAGATGGGCCTTAGAATGAGACCCATGACCAAAGTAGGAGGGGAATCCTTAAAGGAAAATGCATAGGTTGAAGATTATGAGGAGAAGAAAAAGGAAAGTTGGAGAGGAAAAAATAGAGCTACTAAAAGAGAAAAAGAAAATAGAGCGGGGAGGAGAGAGTGGAAGGGGGTGGAAGTGCGGCGGTGGCGCGACGGCGCGATGGTGGCGGCGGTGGCACGGGTGTAGTGATGGATCTCTTTTTTTGCTTTTGTTTGATATGGTGATGATTAAGGGGATGAAAAGCTAGTTTTAGGTTAGGTTAAAGATTTGGAATGAGTTTGTAGGTGAGTCAAAAGAATGGAGTTTGGTGGTGGTTTTGGGTTGTGATGAAGGGTTGTTGTTGGTAGGAATGATAGAAATTAGTAATAAAGTGGGTTGTTCTTGGTGGTGAAGGTGATGAAGACGGATTTGTAGTGTTGGGGTGTTGTTGGTGGTGAAAAAAAATAGAGGTTGGTGGTGAAGAAAATAGAGGTTGATGGTGGTAGGTTGTTGTTGGTGGTAAAGAAGATAAAGGTTAGTAGTGGTGGGTTATTGTTGGTGGTGAAAAAGATGATCTTAGTGATGGTGGGTTTTAAAAATGAGGGTTTAAAAATGGGTTGTTGGTTTGGTAGTAAAGAGGGTGATGTTAGTCATGGTGGGTTTTGAAAATGGGTTGTTGGTTTAATAATGAAGAGGGTAATGGTTGTGTGGAGGAAGATGAAGATGTGATTTTCTTTTTTGTTGTTTTTCTTCTAAGTAACATAGAAATTGCTTTAGTTGTTGTGAAGAACCCCCTATTGCATTTTCTGATTATGTTCCTCCTATTGATGCTCATGGGATGTTTAGAAAAATGTGTCATTGCCACTTCCATGTTTCATTTTCAAAATTCAAAGTTTTTCATGGTTTCAAGATGCTGAACCAACCTCTCTTGGCATTTGACTTTATGATAAATTGCTTTCAAGTTTCCAATATTGTGCTTTGGGGTTTCTTAAGTGAAACAAAATCCCTTCTTTAATGTTTAGCAAAAAGGAACAAAATAGCTAAGTATTGGGAAAAAGAAAGAAAAGGAATCAGAATTTTAAAATAAAAAATAATGTATTTATTTTATTTTTTAAACAAAAAGAAGATAAGATAGAATAAAAAATAAATCCTTTTTTTTGCTTTATCATTATTTTTATTTTACTATTTTTTGTATCAAAGTAAATAGTGCCCAAGCGAAAAGAGGTGTTTACACTTACTATTACTACTTTAATCAATTACTTACCAACATTTGTTTTAAATTCTACCAATCCTCATTAGGTTTTATTTCAAAAACCCCCTAATTATAATTTTTTAAGGTATTTGGTTGTGTATGTTATCCCTTGTTAAGACCCTATAATCAACATAAGTTGGATTTCAGGTCTCATTTGTTTCTTTTTCTTGGCTATAATGGCCAACACAAAGGATATAAGTGTTATCTCCATCAGGTAAGTGCTATATTTCAAGACATGTAAAATTCAATAAAAGTTTGTTTCTGTACAAACTCTTCAAATCCATTTATTTCAACTAATCTGCATGAGTTTGTTACTGTTTCCCCTCCTACTCATATTATAGTGTTGTCTGCACTCATTGAAAAAGCTACAACAGACTCAGCTGCAATAAAAAATGTTATTCCTTTTACTACTGACTCTATTGTCTAATCCTCTAGTTCAATTAATATTACAGGAACATCAAACTTAGGTACAATAGCCTAGACTCAACAAAATTCTTTCCTTATGCTAACCTAGGTAAAAAAAGGCATTTTTAAACCCAAGACATATGTAGTTGTTTGCACTACTACTAAGTATAATCACACTATTGAACCAGCCTCAGTCAAGTAAGCCTTGTCTAAACCAGAATGGTGCACAACTATAAAGGAAGAATATGTAGCTTTACTCAACAACAACGCTTGGAGCCTTATTGACCTGCCACTCAGTAGTCATGCTGAAGGCACTTTTCAAAAGCATAAGGCTAAACTTGTGGCAAAAGGCTTTTATCAAAGAGAAGGATTTGATTTTACATATACCTTCAATCCTATCATTAAACCTAGTCAGAGTTGTTCTTACTTTGGCCTTGTTTCAATCTTGGCACATGTGTCAAATTGACATCAAGAGTGCCTTTCTCAATGTAGGTCTTCAGGAAATAGTCTACATGTAACAACCTCCAGGATTTTCTAACACTTATAAAGGAAAAGTCTGCAAGTTACACAAGGCTTAATAAAGAGTGCGATGAAATTTTTGAAAATTTTAAGTGAAATATTTGACCTCAGTTACTTGGAAACTGAGTTTAAAACCAATATATAAACTCGGTTATATGTATAACTGAGTTTATAGGATTTATAGTTTTATTTATTTATTTTGGTAGAATAAACTTGGTTGATTAAGTAATCGAGTTTATATGTTTATGAATCATTTATTTATTTTAATACACTTATAAACTCGGTTACTTCATTAACCGAGTACATATGTCTACCAAAATAAATAAAAAAATCATAAATCCTATAAACTCGGTTAAGGAGGATAACAAAGTTTATATGTTTGTTTTAAACCCATCCCACAGTTTAGCGTTTCATTTTTGTTGTCTCCTTCCCTTGAACTTACCTATCACGCACACTCTAACCTCTCACCCGCTTATCCTCATCGTTGTTGTCTAACGCACTAATGCTTTCATCTCCATTATCAAGCCACACTGTCATCTCCATCTTCTTTCCTCTTTGCTCAACTGCAAGTTTGGCTACTTCTATTTCCTCTTTATTTTTCATGTTTCCCTTTATTTGGCTGGTGTTGTTGTGAATCAATTTTGTCTTCCTCTGTTAATGTGATTGTTTTGTGTGTCATGTTTCCCTTAAAATTTTTTGGTTTCACAATATAAGTACATTTCAGGAATTGGTTAGTTCTATATATAGTATCCACTTATATGAATAGCTCTTAATGCTACATCTCTTTCGAGATCAGGACCTTTTATCATGGCCTTTTCTGATTGTAACCATAATTTTTTAGTGTCTAAACTTGTAATTGGTAACACATTTTTGAGTGAAGAAGAATTGTCTCAGCTTCTTCAAACCATACATGACTTGTATCAAATCTCTTACCCAAATAACAAACAAGCATTGTTTGTAATTAACATCACTTAATGAAACCAACAAAGTGTATCACCATCTTTTTCAATTTCTTTGGTAAGTATTATGATAGAGCATGTTTTAGAAGAAAAAAGCAAATTATAATATTTTAGAAAATAGTAACACCTAGTTTATGCTTATGGTTCGAATGACACTTCTTGTTGCAATTTAAGCAGCAAAAGGTGTTCCTCTTTGTATACCCTTAAATCCATAAGTAGTGGTAGTGGACCAGGAAATTACCTGACCCTGTACATATATAACAGTTAGCTTTATAAAATATCAATTGAACCCCTAAAATTCTACATCACATAAATTAAACTATTTTATGATATATAAATTTAGGGGTTTTTGGTACATTTTCAAAGTTTTAGAATGTAAACATCCGATACTCACCATCTCAAGGATAAATTCTAGAGTTTACTTGAAAAATCCTTGAAGATGATTTAGACTTTATAGTTTATATTATATAAATTTGACTTATTATTTTAGCTTAAAATTTGAGTTTAATGCACTCATTTAACATAGTTTTTATTACCTCTTAAAATTATTATTTGACTTAAAACATTACAAGAAAATAGGAATTAGTGTTGTTGCAATGTGAAAAGAATAATAGGTTAAATACACAAAAGAGAGGGATTGAACCATTAGCAAATAACACACAAGTCATCCACAAGACACCACTAAGCTATAAATGAATTTAAGGTAAGGTTTATAATAATTAATATATATCTTTACGCTTCAATTTTAAAATTACATGCACCAACTATAATATATTTAATTTAAAATATGTGTAAAACAATATATATAAAAACTTAACTGTAGTAACCTTGAATACAATGATAATAATTATTGAACACAATGATAATAATTAGTATACCTTTTTATTATAATTTCCTAATTATATATATGTTTAGTTTAAACTAATTATATTTATTTATTGAATTTAAACCATTAAGACTAAATATGTATTTTTTATATATATTTCATCCCACAAAATAGATATTTCATTTACATCTAACTTATATATGATAAAAGTATAATTCATGTGTTTCATATAACTTATATATGATACTAGTATAATATTCATATGTTGTCGAGAAGGTAGTTCAACATACTATTTTTGAGAAACAACTTCTTCACTAGTAAGGTCAATAAAGACCTTTTTCTTCTTCTTTTTCACTGGCTTTTCAACGAAAGTTGACTAGGATCTCACGATCTTCCTTTCGACAATAGTGGGCTTTACCGAGCTTGTCTTTATTTTGATTTTGGTCCTCTTAACAGGAATCACAGGTCTTCAGGAGTAAAAGAGGCCTTCCTTGAGCTTGAAGTTATACAATGGACATAAAGTCCTCATCAATAGCAAAGACATTTTACTATGTATCGAGGGTAGCAATAGTTGGTTAAACCATAGAATACTCATTGGCCTGTTTAATAGAAGGTTCAAATGCACGCCTTTTTGATAGAGGACTTAACATTCTTTTCATTAACATTAAGCAGCCAACAACGTTGTTCATGGTCTTAGTTATAACATTGCCAAAGTAATCAGACCCTTAATCCTAAGATTCTTCCTTAAACATCTTTCAAAACTTTCCTGGGTTACTACCATATCATTTATCCAAGATTCTAGTTGTTTTGGGGGATTCAGAAAACTTAACCCTACCAATGATATATATATATATATACTTATTTTATTATAATTTTCATAATTATATATTTTTCTCACTTAACCTATATAATTATTTACATAAATTTTTAATTTAAAAATTTTAAATATATAAATAAAAATAAATTAATTAAAATTGTATATATTTTTCACTATGGTTATTTATAACATCTTTTATCATTTTTATTTATATTTTTGGTTGAAATTTTTAATAAAATGAAATAAATACTTAATTATGTATAACAGTGTGTAAACACCAAAATTATATTAGTATAATTATATAATCTTATCTAAATTTTGTTCATAATTTTTTAATATCCCACTAATAGATTTTAGTTTGTGAACACCTATATCGGTCCGGCCATATTCGACGCCAAAGACCATCTGCAGTTAACACCGACCCATGCCACAAAGTGACACCGTCCCAATCAAATCCAGCGTCAAGATATAAAGTAAGAATGTGGGACACCGTCCCACGTCAAATCGGTACAGTGCCATGAGAAAGGACCAAGGAAATTTGTTGTCAAGGTATTGACCGGTGTCCTCTGTTGTCCGGAGTAGAGATCTCATTATTCGGTGTCGAGGTAGTGACACCGTCTCCTGAGTCCGGTTGCCCATGCCTTGACTTGGAGACACACTACCTGATTCGATCCTGAAATCCAGGAAATGGCAGACAGGGAATAAGAGATAAAAATAATAAAAAACTCTTCACCCACCGCTGTTCCCCACAACTGCTAGTGGCCAGGCTGTCCCTCTACTATGTGCATGGGTTGAGTAGAAGCCTGAGTTGTCCAAGCACTCAGCACGTGGGAGAGACTCCAGGGAGCCTCTATAAATACCTCAATTGAAGTGGTCCAAGGGTCCGCTTCTTGAATCTGGAATCCCTGAGAAAAACTGGTCTAAACTTTGAAATCCAGGAGCCCCCTAAGAGAATTGGTCAGATCCCTAAAATCTTTGATCCCATTGAAACAGAGAGTTGGCCCAAACTTCTGAATCCGATCCCTGAAGAGAGCTGGTCCTAATCCCGTTCCTTGAATTTTCTGGGGAAAATCTTCTTCCGTTACCTTGACTCTGTCCAGAACTCCCCAAAATTCCCTCTGCGTACTGAATTCCCACCTCAGGTCCACATCGAACTCCCACACCGGATCCTACAACCAATTGGCCCCGCCACTCAGTCATCACACCGGTTGCTGCTGTTCTAGCCTACACCGGCCCTGAACTAAACTTTGGTTCCTCCAGTGCCAGCGTCTACACCAGTTACAATTCCACGTTGTTCTGCTTATTTTGTTTTATGATCACTGTTCTATTTTCTTGTTAGATTTTGTTGTCCCTCTTCATAATGTAAAAGTAACAAAATATGTATTTTTTTATATCTTTTCAAGCCGGCATAGTAGTGATTTAAGATAGTGTCGTGTAGGAGTACTCCTGCCTACACTATCCCTAAGACCCATACACGTGCGAAGAACTTCACCTTGTATGCCCTTTTTTTCTGTAAACCTCATCCGCAACTAATTCCCCAACCTTATCTAAAGAACATCCCTTATCAAGAACTACGTAACCCTGATTTCTCGAAAACTCAAGAATACGTAGGAGCAGGACTTAACTCCTATCGGGCCCACTTCCTTCCCCTTCTCGTTCCTCTTTGAAAATTAATTCCATTCCTATCACTTTCTTGAAGGTCAATTTAGACATGATGTCTTATTGATTTTCTTCCATTTTTGCTTGGCCACTATAATTTTTTTTGTAAAGATTGGGATAATTTGGACGAGACGTCCTGTTTATCCTCTTCAACTTCCAACCCGACACCTGGATGAGAGAATGATTAATTTGGACAGGACGTCATGTTAGCATTCTTTCTCCCACATACATTCACACTAAAAGGCCAGGGTTAATTCCGACGGGACGTCCTGGTAACCTATTTTCTTTCCTGACCTCGTATCTTAATGAAGGGATAACTATTTAGACGTGACGTCTTGTTAGCATTCTTCCCTTTTATGCTTTCTATACCAAAATTAAGGTTGATTTGGATGAGACGTCCTATCAACCTTGCCTAGATCCTTTTCATCTTTTGCTTTGTCTGTTCCCTCTGTCCCAAGAAAGAAAAAGAAAAAATATAAAAAATGTTTTCTTTAAAGGCTATTCATGTTGCGCACTTTCAATCTTGGTACTGTTTTTAACAGGCGATGTAGAGTGCTAATACCTTCCCTACTCGTAATCGAATCTCGAACTTGAATCTCATATTTTTAACTAGTGCTTTATTAAATTTTTTCCAATGTTTTTTTCCTGTGGATAAAAACGTTGGTGGCGACTCCCTATTTTGTTTTATTGTTTTCGAGGGTCAGTCGCGCAGCCGCGATCCCAGTCGCGATATAGTTCCCTTTCTTAACCCATCTAAATAATTTTCCAATTCTTAACCATCCCTGCTAATACTTTATAATTATTTTAGTATAGCTATTATACTTTGACCTAATAGTTTTTTCCCTTTCTCTTTTTTCAGAACCTGCGTGCGTAAGTTTCCCATTTTTTTTATCTTTTAGGACCAACATAGTTTCTCTTACACATTACACTAACATTTTCCCTTCTTCATTTCTTCCCATATTCGTCTCTTTCACTCCTATTTTTGCATTTATGCCTTCCCCCACTCATATTTTCCCTTGATCTTACTTTCCCGCTCCCTCCTTTTTTGTCTCATGTCTTTGTCCCTTTCCTAAATGTCATGATTTCAATAACGACTAGAGCATCGTCCCTTTTTTTAATCCCTAATAGGAACTGTTTGGCTATCTTGCTAGACCATCATCCCTCTATAAGCTTCTTCATGATTTCAAGAACAAGATGGCACATAGAAGGTAATCTCATAACAAGACATTTCACTATCTTTAGTTCTTCCCTGATCGAAACTTTTTTGCTATCTTGCATTGCCACAATCTAACAACGTGGCACTACAAGACAAGGTAAGGTTGTTATGAAAATTTGTATAATTAATTTAAATTTTCCTTATTTCTTAGGCTCTGGTATCTTTTTTTATTGTTGTTCTTTAACCCTCCCATTTTTTTGGGTTCTAAAAATGATTACATGTTTTGTATTATTTTGTCTAGAAATTTTGTTAATATTTTAGAGAAATATTTCATCCAAATGGTTTGAAATCTACCTTCAATAAAAAGTCTGTCTAAATGGTTTGAAATTTGCTTGAATAGTTTGAAAACATGTTGGAAGTAAAGAATTTAAAATTGAGTACAAAAGTCTCATTTTATTAGCTTTAAAAACATGTTAAAAGTGAAGAATTTATAATTGAAATGATGAATATCATAATAATCGAGATATAGGCCTGCATTTTAAGTCTTGATTGTTGATTTCTAGTTTAGGATCAAGCATGATATAATTTTCACTATAAATTAGTAGATATATAATCTATTTGAGCATTATAGTTCATTGTGAGTAATTAGTTTTGTTTTAATCCCTGGTAGATTTAGGAGTAGTTTCCTTTTGGTTTAAGAGCTTATTAGCTTCCAAATTATATCAGAACCTATGGTTGGGTAGTTTCTTTTGTGACCATCCTATAAGATTTAGATTATAATTGTGTGTTGTCTATAACTGCTTCATGAAAAACTATCCCCAACCGAATTTCTATTTGTTAAGAATGTAGACAATTTCTTATGAGGCGGTGTTAATTCACTACTTAGCACTAGAACTACAAATGACATGCTTGGCTTATCATCTAGACTTAGTTGGATACATAGTAGTCTTACATGAATTGATCTTAGCATTGTAGATAAATTTAGTTAGTCTTTTATAGCTGCATTAACTATTTCATTGCATTTTCCTTTAATAAATAGTCTCCATGCATGCATATTTCTATAAAACATTTAGTTAACAACGGAAGCAAAATTAGGAGATTAAATTTTAGGTTCATGATTACTAGTGACAAAAGGTTATCTTCATTGAAAAATCCTCTATTTCTTTTCCCACTCACTATCTCCAATAACAATACACCAAAGTTGAATACATCAAATTTTGTTGAGTAAACTCTATCAATCATATACTTTGGTGGAAGATGTGACATCCCGGTCATTTTTTAGGGCGGGGAATGATCGCTGATGCATAGGCATGGACAAGGAGCGGCTCCTGGAAGGCTTCCAGTGTAAGGGACATATAAATGAACCAAGTACATAACAGAATAAGAGGGATCCAAAGACTATATAGATATGGGACTATATAGTTGATGATAGCTTACAAGAATTAATTCATACTACCTATACCAACAAATGCATCTGCTTTTCGGTAGCCTATCACTTAAGCACTCTAAGGTTAAGTGTGTAGCTTAGAGAAATTCTGGGATGGATGACCTCTTGGAAACTTTTTAGGAAGTATGAGATTGAGGACAAAGCGCACTGAAAAGTCTCATGTTGGTTTGTGGGGAATTCGTCAATTTTAGAAAAACGTGTCGATTTGTGATGAAAATCATTAACACCGGAAAAATGGCTAGGGCATTACAAGGTTGGGCTTGGTAATGCTAGCTTGTTACTCGAATGAGAATTGTTACAAGTGTTATCAAAGCATGGCCTCTCCCAGTACAGTGTGGTTTAGAGACAAACTAGGCAAAAGCTGGTGGGCATTTGACATCCTGGAGGGATACATGAATGAACTGGATACATACTATAATGAGAGGGGTCCAAAGAATGTATAGGTATGAGATTATACAATCGAATATAGCTTAAAGGAATTAATTCATACTACCTATACCAACAATTGCATTTAATTTTTGGTAGCCCTTCACTTAAGAACTCCAAGGTTAAGCGTGCATAACTTAGAGAAATTCTAGGATAGGTGACCTCCTGGGAACTTCTCAGGATGTGTGTGATTGAGGACAAAGCACAGTAAAAAGTCTTGTGTTGGTTTGTGGGGAGAGTCATCAATCCTAGAATAGTGGCATTACAAGGTTGGGCTTGGTAGTGCTAGCTTGTGAATAAAATGAGGGTTGTTACAGCTTCCATTGTCCACCACAAGAGAACAAAGTTTTTAATTAATATAACATCTTATGTAAAAGATATTCTCTCGTTGGGTAGTGTTATCCTCTCTAATATAGCTTCCAAGATGTCATCTTATCATATACAGCTCGCCCTCATCTCCTAAGACATGCTTGCTTTCATAGAAATCACTATTATAGCTATCGTTGGATTGTGATGAGGAAGAATCCTCTTGGCTAGAATAGTGATCATGCCCTTTTAAAATCATTATTTTCTTTGTTGGGCATTGAAAGGCCATATGACCTTTTCCTAAGCATTTAAAACATTTTATTGATCTAATCTTAGAAGATAATGGTTTGGATGATTCACTATTTCTATCATGTTTAGAGGGTTTAGCAGAAGGAGCGCCCACTACCTTCTCCCTAGTTTTCTCTTCTTTTTTCCAATTATTTCTACAATAGGAGTCCTCCTTGCCCTTCCACTTGGACCTAAAGGGTTTGTTGTCCCCTTTATAGTAGGAGTCCCCCTCACTCAATTGACTCTCCACTCTAGTGCATTAGTGGAGGAGCTCTTCAATATCAACACGAGGTAATAGCTCAACTCTTCTTTTAATATCCCTATTTAACCTATGTAAAAACCTATGCATTAAGGTTTCCTCATCTTCTTCTATGTTGGCCCTATCATATTTATTTCTAGGGATTTGTAATAGTTGATAGCCAACCACAAGCACACGGGGTATCGCAGTAATAAAAATATCGTTTCCACAGAGATTGTGCCCAAGTATTGGTTTTAATAGTGATTCAATTATCTAGGAAAACCCTTTAACGATAGGAAAAGTGCAGTAAGTTAAATAGTAGTAAAAATGTGACAGGAAATTCAATTCTTTTTGGTTTCAAGATCAGTGAGAGACTCTTGGGAGTTAAGGGGTTCTTATGCAACGTACCTGTCCAAATTTGATCCTTTCTCAATTACAGCATTCTGATTCTAAGGGATATTTTCCTAGATTAATTAGTAATATCCTCTCGGGACCTTACTAACGCACTCGATTACTAAAGAAGATCGTTCAATTTACTATTTGAGTTCATTAAGCGCAGTGAAAATCCATTAATTCCTCAAACAACTTCACCTACTTTTGTAACCTAAAATCACAGGGTCAATTTAATGCTTTCAAACGATTGCTAATCTCTCGATTATTTGATACGCTTAAGATCATTTAAGTTCATCTCTGAATCATTAAAAGCAATAAGAACTCATGAAAATGAATAAAAAATAGAATGGCATAATTAAGAAAATCAGAAACTTAGTTATGATACATGAACACAATCCCCGCTAATCCCAAGATTGGAAGTTTAGTTACCTATGTACAAGTTTAAATTGCAATTCATTTTAATCATCACATGCATCATCAGAAGATTTCCCGCAAATAGAAAGAAAAAGAATACAAAAATCAGAGAATAGATCTCACTCTAAAATCCCTAGAAATCTTGATCCTTGTTGATCCTTGAATCCTTGCCTTTTTCTCTTACCAAATCCCTCTCCCAATCTCCCTTCTTTCATTAGTCTTTTTTCCTGTGCAAAGGTGTGTTCAGAACTGCCCCAACTACCCCCAATATGCATCATAAAAATAAGGATTCTGAGCTTTGTGGGGACAAACACGGCCAGTGGTTGCAAACCACTAGCAGTGGTTCGGGGTCTGATGGTCCAAATCTTCCAAAACGTGTTATTTTCAAGGCACCTAATGACAACCACTGCCAGTGGTAGTAAACCACCATGAGTAGTTGTAAACCAACGCCAATGCTTGTCTCTGACTTGCATTTAAATTAGGCACAATGCCAACCACGGCCAGTGGTGCGAGACCACGACCAGTGGTGGCCTTTTATGGATGAACCCTTGTACAAACAGTGCTAACCACGACCAATGGTGGGAAACCATGGACAGTGATGGTCTTTTCCACTTGATCCTCTTGATTCTCTTCATTCCAATGACAACCACTGCCAGTGGTTTGTAACCACTACACTGTTAAGGTTCCCAAAGGCTTCTTCTTGAATCTAAGTTGCCATTTCTCATCAAAATAAATCTGAAACATCAATAGTCCTATAAAAATAGAGATAACCGAGTAGTATATGTGGGACAAAATTAAAAGTAAAGGGAATCAGGAGGAATAAGGGCAAAAAGAAACAAAAACTACATCTAAAAACACTCAAAAATAAGACAACATGCACACTTATCAAAATACCCTAAACTAAAACATTGCTTGTCCTAAAGCAATCACTATTCTCATATAAATAAAGAATGAAGAGTGACAGGTCCAAACAAACTTGAGGAATCTTTTGTTTATTTATTTTGTTTTTGTGTTTTTGAATGATTGCCTAGAATACCAGAAGGGAACCCAACTAACAATTAGACCATTCTGACTAAGATTGGACTACGGGTACTCACTCTCACTTCTCACTCAGTGTATGTGCTTGTGTTTCAATCTACTCATCTCACAACATCCTAGACACTACCATAAGCTTAGCAATTGACCGCAGTCTCCACAGTTATCAAGAAAACATGCATTGGTCTAAAGGTCTTTAAAATAATTGTATCGTGGCCGGGGGATTCACAAAATGGGAATGGAAACTAAGAAAAAAGGAATACAAAGGGCTTAGTTCTTTAAGAAGAGCAATATCACAAGGCAAACCTCAATCAAATAACTCTTATGCATTTAGAAGCTATAAGGAGTATGGTTCATTTATTTTCATCATTGATTTCATTCACTAATTTTTAATTTGAAATCAACTTCTTATTTTACACTCATTAATACCCTTTTTCTTTCTTTTCTTTGAATCACCAACCTTAAACTATCATATTTTTGTTTCTCAAATATTTTTCAAACCTCATTTAGTTCGCCTTACTTGCCTCTTTTATATATAAATCAGAAACTATCATATCTTGAGGCTTTGAAAGAATGAATATATCATTTCATGGCTCAAAAATGGGAAACTAAAGAATCATGCATTTTACAAATTTTGAAGCTTATTAAAACAAAACCTAATGTGTCTTTTTCATCCCAAGCATGCCTTCACAAACCATTTTGAAAAGGTCGAAAGCCAAGTTCTAGAGTGCCTAAAGATGTGTGAAACACTTAAAGAAGGAAACACGGGCAATTAAAATTTTTTTATGAAATAAACACCCTTTTGGCTCAAAAGCTCACTTTGCTAATTAGCCAAATCAGAGAAAACATAGCATCATGAAGTATGGGTTATTCTGGAAACCTAGCAATCATATTTATTTTTATTTTTAATTATATTTTTTATCAAGATTCCAGCAAGTTAGGTTTAAAACTTAGCTGCTCTAAATAATTCATCATACAAACAACAGTAATTGCAATCAGGCAATCAATGCTATCTTATGACACATAAACAAGACACAACTCAATCATGAAAATGAACAAGAACATAAACAAAACTAAAGCATAAACAAGAATAAGAACAAAGTAAAGTTAAGCTTTTGTATACCCACCACCCCAAACTAATGACGAACATTGTCCTCAATGTCTAATTTGGAGTGAAGAAGGACACAGAATCTTAACAGATACCCGTCATGGAGAAGAAGGGGGGAAATGACCCTTTAGTTTGTCTTTTCTTATTTTAAGCTTTTGTTGCCGCCTTAGATGACATGTTGACATAGGTACTAAGAAATGGACTAAACAAACACAAAAAGAAGTTAGGATGCACATAGTCTGACGTTTTGTTTTTAGTCGTGGTTCCGTCAAATTAGTACATTAAAATTAATTAATGTAGTACTAGGGTGTCAACCTAGGTCGTTCTCTCAAGGATCAACATAAAAATTTAGGAAAATCAAGTTTAAAATTAATTTTTACAAACAGAAATTCAACAAACATACAAATACAATTGGGGGGGTTGATTGATTGGTTGTCACAATTCAAAATCAAAACAAAGTAAATATAAGATTTAGAACAATAAATAACAAGCGATTGATTTTCTTGGAGTATTGTAATAAATTTATCCTTGGTTAACTAAAAATAATTTGTACACTTTCATTAATGTTGATTTCTTAGCTCAATTTGAATTGATCAACTAAGCGTCTTTTTCAATTCATAATTCCTTTACTTTCATTTAAAAATGAATATTTTAATCAAGCATCGTAATTAAGCAAAAGGAGTCAAGATCGTAAAATCTAGGAATTATTGAGCATATGTAAGAACATCGCCTACATACATAATCTATTCTCGAATTATGGAATTAAGCAAACCATAATTATTAAAAGTGATTATGAAAATATTCATTAAGCATGCATATTTCCTTAATCCATTTTAATTTAAAATCTTATTTTATTCCATTTGTATAATTAAACCGATTAAGCATACAAATTTAATTAAACAGAATGGAATTAAATAACCAGAGTCAGATTATGAAGGAATAAACAATAATAAAAGCATACTATATTAAAAACAAGAACCTCAAAATTATATTACAATATTCTCCAAGAAAATCAATCTAAGGGTTTTAGCCCTCCATAATTAAAACAAACTAAACATAAAAGAACCTAACCCGGAATGAAGAACGGAGGGGAGAAGAAGAAGAGGCAGAGAAGAAGAACGAAAGAAGAAGGAATGGTGTGTAGGAAATGGTCGATTTTGGCTTCTATTTATAGGGGAAGGAATGGTGCCAGAAACAATAAAAAAATGGACAAGTGGAATGTTAGTTTGTATTTAATAAATCTTCAGTGTTGATTCCACTTGATGAATGTGTTTCTTGCTGTTTTCCACTTGATGAATCGATTCTTCAGAGTGCATGAATCGATTCATCTAGGCAAATACTGGGCAAATTCTTTACATGAATCGATTCCTCAGGGGTGGGAATCAATTCCCAAGGCACATGAATTGATTCCTGCATAGATGAATCGATTCCCAGGCTTTCAAATACTCATGAATCGATTCCTAGGGACAAGGAATCGATTCCCAGCTATATGAATCAATTCCCAGGAGGCATGAATCGATTCTCAGACCTATTTTGGTGCTTTTCTTACATTTTTGACCATTTCTTGAGGCGTGGCTTCTTCCATTTGACCTGCGATAATTATTTTTCAATTGCAAGCTCAATCATACACTACAAAATAAGAGAAACCAAGATTTCGTTATTTTCATTAAAAATTAATCCTTAATTCATTTTCAAATTAAATATTAAATAAAGCTCAAATAATGAAAATGTGTTAAAATGCAATATATTACACAATAAGTGATAGCAAATTATACACATTTAAAGTGAGGAATTAAGGATAAATCATACATCATCAAATACTCCCACACTTATTCTTTTGCACTCCCGGGAAAAATCATAATAAAAACAAGTATCACAATTTATTGAAAACATTAAGTTGAAAACAATAACATACAGAATTGGCATGCTTGTCATGAAATCTTAGGAATATATAGAGAAACAAGAGTTATTCAACATGCAAGATACAGAGCACCAAGATATATATGAAAATCATCCAAACACTTAGGCATGTGAGAATTAAATTAAACTGAAAAGAAGATCATAAGTGACAGAACCTCACAAGACATACTCTCAACTCTCAAGTGTTTTGGGTTTATGTATACACTCAAAATATTTCCTAAAAATAGACAGTCCCATAAATTTGGTAAATTTCTCAATTCCACAATCAACACAAATGCATGTATAGATCGATAGGGCTTATCAGGGTTGTAATATGGCCAAGGTAAAGATTTAGAAATTAGTTTCATATGCCATAAAGAATGATGGAGTAATTAATTTAATAGGCAAATAGTGAGGTAAACTATTTGTTTAATCACATTTGGTCGCAAACATCAATGTTATAATTTTTTTAAAACAATAATACTTAAATTAAGAGTTGCGACTCCTTTTGGCACACTCTTACACTTATTTGAATGCCTATTTTTGACTTGATTCCAAAGCTCCAACATCTTCTTTAAGTAGGTATATAGCTTATTTGAACTGTAACAAAGAAATGGTTAAATAGGCTCAAAGGGGCTAACAAAAGATGATTTATTTATGGTAAGCTTATATAGCTAGTGGCTCAATTGAACAAAATGTCTGTGTCCTTTCAAATACATGTATATGAGTTTCAAGTATCATCAAGAAATAAAACAAAGATTGAGATGTAAGTATTCAGGAATAAATCACACATTAAAGAATTCAGATGGTATAAAGTGATCCATCAAAATTTTTTAAGGCTCAAAAATCTCACAAGGTATAATTCTATCATATATGATTGTCTCTCAATTATCATGTCATTCTCAATATACCAAAAATGCTTGAGTTCAAATCATAGCATATCATTAAGCTCATATCAAACATGAAAGAAATTACCTGTTACTCATGCATATTCTTAAAATTCCAATAAAACATGCCATTTTAAACAAAAACACACACAAAAACCTTTTTTTTTTACAAAAAAAAATAATTCACACAAAAACAATCATATAAGAATACTCAAAACAAAATAAAGAGCAGTTCGACCCCTACACTTGAATCATACATTGTCCTCAATGTAAAACAGAGCATACAGAAAAGACAATAAAATGAAAAAGTAAAGAGATGGTTAAGAAAAACTCCCTCAAGGGGGATCAAGAAGTGGTTCCCCCAAAGCATGCTCCTCCATTGTGACATCTACAAGTGAAGGATTTTCATAGAATGACTTCAAGCGCTGTCCATTAACCTTGAAGCTTTTATTGGAGTTTTCACTTTTTATTTCAACAGCTCCATGGGGAAATACATTAGTGACAATGAAAGGTCCTTCCCATTTGGAGAGTAATTTTCTGGCCATCAGTTTCATTCGAGAATTAAACAGTAACACTTTTTTGTCCAGCAGCAAACTCCTTTCTAGCTATTGAGCTATTATGGAATTTCCTTGTTTTCTCCTTATAGAACTTTGAATTCTCATAAGCGGTCAAAAGAATCTCATCAAGCTTATTCAATTGTAATTTTCTTTCTTCACCTGCTTGATCAAGTGCTAAGTTGCAAGCTTTTACAGCCCAATAAGCACGATGTTCAATCTCCACTGGAAGATAACATGCTTTACCAAAAATAATTCTATAGGGAGACATTCCTATAGGTGCCTTAAAAGCTGTTCTATGTGTCCAAAGAGCATCATCAAGTTTCCTGCTCCAATCCTTTCTGTTAGGCTGTACTATCTTCTCCAGGATTCTTTTGATTTCTCTGTTAGAGACTTCTGCTTGTCCATTGGTTTGGAGGTGATATGGAGTAGAGACTCTATGAATAACCCCATACTTCCTGAGCATAGCTTGCATGGTCCTATTGCAAAAGTGTGTTCCCTGATCACTAATGATTGCTCTTGGAATGCCAAACCTGCAAAAAATTTGAGATCTAACAAAATCCATAACAACTCGAGCATCATTAGTTCCGGTGGCTTTAGCTTCCACCCATTTAGAAACATAATATAGAGCCAATAAAATGTAAGTAAAACCAAAGGATGAAGGAAATGGACCCATAAAATCAATGCCCCAAACATCAAATACTTCACAAAATAACATAGGTTGTTGAGGCATTTATTGACGCCATGTGATAGCATTACTAGCTCTTTGGCATTCCTCACAGGTGTTACAAGTGCTCTATGTATCCTTAAAAATGGTGGGCTAGTATAAACCAGAGTCCAACACCTTCCTTGCTGTTCTTTGTAGACCAAAATGTCCACCAATTGGTGAAGCATGGCAGAATTGAAGAACTGATTCTATCACATGATTGGGAATGCATCTTTGAATCACCTGATCATTACACAATTTCCACAAATACGGGTCATCCCATATATAATATTTTGCATCACTTTTTAATTTTGAAATTTGGTTTCTGGATGCATATGGTGGAAAAACAGAAGCAATAAGGTAATTTACAATGTTAGCAAACCAAGGTGTATCAAAAGAGTTAGAAACACTCATGAGGTGTTCATCGGGAAAATGGTCTCGAATAGGTGCCAAATCAGGAGCATTCTCAATTCTGCTTAAATGGTCTGCCACAAGGTTTTATGTTCCACTTCTGTCACGAATTTCCAAGTCAAACTCTTGGAGCAAAAGCATCCAACGAATTAATTTTGGCTTGGACTCACCTTTCTTCAACAAGTACTTCAGAGCTGCATGGTCAGTAAAGACAACTACTTAAGAACCAAGTAGGTATGATCTGAACTTATCTAAAGCAAAAACAATGGCCAAGAGCTCTTTTTCAGTAGTGGTGTAATTTACCTAGGCGGCATCTAAAGTTTTAGATGCATAGTAGATGACCCTAGGCTGTTTGTCAATCTTCTGACCAAGGACAGCTCCCAATGCATAATTAGAGGCATCACACATCAACTCAAATGGGGTTATCCAAACAGGTGCTTGGATTATTAGGGTAGTGGTCAATGCTTGCTTGAGGCAATTAAAAGCCTCCTTACACTTTTCATCAAACTCAAATACCACATCCTTTTGAAGTAGATTGGATAGTGGTCTAGCCTTCTTGCTAAAAATCCTTTATGAATCTTCTGTAGAAGCCTGCATGGCCAAGAAAAGAATGAACCTCTTGAACACAAGAGGGGTAAGGCAAATGTGATATAACTTCTATCTTGGTAGGATCTACCTCAATTCCTTTCTCAGAGATTACATGCCCTAAAACTATTCCTTGTTTTACCATAAAATGACATTTTTTATAGTTCAAGACAAGGTTAGTTTCAAAACATCTATTTAAAACTTTATCCAAACTATCAAGGCATGCATTAAATGAAGATCCATAAACAGTAAAATCATTCATAAATACCTCTATGCAATTTTCAATGAAATCATGGAAAATACTTATCATGCATCTTTGAAAAGTTCCAGGAGCATTGGCATTTTCCTATAAGCAAATGTGCCAAAGGGACAGGTGAATGTGGTCTTTTCTTGATCCTCAGGTGCAATATGAATCTGAAAATATCTAGAGAATCCATCAAGAAAACAATAGTGAGATTTACCTGCGAGACGCTCAAGCATTTGATCAATGAAGGGTAAAGGGAAATGGTCCTTCTTTGTTGCTTGGTTTAGTCTCCTGTAGTCAATACAGACTCTCTAACTATTTTGCACTCTGGTAGGGATCAATTCACCCTTCTCATTTTTCATAACTGTGATCCTTGTTTTCTTAGGAAACACTTGAATCAGACTCACCCAATGGTTATTAGAGATAGGGTAAATGATTCCTACTTGTAGAAGCTTGGTAATCTCCTTCTTAACCATATCAAGGATTACAGGGTTGAGTCTCCTTTTCCTCCAGAAATATCCTATGCATGCACATGGATGGGCTAATTCTAGGAATATCTGCCAATGTCCAGCCTATAGCCTTCTTGTGCCTTTTCAGAACCCGTAGTAATTTTTCTTCTTGATTTTCACCAAGAGAAGTGGAAATTATCACTGGGAGCTATTCATCATCCCCTAAGTATACATGCTTGAGGTTTTCAGGTAGGGGTTTTAACTCTAATTTGGGTGCCTGCAAAACAGATGGAACTAACAAAGTAGATTTGGATTCCGCTGCTTGCACCTCAAAAATTTTGTTAGAGTCTTCTTGAAATCCTACATTTAAGTTAATGCATTCTAGCTCCTTATGATTAACAAGCATATTTAAAAACTTTGAATTAGCAGTTATGTATTTATCAATTTCAGTACAAATATCATAGCTTCCAGAATCATTGCATGCAAAATAATTATTTTAATCATCCATGAATTCCGAATCAACATTTTGAGAGATATCAGAAAGATATTCACAAATCAATTCATCCATAATGTCAATATGAAAAATAGAGTGATCTTCAGATGGATATTTCATAGCATCAAGAATATTGAATTGAACTCTTGTATCACAAAATTCCATAGAGAGGGTTCCAGAATGAACATCTATTTTGGTTCGGGCTGTTTTCAAAAATGGTCTTCCTAAAATTATAGGAACAGGAATCTGAGGCATACCTTCTTCTATATCAAGTACGAAAAAGTCAGCAGGGAAAACAAGTTGTTCTACCTGAACCAAAACATCCTCTATGACTCCAGCAGGGTAAGCAGTACTTCTATTGACTAGTTAAATCACTACACCAGTAGGTTGTAAATTTCCAAGAGACAAAGATTTGAAAACAGACATAGGCATAACATTTATTGAAGCTCTTAATCTAACATGCAATTTTCAAATTTGTTATTGCCTATGGTACAGGTTATAGTGAACGTACCTGGATCTTTACATTTCTCAGGGATATTTAGAACTTCCTTACCAAGCAATGCAGATACATTTCTTCCCATGCTTATCCTTTCATTTCCTTTGAGTCTCCTTTTGTGAGTACACAGTTCATTCAGAAATTTAGCATACTTGGGAATTTGTTTGATTGCATCAAGAAGAGGTATATTCACTTCTACTTTCCTAAAAGTATCCAAAATTTCTTTGTCCACTTATTCCATCTTCTTACTTGGAATTGCTTTTGGTGGGAAAGGAAGAGGGATATGAGGTAGAATTTAGGGTGGTTGCATCTCAGACTTTCTTGTGCTTGAAGAGGGTACATCATTTTCAACTGTTACAGGCACAGTTTTTTAATTCTCAGGTTCCTTGGGTATGGGTACTTCAAGGTTCTTACCTGATCTTAACTGAATTGCACTCACATTTCTTGGATTTGCAGCTGGTTGAGATGGTAATTTGTCAGAGTTTTGAGAATGTAACTAGTTCAATGATGAAGCCAATTGCCTAATTTGGTTTCTTAAACTCTGGATGGTAGCATCATTCCTCTGTTGATACTCTAAGTTCTGTGTAGCCATTTGTTTCACCAGTTCTTCCAAAGAAGGACCACTTATAGATGGTTGAGGTGTAGGTCTTTGGAAGGTTGGTGCATTGCTTTGAAATAGAGGTTGGGAATTTTGTTGTTGGTTACCCCATCTCAAGTTTGGATGGTTCCTCCAACCTGGGTTGAATCTGTTGGTGGAAAGGTCATGGTTTTGTTGCTATTGTTGTGGTGAAGGTCTATCATGGTAGATGTTAGCTGCATAGGCTTGGGGACTATTCTTATCCTTTTCTTGTAGAGAAGGACAATAATTAGTGGGGTGCTCTTGTGAAGAGTAGATGCCACACACTTTAGCAGTCATGGATTTTTGATTTACTACTAATTGTGTGACCAGAGTGGTGAGAGCGTCAAGTTTACTCTCTAATTTAATGCCAGATGCACTAGAATTTAAATCATATGAACTTTTGAAAGCATCGTTTCTTACACTGAATTGTTGAGAATTAGATGCCATTTTTTCAATCAAGTTCCTTGCTTCAACAGTAGTCATATCTCTTAAAGCTCCTCTACTTTCCGCATCTATCATGTTGCGATCAACGTGGTGCAGACCTTCATAAAAGTATTGAAGAAGAAGTTGTTCAGAAATTTGGTGGTGAGGGCAACTTGCACAGAGTTTCTTAAATCTTTCCCAATACTCATAAAGACTTTCTCCAGAGAGTTTCCTAATGCCAGATATGTCCTTTTGGATTGTAGTTGTTCTAGAGGCAGGAAAGAACTTTTCCAAGAACATTTTCTTTAAGTCATTCCAACTTGTGATTGATTTTGGAGCAAGGTAGTAGAGCCAATCCTTAGCGACACCCTCTAAAGAATGAGGAAACGCTTTAAGATAGACATGGTCTTCTTGAATGTTTTGGGGTTTCATTGTGGAGCACACAATATGGAATTCTTTAAGGTGTTTGTGCGGATCTTCACCCGCAAGACCATGAAACTTAGGCAACAAGTGTATAAGTTGGGTCTTAATCATAAAAGAGACATTCTCTTCAGGATATTGAATACACAAACTTTCGTTTGTGAATTTGGGTGCAGCTAGTTCTCTAAGAGTTCTTTCACGGGGTACAACCATATCAAAAAAACTAGCAGTAGTACTTTCAGTAGATTCAGATGAGATACTATCACTATCAATATCAACAAAGTTATTATTAAATCTAGCATCTCTAATTAATCTATGAAAAGTTCTATCAATTTCAGGATTAAATGAATATAAATGCTCAAAAGTCCTTCTAGTCATACACATCATACAACAAGATATTTCATGATCATGAGCAATATATCATAAGAATCCTAAATCATGCAAAAGGAATAAAACAAACAAACAAACAAACAAATTTTTTATATATTTATATATATATATATATATTTTTTCAATTTTATATATATAAAAAATTAATTTAAAACAAGAATTTTCCTAAAGATCGTTGATCCCCGGCTGCGGCGCCAAAATTTGACGTTTTGTTTTTAGTCATGGTTCCGTCAAATTAGTACATTAAAATTAATTAATGTAGTACTAGGGTGTCAACCTAGGTCGTTCTCTCAAGAATCAACACAAAAATTTAGGAAAATCAAGTTTAAAATTAATTTTTACAAACAGAAATTCAACAAACATACAAATACAATTGGGGGGTTTGATTGATTGGTTGTCACAATTCAAAATCAAAACAAAGTAAATATAAGATTTAGAACAATAAATAACAAGCGATTGATTTTCTTGGAGTATTGTAATTAAATTTATTCTTGGTTGACTAAAGATAATTTGTACACTTTCATTAATATTGATTTCTTAGCTCAATTTGAATTAATCAACCAAGCGTCTTTTTTAATTCATAATTCCTTTACTTTCATTTAAAAATGAATATTTTAATCAAGTATCCTAATTAAGCAAAAGGAGTCAAGATCGTAAAATCTAGGAATTATTGAGCATATGTAAGAACATCGCCTACATACATAATCTATTCTCGAACTATGGAATTAAGCAAACCATAATTATTAAAAGTGATTATGAAAATATTCATTAAACATGCATATTTCCTTAATCCATTTTAATTTAAAATCTTATTTTATTCCATTTGTATAATTAAACTGATTAAGCATACAAATTTAATTAAACAGAATGGAATTAAATAAGCAGAGTAAGATTATGAAGAAATAAACAATAATAAAAGCATACTATATTAAAAACAAGCACCTCAAAATTATATTACAATATTCTCCAAGAAAATCAATCTAAGGGTTTTAGCCCTCCATAATTAAAACAAACTAAAAATAAAAGAACCTAACCCGGAATGAAGAGCGAAGGGGAGAAGAAGATGAGGCAGAGAAGAAGAACGAAAGAAGAAGGAATGGTGTGTAGGAAATGGTCGATTTTGGCTTCTATTTATAGGGGAAGGAATGGTGCTGGAAACAATAAAAAATGGACGAGTGGAATGCTAGTGCGTATTTAATAAATCTTCAGTGCTGATTCCACTTGATGAATGTGTTTCCTGTTATTCTCCACTTGATGAATCGATTTTTCAAACTGCATGAATCAATTCATCTAGGCAAATACTGGGCAAATTCTTTACATGAATCGATTCCTCAGGGGTGGGAATCGATTCCCAAGGCACATGAATCGATTCCTGCATAGATGAATCGATTCCCAGGCTTTCAAATACTCATGAATCGATTCCTAGAGACAGGGAATCGATTCCCAGCTATATGAATCAATTCCCAGGAGGAATGAATCGATTCTCAGACCTATTCTGGTGCTTTTCTTGCATTTTTGACCATTTCTTGAGGTGTGGCTTCTTCCATTTGACCTGCGGTAATTATTTTTCAATTGCAAGCTCAATCATACACTACAAAACAAGAGAAACCAAGATTTCATTATTTTCATTAAAAATTAATCCTCAATTCATTTTCAAATTAAATATTAAATAAAGCTCAAATGATGAAAATGTGTTAAAATGAAATATATTACACAATAAGTGATAGCAAATTATACACATTTAAAGTGAGGAATTAAGGATAAATCATGCATCGTCATAGTCCAATATCTTAGTTTTACATAAATCACAAATGGCATGGGATATAAGAATGGTGTCACACATCAAAGGTATCTATTAAGAAAGACTTTAAGTCATATGTGGACAAATAGGTACAATATGGTGTGCATTAGACTCAATTGATAACCTACCCATGTAAAAATATGTTTTCAAAAGAAAAGAGTAAGGGGAAACAAGAGTGTAACGCATAAAGGAGGCACAAGGGCATGAAGTGTTAAAATTGTTGAATTTCCCCACGCTGGGCTAAACAACGACCATGGTTAATTCTGTTTGGGCCAAAAAGTGTTGCATGCATCCTGGAACCAAGGCTTGATGGAAACCACGGCCAGTGGTTGCCTCTGTTTTATGCCAAAAATTATTTATGCATCAAAGGGAACTTCCTGGACCTAGCCATGGCCAGTGGTGGCAAACCATTTCCAGTGGTTGTCACTGTGTTACGCCCAAAAATTTCATGTTTACAGTGGAAAATGCCTGGGCCAAACCACTACGAGTGGTGGATAACCATAGCTAGTGGTTGGCATTGTTTTTCACCCAGAAAACACTTATACATTTCATGAAAATTATTGGGTCAAAACACAACATGTGTTGGCAATCCACGACTTGTGGTTGACACTGTTTTGTGTCATAAAACAAATACAAAACACCAAGTAAGGTACATATTCATTTGATTCAAATCAGGACATGCATCATGATAATAAAAAACTATGCCTTACTCCACAACATAGCGAACCATCAAGTTCTTGTTTATTTGCTTTTCTCTTTATTTGATTTTTTTTCTTTTGTTCTAATTGAAACATTCAAAGAAAACATAGAGATATAAACAATTATGGGGTTACCTCCCTACCAGTGCTAAGTTTAACGTCTTCAGCCGAATGCTATACCTAAATTACAACCAAGAACCTATTAAAGCCATGAAATTCATACCTCAGTATAGAATTTAAAGGCTTAAGTTCCACATTTAGGTTCACCACTTTGTCACACATGACTTCAGTATCATGTTTCAATGGTGCACCCTTACTACATTTTCCTGTAGGCTCATTTAGAAAAACAAAATCAAGTAGGTCGTTAGGAAGAATCTTTTCCTTCACCACTTGGTCAACTAATTCAATGCTACAACAAAAATTATCATGAAAAGGTTTTTTCAAAGCATCTATCAAATTAAATTCAACCGTTTGGTCCCCTACAGTCAGAGACAACTTACCATTTTTAACATTAATCACAGCACCTGCAGTGGCTAAAAATGGCCTGCCTAATATAATGAGGATCATAGAATCCTTATCCATCTCTAGCACAACAAAATCAGCAGGGATAAAAATGTTTCCTACCCAAATAGGAATATCCTCTAAAACACCTATAGGATACTTAATAGATCTATCAGTCAATTATAAGGACATTAAGTAGGTTTTATTTCACTCAATCCCAGCTTTTTAGAAATAGACAGAGGTATCAAGCTAACACTAGCTCTTAAATCACATAAAGCATAAAGCTCTATCTATTGGCATGTCACCAATCATGTGTGGGATATAAAAGCTACCTGGATCCTGAAGCTTGGGTGGCAGCTTCTTCTGGATCAATGCACTGCACTCTTCAGTAAGTACCATAGTCCATCATCTTCCACCCTTCACTTATTGGACAAGATATCCTTTAGAAACTTCACATATATGGGCATTTGCTACAAAGCATCAATGAAAGGAATATTAATATAGAGTTTTTTTAAGACCTCAAGAAACTTACCAAACTATTTGTCCAACTTGGCCTTGGCCAAGTACTGAGGAAATGGAATGGGAGGTTGATATGACTTAACCTCCTTTTTCTTCTCTTACTTCTCTTTTTTCAGAGAAGGTGGAGATGATATGGTCTCATCCTCCTTAGGGTCCTTCTCAACTTGTTTTTTCTTTGGTGGCATTGGACCTTCATCTTGTGTACCACTCATAAGCGTTACAACCATGGCATGGTTGGATGGACCTGCTTCTGGTTTTCCTGGAAATGTCCCTGGAATTCTGGTAGAGCTAGAAGCTTGTTGAGCAATCTGAGTTTCCAATATCTTATTGTGGGTGGCAAGAGAGTTCACCTTTGAAGTCAGTTTCTTGATGACATTAGAGAACTCATCATTTTGTTTCAGTTGAGTAGCCACAAACGTCTCCATCAAGGACTCTAATTTTGATTTTTGTGGAATGTAAGGTCTTTGTGGTTGTCTGTAGTTACTTTGATTACCTTGGAATGGAGGTGGTCTATTTTGGAAACTAGGTGATCCTTGTCTAAAATTATTACCTTAATTTCAACCATAGTTTCGATCGCATCCACCTGTTGTATTTCTGGCTCGGCACTCTGAGTTACCCCAAGCTGGCAAACTGATATGCTATGACCTGCAACACCATATAACTCACATACCACATTAGAAGTACCTATTCCCAATTTGTCAAATTTAACAGATAATATTTCTACTTTAGCAGTAAGAAGGGAAATAACATCTAAAGAGTACTTACCTAGAGTTCGGGTCGGTAAACTCCATTTTGAAGACCACTGGTATGTGTTTTAGGCAACTTTCTCAATGAAGTTGTAACCTTCCTCCATGTTTTTACTCATGAAGGCACCGCCAGCTACGGCATCCATGGTAACCCTTTGGTTTAGGATCAAACCATTGTAGAAGATGTGGATTGTTAACCATCGTTCAACTCCATGATGTGGACACTCTTGAAGTGTCTCCTTGTACCTTTCCCATGCATCATACAATGTCCCATCATCTTTCTGGGTGAAAGTGATGATCTGCTTCCTCAACTGGTCTGTTTTGCTGCATAGGTAGTATTTGTTGAGGAAGGCATGGGGCAACTACTCCCAAATTGTAATGGAACCTTCAAGGAGAAAATACAACCAAGCTCTAGCCTTATCCCTTAAAGAGAATAGGAAAAGCCCTAGTCGGATTGCATCGCTTGAGGCACCATTTACCTTAAGTGTGTCACAGTACTCAATGAAAATTTGGAGGTACAAATTTAGATCCTCGAAAGGCAAACCTCCAAACTAGTTTTGCTGAACCATTGAGAGCAAGGATGGCTTTAATTGAAAGTTACTCACCTCAATGGTTGGCCTTGTGATGCTAGGCCTCCTACCCATTGTATTGGGTGCTGCAAAATCGTGAAGTGCTCGGTTATCAGGATTGTCTATTTGTTCTTCGGGAGATGAACTTGAAGCTTGTTGCTTGCTTTTTTCAAGTCGTTTCCGAAGTGCTTTGACCTTTCTAAGAGTCCTTACGATTTCAGGATCAAAGATATGTTCAAAGTTGTGACTCCTTCGCATAAAGGGACCTGCATAATCCACAAAAACATAAACACCAAAGTGTAATTCTACAGAAAAATTAAGAACAAACAAAAAGAAAAATTATGTAGAAAAATAAAAGAAAATCTAGTCTAATCGAAACACCGCTTGGCCAATATTGGGGGAAACACAGTCCTCAACAATGACGCCAAAAACTTGATAGCCAACCGCAAGCGCACTGGGTATCGTAGTAATAAAAATATCGTTCCCACAGAGATTGTGCCCAATACTGGTTTTAATAGTGATTCAATTATCTAGAAAAACCCTTTAACAATGGGAAAAGTGCAGTAAATTAAATAGTAGTAAAAACGTGACAGGAAATTTAATTCTTTTTGGTTTTAAGATCAGTGAGGGACTCTTGGGAGTTAAGGGGTTCTTATGCAACGTACCTATCCAAATTAGATCATTTATCAATTATAGAGTTATGATTCTAAGGGGTATTTTCCTAGATTAATTAGTAATCTCATCTCGGAACCTTAGTAATGCACTTGATTACCAAAGAACATCGTTTAATTTTCTATTTGAGTTTATTAAGCGTAATGAAAATCCATTAATTCCTCAAATGATTTCACCTACTTTCATAACTTAAAATCGCAGGTTCAATTTCATGCTTTCAAACGATCGCTAATCTCTCGATTATTCAATACGCCTAAGATCATTTAAGTTCATCTCTAGATCATTAAAAGCAATAAGAACTCATGAAAATGAATAGAAAACAGAATGCCATAATTAAGAAAATCAGAAACTTAGTTTTGATACATGAACACAATTCCACCCTAATCCCAAGATTGGAAGTTTAGTTACCCATGTACAAGTTCAAATTGCAATTCATTTCAATCATCACATACATCATCAGAAGATTTCCCAGAAATACAGAGAAGAAGAATACAAAAATTAGAGAATAGATCTCACTCTAAAATCCCTAGAAATCTTGATTCTTCGATGTTATTGATCCTTGAATCATTGCCTTTTTCTCTTGCCAAATCCCTCTCCCAATCTCCCTTCTTTCATTGGTCTTTTTTCCTGTGAAAAGGTGTGTTCAGAACTCCCCTAACTGCCCCCAATATGCATCCTAAAAATTAAGATTCTGAGCTTTGTGGGGACAACCACAGCCAGTGGTTACAAACCACTGGCAGTGGTTCGGGGTCTGATGGTCCAAATCTTCCAAAACGCGTTATTTTCAAGGAACCTGATGACAACCTCTGCCAATGGTTGTAAACCACCGCCAGTGGTTGTCTCTGACCTATATTTAAATTAGCCATAGTGCCAACCACGGCCAGTGGTGTGAGACCATGGCCAATAGTGGCCTTTTCTTGATGAACGCTTGTACAAACAATGCCAACCACGGCCAGTGGTGGTCTTTTCCACTTGATCCTCTTAATTCTCTTCGTTCCAGTGACAACCACTACCAGTGGTTTGTAACCGCTACTAGTGGTTTATTCCAACCTTGCCCAATCACACTGCTAAGGTTCCAAAAGGCTTCTTCTTGAATCCAAGTTGTCATTTCTCATCAAATTAAACCTGAAACATTAATTATACTGCAAAAATAGAGACAACTGAGTAATATATGTGGAACGAAATTAGAAATCAAGGGAATCGGGAAGAATAAGGGCAAAAAGAAACAAAATCTACATTTAAAAAATAAGACAACATACACACACTTATCAATAGTCTTTTACGTTTTTTGATCTTTAGATTAGCCTATTGAGTTTAGCCAATAATTCTTCCCTATAATAAGAAGGCACATACCTTTTATGTAGTAAGGCCTTTAGGCCTTCCCAATCATCTATTGGAGGGAAATTATCCCTTTATCTCTCTTTACAAACCTGGGTCCACCAAACTAATGTATAATTTTGAAACGAGGGGTGGCTATCCTAACTTTCTTTTCATTTTTAATTTTAAGAGTTGAAGAGTTGTTCAACTCTCATTTCCCATTCTAGGTAAGTCTCTGCATCATTTTTTCCATGAAATATGGGAACCTCTACTTTTACTTCCCTTAGTCCCACCTCTTCATGGTGTCTATGATGTCTTCTTGGCCTTTCCTCTTCCTCACTATCACCTTGGTTATGTCTTGAGTGTCTCTTATAGTGAGGTCTATTATCCTATGTCTATTTCTTTTCCTTGCCTCCCTATTCTCTATGTGATCTAATCTAGCATTCATAACATTTAATTGATCGAGAATGGCTTTCATGTGGGGAGGAGTGTTATTTCTCTCACATTTGTTATAGGAAGACATGTTATCTATTACCTAAAGCGTAAGATGAACTGTGAGATAAGATACTAGTCGGATGACAAAGAAATAAGGCAAGCAAGGAAAATAGCAAGTAAAGGAAAACAAGTAAGTACTTAACTAAAACTAACCTAAAAGAATTAAAATGACAATTCTAGTCAAAGTGCAAAGTTTAAACTAAACCTAGCATGCAAAAACGTATTACACTAAGCTAGAAAATAATTAAAAGCAAACTAGTTGTTGTGCATAAAACTAAACTAATACCTAAGCGCACTACCCCTAGTCAACTAAGTAAACCAAAGTTTAAAAATGTCCTAAGTCCAAAGTCCTTAAGTCTAAATACAAGGACTAAAAAATGAAATAAAGAAATGCTCCTAAAATACAAGGGGGAAAATGAAACATAATTGAAAAAAAATCATAACTACTATTTATTACAAATGTGTGCTTTCCAAGTACAATTCTCCAAATGTCTTCAAGCTTCAATGGAATCCACCAAGATACAAGAAAAATTAACTCTAAAGAAATTGGCTAGTACAAAAAATATTATGGAAATGATTTAGGCATTCAAGTGTTTGCACTCTCCTACTCACAAATGTTTACACTCAAGCTCTCTCAAAAGAGTCCCAAATTGCTTAGAACAAACCTCAAATCTTATCTCAATCACACAAAAATGCTACCTCTAAAAATGGAATCACTTGACTTATCTCAAGAGTGTCAATGGGAAGAAGTACTCAAAGACAAAACTTAAGAATGTAAAAGATAAGCAATAAAAGGAAAATTTAGGAAGCTAAACCAAATTAAAATTTAATGAGACAAACTAAGAATTTGACAAGCAATAAAAGCTCAAATGAATAAAGGTAGCTAAGAATAGAATATTAATGTGACAAACTTAGAAAGAACAAGAAAAACTAAAAGCAAATGCAATCAAGAAATCAAGCACTCAAAAGAAATCTTAGAACTCTAAATTGCAAGCTAAAACAACAAAACTTTTACACTACACAAACATCAATATATTTGCTTAACAATTATGCAATTCAACAGGCAAAATAAACTCAATAAGGATTGTACAAAAATTTTACACGGTGCTGGAGTTTTGTTAAAGGGGGATACACACTCTTTTTTTCCTGAATTTCGCCAAGAAAGCACCCAAAATTTTGTAGTATGCAAGAGCCTTTCAAGCTATTTCTTTTTTCATACTTTTTATAATTTTTCTTTTGAATTTTCACCTATTTTTAATTCTATTTTTCTACACTCAAATCAATTACAAAAAAGGCCCACAAATTCACCTTAAAGATTGCATAATAAGGAATTCAAAGAGTGGTCAAAAGATGATGTTTAAGTAAACAACTTCTCCCATCAATTAAAGGACATGGAAGGCATTGAAAGATGACATAAAATGCAATTATTTATGATGAAAAATAGTATGCAAAAGATTCCTTAATGGTGCTGGAAAATTAAAATCAAACACTAAATAAAAATATATAGAATCAACTAACAATCATATGAATTTTGAGCTACAAAATATACCTAAACGTAAGATGGATATGATACTTTATCGAGCTTATTAGACACTTTAAAAGATGTGATTAAAGTGCCTTAGAAATCAGCCACTAGACCATAGCAAAGTTGATAACAAATAACCTAGAAGATACACAAGAAATAAGCTCTAACAACTAGTACCTTACTCCTAAACTCTAGGCACCAAAGCAAAGCATCAAACATACGGTAGGCATTGCATGAAATACATGGAATTAATAACAAAAATGATTAAAGCTTTTAACCTTTAAACGTTTTTACAAAAAATGATTCAAAACAATCAAAAGATGACAAGAAAACACAACAATATGCAAGAAAGGGAGGTAACTTCTATCACAAGCAATCACGATTAAAGCTTTTAACCTTTAAACATTTTTGCAAAAAATCAAAGCCAATTATATAGGTTATGTTTTGGACTTTCCCAGCATTAATACTTGTGAAGAAATTTTGTCAAACACTAAGCCAATTGATGTAGATCTCAAAATCAAGAATTGACAATATTTTAGGATTTTCTTGGAATTTCACATATAAAACATCAAAATGAACCTAAGAAGCCATAGAACTGCTAAGATAAAAAAAGAAATTAGAATTAAGAATGGAAATGACAATTTCAAAAGAAAAGGAAAAAGATGGCACAAGGCTCTAAGATACCACTTGATGAAGGAAAGCCTTCAAGAGATTGTTGATCTAACCTTCTTTTTCCTTGGACCTTGCTTTTTTGTAAGTTTTCTTGAATTTTCTTTGAACAATGGTGGAAGATGGTTGCTGGCCAAAACTAGATGAGGAAGGAAATGTAAGGATTAGGCTTGGAAAAAAGGAAATGGAAGCATGGAAGGAGATGGAAGGAAAGCAAAGGAATGAGTTAAGTGATGGAAATGGACTAGGAAGGAGGTTGCACTACTCCTAAGGAGGAGACGAGCTAGGTTCTGCCACCTTAAGGGAGGTACCCAAAGGATAAGGAAGGTTAAGGCAAGTACTAATCACTTGGGAGAAACTAGAGAGAAAGAATCTCACTTATCTCACTAAAAACTTGTAAAATGATTCATTAAGTACAATTTACAAATGAGTGGGAATTTATATAGTCCCTCCCAAATTCGGTCATGAAGTAGGCCTTGGATTAGTTCCTTGGCCCAATATCCTAATCCTCTAGAAGTTAATTGCTTAATACATGGCCCAAATGAAAGGAAATGCATACAAGGCCCAAAAGTGGCCCAAAAGAAAACAATGACCATGCAAGGTCCAAACCTAAGGCCCAATAGACTTTCTAACTAAACTTATTAAAATCCTAAGTTTTAACTATTTACAAGGAATATTATAAAGCCCCATGTAGGCCCAATACAAGTCCAAACTACCTAAGAAGGCCTAATCTCATATATAGAACAAGTTATAAGAGTGTAAGTCTTCTTTGGAACTTCTTTGGGCTTGGGCCCATGAATAGGTAATATGAAGAATGTCAAGACTTATGTGAGAGCTTCCTTAGCCTTCTTGCTCCTTGACCTAGTCAAGGGTCTAGAAAAACACTTTATAGCTTGCTTAACTCTGTCAGCAGCCTCTTCTTGGATGACGCCCTTATTATTTTCCCAAGAACATTTGAAAACCACTTGTTGAGTTAAGTCAATTCTTTTGAGAGTTGACATGTACTACACTATGTGAGGATCGATTGTTAACAATGAAAGAGTCGATTCTAGTCATCCTATGTAAGTTAGAGTTAAAGTAAATATTCCTACCAAGTTTTCTTATTCAATGGATCACTTACCAATTCACTTTCTGTATGAAGCATTAGTTGGTGGTCTAGTTCAATATCGATGGATATATCCATTTAAGAGTTGAACATGTTTTGACACTGCTTTCTTTAATTTTACTCAAATGTTGGTTAAATTCAATCTATTAAGTTGCATGATAACTATTTCATTACCTTAGGTATTTACGGACTTTAAAAGAAATAGTTAAAAATAACGCACGTGTTTAAGGATCAATATGTATAGCATATTTGGTGGAAGAAATATCCATTTTTTCTCTTCCTTCTGCTCTCTAACTAAGATAAACATACGAGTGATAAGGGTGCCACATAATGTTGATGTGGGCGAAAGCTCTTCAAGTGAGTTTCAGATATCTATTTTTAATTATCCTGGTCATGCTATGGGGAAACCAATTGAGTGTTTTCTAGAAGACAAATTAGAAGGTTGTACAATTGTATGTACTACAAAATTGTAACGAAGTATAACCATCTTTTGAGTAAGTTATTATGTTTTACTTCAACTAGAAATATATAATAAAATAAATAACCCAACTAAAATTTATATCTTTGTTTCTTATCCAATGCTAAAAGTACTTAATTGTTCAAAGAAGTTGAGCTTGACATTATAGATAAGGAGTTAAATCAGACAATAACTTTACATTTTGTGACTTGGTTCAAAAATTATGTAAGTAATTAGAAAATAAGTTAATCAATTTATGATTAAATTCAAATTTTATGACATGTGTTATGTTGTAATAGGTTCTAGATTCGGAAAATGAAATCCATGATCCTCTGTTAGTTTCCTTATGTTAGGGACCTAAAATAAAAGTCATCAAATGGCCAATCTACTATATAAATGGTTATAAGTTTAACGAATAACATTGGAACGTAATAATGGTAACTACAAACTATGGAGTATGTGTACGTGGAACAAATGGTCAACTAGAAGATGATTTTTACACTATGTTGACTAACATTATTGAATTGCATTACATATGTATGTCAAGGAAAAAGTTGACACCCTTTAAGTTTGAATGATTTGATACTTCGCTCGGTCGGGGGTTAAAGTCGATAATTAGTTGGGCTTGGTTGAAGTGAATAACACTCACCATTATTTTAATTATGGTCAATTTATTTTTTCACAACAAGCTGAGCAAGTTTACTACATGAGATTCCATAAAGGTCACAAAGATTGATTAGCAGTTTTCAAGACTAAATGTTGACGATCCTTATCAAGATATCCAAGGAGACATTGAGGACTTTCATGTGTTGTTGCAAATCAAAGGGAATGTGTACACTAATGGATTAACAAATGTTAAAGGTGAACAAGTTGATCTAAGTTATGGTTAACATAAATATTGATCGAGTTGATGAATATTAGGATGATAATGACTTAGATTTTGAATTGTCAAGCGAGAGTGAATTTGTTTTTATTGAAAGTGATTAGGCATTTTTTGTAGGAATTTATCACTTAGGTTCAAATAAATTGTTGTAATTTATTTTTGTTTTTTAATTGTTATAGATAAGTGGATATAAATCATTAGACGTAGTCGACCACGTAGTCATGGCACCATCCCCAACCCAATCCCTAGCTAAATACCCACCAAGTTATCCACACTTATGCTCACCATGGAACCTACCCCAACTCAAATACCTAGACACAACGCTTCTTCTTCTCAGGGTATTGTTGACCTTGTTTATTCACCATTTCCACCCCTGCCACACCATCCTTCATTGCCCATGTATCTACCACTTTTGTAGGCCCACCCCTAATTCCTAGCACTACAAATCCTATAAATAAAAAGATGTGGATCTCCTTTAGTGTTGCACTAAAGTGAGTTGGTAATTTTAATTCATTAAAGTTTTACTTTAAAATTAATATTTATAATTTTAAACCTTAGTTGCTAACATATGTTATATTTATTGCAACTTCAAGCCCCCCAATGGTGTTGTCCCCCGATGAATCACCAAGATCATAAAGAAGAAGTTTGAGTCTTATTTTGCATGTTGGAGTAAGGTGGACACGAACATAGTAAACATACGGTTTGCTAAGTTCAAGGTAAGTCCATTTTAATGGATAATTGATAGTTGATAATTGGCAGTTTATATTTGGTAATTGATAGTTGATATTTGGTCATTGATAATTGAGATTTGGAAATTGATATTTGATAATTGATAATTGTAAGGTTATGAAATTTTGGAAATCTCCTATTTATGGAGAAGACTATTTGATTTTTATAAAAAGTAATACTTAGTAATGTTTTAATTGTTTGTAGATATATTTCAAGTGATTGCTTGAGCATGAATCTGATATAAAGGTTATCTTTGATTATAGTAATAGTAAATTCATTATTTATATATTTAAGGTTTAGAGGACAATGTGGAGGCAAAAGCTAGATAACCAAAGGGTTTTAAATCTATGATATTAGGGATCTTTCCATTGTGCAGAACCTGATAAGGGCACTTGTGATTTAAAATTTTAGCTGGTAGCCTATTTATTAAATGAACAACATGTGAGATTGCATGAATCCAAAAGGATCTAGGGATATTGGATTGGAACATGAGGGTCCCGGTTACTCCCAAGATATGTTGATGCTTCCTTTCCACTATCCCATTTTGTTGGGGAGTCTCAACATAAGTGTGTTAATGAAGGATCCCTATGGAATCAAACCAATCGGGCATGTCAAACTTTGTTCCATTATCAGTCCTGATTATCTTTAATTTCTTTTGAAATTAAGTTTCAACAAGCTAAGCAAAGGACACTGAATTAAATTTCTAGTCTCAAATTTATTTTTCATCAAGTAAATCCAGAGGTATCTAGCAGTACTTTCAACAATTGTTAGAAAATATTTGTGACCAAAAGCAGAAGGAACAGAAATAGGACCCCAAATATCTATATGCACTAATTCAAAAATGTCTTTTGTTACAGTATGATTGATACAGAATGTTAATTTTTTATGTTTTCCAAAATAATAAACATCACAAGGCTGAGAAGTTTTATTACATGTAATGAAAGGATAAAGATGTTGTAATTGTTGTAACTTTTCATGTGAGGGATGTCCAAACCTCAGATGCCAAGAATTGCGATCATATGAGTAGAAATTATGAATCCCATGCTGAGAGAAATCATGATATTGAAGAGGACTCATCACATATAGGTCATAGCACAGGTTAGCTATACCAATCATCTTTAATGTATGGTTGTCTTGAATATGACAACTAACAGAAAAGAAAATGAATTTACAATATAAGTTTTTATAAGTTTTGAAACAGAAATTAGATTAAAGCTAAAAGAAGGAATTAAAAGGACATCTGTCAGGTAAAAAGACTCAAAAGAAAATAGTTCCTGAAATATTTGCAACTACCCTATTACCATCAGGCATTTTTATATGTATGGGCCTTATTTGTTTGTGTGTATGAAACAAAACCAAAGAATTACACACATAGTCAGTAGCTCCTGTATCAATGATCTAGGAGTTAGAATTGGCAATATCGGTAAGGGAATGAACAGAACCTGATGGCTGAGAGCGCACATCCTTATGCTAACTATTAGTTACTATCTGGTTCATAGTATGGGAGCCAGGTTGCTGAAGCAATGCTAATAAAGCTTTGTGCTGATCTGGAGTAAAATTCAAGCTAGGCACTTCCTTCACCTCCTTGAGAGAACAGACACTCATTTTTTCATTTGCATCGTCATCTTTATCCTCCATGATACAATTATTTGTAATAGGATTTCTCTTTAAGTGCAATGGATATCCATGCTTACGATAACAAGTATCCACAATATGGCCTACCTTACCACAAAAGGAACATAATTTATTGTTATACCCCTTACCAGCTTGACCACGGCCACTTAAATAATTAAATTGACGTCTACCTCCTTTTTGATATCCTCTGCTTGAGTTACCATTGAAGAACGCCAAAGCTTATGACTCCAAAATAGGTGCACCAAATTGTCTTTCTTGTTGAATCAAAAGCAAAAACGCTTTGCTCAAAGCCGATAAGGGATCTAGAAGCATGATTTGGGACCTCACAGCAAAATACTGATCATTGAGCCCTTTCAGAAAGCTAATAACTCGATCATTCTCCTTATAGTTATTGATTATAGGAATAAGGCGATAAGCACACTTCACTTCGCATGTACATGAAGCAACAAGTCTGAAATTCTCAAGCTCTTGCCAAAGCCCTTGTAATTGAGTGAAATAAGCAGTAATAGTAGCATGTCCTTACTTGAGGGCATAAATCTCTTCCTGAAGCTCAAAAATCCTAAAAATGTCACCTTGATAATATTGATCCCTCAGATCTTTCCACACCTCAATAGCGGTGTCCATCCAAAGCGCACTTTGTGCAGTTGGAGCTTCCAATGAGTGCATTATCCATGATAATACCATCGTATTGCATTTGTCCCATGCGTTGAACATCACATTGTTTTCATTAGGTTTTGGCAGAGTGCCATCCATGAACTTTATCTTGTTCTTCGATCGGAGTCCCATAGATCGGGACTAGGAAAGGTAGTTTTTGTCGTTCAGAGGTGTTAGAGCTATCAAAGCCCTAGGGTTCTCATTCAGATGTAGAAAATAAGGGCTTGAAGAATCAGGCACAGGATTTGCCATTCTCACACAACAAGAAACTCGTAATCAAGAGAAAATGCAGCAAAAGAAGAACAGAAGCAATGAAATTGAATTAAAACAAAGTAAAGAGAGAGGACAAAGAAAATCGAAGAATCGAGAAGCAGGAACAGAAAATGATGAAACTGACTTTAGAGAAAGAACAAATTTCAGAAGTATCGAGAAATACAAAATTAAAGAAAGGCAAATATCAACTCTTGAAAGTAAAGAATCGAAAGCCTCTTCAAGAAAAATTTTGGATTTCAGACGCGCAGCAGAGCCCCTAGGAAAGAGGCTCTGATACCATGTCAAAATCCTCAACCACCATGAATGAGTCACAAGAAAATGCAGAAGAAGGAAAACCAACTATAGAGCACAAATTGAAAGTAATAAAAATGACTCATTCATTAATTAACAAAGCTAAAAATAATGGTTTATATATACAAGAAGTTAACCAAGAAAGTTAGACTAACTAACATCCTAACTAACTAAGGTTAGACTAACAAATATCTAACTGTGGTTAATAGAAAGTTAACAATGGTTGCGGATAACTAGAGTGTGAAGGACATTAGAAGAAAGACCACTAGGACTGGTAGGAAGAGGTACTTGCATCACGCGCCTCATGGATTCAAGAGAAGTTTCAAAAAAGGTATTGTTTTTAAAAAGATTATGTCTTTTAAGTGTTTGGTGTTTAATTTTGTGTATGTGTATGTGTTTTTTATAATTGGATTGTTTTGAATTTTTAGGTACTAAAGTTACACCCAAGAAGAGAGGAATCATTGCCCCTGCCTAAGGTTACACAGATATATTGGGTTCACTTGATGAATCGCGGATCGATTTAGCTATAGGGACTGTAGCCTTAGTAGCAAATGTCGAAGGCTTAATATAGAAACTTTAAGCTAGGCTATGGAATTTGTGGTCTGGAATGCAACTATCATGGACCTAGTAGAAGGTAAAATAGACTGAGAAGGTGTGGAAGGCCTTGATGATTTTGAAGTTGTGATTAATGTAAGGTGCCAAGTAGGTGTTAAAGGTTATGATGCTAGGCCCCCTGATGATGAAGGCCTTCTAGTTCCACCACCTGAAGAGAAACCCAAGAAAGGCAGTTAGTTGTTTTGATACTAAGTTAGTCCTCCGAGTTTTCTCTGTTGTTCAATGTGGAGATGAGTTTCTGTTACTCATTTTGCCTCATCATGATGATTTGATTGAAATATATGTTAATTAGTTTATGGATATTGTAACTAGACATATTGTTTTCTAAGATGTTTCTGGGAATATTGAAAACCTGGTTGGTATGAATTAAACTATTTGTTTTATGAATGCTTCTTTGGAATATTCAAGAATTTGTTGATAACAAGAAGCAATGGATTCACTATTGAAGTGGTGTGGAATCGAGCATCGCAAATGTAATATTGGATAACATAAGAAAAAAGGAATGAATCCATCAGAAGAAAAAGGATGGTGAATGCAATCTTATTGAATGGAACTAAAAATAAATTTTCTTTATCATCAAGATTTTTAAGAGTTGGATGTTTCAAAAGAAATAAATAGAAATGAAGTTGCATTAATGAATAAAAAGAAAAGTTCTTAAATCATTTTCAATAAAAACATGCTGTAAGAATAATTTTCTTTTAAAGCATTTAAAAATGGAAAATGTTTTCCATTGTGAAGTAATGTAGTTGGGATACCTATTACAACACTTAAGAAATGATATAATAAAGTTACTTACCTATTATAGCACCTAAAACTACAACGCCTCAATAATGCTCTAAAACTCTATGCGGGAATGCTATAAAAGCTCATTTTTGTCATGGTGGGGATCTCATCCACAAAGGCTCGTTAGACTCACCTAAGTGCTCATATTATTAAAGGGATTCGTAAACTTCTTTTATTGGATTGGTTTGTCATGTGTTTAGAGGATATAATAGATGTGCTAATTTCTTGATCATATTTATTTTTAGATGTTTTTTATAAGTCTTGCCCTCCAGGGATTTGTTCTTTTATTGCTAAGGACTTAGATGAGACTTCTTTCCCATTGTTTAGTTTTGTTTGTGGTGTTAAAAGGTTTAAGGAGTAATTAATTTATTTATTTTAATTATATATTCTAATAATTAATGTATATTTCTTTTATTATTTTTTATTTTAATTAATAAATAATATTTATTTCTGTTGAGACATTATTTATTACTAATAAAATAATAAAAATAAACAATGACATTGATTTCTATTTACTTAAATAATTACACATTTAATAATTTTTTAATTTATGTAAAAAAGCTTAAAATCACGTCGATAAATAGACCATATTTGATACCAAAAGATCTCATATATACTCGTGTCATGCTTAAATAAAAGAGCACCAACACTATCTGAAGCATGTAAGCACTGGGATCGAGTTTCATTGAAGTTGCAATAACAGCACCTAGACAATTAAATTGCGGCTTGTCCATGAATTACAAAACCCTATATATGGAAAGTGCATGCATTATCATTTCGATGATTCGTGCACGGAACAATTATAACACATGCAAGTGATTTTTCCAAGTATAAGGTGCTTACTGACACAACTAGGTTTTACAATATTCAAGCTCAAAAGTGAAAGTCATGGAACCTTAATAAAAGGAAATGATTTATAGGTTTACCATTTAAAGAAGAGGCTACAAATTATCCATGTGTGTGAAATCAATGTAGTAGCGACATGCTTATTGAGATCACGAGCAACAAAGAAAGAGATCGATATGGATTGAAAAGATGGGTACGAGAAACTGCACTAATGTGGTTTACCACCTACTTGAAAGTATTTTTAGAGTTTCATTATTTGCATTAATAGTTGCGTCTAGTTATGGAAAGTAAATTTTATCCAAAGGTGGGTTTCAAATAAAATATTTTTTCTATGTGAAAGAGGGTAGGTATACTTAGATTCTTACCGATTTATAATGCACCTATAAACGATTAACTTCAATAAGAGCACGTCGTGGAATTTCTCTCTATATAAGTGTATGCTTAACTTTTTAAATCAATTATTGCAGAATTAATATCTTATAGTAGTTTTCAGCAAAATTGCATTTAAAAATATATTTCAAATTAGTTTTCAGTTGGTAAATTTTCATCGGTTAAGTTAATAAAAATAATTATTTTTAAATTATTTCAAAAATGGAGAATTAAATTTGAAACATAAAAAAACTTAAAAGATAAAATATATATTTTAATTGATAATATGTAATTATCTCATTTTTTTCAACTAAATTGAATTAAAACCTACATTGAGAGAGAAATAATTTTAAAGTAGTTCTGGTTTTAAATATAAATAAATTTTAGTAAAAAACTTGTCCTATAATAATATAAGTAAAATTATATATTTTTCATATTATTAAATATTTAGTTATTAAATATACCCTCTTTTTACATATTCTTAAGATCATTAATATTTTGTGTAATAAATAATATTAGAGATATATATTAAGAAAGTACACCAAATATTTAATTACTAATATCAAAAATTACTTCCAATCAACTATTATGCGTAAAATTAATTTTTTTTTGTTAATATTTAAAATTGAAAGCGGTATCATTTTGTTTTTGGAAGCGAGAGAAAGATAGATGTGAGAGGAAACACGTGGAATGAATGTACACGCATGATTTTGTTTTATGCTTGCACGGATTCCTTTATGAATTGAGGAAGTGAATCTGCTCCATACACTTACGTTTTAGTTTTTCATTTCCTATCGTTGAATTCTGCATTCTTTAATAGCAAAACTTTTACACGTACTCGTCCACGGCCCGCCCCAGTTTCTTTAAGAATGCTAACCGTTGATCTAATACTAAAGTAAACCAGCCACGGTCCTGATTTTATCTTGCAAAACCTGCTTTTTACTAAAGAAAAACATTTATAATTTACTAAAAAAAATTGAAAGTTATAATAACAAAAAAATAAAATATTAGTATAAATAATTTAAATTTATACTCATAATTTAATAAATTATACTAACAAAAAGTTTTATTAGTATAAAATTAAATTATATTAACATTACATCAAATGTCAGAATAATACATTTTATTGTTAGTAAGAACATAAAATATCTTTATTAACACTACATTTTTCTTATTAGTTAACGGTAATACCAAAAAAACTCTAATAACTTCTAAAACAAACCAAATTTAAAAGTTGTTTGAAAATCAGACCAAGAAAAAGTATCTCTTCTATGAAAAATCCATTTACTTTTTGTATCATTATTATATTTGTGATGAAAAGTTTATTATTTATGACGATATAAGTAAATTTTCATATAGTGAATTCATTATTGATATAGCCTTTAACTACAAAAATAAAGTATTAATATAGATGATTTAGATATATACTAACAATTAAATGAATTATACTAATAAATAGTTTTGTTAATATAAAGTTACTACATTAATATTATATCAAATGTTAGGATAATATATTTTATTGTTTATAAAAATTATAAATATCTTATACTATAATTTTTTGTTGTTAGCTAATAAACAAATAAAGTTTAATATTTCTAAATTTTATATTAGTAAATGAGAATTTTTTTTTAGTATTTGCATGTTTGAAACTACGTTACTTAAATGGAAAATTATAGGGATAGTTTTATTGGATTGTTTTCCGTGGCAGACCGGTATTGCATCTAGAAAAACATGTAAACGCACCTAGATTGTTCTTGCACTCAGGTAAAGGATGGCATATGATCAATTTTTAGTAAAGGTAATTCCGAAAAATCAACGGAAAAAGGATATATTATAAAACACCTCTTATTTGCTTTTACCTTTATTTCTCACAAATAAATTCTCAACACTAAACATTCAACTGTTACTTTTCTGAATATAACATCATACATTCTCTAGGTTTTTCACAAGTCCCTATAGATACAATAATCATACTCATTTGTGAAATTACAACAAAAGTGGTATAGCTTGCCACTAACCACGACTGTAAAACTCTCCCATGCCGGAAACAAAAAGCATCACACAAGTAAAGCTCCAAAAAGAACAAAACCCACAACTTTTCCTTTTGTCACACTGACATGCATAACCATACTAGATATCATATTAACGTCTTTGGCAATATCCAGGAAACCCAAATTCGTACAAGGTCTACAAAGTCCTTAGTATTAACCAAGTGGCCACAAATGACTCAAGAGGGGGGTAAATTGAGTATTAAAAATTTTACTTGGAATGCTTTTGAAATTAATTCTTTAATAAATATACTTGATGAGGATGATAAATTTAATCACAAGTAATAACAATTTATACACAAGACAAAATAATTAGCACTTAATATATGGCAAGTAAATTCACTTAAAGAGTTTAAGTAATAATCAAGATAACAATTAATAATATCAAATTAATCATTGCACTATTTTGAACACTTAAAAAAGTAAGATTAGTTTTAACACAATTAATTCAAGAATATTACTTAAATAACTTCAACAAATTTAATCTAAGTGAATTACAAATTTTATCAAGTCAATAGAATATGCACTTTAATTTTAACAAGTAAATTAATGATAAAGTAGCTTAATAGATTGAGTTATAAACACAAATATTTAACAAGCAATTTTAAGTGCACAAATTTGAATGAGTTTAGGTAAGAGAGATTTGCAAACCGATATATACGAGTTCCACCACACCGGTGTACTTTTCGCTTCCAAGCAACCCACTTGGAGGATTTACACTGTTGGAGATTAGAGATACAACTTTGAGCAATCGCGGCTTCCTAATATTCCACACTCAAGAACCCAATTCTCACAAGTACAAGGGCACCCCACCTAATCTCTTAATCTCATAATTTTACAAGGTTGAACCTCAACCTAAAACTTCTAAGATTTTTGGTGTTTAAGTGTACAAGGATAACTCTCCAATAGAGTGGATATACAAGTTAAAGCTTTCACAAAAATGATAACTCTTAAAGAGAGGATATGCAAATTTTAGCACTCAAAAAATATTTTTCTCTCTTAAGAAATAATATGCAAATTACTCAAAACTATGTTCCTAATTCTCAAAATAATAATTAGCCAAAAGAAAGGAACAGAGAGCTTATTAAGCTTAAGAGAAAAGGAGCAGCATGAAAGGAAGAAAGAAATGTAGAGAAATGCTTGCTGTTGGTACATCTTGCTCCTTCGTTTCCTTCTTCTATTTATAGTAGCTTAAGGCATGGCTTTTGCAATTTAAAATTCCTCCAGCATGATGGTGCCATTTCATAAAGACTTCCAGCATGAAATGGTGGAGCATGGAGTGGAACAGTGGAGTCAGGCATCTTCTAGTTTCTGTTTGGAACAGCTTGGGCAATGCATGGTGGAGTATGTGATGGCAGGATTAATTACTCACTTCAAGCATAGTGCAACATGGAAGGTGCAGGGCGTTTTTAGAAATGTTGGCACTTGAACTTCTGAGGTTCCAATTCAAGATTCTAGAACAAATTATAGTGAATGAATCGCTTGATGAATGGATTCGTTGCATTATTTTTGGCCCTGACAGAGTGTATAAATCGATTCCCTGAAGCCATGAATCGATTCCCTCGTGATTACACAGGCAATGAATTGATTCTTTATGTTTGTGAATCGATTCCTTCGTGAATTTAAAGGCAATGAATCGATTCCTTATGTTATGAATCGATTCCCTATGTTGTTCCTTGCGCATGAATCGATTCTTTGAATGGATGAATCGATTCCCATGTTGTTTCTTGTGCATGAATCGATTCTTTGACTGAATGAATTGATTCCCAAGCTATTTTCTTGGCTTGAATCGATTCCTAGATGTCATGAATAGATTCCTGGGCCTGTTGCTTCCAGTTTAACACATTTTAATGTATTTCTGATTCCTTTGTTCATGATTCTTCATGCTTTCTTTATTGATTCATCATTCTTTAAATTCATTGATATATTTCTTGATTCCTTGAACATTTGTTTGTCATAGTCAAAACCTGTATCAATATATAAACACATTCTCCCCCTTTTTGATGATTACAACAAATGTTCATCTCTTGGGGTGTTAGTCTCATAACAGTTCAAATTTATGGCAAAAATGACTCCCCCTTACACATATAATTTGATACCACTTGTTATACATATGTTATACATATAATTGGATACTACTTTGTTATTTACTCATACGATTGAATATCACTTGTTGTAAAGAAATAAAAACCCACCCTTAATCATGCAATTTTAACAAGGATAGATATAGATGTTGATTTTAGATATTATCTCCCCCTTTAACATCATCAAAAATTAGGAACATATACATTTATTATTTATTGAGATAGATACCATTTGCATATAAAGCTCCCCCTTAAAAATGCAACATATATCATAGAGTAATTTATATCATCACAACATGTAAGCAAGGATTCATTTGGCTAACGATCGTGGGAATTGATTCACCTATATGTGAATCGATTCATCTAGTGTTGTTGCGCAGGTTTGAAGAATAATGTTACTAGAAAGGTGTTTTGCGAGAGGTTGTACAAGGATTTAAAATTTTGCAATTGCCAATGATCTTGTTGCACGAGAAAGTCAAGAAAATCAAAGGTTATTTGACATTTGTTTTTGAGATCCATGTGGTGCATAAGAGATTATTTTGTTCAAACATATGTTTAATTAAGTAGTTGCTCACTGGGGACTCAAAATAAGACAAGAGATTATGGAGCATTAACATGATTATTGAAAATGTGGTTATCTTTTTAATGAAAAGATTGTATATATATCACAAAGTAAATCACTATGTTTAAGGAAATAAGGATTTTATGAAAGAGATAAGTTAAAATCTTAAAGTTAAAGATTTTGCAAAACTATGTTCAAAGAGTAAAAATATTTTTAACTGTGATGATTCCAAAATACCCAATTCCCTTCTAATATTTATAAATTGTTCTTTCGGAAGGGGTTTAGTAAAAATGTCCACCAATTATTTAGAGGTTTCAACATATTCAAGAACACAATCTACTTTCAAAACATGATCTCTAATAGAGTGATGCGTATTTCAATGTGTTTAGTCCTAGAGTGCATGACAGGATTTTTAGAGATATTTAAAACGCTAGTGTTATCATACTTAATAGAAACTTTGTTTAAAACAACACCAAAGTCAAGAAGTTGTTGTCTCATCCAAAGAATTTGAGCATAACAACTGCCAGCTGCAACATATTTTGCCTCAGCTGTCGATAAAGCAACACTTACTTACTTCTTGCTATACCAAGAAACAAAGGAACTACCAAGTAAATGACAGGTACCACTAGTACTCTTTCTATCAAGTTTACAACCAGCAAAGTTAGATTCAGAATATCCTACAAGAATACATTCAACGCCTTTGGGATACCATAAACCAACATTTTGAGTACCCACAAGATATTTCAAAATTCTTTTTAGGGCAGCAAGATGTGATTCTTTAGGACATGCTTGATATTTAGCACACATACATACAACAAACATGATATCGGGCCTACTAGCTGTTAAGTAAAGTAAGGAGCCTATCATACCTCGATATTTAGTTATTTTAATATCCTTACCTTTCTCCTCTTTATCTAAATAGCATAATGTGCTCATGAGTGTGGCTATTTCATTTGCTTTATCCATTTCAAACCTTTTGAGTAATTCTTTGCAATATTTCATTTGACTAATGAAAGTTTCTTCTTTAGTTTGCTTAATTTGTAGCCCAAGGAAGAATGTAAGTTCTCTCATCATGGATATTTTAAATTCATCTTACATAATCTTAGTAAACTCTTGACAAAGAATTTCGTTAGTAGCACCAAATATTATATCATCAACATAAACTTGTACCAAAAGGATGTCATTATTTTTATGTTTTATAAACAGTGTAGTATCAACCTTTCCTCTTTCAAAATTATTTTCTAAAAGAAATTTACTAAGTCTTTCATACCAAGCTCTTGGAGCTTGTTTCAAACCATATAAAGGTTTTTTCAATTTAAAAATATGGTTTGGAAATTTGTGATTTTCAAAACTAGGAGGGTGATCTACATAAATTTCTTCTTGAATATATTCGTTTAAAAAAGCGCTTTTGACATCCATTTGATAAAGCTTAAAATCCATGCAACAAGCAAAAGCTAGTAATAATCTTATGGCTTCTAACCTAGCTACGGAAGCATACGTTCCTTCATAGTCTATTCCCTTTTCTTGATTATATCCCTTAGCAACTAATCTAGCTTTATTTATTGTTATTGTTCTATTTTCATCTAGCTTATTTCTAAAAACCCATTTAGTACCTATTATTTGATGATCATTGGGTTTTGGCACAAGTTCCCAAACTTAATTTCTTTCAAATTAATTTAATTCCTCTTGCATGGCCAACATCCAATGTTCATCAATAATAGCCTCATTAATATTTTTGGGTTCAATTTATGATACAAAGGATAAGTGATTGCATGCATTTCTAATGGCGTTTCGAGTACTTACACCTTTGGTTATTTCACCTAAGACATTGTCCAAGGGATGATCCTTTAAAGTGATCCACTCTTTTTGTTGAGATTCCTTATTTTGTATTGTATCTTCTTCATTGTTGACTTTGTCTTTATCATCCAAGTTCATTTCTTGGAAGTTACCTACAAGATCATCAACTTCTTTTCTTGGAGGATTTTGGTTAAGTTCATCAAATTTGACATGTATATACTCTTTAATTGTACAAGTTCATTTGTTAAAGAGTCGATATGCTTTACTAGTAGATGAATAACCTAAGAATATTACTTCATCAGATTTTGCATCGAATTTGCTGAGATTATCCTTTCCATTGTTCAAAACAAAGCATTTGCATCCAAATACGTGAAAATAAGAAATATTTGGTTTTCTTCCTTTATAAAGCTCATAGGGGGTTTTCTTTAAAGTTGGTCTCATCAAATATCGATTCATAACATGGCAAGCGGTATTTACCACATCAGCCTAAAAATGTTTCACAATATTACTTTCATTCAACATAGTTCTTGCAAGCTCCACTAAAGATCAATTTTTCCTTTCAACTACTCCATTTTGTTGTGGAGTTCTTGGAGCCAAAAAATTATGTTCAATGCCAAATTTTTCACAAAATTTTTCAAAAGATTGGTTTTCAAATTCTCCCCCATGATCCGTTCGAATGGATGCTATTTTCAAATTTTGTTCGTTTTAGATGATCTTGGCAAGTTTCTTAAGTGCATGATATGCTTCATGTTTATGACTAAAAAACAATGTCCATGTATATCTAGAATAATCATCCACAATCATAAGACCATAATAGTTTCCACCAAAACTTTTAATTTTTGAAGGTCCAAATAAATCCATATGTAAAAGTTATAAAGGTCTATTTGTTGAAACAACATTTTTTTCTTGAAAAGTAACCTTTACTTGTTTTCCATTTTGACATGCGTCACAAAATTTATTTTCAAATTTTAATTTTGGTAAACCGATTACTAAATCTTTTGAAACAAGTTTGTTTAAATGGTTTATATGAATATAAGCAATTCTTCTATGCCATAGTCATGATTCATCCTCTTTAGTTATAAAGCATTACACATCATTTGAAGCAAGACAATCAAGATTAATCATATAAATATTATCAACTCTTTGACCAATGAAATTTATTTCCTTGTTTAGTTTATTTTCAATTATGCAATAGTTTGATTCAAAAACAATTTTATAGCCTTTATCACATAATTGACTAATGCTAAGCAAGTTATGTTTAAGTCCTTCAACATATAAAACATCATTTATAGAAGTGGAAGAGTTTTTACCAACATTTCTGATTCCTAGTATTCTTCCCTTCGTGTTGTCTCCATATGTAACAAATCCTTTATTTTGTGGAGTAAATGATATAAATTTACTTTTATCTCCCGTCATGTGTTTAGAACACTCACTATCCAAGTACCAATGGGTGTTACTTGCTTTAAAACATACCTACAAAACAAGTCAAGTTAGAGAACTTGGTACCCATTTTATGTTGAGTTCGTGTAAGTTAGTTTGTGAAAATGTTCCTTTAGGAACCCATACCTTTCTTACAACCTTTGGCCCTAATTTTTTAATATTACAATTAGATGCACTATGTCCTTTGAAACCACAATGATTACATTTCATGAAAGGTGATGCAGTTTTACTGGGTGGTATAAAGAAGTTTTTATAATTCTTTTGTTTCTTATAGGCATTGAAACCTAATCCAGTTTTATCAAACATGCAACGTTGTTTTCCAAGTAAAACATTTAAATTGTCTCTACCATTTGTAAATTTTTCTAAAGTTCTACTCAAGTCTAAAACCTTAGTTTCTAGAGTGTCATATTTCTTTGCAAATTCACAAGGTTTAGTCTTAGAGAATGATTGAACATTTACTACTTCCTTTTTCAAAATTTCATTTTCTTTACTTAGTTCTATAAGATGCATTTCAAGAGTGTCAATGGTTTTTCTTGATAGCTTATGCTTATTAGAAATTTTTATAAATTTATCATATAATTTTTCAAGAGCATCGAGTAATTCTTCTCTATCTAAGTCATGGAAATTTACCTCATCATTTTCTTCTTGATGGTTGGCCATGAGGCAGAGGTTTGCTTCTTCATTGTCTGATTCATCCAAGCTACTTACTTCATTTTTATCCCATGTGTTATATGCTCTTCTCTTCCTTTTCTTTTCTTTATTTTTCTTCTTTAGGTTTGGGGAATCCACCTTAAAGTTCCTTTCCTTTCCACATTCGAAACAAGTTGGTGAGGAATTGTTTTCTTTAGAGATAGGTTTCTTACCTTTATGTGTGAACCCCTTTTGGAAGCGTTTATTCCTCATGAGTTTTCCAAAATGCTTCACGAATAGTCCTAGTTCTTTGTCCTCATCAAGATCACTCTCGGATTCATCTTCATCAATTAAGGTGGCCTTGAGAGCTAACCCTTTCTTCTTTGAGGCTTTTTCTTCTTCTTCCGCATGTTTCAAATCTTTCAACTCTTGTTCTTGTTCTTGTAACTTACCAAACAATGTAGCAAGGGACATGTCATTTATACTTGGTGATTGTTTGATAGCGGTAACAAGAGGTTGTCATTCCCTAGTAAGACTTTTTAACACTTTGTGAATGAGCTCCTTGTTAGAATAAGATTTGCCAAGAGTAATAAGATGATTAATGATCAAAGTAAATCTCTTTTGTAGTTCTAAGATCGTTTCACCAGAATTCATTCTAAACCTTTCGTATTGGCTTGTTAATGTACTAATCTTAGAATCCTTAACATCGCTAGTTCCTTCATGAGTTATTTGAAGGGTATGCCATATATCTTTAGCAGATTTACATGTAACTACTCTAAAGAATTCATCGGGGCCTAAGTCTAAAGTAATAAGATTTTTTGCTTTGTAATTATATTGCACTTTATTTTCTTCCTCACTAGTCCAATCATCCGTAGGTTTTTCAACTTGTTTATCATTAACGGTATGCATAGGTACAAAAGGACCATTTTCAATAGCATTCCATATTTTCAAATCAATTGATTGCATAAATTTTCATCCTTTCTTTCCAAAAAGCATAACCTTCCCCATTGAAAGCGGGAGGTCGATTTGTAGCACTGCCCTCGGGAAACATGTTATATGAGGTTGAGGCCGTCTTTATCTCTTGAAGCTGTTAAGCTTCATCTACTAAGAGTCAAGCTCTGATACCACTTGTTAACCAAGTGGCCTCAATTACTTAAGAGGGGGGGTGAATTGAGTATTAAAAATTTTACTTGGAATGCTTTTGAAATTAATTCATTAATAAATATACTTGATGAAGATAATAAATTTAATCACAAGTAATAACAATTTATACACAAGACAAAATAATAAGCACTTAATATATGGCAAGTAAATTCACTTAAAGAGTTTAAGTAATATTCAAGATAACAATTAATAATTTCAAATTAATCGTTACACTATTTTGAACACTTAGAAAAGTAAGATTAGTTTTAACACAATTAATTCAAGAATATTACTTAAATAACTTCAACAAATTTAATCTAAGTGATTTACAAATTTTATCAAGCCAATAGAATATGCACTTTCATTTTAATAAGTAAATTAATGATAAAGTAGCTTAATAGATTGAGTTATAAACACAAATATTTAGCAAGCAATTTTAAGTGCACAAATTTAAATAAGTGTAGGGAAGAGAGATTTGCAAACTGATATATACGAGTTTCACCACACCGGTGTACATCTCGCCTCCAAGTAACCCACTTGGAGGATTTCCACTATTGGAGATTAGAGATACAACTTTGAGCAATCACGGCTTCCTGGTGTCCCACACTCAAGAAGTAAATTCTAACAAGTACAAGGGCACCCCACCCAATCTCTTAATCTTACAATTTTACAAGGTTGAACCTCAACCTAAAACTTCTAAGATTTTTGGTGTTTAAGTGTACAAGGATAACTCTCCAATAGAGTGGATATACAAGTTAAAGCTTTTACAAAAATGATAACTCTCAAAGAGAGGGTATACAAATTTTAGCACTCAAAAAATATTTTTCTCTCTTAAGAAATAATATGCAAATTACTCAAAAATATTTTCCTAACTCTCAAAATAATAATTAGCCAAAAGAAAGGAACAGAGAGCTTATTAAGCTTAAGAGAAAAGGAGCAGCGTGAAAGGAAGAAAGAAATGTAGAGAAATGCTTGCTATTGGTACATCTTGCTCCTTCGTTTCCTTCTTCTATTTATAGTAGCTTAAGGCATGGCTTTTGCAATTTAAAATTCCTCCAGCATGATGGTGCTATTTCATAAAGACTTCCAGCGTGAGATGGTGGAGCATGGAGTGGAACAGTGGAGTCAGGCATCTTCCAGTTTCTGTTTGAAATAGCTTGGACAATGCATGGTGGAGTATGTGATGGCAGGATTAATTACTCACTTCAAGCATAGTGCAGCATGGAAGGTGCAGGGCGTTTTTAGAAATGTTGGCACTTGAACTTCTGAGGTTCCAATTCAAGATTCCAAAACAAATTACAGTGAATGAATCGCTTGATGAATGGATTCGTTGTATTATTTTTGGCCCTGACAGAGTGTATGAATCGATTCCCTGAAGCCATGAATCGATTCCCTCGTGATTACACAGGCAATGAATCGATTCTTTGTGTTGGTGAATCGATTCCTTATGTTATAAATTGATTCCCTATGTTGTTCCTTGGGCATGAATCGATTCTTTGAATGGATGAATCGATTCCTATGTTATTTCTTGTGCATGAATCGATTCTTTGATTGATTGAATCGATTCCCAGGCTGTTTTCTTGGCTTGAATCGATTCCTAGATGTCATGAATAGACTCCTGGGCCTGTTGCTTCCAGTTTAACACATTTTAATGTATTTATGATTCCTTTGTTCATGATTCTTCATGCTTTCTTTATTGATTCATCATTCTTTAAATTCATTGATATATTTCCTAGTTCCTTGAACATTTTGTTTGTCATAGTCAAAACCTATATCAATATATAAACACACTTAGGATCCAAACCTAAAAATTCTTATAAATAGCATAAAAATTTATTCATTAATATACATCATTATTATTATAGCATTTACTACTTAGCTCATGTGTTGACTTGAGTAGCATCAAAGTCCCTTTTCAGGTGACACCCTACTAAATCATATTGAATCAAGAAAGAAGAAAGAAAGTAAGTATTAAAGCAAGAGAAACATCCAAGTTTAACTAGTGTTGGATTACATACTGGCCCTTTCTTTAATCCAACGGAACTCAACTAGTCATAATGACTTAATGCACCAGACAATCATGACATAAATGTAGAAATATTATTATATCCTTTTATTATATTTTTTTAATAGTTTGTAATAATTTATAAAAATATTTATATAAAAATTATAATTAAGTCTTAATTATGTTTTTGATCCCTGAAAAAGTTTTCCAAATTTGTAATTAATCCTTGAAAATATTTTTGTCAGGAATAAGTCCCTGAAAAGTTAAGTCATTTAGAATCAGTCCTTGTCGTTAATGTTTTTTTATTAAGTGATACATGACAAACAAAAATGCCACATAATCATTACCACTTGTATAAATACTAAATGTCACCTTAGTAATATATTTTTGTCTTTTTTCTCATGCCTTATTTCTCCTTTTTTTTTTCTATCTCGGCCTTCTCTCCCCCCTCCCCAAACCTCACATTCCCCTATTCCAACTACCTCTACCCCACCAACCACATTCTTAATTCAACCATAACCTTAAACCCCTAAATTCAAAAAAATCTTATTAAACCTCTCACCACAAAACCAAACCCTACCATGAAGTTCATTTTCCTCTTCATGTAATAAAGTACGACACATGAACAAAGCTTACAAATTCAGTGGCAAAATGGAAACAAAGATAGAACTAGGAGAGTCAAAAGGTTTGGAGTGCATTTTGATAGTTGAGGCGGACCGCTAGCGTTTTATGTTAGTAGAGGAGTAAGCTGAGTAGGATCGGTGAGAGACTCATAGGCAGCTGACAGAGCGGAAGGATATGATCGGCCAGATGATGGAGGCTCTTAGGACTCGACTCACACCTTTATTTGCTTCCCAGCCGCCCCCACCACCACAGGATCCCCTAGTAGCCCCCCACACTAACCATCCTACCCATTTTTGTATTCGTTTATTCTACTGTTATAGTTGTATATATTTTTGGATAAATTTATTTCTTTTTTATCTCATTCTCTTTTTTACGTGTCTATTCTTAAACTTGGATAAATAAAGCAATATCAGTCTACTTTAATCATAAAAAAGGGAATAATTTTTTATACATAAATATTTAATTCAAATTTAAAATATTATATATACTTTTACATCACAATATTTAATTTAAATTTTAAATAATAGTATTGTTCAAAAAAACAAATTTCAGTATTAGCGACGACAAAGAAATCGTCGCTAATGTGGTTGTCTAGTAGAGACGGACTTAGCAACACATATTCAACAATCACATAGTTACGTCGATAGTCCGTTGTTAACGTGGATCTCCAGCAGCGACGACATTAGTGACGCCTGTTCATCACACCTATAGCTACGCAAGTATGTTCATCACTAACTTGGTTGTCCAGTAGCGATAGACTCAGCAACACGAATTCAACAATTACATAGCTACGACCTTAATCCGTCGTTAAATTCAATGTCAATCAGTGACGATATCAACGACTATGAAGATTTCTTCGTCGCTACCTTGGTTGTCCGTTAGCGACAACATTAGCAACAACTACACAATACTCTATAGCTACATAACCCATTCTGTTGCTATAATAGTCCTAAAATAGCGACGACTTAATGACACAGGGGACTGTTGCTGTGTCACCCCAACGACGACGTCCAGGCCAAGAGTTTTATCGTAAACTTTGTGATAGGGTTCTCTTGTCGTTGTTGAGGTGTTAGCAAAGAGCCTTTCAGCGATGAAGTCCTTGTGGTCGCTGGGTCCTTCATTGATTACCTTTAGTGACAAATTTCCTTTCCATAGCGACAAAATTTAGTGTTGCTATAATGACTTTTTTTAGTAGTGAAACCTCTAAGGAAAAACCCCATCAGAAAAATCCTTGGTAGGAAGTACATGTCTTATGGTGTGGTTAGCTGTAATAAACACATAAATTCTTAATGTTTCACTTATTCTTAAAAACTTCACCTTGTAGAGTCTCCAATAAGTATGCTTCTCTCGTTGTCACATCATGGACCTAATATAGTCCTTCCTAAGTTAGTCCCAATTTGCCTTGATGGGAAAATCAGCTTCCTACTAAGGCTCTTTGTAGGACTAGGTCTCTAATGTTAAACCGCCTACTCTGAACCTTTTTATTATACCAGAGAGCAACTTTCTCAAACAAACATGACATCTCGTACCTCGAGAAGAGCATCTAACTCATTTTTTATTCTTGAATCATTATCTGTTTCTTCAAATTGTTGAAGTCTGGATTTCTATTGGTATTACTGCCTCTACACCGTACATTAAATGGAATGCGGACTCGCTTGTCGAAGAATATGAAGTTGTCTTATATGTCCATAGCATATGACATAATTGGTTAGTCCATTCTCTTTTCGCATCTCCCAACCATTTTTTCAAACCTTCAAAATCTCTCTGTTGGCGACCTCATCATACCTGTTAGTATGTGGATGCTCCATAGAAGAGAAGACTTACTGGATCGAAAGTCCTTTGAGTCAATCCACAAACTTAGTGTCAGTGAACTACGTTCCGTTATCAGTGATGATACGCCCTGGTATTCCAAATCTGGTGATGATATTTTCATAAATAAAATAGTGGGTTCTTGCTAACGTTATGTGAACTATAACTTCAACCTCAATCCACTTAGTGAAATAATCTATACCGACTATTAGGTACTTGACTCCAACTGGAACCTTTGGGAAAGGCCCCAAGATATCCAAACCCTATTGAAAACATGCTCATGGGACAACCAACATGAATAATTCTTCTGCTAAGACGTGATGTAAGTTACCAAACTTTTGACATGGGTCATATTTCTTCACATATTCCATAATGTTTCTCATCATTGTGGGCACCAGTACCCAACTCGAAGGATCTTTCTAGCCAAACATTTTCCTCCATAATAATGTCCACGAGTTACCTCATGGACTTCAGCCATAACATTGGTGATTTTTGCTTCATTTAAACATGTGAGGTATGGGGTCAAAAAGCCCCTGTCAAAAAGTTATCTATTAATCAAGACATAGTTTGGCAGATCCTTCTTCAACCTCTTCTTCTCAATTAGGTCAGTCGGGAGTTGCCCATTAACGATATATCGGATGATGGGTACTACCTATGAGTCATCTACGAATGGTTTGGCCTGGATGGTACATATCCTGATGGGCACAGTGATGCTTGGGGTAGCCAAAGTGCTTTGGATAAGTGTGGTTATTGATCTATCTCTTTTTGTACTGGGACATGCTTGTGTTCTATCTATTCAAAACTCACTTCAAGCTCTTTCACTTTAGCCAGATACTACTACAACAACAACTCTTTGGCCTGATAATTCCCAATTATTTAAGAGACAACTAATTGAGAATCATTGTACAATACTGTGATTTTGGCATTGACATCTAAAGCTGCCTGTAGTCCAACGAGGCAGGCCTTGTATTCTACTTAGTTATTAGACACTTTAAAATCAAATCTTAAAGAAATCTTGATGTGCACCCCATCCTCACTTTCTACCACAATTGCCACAACCTTTGGTATTTGATAAGCCATCAACATATATGGACCAATGGGCCCGAGATGGGAATGGTGCCTCTCCTATAAGTTCTACTATAAATTCAGCTAGCACATGGGCTTTGATAGTCATTCTTGGCTCGTAAGAGATATCAAATTTAGACAACTTGATTACCTATTTTATCATCTGTCTTACCAATCAGGTTTGCTAAGTATCGTTCGTAATGACAGATCGGTGTGTACTATTATGTGATTGGTGTGGAACTATTGCCTAAGTATTCCTGATAAAGTATATCGGTCATTGCCCTTCAAGAGTTTTCTTGATCAAAATTGCCCTTTTAGTCCCTCTTTGCGTCAACATGAACCCTAAAAATCTTACAGCTTGTACTGCAAAAGATGCACTTCAAAGGGTTTAAACGTATATTATATACTTGTAGACTTTGAAATATGTTTCTAAGATCTTCTACGTGATCCCGTCCAACCAGGGTCTTGACGATAATATCATCGATATAAACTTTCATAACTTTTAAGTGTATCTCATCAAAGACCTTATTCATCAAGCGTTGACATATTGCCCTAGCGTTCTTTAACCCAAAAGGCATCACATTGTAACAAAAGATACCTCGATCATTAATGGCTAGGGTTCCATTCATTGGGGTACGGTACAGAATCTTACATAAATACATTCGCCCTTAAGGAAGCCTTCATTTATCATCTCAATCACCTCCCTCTATCTTTGAGGGATAGGGTGGGACGTCGTCATTGTCTTGAATGGCTTCCACCATCTGGGGAATGGTCCCTTCTCCACTTCTTGAATTGGTTTGGTTCATCCTAGGACTTGTTTTTCTGGAGGTATTGCTTTAATTTTCCTTCCTTAATAAGAACTTTAACCGCATCCTTAAGCTACTGACATTCCTTAGTGTTGTGACCAGTTTTCTTGTGGAAATCACCATATTTCCTCTGGTTTTTAAGTCTCTTAACAAGCGCTAATTTTCTAATGTTGTAGACGATAATAGATAGCCAACTGATCTCATATAAAATTTTGGTTGGCTTGGTGTTAAGAGGAGTATAGTGATCAAAATTGAACATTTTCTTCTCTAACTTCTAGGGTTGGGCTTCTCTGCCCCTGTCATTCTCTTTCTCTTGTGGGGTTAGGGTTAGCATAAAAGAAGACTTGGCCATTGTGACTTCTAGATGCATTTCAATGCCCATGTACTTGGTGGTTTTCTTTCGAAGCTCTTCAAAAGCCGAGGTGATCCCTTTGCTAAAGAAAAGGTAAATGCAAAATTTGGTTAGGGGGTATCAATGATGATGTGAAACTGGATTGCTTCAAACAAATCGGGCACCATGGTAGCTTCCTTGTAGAACCACTTAAAAACATCCTTTAAGGATTCCTTTTCGCCCTGCTTGGTCTAAGCTAGGGTATGGGAAGTGTTCAGGATATCTCTGGAAAAGAGTCAATGGAACCGGTCGGAAGGCCTTTAAACTAACTGAAAGCCTTTTTAATAAGAGTTAAGGGGAACATCCATCACATAACTTCGAACTCTATGCCCAAAAACATAGCCTCATGTGTGTACGCACCAAGCTGCTTGCTTAGGTCAGTTTCATCAGAGTACTTGCCTATAAATAACGATTAGGTGGTTTACAAATGTTTGAAGGGATACATTTAACCTATACCTTATTGAGGTATTGATGGCCTATGGATTCCGACATCGAAGGGAATAACGATCATCTTGGTAGTGGGTTTGGTGGTTGTCATCATATGTAGGAATCTTTGAATACCGCCACTGTATAACTATTCATTAACAGATGTCGCTTCCCATATTGGATAAAAATGCAAACCTATAGTTGCAAAAGTAGGAATGGCACCAGAAATAATATTGTTTCCATAAAGTAGAGATCCAAGGTGACAAAAAGCTCATGGTAGGATGTCTCTAGATGGGGTTGGTGTTGGGTTGTCGCTCATAGGTCCGACTGCGTGTATTCTTTCCTTAACTTAGCTAAATCCGCTTTAAGCTAACAAATAACTTCATCACGAGGATCTGCTAGTGGGATGACGACTACACGTCTTGTGTTTTCATTGGTAGATGTTGGAGTCTCCAGAAATCTGACTTTATAGGCCAAATGTTGAGGTTCAAATGACGAGACATCTACATGGCCCTTAAGGGTTCTAGGGTGTAGGTTGTTTGCTTCCATGGTAAAAGATTTGATTACGAATATGGGAATACCTTTAGTGTGTCACACTGAGCGTGCCAATGAACTATCTAGTATAGGGATAACAAAACTGGTATCAGTAGCGGGGTTGAATCTCTCATATATCTTACACCAGTATAATATAGATATGGTATTATATCTTCTAGTCTAGTGTAGAGTCAAGAGTATTGAAGTCTCTTTTCTAGTTATCTCACCAGTCTATCATGTTGATGAGCAAAAAATAGAGTCACCTGTAAGGATACTTCAATGCTCAAGTCAGTCTGGATACTTAATATCAAAGCTGAAGCATAAGTTAGATAATGTCACGTATCTTGGTGGGTCACAAATGAGGAGTAGTTATAGAGTTGGGTGGCAGTTGAGTCTACGTGGTGTTGTATTGGCACAGATCCATAAATCATAGGAAAAGCTAACATCTTTGTATACATTCTTGACACCTTTTATAGGTTGGCAACCAGTGTGCCCCTAACAAATTTATGAAATTATCCCTAACTAATATACATTTGGTAAGAATAATTTTACCACTTATAATAACCTTATCAAGCATTAACTATGTAAATATATTAGAAAATTTCATTATACAAAACATTAATATAATATTTAAAATCATTTAATTTGGATATTGCTATTTTTTGTTAATGAAATTTTTAGAACAAGGATAAATGATTACTTGTTTCAAGATTGGGATTGTTATTATGTATAACATTAAGTGTTTTCTTCTAGGTCTCACCAGGTATCTATACAATTGATAGTCATGACACTAATCCCTTGTCTCAACTGTCAGTGCACGAAGCATAGTGGAATTGGCTACAGGGTGATTTTCATTCACTAGAATAAGGGATCAAACCTCTAACTACTTGCTTAAGAGACAGAAGGTGTTGAATCATAACACCCATTCAACGTGGTTTCCATAAAAGGGTTTTAAATCATACAATGAATATATGTATATATTTAAAAAATTTAAATCCTATCATAATATTATTTTATTATTTATTGCTCCTAATTATCATATACTTGGTGAAGCATTGATTAAATAGGCTTCCTCAATTAAGCAACTAACCATGTTAGTTAGTTACAAGTATGTTAAGTTTGTTGTTAACTAATTTTCATTTTCCTCTATTTTCTTTATACACTGTGCACTCCTATACAGACCTCTCTCTCTCTCTCTCTCTCTCTCTCTCTCTCTCTCTCTCTCTCTCTCTCTCTCTCTCTCTCTCTCTCTCTCTCTCTCTCTCTCTCTCTCTCAGAGTCTTTATGTTTCATTTCATCATTTTTTGTGCGATGGTACTAGAGCCTTAAACAAGAGCTTTGCCATCAAGATTGCACCATCATAGTGAGAAACAACACAATGTTGGATAGGTATAGTCAAAACTTAAATTTGTGCCCATGAGAACCCGAGTTTCCCACCGATATGAGAACTATGTTAGTGACTGATTTGTAAGTACTTTTGTGAGCGTTTATCAAGCCTTGAGGTATGCTTTAATCTAGGTTAGCCATCAAAACTCAACTCATCTAAAAAAAACTAAAGATCACATGTTAAAATAGTATGTTATATATATATATATATATATATATATATATATATATACATACACACACACTTATACTTAACATGCTTGATATTTATGTATGTGTGGTTTTTGTCAAAGAGTAAATCAACTCTTATAAATTCAAGTTCAACATATATAAAGAGAAAAATCTACGGGGGTTGGTTTTAAAATTTTATTTTTATTTCTTATTTTATTTTTAATTATAAAACTAATGTTATTATTTTTTACTTTCCAAAGCTTATAAAAATAGAAAAATAAGAAAAAAATAGATATCTTTTCACAAATTTTTAAACATAAAAAATAAAAAGTCAATTTTATAATTAAAAGTAAAAAACGTTTTCTGAAACCACATGATTACTATTTTTTACCAACCGGGTATATCTCAAGGATTATAAAATCGTAAGCCCAATAACATAATCTAGTCTTTGTAAGATGAGAAAGATAAATTGATTTTAAATAGGTTACAGAAAAAATTGATTTTAAATATAAGTAAAAATAACTATTTTTACACATATTAAAAATAATGGTTAGAACTAGTTATTTATATGAATGTTATTAAATATTTAATGTAATATTTTAAAATATTCATGTTATCATTTATTACATAAAATATTAATTGTCTTAGGAATATATATAAAAAGGATAAATTTGATAGACATTAAAAAAAGTATATTTTACGTATATTATTAACTAAAATTTTTTATTAAAATATATTTATATTTAAAATCAGATATAACATTAATGATAGGGGCATTTTTTTTTGGGTAGTCATGTAGACATACACGTACGAGTAAAAGTTCTTATCCATAAACCAATCTTTTGTGTTTCGTGGGACTGAAGTGTAGTATAAGATCTTGATTATATGCCAAATACGTGGCAACCATTTCTTGTCTCTATAATTAGCACTACTTTTGTAATATTTTTTTGGAGAAGAGAAAGGGAATTAGAATAAACTAAAGAAATCCAAAATGCTAGATGCCTACTAGTCATCTTATTATGCTCAAAATCTTGAAAAGATGATTCGGATTCTTTCTCAGAAACGAAAAAATAAAACAATAACAAATAAAACTTTATTCTTCAACCTAGTACGCGACAGAAGCAACTCTTACTTTGTAGCCTCCCTGGTGTTTTTATAGTAATGCTTTCCTAAACATAAGGAACCATTATACCTTATAAGCTACCATGCTAGATTCTGGCTCGTAAATATACATCGTATATATCCTTGTTTTATTTTGACTTTCTACACAATTCTTTGAATGCACTAGTTAACAATATACTGTTGGGCCAACTGAGGAAAATATTCAACCATTGTTGATGGTTAGTAAAAATTACACCAAATTAAAAGTATGGAGTTGAATTGCTTGTGGCACTATAAATAGAGAGATTCTTGGTCAGAAGAGAGAGCTCTTTACAGTCAAAGAAAGTAATGTTAAGTAAAATTGAGAGTATTAGGTAAATATATCAGGTTTACGTGTCATCTTTATAACTTATTTATACTAAAATTAGTTGTACTGGAGTATAAATGAATCTCACTTGAAACACTATATTACCTTTTTTTCTTAAATATAAGACCTTTCTTAGAAAAAAAATTGTCTCGTAATATAAAACTCTCTTTTAAATTTTTATGTCGTTAATTATTTTTTTGACCAAAATACATCAACGTATAACTTTTTCTTGGAGTCAATGTGACAATAAATAAGATAGATTAATTACATTATTTATCTTTCATAGGTAGGAAGTAGAGAGAGACTAAGTAGAGAAAATTGAATGATGAGTTATAATCACCCTAAGAGTAATTTTAAAAAACTACAATAAATTTTAAACAAATTTAATGATTTTAACTAAATTAAGTAACTCTCTTAATATGTGTGAGTTAGATAAAAGGGTCTTATATTTAGGGACGGTGGTAGTATTTTGTATTTCTAGTATAAAAAAAAGTGGGAGGATATTGTAATTATCCTTTGACATAATGGATATTTTTTTAGAGTTTGTCCCGTAATTTTTCTATGGTTGTAAAGTTTTTCACGTTAAGCTCTTGTGTGTTTATTATGCTATTTGCATATTTTATTTCTCTATTTTAAGAAAAATCCTCCGAAGGAAATGGATCGAATTTCCTAATAATGGTGCCAAAGCTTTATGGTTCGAGGGGATATAAATTCTTAGTAAGCTCTGTAGTTGCAACTTTGTCTTAGCTTCCACATGATAAAAGATTTATTCCCTATACGGTTGAGAACATATTTTCTTTCAAAAACAAGATTAACAAGACATCTTGTCCAAATTAATATTTTCACAAGAAAACTTATTATTCTTAATAGATGAAATGAGGTTGAAAATATGATAAGATTAACAAGATGTCTCGTTTAAATTAATCTCATCATAGTAAAACAGTGATTCCAAATTAAATAGTGATTGATCAAAGTAAACGATGACACACAAAAATTTCTAAAAAGAGAGCGAGCTTGACAAGAATTTTTCTCACTCCTATATATTCTCGAGTACATCGAGAAATCACAATTACGTCGTTCTTATTTAGAAATAAAATTTGAAAATTGATTTTTTTAATGATTTTAAAGGCTTTGGAAATGATTTTTTTAAGAAAAGATATTATTTGAATGATATATATTAAAAGAAAATCTCATCATATTTTCTTTTTATTTTTTTATAAAAGAAGTTTTGTGTCGAAGGAAGAAATACAAGACGGAGTACTCTATTCATGTATCAACCTTCACAACCTTATACTTTGCATGGCACCGTTATAAAATCATCACATAATTTATTTAATAAAAAATTATTTTTAGCTATTTTAAAATTTGAGTAAGAATGGTTTCTCGAATAAATATTCATAAACCAAATTTATTATTATTATTTTATTTTTACTAAAAAAGAAATTCTTTTTCTCTTTTCCAAAAATGCTTGTATTAGTTTCTAAAGATTAGTAAAATACTTTGCTCCTTTTCTTTTCAGGAAATAAAACGAGTTAAGATAAAATAGAACCAAGTAAAATGAGATATAACAAAACAAAACAAGTCAAAGCAATACACATAAAATGAGGAAGGACACTTATTATTAATTAAGTTTTTTTACATTTTTATATTTTTACACTATAAAAAATAATAATAATTTAAAACAAGATATTAAAAACTTAAACCCAAGTCAAACTAACTTAAAAAACTACTAGCTTCAAATAACAAATGAAAGGATGCAACTAAATAAAACCATATAATTGAAACCTAAACTAGCTATAAAACAGAAAAGAGAATAGATAATATAAACAAAACCCAAAAAAAGAAAAAAACAAAGAAAAAGAAGAAAAGAAAAAGCAACAAACAAACAAAACACCAAAGAAAACCTAGTAAACTACAAGTGAGCCTTAGAGCCCATACTAGGAAAAAAAACAAAAGAAATACAAACCAAAACCTAGCAACTAAAAAAGGCATCAGAAAAGTAAAAACAAAAAAGAAAGAAGAAAAAGGAGGATACCAAGAGAGGAGAAAAAAAGAGAGAGGAAGACAAAGTAAGGGGAGACCAGTGGCGAGGGAGGGCCGTGCAGACATCGGCATGATGGTGGAGGTGACGCGGAGATGGCGTGAGATAGTGATGGCTCGTGGTGGATGCTGCTCGGGCGACGAGCGACAGTGACGATACGCGGGCGTGGTCAGCGGTGGCAAAGCGCGATGATAATAGCGAAGTGTAGCGACCTCGATTTAGGATCTCCTCTTCTTTCTCTTTCTTTCTTTTTTTCCTTGTTCTTGTTTAATGTGGTGATGGTTAAGGGGTTGGAAGGGTTGGCTTTAGGTTGGGTAAAAGATTTGGAATGAGTTTGTGGTGTTGAGGTTGTTGTGGGTAAGTGAAAGGGATGAAGTTTGTGGTGGTTTTGGGTTGTGATGAATGTAACACCCCTCGTTTCTATAGATAACTCAAAGGATAAAGATTCATTGAATTGGTTATGTTGTGTATGTCGCAACCTAAATCGCGACAGCGCGGCGAGAGAGAGAGAAAAAGGGTGAAATGAAACAGGGAGTCGCCACCAACGTTTTTATCCATAGGAAAAACATTGGAAAAAAACTAGGTTCAGTAAAGCACTAGTTAAAAATTGAGATTCAAGTTCGGGAGTCGGTTACGAGTAGGGAAGGTATTAGCACCCTACATCGCCTGTCTAAAACAGTACCAAGATTGAAAACGCGCAACATAAATAGCCTTACAAAAGATATTTTATTTCTTCCCTTTTATTGTTGTATTTTTTTTTATTTAAAAAAAAACGACGGAATGGAATGAGAGAATTTGTACAAACATAGAATGTCGAAGCGAGGTTAACGGGATGTTTCATCCGAATTAAACTCGAATTCGATATGAGACAGAGAGAGGAAAAGAATGCTAATAAGGCGTCACGCCTAAATTATACATCCTCCAATAAAAAATAGGGATAGGAAAGAGATAAGCGGGACGTCTCATCCTAAGTATCCCTTCCCTATGGATTATGACGAGGCTTAAGCAAAAACTAGGGGGAAATCAACAAGACGTCACGTCTAAATTGATTTTCACGGAAGTAACCAAAAAAAGAACATTTATGAAAGAAACATGAAAGTAAGGAAATAAATCAGCAAAAAGGAATAAGAGAGACGGGCCCGACAGGAATTGAGATCCTGCTCCTACGTATTCTTGAATTATCAAGAAATCAGGGTTACGTAGTTCTGAATGTTGTTCTTTTAGGAAAAGGCTTGGGAAATGATGGTGGATGTCATTGAGACAGGGAACTCATACAAGGCGAAGTTCTTCGCACGTGTATGAATCCTAAAGAGGTTATGTAGACGGGAGTGCTCCCGTACGACACTGTTTAAAAATGATTTGTTTCTTTTTATTGATTTTTATTTAGATTTGAAAGAAAACATAGGAAGCATTTATTTCCCACAATAAGTTTGGAAAACAGAAGAAAAATGAGCAAAAACTAAAGGGAAGAAAAGAAAACCGTGTGAGAAAGAGGGAAAAAACTGAGTGAAAATGGGAAAAACCTAGTGAAAATGGAAGAAATCGAGTAAAAAAATGAAATACCGAGTGAGAAAAAAAAGCAAAAAACCGAGTAAGATTGAGGAAAACCGAGTAAAATGGTAAAAACCGAGTGGAATGGGAAAATTCCGAGTGAAATTGAGGAAAACCGAGTAAAATGGTAAAAACCGAGTGGAATGGGAAAATTCTGAGTGAAATTGAGGAAAACCGAGTGGAAATTTGACTGAAACAGTAAGAAACCGAGTGAAACAGTGAAAATTTGACTGAAACAGTAAAAATCCGAGTGAAACGGTGCAAATCTGAGTGGAAACAAAGGAAACCGAATGGAAAGAGGATTTACCGAGTGATAAGTGGACTGCCGAGTGAGACTGACCGAGGAGAGGGATTCTGGACGGTGTGGAGTTGGCTTAGACGGTGTGGTGTGGGTTGGAAGGAGAAGAGAGAGGAAGCTGGACGGTGTATGGGTTGAGGTGTGTGTGTGTGGTTTGGTCTTTAGAGGAGTAGAGGAAAGGGAGAGTACAGTGGGAGAGAGGGTGCATGTAGAGTGAGAGGTGATGGAAGGAGAAGAAGAGAAGAATTAGTGTGAGAGAGAAGAGAGCACGAAGGACTTTTTGGCAGAGTTTTCCTCCTCTGAAGCCTCCTCCTTTCAGCTGCCCTCCCTCTTGCCTATTTATAGGCTGGCCCGAGTGGAATGCCAGCTCAGGCTTCAACTTCCGAGTGGAATACCAGCTCAGGCTTCCACTCGGTTTGGGTAGTGGGGGACAACGGCTGGTGGGAATTTTTAATTCCCTCCACCTCCGCCCCTGTCTGCTACCCCCAGGATTCCTGGATCCACTTGGGTGGTGGAATCCAGGTCAGCAAGGCGGAGATCCGAAAGAGGAGGTGAAGAACCGAGTTAAAATATTGAAGTCCGAGTGTAAAATGGTGAAATCTGAGTGAGAATCACTCAGATCACCCTCTCAGTCAGCATTCCTCCTCATTGGGAGTCGAATCCGAGTGAACATGGTGAAATCTGAGAGAGGATGTAGAAAACCGAGAGAGAAAATATTGTAATCCGAGTGGGATTTTGAAATTCTGAGAGAGGATGTGGAAAACCGAGTGAAATGGTGGAATGCCGAGTGAAAATGGCTCGGCTTAATCCCTCAGTCAGTGTTCAACCATGGTTGGAATCGACTCCGAGTGAGAAAAGGGGTCAGTCCTCATTTTGCCTCCTGGATCCGAGTGGAAAAGGTTCATTTTGCAAAAGACCGAGTGAAATCATGTTGATATGTCACTTCTCACTCGGTTCCGACTGAAAATTGGCTCGGATCTAAATTCCTCTGCACAATCCGAACCACCAACGACTCGGAACCGACTGAAATGTGTGAAGTGTGACTCGGAATTGAAACATGGCTCGGAAAGGTGTAAAAGATGACACGGAGGGGATTTGGTGTTGGTAAAATTTGACTCGAGGAAAGTGTAAAAGAGGACACAGAGCCGATTGAAAATCAAAGAGAAACACTCAGAAATTGATTGGGAGAGTACCTGGCTCGGACTTCACTTCCTCTCCCCAATCCGAGTGACCATTGACACGGAACCGACTGAAATGGCTCGGAAATTGGAATTTTGACTATTTTTCGCTCGGAAATAAACTTCTTCACACTCAGAATTTAGAAATTTGAATTTCTTCACTCGGAATGGCACTGACAGGGAAGCTTTCCACTCAGAATTGACTCATTCTGAGTAGTTCTACTCGGATTTGCTCCATTCTGAGTAGTTCCACTCGGATTTGATCCAACAGGAGCATATTCCACTCGGATTTTACTCATTCTGAGTGATGCTACTCGGATTCAACTTCAACAGGGGGTTTTTCACTCGGATTTGATCCATTCTGAGTATTTTCACTCGGACTTACTAGTTTTTGGGCCATTCCACTCGGATTTTTGTTCAACAGGGGCATTTTCTACTCAGATTTGATCCTTTTTGAGTCATTTCACTCGGATTTGATCCGTTCTGAGTATTTTCACTCGGACTTACTAGTTTTTGGGCCATTCCACTCGGATTTTTGTTCAACAGGGGCATTTTCTACTCGAATTTGATCCTTTTTGAGTCATTTCACTCGGATTTGCCTCCAACAGGTCTATATTCCACTCGAAAATGCTTCCATCATAGTCATCTTGCTCGGATCTGACCATTTTTGAGTTATTCTATTCAAATTTGACCATTCTGAATTGGAATTAAGTATAAAAAGAATCATTCCACTTGGACCGGACCAAAAGAGGTGTTCACAGTGTAAATTGCAAAGGAAGTTAGGTTTTGATCGATGTTATATCTAATAGTGTTTTGTTGAGTGTGGTTAGTAGTGGTGGTAGACGACTCCCATGGAGTGATGATGACCCTATAAAGAGGTTTATATTGCCAAATATAGGAGAATAATAATAATATTCATATTAAAATGTTATCTTGAAAGAGCTTTCATCGATGTCGTGAATCGACTTCCCAATCACTTGCATATTGCGTTGGTGTTTTCTGCCTTGAGTAAGGAGTTTGGTTTCATAAGCTTTGGTGTTATCTTTGGACATGAAATCATTATGGTGCTGAATGAATTAATTAAGATTTATTGCTTAATTAATTGTTAAAAACTTCTGTTAAAAACCGATTAAATTTTCGGACGATTCACTGTCAAAAACATTTTAGTACTTAAATTTAGCCAAAAACATTTTCTCTTCCCTACATGTAGATCATGACCACACCACATTAAATCATCACCATTTCACAAAAAAAAATCCTTCCATTTACATGTCATTTAATTGGCCAAAGCTACTCTCTACTTATTCTCTATCTTTCTTTCTTTCTTTCTTTCTCTCTCTATATATATATATATGTTTCCTCATGGATTTTGTATGCAATTTCACTTGCAAAAGTAAAGAAGCAAGTTGTTATTTTTCTTTTCTTGATTGTGACTCCATCTACTCTATTTCCCCTCACCATAAAATTTTCTTTTGCCTCTTTACCATTACATATCAAACCCCAATCCTTCTCAAGGTTAGAAGCACTTCCTTGGAGGCTCAAGGACAAGAAGCAAGAAAAGTTTTAACGTTCCTCTCATCCATTTCAGTGTGGACATCACCATTAAGGTATGGGGAGTTCTCCTAAATCTTTTGTTGTTGCATACATGCAAGGGTGATGGAAACCACCCTAAGGTTTCCATCTTTAAATAAAGAGTCAAAAAGAGATCTTTCTTTTAACAAATCTAGTTTTGAACTAGCTTTGGAAAAATGTTTAAGCAAGAGAATAAATAAGGTCTTCAATATTATTTTTGAGAAAAAATTGCTTCATTCTTGACCTTTGATGAAGGAAAAAGTCTTGTGTGTTGATTTTCTTGTATATTGAACTCCTTGCATATGATTATATATAAATGGTTAAGCTAAATCTCTTGACTGTGGGGTTGGACAAGAAAAATTGTCCATAATCTTGTTGCATGCAAAAGATTAGTGCAAAAAAAATGTCACTTTTGATGTTGCATGTGAGTTCTAGGTTTGTGTAGCTATACTGAACCTTTGCATGCATGGATTATTGAACATTGATGAGATAATTTTGTGATCATGGTGGCTAAATATTGAGTGGTGATGTTGATGCCATTGCATAGAAAGTTTTATAGTGAAACATATCATCTTTTACCTTGCATGTGAGATATTTAATAACTATGCTTGAGATTTTTTTATACATGCATGAAATTTGGAATTTTGAGCATGATTTGATGATTAAAAACATGGTTGGATGTTGTTTTAGAAAGGACATTAAGAAGCTCTAAGTTGTTCAAAATGTTTGTTATCCGGGGTGCTAACTGGATTCCATAACACATGGTTGGGGTGCTACTGAACGTGCTGCTTCATCAGAATTATCAAAAGAACCTGGTTAAACTATCACAACCGGAGTCTAAAACCAGAATGACTACGGACTTATGGTCAAGACTCTGGTCCTTCTCTGACAGCCAGACAATGAGTCAGAATCGAAATGGGCAACTATAAGGATCTGATTTATTACTGCAAAAGGATCTGAAACTAATCTGAGAGTTACCTTTATAATACCATTATTTCCTGTAATACCCGTACTGACTTAGGCATTGGAGAATCTTTTACAGGAGCACCTCTGGTGTGTCCCCAAGACTTCGGTACGGACTTGACATCAAATTCACTCTATACTTGAAGAACTTAGGATCCCCACTGGACCTAGGTATAAAATACCTTACTCCACTGAGACGGTGTAAAACAGAGAGCTTGTAAGGTAACTCCAAACTCCGGTCAAGATGTTCAGCTCTTGACCCCAGTTCTAGGATAGAACAGTTTGCTTGAAGAACCATGGAAAATATGTGCTTTTAGAGTATTATATGGTATGTGATGTGATGACCATAAGGATGCTAAACTTCTTTGCTTTGCCAATGGAAAAATGAATATATTGAGTATATAAACTTTAAGTATTGTGGCTGTTTGAATGCTCTAAGAAAAATTTCTAAGTGTTAGTGTGAGTTCTTACTTAAAAACATAAGAAAAGTGTGATTTGTGAAGGGTATAAGGATGGATGATGATAGGACCCTTGGATCCTGCAAATGGTGGATAAAATACATCATGATGTTATAGAGTAAGGTTGTTGCCTAGTTTTGGAAATGGAGAAAAAAAGGCAAAAGAATTAATGACTTTGTCCTTAATCATAGCCAATAACGATTTAAGGGTAAAATTGGGGTTTACGGTGAAAGAATTTGGTCACAGGAGCAAACAAGGTTTTCGAGTTGAATTGTGAAATTATTTGAAGTCAAAAATGAAGAATTTCAAAAGTTAATCAAATTGGGCTTTTGGTTTGGCTAAATCAGAGTTTTCTAAAGAAAATAAAGCTTAAATTACATTTTGGTAAAATCAATGAGAAAAAAGGTTTTGAAACTTCAAATTTCATTCAGAAATGGTACTACAACTTGTTTTAAGGATTTAAATGACTTCTTAAGTTTTAATGATAAGTTTTAAAAGGATTTTGGTTTGAGTACCGAAGGAAACAAAGCTCGTACTCGAAAACATGAGAACCGATAATTCTGACAAATTGGTAAAAGAATCAAGATGTTATGGATTTTTGTGACCATGAATATATTATCTGAGCTTTCATAATAACTCTAAATAATAATTTGGATAAGTTATCCAATTAAGTTAAGTGTCCAAATTGTATAGCAAGGTTTCTTCTGTAAATCAAGTCGAAAAGCGTTATATTAAAAAAAGGCTAAAATACATACTCAGCCTTCTTAAAGTTTAAGGCTTAGAAAAAAAAACCCTTTAAAAAAATGCCCGAATTTAGCCCTTATAAAATTTAGGTTTCCCCAAAAATAAGGATTCATTAAATTTTGTTGTTAACTAATGAGGTGGCTAACACCTATGCCACATCATCACTTGCATTAATTTTTCTTAAAAAGATAATTTTCAGCGAAATGATCGAGGAAGCATTCGTTTGGGTTAAAATTTTGAACCGTTGAGAATAGTCTAATATCTTTTATCAAGCATTTTCTTAAACACATTCAGGTCATAAATCTAGCATTTTCTCAAAATCAATTCCCATACCTTTTAATTAACAAAAAAACTAACATATTAGTGTCATAAACTCTACTCATACTACATTATAAATAACCAAACATTCAAATTTTATTCAAGAATCAAGGAATAAGATAGAGGATTTTAGTATTTAATCCTTTCGTAAATAAAGTAATCCCCTCGTAATTCCTTTGATGATTTCCTAGCGTCTTGTCTAGTCTAGTTGAGTTTGTTTGATTGGATCTACCATGAGGTGTACCAGAAAGGGAAAAATTGTTAAGAGAAGGTAATACTAGTATCTTTTCATGTTGATTAAAAGCAAAGAAAGGAATGGACAGGGTTAATATGGAGAAATAAACTAAATAAAAAGCAATCCAAGCTTCTGTTTGGCATGTATTCATACACCAACAACTTTTCTTCCCCTTGAATAGAACAACCCATTATTCTAACCAAATTTGTGTTGTTATTTAGCTATCAGTATCATTTCATTCTTGAATTCCTCCAAACCTTGGCCAGACCGTCTTGAAAGCCTCTTAACAGCTATTACACTTGGAAGCTTTTAGACCACAGAATTTTGTTATATTATAGCTTGCACATTTAATCCTAAATGATGTGGTAAATAGAATCATTTTTTTACCTTGTAGACAGGACAAAATCCCCATTGCCTAAACTTATTTTCTTTTGAAAATTATTTGCGGCTATTGAAATGCAAGTTAAAAATGGGAAATTTTGGTTTATTTAGTTGGTTCCCCTCCAAACAAAGGTCAGTTGATCCTGAAAACTCTGTCGACATATCTTTTCTCTTGCTTGAATCAAAAATTGGTAGTACATAACTTTTCTTGTACCATGAAGATGACAAAAATATAGGCAAAATTGAAAAGAAAATGAGTATCATATAGAAGTTAACATCAAAAACTGTTTTTCATAGCTTTGGTATCAATCATCTGAGAGAAAGAGAGAGAGAGAGAGAAATCCAAAATGGATGAAACACCATTGATTTCGTAACCCTTAGTGACAAATCCAAAATCCCTCTTCCCACTGAAGCTTTGTGAAGGGAATTGGAGATCGAAAAGCTTCGATTTAAGGGAGTTTGGTTACGTGAATTGGGCACGTGTCATGTGGGCATGGACCAAACCACTAAAACCCTAGGCAAGCTGGTTAGCTAGGTCCTGACCGTGTCGCTGTATCTCTTCCTATGCCTCAAACAACAATAACCTTTCCATATCTTCTTCTTCAATTAGTTACAAACTTTCCATTAGGTTAAGGCTTCAGCCTAATCACAGATCAAACTTAGAGAAACAATGAATTGAAGCACCAACAACTAAAAGGGAGAAGACATAACTGTGTAGGGGAGAAGATGAAGCGCATTGTTAGCACAGGGGAAGAGAGGTTCATTCGACTCTACGACGATAGAGGTTCAGAAGGCCTACGGCTGTACAAAAAGGAGGGGTGCGTCTACGACTTTGCATAGTGGAGAAGAGCAAAAGTGTTTTGGTCAGGGATTACCTATACAATATCAGTTAGGGGAGAGAAATAGAAAGTGTAGGGGAGGTGGCTAGGGACTAGGGTGGGTTATGGAGGAGAAGAGAAGAAGGTGTAGGGGGAGGGGGAGGGAAGAGAAGGGAGGGAGTCACATATCAGGTTTAATTTTGGGTTGGGTTATAGGTTTAGGGTTATTGTTAGCGATTAAAATTTTAAACCACAAACAATATTATCTAAAGTTTTCACATGTGAACTATGTGTCACTGATGATGTGGCATAGGCATTAACCACCTCATCAGTTAATAGTAAAATCTAACGAATCCTTATTTTTTAGAAAACCTAAATTTTATAAGGGGTAAATTTGGGCATTTTCAAGGGTTTTTTCTAAGCCCTAAATTTTAAGATAACTGAGTATGTATTTTAGCCTTAAAAAACCTATTTTAGACTTTTTCCCTAACTTTAGTAAAGCCTTTACTTCTTTAATCATTTTGGACCATTTAAGTTCTTATTAAATACCATTACTTTCCATAATGCTTCCTCTATATTCTTATAAGGACCAAGTATATTTTCTAGAATCAAGTTTTGTAATCTTGAAACATCTAGTAAATTACTCAAGGTATGTGTTTACCCAAGGTGTTAAAGACAAAGGGCACTGCGTGTAACAAAAAGTTAAAAAATAAAAGAGTAAAATATTGCATCACATATGCATCATATGCATAGATTTGAGCTTGAAAACTAGAGCATCAATGATGGGTATATTGGAGAACATATTCATTCAATCCCATGGAAGTAAAGATCTTGGGAGTACAAATCGGTTGGGTCCCCTAATGGCACGGCGTAGCAACCCAAGCCAGGCAATCTGTAGCATGCTTGTTGTACTTCTACTCAAGACAAGTGTTTCTAAGACCATGGAGAGTCGATTCCATTGTCAACATGATTACGAATGGTTGAGATGGTCATGGATCCATGTGATGTTGGACATGTATGTCCTTTACCCCATTGTTGTTCGAGAACTTGGTGTACTCTGGTCGCTCTAGTATAAGATATACCACCTAGTAGACGTACTGCGACAGGGTGATTGTGATGAGATTGATATTTTATGGCCTCATTCGCATCATGAGACGTTAAGTAATAAGAAAACCATAAGGCACCTGACCCATGCATGTCATACTATATGACTAAACCTATCATGATTTATGATTATGCTGTGTATGGATATTGAATGATATGGTGAGTGTCATGTATTGGTTTATATTGTGGTATTGGATTACATGTAGGTTTGAGTATGACGATAATTGTTGAGTGTTGTAATGAGAAACATGTCGAGAATGCAAATTGGTTGATGTTGGTTGTGTGAACCATCACATGTGACAGGGCACCCTTGTATATATGATCAACAAGGTTGGAGTGATACACTCACCCTTATTTTTTATGGCTTATGCTTCTCTATGGTTTCTTTTAAATGGTAAATACCAGTTCAAGGGGAAAACCATTACAGGGGAATGCTCTTGAAGACCCCGTAGGGGTAATGCTTCAACAACACTTGAGGGAAGACTACCCATCATCAAGAAGAAAGTCCCTATTGTATTCCCCCCAGCCTTCAAAGAGATGGATGTGCAACCTAGTGAGCCATAGGTAAAACTACCTTCCTTCGACAAGGATATTAGAGTAGTAAAGAGTTCTGTATGACGTTATGGAGACCCACCTCATGTATTTTGGTTGGAAGAGTAAGAGCATCTATTGGAAGACATCCTTCCACCGGTGTCTAAAGAGCTGAGCTTCCACCTGAAGCTAGAGCTAATCATGCCAAGGGCAAGAACCTGTTCTCTTACTCCTGAGTATGCACCCATGGATGAGGAGGCGCTAAAAATGTGGAAGTAGGAGAGGCTACGGAAGAGACTAGCGAGGAAGATCCCATTATACCCATGGAGCCTCTAAAAGAAGAAGAAGAAGAAGAAGAAGAAGAATGACTTGAGTCGTCACCGTTAGATCATCTCGTTGCTAAAGCTAAGCATGACTATTCTCGTAGCTTCCTTCGGCATGTGTATCACCATTTCATCCATGATCAGCTCATGGTGTATGATAAATCAATTTTAATACACTTCTTATAGTTTTACACTTGGGGTTTATTATATAATTACTATGTTTAATAATAGTATTTTAATTAAGTTTTATGTTGTTTAGTTAAATTGAAGTATTATGTATATATGTTTCAATTTTCGTTTTTTGTATGTATCTTGAGTATCTTGCCTTGTTTTGGCCATACGTTGGGCTTTTGAGATCCAAATGGGCTAATCTTGGAGCCCATGGAAAGCTAAGACAGAGGCCTACGTCATGATGATCAGATTTGATTATTTTGCAACTGAAACATATAAAGAAAAGGAGCTTGAATCAATCAGCCCTCATGTGTCCCACCAGCATTGATATAGTTCACTAAAATACACATATCTGGAGCTGTAGATGTTCAAATGACCTCATTCTTACGCCAAATTCTTAATAAGACAGAGATCTGAAGGTTTTGCAAAATTCAGCCATCTAGATGGTCATATTTGACTCATAATATGGAGAAGATAAAGAGGAGAAAGAATTTCAACACCTACCATTATCTTCTTTTGAATTATTGTAATTTAAAGCCCACCAATGTTGAAAAATGCATTAATGATCAGAAAATGAATGTATAGTATCATGATATCTTGCCTATAAATAGATACTTGAAGTTGTAAGGAAGATACACAAGAGATACATAAGAAATACATGCTTTAGTTTTCATTACATTTATATATCTTTGCTTTAGTTTCTTAAGTTTTAGTTCTTTCTCTTGCTTTATTTCTTTGTTCTATATTCCATCCCTTAAGTTATGGTTTTCATGTCCCTTCCTCAATATCAAGTAAGTTAATTTTATTATTTGTTATTTACTTTTATAATCAAAGTTATAGTTAATTTAATATTAGCTTTCATTGTTAAAAATTATCATGGAAGCTTAATCTTTTAAAATCAACTCAAGGAATTTAATTTTTCTTTATGTTAACTTTGAGTTCTTGCTCTTAATATTTTGATTGAAGATAATTACTTTTCTTTGTTTCTCAAACACTTATGATGGTAGATTATTTAAGTGTATAACCAATTGGTATATAATTCAATAATCTATAATCTAAACTGATGTTGGTTGGTTAATCAATAATCAATTTGAGAACAAAGATTAAGTCACTAAATAAGAGATTTCTATTTAGTTTCTTAACTCAATCAAATTATGGTTTTAAAGTTATTTTAGTAATTAATAAGAATATATCAATTGATTATTCTTATTAGTTCATTAATTCAATTCTAGAAGATTTTCTAGAATATAATCATTTAGGGATTCCAAATGATTCAAGGTTGAGAAATTAATTATATTTAATCATATTTGTGATCAATGATTAGTTAACTAAAGATTTATTAATTCCTTGGGTTGGTTGTTTCTAAATTTGATTATTCTTACTCATAAATTTACTTTTTGCACTATTATATAATTACTTAATTTTCCTTTCAATCTCAACACAAACCCCCCATTTGTTATAACTAAATTGAGTATAACTAATTGAACTAAGGTCCTCGAAAGATGACTAAGGTTGTTCACCTCATACTATATTAATTTAACTTTTATTTGACCCGACAACGATAGCGTGTGAAATTTGACGCCGTTGCCGAGGACCTTTGGTCCTAATTATTTGCATTTATTTACCTAATATGTTTTACATTTTTTTTGTAGGTGTGTTGAAGATATTCAGGTTTGGTTGAATGTCAGCATATAAAAAAAATTTTAAAAAAAATTCCACTTTATTATATTCTTATTTATTTTCTAGTAATCTCATTTTCAACCATTGAAAAAAAATATAAATATAAAAAAACTTTAAATTTTTAAATATATGTTCTAAGCATTTCATAATTAAAATGATAACTTTTTCCTTTTATTACATAGTTGTAGTATTTTGTTACAATATGTGTATATGTATTGTGTATGACTAGATCTAATCCCGAACCATTATATTCTTTTGATCCTGAAATAGATAGAACATTTCATCAATTAATTAGATCATCTAAGAAACTATTAAACAACAACAACAACAACAACAACAACAACAACAATAATAATAATAATAATAATAATAATAATAATAATAATAATAATAATAATAATAATAATAATCTAGCTAATAGCATAAGTAGTGAAACTAAACCTTCAACTTCTGAGTATTTGCATAACATGGCTAAAAAGACGTTAAAAGAACTAGCTACACCAGATGTCACTAATCAAACGTCATGCATCTTATATCCTGAGGAAGATGTTCCTTTTGTGCTTAAAAGTGGTTTAGTTCATTTGTTACCAAAGTTTCATGGTCGTGCAGGTGAAGATCCTCATAAACACTTAAAGCATTTCATATCCTTTGCTCTACCATGAAACCTGAAGGGGTTTCAGAAGAACATGTAAAACTTAAAGCTCTTCCTTTCTCCTTAGCAGATATCACTGAGGATTGGTTATTTTACCTTCCTCCTAGCTCCATTACAAGTTGGGATGACCTAAAGAAAATATTTCTTGAAAAATTTTTCTCTGCTTCAAGAACTTCCTCAATTAGAAAAGAAATATGTGGCATCCGGCAACATGACCGGGAAAATCTTTATGAATACTGGGAAAGATTTAAAAGATTATGTGCTAGTTGTCCCCATCACCAAATTACGGACCAACTTCTCATACAATATTTCTATGAAGGTCTTAATCCAATGGATAGAACTTTGGTTGATGCGGCTAGTGGTGGTGCTTTGCAAAATAAAACTACAAATACAGCAAAAACTTTAATTGAGAACATGGCTGCTAATGCTCAACAACATGCCACTAGAAATAATTCTGTAGTAATTAGAGGTGAACTGGTCTAGACCGGGGTCTAGGATCCGGTGTGGGACCAGCCACAAGAATGCAGGTGTTTTTAAGGTTTGCACACCGGAACAGTGTATATCCGATGTATTAATCCGGTCTCTCAGTGGGAGAGGCCGGTCTTGTTGTCCTGGAGATCCTTCACACCAACGTTTCGCGTTGTAGGGGGGCGAAAGGGGGTGCCACCTACGAAGATTCTCCGACGCTCAAGTTAGAAGAGTGTAAGAACTCAATGAATGCTTTAAGCGAAGTAATAGTAAAAGTGTGAGATAGAACAACGATACCATGCATGTGTATTGATATGGGCTTCTTCTAGTTGAACGTAAGAGAAATGAGTCGTTGGATGCAGGTGGGTCCCTTAGCTCTGATTGCGTGTATATTGTGTCAATCAAAGTGGCTCGACTTTCAGAATGTGTCAGGAGGGTAGGTCAATTATCAGAGTACGATCCTCTTGGGAGAGGAGAGGATAATCACCTTTTCCGCATAATCTGCTGACACGCCCACTTACTTTCTGAAGCCATTGATGTGATGTATTTTGCTACAAACAGTGTCTTCATTGATAAGTTATCAGGGACTCTTCTCTTGCTGTGACTGAACAGCCAACAGTTATATAAACACCCTGTAAAAATGAACATAGAACCGTTATGGAGAAAATGAATGATGTTGTCGTGGAGTGAGGACGGACGGCCAGACAACGGATATCCGGTGTGGTAATGTTGAACCAGGACACCGGTTTTCCTTATATGAGGTCAGTCTGACGTCACAAGAATGGGGGCCGGTATCCAGACCGGATCATTTGTCCCCTAGCTTGTATGAGGGACTGTTAAGTTGCTCATATGAGCTACATAACTCTTTAGAGAAGTCTGGATGCCGATAGAACATTCTAGTAAGTCTCTGGGAGCTCGGTGGCGTCCGCTCTAATAAACGGGTGACCGCTCTTCTTGCGTTGCGTACAACGGATTCAGACAGCATAAAATAAGTAATGGAAATCCCAAGAGTCTTTGAAAATTGAAACCCTTGGTATTCGAAAAGTGGTTGGGAGGCATTAAATGTGCACAACATGATTGGACAGTAAATGCATTTTTACGCAAGAGCCATGATTACCCAAGAGTGTAACCATCGATTGGGCTATTGGGCCTGGATTCAAAATGAATGGGGGCCCATTTTGTCAAAATGTTTACTGAAACGTTACTGTTTTCGCGCCCGTACGTGGTGAAACGACGGAGTCGTTTCAATTTGAAAAGGTTGCGTTTTGACGCAAGCCTTGTGACCTTCGATGAAACACTGTGTTTCTTCGTTACCTATAAAAGGAACTCTTAGCAGATTTTGGAATCCATCCTTGTCCTCAAGCTTAGTGAAACTCTGCTCAAATTTCCTTGGAATTTCTCTGTCGTCTCCAACTTCTCAAAGATCCTCTTCCTTTAGGTAACCTCCCTTTCCTTCAACTCCTTGTAATTTTAGTAATTCTATTTCCATCATGCGCCCTAGAGCAGGCCACGCTGGTCATTCAAACAGGGGGAGGTTTGGCTCTCGTGCCCCCCTTATCCACCGTGGTGGGAGGATTCCAGTGAATCCTCCTGTGGCTGGGCGCCATCGCTCAGAGAGAGCCGAAGCTTCTTCCTCACGAGCGTCTTCTTCCCCTCGTCGCTCTGAGGTTCCCCTTGGTTCGAGGGCTACCAGCCGCTCTGATGAGGGGTCAAGTGCTGAAGGTTATCTCTCTGACGATGTTGCTTTTTATCACAGCACCTACGCGTTCCACCGCGCCTGCACAACCATGGATCTTCCAGGACGTGGAAAAACACTGTTTCTCCGCTCTGCTGAAGGGTGTGTCAATATTGTGGCACATCGGCTTGACTGGGAGAAACTCAACAGGGAAAAACCTTATTGCTGGGTGGAAGAGAAATTCCTAGAGATCCCTTCACACCATGCAAGTGAGGAGGAGTGCACGGTTTCTTTCCGCTGCAAGATATATTCGGATAAGAAGTACAAAGCGCGATACGCTGTGATGGCACCACATCCCTCTGAAAGAATATGCCACAGCGTCCCTGATGTGAGGTCGGTCTACATGTACGACTTCGTCTTCTTGAAATTGGGAGTACGCTTCCCCATGACGGAGTTCCAGATGGCCGTCCTGCGTTTCCTAGACTGCGCCCCCTCACAACTGCATCCCAACGGTTGGGGTCTTGTCCGGGCTCTGGAAGTTCTAGGGGAGCACTTCAACTTCTCCGCCACTGTGGCTAAGCTATTTTACTATTGCCAAGTGGTCCGCCGAGCTAATAAGAAGGGCGGTCTTGGGTTCATTACTCTCCGTAGTGACTCAAGGGTGGTAAATTTCAAGTCTTATACTGAATCCGCAAAGGTGGATGGGCGCTCCTTCAAACACTACTATACGCGGGTCCGGATTCAACCAAATAAGCCGGTCTTCTGGCGGAATAAAGAGGGGTTTACCAAGTTTCCCCTTAGCTGGACGCACGAGCATTTTCTCCTTATGAGCCGTGCTTATTATACAGATGAGAGCGAACTTTCCCCTCATTCTGTTGAGGTCTTGAGCGCCATACAGACGGCCTCAAAGACCCTCAAAGGGTTTTCCAGCCGTCTTCTCTTGGCCGAGGATGGCATCAAAAACACCTACCTCTGTAACATCCGCTCTTATTCTCTTTGTGTTGTATGGTTATTCCGCTCTGGTTATTTTTTCCTTCTTGTATGCTTATTCAACTTTTCTTGTTTTGCAGAACAAATTGAAAAAGCCTGCCCAGAGATGTTGTCGTTAAAGACCATGATGGCTGACGATGACTCCTCTTCTGAAGAAAATGAAATCCAGGCGAAGAGGAACGCCACCAAAACTCCCCTCATTCCTCTGACTTCTGCGGTAGGAGATGAGGTTCCTCTCTTCGACGAGGAGGAAACCGAAGAGACGGCTGAGGCCACTGGAGTGGGTGGCGAGGAAGCCGTCCCAGAGAAGAAGAGGAAGAAGAGGCATCTAGTAAAGAAGGCAGATCAAGAAAAGCCCTTCTCTGATGACCCTGTGAAGAAGCGTCAGAGGACGGCCGAAGAAGCTGAATTGAAAAAGGACAAGGGAAAGAAACCCGTTCTTGAGTCCTCTGTCCCTTCTTCACAGAACGCTTCAGAACCGGACTCTGGGACTGGTCCCCCACCAGCGTTTGAGCCTCCGCGTGACTCCTTCCTCTCCCCCTACTTGTGGTTTCAGGGGTCCATGCCTCCTAGTCTTCCAAAGGCACGGTATTGCCTTCGCCCCTCCCTCGACGCTGCTGGGGTCCGAGGTGCTTGCAAGGCTGGGCGTTGGCAGCTTGATGAACTGTCCGGCCTACTTGAGTCCCTGAGCGAGAAAGCTGACTATATGGATCAAGTTGAAAAACTTGAGACCGAACTCGCGGTGAAGGAGAAATGGGCGGCCAAGCAAGCTGAAGTTCACAGGGGGGTAGAATCAGAGTTGAAGAAAACTAAAGAAACGCTCCAGAGGAAAACTGAAGAGGCAAGCCAAGTTCATTTTGCGAACAAGGCCCTAGAGCGGGAAGTTGCCGACCTCCAGAATAAGAACAAATCCATACCCCTCCTTGAAGAAGAATTATAACTGGAGAAGAAGAGATCGGCTAAGCTTGCTGACGATCTCAAAGTTATAGAGGACGGTCGCAACAAGGACCTTGGGGAGTGGGAGTCTATTCGGAAGGAGATGCAAGCCCAAATTGATGAACTCAAAAAGGGTGGTGCGAGTGCTGGGCCTTCAGAAGAGGATTATGCCAAGGTTCAAAGAAGACTAGCTGCTGCAAAGGCCAAGGCTACCAAAGCCTTGGGGATATGCAAAAATGTGGCGTATGAATCTTTCGGCCTGGCCCTTCGTCAAGTCTACTATCGTAACCCTGGAGTGAAGCTGAATTTGTACGGATTAGATCCGTTCTTCGAGTTCCATGGGGGAAGACTTGTCGAAGTTCATAAGGACGGATCGCACCATGAACCCCATGCATCTCTATATGAATTGCCTCCCCTTCCAGAAGGTCAAAGTATGGAACCCACAGCGTCCACCGCTGCCTCTGGAGCCGAAGCACAAGAAGGTGCCCCAACTGGAGTGGAAGACAAAACGGAGGAGGTAAGAGTGCCCACAGCAGAGGAGCAAGCGCCGGCCTCTTAATTTAACGCTTTCATTCGTAGCCGTGTTCTGGGATTGGCTCCAGTTTTAAAACACTTTGTAACCTGCACCTTTTCTTATTTTTGAAAATAAAATTCACTATTGCTTTTCTTCAACTGCTTGCGTTGAACGTGTGATTGTTGAATAACTTAGTGTTATACAAAACACCTTATTGTCTTCAATGCTTTACGAATCCGTTCTGCGTGGTTACCTAGCTGCTAAGAGCGTACTTATCACACCGGATTAAAATAACAAATTATAACGAATAATTGACAATTAATTGAAAGCATGCCCTGTCCCCAAGTGTAAGTACATTGGGAAGGGAAAGTTTATCTCAAGGATTATTCTTTAACTTCTTAAAAAGATAGAAATGCTTATCTGTCCTCGAAGATGTAGAGCGGGTACGTTAGCGTTCAACCGCTCCGGGGTGGATGTTCCACAACTGAGGACGGACATTGCCTTTGAATTTTAGTATAACTTTGACAAGGGTAAGCTTTTGCGCCTTTCTCTTGAGGTTCGGTTTGGTTTTACTCCTCAAGTCTTCACGTGGTGTTCGGTTCGATCCTACTAACCGTACTTGGAGTTCGGTGCAATCCTACAATCCAAACCTTCAACACGGGGTTCAGATCAGGGCTAATCCTGAACCTACTACGCCCGTTACTTGGGGTTCAGCGTGGTCTTGAAGAAGAACCAGCTTACTGCGCCCAAGCCTTCAACACGGGGTTCAGATCAGGGCTAATCCTGAACCTACTGCGCCCGTTACTTGGGGTTCAGCGCGGTTTTCAGTATGAACCGGCCTACTGCGCCCAAGCCTTCGCATGGGGTTCGGTATGTGGCCTTGAAAAAGGACCAGCCCTACAACCCATGTTGTCTTCGAATGGGGTTCAGTTTGTGGCCTTGAAAAAGGACCAGCCCTACAACCCATGTTGTCTTCGAATGGGGTTCGGTTTGTGGCCTTGAAAAAGGACCAGCCCTACAACCCATGTTGTCTTCGAATGGGGTTCGGTTTGTGGCCTTGAAAAAGGACCAGCCCTACAACCCATGTTGTCTTCGAATGGGGTTCGGTTTGTGGCCTTGAAAAAGGACCAGCCCTACAACCCATGTTGTCTTCGAATGGGGTTCGGTTTGTGGCCTTGAAAAAGGACCAGCCCTACAACCCATTCCACCTCAAGGAGTTACATCGTCAAAACACACGATGTGTGATTGAGATCATCCGTCCCGAGGGGTCTTCATCCGTTATCTCATCAACTACAGAATGGGTAGTTGCGTTCATCCGTCCCGAGGTATATGCGTATTAAACTACGGCTATAAATCACAACACATAAGAGAAGTGAGAACGATAGGGCGGTTAAGATGTATTCTCATTAAAATTGAAAGTACATTACACAAAGAGCGTAGTTGGGGCCATGCCTCGTTAAAACCTTCTTGAGAAAACCCAATGGGAAAAAACTCAAGTAAGGAAAAAGAGTACACGCCGTCTTACCAACTAGCTGTAATAAACTCGTAAGTTCTGAGTGTTCCATTTGTTGCAGATTGGAGTTCCATCAAGTTCTTCCAACCGGTATGACCCTCTTCCAGTCACCTCAGAAACTCTATAAGGACCTTCCCACGTCGGTGCGAGCTTTCCTTGATGGGCAAACTTATTCCCCACACTGGCCTTTCTCAGAATGAGGTCTCCGGTGTTAAAAGCTCTGTACTGGACGCGTTTATTGTACCGGAGTGCAGCCTTTGCTTTTATTGCCTGATCTCTGACGAAAGCCTTTTCCCTTAGCTCTTGGAGGACGTCCAGTTCTGATGCTAAGTTGGCGTTGTTATCTTCAGCTGAAAAATACTCCACACGAGCTGATCTTGTTTGTAACTCCACTGGAATCATCGCCTCAACCCCGTACATCAGCCGGTATGGGGATTCGTTAGTTGAAGAATGAGGCGTAGTGCGGTATGCCCATAAAACATGACATAGCTAGTCAGTCCATCCTCCCTTCGCTTCTCCCAGACGCTTCTTCAACCCCTTTAGCACTTCTCGGTTAGCTACCTCTGCTTGCCCATTGGTTTGGGGATGTTCAACAGATGAAAATATCTGGATTATCCCCAGTCCTTCAAGCAAATCCGTGAACTTTTTGTCTGTAAACTGGGTGCCGTTGTCAGTCACAATCCACCCTGGCACCCCGAACTGAGCTATGATATTCTCGTATACGAAACGTCTTGTACGTGCAGAAGTGATATGCACTACAGGTTCTGCCTCGATCCATTTAGTGAAATAATCTACCTCCACGATCAAGTATTTAATACTTCCTGGCGCAGTGGGAAACGGACCCAAAATATCAAGGCCCCATTGGTAGAACGGCCAAGGCACGGCAGATGAAGATAACTCTTGGGCCGGTGTATGGTGGAGATTAGAGAATTTTTGGCAAGCGTCGCACTTCCTCACGAAATCTGCGGAATCCTGCTTCACAGTGGGCCACCAGTATCCAGCCCTGAGGACTTTTCTCATTAGGCTTCAGCCTCCAGCATGGTGCCCATATTGCCCCTTGAGCACCTCAGCCAAGACCGCTTGAACTTCGTCTTCTCTTAAACATGAAAGATATGGGACAGAGAATCCCCTTCTGTAGAGAATACCATCGACCATAGTAAAATATGGCAGCTCCCTCTTCACTCGTCTCCTTTCCTTCTCGTCAGTGGGAAGTTGACCATCAGCCAGATAGCGAATATAGGGAATGACCCAAGAATCCTCATATGGATAGCTCACCATGACAGCATTCAGAGAAGGATACAGAGGTATACTGGGCGATGTCAAAGTGCTTTGAACCACCGTTGTTGTGCTGCCAGGCTGCTTTGTACTTGCCAATCTTGACAAGATGTCCGCTCTGGTATTTTCTTCCCTGGGCACATGCTTGAACTCTAAAACTTCAAATCTTCCCTTCAACTCATTAACACAATTCAAGTACAATTGAAGTTGTGGTTCCTTCGCCTGGTACTCCCCCTGGATCTGTGAAATCACCAGCTGGGAATCACTGCAGAGTGTAACTGCTGATGCTTCGATGTCAATCGCCGCACGGAGACCGGCCAAGCATGCTTCGTATTCAGCTTGATTGTTGGAGGTCTTGAAATTGAATCGGAGGGAAATTTCTAAGTGCACACCGTCATCACTTTCTACCACCACACCTGCTCCACAACCTTTGCTGTTCGATGAGCCGTCAACGTAGATGGTCCAATGCGCTCGAGGGGTGGTCGGGTCCGCCCCAGTCATTTCCACTACAAAATCAGCCAACACTTGCGCCTTGATGGCTCCTCGAGGCTCATATGAAATTTCAAATTCAGACAGCTCGATAGACCACTTTATCATCCTTCCGGCGAGGTCTGGCTTGCTGAGCACTGAACGGAGTGGCAGATCCGTTCTCACCAATACTGGGTGCGCATGGAAATAAGGCCTCAGCCGTCGTGACGCCCACACAACTGCCAGGGCGGCTTTCTCAATCTTCTGATACCTTCCTTCCGCCCCCTGAAACGTTTTACTAGTAAAGTACACCGGTCTCTGCCCTTCAGGGGTTTCTTTCACCAAGGCCACACCTAGAGCTTCATCAGAGATTGCTAAGTATAAAATTAACGTTTCGCCAGGGTCAGGCTTAACCAGAATTGGTGGACTCGAGAGAACGGCCTTGAGCTGCTGGAAAGCTTGCTCTTGTTCCTCTCTCCATTCAAAACTCTTGTGTTTCTTCAACGCCTTATACAAGGGGAGGGACCTGTGCGCCATCTTAGGCATGAAACGAGCTAAAGCGGCCACTTTCCCATTCAATGATTGGACCTCCCTCAAACATTTAGGACTCTGCATGTCCAGGATTGCTTGACATTTCCCGGGGTTAGCCTCAATGCCTCGTTGGGTCAACATAAATCCCAAGAATTTTCCTGCTGGAACGGCGAAGGTGTACTTTAAAGGGTTTAACCTCATGTTGTACTGCCGAAGCCTAGCGAAGACTTGGCGTAGATCTTCAATGTGGTCTCCTCCAGCGGGCGTTTTGGCTATGATATCATCAATATAGACTTCGACCAGCCTTGTATGCATCCCTTCAAAGACTTTGTTAATCATGCGCTGATAGGTAGCGCCGGCGTTCTTCAATCCAAAAGGCATGACGGTGTAGCAGAAAACACCGCGGTCATTGATAAAGGCAGTTTTCTCCTGGTCTTCCTCCCACATCGGAATCTGGTTGTATCCCGAATAGGCATCCATGAAACTGAGGTATTGGTAACCAGATGAATCATCCACCATGCGATCGATGTTAGGCAGGGGATATGGATCTTTGGGGCAGCAACGGTTAAGATCCACATAATCTGTACACATTCTCCATTTGCCGTTAGCCTTCTGCACCATGACCACATTAGAAAGCCAAGATGAATAACGTATCTCCCTTATAAAACCTGCTTTCAATAACTCCTCTGTCTGCTCGCAGGCCGCCCTCTGCTTCTCCGGTCCCAACCTCCTCTTCTTCTGGGCCACCGGTCTTGTTTCAGGATACACTGCAAGCTTGTGGCAACAGAAATCAGGATCCATCCCAGGCATGTCCGCTGCTGTCCACGCGAAAAGATCTTTGAACTCCTGCAAAAGGGTTAATAAGCATTGCTCCATAGCAAACTCCAACTTATCGTTGATATGCGTGACCTTCTCGGGGGAATCTCCCAATACAACATCCCTGGAACCACCATCTGGGGTGGGCTTAGATGGATTGAGTGGATCAATCTTCAATTCCGCTCTGGGGTCCAGGTCAATGAGACTGACAGACCCTGCCGATGTTCCTCCGTCGTTTAACTTCCTCTTCTTGTTGAATGCTTCCAATTTAACCATGTTGAGGCTCAAGTTATAACAATATCGAGCCATCTCCTGATCACCGTGGAGAGAGGACACACCGTTGTCCTTGTCAATGAATTTGATCAAGAGGTGAGGAGTGGATACAATTGCTTCCATAGCGTTCAGTGTTGGACGGCCTATGATACCATTGTACGGGGATTCCACGTCAATCACCAGAATTCTTGACTTGACCGTTCTTGCACCGGGCTCCCCTTCAAAAGAAATCAAAGTGTCAAGGTATCCCTTGGTGGGTTGCTTGGCTCCATTAAACGCTGTGAGTTCTTGTGTGTAGGGTTGTAAATCTGCATCACTGAAACCCATTCGTTTGAAACAATTATAAAAGATAACATCACAGGAACTTCCCTGATCGACGAGGATCCTCTTGACGTCCTTATTGGCTATGAAGGCCACAATAACTACCGCATCATCACCTCCTGGAATTGTTGGGCCGAAGTCATCATCAGTAAATGACACCGTCGGGGCTGTCATACCGTCCCTGAAAGGGCGGTTATCCCTCGGTTTACCCTGGACTGACAGAATCATCTTGTGGTGATTCTTTTGTGCTGTGATTGATGTTCCTCCCCCCGCAAATCCTCCAGCTATCATCTCAATCACTTCTCGTCTGCCCTGCCTCTGCTGCTGGGGCATGTTACTTTGTTGGGCACCTTCAGCAATCACTACCCCCTTCTGCTTCTCAGCCGCAGTGAACTTCCTTGCTGGGTTGCGTGTATTATCATCTTCATCATCAGGATCTCTATTTCTTTTCTCCATCCTGTGAGGCTCATCCATAGATTTCTCCTTAAACAAATACTGCTTCAGCTTTCCTTCCCGAATGAGAGTTTCCACCATATTCTTTAACGCCTTGCACTCATCAGTGTTGTGCCCTGTCTGCTCATGGAAAGTGCAGTATTTACGTGGGTTACCACCCCTCTTGGCTGGGGCTGGCTTCCTTATACCAAAGACGTTCAGAGTTGGCCAACCAACCTCCCTCATAATTTGTGAGTGCCTGGTGTTCAACGGAGCATAGTGGTCGAACGATGATACACGCCTATCTCGTGGATGCTGACGAGCGTTCACAAAGTCTTCTCTAAAGGCACGCTTCTCAGGCCTCACTCTCTCCTTTTCTCTCTGTGGCTGCTGAGCGGGTACAGAAGGCTTTATTCTTGTTGCAGTTGCCTCTAGATACATCTCTATGCCCACGTACTTGGAAGCTTTCCTTCGAAACTCCTCGAAGGTTGTTGGTGGGCTCTTTGCCAAAGATAGGGCAAAGGCTGAACCAGGCTGAAGAGCTTCCACGACAATATGGAGTTGTATGGCCTCCGTGAGGTTAGGGACCAAAGCAGCTTCCTTGTAAAACCTTCTCAAGAACTCCTTAAGAGTTTCAGTCTCTCCCTGCTTTATCTGGGCCAGGGTATGAGACGTTCTTGGGATATCCCTAGAAATAACGAAATGGCTTTCGAATGCAGCAGCCATTTCCTCCCAAGAGTCTATAGATCCTGAGGGTAAACTTTTAAACCAGCTGAGAGCTTCCTCCGTCAACGTCCTTGGGAACATTCTGCACATGACATCTTCGTCTGCTCCCAGATACATAGCTTCATAAACATAAGCATCCAAATGCTTAGTGGGGTCGGTCTCTCCATTATACTTCCCGATCAATAATGGCTGAGTTGTTTGCAAGTGTTTTGGGATGACAATACTCATCAGCCTTCTTGAGAAAGGGACACTGAGCTTGTATGTCCCTGAAGTTACCACCGCCTGCTCCCTTCTCCTGGTGCTGACTCTATCACCAGAGTCCTGCGTCTGCTCCCTCTCTTCATATGTGGGGATCTTCGAATACTGGAGGGTTGTAGATCTATCCCTCGCTGATGCATGGTGAGCATCCTCTGCATGAGACATTACTCTGTCCCCAGCTCCTCCTCTCTCCCGCCTCAACTCCATCAGCTCCTCCCTGAGTTGCCTGATAACCTCATCGTGAGGGTCAGGCGTCTGCACTTGCACCATCCTCCGGGTTTGAGTTACAGGGGATTCGAAGACGAGTCTCCTCCCAGCCTGTTGATGGGTCACATCCTCCACGTGACCTTCGACGAAATCTCTCCCATCACTTCCATTGTGACAACCAAACTTCTGCGAAAATGGGAATAACTCTATCGAGTCCCACTGGGCGTGCCAATGAACTGGTCTAGACCGGGGTCTAGGATCCGGTGTGGGACCAGCCACAAGAATGCAGGTGTTTTTAAGGTTTGCACACCGGAACAGTGTATATCCGATGTATTAATCCGGTCTCTCAGTGGGAGAGGCCGGTCTTGTTGTCCTGGAGATCCTTCACACCAACGTTTCGCGTTGTAGGGGGCGAAAGGGGGTGCCACCTGCGAAGATTCTCCGACGCTCAAGTTAGAAGAGTGTAAGAACTCAATGAATGCTTTAAGCGAAGTAATAGTAAAAGTGTGAGATAGAACAACGATACCATGCATGTGTATTGATATGGGCTTCTTATAGTTGAACGTAAGAGAAATGAGTCGTTGGATGCAGGTGGGTCCCTTAGCTCTGATTGCGTGTATATTGTGTCAATCAAAGTGGCTCGACTTTCAGAATGTGTCAGGAGGGTAGGTCAATTATCAGAGTACGATCCTCTTGGGAGAGGAGAGGATAATCACCTTTTCCGCATAATCTGCTGACACGCCCACTTACTTTCTGAAGCCATTGATGTGACGTATTTTGCTACAAACAGTGTCTTCGTTGATAAGTTATCAGGGACTCTTCTCTTGCTGTGACTGAAAAGCCAACAGTTATATAAACACCCTGTAAAAATGAACATAGAACCGTTATGGAGAAAATGAATGATGTTGTCGTGGAGTGAGGACGGACGGCCAGACAACGGATATCCGGTGTGGTAATGTTGAACCAGGACACCGGTTTTCCTTATATGAGGTCAGTCTGACGTCACAAGAATGGGGGCCGGTATCCAGACCGGATCAAGAGGAGTCCATGAAATTGAAACTACTAATGATGGAGATAAAAATGGAAATGTAAATTTGCTGAGCTAGCAACACTTATGAAAAATATTACTGTGTCTCAAAAACAACAACTTGCAACCCCTGCTAAGGTATGTTCTATTTGTACTTCATTAGATCATTATACCGATTGTTGTCCTACATTGCAGGAAGCTAAAATTCCCAATGAAAATCCTCAAGTATGTGCTGCCAACTTATACAATAACAGACTGCCACAATAAGAACATAATAATTATGATCTTTCTTCTAACAAATATAATCCTGGTTGGAGGAATCACCTTAATTTAAGATGGGGTAATTCCTCACAACAACCTCATACACCTTTTCAGCCAAATACTGGACCAAGCAGACCTTATCAACCTCCTCATATTCAACAATAAGCTACACAAATAGCTGCACCTTCCATTGAGAAATCAAATTTGGAGGAATTGATAAAGCAAATGTCAGTAGATAATTTGAACTTTCAAAAAAGAACTGAGGCTACAATTCAGACCCTTGAAAATCAGATTTATCAATTGGCTACATCTTTAAACCATTTGCAGTCTCAAGGTTCAGATAAATTGTCCGTTTAGACAATTGTCAATCCTAAAAATGTAAGTGCAATTACTTTAAGATCTGGTAAAGCTATCCATGGACCCGAAAAATAATAACAAACTGAAAATACTATTGTCATAGAAAACATGCAGAAGAAGTTTTAGATAGTTCAAGTAATAATTGTAATGATATATCTCTTACAAATCCTCCTTCTGTAGCTGGTCCTGATAAACAACATATCCCTCTTCCATTTCCACAAAGACAAAAATGTATACAAAATAAGAAAATGGATGAGGAGATCTTGGAAACATTTAGAAAAGTAGAGGTAAATATACCTTTATTAGAAGCCATGAAGCAAATCCCAAGATATGACAAATTCCTTAAAGAGCTATGCACTAATAAAAGAAGACTAAAAGCAATGAAAGGATTAACATAAGTAGAAATGTGTCTGCATTAATTGAGAAACCTTTGTCACATATACCAGAAAAATGTAAAGACCCTAGGACGTTTACCATTCCATGCATAATAGGCAATAACAAGGTGCATCTATTAATGTTATGCCTATGACTATATTTACTTCACTTTCCCTTGGACCTTTACAAACTATAGGTGTGGTTATACAATTAGCAAATCAAAGCTTTGCACATCCCGCAGGAATTATTGAAGATGTCCTTGTTAAAGTTAACGATTTAATTTTTCCTACAGATTTTATGTTCTAGATATGGAAAGTGAGAATTCCACCAATAAAGCTCCAATAATTTTAGGTAGACCATTCTTAAAAACAGCTAGAAGAAAGATAGATATGCATGCAGGAACACTTTCTATGGAATTTGGAGATAGTGTGGTTAGATTCAACATTTTAGATGCTATGAAGCATCCTACTGAAGATCATTCTATTTTTCAAATTGACTTAATAACTGATTTAGTTGATGATAATATTATTAAGTTGCTTGATGGTGTTGATTTTCCTGTATTGTCTGATTTTTATGATTCATTTGTTTGTGATTCATGCATGGATTCTCATCAATGCAATGTATGTGCTGAAATTGAGAAATATCTGCTTAATGATAATAATGATCCATACTCCCTTAAAACAGAAAATATAGTTCCAGATATTGTTTCAAAAGAATCAGAGTGTAATAATTTGATTAAAGTAGTTACAAATACATCTGATTATGTTGAAGTACAAGTCGCTGAAACAAATTCAACCAAATTGATTCCTTCAATAATGCAGCCTCCCATGTTAAAGTTAAAACCTCTTCTTGAACATTTAAAGTATGCATATTTAGAGGAAGATAAGAATCTTCTAGTGATTATTTCTAACAAATTAAATGTTGATCAAGAAACAAGGTTGTTGCAGATTATTAAGAAGCATAAGAAAGCAATTGGTTGGACTTTGGCAGATATCCTAGGTATTAGCCCTTCCATGTGTATGCATAGAATTCTATTAGAGGAAGAAGTTAAACTAGTAAGAAGTTAAACTAGTAAGGCAATCACAAAGAAGACTTAATCCTCAGATCCTTGATGTAGTTAAAAAAGAGGTAACAAAATTATTACAAGCTGGCATCATTTACCCTATATCATATAGCACTTGGGTCAGCCCTGTACAAGTGGTTCCTAAAAAGTCTGGAATCACAGTGGTTAAAAATGAAAATGATGAACTAATTCCTACCAGAATCCAAAATAGTTGGCGAGTATGCATTGATTACAGGAAACTTAACAAAGCAACCTGAAAGGATCACTTTCCTTTACCTGTCATTGATCAAATGTTGGAACGACTGGCAGGTAAGTCACATTACTACTTTCTAGATGGATTTTTAGGTTACTTCCAAATTTATATTGCACTAGAAGATCAAGAAAAAACAACATTTACATGTCCTTTTGGCACTTTTGCTTATAGGAGGATGCCTTTTGGCTTATGCAATGCCCCTGTACCTTTCAAAGATGCATGATTAGTATCTTTGCTGATTTTCTTGAAAATTGCATGGAAGTATTTATGGATGATTTCAAAGTATATGGTTCATCATTTGATGCTTGCTTAAATAGTCTAGATAAAGTATTACATAGATGCATTGAAACTAACCTTGTTCTTAATTATGAGAAATGCCACTTCATGGTAGAAGAAAGAATAGTTTTAGGACATGTAATATCTAAAAAAAGGCATAGAAGTAGATCCTATAAAAATTGATGTAATTTCCCAATTACCTTATCCTTCTTGTGTGTGAGATATTCGTTCTTTTCTTCATCATGCAGGTTTTTATAGAAGGTTTATAAAAAACTTCAGTAAGATAGTCCTTTTGTTGTCTAACTTAATAAAAAAAATATAAGATTTGACTTTAATGACAAATGTAAAGAGGCTTTTGATTGCTTAAAGAAAGCTTTAACTACCACTCCTATCATCTAAGCACCAGATTGGTCACTTCCATTTGAACTTATGTGTGATACATCAAATTATGCATTAGGAGCTGTTCTTGCTCAAAGAGTAGGTAAAGTACAACATGTTATTTACTATGCCTCATGAAATTTGGATACTGCACAAATAAACTATACTACCACAGAAAAAAAACTACTTGCTATTGTGTTTGCACTTGATAAATTTAGATCTTATTTGCTTGGTTCAAAAGTAGTTGTATTTTCAGATCATACAGCATTAAAGTTCCTTTTAAAGAAACCAGATGCAAAACCAAGATTGATCAGGTGGATGTTGCTGCTCCAAGAATGACATTGAATTTAGGGATAAAATTAGAGCAGAAAATTTGGTGGCTGATCACATAAGCAGAATTGAAAAATAACTTGACCCAATTTCCATTAGAGATGATTTCCCCGATGAACAACTTATGGGAATACATGATTCCACTCCATGGTTTGCTGATTTGGTAAACTACTTAGTTGCTTCTGTTACTCCCATACATGTATCTAAATAACAAATAATAAAACTAAAAAGTGATTCTAAATACTATGTTTAGGATGATTCTTACTTATGGAAACTTTGTAGTGATCAAGTCATTAGAAGGTATGTACCTGAAAATGAATTTCATTCCATTCTTATATTTTGTCATACATATGTATGTGGTGGACATTTTGGACCTCAACGTACAGCAAGGAAAGTATTAGAATCTGGTTTGTATTGGCCAACAATTTTTTGTGACTCATATACATTTTGTAAATCTTACGAACAATGTCAAAGAATGGGAAACATATCTCATAGAAATGAGATGCCTCAACAACCCATGTTATTTTGTGAAATGTTTTATGTTTGGGGCATAGATTTCATGGGACCTTTTCCTATATCTTTTGGTTTTGATTATATATTACTTGTGGTCGATTATGTGTCTAAATGGGTTGAAGCTAAAGCTACTCGAACTGATGATTCTAAAGTTGTTGCAGATTTTGTTAGATCACACATATTTTACAGGTTTGGTGTTCCTAAAGCCATTTTTAGTGATCAAGGATCACATTTTTGCAACCGTAAAATGGAGTCCCTTCTTAAAAAATATGGAGTTATGCATAAGGTTTTAACACCTTATCACCCCCAAACAAATGGGCAAGCTGAAGTGTCCAATCAGGAATTAAAAATGATCATTTAAAAAACAGTACAACCAAATTGGAAGATTGGAGAAAAAGGTTAGAAGATGCTCTTTGGGCTTATAGAACAGCTTATAAAACACTTATTGGAATGTCACCCTATAGGATTGTTTTTAGAAAATCATGTCACTTACCTGTAGAAATTGAGCACAAAGCTTATTTGGTAGTAAAACAATGTAACTTGGACTTAAATGAGGCCGGTAAAGAAAGGAAACTCCAACTACAGGAACTGGAAGAAATTTGTTTGGAAGCTTATGAAAGTTCTAAAACCTATAAAGAAAAAGCCAAATCCTTTCATGACAAGCAGGTCTTGAGAAAAAACTTTTTTATTGGACAAAAAGTTTTATTGTACAATTCACGTCTAAAGCTCATATCTTGTAAGCTTTGCTCTAAATGGGCAGGCCCATTTGAAATAACTAATATCTTTCCTTATGGTGTGATTGAAATTTCAGATAAAGCGACAAACAAGGTTTTCAAGGTAAATGGGCACCGACTTAAACCTTTCTTTCAAGGGTTCCAAGAGCACATAGATACGAAATTGTATTTGTGTGATGCCAAATATTTTGACTAATTTTTCCTAATAAAAATATTTATAAAAAAATAAAAAATAAAAAATAAAAAAATAAAAAAAATGGATATCAATTAATTACATCATCATTTTTTCGGTGCTAACACTTGTCTCAATCATTATTATTATAATTTTTTTGGCATTGTTATCATTTTCTTGTAGTAGTTAAAAGGTCATCGTCAGGCTCGTGACGTTAAACAAGCGCTTGATAGAAGGCAACCTATCACCTTCTTCATCTCTACTATTCTCTATAACCTTATTTTCTATTCTCTCTTTTCTAAACAGCTACAACTTCAAAGTAATCTGACAATGGAACAAACCTTTGCAAAACTTAAGGAAAGATTCCCTATACTTCCACGCGATGTGGTTGTAAACATTTACAAAGCTCGAGTTCAAAGGTTAAAACTACTCATATATTTTGGCATTCTAGAGAATGTTCATTGGCTTATTGAAGCAAAGGTACGTCTTTCTGGTGAATTACATAAATCTTATATAAAACATTTGCCAAGTATAGGACATAGTTCTTATTCTAAAAAACAAAGAGCTAAGAGGATGGGAGTTTGCCATAAGTGTGCAAGATGGAACTGTGATACACGTTATAGAAACCCTGAAATGGTATCTATAAATCGGGAGGACAAAATTAAATTTATAAAGGATGCACTGAGTAAAGAGTGTAACTTGGATAACTTAATCCAAACTCTTGAGACGCATCCATGTGGAATTGTTCAAGGAGTCCTTCTGAAATTATATGATCTATTCATTCAACAAAAAGAAAACTATAGCCTTGGGAATTTGGCGTTAAACGACCCTGTTTGCCAGTTTATAAGAAAACTGGATGGGTAGCAAAAACCTCGACTCATAGAAGGTGTTTAAGCCGTTACTGGACGTAAAACCAGAGGAAGATGTGAGCCACAATCACAACTACTGTACATATTTACTATTGTTTTCAATGTTTTACTTTTCTGAATTCACTTTGACTTTTAAAATTACCTGTTTTTATTTTCTTCAATCATGTCTTTTCAAATTTCATCAGTACCGTCATTTCTTTTTATATGACAATAATTATCTAAACTTTTTATCTTTCATCAATTATTTTATCTCAGTTTTCATCTATATAAGGGCGCATAACTCTATATAGAAAACATAAAAAAAGATAAAAAAAATCAAATCCATTTGTGTGTTTGGTGGATCCAACAATGGTAATTGTAAGGAGTACCTAATAGCAGCTACTAAGTTGGGAAAACTATTGGCTGCAAAAGAAATAAAGGTCTTGTATAGAGGAGGAGTACAGGGTTTGAGAGGCTGCATGGCACTATCTGTACTAGTTGAAGGAAGCAACGTCTCTAGTATCATCGTACATCATGTTGGTATTACACCAGCTATTGCTGTAGGAACTGAGGTAAAAGTTACAAGCATCCATCAACGAATGGCTCGTATGGTTATAGGTGTTGAAGCCTTTATTGCACTTCTTGGAGGTTTTGGTACTTTTGAGGAAATATTTTGCATTGCATCATGGTGTAGCATGAACCTTCATAAAAAGCCATTAGGATTGTTAAATATTAATGGTTTTTATGACAGTTTGTTAATATTTTTAGATAAAGCTGTGGAACAGGGCCTTATAACTCAAGATGATCGATCATTCATTCATGCTTCGTCAAATGCAGATAAATTGATTGATATTTTACAGAGATTTTTACCCCAACCTCAACCCCTTTTGAAGCAAGATAAGGATCACATACACAAGCGAAAGAATCCAGAACCAGACACCACCCTTCGGTTATAACTTCTTTCTCACCTTTATCTAGATTAAAAATAAAAAAATATAAAAAATAAAAAAAAAAGACTATGGAAATCATATAAGACACTGAGGACAATGTCTTGAATAAGTGTGGGGGGGTCTGAGTTATATATATAGTCTATTATTTTTTTTTGTGAGGGATAGACAGAGTAAAGATTAATTTAGGAAAGTTGCATCTAAAGTCATAAAGATGCATCTTTGAGAACTAAAGTCTTGAGACGTATTCTTCACTCTATAGTTTCAGTATCACTTTTGTTTAATTTTTTTGTTTTAAACTAAAAAAATAAAAATAAAATTTAATTGTGTCATGAGTACTTTTGTTAGGATGGGCTGAGTAAAGAGTCCAAACTCTCGAGATGCATCCTCGCAACACATCTCACTCGGATAACCACAATCGTTTCACCTTCTTTATCAATTTTAAAAAAAAAAACACACATACATAGCCACTATCTTTATTTTAGTGTTGGGTATCCTTTGGCTTTACCTTCACCAAAATCATTTCCATTCGACATCAACCATTCTGCAACCATAAAAATCATCTTCATCATTCTCCAGTCGCCACACTTTGCCTTCATCCTTTTCTTTCAGATCGAAGCCACACCACACCACTAGGCAATCATCAGGTTCTTTATTTCCTCTTAATGGATGATATAACAAAGTCTTTCTATAGGCATACAAATGAATTAAGATGTATGTTATTGCTTTTGATGCTACTTATGGTTGTGTTGATGATATTTTTCTTATGGGTTCTAACACAAGGCCTGTGAAACTGGATTGTATGACATAATCAAATTGTTCAGTTATACTAACCATTTCATATGTAATTGAGCTGATCAATTTGTTGTAGGTATCTTCGTTACTAAGCGCACTTAAAAAAAGTACAGAGCAAGAAGCATAAGGAACCGGATCTTGACACCAATATTTAGTTACGATTTATTTTTCCTTCTTTGTTTCTTGTTCAAAAAAAATCATCATTTCTAGTTTTTCATTTTAAATTCTACATGCTTTTCACTAATTTTTTTTTAATTTGTCTGAGTAATGAGTAATTACATCATCCTTGTCCAATATTTCACGACATGTTGTGAATAATTTCCTTGCATATTAATTTAATAAGTTGTTTGTGAAGATCAAATTGTATATGAATTGTGATAGATTGACCACCCTCGGTGAGATTTTGAGCTTAATTGGATGGACCAGATTATGCCATCTTTCTTTTGTTTTTGATTGACCCTTATTTATTAGTATTCTAGAACTTGACTTGTTTCTTTTTTATGTATTATGTTCCATATGCATGCTTTGATGTGATTAAGGCCATTTTTGTTTTAACCAAACACTAGTCATATGCCTTACCTTACATATTTTGCATTGTTACCCACGTTGAGCCTATATCCATTTCTTGATTCAGCCACATAATTAGCCAATAGCGTCAAAAAAAAACATGATCACCTTTGTTTAGGAATTGATTAGGAGTTTTGGAATTACTATGAATAAAGATTCTTGATGATTGTGGAAATGTACCCAAGATATGTATGTTGTTGTTTCATTGTTCAAAAAGAAAGTAAAAAAAAAAGAAATGTTAAAAAAAAGAAGAAGAAGAAAAAGAAGAAGTGGTGAATATATGTATAAAAATAATCAGGAGGATTTATTCCCCTGTTTTATCCTCCATCATGTTTTATTTTGCTAAGTATTGAGTTTAAAAATGAACTTCCACAATCACTGAATCACTTACTCCATTGCTCTTTTTCAATCCTAAGTTTAGTCATACTATTTCATTTTATCCACCCTGTATCACCTTGGCCCTATTATAACCTTAATAAAGTCCTTTTGATCTCTGCATGCATATGTGTTCAAATATGAAAATTAGAAATTTGTCAAGCCTATGGTAGTACTAATTTATTTGGGTGATTTCTGAGAGTATACACAAACCCAAACAATTGAGATATAAAGAGCATGAAGAGAACATCTATCACATTTTCATCCATTCTTTGATTTGATCACTCAATTTGTGTAACTAGTATGTAATGCTTCTTATTCACACTTATCATGACTTCTTGATATAAGGGATGATGTGTATTACTTATTATTTTAGACTTCAAAAAAAAGTCAAAAATCAATTTAAAAAAAAAAACCTTTTTCTGTTGTTTCTCATTTTAGTTTTTGGTTTGGTTTTGCCCTGGAGTGCAAAAGCTTAAGTGTGGGGGAATTTGATAAATCAATTTTAATACACTTCTTATAGTTTTACACTTGGGGTTTATTATATAATTACTATGTTTAATAATAGTATTTTAATTAAGTTGTATGTTGTTTAGTTAAATTGAAGTATTATGTATATATGTTTCAATTTTCATTTTTTGTATGTATCTTGAGTATCTTGCCTTGTTTTGGCCATAACTTGGGCTTTTAAGATCCAAATGGGCTAATCTTGGAGCCCATGGAAAGCTAAGATAGAGGCCTACATAATGATGATCAGATTTAGTTATTTTACATCTGAAAAAAATAAAGAAATGGAGCTTGAATCAATCAGCCCTCATTTGTCCCACCAGCATTGACATTGTTCACCAAAATACACATATCTAGAGTTGTAAATGTCCAAATAACCTCATTCCTATGCTAAATTCTCAATAAGATAGAGATCTACAACTTTTATGTTGAAGGTTTTGCAAAATTCAGCCATCTAGATGGTCATATTTGACTTGCAAGGTGGAGAAGAGAAAGAGAAGAATGAATTTCAACACCTACCATTATCTTCTTTTGAATTATTGTAATTTCAAGCCCACCAATATTGAAAAAATGCATTAATGATCAGAAAATAAATGTATAGTATCATGATATCTTGCCTATAAATAGATTCTTGAAGTCGTAAGGAAGATACACAAGAGATACATAAGAAATACATGCATTAGTTTTCATTACATTTCTATATCTTTGCTTTAGTTTCTTAAGTTTTAGTTCTTTCTCTTGCTTTATTTCTTTGTTCTATATTCCATCCCTTAAGTTATGGTTTTAATTTCCATTCCTCAATATCAAGTAAGTTAATTTTATTATTTGTTATTTACTTTTATAATCAAAGTTATAGTTAATTTAATATTAGCTTTCATTGTTAAAAATTATCATGGAAGCTTAATCTTTTAAAATCAACTCAAGGAATTTAATTTTTCTTTATGTTAACTTTGAGTTCTTGCTCTTAATATTTTGATTGAAGATAATTACTTTTCTTTGTTTCTCAAACACTTATGATGGTAGATTATTTAAGTGTATAACCGATTGGTATATAATTAAATAATCTATAATCTAAACTGATGTTGGTTGGTTAATCAATAATCAATTTGAGAACAAAGATTAAGTCACTAAATAAGAGATTTCTATTTAGTTTCTTAACTCAATCAAATTATGGTTTTAAAGTTATTTTAGTAATTAATAAGAATATATCGATTGATTATTCTTATTAGTTCATTAATTCAATTCTAGAAGATTTTCTAAAATATAATCATTTAGGGATTCCAAATGATTCAAGGTTGAGAAATTAATTATATTTAATCATATTTGTGATCAATGATTAGTTAACTAAAGATTTATAAAATTCCTTGGGTTGGTTGGTTTTAAATTTGATTAGTCTTACTCATAAATTTACTTTTTGTACTATTATATAATTACTTAATTTTCCTTTCAATCTCAACACAAACCCCCCCTTGTTATAACTAAATTGAGTGTAACTAATTGAACTAAGGTCCTTGAGAGATGACTAAGGTTGTTCACCTTATACTATATTAATTTAACTTTTTATTTGACCCGACAACGACAGCGTGTCAGTGTCGAGGCGAGCCTCACAGGAAAAGATCTGATCCATGTCGCATGTTGGGAGTATCGCCGCAAGAACTATGGAAGGTTTGAGCTAACCAATGGAGACTGTTTCAAGACCTCTTCGTCCTCCGATGAAGATTACGGATAGGGTCTTATCTTTCATAGATTTTATGTATGGGATGTTTTATTAGAATATGTATTTGTGGGAGCCTGCGAGCCCCTTTTTCCTTTTAGAGTATGTTGGTACTGTTGGGACCATCTAACTGTTTGATTAATATAACAATGCCTAAATTCACTATATTCTCTTTATACAAAAAAAATCATACATAAATTAAGTAATATCTTAGTTAAGTAGGGAAAATCTGGTATCCGCGATTGTCCTAGTTAACCGAGAGCGTTACAATGAAGGGTTTGAGGTTGGGTTGTTATTGGTGGGAGTGAAGAAGATGGAGGTTAGTGGTGGTGTGTTGTTGGTGGTGGTGAAGAAAATTGAGGTTGGTGGTGGTGGGTTGTTGTTGGTGGTGAAGAAAATAGAGGTTAGTGGTGGTGGATTATTGTTGGTGGTAAATAAAATGAAGGTTGGTGGTGGTGGGTTATTGTTGATAGTGAAGAAAATAGAGGTTAGTGGTGGTGGGTTGTTGGTGGTGAAGTAAATAGAGGTTGGTGGTGGTAGGTGTAACAGCCTAATTTTTTAGGACAGGAACCCAGACCCTCAAAAACCTTAAGGATACCTTGCTAAGCTTTCTATGGAAAGCATGAGGCTTCAACCTATCCTTTGAGCTGCCCTTAGTATAAGAAAATGATAAGAGATGAGCCCAATTAAAATATTAAGTGTGAGATGTAGGAACCTCGAGGGAGTATGAGTAATAAGAAACCAAGTTCAAGAAGAACAAAGACGATGAGGAAGGATAAGGATGTGTGATGATAGTGAAAGAAGAGCTGAGATGAGAGGGAATGAGTATAGATGAGTATCCGATACCAACGAGAGTAATACAATATGATTAAATAATAATATTTAATAATACTGTTTACTTAGTAATTATACATTAGTTTAGTATTAGTAATGTTAATAATCCTATTTGATTAAGTACTAATTAATTAATATTTATAATATTTCCTTGATAATAATATTTAATTAGGTAATAATAATTTTTAATAATTTTTAATTTTAATAGTTAATTAATATTTATTTAATTAATTAAGAAAAATTCAAATATATATATAATAATGATATTTTATTTAATTAATAATTGTTTCTTTAATTATTTGACAATTATATTTAATAATAAAATATTGTCGGGTTCTCGAATTTAACTGCGAGACTCAATAGACGGTTAGGTATCGACGATCCGACATGAGACTAGTGATCCCATAGGGAAACTAGTCCTGTTAGAACAACCTTATAGTAAATCGAGGAAAATAGGTTCGGTCCGGTAGGCCCGACCCGTACCTCAGGTACCTCCTATGTTTGATCGTGCAAGCACTTCAGGATATCCGATTTCAATATGGTCAGTCTCTAATGATCTATTTCAACAATCTAAACACTTCTCCTAAAGGGACCAATCCTAATTTGGGTCCTATCAACCCCGTTTCTTGAGAAAACAATTAATTAAATCGGAACCCTCAAATTCGGCTCGAACGCCTTCAATTTTTTAACGTAACTCTTTAATACAAGGTCGAAATTAAATGATTCATGTCTTGGTTTCTTCATTATAAAAAACCTAACAATCTCTATTTCTATCCCCAAAAGCTAATTCGTAAGTTGATTACCTCTAATTTCAGAACCAAGTATTCGTACTTTGAAACCTCATTAATTAATCCTTTTAATCTGTGCATGGTTCGCTCAAAAATTATATCTCTCTCATACAATGACCAATTTGTACGATTCTAGTTTCATAATTCTTGTGACAAAATTCCCTACAATCTTCTTGAAGACCTCGAAGGCCAATTCCCACCGCATTTGTACAATTTAATAAATCTTTCCATGTCTGATTCTAATTCATAACAACATTGCCCAGTTTTAGTAAAATGTGCATATCTCCCTCATATGATTAAAAACCACTTCATTTTTTTATATGATTTTGTTTAAAAGAACCCTATAGCTTTTATGAAGGGCTCAGAACCCAATTCCCAAATCCCTAAACCCAATAAATTAATCTTTTCAACCCTAAAGAATTCGGTGGCTCTAGGAGTACTTTTCCTTGGTTAAAACATAACTTTTACCCCGGTTATTGGATTTTTGCATGCCTATACCGTTTTGAAGAGGAAATGATGACCTACAACCTTTATGTTGGGCATATTTCCTAATTCTCATCCTAGGAATTATCACAGATTTATTAAAGCTATTTCAATTTCTGATTACCGAAAACCTAAGACATTCCCGATTTCTTACACGATAAGTAATTTTTTTGCCATAATTTTTTGGCACTACCGCGCCACACCTCCACCATCTGACACCTCACCCCCCACTTGGCTTCACACAGCCACACCAACTCTTCATTAAATTCACAAACCTTCTCCACCAAGGCTTCATTTAGTTCTTTTCCACTTTCCACCTCTTCATCTCTCTTGGCATTACCTTACTTGCTTTTCTTCTTCTTTAATTTCCAACCACCACCACAGCTCAAAATCCTCTTCTTCCGGCCTCCTATCACGTCACTACAGCCACCCTAACTTTATCTTTATCACCCTCTCCTCACAGTCTCACCATCCTTGTCCACCAACATCTCTTAAATCCATCCTCTAATTCCTTTTTCCACCACCATCCATGGTTGTTACCACCCAAAACAGCCACCACAATCCATTTCTTCCTCTCTTTCTTACCTTCTATTGTGCAGCTCCTCCACTATGCATCTCCATCCAAGCTGCAGCTACCTCCTTTAAAGGCCACCACCACCATTAAAACTCCACCAAGGTAATCATCTTGTTTTTCTTTAATTTCTCTTTATCTTTTTTCTTCTTTCAATTTCAAAAATTTTAATTGTTATTCTCCTTCATTGTTCCTAAAATTGTGACCCCCTATTCCCTTTTTATTGTTGCATGTTGAATTTCTTAGGCCTCAGGAGCAATCAATGCGAAGTAATTTACGATCAGTGAATTTTTGGCACTCAGTTCCCTTTTCTTTTCCAAAATCATGAATATACCTTGAGGTAAGAGGAGTTTTTCTTCATTTGATCTCATTTTTAATTATCTTAGATTGTGTCTGTAGCCCTGTGGAGCGTTCCTACCAATTTCTGTGAAACTTTGCTAATTCTGTCGATGGTTTCGTAATTTTCTGCCACCGCCGACAATTGTTGTTAATGTATTTAGATGTATTTTTATGTTTCTCTAAGTTGTTCCTTGAAGATTGCGAGCTCTGCCAACCCCTGCATGAGTTCTGCTTGAGTTTCGCGAATTCTACAACCTCGATTCATGCTTATAGGAGGTTATCGTGGGCCCAGTTATATTTCTATTTTTATTTTGGTTTGTAATTAATTATAAATTTTATTTAATTTTTTGGTAAGTCCCGCCACCCTATATAATCGTTCTTCCAGAGTTTGAGAAGCCTTGCTAGAGTCTGGGAAGCATTGCTGAAGATCTGTCGAAGGCATCACACATTATCGGTATTTCAGCCAACTTTGCACTTAATTATGATTTATTTTAGTTTATTTTAACATATCACACTGACGACGGTAAATATTTAATAATTTAAAAAATGAATTTAATAATTAAAATACGTAATAAGTTATAAAATAGTTAAATTAAATAATAATAATAATAATAATAATAATAATAGTAACTTTGACACAATTGTTTTATTGAAGGATAAATCATATTTTCTTATGAATTTCAGGGGTATATATACATATATATAAATGATCTTTGGAAATATTAATAGGTAATGAATTAATTCAATTATTAGATTTGTAAATAATAACTAAGATAAAATCAAATTAAAAGAATAAATAATAGGTTACTAACGTTAAGGTTATATGACAATAATAGTGGTAATAATTTATAGGGTTAGTTATTTAAAAGCAGAATTATATTTATTTGGACTTTATGAGTATATAAATAGGGTATATTAGTCTTGAACTAGTCTAATCCGGGGTCAAAGATCCGGAGTGAGGACCAGCCTCAAGAGTCAATGATAGGAATGTTTGTATACCAATATAGTGGGTATCTGGTATTATGGTCTGAACTCTCAGTGGGAGAATCCGGTCTTCTTGTCTTGAGATCCTTTACACCAAGCTTTCACGTTGAAGAGGGGCGAAAGATGGTGTCACCTGTGAAGATTCTCCGACGCTCAAGTCAGTGAACAGTATAAGAATTCCAGGGAATTTGAGCAATATAACAGTAAGTAGAGAGTAAGAATAATGTAACCTTTCCTGCGTATGAGATTTGCTTATTTATAGGCAAGCATGGAGAATAAATCGTCAGGTTTATCCAGGGGAAAATAGTACACTACTCAGTGTACAATTTTGACACACGATGCGGGGAGAGCCGCGTCTCATGCGAATCCCCCTTGCGGCTGTACCTTGTACCTTTTGTCGGGTGACGTAGATGCTTTCTGGTGTACGAAACGTGAACCTGGGCATACCGATATGGAGAGTGTCTCACACAGGCTTACAGTCCGGAGATGTACCTGTGAGACCGGTAGCATAGTGATATCGAAAGAAATTACATCACTGCCCTGGGTACCGGTATCGAGACCGGATCATCTGCCCCCTAGCTTGTGTGAAGAACTGGCAAAGTTGCTCATATAAGCTAAGCCTGTTCTCTAGTGGGTGCTGATACCGGACTAAGCCAACTATCTCTTACATCGTTCTGACAGTGTGATGAATGGATTCAGACAATGATTTACTTTGCGAGAGAATTCCAAGAGTTTTTAGAACTTGTAACTCCTCATTTTTGAGTTTTGCAACATCCATGTATTAAAACACTTCCAATGATGAGCATTAAAGGCTATTAACACGTGAGTAATGATGATTTCTAGTCACGTGGTTTATCAATCGTCACAAGCAAGTTAATGAGCCTGAAATTTTGAATTTTGGGCCCATTCAATTTCACCTTTGTGCCAAGCAACACAACTTTCACGCTTTGGGGCCTCGAAATGACGGTGCCGTTTGATCGTTGAAGAGTCATGTTTCCTGGTGAACGACATCCTCTTCTAACTAATAGTTACATCCCTTCAGTACTATAAATAGAGGACTTAGCATTTTCTGAGAGTACACTTGCTTTCGCCTTAAGAAAACTCTGCTCGAATTTCCAAAGAAGACTGTAGCTATGATTCCTTAAAGTTTGCCTCATAAACCTCTTTAGGTAACCACATTTCTCCCTTTTCTTAGTTTCCTCTTCATTTTCTATAAACCTTCGAGCATACGTTCTAGGCAAAGTCGTACTGGTCCCTCGCACAGGGGAGGGCGTAACCCTCAGAAACCAGTTGACTATCGCGGTGGAAGGATTTCTATGGGTCCTTTCGGTGCCACGTCTCGCCGTTCTGGAAATAAGAAAGGTTCTTTCTCAAGGCGGCCAGTGGCTAGGCCTCATCTTGTACCTTTCTCTGGCTCAGAGGCTAACAACCCCTCTGACAGCGAGTTGAGTTCGTACTGGTTCCTTTCTAACGATGTCGCTTTTTATCACAACACCGAAGCCTTTCACTATACTCTAGACGAGATGACAATCGAAGGGTGTGGCAAAGTTCCAATTCTCAGAATAATGGAAGGGTGTATGAACGTCGTGGCACACCGCTTAAACTGGGAGAGGCTAAATAAGACGCACCCGTACTGCTGTGTCGAGGAAGAATTTAAAGAAATAGCTTCCGTTCATGTGAGGGAGGATAAAGGATGGATGTACCCGCGATTTAGGGTATACGCCGAGGAGAAGCTGAAGAAGAGATTCATGGTCATGGCACCTCATCCTGAAGAAAGGATCTGCCATTACGTACCAGACGAGAGGTCTGTGTACATGCTTGACTTTGTATTCCAGCATCTCGGAGTCTGCTTCTCCCTCAATAACTTCGAAATGGGCGTGCTCAGATTCCTGGAGTGCGCTCCTTCCCAAGTACACCCCAATGGATGGAGCCTCATCCATGCTCTCGAGGTACTGGGGAATTATTTTAATTTTAAACCCATTGTGGCAATGCTCTTCTACTACTGCCAGGTGGTACGCCGCTCCAACATGAAGGGCGGTCTTGGGTTCATCACACTCCGTTGTGACTCAAAAATAATAAACTTTAAATCCTTCACCGACTCTACGAAGATCGACGGGAAGTCGTTCAAACATTTTTATACGAGGATCAAAATACAGCCCAACAAGTCAGTATTCTGGCGAAATAAAGAAGGGATCCTCCAATTCCCCACAAGCTAGACACACGAGCACTTCTTGCTTGCCAGCAGGGCTTTCTACACGAAAGGGGGTGAACTCTCCCTGCACTCCATCGAGGTCCTGGGCGCCTTTAAGGCTTATACTGCCGATGTCGGGGAGTTCTCTTACAAACGTCTCTTAGGGTCCAATTTCCTAAAAGACGAATATTTAAGTAATAATCTGCCCTTAAAAATTTTTCTCATTTTCTAGTATCCGATATATGTTATTTTGATACTGATACTCCTTTTCTTTCCTATACAGAAGAAATAGAAGAATCCTACAAAGCTATGAATGACCTAAAATCCATGATGATAGAGGATGACTACTCCTTTGAAGAAAATAATATTCAGGCCAAGAGGAACTCGTTCAAGGTCGTTCCCCAAACCATTACTCTCACCTCGAACGTGGGTAAGGACGTCCCACTAAAAGATGCCCCCGAGGAAGATAAAACTTAACAATCAGAGCAGTAGGAGCAACCATTAGAAAAGAGGAAGGAGAAGAGTAAAAGGAAGCATGGTGAAAGCTGCTGATGCCAAAAAAACCTCCCACTACTGAGCCAACTAAGAAGAAACAAAGAACCTTGGAAGAAATCGGCATCCAGGGCATTTCAAAGGGTAAGGCGGTTATCACCCAAACTGATGCCTCTACTGACTCCGAACCCACAACAAAGTTAGATTCACTGCCTGCTCCTGCTCACATTCCCCCTAACTCATCCTTCTTGACCTCGTACCTCTGGTATGAAGGCTCTATGCCCATAACCCTCCCTAAGCTGGATTATCACCTCAAGCCTACACTTGAACCATCAGGAACCAGAGACGGCTGCCTAGCTGTTAGGTGGCAGTTGTCGGAGCTATTGGGCATCCTGGAATCTCTAAGCACTACAGCGGACAATGCTAAAGAAATTGAAAGACTTAACACTGAGATTGATAAACAGGAGGCTTGGGTTGTTGAGGAGAGGATTGCCTTGAGGGCGGCTGAGAACGAGCTGAAGAAGGTAGAGGACAAGGTCAATGAGAAAGCCACCAAAATTAGCAACTTGAACATCTTAATGAAATACATAGAGCAGCTTGTTTTTAAGCTCAGGGAGGAGAATAAAGAAGTCCCCCAGCTGAAGGAGGAGCTCAGGCTTGAGAAGGAAAAATCAACCAAGCTGAGTGACGACCTTGAAGCTGCTGAGGCTGGGCAAACAAAGATCAATGAAGAATGGACTAACAGGAAGAAGGAGCTGTTTGCCTAAATCGAAGAGCTTAAGCAGGGGAGTGCCACAGTCGGGTCACTAGAGGCGAAAAATGTGAAATTGAGGAAGAACCTTGCCTCTACAAAGGCTAAGGCGGCTAAAGCTGTACAAATCTGCACCAAAGTAGTGTATGAATCCTTTGGTCTGGCTGTCCGTTAAATCTTTTACCACAACCCTATAGTGAAGCTCAACTTGTATGAATTTGATCCGTTCTATGAATTTCATGAAGGGAAATTAGTTGTAGTTAAAGACGGCCGACATGAGGAGCCTGCTAAAACTCTGTATGCATTGCCCTCTCTCCCTGATGGTCAAAGCATAGGGCCCGATCCTCCTACTCCTGCGCCTAAGGATGGCGCTGAGGAAGAAGCGACAAAGGGTGATGAGGCCAAAGATGAAGGAGATCTGGAAAAGAAGGCCGAAGAAGGGAGCAAAGCTACTGAAGATAGCCAAGGACGTGAAGAGACCAATCAAGAAGCTCTGCCTTCTTAGACTTGTTTTTTTTTCTTGAAACTATTATGCTGTGTTCCGGGATCAGCTTCGGTTTTTAATACTTTTGAATGAGTACTTGTAACTTCTTATTTTTTGATCAATGAAATTTTCATTCCTTTATCCTCAAGCTCTTCAATAGGTTCTTTAACTTTAACTCTATAACATCTGCAAACCGCTCTTCGAGCTGGAACTTAGGATTAGCCTGGTAGGGTCACATCGTCGAAGAAAGTGTTTCATTGTATAAAGAATCTCCTCTTGCTTACGTTGGTTGCTGGAGCAATCTAAGTATTTCTTATGGCGTTACGTAATCAATTTAAAAAAATGAAGGAATGAGAATATCTACCCAGAAGATGAATTTTCGTTGGGGTTCGGTATGGCCTTGGAAAAGGTCTGATCCAAAAACCTGTCGAACTGCTCAAAGAGTTACATCATCAATCACAGAATAGGTAATTGAGATCATCCATCCTGAGGGTAAGTCTTCACGCCCAATTACAGAATGGGTAATTAGGATTCCATTTCATAGAGTTCAGTATGTCCTTGAATAAGGTCCAATCCTACAATCCATTTAACTGTTTAGGGAGTTACATTGTCAATTACAAAATAGGTAATTGAGATAATTCATTCTGAAGGTTGTGTTGAACTGCTCAAGGAGTTACATCATCAACTACAGAATAGGTAGTTGAGATCATCCGTCTTGAGCGTATGTCTTCATTGGGGTTTGGTATGGCCTTGAAGAAGGTTCGATCCTACAACCCATTTCACCATTTAAGGAGTTACATCACCAATCGTAGAATAGGCGATTGGGATCATCCGTCCTGAGGGCTCTTGTGCACACCGCGCGTAAGGCTATAAATCACAAACATAGGAGAGAAGTAAAAATATAGTAGTCATGAATATATTTATCATTAAATTGAATTTGGATTACAAATGAAGCGTAGCTCAGGTCGTGCCTTGTTAAAACCTTCTTGAGAAAACCTAATGGGAAAAACATAAGTTAGGAAAAAGAGTACACGCCGTCTTACCAACTAGCTGTAATAAATGCGTAAATTCTAAGTATTCTATTTATTCCGGATAGGTGTGCCATCAAGGTTCTCCAGACGATATGAGCCCTTACCAGTTACTTTGGATACTCTATAGGGACCTTTCCATGTTAGTGCCAACTTACCTTGGTGAGCAAACTTGTTACCCACATTGGCCTTTCTCAGAACAAGATCTCCCGCGTTAAACGTTATATGCTGAACGTGCTTGTTGTACCGTAGAGCGGCCTTAGCCTTAATAGCTTGATCTCTGATGAAGGTGGCTTTTGAGTTCCTGAACAACATCCAGCTCTAACGCCATATTGATATTATTACCCTCCTCCGAGAAGTACTCCACCCTTGTTGAGGTGGTCTGGAGTTCTGCTAGCAACATCGCCTCCACGCCATAGGTGAGGCAGTATTGGGATTCATTGGTTGAAGAGTGAGGCGTGGTACGGTATGACCACAAAATGTGGCGTAATTGATATATCCAACCACCCTTAGCTTCTCCTAAGTATTTCTTCAGCCCCTTTAGTACTTCTCTGTTGGCCACTTCAGCTTGGCCATTAGTTTGTGGATGCTCGACAGATGAAAAGATTTGGACTATCCCCATCCCTTCAAGCAACTCCGTGAACTTCCTATTAGTGAATTGAGTGCCGTTATCAGTAACTATCTGCGCTGGCACCCTGAACCGCGCTATGATGTTTTCATAGATGAAACGGCAAGTTCGGGCAGATGTGAAGTGCACCACTGGCTCTGCTTCTATCCATTTCGTGAAATAATCTACCCCAACTATGAGGTATTTAATGCCCCCAGGCACGGTTGGGAATGAGCCCAAGATGTCTAAACCCCATTGGAGAAAAGAACATGGCATAACAGATGTGAAAAGCATATCAGTCGGTGTGTGATGTAGGTTCGAGAACCTTTGGCACGGATCACACTTCTTGACAAATTCTATAGAATTCTACTTTACTATGGGCCACCAATATCCTATTCTAAGGATCTTCCTCATCAAACTTCTTCTACCAAAATGATGTCCATATTTCTCCTTGTGCACTTCTTTCAGAACCTCTTGTATCTCATTCTCATTTAGACAAAGGAGGTGGGGCACGGGGAACCCTCTTCTAACAAGTTTTCCATCCACCATCATGAAATAAGGAAATTCCCTCCTTATTCTTCTCTTCTCGGATTCATCAGTGAGCAATTGTCCATTAACAAGATACCAAACTTAAGGAACTACCCATGAGTCTTCATTGAAGGTGCGAGCCGTTATTGCGTTCAACAATAGAACTAAAGGAATGGTGGACAATGTTAAGGTGCTCTGCACCACTGTGATTGTGCTTCCAGGTTATTTCGTACTTGCAAGTCTGGACAGTATATCCGCCCTGGTGTTCTCTTCTTGAGGCATGTTTGAACTCTAATAAAGAAAACCTCTCTTTCAACTCATTCACATAATTCAAATATAACAGGAACTAGGGCTCACGAACCTGGTATTCCCCCTGAATCTACGATATCAAGAGCTATGAATCACTGCAAAAGGTTACCTCAGTTGCTCCGATATCAATTACGGCTCTAAGTCTGGAAAGATAAGCTTCATACTCAGCCTAATTGTTGGAAGTCTTAAAATTGAATCGGAAAGAAGTCTTCAAATGCACACCATCATGGCTTTCAACCACGACACCTACTCCACATCCTTTACTATTGGATGAACTATCCACATAAACGGTCCAGTGAGCATGAGGTGCGGCTGGATCTACACCCGTCATCTCCACGACAAAATCAGCTAACACTTGAGCCTTGATAGCACCTCATGGTTCGTAGGAAACGTCAAACTCTGAGAGTTCGATAGACCACTTAATCATCCTTCATGCGAGGTCTGGCTTGCTTAACATAGAACCGAGTAGCAGATCTATTCTTACCGCGACTGGGTACGCGTGGAAGTATGGCCTTAAACAGTGTGAGGCCCAAACAACTGCGAGTGCGGCTTTCTCAATCTTCTGATACTAGCCCTTTGCTCCTTGTAATGTTTTACTTATAAAATACATAGATCTCTGCCTTTCCGGAGTCTCCTTTACCAACGCCACACCCAAGGCTTCTTGGACTTCTTGCTCCTGCTCCTGTCCCCATTCAAACTTCTTGGACTTCTTCAGGATCTTATACAGGGGAAGAGATCTGTGCGCCATTTTGGGCATGAACCGTGCCAGGGCTGTAACCTTTCAATTTAAAGACTGGACTTCCATTAAACTCTTTGGACTCTGCATGCCCAAGATCGCCTAGCACTTCTGAGGGTTGGCCTCAATGCCTCACTGAGTCAATATGAAACCCAGAAACTTCCCCGCTGGCACCATAAAGGTACACTTTAAAGGGTTCAACCTCATGTTATATTGCCTCAGGCGCATGAATACTTGGTGCAGATCTTTAATGTGATCACCCCTAGCCAGTGTCTTAGCGATAATGTCGTCAATGTACACCTCCACCACCTTGGTGTGCATGCCTTCAAAAACTTTGTTAATCATATGCTGGTATGTGGCCCCAATATTTTTTAGTCCGAAGGGCAAGATGGTGTAACAAAACACACCATGGTCATTGACGAAAGTCTTTTTCTTCTGATCTCCTCCCACATCGGAATTTAGTTGTACCCCGAATAAGCATCCATAAATGACAAGTACTGGTAACCAAACGAATCATCCACCATACGATCTATATTTGGGAGAGGATACGGGTCCTTTGGGCCACAACGGTTTAGATCTACATAATCTGTACACATTCTCCATTTACTGCTGGCCTTCTGTACCATGACCACATTTGAGAGCCACGAGGAATATCAGATTTCCCTGATAAATTTGGCCTCCATCAATTCCTCGGTCTCCTCACAAGCTGCCTTCTACTTCTCTGGCCCTAATCTTTTCTTCTTTTAGGAAACTGGTCTCATCTCTAGGTAAATAGATAACTTGTGACAACAAAAGTTTGGATCTATCCCAGGCATGTCCACAGCAGTCCACGCAAAAAGGTCCTTAAACTCCTGGAGGAGTGCAAGCAAGTGCTATTCTATAACTGCCTCCAGCTTGTCATTGATGTGAGTGACCTTCTTTGGGGAATCTCCTAAGATGATGTCTTTGGAACCTCGGTCTGGTGTGGGCTTCGAGGGGTTGAGTGAATCAATCTTCAACTCTGCTCTAGGATCAAGATCAATCAAACTGACCGACCCTGCCGCTGTTCCTCCATCGTTTAACTTTCTCTTTTTGTTGAACGCCTCCAGCTTCACCATGTTTAGGCTTAGGTTATAGCAGTACCTGGCCATCTCCTGATCATCTCGGAGGGAAGACACACTGTTGTCCTTGTCAATAAACTTGGTCAAGAGATAAGGAGTCGAGACGATTGCCTCCATAGCGTTCAACATGGGGCGGCCTATGATGTCGTTGTAAGATGATTCGACATCTATCACCAACACCCTGGACTTCACCGTCCTTGCTCCAGGCTTACCTCAAAAGAGACAAGGGTGTCAAGATACCCTTTAGTTGGCTAGTTGGCTCTGTTGAAAGCCGTTAGTTCCTGCGTATAAGGCTGCAAGTCAGAATCGTTAAACCCCATTCTTTTAAAATAATTATAAAAAATCACATCGCAGGAGCTTCCCTGATCAACCAGGATTCTTTTGACATCCTTATTCACAATCATAGCCACGATGACCACAGCGTCATCTGCTCCAGGGATGGTTGGGCTGAAATTCTCATCTGAAAATGAAATCACCGGTACCAACACTTCGCCCATGAATGGACGGATATCCCTGGGCTTTCCTTGAACTGATAGAATCATGTGATGATGATTCTTCCTGGTTATAATGGATGCTTCGCCCCCAGCAAATCCTCCTACTACCATATCTATAACCTCGTGCCAGCCTTGACGCTGTTGCTGGGGCATGCCATCCTGCTGAGCGGTCTCACTGATAACGACTCCATTTTGTTTCTCAGCGCCTGTAAACCTCTTAACCGGAGTGCAACTGTTATCACCCTCATCATCGTGATCTCTACCTCTTTTCTCGGTCTGGTCTGGCTCATCAAAGGATTTCTCCTTGAAGAGGTACTGCTTCAGCTTTCCTTCTCTGATGAGAGTCTCCACGGTGTTCTTCAATACCTTACACTCATCCATGGAATGGCTAACTTGCTCATGGAAACTGTAGTACTTACGCAAATTTCCTGGCCTTTTCCATGGAGCCTGTCTCCTAATCCTGTACACGCTAAGCGTAGGCCATTCGACCTCCCTTAAGATCTGAGAGTGCTTAGCATTTAACGGTGCGTAGTTGCTGAAAGAAGCTACTCGTCTCTCCTGTTGCTGGGGTCGAGGGCTCCTGAAATCATGCCTCTGGAAATGCCTATCTGGCCTCACCCTCTCTTTATCTCTCTATGGTTCAAGTGAAGGAACTGGTGGCTTAGACCGAGCCGATATGGCTTCCAGGTGCATCTCTATGCCCACATATTTTGAAGCCTTCCTCTAGAATTCTTCAAACATCATCAAAGGACTCTTTGCCAAAGACAGGGCAAAAGCTGATCCGGGCTGCAGGGCCTCAATGACGATATGCATTTGAATAGCTTCTGTGAGATTAGGCATCATGGTTGCCTCTTTATAGAACCTCTTCAGAAACTCTTTAAGAGTTTCGCTTTCTCCTTGCTTAATCTGGGCCAAGGTGTGAGACATTTTAGGGACATCCCTAGAAATGATAAACTGATCCCTAAAAGCTGTTGCCATTTCTTCCTAGGAGTCTATCGAACCAGAAGGTAGTCCTTTGAACCAGAAGGAATATTCTGCACATAATATCCTCTTCAGCCCCCAGGAACATGGCTTCATACATGTAAGCATCAAGATGCTTAGTGGGGTCAGTTTTTCCATTATACTTCACAATAGAGAGTGGTTGAGTCGCCTGTAGGTGCCGAGGGATAGGCATACTCATCAACCTTCGTGAGAATGGGACGTTGAGCTGATACGTCTCAGGAGCTGCTGTCATTGGCTTCTTCCTTCTTCCGCTGACTCTATCTCTAGAGTCGTGAGTTTGCTCCCTTTCTTTGTATATGGGAATCTTTGAATACTGGAGAGTTATAGATTTCTCTCTCCCAGAGGTGTGGTGAGTCTCCTCAGCCTGAGACACCACTTTTTCTTCTATCTATCTTTAGTCTTTCTTCAGCCCAGCAAGCTCTTCCCTAAGCTATCTTATGAGCTCATCACGAGGGTCAGAAGTTGGTACCTGCACCATCCTCCTTGAACTAACTCTAGGAGATTCAAAAGGAAGTCTCCCGTTCGCCTGCTAGTTGGTCACATCCTCGACATGACCTTTGACAAAGTCACGACCACTACCCTCCATGGTGACTACTGGACTTCTACGAGAGGTGGGAATAACTCTAACGTGTCTCACTGGGCATGCCAATGAACTGGTCTAATCCAGGGTCAAAGATTTGGAGAGGGGACTAGCCTCAAGAGTCAATGATAGGAATGTACGGTACAGTGGGTATCCGATATTATGGTCCGAACTCTCAGTGGGAGAATTCGGTCTTCTTGTCCTGGAGATCCTTCACACCAAGCTTTCATGTTGAAGAGAGGCGAAAGGTGGTGTTACCTACGAAGATTTTTTGACGCTTAAGTTAGTGAACAGAATAAGAATTCAAGGGAATTTGAGCAATGTAACAGTAAGTAGAGAGTAAGAATAGCGTAACCTTTCCTGCATATGAGATTTTCTTATTTATAGGTGAGCATGGAGAATGAATCGTCAAGTTTAGCCAGGGGATAAATAGTACACTGCTCAGTGTACGATTCTGATACACGAGGCGGGGAGAGTCGTGTCTCCCGTGAATCCCCCTTCTGGCTGTACCTTGTACCTTCTGTCGGGTGACGTGGATGCTTTCCGGTGTACAAAACACAAACCTGGGAATACTGATATGGAGAGTGTCTCATACGGGCTTCCATTCCAGAGATGTACCTGTGAAACTGGTAGCATAGTGAGGTCGAAAGAAATTACATCACTGCCCTGGGTACCGGTATCGAGACCGGATCAAGTCTAATTGTAAAAAGGAGAGATAATGATGCTAAGTTAAGTAAGACAACAATAAAATAAGGTTAACCCAACCTATAAGGTTTTATAAACAAATTATATTTTTAGAGTTTGATGGACATATCTATGTAAATGTACATATATTTTTAATATATATATATGTATATATATATATATATCAACAATTATTTAGTAAGTAGAAAGTTACTAGTGTTTATAAATAGGCAACAAGATTTCAAAAGGAAGGGGAGATATATTATAAGAGAAGTAATAGAGTGGTTGGAGAGGTATCGTATGGATTAATAAACTTATGTTAAATAAAATTAATACAGATAGACTACATCTATTTTACAAAAATATACTGACTATATAGACTTGTATATATGATTGATTGGTATGATACTTGAATGTGTATGTATTTCTGGATGAACTATATGAATTTATGTATATATGAATATGGAAGGGACGTATGTAGTGATGATATGAGGACTGCGTATGTATGTTGTGATGACTCGTGACGTGAAATATAAAATAAGGATGGGTCTCGATAGGGTCCTGGTATGTGGTTAAGAAATTAACGCGATGAGATGGTGATGCATCGAGGTGTGAGTTAGTACCTTGAAATATGATAGACAATGGTGTACAACCCTTTTATTCTTAATTGTCGGCTAACAGGTTAAGATAATTTGGATAAACACTACTGAGTTATCATAAGAGTGAGTTAAAGAATGAGAACAAAATATCACTTGACTAATTAAATCCCCTACTGAATAAATAAAGTCACAAGTAAATAAACTAGGTAATCACATAATAAATAGTCAAAACCTAAGTATACTCATAAATAAATTAAGGTAATCCATACCTTTAGTAATTAATAAGTCCAACTCAGTAATACAAAGAATAATATCATAAGGAAATTTAGAGTAATTCCTAAGAGACCCAACTCCATAAAGTGAGCGAGGGAAATCAAAAGACAGAGTCACTCAGTAAGAAGCAAGAATGACATAACATAAATCTTGACATTAAAAATAAAGATGGGCAGTCAGAAGGACTCTATCGATGACATATATATTAGAAGATAAAAAATTATGCATTGGTCGTGCATCATCTGCATATGATCTTGTGAAAACTAGAGCATACACCTTGGGTACGTTAGAGGATGTTTGCATTGATCCATAGGGAGGATCTTGGGAGTATATCTAGGCTATAAATCTAATGGCTTGAGGGTCGCACCCCGATGCCGGATGTAGCAATACAAACCTGGTGTACTTCAACTAAATAACAGAGCGTAACTATGATCATGGAGAGCCAAATTCTGTTTATCATATCATTATGATGTGATTATGGAAGGATTCTTCAGATTTGAGGACCTGAGTGTCCTATAATACCCAGATCTTTTGGAAATTCAATAGGCTCCGATCGCTCTAGTGTAAAAACGTTATGCCCGGTGTCAGACTGAGCATGAAGGATTTTGGTGATCGTGATGATGAGATTGTGTGGGGTCCACATGCATCATAATGGCTTAAGGATAAGATTAAACATAATGGAACCAAACCCATGCATGATATTACATGTTCATACTTGATTGATTTACATTTTATATGTGATTGCTGGTTGTTGTGATGACTGTTATATAAATAAATTACTGTAATAGATCATAAGATACATAATACCTTTATAGGACAATGAGTAGTAAAGGAGAGAGGAAAGGGATCAAAAAGTCAAAGATAACAGGAATGGAAGAGTGAAGTAGTAAACTAATGTATGATAAGTAGTACATATCAAGATAGTGAAAGAGAAAACCAGTATTACGACTATAATGAGAGATGTAAAAATACAACTTATGTTATGTGGGAGGGTGTTACAAATGACATCTTTTTGATTGTTATGGAAGATTATACTCACCCTTACAACTTTATTCCAGACCTCCAATTGGACCCCATTCCCGCCACCATAGAGATCAAGGCAGACCCCTGATTATAGATTGACCCGACCCCAGCACACTAGCAGTTGTTGCGGGGGATCCACATAATATTACTACTGGTTAGCCACTTAAGGTAGAGCATTCTTTCGAGAAGGATATTAACCTGATTGAGAGTTTAGTTTGCCACTACAGGGACCCTCATCTGCCATTTGGAGTGGAGAAGTTAAAGGAGATTGTTGGATGAGAGGCAACCTTAGCGGCAGATCCTGTAGGACCACACCATTACCAGAGCCCCTACGTCCTCCCAAGTCACCTACCCCTGAGTATATTCTACTTTCTCCAGAGGGGACAATGACGAGCTTGGGGAAGACCCTAGAGATGACCATAAGGAAGACCCCAAGGAAGAACTAGTGGACATCATGGCAGCTGACCCTGATATTCTTCCAGCTTTGCCATAATAAATTTTGCAGGTGAAGCCGATGGCCGTATACATTCCAGAGGTAAAGGTAAGCTTGCACCAGTACAGTCACCTATAGAGCGATTCCTCGCTAGGCATCAGTAGGACCACTAACAGAGTTTCCTCTGCCACATCTTTTGTAGTTTTATGTATGGTCAAATCGAGACCTCACCATTATGACATGAGGCTCAAGATCTATTAGTAGAGGCATATGATTCTTATCACATTCGTCTTCACTGGACCACTCAGTCCCCTACTGCTCAACCCCCTAATGTACAGCCCTCTACTTGTACAGCTCCTCTAGAGCCTGTTGCCCAGCCTTCTTCTACCTAGACTACCACTAGTTCCACCCAATCAGAGTCACCATGGACAGACAATGACTAGTATAGTTTTATTTTCATCTTTTATGTTTTTGTATATTTATATGGGAGCCTACGTGCCCCATCCTTTTATGATGTACAATTGTTAACTTGGCCATGTATATATTTTAAGTATATAATGTATCTGTTCCATCATGTTTATATGTACAAAAAACTTCAATATTTTTCTTAAAATCTGTATTCTCTCAGTTAAGTAAGATGATCTAGTGGAAGGGATCGTCCTAGTTAACAGAGGGTATTACTTTGAAATGTTTTTTGATTTTGGTAGTGAAGATGATAGTGTTGGTGATGGTTGTGCGAAGAAAGATCATGAAGATGATGAATGAAAAAATCTCTTTCTCTTTGTTGTTTATTTTTACTAGTGAATATTGAAATTGTTGGTTTGTTCTAGTTGCTGCAAAAACTTGTGTTGCTTCTGATTGTGTTCCTTTTATCGATGCTCATAGGTTGTTTGTAAAATTGTGTTATTGCTACTTTCATATTCCATTTTAAAATTTTAGATTTCCATGGTTTCAATCATTTCCATTTTGCTCTTCTTGGTCTCAAATGTTACCAGGAACAAGCTTTTGCCATTTGACCTTAGGACATGTTACTCTCAATTTTCCTATAATATGCACTATGATTTTTATGGGAAACAAGGCTCCCTCCATTTCATTGTTTTAGCAAAAGGAATAAGGAATCAAAAAATAAAATTAATATGTAAAATAAAATAAAAATAGAAATAGAATCTCCACTTTTTCTTTTACCATTATTTTTATTTTTATTATTTTTGCCTAGATAGAAAGAGGTGTTTACAAGCATGGTAAAGACAAGTTAAGGATGTTCTGATACAATTAGGATTACACAAACCATCGAAAGAGAAACCTTTCAGTATGGAAGATAGGAAACACGAGGAATTAGAATTAAGAGTTGCAAGTATAATTTACTTGTGTTTGGCTAAGAATGTTTTTGCAAATAAGCATAATATTTCTATAACCAAGGATCTTTAAGAGAAACTCAGAGTTATATAAGGCAAAAAGCATCTCAAGTCAATTGTTGTTGAAAGAACAGTTCCATAATTTGGGCATAGAAGATAATGTGAAAGTTTTATATTATCTTAGTGTCATCAATGATATTGTCTCTAAGTTAGAGGCTATTGGGGTTAAGGTTTATAGGATTTTTGGCCCATTTAATGTGTTTTATAAAAAAATTTGAAGGTTTGGGGCGGAAACAAAATTTTGTTGTCTAGGGTGAATCTTGTCAAATCATATTTACAAAACGGTATAGGACAGTGCGTCATATAAAACGCCTTCTGAGTTAGCATTTTTGACATGACAAAACGCATGGTTGAATGGCGTTTTCAGTGTGGCGCATGGAAATCAAGATGAAAACGTAGCGTGGACTAGCATTTTGATAAAACATAGGGTGGACCAGCTTTTTTAGAAAATGCAGGGTGGACTAGCGTTTTCTTTGGCGCATAGACCAATGTGAAAACGCATGGTGGACTAACGTCTTTGACCATAAAACGCATTTTCATGCAGTGCTTTTGAGCGTAAAACACTATTTGGGTTAGCGTTTTCATGCTTAAAACGTATTTTGCCACTACGTTTTACTGCCTTTAAATTCATGCTGCATTTGGTTTCAATCGCAGTTGCGAATTTGTGGAGTAGTTTCTCTAAGATTTGAAGATATAAAGGTGAGTTTTATTATTTTGATTATATGTTTATATTGTTTGTATTTTAAGTGGTCAGTATGTTTAGGTAGTTGATTTATTATTTTTGGTGAACTTTGTCTTTGCAAGAATGAATTCATCAATACCTGTTATGTTGTATACAAATGGGCAAAAAGTTTGAAGGACTGGATGGATACACATTCGAGGGTAAGACTAAATTGATGAAAATGAATCGGGACATTACATTTGAGTAATTGAAGCAGAGAATATCCACAAAGTTGGCTCTAGGAGCGAGCCGTGTGATAACACAATTAACTACTAGATTGATTTTTGATAAGAAAAAATAAATTTCAAGATTTCTAGCAACTGACGATGAAGAGATCGAATTGTTGCTGAGTGTGTTTGAGTTACAATCTGACATGGTTGGACTTGAGATTTATGTTGATTCTGATGTCCAAGAAAGTAAGTAGCTTTTATTGATATTTTAATATATTGCATTAAAATAATTTCTAATTTTTACTGTTGTCTAGATTTTATATATTGTGGTAGATAAAAATACTATTGATTTATCAGACGACGATGATCCATATTACAATGTCGGTGAAGATTGTAATAGTAGTTTGGACGATGATGAAGAAAATATTTCGAATTCTAGTGATATGGACACGGATGTAGAAGATGCCTATAATTCCGTTTCAGAGACGTCAGATGTAGGAAATCTTGGAACTAGAAGCACTGTTTTAGTTGGTGGCGTTCTGTCGACTGCAATCGTGGCAGGTAAGCAAAAACTACCCAACCACCTAGTGACATTCCCATCGTTTATTACGGTCATGTTGATGCATGTCAAATATTATTTTGATCTACAGGGGGGTGGTATGCCATATTGGGCCTCATCACCATATTATAGCAGCATTAATTAGAACCATCCGACTGATAAAAATAATTTGATTGGGTTGGATAACGAGTCGGAATGGTGTGTAAGTGATGATTTGTTTGTTGGTTTAAAATTTGTGACAACGGCTATAGTGCAATCAGCCTTGAAACAGTACTCTATGAAAAAATACCAAACATTTGTTATGGTTGAGTCAAAACCCATATATTTGGTGGTTAAATGTCCAAATCAAATTGATGGTTGTCCATGGAGAATGAGGGCAATGTTATCAAAGAAAACTGACACGTGGGTGGTCACTAAGTGGGGAGGAAGTCATACATGCGTAAACATTGAATTATCACAGGATCACTCAAAGTTGGATTCTGAGTTCATATGTTGTTGTATTCTTGGTTGGTTAATAGTTTGCATTTTCCATATCATATGATTTTGATTGCTTATTTACGTGATAAAGTATTTCTTAACTTTTTTTTTGGTGTCCGTATAGGGATGGTAAATCAAGATCCATCGATTTCTATTTCGTTGATTCAACAAAGGATTTGTCGCGAGTATGGCTTTAAACTGTCATATAGCAAAGCTTGGAAGGCCAAACAGAAGGCAATTGTGCGTGTCTTTGGTGATTGGGATGAATCTTATGCCTTTTTGCCTCATTGGCTTCGGCACATGCATCAGATTGCACTAGGTTCAGCTTATGACCTTATCACTGATGAGTTTCTCATGGGTACAACAGTGGACAACAAATTTCATAGCTTTAAACATGTTTTTTGGTCATTTAGACAATACGTGGTTGCGTTAGAGTTTTGCAAGCCCATTTTGCAAGTGGATGGGACATTCCTGTATGGAAAATATAGCCACAGCTTATTGATTGTGACAACACAGGATGGTAATGATTGTGTGTTACTAGTTGCTTTTGTGATTGTTGAAGGGGAAACCCTACAGGCTTGGGCATGGTTTCTTGCACAGATAAGGAACCATGTGACCAATAAAACTGGCATATGCCTTATCTCTAATCGATATCAGAGTATAAAGTCTGCTTTGTCAAACCCACAAATACGTTGGCAACTACCACATGCACACCACGTGTTTTGCATATGACATATTGCTAGTAACTTCAACCATAAGTTCAAAAACGTCGGCCTGAAGCAAGAATTGTTGAAGCTTGGTAAAAACCCTTATCTGTGTACTATTCATTGATAATGTCTGGCTTTTTGCATATGAACACAAAATGTTATCTGTATTTTGCAGGGTACACCGCTTGTCAAAACATCTTTGATAGGAATCTGGCTAAATTTCGTGAGGCAAAACCTGAGGTTGCTGCTTGGATTGACAGTATACCAAAAGAGCAATGGAGTTTGGCGTATGATGAGGGTGGTCGTAGATTTGGTCACATGACCACCAACCTTTCAGAGTGCATCAACAAGGTTCTAAAGGGTGCACGAAATATGCCAATCACAACGTTGGTGAAATGTACATATGCCAGGATGGTTGAGTACTTTGTTCGGCATGGTACTGATAAGTCTTGAAAAGACTTAATAATTTCACCTTTAATTTAACTTAATTCATTAAATATTGTTTAGTTTGGCACTATTATTTAATAAATTATCAATAATTCTTATTTTATTTATTTATTTCAAAAGTGTTTAATTTATGCAAGAAAATGATTAAAAATAATAATTAGTTAAGGAAATTTGTTTATTTGTAAATTCACTAACCCAGCGTACATACGCTGGACAGCCAACGTACATACACTAGGAATTTATTTGTTTGCATGTACAGGTGCAGTAAGATATAAACTTCACGCTCAAGCGTGAATCCTCTGTAACCATAAATTCACGATCGCGCTTAAGCGCGAGTCCTTCACGCTCAAGCGTGAAGGTGGTTATTTAACCTGCTGTTTTCCCTCCAATTGAAGTGCTGCACCATTGCTCTTTCTATTTTTCTGTTGTACTGTAGTAACTTAAGTATTGCGTTGTAATTAATTATTTATTTGTAATTATGTAATTAGATTAGTTAGTTTATTTATTAATTAAGTTTCCTTTGTAATTAATTAAGTTAGTTAGTTGTCTATATATACTTGTACATACTTTGTAAGGAAAGAGGAGAGAGAACACACAAAAACGATAATAGGATTCATTTTCTTATTTCCAATCTCTCTCTAAATTCTCTCGTCCATGTCTCTCCACGTTCCTTCGTTAAAATCCATTCCAATGGGTTTCTAAACTCCTAGGGTTGGGATTACTGAAGCTTCCGATGGAATCTTGAAGCTGTATTGAGGAAATTATCTTTTGCAGTAAGAGCAGAACAAGCTGAGAAGTGGATCTACTCTGCTAAATTGACAAATTCAGATCCAAATGAAGAATCTCACCTGTGAGGAATCATGGTTGAGGCTTAGGTAACTTCTGGCTTCCTAACTAATTCAGGCCTAGTAATTAGGTGAATAGTTAGGGTTCAACCCCTAATTTCGCATTAGATTTCTCTGTAATTGAATACCTAAGGGATTAGGGTTTAATGCTTAGGAATTAGTGTCATTCACCTAAGGAATTAGGGAGTAACCAACTGTGAATTGTCCTCTTGCATCTGAAGCTTAATTGAACCTTGATTGCATGTTCCTTGATGAAGTTGTAAGCTGAAGTAATCCTAACCTATCTTCCATTAATCACATTTCATCTCTTATATTACTGCTGAAAATACAAAAACATAGAAAATATAAAACAACAGAAAAATAGAATGAATTGCATCTGCTTGCGTTGGTTCAGCCTGTACTAGTCTAAGATTACGGTAATTACCACAATCCCTGTGGGAACGATCAAATATATTACAAATTTAACGATTGGTGCGCTTCCCAAAAGAAAATAAATCCTCTGAGAGTCACACAATAAGTCGATAATAATTCAGGATTTCACACCAAATTAATGGCTCAGGATTTGTTGCATCATGCATAAGCGAGATCTGAGTTTGGTGAAGGTTTAAGGTTTACTAAGAAGTTGATAGAACATCTTAGTGGAAACCAAGCACGTGCTTTTACTCACCAGGTTAGACACTTTGATGTTTAGGGACACCGGTTTGAGGTGGAAGAATGTTTTGACCCTGTTACACAATGAGGAGGCAGAAAATACATTGTTACATTGTCGATGAACACTTCTTGTGATTGTGGTAGATTCCAGTCATTCAAGTTTCCATGCTCCCATGTCACCGCCGCTTGTCAGGTTGTTAGTGTTGACTATTTTCAGTTCATCCATCCGTGTTATACACAGAGGTATATACTAAATGCATATCCAAGTCAATAGTTTCCCATCAGTAATGATGATGATATTCCTGTCATGGATAAGGGTTGGAAGCTTGTTCCTGATCCCTTAAAGTTGCGACTAAAGGGTCGCCCTAAGGCCTCACGCATTCACAATGAGATTGATTGGATAGATCAACAACCTAATAAGCCGAAATGTCAACGATGCAAACAAGGAGGTCATAATCGTTGGAAATGTCAACATGGTACGGATGTTCAAAGCTCAACAACCTAATGCACACCATAGATTTATTAGTAGTTGTTTTCACCACTTACTAGTTTCATGTTTTAGGTCATGTATTAATTTTCTTTATTAAATGTCAACAAGCATAAATTTATAAAATGTCCAAGTAATCTCAATCATTTCATACAAAAGCTAAGCACATTACACTAAAGGGTGCACATTACACATTACACATTACACATTACACATTAAGCACATTACACATTACACATGGTCAAAGCTTAATGTTGTGGTGGGGGAGAGGGATGTGGGGACAAAATGCATCGTCTAGGTACATCTCTGACATGCCGGTGAGGGTTCTATCATATATCCAAATGAGGGAAGTTATGATCCTCCTCTACATCAACGCCCAAGTTTATAGAATCGGTCATTAAAAACAAACGCATGCTTAGATCCATGTCTTCCCCTAAATCATAAGAGGGACATTCACCCCTGTGCGTGACAAGTGGCATGTTAGGCGTCTGTAACAGATTTTGGAAAAACCTCATTGGTGAGTTATGAAGAGATGGAACATATGAACTTATCTACCTAACTGTGTTTCCACCTACATCAGGAAATAATGTATCTACATTGGGGGTATAATAAAATTGTTGGTCATTATTTGCTTAAGACCTTTGTGATGGGTACTGATAGGTAGGCCATGGTGAAATGAGGTCAACCTGTGTAGGCATGAAATATTGACCGTGTTCTTGGGGCTGTAACTGAGGTAGAGTCCACATGTGTTGTTCTTCTTGCGCTCTTCCCCTCACAATCCCCTGTTGCTTATTCCTGTTCCTAGGCATGTTAATGTCATATGGCTCATTGGATGCTTCTTGTACACCAGTATACATGGGTTGGATAGCTTGCATCACCCACCCTTTGCTCCCCATAGTTGCATAACGTTAACTGATTACTGCCTTATATGTTCAAACAAATGAGCAGGTGTCCGGGTTGGAGTTAAGGCATCCTCAGTTGCCATGTAATGAATGCTTTCAACAACATCGACCTATAAAGAAGAAACAATGGTTTGTTAGTCAATTGGAAAATGTTGCAGACCCTACCACAAAAGGATAAACGTTCAATAAACCATACTGAGCGCCCCGCTACACAATGTCTACACGAAACCTATTTACGTGTATGCCTCTTAAACCAGCGCATGTACTCTGATTGTGCACCTAATACACCTACTTGGGGTGGATTAGTATACACGTACTGAAGGCAGTTTCCCCATATAGTGACCAAAGGCACATACATCTGCGACCAATTTTCACCTGCCTTCCCTCTCTATGTAATTCCATGTAAATTGTTTGGTTGCCGGGGGGCCGAGGGGATATGTTGCTGCATTTCAAATTGTCTCATTACTCGGTCTGGTTGGTGCCATTCAACTATGTTAGTGCACAAAAGTAGCACGACATCTCTCCAACACTCTAACCCTTCAAGACAATGTACGGGTAACGTCTGCAATATGTCGTCACCATACAGAGTCCAAACAGTCTATGAAAACAATATTAAACAAGGTCATTACATGCATAGTCACCAGGTTTGTGTAAATTAAGTGAATTAATTCATAACTCATCAAACTTCATTTGGTCGAAGGCACGACGGTAGAAATCAATATCCTATCTGACAGCTTTAAAGGTTTCAGAACCCAACCACCTACAAAGACAAATCATTAAACAACAACATCTAATGACATAGTAGTTCATAAAATGACATATTTCAACAACAATATGGCTTACCGTGCGGCATACGGAGTCCCCACGAGCCTATTACGAGTTCGGACATTGGGAGCAATAAATGGGAATCTATCCCAGGCCCACACCTGGATTAGCAGCTGAAGACCATAAATTGATACTCGCTCATAATCAGTAGATTTACACAATTCACAATATAAATGACTAAGGGCTACAGATCCCCAACTATACTCCCCACACCTGTCAAGATCCTCAAGCAATAATAGATACTTCAACGAAACCCTAGCACTTGAATGATCGGGTAACACAACACCCCCTATCAAATGTAGTATATAAGCCCGTGTAAACCTTACCAATTGTACATCGTCCCCAGCCTGATCTTCAATGTTGCCAAAAATGTCAGACAACCACTTCATCTTTATACACCTAACCTGTATAGCATCTTTAGGGGGTACACTCCTAATAAATTTTACTACAGCCCTTCAATCCCGGGCAGTGGTATCAGTTATCACTGGCTGACCATCGATTCGAAGACCAACTTGGATAGCCACGTCTTGTAATGTAATGGTGCATTCTCCAACTGGCATATGAAAAGTATAAGTTTTTGGTCACCACCTCTCCACGAGAGCAGATAATAATGCAGGTTCCACCTAAAAAAATATAACTGTGCAATCCCCAAGAAACCAGCTCTTTACAAAAGTAGAACTATTTACTTCAGAACTAACCCTCCTCTACCTCAGGAAGCTAATGCACGCCTGCATTTTAATATGCGGTTAGGTTTTCCATTCCACACTGCCTCTGACACATGAACGTTTTAAAATCACAGTAGTGATGGATTCTCACGGCCAGGGTTTACATCTCGTGATCCTTGCATCAAAGATAATGATCCCTCCATCTTGTAAATCCTGCGAGTTATACACAACTATTTTTTAGTCATATAATTATAAAATTTCTTTAAAAATGACAACTAACTCAATACATAAAAATAAACTAAATCCATTTTAATACAACTTTTAACGTTTGTAACTGATAACGGAACTAATTTATATTTTTAATACATATAATTTACTTTGTGTATCAACTGTTTAACTAATATAACTCACTAGTACTACTCAACTATTAAAATAATTTAAATTTTAATACATATTTCATGTTTAAAGTGGTGCATCACTTTTATTATTAACTTCATTTTTTTAAAAATTTCAATTATTCAAATTATCTAATTTAAATACTTATGCAAACACATTTATATACATATACTAATTTATAATTTTTAGTATATATATTTTAATTTGTGTATCAACTTTTTAACTAACATAACTCACTAGTACTATTAAACTATTAAAATAATTTGAATTTTAATATATATTTCATGTTTAAAGTGGTGCATCACTTTTATTATTAACTTCATTTTTTAAAGAGTAAACCCCCCATTTGGTCCCTAAGTTTGTAGGCATCGGGCAATTAGGTCCCTGAGTACATTAATCACCCCGTTAGTCCCTAACATTGAGAACCGTCAGACACTTAGGTTCTCGCCGTTACATAACCGTTAAAAGACGGTGACGTGGCTTGTGAATGTCCATGTGTGATGCCAGGTGGGTGCTAGACGGTGCCGTTTTACCTCGTGCAAATCGCGGGAAAATGAAAAAAAACTTAGGAAATGAGAAAAGCAAAAACATAAATTCCAAAAATTCCTAAGGAGGCCTCGCATTTCGCAATCGTCGCATTTCTCCTGACGCTTAGAGCCCTTGATACTCATATTGCCTTCCGTGGTTGACGCAAGTCGCAGTTGAAGTTACACACAGTAATTGACGAAAATGGCAGCGCCGGTCGAGGTGAGTAATTAAGGTTGTTCCTCTGTGTGGAGTTTATTTAATGGTTGTTTAGGTATTGTTATGTTAATTTTGTTTAGGGTTGTTTAGTGTGTGATTTTCCTGTGTTATATGTTTAAGTTTTAATGTTTAATATATTGTTTCATAACTTGATTAGTTGAAGTAGAGTAATGAATAAAAACTTGAATGTGTTTGATAGGATATCCGTATTAGACTCCATTATGGTGGTAGGTTTGTTGTTGATGAAAAAGGTAGGACAGATTACAAATGGGGGAAGGTTGAAGAATGGGAAGAGTTAGACCCTGATTTCATTGATTTTTTTTGCTTTCAATAAGTTTGTGGAGAATCGGGGCTACTATAGACTGTCTAAGATATTCTGGCATGACCCACAGTTTGATTTGAGTGAGGGGATAAGGGTGTTAAAAGGAGATCATGACCTGTTGGAGATGGTTACTTGTGCTAAGGCTAATGAAGGGTTGATTGATGTATATTATCAACATCCTCTAGATGAAACTGGGTTGATGGATGTTGATGGAGGGAATCATGTTGAAGTTGAGGAAGAAGTTGGGAAGGTGGATGACAGTCATATATCCCTAGTGATTACTAGTGAAGAAGTTAAGAAAAGTAGTGTTGAAGAAGATTATTTGTTGGAGAAGGATGTTACTGTTGAGGTAGGTGAAGCTGTTGACAACAGCAATGTTGAAGAAGGTTATTTGTTGGAGAAGGATACTACTGTTGAGGTAGGTGAAGCTGTTGAGAAAAGCAATATTGAGGAAGAGGTAGAAGTAGGTGCAGGTAGAGGAAAAGGGAAGAAGTGTAAAGGCAAAGGTAAAGGCAAGAAGTCTAAGGGAAAAAGGAAGAGGAAGAGAAACACTGGTGACGAGGGTGGTAGCAAGAAGAAGAAGAGGAAACCACAAGAGAAGAGAAGGTCAGGTATTCCATCCATATTTGAGCATGAGATGGAATTTGATACTGCATGTCCTGGCCATGAGGTCAGTCTAGAGAACAAAACTTCTAGTAATGATACATGGATTTCAGAGGTGTTGAAGACCCCTACATGTTCAGATGATGAACTTGAATCTAGGGAGATGTATCCCCAATTTAATGAGACAGCCATATTTGGTAATGTGATATTAGAGTGTGACATGGAGTTCACCTCGCTTGAGGTTTTTAAGCAAGCAGTGAAAGACTATACAGTGCAGTTGGGAAGGCAGATAAGCTGGGTCAAAAATGATAAGATAAGAGCAAGGGCAAAATGCAAGGACAAGACATGTAGATGGGAGGTGTTTTGTAGCCTGAACCCTATTAGGCAATCCTACCAGATCAAGACATTTTATGATTATCATTCTTGTGTTAGGGTGCATAAAAATTCAACCTGTGACCAACAATGGGTAGTAGGGAAGTTAGTTAATTTTATGTGGAGGCATCCTAATATGACACATTCTGAGGTGTTTGAATTTTTTAGGCAAAAATACAAAGTACAGTTAGAAGATAAGATGATTTATAGATCAATGAAAAGGTCCGGAGAGGTCATTGAAGGTTCTGAAAAATAGCAGTTTGCCATGCTGTGGGATTACTGCAATGAGTTGCTAAAGAGAAATCCAGGGTCCACTGTTAAGATGGAGTGCAATACAGAAGCTGAAGGTCCACCTGTGTTTCACAGGTTATATGTATGCTTAAAGGGATGCAAGGATGGGTTTACCGCAGGTAGAAGGTCTTTAGTAGGTTTAGATGGGTGCTTTTTGAAAGGATACTACCGGGGTCAATTGTTGACGGCTGTTGGTCAAGATGTAAATAACCACATATGGCCCATTGCATATGGTGTGTGTCAAATAGAGAACAAGGACAACTGGAAATGGTTCCTGGATCTACTGAAAGCTGACATTGGTGACTACAAGGAAAAAAAACTGACCTTTATTAGTGACATGCAAAAGGTATATGTCTTTTATTTATCTCAATTGACTTTCATTGGACCCATTTAATATGATGTATGACTTGCTATATATGTTTTCTGTAGGGACTTATACCTGCATTGCAAGAAGCCATGCCTGGTGTGCCACATAGATTTTGTGTGTGGCACTTATGGCAAAACTTTGGGAAACAATGGAAAGGGAAAGAACTGAGGGCATTACTGTGGCAAGCTGCCAGATCCACAACTGTAACCCAATTTAATGCAATTATGACTGACATCAGGAAGGTCAATGAGAAGGCATGGTTATATCTGACAAAATTCCCAAAAGAGCCATGGAGCAAGGCTTTTTTTGATGTCAACTGTAAGGTTGACAGCATCACAAATAACAACTGTGAAGTGTTGAATGCAAAATTGGTGCATGCTAGGTGCAGGCCAATTGTTACCATGCTTGAGGAAGTTAGGAGTTACATCATGGTGACAATTGGAAATCACAAGCTCAAGTTAAGTGGACATATTGGGAAACTACCACCAATACAGCAGAGTAGGCTAGAGAAAGAAAAGAATGCAAGCAACCAATGGACTGCCAATTGGACAGGTATACCATTGTTCATCAATTCTGTCACTCGTGATGTTTACTGGTTTTAATATGGATGGTGACATATTACAGGTGATGGAGGTAGTGATAAATATGAGGTTACTTGTTATCCTCAGAAGGTTGCAGTGAACTTGGGGATAGGTGAATGCACATGCAGGATGTGGCAACTAACAGGTATGCTGGTATTATTAACAAATACATTTTATTAGTTTGATAGCATACACTCATCTTTTCATTATTATTCTGACATGGATGCCATGTAGACATGCATGTGCAGCAATAGCCCATAAAGGAGAAAATGCTGAGGATCACTGCCATGTAGGTCTGACAATGGCAGCTTTGGTTGCCACTTATGAACATCATGTGGAGTCAGTCCCTGGGTCAGAATTCTGGGAAAAAACACCCTACACTCCACCAGTTCCTCCTAACATCAAGAGGACCATTGGTAGGCCTAAAAAATAGAGGAAGAAATCTGGTGAGACCAGCAACCAGGTTGACAATCAAGGGAAGAACAATGATAATGACATCACTGCTAAGAAAAAGATGAAGAGAAAACTACAACCAGGTAAATGTGGTGAATGTGGTGAGCCTGGGCATAAAAGGAATTCATGTGCAGTGGCAAAGAGCAAAAGAATGATACAAACCGACTCAAACAAAGAGGGTGCACAATCAAGTGATACTGTCAACTAGGAAGTCATCATCATTAATGAAGGTCCACCACTTTCCCAAACACTTTCACAAGCTGAACCAGAAAGCATAACACCTGTTAGAAGAAGTCCAAGACTAGCAAGTCCATAAACCTCTCCAAACAAATATCAATCACCAGGGACTAGGAGCTACAATCTAAGAAACAAACTGCCAATCAAAAAACCAGGAGACATGATCTTTGTTCAAACACCTGGGTTGAGGAAGAAGGGTTAACTAAGTTATAGAAAGTTTTTTTTTTAATGGTCAGTAACCAGGCATGTTGGTTACCTTCTGCAGCAAACACTTTGATGACTGTTTTTATAATTTTAATTCAATGATGACTGAGTTCATATATATGCAAATAGTTTGTGATGTTATAACAATATTGAGTTCATGTATATATAAATAGTTTAACCTGAAGGAGATTATTAAAGCCAAAGTTATCTCAAAACATTCATTAAGTAGGATGGAGTCATGGATTAACCTGAAGGAGATTATTAAAGCGTTTTGGGATAATCAGGCCCCTCTCGCTCAAGCGAAATACCAATTCCCTTGAGCGAGCTTCACATAGCACGCTTGGGCGAAACACATAAACTCTCAACTCACTGTACTAAAACTCATTCTAATCAATTTTACTCATATTCAACACTTCATACATATCACGTTACCTGTTTAACACTTGTCCTAATCAATCATACCTGTAAATTTCCATTACAACTCATTTATGGTGTAAAGATCAACTCAATCATCCCCCTACTTCACAAATCTAATATTCCAAATATAAAATTCATTCATTCATCAAAATTTGGAGGATTTCATCATTCATTCATTCATAGGGTCATGATTGAAAATGAGTCATGACAAAAGATCTCATTCATTCATTCATACATTAAGAAGCTGCCAGATTCACTAGCACCTTCATACAGTGATTCCATAATTACTTCAAATTAAAAACCCTAATAACATAAAACCACATACATTCACAGAAGCCATGCAGTTTATCAACTCACTCACCTGCCCTAAACCTAAGCCCCTACATCTTCATCAACATAACCACAATCCCCATTACAGAAAATAATATAAAAAACTTTGAGCCAACAAAATCATCTTCAACTGCTCCACTTGTCTTTGATTTTCCATGCATATTTTCTTCATCACCGATTGCATCTGCATCTGCAATTCAATCACTCTATCCTGCATAACCTCACCACTACCTTGACAAACCTCCCTGTAAATTTTACTTTTCAATCTTACAATGGCCTCCTCCATCTCTGTCAAATTCATCATGAGAGTGTTCCTCCACTCTTCATCATAAGCTACCAACTCCCCCTCCTGGACCCAGGCAAAGAAATCGCATTGTCCCCCACGGAGCTGTGGGCATGTCCAGAACTCACGATTCGGATTGTTCACCATTTGGGAGATCCGCAACACAGGGGGGTCTCCACAACGGCAGCGACGATGTGACATCTCGTGGCTCCTGAGACGAGGCCTCCGCTGACTGGAGGCGGACGATGACGATGACCGGCTAGGCTGGCTCATCCCTTCCATTGATACTCACTAAAGCTAAAGGTTTTATGAGGGAAAATCAAGCATAAAACCAATTGTGAACAAAAGGGTTCACCCTGGACACAGAGATGAAGGAAATCATTAGGCAAAATGACAATTGTGAAGAAAAAGGTTCACCCTGGCTCATCCCGCGATTTGCACGAGGTTTCCACTGAATGGGGTAAAACGGCACCGTCTAGCACCCACCTGGCATCACACATGGACATTCACAAGCCACGTCACTGTATTTTAACGGTTATGTAACGGTGAGAACCTAAGTGTCTGACGGTTCTCAATGTTAGGGACTAACGGGGTGATTAATGTACTCAGGGACCTAATTGCCCGATGCCTACAAACTTAGGGACCAAATGAGGGGTTTACTCTTTTATAAAAGTTTCAATTATTCAAATTATCTAATTTAAATACTAATTTATATTTTTAGTATATATAATTTACTTTGTGTATCAACTTTTTAACTAATATAACTCACTAGTTCTACTCAACTATTAAAATAATTTAAATTTTAATACATATTTCATGTTTTAAGTGGTGCATCACTTTTATTATTAACTTCATTTTTTTAAAATTTCAATTATTCAAATCATCTAATTTAAATACTTATGCAAACATATTTATATACATATACTAATTTATAATTTTTAGTATATATATTTTAATTTGTGTATCAACTTTTTAACTAATATAACTCACTAGTACTACTAAACTATTATAATAATTTGAATTTTAATATATATTTCATGTTTAAAGTAGTGCATCATTTTTATTATTAACTTCATTTTTTTAAAATTTTAGTTATTCAAATAATCTAATTTGAATACTTATGTAAATACATTTATATACATATTTTAAAACTTAAAAAACTACATGAGTCCAACAAATTTACTTAAATAAACATATCACATATAACAAAACTATTCTAAAATTTTTTTTCCCAATAAATTAAATACTCACCTTATACAAATACACCACTTCTACCACAACTTCAAAGAAACGTATAAACCTTTCCAGCAACAACACAAACAGCAAGCAATTGAAGAAAGAGCAACCAGCTGAAGGAGAAAACTACTTAGTGCTGAAGAAGAAAGTTACTGAGTGAGTGTGAAAATTTTTTGAAGTGAAAAACGTAAGAGGGACCACAGATGCCATGTGGCTGCACCAGAGAGAAAACACATTATGGGGTTGCGTTTTTACCCCAATAAAACATCCTCCCAAGCTGCATTTTTACACGTATCACGAGACCTAAAAAACGCTAGTCCATGCTGTGTTTTTTGCCTACTACCACGTCCCATCTGCCCTGCATGCGTGCCACTTGTCCTCAATGTGTGGAAAACGTAATGTGGACCTACGTTTTCTATGTTTGAAAATGTGTCTTTAGCCTGCGTTTTATAAAATGCACTACAACCTTGCATTTTTAAAATGTGATTTGACCATATTTACCATAAACAACTAAAATTCTTTTTGCCACCCCTAACCTTTAAATTCTTTTTAAAAACACACCAAATGGGCCAAAAATCCAAGGTTTATGGTGAAGATAAAGCAGTACGACTCATATGGTTCTTCCATCTTCCTAAGGGCACATTAAATTTATTTTGACGTATAGGAAGGAAAAAACTTTAAAGAAGTTGATGGTAAGATTATTATAAAGAAAGAGGAATGGAAAATAAAAGTAACACTTCATCAAGCTTAGCGTTGGTAACTAGAAATTATGAGAAGAAGAATCAAGAATATAACATGTTGGAAATATGGAAGGTCTAACTATGTAAAGAAAAAATTTCTAGATAAAGAAACAATAGAAAAAGGCTTTGAGTCAGGTGCTAGCAATGTCTCCCTTGTCATTAGGGTGAGTGATGTTCTATAAAGATGAGATATGTATCCTTATGGAATTATTATGTTGCCATAGAAAAGGATAAGCTATTGTTAAAAGATCCACAATTGCTCAAAGGCATTGCTTGGGATTGAAGTAAGGTGTATGGTGGAGTTTAGTCGATGGCTAAAGAACTTCTAAAGGAAGCCAACATGGATGTTACAACATAATTTTTCAACAAGGTTTCAATATGTGTCAGGAAAGGAATTCTTGAAATTGCGAAGTTCCAAGTGAGTATACTTTTAACAGTGAGATATGATTATTCTTTTAAACAATGATTATTCAAAAAGATAATAATTCTCAATATAGACAACAGAACTGATGATTGTTAGTGTTAATAATGAAAGCAGAATTGATGAAGGATTTGTGTTAAAGTTCTAGTATTGAAGGAATTCCACTTGAAGAGGTGCATACCAAATCTAACATTATTTTCCCTTTGGCTAAAAGGGAAGATTGTCGATCCATCTAAGGAAAATATTTAACCATAGTTGTTGGTTGTTGGTTGGTATTGAAAATTACACTAAATTAAAAGCACAAAGTTGCAACATTTGAAGCATTCACATTGCTTTTAGGAACTACAAATAAAGGCCTTTGTAGAGGGAATGAGTGTAGAAGAAGTAGAAGCAAAAGGTAGCTTCCTAGTTAGAGAGAGAGAGAGAGAGCACTTAAGAGTGAGAAAAATGGTGTTGAGTAAATTATGAGATTGTTACGTAAATACAATAAGTTTAGGTATTATCTCTATAACTTCATACTAAAATTATTAGTATTAGAATAGGAGTGAGTCTTACTTAGAAACATTATATTTTGAATTTCTAGTATAAAAGAGTGTGGGAAGGAGTAATTATCCTTTGATAGGGTGGAATAATTTTCAAAGTTTGTCATATGATTTTTCTCTAATTTTAGGATTTTCTATGTAAAATTCTTGTGTGTTGATTATACTATTTGCATATTTTATTTCTTTATTGTAAGGAAAATTTGCTAAAGGAAATGAATCGAATTTTCTAACATATAAAACATAGCCAACATTAAAATTATGAAATAAAAAAATCCCCAAAATCAAAATAATTCATTAATAAAAATAAAGTTAGAAATGAAGATTTATGTTATTTTCATTTTCTCACCAATTGGAAAATATAATTTTTTTATCAATTAGTATTAAAAATTGAAGCAATGAAATAATTATGGCATTTAGAAAATCATTTTATCTAGATTTCATCTAGAGCCATCAAAACAAATTAGTTAGAGTCAAATTAGGTTGAATTTTTAAAACTAACTAGCTAAAAAAAGGCCTACGACAATGTGGCTTGATGAATTCGTGATGGCTTAAGTTGGGTTGGCTCGTATATGTTAGAGATAAAAATGTCAAATAACATGGAATTGGTCTATATTTTGGTCTAGGGTGAGCCAGTATGTGTCCCTTCTTATTCTAAACTTGAGTGCCTTACCTCTTTACCTTCTACAAATATGGACCAAAAGAGGGTATCACTTGAAAATAAACTTTGATGCTCAAGTCAAAATTATGAGCTAAGAAATATAGAGTCCACCATAATAATGATGTACTTCAATCCTTTACTGCATAGTATTTATTGGCATTTTTATGGATTTAGGCCTTGTGGTTCTACGAGATTCAAATAGAGATGTGTGATTCTAAGTTATCACCTTGTATGAAAGGATATTTTATATTGGATGGTAAACTTGTGGGTTTCCCTAAGTATATGGTTGTAAAAAGGCTTAGCCTGATTTGGAAGGCATCTCAACAAGATAGCATGTAGATTGCGTATGTGATTTTATTGGTATTAATTATAAGGTCTGATTTACATGTTGCTTTGTGAGTGTTCCAAATTCAAGGTCCTCATATTAGTAGTCTACTTAAAGTGCCTCCAATATTAGATTCATGGAACTGGAACAAGTCACCACTTATGTAAGGTTTAAGCGGAATTATAATATTGGGCATAATAAAATAAAAGCATACATTGATTTCAATAGGCATAAAAAAAGGAACTTCATATTGCAATGTAATAAATAAGATAACATACACCTTAGAATAATTTCTTTCTATGTAATATATAAGTATAGCTTGTCATGCTCTTATGCGATGCATAAGTAATTTAATGACCATAATTATTTAGGGACCAAAAAAAGAAATAAAAAACATTTTCAACTGATCCAGTCTAGATACCGGCACATGGGCAAGAAGGTAATTTTACCTGATCTCACTCACTTACCAGTGTTGTAGGTAAACCTCCAGACTCTAAGCTCATATCAGATTTATATCTATACCAGAAGTCCAGGTTAGCACCATGTACATCGGAAAGCATCTATGTTACCCGATAAATAGTATAAGGTACAGGTACGGGGAACAATCGTAGGAGACGCGGAGGCGCCCGTGTCACGTGTCAGAATGGCATAGACATATTGTACGATTGGTCCTCTAACCCTAAAAGACTCTTCATTCTTTGCATGCATGTATAAATACCAATATTTTTAAAACTCTGATACGTTAGACTTATTCTCAAACTTACACTTCAGAAACCTTGAATTCCTTTTCTGGTTACTGACTTGAGCGTCGGAGAATCTTCGTAGGTGACACCACATTTCACCCCATATCAATGCGAAAGCTTGGTGTGAAGGATCTCTAGAACACCAAGACCTTTATTTTCCACTAAGATAAAGGACATAATATCAGATACCCACTATACTGGTGTATAAATCACTCAAAATAGAGAAAATTTCTGGCTGGTCCCATATCGGATCCTTGACCCCGGTTCAGACCAGTTCATTAACCAATACAATACTGTCACAAAACATCAATTGCTAAATTGGATCTGAAGTTCTAAATGGTATTATGTTTTATCCAATCCGATGTCCTCAATGTCATTAAGTGGTGTACATTTATAAGATAATATGATGTTTAAGTCAATTTTGGATAATGGAGCTTGAGGTGATGAATCAGATAGTGTGTACCTCAAGTGCCTTTACGTGGTGGTGGTTATAGATTTGGGGAAGTAGATCCCTATATTGATGAAGGAATAAGTACGTTTTTGTTATGGAAAAATTGCTATCTAATTGGATGTTAGTTGACACATCTATAAGTATGTCTGAGGTATGCTTGGTATTAGAGATGAACTTTATGATTATTGGTTTAGCCTTGGTCACTTGTGCCTCACCCATGGATGATGCCTTCCAACATTGGTTAATGTGTATTTAATGAGGTTCATGGGTGAGCTTAGATTAGACCTTTTCATTTGTACATTTTTAAGCTTAATTGTTAGGTTTAGGTCTTGCATGGTCATAATTTTCATTTTGGGCCATGTATAGGTATATACTTGCTTTGGACCACTTTTGGGTCATGTACCTTTAGGTTTTGGGCCTAAGGTGAAGCTTTAACAAGCCCACCCAAGTCAAGTCCGAAAATACATATTTAAAGGAGTTACATAAACCTTCAACTTTGTAACTAATTAGCTAAGATTCATTTGACAAATTTCGAGTGAGATTGGGTAATTTCCTCTCTTTAAACTCTCTTGAGTGCTTAGCTCTCTACCTTGTGTTCTTATCTTTAGCAAATCCCCTAGGTTTTCCACTATAAATCCTCTCTATTTCCACTAATATATGTCTCGGCCTTGGCTTGGAAAGTGCAAAATTCAGCTTTGAGTTTTCATACTTAGAGGAGAAAAACCTAGATCTAAAGGAAATCAAGAGAAAGGTCTAAAATCTCAAGGCAATCTTACATCAATTGGTATCATTGAGCTTTAACTCTTGATTTTTCTTTTTTAGATCTACTCATTTTCATTTCATGTTCTAAAAATCCAGCATCATATCCTTATTCTTCTCTTCATTATCTTTTATTTGATCTATCATATATGAAAAATCCAAGAAAATTTTTAAAAAATGTCAAAACTTTAGATTTTAGATCTACACTTTTTGGCTTTGATTTTGGGAAACTTGCTTCATAAACATTGTTCCATGTATCATGCATGACATAACCTCAAATTTGTGTTGAATTTGCTGAAAAAATTTTCAAAGTTGTGTTCATGTGTTGTTGTTGCTTCTAGTGCAAGTTACCTTAATTTCTTTGCATATTGTTAGTGTCTAGTGTGTTTTCTTGGCTTGGAACATTTTGTTATTGTCTTATTTGTGCTTAGAAGTTAAATTCCAGTTTTGGACTTGTCTTAATTCGTCCCTAGTTCATAGTGTATGCCATGTGTTTGTTGAAATGTTCTAGTGTAGCATGTTTCTAGTGTGGTGTCTTTAGGTGTTAGAGCTTGTTCTTGTTGCTTCAAGGTTTTTGATTGCAATTTTATTTGTGTTTAGTTCTTGGGCTCTAATACATTTTAGACACATTTCTAAAGTGTATTACAAACTCTAATCATGTGTTAAGTCCTTCCATCTTTGTTGGACTTGTTAGCTTATCCATTTATAGGATTGTTAGTGATTCCTAGGACTTTTATCTAGTTTGTTTTCAATTTATAACATCTGCTAGGTACTCTTGTGCATGTAGTATTTCCTCTTATATAAATGCATTTTATGTCATTAATCCATGCCTTTCATCTATCATAATTATTGGAAGAAGATACAAGCTTAATCACCACTTGTTGCATCAATTGTTGGTTTTTTGTGCAAATTTGTGAGGCATCTTTGGGGCTGTTTTTTCTTTTAATTTGGTGCAGCAAAAATAGAACAAAAACAAGGGGAAAGTATAGAAAGGGTATGAAAGTTAAAAAAAAGGCTTGAAAGGTCCTTGCATTCCTATAGATTTTTAGGTCCTTTGTTGGCAAAATTAGTGCAAAAAGAAGTGTGTAGTCCTATAAAAAAAATATTCCAGCATCTTGTTGTTGTTTTGTACAGTACCTAAAGTGTTTTTTATTTCCGTAGATTGCTTATATTTGAAAACTAAAAAAAAAGTTGGGAGTTGTTTAAAAAAGTTATGGTGTTTTCTTGCACTCTAGAGTTTCTAGTTTTCCTATTGTGTACTTGTTTCTTGCATTTGTTTCTAGTTTGTCCATATTGATTTTAAGTTTTTCACATATTAATTTCATTCTTGTGTGTACCTTTCTTCTTTGTCCCTTTACTTCTTGTCTAATTCTCTTGTTTGTCACATTCTTGATCCCTTTGTTAGTGCTTCCTAATTGTGCTTTTATTTCTTTTCTTGTTTGTCTCTAAAGTATTTCCTTTATTGACTTTCTTGAAATTAGTTGAAGTGTGACTTCACTTTTGAGTAGCATCTTGAGGTGATTGAGATTAGACTATAAGGATTGCTCTAAGCATATAAAGGTGGATAGAGAGTTGGTGGAGAGTATACACTTGTGAGCTTGAAGTGTTTTTCTTTTTTTTTGAATATTACTTTGTGTTAACCATTTTTTTTTGGTTCAAAGTTTTTCCTTGCTAGCTTGGTGGACCTTTAAAGACTTGTATTTGGAGAGCACATTTGTGTAATAAATATTAGTTAATTATGTGTCTTTTGTATTTGATTTTCTACTTGTATTTTGGGAGCGTGTAAAAAATATATTTCTTTTAATTCAATTTTCTTAGTCGTCGTATTTGGACTTGTTAGACTTTGGACATTGGATTTTATTTAATTGATTAGGGTAGTTTGTTAGCTTAGGTCTTAGTTTACTTTTGTGCACCTCAACTAGTTTCTTGCTTTTCACTTTCCTTTAGGGTTAGTTTACTTATTTTTTACAAAAAAAAAGAAAGTGGTAGTGACCATAGAGGGGGCTTTATCCTTCCCAATTTAAGGCCCTAATACAATAATTAGGTGCTCTTCATGCTAGAATGGACTTACATGAGTGAAAGGGTGACAGTGAAATAAATAAGGGTCATGAAAGGAAGAAAAGAACAAAGAGGGTCCTTGAGGATATCCATAGCAAAGTAAAATAATTATGTAAAAAATACTTTAGAGTTTGATGATATAGGAAATGAGAAAATTAGAGAATGTAAAAAAAAGGAAAAAAGAAAGAGAAAAATTAAGAAGAAAACATAATAAAGCCATGGAAGAAAAAATACAACATTATTTGATAGAACATAATAGGTATGTGACAAAGAAAAAAAAGATAAAATGTAAAGATACAAACAAAGAGAGTGAGGTGCATGAAAGAGACTTTTTTTAGACAACCATAGTGCTTCAAGAGAATGTCATCTTACTAATAGTTTGTTGATAGCGGCTCGCAAGCATATGAGTGTGTCGCGTAATATAAAAATGATCGTTCACCACAAGGACTGTGTTCTCAAGTACTTGTGATTTTAATTTTAATTTTAATTTTAATTATCTAGACAACAGGCTCAAATGTGATTTACTTTAAAAGTTAAAAAGAGAATGAAATAAAAATGCAAAGGAGAATTTCTGCAAGGAAAAGGATTCAATTAAAAGTATCTTGGGATTAAGGTAATGGAATTGCTCTATATTAACATATAAAAATATAATTTTTAGTTGTAAAGATCATATATATCAGGACAAATTTTCCTAACTCATTAGTTTTCTCTTCTCAAAGTTTCACTAAAGTACTCTATTTTCAAAGAACAACATTCAATTTGAAAACAAAGTCCATTAACGTTTTGTGAAAATCTTAGAGTCCTCAAAAGATGAAATTACTTTCGTAGTTTTAGTCTTAGGTTCAATTTCCTAAATTGATTAACTAGGCTCACTTCTCAGTCGCTCCCTAATTAATTAAAAATCACTCAAGCCTATCTCTAGATCAAAGAGCGCATAGAAACATCAAGAAATTGAAGATAAGCATAACCTTTATTCATAAAAATGGAGAAAAGGTACATCAATACATTGCAATCTATCCATTGTATTGTCCCTAGTGTTTTATGGATTTAGTTCTTGAAAGGTTTATTACTAAGATCACGCCACTATCACTTATTACTTGGTTTCTTATGGACTTCTAGTTACATAATGAAAAGTATAAGTTTTAAGAAAAATCATCCTGCTTACTCTATTGTCCTAAGTTAGCTAATATAGAAGAAATTAGCCTTTTCTAATAAAAATAGCCTATAATTATATAAGTACGCACAAAAGAGTGCCTTTTCCTTCTTCAAGGTACAGTATGTTTAACCTTACAATCTCTTAAAATTCTTATTTAATAGGTATCTTTATATTCTGGTGATGTGGTAAAGAAGATCAAATCGTGCAATTATAGTCATTGTATACTGTTAATCGAATTGGCAACCATCGTATAATTCACTACGGAACTGGTACCGTCTCGATCTTACAAGAAATCCATTCATTCAATAGCTTATAAATAGGAAAATTAAACATAGAAATTTTACGCTCTAAAAAAAGATTTATTACACTGATAAAGTAGACGTCATCCTATTGCATCATCTTGCGACGGGACTTTGACTTATCAACCCTTAAGCTAGAAACTCCTTTTACTCTTACCTTTGGAAATAATTGAAGTTTATGGTAATCATACATGATAAAAACGTTGTGTAGCCAAAAATATTGTTTCTATAAGTCTTTGACCGATTTGCGAAACATCGTCTCGTTGCATTAATAGGTCATGAAACTTTGTTTTCTTTCGGTTCTTAGGCCTAAGTCCTTTTTTAATTCATTTTAATAAAACCTTTGTGTAAAATATCTCCTTACTACATATTGATGCTAGACCAGAGTGACAAAATTACTGTTAAATTGATTTCTTCGCAGGTTTCATCGGAAACTTTATTCTTACCGTATTTTTGCCAGAAAATTCGATTTAGGTGATTCCAAAGCCAAAAGTGATTAATTTTTGAATTCCTATATTTATAGAATGAAAAGCAAGAAAAATACTATCCAGAATTTGAATTTTATATAAAACCTCTTAGTATGTCATTTTTCCTTCATTTTAATACATTATAAACACGATTAAGGACAACCACCGCATAACGCTAGTACCTTTCACCTTCTCACTCTTGGGCAGTACCCAAATACATTCTTACAAACCAAAATTAAGCAACAAATTACAATATAAAGGTAGCATGTCCGTCCACCCTTGTGCCTTTGTATTTATGCATTTCGTTGTACCCGATTTAGCGATTTTACCTTTACGGACCCTACCGGGACTTCCATGCATTTTCTCATTTCATAAAAACATAAGTATTCAATATTTTCTCACACATAAAAAACAAGGGCAGCAAGTGATATTCACGTCTATTTGCATAAAAAAATCAAGTCATTTGTTTACAACGTTCATACGGTTAACATATTAATTTATTTATCCATAAAACTTCATTTTTCCTCTTCAAACCTTATTATTTATTTTTATTTTCATTTAGGCAACATGGTGACCGTATTTTCACACTCCATTTTTCATCCCAAAAACATTAAAACACTAATATCAACATGCACCCAAAATTCCATATTTTAAAGGTAACCACAAATGCATTTAACACCTAAGATAACATGCAAAGATATATTCCTTAAAATTCATATTTTCAACTCTTTGAACATGATCCACACAAAAGTACAAAGACCACATTTTTTAATCATATGGTCAAAACCTTATAAAATTTGAAGTTGTCATTCATGCACTTATGGTATCAATAAAACATGCAAGGGGAAATCTCTTTAACACTTAAGTCTTCAACCTCTCAATATTATTTGAATCAATAGAAAAACCAAATCCCTTATGATACACCAGATCTGGCTCGGTTATTGATAGAGTGAATAGATCTGCCATTTCTTGAAATTTCTCTTCTGATTCAAAATCGTGGTGTAACGTGTATCCCCCTGTTCCGATCATGGAATAGATGAAATAAACCTAAAAATGGATTTTGGTTCAAGAATGAAATCTTATTGGAACTGTCCAGTTCATCCTTCGGAACCATATCACATCCCGGATTTGATGAAATAGGATGAATTGAATGCAAAACATATTCATGCTAGGAAACACTCATGCAACACCAAAGTTCATATTTTTATAACCATTAATTTACATGCAAACCATGATCTTGGTCAAGGTATCAAAGAAACCACCATGCATGTTCATTTTATTAGGATTAGGTAAACTTTTTATATCCATAAGTAAGATAAAAAAATATCATGCATGCAACAAGACCAAGCAAGGTTTAATGGAGAGTTCTCCCTTTACCTCAAGGTGTTTCATGTGAGAGAGAAAATGGCCCCTTGTATGCTTGCTTGTTTGCTTGTTCCTTCTTGTCCTTCCAAGGGCTTGAAGAATGTCCCTAAGAGAATATAGTGTGGTCGTTTTTAAGTGTTTAAGAAAATAGGATAAGCTTTTGTGGTGGTCGTATGGGTTTCGAGTGAACTGAGTAATAGAATAGGAATGGTGGCTTATGGTGGTGTGGAGATAAGATGATGAAGTTAACTTAAAGTAAAAGGGGAAGGCTGGCGTCCGATGATGGTGTAAAAATTTGAAGAGAAGGCAATTGAGAGAGTGGGCGAGAAAGTGATAGCGTAAAGGCTAAGAGAATGGAAGTTAGAATGATGGGATTTTGAGAGTGAGATGGTAATGGTATGGTGGCAAGGTTCTAGAAAGAGGGGGCATGTGGCATTCATGCAAGTTACTTGGTGGTGGTGGGAACTAGGTGCCAAAGGCTGGTGCTGCATTGAGCCATGAGGCATAAGGTGGTGACACACATGGGCTATTAAGGAGGCTTATTTTCATCACTTTCTTGGCATGAAAGTAAGTGTAAAATGGTAAACATTAAAAGATGTATATTTTTCTTTCTCCATTTCAACGAGCCAAAGATTACCTAATTTTGACACCGGTAGCAAACGTTATGGCCAAAATACTAAACACTGTCAAATTAGGATGTGAAATTAGGAACATCAACTTAAAATAAACATTGGGATTTATTGGTTGGAAATTAATTTTTGGTGTCTTCATAAAAATTATAGATAATTTTGTTATGAAAATTCCAAGATAAGAGTCACTCGATTCCGATAACGATAGAAAAAGTTATGAGCAAAATATGAAAAGAGGTGCAGTTGTCGTATGAATTCCAGGTCCAACAACTTAAAATAAATACTGGGAATCATGTGTTTGGAATTTGCCTCGTTGGCCTTCATATGAATTGTAGAGAATTTCGTTACAAAAAATTTAAAAAAGAATCGTTTTAATACAACATAGGGGCCAAGGCTCTAACTAGTTTTTGACAGACTTTGGGGAACAGTTTAAGGGATGATTTTTAATCAAATGTCAAAATCTCATAACACTCCTCTTATCTCAGAGTCTTCAAAAATTCTTGTTGATCATCCTCAGCTTCAGGCACCATTCCTGATGTAACGTACACGTCGTTGAAAACTAGTTCTGAATTAAATCTTGTATTACTAGTTATTTTTATAGTTAATTATTGTCACTATCATTATTATTATTATTATTATTATTATTATTATTATTATTATTATCATTATTCTTATTATTCCCCACTGACTCATATACTTGGGCATCACTGCCCTTTCATAGAACCAACACAACATCGACCGAAGCCCAATTATCATTATTATCAACAAATACAGACAAGTCACACTATCGGTTGTAGCCTCATACACAAGCAATTATTATCACACAGCAAACCCTTACAAGTCTATCACTTTAGAGATTTTCCCAAAAAATCTAGAATGTTACACTCTCCCCACCTTTTAGGAATTTTGTCTCTGAAATTCACTCCGCTCATGACCGATGGCGAAGTCTAGACATCCATATTTCCTATTTACTGAATCTTCTTGTAGCATCATTCTGAATCAAGATACTTCTCATTTCTCTTGAATCTTAGTAATAAGTTGTTGGACGTATATCAGGCATTTGCTTCAAGGAGGCAAACTCTGTCTCGATCAAGATCAAATAAGGCTAAGCATATACAAACATAGAGTCTCAATAGATTTAGAGTCTGGAATAATTCTATCAACGGGGTCAGTGAAGTCAAACTCTCTCTCAAGAGATCTATTAGGGTGAGATGGTTTTGAGAACAATAATCTTTCTAGATTTTTGGGTCCTTCCGACCACGAGTACTGAAGTAGTCTTTGGAAATATGTGGTTTCCCTAAAGAAAACTAAGGGTCTCACTCTTGTACTACAACACTCTTACTCGTACTCTTCTTGAACTTGTCTAGCTTTTTGGGCCCTAAAATGATTCCTTGATTTTACTCTGCCGCTTAACATGCTCACAAAGTTTAGTGTTATACTTCTTTCATAGGTGATACGCCTTTGGACTATATCTCGGTTAACAGAATCATGCTCAGATGACCTCGTACGTTGACTACTAGGAGAAAACTTCACAATTGCTTTGGGCACTCCTGTGCTACACCTGACCCTTAGGTCACACCGATATGTTTTCCAGTTAACTACATCCCAAGGTGAACAGTGTTAGGGAATCCCTCAAGGTCAGGAAACGGAAACACAAAGGATTCCCAAAAGGAATTGCAAAAATGAATGTTGAAAGGCATTGCATACAAAATTAATTTTTTTTTAAAGTTTACCTCTTGTAGACGCATAACAAGTTCCTCGATCGAAGCAATTATAGCTCCGTCCTTAGGAGTCCACACGAGCACTCCTACCAGAATCCAAATTTCTGAATGTTAATATGAAAGTTTAGAGAGTAATCCTAATTTCTGAGCCGCTGCCTATAAGCATCTCATGCTCTAAATATAGGCTTAGGTCTTAACCTGATGAGCTCTCATTAAACAATTGGGCCCTAACTCATTCTAAATGAGTTAGGCCCAATAGTTTTATTATTAGTCTAACTAAAATAAAACTATTCTCTGGTGGGCTGACACTATGTGTGTGACCTTATAGGTAAAATATCCGGTTATATTAATAATAAATTATTTTATTATTAATATAAAATAAGAGCAGTATCTAGCAATACATCATTATGTCTAAATATTATTTATCATCAACATGACCTATAAATGATAATTATTTTATATATTTATTCCTTTTGTCACGATATCTAATTGGGCCCAAGGCATGGTCGTCGTCATCCTTGTATGGCTCAATTCATTTTACTTGATACTAGAGTAGACTTTAAAAAATAGATATCTAATATCTATTCTTCCCAGCATTGCCATGTATTTTGTTAGTCTCACTCTATCAAGTGGCCCATAGATATCACTCCTATCACATAGGAGAGACAAATCTCATCTACAACACTCACCTCCCTCTATATAATTTGTTCACTGCCTAATCATAATTTTTATGGTCATCTTATTACAGATGACGTTTGATTATATCAAAAAAAATAAACTCCTTATGTAGGAATTATAGTGACTTTAGATCGAATAACTATATATACCATTATCATATTGAGAACTGTTTAGACACTCATGTAACGATCCATGCAACGTTCTCATGGTGGGTCTGTCCAGTACAACATTACTCTTAATGTGTACCTGTGTGAAGACTTGATATCATCTATATCCATTATCTGTGAGATCAAATCATTAGTATATTCACACACTAGTCTTAATGTATTTACATATCCCCATGTAAATACTTGATTAAGAAAATTTTAGGAATAATTCTCATATGACCTATTATTCCAAGGATAAATAGTTTTAATACAATCTTAAAACTAAAAATACTTATTTTATTAATAAGTTAAAATTGATACATAAATAGCTTGTAGTGCATACACCAACAAACAGAGGCACAATTACTAGGAGCCTAAGGGCTAGCTGGCGCTTAGTTGCTCCGAGTGATATGCTTTAATTGTTTGAGACGGTTAAGGTGGTCTTAGGTCACGATTTCAGGGCGCATTTCCCTTCTGAGGTGTAAATGGTGGAAAAAAGTCTACTACTGGTCTAGAAAAAGGCTCGCTCTATGCGTCTAGTTCAACTAGCGGTATCCTATTTCAAGTTGCGTAAATGTTATTCAAGGTGATGTATGTCATCGATTTGTTCTTCCTTGCGTACCTTTCATGATTGTGTTCATTATCTATTACTCTTCCTAAGCTAGTCTAACCATGACCCGCCCTCTAAGGTTAGGGAAGGTCTTAATAACAAGATGTCAAGAGGATAATGGATAGTAAAACTCATCAAAATAGGACAATCATGGATTAAGAACACTTGAAAGAATTAATCTGAACAAGCTAAAAACATTTTAAAGAGGTTTAATGTAGTTTCAAAATAACCTAAACACTTAGTAAAGGAATGTAAATGTACACGAGGTGACTAACAAGGCCATTTTTCTCAATAAATGAGGCAAAGAATAGCTCAAAGCACTCTTATATTCATCAAGACTAGGCAAATTGGTCACCCTATAACCATTCAACAAGGTTTAAGGATACAACGCCCTTGAAGTAGCTTCCCGATATTAAATTACTTCTTCATGTAGCCCTTTAATGTTCCTCACAGACGAAAGCCCACAACACTTCCAGTTTCTCTTCTGTCACGATCTTCTCGCTCGTTACCAACCCTTGACATTGCAGCCAACATCTTAACTACTCGATCTCAGTCAAGTAGTTCCTACCACACAAGTCCTAGTGACTCACAAACAACATTCAGAGTATAGCGGGGCATAGTAGTCCACACCCCAAGCCTTGTTGAATCAACCTTGTAGCATTCCTCGATTAACTAAGACAATCCCACATAGCAGATCATCCTAGTTAACTAAGAGTACTACTTAAAGTTGGAAAAATTTGTAACAAAAAATGAAGGTCGATTATCATAATCATAACAATATTTCATACATGATTCAATATTGCTTTACATACCCTAAATGAAATAGGGGCACGCAGACTCTGGAAATATAAATGACTATAACTTAACTAATAAATAAAAACAACTAGACTGTCCTTATGACAACCCATCTAGAAACCTGACCTTACTATCACTGCTCACTCCACTACCAATCATTCTTCCACAGGAACTCTAATTCAAGCTCTAAAGAGGTAAAGTTTGGGACTTCATCTTCTTCTTCTTTAGGGGGTCCCATTAGTTGTTCGATAGTTCAGACATCGACTTCTGTATGGTCCATCTTAAGAGCATCTGTGATTTCTTTCTTAATGACTGGCAGTCTTCCACTGAACATTAAGTTGCCTTACTTGAGCCGCTTCGGGTGTCAACCTGCCATACTAACAGAATGAGAGTAAATGTGAGATACTAACTCCTACTTGTTAATCACACAACGGGATATCTGCCATTTTTGACATTTCCCCAAACCACTTTGTTTGCACTACACAACATAGAGAATACATACACATTCATGGGAACTTCACCTACATCTATTCATTTTATTCCACACGTATAGTTTCTAATATTAGTCAATCATAGGCTTATTTTCGGGGTTTCATAGTCAATCAGTAACTGCGTATTGGGTTATCTATCTTTTAAATCACACTTATAAATATTATGGTCAAACTATCACCATTTAATAGCATCGTGTACTAACACATCACTCAGGGATAGACATAGTCATCACATAATTTACCAATATAGTCATCACATAATTCACAAGTATAGCCATCACATAATTCACAAGTATGGCCATCACATAATTCACAAATATAGCCATCATATAACTCACAAGTATAGCCATCACGTGATTCACAAGTATAGTCATCACATAATTCACAATCACACATCAAATGCGTTAGTCATTTAGATGTTATGCATGAGTAAGGTGTTTTATGACTTTCCCATTAATTAGAGTCCTTAAGATATGAATGGGGCCTAAACCTTGTTCCATAATTTTCATCTCCTTCATACGTCTACTGGGAGGAATACCAATCGTGTTTGCCAAAGTGATCAGGGCTCGCCAAGTTCCCACAACAACCAAGGGTAAATGATGTGCACGTCCAAAACAATCTCGATCCATCACACCCATTTGTGACCACATTCAAGCAGGCATGTGGAATTCATGCAAGTTACTTGTGGTGCTGGAAGCTAGGTGTCAAAGGATGGTGCTGCATGGAGCCATGAGGCATGAGGCGGTGACACACATAGGCTGTTATGGGGGCTTATTTTTGCCACTTTCTCGTCATGAAAGTAAAGGCAAGGTCTAATGCAAATTGGGTAAAATAGTTTGCATAAAAGTTGTACACTTTTCTTTCCCCTTTCCAACGAGCTAAATATTACCTAATTCTAATACTCGTAGCAAATGTTATGGCCAAAATACTAAACACTGCCAAATATGGATGCAAAATTGGGAATATCAACTTAAAATAAACATGGGGATTTATTGGCTGAGAATTAATTTTTTATGTCTTCATCAAAATTGTAGATAGTTTTGTTATAAAAATTTCAAGACAAGAATCACTCAATTCTGATAACAGTAGAAACAGTTATAGGAAAAATACGAAAAGGGGTGTAGTTGTCGTACAAATTCTAGGTCTAGCAACTTAAAATAAATACTAGTAATTGTGAGTTTGGAATTGGCCTTCATGTCCTTCATATGAATTATAGAGCATTTCCTTACAAATAATTTATGAAAAGAATCATTTAAGTTTGAGCAAGTGGAAAAGTTATACTCAAAATACTGAAAGGTGTCCAGCTAAATCAATGGAATTACGAGTCAGTGAGTATTTTAGCAAAATGGGATTAATTGGTCCAGAACAGGGCTTAGATGTCTTCATAAAAATTTTAGAGGATTTTTATACGAGAATTTGAGGACAAGAATCACTTAATTCCAACGTCGGGAGAAAAAGTTACGTCAAAAATAGATAGGCAAGTGCATACTCATATTTTACACTACGTTTTAATACAGCCAGAGGCCAAGGCTCTAACCGGTTTCTAACAGACTTCAGGGAAATATTTTAGGGGATGAATTTTAATCAAATGTCAAAATCTCAAAACACTTCTCTTATCTCAAGGTCTTCAAAAATTCCTATTGCTCATCCTTAGCTCTAGGCACCGCTTCCGAACTAGTTTTGAATTAAATCTTTTATTACTGGTTATTTTTATTGTTATTATTATTATGGTCACTATCTTCGTTATTTTTATGATTATTATTATCATCATCATCATCATTATGCTTATTATTCCCCACTAACTCATATACTTGGGCATCACTACCCTTTCACAAAACCAACACAGCTTCACCATACTACCTCTCTTTGTCTTTCCACTCCTTTATTTCTCTAGTCCTAAATTCCTTAGCAAATACCCTAGGTTTTCCACCATAAATCCTCTCTATTTTTACTTATATATGGCTTGTCCTTGGCTTTGAAAGTGCAAAATTCATATTTGAGTTTTCATACTTGGAGGAGAAAAGCCTACATCTAAAGGAGATCAAAAGGAAGATCCAAAATCTTAATGCAATCCTACATTAGTATTCTATGGATATGAGATCTTGAATGTTACATACTGGTATAAGCATATAGATAATAGTATTTGTAAAAGACCCAGACCATATGCACCTTAGTCTCTTGAAGTGGCCCATGTTAATTCAATGGGCTGTCAAGCTTTTGGATTTGACATGTCATTGATATACTCTCAAGTCATTATACTAAACATGAATTGTCTCAAAGAAGCATAGTTTTTTAGGTAGTGTAACAGTTATGAGTGCCACATTTCTATTGAAGAATGACTATGCCATTTTGATTTCTACGTACATTGTCATTCGATATCTAAACCTACACGTCCTTTTAGGATGTCATTGTAAATTACCTTTTTCCTACAATCCCTTCATTCTAAAAGAAGGAGGGGCGTAATTTCGATACTCTCCTCGTGCCTCCTCTTATACATAGTTTCTCTATTTTTCTTGCTCTGATATCCTTAAGGCTTACCAATGGCTTAAGCATTCCCTTGCCCCCTAACCCTCAAGTACCCCCATATACTATTTTGTTTTCATTACTTCTTAGAGCATATTTATTTTTTAAATCTGGGATATGAAAGACAAAAACAACAATAATAAAGGGTCTTTGGAGATGTTCTTTAAGGCACCATTATTATAGTCATTTTAGAAGTCTTGAGGTAAATATAGGGTCTCTTAAATGGGTAGATGATGATTAAGGTATTTAGGGACATCTAGGTTTTTTAATGCATTACGAGCCCTTCTCTTAAAAAAAAGAAAGTGACGCATGAAGGGTTTCAAGGCTTCCTAGATAGTTTTGACATCCATTTTGACTCTACTAGTCATGGATTGTTGTTGATATCCTTATCGTCCTTTTGGGATTTAGATATCAGCTTCCACCACTATCTTTTAGATGTTGTAGAGTTTTATAGATACGTGTCATTCATTTCTCAAGCAATTTTGATCATGGAAATCTTTTCCTCTTACCATTTTAACATAGCTTAACATGTCCAAGTTTGCATCAATAAGAATGATATCAGTGTTGTTTATACTAGGATAAACTGGCTCCTTTAATTGGAAAGGACAACTATTTTTAGATCTATCATGAGCATTTGATGACAGCGTCACTCTTAACTTTCTTGAAGATGACACAAAGCTTTTCAAGATAAAGATTTATAGATCAAATGTGTTGTTATTAGTTGCCAATTTTGTATTATTTTCTATTAAAATGTGTCTTTAATTTGGTATTTGATTTCTCATTTAATGAGAAAACTAATCCTAATTTTGTTAAGTTGAAGCATCATCAAAATTTTGAACTTACAAATTATTTTTGTTAATTTCGAATGCCAAAATTTTTTAGGAGTTTTAACGAATGGTTTAGAGAACCTTTTCCATGTTTATCAGGTTATAAGTAAATTACTTTTGTATATGGGTTAAGGTACCCCTTGTACCTTATTTAATTTAATGTTATTTTTTTACTGATAAAAAAACAAATTATTTTTTATACAACCAAATAGGTTTGAACCCTTGGAATGGCTTAAAATGCCAGAAGTGGAGTTGTTATCAAAACGTGAAAATTTAACAATTTTGTGTCACGATAAGAACTAGTTCATCGTAGTGAAAATTGCTAAAAAAATATAATTTTGTCGTGGAGAGAATTAGTGTGGATGAAATTGTCATTCCTAACAACTTTCCCTTTATTCTAGAGGTCATCTAAAAGGCCTTAGGTCATATTTTTAGGTATCCTGGGGGTTATGGAAGGCTAAGATAACATAATAGAGAGAGATTCTGACGCCATGGAGAGGCTTGAAGGTAAAAGATCTCTTTAGGTTTCCTTTTGTTTTCTCTTGTTTTCTTTTATCTTTAGATAACCCTTAAAACAATGTCTAGCTAAACTCCTTAGCTTGTTTCAAATGAGAGAACATTTTGTTGTGTGTTTGGATATCATTGAGAGATAGATTTTGAATGGATTTTGAATGGGTCATTTTCTTATCACCATTGATTAAGGAAACCTAATTGTCCTTGTTAATCAACTTCATCAACAAGTACGATGTTAAGACGATTTCTTCCATTGCATTTAACATTGGTCTTTCCAAGATTCCATTGAAAGATGACTTCACACCAATAACCAAATCCTTGTTTTCATAATTCTAGCATCAAGATCACCTTCAAGAGTGATTCTTGAATTGAGGTAGCCCTTGGTAGGTTGTTTCGCTCCATTAAGTGTTGTTAAATCTTGGGTATATGGTTGGAGATCCATATAAGTCAAGCCCATCTTCTTGAAGCATTCATAAAAAATCATATCACAAGAGCTCCTTTGATCCACTAAAAGTCTTCTTACGCCCTTGTTAGCTAGGGCGGCCGCAATTACCACTGTGTCATTAACTTCCAGAATGGTGGGGTTGTAATCATCATTCGAAAATATGATGGGAGGCATTTAGACTTCATTCTAAAAGGGTATGTTGTTAGGCTTCACTTGCAAGGACAAAATCATTCTATAATGATTTTTCCTAGTGGTATTGGACACACCACATTCCGTAAATCCTGTTACTATCATGTTTATAACATCTTCTTTTTTCTTAAAAGGTCTAGGAACTCCTCTTCAATGGCTTCCACAGCTTTTATCATAGCTTTTTTAGCCGGTGTATCCTTCTTAGGACCTCATACCCCATCATCTTTCGGGGACCTATCTCTACGTCTCTTATTATTCTGATCTAGCTCATCATATATAAGACTTACTCCTGAATAGGTACTGCTTCAGTTTTCCTTCTTTTATTGGGACTTTAATAATATCTTTCAACTACTTATGATCATCTATGTTTTGACTTGAGTGTTCATGCAATTCAATACTTTTTTGGATTACCAAATCTCTTGATCGGTGCAAGCTTCCCTACTCCATATAAACCTAACCCTAAAAAGCCAAGCTCTTTGAAGATCTGACTTGGCCTTGTACTGAGTGGTGCATAGTGATCAAAATTAAATACCTTTCTATCTTTTGGACAGAATGGTTGATCTCTATCTTAGCCTTTTTAAGGAGTTTTCTATTGCTTAGGCTTCTCCTTTGGACCTCATGTGGAGTTGATCTAGTGGCAACGAGGTGCATCTCCTACCATAAGTATTTGGCAACTTTCTTCCTGAATTCTTTAAGGATTTATAGGGGTACCTTTGTTAGAGATATAACAAAAGCTAACTTCGACTGCAAGGCCTCAATAACGATATCAACCCCGAAAGCATAAATGCTTCCTCATAAAACATTTTCAAGAAATCCTTTAAAGATTTTGTCTCACCTTGCTTGATTCAGGCTAAGGTGTGGAGTCTTTGGGGCATCCCTTACTATCACGAAATGCATTTCGAAAGCCTTAGCGAGATCAACCCAAGAATTGATGATCCCATAGGAAATGGTTACTTAGTATGTCAATATGAATCACTTAGTTGGTTAGTTTATTATAATCAGTTTATTATAATTGATTATTTAGTTTGTCAATAGATTAGTTAGTTTGTTATAATCAGTTTGTTTGTTTGTTTGTTAATTGATTAGTCTCTCCTAGCCTATAAATAAATGTAGTCTCCTCTTGTACAAATAACCTTTTAATATAAATTCACACACTTATGTGTTTGCTCTCTATCATTTTTCTCTCCTACTTAAAATTTCAACATTATATGTAAAATCTTATTTAGGATTTTATAAATAATGGTTCACCACTCCCAAATAAATTAAACTGTTGTAAATACTTTACCTATATATCTTAAACATATATCTTAAACTGAGTTTTGTATTCTTTTAGGTACACGTTTTTTCTTTTTATGTTTTCAAAGCATACATGGAGTATGCAACTGTAGTACTCTAGGGAGAGAACGAGATAAAAACCACCACTAGGATTGTTGAACAAATTCAAGTAACAACAAAACTTATAACCGGTGAAAAAATTAAATCGTATTCACCTTTCTTTTTTAATTAATTAATTACAATTTCTTTACCAAAGCGCGATATGAGGAATTATCAAGATGGCTATAGTTTAGTTTTAGAGAAACTTCGAGCGGAGGGAACATCCGAATCTAAACTTAAACATATAATATTATTTTCTCTATTTGTTCTCGAGCTCGACGGAACATTTGGTAGGTACAAAGCTAGTTGGCTGAAATTAAATAAATTAAAAGAATCTAGTCATCACTCACTCTACATCGGAATTGTGATACCGAAGCAAAATATTTACAAGCATTAAAGAATTATGAATTGACGCCATGTGCTCAAGTAACGAGCTTTCTCAATTCAAAGGAACTGAAGTTTTTATTCCCTAATACCATGCTTTAAAGGGTTTAAGTGATTAAATTAAATTAACCCCGACATAGCTGATGATCATTTAGTTATATTTCACATTAAACATCCACATCAACATCAACCTGCCCATTTATGTATTCTCTGGAATTCAATGGTTTCTAACATCTGTAGGGGAATCCGAACATTGGTAGGCACTATTTGAACACTAATGGAAATATTGCAAGATGCGAAGCATATACTTGCTATAATAGGCTTCATTATGGCAAATAATGTAGTGTAAATGCATATTTAAGTCATATATGGTACAACCTTTAGCATTTAAATTTTGAGTATATGCCCCAGGTACTAAAGCATCAACAAGCATGTGTGCATGATGGATAATGAAATGATGGCTACTTAACATCAAATCTTATCCATGTCAAAGGAGACAACGTGGGAAAATTTGTATAACTAATTTATATATATATATATATATATATATATATATATATATATATGGTATCGCATATTGGTACAGACACTTTTAAATTAAATTTACATTATATACAAAAATAAATAAATGTGCATGTTATAGTTCCACCTCTAAGGCAATTACCAAAAAAGTTAATCTCTGTTTTTTATACCATAGGAGTAATGTAATAGATATTTACACCATTTTATATATTTTAAACTGTGTATGTAATTAAAACAGGATATTCCTATGGGTCATTTTTTTTTTTCTCGAGAATTCTGATTTCTTGAAGCATAACCCATAGAATCATATTCTAAGAAATTTCCACTAATGCATTGTATACATATATAAGTTGAATTAAGTCAGTACACATAATACAGCAATTAATGTTTGAGAAATACACCGTACGCACTACATAATGGAGGAAAGGGGTGTATAATTCAGCATGGAATCCTATTCTATATAGACTACATTATATGCGCGATTTATCCATCGTGATGACGAAATAGATACGTTGAAGCATCGAATATCAGTTACAATTCATTTTTTATATATAAAATATCAGTGACAATTCGTTGAATTGGTGGAAGCCATAAATTTATATAATTTTCTCCGCCATTTTTTCTTGCTGAATTTCCTTGTTATGGAAATCATTTTGTATTAATGTGATTCAAAAAGGAATCTAAGGGGTGTAAGAGATTTGTCACAATCAAGTTTACATGAAGATGTTGAAATAAATTTATTTACATTTAATCAAAATTTGTACAATGGGTTTAAATTCATTTACGTGTTATAGGATTGGTTCACCCCCTTCTCTTAATCTAAACTTTTTAGCCACAAAAAGATTTCATTTGCATGTACTGACTTAATCAATGGGTAAATGAAATGAATTTAATACATCATGTGAAAGCGAACATACATATCATATAGTGACGAGTATGAAGTCGTCATTACCATTTACCATAGTTTTGTCTTTGTCGATGTCGCTAAAATGAAAAATAGGACTTTGGCGACTGGAGAAAGCACGTCAAGGGGTTCTTTGCTAGAGGTCGTCGCCGAAGATGTCATTATGATTCTCAGGCACATTAAATAAGAAAGAAGAAAAGGAAAAAGTTAGTTGTTGATGCTTAGCTCGCCATTCTTATCTTTCTCTTACACCATCATCACTTTCGTCACTAAACCAAACAAAGAATCTAAAAAGATGTTTATTGCCAAAGACGTCACTATAATTAGCAAGCACATTAAATAAGAAAGAGAGAAAGACAAAAGTTAATGATAGGAGTGTATCTCGTCATTGTTATCTTTCCTATACGACATCGCTAAAGTGAACATATGATTGGCAGGCACATTAAATTAAAAAAGAGGGGAAAGGCAAAAGCTAGCGATGGACCCTTAGCTCGTCACTATTATCTTTCCTATACACCATCGCCACGAACATTGTCATACAGTAGCCGTTGAAGACCAAAGGATTGCATGACTAAACCTCGTCACTAACGTCATTGCTAATTTACTATTTAGTAGCGACAAGATTTGTTTTTTGTTGGTGTACTTAAACATGTGGCCAACTTAGTAGTTAGTTATGGCCACGTGTCAAGTTTTTTTGCAATAGCTTTGGGAATAGAGATGGGTATAGCATTTGTCGCTAATCTTTGAATGTTAACTCGATCCCGAGCCCCTTCCCCCTCATTATTTCCCTCACTTTCACCTTCTCTCTCTTAACCTTTATCTCATCTTTTCTCTAACCCTTATCTCTTCAGCAACGACAACGGTGACCATATGAAGGCCCTGCTCCCCCTCTTTTCAATGATGGTGGTGGTAAGTTTGATAACTCCCACCCTTTCTCCTCTATCCACTCTCCTTTTTTTTCTATGTATAATAACTTGGCATTTCCTTTCTTTTGTGTTTGATAATGCTCATCTTCCTCATTCTCCAGCCACCTATTATTTTTCTCTAGCGGCTTCTCTGCTGCCTTCTTCACACTCTCTTTCTTTGGAATAAGCGGTAAGTTTCTTTCTATCTTCCCTATCCCTTTATTTCTCTCCCTCTCCCATGTGTTTCTTTCCTTCTATGCAATACTAAACTATTTAATATGTAATATCACATTGTGATTTGTGTAATACTAGATTATGCTTATTAATTAATAGTGCTAGTACGATGTTTGTGGGGAGGGGATGGGTATTGTGCAATATATGGGGTGTGTATATTGTTGTGATAATTATACAATGTCATATATGTATAAGCATAATGTAATAAGTGTATGACTTTGATAAATGTATATAAAGTGTGTGTGATAGATAGTGTGTCATGTCAATAAGGGTATTGTGATCGTGTGCAGTGTGTGTGGCTATGATAAGTATGTGCAATGTGTGTGATAAGTATGTGTAGTGTGAGAGAAAGATAATGTTGTTGAAGAAAAGTCTGGATGAAAAGAATTTTCTTAAGTTATCTTGGACCAGAGTCCAGTTTTTAGTACCCTCAGATTTATTAATATCACACATCAAGAATTTTCATTAGTAAATGAAGTCTGTACTAATGTGTGTGCCTAAGTGTTTTAGGATACAGGTCTTAGGCTATAAAACAAAAGGGGAGTACTAGCACTCTAAGAAAAGTCTAGTAGAATAATCAAAAGTCTGGTAGAAGCACACTGCTGAAGTTGGAACATTTTCACTCAAAAATCGTAAATACGCTCTCAACGTTCTTAATTCTATTTAAGTGATGTATTGAGATTCATGCACTTATCACATATGCGTGTTTATCATCAAAGAACGCAAGGAACAAAATCAAACTCGGTAGCAAATGTTAGCATACCTACCTCTGTGCATAATCAGATATAACTGAGCATATTCAGAAGTAATGTCAGAATATTTTAGAAAGCTGATGTAGGGAGGAGGATCTAGTTCTTCTTTTTCTTTCTCTTTTGATAAAAGAAAATAAGGATTATGTAAAAAAAGGAAAGGGGGAAAGAAGGGAAAAGGGAGGTGCCACCTAGAGAGGATAAGTCTCAATCTTGCCATCTAGAGGAGGAAACCCTAGGATAAGATTTTGCCAAAGTTTAAGAAACCCTAGCTGTAATGAACTCCACTAACACTAAAATATTCTCTTGATTCAATGTGTATGTAATACAAATGAAAACATGCCTTATATAGGCTAAAAGGGGTACACCACTTAATCCTTTGGGCTTCATTCTCTCCTAAGCCCAAAAATACTAAAACTAAATAAAACTAAGAAAGATAGCCAAAATACAAAGCCTTAAACAATATACAAAGCAAAGATGACCATGTAAGGCCCAAACCTATAGCCAAAAAGGCTTTTAACCCTAATTTAAAATAATGAAAAAACTATATAAAAGAAACAAAAAAATATTTTAGCCAACAGAAGTTTCTCTGGTTGTGTCCTCATCAAAAGCCTTTTTGGTGCTGACTTCTGATCTTTCGATCACTCAAGGAGTAAAATAAGAATGGCCTTATGCATTAGAGACACATGAGAAACCATTTTTATGAAAGAACTGAAGAAGTCTACTACCAAACCCATGAGCCTGTAATAATGCTAAGGTCTGGTACCCGAAAGCTTAAGGCAAATACCTTTAAAGGATTTCCAACGACTATATCTCCTTTCAAGAAGCAACAATGGTCATATCCTTCAGCTTCTATATGTATCAAGGAAGACTGAACTTAAAAAAATAAAGATGTTATTCAAGTGGCCTCAATACTCAAGAGGGGGGGTGAATTGAGTTTTTAAAACTTTGCTTGGAATGCCTTTGAACTTGATTCTTTTATTATAAGTTTAGAGATTAGGCAAGTGAGATCAAGTAAGATACAAAAGACAATGCAAAACAAGAGGTAAATATGGATGAGGCAATTTGTCAAACACTTGGTGTGCAATATTCAAAGTTAATTAATTCAAGCAAGCTTAAGTATGTAAATCACAATCAACCAACACAAATCAATAAAATGCAGTATATGAATGTAAAAGAGTAAGGGAGAAGAGCTTGCAAACCAATTTAACGAGTTCCACCAACCCCGGTGTATGTCTCGCCTTCAAGCAACCCACTTGAAGGATTTTCACTATTGAAGTTTAGAGATTATAAGCTATGAACAATTGCAGCTTCCTAGTGTCCCAAACTCAAGAACTCAATCCTCACTAGCATAAGGGTAACCCACCCAATCTCTCAAACTCTCAATACCCAAAGGTTGAACCCCAACCTTTGTGACCACTCAACCTAGAGTGAAAACCTTTGTGTTTGGTGTAGTGTTTACAAGCAAGTAACTCTCTTAATAGAGTAGATATACCAGTGAATGCTCTCTCAAATTCTAACTCTCAACAAGAGAGGATATACAAGTTGAAGTTCTAAGTTTTAGAAAAATGAAACTATACAAGGATAAAACTCACAAGACTCAAGATTTGATTTCCCTTTGATGGATTTGTGTGTTTTCTTTAGTAGCTTGAAGGAGTCTTGCATTTATAGGGCTTGGAGATGAGCATAATGGAGTTCCTAGCCGTTGCATGTGATAGGTGTCTGAGATCTATGGAGAAATGAGTTGGTTTCCACTTAAAAAGCACTTTCTCTAATTTCTGGCACTACCGTAATCGATTACGCCTCGAGCTGTAATCGATTACACTTTGAATTTTTTAATGTAATTCGTGCTGTAATCGATTAGCCTATCCCTAGTAATCGATTAGCTTTAACTCAGAACCTCTGTAATCGATTGTACTTCATCTTGTAATCGACTAGGACTGGCACCTGATGCATTTAATTTGGTTACGCAGCTTGGTAATCGATTGTTCTTGTATGTAATCAATTAGTTGTCATTCCAGTAGCTTTGTAATCGATTAGCTGATGTCTTGCAATTGATTATCATAAGTACCTGATACATTTAAATTAATTTTTCATCTTAGTAATCGATTATCTTTATTGTGTAATCGATTAGTGTACAAACAGAAGCTATCTAATCGATTATCCTTATGTGTTTAATCGATTAGTGTACAAATAGAAGCTTCCTAATTGATTATTCTTGTCGTCGTAATCGATTAGCCTGTGTGTTTTTACAGGTCCGATGCTGTTTCTTGTTTCTCTAAGAGTTTCTTCAATATTCCTTTGTCATTATCAAAATCTGTGAACCTGAAAGCATATTCAAACACATTCTCCCCCTTTTTGATGATGGCAAACAGTGTTCATCTCTTGAGGGTTGTTAGTTCAAATAACTTATCTATTATTTCTAATTCTATCTGCAAAAGCATATTCAAAATCTGCACAATGTTATCTCTTTATCTTGAGCATTATTTTTATATCTATTTTCAGGTTCTATATTATCTCTTAATCAATATTTCAAATTTTTGCATTATCTCTTAGTACTTCAAATCTACCCCTATCTAAAGGAATCTATGCCTTAGAGATAATTATCCAATTTAACCACTTGTTATTATCACTTATTTTTAGCAATCAATTCTTATTATTAGGAAGCAGATGAACAAGTACTTCTCCCCCTTTGGAATCATCAAAAATAATAATGCAAATAGAGACATATAATAAAAAACTTTTATTCATTGTAGCAGAAAAGGAAATTACAGAAATGGAAATTGTGCAGAACATAGAGCAACAAAACTCATAAAATGGATCTAATTATCCGGATTAAAAAAGCGAAGCTCGAAAATCTGGTGAGACAGCTCATCATAACGTTGTTGCATCATTTCAAAGTGTTGCTGCTCAGTCATTGAAAACTCTTGAAGAGAGTTCTCAATTCGGTCGAACCGATGGTCAAGGTGTGTACAGAGGGAGGCGAAGGGGTCAGCGGGGACGTCTGGTGCAGCTTGTGGTGCAGGAGGAGGAGGGACCGGTTCATCAGCGGGGGCTTCATAGGGGGCATTGGCATGTAGTCCATCTATCTTGGACATCCAAACCCCATGAGTAAGCATTAAGCCCAGCTTTATGAGATGGTGGGTGCCAATGCAAGCTTTGGGAGGCACCTTCTCCGATAACTCGCCAGCCAAATCAACTCCAACAGCTTTAAAGATTTTAGTGAGCAAGATGGCATAGGGGAGCTTTTGCTGGTGTTTGGCTTGGAGCATGTGCAGCTTGTGCATTTGAACCCAATTGATATCTTTTTGGTTTTGCATTGCCCATATTAGGAGAACATTGTCCTCCTCTACCAAAGCATAGTTCCCACCATGAGGAACCAATATCTTTACCAGAAAAAAATAAAGGAGACGGTTGTTCATAGTTAGGTGACCTACCAACTTATGGTTGCTCCTTGGGAGGTGAGCTCTCCACAGCGATTGGCATACAACAATGGCATTGAAGTCCCATTCGTCCTCAGGATCTCCTCCAGCAAATTCAGCTTCATTGAGCGGAAGAAAAGAGATTTCCGCCAATTTAGCATTGGTGAGTCTTAAGGTCACATTCTTGACTTTGGATTCAAGCAACCCATCTACGAACCTTAGGTTGCAGTAGAAAACTCTAACAAGCTCTGGATAGTAAAATTCCTCCTTGAGGGTGAGGAAAGGGAAAAGATTATAGTGGTGGAGGTTTTGGGTGAAGGTGAAACTTGGATGGTTGAAGATTTCTTCATTGATGTAGTGGGGAGAGATGATGTCTTTCTCAGAAAAATTCTTAATAAAATTTTGGAGATCTCTAGGAGAGGAGAAAAATCTGGAGAAGTCTAAGGGGTTGTTGGCTTGGGCCATAGAGGACCGTGCCCTTTTGACAGAGCGTGAGGAAGACATAGTGGTGGAAAGGAAACAATGCAAAGAAGAAGAGAATGAGAAAATGGAGAGGGAAGCTCTTGAAGCTTGGGAGATTGAAGGAAGAAGAGGTAGTGTGAGATAAGAGAGTGAGGAGAGGAGAATTTATAGGGAAAATTTAGGTTGAGAATAGAGAGAAGTGAGTGAATGGGGTGGGAGTTTCGGAGTGCCTCGAAAACCAGCAGTTTGATTGCTCAGTACCGATGCTAATCGATTACGAACCATAGGTAATCGATTAGTACACAGTTTCTGAAGAAGTTGAACCGTTTCGCACATGGGGTAATCGATTAGGATAAGTGGGTAATCGATTAGGTTGAGAAACAGAGTCTTCACAATCGATTAGGAGAGGTTGGTAATCGATTATCAGGAAGTTGAAACGTTTTTAATCGATTATTCAGAGAAGCTAATCGATTGGGCATGAAACAGAATCTCAGTAATCGATTATCTATCAAGGGGTAATCGATTATTGAAGAAACAAAGGCTTAGTAATCGATTATATAGCTCTTTGTAATCGATTACATAGTTCAGGAAACTACAGATTATGCAGATTTTACACAAGAATGTTGGAGACTTAATAAATCATACCACAAGTGATAACAAGCTCATTTAAACATGCTATACAATAAGAATTTATCAAAAATACTCATCATTCAAACACAATTAATCATGTCAAGGATTCCTAATTCCCTTCTAATATGAATGAATTGGTCCTTTGCAAGCGGTTTGGTGAATATATCAGTAAGTTGTTTAGTGGTCTTAACATGTTCAAGTACACAATCACCCTTTAATACATGATCCCTAATGAAATGATGTCGAATCTTTATATGTTTAGTCCTTGAATGCATTACAGGATTCTTTGAAATGTTTATGGCACTTGTGTTATCATATTTTAGAGGCACATGGTCTAGTACAACACCAAAATCTAGGAGTTATTGTCTCATCTATAGGATTTGAGCACAACAACTACCAGCTGCAACATATTCTGCCTCAGCTGTAGATAGTGCAACACTTACTTGTTTCTTGCTATGCCAAGAAACAAGAGAACTACCAAGCAAGTGACATTTTCCACTAGTGCTTTTCCTATCAAGTTTACATCCTGCAAAATCTAAATCAGAATAACCAACTAAAGTGCATTCAACCCCTTTAGGGTACCATAAGCCAACATTTTGAGTTCCAACAAGATATTTCATTATCCTTTTTACTGTAGTTAGGTGTGATTCTTTTGGGCATGCTTGACATCTTGCATACATATAAACAACAAACATGATATCCGGTCTACTAGCGGTTAAGTAAAGTAAGGATCCAATCATACCTCTATATTTTGTGAGTTCAACATCCTTACCCTTCTCATCCTTGTCCAAATAACATGAAGTGCCCATAGGTGTGATAATGTCATTTGCCTTGTCCATGTTGAATTTCTTAAGCAATTCCTTGCAATACTTTGATTGACTAATGAAAGTGCCTTCATTAGTTTGCTTAATTTGCAGTCCAAGGAAGAAAGTAAGTTCCCCCATCATGGACATCTCAAATTCTTTTTGCATTAGCTTAGCAAATTCTTTGCACAACGATTCATTAGTAGCACCAACGATTATATCATCAACATATACTTGAACCAATAGTATGTCATTCTTTTTGTGCTTAATAAATAATGTTGTGTCAACCTTCCCTCTTTCAAAGTTGTTTTCTAAAAGGAATTTACTTAATCTTTCATACCAAGGTCTTGGAGCTTGCTTTAAACCATATAAGGCTTTCTTTAGTTTGAAAGCATGATTTGGAAATTGGAAGTTTTCAAAACCTGGAGGTTGATCAACATACACTTCCTCTTGAATGTATCCATTCAAGAAAGCACTCTTGACATCTATTTGGTACAATTTAAAGTCCTTACAACATGCAAAGGCTAATAATAATCTAATAGCTTCAAGCCTAGCTACGGGAGCATATGTTTCTTCATAATCAATGCCTTCTTCTTGATTATAACCTTTAGCTACTAGCCTAGCTTTGTTCCTAGTGATTATACTATTTTCATCTAATTTATTCCTAAACACTCATTTTGTTCCTATTATTTGGTGATCATTAGGTCTTGGCACTAGTTCCCAAACTTCATTTCTTTCAAATTGATTCAATTCTTCTTGCATGGCCAACATTCAATGTTCATCAATAATAGCTTCATCAATGCATTTGGGTTCTATTTGTGATATAAAGGCTAAATGATTACATGCATTCCTATTGGCGTTTCTAGTACTTACACCTTTAGTCATTTCACCTATGACTTTGTCCAAGGGATGATCCTTCAAGGTGATCCATTGTTGTGATTCCTTATGTTGTGTTGTTTCTTCTTTATTGTTGCCTTCCTCTTTATTCTCCAAGCTCATTTCTTAGAATGTACCTACAAGATCATCAACATCTTCCTTTCTCGGGGAGTTATGGCTATTTTTATCAAATTTAACATGGATAGATTCCTCAATGGTATTGGTTTGTTTGTTGAAGATTCGATAAGATTTACTAGATTGTGAATATCCTAGGAAGATTGCCTCATCAGCTTTTGCATCAAACTTCCCTAGATTATCCTTTCCATTGTTGAGCACAAAGCATTTACATCCAAAAATATGAAAATATGAGATGTTGGGTTTTCTTCCCTTGTAAAGTTCATAGGGGGTTTTCTTTAGTATAGGCCTTATTAAACATTTATTCATAACATGGCAAGCGGTATTTACCGCATCGGCCCAAAAATGTTTTGCAAGATTATTTTCATTTAACATGGTTCTTGCAAGCTCCATTAAAGATCTATTTTTCCTTTCAACTACTCCATTATGTTGTGGAGTTCTTGGAGCTGAAAAATTATGATTGATACCATATTTTTTGCAAAATTTTTCAAAAGATTGGTTTTCAAATTCTCCCCCATGATCGGTTCTGATGGATGCTATCTTTAAGTTTTGCTCATTTTGGATAATTTTAGCAAGTTTCTTGAATGCATGATATGCTTCATTTTTATGAGCTAGAAACAAGGTCCATGTATATCTTGAATAATCATCTACAATTACTAGACTATAGTAATTACCACCAAAGCTCTTAATTTTGGAGGGTCCAAATAGATCCATGTGCAAAAGTTGTAAAGACCTTTGTGTGGAAACAATGCTTTTGGTTTGAAAAGATGCCTTTACTTGTTTCCCCTTTTGACATGCATCACAAAATTTGTTTTCAAATTTAAGCTTTGGTAAACCAATTACTAATTCTTTAGAAACGAGTTTGTTTAAATGGTCTACATGTATATGAGTTATTCTTCTATGCCATAGCCAAGTTTCATCCTCTTTAGTCATGAAGCATTGCATATCATTTGAGTACAAACTATCCATATCAATCATGTAAATGTTATCAATTCTTTGACCTACAAACTTGACTTCCTTATTAATCTTATGCTCAATTATGCAGCAATTTGATTCAAACAAAACTCTATATCCTTTGTCACATAATTGGCTAATGCTAAGTAGATTGTGTTTGAGGCCTTCAACATACAGTACATCGCTAATAGAAGTAGAAGAATTTTTACTAATGTTTCCAATGCCTAGAATTCTCCCTTTGGTGTTATCTCCATAAGTCACACTTCCTTTCCTTTTGGGAGTGAATGATGTGAATTTGCTTATGTCTCCTGTCATATGCTTTGAACACCCACTATCCAAGTACCAATGGGTGTTGCTTTCCTTGAAGCATACCTACAAAACAAGATTAATTTAGAGAACTAGGTACCCATTGTATGTTGGGTCCTTTTAGGTTAGTTTGTGGTAATGTCCCTTTGGGAACCCATACCTTTCTAATAACCTTTGGTCCTAATTTTCTAACATTACAATTTGAAGAGTTATGACCTTTAAAACCACAATGATTGCATCTCATGAAAGGTGATGATGATTTCCTAGGTGGTACAAAGAAGTTTTTGTAAAATTTTTCCTTTTTGGTGGAGTTGTATCCTAAACCGGTTTTATCAAGCATACATCTTTGGTTTCCAAGTAATATATTTAAGTTATCTTTACCATTTGTAAATTTTTCTAATGTTCTATTTAAATCTAAAACCTTGGTTTCTAGAATGTCACATTTCTTTACAAATTCACACGGTTTGGTCCTAGAGCATGCTTGAACATTTTCTAATTCATCTTTTAAACATTTATTTTCTTTACAAACTTCTAGAAGGTCCTTCTCAAGAGTGTCAATGGTTTTTCTTGACAATTTGTATTTACTAGAAAGCTTGATAAATTTATCATACAACTCTTCAAAAGCATCTAGTAATTTATTCTTATCTAAATCAAGAAGACTTACCTCATTATCTTCTTCTTGGTGATTTTCCATTAAGCAGAGATTTGCTTCTTCACTTTCAGACTCATCGGAGCTACTTACATCGTTTTCATCCCAAGCGATGTAAGCTCTTCTTCTTCCTCTTTTCTCCTTGATCTTCTTCTTAAGATTTGGGCAATCCGCCTTGAAGTGTCCTTCCTTGCCACATTCAAAACAACTTGGTGAAGAAGAAGACTCATTAGAAATAGGTTTCTTACCTTGGGGTTTGAAGTTCTTTTGGAATCTTTTATTTTTCATGAATTTTCCAAATCTCTTTACAAACAACCCAAATTCTTCCTCTTTGTCAAGGTCACTGCATGATTCTTCTTCATGTGTAGAAGTAGCCTTGAGAGCTAAGTCTTTCTTCTTGAAGGATTTTTCTTCTTCCTCCGCTTGCTTCAAATCTCTTAGTTCTTGCTCTTGCTCTTGAAGCTTTCCAAAGAGTGTGGCAAGAGACATCTCATTGATACTTGGGGATTATTTGATGGTAGTGACAAGAGGTTGCCATTCCCTGCTAAAACTTTTCAAAACTTTATGCACAAGCTCTTTGTTAGTATATACTTTTCCAAGAGTAATAAGGTGATTTATTATAAGTGTAAATTTCTTTTGCATTTCTATAATGGTTTCTCCGGCACTTATCCTAAAACTCTCATATTGACTAGTCAAGGTACTAATCTTGGAGTCTTTTACATCACTAGTACCTTCATGGGTTACTTGTAAAGTATCCCACATTTCCTTGGCCGTTTGACAAGTCATTACTCTAAAGAATTCATCGGGTCCTAAAGCAAGAGTAATGAGGTTTTTAGCCTTATAGTTGTATTGAACTTTCTTTTCTTCATCATTAGTCCACTCATCCATGGGTTTCTCAACATTCTTGTCATTAATAGTATGCATGGGTATATATGGACCATTTTCAATGGCATTCCAAACTCTTAGATCAATGGATTGAATAAAAATTTTCATTCTTTCCTTCCAAAATGCATAACCTTCCCCATTGAAAGCGGGAGGTCTATTTGTGGCATCACCCTCAGGAAAAAGATTTAGAGAACTTGAGGCCATCTTATCTCTTGAAGCTGTTAAGCTTGATCTACCAAGAGTCAAGCTCTGATACCACTTGTTATTCAAGTGGCCTCAATACTCAAGAGGAGGGGTGAATTGAGTTTTTAAAACTTTGCTTGGAATGCCTTTGAACTTGATTCTTTTATTATAAGTTTAGAGATTAGGCAAGTGAGATCAAGTAAGATACAAAAGACAATGCAAAACAAGAGGTAAATATGGATGAGGCAATTTGTCAAACACTTTCTAACATCCCGATTTTAAAATTAACTACCGAATGAGATTAAGCCACTAAGCTAAAAATAATTGCAAAGTATGAATTACTTATTAATAGTGATTAATTTTAACTTAACAGTTGATTACTGATTGATTATGGTGGATGACACGTGAGAAGCTGCCAACTTCACGTTCTCCCATCCCACTCCCCTCATTTCTTCGGGTGTATATATATTCAGAACCCTCAACCACTGTCCCTTCACCTTCCTCAAAACCTTCCTCTTCTCCTACTTCTTTTCTTCTTCGTTCTTCTTCTCCTCTGTTCCCAGTTTTCGCAAGCTCACGACAGCGGTGCTGCAGAGGATTCGAGGCTCCCCCTGTTAGTGAAGGACAATCGTCGAAGTGGAAGAAGGACAACTCCCTGCTCCTAAGTTGATTAAAGTGTGCGACTGTATTCGAGGGAGACTGAATGAGTGAGAGTGGTGGATGAAGCAAACAGGGCAGCGGACCAACGCCAAAACAGAGGACCTTCTTGGAGTCTCTTTAGTTGGTAGGGGGGTATCTTATATCTTAAATGCATGGGTTATGGACGGGTTCCGGGTGTTAATGACTTGTTGATTCTGGTGATTTAAAATACGTTGATAGGTGTGTTTGATTGCGTAAAGGATATGTGATGCCCGGATGAGTGATGATTAGGAGTTGCGAATGCATGTCTAATTCCGTCCATGAAATGCATGTTAATAATCTTGAGTGTTGAATGATTGCATAAGGAAAATGTGTTAAGATATTGTTGATGAATACCATGTGGTTTATGTGACATGCAGGTTACTATGAATCTAAATGCTGACTGCATGTGAAGAAAGATTAATTTATTGAGTTCTAATAATGTCTAATACCGATTGTATGTGATGCATGTAATGTTGAGAAAAAGGTCGTGTGTGTGAAATCTGTGTTGTATGATCATTCCGCACGTGGTGCATGGGATGCATTGATAAGAATGCTGAGAGTATGTAGTGTGTGACACTACCATTTGAATCGGTTATTAAATGCATGAGATGCTGTTAAGACCTTGAGTGGGACTCAAGGCAAGCTGACTGAGTGGGACTCAAGGCTGCCTGTAACACTGCCGTGGATGCTGAGAATGTTGGTGTTACAAGCGAGGGCAAACGGTGAAACGCCCCAAAAATAGGGGTAAATTTTTCACGATTTAAAACAATTAAAGGATGGAAGAGATCGCGAGATGAAAACTTTGGCAAGTAATCCCCGGACCTAATTTAATAACCTATCTCATATGTGAAGATATGAGAAGGTGAACAATTAAGTCAAAGAGTGAACCTTGGATGATTTATCTCATGATCATCAACAAGGAGTAGCGGAAGTGTACAATTACATTAAGGAAATGAAGGGAAGTGGTAGAAGGTCAAAGGATGGTCTATTGATTTAATAAAATGTATTAATTATGCGTGTGGGGCATTGTATGATCATATTATAGTCAAACAATACCAATGATATCCTAAGATAGAGGAAAAATATGAAAAACAGGGTCATGAATCGATTCAAACACCCTATGAATCGATTCAAATGATTCTGGAGTGCAAAACAGTGAAAACAGGACACCTTGAATCGATTCAAGCTCGTATGAATCGATTCAGACGCTTCTGGAACTCAAAATTATGCAAACAGAGGTCCTTGAATCGATTCAGGCCTTCCTGGAACCAAAAACAGTGAAAACAGCAGCTCTTGAATCGATTCTAGCTTGGACATTAGAATGAGCACCCCTCTGAAAGCGTCCTCTTCTGAAATTTCCTTGCCTCTTGAAACTAGAAGTTTGACCCTTCAACTTAGAGTCGAATTTGGAATGTTGAGGAGGAGCATGTTCTTCATAAATGCAGCACTTATTCACAAGTACCGTGAAACTTTAGATTTCCTGATGGCAAATGGCCCTTTGAATATCAGGGCGTAGACCGTTTTCGAATTTCATACATTTCGAGGCTTCAGTTCCCTCTTGTTGAAAAGGAGGGTAGAATTCACAGAGTTCTTTAAATTTAGAAGCATATTCTTCCACCGTCATCGCGCCTTGCTTGAGTTCCATGAACTCGAGCTCCTTCTTGCTCTTATAACTTTCGGGCACATATTTCCTCATGAGTTCAATTTTAAAATTTTCCCAAGTTAAGGGAATAGCAGCAGCATTCATTCTACTCTTGGTGAGTCTCCACCAAGTCTCCGCTTCATCTCTCAGCATGAAAACAGCATACTCCACTTTCTGGAGCTCATTGCATTCAAAACTATCGAAGATCCGCTCAACATCTCGGATCCATACATAGGCTTGCTCAGGCCTGAATCCACCATGGAACTCGGATGGTTTCCTCTTCAAGAACATATCAAGGCCTTGAGTACCTTGAACAACAGGAGTAGGTTGGCTTTCCGCCTCTTGTCTTTCATGGTTTTGCGATTCAAGGAGATCCGCAAAACGGTTCAAAGCTCTAGCTATAGCGTCATCATTATCTTGACGACGACGGACCATCTCGATATCTAAAATCATAACATAATATTCATCTAACATTAGTAAACTCATTCATTAAAATTCCTCCATAATCTCACACTATAGCACTTTATCATAAAATTCAATTACGGCCCTCCTTCATGGAGTCCAATATCAACCAATCTATATTTAAGCTCATACAAGAGTATCATCATATCATAATGTAGTATGCATTCACAGTACATAGGATTCATCATTGAGGGAGCATAGTGTGAAGAAGCTTGGCCGGACTTATAACAATCATTTTCAATCCACAATCAGTTCATACTTAACCAAACAATAAGGACAATCATTCCTCAATCGCATATTATGTTATGGTAATAACAACAGCTAACCACAGTAATACAGAGCTAATAATGCTCTGATACCAGGTTGAGATGCCCCAAAAATAGGGGTAAATTTTTCACGATTTAAAACAATTAAAGGATGGAAGAGATCGCGAGATGAAAACTTTGGCAAATAATCCCCAGACCTAATTTAATAACCTATCTCATATGTGAAGATATGAGAAGGTGAACAATTAAGTCAAAGAGTGAACCTTGGATGATTTATCTCATGATCATCAACAAGGAGTAGCGGAAGTGTACAATTACATTAAGGAAATGAAGGGAAGTGGTAGAAGGTCAAAGGATGGTCTATTGATTTGATAAAATGTATTAATTATGCGTGTGGGGCGTTGTACGATCATATTATAGTCAAACAATACCAATGATATCCCAAGATAGAAGAAAAATATGAAAAACAGGGTCATGAATCGATTCAAATGATTTTGGAGTGCAAAACAGTGAAAACAGGACACCTTGAATCGATTCAAGCTCGTATGAATCGATTCAGACGCTTCTGGAACTTAAAATTATGCAAACAGAGGTCCTTGAATCGATTCAAGATCGTATGAATCGATTCAGGCCTTCCTGGAACCAAAAACAGTGAAAACAGCAGCTCTTGAATCGATTCAGAGATCCTCGAATCGATTTGAGACAGCACAGTTGCTGTTTTTATGCAGAAAAAGCCTTATTTTTGGACTTCTAACCCCCCTAACTTTTTCATATCAACTCCAAACGCTACCAAATTTTGACACTAATTAAAATACACCAATTGTGACGTGTGGCCACTGGCCTCACCCAAAAATTCTCAAAAATGAGGAACTTATGCAAATAAATGCGTTTAGTCCATTCCTGAGCCTTTTTGAGTAACTTAGGGGTCTATTCTCAACGGAATTGACCCGTTCCAGTTTCTACAAGTCACAAATCATGTATTTAAGCTATTGGAACCACCACACACTACCCAAAACTCATAAAACTCATTTTGACCCTACTAGTTCCTTACTTATGCATAACAATCATGAAATATCATCAATTATACACCACATAAAGTCATCATTCACAATTCTCATCATTTGATCATCAAAGTGAGCAAAATTCAAGCACTTACACATTAACGTCTTACATCACCAGGGTCATAACTGAAAATTGGTCTTATATGTAGGTTCCAATTTTCACACATGACCTACAAAATCATTATACATCATTCATACCAATTCATGGCTATACAAAATATACAGAATGCTATATACATTACAAACATTCTACATAAACCATAAAATCAAAATGTTGCCGGCCAAGGCATTCTTTACCAAAATGGGCTTCCTTCACACCACTTCTCCACATAAGAGCTCCATAGGCAAGCCCTACAACACAGGAGCTAAAAAGATATACCACAGGGAGAGTGAGTATACTTTCTCAATGATGAAAATCCAACAATCAAGACAATATATGCATGAATGCAATACAAACGTCTCCTCCTCAAGAGGAGTTCATCCAATATTAAATCATTCAACCATCAATTCTCATTCAAGTACAAATATCCATTAGATTTCTCAGAATCATATCAACCGAGTACACAATCATAGTTAGTAATTGGAAAGGGGAATTTCCACCCACATCTCACTCAACCTCATCAACAGAGTGTTACTCTATGCCATGCTTCGAAGCTAATGCACATGCTAGTGTTTAAAATGCATATGCACGGATCCGATTTCATTTCCTCGGGTGATCGCAACCACCATTCAATCATTCTCAATGGTTTCCCGCCTCGCAAGGGGTACTCCCTCTAGCAGCCTCGCAAGGTGCTTCTCGTGATCGCAACCACGTTCAATATTTCATAAGGTTTCCCGCCTCGCAAGGGGTACTCCCGCCTCATGATCGCAACCATGGGCATTCAATCACAATGGTCCCGCAGGGCCTTTCATTTCAATACTAGGTGATCGCAACCACTGGTCTAATAATCACAGGAACTCACAAGCCCTTTTTATATTTCCAACATCAAGTGATCGCAACCACTTATCAACATCATCATGATATGCATGCCATGCAATGCATGCAATGTTTATGCATGCCTCAACCTCATATGGCTATCTCACCCTCTCCTTTGGGGTACTTTCGTTTTCAACCTCATAATTATCTACAAATTCAATCATGAACATCAATTCTTATATTCAAGAAAACACTCCAACCAAAAGTTTAGGGTACTCATCATATCATTCATGAAGTCAATAACACATCATTATATAACATGCCATTCATAGCCTCATTTAGGCATCATCATATAAACACTCACTTCAAACACCATACACAATTCTCATTTCAAACGCATGATAACATATCTAATCAAGACAACATGCCATATTACATTAATACATACATTATCATCATAATTCTCATACATTTAGAAAATACACCCCTCTCCTACCTTAAGAGAAGTAAACTTCCGGGTTTGATGTTCCCGCTTCACCCGTGTTATCAAATCCTACACCAATCATTATAGGGCCACATCAATTATTCATTCAAAGGCCATTTTAATATACATATACATGTCTATGTACACATGATTCTTACCATGTGGAAATTATTATAAGTCCATTCATTTGCTTACTTAGGCTTCGGGAATTCCTTCCCTTAACCCACCATTCATTATTATCAAAGTAACAACCTAAATTGTTAGGTTATTCCGTTTGCCACACCTTACATTTATTCTATCTCAAGTGGGTTTTTGTTCATATTTTCTAACCACCATCTCTAGTCATCATTAAATGTTAATGCCTCTTCATTTATAACATTTTCCCCCTCAATAAATGCTAACCCCATCAACTTTTCATATTTTCCCCAAAATTATAAATTACGGTTTTTATTAAAACTCATTATCATTCAAAATGGTCATACATTCCTATCTCTTTCTAACCATAATGTATCTACTCCATTAATACCATTCAAAGCTTGTGTTTATGGCACCCATTTTAAAGTTTCCCCCATTAATGCTTTACCTAATAACCCACATGCATTAAATACATTCTTAACACTAAAGCTACCACTCTATATTTATATACTTAGAAGAAATGGTAATCATCTTACATTAAGAGGAGAAAAGAGTGGGTTTGCAAAAGAGGAGAAGGACCACACGAATTTAAGGAGAAAGAAAGGAGAAGATACTTTAAGCTCCAAGTTTTCCTTGAGCCTCTTGAAGAATAACAATGGAGGAGGGAGATGTATCTCCCTTTTTACTTAGGATTTTAGGGAAAGATGAAGAGGAATAATGAAGAAGAAGAAGAAGAAGAAAAGAGGAAGTGTGTTGGCGTGGAGAAGAAGAGAGTTACGGGAAAATGAGAGTGAAAGAGTGAGGTTTTCTTTTTATTTTTTATTCTCATTTACTTAACTCTTCCATTTTTCACTAAACAGGTTCTCCGTTCGGGCTCAATACATATTCTAAAAATTATTCCGAATATATATTCGGAATCCCAATAACATTATCTACAGCCCTGACCAACGGCATCTCAATCAGAGATACTTGGTCCGACACCCATATTTTATCCGGGTCAGTTTTCAACTTATCCGGTCAAAATAATTCACTAATAGTCTCTAAAAATCTTATTTAAATTATTTCTATCATTTTGGGATATTATTTATTCCACATTTAATTATTCAATATTTATTTTCTTAATTTAACTTCCTATTTTAAAAATTCGGGGTGTTACAAACGGTTTGGTACTAGTAAAACGGCCGAGTCAGCTGGGAGCTGAATAAAAGGCTGGGAGCCTACGTTGCAACGATAAAAACCGATAACACGTGAGGCGGATCCGAGTGAATGAATCTGTGTACATGTACAGTTGATGCTGACTGAGACCTGATTGTATGAGAATGTGTTAATGTTGTTGAAAATAATATGTGCATATAGCTGAGAGACAACTATGTAGATTCTGATCGGAAGATGTCTTGTGTGTGTTTTGATTAATTGGCATTGTGTATGTTATTGATTGTTGCTATGTATATATGTATATTGTTGCCTGATTGAGGAATAATCCGAGTCAGTATCTATCATTTAATATTTAAGATACTCACCCCCCTACTGTGGCTATATTTCAGTGAACATCACACGAGATGGTGAATGATGGAGGAGCTACACACCGTGTGGAGTGCTTGTGTACTGTGGAAATGTATATATATATATATATATATATATATATGCTGTATGTAAGGTTTTGTCATAGCCTTGGCCGGCTCTTATTTTGGTTCTTTGTCTAACTATAATAGAACTGAACTTTCTCGGATTGAGAGTAGGACCATGTGCATGTAAATATTTATCTATACATATATATCATACTGTGTGTTCACCCTGTACTGTGTGTGAATGTTTGAGTAGTATACGTTACATTTTACTAAGTGTGTATAACCGCATGATTCTGAGTAATAAGAGCTAAGTTATTCTTGTGTAAGGCGTGATGAGTGACTTTCTTCCGAATGGAGAGAGGTTGGGCCAACTCCGAGTGGAATATGCCCATTAAAATCACTTTCGTGGTACGTTGGTCAATATATTATGGGGCGAGAGATTTCTTAGATATAATCTTCCGACTGAAGGGTATTATAATGTTTCCGAGTGGAAGTCAACCGAGTGACTATTCCCCTGATGGTTGAATTGGCAATACGACTCCGAGTAGAGCCTGTAGTGGTGAACTTATTAGAGTGGGTAAGATCTGGATGATACGAAGTAGGTTTTAGTTTAACAAGTCTTCCGTATGTAGAGGAGTTAGTATGTATCCCGAGTTTTGAGGAGTTAGAGCATTTCCGAGTGAGGGATCCTTAGTGTGAAGTAGACTACATCTTCCGAGTGAGGAGTGAGGGAATCATTTCCCGAGTGGTTAACATCTCTGCCTTTCTAGAATGAAGATAGAGGGTATTGTGTAAACCTCCGAAGAAAGCAGGTATGTGTGGGAGTCTTCCGAGAGAAATTAGGTTCCGAATCTGAGTGATAAGATTACCGAAGGGACTTGAGCTTAGATTCCGAGTGATCGAATTATCCGAGTGTACTGTTCGCTTGAGCGAATAAGGGTTCGCTCTAGAGAGTGTGAATAAATGGAAGGTTTCTAGTTGGCTTCGCTTGAACGAATGGGTGCTTCGCCCAAGCGTGATGGGCTGTCTCTCTCAAGTGGGTTGGGTCTCGCTTGAGCGAGTGAGCACTGTAATGGGCTCGCTCAAGCCTTGTGCTTTCGTTGGGCTTTCTTGCGATCGGTCTTGTGCTTCTCTTCTCTGAGTCGGATTTCTACTTTTCTTAACCTTCAATCATTTTCATCTTACAAAATTTTGGAAAATTTTCTTGTCTTAAACTTTATTTAATTTAGTAAGGATGTTTCACACTTGGTGTGCAATATTCATAGTTAATTAATTCAAGCAAGCTTAAGTATGTAAATCACAATCAACCAACACAAATCAATAAAATGCAGTATATGAATGTAAAAGAGTAAGGGAGAAGAGCTTGCAAACCAATTTAACGAGTTCCACTAACCCCGGTGTACGTCTCGCCTTCAAGCAACCCACTTGAAGGATTTCCACTATTGAAGTTTAGAGATTACAAGCTATGAGTAATTGCAGCTTCCTAGTGTCCCACACTCAAGAACTCAATCCTCACTAGCACAAGGGTAACCCATCCAATCTCTCAAACTCTCAATACCCAAAGGTTGAACCCCAACCTTTGTGACCACTCAACCTAGAGTGAAAACCTTTGTGTTTGGTGTAGTGTTTACAAGCAAGTAACTCTCTTAATAGAGTAGATATACAAGTGAATGCTCTCTCAAATTCTAACTCTCAACAAGAGAGGATATACATGTTGAAGTTCTAAGTTTCAGAAAAATGAAACTATACAAGGATAAAACTCACAAGACTCAAGATTTGATTTCCCTTTGATGGATTTGTGTGTTTTCTTTAGTAGCTTGAAGGAGTCTTGCATTTATAGGGCTTGGAGATGAGCATAATGGAGTTCCTAGCTGTTGCATATGATGGGTGTCTGAGATCTATGGAGAAATGAGTTGGTTTCCACTTAAAAAGCACTTTCCCTAATTTCTGGCACTACCGTAATCGATTACGCCTCGAGCTGTAATCGATTACACTTTGAATTTTTCAATGTAATTCATGCTGTAATCGATTAGCCTATCCCTGGTAATCGATTAGCTTCAACTCAGAACCTCTGTAATCGATTGTACTTCATCTTGTAATCGACTAGGACTGGCACCTGATGCATTTAATTTGGTTACGCAGCTTGGTAATCGATTGTTCTTGTATGTAATCGATTAGTTGTCATTCCAGTAGCTTTGTAATCGATTAGCTAATGTCTTGCAATCGATTAGCATAAGTACCTGATACATTTAAATCAATTTTTCATCTTAGTAATCGATTATCTTTATTGTGTAATCGATTAGTGTACAAACAGAAGCTATCTAATCGATTATCCTTATGTGTTTAATTGATTAGTGTACAAATAAAAGCTTCCTAATCGATTATTCTTGTCGTCGTAATCAATTAGCCTGCGTGTTTTTACAGGTCTAATGCTGTTTCTTGTTTCTCCAAGAGTTTCTTCAATATTCCTTTGTCATTATCAAAATCTGTGAACCTGAAAGCATATTTAAACACAAAAGAACTTTTGAAGCAATTATTCAATATTTCTCTTGAGTTAAAAATTCTCTTTGTATTCATTCTTTTCTTATAAGACAGAAACCTTCTTTGCTTGTTCTGCCTCTAGCAGACCTTGGTCTTGTGTCAAAACTTAGTGTATAATTCTCTTTGTATATATGACATACACTAAGTTCTAAGAGTTACTCTTCTATTCACAAACAATAAGTCTGGTGTATTGCCAGAATTTGTTAGTGTGGTGTTGGCCTAAAGAGGCTTTCAAAAGAATACTTGGGTTTAAGGTAGGATGGCTTATTGAAAGAATACTTGGGTTTAAGTCAAAAGTGGCTGGAGTCAAGAATACTTGTGGCAGTAGTCTGGTGTTGTTATTGTAAAGGAGATTTTACAATAGTGGAAATCTTTCAAGTTAGAAGGGACTAGACATAGCTTTTGTGTTGGAAGTGAACCAGTATAATCTCTCGGTGTTAATCTTTCCTCATTACCTTTTTGCTCCATCTAATTACAAGTTTTTATTTGGTTCTAATATCCACGAAAAGAGTCTATGGCTTATTCAACCCCCTTCTAAGTCTGATTCTAAACCATCAAATGTTATGATTCTAACCCTTATGGTTTTAAGTCCTCTTTATTTTTCTTGTTTTGTGCATAGGTTTTAGGATATTATAGTTAATGATCAACCAAGAAAGTGGCAAATTTGTATTTTCTTTCCTTGTTTTTAATTAATAAATTTTGATGCTAATTTGTTGCATGAGTTGATCAAGATAAGGGCTTGGACTTTATTGTACCTGTCCATTGGTAGTGTTATGTTACCTAAACTTTCCATTTAAATTTAAATAATAATCTTAGGATGCTCTTTATATGTTTATGTGTATCACAAAGTTTGTGTACCCCTTTCTCTCTGTATGTTTGTTTAGTTGTCATACCATTATATTTTTTTACCCAACTTAAGTGAGATACAAACTTTAGATTTACTAATTAATTTACTAATGTTTATGAAACTATTTACTGGTGTGATGTATAGTTCACTATAAAGTAAAATTGTCCAATCAATCTTCAACTATTGACATTTGTATTATTTCTTGAATGATGAAAATTATGATTAAAGTCCCTCAATGTGCATTAGTTTGGAATATACAATATATAATACATAATATTCAAGATTTGTTTATGCGGCTAATTTTGAGGACCAATTTGTTTAAAGAAATATACAATGTTTGCTTTAGAATCACTCACATAAAATTAAAAATTAACCATAGACGGAAGTACTCCTGCCCCTCTTAATAGTTAAGTTTTGTGTGTGTATTTTTTCTTTTACTATTTTCCTTATGTGTATGTATGTGTGTGTGCGTTTATGAATATTAAGGAATATGGAGCACTGTTAACTTGACCAAGGACCCTAATGATTGAAGTCATGCTAGGTGCATTTAATTGATTACAATAATTATAAGATACTAACACACATAGAAACACAAACACACAATCACATTTAGGCACATTTATACACACTCTCACAACCTCATCACACATATGGTCTCACTTAGACACATGGTGTTAGATTATGGTTGTAAGTAAAGATTGGTTGTGTTCATGATTAATGATTATTGTTAGGGAATGATATTTATAATTCTTTTTTTGTTAAATTTTCATTGTTTTTAAATCAATCTATCAACATATAATTAGAGGGATTACAAGGTATGATCCTACTAGGAGTGATCGAGTTGATGGTTATGGTCTTGGTGGTTGTAATAGTGGCACTGATGATATGTTGGACACATCGGTAGACTCTGCTTCACAGCAGCATGTACTTGTGGCTACCATTGTTGAGGATTATTTACCCACTAATGTATCATTCATAGAGCAACCTCTTGCTCAGCAAGAGGCATAAGTTACGAGCACCCCTGTCACTTATCTATTCATAATGCCTTTGGAGAACGGACTTGAGTGAATCTACAACTACTATAACTCTTACTTTATTTCAAGCTTACTTTTGTTACTTTGTTAATTACATACAATTTGTTATAACATTTTTGCTAATGGTGATGGAAGTTTCCGTAAGAGCACCAATACCTCGAGGGGGAAGTTTGGTGGTCCATGGATCCTATTTATGGATGCACCTGAAGGCGTCCGAGACAACTAGTTCAAGATATTTTCAATAAGTTTCATTGAATTTGTAGTCATGTTATGTTAATTATTTATTTAATGTTCTATAAATGTTATAGGGGAAATACCAATAGTTGTTAGAGCATAATGATCAAGTTAATAGGGTCTTTTGTCATAAGGCCTCTAACTTGCTGAAGAATCTCTTGTACAAATATCGCAATGAGATGATGAAGCCTGAGTTAATTGACAATGCTCAATGGGAGGGGATGATGAAGAAGTGGAATGATGAGCCCTTCGAACAGAAAAGTCAAGGGAACAAGGCCAACTCAAAGTTTGACGTTGGTGCCTTGATCTACATCGAGAGTTCTATCTCTATAGTTGCACACAAGGAGAAGTAAAACGTAGAGAAAAACTTACCAAGAAAGGTGGGTAAGAGTAGCAATTAGTTCAAGTGATGTATTTCAGCATTTTGAAGTTCCAATTCACGGGATTTCTCTTTCCCCTTTGAAGAAGCCATTCTTTTTTGCATAGAGTTGAAGGAAAATCGGAGAGAAAAGAGTGAATCACGAAATCTTAGCTAAAATGGTGAAAAAGGGCCACTGAACCTATGTTGTGCTCTACCAAAGCTATGCGGTAGCCGCTCAAAGAAGAATGAGGCGTTTTAGGTTAGGGTTTTTGATGAAAATGTGTTTATGTCAGAAAAGGTTCTTTGAATCAAGTAGTAAAAATAGCTTTTGGAGATGAAGTGCATCGAGGGAGCATTTATGCAAAGAGCATTTGGTCAAGTTTTGAATCAAGCAGAAATGTTAGAAAAAGTTTTTTGAATATGAGAGAAGATTGAAAAGAAAACACAGAGTTGTCGTCTAGTGGATCGAGAAGCATTTGTGAAGAAGGCTTTGACCGGGATTTAAATCAAGCAGAGATTGACACATGACTTGCCAAGGGTTGAATTTTTCTAGTATGAAATAGATTAAAAGCTTGACCAATTCTTGTTCCAGAAATTCTTAATCTTTTACAACCCAAACAAAAAAGGGAAAGAGAGAGCCAATTTTTACAATGTCACACTCTGCTGAGATATTTGGTCATTCAAACATATTTATATTTTTTGTAGCCAATTAACTGTCTCCAATTTTTGTGAAAGGAAAGGAGAAAAAAGAGCATTGCTTGTATATTACACATGCTTTTGTGACTGGCCCACGGTGTTCAAACAAAGGCCAAGGATCAAAAGCCATGTAGGGTCAAATTGAATGCAATTGTTTGTAAAAAAAACAAAGTACTTAGAATGTAACATGATAAATTGACAATGTAAATAATGATGCACAAGGGAATTAAACACACTGGTGGGTTGGGCATAGTCTCTGCCGGGGCGCACCAAATGTTATATGCTATCCTAATCAGACCATCATTTTCATGCCCTGTCATTGGCGCCATATACCTCGACCCTCAGATTTTGTGGCTACCTTTATCTTTTCCTACCTGGAAATTAATTAACTTTTTTTGTCAATTTTTTTCAAAAAAACAAGTTGGATTCCGATAAATCACTATTATATTTCAACGCTCAATAAACACTTACAAAAATACTAATAAATTACTTAAAAATAAGACTCTCACGTTAATATAATTTGAACCTGCATCTACAAGCATACATGTTTATTTTTTCACTAATTAGGGTAATCTTTGTTAACTAAAATTTTCTATAATTAGAGAAATACAAATATGTTTAACCTCTTCTTCTAAACTGGCTTATCCATACAAATTGGCCTTATATCATAGTCATTATTAATTATTGGCTTAATTATAAAACAATATAGTTAAAGCTACTATATCATATATAGTGTTTTGAGTTACTAATTTCGTGATACCACACAAATTCAATACTTTATTAGGCTAGGCCCTCTATTAATATTAGAAATAACATTTACTTTTTTTTTCTTTTCAGAAATTAACTACTGTGTTACTTAAACAATGATTGGACACCATATGCATATAATTCCCAATACTTTAATTTGTACAATTTTCAGGCACACAGGATGGAGTTATGCTCACATGCAAAGATAAGAAAGAATATTTATTTTAAGTGGTAGATAACGCTTTTGAATCCTGTTTGATCTTGCCTTAACTGTGTACATTACAAAAAAGAAATATTTTCCAATCAAATTCATCCTCAATCCAAATAAGATGATACGGATGCACAAGTAATTATGAGTTTAGAAACCTATGTATACTGACCCCCTTTACACTATTTTTCATAGACAAAATCAACAATATCTCGTGCATTTATTATATATGTGCAAATATCTATTCCACCAAATATGTAAATTAGTTGGGAGAGATTATTCTAATTTTAATATTATTTTCAAATTCAAGTTTTAAAAATACAATATCATTATATCTTAATAGAAAACATTCATAATAATTTTATCTACTTGAGTCGAAGAGGGTATATACATTAAAAAAATATATATCTATTCATACATATATGTCATTGTTATCAAAACCGAACCGATTCAGTTGGTCCGACCAATTGAACCATGAACAAGTTAGGTAACCGGTTCGAGTCAATTCTTTAATACAGCCGATTTAACTACAGTTGACCCTTGTTTAATCACAGTGTATTTAAACTGGTATTTTTACCGGTTCAATAACTGATCAGATTCTGAAAAGATTGATATACACACTAATTTAGTGAAAAAAGAAAGGTGCCAACAAAATAAGAAAAAGGAAGAGCCCAAAATAGCGTATCTTGGGGGGCGCTGTCAGTTCTCCACAATTATAATGGTGATTTTGCAATCCATGTCTGGGAAGAAAAAACTGAAAAGATGGCACCTTTGTTTGTGTGTTTGAGAGAGCAAGGAGTGAAACGGCTACAGGTAATAAATTTTGTAGCTTTTCATGGAAGGTCCCATCATGTTTTCAAGTTGGCTAGTTAGTGGACTTAGAATAACCAAGGAATAGAACAAGCTCCTTCATTCACCCACTATTGCTAGCTATTACCATGGTACTACTATACCAAATATATTACCGCCCTTATTAGATGTGCTTATCCTAAGTACATTGGACAAAGTATGAAGGAATTATTCCGTACGAAAACCCTGTATTAAAGTTTAGCCTAATACACAGTTTCCAATGTGTGTATATATATATATATAATATATATATATATATATATATATATATATATATATATATATATATATATATATATTCCATGTAACTATTGGAAGTTGCCCAATCCATAACCTCTAATAATTTAAGGAATGAAGCATTGCTTTGTTTAGCTTGAGAAAGTGAATTTTCACTTTTACTTATAAAATTATCATTTTATTTTGTTAAATGTTTGTATAAAAAGTAATGAAATCAAAGAAAAAAAAGCAGTTCTTTCCACTGTTTTTTATATAAACTTTCAAATCTATAAAATAAGGGGACAATGCTGTAATTAAAAAAATGAAGACAAAAAATATAAAATGTTTCTCAAAATAGATTGTCCCGTAGTGTGCAAATGGGTGTCGGATAAACTTTCATGATACTTTTTATCATAAGTATTTTGTAGATAATTAGGTTTTTTCTTGGCATGGAAATAAGGAAGCAAAAGGTGGTTATGTTCTCCTCTATGGTTTGTTGTGGTACAAATTTGACTTGTCATTACCACTCACCAAAGAAAGACTAAGAATTGAATTGCCAAAAATTGACGAAATTGAATCCTTATGGTGCTTTTAAAGTGATGAGGGCAAATTCTGCTATGCATAGACGTGAGAAATGGACTCAACTTTTCCTTGAAACAAAAAGGAGATAGTGAGATTAATGAAAGTGGAGAGGTTTTGAAAAGCTTCTAGTTATCCTCGATTAGTGGAAATCGGGCTGGGCTAATTAGAGGGCTCCTTTGTGTGCTAGCAAATAATTTAGCCAACATTTTTCGCTTTAAACTAATGAACAGTTCTTGACTTAACTTAGAGGGCAACACCATCACATTAATTAAACACTATATATATTTATATATTAGACTTTCAAAGATTTTTATTACCTCTTATCAATAAATGAAATTTGGAAAGGAGAAATATTATTTAATAAAACAATAAAAACTAAGTAAGAGTGTTTTAGTCTATACTTAATAAATTTTTAACAATAACCTTAACCGATTATAGATATAACAAGTTTGCACCATTCATATAAAAAAAATGCCTTGATTGTTTCTTTATTAATGCCTCTTTTGCTTAAGATGATTTTTGCTTGTGAATTATTGTGGGAAACTTTGTACGGATCCTCCAAAATGAAAAAGCATGGTGATGGTCATGATCATCATCTATGTGTATTCTGAATAGTCCAATTTGTCCCTACTGACAACCCCTTTAAATTCCCACCCTTTTCAAAATCCTAATGAAAACATGTTGGCCGAGAAGTGATCCTAACCGGTGGTGGTTTGGTTACTTTCCGGCGAACCTTGGCCATTGTAGCTGCCAAATCCTCAAGTGGAGAAGCATAGGATCTAAGTATATTATAGAATGTGCTCAAGAGCATCAGTACCACAATATCAATCAAAAAAACACCTTTTCCAACCCCATATATAATGTCATCTTGGGCTACCAGTAAGCACTCACAACAAGGCAACACATCTCATCAACTACTACAACCTCTATCTCCTCTTTCCAAGGTTGTTTCTAACAACAAACAAACAATATGGTGAAGTTCTCTAAGCAATTTGAGGGCCAACTCATTCCTGAATGGAAAGAAGCCTTTGTGGATTATTGGCAACTCAAGAAAGATCTCAAAAAAGTCCAACTCTTTAATAACACCAACAACACTACACCAAACAAACACCAAACTAATTCTGTGTCTAAGTACATCTTTTCATCACTAGGAAACTACTCTTTGTTTGGTCATCATCAACATAGAGAACATGGACCAATTCAAGTAATATATCTTTTCTTAAATACACAAGCAAAAAAAAAACACCCTTTGTTCAATTATGTTTGACTCATGAGAGTGTTTTTCTTTTTCGTTTTTTTGTTGATTTTTCAGGTCCATAGGAAACTTGCTTCATCATCTTTTAATGGGGACATGTATGAGACAGAACTTCTAGAGCAATTTGCTGACACTGATGCCACCAGAGAGTTTTTTGCATGTCTGGACCAGCAACTAAACAAGGTCAACAAGTTCTATAGAACGAAGGAGAAAGAGTTCATGGATAGAGGGGATTCCTTGAAAAAGCAAATGGACTTTCTTCTTATGCTCAAATCCACATTTAAGGAGCAGCAAGCCAAAGCTGGCTCTTCCCATGGCTGCAAGGAGGATCAATCTATCTCATGCACATTCTCTAATGGTACATAACTAACCATTTCTTGTTAATGCACAAATTTTACAAATTAATATGCTCAATTTTAACATTCATCCACAATTTTACTGTCATTTTAGTTATTTTCTTATCAGTGGTATATTAGATACAAGGATGTATCTAGTTTGGAGAATGTTCTACAGGATAAAAAATTATTTAAAATCAATATCAACGTACTACATGTGATTTTTTAGGTAAATCTAATATAATTTTCAACATTATTTTATTTCATTTTGATTTCTTATTCTATATGTGAAAAAAAATGTACATATATCAGTATAAGGTTTATTTATCTTTGAATAGCAATATAAACCAAAACGAGTGTATCATGTTGACACACGACACCTTGGTGCATTTTTTTGTTACACCTTTGTTCATTCTATTATGAATTGCTTAAATATTATTACTTGTTTAAATAACATATCCTTAAGCCATTGATAAATAATTAAGTATAGATTTTTTTGTTAATTTTTTTCCATAAATGCATTACCTCATGATTTCTAATGTATATGATGTATTTTTAATTAAAAAATTAGTTTTAATTTCTTGACCAGTAAAAAAATAAACCGGACTTACTTAATAAGATAATACTCTATTGTTGTTGTAAAAAGAACTATATTTTTTCTGATTTTATGGTCAAATGAAAGAAAAAAAATACTTTTAAACAATTAAAATGTATCAAGATAAACGAATAATACAACGCACACAAGAAAAAAAAAAGTAAAAACTTCGTCATAGAAACAATAAGTTGGGTGTTTTTTTTATCCTTCATACATTAAAAATAATGTAAGTGATGGATGACTAATTAATCAATCATGTGTATCTCAAACTCTGATTCACTGAAAACAGAGGAGGACTCTGTTAGGAACAGAGCACAGCTAGAAGAAATGCATGATGAACTGGAGAGAAACGAAGCACCATTTTCAGATTCCCCTCGTGCCGATGAATCCGACAAGTCTATGCAGATGAAGAGAGAAGATGGTAAACTGAGAACACTTTCTGGCCGCATCATCAATTTCCAAGGGAAGAATCTGAGAATTAACATTCCTTTAACAACACCTTCTCGAACCTTCTCAGCCATAAGCTACCTCCTCAGGGAAGATTTCCTCAACCAGTCTTCAAGGAAATGTGGTCCAGAAGGTGCCAACATTCATCTCAACAAAACCAACTTGCATTATGCTGAGAAAATGATTAAAGGAGGTTTCATTGAACTCTACAAAGGACTAGGATATCTCAAAGTTTACAGGTAAAAAATTTAATATGATTTATCTATGTGTGCAGTCTTGCATAGATAAGATATCAAGAAAATAAAGTTTTTATTTAAAATCAATATTAACATAGTATCATGTGAACTTTTAGGCAAGTCTAACACAATATCCAATTTAAATTTGTCCCTTTTGATTTCTTATCTAAGCAAGGTTGCATAGCTTAAACACACTCAATTTATTGATATTAAATCTGAGACCACACAGATAGGATTTAATAAAAAAAAATCTGATGTTAGGTATGCTATAATGTTTTCAGGAACTTGAATATGCTTGCATTTATAAAGATTCTGAAGAAGTTTGACAAGGTAAGTGAAATATAGGCTTCAAAGTTAATGTTAAAAATGGAGTTTCAATTTTCCAACTTCCAATATTATATGTCTTAATAGAAGAACATTTGTTTGTGGTTTTTCAGGTCACTGCAAAGCAAATTCTTGCCATCTATCTCAAAGTGGTTGAGAGTTCCTATTTCAACAACTCAGACAAGGTAAATCTCATTCTCAGACACAGATTAAAAACTTGTGCTTGTGCTGCCTGCATAATAGTTTTCATCAAAACAAACTTCATTGGAAGATATTGTGATACCAAATCAAATCTTGTTAAGAGTTTGGCCACAAGTTATCATTGTGCCGACAACCTAAAGTGGCCAACAATCCTATGATTTCATGTGTGCACCACTTCATGATGACCTCAAGTCATGCAAATAAAATTTAGATATGCTTGTCCGTCACTTGCACAAGAGTTTCTTTAACTTTGTCAGCCAGCTTTCTTTCCTTTCTTTGCTTAGTAGTCTCAGAAATGACAGGTGATGAAGTTGTCTGATGAAGTTGAGGAACTGTTCATCAAAAATTTTGCCGAGGACAACCGAAGAAAGGCCATGAAATACCTTAGGCCTAGCCAGCGCAAAGAATCTCATGCTGTGACTTTCTTCATTGGTGAGTTGCTTTTGGCCAAGTAATTGGACCACTTTTTTTAATTTTGTCTTCTGGTTTTCAATCACTTTGGTAGAGATTTTTAGTCTAGTTTGCTTTGTGACCATTACTATCTAAAGAAAACACCGTATGGAACCTTTAAGCCACTAGGCCTATAAAAGGAATGGCAGCAACTGGTCCACTCTTTGGTGGATGGGAAGTACAGGTCCCATTCTACTCTATATCATGTTAAAACCATATATAACCTTATGAAGCATGAACCTTAAAAGGCTCATCACAATCTATGAGTGCAGCATCACAATGTTTCTTTGGCCATGGTGCCTATGTGGGTTTCACTCACACAGTGATACCCCCTTTAGCGCAATTATTGTACACAACCATGATAACTATCTATTTCCTTGTTTGTGCAACCCTTAACATATAGATCCTACTAGCAAGATAAAACTAGAAAAGAATTTTTTTAAAAAAAAAAGAAGAGTCAAATTTGTTGTTCCTTGTTCATAAATAATTCATTCTTGGTGAATTTAACTGGTGAATCCAATCCATACAAATTGCCAATCATTTTGGCATAAATAAGTAATGAAGATTATATAGAAATTTACTTTTATCATAACTGATTATTGTCCTTCAAATGAAATCAGGACTATTTACTGGATGTTTCTTGGCACTTCTTGCGGGATATGCTATAATGGCTCATGTAACTGGTCTGTACAGACCACACCAAAATTCAGTTTACATGGAAACTGTTTACCCTGTGCTTAGGTAAGTAAACCTGGTTTTCATACCAAAAGATTTTCATTCGAGTTTGCATAGTATTTGGACATCACTGAGTAACAAGTTTATGTTATATTTTTGCAGCATGTTCAGCCTAGTATTTCTACATTTCTTTCTTTATGGTTGCAACATTCTTGCATGGAGAAGGACTCGTATAAGCTACAGCTTCATTTTTGAGATGGCCCCTACCAAGGAACTCAAGTATAGAGATATATTCTTAATTTGTACAATGGCAATGACTGCTGTAATTGGGGTAATGTTTCTTCATTTGACTCTACTGACCAAAGGGTATTCTTATGCCCAAGTTCAAGACATTCCTGGATTACTTCTTCTGGTAATTATTTTTATTATATATTATATATTACATTCATTTTTTGACTTATTTTGGCACTTGTCTAATACTTATATTTACTCCACTGAAAATTTAACATTTTTACTACTACATGTGCAGGGTTTCCTACTAATACTAGTATGCCCCATCAACATTTTATACCGGTCAAGCCGTTACCGTTTCCTTTGTGTGATAAGGAACATAATTTTGTCACCCCTTTACAAGGTAGTGTTTCCCACTATCATCATTGTAACATCATGTCATCAGGCACAAAACACAGTGCGACTAATTTTTCATAAAAGCAAAATCAAATTTAATAAAAGAAAATTGAGCAAAAAACAACTTTTGTTTTGGACATAAGTTAACCTTAGTGCGTTTTCTTCTCTTGTCTTTTTAGGTTGTCATGCTGGATTTTTTCATGGCTGATCAACTTTGTAGTCAGGTAGTATTTGTTGGAAGCTCTTTTTCGCTGGCAATGAATAATAGCTCAATAAATGGAAATCATTAAGAACAATTTAATAATTGTATGATTATTTTACTTTATAGGTGCCAATGCTCAGGAGCCTAGAGTATGTGGCATGTTATTATATAACTGGAAGCTACAAGACTCAAGACTATGGATACTGCATGAGAGTAAAGAATTATAGAGATCTAGCTTATGCAGTGTCATTTCTACCTTACTATTGGAGGGCTATGCAGGTAAAAATATTTTCCTTTTGTGGTTCCCTTGTAGCGTATTATTCAATACAATAATTTGGAAATGGATAAATCATAGAACTAATTTGTTTCAAATTGAAATTTGTAGTGTGCTAGAAGATGGTTTGATGAAGGGCAGACAAGCCACCTAGTAAATCTAGGAAAATATGTATCAGCAATGTTAGCAGCAGGTGCCAAAGTGGCTTATGAGAAAGATGGGAGTGTGGGATGGCTTTGTCTTCTTGTGATCATGTCAAGTGCAGCAACTATGTACCAATTGTACTGGGACTTTGTAAAAGACTGGGGTTTGCTTCAAATGAATTCCAAGAATCCATGGCTAAGGAATGACTTAATGCTTAGAAGAAAAGCCATTTACTACTTGTCAATGGTATACATCAGACCCTTCTCTCTGTTCACTAAGGACTCTGCGGGCCATTGGCACCAAAAAGCTATCTTCACTTATCAAAATTAGCCAAACTAATTATCATAGTCTATAACATGTTAGCAAAGAGGACAATAATTTTTTATTCTTTTATAAAAATAGAACACGTATCAAGAAGTTATAAATAATTCATACTCTTTGCTTAGCCAACTGAGTTAGGCTACTTGAAAAAGAGACATAACCTTTGTTATTAAGTGTTCATGATAATAAAATGCCACAAAGTGGAGAATAAACATATTCTCAAAAGAAATGCTGATAAGGCCATGATACAAAATAAAGTGAGATTCCAAATCTAGATGAATGAAAAGACAAAAATAATAGGAGAGGATGATTTTATATCGCCTAATATTAATAAGCACACATTATTATACGAGCAAATTATGGTTTCTTTTTCGGATTACAAACATGGGCCCCTCCACTTTTAGACCTTGACCATGAAAAACTTTGGCAATTTATGCAGGGATTAAATCTTATTCTGAGGCTTGCTTGGTTACAAACTGTCCTTCATTCAAGCTTTGAAAACGTTGATTATCGAGTTACAAGCTTATTTTTAGCAGCTCTTGAAGTTATTAGAAGAGGGCTGTGGAATTTCTTCAGGTAAACAAACAAGTTAATGTCCATGTATTTTCACTGATGACACATTATACATTCATAACTTTTGCTTTATCCAGTGACAATCAATGGTGTAAAAGTTTCGGAAATTATTATACTGTATATCACGTTATTAAAAAATGATCAGAGAGAATTAGTTTTGCCATGTATCAAGGAAAAGTTGTCTTGTGAAGTTGGTACTACGTCGAAATTAGAATTCGAACTCTGATGTTCATGTTAAAAATTTACCATTATTCTAAATAATTAAAAAAAATGTATCTTGTAGAGTTTGCATACAATGCAAATTAGAATCCTTTTTTCTTTTGGAATTCCTCAATCAACATCATTCAAGCTATCTAACTAATACGATTTTTATTGGTGCAGATTGGAGAATGAGCATCTAAATAATGCTGGCAAGTTTAGAGCAGTGAAGATAGTACCACTTCCTTTTCATGAAGTGGATGAGGAAGACTATGAATAATAAAAGCCATTGGCAAATTTATTCGAGGGTAGGGGGTGCTTCCAGACAAATATATTAAGGAGCATATTAGTGGTCTTTATTCAAGTTGATGTATTATTGATCAACTTGATTATTTCATTTAGTTTATTTGCCCGATATCATCCTCAATTGTATACACAATTTTTCTTTAACATTTAATGAAAAGGTGCAGTTCCACTATTTGTCAATTGTCATGTACCCTCCCATCATCGGTTTATTATTATCCCACATTATGTAAAATTTGAAACTTTTGAGGGAAAAGCAAAAAAGTATGATTTTTAGAATTTAATTCTTCTCCCTTATCTCTTGGGATTGAATTAGGTCGTCTCTGTTCTCAATTCTAAATAAATTATCTTAAAAAGTTATTGATAGCATATAATAATTTCACTAAAATATGTTCAACCACGATATAAAAGAGAGTTTAACTTTGATGCATACATTGTCAGCAGAATGCATAAAATCGTTATGGTAAAATATTGAAGATAAATTAAATCAATATTATCAATATAACTTTACTAATGTCTATACATCCAATGGAAGACTACATGTGATATTGTTTCTTAGTGACGATACAAGTAGATAAAGACTGCAATTAGTTAATTCCATCTTCTTTATCAAAAAAAAACGGTGAAGGCTGTGGTGTACTTTGGTTGAATAGATTTACGGTAGACCAAACAATATCAACCGTTAAATGTAAATCAACAGTTGAGATTCATTAATAGTAACCTGTTAAACAGGTCATCATTTAAAATTTATACTATTTTCATTTTTTCCCCCTAAAGTATTATTAATTATTAATGTGTCTAGTTATAAAATACATTATTTAAAATTGTTTAACTCAATCACACAATTAAATTATCTAATCACATCATTATGGAATACATTGGTTAACATAGTTTTACAAAAAAAATGTTGGTTTTCTAAATCCCCTGTCGTCTTCATCTTCTCCTAGCGTTTGGCATGGTTCCACCGAACCCCAAACCCGAAGCATGATCACCGCCTGAGGTTGTATTTCCTTGTACTGTCCTATTCGGTTTTTAGGCTTTGGAAAACTGAACCTAAAAATTGAATGAAGTGAAGAGGCACATAGAAATTGAGTGCGGTGTTACTCGTTCTGTTATGGCCCCTAGAATCCTACTATGCGGCAATGCTTTAGGTCGCCTCAACCAACTCTTCAAGAGCGTCTTATTGGTAACCGTCTCTTTCCCTGTTCCTTTCTAGTTTCTAGGGTTTCTTTTTCTTTTTATTTTATCACAACTTGTTGCATGCATGTCGCTGAATCCATTTCGCGTTGTTTTCGGTGAAGTAATCTGCAGGTCCATTCGACGTGCTCTTATGCGTGGGTCAGTTCTTCCCTAACTCACCCGATCAGGTAGACAAGTTCACGACGTTCATCGAAGGTGGGTCCCACATCCTCCTGCCCACTTACTTCATCGACGAGCCCCTAAAATTCTCTCCCAAGCTTCCAAGGACCCCGCAAATCGTGGTTTTTTGATGGGCGGTTTCAAGGTTTGCGATAACCTGTATTGCGATAACTTGATGGGTAGTGGCAAATTCCTCTTCGGTATTAACATTAATCCGCTTCGTGATTTTTAATTTTTTTTCCTTGTTCGCTTAATTAGGTATCTTTTGTGTTGCAGTTATATGTAGGGTTATCTATGGTGTATTTATCAGGTAGGAGTTCGTCCAGTGGTCAACAGTTTGGAAGTTATTCCGAAGATGATTTTGATGCCTTGCGAGCAATTGTTGAGGAACCTGAAATTGTTGATTTGTTCTTGACATATCCTTCAATTTATGTGTACTGTTTATACTTTATACTTACTTTTATCAAATTTTTTGGCGATTGGCTGGTAATCTGTTTCTGCTTGTTCACTTCCTTGATTCGTTGTTACTAATGAATGGCTAACTGGGGTCACCAATAAAGCTACTGATTCGGACATTCCTGCGGGACTATCGGATTCTGTAGGCAGTGATTCAATTGTGTCGGAGTTGGTACAAGAGATCAAGCCATGGTAATTGTTAGAGAGAGAATTACATACTGCCAATCCTCTTAGAAAGTGAATCCAGTTTATATAGTATGATCTATGGAAGATTTACCTTGATAATAATTTTTTAAATTGAATATCGAGTTTCTTGTCTTTATGAATCAGTGATGAAAATTTTCACCTAACTCAAGCCTTACTCAAACCAAAAGGGTTCGATATTAACATTTCCACCATGAAATTGATATATGCATTTATATTCCAAACCCGCATTGTATTAACTTGATCTTTTAATAGATCAAAATTGATAGTTAATTTGTTAATGTTTTTTTTTGTTAGCAAGATGTAGTCGAACACACCGTCTTCTCCCTCTTTCTCCTATACCTTTATCATTAGACCATCTTATTACTCTTAAGTTTGAATTTAGTGTGTTCAAGTGTGCATGCAATTGACTTTTTGTCTGCCTCCAAAAGATTAGTACTAGTCTTCCGAAGAAATAAGCTAAAATCAGAATTTTGACTTACTGTCACTTTGATTTGAATATATTATCTTTTACTGAGAATCCAATTTAGTTGATTTGAATATTCATAAATGCAGTGCACAATTAAACATGCAATGGAGAAGACAAAATATCCAAATTCAGATATATATTAGAAGAAGTTTGAGGATAAATATCATTTTTTCATGCCAGTTCACTGCAGACCTAATAGCCATGAATAATGCTGATTTTATCATCACCAGTACATACCAAGAGATTGCAGGAACGTAAGTATATTTTTAATGGTATATGGTGTTCTTTGTGATATGTGAAAATGTCAATTCTTATGATACTGCTTTATAACCGTCTCCTCCCTTTCATAACTATTTGGGTTGTTCGTTATTAATAGTATCAAATATTTAAGTTAATTTAATTATTCCATTGCTTTTACAGCTCATAATGACTGTTAATTTTGCTGATAAAGCCATATTACTAATTATTATCCTTTGTTCAACAAACATATGCCCCAAAATGACACTCTCATGCTTAATTTGAATATGATCAACTCATTATTATCAAGGAACCTTGCATTCCCATTTGGCATAACATGTGCATGGTTAGATTGGTAGAATAGAATCTTTGGTACAAGTTGTTTTATTGATACCTACTGTTATCCATGCCATGTAATTATTTGCTTTCAGAGAGCTTATGGAAATGTAATTATTTATTTTCCTACAGGATAGGATATAGCATGATTGCAGATGCTGAGGAGCAGGGACTCATTACACCGGGTGAAGTTAGTTCTTGCTTTATATTTTCATTTCCTTCTTGTCTATTAGAATTCATGTTGTACAAGCCTAGTTTTTTGAATTGCATGAAAGCTTTGTTCTACTTACTCTTTTCGATTTTGAGGCTGTATTGTATGAATACTTATCTAATTCTTATTGATATTGACATCCTCTTCCTTTCAAATTTTAAAATGTCAATATGGAGTGGTTCTATAAGACACTCAACCCATAAGCTTATGATTGCAAAGTGATCTGTTAAGCAAACTTCTTACTGCATTCTTGGGTATGAATATGGCTTACTGTTGTTCATGTTGTAGAGTGTCCTCATTGAGCCCACCAGTGGAAATACTGGCATAGGCTTGGCATTCATGGCAGCTGCTAAGGGTTATAAATTTATTATAACCATGCCTTCTTTAATGAGTCTAGAAAGAAGAACCATTCTTCGAGCTTTTGGGGCTGAGTTAGTTCTCACAGATCCTGCCAAGGGTATGAAAGGAGTCGTTCAGAAGGCAGAAGAGATAAGGGCAAAAACTCCTAATTGTTACATGCTTCAACAGTTTCAAAATCCTGCCAACCCAAAAGTATTGTGTTAATGTGATGTGTCTGGAAAGATTGAATGGTATTCATTATTCCCACGCTCTTTGTTCCTACTGTTATCAGATTCATTATGAAACCACCAGAGATCTGGAATGGCTCCAACGGAAAGGTTGATGCTCTTGTTTCTAGGACAGGGACTGGAGGTACTGTAACAGGTGACGGGAAATATATGAAAGAGCAGAACACTGATATCAAAGTAAGACTTTTAATTTTCTGATAGTTTATTAATCTTTCTCATGCTCCCTTGTTTTGTTTACAAATTTTTCCTGTCTATCTTTCTTAGCTATGTGGCATTGAACCAGTTGAAAATCCAGTACTGTCTGGAGGGAAGCCTGGTGAGTAATACTGATCTTTGACTTTCATTCATGGCAACTGTCTCTGATTATTTGTCCTATTAGAACATCTCAAAAATATCTCATAATCTTGTTATTGTATCTTCAAATATTTTAGAGTATGTTAAATGGTCTTGTATGAGAATGGTCTCCATATTCCACTGTTTGCTTTTTAAATAGGACTAAGGATTAATTATTGGTAGAAATAGGGATAAGGAAGAGCATTGTATTTCATTACACATCATCCACAGCCACACACCATATATCAATATTGATTAGAGTTGGTTCTTTCTCTCCTATGTCTAAATTCCTATATTTCTGGAGTTCCCTAAAATTAAAACTTGTCTTCATGATTCTTCTCTTCTGTTGCTGTGCATTGCATAACTTTTGGCTACTTAAATCGTAGACCAGTGTTGGTTTGTTAGTATCTCTGTGTTTCACAACTGTGGATGTCAGATATACTCATATTTGCACATCTTTTTACCTCCTGGTATTGCCATATGATCTACCCTCAACTGTCAAGTTTGTTTTCTATTCGCTTTCTTCATGCTTGCAAATTTTTTTAGGGATCAAATAATATAAATCACAGTTGGTACTTTCAGGAATACTTAAACATCTTGACAAGTATATTTGGTTTCTCACTAATATATAGGAGGATTTAGCTTTATTGTACAGTTTGATGATGTCATTTCCTTGTTGAACTCACATTCTTGTTCTACTTTCAGTCTCTCGGTTTTGTATATACCATAACCCAACCTGATGTTGAGGTTAATTAGCTTCATAGACTAATGGACTTAATTAACTTTTTTATGTTGTGAGCCATCTACCGTGACATTTTTTAAAATTGCTATTTTCAAATCTAATTTTAGTTTTATTTACACTACAGAGGTATATGTGCTATATGTGCTTTTTCATTCACCATTACTGCACCTGGTGATGTTAATTAAGCATCCTAGTAATGAGCACTTGCAAGTTGTAAACACATGAATACTGTGTACTTACTACTGTGTTTTCTTGAAGTTTAAAATGGTTACCAATATATATGACCATAATGCCTTTACCTTTGTCCCCTTTCTACAGTAGCAAGAAAAAAAATTATATACTACATTTTATGGTTTGGATTTATCAAATTTCTGCATCATTTTTGCATATCTTTCCCCTAACAAGTGCATTGTTGTTAAATGTATAAGGCCCCCATATGATCCAGGGAATTGGTGCCGGTTTCATCCCTGGCGTTTTGGATGTTGATTTACTTGATGAAGTTATTCAAGTAAGCCAGCTACAAGCCTTTTGATAATAAATTATGAATTATTTTTTGGAGAAATTAAATAATGTCATTTTTATTAGCATGAGTACTCAATCCATTCTATTATCACTTTTCATTCCCTGCTTAGTAGGGTGTTTCCATTCACTTTGCATGCGAGGAAGACAGCTTCATTAACACTGTTTGGATTGGGTTGAAGTAGACAGTGAAAAAAAACAAGGGAAAGAAAATAATCATAAAAAGTGTAATATTTTGCTATGATTTGGTTTAAGAGAAAATAAAGAGAATATTAATGGATTTTCGTTAGTTGGTTTGTGTGAAAAGGGTGTGAAAGTATTCTACTGATTGTTACATTTACTACACTACCCATGTTTACCTTTTACTTATCTGTTGGGTGTAATGAGGATCAATATTTAAATTGCATGTTTTAGACTCAAGACACCCCGGTTTTTCCGTCATCCCATGTTTATGTGTGGGGAAATTGTTTGCTTGCATCCATTTTCCCATTCTTTTCTCATGATATTGTGCCAAAAGACCCAAATAAGGAAGATTTTGCTCAAACCTAAGTTTTCTTTCCCACACTTTTGTTTTTCATGCTTTTCCAATAAAACAAAGTTATAATAACTCATTCATGCATGGTGATTGTATAGATGGTAACTCATTCATTCATGCATGGTGATTGTATAGCTGCAGTCTAAGATTTTATAATATTAATTATAAAAAAGAAAGTTGTTTAAATTCCAACTGAGCTTTTATGTGATTCATAATTCAATATATATATATATATATATATATATATATATATATATATATATATATATATATATGACTGATATACATTTATTTAAGAGTTTTTACCTGACAGCTTAAGCTTTTGGGATAATTGGTAATTGACATGAAAGTATTCAAAGCTTGCAGCCATCAGTGCTCTAAAAAAATTTGAAGCAGAAAGTGTTTTAGTTTCCATTGTTCAGGAAACTATTTAATAATTTGTACACTTATGATAATGCCTTTAAGATTTGGAATAACTGATAATACTGAATATTAGGTTTTCCATATTTATCTTGGGTAACTTCTTCTGTTAGTTAGGTGGTCTATTTTGTTCCTGTGTAGTATTTGTTTGATTGAATCATACTACAATAATCTCTTAATTTCTTGCTTAGTGCTGGCTTTTGTAATTTTTCTTCTGAATTTATTTGAAACATGCCAATTTTCCTGTTGTTTAGGAGCTGGAGAGTCTGGGAAGTCCACAATATTTAAGCAGGTAAGAAAATACTTTTTTGTCCAAATTTTAGCATTGTATATACTTGATGGATTGTTGTCATTTATTTATATGTCTATAACATGCAGATAAAACTTTTGTTTCAAACTGGCTTTGATGAGGTAGAGAGCTAAAAGGCTACTTACCCGTCATTCATGCTAATGTGTATTAGACAATAAAAGTACGCAATACTTGAAAGGGTGTGTTAATTTTTTTCTTTAAAATAGAGTTTGGAGTGTCCACTGTTTGTAGTTTGAAGAAGTTTTCCATGAATTGTGTTTTATTGGACCTAGCTGGGCAAAATGTAATCCTCTAAGTATTTGATGTGTTTATACAGCTACTGCATGATGGACCAAAGGAGTTGGCCCAAAATGATGTTGATTTTTCAAAGTATGTTATATCTGATGAAAATAAGGTAGTTTGCTATTACCATCTCTGTTATCTCTACTATATTATGATAAAGATTCAAGAGTTTTATGGTGTGATATGGTATCCTGTTAAACAAAATTGATTATTAGGAACTCTGAACAATGGTATGCAAGCTTGCCTTTTTCAGTAGAAATCTGTGCTTTCTCAAACATTTTTGTCTAAGAATTTATTAGAAATGTATTAGAAAACCGTTCACATGTCATCACCAAATAACTTAAGCGTATAAGATGGTAGGTTAATGACATGATATCAAAGTTTCAAACCAAGTAATCTAGATTTTGATCCTTGTCATTCTCATTCTTCAAGTAAAAGTCGAATATCAGCACAAGATAGGTGGACTTATGCATTATCCATACTTTGATTTTGAGCCCATTGGGCTGTGATAGGTGGACTTATGCATTATCCATACTTTGATTTTGAGCCCATTGGGCTGCTGTGTTAGGAGGCATGTTAGAAATGTGATGCAAAACCATTCATGTGTTTTTGTCAATAGCTTCAGTTTTTGGGATAGTTCTTGACATAATTTTTGTCTAAATTCAAACGAGGCTTCATTAATTTTCTGGCAGGAAATCGGGGAATTGAAGGCAGGCTGGATTACCCATATCTCACTAAGGAACTTGCACAGGAAATAAAGAATCTGTGGAAGGATCCCGCAATTTAGGTTGGCTAGATGGCACAATTTGTTTGCTAACTTCAAACCAGCCACACAGTTATTATTATTGAGGACCACATATTTTCTGTAGGAGACCTACTTACCATGTATTGGAACATACGGTTAGTTAATTTGTTAAGGATATTATTTTTTTTCTATTGATTTATAGAAGAGTTTCTTCAACTCATGATGTTGTTTCTTCATGGAAACTTCACAACCTCTTTAATTGTTCTTCTTATGGGAATATGATATATAGGGTAGCTGCAAAAAAATTATGTTTGTCAATAAATTATGTTATAAACCAATAAGGATGTTGGATATTGACATTGATATGTTATCTTAGTAAAAATATATTAAAAAGTTTATAAGATTAGTATACATTTTAATAAATTTGGAACAACCATCATCATTGAAAACATGTTTTACCCAAAAATCACAAAATGAACTGTTACACCACATAGTAATGGGTGTATTCAAACAATAATAACAATAGGATTCCAATGTATACAGATCCACAAAATAATAATGACAATAGGCATCCTCATCTAAGCATATCCTAATGCAGCTTCTTTCATGTATTTCTAATTCTCCTCTGCCTTTGTTCTAATTGTGTTGTACAGTTCATTGTGAGGACCCAATAAAATCCACATTAGCGTCTTCATACGCAGTTTGTTTTCAGCCATCTGAATATAAATATAATTTAATTAAACATGGTAAAATATATTTGATATGTACTAAAAATGTATCCTTGATTCTCACCTGACACTTGACATTAGGGCTGAAAAAATTCTCCATCCCTTGCCATTTAGCAACCCAAAGAGCCGAATCAATGTTGGAATAAATTGATAGATATTCAAATAATTAAAAAAAACTTAGGAATTAATTGGTATTTTGAAATTAAACACAACATAAATAAATTAATAACAACCCATTGGTGCTTAGGGGTAAGCATCTTCCTTCTATAATCTCCCAATCATGAAGGTCAATGTTACCATTCAAGTAGTTGTTGGGGTACCAAGGAGAAGACAGCATTTGATTCAAAGTCTTGCACTGAAATAGAGGGTGTAGAAAATGGTAGTCACCACATAGTATATACTATATCTAAAATAAGTATGCTATAGTTAAATGCTAGACGTCTTTTAGGGTAATACTATCTTAGTAATGATAGTTTTCCTATTCTTTGCTTTGCTGGTTGTGAGGTTTGAATCCATATAGTAAACTAACTTCTCATTGAAGACAGCCACCATTAAGTACCATTCACTATTTTTATCCTTGATTGGCACATAAACCTGTAATGTTGTCAAAAAACTGAATAATGTAACCAAAACACATTTAATTAACATTATAAAATACTTACATATGCCAGGTCTTGGTGTGGACGCATATACTGATTGGTATAAGTCAAGTGTAGTTCTTCCATATCATTGCCCTTGAAAACATCCTCCTATGGTCATTAATAAACTGATGAAATCATTTTAACTTGTTTATATTTAAATTTTAAATAAATTTTAAATACTCCATACCGCGAATGAAGGAGGGAGAGACCAAATATTCGCCTCTTTGCAGTAAACTTGTGCCCAGGTTCCTTTGACAGCCATCAACTCAATAATCTGTAGATATTGAAAATTTTAAATTCTATAAAAACCATTAGATGAATTGAAGTAAATACATTTTCATGATAAAATATACCATGAATGTAAATTAATAACCTTATCATCAACTTTGTTTCTAGGAATCAGGCATTCAAAATCCCGTCTACATGCAGTGATATTATCGAACCTGAATAGTAGTTCACTGCATTTTAAGAAAGATGAACAAAACCTAATATTAGCAATATTTTAAATTTTAATCAAAAGATGGACAAAAACTTAAAGATGAACATACCTAGGGTCCTTGTCCGGATGGAATACTAGTGCATAAACTTCTACCTTAGCGTCACTCAAATGCATATTTCTGGTGGGTCTAAACTTACATATCATTCCCTACAACCAGCAGTGATAGAGATATTTAGCACTTGAGGTGTGGTTACTACAATTAAAAGATGGGCCTTTAAAAAAATTAGTAACAATTATAATGATGAGAAATAAACAGTTACATGTAGTACCAGGAGTAGGATGGAACCAGGTGGTAAGTATCTTTCATCCATTTCATCATTTTCATCTTCTTTGGCTGATTGCCTTTGCTTGTTATCAGGTGTGGTGAACAAAGTTTACGCCACATGAGTCGCCACTCTTTGTCTTTTCCCTTTAGAAGCTGTCTAGTATTATATTATAGAGTATACAAGTTATAATAAAGGTCTTACATAACCCTTACTAGTATGAAATAAGCGGTTACATGTCAAATTCTTGTTTAACCTTGTCGAGTTTTTTTTGTAAGATTATCATATTGACTTTCCACTTTTTCCCTTTTAACGCATGGTCCATTCTTCCTACAAGGAGTGGTAGCAGCCCTCTTTGTTGACACATTTAGTTTAAGTGTCAACGAATTCATGCTTGAATTTGCTTTATCTTTTGATATAACACCTGAAAAACTAGCTTCATCATCTGATATATTGTACACTTCACTATCTTTCCCACGAATTATGTATGTTGATTTGGGCTTCTTGGTATATCATCTCTCATTTTTTGTGATCAACTGCTGTTTGGTTAAAACACCCAACACTGTTTGTGTTATTTGATCTTTCTTGCTTCAGTGGTTCTTTGGTTCACAACAACTCTTCAATCCTCCTCACTCATGACATCAAGTAATATATGTTGTTGTCTATTACATCCAACCTTTTACACAACAACTGATGCCAAAAAAAATGATTACAAATAAAAAAAGGTCATGACATTAGAAATATACCATAGATATTAGATTCAACTCCAACAATTGAAGTTATTGTTTATGGTGGTGTTGTAAATAACCATTATATAGAAATTTAACTGCAAAAAAATAGTGTAGCATATGTACTATATCAATAATAGTGCAACAATAATAGTGTAGCAATATATAATATCTTTGATATTTGTTTTATACATTCTACATATATAGTATATCAATAATAGTGCAACAATAAAAGTTGCAGCAATAATAGTGCAGCATAGTATACTAATCAATGTAGGAGGAACACATTAGAGGATTACAAAATTACTGAAAGTGCAGCTACAATCATCATAGCAGTAAAAAATAGTTAAATGATAAATGGGATAATAAAGTAAAGGAATAATCAAGTAAAATTTTGGATATAACTAGTTAAATGTGTTATGATTAAACTTGGTTTTGTATACCTCATTTTTGTAGCCAGTATCATCAACCATTTTTTTCATGTCAATAATGGCTGTCATTATATGTTCCAATGTTGAGGTCACTTCCTGTTGATGGGATGCATTATTTTGATTCCCAACGGTGTCCTCCATGGTCACATTTGCTTCATGTTAAAGTAATGGCAAAAGTAATTTGTCCCTTAGATAGAAACCATTGACAAATACAAGAAAAAACATAGATGAGTTGGGAGTTAGCAGGTAATTAGTAAATAGACTAAGTGAACATTAGTAAAGGGACTAAGTTTAAGTCAATATATGGTGTTTTCCCTCACATTTGTTGTGGTTTGATGCTGAAACTTTCTTCTTGGTTCTCCATTTCAGTGGGAAACACCTTAGAAGCAAGCAAAGCAATACAACCAATTCAAGGAGAGTAGGACCTAAATGAGTTTGTATTGTACTCTAGCAGACCAAGGCAAACGAGATTGAGATTGAGTTTGTATTGTACTCCCTTTCCATGCATGCAATTGGGATACGTGAGGTTATATTTCACGAGTTAGTGTTGCTGGGCTGATTTGTCATATATACAAACTGGGTCAAAGTGCTACTTTATTTGGGTCAAATTGCTACTTTTTTTTTTGAAACCATATTGCTACTTGATTTGTGTAAAGAAAAATGGATAGGTTATTGGACTTCCTACCAACAAGCACCGCCTGGATAGACAATCCACTTTAAACAATGTAATTTTCAACTAATGACAAACCACTATAAATTAGTAATGCCATATTCAAGTAATATTGACATTGAACTTTGGTAAATTAACAAAAATCATGAACACATTTAATTAAATATTCATTAAAAATTAGATATTTTTTTAATATTCAACATTTTTTAATATTAATAAAGTCATTAGATTATATATGTAAATAACTAACTAGATTATATAATAATATTGAAACAATGTATTGTTGAAACAATTAAGTTACTGTAATTTGTTAGTGATGGCCCTTTAATTTAACTTTTCACATGTTAAACTTGAAATTAAAAGTTTTATGACAAATAACTTATTGTAAATAACTAACTACATAATGTATTTTTTATTTGATTTTTTTATCCATTAAAATGACGATAAAAGATAAAAGAAATGAATATTCCAACCAAAACTCACGCCATACACTTAACACTTTATAATTTACACCAAACACTAATTATTCTAGGTTTTTGAACTTTATTTGACCCACATTTTTTAAGTATTGTTTTACTTTGTCTAATAAGTAAAAATATCTAAGAGACTTGGATGAATTTGTATTTTCAGAACTAAACATGTCTAATTAATTCGTGATACTAAGGACCTAATTTACTAGATTTCTTACATAAAAAAATAAGCGTGTCCCTAAAAATTTTAGAAAGTTGAGGAATAAATTTTTTATTTTTATAATTCTTATATAAACTAATTCCAAAATAATTTTTATAACTAAATCGATAGTTTTACTAAACAAATGTAGCAAAAAAAATTAACAAGAAAATGTAACAAAAAAAAAGGAACTTATCCACTCGCGTTTCTTCAACATTTTCCAAATACGCAGTGCTTAACATTTACGTAGTTTAATTAAAGTTAATGATGGACATTTTCTCGAAATATGATTAATATATATGTGATAATTTTAAAGATTTGCAATGATAATCCATTTCTATATTAAGTTTGACTCTTTTATGCATTTTATACATATTTTTCTAAGTTTAATTAAGATATACCTAACTAGATGTAGAGCTTCATGAAAGATTTCAAAGGAGACGAAATAATTAAATAATATACTTAAATTTTAATATAACTTTTGAAATAGTTACAACGTACATAAAAATATATTTCTTACATGATAATTAATCGTTAGATGATGACTTAAAAAGTTTTCACACTACTACAAGAAATCATAGTTATGGCCTAAAGCTCACAGTATAACCATTGCAGTGTAAGAGTCAAAATCCAAGCAAAAAAAATGTAACTCTCTTACGTAACATTTGTATGATAGAACCATTTCGCATAATGTTGCCTAAGAGGAATCCTGCGCAAAAACACATTTTTTCCTTAATGAAGGGCTCCATTACAATAAATTATGGTTGTAGCCTAAGCCAAAAATTCACACTACAACCATTGTAGTAGTGTGAGAGTCATGACACCCTTATACAACGTTTGTTTCAGAATATATTTTTAATTTGTTATTTTATTCTCCTGTTTCATATTTTTCTATTACTTCTGTTTTCTTTTCTATTTTAGTTTGTGATCTGGTCTGGACCGGGGTCTAAGATCCGGTGTGGGACCAGTCACAAAAGTTAAGGATTGAATGAGGTTGAAGACCGGTTCTGTGTGTATCCGGTCTATGTAATCCGGCCTCTCAGTGGGAGAAACCGGTCTCGTTGTCCTGAAGATCCTTCGCACCAGAGTTTCGCGTTGGAGTGGGCAAAAGGTGGTGTAACACCCTAATTATTTGCAATTAATAAATCCCTAAAAACATGAGAAAATTTTGCACAGAAACAGTCACGTAACATTTGATGTAGAAGGGAGCAGGCAATGGGGAAAACTAAGAACATTCACGCGCATAAAGCAACCTACAGGGAAGCTAAAAACTGGGGCCGGCTCGATGGGTTTATCGTAACGTACTAACACTAGGGCGGATCGCACAACACCGTTTATTCGCTCGGACGGGGTCTTACACCGTCCAGGCGGAGTATGGTAATACAGCAGCGGATAGAAGAATTTCGCACTGAGACTTCCCTTCGAGAATTACTGGTCACTCAACAGGAGGAATAGATAAGGGAAATATGTTAATACATTCACACGCATAGCGTTTGGTGGAAAGGCGAAGTTAGAATCATCCTACTTGGCAAGGCGGGGTATATTTATCTTGGGCGGGCTGTCCTAGTTACTTGGGCGAGGTATGACGCCGCCGAAACGAAATCTTCATAACGCCTCCTTAACACAACTACAAGGTAATTTCCTCCATCGGGTATGGACAAGGGTTCACTAAGTAAATCCTCACACTCGCCTTTCACTCAGAGAAGTGAGAAGTTACAGGGTACACACACGTTAGTAGGTTGTGGAGAAAGGAGGGATCTGAACCTGTTCCACCCAGCTCAACTAATTATGACAACGCCTGGGCGGACTTAGCCATAACGCCCAAATCCGGGGTTCAACACCGGGGTCCGGATTGCGTTAGTATCACAACGGATAGGAAAGGATAATGGTCGATATCTCGCTCTGGTAATTACTCGCTTCAGTGTGAGTCCTCGCGCTTGGGCGAATTGCTCCCACACTTCGGGCGGGGTACGACTCCGCCCAACGTATCCGACATAAGTTTTCCTAAGACAATTCTCAATTTACTCTGACTTGGCTATAGCCTGCTCAATCATACTGTCCCTGCGTATCTATTAAGCACGATTATAAAACAAGACGGCACATAGCATCACACACACAAAACCATACATCCATATGTACATAAGAGTGTATATTAATATTTACAATGCAAAGTCAGACTTCTTCTTGTTCATAAAGTTCTATTCATCACAAAACATTAACATCCGGTATGAACCGGTTGGGGCTTAGTCTAACAGCGCCTTAATTAAACCTTCGAAATGCATCAGCACTCCGCCCAGCATTCCAGCTCTGCTTTTGATCCTCCTCACGAGAGACATTCACTGAAAATGGCCACTGCAGGGGTGAGCTTTTACATGTAAAATGATACTCGCAGACTCGGTATCAGCGTCAGTACGCTCCTGCTATCACTCAACCTTTCTCAAGTAACCAAATTCATACAATTCCAACAACATTCATGACACACATAATTCACAGAATTTATTCCACATCTAAACATATATTCATGCATTCAGAATCATACACATGCACATACATAGATTTATACATCACCACAATCAGCCTTATTTCTATATGCATGCCTGCGGATCCGACTCGGGTAAAGACTCTCAGTTACAGCCCCCTTTTTCTTTTGGCCCCTCGTCCCTCAGCTCTTACCAGGTGGCACCGGCCTCCCCACGGCGTCTCGAGACTCACTTCTCTAGCTCCAACGGCTACCACGAGCTCTATTGGGATCTAGCCAGGGTTGGTAACTGGAAGTCATTTCCCTCGGGGTTCTTGACCTTCCATGGGTCACCCCATTCTTACTCATGCAACTAACACATTCATTATTACACATCATCGCGCCATGAACACCTTACCGTAGTCATTAAGTAAGAATGAATATCCTCCACTACTCGTCATCATTCAGTCAGTCACACCAGCGCATATTACAATCGGTCGTCAGACTAACAACATTGAGCAATCCAAGTAAGAACATGCACATACATACTTTTCATAGTGACAACAAAATAGATCCATCATTATCATCCACGAGCAGACTACGCCATCGCCACGAAGATCACTATCAGAACCTCAAATCATGCATCAGTTTTAGTAATTGTGAATACATACACACATGCACAACATCAGTTCTAATGATTACAAAACATGCACACACACACACACACACTCAGCGATACATTCATCCGGTACCGTTCTTAGACCATGCATTTGACATGCAAGCGCCCCCTACCTTTAGAAGAATCCTCAGAAACCTTTTTCGTTCTTGTTGTTGGGTCCGATGTCCTTCTCCTGGTTCGTCCGGTCTTCCTTGGCTTTGTCGTATCCTGCGCCTGATTCTGGGATGAAGTGTGGTCCGTTCTTCAGTACTGGAATCAAGATCTCCAGGAGCGAAGAGTAAGATGGAAGAAGAAGAAAGATGGAGACGAAGAGAGGAAGTAGAGGATGAAGTGACGGAGGAGAAAGTCTGAAGAAATAGCAAGTGTGTTTTCTCTGCCAAGGGCTCACGCTTATATACATATATATGTGCATGCGCACAGTAAAAGGAGGGTGGGATGGGAGAGTGTGTGCTGCAGCAGCCACGTGCACTCCACTCCATCCCCTGACCATCACCATTTTCATATTTTAGTGGCTTAAACCTACTTAGTTAAATACAATTAACAGTTATTTCTAGTTGAAATCAAGTCTTAATGGTTTATTTTTCATTCAGCGTTTAATTTTAAAACGGGGATGTTACAGTTCTCCCCCACTGAAAAAGAATTTCGTCCCCGAAATTCAGTCGGTACTTACGTAGGTAAACAATTCGGGGTACTGCTGTCGCATGGCGTCTTCGCGTTCCCACGTGTAGGAGGTGATCTTGCCTTGCTGCCACTCCACCTTAACCAGCCTTACGTTCTTGTTTCTTAAGCGCTTTACCGATTGATCCACGATTCCAACCGGTGTAGCCACAGTGGTTAGGTCTTCCTTGATCTCTACCTCGTCGTCCGGCATCATGTGGCTGGGGTCATGCAAATATTTCCTTAGCTGAGACACATGAAAAACGTTGTGTAATCGGGACAAGTGAGTTGGTAACGCGAGGCGGTATGCCACGGGGCCAATCCGTTCTACTACTTCATAAGGTCCGATGTAGCGAGGGCTTAACTTCCCACTTTTTAAGGCTCGTCCAACTCCTTTACTCGGAGAGGTTCTCAGAAACACTCGATCTCCGACTGAAAATTCCAATGGCTTGATGCGCTTGTCATGGTAGCTCTTCTGCCTGTCTTGTGATGCTTTCATCTTCTCCCTTATCACTCGGATCTGTTCTGTGGTTTGCTTCACGATGTCTGGTCCCAGTAATAGACTTTCACCCGCTTCCGACCAACAGAGTGGGGTTCGGCATCTACGCCCATATAATGCCTCGTAAGGTGCCATGCCAATGCTGTGATGATGGCTGTTGTTGTACGTAAACTCGATCAAGGGAAGGTACTGCTCCCAGTCCCCACCGTACTCTAACACACACGCTCTCAATAAGTCTTCTAGACTCTGAATCGTTCGCTCGGATTGTCCATCCGATTGGGGGTGGTAGGCAGAACTAAGCCAAAGCTTCGTCCCCAGTTCTTGATGCATGCTGGTCCAAAACCTGGACGTAAATCTAGGGTCCCTATCTGAGACGATGGAAGTAGGTATGCCATGCAGTCGAATAACTTCTTGAATGTAGATTCGAGCCAATTTATGCAATGGGTACTTCATATGTACAGGTAAGAAGTGTGCACTCTTCGTCAATCTGTCAACAATGACCCAAATGGCATCATGGCCCGCTCGGTTTTTGGGTAATCCCATGATAAAATCCATCGCAATTGAGTCCCATTTCCACACGGGGATTTCTAGAGGCTGCATTGCACCGTACGGTTTTTGGTGCTCTACCTTTGATTTCTGACAAGTGATACACCGGGCCACGTACTCCGCCACATCCTTCTTTAGTCCGGGCCACCAAAACTGTCTCCTCAAGTCGTGGTACATCTTCGTGGTTCCTGGGTGAATGCTGAGTAGGCTTTTGTGGGCTTCATCAAGCACCATTCTTCTCAATTTTCCTTCACTTGGTATGTATATTCTGTTCCTCACCCGGAAGATCCCATCTGACCCTTCTGCCAAGGATAAATCCTTTCCTCTAGCCTGAATTTCCTTCATTTCAGCTAGGTAAGAGTCCGCCTGTTGCTGTTCGTATACGGATTTTAAGAATTCGTTGGCAATCCTCAACGTACCGATCGTCATCTTCTGAGAGGAAGGGGCGTCAACATGCAAGTTCATGTCTCGGAACCGCTCCAACAACTCAACTTCTTTTGCCATCATGGCTGCTATGTGGAGGGATTTTTGACTCAATGCGTCTGCTACGACATTTGCCTTACCTGGGTGGTATTTCAACTCGAAATCATAGTCCTTCAAAAACTCAATCCATCTTCTCTGCCTCATGTTTAGCTCCTTCTGGTCGAATAGGTATTTAAGGCTCTTATGATCGCTGTACACTTCAAATTTGGATCCGTACAAGTAATGCCTCCAGATTTTCAATGCAAAAACTACTGCTGCCAACTCCAAGTCATGGGTCGGATAATGTTGTTCGTGGGGTCTCAATTGTCGAGAGGCATATGCTATCACTCGATCTTTCTGCATGAGTACACATCCTAATCCGAGTCCGGACGCGTCACAATAGACCACGAAGCTTTCTCGTAACTCAGGTAATGCCAACACCGGAGCAGTTGTCAACTTATTCTTCAGCTCTTGGAAGCTGCTCTCACACTCCGGACTCCACACAAAAGGAACATTCTTTCGAGTCAATTTAGTCAGGGGTAATGCCAATTTAGAAAAACCTTCGATGAACCTTCTATAATATCCTGCCAAGCCCATAAAACTCCTTATTTCCGAGATCGATCTGGGCCTCTCCCACGCTATTACAGCAGCTACCTTCGCAGGATCCACCGAGACGCCTCGCTTGGAGATCACATGCCCGAGGAAGTGGATCTCATCCATCCAAAATTCGCACTTTGAAAGCTTTGCAAACAATTGCTTCTCCTTCAACACTTGGAGTACCGTCCTGAGATGTCCTTCATGCTCCTCAGATGACTTAGAATAAACTAGAATATCATCGATGAAGACAACAACAAACCGATCTAAGAAGGAATGGAATATGCTGTTCATGTAATTCATGAAAACAGCAGGGGCGTTTGTCACACCGAACGGCATCACTACATACTCATAGTGACCATACCTAGTCCTAAAGGCAGTTTTAGGAATGTCCGAGTCCTTCACTCGGATTTGGTGATATCCCGATCGTAAGTCGATTTTTGAGAAGACTGAGGCTCCACGCAGCTGGTCAATTAAATCATCAATTCTAGGCAGTGGGTATCGATTCTTGATTGTGAGTTTGTTAAGCTGTCGATAATCTATACAAAGTCTCATGCTGCCATCCTTCTTCTTAACAAGTAGCACAGGTGCGCCCCATGGTGACACGCTTGGTCTAATGAACTGCTTCTCAAGTAACTCATCCACTTGTTTCTTCAACTCTACCAATTCAGTTGAGGACATTCTGTAGGGTGCACTGGAGACCGGTTCGGCTCCAGGGATCAAGTCTATAGAGAATTCAACTTCTCTATAGGGAGGTACACTCGGGACGTCCTCTGGGAACACTTCTGGGAATTCGCAGACAACGGGAATTTCGTTCACTAAGGGCTCATTCTCATCTTTGGTTAGACAAAGCATCATAAATAGTTGGGTTATACCTTGTGCCGCGCCATCTTCAGTGGGTTGTTTTGGGAAAACTATCTCTCGGTTTCTACAATCTACTAATACCTTATTGGCTGAAAGCCAATCTATTCCAAGCACAATATCAAGACCCTTTAAGGGCATGCAAATCAGATCGAAGGTGAAACTCCGATCACACAACTCAAATGCTACATTTTTACATATTGACGATGTGAACACACTAGGGCCAGTGGGGCTGGCCACCTCTAAAGTCCGGTTCATAGACACAGTTGGTAGCTTCAACCGTTTCACGCACTCATCAGCTATAAAAGAATGGGTTGCCCCCGAATCGAAAACAACATTAAGCGTGTTCATTCCAAGTGAGCACTTACATTGTACTAGATCGCTTGCTGGTGCAACATCCTCTGCATTGATGGTGTAGATCCTTCCTGTCGCTGTTGGGCCGGTGTTCCTCTCTCGACTGTTCGGGGCATGCATCATACTTCCTCTGGTTCCGTTGCCTCTGCCACCATGTCGTTGGTTATCATTCATTCTGGTTCGATCTTGAAATCCTCCTTGACGCACATTGGTGTTTGCCTGGCGGAGTTGGGGGCAGTCCGGGCGAACGTGTCCCTTCTCTCCGCAGTGGTAGCATTTAACATTTGTATCATTGCATTCCTTAGCAAAATGATCACCGCCACATTTAAAGCATCCGCCATACCTTGGTCGCCCACTCATCTGTCTCCCTCGGTCATTATGGTTCTGATATCTGGTGAAGGGTTCATTCCTCCTCACGTTCCCTGGTCTCTTGAAACGTGATTGCTGAGGCCTCAGGTGTTGGTTGGCTCTGCTGCACTGGCCCGAATGGGCCCTGTCATCCTCTTCGAATATTCTACACTTGTTCACTAAGGCAGGGAAACTCCGGATTTCATGGTACCTGCAGGCCCTCTTGATATCCGATCTCAGTCCGTTCTCAAACTTAAGACACTTGGAGTGCTCCGTTCCCGGCTGCTGGAAGGGCGGATAAAATAGGCACAATTCTTCAAATCTGGTCGCGTATTCTTCCACAGTCAGGGAACCCTGTTTTAACTCCATAAACTCCAGCTCTTTCCGACTCCTCACCGTGTCGGGAAAGTATTTGTCTAGGAAGCAGGCCTTGAAATCGTTCCACGTCAGTTGATTGTCATCTTCGGGGAATCGGCTCCGGGCTATCTTCCACCAATTCTCCGCTTCATCTCGCAGCATATACACTGCGCATTCCACCTTCTGGGCTTCGGTACAGCGAAGGCCCCTAAAAATTCTCTCTAATTCCTGAGTCCACTTGAACGCCGCCTCAGGGTTCCGTCCTCCTAAGAATTCACTCGGCTTCCTCTTCAGGAAGCGGTCCAGCACATGGCCATCCTCAGGTTGAGTTTGGCCTTGCCTTTCAAACACATCAGCAAAGCGTTGGAATGCTGTGGCTATAGCCTCCATACTTTGACGATGCGCCATTCCTTATCCTGAAATTGACATTTAAGGATAAGTATACGGAGCCACTTACTACCGATCTAGTTATTAGCCCAACAATTAATAACTTAGCACATTATGTTATTCGCCTAAGTCATACACACAATCGGACCAGGGGAAAACAACCCCTTGTCTTCAAGACAATCATCAATCAGGTCAACCAGCATCAGAACAATTTCAACCATTCAATCAAAAAGACACAAACACCACCGCTTACACTTGGTAAGCATACTTTGGCCTTGGACTTTTCGGTCCGCTCTGATACCAAAATGTAACACCCTAATTATTTGCAATTAATAAATCCCCAAAAACATGAGAAAATTTTGCACAGAAACAGTCACGTAACATTTGATGTAGAAGGGAGCAGGCAATGGGGAAAACTAAGAACATTCACGCGCATAAAGCAACCTACAGGGAAGCTAAAAACTGGGGCCGGCTCGATGGGTTTATCGTAACGTACTAACACTAGGGCGGATCGCACAACACCGTTTATTCGCTCGGACGGGGTCTTACACCGTCCAGGCGGAGTATGGTAATACAGCAGCGGATAGAAGAATTTCGCACTGAGACTTCCCTTCGAGAATTACTGGTCACTCAACAGGAGGAATAGATAAGGGAAATATGTTAATACATTCACACGCATAGCGTTTGGTGGAAAGGCGAAGTTAGAATCATCCTACTTGGCAAGGCGGGGTATATTTATCTTGGGCGGGCTGTCCTAGTTACTTGGGCGAGGTATGACGCCGCCGAAACGAAATCTTCATAACGCCTCCTTAACACAACTACAAGGTAATTTCCTCCATCGGGTATGGACAAGGGTTCACTAAGTAAATCCTCACACTCGCCTTTCACTCAGAGAAGTGAGAAGTTACAGGGTACACACACGTTAGTAGGTTGTGGAGAAAGGAGGGATCTGAACCTGTTCCACCCAGCTCAACTAATTATGACAACGCCTGGGCGGACTTAGCCATAACGCCCAAATCCGGGGTTCAACACCGGGGTCCGGATTGCGTTAGTATCACAACGGATAGGAAAGGATAATGGTCGATATCTCGCTCTGGTAATTACTCGCTTCAGTGTGAGTCCTCGCGCTTGGGCGAATTGCTCCCACACTTCGGGCGGGGTACGACTCCGCCCAACGTATCCGACATAAGTTTTCCTAAGACAATTCTCAATTTACTCTGACTTGGCTATAGCCTGCTCAATCATACTGTCCCTGCGTATCTATTAAGCACGATTATAAAACAAGACGGCACATAGCATCACACACACAAAACCATACATCCATATGTACATAAGAGTGTATATTAATATTTACAATGCAAAGTCAGACTTCTTCTTGTTCATAAAGTTCTATTCATCACAAAACATTAACATCCGGTATGAACCGGTTGGGGCTTAGTCTAACAGCGCCTTAATTAAACCTTCGAAATGCATCAGCACTCCGCCCAGCATTCCAGCTCTGCTTTTGATCCTCCTCACGAGAGACATTCACTGAAAATGGCCACTGCAGGGGTGAGCTTTTACATGTAAAATGATACTCGCAGACTCGGTATCAGCGTCAGTACGCTCCTGCTATCACTCAACCTTTCTCAAGTAACCAAATTCATACAATTCCAACAACATTCATGACACACATAATTCACAGAATTTATTCCACATCTAAACATATATTCATGCATTCAGAATCATACACATGCACATACATAGATTTATACATCACCACAATCAGCCTTATTTCTATATGCATGCCTGCGGATCCGACTCGGGTAAAGACTCTCAGTTACAGCCCCCTTTTTCTTTTGGCCCCTCGTCCCTCAGCTCTTACCAGGTGGCACCGGCCTCCCCACGGCGTCTCGAGACTCACTTCTCTAGCTCCAACGGCTACCACGAGCTCTATTGGGATCTAGCCAGGGTTGGTAACTGGAAGTCATTTCCCTCGGGGTTCTTGACCTTCCATGGGTCACCCCATTCTTACTCATGCAACTAACACATTCATTATTACACATCATCGCGCCATGAACACCTTACCGTAGTCATTAAGTAAGAATGAATATCCTCCACTACTCGTCATCATTCAGTCAGTCACACCAGCGCATATTACAATCGGTCGTCAGACTAACAACATTGAGCAATCCAAGTAAGAACATGCACATACATACTTTTCATAGTGACAACAAAATAGATCCATCATTATCATCCACGAGCAGACTACGCCATCGCCACGAAGATCACTATCAGAACCTCAAATCATGCATCAGTTTTAGTAATTGTGAATACATACACACATGCACAGCATCAGTTCTAATGATTACAAAACATGCACACACACACACACACACTCAGCGATACATTCATCCGGTACCGTTCTTAGACCATGCATTTGACATGCAAGCGCCCCCTACCTTTAGAAGAATCCTCAGAAACCTTTTTCGTTCTTGTTGTTGGGTCCGATGTCCTTCTCCTGGTTCGTCCGGTCTTCCTTGGCTTTGTCGTATCCTGCGCCTGATTCTGGGATGAAGTGTGGTCCGTTCTTCAGTACTGGAATCAAGATCTCCAGGAGCGAAGAGTAAGATGGAAGAAGAAGAAAGATGGAGACGAAGAGAGGAAGTAGAGGATGAAGTGACGGAGGAGAAAGTCTGAAGAAATAGCAAGTGTGTTTTCTCTGCCAAGGGCTCACGCTTATATACATATATATGTGCATGCGCACAGTAAAAGGAGGGTGGGATGGGAGAGTGTGTGCTGCAGCAGCCACGTGCACTCCACTCCATCCCCTGACCATCACCATTTTCATATTTTAGTGGCTTAAACCTACTTAGTTAAATACAATTAACAGTTATTTCTAGTTGAAATCAAGTCTTAATGGTTTATTTTTCATTCAGCGTTTAATTTTAAAACGGGGATGTTACAGGTGGTGCCACCTGCGAAGATTCTCCGACGCTCAAGTTAGAAGAGTGTATAAGAACTCAGTGAATACTCAAGCAGTACAATAGCAAGATGAGAGTTAGAACAACGTAACCTTTTATAAGTATTTGAATGTGCTATTTATAGCTGAGTGTGGAAAATGAATCGTTGGGCACCAGTGGGCCCATAGATTCTGATGTCGTGTATAAAGTGTCAATCAGAATGGCTCAGTATTCAGAGTATGCCAGGGGGAAGGTCAATTAGCAGTGTACGATTCTGACACAGGGATGAGGGTAATCCACCTTTTCCGTAAATTACGCCTGTGATTGTACATCCTTTTGGTGAATGAAAGAGACATATTCCGCTGTGCAGAGTATCTTTCTCGTTATGACACTGAGGCAATCGGTTAGAGGGGACGGATGAATGAGAGCGGATAAGTCACCCGGTGTCTCGGACGTTACTTCAGACGACCGGTGTAAGAGAGACTTGCATTGTGTATTTACCGACCGGATCATTACCTTGTGATACCGGTTGACCTCTAGGACGGCTAAGATGGCCTCTTATCCTTAGGACCGGTATTCAGACCGGATAATCTTGGGGCCAGTATCCAGACCGGATCATTTGTCCCCTAGCTTGTGTGAGGGACTATAAGTTGCTCATATAAGCTATGCTGTTCACGAGAGGTCTGTATGCCGGCATAACCTACAAGAATACATGTTATGTTTTTACCTTCGCAATACTCGTTAACCGTTGAATATTGATCGGTTCCGAGTGAGTGATTCTGAATTGGCAATTGACTCTGAATGAGCGACTTCGAGTGAGGTTGGTTCTAGCCGTGTCACCTGGGAAGTTCTATTACCTGTAACCTCCTCGTGCTATTCGGTAAAAGTATGTGTGTGTTATCCGAGTCTTTTATTTTTTATGTCAAGGACTCGTGCTTTGTCTTGAAAAATTCCGAGTGATACTTCCGGGTGGAAGATCTCCGATTGATCCTTCCGGGAGGAAGATTTCTGAGTGACGATCGGGTCTTCCATCATAAGGATGATTAATTCTCCCATAACGTCCAGCCAAACCTACTAGTTGTACTCGGAGTTTGGTCCAATCATACAGTCCAAGCCTTCGACGGTGTTTGGTTTAATCATACTAACCATACTCGGAGTTCGGTTTAGTCCTACAATCCGAGTCTTCATTCGGGTTGGAAGTTTCTGAGTGCAACTTTCCCGAGTGGGGTATCTCTGAGTGTGACACCTCCGTGTGGGATGGTACCGAGTGAGACATGTCCAAGTAGGATAGTACCGAGTGAAGCATTTCCGGATGGGATAGCTCCGAGTGAAACATTTTTGAGCGGGATAGCACCGAGTGAGACATCTCCGATTCCCGCGTGGTATGGTACCGAGTGAAGCATTTTTCGGGTGAAACACTTCGGAACAGAGAAAGACTTTGACTTCGAATGAGTACGTTTCGGGTAGAGACATTCCCGAGTAAATAATTCCTGATTGTAACTTCAAAGTGAGATATTTTCGTTTTAAAGAATTCACGAGTCGGACTTTGAATTTGAAGTGTTTCCGAGTAAGGAATTCCAAGGGAAAGTATTTCCGAGCGAATTCAATAATGAGAATGATGATTGACTCTTCTACAACATTCGACCAAACCTACTAGTCATGATTGGAGTTCGGTTCAATCCTACAATCCATTTCCTAAGGTTCGATAAAATCCTACAACCCAGGTCTTCACCGGTGTTCGGTTTAATCCTACTAACCGTTCTTCTTCAATCGGTGTTGGATTTTACCCATTCACCGTTCTTCTTCAATCTACTCGGGGTTCAGCATGGTCTTGAAGAAGGACCAGCTTACTGCGCCCAAGCCTTCACCGACGTTCGGCCAAACCAACTGGTCGTACTCGGAGTTTGGTTTAGTCCTACAATCCGAGCCTTCGAATGGGGTTCGGTACAATCCTACAACGCATTTCCTGAGGTTCGGTTTAATCCTACAACCCAGGTCTTCACCGGTGTTCAGCCAAACTTACTAACCGTACCCAGAATTCGGTTTAATCCTACAATCTGGGCCTTCGAATGGGGTTCGGTACAATCCTATAACCCATTTCCTGAGGTTCGGTTTAATCCTACAACCCAGGTCTTCACCGGTGTTCGGTTTAATCCTACTAACCGTTCTTCTTCAATCGGCGTTGGATTTTACCCATTCACCGTACTTAGAGTTCGGTTTTAATCCTGCCCTCCAGGTCTTCACCGGTGTTCGGTTTAATCCTACTAACCGTACTCGGAGTTCGGTTTAATCCTATAATCCGAGCCTTCGAAATATGGTTCACCCAGTTGTACCTTCGAAGAGGTTCATCACTAACGACGGATACATTGTTAGGATCGTTCGTCCTGAAAGTATCTTGTCACAACAGTGTTGTGCATCGAATAAAATCATAAAGACAATGGGTAAATCATAAAGAATTTTTCATTAATTATGAATTATAATACAAAAGAGAGAAAAAGAGCCGAGTCGGGGTTATGTCTCGTTAAACCTTCTTAGTAAAACCCGATTGGAAAAACCCTAGTAAAGAAAAGGAGTACACATCGTCTTATCGACTAACTATAACAGCAAAAGGTGTTCTTAGCTTTGATGGCCTGATCCCTAATCAATGACCTCTTGACGGCCCTGATGTTGTTGTTGGGGCATAGCATTCTGCTGTGCAGACTCAACAACCATAACTCCCTTTTGCTTTTCAGAAGTAGCTAATCCTCTGATCGGAGTGGGATTATCATCATCTCCGTACTCGCGATACCTTCCCTTTTTCTCAATTCGGTCTGGTTCATCAAAAGTCCCTTCTTTAAAAAGATATTGTTTGAGCTTACCCTCTCGGATCAGGGTCTCAATAGCATTCTTCAGGGCCTGACATTCATCTGTTGAGTGGCCTTTTTGCTCATGGAATTTGTAGTATTTCTGAGGGTCACCATGTTTGCAAAGCTGGGGCGGCGTCCTGACCCCGTATGCACTGAGCGTTGGCCATCCAATCTCCCTCAAAATTCACGAACACTTAGAGTTTAGTAGAGAATAATTGCTAAACGCATTTACTCATTTTTCCTGGTACTGCGGAGCAGGGCTATCGAGGGTGTTGCCACAGAATGGTCTCTCCGTGCGTTCCGATCAAGGTCTGTCTCCATATCTCTGTTGTTGATGTGGCGTTGGGGATTTCCTTTTCGCCGCTGTTGCTTCCAAGTACATTTCTATGCCCACGTACTTCGAAGCTTTTCTTCGAAACTCCTCCAATGTTGTCGAAGGACTCTTTGCCAAAGACAAAGCAAAGGCGGATCCAGGTTGTAAGGCTTCAACAATAATATGAAGCTGAATAGCCTCCGTGAGGTTAGGTACCAAAGCAGTCTCCTTATAAAATCTCTTCAAAAACTCCTTAAGAGTTTCACTTTCTCCCTGCCTTATCTGAGCCAAGGTATGAGAAGTCCTTGGAACATCTCTAGAGATAATGAAATGGCTCTCAAATGAAGTTGTCATTTCTTCCTAAGAGTTTATTGACCCCGAGGGTAAACTTTTGAACCAACTAAGAGCCTCCTTCGTCAGGGTTCGTGGAAACATCCTGCACATCACATCTTCATCGGCTCCCAGGTACATGGCCTCATACGTGTAAGCATCGAGATGTTTAGTGGGATCAGTCTCCCCATTATACTTTCCGATTGAAAGTGGTTAGGTTGTTTGCAGGTGTTTGGGGATGAGTATACTCATGAGCCTCCTTGAGAAAAGGACATTGAGTCGGTATGCCCCAGAAGTCATCACTACCTGCTCCTTCCTCCTTGCACTGATTCTGTCCCCAGAATCTTGAATTTGTTCTCTCTTCACATAAGTAGGGATCTTAGAATGCTGGAGAGTTGTGGACTTCTCTCTCGCAGATGCATGGCAAGTATCCTCCGCCTGAGACATCACTTTGTCCCCAGTTCCTCCTTTCTCCCTTCGCAACTCCATCAACTCTTCCCTGAGCTGCCTTATAACTTCATCTCGAGGGTCAGGGGTTGCCACTGGTACCATTCTCCTTGAGTGGGTTGCTGGTGACTCGAAAACGAATCTCCTATCAGCTTGTTGATGGGTCACATCTTCCACTTGACCATCCACATAATCGCGTCCATCTCCTTCCATGGTTGACTACTAACTTTTGCAGAAAGTGGGGATAACTCTATCGAGTCCCACTGGGCATGCCAATGATCTAGTCTGGACCGGGGTCTAGGATCTGGTGTGGGACCAGCCACAAAAGTTAAGGATTGAATGAGGTTGAAGACCGGTTCTGTGTGTATCCGGTCTATGTAATCCGGCTTCTCAGTGGGAGAAACTGGTCTCGTTGTCCTGGAGATCCTTCGCACCAGAGTTTCACGTTGGAGTGGGCGAAAGGTGGTGCCACCTGCGAAGATTCTCCGACGCTCAAGTTAGAAGAGTGTATAAGAACTCAGTGAATACTCAAGCAGTGCAATAGCAAGATGAGAGTTAGAACAACGTAACCTTTTATGAGTATTTGAATGTGCTATTTATAGTTGAGCATGGAAAATGAATCGTTGGGTGCCAGTGGGCCCATAGGTTCTGATGTCGTGTATAAAGTGTCAATCAGAATGGCTCAGTATTCAGAGTATGCCAGGGGGAAGGTCAATTAGCAGTGTACGATTCTGACACAGGGATGAGGGTAATCCACCTTTTCCGTAAATTACGCTTGTGATTGTACATCCTTTTGGTGAATGAAAGAGACATATTCCGCTGTGTAGAGTATCTTTCTCGTTATGACACTGAGGCAATCAGTTAGAGGGGACGGATGAATGAGAGCGGATAAGTCACCCGGTGTCTTGGACGTTACTTCGGACGACCGGTGTAAGAGAGACTTGCATCATGTATTTACTGATCGGATCATTACCTTGTGATACCGGTTGACCTCTAGGACGGCTAAGATGGCCTCTTATCCTTAGGACCGGTATCCATACCGGATAATCTTGGGGCCAGTATCTAGACCAGATCATTTTGTTTAGTTTAGTTTGGTATTTTTGACTATATATAAGTTGTAATGGTGTTATTTGATTAATAAAAAAATAGTCATATTCAGAAATCCCAATATGGCATCAGAGCGGGTTAGTCAAGGGATCTCCCATCTATCAACAAGGCTTGTGCCTTAGTCTTGCAACAAGAAGGACAGTTGTAAGGAAATAGAATTAGTGACTCAAAGGTACTTTTTACCTCCTCAGGTGAGCAAAATAATCAAGGGAATTAGAGGTCATAAGGGAGAGGGAGTGGCACATATTGTAATAAATTTGGCTATATAGTTTACCAATGCTACTTATAGCATTGTTTTCCTCTGGGGTTCAAAGCAAGAAACAATTCTGCAGTTAATAATTTTGTAGCACCCGAGGGAGAAAAAAGTCAATCTAAACATTAGCCTGATAACACTAAACCATAATCCTTAAACCTTATATACTAACCCTAGCCCTAACACCTCACTTATCCATATGCAACACTAACCCTAACCATAATGACTTACTTACACCCATGAACCCTTGCACTCACCCAATGTACACTAACCGTAGCCCTAACACCTCACTTATCCACGTGCAACACTAACCCTACCCCTAATGACTTACTTACACCCACGAACCATTTTTCTAATTCCGTAATTGTTAATTTATGATTAACAATTTTCAAATTGGATAATTTCTAATGGTTTTAGTTATTTCCCCAATAAGAATATTTTTATAATTAACTGTTGTCAATGAATTTTATTAAAATTAAAAAATTTATTTTTAACTAACCTCTAATTACTAAAATCTTAATTAACAAAATTTTGAAAGATCTTTTATATAATTAAATAATTTTCAGTTTAAAGGGGGAACTGACAAACTTTTGCCTAGATAACTATTTTCACTTTATTTATTTTATACGTAAGTATTTTTTAACTTCAATTTTTTCTAAATAAGTCGTTGCTGGTAAACTATTTTTCACTTTACATATGTTCTAATTAAGTTTATTCCAATTAACTAATTTCACTATACTTACAAAATGCTAGTTTTTTGAACTGACTATTTTATATTCAATTAATTTATATTTACCTAATTTATGATTAGGTTTATTATAACTTCCAAAATTGGGTATTATACAAAACGTATCTACTTTTAGTTAAAAATGAAAATAGAATGAAACATTTAACAAAACTTAATATAACAACTAAAGATAAAATAAAATTTACGGAATAACATTTCATTGCAAAGCAAACCACCATTACATAATTCTTTTACTCCTAAAATTAAACTAAACACATTAATACCTAGCTAATAATTTTAACTAAATCCTTATCCATGGAAATCTGTACTTATACTTTGCTTTGTTTTTCATTTTTTTCAAATCTTCCTTCAATAAACCATTTTCCATGGTCAAATTAAAAATATCTCTCGTTGTAACTCCTTAACTTTCTCGTAGTTGTAGTCAACAATAATCTTTCCAGATAATTATGCAAGCTGTTGAAGCATCTTATATGTAGCATCTTCCTTCGCTTGTTCCTCCTCAATGGCAAAGCCACCAAATGAAGACAGTGGACATTCAAGAGGGCAAGACATTATTGAAACACGGTACCTATAGAATGGAGAACCATCTGTTAATGAGTAACTATGCTTAGTCCAACTTGGTTCGCCAAACCCTAATCCCGCGCAAGCCGTGGCTAGTACCTTATGCATTGGAAACTGAGCTAGAATTGTCTTTGGTTCACGATTTGGGATGAATTCAAGTGAACAATCTTGGTTTGTAAAATGGTTGGAACCTACATTGATATATTGTCAGTGTATAATAAACTTTGAATTAACAATTTACTTAAAATACTTAATAATTACTCTTAGAAACAAATACAACAAATATTCTTGTGTTCCTCTTCAGGTGGATGACTATCTGTTGAAGAGTCTTCAGTTGTAGCCTGGTGCTTTCGGTACTCCTCCCTTAAACGGTCTTCCCTATATGCCTTCTGTGCCCTTGATTTTGTTAAGACTCGCTCATATCTGTTACCGTCAAAACCATCAATTTGATCATGACAATCATCCCACTTGTCGTAAACACCAGGCTTTCTACCTTTGTAAACAACATACCATTTCCTCGATTTGTCATCCATTTTTGCAGCGTGACAATGAAACTGAACGTGGGATATATGAGATGAACAAAGTGAGCATGGGAACGTAGCTTATATAATATACAATATAATTAATGCATCTAAATGGGTTGTTGAACTTAAAGCTGTGTGTACGCATACCTCACTTTTGAATTGGCCATGCCTTATACTGAAATGTACAGATTTTTCTAATTATGTCATAAAGCCACTAATCAAAATTAAAAGGAAAATGGATAACATTTGTCTCACGTGCTTGTCTTGTCATGTGTCCACATAATAAAGCAATGTTATTCAAACTACAATAAGTGTGTTTGATGAATGCCAGACATCCAGGCCAAGTTTATATGAAATGCATGTCAGCAACTACAGAGGCCAACTTTATATTAAATGTCTGTCAGAAAATTGCAAAAATTAAATTAAGCTAATAGTGTGAATTAAAATTCTAATTTTAACAGAAAAAGTAATAATATAATAATATAATTCCACGTAAGGCACGTATATTTAAAAAGAGGTAGTACTAATTTATGATAAAAAAAACAAAATAGAATATATATAATATATAATAGTAATAATATAATAATATAAATTTACATAAGACACATATAATTAAAAAAATTAGTACTAATATATGATAAAAAAACAAAATAGAATATATAATATATAATAGTAATAATATGATAATATAAGTTTTTAAAAAATTAGTACTAACATATGATACAAAAAATAAAATATAATATATAACATATAAGAGTAATAATATAAATTGACGTGAGCTACATATAATTAAAAAATTAGTACTAATATATGATACAAAAATTAAAATAGAATATATAATAGTTATAATATACATAATTTTTAAAAATATCTCTAATACCCGTTTGCAATATCCTTATTATGTAATTTAGAAATTTTCAAATTATAAATGAATAACTTTATGTAAATAATTATTTGTAAATTTAATTAATTATAATTACATTCTGTATTTTTTTCAAAAATTTTGACGGTATTTTAATGGATTTGATTAGAAATAGTTGGTCTACAATGAGCTTCTAATTGAAAAAAAATCACAAAATGCTTCATTTATAAGTGGTAACAGAAGTATAATTACATATTTGTTAGATAAATTAGATGGTAGTCAAAATATTTTTACTTTTGTTATTGATATAATAACAAAGGGCCATATCATAAATCCTGATTTCCTGGCCCATTAACATTGAAGCAAGGTTGCCCAAAGTATGAATAAATAGCATGATGGGATACCTATAGGAGACGAAATTATGTTCCCCTGGAAAAGCTGTCTACGTTCCTGTCCGAAATTATGTTCACCTGGGAAATCAAACATCAAAATTGGCATAAGATTTACGAAGCATAGTTCAAGTAATTTTAAAATATTTGTTTCATTGAGCCTTTGCATTAAAGCTCATATTTTTTGAATGGGCCTTTCTATTGAAGGTCAAATTTTTTCTGTTTTTGTGAATTGGATAGACCCTCTCCCCTATTATTTATTCAAGCATCAAATGGGAAATGATGGTTGGAAAAAACCTTCATCAGGAGGTACCGTGTAGCAGTGCAACAATTGAGCTTATAGTTTCACAAAAGGCATGGAAACTAACCTTATAGCAGTGCAAACCCCTCCCCTAGTTCAAACTGTTGAGAATCCAAAAGACTTCATGGAAGGGAATAGCTTTCCACAAAATTCACCTTGTCAGGTACCTATGGACATTCCAACCGATTAATATTCTATAACCTCGCCCTTTCTTATGGTTTATATTAATGATTATATCCTTTCCTTTTGTGTATGATTGTTAGGGTGTTGTTGGAATTCCCCCCAACTTGAAGATCCTCTCTGAAGCCTTTGATGCAAAGCTGAATGAGATTATTGAATCAATAAAGGTGCTTAAATAACTTCAACTTGATCATACAAAATGGAACAAGCATTAAGCATTGTTCATTCTACTAATACATGGTGTTTGTTTTCCAGGACATTAAAGAATTAGTTGGCCAAATGGAGGAAACAAATCACCAAATTTTGTCTATTATCAATGAGATCAAGAATGACAACTCTCAGGTTGTACATATGGACCTATTGAACCACACTATTCACCTCGAGGTCCCTTGGAGGGTGAAGGAATGCAAATTTCAGAAAGTGTTGAGGAGGAAGATGTGTTTGAGATTCAAATCTCTATCCATCCCAATTATTCAAACAACACTCTTGAAAATGGTGACACTTTTCATCAGAGGTAACCATTATCTAATATGAATGAAATCACAGGTTTAACATACTATCACAAAAGCAGTTTGTAAATTCCAACAATACAATATTTGCTAGGCTATTTATGCAAAAGAGAGCCAATGCATAATAATATTTAATAAGATGTGTTTTAAGTATCCTTCTAAATAATTTTGTTCTGAATCTTTAAATACTTCTATGATGTTAATGAAATCGTTGATTTTTATATATAAAAAATGAAGACAACAATGAAATATTAATGGTGAATTGTCTTTTGGATTTGTTATTTAACCTTATCAAAGTTGTGTACATGATCTTTATGAAGGAACATAATTCTGAATCTAGAAAAACTAGCATGACGATTTGAAGTGCTCCCTATGTTGGAATTCATGGGTAGCTACTTTTGGAAGCATATGAAAAACCTTTACGCACCCTAAATTACCAAGATTTTGCAACTCTTTTTTTGTATCCAACCTGTCATGACTAGGCTTACTTTGAAACTGTATTTTGATAAAGACCTTAACATGATCTTTCAATGCACCTTCGAATTATCTAGGAATTTAATCTTTTAATATCTCTTTTATGGCTTTGTGAAACTATATATATTTTAAAACTATTTTAAAGCGTTGAGACTATCCCTTATGATTCTTGAATTTTAAATTGTTCCGACTATATGCACTTGTTATAAAATGCAATCTTATGTGTGAATGTTTAATTAATCTATAAATCTTATGTGTCGACATTCAATTTATTTCCTCCAATTTCAAAATCACATCCAAACAAACAAATCTAGCAAATAATAAATGTTATCAAAACTCTATAATCAAATAAGTTTCTGTAATGGTTATAAGTGACGAATTTTTTATTAAATTTTACTAATAAATAACTTGATGTTAATGTATTTTGAGAGCAGGTTTTTGAAACTTAATGTCTTCCAGTCAATTAATTTATATTAACTTAATTTATGTTTACTTAAATATAATTAACTATATTAAGTTTAACTCATTTGTTGACCAACATTTTATAATTAACACTGATTTTAACATAAGCATCGGTGCCTAACAATTTGGCTACAAGATATAATTGACATAAATAATACTTCAGACCAAGCTAAATAAAAGTTAACAAAGTAGGAAACTTAGGACTGCAACACTACACCCAATTTGTTCTCTAGCTTCACCCTTAATATATCAACGCTGAATAATCATTCATTTAGCGTGTTAATTCTTCCCTAAAATTACTAGTCATGGAGTTAAAGTTTCCTTATCTCATCTTTCAATGACCATTCTCAGTGTTAGATCAAAAATATCAATTTCCAATTTCTTAACCTGTTCTTCAAGATCGACCACTCTATTATAATTAAAATCACATATAGCCATGTTAGACGCTTCAGTGATTTGGTTTAGCATCTTGATCATCAAATGAGAATCTACCAAAAATAGAGACGAGATACTTAAAAAGATTTGACTTTAACGAAACCCTGTATCTAAAATAAAGTTTTCCGTTCGGGCATGTATAGTCATGTCTCGTGTACATGGGTGGTGATGTTTTCAGTCGGTCACTAGCTTGACGTAACCACAGTTGCATTGGGTATGTCCCAAGGAAAACGAAATTGTCAATTTTAGGTACAAAATCCATGACGGCTTCATCCAGACCGCCTTTTTGCGTGAATGTATATCCTGTGACATCATAATAACAAATGATTGAAGTAAATCAATGTAATATTAATCATATCAACCATTTACATGTTATGAAGCAATTATTGTTGTACTAATTTTTTTTCAAAAGCAGCACTGTTATTAACATTTCAAAAGTATTCCTATTATTTAAAGTAAAAAACCTTTTATTTAACTTGTTCTAGACAGGGTGCCGGTGTGGATTTACTACACTGTGTTGATCCACTTGTAGTATCACTAAACCACACTGAAGTTTGGTTAAAGTTCCCCTCATAATAGTTTGATGAAGATGTGAATCCTGCACTACTGGTTTGGGTTTTGGTGTCACATGCATCGTATGTTGACTTCCTTTCCACGAAATTTGTCCAAGCTGCCTGGGCTAGTGCTCGAGACGCATAACCTTGACAAAGGCCACCACTGAAACCAACCACCTGTGCCTTACTCTCATGCCATGTTTGATAAATTCCAGGCTTGCGACCTATAAACACAACATAGTGTTTTTTGTACTCACTACTAGCATTCTCCATGAACCTCACCAAAATACACTCAACGATGGTAACAATGTGTTAAAGCAAAACTGCACAAGGGTAGTCTGAGTATATGCATATTTATAGGTGAATGTTGTGTGGTTGTTGGAAAACTTATTTAATTTCTTTACCGCTTCATTTAATGAACGTTCAATAAAAAGTTAAGGCAAGACTCTGCACATGTTCCTAATTATGCAATAACATTAAGTTTGGAAATGTTGTATATTCAGTTATGCATTTCTGATTAATATATTCTATTACGAAAGGTTTAATTAACCATATAAAAAATAAATTCACACTACAACCAACAAACACTACATTGCATTACAGGCCTTTAAAAAAGTTACATACGTCCTTTTCCTAACTTGCCTGAAAAGACAAGACTGCATGTTTAAATGTAAGTTTTTTGTTTTTTGTAATGAGGTCCATGGCTAAATATGACGTCCTTCGTCATTTTACATTTATTTATATTTGTTTGGTTTAATATTCATAATACATTTTTCACATTTAACAATAATTAATTAGGCCCTAAATCAAAATAGCATTCATTTTTCACTAACATGTTCAAAGAACATTATCTCTTTTACTCAAATAGCGTAATCGGATATCCCTTTGCTTATTCAAGGCTTGAAAGGACTGAAAATAGTTAATTACAATGTCCTAATCGATTACCAAGCAAAGAGTAATCGGTTACCAGCTTCCTGGAATGGTTCGTTGGATCAGGGGCAGTACTTAATCGATTATATCAGTGACCTAATCGATTACCATGGTTCTGTTGGGTTCACAATCGATTACAGAACCTTGGATAATCGATTACAAGGTTTCTGTGGACACGTAATCAATTACTATACTACCCATAATCGATTAGTAAGCTGCTGGGACTCATATAGTGTATCAGGTGCGTCCTCTAATCGATTGCACCTCAGGACATAATCGATTACAAGGGTCCTGGGTGACCCGTAATCGATTACTCACTGATGTCTAATCAATTAGACTACAGACAGAGGCCTTGAAATCGATTACACCTTAGAGGCTAATCGATTACACCCTGTCATTATGCAGAAATTATGCAGATTTTGCACCCAAAATGAACTTCTTGACTACCAAAAATCATGTAAACGATGTCGGAATGCCACCAAATTTTAACACAAGCCAAAACACATTAATTGTGACGTGTGACAGCTGACCGCACTCAAAAATTCCTAAAAATGAGTGATTTATGCGCCTAAATGCGTTTATCCCATCTTAAGGCATTTTAGGGTAGTCAATGAGTCCATTTTTGGCAAAATGGATCCATTCCATTCTTCACAAACCACAATTAACATATTTAAGCTATTGCATTCCTTCCATTACATCAAAACCACATAAATCATTATTTGACTATGCTAGTTCCTAGCTCATGCATAAAACAACTATCTAAAATCTTAAAACACACATCCTAAGGAGCTATAATTCACAACTCCCAACATCCATTCTTCACCAAATGAGCAAGACCTGCCCATAAACATATATGTCTAGTTCATGAAGCTTATCATGAATTCCCTTTCTCATCACCAACATGCAATCTCCATCTATTACTTATTACAAACCTTCATAACCACATTGATTACATCTAAATTAGTCTAGCACACATGGAAAACATATATTAACATAACGCATATAAAGCACAACACACACATCCTTCAATTCATAATTCTCTGTACTCCTTGGCATCAATTCTCCGCTTGGCGCACCTCCGGGACTTCTACCTCTTCCCTGTCACTGGTTACTAAAATTAAAGAAACAACAGCAAGGGTGAGTGTTTGGTATCATAATTAATATAGAATGGCAATTCAATAACAAAATACATATTCACTATATTTTAGTTTGTACCATTTATCTTACCTCTTGTCCTCAATCTCCATTTACCAATCAAAATTTGATTCCAATCCCTTTATCCCCAATTTGCCAATCACAATCAACAATTATCATGAAACACATTTATATCATCATACAATGCTAACAATACATCAAATAACACAATTGACTCTCATATTAAATCGACGCCTAGTATCCGGATACTAAAAGGATCGGCCTTCAGCTGGGGGTCCTACTTGACACCCCGTGAACCCTGCTTGGTCCACTGAGTCCTACTTGACTCTCCACCTCAACCACTGGGTCCTACTTGACCACTGGGTAGCTCAACTGGGCATAAACACTACGGGAGCCAGAAACGAGGGGCTGCACATACCGTCGGCCGTCCTACACCACATAATCACACATGTATATTCATACTTCATATATATCATAATGCAAGTGGCCATCGCAAAACGTATACTCATCAATTGGGCGACCTACTTGTCAAGCCCGCCATCACAAGGCCTCTATACTCATCAAGTCATCATAAGGCAAAGCACTTTCATCTCAAAATCATCATAAACTAATTATGCTTCAAATTTACGCATACATACATATACAAATACCATTCAATATCTATTCTCATTATCCCAATATTTAATCGAATAATTCAATTTCTTTTATATACTCATTCTAATTAATTACGACCTGAACACCCCCTTACCTAACTTCCGAGCTCCGACGATTCATTCTTGATGTAATTAGCGCCCTCTCTACGCTATATCCAGCGTCCTACTTCCGAAATCAATATTCGTTTCACCGTTCGATCCTCCGACATCCGTTCCGCTACCTACGGAAGTTGAAACGCAAAACCCATCAATGTTAAACCACCCTCATTGCTCTAAGGACCATTTTCGAGCTCCCATGCACTAGAGGAGTAGGAAATCGAAGCTCCCACCTCCATGCATGGCCATTGTCTAGAGAGAGAAAATGAAAAGGGGAAGATAACTCAATTTTAATGGGTCCATTGAACTCACCTCGAAGCCGCGATCTCGAAAACGTGATTAATTTGAAGTTTCGACGCAAGATGGAGCTTCCCTTGAAGCATGCAAATCACAGCTATGGTGAGAAGAAGAATAGGAAGAAGACTCGCGTGGAGAAGATGAAGGAGGAGAGTGAATTTTTATTATTTAAGACCCAAGGGCAAAATGGTCTTTTCCCCTTTTTCTTTTATATTTTCTTTAAAAGTTTTAATTAAACTTTTACCTCTTACCCCCATTGGTAACTTCTAAATTTACCTCTTCTCTATTTACTCCTCATTTAATCTTTGGTAATTAATCAATCAAGTAAATTTATTTATTTCTATAATATTTAATTATTTATAATTGCATTTGCAATAATAAAAGTCCCTAAAATATCCAATAAATTTCTAGAATAATTATTAATATTTTCTGGTAATCAAAATTTTTCTAAAATGTTAGGGATGTTACACTAAACACTCCGAACAATGGGACAATTCTTTTACATAAGTGGAACTTGTCCCCATGTTGCTTTATGTAAAAAAAAAACTTGCTTATTCAATGTATATAAAAAAAGTGATCTTTATATGCACATGACCAATCAGCCTTGTTCCGCATGCAATGAGTCTGATTATGGCAGTAGAACTCCCTTACACGCAACTTCAATGTTCAATACTCTACACACATGATAGGAAAAGCTGTCAAAATATAAAATGGGCCCTTGGCATACATGTCAAAAAATTGCATATATTAATTTACGGTAAAAAACTTAAACTCCATTCTTTTTCATATATTCAACCCAACTCCATTTTATTGCATATAATCAACCCAATTCCATTCACTATGTGGGCACAGGATATGCATATTATACAATAGGTCTAAACATTATTTGGACCCAATAATATAATGTGACAAATTCTTTAATATTTGGGCCCAATAATAAATGATATGGTTCTCATTCACTTAGCCTATACAATCAAATGAATGACATTCAATTAGTCCAAAGATTTAATTGATCAGTCAAGTGCTAAAATATTTTAAATATAAATACGCATTAAAGCATATTGATAAAAGAGAAGTGCAGAAAATTTAATCAGCATGGAAATTCTAATACCGTCTTATGAGGATAGTCCACAAGCTTAATCAGACAATTGATGATAATATGTGCATTTTCAGTGACAGCTTCTTCTCCTGCATGCATGAACACACTTTAAATAAGATGTTATTTACCACTCATTATTCTTGCCAAAAAGTCACTATTATCATCCGCCTTCATCCCATCACAATCGTGAATAGCAAGTTAATAATCTCTTTGAAACACAAGTAGAAGCTAGAGACAACCAAATGCAGCAAGGAACATATTGGACTAAAATCTCGCAAGTCGCAACAGGTAGTGGCAGATAACCCTCCTTGTGAAATTCTAATTCACAATTGATTCTTATAATGAATCAATTTCTTTCCCACAAAGAAGTCAATAAAAAATAACCAAAAAGGAAAATAAATTGGTCCAAATAACGAGAACTTGAAATTTACTCTAGGCCATTCACTTACATGTCAACCCTAAACATTCAGAAAAGACAACATTGAAAACTATAAGCATCATAATAACCATTTTTCTCAGTCAATATCCCAGATAAGACTAGCAAAAGACCATACAAGAAATCTCTTGGATATCTTCTGTCAACATGGACAAGCAATCCAGGAGAACTGGGTGAAGGCTGCAAAATTTGCCAGGGAACTTGGTTGGTGTAATGTATAAAAATAATTATCAAGAAAATCCAACACAAAATGTTTTGGATCTTGTCATAAAAAGGAAAATAATTAGTATGAAAAATACAATATATGTAATTACTAATTACCAATTAGTAATAGTTTAAATTTCTCAAACTAACCTGTTTAGCTTTACTCACTATAACAACCAGTGGAGTATCAGACATAACATGCCCAACAGCTCGATACAGAAAAAATCTGAGATTGTACCAAAGTTTTCTGAACCTCCATTTTCAAGGATCCTGCCCAATTTCAATTCAAAATATCAGACCAATATGAAATTGACATGTAGACATTCTCCCTGCTCCTTGAACATAGAATAGCGTTATTTTGGTAACAGTTGACAAACAGAAAGCTAGTAAGTAGTATGTCCTGCCTTATGTAATACCAAGTATCAGATATTTTCATATATCATTGAATACAATTTACATAGTCACTGTAAAGTGAATATGTCATATTAAGTCCTAAAGAGCTAAAAACTTATGCCACATAATCGGTGCAGGTCTCCTCAAATAAGATGTGTAAAACTAAAAATAAACACAGAAAGGATTTCAAAAGAAATAAATAATTCATGGATCTGATCAATATATACATATATATTACTATGGTTTGAGACAAAATAAGAGTATCTACTCGGATGTATTGAATCAAGAGTGGACAGTAAGCATCTTTATTACGTTTTATTATGTCTCCACTTATGAAAGGTCAAGCCAATACAGTGGGCATCACAATGCAAAGAGCTTTATTAGCAGAAATAAAGGGAACATTTATCACACATTTAAAGTTAGAGAAAATACCATGGGAGCAACTTGGTACAATAGCACTCCAAAAGTTGTATTGTAGTTTCAGAAGATGTTAAATTTCTAAGGACCTGGATGGAAAAACTCCAGAAAGTTACAATCACATCCAAAAAATAAACCCACAATACTATATGGTCATAAAGTAAGTAAAAATGTTAAAATTACTAATGACAACATAGATAAACCTGACTAACTATACAGCCACAACCACAATTGTTAAAAATTGAAATGGTATAAACAGAAAATCCAGACAAACCTTCAGGTCACTGAAAGTATTGGTTGCCATAAATTGGACTAAAATGGGAAAGAATACTGATGAATCTGATAGTGGAACAACAAACTCCATTGACCCACTGCCAATACATTAGTCAGAAAAAAATAAAATAAAATTAAAGAGACAACACAACATTAGTCACCTCCAAATTTGACATATCTGCGATTTGAATTATCAATCAGAAGGACAAACCACTGCAAGTAGGAATTCCTAGAGTCATACCTGCAAAAGCCAATTTTATTAAAATAAAAGTTTATTAAAATCATGAAGCTGCTTCATCTTTTGATAAACGATCATTTTCTTGTAATCTTACAAACTGCTAGTCCTTAATAAAATAAAAAATATGAAAAGGACTGCAATACAATTTAAATAGGCTTCAGGCAAGCTCTACATAGATACATGGTAAATTCTTCAACTTAGAAAGAAGCAACTTCGCACTAGCCATTCCAATTCGGAAGTCTTAATCTTTCATATTCAATCTGCTCCTCAGATTGATCCCAGGGACATTTAAGTATAACATGCCTTTTCCACATATGACAATGTGACACTCTGGTTTGAAGTCCAAGCTTGCACATCGTCATGAATTCACCTTAAGATCTGGATTTAGATTGCAAATCTATTTCTCCATCCAATTATGCCAGAATTCAAGCTCTCCTCTTTCAAATCAAAAGCCCGAGTTTTACATATCAAGAGTCTTTGATACGGTCCCAACAGATTCATGAGATTAGCCCTGACCACCTGAGTGACAAGGGCAAAACTGCAGGAATTCCTAAAACTGTACGAAAGCCATAGTCAAAGGCAAACTTTCCTTCAAACCATCTGTAACACTTTTACACATCCATTGGAATTGGATGCAATAAGCATGTCTGATTTCTCTCTCCAGCACACACTTGAAACAAACTGACCATTGTCATCATCAGTCTCTTTACCGGAGATGGGATTAATGGATCCAAATTTGTGTGAAGTGATTGGCATGGGAAGTGATCGATAGTAGGTATAAACCTGTAAGAAAACATAGTTGTGATACCAACACGTCCAGACATACACAACTTGGTTCTCAATACTCAACTCTGGCATACTTGTTTTTTGTATTGGTCGTAATTTTAGTGTTACTAATTTCCAATGTTTTCAGAACCGGACCGATCATAGAACCGGACCGGTCATTAAACCGGTGGAGGCACCGGTTCAAGGGTCAGTGGTTGAATGGTCGACCTATAGTCGAACTGGTAATAATAAATTATTATTATTATTTTATATATTAAATAATAATCAATTAGATCAAAAATAATATATTATTTATCAAATAAATTCAATAAATATGTTAGAATTAAAATATTACATAGTAAAAAAGCCTTAAAATAGTACACATCCTACTATAACATGCTTAAAAGGTCTAAAAACACTAGTCTAAACTAAGTAAAAATGAAAAAATATTAATTTTATTTAGTGTACAGGGTCTATTAGTGCGGTTCTACAAAAACCACACTAAAAAGGTTTCTAAAATTTAAAAAATAAATAAATTGCAAACCGGGTTTTTGACCGGTTTTCCCGGTTTTACCCGGTTTTGGCCGGTTTTACCGGTTTGACCGGTTTTTGACCGATTCAATTGTTGACTGATTTTCCCCCGTTCCGGACCGGACAAGGCACTCGTTCCCGGTTTGACCGGTCCGATCGGACGGTCCGGTCCGGTTCTGATAACCATGCTAATTTCATATTGTAAGGTAGCATATTCTAGTCCATAAAAGGATTTGCAGAATGACATTTCTGAGATTTGTGCATATTTATAATTTTACAAAATTTACAAAATTAGTGCAACTGAAATAACTAGCTATATGTTATATTTGATATGAATAAACTATACCAAGCGAACAAATATTGGCCAGAAACTAATATATACCCCATTTGTTTCTCAACCACATGTAATGTATCCATCGGCGACTGACAAACCCACAAAGTTCTATCAAAGAAAGAGATAACAGATTTCAGCCAACCAATTTTAGTAAACATCAATAGAGATAAGCTTAAGACAAAAACAGATAAAATCTCATACACGTAAACATAGGAGGTTGCTCACTCTTGGAGCTGTGAAAACATGATTTTGGCAAAAAATAATCTAAATTTCATAAAATTGATTTTCTTTTCATGCATCAACTAAAATATGATGCTCCATTTAATACCCAAATAAGTGAAACTCTCTAACAGAACTTCAAGAGACAGTGACAGGAAAATTACAAACACAAATTCTATCCAGTGTAATAAAATTGAAAACCAACCTTCTCATTAGTGTGTCCAGGGTTAGGCTGCAAGCACTAATGGATGCACCTACAAGAGAGGTTTTAATAAGATCCCAGATCCTTAATGTATTATCAGTAGAAGCAGAAACAAGTGTTTCAGAGTCCAAGAGTTTAACATAGCTTACAGCTTTACGATGGCCAGCCAATACACACCAGGGACTTCTAAGATTATAAAGATCATAACAATATGTTGAGTAATTTACAGATCCAAAGGCTAGCAAATGGCAGGAATGAGTAGAGAATTGAACACAACACACATTAGCAACATTCTTGATTATGCCTAAACAGTTCCTCTGTAAAAAAAATTGTCGTGTGTTAGCTCTTTATTAGTTATGGGAAATAAACTATCACATATTTATTTCAGCATCTTGAGCTGAAGAAGGGATGAGGTGATGCAAAAATTGATCCATATAACAAAAATCAAGGCCATTCATATTTGTTCCCCTACTTATAGACAAATTCGATATCCACTGTCATGTTTATTTTGAAAAATAAAGATGAAATAATTCAACCCGAAACCTTTCTCTATATAGCAAAATATGTTCTATTTTTCTTAGGGAGTAATGGATCTAGTGAAAAACTAGAGAGACTAGACTCTAGTGTGGGCATGCCTAAACTATAACATATATATCCTCCCCCTCCTCCCCAAACCTTAGGTAGGGTGAAGAGCAGTAGCATCACCAACCCTAAGGTTGGACCTGACATCTAGAATAGACATTTGGTGAAAACATCAGCTAGTTAATCAGTTACAGGGATGTGAAGGACTCAAATCTGATGAGCAACAACCTTTTCTCTGAGAAATAATAGATCAAGCTCTGAATGCTTTATCCTAGCATGCAATATAGGATTGTGAGATATAGTGTAAAAAACTATTTATTAATAATAGATAAATGTTGTAGAGGGAAATTCTATAATTGCAAGCATGACAGACACAAAATCTGATTAACCTAAAGCTAATAACCTTTTTACTATTGATTGGTCTTACTGAATCACTAATTGAAGACTGCATGGTTCGATTAAGAATTTAAGAGAAATAGTAAATTCAATGATACTTAACACACAATGCAAGCAAAGTATGCACAAAAAATACAAGGAAGTAATTTTTATAATTATAGAACATGGAACATTACACCTAGCCTGAAATAACTGAATAGTAAATAGTAGGATTTGTAGCTTGTAGGGAGGAGAAAACAAAAGTCCATATTTTTGTTATCTTTAACTTTGCATATATAATGTCATTACAAGAGTCCAACTGGAAATCAAGGAAATAGCTATTCATTAAACATATACCTGTTTCTCTTCCTTAGCTATTCATTAAACATATACCTGCTCCTCTTCCAAAGATCAAACCTCTAATTTTTGCAGTTAATGACAAATAACAAATAGCTAATAACTATTGCCACACTAGGACAATGGTGATACTCCAGTTCAAAAAAATGACAAACATAATAATATTGACTCTATAACAAGTTCAAATTTTTGTATAACTACATACTACCAGATTATGGTTCACAAAGAAATAACAAACTACCAATAAAACAACATTAAACAGTAAACACAAGCCCCTAAAATTCCATATCGTAATCTGCATGATGTTGACCTATGTTGTCATCACCATCAAAGTCTGCATCCTCTTGTGAAATATAATAATATAATGCATGAGGTACATGATTATACACTATTGCAAATCTTTAAACTCTAAATCATATGTTAGAAAACAAATAAAAAAATGTTTTTATGTAGTGCTAACCAAGTTATCCATTGAGGCCGCATCAGATAAGCCTCCATCTTTGTTGACTTCATTTTGTTCATTGTCAAATCCACCCTGGTTGACTTCATTTTGTTCATCTCTAAGGTGACAAGTCTTTCAATTATGCACAACTTCATGACACAAACCATAGTGCGTCACACGTTTCCCTTTCCCGTCTATGCCTCCAACGCTTTTACCGCAACCTTTCCTTTTCACCTTCTTTAGGTCTCTTATAGATAACTGAACATGAATGTTACCTTCTTCATCATCACCAACTCTACCAATCAATTGGTCATTGAGTTGCTTAATCAAATCTTTTATATACATACAGGTGTCTTCATACATCTTATCTGATCTGCAAGCAAGGTCACACATAAACTGACAATAATCATTAAGAGCCACCCGTTTCAACATCATTACAGACCTCTTATCATTTGAAGTTACACTATAATTGTCTATTGTTGCTTCTTTTGCTTGCTTTGTCCACCACTCAAGAATTAGGTTATCAGGCAATTTATGTAACTTCAAGTGAAGCAGCATCACAGAAACTATATGCTCACAAGGTAGACCCATTGACTCCATGAACAAACAAGAATAATTCATATCCTTTGTAGACGGATCAAACAAAACATGGCGCCTCCTGGAGCTAACATCTTTCCTACAAACTATCTACATCACATAACATTGAGTGTATTTACAGTTTATCACCTCCAATTGACATCCATGGCCAATGATCACCCTAAACTTCATAAACAACTTACAAGTGTACACCTCTAATACAAATCTCTCTAGTTGAGGAAAATTAGTTTGCAAAATAGGTTTCCCCATTAATAGACATGAAATTAGCCTCCCTATCCCTAAATCTCATTACCTACAATAGACAATGCAAGTGCTCAACAAATTCATGCAAATTATGCTAAGATTGCACAAATTTCCCAATTTGGGAATGCATACCTTCATATCTTGAAGTAGTTCGGAAGCCCCCAAAAAACTTTTCTCTCATAAATGAATTGCACCACATCTCTCTCTTCTCATAGATCTCAACGATCCAATTATGATTCTCTACACCAAACCTAGCAACCAAGCTAAACCATCTTTTTTTAAACTCACTGATTGGACAATCCCCAAACATATATTTCTTAAATTCAGCGGTAAATTTGGCCTTTTTGATATTATTTATTGCATTTCGAATGAGATGCCAAGCACATAACTGGTGATGTGAATCTTGTTGGACCGTGCATATTGCTTTCCTCATTGACTTGCATCCATCAGTGATAACTGACACTGGTCATTTACCTTTCATTGCTATAAGAAACTGCTCCAATAACCAGACGTAAGTGTCTGCATATTCATCCGTAATCACAATAAAGGCAAAGACTGTGGTGGAGTTATGATGATTAACACCGGAGAAAACCATCAAAGGACAATAATACTTATTTTTACCATAAGTAGCGTCAAATGCGAGGACATCCCTGAAAACGACGTAATCCAATCGACTCAACCTATCATACCAGAATAGGTTTTGAAGCCTGCCATCTTCATCCACTGTATGACAGACAAAAAAAATCTTTGCTAGCCATAGATAATTATCTCATATAAGCAATAACAACACAAGCATCATTGCTCTCCAGTTTCCTTTGTTTGTCAATTCTATTATACATGTCCTTCTTAAGGAATCCCACATTTTCAAATCCATCATATTCATTACCGAAAGAGCAATAAATATTCGGTGTCCTTATTCCCGCTGACCTCATGACATTCATTTTTAGAATGATTTCCTTAGTCATTCCTCAATACGGTGCAAGCATACCATGAAACTTCTCTTTTAACATGTCATGATTGTGAACATCCTGGAAATGTGTAACTTCCCATTTCAATGTGTTGAAGTTGATCCAGACTTGCATTTCAGCCTCGCATCCACACCTTATCTCAGGTTTGGCCTCTCGCAATCGGTCAACCCTATTCAAATGTTTCCTTTGCCTAAAGCCCTCCTTGTTACAAACAAAGGTCTGCATAACTATTTCACCATGCTTATTTCGTTGTAACTTGCTTCGTCGTGCAGCTAATCCCTTACACCTCCTGTACCAATTATAAAAAGAAAATACAGTCTCAATATTTGGAAAACAATACATTTGCACAGTGTTCTTACACACATTCTTCCAATCAATTTTGGTGAAGTCGAATAACCCTCCAATATCAATGACTCCAACACCAAACTCCCCCTTATTGGAATTATCCTCATCGTTGTTAGCAGATATTGAATCCAGTCCTTGTAACACCTAATGAAATTGTATATCAATTAACCATAACAAAATTAGCAAAAAGCTATAATAATCTATGTATTTTGTATGCTAGTTAATTTTAACAGCTTTCTTCCATTCAAATGATGTTCCCACATTAAGCAAGGAAGGGCAATAACGTAATCGAACCTAAGCAACACTAGCAACAACAAACCATTATTGACAACTATACAATTTCCAACTTATAACCAGAAGTATTTCTATATTCATGAATTTTCCCGATGCATGATTAGCATCATGCAGCTCACATAAACTAACAAAACATTATTTCGTGCTCTCGCAAACCAAAGCTAAATGGTAAACATTATCATAGGTTACTACAACCTATTTACACCTTTATATCAACCACTAGGAAAATATGAAACCGGAACAACATATATTGGGTAGCATTTTAAAAAACATGTACAATTAAAGCTTGGTACAATTAAGTGAACTCATTGCTTCTAGACAAGGTTTTTCCCAAAATGTACCTCCATGTAGAAATGTTTAATCATCTGGATAAACATAACCATAGCTGAGAATGTATCTTTGGATTAAATGGGAAACTGTGGTTGCTTCTTTTATGTTAAAAACTAATCCAAGACAGTTTAAAGTTCAGAAAGGCTTAGAACTAGTGAATTTGATAGAAGGCCTGCAGTTATTGAGAATTGATTTGAGGAACTAGTTTCAGAAGGAAAAGAGATAGTTTCCTAATGTAGAGATTTTTTTTCATTCTTAAGATATTATATACACTGACCATACCTAGATTTTTTTCTTACCATGTCCATGCTGATTACTTCCATGGTTTATTTTTATTCTATGATTTTTTATCTAGTCCATTGTGATATTATTTTATCTCCTTCAATATGCAAATAGTAAATTGGAGAACTCATTTAAAATTTCCAAAAGAAGCTAAACTATCAACAGAGGCAAACGATCTTATTTATAGACTCCTATGTAATGTTGAGCAAAGGCTTGGTACTAAAGGAGCTGATGAAATTTTGGATGTTGTGGTGTGTTCTTTTCTAAATTCTATAATTTACTTAGGGATACAGTTTCCCAAATAAGTGGTTGGTCATTTTGTGTCCAGGCTCATCCATGGTTCAAAGGCATTGAATGGGACAAACTATACCATATGAAAATTGCCTTCATACCCGAGGTAACGATAAGTTAGATACTCAAAACTTTGAGAAGTTTGAAAAGGTATAAATAGTCTTTATGTTCATGGATATAGAAGACTTAATTATTTTTTGTTGGCTAGCGTTATGCTGTCATGGTTAACTAATGAAGTAATGATATGTAGGTGGAGAAGGAAACTGCTCCTTCATCAAAGGCTGGGCCATGGAAAAAGGTTGGTTCCTCTTATTTAAATTTTATATATAGTTAGTCTACTAGAGTTTTTGGAACTGACAACTGTGCCATTTGTGGATATCATTGTTGTAAATTGTGCTATTATTAGTTCTACTATTTTAATTAAGGATTTTTAATTTCACAATCAGTGTTCTTTGACTTCTTCCATTTTTTATTAAGGGATTTATTTTTCTATGTTGTATTATCTTATTCCAGTTTTGAATAGTAATAACTTAATAGGTTGTTTGGCCATGTTGGGTTTATAAATAGACCTTTGGGGAAACATTCAAGATGTTTTTAAAATTGGTTGTGTAAGTATTTGTGTCAATTAAATTTAGGTTGAACTAATACAAAAAAATCTGTTAGTTCAATGAAAATTTAATTTTATCAAATGATATGTAAAATCAATATTAGTTATTAAACTTGTTTCATTTCAACAATTTTATTTTTATAACTAATTATCAAACTTGATTTGTGGAAAAATAAATAAATAGGAAAAAGCACAACAAAATCCAAATTAAAATGTTATTTCATCTTCTTAATTATTGTCCATGGCCAACTTACAGCCACCACTTGAACAATGTTAAAAGTCTCTAAAGTTTATGGAAGTTAGAGTTCAGCAAAAGATTTGTGCAATGGAAGCATAATGTACCATTTGTGGATATCACTGTTGTAAAATTGCTATCATATGTTCCCCTGTATGTTTTTATGCATTCTTGTGTGCATGTGTGGTAAGTGTGTAATAGTGATAAAACAATCTTGGTGATTTAATTTCCAAAGTAATTCACAAAATGGGGTTTGTTGAATCAGTTTGAGTAATTTTTGGCAGGTTATTTATTTTTCAATTTGGAATGTTGTTATTGTGCAGTAGCAGAATGTATCAAGAAAAGTTCTTAGTTTATAAATGAAGTTTACTATGGATTAGCCCTTTTAAAATTTTAAAATTAATTACTCATTTAAAAAATTATCTAAATGAGGATTGTTATATTTTTAAGTTGATTAGATTTGATCTCCACACTGTTAATTGATACAATAGTAATATTTTACCACCAAATCACTATCACACCTTACGGGTCTCCGCCCTAGTGCTGTTAAGTAATGTTTATATCAAATGTTAGTGTTCATAGTGTTAACCAAGTGGCCTCAATTACTCAAGAGGGGGGTGAATTGAGTATTAAAAATTTTTCTTGGAATGCTTTTGAAATTGATTCTTTTAATAATTATGCTTAAAGAAGATAACAAGAAATATTAGAAAATAAATAATTCAAGTGAATTTTGACAATTTAGTTATAAACAAAATAATTGAGTAAGCAATTTATATAAGCAAATATAAAAGAGTGAAGGGATAGAGAGATTTGCAAACCGATATAACGAGTTCCACCACACCGGTGTACGTGTCGCCTTCAAGCAACCTACTTGAAGGATTCCACTATTGAGAATTTTGAGATACATGCTTTGAGCAATTACAGTCTCTTAGTGTCCCACACTCAAAAACTTAATCCTCACAAGCAAAAGGGCAACCCACCTAATCTCACAATCTCTCAATTACAAGGTTGAAACCTAACCCAAAAAATCTCTCAGAATTTGTGAATGTGATTTTACAAGTGTGACTCTCTCAATATAGTGGATATACAAATTTTAATCTCTTGAAAAATATTTTTCTTTTCTTAGAAAAAGGATATATGCAAATTTAGCACTCAAGAAAATATTTTTCTCACAATATAACTCTCAAAATAATAATTGCAAAGAAAAGAGAATCAGAGAGTAAGTAACTTAGAGAGAATAAGAGAGCAGGAAAGAAGCAATGAATTTTTCATTGCTGCAAGGTATGCTTCTGCCTTCCATCTCTTCTTTATTTATAGGAGTTCCAAGTGACTTGCTACCAAAAACAAATTTCCACTAGTTCCTTAATTTATGCATTGGAAGACTTAATTTGCCAGTGATCCATGTTTCCTGACTTGAGAAGTGCAATTGTCTGCCTCAATAAATGCAATCGCCGGTTCAATTTGAGTCTCAAGAGAGGATTCAGTGGAGTTGATTTTCTAAAAACACGTACTGACATTTTCCATGATTCAGCGCATGATTCCAGCTGTGAATCGATTCTTCTAGGCTATTTTTCCATCAAAAAGCAGCGAGTGAATCAATTCCTGGCAAGGGGAATCGATTCCTGGCATCATGAATCGATTCCTGTACTTCCTGAATCGATTCCTGACTTTTCCAACATGAATGAATCGATTCCTATAGTGGGGGGATCGATTCCCAGCCCCATGAATCGATTCCTTGCCTCTTTGAATCAATTCCTCTTTATGAAATACAACATGAATCGATTCCTATAGTTCTTGAATCGATTCCTCTTTATAAAATACAACATGAATCGATTCCTATAGTTCTTGAATCGATTCCTCTTTATAAAATTCAACATGAATCGATTCCTATAGCTCTTGAATCGATTTCTGGCTTTCCTGGTCTTGTTTCCTTGAATTTTTGATGTATTTTGATACGTTTAGCTCATGGTTCTTGATTCTTCGGTACTTGAATAATTTTTTTCTTGTTTTAAACTTCTAAGAGTGCCTTGAATCATATCTCTGGACTTTATGCATTTTAATTTCTTGACCCAAATCATTCTTGATTTTCATGATTTTTGATTAATTGCTTGTACAACATCCTTTAAATTTCTTAATCCTTCAATTATTTGTCATTCATCAAAACTTGTTTCAACATACAAATACATTCTCCCCCTTTTTGATGATGATAACAATTGTTCATCTCTTGGGGGTGTTAGTTTCATAACAGTTATATTTTCAAAGTATAGAACTCCCCTTATTAAATATTAATTTTCATGCATTAGTATACCACTCGTGATGACAATTTATTAAAGAAATATTTTATAAGGCTTTACCTTAATCATGCAATTTAATAAGGATAGATAGAGATGTTGAATTTAGATTTATCTCCCCCTTTGGCATCATCAAAAATTAAAAAGAGAAATTAAACAAACAACGAAATTTTATTAAACAGGATACATGTAAAGATGGATACAACAAAGACTAACTTTAAGGATTAAAAAATTGAAACTCAGAAAATTGTTGAGAGAGTTCATTGTAGTGGGTAGTCATGTTGTCTTCTATTTGGTCAAAATGCGCATTCATATTGTTCTCCATTCCATCAATGCGAGAAGTCATCCCATCAAAGCGAACATTTATTGCATCAAAGTGGGTATCAAAATGAGAGGTCAACCTATTAAAGAAAATATCATTTGGATTTACAGGAGGTGGTGGAAATGCTTGTTATTGAGGTTGATCATCATTGTCATCACTGCTTTGTGCATGTGGAGGTGGGTATTGCCACGCACCATCTTGGTTGTGCCAACCCATTTTTGAGAGATGAGTGCTCCTTATTTTAACTTTGTACCCCACTGCTTCCTTTACTTCATTTGAAAGATCAACATTGAAATGTTTGAGAAGCTTGGTGATTAAAATAGCATCAGGAAGTTTTGTGAGTCTTTTAGAGTCAATCATATGATTGCGAATAAGTTTGGTCCAATTTATCTTTTTTTCATGGAGCATAGCCCAAAGAATAAGAGTTTGGTTTTCACTTACTCTAGCATTGTTTGACCCTTTTGGAAGAATAATTTTGACCAAGAAGTAGTGCAGAAGGCGATGATCAATGTTTAGCTCCCCAACGGTGCTTTTGGAAGCAGAAGATAGATTTAGAAAAGCACGAGCATCAATAGAATTATATTCCCAATCGGGAGAAGGTTCAAAGCCAAAGAAATTAACATTATTGAGTGGAAGCTTCCTGACTTGATGAAGAACATTATCATCAAGGGTAATGGTTACCCCTTTGATTTTGGCTAGGCAGCGTCCATTAGAGATCCTTAATAATGAGTAGAAGGCTCTAATCAACTCAGGATAAATATGATTTTCTTCAAGTATGACAAACTCGAAAAGATGTTATTGCCTAAGGATGTTGAGTATAGGAAAATCATGTTCGTCGAAGAGCGGAACATCAAGCCAATGAGCAGGTATGAGGAGTCGTTCTGAATATTTTTCAAGGTACCTCTCAAGTTGCGTTTGATTATCAAAAAATCTTGAGGGATTATTAATATTTGATGAAGAGCTACCTTCTCCTCTTCTTTTCTTCCTGTTTTGGGATAAGGAGGCCATGTTTTTGAAGATGGAAGAGACATAGAGGTTTTTGGAGGATAAAAATAAGGACTGGAAATGGAAAAGAGTGTTGTGAGGAAAGACGTTGAATCAACTTAATTTATAGAGTAACTAGCATGGGGAATCGATTCATAGTTTGGGGATCGATTTATCTTTGCCAAAATGTAAGATATAAATCGATTTAAGAGGAGGGGAATCGATTCATCAGGTGGAATTTTGACGATTTATAGGCACTGGACACATGGGAATCGATTCAGCTTGAGTGGGAATTGATTCCTTCTTTGAATTTTGCTTGATTTTCACGCTGATGGTCACGAGAAGATGGAAGAATAAAATTTTGTCTTTATGCCAATGTTCGATTCACATGATGAGTTATGAAATAGGCACTTTTTGACTTGTATTGCTAGGAATTACGTGAAAGGGAATATATGCATAGAAAATTATCCTTTGTTTTATTGCTCATGTAAAAGGCATTTGAAGGGATAAGAGAGTTTGAAGCATGTGTTGTTGCCTTGGAGCAGATCACGTGAAAGCTTTTGAGAAAAAAACATGTTGGAGCCTTTTTCAATAAAAGTCACAAGAGAATTTTTGAATGGGACAAATAATATGATATAAGAGACCTTTACATGAATATGCATTTGCAGAAATTTGATCTTCAGACAGCGCCAGGCTTCACGTGAAGGGATATGCAAAGAGTTTAAAATTTTTGCAATTTTTATTAATGATTTTGTTTCATAAATTTATCAAGAAAATCAAAGGTTAATTTGCATTTGTTTTTGAGATCCTGTGGTTCATAAGAGATTATTTTGTGTAAAAGAGATATGTTTTAATTAAATAGATGCAAGATGGGGATTTACAAATTTATGGGATATTAACATTGTAACATCCCAAATTTTAAAATAAAGAATTAATTAAGGAAAATAAATATTGACGAATTGAATGAGAATTATTCAATGTCCCAACATGTTGAAATAAATTAAATTAAAATTTTTGGGGACTGTTGGTGAATTATGGAGACCGGTTAAGCTGAAAATGAGCCCGGTTGAGATATGGGTGTCGGACCAAGTATCTCTAATTGAGATGATATTGGTCAGGGCTATTGAGAATAATATCGGGAATCTGAACATATATTCAGAATAATTTTTAGATAAAGTATTGAGCCCGAACGAAGAGCCTATTAGTCATAAAACGATAAAATCTTAATGAATGAGTTGAAATTAAAAATCAAAAGCCCAAAACCCTCTCCCTTTTCACGTGTGTTTGCTGAAGCTTTGGAAGCTCATTTCACTTCTTCTTCTTCCTCTCTATTTCTTCTTCATTCCTTCTTCTTCCTTCCAAAACCCTAACTTTGAGTGGTGAGCTTTCTCCTCCATTTTCGTTTTGAAGAAGCTTGGAAGAGGACCCTTGGAGCTGAATTCTTCTTCCTCTTCTCCTCCAATTTCGCAGCCCTCTTTTCTCCCCTTGAAAACCCACTTTGTTTTGGGTGTGAGGTAAGCTACACTCACTTTTTGTTGAGTTTTGGCTATGGGTATGTGTCATTATGTGTTAGGAGAGTAAAGTATGTGCATGGGTATTTATTAGGAGCGATGAATGCTTGAACCCTAAGGTGGGTGGTCATAAATATGAGTATTTATAAGGGGATAATGGTGGTTGGTGCATTAATGATGGAAATGAGATGAAAGATAGATGTATTAATGAATGTGGTTGGGTTTTGGAGAAAACTCTAACTTTGAGATTTAGGGGAAAATAGCTAATGTTGATTTAAGAATGTGTTTTATGAAGAAATGTATGACATTGAGAAATATGAATGTTGGTAGATGGAGTTTTGTGAAGCTTAGGGGTAGGATTGTCTTGTAACCCTTGAACTTAATGATGATGGTTTAATGGGAAGGAATTCCCGAAGCCTAATAAAGGATAAAAATGGTATCTACAACATGTCTAGCACATGTTATGAAATTATAGATATGAATATGACTAAATAGAATTGAATTGATGACTTGAGTAGTTGATTGATTGAGGTTTTACACAAACATTGATGTAGGGCCTATTCCGAACGACGAGGTGGGAGCGTCTTATCAATTGGAATTCTTCTCTTGAGGTAGGAGAGGAGTCTTAAGTTCTAAATGCATGAATTTGAATGTTATTTGATTGTGGTATGTATTGTCAATGCATGTTAGCCTTGCTTGAATGTTGTGAGAAATGATGATGTGGTGTATGATGTAGATGATATGTTTGGCAACATGCTTTGTATGCATTTAGAAGAAATTTTGATGTGTGGTGTGGTGGCATGAATTGTTTGATGAATGTGTGGTTAGATAAATATATGTCCACCGAGAAAGCATAATGAATGCTAATGATTTTGATGGAGAATAAATTGTATCCTTGTATGGTATTAAAGTTGAATAATGTAATTGATAACTATTGAGGACGCCACACAAAGATTCAAATTAATAAGAATAACCAACGAGATTGAATCCACTAAAAGCCTTGTGGTGATGTTGGTGACGATGATGATGTATGTTGAGTGGCATATATAGGATGCATAGGGTGAGAAATGCATATGATCTGCATTTGCATCCATGGCATACTGCATAGCCGCCGTTGTTGGAACATTAGGGGAGTTCCCTCGGCCGACCCAGTGGGAGGGTGGCTCGATGCACGAGCAAGTTGTATTTTCCCCTGTGACTTAGTGTGAAGTCACGAAGCCGCCCATGTATTGCTTCGGGGAGCTACATGTGGTCGACCTTTGTGGGGGGTGGCTCTTTACGAGCAGGTGACCCCGGTGGTCCTTGAGATCACAGCCGCCACGATTTAATATCTGGCTGGCCCGCAACACCATATGTTGATATGTTGTGTGCCGCGGTCATGGTGAAAATGACCAGGTGTTGCAAGATAGGAGATGCGGTTTGGTACCAGTAAAACGATGGGTGATTGCATGCAATTTAATGAATAAGTGTACACATTTTACTACTGCAGTAGGGGTATGGTTGGATGACCATGCTTGAATCCCACATTCAGTGTTGTAATCCCACAATCAGATCTACAATTGTTGAAATATTCCTTTGTGTATATGCATTAGCTTAAGAGCATTTGCATATAGCAAGGACGTATACCAAAGATGATGAGATATGAGGATGGATGTGATGAGGATGTAAAAAAAAAATATATTTTAAGACAATATAAAAGATATAAATACCAAAGGATGGTTGTGTGATAGTTTAATTATTGAGGGATGTGATTATGTATGTGCTTGTGTACTTTGTTTGGAATTGTGATGTTATTCATGATAAATGCATGATGGAACTGTGATGGTATATGGCATGATGAATGTTATGGATGAGCAAAGTATACATGTTTAGAAGCATATATACATAATCACATGGTATTCATATTCATACCTTTAGAATGTGGACTCACTCTCCCTTGTTGTCTATTTTTAGACTTATGATGCAGGTACTCATGGGAAGGGGTTGACATTTTGAAGTACATTTTGCTTGAGGAGGTAAATAGTGGTGTAGGAAGTGCCTTGGCCGGCGAGGTCTAGATTTTGTATAGCATGTTTTGTATATTGATGTTTATTTTGATATCTAGAATGGTGATAGATGATTTTGGTGGTCATAGAGGAAAATTGGATCTTGGTGTATGACCAATTTTCATTTATGACCCAATGATGTAATGAACGAAGAATGATGTGTGTTAATGTTTAAGATGTGAATGAATGAATTTGACAGAATTGTGGATGCATGATTATACAAAATGAGGATTTATGTTATGTATTAATGATTGGCAAATATAATAGATGAAGAGTTTAACTTGGTATGAATTTATGGACTAGAAAGGATTTTAGTGAGTAAAGATGAATGAGGCATGTCATAAATATGCAATATAATGTGTAGGATATGTTGAAATTACATAAATTGGAGTAGAATAGATTATGGTGTAGCAAGTTGCATGAAATCCCCACAAATGGTCGTTTTCTGCATAACTCACTCAAGCGAGAGAGAATCTCGCTCGAGCGAGATTGTTATGAATCAGAGTTTTGGCCTCTGGCCTGATTTCGCTCGAGCGGGTGTTTATCTCGCCCGAGCGAGATTGTCATGGAATTAGAGGTTAGCCTCTGGACTATTTTTGCTCAGGCGGAATGGTGGTTGCTCAAGCGAGGAGGAAGGGAATTTGATATTGGACGATTTTCGCCCAGGTGAGAGATGCCTCGCCCAAGCGAAAATCGGCCAGAGAGTTACCAATGTTGTTGGAGCAATCTCGCTCAAGCGAGACTTGTCTCGCTCAAGCTAGATTGGTACCTGATGCATACCTCTTCCCTTCGCTCAAGCGTCTCGCTGGCCTGCTCAAGGATTCCCTTCGCATCTCGCTCAAGCGAGACAGGGCTCGCTCAAGCGAGAGGAGCCCTGATGCAAAATATCTCTCTTCGCTCAGTCTCACCTCGCTTCACCCAAGCGTGACTACGCTGGCTCGCTCAAGCGAATAGGATTCTCGCTTGAGCGAGGGGCACACTGATGCACATAATTGCTTTCTTCAAATAAATTTTTGATTCCTATGCATTAATTCTTCATTAAACATTACCTTAAGGGTATTATTGATATATTATGAATCATGAAACCTTATAACTCTCTCCTCTTAAATTCACCCATACATCAATCACATTAAATTAACTCTTCCGCTGGCTCTAACTGAAAATTTACTAAGGAACCATCTTTTAAACTCACCCTCTCATATCTCCATATATGGGAGTGGCTTTTATAGCTCCAGGTGTAGTATTAAAAGCTTCACCACTTATTCTCTTATCACTGAATTATGATTCATAAAAACGCAAAAAATTTACCCCTATTTTGGAGGAGTCTCAAACATGATTATTGAAAATGTGATTATCTATTTGATTTAAATCTCAAGATAATGCATATTTAAAGTAAATCGATATTTTCAAAAATAGAATTTTTATGAAGGAAGAATAAATTTTTAAATTAAAGATTTGTGATAATAAAATGAAAATATTTAAGAGAATGAATTTTGAGATTAAAGAATTTCTAAAATGCCTAACTCCCTTCTAATATTTATAAACTGTTCCTTTGGAAGGGGTTTAGTGAAAATATCCGCCAATTGTTTAGAAATTTCAACATATTCAAGAACACAATCTCCTTTTAAAACATGATCTTGTATGAAATGGTGACAGATTTCGATGTGTTTTGTCCGTGAATGCATAACCGGATTTTTGGATATATTTATGGTGCTGGTGTTGTCGCATTTAATGGGTATTTGGTCTAGAACAATACCGAAGTCAAGAAGTTGTTGTCTCATCCATAGGATTTGAGCACAGCAACTTCCAGCTGCAACATATTCTGCCTCAGCTGTTGATAACACGACACTTACTTGTTTCTTGCTATGCCAAGAAACAAGAGAACTCTGAGTAAATGACAAGTACCGCTGGTACTTTTTCTATCTAATTTACAACCAGAAAAGTCAGAATTAGAATATCCTACAAGAATACATTCAACGCCTTTGGGATACCATAAGCCAACATTTTGAGTACCCACAAGATATTTTAAAATTCTTTTTACGGTAGTAAGATGTGATTCTTTAGGACATGCTTGATATCTAGCGGACATACATACCACAAACATAATATCAGGTCTACTAGCTGTAAAGTAAAGTAAGGATCCAATCATACCTTAGTATTTAGTTATTTCAACGTCCTTACCCTTCTCATCTTTGTCTAAGTAGCAAGAAGTACTCATTGGTGTGGCTATTTCATTTGCTTTATCCATTTCAAACCTTTTGAGTAGTTATTTGCAGTATTTTGTTTGACTAATGAAAGTTCCTTCTTTTGTTTGCTTAATTTGTAGCCCAAGGAAGAATGTGAATTCTCCCATCATGGACATTTTGAATTCATCTTGCATAATCTTGGCAAACTCTTGGCAAAGAATTTCATTAGTAGCACCAAATATTATGTCATCAACATAAACTTGTACCAAAAGGATGTCATGGTTTTTACGTTTTATAAACAGTGTTGTATCAACCTTTCCCCTTTCAAAATTATTTTCTAGAAGAAATTTACTGAGTCGTTCATACCTAGCTCTTGGAGCTTGTTTCAAACCATATAAAGCTTTTCTCAATTTAAAAACATGGTTTGGAAATTTGTGATTTTCAAAACTATGAGGTTGATTTACATAAACTTCTTCTTGAATATAACTGTTTAGAAAAGCGCTTTTGACATCCATTTGATAAAGCTTAAAATCTATACAACAAGAAAAAGCTAACAATAATCTTATGGCTTCTAACCTAGCTACGGGAGTATACGTTTCTTCATAGTCTATTCCCTCTTCTTGATTATATCCCTTAGCAACTAATCTAGCTTTATTTCTTATTATTATTCCATTTTCATCTAGTTTATTTCTAAAAACCTATTTCGTGCCTATTATTTGATGATCATTGGGTTTTGGCACAAGTTCCCAAACTTCATTTCTTTCAAATTGATTTAATTCCTCTTGCATGACCAACATCCAATGTTCATCAACAATAGCTTCATTGATATTCTTGGGTTCTATTTGTGATACAAAGGCTGAGTGATTGCATGTATTTCTAATAGCATTTTGAGTACTTACACCTTTTGTTATTTCACCTATGACATTATCCAATGGATGGTTCTTCATGGTGATCCGCTCCTTTTGTTGAGGTTCGTCATTTTGTGTTGTATCTCCTTCATTTTTGATTTCTCCTTTATCGTCCAAGTTCATTTCTTGGAGTGTACCTACAAGATCATCAATATCCTTTCTCGGAGGATTTTGGTTAAGTTCATCAAATTTGACGTGTATAGACTCTTTAATTGTACAAGTTCGTTTGTTAAAGAGTCGATATGCTTTACTAGTAGATGAATAACCTAAAAATATTGCTTCATTAGATTTTGCATTGAATTTGCTGAGATTTTCCTTTCCATTATTTAAGACAGAGCATTTGCATCCAAATACATAAAAATAAGAGATATTTGGTTTTCTTCCTTTATAAAACTCATAGGGGGTTTTCTTTAATATAGGCCTTATCAAACATCGATTCATAACATGGCAAGCGGTATTTATCGCATCGGCCCAAAAGTGTTTTGTAATATTACTTTCATTCAACATAGTTCTTACGAGCTCCGCTAAAGATCGATTTTTTCTTTCAACTACTCCATTTTATTGAGGAGTTCTTGGAGCCGAAAAATTATGTTCAATGCCAAATTTTTCACAAAATTTTTCAAACGATTGGTTTTCAAATTCTCCCCCATGATGCATTCGAATGGATGCTATTTTCAAACTTTGTTCGTTTTAGATGATCTAGGAAAGTTTCTTAAATGCATGATATCCTTTATTTTTATGAGTAAGAAACAAAGTCCATGTATACCTAGAATAATCATCCACAATCATAAGACCATAATAATTTCCACCAAAACTTTTAATCTTTGAAGGTCCAAATAAATCCATATGTAAAAGTTGTAAAGGTCAATTTGTTGAAACAACATTTTTTGCTTGAAAAGAAACCTTTACTTGTTTTCCCTTTTGACATGCGTCACAAAATTTGTTTTTAAATTTCAGTTTTGGTAAACCAATTACTAAATCTTTCGAAACAAGTTTGTTTAAATGGTCTATATAAATGTGAGCAATTCTTCTATGCCATAGCCATGATTCATCCTTTTTAGTTATGAAGCATTGCACATCATTTGAAGTAAGACAGTCAAGATTAATCATGTAAATATTATCGATTCTTTGACCAATGAACTTTACTTCCTTGTTTAGCTTATTTTTAATTATGCAACAATTTTATTCGAAAACAATTTTATATCCTTTGTCACATAATTGACTAATACTAAGCAAGTTATGTTTAAGTCCTTCAACATATAGTACATCATTTATTGAAGTAGAAGAGTTTTTACCAATGTTACCGGTTCCAAGTATTATTCCTTTTGTGTTGTTTCCATAAGTAACAAAACCTTTGTTTCAAGGAGTAAATGATATAAACTTACTTTTGTCTCCCGTCATATGTTTTGAACACACACTATCCAAGTACCAATGAGTGTTACTTGCTTTAAAGCATGCCTACAAAACAAGTCAAGTTAGAGAACTTGGTACACATTTTATGTTGGGTCCTTATAGGTTAGTTTGTGAAGATGTTCCCTTAGGAACCCATACTTTTCTCATAACTTTTGGTCCTAATTTTCTAACATTGCAATTGTAAGAATTATGACCTTTAAGAACACAGTGATTACATTTCATAAAAGGTGTAGATGATTTACTAGGTGGTACAAAGAAATTTTTGTAATGTTTTTCCTTCTTGTAAGCATGTGATCCTTGATTATAACCTAATCTAGTTTTATTAAACATGCAACGTTGTTTTCCAAGAAGTGCATTTAAATTATCCCTTCCGTTGGTAAATTTTTCAAGCGTCATGTTTAAATCTAACACTTTCTTTTCAAGTATATCACATTTCTTAGCAAATTCATAAGGTTTAGTCCTAGAGCATGCTTGCACTTTTACTACTTCTAATTTTAAAAGCTTATTTTCTTTACAAGCCTTCATAAGATGCATCTCAAGAGTATCAATGGTTTTTCTTGATAACTTATGCTTATTTGAAACTTTTATAAATTTATCATACAATTCTTCAAGAGCATCAAGTAGTTCTTCTTTATATAAGTCATGAAAATTTACCTCATCGTCTTCATCTTGGTGGTTGGCCATGAGGCAAAGGTTTGCTTCTTCATTTTCCGATTCGTCCGAGCTACTTATCTCGTTTTCATCCCATGCGATATATGCTTCTTTTCCCTTTTCTTTCTTTGTTTTTCTTCTTTAGGTTTGGGCAATCCACTTTAAAGTGCCCTTCCTTTCCACATTCAAAACAAGTAGGTGAGGAAATATTTTCTTTAGAGATAGGTTTTTTACCTTTATTTGTAAAGCTCTTTTGGAAGTGTTTGTTTCTCATGAGTTTCCCAAAACACTTCACGAATAGTCCTAGTTCTTCGTCCTCATCAAGATCACTCTCGGATTCATTTTCATCTATTGAGGTGGCCTTGAGAGCTATCCCTTTCTTCTTTGAGGCTTTTTCTTTTTCCTCCGTATGTTTTAAATCTTTTAACTCTTGTTCTTGTTCTTGAAGTTTACCAAATAATATGGCAAGGGACATATCATTTATATTGGGAGATTTCTTGATGGCCGTAACAAGAGGTTACCATTCCCTAGTAAGACCTTTTAGAACTTTGTGGATAAGTTCCTTGTTAGTGTAAGATTTACCAAGAGTAATAAGATGATTAATGATCAAAGTAAATCTCTTTTGAAGTTCTAAAATAGATTCATTGGAACTCATTCTAAAACTTTCATATTGACTAGTTAAAGTACTAATCTTAGAATCCTTAACATCGCTAGTTCTTTCATGAGTTATTTGAAGGGTATCCCACATATCCTTAGTAGATTTACATGTATCTACTCTAAAGAATTCATCGGGACCTAAGGCTAAAGTGATAACATTTTTTGCTTTGTAATTATATTGCACTTTCTTTTCTTCCTCACTAGTCCAATCATCCATAGGCTTTTCTATTTGTTTATTATCAACAATGTGCATGGATATAAAAGGACCATTCTCAATAGCATTCCATACTTTCAAGTCAATAGATTGTACAAAAATTTTCATCCTTTCTTTCCAAAAAGCGTAACCCTCACCATTGAAACCGGGAGGTCTATTTGTGACACCACCCTTAGGAAAAAGGTTTAGAGAATTTGAGGCCATTTGTTCTCTTAAAGCTATTAAGCTTGATCTACCAAGAGTCAAGCTCTGATACCACTTGTTAACCAAGTGGCCTCAATTACTCAAGAGGAGGGGTGAATTGAGTATTAAAAATTTGTCTTGAAATGTTTTTGAAATTAATTCTTTTAATAATTATGCTTAAAGAAGATAACATGCAATATTAGAAAATAAATAATTCAAGTGAATTCTAACAATTTAGTTATAATCAAAATAATTAAGTAAGCAATTTTTATAAGCAAATATAAAAGAGTGAAGGGATAGAGAGATTTGCAAACCGATATAACAAGTTCCACCACACCGGTGTACGTCTCGCCTTCAAGCAACCCACTTGAAGGATTCCACTATTGAGAATTTTGAGATACACACTTTGAGCAATTATAGTCTCTTAGTGTCCCACACTCAAAAACTTAATCCTCATAAGCAAAAGGGCAATCCACCCAATCTCAGAATCTCTCAATTACAATGTTGAAACCTAACCCAAAAAATCTTTTAGAATTTGTGAATGTGATTTTACAAGTGTGACTCTCTCAATAGAGTGGATATACAAATTTTAATCTCTTAAAAAATATTTTTCTTCTCTTAGAAAAAGGATATCCAAATTTAGCACTCAAGAAAATATTTTTCTCACAATATAACTCTCAAAATAATAATTGCAAAGAAAAGAGAATCAGAGAGTAAGTAACTTAGAGAGAATAAGAGAGCAGGAAAGAAGCAATGAATTTTTCGTTGCTGCACGGTATGCTTCTACCTTCCATCACTTCTCTATTTATAGGAGTTCTAAGTGACTTGCTGCCAAAAACAAATTTCCATCGATTCCTTAATTTATGCATTAGAAGACTTAATTTGCCAGTGATCCATGTTTCCTGACTTGAAAAGTGCAATTGTCTGCCTCAATAAATGCAATCGCGTTTCAATTTGAGTCTCGAGAGAGGATTCAGTGGAGTTGATTTTCTGAAAATGTGTATTGATATTTTCCATGATTCAACGCATGATTCCAGCCGTGAATCGATTCTTCCAGGCTATTTTTCCATCAAAAAACAGCTAGTGAATCGATTCCTGGCATCATGAATCGATTCCTGTACTTCCTGAATCGATTCCTGGCTTTTCCAACATGAATGAATCAATTCCCAGCCCCATGAATCGATTCCTTGGCTCTTTGAATCGATTCCTCTTTATGAAATACAACATGAATCGATTCCTATAGTTCTTGAATCGATTCCTCTTTATAAAATACAACATGAATCAATTCCTATAGTTCTTGAATTGATTCCTTTTTATAAAATTCAACATGAATCGATTCCTATAGCTCTTGAATTAATTCTTGGCTTTCCTGGTCTTGTTTCCTTGAATTTTTTATGCATTTTGATACGTTTGGCTCATGGTTCTTGATTCTTCGGTACTTGAATAATTTTTTTTTCTTGTTTTAAACTTCTAAGAATGCCTTGAATCATATCTCTGGACTTTATGCATTTTAATTTCTTGACCCGAATCATTCTTAATTTTCATGATTTTTGATTAATTGCTTGTACAACATCCTTTAAATTTATTGATCCTTCAATTGTTTGTCATTCATCAAAACCTGTTTCAACATACAAATACACATAGTTCATACCCATTATGTAAATAATCAAACTATTTCACCATCTAAAGATAGCAAATGCTTAACTTCATATATTTGGAATTCATAGGTACAATTTATCAAACACTTAGAATGCATCATAGTCAAATACTCTTTGTTATAACTACATCTTATTTTTTCTTTTTTCTTTTGGCACAGGGGTATTACACTTAACTTAAAGAAAGCAAATTTCTTTATGAAATTCAAATTTGTGTATCCATTATAAAACCTGGCACCAACCAAGGTTATTTCTTTAGAAAATTAACATCATTTGTAACTATATTGCATCAATAAAAAAATGGGTGTATGGTGATAATCAGGAAAATAGATTAAGTAATCAGCCAGAGCAAGATTTTTTTGTACCTCCATCGAATTTTTGATCTCCTCCTCCATCGGAATTGAAAGCTGCACTTCGTTCAAATTTCCATCTTGCATTTCTCTTGAAGCTTCAAACTCCTCCTCAAGAGAGTTTTTATCTTGTACCTCAAAACAGTTTTCTACAAGTTCCATCGTAAAAGCTACAAAAAGGGATAAATGTATAACATTTAGGGTTTCAAAAAGGAAAAATTGCAAATGTAAACCTAACAAATAGAATACGGCTAAGAACTTGATCCAAGGACGAAGATACTAAATGGTTTTCAAAGCCAACAATATCATCTAGGAACTTGGCCCAACGAACATGAGAGATCACCAGATCAGAAAGATGGGTTTCACTTCCACAGAAAAATGACTACAACAGAGCCCAAAGAAGGAGGATGAACATGACCACTATGACAGAGCCCAAAGAAGGAGGATGAACAAGACGACTACGACAGTTCCCGAAGAAGGAGAATGAACAAGACGACTACGACAGAGCCCGAAGAAGGAGGATGAACAAGGTTTCACAATGAAGGAACACGGTTTCCATTATGCCAACAAGGGGGACTGGGTTTCGATTGTGCCAACACAAAATTTGGCCTCTTTGAAGAAGGAGGATTAACAAGAGGGAGATGGCCTCTCTAAAAGGAAAAATAGGATTTTTAGTGTTAGTTAAGAATGGGGTACTATTTAGTCATATAAGAATGAAGTTTATAATTAGTTATTATTTCATATTAATTTTTTAGTAAGTTAACAGTTTTATATTAATTAAAATTTATTTAATCTAATCTTTTAGTCTTTAATAATTGGCCCATATGTTCCTATCTATAATATATACAAGCTATATGTAAATTATTGGAATACAAAAAGTATAGTATGACCTGTTATAATAGGTAAGTTTTAGTGGGTTTACCATACACCTAAAAAAATTAGTTGCACTATAGCATTCACCATAGAAAACTAATCATCCATTTCTCAAAGTGGTTCACAAAAAAAACGTCGCTCAATACTCAAGTGGTTAACTGATTAAGGGCAAGTCTCTGTTTCCAGTTATTGGGATAATTTTGTAAGTACGGTTTCTATTTAATAGGGTCCAAAACTTGAAAAGTATGGTATCAGAGGGTGTATGTCACAGCAAATCTTAAACCCAACCAATATAAAAAAATGATTAAACCATGTAGAGAGTATAAGTTACATCCCTTACGTCTATTGGTAAAATAGAATTCTGTTACGAAGGTTAGAATTGGTTATGAATGTTTAGTTTTGATAACTCTCTTATTTATATAAGTTTGTATCATTATAATAATTTTATCCATGTAATTCATTCTCTCATTCTCTTAAGAGATGAAACACTTCTCTAAGGGCCTGTTTGGCAAAACTAGCAGATAAACTGGCTGAAAATTGAGAAGGTAGTTTAAAGCTTAAAATTGATAACTAGAAGCTAAAGGTTAATAAACTAATTAAAATATGTTTTGTAAAACTAACTGTTAAGTATAGAATGACATAAAATATAGATATTTTTAAAATATAGATAGGAGTGAATTTTGAAAAAATATAAATTAATAAGGATAAAATTGTAAAAAAATAAAATAATTTTAAAACTTATAAGCTAAACTACTTCAAACAACTTTTCAAAAAAAGCTACAAGCTACTAAAATAAGCTCTTTTACTAAACATAGTATTTTGTCTAACAAATTCTTAAGCTAGTTAAATAAGTTAAAAACTTAAATTGTTTCACATAGCCTTTCTAAACATAGTCTTATACTTTTCTCTTTAATGCATACTGTGCAAATGCCTTTATAGTATCAGAGCTTCACAAACAATAAACAATTCTAGGCAATGGGTTCTTAACTTGGGGTCTAGCCCACATTGTACCAATTTCCATCAAACTTGATAATGGGAACTTTTTAATGTGGAAGTAATAAGCCCTAAGCGCGATAAAACAGTACCGATTGTTAAGATACATCTCTGAAGAAGATAAAGGAGGAACGCCAAAAAGATTTCTCAACCAAGAAGAGAAAGATGCCATGAGAGTAAATCAAGAATTTGTCAACTGGAAGTAGCAAGATCAATTGATCTTGACCTGGTTGTTAGTGTTAATGTCACCCAACCTTCACACTGGAATGGTTGGGTGTGAATATTCCTACTAGATCTGGAAGAACTTAGGTTACTTTGCAATCATCAACACGACTAAGGTGAGCCAATTGAGATTGCAACTGAAGATCATCAAAAATATGAAAGTAGCATGGATCGATACCTCTTCTAATCAAGAAAACTACAGATAGTCTTATAGTAATAGGGTTACCCGTAGAAAAAATATGAGCATATTCAAGTGATCCTTGATAGATTAGGAAAAGAATATGACCAATATTTACATCAATCATTTCTAGGAATGATCCCTACAACATTGTAGAAATAAAAACATGTTGATCATAATTGAAAGAAGAATAGAAAGGCACAAGAAGGAAGAAAGTTTGCCTCCAACAGTTCAGGCTAATGTGGTTTAACAATAATAGCAACAACAATCCTACAAAACTGATAGAGACTCCATAGAAGAAAAAGATATGGTAATTTCAAAGGAAGAGGAAGATTTAGTCATAATAAAGGAAGAAGGTTTTAAAGTAATAGGCTTCAGTGTCAAGTCATTGGAAATTTTGGCCATATAACCCTTAATTGTTATCATGGACTTGACCATCAATTTAAGGAAACAAATCATGAGACTGGTTCATTCAATAACAATGAAAATCCAAGGGTAATGATAGCTAAAAGGTCTGGGTCTAGGTCTTCCCAAAATTATAGGTCTAATTGTAATATCTCTGACATTAAAATTTAATTTATTTTGCCACATGACGTTAATTAAATATATTTAATTAAATTAATGTGGATTAATTAGAAATTTTCCTAAATTATTATAAAATTAATTAAGAGTTGTTAGTGAAGTAATAAATTTTGAATAATTAATTAGTAAATTTAAACTTATATTAAATAGTGGTGGTATAATATAATTTACTATGAGGTAAACGTGAATTTTTATTAAAAGGCTTAAAAATAAAATTTCATTTCCTTCTTGCTCCCTCTTCTCACGCGTGTACCACTGAAAAGAGATTAAAAACTTGCTTCTCCTATGGTTGTGACTTTGTAGACATGCTTGGAGTGTGATTCTTCGTCAAAACTTAAAATTAATCATATTTTTTGATTCGTGGGAATGAGGTAAGCACATCGGTAACTTCAATTTCTAGTTTGGTTGTCTTTTTCTAAAACTGAATTCATCATTATGAAAGGGGGTTTCTATTTCAATAAGATTTTATAATTTAAGTTTGTAAATGGGAACCTTGGATGATGGGTATCGATAAATTACTAATGGGTTTTCGTTTCAGTGCCCGTAGGTTACAAACTGAGCATTGATGAAGTGTTAGCTGAAGCAGAACTCGAAACTAAGAGTGTGATTAATCGAGGTAAACTTTAGAATCCATAAAAGTGTATTTAGAATTATTTCTGTAAAGTGATTTTTGATTTGGAGGTTGAAATGCTACCCACTTCATAAATTCCTTAAATTTTAGATATTGAGCGTACCCAACATAAAGAACAAGAGTCGAAAGCTTGAAATCGAGGTAAGGGAAGTTCAGATTATTAATTAATTTAGATATAATTGTCAACGCCAATTGGTGTTCGGAAAAAGGAATAGAATTAGCATCAAATAATTAGATTAACTATTATGTATGATTTATGAGATTTTAGTAGCGTAGTAAAAATGATAAGTTTAATAAATAATTATTGTTGGAATGAGTTTCCGATTGAGTAACTATAGAAATATGTTAAATAATTGTGTGTGTGAGTTGATGAGTGGGATTATATTGAATGGTGACGAGATATGAAATTAATATTGTCGAGAATGAAAGACTAGGAAATTTGATGCATGAGTTATGAATATGTAAATGTAATGGAACAAATTTCTAAGCATAAAAGTGATGAAAAAGATATTGTAGGTGAAGTTATAATTGATATGGAATATATATATATATATATATATATATATATATATATATGTAAATTTATATCCGAATCATTGAAATCATATGGATGTGTATTGCAATAAGTGAATAATATGTGAAAAAATTTATATATATGAGAAGTTAAGGTTGTAATTGCATTTATATATGCTTGTGGTAAATTTGTACTTGAATAATGGTTGAGAGTTTAATTGAAATTTCATATATCTATCTATCTATATATAGGATGTATCTTATGAGAAATGTTGTCTTAGGTGAAAGTGAGAGAGACAAATCTGGACTGAAATGATGGTCATAATTAAAAGCTTTTCAAAGTCACATGACCACTTAAAAAGTAATGTGACTTTTTAAAGTCAGATGATTAATATATATTAATCTTGATCATTCATGATAAGATATAATGATTTAGATTTATTCCCCTCACTCTCATTATAACACCCCTGATTTTCTGTACTCGAATCCCGATGTGATCATCATAATTAATAAAAATGCGAATAAATTTTTCGCGTTTGAAAATATTTCCAAGACACCACCATGATCACATCGAGACCCAAATCACAGATAACCAAAGAGTGAGATTAAATAACCTAAAGCTGGATCGATAACTAAAATGCCCATAATGGTATACAAAACTAATAGAGTTTACAGCGGAAGAATGTGTATACCGGGCACACACCTAGTCCCATATATGACGATATGAGAAAAGGCTAGGCAAAGCATGCAAACATACAAGAGATCCTAACTTATTCCTTCATTTGCAACATACACATGCATTGCCCAAGATAAATATATATATATACATACATATACATCTACATTCGAAAATCTTCTCCCGATTATCTCAATCATCAATGAACATCATTCAATTTTAATCCTTCTAATATACATCAAATCATCTCTTACATTCTACATATATATTCACCATCCACAAATTCAAAGGATTATCTTATACATACCCAAAATCACTAAATCATCTATATCATCACATACAATTGGTTCATTACACAAGAATTCATAAATGATGCCGGCCAGGGCACTTCCATTACCACTATTTACCTTCACCAAAGCTTTAATTAAAATTCGAACTCATCCCATGGCAACCTACATCACAAGTCTAAAAAGGAGACCACATGGGAGAGTGGGTTATACATTCAAAATGACGAATAATATATATATTGTGATCATGTGTATATGCATACAACGTCATGTGTGCTTTGCTATAAAATCATAAAATTATCATTTATTTATCATCTCATTATCACAATAGGCATACAAGCCTCATGAATCGTAATTCATATCATAAACAAGCACAAGCACATACACAATCATATATACAATCACTTTGCCACTTATCAACAAGGGCATTCACAAATTATCATCATCATTTCATTAAGGCTTCACTCAATACCTCCTCGCAAGGGGTTTCTCATCACTCATGGTCATCCCATCTCAAATGCCATGCTTTTATGGCTAATGCACATGTCAACTGTTTAATGCATATGCAACGGATCCGATTTTTAATTCAATAATAACCATAATCACTTAAATTATCATCATCACTCAGGGATACACCCTTCGTGGCACCCCGCAAGGTGATATATCCAATAATAATTATCACAATACCATCATCACTCAGGGATACACCCTTCGTGGCACCCCACAAGGTGATATATTCAACAACTATTCAACAACAATAGGACAACATCCTCTTCACTCTGGGATATACCCTTCATGGCACCCCGCAAGGTGATATATTCAACAACAATAATAGGATAACATCCTCTTCACTCTGGGATATACCCTTTGTGGCACCCCGCAAGGTGATATATTCAACAATAATACATATCAATGCCATGCTATGCCATGAATGCAACAATGCAATAATGCATGTGCCCAACAACCTCGCAAGGATAGCTCACCCTCTCAATTAGGGGTATATTTTAATCTGGCATTTTCAATCAATAACATACAATCATTTACAAAGCCCCTCAAGGCATATCATTCATATACTTGGCATCTCAATAGCCACAATATCATTCTCACATTAATTCATGCACAGAATTCAACAAGGCATGTTAACAGATACAATTCAAGTTCATAGTATCACATGCTAGCCAATACAATTCAAGTTACATATACAAGATTTCACTTGTATCAAACACAATGGCTTAACAATAATAATAATCATCGTTGACACTTTTTCAAAATTCATTGAGTTCTAATAATTCATTGCCATTCAATTTTTCCCCTTATTAGTCCAATCGTCAACCAAGGTATGTCATACAATCACATCATTTACTTTTCATCAAGATTCATAATATATCAATAGAGGGGAAGCTTACATGTTTTTATAACATATAATAGGCATACACATACCTTTCCAAGGCCTCAATCCATTCCCCAATCACTACTAAGACACACCACACATATACCTTTAGTGAATCCGTTCATTTTTCCATAATAATAGAGGTTTTGGGCAACAATGAGCCCGTGATAAATTTCAACATTGGGACATGGGAAGAGTTCATTTTTAGCCTTAAAAATAGAGGGACATGTCATAAATATCACCTATTAGTCTCAATTTGACCACCACAAAAAGTTGGGTTCAAAACCCTCTTAAACTTGTATTTTTCAATGCAGTGGGTTCAGTATTTTATGCCTAATGAGAGTTAGAAAACTCCAATTAAAGTGAGACCAATTCTAACACCTCCGCAACATAATTATCTACAACTTTCATAAAGAAGACGGAGGCTAAAAAAATCATTAAGATGCCCAAACAGGCCAAAAATAGCAAGGAAAACAGAGTAGTTAGAAATTTCTAACAGTGGGGAAACCCACTGGCCGTGGGAAATTCCCACTGGCCGTGGAGTCCACTGGTTCCACCACCCAAAATAGCTTATTTTTGCGCGTTTTGAGGCAGAACGATCCACTGGCAGTGGGAAAAACCCACTGGCCGTGGATCTCCCTGCTGCAACCACTTTTCTGCAGCTTTTTGACCCTTATAATTTTTCCAACTTTGGGACCCCTTTTCACTAGTCTATTCAACTCCAATTTGCATGAAATTTTATACACAACTTACCTACCATAATATCAATTATATGGCAAAGTTTCAAGCCTAAATTCCATCTCGATCAAAATCTAAGCTATAGGGTAGTTTTATGCATGTTTTGGGCATTTTACATGACATACCAAATTACAAATGGTCTTGTTTTGGTCTAAACTTTCTATGGACTTATATTCACATATATAAATGTGACTTGCTCCAACAGGACTCATCCCATGATTCATTTCCCATATCAAAGTAGGTTCCAATAGCGTTTCAAGCCCTTTTTGGCTAAACCAAGCATGTCATTTATCTAAGTCACATGGAATTATCAATTCACAAGACATACATATATTTCAACCCCCATGGGTTATTCATCAACAACACATCACTCCCTATCAAAGGGATACTAAACATTCATCATCAGCATATATATAAATATATCATTCAACATAATCATGACAAGGCAAGCATGGGTATCATCACATATCATAATCATCAATTATATAACTCATGCATTTGAAATGTAAACTCTTCTCCTACCTCGAGGGAAGAGCCGAACGGTTCCAATGCTCCGAATGCTCCATTGCATCACCCGAAATACGATCTATATACCATACATATGCATACATACAATCAATAACCATCATAATTCTAACCATCTGTTAGCTTATCATAAAGCTCAACCCCAAGTCCTAGACTTGCTAAACACCAAGTTATGCAATTGTGTTAGGCTTCAGGAATTCCTTTCCCAAAGCCAAGATCCTCTAGATCATAAAAGGACAACTAGACCCAACAATATCATCATCTTACCCATTACACAATATAGTCTCAAATCACCTCAATCCTTCAAACATCATCATTATTACTCACTATTCAACTTAGCTCTCATATCCTTCAATAACCACAATGGTTTAGAACCTCATCAAGTCACAATCTTTTCACACCAATCCCTCACATTCCACATTCATAACAACACTCATCATTAAATATCACCCATTAACATTCAATTCAACCTTTCAAGCTATATTATATCCATTTCCCCAAATTCTTAGGGCTAGGGTTTCCATCAAAACCCAACAACTATTACCAATGCTCATTAATCACCACCAATGGCCATTTTTTCATCATTAATATCATTCTCTAATATCATTAAACCTATATTCCATTCACATTTCACACTTTCCCTAATTTATTAAAGTTAGGGTTTCACTAAAACCCAACAACGCTCATTAATACCCATTTATTTCTCATCACCCTCCAACATTAATCTTAAGTGCCTCATTAAATGCTTATAAAGACTCACATTTAAGTCACCCCACCTTAGGGTTTCCATATTAATGGCTTCATTCATTACCCTACTTGTATTAAACCTTCACCCAATAACTAAAACCCCAAACCTAGGGCACAAAGCTCATAAAAGATGATGAGGAACTTACCTCAACCAAGAGACAACATTGAGTTTCCAATGGAGAGAGAGATCCACATGAAAATAGAGTGGGAGAAGGAAGAAGAGACTTCAAGCTTCCATGAAATGAAAATGGTGGGAAGATGGATTTCACTCTTGTCTTGGTTTTAGAAGGAAAGTATGAGGAGGAAAATGAAGAAAAAGAAGAGAAAGAAGAAGAGAGGATGATAAGTGAAGAAGGCAAGTGTATTTGCCTTAGAAACCCAACGTGAGAAGAAGAGAAGGGGAGGGTTTTATTTTTAAATTTCATTCCCTTCTTTAAAATCTTTCCATTTTATAACAAACAGGCTCTCAGTTCGGGCTCAATACATTATCTAAAAATTATTCCAAAGGTATACTCGGGTTCCCAATAATATTTTTAACAGCCCTGACCAACGGCATCTCAATCGGAGATACCTGGTCCGACACCCATATTTTAACCGGGTATAATTTTAACTCTTAAGGCCTAAATAAATTATAATTAGCCCTCATAAATCTCAATTTAATTACTCCAACATTTTTGGGACATTCATAATCCATTTTATACTCATTCAATATTTATTCTTCCTATTTAATCTTTTTTTTTATAAAATTTGGGATGTTACACTCACCTAAGAAAGTCTTTCTTATATGATACATCGTCTATATATATATATGAGTTGATGATTGAAAATACATGGATATATGCTTGTATTTGAAGGATTATTATATATTTAATTAAGTGTTGTTATGCCTGAGCAGTTGTAAGAGTTTTGATAGAGAATTTATCATGCTTGTGTGGTTGCTGTATATGTGGAATTAAATATTAATAATGCCTGAGTGGCTTTTGGGTGATGTGAAGATGAAAGATAAGAAGAGGATTGAGAGATAGTGTATGCCTGAGTGGTCGTCATTTAAATTAATATTGAAAACCTGGGTGTTTAGTGGTGAAATTGAATGCCTATGATGGCTTAAGTTATATTTACAACCAATAGTATGAAATGTTAAAGAAAATTGATTAATTAATTTAGTAAAAGAGATTAAAATTGAACATATGTGATTCTGTGTGGTTTAGACGGTTGTGCGGTATATTTTACCCCTCGTTTTACCTCCAATGGTTGAGTGTGGCCTAGTTGAGCTACCTAGAGGTCAAATAGGACTCGGTGGGGAGGGAGGTAGGGCTCGGTGGACTAGGTAGGGTTCATGAGTAGTCGGGTAGGACCCTCAGCTAGCAATCGATCCATTTTAGTATCTAGATACTAGCGAGTCATAATTATACTCTAAGTGAGAGTCAGTTGTGCCATTATGTGTTGATGAATGAATATATATATATATATAGAGAGAGAGAGAGAGAGAGAGAGAAAGAGAGAGAGAAAGAAAGAAAGAAAGAGCGTTGGGTATACGAGCCAACCCACAGAACTCACTTTCTAAATGGGTTGATTTTTTTGGACCCGTGTAAGGACCATGAGCCCGCGGGCCAACCCACATATGACTAAATTTTTTAACTTTTTAATTTTCCTTTGAAATTGTTGCCAAAATATTTTTTTATGAAACCAAAAACATATATAATTCAACAAACTTAATTATCCAAAAGCTTAAAAATCCAACCTTGATTCATGAAATAAACTCATGAAATTTCAAATTTGAAAGTTTTATCATCTAAATATAAACTCTAAACATAAAACAAGTAGGTTCTAAATGCATGATAATAATTAATAGCATCACCAACGTCTTAAAAACTCCAAATGCAATTGCAAAAATACATAAAAACAACAAAAGAGGCAATAACTCCATGAGTCAAAGAGTCATTGTGTTTGGACAAATATGCTCATTCTTCTCTAATAACAATGGCCAAGACAACATTTGAAGAAACTTTAGATTTGTGATCATCTTTTGTCTAAATCAAAATGCTAGATTTATCATTATTTCCTACAACTTGAAATAATGAATTTAATTAAAAAGTTGATATCTGAAATATCTCAAAAACAATGAATAAATTTTGAAAAATGCACGTTTAGTTATTTACCTTGTGAATCAAAACCTATCAACTAATTTCTTGCACATATTAAAGCTTGAACATTTTTCAAGAAGTAGAGAACTTCTATATTTGTTCAAAACACATGAGCCAATACTAAATGTCAACTCTGAAGCCACAGTTGTAATAGGAATACTAAGGATATCACACACCATGAATGAAAGTTTCGGGAATCAAACCTTATTATCCTTCCAATATTTCAAAACATCAAGATTTGGATGATACTTTGAAGGAAGTTTTGGATCATCTAAATAGATATCCAATTGTGACTTACCAACCGCTTCCATCATTTAACTTTCATATTCAATGAATTCCTATTAAAATACAAAACCATAATTACAATGCTGAAAATCAATATCAAATAAATTATAAAGATGTAAAACTAAATCATAGAAATTAAAAAAACATAAACATACATCCATAACACCACCACCGCCATGAATTAGAGAATGAGAAACTCCTTCACCAAAATTCTCTTTAATAAAAGCTTAAGATTGAGATGTAGTAGATGACAACCTTTTGTTTGACTTTTTGGAGTACTTACTAAACAAAGCATATAAGTTGTTCCTTACAACATTTATCTTTGCTTGACAAGTTATGGGATCAAGACCAAGCTTTTTATAGCAAAACTCCAAGAAAGCAAACTTCATGCAAAGATCAAGTATATTGGTAAGAACAAGGACAACACTATAATCACTCCAATACTTATCAAATTTAACTTTCATTCTACTTGTCATCTCCCTAATAACATCATCATCATTGTTTGTATTTTCAAATAAAAGACACTCAATCTTCCACACTTGCATGAAATATAACTTGGAAGTTAGGTAACATGATCCACTTATCAAACAAGTGATCTCATAAAAAGGCTATAAAAATTCATACATTTTTTTGCCTTTTTCCCAATCCTCATTTGTTGGACAACATTTATAGTTCTTATCATACAAGGAAAATGAAGTAAAGACACGTTGATATGGCAAAGCACTCTCAAGCATTATAAAAGTAGAGTTCCATTTAGTATGAATGTCCAAACGTAAGCCAACACTAGTGTCAACACCACCAATTTGGTGAATACAACTTTTAAAAGCCTTCATTCTTCCCTCAAAACCTTTCATATATTTTATACTCTCCCTAATTTGGTTCATAGCTCTATTGGCTACTTTCAACCCTTATTACACTATAAGATTCAAGATATGAGCACAACAACGAATGTGAAAAAATTCACCACCACATAACAAACCATTTTTTTGTAAAATAATTCTTTCTTTCAACATTTCTTGCACATTGTCATTAGCACTTGCATTGTCTAATGTTAAAGAAAAAAACTCTTTTAGTAAGTCCCTCAATCTTGTAAAAATTTGAAAACTTTCCTAGCCAATCAACCCTTAAATATAGAGGAACGAAAGGAGAGAAGTTCAAAATTTTATTATTGAGTTTCCAATTTTCATCCATAAAATGAGTAGTCAAAGAAATATATCCCTTAGTAGTACAAGAAGTCTACACATCAGATACTAAACAAATTCTACTTGGATTATGAGACATTATAGCAATCAATTTTGCCTTTTTAGTACTATACTTATCAATCGCATCCATTGTAGCAATACGCCTAGAATAAATCTTAGCATAAGGATTTAAGTACTTCAATAACTCTCTTACTCTTCTACATTCAACAAAGGAAAAAGGAAGGTCGTGCTCAATTATAGCCATCACAATCAAATCACAGATTACTCGTTGATCCATTTTCCTAGCTATCAATTTAGCTTGATGATTAAGCATGAGCTTACTTTATGGAGACTCTTTAAATTTAGTTAATTTAGTACACTTTGTAATATGATGATTTAAGGTTGATGTTCCATATCTATTACCACCAGTAGCAAATGCAAAACCATAACCTTTACATTAGGCTTTTTCTTTATCATCTAATAAAATTTTATCAAACTAATTCCAGATAGTTGATGACAAATTTCTATTTCTTTTACCTTTTGTTTTTGTTTCTTTATCATCCATATCAATAGTTTTAGCAAGATCACAACCAAAAGCCTCTTGAAGTTAGACATCAACATCATTTTCATGTTCAACAATAGCACAAGGATCAAAATTAACACTCTTAAGTTAAACCATACTCTTCCATACTCATCAAATCAAATTGAAACACGAAATTAAAAAACTTTTATGGGTTAATAAATGAATTTAATGCCAATAATAAAGACCCTATTGAGTATTGAGAAGTTAGGGAATAAGACAATCTAACTTGAACTAAAAAATATGTATAAATTCCAACAATAAGTGAGTAGTAGGTTTTTAGCCTTTTTCTTATTAGGTTTAATTGACTTCATCTCTAGTAATTTCATCTTCAATTTTATCAACAAGTAACCATGGTCTACTAACGAAGTTATCCAATTTAAAAATAAAGAAATCAACTTCCTATAGAAATTAAATAACATCTACAAATTATTAAAATTCCTTATTCAGAAATTAGAATAAAGTCACATTCACAGTCACACATAGATTCACACTTACTAAACTAAAGTCTGAAACGGAGATGAAACACATACGTTACAGAGTACTGCCAAATTACCAAATTCAGAGCAACATGAAACACATACATTAACATTACACAGTAGCAACAGTGTCATAAGAAAAAGAATAAGTGAAATGAAGATGCAACAACATATACATTACATAGTAGCAAACTACCAAATTCAGGGCAAGACATATACATTGCACACGATCAGATGAGTATGACCGACGATAGTGAGTGACTGACGAGTTGAATTACTTTAGAATAGGATTTGACTTGAAAACGGGAGGGAAGAAGGGAATGAGATTTTCCGATTTGGGAATGGACCTGTCGTGACTCGTGGTCGTGGTGTGAAGTGTTTTTTTAGTGTGAAGTGTGAACGTGAAACTGAAACAACGGCAGAGAGTGGTGAGGCGGAGGCGAGCAGAGAGAGTTATCCTGTGTGTGTGCGCAGCGTCATTTGAGAGAAGAGAAAGTGTGAGTCAGAGTTACTTTAGTTTAAGGTAGTTTTTTTTTAGATTTTTAATATAATTTTTTTATCTTATAGTTGGCCCATGAACCCGCGGGTCAAGACCTTTTAAACCGTAGGTTACACGGTCCCAACCCGTGAGCCCGCTTTTTAAATGGTTCAATTTTTTTTATCGCAACTAGCATAAAGAGTAATTAAACAGACTGACCCGCAGGCCCACACCTGTATATCCAGCTCTCTCTTTGTATACATATATATATATATATATATATATATATATATATATATATGTTATGTAATATTTTGGTGATTGTTCTAAGTGAAGAATTCATGATATATATATATATATATATATATATATATATTTATATGCATATTATTGTTACGTGTAGTTTAAGTGGCTTATAATAATTGAAAGTGTATATTTATGCAAGTAATGATTGATCATATATGTGATGGTTGATTATTCCAAGTTGAAAGTGTTGTGATGGCTAAATATGTTTTCCTTTGGGTGATTAAAGGATGAAGAATTAGAAAATGATAAATGAAATTGTGTGTGAGAAAGAATTGGAACAAATGTCTTATGATTAAAGTGCAATAAATTGGAGAATAAAATGATTGGGAGAAGGATGTAATGTAAGGCTAATGTTATGCCTTTTTCAACATATTTAATTTTTATATTAATTAATTAATTCGGCGCTCACCCTTTTTGTTTTTGTTTTCTTTTTAGTAACCAATGACAAAAATATCAGTGACACTACAGAGGCGAGCACCAAATAAGCTAGGATTTTCAAGGTGAAACATCCTAACAAAATTAAATAAAGTCTGAAACAAGGGAAAATTTTTCCCAAAAATTTTAAACGACTAACAAGGAAATCAGAGTGGGAATCCGACCAAAGAAAAGAAAAACCCGGTCAGGATTTCCTCACGTTAGCAAGACTCCGTATCGTTCAAACAATGGACAGCGGAAGAAAGCGCCTAAGCGAACCATGATCGCTGGGGCGAAACCTTACTCGCCCAAGCGAACAAGGCACTCGGGTAATTCTGTCACTCGGAATCTAATCTCAAGTCACTCGGTATTCTCGTCACTCGGAATCGGAGCCTAAGTTTACTCAGGAATTATTCCCATGTACATACTTCACTCAGAGAACTCTCAGCCAGATCCTTATCTTTTCCTGAAAGGTCATATTCGTAATTCGCTCGTAACGTTTGGATCTATACTCGGGAAATGATTCCCTCGACTGTTTCACTCGGAATTATTTCCCCGGACAAATCTCACTCGGATGTGCTTCACACAGTTTTCACTCGGTATCTTTTTCACTCTGGGAGCTTTTTATAAAGTCAAGTCTCGCCTAAGGATTTTAAAGCTTCATTCACTCGGAAAATTCTAATAAGTTCTTACTCGGGAGTTTTTAAGTCAATTCCCACTCGGAATTATATGACTTCACTTACTCGGGATATCATGGCCTTATCCACTCGGAATAGGCTTATTAAAGGGCTTTCACGCATATCACCCTTCGATTGATCCTCCTAGGGGAATAGTCCTTTAATGAGTGTAATTCACTCGGAATTAGCCCAACCCTTCTTCATTCGGAAGAGGGTCTCATATCTCATATCACTCGGATTTACCTTAGCTCTCTCTTACTCGGAATCATGTAAACATTATCCATTTAGTAGAAAATAAATGTACACAACTTAGACATTCACCCACATCATTACCCACTGAACAAGATAAAACACATAACATTATATATATTGAAATATGTTTAATTTTACTCTCAATACCGAGAGAATTCAAATCCTACACATTAAAAATAGAATTAAACTAAGAGCCGGCCAAGGCTATACAAAAACCATCTTTACAAAATATATATATATATATACATGTACACTTCCACTGTACAATGTACTTCCCAGCAATCGGTGCTCTCCCATCATTCCACATTCCGAGCAACATCCACTGAAATATGGTCACAATAGGGGTGAGCTTATACATATAAAATAACAGTAATGACTCATAAATCCTTTAGCTTTCCTCTACACAACATTAACTCTCAATCATTCTATCACATACACTGTCATTTAATATATCCATACACAGTATCATTCAATCGGTATTCATTCAAATAACACACAACCATGTTAATCAGTAATACACAGCCATATTGCTCATGTTGATATTTTCCATCCATACACATATAACCACATTGAGCTCATCATAAGTATAAGTGTGCACACATAAATTTTCAGTCGGATCCGATCAGTTTTATTAAGTTTTATGTTGCAATATAGGCTCTAAGCCTTTTTCTCAGCTCCAAGCTGATCCGACCATTTTACTGGTACCAAACCGTTTGCCCTCACACGTAACACAATCGCTCCAAGCGACAACGGGAGTGTTACGGGCAGCCCCGAGTCCAACTCGGTAAGCTTGCCTTGAGTCCAACCCAAGGTCTTGAAGCGTCCAACGCTTAGTGTACTCGACACTGCCTCGAGTCCAACCCGAGGTCTTTCACCAAGCGTCCAACGCTGGTACACGAGTGTTTCACTCGGTATTGCCTTGAGTCCAACCCAAGGTCTTTTATTATTTTTCCATACATATTCATAAGCACAACAGAGGCATTTCACTCGGTAAAACCACATATCACATGCATCTCATGTATTCATGCTTTCAAATATAAAAATCCACACAGGAATCAACCAACAGTCCCACGATATACACTCGGTATTAGCAATATCAATAACATATACCACATGCTGTTAAGTGTTAAACGACACATGGGACTTAGCATAACAAACTCTTAACGCATACACTCGGCCAACACAGATCCAGTACATTCTCATGCACTCACATGTTTACTAACACATATTTTATGGACGGAGAAGGATATAACCTTACGTGACTCAGCTAACACACACACACCCGGTATTCAAAAGTTATCATCATATGATTCACACAGCCAACATATTCACAACCATAAACACAACATACAGTACTTTCACCCGGTATCCGTCCATAACTATGCATTTGAGATGTAAAACGCCCCCTACCTTCTGAAAAGACGCAAGGAGCTCCTCTGTTTTTAGTGTTAACCCGTGCTCTATTTTTCAACACTGATTTCTTTACTCCTTCGCTTCCACAATCACTCTCTCCTACTCAGTAACCGTCGAACCCAGTTGAACACCACACACGCAGCTTGGAAGACTAGAAGCTATTCCTCTTCTACTCGAACGATCGCTCCTTACCAACAGTGGGGAACCTCAAGTTCGCCACAACACCACAGTAACTGACGAAGAAGAAGAAGAACGAAGAAGAAGAAGAAGAAGTGCAGAGGAAGAGGAAAAGTCTCGAGGGGGATTTGAGAGAAATGGAGAAGTGGTTGAGAGCTCTGAGCATGTACTCAAGGTAATGAGGAGAGTGAGTGGGAAACGTGTAAATGGCAGCCCCATCAAATCATGTGTCATGTCCAATTACTTCCATCAGCATCAATTTTCTTTTATTTTAAATTAATTCTCAATTAACAATTAATCCTAATTTACAAATAAATCTTAATTTTTAATCTAGTCATTAATTTAATAATTAGGATGTTACAATTCTCCCCCTCTTAAAGAATTTCGTCCTCGAAATTCAACACAAGCTTACCTCATGAAAATATCTCGGGATACTGCTGCCTCATGGCATCCTCACGTTCCCAGGTATAAGAAGTACATCCATTTTGTTGCCACGCTACTTCGACTAGTTGCACATCCTTGCTCCTCAAGCGTTTTACCGACCGGTCCATAATTTTAGTCGGTACAGCAACAGTCATCAAATTCTCTCTGATTTTGACTTCATCATCCGGCATCTCGTGTGTACAATCGGGTAAATACTTCCTCAACTAAGACACGTGAAACACATTATGCAAGTTTGATAGATGAGTCGGCAATGCCAATCTGTATGCAACAGAACCGACCCTTTCCAATATTTCATAGGGTCCAATGTACCGGGGGCCTAATTTCCCACTCTTCAAGGCTCGTCCGACCCCTTTATTCGGCGAAACCTTCAAAAACACTTTATCGCCGACCGAAAATTGAAGCGGCTTGGTCCGCTTATCATGGTAGCTCTTCTGTCGGTCTTGAGATGCCTTCATCTTTTCCCGAATTACTTGAATCTGTTCAGAGGTCTGCTTCACAATTTCCGGTCCCAGTAATAGACTTTCACCAGTTTCCGACCAACAGAGTAGGGTTCGGCATTTCCGACCGTACAATGCTTCATATAGTGCCATGCCAATGCTGTTGTGGGGTGGCTGTTATTATATGTAAATTCAACCAGAGGGAGATATTGATCCCAACTACCACCGTGCTCCAACACACACGACGTCAGCAAATCCTCCAAACTTTGTATTGTCCGCTCGGATTGCCCATCCGACTAGGGATGGTAGGCTGAACTCAGTCGGAGTTTCGTGCCCAATTCCTGGTGCAAGCTTCCCCAAAACCGGGAAGTGAATCTTGGGTCCCTGTCCGACACGATAGAAGATGGCACACCATGAAGTCGGACAATTTCTCGGATATAAATCTGGGCTAACTTCTGTAAGGAATACTTCATGTTCATGGGTAAAAAATGTGCTGATTTCGTCAACTGGTCCATAATGACCCAAATGGCATCATAACCCACTCAGGTTCTAGGCAATCCCATTACAAAGTCCATAGCAATTGAGTCCCATTTCCACATGGGGATTTCAAGAGATTGCAATCCACCATACGGTTTCTGGTGTTCAACTTTTGACTTCTGGCAAATGATACACCGAGCCACATAGTCAACCACGTCCCTTTTCAATCCGGGCCACCAGAAGTGCATCCTCAAGTCATGATACATCTTTGTAGTGCCCGGGTGGATGCTTAACAGGCTCTTGTGGGCTTCATCGAGCACTATCTTCCTTAATTCTCCAGCACCCGACACATAGATTCTGCCCTTCACCTGGAAAATTCCATCCGAGCCCTCAGTTAAGGACAGATCCTTGCCCCTAGCCTGAGTCTCTTTCATCTCAGCTAAATAAGAATCTGACTTCTGCTCCTCATACACTAGCTTCAGGAATTCATTGGCAATCTTCAACATTTCGAGTGTCACTTTCTGAGACGAAGAGACATTTGTATGTAAATTCATGTCTCAGAATTGCTCTAATAATTCCATTTCCTTCACCATCATTACTGCCACATGAATTGACTTCCGACTCAAGACGTCGGCCATAACGTTCGCCTTATCCGGATGATACTTCAACTCGAAGTTGTAATCTTTCAAAAATTCTGTCCACCTCCTTTGCCTCATGTTCAGCTCTTTCTGGTCGAATAAATATTTGAGGCTTTTGTGGTCACTGTAAACCTCGAATTTGGAGCCATACAAGTAATGCCTCCATATTTTCAATGCGAAGACAACCGCTGCCAACTCCAAGTCGTGAGTCGAATAGTGCTGCTCGTGTGACCTCAATTGACGGGAGGCATAAGCTATCACTCAGTTCTTCTGCATCAGCACACATCCGAGACCGAGTCCAGATGCATCATAGTAAACCACGAAGCTTTCTTGTAAATTTGGCAATGCCAACACTGGAGTTGTTGTCAACTTAGTCTTTAGCTCTCGGAAACTTTTCTCACACTCGAAACTCCACACGAAAGGGACATTCTTCCGAGTCAACTTGGTCAGGGGCAAAGCAAGCTTAGAGAACCCCTCTATAAACCTTCTATAATAACCGGACAAACCTATGAAGCTTTTAATCTCCGAGACCGACTTAGGCCTCTCCCATGCCATTACAGCTTCCACCTTGGAAGGATCTACCGAGACACCTTCCTCGGAAATTACATGCCCAAGAAAATGGATCCTATCCATCCAGAACTCACACTTTGAAAGTTTTGCAAACAGTTGTTTCTCCTTCAATACTTGGAGTACCGATCAAAGATGTTCCTCATGCTCCTCAGGGGTCTTAGAATAAACCAAGATATCATCGATAAAAACGACCATGAATCGGTCCAAGTATGGGTGGAAAATGATGTTCATGTCATTCATGAATATAGCAGGGGCATTTGTCACGCCGAATGGCATTACTACATACTCGTAATGACCATACCGAGTCCTAAACACGGTCTTGGGAATATCCAAGTCCTTCACCCGGATCTGGTGGTATCCCGACCGTAAATCGATTTTTGAGAAGACTGAAGCCCCCCTCAACTGATTAATCAGATCATCAATCCTCGGTAATGGGTACCGATTCTTTATAGTGAGCTTGTTCAGCTGTCGGTAGTCAATACATAGTCTCATGCTGTCGTCCTTCTTCTTGACAAGTAACACCGGTACGCCCCATGGTGACACACTCAGTCGAATGAACTGTTTACCAAGTAACTCATCAACTTGCTTCTTCAACTCGACTAATTCAGTCGGAGACATCCTATAAGGAGCACAGGAGACTGGATCGGTTCCAGGGATTAAGTCAATAGAGAATTCAACTTCTCTATTTGGAGGGACACCCGGCACATCATCCGGAAACACCTCAAGAAAATCACAAACAATTGGAATATCATGCACTCGGATTCTACTCTCACCCTCAGTCAAACAAGGCATCATAAATAACTGCGCTATACCTTGCACTACGTAATCATTACTGTTCTGCCTCGGAAAAATCACCTTTCGATTTTGGCAATCCACCAGCACCTTGTTGGCTGAAAGCCAATCCATGCCAAGTACGACGTCGAGGTCTTTCAGAGGCACACAAACTAAATCGAAGGTAAAACTCCGATCGCCCAACGTAAAGGTTACAACCTTGCACATCATTGATGTCAACACTTTAAAGCCGGTTGGATTGGCTACCTCCAAAGTCCGATTCATATACACAGTCGGCAACCTCAAACGTCTCACACAATCGTCAGCTATAAAGGAGTGGGTAGCTCCAGAATCAAAAACTACATCAAGAGTATGTTTACCGAGTGAGCACTTACTTTGTACTAAGTCATTAGCTTGTGCAGCTTGCTCGGCATTGATTGCATAAACCCGTCCAGCAGTTGGTTGCTCAGCATTTCTCTCTCGGTTATTTGGGGCATACATCATATTACCCCGAGCTCCATTGCCTCTGCCACCATTCCCTCGGCCGCCATTTCCGCGACCTCTTCCTCGGAAACCTCCACGCTGTACATTTGCATTGTCTTGCTGTAGCTGAGGGCAGTCGGGGTGTACGTGCCCTTTTTCATTACAATGGAAGCATACAACATCTCTTCCAACATCACACTCTCGGGCAAAGTGGTCACCACCACATCTGAAGCACTTCCCATTCCCAGGCCGACCTCCAAAACGTCCTCCACAATTTCCCCGTCCTCGGTATTTAGAGGAGGGTCCGCCTCTTCCAACATTGCCCGGCTTCTTGAAGCGAGGTAGGTGCGGTTTCAAGGATGAGTCAGTCCTGCTGCTCTGTCCCGAATGGACATTCTCATCTTCCTCAAAAATTCTACATTTATTCACCAACACTGGGAAATTCTGGATCTCCTGGTGTCTGAAGGCTCTCTTAATCTTGGGCCTCAATCCACTTTCGAACTTAATGCACTTGGAACCCACGGTTTCGGGTTGCTGAAATGGAAGATAAAACAGGCACAGTGCTTCAAATTTAGCAACGTATTCCTCAACAGTCATGGAACCCTGCTTTAATTCCATGAATTCTAATTCTTTCCGACTCCTCACTGTGTCAGGAAAGTATTTCTCCAGAAAACTCACTTTAAAATTCTCCCAGATCAACTGGGTACCTGTATCAGTCAATCAGGCCCTGGTGATCTTCCACCAACACTCGGCTTCAGCTCGCAGTATATATACAACATAGTCCACTTTCTGGGCCTCAGTACATTGAAGGCCACCAAAGATTCTTTCCAACTCCTGAATCCATGCATAAGCCGATTCGGGATTGAATCCTCCTTCAAACTCACTCGGCCTCCTCTTCAGGAAGCGGTCCAACCCTTGGTCATCATCAGTTCAAGGCTGGCTCTGCCTCTCGAATATGTCAGCAAAACGCTGGAATGTCATGGCTATGGCTTCCATGCTCTGACGGTTTGCCATGACTTATCCTGAAATTAACACCCCTTTCAAGGATAAGTTTACAGAATTACTCACTACCGATCGGACTTCAACCCAACATTCAACAATTATGACACATTATTATACAATCCTTAAGTATCATATAATCAATCGGACCAGGGTAGGAACAATTCTTCTACCCCCAAACAACACCTCATAGGCACATGGCCACTCAAATTGTGCTTAAACATAGATCAAATCCATCAGATGATGCAAATAATTACGACACTCGGTCATAATGCACACCACCGCTTACTAAGAGTAAGCATACCTTGACCTTGGACCTTTTAAGTCTGCTCTGATACCAAAATGAAACATCCTAACAAAATTAAATAAAGTACGAAACAAGGGAAAATTTTTCCTAAAAATTTTAAACGACTAACAGGGAAATCAAAGTAGGAATCCGACCAAAGAAAAGAAAAACTAGGTCAGGATTTCCTCACGTTAGCAAGACTCTGTATCATTCAAACAATGGACAGCGGAAGAAAGCGCCTAAGCGAACCATGATCGCTGGGGCGAAACCTTACTCGCCCAAGCGAACAAGGCACTTGGGTAATTCGGTCACTCGGTATCTAATCTCAAGTCCAGTCGGTATTCTCGTCACTCGGAATCGAAGCCTAAGTTTACTCAGGAATTATTCCCACGTACATACTTCACTCAGAGAACTCTCAGCCAGATCCTTATCTTATTCCTGAAAGGTTATATTCGTAATTCGCTCGTAACGTTTGGATCTATACTCGGGAAATGATTCCCTCGACTGTTTCACTCAAAATTATTTCCCCGGACAAATCTCACTCGGATGTGCTTCACACAGTTTTCACTCGGTATCTTTTTCACTCTAGGAGCTTTTTATAAAGTCAAGTCTCGCCTAAGGATTTTAAAGCTTCATTCACTCAGAAAATTCTAATAAGTTCTTACTCGGGAGTTTTTAAGTCAATTCCCACTCGGAATTATATGACTTCACTCACTCGGGATATCATGGCCTTATCCACTCGGAATAGGCTTATTAAAGGCCTTTCACGTATATCACCCTTCGATTGATCCTCCTAGGGGAATAGTCATTTAATGAGTGTAATTCACTCAGAATTAGCCCAACCCTTCTTCATTCGGAAGAGGGTCTCATATCTCACATCACTCGGATTTACCTTTGTTAGTCTAGTGGCCTCCTATAACTCGAGAGGGGGGTGAATTGAGTTATGATAATTTTAAGATTTCTAAACACACTTTTCTCAACTCTTAATTATGTTGTAATTAAATGTAAAAGAATATGACAGTGCACAATAGATTATATGAAATAAAAGACAGAGTGTAGGGTTGAGAGATTTGCAAACAGTATTTATACTGGTTCGGCCAACCACTGCCTACGTCCAGTCTTCTCAAGTCACCCTTGAGGATTCTACTATTGTTAAAGATAGTACACTAGTGCTTCCACACCTTGGCACAACCTTGCCCTTGTGTGAAGTATCACGAAACACCAAGAGTCTCACTACTCTTGTATACAATACTTTGGGAAACCTTCCCAAGCAACCAAGATTCTCACACTTTTAGTAAAGTGAACAAAGAAATACTCTCTTATTTAGAGCATATGGACAAATTGAAGAGCAATAATAAGTAGAAACTCTACTTAGAAGAATATAGCCTTTATTGGTCTTAAGAGAGAATTGGAAGAATTGGTATCTTTTTGCAAATGATGAGCATCCCTATTTATAGGGTTAGAAAGGCCTTCAAGAGTTGTGATTTTAGTGAATAAAATAATCAAAAAGGTACCTCTTGAATAAAATAATAATTTATGAAAAGATATGAGATTTCATCCATGTTTTTCTCGAAGAGATGTAATGTTTCAGCCTTTCTGACTTAGTGGTAATCAATTACCATAAGTGTGTAATCGATTACGTTAATTTAAAAACTTATTTTAACATGACCGTTAGTCTGTAATCGATTACAATAACCACGTAATCGATTACATGGGTCAGTTTTTAAACGTTTGTTGAAACATTGACTTTTGAATCATTTTAAAACATGGTAATCGATTACTCTTTTAGGTAATCGATTACTGTGAATCAGTTCTTAAAAACATATGCTGGACCATTGAATTTTAAACCTTTTTAAGACATGGTAATTGATTACGGTTGTAACGTAATCGATTACTTGAATCAGTTTTTAAAGTTAATACGTTGAAATCTTTTTATTTTGTATTTCAAAATGTCTTCAGACCTGGTAATTGATTACTTTAATGAGGTAATCAATTACGATTATTAAAATTCAGACTTTGGTAAAATTTTAAGTCATTGATTATTATTATTTTTAATGGCCATATTTTTCTTTAATAGAGTCTTACTATGATTCTGCCTTGGTCTTGAATCTTCATGCTTGATCTTGGGCATTTAGTCTTTGTCATTATCAAAATCCTTTATGGTCTTCATTCTCCCCCTTTTTGATGATGACAATTACCTGTATACTTCTGTACAAAAATTGATGCATGTTACTTTTAAGATTAATTTCTTTTTGTTTGTTGTATTTGATTGGTCCTTGTGTTGTACTTTTTTTCCTGATACTAAAAGTACTCTCCCCTTGAGTTTTTGCAGTGTTTGCCAATGATTGTTTTGATGCCAATGATTACAATGATTGCTATATCTCCCCCTTTGTCATTATCAAAAAGAATAATAAAAAGTTGTAAAGTGCAATGGATAGTATATATATTGATGAAATGTAAACGAACAACCAACAGGAGGACTTGTTTTTCATAAACAAAAACGGAAATTATATAGGGATAGCCAACAAAGCCAGAAGACTTGTGGTTCATAAACACAAATAGAAATTATTTAATAACAACCAATAAAGCAGAAAAATAGGCTAATCGGATGATGGTGGAAAACGGGAAAGGAGAGTCTGCATGGTGCTGTCCACATGATCAAAACGGTCACGAACATAAGAACGGAGGGACTGGAGTTCGGTGGCAAGGTCAGTCATGGAAAGAGAGCCGGGTACAGGATCAGGATCCTGAGGAGGAGCAGAATGTTTGGGAATCCATTCTCCTTCAGCGTTTTGCTTGTATCCAAACGAAGAGAGAGCAGTTTTGCCAATGGCAAAGGATCGCTGAGGCTTGATGCACAGTTCATCAGAGATGGGAACATTGAAGTGATGAAGAATTCGGGTAATGAGTCCAGCATATGGAAGGGGAGTGTTGGCTTTCAGAGCCTTCTTCATGCGATAGCGAATAAGAGTAGTCCAGCTAAGAGGGCGAACGGTTAAGAGAGACCACATAAGAACCAAATCTTCCTCAGTAATCTGGGCCAAGTTTGTGGTTCGGGGAACCAGAATGCGAACCAGAATGTAGTGCATGACCCTGCAACTAAACGAAAGAGAGCCAGCCAAGAGGTGACCAGCACATTCAGCAGTCTCAGAACACACAAGGCGACGGGCTTCAAGAGTGTTAAAGTCATGTTCCCAGTTGTCAGAAATGTGACCTTCATAATGTTCTCCGACCGACGGAAGTTCAGTGAGTTCATAAAAGATGCCAGAATCAATAACAATGGGGACCTTCTTGATTTCAGAAATTAAGCATCCATCAGTAATCTGAAGATTGGAGTAGAACAGACGGACCAGATCAGGATAGTGATCCTCTTTGATGGTGAGAAATGGGATGAGATTCTGAATATCAAAAAATTGATAGCAGTCAACATTTTCGATTATTGGAAGATCAATGCATTTGGGGTCAATGATGTCTCGGCAATGAAACAGAGAATAAAAGCGTGTTTGTTAAGCAGAGTTGGAGAAGAATTCCACAAAGGTATGAAGGGAAGGATTTGGTGTAGGCTGATCAGAGGAAGAAGAAGTGCCGAGAGTCCTCTTTTTCTTGGTTGGGACAGCAGGTGAAGGTGGGGTGGGAGTGTAAGTAGGAGAATGGTCAGCCATGGGAGTGAAAAACGGAGGAAGAACAAGATGAAGAGGATGGTGAATAGTGAAAAATAAGAGTGAAAGGAATGGTTTTTAACTGATTCGAATGGAGGTAATCGATTACATGAGTCAGCGTATGTATATTGTAATCGATTACGGGAAGTGGAATGGACAAGTAACTGACGGTAATCAATTACAATTTGATAGCCAGTGGGATGTAATCGATTACGGGGCAGTTTACGCGTTTTTTGAAATGTCACAGAGGACATGAGGGGACGTGACTGCTGCGTGGGAAATCGTGTGGAGAGAGTGGGAAATGGGAAAGCTGACGGTTTCAGTGATGGGATGCATATTAAATAATATTTTTTTTTAAAGTGGAAGGGAAAAATGATAATGGAATATTATATTATCTGGCAGTATCGAGGCAAAAAAAAATATTTAAGATACAAGATTTGAATGTTCAGAATATAAAGAGTCAGAAATAATATTTTTTTAAGAAAACATAACGTGTAGAACTCTTTGAGAAATCACACCTGACATGGATAGTGGGAATCGATTACATATAGTGTGTAATCGATTACTGAAGCTTAAGTTACTGTTCCACATGGAGTTTTCACCTGTTTGACTATTGAAAATATATGATAATCGATTACGTGTTGCATGTAATCGATTATAGACCAGTTTTTTTTTTTTGCATAATAATAATTGTTTTAATCAATTTTACGAGAAATCTATGATGCCTAACTCATTTCTAAGATTGAAAAATTGGTCTTTAGGCAAAGGTTTTGTGAATATATCGGCGAGTTGCTTATGGGTCTCAATAAATTCTAATATACAATCACCTTTTTGAACATGATCTCTAAGGAAGTGATGTCTGATTTCTATATGCTTAGTCCTTGAGTGTTGTACGGGATTTTTAGAAAGGTTTATTGCACTAGTATTGTCGCACTTAATAGGGATATGATCTAAATTAATTCCGTAATCTAATAGTTGTTATTTCATCCATAATATTTGAGCGCAACAACTACCAGCGGCGACATACTCAGCTTCTGCTGTGGATAAGGCGACACTATTTTGCTTTTTACTGTGCCAGGATACTAAGGCTGACCCTATTAGATGGCAAGTACCACTGGTACTTTTTCTATCAGTTCTACATCCTGCAAAGTCAGAATCGGAATACCCGACTAGATTGCAAGATGTTCCCTTAGGGTACCATAGTCCTAGATTTCCTGTACCTATTAAATATCTCATGATTCTCTTTACTGCTTTTAGATGAGATTCTTTTGGATTAACTTGGAATCTAGCACAGAGACAGACACCAAACATGATATCAGGCCTACTTGCAGATAAATATAGTAGTGATCCGATCATACCTCGATACATTTTAGCGTCAATGGATTTCCCAGCTTCATCTTTATCAAGATAGGTAGATGTGCTCATGGGTGTTGAGATGTTTTTGGCATTCATCATTCTGAATCGAGTCAATAGTTCCTTGTAGTACTTTGATTGATTGATGAATATACCTTCTTTAGCTTGCTTAATTTGTAGCCCAAGGAAGAAGTTCAGTTCTCCCATCATAGACATTTCAAATTCGCTCTGCATTGCTAGGGAAAATTCCTTACACAGATTTTCGTTAGTTGATCCAAAAATAATATCGTCAACGTATATTTGAACCAAGAGAATATTATTATCATTTCTTTTGATGAATAAGGTTGTGTCTACCTTTCCTCTGTTGAAGTTATTTTCTAGCAGAAATTTACTTAGTCTATCATACCATGCTCGGGGTGCTTGTTTAAGACCATATAATGCTTTCTTCAATTTAAACACATGGTCAGGAAATTTTTCACTTTCAAAACCCGGTGGTTGACAGACATATACTTCTTCATTTATATATCCATTTAAGAATGCGCTTTTTACATCCATTTGAAATAATTTAAAGTCCATATATGATGCAAAAGCTAAAAGCATTCTTATGGCTTCTAATCTAGCCACAGGAGCATAGGTTTCTTCATAATCTATGCCTTCCTCTTGATTGTATCCCTTTGCCACTAGCCTTTCCTTATTTCTTATGATTATTCCATGTTCATCCATTTTATTTTTAAAGACCCATTTAGTTCCTATAACTTGATGGTTGGTAGGTTTTGGGACTAGTTCCCATACTTGATTTCTTTCAAATTGGTTTAATTCTTCTTGCATGGCTATTATCCAATTTTCATCATCTGTTGCTTCCATAATATTTCTAGGTTCTATTTGTGATACGAATGCCATAGAATTGCATGCATTTCTAAGAGATTTTCGAGTTGTTACCCCTTTTGATATATCACCTATGATGTTGTCAATAGGGTGGTTCTTGTTGAACTTCCATTCTTTAGGTAGATCATCACTTGATGTTGGATTATCACCTTGATTTCTTGTGTGATCTTCCTTCTTTTCATCAATTTGAATTTGTTCCAGAGAATCTGTAATGTCATCTAAAGATCTTTCTACACTAGAAGGGTTAGATTCATCAAAGGTAACATGAACAGATTCTTCAATGGTTTGTGTCCTTTTGTTATATATCCTAAATGCTTTGCTTGATAAAGAATATCCAAGAAAAATTCCTTCATCGGCTTTAGCATCGAATTTTCCTAGGTTATCCTTTCCATTATTTAGTACAAAGCATTTACATCCAAATACATGCAAATGGGATAAATTTGGTTTTCTTCCATTATATAGTTCATAGGGTGTTTTCTTTAGAATAGGTCTAATTAATACCCTATTCATAACATAACATGCAGTACTAACTGCATCAGCCCAAAAATATTTAGGGAGATTATTCTCATTAAGCATTGTTCTAGCTAATTCCTCTAGTGATCTATTCTTCCTCTCAACTACTCCATTTTGTTGAGGGGTCCTAGGGGCTGAAAAGTTGTGTTTGATTCCATATTTATCACAAAACTTTTCAAATGATCTATTTTCAAATTCCCCTCCATGATCACTTCTTATGCTAATAATTCTAAAATCTTTTTCATTTTGGACTATCTTAGCTAACCTTTTAAAGGATGAGAAAGACTCATTTTTATTTTTCAAAAATAGAGTCCAAGTGAATCTTGAAAAGTCATCAACAATTACTAGGGCATAATAGTTACCACCAAAGCTTTTAGTTCTTGATAGTCCAAATAAATCCATATGTAGTAATTGTAGAGGCTTAGTTGTAAAGACAATATTTTTTGACTTAAAAGGTATTTTTACCTGTTTACCCTTTTGACAGGCATCACACATTTTATCTTTTACAAATTTTAATTTTGGTACTCCTATGACTAGATCTTTTTTAATTATTTTACCTAAGTGATCCATGTGTATGTGTGCTATCCTTCTATGCCAAAGCCATGGATCTTCCTCATGAGTTATTAAACATCGGGCTTGGCTAGATGATAAATTATCCAAGTTTATCATGTAAATATTATTGATTCTTTTTCCAATAAATTTTATAGTGTCATTATCTTTCTCTTTAATTATGCATGTGTCAGAGTTAAATATGACATGGTTACCTTTGTCGCACAACTGACTTATGCTTATCAAGTTGTGCTTTAGTCCTTCGACATACAGCACATTGTCAATAGAGGTTATAGGATTCTTTCCAACTTTTCCTATTCCAAGGATTTTTCCTTTGTTGTTGTCACCGTAGGTGACGTATCCTTCTTCCTTCCTAATTAGTGAGGAGAATTTTGATATATCTCCTGTCATGTGCCTGGAGCAGCCACTGTCAAGGTACCAGCTTGACTGTCTACTGACCAAGCAAACCTCTTCGGTGTTAGCCATTAAGCAAAGGTTAGCTTCTTCTTGATCTAATTCCTCAGAAGAGCTTAGGTCGTTGTCATCCCAAGCAATATATGCTCTTCTTTTATTTTTGAAATGCTTCTTTTCTTGTTTGTTCATATTCTTGTTTAGGGTTGGACATTCCATCTTTATATGTCCAAACTTTCCACATTCAAAACATTTTGGACCTTGATTGGCTTCATCATTCTTTTTGAAAGGCTTCCTGAAGTTTGGTCTTCTCTGCCCTTCTTTCTTCTTAAGAAATCTATTGAACCTTCAGACTAGCATTCCAAACTCCTCTGTATCATCCGTGCTTTTGTTTTCCTCCATGTTTTCATCATCACTTTCATTCATTGTTTGTATTGAGGTTTTGAGGGCAATACTTCTTCTCTTTTTATCCCCTTCTTCATGTTGATTTAGCCTGGTTAGTTCAAGTTCATGCTCCTGTAGTTTACCAAACAGAGTAGCAAGTGGCATGGTTGCCAAGTCTTGTGATTCTGATATGGCTGTTACTTTTGGTTGCCACTCCCTGTTTAAACATCTTAAAACTTTGTCAATTAAATCTTCGTTAGAGAAAGTTTTTCCTAAGCATGCAAGATGATTGATTATGTGTGTAAATCTCTTTTGCATATCCTGTATATTTTCATTATTATTCATCCTAAATAATTCATATTCCCTAGTTAGAGTGTTTATTCTTGATCTCTTAACTTCAGTTGTTCCTTCGTGAGTTACTTTCAAGGTATCCCACATTTCTTTTGCAGTTTTGCAATTGGATATTCTAAAGTATTCATCCATTCCTAAGGCTGAGGTTATTATATTTTTGGCCTTGAGGTTGTATTGTACTTTTGCTTTGTCTGCATCAGTCCATTCACTTCTTGGTTTAATCATGGTTACTTCTCCAACTACTTTGGTTGGTATGAATGGACCATTCTCAATGGAGTCCCATATGTCTATATCAATAGCTTCTATGAATATTTGCATACGGGTTTTCCAGTATTGGTATCCTACACCATTAAATATAGGAGGTCTATGGATGGAATTTCCCTCGGGGAAGACAGGGTTGGGAGAGGCCATTTCTACTTCTTGAAGTTTCTAAACTTTATACAAGAAGCTAGCTTTGATACCACTTGTTAGTCTAGTGGCCTCCTATAACTCGAGAGGGGGGGTGAATTGAGTTATGATAATTTTAAGATTTCTAAACACACTTTTCTCAACTCTTAATTATGTTGTAATTAAATGTAAAAGAATATGACAGTGCACAACAGATTATATGAAATAAAAGACAGAGTGTAGGGTTGAGAGATTTGCAAACAGTATTTATACTGGTTCGGCCAACCACTGCCTACGTCCAGTCTTCTCAAGTCACCCTTGAGGATTCTACTATTGTTAAAGATAGTACACTAGTGCTTCCACACCTTGGCACAACCTTGCCCTTGTGTGAAGTATCACGAAACACCAAGAGTCTCACTACTCTTGTATACAATACTTTGGGAAACCTTCCCAAGCAACCAAGATTCTCACACTTTTAGTAAAGTGAACAAAGAAATACTCTCTTATTTAGAGCATATGGATAAATTGAAGAGCAATAATAAGTAGAAACTCTACTTAGAAGAATATGGCCTTTATTGGTCTTAAGAGAGAATTGGAAGAATTGGTATCTTTTTGCAAATGATGAGCATCCCTATTTATAGGGTTAGAAAGGCCTTCAAGAGGTGTGATTTTAGTGAATAAAATAATCAAAATGGTACCTCTTGAATAAAATAATAATTTATGAAAAGATATGAGATTTCATCCATGTTTTTCTCGAAGAGATGTAATGTTTCAGCCTTTCTGACTTGGTGGTAATCGATTACCATAAGTGTGTAATCAATTCCGTTAATTTAAAAACTCATTTTAACATGACCGTTAGTCTGTAATCGATTACAATAACCACGTAATCGATTACATGGGTCAGTTTTTAAACGTTTGCTGAAACATTGACTTTTGAATCATTTTAAAACATGGTAATCGATTACTATTTTAGGTAATCGATTACTGTGAATCAGTTCTTAAAAACATATACTGGACCATTGAATTTTAAACCTTTTTAAGACATGGTAATTGATTACGGTTGTAACATAATCGATTACTTGAATCAGTTTTTAAAGTTAATACGTTGAAATCTTTTTATTTTGTATTTCAAAATGTCTTCAGACCTGGTAATTGATTACTTTAATGAGGTAATCAATTACGATTATTAAAATTCAGACTTAGGTAAAATTTTAAGTCATTGATTATTATTATTTTTAATGGCCATATTTTTCTTTAATAGAGTCTTACTATGATTCTGCCTTGGTCTTGAATCTTCATGCTTGATCTTGGGCATTTAGTCTTTGTCATTATCAAAATCCTTTATGGTCTTCAACCTTAGCTCTCTCTTACTCGAAATCATGTAAACATTATCCATTTAGTAGAAAATAAATGTACACAACTTAGACATTCACCCATATCATTACCCACTGAACAAGATAAAACACATAACATTATATATATTGAAATATGTTTAATTTTACTCTCAATACCGAGAGAATTCAAATCCTACACATTAAAAATAGAATGTTAAACTAAGAGCCGGCCAAGGCTATACAAAAACCATCTTTATAAAATATATATATACATGTACACTTCCACTGTACAATGTACTTCCCAGCAATCGGTGCTCTCCCATCATTCCACATTCCGAGTAACATCCACTGAAATATGGCCACAATAGGGGTGAGCTTATACATATAAAATCACAGTAATGACTCAGAAATCCTTTAGCTTTCCTCTACACAACATTAACTCTCAATCATTCTATCACATACACTGTCATTTAATATATCCACACACAGTATCATTCAACCAGTATTCATTCAAATAACACACAACCATGTTAATCAGTAATACACAGCCATATTGCTCATGTTGATATTTTCCATCCATACACATATAACCACATTGAGCTCATCATAAGTATAAGTGTGCACACATAAATTTTTAGTTGGATCCGATCAGTTTTATTAAGTTTTATGTTGCAACATAGGCTATAAGCCTTTTTCTCAGCTCCAAGCTGATCCGGCCATTTTACTGGTACCAAACTGTTTGCCCTCACACGTAACACAATCGCTCCAAGCGATAACGGGAGTGTTACGGGCAGCCCCGAGTCCAACTCGGTAAGCTTGCCTTGAGTCCAACCCAAGGTCTTTAAGCATTCAACACTTAGTGCACTCGTCACTGCCTCGAGTCCAACCCAAGGTCTTTCACCAAGCGTCCAATGCTGGTACACGAGTGTTTCACTCGGTATTGCCTTGAGTCCAACCCAAGGTCTTTTATTATTTTTCCATACATATTCATAAGCACAACAAAGGCATTTCACTCGGTAAAACCACATATCACATGCATCTCATGTATTCATGCTTTCAAATATAAAAATCCACACAGGAATCAACCAACAGTCCCATGATATACACTCGGTATTAGCAATATCAATAACATATACCATATGCTATTAAGTGTTAAACGACACATGGGACTTAGCATAACAAACTCTTAACGCATACACTCGGCCAACACAAATCCAGTACATTCTCATGCACTCACATGTTTACTAACACATATTTCATGGACGGAGAAGGATATAACCTTACGTGACTCAGCTAACACACACACACTCGGTATTCGAAAGTTATCATCATATGATTCACACTGCCAACATATTCATAACCATAAACACAACATACAGTACTTTCACCCGGTATCCATCCATAACTATGCATTTGAGATGTAAAGTTCCCCCTACCTTCTAAAAAGACGCAAGGAGCTCCTTTGTTTTTAGTGTTAACCCGTGCTCTGTTTTTCAACACTGATTTCGTTGCTCCTTCACTTCCACAATCACTCTCTCATGCTCAGTAATCGTCGAACCCAGTCGAACACCACACACGCAGCTTGGAAGACTGGAAATTGTTCTTCTTCTACTCGAACGATCGCTCCTTACCAACAGTTGGGAACCTCAAGTTTGCCACAACACCACAGTAACTGACGAAGAAGAAGAAGAACGAAGAAGAAGTGCAGAGGAAGAGGAAAAGTCTCGAGGGGGATTTGGGAGAAATAGAGAAGTGGTTGAGAGCTCTGAGCATGTACTCAAGGTAATGAGGAGAGTGAGTGGGAAACGTGCAAATGGCAGCCCCATCAAATCATGTGTCATGTCCAATTACTTCCATCCGCATCAATTTTCTTTTATTTTAAATTAATTCTCAATTAACAATTAATCCTAATTTGTAAATAAATCTTAATTTTTAATCTAGTCATTAATTTAATAATTAGGATGTTACACAAGGAATGAAAGATGAATTTGTATGGCTTGTAATAATGTAAATTATAAGTATTTTGTTTAAGTATTTATGTTATAAGATTTTATGTGTATATATTGTTTTGGATGACACAGAGCTGCTATATCTTATTAAATCGTGTGATTTATGGTAGGGGTTTATGGTAGTGTAGCATGTGTGTGTATGTTTTACTAATAGATGACACTAAGCCAATTAGATGATGATGTTGAACTATATATGTGTTACACCCAGGTATTACGAATGTAGATAGAGAATAACACCTAGCCAAAGTATTGAAGAAACTGTATTTTATGGGTAGGATATGTTTGATATGGTTAATGATAATGTTGTTATTATGTTATGTGATGAATGATGGTGATTAGAGGAATTAATGCATATATTAAACTGGTCTAATTCGGGGTCAAGGATCCAGAGTGGGGACCAGCCACAAAAGTTAATGATTTAAGTGGTTGTACACTGGTACAGTGGGTATCCGGTATTGTAATCCGAACTCTCAGTGGGAGAATCTAGTTTTGTTGTCCTGGAGATCCTTCACACCAAGCTTTCGCGTTGATGAGAGGGCAAAAGGTGGTGTCAACTGTGAAGATTCTCCGACGCTCAAGTCAGTGTAGAGAATGAGAAATTAAAGGAAACTTGAGCAATGTAATAGTATATTAAGAGTCAGAACAACGTAACTTTTTATGAGTGTAAAAATCAACTATTTATAGATGAGTATGGAGAATGAATCGTTAGGCACGGGTGGGGCTAGGAGACAAATAGTACAATGCTTAGTGTACGATTCTTACACACGACGTGGAGGGAGCCGCATTTCTCGCATATCATCCTGGTGGCTATACCTTGTACCTTTTGTCGGGTGATGTGGATAATTTTCGGTATGCAAGGGATCAATATGGGTATACCAGCTTGAGCACCTGGCCCACTTCAAGTAACAAGGAGTTGGGTAGTGGAGCAGCCACTTATCCTCTCAAAGTATGGGCGAACGGTTATATATAATAAAACATGGAGAGTGTAAGTTTTGGGTCAGGGGACAGAAAATACGTTACGTAGAGCATGCTTCTGACACATGGTAAGGGAAGGGCAGTGACTTTACCAATGTCCCCTGTGACCACACCTTATACCTTTTACCAGGCAGAACGGATCATATCCAGTGTGTGAGGTGTTAACCTGGACATACCGGTATAGGAAGAACGCCTATATGGTCTAGTAGCCCAGAGGCCTACCTGCAGCTTCGGTAGCATGTGGAAAACAAATAAAATGACACCCTTGCCCTGGTACTAGTATCTAGACCGGATCATCTGTCCCTTAGCTTATGTGAGGGACTGGTAGAGTTGCTTACATAAGCTAAACTATCTGTATATGAAGTCTTGATACCGGTGTGATAAATGAGTATATCTGCGGATACGTGTATGCGTCGTACTAATAACCTGCTTATCAGTCCGTTCTTAGTATGAGGATGCCACTCTCAAGATGCCTATACAACAGATTCAGACAATGATAGTGGTTGTGAGAGGATCCCAAGGGTTTTGGGAATCGAAACTCTTGGTATTCAACTGTTGTGAATACGGAGCCTTGAAACGCTTCCAATGATGAGCATTTAATGCTTTTAACACGTGAGTCATAATAGCCTCAGAGTACGTGGTTTCGTAATCATTGCTGGGGCTGTTATGGGCCTAAAATTTGAATTTTTGGGCCCATTTCAGAATAGACTCTTCACAAATTGTTACCATTTTCACGCGCTTGGGCTTGAAACGACTATATCATTTGGCTCTGAAACATCGCATTTTCTGACAAACGACACAACTTATGGCTAGTGGTTGGACCCTTCAGTGCCTACAAAAGGACCACTTAGCACTCTTTGGAAGGCATTTGCATCTGCTACCTTAGTGAAACTTTGTTGAAATTTTGAGAAGACAGTTGCTGCCATTTTTTGCGAAGTTCCTTCCTCTTCCAACCTTACTTCCCTTTAGGTAACCTTACTTCTCTCTTTTTCTTAAGCTTCTTCATCTTCATTACCTTTATATTGCAACCATGCGCCCTAAGTAGAACCGTGCTGGTCCTTCGAATAGCAGGGAAAATACCCCTTACAGGCCCTTCGGTTATCATGGCGGAAGGATTTCTGTGGGTCTTTCCAGAGTGAGGCCTCGTGGTTCAGGGAGAGGTGAAACCTCTTCATCAAGGTGGCCAGTGGCTAGCCCAATCCTGAATCCTCCTCTAGTTTTGAGGCCAACGATTCCCAAGGAAGCTCGTCAGGTTCGGAATGGTTCCTTGCTAATGACGTTGCTTTTTACCATAGCACGGATGCCTTTTGCCATGTGGCAGATGAGATGGAGATCATAGGGCATGGTAAAGTTCTAATTCTACGCACTCAGGAAGGGTACATCAACGTTTTGGCACACCGGCTAGACTAGGAAGCCCTAAACAGGACTCACCCTTACTACTGGGTAAAGGAGGAGTTCAAGAAGATCCCCTCTCGACATACACGTGAGGACGGTAGGCCGATGTCCCCATGCTTCAGAGTCTTCACAGAAGAAAGACTAAGCGAGAGGTTTATGGTCTTGGTACCCCAACCACGGGAGAGGATCTGCCATAAGGTGCCAGACAACTGCTCTGTATATATGTACGACTTCGTCTTCCAGCACCTCGGAGTGCGTTTCCCTCTTAATGACTTTCAAATAAACGTTTTGAGATTTCTAGAGTATGCCCTTTCACAAGTGCAACCCAACGAGTGGAGTCTCATTCACTCTCTTGAGGTCTTGGGAGCACATTTCAGCTTCAAACCCACTATGGCTATGCTTTTATATTACTGCCAGGTGGTCCGCCGTGCAAATAAGAAAGGCGGTCTTGGTTTTGTCACCCTCCGCTATGATGCCAAGGTTATAAACTTCAAGTCCTTTACTGAATCGGCCAAGATTGACAGTCGATCTTTCAAACGGTATTACACGAGGATCCGGATTCAACACAATAAACCAGTCTTCTGGCTTAGTAGGATGCCATCGCAGCTGGCAAGTGGCAACTGGCTGAGCAGAGCAGTCTCCTCAAGCCTTTGAGACGCACCGTCGACAGCGTGAAGGAAGCAGATGAGCTGGCTTCCAAGCTGGAGCACATAAACATTTCTGTTGCTAAGGACAGGGCTCATTTGAAGACAGCAGAGGAAAAGCTGAAGAAGGCCCAGGAGCTGGAGCTGGAACGTTCTGTGGAAGTATCCGCCCTGAAGAGCACGGTTAAATCTCTTGAAGGAAAGGTTATTAAACTTCAGGCGGAGACGACTGGGGTTCCTCAGCTTAAGGAGGATCTTAGGGCAGAGAAATAAAAGAATGCTCAGCTCTCTAAGGACTAGAAGGTAGCGGAGGCCGGTAAGCTCAAAAGCGGCGAAGAGTTTGCTACAAAGGAGAAGGAGCTGCTTAAAAAAATTGAAGAGTTGAAGCAGGGGAGTGCCACAGCTGGGTAATTGGAGAAGGAAAATGCCAAGCTAAGGAAGGATCTGGCTAAGGCAAAAGCCAGGGCAACCAAGGCTGTAAAGGCCTGCACAGCTGTGGCCTATGAATCTTTTAGCTTAGCTGTCCGTCAAGTATATATACTATCGCAACCCCGGAGTGAAGTTCAACTTTTATGGTATGAGCCTCTTTTATGAATTCCACAATGGGAAGCTAGTTATGGTAGTTAATGGTCAGCATGAGGAACCTCCTTCTTCTCTATACGAGCTGCCACCTCTCCCTGAAGGCCAGAGCATGGGACCTCTTTCAGCTACTTCGGGCCAAGAAGATCCCAATAAAAAAGAATCAACTCAGGAAGGGGAGCCCGGAGGTGAGAGGGCCCAAGGCGACAAGGCAGAAGGTCAGCCTTCTTAGGAGAACTTTGGAAAATGCTCTGCCAAAGAAGGCGAAGCTGGCAGAACTACTGGAGAAGAAAACAGAGGAAAAGAGGCTACTACAACTGGAGACCAAACGCCTGCCTCTTAGTCTTTATATTTTCTTTTTTCTACAACTGTGTTCCAGGATCAGCTCCAGCTTTAACTCAATTTCAAACAATCATGTATAAACTTAATTTGCTATATTAATGAATTATTTTTTCCAAATATTGTTTCTGTTTCTGATGTTTCTTCCATAAATTTGCTAACTTTTACCTTCGTAAAATTCGTTAAGCCGTTCTCTGAGTTCAGCTTAAGATCCACTAGCGATGATCATAATGTAGGATGGAACAGTTAGATCGGATTCCAGTAACCGTACCGTATAACAGAGACTTGAACTCGATGAATATTGTCCCCAAGCATGTGTTGACTACGAAGGGCATAAGTATTTGCTGTAGAATAATACCTTTAAATCTAAAGAATGGGAACTTTGGTCCACTTTGATAATAGACGTACTCATTGATTTACTTGATGAGAGATATCATTCAAGATAGAAGTAATGATCGGGAATATCCTTCCTGCAAGAATCTGCCCCAATCATAAGGATAATGATTAGGCCTTCAATCACAAGAATGGTGATTGGATTTGTCCATGCCAGGAGGTATACCATCAATCATAAGGATGATGAGTGACATTATCCGTCTTGGGGAATTATACCTCGATCATAAGGATGATGATTGGGTCTTTAATCACAAGAATGGTGATTGGAATTGTCCATGCTAGGAGGTGTACCGTCAATCATAAAGATGATGAATGACATTATCCGTCCTAGGGGATTATACCTCAATCATAAGGATGATGATTGGGTCTTCATTGGTGTTCAGCCAAACCTACTAACTGTACCTAGAGTTTGGTTTAATCCTACAATCTAGGTTTTCTAATGGGGTTTGGTACAGCCTTGGTGAAGGTCTGATCCTACAACCCTTCGGTTCACTCGAGAAGTTACATTTCCAATTACAGAATAAGTAATTGGGATCATTCATCCTGAGGGTCTCCACACAAACAAGGTAATGCTATAAATCATAACATAAAAGAAAAAGGTGAAGACATCATGTTCATAAATTGAATTCTTATTAAGTTGAATATGGATTACAAAGAGAGCGTAAATGGGGTCATGTCTCATTAAAACCTTCTTGAGAAAACCCATTGGGAAAAAACTCAAGTAAGGAAAAAGAGTACATGTCGTCTTACCAACTAACTGTAGTAAATACGTAAGTTCTGAGTGTTCCACTTGTTATGGATTGGTGTACCATCAAGATTCTCCAACCGATATGACCCTTTGCTAGTCACCTCGAATACCCTGTAAGGACCTTCCCATGTCGGTGCTAATTTACCATGGTGAGTAAACTTATTTCATACACTTGCCTTCCTTAGAACGAGATCTCCTGTGTTAAATGCTCTATGTTGCATGCGCTTGTTGTATCGGAGGGTGGCCTTTTCTTTAATTGCCTGATCCCTAACAAAAGCTTCTTCTCTTAGCTCTTGAAGAACATCCAACTTCGATGCCAGATTGGCATTATTATTCTGCTCGAAAAAATACTCCACCCTTGTTGACCTGGTCTAGAGTTCCACTAGAATCATTGCCTCAACACCGTAAGTAAGGTGATATGGGGATTCATTGGTGGAGGAGTGAGGTGTAGTATGGTATGCCCACAAGACATGGCACAACTAATCAGTCTATCTGCCCTTTGCTTCACCTAGACGCTTCTTTAGCCCCTTCAATACTTCTCTATTAGCCATCTTGGCCTGGCCATTCGTTTGAGGATGTTCAACAGATGAGAAGATTTGGACTATCCCCAGTCCTTCAAGCAATTCCGTGAACTTCCTATCAGTAATAATCCATCCTGGGATTCCGAATCGTGCTATGATGTTCTCGTACACGAAGCGTCATGTCCGGGCTGAGGTAATATGCACAACGGGCTCTACTTCTATCCATTTGGTAAAGTAATCCACCCCAACTAATAAGATACTTGATTCCACCAGGCGCTAATAGGAAAGGACCTAGGATATCGAGGCCCCACTGATGAAAAGGCCATAGCACGACGGACGTAGAAAGTTCCTGGGCAGGTGTGTGATGAAGATTGAAAAATCTCTGACACGGATCACACTTCTTTACGAACTCAATGGAGTCTTTCTTCATTGTGGGCCACCAGTAACCCGTTCGAAGAACCTTCCTCATCAGGCTTCTACCTCTGGTGTGGTGTCCACATTGCCCCTTATGCACATCTTCCAGAACACTCTGTACCTCATTTTCATTCAAACACCTGAGGTATGGCACAGAAAATCCCCTTTCGTATGAGTATGCCATCTACCAATGTAAAGTAAGCTAGCTCCCTTTTTAACTTCTTCCTCTCCAAGTCATCAGTGGGCAGCTGTCCGTCCATGAAGTATCGTATGTAAGGGACTACCCACGAATTCTCGTTGAAGGCGCGGTATAATATTGCATTCAATGACAGAGTCAAAGGGATGCTGGGCGATGTCAGAGTGCTCTGCACCATTATGGTTGTACTCCTAGGTTGCTTCGTACTCGCCAATCTAGAAAGTATATCCGCCCTAGTGTTCTCTTCTTGAGGTACGTGTTTAAACTCCAACAATACAAATATCTTCTTCAGCGTATTCACACAATTCAAGTACAACTGGAGGAAGGGTTTGTAACACCCAAAATTTTAAAATAAAAGATTTATTAAGGAGATAAATATTAAATGATTATAGTTGGGTTAATTAATGTTCCAAAATATTGGGAATAAATAAATTAAGATTTTTAGGAACTGTTTATAATTTATTACGACCGGATAAGCTAAAAATGAGCCCTGTTAAAATATGGGTGTCGGACCAAGTATCTCCGATTGCGATGATATTGGTCAGGGCTATTGAGGATATTATTGGGAATCTGAATATGTGTTCGGAATAATTTTTAGATAAGGTATTGAGCCCAAACTGAGATCCTGTTTATCAAAAAACGATGAATCTTTAATGAGGGATTAAAAATAAAGCCAAATGACCCATTTTCCCTTTTTTATTCCCGTGGCCTCCTTGGTCTCATTTGAGAAAACACTTTACTTTTCTTCTATACTTTTCTCTTTCACTTCTTCTTCTTTTCTCCTAAAACCCTAAGCAAAAAGGTGGTGGATTTCTTCTCCTCTCCCATTTCCGTTCTTGGAGCTTGGAAGAGTTCGGAGCTTGAAGTCCTACCCTTCTTTCTCCTCATTTTCGTGTGGTTTTCCCTCTCTTGGAAAACTCTCTCTTTTCTTCTCTTGAGGTAAGCTTTTTCTATTTCTCAAGAGTATGAACTAGGGGTTTTTTGGGTTTTGATATTGGGAAAGTGATTTAATGAGTGTTGTTGGGTTTTAGAGAAACCCTAACCCTAAGATTTGGGGGAAATGCAAAATATGAGTGGAGAAGCATTTGTTGTGTTAAATAACTATTTTTGGTGAGACGAAATGGTGTTATTAATGGTGAATGGCCATTAATGAAGCTTAATGGTTGTTGGGTGTAACATCCCGATTTCTAACTTAATTACCGATTGAAGTTAAGCTATTAATTAAAGGGTAATTACAGAATTAGGATTAATGGTTAATTAGAGTAATTGCTGATTTGGGTAGAAATAATTGAATAAATAATAATAATAGTGCCAGGCGAAAGGACACATGTGTCCCTAGGAGTATAAGACAACTTCAGCTCTCTCTTTCTCTCATTATTCACGTTAGCAGCTCTCCTTGTACGTGTATATGGTCTCTCCTTCCCTGTTTCTCTTCTTCTTCATTCTCATTCTCGTTGCCACTCGAACAGGAAAGAGTCGAGAGCTCCTAAAGGAGCATCAACGCAGCTCTGACTTCACTCCCTGTTCTCTCCTTCCTCCCTATTGCCTTCTTCCTCTCCTTCTTCTTCTACGTGGAGCTGTGGTATTCCAGTTGGAAGGCTGTGCTGGAAGTGCTTTGGAGCTGTGGAGGAGACGGACCCGTTGGAGGAAAGGAGCAACTCTGGCCCAGGATCAACGCTGAACTCAAAGGCTGTTGGAGGAGTAACGGAGGGATGATCGGTCAACACTGCAACTTGAAGAGTCCCTGAACCCCGACAGCAGGTAAGGGGCGCTTTGCATGTCAAGCACGTGGTTTATGACCGGGTCCCTGGTGCTTGCTTAATGTAATATGTGTGTGAAATGTGTAGATCGATGTGTGGTGATTGACTGATTGTGCATGCAACTTCCGAATTGGGACATCTGTGAAAGGTTGAGGGTTGTGTGACCTCGTCTTTGAGTGCCTGTTAATACTTCTGTGATGCATGTTGTTGAAATTTAAGTTTGCTGAGTGAATGTGTGTGTGTTACCATTATCCCCGAATGCATGAGATGTGAATTGATGCGTGATTTCCATTTTGAATGCCGTGTGGAAAGGTATGCTGACTCTGTTAAAAATGTTGAGTGGATGTACTGTAATGTGGTTCCCTATGCTTGCTGTTGTGAGTTATTATGATAGAGGCATGTGTTGCTGTAATGGAATGTGGGATTCCGAATGAATCTGATTGCTGTGTGGGGGATCGGTTGTGACCCATTGATGGCTGTGTGAGACGCGTCTGGTAAGCTTGGATGTTGTTGTGGATTTGCATGAGATTGCATATGTGGGATGATTCCCAGATTCCTGACCAGTTCCATGAGGACGGGGGGCCGGAATGGCATCTAAAGTCATGTAAAACGAGTTCCAGTCAGATTCCTGGTTAGATCCATGAGGACCCGTGGTAGCCGATGGAGCTAGAGCTGGGTCTCGAGACGTCACGGGGTGACCGGTGCCACACGGAAAAGGCTAGTGGACGAGGGACCGGGAAGGAATCTGCACTGAACTCACTGTTTAAGTCAGATCCGCATGCATGAGTCTATGAGCATTGTTAGTGAGATTATTGTGTATTGCATGGATTAATGAATTGAGTGAACTCCGACTAGACGATGTAGTATGAGCAAATTCCAACTGAACGAATGTACGGGTATTGATACCGTTGCTGAGTGCAGTGTGATGCTATGATTGAGAATATATGTTATTGTGCAACTTCCGATTGAATGATGTGGTCTGACCCTTAAATTAATTGGCTATATATATATATATCGTTATGGATTGAACCTGGTAAATTATATAATTGAGAATGGAGGTAAAGTCCGAGTCAATAGCTGTCACTTTATATGCAAAAGCTCACCCCTACACCATTTTTCAGTGTGTGCAGGTCGTGCTCGGAAATGATGATGAGGTTTCAAGTCCGAGTGTGGTGCACTCCGACTGATGAGTACCTGTATCGCTTTTTTTATGTTCTGTCCGTGTAGCCTTGGCCGGCTCTTATGTAAAATGACGATCAAACATATCCATTTATAAAGATTGAATAATTATGGTGTCATTGTGTGGTATCGTATTGGTAAACGCATAATATCAAGTTAATGAGTATTCCGAGTATATGGTTACATGCTTGTGGGTCGGTAGATTGAATTTGTGGGCAAATTTATGTTTCTGAGAATATGTATTCCTATGTATGTGCTTTGTACTGACTCGATGCGTTTTCCGACTGGGATGTGTTGCTAAATGACCCGAGGGCTGTTGATGAGTGAAATTATGTCAAGTTGGTGGTTCCGAGTGAAGATCCTGAGTGACTCCGAGTGAAAATATAGGTAAACCTGAATGAGGAAGAGTTCTCATTCCCGAGTGGAAAACCTTGGGTAATTCTCATCCTGAGAGAGGAGTTAGCGTAGTGGTTTAGAATGGAATGGGTTCTGAGTGTAAAACATTGATAATCCGAGTGAAAGATGTAGAATCCGAGTGGGATTACCCTCATTTCCCGAGTGGATCCTTAGGCTGACTTTGTGAAGAAAATTGAGAGACTAGGTTATGGGTTACCGAGGGAAGCGAATATTGGGGTTGTTCCCGAGCGAATGGAACCCTTTAATCTCGAGTGGTTTGAGCGTTACCCAGCGAATGGCTGTCTCGTATTCCGAATGGTGGATTAGCCGAGTGTGGCTTCTCACTCCAGCGAGCGTGCGGGTTTGGAAGACTCTTACTGTGGTTTCGTCCAAACGTCCCTGGACCTCGCCCGAGCGAGTTAGAGTTGTTATGGATTTCGCCCAGGCGCTGATGTGTTTCGCTGAACCGAATGGGTCGGTTCCAGCCTTGTTCCTTCCGCTGTTTGCCATACGCATGAATATTCTTTTATTTCCCTTGCCTTCTTTCTTTTTTTTATGCCGATTGACCAGTGGTTGATTTTGTGAAAATTTTTCCTTGTTTTTGGAATTATTATTTATTAGAATTAGGGTGTTACATTTTGGTATCAGAGCAGACCGAAAGGTCCAAGGCCAAGGTATGCTTACCGAGTGTAAGCGGTTGTATGCAGTATGACCGAGTGGTTATCATTATTGTGATATTGATTTGTGAATAGGAGGTCATTTCCCTCCTGGTCCGATTGATTGTATGCCCTGACTTAATCGATATTGTATGTGCTTGATGATCTGGTATATGAATGGTGTGGTTGTATGCCTGTGCCTCGTTGAGGAATTTGAACGTGTGCTGAATGAATAGTATATGATTTGAGATACAAGAAATGTGTTAGCCTTAGTTCCTTTTACTTGAACTTGAACCCTTGGAGTAGAAGACATAAATTGGTGCCTGTAATTAATTACACCCTCCATGTTGCGTGAACTCCTATACTGTGCATGAAGATCCGAGTAATATACATATGCGTATTTGTTGTGTGCGAGAGATTAGTTTAACTATAAGTCGAAAATGGAGACGAGTGTTGACGTGGGAAGAGAGTTAGTGACTCCCTCCGAGTGAAAGGAAACCTAGGTAATCCCGAGTGAATGAGACAGTGTGATGCCGAGCAAGAGTTTACCGACCAGAAGATGACACCTACGACTCTGAGTGGATCCATTATAATAAATGATTAAGTAGATAGAAAATCCGAGCGAGTCTTGACTTAGTGGGAAAACCAGAGTGGGAGAGATTATAGTTTCCGAGTAAGAATGAGTGAAGAGGACGGGTGACACCGAGTGGGAATCGATCTGGATACCCTTCGAGTGATAACTGTTGAGGTTTCCCGAGTGAAGAGTGACTAAATAATTCAGAGTGAGGAGTCCCTTTTTAAATCCGGGTGAAAGGAATGTGTGCACACTATAATGGCTGTTGAGCTCAATATGAATTACATGAATATGTGGAATGTTATTTAGAATAACATGATTGAATGGAATCCGATTAAATGAATGTATGTATATTAATGTTGTAGCTGTAATGCATGCTGTGGTGGATGATATGAATTGTATGGCCGAATGTGAATTTGATATTCCGATTGGATGATTGAATATATATGTGTTGATGTTGTCGCTAAGTGCAAGGTGAGCCTATGGCTGTGATTATATAGGATTGTAAATAATGTAAGTGATATAGCTGAGAGCTGGCTGGATAGATTCTGATTGAATGATAGCGTGTATGTATGATTTTTTTTTGTACAAGTCGGAAGCTTGTAGCCATTATACTGTTTTACCGTAGGGGTAAATTATATTACATGATTGTTGTTGTGCGACGTGCCCTACGTGATGCATCATGATAATGTTGATGTTGATGAGAATATGTGCTTATATGTATATGCATGTGAATTGCCATTAATTCTTGTGAGTAAGTACTAGCTGAGTGAGTTGATCGGTGCGTGTGAGAACGTTGTTAGGGAGACTAACATGGGTTGCATGGATTTGAATGAACCCCGATTAGATGATGACGTATAAGTGAATTCCGACTGAATGAATATGTATGTACCGATACTGTTACCGAGTGTAATGTGGTGTCATAATTGAGAATATACGTTATTGTGCAACTCCCGATGGGATATGATGTTGTGAATGAAATCCTTAATGTAGTTGAGAATTGATTTAAGTAAATTCGCTCGGATGAACACATATATATATATATATATATTGATGCTATTGTTGAGTGCAATGTGTGGTTATGGTTATGGTGCATGCTGTAGTGGACAATAATATAGCCGTGAATAATTGTTATAAAATCCGACTGAGTGGTTGTATGTGTATTAGTGTCGTTGCCGAGTCTATGGTGTGTTATGACAACATATGTGAATGTGAATTACTTAATCCTGACTGAAGTGCATGAAGCCGAATGAGTGACGTCATTATATAACTGAGAACTGAGAATTTAGTCCGAGCCATGGTTGTGAGGAATAAGATTTAGAGGAAATATTTACTCGGTGCTGGCTAGAAGCCGATTGTTGTATTGCCTTAATTCTGTTTTACAGAGGTGATAAATGATTTTCATGATTATTGATGCGTGATGTACCCTATGTGCTGCATGATGTTGATGTAGGTGTATTATTTATGTGTGTGAACTGCCATTAACCACCGTGTGAATTAGTATTAGTTGGGTGAAGTCTGGTCCGTGTGAGGCATGCTGCTCTAAGATGACTCTTCCTGCCATAGGTAATGTGGCAGCGTACACGTTGTAGTGACCATGTGATTGTTGTAACCCTATAGGAATGAGACGTCATCCTATAAGTTGGATGTAGCAATTCATGAGTTGGGCAGGTGAAGCTGTAACTGCTTATGATGATGGTGAGTCTTTCAGACGATTCCGAGTGATGATGAGAGTTATCTTAAATGAGTGTTATATGAGTGTGTACCAAAATGAAGGTAAAAGGTTTGTTGACTTTGACGTGTCTGCTTCCGAGAGGATTAGAGGTTGCTGGGTATGGATTGGCTACTAAAAGGATGATTGGTAATGGAATATGAAGGGCGATCAACTGTCACTGAAGTTAGAGTTTTTGAAAAGTTAACCGAGTGCTACTGTAAGCCTAATGAGGAAACCAGGATTGGAGCCAAACTAAATTGTAAGGTTAGGAATTGCTCGGGAAAGGTTAGTAAATTCCGAGTGTGTGAGGGTGGAGACAATTCCGAGTGAAGTCCTTGTGGGAAAGAACTGCTAAATGAAAATTTTGGGGTTCCGAGTAGAACCTTATTGAGAGGATCATTACTAAGTTAAGGGAATGGTGTCTGAGCGTAACCTTCTGGGTAAGGCAAGATTCGAGTGACGTGACTCGGAGTGTATCACTTCCGAGTGGAGTAGCACCGTGTGGAACGATTCCGAATAGTAAGATAGAGAGTGCAGAATTCCTAATACCCTTGGGATGTCCAACCGAGTGGTCTTCCAGGAGAAAAGTACTTCTCGTCAGAAATTGGAACTTCGAGTGTGCAAGTTTTCGAGTGAATTACCCAAGGGAGAGAAAATACCGAGCAGTAAAATTATTCATAGCTGTGTTCGGGTGATGTGAAGCTGCTGAATTGAACTCAGATTTATATTTGGAGTAAGCCTGGATTCCGAGTGGAAATTTGGTAAATAGGAAGTCTCCGAGTGAAGGACCTCCAAGAGGAGTAGATATCCAAGAGAAGGATTTATTTAAAATCGTACTCAGGTCAGCGTTTGGGACTGCTGGGCTTGGACTCAGGTTAGTTTCACGGAAGGCTTGAATTATGAGTAAATTCTGCAAGTGGAAGGATTCTCGGATGAGAACTGTCCTTAAAACCCCGATTGAAATTTTCGAGTGAGAGGGCCGAGTGACATTCGTGGGTTATAGGCATGCAGTTAGCCAAAGGAATGGTTAAGAAGCTGAGATGTATGGACCGAGTGTGGTACCTGTACGAGGGAAATCCAGACAAGTGTGCTAATTGAAGCTTATGGGAACTCGTTGAGTGTTTGTTTTGGTTAAGAAAGGAATCTCGTGGCCGAAAATTTGAAAATCCGAGAGCTAAATCCGAAATGAATCGGTCAGTAGTGAGTATCCTAGGGAATTAGTAATGTTGTTCACCGACTGGATTCTTCCCAATGGTCGAATAACGGCTAGAATGTGTCCCATGTGACCCAATGTCAAGCCTATGCTTTGGGTGAGCATATGGTCGTGCCGAGTGACACATTGAGTCGAGAGACCCGATGGTGTGAATACGCCGATCGGTGTTGAGGATGTAAGGCCGAGCGGCCAAAGAACTGGAAAGTGCCAATGGCTAGGGTGAACTGGCAGAGCTGAATGGGGGCAACTACGTGGGAAATGGAGTCCCAAATGTAATGAAGGCTATGAAGAGCTGTCTTATGCTGATTAAAAATTACGAAGCAGTCGAAAACGTGATGGATGAAGAGTTGCAGTCGGAACATGGCTATGGTATTCCGATCTGTTTGTTGAGGTAAGTCTGAGTGAAAGAAAGGAATGTTATTCCGAGTCAATGGTGCCACTTCCGAGTGGGAATGTGTTAAGCATAATGTCCCAATTTTCCGGGTGGAACAATCGGTGAATTGCTTTGGAGGCCAATTGTGCCGACTGGGATTTAAGCAATGGATGAATACTTAAGGAACATAGATGTGTAACTGCTTATTGTGGTATGTTAGTGATTTCCGAGTGGTTTATTAAGGCTAAGCATGTGTTTGAATTTCGAGGACGAAATTCTTTTGAGAGGGGGAGAACTGTAACATCCCGATTTCTAACTTAATTACCGATTGAAGTTAAGCTATTAATTAAAGGGTAATTACAGAATTAAGATTAATGGTTAATTAGAGTAATTGCTGATTTGGGTAGAAATAATTGAATAAATAATAATAATAGTGCCAGGCGAAAGGACGCATGTGTCCCTAGGAGTATAAGACAACTTCAGCTCTCTTTTTCTCTCATTATTCACGCTAGCAGCTCTCCTTGTGTGTGTATATGGTCTCTCCTTCCCTGTTTCTCTTCTTCTTCATTCTCATTCTCGTTGCCACTCGAACAGGAGAGAGTCGAGAGCTCCTAGAGGAGCATCAACGCAGCTCTGACTTCACTCCCTGTTCTCTCCTTCCTCCCTATTGCCTTCTTCCTCTCCTTCTTCTTCTACCTGGAGCTGTGGTATTCCAGTTGGAAGGCTGTGCTGGAAGTGCTTTGGAGCTGTGGAGGAGACGGACCCGTTGGAGGAAAGGAGCAACTCTGGCCCTGGATCAATGCTGAACTCGAAGGCTGTTGGAGGAGTAACGGAGGGATGATCGGTCAACACTGTAACTTGAAGAGTCCCTGAACCCCGACAGCAAGTAGGGGGCGCTTTGCATGTCAAGCGCGTGGTTTATGACCGGGTCCCTGGTGCTTGCTTAATGTAATATGTGTGTGAAATGTGTAGATCGATGTGTGGTGATTGACTGATTGTGCATGCAACTTCCGAATTGGGACATCTGTGAAAGGTTGAGGGTTGTGTGACCTCGTCTTTGAGTGCCTGTTAATACTTCTGTGATGCATGTTGTTGAAATTTGAGTTTGCTGAGTGAATATGTGTGTGTGTTACCATTATCCCCGAATGCATGAGATGCGAATTGATGCGTGATTTCCATTTTGAATGCCGTGTGGAAAGGTATGCTGACTCTGTTAAAAATGTTGAGTGGATGTACTGTAATGTGGTTCCCTATGCTTGCTGTTGTGAGTTATTATGATAGAGGCATGTGTTGCTGTAATGGAATGTGGGATTCCGAATGAATCTGATTGCTGTGTGGGGGATCGGTTGTGACCCATTGATGGCTGTGTGAGACGCGTCTGGTAAGCTTGGATGTTGTTGTGGATTTGCATGAGATTGCATATGTGGGATGATTCCCAGATTCCTGACCAGTTCCATGAGGACGGTGGGCCGAAATGGCATCTAAAGTCATGTAAAACGAGTTCCAGTCAGATTCCTGGTTAGATCCATGAGGACCCGTGGTAGCCGATGGAGCTAGAGCTGGGTCTTGAGACATCACGGGGTGACCGGTGCCACACGGAAAAGGCTAGTGGACGAGGGACCGGGAAGGAATCTGCACTGAACTCACTGTTTAAGTCGGATCCGCATGCATGAGTCTATGAGCATTGTTAGTGAGATTATTGTGTATTACATGGATTAATGAATTGAGTGAACTCCGACTAGACGATGTAGTATGAGCAAATTCTGACTGAACGAATGTACGGGTATTGATACCGTTGCTGAGTGCAGTGTGATGCTATGATTGAGAATATATGTTATTATGTAACTTCCGATTGAATTATGTGGTCTGACCCTTAAATTAATTGGCTATATATATATATATCGTTATGGATTGAACCTGGTAAATTATATAATTGAGAATGGAGGTAAAGTCCGAGTCAATAGTTGTCACTTTATATGCAAAAGCTCACCCCTACACCATTTTTCAGTGTGTGCAGGTCGTGCTCGGAAATGATGATGAGGTTTCAAGTCCGAGTGTGGTGCACTCCGACTGATGAGTACCTGTATCGCTTTTTTTATGTTCTGTCCGTGTAGCCTTGGCCGGCTCTTATGTAAAATGACGATCAAACATATCCATTTATAAAGATTGAATAATTATGGTGTCATTGTGTGGTATCGTATTGGTAAACGCATAATATCAAGTTAATGAGTATTCCGAGTATATGGTTACATGCTTGTGGGTCGGTAGATTGAATTTGTGGGCAAATTTATGTTTCTGAGAATATGTATTCCTATGTATGTGCTTTGTACTGACTCGATGCGTTTTCCGACTGGGATGTGTTGCTAAATGACCCGAGGGCTGTTGATGAGTGAAATTATGTCAAGTTGGTGGTTCCGAGTGAAGATCCTGAGTAACTCCGAGTGAAAATATAGGTAAACCTGAATGAGGAAGAGTTCTCATTCCCGAGTGGAAAACCTTGGGTAATTCTCATCCTGAGAGAGGAGTTAGCGTAGTGGTTTAGAATGGAATGGGTTCTGAGTGTAAAACATTGATAATCCGAGTGAAAGATGTAGAATCCGAGTGGGATTACCCTCATTTCCCGAGTGGATCCTTAGGCTGACTTTGTGAAGAAAATTGAGAGACTAGGTTATGGGTTGCCGAGGGAAGCGAATATTGGGGTTGTTCCCGAGCGAATGGAACCCTTTAATCCCGAGTGGTTTGAGCGTTACCCAGCGAATGGCTGTCTCGTATTCCGAATGGTGGATTAGCCGAGTGTGGCTTCTCACTCCAGCGAGCGTGCGGGTTTGGAAGACTCTTACTGTGGTTTCGTCCAAACGTCCCTGGACCTCGCCCGAGCGAGTTAGAGTTGTTATGGATTTCGCCCAGGCGCTGATGTGTTTCGCTGAACCGAATGGGTCGGTTCCAGCCTTGTTCCTTCCGCTGTTTTCCATACGCATGAATATTCTTTTATTTCCCTTGCCTTCTTTCTTTTTTTTATGCCGATTGACCAGTGGTTGATTTTGTGAAAATTTTTCCTTGTTTTTGGAATTATTATTTATTAGAATTAGGGTGTTACATTGGGAACCATTAATGTGGGAACTCGGTAATGGGTTTGGCATTAAATGTGCGTAAAAATAAATACAGACGCCAAAACCATGGTGGTTGTGGTGAAATGAGTGAAATAAATGGGGCTTAAGAGTTATGAGGTCGAAAGACATCTAGTAAATGAATATAAATGTTAAACCGATGTGGTTGAATAGAAAATGATTGTACGATATGTTGTGATGTAGGAAATAACCCTAGTTATGAGGCGGAACCATCTGACCACGGTGATTACTGCTTATCCTGAGGTAGGAGGGGGTAACTATTCTAAATGCATGATTTCATCCATTAATCATGTGATAATATGTGTATATGATAGTGCTTAATGTTTGCTTGTGTGGACGATGTATTGATTTCATGATTTGAGTGCATTTAGAATGATTGATGTTATGTGGCATGTGTTTGGAATGATGAATATGATGTTAAACTAGTCTGAGCCAGAGTTAGCAATCCGATGTGGGACCAGCCACGTGGGTCAACAGATGACTCAGGCCTTATACCGGTGCTGTATGTACCCGGTATGATTACCCGGTATCCTAATGTGAGGAGACCGATCTTGATGTGCGATGTTTTACTTGCTGAGTCTGTATTGTATACAAAGCGGATGAAGTGATATCCGTACCTTGGTACTGGTATTGAGACCGGACCCGATATTATGATGAATATGTTGATGAAATATGTTAAGATGGTTTGAGACCATGTTTTGAATTGAAATCAGTGATTTGAAATATCCCAAACATGTATATATGAATTCATAAATGTGATTGCCACTAACTACCGATGTGTATGAGTTACAGCGAGGATTGGTAAAGATTGAGAATAGTGAAATCCACTAAGTGGTGGTCGTGAACGGATGATTGATTGAGTGGCATTTAGGATGTACAGTGTGAGAATGAATTGATTGGCATTTGCATCTACGGTATATCATTCGCAGCTTATTTGGAATGTTAGGGGTTCCAATAGGCAGGCCCAGTGGGAGGGCGGCCTAGTGCAGGGGTATACTGTTATTGCTCCCTAGTGATTTGGGGAATCATGAAGCTGCCCTTAGTTTGGTGATGAGGCACCCTATGTGGCAGGCCCTGTGGGAGGGCGACTCTATGATGAGCAGTTGACCTCGGTGTCCGACGGGGCACGGCTCCCTTGATGTGTGTTCGGGGGAGGCCCGTAGCACTTTGGCAAGTACGGCCATAATGATGATCCACAGTCACGGGGTGACTAGTGCTACAGATGGGTGAGAGCAGTTTGGTACCAGTAAAATATGTTGTTGAGCGTGCATGAAATTAGATATAAGTGTACATATTTTACTACTGCAGTAGGGGCATAGTAGCATACCTATGCTTGTCCCACATTTGATATATTGTTGTCCCACATTCAGATCCACACTTGAAAATAATTCTGTTGTGCATATGCATTAGCTTTAAGAGCATTTGCATATAGCCTGAGATATGCCTAGTTGATAGCTCATGGTAGCGATGGATGATTATTAAATAGAGCGGAAGTACGCCGAGGTACTAACATTAAAAGTGTGATGATTATTGAGAATGTTAGGGATCTATTATATATGATATTGCCTTGTGAATATACTTAATTGGATATGTATTATGTTGAGATGGAATGATGTATCATGTGCGTAAAGCTTGTGATATTTTCTAGAAAAACAAATATAATGCACGTTTGTATAAATACCATCATAATGTATGACTTTGGTACATTTGGATTATGTTACTCACCCCCTGTTGCCATTTTTAAGTTTGATATAGGTATGAAGTAAAACCCTACTCTTTTGGAGGTTGAGTATTGGAAAAGGTAAATACGAAAGGAATGTGGGTGAGCCTTGGCCAGCGTATAACTTCATTTTGTATAGCATATGGTGTGCATATGCTTATTTTGAAATTAACTTGATAACGGTTGATTTTGGAGGTCATGTAGGAAAATTAGACCAGATGTGTATGGCTAATTTTCATTAATGACCTTGATAATGTATGAAAGATATTATTATTATTTTGAAATTATATTTCTTTTACTTAATAAATCGATGAGGCATCTTTTATCCTCTTTTTGGTAGATATTTTAATCACTCTTGAATTTAATTTCATCTTCTATTTTTCCCTTGTAACGGCCTCAAGTTTGGTCGTCCGAGGTACACTCTGATACCTTTCTTATATCTTCATATATGGGATCGGTTATTTATTGATCCAGGGTAGTTTTTGGTATTATATATATATATAGAATTTCTTCTACTTACAATCGATTTTGAAATTCAAAAAATTTACCCCTGTTTTCGAAATCGGGGTGTTACAACCTGGTATCAGAGCATTGATTGCTCATTGATGAATTATATGAATTAGATATTATTAAAGAGTGATTGTCACTTAACTGTTGACATGTTATAGTTATAGTTAAGCATTATTGGAGCTTGAATTTCTCACTGCTTTATATTGTGGTTGATGTTAAGCCCGACCAGGCATTTCCTTTTTCATATTTACCTTCAGATTGTGAATATACTATGATGATATTTATATTGATGATAGTTGATAATGATTGGTGTATATATTGAGGAAAGAAACACAAGTTTCTAATTATGTTTGTGTTGTATGTATAGAGTGATTGATGGCGAATAGGCGTAATATTGACGCAGCCTCTATGGCTGAAGCTTTCAATCGATTTGCTAATATCGTAGAACGGTAACAACAACCCGCTGATCAGACAAATCATGGTCTTGACAAATTCCTCAAGCAGAAACCTTCTAAATTTCATGGAGGTTATAGACCGGAGGACGCTTATGTTTGGATCCGTGACTTAGAATGGATATTTGCTAGTATGGAATGTACTGAAGCTCAGAAAGTTGAATACGCAATGTTTATGGTTCGAGATGAAGCTGAATCTTTATGGATTCTCACTCATAGGTGTATGATTGCGGCTCACACTCCTTTGGATTGGGAGAACTTTAAGGTGGAGTTCCTTAGGAATTACTTTCCTGAGAGCTACAAGAACAAGAAAGAGCTTGAGTTTATAGAGCTAAAACAAGGAAACTTGTTGGTGGAGGAATATGCCTCGAAGTTCAAAGAGTTGTGTGTGTTTTACCCTCCTTTCTAACAGGAAGGTACTGGATCTTCGAAATGCGTCAAATTTGAGAACGGTTTGCGCCAAGAGATTAAGAAGGCGATATGTCACCAAAAGATTAGGAGCTTCCCTACTCTTGTGAACAAGTGTAGAATTTTTGAAGAGAATGATGTGGCTCCCAAGAGTTATTCGGGACATGATCAAAGACTGAAGGATCAATCCCCTAACTTTAAGAAGAAGGGTAACTTTAAGAGTAATAGACAATTGGTACGTAGTTCCTCTTCTTTTAGAGGCGGACGAGGTGGTGGAAGACATGGTGCAAATAATGGCCGAGGTGGTGGCCAAGGACTTCGCTGTTTTTGGTGTGGCGGAAACCATTTGGCCCATGAATGTGGAAATGAAGATGTCGTGGTGTGCTATCGATGCAACCAACTGGGACATATTCGTCCCGATTGTCCTTTAAATGTCACAGACGTGGTGGCGCGTAATGATGGAAACCGGGGTGGCTATGGTGCTTTTAGAGATTGTGGTCGTGGAACCGGTAATGGCGGCCGCAATGGTGGTCGAAGTGGTAATGGCAACGGAAATGGTGGCAATGGGAACGACCGAGGTAATGGAAATGGTGGCCGGAATGGTCACAACCATGGTGCTAATCAACAAACTGCTAGAAGAGTATTTGTTGTGACCGGTGAAGAAGCTACTAGAGCCGATAACCTAGTTGAAAGTAAGTGTGAAATACTCAGAAATTTTGTGCATGTTATTTATGATTCGGGTACAACCCATTCTTTTATATCTGAGGATTGTGTACGGTGGTTGAGATTACCGGTGTGCCTAATGAAAAATGCTCTGGTGGTTACTACCCCAACCGGTGCTTGGCTCAGATCGGTTAACCGATGTGATAATGTTGATATGCTCCTAGAGGGGAGGACGTTTGTTACTTCTTTCATCTGTCTATCTATGAAGGGCTTGGAGATCATTCTTGGTATGGATTGGCTCTCCGCTAATAAAGTCTTGGTTGACTGTCAACGACGGGCTGTCATTTTCCCTTCTTCAGATGTGGGGAAATTCGATGTGCAAGGTATAACTCAACTTTGCATACTATTATCTCTTGCCAATGGGACAAATGGTCCTGATCCCTTAAATATTCCTGTTATGTCTGAATTTCCAGATGTATTTCCTGATGAGGTACCTGGTTTACCTCCTCCATATTAGGTGGAGTTTTCTATTGATCTCGTTCCAGGAGCGGCACCTGTTTCCCGAGCGTCGTATCGGATATCTCCTATGGAATTAACAGAGTTGAACAAACAAGTTAAAGAATTATTGGAACAAGAATTTATTCGCCCAAGTGTATCTCCTTGGAGTACGTATGTTTTATTTGTGAGAAAGAAGGATGAAAGTATGAGGTTATGTGTGGACTATCAATAACTTAACAAGTTGACCATTAAGAACTGATATCCCCTACCTCGTATTGACGATCTTTTGGATCAATTGAAGGATGCCGTTGTGTTCTCAAAAATCAACTTGCGTTTCGGATATCACCAAATTCGGGTGAAGACCAAAGATATTCCTAAAACTACCTTCCGAACTTGATATGGACACTATGAGTATGTAGTGATGCCATTCGGAGTGACAAATGCTCCTACAATTTTCATGGATTACATGAATCGCATCTTTCATGAGTATCTTGATCGGTTCGTGGTGGTGTTTATCGATGACATTCTAGTCTATTCCAAGAGCCATAAGGAACATGAAGAATATCTTCGTCTTGTTTTGAATATCCTTCGAAAGAAAGAGTTGTATGCGAAGCTTTCTAGGTGTGAATTTTGGTTGTCCGAGGTCTAATTGCTTGGACATGTTATCTCCAAGGATGGTGTTGTTGTTGATCCGTCTAAGATTGAAGTTGTGCTGGCTTGGGAAAGACCGACGTCTGTGATCGATGTGAGAAGTTTTCTGGGTCTTGTCGATTATTACCGGAGATTTATTGAAGGGTTTTCCTGATTGGCTTTGCCTTTGACAAAGCTGACCTGTAAGAATCAACCATTTGTATGGAGTCTTGATTGTGAAAGGAGTTTCCAAGAGTTGAAAGTTAGACTCACTTCTGCTCCTATATTGGCTTTGCCGGACTTATTGGATGACTTTGTGGTGTACTGTAACGCTTCTAAGCTTGGTCTTGGTTGCATGTTGATGCAGAAAGAGCGTGTGATAGCATATGCGTCAAGACAGTTGCGACCACATAAGGTTAACTACCCTACACATGATCTTGAATTGGCGGCGGTGGTGTTTGCCTTGAAGTTATGGCGGCACTATTTGTATGGCTCGAAGTTTGTGGTCTTTAGTGATCATAAGAGTCTCAAATATCTATTTGATCAGAAAGAGCTTAATATGCACCAATAGAGATGGATGGAGTTTCTAAAAGATTATGAGTTTGAATTGAGATATCATCCCGGAAAGGCAAATGTGGTTGCCGATGCCTTGAGTCGGAAATCGTTACATGTTTCCAGCATGCTGGTGAAAGAGATGGAGCTCATTGAGCAATTTTGGAATTTGAACGTGAGTGTAGAAATATATACCCCAAAAAAGATGTCCCTTGAGGTGTTGACGGTAGCAAATGTATTCCTTGAAACCGTGAAATTGCAATAACCGAAGGATGAGTACTTGATTGAGATGAAAGAAGCTCAAGCTAATGGGAAAAATTCATTTTTAACGGAAGGTCATGATGGCATTTGGCGTGTGAAAGGCCGGATTTATGTTCCATCTGGTGGTGATCTAAGGAGATTGGTACTTGAAGAAGCTTATAAGAGTGTGTTGAGCATATATCCCGGTGCCACAAAAATGTATCAAGATCTGAAGAAGAATTTATGGTGGCCCAGTATGAAGCGGGATGTGGCTAATTGTGTGGCCTCTTGCATTATTTGTCAAAAGGTGAAGGTTGAACATCAGAAACCATCTGGTTATCTGAGACCTCTTGATATTCCGGTATGGAAGTGGGACGACATTGCTATGGACTTTTTTTCTGGATTACCCAGGACATGTACTAGAAATGATGCTATATGGGTGATTGTAGATCGGTTGACGAAGTGTGCTCACTTTTTGCCCATAAACATGAGGAGTTCCTTAGAGAAATTGGCACAATTGTACATTAACGAAATTGTAAGACTACATGTTGAGTATTGTGTCGGATCGCGACCCGTGATTCACTTCCCGATTTTGGGGAAGCTTGCACAAGCAATGGGTTCCAAGTTGAAGCTTAGTTCGGCGTATCATCCACAAACGGATGGACAATCCAAGCGAACAATTCAAAGCCTTGAAGATTTGTTGCGGGCTTGTGTGTTGGAGCACGGTGGTTGTTGGGAAAGATTCCTACCACTAATTGAATTTACATACAACAATAGTTATCACAGTTCTATTGGTATGGCTCCATATGAAGCATTGTATGGTCGAAAATGTAAAACTCCATTATGTTGGCTTGAAACTGGAGAGAGTTTAGCTTTAGGGCCAGAGTTGATTACGGAGACAAATGAATAGATTAAGATGATACAAGAAAAGATGAAAATTGCCCAAGATCATCAAAAGAGTTATTATAATAAAAGGCAGAAGCCATTTGAGTTTCAAGTTGGTGATCACGTATTTTTAAGAGTATCGAGGGATAAGGGCATTGGAAGGGCGTTGAAAAGTGGAAAGTTAAGCCCTAGGTTCATTGGACCATATGAGATCTTAGAGTGGATTGGCGACGTGGCATATCGGATTGCACTTCCTCCGCACCTTGCTAATCTACATAATGTATTCCATGTCTCACAGTTGAGGAAATATGTCCATGATCCTCTACACGTAATTCCTTTGGACGATGTTGAAGTATAAGACGATTTGTCCATTCCTCCTATTTTCGTTTGTATTGTCGAGCGCTCTGTGAAGAAGCTACAGAACAAATTGGTACCCTTGGTGAAAGTTGCGTGGAAACATAGAAATACAGAGACGTTCACGTGGGAACGTGAGGATGATGTAAGAGCCCGTACCCCGATGTATTCAAATCCGGTATGTTAAATTTCGGGGACGAAATTTCTTTTTAGGTGGGGTGGATTGTAACACCTAAAATTTTAAAATAAAAGATTTATTAAGGAGATAAATATTAAATGATTATAGTTGGGTTAATTAATGTTCCAAAATATCGGGAAAAAATAAATTAAGATTTTTGGGAACTGTTTATAATTTATTGTGACCGGATAAGCTGAAAATGAGCCCTGTTGAAATATGGGTGTCGGACCAAGTATCTCCGATTGCGATGATATTGGTCAGGGCTATTGAGGATATTATTGGGAATCTGAATATGTGTTCGGAATAATTTTTGGATAAGGTATTGAGCCCAAACTGAGATCCTGTTTATCATAAAACGATGAATCTTTAATGAGGGATTAAAAATAAAGCCAAATGACCCATTTTCCCTTTTTTATTCCTGTGGGCTCCTTGGTCTTATTTGAGAAAACACTTTACTTTTCTTCTATACTTTTCTCTTTCACTTCTTCTTCTTCTTTTCTCCTAAAACCCTAAGCAAAAAGGTGGTAGATTTCTTCTTCTCTCCCATTTCCGTTCTTGGAGCTTGGAAGAGTTCGGAGCTTGAAGTCCTACCCTTCTTTCTCCTCATTTTCGTGTGGTTTTCCCTCTCTTGGAAAACTCTCTCTTTTCTTCTCTTGAGGTAAGCTTTTTCTATTTCTCAAGAGTATGAACTAGGGGTTTTTTGGGTTTTGATGTTGGGAAAGTGATTTAATGAGTGTTGTTGGGTTTTAGAGAAACCCTAACCCTAAGATTTGGGGGAAATGCAAAATATGAGTGGAGAAGCATTTGTTGTGTTAAATAACTATTTTTGGTGAGACGAAATGGTGTTATTAATGGTGAATGGCAATTAATGAAGCTTAATGGTTGTTGGGAACCATTAATGTGGGAACCCGGTAATGGGTTTGGCATTAAATGTGCATAAAAATAGATACAGACGCCAAAATCATGGTGGTTATGGTGGAATGAGCAAAATAAATGGGGTTTGAGAGTTATGAGGTTGGAAGACATCTAGTAAATGAATATGAACGTTAAACCAATGTGGTTGAATAGAAAATGATCATGTGATATGTTTTGATGTAGGAAATAACCCTAGTTATGAGGTGGAACCATCCGACCGCGGTGACTACTACTTCTCTTGAGATAGGAGGGGGTAACTATTCTAAATGCATGATTTCATCCATTGATGATGTGAAAATATGTGTATATTATTGTGCTTAATGTTTGCTTGTGTGGACGATGTATTGATTTCATGATTTGAGTGCATTTAGAATGATTGATGTTATGTGGCATGTGTTTGGAATGATGAATATGATGTTAAACTAGTCTGAGCCAGAGTTAGCAATCCGGTGTAGGACCAACCACGTGGGTCAATAGATGACTCAGGCCTTATACCGGTGCTGTATGTACCCGGTATCCTAATGTGAGGAGACCGATCTTGATGTGCGATGTTTTACTTGCTGAGTCTGTATTGTATACAAAGCGAATGAAGTGATATCCGTACCTTGGTACCGGTATTGAGACTAGATCCGATATTATGATAAATATGTTGATGAAATATGTTAAGATGGTTTGAGACCATGTTTTGAATTGAAATCAGTGATTTGAAATATCCCAAACATGTATATATGAATTCATAAATGTGATTACCACTAACTACCAATGTGTATGAGTTCCAGTGAGGATTGGTAAAGATTGAGAATAGTGAAATCCACTAAGTGGTGGTCGTGAACGGATGATTGATTGAGTGGCATTTAGGATGCATAGTGTGAGAATGCATTAATTGGCATTTGCATCCATGGCATATCATTCGCTGCTTATATAGAATGTTAGGGGTTCCAATATGCAGGCCCAGTGGGAGGGCGGCCCAGTGCACAGGTATACTATTATTGCTCCCTAGTGATTCGGGGAATCACGAAGCTACCCTTAGTTTGGTGACGACGCACCCTATATGGCAGGCCCTGTGGGAGGGCGGCTCTGTGATGAGCAGTTGACCTTGGTGTCCGACAGGGCATGGCTCCCTTGATGTGTGTTCAGAGGAGGCCTGTAGCACTTTGGCAAGTACGGCCATAATGATGATCCACAGTCACGGGGTGACTAGTGCTACAGATGGGCGAGAGCGGTTTGGTACCAGTAAAATATGTTGTTGAGCGTGCATGAAATTGGATATAAGTGTAAATATTTTACTACTGCAGTAGGGGCATAGTAGCACACCTATGCTTGTCCCACATTTGATATGTTGTTGTCCCACAGTCGGATCCACACTTAAAAATAATTTCGTTGTGCATATGCATTAGCTTTAAGAGCATTTGCATATAGCCTGAGATATGCCTAGTTGATAGCCCATGGTGGCGATGGATGATTGTTAAATAGAGCGGAAGTACGCCGAGGTACTAACATTAAAAGTGTGATGATTATTGAGAATGTTAGGGATTTATTATATATGATATTGCCTTGTGAATATACTTAATTGGAAATGTATTATGTTGAGATGGAATGATGTATCATGTGTGTAAAGCTTATGATGTTTTCTAGAAAAACAAATGTAATGCACGTTTCTATAAATACCATCATAATGTATGACTTTGGTACATTTAGATTATGTTACTCACCTCCATGTTGTCATTTTTAAGTTTGATGTAGGTATGAAGTAAAACCCTACTCTTTTGGAGGTTGGGTATTGGAGAAGGTAAACACGAAAGAAATATGGGTGAGCCTTGGCTGGCGTATAACTTCATTTTGAATAGTATATGGTGTGTATATGCTTATTTTGAAATTAACTTGATAACGGTTGATTTTGGAGGTCATGTAGGAAAATTAGACCGGATGTGTATGACTAACTTTCATTAATGACCTTGATAATGTATGAATGATATTATTATTATTTTGAAATTATATTTCTTTTTCTTAACAAATTGATAAGGAATCTTTTATCCTCTTTTTGGTAGATATTTTAATCACTCTTGAATTTAATTTCATCTTCCGCTTTTCTCTTGTGACGGCCTCAAGTTCGGTTGTCCGAGGTACACTCTGATACCTTTCTCATATCTTCATATATGGGATCGGTTATTCATTGATCCGGGGTAGTTACTCGGTATTATATATATATAGAATTTCTTCTACTTACAATTGATTTTAAAATTCAAAAAATTTACCCCTGATTTTGAAATCTGGGTGTTACAGGGTTCATGAACCTAATACTCTCCCTAAATCTATGATATCACCAGCTGTGAATCGCTACAGAGGGTTACTTTTGTTGCTCTAATATCAATTACCGCTCGGAGTCCGGCAAGACAAGTTTCATACTCAGCTTAGTTATTGGAAGTTTTAAAATTGAATCGGAGAGAAATTTCCAAGTGGATGCCATCATCACTCTCAACCACGACACCTGCTCCACATCCTTTACTATTCAACAAACCATCGACATAGACGGTCCAGTGAGCATGAGGTGCGGCTGGGTCTACCCCCGTCATCTCCATAATGAAATCAACCAAAACTTGAGCCTTGATAGCGCCTCATGGTTCATATGAAACTTCAAACTCTGAAAGCTGAATAGACCACTTAATCATCCTCCCTACGAGGTCTGGCTTGCTCAGCACAGAGCAGAGTGGCATATCTGTTCTCACCATAATTGGGTACGTGTGGAAGTACTGTCTTAAACGACGTGAAGCCTAAACAACTACGAGGGTGGCCTTCTCAATCTTCTGATACCAACCCTCAGCTCTTTGTAGCGTTTTACTTGTAAAATACACTGGCCTCTGCCCCTCCGGGGTCCCCTTGACTAATGCTACTCCCAGAGCTTCATCCAAGATTGCCAAATACAATATGAGAGTTTCTCCGGGGTCAGGTTTTGCCAAGATCGGAGGTCTCCACAACACCTCCTTGAGCTCCTGAAAGGCTTGCTCTTGCTCCTGTCCTCACTCAAACTTTTAAGATTTCTTCAACACTTTATACAGGGGAAGGAATCTATATGCCATCTTAGGCATGAATCGAGCCAAGGATGCCACCTTCCCATGCAAAGATTGAACCTCCCTCAGGTTCTTCGGACTTAGCATGTTCAGTATTGCTTGGCACTTCCCTGGATTGGCCTCAATGCCATGCTGAGTTAACATGAAACCCAAGAACTTCCCAGCTGGGACAGCAAAAGTGCACTTCAATGGGTTTAGCCTCATGTTATATTGCCTCAAACGCATGAATACCTGGCGCAGATCTTCAATATGATCACCCCAAGCCGGGGTCTTGGCTATGATGTCATCAATGTACACCTCCAACAGCTTGGTGTGCATGCCTTCAAACACCTTATTAATCATACGCTGGAAAGTTGCCCCAGCGTTCTCTAAAACGAAGGGCATGACGGTGTAACAGAAGACAACACGGTCATTGACAAAAGTTGTCTTCTCTTGATCCTCCCCCTACATTGGAATCTAGTTGTACCGCGAATATGCATCCATGAAACTCAGGTACTAATAACTATAGGAATCATCCACTATTCGATCTATATTAAGGAGAGGATACGGATCCTTTGGGCAACAATGGTTGAGGTCCACATAATTAGTGCACATCCTCTATTTACCATTGGCCTTCTAGACCATCACCACATTCGAGAGCCAAGAGGAATAACGGATTTCCCTGATAAATCCAGCTTTCAGCAACTCCTCTGTCTGCTCACAAGCTGCCTTCTACTTCTCTAGCCCTAATCTTCTTTTCTTTTGGGCGACATGCCTCGTCTCTGGATAGATAGATAGTTTGTGACAGCAGAAGTTAGGATCCATCCCAGGCATGTCCACAGCAATCCATGCAAAAAGGTCCTTAAATTCCTAGAGGAGTGTGAGTAGACGCTGCTCTATTACTGACTCCAGCTTATCATTGATATGAGTAACCTTCTCTGGGGAATCTTCTAAGACGATGTCCTTTGAACCTCTGTCCGGCGTCGGCTTGGAAGGGTTGAGCAGATCAATCTTTAACTCTGCTCTGGGGTCAAGATCAATCAGACTGACAGATCCCGTCGTTGTTCCTCCATCGTTCAACTTCCTCTTTTTGTTGAATGCCTCTAACTTCACCATGTTTAAGCTCAGGTTATAACAGTACCTGGTCATCTCCTGATCACCTTAGAGGGAAGATACACCATTGTCCTTATCGATGAATTTGATAAGGAGATGTGGAGTGGATACGATCGCTTCCATGGCATTTAAGGTAGGGCAGCCTATGATGACGTTGTAAGGTGACTCCACATCAATCACAACCACCCTGGACTTCATCGTCCTTGCTCCTGACTTGCCTTCAAAGGACACAAGGGTGTCACGGTAACCCTTGGTAGGTTGCTTCGCTCCGTTAAAGGCTATGAGTTCCTACGTGTAAGGTTATAAGTCTGAGTCATTAAAACCCATACTTTTAAAACAATTATAAAAAATAACATCACAGGAACTCCCTTGATCAACAAGGATCCTCTTGACGTCCTTGTTAGCAATCACAGCAACTATGACCACAACGTCATCGTCCCTAGGGATGGTTGGGCCAAAATCTTCATTTGACAATGACACCACCGGTGCCACCATATTGTCTCTGAAAGGATAGTTATTCCTGGGTTTCCCTTGGACGGACAAAATCATTCGATGATGATTCTTCTAGGCTGTGATCGAAGCTCCACCCCCAGTAAAGCCTCAAACGATCATATCAATTACTTCGCGCCGACCTTGCCTCTGCTGCTGGGGCATGTCGTCCTGTTGAACAGCCTCGCTGATAATAACTCCCTTCTGTTTCTCAGCGGCTGTAAACCTCCTGACTGGGTTGCGGCTATTATCGCCCTCATCGTCGCGATCTCTTCCTCTCTTCTCACTCCGGTCCGGTTCATCCAAGGATTTCTCCTTGAAGAGACACTACTTCAACTTTCCCTCTCTAATAAAAGTCTACACAGCATTCTTCAATGCCTTACACTCATCAGTGGAGTGGCCTACCTGCTCGTGGAAACCACAGTACTTGCGTGGATTACCAGGCCATCTCAGCGGAGCCGGCTTCCTAATCCCATACACGCTGAGTGTAGGCCATCCAACCTCCCTTAAGATCTGGGAATGCCTGGTGTTCAGTGGGGCGTAGTTGCTGAAACAAGCTACACGCCTATCCTGCTGCCGAGGTCGGGGGCTCCTGAAGTCATTTCTCTGGGTATGCCTCTCCGACCTTACCCTCTCCTTATCTTTCTGTGGTTGATGAGAAGGTACTGGTGGCTTAGCCCTAGCCGTCGTGGCTTCCAAATGCATTTCTATGCCTACATACTTCGAGGCCTTCCTCCGAAACTCTTCAAATATCGTCAGAGGACTTTTTGCCAAAGATAAGGGATCCAGGCTACAGGGCCTCGATGACGATATGCAGCTGAATGGCCTCTGTGAGGTTAGGCACCATAGCCACCTCCTTGTAAAACGTCTTCAAAAACTCCTTAAGAGTTTCATTCTCCCCTTGCCTGATCTAGGCCAAGGTGTGAGACGTCCTGGAGATATCCCTGTAAATGACAAAGTGACTCTCGAAAACAGCTGTCATCTCCTCCCAAGAGTCTATTGACCCCGATGGTAGACCCTTGAACCAGTTAAGGGCCTCCTCCACTAAGGTTCATGGGAACATCCTATACATTACGTCCTCATCAGCTCCCAGGTACATAACTTTATAAACGTAAGCATCAAGATGCTTAGTGGGGTCTGTCTCTCTATTATACTTCCCGATAGACAGTGGTTGAGTTATCCGTAAATGCCTGGGAATAGGCACACTCATGAGCTTTCTCGAGAATGGAACGTTAAGCTGATACGTCATGGAACGTTGAGCTGATACGTCCTAGAAGCTACTACCACTGGCTCCTTTCTTCTTCCACTAACCCTATCCCCAGAGTCATAAGTTTGTTCTCTCTCCTCGTACGTGGGAATCTTTGAATACTGGAGAGTGATGGATTATTCTCTCCCAGAAGTGTGATGAGTCTCATCTGCCTGAGACATCACCTTATCTTCCGTCACCCTTCTCTCTCTCCTTAACTCCATTAACTCCTCCCTGAGTTGCCTTATAACTTCATCTTGAGGGTTTGGAATTACTGCGGGTATCACCCTCCTCGAGTTGGTTCCAGGAGATTCAAAAAGAAGTCTCCTGTTAGCATGTTGATGAGTCACATCTTCTATATGACCGTCAACAAAATCACGTCCACCTCCCTCCATGGATGACTACCAAACTCCTTCGAAAAGTGGGAATAACTCTAACGTGTCCCACTGGGCGTGCCAATGAACTGGTCTAATCTGGGGTCAAGGATCCGGAGTGGGGACCAGCCATAAAAGTCAATGACTTAAGTGTTTGTACATTGGTACAGTGGGTATCTGGTATTGTAATCCAAACTCTCAATGGGAGAATCCGGTCTTTTTGTCCTGGAGATCCTTCACACCAAGCTTTCGGGTTGACGGGAGGGCGAAAGGTGGTGTCACCTACAAAGATTCTCCGACGCTTAAGTCAGTGTAAAGAATGAGAAATCAAAGGAAACTTGAGCAATGTAATAGTATATTAAGAGTCAGAACAATGTAACCTTTTGTGAGTGTAACAATCGACTATTTATAGATGAGCATGGAGAATGAATCGTTAGGCACAGGTGGGGCCAGGAGACAAATAGTACAATGCTTAGTGTATGATTCTGACACACAACACAGGGGGATCCTTATTTCTCGCGTATTATCCTAGTGGCTGTACCTTGTACCTTCTGTCGGGTGACGTGGATACTTTTCGGTATACAGGGGATCAATATGGGTACACCGGCTTGAGCACCAGGCCCACTTCAAGTAACAATGAATTGGGTAGTAGAGCAGCCACTTATCCTCACAAAGTATGGGCGAACAGTTATATATAATAAAACATGAAGAGTGTAAGTTTTGGGTCAGGGGATAGAAAATGCGTTGCGTGGAGCATGCTTCTGACACATGGTAAGGGAAGGGCGGTGACTTTGCCAATGTCCCCTGTGACAGCACTTTATACCTTTTACCAGGCAGAACGGATCATATCCGGTGTGTGAGGTATTAACCTGGATATACCGGTATAGGAAGAACGCCTATATGGTCTAGTAGCCCGGAGGCCTACCTACAGCTTCGGTAGCATGTAGAAAATAGATAAAATGACACTCTTACCCTGGTATCGGTATCTAGACCGGATCATGTGACGTCCAACATCATTTTACCTTTATTTATATCTATTTAATTGTTTTTCACAATAAATTTTTTACTTTTAATAATTAATTAAGTTCTAATTCAATTAATATGTATTCTTATTAAATATGCTCAAATGACAAACAATAATAAATAAATCAATTAAATAAAGTTAAGAAAAGAATTTAGATAAATAAAGCAAAAGGAGAAAATGGGATCAGGGGTCATTCGCTTGAGCGAGACCCTGATTCGCTTAAACGAAACCAGTGAAGGCCGCTTGAGCGAGTCCCTACTCGCTTGAGCGAGTTACGAGACTTGCAAAGAAAATTCACTAACAATTCATAGTCTTTTACAAAGAAAAACAAGCAATATTCCTAAGGTGTTCCTTCAAGCGCAGCCGCATCTGGAGTCTCTATACTCGGCGTGTTCCTTCATTCGAAACCAAAACCTTCCTTCACTCAGAAATGGTCCTCTCGGTCATGCCTCACTCAAAAATTTCTCCCTCGAAGTCAGATCCTTTTTCTTCACTCGGAAGGTCTTATCTCAGACATGATTCACTCGGAAACATCTTAATCTTCCTTCATTTGGAAGTGGTTCTCTCGGTCATTCCTCACTCAGAAACATCTTAACCTTCCTTCACTCAGAAGGGGTTCTCTCAGCCATTCCTCACTCAGAAACATCTTAGCCTTCCTTCACTCGGAAGGGGTTCTCTCAGTCATTCCTCATTCGGAAACATCTTAACCTTCACTCAGAAGTGATTCTCTCGGTCATGCCTCACTCGGAGACATCCTACCCTTCCTTCACTCAGAAGGGGATCTCTCGATCATGCCTCACTCGGAAACATCCTACCCTTCCTTCACTCAGAAGGGGATCTCTCGGTCATGCCTCACTCGGAAACATCCTAACCTTCCTTCACTCGGAAGGGGTTCTCCTGGTCATACCTCACTCGGAAACATTCTAACCTTCACTCAGAAGTGATTCTCCCGGTCATGCCTCACTCGGAGATATCCTACCCTTCCTTCACTCCGAAGGGTTTCTCTTGGTCATACCTCACTCGGAAATATCCTAACCTTCCTTCACTCAGAAGTGGTTTTCTCGGCCATGTATATCTAATCGACCCTAATCAGACTCCTTACAGGGGACATATACATCAGGTCCTTACTTCGCTTGAGCGAGAGTGTCTCGCTTAAGCGAAATAGTTCCAATATCTATACTCCTTTCACTCGCTCGGGTGAGACTGAATCCGCTTGGGCGAAATTAACACAATGGCTATTTCCTCTAGCCCTCGCTCAAGCGAGGTTGAATCCGCTTGAGCAAAAGTGGCCCAATGACTACACTAAAGGTACAGAGTACTCTCGCTTGAGCGAGTTATGCAGTGCCTGACCAAAAACGAAAATTTACACCTGATCTAATAGATTGGCACGTACATATGCATCATTTGATCTAATTCATCCACTTTCACACATTCAGACTCACACATGAAATTGACTTTAACTGAACATACTCATCAATCTTGTTTTAATTCATCAATGCATTACATTGAATCCATCATTCAAATGCTAATAATGCACACACAATTTGCATTATAATCATCAAGCAGCAAGCACTCTACACATAATTGGCATCATTCCACCCTCACAAGAATGACAAGAACTATCCATGGTAATTATTCATCTGCCTGGAATTTTAGCTCATATCAATATGCACCCATTTCATGGAAACTAACATCATCCTTAGTACCTCATCATCATGAATTCACATCTTCATCATTCAACATATCAATTCTAGCTTTTCTACTTATTACAATCGTTCATAGTCACCTTGTTCAGATTATAAAATTAATCCAGCACACACACAAGAAACATATAAACATAACATATATGACACACAATACACAGTGTCTACATTATTTCATTCATGATTCCCTGCACTTTTTGGCATCAATTCTCCGCTTGGCGCACCTCCGGGACTTCGACCTCTTCCCTGTCACTGGTTACTAAATTAAAAGAAAACCACAGAAAGGGTGAGTGTTTGGTATCATAATTAATCTAGAATGGTAATTAACTAACAAGATATATATTCATTATTCTCAAGATACAAATCACGACTAATAAATATAAGAGAGCACATGTACATCATCACATAATGCCAATAGTTTCATCAATCATCACCACTGACTCTCACATAAAATCGACGCCTAGTATCTGGATACTAAAGGATCGGCCTTCAGCTGGGGGTCCTACTTGACACCCCGTGAACCCTGCTTGGTCCACTGAGTCCTACTTGACTCTCCACCTCAACCACTAGGTGCTACTTGACCACTGGGTAGCTCAACTGGGCACAAAAACCACGGGAGCCAGAAACGAGAGGCTATACATACCGTCGGCCATCCCACACCACATAATCACACATGTATATATCATATTCCTTATCTTATAGATCAAGTGGCCATCAATAACTGATCATGCTCATCAAATGGGTGACCTACTTGTCAAGCCCGTTATCACAATGCCACTATACACATCGGTTCATCACAATGTACAACACTTTAATCTCATAATCATCATAAATCATACATAATTCACATTCATACATCCATACACATACAATTATCATCTAGTAATCTTTTTTACCGTTTTAATACTTAGTTTGATAACCCAAATCCAAAATACACACCTATTCTAATTAATTACAACCCGAACACCCCCCTTACCTCAACTCCGAGCTCCGATAACTCCTTCTTGATGTCGACTGTGTTCTTTAAACGCTGTGTTCAAGGTCCTACCTCCGAGTTCAACACCCGCTTTGCTAATCGGTCCCCCGACGTCCATTTCGTTACCTACGGAGGTCGAAACACCAAAACCCATTAACGTTATATTACCCTCATTGTTCCAATTATCATTTTCAAGCTCACATGCACTAAAGGAGTAGAAAACAAGGCCTCCTTCCACCATGCATGGCCGTCGGCTAGAGAGAGAAAGTGAAGAGGGAGGAAAATAACTCAATTTAAAGGGTCCATTGAACTCACCTTGAAGCCACGATCTCAAAAACGTAGTTATTTCGAAGTTTCGACGCGAAACAGGCCTCCCCTTGAGGCATGCAACTCACGGCCGTGTGAGGGAGAAGGAGAAGAGGAAGAAGACGCTGGCGTGAAATGAGGGAGAAGAAGATGAGTTTTCATTAATTAAGACTCAGGGGCAAAATGGTCATTTCCCCATTTCTTTTATAATTTCTTTAAAAGTTTTAATTAAACTTTTACCTTTTACCTCGATTGGTAACTTCTAATTTACCTCCTTCTAATTACACCTCATTTAACCTTTTGTAATTAGTCAATCAAATAAATTTATTTATTTTTATAATATTTAATTATTTATAATTGCATTTATATTAATAACAATCCCTAAAAATATCAAATAAATCTCTAAAACAATTATTAATATTTTTCACCAATCAAAATTTTAACTTAATTATTCGGGATGTTACAGATCATATATGTTAGTCCTATTTTTGTCGTTATTTTTATATTAAAAAGTGTGATAAAATAAATAGAAATTTATTAAACTTAACTTGGCATAACCCATTTTTCTCAATTTTTGCAGTAAAAAAGCTGAGGATTTAAGGTGAAAATTTATTCAAGTCAAAAGGATGACGTGTAGCATCAACCCCATGCACAATGTTAGGATTTTAGTGCTAACGCTACGAGTTAGACCTACGCGTAGCGTCAGGTGCTACATGTATCCCACTAATTGGTGGAATTGCACTCAAAAAAAGGACCAAATAATGGTCAAACCACTTCAATTGTGAAGTGTCATTTAGTGTTGTTTCCTTTCGTATTGTGAAGTGTGTTCAAGTGTGATAAAGTATCCGTGATGTCTTCAATTGTAAGTTGTGTTCTTACTTTCACCATGTGTAACTAATCTGTTTATGTTGGAATTGGTGAACCAATCTATGAATATGATGTTTTGATTATGAATTATGCATGTTTTTTATTCAAGTTTCATGTTAGTATTTCAACCTTTATTAGTATGAACTTCAAACGGGAGAATGATTTTCATGCGTGTTGAATCACTTTAATGAAAGTAAAAGTTGAAATACCCTTAATATACCAATTACTAGGGATAGAGTTGGTAATTATTGTTATGATAAGGTCAGCACTTAAAGCAACTTTTTACTGAGAAAGCATCTGAGAGATCAGACTTTACGGTAACTATTTAGAATTTATTCACTGAGGGATCGGGTTTAATGATTTTAAGCTGTAAAACATGAACTTGATGATTAAATATGCATGTTTATAAGTGTTATGTTATATTTTAGTGCGGGGATCCAAATTCCAACATAGTTTGTTATATTGTGTTTAAATCTCAAGTAATGGAATTATTCGTAAGTACTATTTTTCTATTCAATTTCTAGATAGATTTAAAATTTACTTTACATCATCTTTTTCTTAATGAATTAATCAATCTCTAAATCTGTGAATATTGTATACTTTGTATGTGAATCATTCTTTTGTTAATAAGTTTTGACACCTTTTACCATAGTAAATAAAAACCATTGTTACACACTAAAAACATTTAATCCTTAAGAGAACGATCTCTATTTTGAAAACTCAAATAATACATTGGTGCGCTTGCTAAAAAGCCAACAACATTTCAGGAACTAACAAGTTTTCTAGTGTCATTGCCGAGGATTGAATTGATTTTAGTAAAACAGTAAATTTTTAATTACCTTAGTAAAATTTCTTTACTTTTTAACTTAGGTAAATTTTCATTTTTCTTACTCATTCATTTTTTTATTCATTTTTACTCCTTCTTTAATTACTCTAGTTACACTAACTCTTTTTGTTTAGTTTGTGTATGCAAACTCGATCTTCTGCAGGAAGGATCTACTTTGATCCTGAGATTGAAAAATTTGTAAAAAGACTTAAATCTTTGAAATCTAAAACACAAACTACTTCTTCTTCTTCTTCTTCTTCTTAAAAATTTAAAAATTCTAAAATTACTGGAGAACAACAAAGATAGACATTAGGACAGTTTGCTGTTATTAATGGACCACCCCGTGTATCAGAAATGTTTCAAGGACCCATTGCTGTGGTGGAAATTAAACCTGCTACATTGAATATAATTCAAAATATTCAGTTTGTTGGTTTAAATCATGAAGAATCATATGAACATCTAACTGTTTTTTTATGAATTATGCAACATTATTGGTTTTGAACCCAATCAAGAAGAATCTGTGTACATGAGATTATTTCCTTTTTCTTTGGTTGGGAAGGCAAAAGAATGGTTTAAATCTTATCTTCCTGGTAGTTTTACAAACTGGTCCGATGTCGAAAGAAAATTTTTGGAAAGGTTTTATTCCTCTTCTAAATATTTTGAAGCTATGATATCCATTCACTCATTTTCACAAAATAATGATGAATCATTAAGAGAAGCACGATTCAAAGCATTGTTAAGAAAATGTCTAAATCATAATTTGGATGTTGGTGGAAAGGTAACAATCGTCTATCATGGTTTATTGCCTCAGTTTAAGATGATGTTAGATGTCTGTGCAGATGGTTCATTAATGAACAAAATAGCAGAGGAGGCAATAGCTATAATGAAGTCCATGTCTACCAGTGATAGACAAGAAAAACATGAAAGAGGTAATGTTTCTAGGAAACCAGGTATGCTAGAGTTAGGAGTCAATGATGCAGTCCTAACTCAACAAAACTTATTGACATAACAAATTAAAGCAATGAGTAAGTAATTGCAGAAACTTCAGATTACTCAAGTGTCATCACTGTGATGCCCCAAAACCCAAGTTACAAATTCAAATTTATTAACCTAAAATTTTGAAATAAATTTTTCACGTTTAAAGAATCATTTTGAAATTCGTAATTTAAATTCTGAGGTCACGTAAAAATTAATACATGCGGAATATCATCATGCATACTAGTCGTGAACAAATAACAAATAATACATTTATATAGTAGAAATGATAAAGAAGATTACAGTACATGGTACATAATATTATTACAACCCATTAACATTCAAATGAAGTCAAAGTCCAAGCAATAAATCATAAAAGCTTCATTAATTGCACCACTCGTCATTCTGTGTAGCATGCATTGTAAAAATAATATAAGAGTGAGATAGAATATAGAATAAATATAAAATAAGTAAAATTGTACAAACACAATTAACAAACCATAATGATATAATGAATATGCCAAACAAGGTCATTTACATTTAATAATCTTTAATTTAGTCAAATGATGTCATGCTAGATCCATTTTGGTTTGGTGGGAATACTACAGTAAAAAGTCTCATAGAGACACAAGTAGGACTTAGCACAATGCCATGAATCCCTACACTCCATGGCGCTCAATGAAAATAGGGCTTTAACTCATCATAGAGTAACCCCCCACCAGGGCCGGCAATCATGGAACCCCTAAATTCCATGGTGCGTCCAAATTCTTATGATGCATGAATACCTTTAATTCTCTTTATCGATTTAACATACCATGATATCAATACTTCCATAATCACTTGGAAAACCACAAGTCCTCAAAGGACACATCACATATATTAATTCTCAAAATCATGGATTTACAGTTCAACAACATATCTCAATAAACCACCAGGCATTCATGTATACATTAATTTAGTCATTCATAATTATTCATCACAAAGATAAACATACTGTATGACATTCATAGGACACTCAATAACATCCATAATAATCAATAATCCCTTAATGATTCATAAATAAATCATTACCCACATGGAAATATCATTTTCATCTATAATAACCATCATAGGTAATTTTAGAAATTTACAACAGCAACACACATTAGTAAAGCGACCATAACGTGAGCAAATCAAATCCTTTTTAAGTAATTCCACTTTCTATAGATCCATAACATAAATATCTACAACTTTTATGAAGACATCAAAGTCTAAATATGTATGTATAATTCCCAGAATATTAATATTTACACAAAATAGAAGGTACATATTCCATAACAGACATACTGTAGTATTTTGACTATAACTCAGGCTATACATATCCAAATCAGTCGGTTCAAGTCTCAAAATTCACATAACGAAAAGATCTACAACTTTGATGAAGAAGTCAGAGTCAAATTCACATATTTTGAGCTTCAAAATTAAGTAACAAGCTACAAAAATAAATCTGGAAATCCTAGAACAGCATATAATTCTACCCATTCCATATTTATTCACAACCCTATCCCCTCTTACCTTGATAGAGGATCTTAGAATGGTTGAAAAAATGTTCTCTTCTTACTGTCCTAGCTTCAGATCAAAGGTGACTTGACGGAGAAAAGGAAATGAGAGAGAGACTTCACTAATTTTAATTTGTTCTAAGAATTCAGACTTGGGAACGAGATGTAGTGTCGATTTAATAATGCAAAAGACAAGTGGGGGACAAGCTTTTTCATAATTGGATTGTAGTAGGATGTTAGGTGCATTAATTACAGTGATAATGGAGGTTTTATATAAGAAAATGAGCTGTATTGTTGACCATTTCCGCCGCCTACATAATGGAGCTTGTATGATTGAAGTAAATATATTAAAATATATACAAGATGATATGATTGGAGTAAAATATTAATTCTGACACTGGTTCGGTATTTTGGGCATGTCTCTTTCCGAGAAGAATCCATCAAAGCCTCTTTTCGTTCAGAATTGCTCCACTCGGAAGGGAATTTGCTTGGAAATGTTTCTGCTTGAAACACTCAGTCATAGCTTTTCTTTCCGAGTGAGTGACCCACTCAGAAATGTCTCACCCGGAGACACCTCATTCAGAAATATCTCACTCGGATATATCTCTGCCCGAAAAGTGCTCGTTCAAAATCAGCCATTTTTTTGTTCAGAATTGATTCACTCAGAAATTCTCTACTCGGATATATTTCTGCCCGAAAAGTACTTTATTTGAATTCAAAGCCTTTCTTCACTCGAAAGTATTTCTCTCGGAAGTGCGTCACTCGGAAATTTACAACTGAAAGAATCATTCAGAGTTGCAGTTTAGTCCTCTCTCGAAAATCTTTCCACTCAGGAATATCACTCGGAGTCGAAGACCATCTCGAAGAAGAACCCGAGTACAAGCTCTCGGTAACTTTGAATATGGCCCGAGCACAGGCTCTAGGCAACCTTTATGACACCTGAGCACGAATAGAATGAAGGGGTTCACCACTCGAATATTTACTTCCCCCAAGAACTTTTCACTCGGAAACGTATTCATTTGAAGTCAAAGTCTTTCTCTATTCCAGAAGTACTTCCCCTGGAAATGACTCACTCGGTAGTCTCAATCGGTGACATATCACGCAGGAATCGGAAAGGTCTTACTTGGTGTCATCCACTTGGAAATGTCTCACTCGGTACCATCCCACACGGAAGTGTCACACTCGGGGACACCCCACTCGGGAAAGTTATATTTAAGTCAGAGATACCCCAATCGGGAATATCCTGGCCCGAGAAGTACTCATTCAAAATCAAAGCTTTTCTTCATTCGGAAGTACTTCTTTCGGAAACGTTTCACTCGGAGACGTTTCATTCAGAAATGAGTCACTCGGAGATGTTTCATTCGGAAACGAGTCACTCGGAGATGTTTCATTCGGAAACGAGTTACTCGGAGATGTTTCATTCGGAAACGAGTCACTCGGAGATGTTTCATTCAGAAACGAGTCACTCAGAGACGTTTCATTCAGAAACGCTTCATTCGGAGACGTTTCACTCGGAAACGTTTCATTCGGAAATGATTCACTCGGAGACGTTTCACTCGGAAATGTTTCATTCCAAAACGAGTCACTCAGAGATGTTTTCACTTGGAGACGTTTCACTCGGAAATATCTCCGAGGCCAGGACTCCCTTCACTCGGAAGTGGTTCTCTCGGTCATGACTCACTCGGAAACATCTTATCCTTCCTTCACTCGGAAGTTCTCTCGGTCATACCTCACTCAGAAACAAATTCCTTTCTTCACTCGGACAGTCTTATCTTAGTCACTCGGAATATCTTATTCGAAGGTACTTCACTCGGTAATCTCCCAATCAGAACGCTACCAGAGGTTAACATCAAAGGAAGCTATTTGAACGAATCAAAAAGAAGCTTCTATTCACAGCCAAACTTATGTAAGTTAATATAAATAGACAATATCATTAATGGTCTAAATTAAAAATGATTATACATGAAAAATGAAATTTTTAGGATGTTACAATCACCACCCCCTGCTCAATTGAAATAATGTGTACATTGCATGGGTGAACAACCTTGTGGTTACTGTGAACCTGATGGAATTAAACATGAGCAAGCCAATTTTTTGAACAACCAAAGGTTACCTTTAGGTAATTTTCCCTTCAATGCTGATAATTTTTTCCCTGACAATTTTTAACAAGGTTGGAAGAATCAGAATTTTGGATGGAAACAAGATGTTGGACCTTCCAACAACCAGTTTCAACAACAACCACAATCTGATCAAAATGCTAGACTGACAAGGATAGAAGATTCTATCCAAATATTGCTGCAATATATGAAAACGAATGAAGCCGCAAGGAAAATGTCAGATTTGCAATTGGGACAGCTGGCAAAGGAAGTAGCTGAAATGAAAAGTTTTGGTTTTTTTGCCAATACCCAGAACCCAAAGGAATAATGTAAAGCTATTTTTACTAGAAGTGGTAAAGTTATAGGAACTGATTATAAAGAAACTTGTAAAGAGAGTGAAGAGAGTTAAAAAGAAAAAAAATGAAAAAGAATAGAATGACAAAAAAAGAGTGAAGAAGAAAATAAAGAAAAAGAAAATGATGAAAAAGAAAATAAAGAAAAAAAATAAATGAAAAGCAAGAAAAAGAAGAAAAAAAAATAAAAACAAAAAAAATCAAAAAACTAAAAAAAGAAAAGAATCGGTACTTGGGTCAGATTCCTCCTGTCAAGGATCAGCCTTACCCTCATGCACCATCAAGAAAGGATAAGGAAAAAGAATATAAAAGATTCCTTGAAATTTTTAAGCAGTTACTAATAAACATTCCATTTTTTGAGGCATTGGAATAAATGCCAACATATGCAAAGTTTATGAAAGAACTGCTCACAAAGAAAATGAGGTATAATAAAGAAATTGTAGAGCTAGAAGCAGGTTGCAGTGCCATCTTACAATACAACATGCCAGAAAAGTCAAAAGACCCCGGAAGTTTCACTATTCCTGTCTCCATTGGAGGTGTAAATATTAAGAAGACTTTATTAGATTTAGGGGCTAGCATCAATTTAATGCCCTTAAGTATGATGAAGGGCATTGGTAATCTTGATCCTCAAAGGATGAAGATGACTCTAGAACTGGCAGACCGCTCAATCAAAAGACCCTCTGCAAAAGTTATTTAAGTAGACCAAACAAAAATTAAGGTGATATCTAAACTCCCACCCCCTGTAAATGTGAAAGAGATTAGAAGTTTTCTAGGACATGTTGGGTTTTATAGAAGGTTCATAAAGGATTTTTCAAAAATTGCTAAACCTTTAACAAACCTCTTGAACAAAGATGTTGAATTTAAATTTGATGAAGCATGTCTTAAAGCTTTTAATTCTTTAAAAGAAAAATTGATTTCTACTCCCGTTATTGTTGCCCCTAATTGGAATCTACCCTTTAAACTTATGTGTAATGCAAGTGATTATGCTGTAGGAGCTGCTTTAGGGCAAAGGCATGAAAAGATTTTAGGGTGATACATTATGCTAGTAAGGTTTTAAATGAATATCAAGTGAATTATGCCACTACTAAGAAAGAGTTACTAGCCATAGTGTATGCCTTGGAAAAATTTAGATCATATTTGATTGGCTCAAAAATAATTGTTTTTACTGATCATGCAACCATCAAATATCTTTTAACTAAAATAGATTCTAAACCTCGATTAATCTGATGGATCTTACTCTTATAGGAATATGATCTTCAAATCAAAGATAAAAAGGATAGTGAAAATATGGTTGCTGACCATTTGTCTAGATTGATGAATGATAAGGTCACTGCTAAGGAAAATGAAATTTTGGAAGAATTTCCTGACGAGAAATTGTTTAAAATAACAAAATGGTCATGGTTTGCTGATACGGCCAATTTTAAAGCAGCAGGAATTCTTCCAACTGATTTAACCTGGCAGCAAAGAAAAAATTTTACACAGATGCCACATATTTTGTTTGGGATGACCCTCATCTATTTAAAATTAGTATGGATAACTTGTTGCGACGTTGTGTACCTGATTGGGAAATTAATGGTGTGTCATTTTAATGGAGAAAGGACTGCTGCAAAAGTCCTTCAATCAGGTTTGTACTAGCCCTCTATGTTTAAAGATGCCTACTCATTTATACAGTCTTGTGATAATTGCCAAAGAACAGGGAACATAACCAGGAGCCAAGAAATGGCTCACAAACATACAAGAGGTAGAGGTATTTGATTGCTGGGGAATCGACTTCATGGGACCCTTCCCAACTCTCAATCTAACCAATTTATTCTTTTGGCAGTGGATTATGTTTCTAAATGGGTGGAAGCAGTTGCTTTACCTAATTCTGACTCCAAAATGGTGGTGAATTTCTTAAAGAAAAATATTTTTTACAGGTTTGGAACACCAAGGACTCTGATTAGTGACAGAGTTTCACATTTTTGTAACAAAATTCTTCAAAAGGTATTACAGTATTACGATGTAAGACATGAGGTGGCCACATCATATCATCCACAAACCAATGGTCAAGCTGAAATTTCAAATAGAGAATTGAAAAGGATCTTGGAAAAGACTATGTCTTCTTCAAGAAAAGATTGGTCACAGAAACTTGATGATGCACTCTGGGCTTACAGAACTGCATTAAAACTCCTATTGGCCTTTCTTCTTTTCAGATGGTTTATGAAAAGCTTGTCATCTACCTGTAGAAATAGAACATAAAGCATACTGGGCATTGAAATTTCTCAACTTTATTCAAACTACTGCAGCTAACAAAAGAAATTTGCAATTATTTGAGTTAGAGGAAATGCAGAATCATGTTTATGAATCATCCTGGTGCTATAAGAAAACAAGGTGAAAGCTTACCATGATAAGAAATTAAAGAAAAGAAATTTCATACCAGGTCAGTAAGTCTTATTGTTTAATTCAAGATTAAAATTATTTCCTGGTAAATTGAAATCAAAATGGTCAGACCCATTTTTGATCAAAGAAGTGAAACTATATGGAGCAGTAGAAATTGAAGATCCAACTTCCAAAAGAAGTTGGATGGTGAATGGACACAGGTTAAAACCTTATACAATTTTTTTTTTTGTGTTAGTTTTTATTAAAGTATATGTTTTGTATGTTTTATTTTTATGTGTTCTAATGTTTTGTGTATGTAATTTTTATATTTTAAAATTGTGTGTTTTTAAATTTTTCTAGAGATATTTGTATAAATTGAATTAAATTGTTTTTATAAAAATAGTTTGCATTTTATTTAATATCTTAAATAAAAATCAAAAATATGATTTTGTTTATGATGTTTGTGATATTTTCTTGCATGTTTGTTAAAATGTGTGATTATTTAAACTGTGTGTATTACTTTTAATTTTAAAATTTTCTTGCAGATGACCCCGAAGAAATCCATCCCTGTCTCTGTTCCAAAGAGGAGGAAGAGGACGGATACTACCTCCTTTAAGGATCCTGACATTCAGACTGAGGAGGAGCAGCTTGGACCTCGTGATCCTACCAGGTTCAAGACTGAAATGAAATGGGCCAGGTTCTACCAGATTAAAGGTCAGTGGTTAATCTGGGAGAGAGTTCTTGATCTGGGAATAGCTGATTACCCAGAGTTGCTTGGAGAGATTCAGAGGAGGAGGTGGGAACACTGTTTTCCCTACCCACTGAGGGAGATCCCATCCTGGTGATGGAGTTTTACGCGAACGCCTACAAGACTCGCCAGGATTGGCCCAATATTGGGCAGATGAGGAGTAGTTGGGTTAGAGGTAGGATGATTTTCATGTGTGTTGAATCACTTTAATGGAAGTAAAAGTTGAAATACACTTAATATACCAATTACTAGGGATAGAGTTGGTAATTATTGTTGTGATAAGGCCGGCACTTAAAGCAAGTTTTTTATTGAGAAAGCACCTGAAGGATCAAACTTTAAGGTAACTATTTAGAATTTATTCATTGAGGGATCGGGTTTAATGATTTTAAGTTGCAATAACATGAACTTGATGATTAAATATGCATGTTTATAATTGTTATGTTATATTCTAGTGTGGGGATCCAAATTCCAACATAGTTTGTTATACTGTTTTTAGATCTCAAGTATTGGAATTATCCATAAGTACTATTTTTCTATTCAATTTCTAGATAGATTTAAAATTTACTTTAAATTATATTTTTCTTAATGAATCAATTAATCTCTAAATCTATGAATATTGTATACTTTGTATATGAATCATTCTTTTGTTAATAAGTTTTGATACATTTTACCTTAGTAAATAAAAATCACTGTTACACACTGAAAACATTTAATCCTTGAGAGAACGATATCTATTTTGAAAACTATAACAATACATTGGTGCGCTTGCCAAAAAGCCAACAACATTTCTGGCACTAACAATATATAAAGAGAGAGGTTATATTTAAGAAGAAAATTGGCTAATTAAGCCAACTAGATAGGTGATTTTGAGTTTTGGTGAGATTTAGAGTCCCTGTAAGGTGCCAATAGGATTCTATACATGTTTAGAATCGTTGTGCAATATTGAATTGTCCCTAGGATGACATTTGGTGTGGTTTTAGCATGGAAGTTGCATGAAAATAGGGAAAATGTATTTTTCTGCATAAATGTGTGATATGAAGGAATTTTTTAGCACAGACTATGACAGCAAGTCTGAAATGAGTCATAGATAGTGTCCATAAAGTTTTGTAGTATTTGGAGATCAAACAGGTAAGTTAGGGGTTTGAAAGTTGGCCTAGAGGGAAAAATCTACATAAACACTACATCTGTACTGATGGTAATTGATTATAGAATTCTGGCAATCGATTACCAGCTTGCTTTACTACGTCTGATCTAGGCTGAATCATCTCTTACATTCTTCATGAAATTTGTAGATAATTGAGTTACATACATTTTTCCTTTTGATTCACCCCAAACGGAGGTCTATAGCTCAAGTTATGCCTAAAATACTACAAGGTGTTCATGCTGAAAATTACATGTAGAATAGTTTTACATTTTCATGAGTTGAGCGATCTTAGGGGCATAATTGACTTTTGACCCCTTCATAACATTTGTAGATAATTTAGTTGTGAAGGTGTACCGATTAGATTCACCTCAATCGGAGTTCTATAGTTCCCGTTTAACGTAAAATAATGAATAATGTGTAAAAACATGCATCTTGAAAATTTTTCTAATAACTTCTTCATGTTGTTTCTTTGAAATTTACTTAGCGTGTCTCAGTTTGATAGAGATAATAAAATATTCTTTGAATTTCATGTTGATTCATGTTTTGTGAAATGTCAAGGAACTAATCAAGTTGCCCTTGAATTATTTTGACAATATCAAGTTGTGTAATTCTCCTTTTTCTTCAAATATCACTAGTTGTAATGATCACAATTTTGCTAGTAACTTTGTTCAAACTAATAAAATAGATTCTCTGTATACTATTCGGCCTACTAGACTAGAACATGCAAATTCTAATATTTTTACTCAAGTCCTAAAGCAATGTAATATACCTGCTAATACGAATAAAGTGTCAAACATTTGTAAGTCTTATGCCTTAGGGAAATCACATAACCTACCTTTTTTCTTAATCTAAAACTTAATACAAAACCCATCTTCAATTGATCTTTAATGATGTTTGAGGACAGTCACCAATACCCTTTACCAATGGTAGTAGGTATTATTTTTATTTCACATATGCTTATTCTAGATTCTCTTGGATCAATTTCTTTGAGTCTAAGCCTCAAACTGCCAAATGCTTTATGCATTTTAAAAATCTAATGGAAAACCAGTTTGACCATAAAATTGAAGTGTTACAAAGTCACATTCGTAAAGAGTTCTTAGCACTTAGACTATTCCTAGCAGAGAATGGCATTTAGCACAGGCTAAGCTGCAATATATATGTCGCGACCGAGATCGCGGCGGGAAGGCCGACCCTCAAAATATTAAAACGAGTTTTGAAATCCTTTCGAAAAGAAAACAGGGAGTCGCCACCAATATTTTTAAAGGTAAAATACCGGAAAAACCTTTCATTAAAGCATTGGTTATGAAAGTAAAAATTCTAAGTTCGGGAGTCTAATTACAGGTGAGGAAGGTATTAGTACCTCACAACTGTCCATTATAAAATGGTTACCTCAAGATGATAGCGCGCATTATAATTAGCCCAAAAATTATTTTAACTTCTTCAGAAAAGGAATGCGAAATGACAAAGCATAAAAAAATAAACAAAAAATAGGCATAGAATTTTTTAAAAAAAATGAGATTAACAAGACGTCTTGTCCAAATTAACCTCGCTCCCCCTTTTTTAAGAAAAATATTATTAAAAAATAAAAATAAAAATGAGATTAACAGGACGTCTCGTCCAAATTAATCTCGCTTCTTCTTTTAAAGAAATACTACAAAAATGTGAGATTAACAAGACGTCTCGTCTAAATTAATCTCGTTCCTCCTTTTTAATTTTAAAGAAATATTACAAAATGTGAGGTTAACAAGATGTCTCGTCTAAATTAATCTCGTTCCTCCCTTTTAATAATAAGATAAAAATGGAAACTCTAAAAATTCAATAAAGAAAGATGGGCCCGACAGGAACTGTTTCCCGCTCCTACGTATTCTCGAGCTTTCGAGAATCAGGGTCACGTAGTTCTTTGAAAATGGCTTTTAGAAAAAAAAAATTAGGAAGTTAGTGGTGGATAATGTTCTTGGAAAAGACCCATACAAGGCGAAGTTCTTCGCACGTGTACAAGTTCTAGGAAAATAGTGTAGATGGAAGTACTACTGGTTAAAGACAATTTTTATATTTTTTGGATTTGAAGGAACACAGAGAAAATACTTATTTCCTTTTTTGTTATTACTAGTTACAAAGCAAAATAAAAGAAATTTAACAGAATAAACTTAAACAAGAGAACAGATTCATCAAAAATTACAAATTCGGTAAAAGAATAAGCAATAAAAAAAAGAAAGAGGCAGAACAGAACTGGTGTGGTAAGCACGTTGAAGACCGGGACTGGTGTGGTAAGGACGTTGAAGATCAGGACTGGTGTAGTAAGTATGTTGAAGACCAGGACTGGTGTTCCTGTTTCGAAAAAAACAAGAGAATGTGGGTTGGGGACAGGTTCTTCAGATTCAGGAGACTAGAGTAAATTTTTGCCAGGAGTTTCTAGAATTCAAGATGCTCCTTTTGTGCCTCTTCAACTGAGGTATTTATAGAGGCTTCTGGGTGATGGCTGAACGCTTGGATAGCTCAAAGACAGCCTGGCCATTGACAATTATAGGGGATAGCGGCTGATGGGTGATTTTTTATTATTTTCATTTTTGTCTGTTGTCAGCCGCCCCCAGGATTCAAGGATCAACTTGGATGATGCGATTCCAAGTCAGCATGGGCAATCGGACTCCTCGAATGATGTCACATGGGTCCATTATCAAGTTCATGAAAGCGCCTGCCCACGTCAGATAAGAGAAGACATCGGTCTTACTTGGATGGTCTCAGGAATGATGTCTCTTCCGTTGGCTCAGATCGGTATTCCTCAGACCTGGGCCGGTGTTCTTCTTATGGCCCAGATCGCTGTCTCAGTCAGTATCCATTCTTGGTGGAAATTGGTCCGATCGAAAGAGGTGTCTACAGATACGAAAAGTCCGAGTGTAAAAATCGATCCATCGACACTCGGTGTGAAGGCTTGAATTCATTCAAGTGACACCGGATCCCCTTTTCGTCCAGGATTGCTTCACTCGGAGGTGCTTTGTCTGGAAATGTTTGCTTGAAACACTCATTTAGTCATAGCTTTTCTTCCTTCGAAAGTGACCCACTCGAAAACGTCTCACTCGGATATATCTCTCGAAGTCTGACTCACTCGGGAATATCTCTTTCTGAGAAGTATTCATCAGTCTTTTCGTTCAGAATTGCTTCACTCGGAGATGATTCACTCGGAAGTGTTTCCGCTTGAAGCACTCATTTAAAGCCAGCCTTTCTTCCCTCGAATGTGACCCACTCAGAAATGTCTCACTCGGAGACACCCTACTCGGATATATCTTTGTCGGATATATCTCTGACCGAAAGAAGCTCCTTCGAAGTTAGAACCATATTTCATTTAATTGATTCACTTAGGAATTCTTTACTCGAATGTGTCTCCGCCCGAGGGGTACTCCTTCGAATTCAAAGTCTTTCTTCGCTCGGAAGCACATCTCTCGGAAGCGACCCACTCGGATATGTCTCACTCGGAGACACCCGACTTAGAATTATGTAACTTGGAAGTGTCTGCTCGAAAAGTGTTCTTTCGAAGTTCAGAGCCCTTTTTCCTTCAAAATCGATTCACTCGTGAATTCTTCACTCAGAAATATCTGTACTCGAGAATTCGTTCAGAGCCCTTTCTTTACTCATGAATTCATTCAGAGCCCTTTCTTCGCTCGGAAGTAATTCCCTTGGAAATGACTCACTCGGAAATATCTCACTCGGAGACACCCTACTCGGATATATTTTTGCCTGAAACGTACTCATTCATAGTCGGAGCCTTTCTTTGCTCGGAAGTAATTCCCTTGAAATGACCCACTCAAAAATGTCTCACTCGGAGACACCTCACTCGGAAATATGGAACTTGGAAGTGTCTCTGCCCGAAAAGTGCTCCTTCGAAGTCAGAACCATTGATTCACTCGGGAATTCTTTATGTGTCTCCGCCCAAGAGGAACTCCTTCGAAATCAAATTCTTTCTTCACTCAGAAGCACATCTCTCGGAAGTGACCCACTCGGAAATGCCTCACTTGGAGACACCCCTCTTGGAATTATATAACTTGGAAGCGTCTCTGCCCAAAAAGTGCTCCTTCGAAGTTCAGAGCCCTTCTCATTCAAAATCGATTCACTCGGGAATTCTCCACTCGAAAACATCTGACTAGAATTCTTTACTCAGATGTACCTCTGCCTGAGAGGTACTCATTCAAAGTCAGCCATTTTTCATTCAGAATAGCTTCAATTGGGAACTATTCACTTGTATGTATCTCTGCCCGAGAGATACTCATTCGAATTCAGCCATTTTCATTCAGAATGGCTTTAGTCAGGAATTATTTACTCAGAAATATCCTAGAAAAAGCACTCATCCGAAGTCAGACTCGCTTTTCGTTTAGAATGGCTTTGATCGGGAATTCTTTACTCGGATGTTCTCCGCCTGAGAGGTACTCATTCAAAGTCAGAGTCTCTTTTTATTCAGAAGTAACTCCCTTGGAAGCAACCCACTCAGAAATGCCTCACTCGGAGACATCCCACTCGGAAGTATGGAGCTTGAGAGAGTCTCTGCCCGAAAGGTATTCATTCATACTCAGAGCCTTTCTTCATTCGAAAGTAACTCCCTTGGAAGCAGCTCACTCGGAAATGACTCATTCGGAGACATCCCACTCGGCAACATCTCACTCGGAGACAACCTACTCGGAAATGATCATTCGGAGTCACCCTACTCGGAAATGATCACTCAGAGTCAAAGTTCAGTCCTCTCAGAATTCTTTCCACCGAAGACAATCTTGAAGAGGAACCCAAGCACAAATTCTGGGCGATCTTTAAGGCACACCCGAGAACAAGCTCTCGGTAATTCTTAAGGCACACCCGAGCATGAATAGAAAGAAGGGGTTCCAAGCGACAGAACTCCCCATTCTTGGTGAAAATTGACCGGACCGAAATAGGTGTTCACAATATACATGAACAAAATGGCTTGGCGGAGAGGAAACATGAACATATAACTAAAACTAGCTTATCCTTACTTGTTAATGCTCATAAGCCTATAAAATTTTAGGAGAAAGTGTTTGCTACTCCAAGTTATATCACTAATCGGTTACCAACTCCATTACTACACAAAAGAGTCCTATTAAAATTGTCACTAGGTCTTCTCCTCTCTATTCTAAGCTACGTATCTTTGGAAGTTCTTGTTAATATTACTAGTCTTTGATTTGTTGATAAATAATAATAATCCTTCATGTGGATGAACCTTTGCAATATGTATCTAACTTTAAAATAAGTATGAAAGTTAGTCTCCATATAATTAACATATCATTAAACAAGATTTAAAACCATATCGACAAATAAATTAATATACCGTATAGATTTACATATCTAATTTTACTTTCATCATCTTCTGGTAATTCTGCATCAAGGTTATCTACACCATATTGCTCATATTCTATAGTTTGTAAGAACAAGTAATGTCTTAACCCTTGTACAATAGGATTCAACAAAATCAAATGACAATACCCAAGAAAAATTATTCTCATTCTTGTATTATAGTGTATGATGCCATTGGGATACCCAACCTAATGTTGATTATGTATTACAGAGATTTTTTTATAATTATTATGCTAAATCTCTACTTTCTCTTCATCCTTCCCACTACCATAACCTCTTTTCCCCACCATCCACAACCATCACCACTACCACCCTCCCACCACCACCACCACACCGTCTTTATCCATCCACCACTAGCATAAAAAAGGGCTACAAACACATGGTATAAACTCGGTTTAATGGAAAACATGTTTGAAAAAGAGGCGGTGACAATTTTGAAATTATCATACATTTATAAGAACTTCGTTCCACGTAAAACCGAGTTCTTAGGATGCATAGTTTTTTTAATTTTTTTAAACACACCTAAGAACATGGTTCACTAGCAACTGAGTTCTTAGGTCGTTATTTTTTTAATTTTTTTAAAAAAATATACCTATGAGCTCGATTCTCGTGCAACTAGTTCCTAGGTTGTTCATTTTTTTAATTTTTGTAAACAAACCTAAGAACTCAGTTCTCGTGCAACTGAGTTCTTAGGTCGTTCATTTTTTTAAAAATTAAACGGAACTAAGAACTCGATTCTAGTACAACCAAGTTCTTAGGGTGTCCTTTTTATTTTTAATTTTTTTAAGAGACCAATGAACACGGTTCACAGCAGAACCGAGTTCATAGGTCAAATTTCTAGTACCTAAAAACTCGATTAAAGCCTCAACTGAGTTCGTAGGTTCACCCGTGTAGTCTTAAATGTTAAACCCTTCATAACCCCAACATTGTTCTCCTTGTTTCTCCCTCAAATTCCCTTGCGTGTACGTGACTCTTACTTCCACTGCTTCCTTCTTCCATTGTGCATGTTCCTTTTTCCTTCATTGCTCGTTGTCTTCTTCTTCCTTGATATTAAAGGTTAGTAACTCATGACTCATGGCTGACTGGTTTCTTTGCTTGCCGTTGTTACTGTGTTGCGTGAACCTTTCATTACCTGACGTTGTTAATGTTTTTGCCATTATTCCTTGTTATTGTTCCTTGTTGCATTGAACTATTTTGCTTGCCCTTGTATATTGTTGCGTGTCTATACCTCACCCATTGTATACTATTATGCGTCTGAACCTCACTTATTATATATTGTTGTGCATGAACCTATGCCATTGTATATTATTGTCGTCTGAACCTATGCCATTGTATACTGTTACGCATTGCCTAAATATTGTTAATGTGTTTACCATTGTTGATGTTGCGGCTTAACTTTTTTGCTTGCCATTGTATACTTATTGGTCCTGCTGCATCTGAACATATGCCATTGTTTATTTTCCATGGTTTGAAACATAAAGTACCTGTGATTAATGTAGTACTCTTGATAAGGATTTATCTTCTATAGGTATAGTTATCTAATGTGCTTTTGAATTTTGATTTCCATCAGAACTAATGTTTTGTCTTAGATAATTTGATTACATTGTTAATTTTAAATTTTATTTTTCAACTATTTAAAAAAATTAATCACAAGATTTGACGATGCACGGTTATATGGATTTCAATTCTCATTGGTGGAAATACAGCATTTAACCGTTTGATAACTATTTCATATAATTTTAACTTTGAGCAAAAGTTTGTTATTGTGTCCAATTGTAAATGCTTCAAGAGATAAAAAGACCATTAAAATAAAATTCAAATTTTAATTCAAGAGTAACACACTTTCTTTTTTATTAATGAAGAGTAACTCACTAACTAGTATATCTAACCCTAAACCCTAAACCTTAACTCCCTAAATCTTGTTAGGGTTTAAGGGAGTTAGGGTTTAGGGTGAGATAATTCTTTTTACTCTATTACGTGTAATGTATGACGTGATTAGCCTAGTATAATCATTGTTTTTCCATAGATGTGCTCTACTACGTTGAATTAAATAATGTTTGATCTTTAGTATTATGTTTGATCTATTACGTTATGTCTATTTCATGAGTTAGAATCATATCTTTATAATGATTTTCTTAATTCTAATCTACTAGGTGTACTCTATGTTGAACAATGTCATATCTTTAAATGTTGCATTTGGGGCCAAATTCATGGATAGAAGTTATATTAATGCACCACATATAATTGAAGAGTTTAAGAGTGGAGTTGAAACGTTTATAGAGTTTGTAATTTGAAATGTCAAAGACATGAATGGAAGATACTTTTTCCCTTGTGTTAAATATGGGAATACGCGTCTACTAGGCCTGGAAATGTTGAGGGAACATCTATTATGTGATGGTTTTCTCAAGACCTATACACGTTAGATATGGCATGGTGACCATGTTGTCATATAGAGTGTGATGAATGTAAGTCAAAATGAAGGTTCTGCACATGATGTTGCTTATGATATGGATGATCAACTTGAGGAAATGATTCGTGGTGTGGGTGAAGAAAATTTTAAGAGAGCACATGTGTATGACATGAGGATTCAAAGAAACCGTTGTATCCACATTGCATTAATTTCATAGGTTGTCGGCGGTTTTACAATTGTTTAACTTGAAGACGAGAAATGGATGGATGGATACAAGTTTCACGAAATTGCTACAACTATTGAAAGATAGTCTTTCAACTGGTAATACCTTGCCATGGGGTTGGAGTAAAAGAAGATACACACGTGTCCAAATGATTGTGTTATACAATAGTGAATATGAAATTATGCATGAATATCCAACATGTGGGTTATCACGGTATAAGAAGAAAGACAATGATTCTGATAAGGAGGTATGCGCCAAAGGTCAAGAGGTATGGAATGATTATGTGTCCCATGGGGTTAAAGTACAAGAAGATACACGCATGTCCAAATGATTGTGTCTTATACGATTATGAGTATGAAATGATGCATGAATATCTAACATGTGGGTTGTCACGTTATAAGAAGAAAGATAATGATTTCAGTGAAGAGGTATGCATCAAAGGGCCTCATGCAAAGGTGTCATGGTATTTGCCTATCATTCCTAGATTGAAGCGTTTATTGGCCAATGAAGATAAAAGTTGATAAGGTGGCATTCTGAGGAGAGGTTGACTGATGGACAACTTAGGCATCCGACATATGTATAATTCCCAATAAAATATTTTTACTTTTATATTATATAAAAGGGTAAATCAATACTCCGTTCTTCTACCTTTTCAAGAAATTTAAAGTTAGACCTTTAATTTTTTTAGTTGGTTATATCTCTTATATTTTTTTCAAATGTTTTAATTAGATTCTCTCAATATATTTGTTACTAACTCTTTCAATGAAGATTTGTGTAACATCCCGAGTATTTTAGTTAAAATTTTGATTGGCGGAAAATATTAATAATTGTTCTAGAGATTTATTGGATATTTTTAGGGATTATTATTATTATAAATGCAATTATAAATAATTAAATATTATGGAAATAAATAAATTTACTTGATTGACTAATTACAAAAGGTTAAATGAGGTGTAATTAGAAGGAGGTAAATTTAGAAGTTACCAATGGGGGTAAAAGGTAAAAGTTTAATTAAAACTTTCAAAGAAATTATAAAAGAAATGGGAAATGACCATTTTGCCCCTAAGTCTTAAATAATAAAAATTTCCTTCTTCTTCCTCATTCTCCATGCGAGTTCTTCTTCTCCTTCTTCCCTCACCATTGCCGTGAGCTTGGAGCTTCCAAAGGGAGGTCCGTTTTGCGTCGAAACTTTGAAGTAACTACGTTTCTGGGATCATGACTTTGAGGTGAGCGTTATGGACCCATCAAATTGAGTTATCTTTCTCCCTCTTCACTTTCTCTCTCTAGCCGATGGCCATGCATGGAGAGAGGAGCTTCTGTTTTCTACTCCTCTAGTGCATGTGAGTTTGAAAGCGGTATTTAGAACAATGAGAGTAGTATAACGTTAATGGGTTTTGCATTTCGACCTCCGTAGGTAGCGAAACGAACGTCGGGGGATTGAGTTGTGAAGCGGGTGTTGGATTTGGAAGTAGGACCTTGAACCAAGCATCTGGAGGATGCAACCGACATTAAGAACAAATCGTCGAAGCTTGGAATCGAGGTAAGGGGGTGTTCGGGTCGTAATTAATTAGAATAGGTACGTATGACGGAATTGAATTATTTAATCAAACATTGGAATAATGAGACTAGTTATTGAATGATAATTGTATGTGTATGTATGTGTGAATGTAGAGTGTAATTAGTTTATGGTGATTATGAGATTAAAGTGTTTTACATTGTGATAAATCGATGTGTATAGTGACGTTGTGATGGCGGGCTTGACAAGTAGGTCGCCCATTTGATGAGTATGATTTGTTGTTAATGGCCACTTGATATATGGTATGAGGAATGTGATATATACATGTATGATTATGTGGTAGGGGACGGCCGACGGTATGTATAGCCCCTCGTTTCGGGCTCCCGTGGTTTTTGTACCCAGTTGAGCTACCCAGTGGTCAAGTAGGACCCAGTGGTTGAGGTGGAGAGTCAAGTAGGACTCGATGGACCAAGCAGGGTTCACGGGGTGTCAAGTAGGACCCCCAGCTGAAGGTCGATCCTTTAGTATCCGAATACTAGGCGTCGAATTGATGTGAGAGTCAGTTGTGCTATTTGATGAAATTGTTGGCATTATGTGATGATATAGATATGTTTGATTGCATTTGTTGGTTGTGAATTATACTTTGATGATACTGAAACTTGAATTAGGAATCTGTAAGTATAAATGGTGGATGAAGAAAAGGGAAGTTAATTGAATAATGTAGTAATTATGTATTTTATTCTTAAATTACCATTCTAGATTAATTATGATACCCAACACTCACCCTTGCTGTGGTTTTCTTTTAATTTAGTAACTAGTGACAAGGAAGAGGTCGAAGCCCCAGAGGTGCGCCAAGCGAAGGATTGATGCCAAGGAGCTGAGAAAATTATGAATTAAACGATGCGTGTAATACGTTTTATGTATGGGATGATATAATATGTTTTTCATATGTGTGGGGTTAATCTAGAATATAGCTAAAGTAGTTATGTTGTGGTAGGACCAATACAACTTGAGTTATGAATATTTATGATAAGTAATGAATAAAATTTGCATGTTGGTTGAGGAGAAGATGAACTCATGATGAGCAGGTAATGAGAGGTTCATGGCTGTGTTAAACCTCTTGAACTGGATATACATATACATTGGCATGAAACTTATATATGTATGTAGATGATGAAATACATGGGCAGGTCTTGTTTATCTTTATGAAGATTGCTCATTGCCTTGATGATTAGAATGTGAATTGCATGTGAACTGTGTATGAATTGTTAGCGCTTAGATGATAAGTTTGATTGGGATGCAATTGATGAATTAAAATTTGAATTGAGGTGCATAAGTAAGTGGAATCAATTTTAATTTCTTGCTTAAACGTATGTTGATGGGTAAAGTAGGCCAATCAATGCATGTAAAAGGTTTGAAAAAGATGGATTGGGTGGAAACTTCAAGTTTCCTCGATTGTACTGGACAACTCGCTCAGGCGAGGTGAATTCTCGCTCAAGTGAGAGTGCTCTGTGTCAGTAATATGGTCTCTAGCCAAGTCTCGCTCAAGCGGGGATGACTCTCGCTCGAGCGAGATATATATATATATATATATATATATATATATATATATATATCAGGTGAATATGGTTACTGGAGGATTCTCGCTCAAGCGGGTTGAGTCTCGCTCGAGCGAGGGCCATAGGAATAGATTCTGGGTCGATTTCGCTCAAGTGAGTTATACTCGCTCAGGCGAGTAAAGAGGCATTTAGCTACTAGAGTGTTTTCGCCATAGCGAGCTGGTTGTTTAGACCTCTCACTTAGGTGAATTACGTTGATGGTGTCATTGGGGTTATTTCGCTCAAGCGAATGTAACTCGCCCAAGCGAATAAGTGGAGTTTAGTTACTGGAGTGATTTCGCCCGAGCGAAACAACCTCTCTCAAGCAAAATAGGGACCTGATGCGCATTGACTCCCTCGCTCAAGCGCGTTCGGGGTTTATTCAGGAATGAAATGAGAGACTCGCTCAAGCGAGTAGAGACTCGTTCAAGCGACCTTCACTGGTTTCGCTTAAGCGAGTCAGGGCTTCGCTCAAGCGAGAAGCCCCTGATCTTATTTTCCTCTTTTGTTTCATTTAATCAATCTTTTTCTTATTATTTAATTTATTTATTTTATTTCCATTCATTATTTATTATTTAGGCTCCTTGAATTGAGAATGCTTGATTATTTTCATTCGATGGTGATGTATTTTCCTTTAGCGAAAAAATTTTCTCTGTATTTTAATTGATTAGAATAACATGGTGTGTTTAATTAACTTTAATCACGTGATTAGCACCTAATATTTAGGCGAGATGTTATAATTTGACATGTCACTAACCTCTTTGGCGTGACTATTCTGTATTAGATCCTATTGAGGTGACTACTTCACGTGTTAGATGTTGCTGGCATGTTCACATTGTTAACACAACAGTAAGATTTTCTGTTTTTGTGAAAATTCTCACTTTATTCCAATTGCAAACTTTTGGCTTTATAGCCATACAACCAAAGACAAAAAAATAGAAAAAAACTGACTCTGCACCCACTAACTCCACGTATAAATTCATGGGTGGTTTCCTAAATCCATGACACCATATCCCTGAATAATAGGTCATCAGTTGACCATATTAATCAAAACAGAAAAATACATTTAATAAAAAACAGAAACTAATATCTAATTGCCAACATTCCCTCCCTTAAACTAGATGTAGTAGCATTTAGTTTATCTCTAAAGCTTCCATCATGCCTAACATCCTTCGCAGTTTTAAGAATTTCTCTAACTTGAGTGGCTTGGTCATTATATCAGCAACCTGAGTTTGTGAGCTATAGTAACTTAACTTGACAGTTCCTTCTTTCACTAAGTCTCTTAAAAAATGAAATTTAATGTCTATATGTTTGCTCCTCCCATGTAACACTGGATTCTTTGATAATTGTATAGTAGAACTGTTGTCGCATAGAATCAATGTGCTCTTCTCTTCTTCAAGGCTTAGCTTCTGCAACACCCTTTGAATCCAAATACATTGACATGCACAAGAGGCAGCAACTATATACTCAGCTTCTGTGGTGGATAATGTGACCACTGGTTGTTTCTTTGAGGACCATGAGACTGCTCCAAAGCCAAATAAAAATACAAATCCAGAAGTGCTTCTTCTATCATTTATATCCCCAGCAAAATCACTGTTAGAATATGCTACAATCTTTGCGTTTTCCCTTTTCTTATAGTAGATGCCTAGTTCAGTTGTTCCTTTCAAGTATCTTAATATTCTTTTAGCTGCAAACCAGTGAGATTTAGTGGGACTGGTCATAAACCTACTGATCAAACTTACTCCATACATTAAATCTGGCCGGGTTGCAGTCAAATACATAAGACTGTCAACTACTTGTTTGAACAGAGTTGCATCCACCTTGGTTCCTGCATCATTTTTTGACAATCTTGTACCTGGAACAATTGGATTTTTGACTGCATTACAGTTTTCCATGCCAAACTGTGACAACACTTCTTGAGCATATTTCCTCTGACATATAAATATTCCACTTGAATTCTGCATAACTTCAACACCAAGAAAATACCTCATTTTGCCCAAATCTGACATATCAAATTCAGTCATCATGGATTTTCTAAACTCATCACACATACTTCCATCATTTCTAGTATATATTAAGTCATCTACATAGAGACTTACAATTAAAATTTTACCTCCCTCCTTTGATTTTATGAACAAGGTATGTTCACAAAGGCATCTATCAAATCCATTTCGAACAAAATAAGCCTCTATTTTGTTATACCATGCTCTCGGTGCCTGTTTAAGACCATAAAGTGCCTTTTTTAATTTGTACACTTTCTCTTCTTCACCCCTTTTTACAAAGCCATTTTGTTGCTGCACATAGATGTCCTCTTTAAGTTCTCCGTGAAGAAAGGCACTCTTCACATCCAGCTGAAATACATTCCAATTATACTGTGCTGCTATAGCAAGTATTAAGTGAATTGTGTCAAGCCTGGCCACCGGGGCAAATACTTCTGTGTAATCCACTCCATATTGTTGCACGTATCCTTTAGCTACCAACCGGGCTTTGAACTTGTCTATTTCTCCAGTCTCCTTAAATTTGGTTTTGAAGATCCATTTGACCCCAATTGGCTTTACTCCTCTTGGCAAATCAATCAACTCCCAAGTCATGTTTTTCTCTATTGATTCTATCTCTTTCATCATTGCATTTCTCCACTTCTCACTCTTAATAGCTTCCTCAAATGAGATTGGGTCATCCTCAGTAACCATCATTACATTTAAGCCATTATCATCTGATAGATTTTCTCCTCTTTCATAATCTTTCATCCAAACTGGTTCTCTCCTATTCCTTCTAACCCTCCCTTCAACTGGAGTCTCATAATTAATAATATGAGAGTCATTAGGATAAGTATCAGTATCTGCAGAACTGTTCTCAGCATCTTCATTTTGATCCTCAGTTTCTTGTGCACCAGTACTTTCCTCAACATTTTCTTCAGACCGCTCTTCGGAATCACTTACATTCTCTTCATTACCTCCCCACTTTAGAATATCCTGTTGATGTTCTTCTGCATCCTGCTTCCAATTCCAGCCTTTTTGTTCCTCAAAAAACACATCTTTGCTGATTAAAACCTTTTTGTTGACAGGATCAAATAATCGATATGCCTTTGATTCATTGCTTACTCCTAGGAGAACACATTTCTTGCTTCTATCATCCAGTTTTACTCGGTGTTGATCTGGTATATGGACATGAGCCAAACATCCAAATACTCGAAAGTAATCAACAGTAGGCTTCACTCCACTCCATGCTTCTTCGGGAGTCTTGTTTTGTATAGCTGTTGTAGGACTTCTGTTGAGAACATGAACACACCACCTTGCAGCTTCAGCCCAAAATATTTTAGGAACTTGTTTTCCAACCAGCATAGATCGCACCATGTTCATAATTGTTCTATTCTTCCTCTCAGCAACTCCATTTTGCTGAGGTGTGTAGGCTGCAGTCAGTTTCCTATGAATGCCATGGCTCTTACAAAATTCACTAAATTCATTTGAAGTGAATTCACCTCCTCTATCTGTCCTCAAACACCCAATGCTTACACCAGCTTCCTTTTCAACTAGCACCTTGAACCTTTTAAAGAGTGAAAAGGCTTCTGATTTTTCATTCAAGAAATAAAGCCAGATTTTACGGGAAAAATCATCTATGAAACTCAGAATATACCTTTTGTTGCTGTTTGATATTGGATTGATAGGTCCACATATGTCTGCATGCACTAGTTGAAGTTTGTTTGATGATCTCCATAGAGTCTTCCTAGGCATAGGCTTTCGGTGTTGTTTCCCAGTCAGACAGTCCATACAGATCTCTCTTAGAACTGTGATAGTAGGCAGTCCATTCACCATTTGCTTGGAGGAAAGTGTCTTCAAGCCACTGTAGCTTAAGTGACCAAATCGGTAGTGCCAAAGCTGTGACCCTTCCTCTAGTTCCATCTGAAAACATGTTGAATTCAACGGTGCCTTGGTAGCTGTTAGTACAAACATCCTATTTCCCTTCATATCTATTTCCATAATCTGTCCTCTTTCAGGATGAGAGACTTTACATTTCCCATTCTGAATTAGTATAGACAAGCCCTTCTCTTGGAGTTGTCCTATGCTTAGTAAATTGTTCTTTAGTTCTGGAACATAGTACACATGTGAGATTACATGTACGACTCCATTAACATTCAACCGGACACTTCCTTTCCCCATTACAACTATCGAGTGTCATTACCAAGTTTTACTGCATGTCTAAAGTTCTCATCTAATTCTGAGAACCAGTCTTTGTTACCACTCATGTGGTTGCTGCACCCGGAGTTGAGAAACCATTCATCTGTCGCTCCTTGCTTAAAATCAAGATAAGCCATTAGCAAGAGTTCATCCTCCTGATCTACCTTGTATTCCACCTCAGCATAATTTATTTTTTTTCCCAGGTAGGACATTCATATTGAAAATGTCCTAATTTGTGACACTTGAAACATTCAATTTCAGCTTTGTTGATTGAACGTCTCCCTCTGCCTCTACCACGGAAAGAAACTCTTCCTCTTCCTCTCTCTCTTCCTCGTCCTCTTCCTCCCCTATCTTCATAGGTAATCTGCAGTGCCTGTTCCTCCTCTTCATGATACATCATCCTTTGCTCATGAACTAAAAGACTACTCTGCAATTCATCGATCGTCATAGTGTCTAAATTAATAGATTCTTCAATCGAGCACATAACATAATTAAATTTTGGAATCATGGACCTCAAGATTTTTGCAGCAATAATGTTCTCCTGCATGCTTTCACCACATGCTTTCATACTTTTAGCAATTTTCAATGTGCGGGTGTCGCGACCTGGATCGCGACGGCGCGGCGAGAATGAAAAGCGTATCGAATGAAACAGGGAGTCGCCACCAATGTTTTTATCCATAGGAAAAACATTGGGAAAAAACTAAGTTCAGTAAAGCACTGGTTTAAAAAATTGAAATCCAAGTTCGGGAGTCGGTTACGAGTAGGGAAGGTATTAGCACCCTACATCGCCTGTCAAAGACAGTACCAAGATTGAAAGCACAATATAAATAGCCTTAAATAAAACATGGTTTCTTCCCTTTTACTCTTGTATTTTATTAAAAAAAAGACAGAATTGAATGAGAGAACTGTACAAACATAGAATGTCGAAGCGAGGTCAATGGAACGTTTCATCCGAATTAAACTCGACTTCGATATGAGACAGAGAGAGGAAGAGGACGCTAATAAGGCGTCACGCCTAAATTAGACATTCTCGGATAAAAAAAAAGGGATAGGAAAGAGATAAGCGGGACGTCTCGTCCTAAGTATCCCTTCCCTATGAAATTATGGCGAGGCTTGAGCAAAAACTAGGGGGAAATCAACAAGACGTCACGTCTAAATTGATTTTTCACGGAAATGAAAAAAAAGTAACAACACGAAAGGAACACAAAAAGCAAGGAAATAAATCAGTAAAAGGAAATAAGAAAGGTGGGCCCGACAGGAGTTAAGGTCCTGCTCCTACGTATTCTTGAATTATCAAGAAATCAGGGTTACATAGTTCTGAATGTTTTTCTTTTAGGAAAAGACTTAGGAGATGATGATGGATGTCACTGAGGTGGGGAACTCGTACAAGGCGAAGTTCTTCGCACGTATACGAATCCTAAAGTGGTTGTGTAGACGGGAGTGTCCCCGTACGACACTATATTTTTTTTAAAAAAAGAAAAAAAAAGAATTTTTAGACTGGAAAATAAAACATATACAAAATCACTTATTTTTATTATATGTGCTTGTTAGGGAAAAGGACAAAAATATTAACAGTGTAAACTATGGCACACAGACAAACATAACCAACAAACAGCGAACTGACAGGAAGATAAAAGGCTGAAAGTAAAAGAAATAAGGAACAGGGTGGAACCGGTGTGATGGGCTCAGAACCGATGTGTGAGTCAAACGCAGTGACGGTGTCTGACTGATTCCGGACTTGCACGCTGATAGAAGCACTGGACCGGTGTTGGGCACGAATGCTGAAAACTGAAGAGTGTGGCCGATATTGGTGGGAGCTAATCCGAGGTGAGGGAGTGACTGGGCGCTGTGTATGGACGATGTTGAGGATTGGCAAGGGTAATGACTAGGTAAGGTACAGTATAGAATCTGGGGAATAATTTGGTACTGGGACGGTATAGGAGAAGGGGTGAGGAGGTCGGTTTTGGTGAGGACGGTTTCGGGAGAAAGGGACGGTGTTGTGGCTTGATGGACAATGTATTTGCTGGACGGTGTTGTATTTTGGGGGGTATTGGGACGGTGTAGTGTTTAAGGAGTATTGGAAGTGTTCAGGAGTTGTTGGGACGGTGTGGAGGGATTAGGACGGATTAGGGCAGAATCGGGCGGTGTTCGGGGATATAGGTACGATATGGTAAGTTTAGGAGATCGGTGTGAAGGGCTATAGTGAATCGGTGGAGTGGATGAGGATCTGAGGGAGGACAGTGCTGTTGGGAGGATGCTGTTAGGACGATGTGGGTTGGAGGCTGAGACGGTGTGGTGTTCAAGGAATATGGAGATGGTGAATTGGGAGGTGTTGGGACGGTATAGTTTGGGGAGGTGTTTATATTGGTGATTGGTGATTATGACAAGTCATTGGTTTCCCAGTGGGGAAGGGTTTCAGAAGGTCTTCAAAGAAATCAGAGAGAGTTTTGAAAAAAGCTTCCTTGCCAACCAGCCTCTCAAAAACGCAACCCCCATAGCTTCTTTGGCTGGGGCATTTATAGGGCCTTAAGGCCATGGGCTGAGGGTTTGGGACAGCCAGAATTCCCACTCACCCATACGTGTAGTGGTGTGCAAGCCTGGCCATTAACTGTTCGTGGGGGACAGGATTTCAGCATGGCATTTTTAATTGTCCACTTCCGCCTCCCCCTGTCTGCCACTTTTGGGGAGTGCGATTCCAGGTCATCGCGCACAAACTTCCAACCTCGTCTATCCGTTGTCAAATCTGTGACATCGGCTAGCGAAGCTATCGGTTGGACGGAGTCTCCCGTTGATCTGATGTGGTATCTTAAAAACCTTTACCTGTGTCTAACACCGGTTGAGCCTTTCAATGTAATCACAGGGGCGGTGTTCTAATTCCTAGTCCGGATCCACTACCAGCCGGTGTGCCTATTTTTGATCTGATCCCTTTCCTTGGGGCCGGACTGGCCTGTTATTCTGTTGTCAGGCGCACGACATCGGTCCGGTGTTAATTTGGGCCTTGTCCGGTGTTGCCAGTCTTAAGGCCGGGTCCGGTGTTGCCAGTTTTAAGGCCGGGTCCGGTGTTATAACAATTTAGGCCAGACTGAAAGAGGTGTTCACAGGGGCGGTGTTCTCCCTCCTAGTCCGGATCTACTACCAGCCGGTGTGCCTATTTTCAATCTGAATCCGCCCACGAGATCGTCGTTTTTTACTTGGGCCGGACTCACTCGTTCTTTCGTTGTCAGATCCATGACATCGGCCATCAAGGGACTCCAACAACTGGTCCGGTGTTCCCCCCTTTTGGAATTTGGACCGGTTATATTTACATTTGGGACCGGTGTCCTTTCCATTTGGGTCGGACCGAAATAGGTGTTCACAGCGGGCAAAGTATGAATTGACTGTTTCATCTTCCTTCATTTGCAGCATTTCAAATTGCCGGCGCAGAGCTTGCAACTGTGCTCTTTTAACCCTTGTAGACCCTTGAAATTTTTGTTTCATAGAGTCCCAAATGTCTTTGGACGTATCATCATTGAGGATGGTATCTAAAATTTCACGATCGATGGCTTGATATAGATAATTCTTTATCTTTAAGTCCTTCAGTTGTTGTTCTGCCATGGTCTTGAGTTCAGCTTCTGACGCAGTTATTTTATCTGTAACAACTGAGATCCCATGCTCTACCAAATGCCAATACTCCTTAGAGCGAAGAAAATTCTCCATGAGTTTCGCCCAATGGTCATAATGCCCATCAAATCTGGGGATTGCAGGCTGCACATATTTGCTGTTGTTCGATTCTGCCATGTTTCTTCTTCCTTTCTATAGAGGATGTTGTTGGTTTCTTTCACTCACAGGTGAGTTCACACACTCAATAGTATTCTGGTTCAGGCCCCTATGAAGGAGCTCTGATACCAATTGTTAACACAACAATAAGATTTTCTGTTTCTGTGAAAATTCTCACTTTATTCCAATTGCAAACTTTTGGCTTTATAGCCATACAACCAAAGACAAAAAAAATAGAAAAAAACTGACTCTGCACCCACTAACTCCACGTATGAATTCATGGGTGGTTTCCTAAATCCATGACACCATATCCCTGAATAATAGGTCATCAGTTGACCATATTAATCAAAACAGAAAAATACATTTAATAAAAAACAGAAACTAATATCTAATTGCCAACACACATATCAAATATTTATTGGTGATATGTGTCATTTACTCATTAACCAATGAAATGAAGAATCAACAAGATCTGACATGTGTTGTGGTGTTTTACAATTAACAAATGAGAATATAATCGTGTGTGGTGTTTGTATGCCTCGTCATAATTCTGTTAACGAAATTAATTACTAAAAATTAGACACATGGGACTTAATTGAAACATTTTAAAAGATAAAAAACTTAACTAAATAAAAAGAATTAAGGATGTAACTTGAAAAAAATAAAGATTAAAATATATTTAAAATGAACCATAAGCCCACATTAGAAAGAAACTATTATCTATATTTAAAAAGTTTGCCAGGTCAACAATAACAAATCCCATACTTTACCGAGATGAATTAGTAACTTTACCAAGATGAATTAGTGAATCTGCATAATATACAATACAGTATACTATTACTACTGTGTATCTATTTTTTTCTGAGTCTCAAAATCAATTAATGGCTGCAGGCACACTGCGCAGTTACCCTCTGTTTCTTACCCCTCTTTCTTCCTCCAAACACAAAATTCCTCAACCCATTCACTCCCTCTGCTTCAACCCTCCTTCAATCACCCTCTCCAGGTTAGGTTTTTATTCAAAACCCATTTTCATTTTTGGCCAAAGTTTCTGTCTTTTCATTCAAAATTTCAATTTGGACATCAAAATTTGTTGTTCAGGTCAAGGTTTTCTGGTGAAGCAGTGGTCTCACCTAGGCATGCCCGTCGTGTATTTGGAGCACGTGGGTTGGTGGGTGGTGATGATTCTGTGACTGCTCCTGAGCCTGAATCACACAATTCTGAAGCGGTTAGTGAGTTTTGTTATTTTTTATTTTTGCTGAATGATTGTTGCAGTGTAGCAAATGCAAAAAAAAATAAAAATTACTTATTTGGTTATGGAGTTAGAACTTCCTGTCTTTTTTTTCCTGATTGGGAGGTTATAGTGAGAAAAAAGATAAGATATTTTGTTTCAAGGTTGAATTATTTGGTAGGTTTCTAAAGTATTTGGTTATTTTTAATGAAGTCCCTGAATTTTGAGAGCTTATATTAGGTTCTTAAACTTTTAAATAATTGTTAATCGGGTCCCTAGTCACGTTTAGGTTAGGGTGAGTACAATGACCAAATTTGAGGTTCAGGACCGGGTGTGTTTAAATAGGTTTCAAACTATTTTAAAATTTACAATTAGGTCTATGTACTTAATAGAATCCTGATGGAATTGTTGCTAATGATCCAATTAAAAATCTTTCTGAAGTTCATGGCCCGATTACAAACTTTTAAATGGGGATATATTTAAACATTTTCAAATAGTTTGGTTCAGGGACTTACACAGATTAACCTATTTCTGTTAAATAGAATTTTATTCAATTAAATAGAAAAGAAAATAAGTTATTTACTGTATGCTTTTTAATTTCTGGAGTTTTTTGACCGAGAGATTATATAGAAAACAAATTTGGTTGACTACATTTTGGTTTGAGAGGCATTTTCTGTTTTTATTTTATGCTTTCATTGATCATTACAAAAATATTATCTTATTTTCATTTTATTTTGTATTCTCAAATATTTTCACTAGTAAGGCTTGGCTGGTTTTGTCGTATTTCTCTCAATTCATATCCTTCCCTAGCAAGATAAGAGTCATAGTTACTGTTGTTATTGATGATCTTCCTCTCAAATCTTTGCTTTATATGTAGTTCTTTGATATCGATACGCTAATTATGTTTTGCACGTGTGCAGGGTGCTAGTATTAACTTAAATCTTCCAAGAAGAAGTTTGCTTGTACAATTTACATGCAACTTGTGTGGTGAAAGAACAAAGAGGCTTGTAAACCGGTTAGCTTATGAAAGGGGTGCTGTTTTTGTGCAGGTATCTATTATTTATTGGGACTTTTACAGGCTTGTAAACCATGTGAATTCTATGTTTAAAGATATAGTCTAAAAGCTGTTGGTGTAACTCTTTTCATTTTATGCTCTTTTCATGGTGGCATTTGTCCAATGCCTCATTAGATCTTCCTGTTTTTTTCACTTGGTTATGTTATGGTAAGGGTTATTTCCAGCTTATTAAGTGGGATAGGGAAACAGGGATCTCCCTGTGAGAGGGTGGGGGAGGGTAGCACACGTTGCACAGGATCTGCTGGAACCTTAGTCTTATGTCATATGTATGTCCCCTGGCATTGGCCAGTGTAATTTTTGTAGACGAGCTATTTCTCTTTTCCAGTGCCCATAAATTGAAAATATGAAATGGATAGTTTCCCAATGTTTCAAGAAAGTGAATGTTAGTTTAAGTGACACTTTGCTATCATGTTATGTTCTGTTGGTGCTTTTCAGAATGAATATGGCAAAACATTCCTGCAGAGTTGCAGTTTTGGAAATATCATAACAATATGAAAGTAAATAGATGAAGTGGAGTTGATAATTGAGGAAAAAAACAAGGGTTATAACATGTGTGGTTTTGGAGACACATCAAGTGAGAGATGTTAGAGGGGGAGAAGATTGGATTATAGTGATCGATCCTGCATAGATTTTATTTTCAGGATTAGAAAGATAACCACTTTAATATATTTCATATTTTATGTTTTAAGCTATACTGCATGTGCATGATCCAACAACAGTCCTGATGTACTCTTCCCATTGTCATCATAGACCTCTTTTCTCAATTTATATACTCAAAAAGAAAGATCAAGTACATAAAATCCTGTTATGCATGGTTCATGCAGTTTTTCCTAAGTTCTTAAATTTGCTCACACAGTTATACTTTAGAGAGAGTGTCTAAATAATTTTGCTATGCATAGTTAATGTAGTCTAGCCTTTACTCATCTTTATCTTTGATGTCTACATTTGTGTTGCTTGTATTGCTGTAGTATATGTAGCAAGTTTGGTCCATTTAATAATTGTCATTTTCTCTTCTTCCCCTTGTTGTCACAACACACTAGTATCAAGTAAAGAGCATGAGTGTAAGGCATACACTACAGCATGTATGTAGTTTTCTATAACGAAGGTACTAATGATTGCTTGATGGCTAATAACTTTGTAGCTGTTTCCTCAAGCTAAAGCTTCATTTTCCTGACATTTGCATATAATTTAGTATTTGATTATATTTTTAGGGATGATATAAGAGGGTATATTTTGACATTTTTATTGACACAGACTTCTGGCAACTTTTCCCTGTTAAAGAGCAACCCTGTTTTATTTTATCTCCAAATTATGGTGTTTTTATTAAGACCATCTTTGTGTACATCAATCTTTCACCAGTTACTAACTTGTTATCTGTTCCCTGTATATGTGTATTGTTGGAACTAATTAATTATATTAGAATTATTGATTCTTGTTCCTAGGGAACCACATGCTTGTACTTAGGAATCAGCAACATCATTTGCTATGCTTTGGAACCAATAGCATCACTTATTTTATTTTCTTGTAAATTTTGCCCTGTATTTATTATGAGTCTATATATATCACAGCTTTTGAGTATCTTTTACTCAAGCATTTTTCACACTAAATGTTACCTAAATTCTCTCTAGTTTTTCAAGTAGTATGTAGCATATTAATTTGCACCATATCTTTAATCTTTGAAATATTAAAATGGAACCAATTTATTCATACAAAGGAAGTAACTGCATTGCATAGCTGCATTTTATCTCATTCTTAAACTTCAATAACTCGTGTAATGGCTGAATGGCGTTGGATCATGTATGCAAGTGTTTTAAAAAGTTAATTTGTGCTGAAGGTCTTGCAGCTGGTTTCATATTTACCTTTTTTTTTTGGCTTTTGCTAAGTATGCTTTTGTTTTTGGAAACCATATGGATGATGGCCGTATTATTTTGCTTTTGATTATACTTGATAGACACATATGTAAAATTGGTGATATACAAGTACTTATTCTATGCAAGTAATTGGAATTGTGTCTTACTAGTGTGCAGGATGTCTACGGCATCACAAATTGGTGGACAATCTTGGACTTATCACAGAGTATGACTTTCGGGAGAACATAAACATGGACTCAGAAATTGATCAAGTTTGATGTAATAACTCGAGCTAGAGACATTTTTATGTGACATTTCCTGATTATTTCCATAATTAAAAAATTCATATCCATTAATTTCTCTTAAGATCACAACAAAAATTTAAAGAAAAAAAAGAATCATAGGTATAGCTGTATAGATTCTCATTATTCAGATCTATACACATGAAATGATTTAATATTTTGCAAACCAAACAACTGGTGAATCCAAGGTCACTATGAGATTTTTAGCAGCTCTAGCCAGTGACTGCAAGCAAAACAGTGACAGCAAGTGCAGCTATTGCCCATACATTTCTCCATTGCCGGTGGTTTGATGGTGCACCACTCTGAAGGGGTAAAAAACATAAGATGTGGTCATACTGATGACAAATATGGCTCATATTTGTAAATAATTGCAATTCTTTTATTTCTCTAGTCAAAGATATTACCAGATTAAGACTTGGTGAGGGTGCTGGTGTTGTGTCTGACTCTGCTGTGGAATCAGGTGGTGCTGGCGGACTTTTGCGAATAACTGCTGGTGCCGGAGCTGGGGCTTGATGTCTCCTGTGCTTGTGCCTATGCCTTCTGTGCTTATGAGATGCAGGTGCTGGTGCTGGTGCCTTAATTACTGGTGTTGGTGCCAGTGTTGGTGGTGAACTAACAGGTGATGGCGTTGGTGCTTGTTTTGTGGGTGCAGGTGCTGGTGTTGCCTTAGTGGGTGCAAGGGCAGGTGGTGCTTGGGCTGGTGTTGGGGATATTGTTGGTGGTGATAATGGTGGGGGTGAAGCAACAGGTGGTGGTGGAAGTGGTGGCGGCGAAGCAGGAGTTGAGACAGGTGCGATTTTTGGTGGCTGTGGTGGTGGAGTTTGGGGTAGTGGTGCCTTTGGGCTTGAAGCAGGTGCAACCTTGGGAGCTAGTGGTGGTGTCACAGGAGCTACATTGGCAGGTGGCTGTGCTGCTGTTGGTGGTTGACTAGTTGAGGTAGGAGGGGACGACACCACAGTGGGTGGCTGTATTGCTGCTGGTGGTGTGATTACCGGTGCGGTTGCCGGTCCTTGGGCATTGGAAGTTAGCTGGCAGCAGAGGCATACTAAAGCCAAAGCCCAGAACATTGAACCCATTGTATTCTGAAATTGTATGTTGGGATTTGATAGAGTGGAGAGAGTTTGCTTCTTATTTATGGACTTTGGCAGGTTGAAACGTATAGAGTGGATTATATGTGGAAGGAAGGATGTAGCCTTCATGTGATTGTGACCTTACCATTAAATTTTGATATTAATTATCTAACAAAAGGAACGTTATCAATGGAAAGAGTAGAGGTACAATATAGCTTACCTTGCATCAAGGAGGCCCTTGGTATCAGAAGTCTATGTCCTTTAGACCTCTTACATAACCTCACAGCCCATTCAAAGTTTAGTTATGGCCTAACTTATGCTTAAAGCATACTTAATTTTCATATTTACCAAGGTTGGGTGGATGGAGAGAAGGGCAAGGAAAGAAAAGAAAAATTAAATTAAAGGTTTTCACGTTGATGAGAACATGATTTCACCTACTATTTTCTACATGTAGCCTGTATGCAAGTACGAGGTCTCCATCACTTTCTGTTAATATTTGATGGTTCAGCATACCAGAGATTTTGATGTTTTATCTGCATTTCAATCGTTGAACATACTCTAGATTTCTGTTTCTTGCAAGTGATATCAAATACTTCCCCATCCACCCTTTTGCAATAAATGATGGGAAACAATGACATACAATATCATTTTAGCTTTGTCATCATCCCAAGGGTTTGAAGTCATTACTTGAAACTAAAGTTGGGAATAATGATTTTGGCAAAGCCTGAAATTATTGTCCGTGACTGCTGATTGAATATGACTAAAGTAAATTGAGCATTGTACTTTTCACAATGACCATTCCTCATGTTCTGTTTTTACATTTTTATTTAGGTGCTCATTTAAAACATGGAGAAATTTGAATATGGTCTTTTACAAACAAAACATTATGTGGAAGATGTCATGCATCTTGTTAAGAAACTTGGAGGGATGGTGGTGAGTGACAGGAAGACAAGGGTCCTTTGGTGGCTCCTCTTTCTTCTTTCTTCTTCTTAGCTGAAAGAACTGCTGCATTGCATCTGCACATTCTGTGGCCAAGACCCCTCGTCTTATTTTCATCTTTGGATGGAAGGGATGAACTGGGGCAGGGGGCATATCTCTTCGTTCTGATACATGTTCTCCTCCATCAGGGAAAAGCCTGCAAAAGAGGGTTCAAGAAAGAGCTATAATATCTTATGTACTGAGCTTTCAAGAAAATTTGCAAAAGAAAACTCAATTTCAATTTGTAGGACAATTGGAAATCCCTGCCATGATGAAGTTATAATCCCAGTATATTTTAAGAAATGCAGCTCATTAAGGTTCTGAAATGTAAATTAGGAGGAACTTTCACTTTAAAAGATGTTTACAATGGGGTTGTATACAGAAATGTCATTCATTATACAGAGCATATGAGAAGTAACAACTATGTTTCATAGACTTATCAATAATGTCTTGATCAACAAATATGGGATTTGACATATAAAATATTTAACAGTGACCTCGAATATCAAATGCTGTTTGTTTGATACGGTTTAAGTTTTAGAGGATTCTAGTCCTTTCCTTATTATAATAATATATTGCACTACACATGTGCGCAATCCCTCTTTTTCTACATAGTTTTTTATGGCATGACTAATTTACCCAAACATTACAGAAGATAAAACAAAGGTAAGTGAAGACCAGTGCTGCCATATATAGTAAAAGATTCATTAACTTGATATACCACAACATAAAGAGACCCATACCCCTTTAATAACATACTTATGGGCAACACAAAGAAACATGTTGACTGCATACCTAATCCAGCTACCGTCAGCTCCAAGAAGCTTATTCGGAGCTCCCCATACAAGAGTTTCTATTCTTGCTTGAAGAATAGCACCAGCACACATTGGACATGGCTCAAGTGTCACATAAAGTGTAGTGTCCTGAAAGCAGGAAAATTTTGTCCTTAAACAAATGAACCATCAAACTATTTTTATCAAGTTTTATCAAATACTAGAACTAACAGATATCAACCATTTCTCAAGAAAGAGTGGAAGACCAAATTACTAAGCGATCCTTCAAGCAATGTTTGGTAAGGAAGAATTGAAGGGAGGGCAATGAGTCATATATCACGACCACATGTAAATCCAAATACAAAAATCATTTACTTTCATTTCACTCCAATTCCCGTGTACCAATTATTGCTTTAGGTGATTGATCATGCAATTATAGTGAAATTATTATCTCTTTACTTTTTCAGAACCAGTATTTTAAAATAGTTACCACCACAATAGGGTTTTTCAACATTATTAAGATTGGTAAAATTAATTAAAAGCAATAGACTATAAAGTAACCTAATTTTGGCTTCTCTTGATGTTCCCTTTCAAGGAGATTGCCATTCCAGATTTCATATAGATTGGCCTGACGTATTGTGCACTAGTTTGATTTAGCTCTGTTTAGCTGGTTCTTTTTATCATAGCGAATATATAGTTTAAAGTTGGATTTATTTCAATAATGAGCAGCATTTTAATATATACAAATAAAATTTGCTTATGAATCAGTAACACCTCGTCAGAAAGCAGCATAGCAACCAAGTCTTGTTAATCAAAATTAAGAATAGTCAATTGATGATGACAAGCTGTGGCTAATGATATTTACTCATGGCCATTCATGACAGCAGTAAAAGCCCCAATTTTCTAGTTGAACTTGAATAATAGTATTTTAATTTTATTTTTATTTTTCATGTACTAAAATTAAGGTTTGAACATTGTAGTCAAAATTGCATTTGTACTCTTACAATCAAACAAGTTCATAGCCATTTTTGATCTTGTTGAAAACTAAGTTGGTGGGAGAGAAGTAGGATCCTCAAGATTAGATGTAAATCAAGGGATTAACAGGGTTTTTCGAATCCCAGATCTGTAAAATTGAGTAGGAATGTTGGATTATATGATCTAGAAGAAAAAATCGACCTCATGGTAATTTCTATTCTCTCCTAACTGTCTACTCACATGTGACACTCCCTGTTGATTTCATCTCGGTCTCAAAGCTCAGTTTCCCATATGTACGCAGCAGCTATGTTCTCTTTTCTGAACTTCTGATTCGGTGTATTCACATTTTGATTTGTTTAGTGTTCAAGCATTTCTTTGATCTGATCCCTCTTCTCAGTTCTGATTTTGTTCAAGCTTGCCACCGTTCAAGCTTTCAGCCATTCTTGAAATTTTTATATCTATGTTCAAGCATTGTTGCTCTGCTCTTCGGCCACACATCATGTTTTTGGCTGTTGGCAGTTTACGTTACATTTTCTAAAAAGTATGTAGTTTATATTATTAGGTATGACCATTTTATAATTATATATAACTTTTTCATAATATCTTTGATAGCATGTGAATTATTGTTTTTTAATATTACATATGGACTTTTTCATACATTTATAAACTAAACTAAATATACACTCTCACAGACATATTGTTTTGTATGTTAAATAAAGATCTTTAGATCTATGTTATAATCACACAATTCACCTTTCTGTCTTCTACATAAGATTTTGATTTTGACAACTTACTGATAGTCTCCATGTCCGAAGAAGGTTTGAAGCTTCCCGTATGCAAATCATCTCTGCATGGGCGGTGGAATCCCGTAACTCTTCTACTCTGAAACAGATTTTGACTAAAGTTAAAAACTAAGGCAATTACAAAACTGTGAAATAACATCATAACACTTACAAGTTGCATCCTCGAGCAATAATTTTCCCATTTTGCACAAGAACAGCACCAACAGGGACTTCCCACGTATCAGCAGCCTTCTGGGCTTCCAAAAGTGCTTCCTTCATGAACATTTCATCAATTCTTCGCTGCTCAAGTTCAAGTTTATAGGCTTCTTCCCAGTCATCAAACCTGTCTCTTAGGACTTGCCTGTTCCGTTGAAACTTCCTTTGCTTCAATTCTCCATCCTTTCTCTCAGAGCCAGACAATTCGGGCTGCACTGGAGCAACGGGTGACTTGATTGGCCCTGCTGACTCAGTTCCAGACATGGCAGATCCCTCAATATTTACAATTTCTCCTACAATTGGAGGCCCTCTGGAAGCAGGTAATGGAATTGATGATTCAAAGTTTTGTATCCCAGAAGTGGAGACTTTCAAATCTTTTTTGTCTTCAGTCCAAATAGCAGTATCCTCTCCAGAAGCATATGAGACACCTACTGATGTTGATCCGCTTTCCAATGTATTTGGAGAAGACAATCCAACTTCAATATGTTTTCCTTTGTCCTTCAATTTTGTAGTGTCAGACACCTCTCCCTCAATTTGGGTATAATGTTTACCCTGTTTTAACTTATCAGAAGTCATGATTTGTGGTTGCACACTTGTTTCTTTAGTTACATTACTTTTACTAGTTTCCTCATGCTCCAGCCCAGAAAACCACGTCTCACTCTCAGACTTGTTTGGTGAGTTTTTCTCACCTGATCTTCCAGTTGAAGAGGATGAACCAGTGCGTGAACCCCAACGTAATCGAACAACATCAGCAATCATACTCCATAATGACCTTCCACTTCTATTAACAATCTGTTTCTCAGTTTCATTGCTGATCTCTGTTTCATTGGCTCCTAGACTTTTCTCAACAGATGGTTGTGTTACATCCCACATCTCATCAGAAGGTCCTTTGGTCCCAGGAAACCCAGAAGACCGATTAGAATCACGCTCCTTTGACTGAGAATCATTTTGAGTGCCTTGTTGCCTTGAGCTGTAGATCTGATTACCACCAGCTTCAAGGGTCATCTTTGTTCCAATAACTTCCATCTCTCGTGTTTCTGAAGTAGTTATTCCATGCCTGACCCTCTCAACAAAGTCATCGACAAACTGTCTAGATGATTTTTCTGAATAATCAGCTGAACCAAGAGCATCTGGATGCAAAGCAGAACTTTTTCCTGAATTTCCATACAAAGCAGAAGAGCCACTTTCTGAAGTTTCAAGGAAGATCTCAGGGCTTGCAATTCCAGAAGTAAGTTCAACAGGTGCAGAGCTTCCACCCAGTTGGGAAGAGGAAGGGATCAACATTGTTGCAGAGCTCTTTTCATCTCCTGCTGTTAATATAACATGTTTTCCAGCCTGAGAAACCAAATTTAATGATCCCTGGAAGCTGGATTCTTCTCTTGAGTCTGTTTCATCAGAAATTGAAAGGTTCCTTTGGTCCTCTCTGGCCAATTCAAAATTCGCAATCCTTTCATCAGTTTGGGAAGAACTTTCTCTAGTTCTAACAACTGATACTGCCGATTTACTTTTTGGAATGAACCTCACCTTCTCAGAAGATTTTTGAGAACTTGAAACTTGCTTGTCATCACTAGCATAGCCTTCTGATAATGTGCTAACAAGTTCAGATCCATTGCCGTGTTGGAAACTATGAGTTGTCTTTTTATCCGTTTGGAGCCATGTACCCCTTGCATCTGAACTTATGTTCGATTTTTCTTCCCAATTCTTTATTCTAGTTCTAGAGTTAATTATAGATGCATCTTCAGAAAATTGTTCAGACTTTTTTCTTATATCTTTATCTTTAGCCTGTGTAATGATCTTCTCTCCTTTTTGTTGTTGCTGCTCCTCCACTCCCTGAACAGAACTCAAAATAGAAATTTTCTTCATCCCCATGTCCTTCATCCTGGTATTTGAGGTCCTTTCAGTGTCTTCAATTTTTAAATTTCCAGCATACTTCTGGGAACTTCTGTCCATCACATCCTTTCTCGAGGTAGACGTAGAACCAACATATTTTCTATGTTTATCATCTGTTGGTTGTAAGAGTGTATCTGATATCACAAGGTTCCCTTCCCTGCCACTGAATGTCTTCTTCGATTTTGAAGTTTCCTTACCTGTGGTAGAAGTCGAACCAACAAATTTACTTTCATCATTTGTTTCCTTTGACAGTGTTTCTGACATCTCAGGGTTCCCTTTACTGACATTGAAGTCCTTTTGTAATAACAGAGTTTTCTTGAATTCCTCACAACCAGACTCTTGTACAACTATGGATTCTTGCCTTCTATTTACTGTTTGAATATATGCCTTGTTTGTTTTCTTATCCAAATCATCAACAAAAGATGATTTACCTTCCTCGTTGTCAACATGCTCCAGTGAAATAGATGCCTTTTGATAACCAGATTCATGTGTTCTAAATTCTCCTGAATGCATATCATGGTGTTCTCTTCTGGATTCTGTTTCTTGAATAGCTCCCTCAGTCAGCTTCTTTTCAGACTTATTCCGTAGATTCCAATCAATATCCACACCGTATCTAATTCTCTCCTTGCTTGAAACATCCTGAAGCTTCTTTGAGTCATTCCCTTGCCTGTTGAACTTTTCATTCACTTGGTCCTCCATATAAGTTGCTTCATCCTTCTCATATGCTAATGATGATTCTTCCACACCAATCCCATCCTGAACTTCTAGGTCACTCCCAAAATCTCCTGATGAAACAGTATAAAAAGATGAACAACTAGATGCATTTCTTTGTTTCCTATGGTTTTCACTTTTTGTAAAGTCCTCCCTTTCGTTGTTGGGTTTTTTATACTCTCTTCTCAACTCTATGGAAGATGACTCATGTTTCTTCAAATTTCCTTTTTCCTCTGTTTTTATTTTCTCACTCAAACTCAAATGTCTTTCTCCACTCACTTTTTTTCTTTTCTTCTCAGCTTTTGTTCTTCCAGATGAAGATGAATTATTATATTTGCTACAAATAGAACCCTTATCCGCCTCCTCACTCAAAAGGCTGAGAACTGCTTCAGCATCATCAGAACCAGATGAACGGGGAATTTCTCTTCCCCTTTGTGAAGCTGCACGAATACATCTTCCCTTTATTCTCCTCTCATTATTGGAAACAGTTCTCTCATTGGCAGAATAATTAGGCTCATAACAACCTCCTTGGAGACCATAAGATGGTAATCGAGTAAAGTAATGGTCTCCCCCACCCAAAATCAACCTTCTAGATACTGACAATTGGAGGAGAGTGGATTGCCTCAACCCATTTATGAGACTAACCTTTATGGGTACCCTGTGAGTGGAAAGTGAACAGCAGTCACAACAACCACAGCATGATGAACAGTATGAGGGGGTTCTGTCAAATCCTTCATACCGGAAGTTTGAGTAGCCATTGAAAGTTAATGGGAATGAATCTTTACACCTAACAGCATAAATTGTAGAGCTAACATATGCGTTGTGCATAGTTGCATACGTCTTCCCAAAAGGGTGCGCGAGACTATATGGTTCTTTAATTACAGTTGAGCTAAAACAAGTAGAGAATTCACACTAGATGGCATAGGTTAGAAGTGTTCATTCAAGTTGACCAAGAGCAAGACAATAGGAATGGCAAAAAGCACCGCTAAGTGCTGATATAGAAGCATAGTATTAGCCAGCGCACATGAATAATCAACCAACTGGATTGCCTTCAATAAACAAGATCTTAGATCCATACTCTACTTTCACTTTTCATGCCTGTACCAATAGATGGTTCAGTGAAATCAGAATGGTTGACATAGTTCAGCACTCAACAACTAAATCAACTTATCAAAGCATCTAAAATATTTAACTTCAGAGCATATAGTAACAGAAAACAACACTGCAGAATGATTCAAAAAGGAAGGCATTCATCACATTTCCAGATTATCTTGTGTCTCAACTCTCAACAGTAAAATACATGGATCCATCAGGTACTTTAAAGAGAAAAAATATCACCATCCCGTATCGTCATTATTTATCCAGAGAACAAACTTGGTGAAAAGAGCCAAAAGATACAACAACTTCCATAAAAAGCACTGATGTAAATCATGCCAATCTATGGCATCATGTCTAACAGTTTCAGAACAAGCAAGCAAGAGGAAACAGCAATGACTTTCATGCAGGAACAGGGAAGTTTTCAAATTCCAAGGCATAAGCATCCCAAAAATGTCACATACATACAAATTTCATACACATACATCAGATCTGTGTTACAACAACAAAAATTACAGCAAGCTGAGATAACCTGTTCAAAAATATCTTAATAAAACCACAGCTCCTTAAACAGTCTCATTAATCATTTCCTCCTTCTATTCCATTCGATCATCTTGAACTTCTTCACTCATAACAATAAGGATTTGACTCCTCTAAAGTAAACGGGTGTGCTTTAAAGGAAAAAGTGCGGTTATATAACTTATATTTATAACTAATGATTAGAAAATCAATAGTTGATATTTTAACAACTTCATAATTTACCATACATGTGCATGTCTTCGATCACAATCCTAATAGTTGATTTTCTAAAGCTATAATCGACTTTTTCTTCGAAAAGTGCGTCCCCTCAGTTTAACTGAACTAAATCCTAACTCCTAAGGTGGTGTTTGGTATAAAGAAAGTTTGAACTATCCCGAGTAAGTGACACGGGAATAAAGTTTTATCACATTTGGGAGGAGATGATAAAAACCTTTCCCAGGCTTAAAAACATCTTGGGGATATAAACTTATGAATAAGTGGAAATCAAACTTATCCACCCAAATATTTCCGGGGTAACATGGCAGTAAACATAATCCTGAAAAAGGTTCAAGAAAACAACCAAACACTTTTCATGAATTTTCCTGAGAATCTTATTCCTAGGAGTCTCCTTCCTGATTAAACAACTTACTTTGGAGTAAAAGATTCCCGATTACAAACCAAACACTTACTAGCAGTAAATATAATAAGGGGGGAGCAGAGAGAGAGAGAGAGAGAGAGAGAGCACGCAATCCCAAATATGCAAGCAGCCTTGAGCCTTACCCCCCACTAGCAGAGAGGCTATCTACTACATGGACACCAAATCACAAGCCTTATACCTTTTGAAGTGCATATCATCAACCTTTTCAGTTTCTTAAGAGGACTCATACAGCATTACACAAACCTCTTTAACAGAAAGTGAAACCACAACTCACACCCATCTCAGTTTATATCCCATAAACCCATCAAAAACTAGTCACAGCCAACAGATGCATGCCAATGTTTCAAAAAACTACACTGATCAGTGAACAAATCACATATCCATTAGCACCCAAATTCCACACACTGAACCCATGGTTAAAGTTCGAAGCTGCAATCTTGTACCCCAGTAAACCATAATCAAAATAGAACAAACATTTTCCACCTCAAATTTAGAATCTCTCAGGAAAAAAAAATTGAAACCAAGTATTGCACTTTACATCAGCACAACAATAATTCAAGCGGTCGAGGCATGCGTACCCGAGAAATTAAAGAAAACACAAGACATTGGACCATATTGATGGGTATGAGTAGCTTCACTGGGCACAAGCCACGAAGAGTTAAGATTTGAAAGATGGGTAGGTAGGTTAAGGTAGGAAAGAGAAAGAAAGAAAGAAAGAAAGAAAGGAATGGGATGAGGCTGCGTTGTTAGATTTGTGATTGTTGTTGTTCAAAACACGCAGCACGCACAACGCACACAGTTTGCTGATTTTTTTTTTGGTAAATCACATAGTTTGCTGTTTTTTTTTTTTTGAAAAAGCACAGTTTACTGTTTTTTTTTTAATCACACAGTTTGCTGTTTGGGACAGAACAGAATCATTGAACTATGCTATTGTGGTCCCATTTAAGCCCACCTTTTTCTTGTATCCATAGAATCATTGAACTATGCCATTGTTAGTACCCAAAAAAAACTATGCCATTGTGGGCCTATTCAAGCCCACCTTTTTCTTGTATCCATTTTTTTTGCCAATTTTCTTGTATCCATGTGGTGATAACTATACAAAGAATTTAAATTCCAACCATCGTAAAGTTTAGGGTTTAGAGTTTAACCTAAAGAGGTTAAAATCTATTAAAATATATATCCTCCAACAAATCTTTCTACTTACTAATAAGAAAGAATTGAATGTTTTTATGTTTACAAGATAGTACAACTTTTTTTTTATTTATTATTACTTTTTAAAACAATAGAAAAGTCGTACGAAGAAAATTTATAAAAGGATATATCATTTCTCAAATCTAAAAGTCAGATGTGCTTTCAAATTTTGAATCCAAAGGTCAAAATATTTTACTTAATTTATGGTTAGTAACATAAAAACTCAGATTTTGAAATCTAGAAATGAAGTTAAATATTTTTAATTTGAATTTCAAAATTTGGAAACATATTTAACTTTTAACTTTACTTAACATGCCACTTAATTGATTTTCTAACACTCTTGTAGCTTGTTGAAATTCTCTTATAATCTTATAGGAACAAATTTTACTTGTAAAAATGCTAAAAAATATATAACCTTTTTGAAATAACTTTAGTCATGAGAGTTATTACTTTCTTCATGGAAGAGCAAGAACTTGTCATTCAACAAAAAAGAATCACACTGGTGATTTAGATTATATCTGTAACATCCCAATAATTTAAATTAAATTCTATTCATGTTGTAGGAATTAATTGGCGATTATTGGATTTTTAAGTTAAATATATTTAGAAGAAAAATTAATTAATTAATTAATTAAAGGAGTGGCTTAGGAAAATAAAAGAAACATAGGTTGAATTAATATTATGATGGGTAAATTAATAATTATCGGAGGGTAAAAGGTGAAAACTTGATAAATTAAAAGAGAAGAGAAAAGGATTAAGAAAATAAAAGAAAATTTAAAAAAATAAAAAAGAGGTGAAATGTCTGTAACGCCCATGTATAAACATTTTTCATCTTTCCTTTTTCCTTTTTCCTTTCTCTCTCTGGTACGCGAGTTCTTCTTCTTCTCTCCTTGGTTTCCATGGCCGTATACTTCCAGGCCAAGATTGAAAGCCATTTTCTTGCCGGTTCTTGCAATTAGAGGTACCTTTGCAATCGTGTGGGTGAGGTAAGCATGTAGGTCCTCTCAATTTTGCTTTTCCCTCTCCCCCTCTTCATGGCTGAATATGGGAATTATTGTGGGGGTTTCAGTTTTTCCAATTTCCTAGCGTTTTGAGGCTTGATCATGGTCTGTGGTATAATAGGTGTTTTGAAAGAGCTAATGGGTGATGGTTTCAGTGTTTCTAGGTTTCGAACTGAAGGTCGAAGGATTGGTCGACAAGGTGAAACTTGAAACTAAGGGTCGAAGTGGAACGGTGAGTTTCAGAACTTGCAAATATACATTTAGTATCGTTTGAATGCAATAGGTTTTAGTTTTAGAAGCCGACGTTTAATTCTGATATGTGAATCCTTTAATTTTTAGATATTCGGAGAGGTCGGTGAACTTGGTTGTTGATCTGATGCTTGGAAAATGCAGAGTAAAGGTAAGAGGGTGTACATAGACTAATGGAAATAGCGATTGAAGTCGATTTTGACAAGTTGGGAAAAAGGTAGAATGGTGTAAATAATTAGTACCTATGTATAAATGTATATATATATATATATATATATTGTTTGTATGCGTATGATTGCAAGTATATGGTATTGGCTTATAACATTAATTTCTTATATATGTTAATAATTATAAGATAAATGGTAAAACTCTATGATGATAATTGTTGATAATTAATATAATGTTGTTTGTATATATGTCTTGCATGGTGATGATGATGATTTATATAGGTTGAGATGACATGATGAACCTTTAATATTTGAGAAATAATAAGGTGATGTGACGAGAAATTGAGAAGTATAATGATGTTGTTGATGAAATAGTTGCCTGAGTGGCTTATTTGAATGTCCTAGGGTGATGACTATAATTTTGGGACTAAATGGCGATGAATTATTTAAATGATGATGAGAGTTATTTATTTAATTGAGATGCTAATGATTTATAAATATTATATGCATGTTGTGTAGTGTGGATGGCTGATCGAGATAGTTTACCTCTCATTTTTTGCTATAGTGGTCGGTTGTGACCCAGTTGAGCTACCTAGTGGTCAGATAGGACCCAGTGGTGAGGTGGGGAGCCAGGCAGTGCTCAGTGGATCAAGTAGGGTTCACGGGGTGTCGGGTAGGACCCCCAGCTGATGACTGATCATTTTAGTATCTGAATACTAGAGAGTCATATTATTATGATTGATTAAGAGTCAGTGGAGATGATATTTGCATTGATGTTATTCACATTGATGACAAGATTAAGGCTAGTTGAATTAATGTTATTAAAATGAATGACAAGATTAATGTAGTTGAACTGATGTTAGTCGAGGTGATGATGAGATTGATGTTAATTAAATTGATGATGAGATTTATGTTAATTGAATTGATGATGAGATTGATATTAATTGAATTGGTGATGAGAATTGATGAATAAATTATACTATGCTATGCTTTTCCCACTGTATATATGTTGTTGATTATTGACATTGGTTTATATTCCTAGTCACTCACTCTTTCATTTATTTTTAGTGACTGAAGACAGGGATGTTGTAGATGCTACGGAGAGTACCAGATAGGCTAGGAGTAATGCCAAGGGGATTTATATGTTGATGTATATATGTATATATGTTGATGTATGCATAATGTTTTGGATATTTTAGCCTTATAGTGGTAGTTTATGCACATGTACATATTTAAGATCTTGATGCATGATGTTTATGATGGAGAAACATGATTATATGGTGATGTTTTGAGAATGATGTTATCATGATATTGTGATGGATGTGTTAAGTTATGCCTAGGTGTTATATGTGGCACAGAGCCATCAATTATGAATGTGTGATGATGATTTGTAGATTTTGTTTGATTCCATAAAACTAAGCCAATGGTTATGATGTTTAATTGAATATAAGCAGATTGTGTAATTGTATGCATGATATATATTTATATGTATATGTGTTATGGTTGGTTGGCATGAAACTACATTTATGTTGATGATATGGTTGATTATGTGAAATTAGGCAAAGTAGTGGAAAATGGTGATTTTTAGCCAACTAGAAGGATGGAAATGAGTTTCGATGGGATCCAGAGTCCCTGAGAGATACCAATAGGACCCTAGTGGTATTTGTAATATGGTGGCATAAGGAAGTAATGTTTGAGTTACAATTGAAGTGATGTAAGAGGTGTGGTGGCATGAAATTGAGTAAATTACATTTTCATGCATATCTTGGTCGTATGGAGGAATTTTTTAGTACAAATGCGCCAGTAGGTCTGGAATGGGGGAAATATAGTGCCCATGAAGTTTCATAGCAATTGGAGTTAAAATGGATAAAATAGATAGTATAGACGTTGGCCTAGAGGCTAAATTCTGCATAATTATGCATAACAAGGTGTCTGGTAATTGATTACATGATCGATTATCAAAGGAGCATGTTTATTTCTTGCGCAGGTGGTCTGTGGGTAATCAATTACCAAAGTCCCAGAAAGGGATTTTAAGTAGTTTTAAGTGATGTGACCCTTAAGTTCCTACCGTTTATTGCTAGGGAAGTGTAAAAAGTGGAAAATTTTCCCTGCTTTTAATCAAACCCCAAGATTAACCTTAGGAATCGGTAAGGAGACGTCACATTATCTTGTTTATATTGTTATATTTTGTTTCTTTCTTTTAAAAAGTCTAAAGATGTTGGTTCTCTTATTTAAGTTCAATTAATATTTCTATGGAAAAAGGCAAGGACTAAGAAGAGTAAGTAAATACGTGGGTAGTCACTGCTGGTATATCCGCACACGTAATTTTTATTTACAAACCCTCGTCTTTCATTCATCCAAAAAAGAAAGTTTCTTTTTTTCCCCCACTTCTTGTTATTCTATTTTTATCAATTTAAACAACACATATTTTCATATTATCTCACCTTACTTGAGAATTAGGAGTAGAAGTATTAGAAGAATATACAAGAAATAACATTTTGAATTTAATTAAGTTGTAAGCATTATAATGCTACATCCAAGGTCATTCTATCGGGATGAGATGATACATTTTACCCTTAATTTATTTTGTATGAAATTATAAGAAATAAAGAAAGAACAATTTCTCTTACTATGATAAAAAGGTTTATAAGAAATTGTAGGAAATAAAGAAAGAAAAATTTCTCTTGTCGTGGTAAAAAGGTTTGGTAATTACTAATTTTTTTTACACATTTTTGCATTCCATATAAAATCACTATTATAATTTTTAATTTATAATCCATTCATATTATATACATTTGAGAAACATTTGAGAAGTTATATTAGATAAATTTTGACATATATCAACTTTTTATGCAATACCCATTTTATTTTGTATTTTAAATAGATTTTATTATTGGATATTTTGTTGTATTTCAAAAGAATTTGAGATTAAATTTTGTAATGATTTGTTTAAAAATTGATTTGACCTGATTTAATATTTTTAAACAATTATTTAAAGGTTAATTATTTCTAACATTATTGATGATTCTGTGTTCTATGATGGATCATATTTAATTGTCTTTAATTAGTTTTATTATTCTTTATTATTATATTTCTCCACTTATCAGGTTAGATTAATTTACCTTTTCATATCTTCCTCTCTTTCTATATGAGTTTCGAGACTGGTTTACATATAAGAATACATTTGCTAGTTAATTTTGCTTACGAGTAAAAAAGATTGTTGAATCTTGGGGTCTCGTGGATGAGCAAACTCTTAAGGACAATATAAGTCATACTTCTCAGCCTATGAGTTTCCCGTAATTCTACTAAGATTTTCCTACAATCTTAACGGTTTTATCTAGTTTGATTTCCCCTTAATTTTGATTTGTAATCCTTATTGTGCCACTACTATTGCTCTGTCTAGTTCTCAATAACCGATCCAAGGATGATTAGACTATGCCATGATCTCGCGCTACACCTTTCAATAATAGGTTTACATATAATTAATGTACGATCATTGATGTTAGGATCATGTCCAACATTGCTTGATTTATTGAGGATCAAGATGCCACGATTATGGTTTGTATCGCCTCACACACACATAACTAGACTGATATTGTGTAACACCCTAAATTTTAGAAAAAAATTATAAATATAAAAATGATTAATTATTTAATACCCAAAACATGTAGGGTAATTAATTAAATATTAATTGTGAATTATCAATAAAATAAAATTTATCAAACTTGAATAATTTAATTGATGATATGGGACCCATTAAATTATTTTGGGCAATTGATGGGCTTAAAATAATAAAATAATTATTGTGAGGGTGGGATTATGTTTAGATTAATTTTTAACGTTGAGAAAGTGTTTATTCAGACACAGAACATTTTTGTAGACAGTAAAAATATAAGTGAAAATAGAATTAAATAAAATTCAAAACTCTTCCCTTTTTGTCATGTGTGTGTTGTAGGAATTTACACTCCACTTTTCATTTTATTATCCATTGGGTAAGAGCATATAATGGACCATTGGATAAAAGGCAATTGAACATGGACCATTGGAATGGCTAGGTTTTAGAGAGAGAAACTACCTTTTTGCATTTATTTTCTCCATCTCTCACAATGCTTCTCTTCTCCCACTTCTTTATCTCTTCATTTTCCTCATTTCTCTTCTTTCTCTAGCTCCCAAAACTATGACCCCTTTTTGTATCATTTTCTCTCAAAATTAATTGCAAACTCTTGTTTCATATGACACTAATTGCACTTTGGGACAAGTTTTTACTCATTTCACCTTCTCCTTCTCATTTTCTTCAAGCTTTAGGGTAAGGTAAGAAACTTTTCCATTTTGGGTTATTTTTATTAATTGCTTTAGAGTATTGAGACATGAAAATGGTGCTAATGGTGTTTTATGTTGAGAAATATAAATTGATATTAGAAACCTTAGGTTAGATGACCATGAGAAATGGGTTTCGGTAATGAATATATTGTGCACGAATTTATGGTCTAAAGTATACTTGAAATGGTGAATGAAAATTGATGGAATTGGTTGTTGATGATTTTAGTGAAAACCCTAGGTTTTGGGAAAATATGGATTATGGTAAAATTTTGGGGAAATATGATCTTTCCCATGAGAATAGTTGATGATTATGAAAATGAATTTTTGGATGGATGACATGGATTATTGGTGATGAAGATTTGAGAAACCAAGAAAATGTAATGATGTTTCAAGTAATTAAATATGGTAGAAGGTGTTTCTTGGTGTGAATGACATGGAAAATTATAATGAGGCATTATGGAACATTGAGAAACCATTATGGATGATGGGTAAAGAGAATGATGTTAGATTGGTATTCTGAGAACATTGAGTATGACCATTAAATGTTAGAAAATATTAATTAAGGGAAAGGAATTACCAAAACCTAATAAAATATGAAATTAAACTCTAGAAAGTATTTGGAACATATTGAAATCATGTATATAATTGTTTGTGTATTTGAGATTGAAAATGATGATCAACTAAGTAATTGATTGAGTTTAAACATGTATTGGATGTAGGACATAATCCGATAGATGAGGCAGGGCCGTTGAGTCGCCCGTATTTCTTCTCTTGAGATAGAAAAGTAGTTTTATATTATAAATGCATGAATTAAATGACTTGATGGTTATTGTATAGTATGATGAATCATATTTGCCTTGCCATGATTATTATGACTTATTGTATGGATGACCTTGTTGTTGTTGTTGTTTCTTGTTTGGCAAATGAACTGTTCTTTACAGGGGGTGTAGAAGTATGCTTGTAGAACAACTCAAAATATACATATAAATGTGTTTTGATACAAAGCAATGTATGTATAAATGTAAATACAAAGAGTCTTCGTATGTTGAGGCGGAGTATAATGTACTGCAGGGCGGTGTCACAGTCCGCCTGACGGGATCTGACTTGCCTTGACCCAATTGGGGGTGGTACCTGCAATCGTTCTCCGACGCTCAAGTCAGTATCTCAGAATACTTAGAGACTTAGAAAGACAATCAGAGAGGATTATGCAAGTAATAGAGTGTAAGGTTCAGAGAATGGGAAGAGAATCCCTTATACCTTTTCAAGAGAGGTTTATATACCTGTCACTGGTGCTGCATTATTGGTAGGACCCGCTCCTTGTCTCCAGGCATAATGCTGAAAAGGTAGTGGGTCCCTGCGCCGTTTACTAGCACCATTATTGTAGTAGGTATCACAACTTGTCTGGAAAGCGTTAGTGCTTTAATATTTTATTGTTATTTTCCTTTATGCGTGACAGCGTGATTCCCATTATTAACCTCTCAAGACAGAGTCAATCTCGTGCCGGGGTTGTGAGTATGGGCTCGCTACGCAGTGTGGGAAATTCAGTATTCCGCCTGAGTTGAGCCTATGGCTTGGCGGAGTAACAACTTTGGCGAGGTTACATTCCTTGACGGAATAACATGCCTGGACGGAGTTACGTTCCTTGGCGGGGTAACGTGCCTGGGCGGAGTTATGAACCTTGGCGGCGTTACTTGCCCTGGCGGTATGCACTCCGTATAGTATTTGTAGTGTATTTGAAGAGTACTTCTCTTTATTCCAAATGCTGATCTGGCAAGGCATTGAAGCCATGCTCTTGGGGGCCGGTGTTAGGACCGGATCATATGCCCCCTAGCTTGTTATAGTGACTGGCGGAGTCACTTTAATAAGCTACAACACTTAAGTTTAGCTTTTGTAGGCATGGGTTTAGGCGATATTTGCTAGTCCGGGTTTTGTGGACAAGTGCTTTCGTGCATTTATTAGCTGTCATCACTTGTCACGCCTGTCATTAATGCGCCTCGAAACCACGTTTTTTGTTCTTCAGTCTCCTATTGCCACGTATGCCCTCGTAACGGTTGCCATTCTAATGATGGGACATAAATGCGCGTGATGGCAATTGAGAACCGTTTTCGAGGTTATTACCGTGGGCCTTGGATTTTGAAAACGTGGCCCATGAAATATCTGCCCTTAGATATATCTATTGGTTTCAGTAAAAAAGGAACCGTCAGTGGGGTCAATCCAACGGTTGTAAACGCATATTTCAGTTTTTTAGAACCGTTGATAAGATTTATCTGACGGCTGCAAACACATCTTCGAGATTCCTGATGATTCGCTTATTTTCCCCCCAAGCCATGCCTATAAATAGGTAAACTTTCAGAAGGGGAATGTTTTGTTTCATCTTTCTCTTCGTATTTGTTTGCTGAAAGAGTTTTTGCTACTCTCTTGCGAGTTTATTGGTGTTTGGAGTTCTTCTATTTTTCCAGAAGCTTAAGGTACTTGCTTCTTCTTCTTCTTTGCTTCTTCATTTCCTTTGGGTTAGCTTTGTTTTCCCTTATTGTGTATTTGTGAAAAGGAAGATGAGAGGAAAGAGGTCAGAATCACGTTCTAGGGTTTCTGTTCGTCCCATGTTTTCTGACATTGAGAGTGGAGATGATGCTTTTTATACTGGGAGGGACTCGACGTTTTATAGCAGCGTGGAGTACTTTAGTAATGCTGTACATTCATTTGTGTCAGGAGGTGTTTCCCATACACAAGTGCTGACTATGGCAGAGTGCAGAAATGTTGTATTGCATGGGTTGGATTGGGAGAAAACACTCGAAAATGACCCTTACTGTTGGGTTGAGGAAGATGTCAAGGATGCTTCCTCTCGACATGCGACGACAAGCGGAGGGGTAGCGGAGTTGCCTGTTCCGGTTTGGAAGGACGAGAAGTATGAGGATAGGTTCATCGTCCGTTCTCCCAAGACGTATGAACGGGTCTGCCATCGTCCTCAGGATAATCGTACCATATATATGTACGACATTTTATTTACCCAGTTAGGGGTGCGTTTCCCATTGAATAAATTCCAGATGGGTGTGCTTAGGTTCTTGGATTGTGCCCCTTCCCAGTTGCATCCTAATGGTTGGGGAATAGTGCGCAGCTTTGAGGTGATGGCTGAACATTTGGAGTTTACGCCCACAGTGGCGTTGTTTTTCTCCTTCTGCCGCATTATGAGGAGAGTAAATATGAAAACCGGCGGCATGGGTTTTGTGACTCTCCGGGCGGAGCCAAAGATTTTAAACTTTAAGGCGTTTGCTGACTCCGCCAAGGAAGGCGGACTTCACTTCAGGATGAGTTTTGTGAAGGTATCTGTCAGGAAGGGCAAACCTGTTTTTTGGCGGAATAAGGAGGGTGTTGATAAATTTCCAGTGGCATGGACGCATGAGCACTTTCTCTTAACCAAACGAGCGTATGAGGTTGAAGAGGGTGCTCTATCGGCGGCGTCTGTGGAAGTACTCCGGATGTTGAAGGAGTACAACTCCGTCCACAAGCTGATTCTTTGTCGAAGGCTGCTTGGGCGGGATGCTCAAGGATATTTGAGTAATATTATGAACAATTTGCAATGTGATTGAGTGTTTCCTCTACCTTGCATTTTTTAACTGAATCTTCATCTTGTTATTTCGCAGGAGAAATCGCGGAGTTCCCTGGGATGGATCGTATTAAGCAGATGCAAATGAGCCGCAGGGAAAGGAACGCGGAGAATAATGTGCAGCCCAGGAGGAATCTGGGTGCCGCCCTGACAAAAACTCTCCCCTTCCCTGCATCCACCAACATAGTAAATTTTAAAGGTGGTGCAGGATCTTCAGCAGCTACTGTTGAAAGGCGTTCTAAAAAACGTCAAGAACCAGAAGCTGCTGAAGAAGAAGAAGTAGATCCTCATCCTTTGCAGAGAAGGAGGACTAAGGGCAAGAAGAGGGCTGAGGCGGGGACGTCAATTGATGCCGCCATTGATTTGGAGGAGACTCCGGAAGTACCTGTTGTGGGTACTTCTGCTGATATGGGCGGAGCTGAAGGCATTCTCGAAGAAGATGTCGAGGGGGAGCAAGCGGAGGGATTGCAAGCTGCTTCTGGCCAGGATATGGGGGACGAGACAGAGGGAATTCAAATCTCCCCAGTCCGCCCGTCTGAGGATCCCGCCTTGAGCTTGACCACCCGAGGGACAGCCGTTTTTCCCATTGATGTACCAGGGGAAACATCCAGGCGGCTTGTTTCTTTGCCTGAGGCGGGGTCTCGCTTGAATCCCTTCTTATACTTTACAAATACGGGATTCCGCCAGTCAGAGAGGCGTGACCCAGAATTCATTCTCCGCCCCGACATCGACTTCGAGGAGGTACCGGAGGCTGCCGCAGCTGCGAGGTGGCACCTTTCTGAATTAGACGGTTTCTTGGCTTCTGTTCCCCGGATAGCTGACGTTGCTGCTGAGGCGAACATGTTTCAAGCGTCTTACCACGAGTCTGTGGAAAAAATTCGTAGCTTGGAGCATGACAACGAGCAGTTGTCCGAGGTGATCAAGGCCAAGGACAAACATCTGGACACCGCCGACTCCAATATCAAGAAGTTAACGGAGGAGTTGGCTAAGGTGAAGGCTGAGAAAGCCCAGCTAGAACAACAGAATAAAAAGATGGGCGAGGTGGTGAGTGGACTTTCCCATGTCAAGGCTGATAACATTCTGCTAAAACAACAAGTTACAAATTTAGATCAGCAGAACCAAACTTTGGGTGGAGACGTGAGCATTCTTCAGCAGAGGCTGGTCTCCATAGAAATAAATAAAGCCATTGCTGAAGATGCCTGGGCAGCGGAGTTGAGCGAGGCAACAACCGCATATGGAAATCTTGAAGTGCGGGTTCAAGAGTTGGAAGCTGAGAAGACTGCCTCAGATGCTACCAGTGAGAGGCTCGACAAAGAATTACAATCTGCCTTGGATGCAGCTGAGGTGGCGATTGATGATGCTTTCAGCATGGCTGTTCGCCAACTCCGCTATCGCAACCCAGGTGTTGCTCTCTCCACCACAGGCATTCATCCTTATTACGAGTTCATCAATGGAGAATTGATGGTGCCTGTGCAAGGAGGTCATATGCCCGCGCCCAATGATGAATATGTGTTGGCGGACTTGCCTCCTTCCCAAAGTTTGACCAGGCTAGGAGAAGGTCAGCTCACCTCCACTCAGCAAGAAGGGAAGCCGTCTGACCCTTGAAGATCAGCTTCTCAGTCTCCTCCTCAGTCTCTTTGCAAGTTTTGTTTTTATTAGTATTTTAATGATATCGCCTTGTTCCAGGTTAGGCTCTGGATTTTGATTAATATTGGCAATATTCAATAAAATATATTTCCTGCAAATGTATACTTGTTCATAGATGTAGTGTTTAAGTCCGTCGTATTTATGCCTTGTATAATGATATTGAGAAGGCGGAATATTCATCTGAGGACTTAATGAAATATGACTAAGTAAAACGAGACGGAATAGCCTTTTTGCAATTCTGGTGAAGTAAAATTCAGTGAGGAGGCGAAGTAGCCTCTTAGGAATTTCAACGAAACAAATTCAGTAATGGGGCGGAGTAGCCTTTTTGAGAATTTAACTGAAGTAATTTCAATAATGAGGCGTAGTAACCTCTTAGGAATTTAAAAGGAATTAGATTCCGTAAGAAGGCGGTGTGGCCTCTTAGGAATTTCAGTGAAGTTGTATTCCGTAAGGAGGCGGAGTAGCCTCTTAGGAATTTCAATGAAGTTGTATTCCGTAAGGAGGCGGAGTAGCCTCTTAGGAATTTCAATGAAGTTGTATTCCGTAAGGAGGCGGAGTAGCCTCTTAGGAATTTCAATGAAGTTGTATTCCGTAAGGAGGCGGAGTAGCCTCTTAGGAATTTCAATGAAGTTGTATTCCGTAAGGAGGCGGAGTAGCCTCTTAGGAATTTCAATGAAGTTGTATTCCGTAAGGAGGCGGAGTAGCCTCTTAGGAATTTCAATGAAGTTGTATTCCGTAAGGAGGCGGAGTAGACTCTTAGGAATTTCAATGAAGTTGTATTCCGTAAGGAGGCGGAGTAGCCTCTTAGGAATTTCACTGAAGTTGTATTCCGTAAGGAGGCGGAGTAGCCTCTTAGGAATTTCAATGAAGTTGTATTCCGTAAGGAGGCGGAGTAGCCTCTTAGGAATTTCAATGAAGTTGTATTCCGTAAGGAGGCGGAGTAGCCCCTTAGGAATTTTGATGAAGCACAATTTTACAAGTATTGAACTTACTTGAACTTGTTGGGTAGTGCTTGAGTTTGTTTCTCATGTACTCCGTAAAACGTTGGGAGTTAAGCAGAGTCAAGTTTTGGATGGAATGTTCATCCTTTTGCATTTTGATTGGAGTGCGACTCCTTCGAGGCGGTATGGTGCAGCATATAGCTGTGACACCAATTCATCCTGCAAGAATTTGGTTAAACCTTCGAGGCGGTATGGTGCAGCATATAGCTGTGACACCAATTCAACCTGCAAGAAATTGGTTGGGGTTAGCGTGGTGCAGCATATAGCTGAGACACCAGCTCTTCCCACAAGAAGCCTGCAGGACCTTGGGGGCGAATTAGTGCAGCATATAGCTGTGACACTAGTTCTTTCCATAGGCGGCCTGCAGGACCTTGGGGTCGGTATGGTGCAGCATATAGCTGAGACACCAATCCTTTCCCCCCAAGGAGTTTTCTGTACCTTAGGGTCGGTATGGTGCAGCATATAGCTGAGACACCAATCCTTTCCCCCCAAGGAGTTTTCTGTACCTTAGGGTCAGTATGGTGCAGCATATAGCTGAGACACCAATTCCCCAAGGAGTTTTTGTTGACTCCGTTTGTGAAGCGGCGTTGCATGTTGGTTGATCTTTATGGATTAAAGAGTTATGCGTTTATGCTTCAATTTTAGAGTCGCTGTTTTATCTGCATGGGAACAAATTCTGCCATGGATAATCAATTCAAAGTTAGAGCGAAGATTAAATGCAGGAAGGCATTTCATTGGGAATGGAATTACATAAATGACTGAGTTGGGATATATCTTTTCGAAAGCTTTTCAAGGAAAGCATACAGAGGAAGATCCTTGAGTTAGGAAGAAAAGATCATACCGTATCACCCAACTAACTGTAATATATGCGTAAATTCAAAATGTTCCATTTATTTCTAACCGGAGTACCATCTAAGTTTTCTAGGCGGTATGTACCCTTGCCCAAAACTTCGATGACTCGGTATGGACCATCCCAATTTGGTGCCAATTTGCCTTGGTGTGCAAATTTGTTGCCAATGTTGGCCCTTCTCAGGACCAAATCTCCCTCTTTGAAACGGCGTTCGCACATGCGTGCATTATACCGTTTGGCGGCCTTTGCTTTGACGGCTTGATCTCTCACAAAGGCTTCCTCTCTCAACTCCGCCAAAACCTCCAATTCGTGTGCGAGGTTCTGTTGATTGGCTTCCTCATTGAAATAGAGGACTCGAGCTGAAGGGGCTGTTAATTCAATGGGAATGACCGCCTCGACTCCATATGTCAGCCGATATGGAGATTCATTCGTAGTGGAGTGTGGGGTGGTTCTATATGCCCATAAAACGTGGCATAACTGATTTGCCCAGTCTCCCTTTGCCTCACCAAGGCGTTTTTTGAGGCCCTTCAAGATTTCTCTGTTGGCGACCTCTGCTTGTCCATTGGTTTGAGGGTGTTCCACAGAAGAGAAAATCTGCGTGATGCTGAGATTTTCTAAGAGTTCAGTGAACTTGCGATCTGTGAACTGGGTGCCATTATCAGTGACTATGCGTTCAGGGACTCCGAAACGTGCAATGATATTCTCATAGACGAATCTTCGAGTCCTGGCTGACGTTATGTGCACCACTGCCTCTGCCTCAATCCATTTGGTGAAATAATCAACACCAACTATCAAGTATTTGATACCGCCGGGAGCAGTTGGGAATGGACCTAGAATATCCATACCCCATTGATAGAAAGGCCAGGGCGTTATTGATGATGACATTTCCTCAGCTGGAGTATGGTGAAAATTCGCGAATCGTTGACATTGATCGCATTTTTGAACATATGAGGCGGTGTCTTGCTTCATAGTGGGCCACCAATACCCCGCCCTGAGGATCTTTCTCACTAGACTTCGTGCCCCAGGATGATGTCCACACTGCCCTTCATGGACTTCTTCCAAAACAGCTTGCACCTCGTTTTCATTTATGCAAATTAAGTATGGGACAGAAATTCCTCGGCGGTATAGCTGCCCATCTAGGAGCGTATAATAGGGTGCCTCCCTCCTTAGCTTCTTTCGCTCAAGATCATCCGTGGGTAATTGTCCATTAACAAGATAACGAACTATTGGTGTTACCCAGGAGTTATCATCAACGGGGCGGCTTTTAATCATATGAATTGAAGAGGGAAGGGATATACTTGGCTCGGCCAGAGTACTCTGTACAACCGTGGTTGTACACCCCGCCTTCTTTGTGCTGGCTAACCTGGACAGGATATCAGCACGCGTATTTTCTTCGCAAGGTACATGCTTGAAAGTTACTTCATCGAAGCGCTGTTTCAACTCATTGACGCAGTCCAGATATTGCTGCAGTAGAGGTTCTTTAGCCTGATACTCACCAAGAATTTGTGAGATGACTAGTTGAGAATCACTGCATAGGGTGACAGTTTTGGCCCCAATATCTTGTGCTGCTCTGAGTCCGGCTAAGCAGGCTTCATACTCCGCCTGATTGTTAGACGTAGTGAAGGTAAAGTGCAATGAAATTTCAAGATGTACCCCGTCATCACTTTCTATAACGATTCCTGCCCCACATCCTTTGCTGTTTGAAGACCCATCGACGTATACTGTCCAGTGTGAATGATCTGCATCTGGGCTAGAGCCTGTTAATTCAACTACGAAATCTGCTAGGACTTGTGCCTTAATAGCAGTTCTTGGTTCGTAGGATATGTCGAATTCAGAGAGCTCTATGGCCCATTTGATCATCCTTCCAGCCAAGTCTGGCTTGAACAATATAGTACGGAGTGGCAAGTCTGTGCGAATCAGGATGGGGTGTGCATGGAAATATGGTCTTAGACGTCGTGAGGCCCAAACGACTGCAAGTGCTGCCTTTTCAATCTTCTGATAACGGCACTCCGCACCATGCAATGTTTTACCAGTGAAGTATACCGGTCGTTGGCCTTCGACTGTTTCTTTGACCAGGGCCACTGCCAGCGCTTCATCTGAAACAGACAAATAAACGATGAGTTGCTCACCTGGGCTTGGTTTTACCAGGATTGGAGGGCTGGCTAAGACATTTTTCAAGCTCTGGAAGGCCGCCTCTTGCTCTGGGCCCCAATTGAATTTTTTATCCTTCTTAAGCATCTTGTACAAGGGGAGAGAGCGATGAGCCATTTTTGGCATGAATCGTGCTAGAGCAGCGATTTTGCCATTGAGGGATTGTACCTCTTTCAATGTTTTGGGGCTCTGCAACTCTTGTATCACACGACACTTGTCAGGATTAGCTTCTATGCCTCTTTGCGTTAACATGAAACCCAAAAATCTTCCTCCAGGTACAGCAAATGTACACTTTAGTGGGTTGAGTCTCATGTTGTATTGCTGCAAGCGTTGAAAAATGAGGCGTAAGTCTTCAACATGGTCTCCTCCCTCTGGAGTCTTGGCGATGATATCATCAATATAAACCTCCACCAGCTTTGTGTGCATGCCCTCAAAGACCTTGTTGATCATGCGCTGGTAGGTGGCCCCAGCGTTCTTCAGCCCAAATGGCATGACATTGTAGCAAAAGACTCCTCTGTCATTGATAAATGCTGTTTTCTCCTGATCATCCTCGCACATTGGAATTTGGTTGTATCCGGAGTAAGCATCCATGAAGGATAGATACTTGTATCCTGATGAGTCATCAACCAGTCTGTCAATGTTGGGGAGAGGATAAGGATCTTTAGGACAACATTTATTTAAATCAACGTAGTCTATGCACATGCGCCATTTGCCATTGGCTTTCTGCACCATAACCACGTTGGACAACCAAGAAGAATAACGGAGTTCCCTGATGAACCCCGCCTTAAGGAGTTCTTCGGTTTGTTCGCAAGCAGCATTTTGCTTAGCAGGACCCATACGCCGTTTCTTTTGTGCCACTGGCTTAGTTTCAGGATACACCGCCAGGCGGTGGCAACAGAAGTTAGGATCCATACCAGGCATGTCTGCGGCTGTCCAGGCGAAAATCTCCTTGTACTCATGGAGGAGTGCAATCAGTCTTGCTTCCATGTTAGGCTCCAGCTTGTCATTGATGTTAGTTATTTGCTCCGGGGTGCTGCCCAAAACAATAGACTTGGAACCACCATCAGGAGTTGGTTTCAAAGGGTTCAGTGGGTCTATAGAAGACTCCGCCCTGGGATCAAGATCCACCAAATTGATGGATGCCGCCGCACTGTTTCCTTCGTTCAATTTTCTTTTCTTAGACATGGTTTCAAGCTTCACCATGTTAAGACTTAAATTGTAACAGTAACGAGCCATCTCCTGGTCACCCCTGATGGATGAGACTTGATTATCTTTATCAATGAACTTGATTAACAAGTGGGGGGTTGAAACGATGGCTTCCATGGCATTCAGAGTGGGCCGCCCAATGATGCCATTGTATGGGGATTTAACATCAATGACAAGAACCCTGGATTTCACAGTCCTTGCTCCAGGTTCACCATCGAAGGTGATCCTTGTGTCCAAGTAGCCTTTAGTAGGCTGTTTGGCGCCATTGAAAGCTGTAAGGTCCTGTGTGTAAGGCTGCAAATCTGTGTCAGACAGTCCCATGCGTTTAAAACAGTCATAAAAAATAACGTCGCAGGAACTTCCCTGATCAACTAGGATGCGTTTTACATCCATATTAGCGATCACCGCAATGATCACTACCGCATCATCTCCCTCAGGGATGGTTGGGCCAAAATCATTATCTGTGAAAGTTATAGGCGGAGTCTGAACTCCGTCCCTGAATGGGCGATATTCTTTGTTCTTGCCCTGCACAGATAAGATCATACGATGATGATTTTTCCGGGCGTTGTTTGAGGGTCCGCCTCCTGCGAAGCCTCCAGCAATCATGTCCACCACCTGTCTTTTACCTCGTGATCTAGGTTCAGGGCTTGGTTCTCGTTGGGCGGACTCCAGAACAATGCCTTTTTGTTTCTCTGACACCGTCGTACGTTTTGGTTCCCGAGCACTATCGGGATCCGGAGAACGATCACGATGTCGCTTTTCAAACTTCTCAGGCTCATCATGAGATTTGCCTTTGAACAGGTAATGTTTCAGTTTACCTTCTCGAATGAGCACCTCAATGGTATTTTTGAGTTGCTTGCATTCTTCTGTGGTGTGGCCAACTGATTCATGGAATTCGCAATATTTCTTTGGGTTTCCACCACGCCTGATTGGGGGTGGACGTTGAATTCCATAAACATTGAGGGTGGTCCATCCTATCTCACGCAAGATTTGCTCGCAAGTTGTGTTCAATGGTGCATAGTGAGCAAAATTGAACACGCGTCTGTCTTGCTGTTTGAAAGGCTGGTTCCCTACTTTGTCCCTTTGGTGGGATTTGTCATTCTTCAACAATTTATCTTTCCCTTTGTCTTGAGGTGGAGTTGCAGGGAGTGGTTTGCTGCGAGATGCAGTGGCTTCCAGATGCATCTCAATACCCACGTACTTAGACGCCTTCCTGCGAAATTCCTCCATCGTAGTTGGAGGTCCCTTTGCCAAAGACAAAGCGAAAGGTGACTTTGGTTGCATAGCTTCTATGAGAATATGCAACTGGATTGCCTCAGTCAGATCAGGGACCATGGCTGCCTCTTTATAAAATCTCTTAAGGAAATTCTTCAGAGATTCTTTGTCGCCTTGTTTGATCTGAGCCAAGGTATGAGAGGTTCTGGGTGCATCCCTGGAAATCACGAAGTGACTTCCAAAAGCTGAGGCCAGCTCCTCCCACGAATCAATGGAACCTGAAGGTAAGCTCTTGAACCAGCTAAGAGCTTCGTCTGTAAGAGTTCTGGGAAACATTCTGCACATGACGTCCTCCTCAGCTCCTAGAAACATGGCCTCGTAGGTATAAGCATCTAAGTGCTTAGAGGGATCTGTTTCCCCAGTATATTTCCCTATAGAAATGGGCTGCATGGTTTGCAGATGTTTGGGTACATGTACGTTCATAAGCCTTTTGGAAAATGGGATACTCATCTTATATCCTGAGGGGGAAGCGTTTGAGCCTGCTCTCCTTCCTTCTTGATGCTGAGCATTTACCAGTGGGAGGCTTCGTTGCTCCTCCATGTACGTAGGAATACGAGAGTAGTGAGGAGTACTTGATTCCTCCTGCATGTGTGATTCATGACGTGGTTGTCTTGCGGGACCAGCTTTCTCATGCGCTGGGTTTGCTTTTTCACGACGAAGTTCTGCAAGTTCTTCTCTCAAGATTCGAATCATGTCATCTCTCGGATCTAGAGAATCAGCTTGCGTTGCTTTTTTCTGAGCATCATCATCGAAGTTAAGACGTCTGGGATTGCGTGGAGGAGAATCCTCGTTCTGCATCTCTGGTCCTTGTCTCTCCATTGATGATGAAGATTGATCAAGATTGTGGGATTACCTAGTTTACAGGTCCCACTGGGCGTGCCAATGAACTGTTCTTTACAGGGGGTGTAGAAGTATGCTTGTAGAACAACTCAAAATATACATATAAATGTGTTTTGATACAAAGCAATGTATGTATAAATGTAAATACAAAGAGTCTTCGTATGTTGAGGCGGAGTATAATGTACTGCAGGGCGGTGTCACAGTCCGCCTGACGGGATCTGACTTGCCTTGACCCAATTGGGGGTGGTACCTGCAATCGTTCTCCGACGCTCAAGTCAGTATCTCAGAATACTTAGAGACTTAGAAAGACAATCAGAGAGGATTATGCAAGTAATAGAGTGTAAGGTTCAGAGAATGGGAAGAGAATCCCTTATACCTTTTCAAGAGAGGTTTATATACCTGTCACTGGTGCTGCATTATTGGTAGGACCTCCTTGTCTCCAGGCATAATGCTGAAAAGGTAGTGGGTCCCTGCGCCGTTTACTAGCACCATTATTGTAGTAGGTATCACAACTTGTCTGGAAAGCGTTAGTGCTTTAATATTTTATTGTTATTTTCCTTTATGCGTGACAGCGTGATTCCCATTATTAACCTCTCAAGACAGAGTCAATCTCGTGCCGGGGTTGTGAGTATGGGCTCGCTACGCAGTGTGGGAAATTCAGTATTCCGCCTGAGTTGAGCCTATGGCTTGGCGGAGTAACAACTTTGGCGAGGTTACATTCCTTGACGGAATAACATGCCTGGACGGAGTTACGTTCCTTGGCGGGGTAACGTGCCTGGGCGGAGTTATGAACCTTGGCGGCGTTACTTGCCCTGGCGGTATGCACTCCGTATAGTATTTGTAGTGTATTTGAAGAGTACTTCTCTTTATTCCAAATGCTGATCTGGCAAGGCATTGAAGCCATGCTCTTGGGGGCCGGTGTTAGGACCGGATCAGCAAATATGCTTGATGCATTTAGAATATATGGTGTGTCTCTTATGGTAATTGATAAATGTTATAAAATTTGGGCAAATTTGTGCCTATGCCTTGTTGTGAAAATGTGTATGTTTCACCATTAGTAATGAAAGTTGATGATTGATAATGAGATTGGATGAATTATTATTGTATGACACACCTATGACTGTTGATGAAAATTGAGAAATGTTAATGATTCCATTGTTTTTGGTACAAGTTATATGCTTATAATTGTTGAAATTAAAGTTGTTAAAAGAGGAAGTAAATACCACAAATGAATATTGAAACAATGGAAAGACTATATTGTATAATTAAAATCCATTAGAAAGGTGGTGGTAATGATGAGAATAATGATTAATGGTTAATGAGTGATATGGTAGGATGTATTAGTGTGAGAATGCATATAATCTACATCTGCGTTTGCATAGATGACATATCTGTCCAACTTCCTGATTTAGAATATTAGGGGTTCCACGAGTTGGCCCAGTGGGAGGGCGGCTCAATACACGAGCGTGATTGCTACCCTAGTAATTCTGTGGTTGAATCACGAAGTTTCCTATGCTTAATCACAGGGGATTGCATGTGGTTGACCTAGTGGGGGTGGCTTTTTGAGGAGCAGGATTTCCCCGGTGGTTTTGTTGAATCGTAGCTGCCATGGTGAGGAATCATGGTTGGTCCACAACACTATTTCTATAGTATCTTGTATGTTATTTGTCGTAGTCATGATGAAATGACTGGTGTTGCATTTTGGGCGATGCGGTTTGGTACACAGTATGTTGAGATGATATTGCAGTATATACCCACATTGGTGATTAATCCCATAGTCGGTTCCATAATTCTTGAGTATGATTTCTTGTGCATTTGCATATAGCTCAGTGATATTTCAGTATGAGATTGAGACTTTGAAATGTGATGGATGATTAAAGGTTAAAAACTTATAAATTTATAAATAAATAACTTTGATGAACATTAAGATAAAAATTGTGAAAAATGCTAGTGATAGCCCATTGTGATGTAGGGCAATGAATTGTGATTATGTATGTGCTTGTCATGAACTTAAATTATGACTATTATGTATATCTATGATGACAAAAATGATGATTTGATGATGATTAGTACTTATGTTGCAAAGTGCATAAGTGATTTATATGCATGTACACATAATCACAAGTGTTTAAGTTCGTCATTTCGAATGTAATACTCATTCTCCCATATTGTCTCTTTTTAGCATTGTGATATAGGACTTCTCATGGGATGAGATAATATTGTTTTGGAAAATGACGCTCTTGTGTATAAGGTAAAATAATGGTAAAAGAATACCTTGGCCGGTAATGTAAATGATATGTGGTGTTGATATATATGTTGATATTGGCATTAATCATTTTGTAGATGGAATCCTTATGCTTTTGATATTGTAAATAACCAATTCTTTTTTATATGACAATGTATGACATTTGGACATACGAACTTGATTGCCAATGTGATGGCAATGATATTTATGTTGAACAATTTTATGAATGTTAAGATTAGGAATGCTATCTTATGAGCTCATTGATGAATCCAAGTAGGGATTGTATAATGAGTAAGATGAGTCTTTTTACATATGCATGTCTTACTAATTGTGATCCATGATTTAGGCATGACACTAATAATTAAAATAATGTATAAGTTGTGGTGTAAAAACCCCAAGAGATTATGATTATTTCCATGTCAATGTGCCATGAATTAGGTAGTCAATATGTACCAAAAAGGTCCTAAAAAATGCATGGGCTAGGATTCTTAAAAACATGAAAATTTGGTGCCAGAAATAGTATCTAGAAGAGAGAACCACGACCATGGTTTGAACCATGGGTTGGTGGTGGATCACACTGCCAAGTGCCTAAAAATTTAATGTTTCGCATTGTTTGCTTGTTCATTTGCATCCCTTTAATTAGTGATTCCACCCCTTTGCTTTTTCGTCTCGAATGCATAGCCTAATGCGCATGTTTTTACTAAACTTTAGCACGAGTCTTGCATGCCTTTGGATCTCTTCTTATATCTTCATATATAGGAAGCGATTGATACTCTGTATACATATTTCTTAGTTTGCTATTTTTGTATCTCATTGTGTATACTTTGAGGGTTCTTGATTATTGATCCGTTTCTTTGTCATTTTTATTTTATCGTGGCCTCTGGTTCTCTGTGGTTTGAATCTTGGTACAGGTGGTTGGCTTTTGAAACTTTATTATGAAAATATTTACTCATATTTTTGTTAAATATTTATCCTTTCTAGGGATTTGGGTCTAGGGAATCAACACACCATATATTGCAATAGTCTCACTCTTATCGACTGAAGTTTTACACATATTTTTTGTGGTCAAGTTTTCTTAAATGAGTGATACTGGACTTTATTTGACTTATTTTGACTACATATATTGAAATTAAAAGGAATATTGTCCTTAATTTTTAACTTATAATGAATGTATTAATCAATCATTGTTTGGTTTGGAGAGTTTTATTATTTGTGCTAACCACTTGACAAACCTATAAAGATAATATGTTTGTGTTTTGTTCTCAAAGGTTTTTTTTTCTCTTATTTTCATAAGATGTGTTTACAATTGAGCCATTGAGACAAGAGTTGTAACTGTTTAAATTTTTTTAGTGGTGTTGTGATGGATGGTAGGATATAGTAAAGAGAACAAAGGATGTAGTAAAGAGCATCAATAACGATAACTCTTTTAATGTGGATATCTTTTAGTTTCCAACTTTGTTGAAGCCTGAATTTTTCCCCTTGATATGAGAATGAAGCAATATGTCAAGTTTATTGATTTAAGGTTATTCTATGGTGGTTGATATGGGATACATAATTATTTTGATCGAGTTGTTGATGTTTTATTTATTTTACAATGTGGTATTGAAATACGAATATTATAATGATGTTGAAATTATGGGTAGGCAGAGGCAAGAGGGACCGAGGTATGTCATGGTCCCTCTCCAATTTCCAAGTGTAGCTTACATATGTATGTTATATATATTATGAAAATGAAAAATGAATGAAACAAGAGTAATTGGGTCATTTTAAAATTTTATACATTTTTATATATTAAAAAGTTGGAGAAATTATGAACTTAGTAGAATTATACAAAATGTGAACTTGCATTTATAAGTGTGTTGTACATATACTATTGATATATATTATTTTAGTTAATATTAGGATATTATAAACTTGTTAAAAGAATTGAAAAGTGAGACATTATGTGTACTTTTAAACTTTTAACTCCTCGGTAAGATAAATAATCAATTGCTTACTTGGTTTCCTTTCAAAAATATCTTATTGTTTTACTTTTTAAAATAAATCATCATTAGTAAAATAAAAGATAAAAACGATTACAAAAAAGATGAAATGTAAAAACAAGACTTTACATATCTTAACAAGACTACTAAACACTTAAAAAAATAGGTTAGTTTAGTGATGAGTAAATATTTCACAATGAAAAAAACTGAGAAAAAGTAAAGTTGTAACACTAATAAATAGAAAACTAACAAGTAACAAGAAGTGAGTAAGGTGGTATAATATAATTTTATAGTTAAATAGATTGTTTTATTTTTATTTTATATTTATATGGATCTATTTTTTATTTTTCTATATTTTGATGAATAATGATTTAGTTTGAATTCTTGATAGTTGATATAGTATTTGTTCGATCTTTATTCTTGATTTATATTATATTGATTATATATGTATGTTATATATATTATAAAAATATTCATTGAGAAAAATTATAAATAATAGACCATATTTGTATTATGTTTTATGGGAAAATATAAGCATGTTATTTTCACTTAATTATTATGATTAAAATTATTGAATATTATACTAGGCAAGTTATAGTGTTAGGGTGGAGTGGATAATGTATCCAAACTCATTTCCTTCCATTAAAGTCAAAATAGAGGTAGAATAAAATTTTGTTTATTCCTAAACCTTAAACTCTAAATCAAGATTAAGATAGAGACAAATCAATCTAGCCCCACAAATTTAGTTACAATTGTTATGTATAAATATTGTAAACTTTGATTAGAATATTAGAGTTAGAAAAAAGATTTTCAAGCCAAAACAAAGTGTCTTGACTAAGCATACTCTTAAACAACCTTATAATGTTGTTTAATAATTAGTTACAGAAATAGAATTATAAAAATAAAATTTTCTAATGAATTAAGAAATAACCTCTAACCAACCCCAAGTAAAAGCTAAAAAAATCAATAATCTCAATCGGATAGGATTTTACTTCTCCCCATCATTTAAGAGTATTCGTTTCTCTTACTCCATGGAGTTACCTTTCAAAGGTAAAGTAATGAAGCTGATGACAATATCTGAAACAAGACATTTTTTTAAAAATATTTTGAATTAAATTGATAATAGATAGGATTCCTATCGCGCGAATTGGGTTTGGCCAATAGGAACATGTTGCTTAGTCATCAACAATCACTAAGACTTGCAAAAGTCATCTATGCTTTATTTTTTTGTCTAGTCTGTATGGCTACATCACAATGTTATGTAGATATTTTTGGGTCTTGTGCGTGTAAAATGGATGGCCTTGGTGTCCCTTTAGATAGCCAAAACATTAACTAGATATTACAAATTTATTAAAATTAGTGGCTGCAAAGCAAAATAAAAGCTTCTGAGTTATACAATTCAGAACTAAGAAACAAAAAATTGATCAACATTCGCGCTATAATTAAGAACAATTCTCCCAAGTCGTATATATAATTGATAGTTCTGGATAGACATATTTGTTTATATCTTAATACTGTTAAATTCAGCAATCGAAAACAATTTTCTCCACAAGAAGTAAAAATGTATTACTCTATCATGAAAAAGGTGATGCCTTTTAGTTATGTTAAATTCTTTCATTAGAATAAATAATATAAAGACATAAGAGTCGTGTTGGATTCAAAAGATGTGTTAACTGTCTCAATATAATTGTTTTCAAGAATAAGAAATTCTAATTAACAATGATATGTTTCTTTTAAAAAATAATGATATGCAGAAGCTATTATAAATAAGATTATAAAAAATCTTAAAAAACAGGTAATATAAACACAACCAAGGAAGACTATTTTGTAAGGTATAAATATTATTTTAAATAATAAAAGTTATGTCATGCATATCCATTCTATTTGACGTATAAATTCCTACTAATCTAATCTTCATCTCATCATTACCATCTCTATGTCAAATAAACATAAAAAATAAATATTAATAACATTTTTAATTATGTTAAATAAATTAAATTCACAACCTATTAATATTAACATAAATAATATTTAAACACTTTTTGCCGTTTGAAATAATTTTAAACTTTAATATTTCTAATTGTAATAAATATATTAAATCCACAAAATAAAGTTATTATAAATTTTTGATAAACTTAAAAATTACACGTAAATGTTATATACCCTTTTAAAGAAAACATAGGGAAATTTTTTTTTCTGATTTTCAACGATTCAATCAAATCGTGTGAAACCCCAAATATATATATAGTTATATGATTCTTTGAAAATTTTTGGACAGAATATCTAATTCGATAACATAATATACTTTTAATCTACCAAGTCCTTAACATAAGCATTTAAGAATCAAAACAACTACTAAACCTCCTGAGTCGTATAACCATATAATGGATGATTGAGATTAAAAACCTTCAAAGTCACATGATCACTTAAAAGGTCACATGACTTTTTAAAAAACTTACATGATTAATCTCAACCATTCATTGTATGGTTGTACGGCCCAGATTCGCTCCTCTCACTTTCCCATAAGAGAGTCTTTTTCATATGATACATCCTATATCATATATATATATATATATATATATATATATATATGCATGCATGCATGTATGTATGTATGTATATGTATATATGCATATGTATCCAAAGTTTACGAAGAGCCGGCCAATGCGATACCATACCAAAAGCTACATTATATATATTTATATGGGTCTCCAAAACCACCGCATCTCCAACCGAGCAACTACCAGGCATCGCCCCGATACATATTCATTGAAAAATAACAACAACTTAGGGGTGAACATATATATGTTAAATGACTGGTATTGAACCAGATTCAACACAATTCATCAATTAAACATTTAGTTCCGGACACAATCAATAGTTCATCATATTTATTACCACACACTATCATTTAATACAAATTTATTACCTGAAATGCAATAAACTACATCAATACACACCATAAGCTGTCCAACAACCTTTAAACCTCAACATCTGTATGCAAATACATATGCATGTGAATTTGACTCTAATGATGGAAATTACACTACAATGTATAATTTTTCAAACCATATAATCTATTTCGTTTTACCGATACCAAACCACTCGTCCATATTGCAACACCAATCACTCTCAGTGATAGCAGTACCTCAACTCAGGTGTTGTGGGCCGGCTTTAAGTCTAACTCAAAGGCGGCTGTGAAATTTGAAGAAACCACCATAGAGTCTGTGTCTTACAATCAGGCCACCCTCTCATCAGGGCTGACATCACAGGCCCCTACAATCCTGTGAGCGTTTAAAAATGCTATACTAAACAATTATCAATCATCAATAAACCACCTGATTACTATCATCAGGGGCTACCTCTTAGTTACCATCACCAAGAGTTTCATCTCAATATATCAACAAGCATAGCATGCAACAACCAATAATTTCAATAAGCCACAATCACAGTTAAGCTACCTCAAGCTTATATTCACATCATCAATTAGTATCATTAATTGCCATTAAATTTATCATTAATTCAATATCGTCAAAATCATTTATTTCATATCATCACAACCATTGCAAATCTAATCATCATCATAATCATCACAACATATATGAATGACACCAAAACATCAATTCATATTAGAAACACTCATCCAAAGGGGATATAACACAATCAATAAATCACACAATCACAAATCAATTCCAAGGATCATCAACCAATTCATAAATCAAACTATATCCCCTTATCCATTCATAATCTATGCATTTAAAATATAATGTTCTCCCTACTTGGAATCCTCAATTCCGAAGCTCGAAACGCTCTAATGCTCCGAGTCAATCACCGATTTCTGGTTTTCAAGGCAATAAATTTCTAAATTAACAATAATTATTTTTAATAATCTACACGTTACTTTAAAATCACATTTTGGCGCTTAAATAACCAATCCACATAAATATCAAAAATTCCAATAAATTCTAAAATTTAATAATTATTATTTTAACACCCTTTAACTATTAATTACCGAAATCACAATTAAATATTATTTTTATACTTCACAATTTCTATACTTATAGCGATATTTTTACTTAATAAATCTTTTTCAATATAATCTATCTGCTACCAAAATGACACCAAGATACAAAATTTTCAAAAATACTTTTTATCTAGTTACTTTTAAAATTTCAATTATAATATATATATATATATATATTTATAATGTAAGACTTTATTTAAATAATTTAAATATTGCATAATAATTTAATTACTTTAATAAAATATATTGTAAATCATTATTGCTTTCAACTAAATGTCACTTTTTATATAAATTCTTCATTTTCTCATAAAATATTATTTTTCACTTAATAATAAAATTCCTAAAAATTCAAAATAATTATTTTCATAATTCTAAACCACTTAACAAAATGTTTTAAGGCTAGAAAGATGAAGTTAACATAATCTCAGTGGTTGGGAACTTACCGAAAAATGGTATGTTAACCGTCGACCCTCTGAGCTAATTTTGAAACGTCGAAACCTCGCTGATCCCTTCCGAAATAAATTTCAAGTTCACTGACGGTACCTCAAACGTCATCGACACGTTGACTCCTCGTCGTTTTCCTCCAAAACTTTTCTTCTAGGGGCTATCTGAGGGAGAGGCATACATTCATGCACGGTGATGATTAATTTTGAAGAGAAATTTATGTGAAGAATTTAAAGTGGTTGTGGAGGAAATCAAAGTAAGATATATGGTGGCATGGTTATGGTGAAGTGAAATCAAGTGGAAATTGATAAGGCAAAGTGGCGTGAGATTGATAGAGATTAAGAGGAAAAAAATAAAAATAAAAAAAGGGGAATCATGTAACACCCTCGGTTAACTAGAACAATCTCTTCCACTAGATTATCCTGGTGAACTGAGAGATTACGAGTTTTAGAAAAATATGAATGTTTTTCTTGTACATAAAAACTTGGTGGAACAGATACATCATATATACAATATTGTAGTATATGATACATGGCCATAAACAGTAAACTATACATACTGAAAGTAAAGGGGCACGCAGGCTCCTATAAAGGAAAAGAAAATAACCTATCCTAATTATCCTTAGTCGAAGGTGAGCTTGGTTGATCCTCGATGCGAAGTCTGCGTCGATCTCTATGGTGTCAAGCATATAGTTTATTCAGTGGTCTGGAAAAATAGTGTAAGGGTGAGTCTCCACTTTCACAACAATCGGAGAGTTATCTTCACTGACATCACTCCCACACAATTCACAAAGGCTCACATACAATATTCTTCCTTCTTATCAGCTTCTTTAATCAATTTATTCTAAGTTGTCTATCCTAATTCAGTCTCATCCAATCGTCCCTAAATACATAACTCTCTGCTATCCCCTTCACCGCTAACTATTTCACATACACAGGTATAAATTATCAATCACAACAATCACAATTTCACATAGATAATGTAATGCAATGCATGAATTAATTTTATTTATTCCAAACATTTCTTATCCATCATGATGCATATGAGCCTTTTTCTCGTCATCATATCATATTAGAATCCGTCTTACCCAAGCTGTCCCTGGACACAACATTTCCACACTAGAGCGACCGGAGCCCACCAAGTCCCCGCATCATAACACAAGGTACACATGGACTCGTAGTCCCAATATCATGGATCCAACTCATATCATTATATCATAATGGGACTTGGGCTCTCTACAGTCCTAGGATACCGGTCTAAGTCAAAGTGTACTAAGATTACATGGTTTCACCCGGCATCAGGGCGCTACCACCGAGCCATTGAGGGTCCCCTCCCGACACGCTCCCAAGATCCAACCTCAGGGATCAAACCCTCATATCCTTCAACATACCCCTCACTGCTAGATCTAGTCCACATCAAGTCATATGTACATGATGCATGTAACATACAGTTTCTTCTATCAATTCACTAGTCATCGGTAGGGTCATTTAAAAGACTCCATTTCATTCCTAATATCGGGTTCATTTTGTAAAACCCTTGATTAAACATTTTTCTTTATTCATTACTCTTTTCGTATTTTCTTAAATCACAACACAACCCACCCAATAATTAGGAATGAAATGAGTCTGATCATCCATCAAAACCTCAGGGTAACATTGGCACCGCAATGCTCATTATCACGTCGGATCCGCTCAATCTTATCATATCATTTTTCACAAATCAGTCACCTCAGGATCCCTACCGAGACACATCCTCATTCATTCTTTTCTTATCTATCTCAACATACTCATTCAATGCATCATGCAAGTTTCATTCATTCATCACATAATTTATTTTATCTAAGGCACTTGTCATCTATTCATTGTTCATTTTATCATGTCATGATACTTTCCAAACATTTCTTCTATCACGTCACACTCCATACATAATTTATCATACCATACTCATCATGTATTTCATCACATATATTCATCATATAACTCACACATTCATCTACGTACACAATCACATAGCAATTGCTACACATAACATTCATTATACAAGCATTACACAACAGTCATTACGATAAGGGAATCACACATTCTAATACAAATATACTCATGGATATACCCTTATAATTAATTTAAGTTTGGTTTCTTACTTGCATATATCAGACTATTTATCTCAATTATCATCCCTAACCAATTAATCTTATTACTAATTAAGTCATTCCCCTAGTATACTTTTCTTTATCCATAAATTATTTCTAGTTACTAAGTGATCTTATGTAACTACTAAGCATATCACTATATGAATTTAGTTTATTGAAAATATATTTTAACCACTTAACTTTACATGCTACCGTGTAATTATACTTATTCCCAGAAGTACTAGTTAAATTTATTTAAGGTGCCAATAACACCTTTCATTGTCATTTACTTATTGCCACCAGTTAATTATTCTTTAAATTACTCATATACTATTTAAGTTGGTATTCAATTTCACTAAACATCACTTAATTTCTACCATCAGGTAAATTATCCTGAATTTGTTTATATGCTAATTAGGTTGGTATTTACCCTTACTAGACTTCTACTGATAAATTTTAATATAATTATCCCTCCTTTTCTCCTAAATTCTTATCCTTAGTCATATTCCATTTTTTTTACTTATTCAATCCTTATTATACTCATATAAACTACCATTTCGTGTGACATTATCTTCTATTTCCCTTAAGTCCAGTGTTTTAAATATAAATATACTTTAATTCTTTTTAATTCATAATTTTCCTAGTTAGCATATTACGAGACTTTTCTTACAATACCTTGAAATATCATTATATTCCTAATATTTCACCAAAGTCTCATATCTCTTTCTTTATCAACTTTTCTTTTTAACCTCTAGTATAAAATTTGTTATTTCTAAATTTTACTTAATAATTCAAAATGATTCATAATATATTTTTACAAGAAAATACTTTAAAATTTCTATTTCTTTTAATTTTAACATATCACTTAAATCTTATTATTTTTCTAATACTTTATCAAGACTTACTATCTCTGATTACTATTTCTTTGTAAGTTTTCTTTTTTTATTTAGTATAAAATTGTTATCTTTGCCATATTCTATTTAACATATTTTCCTTAGGAAAACGCTTTAAAGTTTCTATTCTTTTTATTATTATATATGTATTACTTGAACAATCATTATTCCTAATTCCTATTTGGTTAATTATTTCTTTTTATAAAAAATTTCCCTTTTAGTTTATAAAAACTCGTTTGATAATTTTCTCAAAATATCGTTTGTCGACACTTTAATTCTTTAGTAAGAATGTTAATAGTGAATAATAATAAGAGTAACAGCTATAGTAACGATCATAAAAATAATGATAATAATATATTAACAATAATAGTAATAATAACAACTATAATTTAATAACTTCTGGCACAAAGGAACAAGGCAGCGGAACCGACCATTTTATAGATAAACAGAAACTAAATAAAAGAAATGAATGTGAGAGTGATGGCAGAGCCGACCAATATACTCATAAAAAAAGAATGCTAAGAGTGGCGGCAGAGCCGACCAATATACTTAATAACATTATTAATAATAATAATACTGGTAATAATTATAATAGTGATGATAATAATATTTTCTTGATATTTATTTGCTTAGGTATCGGTGGTGTGATTAATTGTTTTTATAATTATCATTAGCTGTTAAGGATTTGGTACCAACATTATTAAGGACAATATAACAACATAAGTTACACTCCAAAATAATTATTATAATTTTCGGGCGTCAATTAAATTACACAATAAAGGCCATGTGCCTGTCCATCCTTATACCTCCAATTGTTACATTTTTCAAGAATTATTAATCAGAGTCCACATCGACACTCAGTGTCCTTTTTAACGTTCTCATAGTCCAATACTTAATTATATACGCTTAATGACCGGTAGTAACTAAAATAGCGTAACAAAAAATTGAACTGTTAGATTGCAATGAAACTTGAAAGGGTTATCCTCAGAAATTAAAGGAACAATATAAGGTAATTTAGAATGAAAGAAAATGAAGCGACCTTATGTGATGGTCACGGTCTTGGGAGAGGAAGGAAGATTGGTTGCCAAAAATTCACTAATTACTCAAAACCTTCCATCGATCTTCACCGATCGTCCTCTGGTACCTATGAAAATCAACATGCAAAACTAATAAAAAAAAGTCATGATTTTTGGGCAGCAACCAAGGGGAACAACCTTGCATGTTAAAGAAAATTGAATGAGATAAAGGATCAATAATAATTTTTTTTATAAAAACTCACCTTGGTGACCAAGGTGATGACTTTGGTGGATGGAACCATGGATGGAAGGAGGTGATAGTGAATTTATGGCAGCGTGAGGTGGATGGAGAGGAGAAGAATTATTGTTGGAAAAATGAAGAAGAAAGTGGAAGAAACGATAAAAATTACCAAGAGAGATATAAGAAGTGGAAGTGAATTGAATTTTTTTGTGGGTTTTATAGATTTTGCTTTAGTGAGCCCGAGAGAAAATACAAAGAGGAAGAGAAGCATTTTGTGAAAATGTAGAAGTATGAAGCAAAGGAGAGTGAATAAATAGAAACAGATCAGCTTGGCAATTTCTATCTATGTATGGCATGGCATGGCATGGCTTGACATTGTTGGTGTATGCACTACGAGCTATTAATGTATCAATTTTAACTTATTAATAAAATTAGTATTTTCAGTTTTAGACAAATGCTATTTATCCTGGAATAATAGGTCATATGAGAATTATTCCTAAAACGTCCCTAATCAAGTATTTACATGGGGACATGTAAATACATTAAGATTAGTGTGTGAATGTATTGATGATTTGATCTCACAAATCATGGATATATGATATCAAGTCTTTACACGGGTACACATTAAGAGTAATGTTGTACTGGACAGACCCACCATGAGAACGTTGCATGGATCGTTACATGAATGTCATAAACGGTTCTTAATGTGATAATGGTATGTAGTCCTTCGACCTGAAGTCACTACGATTCCTACATAAGGAGTTTATTGTTTTAATACAATCAAACGTTATCTGTAATAAGATGACCATAAAGATTGTGATTAGGCAATAGATAAATTATGCAGAGGGATGTGAGTGATGTAGATGGAATTTGTCTCTCCTATGTGACAGGAGTGAAATCTATGGGCCACTTCATGGAGTGAGACTAATGAAATGCATGGCCATGCTAGGACGAATAAATATTAGATATTTATTCTATAAAGTCTACTCTAGTATCAAGTAAAATGAATTGGGCCATACAAGGATGACGACGACCATGCCTTGGGCCCAATTAGATATCGTGACAAAAGGAATAGATATATAAAATAATTATCACTTATAGGTCATGTCGATGATAAATAATATTCGGACATAATGATGTATTGCTAGATACCGCTCTTATTTTATATTAATAATAAAATAGTTTATTATTAATATAACCAAATATTTTACCTATAGGGTCACACACATAGAGTAAGCCCACCAGAGGATAGTTTTATTTTAGTTGGACTGAAAATAAAACTATTTGGGCCTAACTCATTTAGAATGAGTTAGGAGCCTAATGTTTAATGAGAGCTCAGGTCAAAGACCTAAGCCTATATATAGAGCATGAGATGCTCATAGGCTGGAGCTCAGAAATTAGATTACACTAAAATTCCGCACTAGCATTCGGATCGTTAGTTTTCTGGTGGGAGTGCTTGTGTGGACTCCTAAGGGCGAAGCTACAATTGCTTCGATCGAGGATCTTGTTCTGCATCTACAAGAGGTAAACCCTAATTAAAATTTTAATTTAGCATAATGCTTTGAGACATACGTGTTTGCAATTCTTTCTTGGGAATCCTTTGTGTTTCCGCTGCCTGACCCTAATAGGATTCCTAACAGGCATGTCATGTTATCATGACATTGATAAATGGCTCCTTGTAAGCCAGCATGTAAATATTTATGTAATTGGTGGTGACTTGAAATCAACATGCAGAATGGTGTGACAATCTATAAGCAAAGTCATTAAATGATGGCATGGTAGTATAGCATATCATGACATAACATCATGTCATTACTTCTCCTTGTTAGAGAAGGAGTTAACCATGAGTAGACACATAAGAGAGTGGGTGGTAGGCGGTAGTAAGGTGTGGAGGGATAGGTGTCGCGTGATGGCGATACCGAAAAAATAATTTAGGGAACCGAAAATCGGATACCCAACGAGTAACTAATTCCCCTTTTAGAGGTTGTTTAAAGCAAATATACAATAATTCGTGGCATAGGAATTAGGAAAACCTTCCAACCAAAAAGTTGTAGATCTTTGCTTTCTCTTTAAAATGAGGTATAGTACGCAAAAATTCAACATCAAAGTAGGGAGATATACCCAAAATACGAAAACTACTCTAGGCTGTGACGAGAATAAATTTGAGAACATAATAGATTTCCTGTAACGTCCCTAATACTTTAGAAAAAAAATTTTAATTGACGGAGAATATTAATAATTGCCCAACCAGATTTATTAAAATTTTAAGAATTATTATTATTAAAAATGCAATTATAAATAATTAAATGTTGTGGAAATAAATAAATTTATTTAACGATTAATTATAAAAGGTTAAATGAAGGTAATTAGAAGAAGGTAAAAATTAGAAGTTACCAGTGGGGTAAAAGGTAAGAGTTTAATTAAAACTTTTAAAGAAATTATAAAAGAAAGAAGGGAAATGACCATTTTGCCCTTGAAGTTTAAATAATCACATCTTTCTTCTTCTTCCTCATCTTCTTCACGCAAGCTTTTCCTCCTCCTTCTTCTCCCTCATTGTCGTACTTTTGCATGCCTCAAAGGGAGGCTCGTTTCGCGTTGGAACTTTGAAATAACTACGTTTTTTGAGACCGTGGCTTCGAGGTGAGTCCAATGAGCCCTTTAAATTAAGTTTTCTCATCTCTTTCATTTTCTCCGTTAAAACAAATGGTCGTTCATGGAGGAGTGAGCTTTCGTTTCCTACTCTTCTAGTGTGTAGGAGCTTGAAAATGGTCTTTAGAGTAATGAGGGTGGTTTAACGTTGACGGGTTTCGCGTTTCGACCTCCGTAGGTAACGAAACAGTCATCGGAGGATCGAACGGTGAAGTGGGTGTTGATTTCAAACATAGGACGTTAGACATAGCATCGAGAGAACGCTAATCACATCAAGAACGAGTCGTCGGAGCTCGAAATTGAGGTAAGGGGGTGTTCGGGTTATAATCAATTAGAATAGGTAAGTATAATTGAATTGAGTCATTGAATTAAATATGGAAATAATGAGAATAGACAAGGAATGATAATTATATGTGTATGAATGTAAATTGTGTGTGATTCATGATGATTATAAGGATAATGTGATTTGAATTGTGATGAGTTGATAAGCATAGTGGCATTGTGATGAAGGGTTTGACAAGTGGGTCGCCCAATTGATGAGTATATGTGTATTTCTGGCCACTTGTTGCTTGATATGAGAAATGTGAGTTGTATATATGTATGATTATGTGGTGTGGAACGGCCGACGGTATGTATAGCCCCTCGTTTTTGGCTCCCGTGGTGTTTATGCCCAGTTGAGCTACCCAGTGGTCAAGTAGGACCCAGTGGTTGAGGTGGAGAGTCAAGTAGGACTCGGTGGACCAAGCAGGGTTCACGGGGTGTCAAGTAGGACCCCCAGCTGAAGGCGATCCTTTTAGTATCCGGATACTAGGCGTCGAATTGATATGAGAGTCAATTGTGTTATCCGATGCATTGTTAACATTGTGTGACGATATGAATGTGTTTTGTGATAATTGCTGATTGTGATTGGCAAATTGGGGTAAGAATTGGAATTGAATTCATGATTGGTAAGTAGAAGTTGAGGACAAGAGGCAAGACTAATGGTATAAATTAGAACTAGTAAATATGTATCTTGTTATTTAGTTACCATTCTGGATTAATTATGATACCAAACACTCACCCTTGCTGTTGTTTTCTTTAATTTAGTAACCAGTGACAGGGAAGAGGTTGAAGCCCTAGAGATGCGTCAAGCGGAGAACTGATGCCAAGGAGCTAAAGAAATTATGAAATGAACTATACGTGTAATGTGTGTTGTGATTTATGTATGTTATACCTAGATGTTGCCTATGCGTGTTGAGTTAATTTGGAATACTGTCACCATGGTCATGAATGTGATGGATAATGAGTAAAAATCTGAATGTTATTTGATGTATATTAGCATGGAGCCAATAGTAGTGTGTCTAATGCTTTGATATAGACAGGTTTTGCATAAAATTGTGAGTCATGGGTGATATACAATATGTGAATTGTTTAATGTTTGATGAGTGATGTACATTTAGTGGAATGGAACTAGAAGTGAAGTGCATTGCATGATTGGAATGTATGTAATTGGGCAAACTAGGCCAGATGATGCATGTAAGTGTTTAAATTTGCTGGTTGGTATGAAAATCTTAAGTTTCTACGCATGTACTGCATAACTCGCTCAAGCGAGATGAATTCTCGCCCAAGCGAAAGGGCTTTGTGTCAGTGTTATGGTCCCTGGCCAAGTCTCACTCAAGCGGGTATAACTTCAGCTCAAGCGAGATAGGTAAGTAGTGGGAGAATATAGTTACTGGAGGATTTTCGCTCAAGCGGGTAGAGCCTCGCTCGAGCGAAGGGCAGAGGAACTGGTTCTGTGTCTTCTTCGCTTGGGCGAATATGACTCGCTCAAGTGAAGGAGGAAAGTTTAGGTACTGGAGTATCCTCGCCCAAGCGGGAACGAGGCAGCTTAAGCGAGTGGCAGTGGTAGAGCTTCTGGACAAATTTCGCTTGAGCGAGCAAGATCTTGCCCAAGCGAAATAAGAACCTGATGTGTATAAATACCCTCGCTCAAGCATTTTGCTGTTTCGCTTAGGAAGGAAATGTGCCTCTCGCTCAAGCGAATCTGGCTTCGCTCAAGCGAAGACTCCTGATCTCGCTCAAACGAATTCGGCTTCGCTCAAGCGAGTGGACTTTGGTTTCATATTTCCCTTCTTGCTTATTTTAACTAAATTCCTTTTTTTTCTTATTTTATTTAATTAATTAAATTGTTACTGTTTATTACTTTAAATATGTGTATTGGAAAACAAATATCATTTTGAAACAGGACTTGATTAATTACTTTTAAACGTGAAAAATTTATTGTAAAAATTAGTTAATTGAATAAAAATAAATGTAAAATGACCTAGGATGTCACAGTTGGTATCAAAGCGGTTCTTTCTAGAGCCGGGTGAATGGGCAGTGTTAGATGATTGTTTGAGTCCCATGTCGGACTATTTTTATATTGTATTGCAATTGTTTATGTGTTATTTAAGTTGTAACAGGTCAACTTGGCATCATTCCCTTGGCACTCTGGTGGCATTATATTTTATATATGTATGAGGTAAATACCCTATCCCTGATAGATCATTGGTTATTAATGGTGGTGTGTTTGGTTATTGTAGAACTACGTTATGGCTGAAGAAGCTAGTTCTGGAGGAGGAGATGATTTCTTCTCAAAGTTTTCTCAACTGATGAGTAGGACTGAATCTGATCCCACTCTTGATAAATTCCTGAAAAAGAATCCACCTGTTTATAAAGGAGGACATGACTATGATGGAGCGCATGTTTGGATACGGGAAATTGAGCAAGCTTTTGAGTATTTTGAGTGTTCAGAGGAACAGAAAGTGCAATTTGCAACCTATCAGTTGAGAGATGAAGCTAGGGTATGGTGGTCTAGAACCAAGGTGCAAATGAATGCATCAAGTGAACTGTTGGTGTGGGCAAACTTTTGTAGGAGGTTTCTCGTTAAGTATTTTCCTGACAATTACAAGATTCGTAAGGAGATGGAGTTTCTGAGATTAGAACAAGGCAGGATGTCTGTGGCTGAGTATACCACCAAGTTTGATGAATTGTGTGACTTCTATCATCCTTTCTCCTTGGAAGGGACTGAAGGCAGTAAATGTGCTAAGTATGAAGTTGGACTGCGAATTGAACTTCGTAGTGTGATTGTACCTATGGAAATACGTGATTATCCCACTTTGGTGAATAAAGCTAGGCTGACTGAAGAAGTACAATTGCAGAGAACATTTCAACCAAAGGATAAGAAACCACTGAAGGCGAGAGGATTCAGCTTTAAGAAGATGGGTCAGTTCTTTCATGGCGGTAAATCTTCGGCTACATCCTCTTCCTCTTCGGGTCGTAGTTCTACAGGTCATTCTGGTGGTCATTCTGGTAGTCGTGCATGCTATAATTATGGCCGGGAGGGCCATATTGTAAAACATTGTCCGACCAGTCAAATTGTTTGTTTCCAATGTAGACAACCGGGGCATCTCAGGCCAGATTGCCCACAGAGGCAGCAACAGGGTGAACATAGCAGTCGAGCCAATACTTCTGTGACCCGTGGTGCTAATTTTCAGAGAGGAGGTAGAAACAGCGGTGGTCGTGGAGGGCAACATTCGAGGAGGGCTGATGCTCAATCCAGTGGTGCTCAAAATGTTATGACTGGACGAATGTTCGCTTTTGATGCTTCAGAAGTTGCAAGAACTGATAACTTGGTGCAGGGTAAGTGCATTATACATGACTATCTGGTAAATGTAATTTATGATTTTGGTACAACACATTCTTTTATTTCTAAAAGTTGTGGTAGGCGATTTGGTTTACCAGTGGTGTTAATGGAGAATGCCCTTAGTGTCTCCACCCCTACTGGTTCTACTTTCCGTGCCACCACCATGTGTAGAGGATTACCAATGCAAATTGAAGACCGTTCCTTTTTGGTAAATTTAATATGTATGTCGTTGAAGGACTTAGATGTTATCTTGGGTCTTGACTGGTTGTCTGCAAACCATGTTATGGTGGATTGTTACCACAAGACTATAGTCTTCTCTCAGGAATTGGACACCAAGAATGTGGTAAGTGATGTCTCCGTAACTTATGTTATCCTATTTGCTTCAGAAGAACGGTATAATCTTCATCCCAATGATATTCCAGTAGTGTTTGATTTTCCTGATGTATTTCCGGAAGAAATTCCGGGGTTACCTCCCAATCGGGAGATTGATTTTGCCATTGACTTAATTCCGGGGGCCGAACCTGTATCCCGTGCACCGTATAGAATGTCTTTTATGGAATTGACTGAAGTGAAGAAGCAAGTGAATGAGATGATAAGGAAAGGCTTTATCCGACCGAGTGCTTCACCTTGGGGCGCTCCGGTGTTATTGGTGAAAAAGAAAGATGGCAGTATGCGAATGTGTATCGATTATCGACAGTTGAATAAGTTGACAATTAAAAACAAATATCCTTTACCACGAATTGATGATCTGTTGGATCAGTTGAGAGGCGCTGTAGTATTTTCCAAGATTGACTTGAGGTCCGGATATCATCAAATAAGAGTGAGATCGGAAGATATTCCAAAGACGGCGTTCCAGACTCGATATGGACACTTTGAGTATGTTGTAATGCCTTTTGGAGTGACAAATGCTCCTACTATCTTCATGGATTACATGAATCGGATCTTCCAACCATACTTGGATCAATTTGTAGTAGTGTTCATCGATGATATATTGGTGTATTCAAAGTCCATTGAAGAGCATGCACAACATCTTCAAATTGTTTTACAGATATTACAGGAGAAAAGGCTGTATGCTAAGCTGTCTAAATGTGATTTCTGGGAAGGAAGTGTGCAATTCTTGGGTCATGTGATTTCCAAGGATGGAGTGTCTATTGATCCATCCAAGATTGAAGCAGTTATGGGTTGGGAGAGACCTAAATCAGTGACGGAGATTAGGAGTTTCCTTGGATTGGCTGGCTATTATCACTGATTTATTGAAGGATTTTCTCGTATTGCGCTTCCTTTAACTCGATTGACAAGAAAGGAGAACCCATTTGTATGGTCAGATAAGTGTGAATTGAGTTTCCAAACTCTGAAGCGGTGTTTAACTACTGCGCCTGTGCTTGCACTACCAGATGTGACAAAAGAATTTGTAGTATATTGTGATGCATCCAAGTTTGGCTTAGGATGTGTACTGATGCAGGAGGACAGGGTGATTGCCTATGCCTCAAGACAATTGAGACCGCACGAGCAGAATTACCCTACCCACGATTTAGAGCTTACGGTAGTGGTATTTGCATTAAAAATCTGGCGTCATTATTTATATGGTTCTCGTTTTGTGGTATTTAGTGACCATAAAAGCTTGAAATACTTGTTCGATCAGAAAGAGTTAAACATGAGACAAAAGAGATGGGTGGAATACTTAAAGGATTACGATTTTGATTTGAAGTACCATCCTGGAAAAGCAAATGTTGTGGCTGACGCTTTAAGTAGAAAAGTATTACATGCAGCCTTCTTGATGGGCAAAGAACAATAATTGTTGGAAGACTTTCGTGATATGAATATTGGGGTTGTTGTGCAAACCCCAAATCAAATGATAATTGGAATGCTGAAGATCTCTAATGAATTCTTAGAATCCTTAGCTGTGGCTCAGGAGGAAGATGAAGAGTTACTAGAATTACTTGATATCCAAGCAAGAGGAAAAGATATGGGGCTAATCAAAGGTACTGATGGAATTTGTCGGTTCAGAAACCAAGTTGTGGTGCTTACAAAAGGTGACTTCAGGCAAGCCGTGTTAGCTAAAGCACATAGAAGTTCTTTTGGCATTCATCCTGGTGTTACAAAAATGTACCATGATTTGAAGAGAGAGTTCTGGTGGCCAGGTATGAAACGAGCGATCATAGAGTATGTAAGGTCTTGTGTGATATGTCAAAAGTGTAAGGTTGAGCACCAGAGACCCCCAGGTTTACTTCAACCTCTAGAGATTCCAATATGGAAATGGGAAAGCATTACTATGGATTTCATATCCGGGTTACCTCGTACCCATTCTGGTTGTAATGCAATATGGGTAATTGTGGATAGGTTGACTAAGAGCGCTCATTTCTTAGCTATGAACATGAAATGGTCATTAGGCCGGTTGGCTAGATTGTATATTACGGAGATTATACGGTTACATGGCGTGCCTTCAAGTATTGTTTCAGATCGTGATCCTCGGTTTACTTCCAGATTCTGGGGAAGTTTACAGCAGGAATTGGGTACTGAACTGAGATTGAGTTTAGCGTATTATCCTCAAACTGATGGCCAGTATGAGCGTACAATCCAGACTTTGGAGGATATGCTCAGGGCTTGTGTACTGGAGCAAGGCGGTTCATGGGAAAGATATCTACCATTGGTGGAATTTGCTTATAATAACGGCTATTATAGTAGCATTGGAATGGGTCCTTATGAAGCTTTATATGGAAGACGGTGTCGTACGCCTTTATGTTAGAATGAAGATAGAGATGCAATCCATTTGGGACCTGAGTTGATTTAGGAAATGAATGATCAGGTGATAATGATTCGTGAAAAGATGAAAATTGCACAAGACCGTCAGAAGAGTTACTATGACAATCGTCATAGGCCACTTGAGTTTCAGGTTGGAGATTGGGTGTTCCTGAAAGGTTTCACCTACCAAAGGTGTAGGTCGGATACTGAAGAGTCATAAGCTTAACCTGAGGTACATTGGACCATATCAGATTCTGGAGAGAATTGGTGATGTCGCTTACCGATTGAATCTTCCCCAATCGTTAACTAATATCCACAATGTGTTTCATGTGTCACAACTTCGAGCATACATTCCTTGTGACTCCATGATTGTACCCGAAGATTCTATTGAGCTGAAAGAAGATTTGACTGTGGAGATGGCACCTATTTGTATTGAAGGATATCAAGCTAAATGGTTGAGAAACAAAGAAGTACCATTGGTAAAAGTGAAGTGGCAGAATATAAATGGAGTAACTTATACATGGGAGTTGGAATCAGACATGAGGCGGTTGTACCCTAATCTTTTTCAATAAGGTACGTTGATTTCGGGGACGAAATCCCTTTTTAGGGGGGTGGATGTAACATCCCTAATACTTTAGAATTTTTTTTTAATTGACGGAGAATATTAATAATTGCCCAACTGGATTTATTAAAAATTTGGGAATTATTATTATTAAAAATACAAATATAAATAATTAAATATTGTGGAAATAAATAAATTTATTTAACGATTAATTATAAAAGGTTAAATGAAGGTAATTAGAAGAAGGTAAAAATTAGAAGTTACCAGTGGGGTAAAAGGTAATAGTTTAATTAAAACTTTTAAAGAAATTATAAAAGAAAGAAGGGAAATGACCATTTTACCCTTGAAGTTTAAATAATCACATCTTTCTTCTTCTTCCTCATCTTCTTCACGCCAGCTTTTCCTCCTCCTTCTTCTCCCTCATTGTCGTACGTTTGCATGCCTCAAAGGGAGACTCGTTTCGCGTCGGAACTTCAAAATAACTACGTTTTTTGAGACCGTGGCTTCGAGGTGAGTCCAATGAGCCCTTTAAATTAAGTTTTCTCATCTCTTTCGTTTTCTTTATTAAACCAAATGGTCGTGCATGGAGGAGTGAGCTTCCATTTCCTACTCCTCTAGTGTGTAGGAGCTTGAAAATGGTCTTTAGAGTAATGAGGGTGGTTTAACGTTGACGGGTTTTGCGTTTCGACCTCCGTAGGTAACGAAACAGTCATCGGAGGATCGAACGGTGAAGTGGGTGTTGATTTCGAACGTAGGACGTTGGACATAGCGTTAAGAGAACGCTAATCACATCAAGAACGAGTCGTCGGAGCTCGGAATTGAGGTAAGGGGGTGTTCGGGTTATAATCAATTAGAATAGGTAAGTATAATTGAATTGAGTCATTGAATTAAATATGGAAATAATGAGAATAGACAAGGAATGATAATTGTATGTGTATGAATGTAAATTGTATGTGATTCATAATGATTATGAGGATAATGCGATTTGAATTGTGATGAGTTGATAAGCATAGTGGCATTGTGATGAAGGGTTTGACAAGTGGGTCACCCAATTGATGAGTATATGTGTATTGCTAGCCACTTATTGCTTGATATGAGAAATGTGAGTTGTATATATGTATGATTATATGGTGAGGGACGGCCGACGGTATGTATAGCCCTTCGTTTCTGGCTCCTGTGGTGTTTATACCCAGTTGAGCTACCCAGTGGTCAAGTAGGACCCAGTGGTTGAGGTAGAGAGTCAAGTAGGACTCGGTGGACCAAGCAGGGTTCACGAGGTGTCAAGTAGGACCCCAGCTGAAGGCCGATCCTTTTAGTATCTGGATACTAGGTGTCGAATTGATATGAGAGTCAGTTATGTTATCCGATGCATTGTTAACATTGTGTGATGATATGAATGTGTTTTGTGATAATTGCTGATTGTGATTGGCAAATTGGGGTAAGAATTGGAATTGAATTCATGATTGGTAAGTAGAAGTTGAGGACAAGAGGCAAGACTAATGGTATAAATTAGAACTAGTAAATATGTATCTTGTTATTTAGTTACCATTCTGGATTAATTATGATACCAAACACTCACCCTTGCTGTTGTTTTCTTTAATTTAGTAACCAGTGACAGGGAAGAGGTTGAAGCCCCAGAGATGCGTCAAGCGGAGAACTGATACCAAGGAGCTAAAGAAATTATGAAATGAACTATACGTGTAATGTGTGTTGTGATTTATGTATGTTATGCCTAGATGTTGCCTATGCGTGTTGAGTTAATTTGGAATACTGTCACCATGGTCATGAATGTGATGGATAATGAGTAAAAATCTGAATGTTATTTGATGTATATTGGCATGGAGCCAATAGTAGTGTGTCTAATGCTTTGATATAGACAGGTTTTGCATAAAATTGTGAGTCATGGGTGATATACAATATGTGAATTGTCTAATGTTTGATGAGTGATGTACATTTAGTGGAATGGAACTAGAAGTGAAGTGCATTGCATGATTGGAATGTATGTAATTGGGCAAACTAGGCCAGATGATGCATGTGAGTGTTTAAATTTGCTGGTTGGTATGAAAATCTTAAGTTTCTACGCATGTACTGCATAACTCGCTCAAGCGAGATGAATTCTATCCCAAGCGAGAGGGCTTTGTGTCAGTGTTATGGTCCCTGGCCAAGTCTCGCTCAAGCAGGTATAACTTCAGCTCAAGCGAGATAGGTAAGTAGTGGGAGAATATAGTTACTGGAGGATTTTCGCTCAAGCGGGTAGAGCCTCGCTCGAGCGAAGGGCAGAGGAACTGGTTCTGTATCTTCTTCGCTTGGGCGAATATGACTTACTCAAGCGAAGGAGGAAAGTTTAGGTACTGGAGTATCCTCGCCCAAGCGGGAACGAGGCAGCTTAAGCGAGTGACAATGGTAGAGATTCTGGACAAATTTCGCTTGAGCGAGCAAGATCTCGCCCAAGCGAAATAAGAACCTGATGCGTATAAATACCCTCGCTCAAGCGTTTTGCTGTTTTGCTTAGGAAGGAAATGTGCCTCTCGCTCAAGCGAATCTGGCTTCGCTCAAGCGAAGACTCCTGATCTCGCTCAAGCGAATTCGGCTTCGCTCAAGCGAGTGGACTTTGGTTTCATATTTCCCTTCTTGCTTATTTTAACTAAATTCCTTTTTTTCTTATTTTATTTAATTAATTAAATTGTTACTATTTATTACTTTAAATACGTGTATTGGAAAACAAATATCATTTTGAAACAGGGCTTGATTAATTACTTTTAAACGTGAAAAATTTATTGTAAAAATTAGTTAATTGAATAAAAATAAATGTAAAATGACCTAGGATGTCACATTTCCTAGTAAAAATGGGCAAGTTTGTATATCTTTTCGACACAGAGCCATAGAAAAAAGAACGGAGTTATTCCAATACCGTATGAGGGAGATACAATTTTTTTCTAAAATAGTGCAATGTAGTCATGAAATTAGAATAGGTCTAGAAAGATTATCAAAACTGCTCTAATTGGTAAGGATCTAGCCTTCGAGGCTTGCATAAAAATCGTAGAGAGCTTCGCTACAGAAATTATGAGACTGGGTTTTCACAAATCAGGGGTTGTATGAAAAAGTTATGATTTTTCAAATGAACCATGCGCAGATTAAAAGGATCAAATAATGAGTTTTCTGAGTACAAATACTTGGCTCACAATTTTAGGGATGACAAGGTACAAAACAGAGCTCGGGGCTAGAAATAAAGATAATAGATCTCTTTGTAACAAAGAAATTAGGACTAGAATCATTTGATTCTAAGATTGTATGAGAAAGTTAGGCCCAAAATACTGAAGGTACTTAGGCCGGGTTCAAAGGTTCAATTTGAATTAATCGATAAGGCCCGAAGTAGGATTCGGTCCCTTTAGGAAGAGTCCCTAACTCATTGAAATGAGTCACCAGAGACTGACTGTGTTGCTATCAAATATCCCGAAGCATATACACGATCAACCAAGGGAGATACCTACATGCTGTTATCCTCGATTTACTACAAGAGGGTTTTAACATGACTAGTTTCCCTATGGGTTCACTAGTCTTAGGTTGAATCGTCGGTATTGAATCGTTCGTTGGGTCTCACAATTTAAATCTAGGAACATAATAATATTTTATTATTAAATATAAACAACTAAATAAATTTCAATAAAGTATTATTATAACTATATATATTTGAAATTATTATTAATAATATTAATTAAATATTAAAATATTTAAAATAAATAATAATCATTTATTCTATATAAATTAATTAATAGAATTATTATAAAGATCATTAAGGAATTAATACCGAATTAAAATAAAATAATCATCATTAATCATAATAATTATTATATAAATAAAATAATAAAATTTCAAATTTAATAAATAAATATATATTTAAAATTAAATATTAAATTTAAATAATTAAATAATTTTAATAACTATTATTATAGTCAATAAATAATTGTTGATTGAAATTAGATATTAATTACTGAGATTTAATCATCATTATATCAAATCAGACATTATTAGCAAGAAGATATTAACATAATTAAAAATTTAATACTTAATCAAACACAATTATTATCAAATATTAATTATAATTAAACTAACAGAATATCTCTAACTAAACAATATCGTTATTATTATTCACTCATCTCTTTGAACTTGATTCTTCATTACTCACACTCTCTCGAGATCTCTTTCCCTCATATTAAATATCTCGATTAGTTTTTCTTTCACCATTTTCTTATACTAGAACTACTTAGGATCCGACTGAAGCTGTAAGCTTTGTATAAAAAGCTTAACAGGGTATCCTCAGGGGTCACTGGGGGCTTGAGTTCTCGTCCTAAGAATTAGGGCTGTTATAAATCATGCTGAAAGGAAAAATGAACAAATGAAAATGGAGCTGATAAGAAATTAAGTAAGGGAGCGTAAGAGAAAAAGAGAGTGAGAGATCAGAGACGAAGAAGGGTTGAGAGTGAAATAAAAGAGAGGGTCCGCATGTTGGTAGGAAAAAAATAAGAGATTGTGAATAATAAAATGGGGGGGGTCTGATTGTTAAAATAGAAAAGAGAAAAGAGAAGGAAAAACAGGATCAATGAGTGAGGGGGAGAGTGACGTGCGATTTAGAGATAAGAGAAAGAGAGGATGTATGATGTAGAGAAAGGGACATGAGAATAGGGAAAGCATGCATGTGTAGAGAGTAGATTGAGAGGGAAATAAAAAAAATCTAAAAAAATAAGGGTCTGTTACAATTCTCCCCACCTACAAAAATTTCATCCTTAAAATTTAATAAATCACATACCTCAATGAAACAACTCAAGATACTGCTATCTCATCGAGTCTTTATGCTCCCAAGTTAATGTGATAGTATTTCCCTGCTTCTAAGCCATCTACACCAATGGTACATCTTTGTTTCTCAAGCACTTAATAGATTTATCCACAATTTAGGTAGGCTCGACAGGTACAATCAAATTTTCTCTGATTACAATATTATCATTAGCTATCACATATGTAGGATCTGACACATACTTCCTTAACTGGGATACATGAAACACATTGTGAAGGTTCACCAAATGAGGAGGAAGTGTATTTTGGTAGGCCATCGAACTAATCTACTTCAAGATTTCATATGGTCCTATATATTCAGGCTTAACTTTCTACTTTTCAACACTTGCTCAATACCTTTGTGAGGATAAACCTTCAAGAACATAAAATCACCAACTTGAAACTCGATAGGTTTTCTCCTGTTATCATAATAACTCTTCTGATGGTCTTAGGATGCTTTTATATTTTCTATGATCATTTCAATTTGTTCTGTGGTTTAATGCACAATCTCAGGTCCGAAAATCAAACTTTACCTGGTCTCTAACAAACACAGAGGCGTTCAACACCTCCTGCCATACAACCTCAAATGGGGTCATACCAATGCTGTTGTGGTAACTATTATTATATTTTAATTCAATCAAAGGGAGAAACTGCTCCCAACAATTACCATGCTTTAACACACAGGACCTTAATAAGTCTTCCAAACTCTGTATAATACATTCCGACTACCTATCCATATGAGGATGATAGGTTGTACTCAACCAGAGCTTCGTGCCTAACTCCTGATACAAGCTTCCCCGAAAATAGGAAGTGAACCTCGGATCTCTCCCAACATAATACTAGATGAAACACCATGTAGTCGAACGATCTCACGAATATATAACTGTGCTAGCTTTTGTAACGGATACCTCATACTGATAAGCAAGAAATATACAGACTTCGTTAATCTATCCATAATAGCCCACATAACATCATGATCAGCTCAGGTCCAGGGCAATCCCATCACAAAATTCATACCAATTGCATCCCATTTCCATACAGGAAAAAGGCTTTCAACCACTAGATAGTTTCTAGTGCTTAACCTTCACCTTCTGACAAATAATGCAGCGAGCAACAAGATCAACAATATTTTTCTTCAATCCTAGTAACCAGAAACGTGATTTCAGATCTTGATACATCTTGATAGTACCCAGATGAATACTCAGCATGCTCTTATGAGCCTCATCAAGCACCATTTTCCTCAAATCACCATAATCAAGCACATAAATCCAGTCTTTAACCCTCTAAATACCATCAAAACCTTTGGTTAGTGACAAATCCTTACCACCAACCTGAGTCTTTTTCAACTTAGCAAGGTAAGCATCAGACATTTACTGTTCATAAGCCATCTTTAAAAAATCATTAGTTATCCTTAAGGTACCAATAATCACCTTATAAGATGAAGAAATATCCACAGCCAGATTCAAATCTTTGAATTGTTCCAGTAACTTCACCTATTTCACCATCATCAAAGCTACATGAATGGATTTTCAACTTAAGGTGTCAATAACTACATTTGCCTTTCTTAGATGATACCTCAATTCAAAATCATAATCCTTCAAAAATTCGATCAATCTCATTTGCCTCTTATTCAATTCCTTCTGATCAAACAAATATTTCAAGCTTTTATGGTCGCTATACACTTTAAATTTGGATCCATACAAGTAATGTCTCAAAATTTTCAGTGCAAAGCCCACAACTGCAAACTCTAGGTCATGTGTAAGATAATTCTATTTGTGAGGTTGTAGCTGTCCTAAGGCATAAGAAATCACCCAATCATGCTGTATCAACACATACCCAAGGCTCAGCCTAGATGCATCACAATATACCACAAAGCTTTCCTGTAAGTTAGGCAATGCTAACATAGGAGTGGAAGTTAATTTCGTCTTCAGTTCTTGGAAACTCCTTTCACATTCAGGGGTCCATGCAAAAGGAACGCCCTTCCTAGTTAACTTTGTGACATGCAAAGGTAACCAGCTAGACCCATAAAACTCTTGACCTCAGTAACAGATTTGGGCCTCTCCAAAGCCATAATAGCTTCCACCTTGGATGGATCAACAACAACATTGTCCATGGAGATAACATGTCCCAGAAATTAGATTTGATCTAACTAGAATTTGCATTTAGATAGCTTGGCAAACAATTGCTTCTCTTTCAGTACCTGAAGTACTAAACAGAGATGTTCTTCATGTTCTTAGTGTGACTTGGAATAAACCAGAATGTCATCAATAAAGATCACAACGAACCAATCTAGATAAGAATGGAAAATATTGTTCATATAGTTCATTAACATAGTAGGAGCGTTGGTCATGCCAAATGATATTACTACATATTTATGGTGGCCATAACGGGTCCTAAACACCGTTTTAGGAATATCAGATGCCTTAACCTAGATTTGATGGTATTCTGATTGCACGTCAATCTTAGAAAAGATCGAAGCGCCCCTCAATTGATTAATAAGGTCACCAATCCTTGGTAATGGATATTTATTCTTTATCGTCAGTTTATTCATTTGGCAGTAATCAACGCATAACTGTATACTGTCATCTCTCTTATTAACTAGCAATACTGGGGCACCCTACGGTGATACACTACCGAATGAATTGTTTCTCTAATAACTCATCAACTTGCTTTTTCAGTTCCACCAACTCAATATGGGATATTCTATAAGGTGTACTGGAGGCTGGTTCAACTCCAAGCATAAGGTCGATAGAAAATTCAATATCTCTTTCAAGAGGAACACTAGGTACTTCCTCCAGAAACACCTTAGGGAAATCACATACAACAGGAATGTCATCTACTCAGAATCCTTTCTTTTTGTTAGCCAGAGATAATAGCATAAGCAATTGGGATATACCTTAGAATGTGAAGTATTTGGCACTGTGTCAGAAAGATTACCCATCAGTGTTGACAGTCAACCATCACTTTATTGGCTGATAGCCAATTCATACCAAGAATGATATAAATACTCTTCAGGGGTAAACAAATTAAGTCGGCCATGAATTTCCGATCACCCAAGGTGAAACACACATCTCTACATACAATGGCTATCCGTAGACTAAAGCCTGCTGGGGTATACATAACTAGAGTACGATCTAATGGTTCGGAGAATAGACTTAGAAAGGGGAGGTTGAATAAGTCTGTTCACTTTTTCAAACCGAAAAGTGATATTTAAGTGTAAATATGTTAGGCACAACAAACCAGAATTTTGAGTCAGAGAGCGTAATTTCTTTAATGGATGAGCATTGTTTACCAGACTTTTACTATCAAAGATATTAACGATAATACACCAGACTTTTGATAGTTAAAGAGTCAGATAGAAAGAGACAATCACAAGCAATTTATACTGGTTCACCTCTAACTCGAAGACTACATCCAGTACCTTCAAATCTGAAGATTTCCACTATGTAAAAATCATTTACATAAACAGCCCAAACCGAGCTTAAGAGTATTATTGATTCCAGCCACTTCTAGCTTAAGCACACCCCGTGCTTCTGAGTATTCTTAAATCCAGTCGCTCTTGGCTTAAGCACAGCCCATTCTTCTGAGTATTGTTTTGCAAGCACCCACTCCTAGGACAGACGCAAGTATTCTTTCATGAGCCACTCCTAGCTCAAACCCAAGTATTCTTTCCCAATAGATCAATAGACGTGTATTTACAAGAAATTAGAAATATTAGAACTGATAATGTTTGCCTTCTTCTTTTGAGGCTTTTCTACACAGACATCTTGGACTTTTGTGAATTCTTTACTTTCCATCATATTGCCTTTGTTGTGACAAGTCCATCAACCTCACAAGCTCTCTTTCTCTCTCTCTCTCTCTCTCTCTCTTTCTCTCTCTCTAACTCTTTCTCTTTCTCTCTCTCTTTCTCTCTCTCTCTCTTTTCTTTTAACATACTTTCTTATTTTTCTTCATATGACTCTCTATTATTCTTTTGTAATCTCTTTTCTTTTATTTCGAGTCATTTGTATCTTCTTTTACTCTTTATCATGCATACACACATATATCACTATATCTATATTTCTCTCTTCTTTCATTGTGTGTGCGCTCCCCCCTTTACACCTTATAATAGAGGATTTATATCATATAAATACTTGTTAAACTCATGGAGATAGATCCATTGGATGACCGTTTATTCTGTCTCATGAAGAAGTGATTTTTTTCTTTGGTCAGAGAGACGTTCTGCATATTTTGTATAGGGTAGTGGGCTTTTAAGATTTCTGTAGATGAAGACAAATAGGGATTGTACATTGTGAACACCTCTTTTGGTCCAACCCAAATAGAAAGGATTCTAAGAGGACTGGGCTTCATTTTCGAATGATCTGCCGAGTAGAATGGCTCAGAATGATGATTTCCGAGTGAAAAATGGTTATTTCCGAGTGAAGAAGGCTATTTCTGAGTGAAAATGCCTGTTACCGAGTGAAATATCCAAGTCAGCCATTACTGTGTGAAATTCCGACTGGGATGTCTCCGACTGACAGTTTCCGAGTGGACTGCTTCTGAGAGGGTTACTTCCGAACAAAGCAAAGACTTCCTTATATCCGAATGATCATTTTCGAATGACAAGTCTCCGAGTGGGTTCCAAGTGTGAGCTAATTCTGAACGAGAAAAAGGCTCTTTATTGTCATTTCTGAGTAGAATGACTCGGAATGATCATTTCCGAGTAAGGGGTCTCCGAGTGACACATTGCCGAGTGAATTGTCTCCGGGTGTTTCCGAGTGAAGGATTCCCGATTGAAACCACTGAATGAAAAAGGGGACTGTCTTTGAATGAATACTTACCGATTGGATACATTCCCGACTGAAGCCAGTCTGAATGAAAATTAAGCCCGAATGAAGACTTCAAGGAAAGCACATCCGAGTGAAAACAAGGCCGACTCCGAATGAATCCGAAAGGAAGATTGTCAATCCAAATTCTGATTACTCCTGAATGAACACATCCGAGTGGGAAGCATTGTTGAAGCTGAATTCCAAATTCTGATTGGAAGATGAGATCAACGCCAAGTGAATGAATCCGAATGATTGGATGATGAGTGAAATCATTCTGATTGGAAGATAAGACCGACTCCCAAGGTCAGTTCCGAGTGAATATATCCGAGTGAATAATCTCCGACTGAAACCCTTCTAATTAAAAATAAAGTTGACTCCGAGCGAATGCATCCGAAAGGCTGATTGTCGACTGGAACCTTTCTGATTGAAAACAAATCCGACTCAGAATGATCAAATCCAAGCAGAATAGAGTGTTGCCGAGTGGAATACTTCACTGTTGGAGTAGAAACCGAGTGGAAGCTTCCCTATCAAAGCCATTCCGAGTGACAAATGGCTGACCTTGCAGAAATATGTCCCTATTAGAGGTGAATCCGAGTGGTAGCTATCCAACTACAAACCAATCTGAGTGGAAAAAAGGACTGACCTTGAATAAATAGTGCCCAAAGCTATTCTCTGAGTGAAGGGATACTAAATGAAGACAAAGATCCCCGAGTGAGTTGATTCCGAATGAAGAAACACTCTGTACTCCAAAAGAACACTTGTTGAATAAGAACAGATCTCTGAGAGGTGTATTCCGAGCGAAGCAAAGCACTGATCTGGAAAGAACGCTTCTACCGACCAGATTCTATCAAGCTCCAAAGTTCTGAGTGAAAAGAAAGACCAACTCCTGAGTGTGTAAGTCCGAATGGGTTGTTTGACGGTTGAGGCCAAATTCCGAATGAAAAGCAAGTCTGATTCCTGAGTGAATACACCGAGTGGTCCGATTGTACATCCCGAGCTGAGTTGAAAGTTCCATTCTGATTGAAGAAACAAGGACGACTTCCGATTGTACATCCGAACGGGTTGATGCACAAATAAAACAATTCTGAGTGAAAGGCAAGGATAATGAATACGTCTGATTGACTCACTCCCGAGCCATGTATCCGACCAAAAATTTCTCCGAGTGATTCAATCAAGTGATATGTTTCCGAGTGAAATTTACTTCAGGATTGAATCAGTCTTAAGTCAAAGGAAGAATGGTGCTGAGATGCCGAGTAAAATATTTTGAAATACCGACTGAATCAAGCAGAGGAGCCGAATGAATGCTTCAAGCAGAAGCACTGCCGAGCAAAACTCCTCCAATTGAAGCAACTCCGATTGAGTACTTCAAACCGTGATACTACCAAGCAAATCTGAGCAAACAATCTCCGAGTGAATCACTTAAGCAATTCCGGTCGAATGCTTCAAGCAATTCTACTTCTGAGCAAACAATCTCTGAGTGAATCACTTAAGCAGTTTCGATTGAGTGCTTCTGATTGAAGCAATTCTGATTTAGCAAAGGTCTTTCGCTCAAGCGACTCTGGTTACACTCGAGCAAGAACCTTGGAGGCCATAATCTCGCTTAAGCGAAGGAGTCTCGCTCAAGCGGGAGGCATAATGTTAGCTGTTGGAATGTGCTCGCCCAAGCGAGTTTAACACGCTCAAGCGTGAATGGGAATCACTCTTCAGTCAACACCGAGTGAACCACTCTTCAGTCAACACTGAGTGAGCCACTTTTCAGTCAGCGCCGAGTCACACTCTTCAGGCGGTTCTGAATGAGTCCTCTCACTCAATTTCCGAGCCATTTTCACCCAATTCCGAGTCAGCTTTCACCCAATTTTGAGTCATCCTTTTACCCACTTCTGAGTCACTTTCACCCATTTCTGAATCTTCCTCAGTCAGTTCCGAGTCACTTTTCACTCGGTTCCGATTGAATGTTTCACAGCAGCCTCATACCGAGCGAAGCTTTCACTCGGTTTTTGTATAAACAACACCTTTTCCACTCGGTCTCGTGCTTAAAAGGCACCTTATCTACTCGGATTATTTCCCACTATGGGTGTATATCGACTGAGGCACTAAACCCAGGTCAGAAGCAGAAAACTGACCCCTACTCCTACTGTTCGCCCGTGCTGACTTGGATTCCAGCACCCAAGTGGATCCAGGAATCCTGGGGGTGGCAGACAGGGGCGGAAGTGGAGAAATTAAAAATCTCCACCAGCCGCTGTCCCCTACTACCAGGCTGCCTCCACTCAGAGTGGAAGCCTGAGCTGGCCTAGCACTCAGCCCATGTCTTCAACCCCTATAAATGCCCCAGCTGAAGAGGCTCAAGGGGTTGGACTTTCTCTCCCTGCAAGAAAATTCTGCCTGAGTTCTCCTTCTCCTCTCTCCCATACCAATCATTACTTCACTCGGTCCAGCACCTCTTCACACCATATTGTTCTTCCTTCTCCCACACCTCCGTCCTCTCTCTCTCCCTACACCGTACAACTCCAACACCATACACCGTCCCTCTCCATACTACACACACCGTACAGCCCCTCTCTCATCTCCACACCGTCCTCCTACCCATCAACCTCGTCTTCTCCTAAACTCCACACTGTCCAGCCCCTCAAGTCCTCACCAAACAGTCCCTTCAACCTCCTAAATCCATACCATATCGTCTCAATCTCCTAATTCCTCACCCAGCAGCCCCTCCAGCCTCATAAATCCTTCACACCGTCCAGCACATCATCCCTTCACACCTCACTGTTCAGCATCCTGTTCTCTCGCCGGAGTCCAACTCTCCTGCTCCATCACTCGGTCTCCCAACTTTCACTCGGTATTTTTATTTTTCACTCGATATTTTCATTTTTTACTCGGTATTTTCATTTTTCACTCGGTTTTCTATTTTTTACTCGGTTTTTCCATTTTTACTTGGTTTTCCCTTTTTCTCACTTGGTTTTCTCTTCTCCCACTCGGTTTTTACTCATTTTTCCCTCTCTTTTCTGAATTTACTGTTTCTCTTTCTCTCTTGTAGCTTCTGCTACCCTCCATCCTTTGCTTCGTAGTTTTTAAAAAAATAATAATAAAGGGAAATGGATGTTTCATGTGTTTTCTTTCAAATCTAAGTAAAATCAAAAATCAAAAAAAAAAGAAAAATCATTTTTAGTCAGTGTCGTACGGAAAATACTTCCGTCTACACAACCTCTATAGGATCCGTACACGTGCGAAGAACTTTGTCTTGTATGGGTTCCTCACCAAAATGATACCCGCCAACATTTTCCCAATCTTTTCCTAAAAGAAAAACACTCAGAACTACGTAACCCTGATTTCTTGATAATTCAAGAATACGTAGGAGTAGGACCTTAACTCCTGTCGGGCCCATCTTTCTTGTTTCTTTTTACTGATTTATTTCCTCACTTTCGTGTTTCTTTCATAAATGTTCTTTTTTTGTCGCTTCCGTGAAAATCAATTTAGACGTGACGTCTTGTTGATTTCCCCTTAGTTTTTGTTCAAGCCTCGCCACAATTCATAGGGAAGGGATACTTAGGACGAGACGTCCTGCTTATCTCTTTCCTATCCCTGTCCCTTTTTTTATTCGAGGATGTCTAATTTAGGCGTGACGTCTTATTAGTATTCTCTTCCCCTCTCTGTCTCATATCGAAGTCGAGTTTAATTCAGATGAAACATCCCGTTGACCTCGCTTCGACATTCTATATTTGTACAGTTCTCTTACTCTATTCCGTCGTTTTCAAATAAAAATACAAAAAAAGGGAAGAAACCATGTTTTATTTAAGGCTATTTATATTGCGCTTTCAATCTTGGTACTGTTTTTGACAGGCGATGTAGGGTGCTAATACCTTCCCTACTCGTAACCGACTCCCGAACTTGAATCTCATTTTTTAAACCAGTGCTTTCACTGAACTTAGTTTTTTCCCAATGTTTTTCTTATGGATAAAAACGTTGGTGGCGACTCCCTGTTTCACAACCGGCAGTTTTCTTCCTCGCCGCGCCGTCGCGATCCAGGTTGCGACATACATTTTTCACAAAAGAGGATATTCCTTGATTAGAGAAATTTTGACTTCTTAGAAAGTTGGTGAAAAATAGATGCTTTGAGATCAGCTTGAGATTTATCTTGGGCACTTTTCTTGTTGTGATGGATCTTTTTGTTAAGAAGGAAAGGTACTTTATTGAGTCATCATATATAGGCCCAGACTTGATTCATTTAGAAAGAATCATTTGAGATTAGGTCTGGTGAATCATAAAGTGTTGATAATAAGACTCAAAACTTTAGGGAATATTTCAATCCTTTCTTGTGATTTTGAGGAAGATCTGAAGCAGCTTTTATCTTGACAGAGCGAGAGGATAGAGTTTGATTAAAGTAGGTTGTTTTAAGGAGAGAACTCTTTCATATTCTTGATGCTTGCTGTATGGCTTGATGAGTTTGGGTCTGGTATAAATTCAGATAAACACGTTCCCAGACTTTGAATGTTTCTTTTATGCATAGCCTTCTTAGTTTTTTCTTACTAGACTTATTAGATGCTAGCTCCCCATTTGATTTATAACTTATGCTTTATATCCTGAAATACTCGAATGATCTTATCAAATAATTTTAACGACTCATAACCTGATTAACTAAGATGCTTGATGTTGGTTATCAATAAATCTAAAAGTGCTTTAAATATTTTCTAGGTTCCAACATGATCCACATTATACACATGCAATCTCAAATGTTTCACATAGTCATCAGATATAAAGAAATGTGTAGCACCTAAATCAAAGATAACATCAAGAGTAAAATCATTGAGTAAACTCTGCACTAGATCACCAGCCAACATTAATAGCAAACACTCTGCTAGCAGCTTGTGGGTTAACATTCCCAACCTGGTCATTTCTTCCAATTATCATGTTACCACGACCACTATTATCGTGGCCACCAAGATTACTGTTTCCACAGCCTCGACCTCTGAAGCCTCCACGATTCACATTAGCTTTTCCTATCTGTTGGATCTAAGGATAATTAGGACGGATGTGCCCCTTCTTATTGCATTAGAAACAGAAAATCTCATCGTAGTCATAGTCATGAGCAAAGTGATTATCACCACATTTAAAGCACTTGCCATTTTGAGGTCGGCCTCCAGAACGACCACCACGTCCACAACGTCACCTAAATTTAAAGGACGATCCACCTCTACCAGAGTTGCCTTGCTTTTTGAAGCTAGGCTTCTATGGCTTTAAAGAAGTATCAGTCTTGCTGCTTTGGCCTATGTGGGCCTTGTCATCTTCTTTAAAGATCCTACATTTGTTAATCAAAACTGAAAAACTCTAGATCTATTGGTGCCCAAACACTTTCTTGATCTCAGGCCTCAAACCATTCTCAAATTTGATACACTTGGAACCCTCAGTCCCAGTCTATTGGAATAGAGGACAAAACTGGAATAACTCCTAGAATTTTATAACATACTCCTCCACAGTCATAGAACCCTACTTGAGTTCCACGGATTCTACTTCTTTCTTGCTTTTAATAGTATCTGGAAAATACTTTTCCAAACAGCATGCTCTGAAGTTTTCCCAGATCAACCGGGTACCAACAGATATCACTCTCGCTCGCGTAATTCTCCACTAATTCTCTACTTCTCCACGAAGCATATAAACAACATACTTAACTTTCTTTTCCTCAATGGACTACAAATTGCCAAAGATACGCTCCAGATCTTGAATCCATGCATATGATGGTTTAGGGTTGAACCCTCTATGAAATTCATTTGGTTTTTGCTTTAAAAAGTGATCCAATCGCTGATGACCTTAGGCCTGGGGTTGGCCCTACCTCTCCAGTATATCAGTGAATGTCACCACCATGGTGTCCATGCCTTGGCAATTCGCCATATCTTATCCTGAAATTAACACTAAACTTCATGATCATTTCAAGGATAAGAGTATACAATCATTCTCAATTAATCAAATTACAATTCTAACACTTAACAATTTATTTTAGTATATTTTCAACATATATAACATCCAATAGGATGTCATGTACGTAATTGTGATAATCGGTCATATTGCACAACAACTGCTTACTCACAGTAAGCACACATTGGCCTTGGACCTTAAAGTCCGCTCTGATACCACTTCAAGTGTCACACCCTTTAAAGAAAACAGGGGAATTTTTTTTTGATTTTCCGCGATTCAATCAGATCACGTGAAACCCCAAACACACACACACACACACACACACACACATATATATATATAGCTATATGATTCTTTGAAAATTCCTGGGCAGAATATATAATTCGATAACATAATATACTTTTAATCTACTAAGTCCTTAACATAAGCATCTATGAATCAAAACCACTACTAAACCTCCAGTGAGGTTATCAGCTACCTATTTCCACTATATCCAAAACACACACACATATATATATATATATATATATATATATATATGTAAATATGCATATGTATCCAGAGTTTACGAAGAGTCGGCCAATGTGATACCATACCAAAAGCTACACTGTATATATTTATATAGGTCTCTAAGACCACCGCATCTCCAACCGAGCAACTACCAAGCATCGTCTGGTCCACATTCACTAGAAAATGATAACAACTTAAGGGTGAACATATATATGTTAAATGACAGGTATTAAACCAGATTCAACACAATTCATCAATCAAACATCCAGTTCCAGACACAATCAATAGTTATTCATATTCATTACCACACACATTGTCATTTAATACAATTGTATTACCTCAAATGCAATAAACTACATCAATATACACCATAAGCTATCCAACAACCTTTAAACCTCAACATTTGTATACAAATGCATATGCATGCAGATCCAACTCTAATGATGGAAATTACATTGCAATGTATAATTTTTTAAACCATATAATCTATTCTGTTTTACCGATACCAAACTGCTTGCCTATATGCAACATCAGTCACTCTTGATGTTGTGGGTCGGCCTTGAGTCCAACTTGAAGGCAGCTGTGGAATCCTAAGAAACCACCACAAGGTCTGTGCTTTACCACAAGGCTGCCGTCCTATTTGGTCTGACATCACGGGTCCCCAACAGTCCTGTGAGTGTCTAAATGAAAATGCTATGCTAAACAATTATCAATCATTAATAAACCATCTGATTACCATCATCAGGGGATACCTCTTGGTTACCATCACCAAGGGTTTCATCTCAATATATCAACAAGCATAACATTCAACAACCAATAATTTCAATCAGTTCACAATCACAATTAAGCTACCTCAAGCTTATATTCACATAATCAATTAGTATCATTAACCACCATCAAATTTATCATCAATTCAATATTGTCAAAATCATTCATTTCATATCATCACAACCATTGCAAATCCAATGCAAATCATTATCATAATCATCACAAAATATATGAATGGCACCAAGACATCGATTCATATAAGAAACAATCATCCAAAGGGATATAATATAATCAATAAATCACACAATCACAAATAAATTCCAAGGATCATCAACCAATTCATAAATCAAACTATATCTCCTTATTCATTCATAATTTATGCATTTAAAATATAATGCTCCCCCTACCTAGAATCCTCGATTCCGAAGTTCGAAATGCTCCCCGAACGCTCTGATTCAAGCACCGATTTCTAGTTTCCAAGGCTAGAAATTTCTAAATTAACAATAATTATTTTTAATAATTTCCACGCTACTTTAAAATCACATTTTGATGCTTAAATAACCAATCCACACAAATATCAATAATTCCAATAAATTTTAAAATTTAATAATTATTATTTTAACACCCTTCGACTATTAATCGCCGAAACCATAATTAAATATTATTTTTATACTTTACAATTTCTATATATTATAGCAACATTTTTATTTAATAAATCTTTTTAATATAATTCATATATTACTAAAATGACGTCAAGATACAATTTTTTAAAAAACTTTTTATGTAGTTACTTTTAAAAATTTCAATTATAATATATAATATATTTATAATGTAAGACTTTTTTAAATAATTTAAATATTGTATAGTAATTTAATTACTTAAATAATATATATTGAAAATCATTATTACTTTAAACTAAATTACACTTTCAACATAAACAACTCAAAAGTGTTCTTCTTGGGTTGTTTTTCATTTTGCAGCAACTGTAGGTTTTTTTAATCATCGTATTTTTCTTCTTAATTAATTGCCTTTAATGTCATAAAGTCATTCCTTCTATCTATGTTTTATGTTGGAAGATGATGCAAGAATAAATACTAGTAACTAGTGTTGTTTATGTTGTTATTAGCATCTTTGTGAGGTTTGTAAGGGTTGTTTCAGATTCAGTTTTTGGTGCAATAAAATAGAGAAAAAATATCAGAAAAGTATAAAAATTATAATAAAAGTTAGTAAAGACTTGAAATGTCTTAGTATCAAACATTATTCCTAGGTCTTTTCTTGGCAAAAACATTGAAAAATTTTGTGTGAAACCCCAAATATGTTTTTGGCAACACCTAGTGATTTTGTGCAAGCCCTTAGTTAGTTTTAGTATTATCTCTTTGTGTGTAAAAAGTAAAAGCAAAAAAGATATGTTGCTTGGTTGTGTGTTTGAGTATTATTCTTGCATTCTAGTGTCTCTAAGTTCCACTTTTGAGTGCTTATTGTCAGGCTCCAGTCTTAGTTTAATATAAAATGTCCTAATTAAAATAAATTGCAATCATTGTTTACTTGTCTATAATTTTATAGGTAAATTAAATTTTAATTAATTATTTATTTTTTCATATTTGGTTTACGTGTAAGTACCTACATAAGCTATATTAAAAAATCTCACACCTTTGCAAACAGGATGCATAAGTTTTTAAATTTCCAATGCAAAATGGGGAAAGGGATAAGACTAGACCAGGCCAGACAAGACTAGGCCATACTAGACCAGACTAGTCCATACCAAACCAGATTAGACCAGTCCATACCATACCAGACTAGTCCATACTAGACTAGACCATACTAGTACATACCAAACCAGACCAGACCATACCTTTCCTGATTTTTGCAAAAAGGTCCCTGCATAAAAAACCAACTTCTAGGGCCCCTAAATCACTCAGTTCAAGTCCAATTCTCACTAAATTTCATAGGCATATATTTTCAACCTTTCGTATCTGTCGGTGAAGTCTGTTCGCCAAAATTTCCATTGTATTATGTGATAAAACTAGGTGTAGAAGGCATAAACAACATGTGTTAAATCTGTTATTTGACAGCACCATATTTATGTAGAATTTTCATGCAAATTCAACTTCTACACTACCTAAAACCTATCAAATGAACTCCAAATCACACCAAACTTTGTAGGCAATATATATATGTATATCCTAATTATGAACTACTGAAAGTGGTTTTATTCCAAAATTCCTTACAATGAAAGAGGTATGTGATAAAATGCATTTGAGGCAATTTAAGGCTAAATGGCTCAACTAAACCTATCAAATCCCATTAGAAAAGGGAAAAGGCAGTCTAGGAATATTTCAAATCATGTACTTGACCTATGGAATCTATCTGAAGGTTCATAAATCTCCCGGATCAAAATATAACTACCTCAGTTCCTTGAAATCACATATTTATGCATAAAGGCCTTACCCAACTAATTCAAACTTCAAAGTAATATGTATAACAACCTACCATATAGTTCATGTGTAATAGAGACAACATTTAAACACAATTTAAGGTCACACTAGCTACATAAGACTTGCCCATGGTTATAAAGCTCAAACATACAAATATATAATAAGACTAAGGCTCAATGCTAATTTCACCGAGAATCTATATCACATCTTCAACTTCATTACACAATATCAAAAAGAGAGACACAAGTTAATAGGGTGAGTACAATTTGAAACAATAAATGGTGATTCGATCCTATGATTCATACACGTAATATTACATATATCTATATAAGTATAACATATCAACTACTTTCTAAATCAGCATAGAGTAAACCTTACAAGGAACCTAATTCTTCATTCATTTATACTATCCACTTATACGCTTACATCCATACATACATCGACTACATATTCATCTCTTGACTCACAAATGAATTAATGTTATGCCATGGCCTTTGAAAAACATTTCTCTTTTAATTGCGCACAAACTATGAAGTGCGAATCTGGTTAAATAATATAAGCAAGATCCAGGATAATCCGCCTAGTGAATCTCAGCACTATAATCGAGGGGTGTATGGGTAACCACACAGTGAATTTCAACACTATAAGCGGTGGTACCTGGGGACTACTAGTGAATCTTAGCACTAATAGCGGTAGCCTCAAAGCAACGTGCCACAAACTACATACACTGTATTCGTGACAGTCTATTCAGTAAATTTTAATGCTAGAAATGCAGATGATGATGCATGAAATGTGAATCTTATCGCAATATACTTAATCAGACCTCATCATCACTTAACTTTAAAAAGTCATATATTACTCAATTTCATAAATAGAAATAGTTGCCACATATTTCAATTAAATATAATGTCATGCCAAGCTACGAGCTCGATTTATTCAATAACACCACACTAACATCTCAATAATATAATATAACTCATTATCAAACAAAATATACTTGATTCCATCACAAATAATATTTCCTAGCTATATAAGACCAAATCCAAAATCAAATTCCTATTTATCCCTCAAATCATAATCCCCTCGTATGTATAAAACACACCTGTACCAACTAGCTTCTTTGTTTAAGCCCCTAATCAACTATACGGTAATTGTGAAAATCCTAAAATCATTATCCGACACTTAGAACACAAATTTGAAGCTTCTAATCATAACTACCATATTTAATAAAATTTTGGGTATGATTTTCGAATTACTAAAACTTGCTGGAGTCAATTAACATGCGGTTTCTCACCCTAATTAGCCTTCGGACAGCAACGACACTTAGAAAAGAATGTTCAGCCGCTGTCCATGATCGTGCAACATAAATTAGCTAATTTAGAACAATGGGTGCCGGCATATGAGATGCCCCAAAAATTTAGGGGTAAATTTTTTGTGTTTTACAAAGAGTTATTTGATATAATAAAACGTGGTGAATTTTAAATCAACACCCTGGGTCTATGAAAAACCTCTCTCATATATGGAGATATGAAAGGGTGAATTAGAACGATTTCATGAGAAATTTCCAATTAAAAATAGAGGAAGAATTAATTAAATTGATGTTGTATGATTACGTCCAAGGAAATTAAGCATCGTAAGATTCAATGACTTCTAAATATATCAAATGCATTATTAAGATGATGTAAAGGAGGCTTGATGCAATGGGGAACCAAAATAATTATAGCCAAAACGTTTGAAGGAAACCAGGCACTACTCGCTCAAGCGAGTGCCATACTCGCTTAAGCGAGTTCATGTGGTCACGCTTGGGCGAGCCAGTGACTACGCTTGAGCGAGAGGGAAATCAGCATCAGGAGCCAATCTCGCTTGAGAGAGCTCCACCTCGCTTGAGCGAGATCGCTCTAGGAGCAACGAATACCACATTGTCCAATTTTCGCTCGAGCGAGGCTAGGCTTGCCTGGGCAAAAATCGTCCAAAATTAATTCATTCCCCCACTCGCTTGAGCGAATTGCCATCCACTGGCCATTTCGCTTTAGCGAAAATGGTCCAGTAACTAAACTCCTAATTCCAGCCAGATCTCGCCTGAGCGAGAATGCCATTCGCTTGAGCGAATTCTGGCCAGTGACCAAGCCACTGATATAAGAGGATCTCGCTTGAGCGAGATTCTCACTCGCTGGAACGCGTTCTGCAAAAAAAGGGGAACAGGGCAAATTCATACAACTTAACATTCCAAACTTCAATTCATGCCATTTTAGCCTGTCCTAATGCATTATACCCATTCAATCATACATTTACAATCTCTTCCAATTGTCTATACATTTCAAAATCAATTACCATTCATTCAATGCATGGGATTCAGAATCATTCTCTCATAAATTTCATAAAATACTACAAGTGATGAAATTACATCATTCATTCATGAAAATTTAACATTAACAAACATCATAATTCATCATCTTACATCATTTGGGTCATTAATGAAAATTGGCCATACCCACCAAGGTCCAATTTTCCAATATGACCCTCAAAAACCATCATCCATAATCTAGATAACAAAATAAGCATAAATATACTTTATTTGCTATACAAAATCTAGATTCGGCAGCCAAGGCACTTCCTATACACCTATTTACCTTCTTCCACAAAATACACTTCAAAAGATTCACTCCTCCCATAAGTGCCCTGCATCACAAGTCTAAAAATGGACAACACGGGAGAGTAGTCATACATTCCCAAAGAATGAATATGAATACCATGTGATTATGTACATATGCATCAGAACATGTATACTTTGCATACACATAACATTCACCATCTTGTCCATCATCATAACTCATCACCTTTGGCATACTTCCTTGCTATATGCAAATGCTCTTAAGCTAATGCATATGCACAACGGATTAATTCAACAATTACAGATCTAACTGTGGGAATATAAACACCAAATGTGGGTTTCAAGTATGATCATCTAACCATACCCCTACTGCAGTAGTAAAATGTGTACATTTATCCTTAAATTGCATGCATTTCACCAATCTTTTACTGGTACCAAACTGCATCGCCCCTTTTGCAACACCGGTCATTCACACCATGACCGCGGTAGACAACTTATTCAACATATGGTGTTGCGGGCCAACCATGAATCATATCATGGCAGCTATGATCCCAAGGACCACCGGGGACACCTGCTCATCAAGAGCCACCCCCCATAAGGGTCAACCACATGTGGCTCCCCGTAGCACAACATAGGCAGCTTCGTGACTCACGCACCGAGTCACATGGGAATTACAATCGCTCGTGCATAGAGCCGCCCTCCCACTGGGCCAACCGGGGGAATCCCCTAAAACTCCAACATCGGCAGCTATATAGTATGCCATGGATGCAAATGCCAATCATATGCATTTCTCACTCTATACATCCTATACATGCCACTCATCATACATCATCATCATCACCAACATCACCACAAGACTTTTTAATGGATTTATTATTATTGGTTAATAATATTAGTTTAAACTTTTGTGTGACATTTTCAATAGTTCTCATCCACATCATTCAATTCCATCATCAATACAATGACCTCAATTATTCACTATTAACCAAGGCATGTTATTCATTTACACCCATTCTCAATCAAACACCATCAACACTCATTATACACTTATGGTGGACTTGGGTATAACCTCATAGTATCAAACAATTCACGCCACCATATAACACACCATGATTATTCTAAATACATTAAAGCATGTTGCCAAAACACATCATCAACATCATGCACAACATTACAATTCTTTATAGCATTTCAAGCAAGGCAAAAATGTATGTCTACACATATGGCAATCAAATACCATTCAAATTCATGCACTTAGAACATAAAGACTCCTCTCCTACCTCAAGAGAAGAATTTTGATTGATAAGACGCGCCCGTCTCGTCATTCGGAATGAGTCCTACATAATCATACATGTAAAATCCTAATTAATTAACCATTCAAGACACAATTTCAACCCTAATTAACCATCATTATATCTACCAATTCATAACATGTACAAGACATGCTATAGACCCAATTTTTATTATTTGTTAGGCTTCGGGAATTCCTTCCCATCAAGCCACATTTATTAAATTCAAGGGCTAAAAACAACAATAGCCCAACATCCATGACATGTCTCTCATACCAACACTCATACCTTCAATATTATGCATTCCCTCTCAAATATATTATCTAACCAACATTCTCTATTTTCCCCAATTCTTAAAGTTAGGGTTTCTACCAAAAACCCAACAACATTCATAAATAATCATCAATCTTCATCACCTTCCATCATACCTTCATCTTCCTCATTTATTACCATTAGAGTTTGCATTTATGACTACCCACATTAGGGTTCACACATTAAATACCCTCATTAAATACCAATTCATATACATTAAATATTCTCTTAACAATAAAACTCATAACTAATAGCTCATACTCTTGAGAAATAGCAAGAATCATACCTCAAGAGAAGAAAAGAGAGAATATTCAAGAGGGGGAGGGTGCCCCATGAAAATAGAGGAGTAGAGGGGGAGAGCTCCAAGCTCCAATGACCTCCTTTCAAGCTCTCCCAAGGACGAAAATGGGGAAGGAAGAAGGGGCCTTCACCTTTGTTGGGGTTTTTGGAAGAGAAGAAGAGGAAAATAAAGAAGGAAGTAGGGAAGAAGAAGAAGAAAGGTGTTTTCTCCAATTTGCTCAGCAAGCTAACATGAAGAGAAGGGAAATATGAGCTTTTGGTTTTAATTTAAGTCCTTCTCATTAAAGTTCATCGTTTTATGACAAATAGGATCTATGTTTAGGCTCAATACTCTATCTGAAAATTATTCCGAATACATATTTGGACTCCCAATAATATCCTTAACAGCCCTGACCAATATCGTCCCAATCGGAGATACTTGGTCCGACACCCATATTTTAATCGGGTCAGTTTCCAGCTTATTCAGTCTCAATAATTACCAACAGTCTCCAAAAATATTAATTTAATCATTTCCAATATTTTGGGACATTAAATAATCCACATTCCATTATTTAATATTTATTTCCTTAATTGATCCTTTATTTTAAAATTTAGGATGTTACAATTAGAGGCGTCAAAATGGGTTATAACCCGTGAGCCAACCCGACCCGAGGTGGGTTTTTGGTGAGTCGGGTTGAAAAAAAAGGCTCATTTTCAAGGCAATGCATTTTTTGGCCTGGCCCATTTAACCCAGCTCACGGTGGGTTAAACCCGTGGTGAGCCGGGTTGGCCCACGGGTTAATGATTAAAATAAAAAAAACACACGCGAGGATGAGGGGTCTGAATGGATAATTTTTTTCCCATTCTCGCTACACACATTCACATAACTGCCGGCCCTAATTTTTTCTCCCATCAGGTACTGTTCTCTTCTCCCACACACGCTGTTGTGCTCTTCTCTTCTTCTCTTAACCACGTTGTTCTTCTCTTCTCCCACCATAGTGCACGACGCTCTTCACTCCACACTGCACACGTGACCTGCTTCACGAGACCACCAGGTCTACGACGCTCTTCTTCTCCTGTTCACCTTCACGTGAGCTGCTGCTACTATTCAGTGTTGTTCACCACAGGTTACGTGAGCTGCTTCACGAGACCACATCACGCACGTAATTTTGGCATTTTTAATTTTTATTTAATTTTTAAGAAAGGTGGACCAACCTGTGAGCCACCTGGTGGATTGGTGGGTTGGGTTGGGTTGAGAAAACTGGCTCACTCAAGATGGTGAGCTGGGTTGGGTTGGGTTGTAAAATATTCCAGCCCGTGGTGGGCCAACCCGTGTGGGCTGGGTTGGCCCGTTTTGACAGCTCTAGTTACAATCCACCTCACCAAAAAGAAAATTTTGTCCTCGAAATTTAACATACTAGATTCAAACACGTCGGGGTATCGTTCTCTGATGTCGTCCTCATGTTCCCACGTGAATGACTCCATATTTCCATGCTTCCAAGCAACCTTCACCAAAGGCACCAACTTGTTCCGTAATCTCTTCACGGAATGCTCGACAATGCAAACAGAAACAGAAGGAATGGACAGGTCATCACGTACATTAACATCGTCCATAGGGATTAGGTGTAGAGGATCATGAACATATTTCCTCAATTGGGATACATGGAATACATTATGTAGATTAGCGAGATACGGAGGAAGTGCAATCCAATATGCAACGTCGCCAATCTGCTCCAAAACCTCGTAAGGTCCAATAAACCTCGGGCTTAACTTTCCACTTTTCAACGCCCTTCCAATCCCCTTATCACGCGAGACCTTCAAAAATACATGATCACCCACTTGAAACTCAAGCGGTTTATGCCTTTTGTCATAATAACTCTTCTGTCTATCTTGAGCAATCTTCATATTCTTTTGTATTCTTTTAATTTGCTTGGTAGTCGCCTGAACAATCTCCAGCCTTAAAGCCAAGTTTTCACTGGTCTCTAGCCAACATAGAGTCGTTCTACATTTTCTTCCATAAAGTGCCTCGTAGGGAGCCATACCAATAGAACTGTGATAGCTGTTGTTGTATGTAAACTCAATCAGTGGCAAGAATCTCTCCTAACATCCACCGTGCTCAAGAACACAAGCCCTCAACAAATCTTCAAGGCTTTGTATCATCTTTTCAGATCGTCCGTCGGTTTGAGGATGATAAGCGGAACTAAGTTTCAACTTAGAACCCAACTCATTATGAAAACTTCCCCAAAATCGAGAAGTAAATCGAGGATCACGGTCGGATATGATACTAGACGGCACTCCATGTAGCCTAACAATCTCCTTTATGTATAATTGTGCCAATCTCTCCAAAGAACTCTTTATATTCATGGGCAGGAAGTGAGCACACTTTGTTAATCGATCTATAATCACCCATATAACATCATTTCCAGCATGAGTTCTGGGTAGTCCAAAATCAAAATCCATAGCTATGTTATCCCATTTCCAAACAGGAATCTCCAAGGGTCTCAAATAACCAGATAGTCTTTGATGCTCGAACTTAGCCTTTTGACAAACAAGGCAAGATGCTACAAAGTTCACCATATCATGATTCATACCGGGCCACCAAAAATTCTTCTTCAAATCTTGATACATCTTGGTGGAACCAGGATGAATGCTCAATACGCTCTTGTAAGCTTCCTCAAGTACATTTTTCCTTATACCACCACTTGAGGGAACATAAATTTAGCCCTTCACACGCCAAATGCCATCTTGACCTTCCACTAGGAACAAATTCTTCCCTTTCTCTTGGGTTTTCTTCATCTCAATCAAATACTCATCATTTGGTTGTTGTATCTTCATATATTCACGAAACTCGTTTGTGACTTTCAACATTTCAAGCGATATTTTCTTTGGAGTATATGTCTCCACGCCTACATTCAAAATTTCTAAATTGTTCAATCAACTCCATCTCTTTCGCCATCATCATAGAGATATGCAACGACTTCTAGCTCAAAGCATCAGCAACCACATTTGCCTTTTCGGGATGATACCTCAACTCGAACTCATAATCCTTTAAAAATTCCATCCATTGCCATTGGCGCATATTAAGTTCTTTTTGGTCGAACAAATACTTAAGGCTCTTGTGCTCACTAAAGACCACAAACTTAGAACCATATAAGTAATGTCACCACAACTTCAAAGCAAACACCACCACCGCCAATTCAAGATCATGTGTAGGATAATTAACCTCATGTGGTCGCAATTGTCTCGACGCATAGGCTATCACATGCTCCTTTTGTATCAACACGTATCCAAGACCAAGCTTAGACGCATCACAATATACCACAAAATCATCCGTCAAATTGGGTAGTGCCAACACCGGTGCGGTAGTAAGTCTTAACTTCAACTCTTGAAAACTTTCTTCACATTCATGGGTCCACACAAATGGTTGATTCTTACGAGTCAACTTCGTCAATGGTAAGGATAAGCAGGAAAATCCTCCAATAAACCTCCGGTAATAACCGGCAAGACCAAGAAAACTTTTTATCTCCGTCATGGATGTCGGTCGTTCCCAAGCCATAACGGCTTCAACTTTCGATCTATCAACGACAACTCCATCACCAGAAATCACATGACCAAGAAAAGAAATCTCACTCATCTAGAATTCACATTTAGAGAGCTTAACATACAATTCTTTCTCTAAAGAATAGATAATACAAGACGAAGATGTCTTTCATGCTCTTCATGACTCTTAGAGTATACTAGAATATCATCAATGAACACCACGATGAATTGGTCAAGATATTCGTGAAAAATGTGATTTAGGTAATCCATGAAAATCGTAGGAGCATTTGTCACTCCAAATGGCATCACTACATACTCATAGTGTCCGTATCGTGTTCAGAAAGCAATTTTTGGGATATCTTCGGTCTTCACTCGAATTTGGTGATATCTGGAACGTAACTCAATCTTGGAGAATACAAAGGCACCCTTCAATTGATCCAAAAGATCATCAATGCAAGGGAGAGGATATTTGTTCTTGATAGTTAGCTTGTTGAGTTGGCGATAGTCAACGCACAATCTCATGCTTCCATCTTTCTTTTTCACCAATAGTACAGGAGTACCCCAAGGAGACACACTTGGGTGAATAAACTCTCGTTCAAGTAATTCCTTGACTTGCTTCTTGAGTTCGGTCAACTCCATAGGAGACATCCTATAAGGAGCTCTAGAGACAGGCTCAGCGCCAGGAATGAGGTCAATAGAAAATTCCACTTCTTGTGGAGGAGGTAATCCAGGAATTTCATCCAGAAAAAAATCAAGAAACTCTGAAACGATAGGAATCTTACAAGATTGGGAAGTACCATTCCCATCAACCATGTAGAACATCACGGAAAGCTAGGAGATACCTTACACATCAAAGCCTTCAGCATTTGAAGTCGGGAAGATCACCGTTGTTGGCCCGGTAATAATGGTTATTTTTATTTATTACCGGGTCATCAATTGGCAAGCGCACCAATCGTTTGTAGTTTTCAAAATTTAGATATCGTTCCACTGGGATTGAAAGTCCAATAACAACAGTAATTTCCTAGTCACTATGGTAAATGTAAAGAAAATTATAGACAAAAGAATGATTTATATACAATTTATACAGTATTCATAGGATAGCATGGTTGAATTGTTCATGCGATAAAAAGAAAATAAAAATCTATCTAAAAAATTGAGTTGCAATCTAGAATAGGTAAGATACTTGAGATAAACACAGATAGACAAATTATGTTGGAAATTAGATCCCTAATCTAGAATAACAATGAGGAACTCAAGACATGCATATTTAATCATCAAGTTTCATGTCATTGCAACTTAAATTCATTATCACCGATCTCCCGTGATATAAATTCTAAGAATTCACCGTAAAGTCCGATCCCTCATGAGCTTTCTCAGTAAAAACTTGCATTAAGTCCTGGCCTTATGGCAAAAATAGTTAACAACCCCTATAGAATTGAGATACCAAGGGTATTCCAACTTTTACTTTCGTTAAAACAAGTTTCAATACGGCATGAATAATCATTCTCCCGTTTGACATTCACACTAATAAAACAAGTTTCAATACACATGAAAATCATTCTCCCGTTTGACGTTCATATTAATAAAAGATTGAAATACTAACATGGACTTGAATCATAAACATGCAGAGGTCGAATTCACAACATTATACTCAATAAATTAGTTCACCAATTCTAACATAAATAGATTAGTTACACATGGTGAAAGTAAAAACAACACTTACAGAGGTTGACATTACGAAGACGATGGAAACTTCACGATACAACGATCACAATACACCACAACATTCTCAAGTATCTAGAAAACTATTCTAGAACTACAAACTCACAAAGAAATACTCAAAACTCGAGTGTAGAAGAGAGAAAAGAACTCTGAATGTAGAGAATTGGATGCTTACAATGGTGTTAGATGGCCCTATTTATAGGGCTGAGGAAGGGTGCTGACGCTACGCGTCAGTCCTCTGACTCAGCCTCCATTAAATGCAGCTGATAGTGGCCACCTTGGAATATTTTATTCAATCATGCATTGCCATATGGACCTGTCTCCACTTTCGGTTTGGCCATTTGTGCAGAGTGGAGTGGCCAATAATGGGTCACTAAGTGAGTGCTTGGCCAGCTTGGCTGTGGAGTCCACGCAGCTCTGGCGCTACGCGTGGCTGTGACACGTAGCATCAGTATCAAAAGTACCCACGCTACGCGTGGTGTTGATGCTATGCGTCAGCTTCTCCAGATCTTCAATTTTCTCTTAAATTCTTTACTTTTTCACTACAAAACTAGAGAAAATTGATCAAGGGCAGCTTATTTCCAACAACATCTATTTACTGAATTTAAAACCTAATTTTCTAACAAATTAAACTAATTTTTGTTATTTTTGTGAAATTTTTATTAAAGGATTTATTGTAAATTTGAGGACTAACAAATACCCCCAACTTGAGACATTGCTCATCCTCGATCAAAAGAGAAAAATAAGAAAAAATAAAAATTTGAAATCAAATTTTTGAGTTAGTATGAGAATTTACAACAAAAAATAATTTCACAATTTAACTATTTTGTAATAATCAAAAATTGATATATAATGTAACAAAGGTTTAATGATAAAATTCTTTACAATATTTTATTAACAAATCAAGCAAAATTTCAGGCTTACCTCACAAGTGTTTATCTCTATGCAAAGGGTAACCTGTTTCACTCAATCAATCATAAAATCAAATGAATTTAATTTTGATTGTCATCTAATCAATGGTTAATCATACAAAGTTAATTCAGAAATCACAAGGTCTTTTCACAGGTTGTAATGAGGCTTGACTTACAAGAATCAATGGTTTTTCTTGGTATTCAAAAACCTGAAATCATAAAAGAGCTTTTTGTTTTGTAATTTTTAGGCTTTCTCTTGGCCCCAAACTCTCATTTTCTTTTATTGATGAAAATAAATACCCCCAACTTGATTCTTTTCACTATTTTTGATTTTTCTTTTTCATATTTTATTTTCTTGTATTTTGAAAAGAATCAAGTTGCTTATCTTTTTCACTCCCTATTTTTGTAAGAACACTAAAAATATTTATTTCAACTGCTCTTTTAATCAATCAAGTATAGGAAATGGTTAAAAACTGTTTTAGGTTTAAGGGTACCAAAGAATTTATTCTCAGGCTCAACATTGGCTTGCAAAGGATAAAATAATTTTTACCAAGGTAAGCTATTTGGCCCAAGGTTTCTTTTCATCAATAAATGTGCCTTGATCATTTTCCTGAATTCTCTGTATAACAACACAAATCAAAGATTAAAGCAAAATCAATTTAAATGAAGTTATGTCGATTAAACCTTCAAGTGTTTAAAAGATCTCTCAGCTCACCGGGTTATTGAAATTTAGCTTGATAGTTAATAAACTTATTGTAATTAAATTTATCAAAATTCCTACGTTTCCAAAGAATCAATAATTGATTTTACAAAATTGGTTTTATTATGTAAAAAATTTAAGTGTATAAATTATCTTACTAACAAAATTTTGATTGATTTTTTAAAAGATAAAATTTATTTTCGAATAGAACACACAAAAACATATCACGATAAAATTGCGCAAATGAAACACACCACACATAATAAAAGAAACACCATAATATAATCCAAAATATAAATATCAATGTAAATATAAAACTAAAAGTGTATGTAAAAGGTGCAAAAAATAAAGAAGATAGCACCATCAGTCCTCCATCTGGTCATCATCATCCTCCCCCTCATCATCATCACCATCAGAATCAACCTGTGCTCCAGATGGTCCACCAGCCTCAGGGTAGGTAGGTAAATCACCATGCCAAGCTACATGAGCTGCAAACTCAGCTGGTGTAACATATGGTGCTCTCTCACCCTGTAATCTGTACTAATAAAATTCATCATGAAGATGAACATATGCTCTGTGTGTAGCAGCCATCATCCGTATCATATGCTGATGCTCAAGTGTCATCCTGACGAATCCCTGTATGGTAGCATCAGTAGATGGTGGCTGAACTGGTGGTCTCCTCCTCCTCGGTCTGGGCTGAGCCTCCTGCTCCAATAGTGGAAGCTCGCACTGCTGAACAAAGTAGTCCCTGTTCACCGAGACCTTGGGGACTCTCCCCGAAGAACTCGTGAACTCTGGTGATGGCACAGCAACTCCCTGCCTCCTTAGTAAGGCAGATATAATGAGGGGGAATGGAATAGGGCGGTTCACTTTATACCCAAGGGCATAAAAGTGAATCTGCTCAGAAATCAGCTCAGCTATATCGATGGTATAGCCCTGGAGGATAGAAAAGAGAAGGCAACAGCGGTCAACTGGGATAGATGAGAGGTGGGTAACAGGGGTAATATTATGAAGCATGAGGTGAGACCACGCCTGGGCTAAAGGGGTCAGCTGGGTCTTCAGAAGGTTAGATGGACTTTGTCCAACCTTACTCAGGTTGAAAAAGATTCCATCTTTGCTCAAGAAATGAGCAACTTGTTCAAGGGAGTATCCTAGATCACCCTCAGCAACGATCTTGTTTCTGTTTTCCTTCCAGAAACAAGTATCGTCCTCGGGAGTAGGCTCCCAAGGATTACCCAATAGGGTACTAATGGTATCCCAGTCATAAGTAATATGTCGGCCCCTCACCCAACTAGTCCTCTAATGGCCAATGTTCGGCGAGTCCTGACGAGTCTTATAGGCGTTCGTGTAAAATTCCATCACCAAGATAGGGTCCCCCTCAGTAGGCAGAGAAAATAGGGGTCCCCATCTCCTTCTCTGGACTTCATCCTGCAGCTCAGGATAGTCCCCTGCACTCAAGTCAAGCACTCTCTCCTAAATAAGTCTCTGGCCCTTTATTTGGTGAAATTGGGCCCATTTCGCATTTGTGCGAAACCTGGTAGGATCCCTTGGTCCTAACACCTCTTCTCCCTGAAGATCAAGATCCTCAGAGGTGGTGTCAGTGTCCGTGGTCCTCCTCTGTCTTTTAGTAGGACCAGTAGTAGGGATAGATTTCTTCGGTGCCATCTGTAAAAAGTAAAAATTTAAAATTAAACACACATTAAAAAGTAAATCAATCATTAAAAAGTTAACAAACATACACAATCAACAAAATATTTGCACAAAATTTAAACATAAAAATTTTTGGATTTTATAAAAATTTTATTACAGAAGATTTACACAAAATGCCACATTCACACAAAATTTCACAACATATTTTTGAATTTTTAAGAAAAATTAAAATGCATATTTTTGGATTTTTAAATATTTATCAAAAAAATCAAACACTCATAAATTTTTCAAAACATGAAAAATTATACAACATACATATTATTCAAATTTATGCAAATTTATTTTTATTCTTAAGCAAGAAAGTATAACAAACATGCAAACTAAAAAATTTAATTAATTTTAAAAGAAAAACAAACAACAAACATCAAAATAGGCATACTAGACAGAATTATTAAAAACAGAAAACAAATATATGCATGAAACAGCAACATCACACAAAAAATTAACAAAAATTAAAAACAGAGGCTGACGCTACGCGTGGGTGGGACGCTACGCATCAGCCCTGTTCTGCCCATGCTACGCGTCAGTGGAACGCTACGCGTGGGCTTTCAGTTCATACTCACGCTACGCGTCAGTGGGACGCTACGTGTGAGGTGCGCAGTTTTGAAATAGAAACAGGGGTTAATCTTTTTCAAACACACATCAAATCTATTCAATCAAAAGTAATCCTAAATCTAACAGCAATAAAATCCCAATGGTTTTCTAATCATAATCCTAACCACATGCATTTCTAAGAATCAAAAAATCAAAACCAAAAAAGAAAAGAAAAGGGAGAAGATGCTTACTTGGAATCCTTGTGCAGTTGATGAAAGAATCAGGGAATGTGGGTGATTTGAAAGTGGGAATTAGGTTTCTGAGGCAAAGTGAACAGAGAGGGAATTTTAGGTTTTTAAAACCTAAGATGGGCCTCTCTGGTTCAGTTTTAAAAACTGAACGTGGGCCCTGATGCTACGCGTGGGTGGGACGCTACGCGTCAGGTTGAAAATTCAGAGTCCACGCTACGCGTCACTGTGGCGCTACGCGTGGGCTTCTGTTTTTGATTTTTCAATATTTTGATTTTCAAAAACCTCTTTTTAATTAAAAACCCATTTTTATTTTAAAAAACACAATTCTAATTAAAAATATTTTTGTTATTGTTTTTTTATAAATTAAGTTAAAAAGAAAAAGAAAATAATGGGTTGCCTCCCATTGAGCGCTAGGTTTAATGTCTCCAGCCAGACATTACCTCTGATTAATCAGGTGGTTTCTCAATTTTTGTTGAGGAATCACCTGTTTGTTTCTTCCTCCTTCTTCTTCTCTGATGCTTGATTTCCTGTTTTTCATCACTTAAGCATTCGGTTAGCTTACAATAATTTAATTGATTGGGAAGAGATATACCTGGTTCGGTTGAAGGGTAAACTTTTTCCTTATCATTTGTCCTAAGATTTTCATGAGCACTGAAGCTTACCTTTTTTTCATAAACTTTGGCTGCAACCATACTTTGATCGACATCTATCTTTATCTTTGCAGTCTTCATAAAAGGTCTTCCTAGGATCAGGGGGATCTCAGTATCCTCCTTCATATCCAGTACCACAAAGTCAACTCTGAAGTGGTACTTATCAACCTTTACCAATACATCTTCCATAATCCCCACAGGTTTCTTGATAGAGCGATCCGCAAACTGTAAGTCTGTCTTAGCTTCTTTTAGCTCGAATTCACCAATGCGCTTAATTAAATCTAGGGGTATAAGATTGATGCTAGCCCTTAAATCTAACAAAGCATTCCTGATATTGATTTTTCCAATGGTTACAGGAATGGTGAAACTCCCTGGATCTTTACATTTTTCCGGGGTTATGATGGTAGTACAGTTTGTTTCTTGCTCATCATTTACAGGCTCTTGCATATTTTTTCTTTTTCATTTTTTCACTTTCTTTTTCTTCTTCTTCTTTCTTTTTTTCTTTACAATCAATTTTCACAACTTTACAATTTCCAGAAGAAACAACATTACATTGTTCCCTTGGGTTTTGAGTGTTTGTAGTAAACCCAGAATTTTTCAATTCAGCTATTTCTTTTGCTAACTGACCCATTTGCAAATCTGATGCTTTCCTGGCAGCTTCATTTGTTTCCACAAATTGCAATAACTGTTGGATAGATTCCTCAATCCTTGTCAATCTTGCATTGTTAATTTGTGATTGTTGTGGCTTAAATTGATTGTTAGGAGGTCGGTTGGAAGGTCCAACATCTTGTCTCCAGCCAGAATTCTGATTCTGCCATCCCTGTTGAAAATTGTTAGGAAAAGAATTACCATAATTGAAAGGAAAGTTACCCAATGGTATTCTTTGATGGCTTAGAAAATTGGCTTGCTCTTGCTCACTTCTGTCAGGGGTACAATAACCACATGGTTGTTCACCCATGCAATGCATACTGTTAGCCTAGGCCTCGATACTCAAGAGGGGGGGTGAATTGAGTATTTCAAATTTTCACGCAGAATCCCTTTCAAAACGGTTAGTAGTACACAAATGATGCAAGATAAGAGATATGATAATTATGAAGCACATTTCATACTAAAATATCTTGAGTTGAATAGACCATATTCAAGAATTGATTTTGATAAGTAAAGCAAGTTATTAGTTTAGGCAATTCTTGAAACACTTAGCATGCAATAATTAATTTCAATATAAGTATAACTTGAACAACTTCTAACAAATTAATTAAGCATGATAGTTTTACCAATTTGTTTAACACCAATATTTTTCTTCCTCAATAACTAAATCCAACAATGTTTAAGTCAATTGATTCAAGGATTTAATTTAATCTAACTTTAACAATGTTAACCAATATAGTTTGCAACTTGTAACATGCACTTAGTCCAATTTAATTAGGAATGATATAATGAATCAAGTGAGCAATTTAAGTGCACAAATTAAATAAGTTTAGGGAAGAGAGAATTTGCAAACCGATATAACGAGTTCCACCACCCCGGTGTACGTCTCGCCTTCAAGCAACCCACTTGAAGGATTTCCACTATTGAGAATTTGAGATTACAAGCTTTGAGCAATTGTCTCCTAGTGTCCCACACTCAAGAACCCAATCCTCACAAGCAAAGGGCAACCCACCCAATCTCACAATCTCTCAATACCCAAAGGTTGAACCCCAACCTTTGTGACCACTCAACCTAGAGTGAATACCTTGGTGTTTATGGTGTTTGGTTTACAATCAAATAACTCTCTCACTAGAGTAGATACACAACTTAAAGCTCTCACAAAAATAACTCTCAAGGAGAGGATATACAAATTTTGCTCACATAAAATAATTTCTCTCTAACTATTAAATAACTCACTAAGAGAATATGCCAATATAGAACAAGAGAGAATAAGTAGAAGAGCAAGAGAATGAAGGAGGAAGAAAGCAAATGGAAATGCTTCAAATGCTTGGTGTGCTGAATCCTTTGCAAGGCTTCCTATTTATAGCAAATGGAAGCATGGTCCAGACAGTAAATAATTTCTTCGACAATTTGAATGGAGCATTGTTTTGCAATTAAAAAATTCCTTTGATGACATGGAGCAACATGTGAAGCCATGTATCTAATTTCCATAGCAAGCTAGACCAGTGGAGAGTATGTCTGTTCTTAGTTACTTAAATTGCAACTTGCGTAGTGGAGACTTCGAGAGTGCACTCTGCTCAGAGAATGTTGGAATGTTTGTATTCATAGTGTGTTTCAGTTTGTCCAAGTGCGATGCAAGGCTGTCATATATTCAACACGGGTTCAAATTCAAATTCATATAACTTATTTAAATTAAATAAACTTATCTGACTCATGATGACATAGGTTAATCATCTGAGAGTAGCTTGATGTTTGAATTTACTTCTTGGAATTTTTAATCTTCAACTGCATATCATGCTGTAATTAATTCAGTGGCCTCCTCGCTCAAGCGAGTTTAATCATGCTTAAGCGAACCATGTATATTTCCTTTGATTTCTCTTCCACGCTTACTCACGCTTGAATCTACGCTCAAGCGAGCTTGTCCAGCGCTTAAGCGAGTTGGTCCAAACCTCATGTTCACGCTCAAGCGAGCCTTGTTTACGCTTAAGCTTGTAGACCCCTGATGCTCACGCTTGAATCCGCGCTCAACCATGTTATCACGCTCAAGCGTGTTGTCACCCTCTGTTCCACGCTCAAGCGAGCCTAACTCACGCTCAAGCGTGACTTATAGTTTTTGGACTCCTGATGCATCACGCTCACACTCGCGCTTAAGTTCCATTGCTTCACGCTCAAGCGTGACTTATCCAGCGCTTAAGCGCCAAGTTCCTCGTCCACGCTCAAGCGTGTCTTTACTCGCGCTTAAGCGAGCGCTCCTTACGCTCAAGCGTGCTTCCTTCACGCTTGGGCATGCCAGGCACCTGATTCTCATGATTCACGCTTGGTCCTTCGCTCAAGCGTGCCAGTATCATCAAGATTTTCAACCTTTGTTCCTTTGGCATTTAACAAGACAATTTGTCACTTGATTTAACCACTGAAGTAAATGCCTTGATATTTTCATGATTGAATTTTGAGTCTTGAACGTTTGCTTTGCTTGTTTGTCATTATCAAAACCTATAACAACATATAAACACACATACATTGTTTCAATTGAGCAGGGGTGGTAATGTTACTTGAGTAATTTGAAGTTTCTCCAATTGCTTACTCATAGCTTCAATTTGTTAGGTCAGCAATTTTTGCTGAGCCAACACTGCATCATTCATTCCCAATTCGAGTATACCTGGCTTCCTCTGTACATTACCTCTTTCATGTTTTGCTTGTCGGTCACTAATAGTCATTGATTCCAATATCTCAATAGCTTCTTCCACGGTCTTGTTCATTAAAGAACCACCTGCACAAGCATCTAACATCATCTTGAACTGAGGTAATAACCCATGGTAAACAATTCTTACCTTTTCGGCATCATTCAGGTTGTGGTTTGGACACTTTCTCAAGAGTGCCTTGAATCGTTCCCATGTTTCTCCTAATGATTCATCATTATTTTGAGAAAAAGAGTGTATGGCTATCATGGCTTCAAAATATTTTGAAGGAGAATAAAATCTTTCCAAAAATTTTCTTTCAACATCCGACCAGTTTGCAAAATTACCCGGTGGGCAAGATTTAAACCATTCTTTAGCTTTACCAATCAATGAAAAAAGAAATAATCTCATATAAATAGATTCTTTTTGATTGGGTTCAAAACCAATTGTGTTGCATAACTCATAAAAAATAGTTAAATGTTCATACGGTTCTTCATGATTTAAACCAGCAAATTGATTATTTTGAATAATATTTAAAGTAGCAGGTTTAATCTCCACTGGCACAACAGGTCCTTGAAACATTCCCGAAACTCAGGGTGGACCATTAATAGCAGCAAACTGTCCCAATGTTCTCCTTTCAGCAGCCATATTTGAATTTTCAAGATTTTTAGAAATAGAAGAAGAATTAGTTTGTGTTTTAGATTTCAAAGACTTGATTTTCTTTACAAACTTTTCTATCTCAGGATCAAAATAAATTTTTCCTGCAGTAGATCGAGTTTGCATACACAAACTAGAAAAAGAAAGTTAGTGTAACAATGATAAGAAAAAGTAAATAAATAAATAACAAAATTAAAAATTTACTAAGGTAAAAAAAATATTTAGCACAGTAATTAAAAATTTACTGTTTTACTAAATCAATTCAATCCCCGGTGACGGCGCCAGAAAACTTGTTGGCCCGGTAATAATGGTTGTTTTTGTTTACTACCGGGTCATTAATTGGCAAGCGCACCAATCGTTTATAGTTTTCAAAATTTAGATATCGTTCCACTGGGATTGAAAGTCCAATAACAACAGTAATTTCCTAGTCACTATGGTAAATGTAAAGAAAATTATAGACAAAAGAATGATTTATATACAATTTATACAGTATTCACAGGATAGCATGGTTGAATTGTTCATGAGATAAAAAGAAAATAAAAATCTATCTAAAAAATTGAGTTGCAATCTAGAATAGGTAAGATACTTGAGATAAACATAGATAGACAAATTATGTTGGAAATTGGATCCCTAATCTAGAATAACAATGAGGAACTCAAGACATGCATATTTAATCATCAAGTTTCATGTCATTGCAGCTTAAATTCATTATAACCGATCCCCCGTGATATAAATTCTAAGAATTCACCATAAAGTCCGATCCCTCGTGAGCTTTCTCAGTAAAAACTTGCATTAAGTCCTGGCCTTATGGCAAAAATGGTTAACAACCCCTATAGAATTGAGATACCAAGGGTATTCCAACTTTTACTTTCGTTAAAACAAGTTTCAATACGGCATGAATAATCATTCTCCCGTTTGACATTCACACTAATAAAACAAGTTTCAATACACATGAAAATCATTCTTCCGTTTGACGTTCATATTAATAAAAGATTGAAATACTAACATGGACTTGAATCATAAACATATAGAGGTCGAATTCACAACATTATACTCAATAGATTAGTTCACCAATTCCAACATAAATAGATTAGTTACACATGGTGAAAGTAAAAACAACACTTACAGAGGTTGACATTACGAAGACGATGGAAACTTCACGATACAACGATCACAATACACCACAACACTCTCAAGTATCTAGAAAACTATTCTAGAACTACAAACTCACAAAGAAATACTCAAAACTCGAGTGTAGAAGAGAGAAAAGAACTCTGAATGTAGAGAATTGGATGCTTAGAATAGTGTTGGATGGCCCTATTTATAGGGCTGAGGAAGGGTGCTGACGCTACGCGTTAGTGTGACGCTACGCGTCAGTCCCCTAACTCAGCCTCCATTAAACGCAGCTGATAGTGGCCACCTTGGAATATTTTATTCAATCATACATTGCCATATAGACCTGTCTCTACTTTCGGTTTGGCCATTGGTGCAGAGTGGAGTGGCCAATAATGGGTCACTAAGTGAGTGCTTGGCCAGCTTGGCTGTGGAGTCCACGCAGCTCTGACGCTACGCGTGGCTGTGATGCGTAGCGTCAGTATCAAAAGTACCCACGCTACGCATGGTGTTGATGCTACGCGTCAGCTTCTCCAGATCTTTAATTTTCTCTTAAATTGTTTACTTTTTCACTGCAAAACTAGAGAAAATTGATCAAGGGCATATTATTTCCAACAACATCTATTTATTGAATTTAAAACCTAATTTTTTAACAAATTAAACTAATTTTTATTATTTTTATGAAATTTTTATTAAAGGATTTATTGTAAATTTGAGGACTAACAACCGTCTTGTTATGACAATCGACCAAGACTTTGTCAGCGGATAACCATTCCATGCCTAGGATAATGTCCCGGTCTTTCATAGGTAGACATACGAGGGATACAACAAACTTTTGACCCTCAAGAGTCATCTCGACATCCTCACATTGAGTCACCGATCTCAAACAAGTATCGGTCGTTGTAGTCACCATTATAGATCCTCTCATCATACAAATAGGCACCCTCAAGCGCCTCACACAATCCTAAAAAATAAATGATTGCGTAGCACCAGAATCAAATATAACATGTACCATAGTGCCAAGGATTTCACACTCACCACGAATAAGATTTTCTGCTTACGCGGCTTCTTCACCGGGGACGACGAAGACTCTTTTAGCGGCTTGTGGTTGATCACCACCATTTTGGTTACCATGTCTTCCACCATGGCCATTGCCTCGACCATTACCATTTCTTCCACCATTGTGGTTTCTACCATGGCCACCATTTCGGCCACCATTATAACCATTTCCGTTTCCACGACCACGGCCTCCAAAGCCACCATGGCCTCCACGGTCACCATTAGGATTCGCACGTACAGGAGTGTTAGCATTAGCATTCCTTGCATTCAATGGGAAATTAAGGCGGATATGCCCCGGTTGATTGCATTGGTAGCACACCACCTCATCTTGTGGACAATCCCTTACCAAGTGATTAGCACCACACTTGAAGCAAGTTAGGCCTTGGACATTTCCACGACCTAGGTTACCACCACCGTAACCACCTCTACAAGTACCACATCCTCTTGCATTAGAGGATCCACCACGAATGAACTTGTTCTTCTTGAAGTGACCTTGCTTCTTGAAACTAGAGAATTGGCCCTTCAACTTAGGCTCGTGCTTACCATGACTCGAAGGAGCCACATCATCTTCTTCATAAATTCGACACTTATTCACAAGTGTCGAAAAGCTTCTTATCTCTTGATGTCAGATAGCCCGTTTGATCTTGGGCCTCAACCCATTTTCAAACTTTACACACTTGGATGCCTCAGTACCCTTTTGTTGATAGGGCGGATAGAATGCACAAAGTCATTCAAACTTGGAGGCATACTCCTCCACAGTCATACCCCCTTGCTTTAGCTCCATAAACTCGAGCTCTTTCCTATTCCGGTAACTATCCGGGAAATACTTCTTCAAGAACTCCCCCTTGAAGTTTTCCCAAACCAAGGGAATATCAACAAACACCATGCGTCCCCTAATAAGACGCCACTAAGCTTCAGCTTCATCGCGGATCACAAAGACTGCATACTCCACCTTTTGTGCTTCAGAACACTCGAAGCTAGCATAGATTCTCTCTAAATCATTGATCCAAGCATACGTATCCTCAGGCTTATAACCTCCATGAAACTCAAAAGGTTTCCTCTTAAGAAAGAGATCAAGACCTTGGGAGCCTTGCCCCATATTCAGTTGGCCTTGCCTTTCCAAGAGATCAGTTAATCGATTCAAGGCATTTGCCATAGCAGCAGCCTCACGATTAGGTCTACCAGCCATATTTTAAGCCTATACATCAAAACATGGCTCACACATAAGTAAACTAGACCAAACAATAACCTTTCAATTTATGAATTCAATGGTCTTAGCACTTATAAGCTTATTATGCACCACATTACATGATCATATCGATTTCAATACATAATCACAACATATTCATTATTGAAGGTAAATAGTGTAAGGACTCTTGGCCGGACTCAATCAACATAGACATTGACTTCAATTTAAGAGCACACGGTCGTAATTCAATTTAATAATCCATAACTACTCGAACAACATCAGTCATGTTTGTATGAAGAGCAACCAATACTCTAATACCAGGTTAAGAAGCCCTGAAAATTTGGGGGTAAATTTTTCACATTTTATAAAGAGTTATTCGATATAGTAAAATGTGGTGAATTTTAAATCAACACCCTGGGTCTATGAAAAACCTCTCTCATATATGGAGATAGGAGAGGGTGAATTAGAACGATTTTTCACAAGAAATTTCTAATTAAAAACAGCGGAAGAATTAATTAAATTGATGTTGTATGATTAGGTCCAAGGAAATTAAGCATCGTAAGATTCAATGACTTCTAAATATATCAAATGCATTATTAAGATGATGTAAAGGAGGCTTGATGAAATAGGGAACCAAAATAATTAAAGCCAAAACGTTTGAAGGCAACCAGACACTACTCACTCAAGCGAGTTCATGTGGTCACGCTTGGGCGAGCCAGCGATCGCGCTTGAGCGAGAGGGAAATCAGCATCAGGAGCCAATCTTGCTTGAGCGAGCTCCACCTCGCTTGAGTGAGATTGCTCCAGGAGCATCGGGTACGACACTGTCTGATTTTCGCTCGACTAAGGCTAGGCTCGCCTGGGTGAAAATCATCCAGAATCAATTCATTCCCCCGCTCGCTTGAGTGAATTGCCATCCATTGGCCATTTTGCTTGAGCGAAAATGGTCTAGTAACCAAACTCCTAATTCCATCCAGATCTCGCCTGAGCGAGTATGCCATTCGCTTGAGCGAATTCTGACTAGTGACCAAGCCACTGATACAAGAAGATCTCGCTTGAGCGAGTTCTGTAGAAAAATAGGGAACATGGTAAATTCATACAACTTAGCATTCCAAAATTCAATTCATGCCATTTTAGCCTGTTCTAATGCATTATACCCATTCAATCATATATTTGCAATCTCTTCTAATTGTCTATACATTTCAAAATCAATTACCATTCATTCAATGCATGAGATTTGGAATTATTCTCTCATAAATTTCATAAAATACTACAAGTGATGAAATCACATCATTCATTCATGAAAATTTAACATTAACAAACATCATAATTCATCATCTTACGTCATTTGGGTCATTAATGAAAATTGGCCATAGCCACCAAGGTCCAATTTTCCAATATGACCTTAAAAAATCATCATCCACAATCTAGATAACAAAATAAGCATACATATACTCTATATGCTATACAAAATCTAGATTCGCCGGCCAAGGCACTTCCTATACACCTATTTACCTTCTTCCATAAAATACACTTCAAAAGATTCACTCCTCCCATAAGTGCCCTGCATCATAAGTATAAAAATGGATAACATGGGAAAGTGAGTCATACATTCCAAAAGAATGAATATGAATACCATGTGATTATGTACATATACATCAGAACATGTATACTTTGCATACACATAACATTCACCATCTTGTCCATCATTATAACTCATCACCTTTGGCATACTTCCTTTCTATATGCAAATGCTCTTAAGCTAATACATATGCACAACGGATTAATTCAACAATTGCAGATCTGACTGTGGGAATATAAACACCAAATGTGGGTTTCAAGTATGATCATCTAACCATACCCCTACTGCAGTAGTAAAATATGTACACTTATCCTTAAATTGCATGCATTTCACAAATCTTTTACTGGTACCAAACCGCATCGCCCTTTTTGCAACACCGGTCATTCAAACCATGACCGCAGTAGACAACTTATTCGATATATGGTGTTGCGGGCCAACCATGAATCATATCATGGCAGCTGTGATCCCAAGGACCACCGGGGACACCTACTTATCAAGAGCCACCCCCACAAGGGTCAACCACATATGGCTCCCCGTAGCACAACATGGGCAGCTTCGTGACTCACACACCGAGTCACAAGGGATTACAAATCGCTCGTGCACAAGGCCGCTCTCCCACTGGGCCAACCGGGGGAATCCCCTAAAATTCCAACACTAGCAGCTATGCAGTATGCCATGGATGCAAATGCCAATCATATGTATTTCTCACTCTATGCATCCTATACATGCCACTCATCATACATCATCACCAACATCACCACAAGACTTTTTAGTGGATTTATTATTATTGGTTAATAATATTAGTTTAAACTTTTGTGTGGCATTTTTAATAGTTCTCATCCACATCATTCAATTCCATCATCAATACAATGACCTCAATTATTCACTATTAACCAAGGCATGTTATTCATTTACACTCATTCTCAATCAAACACCATCAACACTCATTATACACTTATGGTGGACTTGGGTATAACCTCATAGTATCAAACAATTCACACTACCATATAACACACCATGATTATTCTAAATGCATCAAAGCATGTTGCCAAAATACTTCATCAACACCATGCACAACATGACAATTCTTTATAGCATTTTAAGCAAGGCAAACATGCATGTCTACACATATGGAAATCAAATACCATTCAAACTCATGCACTTAGAAAATAAAGACTCCTCTCCTACCTCAAGAGAAGAATTCCGATTGATAAGACGCGCCCGCCTCGTCATTCAAAATGGGTCCTATATAATCATACATGTAAAATCCTAATTAATTAACCATTCAAGACACAATTTCAACCCTAATTAACCATCATTATATCTACCAATTCATAACATGTATAAGACATGCTATAGACCCAATTTTCATTATTTGTTAGGCTTCAGGAATTCTTTCCCATCAAGCCACATTTATTAAATTCAACGGCTACCAACAACAATAGCCCAACATCCATGACATGCCTCTCATACCAACACTCATACCTTCAATATTATGCATTCCGTCTTAAATATATCATCTAACCAACATTCTCCATTTTCCCCAATTCTTAAAGTTAGGGTTTCTACTAAAAACCTAACAACATTCATAAATAATCATCAATCTTCATCACCTTCTATCATGCCTTCATCTTCCTCATTTATTACCATTAGAGTTTGCATTTATGACTACCCATATTAGGGTTCACACATTAAATACCCTCATTAAATACCCATTCATATACATTAAATGTTCTCTTAACAACAAAACTCATAACTAATGGCTCATACTCTTGAGAAATAGCAAGAATCATACCTCAAGAGAAAAAAAGAGAGAATATTCAAGAGGGGAGGGTGCCCCACGAAAATAGAGGAGTAGAGGGGGAGAGCTCCAAGCTCCAATGATCTCCTTTCAAGCTCTCCCAAGGACAAAAATGGGGAAGGAAGAAGGGGCCACCACCTTTGTTGGGGTTTTTGGAAGAGAAGAAGAGGAAAACGCAGAAGGAAGTAGGGAAGGAGAAGAAGAAAGGTGTTTTGTCTAATTTGCTCAGCAAGCTAACGTGAAGAGAAGGGAAATATGAGCTTTTGGTTTTAATTTTAATTCGTCTCATTAAAGTTCATCATTTTATGACAAACAAGATCTATGTTTGGGCTTAATACTCTATCTGAAAATTATTCTGAATATATATTCAGACTCCCAATAATATCCTTAATAGCCCTGACCAATATCGTCCCAATCGGAGATACTTGGTACGACACCCATATTTTAATCGGGTTAATTTTCAGCTTATTCGGTCCCAATAATTACCAATAGTCTCCAAAAATATTAATTTAATCATTTCCAATATTTTGAGACATTAAATAATCCACATTGCATTATTTAATATTTATTTCCTTAATTAATCCTCTATTTTAAAATTTGGGATGTTACAACATAAGCTTAGTCGTCGAGTGTCAAGAGAAAAGGCATATAGGTTCTTACCTCCCTAAGCTTCGTTTTGCAAAAACCCAAGCTCTTAAACTTTAAGAGACAACAATAGTGGCTCACAACACAATCTGGAAGAGGAAGGAAAAAGAGCTTCGGATTAGGCACCCATGACCAAAAGAATTCGTAAGGGAGAAAAAAGGAGAATAAAATAGAACCGCAACATGCATTTACCTTAGTATGGAATCCAAATTGATACTTGAAGGTGGGAAGATAGATGACATGGAAGGGTGACGGATAGAGGAAGAAAAATAAGAATGACACATGCAAGAAATTGAAGAAGGAGCTTTCGGGTGTGAAGGGAACCAAGTAAGCAGAAAATGAGAAATGAGAGAAAGGAATTAGGAAAATTGAGAAAAGGAAAAGTAAAAAGAAATTTGTGAATTTAGAAAATAAATTAGTGTAATTAAAATTGGTTACTTAAATTTTAACCTAAGTAGGGTAATTAATTAAATTCTCAACCTCCCTTATTTTATTGTAGAAATTTAAATTTTAGGATGTTACACTTACTTTCTTGTTACATTTTATTTGCTTGCTTGTCATTTATTGTGTTTTAGAGTTTGCCACATTTTATTCCTCTCTTTGAGTTTAGCATCCTTTCTTTTGTCATTTTATTACTTGTCTTTTTCTACTCTTGTTTGTCACATTTTAATCCACTTTAGTTATTTACTATCCTAATTGAACATTTTTGGCTTGTCATTTCTTGATCTCTTATGTCATTAGAGTATTTAACTTTCTTGACATTCTTGAGATTAGCCTAAATGTTTATTACTTTTTGGTAGCTATTAACCCCCGTTAAAAGCAGCTCGAAGTGGCCATGATGGATTATTTTAATCAATCATGCTCAGCCATGTGTGCCTGTCTCCTCTTTCGGCGTGGCATGTAGCATGAGTGGAATGGCCAATATGTGGGTTAAAGGCTGAGTGCTTGGCCACCTGGAAATAGGATCCAACGTAGCCTCTGACGCTACGCGTGGGTGTGACGCGTAGCATCAGCATCAGAAATCCCCACGCTACGCGTGGGGTTGATGCTACACATCAACTCTTCAGTTCTTTAATTTTTCTCTTTAAATTCTTTACTTTTTCACTGCAAAACTAGAGAAAATTGATCAAGGGTAGATTATTTCCAACAACATCCATTTATTGAATTTAAAACCTAAATTTCTAAAAAATTAAACAAATTTTTATTATTTTCATACAATTTTTATTAAGGAATTTATTGTAAATTTGAGGACTAACAAATACCCCCAACTTGAGACATTGCTCGTCCTCGAGCAAGAGAGAAAATTAAAAAATCAAATTTGAAATCAAATTTTTGAGTTAGTTCGAGAATTTATCACAAAAAGTAATTTCACAATTTACCATTTTGAAATAACCAAAAATAGATATCTTATGTAATAAAGGTTTAATGACAAAAAATCTTTACAATGTCTTATTAACTAATCAAGCATAATTTCAGGCTTACCTCACAAGTGTTAATCTCTGTGTAAAGGGTAACCTGTTTCACTCAGTCAATCATAAAATCAAACAAATTTGATTTTGATTTTCATCTAATCAATGGTTAATCATATGGAGTTAACTCAAAAATCACAAGGTCTTTCCATGGGTTATAATGAGGCTTGGCTACAAGAAATCATAGTTTTTCTCATAATTCAAAAACCTGAAATCATAAAAAAGTATTTTATACTTTTTTAGGCTTTTTCTTGGCCCAAATCTCATTTCCCTTATTGGTGATAAATACCCCTAACTTGATTCTTTTGACTATTTTTTATTTGCATATATTTCTTTTCATTTTTCATTTATATGCATAATTTTGATTTTTCTTGAAAAGAATCAAGTTGTTAATTTTCACTTCCCATTTTTGTAAGAATACTCAAAATGATTTTCATTTTGCTCAAATACTCTTTTAATCAATCAAGTATAGGGAATGGTTAAAATTTGATAAGGGTTAAGGGTGCCAAAGAAAATTTTTTTTTCAGGCTCAAAATTGGCTTTCGAAGAATAAAATGATTTTACCATGGTAAGCTTTTTGGCCCAAGGTTTTTATACCAAAAAAAATGTACCTTGATCATATTCTTGAATTCTCTGTATAACAACACAAATCACAGATTAAAGCAAAATCAATTTGAATGAAGTTATGTCGAAGCCCTCAAGTGTTTAAAAGATCTCTCAGCTCTCCGGGTTATCAAAATTATCTTGATAGTTAATAAAATTATTGTAATTAATTTTTATCAAAATTCCTAAATTACAAAAGAATCGATAATTGATTTTAAAAATGGTTTTATTATGTAAAAACCTTAAGTGTATAAATTTCCTTATTTTCAAAAATTTAATTTATTTATTTGAAAGATAAAATTTATTTATTATTTATTTATTTTTATTTTTATTTTAGAAAATATGCAAAAATTAAACACACCACATAAAATAAAAACAAACCATAATATAATCAAAATATGCCAAATATCAAATCAGTAAAATGTATGATAAAAATGCAGAAAATAACACCATCAGTCCTCCATATGGTCATCCTCATCATCTCCCTCCTCATCGGCATCACCCTCAGAATCAGCATGTGCTCCAGATGGTCCACCTGTCTCAGGATATGTAGGTAAATCACCAGGCCAAGCTACATAGGAAGCAAAATCAGCAGGTGTCATAAATGGTGCTCCCTCTCCCTGTATCCTGTACTGGTAAAATGCATCATGTAAATGCATATAAGCACGATGAGAAGCAACTATCATCTGCATCATATACTGATGCTCTAAAGTCATCATGGCAAATCCATCGGTGATAACATCAGCAGAAGGTGGCTGAACTGGTGGTCTCCTCCGTCTCTGTCTAGGCTGAGCCTCCTGCTCCAGAGGTGGAAGCTCACACTGTTGGACGAAATAATCTCTGTTTACTACAAGCTTGGGAACTCCCCCCAAAGAACTAGTGAACTCAGGTGATGGCACGACAACTCCTTGCCTCCTCAGTAAGGCAGATATGATGAGAGGGAAGGGAATAGGGTGGTTCACCTTATACCCTAAGGCATAAAGGTGAATCTGCTCAGATATCAGCTCGACAATGTCAATAATATGGCCCTGAAGGATAAAATAAAGAAGGCAGCATCGATCAGCTGGAAGAGAAGAAAGGTGGGTGACACGAGTGATGTTATGGAGCATTAGGTATATCCATGCCTAAGCTATGGGAGTCAGCTGGGTCTTGAGTAGGTTCGATGGAGTCCTTCCAACCTTACACAGGTTGAAGAAGATTCCATCTTTGCTTAAGAAGTAAGCAACCTGATCTAGGAAGTATCCTAAATCAACATCCTCAGTAGCGACCTTGCTTCTGTTTTCCTTCCAGAAACAAGTATCACTCTCGGTAGTAGGCTGATAAGTCTTGAAAAGACTTAATAATTTTACCTTTAATTTAACTTAATCTCTTTAATTTTGTTTAGTTTGGCATTATTATTTAATAAATTGTCACTAATTATGGTTTTATTTATTTATTTCAAAAGTGTTTGAATTATGCAAGAAAATGATTAAAAAGATAAAGTAGTTAAGGAAATTTGTTTATTTGTAAATTCATTAACCTAGCGTACATACGCTAGACAGCCAGCGTACATACGCTAGGTATTTATTTGTTTACATGTGCAGGAACAGGTGCAGTAAGGAATTAAAACTTCACGCTTAAGCTTGGAAGTTCCATGCTCAAGCTAGAGGTCGCCATGCAATCCACGTAAATATCACAGCATGCAGCCTTCGATCACGCTCAAGCTCACTCATTCACGCCGAAGCGTGATTCCATTGCATTCATTAATTCAAGTTCACGCTTAAGCATGAAGTCCAAATGCAATCACGCCCAAGCGAATATTTAACAGAATGCATAAAATAAAGCTCACACTTAAGCGCCTTGCAGTCACGCTCAAGTGTGAGGTTGTTTATTCAGTTCATTATTTTTCCCTCCAAGTGAAGTGCTGCAGTGATCCCATTAATTATCGTTTAAGTTGTTAGTTACTATTGTACCTTAGTAATTTAAGTAATGTCTTATAATTAATCATTTATCTGTAATCATGTAATTAGTTTAATTATTAATTAAGTTTCCCTCGTAATTAATTAGTTAGTTAGTTGTAAGTTACCTATATATACTTGTACATACTCTGTAAACAGGGAGGAGAGAACACACAGAAGCAATAAGACGATTCATTTTCACATTTCTAATCTCTCTCTAATTCTTTTCTCTCTCTAAACTCTCTCGTCCATGTCTCTTCACATTCCTTCGACAGAATCCATTCCCATGGGTTTCTAAACCCCTAGGGTTGGGATTGCTAAAGCTTCTAATGGAATCTTGAAACTGCATTGAGGAAATTATCTTCTAAAGTAAGAGGAGAACAAGCTGAGAAATGGATCTACTCTGCTGAATTAACAAATTTAGATCCAAATAAAGAATCTCACCAGTGAGGAATCATGGTTGAGGCTTAGGTAACTTCTGGCTTTCTAACTAATTCAAGCCTAGTAATTAGGTGAATAGTTAGGGTTCAACCCTCAATTTTGCATTAGATTTCTCTGTCACTGAACACCTAAGGGATTAGGGTTTAATGCTTAGGAATTAGTGTTAATTACCTAAGGAATTAGGGATTAACCATCTGTGAATTGTCCTATTGCATCTGAAGCTTAATTGAACATCGATTGCATGTTCTTTGATGAAGTTATACAGTGAAGTAATCCTAACCTATCTTCCATTAATCACATTTCATCTCCTATATTGTTGCTGAAAATACAAAAACATAAAAAGTATAAAAACAACAAAAACAGAATGAATTCTTCACTGCGTTGTTCTGGTTCAGCTTGTGCTAGTCCAAGATTATGGTAATTACCTCAATCCCTGTGGGACGATCATATATATTACAAATTTAACGATTGGTGCGCTTGCCAAAAGAATATAATCCTCTGAGAGTTACACACCAAGTAATGGCTTAGGATTTATGCATCATAGGCTCCCAAGGATTACCCAGTAGGGTACTAATGGTATCCCGATCGTAAGTGATGTGCCGACCCCTCACCAAGCTCGTCCTCTACTGACTGATGTTCAGTGAGTCCTGGCGAGTCCTGAAGGCATTCGCATAAAACTCTATAACTAAGATGGGATCCCCCTTAGTAGGTAGGGAAAATAGGGGTCTCCATCTCCTCCTCTGGGTCTCATCCTACAGCTCAGGAAAATCTCCAGCATTCAAATCAAGGACTCTCTCCCAAATCAATGTCTGACCCTTAATCTGGTGAAATCTGGCCCATTTCATGTCAGTGCGAAATCTGGTAGGATCTCTAGGTCCCAGCTGCTCCTCACCCTGAAGATCTGGATCTTCAGAAGTGGTATCAGTGTCAGTGGTCCTCCTCTGTCTCTTCAGACCAGTAATAGGAATAAACTTCTTTGGTGCCATCTGCAAAAAAGAAATTTTACAAAAATCAAACACACATCACAATATTTTTTATTTTTATATTTTAACACAATAAAACATGCAAAACATCAAAAAAAATTAACATTCATATTTTTTATTTTTATATTTTATGCAAAACATCAAAAAAATAAAAACTCAAGCAAAAAATTTTAAATAAAATTCACACAACATATTATTTTACACAAACAAAATATTTATAAAGCATAAAAACAATATATTTTTGAATAGAATAAATTATGCAAAACAAAAATTAAACTTGCATATTTTTGGATTTTTTTAAAAGTATAACATACACAACATTATATCAGATTTACACAACATGTAATTTTAAACAAGAAACATATTTACAAAATTTATCAAATTTATTTATTTATTTTCATGCAAGAAAGTACAACAAATATACAATTTAAGAAATTTTATTAATTAAAAAGAAAAACAAACAAAAAAATAAACAGGACAGAATTATTAAAAATAAAAAAATAGGTTATACACTAAACAGAAAATAAAACACAAAATTAACAAAAAAATCAAAAAGAGGCTGACACTACGCGTGGGTGGGATGCTACGCGTCACCCTGTTCTTCCCACGCTACACGTCAGTGGGACGCTACGCGTGGGCTCGCAGAACAGACACTACAAAAATAGGGGTTGCGTAGCAGCAACCCCTTCCAAACCTCAATAAATCCATTCATTTCCCTACTCTATCAGCAATCAATCCCAGTGATCTTTTATCCTAATCCTATCCACATGCATTTCTAAGATTAAAATTTAAAATCAAAAGAGAAGAGGATTAGGACACTTACTTGGATTCCTTGATAGAATGTAGGAATGAAGAGGATTGGAGGGTTAAGAGAAAAGAGGGTTTTTAGAAAATAAGGATTCTGAGAAGTAAATGTAGAGGGAGGCAAAAATAGGTTTTAAAAGTTATGGACTTTGGGCCTCATTCTGGTTCAGTTTTAAAAACTGAACGAAGGTCTTGACGCTACGCGTCAGTTTAAAAATTTAGAACCCACGCTACGCGTCAGTGTGGCGCTACGCGTGGGGCTTCTGTTTTTCATTTTTCAAAAACCTTTAATTTTAAAAACCCCCTCTTTTTTATTTTTTTATTTTTTAAAATTATAATTCTAACTAAAAATTTGAAAAACATAAAAAAAAAATCAATGTTTAAAAAGAAATAATGGGTTGTCTCCCATTGAGCGCTAGGTTTAATGTCTCCAGCTAGACATTACCTCTGATCAATTGGGTGGTTTCTCAATTTTAGTTGAGGAATCACCCATCTTTTTCTTCCTTCTTCTCCGATGCTTGATTATCTGTCATTCATCATACAAGCAATCGGTTAATTTTAAAAAATTGAATTGATTGGGAAGAGATATACCTTGTTTACCTAATTGGTAAACTTTGTCCTCGGTATCTATTTTCATATATTCTTGAGCATTGAAGTTTACCTCTTCTTCATGAATTCTGACCACTATCATCCATTTGTCAACATCAACCATTACCCTTGCAGTCTTCATGAAAGGTCTTCCAAAGATCAAGGGGGATCTTAGTATCCTCCTTCATATCCAATACCACAAAATCAACCTTGAAGTGGTACTTGTCAACCTTTACCAGTACATCTTCCACAATCCCAATTGGTTTCTTGGTAGAGCAATCCACAAATTGTAAGTCTCTCTTAGTTTCTTTTAGTTCCAGATCACCAATACACTTCATCAAACCTAGGGGCATAAGATTGATACTAGCCCCTAAATCCAACAAAGCATTTCTGATGTTGATGTTTCCAATGAAAACAGGAATGGTGAAACTCCCCGGATCTTTAAATTTTTCCAGTGTGTCAAATTGTAAGACCTCCTTACAAATTGTTTCATGTTCTACTTCCACAGGTTCTTGAATATTTTTTCTTTTTTAATTTTTTCATTTTTTTCTTTTTCTCTTCTTCTTTCTCTTGCTCACTTTTTTTCTTTTTCTTTTTCTTCATTCTTTTTCTTTTCACAATTTTCTTTACAATCAATTTTTACAACATTCAAGAAAATAGCATTAAATGTTTACAGTAAAACCAGAACTTTTCAATTCAGCTATTTTCTTTGCTAGCTGACCCATTTGCAAGTCTGATGCTTTCCGAGCAGCTTCATTTATTTCCACAAAGTACAATAACTGTTGGATAGATTCCTCAATCTTTTCCAATCTTGAATTGTCAGTCTGTGATTGTTGTTGTTGCTTAAACTGATTGTTAGGAGGATGGTTAGAAGGTCCAGTACCAAAGTTCTGATTCTGCCATCCCTATGGTAATTGTTAGGAAAAGAATTACCATAATTGATAGGAAAGTTACCTAATGGTATTCTTTGATGGTTCAGAAAATTGGCTTGCTCTTGTTTATTTCTATCAGGGGCATAATAACCACATGGTTGTTCGCCCATGCAATGCATACATTGTTTCAATTGAGCAGGGGTTGGTGATGACTCTTGAGCAATTTGAAGTTTCTCTAATTGTTTGCTCATAGCCTCAATTTGTTGAGTCAACAATTTTTGCTGAGCCAATACTGCATCATTTACTCCCAACTCGAGCATACCTGGCTTCCTTAGTGCATTACATTTTTCATGTTTTGCTTGTCAGTCATTAATGGACATTGATTCCAATATCTCTATTGCTTCTTCCACAGTTTTCTTCATTAAAGAACCACCTACACAAGCATCTAACATCATCTTGAACTGAGGTAATAAACCATGATAAACGATTCTTACCTTTTCAGCATCATCCAAATTATGATTTGGACATTTTCTCAGAAGTACTTTGAATCGTTCCCATGTTTCTCCTAAGGACTCATCATTATTTTGTGAAAAAGAATGAATTGCTGTCAAGGCTTCAAAATATTTTAAGGGTGAATAAAATCTTTCCAAAAATTTTCTCTCAACATCGGACCAATTTACAAAACTACCGGGTGGACAAGATTTAATCCATTCTTTAGCTTTCCTAACCAAAGAAAAAGGAAACAATCTCATGTAAACATATTCTTCTTAATTAGGTTCAAAACTAATTGTGCTGCATAATTCATAAAAAACAGTTAAGTGTTCATACGGTTCTTCATGATTTAAACCAGCAAATTGATTATTTTGAATAATGTTTAATGTGGCAGGTTTAATTTCTACCGCGGCAACAGCTCCTTGGAACATCCCTAAAACTCAGGGTGGTCCATTGATAGCAGCAAACTGTTCCAATGTTCTCCTTTCAGTAGCCATATTTGAATTTTCAAAATTTTTAGAAGTAGAAGAAGAATTAGTTTGTGTTTTAGATTTCAAAGACTTGATTTTCTTTACAAACTTTTCAATCTCAGGATCAAAGTAAATTTTCCCTGTAGTAGATCGAGTTTGCATACACAAACTAGACAAAGAAAGTTAGTGTAACAATGATAAGAAAAAGTAAATAAATAAATAACAAAATTTAGAAATTTTAACTAAGGTAAAAAAATTTACCACGGTAATTAAAAATTTACTATTTTACTAAATCAATTCAATCCCTGGTGACGGCGCTAGAAAACTTGTTAACCCCTGTTAAAAGCATCTCAAAGTGGCCATGATGGATTATTTTAATCAATCATGCTCAGCCATGTGTGCCTGTCTCCTCTTTCGGCGTGGCATGTAGCATGAGTGGAATGGCCAATATGTGGGTCAAAGGCTGAGTGCTTGGCCACCTGGAAATAGGATCCACGTAGCCTTTGATGCTACACGTGGGTGTGACGCGTAGCATCAACATCAGAAATCCCCACGCATAGCGTGGGGTTAATGCTACACATCAACTCTTCAGTTCTTTAATTTTTCTCTTTAAATTCTTTACTTTTTCACTGCAAAACTAGAGAAAATTGATCAAGGGTAGATTATTTCCAACAACATCCATTTATTAAATTTAAAACCTAAATTTCTAAAAAATTAAACAAATTTTTATTATTTTCATACAATTTTTATTAAGGAATTTATTGTAAATTTGAGGACTAACAGTAGCATATTGAGGTGATTGAGATTGGATATTGAGAGTTCTTTAAGAATCAAAAGTGATAGAGAGAGCAAATTTGAGTGCATACACTTGTGAGTAGAGGGAATTATTTTTTATTTCTTATATTTTGTTGTGTTAACCATTTTCTTCTGTTCAAAGTTATAACATAACTTGTTAGTAGAGATTGAAGACTTGTAAATTAGAAAGCACCTTTGTGTAATAATCATCCTACATTGTGTGTCATTTGTATTTTTGTTTTCTCATTGTATTTTGGGAGTGTGTAAAATATATATATATATATATATATATTAGTTCTAGGGTAATTGCGCTTAGGTCTAGTTTATTTAATGCACACTAACTAGAATATCTCTTGTTTTTTTAATTTAAGGATTAGTTTATTTGCTTTCTTTACAAAAAATGACTAGTATCTCATCACATTCACTTTACGCATTATTTGCTATAGGCAAGATGTCTTCTTGTAGTAAGCATAAGAGAGATAATACACCTTCCCATAAGAGTGATCCTTGAAAAATTAAATGTCATGTATGTTAGGTTAGACAATGTAGAAAATGAGGATGAAAAACAAATAGAAAGATAAAAAGATAGACCTCATAGGAGAACTAGGCATACACATAATAATAATGACATTGAAGATAGGCCTAGGAAACACCATAGACATTATGAGGATGTGGGTCTAAAAGAGGTGAAATTGGAAGTTCCCTCATTCCATGGAAAAAGTGATGTGGAGGCTTACCTAGATTAGAAAATAAGACTTAAACAACTCTTCAACTCTCATTAAATCAAAGTAGAGAAGAAAATTAGGGTTGCTACCATGTCTTTTCCAAACTATAACTTGGTTTGATGGACCCAAATTTGCGAGGATGGAAAGGGAGATCACTTTCCTCCTATAGATGAATGGGGTGACCTAAAGGCATTGCTTAGGAAGAGGTATGTGCCTTCCTACTATAAGGGAAAACTTTTGGCTATGCTCAATAGACTTTCCAAAGGGACTAAAAGTGTTGAAGATTATTACAAAGCCCTAAAAATGACCATGATAATGGACAATGTTGAAGAGGATGAAGAGACCTTAATGCATAGATTTCTTCATGGGCTAAATAAAATATCAAAAGAAAAAAGGTCACATTACTTCTCAATATCTCACCAAGAAAACTATGATTTTAAGGAGAGAAGACCACTACTCTAGCCAAGAGGACTTTTCCTCATCTCACTCTAGCGAGGGCTCAAGTAGTGAGTCTTTTGATAGTAAACATATTTTAGGAGATGGGGGTGAGTTTTATATGATACAAAGGCTTCTTAGAAGCCATGTTAAAAATGATGACACTACACAAAGAGAGGATATCTTTGACACAAGATATTACATAAATGAAAAATTATGTTCTCTTATTGTGGATAATGGGAGTTATGCTAATGTGGCTAGCCAAAGGTTAGTCTATAAACTTGGTTATGCATTAGGTAATCACCCTAGACCTTACGAACTTCAATGGCTTAATGAAAAAGGTGAGATGCTAGTTAACAAACAAGTTTTACTTTCCTTTTCCATAAGCACTTCTAAAGATGAAGTTTGGTGAGATGTAGTACCTATGGAATCCACCCATCTTCTACTTAGGAGACCTTGGCAATATGATAAAAGAAAGGTCACTCATGAGGGTTTCACTAACACCCCTACCTTTGTGCATGACAATAAAAAGTGTATGCTTTATCCCTTAACTCCTAAACAAGTTATGAAGGATCAACTTCAAATAAAGTTTAAAAAGGATAAGGAGGGGTGTCATTCCACCTCCTAAGCCAAACCAAAAGTAAACAAAAAAGATACGGGAAAATAAATTGCCACACTTGATGACTCTAAGAGGTATTCCACTTTGTTTGCCTCCAAGTATGATGTGAAGAGAGTCTTTTTCCTTCACCAACCATTGTACATGCTTTATTGCCAATACACTCCAAGCACCTCTATATGCTTAATGGGCATCTTTTCTTTTCCCCGACGGATGTCAAACCTTTTAGAGGTAGTTTCTCCAACTTCTCATATTAACTATGGGATAGATTGGACATTAAGTGTACATAGTCTTCTTAGGGTTATTTGTAGGATGTACATAGTTACTATAGGGTCTTATAGGGTAAGGATGTGTCTATACTCCTCTGAGTTGACCTTCCTTAGAGTCATGTCCTTTTTGTTATTTCTTAAGTGTAGGACTTTTATAGGTTTAACCTTTTGTCCATCTCATTGAATATAGGACCACATAGTATATTTGACCATGTTGATATTTTTCACTTTCACAAAGGGTTATATAAAGAGCTAGTAGCATATTTGCATGTCATGCATACTCTAGCTCCTAGTTTAAATGTCATTACTCATTATAATCCCCTTAGGATAGCCCATCCTATGCTTTGTCATTATATGCCCATGTTTAGTCATATATCACATGTTCATATATCCACACCTCATATCATACTGATTCTACATCGCATAGATAATACCTTTTCTAGGATACATAAAGGTCTTCATAGTTTTTCATATGCATTCCTATAAGATCTTCTCATTGTTTTCATTGATGACATCTTTTCTTTTATCACTTTTAAGGTGAACAGATTAGTCTTTGACTCTAGAGGACATTTCTATTTCTTCTATTTTTCAACTTCTATTTCATCATTTTTTTCTTAACATTTTCTCATACCGTGGACTCATTTTTTTCCTCTTCATCTTGTAGGATTACTATTGCCTTATGAGTTGTTTTAGGTGAGCTTGGATTTGAGGGAAAATCTTCTTGAGGAAGGGGAGCATGATAAGGTCCATGGATGAGCTTAGTTTAGGCCTCTTTTATTTGTACATTCTTAGAACTTAGCTCAATAAACTTTTTGAATTTATTGTATCTCATTATTGTTAGAAGCTCATTAGTAGTTAGGATTGGGCCTTGCTTGGCCATATTTCTCATTTCGGGCCACTTTTGGGTCTTGTAAAGTCATATTCTTGCTTTGGGCCACTTCGGGGCTATGTACCTTTAGGTTTTAGGCCTTAGGTGAAGCTTTAACAAGATCACCCAAGTTAAGTTTGAAAATATATCACTTTAAAGAAGATATAAATAGGCTGCTCTTTTTGTAAAAGTCTTTTGAGTCATAATTGAGATTTTTAGTAAGAAGTGAGGAATTCTCTCTAGATTTTGGAGAGCACTAACGCTCTCTCATGTTCTTATCCCTTGGGCTTCTCCAAGGGTGGTGAACATTTTTCTTATCTCTAGCACCTAGAGAGTGGCCCAATTCACTCTTGATCCATAGTCTCTTCATTATCTCTTCCATTCACATCATTTTCCTCTCTTTTAGCCTAGGAAATCTGAAATTCTTGCTTCATTATGGATCAATTTAGCATTTGGCCATGGCTTACTTGATATACATTTGAAGAGTTTGAAGTGGAAAAGCTTGGAGATCTAATGAGAAACTCAATACTAGGTCCATGCATGCATAGAAAGGCCTACATCACTTACGCTTAATTTAGGTCATAATTTGATCTTAAACATTTTTTATCTCAATTTGCTTGTCCACAGTTTTAAAAGTGTATCAATGGTTTCCTCTATGTTAGCAATGCATGTGTGTAATGAAGGAATACAACGCCGTTTTGCTTCACATAGAAAGCAAGTTTTTGAAAGAACACGGACTTCTTTGATGTTACGTACTCACTTGGTCTTTAATGCATATATAACATCAAATCTTGTAAAAGTTGGCAAGTACACCAATTGTTTAATCAAATATAGTTCAATATCTATCCATATGGATTGTGTCCAAGTATCAATATATATCTATTCAGTCACTATTTAAATTAAAATGCATAGAAGAAGTAGCATTTGTACGAATACAATTTAAGAAATAAAGAGAAACTATTTTTGTTTTTGTGTGAAATTGGTTGCAATAAAGAAGAATATCATAAGAAAGAAATAATAGAGGAAAAAATGATTAGGTTTTGTAATCCTTTGCTGATTCTATTTGATGTAGTTGAGGTTTCTTATGAATGTGTTTGGAACAAGATTTAAATGTCAAATTCTTAAAATTAGACTTAACCTGATTCCTTGGTGAGAAATATCAAATTAGTGAGTCAAGACATTAACCATCTTGACCATGTAGGGTTAACATACCAATTTGAGGAACCAAAATCAATTAGACCTCACTAATACCCCCTATCTCTCAATGTGGCGACTTATCAATGTCATATCTCCTTGATTCTAATTTAATCATCTTTGTCTCCCAACGCTACTAAGTAAATTGTTATATATGGATCAAATCTGAAGATTTACATGTATATAAATCAAGAACTATGGTTGAATATGAATTTGAAGCACAAATTAACACAATTACATGGAGTTCCTCTTTGAACTCATCTTCACCCTATTGTGAAATCTTAAGAGAACATGATGGAAGTTGAAAATGTAATGAAGAAGTCCATAACTCAAGATAAAATTAGAGAATTCTTCCTTGAATTAGGATTAGAAAAGAGGAGGATTGAGTTACAACTAAATAAAAGAGAGACAAAATCATAAAAATGATGATTATGATGGGGTCCTACTGGGGTGTTAATGAGTTTGTTTGTTACAAGTTCAAATTACACATAAATATAAAAAGAACATCAAACAGGTAAGTCCACACTTCTTTTCTCGAGAATGACCTAACATGTAAAGAATTAAGTTAGGCATAATGCATAAGTTATCAGGGCAAGTCCACAACCATTTGCATGACTAAATGCACACCTAAAAGAGAATTACATAAAAATAAAGTTTTGTTGTTGCTATCGCGAGTGTGAGGTCATGCAAATCTACAACCCCACACCAAGAATGATTTCTACTTGAACATGGAGTCATGTAAATCAACAGCTTAAGGCCTAGAATCTTGAAACTTTATGATCTGATTGTGAATTGAGTGACCCATGCTCTGTTACACACCAAGGTGCTCTGAAAGCTTATTCTTCACTTTCTCTTCATGATTTTTGGGTCTAATGTTCTTTTTACTTATACCTATAAATATAATTAATAATAATTAAGATAAAAATACTTAAATATGGATGCCTCTTAATATGACATAGATTAACCATGATGTGAATATTTAATGAATTTATCTTATTAGCTAAAATTAGATGAAATAACTAACAAATTGGCACTAAAATAACTCTAAAAAAAATGTGTCTGATAGAGACTCATTAATTGTCAAGCTTAATGCTAAAGAAAGGCCAGAGAACACCAATGATTGAGTGCAATTATGGAAGAAAAAGTTTTTAGAAGGCGTTGATTCATCTTTGTTTAGGGTCTCGACAAGTTTTGACTTTATCCATTTGATGTTTTGATCACTTGTTATGTTTTATGGGTTCAATGAAGCGTGGATGTGTGCATGTTTATCACGTTTTGATGTTTTCTTGGTTTAATAATTCATCATGCATGTGATTTGTTTTTTATTTTAAGGAATTTAGGTATGGTATGTGATAGTAATCATTATTTTTGGTTGTTATAGTTATGAAGTTATTTCAATTAAAGGTTGTTCATGGAAGTTTGTTTAACATGGATCCAAGTGGAAATACGAGGTCGAGAAGAGTGTTATTGTGACATTGATGTTAACTGGTGGAGCTACTTTGAAGTCTTAAGACTTGTGAAAGACTAGGGCTATATTTGAAGTAATTTAAATGTTATAATGGGGCTATGGAGATGTATACTATATCACAAAAAATTAGGATGGTTGAGTTATATGCAGTGCATGAAATCTCTAATCCAATTATTGTTGATGAGGAAGCTTCATTACTTGAGGTTGGAAAATAGGGTGAGGGGTTAATCTTGATGAATAGGTGCAAATTTATAAGGCTAGTGGTGTTTAAGTGTAAGGGGAGTTGATTAGGCTAGTAGTTGTTCAAGTGTAAGGGGTTGTTGAGGCTAGTGGTGTTCAAGTGCAAATTGATGGTTTTGGTTATGGTGTTCATTTTCCCATAAATAAGGCTACTAAATATGATTAAGCGTAGGGGAAAGTTAATGATCCATGACCCAATAGGTGTTAATGATGACGAAAATAAGGATGATGGTGTATTGATATTAGTTTAGAAGATAGTGATCAAGAGAGGAATGATGTACATGTTTTAGTGAGGTAAATAACAATGTTAGAAATACTGATGCTGGAAGGTCCTAGGTTGTGAGAGTAAATTTTAAGGGGAAAATGGTTAACACTACAACTCCCATCAAGAAGATTAAAAGGGCCTCAACTTTGCTTCTTTAATGCTTTTTGCATAGACACTAGTCTTCTTCTATCACTAAGATTTTGTCAAACACATCCCTTATTCATGCCTTGCAAAGAAAATGCACCATCTTGAAATTAAAGAAAAAAGATACCATCACCATACATATACATATCAAACTGAAACCCATATTTCCAAAACAAAGAAATTAAAACATTCTGGATTTTTAATACCCTATATTTTTTGTAGCCCTAGATACACCTAACAAAATTTTAAGCTATTTTTGAAGTGCATAACACAGCTTCATCAGGACATAGTGTAACACCCATTTAATAAAAATACGAGGAATTTTTTTTTAGTTTTAGTGGATCTATCAGGTCGCACAGAAACCCTAAACACATATAGGCATCGCTATACGGTTCTCAAGAAAATTCCCAGGCCGAATATATAATTTGATAATACCATATACTTTTAATTTACTAATTTCTATGCATAAGCATTCAGGAATAAAATGACTATAAAACCTCAAGTGAGGTTATCAACTACTTATTTTTCTACTATATACAAACATATAACATATGTATTAAGAGTGTCGGCCAAGGCGATACTATACCTAACAAGTACCGAACCGGATTCAATGTAATTTACTAATCAAATATCTAGTTTCAACACAAACAATAATTCATCATAAACATTACCGCACCCACTATCATTTAATACGATTACATTACCTCGAATGTAGTCAACCACACTCATCACATATTATAAGTTGTCCCACAACATTCAAAATCATAATATTTATATGTATATGTATATGCATGTGGATCCGGCTATAACAATGGGAATTACATAATATAATAATATATCTCAACTCCCAACTAATTCGGCCGTTTTATGGGTACCAAACCGCTCACCCATTCATGCAACACAATCACTTCCAGCGACAACGATAGTGTTACGGGCCAGCCTTGAGTGCCACTCAACGACGGCTGTGGAATTTGAAGAAACTATCACAGGGTCTGTGTCTTACCATCAAGTTGCTCTATCATTTGGGCTGACATCACAAGCCATCTACAGTCATGTGTGTGCCTGAATGCAAATGTTATGCTAAATATTTATCAATCATCAATAAACTACCTGATTACGATCGTCAGGATCGACCACTTGATTACCATCAGCAAAGGTTTCATCTTAACATATCAACAAGCATAACACACAACAACTAACAATTAATTATCAACATAACATTCACTAAGCTACCTCAAGCTTAATAATCATCAACATATAATATCAGTTATCATTATCAAATATCCTCATCATTATCATTCATTGCAATCCAATGCAATTAACAACATAAACCATCAATTCACTATCAACAAAATCATTAATTTTCATATCATCACAACATAAATGAACGGCACCGAGACATTAATTCATATCAGAAACAGTTATCCAAAAGAGGATATAGTACAAAGCAATAAATCACACAATCACAATCAATTCATAAATCAACTCATATCCCCTTATCCTTCATAATCTATACATTTAAAATATAATGTTCCCCCTATTTGGAATCCTCGATTCCCAAGCTTGAAAGGATCCTCGAACGCTCCGATATAATTATTGATTTCTGGTTTCCAAGGCCAGAAATTTCTAAATTAATGATGATTGTTTTAATAATTTATTTGCTACTTAAAAATCATATTTTGACATTTAAATAATCAACCCTCATAATTTTAATAATTCTAATAAACTCTAAAATTTAATAATTATTATTTTAACATCTTTTAACTATTAATTGTCAAAACCACAATTAAATATTATTTTTATACTTCAAAATTTTTATGTCTTATAGCAACATTTATATATAGGTCTCCAAGACCACAACGACTCCAACCGAGCAATTACATGGATCGCCTCAGTCCATATTCACTGAAAAATGACAACAACTTAGGAGTGCGCATATATATATTAAATGACAGATACTGATCCAGATTCAACATAATTTACTAATCAAATATCTAGTTCCAACACAATCAATAGTTCATCATAAACACACTACACCCACTATCATTTAATACGATTACATTACCTCGAATGTAGTCAACCATACTTATCACATACTATAAGTTGTCCCACAACATTCAAAATCATAATATTTATATGTATATGCATATACGTGTGGATCCGACTCTAACGATAAGAATTACATAATATAATAATATATTTCAACTCCCAACTGATTCGGCTGTTTTACAGGTACCAAACCGTTCGCCCATTCATGCAACACAGTCGCTCCCAGCGATAACAGTAGTGTTGCGGGCCGGCCTTGAGTTCCACTTGAAGGCAGCTGTGGAATCCGAAGAAACCACCACAAGGTCTGTGGTTTACCATCAGGTCGCTCTCCTATCTGGGCCGACATCACAGGCCCTTTATAGTCTTTTATTTGTCTGAATGCAAATGTTATGCTAAATAATTATCAACCATCATCAAGATCTACCGCTTGGTTACCATCACCAAAGGTTTCATCTTAACATATCAACAAGCATAACACACAGCAACCAACAATTAATTATCAACATAACATTCACTAAGCTACCCCAAGCTTAATAATCATCAACATATAATATCAGTTATCATTATCAAATATCCTCATCATTATCACTCATTGCAATCCAATGCAATTAACAACATAAACCATCAATTCACTATCAACAAAATCATTAATTTTCATATCATCACAACATATATGAACGGCACCAAGACATTAATTCATATCAGAAATAGTTATCCAATAGCGGATATAGCACAAATCAATAAATCACACAATCACAATCAATTCATAAATCAACCCATATCCCCTTATCCGTTCATAATCTATACATTTAAAATATAATGCTCCCCCTATTTAGAATCCTCGATTCCCGAGCTCGAAAGGATCCTCGAACGCTCCGATTTAATTATTGATTTTTGATTTCCAAGGCCAGAAATTTCTAAATTAATTATGATTATTTTAATAATTTATTTGCTACTTAATAATCATATTTTGACATTTAAATAATCAACCCTCATAATTTTAATAATTCTAATAAACTCTAAAATTTAATAATTATTATTTTAACATCCTTTAACTATTAATTGTCAAAACCACAATTAAATATTATTTTTATACTTCAAAATTTTTAGTCTTATAGTGACATTTATATAGATAGGTCTCCAAGACCACAACGACTCCAACCGAGCAACTACAAGGATCGTCTCAGTCCATATTTACTGAAAAATGACAACTTAGGAGTGCACATATATATATTAAATGACAGATACTGATCTAGATTCAACGTAATTTACTAATCAAATATCTAGTTCCAACACAATCAATAATTCATCATAAACACACCACACCCACTATCATTTAATATGATTACATTACCTCGAATGTAGTCAACCATACTCATCACATACTATAAGCTCCACAACATTCAAAATCACAATATTTATATGTATATGCATATACGCGTGGATCCGACTCTAACGATAAGAATTACACAATATAATAATATATCTCAACTCCCAACTGATTCGACTATTTTACGGATACCAAACCGCTCGCCCATTCATGCAACACAGTCGCTCCCAGCGACAACGATAGTGTTACGGGCCGGCCTTGAGTTCCACTCGGAGGCAGCTGTGGAATCCGAAGAAACCACCACAAGGTCTGTGGTTTACCATCAGGTCGCTCTCTTATCTGGGCTGACATCACAGGCCCTTTACAGTCTTTTATTTGTCTGAATGCAAATGTTATGCTAAATAATTATCAACCATCATCAAGATCTACTGCTTGGTTACCATCACCAAAGGTTTTATCTTAACATATCAACAAGCATAACACACAACAACCAACAATTAATTATCAACATAACATTCACTAAGCTACCTCAAGCTTAATAATCATCAACATATAATATCAGTTATCATTATCAAATATCCTCATCATTATCACTCATTACAATCCAATGCAATTAACAACATAAACCATCAATTCACTATCAACAAAATCATTAACTTTCATATCATCACAACATATATGAATGGCACCGAGATATTAATTCGTATCAGAAACAGTTATCCAAAGGTGGATATAACACAAATCAATGAATCACACAATCACAATCAATTCATAAATCAACCCATATCCTCTTACCCATTCATAATCTATGCATTTAAAATATAATGTTTCTCTTACCTGAAATCCTCGATTCCCAAGCTTGAAAGGCTCTTCGAGCACTCTGATTTCATTACCGATTTCTGGTTTCGAAGGCTAGAAATTTCTAAATTAACGATGATTATTTTAATAATTTATACGCTACTTAAAAATCATATTTTGATGTTTAAATAATTAACCTTTATAATTTTAATAATTCTAATAATTATTATTTTAACATCTTTGACTATTAATCACCGAAACCATAATTAAATATTTTTTTTATACTTCAAAATTTTTATGTCTTATAGTGACATTTTTATTCAATAAATCTTTCTCAACATTATATATAGTATATTTATAATGTAAAATTTTATTTAAATAATTTAAATAATGTATAATAATTTAATTCCTTAATAAAATATATTATAAATTTTTATTACTCTCAACTAAATTATAATTTTTATATAAAATCTCATTTTACTCATAAAATATTATTTTAATAATAAAATTCATAAAAACTTAAAATAATTATTTTTAATAATCCAAAACAACATAAACAGGTATTTTAAAGCCGACAAGTTATTATGGTATATTTTAGAAAATTATTGACTTACTGAAATATGCCAACGGTTGTCCGGATGCCTCCGGTACCAATTATGCTTAATAAGGAATATCAAGAATTTATAAAATCACTAACGACACCCAAACTGCCCACGCGACAATGGTACCCAAAATGATCCTTAACAATTCATGAAATTGAAACTCCCTTTATGTTTTTATAGTTGCCGAGAGAAGGAGAGAAGAGCAATGACACATTTTTTTATTCCTTCCTACATATGCAGGACAGCAAGAGAAAAAGGGATAGAGCGTGTGAGTGAGAGATTGGGAATTGAAATTAAGTAAGAAAAAGGGGGATCGCTGACGAGAGAAAGAAACAAAAAAAATAAGAGAGCATATGAGGTTGGGAGTTGAGACGCAGAGAGAGAATAGGAATAAATAAAAAGAGGAAGCAAAGATAGTATGTTAAAGAGTGAATGAAGAATTAAATTAAACAAAAGAAAGAGGGGGTCGGAAAGCATGAGTGAGGCAGAGAGTTTATAGGTGAGAAAAAAATAATGGTTGAAAGAGTGAGAGGTTAAGAACGTGAAATTGAGGGTGTAGGGGAGAGAGACACGTGGAGCAGAGAGAGGAAGACGTGTGGAGTATGTATGCAGATAGTGAATTGATAAAAAAAAATAAAGTGTTTGAGAAAGAGTGATTAAGAAAAGTTGAAATTAAAATAAAAGGGTCTGTAGGTAATATGAGAAATATAGGCCCGTAAGAGAGAGAAAAAAATAGATAGCGAGCCAAAGAGGTTGAGACGTGAGAGTAATTGAGAGAGAGAAGAAATCATTAAAAAAATTATTAAAGAAAGGGGATGTTACACATAGACAAATTGGAACTTTTAACCCTGCTCAATCTAGTTTGGCTCATTAAGTATGAACCCTCGGAATCCATAATAAAACATTGAGAAAGAAATACTAACCAACAACTACATAGATGGAGAAACAAAAAGAGATGGAGTTACAAGTAACGAGGAAGAATGTGAAGATGGAAGAGATGGTGATTTTAACTGCTAAAGAAGGTGAAGAAAAATAGTGCATAAACCCTAGATCCCCTATCTAAAATTCCAATTTCTCTCCTTAATAGATCTATTTCACCCAAAACAAAGCAAAAAAAAAAAAAAAGACACATTCTGTTAGAGTTACCAAAGAGAAAAACGCCAATACACTTTTAAAATGTATGAGACCAAATTGAAACAAAATTATTTAAGATAAAATTATAACTTAAAATAAATATAAAAGATCAAACATATATTTTAAAATAATAAGTATTAAATAATTTTAATAATTTTTTATTTAATATATATTCTCTATTAAAAACAATTTTGTTTGAGTTGAGAACATCCATATTATGATAAATCTAACTTTATATATTTTACATCCATAAAATTTCAACCAATATCTTATTTAAAAAATATCAAAATGTACCCAATTAATGTATACGACAAAAAAAATCTGAAAATGGTATTATTCCTTTCAATGGGCGTATAGTGCATCAGGTGTACTTGATGCGACACCATCTCTTATGAAGAAGCAAAAGAGGATAAGACCAAAAAGAAAAACCCAAATCTTAAAGGCATAATGACAAGAGACATTCCTAATCTGGCTATTTTATTCGTATGATCATTATCATAATGCAACTAATATAAATACTTTTTCAGCTTCAAAAAATGAATGTTTTATTTTACAAGGTTCTAAAGAATCAGGAGCTTTGTTACATTTATTTTTGTATTTTATTAACTATTTAATGTTTTCACAATTATACAATCAATAGATGATAATTGAGTTTAACTTTAATTAAAGAAAAGTTTAAAAAGATAAAATTATTTTTTTACAAAATAAAACAATAATTACTCTCTTAAAACTATATATCCTGGTTAAGATAAGCTTTTATAATATAAAATAGATTGAGTAATTAATATATTAGAGGTCGTCGCCCCCATAATACTGCGGTGAGAGTAGAGCTGGTAAAATGGGTTGACTCATATGGGCTAGCTCAAACCCTCACGTAAAAATATAATACATGGGCCTAAAAAGTATTCACAATCAATAAGCGGGGAAAAAAACACAATCCTAAAAGAGCCCGAAAAAACTGGCCGAGTGTCGGCCGCCCCATGGCCGAGCATTAAAAAAAATTAGCTAGGAAGGGTGCATGCTGCTGCGTTAGGGTTCACAAAATTCCCTCAGTTTCTATTTTTTAATTTTCCTCCTTACTCCCTCCCCCTCTCTCACTTGACGACGGTGCCTCACCTCAGTGCCTGCCTCCCAAGTCCCTCTCGCTCGACGACGGTGTCTCGTCTCATCACTCTCGTGCTTATGCCTCTTTCTTCTCTCACTCGGACCTAGTGCCTTCCTCTGATCAGTGTCGTAACTGTGTGTCTTCCTCGGTGTCGTCATTGTCGTGCCTCCGTCTCTCACTCGGTGATCCCTCTCTCACTCAGGTTTTTCATTATACTTCAAAAAGATGTGTCTTTTTTTCTTCCTTTTTAGCATTATAAATTATAACCCCCTACTTGATGTCAGAATGATTATATATAGCTATGATTCGCATCCATGCATTTCTGCATTAGCATGACATCATAAAGTGCTATGATTCGCTTAACCCTAAAATTTACTATTTGAGATTACCGATTATAGCACTACGATTTGTTGTGCAGTTCTCATGAGGTTGCCGATTATAGCACTATGATTTGTTGTGCAGTCCTCAAGGTACCACAGATTTTGGCACTACAACTCAATGTGTGGTTAACTGGATATCACCACTTTATAACACTATGATTTGTTGTGTGAATTATCCTTTGGCACTATGATTTGTCGTTGATGAAGTCGGATCCACATTGTATGCTTTTATGCATTTGAAAAGATATGATTTTGAAAGTCCATGACATTTGATCATTTTCATCGAAAGAGTGGTGAGATGTGTACATGTATAGGTATTGGAAGAATTGGAGGTATTTGGTGATGATTTATGTTGAAATGATGATTAATATATATGTAGTGATCTTGAGGTTGAGTTGATGATTAATATGTATTTGATGATATTTGGGATTGAATTGATATTATATGTGGTGATGTTTAATGATCCGGTCTCAATACCGGTATCCGTTCTACAAAACATATTTTAACGTCTTTGACAGTTTACTAACGTACAACCGGTGTCATCGGTATACATCCAGACTCTAATTCCGTATCAGGCGCTCTCCCTATACTGGTTGTCCAGGATAACACCATGACACCGGATAAAATACACGTCACCATACATAAAACAAAGGGCAATGCTACAGGGACCGATCAATAATTCCCCCACACTACGAGCCAAATTCTGCTCACGGGAATGATCTTGTCCCCTAAATCCAGCCTACACTCCATACGCTCAATATAAAATAGCCACTTGACCCAATCATACTGGTAAGTGCGTAATAAAATAATAATTTAAAGTGTTATTGGAGGTTAGTGGTTCCTCACTAACGAATCCTCGAATATCGAGCCAATCAGGTATATGAACTTTCTTCATCAATGAAGAAAGGGATCTTCGACTACTTTTCAACTGACAATTACTCTCTGAAAACATTCCTCACTTGGAATATTATCACTGACTTGAGCGTCGGAGAATCTTTGCAGGTGACACCACCTTTCGCCCACTCCAACGCGTGAGGACGGTGTGAAGGACCTCCAGGACGCCCAATCCGCCCTCTTTATACAGAGATATCAGATATATAGACCGGATACTCACATAACCGGTCCTCAGAGATGTAATCCTTTCACTATTTATGACTGCTCCGACACCGGATCTCTTGACCCCGGTTCAGGACAGATCATTGGCATGCCCAGTGGGACCCGATAAAGTTATTCCCATATCCTGAGAAAGAACAAGTGATCATCAATGGAAGGCGGAGCTCATGATTTCGTGGAGAATCAACCTGAAGGCAGAACTAACCCCAACACCTTCAGAAAGCTTAACTTCGATTCTCATGCGGGCAGCTTAAAGAAGGTGGTACCAGTGTCTAGCCCCGATCCTCGTGATGAGTTGATCAGTCAGCTCCAAAAGGAACTCGCAGAATTGTTAAGAGAGAGAAGGCAGAGTAAGGACAAGGAGTCATCTCGCACAAGAGAAACTCCCCATACAACCGATGGAGAAAAATCTATAACTCTCCAATACTCAAACATCCCCACGTTCGAGGGGAGAGAATAGACCCACGATTCTAATGATGGAGCTGCTCGTGGGAAGAGAGAACTAATTACAACACCCCCGGTAACTTACAAACTCAAAGTTCCTTTCTCAAGGAGGCTTATGAGTATCCACATCCCCAAACATCTTCAAACCACTCAGCTACTCTCCATTGGAAAGTATAATGGCGAAACTGATCCTACTAAGCATCTTGATGCTTACGTATTTGAAGCCATGTACTTAGGGGCTGATGAAGACATGATGTGTCGGATGTTCCCGCGAACATTGTCAGAAGAGGCCCTCGGCTGGTTCAAAGGTTTACGCTCAGGATCTATAGATTCTTGGGCTGAAATGGCAGCTATTTTTGAAACTCACTTTGTCATCTCTAGAGATGTTCCCAGGACATCTCATACTTTGGCCCAAATTAAGCAGGGCGAAAACGAAACCTTAAAGGATTTCCTGAAGAGGTTTTACAAGGAAGCATCCCTGGTTCCTAACCTCACAAAATCCATTAAGCTGCATATCGTAATCGAGGCATTGCAGCCAGGATCAGCCTTTGCTCTCTCACTAGCAAAAAGCCCGCCAACAACATTTGAGGAGTTCAGGAAAAAAGCCTCAAAGTATGTGGGTATAGAGATGCACCTAGAAGCTATGGCTGCAAAGAAAAAGCCACCAACACCACCTTCACAGCCGCGGAGAGATAAGGAGAAAACGAGGTCAGAACGCATGGAGAGGCCATTCAACAACCCCAAAGTTAATAACTCCTCTCCTCGACCTCGAGAAAGGCGTGTTAATTCCTTTAGCCATTATGCACCTCTATCAGCCAGGCCATCTCAAATTTTGAGAGAGGTAGGATGGCCAGTGTAACACCCTCGGTTACACCTTAATAAATTCTAGAAAAACTCGTAAATTTTTTTTTAAGATATGATTGTTAAAAAGAAACTATCGGAATAAATTATATACATTATTTCTGAAATACCTCACAAATATTATTAAAACTTTATAAAGTATATGTACATTCATCCGAAGAAAATAAACATTAAACATTATAAGAAAGAGAGGAAACTCCATGGCCCAGAAGCAGTTACTTATTAACATTATTTATTCATTGGACCACGGTATTCATACCGAGCTCCCTTTCTAGAACGTGCTATATTTACTGCCGATATTCTTCGATCCTTCCCTCTGAACCATCAATTTAAAACATGTGAAACAAAAACACGGAGAAAGGAGTGAGAAACAGAATATAATATTATTGATTAAGACATAAGCAACAAAGGGTTTTCACAAACCAATACATAATAATATCAATCACAATCACATACACAATCAATTATGAATGCATGAATGTATGCAATATCTTCATCATAACTTACCTATATATGTGGGCCCTTAAATTTTAATTTGCACTGGGCCAACCAGGAGTTTACACTGTTCCATAAGTCCGGATAATAATAATATGAACAACTCAACTGGCATGGAAACACTTAGAGACTAGTCAGATTGAGAAAGTTTTTATTGTGAAAGTACCCGACACTAGGGAGCTACCCTAGGTCCCCTGAAGCACCCTTTCACACCCTCTCATCCCAAGGCTCGTAATTAAGCCTCCTCTAATGTATCCTCGGTTTCTATAATCCGTCCCCAGACAATATCATTTTATTTCACTTTAATGATTCATGATGCATGAACTACTCGCGTATTTAGTTGGTTAAGGCTTTTAGAAACTCAATTATTAAATCCCTTAAAGGTTTACAATATCATTGCAATAAACTGTACATTTTCTCAATTCTCTGAATTTCTGTCCCACAGAAATAAATTTGGTACAGTTTTCAAATCTCACTGAAATTGAGTTTCTAAGCCTTAAATATCTAAAAACTTTCTCATATAAAATTTTTCATAATCTTTCTCAAATTAAATTTTAACAAAATCAAATTTAGGAATCTCAATTATTTCCAAATATCTTTAGTTATTAAGTTGGAAAAAAAATAAAATAATTTTCTTTTAAAAAATTTTGTTTTATTAAAAGAGAATAATTATTAACCAAAAATACTTAACATTACAAAATTTTTCTTTAACTCAAGATTTAATTAAATAAATTCTCATAAAATGTTTTCTTTCTAAAATAAATACTAATTTTTTTATTCTAAATATTGAAAATAAAGTTAACAAAAATAATTTCTAAGAAGAGAAGATTTAAAGTAAAAATTTAAAGAGTAAGGTAAGAAAATTCTTACTGAATTTAGCTTTCCGTCATGCTCGCTATATGCTCAAACTCCACGTCACAAAATCATCAATCAAAATCAAGCATTATCAATTATAATTAAATATCATCAATCACATCAAATATTATTAATCACAATTAAATATCAATCAAAATCAAGTCAACAAAGCATTATTTATAAATATTATAATTCAAAGTTTAATGGTTATTAATATAGTCAATTTGAGTCCTTTTGGTCAATTCCTCGTATAGGTCTATGTAAGTCCATATAATCCAGTTCTTGCATAGGTATAGTTCAGTCCATATAGGTCATAATGGTCCAAATCCTTGCATAGGTATAGTCCAGTCCATATAGGTCATAATGGTCCAAGTCCTTGCATAGGTATGTTAGAGTTAGTTAAACCGGATATTTAATTTAAAATTTATTAAAAATGTTAAGTTAAAAAGTTAATATTTTAAAATAATAATATTATTAAATTTAAAAGGAGTAGGGGACTCCTCCCATTATTCTTATGTCTTTTCATATTATACTCTTATCTCACTCCCCCTTACCTTGAGTTGTTACCAAAAAGAGATTTGCTTTGCGCCTCCGATTTCTAGAAATATTAATACTAATCTTATTTCAGTATAAGCATAAGACGAAAATTAAGATTAATACTTAAAACAGAAATGGTAAATTTTAAATAGTGAATAGTGAATAGTGAATAGTGAATAGTAAATCATGAATAGTAACAGTAAATAGTAAAACATGAATAGTAACGATAAATAGTAAATCGTGAATAGTAACGGTAAATAGTAAATCGTGAATAGTAACGGTAAATAGTAATAGTAAATAGTAATTTACTATTTAAATAGTAATTTACTATTGAAATAGTAATTTACTATTGAAATAGTGTTTACAATACAAAATAGTAACTTAAAATAATATTATTTCCAGTATAATAACAGATTTCTAAAAACGATATGAAAATAACCCAAAAAATATAAAAGAGAAGTATTCTTACTTTAGGATTTTGGCAGAACCTTCTCTCCAAAAACTTTTCTTCTCTCTCTCACTTCCACCACTATCTCACTAGCACTACTATATTAAGAAAACTTAATCTGAAATTGTAAATTCTAAAGAAGAAATCCTTCGGTATTTATAGGAAAAAAATTTACTATGTATTCCATTATTTTAATATAAAAGTACTATGCATTTTTGAATTTTTTATTCCAGGTTACTGTGCATCTTTTGAAAATTTCATACATGCACAGTGATTTGTATAGTAATTGTCGGCAAAATTATTAAGTCAAATAGTAACCCTTCACTCGGTATATTTTAAATATTCAAAATGAGTCCTTTTTGAAATTTAGCGATATTATATCAGTCCTCACTAATTTTATAATAAGTAATATAAAGCTGAAATTTTAAAAATCTAAAATTTTCTGTTAATAAAAATTTATTGATACGTTTCCAATTTTTTAACGATTGGAAAAAATCAAGATTTTTCTCAAACCGATAATTTTTAGATAAGTCTACTTGAAACGGATTTTAGAAAATTGTTTATAATTTAAATTCACTTTCTTATAAATATTTTTAATTTAAGTCACTTATATGAATTTAAAATAATTTAAAAAAATATTATTTTATTAAAAAAATTCCAAAATTCCAAAAAATTCCAAAAAATCATAAATAATACGTAGGTTAAAAAGTTCTAAAGAACCATAATTTAATTCCTTCAAAATTTTAATATAAAAATAAAAATAGGGGTGTTACAACTCTACTCCCCTTAGAAAATTTCGTCCTCGAAATTTACATTAATCAGTAAAACAAATGAGGATGGGACTATTTCATCTCAGTTTCTAGTTCCCATGTAGCATCTTCCCCTCTCGTTTCACTCCAAATGACCTTTACAAGCTGAATTGTCTTGTCTCTTAACTTTTTTATTCTTCTATCACCTATTCTGATAGGTGGTGCATCATATGTAAGATTATCTTTAACTTGTATGACATCAGGTTCAATAACATGTGTAGGATCAAATATATACTTTCGTAAGTTTGACACATGAAAAACATTATGGATATTAGAAAGAAAAGATGGTAATGCTATTTGGTAGGCAAGGGGACTAACTTTATGAATTATTTGGTATGGACCGATAAATCTAGGAGTTAGTTTTCGAGATTTCATTGCCCGACCGACCCCAGTCATAGGTGTGAATTTCAAGAATACATGATCGCCTTCTTGAAATTCGAGCGGCTTTCTTCTTTTGTCATAGTAACTTTTCTGCCTGCTTTGTGTTGCCTTCATCTTTTCCTGAACTATTTTGATTTTATCTGTGGTTTGTTATACCAACTCTGGTCCTAGCATCAAGTTTTCACCAGTCTCAAACCAACATAGCGGGGTCCTACATTTTCTTCCATATAATGCTTCAAAAGGTGCCATGCCAATGCTAGCATGGAAACTGTTGTTGTAGGTAAACTCCACATATGGTAAGAATTGATTCTAACTTCCTTTATGCTCTAACACACAAGCTCATAACAAGTCCTCTAGAGATTGGATTGTTCTTTCTGATTGTCCATCTGTCTGAGGATGATATGCTAAACTCAGACGCAGTCTTGTTCCCAAAGCCTTGTGCAAGCTCTTCCAGAATTGTGATGTAAAATGAGGGTCCCGATCAGAAATGATACTTGAAGGAATTTCATGCAATCTCACAATCTCCTCGATGTATAATTTTGCCAGCTTCTCCATAGAGTAACGAATATTAATGGGAATAAAGTGGGCAGACTTTGTTAGTCTATCAACTATTACCCATATTGAATCATGTCCTAATGGAGTTTTGGGTAGAGAAGTCACAAAATCCATGGTAATGCTATCCCATTTCCATTCTGGTATTTCCATTGATTGTAGCATTCCAGGGGGTTTTTGATGTTCCACTTTAGCCTTCTGGCAAATTAGACATGCAGCCACGTACTCTGCCACTGCTTTCTTCATTCCAGGCCACCAAAATAACTTCTTCAAATCTTGATACATTTTAGTAGCTCCGGGATGAATGCTCATATAACTTTTGTGTCCTTCTTCCAGAATTGCTTTCCTCAACTCCTCTTGATTAGGGATACATACTCGATCCTTATACCTCAGCAATTGGTCACTTCTTACATTGAACTCGACTTCTTTTCCTTGTTTCAAAAGTTCTTTCTTTTCTTGTAGGAATTCATCATCTCGTTGAGCCTCTAAAACTTGCCTCAGGAATTCATTTGTCACTTGCAACGCTCCTAATCTGTAGCTGTTAGCATTAACCTTTACTGCTAGGTTAAGATCTCTGAAGTTCTCTATCAATTCCAGCTCTTTAATCATTATTGTGGACGTATGTAGAGACTTTCGACTCAAAGCATCAGCTACTACATTCGCTTTTCCAGGATGGTACTGTAACTCAAAGTCGTAATCCTTTAAGAACTCCATCCATCTCCGTTGCCTCATGTTTAACTCCTTTTGGTCGAATAAATACTTGAGACTCTTATGATCGCTAAACACATCGAATGTTGCACCGTATAGATAATGCCTCCAAATCTTTAAGGCAAAAACTATAGCGGCTAACTCTAAGTCATGGGTAGGGTAGTTAATCTCATGTTGCCTTAATTGACGCGACGCATAGGCTACAACCTTCTTGTCTTGCATGAGTACACTTCCTAGTCCTTGTTTAGACGCATCACAGAAAACTTCAAAACTTCGATGTGGATCAGGGAGTACTAACACCGGCGCAAAAGTAAGTCGATCTTTCAGCTCTTGAAAACTATTCTCGCATTGTGTCATCCACACAAAAGGTTGTCCTTTCCGTGTTAACTTGGTCAATGGGTATCCTAGCTTTGAAAATCCTTCAATGAATCTCCTATAGTATCCAGCCAAACCCAAGAAACTTCTAATCTCAGTGATTGTGGTTGGTATCTCCCATTTTAAAACTGCTTCCACCTTGGAAGGGTCTACAGCTATTCCTCCTTGACTAATTACATGTCCTAAAAAGTTCACTTCTTCCAACTAGAATTCACACTTCGACAGCTTTGCATACAGTTATTTCTTTTTCAGGATTTCCAACACGACCTTCAAATGTTCAACATGTTCTTCTCTGCTTTTAGAGTACACTAATATATCATCAATGAACACCACTACAAATTTATCTAGATATGGATGAAAAATCCTATTCATGTAATCCATGAATACGGCTGGTGCATTAGTTACACTAAAAGGCATTACTAGATATTCGTAATGGCCATAGCGTGTTCTAAAAGCAGTTTTTGATACATCTTCTTTCTTCACCCTTATTTGATGGTATCCAGACCTCAAATCAATTTTGGAGAACACCGTGGCACCACGCAGCTGATCCATCAAGTCGTCAATCCTTGGCAGAGGATATCTGTTCTTGATTGTCACCTTGTTCAGTTGTCGATAATCTACACACAACCTCATGCTACCATCCTTCTTCTTAACCAACAACACTGGTGCACCCCAGGGGGATACACTGGGTCGTATAAACTGTTTCTCTATCATCTCTTCAAGTTGTTTCTTCAACTCTGCTAATTCTAGAGGTGACATTCGGTATGGTGCAATTGAAATGGGTCCAACTCCAGGTACTAGATCAATGGAAAATTCCACATCTCTTTCTGGGGGTAAACCAGGGATATCTTCAGGAAAAACGTCAGGAAATTCACACACAACCGGCAGATTTTTGATTTTTAATTCTTGCTCTCCTTTCGTTGAAAGTAATAGCATGAATCCTTGAGCCCCTCCTTTTAAAGAGGCACTCACTTGGTTGGCGGTTAGAAATCTTGAATCCTCAGGATTCAAATTCACTGGTTCTTTAAACATTATGGTTTTATTATGACAATCTATTAGAACATGATTGTTAGACAACCAATCTAGCCCAATAATAACTTCTAAGCCAGAAAGGGGTAAACAGAAAAGATTAGCTTTAAAGTCCCTACCATTTATGACAATAGGGCATTTCCAACAGGCTTTAGAAGTGACAATAGGATTGTTTCCAGGAGTATGTACAGATAAGTCAAATGGCAGTTCTATCACAGGTAATTTTAGTTTTTCTACACAGTCATTGGCAATAAAGGAATGTGATGCACCTGAGACAGTTAAAGAAATCTTATTAATGATACACTTACCTTCCACCATGGAATCAGCATGAGATGCTTCTTCTCCAGTGATTGCAAAAACCTTTCCTTTTGCCTTCGGCCTTCCGACTGCACTGTGCGCGCCTCCTTGAGTATTTATGTTTGTACTCGCACCTTCAGGGTTTTCCCTCTTCATCTCTGGACAATCCTTGATGTGATGACCTGGTTTGTTACACTTAAAACAAACATAAGTGTTTTTAGGACAATCCCTTTTCAAATGGGGTCCTCCACAGATAAAACATTTAAAATTTGGTGCAGATGTCGGGTAATAGCTTCCAGTTGAAGCTTGGGGTCTGTTAGGAACAGATGCTGCTCCAAACCGACGAAATGACGCTTGGTAAGGCTTATTCCTTCTGAAGTCTCTTCTTTGGTGATGGTGAGGTCCTCCACTTCTCATTTCTCCTGCCTTGTGAATGGGCTCACGACTTTTGGTCATTCTATCCTTATGATCTTCTTCAAAGATCCTGCAGCGATTTACCAATACAGAAAATTCACGGATTTCCTGCATTCGTATAGCTTCCTTAATTTCTGGACGCAATCCATTTACAAACTTTGCACACCGATCTCTTTCATTAGTAGCATCATTATAATGAGAATGAAAACGAGATAGCTCTTCAAACCTAGATGCGTACTCTCCAACGGTCATATTTCCTTGGGTCAGCGACAGGAATTCAAATTGTCTTTTCTCTTTAACATCAGCTGGAAAGTATTTCTCCAGAAACATATCCTTGAAATAATCCCAAGTGATTTCCACGTCGTTGATTTCGAATTGTCTACGCAAGCTATCCCACCAATGTTCGGCATCCTCAGATAAGGCATAAGTAGCGAAGACTACCTTATCAGCTTCATTACATTGCAATGCTCGAAAGATCTTTTCTATCTCTTGAATCCAGATTTGTGCTCCATCAGGGTTATATCCTCCCTTGAAACGAGGTGGATTGCGCTTTTTGAATAGGTCCAGCCTTCTCAAGGCATCGTTACCTTGACCTTCACATGCTCCCATTGCATTGATTAAGCGTTCTACAACTCCAGCAAGATCGTTTCCAGCCATTAGTTTCCTGTTTCACAGTAACTGAGATTTATCACATCAATCACAGTTACTACCAAGTCAGATATTCTACCTATACAGAGTTTACAGACAAAGCAAGATAGACCTTTTCCCCAGGCCTATTGGATTAACTGCTCTGATAGCACTTTGTAACACCCTCGGTTACACCTTAATAAATTCTAGAAAAACTCATAAATTTTTTTTTAAGATATGATTGTTAAAAAGAAACTATCGGAATAAATTATATACATTATTTCTGAAATACCTCACAAATATTATTAAAACTTTATAAAGTATATGTACATTCATCCGAAGAAAATAAACATTAAACATTATAAGAAAGAGAGGAAACTCCATGGCCCAGAAGCAGTTACTTATTAACATTATTTATTCATTGGACCACGGTATTCATACCGAGCTCCCTTTCTAGAACGTGCTATATTTACTGCCGATATTCTTCGATCCTTCCCTCTGAACCATCAATTTAAAACATGTGAAACAAAAACACGGAGAAAGGAGTGAGAAACAGAATATAATATTATTGATTAAGACATAAGCAACAAAGGGTTTTCACAAACCAATACATAATAATATCAATCACAATCACATACACAATCAATTATGAATGCATGAATGTATGCAATATCTTCATCATAACTTACCTATATATGTGGGCCCTTAAATTTTAATTTGCACTGGGCCAATCAGGAGTTTACACTGTTCCATAAGTCTGGATAATAATAATATGAACAACTCAACTGTCATGGAAACACTTAGAGACTAGTCAGATTGAGAAAGTTTTTATTGTGAAAGTACCCGACACTAGGGAGCTACCCCAGGTCCCCTGAAGCACCCTTTCACACTCTCTCATCCCAAGGCTCGTAATTAAGCCTCCTCTAATGTATCCTCGGTTTCTATAATCCGTCCCTAGACAATATCATTTTATTTCACTTTAATGATTCATGATGCATGAACTACTCGCGTATTTAGTTGGTTAAGGCTTTTAGAAACTCAATTATTAAATCCCTTAAAGGTTTACAATATCATTGCAATAAACTGTACATTTTCTCAATTCTCTGAATTTCTGTCCCACAGAAATAAATTTGGTGCAGTTTTCAAATCTCACTGAAATTGAGTTTCTAAGCCTTAAATATCTAAAAATTTTCTCATATAAAACTTTTCATAATCTTTCTCAAATTAAATTTTAACAAAATCAAATTTAGGAATCTCAATTATTTCCAAATATCTTTAGTTATTAAGTTAGAAAAAAATAAAATAATTTTCTTTTAAAAAATTTTGTTTTATTAAAAGAGAATAATTATTAACCAAAAATACTTAACATTACAAAATTTTTCTTTAACTCAAGATTTAATTAAATAAATTCTCATAAAATGTTTTCTTTCTAAAATAAATACTAATTTTTTTATTCTAAATATTGAAAATAAAGTTAATAAAAATAATTTCTAAGAAGAGAAGATTTAAAGTAAAAATTTAAAGAGTAAGGTAAGAAAATTCTTACTGAATTTAGCTTTCCGTCATGCTCGCTATATGCTCAAACTCCACGTCACAAAATCATCAATCAAAATCAAGCATTATCAATTATAACTAAATATCATCAATCACATCAAATATTATTAATCACAATTAAATATCAATCAAAATCAAATCAACAAAGTATTATTTATAAATATTATAATTCAAAGTTTAATGGTTATTAATATAGTCAATTTGAGTCCTTTTGGTCAATTCCTCGTATAGGTCTATGTAAGTCCATATAATCCAGTCCTTGCATAGGTATAGTTCAGTCCATATAGGTCATAATAGTCCAAATCCTTGCATAGGTATAGTCCAGTCCATATAGGTCATAATGGTCCAAGTCCTTGCATAGGTATGTTAGAGTTAGTTAAACCGGATATTTAATTTAAAATTTATTAAAAATGTTAAGTTAAAAAGTTAATATTTTAAAATAATAATATTATTAAATTTAAAAGGAGTAGGGGACTCCTCCCATTATTCTTATGTCTTTTCATATTATACTCTTATCTCACTCCCCCTTACCTTGAGTTGTTACCAAAAAGAGATTTGCTTTGCGCCTCCGATTTCTAGAAATATTAATACTAATCTTATTTCAGTATAAGCATAAGACGAAAATTAAGATTAATACTTAAAACAGAAATGGTAAATTTTAAATAGTGAATAGTGAATAGTAAATCATGAATAGTAACAGTAAATAGTAAAACGTGAATAGTAACGGTAAATAGTAAATTGTGAATAGTAACGGTAAATAGTAAATCGTGAATAGTAACAGTAAATAGTAACAGTAAATAGTAATTTACTATTTAAATAGTAATTTACTATTGAAATAGTAATTTACTATTGAAATAGTATTTACCATACAAAATAGTAACTTAAAATAATATTATTTCCAGTATAATAACAGATTTCTAAAAACGATATGAAAATAACCCAAAAAATATAAAAGAGAAGTATTCTTACCTTAAGATTTTGGCAGAACCTTCTCTCCAAAAACTTTTCTTCTCTCTCTCACTTCCACCACTATCTCACTAGCACTACTATATTAAGAAAACTTAATCTGAAATTGTGAATTCTAAAGAAGAAATCCTTCAGTATTTATAGGAAAAAAATTTACTATGCATTCCATGATTTTAATATAAAAGTACTATGCATTTTTAAATTTTTTATTCCAGGTTACTGTGCATCTTTTGAAAATTTCATACATGCACAGTGATTTGTATAGTAATTGTCGGTAAAATTATTAAGTCAAATAGTAACCCTTCACTCGGTATATTTTAAATATTCAAAATGAGTCCTTTTTGAAATTTAGCGATATTATATCATTCCTCACTAATTTTATAATAAGTAATATAAAGCTAAAATTTTAAAAATCTAAAATTTTCTGTTAATAAAAATTTATTGATACGTTTCTAATTTTTTAACGATTGGAAAAAATCAAGATTTTTCTCAAACCGATAATTTTTAGATAAGTCTACTTGAAACGGATTTTAGAAAATTTTCTTATAATTTAAATTCACTTTCTTATAAATATTTTTAATTTAAGTCACTTATATGAATTTAAAATTATTTAAAAAATATTATTTTATTAAAAAAATTCCAAAATTCCAAAAAATTCCAAAAAATCATAAATAATATATAGGTTAAAAAGTTCTAAAGAACCATAATTTAATTCCTTTAAAATTTTAATATAAAAATAAAAATAGGGGTGTTACAGCCAGCCTTCAGCATCTATGGCATCAGGAGGCCAGCCCCTGTGAAGAGACCAGGGAATCCCCGTAAGTACTGTGACTTTCATGAACAAACAGGTCATTCCGCTGATGAATGCCAAGCTCTAAAGAACGCAGTCGAAACGTTAATTAGAGAAGGCAAATTAAAGCAGTACCTGTTCAAAGAAAAATCCTTTGACAGGGTAGATCGGAATGAGAAAAGAGAAAGAGATCCAGACGATGGGGATGACAATAACCGTAATCCGGTTAGAAAATTCTCTGCTGCGGAGAAACAGAAAGGTGCAATGACTGATGATATAGCACACAGAGATGACATGCCTCAGCAACAGCGTCAAGGCCGGCGTGAAGTCATTGATATGATCGTTGGAGGGTTCGCTGGGGGAGGAGCTTCAATTACAGCTCGTAAGAATCATCATAGAATGATTCTGTCTGTACAAGGAAAAGTTAAAGATAATCGTCCTTACAGAGGAGGGGTTGAAGCTCCAATAATTTCATTCTCTGATGAGGATTTTGGTCCTACCATTCCTGGTGGAGATGATGCTATAGTCATCGTTGCAGTGATAGCCAACAAGGATGTCCGAAGAATCCTTGTTGACCAGGGAAGTTCCTGTGATGTTATTTTTTATAATTTCTTTAAAAGAATGGGTTTTAATGACTCAGACTTACAGCCTTACACACAGGAACTAACAGCTTTCAATGGTGCAAAGCAACCAACAAAGGGATACCTTGACACCCTTATCTCCTTTGAAGGTGAGCCAGGAGCCAGAACGGTTAAATCCAGAGTGCTGGTAATTGATGTCGAGTCACCATTCAACGGCATCATAGGACGCCCCACCCTGAATGCTATGGAGGCAGTCGTGTCAACTCCACACTTCCTTATCAAGTTTATCGATAAGGACAATGTTGTTTCATCCATCCGAGGTGACCAATAGATGGCCAGGTACTGTTACAACCTGAGCCTAAATATGACAAAGTTGGAAGCCTCTAATAAAAAGAGGAAACTCAACGATTCTGGAACAGTTACTGGTTCTGTGAGCCTTGTTGACTTGGACCCTAGGGCGGATTTAAACATTTATCCGTCCAACCCATCAAAGCCCACACCGGATGGAAGTTCCAGGGACATTGTATTGGGGGATTCTCCAGAAAAAGTCATCCATATTAATGACAAGCTAGATACAGAAATGGAGCAGCGACTGTTGGTGCTCCTACAGGAATTCAAAGACCTCTTTGCATGGACTGTAGCCGATATGCCTGGCATAGATCCTACTTTCTGTTGTCATAAATTGTCCGTCTACCCAGAGACGAGACCGGTTGCCCAAAAGAAGAGAAGATTGGGACCAGAGAAATAGAAAGCAGCTTGCCAACAAACTGAGGAATTGCTGAAGGCCGGATTTATCATGGAAATCCGTTATTCCTCTTGGCTCTCAAATGTAGTAATGGTCCGGAAAGCCAATGGCAAATGGAGAATGTGCATTGATTATGTGGACCTCAACCGTTGCTGTCCAAAGGATCCTTATCCTCTTCCTAACATAGATCAGATGGTGGATGATTCCTCTGGTTATCAATACCTGAGCTTCATGGATGCGTACTCAGGTTACAACCAAATTCCGATGTGCGAGGAGGATCAGGAGAAAACAGCTTTCATCAATGATCGTGGTGTCTTTTGCTACACCGTTATGCCCTTCGGCCTGAAGAATGCTGGAGCCATATACCAGCGCATGATCAATAAGGTGTTTGAGGGCATGCACACCAAACTTGTTGAGGTGTACATCGACGACATCATAGCCAAGACACCGGTTGGAGGTGATCATATTGAAGACCTACGCCAAGTATTTATCCGCTTGAGAGAATTTAACATGAGGCTAAACCCATTGAAATGCACTTTCGCTGTCCCAGCTGGGAAGTTTTTGGGTTTCATGTTAACTCAACGCGGTATCGAGGCCAATCCAGGGAAGTGCCAAATGATTCTCAACATGTAGAGTCCAAAGAATCTGAGAGAAGTCCAATCCCTGAATGGTAAAGTAGCAGCCTTGGCACGAGTCATGCCAAAGATGGCTCACAGGTCACTTCCTCTGTATAAAATGCTGAAAAAGTCCAAGAAATTCGAGTGGGGACAGGAACAAGAACAAGCATTCCAAGAGCTTAAGGAGGTGTTGTCCAAACCTCCTATTCTAACGAAGCCTGACCCCGAGGACACGCTCATCCTATACTTGGCTATTTCAGATGAAGCTTTGGGCGTAGCCTTAGTAAAGGAAACTCCTTATGGACAGAGGCCGGTCTACTTCACCAGTAAAACATTACAAGGTGCTGAGATCCGGTATCAAAAAATTGAAAAGGCCGCCCTCGCTGTTGTTTGGGCCTCTCGATGGCTACGTCCGTATTTTCACGCACACCCAATCTTGGTAAGAACGGATCTACCACTCCGCTCTATGTTAATCAAGCCTGACCTCGCTGGTAGGATGATCAAATGGTCCATTGAACTCTCAGACTTTGATATATCCTATGAACCTCAAGGCGCTAAAGCTCAGGTCCTGGCCGATTTTATTGTGGAAATGACAGGGATAGATCCAGACACACCTCGTGTTCATTGGACCATCTATGTTGATGGTTCATCGAATCAAAAGGGCTCTGGTGCAGGTGTAGTTCTTGAAAGTGACGACGAAGTACACTTGGAGATCTCCCTTCATTTTAATTTCAAAACTTCCAACAACCAAGTTGAATACGAAGCTTGCTTGGCTGGACTTCGAGCCGCGATTGACATCAGAGCTTCTGAGGCATCGCTCTGTAGTGATTCACAACTCGTGATTTCACAGATCCTGGGAGATTATCAAGCTCGTGAGACTCAACTCCAATTATACTTAAACTGTGTCAAGGAGTTGAGAGAGAAATTCTCAAAAATGGAATTTAAACAGGTTCCATGCGAAGAGAATACAAGAGCGGATATATTCTCCAGATTGGCAAGCACCAAAAAGCCAGGCAGCACCACAACGTTGGTCCAGAGCACACTGACGTCGCCCAGCATTCCTCTTTTCCCTTCTCTAAATGTCATAATGACTAATTCCCTTTATGGTGACACATGGATGGCCCCCTACATCCATTATTTGGCCGATGGGCAGTTGCCTACTGATGAGAAGGAAAAGAAGAGAATAAAGAGGGAACTGCCATACTTCACTATGATAGATGGTAACCTCTACAGAAGGGCACTCTCAGTACCTTACTTAATCTGTCTAAGAGAGAATGAGGTACATGGAGTAATGGAAGAAGTGCACGAAGGACAATGTGGACACCACGCCGGAGGAAGAAGTCTGATGAGAAAAATCCTCAGAGCGGGATATTGGTGGCCCACAATGAAACAGGACTCCATTGACTTTGTCAAGAAATGCGATACCTGCCAAAAATTTTCTAATCTTCACCACACACCGGCAGAAGAACTCTTCACATCCGCTATTCCATGGTCGTTCTACCAATGAGGATTGGATATTTTGGGCCCTTTCCCAACTGCTCCTGGGGGCATCAAATATCTCATTGTAGGGGTCGATTATTTCACTAAGTGGATTGAAGCAGAGCCGGTGGTGCATATTACTTCAGCCCAAACTCGTCGTTTTATGTATGAAAATATTATAACACGATTCGAAGTCCCAGCTCGGATTGTCACAGACAATGGCACCCAATTCACGGACAGGAAGTTTACAGATTTACTCGAAGGGTTAGGAATAACCCAGATATTTTCCTCCGTCGAACATCCCCAAACTAACGGCCAAGCTGAAGTGGCCAACAGGGAGGTGCTGAAAGGACTGAAGAAACGTCTTGGTGAAGCCAATGAATGTCACGTCCTTTGGGCATATCGCACAACACCTCATTCTTCTACCAATGAATCCCCATATCGCCTGACCTATGGGGTGGAGGCAATGATACCTGTGGAACTGCAAATTGCTTCTACTAGGGTCAAGTACTTCTCTGAAGAAAGCAATAACGTTAACTTGGCATCAGAAATGGATGTCATACAAGAACTCAGAGAAGACACGTTCATTAGAGATCAGGCCATCAAAGCCAAAATTGCCCTTCGATACAATAAACGAGTCCAATCAAGGACTTTCAACATCGGAGATTTGGTTTTAAGGAAAGCAAGTGTGGGAAACAAATTCGCTCATCAAGGCAAACTAGCCCCAAACTGGGAAGGCCCATACAGGGTATCTGAGATTGCTGGCAAAGGCTCTTACCGCCTCGAAAACCTTGATGGCACTCCAATCCGAAACAAATGGAATACTCAGAACGTGCGCATTTATTATAGCTAGCTGCTGGAGCAACAAGCACTCCTTTCTCCTTATTTGAGAATTGTTCAATGAAGAAATCATTATATCATAACCCTAGCTACGCTCTTATTGTAATTCTTATTTTTGTTCAATAAGAATCTTATACACCAACTTAACTCTTTCGAGTTTTTCTTATGCTGTGATTTTCAGTCTATCCAGCGTGCACAAACGTATTCAGGACAGATGATCTTAACTACCCATTCTGTAGTTGACGATGTAACTCCTCGAATATGTGTGAATAATTGAAGACCTGGGCACAGTAGGATTGGTCCTCTTGCAAAGACCATACCGAATCCCAGGAAAAAGGCGCAGTAGGATCAAACCTTTCCATAAGGCTGTACCGAACCCTATTTGAAGGCCCAGATTGTAGGATTAAATCGAAATCTGGGTACGGTTAGTAAGTTTGGCTAAACACCGTTGAAGGCTTGGATTGTAGGACCAAACTGAACTCCAAATACGGTTAGTAGGTATGACCGAACACCGGAGAAGGCTTGGGCGCAGTAAGCTGGTTCTCCTTCAAGACCACGCTGAACCCCGAGTAACGGGCACAGTAGGTTCAGGATTAGCCCTGATCTGAACCCCGTGTTGAAGACTCGGATTGTAGGATTGAACCGAACTCCGAGTACGACTAGTAGGTTTGGCCGAACGTCGGTGAAGAACGGTGAATGAATAAAACCTAACACCGACTGAAGAACGGTTAGTAGGATTAAACCGAACGCCAAGAAAGACATGGGTTGTAGGATCAAAACCGAACCCCATTGAAAGGCTTGGACTGTAGGATCGAACCGAACTCCAAATACAACAAGTAAGTTACACCGAACTCTAAATTTCCCAGAAGCACTTCTCCTGGAAATTCTTCAATCGGTAATACTTTCTTTTGAAATTCCTTATTTGGAAACGTTTTAACTTCAAAGGCTCATGATTTCCGACTCAGGAATAATTCACTCGGGCATGTCTCTATCTGAGGCGTATTCACCCGAAGCATTTTGTTCGGAAATTCTCCATTCGGTACCGCGCCATGCAGGAATCAGAGATATTCCATTCAGTGTCATGCCACGCGGGAATTGGAAATATTTTGCTCGGTCTTTTCCCTACTCAGAAATGCTCCACTCGGAGCTATGATATTCGAAAATGCTTCACTCAGTGAAATCCCACGCTAAAGTGCTATACTTGGGATTATTCAAAATCGCTGAAAAGTACTTCCTTTAGGAATTCCCCACTCGAAAATACTTTCCCTTGGAATTCCTTACTCGAAAATGCTTCAAGTTTGATACTATACTATTAAAATTCTTCAGTCGGCAATATTTCATTGAAATCCGACTCACGAAGAATCAATCATCACTCTCATTAACTTTGCTCGGAAATACTTTTCCTTAGAATTCCTTACTCGGAAACACTTCAAATTTAGTGTCCGACTCATGAATTCTTTAAGTCGAAAATATTTCACTTCGGAGTTCCAATTAGCAATTATTCACTCGGAATATTTCCATCCGAAACGTATTTATGCAAACTCAGAACCTTTCTCTGACCAAAGGTATTTCCACTAAAATAGCCCACTCGGAAATTTTTCGCTCGGTGCTATACCACAAAGAGTCGAAAATGTCTCACTCGGTGCAATCCCAATTAGTAGTGTTGCACTCGAAAATACTCCACTCGGGAGAATTTGCACTCAGAAAACTCGAGCCTGAATGAAAACTCGGATTGTAAGGCTAAAACTAAACTCCGAGTGTAGTAAGTACAATCAAACCGAGTGTGGCTGAAGAATCACTTAGAACCTTCCACTCAAGAAAGTTCAATCAGAACTCTTTACTCAGAAAGATTTATTTTGAAAGCTTCCACTCGGAGCTCTCACCCAGAAGAGTTTCCGCTCGGAAATCTCACTCAGAAGAACTCCCACTCGGAGTTCTCAATCGGAATAACTTCCAGTCGAAAGTATCACTCGAAATTGTCCTTGACGAAAAATAAGACTCAGTTAAAACGTACATGCTTTTACTGAGCAACTCGAGGGGTAATGGAATTTCTCGGGTGACATGGCCAGAACCAGCCTCACTCGGAGTCACTCATTCAGAGTCAGTTGCTCACTCGAAACTGATCACCCAATAATGCTTGGGGACAGTATCCAATGACTAACGAGTATTCCTAAGGATGAACACTTAGTAAAACATCCTCATGATTACTTCCCCTTAAGGCTAACACTGCAAGCCGTTCTCATGATGACAACATGTCTCACCACAACAACAAACCTCATTATGGTACTTATAAACGAAAACCTAATCATTAAAGATTAAGGTACACCTTTTACCGGGCTCATATATGCCAAACGTGTGATTTAAGTAAATGACTTCGTCACACTACAATATCAATGCAACAAAAGATATTTTATCTTTTCTATCAAACCAAACCTTTGGTTATTGAAGTACCTATACATGGGGACAGAACTTGTTTGCTGCTATCAGATTTAGTATCTACACGTCTAAATCCGGATTGGATCATTACACATACAATGATTCTATTGAAGTTATTTTCACAAACAAATGTATAAAGCAAGTTCTCTTTTATTGATCAAATCTTGAATTACATGAGAATTGATTCACTAATCCGGAGCTGATCCTGGAACACAGCAGATTTAAATCAATAAAGACTAAAGACAAGGAAGACACTATTTTTGTTGGCTTGTCTCTCCGCCCTTTCCTTTGCCTTTGCCTCCGGCCTTGCTACCTCCATCACCAGCAGCTTTACCTGTATCAGTACCTGCACTTGTTCCTTCACTTCTAGGCTACTTGGTGACAGGGGTCAGAAGAGAAGGTCCCATTGACTGGCCTTTGGGGAGAGGAGCCAGCTAATACTTGGTGTTTGGCGGTTCCTCCTGACGATCATCAACCAAAGCTACGAGTTTCCCTCCTTGAAACTCATAGAACGGATCAATACCATTCAAATTGAGTTCCACTTTGGGATTCCGGTATTGAATTTGTCATACAACTAACCCGAAAGATTCCTCGACTGCTTGGACATAAATAGCCACAGCCTCTTCTGCTCGGGTATTCATAGCAGTCAAATAGTCAAACTCGCCAACTTTAGAAACAACTCCTTCTCCTTACGAGCCCAGTCTTCAACTCCTTGGGAGTAAACGACCTTGGTTTCCTTCAATTCTTCTACCAACTTGGCCGAATGCTCCTTCTCCATATAGAGGCTTGCGTGAAGGTCGGAATTGATTTTCTTCTGATCAACTGCTTGGGCCTCTAGCTCGTTAATAAGATACTTCAGCCTGGAGATTTCTTCATCTTTTTTATCCCCCTCATCTTTGGACGCCTTCAACTGATTCTCCAAACGCAAAATGTTCGCCCTGTCCTTGGCTGCGGCAACGTTCAGATTGTTAACCTTGCCTGTTAACTGGCCAAGTTTTTCGTTATCTGCCGACAGCCTACGAACCGATTTCAGAAGACCGGACAATTCAGCCAATTGCCATTGCCCGACGTCACAAGCTTGAGTTATTTCTTTGGCCTCTAACGAATTCTTCAGCTTGTACGGAGAATCAAGAATGCACTTCGGCACTGGACCCTCATACACTAGGTATGGGGTAAGATTAGAGTTGCCTGGAGGGGGACAGGAAACCTTGGGCGCAAAGTAGGAACTTATTGGTCTGGCGCCAAAGGTAATCACATTGCTGGGAGCCGCCGTTGTCGTCCCTTCTACACCCTTTCCTTTAGAGGCCCGAAGATCAACTGCCCCTTCGGAAGTCGTTTATTTTTACGAGAAGGCTGAGAGTCCGTTTTCTTTGAGGTATCATTTTTTGTTTTCTTCCTCTTCTCTCTGGTCTTTTTACCCTCAACATTAGAGGTCGGTATGTCAGATCCGCCCTCCAATAAAGGAATATCATCACCAGCGGACGAAGTGAGTATGATGGTCTCAACGGTAGCCTTCTTAGAATTTCGCTTTGCCTGAATATTGTTTTCAGCCGCAACGGATTTCCTTCCAACTTTGAGGCCCTTCAACTTCTCCATCTCTGGTGACTCAGCTTCAATTTCAACTTCATAATCAGATAAAAAGACCATCAGTAACAGAAGATATCAAGACATAAAAAGAAGGAAAATAAAAAAATGACAGGAAATTACGCAAGTATTCTTCGCGGGTAGTTTCCGACCCTAGCAAACGCCTGCAAGAGAAAAACTTGTGCGAGGCGGTGTATGATTGAAGAGCAGAAAGAACGGAGACTGATGTTGGGGTTAACTCGTCCTCATCGGTGTAATAAGCCTGGGACGTCAACAAAAAGTGTTCATGAGTCCAGGCCACGGGAAATTCTTGAATCCCATCTTTATTCAGCCAAAAAATTGGATCCTCAGGCTTAACACGGATCCTGGTGAAATAAGATTTGAAGGAACGCCCATCAACTTTGGCAGAGTCAGTGTAAGACTCGAAGTTGATGATCTTGGAGTGAGTCTGGAGGGTTATCAAACTTACTCCTCCCTTCTCCTTATTTGCACGACGGACCACTTGTGTGAAATAAAAAAGCATAGCGACCGTCGGCGTGAAGTTGAAGTGCTCACCAAGCACTTCAAGAGAACGAATCAACCCCTATCCGTTAGGGTGAAGTTGAGAGGAAGCGCAGTCCAAAAACCTCAACACCCCCATCTGAAATTTTGTTAAGGGAAGGCGCACACCTAAATTCAGAAAGAGGAAGTCATACATGTATATTGACCTTCCATCCGATGTATGACATATCCATTCTGATGGAAGTGGAGCCAATACCATAAAACACTCCTTATATTTCTCCTTTTTGAAGACTGTAAAGCGAGGCTCCAACCTCGCTCTGTCCTCCCTAGCGTGGATTGACGGTGTGTCACGAAATTCATCAGCAACCCAGTTATATGGATGTTCCTGTTGGAACTTAACCCAATTAATCTGGTGTGCAACTACATTGCACAGTCCAGAAGCTGTCTTCACTATATATTGCTGAGATGGTGCTCCGCTGCCAGAGGTGCTCTCTCCAGTCATCTTCTTTACAGCTAATTTAAACGCCTTCACGCTGCGATAAAAACTCATATCATCAGAGAGGTATAAATCAGCGCTCTCCTCACTCTCACCAGAAGAGGATTCTGAAGAGGGTATTATCACCCTTCGCCTTGAATAGGGTGACGCCTCCCTCTCTGAATGAAGTGGATTTGACTGGAAGATCACAGGGATCCTCCCACCACGACTTGAGGAAATTCGAGACAAAGCTCTTCCTCCCCTTCCCCTAGGGCCAACGCGGCTCGAGCCAGCGAAACCTCTCCCAGACATTTAGAAAAACTAGAAGAAAATACGAGAAGACGAAGGAAAGGTTACCTAAGGATGAAGAAAGGTGGTGAATCAAGTTTCACACAAGCAAACAAGAATGTCTTCTCGAAATTTTTGCAGAGTTTCCTCAGGGAAGCAAGACTGAGTGATTTCTGAAATCACTAAGTATTCCTTTTATAAGGGGTCAACAGACTCAATTATGGGTCGAAGATTATGTCGTTTACTACTAAACGACGCCTTTTTGGTAAATCCAAGGCTGTCATTTCAAACCTTAAGGCGCGAAATCAGCGTCGATTTGTCAAAAGGGCCTCTCAAATGGGCCTCAGAATTTAAATTTCAGGCCCATGAAGCTCCCTAGTGACGGTTATAAAGACATGCGCATTTAAGGCAATAATGGCTCACCCACGTGATTAAAGACATTGAATGTCCAATCATGAGAAACGTTGCAACTATTACTCGAATACCAAGGGTTGTAAGTTTCAAAAACTTTTGGGATTCTCGTACGAAGAATCTTTGTCCATATCCGTCCTCACGAATGCCATGACAACGGAACCTTCGTTCCAAGAACGGATGTCTACGTGACAACGTGTATCATCCGGCATCTAGACTTCTTCTAAAACGACGTAGGTTATATGAGCCACTTTACTAGTCCCTCACACAAGCTAGGGGACAAGTAGAATGATGATCTCGTCTCGATACCGGATTTGATAACGAAATTGAAAACTCAATCCATACCCTGACAATTGAAACGTACTTTTCCAGGACGAATGATCTCAATCACTATTCTGTGGTTTGACGATGTAACTCCTGGCGTGGTGTACTTCCCAGGACGGATGATCTCAATCACCTATTCTGTGATTTGACGATGTAACTCCTGGCGTGGTGTACTTCCCAAGACGGATGATCTCAACCACCTAGTCTGTGATTTGATGATGTAACTCCTGGCATGGACAACTCCTATCATCATGCTTATGATGGAAGCTTTTGAAATCTCAATCTGTATTCTGACGATTGAAAAGTGTTTCCCCAGGACGGACGATCTCAATCACCCATCCTGTGATTTGATGATGTAACTCCTGTGATTTTGAAGGCTCAATCCGTACTCTTACGATTGAGATGTATTTCCCCAGGACGGATATTCTTTATCACTTATTCTATGATTTAATGACGCAACTCCTGGCGTGAACAAGTTCCCATCACTATCCCTATGATGGAAGACCCAACTATCATCTTTGTATATCTTTGCAGTTCCCTGAGCTCGGAACAATGCTCTCACATTGAACAAACGGATGGACTTTGTGAACCGTCCTGTGAGAATAACACAAATTAATGCTAGTCATCCGTCCTGAGACACCGCTTCTCTGAACAACGGATCAACTCCTTTTCTCCCCAAAAGAATTAAGGATGATGCCCTATGACAGGCACCTATTCCTTAACATATCTATACTTGGGGACAGTATTCATGTATATATCTCTCCGTTCTAAATTTATGTATCTTATATGATCTAAATTTACGTTAACCATACAGAACGGATTATCAATTACTGAAACGATATATACATCAAAGTCATACTATTTTTCATGAAGTATTGAAGACAAATCTTTGAAGAGAATTTTATTCATTCATGAAAACCAAGATTACATGTAATACCGGAGTTGATCCCGGAACACAACTTTATATATAAAAAAATATACAGGACTACGGAGGGGGAACTTGCTCTTCAGTCTCTTTCTGTCCTTCCCCTTCTCCAAGTTCTTGTATCCCTTCCTTTGGGATTTCCTCTGGAATCTTCTCTTCTGGAGTCTTCGCACCTCCTGTAGATGAGGCGGCCTCAGGCATAGGAATAACGAAATCTGGGCCCATACTTTGACCTTTGGGAAAAGGAGGCAAATCGTATAAGGACTCCGGAGGATCTTCATGTCGACCATCAACCACTGCGACTAACCTCCCTCCATGGAATTCATAGAACGGATCCATACCATAGAGGTTAAGCGGCACAGTGGGGTTACGCTAGAAAACTTGGCGTATAGCTAGGCCGAAGGATTCTTCAACTGCTTGGGTGCATATATCAATAGCTTTCTGCGCCTCAGCTTTAGCCACAGCTAATTCTTCCCGCAACCTCAGAAGTTCTCCACCCAATCCCTGAGGTTCCGTACTCCTAGCCTTTAGTCTCTCAATCTCAAGGAGGAACTTCTTCTCCTTTTGGGACCATTCCTCTGCTTGTTTAAAATAATCCTTCGCAGCAGCTTTGCTTTTGTCTTCAAGATCAGCTTATTTAGCTTGACTGCTACGGAGTTCTTCTTGTGATTTACCGAGCATCTCCTCCTTCTCTACCAGTTTACCCTCCAAGTCTTTAAGCATAGTTTTGAGCTTGAGATTTTCCTTGTTCATAAAATCTTCGAACTCTTTAGACTTGGTGAGGCGATCTTCAACTAATCTTAGGACAGCTTTATCCTTCTCTACCGAGAGGTTGAGCTGTTCTACTTTATCACTCAGCTCATCAACCTTATCAGCATCATCAGCTAACAGGCTGAGCGAGTTAAGCATCCCAGTAAGTTCTGCTAACTGCCATTTTCCGGCCTCACACGCCTCTTTGATTTCTCTAGATTTAAGCGTGGGTCGGAGTTCGTATAGTGGCTGAGGAAGGATCGCTGGAGTTGTCCCCCGATATGAGAGGAAGGGCGTAAAGAATGAAGCAGTTGGGTAAGAGATCGGATTTGACCCAAAGACCCCGGAAAGAATACCCTTGTTGAGTCCAGAAAAAACTTTAGCTGCATCTGAGCTCTCTACAGCTTTACCTTTGGGGGCCCTCACTCTTTCCGGACTCCTTGAAGGTTTATGTTTCTTCGTTGATCTTCCTGAAGGGTCATTCTTGATCTTCCTCCTCCTCTCTGTTATTTTGGGTTGACTCACAGTTGCACCAACACCAGTCAAATCACCCTCCACCAGTGGAATTTCCCCTTCGACATCCGAGGTCAGAATGATCAACTCAGAGCAACACTTCACAGAATCCTTCTTAGGTTGAATTTTATTCTCACCAGCTACGGATTTACCTCCTGCTTTCAAGGATTTCAGCTTGTCCATGTCTGGAGATTTTTGCTCTATTTCACCTACATGCATAAATAAAACGTATTAGCAACAAAGAAATGCTCAATACAATCAACAAAGGAAGAAAAAAGAAATGAAATAGGAATTACGTAGATATTCGGCCCGGACTTCGCTTGAATTACTTAAAAGACGTCTACATAAAAATACTTTAAAGCGTGTAGAATATGCTTCAAGGACGAATAACACCGTCGCCGTTTCAGTAGACAGCTCGGACTGATGAGTGTAGTATGCTAAAGAGTTCAGAAGAAAGTGCTCATGAGTCCAGCTCAGAGGAAATTTATTAAGACCCTCTTCGTTCTTCCAGAAGACGGGCTTATTCTTTTTAATTGATATCCAGGTAAAGAAAGACTTAAATGACTTCCCGTCAACTTTAGCTGAATCGGTGTAGGATTCGAAGTTCACGAAGGAACATAGAGTCCGGAGTGTGACTAGACCTACACCGCCTTGCTTGTTAGCCCTCCGAACTACCTGAGTGTAGTAGAACAGCATCGCCACGGTGGGTGTGAAATTGAAGTAGTCACCCAATACTTCCAGAGAACGGACCAATCCCCATTCGTTGGGATGAAGTTGAGAGGGTGCGCAATTTAAGAACCTTAATACACTCATCTGGAACTCGGATAAAGGGAAACGAACTCCGAGGTGATGAAATACAAAATTGTGCATATATACTGAACGTTCATCTGGGACAACATGGCATATCCGTTCTGTAGGGAGCGATGCAAATACCCTGAACCATTTTTTCATTTCCTCCTCTGCGTGAACTGTAAACCTTGGACAAATCTAAGATCCGTCCTCATTCGCGTGATGGGAAGCTAAGTTTTTAAACTCATCAGATACCCAGCAGAAGGGCCACTTAGCTTGGAGTTCTTCCCAGTTTAGCCGAGAGGCAACTACGCTGTACAGACCTTCTGCTATTTTCAGAACAGTTTGATCTCCAGAGGTTCCTTCTCCAGTCATTGTTTGAGTCGCGTGGACAAAAATCTCTGCTCTATGATAAAAAGTCACATCGTCAGAAGGGTAACAATCATTACTCATCTTACTTTTCGAAGAGCGACTACAATCAGAGGACGACTCTGAGAAGGGAAAAGTCACTCTCCACTGTGAGTAAGATCCCCTTTCTGAGCGACATGACTCAGCCCTCGGAAGAATCACAGTGATTCTTTCCCCACGATAATTAGGGTTGCGAGAAGTTAATCTTCCCCTCTTAAGATACATTCTTTTCAAGCAAAAATAGCAGAGCAAAAGAAGACGGAAATAACAGAGGGAAGAAAATGGTTACCTCAGACGATAAGGAAGATGAAGATTGAGAAAGCTTCGCAAAACAAGCGGCAAACGTCCTTACAAAATTTCTGCAGAGTTTTGTTAAGGAATCAGAAGTACGCGGTTCCCAAAACCCACTAAGTGCTTCTTTTATAAGAATCGAAGGGGTTCAAGTTACCAACTCTTAAGGTTGTGTCGTCCACGACTAAACGCGTCGGTTTACAAGTCAAACAACACAGTCGTTTCAAATTCGTGGGCGCCAAAACAATGTCAATTTGCCAAAAGGCCTTTCCATTGGGCCCAGAAGTTATAAGCCCATTAAGGCCTAAGCGACGGTTACTAAAATATACGTCTCATACGCAATAATTGCTTACGCACGTGACTAAAGGCATTTAATGCCTAATCATGCGACACAATTCATGCTTTACAGCCGTTACTCAAATTCCAAGAGTCTTCAGTTTCCAAAAGACTTTTAGCATTCTCATACTATGAATCTTTGTCTGAATCCGTTGTAACAACTTCAAGACATCGGATCATTCATTTAAAGAACGGTTCTTCACGGTATAATAATACATGTGTAAGAAAACATTTTTCGTATGAGTATACCAGCTTCTAGACCTCTCGCAGGTCGGATAGCTCATGTGAACAACTACATAGTCCCTCACACAAGCTAAGGGACATATGATCCGGTCTCAATACCGGTATCCGTTCTACAAAACATATTTCAACATCTTTGACAGTTTGCTAACGTGCAACCGGTGTCATCAGTATACATCCGGACTCTAATTCCGTATCAGGCGCTCTCCCTATACCGGTTAGGATAACACCATGACACCGGATAAAATACACGTCACCATACATAAAACAAAGGGCAATGCTATAGGGACCGATCAATAATTCCCCCACACTACGAGCCAAATTCTACTCACGGAAATGATCAACTTGTCCCCTAAATCCAGCCTACACTCCCTACGCTCAATATAAAATAGCCACTTGACCCAATCATACTGGTAAGTGTGCAATAAAATAATAATTTAAAGTGTTATTGGAGGTTAGTGGTTCCCCACTAACGAATCCTCGAATATCGAGCCAATCAGGTATATGAACTTTCTTCATCAATGAAGAGAGGGATCTTCGACTACTTTTCAACTGACAATTACTCTCTGAAAACATTCCTCACTTGGAATATTATCACTGACTTGAGCGTCGGAGAATCTTTGCAGGTGACACCACCTTTCGCCCACTCCAACGCGTGAGGACGGCGTAAAGGACCTCCAGGACGCCCAATCCGCCCTCTTCATACAGAGATATCAGATATATAGACCGGATACTCACATAACCGGTCCTCAGAGATGTAATCCTTTCACTATTTGTGACTGCCCCGACACCGGATCTCTTGACCCCGGTTTAGGACAGATCATCTAATATTGAACTAATGATCGATGATGAAGTTGAGTTGATGATTAATTTGATATTATATGTGATGATGTCTAATATTGAATTGATAATCGATGATGAAGTTGAGTTGATGATTAATATGTATTTGATGATGTTTGGAATTGAATTGGTATATATATATAATAAGGTTTGAGGTTGAATTGATGATTTATAGGTATTTGGTAATGATTGGAAATTAAATTAATAACTGATATGGAATTGATAATATTGGGAAGTAAATTGATGATTAAGATGTGATTTTTTGGTTTGTGTGTCAATGTGTTGGGGCTATAACGTTTTAAATTACATGACCTAATGGGTGAATGTTCTTTATACGTCAAATTATTATTTACTGCTCAGAGTGGTACTTACCCCTTAATTTTTATTTTAGTTAAATTTTCAAGGTGATGATACCACAGGGTGAGCTTGGAGGTGGATATAATGCAATGCTAAATCATCAATTTGGTATTTAACTATTTTGTTATGGTGAGTCTTTGATTGATATATGAAATAATGATATGACCCCTTGATTGACATAGAATTATTTGTTATATGAGGTCTCATGTAGCCTTTTGGTTGGCTTAGATTGGTGTACACATGTATATGCTGCCCAATATTAAGTTCTGATATATATATATATATATTGATATATTAAGTCTGTGGAATGGCCCTTCAGTTAGCCTAAGCTATTAAATGCATGTGAGGCTTGATGTTGTCACTTAGTATGTATAATGATATGTAGGTTACAATTGTCTGATTGTTAAAAGATAGGTAGCTGATACCTTACTAAAGGTTTATTTTGTCAATGGTTTTATATTAAGGACTTAGTCCTCTTTATGTCCAAGAATTTTGGACTAATATAATGGTGAACTGATATGTGCCTAGGTTATTTAAGTAATTCCCTAAGGTCGATATTCCTTGATTTCCAACTCATATCTTCATATATAGGAAGGGGAGGATACCTAGTCCATTGTTAGGGGTCTATAGGTCCATTCTAAAGGTTGCTAGGGCTGCCAGTTCAAGTCTTCCATTATGTGTGCATTGTTAAGTCGCATGTCACTTAGATTCTTAAGGTCAGTCCACCTGAGTGTTGTGCCAGTCGTAAAAAAATTCCTCAAACTTTTGTAAACCCTGGGGATTAATTTAGGGAATTTAGGTAGGACGCCGTAATTAGCCTTCTTGGTCTTCATAAGAATTGTAGGGAATTTTGTTATGAAGATTTCAAGACTTGAATCACTCGAATCTGACATCAGTAAAGTAAGTTACATTAGAAACAATGAGACATGCGCAAAATTTCTAAACTTAGAACAAATAGGACCACAAAAACAGAGTTGGGATTACTTAGATAATGGATTTTGGCCAATAAGTTTAATCTTATAGCCTTCCCTTTTACTAAGGGTCTCCTAAAATTCTTAGCGCCCAGTTTTGAGCTTAAGTATAGTGTTGGTACGACCGTAAACAATCAAAAGTTATTTTATGTCTTTCGACATTTTCCGATGACAAATGTCAAAATACAGAATTAGACTCGTAGAATCCATTAATCAATATCATAAGTCTTAGGAAAACATTTAGGTCCAAAAATGATTTAGGCTTCAAGGTTTGGTTCTAGACTCAAGGCAGAAGTCTGTTGGCTTGAAAACGATCGTACATTGAATTCCACGTCTCTGATAGGACTCTTCCTACTTAATGGCAGTTACATAATTTCTACCCCTAAAACCTTCCTACAGGGTTATCCTATTCTCAGGGAGTCTCAATTTATCTCTGCCTCTCACAAAAACCAAAATACAAAATTCTGTTGCTCATAAAAGTCAAATATAGGATCCTATCACACACAGAATCCTAGATACAAATCTGGCTGAGGTCTGTGCCTTCCACGGAACATACAACAAGGCACATGGAAACAGGTGTAGAGTTCCAGGGTTAGGGATGTTACAGATGTCTTGTTAATCGTGTCATATTTATAACCTTACTGTTGTTCATAAAAATATATATATATATATATATATATATAAACTTTTTATGACAAAATTAATTTGGACGAGACATTCTGTTAATCTTGTTAAGTTTTAAACATGTTCGATTTGAGATTAATTTGGATAGGATATCTTATTGACCTTGTTAAGAAATTTCCTTTTCTTATTCGTGTCATTCAATTGCTTTTTTCTCAAAACCAAATTCTCGAAACTTAGAATTTCATTTTTATGATTAGTGTTTTAACAAAGGTTTTCCTGATATTTTACCTTTAAATAAATATTGGTGACGACTCAATTTTTCTGAAAGGATTTTGAATTTTCTTTTTAAGGTCGGTCTCCTGCCACGATTCTGATCATGACAACAATTAAAATGTCTTCTTTTATTTTTTGAAAAGTATAGGGAAAATGGATTTGAAAATGCATTGATTTTTCTGCCTAAGAAATTACTTTTGAAATGGATATAGAGTCTAAGTTTCGTGAAAAACATATTAGTCATAAAAGGAAACAATTTAATGAAAGTGTTGAGAATGAAATTGTAAAATCTCTTCAAGAGTCATTTAGAATTGATTACTTTTTGTATATTATAGATAAAATAATTATCACACTCCAAAGTAGATTTGAACAATTTAAAATATATGAAGATATTTTTGGTTTTGATTTAATTTTAAAAAATTAAAGTCACTAGATTACATAAAGATAAATGTCTAATCCTTCAAAAATCTTTAAAACATCATAATTTATTGGATCTTGATGGATTAGATTTATTTTTTCAAAAATAAATATCTTGAAGGAAATTATGAGATTAGTAAATGATAAGCCAATTGACATTCTTAATTGTATAAAAAGAATATTTTTTTTTTCAAATGCATATATAGCTTTTAACAATTCTAGTTCAAAACTAAAATGAATAAAAACTTATTTAAGATCAACAATGTCAACAAAGATTAAATAGATTGGTCTTATTGTCAACAAAGATCAACAATGTCAATAAAAACTTATTGGCTTGTGCTTGGTTTTAAATTTTGGTGTCACACTTTTTCTTAAATCTGCACAAATTATTTTGAGTTCAAATGATCAATCTTGTAATTAATCAGGATTTAGGAAAGAAACTTAATAATATATATATATATACATATATATATATATATATATAACTTTTTAGTTGTGAATACAATGAGATGTTATTTCTGCTATATATTAGATTTAAGATTATTAAATTAGCATTTTTAATAAAAAAGACAATTGATAATTTGATAAAGAAACATGTAACAAGTGACAAAATTCATCACAAAAGAGAAATTGAGAGTGAATAATATTACAACAAATTCTATTTTTGGCCTTTACGATTTTACCTAATATTAACACAGTGATGCACTCAAAATGAACAAATGATAGCATGTCAGCAAAAAAACAGTTAAATTGAAGCAAAATTCAAGAAGAACCCAATGAGTAGTCACTAGTCAGATATTGACAAAAAAAAAACTAGTAAGAGAATCAAGAGAAAAGAAGAGAGACTTAAAAATTGAGTAGCTGAATAGTAAGAGATTAAAAAAAACTTTTCAGTTTTTTTTGGCTTAATAAAAAAGATTATTATTTATTAGAAGAAAATTATTACTCACTAAATGTTATTTGTAGTATCAATAAAAAATTTACAGTCACTTAGAATTAATAGTCACTTAAAATATTTTAATTATAAATTATTTTCATATATAATTTTAAAATATTTTTTTTCTTTTTAAAAATATATTAATATTTTAAAACAACTTTTTTAAGACCTAAAGCTCTTGTTTTACCGACTTGGGCGTTAAGCTCACCCCCGACCCTTCAAAATGTTTTTTTAACTTTGCGAAAACAAAATTCTTTAATCATAGTCATAGTTAAGAATGAAAAATTCTGAGGATATAGCGTTTTTGTTATTTGGAGTCGACTGTAATTTTTAGAGAAGCATTGAGCAAGTTGTAATGTTAGGAAATCTCAAGGTATCTGGTATAATTAACCTAAAAAATGATTAATTAAAGTAAACTTTTATTAATTTTTAAAAACATAAACATTTATTAAAAATTAGAATAAATAGTTTAAACAGTAAAATAGCAAAAACAAATAGTATGACATTATAAATAACAAAGAATGGAAAAACATAGTATTTAGTTAAGTTCTTTTAATTGTGTTTTATATTTTGATGATCCTAAAATAATAAACGTTATAATAAGAGGTTATTTTCTTGAATTAATAGAAAATATAGAGAAATTAAATTAAAATATTGAACATAAAAAAAATAAAAAGGTAATTAAACTATGAGTTATAAATTCAAATGTCACAGCATTTGAAAAAATGTTGCAAATTATTATAAAAATTTTGTTTATCAAACACTTTTATTTTAATTAAATATAAAATAATTAAAATTTGTAAAGTAGTTAGAACAATTATTAAACCCAACCAATTAATAGGTACTGGGGAAGGAGAACCGGAGAAAACAACTTATTTTTTTATATGAGAAATTGTAAAACTTGACGATTGAACTTCTAAAAAAATTAATATTTCAAAGTGAATACTCAACTCGTAACTTCTAAATCGACACAAGTGAGATAAGATGAAAAACAAGTTTATATATGCTGGGGTTAGAAACTTACTTTTTTAATTAAAAATATACATTTCAATAAATATTTACGGTTGATTGTTTTTTCTAATTCATTATTTCTTTTTTAAATGTTTTAGTTAGATCACTCAATCCATTTTGTATTAACTTCATTAACAAAGAGTTGATGTGTCATAAACCATGTTAACGTGACTATTTTATGTGTCAAATGTAACATCCTAAATTAGGAATTATTTGGCATGTAAGATTAAAAGTGAAATAAAATTAAAATGAGAGATTAATTAAAATAAATGCAAAAATAACACATACGTCCTTAATCCTTTAAATTTCAATTTCTCTTCTTTTCTTTTTATATTTTCCCGTTCATGCAACAGAGAGGGAGCTTTCTTCTTCTTCTTCTCCTCCACGGCACCACCATCCAAATTCATCATCCTCCTTGCTTGGCTTCACTAATTAGAATCATAAATCATCTCCTCCACCTCTCCTCTTTCACGTGGCAGCTTGAATTGAAGGGGGAGAACTTCAAATTCTTCACTTTGAGGTAAGTTGAAGAACACCCACCATGGGTTTTGATTTAATCTTGCTTCCATCCTTTAATTCTTTCAATTTTGTGAAGTTTGAAGCAATTGGTAGCCATTGATATAAGTGGAGAGCTTAGGTTTTCAAGAACCTTGAGCTTTTCATGTAAAAGTATATGGAAATTGTAACAGCCTTCATTTTTGGTGTTAGGTCCTTGAGACCAGTTGTTTGTATTTTGTGATAATCTCTATGTGTAGTGTTGTCTGGGCTACGGCCGAATAACTTGTGTATGACAAGTCAAATTGTGTTTTAGATAATTTTATAAGTATGAGATGAATATCTTTACTGTAATTATATGAGAAAATGGAGATGATTAAAATAATAACAATAATATAAGAAACTCATAATATTAAAATTTATTAATTGAAATGTTAAGTGATTTAATATAAATTTAAATAACTATTTTAAGTTTAATAAAACTGTGTAACTCCCCGGTTTAAGCCCAGAAATTATCCATGGGACTTGAGTAAATTATTTTTATCCCAAAACGTCCTTCATGTTATTCCTAACAACCTTTGTAGCCCAACACCCAATTTTAAACAACCAATCTTAAAAACGTTAATTTTGAGTTACCCGGGTGAGCCAAAATGCGCGTCTGTACGTATTTTAAGTATAATTTTCTCTCCTGATATTGGATTCGAGTCATTCTTATCCCAAAATCTCCATATCGAATTTATCAATAATTTTTATGTTGACTACTAAGACCAGTTCTCATCCCATAAATCCTAGAAATTAAAAAACTACACCAATTCACATTTTTTAAACATCATTTTGCACAAGGTGCAGTGTTTTCTACATAACTCTTTCATATGGCCATGAAATTGAATGGGGCCTTCACCAAAATTTTCCTAACATAATTCTCCATAACTTTGAGGAAGAAACCAAAGCCCAACTCACAACCCATTTGGCCCAGAAAAATTATTTATGTAAGGGACAAAAATCCCATCACAACCCTGCACCCTTTTAGTATTTGGGTCATATCTCACTCAATGCTCAATCGATTATTTTGTGCTTTATATGTATTTAAAGAGAATAAAAAGTTTTACAACTTTGATGTTCAGCCGATTTACTAATTTGGCCTATAAGACACCCTAAACCCACGAGCAAACTACTGCTCCTGCATGTGACACCTAAGCTTGCATGCATAAGGAACTAATAAGAGCACTCCACCACTTGGACACTTGTTCTAACCATGCAAGACACTTCACCACACCACTTTAGCTGATGTTGACACCTTTCTCTTGTATGGATTTCAAGTGACACTTGCCCCACTCACTAGCTCCAACCGTGAGACTCCTTGGAGGCAAGGGAATTCATGCAAAAAATTGTCATTATGCTTTATTCTCTTTTGTTTCTTCTTTCTCTAACTTAGGTAGAATTTCCAGCAGTATTCCTATTCTTTTTCTCATATTCTCTTTATCTAAATCATCATCTACCCAACCACATCAAGCCTAAGTCACTCCATCATCCTTTCTAGCTTCCATGCATACAACATAACTCATAAACACTATACCTTCTCCTTAAAATCTTCTAACAGCCACATTTCTTTCTCTTCTAACCACCAAAATCATGTAACACCACCACCACCCAAGGTATCCATTTTTCTTCCATTTGGTAAAGCCATCCATGGTGGTTTAGAAGCAAATTTTTAGAGCCTTGCCATTCTCCCTTGAATACGAAAATCTTGTTGGTAAGAGGGTACTTTGCTTGTTTTAGATCCATAAAATAATGCATGCATGGTGAAGTACAAGTGTCCTTAACACTTATACTTTAATATCTCTTTAAATATCTAAGTTTGAATGGTTTGGATTTTGAGAAATCTTTGTGAAAAAAATAGATCTTTAAGAGATATTATGGCTGCACCATGGTTGTTGTTAGATCCTTTGAATTTTAAAATTTTTATGAAGATTACTAACACTTGAATTTTATTGCTGCAGATTTTTAGTTATAACTCTATAATGCATGTGATAAATTGTTAATTATGTGTTGATTGGTTTGATTGGTGACTTGTTGTGTAGTAATATTTTTAGAAAACATAAAATCTTTAAAAATGAGTTTTATAATAAAGAGTGGATTAATGTTGCTGTTGGAAAAATTTAATAATTAGTGAACAACTTAGAAATTTTAGATTCTAAACGTATAACTTGAAAGAAATAATTTTTTTTGGTTAAAATTTGGAAACTTACCTTAATCTTGAAATTTTATGAGATAAAAATTAATTTTAATGTAAAATTTTAGTTCTGGAATTTTTATTAAAAATAAAAGCAAGTGACTTTTAGTTGTAATAATTAAATAATAAGTTTATGACATTAAGGAAGTGATTTACCTGAGTTTTAGAAATATTTCTTGATAAATATTTGGAATTTTTGTTGCTGCTGTATATTCATATATTTGAGAAATATTTGTGATTATTAAAATATTATGAATGAGGTAAATAATAAAGGAATTAAAAAGGGACCCGAGTTAGGCGCGAATGAAACGTCGGAAACGATATAAAACGTATTTTGTGGGCAAACAAAAGAAATTGGTAAAACTATTTTGGAGGATTATTTTGTGGCATGAAAGATGAATTTTGAACATGAGAAAAATACCCAAAGAAGAAAAATTGATTGGAAGAATTTTTGACGCGCGATTTGTCCTTAAAACACATTTTTACGAACGTTGGAACGACGAACTTTGGCAATGGGTGAAATTTCGTGTAGGGGCTTTTTTTTGGACTAAATTTATTTTTACTTTTACTATATTTAATTAGTATTTTTAAATTTAAACACTTTTGACTTTAGAATCACTTAAATTGGAATTTTCTAGATAAAATATGACGAAAATAAAGTTTTGGACCAAGAAAATGAAAATGTACTATCCTTTATCTTACTTTGAAAAAAAAAGAGGAGTCTTATGTTCTTAACCTAAAATTAGGAGGATTACCTTATAAATAAGAAAGTGTTTCACCTATTATTTTGTGAAAAATTTTAGAAAGATAAAATCGAGTTATTTGGTTTATTATAAGTAAACACAACGAAATGACTTTAGTAAAATTGAGAGGAACTTTTATACCTTACACTTAAGGCAACGTTAAATTTTCTTAAGGTATAAGAAACATAATTGAAATTTATGTTACTCCTTTTACTTAGATACATATCCTATTACCAATAAATTAAATGTTTTACACTAGAAAATTTTCTCATAAGATTCGTTTAGAAAATAACTTGATATTTCTAGTGAAAAGAATTTTAGTAGTATGGAATCTTGAGACTTAGCCCCTACAACATAAAAAGTTTTATGGTTAGATACTTACAAGTTTTAAGGACAAATACGCTATATGAGTTAGGTTCCGTCTAGACTCTGGGTACCCTAAGTAATTGAGACAAGTACATGGCATTTTGCATTTGGAGTTGAGGAGGGATGTTGGATAAATCCCCTAGAGCATACAATGATGGGTACACTGAAGAATCTTTCATGCCTCGATACCCGAGGGCAGTCTAGGGAGTATCACCGAAGGTGGGAATTCCAAGCGGCATCGGATTCGCGCCCGTCGTCGGACAGCCCGTAGCAAACTTTGGTGTACTTCGACAAGAGAAGGGATTTTCTATGACCGTGGAGTGCCTGTTCTGTGGTGATATGTGTGATTGGCCATTTTGATGTTGGGACTGTAAGTCCCTACCCATTTATGAAAACCAGAATGAGGAGAGCTCTGGTCGCTCTAGTTGGGCAGGGGAGATAAGGGTGGCAGATATTGCACATGATTATTGATATATGAGATTGAGGAATGGAAGTAGGCCCTATTGCATATTGGTAATGAATTATGATTTACAGTAATTGAATCTAACACATGCATAGCATGCCATTACTATATGACTAACCCTCTGATTGTTGTTGATATTTGTGTATGCGAAGTTGTAAATGTCTATGCTAAGGTACGATATATGTAAATTTTCTATAATTTAAAATATTAAGCCACCTTTGTATGTATATGTTATGGGTTGAGAGCTTTATACTCACCCCTTTTGTTGTTGTGTGTTATTTTCCTTTTCTGTGATCATCAGTTGAAGGACAAGGCGAGCGTGGACAGGACTTGGAATACTTGCAGTAGAAGACGCCAGTTTAGAAGCGTTATCTGTGTATATTTTCTATCGAGATCGTTATAGACTTGACATTTGATTTCTATTATGTTGTTAATTTAAAGTAGTTGTCAGGAGTCGGTGAACTCCGTACTCTTTTAAATACTCTCATGTTAAAAGAATCGATCTATGTAATATATTTATTTTAAAATCATGTACTGATGATCACCAAACAAAAAAAATACTCCTATTTTTAGTAACTCCTTAATTAATTAGGATGTTCCAGTATGGGAATTTGTCCTAGTTAATCAAGGGTGTCATAGAAATGGCTTCTTGATTGTTAATCCTATAAGATTAAAGCTTAATAATTATTGTTTCAATGAAATTAGGTAGTTTCGGAGAGTTTCAGAGTGATTCGGAGCTTGAGGCTTGATTCAGAGGCTAGTTTCAAAGTCGACATCTTGATTCAGTGAGTTATATCTTACCGAAATAGTCCTAATTTAATGATTCCTAACTTGGCAAGCGATTTTTGTATCGCTAGTGGTATTAAAATCAATTATTATGAATTTTAGGAAGTAGTTTGATTTTGAGGAATAGAGAGCGGAGCTTGCGATTAGCGGTTTACCAACGATCGATAGGTTGAAGAGCTTATAGAATTCTCTATCCTAGGTAAGGGGAGCTTTTACATTATAAATGCATGGTTTATAGACGGATTTGAGGTATGTTAGTATATTAAATTGTGAACTATGATAATCATGTTGTTTGTCATCTATGTAATTATGATAGATTGCATGAGATGCAAGGTATGCTTTGAAATTATTGAGATATATGTATGCATGAGAGGTTTATGTTATGAATTGCTTGGCGATGATATTGGAATGTTGCATGAGATGCGCCTGGATGAATGATTTTATTTCACTTTATATAGTATGAGTTTGTGTGATTCTATGTTATGTGGTTTGTGGTTTCAAGGATTCCATAAAAGTCCTTGAGTGGGACTCAAGGCAAAGCTTACTGAGTGGGACTCAGGGCTGCCCATAACAATGTTGTTGTCGCTGAGAGTAATTGTGTTACGTGAAAAGGCAAACGGTTTGGTACCATTAAAACGGCCGGATCAGCTAAAAGTTGAATATTATGGCTAAGAGCCTGTGTTGCAACACTAAGTCATTAAATGTGCAATTGGATCCTAATGAATGAATATGCCTTGATGTGTGTTATTGAGAATAACATGATTATATAGTTTATGTGATGTATTAAGGTGAATGATATAGTTGATATGATAATCAATTGTAATATTTCATTGTATGTTAGAGAAATAGATAGTTGAATCAGTTCTATGACTGTCATTTATCATGTATAATGCTCACCCCTATTTGTGGATATATTTACAGTGGACTTAGGATTCGACAGAGATTGGTGAGAGGTTACTCAGCTCGAGCATGGAGCATTATGTATCTGTACCTTGTACATGATGCATATAGTTATTTTGTAGTAGCCTTGGCTAGCTCCTATACATACTTGTTTTGATGCGTGTGTGTGTGTCTATATATATATATATATATATATATATATATATATATATATATATATGCTTAGAGGATTTGGTAACTGAGTAGAATCATTTTGAGCATATACTTATTGTTGTGATGGATGGTGATATTTAATTGATGAAGTGGGAGTGTGGAGACCATAGATGGTCCCACCATATACCTATGAGTTTAAAACATATCCAGGAATTGTGAACCTATATGAGATGCAATGTTGATGCATGAAATGCCAGGAATTGTTATTGTATGAAAATGACAGTGGTTATGTGTTAGAGCCATGAATGCATAACATTTATATGATTTTCCTGCATAAATAAACAATTGAGATAGTCAAATAGCAAATTATGAGGTGTAAAGGTATAGAACAGTTTCAATAGCATCTATACGTGATTTGTGACTTGTAGAAACTAGAATGGGTCAATTCCATTGAAAAATGACCCCTTAGTTGCATAAAATGCCTCAAAATGAGTTAAATACAATTATACACATAAATCTATCATTTTTAGGAATTTTTGAGTGTGGCCAGTGGCTAGGCGTCACAAATGATATATTTTAGCTAGTGTCAAAGTTTGGTAGTCATTGGATTTGAAATGAAAAAGATAAGGTAGCTAGAAGTTGAAAAAAATGCATTTTTTAGTTGCTGTCATGAAACTGATATATTGCAGGTGTGTGAATCGATTCTCCTGTTCCATGTATCGATTCACAGGGGAAATTTTTTATGCAGGAATCGATTCCCTGTTGCATGAATCGATTCACAAAGGAAAATTTTAAGCCTGAATCAATTCACCAAGTGTATGAATCGATTCAAGCACCTGTTTGGCAAATTCTAGGACGTGTGAGTCGATTCACAGGGGGAGTAAATTGATTCATCCCCCTGTTACCTTCCTGTTTTTATAAAATTTCCTACATGAATCGATTCATGTCTGCTCTAAATTGATTCATGCCATTGTTTCTTCAAAAAATTTCCTGTCTGGCTGTATATTGGTATTATTGACCCACACATCATCATTTCTTGATATCTAAATGTATTTACCACCTTTTGGTAATTAATTTAAGTGCTTTTAGACCCTTGTTTCGATTTCGGATTTATTCATGAGAAATTTTCTTGGGTTTTGGGTTTATTTTTATTAATTAAGGTTGTTTTATCAAATGTTGTTAATGTTACAATTTCATATCTCAAATGTTTATTGGTGTGTCCACGTGTTATTTACTACTTAACAATTGAACATTTAATATGTGAACTCATTATGTTGACATATATGCAATGGTGTTGCATATTATGATTCATCTAACAAAGAGAATTAGTGAAAATTAGATAAAATTAGATAGAAAACACATAGCTAAAACATTTTAAAAAAATTAAAGGTTTAAATTAAAATTTATACAGAAATAAGGGATTGCAACAATAATTAACCTTTTTTTTAATTGAAATATTTCCTGGAGTGGAGTTGAAAACGACCAGTATATTTTAATTATATTAACAATTTAAAATTAATTATATGAAAACTTTGTTACATCGTCATAAACGGAAGAACGACTTTGTCATACCTAACCAATGCAACCAGCCAGCGGAGAAGGAAACAAACAAAAGTACGTGTGGTTGGTGAGTCCATTGTATGTTACGTCAAGGACAATAAATTATTATGAAAATGAAATATACCATAGGATATATACAGTATCATTATGGAACAATATTAATAGAAGTCAAGCACCACATTTCCGGACTAGAGACAATGCTGCTTTGTTTTTATTATTCGTATCAAAACCAAACCGGTTTAGTTAGTCTGATTGATAAAACTATAAATCGATTAAATGATTGGTTCAAGTTAATTATTTAATATTACTAGTTTAATCATAGTTAGATCCTGGTTTGATCACAGTTTGTTTGAACTGGTGTTTTCACCGGTTTAATGATCAATCACGTTTTAAAAACATTATTTATATATATATATATATATATATATATATATATGTATGTATACATGTATTTTCTTTTGGAAATAATTTTGATTTTGCTTGATGTTTATTTACTGTTAAGATTTTTTACTTTTTTGATAAATATTTTTATAGGAATTAATTTTAAAGCTCTTTTCATATTTTCAACTATTTTTTCATTCCAGCCATAATTAATTAGTAGAGTTCTTCTCATAATAAATAAACAAATAAAATAGTTGTATATTGCTTCCTCTGATTCTTTTTATAAGTCTCTGTTATTTCATATATATATATATATATTAAAAAATTTAGTTAATTTAAATCAATATATTAAATTTATCAATTGTTTTTTAAAACTTTTAAATGTATTATTTATATTAATTAAGAAAGAGAAATAAACTTTTAAATTCTATTAATATAAAGAAAATATGTAATAATAAGGGTATATAATCAAATAAAATAATAAATTAATACACATTATAAATTAAGAATCACTTTATAAAAAACCTCAAAACCAAGATGTTATAAAAAAGATTGGTGGAGAACATAATTCACCTATTAGATTAATTAAAGCGCTAGAAACAAGATCGAGGAAGTCTCATTAAGCTTAATAATAAAGTCAATTTTTTATATAAATTATCAAGTGATGTAGTTTATTATGTCATATGTACATTTTGTTATTATTCATTGGTAAGATGTGCATTGTGAAATTTAAATACGCGCATATAATTATTTTTATAGATAATTCAAAATATCTACATATAATTTATTTAAATATTTACGGGAAAGTAAGTTTTGCATTTATTATTACCACGATGGTCGTAAAGTTTAAATTTAATAAAATAAATGTTGTCTGACGAGAAGATAAGATGGAGATCTTTGTGAATGTTTTTTAATTATTATTTGAAATAAAAGTGTAGGGGAAAGGCAAATAACAATCCGTTTGGATTTGGTTTCGTTATTAGTTTTAATTATAAAATTGTTATTTTGTTTTTTGTTTTTAAAATTTTATTTTAGGGAAATAAATTTTTTTATTTCTTAATTTTATTTTTTGTTTTTTTTCCATGCAAAATTTTAAATTTAGAAAACATAATGATGATTTTGTAATTAAAATTAAAAATTAAAAATATTTTTCCAATTTAAATGGCTCCTAAATGTTTTAAGTCGGAAAAACCAAAGTTCAAATGCAGATTTAATGTTATCAAAAGAAAAGAAAAAAACCTTAGATTGAAGCCTTTATATCTGTCATTTTAACATTAAAGAAACTTGTTAAGGTTTTGCTTCCTAGGGGTTATCAAACAAAAAAAAAATTGTAAGACCGAGATCTCCCGTTTTTCATACATACAATTAAATTGGGTCAGTTTTATTTTAATGAGAGCCAATTTGAACAGTATTTAATATATAAGAGCATGGTTTTTTGTTTGAATCTGAAATATAAAAATTACATGATATTAAATTTATTATTATAAAATATATGAGATCAAATAATTGTGTTTAGAAAATACTAAAATAAGTATTATATAAGTTATAAAAAAAATTATTCCTGTATCGTTTTAATTAGTGTGATTCAATTTAATTTTACAAGGGCTTTCATTCATTTTTAAAATGCACATATTAATTAATATTTTGATATTCTATTTTAACATTCTATCTCTTCAATTGATTTCATTTTTAAAAATCACTTTCTAATTCTAAAAATCTGTAAATCTGCCACATGTCTTTGACTTTGAGGAGAATTTTAATACATTATTCATTCTTTGTTTCATACGTATTATAAAGTAGGTATCTAGAAGAGTAGATTTTTTATATATAAAAAATAAAGGCGGGTTTGGTTTTCACGTTTATTTAAAATTTTATTAAAAACAGAAAATAAAGTTAAAAATAGGTTTGGTTTAAGTTTTAGAAAATGTTTTCTTTAAAAGAAAATTCAGCCAATTTTCTTTTTAAAAAAATTATGACATTTCTTTTATAAAAAAGTTCGAGCCTGACCAATGCTAAGACATTATTAGTGAGTTATTTGTAAATACATTTGTAGCTATTAAAACATCCAAACATTTAAAACAATAGTGAAAATACAAATAAAATTTTTCACGATTTAATTCAATATCAAATTTGGATATCCGGGATCCTATAATATCATTCACAATCATAAAGGAGCATTAGGCATAAGCATAGTGGGTTTCAGAAGTTTAAAAGCATGAAAAGTACAAGTTGGATGTTCTGCGATCGGTTACAGACTCATTATAATCGATTAGACATGCATCAGGACATCAAGGGTGGATTTGGGTCTTTGGTAATCGATTACACCCGAGAGCAAAATACATTTCCTGTAAAAGTTACTCTCTGGTAATCGATTACCACATTCTGGTAATCGATTACCATCAGATTAGAGTGTAGCACATTGTAGAAAATGGCACAAAGTCCAACTTCTAACCACCTTAACTTCTCCATTTGATATCCAATCATCACCAAACTTTGACACAACCTAATATGCATTATTTATGACGTGTAGTCACCGACCGCACTCAAAAATACCCAAAAACAAAATACTTATGCGTAAAAGTGTTTTATCTGTTTTAAGGCAAAAATGTGCAACACAAGGGCCATTTATCCATAGATTTGGTCCATAACAATTTCTACAAGTCTTAAATCATGCATATATTCTATTGGAACCATTCCACAACGTCTAAACATCATGAAACACAAAATGACCTATTCACTTCCTTGTGTATACATAAAAGTCATAAGAAAACATCAATTCTTTAATTATCCAACATCAAAATAGATTTCAATACATGGTCTATCGCATTTGTAACGCATACACAAGTCCTACCCATAACATTCATGCAATGCATCAAAGGTTCACAACCATAATTTCCTAGATATAAGGTATCTCATGCATAATACGAGACCATCTATGGTCACCACAACAAAATATCATCACCATCATCATCTATATCATCATTATATACATGAAACCAAAACATAATTTAGGTTTCCAGTGAAGCCGTCAGCTATCTATGATCTACTACACAGGTGATATATATACATATCATCAAAATGACGATGAACAAGAGCCGACCAAGGCTACATCACCAAAAGTTTTACAAAACATATACATGCATACATATATACACACACACACACACACACACACACACACACACACACAAAATGCCTCCTGCAATCATGGTGACATCTCACCAATCACCATCACCATCTAGTCCCACTGAAAATAGCCATAGAATAAGGGTGGACATATTATATGTTAAATGACAGCTATTGAATCAGATCAACCTATCCAATTCTAAATCATTATCCATATATCATAACTCAACACATAAAGCATTTCCATTCAATATAATCACATTTCATTAGATATTCTCAATATCAATCAACTCATAGGCTATCTCAACCATCATAATCTCAAATACATAATAATGTACACATTTGAGCATATCCAAATAAACTCATAATACAATGTAATGTTGCAATATAAGGCTCTCAACCATATTATATTCAGCTCTTAGCTGATCCGACCATTTTACTGATACCAAACCATTTGTCCTTTCATACAACACTATCATTCTCAGTGACAACGACAGTGTTGTGGGCTAGCCTTGAGTCCCACCCAAGGTCTTTTGTGGAATCCTCGAAACCATTCATATAGAAATCTTATTTCATATGTTCTTATCAATAATAAGCATCTCACGGTATACAAGATTATTCATTTAATCATTTACTTACATCTCATGCAATATTTCAATATGACAAATACTTAATTGCATCTTATGCATTAATAATAACATCAATTTAATTATTCTATCGCATTTCATGCATAGAAAATATTAATTCAATCAATTCATTACATCTAATATAACATACTAACATTACTTTAATCACTTATAACATCTCATGCAATTTAGTAATAACATTATGGACGAAATCTATCATACTTAACAATAATTCTCAATTATCATACAAGAAGAGGTATATTATTATCATCTCATAATTAAATACATCAAATCGTCATATTTTACAAAGTCCATAATTCATAAATAGACCAATATACCTTAAACCGTTCCATAAACCATACATTTAAAATATAATTGCTCCCCCTACCTGGAATAGACGATCCCAGAAGATCAAAATGCTATCCAACACTCTCCAATCACTACCTTGTAGCCTTAATAATTCCTAAAAACCATTAAATAAATTCAACTTAGAATCTTCAAAAATTTATAGAAATCACACAATCAAGGTTCAGATCCGCGAAAATGGAAGTTAAATGCCATGGGTACCATTTGAGCTTACCAAATTGAGAAAATTGGAAACCCTCATAATGACTGAACGCTACCCATAATCAGAAAACAACCCAAGCAACCTTCAAATTCACAAATTTACAAGAATTAAGGAGTGGGGTTCAGAATTTGCATAAGCCAAGAATTAGGTTCAGCCATTACCTTTAACAATTCTAAAAAATTAAAGCTTTTCTCCAAAAACCCTTGGCTGCCACGTGAAGAAGAAGGAGAATGCCATAATATTCTAACTCTAATTGAAGAAATTAGAAGAAAAGGAAGGGGGTTGGTAATAATGGAGCTACGGGAGAAGAAGATGAATGTCAAGCCTTTCACGGTTGCATACGTTCACAAGGAAGGAGAAAGTGAAATGAATTCTATTTTCCCATTTCTCACAGCACGCGTAAAAGTGAACAAATTGAAAATGCATTGCAATTGTTAAAATTAAGGGTAATTAGGTAATTACATGTGTTTAGTGAATTTTAAAATTAATCGGTAACCACAGTTATTTAAAATACACCCCAGTAATTTCTAAAAATTAATTTATTAACTTAGGGATAATTTAACATTCTCAAATCTAATTATTTAGCCAAACCATTTAACAATTAATAAAATCCAGGATGTTACAACTGTAAGCATATTTTACTAACTTAATTAGTCTCTTTAACTATTTTGTTTTATAAGCATTATATTTTGTTTAGTTTTGGTAGGAATTGAATTTATGTTCGGGATTCACAATAGCTCACATCTTACTCAACTAAGTGAGTTAGTCCCCTATAAAAGGTAATAAAAGGAATTTGTTAATGTTCACTTTTAATACATATGACCAATTAAACTTTTTCTTATAAAAGAAAAGGTTACCTTACCTTGATGTTGGTCTAGCGGGGATATTTAACTAACTTAATTAGTCCTTTTAATTAATTATAGTACACAAAATAATATTTTTCATATATGGAAAGAAATATAAAGAATTTTAATGTTTTATCAAAGTACTTTTAATAAATGTGAACAAAAATTGATTTTAAAAATTAAACTTGTATCATTGGGATCTAGTTCAAATTACATTGGTGTGAGGATCTTAAGGTGTTGTCTTGAAGGGTACTTAGGGTTGCATGGTAGCTTTAGATTGGGAATAGAGAATGACAATTACGGTGTTCGACATGGCTAATAATGACTTTATTCATGATGATGGTGACAAAGGGCGGACTAGCTAGGGGCCATAATAATTTTAAATTGAATTATATACTAATTAATTTTTATTCTAAAATATTTTAAAATACTAGAAATATTTATATCATAAACATCATTAAAATTAAATTTTGAAATAAAATAAACAATTGCTATTACAACATTGTCTCATTATTTTTGTAAAGAGAAATTTCTAAAGTCTAGTATGGAGTTAATTATAGATAAATTAGTAATGTAAATGGGCTTAAAACTTCTTTGTTATAATAATTTGTTAGAACAAAATCTTATTATATGATTACTTTCAATTTATATATAAGCTTTGTTATATTTTTCATCGATATATTATCTTTTATCTTATTTTTTACTAATATTTTATTTTTTATAATAACTTTATTTATTTAGTAATAAAAATTATATTTAGTCTCAATATTTATGTTCAAAATATCTACATATATTTGGCCAACCTTAATCTCAGGTGTTGCCTTTGCCCTTGTGGTGGATTCGAGATTTCAATTATTATAGTGGTTTTGTTGAATGATTTAGGGGTTGATTGTGGTGGTGAGTTTGAAGAGAGGGGGCAATGAAATAAGTGGCTAGGTTATGGTATATGAGAATGAGTATGCTCTACTTTAGCCTAATCAAATACACTTGTACATTTTAAATTGATAATTTTACTAACCTAGAACCAACCAATTCAAGTTCATCTATAAACATACATGTTCCTATTTTACCATTGGTTGGTTAGCCATGGATGGGTTAAATGTTAACCAAAAATTGAATGAACTCACCTGTTATCCCCATAGCTAGGTAGACACTAGTAGTGGACATGATCATGACAGTGCCTATATATGGATTAAGGACATAGATCAAATTTTTAAGTACTTTGAATGCTCTAGGGAGTAGAAGGTATTATCTGCCACATATCAGCTGAAGGAGAAAGCTAGGCTTTGGTGGACCAGCACCAAGTCCCAAATGGCCGTAGCAGATGAAGCCCTAACTTGGGTACACTTTAAAAAGAGATTTCTAGCGAAATACTTCCCTGACAATTACAAAATCAGAAAAGAGATGGAGTTCTTGAATGTTGGCCATAACCCAGACTCTATTGTATAAATGATGTGAGAACTACAATGAGTTATTAGCATCATTGAGTGTGTTGAGCTTGAATTTGAAATATAACATGCCTGGTGGTTGTTTTAATCGCATGGTGTGGTTTTTAGGTGACTTGTTGCCAAATGACAATTGAATGCCTTTAACTATTTACCATGTAAATAAGTATATGTCTAAGTTAGGGTTGGGTTATAAGAAGATTGATTATTGAATAAATGTGGTATATTGTTCAACGGTGAATATACAAACAAGAGTGTTATAAAATGTGTGGAATATAAAGGAAAACATTATAAGACTTTGAAGAGGATGGGTGAAGTAAAGAAGATACCTTTGAAGCGAATATGGTATTTTTCAACAATACCACAACTATAATGATTGTATTCCTCATTGGCTACTATCAACCACATGTGATGGCATTTCAAGAATCGAAGAAAGAAGGTGTGTTGTGCCATCCATCAAATGAAGAAGCGTGGAAGAATTTTGATAGAAGTTACCATGATTTTGTTACTAAACCTTGTTACATTAGGATGGGCTTCTGTTTGGATGGATTCTATCAATGGATTCAATCTATTTAGAGCATACGGTATGAGTTATTCATGTTGACTGGTCATTTTAACCTCTTACAATAAATCTCTTAGAATGTGCATGAAAATGGATGTGATGATCTTTTTTGTAATTGTTCTCAGTTTATATAATCTAAAAGGCAACATTGGTGTTTTTATGCAACCCTTGATAGAAGATTTAAAGTCATAGAATAATGGTGTCAACATATATGATGTGTTGTTTAGGAAAAATTTCAACATAAGAGTTGCTTTGATGTAGATCATAAATGATTTTTTATGTATGATATTTTGTCTGGGTGGTCAACAATAGGGAAACTTGCAAGTCCAATTTACAGGTAACATTCTAGGGGACACCAACTTCGAAAAAATGATAAAGTTTTATTCTTTGATTGACATAGAAAGTTTTTGCATCGTGATTATCTCTATAGGAGAAATAAATAGTCGTTCAAGAGGAATAAGACTGAGAATTATAGGCAACCGCCTTGTTTATTGGGTGAACAAATATGGCAAAGGATTTTAGAGTATCTCTTCATTTGGCTGAATAACATAAAGAAGTTATTGAATATGGTAAGCAGCATAACTAGATCAAAAAAAGTATCTTTGGAAAATTGTCATATTGAGGAAAACATTTACCCCAATACAATATAGATGTGATGCACAGAGAAATATATTCATGAATATATTCAATATAATTATGAATATCAAAGGGAGGATGAAAGACACTGAGAACAATTATTTGGATTTGTCAACGCTATGTTCAAGAAAGGAGTTAGAGTTGAAGTATATTGGAAGTGAAAAACTACTGAAACCTAAGGCAAAGTATGCATTTAGTAAGCCCTAGAGAGTTGTTGTATATGAATAGGTTAAAGAGTTAAAATTACCATATGGGTACTTATCAAATCTATCTCAGTGAGTTAACATGAAAGAAACGAAGCTTCATGGCATGAAGAGTCATTATTATCATATTTTCATGCAATGATTACTTCCAATTGTGTTTAATGCTTTACCCTATAACATTTGGAAGCCACCTGTTGAGCTAAGTCGGTTATTTCAAGAGTTGACATGTACAACACTACGTGAGGATAAATTTTTAAGATGAAATAGTCGATTTTAATTATGCTATGTAAGTTATAGCATATCCCCTCTAGACTTCTTTGATTCAATGGAACACATACCATTTCACTTGCTATAAGAAATGCTAGTTAGTGTTCCGGTTCAATACCAATGAATGTATCTCTTCAAAAGGTGAACACCTTATTTTGTTTTGTTTAATTTTATGAAAAAATAGGTTAAATTCAATACATTAACTTATTTAATATTTATTTGGTTACAATAGAGTTCTATGCTTTTTAAAAGAAAAGGTTAAGAACAAAATATATGTTGAAGGATTAATATGTGAAGCTTATTTGGTTGAGGAAATATCCATTTTTGCTTCTTTTTAGTATCCATCTGAGATAAAGACATGAAGGATGAAGGTGCCATATAATGTTGATATGGACAAAAGCTCTTTGAGTGCCTCACAGATATCTATTTTCAATTATTCTAATCGTGTTGTAGGGAAATCAATAGTGTTTCCTGGAAGATAAAGATGTCAAGGCCACACAATTGTACATTTTACAAAATTATGAAGAAGTAGAGCCATTTATAGAGTAAGTTTACTATATGACTAAAGCATGTAGTGCAATTACAGATAATGCAATTGGTTTTGTTGACAATCCTTACCAAGATATCTAAGAAGACATCTAAGACTCTCATGTGTTGTTGAAAATTGAAAGGGATGTATACACAAGTGGACTGAAAGATGTTGGAGATGAATAAGTTGTAGTTACAATAAATATAGAATCGGATGATGAAGATGTTGAAAATAATTCTTCACAATAAAGCTGGGGAATGTATGTTTGAGAGGGTTTCATTTTCCCTGGAATGAACACATTTCATCTGGGTTCCCTCGGATCGTTTCCCCCGAGTGAGCGTGTCTCGCTCGGGTTTTCTTGAGTTAATGTATATTTGAGAGGGTTTCATTTTCCTCAGATTGAACGTATTTCATCTAGGTTCCCTTGGATTGTTTCCCCCGAGTGAGCGTGTCTCACTCAGGTTTTCTTAACTTAACTTATGTTTAAGAGGGTTTCATTTTCCCCGGATTAAATGTATTAGAGACGTCAAAATAAGTTCCAACCTGTGAACCAACCTGACTTAAGGTGGATTTTAGGTGAGCCAGGTTAAAAAAAATGGCTAATTTTTGAAGCAAAACTTTTTCTAGCTCGGCCTGTTGTTCAAGTGGCCTCAATACTCAAGAGGGGGGGGGGGTGAATTGAGATTTAAAACTTTTGAGTGGAATACCTTTGAAACTGATTTTTATCACTAAGTTTATGAAATTATGCAAGTGAGATAGAATGGAAGATAACAAGCAATGCACTACAATGAGAAATATTGCTGAAGCAATTTACCAAACACTTGGTGTGCAATATCTAAGGTATAACAAATTAAGCAAGTTCAAGTAAGCTTTTCTCAACCAAACAGTACCAATCAACAAATATGCAGTATATGAAAGTAAAAGAGTAAGGAAGAGAAGCTTGCAAACCGATGTAACGAGTTCCACCCAATCAGGTGTACGTCTCGCCTCTAAGCAACCCACTTAGAGGATTTTCCACTATTGTAGACTAGAGATACAACTTTGAGCAATTGCGGCTTCCTAGTGTCCCACACTCAAGAACCCAATCCTCACAAGTACAAGGGCAACCCACCCAATCTCTCAATCTCACAATATCCCAAAGATTGAATCCTCAACCTTTGTAACCACTCAACCTAGAGTGAACAACCACTCAACCTAGAGTGAATAACTTGTGTTTAGTGTTTGTTTACAATCAATACACTCTCTCAATAGAGTAGATATACAAATGAAAAGCTCTCCCAAATTCTAACTCTCAAGATGAGAGGATATACAAATGTATTTCAAAATGCAAGAAATAGGCTTACAAAGCACAAGATAGAGCTAAGGATTTGTTGCTTCTTGGTTCTTGTTGGTTACTTCTTGTGCTTGTGTTCTTCTTCCATTTATAGAGCCATGATAGCAGTTGAGGTGTGCCCTAGTTCATCATAGCCGTTGCACTTAGTGGAAACTTGAAGAATAGTGGAGACATGAGCTGGTTTCCCACTTAAATCTGTTTTTCCACTAGCGTAATCGATTACACCCTCGCGTTGTAATCGATTAGCTTCAAGTCAGAGACTCCCTAATCGATTATTTCACTTCCTCTAATCGATTAGCATCTGTACCTGATGCATTTAATTTGATTTCGCATCTGCCTAATCGATTAGAATCTCTTGCAATCGATTACCTTAAATTCCAGTGGCTTCCTAATCGATTGTGTGGCTTCCATAATCGATTAGCCATCATACCTGATGCATTTAGTTCCATTTCTAATTATTGTAATCGATTAGTCTCAATTGTATAATCGATTACCTTAATTCCAGTGAGTACCTAATCGATTGTTTAGCTTCCCTAATCGATTATCTTTCATCCTGATGTAATTTCTTCCAAAACAGAAAGCTTCTAATCGATTAGCTTAGGTGACCTAATCGATTAGCTTCGCTGTTACTCAGCACCTGATTCCATGTCTCTGTTTTTGCATAGGTTTCTTCAAGAGTGCTTGTCATTATCAAAATCTTTGCACATCCTTGGACCTGTTTACATATTCAAACACATTCTCCCCCTTTTTGATGATGACAACTATGTTCATCTCTTGAGGGTTGTTAGTTTAAGCAATTTTAAACTTATCTCTAAATTTATCTTTTTGCAAAAACAACTCTGCTACATTTTCTCTTTTTCAAATAGCAGATGACCAATTTAAAAAATATGAAAATCAGAGTAATCATCAGCAAATGTCTTATCTCCTTTTATCTCTAATCTATTGTCTCTTATCTATAACTCTCCCCCTATCAAAAGGAATTTAATAAACAGATAATATTATCCAAATTTTAAACAAGAGATAAACAAGACCAACACATATCAGAGCATATTTCAGAGCCTCTAACATATTTGAACAAGATATGAACACTTAATATTTTTCTCCCCCTTTGTAATCATCAAAAATAATATGAGGAATGAAAGAGAAATATTATGAACTGAAATGAGATAATTTTATTGATTTTAAAAAGGGAAATACATAAGCAAAATTATTCATGATTCAAAAAGGAAATGACATAAGCACAACTAAATAAAAGGCATAACTAAGCATCTAATTTTCCGGGTTGAAGAAGCGAATTTCTGCAATTTGGTGAGCCAGCTCTTCATATCGCTGCTGCATCATCTCAAAATGTTGCTGTTCGGTCATTGAAAACTCTTGGAGGGAGTTTTCAAGGCGATCGAAGCGGCGGTCAAGATGGGCGTAGAGAGATGCAAAGGGGTCAGCTTGTGGTGCAGCTGAAGAGGCTGATGGTGCAGCTTGTGGTTGAGGTGGAGGAGGAGCAGCAGCAGGTTCAGCAAAGGGATTGGCACCATGTTCGCGATCACTCCTTAGAATCCACATTCCAGCAATGCAGACCATGCCCATTTTGTTGAGGTGGGAAGTGCCAATGCAAGCTCTTGGGGGCACTTTCTCAGAGAGTTCCCCTGCCAAGTCAACTCCACAAAATTTGAATATTTTGGTGAGGAGGATACCATAGGGGAGCTTTTGCTGATCCTTCGCATGGCGCATATGAAACTTGATCAACTGAACCCAGTTGATCTCCTTGTTGTTCAGCATTGCCCACATTAGGAGGACATCATCCTCTTCAACCAGAGCATAGTTCCCACCACGGGGAACAATCATCTTTACCAAGAAGAAGTAGAGCAGGCGGTTGTTCATGGTTAGGTGGCCAACCAGCTTGTGGTTGCTCATAGGAGGGTCTGGTTTCCATAGAGAGCGGCGGGCAGTGATGGGATTAAAACCCCATTCATCCTCAGGTTCGCCTCCATCAAAGTCAGCGTTGTTGAGAGGCAGTTTAGAAATTTCCGCGAATTGGGCATTTGATAGTTTGATGGTTGTGTTCTTGACCTTGGATTCAACCATCCCATTTACCAGGCGGAGGTTACAGTAGAATACCCTCATGAGTTCAGGGTAGTATTCTTCTTCTTTGAGGGAGAGGAAGGGAAAAAGGTTGTAGTGGTTAAGGCTTTGAGTGAAGGTGAGGCTTGGGTTGTCAAAAGTGTCGGCAATGGTGTAGTGAGGGGTCATAATCTCCCTTTCAGAAAAATTCTTCATGAAATTCTGAAGTTCTCTAGGAGAAGAGAAGAACCTTGAGAAGTCAAGGGGGTTATGAGCTTGAGCAGCAGAGGACCTAGCTCTCTTGACATTTCTAGAGGTAGACATGGTTGGAAAAAGGCAAAGAGGAAGATAAAGAGAGATGAGTGGTAGAGAGTTTTGGAGAGGTTTGAGAGGAAGGAGGTAGTGTGAGATGAGAAGATGAAGGAAGGGGTATTTATAGGTGAGAATTAGGTTTAGGAAGGAGGACAGAGAGTTTAGAAAGGAGTGAAGTGAGTTAAGAGAGGGAGTGGCTCGAGTGTGCCTAGGAAATTGCAGTTTTGACTCTTCAGAACGCGTGCTAATCGATTACGAGACAGGTGATAATCGATTAGTTCACTATTTCAGAGGAATTTCAAACGTTTTGTGCAGAGGGTAATCGATTAGAGGCTTAGGGTAATCGATTAGATTAGAAACAGAATCGTCCTAATCGATTGGAGCAGGGTGGTAATCGATTATGGAGAAGAGGAAACGTTTTGAACCTGAAACAGAAGCTTTGTAATCGATTGTTGATCAATGGTAATCGATTATCTTAGAAACAGAATGTTTGTAATCGATTATGGCTTTGTGCTAATCGATTATATTAGAAACAGAAACTTAGTAATCGATTTTAATGAGGCATGTAATCGATTATTGACTCAAAAACTTCACATTTTTCATACAGCAAGATTCCAGAACATAAAATGTAATATAAACCATTCATCATGCCATACAACATAGTCTTTATCAAAATATTCCATCATTCAAACACAATTTGACATATCAAGAATGCCTAATTCTCTTCTTATGTGAATGAATTGTTCTCTAGCCAAGGGTTTTGTGAAAATATCTGCTAGTTGCCTAGAAGTTTCAACATGTTCAAGTACACAATCCCCTTTTAACACATGATCCCTAATAAAATGATGCCTAATCTCAATGTGTTTGGTTCTAGAGTGCATTACTGGATTCTTGGAGATGTTAATGGCACTTGTATTATCGCATTTAAGAGGCACATGGTTTAATACAACTCCAAAATCTAGAAGTTGTTGTCTCATCCAAAGGATTTGAGCACAACAACTACCAGCTGCAACATATTCTGCCTCAGCTGTTGATAGCGCAACACTTACTTGTTTCTTGCTATGCCAAGAAACAAGAGAACTACCAAGCAAGTGACATGTTCCGCTAGTACTTTTCCTATCAAGCTTACATCCTGCAAAGTCCGAATCAGAGTAACCAACTAAAGTATATTCAGCCCCTTTGGGGTACCATAAACCAACATCTTGAGTCCCAACTAGATATTTCATTATTCTTTTTACTGCAGTGAGATGAGATTCCTTAGGACAAGCTTGGTATCTAGCACACATGCACACAGCAAACATGATATTCGGTCTACTAGCGGTTAAGTAAAGTAAGGATCCAATCATACCTCTGTATTTTATGAGTTCAACATCCTTACCTTTCTCATCCTTGTCCAAATAGCATGAAGTGCCCATGGGTGTGGCTATATCATTTGCTTTATCCATATTGAATTTTCTGAGTAGTTCTTTACAGTACTTAGATTGGTTTATGAATGTGCCTTCATTGGTTTGCTTGATTTGTAGTCCAAGGAAGAAAGTGAGTTCCCCCATCATGGACATTTCAAATTCTTCCTGCATTAGCTTGGCAAACTCTTTGCACATTGAATTATTAGTGGCACCAAAAATTATATCATCAACATAAATTTGTACCAATAGTATGTTATTCTTATTGTGCTTTATAAATAAAGTTGTATCAACCTTCCCTCTTTCAAAATGATTTTCTAAAAGAAATTTGCTTAACCTTTCGTACCAAGCTCTTGGAGCTTGTTTCAAACCATACAAAGCTTTCTTTAATTTGAAAACATGATTTGGAAATTGATGGTTTTCAAAACCTGGAGGTTGATCAACATATACTTCCTCTTGAATGTATCCATTCAAGAAAGCACTTTTAACATCCATTTGGTACAATTTGAAATCTCTACAGCATGCAAAAGCTAATAGTAGTCTAATTGCTTCTAATCTAGCTACGGGTGCATACGTTTCTTCATAATCAATGCCTTCTTCTTGATTATAGCCTTTAGCTACTAGCCTAGCTTTGTTTCTAGTAATTATTCCATTTTCATCCAATTTATTCCTAAAAACCCATTTGGTTCCTATTATTTGGTGATCATTGGGTCTTGGCACAAGCTCCCAAACTTCATTTCTTTCAAATTGATTTAGCTCTTCTTGCATGGCCAATATCCAATTTTCATCAATAATAGCCTCATCTATGTTCTTGGGTTCTATTTGTGATACAAATGCTAGGTGATTACAAGTATTTCTAATAGCATTTCTAGTACTTACACCTTGACTCATTTCACCTATGACTTTGTCTAAGGGATGATCCTTCAAAGTTACCCATTCTTGTTGTCTCTCAATTTGTGCTGCACCTCCATCATTGTTGACTTCTTCTTCTTTGTCTTGCAAGTTCATTTCTTGAAAAGTACCTACAAGATCATCAACATCTTCCTTTCTCGGAGGGTTATGGCTATTTTCATCAAATTTAACATGAATAGATTCCTCAATGGTATTTGTTTGTTTGTTGAAAATTCTATAAGATTTACTTGATTGAGAATATCCTAGGAATATTGTCTCATCAGATTTTGTATCAAACTTTCCTAGATTATCCTTTCCATTGTTGAGCACAAAACATTTACATCCAAAAATATGAAAGTATGCAATGTTGGGTTTTCTACCCTTGTAAAGCTCATAGGGGGTTTTCTTTAAAATAGGCCTTATCAAACATCTATTCATAACATAACACGCGGTGTTTACCGCATCGGCCCAAAAATGTTTTGCAATATTGTTTTCATTTAGCATGGTTCTAGCAAGCTCCACTAAAGATCTATTCTTTCTTTCAACTACTCCATTTTGTTGTGGAGTTCTAGAAGCTGAAAAGTTGTGATTAATACCATGTTTTTCGCAAAACTTTTCAAAAGATTGATTTTCAAATTCTCCCCCATGATCGGTTCTAATGGATGCAATTTTTGAGTTTTGCTCATTTTGGATAATCTTTACAAGTTTCTTGAATGCATGATATGCTTCATTTTTATGAGCAAGAAACAATGTCCATGTATATCTTGAATAGTCATCTACTATAACTAGACCATAGTAATTACCTCCAAAGCTTTTGATTTTGGATGGTCCAAATAAGTCCATGTGCAAAAGTTGTAAAGGCTTTTGAGTAGAAACGATGTTTTTGGATTGAAAAGATGCCTTTACTTGTTTTCCCTTTTGACATGCATCACAAAATCTATTTTCAAATTTAAGCTTTGGTAAACCAATTACCAAATCTTTAGAAACAAGTTTGTTCAAGTGGTCTACATGTATATGAGCTATTCTTCTATGCCATAGCCATGTTTCATCCTCTTTTGAAATGAAGCATTGTTCATCATTTGTAGACAAGCTATCCACATCAATCATGTAAATGTTATCAATTCTTTTTCCAACAAATTTGACCTCTTTGTTTAGCTTATTTTCAATTATACAACAATTGGATTCAAATAAAACTCTATATCCTTTGTCACATAATTGACTTATGCTAAGTAGATTATGCTTGAGGCCTTCAACATACAATACGTCATTTATGGATGTGGAAGAATTCTTACCAATATTTCCAATGCCTAGGATTCTTCCTTTAGTGTTGTCTCCATAGGTGACGCTTCCTTTTCGTTTGGGAGTGAATGATGTAAATTTGCTTATGTCTCCCGTCATATGCTTTGAACACCCACTATCCAAGTACCAATGGGTGTTGCTTGCCTTGAAGCATACCTACAAAACAAAATCAGTTTAGAGAACTAGGTACCCATTTTATGTTGGGTCCTTTAAGGTTAGTTTGTGGTAATGTCCCTTTGGGAACCCACACCTTTCTTAAGACCTTTGGTCCTAGTTTCCTAACACTACACTTATAAGCACTATGTCCTTTGGAACCACAATGATTGCATTTCATAAAAGGTGAGGAGGATTTGCTTGGTGGTGCAAAGAAGTTTTTATAGTGCTTCTCCATTTTATGATTACTATGTTCTTGGTCATATCCTAGACCGGTTTTACTAAACATGCATTTTTGTTGCCCAAGTAGGATATTCAAATTATCTCTTCCATTAGTGAACTTCTCTAGTGTCCTATTTAGGTCTTCAACCTTGGTTTCTAACACAATGCACTTCTTTGCAAAATCACATGGTTTATCCCTAGAGCATGTTTGAACTTTTTCTAGTTCTTCTTTTAAGCTCTCATTTTCTTTACATACTTCCATGAGATGCATTTCAAGGGTATCACTAGTTTTTCTAGATGCTTTGAGTCTACTAGAGACTTTTGTAAATTTATCGTATAATTCTTCAAAAGCATCTAACAGCTCATTTTTATCTAAGTCAAGAAGATTTACCTCATTATCTTCTTCTTGATGATTTGCCATTAAGCAAAGATTGGCTTGCTCATTCTCCGAGTCGTCGGAGCTGCTCACATCGTTCTCATCCCAAGCAATATAGGCTCTTCTTCTTCTTTGTTTGTCCTTGCCCTTCTTTTTGAGGTTTGGACAATCGGTTTTGAAGTGCCCTTCCTTGCCACATTCGAAACAACTTGGTGAAGAGGAAGTTTCATTAGAGATAGGTTTCTTACCTTGGGGCTTAAAGTTCTTTTGGAACCTTTTGTTCTTCATGAATCTTCCAAATCTTTTTACGAATAGCCCAAATTCTTCTTCTTCATCTAAGTCACTGCATGATTCTTCTTCATGCACGGAGGTGGCTTTGAGGGCTAACCCTTTCTTCTTGGTGGATTTCTCCTCTTCCTCGGCTAGCTTCAATGCTTTAAGTTCTTGCTCCTGTTCTTGCAATTTTCCAAAGAGTGTTGCAAGAGACATTTCATTGATGCTAGGAGATTGTTTTATTGCTGTGACAAGAGGTTGCCATTCCCTGCTAAGACTTTTCAAAATTTTGTGCACAAGCTCTTTGTTAGTATATACTTTACCGAGCGTAATAAGATGGTTGATGATAAGTGTAAACCTTTTCTGCATATCTACAATAGATTCTCCTGAATTTATCCTAAAGCTTTCATACTGGCTAGTCAAAGTACTAATTTTGGAATCCTTTACATCATTAGTACCTTCATGGGTTACTTGAAGAGTATCCCACATTTCTTTAGCAGTTTGGCATGTCATTATTCTGAAAAATTCATCTTGTCCTAAAGACATAGTAATGAGATTTTTGGCCTTGTAGCCATATTGGACTTTCTTTTCTTCCTCGCTTGTCCATTCATCTATAGGTTTTTCAACATTCTTGCTATCTATAGTATGCATCGGTATATAAGGACCATTTTCAATGGTATTCCATATTCTCAAGTCAATTGATTGAATGAAGATTTTCATTCTTTCTTTCCAAAACGCATACCCTTCCCCATTGAAAGCGGGAGGTCTATTTATCGCACCACCCTCTGGAAAAACATTTTGAGAACTTGAGGCCATTTAATCTCTTGAAGCTGTTAAGCTTGATCTACCAAGAGTCAAGCTCTGATACCACTTGTTGTTCAAGTGGCCTCAATACTCAAGAGGGGGGGGGGTGAATTGAGATTTAAAACTTTTGAGTGGAATACCTTTGAAACTGATTTTTATCACTAAGTTTATGAAATTATGCAAGTGAGATAGAATGGAAGATAACAAGCAATGCACTACAATGAGAAATATTGCTGAAGCAATTTACCAAACACTTGGTGTGCAATATCTAAGGTATAACAAATTAAGCAAGTTCAAGTAAGCTTTTCTCAACCAAACAGTACCAATCAACAAATATGCAGTATATGAAAGTAAAAGAGTAAGGAAGAGAAGCTTGCAAACCGATGTAACGAGTTCCACCCAATCAGGTGTACGTCTCGCCTCTAAGCAACCCACTTAGAGGATTTTCCACTATTGTAGACTAGAGATACAACTTTGAGCAATTGCGGCTTCCTAGTGTCCCACACTCAAGAACCCAATCCTCACAAGTACAAGGGCAACCCACCCAATCTCTCAATCTCACAATATCCCAAAGATTGAATCCTCAACCTTTGTAACCACTCAACCTAGAGTGAACAACCACTCAACCTAGAGTGAATAACTTGTGTTTGGTGTTTGTTTACAATCAATACACTCTCTCAATAGAGTAGATATACAAATGAAAAGCTCTCCCAAATTCTAACTCTCAAGATGAGAGGATATACAAATGTATTTCAAAATGCAAGAAATAGGCTTACAAAGCACAAGATAGAGCTAAGAATTTGTTGCTTCTTGGTTCTTGTTGGTTGCTTCTTGTGCTTGTGTTCTTCTTCCATTTATAGAGCCATGATAGCAGTTGAGGTGTGCCCTAGTTCATCATAGCCGTTGCACTTAGTGGAAACTTGAAGAATAGTGGAGACATGAGCTGGTTTCCCACTTAAATCTGTTTTTCCACTAGCGTAATCGATTACACCCTCGCGTTGTAATCGATTAGCTTCAAGTCAGAGACTCCCTAATCGATTATTTCACTTCCTCTAATCGATTAGCATCTGTACCTGATGCATTTAATTTGATTTCGCATCTGCCTAATCGATTAGAATCTCTTGCAATCGATTACCTTAAATTCCAGTGGCTTCCTAATCGATTGTGTGGCTTCCATAATCGATTAGCCATCATACCTGATGCATTTAGTTCCATTTCTAATTGTTGTAATCGATTAGTCTCAATTGTATAATCGATTACCTTAATTCCAGTGAGTACCTAATCGATTGTTTAGCTTCCCTAATCGATTATCTTTCATCCTGATGCAATTTCTTCCAAAACAGAAAGCTCCTAATCGATTAGCTTAGGTGACCTAATCGATTAGCTTCGCTGTTACTCAGCACCTGATTCCATGTCTCTGTTTTTGCATAGGTTTCTTCAAGAGTGCTTGTCATTATCAAAATCTTTGCACATCCTTGGACCTGTTTACATATTCAAACACACGGCCCACTCAACTCGGCTCACGATGGGTTAAACCCGTGGTGAGCCAGGTTAGCCCATAGGTTAGTATTATTTTGAAGTTGAACTATGGAATTATTTAGTTTTATTTTATATGGGTTGTGGATTAATGAATTATGGAATTTTCATATTTTTGATTAGTATTGGAATATGAGAAAAAATTAGTATTGGAATACAAGGAAATGTTTTGGGATTTTCATATTTTTTTATTTGATTTTTATTTTTTAAAAAGGTGGGCCAACCCGTAAACTACCTAGTGGGGTGGTGGGTTGGGTTGGGTTGAGAAACTTGGCTCACTTAAGAAAGTGAGCCGGGTTGGGTTGGGTTACAAAAATTTTCAACCCGTGGTGGGCCAACTTGTGTGGGCCGGGTTGACCCATTTTAACAGCTCTAGAATGTATTTTATCTGGGTTCCCTCGAATTATTTCCCCTGAGTGAGCGTGTCTCGCTCAGGTTTCCTTGAGTTACTGTATGTTTGAGAAGTATATTGAAGAGTGAAAACTTGATTGATTGTTGAGTGAGGGCTTCAATAAAACCTCATAGGAGAAAAACCTTGTGGGAAAAACCTCCTAGGTAGGGAAAAGATTACCTAATCTCTTACATTAATTATGATACATTTTCAAATGTGTGGTGTTCCAAGTTCAAGGGATGCTCTTCCCCATTAATTCTTCTAACTGATATGCTCTTTTCCCTATGACTTCTCTAATTCGGTACGGGCCTTCCCAATTGGCTGCAAATTTCCCATTTCCCCCACCCATCGATTATTATCTACAACTCATAGGACCAGGTCCCCTTACTGGAAGGGTCGAGACCTGAGCATGGAGTTCCACTTCTGGGATGACTTCTATTTGGAGGCTTGGATCTTTACAAAAAGCTATGTCTCATTCTTCTAAGCTGAGGTCTAAGTCTTTTCATCTTCTGTTATCGCTGTCTTCCTTGTCGTAGGCTATTCTCTGGGGGATGGTTCTCCGAGCTCAACTAGGATCATGGCATTTGCGCCATAAGTGAGTCAAATAGGGTCTCATGATTCAACGATTGTAGGGTCATATGGTAAGCCCACAAAGCCCCCCGATAATTCTTCCTTTCATCTGTCATTTGCTTGCCTCAGCCTAAGTTTTAATTCCTGAAGAATCACCTTGTTGGTTGCCTCGGCTTGGCCATTTGTCTACGGGTGTTCGAAAGATGCGAACCTTCTTTTGATGCCCAAGTTCTCATAGAATTGGATAAAACCTTTATCTATAAATTGCTTCCCGTTATCAGAGATTATGTTGTGGGGAAGCTTGTGTCTACAGATTATATGTTTCCAAGTAAAGGTTTAAACCTTAGCCATAGTGATGGTGGTGAGGGGCTCTGCTTTAATCCACTTCGTGAAGAAGTCTATTACGACCAGGAAATATTTTACCTAGCCTTTTCCAGGTGGGAAAGGCCTTAGGATATCCATAACCCAAGTGTTAAAGGACCAGGGGGAGATGATTCCATGTAATGGTTCTAGGTGACTGTTTATCCGGTTGGCATTTCTTTGACATAGGTCACACTTCTTGACATTTTTAGAATAGTCTACGTGAAACATTGGCTTGAAGTACCCTGATTTGAGTACTTGGGCAGCGAGATAGCGGATTCCCCTGTGAAGACCGCAAATTCCTGAGTGTAACTCTCGCATAACATACTCAGCTTGTTCTGCATTTAAGCATTTTAGGAGGGGCGACGTGAACCCCCTTTTGTAGAGTTGCCTGTTTAATAATTTTTAGTTTTTCACGTGCACTTGTAGCTTTTTAAATTGTAAGGGGTTTGCTGGGAGATTCCCATGGATTAGGAAGTCCATGATCGGAGTCATCCATGTCTCTTCTTCTGCGGTCGTAGTGATCTGGCATATTTACTCGGGATCCTCCTGTATAGTAGGTTCCTTTAAAATAACCTGTATAATTGTTTTTAGGTTTCCCACTTTCATAGTGCTTGCCAGTTTAGAGAGTAAGTTAGCTCGTTCATTCTCTGTCCTTGGCACATGGACAATCTTGAAAAGTTTAAGTTCTTCTGTTATCTTTTTTACACATGCCAGGTACTTGGCCAAAGTAAGGTCTATTGCTAGGTACGACCCCTTGACTTGTCTTGCCACTAATTGGAATCAGTCTTCACTTGTACACATGTGGCCCCTTATGTCAAGTGTCATTCGCAGTCTTATAATCAGGGCTTCATATTCTGCCTGATTGTTGCTGCATTTGAACAAGAACCTCAGAGACTCTTCCACCACCAGACCAGTGGGGATTCCAATAATTCCTACTCCGCTGCCCTTGACATTGGATGACCCATCTACTGAGAGGGTCTATAGGGCGTGCCCGGCGTCATAGGCTTCTTTGTCGTCCCTAAAATCCACCAAGAAGTCTGCTAGAATTTGTGCTTTGATGGGCCCTCGGTTCATATTAAATTCCATACTTAGAGAGCTCCACCACCTAGGCCACCATTCACCCCACGAGCTCGAGTTTTTAGAGTATCTTGCTTAATGACTAATTAATTTTGACCATAAATCTGGTGGCTATGAAAATAGGTTCGTAACCTCCGGGTGGTAATCACTAAGCTATATGCGAATTTTTCTACTTTCTAATATCGTGTTTCTGTGCTCTGCAGGGTTTTACTGGTAAAGTATACCAGATGCTAGATGGCACCCTCCTCTTGAACAAGGGCCGAGCTGACTACATCTCCTCTAGTTGCTAAATAAAGTATACGTTCTGCTCCTAAACTAGGTCTAGTTAGGATGGGTTGGGACGCCAAATAGGCCTTTAGATTTTGGAAAGCTTGTTTGCATTCCTTAGTCCAAGCGAATGCATCTATCTTCTTCAACACTTTGTAAAAAAAACATAGATTTCTCAACAAACTTGGAGAGAAAGCAGGATAAGGTGACAATCCTGCCAGTGAGACGCTGAACTTCCTTGACATTTTGGGGGTAAGCTGGAGCGACATTGGTCGGGATTTGCTTCTATCCCTCGGTATATTAACATGTAGCCTAAAAGGTTGCCTCCCTAGACCCTAAAAGAACACTTTTCAGGGTTTAAGTGCATGTTATGCTTCCGAAGCTCGGTAAATATTTCCTCTAGGTCTTTAATGTGTGTTGTCATCTCTTTTATTTTTACTACTATGTCATCCATATAAACTTCCATGTTTCTACTGATTTGATTGCCAAAGATTTTATCCACCAGTTGCTTGTAAGTGGCTCCGATGTTTTTTAACCCAAAAGGCATAACCTGATAACAAAATTAGCTCCTCCTATAATAAATATTGTCTTCTCCTCATCTTTTGGATCCATATGAATTTGATTGTAACCCAAGTAGCCGTCCATAAAGCTTAGAATCATGTACCCTAAAGGACCATCTACCAGCCGGTCAATATTAGGTAACGAGTAAGGGTCCTTGGGACATACCTTGTTCAAATCGGTAAGTTGACACACATTCTTCATTTTCTACTTACGTTTTTAACCATGACAATGTTGGATAGCCAAGTCGGGTACTTGACTTCCTGAATAACATTTACTGCTACCAACTTGTCTATCTCCTTCTTAACTGTCGCTTGTCTGTCGGGTCCCAATTCCTTAGGCCTCTAGGACACGGGCCTGGCGTCAGGCTCTATGTTGAGTGAATGACAGATAATGCTCGGACCAATGTCGGGCATATCCGCGGGATTCCAGGTAAAGAGGTTCGTGTTGGCTTTTAATAGGCTGATCAATGCCTTTTCGATGGTCTAGTCGAGTACTATGCTGAATCTCGTACACTGGCTTGGGTTTGGGCCAATCTGGACTAGCTTCAAAGATTCAACTAGCCGGGGTCTTTCATATTGCCTGTCGTCCTAGGGATCAAAGCTTGTCTCGATATATTCCTCCATTATAAAGGTTTCCTTGGGTCAGAGGCTCTCGTAGTAGCATTCCTGTGCGACCTCCAGATCTGCTCTCACTACCCTGACTTAACCATCTCCGAGTGGGAACTTCATGGTTAGGTGTAACGTGGAAACTATTGCTCCTAAGGTGTTAAGGGGCAGGTGGCTCATTAATGCGTTGTAAGAACTGGGAAAATCTACCACCAGGTATTTGACCATTATGGCTTTACTATCTGCCCCTGCCCTGAAGGTGGTCTTCAATTCCATACAACCTAAAACCTACACAAAATCACCAATAAAACTGAGTAATGCACCATAATACCTTTTAAGCCAACCTGGCGGCAAACATAGCTTTTGGTAGGCCTTCCAATGTAAAATGTCCACCAAGCTCCCTTTATCCACGAGTACTCTCTCTATGATGCATTCGGCTATGCTCATGGTTACTACCATCAACGACTATAACCTCTATTCTGGTGCCTCCTTATAGAATGTTCACCTACCTTGTATGTTGATGAAGGTTTATACGGGTCCAAGGGAACCCTCTAAAGATTGTATGGATTATCCACTTTCTATCATCCTTTTCATCTTTTGGCCTTTGTGATCGGGAACGATCCCTGTCCATTCGTGGTCGGTCCCTTGTCTGTAACTCCACCTGGTTTGAGGGTTCTCTCTCACTTTTCTGACTACATTCTAGTGGTGTTTCATTCCTGCGGTCGACGAATCTTCCCAGATGTCCCTTGCAGATTAAATGTTCAATTTAATTCCGAAGGAAGCGACAATCCTCCATCCTGTGCCCTGGATCCTAATGGAACTCATAGAATTTCGTCTTATCTGCGCCTTTAGGTCCTTATATCAGTGGGTGAATTTTGAGCAAGGCAGTGTTGTAAACTTTATGCATGATTCTGTCCTTCTTGTTATTTAAAGGGGTGGAGTGGCTGTACTTGGGAGGTGCGTAGGCTTCTAGGCATTTTTTCTATTTGGCCTAGGGCTCTTTTGTCTTTGGTCCGCTTGGGTGATGTTTTGTTCTATCTGTAGTACGTGTCTGGCTTCCCTCTCCTTTATACTAATGTACCGCACGGCTCTCTGCCTGAAATCGTCTATGCCCAGGGGTAGTTTCTTAGACAGAGAGTCAAAATTTACTCATGCGTAGGTCAGTCTGTACTACATATAGGGCAACTTCAGAGCTGAGATCATGTATCTAAATGGCCTACTCGTTGAAGCGGGACATGTATTGCTTGAGGGTTTCATCTGGGATGTTGCCTCAAATTGATTAGGCCATGAAAAGTTTGATGTACTACTAGACTGGTAATAAATTGACTCAGGAATTTCTTGGTTAACCATAAAAAGGTCGCTACGCTTCCCGATGGTAAATGGGAGAACCAACGTAGTGTGGATTTCGTCAACATTGTGGGAAAGGACTGACAGAATAAGGCATCAGATGCGCTAATAATCAACATAATTGTGGTGAACATCGTGAGTTGTTCTTCTAGGTCTCCCCTCCCATCATACTTCTCCATCGTCGGGGGTTTGTAGTTTGGTGGAGTCGACGTGCCCACTATATATTCTTTAAATGGATGGGTAGCATAGGGGTGTTTAGGTTTGTGCTTCTCCGTGCCTCTAGTGTTCTGTGTGTTGTGACCTTCTGCTCTATACCTAGTGGTTTGAGTATTGTAATAACTCGAGGCCTCTCGTTCCTCCATCCTTCGTGTATGTAGGTCGTTATTTTCCTTCTGTAGGTTTGCCACTGTATGTTGTAATGCTTCCACAATGCTCGTGAGTTTCTGGATTTGGTCGTCCTTATCTAATTCTTGTCATCGGGCATCTTCCTCCTCGCGACAGTTGTGGTTACCCTGAGTCGTCACCATCCTCGCCTTGGTTGCTTGTTTTAGGGTATTGTGAGTGGAAACCATTTTACTGGGCCCCACGGTGGGTATTAAAATATTCACAATAAAGCTGGCAAATACATAAAACCTAAGGAATTTCCCTAGAGATTAGTGTTTTTAGCCTTGTAATGTGTTACACTGAAAATAACAATGGAAGGCTTTGAGGCCATTTATACAATTAGAGGGATAGAGAGAGAATGAGGCAGTGGGGTTCTAGATCCGAGCCTATTATCACACGGTGTAACCGCCTAGGATCTATGTGTGATAAGGGGTGGACTTTCTTATATTTTTGCCTAAGATAAAGGGATAAGGGGGACTCATGTGCCCCCATTATCCCGGGGAGGGGGAAATAATGATTCAGATATTGAATCAATAAGTGATAGTGAATTTGTTTACATTGATACTAATTAGGTAATTTATTGATAATTTGTTCCTAACTAGTAATGATTTGTTGGAATTCATTTTTTTTATTTTTGTTATTGCTACATATGGCTAGCGATTCATCCACATATGGTCGTACATGATTTGGTCAGGGCTGACCATGTGAATATGGTACCATTCTTACTTATACACCCACCCCTACTATTGTCCCCTAGACTGTTGTACGACATATTCCTTTGAGACCCCTACCCTTACATACACCATCATCTGTTGTCCAACTATCTACCCCTCATGCAAGCCCACACCCAGTCCTCGACACTATATATCCCACTGAAAAAAGATGTGGATCGCCCTTGGAGTGAAGTTGAAGTAAGTTGGTAGTTTTAATTAATACATTTATTTATTTTATATATTTTGTGGAATACTTGTTAAAAAATTAAACACCTACTGCTAAAATTTAACTAAGTAAACATTTATCTCTTAAAAGAAAAAATCATTATAAATAAAATTTTAATTAAAGTTTTACATATCTAGTGTCGATACGTTTAAAATGTTATTGCTCACTTCTTTTATATTGATTGTAGCTTCAACCCTTTGACACCTTTATCCCTCAACAGATCACCATGATCATAAATAAGAAGTTTAAGGCTCTTTTTACATGTTAGAGCGATGTGAACGAGGACACATATATATGGTGGATTGAGTTCATTGTAAGTCCATTTCAATTGATAGTTAATAGTTAATAGTTAATAATTAATAGTTAATAGTTCATACTTAATAATTATAAATTGTGATTGAGACTTGATAGTTGATAACTAGTAGTTCGATAGTTAATTGTTGATAGTTTATAGTTGTACATAGTAATTAAGATTTAGTAGTTAGATTTTATATTGTAAATTGTACTGGAGTTTTCTATTTATTTTTCAGGTTATACAAATTTTGAAATCTCTGATTTACAAGGGAGACTATCTATTTTTTTTAATGAATACTTATATTTTTGATTGTTTGTAGACTTACTTCAAGTGGTTTCTGGAGCACCAACACAAGACAACGTCATCCAAAAGCTAAGGACTTATTTAGCCAAGAAGGCTGGGGAAATCCAGAGTTTAAAGACTAGTTATGCGTATCACGATGACATCCTCTCAAGATTCATTAGTCATCTTAGGATCCCCTTGACAATCTTCGTTGTCAAACCTTTACACAGCAGGAGCAGCAGACTCGAACGACTATAGTGCGTTCGACCTCCCTAGCATGCCCATGATGACTGTTGATTTTTTTATTTGTCACATTTTTTAATATTATTTGAATAATTTATTTGTATTTTTTTTACTATACTTTTATTTTTATATTTTGATTAATTTCATTTATTGAATAATTTATTTGTATGTTTCACTTGTTAGATTTATTAGTCCATCGAACATGTGAAATCACAAAACAAATGAATTACAATTAGGTAGAACATAATACAAGTTAAATAATAAATCAATAAACAAGATGATAATCTAAAAATAAATGAAAAAATTTTAGTGACTAAATTAACCACAAAAGTGATTGGACTAAAGTTAACGACATACATTATCCATCCTAACTAATACCTAAAAAGTAAATGACATGGCAAAAGTTAGCGATGGAATTAGCCACAAAACGTCTGAATAACCGTAAGGATGAACGTAAGGTCGTTGCTAACGAAAATCTAAGTAGCTATGAAATATGACAACAAGTACGCGTGTCATTTTTTAAAAATTCCAAAATTTGAAATTTGTGTGACAACAGATGTTATGATGTTGCCAAATCGAAATTACTGAATTCATTTTTTTGCGTTTTAGCACACATATAAAGTTATTGTAGTTTGTGACTACTACAAATTTGTTGTTGCCAATTCGTTTAGAGACCAAAATTTTAATGACAAGACTAATCCGTTATGAAATCCGTTGCACACACTAATGGAAAAGTGTCTCTAGCCACGGAATTCGCTAAACTTTTTTTTTAGCGAGATTTTCTTCAATTAATAAATCTATATGTGTGCATGTGCTAATGAGGATATAACTAATGGAACAGAAAGAAGGAAGACATAATATTTAGGGAAATTTTATAATTTTAAATTGAGAGACTAATTTGATATATAGCAAATGTTGAGGACCTATTTGATTTACGCATTTTAAAACCACCACCTCAGCATGTATGACAACATGTGGCAGCTTGTATAGGTAGTTAACGTGTCATGACATATTTGAAGGGACAATGCTCTAATGAGAATAATGAGAATGATAACCTAGACGAACTTGATGGCCACACATGATATGTTTTACATCATGAAAATAAATTTGATTGGTGAACATGTTGAGATCGAATGAGTTTTACGCATATACATATTATAGAACATTTTGGGAAAATCAAAATAATACATGAATAAATATTCGAGTAGTTATTGTATCTCATTATTAGTAGTGCTTTTTTTTTCTTCAGAAGAAACAAACAAAATATTTATTGGTTGCATGCATTCATTGTTAAACTTGATTTTTGTCTCTTCCGGGTTTCGTTTCCTCCCATCTCGTGCCGTCCAACACCTGTAAACTTCGAAGCCTACTCAAAATAAAATAAGATGAAGAACTTGTCAAGTGTCAATGGCCCATAATATATATATATATATATATATATATATATATATATATATATATATATATATATATATATATATATATTTATCAAAATAGAAAAAAGGGAAGCAGATATAATAACGTGCGAAACAATGGTTGGATTAAAAATTAAGATTTGACCGTTTAAAGGTACGTGTGGATTCTCCGTAGATTCTTTTCTCCATCAGACCATGTTCGCCTAGTTTGAAATCTCAATTACATTATGTAAATTTGGTTTTTTAAATTTAATTTTTCCAGACGCTGAAATTTCAAAAAATAAATAAATTATTTGAACTAATGTGTTGGATTTGGAATGAATTCAATTTCCTCGGAAACTACCTTATGATTTTTCTTAATAGTTTATAATATATAACTTTTTAGATAATTTATTAAAATGGAATTGTTTAGTAAAATTAATTTAAATTATGTTAAATAATTTTAAAAGATATATAATATTTTATTTATATAAGATAAAATTTGTTAATTTTTTTAAAATACATGAGTAAAAATAATAACTTAACAATTAATAAAAATTATAACTTTTGAAAAGATTTCTTAAAAAATTAATCAGTTACCTACGCCAAACAAATTCTAATTATCACATATTTCTACTGTATTTATTTCTTCCTCTAACTTGTAATAATATTATATATATATTTTGTGGAATTAAACCCCTTCCACCTATCATCTATAATAAGTTTACCCCGTAAGTTGTGAATATGAGACAAACTCTAGAATTAATTCTCACTAAATATATTTATGAAAGGGTAAAAAACCTTAATATATAAATAACTCTCAAACAAAATTATTTTTTTAAAAAATCTAGATTTAAAAAAGAGAGAAGAATGAAAAGGGATATAAATGATTCAAGCAGCCTCATGTTTGTAGTAAGAATGGATCCATTTGTAGCTTGAGCCTTTGGAAATATTTTTCATGATACATATTCTCAGCTCTCTACAACAGGATTTTAAAATTTGGTTGCATAATTGACATATTTTAAAATCGATTTAAAAATTATTTGTTTTACACAGTCATTTATTAAAATAATCGGTGTAGACAATTTATTATAAGATTCATATTCATTTTCATGGAGGATTAATATTATATTAATATAGTTTTTTTTATCTATCGTAATCAATCAATATGTAGAAAAATAAGTACATTAATGAAATAAATAATATAAATATCTGCATTAATAAATATAGTAATTATTTTTATTAATTTATGTATAATAACTCTATAAGACAAAGTTAAAAGAACAATTTATGAAAGAAACTTTCCCTTTATTTGGATAACATTCATAATATATATATATATATATATATATATATATATATATATATATTTATAGAGGATGTATCATATGAGAAAGAATATTTTATGTGAGAGTGAGATAGGTAAATCTAAACCATACAACTATACAATGAATAATTGAGATTAATCATGTGAGTTCTTAAAAAAGTAATGTGACCTTTTAACTGATCATGAGATTTGAAAAACTTTTAATTTCAACCATCCATTATATAGTTATACGACCCAGATTCGTTTTTCTCACTCTCACATTATATACACATATATGTTTTAAGTTTGGAAATATGAATTAGTCCAAAATAAATTTTTTGATTCATAGTTCAAAATAATTTTTTTTTGGATCAAATAGTTCAAAATAATTTTAAAACTATAAGCTTCAATTAGAAATAATCCAATTATAAGTCTATTGTGAAACCAATTTTAACACAGCTTTTCTTTATCAGGTTGATAGTTTTACAAACATACCCACATAAAATTAATCTCATTCAAACGCACACCTGATTTTGGTTAAACTTTTATTAGTTCAAAATGATAACTAGTAATACTATATTAAACATGGAGAATATTCTAAGCCTGTTAAACTGTTATATTAATTATGAAAAGAGTTGATCATGTGTTAACTTTTTCCCGTTTTTACATGCATTACCTGCTTAATTTCCTTTCTACAACCAGCTAAAAGATTTTAGATAATAAATATCTTTTGTACACCGCATCTACATTCAAAATACCAATACACTTTATTCAATTATTTTCTATTTTTATACCTTAATTAAATATACAATCCAAAGCCACCTGATCAATTCCAATATTGGTTCAAGTCAAAAACCCACGGTTCCGTTTTCTGTTTTTTCTCCCTATTATCAATTTCACACTACAAAATTAGTTATACTTAGTTGTTACTTCTTCTATTCAATGCATTATTAGCTGAGAAGTTTAGAGAGAGAAAGAGGATACCATTGACAAGCTCCATAGCTTTCCCGCGAAATAGAGAGAGATAAAAAAACACTAAAAAACAAAAAAAACAGAACTTTCTCTATTTCCAGAAGAACCTCGTCGCGTTTCTCCGTGTTTCAAACTTGAAACCTTAATCTCCTCGTTATATAATTTATTTATTCTAGAAAAAGAAAACCAAAAAGAAAAAAAAAAGAAAAAGAAAAAAAGAAAACTCCGCGTTGAAAAATTCCATGTTTTGTTATTTTCCCATTTCCAATTTATTTTTACTCCCCCTTCATTTAATTGTCCATGTTCCCATTTTGTCATGGTACTGTAAGGAGAAAGAAAGTAGCTAGATTTTTAACTGGGGTGAAGGGTAATGCGCGTCCACGGCATCAAGGGTCAATATGTGAGATCTAAACCAAGTCCTTGTTCAAAGCTATTAACCTTTTCATGTTCGTATGACACCCTTTGAGGAATTACCAAAACCACGTTGGTGATTTTTCACTCCTTGGCTTCCTCGAACATTCTCTTCCCAGGATGATTCTTTGACCGGTTTTCTAGGCACCCTTTTACGTATTTGTTTCTGGGTGCTTTGTCTTTTCAACGCTTATTTCACGTTGCTTGTTTTCCTCTACGGTATATTATATATAATTTCAGATTTTCTAGCATCTCTTATATACCCGTTCTGTTGTTTTGGTGTCACACTGTGTAATCAACCTTCTTTTCTGATCACACTCTTTTTAATTTATTTTTTGGTTGGTGCCTTGTTTTCCCTTCATTTTCTTCTACCCTTTTCTAGGTTGAGGTAGGGATTTTGAGTTTTGAAGGGTTGTGAATTGTGATTGTGCTTGGGTTGGTGATTGTTGTGGTGCATTGAGGACTTTGCTTTTGTGAAAGTGAGGTTGGCTTTGCCTTTGACAAAGACTTGAGAGAAGGTTGTTAGTTTTGGTGGTTGTGGGTTAAGAGGCATAGCTAGTTTTCCTCTCGTATTTAGAGGTGGTTAGACTTTGAATGGAGGAATTGGGAAGGGAAAAAATGAAGCGGGAGAAGAGAAGGAAGAGGAGGGTGCGTTTCAGCAAGATCTATTCATTTGCATGTGGGCAACAATCTTTTAAGGAGGATCATTCGCAAATTGGGGGGCGTGGATTCTCTAGGTTGGTGTTTTGTAATGAACCAGATAGCCTTGAGTTAACTATAAGGAATTATGCTGATAATTCTGTGAGGTCCACAAAGTATACTCTTGCCACTTTCTTGCCCAAGTCACTTTTTGAGCAGTTTAGGAGAGTGGCCAATTTCTTTTTTTTGGTATCTGGCATCTTATCATTCACAAAGGTTGCTCCTTATTCAGCTGTCAGTGCCGTCTTTCCTCTGGTCATTGTTGTTGGGGCAACTATGGTCAAAGAGGGTATTGAAGATTGGCACCGCAAAAAGCAGGTACTAGACTCTGATGATTTCCCACTTTATCCTGTTAGCCAGTGTGAGTGACTTGTGAGTTCGGTTTCATTTTTATTAAAAAAGTGTGTCTTGAAACTTTTTGTCCTCCACCTTGCAGCACAAGTGTGTGTGGATTCCAAATGAATCTAATTGGCCTTTTCATCTTAAATTTGATTTGACTTATATTTTTTAGTTATCTGCAAACTCTTTTCGGGTAGTACAGGAGTGGGAATATCAGTAGTTTTTAAATGAAAATGGTGTTTTTCTTGAAAAGGTTGAGGTGGGTTTTTGGTAATAGTAGGATTCTATATGTTGTTCTATGGTATGGTAGTCAGCTTATGGAAGATTCTAGCTTTAATGTTCGGATCCTTAATATCATTATGATTTGTTTGGAGAAGGATGAAGTGCAATTATTTAATTCCTTGTTCATAAATCCAGTAATTGTTATAATTATCTCCCGGATTCTGACTTCTGAGTTGAATGTAATGCTAGATTTTAAAATTCTTAATAATTTGATTCAATAACAGTGTGATAAAAACCAGAATGTCCAAGATATTGTGTATATATTATTTTTCTACATTTTAAGTCCTGTTCCCTGTGCTAATTTGATTATGATTTTCAACTCTTTTATCTTCAATTAAATATCTATATTAAATTTAAATAATATACCTCAAGTGTTTTTTATTAAGAAAAAAAAAAGCCAAAGCAGTAATAATTTGTTAGTGTTGTGAATATGAAGACTGGGTGCTGGGGGTGAACAAAAATTTGTCAGGGTATATAATTTAGCTTGTGCAATACTGCTGCTGCAGGATATTGAAATGAACAACAGAAGAGCTAAAGTGCATATGGGGCATGGAACTTTCGAATATACTCAGTGGAAGAATCTGAAGGTGGGGCATATAGTGAAGGTGATGAAGGATGAATTCTTCCCTGCTGACCTTCTACTGCTTTCATCCGGTTATGAGGATGCGATATGCTATGTTGAGACCATGAACTTGGATGGAGAGACAAATTTGAAGTTAAAACAAGGGTTGGAAGTAACTTCTTCCTTACACGAAGACCTTCAGTTCAGTGATTTTAAATCTACAATCAGATGTGAAGACCCTAATGCAAATTTATATTCATTTATTGGGAGCATGGAGTTTGAAGAACAACAGTATCCCCTTTCTCCTAATCAACTTCTTCTGAGAGACTCTAAACTTCGTAACACAGAGTACATATTTGGAGCTGTCATCTTCACTGGTCATGACACGAAGGTCATTCAAAATTCCACTGATCCCCCTTCAAAGAGAAGCAAGGTTGAGAAGAAGATGGATAAAGTTATCTACTTCTTGTTCAGTATTTTGTTTCTGATGGCTTTTGTTGGGTCCGTTTTCTTTGGCATTGCAACTAAAGATGACTTGGACAATGGAGTGATGAAAAGATGGTACCTAAGACCAGATGATTCTACAATTTTCTTCGATCCTAAAAGAGCAGCTGCTGCTGCTTTTTTTCATTTCTTGACAGCCTTGTTGTTATATGGTTGCTTCATTCCCATCTCATTGTATGTTTCTATCGAAATTGTTAAAATCCTTCAGAGTGTCTTCATCAATCAAGATATCCATATGTACTATGAAGAAGCGGACAAACCAGCCCATGCGCGTACTTCAAACTTGAATGAGGAACTTGGCCAAGTTGACACAATACTTTCTGATAAAACTGGAACTCTGACGTGCAACTCAATGGAGTTCATCAAATGTTCCATTGCCGGGGTAGCTTATGGCCGTGGTGTTACAGAGGTTGAGAGGGCTATGAATAGAAAAAATGGTCCTCCTTTGAAAAATGACATCAGTGAATCTCCTGTCAGAAATGCATCCATCAAAGGTTTTAACTTCACAGATGAAAGGATAATGAATGGAAATTGGGTTAAAGAGCCTCATTCAAATGTTATTCATAGTTTTTTCCGCATATTGGCAATCTGTCATACAGCAATACCAGAAGTGGATGAAGATACGGGAAATATCTCATATGAGGCTGAATCTCCAGATGAAGCAGCATTTGTGATTGCAGCAAGAGAAATTGGATTTGAATTCTATAAAAGGACTCAGACTACTTTATCTATGTATGAATTGAATCCAGTTTCTGGTGACAGAATTGAAAGGTCAGTTCTTATTAATTGCTTTGTTCAACTACAGATTTTTAATGCTGCATTTTTCAGTGCTACTGCCTTTTGGAATCCAAGTGATGCAGAATGCATTAGATATACACTAACTATTTCGTTTGCAGGACGTACAAACTTCTCAACGTTTTAGAATTCAATAGCACAAGGAAGCGAATGTCAGTGATAGTGAAGGATGAAAAGGGGAGGATTTTGCTACTCTGTAAAGGTGCTGACAAGTATGTGATAAACTAACCTTTAACCATAGTGTTTGGGAGTTCTTACCTTTTTGTTTGACCCTATTGACTTGCCTTATGTCTTATTTTCGTGTAGCGTCATGTTTGAGAGGCTTGCCAAGGATGGGAGAGAGTTTGAAGAGAAAACCCTAGAACATGTGAGTGGATATGCTGATGCAGGTCTAAGGACCCTGATCCTGGCATATCGCGAACTTGATGAAGAACAATACAAGGAGTTTGATACCAAAATTTCTCAAGCAAAAAATTCAGTTTCTGAAGATCGGGAAACACTGATTGAAGCAGTATCAGATAAGATTGAGAGGAATCTAATCCTTCTTGGTGCAACTGCTGTAGAGGACAAGCTCCAAAATGGGGTAAGGAAGAAGAATGTTTATATGAAGATTTATCACTCAAAACCTGACTTGAAATGATGTTTCTAATATTGTTCTTCTAGGTTCCTGATTGCATTGACAAGCTTGCCCAAGCTGGAATTAAGATCTGGGTTTTGACTGGCGATAAAATGGAGACTGCAGTCAATATTGGGTATAGTATTGTGCCTACAATTTTTATTTTTCGCATTGGCTTCAGCGTGATGTGAGAATTACTTCTCAAGATGTTTGACATCAATATACAACTGCAGTTATGCCTGTAGTTTACTTAGACAAGGAATGAAGCAGATCGTAATTCATTTGGATACTCCTGAAATTCATGCATTGGAGAAGGTTGCGGACAAGATAGAAATTGCCAAGGTACTATATTTTGTCAATATTCTAGTTTTATCTACAAGGATGTAGTTTGCAATTGCATACTATGTGTACTAATGTACTTCAATTGAGCGTTTTAACAAAATGGTTTGCTATACTATTCCATTACTATGCATTTTTCCATTCTAGTTTTGCAAGCAAAGCTGCTTGATAAAGTGATGTTAATAATTCCAATAACTCCATCTTCATGACAACATTCACTTTGTTTCAAAAGATGCACTGTTTATAAGTATATTGGTGAAACCAGAGTTAAAAATTGGGGTTCTTAAATATTTATGCTGGTTCGTGTAATAGGCTTCAAGAGAAATTATCCGCCGTCAGCTATTAGAAGGCGCTCAACAGCTTACAGCCTCCAGAGGAACCTCTCAGCAAGCATTTGCTCTAATTATTGATGGAAAATCACTTACTTATGCTCTAGAGGATAATATGAAGAACATGTTTCTTGACCTTGCAATTCGTTGTGCATCTGTTATTTGCTGCCGTTCCTCACCTAAGCAGAAGGCATTGGTATATGTCAATCTATTGACTTTCTTCCCTGCTATTTGACATCTTGTCCTCATTTTTTTTTATCTCTGATTAGATTTTTGGGTAGCTTTACAAGTAATATATTTTTTGACTGATTCCTCTCTTAAAGGTCACTAGATTGGTCAAATTTGGAACTGGTAAAACTACATTAGCTGTTGGTGATGGAGCTAATGACGTGGGAATGCTTCAAGAAGCAGATATAGGGGTGGGAATCAGTGGCGTTGAAGGAATGCAGGTACCCTGAAAGTTGATAAACTATTCATGAATTTACTTTTATCGGTTTTTTCTTTCCTATCTTGTTTTATTTCAATTTATTTATTTATTTTGTCTTTTCTCTCTAGGCGGTTATGTCTAGTGATATTGCTATTGCACAGTTCAGTTATTTGGAAAGATTACTTCTTGTACATGGACATTGGTGTTACCGAAGGATCTCATCAATGGTAATGCCATTCTTATACCTTGATCTCAATGTTCTATATATTCTTATATCCAAGTGCAATGGGAGTCACTTTTTAAATATAAGGTGTTTGGTAACTACCTACATTTTGAAAAATCGACTCTTATGGAAACCGATTTTGAAATAAAACTAGTTTAGCTCTTGAATCTTTCATTTCCCTTTTCTCTCTTACAGCTAGATCTAAGGTTTTTATTTAAAATAGATTAGATAACACCTGGTTTAAGAAAAATTTAGCTAAACTAAGTTAAAAGTGGTTACAGAGTAACATAAATTTGTGACCAGTTTATCTTAGAACAATTCTAAACCAGTTTTTGAGAGTGGACAAACTAAACCATAACCTATAAAATATAATCTGAGGTTGTGGGTTCAAATCCTTCCTATTATCATTTCTAACAATTAATTAACAACTAACATTTACCGATAAAAAAGAAATGAAAAATAATATGAAGCCTTTTTGGTATTTATATTAACATGCTCATTCTTGTTTTGACAGATATGCTATTTTTTCTACAAGAACATCGCATTTGGCTTCACCCTATTCTTATATGAGGTGTATGCTTCATTCTCTGGGATAGTTGTATACAATGACTGGTTTTTGTCTCTCTACAATGTCATCTTTTCATCACTTCCCGTGATTTCCCTTGGGGTCTTTGACCAAGACGTATCTGCTCGGTACTGTCAGAAGGTATTGTTACGGTTCACCATATTATATGTAATCATGTCTCTATTAATGGTTATGAGATGAAAATTTTCTTTATTCTCCTATTGTAAAATAGTATACTATGCCAGTTAATGAAAGAGTAGAGAAAATTGACCAAAGAAAAGACTTACAAAACCATGCAATAATGCATGTGATTATATCACATTAGACATCATTCAATCACATAATAGAGCATGAATGAAACTCTTTTAAGTGGTTTCTGATGTAAAACAAAGTAACCATTGATATTGGTTTTCCTGGTTTACTTCTCTGATGATCATTCCTTGTTACTTGTGTGCAATGTGGGTACAGTTTTCTATGTTATATCAAGAAGGTGTGCAGAATGTCCTCTTTAGCTGGCGTCGAATATTTGGCTGGATGCTTAACGGCTTTATTAGTGCAATAGTAATTTTCTTCTTCTGCACAAAGGCAATGGAGATTCAGGCCTTTGATAAGGCAGGGAGAACTGCCGGGAGAGATATTCTAGGTGCAACGATGTATACTTGCGTGGTTTGGGTTGTGAACTTGCAGATGGCACTTGCTATAAATTACTTCACCTTGATTCAACATGTTTTCATCTGGGGCTCCGTTGGTCTCTGGTATCTTTTCCTTGTGGTATTTGGCGCATTTTCTCCCAGCTTTTCCACAAATGCTTATAAAGTCTTTGTTGAAACTCTTGCTCCGGCTCCTTCATTCTGGATTGTGACATTGTTTGTGGTGATCTCGGCACTTGTCCCATACTTCTCCTACGCATCATTACAGATGAGGTTCTATCCTATGTACCATCAAGTGGTACAATGGAAAAGGCATGAGGGGAAGACAAATGATCCAGAATTCTGCGCTTTGGTGCGGCAAGGATCATTGCGGCCAACCACTGTAGGTCCAACGGCTCGCCTAGTGGCTAAGGAGAATGACGTTAGAGATAGTGCTGTTAACCTCAGATAGTACATATTTTGACATACTCTTGTTTCAACTATCAAATGATGGTTTGTGCATACCAGCTTTGTTGTGCCTGTAGTTATGGAATTGCTTGCTGGCTCCTCTCAACCAGAAAGTGACATTGTTTACATCAACCTCCATGGCTACGACCTGGTGCACTCAAGCAAATCATCATTTGGCTGTGAAGTTACAGAATAATAAAATGTATTCTTTTGTTTTTTTGGCCATTTGATATTGTACAGTGCTTATTTCATATAATTGGCTTTTTTGTATCTGTACCGGTTGCTTTGTATAGCTACAATTCTTTGTAGGATTGTATTATGGGTGGTCAGTTCCCATGTTCCTTTTGAGTAATTCTTTTGTTTGCACTAATAATCTTTGCATTACCCCTTCATGATTTCTTTATTTTGGTGATAATAATTGAGAATACTTTAAATAATTAATCTAAAGAATGGATTTTAATTCTACTTCATTCATCCATTTTCATGAATCCAAACATAACTTATTATCACTCTAAATCCAAATATAGCTTAGGAGTTATATCTTTCACGTAATAGCTACAAAAATATGATGGAATTGTATTCTTTAAAATTTTCTATTGCTTTTTATTTATTAAACAAACATACATCAATATAATAGAAATAATAGATTATGTATATGAGTATATTATTATATAACATTGTCAAAAAAAAAAAAGAAATGTGGATCGACAAACACTATAGTGGGTGTCTTTGTGCTGGTTATCTGTAATTAGATAGACATATGACTGATTCAAAAGGGAAAGGCAATTCTGATCCATGCGGCGATGGTTCCATGTTGGAGAATCGACTGACGGTGGCACATAAGCGGGGCGAAATATAAATACTCGTATTACAGTAGAATAAACAATCAACGCAAAATATTTTTATTTCCATGTGACATGCCATCATATTTTGATATACTTATAAATTTGCTATTTTTAACATCAATTTAAACTTAATTTTTATCTTATCTTTTTACTATATTGACATTAATATTTAGTTCTTACAACTCAATCAACGCCCATAATAAAAAAAAATCCATGTTCCTATTCTCTACGTTAACACAAAGTGGCAGTTAGTGAAGTTGTGCATGTTAATTTCATTTTCCATGTTCCTAATTGTTATGAGTAATTCTTTGTTGTTGTACATCATTTAAAAGTCTATTAGTTAAACAATATATATTCATAATTTCTTTCATTTAGGGAGTATTTTGTATATGAATCTTTCGTTTTATTCTTAAGAATTATATTTAATAGAACTTATATTTCCTAGGAATATTATTAATACATTTGATTTGATTAAAATATTTCTAATTTCCAGTAATATTTATTAAAATAATCATGTCAAATATAGGAAGTTATGACTCTTACTTATAGTTTTTGGATTTAAAAAAATCTGTCTACCAAACAATCTCTAAGAATTCACCTTTCAATAATATGTAATATTAATTTTTAACTTTTATTGATGATGTTAATTTTAACTCTAGTTTATTAATTATGATAAATTGTTTAATTCTTCATTTTTAAAATTATAATAAGAGTTTATGTATCATTACATCTAAATGTGCAAAATTTTTAAGTAGTTTTTAAATATGCATCCAAACATTAAATAACTTATCAATCTAAGTGCTCATGACATAAGAATTTATGTGAAAATAATTTATTGGAGAAGTACTCAATTAAGTTATTTTTCCAACACACTCTCGAAACATTTACTTTCCTATAAGTGAAGCATTATATATATATATATATATATATATATATATATATATATATATATAGTATATAGTATATCTTTAGTAAGATATTTTCGTTAGCTGAAAATTGAAACTTGAAATATCATTTTAAGCAAAATGAAAGTGTTTACCTGCGTAGCATTTTTAACTAGCTAATAACGTATTTAAATGCTAAATGAAACAACATTTTTAGATTTTAGGTAGCAGCTGAAATCTATTTTCACTTTATTATCCCTTGAAAATTTTAATAATTCAATTCCTAAGATTACTTTTAAAATATCATAGAATGTTATTCGATATTAACATTATTATTATTATTATTATTATTATTATTAAATACTTCACATTTTGTCTTTTTATTTTAACATTTATAAATTTATTGAAACTTTATGGATATATAATTTTGACTTAAGAATAATTTAATAAATTATAGTATTTTAATTATGTATTTCTTTATATTTATATATTTCATGAATTTTTAACTGGGTCATAATATTAAATGTATAAAGAAAAAAAATAAAACATGCACTTTACATTTTGTTTAATATTATATTTTTAATAAATAAATTTTTATTGTGAATAAAATTATATAAATAAACAAAAAACTTAGATATTTTTATTAAATTTAAAATTAATTATCATCCATTGTAACAATTAATTTTATTAAATATTTTTTATACAATCAACTAATTTCCGAGTTTTTCAGATAATTTTTTTTTTGACTGATTAAGAAAAAAAGGAAAAATAAAAACATCCACTACAATATAATTAATTAGCACCATTGCCTTAAAAAATTAAGTTAAGTGTCTTATCAGAGCCTGGTTTCGATCCAGGGACCTGTGGGTTATGGGCCCACCACGCTTCCGCTGCGCCACTCTGATACATGATGATATCTGCCACTTAAGTTACATATATATATATATATATATATTTGTTGTATGATAAGCAAATGCATGTAGTTTCCAGGTTATAGACTTAAGCCTCGTCGCGTCATTGTTCACCAAGAACCGTTCTTCCAATTTTACACCCGAATGCGGAACCACCTCTTCTCCTTCTCAAAGCGTCGTTTACCACTCTACCACCGTCGCTTCTTCAATAGTTCCATTCCCGACCACCTATACGACCCGCCGTTTACTCTTTCCCAAAAACCTCGAAAACCAAAGGGGAAGAAAAACAAGAATATCCAAAACGGAGCTCCGAATATCAAAAGAGACCCGAATCTTCCTTTCAAATCGGATCTTCCATTCGAGTTCAGGTTCTCTTATTCGGAGACCGACCCGTCCATTAGGCCCATAAGCTTCCGCGAATCGCCCAAGTTCTCTCCTTTTGGACCGGGCCGACTCGACCGGAAATGGACCGGCACCTGCGCTCCTGTTCAACATGAAGTGGACCGGAAGAGGTTCGAAGAGGAGCGGAACCGGGTTCTCGGAGCGCCGCTTAATGAAGAGGAGGTGGCTGAACTCGTTGAACGTTACCGGCACTGTGATTGTGCTAGGCAAATCAATTTAGGTATTCTTTTTATTACCATTTTCAATTTTTCTTTTTCTATTTTTCAAGTGAAAAGAACTGAAAAAATATGTTAATTTTGAAATACCGATTGATTTCATTTTATTTGAACCTGTAAATGTAAAATTTATGTTGAATGTGAAATTCTGAATGGCTTATTTTGCTGTTGCTGATATCTTTTTTTCCATTTTCCATTTAATTTGGGAATGACAAAATTATTCTTTTTCCCTCTAACTTTGTTTTCTATTTCAATTTGAACCTCGTTTTTCTTTTGTAGCTTCAATTTAGTCATGAAAGTTATTTTCGGGTGTCAATGTAATCCTCTATTTTCAATCTTGAAAAACAACTTAGGAACTCTACAATGTTTCAAACTACGTTAACGGCATTAAGATGCTATGAAAGAGTGTCTTGTTTAGTTAAGAAATGGAGGACCAAACCAAATAGTCACTGATGAATAACTTAAGAGTATTATATTGAAATCAGAAAAATAAAATAAAATAGAGGACTAATGTATTTATTACAAAAAAAAGAAGATTTAGACAACTAATGCGAAACAAAAAAAAGTCGAACAACCAAATTGAAACAAAAAATAAAGTTACAACTTACAAGCCAATATTATAATTTTAACTTTAGGAATTTATTTGCTTGTTTTTTATTGAGGTTGTTGTTGAATGTACTTCATTTGACTAGGTGAATGTTTGGGCGAGCCATTGCAGATTTGAGTGTGAATTAACCTGATTTTTGTAAAATTCGTTTTGTGTGAAGGTGAGTTTAAAATTATGTGATTTGTGATTTGAAACTTATTTTTAAATGTAAAAGCAAATTATATAGTAAAATTCAGTGTGTATGTGTGTCTGAGACTTGAGGTATGTTTGGACCTTGATGAGTCCCTGGGATCTAAGTCACTTGAACTTTTACTTACAAAAAATATAAACGTGAGTTCAGAAGCAAAATCAATATACAGGATTACCTGCGGTCTTGCACCAAAAAGAAGCAAAATCAAGTAATTAACTTTGGTGTAAACCAACCAAACATGTTGATACAATAGTCAAAGTTTGTTTGCACCCATTCAATGAGTTTCTAGAGGTACAAACATGTTTAAAAAACATGCACTTAGTGAGGGACTGAGGGCTGTGCTTTCTTGACAAAAATGTATGGAATAATAAGATTACTATTGACTAAAATTGTGATAAGCTATATGGAGGTATATAATAAATTGCAGAACTGTTAAAAATTCATTCTGTTGATTTCTAATAAGTGCATGTTTGGGTATTGATCTTTTTAGCAAAATAATTGCTTAATTTTCAAAAGTTCTTTTAGAAAGTTGACAAATATAAGAGTATTTATCTAGAATAAGCTGAACTAAACATGCACTGAAAGTTGTTACTCTTCACTTTTCTACCTAGGAGGCATTTAGAGTAGCAAGATTCTTTTCTTCTATATGGAGGACTTCTTATGCAGTTGACTAATGATCTTTGTGTTGCGCTAGGGAAGGAGGGAGTCACTCACAATATGTTGGATGACATCCATAACCATTGGAAGAAGGCTGAAGCTGTGAGGATTAAGTGCTTGGGTGTGCCTACTCTTGATATGGACAATGTTTGCTTCCACCTCGAGGTTGACTGTTGACATTGTTTTTTTAACACTTTTATAGCCAAAATGATTGATCATTCTGACGTGTGAACTCTCAAAAAGCTTTTCTTTCCTCCCCTGATGCATGTTTTGCTGTATCTACAGGACAAGTCTGGTGGGAAAATTATCTACCGCAACATTAATATACTGCTACTGTACAGAGGGCGAAATTATGATCCCAAGAACCGTCCAGTTATTCCTCTTATGCTGTGGAAGCCTTATCCACCAATATATCCTAGGCTCGTGAAGAATGTAATTTATGGTTTGACATATGAGGAAACAAAAGAAATGAGAAACAAGGGGTTGAACTCACATCCTCTTATGAAACTCTGTAAGTGAATTGTTGGGTAGTAGAGGCCTACAAAAGGTTACTTTTTTTCCTAATCAAGTTTAAACCCTAAAATGTATTGCATTGGTACATATGCTAAATGGTGATTTTAAATGTCCAGCTAGAAATGGTGTTTATGTGAATGTGGTGGAAAGGGTGAGGGAAGCTTTTAAGACTGAGGAGGTTGTGAGACTAGACTGTACTCATGTGGGCACAAGTGACTGCAAAAGGATGGGAGTGAAGTTAAGGGTATGTCTTTCTCTAGAATCACAAAATTCAATGTTTCCTTGATTCTCTCTTTACACAACAACAAAAACCTTTTCTCACTTATGGTTCCTTCTTTATGTTGAAGATAAAACGCACATATGATGCTTAAGCATTGAACATCAATGTTCCTATTGCTGTAGGATTTGGTACCATGTGTTCCTATATTGTTCAAGGATGAGCAGATAATTCTCTGGAGAGGAAATTTCAATCAAGAGCAATCTTCAGACTCACAATGGTAGCAAGTAATGCAGGGATAATCTTCCTTATTATTTGAAATTGTAGTGTGGTAACATTTGTATCCATGAGTACACAGGTCTAAAGTGGTTCAAATGCGATGATGCTTCATGATTGAAATCCCTTAACTGCTTGCTAACGAACACTCATGTAGGCTGGCTGACCTTTGTGGTTTTCTCTCTCTCTCTCTCTCTCTCTTTATTATCACAGGTATCATCTACTAAAGACAATCTTGTTTAAGCTAAAAATATTCATAACATGGTAGGATGGTATGGTTTATTTTGTGTTTACTTAGTAAATACCAAAACTAGGTAACATAAAAATTGATTGATGTTATCAGATCTTGCACAGAAGGTTGTTGAAAAGGGAGTTTTCAAGAAAAGAATAATATGAATTCATTGAAAGATTAGTGCCAAGTTTAAACACTAGAGTTGTAGTAAAAAGGGGTTGTCGTTCCACTAAGGAGGTGTTAGCTTGAAGATCTTAGTTCTTGAATTGATTTGTTAAGAAGTTTATTTTGGTTTGTTGTAAAGGATACTGCTTGAATTGGTTAACAGAAAGTAATAAATGTAAAGAACAATAATAATAAGTTTTGGTAAAAATCAGATTTGGAAAACAGGGATTGGTTTTTCATCACATCTCACCTTCGTAAGCTAAGTATCTTGCATGTATGTAATTTGAAATGATAATTTTTACGTCATAATCAAAATCATTTGCATTGATCCCTCAAATACAAAATTCATAAGAATGATTTTAACCTGCTGACCCCTCAGTCACCTTGAAATCATTCCAGCATTAATGCTCGATTGTTTAGACGTTTATTGCATTAGATACCATCCCTGGTCATTTACTTACAAGTATTTCATTTAGATCTGCTCTCAAAAGTTATTTCCCAATATACTTAAGAAAACTAAACATAAGAAAATAGTGATCAATTACTTTCAGGCATTAAGTGCAGAATGAAACACAAAAACTATTAAATCTTGTTAACATATATGAACAACTTACAGCAACATTACTTTGGGTTTGAATGGATTACAACCAATTCTAATGAAAGAGTTAGCTACTTATGCCTTGCATTTTCACTTAAGAATATGGAAAGGGAATGAATACAAAATAGAAAAGTGACATTGAATGAGTGATGAGTGATTGATGAGAATGAATGATGAATGAATGCCGTTCCTTTGCTCTATTTATAGAGGAGTCACACTTAAGCTTCCCTTTGTCACGCTTAAGCGTGACCCCAACTTGTTGAGTGGCGTTGCAGGAGTGGTCAGAAACATGTGGGAGTGGATGAGCTGGGATCACATCATTGGTCTAAAAAATTCAGTGCCCATTCTTCTTCGGTCACGCTTAAGCGTGAGGTATTCTCGCTTGAGCGTGACTGCGCTTGAGCTTAGAATTTCTACGCTTAAGCATGAGGAGACCTGATGCCTTCTGGTTTTCACGCTTGATCACGCCCAGGATCGCGCCCAAGCGTGCAGGTCACACCTAAGCCACGCCAAGCGTGTACTAGCGTCCCCTTCTCACGCTCAAGCATGGAAGCTAATGTCCTTTCGCTCAAGCGCCTTCAAGCGTGACTTTTAGAGTGTCTTGCGCTCAAGCGCCCCCTGTGTTACGCTCAAGTGCGGCAGGGGCCTGATTCATGGTTCAAGCTTCATGCTTCTTCATGACCAAGACCAAGTATGCTGACTTGATTGTTTTCTTGTACTTCCTGCATCTCTTCAAGAGTTTTGACAATGTTTTCTCTTTTTGGAACATATCTATCACTACTTGAAGAATTCATGCTCAATCTCTTCTATCATTTATCAATTTGTTTCAATTCTTAAGCATTTTTAGTTAAAATGAGTCATGAAATCAATGCTTAATTTCCATTTATCAAACTCTCCACAACTTAGAGTTTTGCTTGTCCTCAAGCAAAAAAAAGAATGAAAGTTTAAACAAGAAGATATTCATAATACTCAGATTCTAAGTATGCACATAGTTGAAAGACAGTATTTACAATTCAATTTCTTTGGACATATGGCATCCTTAATACCCATTCATTTGAAATGTAATAAACAATTTAATTCTTCACAAAGTAAGTAACCTAATGCTGTAAGAATAAGGAGCTTCTCAATATTTCTCACTAGGTGTCTGTTTCACACATTCATAATTAGAATTGCCTAGTTGACATTGCCAGTCATTTCCAATCAAACCAAAATCAAAAGAACAACAAGGATCAAAAAGGTCTTTTAATAAGGTTATAATGAGGTTGGGCTAACAAGAATTCTTGGTTTTTCTTGGATTTCAAATTGCATGCACAAAGAAGAGCATAAGTACTTCAGTGAACTTTTCTCAATTTAGAAGGCTTCTTCCTTGATTTCAAATTTCAAAATTCTTTATCTACTTGTCTTAATTTCTCCCAACTTTTTCAAAGATTTTTGGAGAACTTGCTGTTTTTCTTTTGATTTTCTTTTTCAGCCTCCATTTCTTTCATCACCTTTATGCTCTTTTACATTAAGCATGCTAATAAGGTAGGAATTAATTTGTCATTCTTAGGTTAGGGTATTTTTGTGAAATTAAGTTTTTGGCTTGAATGGGCTTCCAAAGAATGGGATGAAATGTCAGTTTCATGTGCAAATCTGATGCTAATGGGTTTGGGTCGAAATACCTTTTTACCACTTAAATTCTTTTTCATTAATTTAAATTTGAATTTGAATTTTCAATTTGAAAAGTCTACCCGAGAAAGCCATTAATTTGGGCATTTAATTTTGAAACGTTATGATTTACATTTAAAAGGAAAATATATGATGCTGATGCGGTTTAGAACATCGATTAATACCCATTTTGTAACGTCTCATCCTTGTTAACGGGTTTAATGGAAAGAATTATTTCCAGCTTAACTTTTTAATCTTCGATTTAATTCCGGTATATTGTTTTTCCTTTTATAGAGTGATCGTACACGAATTTGAGACTCTATCAGTTTACACACTTTTCTCTCACTTGTTGCGAGTTCTGCCCCCTGTTTCTTAACAGGCGAATTATTGTATCTTGGGGATCACACACTACGCGCATAAACCCTTAAGCCTAGTGTGATTTCACACACCTCAGTCGTACATTTTCTCAACAGTTGGTGATTGAAAAGTAAGGGTTGATAATTTATGCCTTTGGAAAATTTATATATTATGAAATGATTGATGATGCAAATAAATATTATGATTTTATTGTGATGTCATGATGATTATATTGCGTGAAGATTCGAACATTTCATGCACTGTTGCATTTCATGACATCATATGCATTTTTGGTGCTTTGATTCACCAGGAGATTATCGTTATAGTGCTACGATTCACTGGTAGTTCTCGAGCATGTTGTCTTTGAGGCTACCGCTTATAGTGCTATGATTCATATTGCAGTTCTCGGGTACCCTTGACTATAGCACTATGATTCACTGAGTGGTTACCTGGATGCCCCTCATTATAGTGCTACGATTCACTGAGTGAGTTTTATTGTTGAAGTGGATCCATATGACCTGCTTTTATGCATTGATGATTAAAGACCTTGACACAACATGAGCATATTGTATTGTTTATAGTGGTGTCTAGGTGAAATTGATGAAGGATATGGTATGAGTTATGGAGGTTGATGTTATTGCAATTTATGTTAATTAAAGTGACTATTAAGAGTAAATGTGAAATTGAGTGATTGAAATTAATTACGATATGAACATGTATAAAAGTTCCTATAATGTTGTTTGGAATGGTTATTTATTGCTTTGGATGGTACTCACCTCTCCAAATTGTTGTTTCAGTGAGTCAACAGGGAGGGTGATGCTGGTGTGTGATTCTGGAGACGGGGAGTATGATGATGATGCCATATGAGTGCCCTTAAAATATATGTATCTTGCATATCTATAGATAATGTTTATGTTTTGAATGATGTTTATAGAAGTTATGGCCTTTGAATGTAAATGTATAATGAAGCGTTTTAGTGAATGATTGTTTTTTATGGTTATGTGTATGGATTTGTAGGTGGTTGAGATGGCACTTGAGTTATCTCGAATGGTAGTTGAGAATTGCATGATAGTAATGGGACTATATATACATATAATTATGCATGATGAAAGTAAGACTATTATTTACATTAATGGTGTGGAGTTGATGTGAATTATGCATATTATGAGATGGATAGGTCTTGTGAAACTAGTTGAGGTCTTGGATCACTCATATATGTTTTCACGAAGCATGAATGACATAGGCAGGATGTGAATTGCATTGATTTGGAAATTGATATGATTATATAGTGTTTATATGCATAAGTATGCATTTTCAAGGAACTTGAGTGGCTACATTTTGGAGTGGAAGGCTTTTGAGTCTTTGGTTTGGTGCTATTAGGCATATGATAAGTTTGAAACTTGTTTGCGATGATTTTTAACCAAAGCCATTGAGTTTGATGGGTTTGTGATGGCCATTTGGTCCAAAAATGTCTAAAACATGTTTTATCGCATAAGCCATCCGTTTCTTGGAGTTTTGAGTTGAAACCACCTATAATAGCTCATATTCATGTTGCTGATACTGTATATAAAGTTTGGTAAGGTTTGAATTCCATTGGAGGAAGTTAGGCGGTCTAGAAGTTCAACTGCATGGCATCTTTTGCATAAATCTGCATAATGCGGAGTTTTGATAGCTCTATAATCGATTAGCTAATCGATTACTTGCTCTCTGTTTGTCTTGTAATCGATTAGGGAAATCGACTACAAGCTCTTTGTTTGTTCTGTAATCGATTAGGGTAATCGATTATTTGCATTGTAATCCTAATTGATTAGGAAAATCAATTACAAGCTCTCTGTTTGTTCTGTAATCGATTACAAGCCCAAGATTGTTCAGTAATCAATTGGGGTAATCGATTACGAGTCTCCTGTTATCCTTGTAATCGATTCCTGTTGTCCTATCCTTTTCTTCCTCCTTCACGCGCATGAGAAAGAACGAAACAAAGAGCTCTGCGCTTTCTTTTTCCTTTGTTGTGGCTTCAAGATCTTCATTAGATCTTGATTTGGTGATGAAACTTGAAATTGATTTTGTTTTTAAGATCGTAGAACGAGGTGAGCATATATGTAGGTTTAATTTCACATTCCTCTTCTTTTGGCTGAATTAGGGTTTGTGCATGAGGTTCCCATTTCTCATTTTCTTGGCAAATTGGAGCTTGGAAATGGGTTTTTGAACAATGGGTATTTACCAAACGGATAATGGTTCTTCGTTTCGATAACCATAGGTGGTGGATCGAGCTTCGGGAAGCCGTTAAATGAAATGGGACTCAGAATCAGCACTAGAGTGGTAAGTTGTGAAGTTGTTGGGCATTATCGGCACCTAGAACAACTAACAAGAGCGTGAAATCGAGGTAAAGAGGTTTCCGGAATTGTAATTAATTAAAATCTAGCAATGACCCTAATTTGGGTTTGAAAGGAAAATAGCATAATTGATGGAAATTAGGAATTAATTATGTTTATACAATCTATAGTGATATGAAGATCTGTGAACTAGTGAATCATAGTATGATATGAATTGTGAATAGGGAATGAGTTTCTAATTGACGAAATAAAAAGAATGGCAGTTTAAAAATGTGAATTATGATAGTTATCAGGGTGTGTGTGTGCTATCGAGGTGTGTGTATGTGTTAGTTATCGGTGTGTGCATGTTTGTTAGCTATTGGTGTGTGTGTGTATTAGCTATCAGTGTGTGTGTGTTAGCTATCAGTGTGTATATGTTTAGGGTTTAGGACCTAAAACCATCATCATTATCACTATCACCATCATCACCAACACTGTTGTTGTCACCATCACCACTATCGCCGCTCTAAACTACTTTTTTGAGGTTTATCCCTAAATAATTCAGAGCTAAGATCAGCAGTGTACCAAGGGTTTAGGGTTACTTAAGAGGAACCAAGTTGTCTACCATTTGAACCAACACATTGATACTCAATACAATTTTGAAATGTAATTTCTTGAAATTTTAATTTACTTTTTTTTTTACTTTCTTTGTCTTTTTTCACTGTTTTAATTAAAAGACTAAATTAAGCAATTGAATTGAATTTCGACTTCGTTTCATAAAGTTAGAAATTATATTAAAATTTGAAATTATTTGGAAGTAAAATATCATATCTATGTTAACTTAAAGGACTTGGTTTAGTACATTTGAAAGGAAATAAAGGAAAGAACGTTTGAATTTTTAGAAGAACACTCAATCTCACGCATAAAGTTAAATCGCTGACGAGAATAATAGATCAGATCACACAAGTTGCACTCCTGCCACTCCACGAGATCTAGCTTTTGCAAGTATTACGCACAACCATCAGTTTCCCGGAACAATACCATAATCATCTTATATACTTCAATTTATTCACATTATGTATATTCATTCATATTGACCACATGCCACAATATTATTATCAAAATCTTAAAGCAAGAAAAAAAATCAAACAGAATACTTAAAATGTTGAATTCTTACATGCAACATACATTTATTTACACATTACAAATTGTTTTGGAAGTTGGAACTACACAAACTCACAAAAACTAGTTAAATAAACCCTAAAGTAGTATTCAACATTGGATGGTCAAGCAGCTTAGTCCGTGATACTTTTAAAATTTTCAATTAAAACGTTCAAATTTTAGTCTTTCTCATGATAAAACAACAATAACAAATAATGTAGAAAAATGCTTAAAAAGGATGATTTTTTTATAAAATCAAGGACTGAATTTAAGTTTTCAAAATCTCAGGACTAAACGGTCCAATCCATACAATCTTAAGGGTCAACTGGAACTGGTCAGTCCGCAACTAATGTCTCATTGATGGGGTACATATTGACTTAATAATATTGAAGCAAGCCTTTCAGCAGTACTTCAGTCATACCAAAACTACAAAGATTAAGGTGATGAAACAAAAACGAAAACAAATGGCAATTAAGGTGATGAAAATATAATTAGTGTTCTAAAATCTGATTCTATTTGCCATTGGCTAGAACAAACATGAGTCACTAATTAATTGAGAAAAAAATGAATTCTCTTAGTTACATCAAGTTTCACATTTTTGTTTTCTTTTTCTTCCCTGGCACAATACCTTTAATCTTTCTTCAATTTTCCCTGCAGGAATATTCCTGACAATCTAACTTTCCTTTCAACAATAGGGATGGAATTTTGATGATTTCATTTGAACACAATTCTTATAAAGTAGTTTGAATAAACAGGAACCTATTAAGTTGGTAAAATATGATTTGTGCTTTTGGTTAGGAAGCACATAAACTGAACAAATGCATAATAAAAATTACTATACTTTTAATTCACAGCACAAGGTTAACATTTTTAATAAACACAAAATCAATGATAACTATTTTAAACATAATTCTTTCAAAAAAGAAGAAAAGAAAAATAAATGATGAAACCCCAGATTGAGGTAACAAGTCTTGCATTCAAAGTTAACACGGACACTTTGCTCAAAGAACTCAGTCAGAAGATTCTCTTTCATCAACCAACTTGATGCTTAAAATAATTACAAGATTCTAAAAATTATGAGTTGAGTGCTTGACCCAACATACTCTGAAAAGAAGACTTCCCTAAGAAGCAAGAATTTATGTACTCAACTACCAACAGCAAGTGGGAATTTAATGAGTAGATTCAAGTACAGTGTCTAAAGCTTTAGTCTCAATTACAATACAACATTAAAATATTACAGAAGTATAAATTGGTTTGTCAAGTCAATTCGATAAGCTTCCATATTTTCCCTTATAGCTCAAGGCATTGTGAGATATTATTTGGTCAATGTGACAGTTTCCAGGATGGCAACAAGAGTGGTTGGTCCTAATGCAACAAATGCTCAATTTTGTACTCTACATTGTTGGTCATCTTAAATCTGACTTTCTTAAGTATTTAAGAATGATCATTGTTGGTACTTACTATAGAAAGTTCAAATATTCCCATTATTGCGTTGCTTTCCTACTGGATCTGGAAGAATGATCAATATTATATCTACAGTTGTAGGTCATCATCTCAAATCTAATTTCCTTCATCACTATGTTCATAACTATCATATACATGTTATACAAAGTCCAATAGTCCTAAGTATTTATTATTAGTGCAAATATGTGTAGCTGAAGTTGTAACAAGATCATTTCCCCTAAAAGCCATCCGAAGAGTCACACATCTACTTTATCATTATGAAACAAATAAATTAATATGTTAATATTTGTCACCATGATTACAAAAGAATAAAAAAATTCAGGCACAAGAATGAGGATCTGAACCTGATGCAGTCAATTCCAGTCTCCAGAATCAAAAGCAATAGTGCACCTTAGCCATATCTGCAACCAATGAAACTCAACCAGGGCCTTCCCTTGGCTTAGCTTGACAAGATCTTTTGGTCCAAAAGAAACTCTTCCGGTATATACAATGGCCTTTCAGGTGTTGAAACTAGCCTGGCTAAAGAAGTCTGTGCTATAATTTTGACTACCAAATGCCATCCTCCGAAATAATCTTATTTCTTCAGATTGCTGTGCAGAGTCAAACACCTCACTATCTCCAAGCCGCATTCCGTTCGTTAGATCTGAACCTGCTAAGCTATCAAAAGCTCTAACAACCTATGAAACATAACAATGTAAGAAAAACAATGTCAGTGGTTTGTGTATTTGCTTGTTAATAACTGAAGAGAATATTTTGCTGTTTTTCCAATTTCCACTATTTTTACCTGTCCCATTCGAGGTCTTTTTGCAGCTGAATGCCGCACACAAGCAGCAGCAACTTCAATCATGCAATACAACTCAGTCTCAACATAGTTCTTTTCTAGCCTTGGATCTGCCAAACTGTCAAATTCCTCAGCGTCAAGTGCATGACTCAGCAAAGGTCGAGCCTGGAAAAAAGTAGCATTATTAGTGATGAACAAGACTTGTGAACATTCAAGGGTAAGTTAAGTGAAGGTGTTTGACCTTGACAACATTAGACAGTTTCTGGCTAAAAACTATTCAGTTTTATATTATCATGTATACATGCATAATTTATTGACACAAGTACACAATGATGAGGTCAAGCGAAAACTTAAAAGTATAATAGCAAAGCAATATGCAGTGACCTCAGTTCATCATCTTTCTTCAGTAAGACTGAAGAATCAAGTGCCCTGGAAGTTTATGATACAAAGATATGATCCACAAATTATGCATACTGAACTTAAGATCAAAACATTGCACTCTGCTAGCTTGATTGCAACCATGGTTATACTGCAAGGCTTGCAAAATAGAAAGTATTTTTGTCACCCTTATCTTACATGAGTTACTACAATAAAAGATAAAACTTCCAAAGAGTAGAAAAGCACAATGAAGAAATTTCAATCCCAATCAAAAGTTAAAGAAATGGTATTAGGCTTCTCAACACAAGATTAGCAAACAAATAGCTGCAATAGAAAAAGAGTGATCATGGCAAGACAGGCATCTATATGTACCCATTCAACAAGGCTCTCATCTCCCAAGGGTTGGGATGCATCTACTGGCTTCCGTCCGGTAATGAGCTCCAAAAGCACGACTCCAAAAGAATATACATCAGACTTCTCAGTTAATTTGCCACTTGATGCATATTCAGGGGCCACATACCTTTAAGAGGGGTAAAATAATCAGTGATACAGTTTTGTGTGCTAAAGATCTAATAAAAAGTGAAACTTGTGGATATATTAATGAATACCCACCCAAAAGTTCCCATGACACGTGTGGATACATGTGTATTTGCGTCAAGAGCTAATTTAGCTAGCCCAAAATCTGAGACCTATAACATCAAGATAGGAGTACTAAGATTTGGATACAAATAGAACAAATAAGATCAAATTTGAATAAGTAAAACGACAGATACCCGAGCTTCATAATTATAATCCAAAAGAATATTTGAAGATTTGATATCCCTGTGAATAATCCTTGGATTGCCTGAAATATGCAAAATTTTTAACAGCATAAATAAACAACACAACAGCTAAGCATATTCCTACCAGATAGAGTCAGCTACCTACTGAAGCCAGTGTTGTAACACTGATTCATGTCATAAAATATCCATATTTGACAAAATTTTACATTTGGTGCTAACAACCTAACACAGCCTTCTATTTTATCCAGTCCAGTTCATGTTTATGATAGTTATATTCTTGGAATTTATAATTAAAACTGCTACACAATTATGTGGCTTTCCCCCTTTTGTCAATAAACACTAACATAGCACAAATAAACCTTATACATCAGGTTATTGTGCACTATATACTTCTGCAAACATATCTTCTACATTTAAAATGAGACTTTCCTTTTTTGGCCATGCACGTTAGTTAACATGCCTTTCCTATCCTTTGATTCATAATTCATTCATATAAATGTTTACCAGAGAAATTTGAATATCTATGTTAAACCTAGATCTATCCTTTTTTTAATTTGACTTCTCTAAAGTGTGCCAATTATGAGGATAAAATGCATTAACAATCATTGATTAGAGAATGAACAATTGAGACTGTAACAACTTAAAAAGTTGTCATGGCTTTTTTTTTTTGTGCATTATCACAATCTCAACTGTTAATTTTTCAATCAATGTTTATTAGTGCACTTTATCTTCTAAAGTACACTCCCTTACTCTATAAGAGCTGAATCCCTTATTTTTGGTCACGCATATGAGGAAACAATCAACACTCTGCTAGGTTAAATCAAACTAGACATTTTATAGTAAATACTTCAATAACATCTTAGTTTGTCAGGAAAATTATACACACGAAGTCCAATCTCCTATCCACCAAGCTATATCAACTGTCTACACTACCCAGTATCCATGTCCAATAGTTGTGTTTCAACCTATTAAAATGATAGGAGATCAATATTTTCTAGCACCTAGGATCACTTCACATCATGCAAATTCCAATAGTTTTTAGCTAATCTAAAAATTCAAATTACCAAAAGGAAAGTGAACTGATAGGCATTTATGTGCATGTCAAGACCAATGAATAAAATGATAAGGATTGGCAATTACAGTCTTCATGGAGGTAAGCTATTCCTCGAGCTGCACCGGCTGCAACTTTAACACGGTTTGACCATTCTAACACAGGTTGCCCTTCCCCTGCAAAGTACAATTTCAGTAACACAATCAAAGTTAATCAAAATAAACAATGATATGAACTTTTTATCACTCAGATGCAGTTTTTTTACCATGTAGATGGAAATATAGGTTGTTGTTAGGGACATAGTCATAGACAAGTAGTCTTCTGGTATCTTGAATGCAGTATCCCACTAAAGAAACCAAATGACGATGATGTATGCGACTAATAATTTCCACTTCAGCTTTGAATTCTCTCTCCCCTTGACCTCCACCAATTTTCAGCTGTTTTACTGCTATCTCTCTCCCATCAGGAAGGTAACCTTTATACACAGAACCAAATCCACCCTCACCTAAGAGATTCTGAGTTGAGAAACCATTTGTGGCCTTGATTAGTTCTTCATATGAAAACCATGACCTTGAGTTGCCTAGTCCAGGGTCAGATGGTGTATACACAATATCACTGCCAGACCCACTTTGTACAAGAGGGGCTGAAGAATGTGTCTTAAAAAAGGATGAATCTGGACAAAGTCACACACTTTAATTAATTCAGTAATACTGTGATCTTTATATATATTCTGCAAGCATGGGCATGATAGATTAAGAGAGTCATTGAAACTGGTTGTTCAACAAACATAACATAGACCAACAGTAATGAGTTCTATCTTAACAAATTTCCTAAACTACCAAATAAAAGAAGAATCAAGACACATACATAAAGAACAAGTTATGACTAGACTCCAAACTGGATTATCTCCAATTCTCTAGTGGATACCTGTGGTTCACAGTTAACACACAAAAAAGGGGACAAGCTATGAAAGAAAGAACAAGAATGTGAGTGTTATTACAAGTTTACCTGAATCAGGAGATGAGGCAAGAGTGGAAGGCATGACATAACCACCATTAACCGGTACCTTTCTCTTTTGCCTCCTCAAACACCATATAGCAATTCCAATGAAACTAAACAGAAAAATTCCAGCAACCACACTAATAGCCACTACACCACCAATGCCAATTCCACCACTTCCACCTCCGGCAGGGCTTGAGTTTTCTGATCCGTTCTGCGATGGTGGTGATGTAGAAACATGCGAAGGCGGTGGCGGCGACAAATGAGTAACTGAGGGTGGTAGTGCTGATGAATTTGGTGTGGAATTTGAAGGTGGAGCTGGTCGAGAGCTTGGTGGGGTAGCATGAGGAGGACTAGGCCTAGGAGAAGTGGTGGATGCCGGTGGTGGCGATGCAGATGGCTGTGGCGGCGTTGATGGCGGAGGCGGCGATGACCTCGGCGGTGGTACCACCAGCGGTGATGGTGGCGATGAATTAACCGGCGGAGGCGAGTTTTTTGGTGGCTCAGCAGCTGGTGTTGGTGGAGGTGAACCCCGGGATGGCGGAGGAGGCGAATTTCGGGGTGGTGTCGCAGGGGCCAGAGGAGGTGATAAATTTCGCGGCGGCGGTGGTGATGTTGGTGGTGGAGCTGATTGTTGTGGTGGTGGAGAGTTTCTTGATGGAGCTGGTGGTGAAGGTGATGGTGGTGGAGAGCTTCTTGGAGGGACCGGTGATTGCGGTGGTGCACGTGGCGGAGAAGATCGTGGTGGTGGTGGTGGGGTTGAAGGGTTTGGTGGTGGAGGTGGTAATGGAGGAGGTGAAGTTTCAGACATAGGGGGAGGAGGTGAAGACCGCGGCGGTTGTGACGGCGGAGGCGTTGAGGGGGTTGCCGGAGGTGGAGTTGAAGGCGGAGGAGTTGAGGGGGTAGCCGGGGATGGGGTTGAAGAAGAAGAAGAAGAAGAAGGTGGTGATTGCGGCGGCGGAGTGGTGGTGGTAGTAGTAGACGGGGAGGGACTAGTATTATTGGAGACGGGAGGCGGTGCTTGTGGCGGTGGCGCAGCCGTGGATGACGTCGGAGACGGCGACGCAGCTGACATATCACGTGACAACAATCTCAACAAAAACCAAAGTTGTAAACTTTAAACACCATAACCATAATAACAATAATAACCACCATATATCATCGAAAAAGATCAAACTATTGAAACTCGTGATGATGAAGAGTAACAGATAGTTAGTTGTAGTCACCAAACTTAACCAACCAAAAATCCAATGTCGCAACTCTCAAGTGTCACTTGCACACAACCCAGATCACAAAAAGTGATTTAGAGCAGTACCCAGATCACAAATCACTCCCAATTTCTCAATCACTAACCTCACAAGAAATAGTAATATGGTACCTTTTTATGTTCCATAGATACAATCTATGAAGATTCTAGTGTTGTGTGGTTTTGCTGACACAAAGAGAGTTTGAGTGGAAGCATGTCATAGCACCCAAATCACCACTCATGGCTATTGTCAAACTTGACCTGGTATAGGAAACAAAAAAGGGACCTCAAACCTCAAATACCTTTGAATGAATGCAAGAATTGTCCCACTTAAACGCGATTTTCTGAATTGCAGCTAAGTATATTTGATAAACATGTAAAAACTTCTTTAATAGATTATCTATTTTCACGCATGGACGTGATTATGAAAAAATATTTTTAACTTTAAATTTATTAAAATAAATATAAAAATTATAAAATTAAATAGATGCAAATGGTAAAATAACAAAATGTATAATAAAAAAGTTTTTTTATTTGAACGTAAAAAAAATTAAATTCTGACTATCATCGTTTTTCTTTTAAAAAATAACTTAATGGATTATAATCTATTTTTTTATGAAATTATCCAAATATACAAATAATCCAAAATCAAAATAAGTAATTAAAAAGAAACTTTCCAAAAACACACTCATCAATGAATTTTATTTTCCTTTGCATTTTGCATAGGCTTCTTTCACTCTATATGCCATGGTCAGGGACACGCTTACACGGATTGTGGGGTCCTAAATCCAAAAACCCACGTGAAAGCGACTCCGAAGAATACTACCTATGAATTTTCTTTTCAAATCAACTCGACAGAAAATATTGAAATTATCAATCCCCAAAAGAGAAGAAAAAAAGTAATTGTGCCCAAATAATAATTACATAGAAAATTAGCAATTAAATCCATCCAAATTAATTATTAAGAATAGAACTATACTACACATGCAGTTTTTTTTTTTGAATTCGAGTAAGATAGAATTATGATAAACTATAATTTTTTCTACAATTTTACTTAATGCAATTATAATTTCAAGAATTAAATTTAAAATCATTATTAGCAACAAATGTTTAGCATAATACTAATGACACACGACAATTCAACTGAAAGAATTATAATTCAAACCTTGCAAAATACACGTCCCTTAAAATGGGAAGAACGATACCAGGAAAATTTAAAACTATATAATTCCTAAATTTGAACAATTTGATGTGGATTTATTTATGCTTTCCGTTGGTAATACACTAATGATAGAAACGTTTTCAATTTTCTACTACCAACATTCCGTCGGTAGAACATTATTCATGTGATATGATCTCAAATTCTCAATATTAAATTGATCATCGTTCGAACTAGTTTGGTCGGTCCAATTGATTGAACCATAAACCAATTAAGTAACCGGTTTAGATTAATTTTTTAATATTATCAGTTCAACCACGGTTAGACCTGGATTTGATCACGTAGAGTTTGCTTGAACCGGTATCTTTACCGGTTCGATTATGAAAACATTAAAATTTATCACATATTTAGTTGTAAGTAACTTGATATTTTACCAACTAAATAGAAATTTATACATTTGGGTTTGGTTCATAGACCATTTCTTGAAATGGTCTTCTCTCCCATGCCATAATATTTATTTATTATAACGTAAAATATGTTGAAACTTTGACATTAAATTATAGCAAACTATAAGTAAAAAGTGTCACGCAACGTGAGGGCGCCGTTTATCAAATTGTCAGCGTTCTTTAATTTTATCCCATTGCCATTGCATGTATATAATCGCGATTAAAGCACTATAAAGAACATGAAATTAATTAATAGAGATATAAAAAATTACCCACCTTCCCTAAATGTAAGTTTTGTCTTCATACTCGGTGCAGCGTTGGATACTATTAATTATTTTTGCGACATTGGTTTGATGCTATGAACAAGTAGTATAAAATTATGTGATTTATTACAAGGCACCGTAAGATGCCATCATAATACTACTAATCAATGCCATTTGTCCTTACTATTGACCTTTTGGTTTTTGGGTGCCATTTTTTAGTGCTTAACACCTATCTTTGGTTTTTATAGACACTTATTTTAGGCTTGAAGGATTATGTAATGACCTAATGAACTCTTTAACTAATACTTTAAACAAAGTGGGGACTTAAAATTATAGACGTGTATTATGAACGTAAGGATATATGTAAAGATAATAGCAGAGCACAACGTGAATATGTATTTTACCATTAAAAAAGACAAAATACACCGTAAGGTAGACAAACAGATAAGCATACTTTTTTCGGATTTGGCTGGAATGGTTAATAAATAATTGTAATTATTATTGGTTATTATATCTTGATTGAGGTTTCATTTATTTATTTTAAAATTAAAATTATATTGTAACTCTATAGTATTATTCGAATAAAAACTTAATATCTACTTTTATCTTAAACTAACAAATTATTATTTTTATTTTTTAGTTGAATTGTTAATTTGAAACTGCTAAAATGAATGAGCAAAATATCAAATGACCATCAATGATTACAAACATTTGCGATAGTTAATTTCTTCTTTAATTCTCTCTCAATGCAAAAAGACTACAACTTGAAGGTGTAAGAATTTTTTTGGTAATAAAAAAGTTTAAATCAGGGAAGGTTAGAGAATACCACTAACCTTAATAATAATTTGAATCTGAATTTACCTATTTTCTATCACGTATGTGAAAATGATTCGGGAAATATCTTTCCAATTAAAGACAGATCATTAGTGTATTTGCCTCGAGATTTGCTTTAATGAGAAACTAATTGTTGTTGATCAAGTGGACCAGAGGATGTTGTTCCATCAACAATATATATATTGTTGGGCAACCCCGTGATAATCAAATATGCTCTTGCAATGTGAAATCTTCTTAAATTATGGTAAGATTTCGATTTCCGGGTGAAGTTTATGAACCTTCAAAATTGTCCTACTTTGATCATTTACTAACTTTTACTTTTTTTCAATTCTTTTTTATAGTTATGGTTATCCCTTTCTATTTTTGTCTTTTCTTCGTTTGTGGGTTGAATAATTGTAAAATGCAATTTTTTTAACTTTACATGAAATAATTTTATTCAAACTGACAATATTTAAATTATTAAATTTAAAGAGATTAAAATATTAGACTAAATGAAATTGGAGGGTGAGACTTTTCGTCTGTTAAGTCACTTGATGAGGGGATAAAATGCAAGAGGCCGTTGCGGGGGAGGGACATGAAATCTCGCGTGTCCTTTCATGACAAGTTGTTAGGAGGAGTAGGGAACACATTGGTGAAGTAAAAGGTAGACTTAGTTAAACAAATCAACATGGATAAAGTTAGTAGTAAGTATAGCTTGAAATCTATGGTGCATCTTGTGGATCATGTTATGATGGAGATTCATAAACCATGGTGTGATGCCCTGGTTGTCTAATTGTTAGAAAATATGTTAGATATGTAGCATTGAAGCATACATTATCAAAGTTATGACATGTTTCTCGCAACTTTGATATGATTGATGTTGGCAATGAGTTCTTTATGCTTTAGTTTGATTTTATGGCAGATATAGCTGTTAGACATATTTATGCTTTTTTTGTTTTTCTATTCCGTCTGTTTTGTGTTTATGCTTTTTTGTTATAACTTCCACCTTTAGTTTATTTAGTTTCTTTTATTATTCTTAAGTTTATATAAGCTGTAATTGTTTTTTTATTAATTAGAAAAGAGGCTTTATTCAGAAATCGTGTTAAGGCCCGCTTGGCTTCTGCTCTTTGATTTCATCAATTTCCTTTTTGTTTTTTGTGTTTGCATGATAGGTTTTGATAATGACAAGAAAAAAATCTTCAAGAAATCAAGTTCAAGATCAAAAGAAGTAGAGTTATTGGTCAAACAAACTTGTATTCAATTATACGTCTTAGAATTACATGTATAGGATCCATAAAGTATTAAGAAACATAATGTATAGAGATCGTTATCATGTAAAAGTGCTAAAAAATAATGTTGGTTACGTGTTAATCGGTTAGCAAAATAAGCTCAATCGATTAGATGATGCAATAAGTGAGAAAATAGACTGAATCATCAGTATAATCGATTAGCAAAATAAACTCAATCGATTAGATAATGTAAAAAGTGAGAAAGTAGGCTGACTCATCACTATAATCATTAACAAAGATATAGTAATCGATTAGATCAAGACTAATCGATTAGGAAGCACAAAAATGACAGATATCAGCTTAAAAATGGAAAAACAGAAACAAAATCCTATATTCCCAAAATAGAGCATAAACCCTAATCTTCTCCACTTGATTTTTCAAGCTTCAAGATCCTATAAATAAGGATCAAATAACAAGAAGACAACACACAAGAGAGAATTGGTACTTGCATACTATTAAGTTTTTGCTCTTAGATTTCTAATTCTTGTGAGTTTTAAGTTTCTTGAGCCTCAATTTGTTTCATTTATCCTTTTGAGAGGGTATAGCTGTTGTAAACTCATATAAGTGATTCCTAAAAGTTGGGTTGTTGAACCTAAGTGTTTTTGAGAGATTGTGAGAGTGAGTGGGTTACTCAAATTTTGGGAGGATTAAGTTTCTAATGTGGGACATTGAGAGACTGTAATTGTTCCAGATTTGTATCTCAAATCTTCAATAAGTGAAATTTCTCCAAGTGGTTTGCTTGGGGACTAGACGTACACCATAAGTGGAAGTGGTAGAACTAGTATATCGGTTTACAAATCTTCTCATCCCTAACTCTTATAATTGTTGTCATTGTTTAAATTAAGCACTTTATTTGTAATTGTTTTAGCTGAGTATTAAATTTTGTTTTGTTCATTGAGTTGTATTAAGAAATTTGTATACATAAAACAATTCTCAAAGGCATTTCAATGTTTTTAATATACTCAATTCACCCCCTCCCCCTTGAGTATTGAGGCCACTTGGTAACACTCTTGATTGTTCCTTTTTTTTCATTGCCCTCTGAGCGTCTTGTTTTCCTTTTTGTCTCCACATTAGATTAACCCCTTTTCCTATTCAAGATTCCGCGTCTTGTTTTCTTTTCTATCTTCACATTAGATTAACCTTTTTTCCTATTCAAGATTCTTGACATGGAGGAAGAAACACATGTAGAGATCATAAAGACCACTCCCCGAGGATACGAATCTCAGAATATATCGAGCCCCTACTACCTCCATCCTGAAGAAAGTCCAGGAATGGTCCTTGTTTCTCCTCCTTTAAATGCCAACAATTATCACACATGGAGCAGAGGTATGTTTAGAGCTTTATGGTCGAAAAACAAACTTGAATTCGTTGATGGTACATTGCCAATACCGAAAAAGGAAGATGCAAATTATAAAGCATGGCAAAGATACAACATTATGGTTATGTCCTGGATCACTCGATCCATTTCCTCTCAAATTGTGCAAAGTACGGTTTATATAGATAATGCCAAGAAGCTATGGGATAAACTCAAGGAAAGATTTACAAAAGGGAATTATTTCAGAAATTTTGATTTGCTTCAAGAAATACACTCCACCAAGTAGGGAGAGAGAAATGTCACTGATTTCTTTATAGAATTAAAGATTTTGTGGGATGAGTTGGATATGCTGAGTCCTACTCCGAATCATTCATGCACAGTCAAATGTACTTGTAATTTGATTAAATCAATCCAAAAGAAATAGGAAATTAAGTAGCTGATATGCTTCTTGAAAGGCTTAGAAGAAGTTTGTGGTACTGTGAAATCAAATATTTTGATGATGGATCCTCTCCCATCCATTAACATGGCTTATGCCTTAGTCTTGCAACAAGAAGGATAACTACGAGGAAATGAAACTAGTGACTCAAAGGTATTTTTTACCTCCTCAAATTAGTAGAATAATCAAGAGAATTAGAGGCAACAACGGAGAGGGAGTAACAGCTTTAATAGAGGAAGAGGTAATGGAATCCTAGACAGAGGATATAGAAATGTTGGAAGAGGAAAAGGAAACAACTATACAAGCAAACAATGCACATATTGTAATAAATTTGGCCACATAGTTGACCAATACTACTCAAAGCATGGTTTTCCTCTAGGGTTCAAACCAAGAAACAATTCTATAGTTAACAATTTTGCGGCACTCGAGAGAGAACGAAGTTCTTTTCTAAAATATTATCACATTACGACACAAGTTTTCTTACACCATTGCCAAAGACTATACATTACAACATTTGTGAATTTGTGATTTAGGTGATTAGGTTGTTAAAAAAATAAAAAATAAATAAATTTTGAAAATATCTTTTCTTATCTTTTAGGTAATTAGGATTTGTTTTTTTATTTTATTATCTTATCTTTTTATTTGTTAGGATATCTTATCCAATTGATTTGACTTAATTTTTTATCTGTTAGTTAGAATTTTGTTTTATTTGAATTTGAATTTTTAGAATTTATTTCTTTTTATTATATAGACTGGGTTTGTAGGATAGATTTATTTTCATTATTTAATTTTAAATTTTAGAATAATGTTTGTTTGATTTTTTATTTTAAAAAATAAAAATTTTAAAAAATATTCTTCTTTGATCATCCTTTGTGCCTTCATTGTTTCCTTTCAATAGAATATTTTGTAGGCATAAGTTGAACACAATGTAACAGGAGAAACCATTCTTAAAGTACTAGATGACCTTAACAAAATTAGCATTTGGTAGTTATCTATGGAAGGGAGAGGGGGAGCTTTCCTATAAGAGAAAGCAGAGAAGTTATCTATAAAATACGTAACCTAAATAGAACTACTATTTGGTAGTAATCCAAGAAGTGAAGTAAAAATCACCAAAGAATGAAGAGGTGACTCTTATTAAAGAAGAGCTACACATGCTTAGAGCACAAATGGAGATGACAATGACCAACTTGATGTGAGCCTTTCTCACTATACTCATGACACCCCCTGAGAGTAGTATTAAGATTCATAATATATCATGGTATAGAAAAGGTAAACTATGTGTTTATTGTTTCTAATTCTAATGATATAGTTTTTGCTTCATCTTGTTACTGGTACTTCTCACGGTTAGAATAATACAAAAAATAAAAATATGTTTCTCATGAGGAAACACAAGCCATCACTCCTATGAGTGGAAAAGGCTATGATGAAGTATCAATGCCTATTGAGGAAGTGGTGATTACTAAAGATCATATTGATCACATACCTATTGGTGTGGACTAAGAAGTGGTTATTGAAGACCACAAGATTCCTACAGATGGAACCAAGAAGAGGTAAAGGAAAATATGCTGGGTTTTTTATCACTATAAGGTAGTTTTCAAAAATAATTATAAACATAGAGGCGTTTTCAAAATATTTCACTGTTTGGGGTGGTTTGTGTCAAATCGATATTTGCATTACTTATTTTGTAAATACGTAACATGGTTTTCGTACTCCCAACACACGTAAAATGTGCATGGCTGCCATGTGTCCACCCCCCAGTGTTACGTATTTTGTAAAATCGTAATGTCAGATGGCTACGCATTGTCACAAGACGTAATGTCATCCCATTACGTAGTTTCAAGAAACGAAATGTCAGGTGTGCAGTTTGACCATTGTTACGTTTTTTGAAGCTACGTAATGGGGAGCCGCCACTTGTCACGAGAAACCCTTTTTTAACCGGTGATGGCCCTCTATTTCTATTTTTACACCCCCCCTCCCCCCGCTTACACAATTCTTAGTCTTTCTTTTTCTATACATAACAGATATGTTTTCTCTTTTAATTTTTATAATTAAAAAATAAAAAAAATAGTTATTGAGACTATATTGTAAGAGTAAGTTGCTAATAATTATACGTTGATTATTGTTAGTATAGTAATATTTGTCACCATTACTTACTGTTTAATATTTTATTTGTTGCTTTTTTTTTTGTCATTATATGTTGATTATTGTTAGTGTAGTAATATTTGTCATTATAGTTTAGTGTGATTTTTTTATTTGTTGGTATTATTATTATTGTTGTTGCTATTATTGTTATTTTTAATATTGTTAATATAATTGATATGATATTAAAGTTTAGTGTAAAAAATAATTTTCAATTTTTTTGATATCATTATGATCATTATTGTTGTTATTGGTTTATTTAAAGATAATGTTTGAGTATTATTACTGTTGTTATTATTATTATTATAATTATTATTGATTAAATTAATTTTTGTTTAAAACAGTATGGCCTCATTGTCGCAGTCCCGTGAATTGAACCTGGGTCCCGAAGATCCGTCACTGTTGAGGTTCCAGAGTGTGCACGTGTCAGAATCGATTTGGAATGGAAGATCAGATCAAATCTTGAAATGTAGGCATGCATTAGCTTTTCGTAGTGGTAGACAGGGTATCCCAGAGGTGATCATGCCACTTTTATAAAGGGCAGGATTTCTTGGTATTGCCCAACTTCATTTTTTTCAGATAGAGCCCACCTTACTGTCAGCACTTACTGAGAGATGGAGGCCCGAAACACATACGTTCCATATGCCACTAGGATAGTGCATCATTACACTACAAGATATGACTATCCAAGTCAGTTTACATGTGGATGGTTTACCTTTGATTGTGGATACATCTACTCGTGATTGGAGTGCACTGGTGGTTAATCTGTTTGGTATATAACCTCCAGAAGATGCGTTTCAAGTTGGTTGTTTGAAAATGAAGTGGCTATCAGGCAACTTTTTTGAATATTGAAGATCATATAGGCAGTGATCTGCAACTGTTGTGATATACTGCAGTGTATATCATACGGTTAATTGGGGTGTAATGTTTCCTAATCATTTGAGCAATCGGGTTTCATTAAAATACCTTCCTTTGCTAGAAGACTTAGATAGGTGTGACCAATATAGCTGGGGATCTGCAGCCTTAAGCTATTTGTATCGTGAGTTATGTTTATCAACCAAGTATGAGCGCACATTTATTTATGGGCTTCACCTATTGTTATAAGTTTGGGCCCGAGATAGATTTCTAAGTATTGTTCCAAAACTCCCGCAGCAAGCCAAACCTATAGGGACGCCGTACGCGGCAAGGTATAGTGCAATTGACAATTGTGTTTATTTTTATGGAAATGATTCCTTTATGGTGAACCGTGTTTGACTTGTTATAATGACTTCCGTTGTTTACGCATTCAGCCAAGTTAGTTATCATATGTCCAAATCTAAGCCTCCCAATATCATACGCCATGCTCCATTACTTTTTTGGGATTTCATCGATCCAAGTAGTAATTTCTGGTATGACCTCATGAAATTTTTGTAATTTTCTGTCAAACACCGCTTTGCATGGTGTGTATCCTGTAACATTGGAATTAGTTAACATGTTATAATATTAGCATATAGAACAAACAGTGAAACACTAACCCATTTTCAATAGGTCTTGCTTAAGCGCAACATTCTTAAACTTGTGGTTGAAATTACTGGCAATGTGTCAAATGTAAAACATATGATGGGCGTTTGGTGGTTGTCATCCTGTTTACAGATTTGCAATAGCTAACTTGATGCTTTGGTGGCAATCCGATATAAGACACAACCCTGTCTTGTGTCATATGGATTCTAATTTGCACCAAAAACCAATTCCAAGCCTGCAGGGTCTCACCTTCAACTATAACAAATAAGACTGGAATAATCGAGTTATTTTGTCCTGTGCTATTGCTATCAACAAAGTGTGTCTATACTTTCCGTGTAAAAATGTGCCATCAACCTGAAGCATGGGTTTGCAAAAGGCGAAAGCGTCAACACATAGTTTAAATGTCCAAAACACCTGCTTAAATGAACAAAACTATGCATCGACCTTAGTGCCAACAAAAAATTCAGTCGTGACCATTTTATACGTAGAACCCTATACAACATTACGCATATGGTTAAGCCAATGTGGCAATAAATGATATGATTCATCCCAGTCTCCGAACACCTTAATAATTTCCTTTTGCTTAGCCTTCCATGCCTTACTGTATGAACATTTATAACCAACCTGACTACTTATTCATTCTTGTATTAATGAAATAGAGATCAAGAGATCTTGATTAACCATCGCTGTACATAACATCACCAAATAGAATAATTATCAACGATAAAACCACTTAAATCATATGATCATACACAAAGTACGCACACCAACCTATAATGCATGAACAGATAAGCTCTGAGTCTAACTTGGTATGATCTTGAGAAAGTCTTATGTTGACACAAGTATAAGACCCTCCCCACTTACTAACCACTCATGAATTTTCTTTTTTGACAACATTGCCCTCATCCTCCATGGGCAACCATCAAAATGATTCGGACACCTTACAGTAAAATATGTTGGCTTTGATTCAACCATAATATAAGTTTGATGGACCTTTATTGAGTACTATTTCAACGCAATTTGAATTATATTTTTTCAGCTAAACTTTAACTCAACATACACTTCATCCCCAACTTGCCATTCAGAGTGGTCATGAAACCTTGTTACATCATTGCCCATATCTGGGTGATCCAAAGTTACATTACTATAAAATGGTGAAGAACTTCAAAATGTTAGACCGCTTAACTTTATAGTGCAAATGATCCGTTAAGGGTGTTAGGCGTATTATTTGGTTTTTAAGTAACTTGTGATTAATACATATATTACTAACTAGTTACAGATGGACCAACGCCACGTGCATTTTCTAAACTTATGGTTTCCGGTATCGAATCAAAGTCACCTTCAACATCAGTGTCCACATTGCTATCATTTGGAATGTTGCCTTCATCAGATTCTTCGTTATCATTACTTTCATACTCAAGTTTAACACTTAAATTCGGATTATCTTCGACAACTAAATCATGATTTGTTTCATATATAGATCAACAAAAATAACACAATATTCACTATATTTGTTTAGAAAATAACAACAAATAATAAACTAAACTAAACATATTTACTATCACATTATGTCAAACATTGTGAAGGGTCTTCTGCCCGACGCAATGTACACCTCCCAACATCAACATAAACCTCGACCGCAACCATGTTAAATTGTTTTTCAAAAAGGCGCAACAACACCTTAAGCTCTTCATCATCATTTATTTGAAAACCAAAAAATTTATTTTTTCCTACCAATAACTACCCTACTAGTTAGCTGACTAATTGTCATATTACCTTCCAATTTCAACTTACATGAGATCTTCTGTTTCAACTCCTCTATAGTAATATCATGTCTAATTTGAATCAACTTTGTATCCCTTTCAAATGTGTAACCTTCTGACCCTTCATATTTTCACCCATTCGTGTAGATAGCCATCATGATTTGGGATCCCATTTCTGAGCACAAAAATGTATTTTAAACCCTAAACTTTTGATTGCTATATGAGAATAAACGGGTCTGCAAAGGAAATATATACAGAATATTTTGTATTTTCATATAACGATTTGCCATGTGGCACTGTACCATTGGTCATTATCTCGTACTTTCATCATACATAAATCCACGTGGCTGAAGCACACATATTACGTATCTTTGAAATACGTGACTTGCAAATACGTAACTTGACTAGCATTACGTTCGACCAAAAGACGTAACAATATGCTTTACATTTTTTCAACCTATGAAATATTGCATGGCACGTTATGTGGTGGCCATGCAGGGATTACGTCTCCCTAAACTATGACACACGTATTACGTCTTTCCAGGGTATGTAATGCAAAAATTGAAATAACATTTACTACCCCAGATAAGAAAATACTTTCAAAAGAACCCTAAACTACACATTTTTTTAAAAAGCCACTCCACAGTGGCCAAAAACCCAAACATGCTAGAAAAGATTTCTTTGGAGCCCTGCGAGCCAAACACTTATTCTCTTTAATGCCTTGCTATTGAAAGAGCACTGGTTGATGATCAACAAGTGAAGATGACATTGAAACTCTTTATGGAGGAAGTAAATTTAAATTGTTTGATTTCTTGAAACTTCTTTATAATGTACGAAAAATTTTGATTAATAAGGATTGGGAAAGAAATAAATAGTTTGATTCTAGAAGACTCAAAGGAACTTTGACGGGCTTACACAATGGGGTCAATGAGAGCATCTTGGTAGGGGATTATGAAATCAACATCATGAAAGTACTATCCAGGAGCAAGAGGACATGTTCTTGCTCTCGTTGAAGACTTGCACCACCATTAAAATAGTTAACCCTTAGGCTTAGAATGTTAAACAAGAGCAAACATATTCCAAAGTAGTTTAGATTAGTTTATTTTTAATTCTTTTAAAAGAAAATTATAAACTAGAGTAGTTTTGCATTAGACTTGTGACAAGTCATGCTTATTTAAACACCCCCGTTCACAAGAGTGTAACTTGTCATATAACATGTAATTTTCTTAAGTACGACTGTGCTTATTCAAACACAATTGTGATTTTTTAAATGAAGTTTTTAAATTTTTGATTTTATGATAATCTTATATTATGAGATAATTAGCAAAATTATTTCATAAGTTAAATTTCTAATAAAATTTAAGTTTTAATGAAAAATATTTTGTAATCTTTTCTTTGAAAAATTTTAAAGAATGCCAAATGCTTTCTAGCTTTATCTTAGAGTAGGAACTTTTATGCTAACAATAAAGTGAGTCAATGAGTGATAAGTTAGCCTCACCTTATTAATAAAAATTAACATTTACTAATAATTAAATTTAACTGTTTTAAAAAAATAATTTTATCGATTATAATAATATTGTCAAAATTCGAAGCAAATATTCACATTAAAAAGAATCCAAATATGTGAAGTGAGTATTTATCTTATTTATTTATTTGTGTGTCTCTACGTGTGTTTCTTATGATAATTAGTATCTATGATTTTTTAATTATTAACAATAGATTATTTATGTTATTAATATTTATTTTCTTTATTATTAATTTTGAAATAATGTGTTGTTTCTGATTTTAATTTTTTTATGTCCAGTCAATGTTTAACTTTGTGTGTTTTATGATAATTGATAATTAGTATCTATGATTTTATAATTATTGACAATAGTTGACTTATGTTAATAAATATTTATTTTACTTATTATTTCAAATGTGTTGTTTCAAATTCAAAAAAGTTTTTACGCTCAGTCAATGTTAACTTTAAAACACAAATTCACATAGCTAATTTCTTCTAAAGTTATTTTATTATATTGTAATACCATTCTTGTATTTTTTTAATTTTAATTATTTTTTATTACAATAATATTTTATGAAAAAAGCAATCATCTTATTTATAATATTTAATACATATATCCTACTGTAATGTTTTAATAGGATTGCATCTAGTAAAAACATGTGTGAAGAAACCAAAATGATATTTAACACATGTCCACAGGTGATAATGTTACATTTGAGCAGGCGATTTGATTCCATTTTAAAGCTAGGTGGAAGCTAAGAGAACTTAAAATATACATCAAATGAAGGGATAGCATCTTACAAGAAGTCAAGTGAAGTAATCAATGTTTTTAAATTTGTAAAATTAATTGGGTAAATTGAATTGAATTGGTGAAAATTTCAATTGAAACGGATCATAATCAAATAGAAGATAAATTTAATTGTAATAAAGAAATAATTTAAATCAGTTATTTAATTATTTTTAGTTTAACCAGATATATTGGTCATTAATCTAATGTAATTTTAATAACATAACGTTATTGTCTACCATCAAATTTGTAAAAATTGTCCCAATATTTTGTTCCCCTAAGAGTTGGAGGGGGTCCACAAACAGATAATCGATTGTACGTTAGCTATAGTTTAGTGGGTCTGGGCCGGATTGCCCCAGTTTTGTATAAATATGACTTGTACACGAATTTGTAACCTAAGTGACACAATTAAGAGAATAAACCTATTTTCCTAGAATGATTATCTAGGGTTTCTGGTAATCTTAATTCTTGTGAACATTTTTTTAATTTTAAAAATCAAAATATCAAATAAAAATTGAAAGTAAAGATTATCAATCTATTAATTATCCGTTTAGTTTGCAGTTAGGGAAACAAAGTTATAAAAATAAAAAAATTTAAAAGTTTATATTGATCATTCACACAATTCAAAATAATCAAAACTCCGTTTATTCATAAGATTTTTTTAGGTTGGTCAAACTGAGATTTAACCAACCTAACTGGAACTAAACAAGCGGTAAATTGTATATATATATAATTTAGGGGATCTATTAAGATACCTAAGGTCTCTAGCTTTAAGTATTCTATTAATATCATCCATGGTATATTCATTTATGTATAATCTACTTTCATTTCTATCTATTACTGTGTATTTCTGGACAGATTTATTCCTACCTACCCTACTGGTACCAGGCTCTGATACCAGATTTTGATTCCTGGATATACATCTAGGAGGGCGAGGAAAACAAACATTATATGGCTCAACATAAAACCATTTTTGATAATCAGGTTTATCAAATTCAGGTACTTTAAACAGATAAGACATAATTAAAACAAATAAAAAGATAAAAAATTTAGAACTTACAAGAGTATCGAAATAGGAGATACAGAAAGCTTAGAACTTCATTAACTGAGAGAAAAAGAGTACAAGGGAACGACAAAAAGGGAGGGTGAAAAGGCTGTGTCCTTCCCCTTCTCCCTAATGCGCTTATTTATACACAAACATTCTGTCCTATTCTAGATAGGATCAGATTACATTTGAGATTACATTAAGATAGAATACACTGTTTTGAGATTACATCAGGATAGAATGGACTGTTTGAGATAAGATTCGATAGAGTCATGTCTTATCAAGTCTTTGTCGTCCATTATTGATGCTTGTCATGCCTTTATTGATGCTGTCTTGACCTCTAGTTATCAGTCTTTACTTTAATCATACATACCAAAGCACATATCTTCATTATCATTGCTAGGGTCTTCGATTAACTCCAAATCTTCGTCATTCTTTTGAGAAGAAGATGAGGATTCTGATGATAAAGATCTTATTTTTCCCAAAGTCTTTTGTAATTCTTCCTCTGAAGATACAGCGGCAAGTTCTGCCATTATCTTCTGCTTTTCAGCTAGAAATAATGAAGTCTTGTTGAAAGTTAATGCTGAATCTAAAGATTTTGGGTCAGACACCTTTTGTTGAGAGACCCATTGATCAATTTTTTATTTAGATATTAGGCTAATATTAAACTTAGCCCACCATTTTATCTTAAGAGTACGGGTCAAGGTAGGGAGTTTTAATACTTCATGCGTAGGACTTATTGAATAGTCCCAAGTAAATATCCAAGTTATGCTTTGACTGGCGACGAAGGAGATTAATCTATATCCTGATACAAAAGTTGTTTTTTCTTTAAAATACAGGAATAAACTTTGAACTTCTGGAGGAAAAACTTGAATAATTGGTCCTACATCATAGAACCATTTGATAAACCATTTGGGGAACTTTAATGATACCCCTCTTCTGAACCATATGAACCAAGAATGAGTATATGGCCTTAAATATAACATGTTATACCAAGCCATCATGTAATCAAAGTAGTTATAAGTCTGAGGATCAAACTGTCTGGAGAACTCTTTAGGTAGTACTAATGCTTTATTCCACTCATGAGGAGAAATTATTTTGCAAATTTTAAATTTTGAATAGGAAATGGTATTGGGCTCATCTTTTGAATAATAATGTTCTAACTGTATTGAATCAGTATCTACCAGTATGAACTCATAGAAAGTTCTAGTTTTCTTGAGGTCTCCTGGAATATAATGAAATGAGGATAATAACTGTAATGCTAAATCCTTTGGATCTTGTTTTATCCATTCTCTTTCAATAAAAGTTATTGGAATTTTCTCAGATTTTTCTAAGTACCCTTCTTGATTAATGAATGGGGTTGGTTTTGAAAGGTCGGAAGGTCTAACAAGAGTACTTGAATTAGGGGTAAGAGGAGTTAAAGATTTTGAAGAGGAAGGAGTTAAAGGTTTTTGAGATGGAGTAGTTAATATTTGAGCTGTAGTTCTTTGAGGAGTCTTTGGGGTAAGAGAGATTAATGAAGAAGAAAAGGATAATGGTAGTACTCTTTTTGGGGTTCCATATTGATCTTTTGATATGGCTTTTCCTTTATCAGTCATGATGTTCCTGTAGAAATTCACGGGTTAAGTAGTCGGGTAAAGAATTTTTCTCTCCTTTAATATGTTCTATTTCAAATTCAAAATAGGATAATAAAGATTGCCATCGAGCAAATATATGTTTTGAAATAAGATTTTAAACATCCTTTTGAAATACACTGGGAGCAGCTTTACAATCAGTTCTTATTAAAAACTTTTTACTAAATAAATCATCTTGAAATTTTAAAACACATAAAACTATTGAAAGAATTTCTTTTTTAACAGTAGAATATTTTTGTTGAGCCGAATGCCATATCCCCGAATGATATCTAACAATTTGTTCTATCTTAGAATTTTGAAGTTTTTTGTTTTAATATTCCTCCGTATCCTATTTCTGAAGCATCAGTTTCTAATATTAATTCTGCTTCTGGATTAGGTATACCTAAACAAGGAATTTTCTTTGTTAAAGTTTTGATTTTTATAACAGATTGGGTCATAGTTTCATCCCAACTAGGAGGATCTTTTTTAAGCCTTTTGTATAAAGGTGCACAAGTAATCCTAATATTTGGAACAAAATCAGCAATATAGTTTATACATCCCAAAAATCGTTGCAGTTGTTTTTTGTCTTTTATTTCATTTGAAAATTTATCAGCAAATTCTAAAGACCTTTGAATAGGAACAATAGTATTTTGATAGATTTCTAACCCTAAAAATCTTATTTTGGTTTGGAATAATTTTATCTTTTTAGCAGATACTACAAGACCATGTTCTTTTATAACTTGAATAAATTTTTCTAAATGATTTATATGTTGGTTTATTCCTTTTGAAAAGATTAAGACATCATCCAAATATACTATTGAAAAATCCATATATGGATTAAATATATCATTCATTATGTTTTGAAACTCACTTGGAGCATTCTTTAAACCCTGAGGCATTACATTCCATTCGTAATGCCCAAAAGGTACTACAAAAGCAGTTTTGTATTTATCCTCTTCTTTTACAGAAATCTGATAATATCCAGACTTCATATCAAATTTTGAAAATATATTGGCTTTATTAAGTCTTTTAATTAGATCTAACTTATTTGGTAAAGGATACCTAATCCATTTTAATGCTTTATTTAAAGGTTTGTAATTTATAACTAATCTAGGAGCGCCCCTTTCTTGTTCTGATGCATTCATAACATAAAATCCAGAACAACTCCAAGGGGATTTTGAAGGTCTGATTAGTCCTTTATCTAAATACTCTTGTATTTCATTTTTACAATATTCTAAATATTGTTGATTCATGGGAATAGTTCTAGCCTTAGTAGGAATTTGGTTTTTAGAAAAACTGTCCGCATATGGTAAGGATATTTCATATTTCTTTCTATTCCAAAAAGCAATAGGATTAGTTTCACAAATTTCTTTTTCTATTTTTTGTTGAATATTTTTTATTATCTCTTGTATCTTAGGAGTATTAATTTGGTTTTCAATTCGTTTATAATATATTTCTTGATTTATCATTTGTATTTGTTTTGTCTTTCTTGTTAATAAATTTATACTTTTTATTGAATTTTCTTTCAACTCATTTAGTTCCCTTAATCTAGGAGGCTTTATAAATTCAAAAAAGATTTCTTGGTCTAAAGACATAGAAATTATCCCAGTTTCGGTTACCCTAAAAGGATATAATAAAGTTAGAAATGGGGTTCCTAGTATTAAAGAAGAAGTCATATTTTTAACAAGAACAAAAGATGTTTGATAACAAATTTTATTTTTACATATTTTAGCGTTAGATAATTTATACTGAATATTCATTTTGGACCCGTTAGCACTACTAACCCCTTCATTAGTAGTCTCATAATACTTGATAGGGACTAACCCCTCTTGAATGCAATTTATATCAGCTCCAGAATCAACCAATGCAATCATATCAAATTTTTCATTTTTAATTATTAATGATACTTCGATCAACCACTTATGAGAAGTGATAAGAGTTAATAAATTAATATATGTTTCCGTGAAATTTTCTTTAGAAGTTTGTTCTTCTTTTTAAGAAAAGGCTTGTCCCTCTATAATTTTCTTTCCTTCTAGCTCTAATATTTTAAACTCTAAAGAAATATCATTTCGTTTTAATTCTTGTATTTCTTGTTTTAAAACCTTAATTTCTTCTTGAAGATCCTTAATAGAAACTGGACTTGGTTGTTTAAAACGCTTTAAAATATCTTTTATCTCTACTGGTTCTATTGCTTTGGTTTGTTCTTCTCTAGATAATAAATTATTCAGTTGAGATAAAAACTCGTTTTTCAATGGAGAATCTTCCATTTTATCAATTATTGAAATTAATACAGAAGTTTGATCTTTAGTCATCATATTGACTGTTAGACAATTCGAGCACGAACATAACCCAGGTCCTAAGCAATAATCTTCTTCTTCTGACTTAAAACTTTCTTCTTCTGAAAAATTTTCTAATTGATATAACTCATTATCTGATTCTTTGGTTAGTTCTTCATATCCGTCTTCTGGTTCTGAACTAATTAAAACTTGTATTAAACTTTCCTTTAATTTTTCCTCAATTTCTAAGGCATTTATTTTTTCTTGGACCCTACAATTTTTTGCAATATGGCCTTTTCTACCACATTTCCAACAAGTAACTATTCGTCATTTATTAAATTTTTGAGGAACTTGTAGTTGAGGGCTATTAATAAGTTTTTTATTAGTAGTTTTTCTAGTATTTTTTTATAAATTTATTAGTAGGTGTTTTACCTTTCTGTTCTATCTTTCTTTTACGCCTTCTTTGGGTACTAGGAGCAATTATATTGTTTTCGATTCCATATTGATTACAAAAGGTTCCCACCTCTCGTTTGTCTACCATACTTTCCTTTTTTATTTTATTCTGTAGTTTATAATCCATACAGATATTAATACATGTATCTACTATATGATTATGAAGCTCTCCATATGTTAAAAGTTTATAGTTAACTTTTGGTCCATAAGTCTTTTCTAGATTATGTTTTACCTTTTCAGAAAACAATCTAGGCAACCCAGCTATAAACTTCTCTTTCCAAAATCCTTCACTTCCGTCTTCTCTAAGAGTTATTTTTGACAGAAAATTATCTTTATACCATCTATAATCTGACATAGTAGGGCATCTAAGATTAGTTAATTGAATTGATACTCGTTCTCTAAATAATTATGGGTCTCCAATAAAGCTTTTAATAATAGAATAGATTAATGTGTTTACAGCGTTTGAATCAATATTTCCTTCACCTTTTATACTTTCCAATATTAAACTTTTATCTTGGGAAGATAAAAGATTATCCCACCACCCTTTTAACTGTCCAGTAAATCCTTGTATTATTAATATAGCTGCATCTTTTTCACTTATTTTCTTTGTTTTATATGCTGTCGCACACATAGTCATATGTGTCATTATATCTAATATTGTTTGTTCACTTAGCCCATCTATATTCCATTCTACAATATCATGACCGGAATAATTAACATTAGTTAATTCTTCTCTTTCTTCGTATTGGACATCTGCTAAAGAAGGTCTAGAATAATAATTTTTTAAAGGTGGATATGAGTACAATTTTTGAGTCGTTATTTTGTTTATTTTTGAGGTGTCTTTGTCTCTAAAGTGTTAATAGAACTTGACCCTAAACTTATCCTTTTTAATCTCTCTTTGATTTCATCCATATCTATTTCAAAATTAGTCTTTAATTTTATAGACTCCAATTCTTTCTAAGATATATTATTAAATTTGTAAATTGGATTTATTAAAGATTGTTTATTAGAATGAGGACCATCTATTTTATTTTCAATTCTAATTAATTGCTTACTCATTGTTTCTAAAGTAATGTTAGAAAAATTTAGCTGTTGATGAATCTTTTTTATATCTTTCTTATCTACAGGAGCTTCTTCATTTTCTACTTGTTTAAAAGGAGTGGCTTCTATTTCAAGATCTCGGGAGGCCCTAATCTTTATCCCTTCCATTGGAGGATATTCAGATTCAATAACTTTACTATCATTAACTTTCCATGTAGTAGTCGATTTTGTTAGCGGTTGTACTTGCTTATAAAAGGGATTGTAAATTTTATTATTAATACAATATTCTTCAAACCAATCAAAGAAGTATCTATTTAATTCTTTATCTTTTATTTCTTGATAAAAGTTTTCTAGAAGTTGTTCGGTTTCTTTTGTGGTAAAAGTAGCAAAATACCATTTTCTTTTTAAAACATTGTATTCTACCTCGAAATCTTGCCTTATCCAATCTTTATCTATAGTAAATTCTACTTCTCTACTTAGAGTATTAAGAACTTGTGATCTAGTAGGAGAATATTGAACCGATCCAGAATTATTACTATTTTCATAAACAGGGATGGCTATGTTAGGAATTTCATTTTTTATTCCCCTAAGATTAAAACTAATGGTAGAATTATCTATTGAATTTCTAGAGGACTCTCCTTGTAGGACCTGTGGTTTGATATTATAATTCGATCGATTAAAACGAAGACGAACATCTCTTCCTTCTTGAATTATTTCTCTTAGCCCAGAATTATATATTTTTTCATCTTCTAATATATCTTGTAATTTCCATTCTTCTGGAATTTTAGCTGCTATTTCTTCACGAGTTAATCGTTTTCTAGTAGCAAAGTGGGATTTTCGTAAATTAGCTTCTATTATGATAATTTCTTCTTTATTAGTTTGTCTTAATGCTCTGAAATTATAATTTACTTTAGTAATTTTATAGTAAATCCTATATATAAGATTATAAGGACTTGCATCTTCATTAATGACATCAGTGGATTTTAAATACAATTTTATTGCTTCAGGTGTATACCTATTTCTTATGTCCATAGAAAAATTTGGATAACAATTAAAAAAGGCTGGCCCATCATGCAAATTACTTTCTAAAGTAGTTATCATAGAATCTTTAAAGTCTTTAATCCTAATATCTCTTAGCATTATTAAAACGGGAGAATTTATCCCAATCATAAAGTTGGGTTTAGCTGCCACTTGTATTAAACCTATATGAATAAAGTTAAATCCTTTAGAAATATGTTTATTAATCATTTCTTGATCTAATACATTTATCTCTCTATTAGTTTTGGATCCAGGATAACTATATTCTAAAATATGTACTTCTTCGTTACTTCCATTCCATGAAAATTGTTGTTTATAAACTTGATCCTTTTTTATAAGTGGTATAGACCAATTATGAAAAGCATTTTCAACTTTTGCAATTTCTAACTCTTTTTCTGTTATATTATCATTTTCTAAACAAACAGCAGAGCTACTAGCTTGGTCAAGGTTTTGCCTTACGATCACCTTATCTTTCTTTTTTAACCCAAGGTCACTTAAAGTTTTTAATAAACTAGCCATCTTTGTTACCACAACTTCTACTTCTTCGCTGACCAACGGACTTACTGCTCTTACAAGCCTCACTGCCGGGACCATGAAGACCTCAAGAAATTATGGTTAAAAAAGACTACTTTATTAAAATACTTGTAACCCGGATGTTAAAAAGAAATGATTTAGAATCGATTATCAAAACTTTAAACAAGCTAGTTGCAACTCCTTTTGATTTATCTTTATTTTTATTAAGTCAATATCTCTTTGTAGTCTTTCTCTATGTTCTTGAGTATAGCTGTTATAAGGAATGTTTCCTAAAGTTACTAAAACCTTTCTATATTCATATTTTAGAATTATTAAATTATTATTTATTTCACTATTATTATTCATTCAGTTATTAGCTTATTGTTTTCTTCGATCTTTAGATTTTCTAAAATTTCTATTATGGATTCTTGGTATTCTATTTCTTGTTTTCTGCTAACACCATTATGAAGCATATTTTCAAGAATTTTCTTTTCTTTATAAATTTGTATAGTTATGGCACGAATTCTTCTTGCAAGAAACCTAGACCTTTCTTTATAATTCATGAGTAAGATAGACAACGTATTCTTCTTTTAATAGTGAACATCCTTTTATAATTTTCTGCTAAATTTTCTCTAATTACAGGGTTCATCCAATGGTTTGGAAACCAAATAAGATCTTGAATATTGGCCTCAGATTCTCCTTTTTCTCTATAAAATTCTTTTACTAGTAATTTAGGGGATCTATTAAGATACCTAAGGTCTCTAGCTTTAAGTATTCTATTAATATCATCCATGGTATATTCATTTATGTATAATCTACTTTCATTTCTATCTATTACTGTGTATTTCTGGACAGGTTTATTCCTACCTACCCTACTGGTACCAGGCTCTGATACCAGATTTTGATTCCTGGATATACATCTAGGAGGGCGAGGAAAACAAACATTATATGGCTCAACATAAAACCATATATATATATATATATATATATATTAGTGGCTGAGGCGTAGGCAGCATTTTCTATGGTGTGAAGCGTCGGTGGAAAAGGTATCCGCAATTCCGCATGGCTTGATAAGATGAGGCGCATGTTTGTTCTTTGATCACTTGGAATACTTTTTTACATTTGTCTATTTCTATATTTATATCAATTTTATTACACTAATCCACATTCTATATTTACATAAATACTCGACTATACACCCGTGACGCACGTGTTCTGTATTTTCGATTTTTAATAATGATAATTAAAAAAATGTTGTTGTTAAGAGTAATAAATTATAGAATTATTTATTACTCTCTCCATTACCTTTTATACACATTTATTTTCAAAGACATAGTTTTAAAAAAGTAATTATTATTTTAATTTTATAGATAAAAGTTTTATTTTTTTAATTGTATCATCATTTAAAGTCAAACTTATAAATACTTTTAATTTTTTAAGAACTTATAACGTAATACTATTTTTTAAGGACTTATAAAAAATAATGTAATGGAGTGAGAGTAAATTAATATTAGATAATTTAATAATTATAACTGTCAAATGTACTTATTAGAATAATAGAGTATTCATTGAAATTTTTGAAAGATTGAAAATAATATAATATTAATATCAATACAAATTTTTTAATGCATGTTATGAGATGTATAATGAAATAAAAAGTTTTGTCAATAAAAATTAATTTAAATGGTTAAATGTAATATCCTACATTGTTTAACATTAATTGCATGATTAATTGGTTAATTAATTAAGTATGGAGATTAGATTACCATTGTGCCCTTGGTAACATAAGCCAAAATGGAATTCTAACTTCACTCTTTCACTCACGCAAATTGGGAAAAGAAACAGAGGCAAAGTAATTGATTTTCACCTTTCTCTTTTATGAATCACATGCAGTGAAGGAAAATTGAATTGCCACTTTCTCCTCTTCTCTTCCGCGGTACCATCTTCCTTCCAATTCACCATCCTTCCTCTAATCTATTCAATTAAAGTTTAATTCTTGGTGGCTTCTCTCCCTTCTTCACGTTGGCAGCCATGGCATAGGAGTAAGGTTTAATTTCAACAAATTGAGGTAATAATCAATGACCCATTTTCGGTTTTGGCCAATTCAAAGAACCCGTCTTCTAATTCCTACATTTCCTTGAATTAAGAGCTCTTGGAAGCTTGTCTCTTGTGCGGGCAGCTTTGGGTACCTTGGGGCTTTGAAATTCTTCATTATTGGTGAGTGTTCTTGGTACCCATTGGCTTGGTTAACCCCATTTCATGTATTGGAAGCTTAAATGTGCCAATTTCGTGGTTTAGGAATCATTTCGGAGGACTTTGCGTTAGTGGATAGCTTGGGGTTCATTCAGAATCGAGTTTCAGAGGTCGTCGGCTTGAATCAGTAAACCGTTAATTAATTAATTAATAATTATTGATGCTTGGTTTTGGCTTCGTTTCATGAAATTTGAGTATTAATTGAATTAATAATAATTTAGGAAATATTTGGGAGCATATTCAGAGCCTTGATGTTGATTAGAAGCAAAAATCGGAGGTTAACCACATTATCGGTAAGTTAATACTTATCAAAATAATTAAGAATAAGCATGTTAACTCGAGTTATGAATTTTAGTAGCGATCGTGGTATTAAAATATATTATTATGAATTTTAGGAGGTTGATTAATTGTTAAAAGTGTATCGGATAGCTTTGGATAGCATTTAGATAGCTCGGGGAGCTTTTGAGATTTCTTATTCCAGATAGGGGGAGCTATTACGTTTTAAGTGTATGGTTTATGGATGGGTTTGGGGTATTTTAATTGTATGATTTGTATAATTGTGGAATTTAATAATTGTGTTGTTGTTTTGTGAAATGCTAGTAAAATACCCCATTGCATGACGATTAAGGATTATCAAAGATTGTATTAGTTGCCGTCCATAGGATATGATGAAATGCATGAGATGCAAGTTATGATTGGTATTGTTTTCATGTATGTTACATGATGTAATAGCTTGATTGAATGGTACCTATGCATGAGATGTAGTAGGATACTTGAGTTGTTGATATTGAAAAATAGCATGAGATGGTTGGCAATGATATTGGAATGTTGCATGAGATGCAATTGGATGAATGATTTCATTTAACTTTATATAGCATGAGATGCTTGTGTGGTGATTTTTATAAAATGAGATTTCTATGTTATGTGGTTTCGAGGATTCCACAAAAGACCTTGAGTGGGACTCAAGGCAAGCCTATTGAGTGGGACTCAGGGCTGCCCGTAACACTGCTATTGTCGCTGAGAATAATTATGTTACGTGATAGGGCAAACGGTTTGGTACCAGTAAAATAACCGGATCAGCTGGGAGTTGAATATATGGCTGAGAGCCTGTGTTGCAACACTAAAGTAATAATGTATAATTGGATCCAATTGAATGAGAAAGTAAATGTATATGTGTATGTTATTGAGAATAACATGAATGGTATAACCTTATGATGATTATTGTGAGTAACCTGATGATGATAGATATGTGAGTGAATCATGTTAAATGGCAGTATATATTGTTGTTTGATTGAGATATTATAGTGTGTGATAGAGAATTGGATAGGTTGATCTGATTCAATAACTGTCATTTAACATGTAGTGCGCTGACTCCTATTTTGTGGCTGTATTTTCAGTGGACTTGGGTCGCGATGGTGATTGGTGAGATGTCACCATACTTGAGCAAGGAGCATTGTATATATCTTGTACATGATGTAGATAGTAGTTTTGGTAGTAGCCTTGGCCAGCTCTTATGCATATATTGTCATTTGATGGTTGACATGTACATATATATATATATATATATATATATATGTATGACTGCTTAGTGGATCTAGGTAGCTGACGACTTCAACTGGAAGCCTCATTTATATTTTGGATGTATACTTGTGATGTGATGAATGATGAAATATGAGGATATGGTGATGATATAGATGTTGATGATGTTATTGGTTATGGTGACCAAGAATGGTTCCACCATATTTATGTGATGCTTTGATATGGTCAAGAACTGTAATTAAGTGATATTATTTGTTGAATACCATGGATGGATCCATGTGTTATGTTGCATTACATATGATGACCAAGAAATTGTTGCATTGCATAAATGGGCAGGTTATGTGATGAATTGATATGTGTGTATGATGATGAATGATCGATAAATGATATGATTAATGTGGTGATGGAGACTTATGTGAGGCATTAGAATGTTGTATAGGCATTGTTTTGGGCTCACTTAGTTTGTTAGGAGGAATAATTGATTAAATGGTTGGTAAATTAATGACAAAATTTTTCTTTGCATTTTTAATTAGGGTTTTAAGATTAGGATGTTTCATTAAAAATTTAACTTATAAATTTAAATCTAATGAATAACTTGTTAATGGAAGAAAATTACAAAAGACAATAAACCAAGTTTGTAATGTAGGTAATCCATTCATCGAAATTAATTGAGAGTACATTCCTTTCATTTCAGTTGAAATTCATCATTTTTTCATCCCATCCAAATGTACCGCAAGTACATAGAATGTTTAAAATATGCACTATATTTGGGCTACAAGAAAAAAAGTACAAAGAAAACTATATAAAAAACTAAGATTTTGTTAACTTCAGCCTAGGACCGACCTTGAGCCACTTGGAAACATTCGGTAGACAGATTCTTTTTTTTCTCATGTTAGATTTTCTAGTTAATATATTATTCTATTAATTTTGTGGATTAACTTTATTAACTTATTATTTCTATATTATGTTATTAATTATAATAGATAAATATATGAATATATTTTATATTGAAATAAATTTAATTATTGGGTTCTTTGATTAGATGGACTATCATTGGTTGGCTTGTTTCATGTTTCCAGTGAGAGGTTACTGTTCTTATCTGATTTTTATCTATATAATTATTATCCCATTAGATGATTAATATAAAGTGAGTAACATTGAATATAGGGTAATCAAGTTCAGAGTAGTAGGCGCTCATTTTTGGAATTCATAACAGTTGAGAATCGGTTGTCTTCTGGTATGCTTTTATAGATTAAATACGTATCATGAATGCTAAATAATTTTTTGTTTAGTTTTATAGACTATCAGGGCAGAATTTCATTATTTAGTTTTTTTAATATTAAGAACCTTAAACACTCAAGCAATAATGTGCATAAGGAAAAAAGACAAAAAATAATTACACAATTTCGTTTCTCATAATCATTTTTTCTCCACTTTGTTTCTCTTTTTCACTGTCGGTTTCAATTAATTAACTTCGTTTCTACAATTATTTTCCAAAATTGGGGTTGAATCTAAATTTTCGTCGATAGTGAATTCGAATTATGTTGGTGGCTCCACCCACTTCAAGATGAGGATTGTTTTTCCCAAAAGCACCTAAAACTTTAGTGCAAACCTTCGTTTTCCTTTCCTGCTTGCTTTTCTGCTCACTCATGGTTGTGTTATGTTTCTGCTCAACTCTATGCTTCACAAGTTATGAATTGTTAATTTATGGTAGCCACGTTTCTTACTACACCCCATTTACTGAAGTTGTTAACACTGGAATAGGAACAAATGTTGGTTTTGTTGGAAACCAAATAATAATAATAATATTAATAAAATAAAATAAAATAAATTTGTGTGTGGGTAGTTTCTACGAGGGAATTTATTGTAGGATTTTGCTTGAAAATCCTTAAGGAGGATGGATCTACCTCTTCTTTCTTCTTTAGATCTAAGGCAAATAACTCCAAGTTGATCATGCAAATTCAGAAATGGGGAGGAATGGTGCAGGCCATGAGCTTATGAGGAAGGAAATAAAGGTTTTGAAAGCTTAGAAACCTAGATCTAGGCTAGGAATTAAGAGAGGAATGAAGGAGAATGGAGAGGCAAGTATGGTAGGATGAAACCACCACTCTCTAAGGCTAGAGAGATAAGGAGAAGCTTGTTCACCACCTTTGGGAGGAAACCAAAGGATTAGAACCTAGAAAGGAGCTAAGGCTTCTACTTTCTAGAGAGAATGAGGAGTATCTCACTCTAAAATCTCACTAAAATTTAACTTATGAAGCATTACAAAGGAAATGAGATATTTATATCTCCTTGAAAACTAAATTTTTGGAATTGGCTTGGGTGGGCTTGAAAAAGCTTCACCAAGGCCCTAAAACTAAAGATACATGGCCCAAAAGGAGCCCAAAGGAAGCTAACACCTATACAAGGCCCAAAATGGAAAATATGGCCATGCAAGGCGCAAAACTAAGTCCTAATTTCTAATCCTCAAATATTTCTAAAACTAATAAAATGAAAATAAAATATATACAAATGATAGCTAAGCCTAAGAAAGAGCCCCAAAGAAGGTCTGTGTCATTCTCTCCTTCTTTAAGAGGATTTGTTCTCAAATCTTGAAAATCCTTAAGGCAATGCTCAAAGTAGTGACAAATCTAAAAGATAAAGGGAGAACAAAGTGAGTTGCTAATAAGGAAAAGAAAACAAAAAGTGACAAAAAAAACAAAGGCAAAAGAAGGAAAGATATGAGATTTGCCACCAGGGTCAAATACTAACCTTGTTACCTTTATGAGAACAAAAGAAAAAATAGCATAAAGGAACACAAAGAGAAAATCCCTTAAGAGGGCACAAGGTAACCAATGGAATCCCTCATGTATCTTATAAATGGTATGAATGACATGATGCTCAATGAGGATGGGATGAGGTATAAAGAAATAATCATGTACAATAGAAGTAATCAAGGGCATATGAAGCAAAAGAGTAGAATGGACTACCCTAAGGAGAATGAAATTACTAAACTCAAATTTTAGAATCACAACACAAAAATTCAAATATAAAGAAATAAAAAGGAGAGGAGTTAGGCTCTAATACCAAATATTGTAGGATTTTGCTTGAAAATCCTTAAGGACGATGGATCTATCTCTTTTTTCTTCTTTAGATCCAAGGCAAATGACTCCAAGTTGATGATGAAAATTTGGAAATGGTGCAGGTTATCATCTTATGAGGAAGGAAATGAAGGTTTTGGAAGCTTAGAAACCTAGATCTAGGCTAGGAATTAAGAGAGAAATAGAGGAGAATGGAAGGCTAGTATGGGAGAAGTGATTTTCACCACTCTCTAAGGCTAGAGAGATAAGGAGAAGATTGTTCACCACCTTTGGGAGGAAGCCAAAGGATAAGAACCTAGAAAAGGAGCTAAGGTTTTTACTTTCTAGAGAGAAAGAGGAGTATCTCACTCTAATATCTCATTAAAACTTGAATTATGAAGCATTACAAAGGAAATAAGGTATTTATACCTCCTTGAAAACTAAGTTTTTAGAATTGGCTTGGGTGAGCTTGAAAAACTTTACCCAAGGCCTAAAACTAAAGATACATGGCCCAAAAGGAGCCCAAAGCAAGCTAACACTTATACAAGGCCCAAAATGGAAAATATGGCCATGCAAGGCCCAAAACTAAGTCCTAATTTTTAATCGTAAAATATTTCTAAAACTAATAACATGAATTAGAGAATACTATCAATTTTTTTGGCACAGTGGAAAAGTATTGTTACCGTCCCTTTTTTAATTGGTGAACTTAATTTATTATCCTAGTACTGTTACAATGGCTTGAAAATTTTATGGTAGGATATTGACATATATATTTGATATTTTACACATATAATATTATTAATAGTATACGACAATATGTAGTTTTCTATATTGTATAATGTTACATATGCTAGTATATATATTTATAATTAATATATACTTATAGATATTATGTATACAATAACTACAAAATTATGTTATAAAATTAGTAATATTGTATACAAATTTTTGAATTATTTTATACAAATGTCATCCCACCTATCGTGAGACCATTTATAAGGACTTATGAAAAATATATACTATATTGCATTAATAACAATTATATCCTATTGATGTGTTGTTGTTAATGTGATTTGTTGAATATCATGCACTTGTGTTTTTATTTATGTTAGTTTTGTACTAATACCCTATCGGTGTTAGGATTTGGTGACATGAAATTTTATGCATTATATTCTTTTGTGAATACTTCTTATTTATTATGATATAGGATCTTTACGCAGGATTATAATTAATAAGAAATTTTGTGATGGGCACATTGTATTTTGCATGATCTAATTATGCATATTAATTATTTTTCCATGTATCAATATCAATGCCCACTTTGGTCAAACATTGAATGAGACTAATTATGAGGGTTGGAAGGAATCTCTAAATCTTTATTTGACTATGACCAACATTGACTTAGCTTTGAGGGAAAAAGAGCCACCCACCCTTACTGATAAGTTAACTACTGATCAAAAGGCTTATTGTGCAAAATGAGATCACTCAAATCGAGTGTGTTTGATGGTGATAAAGTTCACCTTGGAGAAGTCGATCAGACAGAGTATTGCAAATAAAAACAATGTTGTAACCTTCTTGACATTCATTGCAAAAAAATTTAAGACTTTTGACAAAGCTTAGAAGAGTCACTATTCCTCACTTGTTAATAGAGCAAGATATGATGATATGAGTGGAGTTCGTGAGCAATGCTAAAAATTGTGCATTATCGCAACAAACTAAAGGGGATGAAGCTTGAGATTGATTCCACTTCAAGGTCCAAAACTATTCACAAAAATCACAATGAGAAATTTAAGCATAATGACAAAAAAATAAGGAAAAATGTTCCTAACATCGATCCAAACAAAAAAATTTCAAAGGAGAATGCAAGTATTACAATAAGTTTGGACATATATTGAAGGATAGCTACATGCTAAAGAAAAACAATTAGAGGGAAAGTATATCTCTTGCTTTTACTTGCTTTGAATCCAATTTTGTTGATGTTTCTCCTAATATTTGGTGGTTTGATTTGGGAATAAGTATTCATATGGTGAATTCCTTGTAGGGGTTCATAAGCCTGAGGAAACCAAGTGATTCTGAATCAAAGATTGTAGTAGGAGATGGAGCTAGAGTTCCTGTTAAAAACATTAGAATTATTTCTTTGAGTTTACCTTCTAGTCGTGTTTTGATTTTAAAAGACGCTGTTTATGTTCCCACTATACGTAGATACTTGATTTGGATAATTGTGGTTATTCTTTTATGTTTGGCAATGGAAAATTAGTCATCTATGTTAAATCTTCTATTATTGGATATGCAGTTTATATGATAATCTTTACATGTTGACTCTTAATGATATGTCCATGAATTCTATGATTGGACATAAGCGTAGCAAGATGGATGAGAACTTTTCTATGCTATAGTATAGAAGTTTGGGGCATATTTCTAGGCCTTGTATCGAGAAACTCATTAAGCATGAGATTTTGTATGATTTGGACTTCTTTGATTTTGACATTGTGTGGCTTGCATTAAAGGTAAACTTACTTCTAAACCCAGGAACAAATCTGGAAGTCACTGTGATGACGTGTTAGAATTGATTCACACTTACATGTGTGGGTCTATTACACTGCTATGGGTGGACATAGGTACTTTATTACCTTCATAGATGACTTTTCACGATTTGGCTGGATATATCTACTTTAAGAGAAATCATCTTCCTTAAATGCTTTCAAGTCGTTCAAGGCGGCCATTAAATTGAAAACTAGCAAGAAGATAAAGTGGGTGGGTTTGACAGAGGAGAGGAATATTATGGTAGACATGATGAGATTGGAAGGAATCTAAGACCTTTTACTAGATACCTTGAAGAATGTGACATCGAAGCTTAGTATACAATGCCAGGTACACCTGAAAAAAATGGAGTGGCAGAAAGGATCACATGCTTATGGATATGGTAAGATCAATATGGGCTTTTCTTCCTTACTAGTTTTTCTTTGGGGAGATGTTTTGAAAACTGTTATGTACATTCTTAACCAAGTGCCTAACAAATCTGTACCTAAGACTCCTTATGAATTAGTGACCAGAAAGAAATTGAGTTTGAAGCATTTACACTGTATGGAGTTGTAAAGCAGAAGACCCTATAACCCTACATTGAAGAAACTTGATTTAAAAAAGGTTAGTAGTTTCTTCATTGTCTATTATATGGGCTCAAGAGGTAGCAGATTCTATTGTCCTTCTTACTCTACACGAGTAATAGAGTCTAATCGTGCAGTATTCTTTAAGGATGACTTGGGTAATGGGAGCATTGTACACCAGTTGTCTTTGAAGACAATAAAGTTAAAGTTCATGCACCACACATTTCTATTTCAACAATTGATGTAACTCCTTTTGTACTTGACAATGACCATTCTCCTATATAGTGAGAATGTAACAACACTTATTATAACTCATCAAGATCATGATATTATTGTAGAACATGCTCTTTGAATGTCCCAGCACTTGTTGTTGTTGAGGTGTAGTGAGAAGATCTTAAAGACCATGCAAGTCATCCATACCAGATGATTATATTGTATATCTTCGAGAGCATAAGTTTGACGTCCATGGTGATAATGACCTTATTAGTTTTGAACAAACTATCTCTAGCCTTGAATGGGTGGATACCATGCATGATGAGTTAACTTCTATGGCTTACGATAATGTTTGGGAGCTTGTTCCTTTACCTTCTGGTTACAAAACCAATTGGCTGTAAATGAGTTTTCAAAACCAAGCGTAAACCATTTAGCGACGTTGAAAGATACAAAGCTAGATTAGTGTCAAAATGGTATAGTCAGAGAGAAGGCATTGATTTCAAGGAAACTTTTTCGTCAATTTCTACTAAAGATTTATTCCAAGTTGTTATGGCTATGGTGGCGCATTTCGATTTAGAATTACACTAGATGGATATCAAAACAACTTTTCTTATTGGAGATCTTACTGAAGAAGTTTATATGGTTTAACCTGATGGATTTGCTGAAATAGGCAAAGAACATTTAGTTTGCAGGTTGAAAAAATCCATTTATGGTTTGAAACAAGCTTCTAGACAGTGGTACTTGAAGTTTGACCAAGTGGTCACTTCTTTTGGCTTCAAGAAAAATGCTTCGGATCAGTGTATTTACTTGAAGGTGAGTGGAAGAACCTTCATCATTCTTGTTCACTATGTTGATGATATTCTTATTGTTAGCAGTTGCTTGATGTTTTGAATGAGACAAAGAACATGTTGAGTAGCCACTTTAATATGAAAGACCTTGGTGATGCTTCTATTGTTCTGGGCATTCAGATCTGTCGTGATAGGTCTCATGGTACACTTGGATTGTCTCAAAATGGCAGATTGTTAGGATCTACAAAATGTTTAATATGTACTCTTGCTCCTCATGCGCTACGCCTGTTTAAAGGGGGGGTGAGAAACTCTCTAACTCCCAATATCCTCACAATGATAAAGAGTTTTTTGAAAAGGAGAAAGTTCCATATGCTTCCGCTATTGGGAGCTTGTTGTATGCTCAAGTCTACACTCATCCTGATATTGCTTATGTTGTTAATGCTTTGGGTAGATACTTGAGCAACCCAGGTTTGGTTTCATTGGATGGTCGTGAAGAAGGTCTTGAGATATTTGTAGGGAACTAAGGATTATAGGTTGTTGACCTATGCAAAGTTTGACCAACTTGAGGTTATAGGTTATTCTGATTATGATTTTGTAGGTTTCTTTGATGACTGTAAGTCTACTTCAGGCTTCATTTTTATGATGGCAGGAAGAGCTGTATCCTAGAAGAGTTTCAAACAGACAATCACAGCTACTTCTACTATAGAGCCAAAGTATGTTGCTGTTATTCAAGTGGCCTCAATACTCAAGAGGGGGGTGAATTGAGTATCTAAAAAATTTGACTTGGAATGCCTTTGAACTTGGTTCTTTATGCAATTTTGATGAGTAAATGGAAATGGACAAGCAACAATAATGATTCAAACACAAATAAGTTTGATATGAGTTAATAAACTCTTAGAACAAGTAAAACTAATCTAAGAAATAAGAGTCAAGATAAGATAATGATTTAGTAATTTTATCGAGCAGTTTGTGTGCAATGGTTAAGTGATTATTAAGAAGCTCATTCAACACAGGCAATTTGACTCAGGCTATTCAACAAACAATTTATATGCACAATTAGTAAGGAGTTCAAGGTTAGAGAGAAAGCAAACCAAATTTAACGAGTTCCACCAACCCGGTGTACGTCTCGCCTTCAAGCAACCCACTTGAAGGATTCCACTATTGAAGATTTGAGATACAAGCTTTGAGCAATTGTCTCCTAGTGTCCCACACTCAAGAACCCAATTCTTACAAGCAAAGGGCAACCCACCCAATCTCGTAATCTCTCAATGTCCCAAAGGTTGAAACCCTAACCTTTGTAACCACTCAACCTAGAGTGAAATTTTATGTTTGGTGTTTGTGTTTACAAGCAATATACTCTCTCAATAGAGTGGATAAACAAGTGAAGAGCTCACACAAATTCTAACTCTCAACAAGAAAGGATATACAAGTTTTAAGCTCAAGGATACAAAATATACAAAGAAAATGAACTCACTAAGCACAAATGTAAGTAAGGATTGATTGCCTCTTGTGTTGTGTCTTGTGCTTGAGTTAGGGAGCCATTTATAGAGCCTTGGAGGTCCTCATAGCCGTTGTGCATCATGGTTCCAGCTTGTCTCTGCGTATAGTGGGTTATGGGTCTTTGTTTCCCACTTAAATCTATCTTTTTAGTGATGTTTTCCACTACTTGAATCGATTCATGAGTATACAAATCGATTCATAACATTCTGTTTTGGGCATTTTGAATTTTAAACACGTGTGAATCGATTCATGCTAGGTGTGAATCGATTCATGGTTTGCTATTTTGTGTTTTTGAATTCATGCTTTGCTATTTGTTGTTTTTCCATGCTTTTTGATGCTTCCTTGATTCATTTTGCTTCATGGTTCCTTTCCTTCATCTTCATGCATTGCTCTCTTGATTGTTTGATCATTTGGGAGCATATCCTTCATGGTTTCTTGATCTTGTCTTTGGGTTTTATATTATCTTTGTGAGTACTTTTGTTTTGTTCTTTGCACTTGTTTTTGATATTGTGAGGCCTTTCTGGTTCATGTGCATTTGTCATTATCAAAATCTGTTTACAACATGCAAATACATTCTCCCCCCTTTTAATGATGACAACTAATGAACATCTCTTGGGGTGTTAGTATCAATAATCAATATTCATGTAGTAATGAGAGAGGACCACTTGTAAACAGAATGTAGAATGTGTCTCCCCCTTTGTTTTTCAATTTGATATGTATGTATTCAATCATATTTATGTAGTCATACATTATTTTTATTACTTTCCCTCTTTTTATTGTGATTCATTTGTTATAAAAGTATCAAAAATTTATTTAATAATCCCTCCCCCTTTGTCATTATCAAAAAAATTATAAGTGTGAGTTAAGACAAGGAAATATGCATTGCATAATTGAGGATAACTAACAGTTGTCAATAGAGAATCCAAGCACATCAAACATAAACATGAAAAATGTCACAGAAGGGAAACAAAGTTTCAATAAAAAAAACATATAAAGGATAGGCAATAATGTAGGAAAGTAAGGCCAACTAAGGCTGATGGAATTGGAGGTTGGAGATTTGGGTAGCAAGTTCTATGTAGCGTTCCTCCATGTTTGCTTCGAGTTTATCAATCCTGGTGTTGATATTTGCTTCCATAGCATCAAGACGATGATCCATATGTGCAGTGAGTCATGCAAACAAGTCATCAGAAGGTGCAACATGTAATGTCCCAGCCGCTTTTCAGGAACGAATGACTCTCTCCACAGACAAACACGAGACCTTTCCAATGTGCTTTTGTCCTCACTCACACATTTCCTGAGAACTTCCCAGGAGGTCACCCATCCCAGAATTACTCCAAGTTAAGCACGCTAAACTTTGGAGTTCTTAAGTGATAGGCTACCGAAAAGGCTAATGCATTTGTTGGTATAGGTAGTACAAATTCATTTCTTTAAGCTATCCTCGACTGTATAGTCCCATACCTATACAGTCTTTGGATCCCTCTCATTCTGGTATGTATTCGGTTCATTCATGTGTCCCTCCCACTGGAAGCCTGCCAGGAGCCGCTCCTTGTCCGTGTCTATGCACCGGCGATCACTCCCCTCCCTCAACAGTGCCAGGATGTCACATGCCCACCAGCTTCCACCTGGTTCATCCCCGAACCATACCGTACTAGGAGAGGCTAGGCTTTGATACCACTGTAACGCCCCGGCCGCTTTTCAGGAACGAATGACTCTCCCCACAGACCAACACGAGACCTTTCCAATGTGCTTTTGTCCTCACTCACACATTTCCTGAGAACTTCCCAGGAGGTCACCCATCCCAGAATTACTCTAAGTTAAGCACGCTTAACTTTGGAGTTCTTAAGTGATAGGCTACCGAAAAGGCTAATGCATTTGTTGGTATAGGTAGTATGAATTCATTTCTTTAAGCTATCCTCGACTGTATAGTCCCATACCTATACAGTCTTTGGATCCCTCTCATTCTGGTATGTATTCGGTTCGTTCATGTGTCCCTCCTACTGGAAGCCTGCCAGGAACCGCTCCTTGTCCATGCCTATGCACCGGCGATCACTCCCCGCCCTCAACAGTGCCAGGATGTCACACAGCAGGTGCAGGAGGAGAAGGAGGAGCATCAACATCTTCTTCATTAGCAGTTAGGTGTGGGAGGCGAAGAATTTCCCATATTCCAAACCTTTCAATAATTCCCATTTTTTTGAGATGAGTTTTGCCGAGTAGTCCTTTGCTTCCAACGGATTCCTTGACTTTATTGTTGAGATTCACCTTGAAATGACAAAGGAGTTTGGTCACAAAAACTGCATAAGGCAACCGGGTGAGATTCCTTGCATCAATCATGTGATTTCTTATCATATTGATCCAGTTGATTTCTTTGTTGTTTATGATTGCCCATATGAGAAGAATTTGAGTCTCACTGACTCTTGCATTGTTGCTTCCTAATGGTAGAAGGATCTTCACAATGAAGTAGTGAAGCAAGCGATGGTCAACTCGAAGTGTGCCAATGGTGCTTGTGGTAGAAGAGGGAAGATTAAAGAATGTTCTTGCTTCAAGAGGATTGAAGTTCCACGATGGAGATAGTTCTTTGCTAAAGAAGTGGGCATTGTTAATGGGAAGCTTGCCAACTTGATTCATGACTTCATTATCAAGAACCATGGTGACACCTTTCACTTTGGCATAGTATTGACCATCTTGTAGGCGCAAAGTTGAATAGAAAGCCCAGATCAATTCAGGATAAATGTAGGTGGATTTAAGTGTGAGAAATCCAATAAGTTATTGTTGATTGAGAGTATCAAGCAGAGGAAGGTTGGAAGATTCAAAGTAAGGAAGATTTAACTAGTGTGAAGGAATGAGAAGTTTTTGAGAAAAAGTCTCCAAGTAAATTCCTTTTGGGTGGAGAAAAGTCTGATAAGATCTGAATGTTGAGGCGCAGAGGACCCTGCAATGTTGGCCCTTTGTTTCTTCCTTGGATGGGATGAAGAGGCCACAAGATTAGAGTGGGTTAGGGAAGATGAATTTTAGAGATAGAGATGGTTTTTAGAGAGAAGGAGGAGAAAAGAAGTTGAGGGATTTGAAGGATTTTGAAAACTGACCCAAAACTGTCACATTTAAGCAAGTTTTCATTCATGAATCGATTTAGGGGTATGCATGAATCGATTCATCACTTGCTGTTTTAAGAAAAAATGAGTTCCAGGGGTATGAATCAATTCACCCATTCGTGTGAATCGATTCAAGACTTGCTGTCTTGAAAAAATATGGGTTCCAGGGCCATGAATCAATTCATTTATATTAGGCAACATGTTGGGTTATTGAAATCTTCAATTTGAGACTCCCTTTGCCTTCTTATTCAACCAAACACTTATGAACATCATTTAATCCAACCAATTGACCAAACTCAAGAGTCATAAAATTCATAAAGCATTCAACTAACATCAAATTTCAAATAAAATCATCTTCCTAGCAATATATCAATTATCAATCAATCATTTGCTCAACAAACACACTGTGAATCATTCAATATTCAAACACAATTGGAAATATCTAGGATTCCTAATTCTCTTTTAATATGTATAAATTGATCCTTTGCAAGAGGTTTTATGAAGATATCCGCTAACTGCTTAGAAGTTTCAACATGTCCAAGCATGCAATCACCTTTTAATACATGATCTCTAATGAAATGATATCATATCTCTATATGCATGGTCCTTGAATGCATGACAGGATTCTTGGAAATATTAATGGCACTAGTATTATCACATCTAAGAGACACATGGTCTAATATAACACCAAAGTCAAGAAGTTGTTGCCTCATCCAAAGGATTTGAGCACAACAACTTCTAGCTGCAACTTATTCTGCCTTAGCTATAGACAAAGCAACACTTACTTGTTTCTTGCTATGCCAAGAAATAAGAGAGCTACCAAGTAGATGACATGTTCCACTAGTGCTTTTCCTATCAAGTTTACATCTTGCAGAGTCAGAATCAGAGTAACCAATAAGAGTGCATTCAACCCCTTTGGGGTACCATAAACCAACATCTTGAGTTCCAACCAAGTATTTCATTATTTGTTTTACGGCAGTCAAGTGTGATTCTTTTGGACATGCTTGATATCTAGCACACATACAAACAACAAACATTATGTCTGGTCTACTTGCAGTAAGATAGAGTAAAGATCCAATCATACCTCGATATTTGGTAATTTCCACATCTTTACCTTTCTCATCTTTGTCCAAGTAGCAAGATGTGCTCATAGGGGTGGCAATTTCATTTGCCTTGTCCATGTTAAATTTAATAAGCAATTCCTTGTAGTATTTGGATTGACTAATGAATGTACCTTCTTTTGTTTGCTTAATTTGTAGCCCAAGGAAGAATGTAAGCTCTCCCATCATGGAGATCTCAAATTCATCCTGCATTAACTTAGCAAACTCTTTGCAAAGTATTTCATTAGTGGCACAAAAAATAATGTCATCCACATATACTTGGACCAATAGTATATCATTCTTTTTGTGCTTGATGAATAGTGTTGTGTCAACCTTTCCTCTTTTAAAATTGTTTTCTAAAAGAAATTTGCTTAGTCTTTCATACCAAGCTCTTGGAGCTTGTTTCAAGCCATATAAAGCTTTTCTTAGTTTGAAAACATGATTTGGAAATTGATAGTTTTCAAAACTGGGAGGTTGATCAACGTATACTTCTTCTTGAATGTATCCATTCAAGAAAGCACTCTTGACATCCATTTGGTACAATTTGAAATCTCTACAACATGCAAATGCTAACAATAGTCTAATAGCTTCTAACCTAGCTACGGGAGCGTACGTTTCTTCATAGTCTATGCCCTCTTCTTGATTGTAACCCTTAGCAACCAATCTAGCTTTGTTTCTAGTGATTATTCCATTTTCATCTAACTTGTTCCTAAATACCCATTTAGCACTTATTATTTGGTGATCATTGGGTCTTGGCACAAGTTCCCAAACTTCATTTCTTTCAAATTGGTTTAATTCTTCTTGCATAGCCAACATCCAATGTTCATCAATAATGACTTCATTTATATCTTTTGGTTCTATTTGTGATACGAAAGCTAAGTGATTGCATGCATTTCTAATAGCGTTTCGAGTACTTACACCTTTCGTTATATCACCTATGATATTGTCCATGGGATGATTCTTTACAGTGATTCATTCCTTTTGTTGAAATGTATCTCTTTCGTTATGAGATGTATCTGCTTCACCTTTGTTTCCTTCTTCATTTTCCAAATTCATCTCTTAAAAAGTACCTACAAGATCATCAATTTCCTTTCTCGAAGGATTATGGTTAAGTTCATCAAACTTGACATGTATAGACTCTTCAATTGTATAAGTTTGTTTGTTAAAGAGTCGATATGCTTTACTAGTGGATGAATAACCTAAGAATATTGCTTCATCAGATTTCGCATCGAATTTGGCGAGATTTTCCTTTCCATTGTTTAAGACAAAACATTTGCATCCAAATACATGGAAATAAGAAATATTTGGTTTTCTTCCTTTATAAAGCTCATAGGGAGTTTTCGTTAAAATAGGCCTTATCAAACATCGGTTCATAACATGGCAAGCGGTATTAACCGCGTCAACTCAAAAGTGTTTTGCAATATTGCTCTCATTTAGCATAGTTCTTGTGATCTCTACTAAGGATCGATTTTTCCTTTCAACAACCCCATTTTGTTGTGGAGTTCTTGGAGCCGAAAAATTATGTTCAATGCCAAATTTTTCGCAAAACTTTTCAAAAGATTAATTTTCAAATTCTCCCCCATGATCCGTTCGAATGGATGCTATTTTCAAGTTTTGTTCATTTTGGATGACCTTGGCAAGTTTCTTAAATGCATGATATGCTTCATTTTTATGAGTAAGAAACAATGTCCATGTATACCTAGAATAATCATCCACAATCACAAGACCATAATAGTTTCCACCAAAACTTTTGATTTTTGAAGGTCCAAATAAATCCATATGTAAAAGTTGTAAAGGTCTAGTTGTTGAAACAATATTTTTTGCTTGAAAAGAAACCTTTACTTGTTTTCCCTTTTGGCAAGCATCACAAAATTTGTTTTCAAATTTTAGCTTTGGTAAACCAATTACTAAATCTTTTGAAACAAGTTTGTTTAAGTGGTCTATATGAATGTGAGCAATTCTTCTATGCCATAGCCATGATTCATCTTCTTTAGTTAAGAAGCATTGCACATCATTTGAAGCAAGACAATCTAGATTAATCATATAGATATTATCAACTCTTTGACCAATGAACTTAACCTCCTTGTTCAATTTATTTTCAATTATGCAACAATTTGATTCAAAGACAATTTTATAGCCCTTATCACATAATTGACTAATGCTAAGCAAGTTATGCTTAAGTCCCTCAACATATAGCACATCATTTATAGAAATGGAAGAATTTTTACCAACATTTCCGATTCCTAGTATTCTTCCCTTTGTGTTATCTCCATATATGACGAACCCTTTACTTCGTGGAGTAAATGATATAAACTTGCTTTTGTCCCCCATCATGTGTTTTGAACACCCACTATCCAAATACCAATGGGTGTTACTTTCTTTAAAGCATACCTACAAAACATGTTAAGTTAGAGAACTTGGTACCCGTTTTATGTTGGGTCCTTGTAGGTTAGTTTGAGGTAATGTTCCTTTAGGAACCCATACTTTTCTCACAAATTTTGGCCCTAGTTTTCTAACATCACAATTAGAAGCATTATGTCCTTTAAAGCCACAATAATTACACTTCATGAAATGTGATGCATTTTTACTAGATGGTGTGAAGAAGTTCTTATAGTTCTTTTGTTTCTTATAGGCATTGAATCCTAATCCAGTTTTATCAAACATACATCTTTGATTTCCAAGTAATATATTTAGGTTATCTCTACCATTTGTAAACTTCTCTAAGGTTTTATTTAAATCCAAAACCTTAGTTTCTAGCATGTCACATTTCTTTACAAAATTACAAGGATTATTCTTGGAGCATGCTTGAACATTTGCTAATTCCTTTTTCAAACATTCATTTTCCTTCACTTGCTCAATTAGATGTGTCTCTAGGGTTTCTATTATTTTTCTTGACAATTTATACTTGCTAGATAGTTTCATATATTTGTCATACAACTCTTTAAAAGCATCATATAATTCATTTTTGTCAAGTTCATGATGACTTACCTCATTATTATTTTCATCTTGGTGGTTGACCATGAGACAAAGATTTGCTTCTTCATTTTTCGATTCATCCGAACTGCTTACATCATTTTTATCCCAAGCGATGTAAGCTCTTCTTCTTCCTTTTCTCTCTTTATTCTTCTTCTTAAGTTCCCTTCCTTTCCACATTTGAAACAGTTTGGTGAAGAAGAATTTTCTTTTGGAATAGGTTTCTTACCTTTAAAGTTGAAATTCCTTTGGAAGCGTTTGTTCTTCATGAGTTTTCCAAAGCGCTTCACAAATAGACCTAACTCTTCATCCTCATCGAAATCACTTTCAGATTCATCTTCAATGGTTGAGGTTGCTTTGAGAGCTAGCCCTTTCTTTTTGGAGGCTTTTTTTTCTTCTTCCGCTTGTTTCAAATCTTTGAGCTCCTGTTCTTCACAACTAAAAAAACCCCAAACAGCTACCTCAAATTAGCGACCACCACCTGTCGTCGCTAAATAGCGACCGTGTTAGCGACCGCTTCATGTCAAAAGGGACCTAAGAGTTGTTAGCGACTAAATTAGCGACCGGTGTAAAACGCGGTCGCTAATCCTTGTCACCACCGTCGCTAGAAGGGTCGCTATATTTTAGCGCCACCATTTTTTCTTTCCCGCCCTGGTTTTCAGTTGGTGGCAAAACAGTTGCGACGGTCAACTATCGTCGCTAATGTTCCCTCCAACTATAGCGACGGTCTATCTGCGTCGCTATCATTTGTACTAGTGACGGATCTACAATACCGTCGCTAATATTTTCACCTACGCTCCAGATATTTTCCTGTTGAAGTTAGTGACGGGTAGAGTAACCGTCGCTAAGGTTTAGGAGATTAGTGATAGAGTTCTCCAACCGTCGCTAATTTTTAGGAGATTAGTGACGGTTGGGCTATACCGTCGCTATTTTTGAAGAGGTTAGTGACGGTACGGCTACCGTCGTTATGTTTTCGTCTTCCCTCCACACTATTGAATTTAAATACTTGGAAAGTAGTGACGGGGGTGTGAAACCGTAACTAACATTCAGGATATTAGTGACGGATTCGTCCGCCCGTCGCTAGGTATTCCACTTCCCTCCAATTTTGACTTTTAATGATTGAAGTTAGTGACGGTGGGTTGAGGCCGTCGCTACGTTTCAGGGGATTAGGGACGGAGTTGGTGTACCGTCGCTAAGTGTTTAAAGGTAGTGACGTCTGTAGCGACGGCCTGAGTGCCGTCGCTAAATTTTTAATGTTACTCGACAGCAGCCCCTTTCCCTCTCAGTTGCCCTAACTTTCCCCCCTCTCACCCTAACCTCTCCGTTCAGCTCTCCCTCCCTCTCCTCACCTCCGTCTTCCTGTTCCCTCCTCTCCTCACCTCTGTTGACCCCCTCCCTCCCTCCGTTCACCTCTCCCTCCCTCTCCTCACCTCCGTCTTCCCCCTCCCTGTCTCCGTTCACCTCTCCGGCCAGGCAGAGCTGCAACAACGTGTGAGGAGTCTCCGGCGACCACCCCTGCAGGTTTTCCGGCGACCACCCCTACTTTCCGACCAGGTTTTTCACGCCCTTGTTTTCTGTTTTTTCTCTGTGTTTTTCATGGACCTGTGTTTAGCTGTTTGTTTTTCATATCAAATATTGTATTGATTAGTTTTGTTAGTCAATTTGCTGAGTGTTATTGTGTTTTTGCTCTCTGTTTTTTGGTGATTAGTCCATTAGTGTGAACATGTTATAAAGTAGTGCAATTTAGGTTTCTTTGCTCTCTGTTTTTTGGTGATTAGTCCATTAGTGTGATCAAAGGCAATGAGGGACAATCATGCTCTTATCATATACCACTGGCCCTATTTGCTAAAAAAATATATTGTCATTGTTAATGTGTAGCGTAATGATGATGAATCCATAGTTTCAAGTCAGCAAAATGGATGAGACAATTTCCTTTGATTGGGCACCTTTAGGATGAGATATATAACACACTTTGTCTCCCATCTTTCTACTGTGTGCATAAACATAAAAAATTGTTAGTTGAAAAAACAAAATTTTTGAAATGAAATCGAACTTTATTTACTAAAAAATTAAGAAATAGCTTTTAGTCAATCTTAATTAGGGGAACAAAGGGATCTTTATTCACTCTTAATTATAAGGAAGAAAGAATCCTCTTCTCTAAAGGATTGTGCTGTATGAAACTTATTGGAAGGATCTCAATCTTTCGGGCAGCTTTGTTTATTTAATCAATCATGTTGTATGGATATGCATAAAGTAGAAGAACTATATAGGTGACTACACCTTTTTTTGGTGATTAGTCCATTAGTGTGAACATGTTATAAAGTAGTGCAATTTGGGTTTCTTTGTCTCTTTGTATTTATATTATCTAATAATTCCAAACATTTAAATGTACAGCTATATTTATGAAATTTGTTGGAAATCTGGCATTTCTGTTCGGATACATAAAGGGGCAAGTCCAGCACTGTTGGATCTGAAACTTTGGTTCATTGTGAAATATGTTCATTGTGAAATGTGTTGTTTGAAGTAGCTGTATGTGTTCATTGTAGCTAATGTCCACTGATTACAGCAAGGTGAGGTTAGCGAGAGAGGGAAATGGCCCAGACAGAGAGTTGTTATGCAGATTAAGTACCATGAGACGTTTGAGGGAGTTGTTGAGGCGTGGAGGGAGTGATCCTGTGAGTGACATTGATGGGAGGGTTATGTTAGTCACGAATAATAAAGAGTAGAATTCCCCGCAATCTTGGGGTAGCCAGCCGCACAGGGTTTGATGAACAAACATCGATTTTCAACTATCCTGGTCACCCGGGGGGCAGGCTCACAAAATGTTACATTGATGAGAAAGATCGAAAGGCGGCTCACTTGTACATTCTTCTCAATTGCCCAGAAGTGGAACCCTTTATTGAGTAAGTCATAATACCGTATATTATACATTTTTAACGTAGCTTTTATAGTATCTAAATTTGTTTCCGTTGAATAGCTTATACACAGATATGCTAAAACTTGAGCAAAATGATTTAACTGATGACCAAATTCATAGTGAGGTGTCATCCAAGTTCGTTGGTTGGTTCGCGCAACACGTAGGACCCGTATACCAAGTGTTTTTAAGCCTATTTGCTTCTAACTCCCGTTATCTAACGATGACCTACTTTTTATGTTGTACATAGATACAAGACCCTAACAACCATATTGAAGATTCTTTACTCCAAGCCCTCTCTTGGGGGCCGGTGAAAACTGTTAAAAAATGGCCTATTTACTACGTAAATGGCTACAAGTTTAATATTCTTCAATGGAGTGAAGGGATGCGCACCCATAACTACGGGGTTTGTGTTAAAGGCACCGCCGGACAGTTGGAAGAAGACTTTTATGGAGTGCTGACGGAGATTGTTGAAGTTTCGTTCTCTGGACGACTAAGAAGAGATATTGTTCTATTCAAATATGATTGGTTCGACAACACAATCGGTGTTGGAACAAAGGTTGACAACAACTACGGCTTAGTTGAGGTCAAGAAGAATGGTAGATATAAAGGGTTTGATCCCTTCATTTTTGCCCAACAAGCTGAGCAGGTTTATTACACCGACTTCCCGGGAGGACATCGGGACTGGTATGTAGTAATCAAGGCCAAGGCCCGAAGTTAGATCACTGACAATGTTTCCGAGGAGGTCGACGACGCTTATCAGCTTGCACCACACGAGCTCAACGATGCCAATTTGTTGTTCAACATTGATCCAGTCATAATGGATGAGACACTCGCCACTACGGGGGGTGAACACATTGACAAAGACCTTGTCTCTCGATCAAAACGGTCTAGGGCTGATTTGGATACTGATGAACTTGTTCAAACAGATAACTACAGTGACACTGAAACTGAGGGGGAATTTGAAACTGAAACAGACACAGAGTATGTAGTCGTTAAACAAAATGTTACATAGGTTTATATATATCCTGAGACTAACCTTTCTTTTCATGATTTATCCACAGATGACGGGACGTCGACTGCCCTTCAGTAGGGGTGGTGGGTTCAGGACCCCGACATCCCGGCAGGGGACTCCCACCCCAGGACAGCAGACTACTCCATCACCACTATAGCAGAGCACTCTATCACCACCACCACCACCGCCAGAGCAGACCACTCCACCACCACCACCACCACTATAGACCACCCCATCACCCCGACTGACCACCCCAGAGCAGAGTCCTGGAGCTGGTGGCTTGGAGGACCATGGCCATCAGGCGACCCCACCTCCGGCATCCCCTCTGCCCATGTTCGTACCCGTGCCGGCCGGAGACGAGTAAGTGACTAAACCTCAAATACTTTTATGTTATTTGTATGATACTTTATATTAAACTTTAGTGGAAAAACTTATTGGTTTATTGGATGTTACTTTAATTAGTACTTGTATAGATTGAATTGTACTGGGCACTCTTCTGTTTGTAACAGGGTAACTATTTAAACTTGGAAATGTTACATTTACAGGGGAGACTCTGCCGAAATTTTGGGGGTCTCCCTAGATTGTGTGTTGTTTTACTCCTAACATAATTGTTGTCATTACAGCTTTGTTGATAGTAGTCGCACTACCAAAGCGATTACTAAGGTTTTGAAGGCCCAGTGGGATGGTCCATATATATCTTGGACAGATGCTGGGAAGGTTGTGCAAGATAGGTGGTTTGACACCTTCTCGATAAGTTCCTAGTTCATTTGTTGTGACGATTTGTAAAATAGACCTGTTATTAATTTTGATTTCTTATTTCATTTTACAGTGTGATTACCAGTGGGCGGAGGGTATGATTGATGAGATTAGGAAGGTCTTTGCCACAAAGACCTCCAAAATCATCAAGAGTACCCTTTGGAAGGTGAGGGACAAGGGTGAGCGCCCTCGTTGGATCCCGGAGGACCATTGGGACGGGATGGTCCAGAAGTGGGGCGGGGTCCCGTTCCAGCAGGCGAGTGCTCGGAACAGGGCCAACAGAGCCGCCGATGCTGCAGCCTCGGTTTACACTGGGGGTAGCATTTCAACCCTCGAGCACAAGAAAAGATTTGTAAGTATATTTATGTTAAACATTTCTATTATGATTCGTCTTACATGTTTACAAATAATAATCTCAATGTTTTTTGTCCACCACAGGAGCAGAGGGAGCACCGGGAGCCTTCTTTGTTTGAGGTCATGCAAATGACCAAGAAGAACAAAGCCGGTGCATGGGTAAACCAGAAGACTACGGATCTAGCGGTATTTACTTTTAACTGACTCATGCTTATAATTTACAAACCAGCTTACTAATCCTATCATTGTTTTTGAATTTACAGGAGGCGTATCAGGCCAGGAGGGCCGAGAAAGAGGCGGACCTGGTGGCTTCCACTCCTGAAGGGGAGGTTCCTCCCACCCTATCTTGTTCTGACAACAACGCCATCTATATGGAGGCTGTTGGCGGTGTGAACAAGAAAGGGAGGGTATTTGGATTGGGTGGCGTCGGCACGCAGCTGGCGAAAAAGGGGAAGACCCCTTCCTCTTCGTCTTCCTCTGGTCTTCCGACTGAGGTTGTTCAGGTAATTCAAAACCTGAACGATGAGCTACAGGAGGAGCGACGTCAGAGGCAGTTGTTGTTGGAGCGGGCCGAGGCGGACCGACAGAAAGCCGAGGCGGACCGACAGCGGGCCGAGGAGCAGCACGCGGAGACTCGTCGGCAACTTGCTCAGCAGCAGGAGCTACTGATGCAGTTGATGGCGAGGCTACCTCCCCCCACTTCCCAGGCGCCCCCACCACCACCCCAGGATCCCCCACCACCATGATTGTATTTTTATTATTTATACACATTGTATATTTGATTTTTAGTTATGTTATATTTCATTCAGTATTTATTTTGTCATTCTTTATTTATTATGTCAATATTTATTGGTAATTACATTCAAATCAAAAAGCCTTATTGTACCTATCATTAATAATTCAACCTATTTGATAAATTAATTTAATCTATTATTTTGTTTTTAATAATAATTTAATATTTTAAAAAAATTATTTAAATTTAATTATAAAATTTTATCAGCCAATACAAAATACAAAATATTAATACATTTTTAAAGTTAAATTAACAAAACCAGTCAATATTGAACCAATTTTAAAAAAATTTTAAAATTCCCGTTAGCGACGGTAGTGGACCGTCGCTGAAGTATTAACACTAGCGACGGATGTCGTCGTCGCTACATGAATACCACTAGCGACGGATGTTGTCGTCGCTACATGAATACCACTAGCGACGGATGCTGTCGTCGCTACATGAATATAACTAGCGACGGATCTTGTCGTCGCTAAATGAATACCACTAGCGACGGAATATGGTGGTCGCTGTGTTTAACAATACAACAACGGACGTCAGTGGTCGCTGTATTGTAAGAATGGTGGTCGCTATATGAGTACCCATAGCGACGGATCACATGGTCGCTACATGAGTACCCATAGCGACGGCGTATGGTGGTCGCTGGTGGCTGCTAGTAGCGACGGGGTTTTGAGGTCGCTGTATGGCAACACTTAGCGATGGCTGGAGTTATTTGGGCAGAGACGATTTTAGCGACGGCGTTATGCCGTCAATATGGTAGCGACGGCATGTATGTGGTCGCTGATGTGTTTTCGACGAGGGTTTTAGCGACGTCCTCTCTCCCGTCTGAGATGCCGTCGCTAAAGGTTTTAGCGACGGTCATGCCATGGATTAGCGACCAATTGCTTCCGTCGCTAACACGTGTTTTTTTAGTAGTGCTTGTTCTTGCAATTTACCAAACAAGGTGGCAAGAGTCATATCATTTATGCTTGGAGATTGTTTAATGGCGGTGACGAGAGATTTCTATTCCCTGCTAAGACTTTTTAACACTTTGTGAACAAGTTCTTTGTTAGTATAAGTCTTGCCAAGAGTAATAAGATGATTAATAATAAGAGTGAACCTCTTTTGCATATCAACAATAGTTTCTCCAGAATTTAATCTAAAGCTTTCATATTGACTGGTTAAGGTACTAATCTTAGAGTCTTTGACATCATTTATACCTTCATGGGTTACTTGTAAGGTGTCCCACATGTCCTTGGCGGATTTACATGTCATTACTCTAAAGAATTCATCAGGGCCTAAAGCTAAGGTGATTAGATTTTTGGCTTTATAATTATATTGAACTTTTTTTTCTTCTTCGCTAGTCCAATCATCCATCAATTTTTCTACTTGTTTACCATCTACTGTATGCATTGGCATAAAAGGACCATTTTTAATGGCATTCCAAGCTTTCAAGTCTATCGATTGCATAAAGATTTTCATTCTTTCTTTCCAAAAAGCATAGCCTTCCCCATTGAAAGCGGGAGGTCTATTTGTGGCACTACCCTCGGGAAAAAGGTTTAGAGAACTTGAGGCCATTTTTCTCTTAAAGCTGTTAAGCTCGATCTACCAAGAGTCAAGCTTTGATACCACTTGTTATTCAAGTGGCCTCAATACTCAAGAGGGGGGTGAATTGAGTATTTAAAAAATTTGACTTGGAATGCCTTTGAACTTGGTTCTTTATGCAATTTTGATGAGTAAATGGAAATAGACAAGAAACAATAATGATTCAAACATAAATAAGTTTGATATGAGTTAATAAACTCTTAGAACAAGTAAAACTAATCTAAGAAATAAGAGTCAAGATAAGATAATGATTTAGTAATTTTATCGAGCAGTTTGTGTGCAATGGTTAAGTGATTATTAAGAAGCTCATTCAACACAGGCAATTTGACTCAGGCTATTCAACAAACAGTTTATATGCACAATTAGTAAGGAGTTCAAGGTTAGAGAGAAAGCAAACCAAATTTTATGAGTTCCACCAACCCGGTGCACGTCTCACCTTCAAGCAACCCACTTGAAGGATTCCACTATTGAAGATTTGAGATATAAGTTTTGAGCAATTGTCTCCTAGTGTCCCACACTCAAGAACCCAATTCTTACAAGCAAAGGACAACCCACCCAATGTCACAATCTCTCAATATCCCAAAGGTTAAAACCCCAACCTTTGTAACCACTCAACCTAGAGTGAAATTTGGTGTTTGGTGTTTGTGTTTACAAGCAATATACTCTCTCAATAGAGTGGATAAACAAGTGAAGAGGTCACACAAATTTAACTCTCAACAAGAGAGAATATACAAGTTTTAAGCTCAAGGATATAGAATATACAAAGAAAATAAACTCACTAAGCACAAATGTAAGTAAGGATTGATTGCCTCTTGTGTTGTGTCTTGTGCTTGAGTTGGGGAGCCATTTATAGAGCCTTGGAGGTCCTCATAGCCGTTGTGCATCATGGTTCCAGCTTGTCTCTATGTATAGTGGGTTATGGGTCTTTGTTTCCCATTTAAATCTATCTTTTTAGTGATGTTTTCCACTACTTGAATCGATTCATGTGTATACAAATCGATTCATAACATTCTGTTTTGGGCATTTTGAATTTTAAACACGTGTGAATCGATTCATGCTAGGTGTGAATCGATTCATGGTTTGCTGTTTTGTGTTTTTGGGACTTCCAGGCCTTTGAATTGATTCATGCATTGCATGAATCGATTCATGCTTTGCTATTTGTTGTTTTTCCATGCTTTTTGATGCTTCCTGGATTCATTTTGCTTCATGGTTCCTTTCCTTCATCTTCATGCATGGCTCTCTTGATTGTTTGATCATTTGGGAGCATATCCTTCATGGTTTCTTGATCTTGTCTTTGGGTTTTATATTTTCTTTGTGTGTACTTTCGTTTTGTTCTTTGCCCTTGTTTTTGATATTGTGAGGCCTTTGTAGTTCATGTGCATTTGTCATTATCAAAATCTGTTTACAACATGCAAATATAGTTGCCTGTTATGAGGCTACCCACCAAGCTATGTGGCTAAAGAATTTGTTTTTTGGCTTTCGCATTGTTGAAAGTATTTTTAAGCCACTTGTGTTTTACTACGATAATATTATTGTTGTACTTCTCTCAGAATAATAAGAGCTCAACTCATTCGAAACACTTTGATATAAAATACTCGTTTGTTAGAGAGAAAGTACTTGAGTTTCAGAATCGAATTGAGTATATTGCTACTCAAAGCATGTTGGCAGATCCATTGACTAAAGGCTTGACCGTTGGAGCTTTTCAGAATCATGTAGCCCACATGAGTTTAGTTCGGTCTTTTGATGTTTTGGATTAATAGGAGTTTTATCTTGTAATCTGCTTATTGAGATTAATTGTCTATTTTGGATATGTTTTGTTGACATCATTTTATTAACATATCTTTCGTCGCATTTTAGATGCTTGGAACTTATGGAAATGAAATTCATATTTCCTTATCTATATTGTGATTGAAATATAAACTATTGTGGTGTATAATGTATATCCTTATTGGATATGATTGTATGCTATTGTGAGATTATTATATTTCTTGATGGTAATTAATAATTTGTTATGATAATATAGATTTTGTACTTAATAGTTTAATAATGCTATCTAAGTGGGAGAGTGTTAGATTTTCTAGTTAATATATTATTATATTAAATTTATGGATTAACATGATTAACTTATTATTTCTATATTATGTCATTAATTATAATAAATAAATATATGAATATATTTCATATTGAAATAAGTTTAGCTATTCGGCTCTTTGATTGGATGGACTGTGATGGGTTGACCCATTCTATCATGCTTTCATCTAATTTTTTCCTATATAATCATTATCGCATTAGATGATTAATATAGAGTGAGTAACACTGAATATAGGGCAATCAAGTTGAGAGTAGTACTCGCTCACTTTTGGAATTTATAACGGCTATGGATCGGTTGTCTTCAGGTACGCTTTTAGTCAAACAATTGATTATATATATGATTATATTTTGTGTTGTCTTGATACATGTTATGTATTGTATGTTGTAATTATAATTATATGCACACATAATTTTATTGCAACATTTGGTAGAAATTCTTTAAAATCAAGTTTCTTAATAAAACATTTCCATGGAGGAGTGAGAATCTAAGGTGTAAAATAACAAAATTCAAAATTACAATAAATTCATTGATCAATATTTCTAAAAGGATTTCTACTTTTAATTGATAAACATAATCTAAAAATTATAGTGGCAATTCTCATTAATTTTTTGTTTCATTTTTTAATAGCATTACATTAATCATAGAGTTGTAGTAAACTAGGGCTTTTTGGCTTAAAACTAACTCTTGGTGTTTTCATAAAAGTTATAGTAAATTTTGTTACAAAAATTTTAAGACCAACATCACTTAAATCGGACGCATGTAGCCTAAGTTATGATTAAAATAGTGGAGCATGCACATGTTACCCCTTTCTTTGCATGCATGTTTTTCTTTCCTGGCTGTATGCATGGTTTCTCTTTTTCATACATGACTTCTTTCTTCAATATCATTCTTTTTAGTATGTATGATTACATTTCTGTCCTTCGTTTCCCTTGCATGCATGGTTTAATTTCCTGTTCCCTTTTCACATGTGTTGATTTTGGTCTTCTCATTCTTTTTCTAGCTTGGTTGAAAGTCCATTATCGAGGAGGTGAGAATCGGCTCTTGAAAATTCAATTTTTATGAAGTTCGAGGGGTTGGGATGTGTGTTCGAGAGCTGTTGGAAGGATTTCGGAGCTCTAGGGTAGTTTTGACACCTCGTCAACAAATGTCGGAACCCTCGGTAAGTAAGATCCCTATAAAAACTCCATTTTTAGCATTTTGGCCTCAATTTTAATGTTTTGGTGAATTTGGGTTATGGGAATTATTTTATTTATTTTTCAAGAATTTTCAAATATAGGGCATTGGCATTTGAAGTGGAATTTGGAACTGAGGCTTGCTTGGAAAGATTAATAACTCCTTGAGGTATGTGTTGACATACAAGGGAATTTACCCTATCATTTGTTGAATAAGTATTATTTGGAAATGGAAGCCTAATGTTTAATGAGAGTTGAGAATAATATTATATGAATTAGGCCATAAAGTGCCATTAATTATATTGGTTGGCATGTGTTGCTAGTAATAAACTATGATGTTATTGATGATGTTGTGAAAATTAAATGGTGGTATAAAATAATGGTATCTATAAATTAAAGCCTCGTGCGGTATAATGTTAATGATTAATTGACAAAACCTATCTTAGAAAGTCATTGATTATGCCCTATGGTGGCGATATATATATATACACACACACACACACACACATGTGTGTGTGTATGTGTGTGTTAGAGCTTGATGTTTTGGCTATGTGTGTTATTGAAAGTTAATTGGTTGATGTTGATATTAATATTATGATAATCTAATTTATGAAGTGTCATTAAATATATTGTTTGGTATGTATTGTTGGCAATGGCCCATGATGGTATTAATGATATTGTGAAAATTGAATTTATGATTTGAAATAGTATTTATAAAGTGATAGCTTAGTGTTTGATGTTGTTGATGATTAATTGATACTATTTCTATTGGAATGTTATTGGTTACATCTTATGGTGGCACTACATGTATGTTGAGGCCTGATGTGTTAGTTATGTATTGTTGACGGTGTTAATGCCACTGACTGTATAGTTGACATGTATATTGCTGAAGATGACTTATGTTAGTATTATGATTATGTATTTATGGTATTGATGACTCTATGGATTTGATTCAAAGTTTTTGAGGTAATGATTGTTGAGTTCATAAGTGTTGAGGTTAGTGGAGCTAGGCTATGATGTCTGTATTATGAAGTTGTATTTTAATTTGCACACATGCATATTACATTGACTCATGACATGTATTGGTTACTTTAGCGCTTTGATCTGCTCAACACTCAAATTTGCTATATGGCCCTGCCGATTATAGCACTCAGATTTGTTATGCGGTTCCCAAGGTACCATTAGTTATGGTACTTAGATTTGTTGTGTAGTTACCGAGATATCCACCAATTTATATCACTCACATTTGTTGTGTTGATTATCCATTTAGACACTCAGATTTGTCATTGAGGAAGGTACTACCATTGATAGCACTTAGATTTATTGTGTGGTTACCAGGATATCCACCAAGTTATAAGATTTAGATTTGCTGTATGGATTACCCATTTTGACACTCAAATTTTTTGTTGGTTAAGTTGGATCCACATTGTGTGCTTTTTTGCATTTGAAAAGATATAATTTTGAAAGTGTAACATCCTAAAATTTAGAATTTTAGAAAATAATTTATTAAGGATCAGTGGAGAAATTCCGAGTGAATTATGTCTGAGGCAAGACCTCCCGAGTGAAAAATGGATATGATTCCGAGTGAAGGAAGATTAACATATTTCCGAGTGAAGCATGATTGAGAGAATCATTTCTGAGTTAAGAAAAACTCTGTGTCTGAATGAGACACTTTTGAGTGAGGCAAATCCGAGTGAAACGTCTCCGAGTGAAACGTTTCCAAATAGATCATTTCTGAGAGAAGTACTTCTGAGCGAAGAAGAGCTTTAATTTCGAATGAGTACTTCTCAGGCCGAGATAATTCTGAGTTGTGAAATTTTGAGTGGGGAATTTCCGAGTTAAGTGCAACCTTCCGAGTAGGGTGTCTTCGAGTGCGACACTTCCGAGTGGGATATTACCGAGTAAAATGGTTCCAAGCGGGATAGCGTCAAGTGAGATATTCCCGACTTTCGCGTGGTATGGAACCAATTGGGACATACCGAGTGAGTCTTTTCCAGGGAGAGAACTTTTGGACAAAGAGACTTTAACTCTGAATGAGTATGTTTCCGAGAGAATAGTTCCCGAGGGAAGTGAATATCCGAGTGATGAATCCATTCATTCAATTCATGCTCGGGTGTCTAAAAGATTGCCTAGAGCCTGTGCTCGGGTCTATATTCAGAGTTTCCGAGTGATCCTTTCGAGTGGAAAGATTTCCGAGAGGACTGAACTTCAATTCCGAGTGATCTTTTCGGATGTAAGACTTCCGAGTGACGCACGTGAAGGCTTTGACTCGGGTAGAGATATATCTGAGTGAGATATTTCTGAATGAGGAATCTCCGAGTGATACATTTCCAAGTGGATCACTTCTGAGGAAAGAAAAGTTGACTGAGTGTTTCATGTAGAAACCTTTCCGAGCGAATTTCCTCCGAGTAAAGTAATTCTGAACGGAAAAAGGCTCTGACGGATCTTTCTCGGGAAGAGGGATATGTCCAAAATACCGAAACCGAGTCGGAATTGATAATTACTCCAATTATTGAGGCTTTCCACGTCACTCTGTTCTTGCAGATTCTCTTTTCTGATTTTTCTAAGTATAGGACCCTCTCTATTATCCTATCCTCTTTTCTTTTATTACCTTGTTTTGTCCTTATATCTTAATATACGTGTATCAGTACTTATTCACTTCGTTCACGTCTTTTTCATGAACGATTTCTGTCAATCCTATCATTAGATGAGCTTGGAATTTCAGGAGTGTGTCAACATCACCTTTAATCCTTTTCTTTTCCAATCTTTACTGGAAATATCAATAAAAGAAGAGACCAATCTTCACTTCTTCTCTTTCATGTGGAAGCTTGGCTTTAAAGAAGTAAGAGCTTCAAATTTCATAAGTGAAATAGCTTTGGAAGAGTTCAGAGTTGAAATTCTAGTCAGAATTCGTGAGCTGTGATTAGATATAGCTTGAAGAACTGCTAGAATTCTTTATTTCCAGGTAGGGGGAGCGTTACATTTTAAATGAATAGTTTATGAATGGATTCAGGGTGATATTGTTATGATATATATGATATATGTGTAAATTATTAGTGTGAGACCCCGATTGAATGACATATTTTATGTCTTCATGTCTTCCATTCATATTATTGATATTGAATTTATATGAGATATGATTGTATATGTGAAGTATGAATTTATGATTATTCCTATGCATGAGATGCAGTAGGAAATATGATGTTGATATGTGATTGATGATGATGATATGAATGTTATTCATGAAATATATCATGATGTATGAATGCATGAGATGCATATTGATAAAGCATGGGATGCTTATATGATGAACAAAGATGAAATATTATGTGCTTTCGAGGATTCCACAAAAGACCTTGGGTGAGACTCAAGGCAAACCTCTTGAGCGGGGCTCGGGGTTTAGCCTGTGACACTACCATTATCGCTGGGAGTGATTGTGTCACTTGAGAGGGCAAACGGTTTGGTACCAGTAAAACGGCCAGATCAGCTGAGAGCTGAGTTATGGCTGAGAGCCAGTGTTGCAACACAAATTAAAAGACTTAATAATGGATCCATTTGATTGAGCATGTGAATGCATTGATCTATATGTTATTGAGAATAACATGATGTTATGAGAATGAATAATATATGATGACATTGTGTGGTTTGGTTATGATTTATATATATAGTTATGAATTGGACATTTAATCCGATTCAATAACTATCATTTGACATGTTTATGCTCATCCCTATTGTTGTTAATTTTACAGTGGATGTAGGACGCAACGATCATGTATGAGGTCACTCAGCCTGCTCGAAGCATTATGTATTTATATGTATAGTACATAATGCACATAGTTATTTTGTAGTAGCCTTGGCCGGCTCCTGTGTATACCGGATTTATTATGTATATGTATAAATGAATGAGCCGGTTGATATAATATTGACAATAATATTATAATAATCCAAATCCTGTTTCTAACGTTTAAATTATTTGCGAAAAATTTATTTGGATTTTAGAAATTTAATTTTAAAAGTTTGGGACGTTATATTTTGGTATAGAGCAGACTTGAAAAGGTCCAAGACCAAGGTTAAGCTACTAAATACTATGAATTGAGTGAAATCATATCATGGTTGTTAAGTATTATATTTGAGGAAATCAACTATAAATAAATTGCCTTCATATCCATGAGAGGTACTAAAGTATAGTGATTATTTTCAGGATAAGAAAATGGTTGACCCTCATGGTATGGATGCTATGGCTGCTGCCTTCCAGCGTGTTGCTGATATTTTAGAAAGGCAGAACCAACCTCAACTGACTCACAATCATACTATTGATTGTTTCTTAAAACGAAAACTGAATGAAGTTCATGGAGGTTTTCATCCTGACCAAGCTTATGCATGGATCCAGAATCTGGAAAGGATCTTTAGCAGTCTGCAGTGCACGGAAGCACAAAAAGTTGAGTATGCTGTGTTCATACTTCGGAAAGAAGTTGAAAACTGGTGGAAAATGACCAAAGCCCGACTGATAGCTACGGGAACTGAGCTGATTTGGGAGAATTTCAAGGGATGCTTCCTTGAAAAATACTTCCCAAACACTGTCAGAAGCCGAAAGGAACTAGAGTTCATGGAGATCAGACAAGGCAATCTGAGTGTGGAAGAATATGCTGCTAAGTTTGAGGAGCTCTGTCTGTTTTATCCTCCCTTTCAGCAGCCTGGGACCGAGGGTTCCAAGTGTAGTAAATTTGAAAGTGGATTAAGGCCTGAAATCAAGAAAGCGTTCAGACATCAGGAGATCTGAAGTTTTCTGGTGTTGGTTAATAAATGTAGAATCTATGAGGAAGATGATAAAGTTCTTACTGGATCAAGAAGTAGGTCGGATAGTTCTTCGAAGTTACCACCGATCAGTTTCAAAAAGCAAGGGAAGTTTGTTAGAGGTGGATCATCCTCTAAATTCTGAGGCTGAGTGAATTTTGGTGGCTGATCGATGAGTCGTCCGAGGGACATTAAATGTTTCAAATGTGGTGGAGATCATTATGCTCGGAATTATGATAAAGAAGAAGAGGTTATCTGTTATCACTGCAATAAGAAAGGACACGTTCGTCCTAACTGTCCTCTTTTGCAACTGACTGAATGAAATGTTAGTGTAAACCGAGGAGGTTTCCGAGGATGAGGCCGTGGAGACGGAAACAGAAGAGGCAGAGGAAATGGTGGAGTGGTAACCATTCCATGATGCCAAGAGATGATCGGGCTGGGACTTCTAGTTCACCAGCTGCAGGCCGAGTGTATGCCATCACTGCTGAGGAGGCTGTTCAAGCCAATGACCTTGTTCAGAGTAAGTGTTTACTCAGAAATACTATTCTTAATATGGTGTTTGATTCGGGTGCAACTCACTCATTTATTTCTAATGATTGTGTGATGCGTATGAGATTACCTGTTATTGTTATGAATCGGGCATTGAATGTGTCTAACCCGACTGGTGCTAAACTATGGACTTCTTTGATGTGTGAAAATGTATCCTTCACTTTGGGTGATAGGAGTTTTATGGCTGATTTGATATATCTACCTTGAGAGGTCTTGACATTGTCCTCGGTATGGATTGGCTATCAGCCAATAGAGTCCTAGTTGATTGTCGGAACCGGTGGGTGATCTTTCCTAATCAAAAAGCCGATGATTATGAAATTCAAGGTATATCTCAGTTATTTATGTTATTTTGTATGACTGATGGAAAGAGTGAGTCTAGAATCCGTGATATTCCTATTGTGTGTGATTTTTCTGAGTTGTTTCTGAAGGATGTACCTGGTGTTCCTCCTGATAGAGAAATTGAGTTCTCTATTGAACTGATTCCTGGAGCCGAACCAGTCTCTAGTGCTCCCTATAGGATGTCTCCTGCTGAGTTAGCAGAGTTAAAGAAACAAGTTACCGAGTTGCTAGAGAAATAGTTTATCCGACCGAGTATATCACCGTGGGGTGCTTCGGTGTTACTCGTTAAGAAAAAGGATGGCAGTATGCGGTTATGTGTTGATTACCGCCAATTAAATAAGCTGACCATCAAGAATAAATATCCATTGCCTAGAATTGACGATTTGATTGATCAGTTGCGCGGTGCATCAGTCTTTTCTAAGATTGATTTACGATTGGGATACCATCAAATCCGAGTGAAAGCTGCTGATGTTCCTAAAACGGCATTCAGGACCCGGTATGGTCATTATGAATATGTGGTAATGTCGTTCGGAGTAACTAATGCTCCGGTTGTGTTTATGAATTATATGAACAACATTTTTCATCCTTATTTGGATCGGTTTGTGGTGGTATTTATTGATGATGTTTTAATTTATTCTAAGTCACATGAGGAGCATGAAGAGCATCTTCGTTCGGTACTTCAAGTTCTGAAAGAGAAGCAATTATTTGCCAAATTATCTAAATGCAAATTCTGGATGAACAAGATTCAATTTCTGGGTCATGTTATCTCCAGTGAAGGTGTCTCGGTTGATCCTTCAAAGATCGAAGCAGTTATGACTTGGGAGAGACCTAAGTCGGTCACCAAAGTTAGGAGTTTCATGGGTTTAGCTGGTTACTATCAGAGATTCATTGAAGGATTCTCTAAAATTGCATTGCCATTGACCAAGCTAACCCGAAAGAATGTTCCTTTTGTGTGGTCTTCCGAGTGTGAAAGGAGTTTCCAAGAATTGAAGGCTAGACTGACTACTACTCCTGTATTGGCATTGCCGAATCTACAGGAAAGTTTTATGGTCTATTGTGATGCATCCGAGCTCGGCCTAGGATGTGTATTGATGCAGAATAGCCGAGTGATTGTTTATGCTTCGCATCAGTTATGACCGCATGAATAAAACTATCCTACGCATGATCTGGAGTTGGCAGCTGTGGTCTTTGCACTAAAAATTTGGAGGCATTATCTTTATGGCTGTAAATTCAAAGTGTATAATGACAATAAAAGTTTGAAATATCTATTTGACCAGAAAGAATTGAATATAAGGCAGAGGAGATGGGTTGAATTTCTGAAAGACTATGATTTTGATTTGAAATACCACCCGGGAAAGGCAAATGTTGTAGCCGATGCCTTAAGTCGGAAATCCATTCATATGGCAGTTATGATGGTTAAAGAGATGGAATTACTTGAGCAATTCTGAGATATGAACCTGCATGTGGATGTTTCTTCGCCTGAAAAAGTAACTCTTTGTACTTTGAAAATAGCCAACGAGTTCTTAAAGCTTGTTTATGTACAGCAGATGTCTGATTCTTACTTAGCCGAGATGAAAGAAACTCAGGCTAAAGGCAATGACCTATTCTTAACCGAGGGTTCTGATGGCATTTACCGAGTGAAAGGTCGAATTTATGTACCTAATTCGGGTGATTTACGACAATTGGTACTCAATGAAGCACATAGGAGTATGCTGAGTATTCATCCGGGTACTACTAAGATGTATCATGATCTGAAATTGCATTTCTGGTGGCCCGGAATGAAGAGAGATGTAGTTGACTTCGTGGCTCATTGTATAATCTGTCAGAAAGCAAAGGTTGAACATCAAAAACCATCCGGTGGTTTACAACCTTTAGAGATTCCCGTGTAGAAGTGGGATGCTATTGCTATAGATTTTGTAATGGGATTACCCAAGACTCGGAGTGGTCATGATGCTATCTGGGTTATTGTGGACCGATTAACAAAGTCTGCACATTTCTTGCCGATCAATATGAGTTACCCCTTGCAGAGACTAGCACAGTTGTATATCAGTGAGATAGTTCGACTGCATGGTGTTCCATCTTCTATCGTGTCGGATAGAGATCCGAGGTTTACTTCCCAATTTTGGGGGAGTTTGTATCAGGAGTTAGGTTCGAAGCTCCGATTGAGTTTAGCCTATCATCCTTAGACAGATGGGCAGTCCGAGCGTACTATCCAGAGTTTAGAGGACCTGTTGAGGTCCTGTGTGCTAGAGCATGATGGTGGCTGGGAGCAATATTTTCCACTAATTGAATTTACTTATAATAATAGCTATCATAGCAGCATAGGTATGGCTCCATATGAGGCTTTATATGGCAGAAAATGCCGAACACTTCTTTGTTGGTCGGAATCGGGTGAGAGCTTGATGTTAGGACTTGAGATTGTGTAGCAAACCTCTGATCAAATTCAAATGATTAGAGATAAAATGAAAGCATCCCAGGATCATCAGAAAAGTTATTATGATAAGCGGACGAAACCGATTGAGTTTTAGGTCGGTGACAGAGTCTTTCTGAAAGTTTCTCCTAGTAAAGGCATTGGGAGAGCTTTGAAAAGTAAGAAATTGAGCCCGAGGTATATTGGCCCGTATGAAATATTGAAGAGACTTGGCCCTGTAGCTTATCAGATAGCGTTGCCTTCTCATTTGTCAAATCTACATAGCGTATTCCATGTTTCTCAATTGAGAAAGTATTTGTCAGATCCTACCCATGAGATGCCGGATGATGATGTTGAAATCCGGGAAAACCTAACTACTATAGCCGAGCCCACTGGCATAGTGGACCGATCGGTAAAACGCTTGAGAAGCAAGAATGTTCAATTAGTCAAGGTTACATGGCAGCAGGATCAGTGTATTATGCATACTTGGGAACGTGAAGACGCTATGAGGCAATAATATCCCGAGTTATTTCGTTAAGGTATGTCTTTCTTTAAATTTTGAGGACGAAATTTTTATAGGAGGGGAGAATTATAACATCCTAAAATTTAGAATTTTAGAAAATAATTTATTAAGGATCAGTGGAGAAATTCTGAGTGAATTATGTCTGAGACAATACCTCCCGAGTAAAAAATTGCATATGATTCCGAGTGAAGGAAGGTTAACATATTTCCGAGTGAAGCATGATTGAGAGAATCATTTCTGAGTTAAGAAAAACTCTGTGTCCGAATGAAACACTTTTGAGTGAGGCAAATCCGAGTGAAACGTCTCCGAGTGAACTATTTCCGAATGGATCGTTTCTGAGAGAAGTACTTCTGAGCGAAAAAGAGCTTTAATTTCGAATGAGTACTTCTCGGGCCGAGATAATTCTGAGTTGTGAAATTCTGAGTGGGGAATTTCTGAGTTAAATGCAACCTTCCGAGTAGGGTGTCTCCGAGTGCGACACTTCCGAGTGGGATATTACTGAGTGAAACGTTTCCAAGCGGGATAGCGTCAAGTGAGATATTCCTGACTTCCGCGTGGTATGGCACCAATTGGGACATACTGAGTGAGTCTTTTCTAGGGAGAGAACTTCTGGACAAAGAGACTTTAACTCCGTATGAGTATGTTTTTGAGAGAATAGTTCCCGAGGGAAGTGAATATCCGAGTGATGAATCCCTTCATTCAATTCGTGCTCGGGTGTCTTAAAGATTGCCTAGAGCTTGTGCTCGGGTCTATATTCAGAGTTTCGAGAGCTTGTGCTCAGATTCGTCTTCAAATTGTCTTCGACCCCGAGTGATCCTTTCCAATGGAAAGATTTCTGAGAGGACTGAACTTCGATTCCGAGTGATCTTTTCAGATGTAAGACTTTCGAGTGACGCACGTGAAGGCTTTGACTCGGGTAGAGATATATCTGAGTGAGATATTTCTGAATGAGGAATCTCCGAGTGATACATTTCCGAGTGGATCACTTCCGAGGAAAGAAAAGCCGACTGAGTGTTTCATGTAGAAACCTTTCCGAGCGAATTTCCTCCGAGTGAAGTAATTCTGAACGGAAAGAGGCTCTGATGGATCTTTCTCGAGAATAGGGATATGCCCAAAATACTGAAACCGAGTCGGAATTGATAATTACTCTAATTATTGAGGCTTTCCACGTCACTCTTCTGGCATATTCTCTTTTCTGATTTTTCTAAGTGTAGGACCCTCTCTATTATCCTATCCTCTTTTCTTTTATTACCTTGTTTTATCCTTATATCTTAATATACGTGTATCAGTACTTATTCACTTCGTTTACGTCTTTTTCATGAACGATTTCTGTCAATCCTATCATTAGATGAGCTTGGAATTTCAGGAGTGTGTCAACATCACCTTTAATCCTTTTCTTTTCCAATCTTTACTGGAAATTATCAATAAAAGAAGAGACCAATCTTCACTTCTTCTCTTTCACGTGGAAGCTTGGCTTTAAAGAAGTAAGAGCTTTGAATTTCATAAGTGAAATAGCTTTGGAAGAGTTCAGAGTTGAAATTCTAGTCAGAATTCGTGAGCTGTGATTAGATATAGCTTGAAGAGCTGCTGGAATTCTTTATTTCCAGGTAGGGGGAGCGTTACATTTTAAATGAATAGTTTATGAATGGATTCAGTGTGATATTGTTATGATATATATGATATATGTGTAAATTATTAGTGTGAGACCCCGATTGAATGACATATTTTATGTTTTTATGTCTTCCATTCATATTATTGATATTGAATTTATATGAGATATGATTGTATATGTGAAGTATGAATTTATGATTCCTATGCATGAGATGCAGTAGGAAATATGATGTTGATATGTGATTGATGATGATGATATGAATGTTATTCATGAAATATATCATGATGTGTGAATGCATGAGATGCATATTGATAAAGCATGGGATGCTTATGTGATGAACAAAGATGAAATATTATGTGCTTTCGAGAATTCCACAAAAGACCTTGGGTGGGACTCAAGGCAAACCTCTTGAGCGGGGCTCGGGGTTTAGCCCGTGACACTACCATTGTCGCTGGGAGTGATTGTGTCACTTGAGAGGGCAAACGGTTTGGTACCAGTAAAACGGCCAGATCAGCTGAGAGCTGAGTTATGGCTGAGAGCCAGTGTTGCAACACAAATTAAAAGACTTAATAATGGATCCATTTGATTGAGCATGTGAATGCATTGATCTATATGTTATTGAGAATAACATGATGTTATGAGAATGAATAATATATGATGAGATTGTGTGATTTGGTTATGATTTATATATATAGTTATGAATTGGACATTTAATCCGATTCAATAACTATCATTTGACATGTTTATGCTCATCCCTATTGTTGTTATTTTTACAGTGGATGTAGGACGTAGCAATGATGTATGAGGTCACTCAGCCTGCTCGGAGCATTATGTATTTATATGTATAGTATATAATGCACATAGTTATTTTGTAGTAGCCTTGGCCGGCTCCTGTGTATACCGGATTTATTATGTATATGTATAAATGAATGAGCCGGTTGATATAATATTGACAATAATATTATAATAATCCAAATCCTGTTTCTAACGTTTAAATTATTTGTGAAAAATTTATTTGGATTTTAGAAATTTAATTTTAAAAGTTTGGGACGTTACAGAAAGTCCATGATATTTAATCATTTACATTGAGAGAATAATGAGATATATATGTATAAGCATTGGAAGAGTTGGAGATATTTGATGATGTTTGATGTTGAATTCATGATTGATATATATCTAGTAATGTTTAGGGTTGAATTGATAATTGATATATACCTAGTGATGTTTGATGTTGAATTGATGATTGATATGTATTTGGTAATATTTGGAATTAAATTAATAACTGATATGTATTGGTGATATTGGGAATTGAATTGATGATTGAGATATGGTTTGTTGGCATATATGTCATTGTGTTGTGGTTGTAATATTTAAAATTACACGACCTAGTGGGTACTTTATCTATGAATTGCTATTTGTTACTTTGAGTGGTACTCGCCCCTCAACTTTTATTTTTGTGAGTTTTTAAGGTGATAGTGCCGCTCGGTGAGCTCGGAGATGGAGTAATAAAATGCCAAAGGGAAAGATTCGTAATTAATCATTTTGTTGTGTTACTTAAGATGAATGTCTACTTAGTGTGGTATTGTTGATGTTTGAAGTTTTTTGTATTCCTTCGATTGGCTTAAATTGGTAAACACATGTATATGATGTTAAGTGATGAGTTTTGATATATAAAATTTTGGTGTAGCCCCTTGATTGGCTTGAATTGCAAATTGTGTGGTTAGACTGCCAAATGATGATCTTGATATTTTGGTGGGTAATTCTATTATTATATATATATATATATTGATATATGAGGTTTGAGGTTCAACCCTTCGGTTGGCCTAAGATGGCAAGTATTTATATATGTAAGACTTGATGCCATATCTTAAGAATGTATGATGATATATAAATATAATTATATGATTAATAATGGATAGATAGCTGACACCTCAGTGGAGGTTTAGTTTGAATCTTTCCATGGTATTATGTTGAGGATCTAGTCCTCCATATGTCTAGGGATTGTTTGAAATAATGATTCCTTGAATTTAAAAGATTGTGTTGGGTAGTGATGCCCTGAGGTTGGTATTCATTAGTTTCCTACTTATATCATCATATATGGGAAGGGAAGGATACCTTGTCCATTGTTAAGGACCTGTAGCTTGGTAGGTCCATTCTTAAGCATGTTAGGGCCTGTAGTTTATGTCTTCCGCTGTGCTTATTTCAAAGCCATGTGTTGCTTAGGTTCTTAGGGTTAGTTCTCTGAGGTTGTTTGTTCTTTCTGAGAAATTTTCCCTTATTTTAGTAAACCTCGAGGATTAATTCTGGGAACTTAGGCGAGATTTTGCATATCCTATCAAGTGAGGTTAGCTATATGGATCATAAAATGTCATTACCCTATCATATACCAAATCCTTAGGGATTCCATTACCAAAAGGTCTTTATCAATAATCTCTTTAAGTGTCATTTTCCGTCTTCCCTTACTTCTCTTTATAAAGCTCCAACAAATCTGCTCAACTTTCCATACAAGCGCTTCCGAAGGTCTCCTTTACACATGCACAAACTATCTTAAACAATTTTTTTATAATTTCCCCTACAACTAGCCAAATACTCGTGCAGTTGCACGGGTGAGTAAGTTATAATTCTTGGTTATATATTTTTAATATTGTATATATGATTATTATTTTATTCTATAACATTGAAATAATTTACCATAAAAAATTAAAGTCTCTTATATTTAACTAAATAAAAAATTGGTGTATTATAAGCATGACAATAAGGCAGCAAACGTTTTTCTCTCACCACCCCTATGCCCACAAAGGTGAGTTTGGAATTATAGAGCATATTCCGTACTTATCGGGTTTAGGGAAATCCCATGAGAATTTTACCATACTTTATTTTTTTATTTTTCCTTCATTTTAATAACTTAAATATGTAATTTCAAACAAATCATATTTCTAATACATATTAATTGAGATAATTAGTTTCACGATTATATAATATTTTTAAAAAATATATAAATTTATCATTGTCATTTAATGATTATTATAATTATTGAACTTATATACCAGGCGGGTTCAGGTTTGGGGGGGAGGAGTAGTTGCATACCACTGGTCCCCATCAAAGTTTGGGGTGATTGATAAGTATCAAAAGACTTATTTATTTGGTATTTATTTAGGCGTTATTTAAGTGATTTAAAGTTTAAAACAAGTAATTTAGTATCATTTTAGTAATTATCTGACATTTCAACTTATTTAGGTAAATAATAAAGTATTTTAATATTTTAAGTTATTTCTTGCATAATTATAGCAAATTGTGGTTAAGTAGGAAATGCTTATTTTTGGCCATGAGTAACACCTAGCGTTACCACACTCTTACGCAATGTTGGTATGCTAGGGTTCTGTTTTCTATGTGTGTTTTAGGTGCAAGGGAGCATAGCCATGTTCAAGGGAACCAAGCTCACACACAACAACGTAAAGGAAGAACATGCACTTGCGCGTATACACGCTACGCAATGTGGCTCCATGCTGAACTACCAAGCAAGCTTCAATGACCAACCCCTAGCCACGCGTGCCTATGCTGGCTAGCGTAAGGCTACACTAGTTGGGCAGCATCAGACCTGTGTCAATTCTAGAAACTTAGTGCGCACATGCCACATTCATGCTACTCTCCTACGCTGAGCATTAGTGATCACTGGGTACCCACGCGTGGCTGCGCTCACCCGCGTTAGCCAACACTAGGTATTCTTGCATGCATCAGGGAATTCCAGAGGCTGGGCATGTATATACCCAGCCCATTCCTACCTTACGCTTACTCATATGCCAAGTCTAAACCAATTCCAGGGGCTTAGTGTACACACACCAACACCACGCTCACACTTACACCCAGACAACCATTCCAGGTAGAGTGCCAATGTACCTATGTAGAGGTCCAACGTTACCACTTTCACATCCTGGACCAAGTCTTATGAAGCCAGTGTGACCCTACGCCCTCCAACGTGGGCACGCGTGGTAATACGATGGAACCATGGAAAATGCATATGTGTAACTTATGTACTTTGTAACTTTAGCTAAGTCAAGTTAGGTTATTTATTTATAACTCCTTAAGGACCACTTAACAATTATTTATTGTCAGTTATCAGTGTTAGTTAGTATTTAAGTGTTTAACACTCTGTACTTACACACATTCTAGTTTAGATTCTCAAATTTTTAGATTCTCACACTCTTTCTACAATTTTTGTCTCTTAATTCTCTCATTTTCTGATCATGCATTTCTCTATTTTCCACTTCTCCTCTACCATGAGTGCTTAATTCCTAGGGTTGGGATTGACTGAAGAATCATGGATATGGATTTCATGTGATTGAGGTTGAAGGATTTAATTGAAGAAGATTTTGAACATGATAAGTAGGGGATTTCAACTCCTGGATTGGGAAATTTGAGGCTCATTCAGAAGTAACCACTAGAGAGGAATCATGGTGGAAACTTCAGGTATTCACTTGTCAACCTAGTTACTTTAGGCCTAAGAAATTAGGTGAATAACTAGGGTTCTTTCAATTTTCACATCTAAATTCAATGTAAATTGGCACCTAAGGGATTAAGGTTAATCTAGACCAAATTAGTAATAATCACCTAATGGATTAAGGGTTATTCATTTGTGAAGATTTGAATTTTGAATTAATTAAATTTGATGCAACTTTCATGTGAATTTTATTGAAGCGTATGCTGATTTTAGTTCCAACCTATTTTTTTATTGTTGTTAATTCACTTCATAACCATTGTTACTTGATTTCTGCTACACTTTTATTGAAAAGTCCAAAAATATATTTTAATTCAAAAAACTCAAAACAGATGGTTTATCAATTTGTGAAGGTTTAGATAGTGACTCCCCTGGGTTATGATACTTAACTCAATCCCCATGGGAACGATATGAATTACTACTTTTTAACAATCGATGCACTTGCCAGAGATTTCATTCATTCAATGAATTTGCATCAAGTTAATGGCGCTATTGCCGGACATTGTTGATTAATATCAACAATCCTTGGGGAGCCACTAGACTTAACCATTTTATTTTCTGTTAGTTAAATTGTTATGTTTGTTTAGTAATTTTGGTTTCTTAGTTCTTAGTTAGTAGTTGTTCACATTTTGTCTTTTTGTTTTGTTATTTTTCATATTTGAGCAACATTAACAGTAGCATAGAAGTGTTTCTTTGTTTTCTTGTGTATGTAGGCTAGGGAAGAAAAATACCTTCTCTTTGACCCCGATATTCATAGGTTGGAACACCGACTGAGAAGAGAAAAAAGATTAAGAGAGCGAGTTCAGATGGAAAATGCAAGGCGAGTCACTCTTGGTGACTATTCTAGACCAACAGATGAAGACATGCAATCATGCATTGTGCGACCACTAATTGCAGTAAACAACTTTGAAATTAAACTAGCTTTATTGCAATTGGTGCGCAATGAGAAATTTGGAGGGATCGAGAGCGAGGATCCAAGTTTACATTTAGCCAACTTCCTTCAAATTTACGATACAATTAAAATGAGTGGGGGTTCTGGACGAAGCAATCATACTTTGTTTGTTTCCTTTCTCTCTTCAAGACAGAGCCAAGAGTTGGTTACAAAGCAAACCAAGAGGAAGTATCTCAACATGGGAGGACTAAACAAAAAATTTCTAATAAAATACTATACTCCTTCCAAGTATGTTAAGCTGAGGAATAAGATCACATGCTTCCAACAAAAGAAAGGCGAGTCTCTATTGGAAGCTTGGTATCGATATAAATAAAGTCTAAGGAAGTGTCTGCACCATAGGATACCTAAAATATAGCAAGTTAATATTTTCTACAACGATGGGCAACTGATTACTTGTGTCCTTATTGATGCCTCAGCTGGAGGATCATTGACTACCAAAATAATAGAGGAGGCAATTGAATTAATAAAAGTGTTGGCCTCAAATGAATGCTTAATTAAACAGAAACACATGCAAAAGAAGGCAGTGATGGAATTGGATGCCCAAGATGCTTTCTTGGCATAAAGTAAGCTGATGACTTAGGCCCTTGAGAAGCTAAGCATTCAAATTTTAGAACTTCATAAGCCAACTTCAGTTTGCATATTGAGCTGTGATTTTTTTGGAGCCGATCATGAGAACAGAATATGTGACTCCATTTCTTTAACTGAATAGATGCACTACATAGGATAGCAGATACAAAGGAATTATCCCTCAAATTCTTTTAATTTGAACTATAGGAACCATCCCAACTTCTCGTGGCAGATAGGACCGCATTTATATCAGAATCTGAACCAACCTTAACCACAACAACAAAATATGCAACCTCAACCTCCCATACAGAAGGAAAAACCTAACTTGGAGAATATTCTCAATCAGTTTATTCAGGCCACTCAGGCCAGTTTCAAGAACCAAGAATCACAAATCATGAGAACCAAGTAGGCCAGTTATTAAAACAACTTACGGAAAGGCAAGCTGGAAAATTTTTGGCCGTCACGAAGGTCAATCCTAAAGAGAACACACCTGCGCAGGGTGTTCAAATGTGAAGCTAGTCACGTTAAAGAAGCGATGACAAGGAGGCAACCCTGATGATTTTTAGAGTACAAGTGTGCTAAGAAGAAAGTATATAAGAAAAATAAAAATGAAAAAAAATTGAATGAAAAAGAAAAGAAAAACTAAAAAAAGAGGAATATGAAAAAAATGACAAAAGAGAATTCAAAAAAAGAAAAAAGAAAATAAAAAAAGCGTCAGCTAAATACGCTGCCATGGGTGTGCACATGCTAAAGGGGGACCATGGTGCATGTTCCAATGCCTGAGTAGGTGAGCGTTCCCACGCCAGGTGCAACGTGCCCATGCTCAGTGCAGTAGGAGACAAAATCACATGTATCTGCATAGAGCGTTCTTGCGCTAGGAGTAGCGTGTTTACGCTATGCTATTGAGGTTTGAACCACTTATAGAACAACAAGCACGCATACCTACACCAGCTTGAGCGTGCCCACACTGATTTGCTAGAAGTACTAAAGTCGTTAGGAAGTGGGGGAGCGTGCTCACGCCCACCCTGACCATGCCCACACTAGAATGTTGAACAAGCCATGAAAGGGGAACAAAATGTAACGTCCTAGGTTATTTTTGCATTTATTTTTATTCAAACGATTACATCTTACAAAAAATTTTTTTTTTCGTGGAAATTAATCGATATTTAGAGAAAAAGCAATTTAATTTGAAAACAACAGATGGAAGAAAGGGAAATCAGGGCGTCTCGCTTGAGCGAGGCCCCTACTCGTCTAAGCGAGATTCTGGACTCTCACTTAGACGAGGTGCTATTCGTTGAACGAACACCTTTCGCACATCGGATTATACAAAACATGCAACCGGACTCCCAAAACTTCGCTCTAACAAATGGTCCTGTGAACCCAAGGAGTTACCATAGCTACCATGAAAACATATGCACATAACAGTAATATATTTTTGAAATATATTTTTCATTCGATCCGGTCTTAATTAAACACAACTAATAATTATAATACGAAGTTTTTACACACACATAAGACTCTATAAAGAGTCACTCAAATTCATTTGGACCCTGGCACCGTTCTCCCCCTTGGCGCGGCTCCATGACTCCTTGCCCCTCCCTGTCTCTGGTTACTAAAAAAAAATATGCAAGGGTGAGTGTTTGGCATTATAATTAATATAGAACGGAATTTAACACTATATATGCATAGTGATACAAACACATCAAGCATCGCCTGTAAGCAAGCACACCGAAACATAGTGTATTTCATGCAATAACTGTATTAGACCAACTACACAATCTCCATCACATTCCTCACATTCATCACATTCATCACATACATCACATTCATCACATACATCACATTCATCACAACTGACTCTCATACAATCTGACTCCTAGTATCCAGATACTAAAGGATTGGCCTTTAGCTGGGGGTCCTACTTGACACCCCGTGAACCCTGCTTGGTTCACCGAGTCCTGCTTGACTCTCCACCTCGACCACTGGGTCCTACTTGACCACTGGGTAGCTCAACTGGGCACGAAAACCACGGGAGCCGGAAATGAGGGGCTATCATATACCGTCGGCCATCCCATACCACATAATCATTCAACAGTTTACCTTTTCACAATAATATCAATTTCTCATCACTCGGGTAGCCTGCTTGCTAACCCGACGTCACATAACACTGATCATTTCACATTAGATTCACAAGATCATACATGATAAACTCATCCACATCCGATCATCCACAAATTAATAAACTCAGTCACACATGCACAGCATAAACACACAATTACGTTTAACAACATTTTCCTTAGTCTGTTTACGTTACCTCAAAGACCTAAATAAGAAGTGAGTCCTATTCTAATTAATTATAACCCGAACACCCCCCCTTACTATGGTTCCACGCTTCGTTGATCTGTTCTCTGTGTCGATTCTTTCCTCTGAGCACTGGTTCTGCAGTCTCAACTCCTTCACTCAGTCTTTCGTTGCTTAGCCTACTACCTACGAATCATAAAGTATAGCTCATCACCTCAACGCCCTTAGTTCATGGACAATATCTGGACTCATGCTCACCAGAGGAGTGGAGAACAGCCACGAATATAGCCATGCATGGCTCTTAACGGTCAAAGAATAAAAGAAATAAGGGAATTACAATTGGATTGGATCAGTAGACTCACCTTGAAGTCCCGATCACAGGAATGGGGTTAAATTGAAGTTTAGACACAAATGGGGTCCCTCTCCAGCGCATGCAAATCAGCGTTAAGAGAGGAGAGAAAAACGAAAGAGGAGGAATAGACCAACAGCTAGGTAACTTGTAAAATAATGAAGAGGGAAAGAAGAGAATTTCCTTATATATATAGCTCATGGGCAAGATCATCTTTTCCTTTATTTTATTTGTATTCTTACTAAATTTAATCAATTTTTCACTATTTTAAACTATTGCATAGTTATTAAATCAATTACACGTGTTTATTCCCTCAACGTTTAAGTATTCACAATCCTCTAATAATTCGCAAGAGTATAGGCCCGATATAAATATCGGCCCCCCAACGTCCAAACTTAGTGTTCATACCTCGGAAATCCGAGCTACAACCTGATAGATCGGATATCTCATCCGTGCTCACCTCATGGTTACCTAGATCCGTTGTTTCAGTCATCGTGAGGTTAATCCGGTCTCTAACCTCGTGTGAGGCGCTCTCCTCACAACGGTTGGACCAGACCGCCTAGCCCTGCCCGCTCATCTCCTACACTTCCGATCTTTAACTCCGCCTGCTCGCGCTTCAGATACCGACCTCGACACCGGCTTTTCTAATCTTTGGCTCGGACAGGACAAATATTAAATAAAACTTCTAAAATATTTACTAACATTTCCCATTTCTTATAATTCTCATTAAAACATCAGGGACGTTACATCCACCCCCCCTAAAAGGAGATTTCGTCCCCGAAATCAGTGTTCCGGTTGAAAAAGATGAGGGTACATTCGTCTCATATCGGATTCTAACTCCCAAGTGTAGTTTATCCAATGTAAATTCTGCCACTTCACCTTCACCAGCGGTACCTCCTTGTTCCTTAACCATTTGGTTTGATGCTCTTCAATGCCGATTGGTACTGCCTCCACCGTCAAGTTTTCCTTCACTTCAATGGAGTCACTTGGTACAATCATGGTATCACACTGAATGTAGGCTCGAAGTTGCGATACGTGGAACACGTTGTGAATATTAGTCAATGATTGGGGAAGATCCAATCGATAAGCGACTTCGCCAATCCCTTCTAGTATTTGGTATGGTCCAATGTACTTCGGATTAAGCTTTTGGCTCTTCAAAATTCGACCTACACCCTTAGTTGGTGAAATCCTTAGGAACACCCAATCACCCACTTGGAATTCAAGAGGTCTATGCCGATTCTCATAATAGCTCTTTTGCCGATCTTGAGCAATTTTTATCTTCTCTCGGATTAAAGCGATTTGCTCATTCATCTCTTGAATCATCTCAGGCCCCAGATGAAGGGCATCGCCGTTCTCATTCCAATATAATGGAGTACGACATTTCCGACCATAAAGAGCTTCGTATGGAGCCATCCCAATGTTGCTGTGGTAACTGTTATTATATGTAAATTCCACCAAGGGCAAGTATTTCTCCCATGATCTGCCCTGTTCTAGTACACATGCCCTTAACATATCTTCAAGAGTCTGTATAGTCCGTTCTGATTGGCCATCGGTTTGGGGATGGTAGGCTGAACTCAATTTGAGCTCAGTACCCAATTGTTGTTGTAAACTCCCCCAAAACCTTGAAGTGAATCGGGGATCCCGATCGGAGATAATGCTTGAGGGCACACCATGCAGTCGTACGACCTCAGCAATGTACAACTTAGCTAATCGATCTAGCGACCACTTCATATTTATTGCCAGAAAATGCGCACTTTTGGTTAGTCAATCTACAATCACCCAAATCGCGTTGTATCCAGTTTGAGTGCGGGGTAGTCCGGACACGAAGTCCATGGTGATACCTTCCCACTTCCAGATCGGAATTTCTGGAGGTCGAAGCAAACCTGGAGGTCGTTGATGCTCAACCTTGCACTTCTGGCATATCACACAGGATTTCACATACTCGATTATTGCCTTCTTCATGTTTGGCCACCAAAATTCCTTTCTTAAGTCATGATACATTTTGGTTACTCCCGGATGTATACTTAGAGAGCTCTTGTGTGCTTCTGATAACACCGCCTGCCTGAAATCTCTATGTGCAGGCACCACTACTCGGTTCCTGAATCTCCATATACCATCATTACCCCTATTTATCTCCATATTTTTGCCTTGGGTCTGAGTATCAATCAGCCTCAGTAACTCTTTATCGTCTTTTTGTGCAGCTACCATCGACTCCAGAAATTCGTTGGAGATTTTTAACATTCCGATTGTCATTCGGTTTGGTGCGTTCATAACAACTCCAACATTCATATCTCTAAAACTTTCCAGCAATTCCTGTTCTCTACCCATTAAGTACGCCACATGCAGTACCTTTCTGCTTAGCGCATCTGCCACAACATTCGCTTTGCCCGGGTGATACTTCAAATCAAAATCATAATCCTTCAAATACTCTACCCATCTCCTCTGTCTCATATTTAACTCCTTTTGATCAAATAAATACTTTAGACTCTTGTGATCACTGAATACTACAAAGCGAGCTCCATACAAATAATGACGCCAAATCTTCAGCGCGTACACTACTGCTGCAAGTTCCAGATCGTGAGTCGGGTAATTCTCCTCATGTGGCCTCAATTGCCTCGAAGCATAAGCAATTGCCCGATCAGCTTGCATCAACACACACCCCAATCCAAATTTGGATGCATCACAATATACTTCAAATTCCTGTGTTACATCGGGCAGTGCAAGCACAGGGGAAGTCGTTAAACATCGCTTAAGGGTTTGGAAGCTTAATTCACACTTCTCCGACCACATGAAGGGGTTTCCTTTCCTTGTTAACCGAGTCAGAGGGAGTGCTATCCGAGAGAACCCCTCTATGAAACGTCGATAGTATCCAGCTAATCCGAGGAAACTCCTGATTTCAGTTATTGATTTCGGCCTCTCCCAAGCCATAACCACCTCAATTTTTGTCGGATCAACTGAGATTCCCTCTTGAGAAATTATATGCCCCAAGAATTGTACACTACTCCTTCAGAAATCACACTTAGATAGTTTAGCGTACAACTTCTTCTCACGAAGTACTTGTAAAACCAGTCGAAGATGTTGAGCATGCTCCTCGTCCGACCTCGAATATACCAAAATATCATCAATGAATACCACCACAAACTGGTCCAAGTACGGTTGAAAAGTCCGATTCATATAATCCATAAAAATGGCAGGAGCATTTGTTACTCCAAAGGGCATTACTACGTACTCGAAGTGCCCATAACGAGTCCGAAATGTTGTCTTTGGGATATCCTCCGACCTCACTCGGATTTGGTGGTATCCCGACCTCAAGTCGATCTTAGAGAACACAGCGGCGCCTCGCAATTGGTCCAGTAAATCATCAATCCGAGGTAGTGGATATTTATTTTTGATTGTCAGTTTGTTCAGCTGCCGGTAATCAATGGACATCCGCATACTACCGTCCTTCTTCTTTACCAGTAACACCGGAGCGCCCCAGGGTGAGGCACTAGGTCAGATAAAGCCCTTTTCTAGTAATTCGTTTACTTGTTTCTTCACTTCGGTTAATTCCACCGAAGACATTCTATATGGCGCTCGGGACACAGGTTCTGCCCCGGGAATCAAGTCAATAGAGAAATCAATCTCCCGACTGGGAGGTAGCTCCGGAATTTCTTCCGGAAAAACGTCAGAAAATTCACAAACAATCGGAATATCACTTATCAGGAGGTTATGCCGACCCTTCGAAGCGAATAAAACAACATACGTGGTTAGGACATCGCTCACCCCGTTCTTCATGTCAAGCTCCTGAGAGAAAACAATATTCTTCCGATAACAATCGACCAACACATGATTAGCAGCAAGCCAATCAAGACCTAGAATAACGTCTAAGTCCTTCAATGGCATACAGATAAAATTTACTCGAAAAGTACGGGTTTCGATTTGCATCGGTAGTTCCCTACATACTGTAGTTGCACGGAAAGTGGAACCAGTTGGAGTGGAAACAATAAGAGCATTCTCCATTAAACTGATTGGTAGACCAAGCCGTCGTACACAACTTTCCGAAATAAAGGAATGGGTGGCACCTGAATCATAAATCACATCAACCAGATAACCACAGATGAGGCACTTACCCTGTACCAGATTGTCATTCCTCATAGCCTCTGAAGCATCAAATGCAAATACACGCCCAGTCATGGCGTTCTGGGCATCGCTAGATTGGGCGTCATATCTTCCCGCTTGTGGGTTCCCTCTACCAGCTCCATTCTGACCTCCTCTCGTGAAGTTCGAACCCCGGTTCCCAGAAGAGTTAGTTCGGTTATCCGTCCTGCCCTGCTGCTGCCTCTGAGGGCAATCGGGCCTGAGGTGCCCTGGTCGTCCGCACTGGAAGCACACAATCTGATTAGCTTGGCAATGTTTGGCAATGTGTCCTTCCTGACCACAATTGTAGCATGTACGATTCCCAGGGGGATTACCCGATCGACTAGTGGAACCTCGGCCAGAGGAGGATGAGGAGGTAGCAGAAGACTTGCCGCCCCGAAAGAATTGACCCATCCTCTTGAAGCTGAATCCTTTTGCCTTTAATGGCTTTTTATCTCTTGGCTGAGACATCCTTTGCAACTGCACTTCTTCAGTCAGTCTTGCTTTGTTCACCAAGGTCGGATAGTCCCTAATCTCCATCGGTACGATTACACTACGGAGCTCAATCCGTAGTCCAGCTTCGTATTTGGCGCACTTGCTACCTTCAGTCCCTTCTAACGAGAAAGGGTGGTAAAAATCACACAGCTCATCAAACTTGCTGGTGTACTCAGCTACAGACATCCGGTCTTGCTCTAACTTCAGGAATTCCATTTCTTTCCGGATTTTGTAGTTGTCTGGGAAGTATTTAACAAGGAACCTCCTTCGAAAATTCGCCCATACCAATGGCTCATTAGCTGCGTTCATCTGCACCTTCATACGGGACCACCATACTCTAGCCTCATCTTTTAGTTGGTAAGTAGCAAATAAAACCTTTTGCTCTTCAGAGCACTCAAAATATTCAAAAACCTGCTCGATATCCCTAATCCAGATATATGCCCCATCGTAGTCGTGTCCCCCTTTGTAAGTCGGAGGATTCCTTTTCAGGAATTTATCCAGAGTGGGACCGGACTCGGTCCTACTCATCAGCTGAGTAAATCTAGAGAAGAAATCATCTCTTCCCCCAGAACTAGTCTCTCCGGCCATTTAGTAATTCTACAATAAGCAAACACATTACCATTAATAACCAAGATCAGTCAGGGGATCATAAATTTACCTTATATTCATAGAATACTACGCCAATGGAGTGCCAAGGGAACGGTGCCAGACCACACACAATCTCAACACAACAAAATACAATTAACTTTCATAAAACTATCACATTCACTAGATCGGCCCACACACCGGCTCTAGAAAGAACCGCTCTGATACCAAGTGTAACGTCCTAGGTTATTTTTGCATTTATTTTTATTCAAACGATTACATCTTACAAAAAAAAAATTTTTTTCGTGGAAATTAATCGATATTTAGAGAAAAAGCAATTTAATTTGAAAACAACAGATGGAAGAAAGGGAAATCAGGGTGTCTCGCTTGAGCGAGGCCCCTACTCGTCTAAGCGAGATTCCGGACTCTCACTTAGACGAGGTGCTATTCGTTGAACGAACACCTTTCGCACATCGGATTATACAAAACATGCAACCGGACTCCCAAAACTTCGCTCTAACAAATGGTCCTGTGAACCCAAGGAGTTACCATAGCTACCATGAAAACATATGCACATAACAGTAATATATTTTTGAAATATATTTTTCATTCGATCCGGTCTTAATTAAACACAACTAATAATTATAATACGAAGTTTTTATACACACATAAGACTCTATAAAGAGTCACTCAAATTCATTTGGACCCTGGCACCGTTCTCCCCCTTGGCGCGGCTCCATGACTCCTTGCCCCTCCCTGTCTCTGGTTACTAAAAAAAAATATGCAAGGGTGAGTGTTTGGCATTATAATTAATATAGAACGGAATTTAACACTATATATGCATAGTGATACAAACACATCAAGCATCGCCTGTAAGCAAGCACACCGAAACATAGTGTATTTCATGCAATAACTGTATTAGACCAACTACACAATCTCCATCACATTCCTCACATTCATCACATTCATCACATACATCACATTCATCACATACATCACATTCATCACAACTGACTCTCATACAATCTGACTCCTAGTATCCAGATACTAAAGGATTGGCCTTCAGCTGGGGGTCCTACTTGACACCCTGTGAACCCTGCTTGGTTCACCGAGTCCTGCTTGACTCTCCACCTCGACCACTGGGTCCTACTTGACCACTGGGTAGCTCAACTGGGCACGAAAACCACGGGAGTCGGAAATGAGGGGCTATCATATACCGTCGGCCATCCCATACCACATAATCATTCAACAGTTTACCTTTCTCACAATAATATCAATTTCTCATCACTCGGGTAGCCTGCTTGCTAACCCGACGTCACATAACACTGATCATTTCACATTAGATTCACAAGATCATACATGATAAACTCATCCACATCCGATCATCCACAAATTAATAAACTCAGTCACACATGCACAGCATAAACACACAATTACGTTTAACAACATTTTCCTTAGTCTGTTTACGTTACCTCAAAGACCTGAATAAGAAGTGAGTCCTATTCTAATTAATTATAACCCGAACACCCCCCCTTACTTTGGTTCCACACTTCGTTGATCTGTTCTCTGTGTCGATTCTTTCCTCTGAGCACCGGTTCTGCAGTCTCAACTCCTTCACTCAGTCTTCCGTTGCTTAGCCTACTACCTACGAATCATAAAGTATAGCTCATCACCTCAACGCCCTTAGTTCATGGACAACATCTGGACTCATGCTCACCAGAGGAGTGGAGAACAGCCACGAATATAGCCATGCATGGCTCTTAACGGTCAAAGAATAAAAGAAATAAGGGAATTACAATTGGATTGGATCAGTAGACTCACCTTGAAGTCCCGATCACAGGAATAGGGTTAAATTGAAGTTTAGACACAAATGGAGTCCCTCTCCAGCGCATGCAAATCAGCGTTAAGAGAGGAGAGAAAAACGAAAGAGGAGGAATAGACCAACAACAAGGTAACTTGTAAAATAATGAAGAGGGAAAGAAGAGAATTTCCTTATATATATAGCTCATGGGCAAGATCGTCTTTTCTTTTATTTTATTTGTATTCTTACTAAATTTAATCAATTTTTCACTATTTTAAACTATTGCATAGTTATCAAATCAATTACACGTGTTTATTCCCTCAACGTTTAAGTATTCACAATCCTCTAATAATTCGCAAGAGTATAGGCCCAATATAAATATCGGCCCCCCAACGTCCAAACTTAGTGTTCATACCTCGAAAATCCGAGCTACAACCTGATAAATCGGATATCTCATCCGTGCTTACCTCATGGTTACCTACATCCGTTGTTTCAGTCATCGTGAGGTTAATCCGGTCTCTAACCTCGTCTGAGGCGCTCTCCTCACAACGGTTGGACCAGACCGCCTAGCCCTGCCCGCTCATCTCCTACACTTCCGATCTTTAACTCCGCCTGCTCGCGCTTCAGATACCGACCTCGACACCGGCTTTTCCAATCTTTGGCTCGGACAGGACAAATATTAAATAAAACTTCTAAAATATTTACTAACATTTCCCATTTCTTATAATTCTCATTAAAACATCAGGGACGTTACACAAAACGTGAACGTGTTTACGCTGCTTTCCATTATGCCTATGTTGGGGTTTTGCCTATAAATAACAACCCCAATGTACCAAAACCCTAACCTCTCATTCTCATACCTGTTTAGTGCCTCTTTGAAGCCCAAGAGCCATGTCTCTTTGATTCTTCCCAAAGGTAACATCCCAAGCAATTTAATTGCATTCACACCCATTTAATTCCATCATTCACCCCTCATAACCTAACCATTGCAACCATTGCAATCTCTACCCTTCATCTTACCACTTCATCTTCCTTACCCTTTTTATATATACCATACTTCTCTGAGAAATGGCTACAAGACCCTCAAGAAACATAGTCAAAATTGAGAAATTGCGTGCTATGGAGGAAGAAGGAGTTTCTAGGAAGGACAAGGGTAAGGGGGTGGCTATTGCAAGTACACTCACTCCCCCTCCTCCTAAAAAGAGCAAAAAGGAGAAAAAGAGACGCTCCAAGCATGTCCATGATTATGAATGGAGGAGGTTATGTGACCCAAAAGTAGAACAAGACTTTGAAACGCAGTTTAAACAAAGAGGGGTCATTAGAGACTGGGTGATGTTGTTACAAGAGGAGGGTTGCCCTCATCCTAATATTAGAGCGACAATGCTGTCGAAGGATGACAATATTTTAACAAGATTCTTAGTTAGGGGTACGGAGAGCTGATGAGGGAGTTCTACATAAACTTCAGGCCTAACACTATTATGAAGTCTTAAGATGAATATCCATATTCTTCTTATGTAAGGGGACAACTAATTTTACTTTCTATAGAGGTGATTAGGAAGGCCCTGAAGTTGCCAATGATGGAGAAACCCGAGCATGAGTACACAAAAATTCTAACCAACTTTACTCACTCAGACAACCAAGACATAGTGAGGCAAGTCCTAGAGGTTTGTTGTTAAGAGGGTACCCAATTTTAAACAACTGTAAGTGGGGTCCCAAAATTTGTTCAGAAAAATACTTTACTTGATGTGCCTATGATTTGGTGTCAATATCTATTGTACTCTCTGCAACCAGTGGCCCATTCCACTAAAGTTATAGTAAGGAGAATGATATTGATCTATTGTTTGATGGAAGACCCTTATATGGACCTTAGTGAACTCATACTTTCTGAAAAGGTGAGGGCTGGGTATAAGAAAACCCAACTTCCTTATTTCTCTATTGTCTCCTTACTTCAAAAGAAATAAAAAGTTAAGATACATGAGGAAGGATGTTTGAAAGTGAAGGATGAAGGGTCATTGGACAACCTATGGGTTTGAAACCGCATTGATTATGCCCCTGTGAGGGAGCCTAGGCCAGCAAAGCCACAATCGTACCAGCCACCAATGCCAACACTCACCAACATCATGAATGAGTTGCAAGCTATGAAAGGCATGTAGTTAGGAACTTATGACATGGTGATGAACCATGATCTACTACTAAGGAAGATGGAAACTGCCATGAATTTGAACACCATTGTAGAAATAAGGGTCCCTACTAATAGGGACCAATGGCTTGCATCAATAGGATTCACCATCCCTCCCATGGAGTAACCCCTAGATGCTGGAGAACCCACCAGAAAGATCACCTCATGACAGAGGCCGAAGTTGAAGAGTGGGAGAGACGAGAAGGAAGATGCTGAAGTTAAGGAAATTTATTGTTGTTTCATGTTTTCTAAAACATCCTAACTTAATAATAATAAACCCAAAAAATACAAGAAAATTTTTCACAATTAAACCCAAATTTGAAATAAGAATTTAAAAGCACTTAATTTAATTATCAAATTATGGTAAATGCACTTAGATGTTGAGAAATGATGACACCTGAGTCAATTATCCCAATATAATACAAAACATATAAATTTTTAAAGGCACAGAGGCATGAATAGATTCAAAGATGGCTTGAATCGATTCACATAGGAAAAATTTCAAAAAAAACAGGGTGCCAACAGGGGGAGGAATCGATTCACTCCCCCTGAGAATTGATTTACACGCTTAGAAGGGAGCTGGGAATCGATTCATCACAGAGGGAATCGATTCCTGGGTAGATTTTTGCAAAAACAGAGGTGAAATAGGGGAGGAATCGATTCACCTCCCCTGGGAATCGATTCAAGCTTTAAAATTTGGCCCAGGATGAGTGAATTAGGGGTGGGAATCAATTCATGCATTTAGGGAATCGATTCCCACTGCTGTTTATCAGTTATGCAGTAGAAACAGCAAAAAATGTAAATTTATCAACTTCTAGCCACCCTATCTGTCATTTTAAATCCAATGATCAACAAATTTTGACACAAGCTAGATTACATCATTTGTGACATGTAGCCACTGGCCGTACTCAAAAATTCCAAAAAATGAGAAAGTTATGCGCAAAAATGCAATAAACTCGTTTTGAGGTATTTTGAGCAACATAGGGGTCAATTTTCCATAAAATTGGCCCATTTAAATTTTTACTAGTCATAAATCATGTATAAATGCTATTCAAATTATTTTATGTCATCCAAAACTCATAATCCCTATTTGACTCTATGAGTTGCCTAGTTATGCATAATGATCAGGGAAAGCTTCATTTCTTTCATTCAACATCATTCATTCAAGGTCCTAGTGCATAATTCACAACAATCATCACATAATAATAACACCTGGACATATACTCATACATTGCACCAAGTGTCTTTTTTCAAAATCCTGGACATTCCATTCACCAATAATGCATTACATGTATATCCAAAATTCCTGGGAGTTTCATACATCATCATTGCACTTTATATAGGTTCACAATTCCTGGATATCAAACTCATATGCATATAGTGGGACCATCCATGGTCTCCACACTCCAACATTATCAAATAACATCATCATCCATCACAACAACAAGTATATGCTAAAAAGGATTCTAAGCTTCCAAGTGAAGCTATCAGTTACCTATTCCACTAAACATTCTCATATATACCTACATATACACATAGCAAAACAGGTATATACAGGAGCCGGCCAAGACTACTACAAACTACTATACGCATCATGTACATTACACATATATACATAATGCTCCATGCTCGAGCTAAGTGACCTCTCATATACCATCGCCCCTTCCTATATCCACTGTAAAAATAACCACGAATAGGGGTGAGCATTATACATAATAAATGACAGCTATAGCACTAATTCAATTATCCTATTCTCTATCATGCAATAAGGTATAACAATCTACATTACACAATCTACCATTCAATATTATCCTTTTTACATCTCAATGCTTTACTATCATATCATTCTCAATGACATACATATGTGCATATATAATTCTCAATTCAATTGAATCCAAATAATCATCATTAAACTTTGTGTTGCAACACTGGCTCTAAGCTGATCCGGTCATTTTACTGGTACCAAACTGTTTTTCCTCTCACGTAACACAGTCCCTCTCAGTGACAATGGTAGTGTTACGAGGTAACCTCGAGTCTCACTCAAGAGGTTTACCTTGAATCCCACCCAAGGTCTTTTAAACATATACATATAGCATCTCATGCATTTAAACATTTTTAGTTCATCAATCTCAATTCAATGAATAAACGTCGTACGATTTTAAGGTCACAACATTTCATTTCAATTTATCAAATGATCTCATAAGCATCTCATGCTATTCAAATATCATGTATTTCACAATTCATGCATCTTATGCTAAATTCAAACATAAATATGTTCATTCAATTATCTTATACACAAGTTCCATTCCATGAGATAACTCATATTTCACATAATATAAACTTCTCATACATTCATATAATTTAATGAAATTCGAAACATGTTTTACATCTTATGCAATCTTTCTTATTCACATAGATGGCACACATCATATTCATCATAGTGCATAAAACATATCATTCATAATTCTATATATAAGTATACCTCGAATCCGTCTATAAACTATGCATTTAATATGTAAAAGCTCACCTACATCGAATAGAGAATTCCCAAAAGCTCCGAGAGCTATCGAACCTCACTAACCGCGAATCGTAAGCTCCAATCTCTATTCCTCAAAATTAAACAACTTCCTAAAATTCATAATAATCAATTTTAATGCCATAATCGATACAAACATCGCTTACCAAGTTAGTAATCATTAAATTAGAATTATTTTGGTAAGATATAACTCACCGAATTACGACGTCTTCAGAACTCGCCTCCAAACCACGCTTCAAGCTCCGAATCGCCTGAAACTCTCCGAAGCTACCTTAACTCATTGAAACGACAATTATTAAGCTGTAATCTCATAGAATTAGCAATCAAAAGCTACTTTATGCCACTTTTTTCATGAAAACTCAAGGTTCTTGAAAACCCCAAGCCATCCATATATACTCGTAGCTTCTAAATGCTTCCAAAATCTATAAAATTGTAAGAATTAAAGGATGGAAACAATATTAAATCAAAACCCATGATGGGTATTCTTTTATTTACCTCAAAGTAGAGAATTTGATGTTCTCCCCTTCAATTCAAGCTTCCAACGTGAAAGATGAAAGATGAAGGAGATAAATTATGCTCCTAGTTTGATGAATTTGAGAAAAGATTAGAGGAGAAGAAGATTGGTGTCTCGGGTTAGAAGAAAAGAAGAAAAAAGAAGAAGTTTTCACTCTCTGATGGCTTCGAGAGAATAACATGGAAAAAGAGAAGGGAATTTTCATTTAAATGATTTAGTGACACATGTCATTTTCGCATTTGTTTAAATTAATCAATCATTTAAATATAAATTCCCCTTCATCATAATTACCAATTAAATCCTAATTTTAGGATGTTACATTTTCTATTTTAGTGTATTTCCCTTCATTTTCTTTTCAATTTCGTCAATTTACAATTCATGTACTGGTCTTTAATTCTATACTTTTCCTTTCCAAGTAATGAAGAAAAATTTTAATTAAGTGGTTGTATTCGATTCCATTATACCGCACCCATTTTCTATTTTGATTTTCATTTCTTGTATATAACACCTATCTATCCACCACACTCTCATAAAGGTAAAAAGAAGTTATCCTATCCCTTTCTCGTTTACCTTGAATTAAAAAATGGAAACTATAAACATTTACATATATTCTGAACTGATAAATAAGGATGAAAAACTTTCACATCTCAATGCTTAGATTCTTGTTACATGCATAAATTGGATGTTTGACCGACATGTACTCTTTTTCCTAACTTGAGGTTTTTCCTACTAGGTTTTCCTCAAGAAGGTTTTAATGAGGCATGTCCTAGCATAACTCCGATGTACTTTCAGTATTAATAAAATGAATGATTAGTAATTTTTTGTTTTTTATCTATCAATCATTTATTTTGTAAGCAAAAATTCTTTTATCCCCAACGAGTGACGAGGATCGAACCTCTTTGAGACCGTACTAGAGCCCGGCGAGCGGCACCCTAGTCCTTTAAATAAGATTAGCTACTTGGCCCTAAGTGGTGGGATTGGTTCTCTGAAGAGGCCATACCAGACCCCGATGAACAGTGCAAGTAGAATTTATCCCTAACGAATTACAAGGAATGGTCCTCTCTAAGGCCATTTCGGACCCCGACAAATGGCCACCCAACCAATGGTTGGCTACTTGGCCCCAATGAGTGGCAAGGATTGGTTTCTATCAAAACCATACCAAGCCCCAACGAGTGGTGCAAGTAGATCCTAAGAGACTAAGAAAACAAGGTTCTTAGACCAGACGTTTTGGTCTAACAAAAAGAGATTGGTATTTTATGCATTAAACAATGATGGCATTTTAAGTAAGAATTTAAAGCATTACAGACCAGGTAGGGATATTACTTATATTGTTATACAAAAGTCTTATACATAAGGAAAAACAAAATATGATAGTAGTAAAGCAAAGCAAACTCAGGCATAAAGCTGTACTAAAGCAAAATTTCATTTAATTCATTCAAAATTAAAAATCGGAGCCTATCCTGGTACAAGGCTATTGATATTTATACATCCATGATAATGGTGGTCTAAGACTGGAATTCATTAAGTCTGAGGGTAGTCATAAGGTCATAGTGTTAGCCTCTCCAGAAGGAGGAGGTATGACATCTTCCTTATCCATAGTGTTAGTCTCTTCATTGGAATTTTGGCTTGGCTGTTCTTCCACAGTTTGAGGCTTGAGAAGGGCCACCAGCTTGTAAGGAATGTCGTCGGGATCGCCCACCACAGTAAAAAGCTTACCACCATGGAATTCGTGGTAAGGGTTAATGCCATGAAGGTTGAGGTCAATACTGGGGTTCCTATTTAACACCTGCCTGATGGCTGCGCTAAAGGATTTCTCAGCAACTTTCTCACATAGTTGAAGGGCTTCCTCCACCCACTTTTCACTCTCGATAGCTTGAGCCCTCAGAGTTTTGAGCATGTCGTCTGGAGAGCCAGTCTTTGAGATTTTCTTTTGGACATCCTCTACTTGGGATTGCAGCTTGATTTTATCCTTCCTCCACACCCCCTCCTTGTCAGAGTGTTCTGAAATTTGATGGGTTATATCACTTGGACATCCTCACAAGCCTTTTTCCACTCGTCGTTCAATGCCATCAGTTCTTCATTTTCCTTCTCTAGAGATTCCACTACACTCCTCTCAGTACAGAGTTTCTCGACTTCTTTATGGAGGGCAGAGATTTCTTCATCTTTTTTGTCATTGGCCTTGCCCTTGGCCTTAATGACTTCATTCAAGTTCTTATTCTCCTTGTGGAGGGTTTTTGTTTTTTCCTTGAGCCCCTCATTTTGCTCAAAGTATAAGGCGTTTTCCCCAACCTGATTTATGATTTTGACAAAAGACTCCAACAGGCTGTCTATTTCTGACAGGTGCCAACAAGTAGTGTGAACGATGCGTTTCACCTCTTCACAATCCATTTCAGGCTGTAGGATGTACCGGGGAGGCCTTTGCTTGCTCTGGCCCTGGCCCCTACCCCAATAAAAGATGTAGAGGTTTAACTGGGACCCAACAAAAGGAAAAAAGTATCGTCCAGCCGTACTCTCTTCCTACTTGACAATTTCGACCCAGCCTAGATTGGAACAACACTACCCAGGATCTCTATGTTGGCTTCTACCCCCTCCTCACCGACATTCATATTAATAATTTTCTTCCCGTTTTTCCTTTTTAAGGGTGGAGACTGGTCGCTGCTGGAAGGTTCCAACCTCTTTCATTCTGCTTTTTCACTGTCTTGCTTTTTCTTAGTCCTCTCCTTTTGGACTTGTGCGCCTTCTCTAGTCTCCTTTTTCAAAGGAATTTTAGCCATATCCTCATCCATAAACTTAAGGACGATGACATTGGCCTTCACGATGTTCCTCTTGGTTTGGATCAGATTCTCAGCAGCTGCAGTGGTAGCTTCAGCCCGCAGTCTCTTCAAATTGTCATTGGGGTGAAGTTTTCAATTTCACCTGCAATAATAAAAACAAAAAGGGGTTAGGCAACATAAGTTTTAATGCAGTCAATATAAGGGTTCTCCTGAGGTCATTACGTAAATAAGCTTCTATGGTCGTTAGGGTACCTAGGAGTTGTTTGCATGAAATGTTTTGGTGTACGGCGTTGTACTCTCGTAGGGCCTAGACCACCTCTACTGACTCCAAGGATAATTCACTCTCCTCTATAATATAGGCCACCTCGATCAGTAAGAAATGTTTATGGGTCCATGAGATCACAAATTAGGGGATTCTGTCCTCACGTTCCTAAAAGACGGGCTTGTTCACCCGCACTTGCACCTTCACAAAGCATTTTTTTAAAAGAACTGCCATCAAACTTGGCCGATTTTTTGAAGGCTTGAAAGTTCACAATCTTCGCCTCGCTGTAAAAGGTAACTAGCTCAAGCCATCATGGGGGTTAGATTGACGCACAACCCGGTAGAAAGAGAAGAAGATGGCCAACGTGGGAATGAAACCAAAGTCCTCTCCTAGCACCTCCACGCTTCGTACTAGGCCTCACCTGTTAGGATGTAGTTGAGTGAGGGCGTACTCAAGGAATCAGAGAACGCCTATCTCAAACTCCGTTAGTGGAAACCTCACCCTGATTTGAGGAAAGAATATGTCGTACATAAAGATGCTTCGCGCTTCAGGGGGAATGTCGTAGACACGCTCCGTAACCCCCGGGTTTAGAACGATACACAACTCTTTGTATTTGTCTTTGGAGTGAACGAGGTATCTGCATTCCATGACACCCCCTTGGGCCCTAGGCTAGGGATGGAAATGGGCCAGGTCGTCCATCGGGGGCCCGTGACTCAGCCTGTTTAAAGCTTACATAGGCCAGGCTTGTCGGGTTAAAAGGTCAGGCTTAAGCTTTTAAAAAGGTCTTTTTAACTAAACAGGTTAGGCCATAGGCTTTCTAAAAAGCCTTTGAAGCCCAACAGGCCGGTCTGTTTAATTATGTTAATTATTATTAATTAGTTATATATATATAATATTTATAACATAAAATAAATTAAAAAAATTAATATTATAAATTTATAATTAGAAAAATAGGAGGGAGGAGGGTTTTTTTTAGGGTTTCTAATTTTGTCGTTTGAGTCCCTCCCTGTGTTATTCCTTTTGCGCACACAAGACGAACAAAACACAACTCCTATTACCCACACTGTTAACTTCGTCTCTTTAATCTCCGTGGAAGCAAATGCATAAACAAGTGATAAGCAATTACCATCAAATTTGATCAAATTGTGCAATTGTTTTGGAGAGTGGTCATTCAGGTTAATTGTCAAAGCCATCTTCCAGTTTTTGCCAATTACAAGAAAGAGGTACGTGCCTGTCTCCTTGAAATTCAATTCGAAATCTTGGTCCATGCTATTGTGAAATTTCCTTTGATCTTTGACGTGAATTCATGTATATATGGGCAGTACAATTCTTTTTGAATTCTGATTAGTCACTGTTCAACTTTTGTCTTTAGCAATTCTTCTTTTGACATTTCAAAGTTTCGGTATAAAAATTCTAATTAGTCAATTTTGCTTTGAAATTGTTTCTTCAATCAGTGGCAAATTATTGTTGATCAATTGTTCAAATTCTTTCATTAAAGTCATGCGTACCTGTGCCAATTTTCATTCATTCAATCTTGATTTACAATGGTTGTATGCACATCAAATTACAAATTTTGGTTAATTGAAATTGTCAATTAGCTGTACGTGTCAATTGAATTAATTTGGGCCTGTTCAATTCGAAATGTTGTGATCATTTGCTTCTTGAAAATTTCAATTGTTTCATTCAAAATTTCTTTAATTCATCAATTACACCAAATGGTCTTTATCAATTGCAAATTCCTGTTGACAATTCCAAGTTGCGGTACTAAAATTTTTGTGATCAACTCGTAATTTTCTTGGTCAATTCTTGTGGTCAATTGGCAATTTATTGTATGTGCCTATCTCGAAATTACATGTCTCAATTACCACATATGCGTGTTATATATATATTTGGAATTTATATTTCCTCAGTATGTTATTTGCTTATATATATACGTTTTATATATATTTACGACAAAGCTGAATGAACTGAGATTAGTGCATGCATAATGACTCGATGTGCATGTGTCAACAGGAGAGTTGTTAATTCATTAGTTTTTCATGTGCAACTCTCTGGTATTGTGATTTTGGAGTTTTTTTTTCTGATAGCTGATTTAAACATGTGCCCATTTATATATATATATATATATATATATATATATATATTTCAAGATTACCGTTTGTAGAGGCATCTCGTTGGAATTTCTTTTTTCTTGGTATGTTATGTACCATAAACTAAATCCTTATTTCTCCCACCTTTGGATGATGAGTACTTTTTTATATTTTTATTTATCCTGTTATATGTATTAGCTGACAAAATTATTAGTCCTGAGATCATGATTGTTATAATCTGTTAATTTGAGATCATGATTGTTATAATCTGTTAATTTGATGACTGCCAATTTTTTATTTGTTAAAGTGATACTTGTTGCTGGCTTTAGTTTGTTTCTGATAACTTTAAAGTAGTAGCATGTTAGGTATGCTTAAAGTAACAACATTATCAATTATTAATTATTTTATCAACAATATTATCAATAATTAATTATTTTTCAATGTTTCAGTATTATCAATTATTAATTATTTTGTGAATGTTTTAGCAACTCGACATGGATGGTACAAATTCATCTTCTGTTTTACAAGTTGATGAGGTCAATCAAATTATACCAACAAGTCAAACTCCGGACACCAATCAAAATGAACTAACAGATTCAAGTCAACCAGAAGAATACAATTGTGTGATTAAGAAAAAAAGACAAAAAACTTCTGCAGTTTAGAATGATTTTAACGAAGTTGAAGTTGGGGGAGCAAGGAAAGCTGAGCGCATGTATTGTAAGGAAAAGTTATCTACAGGTGGAAAGGGGTCTAGTACTAGTCATATAAGGAGGCATGCAAATAATTGCTTTCAATGAAGGCTGCAAATGAAAGGAACAAAACAGCAAAGTGCCATTCCATTTTGACCTATCTTGGCTAATCCTTTCATTGTTCTCGGTGAAAGATATTCCAATGAAAAGATGAGAGAAATAATTGCCACTGTTGTCATTGTACATGAAATGCCATTTAACATTGCTGATTATCAAGTTCTAATGTGGGCTTTTGAGCATGGAATACTAGAATTTCAAAAGGTGTCTTATAAAACAGTAAGAAATGATTGTCTAGCTATTTATGAGTCTAAGAAGAAGTTGAAGACATTACTCAAGAATGAGCAAGATTAGTTTAACTACAAATATATGGAGATCAAGTCATCAAGTTACTAAATTTATGGTCCTTATTGCTTACTTCATTCATGTAGGGTAGACACTTCAAAAGAGAGTTTTAAGCTTTATGAGAGTTCCTGCTCCAAGGCGTGGAGTCGACATTACAAATGCAATTTTCAAGTGTTTGAAAGCATGGGGAATTAAAAATAAGATTTATTCAGTGTCAGTTAATAATGCTTCCGACAATGACTCTTGCATTAAGAATTTGAAGGACAACTTGTCACTTAGCACAAAATTGTTCCTTGATGGTGCTTTATTTCATGTTCGGTGTTGTGCTCATATATTGAACTTATTGGTTCAAGACGGTCTTACTCAAATCAAGGATGTTATTCATAACATTCGTGAAAGTGTAAAGTATGTTACACATAATGATTCAAGGTTAAAGTCTTTTTGTGACTTGGTTGAGCAGAAGCACTTAAAAGATAGGAAGCTCATTATTGATTGCCCTACTAGGTGGAATTTAACCTTTGAGATGTTGTCTTGTGCTTCAAGGTTTAGGATTGTCTTTGCATCTTACAAAGAAAGAGAGCCATATTATGATTATGCACCTTCACATGAGGATTGGGGAAAAGTAAGAAAAGTTTGCAAACTTCTTGAAGTGTTTAACCTTGCAACTCATATAATTTTAGGTACTCAACTTCTTGAAGTATTTAACCTTGCAACTCGTATCATTTTTTTGTTTAATAAATTTTTTAACCTTTTTACTTATGTATTTTTAGGTAATGAATATCCCATATCAAACTTATATCTTGCTGAAGTTTCAAGGGTGAAAAAAGTAATTGATATGGTAGCCAAAGATGAAGATCTCTTTTTGAGACAAATGGCAACTCCAATGAAAAGAAAATTTGACAAGTATTGGGGGCAATGTAACTTACTGATGGCTATTGCAAGCATTTTGGATCCGAGGTGCGAATTTCACATGGTTAATATATGTTTTCCTTTGATATATAAACCTAAAAAAGTTACCATAGAGAATGTGAATAAGGTGCAAACTTCCTTGCAACAACTATATGATGAATATGTTGTTGTGCATATGGAAGACTCATCCTCTAACTCTAGTGAAACAAACAATAGTGGTTAAACTACCTTATCTTCACAAGTGCATAAGCCATCCATTACCACTGGATTTAAACGTTTCATGAGCATTGTGCGTGAAAAGGAAGCACTTCCGCAAATGAAATCAGAATTAGATGCTTATCTTGATAAGGGTCTTTTTATACCTGACAGTGATGATGAGGACAACTCCTTTAGTTCCTTAGACTGGTGGAAGGTTAACAGTATGAAGTATAAAATTTTATCAAATATGGCTACATATGTACTAGCGATTCCAATCTCTACAGTTACATCGGAGGCCACGTTTAGTGCTGGCGGAAGAGTGATTGATGAATATTGTTCAAGGTTGAGCGATGAATCTATTGAGGCACTAATATGTGGTGGGGATTGGCTTCGACACAAGTATTCTATTAAAAGAAAAAAGAAGGTTCAAACATTGTTTACTTAACTTTTTCTATTTAAAGTTGTTATATTGTTATATGTTCTAATGAGATTTTCTTTTCTTTTTTGTTTTGTAGGTGTATGACCGTGAACAGGAAGACATTTATTTGAAGATTTAAACCAATTTTCTAATTTGTTACATGTTCTATTTTGTTTGCATGATTTGATTCTAAATGTAGGATTCAAACTTGGATTACTTGTAATGGTTTTTAGCATTTCTAATTTTTGGATAATTTTAGCTAATTTAAGATTATGGAACTCATGATATTTTAAATTTCATAAATGATGACTATTGTTTGGATTAATTATTACTTTGTTAGTATGAGAATTATAAGTGCATTTGATTCATTTATATTGATAGCCATAGGCCCGTTTATAAAGATAAGCCTGTTTATAAAGATAAGCCCGTTTATAAAGATAAGCTCGTTTATAAAGATAAGCCCATTTACAGTGATAGGACCGTCAACCTATATAATTTGATAGGCTTTCTAAGTGGTTCTTAGCCTTTTAAAAGCCTTATTATAAACAAGCCTTTTAAATAGGCCTTTAAACGGACCAGACCTTCAAATAGGTCAGACCTTAAAAAAAGGCTATGACAGGCTAATAGGCCAGGCTCAGTCCTTTTAAAGCCTGGCCTGGCCCATTTCCATCCCTAGCCCTAGCATGCTTAGAGACGGTCTCCTTCACCTCTCGTTAAACCTAAACATATGGGTTTTGATCCAACAATTTTTACCAGTCAATCTTGTGTGCGATCATTGTCGAACACCCCGACATCGTTACAACTTTTTTCTTCCCCCTTTGTGTGTTGATCGTTGTCACCACATTCTTTAGGCCGCCTACAGTTTTGTAAAACCACACATCATTAAACGTGTACAACTCATAACTACCCTCCTGATTCGATCCTGATACTGGATCATGGGCAATATGGTAATTTGACCACCATCCATCGTTCAGGACCAGTATCTCGCGTAGTTTAGTGTCAACACACCGGCATACCTGTATTACATGTAAGGTCTCAAAACTGACTCTGATATGAGCCATTCCCTCAATACTGGAAAGTTAAAGTTAACCTATGTATCAACATATTGAACAAGTATCTACAAAGTGATTATTTGGTAGGTAGAGCCGTTTGGAAACGTCTCTTTCATGTGCAACCTTTCTGCAACAGATCATAATAGTACTGACATAGTGTATGGATAACTTAGGGAGCAAGAAGGCTCTTTCGCTACCTCCAGGTATAAATACCCATGCATCAATGTAACAAAGATAGAACATTCTCTCTTGAACTTACGCGTAAGCGCTAATATTCCTTTGAATATTCATTGACTTGAGTGTTAGAGTGTCCTTGCAAGTGACACCCTTTTTCGCCCTATAATACGTAAGGCTAGTGGTTTGGAATGAGAAATCACTCCAAGACGTTTATTTCCCACTGAAATAGATGATATAATATCGGATCCCCATTAGACCGGGTGTAAAACACACATATATAATCAAATATTAAGGACTGTCTTGAGGCCGGCCCTTGCATCCCGACCAGTTCACTTCCCTAGAAAACCCAGGTTTAAAAGGGTTATCATGTAACCAGGTATGGGTTTGCCTCCCCTTCTCAGCTTGATCTCTGTACCTTAGCCCCCCGGGTCCTCACGAAAATTTTTCTCTTATCATACCCACTAGCATTTCCCCTTGTCCTCATTTTTCACACTCAACGGTAAGGTGAAAACATAGAAAAAAGAAATGAAAAGGGGGAGTAAAAGAAAGGGTTTGCTACCTAAAAAAAGACAAGCTTGCAAGACTTTTGTGAGAATAAAATGCAACACACTTAAAACATGGAAAAGGATTTGATGAAGAAGACCCTAACTCATGAAAAGTTCTCTCTACACTTCAACAGAGTTTCCGTATGATAATTCAAGCGTGCTTTGTGACGTTGATGGCTCCACCACTTATAACCATGGCTGGGGGCATTGATACGACATCATTTATGTTCAAATGATATGGGATGAGTCTTTTTCAATTTCCAAGGCCCATTGTTCAAAATTAACCATCAAAATGATGAAAGAAGTGTAACCGCCACATATGATTGAGAGTAATTGTCCCATCATTGACACAACTCACGATGCATGTGACGCTGTATTTTGAGGGGTAAAATAAATGATCAATAGTTATGAATGCAAAAGGAACAGGTAGAAAAATTTTCTAAGTTAAAACTTTCCTCTTACCTACGCCTATAACCGGTGTTGCATTTGAAATTATAGCTTATTAGAGCAACTGACATAGTCATTCCAACAAGATAGGGGGCAAATGATCTGATCCTGATAACGGCCTATGGGTAATATGGTAATTTGACCACCATCCGTCATTCAGGACCGGTATCCTACATAATTTAGTGTCATAACACCAAGATGCCAGTATTGCACGTAAGGTCCCAGAACTGACTCTGGAATGAGTCATTCCCTCAATACCGAAAAGTCAAAGTTAACCTATGTATCAACGTGTTGAACAAGTAACCTGCAAAGTGACTGTTTGGTAGGCAAAGTCGTTTGAAAATGTCTCTTTCATGTGTCAGCCTTTCTACAACGGATCAAAATAGTACTAACACGGTATACGGGAAACTTAGGGAGCAAGAAGGCTCTTCCGCTACCTCCAAGTATAAATACCCATGCATCAACGTAACAAAGGTAGAACATTCTTTCTCGAACTTACGCTTAAGCTCTGATATTCCCTTTGAATATTCACTGAGTTGAGCATCGGAATGTCCTTGCAAGTGACACCCCATTTCGCCCTACAATGCGTAAGGCTGGTGGTTTGGTACGAGGAACCACTCCTAGACTTTTATTTCCCATTGAAATAGAGGATATAATATTGGATTCTCACTGGACGAGTGTAAAACACACACATATAAACAAATATTAAGGACTGTCCCGGGACCGACCATTGTCAAGGTATAGCTTTATCCTTCTCAAGCCTTTTAATTATTTATTTACCTGTGTGAACTACATGTATTCTCATTAACAAATAATTATGTTTGAGGTTTAGTCATAGTTAAAGTTTATCATTTCTTACAATATATGTAATAGGGACTAAATCTGATGTTGAGTAACAATCAATTAGTATGCATTTTATTTATTTAATATTATTATGTTCTATAAAGATGTATTTTCTTTGACGGCAAAAAAAGTTGTATTTTCTTTTATACGACCCATCCCCATCCCCATCCTCATTTCATTTTCTTTTAATGGATGAAAGGTAAAGGATTATGCATTAACGGTTAAGATTTTCAATATATGAACTACGTCAACGAGGGCCTACATTTGTTGCCAAAATTATCTTATGTTTTTATTTTTGAGTCCTAGAAATTAACTTTATTAAAATTCAATTAGAGAATATTATCTAATATATCTATTAAATCGAACTTACAGGGGAAAGTTTAAGTAGTATATAAAAGTTTAGGATGAATTTTTGGCACTTTCATATTATATATATATATATATATATATATATATATATATATACATGTTTAACATATTAACATCCTCAACAATTTTTTTAACTAAGTTAATATCTCCTCGACAATCTTACACAAAGTTAATAGAGATTAGTTCTGTTGATTGAATAAAACTTTTAATGTATGTTTGATTTTTAATTTTAAAAATAAACCAATTTTACCCAAAGATTTGATTAGACTATTATTAGAGAATGTTACCTATGTCTATATATAAAACATATTAACCTCCTTAATAATCTTGCACAAAGTTAAGAGAAATTAATTCAATTAATTGGGTAGAATATGAGTTACCGTGACCTTCTAATATATGTTTGATTTCTAGTTTTTAAAAAAATCAATCTTATCCAAAGATTTTGAGTCCTAGAAATTAACTATATTAAAATTCAACTAAAGAATATTATCTAATAAATTTATTAAATCAACCTTGCAGGAGAGTTTAAATAGTTTATAGAAGTTTAGGATTAATTTTTGGTACTTTCATTTTATATTTTATATATATATATATATATATATATATATATATATATATAATATTAACCTCCTCAACAATCTTGCATAAAGTTAACAGAGACTAATTTAGTTAACAAAATATGAATTACTGTCCTTTTAACATATATTCAATTCTTAGGTAAACAAAAAACAAATCGATCTTTCCCGGATAAGAATGGATTAGACTACTATGGAAAGATTCATTTTAATTTGTTAAAAAAATTTGGTTACATGAATTTAAATTATTAAACATAATCAAATGTGCACAAATTAATGAATAAAATTAGTTTGACTTCTAATTAAAAATATAGTCGCCTTTATTCGTTTGAAAGTTTCTGACTAATACTTAATGGGAATCTCAGGGCAATGCTATTGGACCAAGAAATGGGTGAAATATTCATATTGACTTCCCAAACATCCAACATAATCAAATAGTTACATCATCCAACTAATTTCTTAAGGACAAATTACAAGTTCAGCACTTGCCTAAATATTTGATAATAATTTACACAACATTGTTGACAAAAGAGAAGAATAAAAAGGAAAAACTAGGATTAAATGCGTCACCAGCAAAGGAAAAAAATGACTCCAAGAAAGAGAAGAAAAAATCTTATCAGGCAGGGACAACAGAAAAGATGTCATCCCAAATTTTGTCAAGATTCCAGAACCATGTTCTGCAACAAGTCATGTTTATTGGTTTGCAATTAACTTGGCCATTCAGTTAATCTGACCAACCACAGTCACTCAAGCCACAATAGCATTAGTTTTCAGTCACTATATCAAAGCCTCTTTGCTGATAAAGATTTTCTTCTGGAAATGATCTCAGCTGCCCAACTTTTTCCTATTTCAGTTTGAAACTTCCCTGAAAGACCAAATAAAATATGAAGTACACAGGTTCTCATATAAATATATGAGCACTTCATTTGTAAGTAAAAGTTTCAATTTTACCTGCAGTTGATAGGAAGAACTCGTCCAGCACTTTTCCATGTTCTGTCACAAGGTACAATATATTTTGAGATACTTAGCATTAGAAAGCATGATATCAAGTCATCAAACTTTCAATACTTGATAATATGCTTTGATGAGCACCGACTTTAGGAAGAATTGTCTAGTCATTAAAAAAAAAAACTAGAGAAGTTCAACTTTTAAGAATTCCAAAATTATTAGTGGGATATCATGATATAAATTTGTTAGAATGATGTAAATATAGATATATTTTAGGACTAAATATATCAATCATATCTCTAATTGTATATTTTGTATTTATGTACAAAATCCCTATAAATACAAAAGCTCCGGGTGATCACAAAACACACGGAATTCATGTCTTCTTGTTTTTCTCTCTTTTAACATGGTATCAGAGCCTAAACGAGAGATCCCTCATATTCCGTGTTTTCCGGTGAGCCACTGCTCACTGCGTAAAATTTTTCCCTCCCTCCCACCTCGTTTTCCGCGCTGCCGCCCCAGATCTGCCACCTCCGGCCACCGTTTCCTTCCGGCGACCTTGCGACTGGCTTCCCCTTGCCCAGATCGGCGTTTCCCCAGAAGCCCTCCCCCACCGGAGCTCTCACGCGCCCCCACGCGCCACCTCTTCCTCTGCGTGTGAAACCCACGCGCCGCCACTCTCAGCCGCGCGTGGCGGCGCGTCTCACCTCCGGTGACGTCGCGCCTTCTTGGGTTCTGATCGCCTCGGCCCCTTCTTCCTCGATCTGGTGTTCGTTTTCTGTTTCGGTCACTTTTTCCTTGCTGTTTGGCACGTTTTTCGCTGCTGCCACTGTCTTTCTCTCTCCACCAGCATACCCATGGCTAATCCCGGTGATACTAAGTCTGATTCTTTGCTTTCGGGCACTTCCCTCACTGCCCTCCTCTCTTCCGAGTTGTTAGATGACAAAAACTACTCATATTGGGCCTCTAATATTAAAATTTGGCTTATTGGGCTAGGCTATGAGAACCACCTCACACAATCCGAAACTGAAATCCCCAAAACCGACCGACCGCGGTGGAGGAAAATTAATGCTCAACTATTTGCAATTATGCGGAACACTATTACCCCATCCCATCGTGATTGCTTCCGTGGTCAAAAATCCTGCAAGGGAGTTTGGGACCATGCCGAGCAACTCTTCACCAACAATATTCGGCGACTCTATCAAATTGGTGAGGACCTTATGACCACCTTTGGCTCTCGACAGTTTCATGGCTCTATAACTACTTATGTGGGCAAAGTGACTAATCTCTTGTGTGAACTCAATGAGATGCTTCCTATTGGTGCTACTCCTGAGGCTGAGCTTGAGAACCGTAAGAAATTACTTTTGTCCTTTGCCTTATATGGCCTACCTCCTGAGTATTCCTCTACTCGTGATCAGATTTTGGGTTGCCCCACAGAGGTTACTTTGGATGGTGCCTTGGCCACTCTCCTTCGGGCTAACATTCATGGCCCTATCTCTCCCTCCATGCCTCCCTCTGCTGCTTCGACTGTTTCTCATCTTGATTCTTCCGCTTTGCTTTCACACAATAGCGACTCTGCACCTCGCAGAGGGGGTAGGCCACGTCCTCATTGTGATCATTGTCACAAACCAGGCCACACCATTGATAAGTGCTGGAAACTCCATAGTCGCCCTCCTCGCACCGCACAGGTTGCTCAGGTTGCTCCTCCACCGTCTTCTGCTCCTCCGCTGCTGCCAGATCCGTCTCCATCAGCAATGACTTCCTAAAGTGGCGTGAAGAACGTCAAGTCTCTGGTTCCACTGCTGCTGTTGCACACACTGGTAATTCTTTCGTTGGCATCTCCCATTCTTTGGGTCCTTGGGTCCTTGATTCAGGGGCCACCGATCATATTACTGGTAATAAATCTCTTTTTTCTTCTCTCTCTACCACTGGTTACTTACCTTCTGTTACTATGGCCAATGGTTCCCAAACACAATCCCAGGGTATTGGTATTGTCCATCCCCTCCCTTCTATTTCAGTTGATAATGTGTTATTTGTTCCTGGTGCCCCATTTAATTTGTTATCAATTAGTCAGCTTACTCGTACTCTTGATTGTGTCATCTCTTTTACTAAAGATTCAGTTTCTTTGCAGGATCAGAATACGGGGAAGATGATTGGCTTCGGATGTGAGTCTCACAGCCTTTATCAACTTAACAGACCATCCCTTGTTGGTTCGGCTTCCGCATCCCCTTTTCTTATTCATGCTCAGTTAGGACATCCCGGTCTCGATGCTTTCAAGAAATTAGTCCCTCGTTTTTCTAATTTAGAATCTTTGTCATGTGAGTCTTGTCAGTTAGGTAAGCATACTCGTACTTTTTTTCCTACTCGCATAAATAATCGGGCCTCGTCCCTTTTTGCTTTGGTTCATTCGGATGTTTGGGGTCCCAGTCGTATTGTGTCTTCTTTAGGATCTAGGTATTTTGTCACCTTTATTGATGATTTTTCCCGTTGTACTTGGATATATTTAATGAAAGATCGTTCTGAATTATTCACTATTTTTCAGTCTTTTTTTAATGAAATAAAAACTCAATTTGGGATTTCCATTCGTACCTTACAAAGTGATAATACACGTGAATACTTGTCTAACTCATTTCAGACTTTTATGGCATCTCACGATCTGTTGCATCAAACCTCTTGTCCTCATACCCCCCAACAGAATGGGGTTGCTGAACGTAAAAATAGACATCTTCTAGAAACCACTCGGACTCTTCTTCTTCATTCTAATGTTCCTCTTCAATTTTGGGGTGATGCCGTCCTTACCGCCTGCTATCTCATCAACCGTATGCCTTCCTCTGTTCTTCAAGGTAAAATTCCTCATCAAGTCTTATATCCACATCGTCCTCTTCACTCTCTTCCTCCTCGCGTCTTTGGTTCTACTTGTTTCTCTCATGTCCTTGGTCCTGGTATTGATAAATTATCTGCTAGATCTCATAAATGTGTTTTTGTTGGGTATCCCCGTACCCAGAAAGGATACAAGTGCTACTCCTTCCCTTCGCAGGTATTTTATCTCTGCAGATGTTACATTCTTTGAAGATGTTCCTTTCTTTAAGTCTGCCACACCTCCACCAGAGCCTCCTCTTCCTGTGACTACACCTACTGTCCTCTTTTCTCCTCCTGAGGAGTCTCCTCCCTCTCCAGATCCTCTTCCTCCTCCTCCTTTGCAGGTCTATCAGCGTTGTCCTCGTCCTCTACCACCACAGCCTGCCACCGATCAGATTGTAGACTCACATCCTGGGCTCACTCATCCGACCTCTTCTCCGGTCCCGCCTCCTGAGTCAGATCTCCCTATTGCCCTACGCAAAGGTATTCTTTCTACTCATAATCCTTCTCCTCACTATACTGCTTTAAGTTATCATCGCATCTCTCCATCCTATTACTCTTGTCTTTCTTCTTTGTCCTCCGTTTCTATTCCTAAGAATACAGGAGAAGCCTTTACTCATCCAGGATGGAAACAAGCTATGATGGATGAAATGTGTGCCTTACAAAGCAGTGGAACTTGGGATCTCGTTCCTCTACCACCGGGGGAAAGTCTGTTGTTGGTTGTCGATGGGTGTACACGGTGAAGGTTGGCCCGGACGGATCAGTTGACCGCCTCAAAGCCCGCCTTGTCGCCAAAGGTTATACTCAAATCTACGGCTTAGATTATGGAGATACATTCTCCCCTGTTGCCAAAATGCCCTCGGTCCGCCTCTTCCTCTCTATTGCCGCCATTCGTCACTGGCCTTTATACCAGTTGGACATCAAAAATGTTTTCCTTCATGGTGACTTGCTTGAAGAGGTTTACATGGAGCAACCTCCCTGTTTTGTTGCTTAGGGGGAGTCTTCTAGACTTGTTTGTCGCTTGTGAAAATCTCTATATGGCCTTAAACAGTCTCCCAGGGCATGGTTTGGCAAGTTCAGTACTGTGATTCAGGAGTTTGGCATGATCAGGAGTGAAGCAGATCACTTTGTCTTCTATCGTCATTCAGTTGCTGGTTGTATTTACTTAGTGGTATATGTGGATGACATTGTTATTACTGGCAGTGATCATCTTGGTATTATACAGGTAAAGCAACATCTCTTCAAGCACTTTCAGACGAAGGACCTTGGCAAACTCAAATATTTCTTAGGGATAGAGGTAGCACAATCCAAAAATGGAATCGTCATATCCCAAAGAAAGTATGCAATGGATATTCTGGAAGAAACAACAATGTTAAACTCCAAATCAGTTGACACTCTCATGGATCTCAATGACAAGCTCTTACCAAATCAGGGGGAGCCCCTTCCGGATCCTGAGAGATACAGACGTTTAGTTGGCAAGCTGAACTATCTCACTGTCACTCGCCCAGATATTTCATTTGCACTTAGTGTGGTTAGTCAGTTCCTAAACTCTCCTTGTAAGGAGCATTGGGATGCAGTGACTCGTATTGTTCGATATGTCAAGAAAGATCCTGGAAAAGATCTGTTATATGAGGATAGAGGACATACTCGAGTTGTGGGATACTCTGATGCTGATTGGGCCGGCTCTCCCATTGATAGAAGGTCCACTTCCAGATATTGTATTTTTGTCGGAGGTAATCTTGTCTCTTGGAAAAGCAAAAAACAGAACGTTGTAGCCGGATCCAGTACAGAGGCAGAATATCGTGCTATGGCTATAGCTAGTCAAGAACTCATATGGCTCAAACAATTACTTCAAGAACTTCAATTTGGAGAGGTTTCACAGATGACACTTATCTGTGATAATCAGGCCGTTATGCATATTGCCTCGAATCCAGTTTTCTATGAGAGGACGAAGCACATTGAAGTCGACTGTCATTTTGTTAGAGAAAAAGTCTTATCTGGTGAAATATCCACTAGCTTTGTTAATTCTAATGATCAGTTGACGGATGTTTTTACTAAGTCTCTAAGGGGCCCTCGGATTGACTATATATGTAACAAGCTTGATGCATATGATTTATATGCTCCAGCTTAAGGGGGAGTGTTAGAATGATGTAAATATAGATATATTTTAGGACTAAATATATCAATCATATCTCTAATTGTATATTCTGTATTTATGTACAAAATCCCTATAAATACAAAAGCTCTGGGTGATCACAAAACACACGGAATTCATATGTCTTCTTGTTTTTCTCTCTTTTAACAAAATTCGATGGTCACATCACATGAAATTGCAAATGCATCTATAACTTACCCATTTCATACTCCAGTGCTTGTAGAATCATTTCAACCTGATCAGGTTTGATGAGCAGATATTTAGTTAGAAATCAACCACAATATCAGGGTATTATAGTTCCAGAGACACATGCCATAACAACATAAATAGCGTGGTAAATTACACTAATTTTGTCTAAATTTGTTGCAAAATGTTCAAAACCATCTCATGTTTCAAAGCAGTACACTTAACTCTCTTGAACCTAAAGATAACGCAATGGGCTACTTGACTTGCATCAGGCATTCTTCATTTAAACCTTTCACGTTCAAAACATACACTTCACTCATTTCTTTTGAACCTAGAGGTATAAAACGGGCGATTCCATGTGCTTCAGGTTGGCCCAATACATATTATGAGCTACGATGGGCCAACCTAAAACAGCCTGGGTTCAATTTTGGGCATCAGAAAACTTGTCCAAGTTTGGTAAAAGCCAAATATATGGGTTTGTTATGAGATAAGTCTACATTGGCTTCCTAGGTAATGTTTTTTCCTAGGTAATGTTCCTAAGTGATTTTTTCTGGAAGCATGCAAGTAATCAATAGCCTTCAACAGGTTAATGAGAAGTAGTTGACACTTCCAACCAGTAAGGTTGATTAAAGCAAGACTTAGTGTATGCATCAAAGGACCATGAAGTACAGATACAGACACCAGACACCAGACACAGACACTAACACTTTGACACGGCTAATGCTAAAACAAAGGACATGGGGACACCGCACACACATATACACTTTTAAGTATTTTTTTTAATTATATTCAAGGTTTATTTTTGCATAAAAATAAAAATATATGTATTTTTAATAATTTATTCTTGTGTTCATCTATTTTGAAGAGTCAACTCAAGTGTGTGAGTCATATAAAGGCGGCAAACTATCAACGGTTAAGTGTTTAGGTCAATAACATAAATTTTTACATAAAAACCTGTGAAGGAGTGTCTGAGACATGTTGAATAAGTGTCGGTGTTGAACACATGCCCAACATGGGACACGTCAAAATGGAGGTGTCCGTGCTTCATAATCAAAGGATCCAATAAGTAACAAACTTACATACTCTTTGACCAAATTGAATACTGTAAGGACTACCTATGCATGGTTGACAAAATCGGGAGTAAAAACCCAAAATCGTACGATTTTAAGGTCCTGTTCTGATTAAAAATGCAAGGAAAATCGCATCTGTCAAAAGTCGTAGTGGAATCGTGATTAACATCGCAAAATTGGTAAAATCCCAGGATTCCACGTTTTTTGGGATCGGGCCAAAAACCATTAAAAAACCCATTTTAATTGGGTGACCTGAAAAAAAATGACCTAGTTTTGTAATTAGGGCTTCCAGACTCACGGGCACGGCTTCTTCTTCCTCTTTTCTCACTCGTTCTGCACCTCTATTGCTCGCTATGCTTCTTCTTCGCGTTTCTCTCTGCCTGCGTCTCTTGCTCGCTCTGGTGGTGTTGCTTCTTCTTCGCGTTGCTCTCTGTTTGTGTTTCTCTTCTTCGCGTTTCCCTCTTCTTCTTCACAGCAATGGCTACCTTTAAATTTCTTCTTTTTATCATATTGGTAATAACTTAATGTAGAAAATGTTCCACAAACAAAAAAAATTACCCTTTTTTATAAGAAAAGAAATTATACTTATCTATCTATTTCACCAATAAATTAATTCATAATATCAGTTTTACCATTATTTAATGAAAAAATATTATATTTAGTCAAATCCTTCATAATTTAAATCTCATACAAATAATATATATATTTTAAACATTAAATAAAATATTTTTAATAAATTTCATTTTGTACATTGATAACTATTATCAAATGGATCCCTTTCTTCATGATTATAATGTGCTTAAGTAGTTAGATTAGATTAAATCTATAAATGCTAGGATTATGCTTTAGATATGTTTACATAGTTGTTTGTGTATGGTTTATGTTATGAATAATGAGTTATGGATTTTTATGCAAGTTTATGATATTTTTTTCAATAGATTTATGACTTTGAATTATGCTTTTATCTGCATATATATGAATATATATGCATATAAACATGTATATACTTAATAAGTAAAATCTTACAATTCGATTTATGATTTTACGATTTGCGATTTTTCCATCCCTTTACGATTTCACATGAAATCTCGATTTTGTCAACCTTATACCTACGTCATATTAGGTGCATATTTCATGTTTCTTATTGTTAGGGGGAATATTTAGATTGTCCATTCCATTCATATTTTCCCCCTTCATCAAATTTCAACAGTGTCCATTTAATTACCACCGTTACCAATCACCAATATTGTTCACAGCTCAGAAGTGTAACTGAAAACTTCAGTCTTTCCAAGCAATCATCTGATATTCTTTGGTCTAATAACTTAAATCAATTGTTGATGTTCCCTCTTTCACAAACATCAAAGATGACATATTCTTTGGTCTAATAAAAAGATGATAACTTATGGTATAAGAGGGTGCAAGGAAGTCCAAGGTAGTCAATGAAGAAAAGCTCCTTCAAGGAGCCAGCAAGTTTTAATGCCTTGAGGTAGATGGTGCCAAAAAGCACAGGTCAAAAAAACTGCAAAAGGTGTTAATAATATTTGTTGAAGATATAACAATCACTCAAACTTTCATTAACTAGTTTCAACTTTTAAGAGGGTTGCCCCGGGCATGGTAACACAAGCTCAATTTCCATGTGGCTAGGACTCAAGAGTTTGATAATTGCCACCCTGTTCTTCTAAATAACACTTGAATGTCGACAAATGGTAAGTTGGTAATAGGTGGACCTTTGCAATGTCCATCCTTTAAGCCCAAATACGAACTCGCATGAAGGGGCATGTTAGAGATGTAATAAAGTCATTCATGAACCTTTGCTTAACAGCTTAAAATTTCGGTGAGTATTCCCATGACAATATTATAAATAGAAGAAAGCAGTGAAATAACTATTCAAACATAAGATTAGATAGTAAAATACACTATTGCTAAAGCATGAACATAAGCTGAAAACAAGTTCTAAAAATTATTCATGTTATTTTATTATGGTAGCTTTAAGAAAGCTGTACTTTCTAGTTTCTGACAGCAAGAGAGAGATTGGGTAGGCCTTACTACATCTTTTATTTTCTTCAAAATTTCATCTTGTAATTTGTTCTTTTGTTTTGAAGCATATCTTACCCACTGCATATTGATACTTGATAGTTCTACTTTTACTCTGTCAGTCTGTCTATAAACCATTTTTTTAGTTAAAAAATAATAAGTCAGGTCTACTGAAGAGCTTCTCATCCATTCCCACCCCTCATAAAAAGGTAAATAAACTTCAATACATCTATTGCCCATCTTTCTCCCTTTCTTTCGCTAATATCAGAATTTTCTAAATATAACTTTCTTGCTATGGTTGAACTAATAGCCCATAACATAAAACCATTTTAATTTTAGTTCCAATATCCAGGCTCAAATGAAATGCCCACCTCTGCTTCAAGTACCATTGCGTACCTTGTCAAAATCCTTAACAAGATTAGCCTCTAGAGAAGAATTGTTTTCATACTCTGCCCAAAGTTCTTTGATCTCTTCCGCTGTTATACAAGAAAAAGAAAGTGAACTAAAGTAAATTTCATACCAGATTTGGAATCTCTGTAAAAATTGCTGAGAAAAATAATTTACAACAGTACCTCTCATTCCTCCACCAAGAACTTCACACATTTTGTTCAAAGCATCCTGCTCCATTTTGCTCTTTTCAGCCTTGGGCACACCATCAGATGGTGTTATATCTCCTACAATAGCTATTGAAGGCCAAACCAAACCCAAACTTCAATAAATTACAAATCAGAAATATATCAAAGAAGACTTGATATATTAGCCAATTTCCTTGTAATTTTTTTCAGGAAAAAGTGTTATTCACAAATCACAATCAAAGAACCGTCACAATTTGTGAAACAAATTCATATAATCCAGCATTCTTTTATTGATTTTTTCCTTCCTTGTACATGTTGTAAACTCAACATTCTACCGAAAAATAAAATGTAATGTAGACATATTTTTTAATGTTTATGCAAGTATCCCAGTTAGATATTCTAGCCTATTCAATCATTTAATAAGCGGAGTCAATATGTAATAAGGATAACCTAGCAACATTCAACATTCAATTAAATTAATCCACTGATTATCTGGCATGACAGGATAGTCATATAACATAAATGAACACATCCTCTACAGCTTAAGCTACAGTGCAAGTTGAAAACTACCAATGATTGTAGCTTGCAAGGACACGAGTCACCAGCTACTCATTTTAAATGAAATTTGAATCTTAACTTCAACCTAATACAGCTAGCAATTCATCCATTGTAGAATTTGTCACCAAGATTTAATACAAGTACGTGCGGAAATAATTCAATCAGAGGGACTCAGATAGATACCTTCTGCAATATCATGCACGAGTGCAATTTTAATACATCTGTACAGCAGGAAAAAGAGTTTAAAAAGAAAGCCAAGTGGATCACCTACAACAAATCCAGTAAATACAAATGACAGGAATAGGGCCAATTAAACAAATTAAATTACACCAACAAAAAATGAATCTACAGAGAGAAGGCTGTTTAGGACCAAATTAGTCAGGTGAGATATAAATATACTGACTCACACTACTGCACTATTAGGCAGTAACATTCACAACATAAAAAAATGGTTATTTTGGCTAATGACCAGAGTACAAAGCTTACTTTCTCTTATACCATCCAGACTATACTAAATTACAGATATTACAGCCAGAGAAACTAAGGGGCCGTTTGGTTTGGAGAAAGCATTTTCTATTTCAATTTCTTATTTTCACTTTTAATTACAAAACTATCACCTTATTTTTTGTTTCCAAAAGTTTATATATGAGACAGTGAAAACAAAAACAAGTTGTTTCTAGTGTTGGCACAGTGTTTACTGTACAAACTTTTGGAAACAAAGTACAAGGTGACAATTTTGAAATCAAAAGTGAAAACAGAAAATAATCCAACATTGTTTTTGTTTTCACTTTTTCCTATACAAACTTTTAAAAACAAAAAACAATGTGACAGCATAGTAGTCAATCGCAAATAGCGGGGCATCGCGGCCAATCCCAAAACTGGGATCGTGGCGTCGCGGATGCTATTTGCTACTATCGCGGGGATACAACACAAAAACAAATAAACACATATATATGTAGAAAAACATTAAAAAACACAAAATACTAATTGAAAACCATTCTAAATGCATATATTGACAATCAAAAGTGATAAATATAATTAAAAACTACAACTCAAGTGTCATATCATATCAAAAATATAATTAAAAACTACAATTCAAGTGTTAAATCACATTATCAAGTATCATATCATATCATAAAGAACTCTAAAAATCATATTCTTCATCTCCAAGTTCCATTGGTTCTTCCCCTCCAAATCACTCCTATATGTTTCTCCTTCATCTTCTTCTTCCGTTTCTTCATCATCATTACACTCTTCTTCCTCTTCTTGTTGAACAACTTGCTTCCCCTTTCTTTTTCTAGCCAACTCAGCAACAAATGTGTTGGCTTTTTTCTGTACGGTTCCTACGTTCTTCCTTCTAGTGTAATGCCTTGGCTCCCCGGCTCCGGCAACTTGTGCCACTTGCTTCCAAGTCAAGCCATCATTCTCTTCATCACCAAACACTAGGTCATCCTCCTCCTCACCATCCTCATCACCACCCAATTGTCCTAACATCCACTCATTAGTATAGTCATCATCAACTTCCTTTAGGACAACTGGATCAATGATATCCTCTGCATCAAAGTGGCCCTTCAAAGTCTGGTTGTACTTGATGAATACCAAGTCCTCCAACTTTTGATGCTGAAACCGACTTCTTTTCTTAGCATGAATCTGTTTTATTGTGGTAAAAAATGTTAAAAAACTAAACAAATACTAAAAGATACTAATAATGTAGAAAATTTAAGATGAAATGAATCATACATGCTCAAATATGCTCCAGTTCCTCCCACATCCTGATGAACTACACGTCAATGACAACACTTTGATGGCAATGTTCTACAAATGTGGAGTAAGCGTTCCATAGGTCTTCCACCATTCGGCTGCAATGGGATTAATTAATATTAGTTGCTAATTTTCATGAAAAACAAACAACTATTATTAGGAAAAACACTTACCAGGGGCCAAAATAATCCTTTGTCTTATAGCCCCAGCTGAACCGAACAATTCATCAGCCATTCTATAACTTCCCAATTCCACAGTAGCCATGTCCTCATCCTGGGTAGTCTCGGACAACCTCTCAATAACCGTCATGAAGCCACGTTTCACCTCCCCATCCCTCTCAATGGATGCATTTGAAAAGTAGAATTAGGGATTGAGGTAATACCCTGCAGCATGCAAAGGATGGTGCAACTGACAATCCCTCATCTCCTTTGAAAGCATTTTGAATGCTTTCCTTAGCCCTCTCCATGGCTTCATAAATGTAAACCCATTACGGGTTTCTTCTCATTATCAACTAATCTCAATACAAACACAATTGGCCCCATAGCCTTGAGGCTATAAACTACATCAGCCCAAAAGGTAGGAAGTAGGACGGTATCCATTGCTCTCTTGGCCTTGGCTTCTTATGCACCCTTGCTGTGCAACCATTCATCCGATGTGAACATCTTACGAAGGTTGGTCTTTGAATTGTACAACCTTTGCAATGTCAAGAAGGTTGTAGCAAACCTTGTAACGCCATGTCTCACCAATTCAACACTATTGGTGAAGTTTCTCAACAGATTCAACGCCAAGGAATGGTTATAATGTAGCCAACAAACTTGATTCCTCTGTTTATGGCTCTCTTGATCCTTGTAAGCTTGCCAATGACTTCCAACATCAAATCTAGGCAATGTGTAGCACAAGGTGTCCAAAATAAATGTGGCCTCTTGGCCATCAGCAACTTGCCTAAAAGAATATATTATTTAATCAATTATGCCTAAATTAAATTTTCAATAAAAGAAATCAAATCAAATCAAATTACCGGCTAATTTATAATTGCTTCCGTTGTCCGTGATCACTTGGACAACTTTGGATTCTCCAATCTCCTCCACAAACTTGTCTAGCAATTCATGCACCTTCTCCTCGGTCTTCATATAAGAAGATGCATCAACACTCTTCACAAACATGGTTCCGGTAGGCGTATTCACCAAGAAATTAGTCAATGTTTTCCCTTTCCTATCTATCCAACCATCGGACACAATAGAACATCCATGGTTGTAACTCCAAACCTCATGGTTCCTTATCAAATCTTTGGTGTACTCTAACTCCTTCTTATGGAGAGGAACTCTACACTCATGGTAGCTTGGCGGCTTCAAATTAGGACCATATTGTCCCACAACTTCCAACATTTGCTTGAAGCTCTTTGTGCGTACCACGTTGAAAGCAATTCCATTTCTAACAAGGAATCGTTCTATGTATTGTAGAGTTATCGCCCTTGCCTCCTTAGCACAATGGTCCTTAATAAATATTCATTTGTTTAGTATTTTTTCCCAATTTTGTTGCTATTGTTGCATCCCTCATCATCCACACATCCATTGGCCCTTTGTAATTTTCTGACTTCTTTGGAAAAGTGTTTGAAGCTTCACTTGAATCTACAGCCACCTTCCCTTTTTTTACCGCCCTTATTTGTTGAATCTCTTCATCATCCTCATCTTCCTCCTCAACTTCATTCATGTAAACCATTTTATCGGCAACCTTTTTGGCAGCCGCTTCCCGCAGTTTTTTCTTCACATCTTCCGGGGTCTTCAAACACTTCCCAACATTTCCAACTGTGCCTAATTGATGCTACCTTGCTCTAGTTATACCACCATTGGTGGTTTTCCCACAAAAAACACAAGTAACTGCCTTTGTGTTCTTTTATCCTTTAAATAGTTAAGTCCAAGCAAGGTCAGTATTCTTCCCTGTTGGCCTATGCATTTCAGGTTCTGCAGCTGATTGAGGGGTCCCGAAGGTGTTTAAGGCTGCCATTCTCCAGCAGTGGACGCCGGAGGTGTTTAAGGGTGTTTAAGGCTGCTGAAAAACAGAAAAAGAAGGAGGAGGAACAACTTTGGACCTGCTGCAGTGGTCGCCGGAGTTGCAGAGGTCGCCGGAAAAGCTCGTTGGAGAAAGTATATGCAAAACAGTGAAAAGGGGGGGGGGAGTAGAGGAAGAAGGAAAGCCTGAAACGGCAGTGGTTGGGGCTGTTTAAGGCTACTGAAAACTGAAAAAGAGAAGACCCACTGTTGTTGGAGCTGCGGCAGTGGTGGTCGGAGTTGCAGAGCTCGCCAGAAAAGAGGAAACTCGCGCAAGAGGGAGAAGATGTTGAAGCAGTCCGCAGCAGAGAGAAAAGGGAGAAAACGGGAGAAGAAGAGGGAAAGGTTAGGTTTTCTGAATGAAAAGGAGAGAGGAGAAGAAATTACCTGCATACCCTTAAAAAAAAGTAGAAACGGCGCCATTTTACCCCAGCCGAAGGTCACGGCCGCGGTCCGCACGCCCGCAATAGTGGGAATCGCGCCGCGATCCCAACACTGTAGCACAGGGGGGCCGCTCCGCTCCATCGCGCCGCTATAGTGGCCACGATTCCGCTATTTGATAACTATATGTGACAGTTTAAAAATTTAAAGTGAAAATGGAAAATAAAAACAAAAAACGTTTTCTCAAACCAGGGAGATGTCCCATCTCTATATGAGCCATGTAATGATTTACATAGGATAAAAATCCAGAGGCCCTCAATTTTTGAAAACAATAATTACCTAGAAGCTTTGCAATAAGATCAGAGGGGCTAGCTTGAACAAGAACAATGGCAAAAGGCAATTCATTGTCCACTCACTGTATAATACAAGTTTTTTATTTTTGGTTTAAATTTAAGAAGAGGTGAAATATGCTTCAGAATGAACCAGCAGTTGAATGATATGACCCTTGCTTAACCAAAGTCTCCAGCTGTAAGAGTTGTTTCTAATTTTAAGTCATTCTTTCTAAGAAAGACATGACACAAAGTCACCTTGGCACAGCCACAATTAAAATAACATTATTCATTGCAGGACTTACAATTTAAGCCTAAAACATGCTTGTAACATTGAAATGTCAATAACTAGTACAGCATTTTTCAAATTGGAGGATAATTGCAAGAGGTCATTAGTAGTATGGTAAACCAAATGGAATATAACAAATTGCACAGAATAGACACAGTAGTGTAAAATAGAACCACAAGTACACAACACAACATACTACAATAAAACCTTTCAATTATGCCAAATGGGGCATATGGTCCAAGCAGTGCAATCTCAATACCCAACCAAGGATTATACTACAGTAGTGTTCTCTACTTTCACAGTTTGACTTAATCATGGAATCTAAGGATGCATCTCACAACAGAACAAACCAAAGGACCTAGACCAAACAGAAATATGCATCATACAAATTCATATAACAAGAGATTTTCAATGTGAAACCTTTCTCTATTCAATCCGGGAACATCGCCAGCAATTAACGCCATTAAAGCCATGCGGTACATATGGTCAGCAATTGATTCAGCACCTTTTATTCCATGATTAACCCATCCTTTCCTTTTTGTGGTCTACAAGGCACATATTTATGACAAAGGGAGACCAAATTATTATTCATGTTGCATAACCATTCTACATCGGCAATTATTCAGTTCATGTCATATTATTTTCTTTCAATATGAGTAACTACCTAAGTATAATCTGTCTACACCATACTGGATATAAATGTATAGTAAGAATAAATAAAAAGAATCTCAAGCTTCCAGGCCAAAGTGCACACATTTGTGACACGTATATTTATATAAGCATATGTAAATGATGTAGTAAGGAAACTATCATGGAAAATAATCACTCTCTTCTAAATTTATGCCTGGATGAACAGGAAGAACGGCGGACAATTAAAAGCATAGCTTCTATTAATAGAAATAATAGAAGCTGCTAAGTGCTAATAATAACTAAAAAATAGTAATTAAAGTTTCTAGGAAAAATGTGGGATGCTTTTGGGGATTTAGAGGTAGAGGAAGAAGAGAGCCAGGTCTCTTGGTCACCTAGAAATTAGTGAGCCGAAGAGTGTTAGTTCCTATTGTATATTCTTCGCCTCTGATTCAGTACTGCACAAAAGAAGATTTCTAATCCTATTTCTGGTCCAGTTCTATAAGAAATGTTATTCATTTCCCGGTCATGCGGATAAAAGAGTAAGGAAAAGTGTACAATGGTCAATGGAAAGTTCAAATATTAGTCAATCAAATGATAAGTTAGGAGGCTATGTTTTACAAAATATAAGTGCAGTTACAACCTCTGATCCGAAAATTGTAATAAAATGTAACAAACTCTCACCCCTTAACACTCTTCTCATGTTATGATTTCACCCACAGATGCAGGCTTTCCCATAGCATACAAATCACTAGAAAACAAAAAACATTGTGCATAATTGAAGTTTTTTATACTTCAATTAATCATATAACATTGTTAGTTTAATATGACTGTTAAAATAATTATTAACAAAGGATTTGTTTGAAAGAGCTAGTGACTTTTTTAAGTTTGTTCTAGCTAATTTCAATAAACTACATGACCTAACATAATAAAATAAACTTTTACTAAACTTATTTTAGTAGGTTTTATGATTAAATTTATAAGACAAACCCAAGAATTTGTCGTATCAACTCTTAGTTAAGTTGTGCACTTGACACAATCATATCTAAAAGAAAAAAAATTTAAATTTTAATAACATGTCAATCCAAGATCAACACGGTAAAATCCTTTAGCACCACCAAAAGTATATTTCAATTAAATTCTTTAGGATATATTTGATATCACTTTCCCTTAACAGTTTCCACAAACAACCAGAATAATAGCCTTTTCTCCCTTTCGCAAGAAAACAAGGGCAAATTGGGAATGAACACAATGATCAATGGATCTTTTAAATTCCAGAAATGCAGATAAAAAGATAAAGAAAAGGTGAACGTGTTCTGGCAGAGCAAGTACCTTAAGGCGGTTGCAGAGAGTAAGAAAATCGATGACAGAGGAAGAAGACGAAGCGGAGAAGCCAATGGAGTGCTTATTGCGTGAACCCAACCCATCCGAACCTGTTGCTTGGGACCGAACCGAGAGGAGCCTGAGGGTGGGGGCGTTGTCGCGGAACAAAACTTTGGGTGGGAGAATTGAGCGACGTGGCAAAGCGCTATGTAGAGACGGTACGCAACAACGCGCTGGAGAACAATTCATGGTTAATGGTTTTTTAATTTTCTAAAATTTGAGGAACGAAGTGGTAGTGATGAAGAATGATAGGTGACGACAGGAATCGGGACAATTGTTGCGTTTTGATCTTTCTTAGGCAAATGTAATTGTTCGTCTGAAGCGATGCTGTTGGTTGGTTGGTTGATTGTGAGTGTGTGATGTTTCTTGATGGTTCATCAACAATAATCATGGACCCTTATTTTGGGGTTCACTATTGGTCGTGTAAGCGTGGGTGGTTCGTCAAATGTGTATAACAGGCCTTCGCGGTTAGGTCCCTGCGGTTCTGAAGTAAACAGAGAGCCGAATCAATAATAAATAAATACTTCATTTGGTTAAAATGGAATACAAAAATCAAATTAGTTTGGTACGGTAGTTTTAAATTTCTGTTGTAAACATCATATACTTAGACTTAATACAATAAATATAAATTATATAGTAAATTTTAAAAATTATGAAAATAAAAAAGTATAATTTATCTTTTAATTATTTTTAGAAATAATTTACTGTGGTAGATATATATTATATTTTATATTATATATTAAACGTGTGTCTCATCCTACATGCTACAGTGACTCACATTATAATGTGTGTGTATATAATATATTTTGTCTATTTTTATTTATAAGACAATTTATATCAAACATATGTGTTCCCTCTTGGACTCGGAGGGACCCCTTATTCCCCCTCCCTTATTTTAGGAAAATATCTCTACCCCATAATCTTAGGAGATTATTATTATCCAATAAATATTGAGTTGAATTATCTTGATGTATAAATATTGCCCCAGAGTCCTTTTTGTAATTCAAGTGATATTTTGAATAATAAACCATATTTTCCTAAAGTAATTCTCTAGGGTTTGGTATTTACACGCTTAGAGTGGACATTTTGGTGTCTATCGTGGGGCCTGGTAAAATGGTTCCCATATCACATAGAGGAAGACTGGCTCTAAGAAGGAAGAAGATGATGTACCCGTAGCAATGCCAACCAAAGAGAAGAAGAAGACACCTGAGGAAATCAGGAAGAACACTAGGGCGGTGACAACCAATTGAAGGAGGTTTTAGCCCTTCTCAAGACACCGTAGCGTACCATGGAGGAGTTGAGAAAAGAAAACAAAGACCTGAGGAACCATTGGTCGAAGGAGAGAGACCTTCAGTAATCAGAATACCCAAGCTACAAAACCAAAATAAGACATACCGGAACCTTTAGTCCTTTATTCAGCATATCTATTCACGGAGGCTGTAATGGTAACCCCCACACCACTACATTACAAGTCGCTTGCAATGGAGAAGTATAATGGAAGAGGCGACTCAGTAGAACACCTCACCATGTTGTGTTTGAATATGTATACAGGTTCAAGAATGTTCAAAGATTTTGATAATGACAAGCACTCTTGAATGAAACCTATGCAAAAACAAAGATATGGAATCAGGTGCTGAGTAACAGCGAAGATAATCGATTAGGACACTTATGCTAATCGATTATGAGCTTTCTGTTTTGAAAGAAATTACATCAGGATGTAAGCTAATCGATTATGGGAATGAAGATAATCGATTACGAAGTCACTGGAATTAAGATAATCGATTATGTACTTGAACTAATCGATTATGAACTCACTGGAATTAAGATAATCGATTATACACTTGACGCTAATCGATTACAACCATCAAAAATGGGATTAAATGTATCAGGTATAATGCCTAATCGATTAAGGAAGCCATTCAATCGATTAGGAAACCACTGGAATTAAGGTAATCGATTACAATAGATGCTAATCGATTAGGAAGCTGCGAAATCCAATTAAATGCATCAGGTACAGATGCTAATCGATTACAGGAATTTAGATAATCGATTATTGACTCTCTGACTTGAAGCTAATCGATTACAACGCGAGGGTGTAATCGATTACACTAGTGGAAAAACACATTTAAGTGGGAAACCAGCTCATGTCTCCACCATTCTTCAAATCTCCACTAAGTGCAACGGCTAGAAAGAAGAAGGGCACACCTCAATACCTATTTTGGCTCTATAAATTGAAGAGGAACACAAGCACAAAGACACACCAAGAAGCTACAAATCCGTTGCTCTATTTTGTGCTTTGTAAGCCCTATTTCTTGTATTTTGAATTATATTTGTATATCCTCTCATCTTGAGAGATTAGAAAGTTTGTGAGAGCTATCATTGTCTATTCACTCTATTAAGAGAGTCACTCATTTGTAAACACTCCAAAAACACAAGAGATTTTTTCACTCTAGGTTGAGTGGTCACAAAGGTTGGGGTTCAACCTTTGGGTATTGAGAGTTTGAGAGATTGGGTGGGTTGCCCTAGTGCTAGTGAGGATTGAGTTCTTGAGTGTGGAACACTAGGAAGCTGCAATTGCTCATAGCTTGTATCTCTAAACTTCAATAGTGGAAATCCTCTAAGTGGGTTGCTTAGAGGCGAGACGTACACCGGATTGGGTGGAACTCGTTATATCGGTTTGCAAGCTTCTCTTCCTTACTCTTTTACTTTCATATACTGCATATTAATTGATTGGTGTTGATTGGTGTTGATTGTTTGAGAAGAGCACACTTAAACTTGCTTAATTTGTTATACTTCAAATATTGCACACCAAGTGTTTGCTAAATTGCCTCAGCAATATTTACCTTTGTAGTGCATTGCATATCATCCTTTACTTGCTTTCACTTGCATACTCTCATAAACTTGGTTATAGAAATCAATTTCAAAGGTATTCCAAGTAAAAGTTTTATAACTCAATTCACCCCCCTCTTGAGTATTGAGGCCACTTGAACAACAAGTGGTATCAGAGCTTGACTCTTGGTAGATCAAGCTTAACAGCTTCAAGAGACTAGATGGCCTCAAGTTCTCAAAATGTTTTTCCCGAGGGTGGTGCGATAAACAGACCTCCCGCTTTCAATGGGGAAGGGTATGCCTTTTGGAAAGAGAGAATGAAAATCTTCATTCAATCAATTGACTTGAGAATTTGGAATGCCATTGAAAATTGTCCTTATATACCAATGCATACAGTAGATAGTAAAAATGTCGAAAAACCTATAGATGAATGGACAAGCGAGGAAGAAAAGAAAGTCCAATATGGCTACAAGGCCAAAAATCTAATTACTATGACTTTAGGTCAAGATGAATTTTTTAGAATAATGACTTGCCAAACTGCTAAAGAGATGTGGGATACTCTACAAGTAACTCACGAAGGTACTAACGATGTAAAGGACTCTAAGATTAGTACACTAACTAGTCAATATGAGTGCTTTAGATTAAACTCTCATGAATCAATTGTTGATATGCAAAAAAGGTTCACTCTCATCATTAATCAACTCATTACACTTGGAAAGACTTACACTAACAAAGAGCTCATTCATAAAGTGTTGAAAAGTCTTAACAGAGAATGGCAACCGCTAGTTACCGCCATCAAACAATCTCCTAGCATAAACGAAATGTCTCTTGCCACACTATTTGGTAAGTTGCAGGAACAGGAACAAGAGCTGAAAGAATTAAAGATGGCGGAAGAGGAAGAAAAATCTTCCAAGAAAAAGGGTCTCGCTCTCAAGGCTACTTCCACAAATGAAGAAGAATCCGGAAGTGAACTTGATGAAGAAGAAGAGTTTGAACTATTTGTGAAACGCTTCGGGAAATTCATGAAAGGCAAACGCTTCCAAAGAAGCTTCAAAAACCCAAGTAAGAAACCTATCACTAAAGAAAATGCTTCCTCACCCAATTGTTTTGAATGTGGCAAGGAAGGGCACTTCAAAGCGGATTGCCCAAATCTTAAGAAGAAGGGAAAAGAGAAAAGAGGAAGAAGGAGAGCATATATAGCATGGGATGAAAATGAGATAAGCAGCTCGGATGACTCAGAAAATGAAGAAGCAAACCTTTGCCTTATGGCCAATCACCAAGAAGAAGATGATGAGGTAAACCTCCATGACTTAGATAAGGATGAATTACTTGATGCTCTAGAGGAATTGTATGATAAATTTACAAAAGTCTCCAATAGACTTAAGGTGTCTAGAAAAACTAGTGACACTCTAGAGATGCACCTTATGGAGGTTTGCAAAGATAATGAATGTTTAAAAGAAGAATTGAAAAACGCTCAAACATGTTCCAAAAGTAAACCTTGTGATTTTGCCAAGAAATGCGTTGATCTAGAAAATAAAGTCCTAGATCTAAACAAAACCTTAGAGAGGTTTACAAATGGTAGAGATAATCTGAATGTACTACTTGGAAATCAAAGATGCATGTTTGACAAAACTGGCTTAGGGTACAATTCTGTTAAAAAGGAAAAGCATTACAAAAACTTCTTTGTACCCCCTATGAGATCATCCTCACCTTTTATGAAATGCAATCATTGTGGTTCCAAAGGACATAGTGCTTATAAGTGTAGTGTTAGGAAACTAGGACCAAAGGTCTTAAGAAAGGTATGGGTTCCCAAAGGAACATCCCCACAAGCTAACCTAAAAGGACCCAACATAAAATGGGTACCTAGTTCTCTAAACTGATTTTGTTTTGTAGGTATGTTTCAAGGCAAGCAACACCCATTGGTACTTGGATAGTGGGTGTTCAAAGCATATGACGGGAGACATAAGCAAATTTACATCATTCACTCCCAAAAGGAAAGGAAGTGTCACCTACGGAGACAACACTAAAGGAAGAATCCTAGGCATTGGAAATATTGGTAAGAATTCTTCCACCTCCATAAGTGACGTATTGTATGTTGAAGGCCTCAAACATAATCTATTTAGCATAAGTCAATTATGTGACAAAGGATATAGAGTTTTATTTGAATCCAATTGTTGTATAATTGAGAATAAGCTAAACAAAGAGGTCAAATTTGTTGGAAAAAGAATTGATAACATTTACATGATTGATGTGGATAGTTTGTCTACAAATGATGAACAATGCTTCATTTCTAAAGAGGATGAAACTTGGCTATGGCATAAAAGAATAGCTCATATACATGTAGACCACTTGAACAAACTTGTTTCTAAAGATTTAGTAATTGGTCTACCAAAGCTTAAATTTGAAAATAGATTTTGTGATGCATGTCAAAAGGGAAAACAAGTAAAGGCATCTTTTCAATCCAAAAACATTGTTTCTACTCAAAGGCCTTTACAACTTTTGCACATGGACTTATTTGGACCATCCAAAATCAAAAGCTTTGGAGGTAATTACTATGGTCTAGTTATAGTAGATGACTATTCAAGATATACATGGACATTGTTTCTTGCTCATAAAAATGAAGCATATCATGCATTCAAGAAACTTGCAAAGATTATCCAAAATGAGCAAAACTCAAAAATTGCATCCATTAGAACCGATCATGGGGGAGAATTTGAAAATCAATCCTTCGAAAAGTTTTGCGAAAAACATGGTATTAATCATAACTTTTCAGCTCCTAGAACTCCACAACAAAATGGAGTAGTTGAAAGAAAGAATAGATCTTTAGTGGAGCTTGCTAGAACCATGCTAAATGAAAACAATATTGCAAAGCACTTTTGGGCCGATGCGGTAAACACCGCATGTTATGTTATGAATAGATGTTTAATAAGGCCTATTTTAAAGAAAACCCCCTATGAGCTTTACAAGGGTAGAAAACCCAACATTGCATACTTTCATATTTTTGGATGTAAATGTTTTGTGCTCAACAATGGAAAGGATAATCTAGGAAAGTTTGATGCAAAATCTGATGAGGCAATATTCCTAGGATATTCTCAATCAAGTAAATCTTATAGAATTTTCAACAAACAAACAAATACCATTGAAGAATCGATACATGTTAAATTTGATGAAAATAGCCATAACCCTCCGAGAAAGGAAGATGTTGATGATCTTGTAGGTACTTTCCAAGAAATGAACTTGGAAGACAAAGAAGAAGTCAACAATGATGGAGGTGTAACATAAATTGAGAGACAACAAGATTGGGTAACCTTGAAGGATCATCCCTTGGACAAAATCATTGGAGAAATAACCAAAGGGGTAAGTACTCGAAACGCCATTAGAAATGCATGCAATCACTTGGCTTTTGTATCCCAAATTGAACCCAAAAATATTGATGAAGCCATTATTGATGAACATTGGATGTTGGCCATGCAAGAAGAGTTAAACCAATTTGAAAGAAATGAAGTTTGGGAACTTGTGCCAAGACCCAATGACCATCTAATAATAGGCACCAAATGGGTTTTTAGAAATAAGCTAGATGAAAATGGTATAATAACAAGAAACAAAGCTAGACTAGTTGCAAAGGGATACAATCAAGAAGAGGGAATAGATTATGAAGAAACGTATGCTCCCGTAGCTAGGTTAGAAGCCATTAGGTTATTGCTAGCTTTTGCATGTTGTATGGATTTCAAACTTTATCAAATGGATGTCAAAAGTGCATTTTTAAACGGCTTCATTCAAGAAGAAGTTTATGTAGATCAACCTCCCGGCTTTGAAAATCACAAATTTCCAAACCATGTCTTCAAATTGAGAAAAGCTTTATATGGTTTGAAACAAGCTCCAAGAGCTTGGTATGAAAGGCTAAGCAAATTCCTTTTAGAACACAACTTTGAAAGAGGAAAGGTTGATACTACATTGTTTATAAAACGCAAAAATAATGACATTCTTTTGGTACAAATTTATGTTGATGACATAATATTTGGTGCTACTAATGAAAATCTTTGTCAAGAGTTTGCCAAGATTATGCAGAATGAGTTTGAAATGTCCTTGATGGGAGAACTCACCTTCTTCCTTGGACTACAAATAAAACAAGCCAATGATGGAACGTTCATTAGCCAAACTAAGTATTGTAAAGAGCTACTCAAAAGGTTTGAAATGGACAAGGCAAACGAAATAGCTACACCCATGAGCACATCTTGCTACTTAGACAAAGATGAAAAGGGTAAGGACATTGAAATCACCAAATATCGAGGTATGATTGGATCTTTACTATATTTAACTGCTAGTAGACCCGATATTATGTTTGCGGTATGCATGTGTGCTAGATATCAAGCATGTCCTAAAGAATCACACTTAACTGCCGTAAAAAGAATTTTGAAATATCTTGTGGGTACTCAAAATGTTGGTTTGTGGTATCCCAAAGGCGTTGAATGTAATCTTTTAGGATATTCCGACTCTGACTTTGCTGGCTGTAAACTTGATAGAAAAAGTACTAGTGGCACATGTCATTTACTTGGTAGCTCCCTTGTTTCTTGGCATAGCAAGAAGCAAGCAAGTGTTGCATTATCGACGGCTGAGGCAGAATATGTAGCCGCCGGTAGTTGTTGTGCTCAAATTCTTTGGATGAGACAACAACTTCTTGATTTTGGCATTGTTTTAAACAAAGTACCCATCAAATGTGATAATACTAGTGCTATTAACATCTCAAAGAATCCAGTAATGCACTCTAGAACCAATCACATTGAGATTAGGCATCATTTTATTAGAGATCATGTGTTAAAAGGGGATTGTGTACTTGAACATGTTGAAACTTCTAGGCAACTAGCAGATATTTTCACAAAACCCTTGGCTAGAGAACAATTCATTCACATTAGAAGAGAATTAGGCATTCTTGATATGTCAAATTGTGTTTGAATGATGGAATATTTTGATAAGAACTATGTTGTATGGCATGATGAATGGTAGATGTTACATTTCAAGTTTGGAACCTTGCTGTATGAAAAATTTGAAGGTTTTGAATCAATAATCGATTACATGACTGCTCACAATCGATTACTATGCTTCTGTTTCCATTATAATCGATTAGTCCAAGCCCCTAATCGATTACAATCATTCTGTTTCTAAGATAATCGATTACCATTGATCCACAATCGATTACAAAGCTTTTGTTTCAGGTACAAAACGTTTCCTCTTCTCCATAATCGATTACCACCTTGCTCCAATCGATTAGGACGGTTCTGCTTCTTAAATAATCGATTAGTCAAAGGCTCTAATCGATTATGCTCTGCACAAAACATTTGGAATTCCCCAGAAACAGTGAGCTAATCGATTACCACCTGCCTAGTAATCGATTAGCCTCGGTTCTGAAGAGTCAAAATTGCAGTTTCCAAGGCATACTCGAACCACTCCCTCTCTTAACTCACCTCACTCCTTTCTAAACTTACTTCCCTCATTCCTAAACCTAATTCTCACCTATAAATACCCCTCTCTTCACCTTCTCATCTCACACTACCTCCTTCCTCTCAAATCTCTCCAAAACTCTCAAACACTCTTCTCTCTTCATCTTCTTCTTTGCCCTCTTCACCATGTCTTCCTCTCGCAATGTCAAGAGAGCTAGGTCCTCTGTAGCTCAGGCCCATAACCCCCTTGATTTTTCAAGGTTCTTTGCCTCCCCTAGAGACCTGCAGAACTTCATGAAAAACTTCTCTGAAAAGGAGATAATGACACCCCACTACACCATCTCTGACACCTTCGACAATCCTAGCCTAACCTTCACCCAAAGCCTTCACCATTACAACCTCTTTCCCTTCCTTTCCCTCAAGGAAGAAGAGTACTACCCTGAACTGATAAGGGTATTTTACTGCAATCTCCGCCTTGTGAATGGCATGGTGGAATCCAAGGTAAAGAACACAACCATCAAGCTATCCAATGCCCAATTCGCGGAAATTTCTAAGCTGCCCCTCAATGATGTTGAGTTTGACGGAGGAGAACCCGAGGATGAATGGGGTTTTAATCCTATCACTGCCCGCCGCTCTTTGTGGAAAGTGGATCCTCCAATGAGCAACCACAAGCTGGTAGGCCACTTGACCATGAATAACCACTTACTTCACTTTTTCTTGGTCAAGATGATTGTTCCGCGTGCTGGGAACTATGCTCTGGTGGAAGAGGATGACGTCCTCTTAATGTGGGCAATGTTGAACTCTAAGGAGATCAACTGGATTCAGTTGGTCAAATTTCATATGCGCCATGCGAAGGACCAGCAAAAGCTCCCCTATGGCATCCTCCTCACTAAGATTTTTAAATATTGTGGAGTTGATTTGGCCGGAGAACTCTCTGAGAAAGTGCCCCCAAGAGCATGCATTGGCACTCCCCACCTCAACAAAATGGGCATGATCTGCATTGCTGGAAGGTGGATTCTCAGGAGTGACCGAGTCCATGGTGCCAATCCATTTGCTGAACCTGCTGCTGCTCCTCCTCCTCCTCCTCAACCACAAGCTGCACCATCAGCCTCTTCATCTGCACCCCAAGCTGACCCATTTGCATCTCTCTACGCCCATCTTGACCGTCGCTTCGATCGCCTTGAAAACTCCCTTCAAGAGTTTTCAATGACCGAGCAGCAACACTTCGAGTTGATGCAACAACGCTATGAAGAGCTGTCCCACCAAGTCTCTGAACTTCGCTTTTTCAATCCGGATAATTAGATCCTTAGTCATGTTTTTGTTTAGGGTGCTTATGTTATTGTTCTTTTTTTTTAATTATGAATAATTTTGCTTTGTGTATTTCTCATCCGTTTCCCATTCAATAAAATTATTTCGTTTCAGTTCACATTATATCTCTTTCATTGCACGAATTATTTTTGATGATTCCAAAGGGGGAGAAGAATATCTGTTCATATCTTGTTTAACTCTTGTTTAAAATCTAAAAAAGATAGGATTAATAAATTCCTTTTGATAGGGGGAGACTTAGCAAGAGATAATAGATAAGAGATAAGAGAGTTAGCAAGAGATAAGAGATAAAAAGAGATAAGATATTTGCTGCAGAATGAGATAATGTTTTAGTTAAGAGATAAAGATTCTGATTTTTTTTTACTTGGTAATATAATCTGCTATTTTTGAAAAACTGATAATGCAGCAGCGATATTGTTTAGAGATAAGCTTAAATTGTTTAAACTAACAACCCTCAAGAGATGAACATAGTTGTCATCATCAAAAAGGGGGAGAATGTGTTTGAATATGTATACAGGTTCAAGAATGTTCAAAGATTTTGATAATGACAAGCACTCTTGAATGAAACCTATGCAAAAACAAAGATATGGAATCAGGTGCTGAGTAACAGCGAAGATAATCGATTAGGACACTTATGCTAATCGATTATGAGCTTTCTGTTTTGAAAGAAATTGCATCAGGATGTAAGCTAATCGATTATGGGAATGAAGATAATCGATTACGAAGTCACTGGAATTAAGATAATCGATTATGTACTTGAACTAATCGATTATGAACTCATTGGAATTAAGATAATCGATTATACACTTGACGCTAATCGATTACAACCATCAAAAATGGGATTAAATGTATCAGGTATAATGCCTAATCGATTAAGGAAGCCATTCAATCGATTAGGAAGCCACTGGAATTAAGGTAATCGATTACAATAGATGCTAATCGATTAGGAAGCTGCGAAATCAAATTAAATGCATCAGGTACAGATGCTAATCGATTACAGGAATTTAGATAATCGATTATTGACTCTCTGACTTGAAGCTAATCGATTACAACGCGAGGGTGTAATCGATTACACTAGTGGAAAAACACATTTAAGTGGGAAACCAGCTCATGTCTCCACCATTCTTCAAATCTCCACTAAGTGCAACGGCTAGAAAGAAGAAGGGCACACCTCAACACCTATTTTGGCTCTATAAATTGAAGAGGAACATAAGCACAAAGACACACCAAGAAGCTACAAATCCGTTGCTCTATTTTGTGCTTTGTAAGCCCTATTTCTTGTATTTTGAATTATATTTGTATATCCTCTCATCTTGAGAGATTAGAAAGTTTGTGAGAGCTATCATTGTCTATTCACTCTATTAAGAGAGTCACTCATTTGTAAACACTCCAAAAAACACAAGAGATTTTCACTCTAGGTTGAGTGGTCACAAAGGTTGGGGTTCAACCTTTGGGTATTGAGAGTTTGAGAGATTGGGTGGGTTGCCCTAGTGCTAGTGAGGATTGAGTTCTTGAGTGTGGAACACTAGGAAGCTGCAATTGCTCATAGCTTGTATCTCTAAACTTCAATAGTGGAAATCCTCTAAGTGGGTTGCTTAGAGGTGAGACGTACACCGGATTGGGTGGAACTCGTTATATCGGTTTGCAAGCTTCTCTTCCTTACTCTTTTACTTTCATATACTGCATATTAATTGATTGGTGTTGATTGTTTGAGAAGAGCACACTTAAACTTGCTTAATTTGTTATACTTCAAATATTGCACACCAAGTGTTTGCTAAATTGCCTCAGCAATATTTACCTTTGTAGTGCATTGCATATCATCCTTTACTTGCTTTCACTTGCATACTCTCATAAACTTGGTTATAGAAATCAATTTCAAAGGTATTCCAAGTAAAAGTTTTATAACTCAATTCACCCCCCCTCTTGAGTATTGAGGCCACTTGAACAACACATGTTAGTAACTAACTTTTTCATCCTTGGGGCGTCCAATGCCCTTCTATGCAAAACCTTCTCTACCACTCTCACCAAAATCCGCTCTGCACTGGTTCTTGCACAATCCACCGAGGAGTGTACCATGTTTCACAGAGCTTACAGAGAAATTCCTCAACCAGTTTGCCTTCAGTCATGCGGTCCAACAGACTTCACACAGTTTGTTCAACCTGAAGTAGGGATGAAGGGAGATACTTAATAAGATGACCCAGAAAATACAGGTAAATTTTTCACGTTTTATAAATCATTAATTAATCGAATAATTAGAATGGTGAGACTTTAATCAACTCCCCGGATCTATGAAAAGCCACTCTCATATATAGAGATATGAGAGGGTAAATTAAAATGATTTCATGAGGAATTTCTAAATAAAAATAGCAGAAGAATTAATTAAATTGATGTTACACGATTGAATCTAAGAGAAAGGATTTCATGAGGTTCCATGATTCATAATATGTCCAAAAACACCTTTAAGATGATGCAAGATAAGGGTTTGATGCATAAGAAATAAAAATTAATTGGAACAAAACAATTGGGGCATCAGAAGGCTACTCGCTCAAGCGAGAGCCACACTCGCTTCAGCAAGCTCACGTGGTAACACTTGAGTGAAGCCAGGAAGAATGTTGAGTGAAGAAAAGAATGGGTATCAGGGGTCCTCTCACCTGAGCGAACCCCATCGTGCTTGGGCGAGATTCATTAACCAACCTTGGGCGAGCCAGCGAAACGCTTGAGCGAGAGCGAAGATTTGCCTCAAGAACCAATCTCGCTTGAGCGAGTTCCACCTCGCTTACTCGCTCAAGCGAGAATGCTCTAGTAGCATCAGGGACTCACTGCCCGATTTTCGCTTGGGCAAGGCAAGGCTCGCCTGCGTGAAAATTATCCGGTGTCCATTTCTCTTCCTTTCGCTTGAGCGATTCCCGAGCCATGACCATTTCGCCTGAGCGAAAATGGTCCAGTGCCCAACCACTGATTCCAGACCAATCTCGCTTGGGCGAGAACTGTATTCGCTTGGGCGAATTTCAGCCAGTGGCCACACCCCTGTTTCACAAGGCTCTCGCTCGAGCGGGACTACCACTCGCTTGAGCGAGTTCTGCAGAACTTGTGCAGAAACGTGGATTTTACACAACTTAGCATCTCAATTCTCATCTCCTACCATTTTGACCCATCCTAATGCATTAGATGTACTACATTATATAATTATGAGTCCTCCTAATTGTTCATACACTTCAAATCAAATTTCTTTCTCTCAATGTGTAGGATTTAAGCTCATTTCTACAAAACTTCACAAAATGCTAAAAGTTATGAAATACCTCATTCATTCATGAAACTAAACACCAACAAGCATCATAATTCATCGTATTACATCATTTGGGTCATTAATGAAAATTGGCCATGCACACCAAGGTCCAATTTTCCTACATGACCCTCAAAATTATCAAATACAATCTAGATCACAAAATAGGCATACATACACCCTATATGCTATACAAAAATCTAGATTTTGCCGGCCAAGGCACTTCCTATACCACTATTTACCTCCTTCCTCAAAATGTACTTCAAAAGAGATTCACTCCTCCCATGAATGACCTGTATCATAAATCTAAAAAATGGACAACATGGGAGAGTGAGTCATACATTCTAAAAGAATGAATATGAATACCACGTGATTATGTACATATGCATCAAACATGTATACTTTGCATACACACATCATTCACCATCTCAATCCTTATCATAATACTATCATAAGTATATTACATATGACATTATGGACCAAGCAAGGTATACAAGCATATACATAATCAAATCCTGCAACATTTGGACTATCACATAATATATCACTATACTCAAATTATTTTTAGTATTCATATCTTTATGTTGTCTTAACATATTATATCATCCCCAATACATCCATCATCATAACTCATCTCCTTTGGCATACTTTCTTGCTATATGCAAATACTCTTAAGCTAATGCATATGTACAATGGAATATTTCAACAATTGCAGATCTGACTATGGGAAAATAACACCGATTGTGGGACTCAAGTATGATCATCTAACCATACCCCTACTGTAGTAGTAAAATGTGTACACTTATTCTTAAAATTTGCATGCATATCACCAAATATTTTACTGGTACCAAACCGCATCGCCCATCATGCAACACTTGTTCATTTTCACCATGACCGCGACATACCAGATATTTGACATATGGTGTTGTGGGCCAACCATGAGTTATATCATGGCAGCTGTGATCCCAAGGACCACCGGGGACACCTGCTCATCAAGAGCCACCCCCCACAAGGGTCAACCACATACGGCTCCCCGTAGCACAACATGGGAAGCTTCGTGACTTACACACCGAGTCACAGGGGAAATACAAATTGCTCATTCATAGAGCCGTCCTCCCACTGGGCCAACCGGGGGAATCCCCTAAAATTCCAACACCGGCAGCTATGCAGTATGCAATGGATGCAAATGCCAATCATATGCATTTCTCACTCTATGCATCCTATACATGTCACTCACCATACATCATCATCATCATCACCATCACCAATATCACCACAAGGTTTTTAGTGGATCTATTATTGTTAGTTAACATCATTAGTTTAAACTTTTATGTGGCATTCTCATTATTGTTTTATTCATATCATTCAATTCCATCATGAACATAATGACATCAATCTTTCACTATCAAACGAGGCATACTATACATTCACACCCATTCTCAATCAAACATCATCAACATTTATTTCACATTTATGGTGGACAAGAACACATCATATTATCAAACAATCCACCCTGCGATATAGCACACCATGATTATTCTAAATGCACCAAAGCATGTTGCCAAACCACATCACCAACATCATACACAACATTACACTTCCCATAGCAATTCAAGCAAGGCAACCATGCATATCAACACATATGGTAATCAAATACTATTCAAATTCATGCATTTAGAACACAAGGACTCCTCTCCTACCTCAAGAGAAGAATTTCGATTGATACGACGCACCCGCCTCGTCGTTCGAAATGGATCCTACATAATCATACATGTAAAATCCTAATTAATCAACCATTCAAGACACAATTTAGCTTTAATTAGCCATAAGCATATCTATAATTTCATAACATGTATAGAACATGTTATAGACATTATTTTCATCATTTGTTAGGCTTCGGGAATTCCTTTCCATCAAGCCACATTCATTAAATTCAATGGCTACAAAACAATCATAGCCCTAACCTTCACAAATACCACACCAATCAATACCCATACACCCAATGGCTTGTATTTGCTCTCAATCACACTATCCAACCAATATTTATAACTTTCCTCCATTCTTAAAAGCTAGGGTTTCTTTAAAATCCAACAACACTCATTAATGCATCATTAGTCTTCATCACCTTCCAACCATAAATGCACCACCACCATTAACCCCTCATAAATATTCACATTTATGGTAACCCACTCTAGGGTTCAAGCATTAAATACCCCTAGTAAATACCCATTCACATGCATGGCTCCCCAAACCTTAAAAACTCATAACCACATCATTATCCCATCCAAAAATTGGTAAAAAAGGCTTACCTCACCCAAAAACAAAATGGGTTCCAAGAGGAGGGAGATACAATATGAAAATGGAGGGGAAGAAGAAGAAGACTTCAACTTCAATGGCCTCTTTCCAAGCTTCTTGAAAACGAAAATGAGAGGAGGGTGAAGTTGTGTCACCTTGGCTTAGGGTTTGGAAGAAGAAGAAAATGAAGAAGAAGTAGAGAAGAAGAATGACCAACGGGTTTTCCAAGGGGAACAAGAAGCCAACGAGAGTTTAAGAAGAGGAATTGGGTTTTTGCTTTATTTTTAATTCCATTCATTAAAATTTCATCGTTTTACGACAAATAGGAACTCTGTTGGGGCTCAATACATAATTTAAAAATTATTCCGAATACATATTCAGACTCCCAATATTATTCTTAATAGCCCTTACCAATATCATCTCAATTAGAGATACTTGGTCTGACGCCCACATTTCAATCGGGTTAGTTTTTAGCTTGTCCGGTCTCCATAAACCACAAACAGTCCCCAAGAATCTTAGTTTAATTATTTCTAATATTTTAGGACATTAATTATTCCACATACAATTATTCAATATTTATTTCCTTAATTAATCCTCTATTTTAAAATTTTGGGATGTTACAATCCACCCCACCAAAAAGAAAATTTCGTCCTCGAAATTTAACATACCAGATTCGAATACATCAGGGTATCGCTATCTAATGTCGTCCTCACGTTCCCATGTGAATGTCTCCACATTTCCATGCTTCCAAGCGACCTTCACCAAAGGTGCCAACTTGTTCCGCAATCTCTTTACGGAATGCTCGATAATGCGAACAAAAACAGGAGGAATAGATAAATCATCACGTACATCGACATCATCTATAGGAATCACATGTAGAGGATTATGGACATATTTCCTCAACTGGGATACATGAAAAACATATGTAGATTTGCGAGATACGGAGGGAGTGCTATCCGATAAGCAACGTCGCCAATCCGCTCAAATACCTCGTAAGGTCCAATGAATCTAGGGCTCAACTTTCCATTTTTCAACGCTCTTCCAATCCCTTTATCACGTGAAACCTTCAAAAACACATGGTCACCCACTTGAAACTCAAGTGGTTTATGCCTCTTGTCATAGTAACTCTTCTGTCGGTCCTGAGCAATCTTCATACTCTCTTGTATCTTTTTAATCTGCTCAATAGTCTCCTGAACAATTTCCGGCCCTAAAGCCAAGTTCTCACCAACCTCAAGCCAACACATAGGGGTTCTACACTTTCGTCCATACAACGCCTCATACGGTGCCATGCCAATGCTAGAGTGAAAGCTGTTGTTGTAGGTAAACTCGATTAAAGGCAAGTATTTCACCCATGAACCACTGTGTTCTAAAACACAAGCACGTAACAAGTCTTCAAGACTCTTAATAGTCCTCTCAGATTGTCCGTCTGTCTGAGGGTGATAAGCTGAACTTAACTTCAATTTGGAGCCCATGGCCTCATGTAGGCTTCCCTAAAATCGAGAAGTAAAGCATGAGTCTCTATAAAAAACAATACTAGATGACACCCCATGTAATCTCACTATCTCCTTAATGTACAGCTGCGCCAGATCCTCTAAGGAACTCTTCATGTTAATCGGCAGAAAGTGCGCACTCTTCATCAAACGATCTACAATCACCCAAATTCCATCATAATTGGACCTTGTCCTAGGTAGACCAGACACAAAGTCCATAATAATAGTATCCTACTTCTAAACAGGGATCTCCAAAGGCCTCAAATAACCAGATGGTCTTTGATGCTCGACCTTCACCTTCTGACAAATAAGGCAAGATGCTACAAAATTCGCCACGTCATATTTCATACCGGGCCACCAAAACTTCTTCTTCAAGTCTTGATACATCTTGGTAGATCCAGGATGAATGCTCAGTACGCTTTTGTGAGCTTCCTTAAGTACACATTTTCTCACATCACCACTTGAGGGAACATAAATTTGACCCTTCACACGCCAAATGCCATCTTGACCTTCAACTAGGAACAAATTCTTCCCTCTCTCTTGGGCTTTCTTCATCTCAATTAGATATTCATCATCGGGTTGTTGTACCTTCACATATTCAAGAAACTCATTCGTGACTTTCAACATTTCAAGCGACATCTTCTTGGGAGTATATGTCTCCATGCCCACATTCAAATCTCTAAATTGTTCTATCAGCTTCATCTCTTTCGCCATCATCATAGAGATATGCAACGACTTCCGGCTCAAAGCATCGGCAACCATATTTGCCTTTCCGGGATGATACCTCAGCTCAAACTCATAATCCTTTAGGAATTCCATCCATCGTCTTTGGCGCATATTAAGTTCCTTTTGGTCAAACAAATACTTAAGGCTCTTGTGATCACTAAAGACTACAAACTTAGAACCATATAAGTAATGTCGCCACAACTTCAAAGCAAACACCATCGCCGCCAATTCCAGATCGTGTGTAGGATAATTAACCTCATGCGGTCGCAATTGTCGTGACGCATAGGCTATCACACGCTTGCACTGCATCAACACACAACCAAAACCATGCATAGATGCATCACAATACACTACAAATTCATCTGTTAAATCGGGTAGTGCCAACACCGGTGCGGTAGTAAGTCTTAGCTTCAACTTTTGAAACCTTTCTTCACGTTCACGAGTCCACACAAATGGTTGATTCTTACGAGTCAACTTCATCAACGGTAAGGCTAAGCGGGAAAATCCTTCAATAAATCTCCGGTAATAACCGGCAAGACCAAGGAAACTTCTTATCTCCGTTACAGACGTCGGTCTTTCCCAAGCCATAACAGCTTCCATTTTTAATCTATCAACAGCAACTCCATCACCGGAAATCACATGACCAAGAAAAGAGATTTCACTCATCCAAAATTCACATTTAGAGAGTTTAACATACAATTCTTTCTTTCAAAGAATAGACAATACAAGACGAAGATGTCTTTCATGCTCTTCATGACTCTTGGAGTATACCAAAATATCATCGATAAACACGACAACGAATTGATCAAGATACTCGTGAAAAATATGATTCATGTAATCCATGAAAATCGCAGGAGCATTTGTCACTCCAAATGGCATCACTACGTACTCATTGTGTCTATATCGCGTTCAGAAAGCAGTTTTTGGGATATCTTCGGTCTTCACTCGAATTTGGTGATATCCAGAATGCAAGTTAATCTTAGAGAACACAACAACACCCTTCAATTGATCTAAAAGATCATCAATGCGAGGAAGAGGATATTTGTTCTTAATAGTTAGCTTATTGAGTTGGCGATAATCAACGCACAATCTCATGCTTCCGTCCTTCTTTTTCACCAACAACACAAGAGCACCCCAAGGAGACACACTTGGGCGAATAAACTCCCGTTCAAGTAATTCCTCGACTTGTTTCTTCAACTCAGTCAACTTCATAGGAGATATCCTATAAGGAGCTCTAGAAATAGGCTCAGCGCCAAGAATGAGATCAATAAAGAATTCTACTTCTCGTGGAGGGGGTAATCCAGGAATCTCACCCGGAAACACATCGGGAAACTCTGAAACAATAGGGATTCCATAAGACTGGGACGTAACATTCCCATCAACCAAACAAAACATCATAAGAAGCTGAGAGATACCTTGCACATCAAAGCCTTCAGCATTCGAAGTCGGGAAGATCACCGTCTTGTTATGACAATCCACCAAGACCTTGTTAGCGAATAACCAGTCCATGCCTAGAATAATGTCCAGGTCCTTCATAGGCAAACAGACGAGGGATACAATAAACTTTCTACCCTCAAGGTTCATCTCAACATTCTCACATTGAGTCACCGATCTTAAACAAGTACCGGTTGGTGTAGTTACCAATATGGAACCCTTCATCATACACACAAGTTCTCTCAAGCACCTCACACAATCCTCAGATATAAATGAGTGCGTAGCACCAGAATCAAAGATAATATTTATCAAAATACCAAGGATCTCACACTCACCACGAACGAAGTCTTCTGCTTGAGTGACTTCCTCACTAGTAACTACAAACACCCTACCAGCAGCTTGTAGTTGATCACCACCATTGCGGTTACCATTTCTTCCACCATGGCCATTACCTCGACCATTGCCATTTCTTCCACCGTTATGATTTCCACCACAGCCACCATTTCAGCCACCATTATAACCATTTCCGTTTCCACGACCACGGCCTCCAAAGCCACCATGGCCTCTACGGTTACCATTTGGATTCATATGTACAGGAGTATTGGCATTAGCATTCCTTACATTCAATGGGCAATTAGGAAGGATATGCCCCGGTTGATTGCATTGGTAGCACACCACATCATCTTGTGGACAATCACATGCCAAATGATTAGCACCACACTTGAAGCAAGTTAGGCCTTGGACATTTCCACAACCTTGGTTACCACCACCGTAACCACCCCTAAAAGCACCACATCCTCTAGCATTGGAGGATCCATCACGAAGGAATTTGTTCTTCTTAAAGTGACCTTGCTTCTTGAAACTAGAGAATTGGCCTTTCAACCTAGGCCGTGCTTTCCATGACTCGAAGGAGCCATATCATCTTCTTCATAGATTTGACACTTATTTACAAGCGTCGGAAATCTTCTGATTTCTTGATGTCGGATAGCCCGCTTGATCTCAGGCCTCAACCCATTTTCAAACTTCACACATTTCGATGCCTCAGCACCCTCTTGTTGATAGGGCGGATAGAACACACAAAGCTCTTTAAACTTGGAGGCATACTCTTCCACCATCATGCCACCTTGCTTAAGTTCCAAAAACTCAAACTCTTTCTTACTTCTGTAGCTATCAGGAAAATATTTCCTCAAGAACTCCACCTTGAAGTTTTCCCAAACCAAGGGAATATCAACAGATATCATGCGTCCCCTAGTAAGATGCCACCAAGCTTCAACTTCATCATGGATCATAAAGACCGCATATTCCACCTTTTGGGCTTTATAACATTTGAAGCTAGCATATATTCTTTCTAAGTCGTTGATCCAAGCATAAGCATCCTTCGACTTATAACCTCCATGGAATTCTGAAGGTTTCCTCTTGAGAAATAAATCAAGACCTTGGGAGCCTTGTCCCATATTCAGCTGGCCTTGTCTTTCCAAGAGATCAGCAAATCGATTCAAGGTATTTGCCATAGTAGCAGCCTCGCGGTTAGGTCTACCAGCCATATCTTAAGCCTATACATCAAAACATGGCTCACACATGAGTAAACTAGACCAAACAATAACCTTTCGACTTATGAATTCAAAGATTTTAGCCGCCATGATCACACCATATTCATTATCGAAGGTAAATAGTGTTAGGACTCTTGGCCCGACTCAACGACTCTAAACACAAAACTCAATTCAATGATAGCAGCTATAATTCAACCAACTAATCCATAAATCAATCATTCATAGCTCATATGATTCAATCATAAGCAATAACTATATGGACAACATCAATTATAATCGTATCAAAAGTAACCATTGCTCTGATACCAGGTTGAGATGACCCAGAAAATACGGGTAAATTTTTCGTGTTTTATAAATCATTAATTAATCGAATAATTAGAGTGGTAAGGCTTTAATCGACTCCCCAGATCTATGAAAAGCCACTCTCATATATGGAGATATGAGAGGGTAAATTAAAATGATTTCATGAGGAATTTCCAAATAAAAATAGTGGAAGAATTAATTAAATTGATGTTATAATATTGAATCTAAGCGAAAGGATTTCATGAGGTTCCATGATTCATAATATGTCCAAAAACACCTTTAAGATGATGCAAGATAAGGGTTTGATGCATAAGAAATAAAAATTAATTGGAACAAAACAATTAGGGCATCACAAGGCTACTCGCTCAAGCGAGAGCAACACTCGCTTGAGCGAGCTCACGTGGTAACGCTTGAGCGAAGCCAGGAAGAATGCTGACCGAAGAAAAGAATGGGTATCAGGGGTCCTCTCGCCTGAGCGAACCCCATCACGCTTGGGAGAGATTCATTAACCAACCTTGGGCGAGCCAACGAAATGCTTGAGCGAGAGCGAAGATTTGCCTCAAGAGCCAATCTCGCTTGAGCGAGTTCCACCTCGCTTACTCGCTCAAGCGAGAATGCTCTAGTAGCATCAGGGACTCACTGCCCGATTTTCGCTTGGGCAAGGCAAGGCTCGCCTGGGTGAAAATCGTCCAGTGTCCATTTCCCTTCCTTTCGCTTGAGCGATTCTCGAGCCATGACCATTTCGCCTGAGCGAAAATGGTCCAGTGCCCAACCAATGATTCTAGACCAATCTTGCTTGGGCGAGAACTGTATTCGCTTGGGCGAATTTCGGCCAGTGGCCACACCCCTGTTTCACAAGGGTCTCGCTCGAGCGGGACTACCACTCGCTTGAGCGAGTTCTGTAGAACTTGTGCAGAAACATGAATTTTACACAACTTAGCATCTTAATTCTTATCTCCTACCATTTTGACCCATCCTAATGCATTAGATGTACTATATTATATAATTATGAGTCCTCCTAGTTGTTCATACACTTCAAATCAAATTTCTTTCTCTCAATGCGTAGGATTTATGCTCATTTCTACAAAACTTCATAAAATGCTAAAAGTTATGAAATACCTCATGCATTCATGAAATTGAACACCAACAAACATCATAATTCATCGTATTACATCATTTGGGTCATTAATGAAAATTGGCCATGCACATCAAGGTCCAATTTTCCTACATAATCCTCAAAATCATCAAATACAATCTAGATCACAAAATAGGCATACATACACCCTATATGCTATACAAAAATCTAGATTTTGCTGGCCAAGGCACTTCCTATACCACTATTTACCTCCTTCCTTAAAATGTACTTCAAAAGAGATTCACTCCTCCCATGAGTGACCTGTATCATAAATCTAAAAGGTGGACAACATAGGAGAGTGAGTCATACATTCTAAAAGAATAAATATGAATACCACGTAATTATATACATATGCATCAAATATGTATACTTTTCATACACACATCATTCACCATCTTAATTCTTATCATAATACTATCATAAGTATATTACATACGACATTATGGACCAAGCAAGGTATACAAGCATATACATAATCAAATCCTGCAACATTTGGACTATCACATAGTCTATCACTATACTCAAATTATTTTTAGTATTTATATCTTTATGTTATCTTAACATATTATATCATCCCCAATACATCCATCATCATAACTCATCTCCTTTGGCATACTTTCTTGCTATATGCAAATACTCTTAAGCTAATGCATATGCACAATGGAATATTTCAACAATTACAGATCTGACTGTGGGAAAATAACACCGATTGTGGGACTCAAGTATGATCATCTAACCATACCCCTACTGCAGTAGTAAAATGTGTACGCTTATTCTTAAAATTTGCATGCATATCACCAAATATTTTACTGGTACCAAACCGCATCGCCCATCATGTAACACCTGGTCATTTTCACCATGATTGCGGCATACCACATATTCGACAGATGGTGTTGTGGGCCAACCATGAGTTATATCATGGCAGCTGTGATCCCAAGGACCACCGAGGACACCTGCTCATTAAGAACTACCCCCCATAAGGGTCAACCACATGTGGCTCCCCGTAGCACAACATGGGAAGTTTCGTGACTTACACACTGAGTCACAGGGGAAATACAAATTGCTCGTGCACAGAGCCGTCCTCCCACTGGGCCAACCGGGGGAATCCCATAAAATTCCAACACCAGCAGCTATGCAGTATGCCATGGATGCAAATGCCAATCATATGCATTTCTCACTCTATGCATCCTATACATGCGACTCATCATACATCATCATCATCATCACTATCACCAATATCACCACAAGGTTTTTAGTGGACCTATTATTGTTGGTTAAAATCATTAGTTTAAACTTTTATGTGGCATTCTCATTATTGTTTTATTCATATCATTCAATTCCATCATGAACATAATGACATCAATCTTTCACTATCAAAGGAGGCATACTATACATTCACACCCATTCTCAATCAAACATCATCAACATATATTTCACATTTATGGTGGACAAGAACACAACATCATATTATCAAACAATCCACCCTACGATATAGCACACCATGATTATTCTAAATGCACCAAAGCATGTTGCCAAACCACATCACCAACATCATACATAACATTACACTTCCCATAGCAATTCAAGCAAGGCAACCATGCATATCAACACATATGGCAATTAAATACCATTCAAATTCATGCATTTAGAACACAAGGACTCCTCTCCTACCTCAAGAGAAGAATTTTAATTGATACGACACACCCGCCTCGTTGTTCAAAATAGATCCTACATAATCATACATGTAAAATCCTAATTAATCAACCATTCAAGACACAATTTAGCTTTAATTAGCCATAAGCATATCTATAATTTCATAACATGTATAGAACATGTTATAGACATTATTTTCATCATTTGTTAGGCTTCGGGAATTCCTTCCCATCAAGCCACATTCATTAAATTCAATGGCTACAAAACAATCATAGCCCCAACCTTCACAAATACCACACTAATCAATACCCATACACCCAATGGCTTGTATTTGCTCTCAATCACACTATCCAACCAATATTTATAACTTTCCTCCATTCTTAAAAGCTAGGGTTTCTTTAAAATCCAACAACACTCATTAATGCATCATTAGTCTTCATCACCTTCCAACCATAAATGCACCACCACCATTAACCCCTCATAAATATTCACATTTATGGTAACCCACTCTAGGGTTCAAGCATTAAATACCCCTAGTAAATACCGATTCACATGCATGGCTCCCCAAACCTTAAAAACTCATAACCACATCATTATCCCATCCAAAAATTGGTAAAAGAGGCTTACCTCACCCAAAAACAAAATAGGTTCCAAGAGGAGGGAGATACAACATGAAAATGTAGGGGAAGAAGAAGAAGACTTCAACTTCAATGGCCTCCTTCCAAGCTTCTTGAAAACGAAAATGAGAGGAGGGTGAAGTTGTGTCATCTTGGCTTAGGGTTTAGAAGAAGAAGAAAATGAAGAAGAAGTAGAGAAGAAGAAAGACCAACGGGTTTTCTAAGGGGAACAAGAAGCCAACGAGAGTTTAAGAGGAGGAATTAGGTTTTTGCTTTATTTTTAATTCCATTCATTAAAATTTCATCGTTTTACGATAAACAAGACCTCTGTTAGGGCTTAATACATAATCTAAACATTATTCTGAATACATATTCAGACTCCCAATATTATTCTCAATAGCCCTGACCAATATCATCTCAATCAGAGATACTTGGTCTGACACCCACATTTCAATTGGGTCCGTTTTCAGCTTGTCTGGTCTCCATAAACCACCAACAGTCCCCAAGAATCTTAGGTTAATTATTTTCAATATTTTGGGACATTAATTATTCCACATACAATTATTCAATATTTATTTCCTTAAGTAATCCTCTATTTTAAAATTTTGGGATGTTACACTTAAGCAGTTTATGGAACGTTTTAACGAACAGGCCATATAGATAAGAGATCTCAGCTCAGAAGTGGCCCTCTATGTAAACTAGATCAAATTATGCTCAAGTAAATTTTCTGACTCCTTAACAAAAAAACCCCTTTCAACATAGATGATTTCAGGCAAAGAGCAGTACGTTACATGAATATGGAGGAACATGAAGCCGATCGGGTAGGAAATTTTAAGCATGAAGTAATGAGGATAGAACCATGAAGGAAGAAGCCCTCGACCAAACAAAGAACTAAGGCTTGTTGCCCACCTCAACCTGAAATATGATACATTTACCCCGCTGAACAACAGAAGAGATAAAATCATGCATGAAGTTTACAGCATAGGACTACTTAAGTTTCCCTCACCCAAGGAGCAAGTGAAGGGCTCTGACATATCTAAATTTTACGAGTTCTATAGGATATTCAACCATAATATCGAGGATTACTGGTTATTCAAAAACCAGACTGACCCCCTTGTCCGACAGGGATATCTAAAGAGGTTTGTTGACCAAGGAAATGAGGCACATGAGAAACATGGAGAAAGTGAGAAAAGGGGTCACTGAGACAGGTAGAATTGCAACCACACAAATTCCCCTAATAGGAGCGTGAGCGTTCCCGATCTTAAAAGCCAGAAGACATAAGAAGTGACGAAAAAAGAATTATAACATCATTTTTAGTGGGTTCCCAGGAAAAAGAGTCGGGACATCACCAGGAGAAGGACAAGTCAACTTTAGACACTGCCTTCCATAAAACGGGGCCATCATATTTGACAACTCAAATCTCCCCATGGGAGTCCCGAACAAAGATGAAATCATAGTGGTAGTAATGGAGGTAACAAAATACATCATTGGGAATGTTTTAGTTAATTAAGGAAGCTCCGTAGACATCCTCTATTGGAAGGCCTTCAAGCAACTAATTACCCCACACTTGGCTCAAAAGGTATAATGGAGCACTACTCAGCTTCATGGAGGACTTAGTACAAGTCATAAGGTACGTAGAGCCGAAAATGATCTTCAGATCAGGGGAAGATAACAAAGTAGTTATGGTTAAATTGTGTTTGAATTTTTTTTCAGGATTTTGATGATGACAAAGTAAACAAATTGAAGAATCATCACATGACAAATGAAGTTCATGAAGACTCAAAATGCCAAAGACATATGCATAAACTTCTGGGAAGTTTAAAATGAAGAAGTACGAAGAGTCTATAATAAATCAAAGACCAGACTTGAGCTTTATGCATAAGATAATCGATTACATGATAAAGCTAATCGATTACAGAGCTGCGAAATAGAAAATAGAATGTATCAGGTATATGTCCTAATCGATTATCATAATCGATTACCTTGATTCTAGAATGCACATAACCAATTACAGCAAAAAGGATAATCGATTACAATGTTACAACAAATGGTATAATGTATCAGGTATTTTGCCTAATCGATTACAAGGCTAGTACAATAGATTACATTGGTTCTGTTTCACTCATAATCGATTAGAACATAAAACACAATCGATTATAGTGTTGCGTACAGAATTAAATGCATCAGGTATAATGCATAATCGATTACAGACGTATGCTAATCGATTACATTAACTCTGTCTGACCACTAATCGATTACAGGGAAAGACATAATTGATTACACAGCTACTAGACACTTAAATTAATGGAATACAATGAAGTGTAATCGATTACAGATCGAGACATAATCAATTGCCTAAGTGCCAGAATGTGGGGAAATGTTTTTAAAGTGTAGATCCAGCTCACTTCTCCATTTTCCAATCGTGTACCCATGCTGTGTAACGGCTATGAACTTCTGAAGCTCCTCTCCAAGGCCTATAAATGCACCATTCATTCAAGCTACTCAAAGAAATCAAGGGAAAATCATTCATAGCTTGTACTTATGCCTTGTGAGTTTGTTTTCTGTGTATAGTTTCATTATTTTGAAACTTTAAGCTTGAATTTGCCTATTCTCTCTTTTCTTAGAGAGTCATTAGATTAAGAGAGTTTTCAATTGTATATCTACTCTATTAAGAGAGTTATTTGCTTGTAAAGACAAATACCAAACATAAAGCTTGTAACGTCCCTGATGTTTTAATGAGAATTATAAGAAATGGGAAATGTTAGTAAATATTTTAGAAGTTTTATTTAATATTTGTCATGTCCGAGCCAAAGATTGGAAAAGCCGGTGTCGAGGTCGGTATCTGAAGCGCGAGCAGGCGGAGTTAAAGATCGGAAGTGTAGGAGATGAGCGGGCAGGGCTAGGCGGTCTGGTCCAACTGTTGTGAAGAGAGCGCCTCACACGAGGTTAGAGACCGGATTAACCTCACGATGACTGAAACAACGGATGTAGGTAACCATGAGGTGAGCACGGATGAGATATCCGATCTATCAGGTTGTAGCTCGGATTTTCGAGGTATGAACACTAAGTTTGGACGTTGGGGGGGCCGATATTTATATCGGGCCTATACTCTTGCGAATTATTAGAGGATTGTGAATACTTAAATGTTGAGGGAATAAACACGTGTAATTGATTTGATAACTATGCAATAGTTTAAAATAGTGAAAAATTGATTAAATTTAGTAAGAATACAAATAAAATAAAGGAAAAGATGATCTTGCCCATGAGCTATATATATAAGGAAATTCTCTTCTTTCCCTCTTCATTATTTTACAAGTTACCTTGCTGTTGGTCTATTCCTCCTCTTTCGTTTTTCTCTCCTCTCTTAACGCTGATTTGCATGCGCTGGAGAGGGACTCCATTTGTGTCTAAACTTCAATTTAACCCCATTCCTGTGATCGGGACTTCAAGGTGAGTCTACTGATCCAATCCAATTGTATTTCCCTTATTTCTTTTATTCTTTGACCGTTAAGAGCCATGCATGGCTATATTCGTGGCTGTTCTCCACTCCTCTGGTGAGCATGAGTCCAGATATTGTCCATGAACTAAGGGCGTTGAGGTGATGAGCTATACTTTATGATTCGTAGGTAGTAGGCTAAGCAACGGAAGACTGAGTGAAGGAGTTGAGACTACAGAACCGGTGCTTGGAGGAAAGAATCGACACAGAGAACAGATCAACGAAGCGTGGAACCAAAGTAAGGGGGGGTGTTCGGGTTATAATTAATTAGAATAGGACTCACTTCTTATTCAGGTCTTTGAGGTAACGTAAACAGACTAAGGAAAATGTTGTTAAACGTAATTGTGTGTTTATGCTGTGCATGTGTGACTGAGTTTATTAATTTGTGGATGATCGGATATGGATGAGTTTATCATGTATGATCTTGTGAATCTAATGTGAAATGATCAGTGTTATGTGACGTCAGGTTAGCAAGCAGGCTACCCGAGTGATGAGAAATTGATATTATTGTGAGAAAGGTAAACTGTTGAATGATTATGTGGTATGGGATGGCCGACGGTATATGATAGCCCCTCATTTCTGGCTCCCGTGGTTTTCGTGCCCAGTTGAGCTACCCAGTGGTCAAGTAGGAGCCAGTGGTCGAGGTGGAGAGTCAAACAGGACTCGGTGAACCAAGCAGGGTTCACGGGGTGTCAAGTAGGACCCCCAGCTGAAGGCCAATCCTTTAGTATCCGGATACTAGGAGTCAGATTGTATGAGAGTCAGTTGTGATGAATGTGATGTATGTGATGAATGTGATGAATGTGAGGAATATGATGGAGATTGTGTAGTTGGTCTAATACAGTTATTGCATGAAATACACTATGTTTCGGTGTGCTTGCTTACAGGCGATGCTTGATGTGTTTGTATCACTATGCATATATAGTGTTAAATTCCGTTCTATATTAATTATAATGCCAAACACTCACCCTTGCATATTTTTTTTTTAGTAACCAGAGACAGGGAGGGGGAAGGAGTCATGGAGCCGCGCCAAGGGGGAGAACGGTGCCAGGGTCCAAATGAATTTGAGTGACTCTTTATAGAGTCTTATGTGTGTATAAAAACTTCGTATTATAATTATTAGTTGTGTTTAATTAAGACCGGATCGAATGAAAAATATATTTCAAAAATATATTACTGTTATGTGCATATGTTTTCATGGTAGCTATGGTAACTCCTTGGGTTCACAAGACCATTTGTTAGAGCGAAGTTTTGGGAGTCCGGTTGCATGTTTTGTATAATCTGATGTGCGAAAGGTGTTCGTTCAACGAATAGCACCTCGTCTAAGTGAGAGTCCGGAATCTCGCTTAGACGAGTAGGGGCCTCGCTCAAGCGAGACGCCCTGATTTCCCTTTCTTCCATCCGTTGTTTTCAAATTAAATTGCTTTTTCTCTAAATATCGATTAATTTCCACGAAAAAGAAAAAAAAATTATTGTAAGATGTAATCGTTTGAATAAAAATAAATGCAAAAATAACCTAGGACGTTACACTTGGTATCAGAGCGGTTCTTTCTAGAGCCGGTGTGTGGGCTGATCTAATGAATGTGATAGTTTTATGAAAGTTAATTGTATTTTGTTGTGTTGAGATTGTGTGTGGTCTGGCACCGTTCCCTTGGCACTCTATTGGCGTAGTATTCTATGAATATAAGGTAAATTTATGATCCCCTGACTGATCTTGGTTATGAATGGTGATGTGTTTACTTATTGTAGAATTACTAAATGGCCGGAGAGACTAGTTCTGGGGGAAGAGATGATTTCTTCTCTAGATTTACTCAGCTGATGAGTAGGACCGAGTCCGGTCCCACTCTGGATAAATTCCTGAAAAGGAATCCTCCGACTTACAAAGGGGGACACGACTACGATGGGGCATATATCTAGATTAGGGATATCGAGCAGGTTTTTGAATATTTTGAGTGCTCTGAAGAGCAAAAGGTTTTATTTGCTACTTACCAACTAAAAGATGAGGCTAGAGTATGGTGGTCCCGTATGAAGGTGCAGATGAACGCAGCTAATGAGCCGTTGGTATGGGCGAATTTTCGAAGGAGGTTCCTTGTTAAATACTTCCCAGACAACTACAAAATCCAGAAAGAAATGGAATTCCTGAAGTTAAAGCAAGACCGGATGTCTGTAGCTGAGTACACCAGCAAGTTTGATGAGCTGTGTGATTTTTACCACCCTTTCTCGTTAGAAGGGACTGAAGGTAGCAAGTGCGCCAAATACGAAGCTAGACTACGGATTGAGCTCCGTAGTGTAATCGTACCGATGGAGATTAGGGACTATCCGACCTTGGTGAACAAAGCAAGACTGACTGAAGAAGTGCAGTTGCAAAGGATGTCTCAGCCAAGAGATAAAAAGCCATTGAAGGCAAAAGGATTCAGCTTTAAGAGGATGGGTCAATTCTTTCGGGGCGGCAAGTCTTCTGCTACCTCCTCATCCTCCTCTGGCCGAGGTTCCACTGGTCGATCGGGTAATCCCCCTGGGAATCGTACATGCTACAATTGTGGTCAGGAAGGACACATTGCCAAACATTGCCAAGCTAATCAGATTGTGTGCTTCCAGTGCGGACGACCAGGGCACCTCAGGCCCGATTGCCCTCAGAGGCAGCAGCAGGGCAGGACGGATAACCGAACTAACTCTTCTGGGAACCGGGGTTCCAACTTCACAAGAGGAGGTCAGAATGGAGCTGGTAGAGGGAACCCACAAGCGGGAAGATATGACGCCCAATCTAGCGATGCCCAGAACGCCATGACTGGGCGTGTATTTGCATTTGATGCTTCAGAGGCTACGAGGAATGACAATCTGGTACAGGGTAAGTGCCTCATCTGTGGTTATCTGGTTGATGTGATTTATGATTCAGGTGCCACCCATTCCTTTATTTCGAAAAGTTGTGTGCGACGGCTTGGTCTGCCAATCAGTTTAATGGAGAATGCTCTTATTGTTTCCACTCCAACTGGTTCCACTTTCCGTGCAACTACAGTATGTAGGGAACTACCGATGTAAATCGAAACCCGTACTTTTCGAGTAAATTTTATCTGTATGCCATTGAAGGACTTAGATGTTATTCTAGGTCTTGATTGGCTTGCTGCTAATCATGTGTTGGTCGATTGTTATCGGAAGAATATTGTTTTCTCTCAGGAGCTTGACATGAAGAACGGGGTGAGCGATGTCCTAACCACGTATGTTGTTTTATTCGCTTCGGAGGGTCGGCATAACCTCCTGATAAGTGATATTCCGATTGTTTGTGAATTTTCTGACGTTTTTCCGAAAGAAATTCCGGAGCTACCTCCCAGTCGGGAGATTGATTTCTCTATTGACTTGATTCCCGGGGCAGAACCTGTGTCCCGAGCGCTATATAGAATGTCTTCGGTGGAATTAACCGAAGTGAAGAAACAAGTAAACGAATTACTAGAAAAAGGCTTTATCCGACCTAGTGCCTCACCCTGGGGCGCTCTAGTGTTACTGGTAAAGAAGAAGGACGGTAGTATGCGGATGTGCATTGATTACCGGCAGCTGAACAAACTGATAATCAAAAATAAATATCCACTACCTCGGATTGATGATTTACTGGACCAATTGCGAGGCACCGCTGTGTTCTCTAAGATCGACTTGAGGTCGGGATACCACCAAATCCGAGTGAGGTCGGAGGATATCCCAAAGACAGCATTTCGGACTCGTTATGGGCACTTCGAGTACGTAGTAATGCCCTTTGGAGTAACAAACGCTCCTGCCATTTTTATGGATTATATGAATCGGACTTTTCAACCGTACTTGGACCAGTTTGTGGTGGTATTCATTGATGATATTTTGGTATATTCGAGGTCGGACGAGGAGCATGCTCAACATCTTCGACTTGTTTTACAAGTACTTCGTGAGAAGAAGTTGTATGCTAAACTATCTAAGTGTGATTTCTGGAGGAGTAGTGTACAATTCTTGGGGCATATAATTTCTCAAGAGGGAATCTCAGTTGATCCGACAAAAATTGAGGCGGTTATGGCTTGGGAGAGGCCGAAATCAATAACTGAAATCAGGAGTTTCCTCGGATTAGCTGGATACTATCGACGTTTCATAGAGGGGTTCTCTCGGATAGCACTCCCTCTGACTCGGTTAACAAGGAAAGGAAACCCCTTCGTGTGGTCGGAGAAGTGTGAATTAAGCTTCCAAACCCTTAAGCGATGTTTAACGACTGCCCCTGTGCTTGCACTGCCCGATGTAACACAGGAATTTGAAGTATATTGTGATGCATCCAAATTTGGATTGGGGTGTGTGTTGATGCAAGCTGATCGGGCAATTGCTTATGCTTCGAGGCAATTGAGGCCACATAAGGAGAATTACCCGACTCACGATCTGGAACTTGCAGCAGTAGTGTACGCGCTGAAGATTTGGCGTCATTATTTGTATGGAGCTCGCTTTGTAGTATTTAGTGATCACAAGAGTCTAAAGTATTTATTTGATCAAAAGGAGTTAAATATGAGACAGAGGAGATGGGTAGAGTATTTGAAGGATTATGATTTTGATTTGAAGTATCACCCGGGCAAAGCGAATGTTATGGCAGATGCGCTAAGCAGAAAGGTACTGCATGTGGCGTACTTAATGGGTAGAGAACAGGAATTGCTGGAAAGTTTTAGAGATATGAATGTTGGAGTTGTTATGAACGCACCAAACTGAATGACAATCGGAATGTTAAAAATCTCCAACGAATTTCTGGAGTCGATGGTAGCTGCACAAAAAGACGATAAAGAGTTACTGAGGCTGATTGATACTCAGACCCAAGGCAAAAATATGGAGATAAATAGGGGTAATGATGGTATATGGAGATTCAGGAACCGAGTAGTGGTGCCTGCACATGGAGATTTCAGGCAGGCGGTGTTATCAGAAGCACACAAGAGCTCTCTAAGTATACATCCGGGAGTAACCAAAATGTATCATGACTTAAGAAAGGAATTTTGGTGGCCAAACATGAAGAAGGCAATAATCGAGTATGTGAAATCCTGTGTGATATGCCAGAAGTGCAAGGTTGAGCATCAACGACCTCCAGGTTTGCTTCGACCTCCAGAAATTCCGATCTGGAAGTGGGAAGGTATCACCATGGACTTCGTGTCCGGACTACCCCGCACTCAAACCGAATACAACGCGATTTGGGTGATTGTAGATCGACTAACCAAAAGTGCGTATTTTCTGGCAATAAATATGAAGTGGTCGCTAGATCGATTAGCTAAGTTGTACATTGCTGAGGTCGTACGACTGCATGGTGTGTTCTCAAGCATTATCTCCGATCGGGATCCCCGATTCACTTCAAGGTTTTGGGGGAGTTTACAACAACAATTGGGTACTGAGCTCAAATTGAGTTCAGCCTACCATCCCCAAACCGATGGCCAATCAGAACGGACTATACAGACTCTTGAAGATATGTTAAGGGCATGTGTACTGGAACAGGGCGGATCATGGGAGAAATACTTGCCCTTGGTGGAATTTGCATATAATAACAGTTACCACAGCAGCATTGGGATGGCTCCATACGAAGCTCTTTATGGTCGGAAATGTCGTACTCCATTATGTTGGAATGAGAACGGCGATGCCCTTCATCTGGGGCCTGAGATGATTCAAGAGATGAATGAGCAAATCGCTTTAATCCGAGAGAAGATAAAAATTGCTCAAGATCGGCAAAAGAGCTATTATGACAATCGGCATAGACCTCTTGAATTCCAAGTGGGTGATTGGGTGTTCCTAAGGATTTTACCAACTAAGGGTGTAGGTCGAATTTTGAAGAGCCAAAAGCTTAATCCGAAGTACATTAGACCATACCAAATACTAGAACGGATTGGCGAAGTCGCTTATCGATTGGATCTTCCCCAATCATTGACTAATATTCACAACGTGTTCCACGTATCGCAACTTCGAGCCTACATTCCGTGTGATACCATGATTGTACCAAGTGACTCCATTGAAGTGAAGGAAAACTTGACGGTGGAGGCAGTACCAATCGGCATTGAAGAGCATCAAACCAAACGGTTAAGGAACAAGGAGGTACCGCTGGTGAAGGTGAAGTGGCAGAATTTACATTGGATAAACTACACTTGGGAGTTAGAATCCGATATGAGACGAATGTACCCTCATCTTTTTCAACCGGAACACTGATTTCGGGGACGAAATCTCCTTTTAGGGGGGGTGGATGTAACGTCCCTGATGTTTTAATGAGAATTATAAGAAATGGGAAATGTTAGTAAATATTTTAGAATTTTTATTTAATATTTGTCCTGTCCGAGCCAAAGATTGGAAAAGCCGGTGTCGAGGTCGGTATCTGAAGCGCGAGCAGGCGGAGTTAAAGATCAGAAGTGTAGGAGATGAGCGGGCAGGGCTAGGCGGTCTGGTCCAACCATTGTGAGGAGAGCGCCTCACACGAGGTTAGAGACCGGATTAACCTCACGATGACTGAAACAACGGATGTAGGTAACCATGAGGTGAGCACGGATGAGATATCTGATCTATCAGGTTGTTGCTCGGATTTCCGAGGTATGAACACTAAGTTTGGACGTTGGGGGGGCCGATATTTATATCGGGCCTATACTCTTGCGAATTATTAGAGGATTGTGAATACTTAAACGTTGAGGGAATAAACACGTGTAATTGATTTGATAACTGTGCAATAGTTTAAAATAGTGAAAAATTGATTAAATTTAGTAAGAATACAAATAAAATAAAGGAAAAGACGATCTTGCCCATGAGCTATATATATAAGGAAATTCTCTTCTTTCCCTCTTCATTATTTTACAAGTTACCTTGCTGTTGGTCTATTCCTCCTCTTTCGTTTTTCTCTCCTCTCTTAACGCTGATTTGCATGCGCTGGAGAGGGACTCCATTTGTGTCTAAACTTCAATTTAACCCCATTCCTGTGATCGGGACTTCAAGGTGAGTCTACTGATCCAATCCAATTGTATTTCCCTTATTTCTTTTATTCTTTGACCGTTAAGAGCCATGCATGGCTATATTCGTGGCTGTTCTCCACTCCTCTGGTGAGCATGAGTCTAGATGTTGTCCATGAACTAAGGGCGTTGAGGTGATGAGCTATACTTTATGATTCGTAGGTAGTAGGCTAAGCAACGGAAGACTGAGTGAAGGAGTTGAGACTGCAGAACCGGTGCTCGGAGGAAAGAATCGACACAGAGAACAGATCAACGAAGCGTGGAACCAAAGTAAGGGGGGGTGTTCGGGTTATAATTAATTAGAATAGGACTCACTTCTTATTCAGGTCTTTGAGGTAACGTAAACAGACTAAGGAAAATGTTGTTAAACGTAATTATGTGTTTATGCTGTGCATGTGTGACTGAGTTTATTAATTTGTGGATGATCGGATGTGGATGAGTTTATCATGTATGATCTTGTGAATTGATCCGGTCTCAATACCGGTGTCCGATCTGCAATACGAATTTCAACGTCTTTGACAAGACATCTACGTGTAACCGGTGTCATCGGTATACATCCGAACCGTAATTCCGTATCAGGCGTTCTCCCTATACCGGTTGTTCAGGATAACACCATGACATCGGATAATACACACGTCACTGTGCAAAAGACAAGGATTGTTGCTACAGGGATCGAACAATAATTCCCTGCACTACGAGCCAAATTCTGCTCACGGGAATGGTCAACTTGTTCCCTAATCCTAGTCTACATTCTCTATGCTCAATATAAAATAGCCACTTGACCCAATCATGCAGGTAAGTGCGCAATATAATAATGCTAATGGGAGTTGGTGGTTCCCCACCAACGAGTCCTCGTTAATCGAGCCAATCAGGTATATGAACTTACTTCATGATTGAAGGAAGGATCTTCTTCAGCTCTTTTATGACTGATTACTCTCTGAATACATTCCTTACTTGGAATATAATCACTGACTTGAGCGTCGGAGAATCTTTGCAGGTGACACCACCATTCGCCCACTTCAACGCGTTAGGTCGGTGTGAAGGATCTCCAGGACGCCCAATCCACTCTCCTCATTCAAGGTCAACGGATACATATATCGGATACACATATATCCGGTCTATTAGACGGTATTGACATACTATTCGTGACTGGCTTGAGATCGGATCTCTTGACCCCGGTCCAGGACAGATCATTGGCACGCCCAGTGGGACCCGATAAAGTTATTCCCATATCCTTTGACAGAGCAGGTAACCCAGAATGGAGGGCGAAGCACAAGACTTCATGGAGAATCAAGCTGAAGGCAGAACCAATCTTAACGCCTTCAGAAAACTCAACTTTGATTCTCATGGGGGCAGCTCAAAGAAGATAGTAACAGTGTCTGATCCTGATCCTCGTGATGAGTTGATCAAACAACTTCAGAGGGAACTCACTGAATTGCGAAGGGAAAAAAGGCAAAGCGAGGATAAAGAATCATCTCGCACGCGAAACACTCCCCACACGACTGATGGTGAAAAGTCCACCACTCTTCAGTACTCAAATATTCCTACGTTTGAGGGGGGAGAACAGACTCGCGATTCTGAGGATGCAGCTTCCCGAAGGAAGAGAGATTCAACAACAGTACCCCCATTGTCTTACAATCTGAAAGTTCCTTTTTCAAGGAGACTTATGAGCATCAGCATCCCCAAGCACCTTCAAACTACTCAACCACTTTCCATCGGAAAGTATAATGGTGAAACTGATCCAACTAAGCACCTTGATGCTTATGTGTTTGAAGCCATGTACATGGGGGCTGATGAGGACGTGATGTGCCGAATGTTCCCTCGTACATTGTCTGAGGAGGCCCTCGGGTGGTTTAAAGGCCTGCCTTCTGGATCCATAGATTCTTGGACAGAAATGGCAGCTGCCTTTGAAACCCACTTTGTTATCTCCAGAGACGTGCCCAAGACGTCCCATACCTTAGCTCAGATTAAGCAAGGTGAAACAGAGGGCTTAAAAGATTTTTTGAAGAGGTTTTATAAGGAAGCAGCCCTGGTTCCTAACCTCACAGAATCTATCAAGCTGCATATCGTTATTGAGGCATTGCAGCCGAGTTCAGCTTTCGCTCTTTCATTAGCAAAGAGCCCTCCAGCAACTTTTGAGGAGTTCAGAAAGAAAGCCTCAAAATACGTGAGTATAGAGATGTATTTGGAGGCAATAGCTGCAAAGAAAAAGCCCCCAGCGCCACTTCCTCAAGCCCAGAAGGGTAAGGAGAAGACGAGGTCAGAACGCATGGAGAGGCCGTTTACAAATCCTAAGATTAACAACCACCCTCCTCGACCTCGAGAAAGGCACGTCAATTCTTTCAGCCATTATGCACAATTGTCTGCCAGGCCGTCTCAGATTTTAAGAGAGGTCGGATGGCCAATGCTCAGCACATATGGCATCAGAAGACCAGCCCCTATGAAAAGACCAGGAAATTCACGTAAGTACTGTGATTTTCATGAACAAAATGGTCATTCAACTGATGAATGCCAAGCTCTAAAGAACGCGGTTGAGACGCTAATTAGAGAAGGCAAGTTGAAGCAATACCTGTTCAAAGAAAAATCCTTTGACAGGGCGGAACGGAATGAGAAAAGAGAAAGAGATCCAGACGATGGGGACGACAATAACCCCAGTCCGGTTCGAAAGTTCTCTGCTGCAGAGAAGCAAAAAGGTGTGATGACTGATAATGCAGCACAGAAAGGCAGCATGCCCCAGCAACAACGTCAGGGCCGGTGTGAAGTTATTGACATGATTGCTGGAGGGTTCGCTGGAGGAGGAGCTTCAATTACAGCCCGTAAGAATCATCACAGAATGATTCTATCTGTGCAAGGGAAAGTCAAAGACAATCGCCCTTACAGAGGTGGGATTGAAGCTCCCACAATCTCTTTCTCTGACGAGGATTTTGGCCCAACCATTCCTGGTGGTGACGATGCTGTAGTCATCACTGCTGTGATCGCCAACAAGGACGTCCGAAGAATCCTTGTTGACCAGGGAAGTTCCTGCGATGTTATTTTCTATAATTGCTTTGAAAGAATGGGTTTTAAAGACTCAGACTTACAGCCTTACACGCAGGATCTAACAGCTTTCAATGGCGCAAAGCAACCAACTAAAGGGTATCTTGACACCCTTATCTCGTTTGAAGGCGAGCCAGGAGCCAGGACGGTTAAGTCTCGGGTGCTAGTGATTGATGTCAAATCACCATTTAATGGCATCATAGGCCGTCCCACTCTGAATGCAATGGAGGTAGTTGTATCAACCCCTCATCTCCTTATCAAGTTCATTGACAAGGATAATGCTGTGTCATCTATCCGGGGTGATCAAGAGATGGCTAGGTACTGCTACAACCTTAGCCTCAACATGACAAAGCTGGACGCCTCCAATAAAAAGAGGAAACTTAATGATACTGGAACATCGGCTGGATCTGTAAGCCTTGTCGACCTGGACCCTAGAGCGGATTTGAACATTGATCCGTTCAACCCATCAAAGCCCACACCGGATGGAAGTTCCAGGGACATCGTCTTGGGAGATTCTCCAGAAAAGATCACCCATATCAATGACAAGCTAGATACTAAAATAGAGCAGCGACTGCTGGCTCTCTTGCAAGAGTTTAAAGACCTCTTTGCATGGACTGCAGCCGATATGCCAGGCATAGACCCTGAATTCTGCTGTCATAAACTATCCGTCTACCCAGAGACGAAACCTGTGGCCCAAAAGAAAAGACGATTGGGCCCAGAGAAACAGAAGGCAGCTTGCCAGCAAACTGAGGAGTTGCTGAAGGCCGGATTTATCAGGGAAATCCGATATTCTTCTTGGCTTTCGAATGTGGTCATGGTCCCTAAATCCAATGGTAAATGGAGAATGTGCTTGATTACGTGGACCTTAACCGCTGCTGTCCAAAAGATCCTTATCCTCTTCCTAATATAGATCGGATGGTGGATGATTCCTCTGGTTATCAATACCTGAGATTCATGGACGCTTATTCTGGTTACAACCAAATTCAGATGTGCGAAGAGGATCAAGAGAAGACAGCCTTCATAAATGATCGTGTTGTCTTTTGCTATACAGTCATGCCCTTTGGCCTGAAAAACGCTGGGGCGACATATCAGCGCATGATCAACAAGGTTTTCGAAGGTATGCACACCAAACTTGTTGAAGTATACATTGACGACATAATAGCAAAGACACCGGTTGGTGGCGATCATATTGACGACCTACGCCAAGTATTCACCCATTTGAGACAATTTAACATGAGGCTGAACCCAATGAAGTGCACATTTGCTGTCCCTGCTGGGAAGTTTTTGGGTTTCATGTTAACTCAACGTGGTATTGAAGCCAATCCAGGGAAGTGCCAAATGATTCTAGACATGCAGAGTCCTAAGAATCTCAAAGAAGTCCAATCCCTGAATGGCAAGGTAGCAGCTTTGGCACGATTCATGCCGAAGATGGCTCACAGGTCGCTCCCCCTGTACAAAATACTGAAAAAGTCCAAGAAATTCGAGTGGGGACAGGAACAAGAAAAAGCTTTCCAAGAACTTAAGGAGGTGTTGTCCAAACCTCCCATTCTCACAAAGCCTGACCCTGAAGACAGACTCATTCTGTACTTGGCTATTTCAGATGAAGCTTTGGGCGTTGCCTTGATAAAAGAAACTCCTGATAGACAAAGACCGGTCTATTTCACTAGCAAGACCTTGCAAGGTGCTGAGATCCGGTATCAGAAAATTGAAAAGGCCGCCCTCGCTGTTGTTTGGGCCTCACGACGGTTACGTCCGTACTTTCACGCCCATCCAATCATAGTGAGAACGGATTTGCCACTCCGTTCTGTCTTAATCAAGCCCGATCTCACTGGGAGGATGATCAAATGGTCTATTGAACTCTCTGAGTTTGATATATCCTACGAACCCCGCAGCGCTATTAAAGCTCAAGTTCTGGCTGACTTTATTGTGGAAATGACAGGGACTGATCCAGATTACCCTCGAGTCCATTGGACCATTTACGTTGATGGTTCATCAAACCAAAGAGGCTCTGGAGCAGGTGTGGTTCTAGAAAGTGATGACGGAGTACACTTGGAGATCTCCCTTCGTTTCAATTTCAAAACATCCAACAACTAAGCTGAGTACGAAGCTTGCTTGGCCGGGCTAAGAGCTGCAATTGACATCGGAGCTTCTGAGGCGACACTCTGTAGCGATTCACAGCTGGTGATTTCACAGATCTTAGGAGATTATCAAGCTCGCGAACCTCAACTCCAATTATACTTGAACTGTGTCAAGGAGTTGACTGAGAAATTCTCAAAGGTGGAATTCAAGCATGTTCCACGTGAAGAGAATACGAGAGCGGATATACTCTCCAGGTTAGCAAGCACTAAACGACCAGGTAGCACCACTACGCTGGTTTAAAGCACGCTAACGTCGCCCAGCATTCCTCTTTTCCCTTCTCTAAACGCCATAATGACTAACTCCCTTTACGGAGATACATGGATGGCTCCTTACATCCGTTACTTGGCTGACGGACAACTACCTACAGATGAGAAGGAAAAAATGAGGATAAGGAGAGAATTACCATATTTCACTATGATTGATGGTAATCTCTATAGAAGGGCACTGTCTATGCCCTATTTGATCTGTCTCAAAGAGGATGAAGTGCAAGACGTAATGGAGGAAGTGCATGGAGGACAGTCTGGACACCACGCCGGAGGAAGAAGCTTAATGCGAAAAATCCTCAGAGCTGGATACTGGTGGCCCACAATGAAGCAAGACTCCATTGACTTCGTCAAAAAATGCGACGCTTGCCAAAAATTCTCTAACCTTCATCACACACCGGTGGAAGAACTCTTCACATCCGCTGTTCCATGGCCCTTCTACCAATAGGGTTTGGATATTCTGGGCCCCTTTCCAACTGCTCCTGGGGGCATCAAATATCTCATTGTAGGGGTCGATTATTTCACTAAGTGGATAGAAACAGAGCCGGTGGTGCATATTACTTCAGCCCGAACCCGTCGTTTCATGTATGAAAACATCATAACACGGTTCGGGGTCCCAGCACGGATTGTCACAGACAATGGCACCCAGTTCACGGATAGAAAATTCACAGATTTGCTTGAAGGGTTAGGAATAACCCAAATATTCTCATCCGTCGAACATCCCCAAACTAATGGTCAAGCTGAAGTGGCCAACAGGGAGGTGCTGAAGGGACTAAAGAAACGCCTTGGCGAAGCCAAGGGCGGATGGACAGACCAGCTGTGTCATGTCCTATGGGCATATCGGACAACGCCTCATTCGTCCACCAATGAATCCCCATATCGCCTAACGTACGGGGTCGAGGCAATGATACCTGTGGAATTGCAAATTGCTTCCACAAGGGTTAAGTACTTCTCTGAAGAAACCAACAATGCTAACTTGGCATCCGAAATGGATGTCATACAAGAACTCAGAGAAGACGCTTTCATCAGAGATCAAGCCATCAAAGCCAAAGTTGCTCTCCGGTACAACAAACGAGTCCAATCAAGAACTTTCAACGTTGGAGATTTGGTTTTGAGGAAAGCAAGTATAGGGAACAAATTCGCTCATCAAGGCAAATTAGCCCCAAACTGGGAAGGCCCATACAGGGTATCCGAGGTCACTGGCAAAGGCTCTTACCGCCTTGAAAACCTTGATGGCACTCCAATCCGAAACAAATAGAACACCCAAAACTTGCGCATCTACTATAGCTAGCTGTTTCTACACTCTCCTATCCTTATCTTGGATTGAATACTGGAGAATTTATTTTCACAGCTACGCTCTCATTGTAATTCTTATTTTTGATTTAATAAGAATCTCTCACAACAATTTAACTCTTTCAAGTTTTTCTTATGCTGTGATTTTCAGTTTATCCGGTGTACAGAAGCATATTCAGGACGGATGATCTCAGCTACTTATTCTGTAGTTGACGATGTAACTCCTCGAATATGCGCAACGCACAAGAACATACTCAGGACGGATGATCTCAATTACCCATTCTGTAATTGACGATGTAACTCCTCGAAGTGTGTCTAAGTATTGAAGGCCCAGATTCTAGGATTAAACCGAACTCTGGGTACGGTTAGTAAGTTTGGCTGAACACCGGTGAAGGCTCGGATTGTAGGATTAAACCGAACTCTGAGTACGACTAGTAGGATTAACCGAACGTCGGTGAAGACCTGAGTTGTAGGATTAAACCGAACCTCAAGGCATGGGTTGTAGGGCTGGTCCTTTTTCAAGGCCACAAACCGAACCCCATTCGAAGACTACTTGGGTTGTAGGGCTGGTCCTTCTTCAAGGCCACAAACCGAACCCCATTCGAAGACAACATGGGTTGTAGGGCTGGTCCTCTTTCAAGGCCACAAACCGAACCCCATGCGAAGGCTTAGGCGCAGTAAGCTGGTTCTTCTTCAAGACCACGCTGAACCCCAAGTGACGGGCGCAGTAGGTTCAGGATTAGCCCTGATCTGAACCCCGTATCGAAGGCTCGGATTGTAGGATTAAACCGAACTCTGAGTACGACTAGTAGGATTGACTGAACGTCGGTGAAGAATTGTCATTGGATAAAACTAAAGACCAATTGAAGAACGGCTAGTAGGATTAAACCGAAGGCCAAATATGACATGGACTGTAGGATCAAACCGAACTCCAAACATAACAAGTAAGTTATACTGAGCTCCAGATTAATACTCTCATGAAGTTCTTTATTTGGAAGTTTTATAGCTTATAATTCTGAGTCATCAATTCTTCAATTGAGACCTGACTCATAAACTCCGACACAAACAATTCATTCGGGTACGCCACAATCTAAGGCATTTTCACCTGAAATCCCTCAGTCGGAAATATTTGAAGAGGAATTTCTATTTTAAATCCTCACTCTTAAAAGCTCTCACGAGAAAATCTCACTCAGAGTTTATTCAAAGTGAATCATCACCCAATGAAACTGGGGGACAGCATCAACGATTTAACGAATATCTTGAGGAATGAACTCTCGTCTAAACGATCTCACAATCATTCCTCTTAAGCCGTTCTTGTGACGATGATGTGTTCCCTCAAAAGCGGTGATCTTATTATGAAATTCATCTCGCATGTATAAGTCCGGTATGGAGATTTTGTTTTACAATCCGATCTTCATTACTTAAATCCGGAATGATACAATACACATGCAATCCCTCTATTAAAGTTGTTTTTCACTAAACAAGAATGGGGGTAAAAAACTCTTTTATTGATTTAATGAGAATTACAATTCGTGTAATAATCCGGAGCTGATCCCGGAACACAGCGAATTTGAATCAATAAAATGAAAAAGGAAACAAGGAAGGCGCTACTTTCTCTGGCTTGAGTCTCCTTCCTTCCCTTTGCCTTTGCCTCCGATCTTGCCTTCTTCAGTGCGAGAGCTTGTTCCTGTGCTTATGGGCTTCGGGAGTGAAGGTCCCATTGATTGACCTTTAGGTAAAGGAGCAAACTTATAAGGAGTGTCAGGCGGGCTTTCATGACGCTTATCAACTATGGCCACCAGTTTCCCTTGATGAAACTCATAGAACGGATCAATACCATTCAGATTAAGTTTCACCTTGGGATTCCGGTATTGAATTTGACGAACAGTCAACCCAAAGGATTCCTTGACTGCTTGATCGCACATATCTACAGCCTCGTCAAATTCTGCTTTTGTGTCCGCCAACTTTGAGAGCAGCTCCTTCTCCTTACACGACCAATCTTCGGTTCCTCGAGAATAAACAACTTTAACTTCCTTAAGCTCCTCTTCCAGCTTTGAAGAGCGTTCCTTCTCTGCACAAAAACCGGAGTGGAGGTCGGAATTGACTTTCCTTTGGTCAGCTACTTGGGCCTCCAACTCCTTGGCAAGATATTTCAGCTTGCCAATTTCTTCATCCTTCTTATATGCTTCCTCTTTGGAAGCCTCTAATTTACCTTCTAGACGAAGGATGGTTGCTTTATCCTTAGCAGCAGCAACGCTAAGGTCATTAACCTTGCCAACCAACAAGCTCAGCCTCTCATTCTCTTCTGAAAGCTTGCGAACCGATCTTAAGAGCCCGGATAATTCTGCCAGGTGCTTCTGTCCGGCATCGCAAGCTTTGGTTACTTCATCGCTCATCAATGAGGGCTTCAGCTTGTATGGAGTCTCAGGAACGCCCTCAGGAACAGAACCCTCGTATACCAGATATTGTGCAAGACCGGAGTTACTTTGAAGAGGGCGAGTAATTTTTGGTGCAAAGTAAGTCGTTATTGGCTTTGCACCATAAGTGATCCCGTCGCCGGGGGCATCCGGAGTGGATCTTGCATCCAGAACGGACCCTTCCACTTTCTTTCCCTTTAAAAGCTCCGGATCAGCACCCTCACTTGAAATTTTTTGTTTTTTCGGAGAGAGTTGACGATTCGAGGTCTTTGAGGAACCGCGTTTTATTCTTTTCTTCTTCTCTCCGACCTTCTCAACCGCAACACCCTCAGATCCTCCCTCTAGCAAGGGAATATCGTCACCAGCAGATGAGGTTAAAATGATGGTCTCCGCTGTAGCTTTCTTCGAATTCCGTTTCGCTTGAATGTCATTTTTAGCTATCACGGAATTCACCCCAGCTTTGAGCCCCTTCAGTTTTTCCATCTCTGGTGACGCAGCTTCAATTTCAACTGCAAAACCAAACAATACGGTTAGATATCAAAGACTTCAAGTCATGATACGATAAAACATGAAAAATAGCAGGAAAATTACGCAGATATTCCTCGCGGGTAGACCACGATCCTAACAAACGCCTGCAAGAGAAAACTTGATGCGAGGCGGTGTAGGATTAAAGGGCGGAAAGAACGGAAACTGAAGACGGGCTTAGTTCATCCTCCTCAGTATAGTACGCCTGGGAGGTCAGCAAAAAGTGCTCATGCGTCCAAGCCACTGGGAACTTCGGAATCCCATCTTCAGTTAACCAAAAAACTGACTCATCAGGGTGAACGCTAATCTTCGTGAAATAGGACTTGAATGAATGTCCATCAACTTTGGCGGAGTCAGTGTACGCCTCAAAGTTGATAACCTTGGAGAGAGTCCGGAGGGATATCAAGCTCACTCCCCCCTTCTCTTTATTTGCATGACGGACCACTTGGGCAAAATAGAAGAGCATGGCCACCGTCGGTTTGAAGTTGAAGTGCTCCCCAAGCACTTCAAGAGAACGGACTAATCCCCATCCATTGGGGTGAAGCTGCGAAGGAGCGCAGTCCAGGAATCTCAGAACCCCCATCTGAAACTTCGAAAGGGGAAACCGCACACCAAGGTTCAAAAATAAAAAGTCATACATATACAAGGACCTTTCGTCCGGAGCATGACAAATTCGATCGGATGGCAACAGAGCTATCACCATGAAGCACTTCTTGTATTTGTCCTTCTTGAAGACCGTGAAACGCGGCTCCAACTCCGCTCCCTCCTCTCGAGCGTGAACTGATGCTATTTCACGAAATTCTTCAGCCACCCAGCTGAATGGGCGTTTCTGTTGGAATTTCACCCAGTCTATCCGGTGTGCAACCACATTGCATAGGCCGGATTGGGTCTTCAAGATATACTTCTCAGAAGGAGATTCCCCTTCAGACGATTTCCTCCCAGTAGCTTTCTTTGTCACCATAGTGAAAGCTTTGATGCTGCGATAAAATTTCACATCATCAGAGAGATACAAATCCCCACTCTCGACACTCTCACTGGAGGAGGAAGACTCTGAAGAGGGTATAATCACCCTTCGCCTTTTATATTGCTACTCTTCCCCCTCTGTATACTGTGGCCTCGACTGGAAGATCACTGGGATCCTCCCACCACGATTTCGAGCTAGAGCCCTTCCTCCTCTTCCTCTAGGGATAACGCCACTGAAGCTAACACCCTTCCTAGACATTCTCAAATACTGAAAAGAGATACAAAAAACGAAGGGAAAGTGGTTACCTAAGGATAGTGAATTGAAATTCACAGAGGCGGACACGAAGAACTTCTTGGAACTTTTGCAGAGGTTCATCAAGGAAGCAAGAAGAGATGGTAACTGAGATTGCCAAATATGCCTATATCAGGGCACAAAAATTTTTCAAATACCCACTAAACACAACCTGTCGTTTACCCCCAAACGACTCCCCGTTTAGTGGACCAAAATTGTCGTTTAGTACCTCAAGGCGTTAAAATGCCATCGTTTTATCACAAAGCCATCGAAATGGGCCTATTAAAACCAAATACTAGGCCCAACAAGACTATGCGTGACAGTTTCTAAGACATGCGCACTTAACGCAATAATGGTTCGCCCACGTGAATTAAGGCATTAAATGTCCAATCATTAGAAACGTGGCCACCATTACCCGAATACCAAGGGTTGCGAAATTCGATAAACTTCTGATATTCCCATTGTCGAATCCGCCCTTAAAATTTCATCACTACGGAACATGGTTCCCAGAGCGGATATTTACACTTCGGTGCAAATCCGAAATCCAAACGTACTATGATCAATGTAGCTCATATGAGCAAGTCAACTGCTTCCTCACATCAGCTAGGGGGCTAGCAGAGGTAATACTCGGATTTCGGATGGATGGGGAAAATTGCCTAATCCGCACTCCCATGATTGGAAAAAATTCACCAGGACGGATGATCTCAATCACCTATTTTGTGATTCGATGATGTAACTCCTGGTACGAAGAGCTCCACTAATCATTCCAGGACGGATGATCTCAATCACCTATAAAGTGATTCGACGATGTAACTCCTGGTATGAACAATTCTCATCATCATTCTGAGAAGTATTCACTAAATCCGTACCCCTACAATTGAAAAATGTCTCCAGGACGGATTATCTAAATCACCTAATCTGTGATCTGACGATGCAACTCTTGGTGTTGTGTACTTTTCCAGAACGGACATCACCCATTATGTGATCTGACGATGTAACTCCTTGACATGGTGTACCTGCCCAGGACGGATGATCTCAATCACCTATTCTGTGATATGACGATGTAACTCCTGGCGCCATACACGCCTCAAGGACGGATGATCTCAATCACCTGTTATATGATCCGATGTTATAACTTCTGGTGCTGTACACATCCCCAAGACGGATGATCTCAATCACTTATGAAGTGATTTGAGGATAAAACACCTGGCATGATCAATTCCCATAATCATCTTTATGATGGAAAATTTCGAAAGTCAGTCCGCACTTTCGCTTTCAAGTGGTATTCTCCCAGGACGGATACTCTTTATCACCTATTCTGTGATACAACGACGTAACTCCTGGCGTAGAAAAAACTCCCATCATCATCCTTATGATAAAGGACTCAAACACCACTTCCTTGCAGTTCCCTAAGCTTGGAACAATATTGTCATCTCCTGTGAGAGCATTACGGATTAAAAGCAGTCATCCGTCCCGTTACACTACTCTACTGAACAGCGGATCGACCCATCTTTCCCCAAGAGAATTAAGAAAATTAAGGATCATGCCCCAAAGACAGGCACCCTTTTTCTTAATACGCACTTGGGGACATGTATATATTTATCCGTTCTAAATTTTATTTATTGTTTAATTTTCTGAGGCAGTTATTTCAATCTGGCCTTAAGAGTAATTATACAGAACGGATTAGTAACGATTTATATATACATGAAACGACGAAGACAAATTTCTTCAATCAAAACTCATTCATTGAAATGAAATTACATACAATAGTTCAAAATCCGGAGTTGATCCCGGTACACAACTATACATATAAATGAAAACAAAACTACGGAGGAGGAATCTGTTCTTCAGTTTTTTGTGCCTCCTCAGCACTGGGCTCTTGTGCTCCTTCCTTTAGAACCTCCGCAGGAGTCTCGCCTCTAGGAGCCTCAGCCCTTTCTTCAGAAGAGGGAACCTCGGACACAGGAAAGACGTAATCAGGTCCCATGGTTTGACCCTCAGGAAGAGGAGCCAAACCATACAAGGACGTCGGTGGATCTTCGTGACGACCATCCACCACTGCGACTAACTTTCCCCCATGGAATTCATAGTACGGATCCATTCCATAAAGGTTAAGTTTCGCAGTGGGGTTGCGGTAGAAGACTTGGCGTATGGCTAGGCCGAAGGATTCTTCAACAGCCCGGCTGCATATGTCAACAGCTTCTTCTCTCTCAGCTTTCGCTGTAGCCAATTCTCCCCGCAACTTGGACAGCTCCTCACTAGATACTTCGGACTCCGCTTTCCTAGCCTTCAGTCCCTCTATCTCAAGAAGGAGCTTCTTCTCCCTTTGAGACCACTCCTCAGCATCAGCTTTATTTTTATCCTGGCTGCTGCGGAGTTCTTCCTCCTTCTCTGCCACTTTGCCTTCCAAGTTTTTAAGATCGCCTTTGAGCTTGAGGTTCTCTTTAGTCATGAGATCCCCAAACTCCTTAGACTTGCTAAGACGATCTTCCATTAACTTCATGGCGGCTTTGTCTTTTTCTGAGGAAAGGTTGAGTTCTTCTAATTTGTCACTCAGCTCCTCAACCTTGTTGACGTTCTTAGCCAACTCGCTGACTGAAGAGAGCATTCCAGCAAGTTCGGCTAACTGCCACCTTCCGGCCTCACACGCTTCTTCAATTTCTTTAACGCTAAGCGTAGGCCGGAGTTTGTATAACGGTGGTGGAAGAGTGGCTGGAGTAGAACCCTCGTATGAGAGGAAGGGAGTAAGAAACGAGGTAGTTGGGAAGGAGGTCGGATTTGACCCAGAAACCCCAACAGCAGTTTCTTTATTAAGACTAGAGGGAGCACCAGCTGCTTCCGAGGTTTCAACAGGCTTATCCTCCGGAGTTTTGTGCTTTTTGGACGGGCCTCCCACTGAGTCATTCTTGATTTTTCTTCTCCTCTCAGAAACTGGAGGAGGGCCCGTGGATTCATCAGCGGCAGAAGAACCGCCCTCAACCAACGGAACGTCCCCTTCAGCATCCGAGGTCAGTATTATTAACTCAGGACGATCCTTGGTTGAGGGCCTGGGCTTCACTTCATTTTCGCGGGTAACGGATTTACCAGCCGCCTTGAATTTCTTCAATTTGTCCATTTCTGGAGTTTCCGGTTCTATTTCACCTACATGAACAAACACAAGATGTCAGCAACTACAAATATTTTATATATATTTGGTAAAGGAGAAAAGATGAAATAAAATGAGAAGTACGCAGATATTCCTCCCGGACTCCGCTTGAGCTACTCAGCAAATGCCTACACGAAAAGACGCGACGACGTGTAGTGTGCGATTCAAGTGCGAACAACACTCTCGACGTCTCACGAGACAGATCGGATTGATCAGTGTAGTACACGTGTGAGCTCAAGAGGAAATGTTTGTGTGTCCAACTCAGGGGAAATTTGTCAACGCCCACTTCATCCTTCCAAAATTTTGGTTTGCCCTTCTTAACGGAGATGCGAGTGAAGTAAGTCTTGAAGGACTTCCCGTCAACTTTGGCAGAATCCGTATAAGACTCAAAGTTCACAAAGGAACAAAGAGTCCGGAGAGTCACCAGACCAACTCCACCCTGCTTGTTTGCTCTTCGAACTACCTGAGTGTAGTAGAACAGCATCGCTACAGTTGGCGTGAAATTGAAATGTTCACCCAGGACCTCCAAAGCCCGGATGAGGCCCCAACCGTTGGGATGAAGTTGGGAGGGTGCACAGTTCAGGAACTTCAAGACGCCCATCTGGAGTTCGGTTAGAGGAAAACGAACTCCCAGATAATGAAAAATAAAGTCATACATATAGACAGAGCGGTCATTAGGGACGACATGGCATATCCGCTCTGTCGGAAGTGGTGCGTAAACCCTATACCACTTTTTCGTCTCTTCATCCGAACTTAGCGTGAACCTCGGTTGAATCCGGGATCCCTCCTCATCCGCATGACGGGAGGCCAAGTCCTTAAACTCGCTGGATACCCAACAGAAAGGCCATTTAGCCTGAAGCTCCTCCCAATTCAGCCTCGAAGCGACTATGCTATAGAGACCTTCAGTTGTCCTCGAAATAGCGCTATTTTTAGAGGTTCCCTCTCCAGTGTCCATTTGGATTTTCTAAATCAAACTCCTTAATCTACGATAAGAAATGAAATGTCGTCAGAAAGTTGCAATCATTACTCACTGCATTTTAAAAGCAATTACAATCAGAGGGCGACTCTGAGAAGGGAAAGGTCACTTTCCACAGTGAGTAAGATCCCCTTTCTGAGCGACGCGATTCAGTCTTAGGAAGAATCACAAGGATTCTTCCCCATGACTATTAGGGTTGCGGGAAACTGATTCCTCCCCCAGATGAAGCCTACTTTCTTTAACTAAGAAATAGCAAAACAAGACAAAACTAGAGCAACGAGGAAGGAATAGTTACCTCAGATGACAACGATGAATATGAGGAACGAAGAAACCCTCGTAATGTAGGCAGCAAACTTCCTTGCAAAATTTCTGCAGAGTTTCGTTAAGTAAACAAAAGCAAGTGGAACCCAGAATCCACTAAGTGTTCCTTTTATAGGAAACGAAGAGGTTCGGTTACCCCCTCTTGAAGTTGTGTCGTTCTCAATAAAACGCATTCGTTCACAAGCGAAACGACACAACCGTTCCAAATTCTTGGGCGCCAAAACGATAGCGACTCAGCGAAGGGCTATCCACTAGGCCCAAAAGTTTTGAAAACTTCAGGCCCATTAAGCCTAAAACGACGGTTAATGAGATTTTCATCTCAGGCGTAATAATTGCTTGCCCACGTGATTAAAGGCATTAATGTCTAATCATGCAACGCAATTTACGCTTTACAGCCGTTACACGAACTTCAAGAGCTTTCAATTCCAATAAACTCTTGAAATTCTCACACGACGAATCTTTGTCTGAATCCGTTGTGACCGTACCGAAAGGTCGTACCTATTAAATTTAGAACGGTTCTTTACGAATGACAACAGATGCTAAGGAACTGTTACACACGTAAGCTTACCGATATTGAGACCTCTCGCAGGTTTAGTAGCTTATGTAAACAACCATTCAGTCCCTCACACAAGCTAGGGGACATATGATCCGGTCTCAATACCGGTATCCGATCTGCAATACAAATTTCAACGTCTTTGACAAGACATCTACGTGTAACCGGTGTCATCGGTATACATCCGAACCGTAATTCCGTATCAGGCGTTCTCCCTATACCGGTTGTTCAGGATAACACCATGACATCGGATAATACACACGTCACTGTGCAAAAGACAAGGATTGTTGCTACAGGGATCGAACAATAATTCCCTGCACTACGAGCCAAATTCTGCTCACGGGAATGGTCAACTTGTTCCCTAATCCTAGTCTACATTCTCTATGCTCAATATAAAATAGCCACTTGACCCAATCACGCAGGTAAGTGCGCAATATAATAATGCTAATGGGAGTTGGTGGTTCCCCACCAACGAGTCCTCGTTAATCGAGCCAATCAGGTATATGAACTTACTTCATGATTGAAGGGAGGATCTTCTTCAGCTCTTTTACGACTGATTACTCTCTGAATACATTCCTTACTTGGAATATAATCACTGACTTGAGCATCGAAGAATCTTTGCAGGTGACACCACCATTCGCCCACTTCAACGCGTTAGGTCGGTGTGAAGGATCTCCAGGACGCCCAATCCGCTCTCCTCATTCAAGGTCAACGGATACATATATCGGATACACATATATCCGGTCTATTAGACAGTATTGACATACTATTCGTGACTGGCTTGAGATCGGATCTCTTGACCCCGGTCCAGGACAGATCATGAATCTAATGTGAAATGATCAGTGTTATGTGACGTCGGGTTAGCAAGCAGGCTACCCGAGTGATGAGAAATTGATATTATTGTGAGAAAGGTAAACTGTTGAATGATTATGTGGTATGGGATGGGCGACGGTATATGATAGCCCCTCATTTCCGGCTCCCGTGGTTTTCGTGCCCAGTTGAGCTACCCAGTGGTCAAGTAGGAGCCAGTGGTCGAGGTGGAGAGTCAAGCAGGACTCGGTGAACCAAGCAGGGTTCACGGGGTGTCAAGTAGGACCCCCAGCTGAAGGCCAATCCTTTAGTATCCGGATACTAGGAGTCAGATTGTATGAGAGTCAGTTGTGATGAATGTGATGTATGTGATGAATGTGATGAATGTGAGGAATATGATGGAGATTGTGTAGTTGGTCTAATACAGTTATTGCATGAAATACACTATATTTCGGTGTGCTTGCTTACAGGCGATGCTTGATGTGTTTGTATCACTATGCATATATAGTGTTAAATTCCGTTCTATATTAATTATAATGCCAAACACTCACCCTTGCATATTTTTTTTTAGTAACCAGAGACAGGGAGGGGGAAGGAGTCATGGAGCCGCGCCAAGGGGGAGAACGGTGCCAGGGTCCAAATGAATTTGAGTGACTCTTTATAGAGTCTTATGTGTGTATAAAAACTTCGTATTATAATTATTAGTTGTGTTTAATTAAGACCGGATCGAATGAAAAATATATTTCAAAAATATATTACTGTTATGTGCATATGTTTTCATGGTAGCTATGGTAACTCCTTGGGTTCACAGGACCATTTGTTAGAGCAAAGTTTTGGGAGTCCGGTTGCATGTTTTGTATAATCTGATGTGCGAAAGGTGTTCGTTCAACGAATAGCACCTCGTCTAAGTGAGAGTCCGGAATCTCGCTTAGACGAGTAGGGGCCTCGCTCAAGTGAGACGCCCTGATTTCCCTTTCTTCCATCCGTTGTTTTCAAATTAAATTACTTTTTCTCTAAATATCGATTAATTTCCACGAAAAAGAAAAAAAAATTATTGTAAGATGTAATCGTTTGAATAAAAATAAATGCAAAAATAACCTAGGACGTTACAAAGCTTCACTCTAGTTTTGAGTGGTCACAAAGGTTGGGGTTCAACCTTTGGGTATTGAGAGTTTGAGAGATTGGGTGGGGTGCCCTTGTGCTAGTGAGGATTGAGTTCTTGAGTGTGGGACACTAGGAAGCTGCAATTGCTCATAGCTTGTATCTCTAAACTTCAATAGTGGAAATCCTTCAAGTGGGTTGCTTGAAGGCGAGACGTACACCGGGTTGGTGGAGCTCGTTATAGCGATTTGCAAGCTTTTCTTCCTTACTCTCTTACATTTACATTTTACATCTGGCTGGGTTATTGATTTGTTGTGATTACATTACTTAAAATATATTGACTTAGCTAAGTTAAGTTCTTGCACACCAAGTGTTTGATACATTGCCAAAGTGAATTCTGCACATCTTTTTTATCTCATTTCTTGCACCATACTTGTTATTTCTTGCATATAATTATCTTTTGTGAAAAAGGAATCAAGTTCAAAGGCTTTCTAAGCAAAAGTTTTAAAAACTCAATTCACCCCTCTCTTGATTATTAAGGCCACTTGACTAACAAGTGGTATCAGAGCTTGACTCTTGGTAGATCAAGCTTACCAGCTTCAAGAGATTAAGATGACCTCTATCTCATATAACATGATTCCCGATGGTGGTGCTACAAATAGACCTCCAGCTTTTAATGGTGAAGGTTATGCTTGTTGGAAAGAAAGAATGAAAATCTTTGTATAATCTATTGATTTAAAAATTTAGAATGCAATTAAAAATGGTCCCTTCATACCTATGCATACTATTGATGGAAAAGAAGTAGAAAAACTAATGGATGATTGGAGTAATGATGAGGAGAAAAAGGTCCAATACAATTACAAATCTAAAAATCTCATCACCCTTGCTTTAGGTCTGGATGAGTTCTTTAGAGTTGTAACTTGTAAAACTACTAAAGAAATGTGGGATACTCTCCAAATCACCCATGAGGGAACTAGTGATGTGAAAGATTCAAAACTTAGTACACTTACTAGTAAATATGAGAGCTTTAGGATGAACTCCGGAGAAACCATTCTTGAATTACAAAAGAGGTTCACATTAATCATAAATCATCTTATTACCCTTGGCAAGTCTTATACTAACAAAGAGCTTATTCATAAAGTGTTGAAAAGTCTTACTAGGGAATGACAACCTTTTGTCACCATAATCAAGCAATCTCTAAACATCAATGACATGTCTCTTGTAACATTGTTTGGAAAGCTTCAAGAACAAGAGCAAGAGCTCAAGGACTTGAAGAATGCGGAGGAGGAAGAAAAATCTTCCAAGAAGAAAGGTCTTGCTCTCAAAGCCACCTCATTGATGAGGATGAGTTAGAAAGTAACCTTGATGAATGAAGAATTTGGGCTATTCATAAAACGATTTAGGAAGTTTATGAAAAACAAGAAGTTTCAAAGAAGCTTCATAAACTAAGGTAAGAAACTTACATTTAAAGATAATGCATCCTCACCCTCTTGTTTCGAATGTGGCAAGGAAGGACATTTCAAAATAGATTGTCCAAATCTAAAGAAGAAAAACAAAGAAAGAAAGGGAAGAAGGAGAGCCTACATAGCATGGGACGAAAATGATATGAGTAACTCCGAAGAATTGGACAATGAAGAAGTAAACTTATGCTTAATGGCTAACCACCAAGAAGAGCAAGATGAGGTAAATAATCATAAACTTGATAAAGAGGAATTGGTTGATGCTTTTAAAGAATTGTATGATAGATATATTAAATTATCTAGTAAGTATAAGTTGTCAAGAAAAACCATAGAAACTCTTGAGATACATCTAATTGAGCAAGTAAAAGAAAATGAAATTTTGAAAAAGAAAGTTGTTGAAAATCAAACTTGCTCTAAAACAAAACCATGTGAACATGTCAAGAAATGGGATCACCTAGAAAACAAAATCTTAGACTTGAATAAAACTCTTGAGAAATTCACAAATGATAGAGATAATCTAGGTGCATTACTTGGAAAACAAAGATACATGTTTAACAAATCAGGTTTAGGATTTAATCCCACTAAAAAAGAAAAACATTACAAGAATTTCTTTGTGCCTCCTAGAAAATCATCATCACCTTTTATGAAGTGTAATCATTGTGGTATTAAAGGTCATAATGCTTCATATTGTCATGTTAGAAAATTTGGACCAAAGGTTATAAGAAAGGTGTGGGTTCCCAAAGGGACATTACCACAAACTAACCAAAAAGGACCCAACATAAAATGGTTACCAAGTTCTCTAACTTGACTTATTTTATAGGTATGCTTCAAGGCAAGCAACACTCATTGGTACCTAGATAGTGGGTGTTCAAAGCATATGATGGGTGATATAAGCAAATTCACATGATTTATTCCTAAAAGAAAAGGAAGTGTCACTTATGGAGAAAATACCAAAGGAAGAATCCTTGGCGTTGGAAATATTGGTAAAAACTCTTCCACTTCAATTAGTGATGTATTGTATGTAGAAGGACTAAAAAATAATTTGCTTAGTATAAGTCAACTATGTGACAAAGGATATAAAGTGATATTTGAATCAAATGGTTGCATAATTGAAAACAAGCAAAATAAAGAAGTAACGTTTGTTGGTCAAATAATAGATAATATTTACATGATTGATGTTGATTATTTATCTTCAAATGATGTGCAATGCTTCATGACTAGAGAGGATGAATCATGGCTATGGCATAGAAGAATAGCACTCATCCACATAGACCACTTAAATAAACTTGTTTCAAAAGAACTAGTAATTGGTTTGCCAAAGTTAAAATTTGAAAATAAGTTTTGTGATGCATGTCAAAAGGGAAAACAAGTAAAGGCATCGTTTCAAGCTAAAAATGTTGTTTCAACTCAAAGGCCTTTACAACTTTTGCACATAGATTTGTTTGGACCCTCTAAGGTCAAAAGCTTTGGTGGCAATTATTATGGTTTAGTGATTGTAGATGACTATTCTAGATATACATGGACTTTGTTTCTTGCTCATAAAAATGAAGCATAACATGCATTCAAGACACTAGCAAAGGTTATCCAAAATGAACAAGACTCAAAGATTGCATCCATTAGAACTAATCATGGGGGAGAATTTGAAAATCAACTATTTGAAAAACTTTGTGAAAAACATGGCATTGGACATAATTTTTCAACTCCTAGAACTCCATAACAAAATGGAGTTGTTGAAAGGAAAAATAGATCTTTAACGGAGCTTGCTAGAATTATGTTGAATGAAAATAATATTGCTAAACATTTTTGGGCCGATGTGGTAAATACCGCTTGTCATGTTATGAATAGATGTTTAATTAGGCCAATTTTGAAGAAAACCCCCTATGAGCTTTACAAAGATAGAAAACCAAATATATCTTACTTTCATGTATTCAGATGCAAATACTTTATGCTTAACAATGGGAAGGATAATCTAGGAAAGTGATGACTAATATTTTTACCCTTAATTACTTACTCTGTTTGTCTATTTTATTTACTGTTAAATCCTAATAAATGTGTTTTAGCGTAATTTGTCAGTAATCTCCGTTTGTAATTTTTATTTTCACTATTTGTTAGTAATCACTGTTTTCTTATTTTTACTGTTATTATTGAGTGTTGAATTTTATGGTTTCTGTTTTCTTTTACTGTTTACTAGTGATTATTGTTTCCAATTTCTACTGTTTTTTTTGTTTAGTTTGTGTTAATTAGTATGTTTGAAATAAATTAAGCTTTCATCCTAAAATAAAATCTATTGAATTAACTAAGTTTAATTTGATTTTATTTTATTTTACAGGCTATCAAATTATTGGAAGCTTCATGATTATTTTGCAAATAAATTACCCTCCTCCAAGTACAAATTCACATTAATTACTTTTTCTTGACAAGTATATTAATGTGAAATTGTTTTAGCTTTATCAATGCTTAAAAAAATGAACAAAATAAACTCCATTCAGCCATGGGTCCACATGAAAGCTGCTGCAAAACAGCAATAAAATAGACAAAAACAGTAGAGAATTTCGTACAGCAACAGCAAGGAATTTTGACAGCAACAGCAAGGAATTTTGACAGCAACAGCAGTAAAAATAGAACAGCAAAACAACAAAAATGCAAACAGAATTCTGGACAGCATCAAGAAGGATCCATGTTCCAATTATTTAAAGCAAACAAATGCATTTTGACAAGCTTTTCATGTCACTAATAAAGCAAGGGTCCCATTTGACAAAAATTCTTGACTTTTCCAAGCTTCCCAACGTGAAGTGCATGGGCTGAATGTGGAATTGGCAAAGCTTTGTCCACTTTGTTTTATGAATAAAATAATGCAATCTTCTCCTACTTGCTATGTGAAATATACAAAGCTGAATGTGTCCTAGTGCAGCCCCATGATTCCAACGTCAAAGCTGAATGGTTCAAAGGCAAAGTGTTGAATTTTCAAAAAGCAAAATTGGACCTACAAGCCAAGAAATTAATTAATTAAGCTATCACTCAATGCTTCCAACGTAAAAGCTGCAGAAACAGAGGAAAAGTGGACAGCAATTCACGTTGATTGCTGCTGCTCTTGGACAGCAATTGAACAAAATAAATTAGCATCATTCTAAGGCAATTCACGTGAATAATGCTGGCTGGTTGGCAATGAGAATTTTAACAACAAAACAACAAAGAAAATGGGATAGCAAGACAACAAGCTAACGTGAAGGATGATACTAAGTCATGGGCTCCCATTTTTGCCAACGAAAAATCAAGAGACAAAGTGGAAAAATAAGCTGGACAGATTGGAAGGAAATAAAAATAAAAACCAGCTGAAACTACTATAAATATGGGACAACAGCAGTTCAGAGCAGAGAGGGAAGCAGAGGAATTTCTGGAGCAGAGAAGCAGTGGACAGCAGTAGGAGAACGGAGGAAGAATTCGGGAGAACTTCATTCCGGGTTCGGTTTTTATCTTGTTTTAATTATGGAGGGCTAAAACCCTTAGATTGATTTTCTTGGAGATTAATGTAATATTATTTTTGAGGTTTTGAATTTCAATACATTTCCTTGTTGTTAGACTCTTCATAATTCTAGCTCGATTATTTAGTGTCTATTCGGTTTAATTAAATTGTATGCTTAATCAATTTAATTAGACAGTTAGAATTAAATAAGAAAAAATTATATTAAGATAGATTAAGAAATATACATGCTTAATGAATGTTTCAAAATCAATCTTGATAGTTGTGGTTTGCTTAATTCCATAACGTTGAAGTTAGATTATGTATGTAGGCGATGTTCTATGTATGTTCAATAATTCCTAGAAATTAAAATCTTGACTCCTTTTGCTTAATTAGGATGCTTGATTAAAATATTCATTTTTAATCAAATGAAAGTAAAGGAATTACGAATTAAAAGACGCTTAGTTGATTAATTCAAATTGAACTAAGGGATTGACAGTAAGGAAGTGTATAGAAACCTTTTCAAATCCAAGGATAAAATAAATTACAATACTCCAAGAAAATCAATCGTTCGTTATTTACTTGTTCTACACTTATTTTGTATTTTATATTCTGTTTTAAATTTCTGTAACACTTAAACAAACCCCCCCATTGTATGCTTGTTGAACTTTTGTCTGTAAAAATAAATTTTAGTTGTTTTATTTTGGTTTGTTAAAAATTAGTTTAAGACTTGATTTTCCTAAATTTTAGTGTTGATTCGTGAGAGAACGACCTAGGTTGACACCCTAGTACTACATTAATTAGTTTTAATGTACTAATTTGACGGGGCCACGACAGCCGACGTCAGAAAGTTTGATGCAAAATCTGATGAGGCAATCTTTCTTGGATATTCATCATCTAGTAAATCTTATTGAGTCTTTAACAAACAAACAAACACCATTGAAGAGTCCATTTATGTGAAATTTGATGAAAATGGCCATAATTTCCCGAGAAAAGAAGATGTTGATGATCTTATAGGTACACTCCAAGAGATGACCCTAGAAAACAAGAAAGAAGAAGGAATCAATAATGAAGTAGCTTCTCAAAATGAACAACAACAATAAAGTTCTCAAAGAGAGTGGATCACATCAAAACACCATCCCATAGACAACATTATAGGTGATATCACTAAGGGTGTAAGTACTCGACGCACATTTAATACTTGTAATCATTAAGCATTTGTTTCACAAATTATGCCTAAAAACATTGATGAAGCTATTATTGATGAACATTGGATGTTGGCCATGCAAGAAGAATTGAATCAATTTGAAAGAAATGAAGTTTGGAAACTTGTGCCAAAACCCAATCACCATCAAATAATACGAACCAAATGGGTATTTAGGAACAAGCTTGATGAAAACGGCATAATCACTAGAAACAAAGTTAGGCTAGTTGCTATGGGATATAATCAAGAAGAAGGAATTGACTATGAAGAAACGTATGCTCCCGTAGCTAGGTTAGAAGCTATTAGGCTATTATTAGCTTTTGCATGTTATAAGGATTTCAAGTTGTATCAAATGGATGTTAAAAGTTCCTTCTTGAATGGATATATTCAAGAAGAAATATATATTGATCAACCTCTCGGTTTTGAAAACTATCAATTTCTAAATCATGTTTTCAAACTAAGAAAATCTTTGTATGGTTTAAAACAAGCTCCAAGAGCTTGGTATGAAAGATTGAGCAAATTCCTGTTAGAAAACAATTTTAAAAGAGAAAAAGTTGATACAACATTGTTCATTAAGAACAAAAAGAATAACATACTTTTGGTGCAAGTTTATGTGGATGATATCATTTTTGTGCCACTAATGAGTTTCTTTGCAAAGAGTTTGCTAAGATAATGCAAAATGAATTTGAGATGTCCATGATGGAAGAACTCACATTCTTCCTCGAATTACAAATCAAGCAAACTAGAGAAGGAACCTTCATTAGCCAATCCAAATATTGCAAAGAGTTGCTCAAGAAGTTCAACATGGACAAAGAAAACGAAATTACCACACCCATGGGCACTTCATGTTATTTGGACAAAGATGAGAAAGGTAAGGATGTAGAACTCACAAAATATCGAGGTATGATTGAAACCTTACTTTACTTGACCGCTAGTAGACTGGATATCATGCTTGTCATGTGTATGTGCGCAAGATATCAAGCATGTCCAAAAGAATCACACTTAACTGCTGTAAAACGTATAATGAAATATCTTGTTGGAACTTTAGATGTTGGTTTTTGGTATCCTAAAGGTGCTAAATGTACTCTTGTAGGATATCCTGACTCTGATTTTGTAGGATGTAAACTTGATAGAAAGAGCATAAGTGGAACTTGTCACTTGCTTGGTAGCTCACTTGTTTCATGGCATAGCAAGAAGCAAGTTAGTGTGGCGTTATCAACATCTGAGGCAGAGTATATTGCTGTTGGGAGTTGTTATGCTTAAATTTTATGGATGAAGTAACAACTTCTAGATTTTGGTGTTATTTTAGACCATGTGCCTCTTAAATGTGATAATACTAGTGCCATTAATATATCCAAGAATCTTGTCATGCATTCAATGACCAAACATATAGAAATAAGACATCATTTCATTAGAGATCATGTATTAAAAGGTAATTGTATGCTTGAATATGTTGAATCATCTAATCAATTAGCGGATATATTCACCAAACCCCTTGCAAAAGAATAATTCATTAACATAAGAAGAGAATTTGGAATTCTAGATGTTAAAAATTGTCTTTGAATAACCAAAATTAGCAAATATGCATGTTAAGGTGTTAAAATAGGAAGTGTATTGTATGCCTTCTCAAGAAAACATGTATTTGTGCATTTCTGGGCATACCATAATTGACTACATCCCTAATATAATCGATTATGGGCTTTCTGTGTTGTACATAATCGATTACATATCTCTATATAATCGATTATGGGCATTCTATATAAACTCTAATCGATTACATACTTGGTCTAATCGATTATTGGGCCTGACATTTCAAATTCTTTAGAGGCATAATCGATTATGGAGTCACCAGGATTACAGATTTTAATGCTCAATCCGTGTGCAGCTTGGCCCAACCAATCCTAAACCTCTCCTAAACCCTAAATCTCACCTATAAACCCTATAAATACCTCCTCCCTCACCCTTCTTACCTCACACCACAATCCTCATCTCTTCTATATTTCTCTACCCCTATCAAACCTCAAATCTTCCTCATCTTCTTCTCTTCTTCACCATGTCTTCCTCAAGGAATGTCAAAAGGGCAAGATCTTCCACTATCCAAACCCACAACCCTCTTGATTTCTCAAGGTTTTTCTCCTCTCCTAGAGAACTCCAAAATTTCATCAAGAAATTTTCTGAGAAAGATATCATTGTTCCTCACTTCATCAATGCTGAACTCTTTAACAACCCCAGTTGCACTTTTCTTGAACATCTTAACCACTACAATCTCTTTCCCTTCCTCTCTCTCAAAGAAGAATTTTATCACCCGAAGCTTATTTGAGTTTTCTTTTGCACTCTGAAACTTGTTGATGGTATGCTTGAAGCAAGAGTCAAGAATGTGACTCTTAAGATCACAAATGAGCAACTTTCTGAAATAAGCCTCCTTTCTCTCTCCAATGCTGATTTCTGTGGTGGTCACCCTGAAGATGAATGGGACTTAAACAACATTGCTGCACGCCACTCCTTATGGAAGGCCTCCCGCCCCCGCAGCAATCATAAGTTGGTAGGTCATCTTACTCTTAGGTCATCTTACTCTTAGTAACTGTAACATCCTAAAAATAGGATTTACTATTAAAACGAGGCTTAAAAAAGGATTTAAAGGCAAATGAGGAATTAATTTAAACAATTACCAAAATGACGGATACGTCCCTAACATTTGTCATAATGATGGATGCATCCCTAAACTATTTTAAAGCTGAATTCTTTCTCTTTTCTTCTCAAACTTTCGTGAGAATAGAGAGGTTTTGTTTCTTATTCATTTTCTTCTTTTTCTCATACCAAATCATCATCCCTAATCCTTTCTTTTCCAAATTCTAGTGAGAAACATCAAATTGAAAAAAAACTTTATCATCTTCTTCACTTTTCTCTTCAAGAAGGAGATTGGATCAAAGAGAAAGCTTTGAATTCTCCAAGTGAGGTAAGATGATGAACTTTTATGTAGAATCATGATTTGATTCATAAATCTTTCAATTTCTTAAGCTTTCTAGAGATTGGAAGCCATGGATAAAGATGAAAAGTTTAGGTTTCTAGAGATATGAGTTTCTCATGAGAAAGAAGAGTAGAGATAGCTTTTTCACTCCTATTCTTAGAGAATTGGATCTTAACAGTGATGTTTCAATAAATTAGGTAGCTTCAGAAGGTTTTTCGGAGCTAAATATTCAATTCAGAATTTGCGATAGCAAGAGGATTATATCTGATAGCTCGAGAAGCTTCTGGAATCATTTATTCTAGGTAGGGGGAGCGTTTACATTTTAAATGTATAGTTTATGAACGGATTCGAGATAGTATTATATATTTGATGAGAAATCCCAAATATATGTTATATACTTGTGTTATAGTATTTTCCGTTCATATGTGAGTGGTATTGATTTTGAAATTATATGAGATATGAATGATATGAATTGTATATGTGATGATGATATGAATTATATGCATGAAATGCTTGTGATATGCATATGATGCAAATATAAATGGCATGAGATGCTATATGAATAACATTCATGAAATTTATCATGATATATGAATGCATGGGATGCATTTGATAAGCATGGGATGCTTGTATGATGAATGAATATGAAGTATAATTGTGGTTTCGAGGATTCCACAAAAAGACCTTAGGTGGGACTCAAGGCAAAACCTCTTGAGCGGGGCTCGGGGTTTAGCCCGTGACACTACCGTTGTCGCTGGGAGTGATTGTGTCACATGAGAGGGCAAATAGTTTGGTACCAGTAAAATGGCCAAATTAGCTGAGAGCTGAGTTATGGCTGAGAGCCAGTGTTGCAATACAAAATTAAAACTTAATAATGGATCCATTTGATTGAGCATGTGATTGCATTGATGTATGTTGTTGTGAACAACATGATTATATGATCATTGTGAATGAATGAAATGCAATGAGATTATGTGATATGATTATGATTTATATGTGGTTATGAATTGGACACTTGATCCGATTCAATAACTGTCATTTAACATGTAGTATGCTCACCCCTATTTATGATTATTTTTTAGTGGATATAGGACGCAGTGAAGGCATATAAGAAGGGATTCAGTGGAAATTAAAGTATTATGTATATATTGATACATAATATCTTTTGATAGTATGTTAAAGCCTTGGCCGGCTTCTGATGAGATTTTATAATATGTATGATAATTTAAGGATTTGGAAGATGGATAGCTTCATTTAGAGGCTTGAAATCTAAATATGATTATGAATATGTATTTGATGATATGGTCATGTTATATGAGATAATATATGAGTTGATTTTATAGAATTTGAAATTATGCATATACATAAGATGAAAATTAGGAACCAGAAGGGTGAAATTGAAATCCGATGAGTTTTTGAGTCATCGGAAGGGATTGATAGAGTCCCTATATTGATTATAAGTTGTTCATATAGTTTTTGATGTATTTGAATGGAATTTGATGAGTTTGGTGTATATAGTTGATATATATTGACCATAATGTAAATTTGTGTATATCTTAGTCATATGTTAGAATTTTGGTGAATGGACAGCGCCAACAGCTCTGGAATAGTAAAAATATAGCACCCATGAAGTTTCTTAGTATTCAGACTTAAAACGGGAAAATTACGTAGGTCGGGAGTTAGTTTAAATTATTTAAAATGCCATTTATACAGGAAAATCGAATTTCCAGGTCTGAGCTGCATAACTCGCTCAAGTGAGTTAAGGTGGTTGGCATGTTCATTCATTTTCACTCAAGCGAATGGGATTCGCTTAAGCGAGAATGGCCTTTCGCTCAAGCGAGGGGCAATCTCGCTCAAGCGAAGCTGTCTTATATCAGGAAATTGGTCTCGGGTTCAATTTCGCTCCAGCAAAAATGGCTTTCGCCCAAGCAAAAATTAATTGAAGCATCAGGGGTTGTCACTGGAGTGATTTCGCTTAAGCGAGCCTATCTCACCTAAGCGAAATGGATGAGGATTTGATTCTGGACTAATCTCACTCAAGCGAGTAGAGTCTCGCTCAAGTGAGATCGAGTGGAAATGTGTGGTGAGTGTGTTTCGCCCAGGCGAGCCAGTCCTTGCCAAAATGCCTTTGAAATGGGAGCGAGTTGGTTCGCCCAAGCGAACCATACTAGATTCGCTTAAGCGAATGGCAATCTTGCTCAAGCGAGATTTGCTCAGCATGCCATTTTCTTTATTTTTCCTCATTTCTCCATTCTCTTTATTTTGTTTAATATGATTTTATTATTTTATTATAAAATCATATTTTTCTATATTTAATGATTTAAAATACGCTTTCCGTTGATTCTTGTGATTATCTTCATTTTGATTACCCAAGATACATTTTAATTATTTTTATACCTTCTCATATCGCCATATATAGGAAAGGTTTATTTAATTGGTCCAGGGGTATTATTTAAATAATTATTTCATGGTTTTATCTATATTTTAATTGATTTGAAAATCCACGAAAAAGTTACCCTTAATATTAATATTCTAATTAAATATATTAGGATAGTTGTATCAAGGGTTAGGATGTTTTAGTAACCATCTTCTTCACTTTCTTTTAGTCAAGTTTTTGGTTCCTCGTGGAGGTAACTATGCTCTTGTTGAGGAAAAAGATGTGGTGCTAATGTGGGCCATGCAAAACCACAAGGAAATCAACTGGATTCAGCTTCTAAAGCTCCATATGCTTAAAGTCAAGGATCAACACAAGCTACCCTATGCCATTCTTTTAACAAAAATTTTCAAAGCCTATGGTGTAGATCTTAGTCGGGAACTCCAAGAAAAGTTACCTCCTAAAGCTTGCATCTCACCAAAATGGGGATAATTATGGTTCAAGGTTTATGGGTCTTTAAAAGTGAGGGCGTTCATAGCAATGTCCCATTTGAAGAAGATCAACCTGCTGCTTCTATTGATTTTGCTCCCCAAGGAGAATCCTCTGCTCTTGCTGATCCTTTCATAGGTCTTTATGCCTATCTTGATTGCCGCTTTGAAAGACTTGAAACCTCTCTTCAAGAATTTCAAACCATTGAGCAACAACATTTTGAGATAATGGAGCAAACATACGAGGACCTCTCCCACAAGCTCACTGATCTTCATTTCTTTAATCCTGATAATTAAATCGCTTTCATGTTTTATCTAGTTTTAAATTTATGCTTTTGCTTCTGTAATTTGCTTTAGTAATGAATAAAGTTTCTTTCTTTTATCTCTTTCCTTTACTCGTATTATTTTTGATGATTACAAAGGGGGAGAAAATATTATAAGTTCATCAAAGAGAAAACATTAAAAGTTCATAAAATCAAAGTCTACAAATGGTTAATCAAAGAATCTGCAAATGGTTAATAAGAGTTCTAAGAACTTTTAATTTTCTATGTTAAAAATAGTATACAAATTAAGCACTTTCATGATTCTTAATATTATGCATGAACTCCTTAAGAAAGGGGGAGTAATTTTATCTGGACTAACACCCTCATGAGATGAATATTGTTTGTCATCATCAAAAAGGGAGAGAATGTGTTTGAAAATTGTTTCAGGATTTTGATAATGACAAAGTAAACAAATTGAAGAATCATGACATGACAAATGAAGTTCATGAAGACTCAAAATGCCAAAGACGTGCATAAACTTCTGGGAAGTTTAAAATGAAGAAGTACAAAGAGTCTACAATAAATCAAAGACCAGACTTGAGCTTTATGCATAAGATAATCGATTACATGATGAAGCTAATCGATTACAGAACTGCGAAACAGAAAATAAAATGTATCAGGTATATGTCCTAATCGATTATAGCACTGGGATAATCGATTACCTTGATTCTGGAATACACATAATCGATTACAGCAAGGAGGATAATCGATTACAATGTTACAACAAATGGTATAATGTATCAGGTATTTTGCCTAATCGATTACAAGGCTAGTACAATCGATTACATTGGTTCTGTTTCACTCATAATCGATTACAACATAAAGCACAATCGATTACAGTGCTGCGTACAGAAATTAAATGCATCAAGTATAATGCATAATTTTTACAGGCGTATACTAATCGATTACATTGACTCTGTCTGACCACTAACCGATTACAGGGAAAAACATAATCGATTACACAGCTACTAGACACTTAAATTAATGGAATACAATGAAGTGTAATTGATTACAGATCGAGACATAATCAATTACCTAAGTGCCAGAATATGGGGAAATGTTTTTAAAGTGCAGATCCAGCTCACTTCTCCATTTTCCAATCGTGTACCCATGCTGTGCAATGGCTATGAATTTCTGAAGCTCCTCTCAGGCCTATAAATGCACATTTCATTCAAGCTACTCAAAGAAATCAAGGGAAAATCATTCATAGCTTGTACTTATGCCTTGTGAGTTTGTTTTCTGTGTATAGTTTCATTATTCTGAAACTTTGAGCTTGAATTTGCCTATTCTCTCTTTTATTAGAGAGTCATTAGATTGAGAGTGTTTTCAATTGTATATCTACTCTATTGAGAGAGTTATTTGCTTGTAAAGATAAACACCAAACATAAAGCTTCACTCTAGTTTTGAGTGGTCACAAAGGTTAGGGTTTAACCTTTGGGTATTGAGAGTTTGAGAGATTGGGTGGGGTGCCCTTGTGCTAGTGAGGATTGAGTTCTTGAGTGTAGGACACTAGGAAGCTGCAATTGCTCATAGCTTGTATCTCTAAACTTCAATAGTGGAAATCCTTCAAGTGGGTTACTTGAAGGCGAGACGTATACCGGGTTGGTGGAACTTGTTATATCGATTTGCAAGCTTTTCTTCCTTACTCTCTTGCATTTACATTTTGCATATGGCTGGGTTATTGATTTGGTTGTGATTACATTACTTAAAATTGATTGATTTAGCTAAGTTAAGTTCTTGCACACCAAGTGTTTGATATATTGCAAAAGTGAATTCTGCATATCTTTTCTATCTCATTTCTTACACCATACTTGTTGTTTCTTACATATAATTATCTTTTGTGAAAAAAGAATCAAGTTCAAAGGCTTTCTAAGCAAAAGTTTTAAAAACTCAATTCACCTCCCTCTTGAGTATTGAGGCCACTTGAATAACATTAATATCTAGTAATTGACATCCCCAGTTCCTACAATGTTATACTAGGACGTCCAACACTAAATACACTCGATGCAATCGTCTTTACACTCCACCTGTTGTAGGATTTTGCTTCAAAATCCTAATGAGAGGTGGATTTTCCTCTTCTTCCTTCCTTTAAATCCAATGCAAGAGACTCCAAAGTGAAGATACAATGTCAGAAATGGAGAAATGTAGTGCAGGCCGTGACATGAATGGTATAGAAATTGGAGATTTGGAAATAAGGAAACTAGATCTAGGTTTAGGAATTGAAAGAAAAGTGAAGGTTTAAAGGAGAAACAAGTATGAGAGGTGTATGTTGTCACTCTCTAAGGCTAGAGAGATAAGGAAATTGAGGTTCACTATCTTTGGAAGGAGGCCAAAGGATAAGAACAAGAGAAATGAGTTATGCTTTACTTTTTTAGAGAGAAGTGAGAGTTTATCTCACTAAAACTTTTTAAAACTGAAATTACGAAAGAAATACAAGCAAGAGAGGTATTTATATGGCTCTCTAATTTTTGGCCACTAATGCCTAACCATGGGCCATGGGACTTCTCTAAGGTCCAATCCTAAATGCCTAAGTGAATTGGCCCAATACAAGCCCAAATGTAAAAGTAGACAATGTACAAGGCCTAAAAGTGGCCCTACAACAAAGGCTATTCAAAGCACAAACTAATTCCTAATTTTAAATCCTAAAATCTCATTAAAAAAATGTCATGAAAAAAATAAAATATGTACAAATGAAGACCAAGCCTAATAAAGAGGCCTAAAGGAGGTCCAAAAAGTGTAAGGTGGCCCTTTACTCTAAGATAGTGTATGTGCAAAGTGTAAAGGTCCTCAAGAGCTCCTTCTTGGGCTTGGGCCCAACCATGGATGTCATATGGGAATCCAAGTGTGTCTGGAGTGTCTCCCTAGCTATCTTGGCCCTTAACCTAGTCAAAGGACCCTTGAAGCTCTCTAAGGCAACCTCCAAGCTCTGTGTAGGCTCTGTGGCTTCTACACGGGTAATGACTATGTCACCACCTTACAATGAAATTCCCATTTAGAGATAGGCGCATCAGGGTTATTCGAATAGACCTGGAAATAACTTAGAAATGCTACTATGAAAGCCTGCAGCCAAGAGACTCCTTCATCGTGGAAGATGACATTGAGACTAGGTTTTACCCCCAAGACAAAAAGAAGGATGAGCGACCTCAACCGGTAGAGTCTTTGAAGCTAGTGCAGATTGGAACAAGTCCTAGTCAATGCTCCTGACTCAATGCAATGCTAGACCAAACCCTGGAAGAATTATTGATTAACCTCCTATTGGCCATCATTGACCTATTTGTGTGGACTCCCTTAGACATGCCTAGAATCGACCCAAAAGTCATATGTCACTCACTAAATGTTGAAAGAGAGGCCAAACCAGTGGCACAAAGGCAACATAAAAAAGGAAGCAGACAAAATTCTGGTAGCCAACTTCATCTGAGAGGTCGGATACCTGACCTGACTTTCCAACGTAGTCATGGTAAAGAAAGCAAACGACAAGTGAAAAATGTGTGTGGACTTCATTGACCTTAATAAGATTTATCCGAAAGACCCTTATGCTTTACTTAGTATTGATTATTTGGTAGATGGCACTTCTAGATACTAGGTCCTAAGCTTCATGGACATATATTCTAGGTACAATCAAATACGAATGGATCCAAGAGACGAAGAAAAAATAACATTAATCATGGGAGAAACAAATTACTATTATCGGGTAATGCCCTTTGGACTAAAGAACGCAGAGGCCACATACCAAGGATTAGTGGACAAAATCTTTGTTAATTAGATTGACAAGAACATGGAAGTGTACATGGATGACATGGTAGTAAAGACCAAACACGTGAAAAATCACACCAAAGACCTAGAAGAGACATTTACGGAGCTAAGGAAACATAACATGTGGCTCAACACAGATAAATGTTCCTTCGGGGTCTAAGGCGATAAGTTCCTAAGATATATGCTGACTCATAGAGGCATATAAGCCAACCCAGACCAATGTCGAGCCATCCTAGAAATTTGAAGCCTATAAAATATCAAGGAAGTACAATGCCTCGTCGAAAGAATCGTAGCTCTTTCCCGATTCCTCTCTAAGTTTGTAGAAAGATCCATGCCTTTCTACCAAGTGCTAAAAAAGTCAGACACCTTCCAATGGAACAAAGAGTGTGAAAAAAGCCTTTGAAGATTTGAAAGCATATCTGGCTTCTCCCTCGATCCTAACAAGGCTAACCCCGGGTGTGGAACTTATTGTTTATCTCTCAGTTGGGGAAAATGCCACTAGCGTAATGTTAATATAAGAAGAAAGGGCAATCCAACGACCGATATACTTTACTAGCAAAACTTTACTATGAGTCAAGACAAGATACCAAAAAGTATAAAAGTTTGCATACAGCCTTGTGGTTGCCACCTGGAAGTTGAGACTCTACTTTCACAGTCACCAAATCATTGTTAGAACTAATCAACTTATTAGCAAAATTCTATAAAAGCCCAAACTAGCAGGCTGAATGGTTATATGGGCCATAAAACCCCCTGAATATGGAATTCGATATGAGCCAAGGGGATCTATTAGAGCATAATTTTTAGTATACTTTATGGCAGAATTGGGAGATGATAAGGAAGAATATGATGTCGAGAACACCCTATGAACCCTCTCAATCGATGGGTCATTAAATAAGAAAGGAAGCTGAGCAGGAATAATACTCGAGTCACTAACTGGAATTGCTATAGAAGAGTCAGTAAGATTCCTTTTCAAAGCAAGTAACAATCAAGCAGAGTATAGGACACTCATCGCCGGGTTGCAAATAGCCTTGGACCTTGGGGCCAAATGCATACAAGTGAAAACCGACTCATAGTTAGTTACTTGATAAGGTCGAAAGAGTTGTTAGGGAATCCTATAGGGTCAGGCAGTAGAAACACAAAGGATTTCCATTAAATGGCAAAATTGAGTGCTTCAAAGCATTACATACCAAAATTGAAAAATTGCGTTTAGAGTTACCTCTTGTAGATATGAGATTAATTCCTCAATTAAAGCAATTTTAGCCTCGTCTTTTAGGAGTCCACACGAGAACTCCAACCAGCCTCGTCTTTTTCTCTTGAGCAGCTACCTATAAGCATCTCATGCTCTATATATAAGCTCAAGTCTTAACTCGATAAGCTCTCAGTAAACATTGGGCTTCTAACTTATTCTAAATAAGTTAAGCCTAATAGTTTTATTTTAGTCCAATAAAACTATCCTCTAGTAAGCTTACTCTATGCGTGTGACCTTATAGGTAAAATATTCGGTCATATTAATAATAACTATTTTTATTATTATTATAAAATAAGAGCGACATATAACAATATGTGATATCCTTGATTAACTAGGACAAATTCCCACCCCAGAATGTCCTACTTAATTAAGGAGTCACTAATTATTTAAGAAAAATAGGAGTTTTTTTTCCATTGGTGATCATCACATGCAGTTCAAACAGAAATCATAACATAGATCGATTCTTTGTCACAACAGTGTACTCAAAAGATACGAGGTTTGTAGGCTCCCAACGACAGTTACTACAAAATAACATAACATCAAATAAATGTCGGGACCTATAACGATCTCGCCACTAACAACGAATATAAACAGTCGACACCCACGGTCCACATCCTCTACTGCAGGTAGTTCAGGTCCTACTCGCGTTTGTTCTGACCTTCGACTGATGACCGCAACAAGAGAAAATAGACACACAACACAGAAAATGGTGAGTAAAAAGCTCTCAACCCATAATATCCATATGCAAAGGCAGCTTTAAATACTTATCAAATATATAGATAAAAAACAAGGAAGAAGAGCGTACACAACATACCTTATAATAATCGTACAACACTTTGAAATACACAAGGAATAGGAAAACCAATGGGGTTAGTCAAATAATTATGGTATGCTATGCATGCGTTAGGTTCAATTGTTACTCATCTTAATTTAATACCAATATGAAATGGGGCCCAACTTCCACTTATCAACCTCATATATCAATAATCATGTGCACAACAATCCCGTCTTATACTACTTGCCTAACTAGAGCGACCGAAGCTCTCCTTGTTCTGATCTTTACAAATGGGTAAGGACACGTAGCCTTATCATCAAAATGGCCAATCACACATCTCATCAAAACGGGCACTCAACAACCATAGAAACCCCACCTCTGAGCCATTGGAGTTTGCCACAGGCTATCCAGCGACAGGCACAAATCTGAGCCATTGGAGTTCCCGCCTCTGACATACTCCCTAGACTACCCTCGGGTATCGAGGCATGATAGATTCTTCAATGTACCCATCACTGTATGCTCCAGGGGATTATTCTGACATCCCTCCTCAACTCCAAATGCAATATGTCATGAGTTTATTTTATCATTAGGGTGCCTGAGTACTAGACGGAACCTTACTTGCTCGATGTATTTGTCCTTAAAGCGTGGAAAGTATGCATGGTAAAATCTTTTCATGTAGTGGGCACCATGATCTAAGGTTTAATACTACCCAAATTATTTGGCCTAGAAGTATCGATGTTGTTTCCTAAGCAAGTCTTATAAGGAAATTTTAAATATCCAATTTATTTTAAATCTATGAAAAATATTTAGGTACAATACGTTTATTAAACTTTTTCTGAGGAAGGTATAACATGTTTATTAAACTTTTTGAGGAACAAAATTTCTCTAGTTTATTTTGTTTCTTTATACAAAAATATGAACTTAAAATTAGACATCACCTTTGAGAGAAAAGTAAGGACAAAACATATTTTTCAATTCTAAAAGATATTTTAAGTATAATTCATTTATTAAATTTTTAGAGAGTAAGATTATCTAACTTATTTTGTTCCCGTGTTTAAAAATATGATCTAAAAATTAGGTATTACTTTTAAGAGAAAGATAAGAATAAACTATAATTTTTCATTTCTTTACCAATGTCGTTTCGTCGTATTGACTTACGACGAACGAATTATATTGTTTTCAACTCTACAAAATTTTTTATAAAACATTAGGCGATATACTTTATTATTATAAAATATTTCTCCTAGTCCTATATTGAAAATAAAAGAAATCATCTTTTCTAAATTAAGAATATAAAGCGCTTATGCTGTGTTTAGTTCATAAGTTTTCTTAGAAAAATAGAAAGTTATTCTTAGAAAAATTTAAAAAATAGAAAAACTGTTTATTTACAAATTATTTAAATTTTTTTATAGAAAAATAGAAAACTGATTTTCTATTTTTTTTAAGAAACTCAGAAAACTCTTTAAAAAGGTTATATAAGAAAAGTGAAAAAATAGAGAAGACGGTAACTGAATTACAAGATAAGGTAATTGAATTACAAGATAAGGTAACTGAAATACAAGATAGAGACTATTGTAACTAAATAAGAATATGAAACAAACTGCTAGTAATTCGAAAAGTTCTGATACTATTTTGAAATATATTTAAACACAAACTCATTTGCTCTCATTTTAATATTATTTTAAATTTTTGTCATAATTTTTATGTGATGCATATACTATACAATATTGTTATAAATAATATATATAAGACATATCTCAATTAATTTGAATTAAAGAATCTTTGAAAAAAATTTGGAAAACTGAGCACTTGAACAACTTTTTTAGTCTTCTAAATTAAAACTGTCACATTATCTAAACGAAATTTTAAAATTTTTCTAGCTATTCTAGGAAATGAAAATTTTGAAAAAAAAAGCGGAAAACTTTTCTTAGAAAACTAGAATAATTTTCTTTAACTAAACGCAGTCTTAGCTTTCGCTATTTATTAAAACTTAGTTTTTGTCGTATTTTATCTAGAAAATTTCGATTTGAGTGATTCCAAAATCAAAGGTGTTTAACTTTCAAATACTAGTTAAATATAGTAATTTTGAATACTAATTCTGCCCAAAACAGCCCCTACACGAAAAGGTCACAAAGTGCTAAAGTTCATCGTTTCAACGTTCGTAAAAACACGTTTAAGGACAAATCGCACATCGTAAATTCTCCCAATCAATTTTACTCATTTGGGTATTTTTCTTATACTCAAAATTCATTTCTCAAATCACAAAATACTCCTCCAAAATAGTTTTATCAAAGTCCTCAATTTATGCACGGAAATACATTTTTCATCGTTTCTAATTCACCGTTCTCTTCTAAACTCAGGTCCCTTTAATTCTTTCATTAATCACTTCATCTACAAAATTTTTATAATTTAAGAGAACACTAAATCATCAAAAATACAGCAGCTCAAATACCTTATCATTTGCTAAACAAAAATGGGCTTCAAACGTTTATAAAATCATTTTTTCCAAATTTCTAGTGTATCATATAATTCCCATAAACATAAGCCATTTATTTTATTTATTTAATAAAATTATAGAATTTAAAATACATACTAAAATTCATTTTTATCACATAAAATTTAAGAATCAAGTCATGCAAACAAATCCCACATACTAAGTTATTTTTCTTAAGCGCGATTTTACGTTAGGATCTATTAACGCTAAATATTTTAACTAAGCATAAAATTTTTCCAGCAGCGATAATAATCTATTCTTAGTTATAAAAACTTATTCTAAAATATCTTATATCTCCAAAAATATTATCAACACCACAAGCCACCAATTTAAACCAAGAACACACATTATTAAACAAGTATATTCACAACAAAAATTCCACAGCAATAAAAATTCACAAGTTAGTACTTCATAATTAAAACTTTAAAATTTTAAAGAACTTAATAAAATCATGGTGTAGCCATGATACCACTTAAAGATCTCAATTTTTCCAAGAATTTTCAAGATTAAAACTATAAAAACAAAGATCCTTAAGAGAGTATCAAGGTATAAATGCTAAGGAACATTTATATCTCACCATGCATGTGACATTTTATGAATTTAAACAAGCTAGTTACTTCCCTTTACCGCAAGGATTTCGGTCACCAAGAGAAATGCTAAGGACGTCAAGGTTTTCTTTTTAGATCATCATAATTTGCTTCACCAAGGAGAAGGAAAATGAATACTTTGGAGGTAGTGGTTTGGACGTGATTTTGATGGTGAATGGGAGAAGAAAATGCTTGCTATTTGAAGAAATTTCAAGGAAAAGGTATGTCTTGGAAGATGGTAGCTTGAATTTTTTAGGTTAGGAAAGGTGGTGTGGTGGTTTGGAATGGATGATGATGAGTGGATGATGATGGTTTAGATGAAAGAAGTATGAGAAAATAAAGAAATATATTGCTGGAAAATTTTGTCTAAGTTAGAGAAAGGAGAAAACAAGGAGAGCCATGCATAGCATTTATCAAAGTATCATTTTTGCATGAATCTCCCTTGCTCTCCAAGGAGTTTCCACGGTCATGAGTGGGATGGGAGGTGTCAAGATGGATTCATGCACATGCTAGGTGTCATATGCAGCTGGTGTTATGGTGGATGAAGGCCTTGCATGGCTTAAACAAGTGGCAAGGTGGTGGTGCAACATGATTGGTTAATTTCTCATGTAAAACTAATGTGTCAAGTGTAGGTGTAGTCACTTGCTCGTGGATTTAAGGGCCTTTCTGGGTTGAATTTGAAAATGAGTCAAACACAAAAGCTTTAGATCTTTTTGTTATCTTTAATTTGGTATATGGAAAAAAATTTCATTAAGAAATAAGGGAGTTATGGCCCAAATACGAAAGTAGTGTAAGGCTGTGATAGGATTTTTATTTCTTGCAAAGATTAATTTTTTGGGCAAAATTGGTAGGGATTTGGGTTTCATGTTCTTTATCAAAGTTGTAGAAAATTGAGTTAGAAAAAGTTTGGTGAAAGAATTGTTCAATTTCATGGTCATACGAGGGAGAAACGCAAAAAATACTGAACATAGTGCAAGTTGCCACTAGAAAAACGTGAATCAATATGGTATTTTAAATCCAGGGATTTATGGGGTAAGAATTGGCCTTCATGGTCAACACCAAAGTTGTAGATAAATTCTATACGGAGATTTTGGGACAAGAACGACTTCAATCCAATAACAAGAGAGGAAATTACGTCTAAAATACATACAGATACGCATTTTGGCTTACCATGGGTAACTCAAAATTAAAGTTTTTGGGTTTGGGTGGTTGAAAACAGGCATTGAGCCTTTCGTAAAAATTGTTAGGAATAATATAAGGAATGTCTTAAGATATGAATGATTGACTCAAGTCCCTCAGACAATTTCTTGGTTAAGACCGGGGGAGTTACACAGTTTAAATAACGTGAACAAAATATTTTAAATATTTCTATTAAATTTTTAACGTTCTAATTGATAAATCTCTGTTATTGTGAGTATTATCAAACACATTATTATTATCCTAATCATCTCTATTTCTCACATAATTAAAGCAAGGGTATTCGTCTTATGTTCACAAAATCTTCTAAAAAATATAACTCAACTATCACACACAAGCTAATCGGTCGTAGCCCAGTCATCAATACACACAAAATTATCATGCAATCAAGACAATTGGCCTTAAAGACCTAACACACAAAAATAAGGGCTGTTACACAATGCATCATTATATCTGAATATTATTTATCATCGATATAACCTATAAGTGATAATTATTTTATATATTCATTCCTTTTGTCACGACATCTAATTGGGCCTAAGGCATGATCGTCGTCATCCTTGTATGGTCATTTTACTTGATACCGTAGTAGACTTTATTGAATAAATATCACATATATATTTTTCCTAACATGACATGCATTTTTTTAGTCTCACTGTATCAAGTGGTCGATAAATACCACTTCTGTCACACAGGATAGACAAATTCCATCTACATTACTTACATCTCTCTACGTAATTTGTTCATTGCCTAACCATATTCTTCATGGTCATCTTATTATAGATGACGTTTGATTATACTAAAACAACAAACTCTTCATGTAGGAATCATAATAACTTCAAGTCAAAGGACTACATAATACCATTATCACATTGAGAACCATTTATGACACTCATGTAACGATCCATGCAATGTTCTCATGATGGGTCTGTCTAATACAACATTGTTGTAGGTGTTCATTGATTAGTATATGTAGGTGTTTATCGATTAGTAAACTTATTACTTAATTATTTCAACATTTCTAATATGTTCAACTCCATTGATTTGTAAAAAGAGTTTGAACGCCAAAAGGAACCTTTGATTGTATAGAGGTGGAGGGAACTACAAGAAAATGAAAAATTAGCTGTGAAAATATAGCGGTGGTTTTATTTAACCGCCGTGAATAGAAATATTGTAAGGGCGGTTGGGCCCACACATTTGTTAAACCGCCGTTATGGTCCAACTAAACATGACTTCAAGTTTCCCTCTCCATTCAGGGTATTTTCCATTCAGCTTCCCTCTTTTCCAAAATCCCAAAACCCATATAATCCTTTCACTTTCCCCCTTTCTCCTAGTCCCCTTCTCACCTTTCACGTTTCGTTCCCTCCCCAACCGTCTAATGAGTATCCATTAGATTCCTCTGAATAAAATATTTTTGAAGGTCATATTTTGATGCAGGTTCTGATGTTGGGGCTTTTGGGGTTTCTTCTTTCCTTCCTTTCATTCTATTCACTCATTCATACGCCAAGGTTTCTTCATAGATTCCACCCTTCAGCAAAAAATTCCTTATCTTCTTTTCTGTAAGTATTCTTATACCTCTCTCAATCTCTCTCTCTCGGTGCCACTTCCATGGTGAACAAGTAATTGTGTTGTATTCTTATTTATTTGTTTCCTTAGGCTTTTGGGTTCATCTGGCTGTTGAAATCTCTATTAAAAGACGTTTCTTTTCTACAATCCTTAACATGGATAAGCTTTTTCTTTTACTCGATACTATACTTAACGCCCTCAAGCAATTGATCCTATGCTTTGGGATTTCTTCAGAATTTCCAATACACGAGTGTGTCTTTGATAATAATAATATGTTCAATATCATGGTTTTCTTGAGGCACATAATTTGATTTTTTTGTTGTTTTGTTTGAGGAGGTTTATGTTGAAAACTGAAACCCAGTATTAACCTTTCTGACTTGTTCATATTCAACATCATGGAATTTTGGGGGTTTTTTCTTTATCATTTATTTCTCTGCCCAATATGGTAGATTTTGGCAACTATTTTTCTTTTCCTTCTCATGATATTTAATTTTGATTTTTTGCTTTAAATTGTTTCATTCGATTGCACTTTGGTTTGGTCCTTTTTTACAGGATAAAGGTTTTATTGCTGTTGGAATATCTAACAAATTTCCTAGGATTTATTTAGTTAATGGTTTATATTTAAATGTTAAAAAGAAAATTGCTAGTTAAGTGATGAAAATTGATCTCACTTCCATTCCATGAAAATTAAGTGTTGGGTATCTACTATCTAGTTAGTTATAAAAATTGGATTTGTTCAACTTAATTATTTAACTGCTAATATTGATATACTACTTTGTTTGAAATATCTTCAAACTAGGAATCAAAATACCTTATGTAGTTAAGAAGTATTGAATCTCAGAACTAGAACAGCTTTGCACACCGTATACTTTATGGAAATCTATTTTGTAGATCTAGTTTTGTGGAAATCTAATTTTAGCCTGTACGTGAATTTACTATATATGATGTGTTTAAATATTAGACATCTGTGTTAGTAATTTGAAATTCTATCAGTGTTATGAAAATTTGCATAATCATTGTGTTCTGCATAATTCTGCAATTGTATTAGATTGTGCTTTGAATGGTGTTATTATGTTACCCAACACATAATGCCTTTTCTTCTAGCATTTTTTGGTTCACAAAAACATGTTTTTATCAGAAGTTCATGTTTTTGGTTCAAGTGTGAACTAGTCTAATTCAGGAACTATATCAGAAGTTCATGTTGTTGTTCTCTTGATTTGTAGGCAATGCTTAATGCTGACTTTCGGAAAAGACCAACTGCGGAGGATGCCCTCAATCATTGATTTATGACTGGGGCAGTTCTTTGAATTTCATAATCAAATAGCAAACATGTTTGTGTCTATTATGAAATATCTAACACATAATGTAAATTTGGTTATTAATTCTTAGTTATTATCATTTTCCTTATGGTTTTTGTAATGGAATAAATTTTTGTTACTTTTAATTTAGATATATTTCTTTCTGTTTTGGATTATCTTATTATAGCAGCATAGTATAGGAATAACTTGTTGGGGGTGTTTTCTTGTGTTAGAGATACTAATATGTAACAGTTAGTTAGTTCTTTCCCTTTGTGGTTAGTAATTAGATCTAACTAACTCAAATAGAGTTATTAACTACAACTATTAGATTGTTCTAGAAGTCATTTAGTATCATATACATATTATTTACACTGAGATGAAATTTTGATGAATGCTATAAGAGATTGCCCCTATGCTATAGAAATATGGAATTTGATGATTAATGATTTGGCCTATGTAGGTTTCTTTAGTCCAGGTCAGTATGATTGGAACCATAAGAATCTTAACTCTGAAATTTATGATCAATGCCAAAAGGACCAGTTTTTGGTTTTTCTAATTGCTTCCTGGATGCTATGGAACCAAAGGAATAATAGGATTTTTAATTCTAAATGTATGTCTTCAAAGAGTTAGTTGATCAAATTCTATACAATGAAATATGTTGATATGCCTGGTTCTGATATTCCTTGTCAAGTGAAGAACTTAACTCATATAGCCTGGAATCCCCCTAATGCTAAATTCCTCAAACTGAATACTGGTGGTTCAGTTTTGAATAATTCTATACTTACTCTTTGTGCAGGCTTATTTAGAGGCAAAAATGCAACCTATGTACAGGTTTATTTTGACATTTTGTTGCTGACTTCATTTCATCTTTCAAAGGGACTTCACAAACCCAAATCTCCCTACAGAACAAAGAGGAAGACCTTCACAAGTATGTTCTGTTTGGTTCTGTATTTATCAATTTAGGGATCAAATCTGTTGGTCTTTGTGAAGTAAATTCTAATATGTGAAATTGACCAGATTAGTTATTAATTTATTATAAATGTGAAATTGGAGCATATATATTTTATCAAGTTAACTAGTGCTTGACCACTTCAAAATATTCTTATTTTATTGTTCTATACTAGCAAATTAAGTAATCATGATTATGTCATCATTAATCCATATTCACATTATTTGTCTCATTACCTGTTTTCCCCTTTGAGTCATTTCGATTAAAAACTAGTGATTTTTTCTAACCTTTTTAATTGTTAATTTAATTATTTAAATGACATTTTTCAATCACCACCAAATAAATGAAAACTTTTAAAAAATATATTTAAAACTTTATTTGTCATATTAAATTTTATTTTATTTTTGCCGAACATCTACTTATATTTATTTACTTATTCATTTGACTAATATTTATATTTTATACCCCTCCAATCCACTACATTATTTGCCTAACATATATATTTCATTCTAAGTTTTATATTGCCAGTCTTCTTTTTGTTTCCGTTGTTAAATGTAGTGAAATCTTACATAATATCACCCTCATATTTTGATTCCTAGTCAAAGTGAAGTGTTGCATGAGAACTCTTTTATTGATCTCTTGTTTTCTTTGAAATGAAAGTCTCATCTCATATTCCAGAGTGCCTATGTATATTTAAATACTATGGAAGATTTAATTCTCACTGCTGGTGACTAACATGTCTCCTTCTTTAGGTGCAAGTACTGTTTTTGGATTTTTTGTGTCAGCTTGCAGTTTGCCATTTGACTATGTAAAGACCCAGTTCAGAAAATGCAACCTGATGCTGAGGGATACACTGGCTCACTTGATTGTGCTATGAAAACCTTAAAAATGGGTGAACCATTAAAGTTTAACACTGGATTCCTTGTCTATTGTGTTAGGATTGCTCCTCATGTCATGGTTATATTTTGTTCTTACAATATTATTATATCTACAATACTTGTTGGGTTAAGATATTCACTTTGTTATTAATATATTGATTCTTGTAAGTAGATTTTTATATGTTACCTCATTATACTATATATATAATAAAATAATTTAGTATATGAAAACTTAATTATATATAGAAAGCAAAATAAAAATATAATTATATAGTCGATGAAATATCAAATATAATTATATAGTCAATGATATATCAAATATAATTATATATTTGATGAAATATCAAATATAATTGAGGGTTAAAAAATTAATAAGGATAAAATATGATTTTACACTTAAAAAAATTGATTGGCATTATAAAAAAATTATTGGAGCTTTTACGGCGATTATAACCGCGGGTAAATACAACACGAGGTGTACATGCGGTTTGTATATTTGCGGCGGTTATTCCAGCGGTTTAAAATAACCGCCGGTAGTTTCCTAGCGGCGGTTTCTGGAACCACCAGAACAGTCATTTACTGGCGACTTTCAGAGCCGGGAAATGTAAAAGAACCGCTAGTAAATACTCTTTTTCTTGTAGTGAGGGGGAGGAGGGACAGTGAGAGGACTCCATCGCCTTTGACAATGCCTTGTTCATTGAGGTTATCAGCGGTGTCAACAAGAAGGGGCGCTTGTTAGTGTGGGTAGTTAGCATTGGAGTACACATCCAGACCAATGACATCCACTACCTCTTCTAGCTGGAGTATGTTCAGATCATCGTAATTTGAACAAGGAGTTGGCCTCCTAGAGCACTGTCATTGATGAGTTGAGGACCAACTTAGTTGAGAAGATCGAGGAGATTCAGAGTATGAACATTCAATACGTAGATCACAAAGACATCTTCTCAACATTTGTTGGTTGTATTGGCATCCCCATTGACAGTCTTCACCGCACGCTTTGTACACACAGCAGCAGCAAACAACTATGACCACAATCATAGCCACTCTGAGAGCCCTGGTATGATGACCACAGTGTCTTCAACCTCCCAATGATGCCCAAGATAACTCTTGATTTTTTTATGACTTTGTTTACATTATTTAAACATCATCTAAATAATTTGGTTTACATTATACTTTTATTTTATATATGTTCATTTATTTCAATTATCAAATTATATAGTTTTTATGTTTCCTTAGTTGTATTTTTAATTATATCATCTCAAATGACGAAAAAGATTAAACATGGCTAGGTAGAATGTTTCAATAAATGGAAACCATTTAAAAAATTTAATAATAAAATTTAATGACAAAATTTAATGATGAAAATAAAGGCACAACCTTTTGCAACAACGAGTTTATCTGTCACCAAACTAAGGTTAATTGGCAAAGCTTTAGCAACGACAAGGAGGGCGGAAACTTTGGTGATGGATGTTGGATTTGTTACCCAATTAAGGCTAATTTCCGATGGGAACAATGACAGATCTAGTTGAAACATTGGCGATATATTCTAGCAACGATTACATCCCATAATTTGAAATTTGAATGACAACGGTTATTAGAGCTGTCGCTATATGTTTTTGGCGATAGGTAAATTACCATCATCAGATGACAATAAACACATTCCTGTTCCAGCTTAGTCATGGGATTGATCCATTGCTAATTGGCGAAGACATGTTATTTACCATCATCAATCAGTTTAGAGTCCAATTTTTTTGCCACAAGTTGTATCTGTCGTGAATTCCATTGCTAAGCTTGTTAGTGATGGAATAATTTACATTGGCAATGGAAGTTGGTCATTGCTAAACAATTTTTTCTTGGTACGTCCACCTTTAAGGAACTTTAATGCTTAAGTTAATAAAGAATATTAGAAGGGTTATGAATAAAAAGAATATTTATCTTGATGCATTTACGTGGTGGTATTTATATATTATAGGGGTCGTTCCTTATAATGATGGTATATCAGTATTTTTTTGTGAAAGCTAGAAAAGATATATCTCATATGATATGAATTATGACACACATTCTAGTTAAATCTAGTATGTCTTCTCGGATGTTTCAATCTTTGTGTAAATACTAATGTAGGCATAGGATCCGAATATGAGCTAGTGCCTTAAGGGTTTATCCAATGCAACACTCTTAGATACCAATATCATTGTTTCTCATATCGGTTTAGGCCTCTAGATTAGTACGAGTATCAGACCTAAATTAAATATACCAATATCATTTTTAGAGAGACCATACATTTTAAACATATGTAATATTTACATATACTTAGTTACTTGCATGGAAATATAGTTCTCTTTAAATATAATTGTGATGGAAGAAAGTTTTTAGATTGATTTACAATTTCAAGCACGTAAGGCGATAGGGGGTAATGTTTTCTGTATCAATCCAAATTTAAACCTTAATTTTACCTTCTAAAACCCGTCACTATGTTTTTAATTCATTCTCGGATCACTTTAACACGGTTCTGGATAATTCGAGCTTTTCAACATCATTACTTGTGCAATCTAAAAACGTGTGTTCACTTAGTTTAGACTTTTGAGATCTGATTGAGAAGAACTTTATTGAATCAATTGGAGAAGCTTGTTCAAAGATCATTTAAGGAATTTGAGTTAAAGAAACTTATTCGTTAACTTGAATTGACAAATTGGGTTGGAATTGATTTCGTTATTAATCTGTTTTACAGAGTAGAAATCATAAATTGATCATTTTTACTTATTGATTTGTGTTTCTATTTTAATTTTTCTTAAATTCTTGTTTAATAAAAAAATCCTCCCTCGACAATTCCTATGTTCTGTGTTTAGTCTAGTAACTGAGGTCCTCGAGAGAACGACCTAAGTTAGTCACCTAGTATACTACAGTTTTTATTTGTTTTTATGTGACCAATTACGACATCGATCAAATTGGCGCTGTTGTTAGGGACTATTGGTTCTACAGCTAAATTCGGATAACATGTTTTTAATTAGGATTAATTTGAATTTTGTAATTAGGATTTGATTCTATTAACATTAGGATTAGAGTAAGATAGATTAGGTGGATTTTTTTTTATGTTTTTTTCAAATTTGAAAATGAAAATAAAAGTAAATATATTATATTTGATTCTATAGTTGAAATTTGAAAATAATAATAATAGTTTTTGAAATAAAAAATAGGGATTTGATTTGCTCTGATTAGCTCTAATTTTTTTCTAATTTGCTAGGATTAGGATTATAATATATTAGATTAGATTAGATTTCTTAGGATTAGGATAAGTTTGTTTTATTCTTAGAGATTGGATTAGGTAATTAGATTTTAATTCAAATTTTAAAACTAAAAAAACTATAAAAAATAAAATTAGGATTAGGATTAGGATTACATTAGATTTCAAAAAAAAAACAAAACCAAAAAAATCCTAAAAAATAAACTGAAAAAATGCTAAAAAAATAAAAAAAGACATGTTTATCTTGAACATTGCTCATGCTTAAGTGTATTGACAAACATATTCATGTCAAACCCATTATTTTACGGATACGATCCAGGTTGGGGGAACCATCCCAACTTTATAGGGACAACATTGCATACCAGCACCTACCTCTTTCATTTTATAATAATGCTGCTAGTTACTATAGACCGTACCAGTCCTCAAATCATGTGCAACATCATCAACAAGCTACACCTATTTTCTTTTGTTTTTGAGCAACCTTCCCAACCTTCTCCTGAATAAATGTTGAAGCAAATGATTATGATAATATTGCCACCTTTAATAACATGGTGAATCACATTAGCGAAATAAATACTTCACTCCTGACTAATATTGAATCTCAGAATTCTCATGAGCCTCCTATACATACAATAGGGAATCCTATTATTGATCTAGTAGAGAATAAAATCCTATATAGAAATGATAACTTTAATGCTATTGATGTTGCTAGTTCTAGTGTAATGATAGAAGTTAAGGATGTTGAGCCTTATATTGACTTTTACGTGCTACCTAATGATGATATTGTTGTTTACTCTTTAGTTACACAGTGTATTGATTTAATAGATTCTTATTCATTTTATGATACCACACTTGATGAGTTGATTTACTGCATCTACCTTCTCATTTTACATGTACTTCATGTCCTAATTGTACTAATAGTAGTTGTAGTGGTTATGTTAAGATTACTATTGTAACAGATGTTGAGGATGTCTAGCCTGCCATCCATGTTCCACCTAGTTATTATGAGATTAAGAAACATGGTATTCTTGAGGTAGAAGGAGTAGTTGGTGGTGGAGCTGATCTTTAGCTTTGGGAGCTAAACTTTGTTCCTTTGATCTTTCTCAACATTATCTCCTTCATATTCCTTTACCTTCTGATCCCCTAAATTTAGTTTTTACGAACTAGTTTTTAGTATTTGAGGAGATGGTTGTAGAGGATATTTCACCCAAGCCACCAGATATATAGATGCAGGCATTTTTAGTGGTTCACTCTTCCGTCCCTCAGGACTATGCATTACCGGATGATGCTAGGCCATCACTAGATCCAGGAAGATATATAAGGGAGTTTTTATTTCTCTTTTTCATCACTACTCTTAAATCATGCATTCTCATCTTATTAGTGCTTCATTGCGCTATATTTTCTTTGTTGCATTTAAGACAATCTGTGGTTCTAAGTGTGGAGTTGTTAGGGAAATTTGATTTTTCAATTTTTTCTTTTGGTGCTACCGTATTTTGTATTTATTTTTACATACATTATTTTTGCATACATTCTACTATTTGTTTGTTATTTTTGCATACATTTTGTTTCTGTATACGTTCTGGTGTTTGCTTCTTTTTTTGCATATGTTCTACTCTCTGTTTTTGTTTTAGTGTTTGTTTTTACTGTTTGCTATTCTTAGTGTCTATTTTTGCCTTTTTATGTTTTTAATGTTTGTTTTTGCTGTTTGGTGTTTTTACTCTCTATTTCTGAAAAAAGGTTTTGCATTGAATTGGTGGCTCTCTTTTGTGGTAGCATTTTTTTAACATGTAGGTACAAAAGTCTCTTGATTTGATTTAGGTTGACCTCTTACAATCTTGAGTATTTCATGATGATTTGATGATTAAGTATTTGAGCTATATGATGGAAGTATACCATGCCATTTTCCTTCATTCTTGAGTGATTCACCCATATTTGTTAGTGCTTTAGAACTTGACTTATTGCTTTTTTACATATTGTGTTCCATGTGCATGCTTTGATTTGATTAGTGTGACACCCTCGATTAATTAGGACAATTTCTCACACTAGAACGTCTTAATTAAGGAGTCACTAAAAACAATTTTTTTTGTTCGGTGATCATCAACACATAGTTCAAAATATTGTAATAACATAGGTCAATTCTTCATAATAGTAGTGTACTCAAAAGATACGAGGCTCGTAGGCTCTCAGTAAAACAACTACATAATAACATAATATAAATTATTACTAAACATCGGGACCTACAACAGTCCCGATATCAGAGGAGAAATACTGGTACTCTATGCCCACGGCTTAATGCCTACTACTGTAGATAGTCCATATCCCGCCCACACTCGTTTTGTCCTTCGGTTGATGATCATAATAATAAAAAACCACACATAACACAAGAGGGGTGAGTATAAACTCTCAACCCATACACTAGTGCATATTGGGGCTTTAATCACAGTTAAAATTGGCCTTTAACTACGGTTGTACAACCATGTTTGTTCCCAGCGTGATTATAGGTGGGGACTTTTGACCATGGTTTTAAACCATGATTAAATGGGGATATAACCACGGTTCCCACAACCGTGATTAAAAGGGGGATACAACCACGGTTAAAACAACCGTGATTAAAATAGGGGATATAACCACGGTTAAAAAAAAGGGGATATAACCACGGTTAAAAAAACCGTGATTAAAATGGGGATACGACCACGGTTAAAACAACCGTGATTAAAAGGGGGATACGACCACGGGTCCAGCCAATCGTGATTAAAATGGTGATACAACCACGGTTCCAAACAACCGTGACTAAAAGGGGGTTTTAACCACAGTTATGGTCATAACCGTGGTTAAAAGTTACTTTTTTTTTTAAAATACAGGATTTGTTTTATTCATTAGCCATACCTACAATCAGAGATATATATATACCAGCCAGCCACACAATAAGTGATGAAAAATAATAAATTTCAATAAAACTATATAAACAACAAATATGGTACAAAAATGCATAATATGATATCTAAAGCTACACTAATAGATATAAATCCTATAAAGTAACAATAATAAACAATAAAGACACTAGTGGAGTCCTTCCTTGACTTGAAGAAGGCTGGTGGCCTAATGGGTTCTGATTTTATTAATGTATTTTTTAGGGAACTTTGAGGAGTCTTGAAAGTGATGTAAAGAGACAATCATTAATAGTAGTGGTGAGCAACTAACTTTAGTAGTAGTATGTAATAACGAAATAAAATAATGTAGTTAGTGAAAACTTACAGTTGTCCATCCGTTTATTATACCAGATTGGACAATGGTGAGCATCGTTTTCATCACGAAGTACCTACACTCAAAGGTGCCATCCTGCCGATAAGACTACAAGGTAGCGTACATTGAATTCCCAATTGGTTATTGTTTTTGTTATTAATTAAGAAAACTTTAAAAGTAATGCTTATTAATTAATCTGTGCTTACTTTTGGGAAGACCCAATGTAGTTTTTTCTTGGTCACTTTGCCTTGTAGTCGATGGTACCCAATTAAAGCCCTGTAAGTGAATAAAACACCAGTTCAGTTAATAGAAAGACTTAATCAAAATGTACAGTTGTAACGAATTTTAAAAGCATCTTACGCATCGATTATTTTTTGGTAGTCAACACCAGGACTCCCATGCAAGGAACAGAAGCATGCGACAATGCCGTCCTTCGGGCAAATGACCAACAGTTGCTAGTGAAGGCTGTAATGAACATTGATTAGTAACAACGTAATTCATGATTAATTTAACAACAGTAACTAATTATTGACTAGACTCTTACTCTCTATGATATGGTACTAGGTACACAGTCTTGTTCGAGGCATGCATCCAATTCTGGATGTATGCCTGAATCTCCTCCTTACTGTTCCCTCGAAGTTGTATTAGAGAGGGCTCCAGGAAACCATAAGTGTCGTGGATACCCCTCTCTATGCAAAGTCTATGTAAAAACCTAATAAAAGTTACAGACGTTTAGTTAGTGAAAAATAACATTTTACTTGACATAATCGTTGGACAAAAACATTATACTTATAGCTCCCAACACTGAAGCACTGAAATGTTCAACATCGTCCTCCCCATCAAGACCGCACACAAGTCAGGCCGTGCAATGTACACTGGCAACGAACTTGGGTGACCAAAAATTAATTCCTCCTATGGTACCGGGATAGTATCCTCGCGTAGCGAGGCTGACATTGCTCATAGTCGTTTAATCTGATCAACGGGGGGCTGTGGCTCCTTTGATGGGCCAACACCCTGCTAAAACAGTTAAAAAATTAGAAGCAATTTTAGATTATTGAAACCATAACTTAACATACAATTGATGCTAGTTTAGGGAGCATACCTGGGGACCAGAATCTGACAGAAGTCTGGTCGGCCAAATAAGGAAGTGTCTTATAGCCTGGCCGACGAGTCGTACCTCAGAAGTTAGAATGGGCACAGCTGCATCGGCGTCGAGGACCTGTACAACTGAGACCCTTGACACACCATCAGGCATTGGCTGATGGTGAACCGAATGGCCTAGGTTATACACTGAACCAACAACAACTGGCTCCTCCACTCCATCAACAAAGAGGTCACACTGACGGCAGTATCCAAGTTGTACGTCCTCATCATCACCGTCAGGTGCAGCACATGACCCCTTTGTACTGACTCGCCTAACCTACATATTTAGGGAACATTTAAAGTTAGTCAATAAATAATGATAGCAAATTATAGGTAATTCAATTAAATCATGGGCAATCCAACCTGTGGGGAGACCACTGGTGGTGTAGGCTGATGTTGTTGACTGAATGAGGCTATCATCTCACTCCGAAACCGTCTCATCTCCTCTTGTAGTAGCTTTTGCATCTCCTCTCTGGCCTTTGCCTTCACTGCAACTACCTTCTCCTCAAAGCTCTTCTCCAAATCAGAGATGGACTGGGAGGGGGTGATAGGACGACCAAAATAGGTTCGGAGACCTGCAGAGAATGAAGGATTAAAAAGAAAATGTTACCATAAATGTACCATGTATAAACATACCATAAACAAACAAAAATGATTACAAACAAAAATATATAAACGTACCATGTCCGTGACCAGCTGCACGGACTCGTCCAGGGTGCTCCCGTTGGCCGATGGCGGTGGTCAGGATATCATCCCTTCCGTAGGACATGAACGACCCTTGGGTCGACTGCTCCACCAAGGAATCCTGCAATCAAAACTCAGTGATCAGTGCAGTTAGTAATAGAGACACTACAAAATGTCATAAATAATGTTAAGAAGTATTGTACTTATAATACGTTGGGCAACCTCCTCAGCATGAGATGAAGTGTAGTCACCACTCTTCCTCATCCTGGCCCGCTTCCATTTTTCATGGTGTGCAGGTGGGGAGGGGGGATCCACAATAGTGGTGTCAGGGTGGCTACTCTGGCGCTGACTGGACTTCTCCTAGACCATCTTATCCTCCAGCAATCAGTAACCCCCACATGAGGGCAGTTATTCTTCAAACGAATTTCTTGTGCTTTCATGCGTCTAGCCTACAACAAAAACAATTCAGTTACTAACTTAAACCTTATATATGCTTGTATAAAAACATTCAACGTCAATTTCAATAACATCATAAGTAGAAAGTACTTACAATAAACTCGTCCGTCTGCCTAGATGCAACAAACAAATCCCAAGTCTGCTGATCTATAAATGTGTAAGTCTCTCCAGGAGACTCTCCCTGCTTCTTCCCGAAGACATACCTAAAATTCAAAACACTTAAAGTAAGGAATTAATGGTATAAGACATGACAATTTTAAACACTTAATTTATAACATGCATGCATACGTGGAAGTCAGTTTGGTCTTGAATGACCTCCACCGATCAGCGATCTCAGACATGATCTTCCTATGTAGTGTATCGAGTGCAGGAATATCCCATGCATCCTACAAGTGACAAATTAAACATGGTTAATTGTATTATACAAAACATAGGGCAATACAAGTAAATTAACAAATGTGCAATTAAAGTACTTACAAGAACATCAGCCCAAATTGCATTCTTCACGACCTCCTCAACACTATCCCAATCAGGGATAGTGATGGACACCTTCGACTGTGCCAATACGCCCAAGTAACTCTGAAAATTGGCGGCGTTAGGTCCAGAGGGCCTCCCCGTGGAGATATCAATGTCAATATGGCTCCTCTGACCCTGATGGCGCCGAAGAGCAACACTGGTCATTCGGGTAACACCTCTCCTCCTAGCTGAGGAATCTGTGCCCTGGGAGTTAGATCTTGTATGTGGGTCCTGGTCAGCCATATGTATCGGTTCAAAAAACCAATAATATAATTCATGAGTACAATAATTAGTGAGAACAATAAACACATTTAGCAAACAAGTTCAGTTAAAAAACATAATTAATGATATATAACCACAGCCATACCCTATGTTTCCCACAGACCCTCCTGGTGGTCATTACGAGTAGCAACTATATCATCTATGAGATCTTCCATAACGCCAGTTGGTGTACGTGTTGTTAGACAAGGTATATCAAGGACATCAAGAGTTGGATCCCCAATGTTATGTCTACCTTGGACAACAACTGACCATCGTTTATCTGATGGGTCAACAACGTAAATAACTTGTTTTACTTGAGCTGCCATGATGAAAGGCTCCTCCTTATGACCGACCTTGTTTAAATCCACTAATGTAAATCCAAAATCATCTATTTTTACACCACTTTTACTATCAACCCATTTACATTTAAACACAGGAACTGTGAAACGACCATAATCAACTTCCCATATATCTTCAATGACACCAAAATAACATAACTCAGCCATGATAGGGTTTCTATCCTTTGAAGTGGAAAAATGCATTGATTCGGCCACAACCATAACTCCACTTTTCTGCACCGTACTCTTGTCATCTTGGGCCCTTGTATAGAATGAATAATTATTTATGTCATAGCCACAATAAGTGATTACATCAAAGTTGGGTCCTAGAGCTAGTCGATGCAATGTCTCAGAAGTAGATGTATCTTGGAGAAGGGTCATTTTGAACCACTGCATGAACGTTTTGTTGTGTTCGTTCAACACCCACTTTTCAGCCATTCTAGGGTTGTTTCTTTTGACTATGAACATTTGTGTTATTCAAAATATAAAAGTGTGCTTGGAGGACTTCATCACGTGACATGCTTTTGATTCTTTTCCCAATGGTACCTTTCCCATCCAATCGCCCTTCATGACGAGTCTTCGGGATCCCAATGCTCTCAGCCTGTGACATATAATCAGTGCAGAACTCAATGGCTTCCTCTGTAATGTACCTTTCTACAATCGATGCCTCAGGGCGATGTTGGTTCTTCATATAGCTTTTCAATATTTTCATGTATCGCTCAACAGGATACATCCACCTCAAGAACACTGGCCCACATAAACGGACCTCCCTCACTAAATGGATGATTAAATGTACCATTATATTAAAGAATAAAGGTGGGAAATACATTTCTAACTAACATAGTATAAGAAACCCTTCCTGTTCCAACGCTTCCAACTCCTCATGGGTGATTACTTTGCCACATATGACATTGAAATCATTTATCGTGCAGAATAACATGGGTGATTACCATAAGCAGGGAAATCATTTATCGTGCAGAATAACATGGCTCTTAATTTGAATGACTGTCCTGCAAACCCGTCAAACACATCAACCCCCTCTTCCCATAACATTTTCAGGTCTTCAACTAACGGACTTAAGTATACATCGATGTCGTTGCCTAGTTGTCGTGGACCAGAAATCATCATTGATAACATAACATATTTTCGCTTCATGCACAGCCATGGCGGCAAGTTGTAAACAAACAACAAAACAGGCCATGAACTGTGGTTTGTGCTTAGGTTCCCATATGGGTTCATGCCGTCTGTGGTTAGTGCAAGCCTAACATTTCTTGGGTCACACGTAAAATCTGGGAACATCGTATCCATTTTCTTCCACTGCAATCCATCTGCCGGATGCCTAAGTAGTCCGTCAACAACCCTTTCATCAATATGCCATCTCATAAGCTTTGCATCATCTAAATTGGAAAATAGACGCTTTAGTCTTGAAACTGTACGGAGATACCGCAACACCCTTGTAGGAGACCCTTTAGTGCAGACTTCATCAGAATCAACCTATTTCTTTTTATATCGTGACACCCCACACCTAGGACATCAATGCAATATTTCATACTGACCACGGTATAATACACAATCATTTGGGCATGCATGTATTTTGGTATACTCCAATCCCATAGGACACAACACCTTCTTAGCCTCATAGTTATGATTTGGCAAGGTGTTACCAAATGGGAGCATTTCTTTCAACAACTTAGGCAAATCAGTGAAGCTTTTATCTGTCCACCCATTTATCGCCTTCAAATTAAACAATCATAAAACAACTGACAACCTCATGAATTTGGTGCAATCCGGATACAACGGCTTCTCAGAATCCTCACACAGACTCGTATATACGTGAACTCTCTTAAAACTGTCTACCCCCACGTTAGGTATCATATCCTCAAGTTAGTCATCCATGTCGTCATCAACTTCATGCGCAAAGCTTTGGTCTTTTGTTTGAAAACTGGTACTTGGCACCTCAACATGTTCACCATGCCATATCCATCGCGTATAAGTGTGAAGAAAACCATCACACAACAAATGTTCTCGCACCTCATCCAATTCTAGTCGGCGCATGTTCAAGCATTTAACACAAGGGCAAAAATTCTTTCCATTAACCTCCTCAGCATTTCGTATCACGAATTCTATGAATGTTTCGACTCCACCCTCATATTGTGGACTTATACGTGATACAGTTATCCAACTTCGATCCATACTCACTGTTTACAATACCAGTAAATTTAACGGTGCTATGAATATTACTTTCTTCACAAAGGTGGTGGTCCTACCCATTCAGGATGAACATTTTTCTATACATCATAAGTACATACAACTTAGGAGTTATTTTAAAATTTGATAAAATTTCGGCAGCATTTCGCATTGGTCTCTAAGTACACAAAATAAAAGTGGTGACATCAAATTCAACCACAATCAAATATGCACCTAGAGAACAATACAAAATTTAACTAACCAAAACTTGATCAAATTTTAAAGTTACTCCTAACTTGTACATAGAATGATGTATAAAAAATTGTTCATCCCAAACTGTCCAAATAGACAATTCAAGATTCAACACAAACGATGAAATCAATTAATTTAATTACTATTTGTGTCGAATCTCAAACGGGAAAACTATGGTTTACTCATATACAATTTAAAAAATCATAAACTCATTTAAAATGGACTAAAATATTAACATTAGTGTCACCCAATTCAAATTAAAATTAAAGACAATAAACAAAGGATTTTATTACTTAACTATTAGTAATTTTTTTATTTTGTCGGGTAGTATTTAGATTTAACATATGCTATTTTCGGGTGTTCTATAATAAACATAACTAGTTATTATTATTATTATAATAATAATAAAATTATTTACAATTATAAACAAAAATAATTATAGGCTTAATTTATTATGTAATTATAATTTTAAACTACCTAATCAACAATTTAAACACATACTACCACTCAATTATAATTTAAATCATCCTTTGTAGAGATTGTGTGTAATTTTTATTTACTTTAAAATATCAACCTTTTTGTATTTAATTTTTTAAATAGTGCAAAAAATATTACTAATTTTATGTATTTAATCTAAGTATTTAGTCTAAGTTGATTAATCTATAACTTTTAATCTATAACTAAGTAACAATCAATCTAAGTTGAATTAATCTATAACTTTTAATCTATAACTAAGTAACAATCAATCAAAGTATTTAATTTATATCTAACAAAATTCTAATTTCCTAATATCTAATATTCTCATTTTCATAAAACTATGCCTAACATTAACAGAGTATATACAAAATAATTTCCACATTCAATATCTAACCATTTAATCTATAGTTAACAACTAATTTTACTAACATATAACTAATAACATTTTAATTATCTTAGCACTAACTAAGCCTAACATTGCATAATCTCAACATAAGTATTAAAAATGGGAAATGTGGGGTTTTAGAAAAAATACCTCTTACAGAAGCCCAACGTCAATGGAGATAGAGGGAGGAGGAGGGAAGACCAACCACTTGAGAATATGGAGGGAGGAGGATGGAAGAAGAACGGAAGTGAGTGATGTAGATGGAATTTGTCTCTCCTATGTGACAAGAGTGATATCTATGGGCCACTTGATGGAGTGAGACTAACGAAATGCATGGCCATGCTAGGACGAATAAATATTAGATATTTATTCTGTAAAGTCTACTCTGGTATTAAGTAAAATGAATTGGGCCATACAAGGATGACGATGACCATGCCTTGGGCCCAATTAGATATTTTGACAAAAGGAATAAATATATAAAATAATTATCACTCATAGGTCATGTCAATGATAAATAATATTCGGACATGATGATGTATTGCTAGATACCACTCTTATTTTATATTAATAATAAAATAGTTTATTATTAATATAACCGAATATTTTACCTATAGGGTCACACACATAGAGTGAGCCCACCAGAGGATAGTTTTATTTTAGTTGGACTGAAAATAAAACTATTTGGGCCTAACTTATTTAGAATGAGTCAGGAACCCAATGTTTAATGAGAGCTCAGGTCAAGACCTAAGCCTATATATAAAGCATGAGATGCTCATAGGCTGCTGCCCATAAATTAGATTACAATCAAATTCCGTACTAGCATTCAGATCTTTGGTTTTCTGGTGGAAGTGCTCGTGTGGACTCCTAAGGGCGAAGCTATAATTGCTTCGATCGAGGAACTCGTTGTGCGTCTACAAGAGGTAATCCCTAAATTAAAACTTTAATTACATAATGCTTTGAGACATTGTATTTGCAATCCTTATTTTTGGGAATCCTTTGTGTTTCCGCTGCCTAACCCTGATGGGATTCCCTAACATGAAGTGTAACTATGATCGTGTAGAGCCAAGTCCCAATATGATTTGATATGAATGATGAGATGAGATGGATCCATATTTGTGTAGGACTTGCGAGTCCTTAGTACCCAGTGATGTGATGTGTAGAGGACTTGGTGGGCTCCAATTGCTCTAGTATAGAACGCTGTGCCTAACGTCAGGCTAAGTAGGTCAAATTTGTTGACGAAGATGATGGTGATAATAATGATAATGATGATAGATTGATTTATTGGGCCCACATGCCTTATGAGACTTAAATTTCAGATAAATCATAATGAACCTACATGACCGCATTATTAACTGCTATATGTATTATGATTGTGTTGTTTGTATTATGTTACTTATTGATTGGGTATGCCCATATTGGGAACCCTCAAGGTCTGGAACTATGGAAGGCTAGAATAGTAAATGTATGAAAAAAATAGCATATGATTAAGTGGTCTTTCATAAATCATCAAATGGGATCAAAAGAGCTAACGAACCATAGGAGAGAAACTTTAAGGCTCAATCCTTAATTCCTCATATAATTTGGGGCAAACTTATCCATATATGGTCATACAAAAACTCCACCTATAAGAGTGGCAAGATAAATCAATTATAAATAAAAGGACTTATATTTGGTCCACGTATATGAGCAACATTATTCAATGAAGGAACAATATAAAAGCCCAAAAGCATACATACATTTAACACCTTCAGTCCAATAAATCAGTTTATAAACATAGATGAAGAATCATCACAACAACTAAGGAACTCAAGATCATGAGAGAAAGAATTGGGATCTGAATAGAAAGACCTAAAATAATAATACCTTTTTGACAGAGGCAGACCAAGAGAGGGTAAGGCCAAGGAAGACAATGAAGAAGAAAAGACCCTAAAAAAGTCCCAATCACTAGCTTTATCGGGGTCTTTACGGAAACGGTTAGGGAAGACAACAAGTTTGAGATTGCTGACGATCCTGGAGAGATCATATTTGATGGTGTCCTAAACAGGTTCGGTGAGAGTGTTAGGTGGGGATCCGAAGCCGGAGGAAGGGGAGGCGGAGGATTTAACATGGAGGTTGGAGGGGATGAAAGGGGAAGATGACATTGAGACAAGGATTGAAGCGTATGGAGGTCTTAGGGGTCTCGCCGTAGGGACATGGGTAGAGGCAGATTGAATGTTGACATTGATGAGGTTTTCGATCTCATTAATGTCAGATTGAGAAGGGGAAGAAAAAGGCTCGAGGGAAATAGGGAAAGAGATTAGGGTTGTAGTAACTTATTTTTTTATGGAAAAAATAACTAAGTTTATATGTGACATTCTAACTCAGTTGAAGAAATAACTGAGTTAGTATGTGCACCAAAATAAATAAATAAAAATTTAGGAACTCTATAAACTTAGTCGTAAATATAACCAAGTTTATATCTTCATTTTAAACTCGGTACCCATGTAACCAAGGTTAAAGCTTTTGTTTAAAATTTCAAAAATGTCATCACGCTATATATTAACTCGATACCTTTTTAATTAAGTTAATATCTCGTGCTTATATCTAGTTTTTGTACTAGTAGGAGTAGTAACTCTTAGTAGTTTGCTGGGCCACATGAGGAAGTGTCCTAGTGCGTGACAAATGACCTACACCTATACAGTTGGCACTAGGATGATGATATCCTCTAGTATGATCTCCACAATGGGGACCCTTGACATACCATCAAGCAATGGATGATGGTGAATTAAATGGCCTAACTCGTGAACCATACTTGTGGTCACTAGCTCGTTTAACCTATCAACAAGCAAGTCACATTGATGGGTGGCCTTAGTGTCTACCCTGTCATAATCACCGTGAGGTGCAACATAAGACCCCTTTATGCTGACCCAACCAATTTGTGGGTCCATTATGGGTCTAGTAGGCTCCCTCTGCAAGCTCATGGACTTCACCTTCTCCTAGAGGTTTTCCATCTTCTGTTGTAGCAGCTGAAAGTTCTCCGCGTACTTTGCTTACGCAACAGCTACCCTCGACTCTACCAAGTCTTCCACTGATGGTGTTAAAGGTGAAGGAGAGCCGTAGAAGCTCCAGAGGCCTGTAGTGAAGAATAATTAGAAACTAATAACTAATTAGAAATATGTTAAGGAACAATGTCAAACTTACCATGACCTTTACCAGTAGCACAAATTCTACTAGAGTGCTCCAGTCTTCCAATGACGACAGTCAGTATGTCTTGCTAGCCATAGGCAACGAATGACTTTTGGGTTGATTGCTTAACCAACGAATCATGTAACAAAAACCCAATGAATCATGTTAGCAACAATCTTCTTTGAAAAATAAAATAAAATAAAATATTTAAGAAATTGAATACTTACGTCTCTTTGGGTGACTTCCTAAGCTTGCGTTGAAGTATAGTCCCTAGTCTTCTTAACCCTCGCACTCTTCCGTTTGTCATGGCGTGTGGGTGAAGAAGGGGGGGATCCATAACAGTGGTCTCAGGTTTTAATCTTGAATCCTTCGTTTGCCATTTCTTGGAAGAAGTTGATCCCTTCAAGGTGGTGGTGGATGGGTAGCCGGTTGATCCCTCTGACTCAGATGATGAAGTTATTATTATCTATCCACCCTCATTTACATGGTGATCAAACTGAAGTTACATCCACTCCCAAGGCTGAGGTCACGCCCTTTAAAGTTGCTGCTGCTGCCACTCTAGTTCCTTAACGTAATTTGATAAGAGTTGTCGTTACCCACGAGTAGACGTATCCTGACTCAGGTTTTTAGGGCTTAGAATAATTTGATGAGAGTTATTGTTACCCCCGAGTGGGCGTATCCTTACTTGAGTTTTTAGGACTTAGCATAATTTGATAAGAGTTATCGTTACCCCCGAGTAGGCGTATCCTCACTCAGGTTTCTAGGACTTAATGTAATTTGATTCCAGAAAGATAAGACTGAATAATACTCTATTTTATTGAACTTTTGTGTATGTGTGGGCCTCATTAAAACCTCTCAAGAGAAAATCCAGTGGACAAAAACCTCCGGGATAGGAAAAAGAGTACCCAAGATTACATTAGCTGTAGTACCTTTTCAAGTACGTCTCATTCCATGTTTGAGGAATACTCCCACCCTCCCATTCTTCTAATTGGTATGCGCCTTTTCCAACTATCTCTCTTACCTTGTATGGGTCTTCCTAGTTAATTGTAAATTTTTCTTCTTCCCTTGCCCTCCGATTATTGTTAGCTATTTGCAAGACTAAGTCCCTGTTCTGGAAGGGTTGTGGTTTGAGCATAGTGTTCCATTTCTGGGTGGATTTGGGTAATAAAAATTTTTTTTGGTGAACAACTTATGCCTTTTCCGCTTCTGCTTTGAAATTTTTTGTTATCTCATTAATCTGTTGCTTACATACCCGTTTGGGGGTCTAGAAATATATGAATATAGTTACTCTAGGACTTAACATAATTAATGATGAAATTTGATGAAAGTTACAGTTACCCCCGAGTGGGCGTATCCTCACTCAGGTTTTTAGGACTTAACGTAATTTGATGAGAGTTGTTGTTACCCCCGAGTGGGCGTATCCTTACTCAGGTGTTTAGGACTTAGCGTAATTTGATGAGAGTTTTTGTTACCCCCGAGTGGTCATATCCCCAGTCAGGTTTTTAGGACTTAATATAATTTGATGAGGCTTGTCGTTACCCCTGATTAGGCATATCCTTACTCAGATGTTTAGGACTTATCGTAATTTGATGAGAGTTATCGTTACCCCCGAGAGGGTGTATCCTCACTCAGGTTTTTAGGACATAACGTAATTTGATGAGAGTTATCATTACCCTCGAGTGTGCGTATCCTCACTCGAGTTTTTAGGACTTAACATAATTTGATGAGAGATATGGTTACCCCTGAGTAAGTGTATCCTCACTTATGTTTTTAGGAGTTAACGTAATTTGATGAGAGTTGGCGTTACCCGTGAGTGAGCGTATCCTCACTTGGGTTTTTAGGACTTAGCCTAATTTGATGAAAGTTGTGCTTACCCCCGAGTGGGTGTATTCTCACTCAATAATTTGATGAGAGTTGTCGTTACCCCCGAGTAGGCGTATCCTTACACGGGTTTTTAGGACTTAGCATAATTTAAAGAGAGTTGTCATTACCCCCCAGTGGGCGTATTCTCACTCAGGTTTTTAGGACTTAAAGTAATTTGATAAGGGTTGTCGTTACCCCTGAGTAGGCGTATCCTGACTCGGGTTTTTAAGAGTTAAAATAATTTGATGAGAGTTGTCATTACCCCCGAGTGGGCGTATCCTTACTCAGGTTTTTAGGACTTAGCATAATTTGATAAGAGTTATCGTTACCCCCGAGTGGGCATATCCTCACTCAGATTTCTAGGACTTAATTTGATTCCAAAAAGATAAGACTGAATAATACTCTATTTTATTGAATTTTTGTGTATGTGTGGGCCTCATTAAAACCTCTCGAGAGAAAATCCAGTGGGCAAAAACCTTCGGGGTAGGAAAACAAGTACCCATGATTACATTAGCTGTAGTACATTTTCAAGTGCGTGACATTCCACGTTCGAGGAATACTCCTACCCTCCAATTCTTCTAATTGGTATGCGCCTTTTCCAACCACCTCTCTTACCTTGTATGGGTCTTCCTAGTTAATTGTAAATTTTTCTTCTTCCCTTGCCCTCCGATTATTGTTAGCTATTCACAAGACTAAGTCCCCGTACTGGAAAGGTTGTGGTTTGAGCATAGTGTTCCATTTCTGGGTAGATTTGTGTTCGGAAGCTTATATTTTTAGGAAGGCTATATCCCGCTCCCCCAAGCTGAGATTGAGGTCTTCTCTTCGTCCTTGATCATTTTCAGTTTCATCATAGACCAATCTTTAAAGAGAGGGTTTGCCAAGTTTGACCAGGATCATGGCATCTACCCTATACATGAGTAAGAATGGAGTTTCGTGTGTTATCGAATAAGGAGTCGCGCAATAGGCCCATAGGGCCCACGTAACTCTTGCTCTCATCTTCCTTTTGGTTGCACTAACTTACACTAGTATCGCCTACGGCTTGTCCATTTATCTAAGGATGTTCAATTGAGGAGAATTTTCTTTTTATGCCCAAATTTTTATAGAATTCCATAAAGTGCTTAGTTGTGAATTGTCCTCTGTTATCAGAGATAATGATGTAAGGAAGTCTATGTCTACATATTATGTTTCTCCAGGTGAAATTTTATACTCTAGCTGTCGAGATAGTGGCGAGAGGTTCTGCTTCAATCCACTTTGTAAAAAGATCTATCACTACCAAGAGGATGTCCATGCCCTAAATGTTGAACGGCCAAGGGGAGAGGATTTCGTGTAGTGGTTCTGGATGGTTATGTATCTGATTGGCGTTTCTTTGACAAGACTCGTACTTCTTGATAAATTCAGAGCAATCTATTCATAGTGCTGGCCATAAATATCTTGCTTTGAGGACCCCGACTACTAGGGGTGGATACGGGTGACTATGGATGCTTCAAGGTTTTGGTCTAGGACTACGATGATACAAGGGCATTAACTTGGGCTGGATCCCACTTGCACCAGCTATAGAGATTTGACTAGTTGTGGGCGTTTGTATTCTCTTTTATCTCTAGGATCAAACCCCGTATCAATATCTTTATCTTCTATAAAGGTCTCTTGGGGCTGGAGGCTCTCCTGAACCTCGGGGTCGGCCCGAACAACTCTAACGCGCCCATCTCCAAGCAAAAACTTCATGGTAAGGTGCAATGTTGAAACAATGTCCGAGCGCATTAAGGGATGGATGACTTAAGATGGCGTTGTATGAGCTGGGGAAGTCGACGATCAGGTATTTCACCATCACTGCCTTACTATCATCTCCCAAGCCAAAGATTTTCTCCAACTCGATGTAACCCATCACCTATATAGAGTCACCCATGAAACTAAGCAATGCATCATCATAACTTTTAAGCTACCTTGGAGGTAGCTGAAGCCATTTGTACGCCTTCCAATGTAGGATATCTCTAGAACTCCCTTGGTGCACCAACACTCTTCCCACAATGCACTCTACAGTCTCCATGGTGACTACCATCGGCTCGTCCCTATTTGGGACTCCCTTGGGAAGACCCGAGTTGTCAAAAGCGATGAATCCAGCGTCTGGGTAGCTTTATGCTGAATTCACCTGTCTGACTCCCTACGTGATAACAATTCTTCATCAGGGGAAACCTCTTAAGATGTTGTGGATAACTCTTTTCCTATCGTCCCTAACATCATCGGGCTGGCGGGATCGGGAATGCTTGTGTTCTTGGCGGGGTTGGTCCCTTGGCTAGATTTCTACTCGGCTTAGAAATTTTTGCTCTCTCTCTTTCTCCCGGTTTCACATGGCGCCTCTCCTCTGTAGTCAATAAACTTATCTAAGTATCTTTAGCCAATCAAATGCTCAATCTAATTTTTAAGGGACCAGCAATCCTTTATGCCTTGTTTAAAAGTGTGATGGAATTCACTGAATTTTACTCTGTCCAAGCCCTTGGGACCTTCTCTGGGTGGGGGCAGCTTGAGTAACCCGGTGTTATAGACCTCATGCATGATCTGATCTCTCCTACTGTTCAGGGGAGTGAAGGTGTTGTATTTGGGATTCAGATAGGCCCCGCTCCTTTGCTCTTTGCCTGGTCTCAGGCTTCTCTTCCATAACTCTGTCTTGACCATACCCTGCTCAGCATTGCCTACTCGGCTGGCTTATCGCTTCTCCATGTTGATATACTGAGTAGCTCTCTTCCTGAAATCATCCATATCCAAATGAGGTCTTTTAGCCAATGAATTAGAAAACTTATTAGGGTGTAATCTCATCTGGATTGCATATGCAGGGCAGCCTCTAAGATAAGGTTGCAAATTTGGATGGATTGCTCGTGGAAACGAGCCATGAACTGTTTAAGAGTCTCATTCTGGGCCTACCTCAAATTCACCAGGTTGTGCGACGTTTGCTTCACCGCTTAACTGGATATAAATTGGTTCAGGTACTTCTCCGTCAGTTCTGTGAAACTTGATACGCTCCTCGGAGGAATATGTGAGAACCAACATAGAGCAGACTTGGTTAGGGTGATCGAGAATGTCTTACAGAGTAGAGTGTCTGATGCTCCTGCGATCAGCATGGTGGTGGTAAACATGGTGAGATGCTCCTTCGGGTCCCTCTCCCATCATACTTCTCTATCGTCAGTGGTTTGTAGTTCAGGGAGTTGGCGCTGCAATAATCTCCTCCGTGAATGGATGGGCTACATAGGGGTGTGAGGGGTCAGATTTGTCTATTCCTTGCTTTATGGTTTGGATATTATGGTAACTAGAGGCTTTTCTCTCTTCCTGCCTATGGATGTGTAACTCTTCATTCTCTCGACGCAACTCTTCTACCGTGCGTTGTAGCGTTTTGCCCATACTCGCTAATGCCTGCACCTGGTTGTCTCCATGTTGTTGTTGTTGTTATTATTATTGTTGTTACTCCTGTATTGTTGCTGTTGTTGTCCATGGTGATTGCCACCCTCTCGATGGCTAGGGTTGCTGTGTGTGGTCACCATTGCCAATTTCTTCTTGTTAGGATTATGCTTTTGTGTGTAGGATTATCAGGCCCTATATATGTTGGGTGCCAAAATATTCACAAAGAGAATGTAAAGCATGGAAACCCTAGAGAACTTTTCTAGGAGAATTAGGTTTGTATTACTCTCAAAATGTGACACTTGAATTGCAAAAGGAGGGGCTCGAGCCCTTTATACAATGAGTAAAAAGGAAAGAAAAAGGGGTCTTCAATACAGGCCTAAGGTGGCATAGAGATAACCGTATCTTGCCAAGATTAAGAAGATTCTGATTATCCTTTATCCTTGCCTAAAAGAAGGGGAGAGAGGGGATGGTGGACTCCCTCCCGATTCGGAGGGAACATCCATTTTGTTATAAAATTGCCACCGCTCTCTTTCTTACAACGGTGCTTCCAAAATCAATGTAAATTCGATGATGTAAAATTCTATTTTTGTACTAGTGAATCTAAAAATTTATAAATATAACCTATATGGTAGGATATTTTAATTAATTTAATATAAAGTTATATTGATGATAAGTTAATTCTCTTCATTTTAAAAAAATTAAATTCTCTTTGTAGAGAATAATAATAATAATAATAATAATAATAATAATAATAATAATAATAATAATAATAATAATAATAATATTATTATTATTATTATTATTATTATTATTATTATTATTATTATTATTATTTAAGTATTGTAATGTACATCTACTTTTTTATTTCTATTTTAAGGGTAAATTATACAAACTACTCTTAAGATTTGTTAAAATACACTTCACCCTAAACTTAGGTTGAAATTACATTCTGTTTCATTTCAAAAATTTCAGCACTTCTAGCCAAAATCAACATATAAAACCCTTCACAAATTTTTAAAATAATAAGGTGGAGTGTAATTTTGTCTCAGGTTTGTGGCGGAATATAGTTTTGATAAATCTAAAGTGTGGTTTGGATGGAATTTACCTTTTAATCTCAATCGTTGTATGCACCATGGTAAAAATTATTTACTACCCTACAAATTCTTGAAAATTTCCTGAACATTATATATATACTTCTATATATTTTAATTAGGAACTTATGAGTCTATAAGTTGATCAATCCTCTCATAATTGTTATAACTATTGATAAGCCAAAGCGTGGGGATTTAACTGATTTAAGAGAGAGACCCTACAGAGGATGGCTATATCTGAATCCAGCCTAATACCACCAAGATGGTCACTTCTGACAAGTCAAAAGACCAAGAGATGGTACGAGACACGTTGACTTTGCTCCTCATCATCAAAGTTATATGTACTTGAAAGCTATATAACTTCTGAATCTCATACAAACAAACACCAAATTGAAGATTTTGTCTCGTAGACTTTCTGCCACTCCCACGAACTGACTAGTGCATCAAATGTTAGATAACTCCATTTCCACCACCAATCATATGTATTTCTTAATTATGTGAATTGGTCAACTCATCTAATAGGTTTCCTAGAGATTCTCATATGTGTGTATGTTAATTTGTGCTGATAGAAAACAAACAAGCAGTTAATTTTAAACAATAAAGTTTTGTCTTTATATCATTTCCCCAGACGGATGGAGAATTGTTTGTCTTTAAATCATGTCTTCCTCTCTATCCCTTCATTAAATCAATCAAATGTATCTCACCTCTTAATTACTTTTTTTTATTCTTATTTGAAGTATAAGTTTTATAAATGACATTGCATGATTTTTTTGTAGAGAGACAAAATTTGGAAAAATATGATTTCTTTCCCTCAGACAATTTTAACAAGGAAATAGAGAAGAATAAGGGTGGAAAACATCTTTAAAAAGAAAGAAAGGGTGGAATATTATGAAGAATAATGTGTTGAAAAACCTAAAAGAAAAATATGAATGTGAAAAATATTATAGAATGAGAATAACATTAATCTTTAATTGAATAAATACAAGACCCTAAATTCTAAAATACTTAAATTGTTTTACATTCTAGTTGAACTTTATGTGTGAAATTAATTAATAAAGAGTATTTTTTAATTAGATTTATATGTGTGCATGTGTGCGATTAGGTTTATTAAACCTTTTTATTTTCGGAAACTAATACGACATCAAAATTTGTGAGAATGGGAATATGATCTTTATATTTGGTACATTGAGTTGAATCTGAATTAACTAATTTACTCAATATTTCATGTCGTCATTGCTATTATTATAGTGCCTGTTTACACGTAAGTTAAATTTTCATTAACTAAATTGATTTTTTTTACCTTAACTTCAGTTTCAATTGATTGGTTAAATGTCCAACTAAAGAGGCCCATGCTATACATGGTGGGTGGAAAAGAAAAGACAAATAATAGTATATACAACTGATCTTTTTTTACCTCTATATATTTACGTGCCCAAATGTTAATTATTACTACTCCCAAGTATGTCAATCCTTCTGGTTAAAATTAATTCATTTTCTAGGAGAGCGCCAAATATGGTAGAGACTAGCCATCATTATAAATCATCTATTTTAATTTTCACCACTTGCATCAATGCGACAATAAAATAGAAATCCAAACAAAGATAGGGTGCAAGTGGCAGTGTAAGATCAATATCAGCATCTCATAAAGACAATTATAGGTGACCACAGGTAATTCTTGTATGAATATAGAACCTAAACTGCAACACAACATACATACATACATATATATCAATTCAACAAGCAACATATAATATAATATTTATCACATGCTAGTGTTTGCATGGATGAAACTGAATATCTGCTGAACCGAACTGGCTATATCTTCAGCGGTGAACCTTGAATCACTAGCCACCTGCACAAGAATATTAGATCAATATACCCCAAGTACGTGATCCTAAAGTAAATCACACATTACAATTTAATTATTTCATGCTTGAAGCCATGAGTACTGTACATCAAATTCACCTTAATTTTTATTAACTGAGTTTACAATGAAGCGCTATGTTTAAGATGTTAATTACTAAAAGTGATTTCTAACAAATTTTGAAGTGGCTTGATAAAAATTAGGAAAAGCATAATAAAAAAAAAAATGACAGTGTAACTTTTTTTTTCCTGTATCTTATTCGAGTTTAAGTGTAATCAAATTTATTTGCCCAACCAATATTTCTTCAAGACTCAAACCCTAATTTGTTTTACTGGATATATAGTGTGCCTTTACAGTAGTTTGATTATCTTTCAATAGATTGTGTTACTATTTGTAAAAAAATCAAAATTGATGGTTCATATATTATATATACCTTGACATTGAATGAATAAAGGACTGTTTGTTCAATGGTGGTGATGTTGGTGTGAAGGATAATTAGCTGAAGATCTTCAAGGGCGGCAATGGTCTTGATCAACTGTCCTGGCCTTCTCCTTGATAGGATTTTGATCATGGCATCAAATCCAAGAAGCTTTACCTCAACATCAGCCAAACAAGACTTGCTCTCCGCGGTTTCTTCACGAAGACCACTCTCCAACTCCACAAGCTTCATCTGGTCATTTGGCAAAGGCATAGGTGGAAAGAATGGAGGCTGTTGTTGGGGTGCAAGACCAGGATCCCCAACTTGTCTTGCTTGAGCTTCTCCTAGTAGTCTCCTCCTCTTTTGTGACTCCAAACATTGAAGAAGTTGCTCCAATTCCCTCACAAACTCTATGGCTCCCCCAATTATAGAAGCTTGATCTCCCTGCACATGAAAAAGATTAAAAATCAACCGAGAATTAATGATGAAAATTAAAAAAATAATAATTAGGGAAATATTATCTATTTTGTATACTGATCTTCTCTAATATTTGCTAAACATATATTAAGATTACAGGAGGAGTTTCTGATTCAATCCCCATTAACACTTTTTAATAAGAGTAAGATTGTTTGTCAAAAAAAGATATTCATGATTAACATAAAAAAAAATCTTTTGTCGTCTCCAATCAAAAATTATTTTGCTAAAATTATCTTGTGAGTACAATAATTTTCAACTAGAGGAACATAACGAGGAAAAAAAATGAGTAAAAGGGACAAATGGTTTGCATCTAAATATATAGAGCTGCATACCCTTTGGACGTATGAACCAGGCATGAGGGATCTGAGCACACGAAGATGTTCATTCATTTGCTTTCTACGGTTTCTTTCAACCGCTATGTGAGTCATGCGTTGGCTTTCAACTTCTTCACTTGTCTTAACAGTTCTTGGTCTCTTCCTCTTGCTCTTATTCTCCTGAACCGTGGAATTCTTCTGCAGATCTTCATGTCCAAGAAACCGAATCTGCACCGAGTTATTGTCATCAGAAACCCTTGTCTCTTCATCTTCTCTCATCATGATTCCCTGATCCTGATGATCTCCTCCCCTTGACTTACCTTCCATACTCACCAAGTTGAACCTCACATCATCTTCATTATTTTCCTCATCACAATCATCTGTGTTAATGTTGTTATTCACCATGAGGTTGTCCTCCTCATCCATCTTGTCATTTAGCACTGGGAACTTGAGGAAGTAAACCGGGTCTATTCCTGAATCTTCAGAGTTTTTGGGTTGGTTTAAGGCGAGTTTGGGTCCAAAATCTGCAAACTGCATTACATCTGCAAAACTGAGCTTATCATAAGAGGTCGTGGGTGCAGAAGTAGGAGGAGCAGCATAAAAGGCATGTGGTGGTTGAGTTGGAGGCATGTAATCCACCATTCCATGAGTAGAGTTGTTGTTTTCAGTGTGGAACTTCATGAGTTGTTGTTGTTGATTTGTTGGGTACAGTTGTTGTTGGTGATGTTCAAGAGAGTAGTTATCTAGAGGGTTGAAACTTGGGGGCAAGGTTGATGGTGCCTGCAGTGATGATTCAATAACAAAGTGATTGGAGCAAAACAACATGGTGATATATGATATGATATGAGATATGAGAGAGTGAAAAGATCTGACATGAAAAGTTTATGTGAAGCCAAAAACATAAAAGAGCCACGGAAGAGAGCTATGTTTGTACCGAATAGTTGTGATCTTTCTCCATTCTTATTAGCTTATAAAGAAGGTGACTTTAATCTAGAGAAACCCTAATTGACCTCACTTCATGCAAGACAAAACCCCACTCCGAAGTTTCTTCAGGGCCCTCCACCTGAATCATTGCCAACTCCACTAATTAAATACTGTAAAATCATGTTATGTTAATTCACTATATTTATGCTATATTCGGAAACACAACATATACACACACATATGTTTTTAAAAATTACCACTTTTTAATCGTAAGGAAATTCTCTAGGAAAAACTAATTAAAAAAAAAGAGATCATTCACTTCATAATTTTTCCAAAAAATTGAATAAACTAGACGTAAGCATAATTAAGAACAAAAGATCATATATTAGTTAAATGTTTATGATTACGTATATTGACATATATAATAACGAGATGCATATAACTAAATACTTGGATTCTGGTCTTAGTTAAAATATAAAAGCCATATTGTGATAACTTGGAAACTAATACGTTTAGAATATAAATAATAAATGGACGGAAATCTATAGATAGATGCATAGATATATGATAAGTAAATGAAACAGTGATTAACAGGGAATATATATCGAGAATGGAAGGAGACAAGGGTGAAAGAGAAGTGGGGTAGGAAGAAGACTTGTGTAGAACAAAATCATGAAAGGGTGTGTACCCCACGAGTAGACCACCAGAAGAGGACGATATAATAAAATGGTGTTTTTATTGAAATGGTATTTGTGTGTGTATATATTGGATGTGGGGGAGCTGATGGAGTTGGGTTTGACTTGGTTGTGGTCACAAAAAAGGACAGAGAAAGAGAGCCTAAGGTTGATTGATTAAATTGGCACCTCACAGGATCACCACCTTTTATTAATGCTTGTCACAAGCAACCAACGCTCTTGTGCTTACTTTACCGCCTTCTTTCATGAGTTAACGCTGAAACTTGTACCCTTTTTTCATCTTAAACTTTCAACTTTGAATTTTCAATCACCATCATATCCAACTGGCCTGTGTATTTTTTCTAATTTACTTTTTAATTTATTTTCAATTTAAAAACTTTTTAATTTTCTGATTATTTTCCGTGCATGCATGCATTCCTCCCATGGTGATTTTTCAATGATGAATTCAACTATTTATTTCATAAGAAATAACCAACCGAAAATATTTTATATCACTATTTATTAAATTACCATAAATTAAAAGAAATTAAAAAATGCTAGAGTATAAAAGATTAACACTTGGTAAAAACTTTCTTTGTTAGTGGAAATTAGATTAGATGTTATATTAGATTAAATTAGAATTCTAAAGAATTAGCGGTTCTAATTTAAAGAAACACCATAATAGGGAAAGAAATTCACGCGGCTTAGTCTTTTTAAATGTGTTCTAAAAAATTATTTATACCCAGACTTAAATCTATGCCACTACAAGAAACAATTGATGTTGCGTGTGAAGAAACCCACACAACAATTTAAAATCCCATACAATAACCATCTTTAGATGGATCACGAATCTCATGTAAAAACATCCCATACAAATGCATACATGGAACACAACTTCCACACTAGGCGTTGCTTGGGATATTAATATCCCACATAAAAATAGTTTTTTAATAATAATAATTATTATTACTATTTCTACTCCTGTTTTTTTAATAATCATCAGGGCTTACAAGCCCATAAGAAAACTAACCATTATCATAAATGAGTCAAGGGAGGAAGATGCCGCACAAATCTTCCTAGAAAAAATATACCAATGAACATAACCAAAAAGACCGAGTCAGCAATGAAACAAATTTATTTATATATTTGTAAAATATGTCACTGAAGGGCTCTAAGCTTGAAAGAAACCTAACCATTATAGTAAATGAGTCTAGGGAATTCTTCACGTTTTCTACTCTAATCTTCACATTGAAGATGGAGTTCTCCTTACACGAGTCAAAAATGCTACTCTTCGAATCACTAATCAGCTTCTTTCCTAAATTGGTGGTATTCCTGAACTGGTCTGAATTGGGGTCTAGGATCCGGTGTGGGACCAGCCACAAGAATATAGGTGTTTTTAGGGTTTGCACACCGGAACAGTGAGTATCCGGTGTATTAATCCGGTCTCTCAGTGGGAGAAGCCGGTCTTGTTGTCCTGGAGATCCTTCACACCAACGTTTCGCGTTGTAGGGGGGCGAAAGGTGGTGCCACCTACGAAGATTCTCCGACGCTCAAGTTAGAAGAGTGTAAGAACTCAGTGAATGCTCAAGCGATGTAATAGTAAAGTGTAAGTTAGAACAACATAACCATGCATGTGTATTAAAATGAGCTATTTATAGTTGAACGTAGGAAATGAATCGTTGGGTGCAAGTGGGCCCCTTGGTTCTGATAGCGTGTGAAGTGTGTCAATCAAAGTGGCTCAGTACTCAGAGTGTGTCAGGGGGGTAGGTCAATTATCAAAGTACGATCCTATAGGAAGAAGAGAGGATAATCACCTTTCCGCATAATCTGCTGACACATGTACTTGCTTTCTGAGGCCATTGACGTGACATATTTTGCTACATACAGTATCTTCGCTGATAAGTTATTAGGGGCTCTTATCTCGCTGTGACTGAGAAACTAACAGTTATATAAATGTTCTGTGAAAATGAACAATGATCCGTTATAGAGAAAATAAGTGGGGCGGTTGTGAGATGAGAACGGAAGGCCAGACATCGGATATCCGGTGTGGTAATGTTGAACCAGGACACCGGTTTTCCTTACATGAGGTCACTCTGACGTCACAAGATCGGGGCCGGTATCCAGACCGGATCATCTGTCCCCTAGCTTGTATGAGGGACTGTTAAGTTGCTCATATGAGCTACACAACTCTGGAGAAGTCTGGATGCTGGTGGTACATTCTGGAAGGTCTCTGGAAGCTCTGTTGCATCCGCTCCAATAAACGAGTGACCGCTCTTCTTGCGCTACGTACAACGGATTCAGACAGCATAAAATAAATGATAGAAATCCCAAGAGTCTTTGAGAATCAAAACCCTTGGTATTCAAAAAGTGGTTGAAAGGCATTAAATGTGCATGGCATGATTGGACATTAAATGCATTTTTTACGCACGAGCCATCATTATCCAAGAGTGTAACCGTCGATTGGACTTATTGGGCCTGGATTCAAACTGAAAGGGGGGCCCATTTTGCTAAAATGCTTACTGAAACGTTACCATTTTCGCGCTCGTACATGACGAAACGACGGAGTCGTTTCAATTTGAAAGGTTGCGTTTTGAGGCAAGCATTGTGACCTTCGACGGAACACTATGCCTCCTCGTTACCTATAAAAGGGGGCTCTTAGCAGATTTTGGAATCCACTCTTGTTTTCAAGCTTAGTGAACCTCTGCTCAAATTTCTTGGAAATTTCTCTGCCGTCTTCAAACTTCTCAAAGATCTTCTTCCTTTAGGTAACCTCCCTTTCCTTCAACTCCTTGTAATTTTTGTTCATTCTGTTTCCACCATGCGCCCTAGAGCAGGCAACGCTGGTCCTTCAAACAGGGGGAGTTTTGGCTCTCGTGTCCCCCTTAGCCACCGTGGTGGGAGGATTCCAGTGAATCTTCCTGTGGCTGGGCCTCGTCGCTCAGAGAGAGCTGAAGCTTCTTCCTCACGAGCGTCCTCTTCCCAACGCCGCTCTGAGGTTCCCCTTGACTCGAGGGCTACCAGCCGCTCTGATGAAGAGTCAAGTGCTGAAGGTTATCTCTCTGACGATGTTGCTTTTTACCACAGCACGTACGCGTTCCACCGTGCCTGCACAACTATGGATCTTCCGGGACGTGGAAAAACACCAGTTCTCCGCTCTGCTGAAGGATGTGTCAACGTTGTGGCACACCGGCTTGACTGGGAAAAGCTCAACAGGGAGAAACCCTACTGCTGGGTGGAAGAGGAATTCCTAGAGATCCCTTCGCACCATGCGAGTGAGGAAGAATGCACGGTCTCTTTCCGCTACAAAATATACTCAGACAAGAAATACAAAGCGCGATACGCTGTGCTGGCACCACGTCCCTCTGAGAGAGTATGCCACAGAGTCCCTGATGAGAGGTCGGTCTACATGTACGACTTCGTCTTCTTGAAATTAGGGGTACGTTTCCCCATAACGGAATTCCAGATGGCCGTTCTACGCTTCTTAGACTGCGCCCCTACACAACTGCATCCCAACGGTTGGGGTCTGGTCCGGGCTCTGGAGATTCTGGGGGAGCATTTCAACTTCTCCGCCACTGTGGCCAAACTGTTCTACTATTGCCAAGTGGTCCGCCGTGCTAATAAGAAGGGCGGCCTTGGGTTCATTACCCTCCGTAGTGACTCAAGGGTGATAAATTTCAAATCTTATACGGAATCCGCGAAGGTGGATGGACGCTCCTTCAAGCATTACTACACGCGGGTCCGTATTCAACCGAATAAGCCGGTCTTCTGGCAAAATAAGGAGGGATTTACCAAGTTTCCTCTTAGCTGGATGCACGAGCATTTTCTCCTCATGAGCCGTGCTTATTACACAGATGAGAGTGAACTCTCCTCTCACTCTGTTGAGGTCTTGAGCGCCATGCAGACGGCCTCGAAGACCCTCAAAGGATTTTCCAGCAGGCTCCTCTTGGCAGAGGATGACATCCGAAACACCTACCTCTGTAATATCCGCTCTTACTCTATTTGTGTTGTATAGTTATTCCGTTCTGATTATTTTTTCTTCTTATGTGCTAACTCAACCTTTCTTGTTTTACAGAATAAATCGAAAGAGCCTGCCCAGAGATGTTGTCGCTAAAGACCATGATGGCTGACGGTGATTCCTCCTCTGAGGAGAATGAGATCCAGGCGAAGAGGAACGCCACCAAAACTCCCCTCATTCCCCTGACCTCTGCAGTAGGTGAAGAGGTTCCTCTCTTTGATAAGGAGGAAACAGAAAAACAAGCTGAGGCCACTGAAGCGGGCGACGAGGAGGCCGTCCCAGAGAAGAAGAAGAAAAAGAGGCACCTTGTTAAAAAGGCAGATCAAGAAAAGCCCTCCTCTGATGACCCTGTGAAGAAGCGTCAGAAAACGCTCGAAGAAACTGGATTGAAGAAGGATAAGGGAAAGAAGCCCGTTCCTGAATCCTCTACCCCTTCTTCACAGAATGCTTCAGAGCCGGACTCCGGGAATGGTCCTCCTCCAGCGTTTGACCCTCCACGCGATTCCTTCCTCTCCCCATACTTATGGTTTCAAGGGTCCATGTCTCCCACTCTTCCAAAAGCAAGGTATTGTCTTCGCCCCTCCCTCGACGCTGCTGGGGTTCGAGGTGCTTGTAAGGCCGGGCGTTGGCAGCTGGATGAACTGTCCGGCCTCCTTGATTCCCTGAGCGAGAAGGCAGATTATATGGAGCAGGTTGAAAAACTTGAAACCGAACTCGCGGTGAAGGAGACATGGGCGGCCAAACAAGCTGAAGTTCAAAGAGGCGTGGAGTCGGAATTGAAGAAAACCAAGGAGACGCTCCAGAGGAAAACTGAGGAGGCAAGCCAAGTTCATTTTGCCAACAAGGCTCTAGAGCGGGAAGTTGCCGACCTTCAGAAACAGAACAAATCCATACCCCTCTTCGAAGAAGAATTACAACTGGAGAAGAAGAGATCGGCTAAGCTTGCTGACGATCTCAAAATCATGGAGGACGGTCGCAACAAAGACCTTGGGGAGTGGGAGAGCCTTCGGAAGGAGATGCAAGCCCAAATTGAAGAACTCAAGAAGGGTGGTGCGAGTGCTGGGCCTTCAGAAGAGGATTTTGCCAAGGTTCAAAGAAGATTAATTGCTGCGAAGGCCAAGGCTGCCAAAGCCTTGGAGATATACAAAAATGTGGCGTATGAATCCTTCAGCCTGGCCCTCCGTCAAGTTTATTATCGTAACCCTGGAGTGAAGCTGAATCTGTACAGATTGGATCCGTTTTTTGAATTCCATGGGGGAAAACTTGTCGAAGTACATAAGGACGGCTCGCACCATGAACCCCGTGCATCTCTGTATGAACTGCCTCCCCTTCCAAAAGGTCAAAGTATGGAGTCAACAACGTCCACCGCTGCCTCTGGAGCTGAAACGCAAGAAGGTGCCCAAGCTGGAGCAGAGGACAAAAAGGAGAGGACAGGAGTGCCCACTGCGGAGGATCAGGCACCGGCCTCTTAATTTATGCTTTATTCATAGCTGTGTACTGGGATCAGCTCCAGCTTTAACTACTTTGTGACCTGCATAATTTCTTATTTTTGGAAATAAAATTCACTGTTGCTTCTCTTCAACTGCTTGCGTCAAATGTATGATTGCTGGATAACTTGGTGCTATACAAAACACTTTATTGTTTTCAATGCTTTGTGAATCCGTTCTGTGTGGTTACCTAGCTGCTTAAAGCGTACTTATCACACCGGATTAAGATACCAAATTGTAACAAAGAAGCGACAATTAAGTTAAAGCATGCCCTGTCCCCAAGTATAAGTACATTGGGAAGGGAAATTTTATCTCAAGAATTACCTTTTAACTTCTTAAAAAGATAGAAATGCTCATCTGTCCTCGAAGATGTAGAGCGGTTACGTTAGCGTTCAACCGCTCTGTGGTGGATATTCCATAATTGAGGACGGACATTGCCTTTGAATTTTGGTACAACTTTGACAAGGGTAAGCTTTACGCCTTTCTCTTGAGGTTCGGTTTGGTCCTACATCTCAAGTCTTCACACGGTGTTCGGTTCGATCCTACTAACCGTACTTGGAGTTCGGTGCAATCCTACAATCCAAGCCTTCAACACGGGGTTCGGATCAGGGCTAATCCTGAACCTACTGCGCCCGTTACTCGGGGTTCAGCGTGGTTTTCTATATGAACCAGCCTACTGCGCCCAAGCCTTCGCATGGGGTTCGGTTTGTGGCCTTGAGGAAGGACCAGCCCTACAACCCATGTTGTCTTCGAATGGGGTTCGGTTTGTGGCCTTGAAAAAGAACCAGCCCTACAACCCATTTGGTCTTCGAATGGGGTTCGGTTTGTGGCCTTGAAAAAGGACCAGCCCTACAACCCATGTGGTCTTCGAATGGGGTTCAGTTTGTGGCCTTGAGAAAGGACCAACCCTATAACCCATGTGGTCTTCGAATGGGGTTCGGTTTGTGGCCTTGAGAAAGGACCAGCCCTACAACCCATGTTGTCTTCGAATGGGGTTCGGTTTGTGGCCTTGAAAAAGGACCAGCCCTACAACCCATGTGGTCTTCGAATGGGGTTCGGTTTGTGGCCTTGAAAAAGGACCAGCCCTACAACCCATGTTGTCTTCGAATGGGGTTCGGTTTGTGGCCTTGAAAAAGGACCAGCCCTACAACCCATTCCACCTCAAGGAGTTACATCGTCAAAACACACGATGTGTGATTGAGATCATCCGTCCTGAGGGGTCTTCATCAGTCCCTCGAGGAGTTACATCATCAACTACAGAATTGGTAGTTAGATTCCTCCGTCCTGAGGTGTATGCGTGTTAAGCTACGGCTATAAATTACAACATATAAGAAAAGTGAGAATGATAGGGCGGTTAAAATGTATTCTCATTAAGATTGAAAGTACATTACATGGAGAGCGTAGTTGGGGTCATGCCTCGTTAAAACCTTCTTGAGAAAACCCAATGGGAAAAAACTCAAGTAAGGAAAAAGAGTACACGCCGTCTTACCAACTAGCTATAATAAACACGTAAGTTCTGAGTGTTCCATTTGTTGCGGATTGGAGTTCCATCAAGTTCTTCCAACCGGTATGACCCTTTTCCAGTCACTTCAGAAACTCTATAAGGACCTTCCCACGTCGGTGCTAGCTTTCCTTGGTGAGCGAATTTATTCCCCACACTCGCCTTTCTCAAAATAAGATCTCCGGTGTTGAAAGCTCTGTACTGGACACGTTTATTATACCGGAGTGCTGCCTTTGCTTTTACTGCCTGATCTCTGACAAAAGCCTTTTCCCTTAACTCCTGGAGGATGTCCAGTTCTGATGCCAAATTGGCGTTGTTATCTTCAGCTGAAAAATACTCCACACGAGCCGATCTTGTTTGTAGCTCCACTGGAATCATCGCCTCAACCCCGTACGTCAACCGGTATGGGGATTCGTTAGTTAAAGAATGAGGCGTGGTGCGGTATGCCCATAAAACATGACATAGCTGGTCAGTCCATCCTCCCTTCGCTTCTCCCAAATGTTTCTTCAACCCCTTTAACACTTCTCGATTGGCTACCTCTGCTTGGCCATTGGTCTGAGGGTGTTCGACAGACGAAAATATCTGGATTGTCCCCAGTCCTTCAAGCAAATCTGTGAACTTCTTGTCTGTGAACTGGGTGCCGTTGTCAGTCATAATCCGCCCTAGCACCCCGAATCGAGCTATGATGTTTTCATACACGAAACGCCTTGTTCGCGCAGAAGTAATGTGCACTACGGGCTCAGCTTCAATCCATTTGGTGAAGTAATCCACTCCCACGATCAAATATTTGATACCTCCTGGCGCAGTGGGGAACGGGCCCAAAATGTCAAGGCCCTACTGGTAAAACGGCCAAGGCACAGCGGACGAGGAAAGCTCTTGCGCCGGTGTATGGTGGAGGTTGGAAAATCTTTGACAAGCGTCGCATTTCTTTACAAAATCTGCAGAGTCTTGCTTCACGGTGGGCCACCAATATCCAGCCCTGAGGACCTTTCTCATTAGGCTTTGACCCCCAGCATGGTGCCCGCACTGCCCCTCGTGCACTTCCTCCAAAACCGCTTGAACCTCATCCTCTCTCAAACACAAAAGATATGGGACAGAGAATCCCCTTTTGTAGAGAACACCATCAACCATAGTAAAATATGGTAGCTCCCTCTTCACTCGTCTCCTCTCCTTCTCATCAGTGGGAAGTTGACCATCAGCCAGATAGCGAATATAGGGAATGACCCAAGAATCCTCATATGGATAGCTCACCATGACAGCATTCAGAGAAGGGTACAGAGGTATGCTAGGTGATGCCAAAGTGCTTTGAACCACCGTTGTTGTGCTGCCGGGCTGCTTTGTACTTGCAAGTCTTGACAAGATGTTCGCTCTGGTGTTTTCCTCTCTGGGCACATGCTTGAACTCTAAAACTTCAAATCTTCCCTTTAACTCATTAACACAATTCAAGTACAATTGAAGTTGTGGCTCCTTCGCTTGGTACTCCCCCTGGATCTGCGAAATCACCAATTGAGAATCACTACACAGTGTGACTGCTGATGCTCCGATGTCAATCACCGCACGGAGACCGGCCAAGCATGCTTCGTATTCAGCCTGGTTGTTGGAGGTCTTAAAATTGAATCGGAGGGAAATTTCAAGGTGCACACCATCATCACTTTCTACCACAACACCTGCTCCACAACCTTTGCCATTCGATGATCCATCAACGTAAATGGTCCAATGCGCTCGAGGGGTGGTAGGGTCCGCCCCAGTCATCTCCACAACAAAATCAGCCAACACTTGCGCCTTGATGGCTCCTCGAGGCTCATACAAAATTTCAAATTCAGACAACTCGATAGACCATTTTATCATCTTTCCGGCGAGGTCTGGCTTGCTAAGCACTGAACGGAGAGGCAAATCCGTTCTCACCAGTACTGGGTGCGCGTGGAAATAGGGCCTCAACCGTCATGATGCCCACACGACTACTAGAGCAGCTTTCTCAATCTTCTGATACCTTCCTTTCGCCCCCTGAAACGTCTTACTAGTAAAGTACACCGGCCTCTGCCCTTCAGGGGTTTCTTTAACCAAGGCCACGCCTAGGGCTTCATCAGAGATTGCTAAATACAAGATCAAAGTCTCACCAGGGTCAGGCTTAACCAAAATTAGTGGACTCGAGAGAACAGCCTTGAGTTGCTGGAAGGCTTGTTCTTGCTCCTCTCCCCATTCAAAATTCTTGTGTTTCTTCAACGCCTTATACAGGGGAAGGGATCTGTGCCATTTTGGGCATGAAACGAGCCAGAGCGGCTACCTTCCCATTCAATGATTGGACTTCCCTCAGGCTCTTGGGGCTCTGCATATCCAAGATTGCTTGACACTTCCCAGGGTTAGCCTCAATGCCTCGCTGGGTCAACATGAATCCCAAGAATTTCCCAGCTGGAACGGCAAAGGTGCATTTTAAGGGGTTTAACCTCATGTTGTACTGTCGAAGCCTAGTGAAAACTTGGCACAGATCTTCAATGTGGTCTCCTCCAGCGGGCGTTTTGGCTATAATATCATCTATATAAACTTCGACCAGCCTGGTGTGCATCCCTTCAAAGACTTTGTTAATCATGCGCTGATAGGTAGCGCCGGCGTTCTTCAATCCAAAAGGCATGACGGTGTAGCAGAAAACACCGCGGTCATTGATAAAGGCAGTTTTCTCTTGGTCTCCCTTCCACATCGGAATCTGGTTATACCCCGAATAAACATCCATGAAACTGAGGTACTGGTAACCAGATGAATCATCCACCATGCGATCAATGTTGGGCAGGGGATATGGATCCTTGGGGCAGCAACGGTTAAGATCCACATAATCTATGCACATTCTCCATTTGCCATTAGCTTTCTGCACCATAACTACATTAGAAAGCCAAGAAGAGTAGCGTATCTCCCTTATAAAGCCCACTTTCAACAACTCCTCCGTCTGCTCACAAGCTGCCCTCTGCTTCTCTGGTCCCAACCTCCTCTTTTTCTGGGCCATCGGTCTTGTTTCAGGGTACACAGCAAGCTTGTGGCAACAGAAATCAGGGTCCATCCCAGGCATGTCTGCTGCTGTCCATGTGAAAAGATCCTTGAACTCCTGTAGAAGGGCTAATAAGCGTTGTTCCATAGCAAACTCCAGCTTATCATTGATGTGCGTGACCTTCTCTGGGGAATCCCCTAAGACAACATCCCTGGAACCACCATCCGGTGTGGGCTTAGAGGGATTGAGTGGATCAATCTTCAATTCCGCTCTGGGGTCCAGATCAATTAGACTGACAGACCCTGCCGCTGTTCCTCCGTCGTTCAGCTTCCTCTTCTTGTTGAATGCTTCCAACTTGACCATGTTAAGGCTCAGGTTATAACAGTATCGAGCCATCTCTTGATCACCACGGAGAGAGGACACACCGTTGTCCTTGTCAATGAATTTGATCAAGAGGTGAGGAGTGGATACAATTGCTTCCATCGCATTCAGTGTAGGACGACCTATGATACCGTTGTATGGGGATTCCACATCAATCACCAGAATTCTTGATTTGACTGTTCTCGCTCCAGGCTCTCCTTCAAAAGAAATCAGAGTGTTAAGATACCCCTTGGTGGGTTGCTTGGCTCCATTAAACACTGTGAGTTCTTGCGTGTAAGGTTGTAAATCTGCATCATTGAAACCCATTCGTTTGAAACAATTATAAAAGATAACATCACAAGAACTTCCCTGATCGACGAGGATCCTCTTGACATCCTTGTTGGCTATGACTGCCACGATAACTACTGCATCATCACCTCCTGGAATTGTTAGGCCAAAGTCATCATCAGTAAATGACACCGTCGGAGCTGCCATACCGTCCCTGAAAGGGCGGTTATCCCTTGGTTTGCCCTGGACAGACAGAATCATCCTGTGGTGATTCTTTCATACTGTGATTGATGCTCCTCCTCCCGCAAATCCTCCAGCTATCATCTCAATCACTTCCCGTCTGCCCTGCCTCTGCTGCTGGGGCATGTCATTTTGTTGGGCATCTCCAGCAATCACTACTCCTTTCTACTTTTCAGCTGCAGTGAACTTCCTTGCTGGATTACGTGTATTATCATCTTCGTCATCAGGATCTCGACTCCTTTTTTCCATCCTCTGAGGCTCGTCTACAAATTTCTCCTTGAACAAATACTGCTTTAGCTTTCCTTCTTGGATGAGAGTTTCCACTGTATTCTTTAATGCCTTGCACTCATCAGTATTGTGTCCTGTCTATTCATGGAAAGTGCAATACTTGCGTGGGTTACCACCCCTCTTGACTGGGGATGGTTTCCTTATACCAAAGACGTTCAACGTTGGCCAACCAACCTCCCTAATGATTTGGGAGTGCCTGGTGTTCAACGGAGCATAGTTGTTGAACGATGATACACGCCTATCTCGTGGATGCGGGCGAGCATTTACAAAGTCTTCTCTAAAGGCATGCTTCTTAGGTCTCACTCTCTCCTTTTCTCTCCGTGGCTGCTGAGTAGGTGCTGAAGGCTTCATTCTTGTTGCGGTTGCCTCCAGATGCATCTCTATGCCAACGTATTTGGAAGCTTTCCTTCGAAACTCCTCAAAGGTTGTTGGGGGGCTCTTTGCCAAAGATAGGGCAAAGGCTGAACCAGGCTGAAGAGCTTCCACTACAATATGAAGTTGTATGGCCTCCGTGAGGTTGGGGACCAAAGCTGCCTCCTTATAAAACCTTTTCAAGAACTCCTTAAGAGTTTCAGTTTCTCCCTACCTTATCTGGGCCAGGGTGTGAGAAGTTCTTGGGATATCCCTAGAGATGACAAAATGGCTTTCAAATACAGCGGCTATTTCCTCCCAAGAGTCTATAGATCCTGAGGGTAAGCTTTTAAACCAGCTGAGAGCCTCCTCCGTTAGTGTTCTTGGGAACATCCTACATATAACATCTTCATCTGCTCCCAAATACATAGCTTCATACACATAAGCATCCAAATGCTTAGTGGGATCGGTTTCTCCATTATACTTCCCTATCGACAGTGGTTGAGTTGTTTGCAAATGTTTCGGGATGGCAATGCTCATCAGCCTTCTTGAGAAAGGGATACTGAGCTTGTACGTCCCTGAAGTCACCACCACCTGCTCCCTTCTCCTGGTACTGACTCTATCACCAGAGTCTTGAGTCTGCTCTCTCTCTTCATACGTGGGGATCTTTGAATACTGGAGGGCTGTAGACCTGCCCCTCGCTGATGCGTGGTGAGTCTCTTCTGCATGGAACGTTACCCTGTCCCCAGCTTCTCCTCTCTCCCGCTTCAACTCCATCAGCTCCTCCCTGAGTTGCCTGATAACCTCATCGTGAGGGTCAGGCGTTTGCACTTGCACCATCCTCCGGGTTTGAGTTACAGGGGACTCGAAGACAAGTCTCCTTCCAGTCTGTTGATGGGTCACATCCTCCACGTGACCATCAACGAAATCTCTCCCATCACCTTCCATCGTGACAACCAAACTTCTGCGAAAATGGGAATAACTCTAACGAGTCCCACTGGGCGTGCCAATGAACTGGTCTGAACCGGGGTCTAGGATCCGGTATGGGACCAGCCACAAGAATATAGGTGTTTTTAGGGTTTGCACACCGGAACAGTGAGTATCCGGTGTATTAATCCGGTCTCTCAGTAGGAGAAGCCGGTCTTGTTGTCCTGGAGATCCTTCACACCAATGTTTCGCGTTGTAGGGGGGCGAAAAGTGGTGCCACCTGCGAAGATTCTCCGACGCTCAAGTTAGAAGAGTGTAAGAACTCAGTGAATACTCAAGCGATGTAATAGTAAAGTGTAAGTTAGAGCAACATAACCATGCATGTGTATTGAAATGAGCTATTTATAGTTGAATGTAGGAAATGAATCGTTGGGTGCAAGTGGGCCCCTTGGTTCTGATAGCGTGTGAAGTGTGTCAATCAAAGTGGCTCAGTACTCAGAGTGTGTCAGGGGGTAGGTCAATTATCAGAGTACGATCCTATAGGAAGAAGAGAGGATAATCATTTTTCCGCATAATCTACTGACACATGTACTTGCTTTCTGAGGCCATTGACGTGACATATTTTGCTACATACAGTATCTTCGCTGATAAGTTATTAGGGGCTCTTATCTCACTGTGACTGAGAAACTAACAGTTATATAAATGTTCTGTGAAAATGAACAATGATCCGTTATAGAGAAAATAAGTGGGGCGGTTGTGAGATGAGAACGGAAGGCCAGACATCGAATATCCGGTGTGGTAATATTAAACCAGGAAACCGGTTTTCCTTACATGAGGTCACTCTGACGTCACAAGATCGGGGCCGGTATCCAGACCGGATCAATTCCTATATCCAATTCTGAGTTTCAAGGTCACACTCCTACTGATGAATGGGAATACAATCCCCTCAATGCCCGACAATCCCTATAAAGAGTTAATCTTTTAGGTATAAATGTCAAAACCATTGGTCAACTCACTTTAAATAATAGGTTGCTCTTGTTAAGATTTTAGCACCTACGGGAGGAAAATTATGGGCTATCAACAATGGCAAGGATATGAATTGGATTGATCTGGTTAAGCTTCACATGCTGAAAGTTAAGGAACAACATAAGCTACCCTGTACCATTTTGTTGACTAAGCTGTTTAGGCATTTTAGAGTTAACTTTTCTAGTGAAGTTAAGGAGCGTGTCATAGCCAAAGCCACCATTGCCAGCCACCACCTTCCAAAATGGGCATGTACTATTTTGAGGACCATGGTACCTCAAAAGCAATGGCCCCACGAGTGATCATCCTTGCGTGGCTAAACATGCACCTGCTGATGCACCTTCTACTGTACTGACTTATGCTTTTGCTGGATTGTACACTTATCCCAATGGTCGCTTTGATCGTCTTGATGCTTGGTATAATCAAATTGAAACCTCTATTTAGTGTCTGAACAACAACATTACGAGGATCTCCAAACGACAATACTCTGATCTTGCCACACAAATCGTCGACATGCGTTTTTTCACACCTGACAATAAAAAAACCCGATTAACGACCTCCCAAACCCGTCGCTAAATCATGAAATTTTCATCGCTAAACATATTAGCGACGAAAGTTATGACAGACAACACCTCGTCGCTACCTCCATCATTGCTGACACAACAACGATGTGGAGAGCACTCGTTGCAGACATTTCGATGGGGTCACGTTGTCGCTAATTGGGTCCCTATGTTGGTTGAGTATTCCGTCATTATTTTTGGCTAAATAGCAAGCATATGTTGTCGTCGCTATTTTTGGCTATATAGCGACCACGTCATGTCGTCTCTATTTTTGGCTATATAGCGACCATAGAATGTCGTCGCTATTGCTGGCTAGATAGCGACCATGTCATGCCGTCGCTATTACTGGCTATATAGCGACCACGACATGTCATCGCCGTTACTGGCTAGATAGCGACCATGGCATGTCATCGCCTTTTCTGGCTAGATAGCGACCATGCCATGCCGTCACTAGTGTGCTATATAATAGCGATGGAGAATATCTTTTTGTCCATCGCTAATGTCTGTATTTGGGTTTTTAAAATTTAGTTTTTATTTTTTAATTGAATTTAATTTTTGTTTATTATTTTTTAATTAAATCGATTATGTTTATTATTTTCCTTTTCTATATATTATTAGTTAATAATTACAATAATATTATGATTAAGGGTATTCTTCGTTGAATTTTAATTTTCAATAATACAATATTAAATTGGTAAAAATTCACATAGAAAAGGAAAATGACATAAAACAGATACTGAAATATATAGATATATACAAATATACAAAACAAATATATAGATGTATACAATATATAAAAAATGAAGCATGGAAACTAAAATCATGGTGAAAGGGGATCCTGTGGTGGTGGTGGGGACAACTGGGAAGCAGTGGAGGGTAGCCTTGCCATCATTTGCATGATCATCTCCTGTTGTGCCGTAAGCTGTCGATGAGTCTCGACTCATTCCTCCTCGGCCCATCGTCAATCCTCGGTAGCTTGCTCCTGCAGTAGCTGCCTCAGGCGTCGCTCCTCTTGTAGCTCATTGTTCAGGTTCTGAATAACCTGAACAACATCTGTCGGAAGGCCAGAGGAGGAAGAGGAAGCCTAGAACAGGGAGCCTACCAAAATTTTGGCAGAGTCTCCCCTTTAAACTATCCAATTTTTTTACAATGCCCTATTACACATAAGATTTTCCAGTACAGTTCAATATATACGCTACGCATTGTATATGAAATTGAGGGAGGTAATCACCACAACCTAGTGAGCTCTACTCTCCACTAACAAACAACAATACACATGCATAAAACATCATGTTACCAGCACACAAAACCAATGCCTAATGAGCTATGCTCTCCATTAACAAACAATAAGGCACATGCATAAAAGACACGTTATCAGTACACAAGACCAATGTTTAATAAGCTCTACTCTCCACTAACAAACAATAATCAACATGCATACACATCATAAGATACAACACACATAACGAAAAAGTTAGCGTTAGGGGATTATCTAGGAAAGAGAGTTAGTGATGAAGACGAAGCTGAAGAGAGACGAATAGAGACCACGTGTAAGGTGTGCCGGTCTGCATGACAAACCGAGAAGTGTTTGACAGTTATAAATTTTTTGTGTTGAAATGAAAATATAAAAACGCATAATAAATTGTTTGGGAAGAGTTTGTTTAAACAAGTTTTTAATAGTAGTTAAGAATTAATACACAAGATTTACCATAGCTTTATATATGGGTCCACTTAGTTATTATGATGGTTTAAGAAAACTATGTTGACGATGGAAAGAAAGAAAGAAAAAATCCTTTATTGATTGTAAGTTGTGTGCAGAATATGCAGAAACAATACTTGTGGAGACTAGTAAGGAATAATATACATAGGATTATTACTAGTTGTGGGAGATTAAATTAGTTTAGGATTATTACTATCTTACATTATCTTTTTTTATCTTCATCTTTCATCTTATCATAATCTTTTGAGGTAGTTTTTACTTTTTTCTATTATATTAGAATCACTATGTATGTGTTTTAGATCTTAAGTCTTTCACATGATTTTGTCCACTTTGATTTTTCAGTATTCTAGCTGATTTTGTCCCCCATCTTGACAGACATTTTCCTATCCTTTAACTGTAAAAATGTTCCTAAATAGAAAAAGATTCCTGAAGGTCCTTCTGAAAGCTACCAACTTGCTATTAACAATGTTAGTCAAAGTTCACAACATTCAACTAGTTTCCATAATGAGGTTTCTAAAGATGTAGTTAGTCCCAACAAGTCACAAGAGAGTGAAAGAAACCTAATCTCAAAGGCACAACAACATAGTAGAGATGTGGCATTATTTATATAGCAACAGCTTCTTAGTGATCTATAGACCTGGGATCCATATGAGAATGAGTCAATGAGAAAGGCAGTAGAGACTACATTTGCATTATTAAACATTATAAGGGTTGATTATACATAATTTTCTGATCATGTCTTGGCTTATATCAATTTTGTTACATCAATTATAGAAATAGACAAGTCTATAGAAAGTGCCTTTACTCTATAGGAACACAACAAACTCAGGGATGAGGAAAAAATGAAACTTGTTCAACTCTAAGATGAGTATGTCAAGACTAAAGCTCTAGTTGAAGCATCAAATCAACATAGACAAGAAATTTGTGAAGAGGTCTCTAATCTCAAGGAAATGCTCCATGAAAAGGAAACCCAATTAAAATCTTATGAGTTGGAGATGTTAAAGATAGAGACTTATCTTGGTGATCTAAAGACAAGTATGTTAGAGGCTGACATAACCTTGAAGGAGAGAACTGAGCACATAGAAGTAGCAAGGAAACTAAACAAAGAGAGACACGAAAAGTGAATTGCAACTAATATGGCATTGGATAAAGCATTCCATTGGAAAATTGATTACTAATTACTCAATATTATATGATGAGTGAAGTCTATGTCATACAGTGTTTGTGTATATTGTATATCTAACTTTTTTCTCCTTCCAAACTTGTGCTATGCTAAGGAAGCAGTCAGTCTCATGTATGTATCATGTGTTATTATTATATTAGGCTTTTGTTTCTAACAACATTGACAAACTAGAATCTTGTATGTTTTGTAACGTTTCACCTAAAAATAATAATAAAGAATAATTTTAGAGGCAAAAAAGAAGAGGAACAAACACAATGAGAATTTGAGAAGGAGAAGGGGTGTACATGTAATATCTTAAGCTTGGATTTGGTGGATGCATAGCCATATTGAACAAAGAAAGCTTAAGAGATATCAATGATGAAACACAAGTGGAATGAAATGCCTGGTCCATTCCTTAACTACTACTCCTAATTTATAACCTAATCAACATCTAGCCTCACTAAAAACTAGTCTTGTTCTCTATACTACACGTAACTACAATTAAAGCACCTAACTAAACGTCCTCAGAAGTTCTGTTTGAGTAGGGTGGTGGCTGGAACAAAAAGAAATAATACTTAATTAGTCATAAAGGAAAACAATTTACATAGTTATGTGGAGGAATAAATATATATGCACCCATCATATTTTCATACTAGTATTGACCAGGTAGCCATAATGCTTAATATCTTATAGATAATAACAAAGAAAAAGAGATAGAATATTCTCAGAAGTAAAAGTAAGGAGTCTTAATTTTTAAATTTTTTGAAATAGTTGTATCATGTATCAAACTAATGTACTAACTTATATCCTACAAGAAAATGGTTACTAAAAGGAAAAGGAAGAACAAGGCTTAAACTTGGTGTTGAAATTTAAATGCTCATTCTTTCTTAAAAATCAAGGACTTAAGTATGCTGAACATTATGTGAAAAAAGGAGTTGTTTATTTAATTGAAATAGCATTCATAATGTGCATGTAAATGATAGTGAATGTGTTGATTATTTGGAGAAGGATAATGAGCACTTCACACACACAGAAAACATGGGAGAAAAAGAGAATTCAGTGACCTTAATAGGTGAAATGTACTTGATAGTGATTTTTCACCCTCTTAGAGGAATATGGTTTATTCACCTGAGGACCATTTTACGAGACACCTTTATAAAAAACATGTTTATATAAATAAATGTGATGATTTTAAGAAATTCAAAGAGGATAAAAAGTCATGCATCTATAAGTTTTGAGTCCAAGAAAGAAAAGCCACTCTTTCAACCTAGAAAGGTGTCAGAAACTTCAACTGAAAGAAGTCTTCTAATTTTTAAGGAAGTAGGGCATCACACAAAATAATCACAAGGCTACTCTAGGTAATGGATCCTTAGAGGAAAGTCACAGTAGGATTTCTGCTTCTAAGTTTTGCTAATCCAACAACCATAATAAAGTCTTTTGTGACGAGTCCAATATTCCTTTTAATGCTACTTTGATGGCTCAATATATGTCTGGAGGTAAAAATTCTTAACAAAAGTAGGTTGAGTCAATTCTAGCAATGTTGCACTTTCAGATAGAATTCAGCATGAGATATCCAGAAATGAAGGTGGCTAGTTACTGGTGAGTATGCAAGTAAAGCCAATATTCTTTTGTTTAAAAGAAGTCTGCAACAGGCCCCTATATCACATGCCCATTCACCATGCATGGAAAAGGAAAATGTAAATGAAGAATCAGGGGCCAGGGATAGGTTGATTGGTAACTTATGATGTAACATCTTTTTTTATATAATATTTTTTTTCCTCTTAGCTCTCATTAATAACTAATGATACATTTAACATATTTTTACTAAAACTATATTTTTCTTGTTAGTTAAAAGTTCTATAGACAAAAAATTTGATAATAAATTCTAAATTTTATGTATTATAAAATGAAAATTTCTTGTAATGGTAAAATATATCACTAATTTGGCTTTTTTTAATGCAGAGAATTACTTTACCAATCTTAACATTTTCAATAGTCTATATAAGCATAAGTGTAAAGCCAACTTTCACTAATTCACCTGTCATTTCCATTGTTTCTTTACTTCTCAAATTAGGCAAATTCTAAGATGGGGGGGGGGGGGAGATTTGGGGGATTATAGATACTAATGACAAGATTACATCTTGGGGTCAATTTTTATTAATTTTTGTTTGACTAGTACATACAAAACTAACACTAGTAAAAAACTAAAATTATGCTAATTTAAGGAAAAATTATATTACAGATATGCAAATATTGTAAGAATAAGATCAAGATTAAATTTAAGATGTTAGTTTGTGGTAGATATTTAGTACTATTGTAATCAGTTTTAAAGAAGTGAAATTTTCTTGGCTCTTGCAGAGTAGCAGTATATTGAAGCTGTCAGATTCATTTGTGCATATAATTCATGTGACAAGAATCAACTAGTTGATCTATTACGAGAGTATGTGTAAAAGGTAAAACTGATTTCTGATAGCAGTTGAAAGAAAAAAAACCGCATTAAAATAAAGGTTTTATAATTTATTTTCTTGTAGAAATTCTATTCTTTTGAAATGTTCGATTTTCATATAGTTGCATGCTAGTTATATTAATATGTGTTGAACATGAACTTGGGACAAGGCCAAAGATGAAGAAATTGCTAGTCTTCTAAATGCTATAACAACTTTATAATGCACCCTGTGACACCCTCGATTAACTAGGACAAATTCCCATATTAGAACGTCCTATTTAATTAAGGAGTCACTAAAAATATGAGTATTTTTTTAATTGGTGATCATCAGTACATGATTTTAGAATAAATACATTACATAGATGGATTCTTTTAACATGAGAGTATTTAAGAGAGTACGAAGCTCACCGGCTCCTAACAACTACTGTAAAATAACAACATAACAGAAATAAAATGTCAAGTCTATAACGATCTCGACGCAAACAGAAAATATACACCGATGACACTTCTAAACTGGTGTCTCCTACTATAGATATTCCAAGTCCTGCCCACACTCGCCTTGTCCTTCAACTGATGATCACAGAAAAGGAAAAATAACATATAACAACAAAAGGGGTGAGTACAAAGCTCACAACCCATAACATATACATACAAGGGTGGCTTAGTATTTTAAACTATAGAGAATTTACATACAACATACCTTAGCATAGACATATAAAGCTTCACATACACAAATATCAACAACAATTAGAGGGTTAGTCATATAATGATGGCATGCGATGCATGTGTTAGATTCAATTACTATGAGTCATAATTCATTACCAATATGTAATGGGACCCAACTTCCATTCCTCAATATCATATATCAATAATCATGTGCACAATCCGCCACCCTTATCTCCCCTGCCCAACTAGAGCAACCGGAGCTCTCCTCGTTTTGGTTTTCATAAATGGGTAGGGACTCACAGTCCTAATCATCAATGGCCAATCACACATATTACACATCACCATAGAATGGGCACTCCATGGTCATAGAAAATCCCACCTCTTGTCGAAGTACACCAGAGTTTGCTACGGGTTGTCTGGCGACGGGCGCAAATCCGATGTCACTTGAAATTCCCGCCTTCAGTTATACTCCCTAGACTGCCCTCAGGTATCGAGGCGTGGCAGATTCTTCAGTGTACCCATCACTATATGCTCTAGGGGATTTTTCCAACATCCCTCCTCAACTCCAAATGCAAAATGCCATGTACTTGTCTCAATTACTCGGGTGCCCAAAGTCTAGATGGAACCTAACTCACCTAGCGTATTTGTCCTTAAAGCGTATAAAGTATTCAATCTCTAAACTTTTCGTGTAGGAGATACTAGGGTTCAATGTCTCAATACCATAAAAATTCATTTCATATAGAAATATCAAGGTTATTTTTTAAACAGGTTTTATAAGGAAATCCTCTAGTGTAAAAATATTCAGTTTATTTATATGTTCATAGTAAATAAAAAGAAGTAACATAACTTTTATTATGTTTCGTATAACTTAATAAAATCTAACTTTTCTTTTAAGGGTAAATTAAGGATAAGTTATAAAAGTTTCCTTGATTTTCCAATTGCTAAAGTCATTTTGTTGTATTGACTTATAATGGGCAAATTAATTTGATTTTGTCGTTCCTAAAATTTTTTGTAAATCCATAAATGAAATATATCATTATGATAAGGTAATTCCCTACATGTATTTTTGAAGATAAAAGAATCCTTTCTTGTCTAAATAAAAGGTATAAAGTAGTAAATTTCCATTTCTTTGTCAAAACATTATTTTCGTTGTATTTTGCCTAGAAAATTCTGATTTGAGTGATTCCAAAGCCAAATGTGTTTAACTTTGAAATTACTAATTAAATATAGTATTTTTAAAAATTAATTTGCCCAGAAAATAGTCCTTACATGAAAAGTTACTAAATGCCAAAATTCGTCGTTCTAACATTCGTAAAAATGCGTTTTAAGGACAAATCACGCGTCAAAATTTCTCCCAACCAAGTTTTATTTTTTGGGTATTTTTCTCATGTTCAAAATTTATTTCTCATACCACAAAATACTTCTCCAAAATAATTTTACCAATTTCCTCCGTTTACTCGCAAAAATGCGTTTTATACCGTTTCTAACGTTTCGTTCGCGCCTAAACTCGGGTCTCTTTTAATTCTCTTAGTATTTACCACATTCATAACATTTTCATGATAAAAATATTTCTCAAATGTATAAATATACAGCAGTACCAATAACCCAAATATTCATCAAGTATTTCTTTCTAAAATCCTTATAAATTGTTTTCTTAATGTCATAAATATATAATTTAATTGCTACCACTAAAATCACTTTTTATTTTTTTATAAAATTCCAGAATTAAAATTTTATACTAAAATTTATTTTTATCACATAATTTTTAAGATCAAGTCACGTTACCAATGTTTAACCACAAAATCATTTTTTTCAAGTTTATACATTAGGACCTAAAATTTATTAAGTTGTTTACTAACCATCAAAAATTTCCAACAGCAACAAGAATCCATTATTAGATATAAAATTCATTTTAAGAGATTTCATATTTTCTAAAAAAATATTACTAACACCATAAGCCACCAATCAAGCCAAGCACCACAAAATTTAACAAGTTATCAAGCAATGAAGTTACAACCAAAAATTTGCAGCAATAAAATTCACAAGTTAATAACTTATCATTAAAATTGCAAAACTCAAAGAATTAATTAAATCTATGGTGCACTCACTTTTTTTCCAAGGATCTTCAAGATTAAACCATAAGAATTTAAGATCTTTAAGGGAACATCAAGATATAAGTGCTAAGGGACACTTATATCTCACCATGCATACATTAATTTATAGATCTTAAACAAGCAAAGTACTCCCCCTTATAACCAAAAATTCATGCTTCAAGAGAAAGGTGACAATGACTTCAAGAATTTGCTTCTAAGCCATCATAGGTTGCTTCATCAAGGAAGAAAAATAGAGGCTGGGAGGATGGTGGTTTAACGTGATTTTGATGATGGAATGATGGAGGAAATGTTGCTATTTTTGGTGGAGGAGAAGAAGAAATTTTGATTTTAGAAGGTGGTATCTTGAAGTTGTAATGTGGTGTGGTGATTTAGGATGGATGATGATGGGTGTGGGATGATGTTTAGATGAGAGGAGATATGAGAAAAAGAGGATGAATGTTGCAGGAAATTTTCTAAGTTTGGAAGGAGAAGGAGAAACAAAGCAAAATCAAGTGTAGTCTTTTGGAATGGAATAATTTTGCATGCAAGGCTTGTCCCTCCTAGGTTCTTACGGTCATGCAAGTGAGTGGGGCAAGTGTCACCATGGTTCCATGCAAGTTAAATGTGTCTATTTTAGCTGGTAGTGAGGTGGTGAAGTGTGTTGCATGGTTGGGACAAGTGGCCAAGTGATGGAGTGATCTCATTAGTTCATGGTACGTGCAAGCTTAGGTGTCAAGTGCAGGACAACAGCTTACTTGTGGGTTTAAGGGGTCTTTTGGGCCGATTTTGCAAATAGGCTGAACACAAAAGTTATATAACTTTTTGTTCTCTTCAAATTTATATAAAGCACAAAACAATCCATTGAGAATTGAGAAAGTTAGGGCCCAAATAAAAAAGGGGTGCAAAGTTGTGATAGGATTTTTGTTCCCTGGATAGATTATTTTTTCGAGCCACATGGGTAGGATTTGGGCTTTGTGTTCCTCATCAAAGTTGTGAATAATTAAGTTAAAAAAAATTTGGTGAAGGCCTCATTCAATTTCCTAGTAATATAAGAGAGATATGTGGAAAATGCTGCACCTAGTGCAAACTGTTACTGGAAAAATGTGAAATGATGTAGTGTTTTAATTTTTGGGATTTATGGGATGAGAATTGGTCTTTATGGTCAACATAAAAGTTGTAGATAAATTTTATATAGAGAGGTTAGGATAAGAAAGACTCGAATCCAATATTGGGAGAAGAAATTACGCCCAAAACACGTATAGATGCGCATTTTGGCTTACCCGGGTAACTTAAAATCAACGTTTTTAGGCTTGGTTGTTTAAAATTGGGTATTGAGCTCTTCACAAAAGTGTTTAGGGATGATATGAGGGATGTTTTGGGATAGAAATAATTTAATCAAGTCCCATGGATTATTCCTGGCCTCAAACCGGGGAGTTACACAAGTTAATAACTTAAAATAAATACTTAATTATTTATATTAAATCACTTAATGTCTTATTTTATAAATCTTCGTTATTACAAGCGTTATTAGACACATTATTATTGTTATCCTAATTATCTCTATTACTCACATAATTAAAATCAGAACTTCTATCTTATACTCACAAAATCTCTTTAAAACAGACATATAAGCAAGTCGGCCATAACCCATTCATTAGTACATATAAAAATTATCGCAAAATACAGACAACTGGTCTCGAGGACCTAACATAAAAATGAGGGCTGTTACACTCTCCCTTCCTTTTAGAAATTTCGTCCCAAAATTTCACCTAGTGCTTGCAAACAAATAAGGATAAAGAGTTCGCATTTTTTTACTAAAGCTCCCAAGTAGCATCTCCTTCATCAGACTGACTCTAGATAACTTTTACTAAAGATACATCCTTCCCTCTTAGTTGCTTCAGACGAGAGTATCTGTAATCTTTACCGGTACAACTTTATAGGTAAGGTTATCTTTAAGATCAAGCTGATCAGGTTCTAGGATATGATCAGAATGTGATACATATTTTTGAAGTTGAGAGACATGAAAAACATTATGAAGATTGGACAATTCAGGAGGTAGGGCGATGCAATAAGCGCTCGGCCCAATTCTTTCAAGAAGTTGATATCGTCCTACATATTTGGGACTTAACTTCTTCATCTTCAGAGCTCTTCCTACTCCTGTCACAGGAGTAACTCGTAGAAAAAACATGGTCTCCTTCCTCAAACTCGAGAGGTTTTTGACGCTTGTCGTAGTAGCTCTTCTGACGATCTTGAGAAGTTTTCATCATTGCTTGAATTTCTTTAATTTGCTCTGTTGTCTTCTAGATGACCTCTGGTGCAATTATAGCCTTCTCTCTTGTCTCAAACCAACACAAGGGTGTGCGACACATGTATCCGACCAAAAATTTCTCTGAGTGATTCAATCCAAGTGATGTGTTTCTGAGTGAAATTTACTTCAGGATTGAATTATTTTCTTCCATACAGAGCTTCATACGGTTTCATCCTGATGCTAGTGTCATAACTGTTATTGTAGGTGAATTCCACAAGCGGTAGATATTCCTGCCAACTTCCACCGTGCTCAAGCATATATATCCTCAGAAGATCTTCAAGAGTTCTAATGGTACGTTCTGACTGACCATCAATCTAAGGGTGATATGCTGAACTTAGCTTTAACCGGGTCCCCAATGCTTCCTATAGGCTTTACTAGAAACGTGAAGTGAAACGGGGATCTCGATCAGATACAATGGCAATTGGTACTCCATGTAGTCTAACTATCTCTCTGATTTAGATCTGTGTAAGCTTCTCCAAAGAATACTTCATGTTAATCGAAATGAAGTACGCAGTTTTCGTAAGTCGATCCACGACTGCCCAAATTGCATCACATCCGGCTGGGGTTCTTTGAAATCCAGATATAAAATCCATGGCGATCTCATCCCAATTCCATTCAAGAATCTCCAAAGGTTGAAGAGTCCCATACGGTCGTTGTTGTTCTACCTTTATCTTTTGACAAGTCAAGCACTTACTAACATATTCAGCAATGTCCCTCTTCATTCCCTACCACCAGAACACCTTCTTCAGGTCTTGGTACATCTTTGTCACTCCGTGGTGTACACTATACTTACTTTTATGAGCTTCCTCAAGGATGGATCTTCTCAAATCAACATTTTCAGGTACATATAACCTTCCATGATACTTGAGTACTCCCTGCTTATCTCATACAAATTCTCCAGGCTTTGCCTTCTCGAGTTGCTTCAGTAGAGTCTCATCCCTCAACTGGGCTTGCTTAACCTGATTAAAGAACTCATTGGAGACCTTCAGCATTCCAACCATCAGACTTCCCACTCTAGGTGATACAGCAAGGTTCAAATCATGGAACTATTCCACAAGTTCAAGCTCCTTAGCCATCATATAGAATAAATGCAATGCTTTCCTGCTGAGCGCATTAGCTACTACGTTTGCTTTACCTGGGTGATAGTGAAGCTTGAAGTCATAATCTTTAATAAACTCCATCCATTATTGTTGCCTTATGTTCAACTCCTTCTGATTAAAGAGGTATTTCAAACTCTTGTGATCACTGTAAACCTCAAACTTAGTCCTGTACAGATAGTGCCTCCAGATTTTCAAGGCAAAAACAACCGTGGCTAACTCCAAGTCGTGCGTCGGATAATTTACTTATGGGGTCTCAACTGACGAGACGTGTAAGCCACTACTTTCTTTTCTTGAATCAAGACACGTCCCAATCCTTGCCCTAATGCATCATAATACACTTCATACGATTTAGTAGGATCAAGCAAAATCAAAATTGGCACGCTAGACAGCTTCTTTCTAAGCTCCAGGAAACTGCTTTCACACTTGTCGCTCTATACAAAAGGCTGATCCTTACGAGTCAACTTGGTCAAAAGAGAAGCTATTCAAGAGAAGTTCTCGATAAACCTGTGATAATAGCCGGTGAGACCTAAGAAACTACGGATCTCTGTTACGCTCTTCGGCCTTTCCCATTGTAGCACTGCCTTAATCTTGGCGGGATCCACTGCTATACCTTCTGCTGAGATAATGTGGCCCAAGAACTGTACCTCTCTCAACCGGAACTCATACTTGGACAACTTCGCGTATAACTTCCTTGCACGTAACAAATTCAGAACAGTCCTAAGGTGCTCTTCATGCTCTTCATCACTCTTGGAGTACACTAGAATATCGTTGATAAATACGACCACAAATTTATTGAGATACAGGTGGAAGATACGGTTCATATAATCCATCAAAACAGCGGGTGCATTCGTGACTCCAAAAGGTATCACAAGATACTCGTAGTGACCGTAGTGAGTCCGAAATGCTGTTTTAGGAATGTCTTCCTTCTTTACTCGAATCTGATGGTAGCCTGACTCAAGTCAATCTTAGAGAAAATGACTGCTCCTCGCAGCTGATCCATTAAATCATCGATACGTGGAAGAGGATACTAATTCTTGATCATGACCTTATTCAGCTGACGGTAGTCCACACACAAACGTATACTACCGTCCTTCTTCTTTACTAATAACACTGGAGCTCTCTATGGCGAAACGCTGGGTCGAATCATTCCTTTCCCCAGAAGTTCTTCGATTTGCTTCTTAAGTTCCTCTAATTCCTTTGGCGGCATTCGATACGGAGCAATGGAGATTAGTCCAGCACCGGGTAAAATATCGATGCTGAATTTGATCTATCTTTCTGACGGTATCCCAGGTATATCTTCAGGAAAAACTTTAGGGAATTCTTGAACAACCAAAAGCTAATCAGGCTCTAACTTCTTCTCACATTTGGTGCTAGTAAGGACCATAAACACTCACATTCCAGATTGGAACAAAGTTACCTCCTGAGTAACAACAACAGGCTCAGACTTCCCGAGCTGAGAGGGCTCAGGTGTCATGACCTCATAGGATAGACTTACTGTGGCAGTCAATTAGAACATGATTGGCAGTAAGCCAATCCATTCCCAGAACAATATCTAGATTAATCAAGGGCAAACAGATCAGGTCCACCTGATAGAACCTCTCATCAATAGTGATAGGACAATTTATACACACAACAGAAGAACCTGTGGGTTCATTAGCAGCAGTGACAACAATCATTTTACCAGATAAGGGGGTCAATGGTAAATTCAAATGCTTCACACAATCTGCAAAGATAAATGAGTGAGTGGCTCCAGAATCATATAACACATTTAGAAACACGTCACCTATAAAGCATGTACCTTACACCAGGTTATTCTCTTATGCAACCTCTGCTCCATTCATGGTGAAGACCCTAGTATTGCCTCTACCCCTGCCCGCTACAGTATTCCTCGGTCCTTGTTGAGTATTACCACCACCCTGACGGTTCAAATTTCCCATTCTGGGATTATTAACGGATGCACTAGTAGCTGGTCCTCCATTCCCACGGCCTGCAGGACGTCCTATCTGACCTCTAACTTCCCTTTTCGGGAAATTTAGGTTTTTCTTAGGATAGAAGATACTTTTGTGCTCGGTCTTCCCACAGCTGTAGTAAGTCAAGTTCCTCTTATGGCAGTCCTTCAAAAGATGAGGCCCTCTACACTCATAGCACTTTATAGGCGGTCTATCACCCTGGGTCCTGGTGAATCCACTAGGTCTACTGAAGTTTGGTCAGGGATAGGGCTGGCTAGATCTAAAGTCTTTCTGAGGTCGTTTGTCAATGGCATATCGCTCCGGCCCATTACTAGAAGTTCCCTTTGATTTCTATGCTGACGTATGCTTATAGATACGATATCTGTCCACCAGAGTAGTGAACTGAGTGATTTTCTGGCAGCACATTGCCTGACGGATGTCCTGACGTAGCCCTCCTTCAAACTTGGCACATCGAGAAGCCTCACTCATCTGAGTATAGTAAGGACAACACCTAGCCAACTTGTCAAACTTTGCTGCATACTCCCCTACTGTCATGAATCCTTGCCTCAGATTGAACAATTCTTGCTCCTTCTGTCTCCTGATGTATTCAGGAAAATACTTAGCCAAGAACTCGGTCTTAAACCGTTCCCAAGTAATCCCAGCTTCATTAGTAGTCATCTTCACCCTCGTAAGAGTCCACCAGTGCTCAGCCTTTCTAACTAGCATAAAAGTAGCATAGACCACTTTGTCACTATCCCCACACCGTATTGCTGTAAAGATCTTTTCCATCTGCTTGATCCACAGCTGAGCTCCTTTAGGGTCAAAACCTCCCTTGAATTGCACAGGGTGGTTTTTCTGGAAGTGGACTAGTCCTTGATCGTGCCTCGGCTGAGCTTGTGGAGCATTCGCCCCCTGACGTTCCAGAGCTGCTACCATCCTATCCAGGAGAGCATTCAACGTCACGTTGTTTCGGTATGCCATAACGATTGAAAGAAAAGTAGAGCTTAACAGAAATTCAACGAGTCTTCCTTTATTGGAAGGCTCCATACATACAGACAAGCAATCAAATTCTACTGAGCGAGTATCAACACCTCGCGAACAACTCTTTTGAGTATGAGGGAACCTTAGCGGTCCACACCCCAAGCTTAAAGAATCGACCATGCTCTGATACTACCAATGTGATACCCTTGATTAACTAGAACAAATTCCCACTCTAGAATGTCCTATTTAATTAAGGAGTCACTAAAAATAGGAGTATTTTTTTTATTGGTGATCATCAGCACACGATTTTAGAATAAATACATTACATAGATCGATTATTTTAACATAAGAGTATTTAAAAGAGTACGGAGCTTATTGGCTCCTGAGAACTACTATAAAATAACAACATAACAGAAATAAAACGTCAATTCTATAACGATCTCGATGCAAACAGAAAATATACACCGATGATTCTTCCAAACTGGTGTCTCCTACTGCAGATATTCCAAGTCTTGCCCACGCTCGCCTTGTCCTTCAACTGATGATCACAAAAAAAGAAAAATAGCACACAACAACAAAAAGGGTGAGTACAAAGCTTCACATACATAAATATCAACAACAATCAGAGGGTTAGTCATATAATGATGGCATGTTATGCATGTGTTAGATTCAATTACTATGAGTCATAATTCATTACCAATATGCAATGGGGGACCAACTTTTATTCCTCAATCTCATATATTAATAATCATGTGCACAATCTGCCACCCTTATCTCCCCTGCCCAACTAGAGCGACCAAAGCTTTCCTCGTTCTGGTTTTCACAAATGGGTGGTAAGGTATTTTTATAGCTCATACAAAGAAATGAAGTGTTCAAGGAAAGAGAATCAAGTTTGTATAATATGAACTCAATGGAATGTTTGTGCCAAGTTTAAACACAGTAATTGTAGTATAGTATAGATGTTGTTCTACTAAGGAGGTGTTGGTTTGAAGATCTTAGTTCTTGAATTGATTTTGACAAAATGTTTGGTTTGATTTTGTTGTGCAAAAGATTGAATACAAAAGAAACAACAAGTGTTGAATGAAAATATGACAGTAAAGAGTTTGGGTAAAAATCAAATTTGGAAAACTGGGATTGGTTTCATCGCATCACACCTTTTGTAAGCTAAATAAATTTGTATGTATATAACTTGAAATGATAATTTCTACATCACAATCAAAGTCATTTGTATCGACCCCTCGACTATAAAATTCATAAGAATGATTTCAAACCGCTGATCCCTCAGTCACTTTGAAACCATTTCAGTATTACCGATTGATTGTTTTGACGTTCATTGCGTTAGATGCCATCCCTGGTCAGCTACTCACAATGAGTATTTCATTCAGATCTGCTCTTGAAAGTTACTTCCCAACATACTTAAGAAAACTTAAAACAAGAAAATAGTGATCAAGTATCTTCAGGAATTAATGGCAGAATGAAATACAGAAAGTATTAAATCTCATTAACATACATAAAAACTTACAGCAACATTACTTCAGGTTTGAATTGACTACAACCAATTCCAATAAAGGAAAACTAGTTACTCATGCTTTGCATTTTCACTTCAAGAAAATTTGGCAATGAATACAGAAGGTAAAAGGAATAATGGAGAGGTTGGATTTTGTAGGAGATGCAGGGGATGATTGATAATATGAAGGAGATGCCTTCTAATGATCTTCTCTGCTAGATTTATAGTGATTATGCTTCAGCTTCCTTTGCCCACTTCCATAATGCCCATGATGGAATATGCAGAAACATGCAGAAACACCTCAAATTGGTTGAGTTAGTATCGCACCATTGGTTAATATTAAATTAAAATTCCCATACTACATGAGTCACGCTTGAGCTTAATGGTCACGCTCAAGCGTGAAGGCCCTGATGCTCATTGTAGTTTCTATTTTCCTGTGCTTGATCACGTTTAGAGTCATGCTCAAACATCCCTTGTATCACGCTCAAGCGCGATGAATTTTAACTCCCTGCGCTCAGGCCACGCTCAATTCACGCTTAGGCTTTCATTTTTATCATTCCACGCTTAAGCGCCTAGTGTTCATGCTCAAGCGTAAAACACCCTGAAGCTTACTGTTGTGTCCTACGCTTTGAGTGCAAGGCTCAAGCTTAAGCTTCCACTATTGCATGCTCAAGCGTCTATGTCACGCTCAACCATGGGAGGTCCTAATGCTCTCTAACTTGCTCAAGCTTAAGCTTGCTTGCTCAAGCTTAAGCTTGGTTGTTCAAGCTTAAGTTTCCTTTCTCAAGTTTAAGCTTGCTGTCTTCACATGCTCCCGATCATGCTTAGGCTTGCTCTTTCATGGTTAAGATTGTTCTTTCATGCTTAAGCTTGCTCTTTCACGCTTAAGCTTGCTTTTTCAAGCTTAAGGTTTCTCTTTCATGCTTAAGCTTGCATGCTCAAGCTTAAGCTTGCCTACTTAAGCTTAAGCTTGCATGTTCAAGCTTAAGCTTGCCTGCTCAAGCTTAAGCTTGCCTTTCTTTATTGTTGAATTTCCTACAACTTTCCCTGTAACTTTCCAAGAGTTTTAACACAATTCTTCTTTCATACACCTATCCATCACCGCTTGAAAGATTCATGCTCAATTCCTTCAATAATTCATCAATTCAGCTAAAATCTTTACAAAATTAGTTCAAATGAGTCATGAAATCAATGCTTAATCAACACTTATCAACATCTCCCCAGCCTAGAGTTTTGCTTATCCTCAAGCAAAATGAATGAGATCTTAAATAAGAAAGGAGTCATGCTATTCAAATTTTAGTTGTAAACAAAGTTAAAGAAAAAGTAATCAAAGTTTAACTTCTTTAAGGTAAATAACATCCTTAATACCCATTTCTTTGAAATGTAATGCACCATTTAATTTTTCACAAAGCAAGTAACCAATTGCTGTAAGAATAAGGAGCTTCTCATTATTCTTCACCAGGTGACTGTTTCACACATCCATCATGAGAATTGCCTAGTTAACATTGCCAGTCATTTCCAATCAAACCAAAATCAGAAGAACAGCAAGGATCAAAATGGTCTTTTAGGGTTGTAATGAGGTTGGGCTAAACAAGAATTCTTGGTTTTTCTTGGATTCAAGATGCATGCACAAAGAAGAACATAAGTTATGAAATTTTCAAAGTTTATGAGGCTTCTTCTTTTTTGAGCTACATAATTCTTTATTTTTCTTTTTCTAGTTCTCCTTTTTGTTTAAATTTCTTTATTGTTTTTCTTTAGCATTGCCTTTTTAAGCCTCCATTTCTTACACACCCTTTGAAAAAGTATTTTATGCTTTTTTCAAAAATAAGCATTCTGATGAGGTAGGAATTTATTTCTCATTCTTAGGTGTTTTGATAGACTAAAATTTTTGGCTCAAAATGGGCTACCAAAGAATGGATGTATTTTTGAGGTTAGCTTTTTGGCTCTTGGCTAACTGTGTTTTCAAAAATTACCTTCATCATTTCCTTGCTTTATTTCTTATGAAAAAGGCTAATCAGAGAATTTAGGCAATGCAAACTTAACAAATTCTAATGAGACTCTCAGTGTACACTTCTCACCGGGTTATAAGGCTTACTTCCATATTCTAACAGAAAAAGGTTCAAGCATGTAAACAAATTTCAACAGTTCATTTATTTCATTTTCATGGTTCTTAAATCAGCTAATTTGCCTTTTCAAAATCAATGTTGCTGTCTCAAAAGAATTGCTACACAAAATCCTTTCTTGCTTAAAAATTAATTCTTGGTTGGGTTTTTTCAAAAAATGTTTCAGCTTTAAGCATGTACTGAGGTTGCATCCAAAAGTCATAACGCATAATCATAGAAAAATTTCAAATTGCTGCAGTAATGTCAAACTGTCAAAAATTCAAAGTAAAAAAAACATAAAATGTCAATCAGAGAATTTTAGAAAGGAAAAATTTAAGTGATAAAACTAAAGCAAATAAAACTAAAGCAGTAAAACTCATCATTCGTCCTTTGAAGAATCATCCTTTGTCTCCTTTTCCCTTACTGGAGTTCCGTATGAGGAGGGTCTTGGTCCAGCCTGTGAAGTCTCACCCCTTCCTAAGAAAGAAGGCCTGTCCCCAGGCCAATCAATGTGGGCTGCAATCTTGCTCCCAATGAGAATGCACAATGTAGAAGAAAACGTACTGCACCCTGAGTGAATTGAGAAATGTAATGCAGTTATAATGCTTAATGAAAACTCATAGAGAGAAGGGAATGGGAGTAAGTGGGGAGTTAAGTTTTTAAACTTCTAAAATAATTGGGATAATGGCCTGTCAGGATTTGAATTTATAGAAGGAGGGTTGGTTTTTAGATCTCACGCTTAAGCGTGGATATGTCACGTATGGCCTGTCAAGAAACAAAATGTCTTTTGAAGATTACGCTTGAACCTGTGCTTGGGCACACCCCTTGGTGTTCTTGTTATTCTTCCTCGCTTAAGCGAGGCTGATTACGCTTGAGCGTGATCTGATCCTTGAAAGCTTAAGAATTTTTATGTTTGTCAAGTTTAAGTGCTTTGCTTAAGCGCACCTTATTCACGTCTGAGCGTAAGCTTCCTAGCCAGGTCCTTTTAAGTATGCGCTTTAAGCTTGGGGTATTTCGCTTAAGCGAGCAAGCCATTGACACTAAAAGAATCCCACGCTTGGGCGTAAAAATGCATGCTTGAGCATGCTCGGGTTTTGAAAACTGGGAGTTCTTTTGTTTCAAGACTTGCGCTTAAGCTTGGATGGGGCGCTCAAGCGCACAGTACCCCCTGATGCTTTGAATAATTCTCGCTTGAGCTAGGATAATCAATCTTGAGCGTGATTCCAAAATAGAATGGTACTTACCTTGCCACGCTTGAGTGTGGTTTCTTGCGCTTGGCTACTTGATTACTTACGCCTGAGCATGATAATTCATGCTGGAGCGTGAACATACCTGATGGTTATTTTCCATCCTTGCTTAAGCTTTGAAATCATTCGCTTGAACGAATTTAAGTCAGAATCAAAAAGTGAAGTTCCTAGCTTGATCTTGGTAAGTTACGCTTGAGCGTGTTTGCTTGAATTTTGCTGTAACTTGTCCTTTGTTCCCCTTAAACTTGGCACTTATCATTTGAGGTTGGATGATGGGTGAAATGAATGTGATGAGTTTCCCTGAAAAATAAAAGAAAACTTTAAACATAACATTAAAACTACTTGAATTGAAATCACAAGATAAAAGGGAGATATAAACGATTGGGTTACCTCCCAAAAAGCGCTTGTTTATCGTCTTTAGTTTAACGCCTAATAGATTTTCAATATGGATCATGGAACTGGTGGATGAGAGTGTTGAGTTTTTCCACCTTCTTTCCCAGTTATGACCTTGACTTTCTTTCATTCAGATTTTCAAGTGAACCTACAACATAACTTTGCTTGTCTTCAGAGTATTTATTTATTTTACAAACAATGAAACTGACTTCTTCTTCTTGCACTCATAATTTTATCTTTCCATTATCCATATCTATGATGACTCTGGATGCTTTCATAAATGGTCTTCCCAGAATTAGAGGAACTTTAGAGTCTTCCTCTATATCTATGATAACAAAATTCTCATGAAATTCAAATTTATCAATTTTGACCATAACATTTTCAACAATACCATAGGGGGTTTTCATTGATTGATCTGCTAGTTTTAAAGTCATTTTTGTTGGCTTTACTGAAAAATCCCCTATATTTTTAAGTATGGATAATGGCATCAAATTTACACTAGCACCAAGATCTAATAAAGCTTTTCTTTTTGAAAGATTTCCAATAGTGACAGGAATAGAAAAACTCCCTAGATCTTTGGTGTTATAAGGTACTGCCTTGTGGATGATAGCACTATGTCTATCTTCCAGCTCAGTTGTTTCCTCATTCAGTATGGTCACAGCCTTGCATTACTCTATTGGGTTTGTTTTAGTGTTTGCTCCATACTGAGGCTTTTGGTTTTCAGCAACTTGTCGGGCTAGCTGTCCCACTTGTGTTTCAAGTTCCTGATTGATGCCTCAGTGTTCTTTTGACTTGCGAGAGATGCTTGCATAAATTTTTCTAAGGTATCCTCTAATCTAGAAGTCTATCCATCAAGGATGGACCATTGTCTTGATATGGTTTATTTGAAGAGCTTAGCTCTTGCTTCCATCCTTGGCCTTGATTTTGGTTACTTCTCCATCCCTGAAAAGGTTGGTTAGAAAAATTTGAATTGAAATTACCAGATCTTCCTTGGTTGCTCATGAAATATACAGCTGCTTCTTGTGAGCCACAATTTTCATTTGGGTGGTCTCCTCTATAGAAATTACATGTTGCAGGTATTTGTTGTTGCATTGGTTGTGATGATTGCACTGCATGTAATTGTTTTAGAAGATTGGCTATTTTTTGAGTTAATGCTTCCAATTGTTGAGGTAGAATTTTGTTCTGAGCTAGAATAGCATTTGTGGTGTTTAAGTCAAGGACTCCTTTCCTTTGAACTTGCTGATGATCATGTTGAGCTTGGTAATCTGTTGAAGATAAAGCTTCAATTATCCTTGTGGCTTGCTCAGCATCCACTGCCATCATGGTACCTCCTACTGTTGCATCTAGTATCATTTTAGTGTCAACTTTCAGACCACTGTAGAAGATATTAAGTTGTGTTATATCTTCAAGTCCATGGTTTGGGCATTTCCTGAGCAGTGATTTAAAACATTCCTATGCCTCACAAAAAGGTTTATCTTGGCCTTGTCTAAATGTTGTAATATCTGACTTGGCCTTGATGAATCTAGATAGAGGAAAGAACCTTTGTAGGAACTTTTCTTCAACTATGTTCCAGCTATTCAAACTTTGATTTGGATGAGATTGTAACCAGTCCTTTGCTTTTCCTGCTAAAGAGAAAGGAAATAGTCTTAAATATGTAGCATCAATAACATCATGGTCAAGTCCTATGGTTCCAACCAATTCATAGAAGGTTGCCAAATGAGTGTATGGATCTTCACTTGACATTCCAGTAAATTGGTGTGAACTAATCAAACTAAGAAATGATGGTTTCATTTCTAGTGCTCTGATAGTGTTTAGAATTGCAATGCTTGAAAAATGTTTTGGTCCTTGCTGTAAAGCATAGTCTCCAAGTGTTCTCCTTGGTGGATTTTGATTGTTGCTATTGACATCCACCATTTTCTCAGAGGAAATTTTTCCTGTGTGGAAGTTCTACTTTTGCTTGGCTTTCTTGATTTTGTTAAGGAGCCTATCTATCTCTAGATCAAATACAAGTTGTTCTTTTGATCCCTATCCTCTTAAGATCATAAATCAAGTATTCACCAACAAGGTTACCATACATAAAAATAAAAATACAAACAGAAAATTATTTACAGAGTCTTGTCAATTCAATGCTAAAATATTCAAACTTGAATCACCTCCCCGGCTGCGGCGCCAAAACTTGGTAAGGTATTTTTATAGCTCATACAAAGAAATGAAGTGTTAAAGGAAAGAGAATCAAGTTTGTATAATATGAACTCAATGGAATATTTGTGCCAAGTTTAAACATAGTAATTGTAGTATAGTATAGATGTCGTTCCACTGAGGAGGTGTTGGTTTGAAGATCTTAGTTCTTTAATTGATTTTGACAAAATGTTTGGTTTGATTTTGTTGTGCAAAAGATTGAATACAAAAGAAACAGCAAGTGTTGAATGAAAATAATGACAGTAAAGTGTTTGGGTAAAAATTAGATTTGGAAAACTGGGATTGGTTTCATCGCATCGCACCTTTCGTAAGCTAAATAAATTTGCATGTATGTAACTTGAAATGATAATTTTTACGTCACAATCAAAGTCATTTGTATCGACCCCTCGACTATAAAATTCATAAGAATGATTTCAAACCGCTGATCCCTCAGTCACTTTGAAACCATTCCAGTATTACCGATCGATTGTTTTGACGTTCATTGCGTTAGATGCCATCCCTGGTCAGCTACTCACAATGAGTATTTCATTCAGATCTGCTCTCGAAAGTTACTTCCCAGTATACTTAAGAAAACTTAAAACAAGAAAATAGTGATCAAGTATCTTCAGGAATTAATGGCAGAATGAAATACAAAAAGTATTAAATCTCATTAACATACATAAAAACTTACAGTAGCATTACTTCAGGTTTGAATTGACTACTACAACCAATTCCAATAAAGGAAAACTAGTTACTCATGCTTTGCATTTTCACTTCAAGAAAATTTAGCAATGAATACAGAAAGTAAAAGGAATAATGGAGAGCGTGACCATTAAGCTAGCTGAAGGAGATGCCTTCTAATGATCTTCTCTGCTAGATTTATAGTGATTATGCTTCAGCTTCCTTTGCCTACTTCCATAATGCCCATGAAGGAATATGCAGAAACATGCAGAAACACCTTAAAGTGGTTGAGTTGGCATCGCACCATTGGTTAATATTAAATTAAAATTCCCATACTGCATGAGTCACGCTTGAGCTTAATGGTCACGCTCAAGCGTGAAGGCCCTGATGCTCATTGTAGTTTTTGTTTTCCTGTGCTTGATCACGTTTAGAGTCACGCTCAAACATCCCTTGTATCACGCTCAAGCGTGATGAATTTTAACTCCCTACGCTCAGGCCACACTCAATTCACGCTTAGGCTTTCATTTTTATCATTCCACGCTTAGGCGCCTAGTGTTCACGCTCAAGCGTAAAACACCCTGAAGCTTACTGTTGTGTCCTACGCTTTGAGCGCAAGGCTCAAGCTTAAGCTTCCACTATTGCACGCTCAAGCGTCCATGTCACGCTCAACCATGGGAGGTCTTGATGCTCTCTAACTTGCTCAAGCTTAAGCTTGCTTGCTCAAGCTTAAGCTTGGTCGTTCAAGCTTAAGTTTCCTTTCTCAAGTTTAAGCTTGCTGTCTTCACATGCTCCTGATCACGCTTAAGCTTGCTCTTTCATGGTTATGCTTGCTCTTTCATGCTTAAGCTTGCTTTTTCAAGCTTAAGCTTGCTCTTTCACGCTTAAGCTTACCTGCTCAAGCTTAAGCTTGCCTTTCTTTCTTGTTGAATTTCCTGTAACTTTCCAAGAGTTTTAACATAATTCTTCTTTTATACTCATATCCATCACCACTTGAAAGATTCATGCTCAATTCCTTCAATAATTCATCAATTCAGCTCAAATCTTTGCAAAATTAGTTCAAATAAGTCATGATATCAATGCTTAATGAACACTTATCAATGGGCAGGGACTTACAGTCCCAATCATCAATGGCCAATCACATATATTACACATCACCACAGAACGAGGACTCTACGGTCATAGAAAATCCTGCCTCTTGTTGAAGTACACCAGAGTTTGCTACGGGTTGTCCGACGACAAGCACGAATCCGTTGCCACTTGGAATTCCCGCCTCGGATTGTGCTCCCTAGATTGCCCTCGGGTATCGAGGCGTGACAGATTCTTCAGTGTACCCATCACTATATGCTCTAGGGGATTTTTCCAACATCCCTCCTCAACTCCAAATGCAAAATGCCATGTACTTGTCTCAATTACTAGGGTGCCCGGAGTCTAGAGAGAACCTAACTCACCTAGTATTTGTCCTTAAAGCTTATAAAGTATTCAATCTCTAAACTTTTCATGTAGGAGATACTAGGGTTCAATGTCTCAATACCATAAAAATTCATTTCATAAAGAAATATCAAAGTTATTTCTTAAACAGGTTTTATAAGGAAATCCTCTAGTGTAAAAATATTCAATTTATTTATATGTTCATAGTAAATAAAAAGAAGTAACATAATTTTTATTATGTTTTTTATAACTTAATAAAATCTAACTTTTCTTTTAAGGGGAAACTAAGGATAAGTTATAAAATTTTCCTTGATTTTCCAATTGCTAGAGTCATTTTGTCGTATTGACTTATAATGGGCAAATTAATTTGATTTTGTCTTTCCTAAAATTTTTTGTAAATCCATAAATGAAATATATCATTATGATAAGGTAATTCCCTAGATGTATTTTTGAAGATAAAAGAATCCTTTCTTGTCTAAATAAAAGGTACAAAGTAGTAAATTTCCATTTCTTTGCAAAACATTATTTTCGTCGTATTTTGCCTAGAAAATTCTGATTTGAGTTATTCCAAAGCCAAATATTTTTAACTTTGCAATTACTAATTAAATATAGTATTTTTAAAAATGAACTATTCCCAGAAAATAGTCCTTACACGAAAAGTTACCAATTGCCAAAATTCACCGTTCTAACGTTCGTAAAAATGCGTTTTAAGGACAAATCGCACGTCAAAATTTCTCCCAACCAATTTTTATTTTTTGGGTATTTTTCTCATGCTCAAAATTCATTTCTCATACCACAAAATACTTCTCCAAAACAGTTTTACCAATTTTCTCCGTTTACTCCCAAACATACATTTTATACCGTTTCTAACGTTTCGTTCGCGCCTAAACTCGGGTCCCTTTTAATTCTCTTAGTATTTACCACATTCATAGCATTTTCATGATCAAAAATATTTCTCAAATGTATAAATATACAGAAGCACCAATAACCCAAATATTCATCAAGTATTTCTTTCTAAAATCCTTATAAATTGTTTCCTTAACGTCATAAATATATCGTTTAATTGCTACCACTAAAATCACTTATTTTTATTTGTTTATAAAATTTCAGAATTAAAATTTTATACTAAAATTTATTTTTATCACATAATTTTCAAGATCAAGTCATGTTACCAATGTTTAACCACAAAATCATTTTTTTCAAGTTTATACATTAGGACCTAAAATTTATTAAGTTGTTTACTAACCATCAAAAATTTCCAACAGCAACAGGAATCCATTATTAGATATAAAATTCATTTTAAGAGATTTCATATTTTCTAAAAATAATATTACTAACACCATAAGCCACCAATCAAGCCAAGCACCACAAAATTTAACAAGTTATCTCATGCAATAAAGTTACCACAAAAATCTGCAACAATAACATTCATAAGTTAGTAACTTATCATTACAATTGAAAAACTCAAAGAATTAATTAAATCTATGGTGCAGTCATGATGCTTCTTATAGATCTCACTTTTTTTCACAGGATCTTCAAGATTAAACCATAAGAATTTAAGATCTTTAAGGGAACATCAAGATATAAGTGCTAAAGAACACTTATATCTCACCATGCATGCATTAATTTATGGATCTTAAAGAAGCAAATTACTCCCTCTTACCACAAAAAATTTGTCCTTCAAGAGAAAGGTGACAATAATTTCAAGAATTTGCTTCTAAGCCATCATAGTTTGCTTTATCAAGGAAGAAAGAGGCTTAGAGGATGGTGGTTTAACATGATGTTGGTGGTGGAATGATGGAGGAAACATTGCTGTTTTTGGTGGAAGAGAAGAAAAAATTTTGATTTTAGAAGGTGGTATCTTGAAATTGTAGTGTGGTGTGGTGATTTAGGATGGATGATGATGGGTGTCGGATGATGTTTAAATGAGAGGAGATATGAGAAAAGAGGAGGAATGTTGCTGGAAATTTTCTAAGTTTGGAAGGAGAAGGAGAAACAAAGCAAAAGCAAGTGTAGTCCTTTGGAATGGAAAAATTTTGCATGCAAGGCTTGTCCCCCCTAGGTTCTCATGGTCATGCAAGTGAATGGGGCAAGTGTCACCATGGTTCCATGCAAGTGAAATGTGTCCATTGTAGCTAGTAGTGAGGTGGTGAAATGTGTTGCATGGTTGGGACAAGTGGCCAAGTGATGGAGTGATCTCATTGGTTCATGGTGCATGCAAGCTTAGGTGTCAAGTGTAGGGTAGCAGCTTGCTCATGGGTTTAAGGGGTTTTCTGGGCTGATTTTGCAAATAAGATTAACACAAAAGTTATAGAACTTTTTGTTATCTTTAAATTGATATAAGGCACAAAAATATCCATTAAGAATTGAGAAAGTTATGGCCCAAACAAAAAAGGGGTACAGGGCTATGACAGGATTTTTGTTCCATGCATAGATTATTTTTCTGGGCTACATGGGTAGGGATTTGGGCTTTGAGTTCTGCATCAAAGTTGTGTATAATTGAGTTAGGAAAAATTTGGTGAAGGCCTCATTTAATTTCATAGTCATATGAGAGAGATATAGAGAAAATACTGCACCTAGTGCAAACTGTTGCTGGAAAAACGTGAAATGATGTAGTGTTTTAATTTTTGGGATTTATGGGATGAGAACTAGTCTTTATGGTCAACATAAAAGTTGTGGATAAATTCAATATGGAGAATTTGGGACAAAAATGACTCGAATGCAATATCGAGAGAAGAAATTACTCCCAAAATACGTACAGATGCGTATTTTGGCTTACCCAAGTAACTTAAAATCAACATTTTTAGGTTTGGTTGTTTAAAATTGGGTATTGGGCTCTTCACAAAAGTTGTTAGGGAGGATATGAGGGATGTTTTGGGATAGAAATAATGTACTCAAGTCCCATGGATTATTTATGGCCTTAAACCGGGGAGTTGCACAATTTAATAACTTAAAATAAATACTTAATTATTTAATTAAATCACTTAATGTCTTATTTTATAAATCTTCGTTATTACAAACGTTATTAGACACATTATCATTGTTATCCTAATTATCTCTATTACTCACATAATTAAAGTTAGAACTTCTGCCTCATACTCACAAAATCTCTTTAAAACATACATATAAGCAAGTCGGCCGTAGCCCATTCATCAGTACACATAAAAATTATCACAAAATACAGAGAACTGGTCTTAAGGACCTAACACATAAATGAGGGCTGTTACACACCCTATTTTAGAAGTTGAAAATTCATTCCATGTTATCAGTGCACCCTATTTTAGAAAAAAAATTAAAAATTAATAACCTATAAGAATCTGAATTGTGATTAGTGCACCCTATTTTTTCAAACCAAACAACCATTAGATACATCAATTGGGATTAAATAGGGCCAAAGGCCATTTAAATTGATGCTTGGTGGATTACTGGAATAACTCAATCGAAATTCTAATTCTTGTCTAGTACTATTGTTATAGCTAAATTAAATTAGTGGGCTGGAACATATAAAAGAACACAAACATGACACCAAAAGTTTAACAAAACATTAAATGCATATGATTTTTTTGTTGCTCGGAACTATTTTTCTGTTGTATTTGGTACAGGTTTGATTGGCTGTTGGATTGTGAAAAATCAATTCTATGTTCAGTTCTCATTTGTGATAAAATTCAATGTTTCCATACATGTTAGGAGCTGATATTAAAAGAATATTATACTTAAAAAATAAATATTAAATAATTTACATTAATAAAATAAAGAGGTCCCTATTTATATATAAGGTAGTCATTAACTTAATTCTCAAAAACATTTCACCACTAAATTAGTTTTCTAATGATTAATTTGACCATCATATTGGTCACTAGATATCTTTTTTAATGCTTAAAATAATTAAAACTACTAAAAAGATCTTTAGTGACTAATATGATGACAAATTGATCATTGGATGATCAATTGGTGGCTATAACTTTTGGAAGATTAAGTTGGTAGACACTATCTTAAAAGAACAAAATGATTGATTTTTATAATAAAAAGTATATTATAAGAAATATATTCTAATTTTTTATATTTCAATTTATTTTTTAAATCAATTTTATTTTATCATTTTATTTCGTATATTTTATACTCATTCAAAAAAAATGAAGGATAATCACTAGTGTAAAAAGAACCTTTTACATCAGTCTTCACACTAGTTATATTACAATTGATGTAAAAATTGACACGATGGAAATTTTGAAAATAAATTTAACTTTATACTAGTTATTACACACATCAAATATAAAAAAAATATTATTTACATTAGGTTAAGCTTGTAACTAGTATAGTATATTGGGTATTTGAAGTTTAAACCGCTTTTAGGTAAGTCAGAGGTTTGCTTTGTTTTTTAAAAGGAAATGAAGGTGGCTTCAATTAACATTTCGAGCATGTTTGGAGAAGACTTCAAACGCAGCTTTTCTCCGTTAAGTAGAAGCAAGTTTTTGATCCTACGGGTCAACGGAGTTTTGATTGTCTCGAACGGCGTGAAGAATTAATATCAACCTTTAAATTTTTCACTTTAACTCAACTCCGTTTTCCCAACTACAAACCAAACACCCTCTTCATTGTTATTCTATTTCTCTCTCACCCATTCACTCAAACTCCTTATATTCCAATGCTACAACTTCTCAGTAACAATAAAAACAATGACATTGGATCTTTATCCCTTGCAACAAAATTTTCACAAAATTAACACACCTATATAAAATGATGCTTGATTTTCATAAAAAAAACACACACAACCCAATAATAAAAAAACGCTATGCAAAATCCAAATCAGAATAACAGAAAGACAAAATGCTTATGAAAAACTACCATTCATATAGGAATTCAGAACTTGAAGATACCAAAGAGAACACACACATCACACTACAAAGGGTACCTCTTAAAACTTGAGACTTTGAGAGTGCCTGGATTTATAAAAAGGACTCAACAAATTCAATGATTGAATTATGCTAAAGAATAGTAGTGCAACAAGAAGGGAACAAAGTAGAAAATGATGATGAGGTTTGGATTAGAAGTAGTAGAAGAAGTGGATAAAGCAAACAATGTTTCAAGTTCATATGGGTTTGGACCCCAAAGTTACAAGAAAACAACTGAGGCGGTAATGTGGTCTTCTTCTGAATTCTCCATTAGCCACTAAAAGCGTAATAGACACTAATATTCTCCTTGAATGCTATATGACACTATATGACTGAATACTTACCCTTATGATACAATTTTTGTTTCCTATAATAGATATACTAAACCCTATAATAGATACACTATTCTAACCCTATAATATGCAATTTTATGATACACTAAACCCTATAATAGATACATTATTCCAACATAATTTGCCTTCAGATCTTTTTAAATTCGCTAAGATAGCATCAATGTAATTGGATTCTTATGACCTTATTCCAAATGTTGATTGGATATTAGATGAAATCTGTCAGTAGTAGTATATGGAATAGAATAGGCGAGTGCAGAAATTTTTAGTTGAGTCATTAATAATCCATTTTGCTTCTTTTAAGGAATAGTTTTCAGCAATTGTAAGGCATTTTTTCGTTAATTGGACTTTCGAGCATCCTAGTAATCATCAAGAGCTTTACACATTACGCGACTTTAGAACCAACTTTAAATGCATTCAAGAATATAAAATAAATGCATTTGACACTGATTACTCAACAACCAAGTTGTAATTTTCTTATATAGAACCAGTCTTACTAGTTCAGACTATACAAAAAATATCATCAATTGTAATTTGCAAAGAGGCAACTGGTATTACAAACCATTTACTACAAGCTATTGTAAATTTACAAATCCTTGGAGTTTTTAAATACAAGCACAACAAGGATATATAAGATTCAATGGTAGTTATATTTTTTATACCAAGTTTTAATTATTTGACTACCTTTAAAATGAGCCAGAAGAGCTCTTAGATTTCCATTTGGTTTTAGATAGATATTTTTGTGTGTTTGATGATGCTTCATGATACAAACTAGATTTGTGATTATAGTCGAGACTGTCTTTGAACTATTATTTGTTTTTCTACTATGATGATTTTGTGCATTTAACAAGAATGATGAACTGATACTAACAATGTAACATTGGGACTTTCAAGGATAGGATTAGTGGTACACATAAATTAATAAGCTAAAAATATAATTCTAATTAAAATGTCCAAGCATATATGTTTTGGAAATGCTTCATACACTATTTTCCTCAACTTTTTAGCTTATCATATAATCAGGAAAATGACTTGGTTTAACCAAACTAGTCTAAACTTACATGATAAAAAATGTAACACAATCTGGAACACACCAAATCAAAACTTATATCAACAATGCTCCTAATTCTATATCAAAAATTACATCATTCTCACTAAAAATATCCCAATGCAAGTCCAAAGGGTAAGTGCTCCATGTTTCGTAGCACAAAGAACACATAGAACATAGAGAACACAGAGATCATAGAGAACACAACTATAAAGAACACGCACCACACACAAATTATCAATACAACTTGAAACAACCATTGAGAACACGCACCACACATAAATTAATATATTTTAGTTTAGGGTTTATGAATGCACCTTGAAACAACACTGAAATTAGGGAGCGTGGGTAGGATGCGACGGTCCGAGGAACGATTGATGGAGGTTAGAAGCGGAGATGAGGTCCTCAATAGAGAATGCGACAGAGGGAGCCGAGGGAATAAGTAGAGGAAGTAGAGCGAGCAATGCGAGCTGAGAGGGTGAAGGAGAAAGGTTTAAGGCTTGAAAAGCAGAGTGAGCAGAGAGAGTAAAGGAGAAAAGTGTAGGGCTCGAAACACTGGTGGAGGAAAGGGTTAGGTCAAATGTAGTAACCGCGTCAGCAACGACGTACGACTTAGTGACAGCGTACGACTTAGCGATGGTGTTAGCGACGGTGTTATGTTGGTCACTGATGTGGTCACTAATTTTCCATTTTAAGGTCCCTTTTCTTGTCGCGGTCGCTAAGTCGGTCGCTAAATAGTGACGGCCTGTGTCGATCGCTAAATGGGAATAGCTATGAAGGGTTTTTCTAGTAGTGTGATGCTTGATGACTCTTAGTTTTTTTTTACTTAGTGCTATTTCTATACATTTTGATTAGGTTATGGATTGACTGTGTTATCATTTTGCTTATGGATTTTGTTATGGATTGACTATATTGACTATGTTATGGTTTGGAATGTTTTACTTGCATTATGTTACTATGATTTGTTTTTTATGATGCCAAAGAGGGAGAGATATGATACATATGAGATAATATGTGATGATATATATAAGATAATGTGTAAGGTGATATGCAATTTTTTTTCTATGATCACTAAGATTGAGTTTATACTACTTTATTAAGGGAAGAAAATCTTTTATCTTGAACGTAATATATTTGTCTAAAACTAACACCTCCATGAGATTAACATGATAATTGTCATCATAAAAAATAAGGAGAATATGTTTGCATATATTTACATGATAGGTTTTGATAATGACAAGAAAAATCCTCTAAGAAATCAAGTTCAAGATCAAAAGAAGTGGAGTGATAGTTCAAACAAACTTGTGGTTAATCATACTTTGTTAGAATTACATGTATAGGATTCATAAAGCAAAAAGAACCATAATGTATAAAGATCGCTATCATGTAAAAGTGCTCGAAACTACATTTGTTCACACGTTAATCAATTAGCCAAAGTATCACAATGAATTAGATGATGAAAGAGGTGAAAAGAAAGGATAACACATCAGTATAATCGATTAGACAAAGTATCACAATTAATTAAATGATGAAACAAGTGAAAAAAAAGATGACACATCAGTGTAATGGATTAGCCAAAGTGTCACAATCGATTAAATGAGGAAACAAGTGAAAAAAAGGTTGATACATCAGTGTAACCGATTAGCTAAAGTATCATAATCGATTAACACGAGATTAATCGATTAGCATGTTAGCATAATCGATTAGTATACGTAAAAATGACAGATATCAACTTAACAACAGAAACACAAATTGAACCATATGTTCCCAAAATAGAGCACAAACCCTAATCTTTCACTCGTCTATTCAAGCTCTAAGACTCTATAAATAAGGATCAAATCATAAAGAGAAGAGACACAAGACATAAGAATGAATATGTATTTGCATATTATTAAGTTTCTAGATCTAAGCCTTCTTTTTTCTAGTAAGTCAATTTGTGTGAGCTTTAATTTGTTTCATTCACTCTATTGAGAGGTTATAGTTGCTTTACACTCATATAAGTGATTCCTAAAGGTTGGGTTGTTGAACCTAAGTGTGACTTTGAGAGATTGTGAGATTAGGCGAGGTGCCCAAAGTGAAAATTAAGTTCTTGGTGTTGGATATTGAGAGACTATAATTGCTCCAGAATTGTATCTCAAATCTTTGATAGTGAAACTTCTCCAAGTGGTTTACTTGGGTACTAACGTACACCACTAGTGGAAGTGGTGGAACTAGTATATCGGTTTGCAAGTCTTCTCTTCTTTATCTCTTTATATTTACTGTCTTTGTTTATATTAAGGAATTTCTTTTTATTGTTCTGCCTGAGTATTAAATTTTGTTCTATTTATTGATCTATTTTAAGTATATTAAGTACATAAGAATAATTTTCAAAGGCATTTCAACATTTTTTAAAACACTCAATTAATCCTCCTTCTTGAGTACTGGGGACACTTGGTATCACTCAATCGCCTGAGCACTAGAGAACTTGGAAATTCAACAGACACTATTTCATAGGTTGGTTCAAACAAAGTAATAAAATTATCCTAACCTATATTACTAATCATTCTTAAAGTGTATCATAAACAATTCCTAAAGTTTCCAAGATGTCAGCACAGAAAAATCTTGACGATCCTATTTCTTTTTTTCTCAAAGTATCTGACCTCATTTGTTGCTCTTAAGTATAACACTCTATACTATCAATATCAAAGAGGTTTTGGTTAGAATTACCTTAGTGCATTTCCTTTTAGAAGATTGTTGGGAGGAAGAAGTTTCCTTTCCCTTGCCTTTGTTCACCTTAGGGGCCATTGTTGCACCTGTGAAGCTTTTGGAGGAAGTGAAGATCTTGCAAATCTTGAAAAGAATGAGACACCCATACACAAAATCAGATTGCCCACAAGTTTTTAGTAAGTATTAATGAACTTTTAGGCAATGAGGGTGTGATTTGAGGTAGAAGAAGGCAATGGTTATAGAGGATAAGGAAAAGGGTTTAGGGCTCAAGAGAATGAGAAAGATGAAGTGTGAGGAAGCATTTTGTGAAGCATGGGACTGTTTTAAATCACTGCTTCGTAAATGTCCTAATCATGGTTTTGAAGACATTGCACAACTGAATATCTTTTATAATGGACTTCGACCTGATACAAAGATGATTTTAGATGCTGAAACAGGTGGCACAACGATGACAGTTAACGCTGATCAGGCTACAAGAATCATAGAGGCTTTATCCTCAACCGATTATCAAGCCCAACATGATCGTCAACAAGTCTAGAGAAAAAAAGTTTTAGATTTGAGCAGATCAGATGCTATCCTGGCCCAAAACAAAATTTTGACTCAACAAATTGAAGCTCTAACTCAACAAATGGCCAAACTCCCACAACAATTGTATTTAGTGTATTCTTCACAACCAATACAACAACAAACTGCAAGATGTGATTTTTGTGGAGGCGATCACCCAAATGGTTATTACGGAGTACAAGAAGAGGCAGTCCACTACATGAATAACCAAGGTAAACCAAACAATTTCAATTCTAATTATTCTAACCAACAATTTCAGGGATGGAGGAGTAATCAACATTAAGGACAGGGATGGAAACAAGAACCAAGCTCTTCAAATAGACCATACCAAAGTAATTATCCTTCCTTGATGGAGAAGACTTCAAGATTAGAAGACACCTTGAAGAAGTTTATGCAGGCTTCTTTGACAAACTAGAAAAATACTGAGGCGTCAATAAAGAATTTAGAAACTCAAGTGGGACAATTGGCCCTCCAGATTACTGAAAATCAATGACCTCAGTATAGAGCAAACACTGAACCAAATCCAAAGGAGCATTGCAAAGCTGTCACAACAAGGAGTGGTAGACAAATTGGAGTTGAGTTAGGATCAAAAGAAAAAGAAGAAGAAGAGATTTGAGAGAAAGAAAAGAAAAAGAAAGAGGGTGTCAAAGAGAAAAAGAAAAGATATGGAAGAATGTGAAAAAGAAATAAAAGAAAATATAAATAAAGAAAATAAAAGAGAAAGACATACAGAGTGAGCTTGAAATAGGCAAGGTCAAGGTTGATAAAGAATTGCCTCAATTAAAAAGCATGCCTTACCCAAAGAATCCTTCGAAGCATGATAAGGAGAGACAATTTGCAAGGTTCATGGACATCTTTAAAAGACTTCATTCATGGAAGCCATGGAACAAATGCCAACCTATGCAAAGTTCATGAAGGATTTATTAACCAAGAAAAAAAGGTTTTCAGAAGAAACAGTTGAATTGGAGGCTGGATGTAGTGCTATTATCCAAAAGGCATTATCGCTTAAGACCAAAGATCCGGGGAGTTTCACAATTGCTGTTACTATTGGTCATATTCCGGTGGGAAAAGCATTGCTAGATCTGGGAGCAAGTATAAACTTAATGCCACTCTCAGTGCTTAAAAGGATCGGAGATCTTGAAATAAGGCCAACAAAAATAACATTACAATTAGCTGACAGATCAATGAAGTTTCCTTATGGTGTATCGGAAGATGTTTTCGTAAAAGTGGAGAAATTTATGTTTCCAGTAGATTCTGTGATAATAGACATGGAAGAGGACACTTAAGTACCATTGATTTTAGGGAGACCGTTTATGAAAACTGCTAAAGTAATCATAGATGTGGATGATGGAAAATTGAAGGTACGAGTCCAAGATGAAGAAGTAAACTTCAATGTTTTTGAAGCAATGAAATATCCAGCAGATAAACAAAGTTGTTTTAAAATTAATGTGGAAGACGAGGTTATTGAAAAACAGTTCAATAAAGTACAAAATTCATGTTTTCTTGAAAAGGCTTTAGTTGGTGTTGTAGGAAGTCTTGATGATTCCGAAGCTAAAGAAGTGAAGGAGATTTTGCAAAGATTAGAGCAGGCAAAGCAAGTACTAGCAAAGAAGAGATAATGGAGAGTCTTTCGGAAAAACAAGTTCCTGAAGTTCAAAAGTTAGAGCTGAAAAAGTTGCCTTCACATTTGAAGTATATCTTTTTAGATACTGAAGGAGAAAAACCATTAATCATCAGTAACAACTTGTCGAAGGAGGAAGAGGAAAAATTGACTGAGATCCTAAATAATGAAGAGGCCATTGGCTGGAAGTTGAGTGATTTTAAAGGTATTAGCCCTTCATACTGTATGCACCACATTTTCATGGAGCAAGAGTATAAACCTGTAGCACAACCTCAGCGACGGTTAAACCCAACCATGAAAGAAGTTGTCAAAAAGGAGGTTATCAAATTATTAGAAGCTGGAATGATTTATCCCATCTCTGATAGTGCTTAGGTGAGCCCAGTACAGGTTGTACCAAAAAAAGGTGGTATGACGGTGGTGAAGAATGAAAATAATGAGCTGATTCCCACCCGAACAGTAACCGGGTGGAGGATGTGTATAGATTATAGGAAGCTCAATCAAGCCACAAGAAAGGATCATTTCCCATTGCCCTTCATGGACCAGATGTTGGAAAGATTGGCTGGTCAAGCATACTATTGTTTTCTGGATTGTTATTCAAGATACAATCAAATAGCTGTAGCACCAGAGGACCAAGAGAAAACTGCATTTACTTGTCCTTACGGTGTTTTTACTTACAGAAAAATACCTTTCGAACTCTACAATGCTCCAGCTACTTTTCAAAGGTGCATGCTTTCTATCTTTGCTGATCTTGTAGAAAAATGTATAGAAATTTTCATGGGTGATTTTTCAGTTTTTGGTAAATCATTTGAATTATGTTTGGAAAATCTTAACACCGTGCTTAAAAGATGTGTAGAGACTAACTTAGTGCTGAATTGGGAGAAATGCGATTTTATGGTATCCAAGGGCATTGTGTTAGGCTACACAATCTCAAATAAAGGCATTGAAGTAGATCGTGCCAAAGTGGAAGTTATTGAAAAATTACCTCCACCAATCAATGTCAAAGGTGTTAGGAGTTTTCTTGGGCATGCTGGCTTTTACCGAAGGTTTATTAAGGATTTTTCCAAAATTGCAAAACCTTTGATTAATCTACTACAAAAGACATTCCCTTCAGTTTGATGAAGCTTGTTTATCTGGTTTTTAATTGTTGAAATAAAAGTTGATCATTGCCCCTGTCATAGTTTCCCCTGAATGGTCACTTGATTTTGAATTAATGTGTGATGCAAGTGACTATGCCATAGGTGCAGTGCTCGGACAAAGAAAATCTAAATTGTTCCACCCTATATATTACACTAGTAAAGTTTTAAATGAGGCACAAATTAATTATGCAACAACTGAAAAAGAATTACTAGCAGTAGTATATGGGTTGGAAAAATTTAGATCTTATTTAATTGGTTCTCAAGTTGTTTGTTTTATAGATCATGCTGCAATTAAGTACCTATTAAACAAACAAGATTCCAAACCTAGATTGATCAAATGGGTCCTGTTTTTGCAAGAGTTTGATTTGACTATTCGTGATAAGAAAGGTAGTGAAAATCATATAGTAGATCATTTATAGAGACTAATTAACAATGAAGTCAATATATTACAGCCTGAGGTTCAAGAAGAATTTATAGATGAAAAGCTGTTGTTGATTTAGGAGAGGCCATGGTTTGCAAACAAGGAAAACTTCAAAGCTTACGGAGTACTTCCAGAAGACTTCACCTGGCAACGAAGAAAATCTTTTTTGAAGGATGCACAACAATATGTATGGGATGATCCATACTTATTTAAGATTGGATCTTATAATATATTGAGAAGATGTGTATCCCAACAGGAAGCCAGGAGTATTCTATGGCATTGTCACAGTTCTGCATATGGAGGCCATTTTAACGGAGAAAGGACAATAGCTAAAGTCCTTCAATCAGGTTTTTTCTGGCCCTCTTTGTTTAAAGATGTTAACATGTTTGTGCAAAATTGTGATATGTGTCAAAGATCAGGAAGTATAACAAGAAGAAATGAAATGCCACTAAAAGCCATTTTGGAAGTGGAAGTCTTCTACTGCTGGGGCATAGATTTTGTTTGACCCTTACCATCCTTACTTTCCAATGAATATATTCTAGTCACTGTTGACTATGTTTCAAAATGGGTTGAGGCAATGGCCTGTACAAGGGCAGATGCCAAAACTATGATTAAATTCTTTTAAAAAAAATATTTTCAACAGGTTTGGTACTCCCTAAGTATTGATAAGTGATGGAGGATCCTACTTTTACAACACACAACTTTAAAAGTGTCTAGAACACTATGGTGTAAGGCATAAAGTGACTTCTCCATACCATCCACAGGTCAATGGACAAGTGGAAGTGTCTAACCAGGAAATCAAAAGAATTTTAGAAAAGATAGTTTCTTAGAGCAGGAAGGATTGGTCTCTGAAGCTAGATGATGCTTTGTGGGCTTATAGAATAACTTTTAAAGCCCCGACAAGATTTTCACCATATCAGATGGTCTATGGGAAAGTTGTCATTTACCTGTAGAGCTAGAGCACAAAGCTTATTGAGTAATGAAATTGCTCAATTTTGATCCTGAAGCATCAGCCAAGGAAAGAAAGATTCAACTTGAAAAGCTAGGAGAGTGGAGGCTAGAAGCATATGAGTCTTCAAAAATCTACAAAGATTGAATGAAGGCTTATCATGACAAAATGATTTTGAAGAAAAGCTTTTACCCAGGTCAGTCTGTGCTTTTATTTAATTTAAAGTTGAAACTTTTCCCAGGAAAAGTGCTGTCAAAATGATCGGGACCTTTCCTAGTCAAAGAAGTGAAGTCATATGGCGCAATTGAGCTTAAATATCCCGAATCTGAAAGAACTTGGACTGTTAATGGGCAGCGACTCAAGCCCTATATGGGTGGAGGTATGGAAAAGCTGGACATGCTGCTCCACTTTCATGAAGCATAAAAAGTAAATCAGGCGTCAAGCTAACGACGTTAAACGAGCGCTAACTGGGAGGCAACCCAGTGTGTCTGATATTTTGCAGGTTTTATTTTTGTGTGGATTTCCTTGTATGTGTAGATTTTTAATGTCTTTTTAATGTACATTTTCAGTAAGTGTCATAATCTATGAAATTGACAAAAATGGAATGATGGAAATGAACATAAGGAAGGAATTCAAGTGGAGAATTTAAATTATAAGTTTCAGATACTTTGCTCAAGTGAATTCCAATTCGCTCAAGCGAAAGGTATCCTCACAAATCTTTGCTTAAAGCCATTGCACTTCGCCCAAGCGACCAAAAATAAATTAGCTACTGGAGAAAACTCGCTTAAGCGTCGGGCACCTCGCTCAGGCGAATATTGCAGAAAATTTACAAAAAGTTTAAGTTTTCAAGTAACTGCAATATTCGCTCAAGCGAATTAGAAGTCGCTCAAGCGAGTTACAGAAATTTGAACACTGGAACAAATTCGCTCAAGCAAGCTCAACTCGTGCAAGTGAAATAATTCCAGCATATAAAAGTTAATTGGTCACTTAAGCGTTGTAAGTTCACTCAAGCGAACATTATCAAAAATCAATACTGCCAAAATTTCGCTTAAGCGACACATCAACAGCTTGGGCGAAAGAATTATTTAAGTATTAGGTATCCTTCCCACTTTATTTCGCTTCAGCGAACCCTCCTCGCTCAAGCAAAACCAGAGACCGTTCCTTTTTTGAAACTTAAATTTGTTGCACCGAGTGAACATCGCTTGAGCGAATTTAAGCGGTTGAGGTTTTTAAAAAGGCTTTTAACTCTCATTCGATAGTTACAATACTTGCCTCTCCTTAAAACCTCTCACTCACAAAGTCTCCTCCACTTCCATTTTTATTTTCAAAGATTGGACATTGTTTCTTCTTCTCTTTTCCGTTTCTAGGTCTCAAGTTTTCTACACTTTCAAGTAAGTATTCAAAGACTTCATCTTTTCTACTTTGTTTCTCTCTTTAACTTCATCACATGTCATACTTTTACTTTCATATGTTGGTACATATTTGAGTGATGCATTCTGTCCTAAGGTTAGATTTTGTTATCTCTACTTTGAATGTATTATGCATGCTTTGCTTGTTGAATCCATGCCCTAAGTTGATGTATTAATTTAGATGGATTATGCATGCTCTGTTTTTAGATGAAATTAATTTTAATACATGCAATTACGAATTGGAAGTTGAATAAATAGGTGATATTAAAAGGTGTGGCTAGATATTCTATCCCAGAGATAAACTTGTGAATGAAACTTTGTTTCTGGGGAATTTTCATTTCTTTTGTGATATGCTTTATTTTCTTGAATAATCTAGTGTATAACATTGTGAATGATGCTCTGTTACTATGATTGAATTTTTTTTAGATTCTGAAATGTGTTTTAGTTCCTGAAAATTTTAAATGATATCCCTAATTTCCTATGTCTACTTTCAGGCCATGGCTCGTACCAAGAACGCACAAGAAATACAAAGAGGACAAGAACGGGCCGCTGAACATAGGGATAGAGAAAAAAGGAAGTGCACATCTGAGTCTTAGCCTCCACCCTAATAGAAGTCCAAAACCAAGGAAACCGAGAAGAGATTCAACAATATTCAACACTGGACTATCCTTCCAGAACGAAGGGTCGACTTACGAGAAGGTGAATGCGATGAATTTCTGAACATGATAAGGAACAAGAAGTGGCTGAGAATTGCAAATCCTAGAGTTAAATATGATCCAGACATGGTGAAGGAGTTTTATGCAAATGCTTGGTGGGTTGAAGGGCCTATGAACAGAAGAGCCAGGGTTCGAGGTAAATGGGTTTCTTATGACAGAGACACAATTAATGATCACCTTGGAGATATTCTGCATTTGGAAGAAGGTGAACTATGTACGTATGGAAGATTAAAGAAAGAAAGATATGTATACTCCACTCATGAGTTGGAGTCAGTCTTATGCCTTCCAGATCACCATTTACATTGAGCAGTAAATCAACATCCAACAAGGTTGCTTCGGAAGGACATGACAATGCTAACGAGAGTTTGGACAACGTTTCTCTTAGCAAATATTGTTCTAAAAGCTCATGTTTTAGACCTACCTATGCCTAAGTATGAGCTCCTCTTATGCATTTTGGATCCAGGGATATCAGTAGACATAGCCCAAATCCTTTCTGATGAGATCTTCCGCTTTGCTCAGCAAAATCCCAAAACCACACTAGCTGATGCAAAACCTAAAAGAACTCTTGGTTTTCCTACTTTCATTACAGGACTATGTGCAGCCCAAGGGGTCAATGTTGAGCCTACCATACCTATCCGACCTTTCTTGATAAAAGGTTCATCGATCAAAATTGTCGGGTTGAAACAACACAACTAACAGGAGAGCCATCGTCTGTACCACCCCTAGTATCATCACAACCTTTGATTACATCATCCCCACCACGCCTTGAAGCTCCATCTTCATCAGTCACACATGTGCCTCCTACCACAGACCCTATCCTCCTTGCTTATCTCAATCACATCCAGCAATAGCAGGCAGCCCTTAATAGAGCTATCACCTATTTCTACAGTGCCAGTTACTGGAGCCATCCTGCAAGACCATTCATGCATCCAGATGAATTTATTGCTAAAGTTTCTTGGCCTGGGGACAGTCCTGTCTTCCCAGAGGAGGAGAGGCCAGTAGCTATAGCTGAAGCTGAGTCCGTAGCACCACCACCACCACCACCATCATCTGAACCAACAGAGATTCCAGTCACAACATCTTCTTCTGTACCTGGGTCATAACCAGCAGTCATACAAACTCAGGAGCAGCATGATTCTGAGGACATAGAGTTCAAGGAGTAGCTTGATCGAGTAGTCACCGACATCTTGATGTTGCATGATTGATTAGCCTCTATGGTTCTATTTATTTTGTTATTGTTTTCTTTAGTTTACGTACCTTTTACATTCAGCAATTTACTTTAGTTACCTTTACTCTATGGTTTATTTCGGGTTGATTTATATTTTGATTTGCATATTTTGAACTAAGTTGTGTTGCATACACTAGAAATTATGAATAGGCATGATTTTTTGTGTGATGTATGCAATGTTTTGAAAAAGTGAAGAAAGATATGTAAGCGAGTGTAACCATAAACACTGAGAGTTCATTGATTTTTATGTAATCTTTCATTGCATGAGTTTCTGGCAAGGATTATTACTTAGCCAAACATGGACAGGATAGAGGCAAGATTTGTGTAGGATAGGCAAAACTAAAGCCAAAAAGCCAACCCATGATGATATTTAATCCAATTTTTTTCATAACCCTATTGAGCTAAAAAGTTATTCTATATCCTTATAACATGCTTGTATTTAAAGCCCAACCTTGATGCATGCTAAGGACAAGAAGAATTTTGTAAGAAGATTATGTGGATAAGTAGGCTCTATGTTAATCAAAGAATAAAAAATTAGAAAAGAGCAAAAGAGAAAAAGGAAATAAAATCTTCTAATTGAAAACTAAAAATGTTTAAAGAACAAACAAAAACAGGGAGGAATAACACAATTTTATGGTTCAGGAGAAGAAAGAATGGAACTATGAAAATTAAGGCAGTTGAGGTTAAGATATATGATGTATTTAATTGTCCTTCGTATGTCCTTTGAATTCCAGAGAAAAACCATAAGTTCCTTGTTAGCCTGGCCAAGTTACAACCTATTAAGACCTTTTGATCCATGTTTGTGTGATATGCAATGAAATGAAATGCAATGGTTGAATAACACTTGATCAGTGATGGAATGAGTAAACACTCACCTGTAAGGCATGAATAGAGAGGACCTCTTGTTTTTATAGCAAAGTGGTTGCTTGCAATTGTGTAGTAAAGTTCAAACTTTGGATTTAGCTAGATGAATTGAAGCATGATACATGAACTATCAATTGTAAATAGTAAGAAGTTGTCCTTCATCTTATATATAAATATGATTAATTAGGATCTTTGTTTCACTTTGTTGTTTCTGACCATTTGCTTGAGGACAAGCAAAGTTCTAGGTCGGGGAGAGTTGATAGATGTCCAATTTACATAGATTTTATAATATAAATTGATCAAAAGTTGGACATAAAGTGAATGTTTGTCATTTTGTAAGCTAAATATGATATAAAATAAGATCTAAGCATTGTACATGTTAGAATAGTTAACAAGTACTACCAAATCCTAAATTTTGGTGAAATTTCAGGTGAAATGAAGAAGAAAGAAGAAGAGAAAATGACAAGAAAAAAAGCTTCACCAAGATTTCCTAAGTTAAAGGAAAATGAGGAGCAAAATTCGCTCAAGCGAGGGACATGTCGCTTGAGCGAGTCAAGTCGCTGTAGCCAAAATAAAGGCTCATTTGAGCAAATGGTACATTGTATTCAGAGAATTTAAGTAAACAGGTGTATCTTTTGCTCAAGCGAATCACCAAATCGCCCAGGAAAAAATTGACCAATAAAGGCTAAGGACAAAGTCGCTCAAGTGAGTTTATTTCGCTCAAGTAAAATGGATCTAGAAAGCAAAGGCACTGGCTTCGCTTAAGCGTGGCAGGAAATAAACCCAGCGAAATTCATCTAGTGAACACAATAATGAAGTCGCTTGAGCGAGATATATTCGCTCAAGCGAAATTCGTCCAGACTCAAAATGTAAAGAATTCGCTGCAGCAGAAGGGCCATGGCTTAATCGAATACTGAATAGGGGATCATCAATTTGAGTCTCGCTCAAGCAAAAGTACTCACTTGAGCGAGTTAAGCATGCAGGTGAAACAAGACGTGGAAATTTCTTCAAGTTGAAGTATTCTTCTCGCTTGAGTGAGATTTAAATTCGCTTGAGCAAGATTTAAACGTGCATGAGCGAGTTGAGTATTATAAAAAGAAACCAACTAATCGTTTGAAAGTAGGTTTTTGGAGGTCGAAAAAGTCTCAAGTGCGGCAACAAGTTATTGATACAGTACTTAGCTTAGATTCTTTTTCTTCTTCATATTTTTGTATGGAAATGGCTACCATGAGTAGCTAAATTTCTCATTGGGATTAGAGGTAACCAATCGATCCGAATGAACATGTGTATGATATTCTTATAATCGATGATTTTGTTTTATGATTCTTGGTTTTTCATTTCATGCTCATTGCTTGAATCTGCTTGATCAACATTTTCCTGATCTAAGTTTACGTTTGTTGTTGGAAAACAATTTGCGAAAATGGACCTAAATGAAAGACTCATTGTGAGTAGATAACCAGGGATGGTATCTAACACAATGAACATCTAAACAATCATACTTAATGCTAGGATGGATTTGAAATAATCAAGGGATTGACGTTCTCAAATCTATTTTTATGGATTTCGTAGTCGAGGAATCGATACGAATGACTTGGATTGTGACCTAAAGAATCATATCATAAAAAGTCATTTATATGAATATTGACCGTGTGTCGGAAGGTGAGAAAGGTGAATCTGAATCCCAGTTTCTAAATTTTTCCATTTCAATTATCTTACTTATATTACTTTTATGCATTCCTTAGATTGTGTCTTAAAATCAGCAATATGAAAACAACAACTCAAATTTGCCTTAATAGTTTGAAGTCGGTTTAACACGATCCATAGTGGGAACGACATTTATTCTTTAGAACATATACTACACCGACAGTGGTCCACTTGCCACAAGTCACATTAAAACTGACCATTTGAGTATTTTGTGAATCATTTCATGAAAATATCAATATGGAAGAAGAAAAAAGGGGTTTGGCACTTTTAACATGCGTGGGGGCCTTTATACCAACCACGACCGTGGAGCCAACCATGGCCTAGTGGTGGTTCGTTCTGGAATATGCAATTTTTTTTTTCAATTTTGAATTTTAAAATTCAAAATTTTCCCTCTAAAATATTTTTTTAGAAATTTAAAATTTAAATTTTTTGGTTTTTTAGAAAATGCCAAATTGGAACCATGACCATATTTGAAACCATGGGTAGGCCATGGTTCTTGCTATTTTTAAGCCAAAAATTACTCAAGTTAGTGCATTTGGAACCATGGTCATATTTCAAACCATGGCCAGGCCATGGTTCTTATTGCCTTAGCATTAAATTCTCAGCATTTTGCATTCTCTCAAACCATGGTCATATTTCAAAGTGTGGTCTGGCCATGGTTCTTGTTGTTTGATAATTCCCCTTTGTTTCTTTAACTTAAGTTCCTCAACCGCCACCCCAAACTAATTCCTTAGCACATCCAATGCTCTTCTTCTTTTCACTCCTCTATGTTTCATCCTTTAAACTTTCCTTGTACGACTCCTTCTCTCCACCAAGGTAAAATATTTGTCCTTTATTTTTGATTTTTAGATGAATGTGGAGTTGCCTCCCCATAAGTGCTAAATTTTTTGTCTTTAGCTAAAACTTCTCAAAGCTTTTGCTTATTGTCCAGGTTTATCTAACTTTTGGGTCATCTTCCTCATGGCATCTCTTGATTGGAAACCAAACTTCCTCTTCTATGTTTTCAAAGCATTCTTGAGTTTAACCTTGGCCTTCCTTTGTTCTTGAGGTGAGAGTTCCTTATCACCCTTTTTCAATGGATCACCCATAAAAACAGTAGATGGAACCAAAATAGAAGTTTGTGGATCATAAGAAGAGCTTTTTAGGGCATCATTCTTCACCACTGGGTCACGATTGTCAATTTCATAACAATTACCAACCACAGGATTTCCCTTAGCCTCTTTAAGGTTAACCTCAACCTTTTTGTTTACAACACTTGAAAATGATTTTTAATTTCTAACATCCACAACTGCTCTTACAGTGGCAAGAAACGACCTTCTTAGAATGATAGGGATCTCAACATTTTCCTTTATTTCTAACACAACAAAATCAGTAAGTATGAATAATTTACCAATCCTAATAGGAACATCTTTTATTTTACCTATAAGATGTTTCATAAATCTGTTGCTCTAGTGGCCTCCTATAACTCGAGAGGGGGGGGGTGAATTGAGTTATGCTAATCTTAGTATTTCTAATCACACTTTTCTCAACTCTTAATTAAATGCAAATGAATATGACAATGCACAACAAATTATATAAAATTTAAGACAAAGAGTAGGGTTGAGAGATTTGCAAATAGTATTTATACTGGTTCGGCCAACCACTGCCTACTTCCAGTCTTCTCAAGTCACCCTTGAGGATTCCACTATTGTCAAGAACAGTACACCAGCACTTCCACACCTTGGCACAACCTTGCCTTTGTGTGAAGTATTTTGACACACCAAGAGTCTTACTACTCTTGTATACAATACTTTGGGAAACCTTCCCAAGCAAGCAAGTATCTAACACTTTTAATAAAGTGAACAAAGGAGTACTCTCTTCTTAGAGTATGTTGACAAATTGAAGCACTTAGGAAAGTAATAATCTTAACAAGATTATATGGCCATTAAGATCATGAGAGTAAGAAAGAGATGAAAGAATTGTTATTCTCAATTGTTGTGTTTTGTTTGCAACTGGGATACCCTCCTATTTATAGGAGAGGAAAGGCCTTCAAGAGGTGCAAGAAATAATAAAATATTTGAAAAGGTACCTCTTGATTAATATAAAATAATTGTGAAAGGATGTGACTTTTTATCCAAACATTATGATGAAAGGGTGCATGAATTTATTCATCAGAATCAGTCTGTAATCGATTACATACATTGGGTAATCGATTACACTGTTATTTTAAAAAAAGATCCGTTCATCATGTAATTGATTACTTTATTATGGTAATCGATTACTTTAAAACAGTTATTTAAAACGTTTGGCTTTTAAATTTTTCTGATTTATTTTCAAACGTTTTAATAATGGTAATCGATTACATAGTGAGGGTAATCGATTACGGTCAATAAAAAGCTTCTTTTGGTTGACTCGAAATGTTGTAATCGATTACACCTAATGTGTAATCGATTACACTGCTTCAGAGTGTAATTTTAATTTTATTTTAATGGCCATATTTTCTTATTAGATCTTATTGAAAAAAGCCATGAGTCTTGATCTTCATTTTCTTGATCTTCATTCTGACTCGTCATTATCAAAACATTTATGATCTTTATTCTCCCCCTTTTTGATAATGACAATGACTTGTAAAATCCTGTAGCCTGTAGGAATGAACATTAATGCAAGTCTATTTAAGAATTAAATCCTTTTTATTTGTTATTTTTTATTGGCCCTTGTGTTATGCTTTTTTTAAAAAGTACTCTCCCCCTGAGTTTTGTAGTGTTTGCCAATGATTGATTTGATTTGTTATTTTGCTAATGATTAAAATGATTGCTATGTTCCCCCCTTTGGCATTATCAAAAAAGAATAAAAACATACAAAAATGTAAAGTGCAATGGATAATAATTATATTGATGAAACGCTAACAAACAACCAACAAGAGAACTTGTTTTTCATAAACAGAAATGGAAATTATTTAAGAACAATCAACAAAACAAAAGTAAATTAAAGTTATTCGGATGGTGGTGGAAAACGGGAAAGAAGAGTCTGCATGGTGCTATCAATATGATCAAAACGGTCACAGACGTAGGAGCGGAGAGATTGGAGTTCGTTGGCTAAATCTGCCATGGACATAGAGCCTGGAACGGGATCAGAATCCGGAGAAGGAGTAGAGTGTTTAGGAATCCAGTCTCCCTCAGCAGTTTGCTTATAGCCAAAAGAAGATAAGGTAGTTTTTCCGATAATGAAGGAGCGTTGGGGCTTGATGCATAGTTCCTCTGAAATGGGGACATTGAAATGGCGGAGAACGCGAGTGATAAAACTAGCATAGGGAAGTGGAGCATTGGCCTTGAGTGCCTTTTGCATGTGATACCGGATGAGAGTGGTCCAACTGAGAGGCCTAATTGTTAACAGCGACCACATGAGTACTAAATCCTTTTCAGTGACTTGAGCCAAGTTGGTAGACCGGGGAGCAAGGATACGCACTATGATGTAGTGCATGACCCGACAAGAAAAAGAAAGTGATCCAGCAAGAAGGCGGCCAGAAAAATCAACATTATCTGAGCAGACAAGACGACGGGCTTCCAAGTTGTTGAACTCAGCCTCCCATGTCCCAGAGAGATGTCCTTCATAATATTCTCCAATGGAAGGAAGGTCGGTGAGAGCATAAAACAGTCCAGAATCAATGGTAATGGGAACTTTCTTGACCTCTGTGATGATACGACCATCAGTAATCTGGAGGTTAGAATAAAAAAGCCTGACTAAGTCGGGGTAATGATCTTCTTTAATGGTCAGAAACGGTATAAGATTCTGAATATTGAAGAACTGATAACAATCCACATTTTCAATAACAGGGGTGTCCACATATTTGGGATCTAGAACGTCACGGTTGTGGAAAAGAGAGTAAAAACGTTCCTGTTGAGTAGAGGTGGAAAAGAACTCAATGAAGGTGTGCAATGTAGGAGTGCGGGTTGGTTGATCAGAAGAAGAAGAGGAGCCTAGTGTTCTCTTTTTCTTAGTGGGAACGGAAGGAGAAGGTGGAGTGGGAGTGTAAGTAGGGGAGTCTTCTGCCATGGTGATTCATAAGAAGGAAGAGAGTGAATAGTAAAAAAAGGAGTGAAAGGAATGGTTTTTAATAGACTCGAATGGAGGTAATCGATTACATGAGTCAGCGCATGTATATTGTAATCCATTACAGGAAGTGGAATGGACAGGTAACTGATGGTAATCGATTACAATTTGATAGTCAGTGGGATGTAATCGATTACGGGGCAGTTTACGTGTTTTTGAAAGATCAAAGAGGACATGAGGGGAAGTGACTGCTGCCTGGGAATACGTGTGGAGAGAGTGAGAAATGGGAAAGCTGAATGGGTCGGTGATGGGATACATATTAAATGATATCTATTTTTTTTTTAAAGTGGAAGGGAAAACTGATAATGGAATATTATATGTTATCTGGAAGTTACGAGGCATATAAAAGAAATATTTTAAAATACAAGATTTGAATGTTCAGAATATAAAGAGTCAGAAAATAATATGCAGAATTTTTAAAAAATGAGAGGATCATACCTGACACGGATAGTGCTAATCGATTACATATAGTGTGTAATCGATTACTGAAGCTTAAGTTTCTGGTCCCCGTGGAGTTTTCACCTATTTGACTCGATACATTTTAGCGTCAATGGATTTCCCAGCTTCATCTTTATCAAGATAGGTAGATGTGCTCATTGGTGTTGAGATGTTTTTGGCATTCATCATTCCGAATCTAGTCAATAGTTCCTTGCAGTACTTTGATTGATTGATGAATATACCTTCTTTAGATTGCTTAATTTGTAGCCCAAGGAAGAAGTTCAGTTCTCCCATCATAGACATTTCAAATTCACTCTGCATTGTTAGGGAAAATTCCTTACACAGATTTTCGTTAGTTGATCCAAAAATAATATCATCAACATATATTTGAACCAAGAGAATATCATTGTCATTTCTTTTGATGAATAAGGTTGTGTCTACCTTTCCTCTGTTGAAGTTATTTTCTAGCAGAAATTTACTTAGTCTATCATACCATGCTCGGGGTGCTTGTTTAAGACCATATAATGCTTTCTTCAATTTAAACACATGGTCAGGAAATTTTTCACTTTCAAAACCCGGAGGTTGACAGACATATACTTCTTCATTTATATATCTATTTAAGAATGCACTTTTTATATCCATTTGAAATAATTTAAAGTCCATGTATGATGCAAAAGCTAAGAGCATTCTTATGGCTTCTAATCTAGCTACTGGTGCATAGGTTTCTTCATAATCTATGTCTTCCTCTTGATTGTATCCCTTTGCAACTAGCCTTGCCTTATTTCTTATGATTATTCCATGTTCATCCATTTTATTTTTAAATACCCATTTAGTTCCTATGATTTGATGGTTGGTAGGTTTTGGGACTAGTTCCCATACTGGATTTCTTTCAAATTGGTTTAATTCTTCTTGCATGGCTATTATCCAATTTTCATCATCTGTTGCTTCCATAATATTTCTAGGTTCTATCTGTGATACGAATGCCATAGAATTGCATGCATTTCTAAGAGATTTTTGAGTTGTTACCCCTTTTGATATATCACCTATGATGTTGTCAATAGGGTGGTTCTTGTTGAACTTCCATTCTTTGGGTAGATCATCACTTGATGTTGGATTATCATCTTGACTGCTTGTGTGATCTTCCTTCTTTTCATCAATTTGAATTTGCTCCAGAGAATCTGTAATATCATCTATAGATCTTTCCATTCTAAAAGGGTTAGATTCATCAAATGCAACATGAACAGATTCTTTAATGGTTTGTGTCCTTTTGTTATATATCCTAAATGCTTTGCTTGATAGAGAATATCCAAGAAAAATTCCTTCATCGGCTTTAGCATCAAATTTTCCTAGGTTATCCTTTCCATTATTTAGTATAAAGCATTTACATCCAAATACATACAGATGGGATATATTTGGTTTTCTTCCATTATATAGTTCATAGGGTGTTTTCTTCAGAATAGGTCTAATTAATACCTTGTTCATAACATAACATGCAGTACTAACTGCATCAGCCTAAAAATATTTAGGGAGATTATTCTCATTAAGCATTGTTCTAGCTAATTCCTCTAGTGATCTATTCTTCCTCTCAACTATTCCATTTTGTTGAGGGGTCCTAGGGGCTGAAAAGTTGTGTTTGATTCCATTTTTATCATAAAACTTTTCAAACGATCTGTTTTCAAACTCCCCTCCATGATCACTTCTTATGCTAATAATTTTAAGATCTTTTTCATTTTGGACTATCTTAGCTAATCTTTTAAAGGATGAGTAAGCCTTATTTTTATTTTTCAAAAATAAAGTCCAAGTGAATCTTGAAAAGTCATCAACAATTACTAGGGCATAATTGTTAGCCAAGGCCTCAACGCTCAAGAGGGGGGGTGAATTGAGTGTTTCAAATTTTCGCGCGGAATCCCCTTAGAAATGGTTAGTAATATACAAATGATGCAATGATGAAGAGACAACAACTTTTATGCACTTATCCCACTATGACATACTTGATGTGCAATGACAATATTTAGCTTTAAGTGTGATAAACAAGGCAAGTTATTGGTTTAAACAATTTATCAATCAGTTGGAGTGCATAGATTTATTTCATAAATAATGTGATGTTTCCTGTAAGGGTTCAGCTCATTTAATATATCAAACAGCTAGTGTTCATGAAATAAGTGAAGGCAATTAAGTAAGTATCACACAAGAGTTGATAGGAAATAATGATCTAGATACTTGGCAAGTTAAAACAAATTTCAGTTTTTACAAACTTTACCAAATATTGATTCAAGCAAATTATCAAACACTTGGCATGCAGAGTTAGTTTTCTACTTGAACAACAACTTTGATTCACACATTCAGCTCAAGCATTTCAACAAACAGTTTATATGCGCAGTTGTATAAAGAGTTCAAGGTAGAGAGAAATGCAAACCAATTTAACAAGTTCCACCAACCCGGTGTACGTCTCGCCTTCAAGCAACCCACTTGAAGGATTCCACTATTGAAGATTTGAGATACAAGCTTTGAGCAATTGCAGCTTCCTAGTGTCCCACACTCAAGAACTCAATTCTCACAAGCAAAGGGCAACCCACCCAATCTCACAATCTCTCAATACCCAAAGGTTGAACCCCAACCTTTGTGACCACTCAACCTAGAGTGAAAAACCTTGGTGTTTTGGTGTTTGGTTTATAAGAAATTAACTCTCTCAATAGAGTAGATACACAAATGGAAGCTCTCACAAATTCTAACTCTCAACAAGAGAGGATATGCAAATTAAAACTCACAATCTAACAACTCTTAAGCAATATGCAAGTTTAGAAACAAGAGTTGCAGAATATACAAGAGAAATTAAATTAGCAGACCTCTAGAAGAAGAATATTGATTGCCTTATGTTATGCCTTGGTCTCTTCTTTTTGTGTATGTCTTCTCTTGCTTGAATCCATGCTTCATTTATAGCCATTTTTAGGGTTTCCAGCCGTTGCACATTTTGTCCAACGGATACCTTAGCATGGGCATAAAGTGGGAGTGAAGAAATGAGCTGGAGTTCCACTTAAAAGCATTTTCCCACGTTCTGACACTATGGTAATCGATTAGCCTTCGAGCTGTAATCGATTATCTTTTGAAATCTTCAGTATTATGCAGCAGGTAATCGATTAGCCTTTCTACTGTAATCGATTAGATATGAAACAGAACCCTTCTAATCGATTATGCCTTTCCTTGTAATCGATTATTGGATGATACCTGATGCTTTTAATTGTGTCTTGCAGCATGGTAATCGATTAGGTACTTGTGCAATCGATTATGGACAAAACAGAAGCTCAGTAATCGATTAGATTCTTCCTTGTAATCGATTAGATATATTCCAGAACCCTTGTAATCGATTGTCCTTCTTATTGTAATCGATTGTACCATAAACAGAGTTATGGTAATCGATTATTCCAGTGTGGTAATCGATTAGGACATGTACCTGATACAATTCTTCAAGGTCTTTGATGTGTTCTTGATATGTATTGACTCATGACTTATTCCTTTGATCCTCATGCCTTGTTTCCTTGATTATTCTTCAACTTATGACTTGTTCTTCATGATTTAATTCATGTCATCAACCTTGTCTTCCATAGCTCATGTTTCTTTAACTCTTTGTGAGGCATCTTCATCTCTTTGTTCTTAGCCATTGTCTTTGTGCTTGAACCTTTTTGTTTCAGAACCTTTGCCATTTCATTATCATCATGAATACTTTGTCATTCATCAAAACTACTTTGCATACTTACATATACAACTTCATTCTCCCCCTTTTTATGATGACAATTAATGTTGCATTATGGCTTGTATTCTTAGTTTCATAGTAATATCCTTTCTTCCTTTAGGAGTCTTTGCCTTAGTCTTCACGTTTGTCATTATCAAAACCTGTTTCAACATTGAAACACATTCTCCCCCTTTTTGATGATGACAACCAATGTTCATCTCGTGGGGTGTTAGTTTCACAGAATAATGACAATCAATGTTTATATGTATTCTTCCCCTATATGATGTAATGAATTCTAGTTAAGAGTTATCCTCCCCCTTAATCTTGTAACTTATGCCAACTGTTTTAAACATATAAAATGATATATCTCTCCCCCTTTTAAAAAACTTTATGCCACTTATGGTGTATATATAATCTCTCCCCTTTTGGCATTTATCAAAAACTTTCCTTATGATAAAACAATAATCATTGTAATTCTCCTAATTTATGCTATTCACTAATCTCTCCCCCTTTGGCATCATCAAAAAGATTATCACCTTAATAGATTCTATGCCATCAACATATAAACTCATGTATTTGAATAAGAGAGATTAAGTATTTCATAAGAGAGATTTCAAATCAAATCTCATAACATGATCAAAGATAAATACCATTTTAATGCATCTAGAGTCAATAAGCAATCACATAATTCATTCATCAAGTAAGCATATGATTGATTGCTAACTTATTCTAATCATGTAGTGAGTATCATTTTCAAGTATGGTAAACGTCATATGATTCTTTCACATATTATTTTAAGTAAGCACATAGTTTTCTCCTATTTTGGCATCATCAAATGCACAAGAATAATTTTCCAATTAAGCATATAGGAGAATAGAGGTAACATAGTAAGCATAAGTGCCATGAGCATAGTCATAAAGAGGTGAAATCAAGGATAATCATTCATAGGTATGCTTCCCCTTACTATTGTAATTGATACCACTTGTAGAGAGTATACCACTTATTAACATGTGAACTCGATTATACCAATTTGATCAAGTTTGATATCACTTGTAGGTCAATTTAATCAAGTCTGATACCATTTGTTTACTTTTTAAAGCATATGATCTCCTCTTTTTAATAGATACCACTGTTGAAATAATGGATACCATAATATGAATAAATACCACTCAAAGGTTAGATACCATTGCACATAACAATCCACTTATTAATCATTTCATTAATATTGCTTGATGCATTACTAGGTATCAGAGCAGTGATGAAGTGATATATTCAGCTTGTGAAATTCGTTATTCATACCATTTGTTAATATGATTTGTATAATTCACAGAGCATAATGGTAGAGTAAGAATTCGATCATACCTTGGTATTTTGCAAGTTTTATACCCTTTTTCACATCCTTGTGCGGCATTTTGCTTCATCCATGTTGCATTCCTTGATCAATTCTTTGTTCGCCCAGCTTGGTAGTTGGATTTGCCATTTTGAGTCATCCTATATAATCTTAACAAACTCTTTGCAAAGCATTTTGTTAGTAGCATTGAGTCCACAAGATTTGTACCAATTTTAGGTCTTTGATGTAGTATTGTTTTGGAAAGAGAGTTTTCTAAAAATGATTTGCTCACTTTTTCATGCCACTTGATAAAGAGATAACATATCATCAATAGATATTACTTGTTAAAAAGAAATGTTATAAAACTCCCCCTTAATCATGCAATTTAACAAGGATAAATATAGATATTGATACCACTTTATTAATGCGATTTCACTTATGTCTAGGTATCAAAGCAAAGATGGAGTGATTAAAACAATTTTGTTGTACTACTCATGCATTTATGCTAGAACATGTGCCAAATATTCACTATTTTCCATATGACTTTTGTATCTCAAATAATCTCTTCTTATCTTATGCCTATGATGTTACATATAGGTCTAGTCAAGCATTCACATATGGCATTTATCATATATGTACAAGACAACATTTTGCATAGATAAATAGCAACAACTTTTGGTAAAATAGAGACAAGTCACAAAAACATTTCATGATCATAATGTGGCTGCAAGTCATATATTCATTGCCATGTATGTCATACCACTTATTAATATGATCCAAACAAAGCACAATGGTAAAATAGACACTAATTTCAACATGGGTAATGGTAAAGATAATCTTTCTTTATCTATGAATACCACTTGTTTCTATTTTTATTGTCTATACCACTTGTTATTAGAATCTAGGCATGATATCATTTGATGGATTTGCCAATTTAAGCTCTTGATATCAATTAATAACAGTTAAGCATTTACCATAAGATTGTTATTATTCAAGCATACATCATTCTTCATAAAGTAGTTCAAAAATTCTTTTCAATCTCAATGATGTAATACTTTCAAATTTCTTTTCACAATCAAGATTGTGCATTATCAAACATATGGTGTCAATCAAGATGGATATCACTTGCCCAAGCATGGTATATGATCATGGCATACATTATCACTTATCATATCATGTATTGTTTCTTAACACATCATCATGTTCATGCCTATTATGTTACAATCATGAAGTTAAAGTCTAGGCAATCACTTATTGTAACATACATGCTTTATCTCTAGGAATATAATTGCATAGAACTAGTGGAAAAAATGGATATAATCACGGTTAAAAAAGGCCTTTATTCACGATTAAAGAACCGTGGTTGTTGCATCCGTGGTAGTAGATGATGGTCTTTAACCACGGTTAACAACCGTGGTAATAAATCACATCTAACCACGGTTAAGAACAACTGTGAATATAACTTACTATTTATATTCACGGCTATGCTCGATAACCGTGAATATAAGAACTGAAAGGTGTCAGTTATATCCACCTATATTCACGGTTGTTCATCATAACCGTGAATATAAGTGTTAAAAGGTTTCAGTTACAAACTACCTATATTCACGGTTATGAAGAACAACCGTGAATAAAATGTATCTATATCCACGGTTGTCCATCATAACCGTGAATATAAGTAGTTTGTATTGAAACCTTTTAATACTTATATTCACGGTTATGATGGATAACTGTGGATAAAATATATCTATATCCACGGTTATGGTAGTAACCGTGGATAAATATAGTCTATATTCACGGTTGTTGCCATAACCGTGAATAAATACTGAGGTTTTTTTTTAATATGGATTCTGTTTTATCGTTTTCCAACCCTGCATTCAGACAACCAGTACAGTATACAGTATGCCACAGCAACAATATATCAAAAGAATGGTATGTATATATATAACAATTTATTTTCTATATCAATTCATAACAACCTAAAAAATAAAAGTATATACAATTAAGTTGAATGTAATCTAATAAAAGTAAACCCTAAATCCTACTAGATACATATATAAAAGAATAAAGATCCTATATCTAGCTTTGCCTAACTTCAATGAAGTGTGAGGCCCATTGCCTTCTAACATCATCTACAAGTTCCTTTGGGAAAAATGACCGGTCATTAAAGTACTGCAAACAATGCACAAAACAATTAGAACAAAAGCTTTATTTATTACATGAAATTGATGAAATTGGTAGAAAAGTAGTCCAAATGATGAGACTTACATCTGTCCATCCATCTACTAAATGATGTTGGACAATGGTCAGTATAGTGTGCATGACAAAATAGCCACACTCGTAGGTACCCTTCTGCCTGTAAGACTACAATGGACATATAGTATAGAATAAGTGAATTCGCAACTTAAAAAATATGTACTAAAGATTTGAATGAATACGATTGACTTAATTTTGGGTACACCCATACAACTGTTTTTCCTTTGGGCTTGTTTCCAATCAGTAGATTGTATCCAACCACCGCCCTACATCAAACAAAACACAATATAAGTTAGAATTGTATAGTTCTAAAAATGATGTAATCGAATTTGTGGTTATTTTTTAGGGATGAACTTACCGATCTACTATATCTTTCAGGTCTTGTGGAGCTGTCCGATGCAAACTATCAAAGTACAGAGCAAGATAGTCCTTCGGACAGATCACCAGAAGCGTCCAGTGAGCCCTGCAGTTACCAGTGATAAGTGAGACTTCAAAATGCAAAAAATCATGACAATAATTATGGAATAGAATATTACCCTTTATGATAGGGGCCCATGTATATAGGCTTCCCAGACTCAAACATCCAATTCTGGATGTATGTCTGGGTGTTCTGCGAGGTGTTTCCTTGCCTCTGTATGAGAGAGGGCTCTAAGAAACCGTAAGTTCCTTGGAAACCCAAGTCCACACAGAGTTTTGCCAGAAACCTAAACAAGTTAAGACATGGTTAGCGACAAATAACTTGTATAATGAAAAAATTGGACAAAACAAGGATATACTTACAGCTCCCACAACTGAAGGATGGAGCCGTTCAGCATCGACGTCCCTGAAATAATGTCACACATGTCAGAATTTGTAACGTAAACTGGAAAATCACTGGGACGGCCGAACACTAGTGGCTGCCATGGGACCTGAACAGTGTCGTCTGCTTGCTCATACCCGATGCGCCATAGCATCCGGATGGGATCCTTGGCCGGGTCTGGCTTCTTCAATGTCTGTTCCTGTTGAACAATTGACAACCATCACAAACGGGGAACTACGGTTCACTCATGCACATCCTCATACCAGTTAGCTAGTATGAGCCTACGAGTTCGCAACATTGACAACCATATACATACAAACATAAACAAATAACATTATATGAGAGAAAAAATAGCAACAGAAATAACATTATATAATTGTGGTAATTTCAAGTAGAACTATGGTGTTGGATGATGGATTATGGAATTTGAGACATGGGGGTTGAACTTTTATTTTATGAATTATGGATATGGTGTTGGATTATGACATTTTTCAAGTTTTGTTTGGTATTGGATTTTTATTTTTTAAACATGGTGGCCCGGGTTGGGTTGGTCAAAAATCCATATTGATTCATTTTATTTTTGGGTCACTTTTTTTTGGGTCACTTTTAGTTAAGAAGAATTTTAGAGCATCTAAACTACTTCCATAAAGGAGTAACTATTATATTTTGTGATAATGCTTCTACCATTACATTGTCTAAAAATCTAGTTCTACATGGAAGGAGTAAACACATTGATGTAAGATTTTATTTTTTGTGGGATTTATGCAACGATGGTGTTATTGAGCTAAATTATTGTAACACGGAAGACCAATTGGCAGACATAATGAAATATTTCCTCAATTTAATATCCATAAAGATTCTATAAACAACTCTCTTTTTAGATTAAACAATTACCACTAAAGTTGCTATTACAAGATTACTTTAAAATTCCTACCTACCGTAAGTAGGATAAGTACATACTTCTCCTAATACAAACTTTCTATAATTTTTTTATGTATGTATGGGTATATGCTATATGTGATAGAAAACTCTTATAACAAATTCCATGTTTCCTCAATTTAATTTCTTAAAACACCAGCTATGATGTATATCTAAGTAATTTCCCTTTAAAATATTTTTTCTTAAAATGATTCTAATTTTGTAGATATTGCAACCTCAAAAACAGTATGATTATTACAGCTACTGTTTTTATTTCAGTACTTTTTTTTTGGTAATTGATTTCAATACATATTTTGTTCTGAAGGATATCAATTCTTTCATTTTTTTGGTGCACAAGCAATAAAATTCTCGTCAGCCATTTCAGCAGAGACAGAGACAGAGTTCAGAGGCAATGTCAAAATAGCAACAATGTCAAAATAGCAACAATGAAAAAGATATCAATTCTCGTCAGCCATTTCTCGTCTCCACGACAATGAAAATGTCACAGGCAATATCAAAATAGCAGAGACAGAGTTCAGCTTCAACAATAAACACACAAACTTAGAGACAACGAAGCAAACCCATTACGATTATACAGCATAACAACGAAGCAGAGGTTAAAAAGTGAACGAAAGAAGAAGGGCAACGAAGCACTTACCTGACAATGGTGAACGAAGAAGAAGAAGGGCACGCGAAGAAGAAGGAAGTGAACCCAGAAGCCTACGACCAACAAAGAGCATGACGAGGAAGAAGACGATAACCAGCGAAAGTAAGGAGAAACTGAAAAAAGAGTGAAAGGCGCGGCTTTTGAAGTTTCAGAAAGGATATATATTCACGGTTCCCCCTCACAACCGTGAATATATTAAACATATATTAACGGTTTAACAAACAACCGTGGATAAATGTTAACTATATATCCACGGTTACGATACCAACCGTGGATAAATATTAAATCTATATTCACAGTTATAGAAACAACTGTGGACATAGAGTACCCAGTGATTAAACCCTAAAACCTGAACTATATATTCACGGTTGGAAATAAAACCGTGAATATTGACATCTATATATATCCACGGTTCACATCATAACCGTGAACGTACCCATCAATATATATTCACGGTTGTGATCACAACCGTCGATATATATTTCAGGTACTATATATCCACGGTTGACTCCTCAACCGTGAATATATATTGATGGGTACGTTCACGGTTATGATGTTAACCGTGGATATATAGTTTTCTCTGATTAAAACGTTCACCTTATAATTTCAAAAATGCCACCGCGCATGTTTTTATCACTGATCCTCTTCTACCCGTGAATAATATCCCGTTGTTATATCCATTTTTTCCACTAGTGTGTCAAAGCATAAATACCACTTGTACACACAATATATGTATTTATTATCAAGGCATAGTGATAAGCACATAATCAAGATTATGTCCTCATGATCTCTTCCTCTTACTAATTCAATTCATACCATTGTTAAAGGAAGATGTTTGTTATTTAGATACCACTAGTTAAACAACATATAAATGATACATCATCAAGAATTCATATTCAATCAAAAATTCATGTATCATTAAGAATCAATACAATAACCAAGAATTCATGATATATTATCAAGAGTTCATGTATCATCAAGGGTTTAAACATTATCAAAGATTCATACATGTTTATGCACAATCATCTTAAATCTCAAGATTTTCATGTACCATGTTATTCAAACAATCATTCATCAAACTCATCATCAATCATTACTAATCATCAATTACTATACACATATACATCATTGATTCTAAGGATTTCATGAGTTTAAGGGGTCCTAAGATTATTTGTTCATCCATCTCAAGATTTCATATTATTCATGCTCAATCATATATCAAATCAAAGTTAGATTTTCACACATCAAGATTCATCAAGAATCAGTGTTAACATGGATTATATGATAATTGCTTGCACCTTTTGTTGTACCACTTTTAGTGTTGTCCATTGGATTTTGTCGGTGCAATCCATCTTGTGTGAGTCACATTGAAGCTTCTTGTCCATTTCCTTGTTTTGAATGGTTCCCTTTTAGATGTATGATGAGTCATCATAATCTTGGCTTGCTCTATTCTTCTTCTTTGTCTTTTGGAGTGGAGATTGAGATAATTGATATCTCCTTAGGCCATGAGTTTTAGTCATCCATCAATGAGAAGTTGTTGCTTTGAAGTTTGCCTACAAGATTTCAAAGATTTAAGGTACCCTTTGAGAGTTGGGTCCTTCCTTGTTAGTTTGGGATTTCAAGATTGTTTTGGAATCCATACCTTTCTTGTACACTTTTGACGGGATTTCTTTATAAAACAATTGGATGATATATGACCAAATATTCCACAATAAAAACATGTTGCATTCAATGAATAAGTCATAGTATGATAGTAATGGTTCTCTTTTCTTTCATGGTTTGTGCATCTTAGGGAGGATTTGGATTTTTCCTTGTAGGATGTAAAATGGTTCTTGTAATGACCTATTTTTCTTCTATCAAGTGTATGCCTTTGATCTTTAACAGGTGCACTTAGATTCTTTTGACTACTTGTAAGCTTGCTAAGTGCTTCTTTTAGTTCTTTATTCTCTTTTTCAAGAAGCATACATTTATCAATAAGCACACAATCATTATTATCATTACAAGTTCTAAGAGATACATTTGAAGCTACTAATTCATCATTTTGAACTCTAAGATATTCTTTTTCTATGTGAACATCATGCAATTCTTTAAAAGCTTCTAGCTATTCATCTTTATCAAATTCACTTTTATCATCACTAGATTCGTTTAGAGAACTTACCTCATCATCTTCGGAGTGCTTTGTTATAAGGAAAAGGTTGGTAAATTCCACTTTCAATTCCATGGTCTCTTCTTTCGAATCTATTTTGAATTCTTCATGTTTGCTAGAAAGAGTACCAATTCTTGCATCTTGATCATCATTAGTATTTCCATATATTGTTTCAAGAGTTTCCCATATTTCTTTAGCATTGTTACAGGCAATAACTCTAGAAACATCATTAGGTTCTAATGCTAATGTGATAAGAATTTTAGCTCTAAGATTAAATTGTACCTTCCTTTCTTCTTCTATAGTCCACAAGTTCATGGGCTTCATACATTCTATATTATCAACAATGTATTTGGGAATGAAAGGACCAAATTGAATAGCATTCCATACCTTGAGATCATAGGCTTGGATAAAGATTTTCATCCTTTCTTTCCAAAAAGCATAGTCTTTACCATTGAAGATTGGAGGTCTATTTAGTGCGCCATTTTCTGAAAATGCATCATAAGAGGTAGAGGTCATTTTGATCTCCTGTAGCTGTTAAGCCTTGTGGAAAGAGTCAAGCTCTGATACCACTTGTTAGCCAAGGCCTCAACGCTCAAGACGGGGGGGGGGTGAATTGAGTGTTTCAAATTTTCGCGCGGAATCCCCTTAGAAATGGTTAGTAATATACAAATGATGCAATAATGAAGAGACAACAACTTTTATGCACATATCACACTATGACACACTTGATGTGCAATGACAATATTTAGCTTTAAGTGTGATAAATAAGGCAAGTTATTGGTTTAAACAATTTATCAATCAGTTGGAGTGCATAGATTTATTTCATAAATAATGTGATGTTTCCTGTAAGGGTTCAGCTCATTTAATATATCAAACAGCTAGTGTGCATGAAATAAGTGAAGGCAATTAGGTAAGTATCACACAAGAGTTGATAGGAAACAATGATCTAGATACTTGGCAAGTTAAAACAAATTTCAGTTTTTACGAACTTTACCAAATATTGATTCAAGCAAATTATCAAACACTTGGCATGCAAAGTTAGTTTTCTACTTGAACAACAACTTTGATTCACACATTCAGCTCAAACATTTCAACAAACAGTTTATATGCGCAGTTGTATAAAGAGTTCAAGGTAGAGAGAAATGCAAACCAATTTAACGAGTTCCACCAACCCGGTGTACGTCTCGCCTTCAAGCAACCCACTTGAAGGATTCCACTATTGAAGATTTGAGATACAAGCTTTGAGCAATTGCAGCTTCCTAGTGTCCCACACTCAAGAACTCAATTCTCACAAGCAAAGGGCAACCCACCCAATCTCACAATCTCTCAATACCCAAAGGTTGAACCCCAACCTTTGTGACCACTCAACCTAGAGTAAAAAACCTTGGTGTTTTGGTGTTTGGTTTACAAGCAATTAACTCTCTTAATAGAGTAGATACACAAATGAAAGCTCTCACAAATTCTAACTCTCAACAAGAGAGGATATGCAAATTGAAACTCACAATCTAACAACTCTTAAGCAATATGCAAGTTTAGAAACAAGAGTTGCAGAATGTACAAGAGACATTAAATTAGCAGACCTCTAGAAGAAGAATATTGATTGCCTTATGTTGTGCCTTGGTCTCTTCTTTTTGTGTATGTCTTCTCTTGCTTGAATCCATGCTTTATTTATAGCCATTTTTAGGGTTTCCAGCCGTTGCACATTTTGTCCAACGGATACCTTAGAATGGGCATAAAGTGGGAGTGAAGAAATGAGTTGGAGTTCCACTTAAAAGCATTTTCCCACGTTCTGACACTATGGTAATCGATTAGCCTTCAAGCTGTAATCGATTATCTTTTGAAATCTTCAGTATTATGCAGCAGGTAATCGATTAGCCTTTCTACTGTAATCGATTAGATATGAAACAGAACCCTTCTAATCGATTATGCCTTTCCTTGTAATTGATTATTGGATGATACCTGATGCTCTTAATTGTGTCTCGTAGCATGGTAATCGATTAGGTACTTGTGCAATCGATTATGGACAAAACAGAAGCTCAGTAATCGATTAGATTCTTCCTTGTAATCGATTAGATATATTCCAGAACCCTTGTAATCGATTGTCCTTCTTATTATAATCGATTGTACCATAAACAGAGTTATGGTAATCAATTATTCCAGTGTGGTAATCGATTAGGACATGTACCTGATACAATTCTTCAAGGTCTTTGATGTGTTCTTGATATGTATTGACTCATGACTTATTCCTTTGATCCTCATGCCTTGTTTCCTTGATTATTCTTCAACTTATGACTTGTTCTTCATGATTTAGTTCATGTCATCAACCTTGTCTTCCATAGCTCATGTTTCTTTAACTCTTTGTGAGGCATCTTCATCTCTTTGTTCTTAGCCATTGTCTTTGTGCTTGAACCTTCTTGTTTCAGAACCTTTGCCATTTCATCATCATCATGAATACTTTGTCATTCATCAAAACTACTTTGCATACTTACATATACAACTTCAATAATAGTTACCACCAAAACGTTTAGTTCTTGATGGTCCAAATAAATCCATATGTAGTAATTGTAGAGGCTTAGTTGTAGAGACAATATGTTTTGACTTAAAAGGTATTTTTACCTGTTTACCCTTTTGACAGGCATCACATATTTTATCTTTTACAAACTTTAATTTTGGTACACCTATGACTAGATCCTTTTTAATTATTTTATCTAAGTGATCCATGTGTATGTGTGCTATCTTTCTATGCCAAAGCCATGGATCTTCCTCATGACTTATTAAACATCGGGCTTGACTAGATGATAAATTATCCAAGTTTATCATATAAATATTATTGATTCTTTTTCCAATAAATTTTATAGTGTCATTATCTTTCTCTTTAATTATGCATGTGTCAGAGTTAAATATGACATGGTTACCTTTGTCGCACAGCTGACTTATGCTTATTAGGTTGTGCTTTAGTCCTTCGACATACAGCACATTGTCAATAGAGGTTGTAGGATTCTTTCCAACTTTTCCTATTCCAAGGATTTTTCCTTTGTTGTTGTCACCGTAGGTGACGTATCCTTCTTCCTTCCTAATTAGTAAGGAGAATTTTGATATATCTCCTGTCATGTGCCTGGAGCAGCCACTGTCAAGGTACCAGCTTGACTGTCTACTGACCAAGCATACCTGCAACAAAGATTAGGTTTTTATCTTAGGTACCCATATTTTCTTGGGTCCTTGAAGGTTAGAGTTTGTTGGTACTTGCTTCCTAATCCAAATCTTGTTTGAATTTTGAATTCCATTTTCTCTTATTTTACATGTAGATGCTGTATGACCCTTTCTTCCACAGTGATAGCATTTAACAAAAGGACTAGTTGATGTCTTTTGAGGTATAAAGAAATTTTTATACAATTTTTGCTTTTTAGAGGGATCAAAACCTAGTCCAGCCTTATTAAAGTGGCATCCTTGTTTTCCAAGGAGTATATCTAGGTTGTCTCTTCCCATAGTAAATTTTGCTAAAGTATTTTTTAAATCATTAATTTCTTGAGAAAGCTTTTGACATGTAATGCATGATTGATTGCATGTGACCTTAATTTTCAAATTATTTTCTAGGTTTACTTTTTCTAATTTAACTTGTCCTATTTCTTCATGTAACTTTGAAACATTTTCTTCTAGATTTTGATTAATACTTTTAATATTTAAAAATTTCTTAGCAAGTTTTTGATATTCTTCATGAAGTTCTTCAAATGCTTCTTGCAATTCATCAAATGTAGGGTTTGAGTCATTTACCTCTTCGGTGTTAGCCATTAAGCAAAGGTTTGCTTCTTCTTGATCTGATTCCTCAGAAGAGCTTAGATCGTTGTCATCCCAAGCAATATATGCTCTTCTCTTATTTTTGAATTGCTTCTTTTCTTATTTGTCCATATTCTTGTTTAGGGTTGGACATTCCATCTTCATATGTCCAAACTTTCCACATTCAAAACATTTTGGACCTTGATTGGCTTCATCATTCTTTCTGAAGGGCTTCCTGAAGTTTGGTCTTCTCCGTCTTTCTTTCTTCTTAAGAAATCTATTGAACCTTCGGACTAGCATTCCAAACTCCTCTGTATCATCCATGCTTTTGTTTTCCTCCGTGTTTTCATCATCACTATCATTCATTATTTGTATTGAGGTTTTGAGGGCAATACCTCTTCTCTTTTTATCTCCTTCTTCATGTTGATTTAGCCTGGTTAGTTCAAGTTCATGCTCCTGTAGTTTACCAAACAGAGTAGTAATGACATGGTTGCCAAGTCTCGTGATTCTGATATGGCTGTTACTTTTGGTTGCCACTCCCTGTTTAAACATCTTAAAACTTTGTCAATTAAATCTTCGTTAGAAAAGGTTTTTCCTAAGCATGCAAGATGATTGATTATGTGAGTAAATCTCTTTTGCATGTCCTGTATATTTTCATTATTATTCATCCTAAATAATTCATATTCCCTAGTTAGAGTATTTATTCTTGATCTCTTAACTTCGGTTGTTCCTTCATGAGTTACTTCCAAGGTATCCCATATTTCTTTTGCAGTTTTGCAATTGGATATTCTAAAGTATTCATCCATTCCTAAGGCTTAGGTTATTATATTCTTAGCCTTGAGGTTATATTGTACTTTTGTTTTCTTAGCATCAGTCCATTCACTTCTTGGTTTGATCATGGTTACTTCTCCAACTACTTTGGTTGGTATGAATGGACCATTCTCAATGGAGTCCTATACGTCTATGTCATTAGCTTCTATGAATATTTGCATACGGGTTTTCCAGTATTGGTATCCTACACCATTAAATACAGGTGGTCTATGGATGGAATTTCCCTCAGGGAAGACAGGGTTAGAAGAGGCCATTTTTTTTACTTCTTGAAGTTTCTAAACCTTATACAAGAAGCTAGCTTTGATACCACTTGTTGCTCTAGTGGCCTCCTATAACTCGAGAGGGGGGGTGAATTAAGTTATGCTAATTTTAGTATTTCTAATCACACTTTTCTCAACTCTTAATTAAATGTAAATGAGTATGACAATGCACAGCAAATTATATAAAATTTAAGACAAAGAGTAGGGTTGAGAGATTTGCAAACAGTATTTATACTGGTTTGGCCAACCACTGCCTACTTCCAGTCTTCTTAAGTCACCCTTGAGGATTCCACTATTGTCAAGAACAGTACACCAACACTTCCACACCTTGGCACAACCTTGCCTTTGTGTGAAGTATTTTGACACACCAAGAGTCTCACTACTCTTGTATACAATACTTTGGGAAACCTTCCCAAGCAAGCAAGTATCTAACACTTTTAATAAAGTGAACAAAGGAGTACTCTCTTCTTAGAGTATGTGAACAAATTGAAGCACTTAGGAAAGTAATAATCTTAACAAGATTATATGGCCATTAAGATCATGAGAGTAAGAAAGAGATGAAAGAATTGTTATTCTCAATTATTGTGTTTTGTTTGCAACTGGGATACCCTCCTATTTATAGGAGAGGAAAGGCCTTCAAGAGGTGCAAGAAAATAATAAAATATTTGAAAAGGTACCTCTTGATTAATATAAAATAATTATGAAAGGATGTGACTTTTTATCCAAACATTATGATGAAAGGGTGCATGAATTTATTCATCAGAATCAGTCTGTAATCGATTACATACATTGGGTAATCGATTACACTGTTATTTTAAAAAAAGATCCGTTCATCATGTAATCGATTACTTTATTGTGGTAATCGATTACTTTAAAACAGTTATTTAAAACGTTTGGCTTTTAAATTTTTCTGATTTATTTTCAAACGTTTTAATAATGGTAATCGATTACATAGTGAGGGTAATCGATTACGGTCAATAAAAAGCTTCTTTTGGTTGACTCAAAATGTTGTAATCGATTACACCTAATGGGTAATCGATTACATTGCTTCAAAGTGTAATTTTAATTTTATTTTAATGGCCATATTTTCTTATTAGATCTTACTGAAAAAAGCCATGAGTCTTGATCTTCATTTTCTTGATCTTCATTCTGACTTGTCATTATCAAAACATTTATGATCTTCAAAATCTATCAACAAATTGTAAAGACATCCTAACAGGCTTCAACTCTCCTAAATTAAGTATCTTGAAAATAAATAAAGGCATTATACTACAACAAGCACGTAAATCAGGCAAAGATTTATCAAAATTCATACTACCTAACATGCACGGTATGGAGAAGCTTCTTGGATCTTGAAGCTTAGGGGGTAACTTCTTCCAACTCACAGATTTACACTCCTCAGTAAGTGTAATATTTTCAGTATCCTTAATTATTTTCTTTTTGAACAATATCTCCTTAAGAAACCTAATATAGCTTGGCATTTCTTGCAATGCCTCAATGAAAGGAATATTAACATATAATTTCTTAAGGAGTTCAAGAAATTTACCAAACTGTGTGTCCGCTTTAGCTCTTGCCAACCTTTGAGGATATGGAATTGGAGGTTGGTAGGGCTTCACCTCTTCTTTCTTCTCCATCTCAGCATCATTAGACTTATCCACCATATGCTTCACTTCATGTGTAGGCGTGGACTTCTCCAAAGCCTTAATTTACTTCAATGTAACTGCCATGATGTGGTTTCTAGGTTCTTCTTTGGGCTTCCTAGGAAAAGTGCCTAGAGCTCTAGTAGCTTATGAGGCTTACTGAGCTATCTGTGTCTCCAACATTTTGCTGTGGACAACTATGGAATCCTCCTTAGAAGAAAGACTCTTTATAAGCTTTAGAGAATTCCTCATTCCGCTTCATCTAGTTTTCAATGTATCCATCAGGGATTCCAATCTAGATTTTTATGGTGTATATGAAGCTTATGGAGAAAATGATCCTTGGGAAGGCTTAAAGTTGCCTTGCCCACCTTGGTTGAATAGCCTTTTGTTCTGGAATACAAGTAGACCCCTCTAATTGTTGCCAAAGCCATCACTCTAATAATTCCATATAACATCCACATGTTGCACCTCTGGTTCTTGGTTTTGTGGAATTCCTTGCTGACAAACGCTAGCTACGTGACCTATATTACCACACAACTCATAAATAACATTAGAAACACTTATTCCTTATTTATCAAATTTAACAGACGGGGCTTTTACTTTAGTAGTCAAAAGAGAAATTGTATCAATAGATTGGAGTTTTGAGAGGCAAACTCCTATCACATGACCATTGGTAGGAATTCTGAGCTACCTCCTTATTAAGGCACCACCAGCTACGACATCCAAGGTAACCCGATGGCTAAAAGTGAGTCTGTTATAAAAGATGTGGAACGCAAGCCATTATTATATCCCATGGTGGGGACACTGATAAGGACACAACAGAAGGACTTCTTTTGGCTTAAATAATTCTTATTTCTTTTATACATATTTGTCATTTTTAGATTAGGGTTAGAAAGTCCATTGGGCTATAGGTTTGGGCCTTAAGGCCATCTTTTCCTCGTAAGTATTTTTAGGCCTTGTATTTGGCCATCTGTCTTAGTTTAGATGATTTGGGCCTAAGGTTTAGTAAGGCCCAATGTCTTAGCCATGCTTTTCCTTTGCCTATATAAGACACTCATCCATTTATATGTCATAACATTATTTTTAGAATACAAAGTAATCTTTTATGAGAAGTGAGTTGAGTTTTCCGCCTTCCTCTAGGCTAGGTCCCTTTAGACTCTAGCAAGCTTTTATCCTTTGGCCTTATCCCCCATAGGTGGTGAGCTAGGACTTATCGCTCTCTTTAGGGTGGCGTCCATCCCTTTACAAATCCATTCACCCATCTCACCAATTCCTAACCTTCCACCTAGTCCATCCTTAACCCTCCTTCCCTTTTAAAAGCTTCTTGTAACACCCTTAGTTAACTAGGATAATCCCTTCCACTAGATCATCCTACTTAACTGAGAGGTTATAAGTTTCGTGAAAACCGTGGAATTTTTTTTGTACATGAATTAATGGTGGAACAGAAACATTATATACAATATTGTTATATAATACATGGTCATTAACAGGCTGTACATACCTAAACATCAGGAGCACCCAGGCTTGCATAAGATCTTGTTATTTTCCATTTTGTCACGCTTCCCTAATGACTCCTAGTAGACCAGAGTCAGCTTCGTCTACTGTGAGTAATCCTCTATGGTAAGCCTTGTCCTCTACACTGGGTCACTACTCGGATCTGAAAAAAATAGATGTAAAGGGTGAGGACTAACCCCTCACTCCTAAAAAATAAAGAAGTTGTCATTCCTGACAGTTCTCTCAACCAGTACATAATTCACAATCCAAACTATACTCGAGGATCGGGTCTCAGTCCCATACCATTTCCTATTCGTTGTCCTCACATAACGTCGTCCTTGATTCGACTCACCTCTATTAGCGTTACCTCACCTCCCGTCTATATGCAACTCGTCATAAGGGGGTCGTGTACAGTTATCATCACATACATACCACACATCATATCAGACATCAATAAAATATATTGTATGCATGTATGCAGGTGTTTCATTATTTATTCTTCCTTTATCATGATGAATGCAATACATGTGGGCCTAAAATCTCATCATCATCATCATCATAATCACCAAAATTGTCTTACTCAGTCTGACATTGGGCATAACGTTTCTGCACTAGAACGACTATAGCCCACCAAATTCCCACAACATCTGGGTACAATAGGACATGCATGTCCTCAAATCTGAAGGATCCTTCCCCAACCACATTGTGGTCACACAATAAACATAATCAGTTCTCCAGGGTCATAGTTACATTTCGTTATTTAGTCAAAGTACACTAGGTTTGCATTGTACGTCTCAACATCGGGGAGCTACGCTTAAGCCATTTTGGATTTCTAGCCTAGTTGTACTTCCAAGATCCTACTTGGGGATCGATCGTGAACGCCCTCTAGCGTACCTCTACCGTATACTCTAGTCACCATCACGGCTTTCTATCAATACTATATGCACATGATGAAAGATATATGCACAAGCCTTTATCTTTTATTATGCTAGTTATCGGTAGGGTCTTTCCCAACAATCCACCTTTGTCCTTAATGTCGGGGATCATTTTACTTTATCTTACTCCTGATTGAGTACGTTAGTCATCCATTTAAATTCTATTACTTATATTCTCACTATCTTTCTTTTACTTTATGGGTTAGGGCTTGCTAGGAATTGTCCTAGGTTTCTTATGATACTTTTCTTATATTATCGAGTGGGAACTAATAATTAATTAGGTTGGGGTATTATCATTTGTTAAAATATGAATTGTGTTATCTTCATGATTTATAATTAAGTTTTGAGTGTGCTAGGCTGTTGATTAGTTAATAATTGATTACCTAATTTACCCTAAATAGTTATACTTGCCTGGTAGGGGGTTAGTTATACGTAGGGGTAGGTGCAGTCTAATTTAGATGTGTGGGTTCTTTCTCAGCAAGATTAATTAATTTAGATGATACTTTTATTCTTTTCAGGCCACAGTGTTTCCCAACACTAACAAATTCTGGCAACACACTAGAAGATACAAAGTGATAGTAGGAAAGTGTTTAAGGTTACAATCAAATAAATCAACATACACATATATGAAATAACTACAAGGTATACTGAGCTACAGACTACTATAAGTCACGATCTACACTAAGCAGAACTACAAAGAGGACTTATGTAGTGAATAGAAGAACTTAGAAACTTTTAAGAAAAAGTCTTTCAAACTTTGGTTTCTAGAGAGAAAACAAGTGAGTATTCAAGTATCAAGTTAAGTAGCGTGACTGTCTTGTTTCCAAAAGCTTCTTGTATTTATAGTCCTTCTGAAAAATATCCGTTGGTTCATCTTTGAAGGATGTTGGTCCTCTTGAGGACTACACTATTAGTGATTGTAGGTACATGCTTTAGAGAAGTTTCCTTATTTAGGAAACTTCAAAAGTCTTTAGCAAAAGATCCCTATTTTCTTATGTACTTAAGGAAAGCACGTACACTCTATAGCAGTTGACCTTAGGCTAATCTGTTCTGATCAGGTGTAGCTTTTCTGACACCTTGGGATATACTAGGCAGTTTTCTTGATAACTGTGAGAAATCCTTCAACTTTTCTGTTGATTTCCTTTTTGATGATAGCTTTAGAGAGTTTAGAGAATGTTCATGTAGCTTCATATTAAGTAAGTAAAGATCCTTTATTAAGAGCAATCTTCTAAAGGTCTTAAAGCACTAAAAGACTTGATCCAGTGAAGCTTGAATGAGTACGAACTTCTTCATTTCAGAAGCGAATTGATTTTCACAGACTCCCCATTTCTTTCATAAATGGAGCTCTACGAACTCCTGCCACAGTTTAACAAAATTGTTAGACACACAAGCAGTACAAACCTCATTTTAGCTGACACTAGTGGAAAAAAGGGTTTTAAGCACGGTTCTGGGGGACTTTGAAGCACGGTTCCAGAACCGTCCTTGTTCCCGCCGTGCTTGTAGATGAGAACTTTTAAGGACGGTTAAGACCGTGTTTGTAAGTACCTTTTAAGCACGGTTATTTTTAACCGTCTTTGTAGGGGGAACTTTTAAGCACGGTTCTGAGAATAACCGTCTTCGTAGGGGGGATTTTAAGCACGATTCTGGGAACAACCGTCTTGGTAGGTTACTTTTAAGGACGGTTATGGGAACAACCATCTTCGTATGTGACTTTTAAGGACGGTTTTGGGAATAACCGTCTTTGTAGGTGACTTTTAAGGACGGTTCTGTCACAACCGTCTTCGTAGGGTGTTACTTTTAAAGACGGTTTTCACCATAACCGTGCTTAAAAAGGGTGACTTTTAAAGACGGTTTTCACCATAACTATGCTTAAAACACTTAGTTTTTTTTTAAAAAAATTTTTGTTTTTTATTCTTTCCCAGAACCTGCAAACAGTAACCAGACAACCCAATGATGAATAATAATGAAAATCAATAAATTTCAATCAAACTATCTAAACATCAAATATGGTACATAAAATGCACAATAAGTAATTAAACTACACTAATGGGTATATAACTACACAGTAATAATATGATAAATGACAGAATTCTATTAGAGTCCTTCCTTGAGTTGAAGAAGGCTGGTGGCCCATTGGTTTCTAATTTCGTCAATGTATCCTTCACGGAACATTGAGGAGGAGTCTCGAAAGTGCTGCAAAGACATAATCATTAATAGGTGAGCAACAAATTGTAATAATAATATGTAAAAACCAATTAAATTAAATTAGGCAGCAAAAACTTACAGTTGTCCATCCATCTACTATACCAGATTGGACAATGGTGAGCATCATCTTCATCACGAAATACCCACACTCAAAGGTGCCATCCTGCCGATAAGACTACAAGGTACCATACATTGATTTCACAATTGGTTATTATTTTTTTTACTAATTAAGGTAACTTTAAAAGTAATGCTTATTAATTGAAGTACTTACTTTTGGGAAGACCCACTCTAGTCTTTTCTTGGTCACTTTGTCGTGTAGTAGATGGTACCCAATTAAAGCCCTGTAAGAGAATAAAACACCAGTTTAGTTAATAGAATGAGTTAATCAAATATGTAAAGTTGTTTTATTTTAAAAAATCAACTTACCCGTCGAGTATTTTCATGTAGTCCGCACCAGGACTCCCATGCAACGAACAGAAGCATGCACCAATGTTGTCCTTCGAGAAAATGACCAACAGTTGCCAGAGAAGGCTTGTTAACCCGGCGATAGTGTCGCAACCGTTCGTTTCCACCACCGGGTTGTTAATTGGCAAGCGCACCAATCGTTTGTAGTTTTCAAAATTTAGATATCGTTCCACTGGGATTGAAAGTCCAATAACAATAGTAATTTTCTATTCACTATGGTAAATGTGAAGAAAGTTATAGACAAAAGAATGATTTATATACAATTTATACAATATTCACAGGATAACATGATTGAGTAGTTCATGAGCTAAAAGGAAAATAAAAATCTATCTAAAAAGTTGAGTTGAAATCTAGAATAGGTAAGATACTTGAGATAAACACAGATAAACAAATTATGTTGGAAATTGGATCCCTAATCTAGAATAACAATGAGGAACTCAAGACATGCATATTTAATCATCAAGTTTCATGTCATTGCAGCTTAAAATCATTATAACCGATCCCTCGTGATATAAATTCTAAGAATTCACCGTAAAGTCTGATCGCTCGTGAGCTTTCTCAGTAAAAACTTGCATTAAGACCTAGCCTTATGGCAACAATGGTTAACAACCCCTATAGAATTGAGATACCAAGGGTATTCCAGCTTTTACTTTCGTCAAAACAAGTTTCAATATGGCATGAATAATCATTCTCCCGTTTGACATTCATACTAATAAAACAAGTTTCAATACACATGAAAATCATTCTCCCATTTGACGTTCATATTAATAAAAGGTTGAAATACTAACATGGACTTGAATCATAAACATGCAGAGGTCGAATTCACAACATTATAGTCAATAGATTAGTTCACCAATTCCAACATAAACAAATTAGTTACACATGGTGAAAGTAAAAACAACACTTATAGAGTTTGACATTACGAAGATGATGGGAACTTCATGATACAACGATCACAATACACCAAAACACACTCAAGTATCTAAAAAACTATTCTAGAACTACAACTCAAAAAAGTACTCAAAGTTGAGCACAAAGAGAGAAAATAAGAGAAGTGAATGAGAATGGGATGGGATCAGATGCCTAAAATGGTGTTGGATGGCCCTATTTATAGGGCTGAGCAAGGGTGCTGATGCTACGCGTCAGTGTGACGCTATGCGTCACACCCCTGACTCAGCCTCCATTAAACACTTGATAATGGCCACTTCAAATTATTAAATTTAATCATGCCTGGCCACATGAACATGTTTCCACCGAGTTTTGGCCTTTCATGCTGAGTGGGGTGGCCCTTGGTGCTGACTGGAGTGCCCATTATTGGGTTCAAGTGGAGTGGTTGGCCAAAGTGGAGGTGGAGACAACGCAGCACTGACGCTACGCGTGGCTGTGACGCGTAGCGTTCGTATCAAAAATAGTTGTTGATGCTACTCGTGGGGTGAGGCTACGCGTCAGCTCCTTCAGTGTAATTTTCTCTTGATTTCTTAACTTTTTCACTGCAAAACTAGAGAAAATTGATCAAGGGCAGATTATTTCTAACAACATCCATTTATTGAATTCAAAGCCTAATTTTCTCACAATTAAACTAATTTTTATAATTTTTATGAAATTTTTATTAAAAGATTTATTGTAAATTTGAGGACTAACAAATACCCCCAACTTGAGACATTGCTCGTCCTCGAGCAAGAGAGAAAAATAAAAAATAAAAATTTGAAATCAAATTTTTGAGTTAGTCCGAGAATTTACCACAAAAAGTAATTACACAATTTACCATTTTGAAATAATCAATTATAGACATCTAATATAACAAAGTTTTAATGATAAAATTCTTTACAATATTTTATTAACATACCAAGCATAATTTCAGGCTTACCTCTCCAAGTGTTTATTTCTATGTAATAGGTAAGCTGTTTCACTCAATCAATCATAAAATCAAACGAATTTAACTTTGATTTTCATCTAATCAATGGTTAGTTACACAGAGTTAATTCAGAAATCACAAGGTCTTTTCACGGGTTGTAATGAGGCTTGGCTTACAAGAATTAATGGTTTTTCTTAGAATTCAAAAACCTGAAATCATAAAAGAGCATTTTATAATTTTTAGGCTTTCTCTTGGCCTAAACTTCTCATTTTCTTTTATTGGTGGAAAATAAATACCCCCAACTTGATTCTTTTCACTATTTTTCACTTTTCTTTTTCATACTTTATTTTCTTTTGAAAAGAATCAAGTTGCTTATTTTCATTCCCCATTTTTGTAAAAACACTTAAAGTTTTTTTTTTTAACTGCTCTTTTAATCAATCAAGTATAGGGAATGGTTAAAAAAGATTTTGGTTTTAAGGGTACCAAAGAATTTATTTTAGGCTCAAATTGGCTTTCAAAGGATAAAATAATTTTTACCAAGGTAAGCTGTTTGGCCCAAGATTTCTTTTCACCAATAAATATGCCTTGATCATTTTCCTGAATTCTCTGTACAACAACACAAATCAAAGATTAAAGCAAAATCAATTCAAATGAAATTATGTCGATTAAACCCTCAAGTATTTAACAAGATCTCTCATTTCACCGGGTTTTTGAAATTTGCTTGATAGTTAATAAACTTATTGTAATTAAATTTATCAAAATCCCTAAGTTATAAAAGAATCAATAATTGATTTTACAAAATTGGTTTTAATATGTAAAAAATATTAAGTGGATAAATTAACTTTCTAACAAAAATTTGATTATTTATTAAATTTTCTTTTTTGAATAGAACACTAAACATACTAAACCCTAAAAATAATAATAAATTACGCAAAAATAAACACACCACACATAATAAAGACAAAATATAATATAATCCAAAATAATATCAAGGTAAATATGAAACTAACAATAAATTAAAATGTATGTAAAAAGGTGCAAAAGATAACACCATCAATCCTCCATCTGGTCATCATCCTCCTCCTCCTCATCAGCATCACCATCAGTATCAGCCTATGCTCCAGAAGGTCCACCAGTCTCAGGGTAGGTAAGTAAATCACCAGGCCAAGCTACATGAGCTGCAAACTCAGCCGGTGTGACATATGGTGCTCCCTCTCCCTGCAATCTGTACTGATAAAATTCACTGTGAAGATGAATATATGCTCTATGTGTAGCAGCCATCATCCGCATCATATGCTGATGCTCAAGTGTCATCGTGGCAAATCCCTCTGTGACAACATCAGCGGGTGGTGGCTGTACTGGTAGTCTCCTCCTCCTGGGTCTGGGCTGATCCTCCTGCTCCAGAGGTGGAAGCTCGCACTGCTGCACAAAATAGTCTCTATTCACTAGAACTTTAGGGACTCTCCCTGAAGAACTAATGAACTCTGGTGAAGGTACAATGACTCCCTGCCTCCTCAGTAAAGCAGATATGATGAGAGGAAATGGAATGGGGCGGTTCACTTTATACCCAAGGGCATATAAGTGAATCTGCTCAGAAATAAGCTCGGCGATGTCGATGGTGTGGCCCTGAAGAATAGAAAAGAGAAGGCAACAGCGTTCAACTGGAAGAGATGAGAGGTGGGTGACAGGAGTGATGTTATGAAGCATGAGGTGGGACCATGCCTGGGCTAGAGGGGTCAGCTGGGTCTTTAGGAGACTAGATGGACTCCTTTTAACCTTACTTAGGTTGAAAAAGATTCCATCTTTACTCAAGAAATGAGCAACCTCCTCGAGGGAGTATCCTAACTCTCCCTCAGCAACAATCTTGTTTCTGTTTTCCTTCCAGAAACAAGTATCATTCTCGAGAGTAACCTCCCAAGGATTACCCAATAGGGTATTGATCGTGTCTCGGTCATATGTAATATGCCGGTGCCTTAGCCAACTCCTCCGCTGCTGTCCTATGCTTGGTGCGTCCTGGCGAGTCCTGAAGGCGTTCGCATAAAACTCCATCACTAAGATGTGGTCCCCCTCAGTCGGTAGAGAAAACAGGGGTCCCCATCTTCTCCTCTGAATTTCATCTTGCAGCTCAGGATAGTCTCCAGCACTAAGATCCAATACTCTCTCCCACATCAGCTTTTGACCTTTAATCTGATGAAAGCGGGCCCATTTTGCGTCAGTGTGAAATCTCGTAGTATCCCTTGGTCCTAACACTTCCTGTCCCTGAAGATCAGGATCCTCAGAAGTAGTATCGGAGTCAGTGGCCCTTCTTTGTCTTTTAGAAGGACTAGTGGTAGGGATGGATTTCTTCGGAGCCATCTGAAAAAAGTAAAAATTTTAAAATTAAACACACATTAAATTAAAAAGTAAATCACACATTACAATCATATACAATCAACCACATATTTACACATAAATATTTTTGGTTTTTCTAAGGATAAAAATTTACACAAAATAGACATGTAATTCACAAAATTCAAAACAACATATTTTTGTATTTTTTTGTATTTATAAAGAAAGTTTATATGCATATTTTTGGATTTTTAACAATAAAACAAAAATTCACACAAAATAATATGCATCAACAATTTTTATATTTTTAATTTTTATCAATGCAAGAAAGTATAACAAATACTACATAAGAAAATTTATTAAATTAAAAGAAAACACAAAACATCACACAAATAGGCATACTGGAAAGATTTATTAAAAACAAAAAATAAATATATACATAAAACAGTACACATTACTCAAAAATTAAAAACAGAGGCTGACGCTACGCGTGGTGGGACGCTACGCGTAAGCCTGTTCTACCCACGCTACGCGTAAGTGGGACGCTACGCGTGGGCTTGTAGTTCATCCTCACACTACGCGTCAGTATGACGCTACGCGTGAGCTGCGTAGAATAGATAAAAACAGGGGTTGCACAGCAGCAACCCCTTTCCAAACCACATTATATCCATTCAATTCCTAATTCTAACAGCAATTAATTCCAATGGTCTTCTAATCCTAATCCTAACCACCTTTATTTCTAAAAATCAGGAATTTAAAACCAAAACTAAAGAGAAAGGATTAGAACACTTACTTGTGATTCCATGAGCAAATATGATTGAGAAGGTTTGGAAGAGAGAAAAGAGGGTTTCAAAAATTTAGGTTTTGAAAACTAAGTGAGGCAGAGAGGAGATCTTAGGTTTTAAAACCTAAGATGGGCGTCTCTGGTTCAGTTTTAAAAAACTGAACGTGGGCTCTGATAGTACGCGTCGGGTCCAAAATTCAGAGTCCACGCTACGCGTCACAGTGGCGCTACGCGTGGGCTTCTATTTTTGATTTTTCAAAATTTTGATTTTCAAAAACCTTTTCTTTTGAGTTTTAAACCCCTTTTCTTTTAAAAACATAATTCTAAAAATTTTTGTTTTGTTTTGTTTTATTTATATATATATATATATAATTGAAAATAACAAGAAAAGAATGGGTTGCCTCCCATTGAGCGCTAGATTTAATGTCTCCAGCCAGACATTACCTCTGATTAATCAGGTGGTCTCCCAATATTCGTTAAGGAATCACCTGTCTTTTTCTTCCTCTTTCTTCTTCTCCGATGCTTGATTACCCGTCTTTCATCATTCAAAACATCGGTTAATTTAAAACAATTTAATTGATTGGGAAGAGATATACCTGATTCGGTTGAAGGGTAAACTTTTTCCTCATCATTTGTCCTAAGATGTTCATGAGCACTAAAGTTTACCTCTTCTTTATAAACCTTGACTGCAACCATACTTTGATCAACATCTACTTTGATCCTTGCAGTCTTCATGAAAGGTTTTCCTAAGATTAGGGGGATCTCAGTATCCTCCTTCATATCTAGTACCACAAAGTCAACCTTGAATTGGTACTTATCAACTTTTACCAATACATCTTCCACAATCCCAAAAGGCTTCTTGACAGAGCGATCCACAAACTGTAATTCTATTTTTGCTTCTTTTAGCTCATATTCACCAATGCGCTTTATTAAATCTAAGGGCATCAAATTGATGTTAGCCCCTAAATCTAATAACGCATTCCTGATGTTGATATTTCCAATTGTTACAGGAATGGTGAAACTCCCCGGATCTTTACATTTTTTCGGGGTTATACAGTTTGTTTCTTGCTCTATATTTACTTGCACATTTTTTTCTTTTTCATTTTTTTCATTTTTTTCTATTTTTTCACTTTCTTTCTCTTCTTCTTCTTTCTTTTTCTCACTCTTTTCTTTGCAATCAATTTTTACAACATCAGAAGAAAAAACATTACATTGTTCCCTTGGGTTTTGAGTGTTTGCAGTAAACCCAGAACTCTTTAATTCGGCTATTTCTTTTGCAAGCTGACCCATTTATATGTCTGATGCTTTCCGGGCAGCTTCATTTGTCTCCACAAACTACAATAACCATTGAATAGATTCCTCTATCCTTGTCAATCTTGCATTGTCAGTTTGTTGTTGCTTAAATTGATTATTAGGAGGTCGGTTGGAAGGTCCAGTGTCCTGTCTCCATCCAATATTCTGATTTTGCCAACCCTGCAGGTAATTGTTAGGAAAAGAATTTCCATGATTGAAAGGAAAATTACCTAAGGGTGCTTTTTGATGGTTCATAAAATTGGCTTGCTCTTGCTTATTTCCACAGTAACCACATGGTTGTTCTCCCATGCAGTGCATACATTGTTTAAGTTGAGCAGGGGGTGGTGATGTTACTTGAGCAATTTGGAGTTTCTCCAATTTCTTGCTCATAACTTCAATTTGTTGGGTCAGTAATTTTTGCTGAGCCAACACCGCATCATTTACTCCTAATTCGAGCATTCCTGGCTTCCTTTGTACATTACCTCTTTCATGCTTTGCTTGGCGGTCACTGATAGCCATTGATTCCAATATTTCTATGGCTTCCTCCACAGTCTTGTTCATTAAAGAACCACCTATACAAGCATCTAACATCATCTTGAACTGAGGCAATAAACCATGGTAAACGATTCTTACCTTTTCGGCATCATTCAGGTTGTGGTTTGGACACTTTCTCAAGAGTGCCTTGAATCGTTCCCATGTCTCTCCTAGTGATTCATCATTATTTTGAGAAAAAGAATGTATGGCTGTCATTGCTTCAAAATATTTCGAAGGAGAATAAAATCTTTCCAAAAATTTTCTTTCAACATCGGACCAGTTTGCAAAACTACCCGGTGGACAAGATTTAAACCATTCTTTTGCTTTACCAATCAATGAAAAAGGAAAAAGTCTCATGTAAACAGACTCTTCTTGATTAGGTTCAAAACCAATTATGCTGCATAACTCATAAAAAATAGTTAAATGTTCATATGGTTCTTCATGATTTAAACCAGTAAATTGATTGTTTTGAATAATATTTAAAGTAGCAGGTTTAATCTCCACTGGAACAACAGGTCCTTGAAACATTCCCGAAACTCGGGGTGGACCATTAATAGCAGCAAACTGTCCCAATGTTCTCCTTTCAGCAGTCATATTTGAATTTTCAAAATTTTTAGAAGTAGAAGAAGATTTAGTTTGTGTTTTAGATTTCAAAGACTTGATTTTCTTTACAAAATTTTCTATCTCAGGATCAAAAAATATTTTACCTGTGGTAGATCGAGTTTGCATACACAAACTAGAAAAGAAAGTTAGTGTAACAATAAGTAAAAGTAAATAAAATTTTTTTAACTAAGGTAAAGAAAATATTTACCACGGTAATTAAAGATTTACTATTTTACTGAAACAATTCAATCCCCGGTGACGGCGCCAGAAAACTTGTTAACCCGGTGATAGCATCTCAACCGTTTGTTTCCACCACCGGGTTGTTAATTGGCAAGCGCACCAATTGTTTGTAGTTTTCAAAATTTAGATATCGTTCCACTGGGATTGAAAGTCCAATAACAACAGTAATTTTCTATTCACTATGGTAAATGTGAAGAAAGTTATAGACAAAAGAATGATTTATATACAATTTATACAATATTCACAGGATAGCATGATTGAGTAGTTCATGAGCTAAAAAGAAAATAAAAGTCTATCTAAAAAGTTGAGTTGCAATCTAGAATAGGTAAGATACTTGAGATAAACACAGATAAACAAATTATGTTGGAAATTGGATCCCTAATCTAGAATAACAATGAGGAACTCAAGACATGCATATTTAATCATCAAGTTTCATGTCATTACAGCTTAAAATCATTATAACTGATCCCTCATGATATAAATTCTAAGAATTCACCGTAAAGTCCGATCCCTCGTGAGCTTTCTCAGTAAAAACTTGCATTAAGACCTGGCCTTATGGCAACAATGGTTAACAACCCCTATAGAATTGAGATACCAAGGGTATTCCAGCTTTTACTTTCGTCAAAACAAGTTTCAATACGGCATGAATAATCATTCTCCCGTTTGACATTCATACTAATAAAACAAGTTTCAATACACATGAAAATCATTCTCCTGTCTGACGTTCATATTAATAAAAGGTTGAAATACTAACATGGACTTGAATCATAAACATGCAGAGGTCGAATTTACAACATTATACTCAATAGATTAGTTCACCAATTCCAACATAAACAAATTAGTTACACATGGTGAAAGTAAAAACAACACTTACAGAGTTTGACATTATGATAAGTCTTGAAAAGACTTAATTATTCCTCTAATTATTTAACATAATTTACTAAGTATTGTTTAGTTTTATTATTATTATTTAATAATTTGATAAGAATTCATGTTGTAGTTAATTGTTTCAAAAGTATGCTATTTATGTAAGAAACCGATTGAAAATATTAATTAGATAAGGAATTTTGAAGTATTTATAAATTCACTAAGCAGCCAGCGTATAATTGCTAGGCAAGTAGCTGTTTATTGGTGCAGGAACAGGGCGGACTCAAGATAAGAAGAAAATTCCGAGTGAAATCCTACAAATCCGAGCAGAAATTGATAAATCCGAGTGAGACTTCCTGAATCCGACTGAAAAGAGCCCAAATACTGACTAAGCGAGACTTCAAGTAAGCTAACTTAAGAAGACTCCCAAGACACCGACTCCGAAAGAGAACAAGGACTCGGAATATTGCATGAAGAACCCGAACGCCAACTGCAGAGTACCGATTAAATAATCAACTCGCTCAAGCGGGAGTTAAATTCGCTAAAGCGAAGGATTAAAATTAGCTCAAGCGAAGCAATCACGCTTGAGCGAGAAAGCCATTCTGTATTACATATTTCCAATTCGCCCAAGCTTCGCCATAACGCTTAAGCGACCAACCAACACTGTAGTACAATTCATGAACTCGCCCAAGTGAGAGTTTAATCCGCTCAAGCGAGAACCCAGCAGCTGAAGGGAAAAGCAGTAACTTAAACCCTGTTTCTTCCCTCCAATAACACACACCTGGTGCAATACTGTTTCCGCTTCCATTGCCTTCTTCTCCTGCAACCTTAGTAACTTAAGTAGTGAACTGTCAATTAGCTGGAGCTGAGCTGTACATTAGCTAAGGTTGAGCTGGATCCTGTTAAGAGCTGAGCTGTAATTAGTTAGTTATTTTGTAAACTATGTAATTAAGTAGTGTTAGTCGTTAGCTGAGGTGGTCCGAAGGTATCAGTTAAGTTAGTTAGGTAAAAACTTATAAATAGGTTGTACATACTCTGTAAAAAAATGAAGGGTGGCAAGACTAATAGTAGCGTGTGTAGAGACACAGAGCAAAATAATACAATTTTATTTTTTCCATTTCCAATCTCTCACTACATTTTTCATCTCTCTAAACTCTCTCCTCCATGACGTTCCATAATCCTTCGATGGAACTGAAGTCTATGGAGTTCTAAATCCATAAGGTTGGGATTGTGAAGGTGAACAATGGAATCTTGAAGCTGTGAGTAAGTAGATTGGCTTCGAAGATCTTGAGGCGAACAAGCTGAGGAGTGGAGCAGAATTGCTGGATTGACAAATCCAGAACGGATGAAGAACTTCACCAGTGAGGAATCATGGCTGAAGCTTAGGTAACTTCCAGCTTTCTAACTAGTTCAGGCCTAATCAATTTAGGTGAATAGTTAGAGTTCAACCTCCAATTTCGCATTAGATTCTTAGGTTAATCGAGCACTTAAGGAATTAAGGTTCATTGCTTAAGAATTAGTGTTTTTCACCTAAGGAATTAGGGAATAACCACAAGCGGATTGTCCTCTAGATTGTGAAGTTTGATTTTCTTTTAATCACTTTCCACTTTTCATCTTAACTCTGTTTCTCAAAATATAAAAACAACTATAAAACACTAAAACCATAAAAACCGAATGAATTTCATGTATTTTCTGTTGGTTCAGCTTGTACTAGTCCTAGATTGAGGTATTTACCACAATCCCTGTGAGACGATCAAATATATTACAATTTTAACGACTGGTGCGCTTGCCATGAGTGTGAATCCGAGAGTCATATTTCATTTTACTAAGATTTTACCATCAATTTAATGACTCGGGATTTCAGCACCAAGTTAATGGCGCCGTTGCCGGGGATTGTTGAGTAATATCAACAATCCTTGGACCGGTACTAGACTGAACCATTTGCTTTTGTTTCTGTGTGCAGTCAATACGCATTTTTCTTAGTAGTTATTGTTTCAAGTAGTCGTAGCTGTTAGTTGTTTTTGTTGTGTTAACAATTGTTGTATGCAGTCAAGGAGCAGAGGAGAACCTTTCTTCTTTGATCCTGACATTGATTTGTTAGAACGTAGATTAAGAAAAGAGAAAAAGCAAAAAGAAGAAAAAGAAATGGAACAGAGGAGAGTTACACTAGGTGACTACTCCCGGCCGACTGAAGAAGGATCGCAAGCTAGCATCCTTAGGCCACCGATTGCAGCTAACAATTTTGAATTAAAACCAGCCTTACTGTAGTTGGTAAGAAATGAACAATTTGGAGGAAGTGAGGTTGAGGACCCAAATTTACATTTAGCAACTTTCCTCCAAATTTGTGATACAGTAAAAATGAATGGAGTCCCTGAGGAGGCAATCCGACTAAGGTTGTTTCCATTTTCTCTGAGGGACCGAGCAAAAGCCTGGTTGCAGAGTCAACCGAGAGGCAGTATTTCTACCTGGGAGGATTTGCAAAGGAAATTTTTGATTAAATACTTTCCTCCTTCTAAATATGCAAAGCTGCGCAGTGAAATCACATGTTTCCAGCAAAGGGAAGGTGAGTCCTTGATGGAAGCATGGGATAGGTATAAAGAAAGTCTGAGGAGATGTCCTCATCATCAGATTTCCGATGTACAGCAGGTGACTATTTTCTATAATGGTGTTAGGCCAGCTACCAGAGTTTTGATAGATGCCTCGGCTGGAGGCTCATTAACAACTAAAACTGTAGAAGAAGCTATATAGCTGATTGATGTGATGGCTTCTAACGAATGCCTGATTAGTGAGAGAAACCAAGTCCCTAGGAGAGGAATATTAGAATTAGAAGCACAAGATGCGTATTTGGCTCAGAGTAAATTGATGACTCAGGCTTTGGAAAAATTAAGCATTCAGATTTCAGAACTCCAAAAGCCGAGCCAAGTTTCTATGATCAATTGTGATTTTTGTGGTGGAGACCATGAAAATGGAATGTGTGATCCAGTTGTGCCTTCCGAGCAAGTGAATTATATGGGGCAGCAACAGTATCAAAGGAATTATCCTTCTAATTCCTTTAATCCTAATTACAGGAGCCACCCCAATTTTTCCTGGCAGAAAGGTCCACATCTGAATCAGAATATACCACCGAGTCAACCCACTAATAAACCACAACAACCTTCTCACTCTCTTGTTAAAGAAAAATCCGAACTCGAGAATGTACTTTCTCAGTTTATCCAGGCCACTCAGGCCAGTTTTAAGAATCAGGAAGCATCCATAAGGAATTTAGAAAATCAAGTAGGACAGCTTTCTAAACAATTAGCTGAGAGGCAAGCAGGCAATTTCCCTGGAGATACCGAGGTAAATCTAAGGGAACATTGCAAGGCTATAATTACTAGGAGTGGAAAGATTATTTCTCCATCTCCGAGTCAAGAAATAGGCTCAGAAAAAGGAAACGAAATAATACAGGAAATCGAGCAGGATAATAAAAATAAAATAGAAAATAAGAATGAATTGGAAAAAGAAAAAGAAAATAAAGTCCATCAAAAGAAAAAGAAAAAGGTTGATTTGATTCTGGAGGAAGCTTCTAAGCTGACTCCTGAAAAACTAAGGAATGCTCCATTTCCGCACAGGTTTAAAAAGCAAATAGAGGAGCAGAAGTTTGCTAGGTTCTTAGAGGTCTTTAAGAAACTTTACATTAATATCCCTTTTGCTGAGGCATTGCAGGAGATGCCTTCTTATGCAAAATTTTTAAAAGAACTATTGTCTAAGAAGAGGAAGCTTAGGGGGGATGAAATGATTACTCTCACTCAAGAGTGTAGCGCAATCATTCAAAAGAAACTTCCCCAAAAGCTAGAAGATCCTGGATCTTTCACAATACCGTGTGCAATAGGGGATGTTCATGTAGGAAGTGCTCTCTGTGATCTAGGAGCCAGTATAAACCTGATGCCTTTATCTTTAATGAAAAAACTGGGAATTAATGACTTGCAACCGACTCGCATGTCCTTGCAGTTGGCTGACAGGTCCATTAAATATCCCCAAGGCATGCTGGAAGATTTGTTAGTAAAAGTTGATAAATTCATCTTTCCAGCAGACTTCATAGTGCTAGACATGGAAGCTGACCGAGAGATCCCTTTGATCTTAGGTAGACCCTTCCTAGCTACTGGTAGAGCATTAATTGATGTGGAAAAGGGTGAACTCATACTGAGAGTTCAGGAGGAACAAGTAATTTTTAACGTCTTCAATTCCATGAAACATCCGACTGAACGGATGGATTGCCTAATGATTGAAGAGGTTGAAAATTACCAGACCCCCTTACTGCTAAAAACTAAGGAAGAGGCTTTACAAACTTTTTTAGAGGATGACTTTGATTCTGAGACCGAGTCAATTGACTCTCACTTGGAAATACTGGACCTACTAGAAGTTTTAGAAGTAGGTGATTTAGAAGAGAGAAATGATTTGGAAACTACTGAAGATGAGAAAAGAAGGGAAGTTTTGGAAGAAAAATATGATTTAAAACCTTTACCTTCTCATCTAAAATATGTTTTCCTGAGAGGAAATGACACTCATCCTATAATTATTAATTCCGACTTAAAAGAAGAGGATGAGAATAAACTAGTTGGGGTATTAAAAGCTCATGAATCTGCCATTGGCTGGAACATTTCTGACTTGAAGGGAATCAGTCCATCTTTTTGTATGCACAAAATCCTGATGGAGGATGACTATTCCCCTGTTGTTCAGCCACAACGCAGACTGAACCCCATTATGAAGGAAGCAGTGAGAAAAGAAGTGGTCAAGCTCCTTGATGCAGGAATCATTTACCCGATCTCAGACAGCACTTGGATTAGCCCAGTCCAAGTGGTGCCCAAGAAAGGAGGAATGACGACTGTAAAAAATGACCAGGGTGAAATCATTGCCACTCGGCCAACTACCGGCTGGAGGATGTGCATTGATTATAGAAGGCTGAATAACTCTACTCGGAAGGATCATTTCCCCCTTCCGTTTGTTGATCAAATGCTCGAGAGGTTATCAGGACATGAGTACTATTGTTTTCTTGATGGGTACTCGGGTTATAACCAAATTGTGGTTGACCCGAAGGATCAAAAAAAGACTGCCTTCACATGTCCCTATGGAATCTTTGCATACAGGCGCATGCCGTTCGGCTTGTGCAACGCCCCAGCAACCTTCCAAAGGTGCATGCTGGCAATTTTTGGGGATATGGTAGAAAAATTTATTGAGGTATTCATGGATGACTTCTCGGTATTTGGGAGTAATTTTGACACATGCCTCAGCAACTTAGCTAAAGTGCTGATGAGATGTCAAGAGACTAATCTCGTTCTTAACTGGGAAAAATGCCACTTTATGGTTAAGGAAGGGATAGTCCTTGGTCATAGGATTTCTGCTGAGGGCATGCAGGTGGACCGAGCAAAAGTTGAAATTATTGAAAAACTTCCTCCTCCGATCAATGTGAAAGGAGTAAGGAGTTTTCTAGGATGTGCTGGGTTCTATAGAAGATTCATAAAAGATTTTTCAAAAATAGCTAAGCCTTTGACCGATTTGCTTGTGAAAGATCAGGTGTTTGCATTTAATGAAAACTGTGTCAAGGCATTTGAAAAATTAAAACAAAGTTTGACTTCAGCTCCGATCCTTGCATCACCCGACTGGTCTTTACCGTTTGAATTGATGTGTGATGCAAGTGACTTTGCAATCGGAGCTATACTAGGTCAGAAAAAAGAGAAATTAACTCATGTGATTTATTATGCTAGTAAAGTGTTAAATGAAAATCAAATACATTACACCACGACTGAAAAAGAAATGCTTGCTGTGGTGTATGCATTTGATAAATTTCGTGCATACTTGATTGGTGCCAAAGTCATTGTATATACAGACCACTCGGCAATCAAGTATTTACTAGCTAAAAAAGAGTCTAAGCCGAGATTGATTAGGTGGGTTCTGCTACTTCAAGAGTTTGAGTTAGAAATACGAGACAAAAAAGGAGTAGAGAACTCGGTTGCAGACCAATTGTCTCGTCTGGAAGCTGAGTCGGATTCTGTCCTGATAAAAGAAGAATTTCCAGACGAAAAGTTGATGGCCATTATGACTGGGCCATGGTACGCTGACATGGCAAACTTTAAAAGTGCCTCAGTGGTACCTGATGGTTGGACATCCCAAATGAGAAAAAAATTCTTTCATGATAGTAAGGCTTTTCTTTGGGATGATCCATTTTTGTTTAAAATAGGCATAGATGGAGTAATCAGGCGCTGTGTGCCTGAATCCGAGCAAGAAAGGCTCCTGTGGCACTGCCACGATTCTTATTATGGAGGCCATCATGGTGCCTCCCGTACCGCAGCGAAGATATTACAGAGTGGCTTTTACTGGCCAACTATCTTTCAGGATTCTAAGGAATATGTCAAAAGGTGTGACAAATGTCAAAGGAGTGGAGGTCTCTCCACAAAAGCTGGCATGCCTTTGATGAACATTCTAATTGTGGAATTATTTGATGTTTGGGGTATCGACTTCATGGGACCTTTCCCTAAGTCGTTCTCCAACGAATACATTCTGGTTGCTGTGGACTACGTCTCCAAATGGGTGGAGGCAATTCCGACCAGAGCCAATGATGCACAGGTTGTGCTTAGGTTCATTAAGAAGAATATTTTCTCTAGGTTTGGAGTTCCGAGAGTAATTATTAGTGATGGGGGTTCACACTTTTGCAATAAGATAATGGAAAAAGCCTTGCGTCACTATGAGGTTTTACATAAGATATCCACTCCTTACCATCCACAGACTTGTGGACAAGTCGAATTGTCAAATAGAGAAATAAAGAGAATTTTAGAAAAAGTGGTCAAAAAATCCAGAAAAAATTGGTCGGTAAAATTAGATGATGCATTGTGGGCTTACCGAACAGCTTTCAAAACTCCGATTGGCATGTCCCCGTATTAACTGGTGTACGGTAAGGCTTGCCATCTCCCTGTGGAGTTGGAACACAAAGCGTGGTGGGCCACAAAACTATTAAACATGGACTGTGACCAGTCTCAGGAGGAAAGAGTTTTGAAACTCCATGAATTAGAGGAGTTCCGACTCAACGCTTATCAAAGTGCCTCCATTTATAAGGAGAAAACAAAGAAATGGCATGATAAGCGAATTAATAAGAAAGAGTTTCAGAAGGACGATCAGGTTTTGTTATTCAATACCCGACTGAAACTCTTCCCTGGAAAACTTAGATCCAAGTGGTCTGGGCCTTTTACTGTAAATGAAGTTTTCCCTCATGGTGCAGTCGAACTAAAAGATCCGACTACCGATCAGTTTTTCAAGGTGAATGGCCAGCGACTCAAACTCTACTTTGGAGGAGAGTTTGATAGGCAGAAAACCTCCTTGTTACTGAAACCATCTTCTTAAATACAATAAGGTCAAGCTAGTGACCTTAAAGAAGCGCTCTAGGGAGGCAGCCCTATGTCCCGATTGTTTTGTTTAGAACTGTGAATAAAATAAAAGTGTGAAGTTGAAGAAGGAAATCCGAGTTGATTCTTCTATTTTCGCTCAGGCGAAGCACTGGTAGCTTAGGCGAGCCAATGCTGATTGTTGTTTCGCACTTAGGGGAAAATTGTACTAAGTTGAGTGAAAATAGTACGCTCGGATAATTGTTACTTCGTCGTAACCCTTCTTCCCGACTGAACTTCACTCGGTATTTTTCAATAAATTGCTGCGAATAAAAAGGAAGACTTGGAAAGAATTCTGATCGTTGATGTAATGAACGGGTCAGATAATGAAAAGTGACTTATTTCAGTCGGCTTTTCACCACTCGGATTCCTCAGTCATCACAATCAGTATTGTATCCATTAGTCTCATTTACACGCAGCCTTTTATTCATTCATCCACTCGGCTTTCTCTAGTACTCAATTTCTTCCACTCGGCTCCCTCACTCTTCACTCAGTTTCTTTCATTTATCTTTCACTCGTCCTTCTTTTCATGAATTCTGTTATCCATTCTTCTTCTCAGTCGTTGATTCACTTGTTCTTTCAATCTACTCTTTCTTCTTCGTTCCTTCACCCATTTCTCCGTAATTTTCTCACTCACTCGTCACTCAGTGTCTTATTCCCTCGCCCGATCTCTTTATCCGGTTGTTCTTTCAATCTACTTTTATTCATTCCCCCACTTGGTATCTCTTTCATGCGTCTCTTTCTGCAGTCTCTTTTTCAGTCACTTGGTTTCTCACTAGATCACTCGGTTTCTTCCACTCGCTCTTGCATTTAATCATCTCCTTCAACCGATCGGTATACCTTTCACTCATCTCCTTCACTCAGAATATTCTCATTCATTCTTCCATCCACTGGTTTTTTTTTCATCCACCCTCAATCTACTCGTCTTTCTTCCACTCGGTCACTCTTTCTTTTTCATTCCTCACCTATCATTCAGTCTTTCATTATCGCATTCTATCTTTTATCCATTCGTTTTTCCACTTGTTGTTTCATTCACTCAGTTTTGATCTTAATTTTCCGTTTGTCTTTTATTCATTGGGTGTGCTCGTTGTTTTGTTTACTCTTCCACTCATCCTTTACCACTTAGTATCTCTATTCACTCGGTATCTTTCTCCACTCTCACTCGATCTTTCATTCACTCGGTTCTTCATTCCCTAGTAAATCCTTCACTCGTCTTCATTTTCTCATTTTTCATTCAATCAGTATTCTTTCTCGTCTATCCTTCACTCATCTTTGTTCACACGGTCGGTTAGCTATTCTTTCCTGTCCTTTCACTTGTTGTTATATTTGTCCGACCTCTTGCTGTTTGTTCATTCGTTTTTTCACTTTTACCCGGTTTAATCCACTCGGTATTCATTTACCCGTTGTTTCACTCCACTTATTTTTCTTTCTTAGTTTTCTCACGCTGTCGATTTTTCGTTTTCATCTACTCGTGTTTCATTCGCGATTGTCACACTCAATTTCTTGTCTTCGCGTTTTTCATTCCCTGAGTTTCTCCATTGTATTCGTTTTATTCACCCGGTCTTTCAGTTACTCGGTATTTCATTCATTCCATTTTGTCACTCCTGTCATTTTTATTCTTTGCCCGAACTCTCATTGTCATTCACTCATTCTTCATATCTCCGATCTATATTACTCAGTTTCATCCACTCGTCCTTTCTTTCGCTCAGCCTTACTCTCATTCGTTCTTTCTTCCACGCACTTCTTTGTTCACTCATACCTCACGACGATTGTTCACTCGTCCATTCATTGTCACACTCGGTTCTCATACACTTATCTTCATTCATCCATTCTTTTACTCATTCTGTGATCCATTCGGTACCTTTTTCATTCAGTGTTTTATTCACTTTTTCATCACTCAGTTCCTTATTCACTAGATTTCTCGCTAGTTCATTCAGTTCCTTCATTTACTCATCTCTTTCATCGATCGGTATACCCTTTCCTCATTTCCATTCGGTCACCCTCTTTTCCGTTCCTCACCCGTCAGTTAGCTTTTCAGTTATGCATTCATTCTTTCCCTTTCATTTACTCAGACTTGCGTTGTTCACCTCATTCGTTGATCAACTATTCAATCACTCGGTACCTATTTCCATTCTCACTCGGTTATCATCCTTTCACCCGTTTCTGGAAAATTGAATTCTTCGTTATAAAAGAAAAGTCCTTTCAGTTTCCAACCTTCAGTACCTGTGTTGAACTTAAGCTGAAGACGAAACGACACTTTCTAATTTCTGAGAAAGGTATCACCTTTTCACTTCTTTCACTTCGCAGTTCATAGTTATTATCTTCTTGTTTCATTATTATTGTTTTCCACTGTTCATAAGCCATGCATCTCACAGTTTGGTTTGCTGTGTTTCTCTTGGATTTCTGTTCTTATTTTTGTTTTATTAGGTTGTTTATCATCGTTATTTTAACATTCATCATGAAGAGAAGATCTCAAAGACTTTTACAGAAACCTAGACCAAACTTCGCAGAAGGAAGTGTGTGAAGGAAACAATTAGATACTGAAAGAGAAGTGGCCACCATCACTATTTTTGATTCATCTGTCCAGGTCCCTAGTCGAAGTCAGGACCAAGGGGATGTATCTCCTCTGGTGCAAAGGAATGTCCCTCCTGCCAGTGAGGAAAATGAGTCACCAGAGGTGGAAAGTATCAAAGCTGATGAAAACTGTGCTGAGAACTTTAAAACCGTAGAAATAGAACGTCCCAAGCAATTTGTAGGAGCTGGTTCATCTTCTTCTTCCTCTGACATTCTTTTAATATTACAGGAATTGCAGGTTGTGAAGAAGATGCAACTTGAAATTTACGATCGGGTGTTGAACCACGATCAGATGCTTAGGAAGATTGCTTCGAAGCTGAGGGTTGCGCATTCATCGGAAATGGGAGCACCACCTGATAGGGATGCGTGGTTAGCTTCCATTGGATTCACGATTTTCCCCCAGCAGGACAAGGACGATGAAGCCCAAAATGTTTAAGCAGTGGTGCCACGTTTTTATAATGTTTCTTATGTATTAGTTTAAAGTTATTGTATTTGCTTACTGAACACTAAACTTATCTTATTTTTAATTATGTAATGAAATTTTACTTTCATGTTCAATTGTTTGTTGTTTTATTCGGTTTTTCGTATGTATTGGTAAAATCCATGAGTCCCGATCCGATTACGCGTTTCCAAGCACTGCCATTCAGGTAAAAGGGAAGTATTCTAGTACCCCGACTCCTTATTTAATTTTTTTTTCGAGTCTTTATTTGATAAAATATGATAATTATATTTAATTTCCAAATCCATCTTCATAATTTAAAAAGTTTGCTGATTCGTTAAGCTGTAGTCAGATAAATTAATTGATCGGTTTTTGCTTAACTCATGCTCTCTGACCATAACTATTATTCATCCTTAGTTAAAATGTTTACTCGGCATGCTAGTTAGCATTCTAGATGTATGATCTTACATTAAGTTTGGGGACAAGGCTGGCTGATTAAATGTTATAATTGTATGAGCTTTTGAGCCTGTTTTATCTTTTCCGAGTGAGCTTGCATGCTAGTTAGTGAGACAGAATTTGCCTCAGTTCTTGCTACTTGTCGTATGTCAACCAATCGGAAATGATGAAGGCCTTCTTTGATTATTTAGCCAAGGCCAAAAATAACCTTCCTAATATATTAATCATCCTTTGACCCAATAATATGTTTGAGCCTGAAACCTTTTCATTCGTTTTATGCACCTAACATTACAAGCCTATTTATCCAAGAAAAAAACCCAACTAGAGTACCCTGGATGTTCCACTGGTGAATTAATCGGTTTTTGCTTATTGCTAGGGACTAGCAATCTCTAAGTTTGGGGATGAAGAGTGTGCCTAACAGTAATTAAGGACACACTCCGACCTTGATTATGGATAAATATGTAGAAAAATAAAAGGAAGAAGGGCAAAGCCGAGAGAAAAATGAACAAAGTACTGAAAAGAAAAAGAGGTGCAAAGCACCAAAAAGAAAAAAAAAGAAAAGAAAGAAAAGAAAAAAAGAGAAGTCCGAAGGACTAAAAGAAAAAAGAAGGTGCAAAGCACCGAAAGTATTAAATAGGCATCCAGTCGGAAAAGTTAAGAGAGTTGTTAGTAGAAGGCAAGTAAGTTAGAATCGAGGCAAAGCATCAGTGGGCACATCTTGTAACCAGAAAAACAATAATTGAGCCTGTAGCCGAGCCCCATTATAAGCTTAAAAAGCCCTTACGGATCCGATTGAGTTGGCATATTTCATGATGTTTAGAACTGTTGCAAGCCTATGTTTATCTAACAAGTATACAGGTGCTGAGTGCATTTTATTTACCCTACACACCGAGAGAAGAGTTAAACACCGACCAGTGAGGAAAGCATCAGCAACTTGTCTTCCAAAGGAGGTGTAAGTTTTTATACTTTTAGAAAATGCGAGAAGAAAGCATGATCGGTATTCAATAATTATAGTATGAATTAAGTTAAGGAAAGATTGACTGTGTTGATCAATTACTGATTGATAATTAATCTGAATATTTGCTTGAGGACAAGCAAAGTTTTAAGTTTGGGGATGTGATAAGTCTTGAAAAGACTTAATTATTCCTCTAATTATTTAACATAATTTACTAAGTATTGTTTAGTTTTATTATTATTATTTAATAATTTGATAAGAATTCATGTTGTAGTTAATTATTTCAAAAGTATGCTATTTATGTAAGAAACCGATTGAAAATATTAATTAGATAAGGAATTTTGAAGTATTTATAAATTCACTAAGCAGCCAGCGTATAATTGCTAGGCAAGTAGCTGTTTATTGGTGCAGGAACAGGGCGGACTCAAGATAAGAAGAAAATTCCGAGTGAAATCCTACAAATCCGAGCAGAAATTGATAAATCCGAGTGAGACTTCCTGAATCTGACTGAAAAGAGCCCAAATACTGACCAAGCGAGACTTCAAGTAAGCTAACTTAAGAAGACTCCCAAGACACCGACTCCGAAAGAGAACAAGGACTTGGAATATTGCATGAAGAACCCGAACGCCAACTGCAGAGTACCGATTAAATAATCAACTCGCTCAAGCGGGAGTTAAATTCGCTAAAGCGAAGGATTAAAATTAGCTCAAGCGAAGCAATCACGCTTGAGCGAGAAAGCCATTCTGTATTACATATTTCCAATTCACCCAAGCTTCGCCATAACGCTTAAGCGACCAAACAACACTGTAGTACAATTCCCGAACTCGCCCAAGCGAGAGTTTAATCCGCTCAAGCGAGAACCCAGCAGCTGAAGCGAAAAAGCAGTAACTTAAACCCTGTTTCTTCCCTCCAACAACACACACCTGGTGCAATACTGTTTCCGCTTCCATTGCCTTCTTCTCCTGCAACCTTAGTAACTTAAGTAGTGAACTGTCAATTAGCTGGAGCTGAGCTGTACATTAGCTAAGGTTGAGCTGGATCCTGTTAAGAGCTGAGCTGTAATTAGTTAGTTATTTTGTAAACTATGTAATTAAGTAGTGTTAGTCGTTAGCTGAGGTGGTCCGAAGGTATCAGTTAAGTTAGTTAGGTAGAAACTTATAAATAGGTTGTACATACTCTGTAAAAAAATGAAGGGTGGCAAGACTAATAGTAGCGTGTGTAGAGACACAGAGCAAAATAATACAATTTCATTTTTTCCATTTCCAATCTCTCACTACATTTTTCATCTCTCTAAACTCTCTCCTCCATGACGTTCCACAATCCTTCGATGGAACTGAAGTCTATGGAGTTCTAAATCCATAAGGTTGGGATTGTGAAGGTGAACAATGGAATCTTGAAGCTGTGAGTAAGTAGATCGGCTTCGAAGATCTTGAGGCGAACAAGCTGAGGAGTGGAGCAGAATTGCTGGATTGACAAATCCAGAACGGATGAAGAACTTCACCAGTGAGGAATCATGGCTGAAGCTTAGGTAACTTCCAGCTTTCTAACTAGTTCAGGCCTAATCAATTTAGGTGAATAGTTAGAGTTCAACCTCCAATTTCGCATTAGATTCTTAGGTTAATCGAGCACTTAAGGAATTAAGGTTCATTGCTTAAGAATTAGTGTTTTTCACCTAAGGAATTAGGGAATAACCACAAGCGGATTGTCCTCTAGATTGTGAAGTTTGATTTTACTGAATTGCATGTTTCTTGAGGAAATTGTGAGCTGAAGCAATCCTGACCTGTTTTCTTTTAATCACTTTCCACTTTTCATCTTAACTCTGTTTCTCAAAATATAAAAACAACTATAAAACACTAAAACCATAAAAACCGAATGAATTTCATGTATTTTCTGTTGGTTCAGCTTGTACTAGTCCTAGATTGAGGTATTTACCACAATCCCTGTGAGACGATCAAATATATTACAATTTTAACGACTGGTGCGCTTGCCATGAGTGTGAATCCGAGAGTCATATTTCATTTTACTAAGATTTTACCATCAATTTAATGACTCGGGATTTCAGCACCACATTACGAAGACGATGGGAACTTCACAATACAACGATCACAATACACCAAAACACACTCAAGTATCTAGAAAACTATTCTAGAACTACAACTCACAAAAGTACTCAAAGTCGAGCACAAAGAGAGAAAAGAAGAGAAGTGAATGAGAATGGGATGGGATGGGATGCCTAGAATGGTGTTGGATGGCCCTATTTATAGGGCTGAGCAAGGGTGCTGACGCTACGCGTCACACCCCTGACTCAGCCTCCATTAAACACTTGATAATGGCCACTTCAAATTATTAAATTTGATCATGCCTGGCCACATGAACATGTTTCCACCGAGTTTTGGCCTTTCATGCTGAGTGGGGTGGCCCTTGGTGCTGACTGGAGTGCCCATTATTGGGTCCAAGTGGAGTGGTTGGCCAAAGTGGAGGTGGAGACCACGCAGCACTGACGCTACATGTGGCGGTGACGGGTAGCATCCGCATCAAAAATAGCTGTTGATGCTACGCGTGGGGTGAGGCTACGCGTCAGCTCCTTCAGTGTAATTTTCTCTTGATTTCTTAACTTTTTCACTGCAAAACTAGAGAAAATTGATCAAGGGCAGATTATTTCCAACAACATCCATTTATCGAATTCAAAGCCTAATTTTCTCACAAATTAAACTAATTTTTATAACTTTTGTGAAATTTTTATTAAAATATTTATTGTAAATTTGAGGACTAACAAGGCTGCAATGTACCATTGAATAGTAACAACACAATCCATTATTAAATTAACAACAAAAACTAAATATTTATTAGACTTTTACTCTCTATGAAGTGGCACAAGGTACACAGTCTTGTCTGAGGCATGCATCCAATTCTGGATGTATGCCTGAATCTCCTCCTTGCTGTTCCCACGAAGTTGTATTAGAGAGGGCTCTAGGAAATCATAAGTGTCATCGACACCTCTCTCTATGCAAAGTCTATGTAAAAACCTAATCAAATTTGCAGACGTTTAGTGTTGTAAAAAATAACAATTTAATTGACACTATCATTGAACAAAAAACATTATACTTACAACTCCCAACACTGAATCATAGAAATGTTCAACATCGTGTTCCCCATTAGGACCTCACACAAGTCAGGTCGTGCAATGTACACTGGCAACTCACTCGGGAGACCAAAAACGGATTCCTCCCATGGGACCGGGATAGTAAAATTGCGTAGCCCAGCCAATATGTCCCATAGTCATTCAATCGGATCAAGGGGGGCTCTGGCTTCTTTGATGGGGAAACACCCTGCTAAAATAGTTAAAAAATTAGAAGCAATTTTTGATTATTGAAACCATAACTTAATATATAATTGATGCTTGGGTAAAGAGCATACCTGGGGTCCAGAATCTAACACAAGTCTGGTCGGCCACATAAGGAAATGTCCTACAGCCTGGCCGACGAGTCGTACCTCAGAAGTTGGAATAGGAACAACTGCATCTGCCTCGAGGACCTGTACAACTGAAATCCTTGACACACCATCAGGCAATTTCTGATGGTGAACTAAAGGGCCTAGGTTATACACTGAACCAATGGCAACTGGCTCTTCCACTCCATCCACAAATAGGTCACACTAACGGTAGTCTCCAAGATTTACGTCGTCATCATCACCGTCAGGTGCAGCACATGACCCCTTTGTGCTGACCCGCCTAGTCTGCATAATTACACAACATTTTGAAGTTATTCAAGAAATAATGATAACGAATCATAGGTGATTCAATTAAATAATGTATAATGTAACTTGTGGGTCTACCACCGATGGCGTAGGTTGACATTGTTAACTGAATGACACCATTATCTCACTCCGAAACTGTGCCATCTCCTCCTGAAGCAGCCTCTGCATTTCCTCCTTTATCTCTGTCTTCACTGCAGCAACCTTGTCCTCAAAGGTCTTCTCCAAATCAGATATGGATTGCAAAGGGGTGGAGGGACGGCCGAAATAGGTTCAAAGGCCTGCGGAGAAAGAATAATTAGAAATAAAAATGTTATCATACAGAATCTAAGACTATTAATGTAAACGTACCATGACCTCGACCAGTTACACGTACTCGTCCAGGGTGCTCTGGTCGGCCGATGGCGGCGATCAATATATCATCCTTACCATGTGACACAAATGACCCTTGGGTCGACTGCTCAACCAAAGAATCCTGTAACCAAAACTCAGTGATTAGTGTTATTAGGGTTTGATGGACAATTAACATTTCATAAAAAGTATTGAGAAGCTTTGTACTTACAATCCCGAGACAACCTCCTCAACATGTGATGAAGTGTACTGACCACTCTTCTTCGTCCTCGCACGCTTCCATTTTTCATGTCGTGCAGGTGGGGAGGGGGGATCCACAATAGTAGCATCAGAGTGGCTACCTTGATGTTGCCTAGCTTTCTCCTCCACTATCCGATCCTCCAACAATTGGTAACCCCCACGTGACAACCTGTGAGGGCAGTCATTTTTCCCCTAAATTTCCTGTGCTTTCATGCGTCTGGCCTGCATTAAACACAATTAAAAGACACATATGGGTTATACATTCTCTGATAACTATAAAAACATAATCAGTAAAAGATACATACAATAAAGTCGTCTGTGTGCCTGGATGCCACAAACGCATCCTAAGTCTGTCGATCTATGGATGTGTATTTATCTCCAGGGAACTCACCCTGCTTCTTCCCGTAGACATACCTAACATTTAAAATATTTGAATTAAGTAATTGATAACTTAAAACATGATGATTTTAAACTAACTTTATATTTTAAAATTAAAATATACGTGGAGGTCAGGTTGCTCTTGAATGTCCTCCATCGGTCAGCGATCTCAGACATGATCTTCCTACGTAGTGTATCAACTGCAGGAATATCCCAAGCATCCTACAAGTGCCAAATAAACAAGGATGAGATTATTACGCATAACAAATTACAATACGAGTAAATAAATGTATAGATAAATGTACTTACAACAACATCAGCCCAAATTGCATTCTTCACAACCTCCTCAACACCATCCCAATCAGGGATAATGATGGACACCTTCGACCATGCCAAGACACCTAAGTAACTCTGAAACTTGGCGGCGTTGGGTCCTGAAGTCCTCCCGGTGAAAATATCAATGTCAACGTGGGTCCTCTGACCCTGATGGGGCCTAAGTGCAACACTGGTCATCCAGGTAACACCTCTCCTCCTAGCTGAGGAATCTGTGCTCTGGGAGTCAGATCTCACATGTGAATCCTGATCAGCCATAGGTATTTGTTCAGAAAAACAAAAATATAATTGGTGAGTATAATAAACCAGCTTTAGCAAACAAGAATCAATTTATAAACATGATGAATGATATCCCAACCATACCCTATGTTTCCCACAGACCCTCCTGGTGGTCATTACGAGTCGCAACTATATCATCTATGAGATCTTCCACAATGTCGGTTGGTGTACGTGTTGTTAGACAAGGTATGTCTAGGACATCAAGACATGGATCCTCAATGTTGTGTCTACCTTGGAGAACAACTGACCATCGTTTATCTGATGGGTCAACAACGTAGAAAACTTGTTTTACTTGAGCTGCCATAATGAAAGGCTCCTCCTTATGACCAACCTTGTTTAAGTCCACTAACGTAAAACCAAAGTCATCTATTCTGACACCATTTTTGCTATCAACCCATTTATATTTAAAAACAGGAACTGCGAAACGACCATAATCAACTTCCCATATATCTTCAATGACACCAAAATAACATAACTCAGCCATGACAGGGTTTTTGTCCTTTGAAGTGGAAAAATGCATTGATTCTGCCACAACCATAACTCCACAGTTCTGCACCGTACTCTTGTCATCTTGAATCCTTGTATAGAAAGAATAATTATTTATGTTATAGCCACAGTAAGTGATTACATTAAAGTTGGGTCCTAGTGTCAGTCGATGCAATGTCTCAGAAGCAGATGTATCTTTAAGAAGGGTCATTTGGAACCACTGCATGAACGTTTTGTTGTGTTCGTTCAACACCTACTTTTCAGCCATTCTAGGGTTGTTTCTTTTGACTATGTCTTTATGTGCAACTAAATATGGGAGCACAACATCTGTGTTGTTCAAAATATAAAAGTGTGCTTGGAGTACTTCATCACGTGACATGCTTTTAATTTTTTTCCCAATGGTACCTTTCCCATCCAATCGCCCTTCGTGACGAGTCTTCGGAATACCAATGCTTTCAGCCTGTGACATATAATCTGTACAGAACTCAATTGCTTCCTCTGAAATGTACCTTTCTACTATCGATGCTTCGGGACGGCGTTGGTTCTTCATATAGCCTTTCAAAATTTTCATATATCGCTCGACAGGATACATCCACCTCAAGAACACTGGCCCACACAAACGGACCTCTCTCACCAAATGAATGATTAAATGTACCATTATATCAAAGAATGAAGTAGGGAAATACATTTCCAACTGGGATAGTATAAGAAACCCTTCCTGTTCCAACGCTTCTAACTCATCATGGGCGATTACTTTGGCACATATGGCATTGAAAAAAAGCACACCCTTGTTATCACATGTCTAACATTTTGAGGGAGAATGCCACGAATGGTAATGGGTAGAAATTGTTGGATCAGCATATGACAATCATGTGACTTCAAACCAACTAACTTCAGATCCTTCAAGGAAACACAAGTGTTGATGTTGGAACTATACCCAGATGGAACTTTGACACCACACAACGATTCACACAAACTTTGTTTCTCTTTTCTAGACAAGGTATGACATGCTGGCGGCACATATGTTCGTTTCCCCTTTACTTGTGGGTGCAACTCCTCACGTATACCTAACAACTCCAAGTCTAGACTCGAATTTAGGCCATCCTTTGTTTTTCTAGGTATGTTTAATAGGGTTCCAACCAAACTATCGCACACGTTTTTCTCCACATGCATCACATCAATACAGTGCCTCACATCAAGCTCTTTCCAATATGGCAGATCTAAAAATATTGACCTCTTCTTCCACGTGTTTTTTGAGATAGATTGCTTCTCAGACTTACTAAGAACCACATTAACTTCTTTCACCTTTTCATATACTTGATGACCAGACAATGGTGGGGGAGGCATTTCAAACTCTTGTGCACCATTGAACGACTTCTTCAACCTACGAAGTGGATGATTAGGTGTGAGAAACCTACGATGTCGAAGATAAACATTTTTCCTTCCATGATGTAGTCGATCAGAACTAGTTCCCTCCTCACATACAGGACACGCTTTATGTCCTTTGACGCTATAGCCCGAGAGGTTACCATACACTGGAAAATCATTGATTGTACAGAATAACATGGCCCTCAAATTGAATGATTGTCCTGTTAGCCCGTCAAACACATCAACCCCCTCTTCCTATAACATTTTCAGGTCTTTAACTAACGGAGATAAGTATACATCAATGTCGTTCCCTGGTTGTCATGGACCAGAAATCATCATTGATAACATAACGTACTTCCGCTTCATGCACAACCATGACGGCAAGTTGTAAACAAATAATAAAATAGGCCACGAACTGTGGTTTGTGCTTTGGTTCCTATATGGGTTCATGCCGTCTGTGGCTAGTGCAAGCCTAACATTTCTTGGGTCACGGGCAAAATCTGGAAACATCGTATCCATTTTCTTCCACTGTAATCCATCTGCCAGATGCCTAACTAGTCCGTCAACAACCCTTTCATCAACATGCCATCTCATAAGCTTCGCATCATCTACATTGGCAAATAGACGCTTTAGTCTTGGAACTATGGGGAGATACCACAACACCTTCGTAGGAGACCCTTTTTTCCAGAAATCATCAGAATCAACCTCTTTCTTCTTATACCGTGACACCCCACACCTAGGACATCGATGCAGCATTTTGTACTCACCACGGTATAATACACAATCATTTGGGCATGCATGTATCTTCGTATACTCCAAGCCCGTAGGACACAACACCTTTTTAGCCTCATAGTTACGGTTTGGCAAAGTGTTACCAACTGGGAGCATTTCTTTCAACAACTTAAGCAAGTCAGTGAAGCTTTTATCTGTCCACCCATTTATCATTTTCAAATTAAATAATCGTAAAATTGCTGACAACCTCGTGAAATTAGAGCAATTCGGATACAACAGCTTTTCAGAATCCTCACATAGACTCGCATATACGTGAGCTCTCTTAAAACGTTTTACCCCCATATCACAGATCACATCCTTAAGTCGGTCATCCATGTCGTCATCAACCTCATGCGTAAAGCTTTGGTCTTTTGTTTGAAAACTAGTACTTGGCACCTCAACATGTTCACCATGCCATATCCATCGTGTATAACTCTGAAGAAATCTATCACACAACAGATGTTCTAGCACCTCTGCCAATTCTAGCCGGCGCATGTTTAAGCATTTAACACAAGGGCAAAAATAAATTCCATTCACCTCTTCAGCATTTCGTATCACGTACTCTATGAATGTTTCAACTCCACCCTCATATTCTGGACTTATACGTGATGCAGTTATCCAACTTCGATCCATACTCACTGTTTACAATACCAGTAAATTTAACGGTGCTATGAATCTTACTTTCTTCACAAAGGTGGTGGTCCTACCCATTCAGGATGAACATTTTTCTATACCTCATAACCATATACAACTTAGGAGTTATTTTAAAATTTGATAAAATTTTGGCAGCATTTCGCATTGGTCTCTAAGTACACGAAATGAAAGTGGTGAAATCAAATTCAACCATAATCAAATATGCACCAAGAGAACAATACAAAACTTAACTAACTAAAACTTGATCAACTTTTAAAATAAGTCCTAACTTGTACATAGCAATGATGCATAAAAAAATTGTTCATCCCAAACTGTCTAAACAGACAATTCAAGATTCAACACAAATGATGAAATCAATTAATTTAATTACCATTTGTGCCAAATCCCAAACAGGAAACTATGGTTCACTCATTTACAATTTAAAAAATCACAAACTCATTTAAATGGACTAAATAAACTTATCACATCATAAACAAATAACAAATCAAAATTACCAAACAAAATTAACAAAACAATAATCTATAGCTAACAACATTAATCTATACCTAACAATATTAATTATGTAATTTTGTTATAATGTTCATGTTTAATACAATGTATATTATTTTATCTTGACAAGTAACTTTTTATTTACTTAGAAATATCAATTTTTTATGTATTTCATTTTTTAACTAATATAAGGAATAATAGTAATCTTTATATATTTATTTAGTGGAAATATCAACATTTTTACTTTAATATCAATTTAAATTACTAAAATTAATAAACAGAAAATTTCAAATAATATCATTCTCATTTTAAATTTTCCTAACCATTCTTAATCTAAAACTAACAATATTCTAATTTCCCTAATCACATTTTTAAAATTTATAATTAATAGCATAACATCCAAATTATACTACTAATCAAAGACTAAGCCTAACATGCCAAACATCTATAACCAACATTGCATAACCATAAGGGGAAAAATGAGCTTACAAAAGAACCTAATGCACGTCGTACGAGAGAAGAGGGAGAACGCCCTTTGCCTATGTAGAAAGAAGAAGAAGAAGACTTGGAAGAAATGGAGGGAACACGTTCTTCGTTTGGGAGAGAAGACGAAAAACCAAGCAATGTAGGCACGATGGGGAACACGAATGGAAGGGAAGATAACTTATGTGAATGAGAAAGGGAGGTAAGGAGGGAGGGAAGATGACTTTCGTAAGAGAAATGGAGGGGAAGACAAAAATGTGGCCACGGGTACAGAGGAATGGAGGGAAGATGACTTTTGTCAAAGAGAAATGGAGGGAAGACAAAGAGGTGGGAAGGAAGACAAAGTGGTGGGCATGGGTGTAGAGGAAAAGGAAAGCGTTAAATGAAGTTTTAAAATAGCACTTATAAACACGATTCAAAGGTAACCGTGTTTAAATCATACCTTTAAACACGGTTCTAGCTCACCCGTCTTCGTATATCAAACCTTTAAACACGGTTCTAGCTCACCCGTCTTCGTATATCAGACCTTTAAACACGGTTCAAGCTCAACTGTCTTCGTATATCAAATTAAAAATTTTAAAAAATTATAATAAGCTTTAAGCACGGTTACAAAGAACCGTCTTCGTATGTGCTAAATTAAAAAATTTAAAAGAAATAATTATGAAACCCTTTAAGGATGGTTCTATCTGAACCGTGTTTATATATGTCTTTTAAGCACGGTTAAATTTTTAACCGTGTTCGTAGGTACGTTTTAAAATTTTTTAAAAGTTCCTGGTATTTACAAAACTGCCACCGCGTGGTTTTAAACACGGTTTTGGGATAACCGTGTTCGTATCCCGTCCTTATATCCCTTTTTTGTACTAGTGCGAGAGTCTTGATGTGTATTATTAACAAATCATGTAACACCCTTGGTTAACTAAGATAACCTCTTCAACTAAGTTATCTAGGTTAACTAAGAGGCCACAAATTTTAGGGAAAGTGTGGAAGTTTTCTTTTGTACACGATAACACATGGTGGAAATAAAGCATAACATATACACATAAGGTACTATATATACATCCAACGCTCTCGTCAGATCTATACAACTGAGGCAAAAGAGGGGCACGCAGGCACCCTGTGCAAAATAGAGGGACATAAGTATATACATAAAGTAAATCTAACAACTAATCATCTCCGCCCATAAACTCTTCATCTGACCATGGACATGCAGGTGGGTTGGAGGTGGCTGCCATCTGTGACAGACCTGGAAGAGCGGTGCTCGTGGAGGGTAGGTCATTAACCTGACGGACCGGCTGGTGTCTACGACTGGCGTAAGCCTTATAGGCCTCCACCAAGAGACCTTGGGCTGCAGCTGACATATCCAAGTAATCCTCCGTCTCACCATATATGTAGCTCTAGTAAATATGGCAGATAAAACCCTAAGATCAATCCCACTGTCATCTAACCAAATACCTTTCCATCGAGGTCAGTACCAATACCCCTATCGCATAGGGATGTCCTCTAATCCGCCTGTCACCTGAACTGCAAGGGGAACGATTAGTGGAAGCTGAGGGGGCAAGGTAGGTAGTGCAGTATGGTCTACAAGATCCATTGGCATACCCTCAAGCGGAAATTCCTCTAGATCGTCCTCATCTTCCTCCTCAACAAGGAATAGGATATACTCTGGAGTCGGCTCTTTTGATGCTACTATGACTGGGCCTGGTGCGGCTGTAATCTCTGCTTGCTGAATAGGGGGTGGAACTATAGGTGGAACGGGCAGGGGATGAAAGCTGAAAGGATCCATCTCTAAGGCTGCCTCGCTACCCGACAACTCCTCGAGCTCCTCCGTACTCAAAGGACGCGATGAATCGCCATAACGTCTAACTGAACTCTTTATGACCTTTACTTCCCGGTCATAGGGTCGCTCTACCTCTAGCTGTGGTGGTAAAGGTACATCAACTAGAGCATCCTCGGGGATCACGGGCAGATGGATTGGACCTGCCTGGTCCTCCTAGCGTAGTGCTCTCCTCGTACGGTACACATGCCTGGCTGGAGGTTTGAAATGGATAATTGTAAAGGTGTGTCTCTGCCTTTACAACAATCAGGGAGTGTCATCTCTGACGCTCGCCCCACATAATTCAATCATTTACTATCGTTCCTTATGACTCTCTTTGGGGTCCCTAGAGCATACCCTAAGTTATATCATCACTCTTGGTGCTACAGGACCATTCTTAATTCCCCATTACTCCCCTACGTAATCATAAATAAGTAACAAGTAGTCACGATCTCAATATAATGATGCAATGCATGGATTTCTTGTTTTCACTAATATAATTAATTGGTATAATGTATGAAACTGCATCAATTACAACACCTCACCTATCAAGTCCCACCTTATCCTCCTGTCCATTAAAGTGACCAAAGCTTGCCTTGTTCTGTTTTCATCAAAGGGTAAGGACTCGTAGTCCTGTCAACAAAGGATCCAAAATATATCTCATCAGAACGGGCACTACACGGCCATAGAAAACTCCTACCTCTTATCAAAGTATATCAAAGTTTGCCATGGGCTGTCCGGCTTCGGGTGTGAATCCGAGCCATTGGAGGTCCGCCCTCGGTATACTCCCTAGACTACCCTCAGGGGTCAAGGCGCGACTGTTTCTTCGGTATACCTGTCACTGTGTTCTCTAGGGAGTTACTCAAACATCCACCCTTATCCTCCAGGTATGATGCATGGCTTAACTATGCATTTATTACTGGATGGTTTTTAGCAGGGTTCCTTCTCCATTTCATTTCTAACGTCAGGTTCTATTCTTTATATTAATTATCATTTAATTTCTTCCTTTCCTTAATGAAAGTTTGTAATATCTTTCCCAAGTCTTAGAAATGAAATGAGATTCCACGCTTCTAGAAACAATAGGGTATTCCGGCGCTAGGACACCCATCAATCATCCTTGGATCCATATTCATGCACTTTTTCAGTTAATCATATTGGAACCCCTGCCGATACCACCCTTCCACATTTTCACCTCTAAATCAAGACCTCATACAATTCGGTCATCCATGTATCACATTCAATATTTATCAGTAGAATACACTTATGAGATATTTCACTTAAATTCATACATTCACCAACATATCATGCCAACAATAATTTAGTGATACCACAACATCCCAACAATCGCATCACTCTAATCAGCATTCGTAAATGTTATGTGAGCAACATATTTTTTGTTATTAAAATCAACACGCTAATGGTACATCGCGTCGTCCCTAAGTGTTTGGAATAATACATCTGATCTGGTCATTTTGTGACGTAATTGGGTTCTTGGCTATTCTAGAGTCGTTTATATCCCTAGTGATTTAACTGAGTAGAATTAATTTGTTTTGTAATTTAATATATTAGCGTGCAATCATGAATTCTTAGTTTATTGTTAGGTGACCTTATTAGTTCTTTCCTTTTTCTAACTTAGGTGGGCTTGGTTATTAAATAATTCATTTTCTTGACCACTAAATGGGCCATTAATCCTTTATGTTCCAGCAATGATTTAATGATATCTTTCATTAACGTGAATTTACTAGGTTCTGTAACTTCTTCTTTTACTCTCATTATTTGTGACTACATTAATTAGTTCGTTTCCTTAACTGCATTCTTTTAACTACAAAATTTCATTGCTTTATAGTTACCTATTTGCTATTTAAAGATCTAGATACCACTTTAATTTAGACGTCATAACTTAGCCTAACATTGCTTAGTCACCAAAAGTCTTTAATTAATTGATAAGTCCTATTTCTTTTTATTATAATTCTAGAATTCAGTGACCCAAAATCCTTTCTTAGTTAACTAATTTATATTTCTAGGTATAAAATTTCCTTTAATTTCTTTCTCCTACTTTTAATGGTTGCCTAATTTCTAGCTCATAGCATTATTTCCTTTTATTAAAATTCTAAATTTTAGACTTAATTCATTTAAGTGAATAATTCTTTTCCTAATTAATTTATTAGGATCCTTCTCAAAACCTTACTCCAAATTAGATTCTAGTTAGTCATTTCTTTTTAATCTAAGCCTATTTAATCTATTAAATTATTTAGCTCTAAAATTTTATTTACTAATCAAGTTTCTTTTGCTAAATTTATTTCATTTCCTCAAATTTTTAAAGTTACTCTTTCTTTCTACTCCAAGTGGTCACAAAAATGGTCATTAAAATTGTCACAAAAATTCTCTTATAACTTCTAAGACTAAAACTCCATTTTTTTCTTCTTTACTTAACTTATGAAGGCCTAAGTCATAAAATTTTTGATGAAGTTCTTATAAGACTTCCTATTAAAAAAAATCAATTCATTTAGTTAACTTACTATTTTTTTGAATCTTAAAAAAAACAATACCACTTTTTATAACTTAGTAAAAGAAAACATTTTTAGCCGTCCAATCGATAAATCTTCTCGAAGTGCGTGATATTTCCAAATAACTCCGGCGATACTTAAACGATTAATTAAATTCCTAATAGCGGCGCTTACTGGGAAATAATTTACAAATTACATAATAACATCATGAAATTTAAAATTAATTAATACAACCATATCGAATAAAACCGAGCCCGCCTAAACGCTAGATTTTTTTTCTAAATTTCCTTTTTCTTATATAATCGCAATAAAATTCCTTCAAGTACATAAACATCCAATTACACTGGATAAATTTTTAAAATACTCACAAATTTAGAAACATAATAATATTAACCGTCTGTTACGAAAATCTTCACGGTTTAAGAGTTAACCGTTGGATCGTGACGAAATTTGAAATGAGGGTCCCCAAAAATGCAAGCAATATTATAGAGCAACTAAAAACATAATAAAATAAGGAAAAGACCCTTTTACCTCATGAGATGGTCGTTATACAGAGAAGAGAAAATGGTGGTCTTGCCGAAAATTCCGCCGAACGCTCCTAATGCCTCCTGATCGTCGCCTAATCTAAAGTAACTAACAATCAACCAAGGGAACACAAGAGGGTCATAGTTTTGATCACCAAGTAGTAAGGGAAATATCATGAAATTCTTCACAATAAGGGCTGATCGTAAATCAAGAAAACTAACAAAATTTAAGAGGAAAAACACCAAAACTTTACTTGAATAGCTTAGATCGCTAACGGTTTTGGGACTTCTTGCACAAGAGGATGAGATCAACTTTTTGAGACCATTTCATGTAAGAAAAACTAGAAGAGGAGGGATGTCTTGGTGGTGGCTAGACCGTGACAAAAGGGAAGGAGGAGAAGAGAGTAGAAATTTTGAATGGTTTGATATGATGAGTGGTGTGGTCGTGATTTTTGGTGGGTTAAGGTGCTTGTTGTGGTGGTTCATAGTGGCTGCAGGGAGGAGAAGTGGTGGCTAGAACTTGGGGTTTCTGGATGAAAAGAGATTGTGGGATGGTTTGGACATTGGCTGGAAGTGAGAAAAGGGTGAAATGATGTTAAGTTAAGGTGAGGTGATGGTCGATTACATGAAATTTGATTGGATGGAGTAGAGGGCTGAGTAGAGGGAAGGGTTGTGACACCTGTCCAGAGGGCTGGCAAAAAGTGATGAGGTGGTCTAAAAATGGGTGGCCAAGAAATTAACTTGTCAGGCAAGAAACTAAAACGTGCGGGATTTTTATGAATCAGAAAAATAAGGGCGTTAAAAATAATATGGGTTAATTTGCGTAGTTAGAATTAGGGAAAACTCCCAACACAAAAGTCTTAGATCTTTTTTTTCCTTTAAATCAACATATCATTTACGATGATCCAAGATTGGTAGCCTGAGATATGCCCGATTTATGACAGGATGCTCTAGAATCTCCCGAATCAGCTACGGTCTCAGTAATAAATTCACCATTAATTATCCTTTAAGAATTCGATTTTGTTCCCTTCATAACAATTGTAGATCTTCTTAATAGGAATCTATAGAAAAATAACGAAGCCATTTAAGCACTAGACGAGGGACATATGTGAATTTAACTAAAGACTGCCAGCATGGTGACGAGACAGCTAAGAGGTTGCAAAGATCTATTAAAATTTACCAATCCAGAAGGATTCAACCTTCGATGTCTTCACGGAAAATGTAGATAATTTTGTAACGGAGAATGTTAAACCAAGTTTGTGTAAATCGAGGATTGTATGAAGAATTTATAAACTTTTTTCTGAACCATGTGTAGGGTAAAACATCCTAACAATGGAATTTTAAGGTGAACACACTTAATCCTCAATTTTGGGGTTGACAAAGTATGAATCAGAGTTCGGGGATAGAAATGGAGGTTGAAGATCCTTTCAATTTCATGGTTGTATGCAAAAGTTAGGTCCGAAACACTGAAGGTATTCGGGTCGGGTCTTAAAACGATTTATTAAGAAACTAATTTATAGGAAAACGAGGGTGATAGAGTACAAACCGGGCTTTGGCCTCTTCAGGAAAAGTTCCTAAAACGTCGAAACGAGTCACTAGAGACTGACTATGTCACCATCGGATATCTCAAGGTATATGAACGGTTAAACATAGGAGACGTTAAGGGTTCTAATTTTGCCGACTAGGCTAAGTTAGTCACCCTTGATTCTTTACGAAACGATACTAACAGGACTAGTTTTCCTATTGAATCACTAGTCTCATGTCCAACGGTCAGAGTCCGACCTTAGGCTGGGTCCTACAATTTAAATCTGGGGGACCGGGTGACATTTATTATTAAAATATTAAGAATAACTAATTAATTTTTTAACTAAACCTTATTACAAATATACTTTTATATTTTAAACTCATTATTAACAACATTAGGCATTAAGATAAATATTATCTAGTCACTTCATTTTATCTAAATTAATTTAAATCATTAATAATAAATTCATTAACCAGTTAATATCAAATAAGGTATTATTTACTAATCACCTTTATTAAAGGGGTTAATTAATGTCTTATGAACTCTTGGGCTTTAATAATCATCTAACCTTAAAATTGTACTTAACACTTAATTAAATCCAAATATTCTAAATCAGTTATTGCTAAAATCAGCCAATAATTGACTAGCATCCTTCATAAATTACTAAGGTTAAACATCATTCATAAATCATTATGTTTAGCATCAATAACAAGAATATGTGCATAAATATAGATACCTCAGTAATAGCTCAATGTTAAATCGAACGTAATTATCTTTTCACATAAATCACTACTTAGTCAATAACTTTCCCCTAAAATTTAATATTACACACAGTCTGAAAAATGTATAATGGCTGAAAAAGCATCACAGAAGGATGGATGAGCCTTGGAGACTTTTCCAGCACGATGCTGAAAATTACGCACATCAATTATCAGACCCGAGGGATGAACAGAGGAAGTGCTCCATGCTTAGTCGTGTGCCCAACAATGGTGTGCCCAAAGCAAGCCTCTGGTAGTGTTGTCGGGAGAGCGATCCTTGCTTAGCACTATTATGATATCATCAAGAAGCTTCTTTGGTGCATAGACCCACCAATCTAAACTTGATGGAGTAGAATACCAGACTTTCTCCTTAAGCTTATTGGTTATAATCCTCTTTGGCTTTGGCATTACCCTATTTGGAACAACCAATATTTTTGCAGAGAGCTTTACCATTTCCTTAACAAAGTTGGAAACAAGATGGTGTAGGTCTTTAGCTTCTTGGTGAGCTAGCTGTTGACTTCTGAGAGAGCTGGTGAAAGCTAAGAGATCTTTAGAATATAAGGTTGGATGGGAGAGGGCAACGTTAGGGGTGATTGGGGAATGAGTCTGGGACTAATCAGTGATACAGACACCTAAGCCAACAGTGAAAGTTTGTTTGATGACAGGAACCTTCTCTAGGAACGGTCTGTTGGGTACATCTGCAAGAATAGGAAAAGGTCTTCAGTAAGGGACAAGGGGTGCAATAGGGGGTTGGAAATATTGAGAGTGAGGGGAAAATGTAGGGGCATAGTTAAGAAGGTTTGGAAAGTTATAGGATGGTATATAAGCTGGGCCAGAGGAATGAGAGGATTGTTTAGATTTGGACTTTTGTTTAGAGGTAGTGAGTTTGACTTTTACAGGTATAGGAGATACAGACTTAGGGTTATGGTCAGGTTGAGGCTCAGGTTGGGTAACTGGAGGGAAAAGAGAAGAAGGTTTAGGAGATGAGGGTTTAGGCACAGACTTGGGTGGAGATGAAGTTACCTTTGATGGAGAAGGGGGTGGAGATGATGGAGATGCTTGACCAGGAGGAGCATCAAGGGTAGCACTAAGAGTCTATTCCTGTGTAGTGGTGGTTGACTGTACTAGGGTTGCAGAGGACTTCTGCTTCTTCTTCTTCTTCTGAACCTTAGAGGCTTCAGACTTTGTTCTCTTAGCAGATACAGCTACCTTAGCTTTAGCTCTCAGACGAGCTTTTTTCTTAGCTTTCTCTTGCCGAGCCTTGTCCAGCTTGTATAACTCATAGTGCATATTGTACATTTCAATCCAATCATACTTGGTCCATTTGTCAACATTGGCTTCTGGAAACCGACGACAGTAGGAACAGATAAAGTTCACATAACATTACTCATAAGGAATCTTGACATAGTCCTTGAGCTTTACCGAGTAAGGATTAAAAGAGCTGGATGATGAAGAAGTTAGAGTTGCTTGGCTTTACCAACAGTATAAACCTTGACAGGTCCTTGAGTAGACTGTTCCTTCTTCAGAACTTTTCCAATTGGCATATCGTCATCAGACAAGACGATGAGTTAAGCAGTCTGTTCTGCACCAGGCTTCTTCAAAACAAAAATCTTTTAAATCTTTGGCTTCTTCTCTTGGGTCTCCCCTTTAACTGGTTCAGTTTTGACCTTCTTCTTCATAAGAATCTTCACACCTTTAGATGACTTATGCAAGAGTGGAGAAAAAATTAGAAGCTTGGTGATCAGTGGACCACTAGTCATCCAATCTATTACAGACTCCAGATTGACATTCTCCAACTTGAAGATTTTCATCAAGAGAGCGGGGTTAGGGATTTTTTCTGCTTTTTTATCATAGAGGTGGTCATGTATGTCAATAAAATGCTAGCCAAGTTGAGTGGTACCTTTATCATCATATGGTATATACAGAATCTATTCAACTTAGATATTATATACTTAGTTGACATTCTTAGGCAGAAAACTTGCCTCATCAGTGTATGCAGCATCTTTTCCTTGGGCATAAGATAACCAGATGAAGGCTTATCTGGATGAATAGATCCATACAGAGCCTTATTGATGGTGAAACTAGAGACCTCTATGACCTCAAACTCTTCAGAAAACACCATTCTAATAGGAGAGCAATTCAAGACTATTACCAAAACATCTTCTGAGATTTCCACTTTGATGATTCATAGAACAAACTTAGGAAGGGGGTTGAATAAGTCTGTTCACTTTTTCAAACCAAAAAGTGATATTTAAGCATAACAATATTTTGCACAACGGATCAGACTTTTGCTTATGTGGAGTACGTGATACTTTGATTGAGCGATTGTAATTTACCAGACTTTTACTATCAAGAATGTTAATGATAATGCACCACACTTTTGATAGTTAAAGAATCAGAAAGAAAGAGACAATACATAAACAATTTATACTGGTTCACTTTCAACTTGGAGACTAAATCTAGTACCTTTAAATTTGAAGGATTTTCACTATGTAAAAATCATTTACATCAGATGTTAAGTATTATTGACTCCAGCCCCTCCTGACTTAAGCTCAACCCATGCTTCTGAGTATTCTTGACTCTAGCCATTCCTGGCTTTAGCACAGCCCGTGCTTCAACACACTAGACCCCTCTGGATTCCTATGAGTATTATTTTATAGCAACCACTCCTGGGGCAGACCCAAGTATTCTTTCACAAGCCACTCTTGGTTCAAACCCTGAGTATTCTTTCAAAAGCCTCTCCAGGTGTTAGTCGTCAAATTTTCAATAAAAACTTTAATAAAAATTTCATAAAAATTACAAAAATTAGTTTAATTTGTTAGAAAATTAGGCTTTGAATTCAATAAATGGATGTTGTTGGAAATAATCTACCCTTGATCAATTTTCTCTAAGTTTTGCAGTGAAAAAGTTAAGAAATCAAGAGAAAATTACACTGGAGGAGCTGACGCGTAGCCTCATCCCACGCGTAGCATCAACAGCTATTTTTAATGCTGACGCTACGCGTCACAGCCATGCGTAGCGTCAGTGCCGCGTGGACTCCACTTCCAACTTGGCCAAGCACTCAGCTTCGACCCAATAATGGCCACCCCACTCAGCACTAAGGGCCACCCCACTCAACACAAATGGCCAAAACATAGTGGAGACACATCCAAGTGGCCAAGCATGATCAATTTTAATAATTTGAAGTGTCCATTATCAGCTGTTTAATGGAAGCTGAGTCAGGGGCCTGACGCGTAGTGTCACACTGACGCGTAGCGTTAGTACCCTTGCTCAGCCCTATAAATAGGGCCATCCAACACCATTCTAAATCATCCCATAGCATCTCATTCTCTTCTTTTCTCTCTTGTGCTCGACTTTGAGTACTTCTTTTGTGAGTTGTAGTTCTAGAATAGTTTTCTAGATACTTGAGTGTGTTTCGGTGTATTGTGATCGTTGTATCGTGAAGTTTCCATCGTTTTCTTAATGTCAAACTCTGTAAGTGTTGTTTTTACTTTCACCATGTGTAACTAATCTGTTTATGTTAGAATTGGTGAACTAATCTATTGAGTATAATGTTGTGAATTCGACTTCTGCATGTTTATGATTCAAGTCCATGTTAGTATTTCAAAGTTTTATTAATATGAACGTCAAACGGGAGAATGATTTTCATGTGTATTGAAACCTGTTTTATTAGTATGAATGTCAAACGGGAGAATGATTGTTCATGCCGTATTGAAACTTGTTTTGACGAAAGTAAAAAGTTGGAATACCCTTGGTATCTCAATTCTATAGGGGTTGTTAACCATTGTTGCCATAAGGGCAGGTCTTAATGCAAGTTTTTACTGAGAAAGCTCACGAGGGATCGGACTTTACGGTATATTCTTAGAATTTATATCACGAGGGATCGGTTATAATGATTTTAAGCTGCAATGACATGAAACTTGATGATTAAATATGCATGTCTTGAGTTCCTCATTGTTATTCTAGATTAGGGATCCAATTTCCAACATAATTTGTTTATCTATGTTTATCTCAAGTATCTTACCTATTCTAGATTGCAACTCAACTTTTTAGATAGATTTTATTTTCTTTTATCTTATGAACCACTCAATCATGCTATCCTATGAATATTGTATAAATTGTATATAAATCATTCTTTGTTTATAACTTCCTTCACATTTACCATAGTAAATAGAAAATTACTGTTGTTATTGGACTTTCAATCCCAGTGGAACGATATCTAAATTTTGAAAACTACAAACGATTGGTGTGCTTGCCAATTAACAACCCGGTGGTGGAAACGAACTGTTGAGACGCTATCGCCGGGTTAACAAGTTTTCTGGCACCGTCGCCGGGGATTGAATTGTTTCAGTAAAACAGCAAATTTTTAATTACCATGTTAAATTTTTTTTTACCTTAGTTAAAATTTATTTATTTATTTTTATTTATTATTACACTAATTTTCTTTGTCTAGTTTGTGTATGCAAACTCGATCTACCGCAGGTAAAATTTATTTTGATCCTGAGATAGAAAAGTTTGTAAAGAAAATCAAGTCTGTGAAATCTAAAACACAAACTAAATCTTCTTCTACTTCTTAAAACTTTGAAAATTCAAATATGGCTGCTGAAAGGAGAACATTGGGACAGTTTGCTGCTATTAATGGTCCACCCCGAGTTTCGGGAATGTTTCAAGGACCAGTTTTGCCAGTGGAAATTAAACCTGCCACTTTAAATATTATTCAAACAATCAATTTGCTGGTTTAAATCATGAAAAACCATATGAACATTTAACTATTTTTTATGAGTTATGCAGCACAATTAGTTTTGAACCCAATCAAGAAGAGTCTGTTTATATGAGACTTTTTCCTTTTTCATTGATTGGTAAAGCAAAAGAATGGTTTAAATCTTGTCCACCAGGTAGTTTTACAAACTGGTCTGATGTTGAAAGAAAATTTTTGGAAAGATTTTATTCTCCTTCAAAATATTTCGAAGCAATGACAGCCATACACTCTTTTTCTCAAAATAATGATGAATCATTAGGAGAGACATGGGAACGATTCAAGGCACTCTTGAGAAAGTGTCCAAACCACAACTTGAATGATGCCGAAAAGGTAAGAATCGTTTACCATGGGTTATTGCCTCAGTTCAAGATGATGTTAGATGCTTGTACAGGTGGTTCTTTAATGAACAAGACTGTGGCGGAAGCCATAGAAATATTGGAATCAATGGCTATCAGTGACCGCCAAGCAAAGCATGAAAGAGGTAATGTACAAAGGAAGCCGGGAATGCTCGAATTGGGAGTAAATGATACGGTGTTGGCTCAGCAAAAATTATTGACCCAACAAATTGAAGTTATGAGCAAACAGTTGGAAAAACTCCAAATTGCTCAAGTAGCATCACCACCCCCTGCTCAACTTAAACAATGTATGCACTGCATGGGAGAACAACGATGTGGTTACTGTGGAAGTAAGCAAGAGCAAGCCAATTTCATGAACCATCAAAGAGCACCCTTAGGTTATTTTCCTTTTAATCATGGAAATTCTTTTCCTAACAATTACCTGCAGGGTTGGCAAAATCAAAATATTGGCTGGAGATAGGATGCTGGACCTTCCAACCGACCTCCTAACAATCAATTTAAGCAACAACAAACTGACAATGCAAGATTGACAAGAATAGAGGAATCTATTCAACAGTTATTGCAGTTTGTAGAGACAAATGAAGCTGCCCAGAAAGCATCAGACATACAAATGGGTCAGCTTGCAAAAGAAATAGCCGAATTAAAGAATTCTAGGTTTTCTGCAAACACTCAAAACCCAAGGGAACAATGTAATGTTGTTTCTTCTGATGTTGTAAAAATTGATTATAAAGAAAAGAGTGAGAAAAAGAAAGAAGAACAAGAGAAAGAAAGTGAAAAAATAAAAAAAAATGAAAACAATGAAAAAGAAAAAAATGTGCAAGTAAATACAGAGCAAGAAACAAACTGTATAACCCCAAAAAAATGTAAAGATCCGGGGAGTTTCACCATTCCTGTAACAATTGGAAATATCAACATCAGGAATGCGTTATTAGACTTAGGGGCTAACATCAACTTGATGCCCTTAGATTTAATAAAGCGCATTGGTGAATTTGAGCTAAAAGAGGCAAAAACAGAATTACAGTTTGCGGATCGCTCTGTCAAGAAGCCTTTTGGGATTATGGAAGATGTGTTAGTAAAGGTTGATAAGTACCACTTCAGAGTTGATTTTGTGGTACTGGATATGAAGGAGGATATTGAGATCCCCCTGATCCTAGGAAGACCTTTCATGAAGACTGCAAGAATCAGAGTAGATGTTGATCAAAGTATGGTTGCAGTCAAGGTTTATGAAGAAGAGGTAAACTTTAGTCCTCATGAACATCTAAGGACAAGTAATGAGAAAAAACTTTACCCTTCAATCGAACCAGGTATATCTCTTCCCAATCAATTAAATTGTTTTAAATTAACCGATGCCTTGAAAGATGAAAAACAGGTAATTAAGCATCGGAGAAGAAGAAAAAGGAAGAAGAAGATAGGTGATTCCTCAATGAATATTGGGAGACCACCTGATTAATCAAAGGTAATGTCTGGCTGGAGACATTAAACCTAGCGCTCAATGGGAGGCAACCCATTCTTTTCTTGTTATTTTCAAATATTTTTAAACATAAAAAAAACACAAAAACCAAAAAGAAAAATTTTAAAATTTGTTTTTTTAAAGAAAAGGGGTTTAAAACTCAAAAGAAAAGGTTTTTGAAAATCAAAATTTTGAAAAATCAAAAACAAAAGCCCACGCGTAGCGCCACTGTAACGCGTAGCATGGACTCTGAATTTTGGACCTGACGCGTAGCGTCAGAGCCCACGTTCAGTTTTTAAAACTGAACCAGAGAGGCCCATCTTAGGGTTTAAAACCTAAGATCTCCTCTCTACCTCACTTAAGTTTTCAAAACCTAATTTTCAAAACCTTCTTTTCTCTTCCAAACCTTCTCAATCCTATTTGCTCAAGGAATCACATGTAAGTGTTCTAATCCTTTCTCTTTAGTTTTATTTTTAATTTTTGATTTTTAGAAATAAATGTGGTTAGGATTAGGATTAGAAGACCATTGGAATTGATTGCTGTTAGGAATTAGGAATTGAATGGATATAATGTGGTTTGGAAAGGGGTTGCTGCTGTGCAACCCCTGTTTTTTTTCTGTTCTACGCAGCTCACGCGTAGCGTCCCACTGACGCGTAGCGTGAGGATGAACTGCAAGCCCACACGTAGCGTCCCACGACGCGTAGCGTGGGAGTAACAGGCTGACGTGTAGCGTGGGAGTAACAGGCTGACGCGTAGTGTCCCAAACACGCGTAGCGTCAGCCTCTGTTTTGAATTTTGTTAAAATTTTGAGTGATGTTACTGTTTCATGTATGTATTTATTTTTGTTTTTAATAAATCAGTCCAGTATGCCTATTTTTGAAGTTTGTTTGTATTTTTTTTAATTTAATAAATTTTCTTATTTAGTATTTGTTATACTTTCTTGCATTAATAAAAATTAAAAATATAAAAATTTGTTGATGCATATTATTTTGTGTGAATTTTTGTTTTTATTAAAAATACAAAAATATGCATATTAACTTTCTTTATAAATCACAAAAATACAGAAATATATTGTTTTGAATTGTGTGAATTACATATGTAAATATTTATATTTGTAAATATTTGGTTGATTATATATAATGTGTGATTTATTAAGTGTGTGCTTAATTTTGAAAATTTTTACTTTTTACAGATGGCACCAAGGAAATCCATTCCCACTGCTGGTCCCTCTAAAAGAGAGAGGAAGGCCACGGATACTGACACCACCTCTGAGGATCCTAATCTTCAGGGACAGGAGGTGTTAGGACCGAGGGATCCTATAAGATTTCGCACTGATGCGAAATGGGCCCGCTTTCATCAGATTAAAGGTCAAAAGCTAATATGGGAGAGAGTATTGGATCTCAGTGCTGGAGATTATCCTGAGCTGCAGGATGGAATCCAGAGGAGGAGATGGGGACCTCTATTCTCCCTACCTACTGAGGGGGATCCCATCTTAGTGATGGAGTTTTATGCAAATGCCTTCAAGACTCGCCAGGACGCACCAAGTATCGGATAGCAGCAGACGAGTTGGGTGAGGGGCCGGCATATTTCATATGACCGGGATACTATCAGTACCCTATTGGGTAATCCTTGGGAGCCTACTCCCGAGGATGACACTTGTTTCTGGAAGGAAAACAGAAACAAGATTATTACCGAGGGAGAGTTATGATACTCCCTCGAGGAGGTTGCTCACTTCTTGAGCAAGGATGGGATCTTTTTCAACCTGAGTAGGGTTGGAAGGAGTCCATCTAACCTCCTAAAGACCCAGCTGACCCCTCTAGCCCAGGCGTGGTCCTACCTCATGCTTCATAATATCACTCCTGTCACCCATCTTTCATCTCTTCCAGTTGAGCGTTGTTGCCTTCTATTTTCTATCCTCCAGGGCCACACCATTGACATCGCTGAGCTTATATCTGAGCAGATTCACTTGTATGCCCTTGGGTATAAAGTGAACCGCCCCATTCCATTTCCTCTCATCATATATGCCTTACTGAGGAGGCAGGGAGTCGTCATACCTTCACCTGAGTTCACTAGTTCTTCGGGGAGAGTCCCCAAAGTTCTAGTGAACAGAGATTATTTCGTTCAGCAGTGCGAGCTTCCACCACTAAAGCAGGAGGCTCAGCCCAGACCGAGGAGGAGGAGACCACCAGTGCAGCCTCCATCTACTGATGCTGTCACACAGGGCTTTGCCCGGATATCACTTGAGCATCAGCATATGATGCAGATGATGGCTGCCACTCATAGAGCTTATATTCATCTTCACGATGAATTTTATCAGTACAGGTTACAGGGAGAGGGAGCACCTTATGTTACCCCGGCCGAGTTTACAGCACATGTAGCTTGGCCCGGTGATTTACCTACCTACCCTGAGACTGGTGGATCGTCTGGCGCACAGGCTGACTCTGACGGCGATGATGATGAGGAGGAGCAGGATGATGATCAGATGGAGGATTGATGATGCCATCTTCTTATTTCTTCCATTTACTTTGAGTACAGTTGTTTTTAGTTTATATTTACATTTACATTTACACTTTATATTATGGTATTTTATTATTGTGTGGTGTGTTTTTACGTAATTATTTGTTTTTGCATATTTTATTTGAAAAATAATCCAAAAATAAAATTTACCTTTTAATAAATCAATCAAATTTTTGTTAGTAAGTTAATTTATACACTTAGAGTTTTTACACAATGAAACTTAATTTTGTAAAATCAATTATTGGTTCTTTATAACTTAGGAATTTTGATAAATTTAATTACAATAAGTTTATTAACCATCAAGCAAATTTCAATAACCCGGTGAGCAGAGAGATATCTTTTTATATACTTGAGGGTTTAATCGATATTTTTTCAATTCGAATTGATTTTGCTTTAATCTCTGATTTGTGTTGTTGTACAGAAAATTCAGGAAAATGATCAAGGCACATTTTTGGTGAAAAAACCTTGGGCCAAACAGCTTACCTTGGTAAAAATTATTTTATCCTTTGCAAGCCAATTTGAGCCTAAAAATAAAATTCCTTGGTACCCTTAAACTTAAATCTGTTTTTACCATTCCCTATACTTGATTGATTAAAAGAGCAGTTGAAATAAATGAAAAATATTTTGAGTGTTCTCACAAAAAATGGGGAGTGAAAATAAGCAACTTGATTCTTTTCAGAAAAAAATAAAATATGGAAAAGAAAAGTCAAAAATAGTGAAAAGAATCAAGTTGGGGGTATTTATTTTTCATCAACAAAAGAAATGAGAGTTTGGGTCAAGAGAAAGCCTAAAAATTATAAAATGCTCTTTTATGATTTCAGGTTTTTTGAATTCCAAGAAAAACCATTGATTCTTATAAGCCAAGCCTCATTAGAACCCGTTAAAAGACCTTGTGATTTCTGAACTAATTCTGTATAAATAACCATTGATTAGATGACAAACAAAGTTAAATTCGTTTGATCTTATGATTGATTGAGTGAAACAGGTTACCTAATATATAGAGATAAACACCTGTGAGGTAAGCCTGAAATTCTGCTTGATTGTTAATAGAATATTGTAAAAATTTTATCATTAAACCTTTGTTATACTTGATACCAACTTTTGATTAGTACAAAGTTAGTTAAATTGTGAAAATTACTTTTTGTTGTAAATTATCGGACTAATTCAAAAAAATTTTGATTCCAAATTTTTATTTTTCTTATTTTTCTCTCTTGCTCGAGGACGAGCAATGTCTCAAGTTGGGGGTATTTGTTAGTCCTCAAATTTTCAATAAAAACTTTAATAAAAATTTCATAAAAATTACAAAAATTAGTTTAATTTGTTAGAAAATTAGGCTTTGAATTCAATAAATGGATGTTGTTGGAAATAATCTGCCCTTGATCAATTTTATCTAAGTTTTGCAGAGAAAAAGTTAAGAAATCAAGAGAAAATTACACTGGAGGAGCTGTCATACTTCTTAGTCACAAGAATTTTCTTGGACCTTTTAACATTAGAAGTACTTTCATAATTACGCTACAGAGCATCCCGAATTTCTTTTGTTGTTCTATAGCTGAACACTTTATTGTACTCTGATTTACTCAAAGCACAAATTAAGAGAAACCTAACTTTGCCATTAGATTAAGTCTTAAACTCTTTTTCAAAATAATTGAGTACAGACTGCTTAAGTAGAAAACAATCTGCACAGAAATTATCCTGGTTCACTTCCAACACAGAAGTTAGTCTAGTCCCTTTTGTCTGAAGGATTTTCACTATTGTAAACACTTTACAATTTGCACTAGCCCAGTGCAATTAGTATTTTTGACTCCAGCCACTCCTGGCTTATACCCAAGTATTCTTGACACTAGCCACTCCTAGCTAAAAACCCAAGTATTCTTTTAAAAGCCTCTTCAGGCCATAGTGTTTCCCAACACTAACAAATTCTGGCACCATACCTAATAGCGTACCGTAAGCGCACGGGTATCGAAGTATTAAAAGAATAATTGTTCTCACGAGGATTGTGCCCAAGTACCAATTTTAATAGTGGTTTGATTATCTAGAGTAATCAATTCAACTAAATTGCAAAATTGATTGTGTAAACACTAAATCAAAGAACATAAAATTTAACGTCTTTTGAAAAGAAAATCAAATCGCATTTCAAAAATTCAATCAAAGGAAAATCTTGGGAAGTTAAGGGTTCATATGCAAGCATCAAAATCAAATATCAATCACCTATCCAATTATGCAATTTTGTTTCTAAGGTAGATTTCCCTAAGTTAATTAATACCTTTCTCTCGAAAGCCTATTAACGTACCTAATTTCCAAAGAACAACGTTCAATTCATTAATTAGGCTCTTTACATTTTGTGGAAACCCAATTAATCCCTCAAACGATTTCGTTTACCATCGTAAATCAAAATCATATGTTCAATTCATATGTTTTTAAATTATATGCCAATCTCTCGATCACCCACACAATTTGTAATCATCTACGCTTATCTCTAAGTCTTGTAGAAGCATTAGGCATACATAAATGGAATAGAAAATGAAATTACATAAATTGGAAAACAAAGAACAATCAGTTTCAATGCATAGACATACTACATCCTTAATCCCAAGAAAAGAGTTTAGTGTGCCACAAGGATGGTTGTCATCATGTCATAATACACAAAATCAATGCCAAACATTTAAGAAATCAAAGATGTAAAGTAAGGACTTAGAAATTATAAAGTAGTTCTCACTAGGTTTACTAAATCTTCTTCCCAATTTATAGATCTGAATTCCCTTGATGATGGCCCCTTTGATGTCCAATGAAATCCCTCCAATAAGCTCTCTCCAATTCTCACAAAAAAATCTCTCGATAATCTCTAGAGTTAAAAAGTGCCTCCCTTCCTCTTAAAAACTGCCCAAAAAACTAAAGGAATTACAAAACGTGCAAAATCCATTGGCAGTGGGAAAAACCCACGACCAGTGGATCGTGTCAGGGGATCCAATCGTACCAAAATTTACCAAAAACCAGTGAGATTGACGACCAGTGGATTTCTCACTAGTGAAGTCCACGGCCAGTGGATTTTTCTAAACTTCAAAACCCACAATCTAGAGAGGTCCACAGCCAGTGGGAAAAACCTACTAGCAGTGGATTTTTCTAAACTTTACAAAATGCCTTTTCTTTAACTATTGCAAGACCCCAAAGTGCTTCTTTGGTTTTTTTCTTTCCTTATATCGCTTCCAAAAGTGAATACAACCTTATTTTTGAGCTTTCAAATGGTTGGACTTTCTTGCATTCATCACACGCTTCATCAAATGCCTTGTATTTTTGCATTTATACACCTAAATCAAGGTTATTCCTAAAAAACTGCAAACACCCGAGTGACATATACTGAATGAAGGAAATCATATGGAAAACAAGAGAAAAATGTAACAAATAACCTAGGAAACCTAAGTAAAGACATCACAAAACAATGCAAATTAAACACCTATAAAAATACCGCAAACTAAAGCATTACTTGTCCTCAAGCAATCACTATATCCATACAACATACAATGAAGGACCAGCAGACCCAAACAAACCTGAGGAACCTTGTGTTTATTTATTTGTGTTTTTGTGTTTTTAAAGTGATTGCATAAACTACCAGAATATACCACAACTAACAATCAAACCATGTCAACTAAGATTTGACTAAGGTACTCTTTCTCACTGTCCACTCAGTGTTTGTGTTTCAATCACTCAAATCACTACATCATAAACACTACCATAAGCTTGGCAAATGACCACAAACTCCACAGTTATCAAGAAAACATGCATTAGACAAAAGGTCTTTCATATGGTTGTAACATGGCCAGGGGGTTTATAACATTGGAATGGAAACCAAGAAAAGGAAATTACAAAGGGCTAATATCATAAGAAGAGGAATATCATAAGGAGGCAAACCTCAATTCAATAACTCTTGCAAACTCAAACTTATAAGGAGTATGGTTCATTTTTTTTCATTGATTTTATATATATATGTATATATATATATTTTATTTCAAACTCAACTCTTTATTCTTTTTCTTTTTTCTTTTCTTTCTTTGAATATCAAACCCGAAACCATCACAATTTATTTCTCACACCTCATCTAGTTTGCCTTACCTTTGCCTCCTCTACATATTAATAAGAAACATTATATCAAAGGCTTTGAAAGAACATTTCATTTCATGGCTTAAAAAGGGAAACTAGTGGATTATGCTTTTAACAAATTCTAAGGTTACAGAAACAAAACCTAATTTTCCATTTTCATTCCAAGCATGCATCCACAAACCATTTCGAATTGGTCAAAAGCCAAGTTCTAGAGTGCCATCAAATGTATAAATCACTCAAACAAAGAAACATGGGCAATTAATAATTATATGTACTGAATACTCTATTGACTCAAAAGCTCACAATGGTAACTTAGTCTAATAAGAGAAAACACAACATCATGAAGGTGGGTTATTCTGGCAATACTAGCAATCATTTTTATTTTTTATTTTTTTTGAATAAGGTTCACCCAAGTTATGTTCCTAGCCTGACCAGTCTACATTACATGTCATACAGACAACAATAACTACAATCAGCAATTAATGCTAACCTATGGCATATGAGGCGACATACAATCATACAAATGAACAAGAAAAGAAATATACAATCATACAAATGAACAAAAACAGAATCAAACAGAAGTATAAAAAAAACAAAGTAAGAGTTAGTTAAACTTTTGTGTACCCACCACCCCAAACTAAAGTTGGACATTGTCCTCAATGTCCATATCAAGGGGAGTAAGACATAAAAGTTCAATAAATACCTGTCATGGAGAAGAATGGAGGAAATGACCCTGTTGGTAATGCCAATCATACATGGCATCCACCCTGGAAGCAATATCATCAATCCGGGTCCCCTACCGGACTTGCTCAATGGACATGGATTCCAACCGTGTGTTCATGCCTTGCATCAAGGAATACAATTGGGCCATAGAAACTACAAAGTCAGGAGTGGACCGGAAAGGACCAGCTGAGTGTGGTGGGTGGATGGGCATTGTTGTGTCTAGAGGCACTTCACCCTCTTCAGTGGTGCCTGAAAACAAAAAGGAAGTCTTGTCTTCCAGACTAGTGAATTTGGGGTCAGGAAAGGGGTGAGGCATAGAGAATCCTGGAATAATCAAATAATAAATGCCCCGTTCCAGCACAAGCATGCCTATATGAACCATCACATCAATATAAACCATCTTAGGTTAACAAATCAAGTTATCCTCATTTAAATCAATCCCTACATACCTAGCAATTGGATTAATATAACCAGCAATAACAATCTTGCCAGAAGTAGCTCTTCCTACCCTAGTAAATTAGCTAAAAAGCCATTTCGTAGAGTGGATGAGGATTTCATTAATCATGGCATTCAAAAAATAAAGCTTCACGGCCCTGATAATACCAGGACTATCACAACGTCCAAAAATAGAGCGGGCCATAAACCTCTGAAGGTACCTAAAAACAGGATGGTGAATAAGTGAGGCTTTGGTAGAGGATGGGTTATAATCTTCCCTAGATCTAGAGAGTTTAGACCAAAAGTACATTGCATTAAAATCCTTAGGGATACGTGTAACATTTAACTTAACCAACCCATCACCAGGCATAGATAGAAAACCATAAATGGCATCCACATCTACCAAATCCATCCTGTAATCAGTGTTATTTAACCTAAAAGTGATTTCCCAGGTAGACTTATTATCACATGGTTTAATGTCTATGGAGCTGAGAAATTCTAGGGTGGTGTGCTCATAGCAAGGTTCATATAGTTCAATGAAATCCTCCCAACCAACATTTTGGCAAAATCTATAGGTATCTTCATAAATGCCTAGATCAAGCAAGGAATTTTTGTAGAAAAACCGAGAAGGAATAATTTCCCTCCCAGTTAGAGAAGTAAGTCTCATCCGTTGCTCGTCCGAGCTACATTCAATATTAATAATTAAAGAATAAGATGAAGAATTACCTTTAGCTTTTCTCTTCTTTGCAACATTTTTCGTCCTTACAGAAGACATGATTATGTACCTATAAATCACATTAAAATTCATGCACAAGTGTCAATATAGGCACCAAAGTGGAAATGGTATGATGGGGAAACATATTGAGGGCCAAAGATGCTAAAACAACTTATCAATATGTAAATATATTGGCAAAAAGTTGGATTAGACATTTTGTCAAACTCTTGGTGTAAATATATTTACACCAAGAAACCCATGAATCCATATTCTAAATGTTACCAAATTAGCAAATCATCATCAGACCATAACCAATCAACAACCAATTTGCCATTTAAATGTAATGAGTTATCAATCATGAAGAAAAATACAAGTGGGTATTCAAGAATAATGAAGAACAATGATGAATAATGAGGAACCACAAATAAGTGAAATGGAATTTTTAAGCATACCCAATTTAATTTTTCATCATAACAACCAATAATGAACATATACAAACCTTTCCTCATGATTAATTCCATAAAAAATCAATGCTAATGGCAAAAGTGAAACAACCCTAAAACATGAGAAGAAACCCTAAACTAATGAATGACTAGATATACTTACTTAATGCGGATTTAGAATAGTTAATGATGAAATGAAGAAGACAAATGATGAGGAATTGAAGTTGAAGTCAGAGATTATAAAGTTTCAAAGAAGAAATGAGGTATGAGGTGTGTAGTACAAAGATAAGAGAATGTGCATAAGTGGAAGTAAAACACGGGTGGTGCTTAGCGTGTTTAAAAATGAAATTCTATACTTAAATGGGAATCCACGACTAGTGGGAAAAACCCACGGCTAGTGGATCCCACTGTTTGTGTCTACTTAATTACAAACGTAACACTGTATGGAACCCACAACCAGTGGGTTCCTCTAACTTAGCACTAAATTTTTTTTTCTTATTTTTAGAATGAGGAAACCCACGGCCAGTAGGAGATTGCCACTACCAGTGGGTTTCTTTGTTTTCTTTGTTTTAAATGCCTTGTTCAAAAAAATTTCCACCATTTTTATGCAACATTTATACCATCAAAATACGCATTATACCCCATTACACCTTTCATGAATAATCCACACATCATGAGTCATTTGACATACTTCACATTTGCTTCCCTTTTTTTATAAAACTAACAATCAAACAAAGTCATGCAAGGAAATTAAAATAAAATAACAAATGGGGTTACCTCCCCACCAGTGCTAAATTTAACGTCTTCAGTCGGACGCTTTACACTCTTGGATTCATGAATCTGATACATCAAGCAAATCCAATATACTTGCTTGCTGTATGGGCTCACCTGTTAAATAGTGCTTAAGTCTTTGTCCGTTTACTTTAAACGGTCTAGACTTCTCACTCCATAATTCAACAGTACCAAAAGGAAAGACTTTGGTAACTTTAAACGGTCCCGACCACCGGGACCTCAGTTTACATGGAAATAGCTCTAATCTGGAGTTAAACAAAGTGTAGCAACCTTATGCCTCACTCTATATTTCTTTAGGAAGGTCTGAAAAGCTTTCTCAATAAAGTGAGACCCTCCATCATTTATTATGCATTTGGGAACCCCAAACCTCGAAAATATAATTTTCTTAAAAAGCTTAATAACGGTCTTAGCATCAAAATAGAGTGAAGCAATGGCCTCCACCCATTTCGACATGTAGTCAACCGCTACTAGTATGAATTTATTTCCAAAAGAAGAGGGAAAGGGTCCCATAAAATCCACACCCTGCACATCAAAAAGTTCAACCTCTAATATATTATTAAGTGGCATTTCATGCTTCTTACAAATGTTACTTGCTCTTTGACAAGAATCACAAGTTAGGATATACTTATGTATATCCTTAAAAATGTGTGGCCAGTAGAACCCATCTTGCAACACTTTTGATGCTGTCTTGGAGGTGTTCATATGACCTCCACTAGAAAAAGAGTGGCAATGCTCTAGAATGGCTCAGACTTCATCTTTCGGAACACACCTCCTAATCAAACCATCTGCACAATGTTTGAAAAGGAGGGGTTCATCCCACTGATAGTGCTTCAAATCTACAAGAAACTTTTTCCTTCTCTAAAAACTAAAATCAGAGGGTAAAATTCCACAGGCAAGGTAATTAACAAAGTCTGCAAACCAAGGGACCTGCTAGATACTAAGTTTCAAAAGGTGTTCATCAGGAAAAGTTTCATTTATTGGAACTGAATCCATTTCTATTCGTTCAGAAGGCAGTCTAGACAAATGATTTGCCATAAGTTTCTCAGTACCCTTTTTATCCTTGATTTGCAAATTAAATTCTTGCAGAATCAAAATCCATCTAATCAGCCTAGGCTTTGCATCCTTCTTTTGTAACAAATATTTAATAGTAGAGTGGTCAGTGTAAACAATTACCTGAGAACCTACCAAATATAATATGAATTTATCGAATGCAAACATAATGGCTAGGAGCTCCTTCTACGTAGTTACATAATTCACTTGAGCATCATCTAATGTTCTGCTGGCATAGTGAATAACATGGAACTTTTTGTCCTTCATTTGCCCCAGTACAGCCCTCATTGCATGATAACTAGCATCATACATCAACTCAAAAAGGAGTTCCAAATCAGGGGGCTGCACTATAGGTGCAGAAATCAAAGCTTCCTTTATCCTGTAAAAAGTTTATAAACAGTATAAGTCAAAAACAAAAAGGACATCTTTACCTAAGAGGTGAGTGAGGGGCTTAGTGATTTTCGAAAAATCTTTAATGAACCATCGGTAAAAACTGGCATGTCCAAGAAAGCTTCTTATACCTTTCACATTCGTGGGTGGAGGCAATTTTTCAATAACCTCTAGCTTAGCCTTATCCACCTCAATACCTCTTTCTGACACCAAGTGTCTGAGTACTATACCTTTTTTTACCATAAAATGGCACTTTCCTAGTTTAAAACTAAGTTGGTCTCTTCACAGCACTGCAAAACTTGGTAAAGATTTGTTAAACAGTTATCAAAATCAAAGCCATGCACTGAGAAATCATCCCTAAAAACCTCCATTACATTCTCAATCAAATAAGAGAATATGGCCTGCATACACTGTTGAAAAGTGGTGGGTGCATTGCAAAGGCCAAAAGGCATACACCTATATGCATACGTTCCATAAGGACATGTGAATGTGGTTTTTTCTTGCTCAGAAGGGTGGATGGGAATTTGTTGGAAACTTGAGTACCCATCCAAATAACAAAAATGAGAGTGCTTTGCAAGCCTCTCAAGCATCTGATCAATAAAAGGGAGAGGGAAATGGTCTTTCTTTGTGGCGCTATTTAACTTCATATAATCAATACACATACGCCATCCATAAACTATCCTAGTAGAAATTAATTCATGCTTTTCATTTTCTACTACAGCCATTCCTCCCTTTTTAGGCACCACATGCACTAGACTCACCCACCTACTGCTAGCAATAGGATAAATGACTCCAGCATCTAACAATTTCAAAATCTCTTTCTTAACCACTTCTTGTATTTTTGGATTTTATCGTCTAAGTGGTTCTACGGTGGGCCTACTCTCATCTTCAACAGTAAAAAGAAGGGCTAATCCCCTTTATATCATCCATTGTATAACCAATTACCTTCTTATACAACCTAAGTTGTTTCAAAAGTTTCTCGGTTTCAGATAGATTCAATTCAACATTTACAATGACAGGATATGTAGAATTTGGTCCAAGAAATTCATACCTTAACGAAGCTGGAAAAGGTTTTAATTCCACATTTAAGCTCACCAATTTTTGACACATGACTTCAGTATCATGTTTCAATGGGGCACTTTCTTTCGAGCAATATGTTGTTCCTGCAGGCTCAATCAATAAAACAGATTCAAGTGGATCCTTAAGAAGAGTTTCTTCCTTCACTACTTGGTCAATAAAATCCACACAACAAACATAATCAAAAGGTTTCTTTAAAGCATCTTTCAGACTAAAATCAACCTTTTGGTCTTCAACAGTTAGAGACAATCTACCATTTTTGACATCTATTACCACGCCTGCAGTTGACAAAAATGGCCTGCCTAGGATAATAGGGATCATAGAATCCTCATCCATTTCCAAAACAACAAAGTTGGCAGAAATAAAAAACTTTCCTACTTTAATAGGAACATCTTCTAAAATACCTACAGGATATTTGACAGATCTATCTACTAATCGCAATGACATCCTATTAGGTTTCAGTTCACCCAATCCTAATTTTTCACTAATTGACAATGGCATCAAGCTAACACTAGGTCCCATATCACATAATGCTCTATCTATGGCCATGTCACCAATCATGTAAGGAATAAAGAACCTACCTAGATCCTGAAGCTTGGGTGGTAGCTTTCTCTGGATCAAAGCATTACACTCCTCAATGAGTGCTACTGTACCATCCTCCTTTAATTTTTGTTTGTTGGAAAAGATGTCCTTTAAAAACTTCACATATGTCGGCATTTGCTGTAAAGCATCTGTAAAAAGAATATTTATATAAGGTTTCTTAAGGACTTCAAGAAACTTACCAAATTGTTTGTCAAGCTTGGCCTTGGCCTAGCGCCGAGGATATAGAATTAGAGGCTGATATGGTTTCACCTCCTCCTTCTTTCCACTTTGTTTCTCTTCTTTGATTTTGGGATGAGAATGAGACTCTTCCACATTCTTTTCTTTCTTGGCCTCCTCTTTAGTCATGCCAACTGGACCATTATACTGTGTACCACTCCTAAGAGTGATAGCCATGGTGTGATTGGATGGTCCCGCTTCGGGCTTTCCAAGAAAGGTTCCTGGTATTCTTTGAGAGGATGACGCCTGCTGAGCAATCTGGTTCTCCAACATTTTATTATGGATGGCCAGAGTGTCCACCTTCGAAGCTAAAGTCTTTATAGCATCGAGAACTCATCATTCTGCTTCAACTGGGTAGCTACAAAAGTCTCCATCAAGGTCTCTAATTTGGATTACTAGGGAACATAAGGTCCTTGTGGTCTGTTGCTACTATGATTATTTTGAAATGGAGGTGGCTTGCTTTGGAAACCAAGTGGTCTAAGTGGTCTAAAATTATTTCCATAATTACCATCGTAGTTTCCAATAGCATCCACCTATTGCATCTCTTATGGTTCTGGACTAGAAGTCACTCTAAGTTGACAACCTGAAATAGTATGACCTGAAACACCACACAACTCACAAAGAAGATTAGAAGTACTTGTTCCTAATTTATCAAATTTAATAGAGAGTGCTTCTATTTTTATAGTAAGTAAAGAGATAGCATCAATTGGGTACTTACCTGGAGTTTTATTCAGTAAACTCCTTTCTGAGGACCACTGGTATGTATTTTGGACAACCTCCTCAATGAGATTGTAATCTTTCTCCATGTTCTTACTCATGAAGGCACCGCCAGCTGTGATATCTAAGGTTACCTTCTGGTTCAGAGTGAGCCTATTATAAAAAATATACAAGTCAACCAGCGTTCAATGCCATGGTGTGGGCATTCCCAGAGCATTTCTTTGTATCGCTCCCAGGCATCATATAGAGTCTCATCATCTTTCTGAGTGAAAGTGATGATCTACTTCCTCAACTGGTCTATTTTTCTCCTTGGATAATATTTGTTGAGGAAAGCATAAGACAACTGCTCTCATGTAGTGATTGACCCTTCTGGAAGCGCATACAACCAAGCCCTAGCCTTGTCCCTTAAAGAGAATGGGAAAAGTCTCAATCAGATTACATCATTTGAGACCTTACTTACCTTGAGTGTGTCACAATACTCAAGGAAAATCTGAAGATACAAGTTGGGATCCTCGGATGGCAATCCTCCAAAATGATTTTGTTGAACCATCGAGAGCAAAGATGGCTTCAACTCAAAATTATTCGCCTTAATGTTTGGCCTAGTGATGCTAGACCTCCTACCCATCGCATTAGGCATTGTAAAATCACGAAGTGCTTTATTGTTGGGATTGTCCATTTGTTCTTGACTTGTTGAGGTTGAAGCTTGATGTTTACTCTACTCTCAAGGCCCTGATCCTTCATAGAGTCCTTTCAATCTTCGGATCAAAAATATGCTCAAAGCTTGCGCTTCTTCGTATAAAATTCCTGTAAAACACACACAGACAAAACACCCAAGTGTAATTCTATAGAAAAATAGAAACCAAAATAAAAAAAATTATGCAGAAAAAGGAAAAAGAAAAAATATAAAGGAATATCTAGTCTAATCAAAACACTGCTTAGCCAATATTGGGGGAAACACAATCCCCGGTAATGCGCTAAAAACTTGATAGCGTACTGCAAACACAAGGGTATCGAAGTAATAAAAGAACGATTGTTCCCACGAGGATTTTGCCCAAGTACCGATTTTAATAGTCGTTCAATTATCTAGAGTAATCAATTCAACTAAATTGAAAAATCGATTATGTAAACACTAAATCAAAGAATAGAAAATTTAACATCTTTTGGAAAAGAAAATCAAATCGCTTTTCAGAAATTCAATCAAAGGAAAATCTTGGGAAGTTAAGGGTCATATGCAAGCATCAAAATCAAACGTCAATTGCCTATCCAATTATGCAATTTTATTTATAAGGTAGATTTCCCTAAGTTAATTAATACCTTTGTCTCGAAAGCCTATTAACGTACCTAATTTCCAAAGAACAACGTTCAATTCGTTAATTAGGCCCTTTATGTTTTGTGGAAACCCAATTAATCCCTCAAACGATTTTGTTTAGCATCGTAAATGAAAATCATAGGTTTAATTCATGTGTTTTCGAATTATATGTCAATCTCTCGACCACCCACATAATTTGTAATCATCTACGCTTATCTCTAAGTCTTGTAGAAGCATTAGGCATACATAACTTGAATAGAAAATGAAATTACATAAATTGGAAGACGAAGAATAATCAATTTCAATGCATAGGCATACTGCATCCTTAATCCCAAGAAAAGAGTTTAGTGTGCCATAAGGATGGTTGTCATCATGTCACAATACATAAAATTAATGACAAACATTTAAGAAATCAAAGATGTAAACTAAGGATTTAGAAATTACAAAGTAGTTCTCACTAGGTTTGCTAAACCTTCTCCCTAATTTGCAAATTTGAATTCCCTTGATGATGGCCTCTTTGATGTCCAATGAAATCCCTCCAATAAGCTCTCTCCAATTCTCCCAAAAAAATCTCTCGATAATCTCTAAATTTAAAAAATGCCTTCATTCCTCTTAAAAACTATCCTAAAAACTAAAGGAATTACAGAACGTACAAAATCCACTGGAAGTTGGAAAGACCCATGGTCAGTGGATCGTGTTAGAGGGCCAATCGTGCCATAATTTACCAAAAACCAGTGAGATCCACGGCCAGAGGGAAAAAGCCACAGCGAGTGGATTTCTTACCAGTGAAGTCCACGGCCAGTGGATTTTTCTAAACTTCAAAACCCACAATCTAGAGAGGTCCACGGCCAGTGGGAAAAACCCATTGGCAGTGGATTTTCTTAAACTTCACAAAATGCCTTTTCTTCAACTATTACGAGGCCCTAAAGTGCTTCTTCAGTTTTTCCTTTCATTATGTCGCTTCCAAAAGTGAATACAACCTTATTTTTAATCTTTCAAATGGTTGGAATTTCTTGCATTCATCACATGCTTCATCAAATGCCTTGTATTTTTTGTATTTATACACCTAAATCAAGGTTATTCCTGCAAAACTGTAAACACCCGAGTGACAAGTGCGAAATGAAGGAAATCATATAGAAAATAAGATAAAAATGTCACAAATAACCTAGAAAATCTAAGTAAAGACATCACGAAACAATGCGAATTAAACACCTATCAACACCAAAAGATACAAAGTGGTGGTAGGAAAGTGTTTGAGGTTACAATCAAATAACTCAGCGTACAAAGATATGAAATGATTACAAGGTACGCTGAGCTACAGACTACTATAAGTCACAATCTTCACTAAGCAGAACTACAAAGAGGACTTATGTAGTGAATACAAGAACTTAGAAACTTTTAAGAAAAAGTCTTTCAAACTTCGATTTCTAGAGAGAAAACAAAGGAGTATTCAAGTATCAAGTTAAGCAGCGTGACTGTCTTGTTTCTAAAAGCTTCTTGTATTTATAGTCCTTCTGAAAAACATTTGTTGGTTCAGCTTCGAAGGATGTTAGTCTCTTAAGGACTACACTGTCAGTGATTACAGGTACATGCTTCAGAGAAGTTTCGTTATCTGGGAAACTTTGAAAGTCTTCAGCAAAAGATCCCATTTTGCTTATGCACTTAAGGAAAGTACGTACACTCCATAGCAGTTGACCTTAGGCTAATCCGTTCTGATCAGGTGCAGATTTTCTGACACCTTGGGACATGCTAGGCAGTTTTCTTGATAATCGTGAGAAAGTCTTCAACTTTTCTATTGATTTCCTTTTTGATGAAAGCTTTAGAGATTTCAAAGAAAGTTCAAGCAGCTTAATATTAAGTAAGCGAAGATCCTTTGTTAAGAACTCAAAGAGTCACAAATCTTCTGAAGGTCTTAAAGTACCAAAAGACTTGATCCAGTGAAGCTTGAATAAGTACGGACTTTTTCATTTCAGAAGAAAATTGATTTTCACGAACTCCCCTTTCTTTGGCAAATAGAGCTCTACGGACTCTTGTCACAGTTCAACAGAATTGTTAGACAAAAAAGCAGTACAAACTTTATTTTAGTTAAGAGTCTTGATGTGTATTATTAACAAATCACATAGGGTTCAAATTGCTCAATCATGAGTTCACACTTTACTCTAACACAATCATTATTAGTAATTTATTGAATGAAACAGGAGAAGCAAGACTGATAGAGGTACTGAAGAATAATCAAGAAGTAATTGGATAGACACTTGAAGATTTGAAAGGTATAAGTCCATAATATTGTGTGCACATGATTTTATTGGAAAATAATTACAAGCCTGTAGCTCAACCTCAAAGACGCCTCAATCCCACAATGCAAAAGGTAACAAATAAAGAGGTTCTCAAATTGCTAAAAGAAGGTATCATCTATCCTATTTCTGATAGTGAATAGGTAAGCCCGATCTAAGTGGTACCAAAAAAGGGAGGTACGACAGTAATTGTTAATGATAAAAATGAATTAATTCCAACAAGAACTGTCACCAGTTAGAGAATGTGTATAGGCTATAGGAAATTGAACTAAGCAACTAGAAAAGACTATTTTCTAATTCCCTTTATGGACCAAATGCTTGAGAGATTGTCTGGACAGGCTTACTACTATTTTCTTGATGGTTATTCTGAATATAACCAAATTGTTATTGATCCTCTTGATCAAGAGAAGACTGCTTTCACATGTCCTTTTGGAATTTTTAATCACAGGAAAATGCCATTTGGATTGTGTAATGCACCTTCTACTTTTCAAAGATGTGTGTTTGCTATTTTTAAAAGCATTGAAATTTTCATGGATGACTTTTCCATTTTTGGGAACTCCTTCGATATATGTCTATCCAACTTGGACACCGTACTGAAGCGGTGTATTGACACAAATCTAGTGTTGAACTGGGAGAAATGTTACTTCATGGTGACAAAAGGAATTGTGCTTGGTCATAAAATCTCTACAAAAGGTATTAAAGTCGAATAAGCAAAAATTAAAGTGATATCTAAACTCCCACCCCCTATGAATGTTAAAGGGATTAGAAGTTTTTTAGGACATGCTGGGTTTTATCGAAGGTTCATTAAGGATTTTTCAAAAATTGCTAAACCTTTGACAAACCTCTTGAACAAAGATGTTGAATTTAAATTTAATGATACATGTCTTAAAGCTTTTAATTTCTTAAAAGAAAAATTGATTTCTGCTCCGGTTATTGTTACCCCTAATTGGAATCCACCCTTTGAACTTATATGCGATGCAAGTGATTATGCTGTGGGAGTTATTTTAGGTTAAAGGCATGAAAGAATTTTTAGGGTAATACGTTATGCTAGTAAAGTTTTAAATGAAAATCAAGTAAATTATGCAACCACTAAGAAAGAATTACTGGCCATAGTGTATGCCTTAGAAAATTTTTGATCATATTTGATAGGCTTAAAAATAATTATTTTCACTGATCATGCAACATTCAAATATCTTTTGACCAAAACTAACTCTAAGCATCGATTAATCTGATGGATTTTGTTCCTACAAGAATATGACCTTGAAATCAAAGACAAAAAAGGTAGTGAAAATATGGTCACTGACCATTTATCCAGATTAATAAACGATGAGGTCACTGCTAAAGAAAATGAAATTCCAGAAGAAGTTCTGGATGAGAAATTATAAAAAAAGCCATGGTTTGCTGATATGGCCAATTTTAAAGCAGCAGGGATTCTTCCTAATGATTTAACTTGGCAAGAGTGGAAAAAGTTTTTTTAAAGATGCTAAATATTTTATCTGGGATGACCCTCATCTGTTTAAAATTGGTGTGGATAATTTGTTAAGATGTTATGTGCCTGAATGGGAAATTAATGATATGTTGTGGCATTTCCACAAATCCCCTTATGGAGGCTATTTTAATGAAGAGATGACTACTACAAAGATCCTACAATAAGGTTTGTACTGACCTTCTATATTTAAATATGCTCGTTTATTTGTACAATCTTGTGACAATTGACAAAGAATAAGAAATATATCAAGGAGGCAAGAAATGTCTCTCATGAACATCAAAGAGGTTGAGGTATTTGATTGCTGGGGAATTGATTTCATGGGACCTTCCCCAACTCTCAATATAATTAATATATTCTTTTGGCAGTTGATTATGTTTCCAAATGGGTGGAGGCAATTGCTTCACCTAATGCTGATTCCAAAATTGTGGTTAATTTCTTAAAGAAAAATATTTTTTGCAAGATTGGAACACCAAGAACTTTGATTAGTGACGGAGGTTCACATTTCTGTAATAAAATTCTTTAGAAGGTGTTATAGCATTATGGTGTAAAACATCAGGTTGTCACAACGTATCATTCGCAAACCAATGGACATGCCAAAATTTTAAATAGGGAAGTGAAAAGGATCTTGGAAAAGACTATGTCTTCTTCAAGAAAGGATTGGTCACAGAAACTAGATGATGCATTTTGGGCATACAAAACTGTATTCAAAACACCTGTTGGCTTTTCCCCTTTTCCAATGGTTAATGAAAAAGCTTGTCACCTCCTAGTAGAAATGGAACATAAAGCATACTGGGCACTTAAATTCCTCAACTTTGATCAAAATGGAGCAACTAACAAAAGGAAGTTGTAACTATTTGAGTTAGAGAAAATGAGGAATAATGCTTATGAATCATCCAGGTGCTATAAAGACAAGGTGAAGGCTTACCATGATAAGAAATAAAAAAAACAGAATCTTCACACCAGGTCAGCATGTCTTATTGTTTAATTCAAGGTTAAAATTATTTCCTGGTAAATTGAAATCCAAATAGTCAGGCCTATTTATAATCAAGGAAGTAAAGTCTTATAGAGCAATTAAAATTGAAGATCCTACTTCCAAAAGAAATTGGATGGTTAATAGACACATGTTGAAGCCTTATTTGGGTGGTGAGATCAAAAGACTCACCACCATTTGTTACTTCATAATTTGTGACTTGTAGGTAATGTCAAGCTAGAGACAATAAATTAACTGCTCAATGGAAGGCAACCCATTATTCGATACATTGGTTTGTTTTTAAAATTGATTTAAAAAAATTGGGTATTTTGATTAAATTAAAAATTTTAGGAATAAAAAGGGTTTAAAAAGGCATAAAATAGGGTTTAAATGGAAAATTCAGAAAATGGGAATTTTGACACGCCTAGCGTGGGGTTAAATTTTTAGACCTGATGCATAGTATCCCATTGACGCGTAGCGTCAGGTCCTACTTTCAGTTTTTAAAAAAATAGAGCCCATTTCACAGAGAGGCCAATTCAAAAATTTTAAATCTAAAATTTCCCTATTTGCCTCTCACTCTTGCAAAACCCCCTAAAATTTTCAAACTCTCTCAAAGCATTTCACATTCATTTCTTCTCGTATCTGACATCCAAGTAAGTATCCCCTTTCTTTTCTCTTTTCTCTTTTTTCAATTCTTCATTTTTAATTCGTTAGAATGCATGCAGTTAGGTCATTTTAGGATGATTAGAAGCTCCTAGGATTATTGATTGATTGTCTGATTGATGTTTGAAAAGGGGGTTGCTGTTGTGTAACCCTCAAATTGAAAATGTTATATTTGAACCCTGACGCATAGCGTCACCCTGACGCATAGCGTGAGGAAACAGGGATGACGCGTATCGTCAGGTCCTTATTTTCATATTTTCAATTTTTGTGTTTTTTGTGGCTTTTTTATGTTTTTAACTCTTAGTTTCAAAATGTGTCTTTTATGTTTTAGATTTTAATGTTATTTTGTTAATTAATTAGATTTTAATTTTTGTATGTTAGATTTTTTTTAGTTTAAGTTTTAAAATGGCATTTTAAATAAAATGCGTGTTTCTTTTATTGTGTGTTTTGAATTATGTTGTTAGTAAATTTTATTTTGCTTTGGAAAAACATTAAGTATTCTTTTTTTGTTTGTCTAGGTTTAACATTTTGACTAAAAAAAATTAAAAAATAAGAATTTATTTGTAATTATGTTTTCTTAGTTTTGTTTGATGCATGTGTGTTTAGTGTGTGGTTCCTTAAAAATTTGTGATACATGTTTGGACTGTCACTTCTTAACTTGTGTATATTATCTTGCATTATTAATTTTAATTTATTTTATAGATAGTACCCAAGAAATCTATTCCTATTTCTGGTCCCAAGAGGAGGAAGAGGACTGAGACTACTTCCTCTAAGGACCTAGAGATGCAGGAGTAGGAGGAGCAGCTTGGACCTAGGGATGTGACTAAGTTCAAGACAGATACGAAATGGGCCAGATTCCACAAGATTAAAGGCAACAAATTGATTTGGGAGAGAGTGCTGGACTTGGGAGCTAGTGACTACCCTGAGTTACAGGGTGAGATTTAGAGGAGGAGGTGGGGACCACTGTTTTCCCTAGCTACTAAGGGAGATCCCATCTTGGTGATGGAGTTCTATGCCAATGCCTACAGTACACGACAGGATTCATCGAACATTGGATAAAGGAGGAGCAGCTGGGTGAGAGCCAGGCATATCGCTTATGACAGAGATATTATTAGTACCCTTTTAGGTAATCCTTGGGAGTCCACTCCCGAGGATGATACTTGTTTCTGGAAGGAAAATAGAAACAAGATTGCTACTAAGGATGGTGATTTAGGATTCGACCTAGAGCAGGTTGCTCATTTTTTGAGCAAGGAAGGGGTCTATTTTAACTTTAGTAGGGTTAATAGAGCACCTTGTAACTTGCTGAAGACGCAGCTGACACCGATCGCCCAGGCATGGATGTACCTGATGCTCCACAACATCGGGCCAGTGACCCACCTCTCCAGCTTGTCAGTTGACGGATGCTACCTATTATTTTCCATTTTATAGCGCCACACCATTGACATTGCTGCTCTTACTTTTGAGCAGATTCACCATTATGTCCTTGGGTATAAGGTGAATCGCCCAGTGCCCTTCCCACTTATTATTTCTGCTTTACTAAGGAGGCAGGGAGTACAAGCACCCTATGCAGAGTTCACCAGTTCATTGGGGCGAGTACCCAATGTCCTAGTGAATAGGATTTATTTCATACAACACTATGAGCTCCCACCTACTGAGCAGAAGGGTCAGCCCCAACAGAGGCGCAGACGACACCGCAGGCGACTTCCACTGATGTTATCCTCTAGGAGCTGGCCAGGATGAGGATAGAGCAGCAGTACCAAACCCAGATGATAGTAGCTTCCCATATAGCCTATGTTCACTTACATGACTCTTTTTATCAGTACAGGGTTCAGGGATCTGAGGCACCATATCTGACACTTGTTGACTTTGTTGCACATATAGCATAGCCTGGGGACATTCCAGTTTTTCCAGAGAGGGGTAGCACATTTGGTGCTCATGTTGATACTGAGGGGGAGATTACTGAGGAGGATGATGATGATGATCATGACCAGATGTAGGATAAGGACTGAGGGCCATGATTTATTTCTTGCATCTTTTATGACTACTTTTACATTCTTGCATTTTACATTATTACATTAGTTTACTTTATGATTTTGGTTATTTAGTTGGGTATTTTTCTTATTTGGTGTGATATTTTATATTGTGTAGTATGATAGTTATGCTTTTCTCTTTTACAAAAATAAATCAAATTTTTGACAAAATTGAAAATTTTATGCGCTTAAAGTCTTTACACAATAAGCCATTTTAAATAATCAATTATTGATTCTTTTGCTATTAAGGTATTTTTATAAAACAAATTACAATAATTTTGTCAATAATCAAGCTAATTTTGAAAAAACTGGTGAGTTGAGAGTCCCTTAGACACTTTGAGGGTATCGACATAATTTCTTTCAAATTGATTTTGCTTAATTCTTTAATTTGTGTTGTCATACAAAGGATCCAAGAACATGATCGTGGCACGTTATTGGTAAACACATGAACTTAGGGCAAAAAGCTTACTATGGTAAAAAGTATTCATCCTTTGATAGCCAATTTTTAGCCTAAAAAAATATTTTCTTTGATACCCCTCACCCATAAATATTTTCATCCATTCCCTTTTATCTGATGAAGTAAAAGAGCAATGCAATAATAATGAAAATTTTTCTGAGTGTTCTTATAAAAATGGGAGTGAATTTGTAAACTTAGTTCTTTTTACCAAAATCATTATATGAGTTATGTATATATATATATAAATAAAAATAAAATAAAATTAAATATATATATATATATGCAAAATAAAAAAAGAACTAAGTTAGGGTATTTATCAAAAAAGGAAGTGAGTTTTGGACTGAGAAAAACACTTTAATTTTACATAAAATGTTTTTTTATGCTTTCAGGTATTTGCTTTCCAAGAAAAACCATGACTACTTGTAACCAAGCCTTATTACAACCCTTGAAAAGACCTTGAGATTCTTGTTTGATTCTGCATGAATGACAATTGATAAGATGAAAACCAAAATTAAATTTGTTTGATTTTATGATTGATTGAGTTAAACAGGTTACCTTTTTATAGAGAGAAACACTCATAAGGTAAGCCTTGAAATCAACTTAAATTATTGACATGACATTGTAATGGTTTTATCTTTAAGCTTTTTTTGCAGAAGTCATCAATGTTGATCATTTCAAATGGTAAGTTATGAATTACTTCTTGTGGTAAGTTTTCAAAATTTTCAAAAATTGTTTTCAAAAGTTTGATTCATGGTTTTAGTTTGTTTTGCTCGAGGACGAGAAAATTCCTAAGTTGGGGGTAGTTTGTTAATAAATAAAATTTAGCTTAAATAAATATAAAATTAGGTTTATTTGCAAATAAATAGAAGTTATTAAATTTAACTTGGCATGACCTATTTCTCTTATTTTTGTAGTGAATATTTAAAGTTAAAGTGAAAAATTTATGCAAGTGAGAAGGCTAACACGTAGCATCAACCCCATGCTCAGCATCAGGATTTTGACCCTAACGCGTAGCGTCAGGCCCACATGTAGCGTCAAATGCTACATGTATCCCACTGACAGCTTGGATTTCACTCAAAAAAGGGGCCAAACCATTGCATATCAATCCACTACAGACATAAAGCAAGAACGTAGTGGGAGATAGAGAATTATGTCTGCTCATTATTAGAACATAATGGCAAATTGTAGCTGAAAATCGGGAAAAGATTAATGCAATCTAAGTTAGAGACCTGACGTATAGCGCTACAGCCACGTGTAGCGTCAGATCCAAACTCTCCCACTATAAAAAGGGCTCATTGCCAAGGGTTTTAGCATCCCATAGCATCTAATTTAGTGCATTCCACCTTACTCTTGAGCTCTATGTTGCGAAAATAACTTCCATATACTTGAGATTATTGTCTTACATATAGTTTTCTTTTGTTTTGTGAAGTCCTTTGTCAAGTTCAGTTCGTTGTTCATCAAGTCTCCACTTGTAAGTTGTGTTTTCACTTTTACCATTTGTAACTAATCTGTTTATGTTAGAATTGGTGAACCTGTATTTCTATGTTAAAATAGGTTTTGATGAATGACAAACAATTGAAGGATCAAGAAATCTAAAGGATGTTTTACAAGCAATTAATCGAAAATCATGAAAATCAAGAACGATTCGGGTCAAGAAATTAAAATGCAAAAGAATTGATCCAAGGAATCAAGAACCATGAGCTATACTGGTCCAAAACGCATCAGAATACATCAAAAATTGAAGAAACGGGTGCAGGGGAAGCATAGGAATCGATCCCCACGTGAAAAAGGAAACAGGAATCGATTCAAGGCCATTAGGAATCGATTCAAGGGGCTGGGAATCAATTCCCCCCTTGTAGGAATCGATTTATACATTGAAAAATTGCCAGGAATCGATTCAGGATGTGTAGGAATCGATTCACACATTGAAAAATTGCCAGGAATCGATTCAGGATGTACAGGAATCGATTCACATGTGTGGGAATCGATTCCCCTTGCCAGGAATCGATTCATTTGATATTTTTAGTGCAAAAATGAACTGGAAGAATCGATTTATAGCTGGAATCATGCGCTGAATCATAGAAATTATCAGTACACGTTTTCAAAAACTCAACTTCGCTAATTCCTTTCTCGAGACTCTCTAATTGAAAAGGCGTTGCACTTATTGACGTAGACAATTGCACTTCTCAAGTCAGGAAACATGGATCGCTGGCAAATTAAGTATTCAAACGCATAAATTAAGGAACCGGTTGCAATTAAGTTTTTGGCACCATGTACCTTGCTTTGCCTATAAATAGAAAGGAAACTGAAGAGGTAGAATACCACACACACAACAAACACATTCCTTGCCTTCTCCTTTGTTCTCTCTTAATTCCTTGTCTATTAACTCTCTGATTTATTTTCTTTGCAATTATTTTTTTTGAGTTATATTGTGAGAAAAATATTTTCTTGAGTATTAAAATTTGCATATTCTTTTCTAAGAAAAGAAAATATTTCTGAAGTGCTTAAATTTGTATATCCACTCTATTGAGAGAGTCACACTTGTAAAATCACATTCACAAATTCTGAGAGATTTTGGGTTGGGATTCAACCTTGTAATTGAGAGATTGTGAGATTGGGTGGGTTACCCTTTTGCTTGTGAGGGTTAAGTTCTTGAGTGTGGGACACTAAGAAGCTGTAATTGCTCAAAGCGTGTATCTCAAATTCTCAATAGTGGAAATCCTCTAAGTGAGTTACTTGGAGGCGAGACGTACACCGGTGTGGTGGAACTCGTATATATTGGTTTGCAAATCTTCTCTTCCCTAATCTCTTTAAATTTATGCATTTAAATTGCTTGCTCAATTTGTTACCTTTAATAAATTTTTTATTTAAACTTCTTTATTATTCTAATTAAGATTAAGTTTATCATCTTCACTAAACATATTTGTTAAAGAACCAATTTCACAAGCATTTCAACAAAAGTTTTTAATACTCAATTCACCCCCCTCTTGAGTAATTGAGGCCACTTGGATAACAGAACCAATCTACCAATATGATGTTGTGATTATAAATTATGCATGTTTATGATTCAAGTTTCATGTTAGTATTTCAACCTTTTATTAGTATGAACTTCAACTAGGAGAATGATTTTCATGCGTGTTAAAACCACTTTTGACAGAAGTAAAAGTTGAAATACCTTTAATATACCAATTACTAGGGATAGAGTTGGTAATTATTGTTATGCTAAGGTCAGGGCTTAAAGCAAGTTTTTATTGAGAAAGCATTTGAGGGATCAGACTTTACGGTAACTATTTAGAGTTTATTCACCAAGGGATTGGGTTTAATGATTTTAAGTTGCAATGACATAAACTTGATGATTAAATATGCATGCTTATAGTTACTGTGTTATATTTTTAGTGCGGGGATCCTAATTCCAACATAGTTTATCATTCTGTGTTTAAATCTCAAGTATTGGAATTGTTCTAAAGTGTTATTTTTATAGTCATTCTCTAACTAGTTTTATAATTTACTTTACACTATTTTTTGCTCAATGTATAAATCAATCTCTGGATTTATGAATATTGTACAAATTTGTATATGAAATATTCTTTTGTTAATAAGTTTTGATACTTTTACCATAGTAAATAAAAATTACTGTCACTCTCTGAGACTAATCAATCCATTAAGGGAACGATATCTAAATTTTTAAAAACTACAATGATAAATTAGTGCACCTACCAAAATACCAACAATAACCTTTAAACACTAAATGAAATATTAAAAACTATAAATTCTAAGCTATAGTACCTTTTAAGTATTTCAATAGACAATGAAAAACATTCAAATGTTCCTCATTTGGATTTGGAGTATAACAACTCAATTTACTTACAACATATGTAATATCTAGCATAATTTATTAAGAACATAACACTACCAATGTATTTTATATATTCAGATTGAGACACACCATTATTTCTTTTTAAACACACACTAATATGAAAAAGGATTCCTAGCATGTATTCTTAGGGAATCCCACAGGATCAGACAACAAAAATGTAACATCCCAAATTTTAGAAAATAAATCATAATGTGATAATGAATAATTATTTGACGTCCAAAACGTGTAAGAAAATTAATTAAGTATTAATGGTGTGTTACCGGTGAATTAAAATTTATTAGAACGGAATGATCTAACTGAAGGTGTATGACCCATTAAATCTCTTTAGACATTTGATGGGTATAAAATAAGAAGGATTTTATTATGGTTATGGTGGTATGTTCAAAATAATTTTTAGAGTTGAGGAAGTAATTATATGGACATAGTGTAAACTTATAGTCGGCGGAAATATAAGCAAAATGAATTTAGGAAAAATTGTAATTCCCTCATTTTCTCTCTTTTTGTGCCATCCATTTCTCTTAATCTTATTATTCTCTTTTGTCCAAAGGATAATGGGATTTCATGGACAAAAGGACAAAATCTTAAGGTTGTGCATGGACTAATAAGTGATGACCCATTTTTGTATTTTTCACTTTCTTCCTTCCTTTTGTTTTGACCACTTCTTCTCTCCCTCCATTATCGCTTCATTTTTTTCTTTCTTCTCCCTCTCAAAGAAGGCAAAATCATCCTACCTTCTCTTGTGTCATTTTCACTCAAAAATAACTTCATTTTGTTTGATTTATGAGACATTGAAGACACTTCAGGGCAAGACTTGAATTGTTTCATCTTCTCCCTTCTTCATTTTCGTTTTCCATCAAGAGTTTAGGTTTAAGGTAAGACCCGTGAATCCTTATTGTTTTCATTCATTGTTTTAGAGTTATTGAAGCTTGGAAATGGTGGTTTTGTAGTTGTTAGGTTGAGATATACATATGGATATATTGAACCCTAAGTAGATGACATGAAATTTTTGGTGCTTGGATGGTGGAACACAAAAATTATAGGCTTGATGATGCTTGAAATGATACATGAAAATGAATGGAATTATTATTAGTATCTTTAGGCATCAATAAGGATTTAACTAATCAAGAATAAAATTGCACCTATAATGCAAATAAGAAGGGGAATTTTAATCTAGTTATAAAAGAAATAGAAGCAATAACATTTATTATTTTAAAAACGACTAGGTTAATTTCATTAAAATAGGAGTTTTAGTAACCAAATTTCACCCTTAGAAAAAATAGATATATATATGCACACACACATACTTATATAGTTTTTATATATACATATAAATTTATTAGTAATAGATATTTAATTAATAAGTATATTCTAGTAACTAGTAAGTAAAATATATTCCAAGGAAATAAATATGCCTATATTGACCTAGTAAGAATTATTTAGTGTTTTCTAGTATCTAAAGATGATTAGTACGCAGAAAGAAATATATATATATATATACATATAATATGTTAAGAGTAAATATTTGACTTTACTATAAGAATATTTACTACGAGATTTAATCCCAAAGAACTACGACTATACCATTCATATCAACTAGATAAACTGGAGTGTATACCAGATAGATATGTTGTTGGATAAAGTGTTGTGTGGTTGACTGAATTGGGTGTAATTATGTGTTGATATGTATGTATTGGATGAATTGTATGCATTTATGAATAATGGTGGCCACGATAGTAATCATAATGGAGGCCGTAATGGTAATGGCAAAGGTGTGAGACTCTAAAAATGAGGGTAAATTTTTCACGATTTAAAGAGGAAACAATTTAGGAAAAGAAGGCATCGCGGAATAAGTTTTCAACAAGTAACCCCAAACCATTTTGAATAACCTATCTCATATATGAAGATATGAGAAGGTACGTAACTTAAATAAATGTCTACGTAGGACAATCGGTTACGTGGTCGCCATACAGGTGTTTGTGAAACATGCAAAATAATCCAAAGTCAAGGGTGGATAGGAGAAATACCCAAGGAAATACAAGGTGATTGCCAAGACATAATCAAAACATGTACAATCAGTCATACAAACATTCCATGAAGTAAGAAAATGTAAAACATAACCCAAAAAGGTATAAAAGTACGTAAAATCCAACTTTAGAGAAATCCACTAGCAGTGGGAAAAATCCACTGCCAGTGGGAAATTCCCACTGGCCGTGGAACTCCCTGCCTAATGCCCAAAATTTTGAATTTTTCCAAAACAAAAAAACCCACTGGCAGTGGGAAAAACCCACTAGCCGTGGAATCCTCTACTGCAAGCACCATTCTGCAGCTTTTTGACCTTTATGATTTTGCCAACTTTGGGACCCCTTTTCACTAGGCTATTCAACTCCGATTTGTATAGAATTTTATACACCACTTTCTTACCCTAATATCAATTATGTGGTAAAGTTTCAAGCCCAAATTCCATCCCAATCAAAATCTAAGCTATAAGGTAGTTTTATGCATATTTTGGGCATTTTACATTACACACCAAATTACAATTGGCTAAGTTTTGGTTTAAACTCTCTATGGATCTATATTCACATATATAAATGTGACTTGCTCTAAAAATTCTCATCCAAGAACTTATTTCCTTGATATAGATATGTCCTAGTGGCGATTCATGCCCTTTTTGGCTAAACCAAGCATGTCAAATTCCAAACTAAGCCTCTTTGGCCACAACCAACCACGCATACAAGTTTCAAACATATATTATGACTTGTAGGTGCCTCTGCATAAACATTTGTCCATCAAATGAAAATATGACTCATCCACCTCCTTGTTTTACATTCAATTCACAATATTAATGGTACACAAATCATATTTTCATTGCCAATGACTTTAGATCTCATAATATCATCATTCATTCATCAATATAGCATAAAAATCAATGTATCTCAAGTATCATTACCCAATGCTAAGGTCAACCAAAAATTAGCCTTTCAAACACATAAGGCCTAATTTTCGTAAATGACCCTCAAAATAAATACCTAACATCATTCAATCTTCATGTACAAAATAAGCATATGCACATATTATGTACTTTACAAAGATTGCCGGCCAAGGCTTAGTAGCTTTCCTTCCATATTTACCTTCACCATTGCTCAACCTCCAAAAAGAGTAGGATATCCAACATACCTACATCAACCTTTAAAATGGCAACTAGGAGGTGAGTAACATATACCAAATGAATCAAAGTCATACATTATGATGATACATATATATGTATGCATGACATACATATCTCAAGAAACATCATAAGCCTCATTTGCACATCAAATCATTCCATCTCAACATAACATATATTCACATCAATATACTCATAACTCATATATCAAATTCATTGGCATTCTTAATAAAAGTCATCATACATTCAAAGTTAGTACCACAACTTCTTTCCTCTTTATTCATCAATCATTCATTACCACCACGGGCTACCAACTAGGCATATCTCCAGCTACATGCAAATTCTCTTATATCTAATGCATATGCATAAAGGAAACAACTTCAATTGCAGATCCGGCTGTGGGAAACATTATATCAAATGTGGGTCAAGCATAGGTATACTACTATGCCCCTACTGTAGTAGTAAAAGTGTACACTTGTATCTCAATTCATGCATGCTTAACATCATATTTTACAAGTACCAAACCGCTATCGCCCATCTGTAGCACTAGTCACCCCGTGACTTACAAGTCAATAATATGGCCTTACTTGTCATAAGTGCTACGGGCCTCTCCCGAACACATATCGAGAGAGCCGTGCCCCATCGGACACCAAGGTAACTTGCTCATCATAGAGCCGCCCGCCCACTGGGCCTGCCACATAGGGTGCCTTGTCACTAAATTAAGGGCAACTTCGTGATTCCTGGAATCACTAGGGAACAACAATAATATACCCGTGCACTGGGTCGCCCCTCCCACTGGGCCTGCCTATTGGAACCCCTAACATTCCATATAAGCAGTTAATGATATGCCATGGATGTAATGCGAAGCAAATCAAATGCATTCTCACACTATGCATCCTAAATGCTACTCTATCATCAACAATTCATCCTAAATACTTTAGTGGAACCCTAGGTTCTCATCATCCTCACCCATCACCAACATTCATTGTATTTCATACATATACAAGTTAGTGGCAATTATAAATCATTAATTCATATATCATGTGATGTTCAATAACAATGTAATCAATACAATCACGGTTCTAAGCCATTATAACAACTTTCATCAATCATGAGTGAATTCAACATCATATTCATAATCCCACAAACATAAGCCACGTAGCACCATTCACTCTAAATGCATTTCAATCAAGAAATCATCAAATCATTCATCCAAGCCAATTAGCATAACATAATCATATACAAACACATCACTAATGGATGAAATCAAGCATTTAGAGATGTTACCCCATCCTACCTCAAGAGAAGTAGTAATCAACGCGATCTGAAGATCCCGCCTCGTCGATGGGGTTGTTTCCTACATTATACAATATACCACACAATTATTTTCTATTAAACCACCAAGACTCAATGCTCATATTTATTTACTTGGTGTTTATAACACTTTAAATTCCCAAACCTCATTTATTTCATTAATTCCACCATAACCACCATGGGTTAGGTGTCTAATTTCATTATTATGTATTTTCAATGCTATGCCCTATAATGGGTTCCTACATTAATGGTTCCCAACAATCATTATCAATTATTCACCATCATTAATGGTCATTACTCATCATAAATAGCATCTCCCATTAATAATAAATACACATTACCCACTTTTCTCATTCCCCCAAATTATAGGGTTAGGGTTCCATTAAAAACCTAACAACCATCATAAATGTTCATTATTTCCCATCATCTTCATGCCATTTTCGTGTACCCCTCAAGGCCCTCATAAAACTCACATTAAAAACACCCCACCTTAGGGTTTCTCATCATAAATGCCTCCCCCAAAGCAACCCATATGCATTTCCCTCTCAAAAACCATAATAACCTCAAAACCTAGGGTTTAAGCTCAAGAAATTAAGATGAAACCTTACCTCAAGCCAAGAGTGAAGTGAGCTCTATTAGAGAGAGAGTGTGTGACAAAATTAGAGAGGGAGAAGGAGGAAGAGAGCTTCCAAACCAAGGTCTCATTCTTGCTTAATGAAGATGAAAATGGAAGCAAAGGGCACACACACCACTTTGTGGGTTTTTGAAGAAGAAGATGATGAGTGGAAGGAGAAGTAATGAAGAAGTAGAGAGTATAGAAGAAGGGTAAAATGCAACGTAAATGAGAAGGGAAAAAAGAGTTTTGGCATTTAATTATATCCCTTCACTTAAAGATTCTCTGTTTTAAATCAAACAGGATCTTTATTCAAGCTCAATACTTCATCCAAAAATTATTCTGAATATATATTTGGATTCCCAATAATATCCTTAACAGCCCTAACCACTAGCACCTTAATTAGAAATACTTGGTCTGACACCCACATTTTAATCGGGTCTAATTTTAACTCATAAAGCCCCAATAAATTATGAATAATCCCCTAAAATCTTAATTTAATTATTTTTAGCATTTTGGGGCCTTAATCAACTCAGATATAATTATTTAATATTTATTCCCAATACTTCATCATTTATATAAAATTAGGGATGTTACAATCCACCCCACCTTAAATGAAATTTCGTCCCTGAAATTCACCAACCTGATTCGAATATCTTAGGATGTCACTCCCGCATGTCATCCTCACGTTCCCAAGTGGTAGTAACCTCATCTTCGTGCTTCAGAGATACCTTCACCAAAGGAATCAACTTGTTCCGTAATTTCTTGACAGAACGTTCCACAATAGTAACAGACACCGGAGGAATAGATAAATTCTCCCTGATTTTAACATCATCAAGGGCTACCACATGTGTAGGATCATGCACATATTTCCTTAGTTGTGAGACATGGAACATATTGTGTAAATTTGATAAATGCGGAGGGAGAGCAATCCTATATGCTAATTCGCCAATCCTTTCGAGGATTTCAAACGGTCCAATGAACTTCGGACTTAATTTCTTGCTCTTCAAAGCTCTTCCAACGTCCTTATCTCGTGATACTCTCAAAAACACATGATTGCCAACTTGAAACTCAAGTGGCTTCTGTCACTTATCATAGTAGCTCTTCTGATGATCCTGAGCAATTTTCATCTTTTCTTATATCATCTTGATTTGTTCATTTGTCTCTGTAATCAACTCTGGCCCTAAAGCCAAGTTCTCACCACTTTCAAGCCAACACAATGGAGTTCTACATTTCCGGCCATATAATGCTTCATATGGAGCCATACCAATAGAACTGTGATAACTATTGTTGTATGTGAATTCAATCAATGGTAGGAATCTTTCCCAACAAACACCATGCTCCAATACATAAGCCCGCAATAAATCTTCAAGGCTTTGAATTGTTCGCTCGGATTATCCATTTCGTTTGCGGATGATACGCCGGACTAAGCTTGAGCTTAGAACCTAGTTCTTTATGCAAGCTTCCCCAAAATCGGGAAGTGAACCGCGGGTCGTGATCTGACACAATACTCGATGGCACACCATGTAGACTAACAATCTCCTTAACGTACAATTATGCCAACTTCTCTAAAGGACTCTTCATGTTCATGGGTAAGAAGTGAGCATACTTCGTTAATCGATCAACAATCACCCATATTGCATCATTCCCAACACGTGTCTTGGGCAACCCAGAAACAAAGTCCATAGCGATGTCATCCCACTTCCAAACAGGGATATCAAGAGGTCTCAAATAACCAGATGGTTTCTGATGCTCAACCTTAACCTTTTGACAAATAAGGGAGGATGCTACAAAATTTGCCATATCATGCTTCATACCGAGCCACTAGAAATTCTTCTTTAAATCTTGATACATTTTTATGGAACCAGGATGTATGCTCAACACACTTTTGTGAGCTTCTTCAAGTACCAGCCTTCTCAAATCACCAGCAGATGGAACATAAATTCGGCCCTTCACATGCCAAATACCATCATGACCTTCTGTCAAAAACGAATTTCCCATTAGCTTGAGCTTCCTTCATCTCAATTAAATACTCATCCTTCAGTTGTTGTAATTTCACGGTTTCAACGAACACATTAGCGACTGCCAACACCTCAAGGGACATCTTCTTTGGGTATATATTCCTACACCCATATTCAAGTTTCTAAATTGCTCAATTAGCTCCATCTCTTTCACTATCATTGCGGAAACATGCAACGACTTTTGACTCAAAGCATCAGTAACCATGTTTGCCTTCCCGAGATGGTATCTCAAATCAAACTCATAATCCTTTAGAAACTCCATCCATCGTCGTTGGCGCATATTAAGCTCCTTCTGATCAAATAGGTATTTAAGACTCTTATGATCACTAAAGACCACAAACTTCGAGCCGTACAAGTAGTGTCACCACAACTTCAAAGCAAATACCACTGCCGCCAACTTAAGATCATGCGTTGGGTAGTTAACCTCATACGGTCGCAACTGTCTTAACGCATAGGCTATCACACATTCACTTTGCATTAACACGCAACTAAGACCAAGCTTGGAAGCATCGCAATACACCACGAAGTCATCCAATAAGTCGGGCAAAGCCAACACATGAGCAGAAGTGAGTCTAACTTTTAACTCTTGGAAACTTCTCTCACAATCAAGACTCCACATAAATGTTTGACTTTTATGGGTTAGCTTCATCAAAGGCAAACCCAAACGGGAGAAACCTTCAATAAATCTCTGGTAATACCCAGCAAGACCAAGAAAACTTCTTATTTCAGTCATAGACGTTGGTCTTTCCCAAGCCATCACGGCTTCAATCTTTGATGGATCAACTGCAACACCATCTTTAGAAATAACATGTCCAAGAAACTGGACTTCTAGTATCCAAAATTCACACTTGGAAAGCTTTTGCATATAGCTCTTTCTCGTGAAGAATACTTAAAATAAAAAGAAGGTGTTCTTCATGCTCTTCATGACTCTTGGAATAAACAAGAATGTTATCAATAAACACCACAATGAATCGGTCAAGATACTCATGAAAGATGTGATTCATATAATCCATAAAAATCACAGGTGCATTTATCACACCAAAAGGCATCACCACATACTCGTAGTGGCCATAGCGAGTGTGAAAAGCAGTCTTGGGAATATCGTCAGTATTCACCCAGATTTGGTGATATCCGAAACATAAATCAATCTTTGAGAACACCACTGAATCTATCAATTGATCCAAAAGATCATCAATACAAGGTAGGGGATATCCGTTCTTAATGGTCAACTTGTTAAGTTATCGATAATCCACACAAAACCTCATACTTCCATCCTTCTTTCTCACTAATAAAATAGGCACACCCCAAGGAGACACACTTGGGCGAATAAATTCTCGCTCTAACAACTCTTCAACTTATCTCTTCAACTCAGCTAACTCTATAGGATACATCCGATATGGCACTCGAGAAATAGGTTTCGCACCCAGAACAAGATCAATGGAAAACACCACCTCTCGTGGAGGAGGTAAACCGGGTACCTTATCAGGGAAATCAGGGAAAACATAAATAACAATGTAATCAATACCATCATGGTTCTAAGCCATTACAATAACTCTCATCAATCATGAGTCAATTCAATATCATATTCATCATCCTACAAACATAAGCCACGTGGAACCATTCACTCTAAATGCATTTCAATCAAGAAATCATCAAATCATTCATCCAAGCCAATTAGCATAACATAATCATATACACACACATCACAAATAGATGAAATTAAGCATTTAGAGATGTTACTCCCTCCTACCTCAAGAGAAGTAGTAATCAACGCAGTCTGAAGATCCCGCCTTGTCGATGGGGTTGTTTCCTACATTATACAATATACCATACAATTATTTTCTATTAAACCACCAAGACTCAATGCTCATATTTATTTACTTGGTGTTTATAACACTTTAAATTCCTAAACCTCATTTATTTCATTAATTCCACCATAACCACCATGGGTTAGGTGTCCAATTTCATTATTATGTATTTTCAATGCCATGCCCTATAATGGGTTCCTACATTAATGGTTCCCAACAACCATTATTAATTATTCACCATTATTAAAGGTCATTACTTATCATAAATAGCATCTCCTAACAATAATAAATACACATTACCCATATTTCTCATTTCCCCCAAATTATAGGGTTAGGGTTTCATTAAAAATCCAACAACCATCATAAATGTTCATCATTTCCTATCTTCTTCATGCCATTTTCATGTACCCCCCAAAGGCCCTCATAAAACTCACATTAAAAACACCCCACCTTAGGGTTTCTCATCATAAATGCCTCCCCCAAAGCAACCCACATGCATTTCTCTCTCAAAAACCATAATAACCTCAAAACCTAGGGTTTAAGCTCAAGAAATTAAGATAAAACCTTACCTTAAGCCAAGAGTGAAGTGAACTCTATTAGAGAGAGTGTGTTTGACAAAATTAGAGAGGGAGAAGGAGGAAGAGAGTTTCCAAACCAAGGGAACCTTCTTGCTTGATGAAGATGAAAAATGGAAGCAAAGGGGATACACACCACTTTATGGGTTTTTGAAAAAGAAGAAGATGATGAGTGGAAGGAGAAGTAATGAAAAAGTAGAGAGTATAGAAGAAGGGGAAAATGCAACATAAATGAGAAGGGAAAAATAGAGTTTTGGCATTTAATTATATCCCTTCACTTAAAGCTTCTCCATTTTAAATCAAATAGGATCTTCATTCGGGCTCAATACTTCATCCAAAAATTATTTCGAATATATATTTGGATTCCCTATAATATCCTTAACAACCCTGACCACTAGGACCTTAATCATAAATACTTGGTCCGACACCCACATTTTAATCGGGTCTAATTTTAACTCATAAAGCCGCAATAAATTATGAATAATCCCTAAAAATCTTAATTTAATTATTTTTAGCATTTTAGGACCTTAATCAACTTACATATAATTATTTAATATTTATTCCCAATATTTCATTAATTATATAAAATTAGGGATGTTACAAAAGGTAATGGTAATAGTAGGCGTAACAATAACCATAATGGTGGTAATCAACCACAAACTACTAGAAGATTCTTTGTCAAAGTATGAAATTCTTGGCACTTCTATTTGCATTATCTTTGATTTTAATGCTACCCACTCCTTTATTTATGAAGATTGTGATAGGAATTTGAAATTTTCTTGTAGTATGATGAAAGGTGCATTAATGGTAACTACACTGACCGGTACTTGTTTGAGATCGGTGGCTTAGTGTGAAAATACTGTAAAGATTCTTAGGGGTAGAAAGTTTATTGTTTCCCTCATATGTTTGCCTATGAAAGACCTAGAGATCATTTTAGGTATGGATTGGTTGTCTGCCAATAAGGTTATAGTGGATTGTCATAATAAGATGGTGATTTTTCTGACTTTGAAAGTTGAACGTTTTGAGCTGCAAGATTTTTCTCAGTTCTTTATGATGTTCTGCCTGGTAGATGAGAGTGGTATCTTTTAATCTTGTGAAATTCCTGTTATTTCTGAATTTCCAGATGTTTTTCCTGATGAAGTTCTTAGTGTACCTCCTCTACGTGAGGTAGAATTTTCTATTGATCTTGTTCCTGGCGTTGAGCCTATTTCGAGAGCTATTTAAAGATTGTTTCATATGGAATTATCTAAGCTTAAAGAGACAGTTGAGGAATTACTCGAAAGAGAGTTTATTCACCCCAAGTGGTTCTGCTTGGGGCGCATATGTGTGTTGTTGGTGAAAAAGAAAGACAAAAACAAGAGATTATGCATCGATTATCGCCAACTCAATAAATTGACTATTAAGAACAAATATCATTGTCCTGGCAATGATGATCTGTTGGATCAATTGAAGGGTGTTGTTGTAACATTCTAAATTAAAAATTTTAGGAAGTAAATTATTGAGCTAGGAATTAAATTTATTAATCTACCTAAACTAATTTAATTTAATTTCCTTTTTAAATTCCTATTTTAAATTAATCCATTTTTAAATTACTAATTTTTTTGAAAAAAATTCTTTTTTAAATCTTTTTCTTTTAATTCCTTTTCTATTATTTCTTTTCTTTCTTTCTTTTCTTCTTTTAATTTCTTTTTTATTATTTCCTTATTCTCTTTTTCTCATTTCATGTAACTCTTTGTTTCCCTCTCTTTTCCCTTTTCTCTTTTCTCTCACAGGCCCTTTGTCTCTCATAACAGACTCTCTTTTCTCAACATACTCATCTATCTTTTTCTCTACACGTCACCCCCTATGTGTCTCCCTCTTCTCCTTTTTCTCTTATCCCTATTGCATGCTCACTCTCTCTATATCCCTTTACACTCTCATCTCTCACTCTCAATCTTTCACGTTCTCCTTCCTTATCTCGTATGCCTCTCTTTCTCTTCTCATGATAGCTCTCTTATTCTCCCTTGATCTCTCACGCACAGCTCTCTCTCTTGTCGCTCCTTTCATTTCTTGTGGCTTCTTCCCTTCTCTCCATGCAGTAGCTCTATCATCCTTCATCGTGGGTCAACTTCCCCCTGATGTAGTTTTTGAACCGTGTGCCATCTCAATTTCTCTTGCTTCTTGATTTTGTTTGGTGTTGTAGAGGTTGTTTTGAAGCCTTTCAGATTGCGTTTCAAGTGATCAGAGATGCTTCAGAGTATCGTCAGTGATTTCTTAATTTTTTAAATATTTTTTAATTATGCAAAATTGGTGTTGAAGGCATTCAGGCTATCGTTGGTGTAATTCAAATTTATCGAATAAGCGAAAATTTATAATCTACAGTATTCAACGTGTTTTGGTAATTGTTTCATATTTTAGAAATTTGAGTTAAAGAGATTTTGAATTTGGAAGCTAAATCGTCTTTTAGATAGTTATATCGGAAAGTCAGAATCGTCGTAGGGTACGTTTATGTATGCGAGGGGGTTTATCGCTTAAGTAGTGAATAGGAATTAGATTTAAGATCGGGTCATACTTGAAATAAATTATATTAAGCTTATGATTCTTATCTTGATTTTATATTGAATAATGTATAGTTGCGTTTATGTGCCCATGTATATTATCATGAATTAAGATATAATTTAATTGGTATAGATTGATGGGTCTAGTGGTATACTATGATGAATCCTATAAATTATGAAATGTGATTTATTGTCATTAACTATTAATTCCTACTTCATTGGTGCATGATGATTATGTTTGATGTTGAGATGGTTGATATAATGACATGGATCATGATTGTGATGTTTGGCTTATTTATGTGATGTTGTATTATATTGATTAACCTTAAGTAATGAGTTGGGAAATGTTAAGAGTTGGATAATGATTGTTGAATTAAGAATATGAAATGGTTTAATGGAGCTAGGCTTGGATGTCAGGATTGAACCTATTGATATGTGCTACGATTTGCATCATATACATTATTGCATCTCATGACATCATATGCATTATTGATGCTACGATTCGCCCGACACTACGATTTGTAGATGAGACTGCCGCTTATAGTGCTACGATTCATTGAGCAGTTATCAAGTCTACCACTTATAGTGCTACGATTCACTGTGTGGGTACACAGGGTGCCACCATTTATAGTGCTACGATTCACTATATGGTCACCCACCTAGATTCCCCTCGATTATAGTGCTATGATTCACTAAGTGGGTTATCCTTTGTATTATGATTTGTATTGTAAAGTCGGATCCATATAGCATGTTTTTATCATTGAAAAGAATGACTTTTAAAGTCCATGGCATTCATTATTAAATTTGAGAGCTTTTAGTATTTTAGTGATAGAGTATCAGGGATATCTGTATATTTAGAGATGGATGATATTGATCCTAGAGCCCTAGTGCTTATTGAAATTAAGGATAGATGATTGATTTGACTTTTATGTGTAAATTGTGCTTTGAAACCTTTTATGCTTAGTGGATATATGGTTATGTATAGACCAGAATATAATACTATGTGTTCCAATTATGTGTTGACTTATTTACGAATCTCTTTGGTATTCCTATTTACTGCTTTAAGCAGTACTCACCCCTCAACTTATGGTTTTTAGTGAAATTGTAGGAAGGTGATGATGTTGCCACCTAATGAGCTGGAGTGTAGAGTCCCTGTAATGCAATAAGAAGGAATCTGATGTTTAATAATCTCACTGTTGATATTTTGATATCTTAGTTTTGTTTTGTGAAAGCATAGTTACATAAATGTGTATATATATGAGCATATCTATTTTGAGTAGCTAGGAATGATATTGGTTTTGAATACCTAATATTTGACAAGGTTGAGGTTAAGATAAGGATTATATGAATATACTAATTATGTTGATTTAAGACAACCCCTATACCTCCATGGTTTATTGCGAAGAGTGACAACACATGAAAAATTTAACCATTTTTATCGACCCTTAGGATAAACATGTGGGAGAATGTCACGTTAGCTTTTGGCCATAAAGAATCATTATTTTGTTATCTTTTTACTAGTAAAATGGACATGCATGTGTTTCTCCATGGAACAAAATGTTTTACAGCACCAAGATGTTAGAAAGATAACATATTTACAACTAAAAACACAACAAAATCAAGGGGGAAAATTTAACATAATACAACCATGGCTACTTCCAAAACAAGTGCTATTTTTAACAAGTTATTTTAGTAACTAAAAATTTAATTAACCATATTTTGGAAGTGATGCCAAGGTGTGAACCTTAGGGAGATTCATACTACACATGCATCTAAAAATCAAGGTCAAAATTGAAAGTTTACTCCCCCTACCTTAGGTAGTGCTCATGGTCAAGAAAGGAAAAGAGTGCAAGGTTTTTGGCTCCTTGGAAATGTAAAGTTTGGCCTCTTTGTAACAACCCTAGTTTTTGGAGTAGGAACCCTACTCTTAAGAACCCTGAGAATGTTATGTTAAGTGTAACAGCCCTCGTTTTATGTGTTAGTTCCTTGAGGCCAATGGTTTTAATTTTGTGATAATTCTATGTGTACTAATGGTTGGGCTACGACCGATTGACTTGTGTGTGATAGTTAAGTTATGTTTCAGAAGATTTTACGAGTATGAGATAAATATATCTACTTTAATTATGAGAGAAAATGCAGATGATTAAAATAATAACAACAATATGTTTAATGATCCTCATGATAACAGAAATTTATCAATTAGAATGTTAGTAACCTAATAGAAATATTTAAAGTGTTTTGACTAAGTTATTTAAACTGTGTAACTCCCCCGGTTTTGGCCCAGAAATTATCTAAGGGACTTGAGTCAATTATCTTATCCCAAAACGTCCCTCACATCGTCCCTAACAATTTTTACGAAGAGCCTGAAGCCCTTTTTAACCACCCAAGCCCAAAAAGTTTGATTTTAAGTTACTCGAGTAAGCCAAAATACGCATCTGTACGTATTTCGGGTGTAATTTCCTCTCCCATTATTGGATTTGAGTTGTTCTTATTCTACAATATCCGTATTCAATTTATCTACAACTTTGATGTTGACCACAAGAGCTAAATCTCATCCCATAAATCCCTGAATTTAAAATACTACATTAATTCACGTTTTTCCAGCAACAACTTGCACTAGGTTCAGTATTGTTTGCATATCTCTCTTGTATTACCATGAAATCGAATGATTATTTCACCAAAATTTTCTTAACTCAATTATCTATAACTTTGATGCATACGAAGCCCAAATTCCTACCAATGTGGCCTAAAAATTAATCTTTACAAGGAACAAAAATCTCATCACAGCTCTGCACCCCTTTTGTATTTGGGCCATAACTCTCTTGTTTCTTAATGGAATTTTTTGTGCCATATACCAAATTAAGAATAACAAAAAGTTATACAGTTTTTGTGTTTGGACCATTTCCAAATTCGGCCTATAAGGTCCCTTAAATCTACGAGCAAGCTACTGCCTTTGCACTTGACACATCAACCTTTGCATGGAAAATGACCAATTAAATCACACCACCACCTTGCCACTTGTTTAGACCATGCAAGGTCCTTCTCCAACAGCTGCATGTGACATCTAACACTTGCATGAAACTTGTGTGACACTTCCCATTCCACTCTCTTGGCCGTGGAGCTCCTTGGAGAGCATGGGAAGTCCATGCAAAATAAAATGATACTTTGGCATAGGCTATGCATTGGTTTCCTTGTCTCTTCATTTCTTCAACATAGAAAAATATTTTCCAACAACACTCTCCTTCATATCACCTTCTCTCAAATCTAACATCATCATCTATTCATCATCATTTAACCCAAACCCCTTCTCTATCCTTTCTTAGCTTCCATATACCAAGACACCACTTCCAAACACTATACTTTCTCCTTGAGTTTTTCCCAACAGCAACATTTTTCTTCTCTTTTAACCATCAAATTCACATCAACCTCCACCTCTCATGCACCCATTTTCCTTCTCCTTAATGAAGCATATAATGAAGTCCTAGGAGCAAGCACTTGAAGTCCTTGTCATCCTTCCTTGAGCACAAAAATTGGTGGTAAAGGGGGAGTAACTAGCTTGTTTAAATTCATAATCTTGCACATGCATGGTGAGGTATAAATGTTCCTTAGCATTTTTACCTTGATACTCTCTTAATGATCTTTGATTTGTAGTTTTAATCTTGAAAATCCTTAGAAAAAAGTGAGATCTTTAAGTGGTATCATGGCTACACCATGATTTTATTAAGTTCTTTAAAATTTTGAAGATTAAATTGTGAAGTACTAACTTGTGCATTTTGATTGCTACAGAAATTTTTGTTGTGAATATGTGCATATGATACATTTGCTTAATAATATGTGTTCTTGGTTAAAATTTAGTGGCTTGTGGTGTTGATAATATTTTTAGAGATCTAAAATATTTTAAAATAAGTTTTTATAACTAAGAATAGATTATTATTGTTGCTGGAAAAATTTTATGGTTAGCTAAAAGATTTAACATTAATAGATCTTAAAATAAAAATTCGCTTAGAATGAAATTTAATACTTGAGATTTGGATGTATGGTTTAATCCTTGAAATTCTTGTTTTAAAAATGAGTTTTTAGACTCATATTAAATTCTGGAATTTTGTTTAATAAGGAAAAATAAATGTCTTATATTTATGTTAATTAGATGACGTACTTGAAATTCAAAAGGAAATCGATTTAAAGTATGTTTGAAGTTTGTTCTTGGCAAAATTTTGATGATTGGAGCTGCTGCATTTTAATATATTTGAGTATTATTTATGGTCATAAAAATGATATGAATGTGATGATTAATAAAAGAATTAAAAGGGAAGCGAGTTTAGGCACGAACTGTACGTTAGAAACAATACAAAACGCGTTTTTATGGGTAAATGGAGGAAATCAGTAAAAATGTTTTGGAGGAGTATTTTGTGGTATAAGAGATGAATTTTGAGCATAAGAAAAATTCCCAAATAATAAAAATTGATTGGGAGAATATTTGATGCGCGATTTGTCCTTAAACGTATTTTTACGAACGTTAGAACGATGAATTTTGGCATTAAGCAACTTTTTGTGTAGGGGCTGTTTCTGGACAGAATTCATATTTAAATTTACTATATTTAATTATTATTTTAAAAGTTAAACACTTTTGGCTTTTGAATCACCCAAATCAAAATCTTCTAGATAAAATACGACAAAAACGATGTTTTGACAAAGAAATGAAAATTTGCTACTTGGTGTCGTTACTTTAGAAAAATAGGATTGATAAAATATTTTATCCAAGGATTTATGAAAAATTTTAGAAAGTTAAAATTAATTTAATTCGTTCCTCGTAAGTCAAAACAACGAAACGACCTTAGTAAGTGATTGAAATCAAGAAAAATATACTTGCCCTTAGTTTCCTCTTAAAAGAAAAGCTTAATTTTTCTTAAGTTCATATTTTAAGAAACATAATGGAGATATGTTACTCCTTTTTACTTAGATATCTATTATAAACTTACAAATAAATTGAATATTTTCATACTAGAGAAATTCCTTATAAAACCTGTTTAGGAAATAACCTTGATATTTCTAGTAAAATGATTTGGGTAGTGTTTAGACCTTGGTCCCTAGCGCTTACTACACAAAAATATTTATGCCTTAGATACTTTACATGCTTTAAGGATAAATACACCAAATGAGTAAAGGTTTCGTCTAGTACTCGGGCACCCTAGTAATAAAATAATCATATGACATGTTGTATTTAGAGTTAAGGAGGGATGTTGGAATAGTCCCCTAGAGCATACAGTGATGGGTATACTGAAGAATTTGTCATGCCTCAATACCCAATGGCAGTTTAGGGAGTATATTGGAGGCAAGAATTCCAATGGCTCAGATTCGCGCCCGTCGTTGGATAGCCTGTGGCAAACTCTGATATACTTCGACAAGAGGCGAGATTTTCTATGGCCGTGGAGTGCGTGTTCTATTGAGATATGTGATTGGCCATTATGATGATTGGACTACGAGTCCTTACTCATTTGTGAAAATCAGAACAAGGAGAGCTCTAGTTGCTCTAGTTGGGCAGGTAGGATAAGGTGGGATTATTGTGCACATGGATATTGATATATGAGATTGATCGGTGGAAGTTAGGCCTCATTGCATATTGGTAATGAATTATGACTTATGATAACTAAACCTAACACATGCATAGCATACCATCATTGTATGACTAACCCTATTGGTTTTCCTTATTTATGTACTGTATAATTAATCTAAGGTATATTGCGTATAATCTTTCTCTATTTGGTATTTATATTTAAGCTGCTTTTGCATGTGATGTGAATATTATGGGTTGAAAGCTTTTTACTCACCCCTTTCTGTGTTGTATATTGTGTTTCTTTTTCTGTGATCATCAGCGGAGGGTCAAGGTAGGCACGGGCAGGACTTGGACTACCTGCAGTAGAGGATGCCAATTTGGAAGCGTCAACTGTGTATATCGAGATCGTTGTAGACTCGATATGTGTATTATGGTGTTATTTTGTTGTAGTTGTTGGGAGCCTGTGAGTCTCGTACTCTTTTAAGTACACTTATGTTTAAAAGAATCGATCTATGTGATAAACTTATTCGAAATCATGTGTTGATGATCATCAATAAAAAAACTCCTATTTTTAGTGACTCCTTAATTAAGTAGGACGTTGCAGTGTGGGAATTTGTCCTAGTTAATCGAAGGTGTCACATTAAGCCTCCCGAAGAGAGTTTGAGGCTTCAGCCGGATCCCTAAATTACTCTAAGTGTGAGGAATTAGCAAGAAAGGAGGAGAGTAGGATATTACAATAAGAAATACATGAGTACTGAGGAAATGTAAGAAGACTTAGTACAAAGATTAACAGAAAGGCAGAGACCAGTGAAGAAATTGGTATGAGTAGTAATAAATGAAAAGAGTGAGAATAAAAGAATAATAGTAAGATTAGTGATTAATAATCCTGATAAATTAGGAATAATGCATTAGTGTTAGTAAACAATTAATGACGATTATATGGTTTTGATTTAGTAATAATTGGTAAATAATCTTTAGAATATTCTATATTCGAATAGTGTAACATCCCTGTTTTCGGTAAGCAGGCTTAACCTCATAAGTTTTCAAACATGAGAGTATTGTAAGTGATAGTTAGGGCAGAGACCTTTTCATAGAGAAGAATAATATAATCAAGTTGAGAAAACTCGATAAAAAAGAGATATTAATTGTGTATAGTAATAACACAAGGTTATACTTAACGATAAATAATAATATAATATTAGGAAGAGAAAATAAAGGACCCCGCGTGCAGTCAAGAATTGACTAACTGATCCCAAATCCAGTACCTAGCTAATAATCTAGTCAGAATAGTACCATTGTTCATGTAAAACGAGAAAGAATTGAGTCAATTCTTTCGCACCTGTTTTATACCGAAAAGGAGCCCTCGGTCATTCATTTATACACTTTAGAATGTCCGATCCTAGCATGGGCAGTCTCTAATAAACCGTTTCAGTAATTCAAACATGACTCCTGAAGAGCCCGAACTCTAATCCAGACCCTATCAACCACGTTTCTTGGAAAAACTACTTACTTAAATTGGGACCCCTGAGTTTGGCTCAAACACTTTTATGTTTTATGCCTAACTTTCTCATCGGGTATTGGAATTGAGCAATTCTCGTCTTGGTTTCTTTGTTATGAAAAACCTAGCAATCTCTATTTCTAGTCTCAAACCCTAATCCGTAACCTATCATCACCAACTTGAAGAAACAAGAATTTGTACTTAGAAAACCTGTTATTTAATCCTGTTAAATTTCATTAATTTACGAGAAAAAATCATAATACTCTCATACGAGCTTAGACTCAGTTTATTGCAATTTCTTTATCCTTGTATTAAACCCGTTTAAAATTCTCGTGAAGAACTCAAAAGCTAGTTCATGCTTGATCATCCCCAAAAAGCCAAGCTTCCCAAAGAAGATTTATTTTCGTAACTAAGCAACCCAGCCGCGGTAAAACATGAATATCTCCCTTATACGATGTCAAAATCACTTTGTTCTTTTTTCATGGCTTTGTATCAAAAATCCCTACAACTTTGTTGCAGAACCCAAGAGCTGATTCTCAAAGGATTTTCTTGGTGAGCCCATCTTTCCAAGTTAAAATAATTTCAGAGCACCGGAAAACACTTTTCCTTATTTCAGGCATAATTCTTACTCCGGGTGTTAGATTTTCACGTACCATATATCGTTTCGAAGAGAAAAATGAGATCTAGGGTTAAGTATTAAAAACCGTAATTAGGGTTTCATCCGGTACCGATTAAATCTAGACCCGATGGCCGGATTTTCCTATAAATAGAACGTCATCCTCCACCTCAAAAATTGCACCACCCTTTTTCTTCTCCCTCACGTTGACTTCCTCTCTCCCACTCCTCCATTGACGCCACCATTAAACTTTGAAATCACCTCCGTTCTTTGCTGAAACCACCTTCGACCACCGCGAACCTCCACCTTTCTTCTTCCTCCACCACTTCTACCACCCCAAACCACCAAAAACCACCACCCTCACCTCTAAAAACAACCCCCAAACTATGACTTCCAACACCACCCACGACTTTCCATGACCTCCATTTTCACTGTTCTTTCTTCCTACGACCTTCAATCTTCGTTTCCTTTCATTTCTACTAATCAGTTTCAAGTCTAGTCACCGCGAACCACCCTCCACCACCATAGGCAACCATCACGCCACCTCCCTCACTTCTTGATGAATCATTTGCATGTTGGCCCATCCGGGCTCTAATCATCGCGTAGAGTCCAAATGCGGAGACAGATCGTTGATCGGAGCTACTATTTGAAAGTTGAGTTTTCGCCCCTCTGTCTACTATCTGGAAAATACGACACCTCAGGTAAGGGGGCTATATTCTCGGGTATTCTGGGGTTAACCACGTGTTCAGAAAGGTTAAGGTACTTTTTGGTCCTTACTTATCCGAGGGCAGGTTTGAGAACTGTTACTAAAATTAAGACTTTCTCGCTGTTAAAAATAAGTCACTTTAATTTTTAGTAATGTTTTCTTGTCGTGTATAATAAGTTGTGTTGGCTATTACTAATCGTGATGAGTAAGTGAGCATAATAGGTACTGAACTATGAAAATATTAAGGACCATGGGTGTCTATATGGATTCCAGTGAATAAGTTTTGAAAGACGTTATAAATGAGGATATAAGGATGAATGGGCACATGGCCTTTATTATGTAAAATTCATGTTAGATCCAAAATTTTGTAATGATTATTTTGAAGTGTGAACTACTACCCAAATCGTCATATTTGTCCTCAACATGTTAACCCTTATACCTAACGAAATGAAACCAAGAATTATTATTTTCACCAACTATATCACTAATACTATTGATATTATTATTATTATTATTTTATTAGTATTATTATTTCTACTATTATTATAAATAATTACTATTGAGCATAATGGTCGGCTCCACCGCCACTTTTAGTAGTTTATTCTTATTAAATTTTTGTTACATCTATTATTTAGCATAATGGTTGACTCTGCCACCGCTCTCAGTATTTTCTCTATTTATTTAATTTGTCTTTTATATTATTGAGCATAATGGTCAACTTTACCGTCGCTCTCGTAATTTTTCTTTATTTATTTAATTTTTGTCATTTATATTATTGGATATAATGGTTGGCTCTGTCGCCTTATCCTCTGCAATTTCCTTATTTATTTAAATTCTGTCATTTATATTACTGAATATAATGGTTGGCTCTACTGCCTTATTATTATTATTATTATTATTATTATTATTATTATTATCATTATTATTTTTTTAACCAAACAAAATGAGACTTAGAATCGACAATCACGCCTAAGTCACATTTTATTAAATCGGTAAAATGACCCGAATAAAGTATGTTACGTGGTAAGTCTAGTTAGATTTAGTCAATACATACAAATGACCAGATACTATCTTATTCCCAAATACTCTGTAAGTCTCACATACTTAATGGTGTATACTAATAAGAGTAATGGTCAATAATTTTTTAAGAAAAATATGTATTTTATAAATAAGTGTCAAATGCCACTTTATCCCCAAATGCTTCCATGAGATCAATTCAAAAGGAAGCATATTGATAAGGGCAATGGCCAAGTACTCTTTTACTTCTTTAGTCAAGTCGACATCATTTAAATTACTGTCATTCCAATTATTACTCATAAAGTCGAAATACATTATTTACTCTTCAATCTAAACGTTATTTTAGCTAAGAAATAGCATGATATATTTTCTAAATAAAAATAGAAATAAACCACAACGTCTGAAAAACACATGGGACCTAACAAGTTGAGGACACATATCACGAGGTAGGAAACATATAGATACCTGAGGGTCCAAAAAGTAATAATAATAATAATAATAATAAGTTAAGTTAGAATAAATCCAACCTATGAAATTACTATAATCAAATTACGCTTAGAATTATATGAATATTGTATATATACATATATATAAGCATATACTGATAACTAATAGTGAATCATGAATAAATAATCAAATTTAAGAAGTAAAGGAAGATATGTTAATAGAATGACTAGAAGAATATTTTAAGTTAACCAACTTACACCAAATAAAATATAAATATGCTCCATTTATTTTATAAAAGTGTACTAGCTAGATATATTGGTATGGTGCTTGAATGTGTGTTTAAGTATGTGGTTTGAATAAAAGTACTATGTGTTTGACTGAACTATGTGAACTTACGCACAAATGTATGTATATGCTGACTGAATTAAGTATGCTTGATTAGCTTATATGAATTATTTGTTGGTTGTGATATACATGCTAGTGTGAAGTTATAAGTATAATAAATTAAACGAGCGCAATGAGATGTATGATTGATGAATGTGTTGATATGTGCTTGATTAATTAATGTGCATGATTATGTAGATTGCATATCTGTTGGTGTGATAAGTGATGAGTTAGTCATATGATGAAAGGAATGAATCTTGCACGATGCATTAATAAAATGTTAAGTAAAGAATAAAAGAAGGAATTTGTCTCGGTAGGGATCCTGATATGATATGAAGATGAAATAATGGTGAAACGTGAATGGATCTAATGAGATGATGATGCGCTGAGACACAAGTTCGTACCCAAGAAATCATAAATATACTCAAATCCCCTCTCGTTCTTAATTATCGGAGGGAATATATTACAATGGACATTAAAGAGAAATAATGACAATAACTAAAGATAGTGTTGGTAAATGAGTTAGCCGGTCAGCTAACCTTTAGTAGGAAGTAAGTATACACCTACATGGCCAAAACCACCCATACCCTTAGAATAGTCCTATCCAATATTGATAAGATTATACCATAATTGACTTAGGATAAATCCCTGGCTAGTATCATTTTCTCTACAGGATGATTAGAAGAGATTTAGAGAACAATATAAAATAAACCTGATGTTAAGAATGAAAGTGGTTGTTGAGGGGACCCTACCAATGACGAGCATGATAAAAAAAATGAAAGAATATGAGACATGCATCATTTGCATATAATGTGTGGAAAGTAGAGCGTACACCATGGGTACGCTGGAGGACATACACGTTCGGTCTCTGAAGACAAACCTTGGGAGTACAACCGGGATAGAAACCCAATGGCATCAGAGTCGCGCCTGAGCCGGGTGAGACGATGCAAGCCTGGTGTACTTTGACTAAATAACGGGATGTATCTATGACCGTGGAGAACCAAGTCCCCTTTTATAATATGAGATGGATCCCTGATGATAAATAGGACCTGAGAGTCCTTAGTACCCTATGATATGAGGGATTTGGTGGGCTTCATTCGCTCTAGTACAGAAACGTTAAGGGCAGTCTGAACAAAATGAATTCTGATGAGAATGATGATGGATGAGATGCTTTGGGGCCCACATGCATCATGATGGCTATGAAAAGATCATTTGAATGGAATGGAACCCATGCATTGCATTACATTCTCTTATTGAGTTGTGTTTGATTGTGGTTATCGATTATTATATTACTAATAATGTTTTGTTGAGGAATTAATGTTGAAACTTTAGGAAATAATTAGTGGTAAGGAGGAGAGCAGGAAGTTGTATATTTAGGGACGACAGAGAGGTTGAGTGATGATAGATAACTTAGAATGGATTCATTAGGGACCCTTGTTATGAATGTTAGAAATAGAGATTTTAAAGGCTTGTAATGTGTGGAAGGGACATAAAAATGACATTTTTTTATTGTTGTGGAGGAATATACTCACCCTAAAAACTTTTTACAGACCTTTGTTTGGACCATACACTCGACACTCTAGATATCGGCGTAGACTTCGCATCAAGGATCATTCAGACTCTTCTTGGACCGAGGATGATTAGGATAAATGATTTTCTTTTCGTATTTTGCATGGGAGCCTGCATGCCCCTAATTTTTAGCATGTATGGTATATTAAATATGACCATGTATTGTATATGGTTAAATTGTATATAATGTGTTTGTTCCACCAAATTTCCTTGTACCAAAAAAAACTTCCATATTTTCTAGAATTGTAACCTCACAGTTAAGTAGAAGGACATAGTGGAAAGGGTCATTCTAGTTAACCGAGGGTGTTACACTCTTGACCTCCAAGGTGCAACTCCAAGAAACAATGGAAAGATAGAGGCTTTTTAATGGTGTGGGATCATGATATGAAGAGGGGAAAGTAGTACATAAATTTTATTTTAGAAAAAATGTTTAGAAACGCTGAAGTGTTTAGGATGTTGTCATCTTTTTGCATGAGGATTAAAGGGACAAATGAGTGTTTAGGCTAACATAGGAGGTTATTCACATGAGAAGGGAGATAGGAGAAAGTGTTGATTTGGGTCTTAGAAGATTAGAAGTGTTTTAGAGAGGCAAGAATTTTTTTTTTGCATGAATTCCTTAGAGGCTAAAGAGGGTTCACGGCTTGCATGGAGGGAGAATGGAGAGATCAAAGCTTGGAATGTGTTCCAAGTGTCCAAGGCAGCTGAGTAGATTGTAGGAGAAGAAGTTAGTTGGGTATTAACAAGTGTCTCATGGCTGTTGTGAGTTGATTGGACCACTTTTCTTACATGGCTGATGTGTCATCATCAGAGGCATTAAATTGTCTTGATGTTTAGAAGGTGTGACAGTGAGATTTTGGGAAAAACAAAACATGAAAGTTATAGATCTATGTCTCCTCTTTAAAACGAGGCATGTTACGTGAAAATCCAATATCGGATGAGGGAGATATAGCCCAAATACAAAAACTGTTCTAGGCTATGACTGGAATTAAATTGGTGACCAAAAATAATTTTCAGGGACAAATAGGTAATGACTTTGCATTTGTGGCCTTCACCAAAGTTGTAGATAAATGAGTCTAGAAAAATTTTGGTGAAAGAATCATTCAATTTCATGATCATACGAGTGAGAAAAGTGGAAATTACTACACATAGTGCAAGTTGTGACAGGAAAAATGTGAAGTGGTATGGTATTTTAAATTTTGGGATTGAATGGGTAAGAATGGGATTTCGTGGTTAACATCAAAGTTATAGACAATTTTGATACAAAAATTTTAGGACAAGAACGACTCGATTGTATTAACGGGAGAGGGAGTTATACTCAAAATACGAAGAGATGCGCAGATTGGCTTTTACTATAAATTCGATTTTTATCGAAATAAATTTTTGAAGGGCCAAGCGATGGAGAACGGGCCTCGAGCCCTTCACGAAAATCATAAAGTAGGGTGTTATGAACTCGGATATTAATGGCTTGTCTCAGATACTCTGGTATTCTCTTGGCCAAAACTAGTAAAAATACGTAAGAATTTACTTAATTAAAATAATATAGTTTACATATTTATTAAATTACTAAGTTTTTCTAATAAATTAATGAATCTTTCTACTTAATTAGATTACAATCAATTATTTTAGTTCTTAAGTTGTTTTAAAAATATATCACAAGCATATAAATCAAGGACTAATATGTTGCACATAAAAATCAACACAGAAAACAAGCACTTTGGTCCAAGGACCTATTACATAAAATTAAGGGATGTTACACTTACTTCTGAACCTGTATTGGCTTTGCCCAACCCACAGGAAGAATTTGTTATCTATTAAGATGCTTTCAAGCTTGGACTTAGATGTATGTTGATGTAGAATGAGCGTGTGATAGCTTATGCATCGAGATAGTTGTTACCGCATGAAGCTAATTATCCACCTCATGATCTTGAATTGGCGGTAGTGGTTTTGGCTTTGAGGTTATGGCAACATTATTTGTATGGTTCTAGGTTTGTGGTTTATAGGTACCATAAGAGCCTTAAATATTTGTTTGATCAAAAAGAATTGAATATACGTCAGAGAGAATGGATGGAATTCTTGAAAGATTATGACTTTGAATTAAAGTAACATCTTGGAAAGGCGAATATTTTAGCTGATGCCTTGACTTAAAAATCCTTGCATGTTTCAGCCATAATGGTGAAGGAAATAGAATTGATGAGCGATTTCAGAATCTGAATATTGGTGTGGAGGTGCATACCACGACTAAAATTTCTATCGTTGTGTTAAAAAATTTGTGATGAGTTCTTTGAGGTAATGAAAAAGCAACAATTGGCTCATAAGTATTTGATTGAGTTAAAAGAAACTTAAGCTGGTGGAAAGGATTTGATGTTATCGGAAGGTCTTGACGGTATCTAGCGTGTTAAGGGCCGCATCTATATTCCATATGGTGGTGATTTGAGAAAATTTGTGCTTGAGGAAGCTCATAAAAGTGTGTTAAGCATTCATCCTGGTGCGGCTAAAATGTATCCAGATTTGAAAAAGAATTTTTGGTGGCTTGGTATGAAGCATGATGTTGTGAATCTTGTTACATCTTGACTTGTTTGTCAGAAGGCTATGGTTGAACATAAAAAACCATCTAGTTTGTTGAGACCTTTTGAGATCCCAATCTGGAAGTGGGATAGTATTGCTATGAATTTTTTTCTTGTTTACCCAGGACCCGGGTTGGAAATGATGCAATGAGTAATTTTTGATCGATTGACTAAGTGTGCTTATTTCTTACCCATGAATATGAAGAGTCCATTGGAGAAATTGGCCCAATTGTACATAAAGGAGATTGTTAGATTGTATGGTGTGACATCTAGCATTGCATTCGACTACTTCTCGATTTTGGGGAAGCTTACATCAAGAGTTAGGTTCTAAGCTTAAGCTTAGTTCAGCTTATCATCCTCAAACAGACGGACAATCCTAGAAGACTATACAAAGCATGGAAGATTTGTTGAGGGTTTGTTTTCTTGAGTATAGTGGTTGTTGGGAGAGATTTCTTTCATTGATTGAATTCACATACAATAACAATTACCACAGTAGTATTTGTATGGCTCCCTATGAGGCACTTTATGACATAAAATGTAGAACACCTCTATGTTGGTTTAAAACTAGTGAGAATTTGGCTTTAAGGCCATACATTATTCAAGAAATTATTGAGTAGATTAGAAGGATACAAGAAAACATGAAAATTTCTCAAGACCGACAAAAGAGTTATTATGAGAAGAGAAGGAAACCACTTGAATTTTAAGTTGTGATCATGTGTTTCTGAAGATCTCACGTGATAAAGGAATTGGTAGAGCTTTGAAGAGCATAAAATTAAGTCATAAGTTCCTTAGACCATATAAGATTCTAGAACAAATTAGTGAGGTTTCATATCAGATTGCAGTTCCCCTGCATCTTGTGAATCTACACAATATATTTCATGTGTCGTAGTCAAGGAAGTATATTCCTGATCCCTCATATGTGATTCTTGTTGATGATATTGAGATACGGGAGGACATGTTTCTTTTCCCTAGTGTTTGTTTGCATTGTTTAACATTCTGTCAAGAAGCTAAGGAACAAGTTGGTGCCATTGGTGAAGGTAGCTTGGAGACATAGTAATGTGGAGACTACCACATAGAAACATGGAGAAAATATGCTGAAGTGGTATCCAAATGTTTTCAAATGAAGTGTGTTGAATTTCAAGGATGAAATCCCTTTTTAGGTGGAGTAGATTGTAACATCCCAAAATTTAGAAAAGAAATTATAATGTGATAATGAATAATTATTTGATGTCCAAAACATATAGGAAAATCAATTAAGTATTAATGGTGTATTACCGATGAATTTAAATTTACTGGAATGAAATGATCTAATTGAAGGTGTGGTACCCATTAAATCTCTTTGGACATTTGATAGGTATAAAATAAGGAGGATTTCATTGTGGTTATGGTGATATGCTTAAAATAATTTTTAGAGTTGAGGAAGCAATTATACGGACACAATGTAAACTTATCGTCGGTGAAAATACGAGCGAATAAATTTAGGAGAAATTGTAATTCCCTCATTTTCTTTATTTTTGTGTCGTCCATTTCTCTCACTCTCTTTACTCTCTTTTGGCCAAAGGATAATGGGATTTCATGGACCAAAGGACAAAAGCTTAAGGATGTGTATGGACCAATAGGCCTATTTTTGTATTTTTCTCTTTCTTCCTTCTCTATTTTTTAACCACTTCTTATCTCCCATCATTTTTTTTCTTTCTTCTACCTCTCAAAGAAGGCAAAACCATCCCACCCTCTCATGTGCCATTTTCACTCAAAAAGCACTTAGTTTTATTTGATTTATGAGACATTGAAGACACTTTAGGGCAAGACTTGAATTGTTTCGTCTTCTCCCTTCTTTATTTTTGTTTTCCATCAAGAGTTTAGGTTTAAGGTAAGACCCATGAACCCTTATTTTTCTTATTCATTGTTTTAGAGTTATTAAAGCTTGGAAATTATGGTTTTGGGGTTGTTAGGTTGAGATATGCATATGGATATATGAAACCATAAGGTAGATGACTTGAAAATTTGACTTTTCATGCTTGGATGGTGGAACATAAAATTATAGGCTTGATAATGCTTGAAATGGTACATGGAAATGAATGGACTTGTTAGTGTGTTTTGGTGAAAACCCTAAATTTTAGAAATTGGGGCTTTTAGAAAAATTTAGGAAATTTGAAATTATTGCCATGAGAATCATTTAAATATATAGAATAAGTTTTTGAATGGTTGATGATAATTATTGGTAACAGAAACTTGAGAAATCAAGAAAGTGTGTTGATGCCCTAAGTTATTAAAAATGGTAGATGTTGTATGTTGGTGGTATTGGTATCAATAAATTGGAATAATGCATTTTTTGACTTTAAGAAACCATATTGGGTATTAGTTAAAGGATTAATTTAAGGTGGTACCTTGAGCCTTGGTGTATGTGTAACCCATTAGATTATGGAAAATCTTAGTTAAAGGGAAGGAATTCCCAAAACCTAATGAAATTTAAAACCACAATTTATAAAATAGTTGTAATACGATGGAATTTATTAATATAAATATTGTGTAATTGAAGGATTGAGAATGATGCCCGAATTACAAATTGATTGCATTATATGTGTATTAATTATAGGACAAAATCCGATTGACAAGGTGGGATCATCAAGTCATCCAGACTTCTTCTCTAGGTAGGAGAAGAGTTTCTAAATGCATTAGTTGAATAATTTGATGATTATTGTATTTGATGGTGACTCATGTTTATAGTTGTTTTTAATCCTTGTAATGATTGGCAATGTTGTGGTGTCTTGCTTGGAAAATGTGTGAATACATTTAGAATATGCATATGGTTTGTCATTGACTTGATAACTTGGAAAAAATTTGCCTATGCCTTATTGTGATGATCATGTATGCTTCACTACTAATAAAGAGATATGGTGATTAATGACGAGATTATATGATTTATTGTTGTGCGTGTCACCCATGAGTGATGTAATTGTCAAGATGATGATTGAATGTCATTGTGAAAGATGTAAAATCTTGAGTTTGTATTGAAGATGAAAATTTAAGTTGTTAAAAGAGATTGTGAAATGTCATACTTAAATTTGAAATAATGGCAAGATTTATTGAAAGTGAAACCCACTAAAAAAAGGGTGGTGATATTGATGAGGATGATGATGGATGATTGATGAGTGGCATTGTAACATCTCGGCCTTTTTTGGAAAGGCCAGTATTGTCATTTGTTATGTTTTGTTGACACTTAAGATAATTGTTTGTGTTTGTGGCAGCAGCTAGTGATATGATGAATGATATGTGATGATTTTGTGGGCTTTGGTTAGGTTATATGTGATTTCTATGAGGGCAAAAAGGCCCAATTTTATGATGTGGTTTAGTGACCAGATGAGTATTTGATGGATGATTGATGATTTATTAGGTTAAGTGAGAAAAATTATTAAGAGATGATTAATTTGGTTAATTATTTGAATGATTGATTCGATAAAATAAGATCAAATATGGTAATGTGAGTAAAGTAGTGACCCGATATCTTGTCAAATAGTGACAGTACATGGTGATATAATTTTTATAAATAATATTAATGGCCTTAGAAAAGTACCCTGAAGAACATGCTCGTAGGAAGAATCGCACCAGAGGCGGGACTAGGAACCAGACTAAATAACAAAAAATACCAGAGGCCATGAGGTGAGAGAGACATCTTAAATGCTTGATGTTTGATTTGATATACCCTCAAGACGCATTGTTGAATTTTCTGGAAGTCAGATTGGACCTCAACTATTTTAATTTGACTTTGGTTCCTATTTGAGCATTGTGCCTTTCCACCTTTGAATTAATTTCAATGTAACTTTTTCTCTCGATGTCAAAACACCTTGGTTCCAGTTTCTAATTTTTAATATTGAAACCATCTACAATATTGATGTTAAGCCCATAACCTGATTCCTTATGCATTTGGCCCAAGTTTTATTTTAAACTTGCATCTAATTAATTCTTTGATTTATCTGCACACCTGTTAGTGTTTTGGTCATAGTTTCCTCATTCGTGATCAAAATCTATCTGTTCTTTTTCTGTAATTTTCTTTATTCAAATATCTATAACTTTGATGTAGACCTCAAAATTTAATTCCTTGTAAATTCTGCCCAATTTTAATATTTAATTGTTGCCCTGTTATTTCATTCCAACTCTGGACAACCTTCAGTGTTCAGGGCATATCACCCTCTCCCAATGTCAAATTTTTGTGCTTTAACTCATTTCAAAGAGGGCGAAAAGATATAAAACTTTCATGTTAACCATTTTTGCAAATTCCTAATTGTTTGATCCCAGTTTTGAAAGAAAGGTTGTTGTACCTGATTTAGAAACAATTCGGGCAACTTTTCATGTTTTGGTTATATCTCCTTCATCCTATCGGATTTTTGTGTTCTTTAGCTTGTTTTAAAGGGAAAAATATGATCTCCAACTTTGATGTAGGGCATTTTTCCAAATTCCCATCCCAAAATTAATTATAAATTTCATAATATCCTCTTCAGTTTCCAACAACTTTGCAATTAATTTTTTAATTGATCCTATAATCTTTTGATGTGAAAGCTAAACCCAATTCCCAAAAATTTCATTCCATATTTTTTTTTAAAAAATTATACGTCTTATCCTTTGAAATTAAATTCCCTATGCAAATGCAAAGTAATTGATCCTATTGGATTCATACTGTTTATTTAAACTTGATTTGCTTCTAAATTATAACCTTTACAAAACTTAAGTATTTTATGCCTATTTTCCCTTGCTTTTTCCCACGATGCCAACATCCCTCCCTCTTTATATATTGCATTTTTCCCTTTTAGCTTTTTCATAATTTCCTCTTCATTCTTTTATTGCAAAAGCTTAAGTCTCTTCTCCTTGTTCTCTTCTTTCATGTTGTTCAACAATAGTCACCTTCATCTTCCAACAGCCACCATCACTTATTGCTTCCTCTTCCCTTTCTCACGAGCAGCACCACTATCTCCTTCTCACACCGTGAGCTCCTCCCTATCCCTCCAAGGCAACCATAAAACCCCAACCCTATCTTCCTCTCTCCAAACCCGAGACACTATCTCCTTATGCATATGTAGTTTTACCCACAAACCTCTTCAAAAATCCATCATTCATGTCCTTTTTATGATGATCCATCACCATTGCAAGAGTTAGGAACTCTTCCTTTCTTTTCTTCAAGGAACTAACGAGCCTCACTTGAGAAAGGTGAAGCCTTTCCCTTCCCTCATGGCAAGGCAGCAATGTTGAACACCTCTAGAGAGCGTAGGTCAATATATGAAAAGGCTAGGACGCATGCAAATGGAGCATCATCATCCTTCTACTTTAAACCGCCAGCTTGCCTTAGGTAAAAGGGGATGCAAGGCTCACTAAACCTTGATCCCTGCATGTATATGTTGTTTCTATATGGTAGATTGTGTGTTAATGGCATTGCATATTGATTTAGAAGAATTGGGAACCCTTGGCCCTTTATATACATGTTCCGTGATGATGAATGATGTATGTGATTTTTATATGAAGCATGGATTTTCTTACATGCATGAGTACCTAGATTTAATTCCTTAAAGTTTAGTGGTTTTACAAAATTTGGTGTGGTGGCCGAGAGGCTCTTGGTAGGGACTTGGTATGTGATTGCTGAAAAAGCATGCTTTATGATTTGAAAATTTTATGATAAACTTATTGCTATGGCCGAGAGGTTCTTAGTGGGAATTTTGGTGTTTAATTGCTTGAAAATTTATGGAAAAGTAACATGGGAAATGCCTTGGTATGCTAGGAAGACTTACGCATGAATGTTATGTGGAAATCGTGAGCATGGTGATGTGTTGGTGAAGGTTTGGTTGCTAGAGAATGATAAAAAAAGTGTTGAAAAATATGGTATTTGAAAGGGGTTTTGGGGAAAATAAGAAAAGTATAAAAATATGATTATGCTATAAAGCTGAATTTAAGGGTGTTAAAAGTTAAAATCTTATGGTGTTAAAAGCTATGAAATAAGTGTTAAAAATATAATAGGGCTGTTGTTAAAAGTCTGGGTCAACAGGTGTAAAAGACTGAAATTAACAAGTGTTGAAAATAGGTGTTAGAAAAATATAAGACATTAGGTGTTAAAAGTTCAAAACAAATGTTAATAAAAGCTGAGATTTCAAGAATTAAAATCCTAAAGTTTTTAAAAAGGTGTAAAACGTTAGACTTCTGATGGTGTTAAAAATAGAGTTTTAAGAGGTTTTGAAAGTGAATCTTTTAGAAAATTAATATTTGAATCCCGAAGTGTTAAATTTAAGATGAACTTTTGAGTAAATAATTTTCTTATGGTAATTGGACTAATGAAGGGTCCTACAAATTTTATATGAACTAAGTTATATTGAAATTTTTGAAGAATTTGATGAAGGTATTTAAAAGCTAAGTTTTAAACAGGAATTTTGAATGAACCAACATTTTTTTAGTAATGTTTTCAAATAGTTGGTGATTTAAGGGAAAGGAAATTTTGAAATAAGCTAGAGAGAAATTGGATTTTATGAGAACAATTTGTCATCAAGGAGAAATACAAATTTAAATCTTAAAGTTTTTAATGAAGAAACAAGAAATGGCTTAAAGGTGAGTGGATTAGAATTAATTAATATAAAAGATAAAGTTTATTGAGACTAAGTTCTTTTAAGGGGTTAAAATCTTAAACTAAAAGATTTTTAGTGTAAAGAGTGTTCAAATAGGGGATGGTGATTCGGGTGTAAGTTGAATAAAAGATATGTGGTGTTGTATTGATAGAAGTAATATGTGTTGAATATATGTGACGGGTGATTCTATGTCATGAGTAGATGAGATGAAATATAATGAATAAGTTTAACTGATGAAAAAGGTTGAACTGGTAGATTGAGTCATGGAATAGCCTGATACTGATGTGTATGTCTGATGAGTTGATAATATGCTTGTACATATGCGGTATTGATTTGATGATTGCAACTTGATTATGAATCTTATGAGACTGAATTGATGTGTCTAATTATGTGATTGAGCATGTGTATTGCTGGTTGATGATTGAGATGTGTTGTGAACTACATGAGGATACATTGATAAATGAAATTGATTAATGAATAATATGTGAGTGATGTTGACTTAATAATTGAAAGATGATGATAAATTGTAGAATGTTGGACTAATGAAATGAATGTGAAAAGAAAAGATGATTCAAGTTCTGGTAGGATCTAAGAATAAGATTTGAATGATATGATGAGTTGGCTTGATGCCTCTACCTCTTGATGTTGGGAATGATTTGAAATTGTGATGATGGATTGATGATACCCTGAGAATGAAAATAAAATTGAGATGCTGATGAATAAGGGTCATTTTCCTTAATGGTAAAATGAAATGTTTGATAAAAAGGAAATATGAGTTGTTGATATTTTTAAGTCATCTTCTATTCCTAGATAAGTTTTTATTCTATTCTCTCTTTTGTAAATGAAAAACCTTAAGAGTTCCATGGTTTTCTCTTGGGAACTCCAAGTAAGAGTTTTCCAATGGACAAGAGTCTTATAACTTTCTTCTTTCAAAATTATACTTTTAAGGTCCTTTGTTGTCTTTACCTTTAAGATTCTTCGATGATTTAATTACTTTAAAATAAAGAAGTTGATTCCAAGGTTAAGGAATCAATTGATTTGAGTAGTTCTTTTAAGAGGAAGAAATGGTTGAGGAAGTGGTGATGAAATATACTCTTAAGGACAATGATCCATTGGTGTGAGGGTTCTACCCGAAACTATATGATGAAAATGATGATAATAATAATAATAAGTATAAGATGTTGAGCATTCATGCATCATTTCATTATCATGAGGAGTTGTTGTTATGTCGTGGCCAGTTGCATTACAGTGTAGGGGGTACACTGGAGAACGTACATATTTTAGGTTCAGAAGAAAACTTGGGAGTACCTTTGGGTTCGGGCATCTAGATGGCTTGGGTTTGTAGCCTGATGTCAGATATTTTATGGCCAACCAGGAGTACTTCGACATGAATGAACATTTCTAGGGTCGTGTAGCGCGACTTCTAGTTATAATGCCACGTTTGGGACGTGAGATTTGGATCCATGATGATTGGGATAGGCTACGATCAACTTACCCCTTGTAAAGAACTCGAAAGGACTCTGGCCGTACTAGTATTCCACAAAGATCATCCCCCCTAGTGGACGCACTGGTGAGATGATGTTGTTGTTGATATTGATGATGTTGATGATGATGAGATTGATGAGCCTTATTTGCATCATGAGGATCAAATGAAAAGAAAGAAGCATAATGAACCTAACACATGCATAACATCTTAGTTGACTAACTACATTAATGAATGATGATATGAATTGATTTATGATTATGATTGCTAGATGTGGTTGAATGTGTAACGAATTAGTGATCCATGAATATGGGGTGTATGGTGCCTTATAATTATAATTATGCGTTGAGTGTACAATAGGTGATAACTTGTTATGATCATGCCTAGATTTGGAGCACACCAAAGTGGTTGTAATTATGAATGAAGAATCTTAGGTTACTAGTAAGTTAAGATGGATGGGTATGGTTATTAAATGTGATGATGATTTGTGAATAGGTATGGTATATACGTATGCATATTATTGTATCTAACAACATTAAGCTAGTTAATATTATAATATTGATTGTTAAGCTACGTGACTATGTCATACCTGGCCATGTGATGTGATTGAATATGACTAGGGTAAAGTCTCACATGATTATTTTGTGCCCAATCATTGTTGTGTAATATTTATGTATATATGTGATAGTGGTAAAGTGAAATTTTACAATAACATGATATCGAGATGGTCAATAATTTTGCAAGTTTTTGTAATGCTGAATATGAGGCAAAATTATGGCCCCGACCTTGATTGATACACACATGGTGTGTGATAAGGTGGTAAGAGGAAGCGTTAGTGATGACAAATTTCCTATGAGAGGTGGACAACTAGGGCTAGTTCTCACCTTTACATTTTTGGTGTAGTATGGTTAGCGGGCTATTTGAGAGACACCATATATGAGGTAGACTATTTTTGATCTTTGAAGACATTTTAGACGAGCTGGATACACAGGCTATGAAGCTCATTTTTCTTAGGATGGATATTGGGGGTCATAGAGAGTATGGCTTAAAGGACAGAAGGATTACCTCATCTTCACAGCTCAACCTCCTTCCAGCAAGGTCAAGACAACAAGCATCGAAGAGCATCTCAACAGAGTGTTGGTCTAACTTGAAGATATCTCGTCCTTCTTATATCTAGGGTTCTGACTTTGAGTGATGCACTCATAATTAGGATTCCTGTAGAAGGTAGACTAACCTTGAGACAAGCGGCAGTAATGGGACCCATTCCCTGGATGAATCATGTCTAGGTGTTAGGTTGTTGTATGTAATAGGTAGTTGCGTTGTATTTTATTCTATTTTGTTATGGGAGCTTGCATACCCCTGATTTTATTTGAGTTGTAAAGTAATATTGAATCGTGTATGTGTAATGAGTCGATGATCCACCATGTTTATGTTCTCTTGTACAAAAAAAACTTCACGTTTTTCACAAACTTGTGCACCCTTAATTAAACAAGAGGATCTAGTGGAAGGGGTTCATCCTAGGTAACCAAGGATGTCACAGGCATGGTAGGATTCATAGTGTGAGATTGCATATGATATACATCTACATTGCGTCCATGGCATATCTGTGTAGTTTCCCGGTATGGAATGTTAGGGGTTCCTCGGGTTAGCCTAGTGGAAGGGCGGCTCAATGCACGAAAAATCTTTGTTACCCTAGTGATTTCATGGTTGAGTCATGAAGCTACCCACGCTTAATCATGAGGGATTAAATGTTGTTGACTCGGTAATGGTGGCTCTTTGAGGAACAAGTTTCCCTCGTTGTTCTATTGAATCATAGCTGCCATGGTGAGGAATCATGGTTAGCCCATAACCATTTTACGATATCTTGTTGTTTTTGTTGTCATTGTGATATGGCCCCTAATGCTGGATAGTCTGGCCAACCAAGAGTACTTCGATGTGAATGGATGTTTCTAGGGTCGTCTAGTGCAGCTTCTGGTGATATTTCCACATCCAGGATGAAGATTGAATCCATGTTATTGGTGATGGACTATGGTCCATGTTGATAAGTCTTGAAAAGACTTAATAATTTCATCTTTAATTTAACTTAATCCATTAAACATTGTTAATTTTGGCATTATTATTTAATGAATTATCATTATTTCTTGTTTTAATTATTTAATTCGAATATGTTTAAAGTTCAAGAGAATGGTTAAAAAGATAAGTAAATAAAGAAATATGTTTATTGAGAGATTTATTAACCTAGCGTACATACGCTAGAAAGCCATCGTATATACGCTAGGTATTTATTTGTTGTATTTTGCAGGATAAGGTGCAGGAAATCCAGCGTACATATGCCGGTCTCCCAGCGTATATACGTGCAGATCCAGCAAGGAATTTATGCATCACGCTCAAGCAAACAAGGGTCACGCTTAAGCGTGAAGTCACCCTACATGCAAATTTCCAAGTCAGTAGCCTAGCGTACATACGCTGGCCTCCCAGCGTAAAGCAGATCCAGTAAGTTAAAGACATCACGCTCAAGCTTGTATATGATAAGTGTTTTATAACACAATAAATTAGATTTAGTTTACTTAGGATTTTAATCATTATGCACTGTATTTTCTTTATTTATTGTGATTTTTGCTTTCTTTCCACTGTATTCTACTCGAGTACTTTTATTTTGCAGAAATTAATAGATTTGGAATTATTGATGATCCATTTTAAGAATGAATGAATATAAATGGAAAATGGATTCAAGAACCCAAAAAGATGATCAAAGTGCCAAAGGATGAAAGCAATCAAGAACCATGAGCTATACTGTCCAAAATGCCTCAAAAATGCAAGAAAACACTTCCAGGAAAGGGTAGGAATCGATTCACCCTTACAGGAATCGATTCCCATGTGAAACATAAGCCAAGAATCGATTCAAGGCTGTTGGGAATCGATTCATAGGGCTGGGAATCGATTCCCCCCTTATAGGAATCGATTCATTGAGGATTAAAAGGGCAGGAATTGATTCATGAAGGCCAGGAATCGATTCATCATGCTGGGAATCGATTCCCACCTTTAGGAATCGATTCACACGCTATTTTGAAGGCAAAAATCAACTGGAGGAATCGATTCATCAGTGAAATCATGCACCGAATTATTGGAAACAACAAAAATACGCAAATTGGAGACAACTGGAACAGCTGGAAATCACATGCACCGAAAGTTTCCAACTTGCAACGCGTTTTCTTAGCTGGCTTCCTCCCTTCCTTCGCCTATAAAAGGAGAAGCAATCCAAGCAGAGAAGGCATCCAGATCCAAATCCCATTCTTCATCAGCTTCATTCCTTTCTTTCTCTTTCGTTTTCTTTCTCTGTTTTATTTTCTTTCTCTTTTTATTTTCTTTTTCTTTCTTTTATTTTTGTGTAAGAGTTGTGAGGATTGTGAAATTGAGTGTTCCAATTTGTAATTGGTGGAGGAATATTGCAACAAGGAAATACAGTGGTAAATTATTCTGAGCTTTTGGAGAAACCCGTAAGTCTTTATTTTTTACCATGTCTTGTATGTTTTATTTTTCCATTATTTATATGAATTTGAATTATTTCATGAGTAGCTAAATTAATTATCTTGGGATGAAGAGGGTATGATAATATTTTATTTTAATGTTATTTTGACTTGGAATTAAATAAATTTCTGTTTTCCATTTAGTTCAATTATGCTTAATGCTTTTAGTAATTCCTAACAAGAACCTAAATGATAAAACTGTATACTTACGGGTATATTAGTAAGTTTAGGTAATAAATAGAATCGAGAGATTTATTTTTACCGGAAAGCTTTGAACTAAACCTAAGATTTTTGAAATGCTTTTTGTGACCTCGGTAAAACCGTGAAAGTAATCAAAATTCTTTTGAGGAAATAAAAGGGATTTTCATAAAACGATAATGGGCCTTTCTGAGGATTAAGCAGCGCTTTCCATAGGTTAGGTACATTAATAGGATTCCGAAAGGAACATATTAATTAGCTTTTGGAAAATTCGCCTTGGAAAACTTAATTCGATTCTTATTTATGAAAAGTTAAAATTCATTAAACATAAAATAGAGTCTTAATCCCCTGAAATCCCAAGATACTCTCAACTCTGATTTTTTAGTGTCAAGTAAATTTTATTTTTATTCATATTCTATGCAACTTTAATTTGTGCTTTATTTTATAAAAATCTTAAAAATTAATTGTGTGGATAATTAAATTTCAATATGCTGGTACTTTGAACACAGTCCCTGTGGAGAACGATAATCTTTTATATTACGCGACATAACCCGTGCGCTTGCGGGCCCTGTCAAGTTTTTGGCGCCGTTGCCGGGGACTGTTGTCCCTCAAATATCGGCAATATTGAAATTCGATTACATCATACTTGTTAATATTTTTATTGTTATTTTTTATTTTTATTTTTATTTTCTTTGTAATTTTGTATTTTGTTCTATATTCTGTGTATCTGTTTTATTTTTGTAATTGTTTGTTTTATTTGTCATTTATTTTCTATTTATGCGACGAAGCCGTAGTGTCGATCTAAACTTAGGATTTGACCCTGAGATAGAACGTACCCTTAGAGCTTTAAGAAAACAACAAAAACAACAAAAAGAACAAAAAGAAAAACAAATGCCAGACCAACACAGACCCTTAAGAGATTTTACAGCTCCAAGCACTAATGGGAGAGGATCTAGCATTCTTAGACCCACAGTGGAGGCTAACAATTTTGAATTAAAGCCTTCACTACTCTCAATGGTTCAACAGAACCAATTCGGAGGTTTACCCTCTGAAGATCCAAATCTTCACCTTCAAATCTTTCTTGAATACTGTGACACCCTGAAGATGAACGGAGCCACCAATGATGCCATTCGCTTAAGACTTTTCCCTTTCTCCTTAAGAGATAAAGCAAGAGCGTGGTTATACTCTCTTCCTGAAGGATCCATCACAACTTGGGAACAATTGTCCAGTGCTTTTATCAATAAATGGTACCCAAGGAACAAGACTGATGTTCTGAGAAAACAAATCATCAATTTTTCACAAAAAGATGATGAATCCTTGTATGAAGCCTGGGAAAGATACAGGGAGTTGCTAAGAGAATGTCCTCACCATGGGATAGAAAGGTGGTTGACAATCCATATTTTCTATAATGGACTAACTTCCACACAAAAGATCTCTTTAGATGCTGCAGCTGGAGGAGCCTTCATGAGTAAAAATGTTGATGAAGCTGAGAACCTGATCGAGGAAATAGCTCAAAACACTCACCAATGGAACTCTGAGAGAGGATTACCTTCTAAAACACCAGGTAAGTACTCTGTTGATGCTCTTTCCTTACTTTCTGCCAAAGTTGAAGCATTAACATTAAAACTTGATAAAATAGGGTCAACAGGTGCTACTAATATTGTTTGTGAAGTTTGTGGTGTTTCAGGACATGGAGCTACAAACTGCAACTTAGCCATGACCCCTAATCAAGAATAAGAAATGCATCAGGTGGACGCTATTGGAAACTATGGTGGAAACTATCAAGGTAACTACAGACCTCCACAAGGTCCACCTGGCTTCCAAAATAGGCCACCTCAATTCCAAAGTAACTACAAACCTCAACAAGGAACCTATATTCCACAAAAATCAAAGCTAGAATCCTTGATGGAGACATTTGTAGCTACTCAACTTAAACAAAATGATGAATTCTCTGATGCAATAAAAAACTTGGCTTCAAAAGTGGACTCTCTTGCCACTCACAACAAAATACTGGAAAATCAAATTGCCCAACAAGCCTCCTATTCTCAAAGAGCACCAGGAACATTTCCTGGAAAACCAGAGGCTGGACCATCCAACCAAACCATGGCTGTGACTCTTAGGAGTGGTACTCAATACGATGGGCCAGTTGACAAGACAGCAAAGGAGGAAAAGAAAGTCGATGAATCTTCATCTCATCCAGTAATTGAAGAAGAGAAACCACAAGAAAAAAAGGAGGAAGTTAAGCCATATCAACCTCCCATTCCATTTCCTCAGCGCTTAGCCAAAGCAAAGTTGGACAAACAATTTGGTAAGTTCCTTGATGTTTTAAAGAAATTGTATATTAATATTCCTTTTACAGATGCTTTGCAGCAAATGCCCACATATGCAAAGTTCCTGAAGGATATTCTGTCCAACAAAAGAAGACTGGAGGAAGATGGTACAGTTGCACTTACTGAAGAATGCAGTGCTCTAATTCAAAAGAAACTTCCACCCAAGCTCCAAGATCCAGGTAGTTTCTCTATTCCTTGCATGATTGGTGACATGAATATAGATAAAGCATTGTGTGATTTAGGAGCAAGTGTGAGTTTAATGCCATTATCTGTTGCTGAAAAGTTAGGATTGGGTGAACTAAAACCTACTAGGATGTCTTTACAATTGGCTGATAGATCTGTAAAATATCCTGTAGGAATTTTAGAGGATGTTCCTATTAAGATAGGAAAATTTTTTATACCTGCTGACTTTGTTGTGCTTGAAATGGACGAAGATTCTTTGATTCCTATTATTTTAGGCAGACCATTTTTAGCAACTACAGGTGCTGTGATTGATGTCAAGAATGGTAAGTTGTCTCTAACTGTTGGAGACCAAAAAGTTGATTTCAACTTGAAAAATGTTTTAGAAAAACCTTATAATGATGTTTGCTGTACTGTGGATTTTGTCGAACAAGTGGTAAAGGAAGCAACCCTTCCTAATGACCCACTTGAAACTATTTTCATGATTGAGTCGACAGAAACATCTGATTGCTCTGAGGCCCCACATGATACTGAGGTCATGTGTGACAAAGTGGTAAGCCCCAATGTGGAATTAAAACCCTTACCAGCTTCATTAAGGTATGAATTTCTTGGTCCTAATTCCACATATCCTATGATTATCAATGCTGAATTGAATCCATCTGAAACTGAAAAACTTTTGAAACAACTTAGGTTGTATAGAAAGGTAATAGGTTATACAATGGATGATATCAAAGGGATTAGCCCTTCTCTTTGTATGCACAGGATTACTGTAGAAGATGAAAGTAGGCCCACAGTAGAACCACTTAGGAGATTAAATCCTAAAATGCAAGAAGTGGTTAAAAAGGAAATTTTGAAATTGCTTGATGCTGGAGTAATATATCCTGTTGATAGTAGTAAATGGGTAAGTCTTGTCCATGTGGTGCCTAAAAAGGGGGGAATAACTGTGATTGAAAATGATAAACATAACTTGATTCCTACTAGGATTGTCTTTGGTTGGCGCATGTGCATTGATTATAGGAAGTTAAATAGCGCCACGAAAAAAGATCATTTTCCCCTCCCTTTTATTGATCAGATGCTTGAAAGACTTGCGAAACACTCTTATTTCTGTTATTTGGATGGGTATTCAGGTTTTCATCAAATTCCCATTCATCCATCTGATCAAGAAAAGACTACCTTCACTTGCCCTTATGGGACTTATGCTTACAGACGTATGCCTTTTGGTTTATGTAATGCACCTGCGACTTTTCAAAGGTGTATGCAAGCAATTTTTTCTGATCTTATTGAAAATGTGATGGAAGTCTTTATGGATGATTTTTCAGTGCATGGTTTGGATTTTGATAATTGTTTAACAAATTTGTGCCAAGTCTTGCAGCGTTGTGAAGAAACCAATTTGGTTCTAAATTGGGAAAAATGCCATTTTATGGTAAGAGAAGGCATAGTTCTTGGACACCTGGTCTCTGAAAGAGGTATAGAAGTTGATAAGGCTAAAGTGGAAGTAATTGAAAAATTACCTCCACCCACAAATGTGAAAGGTATTCGGAGTTTTCTTGGACATGCAGGGTTTTACCGTAGGTTCATTAAAGATTTCTCCAAGATCACAAAGCCTCTTACAACTCTTCTGGGTAAGGATATACCTTTCAATTTTGATTCATCTTGTATGGAAGCTTTTTGCAGGATTAAGCAAGCTCTAATCTCTGCCCCCATCGTACAACCACCTGATTGGAAACTCCTATTTGAGCTGATGTGCGATGCGAGTGATTACGCAGTGGGGGCTGTGTTAGGACAAAGAAAGGATAAAAAGCTCCATGTAATTCATTATGCCAGCCGGACGCTAGATGATGCTCAGATAAATTATGCCACAACTGAAAAAGAACTGTTAGCTATTGTCTTTGCTTTTGATAAATTTAGGTCTTATTTGGTAGGTTCACATGTTATTGTTTACACTGACCACTCTGCCATTAAGTATCTATTGAATAAAAAGGAAGCAAAGCCTAGATTAATTAGGTGGATTCTAATATTCCAAGAATTTGACTTGGAAATTAAGGACAAGAAGGGTACCGAGAACTTGGTCGCTGACCACCTATCTAGGTTGACATCTGAAAAAGAAGAAACAGATAATATTCCCATCAATGAATCTTTTCCAGATGAACAACTCTTGAACCTTAGTATCCAACGTGTTCCTTGGTATGCTGATTTTGTAAATTTTCTTGCATGTGGTATCTTACCTCCTGATCTTAGCTTTCAGCAAAGGAAATAGTTTTATGCAGATGTCAAGCATTATTATTGGGATGAACCACTCCTTTTCAAGCAATGTGCAGATGGTATGATTCGGAGATGTGTTTCACAAGATGATGTCCATGCTATCTTGGATCATTGCCATTCTCTTTCCTGTGGAGGGCACATGAGCACCTCCAAGACAGCTGCTAAAATATTGCAAGCTGGGTTCTATTGGCCAAATATTTTTAAGGATGTACGTAAGTATGTTCTAACTTGTGATGCTTGCCAAAGAACAGGTAACATTGGTAAGAAACAAGAAATGCCATTAAATACCATTTTAGAAGTTGAATTGTTTGATGTATGGGGTGTTGATTTTATGGGTCCCTTTCCCTCTTCTTTTGGAAATCAGTTCATATTAGTGGCAGTTGACTATGTGTCAAAATGGGTGGAAGCCATTGCTTCACCCCATTCTGATGCTAAGACTGTTATTAAACTTTTCAAGAAAATAATATTTCCAAGGTTTGGGGTCCCAAAATGTGTTATAAGTGATGGAGGGTCTCATTTTATTGAGAAAACTTTTCAGACCCTTCTAAAGAAATATGGAGTTAAGCATAAGGTTGCTACACCTTATCACCCACAAACTAGTGGACAAGTTGAGGTATCCAATCGGGAAATTAAAAATATTCTACAAAAAGTGGTGAATACATCACGTAAGGATTGGTCTATTAAGTTAGATGATTCCTTATGGGCGTATCGGACCGCATACAAAACTCCCATTGAAACCACACCTTTTAAGCTAGTATATGGGAAGCCCTGTCATTTACCTGTTGAGCTAGAATATAAATCTTTTTGGGCTGTTAAAACTCTTAACTTTGATCATAAGGCTGCAGGTGAACGTAGGTTGTTGGAATTAAATGAGCTTGAAGAACTCCGTCTAGATGCATACGAAAATGCCAGAATTTATAAAGAAAAAACCAAACAATGGCATGATCGTCACATCCAACGGAGAACATTTAATCCAGGTGATATGGTTTTACTGTTTAATTCCAGACTGAAGCTTTTTCCAGGTAAACTGAGATCCCGATGGTCGGGACCATTCAAGGTGACAAAAGTCTTTCCCTTTGGAGCTGTCGAACTATGGAGCGAGAAATCTGGTACATTTAGAGTAAATGGACAAAGAGTAAAGCATTACTTCACCGGTCAACCAATACAACAAGCAAGTGACTTGGACTTGTTTGATGCTCCTGATGAGTAAATCCAAACGGTGAGAAGTCTGGCTGAAGACTTAAAACTTAGCACTGATAGGGAGGTAACCCTATAAAAAGTTGTTGTTTTATTTTAAGTTTTTATTCTAAAAAAAAAAAACAACTATGTCAGATGCTGGTTTGGGGTTATTACAGGTAAGTTTTCTTATCCTGTTATCATCCATTTTAACATTGAGGACAATGTCAAATTCTGGTTTGGGGTGGTAGGTAAGAAAACTTAACTGTTTTGTTTACGTTGTGTGATTGTCATTTTACTATGCATGTGTGTTTTCTTTATTTTGTTTGTAATCTTGTAATTTGCCATGATTGCATGATAAAGTTACTTTGAATACAAGGCTAAAGTATCTAAGGATTCCAAAATTTTAAGTAAAATTTTCAAAATTTGATTGTTTAAATGCCAAATAAATGCTTAAATGAACCTTATGTGATTAAAATTTTCTTTGAAAAGACTTTCCATGGTTAGACTTGAGCCAAAATGGGTTGTTTATCAAACAAATTTTCAAAACCCATATCTTCTTGATTGAGTGAATCTCATAGTCATTAATATTCTAGAACTTGTTTTTCAACCAATTCAAAATAGTTTTTGATTATATGTCTTAGGATGATAAAGGCACAATTAGGTCTTATTCTTAAGCCTCAGAATTTTGCATAATTTGACCCCTAGTTGCCCCTTTTGAGCCTAAAAGTGAAAATTTTTCCTTGAAACCTTTCATTGACTGATACTCTCTTAATGGTGAAAAAGTTGGAAATTTAGTGGAGCAAAAAGAAAAAAGACTTAAGAAAAATATGTATTGAATGCAAAGAAAAGCAAGAAAAAGAAAAAGAAAATCAAAAGGATGATATTGAATGAATTCTAAAAAGTCCATAAGAGTTCAAAAATTTGCTCTGTTAAAATTATAATGGTAATTTGAATCATTCATGATGTTAAAGCCCTTTTGTATTCCATTTTTCTTGAAATTCCTACCTTAACAACCCAAGGCCACATTACAACCTTTGAAAGACCTTTAGACTTTGACATATTTTCTATTTAAACTGTGGAGTTTCTGGTTTATTAACAAGCTTATGGTAATATTTTTTGACTATGATGATCTGAGTGATACACAAACCATGAAACACTTTGAGTGAAAATTGAGAGAAGAGTATCCTCTGTCTTGATAATGAAAATTGATTCACATAAGAAAATTAATATTGGCATTTGAATAAATCTTTTTCTCTGTTTTGGATTCCTTAGTTTATTAAGCTTAGTGTTTTCTGTATTTTATCTTGTGAATATGGTGATTGCTTGAGGACAAGCAATGCTTTGGTTTGGGGTATTTTGATAAGTGTTTTATAACACAATAAATTAGATTTAGTTTACTTAGGATTTTAATCATTATGCACTGTATTTTCTTTATTTATTGTGATTTTTGCTTTCTTTCCACTGTATTCTACTCGGGTACTTTTATTTTGCAGAAATTAATAGATTTGGAATTATTGATGATCCATTTTAAGAATGAATGAATATAAATGGAAAATGGATTCAAGAACCCAAAAAGATGATCAAAGTGCCAAAGGATGAAAGCAATCAAGAACCATGAGCTATACTGTCCAAAATGCCTCAAAAATGCAAGAAAACACTTCCAGGAAAGGGTAGGAATCGATTCACCCTTACAGGAATCGATTCCCATGTGAAACATAAGCCAGGAATCGATTCAAGGCTGTTGGGAATCGATTCATAGGGCTGGGAATCGATTCCCCCCTTATAGGAATCGATTCATTGAGGATTAAAAGGGCAGGAATCGATTCATGAAGGCCAGGAATCGATTCATCATGCTGGGAATCGATTCCCACCTTTAGGAATCGATTCACACGCTGTTTTGAAGGCAAAAATCAACTGGAGGAATCGATTCATCAGTGAAATCATGCGCCGAATTATTGGAAACAACAAAAATACGCAAATTGGAGACAACTGGAACAGCTGGAAATCACATGCACCGAAAGTTTCCAACTTGCAACGCGTTTTCTTAGCTGGCTTCCTCCCTTCCTTCGCCTATAAAAGGAGAAGCAATCCAAGCAGAGAAGGCATCCAGATCCAAATCCCATTCTTCATCAGCTTCATTCCTTTCTTTCTCTTTCATTTTCTTTCTCTGTTTTATTTTCTTTCTCTTTTTATTTTCTTTTTCTTTCTTTTATTTTTGTGTAAGAGTTGTGAGGATTGTGAAATTGAGTGTTCCAATTTGTAATTGGTGGAGGAATATTGCAACAAGGAAATACAGTGGTAAATTATTCTGAGCTTTTAGAGAAACCCGTAAGTCTTTATTTTTTACCATGTCTTGTATGTTTTATTTTTCCATTATTTATATGAATTTGAATTATTTCATGAGTAGCTAAATTAATTATCTTGGGATGAAGAGGGTATGATAATATTTTATTTTAATGTTATTTTGACTTGGAATTAAATAAATTTCTGTTTTCCATTTAGTTCAATTATGCTTAATGCTTTTAGTAATTCCTAACAAGAACCTAAATGATAAAACTGTATACTTACGGGTATATTAGTAAGTTTAGGTAATAAATAGAATCGAGAGATTTATTTTTACCGGAAAGCTTTGAACTAAACCTAAGATTTTTGAAATGCTTTTTGTGACCTCGGTAAAACCGTGAAAGTAATCAAAATTATTTTGAGGAAATAAAAGGGATTTTCATAAAAGGATAATGGGCCTTTCTGAGGATTAAGCAGCGCTTTCCATAGGTTAGGTACATTAATAGGATTCTGAAAGGAACATATTAATTAGCTTTTGGAAAATTCACCTTGGAAAACTTAATTCGATTCTTATTTATGAAAAGTTAAAATTCATTAAACATAAAATAGAGTCTTAATCCCCTGAAATCCCAAGATACTCTCAACTCTGATTTTTTAGTGTCAAGTAAATTTTATTTTTATTCATATTCTATGCAACTTTAATTTGTGCTTTATTTTATAAAAATCTTAAAAATTAATTGTGTGGATAATTAAATTTCAATATGCTGGTACTTTGAACACAGTCCCTGTGGAGAACGATAATCTTTTATATTACGCGACATAACCCGTGCGCTTGCGTGCCCTGTCAGTATACTTTACGCTCAAGTGTGAAACCACCATGCATTCACGTAAATGTCACAGCATGCATCGCGTAATGTGCCACGCTCAAGCATACATGATCATGCTTAAGCGTGAAGTTTATTATCACGCTCAAGCACCTATGTACCACACTTAAGCGTGAAGTTTATTTAAAGGGACGCTCAAGTACAACAAGTCACGCTTAAGCATGAAGGCATTCTGCATGCATCCAAAGGAAAGGATTCAAGTTCAGCCTTGCAATCTTACCATGCAGTAATGTGAAAGCAAGTATCAAATTATATTTGAAGAGTTAAGCGAGCATGTCACGTGAAGATTATTGGCAAAGTACATGATACTCCTTCAATATCAAATTACAATAGTGACCATTAGTTATGTATCAGTTACTGTTTATTTTTGTATTTTAGTAACTTAAGTATTGTTTGTAATTAGTTTAGTTACTTTAATTATTAATTAGTTTCCTTTGTAATTAATTAGAGTTAGTTGGTTAGTTAGTTTTGCCACAGCTATATATATATTTGTAAATACATGAAAAAACACAAAAAAGCAATAACACTAATTCATTTTCTGATTTTCAATCTCTCTCTAAACATTTTCCCTCTCTAAACTTTCTCTTCCATGGCTTTCCACATTCTACTTTCTAAATCCATCTCCATGGGTTGCTAAACCCCTAGGGTTGGGATTGCTAAAGCTTCCGGTGGAATCTTGAAGTTGTGTTAAGGAATTCATCTTCAGAATCATGAGGAGAACAAGCTGAGAAGTGGATCTACACTGCTGGATTGACAAATCCAGATCTAATTGAAGACTTTCACGAGTGAGGAATCATGGTTGAAAACTTAGGTAACTTCTAGCTTCCTAACTAATTCAGGCCTAGTAATTAGGTGAATAGTTAGGGTTCAACCCCCAATTTCGCATTAGATTTCTCTGTCACTGAACACCTAAGGGATTAGGGTTTAATGCTTAGGAATTAGTGTTAATCACCTAAGGAATTAGGGATTAACCATCTATGAATTTTCCTCTTGAATCTGAAACTTGATTGAATCTTAATTGCATGTTTCTTGATGAAATAGTAAGCTGAAGTAATCCTACCCTATCTTTCATCAATTACACTTCACCTTTTATATTGTTTCTAAAAATACAAAAACATAAAAAGTATAAAAACAACACAAACAGAATGAATTCTATCTTGTGTTTTGGTTCAGCTTGTACTAGTCCAAGATTGTGGTAATTACCTCAATCCTTGTGGTACGATCAAATATATTACAAATTTAACGATTGGTGCGCTTACCAAAAGAATATAAATCCTCCGTGAGATATACATTAAGTTAATGGCTCAAGATTTACACACCAAGTTAATGGCGCCGTTATCGGGGATTGTTGAGTAATATCAATAATCCTTGGATTGGTACTAGACTAAACCAATTTTTTTTAGTTTCTGTACATGTTTTTAGTTGTCAGTAAATTTTGTTGTAGGAGTAGGATTTGTTAAATCTTGCTTGAATTATTATTCATAGTTACTACTGTTTTGATTTTAGTTGTTTAGTTGTTAGTACTAACCATTACAGTAGCTTTGTTTGTGGTTAGTTGTTGCATTCATGGTTTGTGTAGTTGCTTTGGAAAGTGAAAAGTTACAGGTGATGGATCTTGATGACGCCTTAGCAGAGTTTCTTCAATATTCATAAACATTATGCATGAACCATGTAGAGGAGGTACAACCAATTGAGGAGGAGCCATCGGAGTTAGAAAGGATTTTAATTCAATTTATAAAAGTTACTCAAACCGGCCTCTAAAATTTTGATAATTCAATCATGAATATTCAAAAGCAAGTGGATTTTATTGCAAAGCAGTTGGCTGAAGAGCAAAGAAATACAGAGGTTGTACGAAAAGAAGACCAATATGAAGAGCCATGGAATGATGATGTTGGTCTAGCTGAAGAAATTAAGTTTGGGGAAGAAGAAGACCAGCTAGAAAACATTGGGATGGATGAACCTGAACTTGAAGTTGATGTAGAAACAAAAGAAGAAAAAGAAAATGAGGAAGTTCTGTAACATCCCAAATTTTTTTTAAAATACAGGATTAACTAAGGAATTAAAATTAAATAATTGTATGTGGAATAATTAATGTCCTAAAATATTAGAAATAATTAAATTAAGATTTTGGGGACTATTGGTGATTTATGGAGACCGGATAAGCTGACAATAAGCCCGGTTAAAATATGGGTGTCAGACCAGGTATCTCTGATTGAGATGATGTTGGTCAGGGATGATAAGAATAATATCAGGAGTCAGAATATGTATTCGGAACAATTTTTAGATTAGGTATTGAGCCCGAACTGAGGTCCTGTTTGCCATAAAACGATGAAATTTTAATGAATGGAATTAAAAATAAAGTAAAAGCCCAACTCCTTCATTTATTTTCACATTGGCTTCTTGTTCTTCTTGGAAAACCCATTGGTCCTTCTTCTTCTCTACTTCTTCTTCATTTTCCCTCTTCTTCTTCTCCCAGACTCTTGGCAAAAGGTTGTGCCCTTTTCTCATCTTTCATTTTCGTTTCTCCAAGAGGCTTGAGGGAAGCTTGGAGCTTGGAATCTTCTCCCTTTTTTCCCTCATTTTCGTTGGCACTCCCCCTCCTCTTGGAACCCATTTCACTTTTGGGTGAGGTAAGCCTCTTTTACCAATTTTTGGATGGGATGATGATGTGGTTATGAGTTTTTAAGGTTTGGGGAGTCATGCATGTGAATGGGTATTTATTAGAAGCATTTAATGCTTGAACCCTAGAGTGGGTTACCATAAATATGAATATTTATGAGGGGTTAATGGTGGTGGTGCATTTATGGTTGGAAGGTGATGAAGATTAATGATGCATTAATGAGTGTTGTTTGATTTTAGAGAAACCCTAGCCTTTAAGAATTGGGGAAAGTTATAAATATTGGTTGGATAGTGTGATTGAGAGCAAATACAAGCCATTGAGTGTATGAGTATTGATTGGTGTGGTATTTTGTGGATGTTGGGCTATTGTTGTTGGTAGCCCTTGAATTTAATGAACGTGGCTTAATGGGGAGGAATTCCTGAAGCCTAATGAATGGTGGAAAGTAATGCTTATAACATGTTTTATACATGTTATGAAATTGTAGAGGTAATAATGGTCAATTAGAATTGAATTTGTGTTTGGAATAGTTGATTGATTGAGGTTTTACGTGTATATTAATGTAGGACCTATTCCGAATGACGAGGCGGGCACGTCGTACCAATCGGAATTCTTCTCTTGAGGTAGGAGAGGAGTCTTTGTGTTCTAAATGCATGAATTTGAATGGTATTTGATTTCCATATGTATTGATATGTATGTTTACCTTGCTTGAATTGCTATGGGAATTGTAATGTTATGTATGATATTGGTGTTGTGGTTTGGCAACATGCTTTGGTGTATTTAGAATAATCATGGTGTGCTATATCGTAGGGTGGATTGTTTGATAATATGATGATATATCCTTGTCCACCATAAATGTAAAATAAATGTTGATGATGTTTGATTGAGAATGGGTGTGAATGAATAGCATGCCTTGTATGATAGTGAAAGATTGATGTCTTTGTATTGATGATGGAATTGAATGAGGTGAATGAAAACTATTGAAAATGCCACATAAAAGTTTAAACTAATGATAATAACCAACAATAATAAATCCACTAAAAACCTTGTGGTGATGTTGGTGATAATGATGATGATGATGCGTGTTGAGTGGCATGTATAGGATGCATAAAGTGAGAAATGCATAAGATTGGCATTTGCATCCATGGCATACTGCATAGCTGTCAGTGTTGGAATTTTAGGGGATTCCCCCGATTGGCCCAGTGGAAGGGCAGCTCTGTGCACGAGTGATTTGAATTTCCCCTGTGACTCGGTATGTAAGTCACGAAGCTGCCCATGTTGAGCTACGGGGAGCCGCATGTGTTTGACCCTTGTGGGGGGTGGCTCTTGATGAGCAGCTGACCCCGGTGGTCCTTGAGATCATAGCTATCATGATATGTCTCATGGTTAGTCCACAGCACCATATGTCGAATATGTTGTATACCACGGTCATGGTGAAAATGACCAGGTGTTGCATGATGGGCGATGCGGTTTGGTACCAATAAAATAATTGATAAAATGCATGCAATTTTAAGAATAAGTGTATACATTTTACTACTATAGTAGGGGTATGGTTAGATGATCATACTTGAGTCCCACAATTGGTGTTTATATTCCCATAGTCAGATCTGCAATTGTTGGTATATTCCATTGTACTTATGCATTAGCTTAAGAGCATTTGCATATAGCAAGGAAGTATGTCAAAGGTGATGATATATGGTGATGGTTGTGTTGATAACGAGGAAATGTAATTAAGACAACATAAAACATGTGAATACCAAATAATAACATGAGAAGGATAATGAAATGTATGATGGTCCAATTATTGAAGGACTAGATCATGTGTGTGGTTTTATACTTGCTTGACGTATCTAAATTATTACGATTATGATGATAGTTGATGATGAGTTGTGTATGAATGCAAGTACACATGTTGTGATACATATGCACATGATCATATGGTATTCATATTCATTCTTTTGGAATATATGACTCACTCTCCCATGTTGTCCATTTTTAGACTTGTGATGCAGGGCACTCATGGGCGGAGTGATTCTTTTAAAGTACATTTTGTGGAAAGAGGTAAATAGATGTGTAGGAAGCGCCTTGGTCTGTAAAACCTGGATTTTTGTATAGCATATAGGGTGTATGTATGCTCATTTTGTTATCTAGATGGTAATAGATGATTTTGAGGGTCATGTAGGAAAATTGGACCTTGGGGTGCATGGCCAATTTTCATTAATGACCCAAATGATATAAGATGATGAATTATACTACTTGTTGACATGTGAAGCAAATATAAAGATTTCCATGATTAATTATGCATGAATAAGGAACTAGTAGGTCAAATTATGATTTATGAAGTTTTGGGATGATGTGATGAGTCCATTAGCTTAAACATGTTAATTGTGGGTTATGGAAAAAGGAATGGTCCCATTTATAGAGAAATGACCTCCATGTTACCTCCAAATGCCCTGAAATGAGCCAAATGCGTTTATGCGTATAAATTCCTCGTTTCTAGGAATTTTTGAGTGCGGCTAGTGGCCACACGTCACAAATGGTGTGTTATAACTTGTGTCAAAATTTGGTTGCATTCCAATATCATTTGTATAAGTTTAGGTATGTGAGAAGTCCATTTTTCTTCTAAAATCTGCATAATCTCTGCATAATGATAGGGTGTAATCGATTAGATATACTGACCTAATCGATTACAAGGCCTCTATTTTTAAGGTAGTCGATTACACAGAGTGCTGTAATCGATTATGAACTAACCCGAAGCCTTGTAATCGATTATATTAGTCCCTGTAATCGAATAGGTAAAATACCTGATGCATTACATAAATTCCAGGAGCCCAGTAATCGATTACTCCCAACTCCTTAATCGATTAGCATAGATTCCAGCAACTTGCTAATCGATTGGAATTAACATTGTAATAGATTATGGACCTAATAGAAACAATGTAATCGATTATTCTGAATGCTATAATTGATTGGGTGTAATCCCTGATTCAATATACCATTTTCGAAGCTCTGTAATCGACTACGCCTTACTCTATAATCGATTATGGTAGTGTAATCGATTACCTCTTGTCCTGTAATCGATTAGGGCCTTTGATTTGCACATGGACTAATCAACTATATCAATTAGAGATCGAAATGGCATTACTTGAATATATCTTGCGTACTCTGATACCTTTTCATATCTTCATATATGAGATAGGTTTATATAGATCCAGAGTGTCGAATTAAAAGCTTCATCACTCACTTCTTTATTAAGTAATGACTTTTAAATCGTGAAAATTTTTCCCGTATTTTCGGGCTGTCTCAAATTCAGGGTTATTTGATGATAGAAGAGTCAATTAAAGAATGTGAAGAGGAAAGCTATAGAGATTATACTTTAGAATTGGAAGATGATAGTATATCTAGTGAAGCATTCTTCAATGATTAGAATGAATGAATAATTTCTTTGATGATGCAAGTGTTGCAGGAGTGCAAATTGAACAAATGACAATAGAAGCCATTGAGGAACCTGAGAATCAATTAGATACTATTATTGAGCAAGAAGTGATAGTAGAGGTAGAGGTCTCAGCTAAGATGGAAACCACATGTTGGCAATATAATTATGATATGAAAATTTTGTTGGAGCCAAGTGTGAATGCAGAGAAAGAAGTAGAGGTTCATGCACAAGAAGAGTTAACATGTTTAGATGTTGAGAATATAAAAGAAGAAATTCAGCCATGGCATGAGGGGCGTGCTATTGGTGACTACTGTAACTATGGAAATCACAAGGAAACGTGAATCATCATGTCAAGAAGTACATTGCTTGTGGCACAAAAAGAGGGAGACTAACACAAAACAGAAAAAGCAAGAAAAGAAAGAAAAAAAGTAGAATGAGTGGAAAAAGAAAGATTGGAGGAAAGTTGTGTTGGGCATTAGCCTCAAACATTACAAGGAGAAACAATGAGTAAAAAGACCAAGAATATATGGTCATAAGCAATGGGATCCAAGAGGATGAGCCTATATTTGTTTTTCTTGTACAATAATAAAGTAGTGAGAAACTTTTCAAAAAGAAAAAAAGAGAGAAAAATAGAGTAAAAACAAAAAAAAAGGAAGAGGAGAAAAAGAAGAGAAAAAAACAAAAGAGAATTTTTAGGATTACACAGTGGATGCTCCCAAGAAGCGTTCTTATGCTCACCTCCATTCCTTGAATAATGAACCACCAAAGTATGTACATTTACACCATCTTTTTCTCTCAATGCAGGTAGTTTCTATTCATACATCTTAATTCCTTTATTTGAAAAAAATATATATTTCAATTTTGTGTTTTGTAGTCATACCATTATATAGCATCCATTTTTTTCATTTTGTGTTTCATGTTGGTTCTTTGTTACTTTCAATTTCCTTATAAATACTAAAAAACAAAAGAAAACTAAAAAGGGAGAAAGAAGAAAAGACTGAAAAAGCTTGAAAAATTTTGAATAAGGTTTGAGTGTACATACGTTGGATTTCAGCGTACATACACGCATCAGTAAAAGAATAAGAATTTTGGACCAGGAAGTAAGTGTACATACTCTTAAATCCCAGCGTACCTACACGTGGGTCCAGTAACTAGAATAAGAATCAGGCTCCCTTCACGCTTGAGCGTGAGCTTCACACTTAAGCGAGAAGAAAGTGACGCTTAAGCGTGACCTAAGCGTGGCCTGGGTGTGTCATGCACTTGAGCGAGAAGAAAGTGGCGCTTAAGCGTGAGCTTGTATATTTGTAGTGTAACCTTTGTCCACTTGAGCAAGAACCTTGCGCGCTTAAGCGTGGATCAATTTATGCCTTCACGCTCAAGCATAAACCTTATTCGCTTAAGCGTGGTTTGCACTGTTACACTCTGTTATGTCCACTCGCTTGAGCGAGCAACCCATGCGCTTGAGCGAGCTTCTGTGAGATCAAGTGTGAATCAGGGGAATGCCTCATACGCTTGAGCGAACACCCTGTTCGCTTGAGCGAGAACCTTTGGGCGCTTGAGCGAATCCTGCACGCTTGAGCAAGAGACCCTGTTATGTTTTGTCACTTGAGTGAACACCCTGTTTGCTTGAGCGAGCTTCTATGAGCTCAATGTGATCCTTAAGCGTGACCATTGTACACTTGAATGTGAACCCATACGTTAGCACCTGTTACCACCTGTTGGGCTTTAATGTGGGCGTATGTACGCCCAGATCCATCGTACATACGCGTACCTATGATTCATACCCCTTGTACGTTGGAAGCTCTGGCTATTGAAAAAAAAGCATATTCTTTGGATTCCATTAAAAGGTAACATCTTTTCCCTCCTTAATTTCACTTAATGGCTAGAATCATTGCATCCCACCGTTTTAATCTCGACATTATTGCACCCATCATGTCTATTCATCTCACTTTTGCTAATTTACTTTTGGGTTGTAATAACTTTATTTTAGTATCCTCTCTTGGACAATGTATTTCCTTTTCAGTTGTAATGAAATTTTTTCTATGTTAAGTTGTTTGTTGTTATTTCTTTTTTGCTTTGTATTGTCTAATTCCTATAACCATCACTCAACAAATCCTTGCCATATAGGTAAGAAGGGAAGTAATCTATCCCTTACTCTCATTCACTTATGAAGGGTGTTAACTGTGTTCAATTTAGAACCCATCTTAATTATTTAAATCTTGCTAATTCTTAGGCATCAATTGGAGAAATTAATTGATTCGCATTGCTTGATTCATGATCAATGTCCATAAGTATTCCCATCCTGTATTATTTGTATATTCACCATGCTAGTTAGCAATCTGAATTTGTAATCTCACATTAAGTTTGGGGACATGATTGGCTGATTACCTGTAACTTATGAGCTTTTGAGCCTTTATTAATTCTTTTCTGAGTGTGCCTGCATTCTTGCTTAGTGAGACAGAATTTGCTTCAGTGCTTGCTAATGATTATATGTTTACCAATTGGAAATAATAAAGGCCTTCTTTCACAATTAGCCAGGGCAAAATTAACCATCCTAGTCAATTTTAATTATCCTTTGACCCAATAGTTATGTTTGAGCCTGAGACCCCTTTTATTCTAATTATGTACCTAACTTTACAAGCCTATTTATTTGAGAAAAACCAAGTGCATCATCCCTGGATGTACCACTGATGAACTACTGAGTCTCATCTTATTGCTAGGGATTAGCAAGTTCTAAGTTTGGGGATGAAGAGTATGCCTAACAGCAATTAAAGGACACACTCTGATCTTAATTATAGATAAGAATTTTGAGAAATGAAAAGAAGAATAGCAAAAGTAAAAGAAAAGTGAAAAATCAGTAAAAATCAATTCCTATATAGAAGAAAAATGGTATTGAAAAAATATGAAAGAGAAGAAAGAAAAAAAGAGAGTCCAAAGGACTGAAAGAGAAGAAGGTGCAAAGCACCACAAGTAGTTGAGTTATCCTTCATCTGAAAAAAAAAATAAAAGCAAAAGAGCTGGTTAGTAAAGACATTTAAGTTAAGATTGAGGCAAGGCATCAGTGGGCACATCTTTTAACCTAACATTGACTAGAAAAACAAAAATGGAGCCTATAGCCTAACCCCATTACAAGCTTAAAAAGCCCTTACTGATCCAATTGTGCTAGCATATGTCATGATCTTTAGAACTGTTGCAAGCCTATATTGATCTGGAAATTATGCATGTGATGAGTGCATACAATTGAACCTATACACTGAGAGAATAGTGAAATACCAATCCATGTGAGGAAAGCATCACCAGCTTGTTCCCAAAGGAAATGTGAGTAATTATATTTTTAACAGTTGTAGAAAGAAAGCATGAATGGTATTCAATAATTATGGCATGAATTAATTTAAGGGAAGGTTGATTGTCTTGAGTAAGTGCAATTGATTTAATTAATCTGAGTCCTTGCTTGAGGACAAGCAAGCTTTAAGTCTGGGGATGTGATAAGTCTTGAAAAGACTTAATAATTTCATCTTTAATTTAACTTAATCCATTAAATATTGTTAAGTTTGGCATTATTATTTAATGAATTGTCATTATTTCTTATTTTAATTATTTAATTCGAATATGTTTAAAATTATGCAAGAAAATGGTTAAAAAGATAAGTAAATAAAGATATATGTTTATTGAGAGATTTATTAACCTAGCGTACATACGCTAGAAAGCCAACGTACATACACTAGGTATTTATTTGTTGTATTTTGCAGGATCAGGTGCAGGAAATCCAGCGTACATATGCTGGTCTCCCAGCGTACATACGCGCAGATCCAGCAAGGAATTTATGCATCACGCTCAAGCAAACAAGGGTCACGCTTAAGCGTGAAGTCACCCTGCATGCAAATTTCTAAGTCAATAGCCCAGCGTACATATGCTGGCCTCCCAGCATACATACACGCAGATCCAGTAAGTTAAAGACATCACGGTCAAGCTTGTATACTTCACGCTCAAGCGTGAAACCACCATGCATTCACGTAAATGTCACAGCATGCATCAAGTAATGTGCAACGCTCAAGCATACACGATCATGCTTAAGCGTGATGTTTGTTACCACGCTCAAGCTCCTATGTACCACTCTTAAGCGTGAAGTTTATTTAAAGGGACACTCAAGCGCAATAAGTCATGCTTAAGCGTGAAGGCATTCTGCATGCATCCAAAGGAAAGGATTCAAGTTCAGCCTTGCAATCTTACCATGCAGTAACGTGAAAGCAAGTATCAAATTATATTTGAAGAGTTAAGCAAGCATGTCATGTGAAGATTATTGGCACAGTACATGATACTCCTTCAACGTCAAATTGTAATAGTGACCATTAGTTATGTATCAGTTACTATTTATTTTTGTATTTTAGTAACTTAAGTATTGTTTATAATTAGTTTAGTTATTTTAATTATTAATTAGTTTCCTTTGTAATTAATTAGAGTTAGTTGGTTAGTTAGCTTTGTTGCAGCTATATATATATTTGTAAATACACGAGAAAACACAGAGAAGCAATAACACTAATTTATTTTCTGATTTTCAATCTCTCTCTAAACATTTTCCCTCTTTAAACTCTCTCTTCCATGGCTTTCCATGTTCCACTTTCTGAATCCATCTCCATGGGTTGCTAAACCCCTAGGGTTCGGATTGCTAAAGCTTGCGATGGAATCTTGAAGCTACATTGAGGAATTCATCTTTAGAATCATGAGGAGAACAAGCTGAGAAGTGGATCTACACTGCTGGATTGACAAATCCAGATCTAATTGAAGAATTTCACGAGTGAGGAATCATGGTTGAAAACTTAGGTAACTTCCAGCTTCCTAACTAATTCAGGCCTAGTAATTAGGTGAATAGTTAGGGTTCAACCCCTAATTTCACATTAGATTTCTCTATCACTGAACACCTAAGGGATTAGGGTTTAATGCTTAGGAATTAGTGTTAATCACCTAAGGAATTAGGGATTAACCATCTGTGAATTGTCCTCTTAAATCTGAAGCTTGATTGAACCTTAATTGCATGTTTCTTGATGAAGTTGTGAGCTGAAGTAATCCTAACCTATCTTTCATCAATTACACTTCACCTTTTATATTGTTTCTGAAAATACAAAAACATAGAAAGTATAAAAACAACAAAACAGAATGAATTCTATCTTGTGTTTGGTTCAGCTTGTACTAGTCCAAGATTGTGGTAATTACCTCAATCTCTGTGGGACAATCAAATATATTACAAATTTAATGATTGGTGCACTTGCCAAAAGAATATAAATCCTCCGTGAGATATGCATCAAGTTAATGGCTCAGGATTTACACACCACATGTACCCCTAGCAAAGAACTTGAAAGGACTCCGACCGCACTGGTATTCCATGAAGATCATTCATCTCTAGTGGACGTACTAGAGAGATGATGTTGTTGATGACGTTGATGATTATATGTTGATGGGCCTCATTCGCATCATGAAACTTGAGTGAAGGGAAGCAAAAAATGAACCTAACACATGCATGGAATTCTTGATTGACTAACTGTATTTTGAAGAATGATGATGTGGATTGGTTGATGGTGGGTGATTGCAAATGATATGAATTATGGATTGATTGATAATTGTGATTTATGCAATATGTAATAATTGGTTGTGATTAATAAAAGTGTGTGTTGATTGATTTTGATTATGCTTATAACTAAAGTATTTATACTTATGAATCTTGAATTACTAGTAGACTTAGCCTGCTGAGTTGTAATTAAAATATGGTATTAAATTGTATGCAATATGGTGCGTAAGGTGTATAATGGTATATCTGAAGAATCTAGGCTAGTTAATATTTTATCAAGGATTCACATAATGATTATAACTGTTATTTGTCTCTACCATTTGTGGTAATATGATAAGTAGAGCAGAACCATATGAATGTGAAGAGGTAAAAGAAAACTAGGATATAAATGTAAGGTGGATATGTATGTCTACTAAATATTGATGTGAATTTGAAAGCTGTAATATGGGTGGAGGGTAGTCTATTAAGTAATAGGATGCGAATTGTTTAGTAGGGAAGGATTATTTTTGAGTTAGTTGGTTTGTATTTATGATATAATGATAACATCGTATGTGAGATATCAAAGATGACATAGCTCCTATTGCGTGAAAGAGGCAGGACCTCACCCTTTTTGTTGTTTGTGGTTTTCTATTTGTGTATATTCATATATGCATTCTAGGTGGACTGGAACGATTCAAGAGGGGAAAAGATAGGTATTAGAGCTATATTACGAGCATGGATGGACTTCCAGACTAATGAAGCAATGCTTAGATGATTTATGTTTTTGGGGCTTCCTGCATGCCCTAATTTCATTTGAGTATTCATTCCTTGTTGAATTTGTAATGGACTATTGCTACGACATGTAATGATCCACCATGAATATTTTCTCTTGTACAAAAAAACATTCACGTTTTTTATAAACCTGTGACACTCTTAGTCAATTGAGACATCTGATTGTCCTGCTTGACTAAGGGTGTTACAATGATTAGGGAAAATATAGAAGAAGATAAGGAAACCCAAATGCATAGGTTCTTACATAGTCTAAATAGGGATATAAAATGAAGAGTTGAGCTATTACCTCATGTTGACATTGGGGAGCTCCTCCATCAATGAACTAGGGTAGAAAGTCAATTGAGTGAGAAAGACTCATTCTACAAAGAGTATCACACACCCTTTAGGCCCAAGTGGAAGGGCAAGAAGGATCTTATCCTAAGAAAACATGGAGAAATGATAAGAAAACTGGGGAGAAGGCAGTGAGTGCTTCTTCTCACAAAATTAAAAGTGAAGTGCATAAAGAGGGTTCTTCTACCAAACCCTCTAAATATGATAGGCATAATGAATCATCTAAACCTTCATCATATAAGATTAGCTCTATTAAATATTTTAAATGCATAGAAAGAGGACATATTGCCTCTCAATTCCCTAACAAGAAAATAATGATTTTAAGAGGGCATGGTCACTATTCTAGCCACGAGGATTCTCCCTCATCACATTCAAGTGATAGCTATGATAGTGATTCCTATGAAAGCAAGCATGTCTTAGATGATGAAGCGAGCTATACATGATAAGAAGGCTTCTTGGAAGCCATATTAGAGAATATGACACTAAACAATGAGAGAACATCTTTTATACAAGACGTTATATTAATGAAAAACTTTGTTCTTTCATTATTAACAGTGGTAGTTGTGTTAATGTGGCTACCTAAAGGCTAGTACACAAACTTAGTTATCAATTAGTAGATCACCCATGACCTTATAAATTGCAATAGCTTAATTAAAGGTGAAATTCTAGTTAACATACAAGTTAACCTTGCATTCTCAATAGGAACATATGAAGATTCAATCTGGTGTGATGTGGTTCCTATGGAGGCCACACACGTTTTATTGGGTCGACCTTGTCAGTTTGATAAGAAGGTCACCCATGAGGGGTTCACTAACATCATCACCTTCATCCACAATAACAAGAAACTTGTGCTACATCCCTTGACTTTAAAGCAAGTAATAGAGGATCAACTTTAAATGAAGTTATGAAGGGAAAGGGAGGTTGGACCTTTCCACCTCCCACCAACAACAAAATCAAAAATAGATAAGGGTAAATGAGTTGTCACTTGCGATGACTCTAAGAGGCATTCTTCTTTATTTGCCTCCAAAGTATCTTAAGAATTAGCATTGGTTGAAAGTAGTCTTACAAGTAGGGGTGAAATGCTCACATCTTGGAAACCATTCTTTAAGTCCCTTTCTCCCCTTACTTGTTGGTCTACTAATTAATGTTCTCTCTATTCCATCAGATTATATGGATTTTGGAGAAGCCTTCAGGAATACATTGTTGGCTTATAACAAAGCTTCTCCAACTTTTTCTTTCACCTATGGGACAAATAAAACATTGATTGTACATATAGTCTTAGGGCTTCATGTAGAATATATATAGTTATTATTGGTTCTTATAGTATAGGGATGTGTTTATACTCATTTGAGTTAACCTTCCTAAAAGTTATTTCTTGTTTTGTTTTGCTTGTTTCTAGATTGTATATAGGTTTTCCCTTTTCTTCATCAAATATCATTACATTTAGGTATTTTTTTAAGACCATGTACTCATTTTCATCATGTTCATACCATCCATTTTCATAAGGATTTATATAGGGAGCTAAATGCATCTTTTCATGTGATACCCAACATAGCCTCTTCTTTAGACTCCATTACATAATTTGATCCTCTAAGGGCATTACATCCACTGCTTATTCATGACATGACTATGCTTAATATTCTTTTTCCATCTATATCATATCCTTTTTCTTTTATACATATACCACAGGGGATCATCAATATGTTTGTTGGTATGCCCCATAGTTTTGTTTGTGCCTTTTATGGGTTCATCTCATTCCACTTTTATTGTTATTTTTGTCTTAGTTTTAACGAGGGTCATAAGATTAGTCTTCGATCCTGGTTGATTTCTTTTTGTTTGTTCATTTTCGTTATCATGTGGACTCATTGTTTCTCCTTTTCATTGTAGGTACTTATGCCTTAGATTTAAGGATAAATCCTCTTGAGGAAGGTAAGTATGATGAGGACAAATCCATGATTGTTTTATATTTTGTAAATAATTAGGAAATATTAGAAATGTAATAAATCAAGTTTAGAAAGCCTTAGGTTTGGGTTTTACATGACCATAATTTTCATTTTGGGCAACTTTTGGGCCTTGTATAGGTATATACTAGCTTTAGGCCACTTTTAGGTCATGTATTTTTAGTTGTTGGGCCTTGGGTGAAGTTTTTACAAGCCTATGCAAGCTAATTCCAAATTTCCCATGGGTTATATAAACCCTCACTCACTTGTGTTTTACAACATTGAATTCATTTGAAAGATTTTAGTGTGAGAAATTGAGATTTCATCTCTCTAGTCTCTCCTTTGTGCTTAGCACATTCCTGAATACCTTATCCTTGGGTACCTCCCATAACGTGGCGGTCTTGCTTATCTCCTCCATAGAGGAGTGGTGCATACTCATCCTCCAAACATCCCTAACCACTTCTCAACAACCTCTAACCACTCTTAACCATCTTCCAACCTCCTTAACCACCCATAACCACCTTTCAACCTCCTAACTCCCTTAAACGCTATCACTCATAATTCGATCATTACTCTTCATCATCCCTTCGAGCTTCACAAATCATCAATGGCAAGGAGATTCTAAGAGTAAAGGGAAAAAGAGCTAGATCCAACCCTTCATCAAAGTAGGCTTGCCTACATCAGAAAATGAGTGAAATGCTTCCTCTAAAATCATTTTTAACCATGCTAGATGAAAGCCTTTATATATGAGCTAGATGGGATCAAAATGGGAAAAAAAACATTAAGTGCAATAAACTGAATTAAAGCAAAACAAACAAAAAAAATCATGATGAAGTGTAATAGATCCACAAATAATGATAGTATTTTATTTTCTACCTCACAATGGTAAAAGAAACCAGTAAAACTCATTAAAAGAATTGAAAAGTCATTATCATAACAAGGTTTGGTTTAGTTGACTATTTATTAGATTAAACCATCCAACCAATATGCTAACCCGTTGAATAAACCGTGTTAATAATGACATGGAAAAAACAAATTTGATGTAGGCCTAATATTTATATCATATCCTAGGACCCAAACCGATATGTGTTATGAAATAAACTAAAATTATAAGAGCATAGGAGAAGAAGATTAGAAGAGGAAAAGTTTAGAGCAAGGGAGATTAAGAGTGAAAGAGGTGTAAAAATGGAGTATACATTAATGGCTAACCCAAGCTCTATTTATAGAACTTGGGGGGACATCCAACAAATATAATATTCATAATACTCCCCCTTTGGATGTCCATATTTTAGAATGTGCCTCGTTAAAACCTTACTAGGAAAAACCCAGTGGGATAAAAACTTAGTGAAGGAAAAAGAGTACAACATTCTTTACAAAATAAATAATTTAAATGTACAAGTATTTAATTCTCCCCCTCATCAGAATACTTATGTAAGCATCGAAGACCAATCTTCTGTACTAGTTGCTCGAAGATTTTGGTGGGTAAGGATTTTGTGAAGATATCTGCTAGATTCTCACATGATCGGACTTGCTGGACATTTATATCACCATTCTTTATAAGATCATGAGTAAAGAAAAATTTTGGTGAAATATGTTTTGTCCTATCTCCTTTAATATAACCTTCCTTTAACTGGGAGATACAAGCTGCATTGTCCTCACATAAGATTGTTGGTGGTAATTTTCCAACATGCAAGCCACAAGTTTCTTGAATATGTTGAATCATAGACCTCAACCAAACACATTCTCGACTTGCTTCATGTAATGCCAGAATTTCAGCATGATTAGATGATGTTGCTGTAATCGTTTGCTTTATGGATCTCCATGAAATTGCTGTACCACCACATGTGAACAAATATCCTGTTTGTGATCGACCATTATGAGGATCAGACAAATACCCTGCATCTGCATAACCAAGTAGGTTTGCCTTAGATACATATGGGAAAAATAAACCCATGTCCATTGTACCTCTAAGGTATCGGAATATGTGTTTAATCCCATTCCAATGCCTTTTTGTGGGTAAAGAACTATGTCTTGCTAACAAATTGACAGCAAATGATATATCAGGTCGTGTATGACTAGCAAGATACATCAGTGCACCAATTGCACTGAGATATGGTACTTCAGGACCAAGTAGTTCTTCATTTTTCTCTTGAGGTCGAAAAGGATCTTTGCTTACTTCGAGTAACCTTACAACCATTGGACTGCTCAATGGGTGTGATTTGTCCATATAGAATCGCTTTAGCACCTTTTCAGTATAAGTCTTCTGGTGCATTAAGATTCCTTCCATTAAATATTCTAATTGTAATCCGAGACAAAACTTTGTTTTTCCTAAGTCTTTCATCTCGAATTCCTTTTTTAAGCAATTTACAGCCTTTGAGAGCTCTTCAGGAGTTCCAATGATGTTTAAATCATCTACATAAATTGCAATTATAACAAACTCTTTTCCCAATCTTTTCATAAAGACACATGGACAAATCGGGTCATTTTTATACCCTTCTTTTAACAAATATTCACTGAGACAGTTATACCACATACGTCCAGATTGTTTCAGTCCGTAAAGAGATTTATTCAATTTGATTGAATAATTTTCTCGAGGATTTGTTTTATATGCTTCAGGCAAATGAAATCCTTCAGGGAGTTTCATATAGATGTCATTTTTAAGTGAGCCATATAAATATGTTGCAACAACATCCATGAGACGTAAATCAAGTCGTTCACGAATTGCCAAACTTATTAAGTATCGAAAGGTAGTTACATCCATCACTGGTGAATATGTTTCTTCGAAATCAATACCAGGTCTTTGTGAGAATCCTTGTGCAACAAGTCTTGCTTTATATCGCACAATTTCACCATTTTCATTTCTTTTTCTCGTAAAGACCCATTTGTACCCAACTGGTTTTACACCTTTTGGTGTTTGGACTACAGGTCCAAAAACTTTCCGTTTCGCAAGTGAGTTTAACTCTTCTTGCATTGCATCTTTCCATTTTGGCCAATCATTTCTCTGTGCACATTCTTTAACTGATTTTGGCTCATGATCTTTATCATCATTTATGATATCAAGAGCTACCTTGAATGCAAAAATTTCATCAATATCGACTTCAGGTCGATTCCATTGTATTCTATCCATGACATAATTTATAGAGATCTCTTTATTCTTGTCAATTTCAGGTACCTTGGTTTCTTCTGGATTTAAAACCTTGATTATGTCAGGAGACTCTACTGGAGTCTTTATATCCTCGATTCGACCATCCTCTTTATTTACTTTTCTTTTTCGAGGATTTTTATCTTTAGAACCAACAGGTCTGCCACGTTTTATTTTGGCTTCAGACTCATTTGCAAATTTAGATTGTCCTTTAGGGATATCAATCTTTATTGGAGTATTAACAGCTGGTATATGTGACTTGGTTACTCTTTTTGGATCAGCAAATGCATTAGGCAATTGGTTTGCTAAATTTTGTAAACTAATTATTTTCTGAACTTCTAGTTCAGATTGCTTTGTTCGAGGATCAAGATGTGATAGAGACATCTCATTCCAGCTAATCCTTTTGTCCAACTGTTTATTTTCTCCCCCTAATGGTGGGAAAACAGATTCATCAAAATGACAATCAGCAAAACGAGCTGTAAATAAATCACCTGTTAAAGGTTCAAGATATTTTATTATTGATGGACTTTCATATCCAACATATATTCCCAACCTTCTTTGAGGTCCCATCTTAGTGTGTTGTGGAGGAGAAATAGGAACATATACCGCACTTCCAAAAATTCTTAGATGGGAAATATTTGGTTCTTTACCATGAACCAATTGTAAAGGGGAATATTCATGATTACTTGTAGGCCTGATGCGAATAAGTGCTACCGCATGCAAGATTGCATGTCCCCAAGTTGAAATTGGGAGTTTTGATCTCATTAACAATGGTCTTGCTATCAATTTCAAACGTTTAATCAATGATTCAGCAAGTCCATTTTGTGTATGAACATGTGCTACAGGATGTTCAACATCAATTCCAATTGACATACAATAATCATTAAATGATTGAGATGTGAATTCACCAGCGTTATCAAGGCGTATTTTCTTAATTGGATAATCAGGAAAATGAGCTCTTAAACGAATTAATTGAGCTAGTAATCTCGCAAACGCCTGGTTGCGAGTTAATAATAAGCAAACATGTGACCATCTAGTTGATGCATCAATTAAAACCATAAAATATCTAAATGGTCCACATGAAGGGTGTATTGGCCCACAAATATCACCTTGTATACGCTCTAAAAATGTGAGTGATTCACTTCCAATTTTCATTGGTGATGGTCGAGTAATTAATTTCCCCTGAGAGCAAGCAGCACATGAGAAATTATTAGTTTGGAGAATTTGTCTGCTAGACAAGCAATGACCATTTGAATTCTCAACTATTTTTCGCATCATTATTGTTCCAGGATGGCCTAACCGTTCATGCCAAATAACAAAGTAATTCTTATTTGTAAACTTCTGGTTTACTATGGCATTTGTTTCAATTGTACTAATATATGTGTAGTACAAATCGGAGGAAAATGAAGGCAATTTTTCCAATATACATTTCTTATCAGAAATTAACTTTGTAATGTATAGATATTCATCATTTCCTTTATTTGTGGTCTCAATATGATATCCATTTCTGCGGATATCCTTAAAACTCAATAAATTTCTTTGAGACTTCTTAGAATATAATGCACTTTCAATGTGCAATTTTGTTCCTCCAGGTAACAAAATACTGGCTCTGCCGGAGCCTTCAATTATATTTATACTACCAGATATTGTATTAACATTGGCTTCTTGTTTTACTATTTGGTAAAAATATTTCTCATTCTTGAGAATGGTATGAGTTGTTGCACTGTCTGCGAGACATATATCTTCATCATTCACATGAGCATTCATTCTTCATTAAATAAATAAAAATAAATCATGAGTAAAAATATAATTAACAATAATATTTAACAAAATTTTATTGATAAAGACAAAATTTACAACAAAACAAATTACATGAAACATTAAAATAATTTATTTGGGGGCACTCCCTTCTCCAACCGAGTGGTCAATTTTTTCTTCAGGAAGAGTAAGAAAATCATCAACACTAAAGTCAGAGAAATCATCATCTATACCAGTAAAATTTGTCTCTATTATTTTTCCTTTATTTTTAAGGGATTTTTGGTATAGATCTACGAGATGCTTTGGTGTGCGACAAACTCGAGACCAGTGTCCCTTGCTGCCACAACGATAGCAGATATTTTTAGTTTGTTCACTATTTTGAGCATCTGTCCCTTTTTTCATATGTTCTTTATTTTTCCATGTGAATGATGATCTCTTATCATTTCGACCATGACCACGGCCATAACCATATCCACGACCAATACCATGTCCCCGAGCATTACCTCGTCCACGACCGCGGCTATGGCCACGACCACGACCATTAGTATTATGATCGTGTGTTGCTACATTCACTTCTGGGAATGGAGCAGTTCCAGTTGGGCGAGATTCATGATTTTGCATAAGCAATTCATTATTTTGCTCAGCCACAAGGAGACAAGTAATTAATTCAGAATATTTTGTAAAGCCCTTTTGGCGATATTGCTGCTGCAGGAGCATATTGGATGCATGAAAAGTGGAGAATGTTTTCTCTAACATATCACTTTCAGTGATCTTTTCTCCACATAACTCCAATTTTGAAGTAATTCTAAATAGCGCGGAATTATATTCATTTATAGTTTTAAAATCTTGAAAGCGCAAATGCATCCATTCATAACGGGCTTTTGGAAGAATTATATCCTTTTGATGGTCGTATCTCTCTTTTATATTATTCCACAGAACAAGAGGGTCTTTTACTGTTAAGTATTCATTTTTTAACCCTTCATGGATATGGTGACGTAAGAAAATCATGGCTTTAGCTTTATCTTGACTAGATGCCTGATTTCCATTTTTAATGGTGTCTCCGAGACCTTTTGCATCTAAATGGATTTCAGCATCCAACGTCCATGATAGATAGTTTTTTCCAGATATGTCAAGAGCCACGAACTCAAGGTTGGTAATATTTGACATAGTTATTTCTATGCAAGAAATTACAAATAATAAATTAGATAATATTAAATATACTAATAATGACAATAATAATAATAGTAATTAAACAAGTCAATATTTAATTATAAATATTTAATTTTATTTTTATTATAAGAGTGATATTAAAAAAAAAAGAGTAAAAATTACATAAGTGACCCGATAATGAATATTTAAAATTCTTATAAAACATCATTCAAGTTCTAATGGCTTAGTGGTACAGTAATAAATTATCCTGGTAAGGACTCGGGTTCAATTCCTCATTGATGCATATTTTATTTCTTCTAAAATTATTAATATCTTTATATAAAATAAATAAGGTAACAGTGAGTTAAAATTATTAATACAAAATTAATTTACAATTATTATAAGAAGTAATATTTAATCAATTAAGAAATATTTAATCAATAAAATGTCAGCACATGAAGTTAATTATGGAAACAGAAGTGGAGCAAAATTATGTAATAGGCAATGTAAAAGTGGTAATTGGTATGGAATTATATAATATGGTAGCAATCATATAATATAAAACGCAAAGGAGCTATGCTATACATAATTGCTATGAAATCAAATAATGCATACTGGAAAACGCAAAGGAGCTAGTGGAAATTAGCATACTGGAAAACACAATCAGCTATGCTATAACAATTATTATTTAATAAAGGTGCTGGAAGAAAAAAATATATACTATAACAATTATTATTTAATAAAAAGTAAGCAAAAGCAAGAGGCAAATGTGGGACGGTAGGTGCAATAATACAAGGGATAATAATATGTGCACAGGTGCAAGTAATATAAAATAATGCTAAATAATTAAGAATTTAATTTCTAGTTCTTCAGGAACTATCAATAAATATTTTAAGAATTCTTCAGGAATTCTTTTAAATCCCATAGGGATGTTTGAAATATAAGTTCTTCAGGAACTTATTAATATTTTATACATCCTGCTGGGATGTGTGGAATATAAGTTCTTCGGGAACTTATTACAATATAAATATATATATATACATATAATATAAATTGAAATGAAATTATGAAAAGAAATTAAAATTTTATGTTACCTTAGATCTAAGCTGGTCAGAACCTCGTGCTGATAACGTGTTATGAAATAAACTAAAATTATAATAACGTGTTATGAAATAAACTAAAATTATAAGAGCATAGGAGAAGAAGATTAGAAGAGGAAAAGTTTAGAGCAAGGGAGATTAAGAGTGAAAGAGGTGTAAAAATGGAGTATACATTAATGGCTAACCCAAGCTCTATTTATAGAACTTGGGGGGACATCCAACAAATATAATATTCATAATAATATGTACTATATTTGGTATCACATACATGTAAGAAAGAAGTAATAAGACATTTAAATCTCATTCCAATAACCAAAGTTAGGCCGGTATGCGAAAGGATTAGCTACACATTAGACTTCACAGTGGACATCACCTATAAAAGTATTAGATAAAAGTTGATCAAATTAAAGTTTTTTAAAAAATCATACAAAAATACTACCATTATTATCATTATAAGGTTCATCATTTAATGTATGAAAAATTCCTAATTATTTTCTAATCATAAGAATTAAGTTTCCATATTACTACATTTATTCTTAATATAAAGAATACAAAAATTTTCTATTATAAAATATTAATAGATTTAACTAATTATATTTCATGAAACTTGAAAATGTTCATTAAATGTCACGGAAGCATTTCTATAATGGACTAAGACATATACGATAATACATACCGTGTGTTAGTACCCCTAATTAAATTATGCATATCAAAATTGAAAACACTTGCCGAATTACTATCTTGCATATATTCAAAATCCAATATACCAAATGAAATACCATGTTAGAATTATTATTGAATATAACTATTTATCAAACAAACTAATTTTGTACTATCTTTACATTTTATGTTTTTATATTTTTATATTTTTATGAATATACTAATACATTACATGGAATATTTATTAATATGTTAGAATTCATAATAAAAGTTCAATAATTTCTGTCAAGTATTATACACTCTTGTTGTGCAGGGATTGTTGACACGTTTACGTACTTGAGTGTCGAACACAGTCTCGCCGTTTATTTAAATACATTTTACGTGCTTCACGTTTTCTCGCCATTAAAACGTGTTGTGGGAAGAATCTTTTTTTTTTTTTTTTGGTGAAGTGGGAAGAATCTTTTTAAATTGATATTTTTTTTTGTTACAATTTAATAAAATGTTTGGATGGACCAAATAAGGAAAATAAAAAAATTATCCGTGTATTGTAGTTTTAAAAATCACAAAAAAAGTATTCTTATGGAATACTTTTATTTGTATCCTATTTGACAAAAAAAAAAAATTAGTTTCCTTTGATAATAATACACGTGGTTAATAAAAATATACTTTCATTTTCCATCATAAAGTATTCAAATAATTTATCCATTATCTTTTATTTTATTTCAACTTGTCAAGTGATATGCACATCCATCTAAAGCCGAAGTTTCGTGTGTCAATGCCACCACTCATGTTTAAAAGGTTCATATCCCCCAAAGTTTGAACTTTATCTCTTAATAAAAATCAGGGACATTCTAGTTTAGAGTCGTATTTCTCAACCCGAAATCTTCAGCATGTTCAGGATGCACTTGGCTATAGTTTATACTAATTTGATCTGGGTGTTAGATTTCCTTCTATACCATCTCTTCTACAAGTTTCATGTTTCCCAGTTTACAATAGTTGAGGAAGAAGGTGTATGTCACTATGAATCCACCCCCGGCTCAGAAGATGTTGATTGTGCGGTGTGTCTATGCAAAATTGAAGATGAAGAAGAGATTAGAGTGCTTAGGTGTGAACATGTCTTTCATAGAAATTGCTTGGATAGATGGGTTAGTTTCAAAGTTGCAACTTGCCCTCTTTGCAGAGAACAAGTGAGACCAAGAAGGAGCATTAATGAGGTTGGGGCTCAGATTTTATTTTTTGAGTTTTGTTCAATCCAATCTAATGACCATGATACATGGTGGCTACGCTGAGTATTGGAGGAGACTTAATTGAAGTCGTGTAGGCTTTGTAGTCTTCGCCTAATGTACTAATTTAAGAATATGTTAAAGCGATTTGGGAACATTTAGAGAATCCAAATTTTAGTTTACTTAAGTGGCTGTCTACGTCAAAATATTTGTACAATATCCATTTATATTGTTCGCACAAACTTTATCATTAAGTTATATTGGTTGAATAATTTATTTTAAAGATTTTAAAAGAATTTTCTTTCAACTCTCTCACCTTACGCAATTCTATTTTTGGGCTCCATAAGTTTTTGTTATACCATATCCTTTTCCTTCATATCAGTCGAGTTTTGGTTGATATTAATTTATTAGTCTGAGTTAAAAGTGTCAGGGAGGCAAATTGAACGCAGAACCTCTATTTCCTTCCTTTTTATTTCATCCGTTAAAATTTTGGTGTATATCAAATTTAATGAGATCAATGAATACTTCTACATGAAAAGTGAATTGAATTTACATGTTTAAGTTGAATATATTTAAATCATTTCAAGCAAGTTAGATTAGAGTTTTTTTTATATATAAATGGAACAAAAACCGAATTAAACCAATTAAGGACTTGAGGTGGTTGGATTGGGTATTAGATCTCTATGGCGCGTCAATTTGATTACCTAACTACCTAACCTAACCTAATTTTTTAAGAAGATAATAATAATAATAATAATAATAATAATAATTATTATTATTATTATTATTATTATTATTATTATTATTATTATTATTATTATTATATTTTTCATGTTTCACTCACTCACTTCACTAATTTGCTAAGCCTAAAAAAGTAATTTCCCTTTTGATCTATTTGGTACGGGGAGAGAACTTTCTATATGGACACCGGTATTTAGTCTCTATTTATCTGTTATGTTGGTTTAGTAGGGATCCAATATTATCTCTCTTAGTCCAACAAGGATCCAAGACTTTTGTTGTGATTGTCCAGTTACCACACCAATATCTCATATTGTGGGGCAAAATAGGGTGTCGCCTGTAAAGACATTCTGAAACTCAAGTCAATACCAAATAATTTAATATCGAAACTTAAGTGTGGTTGGTAAATGTACCTTATTTGTAATCCCTCTAGTAGTTCTGTAAACTTTCTATATATGAACTGGGTGTTGTTGTCAATAACAATTCTCGAGACACCGAATCTTGCAATGATATTCTTATAGATGAATATTTTGTTTTGTGCTGATGTAATGTGAATAATAGCTTCAACTTTTATCACTAGTGGAAAAAGTGGATATAATCACGGTTAAAAATGGCCTTTAATCACGGTTAATGAACCATGGTTGTTGCAGCCGTGGTAGTAGATGAGGGCGTTTAACCACGGTTAACAACTGTGGTTATAAATTATATCTAATCACGGTTGTTCGTAATCGTGATTAAATAAGAACATATGTAATCACGGTTGTCGAGCATAACCGTGAATATAACAGACTATGTATAATCACGGTTGTCTAACATAACCGTGAATATAAGTAGTCATAAAACTTCACTTATAGACTATGTATAATCACGATTATGGTAACAACCGTGATTAAATAATGAGGTTTTTTTTAATATGGTTTTTGTTTTATTGTTTCCCAAACCTGCAATCAGACAACCAGCACAATATACAGTATATCCCAACATATCCAGCAACAATATATAAAAAGAATGGTATGAATATAAAAGTAATTTGATATCAATTCATAACAACCTAAAAAATGAAACTATATACAATTCAGATGAATGTAACCTAATAAAATGTAAACCTTAAATCCTACACTAGATACATATATAAGAGAATAAAGATCCTATATCTAGCTAAGTCCTTTCTTGACTTCAATGAAGTATGCGGCCCATTGGTTTCTTACATTATCTACAAGTGTCTTAGAAAAGTATGACCGGTCCTGAAAGTACTGCAAACAATGCACAAAACAATTAGAACAAAAGCTATATTTATTACATGAATTTGATAAAATTGGTAGAAAACTAGTGCAAGTGATGAGACTTACATCTGTCCATCCACTTACTAAATGTTCTTGGACGATGGTCAGCATGGTGTGCATGACGTAATAGCCACACTCATAGCTACCCTCCTGTCTATAAGACTACAATGGACATAAAATATAGAATAAGTGAATTCAAAACTTAAAAAATATATTTTGAAGATTTGAATGAATACAATTGACTTACTTTTGGGTGCACCCACGGAACTTTTCTTTCGCTGGACTTACTTCCAAGCAATCGATTGTATCTAACCACCGCCCTACGTCAAATAAAACACAAAATAAGTTAGAATCGTATAGGACCAAAAATGATGTAATCGAATTTGTACTTATTTTTTAGGGATTAACTTACTCGTCTACTATACTTTTCAGGTCTTGTGGAACTGTCCCGTGCATAGTATCAAAGTACAGAGCAAGATAAGCCCGGGGACAGATCACCATAAGCGTCCAATGAGCGTTGTAGTTACCAGTGATAAGTAAGACTTCAAAATGCAAAAATTAATGGACAATAATTATGGAATAGAATCTTACCCTTTATGATACGGGCCCATGTATACACCCTTCTTAGACTCAAACATCCAATTCTGGATGTATGCCTGGGTGTCCTCCTTATTGTTTCCTTTCCTCTGTATGAAAGAGGGCTCTAAGAAACCATAAGTTCCATCAAAACCCAAGTCCACATAGATTTTTGTCAGAAACCTAAACAAGTTAAGACATGGTTAGCAACAAATAACTTGTATAATGAAAAAATTAGACATAAAATGATATACTTACAGCTTCCACAGCTGAATGATGGAGATGTTCAGCATCGTCGTCCCCATCATAATCTCACACAAGTCACTCCGTGTAATGTAAATCGGTAGTAAACTTGGACGGCCGAACACCAATGGTCGCCATGGGACCTGAAGAGCATTCTCTCCTAGCTCAGCCCCGATCTGCCATAGCATCTAGATCGGATCATCGACGGGGTCTGGCTCCTTCAATGCCGGTTCCTGTTGAACAATTGACAACCATCACAGTTTGTACCATAATTGACAATATAACAAAATCAGTTAGTGTTTCATGTTTTTACCTGTATAAGAGCAACCGACAGAAGTCTGTTGGGCCACATTAGAAAGTGGCCCATCGCCTGACTGACAGTCTTCACCTCTGGAGTTGTCACTGGCACAGCAACATCCTCCTCGAAGACGAGTACAACAGAGACCCTGGACATCCCATCAGGTAATGACTGATGGTGAACCAAAGGGCCTAAGTTGTAGACCATGCCAGTGGCAACTGGCTCCTCTGACCCATCAATGAACAGGTCACATTGACGAGTATCTGCAGCCTCGATCCCATCATCGTCAGGGTCAGCTGCAGCGCACGACCCCTTAGTGCTAACCCTCCATACCTACATATTTACACATCAAGCAGAAGTTATTCAACAATGAAAGAAAGTGATTACAAACAACAAACAGTTAAATAGAATAAAGAATCTAACCTGTGGGTCGGTAGCTGGTGCAGTAGTCTCCTGGTGATGGCTGAGTGAGGCCTTCATCTCCTCCTTGAATCGGGCCATCTCCTGCTGGAGCTTCGTAATCTCCTTCTGATACTCAGTCTTCACAACAGCCACCTTCTACTCCACCAACTTCTCAACGGAGGGGGCAGGGTCAGGAGCACTGTAATAGCTCCGGAGGCCTGTGAAATATGAATGATTAGCCCATAATTGTTTAATAGATAACAAAATGAAATGATACAGTTATTTACAACTTACCTACACCTCGACTAACAGCACGCACCCTTCCTGGGTGCTTTGGCCTGCCGATGGCGGTAGTCAAAATATCCTGCCTACCATGGGCTACGAAAGACCGTTGGGTTGATTGCTCAACCAAGGAATCCTGAAACCAAACAAGTTAGTATTCACTTCTATTACGTAAACTAAAAAACAGACATTGATACAAGGGGAATACTTACAATCCGTGAGGCGACCTCCTGAGCTTGTGAAGAAGTGTATTCCCCACTCTTCTTGATCCTGGCCCGCTTCTATTTGTCGTGGCGTGTAGGTGGGGAAGGGGGATCCACAATACAAGTGTCAGACTGGCTAGTCTGACACTGACTCAGCCTCTTCTAGGCTAGCCGCTCCTCCAATCTACGGTAACCCCCACGTGAAAGTGTGTGAGGGCAGTCATTCAACTTCCTAATGCTCTGTGCTTTTGATCTAACTGCCTACAACAAGAAAGAAAATTATTTAGAGTTAGACTTTTAAATTATACATAATTTAAGCATTTAAAAACCAACGTACCTGAAACTGGTCAGAATGCCTGGATGCAACGAAAGCATCCCAAGTGTCCCGATCAATGAAGGCATATTTCTCTCTGGGGAACTGTCCTCGGTCCTCCCCGAATCCATACCTACAATTCATATACTTTTAAACTAAGGATTGGTATAATTTGGCAAAGTGTTGATTAAGAATTTAAAGTCTAAATATACCTCTTGGTGAGTGTGGATTTGAACGACCTCCATCGCTCAGCAATAATACCGAGGATCTTCCTCCTCACTGTGTCATGTACTGGTATCTCAAAAGAATCCTACATTAAAAGAGTTAGTCGATAAAAGAGTCCTTATTATGTATTACATGAAATGATACACTAAAATAAAACTTAAATGATATATAAGTTACCAGAATATCACTCTAAATCTGGTTCTTCACCACCTCCTCGACATTATCCCAGTCGGGGATAATAATGGACACCTTCGACTGTGCCACAACTCCCAAATAACTGCTAAATTTCACGGCATTTGGTCCTCCAAATCTACCAGTGTTGACATCGACGTCAACACGTAACCGCTCTCCCCGATGACGCCTAAGTACAACATCAGGCATCTGGGTAACACCTCTACTCTTCCGAGTAGAGGAACCAGTAGCGTGTGAGTCAGACCTAGAACCTAGATCCTAGTCAGCCATAAGTATCTATCCAAACAAGGAAACACAACTGTCAAATATTTAATATAACATTTAATACAACGAATAATTAATACAACATGTAATTCAATGATTCATTAACATGATTAATACCCTATGAAGATGAAATATTTTCCCACAAGCCTTCATGGTAGTCATGACGACTGGCAACTACATCATCTATATCATGTTCAATGATAGATGTTGGAATATGTGTTGTGGTATATGAAATTTCAATATTATCAAGATTGGGGACTCCAATATGTCTACCTTGGATAACAATTGACCATCGTTTGTCAGCTGGGTCAGCAACATACAAAACTTGCTTCACTTGTGTTGCCATAATGAATGGTTCGTCCTTATGCCCTATCTTGTTGAGGTCCATCAATGTAACTCCTAAATCATCAGTTTTGACACCGTTCTTATTGTCAACCCATTTGCATTTAAACACAGGAATGGTGAAGGGACCGTAATCGACTTCCCATATATCTTTAATCACACCAAAGTAGCATGACTCGGTCATGACAGGGTTGTTGTCCTTTGAAGTTGAGAAATGCATTGACTGAGCCATAACCATCACTCCAATATTTTGATTTGTACTCTTTTTATCCTGTGTCCTTATATAAAATGAATAGTTGTTTATGTAATACCTACAAAAGGTAAGGACATTAAAGTTCGGGCCCTGTGCCAGTTGATGTAATGTCAAGGATGCAGATGCATCTTTCAGAACGGTCTTTTGGAACCACTGCATGAATGTCTTGTTGTGTTTATTCAACACCCACTTTTCAGTCATTTTAGGGTTGGTTCTCTTGACTAGCCCCTTGTGAGTGGCTAGATACGATTGCATGCCGTCCGTGTTGTTCAAAATATACAAGTGTGCTTGAAGGACATCATCACGTGGCATGCTCTTCATTTTTTTCCCAATTGTTCCTTTCCCATCTAATCTCCCATCATGACAAGTCGTTGGAATACCAATGCTTACAGCATGTGACATGTATTCAGTGCAAAATTCAATTACTTCCTCTGCAATATATCTTTCCACAATTGAAGCTTCGGGATGACTTTGATTCTTCATATACCCTTTCAATATCTTCATATATCGCTCAACGGGATACATCCACCGCAAGAACACTGGACCACACAAATGGACCTTTCTTAGCAAATGGATGATTAAGTGGACCATTATGTCAAAAAAAGAGGGCGGGAAATACATTTCAAGCTGACATAGTATAAGCGATGCTTCCTATTCCAACACATCCAATTCCCTGGGCACGATTACCTTGCAATATATGGCATTGAAAAACATACACAGCCTTGTTATGACATTTCTCACATTTTTAGAAAGAATGTTACAAATGGCGATAGGCAGAAACTGTTCCATCAACATGTGATAATCGTGAGACTTCAACCCAACTAACTTCAAATCTTTCATGGAAACACAAGTGTTGATGTTTGAACCATAACCAGATGGAACTTTAACACTACGTAACGATTCACACAGACTTTTCTTTTCTTCTCTGGATAATGTATGACATGCTGAGGGCAAATATGTTCGTTTTCCCTTTGATTGTGGATGCAACTCCTGACGTATACCCATCAACTCCAAGTCCATACGTGAATTTAGGCCACACTTAGTCTTCCCGGGGATGTTTAAGAGTGTACCAACCAAACTATCGCACACATTTTTCTCCACATGCATTACATCAATGCAGTGTCTTACATCAAGCTCCCTCCAATATGGCAGGTCAAAAAACACTGACTTTTTCTTCCAGTTGTTTTGTGTTGGGTGCTATTTTTCACACTTACCAAACTGTATGTTAACGTCTTTCACCTTTTCATATGCCTGGCGAACAGATAGTGGTGGAGGAGCCATTTCAAAATCTTGGGCACCGTTGAATGACTTCTTCAACCTCCGAAATGGATGATTCGCTTTAAGAAACCTTCGATGTCGAAGATAAACATTTTTCTACCATGATGCAGCCGCACAAAACTAGTTCCCTCCTCACATACTGGACAAGCTTTATGACCCTTCACGCTGTACCGGATAAGTTACCATATGCTGGAAAGTCATTGATCGTGCAAAATAGCATGGCATGCAATTTGAATGATTTCCTGGTAAACCTGACAAACACATCAACCCCGTCTTCCCATAACCTTTTGAGGTATTTAACTAATGGAGTTAAATATACATCAATGTCGTTCCCCGGTTGTCGTGGACCAGAAATCATCATTGATAACATGACATATTTCCGCTTCATGCACAACCATGGCGGCAAGTTGTAAACAAACAATAAAATAGGCCACGAACTATGGTTTGTACTCAAGTTCCCAAACGGGTTCATGTCGTATGTGGCTAGTGCAAGCCTAACATTTCTTGGTTCATGGGCAAAATCCAGAAAAATCGTATCCATTTTCTTCCATTATGATCCATCAGCCAGATGCCTAAGTAGACCGTCAATAACCTTTTTATCAGCATGCCATCTCATAAGTTTTGCATCATCTACATTGGCAAATAGACGCTTTAGTCTTGGAACTATAGGTAGATACCACAACACCTTTGTATGAGACCCTTTAGTGTAGACCTCATCAGAATCCGTTTTTTTCTTCTTATACCGTGACACCCCGCACCTAGGACATCGATGCAACATTTCTAACTCATCCCGGAATAATACACAATCATTTGGGCATGCATATATTTTCTCATACTCTAAACCCATAGGACACAACACCTTTTTGGCCTCATAGTTACGATTTGGCAAGGTGTTTCCAGCTGGGAGCATTTCTTTCAATAACTTCAGTAAGTCAGTGAAACTTTTATCCGTCCACCCGTTTATGGCCTTTAAATTAAACAATCGCAAAACTGCTGATAACCTCGTGAAATTTACGCAGTTTGGATACAACGGCTGCTCAGAATCCTCACACAGAGTTGTATATACATGAGCTTTCTTAAAACCTTCTACCCCCACATCACGGATCATATCCTCGAGTTGGTCATCCATGTTGACATCGGTGTCATGCATCGAGCTTCGATTTTCAGTTTGAGAGCTGTTACTTGGCACCACCACATCTTCATCATGCCATATCCAACGCGTATAACTACGCAAAAAACAAAACACAGTAGATGTTCTCGCACATCTTCCAAGTCTACCCAACGCAGGTTTAAGCATTTAACACAAGGGAAAAAATACTTTCCATTCACCTCCACTGTATTCCTCGCTACGAATTCTATAAATGATTCAACTCCCCCCTCGTACTCTAGACTTAGGCGTGATACTAACTGTTTACAAGGTGCTATGATCAATCTCACTTTTTCTACAAAGGTGGTGGTCCTATACCCATTCAGGATGACAATTGTTTTTATACGTCATTCATATATACAGGTTAGGACTTATTTTAAAATTTAATGAAATTTCGGCAGTATTTCGCATTGGTCTCTAAGTACACAAAATGAGAGTGGTCAAATCAAATTCAACCACAACCAAATATGCACCTAGAGAATAACACAAAATACAAGTTACCGAAAGTTTATCAAATTTTAAAATAACTCCTAACTTGTACATACTAATGACGTATAAAAAATAATTGTTCATCCCAAACTGTCCAAACGGACAATTCAAGATTCAACACAAACGATGAAATTAATTAATTTAATGACCATTTGTGTCGAATCTAAAACGGGAAACTACGGTTCACTCATGCACAGCCACACACATACAACAGCAATAGAAATAACACTATATACGAGCAACCAAGATCAATAAAAATAACACTATATACGAGCAACCAAGATCAATTTGGTAAATATTTTAGATTATTTTTAATTTTTTAAATCTAATTATGTCTTTTAATTTTTTAATCCTATGTATATTTATCTTAATTATAAGTTTGATAATCTTTTATTTGTTCAAAAAAAATAAACTAACACTCTAAACAATGACATGAACTATTTTTAAACATCTTACATTAATAAAAAAAATTAGTAAGCAAAAAAATAAATCATAACTAACACTAAAACTACCTTATTTTATAGTGACCAAACCTTATCGTTAAACATATTTGAATAGTAAAAACTTCCTAATCAGAAACCAATAATAATTCATAGCAGAAAACTAAAATAAAATTCTAAATTTTATTATTCTGACTAATGAAAGTGAAAACCACCAATTCAAACCAATTCAAAGTGAAAACCAATCAAATTTTAAAAACTAAAATAAAATTGTAAATTAAAGGTTACAATTCATAGTTGTTCAAGGTTTACCAAAAGTCAAAGTGAAAACCAAATCTTTTAAACACAAAAAATATACACAGACAGGCCATTAATTCTTAGTTCAAAACAATGCAATTGGTTATGAGAAATTGATGTGATTCAATAAGTTCAGGGAACAGAGAACATGGCCACAAAAAAAACACAATGACAATGAGGGGTCAAGGAATAGGGAATATGGCCACAAAAAAGCACAATGACAATAAGGGTTTAGGGAACAGCACAGAGACAATCAGGTTCAGCAGTAAAAGACAAGCAGACAAACATATAATTTTTGTTACATAAAAAACATACACACAGACAGGGATATACCGATATTACCAGCAAACTAAACCAAACAGAGACAGAGACACAGATATACAAGCTTCGACTAATGGAGTTAATAGAGCACAGATACAATATACACAGTAATAGCAGATGGGGTACATACCAGGCAATGTTGCAAAGAAGATGACTCGAAACCAAACAACGAAGGAAGGACAGAGTGAACGACATAGACGACGACAAGTAGAGAGTGCAAGCTGGAGAAAATCGCCAAAGATGAGCGCAAGAGAAGAAACAGAGAGTGAAAAAGAGTATCTGGTGCGGCTTTTGAAGTTTTAGAAAAGATGTATAATCACGGATTCTCTTGAAACCGTGAATATATTGCACATATATTCACAGTTGAACAAACACCCGTGGATAAATGTTGCCTATATCACCACGGTTAAGACCATAACCGTGGATAAATATTAACTCTATAATCACAGTTATAGAAACAACCATGGACATATAGTCCCCAGTGATTAAACCCTAAAACCTGAACTATATATCCACGGTTGGAAATATAACTGTGATTATAGACATCCATATATATTCACGGATAACATTAGAGTCGTGATCATACCATCAATATATAGTCACAGTTGTGTAGTTAACCATGGATATATATTTCAGGTACTTTATATCCACGGTTGACTCCTCAACCGTGATTATATATTGATGGGTATGATCACCGTGGATATATAATTTTCGCTAATTATATCATTTACCTTATAATTTCAAAAATGCCACTGCGCATGTTTTTATCACTGATCCATTTTAACCCGTGATTATATGCCGTTGTTATATCCAATTTTTGCACTAGTGTATCCATTTTGTAAAATAGTCCACTCTGACTATTAGGTACTTAATACCTCCTGGAGCAGTAGGGAAATGTCCCAAAATATTAAGGTCTAAATAACGAAAGGGCTAGGGTAAGGCCGATGTAAAAATTCTTTCGTTAGTGTGAGGTGTGAATTAGCAAACTTTTTACAGAAGTCACATTTCTTTACATACTCCATCATGTCTTTCTTCATGGTAGGCCATTAATAACCAACTCTTAATATCTTACTCATTAGGCTTATGTTGTCGATATGGTGTGTGGCATCCCTCAATTAACTAAGATAATCCTTAGCTCGAGATCATCCTACTTAACTATAAGGTGCCACATCTTTATAAGAAATAGTGAAAGTTTTTTTATACGATAACACAAAGGTGGATCGAGAACAACATAAAATCATTCATCCATACATGGTATCAACAGTGCTTTTACATACTTTGAATAAAAAAAGGGCACACAGGCTCCCACATATCAAATACAACTCAACTAGACTGTCTATACAAAAAATTCTAACCAAAAGATCCTAAGACTACTTTCCCATACACGACTCATACCCAGATTGTTGAGTTAGCCAAGGGTCTAAAGTATAAGGTCAGAGTCACCTTCTTCCTCTTTTTCTTCTTCTTCTTCTATGATAAATTTGGAAATTCCTTGTGATCTTCTTCGGAATCTTCCTTACTAGGCTTATTCAAAACTGCTTCCATCTCATCCTGTCCTAGTACTTCCTCATCCAAAGGTACATACTCGGGAGTAGAAGAACGAGTCGTTATCCTTGGCATAAGAGGTTCTGGTTTCGATGGAGGCTTAATTCTCTGGATACAAGTGGAGGCACATCTTCTAGCTTATACTTGTGGTCTCTTCCTCGAAACACACGAGGAAGGTCTCCATAATATTGTATAGAATCCTCTACTACTCTGATATCCTTATTGAAAGGAGGTGGTTCTATTGGCAGATTATTGAACTGAATGTCTTCCTCTTTATAGTGTAGTCCAAGGGTTTCAAAGGCTTCTTCCACGAAAATAGGTATTGTAGCACCCATCAGTCTTATATAAATAAATATAATAGATATGACATAATAAGTATGAAGATAAATTTTTCACATTTTAAAGTTCATCAGCTTGCCTAAGAGACACCACGAATTTAAAGAAAATTATTTAACATCGCGCCCCGGATCTTTAATTAGTCACACTTCCCATATATGAAAAATTGAAAAGTGGTATGAGAAAAGTTCATTTTTAGTCTTAGAAATAGTGGGACATGTCATAAATATTACCTATTACTCCCAAATTAAAAATCATAAAAAGATGGGTTCAAACCCCTTTTAAATTTGAGTTTTACATTGTAGTAGGTCCGATGTTTTATGCCTAATGAGAGTTACAAATCTCCAATTAAGGTAATTCTAATTTGTAAGCCTCCACTACATAATTATTAATAATTGTTATGAGGAAGTCGGATGACAAAAATGTCATTAAGATGCCCAAAAAAGCCAAAAATAGCAAGGGAAAAACAACAGTTAAAAAATCTGACAATGGTCATTCCATTGGCTGTGGGAAATCCCACTGGTCGTGGATCACACTGCTGTAGGCACCAATTCTATAGCCTTTTGCCTTTAAGTTTTTGCTAACTTTGGGTCTCCTTTTCACTAGGCTATTCAATTGTAATTTGTATGAAGTTTTATACATAATTTACCTACCCTAATATCAACTATGTGGCTAAGTTTCAAGCCCAAATTCCATCCCAATCAAAATCTAAGCTATAGGGTAGTTTTATGCATATATTGGTCATTTTACATGACATACCAAAATGCAATTGGCTAAGTTTTGGTCTAACTTTCTATGGACCTATATTCACAAGTGTAAATATGACTTGCTCCAATACGTCTCATCCCATAATTCATTTCCTGGATCTAGGTATGTTACAATAGCATTCAAGCCCTTTTTGGCTAAACCAAGCATGCCTAATTGTGAACTAAGCTTATTTGGCCACAACCAAATAGCACACAAGTTTCATACATACATTATGGATTTTAGATGACATTTACATGAAGTCTTGCCTATTAAATGAGAATATGACTTATCCATTTTCTTGCCATACATACTACTCACAATACCAATCATGCATAAATTCCATATGCATTTCCAATGGTCATAAATTTCATAATATTAACAAATATTCATCAATATAGCATACATACCAATGCATTATAATTAATATCAACCATTGTTAAGGTCATAACAAAAAATTATCCTTCAAAACACTTAAGGTCTAATTTTCACACATGACCCTCAAAATCAATATTCATAACTATCCAAATATCATATACAAAATATATACATTGTGCTTTTCACAAACACAATTGTCGGCCAAGGCACAAGGGCTTCCTTCCATATTTACCTTCTCCAAGCTCAACCTCCAAAAGAGTAGGACTCCAAACATACCTACATCAATCTTTAAAAATGGCAACTAGGAGGTGAATAACATATACCAAATGAATAAATTGTTAGTCAAGTGGCCTTAATACTCAAGAGGGGGTGAATTGAGCTTTTAAAACTTTTGCTTAGAAAGCTTTTGAACTTGATTCCTTTTTCACAAAAGATAATTATATGTAAGAAACAACAAGTATGGTGCAAGAAATGAGATTAAAAATATGTGCAGAATTCACTTTGGCAATATATCAAACACTTGGTGTGCAAGAAGTTAACTTAGCTAAATCAATCAATTTTAAGTAATGCAATCACAACCAAATTAATAACCCAGCCAGATGCAAAATGTAAATGCAAGAGAGTAAGGAAGAAAAGCTTGCAAACCGATATAACGAGTTCCACCACCCCGGTATATGCCTCGCCTTCAAGCAACCCACTTGAAGGATTTCCACTATTGAAGTTTAGAGATACAAGCTATGAGCAATTGCAGCTTCCTAGTGTCCCATACTCAAGAACTCAATCCTCACTAGCATAAGGGCACCCCACCCAATCTCTCAAACTCTCAATACCCAAAGGTTGAACCCCAACCTTTGTGACCACTCAGAACTAGAGTGAAGCTTTGTATTTGGTGTTTGTGTTTATAAGAAAATAACTCTCTCAATAGAGTAGATATACAATTGAAAGCACTCTCAATCTAATGAATCTCTAAGAGAAGAGAGAATAGGCAAATTCAAGCTCAAAGTTTTAGAATAATGAAACTATACACAGAAAACAAACTCACAAGGCATAAGTACAAGCTATGAATGATTTTCCCTTGATTTCTTTGAGTAGCTTGAACGAATGGTGCACTTATAGGCCTTGGAGAGGAGCTTCAGAAGTTCATAGCCGTTACACAGCAAGGGTACATGATTGGAAAATGGAGAAGTGAGCTGGATCTGTACTTTAAAAACATTTCCCCATATTCTGGCACTTAGGTAATCGATTATGTCTCGATCTGTAATCGATTATGCGTCGCTGTCTTCCATTAATTTAACTGTCTATTAGCTGTGTAATCGATTATGTCTTTTCGTGTAATCGATTAGTGGTTAGACAAAGTCAATGTAATCGATTAGCATATGCCTGTAATCAATTATGCATTATACCTGATGCATTTAATTTTTGTACACAGCACTGTAATCAATTGTGTTTTATGTTGCAATCGATTACGAGTGAAACAGAACCAATGTAATCGATTGTCCTAGCCTTTTAATCGATTAGGCAAAATACCTGATACATTATACCATTTGTTGTAAACATTGTAATCGATCCTCCTTGCTGTAATCGATTATGTGCATTCCAGAATTAAGGTAATCGATTATCCCAGTGCTATAATCGATTAGGACATATACTTGATACATTTTATTTTCTGTTTCACAGCTTTATAATTGAGACGCCCAAAATCATTAATAAATGAAGGAGTAAAGTGGTGAAGCTTTAATTCAATATCCTAGATCTATGAAAACCCTATCCCATATGAGAAGGTGAGTTAAAAACATTCCATGATGATCTCTCCATTAGAAACAGCGGAAATATAATTTGAATTGATGTGATTTGATTGGATTTCAGGAAAGTAGACATCATGAGGTTCAATGATTTATAAGATGTTAAGAGTATTAGTAAGATGATTCAAAAAGAGGCCCTAATACAAAGGAAAACCAAAATAATTGAAACAACAACATTTGGATGGATCAGGGGCATCTCGCTTGAGCGAGTTCAAATAGCCACGCCTGGGCGAGCCAGCGAACACACTTAAGCGAAGGAAGTAGTGAGCATCAGGTACCCATCTCGCTTGAGCGAGCCCTTATCGCTTGAGCGAGATCGCTCTAGTAGCTAACTAATTCTCATTCGCTTTGGCGAGGCATCCCCGCCTGAGCGAAATAACTCCAGTATCCATTCCCATTCCCTCTCACTTAAGCGAGTCTCCAAGCACTGACCATTCTCCCAAGCGAAAATGGTCCAGTAGTTTTCCACCTCGCTCTCGCTCGGGCGAGGCCTTGCCCGCCTGAGCGAAATGTGACCAGTAGCCACACCTCTGATTCAAGAGGATCTCGCTTGAATGAGATTCACACTAGCTTGAGTGAGTTCTGCAGAACAAGCGAAAAACATGGGGATTACACACAACTTGACATACCAAATCTTATTTCATGCCATTTTAGCCTATACCAATATGTTAGATACATTTAACCATGCATTTAAAAGTACATCCAATTATTCATGCCCATCAAAATTAATTCTCATTCATCCAATGCATGATGTTTAAATCATTTTCACATAAACTTCATAAATTGTTATAAATTGCAAAATACTTCATTTATACATGGAATTCAATATCAATTAACATCATAATTCATCCACAAAAAACATTTAGGTCATTAAGGAAAATTGGCCACACACCTCAAGGTCCAATTTTCGTACATTACCCTCAAAATCACCAACTACAATCTAAATGGCAAAATAAGCATACATGTACATTGTATGCTATACAAAAATCCAGATTTACCGGCCAAGGCACTTCCTATACACCTATTTACCTTCTTCCTCAAAATATACTTCAAAATATTCACTCCACCCATGAGTACCCTGCATCACAAGTCTAAAAAGTGGACAACATGGGAGAGTGAGTCATATATTCCAAAAGAATGAATATGAATACCATGTGATTATGTACATATGCATTAAAACATGTATACTTTGCATATACATATCATTCACCATCTCATTCATCATTATAATACTATCATACGTATATCACAAACGACATTATAGATTAAGCAAAGTACACAAGCATACACATAATCAAGTCTTTCAACAATTTAGCCTACTACACACCTTATCGTTTTACTCATTTTATCATTTGGTATCCACATCTTTTATGTTGTCTTAATACATGCTCTCATCCACAATACAACCATCATCACATCTTATCACCTTTGGCATACTTCCTGGCTATATGCAAATGCTCTTAAGCTAATGCATGTGCACAACGGATTATTTCAACAATTGCAGATCTGACTATGGGAAAATAAATACCAATTATGGGATTTAAGTATGATCATCTAACCATACCCTACTGCAGTAGTAAAATGTGTACACTTATCATCAAATTGCATGCATTTCACCAATCTTTTACTGGTACCAAACCGCTTCGCTCATTTACAACACCTGGTCATTTTCACCATCACTGTGGTAACACTTATTCAACATATGGTGTTGCGGGCCGGCCATGACTCATATCGTGGTGGCTGTGATCCAATGGACCACCGGGGTCACCTACTCATTAAGAGCCACCCCCCATAAGGGTCAGTCACATGTAGCTCCCCGAAGCAATACATGGGTGGCTCTGTGACTTCACACCGAGTCACAGGGGAAAATAAAATTTGCTCATGCACTGAGCCACCCTCCCACTGGGTCGGCCAAGGGAACTCCCCTAACATTCCAACATCGGTGGTTATGCAGTATGCCATGGATGCAAATGCTAATCATATGTATTTCTCACTATATGCGTCCTAATCATGCCACTCATCAATCATCATTATCATCCTCACCAACATCACCACAAGGCTCTTAGTGGATTTATTATCATTGGTTATTGCCATTGTTTTAAGTTTTCGCATGGTATTCTCAATAATTCTAATTAACACGATTTAATTCTTTCATCAATCACAATGGCATTTAATCATCCATGTCAACATCAACCTTCCATTATCATTCAAGGTATGCTATTCAATCACATTATTCTTATTCAATCATCAATGACATTCATTCCTTATTTATGGTCAATGTAAACACAACATTATATTCAAGGCTTACACTTGCCAAACAATTTAACACCACCATATAACACACCTCTTATATTCTAAATGCACAAATGCAAGTTGCCAAACATCATCACCAACGTTATACACAACATTATAATTCTTCATAACACTACAAGCAAGGAAAACATGCATGTTGTCACATATAACAATCAAATACTATTCAATTCATACATTTAGAACATAAAGACTCCTCTCCTATCTCAAGAGAAGAATTCCGATTGGTTTCGAGAATTCCTTCCCATTAAATCATACATATTATATTTAAAGGCTACAAACAACCATAGCCTAACATTCATAAGAATGCTCCATCAATCAATACCCATATCTTCAATATCATGTATTTTCTCTCAAACACATTATTCATCACACATTTATCATTTTCTTAAAATTTCCAAGTTAGGGTTTCACCTAAAACCCAACAATATTCATAAATGCATCATAACTCCTTATCTCCTTCCAACCATAAATTCATATACCTTATTTATTACCATCAAAGCTTGCATTTATGATAACCCACCTTAGGTTTCTTCATATTTATGGCCCTTCACCAACCCCAATTCATATACATTACTCTCCTAAGTCCTAATAACTTGTAAACATAGCATTAAACCTAAACAAAATGGTGAGAAGAGCCTACCTCACCCAAAAACGAAAATGGGTTCCAAAGAGGGAGAGAGGGGCCAAACGAAAATAGAGGAGAAGAAGAAAGCTCCAAGCTCCTATGGCTTCTTTCAAGCTTTCTCAAATGAAAATAGAGGAATGAAATGGGTTACCACTAAGCTTAGGTTTTAGAAGAGAAAAGTGGAGAGGAATGAATAAGGAGAAGAAAAAGATGTGTCTTTGCCAAATGGGTCAGCAAGCCAATGAAAAGGACAAGAGAGAAATGGGTTTCTGATTTTCCTTTTAATCCTTCTCATTAAAAGCTCATCATTTTATGATAAACATGATCTATGTTCGGGCTCAATACTTTATCTAAAAATTATTCCGAATACATATTTGGATTCCCAATAATATTCTGAACAGCTTTGACCAATATCATCCCAATCGGAGATACTTGGTCTGACACTTACATTTTAATCGGGCTTAATTTCAGCTTATTTGGCTTCCATAAATCACTAACAGTCCCTAAAATTATTAATCTAACTACTTCTGACATTTCAGGACATTAAATAACTCACATACAACTATTTAATATTCATTTCCTTAATTAATCCTTTATTTTTTAAAATTTAGGGTGTTACAATCCACCCCACCAAAAAGAAAATTTTGTCCCCGAAATTTAACATACCAGATTCGAAAGCATCATGGTATCGTTCTCTTATATCATCTTCATGTTCCCATGTGAACGTCTCCATATTTCCATACTTCCAAGCGACCTTCACCAAAGGTACCAACTTGTTCCGTAATTTCTTCACGGAATGCTCAACAATGCGAATAAAAATAGGATGAATAGACAAGTCGTCCCGCACATCCACATCATCAACAGGGATCACGTGCAGAGGATCATGAACATATTTCCTCAACTGTGACACATGGAACACATTATGTAGGTTTGCAAGATGCGGAGGGAGTGCAATTCGATAAGCAACATCGCTAATCCGCTCTAAAATCTCATAAGGTCCAATCTATCTAGGGCTTAGCTTTCCACTTTTCAACGTCCTTCCAATTCCTTTATCACTCGAGACCCTTAGGAACACATGACTAATAACTTGAAATTCAAGTGGCTTATGTCTCTTATCATAATAACTCTTCTGTCAGTCTTGAGCAATGTTCATATTCTTGTATCTTCTTAATTTGCTCGGTAGTCTCCTGAATAATCTCCAGTCCTAAAGCCAAATTCTCACCAGTCTCCAACCAACATAGAGGTGTTCTACATTTTTTGCCATAGAGTGCCTCATAAGGAGCTATACCAATACTACTATGGTAACTGCTATTATAAATGAACTCGATCAATGGAAGAAATCTCTCCTAACATCCACTATACTCCATAACACAAGCTCTCAACAAATCTTCAAGGCTTTGGATAGTCCTCTCAGACTGTCCATCAGTTTGAGGATGATAAGTGGAACTAAGCTTCAACTTAGAACCTAATTCATGATACAAACTTCCCCAAAATTGAGAAGTAAATCGAGGGTCACGATCGGATATAATACTAGATGCCACACCATGCAGGCTAACAATCTCCTTTATGTACAACTGGGCTAATCTCTCCAAAGAACTCTTCATATTCATGGGCAAGAAGTGAGCACACTTTGTCAATCGATCCACAATCACCCATATAGCATCATTTCCAGCATGAGTTCTAGGTAGTCCAAAAACAAAGTCCATAGCAATACTATCCCACTTCCAAACAGGGATCTCCAAAGGTCTCAAATAACCAGATGGTCTTTGATGCTTGACCTTAGCTTTCTCACAAACAAGGCAAGATGTAAGAAAGTTTGCCACATCACGCTTCATACCAGGAGATCAAAAATTCTTCTTCAAGTCTTGATACATCTTGGTGGAACCAGGATGAATGCTCAATACACTCTTATGAGCTTCCTCAAGTACACATTTCCTTAAATCACCACTCCAGGGAACATAAATTCGGCCCTTTACACGCCAAATGCCATCATGACCTTCCACTAGAAACAAGTTCTTCCCTTTTTCTTGAGTTCTTCTCATCTTAACCAAGTACGCATCCTTCAATTGTTGCAATTTTACAGTTTCAAGGAACACGTTAGCAACCATCAACATCTCAAGGGACATCTTCTTTAGAGTATATATTCCACGCCCACATTCAAGTTTCTAAATTGCTTAATTAATTCCATCTCTTTCACCATCATTGCGGAAACATGCAATGACTTCCGGCTCAAGGCATCGGCAACCACATTTTCCTTTCCAGGATGATACCTCCATTCGAACTCATAATCTTTTAAAAACTTCATCCATCGCTCTTGGCGCATATTAAGTTCTTTTTGATCAAACAAGTACTTGAGGCTCTTGTGATCACTAAAGACCACAAACTTAGAACCATACAAGTAATGTCGCCATAACTTCAAAGCAAACACCACCGCCGCCAATTCAAGATCATGTGTAGGATAATTAACCTCATGCGGTCGTAACTGTCTCAACGCATGGGCTATCACACGTTCACACTGCATCAACCCACAACCCACACCATGCATAGAAGCATCATAATATGCCACAAAGTCATCCAACAAATCAGGAAATGCTAACATTGGTGCGGTAGTAAGCCTTAATTTCAACTCTTGAAAACTTTCTTCACATTCACAGGTCCACACAAATGGTTGATTCTTATGAGTCAACTTCGTCAATGGTAAGGCTAAATGGGAAAATCCCTTAATAAACTTCCGGTAATAACCGGCAAGACCAAGAAAACTTCTTATTTTCGTCACGGACGTCGGTCTTTCCCAAGCCATAACAGCCTCCACTTTTGATCTATCAACGGTAACTCCATCACCGGAGATCACATGACCATGAAAAGAGATCTCATTCATCCAAAATTCACATTTGGAGAGTTTGGCATACAATTCTTTCTCCTGAAGAATAGACAACACAAGGTGAAGATGTCTTTCATGCTCTTCATGGCTCTTAGTAAATATCATCAATAAACACCATGATGAATTGGTCAAGATACTTGTAGAAGATATGATTCATGTAATCCATGAAAATTGTAGGAGCATTTGTCACTCCAAATTGCATCACTACATACTTATAGTGACCATATCGCGTTCGGAAGGCAATTTTAGGAATATCCTCGGTCTTTACCTGAATTTGGTGATATCTGGAATGTAAGTCAATCTTAGAAAACACAACGGCGCCCTTCAATTGATCCAAAAGATCATCAATGCGAGGAAGAGGATATTTGTTCTTGATAGTTAACTTATTGAATTGACAATAGTCAATGCACAATTTCATGCTTCCATCCTTCTTTTTCACCAACAATACATGAGCACCCCAAAGAGACACACTTGGGTGGATAAACTCCCGTTCAAGTAATTCCTCAACTTGCTTCTTCAATTCGGCCAACTCCATAGGAGACATCTTATAAGGAGCTCTAGAAACAGGTTTAGCACCAGGAATAAGATCAATAGAGAATTCCACTTCACGTGGAGAAGGCAATCCAGGAATTTCATCCTGAAAAACATCGGGAAATTTAGAAATAATAGGGATTTCACAAGATTGGGGAGTACCATTCCCATCAACCATGCAGAACATCACCAGAAGCTGAAGATACCTCGTAGGTCAAAGCTTTCAGCATTAGAAGTCGGGAAGATCACCTTCTTGTTATGGAAATCCACCAAGACTTTATTGGTAGATAATCAATACATGCCTAGAATAATGTCTAGGTCTTTCATAGGTAAACACACGAGATACACCAAACTTCCTACCTTCAAGGGTCATCTTGACATTCTCACATTGAGTCACCGATCTCAGACAAACACCGGTCGGTGTAGTCACCAATATGGAGCCTTTCATCATGCAAACAGACACCTTTAAGTGCCTCACATAATCCTCAAAAATAAATGAATGCGTAGCACCAGAATCAAATATAACATATACCGAAGTGCCAAGGATTTCACACTCACCACGAATAAGATCTTCAGCTTGCGCGGCTTCTTCACCGGTAACGGCAAAGACTCTTCCAGCTGCTTGTGGTTGATCACCACCATTTTGGTTACTATTTCTTCCACCATGGCCATTGCCTCGACCATTGCCATTTATTCCACCATTATGGTTTCCACCACGGCCACCATTACGGCCACCATTATGACCATTACCATTTGCACGACCACGGCCTCCAAAGCCACCATGGCCTCCACGGTTACCATTATAGTTCACACGAGCAAGAGTATTAACATTGGCATTCCTTGCATTCAATGGGAAATCAGGGCAAATATGCCTGGGTTGGTTGCATTGATAGCACACCACATCATCTCTTGGGCAATCACGGGCTAAGTGGTTGGCACCACATTTAAAGCAAGTAAGGCTTTGGACATTGCCACGACCTTGGTTACCATGTCCATGACCACCTCTAAAAGTACCACGTCCTCTTGCGTACGAAGATCCACCATGAAAGAATTTCTTCTTCTTAAAATTACCTTGCTTCTTGAAACTAGAAAATTGGCCCTTCAACTTGAGCTCATGCTTGCCATGACTCAAAGGAGTCATATCATCCTCTTCATAAATGCAACACTTGTTCACAAGCATCGGAAAGCTTCTTATCTCTTGATACTGAACAGAACGCTTGATTTCGGGCCTTAAACCATTTTTAAACTTCACACACTTTGAAACCTCGGTACCCTCTTGTTGATAGGGTGGATAAAATGCACAAAGCTCTTCAAACTTGGAGGCATACTCCTCCACGGTCATATCACCTTGCTTAAGCTCCATGAACTCGAGCTCTTTCTTGTTTTTGTAGCTTTCTAGAAAATATTTCTTCAAGAATTCAACCTTGAAGTTTTCCAAACCAAAGGAACATCAGTAGATACCATACATCCCCTAGTAAGACGCCACCATGCTTCAACTTCATCACGGACCATAAAGACCGTATACTTCAACTTTTGTGCTTCAGAACACTCGAAGCTTGCATAAATTCTCTCCAAATTATTAATCCATGCATAGGCATCCTCGAGTTTATAACCTCCATGAAATTCAGAAGGTTTTCTCTTGAGAAATAGATCAAGACCTTGGTCACCTTGTCCAACATTCAGTTAGACTTGTCTTTCCAAGAGATCAGCAAAGCGATTCAAGGCGTTTGCCATAGCAGCAGCCTCACAATTAGGTCTACCAGCCATATCTCAAGCCTATACATTAAAACATGGCTCACATATGAGTAATCTAGAACAAACATTAGATTTTTAACCTATAAATCCAAAGGTTTCAACATTCATTAATCCTTTATGCATCACATCATATAATCATGTCAACCTTAATTCATAATCACAACATATTCATCATAGAAGGTAAATAGTGTAAGGAACCTTGGCCGGACTCAAACAACATAGACGTCAATCTCAATTCAATGACAAACAGCCACAATTCAATCAAAGAAATCCTTAACTCAATCAATCATACCCCACACAGTCTAATTATAACCAATAAATACATGAACAACATCAATTAAGTCTGTATCAAAAAGCAACAATGCTCTGATACCAGGTTGAGACGCCCTAAAATACGGGCGGTAAATTTTTCACAATTTTAAAATAATTAATTAATGAAGGAATAAAGTGGTGAAGCTTTAATTCAATACCCTAGATCTATAAAAACCTTATCCCATATATGAAGATAAGAGAAGGTGAGTTAAAAACATTTCATGATGATCTCTCCATTAGAAACAGTGGAAATATAATTTGAATTGATGTGATTTGATTGGATTTCTAGAGTAGACATCATGAGGTTTAATGATTTATAATATGTTAAGAGTATTAGTAAGATGATGCAAGAAGAGGCCCTAATGCAAAGGAAAACCAAAATAATTAAAACAACAGCATTTGGAGGGATCAGGGGCATCTCGCTCGAGCGGATGCCCCACTCGCTTGAGCGAGTTCAAATACCCACGCCTGGGCGAGCCAGCGAACATGCTTAAGCGAGTGAAGTAGTGCGCTTTAGGTACCCATCTCGCTTGAGCGAGCCCTTCTCGCTTGAGCGAGATCGCTTCAGTAGCTAATTAATTCTTCTTCGCTTGGGTAAGGTATCCCCGCCTAAGCAAAATAGCTCCAGTATCCATTCCCATTCCCTCTCACTTGAGCGAGCCTCCAAGCACTGACCATTCGCCCAAGCGAAAATGGTCCAGTAGCTTTCCACCTCACTCTCGCTCGGGCGAGGCCTTGCCCGCCTGAGCAAAATATGACCAGTAGCTACACCTGTGATTCAAGAGGATCTCACTTGAGCGAGATTCATACTAACTTGAGCGAGTTCTGCAGAACAAGCGAAAAACATGGGGATTACACACAACTTGACATACCAAATCTCATTTCATGCCATTTTAGCCTATCCCAATATGTTAGATACATTCAACCATGCATTTAAAAGTACATCCAATTATTCATGCCTATCAAAATTAATTCTCATTCATCCAATGCATGATGTTTAAATCATTTTCATATAAACTTCATAAATTGCTATAAATTGTAAAATACTTCATTCATACATAGAATTCAATATCAATTAACATCATAATTCATCCACAAATAATATTTAGGTCATTAAGGAAAATCGGCCACACACCTCAAGGTCCAATTTTCGTACATGACCCTCAAAATCATCTACAACAATCTAGATGGCAAAATAAGCATACATGTACACTATATGCTATACAAAAATCCAGATTTACCGGCCAAGGCACTTCCTATACACCTATTTACCTTCTTCCTCAAAATATACTTCAAAATATTCACTCCACCTATGATTGCTCTACATCACAAGTCTAAAAAGTGGATAACATGGGAGAGTGAGTCATATATTCCAAAAGAATGAATATGAATACCATGTGATTATGTACATATGCATTAAAACATGTATACTTTGCATACACATATCATTCACCATCTCATTCATCATTATAATACTATCATACGTATATCACAAACGACATTATAGATTAAGCAAAGTACACAAGCATACACATAATCAAGTCTTTCAACAATTTAGGCTACTACACATCTTATCGTTTTACTCATTTTATCATTTGGTGTCCATATCTTTTATGTTGTCTTAATACATGCTCTCATCCACAATACAACCATCATCACATCTTATCACCTTTGGCATACTTCCTGGCTATATGCAAATGCTCTTAAGCTAATGCATGTGCATAACAGAGTATTTCAACAATTGTAGATCTGACTGTGGGAAAATAAATACCAATTATGGGATTCAAGAATGATCATCTAACCATACCCCTACTGCAGTAGTAAAATGTGTACACTTATGATCAAATTGCATGTATTTCACCAATCTTTTACTGGTGCTAAACTGCATCGCCCATTTACAACACCTGGTTATTTTCACAATGATCGCGGTAACACTTATTCAACATATGGTGTTGCGGGCTGGCCATGACTCATATCATGGCGGCTGTGATCCAATGGACCACCGGGGTCACCTGCTCATCAAGAGTCACCCCCTACAAGGGTCGGCCACATGTAGCTCCCAGAAGTAATACATGGGCGGCTTCATGACTTCACACCGAGTCACAGGGGAAAATAAAATTTACTCATGCACCGAGCCACCCTCCCACTGGGTCGGCCGAGGGAACTTCCCTAACGTTCCAACATTGGCGGCTATGTAGTATACCATGGATGCAAATGCCCATTATATGTATTTCTCACTCTATGCATCCTAATCATGTCACTCATCAATCATCATTATCATCCTCACCAACATCACCACAAGGCTCTTAGTGGATTTATTTTCACATGGCATTCTTAATGATTCTAATTAACACGATTTAATTCTTTCATTAATCACAATGGCATTCAATCATCAATGTCAACATCAACCTTCCATTGTCATTAAAGGTATGTTATTCAATCACATTATTCTTATTCAATCATCAATGACATTCATTCCTTAGTTATAGTGGATGTAAACATAACATTATATTCAAGGCTTACACTTGTCAAACAATTTAACACTGCCATATAGCACACCTCTTATATTCTAAATGCACAAATGCAAGTTGCCAAACATCATCACCAACGTCATACACAACATTACAATTCTTTATAACATTACAAGCAAGGGAAACATGCATGTTTTCACATATAACAATCAAATACTATTCAATTCATACATTTAGAACATAAAGACTCCTCTCCTATCTCAAGAGAAGAATTCTAATTGGTACGACGTACCCGCCTCATCGTTCGGAATGGATCCTACATTAACATACATGTAAAATCTCAATCAATCAACCATTCAAGATACAACTTCAACTCTAATTAACCATTATTATATCTACAATTTCATAACATGTACAAAACATGTTATAGACACCATTTTCCTTATTTATTAGGTTTCGGGAATTCCTTCCCATCAAATCATACACATTATATTTAAAGGCTATAAACAACCATAGCCTAACATTCATAAGAATGCTCCATCAATCAATACCCATATCTTCAATATCATGTATTTTCTCTCAAACACATTATTCATCACACATTTATCATTTTCTCAAAATTTCCAAGTTAGGGTTTCACCTAAAACCCAACAATATTCATAAATACATCATAACTCCTTATCTCCTTCCAACCATAAATTCATATACCTCATTTATTACTGTCAAAGCTTGCATTTATGATAACCCACCTTAGGTTTCTTCATATTTATGGCTCTTTACCAACCTCCATTCATATACATTACTCTCAAACATAACATTAAACCTAAACAAAATGGTGAGAAGAGCTTACCTCACCCAAAAACGAAAATGGGTTCCAAAGAGGGGGAGAGGGGCCAAACGAGAATGGAGGGGAAGAAGAAAGCTCCAAGCTCCAATGGCTTCCTTCAAGCTTTCTCAAATAAAAATAGAGGAATGAAATAGGTTACCACTAAGCTTAGGTTTTAGAAGAGAAAAATGGAGAGGAATAAAGAAGGAGAAGAAGAAGATGTGTCTTTGCCAAATGGGTCAGCAAGCCAACGAAAAGGAGAAGAGAGAAATGGGTTTTTGATTTTCCTTTTAATCCTTCTCATTAAAAGCTTATCGTTTTATGACAAACAGGATCTCTGTTCAGGCTCAATACTTTATCTAAAAATTATTCCGAATACATATTCGGATCCCCAATAATATTTCAAACAGCTCTGACCAATATCATCCCAATCGGGGATACTTGGTCTGACACTCACATTTTAATCGGGCTTAATTTCATCTTATTCGGCTTCCATAAATCACTAACAGTCCCTAAAAATATTAATCTAACTACTTCTGACATTTCGGGACATTAAATAACCCACATACAACTATTTAATATTCATTTTCTTAATTAATCCTTTATTTTTTTAAAATTTAGGGTGTTATAGTAATCAATTAGCTTCATCATGTAATTGATTATCTTATGTATAAAGCTTAAGTTTGGTCTTTGATTTATTGTAGACTCTTTGTACTTCTTCATTTTAAACTTCCCTGAAGTTTATACACATGTCTTTGGCATTTTGAGTCTTCATGAACTTCATTTGTCATGTCATGTTTCTTTAATTTGTTTACTTTGTCATTATCAAAATCCTGAAACAATTTTCAAACATATAAATATCATACATTATAATATATATATATATATATACATATATACATAACATATGTTCCTCAATGGAACCATATGATTCAACCACACACAATATCATTTCACATACAATTTCATCATCAATCATTATAATTATAGCACAACATATGTTCCTTAATGGAACCATATGGTTGTGTGTGTGGTTGATTGTGAAATTTTAAACTTGGTGATGTGCTTGTGATCATGTTAAAAATTTAGGCTTTATAATACATGCATAAAATTCTAAGTTTTGAATTATTGATCAATGTGTTATGGTTGCTGTTTGGACATGTTAAATGGTTGGATTTTGATAAGAAAAATTTGTGTTAAATGTTGTTTGAAAAGAATTACGAGAAACCCCAAGTGTTGACGTGAATCCTTAGCTAAAAACATACAAAAATGAGGTTTTACGAAGGTATAAGAAAAGAAGAGCATGCTGACTTTGACTTGTAATGTATTATCCTATATTTGGCATGTGATTTTTAGTGTATAAGTATAACCCAAGAGAAAAGATAGATGGTAACAATGTTAAGTGGTACTTGTCCTTAATGGCGTACGAGATTTTAAAACGAGGAAGATAACGTAACTTTGATAATTTTATGGAAATCTAGTTTCTGGACAGTATTAAAATGAAATTTTATTTTATAAATGAAGTACTTGAAAAGTTAATAACTTTTGGCTTTGGAATTACTTGAATTGGAATTTTCTAGTGGAAGAACAAAAAAACGAAGTTTTTTGACAAAAGAGAATTTTTATGCCTATTTTTATAAATTTGGACAAGGAATATTAATGAAAGTAGTTAAGGAGCATTTTCCTATTTTATCAAGTTAATATTCAAAGTACATTTTAACTTTAAGATCAAAACAATAAAGTTACGTAGCAATCTAATGCGACGGGATGGTGTTCGCCTAACAGCCAAATAATTTTACATGATAAATTCAAATTTTTTCCTAAGTACTTAGTTCTAAAGGAAATCTTAGTTTTAATAAGTTATTTTAGTATTTCAAATTATAAATACTGAAGGAAATGGAGTCCAGAATCGAATCATAAAACAAGGTGATATTTTCATTAAATCGATAAAATAAGCATATCTTTGAATTTTCTAATACCCATTAAGTTTGGGGCATATCTATGTTGAGTAATAACTACAATATAAATGGTCGATACACTTAAAAAATCTCTCGAGGATCTAATTTCTAGTAAAGCCTTAGTCTCAATACTCCTAATATTAAGTATTAGCTAGTAACTAAAACTTGATACATAAATTTAAAGTTTGAGACTCCTAATATTAAGTATTAGGTTTTCTATCATATCGAAAGCCACCATGTGCTCATGTTGCTTTTGAAGCTCATGAGACATGGTGGCCAACATAAGGCATTGGACATCTAGAGCATCATCCTAATGCTTCTTGTAAGCATCCTTATCAACTCTAGAGGCATTGGTCGTGGGTGGTTCCAGAATCAGATATTCCAGGACATACTACTTTTTCTCTTTTTTGAGGACAATCCTCAAATTCCTTTACCAGTTCAAAAAGTTAGGTCTAGAAAATTTTTCTTTGTCTAGGATCGATCACAACAAAAGGTTTTAAGGTGTGTTTGATGTCATGGTTATCTAAAACAGAAAAATATGTAGTAAGTATCAATTTTTATAACATATTTAATTTTTGCTCCTAAAATTAAACACGTCTCCCACTATTTTGATTCAAAATAAAAGTACCCTCTACAAATCAAAATCCCGTTGGAAGATTTTTAGTGGGCAAGATCCATATTTGACCTAGTCTTAAGTCAACTTTGACCGATCACTCAACACTTGGTTATTTAGGTAGGAAACTCCTTTCCAATTCTATCTTATACAACTCTTAGACATTAGGTTAGGTAACCATTACCGATCATTCATCTTATGAATGCTTAGCCCAATGTATACACCTCTAAGTTTATTCAATCTAATTGATAACTTAGTTAAGTTAAAACCCAATAAAAATAATTTGGATATTACAGTTATCCCATCACATCTAACTAATATAAATGATATTACCTTGTTTTGGCAGACTTATTATTTATTGACATTAGTATTGACGAGTGTACTTATTAGAAGGCGTTTAAAACTTAATATTATTTTGAGGGATTTAGTTTATTTTACATTACCGTCTTTGTTAATCGTTTTGACGTAAATATAATCCCCAAAACATGAAACAAAAATGTGAGATAGTTATGGTATTCCTAGAAGAAAAAAATAAATATAAAGGAACAATGTTGTCATGGCTTCATGAAATTCTACTTCTTAAACCCCATCTTCTTGGCGTCACTACTCCTTGGTTCCTCTCAAGGTCAAAGGCATCTAGAGTCACTACTTTAGTTTTCTTCTAGGATGTCTACCTTATTGGCCCGATCAAGATTACAATATTATACAGAAACTCACTTTGCATACGAGTGAAGGGTCGGGAGAAGAAATACAATAGAATAGAGAGAAACACAACACGCAGGCTGTATTTAAATAAATAAAACTAAGACCATAACCATTCACCATGCAAAATGTTAATTAATTAATTAATACCCATTAAAAACATTAAAAGAGAAATTAATTTAAAAATGGGAAATTAAACACGTGGGGCTAGTAATAAGGCGTTACGTAGAGAATGTAGGGGGTCTCGCTTAAGTTAGTAATGTAGTCAGGTTGATTCCCAGGAAAGAGAGGTGGGTCTGGTGTGACCGCTTAAGTACCAAGCCTTTCCTAGCCAAGAATGTCCCACTCACCATTAACAGCTCTAAGATTTTGGCTAGGGTTTCATACACTTTGAAAACCCTAATTCCATGTTGTGAATGCTTCACAACATAGTCGTCAAGGCACACGGGGCAGTGTTGTTTAGGGTTTTTAAACCTAGAATTCAAAATACGCCTATGCCAACATGCAATTCATTTCTCATCATGACCACCTAGGTTTCAATATTTGAACACTAGGTTAAGGAATGACTAAGGTTTAACACTTAAACCTTATCACTTGACGCCCCATAAAATGAACCAATCATGCCCGAAGATGAACACAGGATCAAAACATAGATTGTATGACAACCATAATTTGAGAAAACACAAGATGTATCACATATGAAAATTATGAAAACTCAAACATCATAAAAGATTAAAAGGTAACAAAAACGCCTACCTAAAATTAAGAAAAAAAAACTATAAACAACATCGCAAACTATTTACAAAAAAACTCAAAAATATATGAATCAACCAAGAACAGAGATCATAACACATACTTGATTAAGAAATATGATAATACGCATTACATATGATAATCCCAAAAGCATACGAAAAATAATATGATCTCATACATAATCATGCTTAATTGTTTTTCAAAAATCGGTTTTACAAACCAATTTCATAAAACAGAACACAAAGCCTATAACAAGAAATGATTTTGTAAATCAAAATTTTCTAAAAGCTTTTGTAGAACGAAAAGCATGCCATCATAAAACATAAACAAATTCCCAAAACACAGTTTTACAACTAGGCTTTGATACCACTGTTAGGAAATCCCACAGGGTCAGGCAGTGGAAACACAAAGGATCCTCAACGAAGTTATAAAAATAAGTTTCTTAAAGCATTACATATGAAAATAAAATAAAAAACTATAGTTTATTGTTTAGCTCTTATAGACATGAGACTAGATCCTCAATGGAAGCAATCTTAGTTTCATCCTTTAGGAGCCCACATAAGCACTCTCATTAAAGACTGAATCTTCGAAGTTTGAATGATCAATAAGTAATCCTATTCTTGAGCAACTGCCTATTAACTTCGTCCTTTAGGAGTCCACATAAGTACTCCCACCAAAGACTGAATCTCTGAGTACTAGTTTGAATTATCAGTGAGTAATCCCATTCTTGAGTAGTTGCCTATGAGCATTTCATGCTCTATATATAGGCTCAAGTCTTAACTTGATGAGCTCTCAATAAACATTGGGCTCTTAACTCATAGGTCAAATAATTTTATTTTAGTTAAAACTATCCTCTGGTGGGCTTACTCTATGTGTATGACCCTATAGATAGAATATATGGTCATATTAATAATAAACTATTTTATTATTAATATCAAATAAAAACGGTATCTAGTAAGGCATCATTATGTCTGAATATTATTTTTCATCAATATAACTTATAAGTGATAATTATTTTATATATTTATTCCTTTTATCACAATATCTAATTGGGCCTAAGGCATAATCGTTATCATACTTGTATGGCCCAATTCATTTTACTTGATACTAGAGTAGACTTTACTAAATAAATATATAATATTTATTCTTCCTAGCATGACCATGCATTTCTTTAGTCTTACTCCATCAAGTGGCTCATAGATATCACTCCTGTCACATAGGAGAGACAAATCTCATCCACCTCACTCGCATCCCTCTACATAATTTATTCATTGTCTAACCATAATCTTTATGGTCATCTTATTATAAATGACGTTTAATTGTATTAAAACAACAAACTCCTCTTGTAAGAATCGTAGTGACTTCAGGTCGAATGACTACATATACCATTATCACATTGAGAACCGTTTATGATACTCATATAATCATCTATGCAACGTTCTCATAATGGGTAACACAACATTATTCTTAATGTGCACTCATGGGAAGACTTGATATCATCTATATCCATGATTTGTAAGATCAAATCATTAGTACATTCACATACTAGTTTTAATGTATTTACTTGTCTCAATGTAAATACTTAACTAGAGACATTTTAGGAACAATTTTGATATGACCTACCATTCCAAGGATTAATAGTTTTAAAATAATTTTAAAACTAAAAAAACTTACATTATTAATAAGTTAAAATTAATAAATTAATAGTTCGTAGTGCATACACCAACAAAAATTACATGTCTTAATTGAGGTATTGTTCTATTGAATAAGCGAATATAGATGTTAATATCTTCCATAAGCGATTAAAACCGTGAATTTCGAGTCAAGAGATAGATAAGTAGACATATCTCATTGCAGAGATAGGGGGCATTAATTCATAGTGACTGAGTGGGGTTGAAGATCAAGAAGTGAATTATTTATCAGTCAAACATTTTATTCTTCTTAGGACTAGATCCAATCTCTTGATCCTTATGAAAAAAAGAATTTCACATTCTTTCTTTCAGGAATGAAGGATTAGAAAAATCATATTGATGGTAATTTTTTTTGAATCCCCCTAGGAAAAGCACAAAACAAGTTAGTTTTTTTTTATACCATGAACAACATAAGAACCGCTTTGGTGGGATGACATGTGGGTCTATGCCCGTATACCTGACTATACTTTAAAGAATTAAATAACTCTAATTTCTTAGTGTATCTAAGAATACATATAAGCTGAATTTCCTATAAGGCACTCTTCCCCTTCAAATAAATCTTTTCCTATTTTATTTTTCTTTTGTGTCAATTTCATAGCTATCATAAAATTACAAGTCTTAATTGAGATATTGTTCTTTTGAATGAGCAAATAAAGATGCTAATATCTTTTCTATCCGTAATCAATTTTTGAACCTAAGGTTTCCTCCAATATTATACAATTTTAAAATAAAACAAAATAAAATTTGGTGGTGACTTTATATCTTTTCAAAATAAATTTTTAAAGTTGTTCTGTTTTAAAGCTATTATCCGCCGCAAATCCCAATTGCGACAACACACACTCACTCGTAGTCCCACATCAATCATTCAAGTAGTTTACATGTAATATCAAATTTTAATAAAATGAGGAAAGGGCGTGTAATTTTAAAAAATAGAAGGGTCTGTACATTTAAGTTAAACCTCAAGGGAGGTCGATAGAATTGTCATATATATTTTTAAACTATTTTTAATTTTTAAATAATCTTTTCAATAAATAGTTTTAAAAAGTTATAATTTAGTAAAAGTATGTTTCTATACTTATTTAGGTGGATCTTTTGGTTTTACAGTCGAGCTACACCTATTAGTCGGGATATGTTTTGAGGTTGGATTGATACTCACTCGCGATATTAATTTGTCACACGGCTTGACAATATCTTGCGTTAATGGTGAAGAGAATACTGAATGACATGGGAAAGAAAGGTAAATTGACTAAAGCAATTGGAAAGAAAGCACATAAATGAAAAGAAAAGAAAACAAAGTGAAAGTGAAAGTAAGATCACATATACTCAATATTTGATTTGATTGAATCAAAAGCAATTAAGACGTACAAGTTTGCTTGATGTTTATAAGGGTTTACTCGTGTAGTTGCATCTTAAAAATGAAAGTAAAATGGTAGGATAAAATTGTCATTTACATAGTCTCTGCTTTGGATGTATCTTGATTGAAACATGACCATCCATTATGTTGACCATCAAAGTGTCACTTTACTCAAATTCTAGTCGAATCACCTTTGATAATTTGGTCAAATTTTAACCACCTCATACCCCTTCCTAATGGTAAAGTTATTATTTTCAATGTATTCTGTTTTCATTTATTTTTTAAAAATTATCACATATCATATCTATCATTTTTCCCTCTTGTTTTCTTTTCCTTTTACCTCAATACAACCAAAAACTGGGTATACAATAAATTTATCACATATATTATTGACTTACTATACTTAATTATGGGCCATTAGTTGCTGCTAATCAGCGTAGCCACTTTATCTGATCAGCATGGATAAGAGAAAAATCAAGTTGTAGAATGTCAGAAGCAAAGGCTCTTGGACACACCGAGTCTCTGCAAAGAGGGCAAGTGGTGGCATTAATGTTGGCGCCAACCCAAGTATCCAAGCAATCTCTGTGGAAGACATGTTGGCACCTCAACGTTATAATATTCTCTTCTCCAATTTTGCAGAGACAAACAGCGCAATCTTCTACTCTTTCCCGTGACACAGAGGTGGGCACATGATGATCGTACAAACGGTGGAAAATGAAATTTAGTATCCATTTAAGAACGGTGTGAAGGAGAGTCAAGTACTTCGTCACCGTTCTGAAGGTATGGGAACTAGAAATGAAGTTAATTGCTAAAGCGACTCTGATTAGAGAGCTCATGGTTCAAATTTTGGCTTGGGTTCCAGTTGGACTGGTCGCGCATATTTATGGTTTTATGGAATGTTATGCATTTATTGTTACTCATAATCTCTAGACAGCAGTTATATGTTGGGCCAAAACCAATAAATTGTTGTTTATCATCGTCCAAGGAAAAGACTTGCCCCCACTTAGGTGCAGATATATGTAACAGTACACACTTTTTTTCTTGAATAAGTTTTTCAATCCTTGTAAATATACTTAGTTTTATTTTAGTTTTTACAAACTATTTTTTTCGGTAAGTTTTGGTATCTATATAAAATTTAAATACCTTATATTATCATTTATTATTGATAATGTGTCATTTATCTAGCAAAGTTATCTTATTTACTATTGCATCTTTTTTTGGCAAAACAATCAAATATATCGGATGGACAATGCTGCATAGGTGTTCTTTTATTTATTTATATATATATATATATATAAAAAAAGAAAGAGTGTTGTACTTATCCCAATCAAGACTTATTATGTTTTGTAATTTACAATAAAATCTAAATTATACATTAAATTTTGTCAATCTAATAGTTGAATAAACAATTTTCTTCAAGTATATAAAATTTCATATAATTTAATAATAATCTAATATTTTGTCAATCAACTTAATTTTAATAATGATTTATTATAATATAAATTCATAATTCTTCGTTGATTTAATTCATCTATTATTATAACTTAAAAACTTTTCATGGTAAAACAAACTGAATGTGTGAAAATTTTATAAGTTAATCCTTATTAAACATATGTTTTTATACAAGGACTTAAAGATTTTAATTATAACTAAATGCTGAAAAAAATTACCACAAAATGAGAAATCAAGGTAGTAGAAACATCCACAAAGAGAACCAAGGAATTAAACAACCAAACTAGACAAGAACCTACGCTATTCAAGAAATTTCAAACTAGTACGAAATCATAAATGCACGAGAGAGCCGCGTAAAAGCTGTTTATGAACACAAACATATGTCTGGAGGATAGAAAAATAAAAGAGAAAGAAAATGAAGAGGTAAGGAAAATATAGATAATAATAATATATATTTTTATTAGGTTGAAAAGAAGGAGAGAAAATAAAAGAAATTTGACTTTGTAAGGATAAAATTTTTAATTTTTTTCCATTTTGAATTTTTCTTTATTCAAAATTTAAAAAAATTTCTTGTCCCTTTTTCTTCCATTCATTTTCTCTTTGGCCAAACAAGACTTCATGATTCTCAAATTTTCCCTCTCTTTCTTTTACGGGTATTGAAATAAATAAATGCACCAAAGAACCTCTCACTATATATATATATATATATATATATATATATATATATATATATATATATATATATATATAACCAAATGTTAAAAAAACAAAAAGGACCAAATGTTCTTGCATGCGAACCTAACCATATCGTCGAAACAAATCCGATATCAGCACACATCAAATATACCCAAAATTGCAGAATCTACTTCTAAAATCCATGACACCTAGTCTACACACACGATTACTCAAACCAAACTTCCACCTGCTCCACATTAGAGATGTTTTTAATACCATACATATTCTTTTAATATATATATATATATAGACACACACATACATATACATATCAATGTTTTCATAATAGACCAATCAAGAATCGATGAAAGTGCCAATTCAAGAATTACTGGTTGAACCGGTAGTAATATATTATTAATTATTATTATTATTATTTATATTTAATAATAATCAAGTAGACCAAAATAATATAATATTTATAAAAAATTTAACAAGTGCATTAAAATTTAAACATCACATAGTAAAAAAGATTCAAAATAGTACACGCTTTACCATAATATGCTTAAAAAGTCCAAAAGACATTTGTTTGAACCAAGTAAAATAAAAAAAAGTGTTATTTTTTTAAAAAAAATATATATGAAGTGACTTAGAGTAAAAACTGATTTTTAATTGGTTTTCTTAATCTTTGATCGGTTTAATATGAGACCGGTTTTTTAGATTATCCAGATTGATAAGGGCTTTGGTTCTCGGTTCAATCAATTTGACTGACCGATTTAGTCTAGTTCTAACAACCATGATATATATAGATGGATGAAGAAGGGTGATCATAGGCCTTCGTCACTCCTTCTCCCATTAACTCCTAAAAGAATAATCAATTCTTTTTAATGTTTGCCCCAAGCACATTTGAAACAATATCATAATGGAAAAGCTTTTTGGTAAAGTTGTGTATTAATGTCAATATAAATCTAACATAACTTTCAATAAAATATTTACACATTTATATTGTTTAAAATATGCCTTTAGTAGACATTAGAAAAACCAAAGAATAATACCAAAAAATATTAAAGGTTTATTCCTAGTTGGAATTTCCAGATTGAAGTTAGCGACGGATACAGTCGTCGCTACCTTTAGCGCTAACAAAAATCTTAGAGGGAAACAAAAAAATTGGAGGGAGGTAAAAGGTTGCGACCAAATCAGCAACGGGTCTGACTTAGAGACGGAAGTAGTGACGATGGTTTGTGAATTTTAGCGACGAGATTCTGTTGGCCACTGATGTGGTTACTAATATTTCTTTTTAGGGTCCCTTTCATGTTGCGGTCGCTAATTAGCAACTTCAGTCTTTGGTCGCTAACTTAGAGTAGCTATCAAGGATTTTTCTAGAAGTGTTAATTCTTATGAGGTTAGATAATCATTTCAAGACCATCCTTGGCTTTATATCTTAATTCTGGGAATTTAATATTATTATAATAATTTACCTATTATTATAAATTATCTTTTATTTATTAAATCTATTAATTATTATTTATTATTATTCATTAATTATTATTACTATTAATATATTTTTCATTTTCTAGTTACTTTTATTTCTATCTATTTATTAACACTATTGAATTTCTTACTAATTTACTTATCAGTGTTATATCTATTATTGCTACTAACATTACTACTAACTTATAATGGGTTCATATAACTCTTCTGCTTACTCTTCTAATTCTAATATTCCTTTCATTACCCTTATCAACACTTACAGGGTTTCTTACTTTGTTTCCTGTCATTCATGTTCTTAACCAAAATACTTTTTCTCATTACAACTTTCATAGAATTGGGTTATTATTCTAATCAAGGCTCATCTTTTGCTGAAGTCTATCAGCTCAAACATTCACAGAATAGGCCAAAGCGTCACACTTTACATAGATAACATAACCAATATATCCCCAAGCGATCCCTAGGGTCTGAGATGTTAGCCTATAAATCTAGGATGTTACACTCATGGAGACCGTTTGCTTTATTCCGATTAATGAGATACTCCTTGGAGAAGCTCACTCTAATTTACATTAGAGAGATAGTACAACTACACGGAGTGTTATCTGCGATCGTGTCAAACCGAGACCCTCGTTTTATGTTGCACTTATGGGAAAGTTTGCAACAAGCCTTAGGAACACGGTTGAAGCTAAGTTTGGCGCATCACCCTTAGATCGATGGTCAGTCTGAACAGACGATTAAAACCCTCAAAGACCTTTTACAAGTTTATACGCTGGAATACGGATGAAGTTAGCATGAGTACCACTCGTTGAGTTCACCTATATCAACAACTACCACGCCAGCATTGGAATGACTTCATACGAGGCTTTGTATGGGAGGAGGTGCCATACACCCTTGTGTTGGTTTGAAACAAGCAAGTCCAGTAGATCCAAGCAATAATGAAAATATCCCAAGATTGCCAGAAGAGTTACTACGATAAATAGTGGAAGACTCTTGAGTTTGAAGAAAGAGAGCACATATTTCTAAGGATCACCACAGAAACAGGAGTAGGGAAGGCCTTAAAGACCAAGAAGCTTAGTTTTAAGTATGTAGGATCGTACCAAATTTTCGAGAGATTCAGGTCGAATACTTACCGAATCGCCTTACCTCTTGAGCTGGCTAACCTTCACAATGTTTTCCATGTTTCACAACTTCGTAAATAGGTGTCGAGTTCTGACCATATCTTGAGTCCTAACCAGTTTTCCCTATAAGAAAATCTTACCTATGAAGCGATGCCAATAAAGATTACTGACAAACATCTAAAGCAGCTGAGAGGAAAAGAAATACCTCACGTGAAGATGGTGTAGAGTAAATCGGATGAAGGAGATGCTACTTGGGATCTTAAGAAAAAGATGCGAACGCTTTATCCTTGTTTGTTTGATTCTAGTAGTAGGTGAAATTTCATGAAGAAATTTCCAAAAGGGGGAAGAATGTAACACCCCTCATTTTTCTCTATTTAGTTTAAGGACTAAAATTTGATGTTGTTCTGTATGCTGTTATGAATGAAGTTTAGGCTTCGGTCATTTGGTTGCTACAATTTATGTGCTTACTTGATTAGGGAATAACTTGATAAATAGGACTCATTGGGATAAATAATTAGGATATTAGAGAAATAAAATATTGTAATAATCAAGGAAAAGAAATTTTATGTTTTAATTAGTAAGGTAGAATGCATTACCTGTACGGAACATTTCTGGGGGTTGGAATCATAGCCCAAGGTAAGTGAATTTTTATGTTTGCGGTTGCGGCTGTAACATCTTGGATGGTGGAGCTATAACATCCTGGATTTTCAAGAAAGGCTTAGATAGTCACGAAATAATAAAATAAGACTAATATTGTTTATGTTTGCGGTTGTGGCCGATGATGTGTTATTGATTTGTGGTGTAAATATGGGCTTCAACCGATGTATTTATGAACTTTGTGAGGGCAGGAAGGCTCGGATGTGTGTGATGTATGATTAAATAATAAGAAAAGGATGGTATTAATTGTGATAAATTCATGTTGATAATTTATATTGATTAATAATTAATCTGCATATAAAGAAATATAATTGATTTATAATTAATAAAAAGAGAGGTTAAGAGAAAATGAGAGTGTGTTAGAGAGGATAATGGATTTAAACCTAATAAAAAGATGATGTATGATTGACCCTGGTAAGAATAATAATTATAAAGTTTAGTAAAGAAAATTTTATGGGTTTCTAGGGAAGCGTACGTATCGAAGGATTTCACTAGGAGTTCAATCAGGAACCGCAACGAGAAGTAGAAAGTACCGAAAGGCCCTGAGATGAGGAGGAAGTATCCTGGAACTTGTTGTTCAGTCTAAGAATATCCTTCACAATATTTATTTGATATTTTTAAGGAGCCGGTTAGATATGTGGTCCTTTCGACCCTTTTTCCTGAATTGAGCACTGTTTGGCCTTGGACCTGCTTGCCTTGTTTGTGTCCCGATGTTGAAATTGAGTCATTCTTATTTCTAATGACTTGTATTAAAAAGTATAAACACTTTTCATGAAGGACTCAAGGTCTGATTCCAAGTTGTTTGATCCCTGTGAATTATTTAAGAATTAAAGTCTGATAATTCGTTTTGCGTCTACGTACCCTTTGATATTTTTGGTCTATCTCCCTCTACCGTTATCAAAATCGAATGATTCTTATCCTTAAATTTCCGTATCAAAATTTCCTATAACTTTATGCTGACCTCGAAACCCATTTCTTGCTATATTAATACAATTTTTAAAAGTAGTACACTGCTCCATAATTTCCTAATTCAGCTTGACCCATTTACGGTGTTTTTGGCTTTTCTCTTTCACACGACATCGAAAACAAACGGTTCCTTTTTTTAGTTTCTAAATTGAAGTTCCTATAACTTTGATGAAGGGATTGAAAGTTAATTCCTTGTGCATTTTCCCCAAAAAATTTTCTAAATCAGTTGGCCTTTAATTCATTGGAAATTAACATTGTTTTAGTAATTAGGCATATCTATCACTCCCGATATCATTTTTTCGTGTACTATATATTGTTTCGAAAAAGAAATAAAAATCTACAACTTTCATGTTTTGAGTTTTTCCTATATCTAATCGTGTCATACAGTTAAAAATTCAAGTTTGTTCCCATTAAATCACGCTACATCAGCTTCCACTTACACTTGGTCTAATAAAACTACAACACCTTGGTGCCACTTTCCTTTGCTATTTCATCCCCTTGTTCCAGCTGAGACATTGCTCCATTTTTCTTTCTAATTCCATTGCAAAATCCCTTAAGGCAAAATCATAAAATGCTCTTCATTCTCCACCCAATTTCACTTTTCTTCATCACCTTATTCTTTTCACTTTAGGCATTGATCAGGTGCCAATCTCCTCTTGAATCACTAGCTGGATTGAGAGTTAGGAGGAGTAAAAGTTGCACTTGATATAGCCTAGACTTCAATCTTGTAGGCCAAGAAGGACGGATCTAGCTATCTTTCTTCAAAAAGACTAATGAACGCAAATTCGAAAGCATGGAAAGGTAGGAGATGGAGTTGGAAGGATAATGGTGGAGATGGAATGGATTGGATGGAGGTAAAGGATTGGACGCCACCTTGGGGAAGGATAAGTCCTACTCGCCATTCTAGGGAATGAGAGCCTAGAGATGAGAGCTTGTTAGAAAGAAAAACTCACTCTAGCCTAAATGAGAGACTAAACACTCATTAATTCATAAAAATGTGTATATTCTCAAAATGTAAGGTGTAAGGTGTAAGCTGTAAGGTCTATGGCTTCCTCTTGGGTGATGGCCATGTCATGCACATTCCTTGTTTTCTCTATGACCATGAATCATCCAAATAGGTAGGGGGGAGTAAACTCTTTAATGCTCTTTGATTTCCTCCATGAATGTTGTAATTCCTCTAATTTCCTTGTTGTGCAACATTGTTAAATCCTTTCTCTCCCATTTTCTTGGCTGGCCGAAATTCTTCCTCACTTAAGAGGTCTTGTTTTTGCTCCTAAACTTTTTAGTTCTCTTACGCATGTTGCAATCTCTTTCATTACTTTGCTGTACAAAATTATTAAGCTCTCCCTTTCTATGTTTCTTTTGGCCGAGACCACCACCATGACAAAAGATGGGGTCTTGTTTCTTATTTCACCAGGGTGGCACCATTTCTCACAATCTTGGAGCATGCAACATAGCTTGGAAGGACAACACTGCCCCCTTTCTCCCTCTCAAAACTGCAAGTCCACCTAAGGTAAAAAAAGGGGATGTTTTGGTTCTCTTTGACTCAATCTCTTGCATATAAATATCCTTGGTGATACTTGTTAATGATTCTTGAAATTTGCATGTGATGTTTTTGAGGAGCAAAGTTGATAGGGGTGTGAGTGTGTTGCGGTTGTGGTAATGATAAGTATGTGTTTGTTAATTTAAAGATTTGAAATGTGTAAAGCCTTAAGGTGTAGCAATTTTGGAGGCGTGAGAGGTTATATATCAATATATGCCTGTGAATTTCATGACGTTGGAATGATTAAAATAATTATGAATTGTGTTAGGGCGAGGGCTAGGAGTTTTAGATGCTTAGGAAATTAACTAATAACTTTATGGTGTTATATACAAAAACTTGGTGATAATGATAGAAATTAGGGTTTTCAAACATTCGATATAATATGGTATCATGTATGCATATTAAGGTTGAGTGCAGTTATTTATCATTGTAATTTGAGTTGTTTGACAAATGTCAAGAGTTGTGGACTTCAGAGGGAAATGGAAAACTCACGTTGATGAATGTTTTACTATGGTTGTGAAATAATGGAGTTGAGAGTTCGGAAAACTTAATAGTCTACAAATTTAAGAAAACATTGTGAGTTAAATAGATTAGTGACTAATTAAAGAACTTAGGGAAAGTAAATATATAAATTAAAATTTTATAAAGATTTGGGAAGATTTAGTTTATTTGACAATATAAGTAGTTGGTCAAGAAATTAGAGTAAAGAAAACTGGTATTAAAATATTTTTAACTGTCTTACTGTAAATTCCTAACTTAAGAGAAAAATTTCCATTTGGACTGCTGTAAATTAAATGAAATTACTTAGAAAATTTTAAGAGAAAAGTTTAATTTTAGGGAAATAATAAGTAAAGGTATATGGAAACCTTAAGAATTTAAATAAGTGTTGGTGAAATTTTGAGAGTAGCCAACTAAAACTAATATTTATTAATCTTAAGTAAATTGGCATATAGGATTAGTAATTAAAAGTTAACGTTTAAGCTTAGAATTAACTAAGGAAGGTTAGTGGTCTAATCATAGTAAAGAATTGAAAGAGAAGAGAAATTAGTTATAACTTTCAATTAAGTTTAAAATAACATAATTGGGCAAAACTTTTGAATGCGTAAAACTGACGTTAGAAGGAAGATTGTGCAATTTTGACTAAACTTTTAAGTTAATACAATCTAATTGGAGCCTTAGGAGTAAAACAGTAACTTTAGGAGGAAGTAAGCATAACAAGTACGTAAGTTAAATAAATAGTGGGGTGGGGGATGAATTAATGCGAAATGCGGAATACTTAGGGATGAATACATTGACGTAGTGATTCTTGATTTATGAGCTGTGGTGGGTGCAATTGTTGCTATGTGGACTCATACTTAACTCACTCAAAATGTTTATATTTTTTTGGTGAATGATTGAAGAATTAATAAGTGGGAAATTGATATCTATGCTGCATTACATTGATGTTGGTTGGTCATAATGAGTGAATGTGTATTAAACTAATTGATGGCTTGATTGTATTAGGAAAGGATTACTCGATGAAATTAACTGAAGATTAACAAGGAATATGTGCGGTATTGCTTATCAGTTCCGTAAAAACCTTGTGAAGGTAGGATAGTTAATTGACTGATGAATAATGACGATGAGAATGATGCCGGAGGTCTAGGTAGGGTCATGTAAATGTTAGCAATGAGCAAGGTTGCACTCTTAAAAAGAAACGTGATGAATGGACTTAATGTCCTTACCCCCGGAATGTGATTGGTGAATGATTAAATGATATACTTTGAATAGGGAAATAGATGAATAAGAAAGCACTTAAATGATTGTTGTCCTTGATCGCAAAGATGGATGTTTGAAAATAAAGAAATTGTGTATTTATGACCTTGAAATATTTTCGATTAAAACCCCTAGTTGGTCATTTACTTTGTAAGCATCGGGCACTTAGGTCCCTTAGTAAGTTAATGACCCCATTAGTCCCCAACGTTGATCACCATCTGAGACTTGGTCCTTCCTGTTAATGGACGTCGTATAACTGTAATAGTTTGGTGATGTGGCTCATCAATGCCACGTAACAAGATGCCACGTAACTATCAAACGTCGCCGTTTAGGCTTTAGGGTGCAAATCGCGGGAAAATTAAAAGATCAGAGGGGGAGTAAGGGAAATCATAATCCCTAAATTCCTAAATTCCCAAAGAGTAGAGCTCTGTTATCAGGCCTTGCAGTTTGTAATTCTCGTAATTTGTCTGGATGCTTGAAGCCCTTAATCGTTATATTTCCCTATGTGGTGGACGTTGTTAGGAGTATAAACCTCGAAGTTGAAGTGCACAGTATAATTGGCAAAGATGGCACTTCCGGTTGAGGTGAGTATTTAATCTTGTTCTACTTGGGTATGTTTATTTGATGGTTATTGTTTTGTTAGGTTAACGAATATCCTATGTTGATGCAGTGGTGGTGTTATTATTTTATGTTAATTTTTTGATTTTATAACTTTATTACCTAAAGTATAAAATGAATGGATAGTTTGAATGTGTTTGGTAGGATATTCGTATTATACTCCATTACAGTGGTAGGTTTATTGTTGATGATAAAGGTAGGACAAAAGTGGGAAGGGTTAGACCTTGATTTCATAGATTTTTTTTTCTTTCAATAAGTTTGCTGAGAATCGAGGGTACTATAGACTGTCTAAAATATTCTGGCATGACCCACTGCTTGAGTGAGGGGTTAAGGGTGTTAAAAGGTGATATTGAGCTATTGAAGATGGTTGCATGTGCTAAGGTTAATCAGGGTTTAATGGATGTATATGATCAACATCCTCTAGATGAAACAGGGCTGATGGATGTTGATGAAGGGAACCATGTTGAAGATGATGACATAATTACTGGGGTAGGCTAAGAGGAGAACCATAAATCCCTACTCATTACTGGGGAAGAAGTTGAGAAGATTCATGAAGAAATAGATATGTTAGAGAAGAAAAATAAGGTTGAGGTAGGTGAAGGTTCTATGGAAGCTGTAGATACAAACAATGATGAGGCAGAGGTAGAAGTATGAGATAGTTCTAAGCAGATGCAAGGGAAGAAGTCTAAAGGAAAAAGGAAAAGGAAGAGAAAGACTGGTGAAGGGGGTAGTAACAAGCAGAAGAAGAAGAAGAAGAAGAAGAAGAAGAAGAAGAAGAAGAAGAAGAAGAAGAAGAAGAAGAAGAAGAAGAAGAAGAAGAAGAAGAAGAAGAAGAAGAAGAAGAAGAAGAAGAAGAAGAAGAAGAAGAAGAAGAAGAAGAAGAAGAAGAAGAAGAAGAAGAAGAAGAAGAAGAAGAAGAAGAAGAAGAAGAAGAAGAAGAAGAAGAAGAAGAAGAAGAAGAAGAAGAAGAAGAAGAAGAAGAAGAAGAAGAAGAAGAAGAAGAAGAAGAAGACACCGCAAGAGAAGAGAAGGTCGGGAAAAAGAAGACACCACAAGAGAAGAGAAGGTCAGTTATCCCATCCATACTTGAGAGTGACATGGAACTTGATTTTTCATTTGCTGGCCATAAGGATACTGAAGAAAGCAAAGGTTCCAGTGTTGATACATGGGTTTCAGAGGTGCTGAAGACCCTTACATGCTCAGATGATGAAGTTGAATCCAGAAAGGTGTATCCCCAGTTTAATGAGACGTCCATATTTGGTCATGTAATATTGGAGAGAGAGATGGAGTTTAGTTCACTTGACGTGTTTAAGCAAGAAGTGAAAGACTACAATAAGCAGTTGGGAAGACAAATTACATGGGTCAAAAATGATAAGGTTGAAGCAAGGGCAAAATGCAAGGACAAAACCTTAATTGGGAGATATTTTATAGCCTGAACCCTGTTAGGCACTCCTTTCAGATCAAGACATTCAATGATTACCATTCTTGTGTTAGGGTGCACAAAAATTCAACCTGCGACTAGCAATGGGTAACAGGGAAATTAGTTAACTTTATGAGAAAACACCCTAATGTCACACATTCTGGAGTGTTTGAGTTATTTAGGCAAAAATACAAAGTGCAGTTGGAAGATAAGATGATTTATAGATCAATGAAAAGGTCTAGAGAAATGATTGAAGGATCTGAAAAATAGTAGTTTGCCATGCTGTAGGACTATTGATGTAGTGATTCTTGATTTATGAGCTGTGGTGGGTGCAATTGTTGTGTGTGGACTCATACTTAACTGACTTAAAATGTTTATATTTTTTTGGTGAATGATTGAAGAATAAATAAGTGGGAAATCGATATGCTATGCTGCATTACATTAATGTTAGTTAGTCATAATGAGTGAATGTGTGTTAAACTGATTGATGGCTTGATTGAATTAGGAGACTTGACAAAATTACCTGAAGATTAACAGAGGAATATGTGCAGTATTGCTTATCAGTTTTGTAAAAACCTTATGAAAGTAGGATAGTTAATTGATTGATGAGTAATGACGATGAGAATGATGTAGGAGGTCTTGGTAGGGTCTGGAGAATATAAATGTAAATGTTAGTAATGAACAAGGTTGCACTTTTAAAAAAGAGACATGATGAATGGACTTAATGTCCTTATCCCCCGAAATATGGTTGGTGAATGATTAAATGATATACTTTGAATAAGGGAATAGATGAATAAGAAAGCATGTAAATGATTGTTGTCCTTGATCGTAAAGATGGATGTTTGAAAATAAAGAAATTGTGCCTTTATGACTGATGCTAAATCTCCGAGTCATTAATTTGGTTGGAAAATCTTGAATTAATATTGACTTATTGTATGACTCTCAGAGGATTTATTCTTTTGGTAAGCGCACCAATCGTTAAATTTGTAATATATTTGATCGTTCCCACAGGGATTGTGGTAATTACCGCAATCTTAGACTAGTACAAGCTGAACCAACACAATGTAGACAGATTTCATTCTATTTTTGTTGTTTTATATTTTTAATGTTTTTGTATTTTCAGAGACAGTACGAAAGATGAAATGTGAGTAATGGAAGATAGGTTAGGATTGCTTCAGTTTACAATTTCATCAAGAAACATGCATTTAAGCTTCAATCAAGCTTCAGACTCAAGAGGACAATCCACAGATGGTTACTCCCTAATTCCTTAGGTGAACAACACTAATTCCTAAGCATTAAACCCTAATCCCTTAGGTGCTCAATTAATAGAGAAATCTAATGCGAAATTGAGGGTTGAACCCTAACTATTCACCTAATTACTAGGCCTGAATTAGTTAGGAAGCGAGAAGTTACCTAAGCTTCAACCATGATTCCTCACTGGTGAGTTTCTTCATCAGATCTGGATTTATCAATCTAGCAGAGTAGATCCACTCCTCAGCTTGTTCTCCTCTTGATTTAGAAGTTGACTTCCTCAATACACTTTCAAGAATTCATTGCAAACCTTCACAATCCCAACCCTAGGGATTTAGAAACCCATGGAAATGGATTCTGTCGAAAGAATGTGGAGAGACATGGATGAGAGAATTTAGAGAGAGAAAAGAATTAGAGAGATATTGCAAATGGGCAAATGAATCGTGTTCTGTATTCTGCCTCCTTCATCCTTCTTTTTACAGAGTATGTACAAATATATATATATATAGGTATCTAGCTGACTAACTCAATTAATTATAAAGAAGATTAAATTAATAATTAAACTAACTAAACTAAATATATAATTACAAATAAGTAAATAATTACAACTTGATACTTAAATTATTAATGAATAGCAGCAGTGCATCAGGAAATAGGAACAGAAATGGTTCGAAGCTTCTTTTGGAGGGAAAAACAGCTTTTAAATAACCACCTTCACGCTTGAGCGTAAAGGACTTGCGCTTGAGCGCGCTCGTGTTATTCACTGCAGTATTGCTTTTACGCTTAAGCGTGATGGAGAAGCTTGGGCGTGGGTGATGTTTTGGAGTCACGCTTGAGCGTGAGCTTGCTCGCTTGAGCGAGGTCGTGCTCTCCTATCTTTCTTTTTACGTACTTTGCATGGATCTCTCGCTTGAGCTTGCAGCCTTCAAGCTTGAGCGTGAACTGCTCCTGCACATGCAAACAAATGAATTCCTAGTGTTTGTACGCTGGCTGTCCAGCGTTTGTACGCTGGGTTAGTGAATTTATAGATAAACATAATTTCTTAACTAATTACTGTTTTTAATCATTTTCTTACCTAAATTAAACACTTTTGAAATAAATAAATAAAATAACAATTATTGACAATTTATTAAATAATAATGCCAAACTAAACAATATTTAATGAATTGAGTTAAATAAAAGATAAAATAATTAAGTCTTTTCAAGACTTATCACATCCCCAAACTTAAAACTTGCTTGTCCTCAAGCAAATTCTCATATTAATTAATTAACAACACTTACTCAAAACAATCAATCCTTTCCTTAACTTAATTCATACTATAATTATTGAATACCAATCATGCTTTCTTTTTGCAAATTCTGAAAATATAATAACTCACACCTCCTTTGGGAAACAAGTTGGTGATACTTTCCTCATTGGATTGGTGTTTCGCTCTTTTCTCAGTGTATAAGGTTAATTACATGCACTCATCACCTACATAATTATTAGATCAACATAGGCTTGCAACAGTTCTAAACATCATGAAATATGCTAGCACAATTGGATCAGTAAGGGCTTTTTAAGCTTGTAATGGGGTTAGGCTACAGGCTCTATTTTTGTTTTTCTAGTCAATGTTGGGTTAGATGTAGCCACTGATGCCTTGCCTCATTCTTAACTTAAATGCCTTTACTAACTAGCTCTTTTGCTTTCATTATTTTTCATATGACGGATATCTCAATAACTTGTGGTGCTTTGCACGTTCTTCTCTTTCAGTCCTTTAGACTCTTTCTTTCTTTCTTCTCTTTTCTTTTTTTTTTTTTCAATACCATTTTTCTTTTATTGTGGTGCTTTGCACCTTCTTTCTTTGCTGATTTTTTTCACTTTTCTTTTTCTTTTACTGTTCTTCCTTTCATTTCTCAAAATTCTCATCTATAATTAAGGTCAGAGTGTGCCTTTTAATTGCTGTTAGGCACACTCTTCATCCCAAACTTAGAATTTGCTAGTCCCTAGCAATAAGTAAGACTCAGCAATTCATCAGTGGAACATCCAGGGATAATTCACTTGGTTTTTCTCAGATAAATTGGCTTATAAAGTTAGGTACATAATCAGAATGAAAGGGTCTCAGGCTCAAAATATAATTATTGGGTCAAAGGATAATTAATAATATTTAGGATGGCTAAATTTGGCCTTGGCTAAATTAACAAAGAAGGCCTTCATCATTTCTAATCGGCAAACATATAATCACTTAGCAAGTACTAAAGCAAATTCTATCTCACTAAAAAAGAATGCAGACACACTCAGAAAAGAATTAGTAAGGGCTCAGAAGCTAATAATAACATGTAATCAGCCAATCATGTCCCTAAACTTAATGCAAGATTATAACTCGGATTGCTAACTAGCATGCTGAATAAACAAATAATTAATAATGAAAAATAGTTATGGACAGGGATCATGAATTAAGCAATGCAAATCAAATAATTTATCCAATTAAAGCCTGAGAATCAGCAAACTTTAAATTATTAGGTGGATTCTAAATTAAACATAATTAACATAGTTTATCAATCAATGAGACAAAAGGATAGAATACTTCCCTTTTTACCTGAATGGCAGTGAATAGTGAGGGATGGTGTGCATGAATTTAGTAATACAAATCAGAAAAGAAATAACAACAAACAACTTAACATAGAAATAAACTTCATTACACCGAAAAAGAAAATACATTGTTCCAGAGAATATTTAAACAAAGTCAGTACAACTTGAAAGTAGCAACATAAGACATAACAAAGTAAAAGATCAGTCATCCTCTTCTTCATTTTCTTCACTCATAGACTTATCATCATCTTGCTCAAGATAGGGTGGAAATTCAGCTGCTAAGGGTGTGTCATCAAGGGGAATGGTGAATCCAATGGAAGCCAACCATAAATCTCTATAAGGTGGAACTCCTATTTCTTCAGTGTGATCCATATTCAATTTGGTGGCAATCTTTCTCAGCATGAGATCATGGTTCAAGACCATATCATAGGTTCCTAGCTGCATCTTCTTCATAACCTGCAGTTCCTGCATTATCATGGAAATATCAAAAGAAGGACCTGCTCCTGTTGGAGGTGGTGGTGCAAAAGATGTTGGTTGAGGTTGCCTTGGACGCTTGGACTCGTGAGGCATAAAATTGTCAATGTGGTTTATCACCCATTGCTTGTCAATAATCCTTTCAGGCTTTACCTTTGTTAGCTCAGCATAATTCACCATAACTTGATTCTTTTGGGCCAACAGAGTGATAACAGAGCAATATGGCAGTTGGAGATTCTTTTCAAGGTTTTTCATTATCTCCTCCAGTATTAACTCACCCAGATTAACATAGAGGCCTTTTATTAGACAGTAAATCAATACCAACCTCTTAATGGTAATCTTAGTAGCATGCAACACAAGTGGCAAGGATGATAAGACATAGTGACACCATAAAAGGGGAAGGTGATTCAAACAATTTTTCCTGACACTTTTTGGTGCACCATTAGCCCTTGTCAAATATGCAGCTCCTTGTTCACAGCACTCCTCTAATATTTTTTTCCTAAGATTTTCATTTTCAGCCCTATGAAAAATATCCACTTTCCATGTATAGTGACATCCTTCTTCCTCCAATATAGGTACTTTCAACAGCTTGTTCAAAATGTTACCAGTTAGGGGGATGGTAACTCCTCTCAAGAAGGAAGAAAAAGAAAACTTATCCTCTATAGAATGAGTCCTCAGATTGGCATAAAATTCTCTAGTGAGTTCCTGGTAACCATTGCCTAAGTTCTCATTAAAGAACTGTCATTCCCTTTCAATCATAGCAGCTTGCACATTAAAATCAGCACATTTTTCTCCCTCAAGAACCAGAGCTCTATCCCTTATTACTCCTCTGGTTTTAAACTTTTGCTCATAATCTTGGGCGGCTTTAAGATCTCTAAACCTATGCCCATCAAAACTCTCAACTGTCTGAGGTTTATTTCTCTCACTAAGACTTTTACTTATTTTGGGTGGTGGGGAATCAGAGATACTGACAGTAACCACCCCCTTTCCCTTATCTTTTAGGGTTTTCTTCATGTTTTCCACTTCAACAACTTCTTCAGGTTTTTTTAAAAATCTTTGTGATCTTCTTATGATTGTGAGTGTTAAAGATGGTGGTTAAAAAGCCTAAATGGAAATAAGTACAAAAACCAAACAATCACAGCAAACCGAAAAATGTAAGATGAATGGATATGAAGAATGGAAAAAATTTGAACTTGAAACAGTAAGATATTAGCTGTGTAACTAAGAATTGAAAGTAAGAAGTGTAAAGATGGTACCTTTCTAAGGAATCAGAAGTTGTGCCTTTTCCTCTTCAAACCCAAAGTTTCCAGTGTAGAAAGTTACGGTTTGTACACTGAGGGGGTTTTATAACGTTGAACCCACTACCTGAGGTAAGCGTAGCTACGCTACAATCTTGGCGTACCAACGCCCAAATTAAATCACATAGGAAGCATCAGGTATGATATTCGCTTAAGCGTGCTAAACCACGATCAAGCGCCAAACAAACAGTATCAAAGGTCTTCAATATTGGCACTCACGCTCAAGCTCACAGCAGCACGCTTAAGGGAGAACTTGGAACAATACAACCTCAGCCCCGATCACACTCAAGCGTGAGCTTAGGGCGCTTAAGCGTGGCACTTATCTACAAGGCACGCTCAAAACGTGGTCAACAAGGGTCAAGCGCAGATATTTTCTTTCAGGTAGCAGTGGTTACGCTCAGAGCGTGTTGAATCACGCTCAGGCGTGAAATACAAATAGAAGTCATGCATCACGATCACGCTTAAAGCGTGTGGAATGACGCTTAAGCGTGATATGCAACAGGGGATGATTTGCTCAAGCGACGCAAGACACGCTCAAGCGCAAGGAGGAAATCATCAATCACGCTCAACCGCGTTGAATGTTCACTCAAGCGTGAGAATTAGTGGCTCGCAGATGAGCTCACGCTCAGGCGAAGATAATGTCTGCTCAAGCGCGAGTTGCAACAGGGGGTACATAGTATGATCACACTCAAGCTTAATAAGCTTTTGCTTAAGCGTGTAGGAACAATAGAAGCTTCTCGCTTAAGCTCACATGGTTTTGCTTGAGCGAGAAGACAAGACTTTGGTAATTTACGTTCTGTATGAAATTCGCTTAAGAGAAAGATGCTTTACCTGAGCGAAATAAAGGAAATGGATGCACTCGCTTAAGCTCACAGTGTATTCGCTTGAGCGAATGGAAGGATCCAAACCTAGAACAATTCTCGCTTACACATGAATAAATCACGCTCGAGCGACTGGTTTAACATAACAGGCCTCGCTCAGGCGCAAATAGATTTCATCCAAGCGACTGGACAAACAGGAGGTCACGCTTAAGCGCAAATAGATTCGCTCAAGCGAACCAGGGTTCCTGATTCTAATTCTAACTAATGAAATTACAAGTATGTACACTGGAAATTGAGCATATGAACACTCAGACCTTATTCACAAATTTACTAAATTATTCACACTTTATTCACAAACATTTTAGTTTTCTTTTATTATTTCTAACACAAACACCAAATGCAACAATCAAAATGTAGGGTTGCCTCCCTAAAGCGCTTCTTTTAGGTCACTAGCTTGACCTTCTGACATCTAAGATGATGTCTGTAACAACATGGAAGTTTTCTACCTATCAAACTCTCCTCCAAAGTAGAGTTTGAGTCTCTGGCCATTCACTTTAAATGTTCTATCAGTGGCTGGTTCTTTCAATTCAATTGCACCATGAGGGAAGACCTCATTCACAATAAAAGGTCCAGACCACTTAGATCTTAGTTTTCCTGGAAAGAGTCTCAACCTAGAATTAAATAACAAAACCTTATCATCTTTTCGAAACTCTTTTCTATTTATCCACTTATCATGCCACCTCTTAGTTTTCTCTTTATAAATTGATGCACCCTGATAAGCATTGAGCCTAAACTCCTCAAGTTCATAGAGTTTTAGAACTCTTTCCTCTTGAGATTGGTCAAAATGCATGTTTAATAGCTTTGTGGCCCACCATGCCTTATGTTCTAACTCCACAGGAAGATGGAAAGCCTTACCATATACTAACTGATAAGGAGACATGCCAATTGGAGTTTTAAATGTTGTCCTATAGGCCCACAATGCATCATTCAATCTTACAGACCAATCCTTCCTAGACTTCCCTACCACTTTCTCTAATATTCTTTTAATTTCTCTATTAGAAAGCTCAACTTGTCCACAAGTTTGTGGATGGTATGGAGTAGATACCTTACGCAGTACCTCATAGTGTCTCAGGGCTTTTTCCATGATTTTATTGAGAAATGTGACCCTCCATCACTAATGAGGACTCTAGGGACTCCAAATCTAGCGAAAATGTTCTTCTTTATGAACCTAAGCACCACATGTGCATCATTGGTTCTGGTAGGGATTGCCTCTACCCATTTGGAGACATAATCCACAGCAACAAGGAAATATTCATTGGAGAATGACTTTGGGAATGGTCCCATAAAGTCAATGCCCCATACATCAAATAACTTCACAACTAAAATATTTGTCAAAGGCATGCCAGCTTTAGCAGAGAGACCTCCACTTCTTTGACACTTATCACACCTTTGCACATATACTTTAGCATCCTGAAAAATTGTTGGCCAATAAAAGCCACATTGCAAGACTTTTGTTGCTGTTCTGGAGGCACCATGGTGTCCTCCATAATAGGAGTCATGGCAGTGCCACAAGAGTCTTTCTTGCTTAGATTCAGGCACACATCTCCTGATAATTCTATCTACTCCTATCTTATAAAGATATGGATCATCCCAAAGAAAAGTTTTACTGTCATGAAAGAATTTTTTTTTTCATTTGGGCTGTCCACCATTCAGGTACCACAGAGGCACTTTTAAAGTTGTCCATATCAGCATACCATGGCCCTGTGATAATTGCCATCAGTCTCTCATTTGGGAATTCCTCTTTAATCAAGATAGAATCAGATTCACCCTCCAGATAAGAGAGTTGATCAGCCACTGAATTCTCTACTCCCTTTTTATCTCTTATTTCTAAATCAAACTCTTGGAGTAAAAGAACCCATCTGATCAATCTTGGCTTTGATTCTTTTTTAGCTAGCAAGTACTTAATTGCTGAGTGATCTGTATACACAATGACCTTAGCACCAATCAAGTAAGCTCTGAATTTATCAAATGCATACACCACAGCAAGCATTTCTTTTTCAGTAGTGGTGTAATTTATTTGATTCTCATTTAATACTTTGCTAGCATAATAGATCACATGTGTTAATTTTTCTTTCTTTTGTCCTAGCACAGCTCCTACAGCAAAATCACTTGCATCACACATTAGTCCAAATGGTAAAGACCAATCAGGTGCTGTAAGGATCGGAGCTGAAACTAATCTTTGTTTCAAATTTTCAAAAGCCTTGACATAGTATTCATCAAAAACAAAAGCATGATCTTTCACAAGTAAATCAGTCAAAGGCTTAGCTATTTTTGAAAAATCTTTAATAAATCTCCTATAAAAGCCAGCACATCCTAAGAAACTCCTTACTTCTTTCACATTGATTGGAGGAGGAAGTTTTTCAATGATATCAATCTTGGCTCTATCTACTTGAATGCCCTCAGCAGAGATTTTGTGGCAAAGGACTATTCCTCCTTTAACCATAAAGTGACACTTTTCCCAATTAAGGACAAGATTAGTCTCCTGACATCTCACCAGCACCTTAGATAGGTTGCTGAGGCATATATCAAAGCTATTTCCAAATACAGAGAAGTCATCCATAAACACCTCAATGAAATTCTCTACCATGTCCCCAAAAATTGCCAACATACACCTTTGAAAGGTAGCTGGTGCATTGCACAAACCAAAAGGCATGCGTCTATATGCAAGGATTCCATACGGACAGGTAAAGGCTGTCTTCTCTTAATCTTTTGGATTAACCACAATTTGATTGTAACCAGAATAACCATCAAGGAAGCAGTAATACTCATGACCTGATAGTCTCTCAAGTATTTGGTCTACAAATGATAAAGGAAAGTGGTCTTTTCTAGTGGAGTCATTAAGCCTTCTATAATGTATACACATTCTCCAACCTGTAGTTGGTCTAGTGGCAATGACTTCACCTTTTTCATTCTTAACAGTGGTCATCCCTCCTTTCTTAGGCACCACTTGGACTGGACTAATCCAAGCGCCGTCTGAGATAGGATAGATAATTCCTGCATCAAAAAGTTTAACCACCTCTTTCCTTACAGCTTCTTTCATTGTGGGGTTTAATCTTCTTTATGGCTGAACAACAGGGGAATAGTCATCTTCCATTAAAATTTTATGCATACAGAATGATGGACTAATTCCCTTTAAATCAAAAATGTTCCAGCCAATAGCAGATTCATGTTTCCTTAAAACTCCTATCAATTTTTCTACATCCTTATCTTTTAAATCAACATTAATGATTACAGGATGTGATTCATTATCTCCTAAGAACACATATTTCAAATGAGAAGAAAAAGGTTTTAAATCATGTTTTTCTTCAAACACTTCCTTACCTTTCTCAATTTCAGTATTATTTAAATTTTCTTTCTTTTTATTTTCAAAATCACCTACTTCACATGCTTCAAGTAGGTTCAGCAATGCAGAATATGAGTCACTTAACTCCTCAATCTCAGAGTCAAAATCATCCTCTAAAAAGGCTTGTAAAACCTCTTCTTCAGTTTTTAACAGCATAGGAGTCTTATAACAGTTAATTTCTTCAATCATAAAACAATCCATCTTCTCAACTGGATGTTTCATAGCATTAAAGACATTAAAAGTTACTTGCTCCTCTTGAACTCTCAGCATGAGTTCTCCCTTCTCTACATCAATTAAAGCTCTGCCTGTAGCTAAGAAGGGTCTTCCTAAAATCAAAGGAATTTCTCTATCAGCTTCCATATCTAAAACTATAAAATCTGTTGGAAAGATGAACTTATCTACCTTAACTAATAGATCTTCCAGCATCCCATGAGGATATTTGATAGACCTATCTGCCAACTACAAAGACATGCGAGTTGGTTACAGGTCATTAATTCCTAACTTCCTTATTAAAGACAACGGCATCAAGTTTATGCTAGCTCCTAGATCACATAAGGCACTTCCTACATGAACATCCCCTATTGCACAAGGTATTGTAAAAGATCCAGGATCTTCCGGCTTTTGGGGGAGTTTCTTTTGAATAATTACACTAAACTCTTGAGTGAGAGCAATCATCTCATCTCCCTTAAGCTTTCTCTTCTTAGACAGAAGTTCTTTCAAAAATTTAGCATATGAAGGCATCTCTTGCAATGCCTTAGCAAAGGGAATATTTATGTGAAGCTTTTTAACCACATCCAAGAACTTAGGAAACTTTTGCTCCTCTATTTGTTTCTTAAATCTAGGTGGAAATGGAGCATTCTTTAGTTTCTCAGGAGTTAGCTTAGAAGCTTCCTCCAAAATCAAATCAATCTTTTTTTTTTCTTTTGATGAACTTGATTTTCTTTAACTTGGTTTTCTTTTTTTATTCCTGTTTCTACTTCATTTTCAATTCTATTATTATCTTGCTCACTTTCCTGCTCTTTTTCTTTTTCAGTATCTTTTTCTAAACACACTTCATGACTTGGAGGTGGGAGAAGAATTTTTCCACTCCTAGTAGTTATTGCTTTGCAATGTTCCCTTGGATTTACCTCAGTATCTCCAGAAAAATTGCCTAATTGTCTCTCAGCTAATTGTTTTGACAGCTGTCCAACCTGATTTTCTAAATTTCGAATGGACACCTCTTTATTTTTAAAGATGGCCTGAGTGGCCTGAATGAACTGAGATAGCACATTCTCAAGTTCAGACTTTTCCTTAGAAAGAGGGGGAGAAGGTTGTTATGATATATTTGTGGTTTGATTTTGTGGCATATTTTGATTCAAATGTGGACCTTTCTGCTATGAGAAATTGGGGTGATTCCTATAGTTTGGTCATTTACTTTGTAAGCATCGGACACTTAGGTCCCTTAGTAAGTTAATGACCCCGTTAGTCCCCAACGTTGATCACCATCTGAGACTTGGTCCTTCCTGTTAATGGACGTCGTATAACTGTAATAGTTTGGTGATGTGGCTCATCAATGCCACGTAACAAGATGCCACGTAACTATCAAACATCGCCGTTTAGGGTTTAAGGTGCAAATTACGGGAAAATTAAAAGATCAGAGGGGGAGTAAGGGAAATCATAATCCCTAAATTCCTAAATTCCCAAAGAGTAGAGCTCTGTTATCAGGCTTTGCAATTTGTAATTCTCGTAATTTGTCTGGATTCTTGAAGCCCTTAATCGTTATATTTCTTTATGTGGTGGACGTTGTTAGGAGTATAAACCTCGAAGTTCAAGTGCACAGTATAATTGGCAAAGATGGCAGTGCCGGTTGAGGTGAGTATTTAATCTTGTTCTACTTGGGTATGTTTATTTGATGGTTATTGTTTTGTTAGGTTAACGAATATCCTATGTTGATGCAGTGGTGGTGTTATTGTTTTATGTTAATTTTTTGATTTTATAACTTTATTACCTAAAGTATAAAATGAATGGATAGTTTGAATGTGTTTGGTAGGATATTCGTATTATACTCCATTATGGTGGTAGGTTTATTGTTGATGATAAAGGTAGGATAGAAGTGGGAAGGGTTAGACCTTGATTTCATAGATTTTTTTTTCTTTCAATAAGTTTGCTGAGAACCGAGGGTACTATAGACTGTCTAAAATATTCTGGCGTGACCCACTGTTTGATTTGAGTGAGGGGTTAAGGGTGTTGAAAGGTGATATTGATCTATTGAAGATGGTTGCATGTGCTAAGGTTAATCAGGGTTTAGTGGATGTATATTATCAACATCCTCTAGATGAAACAGGGCTGATGGATGTTGATGAAGGGAACCATGTTGAAGATGATGACATAATTACTGGGGTAGGCCAAGAGGAGAACCATAAATCCCCACTCATTACTGGGGAAGAAGTTGAGAAGATGCATGAAGAAATAGATACGTTGGAGAAGGAAAATAAGGTTGAGGTAGGTAAAGGTTCTATGGAAGCTGTAGATACAAACAATGATGAGGCAGAGGTAGAAGTATGAGATAGTTCTAAGCAGATGCAAGGGAAGAAGTCTGAAGGAAAAGAGAAAAGGGAGAAAAAGACTGGTGAAGGGGGTAGTAACAAGCAGCAGCAGAAGAAGAAGAAGAAGAAGAAGACACCGGAAGAGAAGAAAAGGTCAGGAAAAAGAAGACACCGCAAGAGAAGAGAAGGTCAGTTATCCCATCCATACTTGAGAGTGACATGGAACTTGATATTTCATTTGCTGGCCATAAGGATACTGAAGAAAGTAAAGGTTCCAGTGTTGATACATGGGTTTCAGAGGTGTTGAAGACCCTTACATGCTCAGATGATGAAGTTGAATCCAGAAAGGTGTATCCCCAGTTTAATGAGACATCCACATTTGGTCATGTAACATTGGAGTGAGAGATGGAGTTTAGTTCACTTGACGTGTTTAAGCAAGCAGTGAAAGACTATAATAAGCAGTTAGGAAGACAAATTACATGGGTCAAAAATGATAAGGTTGGAGCAAGGGCAAAATGCAAGGACAAAACCTTAATTGGGAGATATTTTATAGCCTGAACCCTATTAGGCACTCCTTTCAGATCAAGACATTCAATGATTACCATTCTTGTGTTAGGGTGCACAAAAATTCAACCTGCGACTAGCAATGGGTAACAGGGAAATTAGTTAACTTTATGAGAAGGCACCCTAATGTCACACATTCTGGAGTGTTTGAGTTATTTAGCAAAAAATACAAAGTGCAGTTAGAAGATAAGATGATTTATAAATCAATGAAAAGGTCTAGAAAAGTGATTGAAGGATCTGAAAAATAGTAGTTTGCCATGCTGTAGGACTATTGATGTAGTGATTCTTGATTTATGAGCTGCGTTGGGTGCAATTGTTGTGTGTGGACTCATACTTAACTGACTTAAAATGTTTATATTTTTTTGGTGAATGATTGAAGAATAAATAAGTGGGAAATCGATATGCTATGCTGCATTACATTAATGTTAGTTAGTCATAATGAGTGAATGTGTGTTAAACTGATTGATGGCTTGATTGAATTAGGAGACTTGACAAAATTACCTGAAGATTAACAGAGGAATATGTGCAGTATTGCTTATCAGTTTTGTAAAAACCTTATGAAAGTAGGATAGTTAATTGATTGATGAGTAATGACGATGAGAATGATGTAGGAGGTCTTGGTAGGGTCTGGAGAATATAAATGTAAATGTTAGTAATGAACAAGGTTGCACTTTTAAAAAAGAGACATGATGAATGAACTTAATGTCCTTACCCCCCGGAATATGGTTGGTAATTGAATAGATGAATAAGAAAGCATGTAAATGATTGTTGTCCTTGATCGTAAAGATGGATGTTTGAAAATAAAGAAATTGTGCCTTTATGACTAATGCTAAATCTCCAAGTCATTAATTTGGTTGGAAAATCTTGAATTAATATTCACTTATTGTATGACTCTCAGAGGATTTATTCTTTTGGCAAGCACACCAATCGTTAAATTTGTAATATATTTGATCATTCCCACAGGGATTGTGGTAATTACCACAATCTTAGACTTGTACAAGCTGAACTAACGCAATACAGACAGAATTCATTCTGTTTTTGTTGTTTTATATTTTTAATGTTTTTGTATTTTCAGAGACAGTACGAAAGATGAAATGTGAGTAATGGAAGATAGGTTAGGATTGCTTCAGTTTACAATTTCATCAAGAAACATGCATTTAAGGTTCAATCAAGCTTCAGACTCAAGAGGACAATCCATAGATGGTTACTCCCTAATTCTTTAGATGAATAACACAGATTCCTAAGCATTAAACCCTAATCCCTTAGGTGCTCAATTAACAGAGAAATCTAATGCGAAATTGGGGGTTGAACCCTAACTATTCACCTAATTACTAGGCCTGAATTAGTTAGGAAGTGAGAAGTTACCTAAGCTTCAACCATGATTCCTCACTGGTGAGTTTCTTCATCAGATCTGGATTTGTCAATCCAGCAGAGTAGATCCACTCCTCAGCTTGTTCTCCTCTTGATTTAGAAGTTGACTTCCTCAATACACTTTCAAGAATTCATTGTAAACCTTCACAATCCCAACCCTAGGGGTTTAGAAACCCATGGAAATGGATTCTGTCGAAGGAATGTGGAGAGACATGAATAAGAGAATTTAGAGAGAGAAAAGAATTAGAGAGATATTGCAAATGGGCAAATGAATTGTGTTCTGTATTCTGCCTCCTTCGTCCTTCTTTTTACAGAGTATGTACAAATATATATATATATAGGTATCTAGCTAACTAACTCAATTAATTACAAAGAAGATTAAATTAATAATTAAACTAACTAAACTAAATACATAATTACAAATAAGTAAATAATTACAACTTGATACTTAAATTATTAATGAATAGTAGCAGTGCATCAGGCAATAGGAATAGAAATGGTTTAAAACTTCTTTTGGAGGGAAAAACAGCTTTTAAATAACCACCTTCACGCTTGAGCGTGAAGGACTCACGCTTGAGCGCGCTCGTGTTATTCACTGCAGTATTGCTTTCACGCTTAAGCATGATGGAGAAGCTTGGGCGTGAGTGATGTTTTGGAGTCACGCTTGAGCGTGAGCTTGCTCGCTTGAGCGAGGTCGTGCTCTCCTATCTTTCTTTTCACGTACTTTGCATGGATCTCTCGCTTGAGCTTGCAGCCTTCAAGCTTGAGCGTGAACTGCTCCTGCACATGCAAACAAATGAATTCCTAGCGTTTGTACGCTGGCTGTCCAGCGTTTGTACGTTGGGTTAGTGAATTTATAGATAAACATAATTTCTTAACTAATTACTATTTTTAATCATTTTCTTACCTAAATTAAACACTTTTGAAATAAATAAATAAAATAAGAATTATTGACAATTTATTAAATAATAATGCCAAACTAAACAATATTTAATGAATTGAGCTAAATAAAAGATGAAATAATTAAGTCTTTTTAAGACTTATCAATGACCTTGAAATATTTTCTATTTGAGCAGTATTTAATGATATTATAATATTACTATTATTATTGTTGTTATTATTATTATTTTAAGTATAATATTATAATGGTCAGACAATTTTGATTTGATCCTTTTTAAATTGGTAGATATTAATTTATCCCTTAATATATATATATATATATATATATATATTTGTGTGTGTGTCTTGAAAATAACTATATGCAGGCATATATGTATATATATGTATATAGATATATATGAGTGCGTGGTGTAACACCCTAATTAATTGCAACTAAAAATTCCAAAAATATGAGAAAATTTTTCACAAAACAGTCCCGTATTATTCGATATATGAGGGAGCAGGCAAGGGAAGAACGAAAAGCATTCACACGCACATAGCAACCTACAGGGAAACTAAAACTGGGGCCGGCTCAATGGGTTTATCGTAACGCACCAACACTAGGGCGGATTGCACAACACCGTTTATTCGCTCAGACGGGGTCTGACACCGTCCAGGCGGAGTATGGTAATGCAGCAGCGGATAGAGGAGATTTCGCAATGAGGCTTCCCTTCGAGTAATACTGGTCACTCAACGGGAGGAATAGATAAGGGAAATATGTTAATACATTCACACGCGTAGCATTCGGTGGAAGGCGGAGTTAGAATCATCCTACTTGGCTAGGCGGGGTATATTTATCTTGGGCGGGCTGTCCTAGTTACTTGGGCGAGATATGACGCCGCCTAACGAAATCTACATAACGCCTCTTTAACACAACTACAAGGTAATTTTCCTCCATCGGGTATGGACAAGGGTTCACTAAGTAAATCCTCACACTCGCATTTCACTCAGAAAAATGAGAAGTTACAGGGTACATATACGTTAGTAGGTTGTGGAGAAAGGAGGGATCTGAACCTATTCCACCCAGCTCAACTAAGTATGACGACGCCTGGGCGGACTTAGCCATAACGCCCAATTCGGGGTCAACATCGGGGTCTGGATTGTGTTAGCATCACAACGGATAGGAAAGGATAATGGTCGATATCTCACTCTGGTAATTACTCGCTTCAGCGTGAGTCCTCGCGCTTGGGAGAATTGCTCCCACACTTCGGGCGGGGTACGACTCCGCCCAGCGTATCCGACATAAATTTTCCTAAGACAATTCTCGGTTCACTCAGACTTAGCTATAACCTGCTCAATCAGACTACCCCTGCGTATCTATTAAAGCATAATTAGGAAACAAGGCAGCACATAGCATCATACACACCATAACCATACATCCATATATATATAAAAGTGCATGTCAATATTTACAATACAAAATCGGACTTCTCCTTGCCCGTAAAGTTCTATTCATCCCCAAAACATTAACATCCGGTATGAGCCAGTCCGGGCTTAATCTAACAACACCTTAATTAAACCTTCCAAATGCATCAGCACTCCGCCCAGCATTCCAGCTCTGCTTCTGATCCTCCTCACGAGAGACATTCACTGAAAATGGCCACTGCAGGGGTGAGCTTTTACATGTAAAATGATACTCACAGACTCGGTATCAGCGTCAGTACACGCTCCTGCTATCACTCAACCTTTCTCAAGTAACCAAATTCATACAATTCAAACAACATTCATGACACACATAATTCACAGAGTTTATTCCACATCTAAATATATATTCATGCATTCAAAATCATACACATGCACATACATAGATTTATACATCACCACAATCAGCCTTATTTCTATATGCATGCCTGCGGATCCGACTCGGGTAAAGACTCTCAGTTACGGCCCCCTTTTCTTTTGGCCCCTCGTCCCTCAGCTCTTACCAGGTGGCACCGGCCTCCCCACGGCGTCTCGAGACTCTCTTCTCTAGCTCCAACGGCTACCACGAGCTCTATTGGGATCTAGCCAGGGTTGGTAACTGGAAGTCGTTTCCCTTGGGGTTCTTGACCTTCCATAGGTCACCCCACTCTTGCTCATGCAACTAACACATTCATTATTACACATCATCGCGCCATGAACACCTTACCGTAGTCATTAAGTAAGAACGAATATCCCCCACTACTCGTCATCATTCAGTCAGTCACACCAGCGCATGTTACAATCGGTCATCAGACTAACAACATTGAGCAATCCAATTAAGAACATGCACATACATACTTTTCATAGTGACAACAAAATAGATCCATCATTATCATCCACGAGCAGGCTACACCATCGCCACGAAGATCACTATCAGAATCTCAAATCATGCATCAGTTTTAGTAATTGTGAATACATGCACACATGCACAGCATCAGTTCTAATGATTATAAAAACATGCACACACACACACCCGCACTCAGCAATACATTCATCCGATACCGTTCTTAGACCATGCATTCGACATGCAAGCGCCCCCTACCTTTAGAAGAATCCTCAGAAACCTTTCTGTTCTCGTTGTTGGGTCCGACGTCTTTCTCCTGGTTCGTTCGGTCTTCCTTGGCTTGTCGTATCCTGCGCCTGATTCTGGGATGAAGTGTGGTCCGTTCTCCAGTACTGCAACCCAGACCTCCAGGAGCGAAGAGTAAGATAGAAGAAGAAGAAAGATGAAGACGAAGGGAGGAAGTAGAGAATGAAGTGACGGAGAAGGGAGTCTGAAGAAATAGCAAGTGCGTTTTTCCGCCAAGGGCTCACGCTTATATATATATATATGTATGTGCGCAGTAAAAGAAGAGTGGGATGGGAGAGTGCGTGTCCAGCAGTCACGTGCACTCCACCCCATCCCCTGACCACCACCATTTTTAATATTTTAATGGCTTAATCCTAAGTAGTTAAATGCAATTAACAGTTATTTCTTAGTTAAAAATCAAATCTTAATGGTTTATTCTTCATTCAGCATTAAATTTTAAAACGGGGATGTTACAGTTCTCCCCCACTGAAAAAGAATTTCGTCCCCGAAATTCAGTCGGTACTTACCTAGGTAAACAATTCGGGGTACTGCTGTCGCATGGCGTCTTCGCGTTCCCACGTGTAGGAGGTGGTCTTGCCTTGCTGCCACTCCACCTTAACCAGCCTTACGTTCTTGTTTCTTAAGCGTTTTACCGATTGATCCACGATTCCAACCGGTGTAGTCACAGTGGTTAGGTCTTCCTTGATCTCTACCTCGTCGTCAGGCATCGTGTGGCTGGGGTCATGCAAATACTTCCTTAGCTGAGACACATGAAAAACGTTGTGTAATCGGGACAAGTGAGTTGGTAACGCGAGGCGGTATGCCACGGAGCCAATCCGTTCTACTACCTCATAAGGTCCGATGTAGCGAGGGCTTACTTCCCACTTTTTAAGGCTCGTCCAACTCCTTTACTCAGAGAGGTTCTCAGAAACACTCGATCTCCGACTTGAAATTCCAATGGCTTGATGCGTTTGTCATGGTAGCTCTTCTGCCTGTCTTGTGATGCTTTCATCTTCTCCCTTATTACTCGGATCTGTTCTATGGTTTGCTTCACGATGTCTGGTCCCAGTAATAGACTTTCACCCGCTTCCGACCAACAGAGTGGGGTTCGGCATCTACGCCCATATAATGCCTCGTAAGGTGCCATGCTAATGCTGTGATGATGGCTGTTGTTGTACGTAAACTCGATCAAGGGAAGGTACTGCTCCCAGTCCCCACCGTACTCTAACACACACGCTCTCAATAAGTCTTCTAGACTCTGAATTGTTCGCTCGGATTGTCCATCCGATTGGGGGTGGTAGGCAGAACTAAGCCAAAGCTTCGTCCCCAATTCTTGATGCATGCTGGTCCAAAACCTGGACGTAAATCTAGGGTCCCTATCTGAGACGATGGAAGTAGGTATGCCATGCAGTCGGATAACTTCTTGAATGTAGATTCGAGCCAATTTATGCAATGGGTACTTCATATTTACAGGTAAGAAGTGTGCACTCTTCGTCAATCTGTCAACAATGACCCAAATAGCATCATGGCCCGCTCGGTTTTTGGGTAATCCCATGATAAAATCCATCGCAATTGAGTCCCATTTCCACACGGGGATCTCTAGAGGCTGCATTGCACCGTACGGTTTTTGGTGCTCTACCTTTGATTTCTGACAAGTGATACACCGGGCCACGTACTCCGCCACATCCTTCTTTAGTCCGGGCCACCAAAACTGTCTCCTCAAGTCGTGGTACATTTTCGTGGTTCCTGGGTGAATGCTGAGTAGGCTTTTGTGGGCTTCATCAAGCACCATTCTTCTCAATCTTCCTTCACTTGGTATGTATATTCTGTTTCTCACCCGGAAGATCCCATCTGACCCCTCTGCCAAGGATAAATCCTTTCCTTTAGCCTGAATTTCCTTCATTTCAGCTAGGTAAGAGTCCGCTTGTTGCTGTTTGTACACGGATTTTAAGAATTTGTTGGCAATCCTCAACGTACCGATTGTCATCTTCTGAGAGGAAGGGGCGTCAACATGCAAGTTCATGTCTCGGAATCACTCCAACAACTCAACTTCTTTTGCCATCAAGGCTGCTATGTGGAGGGATTTTCGACTCAATGCGTCCGCTACGACATTTGCCTTACCTGGGTGGTATTTCAACTCGAAATCATAGTCCTTCAAAAACTCAATCCATCTTCTCTGCCTCATGTTCAGCTCCTTTTGGTCGAATAGGTATTTGAGGCTCTTATGATCGCTGTACACTTCAAATTTGGATCCGTACAAGTAATGCCTCCAGATTTTCAATGCAAAAACTACTGCTGCCAACTCCAAGTCATGGGTCGGATAATGCTGTTCGTGGGGTCTCAATTGTCGAGAGGCATATGCTATCACTCGATCCTTCTACATGAGTACACATCCTAGTCCGAGTCCGGACGCGTCACAATAGACCACGAAGCTTTCTCGTAACTCAGGTAATGCCAACACCGGAGCAGTTGTCAACTTATTCTTCAGTTCTTGGAAGCTGCTCTCACACTCCGGACTCCACACAAAAGGAACGTTCTTTCGAGTCAATTTAGTCAGGGGTAATGCCAACTTAGAAAAACCTTCGATGAACCTTCTATAATAACCTGCCAAGCCCATAAAACTCCTTATTTCCGAGATCGATCTGGGCCTCTCCCATGCCATTACAGCAGCTACCTTCGCAGGATCCACCGAGACGCCTCGCTTGGAGATCACATGCCCGAGGAAGTGGATCTCATCCATCCAAAATTCACACTTTGAAAGCTTTGCAAACAATTGCTTCTCCTTCAACACTTGGAGTACCGTCCTGAGATGTCCTTCATGCTCTTCAGATGTCTTAGAATAAACTAGAATATCATCGATGAAGACAACAACAAACCGATCTAAGAAGGAGTGGAATATGCTGTTCATGTAATTCATGAAAACAGCAGGGGCGTTTGTCACACCGAACGGCATCACTACATACTCATAGTGACCATACCTAGTCCTGAAGGCAGTTTTAGGAATGTCCGAGTCCTTCACTCGGATTTGGTGATATCCCGATCGTAAGTCGATTTTCGAGAAGACTGAGGCTCCACGCAGCTGGTCAATTAAATCATCAATTCTAGGCAGTGGGTATCGATTCTTGATTGTGAGTTTGTTAAGCTGTCGATAATCTATACAAAGTCTCATGCTGCCATCCTTCTTCTTAACAAGTAGCACAGGTGCGCCCCATGGTGACACGCTTGGTCTAATGAACTGCTTCTCAAGTAACTCATCCACTTGTTTCTTCAACTCTACCAATTCAGTTGAGGACATTCTGTAGGGTGCACTGGAGACCGGTTCGGCTCCAGGGATCAAGTCTATAGAGAATTCAACTTCTCTATTGGGAGGCACACTCGGGACGTCCTCTGGGAACACGTCTGGGAATTCGCAGACAACCGGAATTTCGTTCACTAGGGGCTCATTCTCATCTTTGGTTAGACAAAGCATCATAAATAGTTGGGTTATACCTAGTACCGTGCCATCTTCAGTGGGTTGTTTTGGGAAAACTATCTCTCGGTTTCTACAATCTACTAATACCTTATTGGCTGAAAGCCAATCTATTCCAAGCACAATATCAAGACCCTTTAAGGGCATGCAAATCAGATCGAAGGTGAAACTCCGATCATACAACTCAAATGCTACATTTTTACATATTGACGATGTGAACACACTAGGGCCAGTGGGGCTGGCCACTTCCAAAGTCCGGTTCATAGACATAGTTGGTAGCTTCAACCGTTTCACGCACTCATCAGCTATAAAAGAATGGGTTGCTCCCGAATCGAAAACAACATTAAGCGTATTCATTTCAAGTGAGCACTTACATTGTACTAGATCGTTTGCTGGTGCAACATCCTCTACATTGATGGTGTAGATCCTTCCTGTCGCTGTTGGGCCGGTGTTCCTCTCTCGGCTGTTCGGGGCACGCATCATATTTCCTCTGGTTCCGTTGCCTCTGCCACCAGGTCGTTGGTTATCATTCACTCTGGTTCGATCTTGAAATCCTCCTTGACGCACATTGGTGTTTGCCTGGCGGAGTTGGGGGCAGTCCGGGCGAACGTGTCCCTTCTCTCCGCAGTGGTAGCATTTAACATTTGTATCATTGCATTCCTTAGCAAAATGATCACCACCGCATTTAAAGCATCCGCCATACCTTGGTCGCCCACTCATCTGTCTCCCTCGGTCATTATGGTTCTGATATCTGGTGAAGGGTTCATTCCTCCTCACGTTCCCTGGCCTCTTGAAACGTGATTGCTGAGGCCTCAGGTGCTGGTTGGCTCTGCTGCACTGGCCCGAATGGGCCCTGTCATTCTCTTCGAATATTCTACACTTGTTCACTAAGGCAGGGAAACTCCGGATTTCATGGTATCTGCAGGCCCTCTTGATATCCGATCTCAGTCCGTTCTCAAACTTAAGACACTTGGAGTGCTCCGTTCCTGGCTGCTGGAAGGGCGGATAGAATAGGCACAATTCTTCAAATCTGGTCGCGTATTCTTCCACAGTCATGGAGCCCTGTTTTAACTCCATAAACTCCAGCTCTTTCCGACTCCTCACTGTATCGGGAAAGTATTTGTCTAGGAAGCAGGCCTTGAAATCGTTCCACGTCAGTTGATTGTCATCTTCGGGGAATCGGCTCCTGGCTATCTTCCACCAATTCTCCGCTTCATCTCGCAGCATATACACTGCGCATTCCACCTTCTGGGCTTCGGTACAGCGAAGACCCCTAAAAATTCTCTCTAATTCCTGAGTCCACTTGAACGCCGCCTCAGGGTTCCGTCCTCCTAAAAATTCACTCGGCTTCCTCTTCCGGAAGCGGTCCAGCACATGGCCATCCTCAGGTTGAGTTTGGCCTTGCCTTTCAAACACATCAGCAAGGCGTTGGAATGCTGTGGCTATAGCCTCCATACTTTGACGATGCGCCATTCCTTATCCTGAAATTGACATTTAAGGATAAGTATACGGAGCCACTTACTACCGATCTAGTTATTAGTCCAACAATTAATAGCTTAGCACATTATGTCATTCACCTAAGTCATACACACAATCGGACCAGGGGGAAACAACCCCTTGTCCTCAAGACAATCATCAATCAGGTCAACCAGCATCAGAACAATTTCAACCATTCAATCAAAAAGACACAACCACCACCGCTTACACTTGGTAAGCATACTTTGGCCTTGGACTTTTCGGTCCGCTCTGATACCAAAATGTAACACCCTAATTAATTGCAACTAAAAATTCCAAAAATATGAGAAAATTTTTCACAAAACAGTCCCGTATTATTCGATATATGAGGGAGCAGGCAAGGGAAGAACGAAAAGCATTCACACGCACATAGCAACCTACAGGGAAACTAAAACTGGGGCCGGCTCAATGGGTTTATCGTAACGCACCAACACTAGGGTGGATTGCACAACACCGTTTATTCGCTCAGACGGGGTCTGACACCGTCCAGGCGGAGTATGGTAATGCAGCAGCGGATAGAGGAGATTTCGCAATGAGGCTTCCCTTCGAGTAATACTGGTCACTCAACGGGAGGAATAGATAAGGGAAATATGTTAATACATTCACACGCGTAGCATTCGGTGGAAGGCGGAGTTAGAATCATCCTACTTGGCTAGGCGGGGTATATTTATCTTGGGCGGGCTGTCCTAGTTACTTGGGCGAGATATGACGCCGCCTAACGAAATCTACATAACGCCTCTTTAACACAACTACAAGGTAATTTTCCTCCATCGGGTATGGACAAGGGTTCACTAAGTAAATCCTCACACTCGCATTTCACTCAGAAAAATGAGAAGTTACAGGGTACATATACGTTAGTAGGTTGTGGAGAAAGGAGGGATCTGAACCTATTCCACCCAGCTCAACTAAGTATGACGACGCCTGGGCGGACTTAGCCATAACGCCCAATTCGGGGTCAACATCGGGGTCTGGATTGTGTTAGCATCACAACGGATAGGAAAGGATAATGGTCGATATCTCACTCTGGTAATTACTCGCTTCAGCGTGAGTCCTCGCGCTTGGGCGAATTGCTCCCACACTTCGGGCGGGGTACGACTCCGCCCAGCGTATCCGACATAAATTTTCCTAAGACAATTCTCGGTTCACTCAGACTTAGCTATAACCTGCTCAATCAGACTACCCCTGCGTATCTATTAAAGCATAATTAGGAAACAAGGCAGCACATAGCATCATACACACCATAACCATACATCCATATATATATAAAAGTGCATGTCAATATTTACAATACAAAATCGGACTTCTCCTTGCCCGTAAAGTTCTATTCATCCCCAAAACATTAACATCCGGTATGAGCCAGTCCGGGCTTAATCTAACAACGCCTTAATTAAACCTTCCAAATGCATCAGCACTCCGCCCAGCATTCCAGCTCTGCTTCTGATCCTCCTCACGAGAGACATTCACTGAAAATGGCCACTGCAGGGGTGAGCTTTTACATGTAAAATGATACTCACAGACTCGGTATCAGCGTCAGTACACGCTCCTGCTATCACTCAACCTTTCTCAAGTAACCAAATTCATACAATTCAAACAACATTCATGACACACATAATTCACAGAGTTTATTCCACATCTAAATATATATTCATGCATTCAAAATCATACACATGCACATACATAGATTTATACATCACCACAATCAGCCTTATTTCTATATGCATGCCTGCGGATCCGACTCGGGTAAAGACTCTCAGTTACGGCCCCCTTTTCTTTTGGCCCCTCGTCCCTCAGCTCTTACTAGGTGGCACCGGCCTCCCCACGGCGTCTCGAGACTCTCTTCTCTAGCTCCAACGGCTACCACGAGCTCTATTGGGATCTAGCCAGGGTTGGTAACTGGAAGTCGTTTCCCTTGGGGTTCTTGACCTTCCATGGGTCACCCCACTCTTGCTCATGCAACTAACACATTCATTATTACACATCATCGCGCCATGAACACCTTACCGTAGTCATTAAGTAAGAACGAATATCCCCCACTACTCGTCATCATTCAGTCAGTCACACCAGCGCATGTTACAATCGGTCATCAGACTAACAACATTGAGCAATCCAATTAAGAACATGCACATACATACTTTTCATAGTGACAACAAAATAGATCCATCATTATCATCCACGAGCAGGCTACACCATCGCCACGAAGATCACTATCAGAATCTCAAATCATGCATCAGTTTTAGTAATTGTGAATACATGCACACATGCAAAGCATCAGTTCTAATGATTATAAAAACATGCACACACACACACCCGCACTCAGCAATACATTCATCCGATACCGTTCTTAGACCATGCATTCGACATGCAAGCGCCCCCTACCTTTAGAAGAATCCTCAGAAACCTTTCTGTTCTCGTTGTTGGGTCCGACGTCTTTCTCCTGGTTCGTTCGGTCTTCCTTGGCTTGTCGTATCCTGCGCCTGATTCTGGGATGAAGTGTGGTCCGTTCTCCAGTACTGCAACCCAGACCTCCAGGAGCGAAGAGTAAGATAGAAGAAGAAGAAAGATGAAGACGAAGGGAGGAAGTAGAGAATGAAGTGACGGAGAAGGGAGTCTGAAGAAATAGCAAGTGCGTTTTTCCGCCAAGGGCTCACGCTTATATATATATATATGTATGTGCGCAGTAAAAGAAGAGTGGGATGGGAGAGTGCGTGTCCAGCAGTCACGTACACTCCACCCCATCCCCTGACCACCACCATTTTTAATATTTTAATGGCTTAATCCTAAGTAGTTAAATGCAATTAACAGTTATTTCTTAGTTAAAAATCAAATCTTAATGGTTTATTCTTCATTCAGCATTAAATTTTAAAACGGGGATGTTACACGTGGTTTTAAGGACAACATTCTATTTACGCAAGAACCCTACCTTATGACTAAATGTAGAGAGAAAGATTAAGAAAACGGTGATATGCATTCATGCATCATTTGCATTAGTGTAAGATATGTTGAAATTCATAGCCAGTTGCACTACAGTGAGGGGTACATTGGAAAACCCCAGAGTCGCGGCTCAACAGCGAGAAGCCTTAGGGGTATCCTTGGGTTAGGCGTCCATGGCTCGATATGGCCCCTGATGGCCGGATAGTTTATGGAAAACCTAGGATACCATGACTCAGACTAGTGGTTTCTATGGTCGTGTAGTGTGAGTTTTAGGTATGTTACCACACCTGGGGCGTGAGGTGGGATCCCTATTGATGATAAGGATAGACTGCGGTCTGTATACCGTTGTTATTGATGGAAGAGAACTCGAAAGGACTCCAGCCGCACTAGTTTACCACGACAGTTGTTCCTCCCAGTAGACGTACTATGGAGATGTGATGGTGATGATGTTGATGATGAGATTGATGGGCCCCATTTGTATGCATATGAGTTGAATGGAGAAGGTGATTAAAAATAGTTGATTCATGCATTGAATTTGTTTGACTAACTATATTACATCAATGTTTATAGGTTAAATATTATGCGGTGACTATGTTCTTTAATGAGAATCATGCATGTATGATTGACTGGTCTCATAAGGGATATTTAGTGGGTTTGTGCCTAGAAATAACTTGTTGTGTGTATTAATGTAATTGTCTGGTCTATATTCACAAGACTTCTGTGAGTCTTATTATTGCTGTGTTGCAACAGGTTTTGATAATGACAAATAAGAATCAAGAACAAACATAATAATTACGGATAAATTAATTATGTTTGATGATGTAAAAATGATGAACTCCAAAAGAATGATTCAAGGCATTTATAGAGGCTTAAAACTAGTGAAATATATTCATCAAAGTGCCTAAGGACCAAAACAACAAGGCTATATGCAATAACATGTCAAAAGGAATACCAAGTACATGAAAAATGAAGCATCAACATGATGAATCAATTCAAGCCTATGCTGAATTGGTTCATGCGTAAATGAAAGGCCAAAGATGTGATTTTGTCAAGCTTGAATTGATTCACCAACCTCCTGAATCGATTCATACGATTAAAATTGCCCAGTAACTTTAAAATTCCATCAATGAATCGATTTATATGCAATGCAAATTGATTCATACACTGATTGAAGTCCAAAAACACTAGATGAATCGATTCTTGAATAGATTCATCCAGTGTAAATTTGAAATTTGAAATTTGAATACTGACAGAATTGCAGAATTTATGGGAACCTCTCACTGCTTCAAATTTCAATCAATCAAGCTGCCAATTTACAAATTCAAGGTCAGGAAACATGTGCAAGGAAACAAGGAACTTAAATCATGGAATGTTTTTAGGAAATTTTCCTGAGAAGGAATTAAAAATTAGGGAAATTGCATGAATCCTTGCCTATAAATAGAAGAGAAGCTAAAGGCCAAACACACACCAAGCAAGCAACAAAAATATTAAGCTTCCTTCTCTATTCTTATTTCTTGGCTATTTACTCTTTGTTTCATTTCCTTTGCAATTAATTTTTGAGAGTTATATTGTGAGAAAATTATTTTCTTGAGTGCTAAAGTTGCATATCCTTTTCTAAGAGAGGAAAATGTTTTTCAAGTGATTAAAATTTGTATATCCACTCTATTGAGAGAGTCACACTTGTAAAATCACGTACACAAATTCTGAGAGTTTTTGGGTTGGGTTTCAACTTTGTAATTGAGAGATTATGAGATTGGGTGGGTTGCTCTCTTTGCTTGTGAGGATTAAGTTTTTGAGTGTGAGACACTAAGAAGCTGTAATTGCTCAAAGCTTGTATCTCAAATTCTCAGTAGTGGAATCCTTCAAGTGGGTTGCTTGACGGCGAGACGTACATCGGTGTGGTGGAACTCGTTATATCAGTTTGCAAACCTTTCTTCCTTAAACTCCTTTATTATTGTGATTTAATTTGCTTGGTAATTTAAAGCGCACTAATAACTTGATATAAATTGCTTAATTAATTATTTAGATTAATTTGTTTGAATTAATTGTGTTAAAATCGATTATTATTTTCTAAGTGCTAAAATAGCTCCGTAATTAATTTGATATTATTACTTGCTCTTTTGTGTAATATTCTTATTTATCAAATTGATTACAAAAGAATTAATTTCAAAAGCATTCAAACGAAAATTTTTAATACTCAATTCACCCCCCTCTTTAGTAATTGAGGCCACTTGGTTAATAAGTGGTATCAGAGCTTGACTCTTGGTTGATAAAGCTGAACAGCTTCAAGAGATAAAGATGGCCTTTACCTCATGTAACATGTTTCCCGAGGGTGGTGCTACAAATAGACCTCCTACTTTCAATGGGGAAGGTTATGCTTTTTGGAAAGAGAGAATGAAAATTTTTGTTCAATCAATTGATTTAAAAGTTTGAAATTCTATTGAAAATGGTCCTTTTACACCTATTCATATTGTTGATGGTAGACAAATTGAAAAACCCATGGATGATTGGACTAGTGATGAGGAAAAGAAAGTACAGTATAATTATAAGGCTAAAAATCTTATTACTCTTGTATTAGGTCCTGATGAATTCTTTAGAGTAGTAACATGTAAACTAGCAAAGAAATGTGGGATACTCTTCAAATAACTCATGAAGGGACTAGTGATGTAAAGGATTCAAAGATTAGCACACTCACTAGCCAATATGAAAGTTTTAGGATGAACTATGGTGAAACTATTTTAGAACTTCAAAAACGTTTTACCTTGATTATTAATCATCTTATCACTCTTGGAAAATCCTACTCTAATAAAGAACTTATTCATAAAGTCTTGAAAAGTCTTACTAGGGAATGGCAACCTCTTGTCACCGTGATCAAGTAATCTCCAAACATCAATGACATGTCTCTTGCCACATTGTTTGGAAAACTTTAAGAACAAGAGCAAGAATTAAAGGACTTAAAAAATACGGAGGAAGAAGAAAAGTCTTCCAAGAAGAAGGGGCTAGCTCTTAAGGCCACTTCAATTGAAGAAGATGAATCTGAAAATGACCAAGAAGATAATGATGAGTTAGGCTTATTTGTGAAGTGGTTCGAAAAGTTCATGAGAAACAAAAGATTCCAAAAGGGATGACACTGAGGTGAGCAGTTCAGATGAATCTGAAAATGAGGAAGCAAACCTCTGCCTCATGGCCAACCATCAAGACAAAGATGATGAGGTAATCCTCCATGAATTAGATAGAGATGAATTGCTTGATGCCTTGTATGATAAGTTTGTTAAAATTTCTAGTAAGTACAAATTATCTAGAAAAACCATAGAAACTCTTGAGATGCATCTTATTGAACAAGTAAAAGAAAATGAGATCTTAAAAAAGAAAGTAGTAGATACTCAAGAATTCTCTAAAACCAAACCACGTGAATTTGTCAAGAAATGTGATGCATTAGAAAAGAAAGTTTTAGACTTAAGCAAAACTTTTGAAAGATTCACAAATGGTAGAGATAATCTTGATGCATTACTTGGTAAACAAAGATGCATATTTAACAAATCCAGTTTAGGATTTAATCCCCCTATGAAAGAAAAACATTACAAGAATTTCTTTATACCTCCTAGAGCATCATCATTACCTTCTATGAAATGCAACTATTGTGGTGTTAAAGGTCATAGTGCTTTAGATTGTAATGTTAGGAAGTTTGGACTAAAGGTTGTAAGAAAGGTGTGGGTTCCTAAAGGAACATTACCACAAACCAACCAAAAAGGACCCAACATAAAATGGGTACCAAGTTCTCTAACTTAACTTGTTTTGTAGGTATGCTTCAAGGCAAGCAACACCCATTGGTACTTGGATAGTGGGTGTTCCAATCATATAACGGGAGACAAAAGTAAGTTTATATCACTTACTACACGAAATAAAGGATGTGTTACATACAGAGACAACACGAAGGGAAGAATACTAGGAATCAGAAATGTTGGTAAAAACTCTTCCACTTCTATAAATGATGTATTATATGTTAAAGGACTTAAAAATAACTTGCTTAGTATTAGTCAATTATGTGATAAAGGCTATAAAATTATTTTTGAATCAAATTGTTGCATAATTGAAAATAAACTAAACAAGGAAATAAAATTCGTTGGCCAAAGAATCAATAACATCTATATGATTAATCTTGATTGTTTGTCTTCAAATGATGTGCAATGTTTCTTGACTAAAGAGGATGAATCATGGCTATGGCATAGAAGAATAGCTCATATTCATATAGATCACTTAAATAAACTTTTTTCTAAAGATCTAGTAATTGGATTACCAAAGCTTAAATTTGAAAACAAATTTTGTGATGCATGCTAAAAAGGAAAACAAGTAAAGGTCTCTTTTCAAGTAAAAATGTTGTTTTTAGCATATGGACTTGTTTAGACCTTTACAACTTTTACTTGATAAATATGTCTCTTTTCAAGGAAAACAAGTAAAGGTCTCTTTACAACTTTTACATATGGACTTGTTTAGACCTTTTAGGGTCAAAAGCTTTGGTGGCAATTATTATGGACTTGTGATTGTTGATAACTATTCTAGATATACATGGACATTTTTTCTTACAAAAATGAAGCATATCAAGCATTTAAGAAACTTGCCAAGATTATCCAAAATGAACGAAATTTAAAAATTACATCCATACGAACCGATCATGGGGGAGAATTTGAAAATGAACCTTTTGAAAAATTTAGTGAAAAATTTGGCATTGAATATAATTTTTTGGCTCCAAGAACTCCAAAACAAAATGAAGTTATTGAAAGGAAAAATCGATCTTTAACGGAGCTCGCAAGAAATATGTTGAATGAAAATAATATTGCCAAACATTTTTAGGTCGATGCGGTAGATACCGCTTGTTATGTAATGAATAGATGTTTGATTAGGCCTATTTTAAAGAAAACCCCCTATGAGCTTTATAAAGGAAGAAAACCAAATATTTCTTATTTTCATGTGTTTGGATGCAAGTGCTTTGTTTTAAACAATGGAAAAGATAATCTCGGCAAATTCGATGCAAAGTTTGATGAAGCAATTTTTCTAGGTTATTCATCAACTAGTAAAGCTTATCGACTCTTTAACAAATGAACTTGTACAATTGAAGAGTCCATACATGTCAAATTTGATGAACTTAACCAAAATTCTCCGAAGAAGGAAATTGATGATCTTGTAGGTACTTTCCAAGAGATGACCTTAGAAAATAAATAAGAGGTCAAAGAAGAACCAATCCAAGGCAAGGAGCCTCAACAAAAGGATTGGATCACATCAAAAGACCATCCCTTGGAAAACGTCATAGGTGAATTAACCAAAGGTTTAAGTACTCATAACGCCATAACAAATGCGTGTAATCATCTAGCATTCGTATCACAAATTGAACCCAAAAATATTGATGAAGCTATTATTGATGAATATTGGATGTTGGCTATGCAAGAGGAATTAAATCAATTTGAAAGAAACCAAGTTTGGGAACTTCTGCCAAGACCGAATGATCATCAAATAATAGGTACCAAATGAGTTTTTAGAAATAAGCTTGATGAAAATAGAATAATAACTAGAAATAAAGCTAGGTTAGTGGCTAAGGGATATGACTAAGAAGAAGGCATAGATTATGAGGAAACATATGCACCCGTTACTAGATTAGAAGCTATTAGATTATTATTAGCAATTGCATGTTGTAAAGATTTGAAATTGTATCAAATGAATGTCAAAAATGCATTCTTGAATGGATACATTTAAGAAGAAGTGTATGTTGATCAACCTCCTGGTTTTGAAAACTACCAACTTCCAAATCATGTTTTCAAACTAAGAAAAATATTATATGGTTTAAAACAAGCTCCAAGAGCTTGGTATGAAAGATTGAGCAAGTTTCTTTTAGAAAACAATTTTGAAAGGGGAAAAGTTGATACTACACTATTTATCAAGCACAAAAGAAATGACATACTTTTGGTACAAGTATATGTGGATGATATTATATTTAGTGCTACTAATGAATCACTCTGCAAAGAGTTTGCTAAAATAATGCAGGATGAATTCAAGATGTCTATGATGGGAGAACTCACATTCTTCCTTGGATTGCAAATCAAGCAAACTAGAGAAAGAATATTCATTAGCCAATGTAAATATTGCAAGGAATTACTTAGAAAATTCAACATGGACAAGGAAAATGAAATTACCACACCTATGAGCACATCATGCTACTTGGACAAGGATGAGAAAGGTAAAGATATTGAACTAACTAAGTATCGAGGTATGATTGGATCTTTACTCTATCTAACCGCAAGTAGACTAGACATAATGTTTGTTGTAGGTATGTGTGCAAGATATCAGGCATGTCCTAAAGAATCACATCTCAGCGCCGTAAAAAGAATTTTAAAATATCTTATGGGTACTCAAAATGTTGGTTTATGGTATCCCAAAGGCGCTGAATGTATTCTTGTAGGATATTCTGATTCTGATTTTGCTGGTTGCAAATTAGATAGAAAAAGTACCAGCGGTACTTGTCATTTGCTCGGAAGTTCTCTTGTTTCTTGGTATAGAAAGAAACAAGTAAGTGTCGCGTTATCCAAAGCTGAAGCATAATATGTTGCAGCTGGGAGTTGTTGTACTCAAATCCTATGGATGAGACAATAACTTCTTGATTTTGGTGTTGTCTTAGATCAAATACCCATTAAATGTGACAACACTAGCGCCATAAATATCTTTAAAAATCCTGTTATGCATTCACGAACAAAGCACATAGAAATCCATCACCACTTCATATGTGACCATGTTTTAAAAGGAGATTGTATTCTTGAGAATGTCGATACGTCTAAACAATTGGCGGATATCTTTACTAAATCCCTTCCAAAAGAGCAATTTATAAACATTAGAAGGGAGTTAGGAATTTTAGAAATTCTTTAATTGTATTTAAAAAATTAATTTTTAATCATGTCTCATGTGCCTCATCGAGTTAGGCATTTTAGAAATTCTTTAATTGTATTTAAAAAATTAATTTTTAATCATGTCTCGTGTGCCTCGTCATGGATTTTTTAATTATTCAAAATTTTGCATGATTCAAGAACAAGATTTATCATGTGAAATCTCAATTTCCTAAGCTAAGCATTTGATTATCTCTTGGATAAATTTTTAACACTTTGGATATATTTAAAATCCTAAATCGTTTAAAGAGATTTGATTTAGTCTTATCCTTAATAAAATTTTGTAAAAATCAGAAAAGGATTTGCCATGCATATCTCATGTACTTCTCCTTGAAAACATGATCAATTTGAATTCAACTCTTGTATGATTCCATATCTTGTGATATCTCCCTTCCCTATGCAATCATGTGATAAACCTTTATCACTTTGTACCTTGTCTTATTCAAAGCACTCTGCACAAAGCTTAAAAGAAGCCTTCACGTGATCTTCCTATATCCAAAAGATTCCATACATTTCCATACCTAAAAACCTTCCAATTTGTGCAAAATATAGAGCATGAATCGATTCATCCTAGGAGTGAATCGATTCACACGTGGTTCAGTGGGTAAATTTCATGATTCTAGCAAAATGAATTGATTCATATGGCAAAGAATTGATTCACACAAGCTGTTTTGGCCTATTCCACGTGTTTTCTTATAAATATAGGGACTCTCTCACATTTTCTTCACCCACTCTTCATCCTTTTCTTGTTATTCTCTTAGATCTTCTCTAAACACTCTTCTTCTACTTCTTCTAAACCTCTATGGTTTCTTCTTCAAATCCAAGAAGAAAAAGAAGAGCTGACATTGTTGGATCCTTTGCTCCACAAACCACTGATATATCTAGATTGTTTGACACACAAAAACAACTTTCTAGATATCTTGAACACTTTTCTGAGAAGTCTCTTATTACCCCTCATTGGGTTGATTATTAACTTTTCCATGATAACTTCACCTTCTTTGAGATTCTCCAACAACAAAATCTTGATGGATTTGCTACCCTTCAAGAAAATTTTATTTATCCGGAATTAATTAGAGCCTTTTACTCCACTCTGCAAGTCACAAATGGTCGTTACATAGCCAAGGTAAAAGGAGTCACCATCCACCTTGATGACCACATTCTTCATCTCGTAGGACGGCTTCCATTAAGCAACAATGATTTTAAAGGAAAGAGGCCCGTTCTGGAATGGAACTACAACTCTCTAGAGGCAAGTACTTTTTTAAGCCTTTCCTCTTCCTCGACAAGCACATTGGGTCAAATGGATATAGAGCACCGTCTTCTTCATTATTGCTTAGTGAAGATACTACTTCCCAAAGAAAGCAATAATGTGAGGGTAAGTGAGGTACAAATTCTTATACTTTGGGCTATGTTGCATCAAAAAGAGATAAATTGGATTGCACTAGTAAAGAAACATATTGCTTGATGCACAAAAACTTACTCTCCTTCCATATGCTGTCTTGATCACTAAACTCCTTTATCACTTCAATGTTGATCTTTCAAATGAAGTCAAGGAGTTAGTTGGTTCGAAAGGTTTAATTGGTGGGCAACACCTCACCAAAATGGGATGGAACTTTCACAATAAAGAATAGCATTACTCTCCTCCAAATGCACAAAGTGAAGATGAAGCACATCTTGATCCTGAAACTTAACCTCAAGAAAATGAACCTCCTCCACCTATAAATCTTAATGATGCGTTCTTCAATAGGTTGACTTCACATTTTGATAATCGTTTTGTTGCGATGAATGCTCACTTTGACACTATGGAGAATAATATGAATGCCCACTTCAACCAAATAGAGGACACTATGACTACTCAATACAATGAAATCAATCAACAATTTTTTGAGTTCAAATTTTTTAATCCATAAGCTAGTTTTACCTCCTTGTTTAAATTAGTTGTTAAATCCTTCATTATGTTCCTGCTTTTTTAATCAATAAAAATGCTCTTATGTTTTAAATTCTTTAGTTTTTTATGATGCCAAAGGGGGAGAGAAATATATCACTTAAAATATCACTTTATCACTTCTCTTGATATCTTGAATGATTATCATTACCTTAATCATTTTTGTGCCATCCATTGCATAATTAAGGGGGAGCATTATATGCAAATATCTTGTAAAATAAAATGGTATCAAATTGCATTAGATAGGGGGACTTTTATTGTTTGTCAAAAACTTGAATTATATACTGATCCGGTCCTAACACCGGCCCCCAAGAGCATGGCTTTAATGCCTTGCCAGATCAGCATTTTGAATAAAGAGAAGTACTCTTCAAATACACTGCAAATACTATACGGAGTGCATACCGCCAGGGCAAGTAACGCCGCCAAGGTTCATGACTCCGCCCAGGCACGTTACCCCGCCAAGGAATGTAACTCCGTCCAGGCATGTTACTCCGTCAAGGAATGTAACCTCGCCAAAGTTGTTACTCCGCCAAGCCATAGGCTCAACATTGGCGGAATACCGAATTTCCCCTACTGCGTAGCGAGCCCATACTCACAACCCCGGCACGAGATTGACTCTGTCTTGAGAGGTTAATAATGGGAATCACGTTGTCACGCATAAAGGGAAATAACAATAAAATATTAAAGCACTAATGCTTTCCAGACAAGTTGTGATACCTACTACAATAATGGTGCATGTAAACGGCGCAGGGACCCACTACCTTTTCAGCATTATGCCTGAAGACAAGGAGCGGGTCCTACCAATAATGCAGCACCAGTAACAGGTATATAAACCTCTCTCGAAAAGGTATAAGGGATCTTTTTCCCATTCTCTTAACCTTACACTCTCTTACTTGCAGAATTCTCTCTGATTGTCTTTCTAAGTCTCTAAGTATTCTGAAATACTGACTTGAGCGTCGGAGAACGATTGCAGGTACCACCCCCAATCGGGTCAAGGCAACGTAGATCCCGTCAGGCGGACTGTGACACCGCCCAAGAGTACACTGCACTCCGCCTCAGCATACAAAGACTCTCCGTATTTACATTTATGCGCATATTGCTTTGTATCAAATACACATTTATATGTATATTTTGAGTTGTTCTACAAATACACTTCTACACCCCCTGTAAAGAACAGTTCATTGGCACGCCCAGTGGGACCTGTAAACTAGGTAATCCCACAATCTTTGATCAATCTTCATCATCAATGGAGAGACAAGGACCAGAGATGGGGAACGAGGATTCTCCTCCACGCAATCCCAGACGTCTTAACTTCGATGATGATGCTCAGAAAAAAGGAACGCAACCCGATTCTCTAGATCCAAGAGATGACATGATTCGAATGTTGAGAGAAGAACTTGCGGAACTTCGTCGTGAAAAAGCAAACCCAGCGCATGAGAAAGCTGGTCCCGCAAGACAACCACATCATGAATCACACATGTAGGAGGAATCAAGTACTCCTCACTACTCTCGTATTCCTACATACATGGAGGAGCAACGAAGCCTCCCACTGGTGAATGCTCAGCATCAAGAAGGAAGGAGAGCAGGCTCAAACGCATCCCCCTCAGGATATAAGATGAGCATCCCATTTTCCAAAAGGCTCATGAATGTACATGTACCCAGACATCTGCAAACTATGCAGCCCATTTCTATAGGGAAATATACTGGGGAAACAGATCCCTCTAAGCATTTAGATGCTTATATCTACGAGGCCATGTTCCTAGGAGCTGAGGAGGATGTCATGTGCAGAATGTTCCCCAGAACCCTTATAGGCGAAGCTCTTAGTTGGTTCAAGAGCTTACCTTTAGGTTCCATTGATTCGTGGGAGGAGCTGGCCTCAGCTTTTGGAAGCCACTTCGTGATCTCCAGGGATGCACCCAGAACCTCTCATACCTTGGCTCAGATCAAACAAGGCGACAAAGAATCTCTGAAGGATTTCCTTAAGAGATTTTACAAGGAAGCAGCCATGGTCCCTGATCTGACTGAGGCAATCCAGTTGCATATTCTCATAGAAGCTATGCAACCAAAGTCACCTTTCGCTTTGTCTTTGGCAAAGGGACCTCCAACCACGATGGAGGAATTTCGCAGGAAGGCGTCTAAGTACGTGGGTATTGAGATGCATCTGGAAGCCACTGCATCTCGCAGTAAACCACTCCCTGCAACTCCACCTCAAGACAAAGGGAAAGATAAATTGTTGAAGAATGACAAGTCCCACCAAAGGGACAAAGTAGGGAACCAACCTTTCAAACAGCAGGACAGACGCGTGTTCAATTTTGCTCACTATGCACCACTGAACACAACCTGCGAGCAAATCTTGCGTGAAATAGGATGGACCACCCTCAATGTTTATGGAATTCAACGTCCACCTCCAATCAGGCGCGGTGGAAACCCAAAGAAATATTGTGAATTCCATGAGTCAGTTGGCCACACCACAGAAGAATGTAAGCAACTCAAAAATACCATTGAGGTGCTCATTCGTGAAGGTAAACTGAAACATTACCTGTTCAAAGGCAAATCTCATGATGAGCCTGAGAAGTTTGAAAAGCGACATCGTGATCGTTCTCCGGATCCTGATAGTACTCGGGAACCAAAACGTACGGCGGTGTCAGAGAAACAAAAAGGCATTGTTTTGGAGTCCGCCCAACGAGAACCGAGCCCTGAACCTAGGTCGCGAGGTAAAAGGCAGGTGGTGGACATGATTGCTGGAGGCTTCGCAGGAGGCGGACCCTCAAACACCGCCCGGAAAAATCATCATCGCATGATCTTATCTGTGCAGGGCAAGAACAAAGAATATCGCCCATTCAGGGACGGAGTTCAGACCCCGCCTATAACTTTCACAGATGATGATTTTGGCCCAACCATTCCTGAGGGAGATGATGCGGTAGTGATCATTGCGGTGATCGCTAATATGGATGTAAAACGCATCCTAGTTGATCAGGGAAGTTCCTGCGACGTTATTTTTTATGACTGTTTTAAACGCATGGGACTGACTGACGCTGATTTGCAGCCTTACACACAGGACCTCACAGCCTTTAATGGCGCCAAACAGCCTACTAAAGGCTACTTAGACACAAGGATTACCTTCGATGGTGAACCTGGAGCAAGGACTGTGAAATCCAGGGTCCTTGTCATTGATGTTAAATCCCCATACAATGGCATCATTGGGCGGCCTACTCTGAATGCCATGGAAGCCATCGTTTCAACCCCCCACTTGTTAATCAAGTTCATCGACAAAGATAATCAAGTCTCATCTGTCAGGGGCGACCAGGAGATGGCACGTTATTGTTACAATTTAAGTCTTAACATGGTGAAGCTTGAGACCATGTCTAAGAAAAGGAAATTGAATGAAGGAAACAGTGCGGCGGCATCCATCAACTTGGTGGATCTTGATCCCAGGGCGGAGTCTTCTATAGACCCACTGAATCCTTTGAAACCAACTCCCGATGGTGGTTCCAAGTCTATTGTTTTGGGCAGCACCCCGGAGCAAATTACTAACATCAATGATAAGCTGGAGCCTAACATGGAAGCAAGACTGATTGCACTCCTCCATGAGTACAAGGAAATTTTTGCCTGGACAGCCGTAGACATGCCTGGTATGGATCCTAACTTCTGTTGCCACCGCCTGGCGGTGTATCCTGAAACTAAGCCAGTGGCACAAAAGAAACGGCGTATGGGTCCTGCTAAGCAAAATGCTGCTTGCGAACAAACCGAAGAGCTCCTTAAGGCGGGGTTCATCAGGGAACTCCGTTACTCTTCTTGGCTGTCCAACGTGGTTATGGTGCAGAAAGCCAATGGGAAATGGCGCATGTGCATAGACTATGTTGATTTGAATAAATGTTGTCCCAAAGATCCTTATCCTCTCCCCAACATTGACAGACTGGTTGACGATTCATCAGGATACAAGTATCTATCCTTCATGGATGCTTACTCCGGATACAACCAAATTCCAATGTGCGAGGATGATCAGGAGAAAACAGCATTTATCAACGACAGAGGAGTCTTTTGCTACAATGTCATGCCATTTGGGCTGAAGAACGCTGGGGCCACCTACCAGCGCATGATCAACAAGGTCTTTGAGGGCATGCACACAAAGCTGGTGGAGGTTTATATTGATGATATCATCGCCAAGACTCCAGAGGGAGGAGACCATGCTGAAGACCTACGCCTCATTTTTCAACGCTTGCAGCAATACAACATGAGACTCAACCCACTAAAATGTACATTTGCTGTACCTGGAGGAAGATTTTTGGGTTTCATGTTAACACAAAGAGGCATAGAAGCTAATCCTGACAAGTGTCGTGTGATACAAGAGTTGCAGAGCCCCAAAACACTGAAAGAGGTACAATCCCTCAATGGCAAAATCGCTGCTCTAGCACGATTCATGCCAAAAATGGCTCATCGCTCTCTCCCCTTATACAAGATGCTGAAGAAGGATAAGAAATTTAATTGGGGCCCAGAGCAAGAGGCGGCCTTCCAGAGCTTGAAAAATGTCTTAGCCAGCCCTCCAATCCTGGTAAAACCAAGCCCAGGTGAGCAACTCATCGTTTATTTATCTGTTTCAGATGAAGCGCTGGCAGTGGCCCTGGTCAAAGAAACAGTCGAAGGCCAACGACCGGTGTACTTCACTGGTAAAACATTGCATGGTGCAGAGTGCCGTTATCAGAAGATTGAGAAGGCAGCACTTGCAGTTGTTTGGGCCTCACGACGCCTGAGACCATATTTCCATGCACACCCCATCTTGATTCGCACAGACTTGCCACTCCGTACTATATTGTTCAAGCCAGACTTGGCAGGAAGGATGATCAAATGGGCCATAGAACTCTCTGAATTCGACATATCCTACGAACCAAGAACTGCTATCAAGGCACAAGTCCTAGCAGATTTCGTAGTTGAATTAACAGGCTCTAGCCCAGATGCAGATCATTCACACTGGACAGTATACGTCGATGGGTCTTCAAACAGCAAAGGATGTGGGGCAGGAATCATTGTAGAAAGTGATGACGGGGTACATCTTGAAATTTCATTGCACTTTACCTTCACTACGTCTAACAATCAGGCGGAGTATGAAGCCTGCTTAGCCGGACTCAGAGCAGCACAAGATATTGGGGCCAAAACTGTCACCCTATGCAGTGATTCTCAACTAGTCATCTCACAAATTCTGGGTGAGTATCAGGCTAAAGAACCTCTACTGCAACAATATCTGGACTGCGTCAATGAGTTGAAACAGCGCTTCGATGAAGTAACTTTCAAGCATGTACCTCGCGAAGAAAATACACGTGCTGATATCCTGTCCAGGTTAGCCAGCACAAAGAAGGCGGGGTGCACAACCACGGTTGTACAGAGTACTCTGGCCGAGCCAAGTATATCCCTTCCCTCTTCAATTCATATGATTAAAAGTCTCCCCGTTGATGACAACTCCTGGGTAACACCAATAGTTCGTTATCTTGTTAATGGACAATTACCCATGGATGATCTTGAGCGAAAGAAGCTAAGGAGGGAGGCACCCTATTATACACTCCTAGATGGGCAGCTATACCGCCGAGGAATATCTGTCCCATACTTAATTTGCATAAATGAAAACGAGGTGCCAGCTGTTTTGGAAGAAGTCCATGAAGGGCAGTGTGGACATCATCCAGGGGCACGGAGTCTAGTGAGAAAAATCCTCAGGGCGGGGTATTGGTGGCCCACTATAAAGCAAGACACTGCCTCATATGTTCAAAAATGCGATCAATGTCAACGATTCGCTAATTTTCACCATACTCCAGCTGAGGAAATGTCATCATCAATAACGCCTTGGCCTTTCTATCAATGGGGTATGGATATTCTAGGTCCATTCCCAACTGCGCCCGGCGGAATCAAATACTTGATAGTTGGTGTTGATTATTTCACCAAATGGATTGAGGCAGAGGCAGTGGTGCACATAACGTCAGCCAGGACTCGAAGATTCGTTTATGAGAATATCATTGCACGTTTCGGAGTCCCTGAACGCATAGTCACTGATAATGGCACCCAGTTCACAGATCGCAAGTTCACTGAACTCTTAGAAAATCTCAGCATCACACAGATTTTCTCTTCTGTGGAACACCCTCAAACCAATGGACAAACAGAGGTCGCCAACAGAGAAATCTTGAAGGGCCTCAAAAAACGCCTTGGTGAGGCAAAGGGAGATTGGGCAAATCAGTTATGCCATGTTTTATGGGCATACAGAACTACCCCACACTCCACCACAAATGAATCTCCGTATCGGCTAACATATGGAGTCGAGGCTGTTATTCCCATAGAATTAACAGCTCCTTCAGCTCGAGTCCTCCATTTTAATGAGGAAGCCAATCAACAGAACCTCGTACACGAATTGGAGGTTTTGGCGGAGTTGAGAGAGGAAGCCTTTGTGAGAGATCAAGCTGTCAAAGCAAAGGCCGCCAAACGGTATAATGCACGCATGTGCGAACGCCGTTTCAAAGAGGGAGATTTGGTCCTGAGAAGGGCCAACATTGGCAACAAATTTGCGCACCAAGGCAAATTGGCACCAAATTGGGAAGGTCCATACCGAGTCATCGAAGTTTTGGGCAAGGGTACATACCGCCTAGAAAACTTGGATGGTACTCCGGTCAGAAATAAATAGAACATTTTGAATTTACGCATATATTACAGTTAGTTGGGTAATACGGTATGATCCTTTCTTCCTAACTCAAGGATCTTCCTCTGTATGCTTTCCTTGAAAAGGTTTCAAAAAGATATATCCCAACTCAATCTTTTATGTAATTCCATTCTCAATGAAATGCCTTCCTGCATTTAATCTTCACTCTAACTTTGAATTGATTATCCATGGCAGAATTTGTTCCCATGCAGATAAAACAACGACTCTAAAATTGAAGCACAAACGCATAACTCTTTATTCCATAAAGATCAACCAACATGCAACGCCGCTTCACAAACGGAGTCAACAAAAACTCCTTGGGGAATTGGTGTCTCAGCTATATGCTGCACCATACTGACCCTAAGGTACAGAAAACTCCTTGGGGGGAAAGGATTGGTGTCTCAGCTATATGCTGCACCATACCGACCCTAAGGTACAGAAAACTCCTTGGGGGGAAAGGATTGGTGTCCCAGCTATATGCTGCACCATACCGACCCTAAGGTACAGAAAACTCCTTGGGGGGAAAGGATTGGTGTCTCAGCTATATGCTGCACCATACCGACCCTAAGGTCCTACAGGCCGCCTATGGAAAGAACTAGTGTCACAGCTATATGCTGCACTAATTCACCCCCAAGGTCCTGCAGGCTTCTTGTGGGAAGAGCTGGTGTCACAGCTATATGCTGCACCACGCTAACCCCAAAATCCAACCAATTTCTTGCAGGATGAATTGGTGTCACAGCTATATGCCGCACCATACCGCCTAGAAGGTTTAACCAAATTCTTGCAGGACGAATTGGTGTCACAGCTATATGCTGCACCATACCGCCTCGAAGGTTTAACCAATTTCTTGCAGGATAAATTGGTGTCACAGCTATATGCTGCACCATACCGCCTCAAAGGTTTAACCAATTTCTTGCAGGATAAATTGGTGTCGCAGCTATATGCTGTACCATAGCAATCCTCACTTCGATGATTTTCATTCAATCAGGAGTTGCACTCCAATCAAAATGCAAAAGGATGAACATTCCATCCAAAACTTGACTCTGCCTAACTCCCAATGTTTTACGGAGTACATGAGCAACAAACTCAAGCACTACCCAACAAGTTCAAGTAAGTCCAACACTTGTAAAATTGTGCTTCATTAAAATTCCTAAGAGGCCACTCCACCTTCTTACGGAATCCAATTCCTTTTAAATTCCTAAGAGGCCACTCCGCCTTCTTACGGAATCCAATTCGTTGAAATTCCTAAGAGGCCACTCCGCCTTCTTACGGAATCCAATTCCTTTTAAATTCCTAAGAGGCGACTCCACCTTCTTACGGAATCCAACCTCATTGAAATTCCTAAGAGGCCACTCCGCCTTCTTACGGAATCCAATTCCTTTTAAATTCCTAAGAGGCGACTCCGCCTTCTTACGGAATCCAACCTCATTGAAATTCCTTAAAGGCCACTCCGCCTTCTTATGGAATCCAATTCCTTTTAAATTCCTAAGAGGCGACTCCGCCTTCTTACGGAATCCAACCTCATTAAAATTCCTAAGAGGCCACTCCGCCTTCTTACGGAATCCAATTCCTTTTAAATTCCTAAGAGGCGACTCTGCCTTCTTACGGAATCCAACCTCATTGAAATTCCTAAGAGGCCACTCCGCCTTCTTACGTAATCCAATTCCTTTTAAATTCCTAAGAGGCTACTACGCCTCACTATTAAAATCATTTCAATGAAATTCCCACGAGGTTACTACGCCTCACTATTGAAATTACTTCAGTTAAATTCTCAAAAAGGCTATTCCGCCTCGTTATACTTAGTCATATTTCATTAAGTCCTCAGATGAATATTCCGCCTTTTCAATATCATTTTACAAGGCATAAATACGACGGACTTAAACACTACTTCTATGAACAAGTATACATTTGCAGAAAATATGCTTCATTAATATTGTCAAGGATTGATAAAAGTCCAGAGCCTATCCTGGAACAAGGCAATATTAACAAAATTCAAAAATTAAAAGCTGGCGAAGGGTTTCAGGAGCTGGTCTTTAAGGGTCGGACGGCATCCCTTCTTGTTGGGCAGAGGTGGCCTGACCTTCACCAGGTTTGCTTAAACTTTGAGAGGGAGGCAAGTCCGCCAGAACATATTCGTCATTGGGCGCAGGAGCATGACCCCCTTGAACAGGCACCATCAATTCTCCATTGATGAACTCATAGTAAGGATGAATGCCTGTGGTGGACAGAGCAACGCCTGGATTGCGATAACGGAGTTGACGAACAGCCATGCTGAAAGCATCATCAATCGCTGCCTCAGCCGCATCCAGCGTGGATTGTAAATCCTTGTCGAGCTTTTCATTGGCGGCCTCAGAGGTAGCTTTTTCAGCTTGCAACACTTCAACCTGTTTTTCAAGGTTAGTGTACGCAGTAGCTGCTTGGTCTAACTCCGCCACCCAGGCATCTTTGGCAGAAGCTTTATCAAGTTCAAGGAAAATCAACTTCTGCTGGAGCTCACTTACATCCTCGCCCAATTTTTGTTTCTGCTGAATTAAGTCTGAAACTTGTTGTTTCAGCAGATTATTGTCAGCCCTCACCTGGGTCAGGCCACTCACCTCCTCGCCCAGTTTTTTGTTTTGCTCTTTTAAGCCGGAGACTTGCTTCTCCAGCAAAGTTTTGTCAGCTCTCACCCGAGCCAGCTCCTCCTCCAGCTTCTTGGTGTTGGCATCGGCGGTGTCAAGGTGTTTGTCCTTGGCCTTGATCACCTCGGACAGCTGCTCATTGTCATGTTCCAAGCTACGAATCTTTTCCACAGACTCTTGGTAAGACGCCTGAAACATGTTGGCCTCGGCAGCAACGTCAGTTATCCGGGGGACAGAGGCCAAGAAACCATCTATCTCTGCAAGGTGCCACCTCGCAGCTGCTGCACCCTCCGGAATCTCGTCAAAGTCGAGGTCGGGGCGGAGGATGAATTCTGGATCACGCCTCTCTGATTGGCGGGATCCTATATTTGTGAAGTACAGAAAGGGATTCAAGCGAGACCCCGCCTCAGGCAAAGAAACCAACCGCCTGGATGATTCCCCTGGCACATCAATCGGGAAAACTGCTGTACCTCGAGTGGTCAAGCTCAGGGCGGGATCCTCAGACGGGCGGACTGGGGAAATTTGAATTCTCCCTGTCTCGTCCCCCGTATCTTGGTCAGAAGGGGCTTGGAATCCCTCCGCTTGCTCCCCCTCGACATCTTCTTCAGGGATGCCTTCAACTACGCCCATAGTAGCAGAAGTACCCACAACAGGTACTTCCGGAGTCTCCTCCAAATCAATAGCAGCATCAATTGATGCTCCTTCCTCAACCCTCTTCTTGCTTTTGGTCCTCCTTCTTTGCAAGGGCTGGGGGTCTATTTCCTCTTCTTCTTCTTCAGCAGCTTCTGGTTCTTGGCGTTTTTTAGAACGCCTTTCAACAGTAGCTGCTGAAGATCCTGCACCACCTTCAAAATTTACTATGTTGGTGGAGGCAGGGAAGGGAAGGGTCTTTGTGAGAGCAGCAGTCAGATTCCTCCTGGGCTGCACAATATTCTCCGCGTTTATTTCCCTGCGGCTCATTTGGATCTGCTTGATACGATCCATCCCAGGGAACTCAGCGATTTCTCCTGTGAAATAACAAGATGAGGATTCAGTTAGAAAATGCAAGATAGAGGAAATACTCAATCACATTGCAATTGTTCATAATATTACTCAAGTATCCTTGAGCATCCCGCCCAAGCAGCCTTCGACAAAGAATCAGCTTGTGGACGGAGTTGTACTCCTTCAACATCCGGAGTACTTCCACAGACGCCGCCGATAGAGCACCCTCTTCAACCTCATACGCTCGTTTGGTTAAGAGAAAGTGCTCATGCGTCCATGCCACTGGAAATCTATCAACACCTTCTTTATTCCGCCAAAAAACAGGTTTGTCCTTCCTGACGGATACCTTCACAAAACTCATCCTGAAGTGAAGTCCGCCTTCTTTGGCGGAGTCAGCAAACGCCTTAAAGTTCAAAATCTTTGGCTCCGCCCGGAGAGTCACAAAACCCATGCCGCCGGTTTTCATATTTACTCTCCTCATAATGCGGCAGAAAGCGAAAAACAATGCCACTGTAGGCGTAAACCCCAAATGTTCAGCCATCACCTCAAAGCTGCGAACTATTCCCCAACCATTAGGATGCAGCTGAGAAGGGGCACAGTCCAAGAACCTAAGCACACCCATCTGGAATTTATTCAATGGGAAGCGCACCCCTAACTGGGTAAATAGAATATCGTACATATATATGGTACGATCATTCTGAGGACGATGGCAAACCCGTTCATACGTCTTGGGTGAACGGACGATGAACCTATCCTCATACCGCTCATCCTTCCAAACCGGAACAGGCAACTCCACTACCCCTCCGCTTGTTGTCGCATGTCGAGAGGAAGCATCCTTGACATCTTCCTCAACCCAACAGTAGGGGTCATTCTCGAGTGTCTTTTTCCAATCCAGTCCATGTAACACAACATTTCGACACTCTGCCATAGTCAGCACTTGTGTATGGGAAACACCTCCTGACACAAATGAATGTACAGCATTACTAAAGTACTCCACGCTGCTATAAAACGTCGAGTCCCTCCCAGTATAAAAAGCCTCATCTCCACTCTCAATGTCAGAAAACATGGGACGAACAGAAACCCTAGAACGTGACTCTGACCTCTTTCCTCTCATCTTCCTTTTAACGAGCACACAATAAGGGAAAACAAAACCAACCCAGTGAAAATGGAGAAGCAAAGAAAAGGAGGAAGCAAGTACCTTAAACTTCTGAAAGATAGAAGAACTCCAAACACCAATAAATTCGCAAGAAAGTAGCAAAAATACTTTCAGCAAACGAATATGAACTGAGAGATGAAGCAAAACATTTCCCTTCTGAGAGTTTACCTATTTATAGGCATGGCTTGGGGGGAAAATAAACGAATCCTCAGAAATTTCGAAGATGTGTTTGCAGTCGTTAGATAAATCTCATCAACGGTTCTAAAATTGAAATATGCGTTTACAACCGTTGGATTTGTCTCAATGACGCTTCCTTTTTTGCTGAAACCGATAGATATATCTAAGGGCAGATATTTCATGGGCCACGTTTTCAAAATCCAAGGCCCACGGTAATAACCTCGAAAACGGTTCTCCATTGCCATCACGCGCATTTATGTCCCATCATTGGAATGGCAACCGTTACGAGGGCATACGTGGCAATAGGAGACTGAAGAATAAAAAACGTGGTTTCGAGGCGCATTAATGACAGGCGTGTCAAATGATGACAGCTAATAAATGCACGAAAGCACTTGTCCACAAAACCTGGACTAGCAAATACCGCCTAAACCCATGCCTACAAAAGCTAAACTTAAGTGTTGTAGCTTATTAAAGTGACTCCGCCAGTCACTATAACAAGCTAGGGGGCATATGATCCGGTCCTAACACCGGCCCCCAAGAGCATGGCTTTAATGCCTTGCCAGATCAGCATTTTGAATAAAGAGAAGTACTCTTCAAATACACTACAAATACTATACGGAGTGCATACCGCCAGGGCAAGTAACGCCGCCAAGGTTCATGACTCCGCCCAGGCACGTTACCCCGCCAAGGAATGTAACTCCGTCCAGGCATGTTACTCCGTCAAGGAATGTAACCTCACCAAAGTTGTTACTCCGCCAAGCCATAGGCTCAACATTGGCGGAATACCGAATTTCCCCTACTGCGTAGCGAGCCCATACTCACAACCCCGGCACGAGATTGACTCTGTCTTGAGAGGTTAATAATGGGAATCACGTTGTCACGCATAAAGGGAAATAACAATAAAATATTAAAGCACTAATGCTTTCCAGACAAGTTGTGATACCTACTACAATAATGGTGCATGTAAACGGTGCAGGGACCCACTACCTTTTTAGCATTATGCCTGAAGACAAGGAGCGGGTCCTACCAATAATGCAGCACCAGTAACAGGTATATAAACCTCTCTCGAAAAGGTATAAGGGATCTTTTTCCCATTCTCTTAACCTTACACTCTCTTACTTGCAGAATTCTCTCTGATTGTCTTTCTAAGTCTCTAAGTATTCTGAAATACTGACTTGAGCGTCGGAGAACGATTGCAGGTACCACCCCCAATCGGGTCAAGGCAACGTAGATCCCGTCAGGCGGACTGTGACACCGCCCAAGAGTACACTGCACTCCGCCTCAGCATACAAAGACTCTCCGTATTTATATTTATGCGCATATTGCTTTGTATCAAATACACATTTATATGTATATTTTGAGTTGTTCTACAAATACACTTCTACACCCCCTGTAAAGAACAGTTCATATACTATTATGAAACTAATACCCCAAGAGATGAACACTTGTTGTCATCATCAAAAAGGGGGAGAATGTGTTGCAACAGGTTTTGATAATGAGAAACAAGAATCAAGAACAAACATAATAATTATAAAAAAATTAATTATGTTTGATGATGCAAAATGATGAACTCTAAAAGAATGATTCAAGGCATTTATAGAGGCTTAAAACTAGTGAAATATATTCATCAAAGTGCCTAAGGACCAAAACAACAAGACCATATGCAATAACATGTCAAAAGGAATACCAAGCCTATGCTGAATTGGTTCATACGTAAATGAAAGGCCTAGGATGTGATTTTGTCAAGCTTGAATCGATTCACTAACCTCCTGAATCGATTTATACGATTAAAATTGCCTAGCAACTTTAAAATTCCATCAATGAATCGATTCATATGCAATGCAAATCGATTCATACACTGATTGAAGTCCAAAAACACTAGATGAATCGATTCTTGAATAGATTCATCCAGTGTAAATTTGAAATTTGAAAAATTTTAAATGCTGACAGAATTGTAGAATTTATGGGAACCTCTCGCTGCTTCAAATTCCAATCAATCAAGCAGCCAATTTACAAATTCAAGGTCAGGAAACTTGTGCAAGGAAACAAGGAACTTAAATCATGGAATGTTTTGAGGAAATTTTCCTAAGAAGGAATTAAAAATTGGGGAAATTGCATGAATCCTTGCCTATAAATAGAAGAGAAGCTGAAGGCCAAACATACACCAAGCAAGCAACGAAAATATTAAGCTTCCTTCTCTGTTCTTATTTCTTGGCTATTTACTCTCTGTTTCATTTCCTTTGCAATTAATTTTTGAGAGTTATATTGTGAGAAAATTATTTTCTTGAGTGCTAAATTTGCATATCCTTTTCTAAGAGAGGAAAATATTTTTCAAGTGATTAAAATTTGTATATCCATTCTATTGAGAGAGTCACACTTGTAAAAGCACCTACACAAATTATGAGAGTTTTTGGGTTGGGTTTCAACCTTGTAATTGAGAGATTGTAAGATTGGGTGGGTTACCCTCTTTGCTTGTGAGGATTAAGTTCTTGAGTGTGGGACACTAAGAAGCTGTAATTGCTCAAAGCTTGTATCTCAAATTCTCAATAATGGAATCCTCCAAGTGGGTTGCTTGAAGGCGAGACGTACATCGGTGTGGTGGAACTCGTTATATCGGTTTACAAATCTTTCTTCCTTAAACTCCTTTATTATTGTGATTTAATTTGCTTGGTAATTTAAAGCGCACTAGTAACTTGATATAAATTGCTTAATTAGTTATTTAGATTAATTTGTTTGAATTAGTTGTGTTAAAATCAATTATTATTTTCCAAGTGCTAAAATAGCTCCGTAATTAATTTGATATTATTACTTGCTCTTTTGTGTAATATTCTTATTTATCAAATTGATTACAAAAGAATTTCAAAAGCATTCAAACGAAAATTTTAAATACTCAATTCACCCCCCTCTTGAGTAATTGAGGCCACTTGGTTAATAATTGCTTGATTTTACAATTGTGATTATAAAGTATGGTGTGACTAGAATTGACTTTAGGAGGGTTTAGGATATATATATATATAGGTATAAATTATGGGTTGGATTAAGAATTTTATAAGTGTGGTAATGAACATAATAAGGAGGACTAAGAATTGATCAAAAGTTAATGAACTATATCCTGATGATGAATATGATTATATGGTTGTTGTGATTATTGTGGATCAATGACTTCATGAATCTCTAAATGGTATAGCTATCAATTTAATTGTAAATTGTGTGAAGATACTTCTAAAAGTTTAGTTAAATGTTATGATTTAATGGATCTATTAATTAGGTGATTGTGTGAAATACTTATATATGGGGAGGTATCAGCAATGACATAACTCCTATTGTATGAAATAGACAAGACCTCTCCCTTTTGTTGTTTGTGGTTTTGTTTCCATTGATATATATTTACATATGCACTCAGGTCTAAGGACTGGTTTGAGAAGAATAAAGGAAAAGCATTGAAGCTACATTGCAAACGAGGATGAATTGTAAGATAAGTGAATGTAGTGATTAGGTGTATTGAGGTTTAATTATATGGGTACATGAGTGCCTCGACCTCATTTGAGTATGTGAACCTTGTTAAGTAACGTAATACTAATGTTATTAGAAACATGTGATGATCCACCATATTTGTGTTTCTCGTATAAAAAAAATTCTACATTTTCCAAGCTAATTGATCAGGAATTTCCCATGTTTAATGGTTTAAGAGAAAACTCATTCTCGTCTAGTAACCATATGCGTATGCTTCACCATTTTTGGCCGAACAATTGCTACAAGTGTTCGATTTGAACCATTTTGGTCCCAAAGTCTTCATATCAAAACGTACTACAATTCTCATATGGACACCCAAGCCCAGTTCTGGACCAATTAATCCCAGTATGCTAAAAAAGCCCACTAACCCATAATTGCATTGATTCACCCAGACACCTATCATTATTTTGAGTATAACGTTTCCCGCGATACTCGAAATTGAACGATTTATTTTAAAAAAAATTCATAAAATAATTATCTAAAAAATATATGAAGTCCAATTCTAGACACACAATTCCCAGTATTTATTTTAATTTTCTGGATCTGGAAATTCATGCAGCAACTGCACCCTCTTTTGTATTTTACCCATAACGTTTTCTACTGTTATCAAGATTGAGTAATTATTGTCCTCACATTCTTGTATCAAAATCTTCTATAACTTTTATGAAGACACCAAAAATTAATTCGCAGTCCAAAAGTCCCAGTTTTTATTTTAATACACTTAACCGTAAGCTTGCGCACCACCTGAACAATGTCCAGTATTTTGAGCATAACCTTCGCTCCAGTTATCAAAATTTGACATTCTTTAGCTTGTTGAAAAGATTAGAGAAAGATATATAACTTTTATGTTTACCATTTTCCTAAATTCCCAATTAAACTAATTTTTTATTTCTGAACCAATAATCAGTTCTTTTTCCTACACCTAACCATTCCACTCACCCTTTCCTACCAATGAAATCATGACACTTCAATCACCAAACTCTACTCTCATTGGCTACCATTTTCACACATCCTTTATTTTAGAAATCCAGCATGCAAAGCAAATCCATTTCTTTCATTTTTCATTCCTTTGGTCAAATACATCTCTCTCATTTTCTCTCAAGTTTTCTTAAAACTTAACCACATATTCCCTCACCAAAACACAACCACCACCCACCACTGACTGGCCCTGATGTAGGAAATTCTTCAATTTCCTAAGGAAGAGGTGGAGCTTCCTCTTAAATTCCTTGAGATCTAAGGCAACAGATGTCCAAATCATGAAACAAATTTTGAATTTGTAGATGGTGTAAGCTGAGACAAAGATGCTATAGAAATGGTAAGGAATGTGCTTGAATTAACTAGATGTAAGGCTAAAGAAGATGGAATAATAGAGAGACAAGCGAAAAGAAAGGGAACCGCCACTCTTATAGAAGAGATAAAGTCTTTGTAAGGTTTCACCACCTTTGGAAGGAGTCCAAAGGATAAGAAACAAAGAGAAGAGAACTAAAAGCTCAAATTCTAGAGAGAGGGCACACTCTATCTTACTAAAAATGCACTTATCATTTAAGTTATGTCAAAATACAAAGGAATTAAAGTATATATACTTCCTAAACATATTCGATCACCTAATAGGCCTTGGAATGTGACAAGAAAGCAAAGGTATAAATAGTGAAGGTATACAAGAGTGGATTAGAATGTGACAAACAAAGAGTCAAGAAAGAAAAAAATAAAATGCAAGAATAAAAGAAAGCACTGAAAATGGGCAAACTAGAAACTCTAGAATGTAAGAAAGTCCACAATCTTTTTATATACTTTTCACAAGTCCTTTTTCTTTGATAAATGTGCACTAAAAAAATAAACACTTAAGGTATTGTACAAAATTAATGGAAGATGCTGTAATCTTTTTTAATTGCTAGGGCTTACACACTTATTTTTTTATCAGACTTTTGCTAAGAAAGGACCTAAACTAAGTGAGAAATGAATGAATCTTTCAAGCCTTTTTCTTTTTCACAATTTTTGTTCACCTTTTTTATGATATTCCCCTGTTTATCCAAGTATTTTACTGTAGCAAGTATAGCCCCAACGAATTAGAATTAATTGCACAAAAACAATCACAAATGAAGGTAACAAGTGACACTTAAGCAAGCATGTTCTTCCAATAAGTAAATGCAATGGAAGACAAGGTAAAATTACATGTAACAAAATTAAATGAACCAAATTTCAGTATGCACAAGATTGACACAAAGTGTTGGGAAAATCAAAAAAACAAACTAGATACACATCCTAGGAAAACTAACAACCTACAACATGTAATGAGCTACGATTTCCACCTTAGAATGAGATGGACAAGATAATTATTAGGAGCATGTTAGACACTTGAACAAATGTAATAAAATTCCTAGAATATCAGCTACTCAAATATAAGGCAAATGCAAAGAAATCACCTAGAAAACACAAGCAAACAAATTCCAAAGCCTAGAACAACAATTATAGAAACTAACAACACTAAAACATTTTTATAAATACTTGGCATGCACTATCATATACACATGGTTTCATACTAATTCAGAACTAGAGATTTACTTTAAATATGAAAATGACAAGAAACAATCACAAGATGCAAAGAAAGGGCACAAAAAGGCAAGAACACAGGGTAACTTCCAATACAAGGCAACTAGAGGTCAACCAGGTTGACTAAATTCTTTTTTTGCTCCAATTTTTACCAAACTTTGAGGTTATGTTTCAGATACAACCAACAATAGTATTTGTGAAGTGACTTTTAAAAATCAAAGGCAAAAGGTGCAGATCTAAAATCTAAGATTTGACCATTTTTTGAAATTTTATTAGATTTTCACATATGATATGTCAAAATGAAGCTATGGAATAGGAGAATACAAATATAGAACTCAAATTTTAGAATATAACTTAAAATAAATAGATCTACAAAAATGAAAACAAGAGGTGGAGACTTATGATACCAAATGATGTAGAAATTCTTCAATTTCCTATGGAGGAGGTGAATCTTCCTCTTGAATTCCTTGAGATCTAAGCCAAGAGATATCCAAATCTTGAAACAAATTTTGAATTTGTAGAGTAATGGTGTAGGTCAAGACAAGGATGTAGTGGAAAGGGTGAGGAATGTGCTTGAATTACCTAGATCTAAGGCTAAAGAAGATAGAATAATGGAGAGACAAGGGAAAGAAGAGGGAATTGCCACTCTTAGAGAAGAGATAAGGTCTTTGTGAGGTTTCACCACCTTTAGAGGGAATCCAAAGGATAAGAAACAAAGAGGAGAGAGCTAACACTACTAAAAAAACCCTAATAGCTACTTCAACATAGCGATCGAAACATGTCATCACTAATTAGCGACCGCAATACAAAAAATGAACTCCACAAGAAAATTACACACCACATCAGCGACCACCTGTATCTCGTCACTAAAATTGGCACCTCAGTCGTTGCTAACACCATTGCTAAAGTTTCCCTCCCTTTTATATTTTGGTTTCCCTACAGCATTTTTTATTGGCGCTTAAATTAGTGACAGAAACGTTTGTCGCTATCTTTGGCACCTACAACAAATACTGGAGGGAAACCGAAAAATAGGAGGGAGGGAAAAGGTAGTGACGGTTTGATAGTCATCGCTATGTAGTATGTTAGATCGGTCGTCGCTAGTTCCGTCACTATCACTACTAAAAAAGCCCCTGATAGCTATCTAAAGTTAGTGATCTCAATGTAGTGACAGATAGGTGCAATCGTGGCTGAAGATTACCAATTTAGGGATGGATAGGTGCAACCATCGCTATTTGGGACCACATTAGCGACGGTGGTGCTGTGCATCGCTACATGGTATTTAGATAAGCGACCATATGTGTTCTATCATCGCTTTATCTACCAGGTGGCCTTTTTAAGTGATGTTGTTAGCGACAATGTTAGACCCTCGCTAACATTTAAATCTAATTCGAACAACCCCTCTTCCCTAATCATTTACCCTGACTCTTCCTCCCTCCCTCTGTCCGTCTCCCTCCCTCCCTCTTTCTGACTCCCTCCATCTCTATCCTTTTTTTGGAGTTCTCTCTCCCTCTGTCTTCTCTGTGGCTGAGTTCGGACGCTTCCTTGTCGGTGGCTTAACGATTTCTTCTTGTCAAGTTAGTCACTACTATAACTTAAAAACCCAATGTGCTTGTTCTAAATCACTTAGCTTGTATGTATTGGTTTCTTGCTTTCTTCGTCCTTTAGGAATTCCCATTCACTGTATTGCTATCTTGCTTTCTTGTTTTTCTTGATTTCATTATGTTGGATCCGATGATTTCATTATATTGTTCATGAATTTTACAGTGTTAGGATGGTCACACTGTAAAAATTAACCATGTACTCGTTCCTTTTGTTGTTCATGAATTCTTGATAATCATTTTTATTTATCATCTAAGATTTTTTGTGATTTGTTGCTATTGATTATGTTTTGAGAACATGTATTTATTTATTTCTTATGCTTGCCTTGGATTCATATGAACATTGTTATAGAAGACATTATTAGGTACAGAGTCGTTAGTGGTGTGAATAGTTTGTATTGCATGAGATTAAAAAAGAATGTATGGAGCCTTATTGCTTTTCAGAGAAGGATTGTTGAGGAAATTAGCTTACACATTAGTGCATTTTTGTCTTCATGTTATGTGATTAGTATTCAATGTGTTGCGGAATGATTTATGTTTGGTCCTACTTTAGAATCTGTTTGTTAAGTTACCTTTGATTTGTTTTGCAACTTTTCAAGCTCGTGAACTGATTTGTTACATGGAAATACCATTTGTTTCCTGCACCATTTTGGACAAGCCATCCAAATGTTATACAATCTTATTATCTGCTAAAATCCATTCACATGTCAAGTGTCAACTTAACTGCATAGACCCCTAAAGCATCCCCTTTCCACAACCACCCAACCTTCTAACTTTCCTATATACTTGCCCTATATAACTTCTCTAATTCAAAAGAAGTTTGCCTCCCCCCAAGAAAATACCCTTCTTCACTTTCAATCCCTTCTCACCATCCTATTTTTGAGATATTCTCTTCTCCCAAATACAAATAGAGGCCTCTTTATTTTCAGTTACTCTAAACAATCTAGCGTGTGGCAAAAACCCTTATAATCTTTTTGATCATCAAAACACTCATATTTTGCATCGCATAATATCAAGGTATCATTTGCATACTATAGGTACACCCTAAGAGAACCAACCATGTAAGCCTATTTTCTTCATCGCTGCATGGATTAACAAGCTTAGACCTTCTACTACCAATATATATAAAAGGTAATAAAGGATCATGTCATAAGCCTCACCATGCTCCAAATTCCTCTATATGGCCACCATTTTCCAAAACTAGGATACTTGTAGACTTCAAGCATTTTAATATCTAACTACACCATAAACTTAGGAAGCCCATCATCTCCATTGTGTGTTCCAAATAAGACCAACTCATATGTAGTGTCATATGCATTTTTAATAAATGTCTTAAATATAACACACTTGTTACCCCCTTTTCCACCTCCTCACTAACTTTATCAACAATAAGAATACTATCCAAAATTTGACATTCTTCAATAAAAGCAAATTGAATTGAGGTAATATTTTTCAATACCCTTCTAATTTTATTAGCTAAGATTTTATATAATACTTTGTACATACACTTAATCAGTTGAATAGGCTTGTCTTCCCCAATTCTTGGTGGACTATCTTTTGGAGGGATGACTACAATGGAAGAACAATTTAAACCTTTCACCATTTTTCAGGGCCGTGAAACTCGCCAATAAATCTACAAAAGTCTTCTTCCAGAATCTCCTAGAATTGCTTAATAAAATAAAAATTAATACCGGCTGAGCTTTTTGATCCTTCATAACTCCAAACCACTTCCCTCTAATTTCCTCCTTAGAAAACATCTGAACTTGTCCTTCTCTTCTTTCAAGGTTTTTAAAAGAAATTATAGTTCTATAACAAAGGAGATTCATAAGGACTTGGGCTTTATGAACATTTTTTTGTAAGGGGCTATGAAATCTGGTTAGAGTATATAGGTTGACTAAACCTAAATGATCATTCCCCAAAATCCAAAAACTAAGAAAAACAAAGCAAAGTAAAAGGAGCAGGATGATGTTTTGGGTGTGAATTTGATCCAAAGTAAACATGAAGTGTCACATCATTGCTGTAAAAACCTTTTACATTGAATTTTGACCAATTAAATCTAGCTTTTATAAGGAGCAACACATTTTTCTAATGAATATGTTTATGGATTAGAGCCAGAACAAGTAAGAAATTAGACTAGCAACATAAGGAAAAAAAAGAAAGTAGCAACAATGCAGATGTGTATTCTTTCCTATTCAAGTCTTTCTGCTACTCAAAAAACCTCCTCTATCTCTAGTACCTTGAAATGGTCTTCTGCCATCATTCTAAAATCGTATTCTTTCATCATTTTGAATGCTATCACGTAACTTCTCTCCAATTTCTAAAATGATCTTCATGGTTTTATCCACAGATGACAGAACGTAGACTACCGTTCAATCAGGATGGTGGTTCAATGACTCTAGGATCCCGTCTGGCCACACCACAAAAGAACAGTGTAACATCCCAAATAATTAAGTTAAAATTTTGATTGACGAAAAATATTAATAATTCTCCTTGAGATTTATTTGAGATTTTTAGGAATTAGTATTATTATAAATACAATTATAAATAATTAAATATTATAGAATTAAATAAATTTACTTGATTGATTAGTTACAAAGTTTAAAAGAGGTGTAATTAGATGAAGGTAAATTTAGAAGTTACCAATAAGGGTTAAAAGTAAAAGTTTTAATCAAAACTTTAGGGGAAAATATAAAAGAAATAGGGAAATGACCATTTTGCCCCTGGGTCTTAAATAACAAAATCACTTCCTTCTTCCTCATTCATTCATGCGTGACATCTTCTTCTTCTTCCTCTCCATGGCCAAAAGCTTCTATCTTCCGATTGGAGGTCCGTTTTGCATCAGAACATCGAATTGATCACGTTTCTGGGATCGTGGCTTCGAGGTAAGCATTATAGACCCATCGATTTGAGCTATCTCTCTCCCCCTTCACTTTTTCTCTCTAGTTGAATGGCCATGCATGGTGTGGAGGGGTTCTATTTCCCATTTCTTTCGCATATGGGAGCTTAGAAACGATATTTAGAGCAATTTGAGTAGTATAACGTTGATGGGTTATGTATTTCGACCTTTATAGGTAGTAAAACGAACGCCGGAAGACTGAGTGGTGAAGCGGGTGATAGTTTCGGAAGTGAAACCTCGAATCAAGTGTCTGGAGGACGCAACTGACACCAAGAACAAATCGTTGAAGCTTGGAATCAAGGTAAGGGGGTGTTTGGGTCATAATTAAATAGAATAGGTATGTACGTCGAGCTTTGGTCATTTAATTAAATCTCGATACATTGAGAAAAGTTACTAAATAATAATGGTATGTGTAGGCGTGTATGAATGTGGAATTGTAGGTATTTTGTGGTAGTTATTAAATTAAAGCATGTGATGGATATGTATGATTATGTAGTGTGGGATGGCCTACGGTATGTATAGCCCCTTGTTTTTCTGGCTCCCATGGTTTTGTGCCCAGTTGAGCTACCCAGTGGTCAAGTAGGACCCAGTGGTTGAGGTGGAGAGTCAAGCAGGACTCGGTGGACTAAGCAGGGTTCAAGGGGTGTCAAGTAGAACCCCCAGCTGAAGGCCGATCCTTTAGTATCCGGATACTAGGTGTCGAATAATATACGAGTCAGTGGTGATACTTGATTAAATTGATCATATTGTGTAATGTAGTGAGTATAGTTTATCATATTAGTCGACTATGAAGGAAATACGGAGAATGATGGAATTGTATGAAATTGTGCGAAGTATGTGCGTTCGTGTGAATTGCAAACATGGTTCGGTAAGAATGGTAAATGAAATTGTGTAAGCATGGAAAACCCGAGAAGTCTGTGTTAGTAATAGGTATATAATCAATTATGTACTTTCATTACTTAATTACTGTTCTAGTTTAATTATGATATCCAAACACTCACCCTTGTGATTTATTTAATTTAGTGACCAGTGATAGGGATGATGCCAATACCCCGGAGGCGCGCCAAGCGGAGAATTGATGCCAAGGAATGATAGAAATTATGAAACGAATGGATATATATAATATGTTTAATGTATGTAATGTCATAATATGTTTTATGTGTTTGTTGGATTAACTTAGCATAGGATTAATGTTGGTTTTCATGAATTTGGTGTATATTGGCATGGAGCCAATATTATGTGTGGATAATAAATTGCTATGGGCAGGTCTTGTATATATTTGTGTATCATGAGTGATGCAAATTGTGTGTGAATTATTTAGTGTCATGATGATTGGATGAATTGATGATGCATATAGTTTAATAGACACTTATGTGACATGAGGAACTAAACAAGTAAAATTGAGACCAAGTGGGTTTTGGGACCCCTGGAAGGAAGCAACAGATTCTCGATATCATTTAAAACTGGTAGGTGTATGCCTTGTATGGTTTAGGTCCCATTGGAAAGGTTTGGTGCATAGGTTTTCGTTACTTTTGGTTTTAATGTATTTTCCATATATCTTGGGAATATGTTAGAATTTTGGCAAACGGATAGCGCCAACAGCTTTAGAATGGGGAAAATATAGTGCCTATGAAGTTTGGTGGCAATCGGAGTTGAAACGGGCAAAATAGGTAATGAGGAAGTTAATTTGTAGGTTTTAAGTTGTCATATTCGCTCAAGCGAACCAAATTTCGCTTGAGCGAGTCTTTATATGGTTTTGGGCATGCATTCTGGACAAATCTCTCTCAAGCAAAGTACTTTCGCTCAAGCGAGTTCCATTTTCACTCAAGCCAATGTATTTTTGCTAAAGCCATTGATGAAGGTTTGATCGCTTGAGCGATATCTCGCTTAAGCGCCCAAAATATTGCTAAAGCAAGCTGATATAGCTTTTGGTCTCACATAAAACTTGTAGATAATTTTGTCCCCATCGTTTTGATACCCAATTTGCGTTAATCAGAGTTCGGTAGCCCGAGTTATGCCCAAAATACTAAAGGGTGTTTAGGCTAAAAATTTCAGCAGGGCTGATTTTATGAATTCAGGGATTAGGCAGTCTTAGGGGCATAATTAGCCCTTGACTCCTTCATAACAATTGTAGGTATTTGAGTTATGGATGTGACTCGATTTACTGAGTAGCGCGCAGGGAGTTGGTGTGCTGAAAAATTTTCCTTGGGCAATTTGGAGCCCCAAAGCCTAAGATGCATTATTGGGGACTCGTAGAGTCATGTAGGGATATTCTAGGATAGATGTAAATGATTTTGAAAAATTTCCCCTATATTTTATTAATCAGTATAGTATTTTAAGTTTAATTAACTTTAATTGCATGGTTAGTTTCTAATAATTAGGAAGGACATTATAACCAGCACCCTACAGCAAACCAACACCCCACAACAGACTCCTTCACCACCACAAACCACACCATCACAATAGATCACACTACAGCAGACCACTACAGCATAACAGATTCCTTCACCACCACAGACTACCACAGTACACTAGACGTCTTCACCACCACATACCACAACATAACAGACTCCTTCATCGTTGGGTTTGGATGACCTAGCCTCAAGGCAAGCCCATCTCCGGCATCCCCCTACCCACTCTGGTCCCACTACCGGATGGAGACAAGTATGTATACTATATAATTTGTTTTAAGTTTCTTAGTTCGTAGCTTGTTAGTTGCTTTGTAATTAAAATTCATATAGCTCCTAAATTTGTTTGTTGTATGTTAGTTATTTAGTACTTGTATACATTGAACTGTACTGGGAAGTCTTCTACTTGAAACAGGGTAATCGTTTAAATTTGGAAATGTTACATTTACAGGGGAGTCTCTGCCAAAATTTTGATAGCCTTCTTGTGTCTATATTGTTTTATTTATTTATAACTGTTGCTTATTACAGCTTTATCGATAGTAGTCACACTACTAAAGCGATTACTAAGGTTTTGAAGGCCTAATGGGATGGTCCATACATCTCTTGGGCAGATGCTGGTAAGGCTGTCTAGGATAGATGGTTTGACACCTTCTTGGTAAGTTTAACACTTCCCTTTGTTGTGAGTTTATGGCCAATTCATACACCTATTTTTAATTTTGAAATATCATTTCATGTAACATCATGATTATCAGTGGACAGAGGGTATGATTGATGAGATTAGGAAGGTCTTTGCCACAAAGACCTTGAAAATCATCAAGAGTACCCTTTGGAAATTGAGGGACAAGGGCGAGCGTCCTCGTTGGATCCCCGAGGCCTACTGGGACGGGATGGTGTAGAAGTAAGGGGTGTCTTGTTCCAGCAGGCCAGTGCTAGGAACAAGGCAAACAAAGCGGCTGATGCTGCAACCCCTAAGTACACTGGGGGCAGCATTTCAGTCCTCGAGCATAAAAAAAGATTTGTAAGTATATTTTGTTAAACATTTTTTTATGAATGACTTAATATGTTGTCTATTAACAATCTCAATACATTTCATTCTACAGGAGCAGAAGGAGCACCATGAGCCATAATTATATGAGGTCATGCAAATGACCAAGAAAAACAAAGCCGGTGCTTGGGTTAACCAAAAAATGACAGACATATAGCGGTAAATTAATTTAACTTACACATGCTTAAACTTACAAATTATATTATTGAAATTTATCATTATTTTACATTTGTAAGAGACGTATCTTGCCATGAGGGTTAAGAAAGAGGCGGAGTTGGTGGCCTTCACACTTGAGGGGGAGGTACCTCCCACCCTTTCTTGTTTCGATTACAACACTATCTATATGGAGACTGTTGGCGGCGTAAACAAGAAAGGGAGAGTGTTTGGATTGGGAGGCGTGGGCATGTAGCTGGCCAAAAAGGGGGAAGAACTTTTCCTCTAGCCTTTCGGCAGATGTTGTTTAGGTTATTGAAAACCTGAACAATGAGTTACAGGAGGAGCGACGTTGGAGGCAACTTTTGGAGGAACGGGCCGAGGAGGAACGACTCGAGACTCGTCGATAACTTGCGGCGTAACAGGAGATGATCATGCAAATGATGGCGAGGCTACCCCCTCTACTTCCCAGCCATCCCCCCACCACCACCACCACAAGATCCCCCTACACCATGATTTTACTTTTCTATGGTTCATTTTTTTGTATATTGTATACATTATATATATATATATATATATATATATATATATATTTGGTTTATAGTTTATATCATATTCAATATTTCAGTATCTGTTTTATGTCATTCTCCTTTTCCATGTGAATTTTCTAATTTAATATTGTATTACTGAAATTTAAAATTCAACGAAAAAACCCTAAATCACAATAATAATAGGCAAAATAATTATTATAATTATTATCTGATATTTAATATTTAATCTATTTAATTAAAGAATAATAAACAAAAATTAAGTTAAAAAAACCACCTACATATATTAGCGATGGACAAAAAAGGCAGCTATATGGCAACACCGTAGCGACGGAATTAGTTGGTCGCTATATGGCAGACTTAGTGACGGGACTGTTCGGTCGCTATGTGGCTGACATATAGCGACGGGGCACGTGGTCGCTATGAGGCAGCAACTTAGCGACGGGATACCTTGGTCGCTACACTGTGACACCAGCGACGGGGTACGATGGTCGCTAAAGTGTGACACCAGCGACAAGGTACGGTGGTTACTAAACTGTGACACCAGCGACGAGGTGCGTCATCAACCATGGGACCAATGTAGCGACGGTGTGATGTCGTCCCAGCTCTTGCGACGGGGTGCTTCTCTCGTCGTTGTTGTATCAGCAATGATTGTCGTAAAGACGATTTCCTTGCCGTCAAAATTTCTGTCGCTAATGCACTTAGGGACAAAATTCATATGCTTTAGCGACGGCTTAAGGCTGTCGTTGACTGGCCATTTTTCAGTAGTGTAAGAGCTCAAATTCTAGAGAGAGATCATACTCTATTTCACTAAAAATGGATTTATGATTCAAGTTATGTCAAAATACAAAGGAATTGAGGTATATATACCCCCTAGATATATTCGGTCACCTAATGGGCCTTGGAATGTGACAAGCAAGTAAAGGTATAAAGAATGAAGGTACACAAGAGTCTATTAGAATGTGACAAATAAAGAGTCAAAAAAGACAAACAAAAAATTAAATGCAAAAATAAAAGAAAGCACTTAAAATTGGCGAACTAGAACTCCAGAATACAAATAAGTCCACAATCTTTTTGCATACTTGTCACAAGTCCTTTTTCATCAACAAATGTATACTAAACTAAACAAAACAAACACTTAAGGTACTACACAAAATTAATATTAATGTAAGGTGCAGTAATTTTTTTTTAAATGCAGGTACTGTACAAAAGATAATTGTGTTAATAAAATTAACAAAAAATTACTAAATTAGTAAAAAGAACGACTAAATCAAAAAACTTTTAAAAAGAACATAAAGAAGAAAAAATATATTTTTACCTAAAATTAATTATTCTGAACTTTTGAATTTGAGCTTTTTATTTCCTTAAATCTGAACTACTTATATTTTTTTTACATAAATTCAAGACACCCGTATAAATTATAATGACTTCCACAATTAACACTTCCATCCCATTAACCTTTGATTTCTTTCTCTACTTTTAATCTATGTGTTCTATATATTGATTTATGACCTGACGTAGCTAAGTGTACAGTATTTCTCATTCAACCATGCATATTGTGGGTGTAAATCGTTTCCCATCTTAATCAACGGAAGTACATAAAACATGTTTGGTGGTTTTAAGGAGCAAATCTCAATTAAAAAGTAGACCGATCGAAATGCGTTTTCAGTAAACGTGTTTTGTGCTTTCGTGATCGTGAGAAATATAATTAGATCAGCTTCAAATATTGATTGACACCGATCGATCAGATCAGAGGAAGAGATATTAAGTAGGTGGTCCATATATAATATGTGGCCTATGGCTATATACGTACGCTGAGTTGAATAATTGATTATGTAACAACCCCTATTTTGGATTCATTTGCACTCTATCACATATAAAAACTATTTTATTAAAAAAGGGCAAAACACATTTATGTTAAAAGAATTACTTTTATTCACCAAAAAAACTGACTTTTCGATTATCTGCTTAAAGATGTTTTTTCAAAAATATCATAGACTCTTGATTAATTTGAATTGGGTTCAATAGATTATTTGAAGATGTAGAACTCTTATTTTGCATAAAAGACAACTCTTTTAATTTTAATCTTTTCTATGCAAAATTTATAAGAATTTATTCATTGAAAATCAATCTCTTGCTAATTAATAAGCAGTGTCTTGTGTGGTTAGAAGGATTGGCCAACGATGGAGGTTAGTAAATGTTTATAAAATCTTAAAACTCAAATAAAAACATATTTTTAAGGAACTTAACGAAATATTTTAAATATTCTTTTAATTTAAATCATGACAATAAGTGTTTTAAGCATTTCTAGGGTAGTGTTTTAAGCATAAATAATTAAGGGAAAAAATATATCTTAACAATTACTTTTAGGGTTTTTATTAACCTAGGTCCTGATAAGCATTAAACATTTGTATTAGTTTTAATATTTATTACAAAATTATTTTTAGTATTCTCTTTAATTGTCCGTTTTCCTTAATTTATTTGATTTTTTAAAAATATTTGTTTTTATTGGTTGATTAACTTTTTAACTTCTATGAAACTTTTATACCCTTTTTACTTTATCACAGCATAAAACTCAGGGCATATATTTCTCAACACAACAAATACAAAAACGAAAACTAGAAATTTAGTTTATCAAGAGAAATGCTTGTGTTCTTGTTAGAATAACATTATAGCATTTTTGAAGAACACCGTCAAACATTTTAAAAGAGTAGAAGATATTAAAAAATGAGGTTGAAAAAGTGTATAAAAGGTATCTAAAAATTATAGAAGTTTAATGGTTAATCGATTTATAAAAAAGAAATATTTTTAAAATAATAAAATACAAGTAATAAATACAAATGGATAATTAAGGAGAATATTTAGGATAAATTTGTAATGGATATTAAAATTAAGATAAATATTTAATGTTTATCTTTAGCCTTTTTATTCCTCTTAATTTTAGATGAACTTAGAGTAATCTCTAGTCCAAACTATTATTATATTAAATAATAAGAAACTACCTAAATAATTTACTATTGACACAAATCAAACTTGTTCACATACGTGGGTTGAAACAAATCTTCATCAAGATATATGGTGCGGACAAAGTCTTATTCAATATTAGAACGTACCACAAAATCATTACCCACCCTGTATGTGTTTGTTACGGGCCTCTATTAATATTGCCTCCCTCCATTCAAGCTCAACACTTACGAGGTTTATAAGTATCCCAAGTTGCTCCAACTTATCCAATTAACAGCTGTTTTTCATAATAATTTCCAGTACCCAAACAATATTCATCATGCTCGCCAAGTTTCTAGCTCTAATTTACACTCATCTCAAATGGGTGTTAAACTTCCTTCTTTATTATCCCTTTTACATGCTCCATGATTCTCGCCCACACATAAATGATGGAGAAGAGATGGGTACATTCCACAATGAATTCTCAGAGGAACATGTGGATTGTGCTGTGTGTCTATGCAAAATTGGAGAAGGAGATGATGCTACAGTGCTGAAATGTAAACATGCCTTTCATAGACATTGCTTGGATACATGGGTGGGCTTAAAGAATGTCACTTGCCCTCTATGTAGACGATCATTGGACCCAAGAAAGACTCTCACTGAGTTTGGGGCTGAAGTTTTGTTATTTCAGTTTTGTTCTGTCCACAACGATGAACGTGAGACTTGGTGGCTACGATGAATAATAATAAAATATGACGCTCTTCAAATCACCGTCAACTTGAGGTCTAGACATATGTCAAATTTTATGAGGATGGAGGGGTTGCAATTTGTATTTTTTATATGTTTTTTCTTTATTTTATTTTAATAATGGATGTAAAAATTTATTTTATGTTTTTATATTTATTTAATAATTATTATAAAAAATATTTTTGACAATAGTTATTTAGGGAAACGTGATGAAATATTAAGGCTCCATTTAGGATGATCTTTCAGTTTTTAACTTTAAAATTTTTAAAAACAAAAAGTTGTTTTTGGTTTTTAGTTTATATAGTTTTGAATTTTAAAAAGTTGTTGTAAAATTTTTATAATTATGATCAAAACTACTTTACATATAAACAACAATAATAATATAATAATATTAATAATGAAAATAAATCTTTTACAATAATGGTGGCGGCGGCGGCGAGAGTAATGGTGGTGGTGGTCGTTGTCATCGATACAGTGGCGGTGGCAGGGACGACAATGATGATGGTGGCGACAATAGTAGTGATGGTGGAAGGGATGCTTACTATGGCAATCATGGTGGTGGTAGAGACCATTGTCGTCGTAATGATGATGACAATATTTGCAATAGTAACGATGGTGATGGTGGTGATGGGGTGGTGGCAACGACGAAGAGGTGGTGGTGGCAACGACGAAGAGGTGGTGGTGGCAGTGATCGTTGTGGTGGTGACTAGGTTTGTCAATGCTGGCCAACCCACCTTTAACTCGCCAAATACGAGGGGCAAGACGGATTTGGCCCTTTACTGGATGTTGTTGAAATTTTTAGCTCGCCTTGCTTTGATGGTAGGTTGGCTTGCCAAGCTTTAAAAAATAAAATAAAAAATTCAGTGATTTTAGTAGCGGGTTGATGGGTTGATTCGCCTAAGACAATATATAATATAATCAAAATTAATAAAAATTAATTTACGTATTATTTTTAAGAAGCAAATAAAAGAAAGTTTATTAAATTAGAAAAAAACACAAAGTAATATATGCTAAAATAGAAAATTTTGAATATAATATATTAATAATATTAGAAAAAACTAACATTTAAATAAATATTCGCCTATCGGGTTGGCCTGCCCCGCCCTACCAAAACTTGCAAAAATGTAGGGTGGGGTAGGCCGATTTGATGTGGTTACGTGGTAAATTTTTCTAACCCGCCCTACCATTTTTTAGGAGGGTTGGTGGAATGACATGTTGGCCCAACCCATTTTGACATTTGTAGTGGTGACGATGACGACAATGATGATAGTAGTGGTGGTGATGTTGGTAAAGGGTGTGGTGTGGTAGGAATGATGGTGGTGGTGGTTGTGATTGTGGTAATGCTCATAACAATGGTGGGAACGACAGTGGTGGTGGGGGTGGTAATGTCGATGATGGTTGTGGTGGTAGAGTGGTGGCAATGGTGACGATAGTGGTTGTGGTGGTACAGTGGTGGCAATGGTGACGATGGTGGTTGTAGTGGTTGTGGGGATGATGGTGGCCATGGTGGCGGTGGAAGGTGTGGTGATGGTAGAAGTGATAATGGTGGTGGTGGTGGCAGTGATAACGGTAATGCTGGTGGGGGTATGGTGGTGGTTGTGGTGGTCATGGTAACGATGGTAGTGGTGGCGGTGCACAAGTGTAGGGTGGTGTTAACAACGACAATGATGGTGGTGGTGGTAGCGAATAATAAAGACTAGAAGTTTATAAAACTAAAAGCAAAAAATAAGAAACTCTTTTTTCTTGTTTCAAAAAAATGATTAAAAGTCATTTAAAAAATGAGTAAAAAGTCACTTCTAACACTATTTTTTATCAAATAAGTCTTGTTTTCAAATTGACTTTCAAAAATAAAAAAAACCAGGCACTCATAATTTTTATAAAAAGGTTTTGAACCTTTCCTAAAGGTTTTATCTTGTATATAAAGATTTGTTTACTTCATCAATATACTTGGCTAAATTGTTTGAAACAAATCTTTATCTTTGCTTTTATCATCTTCTACATTTTTTATCAAAAGGTTTTGAATCTTTCCTAAAAGGTTTTAATCTTATATATATATATATATATATATATATATATATATCCGTTGCTTAAAGACTTTGTTTTTATCAAAGAGGAAAAATTGGTTAAAGTTTTCATAAATTAGCATCCCCAATTTTTCTTTTCTTAGGTAATGGTTGCCATGTCTAACAAATTCACTTTGTAATTCTCTCATTGGTGCTTGGCGAACTCACTATCTCCTATATTCTACATTATTTTTGCTTTTATTGTCTGCCAAGTAAGTCTCTGCCCTTTTTAATTAGTAACCTAAGTAGTATATATATTTTTAATTTAGTATCTACTTGGTAACTTAGGGATGATAATTTTATATACTACACGTCTCTAGCTGGTAACTCAGTATCTTAATTTTTTATGTTGTTTGACTATCTGGATGGTAAATTATTTTTAAATTTGATTATATGTAATAAAAAGATACTATTTGATTGTATGCTTAATTTGATGTTAATATATATATATATATATATATATATATATATATATATATATTGGTTGGATTGATGTTGAACTTGAAATTGAACATACTAACTAAATGTAGGATTTGACACTTTAAATGCTTGGATACTTGATTTTGATAAGATTTGATTGATTATTGATGATTGATTCATACTAGGAACTTTTCTAAGTGTAATAGGGTGTTGTTTAAATTTTGGAATTGTTGAGTTTACAGGGGAGACTCAGTCGAAATTTTGGTAGGCTCATTGTAGATAACTAATGGATCATATTATATGGATACTTTTGTATCCTTAGCATGACATTTTAGCACTTACTCTAGTATTACCTCATTGGTTTAGGCTAGTTTTATTGATTTAGGATGGTTTTATTGATTTGGGCTAGCTTATCTTCACTACTAAAAAACCTTCTGATAGCTACTTCAGGTTAGTGACCACCACACGCCGTCGGTAATTAGCGACCAGATTAGTGACCGGAATAACAAAAGGGACCTTAAAATAAAACCGTCGCTACACATGTCGCTACAACATATGCCGTCACCATTACAGTCGCTAACGCTTCCCGCCATCTTTTTTTGTTTTCCCTCTATAGGTTTTTGTTGGCGTAAACATTAGCGACGATAGGACCACGTCGCTAAACTACTAGGAAAACATTTAACAACCTACTTATGCCGTCGCTATTAGTAACCATATCACCTGAAACCAGAACCCTGTCGCTAACCACATCCAACCGTCGCTAAGTTCCCTCATCCAATTTTTTGGCTTCCCTCCAATTATTTTTTGTTTGGGGTTAGCGACGGAAGTTTGAGCATCGTAGCTAGGTTGACCTTCCCTCCAAAACTTTTGTTCCCTCCAACTTTAAACTTAAGTTTTTTAGCGACGAACGTATGTGTGGTTGCTGATGGTAGTCTTCAGCAAAGGACACAGTGCATAGCTGGCTGTTCCACATTAGCAACAACGTTGTTTGGTTACTAATTGTTATTTATTTCAGCGACGGATGTGGTTCGTTGTCGCTATTTGTTTTATTGAAGTGTTAACGACACGTTTAGCGACAGTATGTGTCATCGCTAAACTTTTAATCTAATTCGACAACCTCCCTTCCCCAAATCATTAGCCCTAAATCCTTTCTAATCTACCCTATCTCTCCCCGTCACGATTACCCTTTCTGTCTCTGTTACTATTTCCCATCTCTCTCCGTCACGATCTCTCTCCCCCATCACCATTTCCTTCTTCGTTTCCCTCATTCCTGGAACCTTTCTCTCTGCCTCTATCTTTGTTTCCTCTCTCTCTGTCACCATTTGTTGAAGCTGCTTCCTCTGTTCGAGTAAGCTACCGCCGTTGAAGCCGAATCTTCTTCAGCACCTCCTCTGTCGAGTCCCAAGGTACATTTCTTTGTTTCTTCCTCTAATGACCTTTTTTCTAGTTTGAGTTCTGTTTCTGTTGTGTTTAAGTTCTGTTCTGTTTGACCTAGATGATGTACTGCTTCCACTACTCCCCATATCTTCACCTTGTTTCTTCTTCTATCAATTGAAAGTGGTACACAAGTAACATTTGAAAAAATGCTACAGCAAACTGATAGAAGTGTTGACAAAGAATTTTGTTTTGTATACTGCTTTAGTAGAAATTAAAGTTTTTCCATTATGATATTTTCTTATCAATGAAGTTCTAAACTATATAGCAGGTTACTGATAAGTGCTATTTCACATTGATTTAATACTTCAATTAAACTCATTTTTGAAAGAATTTAACCAGATTAGTAATTAATTAAGCATGATTTTTGTTGAAAATAACACATTGTGTAAAACAAGCTTGATTTGACAAAATATATGAAAAAAGTACCAACAAGGCTTGAAGAAACCAAGAAGAACCAACACATCAAAGCCCAGGGACGCTTGAGCGTGGCACTCAACACGCCTAAGCGTGATTTAATGAAGACAACCCCACGCTTGAAGGGAGCTTGAGCGAGAAGTATTAAGAAGAACCTCACGCTTGAGCGCGAGCCCGAGCTCACTCAAGCGTGACCCTGGACATAGCTGGTGCGCCTGAGCGGGGACTTATGAAACTTGAGCGTGACTTAGTTCAGCATCAGCCCCCATCGCGCTTGAGCGTAAGAAAGGGACGCTCGAGCGTGGCTCCAAGCACGCCTGAGCGTGAGTTAAGCGTGGATTGAGAAGAAGAGCGCTTGAGCGCAAGCATTCCACGCCTGAGCGTGACTGATAGATAACAAAGCATAAGTTTGAGCTCGCCCAAGCGTGAATCAAGCGTGGAAACTAGCGTACTGAACAAGAAGGCCACGCTTAAGCATGGTTAAGAGGAGCTTAAGCGTGAAACAACCAGTGAACATTACAACCTTCCACGCTTGAGCTTGACCTTTAAGCTCAAGCGTGACTCATGCAGTATGGGATTTTTAATTTAATATTCACCAATGGTGCGATGCCAACTCAACCATTTTCTTGTGTTTCTGCATGTCTCCGAATATTCCTTCATGGGGTCTATGCAAGTGGCAAGGGAAGCTGAACCATAACTCCTATAAATCAAGCAGAAAACAGGACATCAAGCATCCAGATTCATCCCCTGTATTTCCCTCACAATTCAACCTTCTCCATTATTTTCTGTATTCATATTTTGAAGGTGAAAATGCAAAGCATGAGTAGCTAAACTCCCTTATGGGATTGGTTGTAATCCATTCAATCCTGAAGTAATGCTGCTGTAAGTTTTTATGTTGTAATGAGATTTGATAAGTTTTTGTATTTCCTTCTGCGTTTAATGCTTGAAAGTACTTGATCACTATTTTCTTGTTTTAAGTTTTCTCAAGTATGCTGGGAAGTGACTTTTGAAAGCAGATCTGAATGAAATACTTGTTGTGAGTAGGTAGCCAGGGATGACATCTAACGCAATAAACGTCAAAACAATCGATCGATAATGCTGGGATGATTTCAAAGTGACTGAGGGATCAGCGGTTTGAAATCATTCTTATGAATTTTGTAGTCGAGGGATCAATGTAAATGACTTTGATTGTGACGTAGAAATTATCTTTTTAAGTTACTTACATAAAAACTGATGCAGCATACAAAAGGTGAGATGTGATGAAACCAATCCCTATTTTACAAAACTGATTTTTCTCAAAATTATTCACTGTTATCTTTTGCAAAATTTCACTTTCTGTTATTTATTACTTTTTCAATCAGCAACATTTATAACAATCCAGAACAAAACTTTCTGTCAACTCAGTTCAAAGCTAAGATTTTCATGCTAACATCTCCTCAGTGGAACGACAACTATACTATATTACAACCTCTGTGTTTAAACTTGGCACATCCATTCCCTTGAGTTCATATTATACAAACTTGATTCTCTTTCATTGAACTCTTCATTCCTTTATATAAAAATAACTGTACCAGTTGCCATATCCAGAAATGAAATGGCAAAGATTACTGACTTTGGGTATTTCATTAAAAAATTTGCAAAGACAATGTCTGAGAAGTCAATAGGCTATATACATTAATTGCTACGATGTGATTTTGGCAACCTTTTAGCTTGACTTGCCTAATTTTTGTTGTCTAGTTCTGTTGATCCTTAGCTCAAGTCTCATTTTCCTAGATTTAACTATAGGTCTAATTTGAGAGTCTCTTAAAGTTAGTTTTATATAAAAGCTTGTAAACAAATTCATATAGGTATTGATTTTGGAATATCCACTACACCTTCCAACATTCTCACAACAATACTCATTATAGGTCTTGATTTTGACCTATACTGAACACACCATAAAGCCACCTTACCCATTCTCTCAACTACGTCCATATTTTCTCCTAAACCCCAATAGCTATTCTTAACTCTTTTAATTGTCCAGCATCTACTTTGTCCCAAAACCACCTTGGAAACCACTCTTGATTTTCTGGAAGGCTAATGTCAAGGTTCCTTCTCCTACCAATCATTTCAAATAACAGCATACCAAAACTATAAACATCACACTTATGAGTCACAGGAAGTGCCAACCAAAGCTCTGGTGTAGCATAATCCGGAGTTCCTCTTCCTCCTGTCAAGGTTACATGTGTTAATTATCTTTTACAAAGCTTAGCCAAACCAAAATCAGCAACTTTTGGAGAAAACTTTTCATCCAAGAAAATGTTTCCTAGTTTTATGTCATAGTGGACTATTCTTTATTGGCAATCTTCATGCAAGTAAGCAATGCCTTTAGCTGTTCCAACAACAATCTCATGTAGTTTCTCGAATTCTAAGTTTCTATCTTTGTGATACAAGTACTTGTCAAGTGAACCATTAGCCATGTGCTCATAAACTAATGCTCTCAATTTAAATTCAAAGCAAAATCCATAGGCGAACCAAATTTAAGTGACGAACTATTCCAATTGTACTCACCTTTGCCATGAACATTACTTTCACCTCCATCAACTTCAACAAGCTTTTCTGGGCAGTCCATCTCTGCTTTGGTTTCAACTCTTTCTTGTCCAGAGCATGAAAGAGTAGTTGTAAGATCATCCTTCTCCTGCATGGCTCTTTTATACAAACTTATCAGCTTATCATTTTCTTCATTCATTTTCATTAGCTGATGTTGGAGATTCTCAACCACTCCTTTTAACTCGGTCTCCTCTTCTCTTGTTTCAATAAGATAGTAACCATCGTCAACCTTGGAACATTTCTTTAGCATCTTCTTCTTCATTAGCATGTCTATTACTATTCTCAGCAGCGGCTTGTTCATACAATTCAATTAGTTTACTATTATCCTTAAGCAAAGTTTTAAGCTTCATCTTGAGTTCATCATTCTCCTTTGATAGCATAATTGTTATTTCATGAGCTTCTGCCTCTCTTTGACTAGCAGTAGCTATGGCATCAACCATTGGTTTCAATTCCACTTAGTCATTGTTATTAAAAACTGGCTCAGTTGTTGATGGAAGGTCCATTTGCTCCTTTCCTTCATTAGTTTGTGATCTCTCTTGTTCCAACTTTGCTATCAAATCATCAACTTGCCTGGAAGATAAAAATAGTAGATAAATTGAAAGCTCGGTTTAATCTATAAGAATAATAAAGAGAAACATGCACTAATTGTGACAGGTTTAGGTTTCCTTTTGCATTTTCTAGAGATTCAAAATCTGTCGATCACTATATGCTAGAAAGCTTGATTCTGCAAGATCCTATGACAATACCAAACTAGTAAATTATGTTGAATTTAAAAACTTGGTTAATGAAATCTATAACTTCACTAACCCATAAATCTGGGAAATCAATCAAAATATGATTCTAAATTGCATGTGTTAAGTTATCTAGCATGGCATTCACTGCTTCAAACATTAAGATAAGTCCAGGAAATTCTACAACATTCTTACCTGTTTGGAAATGAGATTACCATCATTTTGTACATCTTCCATCACTGAATCAGAATTTGTTTTCTAACATCCCAAAGGAAAAAGTAGGTCAGTATAAAAGTTTACAATGCCTTTTCTTAAAACATAAAAAACCATTACAGTCAAAAGTGAAAACCTGAACAATTACCAGATGTAGGTCATGCATAAATTTCCATTCTGGTGCTTCTAACAACTGCACATACAAGTGACAAACACAATCAATATAAATGAGACTGATTGAAAATTTAACAAAAAGTACAAAGGCATCCCTTGGTACCTTGTTTTGCAATTCCATAATCTGTTCATTCATCATCTCTCGTTCACCTTCTGTGCAAAATGATTTCAACCTGTCTTGAAAATACATAAAAGCACTATTAGCAACATGATCAGATAAATGTTAATCTAGCTAAGAACTAATTTGTTTGTGAATACATTGTTTGTTTCTCTTGAAAATACCAAAAATCTGTATTCTTGCCTCAAACAATTGCATATCAGTAGATATATATTACACAATGAATAGAAACTATAATTTTTATACTTGAACATCTATTTTTGACCATAAACAGGTCATTTTCCAGTTCTCAACCTTTCTTCTAATCACTAAACCAAAGCTACTTTTGTTTGCATCAGAGGGCGGAAAATTCCATTAAAAAAACAGACTCATGGGTATCATTAGAAACATGCCTTCTAATTTCTTCTCTTAGCTGTAAATTTTCCATTGCAAATCTAGTTACTTCTTTATTCCGATCCACCGGGGCCTGTAGAAACTCAATTTCTTTCAAATGCTCCTTTTTTTTGTTCAGCAAATGTGTCTCAGCTGAGATCTTCTGAGAAGCTACTGCCTCCAACCTTTTAATTCTAGCTTCTCAAAAACGTAGTCTCATCTTCAAACTTTGTATCTCATCTTCTCTTTGTTTAACCTGACTCATCCTAAATTTCAATCATTTAATTCATCACAAAAGCATCAGACTATCACATTGATACATCAAAAAAAGAGATTTGCTATAACTTAATAGGTTAATATCTAAAAAATACACCAAAATAGTAGAACGGAGCTCTATGACAACCTGAATTCAACTTATAGGTGTTGTACAATTTTTTCATTATATTAAAAACGTTCCAACAAAAACTTAGACAATAAACTGACTAAGCAAATACAACCAGACGTCATAAAATACAACCTGACTAACTAAGCTTCAATTTAGAAACAATTAAAAAACAAAGACATGAAATTAACTACATGTTTATATTGCACAAATTGAACTATTAATGTAAACCTTATAAATTATCTGAATGGGCACTATACATGATTCTAAACCTTATATATTACTGCAATTTGACTCTCATAATTCAAGAAAATAGTTTGGTGTTTGATGATCTTATTCACATTTTGTGTATTATTTTGGATTTCATTTCTGATGTAAGAATTCCTAAGCCTCCATGTTTTTGAATTGTTTTGTCTCTTAAATGCAAGTAAAGAATCTTATTTTTTTTTTAAAATGCATGACGGTCATATTACTGCAAATCTTTGGTAGTGTTTTTAAATTTTGTCATTTAATTTTATTGCTGTGTGAATTTGAGATTTTAGGTGCAAACTGCCCATGAGGTTCATTTTAATTATATTTGCTACAAATGTACAGAATCAGGGTATGAATTTGGAGGACTGAAAAATGTGATTGCAATTAACTACAAACTTTATTCTTATGTGTGCCCATTCAATTTTCTGTTAGACTTTTCTATATAAAATTCATAAACTATTTCCGAATATAATTTATTTTAAAGTTTGTGTTACTAATTTTTTAATTTAGAGGTGTGGTGTGTAACACCCTGGAGCCAACTTGTAAATCACAAGATAATTACCGTCACCATATAAAATCTCTTGGATAACTTATTTTTCACCTGGTAATTATCAAGTGATTCACAACCTGATTCCAGAGGTTACTGATATAATATCAGAGTGTGCAACCTTTTTATAATTAACTTCTTATTATTATATATAACATCAGAGTTCCATACATAATATATTTTACAACAGGCACCTAGATCTTATAAAATATAAAGATATAAAATACCAAAACATAGCATATGCATACATAATACAGTTATAGTAGTCACGCAAGCAAGCATCAGCATCAAAAGTCTTCATAATTCATCCACATCAAGCATCATCCACTTTGTCACATGTCTTCCTGATTAACCACTAAAGGGTTGCCACAAGTAACAGAAAGAGTGAGATAAAATATCAAATAAATAGAAATTAAATTAGAACATACACAAACACAAGTAGGATGCTATGCGATGCGGATGCCAAACAAGTATTATATTATACTTATGTTATTATATTTCGTTCTCTTATGAAAATGTATAATGGATCCATTCTGGTGGGAACATAAGCAGTGATTTTCAACAATAATATTTTTACGGATATCCAACCGATACCGCGCCCCATAATGCAACACCAACATCGGATAATAATACCATAACATCAATAACAGGTGTTGTGGGACCCCCCTTAAGGACACACTACTCAGCTCTTAAGACGGCCGTGGTATAAAACCACCACAGAGGTCTGTTGCTCAACAGACCGTGTTCCCCCACCGGGAACCCCCTCAAAGAACCCCCCTGCGGATACTTTGAACGGCCAATGCATATGATGCATGAATGAAATAGATCTAAATTAAATTATCAAATTTCTTTATATAATTAATCTTAACAATAAAATTGTCATAACAATCAAATAAACATACTTTATGTATAATTTAAAGAATATGGAAACACATTTTTCATATTATAATATTTATTTGGTATCATACACCAAAGAATAAGGAAAATATATTTTCCATAAAATTATACTACTAAGATAATTTAAAAACAAGAGTTTTCTCCCTTTAAATATGTTTAAATAAACTTCTAATTTTAATTTAATTAATTATATTTATTTTATTTCAAAATAATGTCTCTAGAATAATAAAAATCCAATAATAATAAAATTTTAATTTTTATAAAAAAATCATTATTTTAAGTTTTTAATCATATTTATGAAAATGCCACTAGTCTTATTTACGAAAATGCCATCGTTCTAATTTATTTACAAAAATACCACCGCTTCTGATTTATTTACAAAAATGCCACCGCTTCCAATTTTTAACACCGCCTAAAAATATCCGTTGTTATAGGGTTTAATTATGCAGAACGAAAATAGCAGCTCTGTTCTTGTTGTTTTTGTTGTTTTATCACTTTTAATTGCAAAATTAAACATACCATTTGATTTCAAATCATCATACAACATCAGAAACATATCATATATCAAATTCTAAACCAATTAGCATCAATTTTACAGTTTAATTCAAATTAAATTAAAATCTAACTATATGAGTTTTTAAACAATGAACAATTAAACAAGCAATTCTAACTTAATTTCTATGTATTTAATATCCTATCTCCTCTTTCTTACCTCAATTGAAGATCCTTAAGCTTTCCTTGTGCTAAACTCCCTTGTATTTCCTCAAATCTTCAAGTTTGAGTAATTTCTTCTTATGCAAAATTAAAGAGTTTGAGTATGGTAATGAAGGTTTTGAAAGCTTGGAGAAGATGATGAAGGGTTAAGGAATTTTTTAGTGTTTTTGTTCTTGAGGAAATTGGAAGGGTAGATGCCTTATTTATAGGCTTAAATGGCGGTGGAAATGAGGCAATGCGAAGGAGGAAGAAGGGTCGGGAGAAATCTGATCTTTCTTCTCTTTTTTTATAATTATTATAATAATGGGTTCCTTAATAATTCTCTATTTTATTGACATATTTTATTTTTCATTTAGTCTCATTTTAAATCTAATTTATGAAATAAAAATATCCCTGTAACCGGAATAAAATTTCCTATTTTCTAAGATTTATTTCTTATTTTTCTAAGAAACTTTAATTTTTCACTATTTAATTACTAATTCAAATTTAATTAAAAATTGCGCTGTGACATGGTGTATCTATGGGCAATTAATATACAGGTTAATAAGGTCTCCTTTATGTTTAAAATGTGTGAAACTTCAGCTAAAAGAATGACATGACATAATAAGTCAGTTTAGCGACAGGGATTGTGGTCATCGTTAAGTTTATCATGTGTCGGCCCTTTATTTAATGTAGCGACCTTTCTAGGGATGGTGTGGTTTCCGTCACTATCCTTGTTATGATCTGGTTAAGAGTTTAGTGCCCATCAATTCCCACTCTGGATTCAGTGACTGCTTCTACTTCTCCACAACTTCATCTCCCCTTGCTCTCTCTCCCTTCATCTGCTCAAGCAAGAGCTTAGTGCCCATCAATTCCTACTCTTTCTCACTATTCTTCTCCATTATTCCAACTTCCATCTCCTTAATCTTCTCCTCATTCTTTTCCACCACTTGCCTCAACTAGTTTACCTCTTCCCATCTTGCTTCCAATCTACCTCCTTAACAGTAAACACCATTATGTCCCCTTGCCTCAACTACATTTCCATTCACCCCCTTATGCTTTGTAAAGGGTATAACACTAATAAGTATACCAGAGTGATAAAGGGTGTTTTTTTGTTTGAATATTGTTCTTATATTGGTAAGAAAGAGAGGGAAATAGATAATAACAAAAAAAACGACTCATGGTTTAAAGTTTAAGTACACACTAGGCTCCTGATATTGATAGAAAACCCAGCAAGAGTTATTATACTATGAAAGAGTTTAATTTTGGTATATTATTAGTACGCTAAACTTTGAGAGTGTTCTGTGTTTTGATGATGAACTTGATCTGTAATTTGCTTTACGTGTCTCTCTTTGTTTAGTTTCATTGCTACTTGTAACTGTCCAACCACTTCTTGGTTTGTCATGTAGACTAGCACACGTTACACATGGTCTCTGATCGTCTCTCTTCAGCTTCATATTCATCGCTGACTTTTTTCCCCAGGTAATCCCCTAACACTGACTTTCTCGTTATGTGTATGCATGTCAATTGTTGTTTGTTAGTAGAGAGCGGAGCTCATTAGGCATTGGTTTTGATGTGTTTATAATGTGTTTTATGCATGTGTAATGTTGTTTGTTAGTTGAGAGTAGAGCTCATTAGACATTGGTTTTATGTGCTGATAACATGATTTTTTATGCATGTGTAATGTTGTTTGTTAGTGGAGAGCAAAGCTCACTAGGTTGTTATGATTATCTCTCTCAATTTCATATACAATGCGTAACATATATATTTAACTGTACTGGGAAGTTTTCTATATGTAACAGGGTGTTTATAAATTTGGGAAATGTCTAGTTTACAGGGGAGACTCTGCCAAAATTTTGGCAGGTTTCCTGGTTTAGGATACATAAAGAAGTATATTAAAGTTTAACAATGTAGGGTTTAGTCGTGCGTGTACCCATTAGGTTCCCGTTCAAGATTCAAGACAACTGACTGACATACCGTGTTGTGTTGGATCTTAAATTGTCCCGGTTGGACAATTTGTGATGAATTTGTAACCAGTAGGGTGTAACCCATAATGGTTGTTGTTTGTGTTCTATCTTATGTTGTTGATATCGATTTGGAATTCCGGTTTGTGTTTCTTATTGTCTCTGGGTGCATGTCTGCGTGTGGTGTATCATCTCGTATGTATTTCTGTGTACTTAGGGACCAATGTGAAATGCTGTCGAAATTTCAAATGAACATCAACGACACAAGATAGACCACATACAACATCGATGGGTTACGGATGGTTGCATATTTATCCTGAATGGGATAGGGCCCCACCCACTTGCAACATCCAAGAGATAGAGAGTAATTCATGAACGATAGTCACATAATGTTTAAATTAAAGTAACAAAAACTGTTCTTGTTAGATATCGTGAATGTAGGTACTGGTAAATCGGCGATGGATGTACAACCGGCTAGATCGCAGTCGGCGAGTGACTGAGGAGTTTATGATGGGGTTGTTGGAGTTTATTCCGTTCGCTATGGCAAACACTCCTGGATTTGAAGCGACTTTGAAGATTCATTGTCCATGCTCAAGATGCAAATGCATGAGTTTTGAATACGCGTATGACGTGATATGCCACTTACAGCAGAAGGGATTCATGAGAGGATATTATTGGTGGTACAACCATGGTGAGCAGTTACCGCCCAGGCCACTGAGCGTACCTATGCAAGCGTCTTATTTTGAAGTATTCAACAAGAAGAATAACTACAACAACATGGAATAGATGGTGATGGACCATGCTGGACCTTCTACCGGCGTGCTCTACAATATGAAGACGAATTGGGGGATTAGAATGAGGGTGTAGAGGAGGACCCGAATCCGGATGTTAAGAGATTTTATGATTTATTGGCGGCGGCCCAGACCCCGTTATGGGACGGCTGTGAGAGTCATACCGAATTATCTACCTCCCTGGCTGCTTTAAGCATAAAGGCAGACTACAATCTCTCGGGTGGCTGTTTTAATAGAATGGTGGATTTGATGGGGTCTAATATGCCAAACGGAAACAGAATGTCGTCAAACCTGTATTATGCTAAGAAAAGTGTGACAAATCTGGGATTGGGATGTGTCAAGATAGAGTGTTGTGTTGATGGATGTATGTTGTTCCAGAATGCGTTTACGGACAAGAGTGTTGACAAGTGTATTCACTGTAGCAAGGATCGCTACAAAACCATCAAGAGAAGAGGGAAGGTAACTAGAATGGCAAGGAAGAAAATATGGTACTTTCTGATTACTCCATGGCTTCAACGTTTATACGCTTCGTTGTCAATAGCAAAACACATGCATTGGCATACTCTAAACCGAACACAGGAGGGTCTTTTATGTCATCCGTCTGATGGGAAAGCATGGAAGTATTTGGATAGGCTTTACCCAGAATTTTCACATGAGCCGCACAATGTACGACCTGGCCTATGTACTGATGGGTTCAACCCGTTTGGTCAATATGGAAGAGCGTACTCCTGTTGGCCAGTGATCCTGACCCTGTACAATCTGCCTCCTGAGATGTGTATGAAGAGAGAGGTGATGTTTCTATCCATACTTGTCCCAGGACCTAAAAATCCAAAGGCGAAAATAGACGTCTTTTGCAACCATTGATTGAGGAGTTGACAGAATTGTGGGATGTTGGGGTGATGACTTACGATGCATCCTTAAAAAATAATTTCATGATGAGGGCTGTTTTGATGTGGACCATTAATGACTTCCCTGCGTATGACATGCTTTCTGAATGGTCAACGTCTGGGAAGCTTGCTTGCCCTATATACATGGAACATACCGGGGAGGAATCACTCCCCTTTAGTGGCAAGACAAGTTATTTTGACTGTCATCATAAATTCCTACCATTGGATCACCCTTATAGGAGATCAAGAACTGCTTTTAAGAAAAAAAAGGTTGTCAATGAACCTTCACCGCGTAGATTATCCAGTTCACAGGTGTGGGAAAGAGTATCTGAATATCCTTATATCTGGGATAAGAATGTTAAGGAGTTTACGGGTTACAGGAAGGAGCATCACTGGGTGAAGCAAAGTATATTATGGGATTTACCGTATTGGAAAGACCTTTTATTAAGACATAACATAGATTTCATGCACACTGAATGAAACATTTTCATGAACATATTTGACACTGTGATGGACATCAAAGATAGAACGAAGGACAATGAGAAAAGTAGATTAGACATTGCAACGTTGTGTTCAAGGAAGGAGCTGGAGTTGAGAGATGCAGAACATGGCAAAATGTTTAAACCGCAAGCAAAATATGTATTAACAAAGGCTCAACGGATGGTTGTCTGTGTCTGGGTGAATGGCTTGACCATGCCTGATGGGTTTGCTTTAAATTTGAGTAGATGTGTCGACCTAAAGGAAGGCAGACTGTTTGGCATGAAAATTCATGACTGTCATGTGTTTATGCAACGACTACTGCCATATGCATTTCATGCCTTATCGAAACCCATATGGAAACCGTTGGTTGAGTTGAGTCATTTTTTAAAAAAGTTGACAGTAACAGTCTTAACAGAGGAGACTCTTGTGAGGATGGAGGAAAGAATTCCAATGTTGATTTGTAAGCTGGAGCAGATTTCCCCCCTAGTTTGTTTGATTCTATGGAGCACTTATCGATTCATCTACCATATGAGGCTAGGGTTGGTGGACATGTCCAGTATCATTGGATGTATCCATTTGAAAGGTTAGACACTAGAACAACTTCAAATCCATTAATTCACTTTCTTACAAAACTATTAAATTGATTGTAACTCAACAATTCTTTATGTTTCACTAGATTCCTGCGTTCTTTAAAAGACAAAGTCTCAAACAAGGCATGCGTTGAGGCATCGATTTGTGAGGCATACTTAGTGGAAGAAATGACCACTTTTACTTCATTTTACTTTCTGATGGAGATAGAAACAATAATGAATAGAATCCCCCGTAACCTTACAGTGGCACCAAACCCTGGTGTTGGCGAACAAACCTCAATATTTAACTACCCCGGTAGTCCTAGAGGCAAGGTCATAGAATGTTACATTGATGAGAAACATCAAAAGGTAGCCCACTTGTATATTCTGCTAAACTACGAGGAAGTTGAACCATACCTCGAGTAAGTAAACTATTTTTACATTTTTCCAACTTCACATCCATAGGATTGCTGTGTAGTTAAACTTTTCTACTTTAAGTAGTATATATGTAGATATATTTAGACAAGAGCATAATGATATAACTAACGACCAAATCCGTAGTGAGGTATCATCCAAGTCCGTCGATTGGTTTGCACAACACGTAAGGCTGTACACTATATGTTTATTCTTTTATGTTGTATAGTTACCTATATTCTAGCATAATGCACAATGTTATGTTTTGAATAGATTTAAGATCCAAATAACCAAATTGAAGACCCTTTACTCCAAGCTCTTTCTTGGGGGCCTGTGAAAACTGTTAAAAAATGGCCAATTTACTTCGTAAATGGCTATAAGTTTAACGTTTTCCAATGGAGTGAAGAAATATGAACACATAACTTTGGGGTTTGTGTTAAAGGCACAACTTGGAATTTAGAGGAGGACTTCTACGGTGTGTTAAAAGAGATTGTTCAAGTTTCTTTCTCTGGACGGGATAGTAGAGATTTAGTTTTATTCAATTGTGATTGGTACGACAACACAATCGGAGTGGGTACAAAAGTCGACAACCATTACGGATTTGTTGAGGTGAAAAAGAGCGATAGATATAAAGGGTTTGATCCTTTCATCTTTGCCCAGCAACCCGAGCAAGTTTATTACATAGAATTCCCTGGAGGGCATCGGGATTGGTATGCAGTCATCAAAGCTAAGGCTCGTAGTCAGATCACTGATAACGTTACCGATAAGGTTGGAAATGCTTATCAACTAGCTCCAAGCGACCTCCATGAAAGTCACTCAGTGTTAAATATTGGTCCAAACATTTTAGATGAGACACTTGTGGCCTTAGGTGGTGAACACATTGACACACAAGCTGTCTTGTCATTAAAATGGACTAGGGCCAATTTGGACAATGATAACACGTCTGAAACAAATTCTGACAGTGACACTGACACTGAAGGGGACTTCCAAACTGAAACAGACACAGAGTATGTAGTTGAGTATAGATTTATATATATATGTTATTTTTTTAATTGCTTAATGCTTAGATGACTGGACACAGAGGACGATTTGATCGGGGTGGTGGTAGGCACTCCCCAGTTACACGGCTGGGTACCCCTACCTCACAGAGAGAGACCACATCAACTGATGGCACAACACACGTGACGCCCTCATCGATGGTTCTAGGTGATGCTACAGGCACTTCTACCACCCTGGACAGCGCAAAGCCTTAGCAACAGTAGAAGAAGCAGGTTCATGAGGCGACCCTTTCTACAACATCCGACCCTCTTTCGACTGTCATCCCATTATCGGACACTGACGAGTAAGTATCACTATATATCCTGACACTTACGTGTTTTTATATTGACTTGTGTGCTGATTGCATTACTATTGAATTTGTAATCATGTAATATTATATGTGTTAGTGGAGAGCAAGGCTCACTAGGATGAATTTGTGTGTGTTTTATGCTTATGTAAACTTTAGGATATTGATGGTCATCATGATTTATTTTTATGTTAGTGGAAAGCAAAGCTCACTAGGGTTTGTTGCTGTTTATTTACATTGAACTGTATTGGGAAGTTTTCTGTTTGTAACAGGGTTTTCATTAAAATTTAGAAATGTTCAGTTTATAGGGGAGACTCTGTCGAAATTTTGGTGGACTCCTAAGGTTTATGTTTGTTTGATTATAAAAATATTTTGTTAATTAATTGTTCAATCTTATGGCATACAGTTATGTTGATAGTATTTGCACTATGAAGGCGATTACTAGGATTTTGAAGGCCCAGTGGGATGGTTCTTACATCTCTTGGACGAATGCTGGTCAAATTGTCCAAGATAGATGGTTTGAGACATTCTCAGTGAGTTTCGCACAACTCTTCTAATTTCATGTAACTTTTATTGTTGAACATTACTTATGAGTTTAATTTGGAATTGCATTTTAATTTACAGCGTGGCTTTCAATGGGAGGAGGGTATGACTGATGAGATTAGGAGGATCTTTACCGTAAAGACCTCCAAAATCATCAAGAGTACCCTCTGGGATGGCATGCTGCAGAAGTGGGGAGGTGTCTTGTTCTAGTAGGCCAGTGCCTGGAACAAGGCAAATAGGCAGGTTGATGTTGGAGCCTTCGTTTACACTGGGGGCTCCATCTCAGTTATTGAGCACAAAAAGAGATTTGTAAGTATATTTTCTTAAATATGTTTATTATTACAATGACTTGAAAGCTTTTTCACTAACAAATTTAATATGTTGTAAATTCCAAGAGCAGAAGGAGCACCATGAGCCTTCATTATTCGAGGTGATGCAAATCACCAAGAAGAACAAGGCTGGTAACTGGGTTAACCAGAAGACCACCGACATGACGGTACTTTATTAAACTTACAATTGTTTGTTAATCTTTTTATACATTAACATATACTAATGTAATTGATTTTTCTAAACATATGCAGGAGGCGTATCAGGCTATGCGTGCCGAGAAGGAGGCTGAGCTGGCCTCTCAGACTCCTGACGGGGAGGCACCTCCTACCCTTTCTTTTACCAACGACAATGCCATCTATTTAGAGGCTGTTGGAGGTGTAAATAAGAAGGGGAGGGTGTTTGGCCTCGGTGGGGTTGGCACCCAGATAGCCAGGACTAGGAAGGCCCCACCCTCTTCCTCTATGTGGCACCCTTAATCTGGTAAATAAACCATTAATATTAAGCATTCGGATAATAAGGTTGAGGGTAAATTTTTTGTGTTTTTAAATCTTAAAGGTGGATAAAGAACACCACAATTTTATTTTGAGAAGTCAATCCCGGATCTATATGAAGACCAAACTCATATACGAAGATATGAGAAGGTATAAGATTTAATAAATAGCGGAATACGTAACTTGATTCAAAAATAGGGATTAATTGAGTGAAATCATCAAGAACACTTAAAAAGAATGTTAATTTATGTTAAAGAAGTGTTTAAAACAAGTATAGAAAGGTACTATGTCCATTTGATGCCAAACAGCACCCAAAAATATGTAATTTTTCATGAATTAGTGCTATGAATCGATTCCCCAAGGGTGTGAATCGATTCATGCGATTGAAAATGCCAAAATAAGTGAATCAGGTACCCATGAATCGATTCCCCATGCCTTGAATCGATTCACGTGAATGATCAGGCCAGGAACAGTAAAAACAGAGAAGGATGAATCGATTCAAGCCCAGGTGTGAATCGATTCAAGCTATTCTGGAATTCATGAACAGTAAATATAGAGACGTTTGAATCGATTCAAGCATTGTGTTGGATCGATTAACTTCAAAAATTATGCAGAAAAATTTGGTTTTTCAACTTCTAACCTTTCTAACTTTTTCATACAAATTCCAATTGCTACCAAATTTTAACACCAATTAAAATACATCATTTGTGACGTGTGGCAACCGCCGCACTCAAAATTTCCTTAAAACGAGGGAGTTATGTGCATAAATGTGTTTTACCCGTTTTGAGGCATTTTTATGCAACTCAAGGGTCTATTCTTGATTGAATTAACCCATTCTAGTTTACACAAGGCACAAATCACATATTTGAATTATTGGAGTCATCACATACAATCCATAGTCCTTAAAACTCTTTTTGGCTCATTTGGTTCCCTAATTATGCATGAAAATCACTTAAATTTCAACATGTTCAAGTTCAAACATCTAACCAATCATTCCACACATAGTTTGATTTAATCATCATGCATGAATCATCAATTAAAGACTTAACACAGGTCATAGTTCATCAATCATGCCTTATCTTCCGATTCGAGCCTCTAACCTATTACAAAGGATTACAAAATGGTTATCCATTAATCCCAATGACCCTAAATCATTCATTTCCATTCTAGGGTCTCAATATCAACAAACCATCCTCATCTATTCATCATCCTCATAAGTTGCTCAAATTAATTCATGGCTATACAGGGTATTCATCATATATATATATATATATACATTTCAAAAGAATACATATAAGCCATAGATTCAAAACATTGTCGGCCAAAGCATCTTTACCCTAAATGACTTTCTTCACACAATTCCTCCACACATGAGATGCCTCACTCCATAGTCAAGCCCTACAACATAAGAGCTAAAAAGATAGACCATATGGACAGTGAGTATACTTTCTCAATGATGAAAAATCCTATAAAATATGATAATATACATATGAATGCAATAAAACACCTTCTCCTATCAAGGAGTTCATTATATAATGAAACCACCCATTTCATGAAATCCATTGAACACACATATTCATACATTTACATGGATAACAAATCCATCATCAATTCATACCAATTAAGCCATATCATCAATTCATGATTACACCATACTAAATGTCATATCCATGAAATTCATAAAAGGTCACAACAAATCAACCACACAAGTATAGTTAGTGACCAAAAGAGGATTTTACATACACCTCACATAACTTCCTAAATAGGGTATCCCTCAAGGCCATACTTCTATGGCTAATGCATATGTTGGTGTTTAAGAACGCATATGCACGGATCCAATTTCATTCCAACAGTGATCTCAACCACTCACATTCATTATCATTACGTCGGTTTCCCACCTCGTAAGGGGTAGTCCCTTCATGGAACCCTACAAGGTTATTCATTTTGTAAATTTTATATCATCGTCATGTCAGGTACTCCCCTCGTGGAACCCCGCAAGGTTATTTACATCACAAATGTCATCACATCGGTTTCCTGCCTCGCAAGGGGTACTCCCTTCGTGGAACCCTGCAAGGTTATTTATATCACAAATGTGCTTATGCATGCCATGCTATATTTGCAATAATGTTCATGCATGCTTTAGCTTCGTAAGGAATATTTCACCCACTCATCTAGGGTCGGTTCATATTCATTCTCACAGCTAGTGGCATTCAATCACATATACACTTCAATCTCCCAAGGCATATAATTCACAATACTCATAAGTTATCCTAGCCAAGGGTTTCAAATATTCATCAATCCCAAACATGGAAACAATAGTATGTCATCATCTACTATACAACTCATAACCTCTTCAAAGTATCATTTTTCAGTCAATCATCCCAAGATTTAATCTCTATTTTATAGCATATAAATGAAGCACTACGTCAAGTCAAGGAAAACATGCAACACTGCATCAATACATACATTATCATCACACAAGGCATCATGTATTTAGAAAACACACTTCTCTCCTACCTCAAGAGAAGTACACTTCGGGGTTTGATGATCCCGCCTCATAAAATCCTATATCAATCAATTGTAAGGCCACATCAATCACTTATTCAAGTATCATTATCAATATATGCATACATATACACATGATTCTCATCATGTAGAAATTATTTATAAGTTTCATTCATTTACCTTATTAGGTTTCGGGAATTCCTTCCCTTAAATCAAAACTCATTATAATTAAAACAAAAACCCCAATAACAAGGTTACCCATACACATTGATTTCTCACTAACACCTTGGGTGGTTTTCATTTATGGCTTCCAACCACCATCATAAATCATCATTAAATGCCAATCCCATCCATATTTCACCTTTCCCCCAAAATCAAAGGTTAGGGTTTCACCTTAAACCCAACCATATCATAAATACACATCAATATTCATTGTCCTCCAACACTATTTTTGTGTACCCTTTTCTATGCCATAAAAACTCACATTCATTTATCCTCTCCTTAGGGTTTATGTATATAATGGATTCCTTCAACACCCATATAAATTTAAACACTCTCCCAACCATTACAACCCATAACCTAGGGCTTTAGCACCATAAAAAAGATACGGGGTTTACCTCAAATCAAGAAAAGAGAGTGGGTACCAAAGGAGTGAGTAAAAGCACAAAAATAGGAGAAGAAAGTGAAGAACTTCAAGTTTCCATGGTCTCCTCCTTGCACCTTGAAGAACGAAAATAGAGAAAGGAAAGGGGGCACCTATTGGTCTAGGTTTTTGGAGAAGAATAAGATGAAGAAAAGAGAGTATAAAAATGAGAGGAAAGAGCAATGTGGGTTTGCCTTAAGAGAAGAAGAGTAACGTGAATTGAGAAAGGAGAGTGGGATTTTATTTTAACATTGGGTTCATTATTCAAAGTTTTTCCATTTTATAATAAACAGGATCTCTGTTCGGGTTCAATACTTTATCTAAAAATTATTTCGAAGATATATTCAGATTCCCAATAATATTATCTACAGCCCTGACCAATTGCATCTCAATCAGAGATACTTGGTCTGACACCCATATTTTAATCGAGTTTAAATTTTAGCTCATGGAGCTTAGTAATTTATGAAAAGTCATATTAAGCTTAAATTAATTCATTTCTATAATTTTTTGGGGTATTAGTCTCTCCATACATAAATAATTGTCATTAATTTCTCCTTAATTGGATATTTATATAAAAATTAGGATGTTACACTCTACATTGCCAGCAGATGTTGTTCAGGTCATTCAGAACTTGAACAACGAACTCACAGGAGCACAGATAAAGGCAGCTGGCAGAGGAGCAAGCTGAGCGGGATCGAGAGGACACTCGTTGGCTGATGTCTCAGTAGGAGGCTCTGATCTGTCGGTTATTGGAGCAGTTACCGGCTAGACCTGGCGACAGACACTCTGCTTCCAGACCACCACCCCAGGATCCCTCCTCCAGTTGACTCTTATTTTATTGATTTTTTTTTATTGTTACACATTTTTGTATTTTTTATTGTTACACTTTTTTGTATTTATTTTTTCGTTGTTTGAGTTATAAATATTATCACGGTTTACTATATTTTATATTACATTGTGTTTGATGATGTTATATCTTTTCTTTATTAATCGTGTTTATTTCTAATTATTAAAAAGTATAATAAAAAAATTATCATATAATATTTAACAAAACTTTATAAAAGAAACTTTAAAAAAAGAAGTAAAAAACTTTAATATTAGTGACGGACAAAGGCCGTCGCTACACTGTGCCTATTTAGCTACGAGTAGATGTCGTCGTTAATGTTGTCACTATTTAGCAATGACAGACCCCGTCGCTAAACTGTGCCTATTCAGCTACGAACAGAAGCCGTCGCTAACACTGTCTCTATGTAGCTATGACAAATACCATCGCTAAAGTTGTCCCTATTTTAGCTACGACGTCAGCCACGGTGGTTTAAAAAGGAAATAGTGGCTACCGTTTCCCGTCGCTAATCATGGTCTGTTAGCTACGGAACAAGCCACGGGATTGTAACCCATCCATCTCTAACTTAGTGACGGCCTCCTCCTTTTCCCATCAATGATTTAGTGACGAGGTTTGGCCGTCAGTAAGTTGGCCACAATGTTTTGGCCCGTCGCTGAGGTGTTAGCCACTAAGGATTCAGCGATGGTATTTTGCTGTAGGAAAGGCTGTCGCTAATATATGTAGCGATAACATTTTGTCAGTTAGCGACGGATTTTCTTCATCACTATTCCATTTTTTGGTAGTGCTTCTTACACTTATCACTATTTCAATTGGAACTTGGATCAATTCAATATGATTCCAAAGAATTCGCGCATAATGAATTCATCACTCATGCTATCTCAAAAGTATGCTCGCCTGGTTTACTACTAAAACAAGCATTCAGCGACGACCCTAAACCGTCGCTAAAGCATATGAATTTCGTCGCTAAGTAAATTAACGACAAAACTATTGTCGTGAACAGGATCGCGGCGGGAGGCTGATAAAAAAAAACCGTTTCAAAAAATAAGGAGTCGCCACCAATATTTTTTTAAAGGTAAAAATACCAGTGAAACCTTTGTTAAAGCACTAGTCGTAAAAATGAAATTCTAAGTTCAGAAGTCTAATTACAGGTGAGGAGGGTATTAGCACCTCACACTGTCCATTATAAAATGGTTACCTCAAATTGATTACGCACATATCAAATAGCCTAAAAATTGGTTTAACTTTAAAAACAAACCAATAACACAGAAAAAGAAATTTTCGATATAAGATCAACAAGACGTCTTATCCAAATTAATCTTAAATTGAAATACTTAATTAAATAGTAATAATAATAATTAAAAACAAGACAGGGTAAAAATCAAAGGTTAATAGGGTGTCTCGTCAAAATTAGCCTTCTTTTATGATAAAAATTTAGAGATTAAAACAAAATGAAGTTAAATGAGATTAGATTAAATGGAATGGAATGAGATGAGATAAAACAGTGTGAGATGACATGAAGTGAATTAAAATCGAACAAAAAGATTAACAAGATGTCTCGTCCAAATTAACCCTTTTTTATGAGAAGAACATTATAAATAAAAGATATTATAAATGAGAAGACTAACAAAACATCTTGTCTAAATTAATCTCCTCTTATAAGAAATATTTATTTAAATTATTGTAAATATGAGATTAACAAGACGTCACGTCTAAATTAACCTTATTTTATAATAAATATTATTCAAATAAGTGATATTGAAAATATAGGATTGACAAGACGTCTCGTCTAAATTAACATCATTGCGTAAGGTTTTAAAATTAAATATTAACGACATAGAATTAACCGAGATAATAATAGAGACATGGAACTTAAACAAAGGAAAGAGGGCCCGACAGGAATTGATTCTCACTCCTACATATTCTTGAGATTTTGAGAAATCAGGGTTACATAGTTTTTTGATTAATTTAGATAAAATATTTAAAATTATATTTAAAATTATTTTTAATTGATTTGATTTTTAATAATGAAAGAAAATTTATGAGGAAGGAGAAATACAAGGCGAAGTAATTCGCACGTGCATAAACCTTCAAAGTCTTATATCGTAAATGTAGGCAAAAGTAATTTTACACGACATTGCTTATGAGATTTTAAGACATTTATTTTAAAAGAAACATACATTTGATATTTTCATTTTTCAAATTTAACATAGAACTATTTGTTTTTATCCTAAAAAGTTATTTAGATTTTTAATATTTTTTCAATTTTCTAGATTTTGACATAAATAAGAATTATCTACTTTTATTCAAAAAGAGATTTAGATTTTTGATATTTTTGTTATCATAAATTTAACAAAAATAATAAGCTATTGATTTTTATTCAAAAGTTTTAACACTAAATAACAACTAAGATAATAATAATAAATAATAGTAAACAATGACAGAAAAGAGAGGTATTTATTTTTCTATTTAAGAATTTTTATGATTTATAACATAGTCTAATAACATTTCTATAATAACAACAATAAACATAACAAATATATTTTTGTGTTTATAGTGGTTTTCTAAGAAAGAAGTATCAAAAACATTTGGGCTTCTAAAGCCCAATACACCAAAAGAACAAACTCTAAGGGTTTGAATTTTAAAAAAAGAGTTAAATGAGAAGTGAAGTAGGCGGCAAAGAGGAATAGGGAGGGGAGAGAAAGAGACGAAAGGGAGAGAGAAGACCAGACGACGGCGGCTTCAGGCGGTCGTAGGGGATCTCGATCGGCGTGGCTCACGGTGGTCGGCGGAGGAATTGGTTCGAGCTCGCATGGAGAGGGTCTGTCGCGGGTCCGGGTCCTGCTCGTCGGAGAAAACGGTCGTGGTCGTGTTGTGGGTGGTCGATGTCAGTGACGACGGTTTCGATGGTGGTGGCTACGGTGGCAAAGCTTCTTTGCTCTCTTATTCTTTTTGCTGTTTTTGTACTCTCCTTTTGCTATTTCATGCTCTCTTTTACTATTTTGTGTTTGCTGAGGATAGAGAAAAGAGAAAGGAGAGCTTTAATTTTTTTCATAAAGATTATGGTTCTGTATTATTGCTCTTGGTTCTGTTCTAGTGGTGTGTGTGTTTTCTGTGAGTACAAAGGAATGAGAAGAAGAGAGTTCGTAAATTTTTTTAGAGATGGTTTGATTGTTCTTGCTGTTGGTGTAGAGAAATAAGGAGAGAGTTTTTATTTTGTTGTTGATGAGAAGAAGAAGAAGAGATTGTCTGTTCATGATTTTTGCATTGTTATATTGAAATACAGATTGCCATTTGTGTGTGTTATTTTGAGTCTTTTGGTTCCATCCACTGCAGTTTGCCATTTTTGATGCATCATTGACCTTTGTGTATGGTCTCTTTCAATCACTCATATATGAAAAATAGGGAAGAAGGATAAAGAAAGGGGATGGTCAGAATTCCAAAAATATAATAATAATAATAATCAAAATAGAAACAAATAAAAATAAATAAATAAATGGGTGTTCACAGCTGCCCCTCTTTACTTTCTTTCTGCGGGAATATGAATGTTTTGTTCATATCGTGACAAAAGAAGTAAAGTTATGAACACTATTTCGCTAACTACGATCCTGAAGTCCGTGCTTATGAGAGACTCAAAAGGATGCCGGATTTGGCGACAAGGAAGTTAAAATGGCATTAGCTTCATAATCAAGAGATTCAAAAGGAAACTATCTTTGACAATAAGGAAATAAAAAGGAAAACCTAAATGGAGCCTGCTTTGGCGATAAGAAACTTGAAAGTCCCAATCCTTGGCGATTAAAGCTTTAAAAGGGGCCAACTTTGACTACAAGAAAGCTTAAATGGGGCCAGCTTTGGCAATAAGAAAATTTGGAAGTGTCAATCCTTAGCGATAAAACTTAAAGAGGTGTCAACTTCAGCAATGAAAAAGCTTAAAAGGTGTGATAAAAACTGAAAGACGTGCCAACTCCGGCAATGAGAAGGCTTAAAAACTTAAAAAGGTGCCAGCTTCGGCAATGAGAAAATTTGAAAGTGTCAATCCTTGGCAATAAAAGCTTGAAGAGGTGCCAACTTTGGCAATGAGGAAGCTTAAAAGGTGTAATAAAAACTTAATGAGGTGCCAACTTCGGTAATGAGAAAGATTAAAAGGTGCAATGAAAACTTAAAGAGGTGCCAACTTCGGCAAGGAGAAAGCTTAAAAGGTGCGATGAGCACTTAAGAGGTGTTAACTCCAATAATGAGAAAGCTTAAAAGGTGTGATGAAAACTTAAAGAGGCGCCAACTTTGGTAATGAGAAAGCTTAGAAACTTAACGAGGTGATAACTTTGGCGATGAGAAAACTTAAAAGCTTAAAGAGGTGCCAACTTTGAGAATGAGAAAGTTTAAAACTCAAAGAGGTACCAACTTCGCCAATGAGAAAGCTTAAGAACTTAAAGAGGTGCCAACTTCAGCAATGAGAAAACTTTAAAGGTGCGATGAAAACTTTAAGAAGTGCCAACTTTGGTAAGGAGAAAGCTTAAAGGTGCGATACAAACTTAACGAGGTGCCAACTTCGACAATGAGAAAATTTGAAAGGAACGATAAAACTTAAAGAGATGCAAACTTCGGCAAGGAGAAAGCTTAAAAGGTGCGATAAAAACTTAAAGAGGTGCAAACTTCGGCAATGAGAAAGCTTAAAAGATGCAATGAAAACTTAAATAGGTGCCAACTTCGGCAAGGAGAAAGCTTAAAAGGTTCCAGCTTTGGCAACAGAAAAATTTGAAAGTGTTAACTTTAGGGATAAAAGTTTGAAGAGGAGCCAATCTTGGCTACAAGGAAAACTTAAATGGAGCCAACTTTGGCGATAATAAAACATAAAAGTGCCAATTATTGGCGATAAAAGCTTGAAGAGGTGCCAACTTTGGTAATGAAAAAACATTAAAAACTTAGACAGGTGCCAACTTTGGCAATGAGAAAGCTTAAAAGGGGCGATAAAAACTTAAAGAGGTGTTAACTTTGGCAATGAGAAAATCTGAAAGGTGCGATAAAACTTAAAGTGGTGCCAACTTGGGCAATGGGAAAGCTTAAAAGGTTTAATCGAAACTTAAAGAGGTGCCAACTTTAGCAATGAGAAAATTTGAAAGGTGCGATAAAACTTAAAGAGGTGCCGACTTCAGCAATGAGAAAGCTTAAAAGGTACAATCAAAACTTAAAGAAGTACCAACTTCGGTAAGGAGAAAGCTTAAAAGGTGTGATAAAAACTTAAAGAGGTGCCAACTTTGGCAATGAGAAAGCTTAAAAGGTGCCAGCTTTGGCAACAGAAAAATTTGAAAGTGTTAACTTTAGGGATGAAAGTTTAAAGAGATGCCAATCCTGGCTACAAGGAAAACTTAAATGGAGCCAACTATGGCGATAAGAAAACATAAAAGTGCCAATCCTTGGTGATAAAAGCTTGAGGAGGTGCCAACTTCTGTAATGAAGAAACTTAAAAGGTGCAAACTTTGGCGATTAAGGTATCAAGACATAACATGATTTTATGCTACAAAAATCTTTAGAAATGGGTGAGCAGTGTAAAGATAAAAGAAAATTAAAATTCAAGGAGACTACCTTTGAAACTGTGACTATTGAGGTGACTCACGACTGAAATAGAATGAACAAGGTAGTTTTAACTTCGAAGCATGTGCTTGGCTCAGTCTTTATAATGAAATCTTGAAGCGCTATCAAGTACAAGAGCATCTTGTTCTTATGACTTTAAATGGTTATTACTTATTTTATGTATTAGGGAAAAACACATGTTTTATCACATCAATAAAACTCATAACATGAACACGTATCGAAAAGGGTGAAATTTTATTCGTGTATATCAAACAGGTACAGAGAAATCAAAGCAGAGAAAGAAAATAAAACAAATAAAGTCAAATAGAAAGGGTTAAAAGCAGGTGAATTAGGGAAGGTTCACAGATCCTCTAGTGAATCCCTGAGAACAGCGCACATCTCAATCCCATATCACGACTTTGGGTTCACCCTTCGACTCTGCTCTGAGAAGGTAGTTCTACCATAATCTACGAGCCCCAGTTTGGACTTGTACTTCTTGTGTGGGAGGTTTTAGTCATATTACCAAAATTTTGACCCTAATTTCTGCCTGAGCCGTCTTTTCAGGTTTTTGACTCACCGGGTCACTCTAACTTTTGCCTAGGCCGCCCTTTCAGGTTTTTAGCCTAGAAAGCCTTTCTTTCTTTATGACATGTTTTTTCTAATCAAGGTTGTGTCCTTCACAACAAAAGGTTTAAGTTGATTTCATTAAAACTAAACCCGTTTAGCCTTCTTTGATTTAGTTTCATCCTTTGGGGGAACAGATGTCACTAGGAAACTTTGCTCCAACGCCATGTACCAATGAGAGGGGACGATTTTGAGTCTTCTTTCTAGCTTCTGTTTTGTTTTTTTGTTCATCCTTTCCTCTTTTTTGACTTTTCTTTGTTGTTGATTTCTTTTTATTCTGTTTTTATTTTTTTTTGTTTTTTGTTTTGACCTTTGAACGACCCCCTTTGGTACCTTTGTTATGCTCTAGCCACTTTATTCGCCCTTAGCCGATGTGGCGAAGAACTATGACGCTAATGGTGTTCTTAGCAATTACTCAGCATAGTAGACCATTTCCTTGGTTACATTGGCATGGAAAGTAATTATACCCCTTTAAGGATGGGGTGTTGATTGCGACAAGGATAAAACATTATTTTTGTCGCATTCTTGACTTGATGGCATTCGTGCCCCCCATGTAGAACTCGATGATTTGAACATGCCCCGACATAAGAATACGAGGGCATCAACTTGCCCCAATTAGTATATGCGTAGGGCATCAACCTTGATTCTTTTACTTTTTATTTTTTCCTTTTGACTAGGCTACCATTGCCTATTGATAAACTACCCCAGTGTTCTTCAAGGTATTAACAATTGATAGGGCTGAATTTTTTCTGCCTTTTTCCCTAACAACCTTGTTGACTTAGGCGGTGGCTCACAGACTTACTTACCCTCTCTGTCAGTGCAATCCACCGGGTGGTCGAAGTTGTGAAATGAGACAGCGATCCTATTATTCTTAGGAGGATTATTTTTGGATCTACATTTATTCAGTTTACGATGATGAACAAAAAGGAAGCAAATGAATAAAGGGAAAAGGATTCAAAGCAGAGATAAAGAAAGTAAGAAAAGATATTTTAAAATTTGACATGCATTCATTGAGGGAAACTTGAAATGATAAAACATGTTTTTGCCCTTATTACATAAACATCCCAAAGCCTTAGGCATAGCAATAAAGCTAAAAAGTCATTAAAGCATCACTTTGATTGAATATTTAAAGCCGTAAGGAGTTGATAGTCTCCCAGTTACAAAGCTTTCTGTTTGGTAGGAAAGCAACCACAAAGTCCGTATCATCACGGGAACCGTCTTCAATGGCGATGACATCTTTTACATACCTATCGCCCTCCTTGGGTTTTGGTTTTGGTTAAAGGTGTAAGGCTGACCCCACTGTTGTGGAGGATGGTTTGGCACTGGTTGTGGATTTGGTGCTCGGGTGATAGGCGGGTGGAAGATAAGGGGTCTGGTTATGGACGACAATAGCCACATATGGGTACGATGCATAAGGAAAAAGGGTTGGCAGGTTGAAAAATGGTAGGGGTGAATGGTCTCAATTAGGCCCCTTTTGGTCATAAGAGATAGAGTTGGTTTCCCTATCTCTTCTTCTTTTGTCTCCCAACATAGGTCTACTTGTAGCAGGTACCCCAGACGGGCCCCAGGCAATCTTTTCCGTCCTCAGACCGCTCTCTATTCTTTCTCCAATAATTACAATGTTGGAGAAATTGGATGACACACTACCAATCATCCTATCATCAAAAGGAGACTGGAGTGTGTCAATAAACATTGTAACCACTTCCTTTTTCGAGAGTGGGGGCTCTACTTGTGTAGCCGTTTCTCGTCATCTCTGAGCATATTCTTTGAATGTCTCGTTGTCCTTCTTTGTCATGTTTTATAGTTGAATTCTATCAGGCGCCATGTCCAGATTATACTTGTACTGCTTTAAGAAAGCGTTCGCCAGGTCCTTCCAACAACGAATGTGAGTTGGCTCCAAATGAGTATACCAAGTGAGAGTGGTCCCAGCTAGGCTGTCTTGAAAACATTGTATTAACAGCTTGTCATCGGAGGCATGAGAAGCCATCTTCCGACAGTACATTGTAAGATGATTTCGTGGACAAGTCATTCCTTGGTACTTATCAAAATCTGGCACTTTGAACTTGGATGAGATAACAACATCTGGAACCAGGCAGAGTTTAGAACAATCAGTTGAGCCAAGACCTTCTATACCTTCCACAATCCTTAGTCACTCCTCCAGAATCTCCATCTTCCCCTTTTGCTGGGAAGCTGTGATTGGGCTAGGATCGGCCGCCAGGTTTACCGTTTGGGTTACACCTTGCGGATTGGCAGCGTAGGAGTTCATGTACCCATATAGGTAACCATAAGGTGGGTAGAAGGGTACAGTTACATACGCTTGGTACATCAGACTAGTGTTTTGTGCAGGACCTTGTGGTTAGGTTGTAGCTTGAGCAATATGGATTGGCTGGGTTATCTGAGGGGTTTGAGCTTGGGTGACTTATGGCTCAAAGGGTTATGGGTTTGATTGGGTAGGGTTTGAAGCATAGGGATTCATCGTTTGCTGATTATTGGCATCTCGCGGGTTGGTGACAAATAGGGGAGAGTACCATGGGTGTAGACTGTATGGGGGGGAAGGCACAGGGTTGCCGTCTGGGCTGATGAAAGTTTACGGTGGTACATAACCGTAAGGAATACCATAAGATGGTAAGGGATTGGTGTTAGGTTTCCCAATGTGGATGGTGAATGGAGAAGTCGTGGGATTTACAGCTTGGGCTTGTGTTGAACCAAAACCTGGGGGATGTAGTAGGGTAGTTAGTTGCTCCTCATTACTAGCAGAAGAGCCCCCTTCTGTGATTCTCTTTTCTAAGAGTTTTGTTAGTTTCGTTACTTGCTTTCTCAACTGGTTGACCTCGTCACTGAGGTCTTCGTTCGTATGTTCTGTTTCAGCCATGAGTCTCTTCTGAAGTCTGCTTCCGTAAGGGTACCCCCTGTGGGGTCTTTTGTCAAAACAAAACGTGTCAGGTGAAAATAAGAGGAAGTAAAACAATAGGATTGTAAAATGCATTAAAATAAAATGGTGCGTGAAGCAATCACGGGTCTTGTCGAGCGTCCTTTGACTATTCCTCAGAATGTGTCATTCAAAAGTACCAAGTAGAGTAAACATGGAAATTAATATGGGATAGTTGTTAAGACAGATGAATCCTTCATTCTGAGATACCACAAGAGTCATTACTGCCATAGGCATTTATTATAATAAAGGAAAATAAATTTAGCCATTCCTGGCTTGGGCAACCATGGCCCTCATCCTACAAATTCAATCCCATGTTAATTTCCATGTCTTTCTTGAAGGCACTCACCAAGCTCCGAATAGCTTTCGGCAATAGCGAAAGAAAGAAAAGGAAATCAGTCATCAGAATTTGACATGCCTCTTTTCATTACTTCCCCAATAACTTTCTTGGAAAACATTTTCATATCTGGGGAAGTAACGATTAACAACATTCGTGGCAGTTTGAGAGTCACGTGGGTTACGGACCTTCCGATCATCGTCAAAGTTTTTTATATTTTTATATTTTTTAGATTTTTTAGATTTTTTGATGTTTTTGATTTTTTTTATTTTTGATGATTCGGAAAATCTGTAACTCAAGACCCAAAGACTTAAGTAAATACGCGTAAGAAGAAAAGACTGCTTGCCCATTAAAGGATCACTAGTTAAAAAAAGTGTGTCATTTTTGGAAAAAATGTAATTCGCTGAACGAGCGAGTGGTCCACCAATTTGGATTGAAAGAGAAAGTGAGAATGAGAAAAGGTAGAGGGAAAGTCTGCCCCTTTGTGCCCTAAGTTGGGTTCTGTCTGAAGACCTCCTATCGATTCTAAGGTTTGTTCAAGAGTGATACCTCATGTAACGTCCCGAAACGTTGATTAAAATTTTCGAGTAAATTTTTCGCTTTTTCGAAAGATCATTTTAAAATTCATAAATTCAATTCAGAGTTTATGTAACAGTTGATAACAGCGGGAAATTACTATACATACTAGTCGTGAATAATTAAATTCAAGAAAATATTCAAATAGCGGAAACAATTTAGAAGATAATGGTACATGACATATTATACTTATTACAACCCATGAAATCAAAGTTCATGTAATAATTTAAATAGGCATCAATCATGGCATCACTCTGCATTCTGCGTGTCATTCACTGTAAAAATTAATGTAAGAGTGAGACAGAATATAGAATAAGTATAAAATAGATAAAATTGCACAAACACAATCAACAACTCATAATGATATGATGAATATGCCAAACAAGTCCATTTAATAATTCTTCAATTAGTCAAATGATGTCATGCTGGATCCATTTGGTTTTGGTGAGAATACTGCAGTAAAAGTCTCATAGAGATGCAATTAGGGCTTTAGCATATACCATGAATCCCTATACTTCATGGCGCTTACACAATTAGGGCTTTAGCATATACCATGAATCCCTATACTTCATGGCGCTTACACAATTAGGGCTTTAGCATATACCATGAATCCCTATACTTCATGGCGCTTACACAATTAGGGCTTTAGCATATACCATGAATCCCTATACTTCATGGCGCTTAAGTACCGAAGTACACAATTATCATAAGTAGGGCTTTGCATAGACCATGAATCCCTACACTCCATGGCACACAACAAAATAGGGCTTAACTCATCATAGAGTAACCCCCCACCAGGGTAGGCAATCACGGAACCCCTAAATTCCATGATGCGTCCAATGCTTATGATGCATGAATGCCTTTAATTCTCTTTATCATTTAACATACCATGATAACCACATTTCCAAAGCCTCTTGGATAATACAAGTCCTCAAGGGACACAATACACATAATAATTCACAAAATCATGGATTTACTGTTTCAACCACATATGTCAGTAACCACAAGGCATTCATGTACATATATATTAATTATGTCATTCATAATTATTCACCATCACAATATACAAACTGTGTAATACTCAACAACATTTATAATAATTCATAATCACTCAATAATTTAATAAATAATTTCTATCCATAGAGAAAATATCATTTTCTTTCAAAATAGCCATTTTAAGTGACTTTCAGCATCCCCAACAGCAACATACATTAGCAAAACAGTCATAACATGGGCAAATCAACTCCTTTTTAGATGATTTCACTTTATATAGCTCAATGATACAATTATCTACAACTTTCATGAAGAACACAATTTCGGATTCCAATCAGAAATACCACTTATTCATAAATACCATACTGCCTCAAGATAAGTTTTCCAAAATGTACACAGATTAGTATTTAGAACGTATCTGGAGTTACAAACGTGATTTGGACATGAAATCAATTCTAAATTATTCTTAACACACATATCTACAATTTCCATGAAGACACCAACCCCTAATTCTCACCACAAACTTCCCAGTTTTAAAAACAAGATTCGGATTTCAAAATTCCAGAATTTCAGAATTTCAGCTTGCACATACTTCAGTAATTTGAGCATAACTTGAGTTACAAAAATTATTTTGATGTGAAACCACTTTCTAAAAATCCACAACTTAATTATCTACAACTTTCATGAAGACATCCAAGGCTGATTATGCATGTATAATTCCCAGCATATCAAAATATGCACTAAACATGAAGCAAATCTTTCACTCGGACATACAGTAGTATTTTGGCTATAACTTTTGCTACACATACTCAAATCAATAGGTTCAGGTCTCAAAATTCACATAACAAAAAGATTTACAACTTTCATGAAGACACTGATCACTAATTCTTACCACAAAATTCCCAGTTTTAAAAATAAGATACAGATTTCAAGTTCACAGATTTACAGCTTGTACATACTTCAGTATTATGAGCATAACTTGAGCTACAAAAATTATTTTAATGTGAAACCACTTTCTAAAAATCCACAACATATATATCTACAACTTTCATGAATACATTCAAGACTAATTACGCATGTATAATTCCCAGCATATCAAAATATACACAAAACATGGAACAAATCTTTCACTCGAACATGCAGTAGTAATTTGGCTATAACTTTTTCTATACATACTCAAATTAATTGAATCAGGTCTCATAATTCAGATATCAAAAAGATCTATAACTTTCGTGAAGAAGTCAGAGTCAAATTAACACGTTTTCAATTTCAAAAATGAGCAACAAGTTACGAAGTTAATTCTGGAATCCTAGAACAGCATACAATTCTACCCATTTCACAAATATTCACAACCCTCTCCCCTCTTACTTGTTTTGCCGAGTGAAAAAATGGCTCCCTGGTTGTCCTCCTGGTTCTGTTTGAAGGAATATTGAGGAAGAAGAGAAGTTAAGGTACGGATAGTTTACTAGCTTTGTTTCCACGTTCAGGTCTTGGCAAGGCAGAGTTAATAATGCAAAGTGAGTGGGAAACATTATCCTTGTGAGTGGATGTTTAGTGCTGTTAGTGCTTTGATAGTGGAGATAATGGAGGATTAAAATAGGAAAGTGGTTTATAATGGTCCACTTCTGGCCGTCCACCCACTAGAAGGAGTAATAATGATGTTGGTTGCATTAAAAATTGCATAAGGGACAAGAAAGGAGTCAAAAGTCACCTCTGGCACTGAAAACCGACTGGAATTCCACTTGGTTAGCCTATAAACCGACTGGAATTCCTCCAGTCGTGTGAAGAAGAAAGGAAAACAAGTCCCCTCGCTCAAGCGGACTCGGACTCGCTTGAGCGAGTTGTGCTGTTCTCGCTTGGGCGTGAGTGGGGAAAAGAGTGTCAGGGCCGAGCGCGCTTAAGCGCAGGATGCTCGCTTGGGCGAAGGCTGATTGGAAAGAGGAGTTATGCATCAGGGTCCATCTCGCTCAAGCGAAATCCGACTCGCTTGAGCGAGTCATGCATTCTCACTCGGAATTTATCTGAATCAGACTCAATTCCTTGGTTCCTCACTCGGCAGAGCATGTCCAGACCGAGCTCTCTCTCTCACTCATCCTTTCACTCGGTAACCGAGTCTTCATTCAAGTATATCCACTCGGTAAACCTCCCAGAACCGACTCCCATCTAATTGGACACTCACTCGAAATCTGGGGCTCTATTCACTCGGAATACTTCTCTTACTACTCGGTGTATTTAACTTCAACACAATCGGGGATGTACTTCACATTCATCACTCGGCATAGACTTACATTTCTCACTCGGAGAATACACTTTCCTTCCCTGTGAAGTTTACTCAGTTCCATACTTCCACTTAGGAAAGTCACACGTAAGATCCACTCGGTAATCCTGTCACTCAGTAAAATAATCTATATTGATCACCATTTACTCATTCTTCTCTCGGCAAAATAAATCCAACCCGAGTCCTTCCTTACACAATTACCACTTGGTAGAATCATTCCAAATCCGAGCCCTTAATCACTTGAGTTTCACTCGGTAAATATTCCAGAGGCCGATTCACTTCCTAGTTTGATCATTCACTCAACATCTTATTGTCAAAACTTACCTCCTTTCTCTCTTATTCACACTTGTGACACCCCAAAAATAGGGATAAATTTTTCGCGATTTTATATTTATTAATCTATAAAACTTATGAGCGGTGAAACCATTTATCAATTACCCTGGATCGATAAGAGACCTATCTCATATATGAAGATATGAGAAGGTAAACTAAAGGATTAACTTTTAAGAATTCCATATTTAATAATAGTGGAAGTATAATTAGTAGAATAGTATTATGGAATTAAATTCTTAAGAGATCACTTATTTTGAAATTAATAAACCAAGGTTATTCCAAAGTGTTCATAAAGTAGGATAGAATCATGGATTATTAATAAGAAAAAGGAAATTAACATGTTTTAAGCATTTTGGGAGAATCAGGTCCCCCTCGCTCAAGCGAAATCCCAATTCGCTTGAGCGAGCTTCGCATAGCACGCTTAGGCGAAACATAAAATGCTGAGCGAAAGAAGAAAATAAAGATTCAGGGGTCACTTCGCTCAAGCGAATCCCAACTCGCTTGAGCGAGTATTGCAATCCTCGCTTGGGCGGAGCCAGCGAGCGTAAGGCGAAAAACGCCCAGAACTCTACCCACGCTCACTCGCTTGAGCGGAACCAATTCCGCCTGAGCGAAATTACTCCCGAGAGCAATTTCCTGATAAACCCGAGAGCAAACCTGAGACCAAGACCCCCTCGCTTGGGCGAATCCTCAGCTCGCCTGAGCGAACACCAACCAAGGTCCAAACTCTGATTCTAATGCGATTTCGCTTGGGCGAATTACACACCCGCTCGAGCGAAAATGGAATAATGGCCTAACTCTGATGCTGGGACAATCTCGCTTGAGCGAGTCCATTTCTCGCCTAAGCGAGAATCATCCAGAGACCAAAAATTCGACACAGGGCATTTTCGCTTGAGCGAAAAGACCTCTCGCTTGAGCGAGTTTAACAGAAAAACAGGGGAAAAGCAGAAATCACACAACTTACTATGCCAAAACTCATTCTAATCAATTCTATTCAAATTTAATACTTAGTACATATCCTATTACATGTTTAAAACTTGTTCGAATCAATAATATCTGTAAATTTTCCATTACAACTAATTTAGGTTACAAAGATCAACCCAATCATCATTATACTTTTCAAAACTAATATTTCAAATATCAACTTCATCCATTCATCAAATTTTGGAGGATTTTATCAGTCATTCATTCATAGGGTCATAATTAAAAATGGGTCATAAACAAATGATCTCATTTTCCACCATGACCTCCCAAAATCACTATCGTTTATACTTATACATATTCGTCAATCATACCATTATCTATTCTAATCCAGATTATGCAAAACATAGATGGTATTATACACCTTACATCCATTCTACATAATCACAATATCAAAACATTGCCGGCCAAGGCATTCTTTTACCAAAATGGAACTTTCTTCACACTTCTCCTCCTCCAATAGCTCCAAAGCCATACCTACAACACAGGAGCTAAAAAAAAATATACCACAGGGAGAGTGAGTATACTTTCTCAATGACAAAAATCCAACAAATATAATAATATATGCATGAATGCAATACAACTATCTCCTTCTCAAGAAGAGTTCATTTAATATCAAACATACAATCAATAAATCTTATTCTAACACACTTATCCCTTAATTCTCTTAGAATCACGTCTATCAATTTCACCATTACAATTTAGTAAGTGAAAGAGAATTTCCATTCATATCTCAACAGCAAAGTATCATACTATACCATGCTTTCAAATTAATGCTCATGCTAATGTCATGGAATGCATATGCACGGATCCGATTTCATTTCCTCGGGTGATCGCAACCACCATAACATATACTCATTCTTAATGGTTTCCCGCCTCGCAAGGGGTACTCCCGCCTCATGATCGCAACCATGGGCATTTCATATCATTGGTCCCGCAGGGCCTTTCATTTCAATACCAGGTGATCGCAACCACCGGTCTAACAATCATAGGAACTCGCAAGCCCTTTTTCATTTCCATCATCAAGTGATCGCAACCACTTATCAACATCATCATGATATGCTTGTCATGCCATGTATACAACAATACTCATACATGCCTCAAGCTCATTAACTTATCTTACCCTCTCATCAAGGGTACATTCATTCTCAACCACACAATTTCCCACCAAATCATACACAAGAATCAACCTTCATATGTACTCAATCAAGTATCATACATAATAAGTCATTCATAGCCTTACTTAGGCTTCGTCATGTAGACACTAAATTCACATCATCATACACAATTCACTTCACATACATATAATATCACCTTTATCTAAGCAAACATGTCATACTACATTAATACATACATTATCAACATAATTCTCATGCATTTAGAAAATACACCCCTCTCCTACCTCAGGAGAAGTAGACCTCTGGGGTTGATGTTCCCGCTTCACCAGTATTACCAAGCCCTACACCAATCAATTATAGGGCCACATCAATTTTTTTCATTCAAACACCAATTTAATATACATATACATAAGTGTACACATGATTCTTATCATGTGGGAATTATTTATCAATTTCATTCATTTGCTTACTTAGGCTTCGGGAATTCCTTCCCTTAAATTACAATCCATTAGTATTAAAAGTTACAACCTAATGAATAAGTTATTCCATCTATTAAGTCCCCACCAACACCTTGGTGAGTTTCCTACCCATAATGACTTCAAATCAACTTTATCCTTATTTAATGTGTCCACCACATCATTTATAATACTCTTCCTATCAACAATTGCCAACTTCTTCAATAAATGTTATTATCTTCAATATTTTACTCTTTCTCCTAAAATTCAAGTTTTAGGTTTTCACCAACCCACCAATCTTCATAAATACTCATATACCTCCTTCTTTTCCCACTATAATTACAACTACCTCACTTATCACTCATAAGCTTGTATTTATGTCAATCCTCCTTAGAGTTCTCACTTTTGGAACCGTCCTCAACAATTCTCATAAATTTGATGTGTTCTAACCTTAAAACTACCATTAAACTTCAACTATATGCTTATATACATGGAAAATGATCATAATCTTACCTCAAGAGAAGAAAAGAGTAAGTTTGCAAGAGATGAGGGAGTTCACACGAAATTGAGGAGGAAGGAGAAGAAAATAATTTAATTTCCAAGCTTCCTTGAAGTCCTTAAAAGTTATCAATGGAGAAGGAAGAGATATCTCTCCTTAATTTAGGGTTCAAAGGCAAGAGAAAGGAGAATTATAAAGAAGAAGAAGAAGAAGATATGAAGAAGAAGATAAGAAGAAGAGTATCAACGTGAGAGAAAGAGTGCAACCGACTTTTGAATGGGAAGAATGAGAATTTAACATTTAATTTATTAACCCTTCATTAATTCTTCCGTTTTTAAACAAACAGGTTCGCCGTTCGGGCCCAAAACATATTCTAAAAATTATTCCAGATATAAATCTGGAATCCCAATATCATTATCTACGGCCCTGACCAACGGCATCTCAATCGGAGATACTTGGTCCGACACCTATATTTTATCCGGGTCAGTTTTCAACTCAACCGGTCGCCATAATTCACCAGCAATTTCAAAAAATCTTGTTTAAATCTTTTCAAGAATTTTGGGATGTTTAATAGCCCATACTTAATTATCCAACATTTATTTTCCTAATTTATCTTCCTATTTTTAAAAATTCGGGGTGTTACAATCCACTCCCCCTAAAAGAAATTTCGTCCTCGAAATTTAACTTACCGGACTCAAAAACATGAGGATACCACTTACGAATATCATCCTCGCGTTCCCAAGTGAATGTTTCTATATCTCCATGCTTCCATGCCACTTTTACCAATGGTACCATCTTATTCCGCAGTCACTTCACGGAATATTCAACAATGCGAACAGAAACTGGAAGGATGGATAAGTCATCTTGCACCTCAAGATCATCAACAGAGATCACGTGTTGAGGATCATGAACATACTTTCTTAACTGAGACACGTGGAATACATTATGAAGATTTGCAAGCTGTGGAGGGAGTGCAATCCGATATGCGACGTCTCCAATCCGCTCTAAAATCTCATAGGGTCCAATGAATTTAGGGCTCAGTTTCTTGCTCTTCAAGGCTCTTCCTATACCCTTATCACGCGAAACTCGCAATAACACATGATTACCAACTTCAAATTCTAGTGGTTTTCTTCTTTTATCATAATAGCTCTTCTGCCGGTCTTGAGCAATTTTCATCTTTTCCCGGATCATCTTGATCTGCTCGGTAGTTTCCTCAATAATCTCAAGCCCTAAGGCTAGATTCTCACCAACTTCAAACCAACATAAGGGAGTTCGACACCTCCTTCCATATAATGCCTCGTATGGTGCCATACCAATACTAGAATGAAAACTGTTATTGTAAGTGAATTCAATCAGAGGTAAATATTTTTCCCATGAACCGCCATGCTCTAAAACACAAGCACGCAATAAGTCTTCAAGACTTTGGATAGTCCTCTCAGACTGCCCATCGGTCTGAGGATGATATGCCGAACTTAGCTTCAGCTTTGAACCCATCGCCTCATGTAGGCTTCCCCAGAATCGGGAAGTAAATCAGGGATCACGATCAGAAACAATGCTTGATGGCACGCCATGTAATCTTACAATCTCCCGAATGTACAACTGTGCGAGATCTTGCAAAGAGCTCTCCATACTGATTGGCAAGAAATGGGCACTCTTTGTCAAGCGGTCCACAATCACCCATATTCCATCACATCTGGACCTCGTTCTTGGTAATCCGGACACAAAATCCATGGCAATTGCGTCCCACTTCCAAACAGGGATATCAAGTGCCTCAAAGTACCTGAAGGTCTTTGGTGTTCTACCTTCGCTTTCTGACAAGTAAGGCAAGAAGCTACAAAGTTAGCAACGTCACGTTTCATTCCAGGCCACCAAAAGTTCTTCTTCATATCGCGATACATCTTGGCTGCACCAGGGTGGATGCTAAGCATGCTTTTATGTGCTTCCTCCAGCACTGTGTGTCTCAAATTATCAAATGAAGGTACATACACACGACCATTTACTCGCCATATACTATCAATGCCTTCCACAAGAAATAGATTTTTCCCATTTTTCTGAGATCTTCGCACCTCGTGTAAATAATCATCATCTTTTTGTTTCTCTTTCACAAGCCTCAAAAACTCATTACTTATTTTCAGGATAGCAAAACATAACTTCTTGGAGGATTGAACTTCAGTTCCAACATTCAAATTCTGAAATTCTTCAATTAATTCAAGCTCTTTAGCCATCATAGTTGATATATGCAAGGATTTCCGACTAAAAGCATCAGCAACAACATTAGCTTTTCCCGGGTGGTACATTAATTTAAAATCATAATCCTTCAAGAATTCCACCCATCTCCTTTGTCGCATATTCAATTCTTTTTGGTCAAAAAGGTATTTCAAACTTTGGTGGTCACTGAAAACCACAAACCTAGAACCATACAAGTAATGACGCCAAATCTTCAAGGCAAATACAACCGCAGCCAGCTCCAAATCATGAGTCGGGTAATTAATTTCATGAGGTCGTAACTGGCGTGAAGCATAAGCTATTACACGTTCCTTCTGCATTAGCACACATCCAAGTCCATGCTTGGAAGCATCACAATATACCACAAACTCCTCTTGTAGGTCAGGCAACGCTAAGATAGGAGCAGAAGTTAATCTCATTTTTAGCTCTTCAAAGCATTTCTCACATTCAACCGTCCATACAAAAGGTTGGTTCTTTCTTGTTAAATTTGTCAAAGGTCTCACAAGACGAGAAAAACCTTCAATAAACCTTCGATAATAACCCACAAGTCCCAGAAAACTTCGGATTTCAGTAACCGTCGTAGGTCTTGACCATGCCATAACGGCTTCAACCTTTGAAGGATCCACCGAAATACCATCTTCAGATATTACATGTCCAAGGAACTGAACACTCATCATCCAGAATTCATATTTAGAGAGCTTGGCATACAACTGGTTCTCTCTAAGAATGTTCAGTATCACTCTCAAGTGTTCTTCATGTTCCTCGCGACTCTTGGAATATACGAGGATATCATCGATAAACACCACAACAAAACGATCCAAGTATTCGTGAAAGATATGATTCATATAACTCATGAATACCGCTGGAGCATTAGTAACTCCAAAGGGCATCACGACATACTCATAGTGGCCATATCGCGTCCTAAATGCAGTCTTAGGAATATCTTCGGCTCTCACCCGAATTTGATGATAACCAGAACGCAAATCGATCTTTGAAAATACCACCGCACCTCTCAATTGATCCAACAGATCATCAATGCGAGGTAAAGGATATCTATTCTTTATCGTCAACTTATTCAATTGGCGGTAGTCTACACACAATCGCATAGTCCCATCCTTTTTCTTAACTAACAAAACAGGAGCTCCCCAGGGTGACACACTGGGTCGAACAAATTTCCTCTCAAGCAGCTCCTCGACTTGCTTTTTTAGTTCAATTAACTCCATAGGAGACATCCTATAAGGAGCAATAGACACTGGTTCGGCACCAGGTACAAGATCAATAGCAAACTCAACCTCTCTTGGAGGTGGTAAACCAGGTATCTCATCAGGAAACACGTCCAAAAATTTAGACACCACGGGGATATTAGTGGGACTGGGATTACTTGTCCCATCAGTAAGAGATAGCAACACACAAAGTTGAATTATACCTTGTACATCAAACTGTCCCCTATCAAAAGAAGGGAAAATAACAGTCCGTTGCTGACAATCAACTATAACTTTATTGGTAGAAAGCCAATCCATACCAAGTATAATCTCCAATCCCTTCATAGGCAAGCAAATAAAAGATGCAACAAATTTTCTCCCATCTAGAAGCATATCAACATTATCGCAGCGGTTAACCGATTTAAGACAAGTACCGGTTGGAGTGGTAACCACAAGAGCATTTTTCATTAAACACACCGGCAATCTCAATCGTCGAACACAATCCTCAGATATAAAAGAGTGGGTCGCACCAGAATCATAAATGACATGAACTGAATGTCCAAGGATTTCACACTTACTTTCAATCAGCTTTTCTGCTTGTGCTGCTTCCTCACCGGTTACAGCAAATACTCTCCCGGCATTAGGTTGACGATCTCCTCCATCCCTATTTCCATCATTAGCATCATTACCGTTTCCTCGACCGTTGCCACGTCTTCCACCATTATAGCCACCTCGGCCACCTCGTCGACCACCATTATTTCCATTACCACGGCCTCGACCACCATTATAACCTCCGCGGGTTGCATGAACAGGCGCATTAGCACGATTAGTAACATTAGCTGGTACCGAAGCCGGTCTTACAAGCATGGGACATGCAGGACGGATATGTCCCACCTGATCACAATTAAAACATACAACATCTTCACGATGCACACATTCTCGTACATAATGAGGTCCTCCACATCTATAGCATTTCAACCCATTTACATTTACATTTCCCCGGCCAAAAACATTACCACGTCCACCGCCTCTAGCTTGGACATTAGAAGGAGCACCTCTCAAAAAGCGTCCTCTTCTAAAACCCCCTTGTCTTTTGAAACTAGAAGCTTGACCCTTCAGCTTAGAGTCAAATTTAGAGTGTTGGAAGGAAGCATGTTCTTCATAAATGCGGCACTTATTCACAAGCACCGTGAAACTTCGAATCTCTTGGTGACATATAGCCCTCTGGATATCGGAGCGTAATCCATTTTCAAACTTCACACATTTAGATATTTCAGTTCCCTCTTATTGAAAAGGAGGGTAGAATTCACAAAGTTCCTCGAACTTGGAAGCATATTCTTCCACCGTCATCGCGCGTTGCTTGAGTTCCATGAACTCGAGTTCTTTCTTGCTCTTATAACTTTCGGGCACATATTTCCTCATAAGTTCTCGCTTAAAGTTCTCCCAAGTTAAGGGAATCGCAGCAGCATTCATTCTATTCTTGGCGAGTCTCCACCAAGTCTCTGCTTCATCCCTCAGCATAAAAACAGCATAATCCACTTTCTGGAGCTCATTACATTCAAAGCTGTCGAAGATCCGCTCAACATTTCGGATCCAACCATAGGCTTGCTCGGGCCTGAATCCACCATGAAATTTAGTAGGTTTTCGCTTTAGGAACATGTCAAGGCCCTGAGTACCTTGAACCACAATAGGAGCAGGTGGTCTTTCTGCCTCTTGTCTTTCACGGTTTTGCGATTCAAGAAGATCCGCAAAACAATTCAAGGCTCTAGCTATAGCGTCATCATTATCTTGACGACGACGGGCCATCACAATGTCTAAAATCACAACATAAAATTTAACCAATATCAGTAAACTCATTCATAAAATTTCCCTATGATCTCACACTATAATATTCTATCATAAAAAATTTAAATTGTGACCCTCCCCTATGGAGTCCAATAGCAACCATTTCATATTAAAGCCCATATGGCAACATCATCATATCGTAACATAGTATGCATTTCTAATACATAAAAATCATCGTTGAGGGAGGATAGTGTGAAGAAGCTTGGCCGGACTTATAGCAATCACATTCAATCCATCAATAATTCATACATAAATCAATTCACAATAACCATGATTCCTCAATCACATATCATTTTCCACTAATAACAATGGCTAAACACAATAATACAGAGCAAATAATGCTCTGATACCAAGTTGTGACACCCCAAAAATAGGGATAAATTTTTCGCGATTTTATATTTATTAATCTATAAAACTTATGAGCGGTGAAACCATTTATCAATTACCCTGGATCTATCAGAGACCTATCTCATATATGAAGATATGAGAAGGTAAACTAAAGGATTAACTTTTAAGAATTCCATATTTAATAATAGCGGAAGTATAATTAGTAGAATAGTATTATGGAATTAAATTCTTAAGAGATCACTTATTTTGAAATTAATAAACCAAGGTTATTCCAAAGTGTTCATAAAGTAGGATAGAATCATGGATTATTAATAAGAAAAAGGAAATTAACATGTTTTAAGCATTTTGGGAGAATCAGGTCCCCCTCGCTCAAGCGAAATCCCAATTCGCTTGAGCGAGCTTCGCATAGCACGCTTAGGCAAAACATAAAATGCTGAGCGAAAGAAGAAAATAAAGATTCAGGGGTCACTTCGCTCAAGCGAATCCCAACTCGCTTGAGCGAGTATTGCAATCCTCGCTTGGGCGGAGCCAGCGAGCGTAAGGCGAAAAACGCCCAGAACTCTACCCAAGCTCACTCGCTTGAGCGGAACCAATTCCGCCTGAGCGAAATTACTCCCGAGAGCAATTTCCTGATAAACCCGAGAGCAAACCTGAGACCAAGACCCCCTCGCTTGGGCGAATCCTCAGCTCGCCTGAGCGAACACCAACCAAGGTCCAAACTTTGATTCTAATGCGATTTCGCTTGGGCGAATTACACACCCGCTCAAGCGAAAATGGAATAATGGCCTAACTCTGATGCTGGGACAATCTCGCTTGAGCGAGTCCATTTCTCGCCTAAGCGAGAATCATCCAGAGACCAAAAATTCGACACAGGGCATTTTCGCTTGAGCGAAAAGACCTCTCGCTTGAGCGAGTTTAACAGAAAAACAGGGGAAAAGCAGAAATCACACAACTTACTATGCCAAAACTCATTCTAATCAATTCTATTCAAATTTAATACTTAGTACATATCCTATTACATGTTTAAAACTTGTTCGAATCAATCATATCTGTAAATTTTCCATTACAACTAATTTAGGTTACAAAGATCAACCCAATCATCATTATACTTTTCAAAACTAATATTTCAAATATCAACTTCATCCATTCATCAAATTTTGGAGGATTTTATCAGTCATTCATTCATAGGGTCATAATTAAAAATGGGTCATAAACAAATGATCTCATTTTCCACCATGACCTCCCAAAATCACTATCGTTTATACTTATACATATTCGTCAATCATACCATTATCTATTCTAATCCAGATTATGCAAAACATAGATGGTATTATACACCTTACATCCATTCTACATAATCACAATATCAAAACATTGCCGGCCAAGGCATTCTTTTACCAAAATGGAACTTTCTTCACACTTCTCCTCCTCCAATAGCTCCAAAGCCATACCTACAACACAGGAGCTAAAAAAAAATATACCACAGGGAGAGTGAGTATACTTTCTCAATGACGAAAATCCAACAAATATAATAATATATGCATGAATGCAATACAACTATCTCCTTCTCAAGAAGAGTTCATTTAATATCAAACATACAATCAATAAATCTTATTCTAACACACTTATCCCTTAATTCTCTTAGAATCACGTCTATCAATTTCACCATTACAATTTAGTAAGTGAAAGAGAATTTCCATTCATATCTCAACAGCAAAGTATCATACTATACCATGCTTTCAAATTAATGCTCATGCTAATGTCATGGAATGCATATGCACGGATCCGATTTCATTTCCTCGGGTGATCGCAACCACCATAACATATACTCATTCTTAATGGTTTCCCGCCTCGCAAGGGGTACTCCCGCCTCATGATCGCAACCATGGGCATTTCATATCATTGGTCCCGCAGGGCCTTTCATTTCAATACCAGGTGATCGCAACCACCGGTCTAACAATCATAGGAACTCGCAAGCCCTTTTTCATTTCCATCATCAAGTGATCGCAACCACTTATCAACATCATCATGATATGCTTGTCATGCCATGTATACAACAATACTCATACATGCCTCAAGCTCATTAACTTATCTTACCCTCTCATCAAGGGTACATTCATTCTCAACCACACAATTTCCCACCAAATCATACACAAGAATCAACCTTCATATGTACTCAATCAAGTATCATACATAATAAGTCATTCATAGCCTTACTTAGGCTTCGTCATGTAGACACTAAATTCACATCATCATACACAATTCACTTCACATACATATAATATCACCTTTATCTAAGCAAACATGTCATACTACATTAATACATACATTATCAACATAATTCTCATGTATTTAGAAAATACACCCCTCTCCTACCTCAGGAGAAGTAGACCTCTGGGGTTGATGTTCCCGCTTCACCAGTATTGCCAAGCCCTACACCAATCAATTATAGGGCCACATCAATTTTTTTCATTCAAACACCAATTTAATATACATATACATAAGTGTACACATGATTCTTATCATGTGGGAATTATTTATCAATTTCATTCATTTGCTTACTTAGGCTTCGGGAATTCCTTCCCTTAAATTACAATCCATTAGTATTAAAAGTTACAACCTAATGAATAAGTTATTCCATCTATTAAGTCCCCACCAACACCTTGGTGAGTTTCCTACCCATAATGACTTCAAATCAACTTTATCCTTATTTAATGTGTCCACCACATCATTTATAATACTCTTCCTATCAACAATTGCCAACTTCTTCAATAAATGTTATTATCTTCAATATTTTACTCTTTCTCCTAAAATTCAAGTTTTAGGTTTTCACCAACCCACCAATCTTCATAAATGCTCATATACCTCCTTCTTTTCCCACTATAATTACAACTACCTCACTTATCACTCATAAGCTTGTATTTATGTCAATCCTCCTTAGAGTTCTCACTTTTGGAACCCTCCTCAACAATTCTCATACATTTGATGTGTTCTAACCTTAAAACTACCATTAAACTTCAACTATATGCTTATATACATGGAAAATGATCATAATCTTACCTCAAGAGAAGAAAAGAGTAAGTTTGCAAGAGATGAGGGAGTTCACATGAAATTGAGGAGGAAGGAGAAGAAAATAATTTAATTTCCAAGCTTCCTTGAAGTCCTTAAAAGTTATCAATGGAGAAGGAAGAGATATCTCTCCTTAATTTAGGGTTCAAAGGCAAGAGAAAGGAGAATTATAAAGAAGAAGAAGAAGAAGATATGAAGAAGAAGATAAGAAGAAGAGTATCAACGTGAGAGAAAGAGTGCAACCGACTTTTGAATGGGAAGAATGAGAATTTAACATTTAATTTATTAACCCTTCATTAATTCTTCCGTTTTTAAACAAACAGGTTCGCCGTTCGGGCCCAAAACATATTCTAAAAATTATTCCGGATATAAATCTGGAATCCCAATATCATTATCTACGGCCCTGACCAACGGCATCTCAATCGGAGATACTTGGTCCAACACCTATATTTTATCCGGGTCAGTTTTCAACTCAACCGGTCGCCATAATTCACCAGCAATTTCAAAAAATCTTGTTTAAATCTTTTCAAGAATTTTGGGATGTTTAATAGCCCATACTTAATTATCCAACATTTATTTTCCTAATTTATCTTCCTATTTTTAAAAATTCGGGGTGTTACAACACTCACTTAGTACCCTAAGTGTCTCCAGTCGGGACCATATCACTCGGAGATGCACACTCAGAAATCTTTCATTCATCAGAGTTGCACTAATTCTTCTCGGAATCCCTTTGAACCTCCATCACTCGGAACAGACCCAATGGCTATAGTCTCACTCGGAACTGTTCCAACAATACTCCACTCGAAAATGGTTTTTCAGGATTACTCCACTCGGAGTATATAAGTCTTTCCTCTCGGAAGTGAAGCTTTTGGGAAAATTTTATTCATAGATAGAAATGCCTAACAATGTATGACTCAGAATTGAGTCATTGAAAAATATTTGACTCGGAATTGAGTCTTTTGAAGGTGTTTTACTCAGAATGAATCCTCTCAGCCATGTTCCACTCGGAAAACACAACCTTCACTCGGTATTGCCATTTTTCACTCGGAATTCCTCTCAGTCACTCGGAATTTCTTCCAATCATTCGGAACAGAGCTTTTATTTATTCGAGTAACCCTTTCTCTGACCTGTTTCACTCGGAATTTTCCTATTTCACTTGGAATTTTACTCACCATATCTCAAAATTATTTTCTAAGGTTCCTATTTGAATGGAATTCGTCCAATAACTTCCCAGGTTGCTTAAAATGCTTCTCGCTTGAGCTAAAGCTCACTCGCTTAAGCGAGATTGGTCCCAAACGCTTAAATACTAATGCAAAGGATTCTTGCCTGAGCGAGATCCTTTCTCGCTTGAGCGAGAATACTGTGACATGGCCAAAAATGAAATTGTCTCAGCTCCTCATATGGTATCTCTTTGTAGGCCCATTAAATTATATCAGGCATATCTTATATGACATTTTGAGGCACATAAAGCTTGTTCTAAGAGTTCTTACTCTGAAATCCTCATTAAAAGCCAAGTTTGGATATCTCCATCATTTCATACACATTAAAAGACATATACAGCTGGTTCCCACATTCATACCTATAATTTTCCATTCTACATTTATCATTAATAATTTTTGGGATGTTACACCTCACGTTAGGTGGCTTGCACTAACTGTCTAAAGGTCACTAAAGCCAAGATCCTACCCATGATGTTAACCACAACAGTAGGAAGTCTACTAGGTGTGGGACACCATGAATAAGTCAAACTCTAGCTGAGGTTCTCACGATAGCCAGACATGAAGTACATCCCAAATGAAACCGCTATCAACCTCCCCTAATCTTAGGTTTTAATTGGGCCCGGGTATAGGGTCCCACTCGAAAGTGTATGCAGATTATGAGTGTAGTGTGTGAAAGGGGCATCCAATACCTTTACCTTACCCATCCTCCACAAAGAACAAACACAGAGCAAATAAAATAAAGCCGCCTATCTTAGGGTTTAACAACATACAAACACTGACCAAAAATAAATGGCAAAATACAACAACGTAACGATTACACACAAGCCTTGACGAAGAATAAACGGTAAAAAAATAAAGAAGTCAAATAATTAAAGGCTAAATAAATATGCGTAATCAATTTGGTAGGCTTGACTCTCAAAGTCCCCAGCGAAGTCGCCAGCTATCGTGATCGGGATTGCGGCGGGAGGCCGACCGAAAAAAAATCGTTTCGAAATCCTTTCAAAAAATAGGGAGTCGCCACCAATATTTTTTTATAAGTAAAAATATCAGGAAAACCTTTGTTAAAGCACTGGTCGTATAAATGAAATTCTAAGTTTGGAAGTCTAATTATAGGTGAGGAAGGTATTAGCACCTCACACTGTCCATTATAAAATGGTTACCTCAAATTGATTACGCACATATCAAATAGCCTAAAAATCGGTTTAACTTTAAAAAGAAACCAACAACACAGACAAAGAGATTTTTGACATAAGATCAACAAGACGTCTCGTCTAAATTAATCTTAAATTGAAATACTTAATTAAATAGTAATAATAATAATTCAAAACAAGACAGGGTAAAAATCAAAGGTTAACAGGGTGTCTCGTTCAAATTAACCTTCTTTTATGATAAAACTTTAGAGATTAAAACAAAACAAAGTTAAATGAGATTAGATTAACTGGAATGGAATGAGATGAGATAAAACAGTGTGAGATGACATGAAGTGAATTAAAATTGAACAAAAAGATTAACAGGATGTCTCGTCCAAATTAACCTTTTTTTTATGAGAAGAACATTATAAATAAAAGATATTATAAATGAGAAGACTAACAAGACGTCTTGTCTAAATTAATCTCCTCTTATAAGAAATATTCATTTAAATTATTGTAACTATGAGATTAACAAGACGTCACATCTAAATTAACCTTATTTTATAATAAATATTATTTAAATAAATGATATTGAAAATATGGGATTAACAAGACGTCTCGTCTTAATTAACCTCATCGCGATAAAATAAGGTTTTAAAATTAAATATTAACGACATAGAATTAACCGAGATAATAACAGAGACATAGAAATTAAACAAAGGAAATAGGGCCCGACAGGAATTGATTCCCGCTCCTACGTATTCTCGATCTTTTGAGAAATCAGGTTACGTAGTTCTTTGATTAATTTCAAGAAAATATTTAAAATATATTTAAAATTATTTTTAATTGATTTGATTTTTAATAATGAAAGAAAATTTATGAGGAAGTAGAAATACAAGGCAAAGTAATTCGCACGTACATAAACCTTCGAAGTCTTATATCGCAAATGTAGGCAAAAGTAATTTTACACGACATTGCTCATAAGATTTTAAGATATTTATTTTAAAAGAAGCATACATTTAATATTTTTATTTTTCAAATTGAACATAAAACTATTTGTTTTTATCCTTAAAAGATATTTAGATTTTTAATATTTTTTCAATTTTCTAGATTTTGACATAAATAAGAACTATCTACTTTTATTCAAAAAGAGATTTAGATTTTTGATATTTTTATTATCATAAATTTAACAAAAATAATAAATTATTGATTTTTATTCAAAAGCTTTAACACTAAATAAAAACTAAAATAATAATAAATAATAGTAATCAATGACAGAAAAGAGAGATATTTATTTTTCTATTTAAGAATTTTTATTATTTAAAACATAGTCTAATCTATAATAACAACATTAAACATAACAAATATATTTTTGTGTTTATAGTGGTTTTTTTTTAAAAAAAATAACAAAAACATTTGGGCTTCTAAAGCCCAATACACCAAAAGAACAAACCCCTAAGGGTTTGAATTTAAAAAAACAAGTCTGACCAAAAAAAAAAAAAATTAAAAAAAACAAGTTAAATGAGAAGAGAAGTAGGCGGCAGAGAGGAATAGGGAGGAGAGAGAAAGAGAAAAAAGGGAAAGACAGGACCGGACGACGATGGCTTCAGGCGGTCGCGGGGGATCTCGGTCGGCGTGGCTCACGGTGGTCGGTGGTGGAATCGGTTGGAGCTCGCATGAAGGGGGGTCTGTCACGGGTCTGGGTCCTGCTCGTCGGAGAAGAGGGCCTCGTCGTGTTGTGGTGGTCTACGTCGGTGACGACGGCTCCGACGGTGGTGGCTACAGTGGCAAAGCTTCTCTGCTATCTTCTTCTCTTTGTTGTTTTTGTACTCTCCTTTTGCTATTTCATGCTCTCTTTTACTGTTTTGTGTTTGCTGATGATAGAGAAAAGAGAAAGGAAAGCTTTGATTTTTTTTTCATAGAGATTGTGGTTCTGTATCGTTGCCCTTGGTTTTGTTCTGGTGGTGTGTGAGTTTGCTGGGAGTACATAGAAATGAGAGGAAGAGAGTTCTTGAATTTTTTTTAGAGGTGGTTTGATTGTTCTTGCTGTTGGTGTAGAGAAATGAGAGGGAGAGAGTTTTTATTTTGTTGTTGATGAGAAGAAGAAGAAGAGATTGTCTGTTCATGATTTTTGCACTATTATATTGAAATAGAGATTTCCATTTGGGTGTATTATTTTGAGTCTTTTGGTTCTATCCATTGCAGTTTGCCATTTCTGATGCATCATTGACCTTTGTGTATGGTCTCTTTCAATCACTCAAATATGAAAAATGGGGAAGAAGGATAGAGAAAGGGGATGTCAGAATTCTAAAAATATAATAATAATAATTATCAAAACAAAAACAAATAAAAATAAATAAAAAATGGGTGTTCACAACTATTGCCGGTAACAAAGTTGTTGCTAGGGCAATCGCCGCTGATACAATAGCGAAGATCTGAGACGGCGTGACGCCGTCACTACATTGGTCCCATGGTTGGTGACGCGCCCTGTCGCTGGTATCATAGTTTAGCGACTACGGCACCCCGTTGTTGGTGTCATAGTTTAGTGACCACCATATCCCGTCATTGGTTTCATAGTTTAGCGACCACCATACCCCATCTCTGGTTTCATAGTGTAGGGACCACCGTAGCCCCGTCGTTGTTTTGTCAACCAAATAGCGACCATCCTTCCCCCGTTGCTATTATGTAGAAACATAGCGACGACACCTGTCGTTTTTGTCTGTTGCTAATATATGTAGGTGGTTTTTTTTAACTTAATTTTTTATTATTTTTTAATTGAATTAATTAAATATTAAATATCGGTTAATAATTACAATAATTATTTTTCCCATTATCATTATGATTTAGGGTTTTCTTTGTTGAATTTTAATTTTCAGTAATACAATATTGAATTGGCAAATTCAAATGGAAAAAGGAGAATAACATAAAACAAATACTGAAATGTCGAATATGATATAAATTGTAAACCATATATACAATGTATACAATATACATAAAAATGAACCATAAAAGAGTAAAATCATGGTGCAAGAGGATCCTATGGTGGTGGTGGTCATGGGGACGACTGGAAGAAGAGAGGGTAGCCTCGCATTATTTGCATGATCATCTCCTGCTGTGCCGCAAGCTGTCGATGAGTCTCAAGTAATTCCTCCTCAACCCATTGTTGATCCTTGGCCATTGTACCATCGCTAAGCTTAGGGTTTAGTTTGAAAGGAAGTAGGTGGAGGGAAACTTAGCGATCGGTACCACGACGGTTCATTTTTCATATCATGTAGCGACGACCTCTGTACCGTCGCTACACTTAGGGTTTAATTTAAAAGGAGGGTTAGTTCAAAAGAAAAGAAGTGACATGAGTGACAGACGTGTCCAACTTCACGACATAAGCAACTTGTCGCTGAACCATCAAGATGACCAGTATTACCTAGCGACGACAATCCAACGATCACTACTTTCCCCCTCTTATTTTTTGGTTTCCCTCTAGTATTTTTTGTTGGCCCAGATTAGCGACAATCATCAAACCATCACTACCTTTGGCGCCAACAAAAACACTGGAGGGAAACCAAGAAATAGGACAGAGGGAAAGATAACGACTGTGTTAGCGACGACATTAGAGTAGCGACGGTGTTTGCGACAACTGAGGTGCCAATTTTAGCGATGGAGTGCAGGTGGTTGCTGATGTGGTGACTAATTTTCTTTTTAAGGTTGTTTTTGATATTGCGGTCGCTAATTCAGTCGCTAAGTAATGACGACATGTTTCGATCGCTATGTTGAAGTAGCTATCAGGGTTTTTTTAGTAGTGGTTTAGACTTTTGGATCAAATCAAGGAGAATTTTACCGAATTGATCAAATACATTTATTCAATGATCGTTCAAGGAATTTGTATTAAAGATGTTGCTCTTTAATCTGAATTCATGAACTGGATTGTTTTGTGAAATTGCTTTGTTGAGTAGAAATCATAGGTCGATCGTTTTTAATTATTCAATATTCATTATTTAAATTATTGTTATGTTCTTGCTTAATCTTAAACGATTCCCTATAAATTGTGTTCTATTTTGAGTCTATTAACCAGGGTCCTCGAGAGAACAACCTAGGTTCGTTTACCATATATAATTTTATTTTTATTTAACTAATTACAAAGCTAATCAAATTCGTGTCACTGTCAAGGACCATTGATCCTAGGACTGGATTTGGATCCCAATTTGTTAAGTAGGATTAGTTTGAATTTTGTAATTATGATTAGTTTGAACTTTTAAAAAATAAGAATTGATTCTATTTTTTTTAGGATTAGAGTAAGGTAGATTAGATAAATTTTGGTTTTTTTAATTCAAAAATAAAAAATTAGATTTGATTCTATTTTGTTTTATTTTAGCTTTGTTAGGATTAGGATTATGATGTATTAGATTTGATTTGATTTATTAGGATTATGATAAGTTTGTTTTATTCTTAGGGATTAGATTAGGTAGAGATTACATTAGATTTTAATTCAAAATTTAGAACTAAGAAAAACTATAAGATATAGTAATTTAGGATAAGGATTAGAATTAACTTATTTGGATTTAAAAAAACCTAAAAATGTAAAAAAGAGAAATTGAAAAAACTCAACTATGTCAAGTATATATGTCGGTGACCCTTTAGCATATACTGCTAATATTTATCATCAAGGTGGACCTTAGCAGCAACAAACCATTGAGGTTTAACCCTTTACGGATACAATCTAGGTTGGGGGAACTATCCCAACATGACATGGGACAATATTGCATAACAATATCCACCATCTTTCTTTAAAGATAATGTGGTTGCTTACTATAAACCTTACTAACTTTAATATCATGTGCAACAACAACAACAAGAAGTTGCATCTCTTTCTTTTGCTTGAGTTTGAAAAGTTAAGCAAACAAATAGTTATTATTAAAGCACAAATGGTTGTTACTCAAGCATAAATAGACAAGTTAGCTGCTTGATAATCCCTGAAAAGGCTTATTTATTCGGTTTGTTTCTTATCGTATTTTCTTAATTAATGGCACTTAATTATTAAATTAGAAGATTAAATATTAAATATTCAGTAAGTTGTAGAAATTATTCAATTTATAAATTAATTGTAGTTTTAGTATTAATTATAGGATTTTTCACTTTGCTTGTAATTATTTTAAAATAGGATATTCTGACCCCAATATACCTCCACTTGAGCCATCGTTGGTACATTGGATGTTGTTGTTTTTATGTATGTTTCAGGTGCAAGGCTAATGTTACTTAAGGAACCAAGTTGGCTCATGAGCAAGGGAAGCTTTCATACACCCCATAACGTTCCCACACTGGTCCATACACTCATCAACAGATCAAGCCCAAGAACCTGTGCCGAGTGAGTCACTTTTCAAACGGTTCTGAATGAATGTTTCAAACGGTTCTGAGTCAATCTTTAATCAGTTCTGAGTGAATCACTTTTCAATTGGTTCCAAGTCATTCTTTAATCGGTTCCGATTGAATGTTTCAATCAGAGTTGCTTTGCTCGTCCAGCTCTTCACTGCCACAAACACCGACTCCATCCAACCCCTCAGCTGCAACACCGGCTCCATCCAACCAATACCGACCAAGCTCCTCATAGCAACAATACCGACCAGCTCCTCATAGCAACAACACCGTCCAGTTCCTCTCCACAACATCTAGCAACTCAACACCGTCCAGCAAAGCAACACCGAGCAAAGCTTTTGTAACATCCCTGATGTTTTAATGAGAATTATAAGAAATGGGAAATGATTAGTAAAAGTTTTAGAAGTTTTATTTAATATTTGTTCTGTCTGAGCCAGAGACAAGAAAGCCGGTGTCGAGATCGGTCTCAAAAGCGCGAGCAGGCGGAGTTGAAGATCGGGAGTGTAGGAGAAGAGCGGGCAGGGCTAGCTGGTCTGGTCCAATCGATGTGAGGAGAGCGCCTCACACGGGGTCATAGCCCGGATTAACCTCATAATGACTAAAACAACGGCTGTAGGTAACCAAGAGGTGAGCACGGATGAGATATCCGACCTCTCAGGTTGTAGCTCGGATTTCCGAGGTATGAACACTAAGCCAGGACACCGGGGGGCCGATATTCATATTGGGCCTATACTCTTGCGAAGTATTAGAGAATTGTGAATAATTAAACGTTGAGGGAATAAATAAGTGTAATTGATTTGATAACTATGCAATAGTTTAATATAGTGAAATTGATTAAATTTAGTAAGAATACAAATAAAATAAAGGAAAAGACGATCTTACCCATGAGCTATATATATATATATATAAGGAGATTCTCTTCCTTCCCTCTTTATTATTTACAAGTTACCTTTGCTGCTGGTCTGTCCCTTCTCTTTCGTTTTCTCCTCTCTTAACGCTGAGTTGCATGCGCTGGAGAGCGCCTCCATTTGTGTCCAAACTTCAATTGAATCCCATTCCTGTGATCGAGGCTTCAAGGTGAGTCTACTGATTCGTTCCAATTGTGATTCCCTTATCCCTTTTATTCTTTGGCGGTTAAGGGCCATGCATGGCTATATTCGTGGCTGTTCTCCACTCCTCCGGTGAGTGTGAGCCCAAATGCAGTCCATGAACTAAGGGCGTTGAAGTGACGAGCTGTACTTTATGATCCGTAGGTAGTAGGTTAAGCAACGGAAGACTGAGTGACGGAGTTAAGACTGCGAAACCAGTGCTCAGAGGAAGGAATCGACACAGAGAGCAGATTATCGAAGCGTGGAACCAATGTAAGGGGTGTTCGGGTTATAATTAATTAGAATAGGACTCGCTTCTTATTCAGGTCATTGAGGTAATGTAAACAGGTTAAGGAAAATGTTGCTAAACATAGTTGTGTGTTTATGCTTGTGCATGTGTGACTGGGTTCATTAATTAGTGGAGGATCGGGTGTGGTTGAGTTTATCATGTTATGATCTTGTGATATCTAATGTTGAAATGATCAGTGTTATGTGACGTCGGGTTAGCAAGCAGGCTACCCGAGTGATGAGAAATTGATATTATTATGTGAAAGGTAAACTGTTGAATGACTATGTGGTGTGGGATGGCCGACGGTATATGATAGCCCCTCATTTCTGGCTCCCGTGGTTTTCGTGCCCAGTTGAGCTACCCAGTGGTCAAGTAGGACCCAGTGGTCGAGGTGGAGAGTCAAGCAGGACTCGGTGAACCAAGCAGGGTTCACGGGGTGTCAAGTAGGACCCCCAACTGAAGGCCAATCCTTTAGTATCCGGATACTAGGAGTCAGATTGTATGAGAGTCAGTTGTGATCGTGATGGATGTGATGGAATTGCGTGGTTGGGTTAATATAGTTACTGTATGTAATACACTATGTTTCGGTATGCTTACTTTCGAATGATGCTTGATGTATATGTATAAATATGCATGTATATTTGTTAAGTTCCATTCTATATTAATTACAATGCCAAACACTCACCCTTGCCCTTTTTTTTTAGTAACCAGTGACAGGGAGGGGGAAGGAGCCATGGAGTCGCGCCAAGGGGGAGATTGGTGCCAGGGTCCGAGTGACTTTGAGTGACTCTCTATAGAGTTATATGTGTGTATAAGAACTTCCGAGTATTATTATTAGTTGTGTTTAACCAAGACCGGACCAGATGCAAATCTATATTTTAAAATACATCACTGTCATTTACATATGCTTTCATGGTAGCTATGACAAACCTTTGATTAACAGAATCATTTTTAGGGTGAGATTTTTGGGAGTCCGTTTGCATGTTTTGCCCAATCCGATGTGTGAAAGGTATTCGCTCAAGCGAATAGAAACCTCGTTCAAACGAGAGTCCGGAATCTCGCTCAGACGAGTAGGGGCCTCGCTCAAGCGGGAAGCCCTGATTCCCTTTCTCCCATCTGTTGTGCTTAGATTAACTTGCTCTTCTCTCTAGACCTCATTTATTTAATCTAACTGTGACTGCTGTCACTTGAATAAGTCAGTAAAAATAAATGCTATTTCACTAAACCTCGATTAATTTTCAAGAAAAGGAAAAATTTATCGTAAGATGTAATCGTTTGAATAAAACTAAATGCAAAAATAACCTAGGACGTTACACTTGGTATCAGAGCGGTTCTTTCTAGAGCCGGTGTATGGGCCGATCTAGTGATTGTGATAGTCTTATGAAGGTTGATTGTATTTCATTGTATTGAGATTGTGTGGCCTGGCATCGTTCCCTTGGCACTCCACTGGCGTAGTATTCTATGAATATAAGGTAAATTTACGATCCCCTGGCTGATCTTGGTTATTAATGGTGATGTGTTTGCTCATTGTAGAATTACTAAATGGCCGGAGAGACTAGTTTTGGGGGAGGAGATGATTTCTTCTCTAGATTTACTCAGCTGATGAGTAGGACCGAGTCCGGTCCCACTCTGGATAAATTCCTGAAAAGGAATCCTCCGACTTACAAAGGGGGACACGACTATGACGGGGCATACATCTGGATCAGGGATATCGAGTAGGTTTTTGAATATTTTGAGTGCTCAGAAGAGCAAAAGGTTTTATTTGCTACTTACCAACTAAAAGAAGAGGCTAGAGTATGGTGGTCCCGAGTGAAGGTGCAGATGAACGCAGCAAATGAGCCGTTGGTATGGGTAAATTTCCGAAGGAGGTTTCTTGTTAAATACTTCCCGGACAACTACAAAATCTGGAAGGAAATGGAAGTCCTGAAGTTGGAGCAAGACCGGATGTCTGTAGCCGAGTACACCAGCAAGTTTGACGAGCTGTGTGATTTTTACCACCCTTTCTCGTTAGAAGGGACTGAAGGTAGCAAGTGCGCCAAATACGAAGCTGGACTACGGATTGAGCTCCGTAGTGTAATCGTACCGATGGAGATTAGGGACTACCCAACCCTGGTGAACAAAGTAAGACTGACTGAAGAGGTGCAGTTACAAAGGACGTCCCAGCCGAGAGATAAAAAGCCACTGAAGGCAAAAGGATTCAACTTCAAGAGGATGAGCCAATTCTTCTGGGGCGGCAAGTCTTCTGCTACCTCCTCATCCTCTTCCGGTCGGGGTTCTACTGGTCGATCAGGTAATCCTTCTGGTAGTCGTACATGCTACAATTATGGTCAGGAAGGTCACATTGCCAAACATTGCCAAGCCAATCAAATTGTGTGCTTCCAGTGCGGACAACCAGGGCACCTCAGGCCCGATTGCCCTCTGAGGCAGCAGCAGGGCAGGTCGGACAACCGAACCAACTCTTCTGGGACCCGGGGTTCCAACTTTTCGAGGGGAGGCCGGAATGGAGCTGGTAGAGGGAACCAACAATCGGGAAAATATGATGCCCAATCTAGCGGTGCCCAGAACGCCATGACCGGGCGTGTATTTGCGTTTAATGCTTCAGAAGTTACGAGGAATGACAATTTGGTACAGGGTAAGTGCCTCATCTGTGGTTATCTGGTTGATGTAATTTATGATTCAGGTGCCACCCATTCCTTTATTTCGGAAAGTTGTGTGCGAAGGCTTGGTCTGCCAATCGGTTTAATGGAGAACGCTCTTATTGTTTCCACTCCAACTGGTTCCACTTTCCGTGCAACTACAGTGTGTAGAGAACTGCCGATGCAAATCGAAGCCTGTACTTTTCGAGTAAATTTTATCTGTATGCCATTGAAGGACTTAGATGTTATTCTGGGTCTCGATTGGCTTGCTGCTAATCATGTGTTGGTCGACTGTTATCGGAAGAATATTGTTTTCTCTCAGCAACTTGACATGAAGAACGGGGTGAGTGATGTCCTAACCACGTATGTTGTTTTATTCGCTTCGGAGGGTCAGCATAACCTCCTGCCAAGTGATATTCCAATTGTTTGCGAATTTCCTGACGTTTTTCCGGAAGAAATTCCGGAGCTACCTCCTAGTCGGGAGATTGATTTCTCTATTGACTTGATTCCCGGGGCAGAACCTGTGTCCCGAGCGCCATATAGAATGTCTTCGGTGGAATTAACCAAAGTGAAGAAACAAGTAAACGAATTACTAGAAAAGGGCTTTATCCGACCCAGTGCCTCACCCTGGGGCGCTCCGGTGTTACTGGTAAAGAAGAAGGACGGTAGTATGCGAATGTGCATTGATTACCGACAGCTGAACAAACTGACAATCAAAAATAAATATCCACTACCTCGGATTGACGATTTACTGGACCTGTTGCGAGGCGCCGTTGTGTTCTCTAAGATCGACTTGAGGTCAGGGTACCACCAGATCCGAGTGAGGTCGGAGGATATCCCAAAGACAGCATTTCGGACTCGGTATGGGCACTTCGAGTACGTAGTAATGCCCTTTGGAGTAACGAACGCTCCTGCCATTTTTATGGACTATATGAATCGGACCTTTCAACCGTACTTGGACCAGTTTGTGGTAGTATTCATTGATGATATTTTGGTATATTCGAGGTCGGACGAGGAGCATGCTCAACATCTTTGACTTGTTTTACAAGTACTTCGGGAGAAGAAGTTGTACGTTGCTGAGGTTGTACGACTGCATGGTGTGCCCTCAAGCATTATCTCCGATCGGGATCCCCGATTCACTTCAAGGTTTTGGGGGAGTTTGCAACAACAACTGGGTACTGAGCTCAAACTGAGCTCAGCCTACCATCCCCAGACCGATGGCCAATCAGAACGGACTATACAGACTCTTGAAGATATGTTAAGGGCATGTGTACTGGAACAGGGCGGATCATGGGAGAAATACTTGCCCTTGGTAGAGTTTGCATATAATAACAGTTACCATAGCAGCATTGGGATGGCTCCATACGAAGCTCTTTATGGTCGGAAATGTCGTACTCCATTATGTTGGAATGAGAACGGCGATGCCCTTCATCTGGGGCCTGAGATGATTCAAGAGATGAACGAGCAAATCGCTTTAATCCGAGAGAAGATAAAAATTGCTCAAGACCGGCAAAAGAGCTATTATGACAATCGGCATAGACCCCTTGAATTCCAAGTGGGTGATTTGGTGTTCCTAAGGATTTCACCGACTAAGGGTGTAGGTCGAATTTTGAAGAGCCAAAAGCTTAATCCGAAGTATATTGGACCATACCAAATACTAGAACGGATTGGTGAAGTCGCTTATCGACTGGATCTTCCCCAATCGTTGACTAACATTCACAACGTGTTCCACGTATCGCAACTTCGAGCCTACATTCCGTGTGATACCATGATTGTACCGAGTGACTCCATTGAAGTGAAGGAGAACCTGACGGTGGAGGCGGTACCAATCAGCATTGAAGAGCATCAAACCAAACGGTTAAGGAACAAGGAGGTACCGCTAGTGAAGGTGAAGTGACAGAATTTACATTGGATGAACTACACTTGGGAGTTAGAATCTGATATGAGACGAATGTACCCTCATCTTTTCCAACCGGAACACTGATTTCGGGGACGAAATCTCCTTTTAGGGGGGGTGGATGTAACATCCCTGATGTTTTAATGAGAATTATAAGAAATGGGAAATGATTAGTAAAAGTTTTAGAAGTTTTATTTAATATTTGTTCTGTCTGAGCCAGAGACAAGAAAGCCGGTGTCGAGATCGGTCTCAGAAGCGCGAGCAGGCGGAGTTGAAGATCGGGAGTGTAGGAGAAGAGCGGGCAGGGCTAGGTGGTCTGGTCCAATCGATGTGAGGAGAGCGCCTCACACGGGGTCATCGCCCTGATTAACCTCATAATGACTGAAACAATGGGTGTAGGTAACCAAGAGGTGAGCACGGATGAGATATCCGACCTCTCAGGTTGTAGCTCGGATTTCCGAGGTATGAACACTAAGCTAGGACGCCGGGGGGCCGATATTCATATTGGGCCTATACTCTTGCGAAGTATTAGAGAATTGTGAATAATTAAACGTTGAGGGGATAAATAAGTGTAATTGATTTGATAACTATGCAATAGTTTAATATAGTGAAATTGATTAAATTTAGTAAGAATACAAATAAAATAAAGGAAAAGACGATCTTGCCCATGAGCTATATATATATATAAGGAGATTCTCTTCCTTCTCTCTTCATTATTTACAAGTTACCTTTGCTGCTGGTCTGTCCCTTCTCTTTCGTTTTCTCCTCTCTTAACGCTGAGTTGCATGCGCTGGAGAGGGACTCTATTTGTGTCCAAACTTCAATTGAATCCCATTCCTGTGATCGAGGCTTCAAGGTGAGTCTACTGATCCGTTCCAATTGTGATTCCCTTATCCCTTTTATTCTTTGGCGGTTAAGGGCCATGCATGGCTATATTCGTGGCTGTTCTCCACTCCTCCGGTGAGTGTGAGCCCAAATGCAGTCCATGAACTAAGGGCGTTGAAGTGACGAGCTGTACTTTATGATCCGTAGGTAGTAGGTTAAGCAACGGAAGACTGAGTGACGGAGTTGAGACTGCGAAACCAGTGCTCAAAGGAAGGAATCGACACAGAGAGCAGATTATCGAAGCGTGGAACCAATGTAAGGGGGGTGTTCGGGTTATAATTAATTAGAATAGGACTCGCTTCTTATTCAGGTCATTGAGGTAATGTAAACAGGTTAAGGAAAATGTTGCTAAACGTAGTTGTGTGTTTATGCTTGTGCATGTGTGACTGGGTTCATTAATTAGTGGAGGATCGGGTGTGGTTGAGTTTATCATGTTATGATCTTGTGATATCTAATGTTGAAATGATCAGTGTTATGTGACGTCGGGTTAGCAAGCAGGCTACCCGAGTGATGAGGAATTGATATTATTATGTGAAAGGTAAACTGTTGAATGACTATGTGGTGTGGGATGGCTGACGGTATATGATAGCCCCTCATTTCCGGCTCCCGTGGTTTTCGTGCCTAGTTGAGCTACCCAGTGGTCAAGTAGGACCCAGTGGTCGAGGTGGAGAGTCAAGCAGGACTCGGTGAACCAAGCAGGGTTCACGGGGTGTCAAGTAGGACCCCCAACTGAAGGCCAATCCTTTAGTATCCGGATACTAGGAGTCAGATTGTATGAGAGTCAGTTGTGATCGTGATGGATGTGATGGAATTGCGTGGTTGGGTTAATATAGTTACTGTATGTAATACACTATGTTTCGGTATGCTTACTTTCGAATGATGCTTGATGTATATGTATAAATATGCATGTATATTTGTTAAGTTCCATTCTATATTAATTACAATGCCAAACACTCACCCTTGCCCTTTTTTTTTAGTAACCAGTGACAGGGAGGGGGAAGGAGCCATGGAGTCGCGCCAAGGGGGAGATTGGTGCCAGGGTCCGAGTGACTTTGAGTGACTCTCTATAGAGTTATATGTATGTATAAGAACTTCCGAGTATTATTATTAGTTGTGTTTAACCAAGACCGGACCAGATGCAAATCTATATTTTAAAATACATCACTGTCATTTACATATGCTTTCATGGTAGCTATGACAAACCTTTGATTAACAGAATCATTTTTAGGGTGAGATTTTTGGGAGTCCGTTTGCATGTTTTGCCCAATCCGATGTGTGAAAGGTATTCGCTCAAGCGAATAGAAACCTCGTTCAAGCGAGAGTCCGGAATCTCGCTCAGACGAGTAGGGGCCTCGCTCAAGCGGGAAGCCCTGATTCCCTTTCTCCCATCTGTTGTGCTTAGATTAACTTGCTCTTCTCTCTAGACCTCATTTATTTAATCTAACTGTGACTGCTGTCACTTGAATAAGTCAGTAAAAATAAATGCTATTTCACTAAACCTCGATTAATTTTCAAGAAAAGGAAAAATTTATCGTAAGATGTAATCGTTTGAATAAAACTAAATGCAAAAATAACCTAGGACGTTACAGCTTTCACTTGGTCTTTTGTGTACGAACAATACCTTTTCCACTCGGATTATTTCCCACTATGGGTGGATACTGACCGAGGCACTAAAACCGAGTCAGAAGGAGAAAACCGACTCCATATTTCCACCGAATGCCCATGCTGACTTGGATTTTCACTATCCAAGTGGATCCTTGACTTATGAGGGGGCAGCTGACAACAAAACAAAAGGGAAAATAATAAAAGATTTTCCACTAGCCACCGATCCCTATAATTGCTAAGGTCCAGACTGTTTCTCCATCACATGCACTGAAAGTTTCCAACTTGCAACGCATTTTCTTAGCTGGCTTCCTCCCTTCCTTTGCCTATAAAAGGAGAAGCAATCCAAGCAGAAAGCATCACGAACATCAGCACGGACAGCGTCACTTTGAGCGTCACTTTTAGAATTAGTTCTCTTTCATTTTATACTTTAAATTCTTTCTTTTCTTTTCTTTCTCTTTTTCGTTCCCTTCTCCCTTCCTTTCTTTCGTTTTCTTTCTTTTTATTTTTCCGTCCCATTTCTCTTTTATTTTCTTTTTCTTTCTTTTATTTTAAGAGTTGTGAACTGTAAAAGTGAGTATTCAAATTTGTAATTGGTGGAGGAATATTGCAACAAGGAAATACAGTGGTAAATTATTCTGAGCTTTTGGAGAAACCCGTAAGTCTTTATTTTTACCATGTCTTGTATATTTTATTTTTCCATCATGTATATGAATTTGAATTATTTCATGAGTAACTAAATTAATTATCTTGGGATGAAGGGGGTGTGATAATATTTTATGAAAATATTATTTTGACTTGGAATTAAATAAATTTCTGTTTTCCATTTAGTTCAAAAAATGCTCAATGCTCTTAGTAATTCCTAACAAGAACCTAAGTGATAAAACTGTATACTTGCGGGTATATTAGTAAATTTAAGTAATTAATAGAATCGAGAGATTTATTGTTACTGGAAAGTTTTTGAACTAAGCCTAAGTTTTTGAAATACTTTTTGTGACCTCGGTAAAACCATGAAAGTAATCAAAATCTTTTGGGGAATTTTAAAAAGGGATTTTCACAAAACGATAATGGGCTTTTTCTAAGGATTAAGCAGTGCTTTCCATAGGTTAGGTACATTAATAGGATTCCGAGAGGAACATATTAATTAGCTTAAGGAAAATTCGCCTTGGAAAACTTAATTTGATTCTTATTTATGAAAAGTTAAAATTCATTAACATAAAATAGAGTCTTGATTCCCCGAAATCTCAAGATATTCTCAACTCTGATTTTTAAGTGTCTAGAAAATTTTGTTTATTTATTCGTATTTTGAGCAACTTAATTTTGTGTTTTATTTTACAAAAACCTTAAAAATCAATTATGTGGATAATTAAATTTCAATATGCTGGTACTTTGAACACAGTCCCTGTGGAGAACGATAATCTTTTATATTACGCGACATAACCCGTGCGCTTGCGGGCCCTGTCAGTCAATATGTTAGATATCTTCTGAGGCTTGATCTTCGTTCACTAGACTTTGGGTTCTTGTGATCACCCAATGTGGAGATGCTTGTTGAAGCTTTTGATTGGTGACTCTGTCCAGCTTCATGCTTGAATCAGATCCTGAGGGCTTGATTCTGGCTTTCTTCCTTGTGATGACCATGAACTCTTTATCTTCTTCAGACTTTTGAATTCTTTAATTTTTGAGTAGCTTTTTCTTCTTTTGATTCTTCCTTTCAACTTTCATCAGAGTAGATTTCTTCATGGAACTTATTCCACTACACTCATTAGAGTGTTCAACCCTAAAGGCCACACTCTGATACCTAATGATGGTTCGAAGAGCAGACTTAGAGGGGGTTGAATAAGTCTGTTCACTTTTTCAAACCAAAAATGATATTCAAGTACAACAACATTTTGCATAACGGACCAGACTTTTACTTATACGGAGAGCGTGATACTTTGATTTAGCGAGTGTAAATTTTACCAGACTTTTACTATCAAGTATAACAATAATAATGCACCAGACTTTTGATAGTACACAGTAAGAGAGGAAGAGACAACACACAAGCGATTTATACTGGTTCACCTCCAACTTGGAGATACATCCAGTACCTTCAAATATGAAGGATTTCCACTATGTAAAAACATTTTAAACCAGGCGTTGAGTATTATCGACTCTAACCACTCCTGACTTAAGCACTGATGCATAAATCCTGAGCCATTAACTTGGTTGGAAATCCTGAATTATTATCGACTTATTGTGTGACTCTCAGAGGATTTATTTTCTTTTGGCAAGCGCACCAATCATTAAATTTGTAATATATTTGATCGTTCCCACAGGGATTGTGGTAATTACCGTAATCTTAGACTAGTACAAGCTGAACCAACGCAAGTAGATGCAATTCATTCTGTTTTTGTTATTTTTATGCTTTCTATGTTTTTGTGTTTTCAGAAGCAGTATAAAATGTGAAATGTGGTTAATGGAAGATAGGTTAGGATTACTTCAGCTTACAATTTCATCAAGAAACATACAATTAAGGTTTAATCAAGCTTCAGATGCAAGAGGGCAATTCACAAATGGTTAATCCCTAATCCCTTAGGTAACTAACACTAATTCCTAAGCATTAAACCCTAATCCCTTAGGTGCTCAATAACAGAGAAATCTAATGCGAAATTGGGGGTTGAACCCTAACTATTCACCTAATTACTAGGCCTGAATTAGTTAGGAAGTTGGAAGTTACCTAAGCCTTAACCATGATTCCTCTCTGGTGAGATTCTTCATTAGATCTGATGTACTGAGAAAACAAATCATAAATTTTTCACAAAAAGATGATGAATCCTTATATGAAGCTTGGGAGAGATACAAAGAGTTGCTGAGAGAATGTCCTCACCATGGGATAGAAAGGTGGTTGACAATCCATATTTTCTATAATGGACTAACTTCCACACAAAAGATCTTTTTAGATGCTACAGCAGGAGGAGCCTTCATGAGTAAAAATGTTGATGAAGCTGAGAACCTGATTGAGGAAATAGCTCAAAACACTCACCAGTGGAACTCTGAGAGAGGATTACCTGCTAAAACACCAGGTAAGTACTCTATTGATGCTCTTTCCCTACTTTCTGCCAAAGTTGAAGCATTAACATTAAAACTCGATAAAATAGGGTCAACAGGTGCTACTAATATTGTTTGTGAAGTTTGTGGTGTTTCAGGACATGGAGCTACAAACTGCCATTTAGCAATGACTCATAATCAAGAACAAGAAATGCATCAGGTGGATGCTATTGGAAACTATGGTGGAAATTATCAAGGTAACTAGAGACCTCCACAAGGTCCACCTGGGTTCCAAAATAGGCCACCTCAATTCCAAGGCAATCAAAGTAACTACAAACCTCAATAAGGAACCTATATTCCACAAAAATCAAAGCTAGAATCCTTAATGGAGACATTTGTAGCTACTCAACTTCAACAAAATGATAAGTTCTCTGATGCAATAAAAAACTTGGCTTCAAAAGTGGACTCTCTTGCCACCCATAACAAAATACTGGAAAATTAAATTGCCCAACAAGCCTCCTATTCTCAAAGAGCACCGGGAACATTTCCTAGAAAACCAAAGGCTGGACCATCTAACCAAACCATGGCTGTCACTCTTAGGAGTGGTACTCAATATGATAGGCCAGTTGACAAGACTGCAAAGGAGGAAAAGAAAGTGGATGAATCTTCATCTCATCCAGTGATTGAAAAAGAGAAACCACAAGAGAAGAAGGAGGAGGTTAAGCCATGTCAACCTCCCATTCCATTTCCTCAGCGCTTAACTAAAGCAAAGTTGGATAAACAATTTGGTAAGTTTCTTGATGTTTTAAAGAAATTGTATATTAATATTCCCTTCACAGATGCTTTGCAGCAAATGCCCACATATGCAAAGTTCCTGAAGGACATTTTGTCCAACAAAAGAAGACTGGAGGAAGATGGTATAGTTGCACTTACTGAAGAGTGTAGTGCTCTAATTCAAAGAAAGCTTCCACCCAAGCTCCAAGATCCAGGTAGTTTCTCTATTCCTTGCATGATTGGTGACATGAATATAGATAAAGCATTGTGTGATTTAGGAGCGAGTGTGAGTTTAATGCCATTATCTGTTGCTGAAAAGTTAGGATTGGGAAAACTGAAACCTACTAGGATGTATTTGCAATTAGCTGATAGATCTGTAAAATACCCTGTAGGAATTTTAGAGGATGTTCCTATTAAGATAGGAAAATTTTTTATACCTGCTGACTTTGTTGTGCTTGAAATGGACAAAGATTCTTTGATTCCTATTATTTTAGGCAGACCATTTTTAGCAACTGCAGGTGCTGTGATCGATGTCAAGAATGGTAAGTTGTCTCTAACTGTTGGAGATCAAAAGGTTGATTTCAACTTGAAAAATGTTTTAGAAAAACCTTTTAATGATGTTTGTTGTAGTGTGGATTTTGTTGAGTAAGTGGTAAAAGAAGCAACCCTTCCTAATGACCCACTTGAAACTGTTTTCATGATTGAGCTGACAGAAACATCTGATTGCTCTGAGGCCCCACTAAAACATGATATTGATGTCATAGGTGACAAAGTGGTAAGCCCCAATGTGGAATTAAAACCTTTACCAGCTTTGTTAAGGTATGAGTTTCTTGGTCCTAATTCCACATATCCTGTGATTGTTAATGCTGAATTGAATCCGTGTGAAACTAAAAAACTTTTGAAACAACTTAGGTTGTATAGAAAGGTAATAGGTTATACAATGGATGATATCAAAGGGATTAGTCCTTCTCTATGTATGCACAGGATTACTGTAGAAGATGAAAATAGGCCCACAGTAGAACCACTTAGGAGATTAAATCCAAAAATGCAAGAAGTGGTTAAAAAGGAAATTTTGAAATTACTTGATGCTGGAGTCATATATCCTGTTGATAGTAGTAAATGGGTAAGTCCTGTTCATGTGGTGCCTAAAAAGGGGGGAATAACTGTGATTAAAAATGATAAACATAACTTGATTCCTACTAGGATTGTCTCTGGTTGGCGCATGTGCATTGATTGTAGGAAGTTAAATAGCGCCACGAAAAAAGATCATTTTCCTCTCCTTTTTATTGATCAGATGCTTGAAAGACTTACAAAACACTCTTATTTCTGTTATTTGGATGGGTATTTAGGTTTTCATCAAGTTCCCATTCATCCATCTGATCAAGAAAAGACTACCTTCACTTGCCCTTATGGGACTTATGCTTATAGGCGTATGCCTTTTGGTTTGTGTAATGCACCAGTGACTTTTCAAAGGTGTATGCAAGCAATTTTTTCTGACCTTATTGAAAATATGATGGAAGTCTTCATGGATGATTTTTCAGTGCATGGTTTGGATTTTGATAACTGTTTAACAAATTTGTGCCAAGTCTTGCAGCGTTGTGAAGAGACCAATCTGGTCTTAAACTGGGAAAAATGCCATTTTATGGTAAGAGAAGGCATAGTTCTTGGACACCTGGTGTCTGAGAGAGGTATAGAAGTTGATAAGGCTAAAGTGGAAGTGATTGAAAAATTGCCTCCACCTACAAATGTAAAAGGTATTCAGAGTTTTCTTGGACATGCAGGGTTTTACCGTAGGTTCATTAAAGATTTCTCCAAGATCACAAAGCCTCTTACAACTCTTCTGGGTAAGGATGTGCCTTTCAATTTTGATTCATCTTGTATGGAAGCTTTTTCCAGGATTAAGCAAGCTTTAATCTCTGCCCCCATCATGCAACCACCTGATTGGAAACTCCCGTTTGAGTTGATGTGCGATGCGAGTGATTACGCAGTGGGGGCTGTATTGGGGCAACGAAAGGATAAAAAGCTCCATGTAATTCATTATGCCAGCCGGACGCTAGATGATGCTCAGGTAAATTATGCCACAACTGAGAAAGAACTGTTAGCTATTGTCTTTGCTTTTGATAAATTTAGATCTTACTTGGTAGGTTCACATGTTACTATTTACACTGACCACTCTGCCATTAAGTATCTATTGAATAAAAAGGAAGCAAAGCCTAGGTTAATTAGATGGATTCTAATATTGCAAGAATTTAACTTGGAAATTAAGGATAAGAAGGGTACCGAGAACTTGGTCGTTGACCACCTGTCTAGGTTGACATCTGAAAAAGAAGAAATAAATAATATTCCTATCAATGAATCTTTTCCAGATGAACAACTCTTAAATCTTAGTATCCAACGTGTCCCTTGGTATGCTGATTTTGTAAATTTTCTTGCATGTGGTATCTTGCCTCCTGATCTTAGCTTTCAGCAAAGGAAAAAGTTTTTTGCAGATGTTAAACACTACTATTGGGATGAACCACTCTTATTCAAGCAATGTGTAGATGGTTTGATTCGGAGGTGTGTTTCACAAGATGAGGTCCATGCTATCTTGGATCATTGCCATTCTCTTTCCTGTGGAGGGCATATGAGTACCTCTAAGACAGCTGCTAAAATATTGCAAGCTGGGTTCTATTGGCCAAATATTTTTAAAGATGTACGTAAGTATGTTCTAACTTGTGATGCTTGCCAAAAAACAGGTAACATTAGTAAGAGACAAGAAATGCCATTGAATACCATTTTAGAAGTTGAGTTGTTTGATGTATGGGGTGTTGATTTTATGGGACCTTTTCCTTCCTCTTTTGGAAATCAGTTCATATTAGTGGCAGTTGACTATGTGTCAAAATGGGTGGCAGCCATTGCTTCACCCTATTCTGATGCTAAGACTGTTATTAAACTTTTTAAGAAAATAATATTTCCAAGGTTTGGGGTCCCAAAATGTGTTATAAGTGATGGAGGGTCTCATTTTATTGAGAAAACTTTTCAGACCCTTCTAAGGAAATATGGAGTTAGGCATAAGGTTGCTACACCTTACCACCCACAAACTAGTGGACAAGTTGAGGTATCCAATCGGGAAATTAAAAATATTCTTCAAAAAATGGTGAATACATCACGTAAGGATTGGTCTATTAAGTTAGATGACTCCTTATGGGCGTATCGAACCACATACAAAACTCCTATTGGAACCACACCTTTTAAGCTAGTATATGGGAAGCCCTGCCATTTACCTGTTGAGCTAGAATATAAATCTTTTTGGGCTGTTAAAACTCTTAACTTTGATCATAAGGCTGCAGGTGAACGTAGGTTGTTGGAATTAAATAAGCTTGAAGAACTCCGTCTAGATGCATATGAAAATGCCAGAATTTATAAAGAAAAAACCAAACAATGGCATGATCGTCACATCCAACGAAGAACATTTAATCCAGGTGATATGGTTTTACTATTTAATTCCAGATTGAAGCTTTTTTCAGGTAAACTGAGATCCCGATGGTCGGGACCATTCAAGGTAACAAAGATTTTTCCCTTTGGAGCTGTCGAACTATGGAGCGAGAAATCTGGTACATTTAGGGTAAATGGACAGAGAGTAAAGCACTACTTGACAGGTCAACCAATACAACAAACAAGTGACTTGGACTTGTTTGATGCTCCTGATGAGTAAATCCAAACGGTGAGAAGTCTGGCTGAAGACTTAAAACTTAGCACTGATAAGGAGGTAACCCTATAAAAAGTTGTTGTTTCATTTTAAGCTCTAAAAAAAAAAACCAACTATGTCAAATGCTGGTTTGGGGTTACTATAGGTAAGTTTTCTTATCCTTTTATCATCCATTTTAACATTGAGGAAAATGTCAAATTCTGATTTGGGGTGGTAGATAAGAAAACTTAACTATTTTGTTTATGTTGTGTGATTGTTATATTTTTCATGCATGTGTATTTTCTTTGTTTTGTTTGTAATCTTGTAATTTACCATGATTATATGATAAATTTACTTTGAACACAAGGCTAAAGTATCTAAGGATCCCAAAATTTTGAGTAAAATTTTCAAAATCTGATTATTTAAATGCCAAATCAATGTCTAAATGAACCTTATGTGATTAAAATTTTCTTTGAAAAGACTTTCCATGATGAGACTTGAGCCAAAATAGGTTATTTATCAAACAAATTTTCAAAACCCATATCTTCTTGATTGAGTGAATCTCATAGTCATTAATATTCTAGAACTTGTTTTTCAACCGATTCAAAATGGCTTTTGATTATATGTCTTAGGATGATAAAGGCACAATTAGGCCTTATTCTTAAGCCTTAGAATTTTTGCATAATTTGACCCCTAGTTGCCCCTTTTGAGCCTAAAAGTGAAAATTTTTCCTTGAAGCCTTTCATTGACTGATATTCTCTTAATGGTAAAAAAGTTGGAAATTTAGTGGAGCAAAGAAATAAAAAAGAACTTAAGAAAAATATGGTGTTGAATGCAAAGAAAAGCAAGAAAAAGAAAAGAAAATCAAAAGGATGATATTGAATGAATTCCAAAAAGTCTATAAAAGTTCAAAAATTTGCTCTGTTAAATTTATGATGGAAATTTGAATCATTCATGACTATTAAAGCCCTTTTGTATTCTATTTTTCTTGAAATTCCTACCTTGACAATACAACCCAAGGCCACGTTACAACCTTTGAAAGACCTTTAGACTTTGACATATTTTCTATCTAAACTGTGGAGTTTCTGGTTTATTAACAAGCTTATGGTAATATTTTTTGACTATGATGATCTGAGTGATACACAAACCATGAAACACTTTGAGTGAAAATTGAGAGAAGAGTATCCTTTGTCTTGATAATGAAAATTGATTCACATAAGAAAATTAATATTGGCATTTGAATAAGTCTTTTTCTCTATTTTGGATTCCTTAGTTTGTTGAGCTTAGTGTTTTCTGTATCTTATCATGTGAATATGGTAATTGCTTGAGGACAAGCAATGTTTTGGTTTGGGGTATTTTGATAAGTGCTTTATAACACAATAAATTAGATCTAATTTGCTTAGGATTTTAATCATTATACACTGTATTTCCTTTATTTATTATGATTTTTGATTTCTTTCCACTATATTCTACTTGGGTATGTTATTTTGCAGAAATTAAGGTAATAAAATGGTCAATAACAAGAGAAAAACGACCATAAAATGATAAAGAAACAAGAAGAACAAGCCCAAAGTGGAAAGAACTCTCTTTTTATGCTGAATTCCGACTCAGAATGATGAAATCTGAGTAGGATGACTCAGAATGGAGCATTGCTGAGTGGAATACTTCCCTGTTGGAGGTGAATCCGAGTGGAAGCTTCCTTATCAAAGCTATTCCGAGTGAAAAATGGCTGACCTTGAAGAAATATGTCTCGGTTGGAGGTGAATCCGAGTGGAAGCTGTCCGACTACAACCATTCCGAGTGAAAAAATGGACTGACTTTGAAGAAATACTGCCCAAAGCTATTGTCCGAGTGAAGGAATGCTGATTGAACCAGGTTAGATTTGGGGAACAACTGCTTCTTCTGGACAAAAATGCCTCCGAGTAGACTCCCGAGTGACTTGATTCCGAATGAAAGAAACTCTGAACTTCAAAGAACAATTGTTAGGCAAAGGCTTTCCGAGTAGTGAGTTTTGGAGAAAGTGTCTTATCAAGCAAGGAAAGAGTCTGACCGGGAATGAGCCTCTTTCGGGCAGACTCTCAAGTTTCAAACAAAGACCGACTGAAGAAGTCTCCGAGGAAGGCACTTCCGAGTGAGTTGGAGCAGAGAGTTGCATTTCCAAGCAAAGCAAAGCTCGGACCTGGGAAAAGCATCTATCGGCCAGATTCCAGAGTCTCTCAAGTTCCAAATTTCTGAGTGAAAGGCAAAGCTGACTCCTGAGTGAATACAACCAAATGGGCTGCTTGACGATTGAGGCAATTATGAGTGAGAAGCAAGTCGGACTTCCGAGTGAATGTGTCCGATTGAAGGTGTCCGAGTGTATCATTTGAATAAGTGAAGGAAGGGTCGTTCTCCACTGAATTATTCCCGAGCAAATCCGAGCAAGGTCTCTCCGAGTGGTTCATTTCCAAAGACATAGCCGAGTGAAACATTTTAAGAGGTTCCGATTGAATCATTTACTTCCCGATCCTGAGTGGGTCACATGTAAAAGAAGGAGGGCATGAACCTGTGCCGAGTGAGTCACTTTTCAAACGGTTCCGAATGAATGTTTCAAACGGTTCTAAGTCACTCTTTAATCAGTTCCGAGTGAATCACTTTTCAATCGGTTCCGAGTCATTCTTTAATCGGTTCCGATTGAATGTTTCAATCAGAGTTGCTTTGCTCGTCTAGCTCTTCACTGCCACAAACACCGACTCCATCCAACCCCTCAGCTGCAACACCGGCTCCATCCAACCAATACCGACCAAGCTCCTCACAGCAACAATACCGACCAGCTCCTCACAGCAACAACACCGTCCAGTTCCTCTCCACAACGTCCAGCAACTCAACACCGTCCAGCAAAGCAACACCGAGCAAAGCTTTCACTCGGTCTTTTGTGTACGAACAACACCTTTTCGACTTGGATTATTTCCCACTGTGGGTGGATACCGACTGAGGCACTAAAACCGAGTCAGAAGGAGAAAACCGACTCCATATTTCCACCGAATGCCTATGCTGACTTGGATTTTCACTATCCAAGTAGATCCTTGACTTATGAGGGGGCGGCTGACAACAAAACAAAAGGGAAAATAATAAAAGATTTTCCACTAGCCACCGATCCCTATAATTGCTAAGGTCCAGGCTGTTTCTCCATCACATGCACCAAAAGTTTCCAACTTGCAACGTGTTTTCTTAGCTGGCTTCCTCCCTTCCTTTGCCTATAAAAGGAGAAGAAATCCAAGCAGAAAGCATCACGAACATCAGCACGGACAGCGTCACTTTGAGCGTCACTTTTTGAATTAGTTCTCTTTCATTTTATACTTTAAATTCTTCCTTTTCTTTTCTTTCTCTTTTTCTTTGCCTTCTCCCTTCCTTTCTTTCGTTTTCTTTCTTTTTATTTTTTTGTCCCATTTCTCTTTTATTTTCTTTTTCTTTCTTTTATTTTAAGAGTTGTGAATTATAAAAGTGAGTATTCAAATTTGTAATTCGTGGAGGAATATTGCAACAAGGAAATACAGTGGTAAATTATTCTGAGCTTTTGGAGAAACCCGTAAGTCTTTATTTTTACCATCTCTTGTATATTTTATTTTTCCATCATGTATATGAATTTGAATTATTTCATGAGTAACTAAATTAATTATCTTGGGATGAAGGGGGTGTGATAATATTTTATGATAATATTATTTTGACTTGGAATTAAATAAATTTCTGTTTTCCATTTAGTTCAAAAAATGCTTAATGCTCTTAGTAATTCCTAACAAGAACCTAAGTGATAAAACTGTATACTTGCGGGTATATTAGTAAATTTAAGTAATTAATAGAATTGAGAGATTTATTGTTACTGGAAAGTTTTTGAACTAAGCCTAAGTTTTTGAAATACTTTTTGTGACCTCGGTAAAACCGTGAAAGTAATCAAAATCTTTTGGGGAATTTTAAAAAGGGATTTTCACAAAACGATAATGGGCCTTTTCTAAGGATTAAGTAGCGCTTTCCATAGGTTAGGTACATTAATAGGATTCCGAGAGCAACATATTAATTAGCTTAAGGAAAATTCGCCTTGGAAAACTTAATTTGATTCTTATTTATGAAAAGTTAAAATTCATTAACATAAACTAGAGTCTTGATCCCCCGAAATCTCAAGATATTCTCAACTCTGATTTTTAAGTGTCTAGAAAATTTTGTTTATTTATTCGTATTCTGAGCAACTTAATTTTGTGTTTTATTTTACAAAAACCTTAAAAATCAATTGTGTGGATAATTAAATTTCAATATGCTGGTACTTTGAACACAGTCCCTGTGGAGAACGATAATCTTTTATATTACGCGACATAACCCATGCGCTTGCGGGCCCTGTCAGTCAATATGTTAGATATCTTCTGAGGCTTGATCTTCATTCACTAGACTTTGGGTTCTTGTGATCACCCAATGTGGAGATGCTTGTTGAAGCTTTTGATTGGTGACTCTGTCCAGCTTCATGCTTGAATCAGATCCTGAGGGCTTGATTCTGGCTTTCTTCCTTGTGATGACCATGAACTCTTTATCTTCTTCAGACTTTTGAATTCTTTAATTTTTGAGCAGCTTTTTCTTCTTTTGATTCTTCCTTTCAACTTTCATCAGAGTAGATTTCTTCATGGAACTTATTCCATTACACTCATTAGAGTGTTCAACCCTAAAGGCCACACTCTGATACCTAATGATGGTTCGAAGAGCAGACTTAGAGGGGGTTGAATAAGTCTGTTCACTTTTTCAAACCAAAAATGATATTCAAGTGCAACAACATTTTGCATAACGGACCAGACTTTTACTTATACGGAGAGCGTGATACTTTGATTTAGCGAGTGTAAATTTTACCAGACTTTTACTATCAAGTATAACAATAATAATGCACCAGACTTTTGATAGTACACAGTAAGAGAGGAAGAGACAACACACAAGCGATTTATACTGGTTCACCTCCAACTTGGATACTACATCCAGTACCTTCAAATATGAAGGATTTCCACTATGTAAAAACATTTTAAACCAGGCGTTGAGTATTATCGACTCTAACCACTCCTGACTTAAGCACTGATGCATAAATCCTGAGCCATTAACTTAGTTGGAAATCCTGAATTATTATCGACTTATTGTGTGACTCTCAGAGGATTTATTTTCTTTTGGCAAGTGCACCAATCATTAAATTTGTAATATATTTGATCGTTTCCACAGGGATTATGGTAATTACCGCAATCTTAGACTAGTACAAGCTGAACCAACTGAAGTAGATGCAATTCATTCTGTTTTTGTTGTTTTTATGCTTTCTATGTTTTTGTGTTTTCAGAAGCAGTATAAAATGTGAAATGTGGTTAATGGAAGATAGGTTAGGATTACTTCAGCTTACAATTTCATCAAGAAACATGCAATTAAGGTTTAATCAAGCTTCAGATGCAAGAGGGCAATTCATAAATGGTTAATCCCTAATCCCTTAGGTAACTAACACTAATTCCTAAGCATTAAACCCTAATCCCTTAGGTACTCAATAACAGAGAAATCTAATGTGAAATTAGGGGTTGAACCCTAACTATTCACCTAATTACTAGGCCTGAATTAGTTAGGAAGTTGGAAGTTACCTAAGCCTTAACCATGATTCCTCTCTGGTGAGATTCTTCATCAGATCTGGATTTGTCAATCCAGCAATGGAACTCCACTCCTCAGCTTGTTCTCCTCATAAATCAGAAGTTGACTTCCTCAATACACCTTCAAGAATTTATTGCAAGCCTTCGTAATCCCAACCCTAGGGGTTTAGAAACTCATGGAAATGGATTCTGACGAAGGAATGTGAAGAGACATGGATGAGAGAATTTAGAAAGATAAGGGAATTAGAGAGAGATTGGAAATGGAAAAATGAATCGTGTTATTCTATACTCTGCCTCTCTACTACACTTTACAGAGTATGTATAGGTATATATAGACAAATAACTAACTAACTAACTTAATTAATTACAAAGGAACTTGATTAGTAATTAAACTAACTATCTAAATACATAATTACAAGTAAATAATTAATTACAAACATTACTTATGTTACTACAGTACAACAGAAAAATAGAAACAACAACGGTAATTAATGGGATCACTGCAGCACTTCACTTGGAGGGCGAAAATATAACTGAAAGCGTGAAGGACTCGCGTTTAAGCGTGCTCGAGTTATTTACTGCACTATGTCTTCACGCTTGAGCGTGAATTATGAGAGCTTGGGCGTGAGTGTTGCGGTCAAGTCACGCTTAAGGCGTGAATAGCTAAGCTTAAGCGTGATCGTGCTTTTCTTTCACATAACTTGCATGGTTGTCAAGCTTAAGCGTGAAGCTTTCAAGCTTTGAGCGTGAACTGCATTTTACTACACCTGCACATGTAAACAAATAATTGCCTAGCGTTTGTACGTTGGCTGTCCAGCGTATGTACACTGGCTGTCCAGCGTATGTACACTGGGTTAGTGAATTTATAAATAAATAAATTTCCTTAACTAATTATTATTTTTAATCATTTTCTTACCTAAATTAAACACTTTTGAAATAACTAAATAAAATAAGAATTATTGACAATTTATTAAATAATAGTACTAAACTAAACAATATTTAAGGAATTAAGTTAAATTATGGATGAAATTATTAAGTCTTTTCAAGACTTATCACATCCCCAAACTTAAAACTTGCTTGTCCTCAAGCAAATACTCAGATTAATTAAATCAATTGCATTTACTCAAAACAATCAACCTTTCCTTAACTTAAATCATACCATAATTATTGAATATCAATCATGCTTTCTTTCACAAATTCTGAAAATATAATTACTCACACCTCCTTTGGGAACAAGTTGGTGATGCTTTCTCACTGGATTAGTGTTTCACTCTTCTCTCAGTGTATAGGTTCAATAATATGCACTCATCACCTGCATAATTGTTAGATCAACATAGGCTTGCAACAATTCTAAATATCATGACATATGCTAGCACAATTGGATTAGAATGAGCTTTTAAGCTTGTAATGGGGTTAGGCTACAGGCTCTATTTTTGTTTTTCTAGTTAATGTTGGGTTAAAAGATGTGCCAACTGATGCCTTGCCTCAATCTTAACTTAAATGCCTTTACTAACTAGCTCTTTTTCTTTCATTATTTTTCAGATGAAGGATACTCAATTACTTGTGGTTCTTTGCACCTTCTTCTCTTTCAGTCCTTTGGACTCTTTCTTTCTTTTTTTTTTTCAATACCTTTTTTTTCTATTGTGCTTTGCACCTTTGCTTTGCTGATTTTTCACTTTTATTTTGCTTTTGTTGTTCTTCCTTTCATTTTTCAAAATACTCATCTATAATTAAGGTCAGAGTGTGTCTTTTAATTGCTGTTAGGCACACTCTTCATCCCCAAACTTAGAACTTGCTAGTCCCTAGCAATAAGATAAGACTCAGCAATCCATCAGTGGTACATCCAAGGATAATTCTCTTGGTTTTTTTCTTAGATAAATTGACTTGTAAAGTTAGGTACATAAGTAGAATGAAAGGGTGTCAGGCTCAAACATAATTATTAGGTCAAAGGATAATTAATAATATTAAGGATGGCTAAATTTGGCCCTGGCTAATTAATAAAGAAGGCCTTCATCATTTCCAATTGGAAAACATATAATCATTTAGCAAGTACTGAAGCAAATTCTGTCTCACTAAGCAATAATGCAGGCACACTCAGAAAAGAATTAATAAAGGCTCAAAAGCTTAATATATTACAGGTAATCAGCCAATCATGTCCCCAAACTTAATGCGAGATTATAAACGTAGATTGCTAACTAGCATAATGAATAAACAAATAATACAGGATTGAAAATAGTTATGGATAGGGATCATGAATCAAGCAATGCGAATCAATTAATTTATCCAATTAAAGCCTGAGAATCAACAAACTTTAAATTATTAAGATGGATTCTAAATTAAACATAATTAATCATAGTTTATCAATCAATAAGACGAAAGGATAGATTACTTCCCTTTTTTACCTGGATGGCAGTGAATGGTGAGGAATGGTGTGCATGAATTTAACAATACAATTCAGAAAAGAAATAACAACAAACAACTTAACATAGAAATAAAGTTCCATTACACTAAAAAGAAAATACATTGTTCACGAGAATAATTAAACAAAGTCATTACAGCTTGAAAATAGCAAAATAACACATAAACAAAGTAAAAGATCAGTCATCCTCTTCTTCATTTTCTTCATTCATAGACTCATCATTATCTTGCTCAGGGTAGGGTGGAAATTTAGCTGCTAAGGGTGTGTCATCAGGGGGAATGGTGAATCCAATGGAAGCCAACCATAAATCTCTGTCAGGTGGAACTCCCATTTCTTCAGTGTGATTCACATTCAATGTGGTGGCAATCTTTCTCAACATAAGATCATGGTTCATGACCAGATCATAGGTTCCTAGCTGCATCTTCTTCATAACCTGAAGTTCCTGCATTACCATGGAAATATCAGAAGAAGTACCTGCTCCTGTTGGAGGTGGTGGTGCAAAAGATGTTGGTTTAGGTTGTCTGGGACGCTTTGACTCTTGAGGCATAAAATGTCAATGTGGTCTATCACCCAACGTTTGTCCATAATCCTCTCAGGCTTTACCTTTGTCAATTCTTCATAATTCAACCTAACCTGATTAGTTTTGGCCAACAAAGTGATAACAAAGCAATATGGAAATTGGAGATTTTTTTCAAGGTTTTTCATCATCTCCTCCAGTATTAACTCACCCAGATTAACATATAAGCCTCTCATTAAACAGTAAATCAACACCAACCTCTTAATGGTAATCTTAGTAGAATGAGCCACAGGTTGCAGAGATGAAAGGACATAGTGGCACCATAAAAGGGAAAGATGATTCAAACAATTCTTCCTGACACTTTTTGGTGCACTATTAACCTTTGTTATATATACAGCTCCGTGTTCACAACATTCCTCTAAAATTTCTTTCCTAAGATTTCCATTTTTAGCCCTATGAAAGATATCTACTTTCCATGTGTAGTGACATCCTTCCTCATACAATATAGGTACTTTCAATAGCTTATTCAATATGTGACCAGTTAGAGGAATGGTGACTCCTCTCAAGAAGGAAGAAAAAGGAAACTTATCTTCCATAGAATGAGTCCTCAGATTGGCATAGAATTCTCTAGTGAGTTCCCGGTAACCATTGCCTAAATTCTCATTAAAGAACTGCCATCCCCTTTCAATCATAGCGGCTTTTACATTAAAATTAGAACAATTTTCTTCATCAAGGACCAGAGCTCTATCCCTTATTACTCCCCGATGTTTGAACTTATTCTCATAATCTTGGGCGGCCTTGGAATCTCTAAACCTATCCCCATCAAAACCCTCAACTGTCTGAGTCTTCTTTCCTTCTTCAAGACTTTTACTCCTTTCAGTTGATGGAGAATCAGGGATACTGATAGTAGCCACCCCTTTTTCTTTCTCTTTTCGGGCTTCTTTCACATTTTCTATTTCAACATTTTTTTCAGGTTTTCTACAAAGTCTTTGTGATCTTCTGATCATGGTGAGTGTTAACGATGGTATTTATAATACCTAAATGGATACAAATATACAAACAGCATAACCAAAATCAAAATGAAAATGTAAGATGAAAAGATATGATGGATGAAAGAAATTTGAAATTGAAACAGTGAACTACAATAATTCTAACTATAAAGTGAAAGTAAGAACTGAAAAGATGGTACCTTTCAAAGAAATCAGAGACTGTGCCTTTTCCTCTTCAAAACCCAAGGTTCCAGCGTAAGGAGTTAGGGTTTGTACACTAAGAGGGTTTTATATTGTTGAGCCCAATACCTGAGGTACGCGTAGCTACGCTGAAATCTTGGCGTATAAAGGCCCAAATTAAAAACACACAGGTAGCATCAGGTATGAATCACGCTCAAGCAAACCATTATTCGCTCAAGAAAATGATATGTAAGTGAATGTCACGCTCAAACGTGAAGAACTACGCTCAAGCGCCAAACAAACAGGTATCAGATTGCTTCACTGGGAAGATTACGCTTAAGCTTACAGCATCATGCTTAAGCGACAAATTTGAAACAGGACTGCCTTAACCCGATCATGCTCAAGCGTGAGCTTGGGGCGCTCAAGCGTGAAGCATATATACAAGCCATACTTAAAGCGTGAATAGCTAAGCTCAAGCGTGGGATTCAATGAACAAGCACCAGTGACGATCACGCTTAAGCGCGGACTTGGGCGCTCAGGCGAGGGACACATTCAGGCAAGTAATGAAACTCATGCTTAGGTATAAATAAACACGCACTCAAGCGACAGGAAGTCCCGCTCAAGCGCAAAGGTAAACTTCACACTCACGCTCACGATCATGACCACGCTCAAGCTTGATGAGTTCTTACTTGAGCGTGTAGGAGAAACAGGGCCTTCTCATCACGATCACGCTCAGGCGTGATGAGCCAAGCTCAAGCGTGAAAGTTTGCTATGAATCATGCTTCAAGCGTGAATGAGTTACGCTCAAGCGCAAGGCATGAAACAGTGAGAGGTTTGGTGCAGGCACGCTCACGCTTAAGCGTGGATTTACTCGCTCAAGCGCAAAACCAAATTGGAGCATATATTTCTTGATCACGCTCAAGCGTGATGAGCTAAGCTCGAGCGCAGTATTTTCCATCAGGCATAAGAAGTCACGCTTAGGTCGTGTATGCTTACGCTCAAGCGTGCAAAGAAAACAAAGCCACCCGCTTAAGCTTTGCCATATGACGCTTAAGCGACAGGATCAGCATAGAGGGTCACGCTCAAGCGTGGACCCGAGCTCGCTCAAGCGCGAGGCTCATACCAGGTCACGCTTCGGGCATAAAGACGCTTCGCTCAAGCGCCAAGACATATAGGAGGTCACGCTTAAGCATGAAATAACACGTTCAAGCGAATAGGCACTTAGCTTACAATCTCGCTTGAACGTATCAAAGCTCGCTCAAGCGCCTGGGTACCTGATTCTAATGCTAACTAATGGATTTACAAGTATGTACACTGGGAATTGAGTGTATGAACGCTCAAACCTTATTCAAAAATAAAATTTACAAGATTATTCACACTTTATTCAAAATTTTTAGTTTTCTTTTACTATTTTAAAACACCAAACACAAAATGCAACAATCAAAATGTAGGGTTGCCTCCCTCAAGCGCTTCTTTAAGGTCACTAGCTTGACCTTCTGACATCTAAGAAGATGCCTGCAACAGCATGGAGGTTTTGTGCCTATCAAACTCTCTTCCAAAGTAGAGTTTGAGTCTTTGGCCATTCACTTTAAAAGTTCTATCAGTGGCTGGTTCTTTTAACTCAATTGCACCATGAGGAAAAACCCCATTCATAATAAAAGGTCCAGACCACTTAGATCTAAGTTTTCCTTGAAAGAATCTTAATCTAGAATTAAACAACAATACCTTATCATCCTTTTGAAACTCTTTTCTATTTATCCACTTATCATGCCACCTCTTAGTTTTCTTTTTGTAAACTGAGGCACTCTGATAAGCATTGAGTCTGAACTCCTCAAGTTCATGGAGTTTTAGGACTCTCTCCTCTTGAGATTGATCAAAATTCATATTTAATAGCTTTGTGGCCCACCATGCCTTATGTTCTAGCTCCACAGAGAGATGGCAAGCCTTACCATAAACCAACTGATAAGGAGACATGCCAATGGGAGTTTTAAATGCTGTACTATAGCATCATTCAATCTCACAGACCAATCCTTCCTAGACTTCACTACCATTTTCTCTAAAATCCTCTTAATTTCTCTATTAGACAGCTCAACTTATCCACAAGTTTGTGGATGATATGGAGTAGATACCTTATGCAGTACCTCATAATGTCTCAGGGCTTTTTCCATGATTCTATTGCAGAAATGTGACCCTCTATCACTAATGAGGACTCTAGGGACTCCAAATCTAGAGAAAATGTTCTTCTTTATAAACCTAAGCACCACATGTGCATCATTGGTTCTGGTAGGGATTGCCTCCACCCACTTGGAGACCTAATCCACAGCAACAAGAATATATTCATTGGAGAATGACTTTGGGAATGGTCCCATGAAGTCGATGCCCCAAACATCAAATAACTCCACAACTAAAATATTTGTCAAAGGCATGCCAGCTTTAGCAGAGAGGCCTCCACTTCTTTGACACTTATCACACCTTTGAACATATACTCTAGCATCCTAAAAAAATTTTGGCCAATAAAAGCCACATTGTAAAACTTTTGCTGCTGCTCTGGAGGCACCATGGTGTCCTCCATAATAGGAGTCATGGCAGTGCCATAAGAGTCTTTCTTGCTCAGATTTAGGCATACATCTCCTGATAATTCCATTTACTCCTATCTTACAAAGAAATGGATCATCCCATAGAAAAGTTTTACTGTCATGAAAGAATTTTTTTCTCATTTGGGATGTCCAACCTTCTGGTACCACAGAGGCACTTTTAAAGTTGGCCATATCAGCATACCATGGCCCTGGGATAATTGCCATCAGCCTCTCATCTGGGAATTCCTCTTTAATTAAGATAGAATCAGATTCACCCTCCAGACGAGAGAGTTGATCAGCCACTGAGTTCTCTACTCCCTTTTTATCTCTTATTTCCAAATCAAACTCTTGGAGTAAAAGAACCCATCTGATCAATCTTGGCTTTGATTCTTTTTTAGCTAGCAAGTACTTGATTACTGAATGATCTGTATACACAATGACCTTAGCACCAATCAAGTAAGCTCTGAATTTATCAAATGCATACACCACAACAAGCATTTCTTTTTCAGTAGTGGTGTAATTTATTTGATTCTTATTCAGCACTTTGCTAGCATAATAAATGACATGTGTAAATTTTTCCTTTTTCTGTCCCAGTATAGCTCCTACAGCAAAATCACTTGCATCACACATTAGTTCAAATGATAAAAACCAATCAGGTGCTACAAGGAGTGGAACTAAAATTAATCTTTGTTTTAAATTTTTAAAAGCCCTGACACAGTTTTCATCAAAAATAAAAGCATGATCTTTCACAAGGAAATCAGTCAAAGGCTTAGCTATTTTTGAAAAATCTTTTATAAATCTCCTATGGAAGCCAGCACATCCTAAGAAACTCCTCACTCCTTTCACATTGATTGGAGGAGAAAGTTTTTCAATGATATCAATCTTGGCTCTATCTACTTGAATGCCCTCAGCAGAGATTTTATGGCCAAGGACTATCCCTCCTTTAACCATAAAATGACATTTTTCCCAGTTAAGGACAAGATTAGTCTCTTGACATCTCACCAGCACCTTAGACAGGTTGCTGAGGCATATATCAAAACTATTTCCAAACATAGAGAAGTCATCCATAAATACCTCAATGAACTTCTCTACAATGTCCATAAAAATTGCCAGCATACACCTTTGAAAGGTTACTGGCGCATTGCACAAACCAAATGGCATGCGCCTATATGCAAAGATTCCATAAGGACAGGTGAAGCCTGTCTTCTCTTGATCTTTTGGATCAACCATAATTTGGTTGTAACCAGAATATCCATCAAGGAAGCAGTAATACTCATGACCTAACATCCTCTAAAGCATTTGATCTATAAATGGTAAAGGAAAGTGGTCTTTTCTAGTGGAGTCATTAAGCATTCTATAATCTGTGCATATTCTCCAACCTGTAGTTGGTCTAGTAGTAATGACTTCACCTTTTTGATTTTTAACTGTGGTCATCCCTCCTTTCTTAGGCACCACTTGGACTGGACTAATCCAAGCGCTATCTGAGATAGGATAGATAATTCCTGCATCAAGAAGTTTAACCACCTCTTTCCTTACAGCTTCTTTCATTATGGGGTTTAATCTTCTTTGTGGATGAACAACAGGGGAATAGTCATCTTCCATCAAAATTTTATGCATACAGAATGATGCACTAATTCCCTTTAGATCAGAAATGTTCCAGCCAATAGCAGATTCATGTTTCCTTAATACCCCTATCAACTTTTCTACATCCTTATCATTTAATTCAGCATTAATGATTACAGGATGTGATTCATTATCTCCTAAGAAAACATATTTCAAATGAGAAGGCAAAGGTTTCAAATCATGTTTTTCTTCAAACAGTTCCTTACCTTGCTCAAGTTCAGTATTATTTAACTTTGCTTTCTTTTCATTTTCTAATTCACCTACTTCACATGCTTCTAGTAGGTTTAGCAACTCATTATGTGAATCATTTACCTCCTCAGTCTCAGAGTCAAAATCATCCTCCAAAAAGGCTTGTAAAACCTCCTCTTCAGTTTTTAACAGCATAGGAGTCTTATAACTTTTAATTTCTTCAATCATAAAACAATCCATCTTCTCAACTGGATGTTTCATAGCATTGAAGACATTAAAAATTACCTGCTCCTCTTGAACTCTCAGCATGAGTTCTCCCTTCTCTACATCAATTAAAGCTCTACCTGTAGCTAAGAAGGGTCTTCCTAAAATCAAAGGGATTTCTCTATCAGCTTCCATATCCAAAACTATAAAGTCTGTTGGAAAGATAAACTTATCTACCTTAACTAATAGATCTTCCAGCATCCCATGAGGATATTTGATAGACCTATCAGCCAACTACAAAGACATACGAGTTGGTTGTAGGTCATTAATTCCTAACTTCCTCATTAAGGACAAAGGCATCAAGTTTATGCTAGCTCCTAGATCACATAAAGCACTTCCTACATGAACATCCCCTATTGCACAAGGTATTGTAAAAGATCCAGGATCTTCCAGCTTTTGAGGGAGTTTCTTTTGAATAATTTCACCACACTCTTGAGTGAGAGCAATCATCTCATCTCCCTTAAGCTTTCCCTTCTTAGACAGAAGTTCTTTCAAAAATTTAGCATATGAAGGCATCTCTTGCAATGCCTCAGCAAAGGGAATATTTATGTGAAGCTTTTTAAACACATCTAGGAACTTAGCAAACTTTTTCTCCTCTATTTGTTTCTTAAATCTATATGGAAATAGAGCATTCTTGAATTTCTCAGGAGTTAGCTTGAAAGCTTCCTCCAAAATAAAATCAATCTTTTTCTTTTTCTTTTGATGGACTTGATTTTCTTTTTCTTTTTCTAATCCCTTTTTGATTTCAGTTTTATCAACAACTTGCTCACTTTCCTGCTCTATTTCTTTTTCAGCATCTTTTTCTAAACTCACTTCATGACTTGGAGGTGGGAGAAGAATTTTCCCACTCCTAGTAGTTATTGCTTTGCAATGTTCCCTTGGATTTACCTCAGTATCTCAAGGAAAATTGCTTGATTGTCTCTCAGCTAATTGTTTTGATAGGTGTCCAACCTGATTTTCTAAATTTTGAATGGACGCTTCTTGGTTTTTAAAACTGGCCTGAGTGGCCTGAATGAACTGAGATAAAACATTCTCAAGTTCAGACTTTTCTTTAGAGGGTGGGGGAAGAGACTATTGTCTATTTGTGGTTTGATTTTGTGGCATGTTTTGATTCAAATGTGGACCTTTCTGCCATGAAAAATTGGGGTGATTCCTATAGTTAGGATTAAAGGAATTAGAGGAATAATTCCTTTAAAATTGTTGCTGCCCCATGTAATTCACTTGCTCAGCAGGCACATTTGGATCACATGTGCCATTTTTATGGTCTCCACCACAAAAATCACAACTCATCATACAAACTTGACTAGGCTTTTGAAGTTTTAAAATCTGTATACTTAATTTCTCTAACACCTGAGTCATTAACTTACTTTGAGCCAAATAAGCATCTTGTGCTTCTAATTCTAATATCCCTCTCTTAGGGATTTGGCTCCTTTCACTAACTAGACATTCATTAGAAGCCATGACATCAATAAGCTCTATGGGTAACTTGCTGCACATCAGTGATTTGATGATGAGGACATTTCCTTAAACTCTCTTTATACCTATCCCATGCTTCCATTAGAGATTCACCCTCTCTCTGCTGGAAGCAAGTGATTTCAATACGCAATTTGGCATATTTGGAAGGAAGGAAATATTTAATCAAAAATTTTCTTTGTAAATCCTCCCAAGTAGCTATACTACCTCTTGGTTGGCTTTGCAACCAAGCCGTAGCCCTGTCCGTTAAAGAAAAAGGAAATAATCTCAATCTTATTGCTTCTTCAGGGACTCCATTCATTTTTATAGTATCACAGATTTGGAGGAAGGTTGCTAGATGTAAATTTGGACCCTCAACCTCACTTCCTCCGAATTGATCATTTCTAACCAACTACAGCAAAGCTGGTTTAAGTTCAAAGTTATTGGCTGCAATTGGAGGCCTAAGGATGCTAGATTGTGATCCTTCTTCAGTAGGCCTAGAGTAGTCACCTAGTGTAACTCTCCTCTATTCCATTTCTTGCTGCTCTTTTTACTTTTTCTCCTTTCTAAGCTTACGCTCTAACAAATGAATATTAGGATCAAAGAAGAAAGGCTCTTCTCTGTTCCTTGACTGCATACACCAAATGTTAGACACAAACAATTCAAAGCTACTGCTACAGCTACACAAAAACTACTACTATACTAAAAATGAGAATTAAACTACTTACTAAATGCAAAACAAAATTAAACGGTTCAGTCTAGTATTGGTCCTAGGATTGTTGATATTACTCAACAATCCCCAGCAACGGTGCCATTAACTTGATACATAAATCCTGAGTCATTAACTTGGTTGGAAATCCTGAATTATTATCGACTTATTGTGTGACTCTCAGGATTTATTTTCTTTTGGCAAGCGCACCAATCGTTAAATTTGTAATATATTTGATCGTTCCCACAGGGATTGTGGTAATTACCGCAATCTTAGACTAGTACAAGCTGAACCAACGCAAGTAGATGCAATTCATTCTGTTTTTGTTGTTTTTATGCTTTCTATGTTTTTGTGTTTTCTGAAGCAGTATAAAATGTGAAATATGGTTAATGGAAGATAGGTTAGGATTACTTCAGCTTACAATTTCATCATGAAACATGCAATTAAGGTTCAATCAAGCTTCAGATGCAAGAGGATAATTCACAAATGGTTAATCCCTAATCCCTTAGGTAACTAACACTAATTCCTAAGCATTAAACCCTAATCCCTTAGGTGCTCAATAACAGAGAAATCTAATGCGAAATTGGGGGTTGAACCCTAACTATTCACCTAATTACTAGGCCTGAATTAGTTAGGAAGCTGAAAGTTACCTAAGCCTCAACCATCATTCCTCTCTGGTGAGATTCTTCATCAGATCTGGATTTGTCAATCCAGCAATGGAACTCCACTCCTCAGCTTGTTCTCCTCATGAATCAGAAGTTGACTTCCTCAATACACCTTCAAGAATTCATTGCAAGCCTTCGCAATCCCAACCCTAGGGGTTTAGAAACTCATGGAAATGGATTCTGACGAAGGAATGTGAAGAGACATGGATGAGAGAATTTAGATAGAGAAGGGAATTAGAGAGAGATTGGAAATGGAAAAATGAACTTAATTAATTAATTACAGAGTATGTATAGGTATATATAGATAAATAACTAACTAACTAACTTAATTAATTACAAAGGAACTTAATTAATAATTAAACTAACTAATCTAAATACATAATTACAAGTAAATAATTAATTACAAACATTACTTAAGTTACTACAGTACAACAGAAAAATAGAAACAACAACGGTAATTAATGGGATCATTGCAGCACTTCACTTGGAGGGCGAAAATATAACTGAATAACCACCTTCACGCTTGAGCGTGAAGGACTCGCGCTTAAGCGCGCTTGAGTTATTTACTGCACTATGTCTTCACGCTTGAGCGTGAATTGTGAGAGCTTGGGCGTGAGTGTTACGGTCAAGTCACGCTTAAGGTGTGAATAGCTAAGCTTAAGCGTGATCGTGCTTTCCTTTCACGTAACTTGCATGGTTCTCAAGCTTAAGGGTGAAGCTTTCAAGCTTTGAGCGTGAACTGCATTTTACTGCACCTGCACATGCAAACAAATAATTGCCTAGCATTTGTACGCTGGCTGTCCAGCGTATGTACGCTGGGTTAGTGAATTTATAAATAAACAAATTTCCTTAACTAATTATTATTTTTAATCATTTTCCTACATAAATTAAACACTTTTGAAATAACTAAATAAAATAAGAATTATTGATAATTTATTAAATAATAGTAGTACTAAACTAAATAATATTTAACGAATTAAGTTAAATTATGGATAAAATTATTAAGTCTTTTCAAGACTTATCAAGCACAACTCGTACTTTAAGTATTCTTGACACTGGCCAGTCCTAGCCCTGATTATTCTTGACTCCAGTCACTCCTGGCTTGAGCACAACCCATGCTTTGAGTATTCTTGACTCTAGCCACTTCTGGCTTAAGCACAACCCGTGCTTCTACACACCAGACCCCTCTGGATTCCTATAAGTATTATTTTGTAGCACGCACTCCTAGGGCAGACCCAAGCATTCTTTCACAAGCCACTCCTGCCTCAAACCCCGAGTATTTTTTCAAAAGCCTCTCCAGGCCAACAGTGTTTCCCACACTAACAAAGTCTGGCAACACACTAGACCTGTACTACCAGAGGATTGAAAAAATGAATTCAAATAAAATAAGCCCCTTGACTTAGCAGAGCTAAGTGATAAACCACGAAAATGGGTTTATAAAGAAGGAGAAGGCTTATTTTCTCATAGGGCTCAATACATTCAGAAAGTGAAAGATGATTGGAAAATATATTGAGCCAAAAAGCATGACTTGGGATAATATGCAATTAGATACACAAAGGTATATCCCAAGTTACTATGGCATCTAAGTAGAAGGATGATTGCACATAGCGAGCTTTCTTTTTCTTCATGGCAAATCTTTCGGGTAGAGTTGCTTGTTGATGAGTATACTGCCATTTCTTTATTTCTCATGAGTAGGGATGGCAATATGGGCTGGGCCTGTAGGTTGGGCTATTAAAATGGGCTAGGCTGGGCCAACCTTTGAAGCCTGCTTTTCCAAATAGGCCCCACTACAACAAAAATGTCAAAAGGATGCGCTAGTATTGTCTGCGTTTCAACGGAACCGCAGAAATTGATGAACAATTCACACTAATGTCTGCGGTTCCTAAACGAAACCGCTGACAATAATCCCTAATCACTTTAGTCAGCGCTTTGTCAAAGGACCGCTGACATTAGTATGATTAATTAAATAAAACCCATAAATGAGAAAAGCAAGGCTCGAACCATGCTTCTTATGCAAATTGAATCCATGCTTTTCCACTAGGACAAATGAATTTTTCTTGATAAAATAAACAAAAAGGTATATAACACAAACCTCATTGATCAGATTTTTTAAAAGAAAATACTAACCCTAAACTAAACACACTTATGTTTGTTCTCCTCCATTGCTACGCGTTTGCTTCATAAGACGTGACCACCCTCATCCTCACCGACCCCCTTCCTCGTTGTGAAAGACAAGCCTCAAGACTCTTCCTCTTTCGATGGTGAATGACGACCCTCCGATCTGAAGCTCGATGACCGCCCTCCGATATGAAGAACAACCACCCTCCTGCACTGCTCCTAAGGTAAAAGAACCCCACGTTCCATTTTGTTTTTGGCCTGTGTTATTTCTCTATTGTGGGATCTGCGTATTAGGGGTGGGATTGCTACTATGGGTGAGGGTTGGGTGTGGGTTGTTTAGGGTTGGGAGGGGGCTGAGGTTGTTTATTTGGGGTGGGCTCGGGACTATGGGTTTCGGGTTGGGTGAGGGTTATTAGTGGTTGGGGGGGCTGTGGGTTCAGGGCGGTGTTGTTTGGTTTAGGGGTAGGCTCGGGAGTATGGGGTGGGGGTTTGTTGTGGCTGGCTTATCTTCGGTGGTTTGCTGGGTGGTGGTGATGGCTCTGGAGGGGGCTGTGGGTTCGGGTTGTTTGGTTTGGGGGCTTACGTTGAGTTCTCTAATGATTTTAGTATATTTCATTTGGAGTTTTGCATTTGGATTTGCATGATTTAATCATGTAAGCTTGATTATGAATTAAAGAAGTTGTGTTTGGATAGAACCCACTTGCCTAAAAAAAAATTCTCCTTCCTAAGTTTATATACCATTTAATCTCTTCCAATTTCTCTAATATGAGAATTCTCACTTCCCTTATATGTGTATCCTCCCACACGTATATCAACTTTGATTTAAAAGCTTGATTCCACATTCAATGCTTTTCTTATCACATTTCCTTGGAATTAAGGCAATTCACTACTATACTGATCACACTAAAAAAATTGGATGGTTAGAAAACTTGGAAATCTATAAAACAGTAAAAGCCCAACTGCACAGGACAAATCATATTAGCACACCATGTATCTTAATTTCAATAATGTTATCAATTAGATTTTGATCAACTTTATAAAAATAAGCACCACCGTTCATATTAAGTATTTTTAAGTCTGATATTTTATTTTTTAATACAACATAACTAAGTTATATATCAAGGGACATGACAGAAATATTGGTCATGTGTATATGTACCAGATGGAGCAATCAGAATCCAACATTTCATAGGGTTAACTTGTGAAAAAGACATATGGTGCAGAGAATCCGATGCCAGCAAAAAAAAACAAAGAAGGGTTGGTTTCTGTTCTATTTGATATTCTTCAACTTCAGCGTTAACCAGGGTCACACTTTTCTACTTCACGGTTCTATATCCATGATAGCCTTTCAATGTAATGTGTTTTTTCGTTCATGTATGGTGTCTTGTTATGGTGATTGGTGCAGATGAAAACCAAATTCTATTTTCTGGTTCTGGTGTCTTGATCATGAAACTTACAATCTACTTTGGTAATCTTCTATGGTTAATATGGTTTATGTAGAATGCCCTTCCTACTAGACTTTAATTAATTTAGAGGCGTTATTGTGCTCCATTGTGAGTTTAAAGATTTGGGACTTGCATTGTATTAAATACTTTGGTAAATCTGGATGTTTTAAGTGACTTCTATTGTGCATGTCTTGTAGAAGTGTTTTATGATACAAAATTTGTGTCAACTGGTGTGTTTGTCCATGTCCTATGTGTACCATATAGCTTTTCTTAAGAAATATGAGTCATGAATAACTGATTATGTTGTGCATTAATTATAGGGTCTTGTGGTTTATTAAAATGGGTAGATTTTGGTGTATTGTGGTTCTATTTGGGTATATGGTTGCTATAAGAAATTAGTTTGTTACTTTTTAAATCTACAACCTATCAATAGATATACTGTATATCTTCTCTCTGTATTTCAATTTTTTTCTGCCACTATTTTTCATTAATTATAGTGATATGCTATTTACTTTCTTACCGTAGATGACGTTGTTACAGCTATTAATCCCCAGAAGGTAGAAATTCTACAGAGGTATGCTATTTTATAGACAGATTTGTCTTTTATTATTTTAGTAATTTCAAGTAATTATGCTTAATATTCTATTTCTCCTTCCATACAATTCCTCCTTTCGGTCATGTGAGACTGAGAAACTAAAAATAATGATTTTGCTCTAGATAATTTTGCTGAGAATTTGGGTTTTGATTGAGCCCAGTGGGGTTGATTGATCTGTTTAGTTGATTTTACCTAAGAGCTTAAGGCTCGATTATTGTTACCATTGTAATATGAATTCATATTTTATTTTTAAAATTCTGACTCTTTAGTTTACTGCGGCTTCTTTGTTGTTTAGGTATCTCCAGTGGTTGATTGAATACCAGGACTGTAATGATACACAGTTGCTACATTGTATGCCCTTTCACTTGTCAAATCAGCAATTGAAGCTTTTGAATCTGAAAATATGTCTGAAAATCTTGATAATGGAAATATAGAGGCAAAAGCTTTGGCATACACAATCTTTGAGACTCCTATCAGGGAAAGATTGTAGATATTTTTGCAATCCTCAGACTTGTATGATCCAGAAGAAGTTCTTGACTTGATTGAAGGATCAGAATTGTGGTTAGAAAAGGTAGTTTTAAGTCTTACAACTGTGTTCTGCTGAGCTTTGTTTATCCAATTTTGGGGTGTTACTGATGATTCTTTGTGATTGTCTAAGATGCCTGGATATTTGATAGGACAGAGGTACAGTATGACATGGATATAGAGATATAAATTCTTAAAAATTCAAGATACAATACACCCTAGATGTGATCATAATTCATAACAAAAATATTTTCTTTTATTTCCCCTATGAAAATGTTGCAAAATACACCTCCAACTTATGTTTGAATATCACAAAAAGCATATGCAGTCTTACACAAAAGAAGTTTTGATTTTATATGAAAGCCAGGATTTACTAGAACTTAAATGATAGATAGGAAAAGATAGAAATATATATATATATATATATATAATTTTAATTTTAATCCTTTCAAAGTACCAAGCCATATTGCAACTATATTGGGTAAAAATTAAAAAATAGAGGATAGTTTTTGTGTATCAGGGGCTATCGTAGCTGTATTGGTATGGGATGTGGGCATGGCATCGATAATTTACTAATTTTGAAATATTTGAGCTTTATAGGTGATCATAGACTATTTTTGGGAGGGGTGGTGAAAACTCCCTCATGTTTCAAAAGGATGTTTGGCATTCTTAACTTTTGTTTTTTTGTTAATTTGATCTTACTTGAAAGGCTATTCTATATAGAAGACTGGGGAAAGAGACTTTGGTCCTGCAAATTCTGGCTTTGTAAGTTTCTAATTAGCTTCAAAGTTGCACTTGATTTCATATAAACTCAATGAAATTATATTTTATTTTTATGCTATTGTGTAATTTTGTGAAAGCATATCTTTTACATTTTTGTTTAATGTCGTCAGGTTGCTTGAAATGTACTTAGATCCACAAGCTGGTAAAGATCCCATGTTTACTGCTGCGGTTCGCCTTCTCCATAATCATGGAGAATCATTAGACCCACTGTAAGTTTTAGAGGTATTAAATTCACAATAGTTCCAAAAGTTCTGAAGCAAATTGTGTTCAATGAGTCGCTAATACTGAGACCCAGGATTTGCATAGAAAGTAACTTGATTTTGTCATCATTGTATTGTGCAGAAAAGCTACCTAGTTATCTAAGAATGCTAATAGTTAACTTTTTGCTTAAATAATAGTAGTAGAATTATAAATGCATTTTAAAAATGTATAGTGAGAAAGAAGATGAAAATAATTCACTTTATATATATATATAAGACCCATGAAGTATATATATATATATATATATATATATATATATATATAAAAGACCCTGAACCTTAGGAGACATTTTGTCATTATTCTGTGTTTCACTGGAAATTTTTTTTGCCTATTTTTTTATATGCTTTTTTGGGGATCTTAATGTCATTGTATTGAATTAGTAGATCAAAATGTTTATCTAAATACAGGGTAAAATTTATGAAGATATCATTTCTACACTTCGTAATGGTTCAGCAGCAATAGCAATAGCATATGTTGAAGGAGACAAGTATTATGGAGCTAAAGCCACTATAAATGTATGGCAACCCAAGATTCAGCAACCTAAGTTCAATTTGTCTCCAAAATCATTTTTAGTCTGCAGAATCACATTGATAGCATTATCATCTAGCTGTCTTTGGTTTAAGTTAAGAAATTCTGATAAGGATGTATGTGTAAAATGTGTTTGTTGAGTTGTAAGTCTAAGATTTGAAATGGAAAATGTAAAGAAATAAGGCAAGAGTATTGTAATGTGTATCAGTTGTATTAAAAGATTTTGTATTATAAAAAATTGTTAGTTGGTGTTTTACCTTTTTAGGTATTGTTGTTATATTTATAATTCTTAAACTATTAGCGTAAAAATTAGTGTATTAAATTTAATACAGGTTTAGGAAATTAAAAATTTAAAAAACCAACTATTGTCTGCGGTTATAGCTTTAAACGCTGACATTGTTTAAACTTTAGTGTATTAAATTTAATACAGGTTCCACATCCCAACCGCTGACATTGTTTGACTATTGTCAGCGGTTCCGCATTATAACCGCTGACATTGTTTGACTATTGTCAGCGATTTCGCATTACAACCGCTGACAATACATAACTAATGTCAGCGGTTGAAGCGCTGACGTTGCTTTTTGTGCTATTAATAGCGCCATTATTGTCTGCGCTTGTACCGCTGACAATAGCTACGACGAAACCGCTGACAAAGGCCTTTTTTGTAGTAGTGCCCGGCCCGTTTTGGCCAGTCAAAAAATGGGCCTATCACTAGCCACCCGACCCGCCCGTTGGGCCTTTATTAAAAACTATATTAGTATATATATTGTAATTTATAATGCCTATTTACTATGGACTTTTAATATTTAGGTTTTTATTATTGTAGACTTTATTTGATGTTATTTAATTTAGACTTTATATTATTAGTGTGTGTTTGTTTAATTTTTGTTTTAAATATTAGTTAATTATTTGATTTGGAATTAATTTTGATGATTATTTATTGTTTCCATTTAATGCAAATAAAATTAATTTAAAATTTTAATAAAATAAAATGGATTAATTATAAAAAAATTTGCTTTTAAAAAGGTGAAATCTATTTTTTATATCTAAAGTTTTTTTAAAAAAGACTTAAAAATAGTTCAAATAATAACAAAAAATAACATATATAATTCTTTTTAAAAAATAAGCTGGCCCGTTTTAGCCCATGGGCCACACAGAATACGGATTGAGCCAATGTTTTGGCCTGTTTTAATGTTCTAGCTCGGCCCTATTTTGATAGGCTTACGCGGGCCTTGGCCTGGCCCGGCCTTTGACCCATTTTGCCACCTCTACTCATGAGCTTTTGTGTATGAACATCTGGTGTTCGTTCATGATATTTTCTCGTCCTTTCATCACACTTTGATTAGTGTGTTGTAGCTCATCTTCTTCTTTTTACAAGCTCTCTCTTTTTCATTTTTCTCTCTAGTATTTCTTTTTAACCTTAACTCTTGGTAATAGATTTTTCTCTCCTCATATTTTCCTCTGTTTTTTAAGAGGCTGCACCGGAGAAGAGATTGATTTTGTTTATATAGAATCATCCCGTTAAGCTTAGGAAGAGTTTGTTAATTATATGACCATTGAGAGTTGTTATATAGAGAACAAAAGTCTTCTTGTTAAAGTTACACAAAGGGTAAGAGCTTTTGTTGTCAGAGAGAGACGTTCTATACACGTAATATAAATATGAGAGCTTTGAGATGTGTTCAGTCGTAGGTAGAGTATAGGTATCATAAGTTTCATAAAGAGGAAAAGCTTTGATTCAGAAGATCTTTGAATGCGTGAGGTAAAGGTGAAACTTAGATGCTACCATGTTTAGTCAATCTTTGTTTCAAGAGTCATTTCTTTAAGCTTCGATGGAGATGACTTGTGACCGTTGATGCTTCATGTGTTAGACCGCTTTTAAAAGTTTGAAGGGAGATGGTAGGGTCTAATGCTTTTGTTTCTTCTAAAAGTCTGAGTCTAGTGAGTTATTCTGATGCGAGAGAATTTCTTTTGAAGCGAATTATCAAACCTTTTAATTTTTCTTTTGTCTTAGATTGTAGAGTTCGTATTCTGATTAAGTCTTCTGGACTTTTGATGTGTAGGCTCCCCCTTTATTTTATAGCTTAGACCTTTTCCTGAAACACTTAAATACCCGCATCAAACGTCTTCATTTAAGTTAGAATTCATAATGTTAGTTATCAATAAATCTCATGAGTTCTAGTTTAAATGATTCGACATTGACCAGTCTTTTCTTCAACGGTATCAATTTAGGGAACAAAATTCCTGAAACCTAATGAAATAAGAAATTGATGTCTATAAAATATCTAGAACATGATGAGAATCATGAATATGTTCATTGTGTATTTAAGAATAAAATTGGAGCCTTAATAGGCAAATTGATTATATTTGTGTATATTGAAATATAGGACAAAATCCGGTGGACAAGGTAGGTCATCAAGTCATTCAGATTTCTTCTCTTAAGGTATGAGACGAGTTTATATTCTAAATACATGAATTGAATACTTTGATGATTATTGTATGTGATGGTGACTCATGTTTGCTATTAACAATCTTGCTATAATTGTTTTGAAATTCTTGTAATGAATAACATTGAGGTTGTGGTCTTGCTTTGCAAATATGTGAATGCATTTAGAATATACATGTGGTGTGTTCCTTTGTGGTGATTGGCTATGCTCTGAATTTAAGAAAATGTGTGCCTATGGATTTTTATGGAAAAATATATATATTTCACCACTAATAATGGGATATGATGATTGATGATGAGATTGAATGATGTGTTGTAATATGACACTTCCATGAGTGGTGATGTAGTTGTTGAGACACTGATTGAATGCCATTATGAGTATTGCAAAATTTTGAGTTGTAATGATGATGAAAAATCTATTTTGTTAAAAGAGATTATTAATGCCATACTTAAATTTTGAAATAATGGCAAAACTAATTGCAATTAAAACCACTGAGAAAAGGGTGGTGATATGGATGAGAATGATGATGTTAATCAGTGACATGGTAAAATGTATAGTGAGATTGTATATGATCTACATCTATATTGCACCAATGACATATTTGTATAGCTTCCCGATATGGAATGTTAGGGGTTCCTTGGGTTGGCCCAGTGGGAGGGCGATCAGTGTATGAGCATACTTATTACCCTAATGATTCCATAGTTGAATCACGAAGCTTCCCATGCTTAATCACGGGGGATTGCATGTTGTTGACACGGTGAGGGGTGGTTCTTTAAGAAACGGGTTTCCCCGGTGGTTCTATTGAATCACAACTGCCATGGTGAGGAATCATGGTTGGCCTGCAACATCATTTTATGATACCTTCAATATTTGTTGTCATTGTCATTGTGATATGACTGGTGTCGTATTATGGGTGATGCGGTTTGGTACTGGTAAAATATTGATTGATGTTCATATGTGTACACATTGTTCATATTGCAGTATAAACTCACATTGGTGATTATTTCCCACAGTCGAATCTACAATTGATGAGTATGAATCTTATGTATATGCATTAGCCTAAGAGAATATGCATATAGGCTAGTGATATGCCAGAATGAGATTGAGATCTTAAAAAGTGTTGGATGAATTAGTTAGTTGAAAACCTAAACACTTGACAAAGTAAAATACTTGTGATAAAAATTGTGTAAAATGGTGATAATGCTTGTGATAGCCCAATGTAAAGAAGGGAAATATGTATGAATGTGTATATGCTTACTATGAGGTGATTGATGAGTACTATGTATGCCTATGATGATAACTTGATGATGATTGATGTTTGTGTTGCAAAACACACATGTGGTTTATATGGATGTACGCTTGATCATAAGTATTCAAATTCATCATTTTGAATATAATACTCACTCTCCTATGTTGTCTCATTTTAGTATTGTGAAGCAGGACTTACATAGGGTGATATGCATTTCATTTTGGAAACTTACGTGTTGTGGTGGAAGGTAAAATAGTTATAATGGAAAGCCTTGGCCAGCAAGGTTTAAAATTTAGGCAATGTACATGTTTTAGTAGTAATGTATATATGGTGATGTTAATATTGTTGTGACAAAGGCTTAATTTCTTTTGTAAAAGAACCTTTATTCTTTTGAGTATACTTGTGTATACATTCGCCAATTCTTTTGTATATGACCATGCTAGTATTTAAACAATGTGAATTTGGTAGCAATCACGATGATAATGATGTTTAAATTGATAGAAAACCCATGAGTTAATGAGATTTTGAATTGCTAGATTGTGATCTATGGTTGATGTTATAACATCCAGATTTTCGGGAGGGGCTTGTAAGGCAATGAGTTATAAAATAAGGTTGCATAGTGATGATTGTTTGTATTTGCGACTGTAGTCAATGATGTGTTAAGATTTGTGGGCTCCAACCAGTTTATTTGTGATGATTGTGAGGGCAGAGAGGCCCGATTATGTGATGAGGTGTAATGAGTCGATGATCATTTGGTGAATAATTAGAGATTAATGGTTAAGTGGAATATATGTGAGAAGGAATGATTAATTTGGTAATTATTTAAGGTAATTTATTAAATAAAATAAGAATAAGAATGGTGAATTATGAGATGTTCATAAGATGATTATTCATAAATAAATAATTAACTAGACTAGAAAGGAATAATTAATTATTAATTAGTGAAATAATGACCTTGTGTTTGTGTCTACTTTGCCACCTTTGGCCAAGAAAATGCCACAAGTGCTTGATCGGAGTTATTCTAGTCCCAAAGTGGTCGTATCAAAGTGTATAACCTTTTTTGTGAAAGACCCGAGGTCCTATTTCAAGTGCTCAGACCCCAAAAATTTTATTTTAAGAGTTCACACTCGATTGCTTACGTTACCCTTACGCACCCTTCAATGTTTCAAGCATAAGTCATTCTCTCGATGCCGAAATTTTTTTATTCTTGTTTCCAAACTCTTATATCAAAAGCCTCTATGATGTTCATGTTGAGCCTAAAGCCCAGTTCCAAGCCCATTTGGAAGTTTGTAAGACAAGTCATTGACTTGCTGTTTCTTCGATTTAATCACGCACCTGTTAGTATTTCTATCGTAATTCCTTCATTCATGATCGAAATTGATCCATTCTTTTTTTTAATTTCTAAATAAAATTTTCTATAAACTTCATGAAGACACCTTAAGTTGATTCCTTACCCATTTTTCCTAGTTAATTTTTGAAGATCCTACACCTGATTCACATTTTCGCTCGAGTAGCCTATCATATTTTGACTATATCTGAAGCTACTGATATCCAAATCGAGTTTTTATTGTTCTTAATTTTTTTGTATCAAAATTGTCTACAACTCTTATATTGACCACGAAACCCTGTTCTTGCTTATTCAAAACCAATTTTTAAGACAACACACTAATTCAAGAATTCTCTAATTCAATTAAACCGTCTACAGTAATTTCTATTTTTCTCCTTTGTATGACCTCGAAATTGAATGACTCTTTTTTTTGACAATTCCTAAACTCATATGTCTACAAATTTGCCGAAGGGCCCAAAAGCTAATTTGTTATACATTTTTCCCACCTGGAGCAATTTTACTAATCGGGGCATATCTCCCGCTCCCAATATCGGATTTTTGCATGTTGTAGCCTGTTTCAAAGAGGAAACTGAGATCTACAACTTTTGTGTTTTAAGTTTTTCTAATTATGGCCACATCATAAAATTAAAAGTTTTGTAAGCTTCTGCCCACAAAACACCACATCAACACTTCACTCATATTTGGCTCAATTAGCTTTTGACACTCAACGTCATGTGTCCTCCTCCTATTGGACCAAGCTCCACTATGGAAAATTCAAGAGGCTCAGCCTTATTAAGCAAGGCAAGACTCTGTTTTTCATTTCCTAAGAATGATGGTGACATTGGCTCCCATTTTTCTCTCTTTCTCTTTGGCAATTCAACAAGAAATTATCAATTCACTTGCCACCTTCCACCGTAACACCATCCCTTCTCTTTACCATTCTTAATCCATCTTCTTCAAGCATGAAAAAACATCATTTTCCCCCTCTATGCATGCTGGATTCGTAAGGTGAAGATAGCAAAAAGCTTAGGATTTTCTTCCTCTCTTGACTGTGAATGTCTCTAAGGTAAGGGGGAGTGTTTTCATCTTTTATCTAATTTTGTATGCAATGGGGTTAGGGATAGTCACCTTAGGGTTTTCACTAAATAAGGGCTCCAAAACAGCTTGGATTTCCTAAGCATTATATTCAGTGGCATTTCATGAATAAAAAACTCATAATATTAATATTGACATTGACTAATAAACTTTAAATAACACATACAGTCAGCACATCAGGCTTTAACATACATTTAGTGTCATCACGGGGCATAGCCAATAACATTCTAGTAGAATTAATATCAAATAATCATCAACAATATCAAGTACTAAGCATCGCTTCATGAATATTATTTATAACATAACTTTAATTTTCATAATATCATCAACATCAGCATGGACTATTGCCAAAAGCACATACCAAACAATATTTTTAGTGACACTTTAAGAATTAAATTCTCATAATATTAATATTGCCATTTATCAAGCATCAGACTCTTATTTATAAATAATACTTTATAATCCAATAATAATTCTATTTTTAATTTATAAAAATCAATACTTTTTTGGTCGTCCATAGTTGAAGTAAACTTTTTAATTATGGAAAGTCGCCCTGGAAATAAAATCCCTACTCACTACTCGAGTGATAAAACCCCCCATACGTCAACATATATCTTAGGGCGTTATCTGGCTTTTCCAACACAATCTCGATCTCCAGTTCAACTTCGAGCGTAAATACACTATATTCAAAAAAGTCCAAAATTTAATTAAAAATAACCTTGTAACCCATAAGTCGAGACTCCATCACAAAATCAATTGAGTTTTGATAAGAATCATACTTACCAAGGGTTACGAAACATGTCAACGGGGTGTCAAAACTACCCCGGAGCTTTGAAATCCTTTCGATATCTCGAACACACATGAACAAGCTATAAAAGAGAAGGAAAAGTCAAACATATTGCATGCCATAGAAAAGAAAGACAGGCATGCTATATGATGATGCATGATTTATCTCTAATTCTCCATTTTAAATGTGTATAATTTGCCATCACTTAGTGTGTAACATATTGCATTTTAACACATTTTTATCATTTGATCTTTATGTAATATTTGATTGTTAATTTGTGCCAAAAGAAAATAGATCAAAGAAACTCAAGAATTCCAATCCAAAATGAAGATCAAAGTGCCTAAGGATCAAAGGAATCAAGAAATATTCAAAAGGATCTCAAAAAGGGTAAAAAGTGTGCAAAATATGGAGAATCAGGGGGATGAATCGATTCATCCCCCTCTTGAATCGATTCATGCGAATTGAATGCACCAGGAAGTGAAATTTTGAGCCATGAATCGATTCATTCTGGCTTGAATCGATTCATACGTCTGAATCATGCAAAAATCAGCATTTTGAATCGATTCATTTGAGTTTCAAAGGCAATGAATCGATTCTTCCATCAAATGAATCGATTCATACGTGTAAAATTAGCCCAGAATTGCATTTTGGAAGCATGAATCGATTCCTCCCACCAATGAATCGATTCATGAGTGAATAATTGGCCCAGAAACACGTTTTTCAAGCTTCTGGAAGGTGGGCAAAGCACTGAGATGGTGGGAAATGCACTGAAGATAATCATGGAGCACCATTGATTTGATTAATCAAGAGTGCATCTTCCATTATGAATTAATTATGGCAAAAACTTGCTTTTGAAATCCTATAAATAGGCACAAGAGGAAGGGGCAGACACACCATTCTTCATTCTTCAATTCCTCCCTCACTCATACGTTCTTCCTCTGCTTCTCTTCTCTGTTGGAATTTTCCAGCAACTTCTTCATTTCCGGGTTAGTTCTTTGTTTGTAATTGTAATTATGGAGGGCTAAAACCCTTAGATTGATTTTCTTGGAGAATGTTGTAATGTAATTTTGAGGTCATTAATTTTAATATAGTATGCTTTCATTATTGTTATTTCTTCATAATTATTCTCTACTTATTTAATTCCATTCTGTTTAATTGAATTTGTATGCTTAATCGGTTTAGTTATTCAAATGGAGTTAAATAAGATTTCAAATTAGAATGGATTAAGGAAATATGCATGCTTAATGAATATTTTCATAATCACTTTTAATAATTATGGTTTGCTTAATTCCATAATTTGAGAATAGATTATGTATATAGGCGATGTTCTTATGTATGCTCAATAATTCCTAGATTTTAAGATCTTGACTCCTTTTGCTTAATTAGGATGCTTGATTCAAATATTCATTTTTAAATGAAAGTAAAGGAATTGTGAATTGAAAAAGACGCTTAGTTGATCAATTCAAATTGAGCTAAGAAATTAACATTAATAAGTATACAAGTTATCTTTAATGAACCAAGGATAAATTTATTTACAATACTCCAAGAAAATCAATCGCTTGTTATTTATTGTTTTAAATCCTTTATTTACCTTGTTTTAATTTTAATTGTGACAACAAAAATCAATCAAACCCCCCCCAATTGTATGTTAGTGAACTTATATTTTGTAAAAATTTTTAGTTGTTTAGTTTTTATTTTTAATTGTTAAAAATTAGTTTAAGACTTGATTTTTCCTAAATTTTTGTGTTGATCCTTGAGAGAACGACCTAGGTTGACACCCTAGTACTACGTTAATTAATTTTAATGTACTAATTTGACGGAATAACGACTGCAAAAAAAAATTTCAACGTCACTATACAAAAGAGTAACATGCACATGCTCCATTATTTTAATCATAACACTAGGTATGAGTGTCTGATTTAAGTGATCTTACTCAAAATTTTGGTAACTAAATTTACTACAATTTTTATGAAGACACTTGTAACATCCGATAATTAAATTAAATTTTATTCAAGTCATGGAGATAAATTAATTGGTGATTATTGAATTTTAAATTAAATAAATTTAGAGTTTAATTAATTAAAAAGTGATTTAAATTAAAGGGTGAGGGTAGAATATTAATTACCATGAGTAAAAGTAAAAATATAATTATTATTAAGGAATAAAAAGAAAAAGAGAAATAGAAATTGAAAATAAAAGAAAATGGAAAAGAAAAGAAAAAAAGGTGAAGTTACCATTCAGCCCTTGGAGTAAAAGTAAATCTTTCATTGCATTTTTCCATTGTCTTCTTCACGAGAAAAGGGAGAGCATAGCCAAGAGAGAAGGAGAACCATAGTCGTGAGTTTCAAGTTCCAATGGGAGGTCAATTTGTTACCGAAAATTAAAATTGACTGTGTTTTTGAAATTGGGGAATAGCAAGGTAAGTACAATGACACCGTTAATTTTATGATTCTTCTTCTCCTACTTGAGGCTGAAAGTGAGGGTTCATGGGGGGTTTCTTATTTTTCAATTTCAATGCATTTGGAGGCATGGGAATAAAGCTAGGGATGATAGGTAATGTCTGATCCCTAATGGGGTTTCATTTAATTGATGTTAGGTTGCGGAACAAGTGTTTGAAGGTCATTAGGTGAAGCGGGTTTTCGAAACAATGGTTGTAAACGACAAAGGTGAGCATCGAGAGTTCCAAAATGGTATTTGAAACTAATTTGGTATAATGGATTATGATTCCAGAAGCCAACATGCTAAATGGGTTCGTAACTTTCTTAAATTCAGCTTTCTAGTGAAGCGGTGACATCAGCTTTTAATTCAAGGCTTCGAAGGTGTGGAGTTAAGGTGAGGGGGTGTACGTGGTGTATAGATTGATGGAAATAACAATTAAAGTTGATTCCGGCAAGTTGGGAAAATGGTAGAATAGTTTAAATAATATTTACCTATATGTATATATATGAATACACTAGTGCAAAATATAAATATTAGCATTAGGTATAAGCACGGTCAAAAGGTAACAGAGTTAATAAAATATGCGGTAACATTTTAGAATATTTAAAGACAAAAATATAAACACAGTTATAAAACAACTATGGTTAAAATACAATATAACTACGGTTCCAAGGACAACAATGTTTGTATAGTTAAGGGTTTATGGTTTTTCTATTTTGGCAAGTATATAACCACGGTTGCCCAAATAACTATGTTTGTATCTTTACAAATATAATCTCGGTTGTGGGGTCAACCGTGGTTATAGATTTTAAGTTCAAAATATTTAAACACAGCTAGAGTTGTAACCATGGTTAAAATACAATATAACCATGGTTGCAGAGTTAACCATGGTGATAGAGCCTTTTTGTTTTTTGTATATTTCATAATGTCGCGTCATCAGTTGAAAAGACTTCATTTCATAACACATTTCCCCTCCTATATCTAGTTTTCTCTCTGTTTTCCCTTGCCTTTCCCGTCGCTTCTCATCATTTTATTCCCACCATTGAAGGTTTTGCCTATTCCCGTCGAGTACAACACTGTCGCAAGTGTGCCACCAAGTAAGTAAAGATTCTCATTGTACATAATGTTGATGTTGTTGTGTTCATAATGCTATTCTCATAATGTTGTGTTGTTCTGTTATTCATCTTTTCTAATTATATTTTGTTTAATGCATTATTTGCTGAGTTTTTTGTTTTCATAATGTTGTTTGAGGTCATAATGTTGTGTTGTTCTGTTATTCATCTTTTATGTCATATTTAAATATCTATAGGATTTAATAACGTAAGGGTATAATCATAAAAGTCAAGTCAAGAATTAGTGGACCCTATATACTGTAGTTCCAGGCTACAATTATAGGGTAGTATTCAAGCAGAGCTTAGGTATTTTGTGTTTCAATTGGTAAGCTTTTATCAAAGCAATATGATGGTTAAGTCGGGCATATGCGTTTGGCCACCCAAGTCAACTACCGCTTTACATCATGCAGAGTGGCTTGTGCAAGATAATGATGGGGTGGACGATGCTGAACATCTCTGTCATTCAGCTTTGGGAGTTGTAAGCACATCATTCTATATTTAATTATTTCATTTAGCATGTTATTTGTCGCTAATTGTGTCTGACTTTTTTAGGTTTCTACATAAAATTTGTGTGGAGTTGGGTTTCCAAGAAACTTATGGTTTCTTAGAACCCTCTTTCATGCAAAGGAGTGGGAACAACAAGAAGGACACCCAGATATACATCCAAAAATGGATGTATGAGTCCAGGAAGATTGCATATCTAGCCCCATATAATAGAAAGTAAGGTCTCTTGTATAAATATTGTTAATTATTTTAATCATTTTGCAGTCTCACTTATCAATGTTCATTGTAGCGCTCATTGGTAGCTTATCGTGATCTGTCCCAAGGATTTAATTGTTTTATGCTTTGATTCCTTGCATAGGATTTCTCTACAAGACTTTAAAGCAATAGTATAGGCATAGGTTCATCTAAAAAAATAAATAACTCTCTACAAATTCAAATTAAGTTATTCTCTACTTCTATAATTCTAACTATTCATGTGTTTTATTTTTACATAGGGCTGTAGTTGGATACACTAGACTACGGAAAAAACTCCAGTGAGTCAACCCAAAAGTAAGACTTCAAATGTCCTGCATTGTTATTTATTAAGTTCTGAAAACTTAAAATAACATTGTCTAAATGTTTATTTTATATACCTTGTAGTCTTATAGGTATGAGACAGCTATGAGTGCGGGTATTACGTCATGCACACCATGATGACCATTGTCCAAGAACATATAATACAACAAAAGGGAATTTACCTACGGGCATATAGCGGTGATTTTATAGTAACCACCGCCGCTGATAATGTCCCAACGGTTCTAGCGGCCGTTTACTCTAACCACCATAAATAGATAAGTGATAGAGGTAGTTGGGCCAACGTTTTACTTAAACCGCCGCTAGATCCACTTAAAACGCACGTGTCTCCCACATACTCGAGCCCCCTCTTTTACTTTCACTTTTCACTTCCCCCTTTTTCACTTCCCGTATTTCTCTTTCGAAATCCCTAAACGTCAAGAGACAACCTTTCACTTCCCGTATTTCTCCTCCGAAATCCCTAAACGTCAAGAGACAACCTTTCACTTGCTCTTTAGCTACTCTTTTCCCTCCCTGTTCTACTTTTAAGTTCCGTCTCTGACCACCGTGCTATGTTTGCCTCACCTACTTGCGTGCATGGTGTTGTACCCTCCCCGACCACCGTGCTGTTGTTCTCCCCTTACGTGCGTGCGTGCTGTGTTCTCCGACCACCGGTGCCTTCCTACCATCGTTCTACCCCTTTACCACTGGTGAGACACTTGGTGCCATCATTCTCATTTCTAGCATTTCTTGAATTTAAAATCTTTAGATTTTTATTTTTCATCTTTTCTGGTTGCTAGCCATCGTTTTCATTTCTAGCATTTCTTGAATTCAATGCACTTAGACTCTCCATGAGAGCGATGTTTGTTACACACTGCTCCGCACCTTTTAATTTTGTTATTTGTTTGCTTGGAAAAATTGCTCAAATTCTACCACTCTATTTGAATCATTTAGTACAAATTGCTGATACTACTACACCTATTGACCTCTATGTGGACAAAACACCAGCTACAGTTTTACGGAACAAAAGACAACAATAAAAGAAGAGCCACATAGGCATGGCTTGGTATTTCATTAGATATTCATTTCGTTTATCAGAAAATAACAAAAAACAAAAAAGGAATATAAACACTCCAAGGCTATGCTATTAACTGCATATCAAAATTTACCTCTATTTAGGTTATATATTGTATATTGTTGGCATAGTTATCAGCAATCAAGAAACTCCAATCAAATATGAAATCATTTATTTGCTTGGAAATCTTTCTAATTGTTGCAAAATATATTTTTATCTGATTAGCTTGTGTACATTTAATGATTAAGTTATATGAGAATATGTCCACTCTAAATTTTCCTTCCTGAAAGTGATTCTATTCCTAGTGTCCTATTATGTATGGACAAATGAGAAGCTCAATAAATAATGGACCCTTTATTGTCTTCAATTGCTTGATACTTAAAAAATCGAAAGGACCCCTTTATCTATCTATTACTTACCCTTTCAAAATTTATCATAATTTGTCTCTAATCTCTTAAAACCAAATGAATGTGCCTATCACATTACATAGGTTTTAGACTCTTGACATTTTCTTATTTGTTGTGAGTTTTCCCTACTCAATATAGCCCGTCCTTATAAGAAGCCCCAGGATAGGCCTTAGTCATGTGGTTAAACACAATTATAAAGACTAACCGCTTGAAATTAAAGCTAACTTTGTTGACCATGATCCTAAAGTTGTACTTGTATTTAATTTCAAAAGAAAGTTTGGACATTATTAATGTGATATTGTAGGCCAGTACTGCATTTAAACTCAGTAGGAGAATACATATTAGATAGGGATTGCTGCAAAATTCCATGTGCCATGTGCAGATTTTTGTGGCACTGCATTTAGCATTTTATTTCACTTTTCAATTTTGGTTTAGATTTTATGCTAAAAGGCATTGCTTGAAACAATGTGGAATACTTAAATGGCCAGCAGAGGCTTTCTTGTTTTAAAATGTAAAAGGGGTATTTTTTTTAATATTTGTAACCCAAGCTGTAATGTACTATGAATTTTCAATCTCAACTAGAAAAAAGAATTATACAGAACTATGTTACTATGTAAATTAAATCACTTCAGCTATCTCACTGTGTAAATTGATGCTAGTTAATGCACTTGAGGAAACTGACCTGCCACGCTTTCAAAAGAAGTTATCTGCATCTATTAGTACTGTTATAGATACTATAAGCCTAATTAATTGGTAAAGAAAACATTGTGAGGATACAAAATTAGTATAATTGGTAAGCCCGATTCATCATGATACTGAGAAATGAAAAACACAAACTAAAAAATACAATTATATATTATCTTAATTGCTTACCAAAGGTAATGTAATTATTAGTCCTTTATTTGATGACTAGGTTCAGATTCGTGCAAATGTTATAAGATTTTATATTTTTTCAAATGTGCAAAGAAAGAAATGCTTTTCTGTTGTGTTGCTGTTCCGTTCTTTGAAGCATAGCCAAACTAATACATCAAGTGCTACCTGTAGCTTCCTCTCGAGCATGATTTAGTTTCAAATACCTTTGAATAATAACAGTGACAGCGGTGATTGAACACTATAAGAATTTTGCCCATAAATATTTTTAGAGACAGTTATTAATACCGTAGGTATAAGTTCGTATGTCTATACTCGTATGTATAATACATAATTGTTAGGTACACTAGTAATTTGTTTATCATGTTCCTTGAATTGCTAATAATTTGTTAAAGATATATTGATGTGGTTAGATTAAATTTGGGGATGCAGAGTTCAGAGTTTTTTTCCTATAGCTGGGCCTAGAAAGAGTTAAAAATGTACTTTTTTTCCTTTCAAAAGATTTACAAAGAGTTGTATCCATTACCAGTGCAACGACCCATGTTCATCTATATCACTAGAATTAGCACCAATAAAGTAAATTAAGGAATGGCATGTTCTATTTTCCAGAAAACAAGATAGGGACGAAAAAAAAGATGGTGTATCATATATTTAGCAGTGATAAGCTCATCTTTTATTTTAGCAGGTTGATCAAAATAAAGTGCTTGCTGGGAATTTATTGTGAAAAATGTAATTTATGCCATTTGACTATGAAATTTGAAGTCATAGTTAAATTTGAAATTGGAGGATCTTAAATTCTTGTCAATTTCTATATTTGTCAAACACTTATTGAAAAGAATCATGAATGATATGATGGTGGTACAATGTAATATAATAATATTTTCTCCTGCATTGTCAAATCTCCAACCATTAAGCTGATTGTTCCTTTATTCATGATTGACATGTTTTATGGTTGGCATGTGAATGTACTAGTAGTGATGAAAATATAAGTTTCGTTATTCTATGATTTATGTAGTATGAGCTGATAACAACTTTATCTTTTTCCTGTTTTGCTTAGAAAGACAATTATAAGGAAATGGATAAGTCGTGGATCAAGATGCCACAAAATTCACCTACTTATGAACAGGGAGTCATAGGATTTATTGATTTTTCTTTTAAGCATAGATCCATTGAGGACAAAGTATTATGCCTCTGCTCTGTGTGTAGTTTTAAAAGGTGGAGGACTACAGATAAGGTCTACGACCACTTAATATGTAAGCCATTATCGAAAGTATACACCTTTTGGTACTACCACAGGGAGTCTGTAAACAGGGGGCCTGGTAATGTTGCTACTAGGAGTGAATCAAATTTGAATTCAGAACCAAACACCGCAGATGAAAGAGATCAAATTCGTAACATGATCAACGAAGCTTTCAGAGTTGATGGACACCATGTAAATGATGAAGTACCCACCGAACCAAATGTGGGCACTGGCCAGGGTGAACATATGATGCCTAACGTAACTCTAAACGAGTGTGAAGTGAGAGTGTTTGAATAATTAGCCAAAGATAAAGAACAATCGTTGTATGAAAGGTGTACTAATTTTTCAGAACTTTGTTTCTTGGTGAAGTTATATCATATCAAATGCTTATGTGGAATCATTGACAATGGCATGATGAGGCATCCTAGAGATTCGGAAGCATGGAAAATGTTTGATTCAACGAATCCCATCAGATCCACAAAATATGAGTCTTGCATTGGCCACTGATGGTTTCAATCCCTACGAAAGTCTAAATGCAAGTTATAACATATGGCCAGTCACTCTCATTCCATATAACACCTCACCATGGGTGTGTATGAAGCCATCATCTTTCATCCTTTCAATGATTATTTCTAAAAAAATGCCAGGAAATGATATAGATCTTTACTTGCAGCCTTTAATCAAAAAGTTGAAAGAGTTATGGCACGAAGGTGCAGACACATATGATGCTTCCACGAAAGAGGTGTTCAAATTACATGCAGCTCTGATATGGAAGATCAATAACTTTCTTGGGTTAGGAAATATTTCTGGGTGGAACACCTATAATAGAACTGCTTGTCCGTCTTGCAATGATGACTTTAAGGTTCACCATCTCACAAAGAGCAAGAAATATTGTTTTATGGGTCATCATCACTTTCTTGATCTAAGACACAGATTTTTCTTGAATAGAAATCGATTTGATGGACATCAAGACTTGCGTGATCCACCAAAGAAACTATCTGGGGATGAAATTTTTAAGCAAGTTAGGCACATTAATGTCATATTAGGAAAAACAAAAAGAGGATGTGGCACTAAGAATCCTACACAAGAAGAAAGTGAAGCACATAGAGAAGAATGTGTGTTACAATATCATATACACTGTCGCGACCTGGATCGCGGCGGATAGGCCGACCGTAAAAAGAAAATTGAGTTTCCTGAGTTCTCTCCGGAAACCGTGGAGTCGCCACTAATGTTTTTAAGGTAAAACATCAGAAATACCTAACGTGAAGGTACTAGTCCTAAATTAAGATTTTAAGTTCGGGAGTCTAATTACAGGTAGGAAAGGCATTAGCACCCCACACTGTCCATTTTAAACGGTTACCCTAAATCGTTTAAGTTTGAATAATCCTACTAATTTATAATTTAAACCTCTTAGAGATGTGTTATGGATTTCTTGTTGATTTAATGATTTTTAAAATAATAAATTTTGCAATTAACAGGACGTCTCGTCCAAATTAATCGAATTGTCGTTAAAAGCGTGATGACTTTATTTTATTAGTTAAAGAGATATATATATTTTTTAAACTTTAGGCCCGGCAGGAATAATTATTCCCGCTCCTACATATTCCCCAAGCGTTAGGGGAAATCAGAGTTACGTAGTTCTTTAGGTTATTTTTAAAAAAAATAAGAAGTAGATTGAAAAAATGTTGAGATTTAAAATGTTAACCAACAGAACGTCTTGTCCAAATTGATTTTGAATGTTGTAAAAAAAAGGGAACCTTGGGTTTTATTGATTTTTTATTATATTTTTAGAGAGAAACTTAATAGTCTAGATTGATTTAAGAATGAAAGGTTTATCTGAAGACCTAGATTAACAGGACGTCCCGTCCAAAGAATCTATAAAGATATTTTTTTATTATATTATCAATATTACTAAAGTGTTTTATCGTCTATTAACATAGATTGACAGGACGTCTTGTCCAAAAAATCTATAAAGACCCTAAATTTGTTATCAAAATATTTTTTTTATAGTCTACGTTAATTTTGAGATAATTTAAAAAAATTATTTTATTTGAAAACTTAAACCGACAGGACGTTTCGTTCAAATTGATTTCTAATATAAATGTGTTAATTTTAGTTGCTTATTGACATTACTAAAATATTTTATGATCTAAAAATTAAACATCATAGGTTGATAGGACGTCTTGTCCAAACTAACCCTAAAGATTTTAATTTTAGTTACCTATTGACCTCACCTAAATATTTTATGATCAAGAAATTAAACATAGGTTAACAGGACGTCTTATCCAAATGAACCCTAACATGAATATTTACGTTTCAGGCACATGCCAATATTATTTTTATTCTTTCTATTTTACAAATATAACAACTCTAACTTAGTTAATAACGTGACATCAAAAAGTACCACATGATATTGATTATTAAGATTTTTCTAGATGGAAAGGGACTTCACATTCAATCGTGTTTATTATGATTTTTAAGAAACAAGAATTACAACAAAAATTTAGAAGAGAGGAAAAATAAATACCTATTTCGTTACTTTCTTCTTTCAACACTTTCAACGTGCATGAATTTCTCTGTTGACTAAATCACCGAAAAAGCTCCTCATGTTTAACGTGAATGTACTTTCCTCTTCCAGAATTTTTTCTCCTTCATTCACGTTAAACCTCCTTTTCTTTTCCAATTATATGCCTTTTTCTATGCCAACTGACCACACCCCTTTATCAATGTGAATATGCTATATATATATATAGCTACTGAAAATTTTACTGCTGCACGGAATCTTACGTCTTCTTTCGTTTTGTTTTTTTTCCTGATCTCTTTTCCTTTTCTAATATATATTAAATGTAACAAACCTTATCTAATATATATATAATTGATTTTCTTTCCTTATTTTCCATTATCCTTTTACGCAAAACTTTTATAATATATATTAAAAACTGATTTCATTTAAAAAATTATTTTAAAGCTTTATCTCATTTTTTAATATATAGAAAGCTCTATTTCATAAAAACTTTATCTTTTTATTACTGTTTTAAAAACCCTATCTTTTTCCTCTAATCTCTTAAAAATTTGATTCAAATTTTAGACTTCTTTCTTCAATTTGAATTTTAAAAACTTGCCTAAGATTAGGAGTTTAAAAATTTAAATTTTATGATTCTGATAGAGATTTTAAAAAATTTGAAGATCAAAACCCAGATTAAAAATTTGAAATTCAAACAAGCCCATTGGTTCATTTTTCCCTTAAAAATAACTCCTAAAGAAATTTATTTTTTTAAAAAAATTTAAATGGCCTGGACAAAATTGGGTAGCAACATACACCTTGTTAAATCATGGCGTAAAGTCGAAATATCATTTTAATGCTCGAAAAGACCTTAAGGTATTGGGTGTTAGACAAGAGCTATGGTTTGATAAGAATGGAAAATATCCTGTAGCAATCTAAACACTAACCAATCAAGGCAAGGTATTCCTAACAACTTTAAGGAACATCACAATTCCTGATGGTTATTCACACAACATTTCTAGGTGCATTGATGTGGATAATAATTAGTTGAATGGAATGCTAAAGAGTCATGATAGTCATGTTCTGATGCAACAATTCCTTCCGATTATCATGCAAATAGTTTTACCCACCGAGGTTTCAACAACATTGATTGAATTGTGCATATTTTTAGATAGTTGTGCCATAAAATGTTGTCTCCAACAAATTTAGACAAACTCTAAAAACAAATTATGCTTACTTTATGCCTATGGAGATGATTTCCCTCTATCATTCTTTATTATCTTGGTTCACTTGGTTGTTCATCTTGCTGAAGAAGCTAAGCTTGGAGGTCCTATCAATTATAGGTGGATGTATCCTATAGAGAGGCAATGCTTACATGATACATTTTCTTATAACTTACCAAGCTATGTTTTAGGATTATTATTAATTTTGTTTACTATGGATTCATAGGTATTTGGGGTTACTGAAATCGTATGTGACTAACAAAGCTAGGCATGAAAGATCTATAGTAGAAAGTTATCTAATGCAAGATATTTTAACGTTTTTCTCAAGGTATCTAAACAACATTGAAACAAGGTGGAATCAACCTACTCATGTCGATAATGGGCATGATGATACACAACCTACTTCACGGGCCACTAAATTATTTCCTCATGTAGGAAAACCAGTTGGTGGTTCTTCATATTTTACTCTAACATTCGTTGAAAAATTATAGGCCCATAGACATGTACTTACTAATTTATTTTCTTCTACAATGTTTAATTCAATAACCTTATATGTATAGGGAATTTAGAGATGTCATACAGAGGAAACTAAGGCGTCATGCTAGAAATGCTACTAATGTTGACAAGAAGGTTCATAGGGAATTTTTTAGTTGGTTTACAAGACATGTGAGTAAAACCCCAATAAAATTTAATTATTGTGTTTAGGGTTTGAGTGTGAATCATACTAGTGTTACTTATTGTGTTTTAGATATTCCAAGATGTCAACAATATTAGTAAATCAGATAAGAATGTCATTTATGTCTCGCCTATGGTCCTATGAACCAAGCTACAAGATACACAACGTATAATGTCAACGGATACAAGTTTTAAACCATGTCAAGAGATAGAAGACTTAATACCCAAAATTTTGATGTCTTTGGGTCATATTTGACTAGAAGTTACTCAAGTGTTGTTCATGTCCAAATGGTATGTGGAGAAGTTCCTTATTATGAGAAATTTATAGAAATTATTAAGCTTAACTACAATAGGATGTTCAAGGTACCTCTTTTCAAATATGAATGGGCTAATACCATTAATCCTAGAGACATAAAAAAGACAATTTAGGTTTCACTTCAATCAATTTTTTAAGATTAATCCATATTGGTGAATATAAGGATGATGAGTCTGTTGGTGTATACACTACGAGCTATTAATGTATCAATTTTAACTTATCAATAAAATTAGTATTTTCAGTTTTAGACTAATGCTATTTATCCTGGAATAATAGGTCATATGAGAATTATTCCTAAAATGTCCCTAATCAAGTATTTACATGGGGACATGTAAATACATTAAGATTAGTGTGTGAATGTACTGATGATTTGATCTCACAAATCATGGATATATGATATCAAGTCTTTACACGCGTACACATTAAGAGTAATGTTGTACTGGACAGTCCCACCATGAGAACGTTGCATGGATCGTTATATGAGTGTCATAAACGGTTCTCAATGTGATAATGGTATATAGTCCTTCGACCTGAAGTCACTATGATTCCTACATAAGGAGTTTATTGTTTTAATACAATCAAACGTTATCTGTAATAAGATGACCATAAAGATTGTGATTAGGCAACAGATAACTTATGCAGAGGGATGTGAGTGATGTAGATGGAATTTGTCTCTCCTATGTGACAAGAGTGATATCTATGAGCCACTTGATGGAGTGAGACTAATGAAATGCATGGCCATGCTAGGACGAATAAATATTAGATATTTATTCTGTAAAGTCTACTCTGGTATCAAGTAAAATGAATTGGGCCATACAAGGATGACGACGACCATGCCTTGGGCCCAATTAGATATCGTGACAAAAAGAATAAATATATAAAATAATTATCACTTATAGGTCATGTCGATGATAAATAATATTCAGACATAATGATGTATTGCTAGATACCGCTCTTATTTTATATTAATAATAAAATAGTTTATTATTAATATAACCGAATATTTTACCTATAGGGTCACACACATAGAGTAATCCCACCGAGGATAGTTTTATTTTAGTTGGACTGAAAATAAAACTATTTGGGCCTAACTCATTTAGAATGAGTCAGGAGCCCAATGTTTAATGAGAGCTCAGGTCAAGACCTAAGCCTATATATAGAACATGAGATGCTCATAGGTTGCGGCTCAGAAATTAGACCATAAACAAATTTTTGTACTAGCATTCGGAGCTTTGTTTTTCTGGTGGGAGTGCTCGTGTGGACTCCTAAGGGCGAAGCTACAATTGCTTCGATCGAGGAACTCGTTCTGCGTCTACAAGAGGCAAACCCTAGCTGAAATTTTAATTTAGCATAATGCCTTGAGACATTTGTGTTTGAAATTCTTTTGGGAATCCTTTGTGTTTCCGTTGCTTGACCCTAATGGGATTCCCTAACAGAGCCGTACATAAAAGCTTGTGAAGCTTAATTGGTTTTTTATGTAAAGGATGAGAAAGAAAGGGGTTGGAGTATACCTATTCATGTAAAGCTAAGAGACTTGTATGACAATGGTGATTTGGATAATGAAATGGTGGTATCTTATCAATCTTTTCCATCCAAGAATTTGAAATAAGTTTTTTTGGCCGATGTAATACCTATACAACTAGCCAGAGATAACGATGGCAACCCTTCAAATGTAGTTGTTATTGAAGATAATAATGGTGACAATGGCGACATGGTTCTATGATAGGTATCAATGTATACATTTGTTAGGTTTCACGTGTAGCATTTAACCCTAAGAGAAATATTCACCCTTTCTCTAATTATGAATTTTGGATTTAATATAATGTACACCTTGCTAACATTTTATTATTACAAGAATTCCTAGAAGAAATAGGTATGCTTCTAAGACTGTTTCGCATCTATCGACAAGTAGTAGTCAATATGCTAGTCAAGACAACTATTCTGCTCCGGCCAACTTCTAAACCATACCTGTAGTTCCACCCACACCACTTGTTCCACCCACACCTGTAGTTCCACCCTCTAGCCAAAACATACTTTCTGAACCACCCTCTAGCCAAAACACTGATCCCAATGCTCCTGTATCCCAATCTTCAAGATCCTCTTCTGATAGAAAGTCCCCAAAATTTTGGACGGTGAATGTGGTTGTTAAGTGATAAACTTTGAATGCATGTGTAAAAAATTTAATTTATTTAAACTAATTGAATATTTTTGCTTCACTAGTAGATACGGCTAGAGTGGTCAAAGAAGAGCGCTTGAGGGTAGGAGATGTCTTCAATCTCAATCCAGGGAAGATGGTGTGGTCTTAGAATTTAATGAGGTTGGCCAATGGGTTAGAGAGTCAGGTGACCTATTTAGGGGATTTTTTTGAGATGTTGCTTCTAGTTGTAGTGCGTTCCCGATTTCTTATGATAATTGGCATCAAGTCTCTAAACTTCATAAGGACCATGCATTGTACACGAAAATATTGATATATTTGAATTTCTCCTGGTTATTTGTATCTATAATTGGTTTTGTATATTACTAAGTTGTTTGGTTTTAATATTGAAGGGTAAATTCACAATGAATAAAGGCCATAAACACATTATTATGAAAAAAATTGGAAAGATTTGGAAGGACAATCGTTGTGGCATGTATAACCAATGTTATGATAAGATACGGACGTTGCAAGAAAATCTAAAGATGTCCTAATGGGGTTCCCATAGAACAATGGGTGACTTTCTTAACATACAAGAACAAACCCGAGACTAAGGTAATGTAGTCATAAATATAATGATTTGTGTAAATTAAAGTATGCTATCTATTTCCTGCAACCTTGGATATATTATGGCTTCAATTATAGTAACTTGTGTGAATGAATATGTTGATGTCTGTGTGAATTAAAGTATGTTATCTTTGCTTTTTAATTTTGTTGACTAATTAATCAATTGTTGTGAGAACTTAATAAGGGAATTTACCATTTTGTAGGCCAGGCTGGCATCTTTAGATATTCTCTAATTTTTTGGTTTACTGCTACTACGCTAGATATTGGTTTTGTTTTGTTTTACTTTTGTGGGCTTTTGTTAATTACTGGTTGTGGGTGGGGTAATGAGGGGTTGTTTTTATTATAGTTTGTTTAAATATTGAAATCAGGTGTAGTGGTACATTGGATTCTGGAACATGTTATAGAGAGAAAAAGTCAATGGTAACTGGTAATACAGGTATGAGTTGGTTGTCAGAAATAAAGAAGTGGCAGATTATATTTCACTATAGTGAATCGTGGCTGTCATCATGCTTAATACTGAGAACTATTGTATTTTCCTTCTTCATTGAGACATTTTTTGTCCGAGGAACAATTTTTTCTAGTGGCCTATCAAGTTTACCTACAACCGGCTTTCTCTAAGATCTGTTCACTCTACACATTATGCTTGTATCATTTTGTGTTGATTTTTAAGATATTGATTCTGATTATAGAATTACTTTTATTAAATATTTAAGATATTTGAATTAAGTTTTGAATGTTTATTTGTGACTTGTGACTCTTGTGACAATGACTTTTTAATTCTGATTACTAGTTATAAAATATGATTTGATTATGTATATATTATGCATCATTGACCACTCTGTTTTTTCTGCTATAGTTTTAATAAATAAATAGACTAGCTTTTCCTGGATTTTCTAATGCAATAAAGTTGTTTTACTATTATAAAGTTGTTTCCAATGCTATAAAGTTCTTGGCTCACAGTTTTCATAGCTTTAAAGCTTGTTTCATTTTACTTTCTTGTTATTTAAAACACATATGAGCAATGACTATACAAATTGTTTATGCTTTTTGGGGTTCTTTTATTAAGATATGTTGCTATTTGTAAACTAATAAATGTATATGTGTATGTATATTGGTATATGGATAATTAATTTGGATCTCATGCAAATCTAGGAAACCCAAGAAGGGTGTTGTTATAGCAGAGGGGGGAAATGTTTTTATTACTTTTCTATTACTCACAAGAGGAAAGATAAATCATTTGTGAGCTTGGAGGCTAGGGATCTTTGTAACACACCGGTTTTCTAGACTTGGATCCTGATGTAATCAAGATAATAATTAATGAAAATGCGACTAAATTTTTCGCGTTCGAAATCAACATCAAGACCCAAACCACTGAAGAGTGAGATTTATCAACCTATGACTGGATCGATAACTAATTCGCCCATAACGATATACAAAATAGTAGAGTTTACAGCGGAAGACAAATGTGTATACTGGGCATACGCCTAGTCTCATATATGATGATATAAGAAAAGGCTCGGCAGGGCATGCAATCACCTAACAGAAACCTATTAGATCATAACCCATTCACACACTTACAACAGACACATGCATTGCCTAAGATATAAATATAAATATACATATACATCCGGGGTCAGGCCCTAACTATCACCACTGTCCATATCTCATAATTGGTCTGCTTATTCACCTATTGGCATTAATCCAAACACCACCATCATCAATGTATATTGTTCAAGTTCAATTCCCCAAGTACTCATTAAATCATCACTTATGTACTAATACATATGTTCACCATTCATGCATTCACGATTATCTTATACATGACCAAAATCACTAAATCATCAATGTCATCATATACAATTTATTCATTACATTAAAATTCACAAATGATGCCGGCCAAGGCACTTCCACTACCACTATTTACCTTCGCCAAAAGCTTCAATACAAAAATCTCATCTCATCCCATGACAACCCTGCATGACCATGCTAAAAAGGAGACCACACGGGAGAGTGAGTTATACATTCAAAATGATGAATATAATATATTGTGATTAAGTGTACATGCATTCATTCATCATGTGTGCTTTGCTATAAAATTACTAAATCATCATTCAATCATCATCACATTGTTATAAAATGCATACAAGCCTCATGAATCACAATTGACAACATAAGCAAGCACAAGCACATACACATCGCATTGCCACTTATCATCAATGGCATTCCCAATTCATCATCATTAATTTATTAAATCTTTACTCAATTCCTCCTCGCAAGGGGTTGTTCATCTCTCATGGTCATCCCATCTCAAATGCCATGCACCTATGGGTAATGCATATGTCAACTATTTGATAATGTATATGCACGGATCCGATTTTGTTTCAACAGGTGATCGCAACCACCACATCATTCATTCACATGAGTTTCCTACCTCGCAAGGGGTACTTCCTTTAGCAGCCTCGCAAGGTGCTTTCTTGTGATCGCAACCACGTTCAATAATTCATATTGGTTTCCCGCCTCGCAAGGGGTACTCCCGCCTCGTGATCGCAACCACAGGCATCATAGGAACTCACAAGCCCTTTTCATTTAAATTACCAAGTAATCACAACCACTGGCTTATCATCATACCATGGTCCCCGCAGGGCCTTTCATTTCAACAACCTGGTGATTGCAACCACCGGCTTAATATCATATCATCATCAAGTTGGTTTCCCGCCTCGCAAGGGGTACTCCCTTTATAAAATCCTGCAGGATCTTTCATCATTGTGATCGCAACCACATTTCAATGTTATGCCATGCCATGAATGCAAAATACAATAATGCATATGCTAATCAACCTCGCAAGGATACCTCACCCCTCACATAGGGTATATTTTAATTCATCATTTTCAATCAAGAGCATACAATCATTTACAAAGCCCCTCAAGGCATTTTATTAACATACTTGGCATCTCAGTGGCTACAATATCATTTCATAACAATCCACACATATAAATCAACAAGGCATGATAACAGCACATTTCAAGTTCGTAGCATCACATGCTAGCCAATACAATTTCAGTTACATACACAAGATTTCACACAATTCATCATTAATATTCGTTAGGATTCTCATCTCATTCATTATTGCCATCGCTTCTTAACTAGTGTGGTAATACAACCATTCATTAATGCAACTCAACCCCACATACAAGTCTACACTTGTATCAACATCAATGGCATTACCATCATTAATAATCTAAATCAGCCTCACTAGACATTATCCTTAAGAAAGGAAAAGATTTACTTCACCATCTCACATATTTTCTCTAATTTATCAACTTACAAGGCACACTAGGTCTTTCCATTACTCATTCGTTGATTTCAAAATCACTCAAGGGTATATTTCATAATCCTCTTCATCCTATTCTCATTAACATCATTCCATTTTTTTTGTGGTGGAAATATCACAAATATAGCATCTCAATATATCAATCAATCCCAATCATCACCATGTTACATTATCTCCATATACCCCTCATGTATCTCTTTAAGCATCTCACAAGATAAGGAAGAGGGGCCCAACATCGGAAGAATAGAGAAAACAGCATAAAATTTCATGTTGGGCCACTCGCTTGAGCGAGTCCCTACTCGCTTAAGCGAGATTGGAATGGGATGCTTGAGCGCGCCCAAAACTTCATTGAGCGAGAGGGTTTTCCAAGTATCAGGCTCGATCTCGCTTGAGCAAGCCACTCTTGCTTGAGCGAGACTAACATAGCTCGCTTAGGCGAGCTCCTTTGCGTAAGCGAAAGTCGTCTAGTAGCGTCTCCACGCCCGTTCGCTCGAGCGAGGCTTCCCCAGGTCAGCCACTCGCTCAGGTGAAAATACTTCAGTGACTATTTCCACAAACACTCGCTTGAGCGAGATTCCCTTCAACAGGCCACTCGCTTGAGCGAAAACGTTTAGCACCTCATCAAGGCTGGCTCACTTGAGCGAGATCCAGCTTGCCTCATTATTCGCTTGAGCAAAATTCACCCAGTATCATTTCCTTTCACGCTCGTTCAAGCGCGGCCACACCCGCTTGAGCGAGATTCGTCCAGTGTCTCTTCTACTCGTCCCCCATACACGTCTCGCTTGAGCGAGACACTCACTCGCCTGAGCGAGATTGGGCCAGAGGCTATAATCCTGGTACAAGGGATTCTCGCTTGAGCTAGATCATTAGGTCTTATACAGAAACGTAAATTCTCATAACTCAATATGTGAGATCTCATTCTAAGTCAATTTAATCACATCCAACACATAATATACATCACATGAGGCATATAAGACTTGCTCTAAACATTCATACTCAGAAATTCTCATCCCAAATCATTAATCACACATTAAAATCACATTTATCATCATCACACACATATATATATATATATCCATAACAATCATCACATTGTCTCACACACCATCCTCGATAATCATCAAATTGCCATTCATATTATCTCAATAACTACATGGCAAGGCAATCATGAGTACACGACACGTACAACAATCACTATCAATCTACTCATGCAATTTGAATGTAAACTCCTCTCCTACCTCGAAGGATGAGCCACAACCAAATGCACGCTCCGAATGCTCCACCACATAATTCGGAACACAATCTACATATCACATACATATACATTCATACAATTAATAACTATCTCAAGACATCATCATATTTCTAAACAATGCTAGCTTATCATAAAGCTCAATATCAAGTCTTAGACTTGTTAAAACACCTATTCTCATACTCGTGTTAGGCTTCGGGAATTCCTTTCCCAAAACCATGATTCTCTAAATCTCAAAGGGCTAATCATACCAACAACAACCACATCTCTTTCACCATCATTTAAACCGTCCATTTGCCATTTAAATTCATCATGAGCCTTCTAGCTCCTTTCAAGTGGCTCACATCATGACTTAACGACTCATTAAATCAAACATCCATTTCATTAATCCATCACTCTTGGTCATCTACCATTATCATTATTACCATAATAACAACATCACACATTGAACATCATATATTCATTTTCAAAATCAATTCCTCTACTCAACCATATACATGTATACTGACATGCTCACATCTTCCGAAGCTCAAGATAGGGACCTCATTAAAATCCACTCATCTCAATAATCATACCAAACATTTTCAAACACTATCTTTATCCACAAAACTATTCTCATGACAACCACATCATTAATTTCACCCTCTATGCCAAAAGCCCCAATCACCAACACTTAGGGTTTTTATCAAAACTCAATAACCATTTTTAATAACCATCAATCTTCATCATTAACAACACCCACACGCACATTATCATGGGTTCTCATTAACAATCATTTTTCATGGCATTATTACCCATTTCCCCCAATTCTAAAGTTAGGGTTCCTTTAAAAATCCAACAACACCATAAATCATCATTTTCTACCATTAAAATCACTAATTTTGTATACCCCATTAAAGGCTCATAAAACTTGCATTTAAAACCACCCCACCTTAGGGTTTTCCATAATAATGGCTTCTACTAATAACCCACATACATAAACCATTCTCCCAACACCTAAAACTCATAACCAAAGGTTCAAGCTCTTGAAAAATGGTAAGAAGCTTACCTCATGAGAAGAAAAGGGACAGCTCCTAAGAGAGGGGGAGAGCCACACGAAATTCCAAGGAGAAGGAGGAGAGCTCCAAGTCATCACCATTTCCTTCTTGCCCAATGAAAGAAATGAAAATGGGGAGGAAGATAAGCACCCACCACTTAGGGTTTTTAGAGAAGAAAAGATGAAGAGGAAATGAAAGTGAGGAGGAAGAAGAATGAATACCAAAAGAGAAGGAGAAAGTGGCATGAAACATAAGAGAGGAAGGAGAGTTTGTTTTTAAGTTTTTACCTCTTATTAAAATTTTACCGTTTTATAATGTATAGGACCACCATTCAGGCTCAATACTTTATCCAAAAATTATTCCGAATATAGATTCGGATTCCCAATAATATCCTCAACAGCCCTGACCAACGGTATCTCAATCGGATATACTTAGTCTGACGCCCATATTTTAAGCGGGTGAAATTTTATCTCATTTAGTCTCAATAAATTATAATTTTTCATAATAAATCCTAATTTAATCACTCTAATATTTTTGGGACACTCATTAACTCATTCATAATTATTTACTATTTATTCCTTCTATTTAATTATTTCTATAAAAATTCAGGATGTTACAATCTTCATGCAAGTACAAAACAGATTATTAATTACATGTTTATTTTTAATTTTAACAGATTATTCTTATAAATTATTTAAGTAGATTATAGGCATAATTGATCATTAATTATCACTACTAAGAAAAGGCCATTCAACGATGGCCCTAAGCTTTCGCTAACACATATGAAATCCGTCGCTAAGTGGATTAGCGATGAAAATTTTGACGGCATGGAAGTCGTCGCTACAGGGATCGTCGTTGACATAACAACGACAGAAGCCCCCCGCCGCAGAATTAGTGACAGTGTAACATCGTCGCTACATTAGTCCCATGGTTGGTAACAAACCTCGTCGCTAGTGTCACACTTCAACAACCACTGTTTCCCGTTGCTAGTTTCACACTATAAGGACCACATTTTATCTTTCGCTAGTGTCACACTTCAGTGACCATTCTTTCTCGTTGCTAGTTTCACACTGTAGTGGCCACAGTAACCCATTGCTAGTGTTATAGTTCAGCAACCATCGTTTACCTGTCGCTAGTTTTACACAATAGCAGCCACCAGTTTGCCGTCACTAGTTTCACACTGTAGCAACCATTGTCGCTAGTTCTTATATGCTCTACCTTTTTATCATAGAACAAATTAGATGTGGAATGTGAAGAGACCTCAAATGATGAGGAGACATATTTGAATGCCTTTGGACTAGAGCACCTGGGACGGGTTCGGGGCATGGGATTTGGTGTTTGCCCTTCTCAAGTCTTTAAAATAACAAGTAATAAATCTGGGGACAGTACAAGCTCCTTACCATCGAATGGAAGATTCAAAGAGTTGGAAGATAAGATGAAGCATTTAGAAGCCCATCTAGAAGCAAGGAACGAAAGGATGAAGCTCATTGAAGAAATGATGAAGGTTTTTGAAGAACAAATGGTCTGTGTGGTGCATAAATTTCGAGGACAGGCTTATTTTCCATCTTAACATGATAATCAGGTATAATATACAAGTTGTTGGGTGTTTATATGACATGTCACTTAATATGTTCCATTTGTTATAGATTAATTTTCTAAATTATATTTTTAATGCATAACAATAACTTATATTTTATTTATTTTAATTTTAGAAAGAAGGATCACCTGCATAAGCCAGACCCTCTTCCTTAGCTAGTCATCAACCTTAGTTACTTTATGTTACATATTGACTTGACTATATATATATATAAGTTTATTGATTTATAGATGTATAACTTTTAGTACATTAATTACGTGTAATTGGGTTAAGACCTATTGACTTTGTGATTAATATAATTACTATTGAGTATATTGATCTTGTAATTATATTTATAGAAATTTAGTTTATCCTATTTGTATATTGATAATCAAATTAATTTATATATTAAAATTTATTTTTATATAGATAAATATCTAAGACACTAATATATGAAATATAATATCACTACTAGGAAAACCCCTGATAGCTACTCCAAGTTAGCGACTAACGCATGTCGTCGCTATTTAACGACTGTGTTAGCGACCACAACATGAAAAAAGGACCTTGAAGACAAAAGTTAGTGACCACATCAGTGACTAACAGAACCTCGCCACTAAAATTGGCAGACAACCGTCCCTAAATTTGTCACTAAGGCAGACGCATCACTGATCCAATTGCTATATTTTACCTCCTTCCAATTTTTTTGTTTCCCTCCAATGTTTTTGTTGGCACCTAATTTAGCGATGGCTACCTTTTGGCACCAACAAAAACCTTGGAGGGAAACTAAAAAATTGGAGGAGGTAAAACATAGCGACGGTATTGATAGTCATCGCTATGTTTGACTAGATTAGCGACATAGTCATCTCGTCATTACCTTTTACACACCAACAAAAACCTTGGAGGGGAAACCAAAAATTGGAGAAAGGTCAAATGTAGTGACGGATGTGGTCGTCGGTAGAAATGTCAAGGTAGCAACGGTATTGAGGTCGTCGCTAGAAATGTCAAGGTAGCGACGGAGTAATGGCGTTGCTAGTTAGGCCAAGATAGCGACGACCGTCATAAGCATCGCTACATGTCAACTTTTTTTAGGTGTTAACGACGTGTTGATAGTCATTGCTAATCTTATAACTTATTCGACCCATTACAATAAAAAGTGTTGATAGTCATGTCTAAGGTTGGGTGGAACCGCAAACATTGATGTAGAACAACACTAATGTCTACGGTTATTAAAGGAAACACTGACAATAGTTTTTTTTTGCGGTTTATAGTATACACCGCTGACGTTAGTCAAGCGTTGATAGTTTCTCTTTGTGGTTCATAGTATAAACTGCTGACATTAGTCTTTCAAACTAATTAAATATGATGCGGAACAGCCCCCCGATGCGTTTGTGATGTTTTAATTTCAAAAGTCCCTTTTTTGTTTCTTTCTCTCTATTTTCAGTTGCTCCTTGATTCCCTCTCTCAATTTTCAGTTGCTCCTTGTTTCCCTCTCTCTATTTTCAACTGCTCCCTTCCCTGTTCATGCGTTCTAATGTGCTGTTTGTGGTCTATAACAAGCTTTATTTTGGCATGTAGTGATTATGGTCCATCTACATCTCCCTTTCTTTTCTTCAAGGTGAGTTCTTTGTAGTATTATGTGATAAATCAGAAATTTTTTTAGTAGCTACAGTGTTTTTAAGATACCCCTGTTTATGAAGCATGTAGAGTTTGAACAAAAAATGCTCATTATGCCAAAAATCATGTTCATTGGTTAATATTTCTGCACTGATTTCATTTTGGCATGTAGTGATTGTGGTCCATCTACATCTCCCTCTCTTTTCTTCAAGGTAAGTTCTTTATATTATTATGTGATAAATCAAAATTCTTTTAGTAGCTATAGTGTTTTTGAGATACCCCTCTTTATGAAGCATGTAGAGTTCAAACAAAAAATGTTCATTATGCTAAAAATCATGTTCATTGGTCAATATTTCTTCATTGATTTACAATATTTATGTATGCTAAGATTTCTATTGTAATAAGCAAGTAGCATCCAAAAGCAAAATAATAGTCACATTAAAAAATACCCAATATTTAAAAAGTAGTCTTTAGAATAAAAATGTCATGATAGCAAGTAGTAGTAGTCACATTTCTTGGCCTTCATCCTTGTAACAAATTCTATATTATATCATTTAGTATGAATTATTGTAGTATGCAATATAGGTACATGAAACTAAACTCATTTTAAAAAATTGTTAGTTGGTGTTTTACTTTTTTAGGTAATGATATTGTTATATCTATAGTTCTAAAACTATTTGTGTAAAAATTAGTTTATTATAATATTTAATATAGGTTTAGTAAATTAAAAAAACTAAAATTGAAAAAATCAAATATTGTCTATAGTTATAGACTATTATTTACGGTTCCTTACCACAACCGCAGACATTGTTTGACTATTATTTGTGGTTCCGCACTATAACCGCAAACATTGTGTTACTATTATCTGCGGTTCCGCACTACAACCGCTTACATAGCCAATGTCAGTGGTTTGAGTGTTGACGTTGTTTTTAGTGCTATTGTCAGCCTATTATTTTCTACACTTGTACCACTGACAATAGCCATAACGGAACTGCTGACAAAGGCCTTTTTGTAGTAATGACCTCAACCTTTCCCCTCCGCCAGTTTCTCGAGCCCTAAACCCCTTCTTCTTCTATGCCCCATTTGCTCCTCCCTCTGTTCCACTCTCTCGATGATCGTGTCCCTTCTGATGACATCCCTCTCGTCGTTCTCCATGGGCTCCCTCATTTTCGTTAAGGACGTTGTTTGCTATCCACTTCCCTCTGTCCTCACCGTCGTCCACCACCGCGAGCCACTTCTGTACCCACAGGTAATGTATATTGCTTTCATGTTATAATTATTATTTATTTTTTACTTTCATCAATAAGAGAATATTTTCTATCTTATTTCATTTAAAGTATAAGACTATTAGTATATAATCATGTACTCCCCTAGCCACCTATCTAAAAATTTGATTATTATGAACAATGTTTTGGACTAGGACTAGTATATTTAACAAAAGTTTCCTTTATCATGTCTTCTATTCCAAATGAAATATAATAAGAATGCCACTCAATATCTAAAAATTGGATGATATATGGCAACTTAAGAAAACAAAACTCAGCTAAAAGTGACATTAGACATCTAACTAAAATTGATTATGCTGAATGCCAATATTTTCTTCTAATTCTTTTCTCTTACAATCAGGCATAGAAAAATATTGTGCACATACAATCAGGCATAGAAAATAGAACATATAAAGAAAAAATGTTTCTTCAATGACTAAGAACTTAACAAAGCGATCTCAACAAAGGTAGTTGTCCACTTTGACTAATGCGGTTTAGGAGGGTGAATGAGGACTATGAGATTGAAAAACAGGCATCTTTTGGATCATCTTCACTATCATCCTACTGTAAAAGTTCACAAAAATTCTGTCATTAATTATGACTAAATCACTACATATTTAATAATAATCACTGCATATTTAATAACCAATCTCAAAAGTCAAAAGTGTGTATAACCATATTCTATTATTGATGCTCAGGGAAGAGAGACAAGGCAAAACAGCATTGTAGAATGCCATACTAGGATTTAAGGTATGTGGAGCAAGCAAAAACAGAAAGAATTTGTTGTAGTTTTTGGATATTTTAGTATTTTAAGACTATAGATAATTTTTAATTAAGGTCACCACGTGCAGGGAATAAAACAAGCTAGGTTTGTTTATTCAACCATACGTAATAGCTATTTACATCGCCTGCACAAATTTACATCAGATATTTAAACAATTCCAATTATTTGCCCTCCACAACAAACTCATACTATTTCTGATTCATCCATCAAAACAGAAAAGAAAAGGATCAACAACTAGACTGCTATATTTACAAAAACTGAGATACAAGATGTACAGATGAATAAAGTGCTTAGAAAATGAATAAATGAAAAAGAAGTTAAAATATGCTTGATTCCCTAGTAAGCAAACCAAAATCACGTTTATGAACTAAGAATAGTGATGCTAAAATCTCGAGTCATTAATTTGATATGAAAATCTTAGTAAAGAAAATGTGACTCTCGGATTTACACTTATGGCAAGCGCACCAGTCGTTAAAATTGTAGAATATTTGATATTCCCATAGGGATTGTGGTAAGTACCTCAATCTAGGACTAGTACAAGCTGAACCAACACGAAATACAGGTAGTTCATTCGGTTTTTATGATTTTAATGTTTTCTAGTTGTTTTTGGTATTTTCAGAAACAGAGTTAAGATGAATATGAAAAGTGATTAAAAGAAAGCAGGTCAGGATTGCTTCAGCTCACAATTTCCTCAAGAAACAAGCAATTAAGTATAATCGAACTTCACAATCTAGAGGACAATCCGCTTGTGGTTATTCCCTAATTCCTTAGGTGAAAAACACTAATCCTTAAGCAATGAACCTTAATTCCTTAAGTGCTCGATTAACCTAAGAATCTAATGCGAAATTGGAGGTTGAACTCTAACTATTCACCTAAATTGATTAGGCCTGAACTAGTTAGAAAGCTGGAAGTTACCTAAGCTTCAGCCATGATTCCTCACTGGTGAAGTTCTTCATCGGTTCTGGATTTGTCAATCCAGCGATTCTGCTCCACTCCTCAGCTTGTTCGCCTCAGGATCTAGAAGTCGATCTACTTGCTCACAGCTTCAAGAATCCATTACTAACCTTCGCAATCCCAACCTTAGGGATTTAGAACTCCATTCACTTCGGTTCCATCGAAGAATTGTGGAACGTCATGGAGGAGAGGATTAGAGAGAGAAAGATGTGTAGTGAGATGTTCGAAATGTGTAATGAATGTTCTCCATTCTGTTATTTCGTATATGTGTGTCTGTGTGTCTTTGTGTGTTTGTTACATAATATGTACAATCTATATATATGTTTCTACCTAACTTAACTAACTTAACTAATAACTTAGAAAACTTAAGTTAACGACTAAACTACTAGTTACACAGTTTACAGAGTAACCAACTAATTACAGCTCAGCTCTTAACAGGATCCAGCTCAGCCTTAGCTAATTTACAGCGCAGCACCAGCTAATTGACAGTTCACTACTTAAGTTACTAAGGTTGCAGCAGTAGAGAAGAAGGCAATGGAAGCGGAAACAGTACTGCACCAGGTGTGTGTTGTTGGAGGGAAGAAATAGGGTTTAAGTTACTGCTTTTTTGCTTCAGCTATTGGGTTTTCGCTTGAGCTGATTAACTCTCGCTTGGGCGAGCTCGGGAATTGTACTGCAGTGTTGCTTCGTCGCTTAAGCGTTATGGCGAAGCTTGGGCGAATTGAAAATATGTAATGCAGAATGGCTTTCTCGCTCAAGCGTGATAGAGTAGCTTAGGCGAAAGGTGATGTTTTGAGGTCACGCTTGAGCGAAGGCTTGCTTACTTGAGCGAATTTTGACCCTCGCCTGAGCGAATTAAACTATCGCTTAAGCGAATTATCTTTTCAATCAACATTTCTGAAATGGACGCTCGGGTTTTTGTAATTTTCAATCGGTTCCTTGTTCTCTTTTGGAGTCCGTCTCTTGGAAATCTTTGCAGTCAACTTTTCGTTAATTCTTTTCAGTCAAGGGAACCACTTCTGGGTGAAAATTCCGAGTGAAAACACCATTGAAAGACTCATTTCCGAGTCAAACCTTGCCAATTGCTTCTTTTTCGAGTGGCAATCTCTATGATTACAGTATACCGAGTGCATAGACTCAGTCAGGGATATAACTGATGCAATCCGAGTAAGTTTGTTCAAGTTAGACCTCCCTAATAAGATAGAAGATAGCAATCCGAGTAGGTTGAGAGCCATTTTGAGTAAGGCTAAATATGTAGCCTTTCCGAGTGAATGGGTTTGAATATTACCGAGTAAGATATACTCGAGTGGGAAAATAATACTGAGTGAAATATGTGTGTAGGAATGAATTTGGATATTCCCGAGTATAAAATCCGAGGGAAGATTGGTTGTAATGACTTAGATTAGAAAATTTCTAAGTATATGATAAACCGAATGAATGATCCATATATATATCCGAGTGGATAGGGTTAGAACAAGTCTGAGTTGGACTTAGCGAAATGATATTCCCGAGTAGATAAAATAATGGGTAATCTGAGGGTTAAGTATGAAATAAACCCGAGTAAATGAAACCCTCTAAGTGATGTTTGAACAGTTCTAAATAAACAAGAATTTATTAGGTCTGAATGAGAACCCCGAGTGAATGAATGCATATGTGTTTTATGTTGAGTTGATGCTTTCTACCGACTGAAATGTGTTGTCAAAATTATTTGGGAAGTATTGATGGGAGAAATAGTGATTTAGTTAAGGATTCTGAGTGATTATATATGGATATTGTGAGGTTAAGGAATTACTTGGCTTGAATATGAGTGGTGATAAATGAATAATACTAAGTGAACAGATACCGAGTGAAGAATGGTAGTGGGAGTCCGTTTCGAGCGAATTATAGAATGCACAGAGCCATTCCGAGTGAGTCTAAGGTGTTATGAAATCCTGAGTGAAAAGTGATTTGATGTTAAGTTGACTAAGGGATGATTTGGTTGAGTGATAAATAGATAAGAATAGATTGTTTACCGAATGGAAATCCTGAGTGAGTCCGAGTAAAGAGGATCCGACTGAGTCCAGAAGAAATCCGACCTAGGGAGGAGAAATCCGACTAAATGTTTCAAGAAGAAACAATCATGAGTGAGGACCAAGAGAGACGAGTCGGTTTTGTATTAATGTACAAAGTGGAAAACCAAACAAAGACAAGGCGGTTTTAGAAACATTTAGCCGAGTGACAGATTGAACCACTGTGGAACCAGTCTGGAATGAATTAGCCGAGTGAAAGACCAAGTAAAATAGGAGTTAGCACTGATTGATTTTACCGAGTGAGAAAGCAAGTGTTGAGTCAGTTTTAGAAGAATTCCGAGCTAGGTATTCATCAAAACCTACCTCTTTCACAGACGGTGTCCATCAAATCCCTCACATACCGTCCTCTATTTCTTTACTCCACACCGGCTAGCTACTAAGGAAGCTGTTCTTGAACCGGTGTGCACACCAAACAATTCTGAGGCGGCGTTCACCAAAACCGACCTCTTCGTAGCCTCACAACAACCGTCCTTCCACACCACAACACCGCCTTCTTGCATGGACGTTGTCCCTCAAATCACTACACACCGCCCTTCATTATTACACACCGTCTTTCCCTTCATTCAATACCGCCCTCACACTCAACACCGCCCTCATGCATGCAATACCGACCTCTTCAAATCCTCCAACACCAAACACCTTTTAATTTCCACTTCAGCTAGTGATCAGCCCACTTAATCATATAAAACCAAGAATGATTGGCACAACGAACCAATCACAGGAGAAAGTTGCATCCATTATAATATCTTTATATATTTTATTCCAATCAAATGCAAAGCTGACTGTGAAAGGAGTCAAAAAGGCTCCATTATTCCACCTAATTCTCCAACCAATGTTTCCACTTAGTTTCCCACTAACTCTCATTATTTAGCCCAGTACTATGTCTCTAAGAACACACATACACGAAACATAACCACAGACATACTTCTGTTATCATTTCCTCTTCCTGCAAGCTCTCTCTCTCAATTTCTTTCCTCTCTCACTCGAATTTGAAGCAGGACAGTGAAGGGAACCTCTTTCTTTCCATCCAGGAACTTCATTGAGGTAAGGGGGTATATTCTTGGGTGCTCTATGGGAAAACCGAGTGAAGGAAAGGGTTAAGGAACTCGTTCCTCACCTTTCCAAGACAGATTCAGTGTTGTGTGAATTAAATGCCTTAATTGTTATTATTTGTATTTATATATATATATATATATTTATTATTAAATGCATATAATCAGTGATGAATTGTGAAATGATATGTACTGTATTGGACTGAAAATACTAAGAATCATGGGTACCGTGTGATTTCCAGTGAAAAATTATGAATAGAAGATGGATTTAATGATAACAGGCTCTGTTTTATGTTAATCCGACCGGTTTTACATCTATACAACTCGGTTTTACTTGGTTTCAATCGGATTCAACCTTAACTGAATGTATTTTATTCTGATAGAACAATTCTTCACTCGGTAAACAACCTAATTTCACTCAAAAAACATTTCCTAGTAAATTTTCACTCGGAAAATATATTATTTTCACTCAGAAAACTCCTTTGTGACTGATGTCACTCGGAATCGTATTTTACTATACTCAAAAATTCATTTTTTACTCGGTTTCACCAACGATTTCACTCATGAAACTCTTTCTTACTGATTCCACTCGGAAATTATATTTTAATTCACTCAGAAATTTATTTCACTCAGAATTTAAGTTATTTCATTAAGAAAATACTTTTCAGTTTTTGTTTCACTCGGAAAACTATGTTTTTAATGTTTTTCGCTTGGATTTTCATTTAGAAGCTATTCTTTAATACTTTTTAAACTATTGGGAATATATAATTATTATTATCATTCTTATTCTATTATTATTATTATTCTAATTATTATCAATCTTAATATTGTTATTATTATTGTTAGTTTTATTGTTATTAACATTGTTAACGTCTTAATTATGAGTAATTACATAAAGAATATATTATTTTACTCTTTATACAAAATATAATTTTAACCAAGATATAATAGATACATTTCTAAAATAATAAACGAATATCTTACAATGTTTAAATAATTGATGGAATTCAAAGAACTTGGGAATGATATGATGAGACTGGAAACACATAAGATACCCAAGGAATCAATTGATAAAATAAATGCATTTCGCATCATGAAAATATTCTTGAAGAAGAAAAACCTCTAGAGCATACACTTGGTACAGTGGAGGACACTCACGTTCGATCTCCATGAAGAATCTTGGAAGTACAACTGGAACGGCAACCCAATGGCATCAGAGTCGCGCCTGATAGCCGGGTGAGACGATGCAATTCTAGTGTACTTTGACTAAATGACGGAGTGTAACTATGATCGTAGGGATCCAAGTTCCAAAAATATTTAAATCAATGATGAGAACCAATGAGTTCATTTGTACCATATAGAACTTGGGCCGACCCTGATCGCTCTAGATGATTGGAATGGTGATATTCCATAGAATAAGAAGAAGAAATGATTTATTGGGCCCACATGCATCATGAGACTTAATCAAAGATAAATCATAATAAATTTGAACTGGTCTGGACCGGGGTCTAGGATCCGGTGTGGGACCAGCCACAAGAGTATAGGTGTATTTAGGGTTTGCACACCGGAACAGTGTATATCCGATGTATTAATCCGGTCTCTCAGTGGGAGAGGCCGGTCTTGTTGTCCTGGAGATCCTTCACACCAACATTTCGCGTTGTAGGGGGGCGAAAGGTGGTGCCACCTACGAAGATTCTCCGACGCTCAAGTTAGAAGAGTGTAAGAACTCAGTGAATGCTCAAGCGAAGTAACAGTAAAGTGTGAGATAGAACAACGATACCATGCATGTGTATTGAAACGAGCTATTTATAGTTGTACGTGAGAAAATGAGTCGTTGGGTACAGGTGGGTCCCTTAGCTCTGATAGCGTGTACATTATGTCAATCAGGGTGGCTCAACTTTCAGAATGTGTCAGAAGGGTAGGTCAATTATCAGAGTACGATCCTCTAGGAAGAGGGGAGGATAATCACCTTTTCCGCATAATCTGCTGACACATCCACTTGCTTTCTGAGGCTATTGATGTGACATATTTTGCTACATACAGTGTCTTTGCTGATAAGTTATTAGGGGCTCTTATCTTGCTGTGACTGAAAAGCCAACAGTTATATAAATGTCCTGTGAAAATGAACAAAGAACCGTTATGGAGAAAATAAATGATGCAGTCGTGAGATGAGGACGGACGGCCAGACATCGGATATCCGGTGTGGTAACGTTGAACCAGGACACCGGTTTTCCTTATATGAGGTCACTCTGACGTCACAAGAATAGGGGCCGGTATCCAGACCGGATCATCTATCCCCTAGCTTGTATGAGGGACTGTTAAGTTGCTCATATGAGCTACACAACTCTTAGAGAAATCTGGATGCCGGTAATACATTCTGGAAAGTCTCTGGGAGCTCTGTGACATCCGCTCTAATAGACGGGTGACCGTTCTTCTCGCGTTGTGTACAACGGATTCAGACAGCATAAATAAGTAACGGAAATCCCAAGAGTCTTTGAGAATCGAAACCCTTGGTATTCGAAAAGTGGTTGGGAGGCATTAAATACGCATGGCATGATTGGACAGTAAATGCGTTTTTTACGTACGAGCCATCATTACCCAAGAGTGTAACCGTCGATTGGGCTTATTGGGCCTGGATTCAAACTGAATGGGGGCCCATTTTGCCAAAATGTTTACTGAAACGTTACCATTTTCGCGCCCGTATGTGACGAAACGACGGAGTCGTTTCAATTTGAAGAGGTTGCGTTTTGATGCAAGCCTTGTGACCTTCAACGAAACACTGTGCTTCTTCGTTACCTATAAAAGGAACTCTTAGCAGATTTTGGAATCCACTCTTGTTTTCAAGCTTAGTGAAACTCTGCTCAAATTTCTTTGGAATTTCTCTGTCGTCTTCAAACTTCTCAAAGATCTTCTTCCTTTAGGTAACCTCCCTTTCCTTCAACTCCTTGCAATTTTAGTTCATTCTATTTCCGCCATGCGCCCTAGAGCAGGCCACGCTGGTCCTTCAAACAGGGGGAGTTCTGGCTCTCGTGCCCCCCTTAGCCACCGTGGTGGGAGGATTCCAGCGAATCCTGCTGTGGCTGGGCCCCGTCGCTCAGAGAGAGCCGAAGGCTCTTCCTCACGAGCGTCTTCTTCCCAACGTCGCTCTGAGGCTCCCCTTGACTTGAGGGCTACCAGCCGCTCTGATGAGGGGTTAAGTGCTGAAGGTTACCTCTCTGACGATGTTGCTTTTTACCACAGTACATACGCGTTCCACCGTGCCTGCACAACCATGGACCTTCCAGGATGAGGAAAAACACCGGTTCTCTGCTCTGCTGAAGGGTGTGTCAACGTTGTTGCACACCGGCTTGACTGGGAGAAACTCAACAGGGAGAAACCTTACTGCTGGGTGGAGGAGGAATTCCTAGAGATCCCTTCGCACCATGCAAGTGAGGAGGAATGCACGGTCTCTTTCCGCTGCAAAATATATTCAGATAAAAAGTACAAGGCACGATACGCTGTGATGGCACCACATCCCTCTGAAAGAATATGCCACAGCGTCCCTGATGTGAGGTCGGTCTACATGTACGACTTCGTCTTCTTGAAACTGGGAGTACGCTTCCCCATGACGGAGTTCCAGATGGCCGTCCTGCGTTTCCTAGACTGCGCCCCCACACAACTGCATCCCAACGGTTGGGGTCTTGTCCGGGCTCTGGAGGTTCTGGGGGAGCATTTCAACTTCTCCGCCACTGTGGCCAAGCTATTTTACTATTGCCAAGTGGTCCGCCGTGCTAATAAGAAGGGCGACCTTGGGTTCATTACTCTCCGTAGTGACTCAAGGGTTGTAAATTTCAAGTCTTATGCAGAATCCGCGAAGGTGGATGGACGCTCCTTCAAACACTACTATACACGGGTCCGGATTCAACCAAATAAGCCGGTCTTCTGGCGGAACAAGGAGGGGTTTACCAAGTTTCCCCTTAGCTGGACGTACGAGCATTTTCTCCTTATGAGCCGTGCTTATTATATAGACGAGAGCGAACTTTCCCCTCACTCTGTTGAGGTCTTGAGCGCCATGCAGACGGCCTCAAAGACCCTCAAAGGGTTTTCCAGTCGGCTTCTCTTGGCCGAGGATGACATCAGAAACACTTACCTCTGTAATATCCGCTCTTAATCTCTTTGTGTTGTATAGTTATTCCGCTCTGATTATTTTTTCTTCTTGTATGCTTATTCAACCTTTTTTTGTTTTGCAGAACAAATCGAAAAAGCCTGCCCAGAGATGTTGTCGTTAAGGACCATGATGGCTGACGATGACTCCTCCTCAGAAGAAAATGAGATCCAGGCGAAGAGGAACGCCACCAAAACTCCCCTCATTCCTCTGACCTCTGCGGTAGGAGATGAGGTTCCTCTCTTCGATGAGGAGGAAACTGAAGAACCAGCTGATGCCACTGGAGCGGGCGACGAGGAGGCCGTCCCAGAGAAGAGGAGGAAAAAGAGGCATCTTGTGAAAAAGGAAGATCAAGAGAAGCCCTCCTCTGAGGACCCTGTGAAGAAGCGTCAGAGGACGGCCGAAGAAATTGAATCGAAGAAGGACAAGGGAAAGAAACCCGTTCCTGAATCCTCCGCCCCTTCTTCACAGAATGCTTCAGAGCCGGACTCTGGGAATGGTCCTCCTCCGGCGTTTGAGCCTCCGCGTGACTCCTTCCTCTCCCCTTACTTATGGTTTCAGGGGTCCATGCCTCCCATTCTTCCAAAGGCACGGTATTGCCTCCGCCCTTCCCTCGACGCTGCTGGGGTTCGAGGTGCTTGTAAGGCCGGGCGTTGGCAGCTTGATGAATTGTCTGGCCTGCTTGATTCCCTGAGCGAGAAGGCAGATTATATGGATCAAGTTGAAAAACTTGAGACCGAACTCGCGGTGAAGGAGAAATGGGCGACCAAGCAAGCTGAAGTTCATAGGGGCGTCGAGTCAGAATTGAAGAAAACTAAGGAAACGCTCCAGAGGAAAACTGAAGAGGCGAGCCAAGTGCATTTTGCAAACAAGGCCCTAGAGCGGGAAGTTGCCGACCTCCAGAAAAAGAACAAATCCATACCCCTCCTTGAAGAATAATTACAACTGGAGAAGAAGAGATCGGCTAAGCTTGCTGACGATCTCAAAGTTATGGAGGACGGTCGCAACAAAGACCTTGGGGAGTGGGAGATCATTCGGAAGGAGATGCAAGCCCAAATTGATGAACTCAAGAAGGGTGGTGCGAGTGCTGGGCCTTCAGAAGAGGATTTTGCCAAGGTTCAAAGAAAACTAGCTGTTGCGAAGGCCAAGGCTTCCAAAGCCTTGGAGATATGCAAAAATGTGGCGTATGAATCCTTCGGCCTGGCCCTTCGTCAAGTCTACTATCATAACCCTGGAGTGAAGCTGAATTTGTACGGATTAGATCCGTTCTTCGAATTCCATGGGGGAAAACTTGTCGAAGTGCACAAGGACGGCTCGCACCATGAACCCCATGCATCACTTTATGAACTGCCTCCCCTCCCAGAAGGTCAAAGTATAGAGCCCACAACGTCCACCGCTGCCTCTGGAGCTGAAGCACAAGAAGGTGCCCAAACTGGAGTGGAGGACAAAACGGAGAAGGTAGGAGTGCCCACTGCGGAGGATCAAGCACCGGCCTCTTAATTTTATGCTTTCATTCATAGCCGTGTTCTGGGATCGGCTCCAGCTTTAAAACACTTTGTAACCTGCATATTTTCTTATTTTTGAAAATAAAGTTCACTATTGCTTTTCTTCAACTGCTTGCGTTGAATGTATGATTGCTGAATAACTTAGTGTTATACAAAACACTTTATTGTTTTCAAGTCTTTGCGAATCCGTTCTGCGTGGTTACCTAGCTGCTTAAAGCGTACTTATCACACCGGATTAAGATAACAAATTGTAACGAATAAGTGACAATTAAGTTAAAGCATGCCCTATCCCCAAGTGTAAGTACATTGGGAAGGGAAAGTTTATCTCAAGGATTACCTTTTAACTTCTTAAAAAGATAGAAATGCTTATTTATCCTCGAAGATGTAGAGCGGGTACGTTAGCGTTCAACCGCTCCGGGGTGGATATTCCACAACTGAGGACGGACATTGCCTTTGAACTTAAGTATAGCTTTGACAAGGGTAAGCTTTTACGCCTTTCTTTTGAGGTTCGGTTTGGTCCTACATCTCAAGTCTTCACACGGTGTTCGGTTCGATCCTACTAACCGTACTTGGAGTTTGGTGCAATCCTACAATCCAAGCCTTCAACACGGGGTTCGGATCAGGGCTAATCCTGAACCTACTGCGCCCGTTACTCGGGGTTCAGCGCGGTTTTCTGTGTGAACCGGCCTACTGCGCCCAAGCCTTCGCATGGGGTTCGGTTTGTGGCCTTGAAAAAGGACCAGCCCTACAACTGATGTAGTCTTCGAATGGGGTTCGGTTTGTGGCCTTGAAAAAGGTCCAGCCCTACAACCCATGTAGTCTTCGAATGGGGTTTGGTTTGTGGCCTTGAAAAAGGACCAGCCCTACAACCCATGTAGTCTTCGAATGGGGTTCGGTTTGTGGCCTTGAAAAAGGACCAGCCCTACAACCCATGTTGCCTTCGAATGGGGTTCGGTTTGTAGCCTTGAAAAAGGACCAGCCCTACAACCCATGTTGTCTTCGAATGGGGTTCGGTTTGTGGCCTTGAAAAAGGACCAGCCCTACAACCCATGTTGTCTTCGAATGGGGTTCGATTTGTGGCCTTGAAAAAGGACCAGCCCTACAACCCATTCCAACTCAAGGAGTTACATCGTCAAAACACATGATGTGTGATTGAGATCATCCGTCCTGAGGGGTCTTCATCAGTTCCTCGAGGAGTTATATCATCAACTACAGAATTGGTAGTTGAGTTCATCCGTCCTGAGGTATATGCGTATTAAACTACGGCTATAAATCACAACACATAAGAAACGTGAGAATGATAGGGCGGTTAAAATGTATTCTCATTAAAATTGAAAGTACATTACATGAAAAGCGTAGTTGGGGTCATGCCTCGTTAAAACCTTCTTGAGAAAACCCAATGGGAAAAAACTCAAGTAAGGAAAAAGAGTACACGCCGTCTTACCAACTAGCTGTAATAGACACGTAAGTTCTGAGTGTTCCATTTATTGCGGATTGGAGTTCCATCAAGTTCTTCCAATCGGTATGACCCTTTTCCAGTCACTTCAGAAACTCTATAAGGACCTTCCTACGTCGGTGCTAGCTTCCCTTGGTGGGCGAATTTATTCCCCACACTTGCCTTTCTCAAAACAAGATCTCCGGTGTTGAAAGCTCTGTACTGGACACGTTTATTATACCGAAGTGCTGCCTTTGCTTTTATTGCCTGATCTCTGACGAAGGCCTCTTCCCTCAACTCCTGAAGGACGTCCAGCTCTGATGCCAAATTGGCGTTGTTATCTTCAGCTGAAAAATACTCCACACGAGTCGATCTTGTTTGTAACTCCACAGGAATCATCGCCTCAACCCTGTACGTAAGCCGGTATGGGGATTCGTTAGTTGAAGAATGAGGCGTAGTGCGGTATGCCCATAAAACATGACATAGCTGGTCAGTCCATCCTCCCTTCGCTTCTCCCAGACGCTTCTTCAACCCCTTTAGTACTTCTCGATTGGCTACCTCCGCTTGTCCATTGGTTTGGGGGTGTTCAACAGATGAAAATATCTGGATTATCCCCAGTCCTTCAAGCAAATCCGTGAACTTTTTATCTGTAAACTGGGTGCCGTTGTCAGTCACAATCCGCCCTGGTACCCCGAACCGAGCTATGATATTTTCATACACAAAACGTCTTGTTCGCGCAGAAGTGATATACACTACTGGTTCTGCCTCGATCCACTTGGTGAAGTAGTCTACCCCCACGATCAAGTATTTGATACCTCCTGGCGCAGTGGGGAATGGGCCCAAAATATCAAGGCCCCACTGGTAGAACGGCCAAGGTACAGCAGATGAGGACAGCTCTTGAGCCGGTGTATGATAGAGATTGGAGAATTTTTGACAAGCGTCGTACTTCCTCACAAAATCTGCAGAATCCTGCTTCACAGTGGGCTACCAATATCCAGCCCTGAGGACTTTTCTCATTAAGCTTCGGCCCCCAGCATGGTGCCCACATTGCCCCTCGTGCACCTCCTCTAAAACCGCTTGAACCTCGTCCTCTCTTAAACACAAAAGATATGGGACAGAGAATCCCCTTTTGTAGAGAATACCATCGACCATAGTAAAATATGGCAGCTCCCTCTTCACTCGTCTCCTCTCTTTCTCATCAGTGGGAAGTTGACCATCAGCTAGATAGCGAATATAGGGAATGACCCAAGAATCCTCATATGGATAACTCACCATGATAGCGTTCAGAGAAGGGTACAGAGGTATGCTAGGTGATGTCAAAGTGCTTTGGACCACCGTTGTTGTGCTACCGGGCTGCTTTGTACTTGCTAATCTAGACAAGATGTCTACTCTGGTGTTTTCTTCTTTGGGCACATGCTTAAACTCTAAAACTTTAAATCTTCCCTTCAATTCATTAACACAATTCAAGTACAATTGAAGTTGCGGCTCCTTTGCCTGGTACTCCCCCTGGATCTGCGAAATCACCAATTGGGAATCACTGCACAGTGTGACTGCTGATGCTCCGATGTCAATCACCGCACGGAGACCGGCCAGGCATGCTTCGTATTCAGCTTGGTTGTTGGAGGTTTTGAAATTGAATCGGAGGGAAATTTCTAGGTGCACACCATCATCACTTTCTACCACCACACCTGCTCCACAACCTTTGCTGTTCGACGATCCATCAACGTAAATGGTCCAATGCGCTCGAGGGGTGGCCGGGTCCGCCCCAGTCATCTCCACAACAAAATCGGCCAACACTTGCGCCTTGATGGCTCCTCGAGGCTCATATGAAATTTCAAATTTAGACAGCTCGATAGACCATTTTATCATCCTTCCGGCGAGGTCTGGCTTGCTGAGCACTGATCGGAGAGGCAAATCCGTTCTCACCAGTAGTGGGTGAGCGTGGAAATAGGGCCTCAACCGTCGTGATGCCCACACGACTGCTAGGGCAGCTTTCTCAATCTTTTGATATCTTCCTTCCGCTCCCTGAAACGTCTTACTAGTGAAGTACACCGGCCTCTGCCCTTCAGGGGTTTCTTTAACCAAGGCCACGCCCAGGGCTTCATCAGAGATTGCTAAGTACAAGATCAAAGTCTCACTAGGGTCAGGCTTAACCAAAATTGGTGGACTCGAGAGAAAGGCCTTTAGCTGCAGGAAGGCTTGTTCTTGCTCCTCTCCCCATTCAAAACTCTTGTGTTTCTTCAACGCCTTATACAAGGGGAGGGACTTGTGCGCCATCTTGGGCATGAAACGAGCTAGGGCGGCCACTTTCCCATTCAACGATTGGACCTCCCTCAGACACTTAGGACTCTGCATGTCCAGGATTGCTTGACACTTCCCAGGGTTAGCCTCAATGCCTCGTTGGGTCAACATAAATCCCAAGAATTTCCCAGCTGGAACGGCAAAGGTGCATTTTAAGGGGTTTAACCTCATGTTGTACTGCCGAAGCCTAGTGAAGACTTGGCGCAGATCTTCAATGTGGTCTCCTCCAGCGGGCGTTTTGGCTATAATATCATCAATATAAACTTCGACCAGCCTTGTATGCATCCCTTCAAAGACTTTGTTAATCATGCGCTGATAGGTAGCGCCGGCATTCTTCAATCCAAAAGGCATGACGGTGTAGCAGAAAACACCGCGGTCATTGATGAAGGAGAGTTTTCTCCTGGTCTCCCTCCCACATCGGAATCTGGTTATACCCTGAATAGGCATCCATGAAACTGAGGTATTGGTAACCAGATGAATCATCCACCATGCGATCAATGTTGGGCAGGGGATATGAATCTTTAGGGCAGCAACGGTTAAGATCCACATAATCTGTACACATTCTCCATTTGCCGTTAGCCTTCTGCACCATGACCACATTAGAAAGCCAAGATGAATAGCGTATCTCCCTTATAAAACCTGCTTTCAACAACTCCTCTGTCTGCTCGCAAGCCGCCCTCTGCTTCTCCGGTCCCAACCTCCTCTTCTTCTGGGCCACCGGTCTTGTTTCAGGATACACTGCAAGCTTGTGGCAATAGAAATCAGGGTCCATCCCAGGCATGTCTGCTGCTGTCCATGCGAAAAGATCTTTGAACTCCTGCAAAAGGGCTAATAAGCGTTGCTCCATAGCAAACTCCAGCTTATCGTTGATGTGCGTGACCTTCTCTGGGGAATCTCCTAATACAACATCCCTGGAACCACCATCCGGTGTGGGCTTAGAGGGATTGAGTGGATCAATCTTCAATTCCACTCTGGGGTCCAGATCTATGAGACTGACAGACCCTGCCGCTGTTCCTCCGTCATTCAGCTTCCTCTTCTTGTTGAACGCTTCCAACTTAACCATGTTGAGGCTCAGGTTATAACAATATCGAGCCATCTCCTGATCACCGCAGAGAGAGGACACACCGTTGTCCTTGTCAATGAATTTGATCAAAAGGTGAGGAGTGGATACAATTGCTTCCATCGCGTTCAGTGTTGGACGGCCTATGATACCGTTGTATGGGGATTCCACGTCAATCACCAGGATTCTTGACTTAACCGTTCTCGCACCAGGCTCTCCTTCAAAAGAAATCAGAGTGTCAAGATACCCCTTAGTGGGTTGCTTGGCTCCATTAAACGCTGTGAGTTCTTGCGTGTAGGGTTGTAAATCTGCATCATTGAAACCCATTCGTTTGAAACAATTATAAAAGATAACATCACAAGAACTTCCCTGATCGACGAGGATCCTCTTGACATCCTTGTTGGCTATGACTGCCACGATAACTACCGCATCATCACCTCCTGGAATTGTTGGGCCAAAGTCATCATCAGTAAATGACACCGTCGGAGCTGTCATACCGTCCCTGAAAGGGCGGTTATCCCTCGGTTTGCCCTGGACAGACAAAACCATCCTATGGTGATTCTTCCGTGCTGTGATTGATGCTCCACCTCCCGCAAATCCTCCAGCTATCATCTCGATCACTTCTCGTCTGCCCTGCCTCTGCTGCTGGGGCATGTTATTTTACTGGGCACCTTCAGCAATCACTACTCCCTTCTGCTTCTCAGCTGCAGTGAACCTCCTTGCTGGGTTACGTGTATTATCATCTTCGTCATCAGGATCTCTATTCCTTTTCTCCATCCTCTGAGGCTCGTCCACAGATTTCTCCTTAAACAAATACTGCTTCAGCTTTCCTTCCCGAAGGAGAGTTTCTACCGTATTTTTTAACGCTTTGCACTCATCAGTATTGTGCCCTGTTTGTTCATGGAAAGTGCAGTACTTACGTGAGTTACCACCCCTCTTGACTGGGGCTGGTTTTCTTATCCCGAAGACGTTCAAAGTTGGCCAACCAACCTCCCTCATGATTTGCGAATGCCTGGTATTCAACGGAGCATAGTTGTCGAACGACGATACACGCCTATCTCGAGGATGCGGACGAGCGTTCACAAAGTCTTCTCTAAAGGCATGCTTCTTAGGCCTCGCTCTCTCCTTTTCTCTCCGTGGCTGCTGAGTGGGCGCTGAAGGCTTCATTCTCATTGCGGTTGCCTCTAGATGTATCTCTATGCCCACGTACTTGGAAGCTTTCCTTCGAAACTCCTCGAAGGTTGTAAGGGGGCTCTTTGCCAAAGATAGGGCAAAGGCTGAACCAGGCTGAAGAGCTTCCACTACAATATGGAGTTGTATGGCCTCCGTGAGGTTGGGGACCAAAGCAGCTTCCTTATAAAACCTTTTCAAGAACTCCTTAAGAGTTTCGGTTTCTCCCTGCCTTATCTGGGCCAGGGTGTGAGAAGTTCTTGGGATATCCCTAGAGATGACAAAATGGCTTTCGAATGCAGCAGCCATTTCCTCCCAAGAGTCTATAGATCCTGAGGGTAAGCTTTTAAACCAGCTGAGAGCCTCCTCCGTCAACGTTCTTGGGAACATTCTGCACATAACATCTTCGTCTGCTCCCAAATACATAGCTTCATAAACATAAGCATCCAAATGCTTAGTGGGGTCGGTCTCTCCATTAGACTTCCCGATCGACAGTGGCTGAGTTGTTTGCAAATGTTTTGGGATGGTGATGCTCATCAGCCTTCTTGAGAAAGGGACACTGAGCTTGTACGTCCCTGAAGTCACCACCGCCTGCTCCCTTCTCCTGGTACTGACTCTATCACCAGAGTCTTACGTCTGCTCTCTCTCTTCATACGTGGGGATCTTCGAATACTGGAGGGTTGTAGATCTATCCCTTGCTGATGTATGATGAGCATCCTCTACATGGGACGCTACTCTGTCCCCAGCTCCTCCTCTCTCCCGCTTCAACTCCATCAGCTCCTCCCTGAGTTGCCTGATAACTTCATCGCGAGGGTCAGGCGTTTGCACTTGCACCATCCTCCGGGTTTGAGTTACAGGGGACTCGAAGATGAGTCTCCTTCCAGCCTGTTGATAGGTCACATCCTCCACGTGACCATCAACGAAATCTCTCCCATCACCCTCCATCGTGACAACCAAACTTCTGCGAAAATGGGAATAACTCTAACGAGTCCCACTGGGCGTGCCAATGAACTGGTCTGGACCAGGGTCTAGGATCCGGTGTGGGACCAGCCATAAGAGTATAGGTGTATTTAGGGTTTGCACACCGGAACAGTGTATATCCGATGTATTAATCCGGTCTCTCAGTGGGAGAGGCCGGTCTTGTTGTCCTGGAGATCCTTCACACCAACGTTTCGCGTTGTAGAGGGGCGAAAGGTGGTGCCACCTACGAAGATTCTCCGACGCTCAGGTTAGAAGAGTGTAAGAACTCAGTGAATGCTCAAGCGAAGTAACAGTAAAGTGTGAGATAGAACAACGATACCATGCATGTGTATTGAAACGAGCTATTTATAGTTGTACGTGAGAAAATGAGTCGTTGGGTACAGGTGGGTCCCTTAGCTCTGATAGCGTGTACATTATGTCAATCAGGGTGGCTCAACTTTCAGAATGTGTCAGAAGGGTAGGTCAATTATCAGAGTACGATCCTCTAGAAAGAGGGGAGGATAATCACCTTTTCCGCATAATCTGCTAACACATCCACTTGCTTTCTGAGGCTATTGACGTGACATATTTTGCTACATACAGTGTCTTCGCTGATAAGTTATTAGGGGCTCTTATCTTGCTGTGACTGAAAAGCCAACATTTATATAAATGTCCTGTGAAAACGAACAAAGAACCGTTATGGAGAAAATAAATGATGCAGTCGTGAGATGAGGACGGACGGCCAGACATCGGATATCCGGTGTGGTAACGTTGAACCAGGACACCGGTTTTCCTTATATGAGGTCACTCTGACGTCACAAGAATGGGGGCCGGTATCCAGACCAGATCAAAATTCAATTCATGCATTTTTCATGACGACATGCTTGATTGTTATAAATATGCTAATTGTATGAATTATGTGATATTATTTGTTAACTGGATTATGTCCGCACCGGATTAACCAATCAGGGTCTTGGGTTATACTCACCCTTACTATTGACAATTTTCAGAGGAATTAGGAAATCAAGAACCTGAGTATGAAGAACAGCAATATGCTGAACCAAATGAGAATGCTCCTTAAATAGAATATAAGTATCTGAATATTGACGCATGACTGTATAATATTTAAGGGTGCCTGCGTGCCCCATTCTGTTAAGAGTACAATTACTTGCAGTTTGTGAATGACTATGTGATCTATATAATATTGCTTCCACTGATATGCCATATTTTATAAAAAAAAATATTCACTTTTTTCTAAAAACTGTTAACACTCTCAGTTAAATAGGATGAACCTACAGAAGGATTTGTCTTATCTAACCGAGGGTTTTACAAAGGTGGTATCAGAGCATAGTCGATTCATTAAGCTTGGGGAGTGGACCATTAGGTTTCCACGTACTCTGATGGAAATATTTAACAGTCCATAAAACATCTCAGACTAGATTTCCTATGTGGAATACTCCACATAACATATACCCTGAACCTCTTTGTTGATATTCCACCAACAACTTCCTAATGACTCACCGAAACAATGATCACGACATGGAGGAATTTCTTACTTAAAATCGTGGAGATGATAGAACAACAAGAATTACCCCATATCTCTACTAAGCAGAGCCAAGGACTAGCTAACTTTCAGTAGAACTATCTTACGTAATTCAAAGAAGGACTACGACAGGAAATCTGTCAAATATTATTAGGACTCTAAAAATTTTACCCATGTAGAATCTGGGCGTCGGACCAAGTGTCTCTGATGGAGATATCAATGGTCAGGGCTATTAAGGATATTAATGGGAACACGAATCTACATTCGGAATAATTTTTGGAGTCAGTATTAAGCCCAAACGGAGGTCCTGATTGTTATAAAGCAGGAAACGTTTCAATGATGGTCCAAGATATAACTTAATTCCTTCCCTCCATTTTCGTGTACATGCTAGGACTTGAGATAGCTTGGAGCTTGAGGTAAATTTCTCTACTCGTTTGATGTTTGTGGCCTAGGTTTTGATTTCTATGTGGTTAGAAAAATGCCTTATGAATGGGTTTAGGAATAAAAACCATTTTCATGCAAGACCCAAAAGATGGGATATACTTATGTGTGTTTTAGGATGGATGTGAAGTGGTATACGAAAATTTCAAGATTTGAGATGGAAGATGATAGTTGTTAATGGTAATTGTTTGAATTTAGTGGAACCCTAACTCTAGGATTTAAGGAAATGAGTAATAATGTTAGGAAAAATGATTTTAGTGAAAACCCATGATAATGTGTGTATGGGTTTTGTTAATAATAAAGATTGGTGATTATTAGTAATGATCATTGAATTTGATGAAAAACCCTAAGTGTAGTGATTTGAGGATTTTAAACTAAGTTGATGGTTTTAATGGCTTTGAATACTCTAGAATGATTATATATGAGGAAATGAATATCTGAGGCATTAGGTGTTGATTATTGAGAATTGGGAAAGGAATGTATATAAATAAGTATATAATTGGAGGAATTAATTTAGACTATTGATATTATGATAATAGTTGCAAACCATTGATAGTGGATTAAGGAAATAATCGATAGTGGATTAAGATACTTGAGTTAATAAGTAGATATGCCATTTTGAATTAGTTGAATTGGTGATGATCTTAGATGAAACCAAGAGGTTTATAATGAGTTCGAATAAATTTAGTGACGGGTAAGTGATTCATGTGATGATTTAGAGGTCTTAAGGCTAAGGAATCATAGTATTGTTATGGTTAGGTGTGGTTAGAGCATTAAGATTTAAAGAATCTTGGTTTTGGGAAAGGAATTTCCGAAGCCTAATACGAGAGTATAAATTGGATTTAGACAAGTCTAAGATTTGACAACGAGTTTTGAGGGAATAATGCCCTATAATGGTATATTAGTAAGTATTTCTCAAAGTTACCCCTACCAACTAAAATAGAGAGAGTTCTAAAGGCCAAGAAGTTAAGCCCTAGAGACGTAGGACCCTATCAGATTTTGCAAAAGATAGGAACTCATGCCTACCATATTGCTCTGCCACCGAGCTGTCAAACCTTCATAATGTCTTTCATGTTTCCCTAACTCCGCAAAATATGTACTAGGCCCTAATCATGTTCTAAGTCCTGATCAGTTTGTTCTATAGGAAAATCTTACCTTTGAAGCATCACCAGTTAAGATTATTAACCGACATCTAAAACAGCTAAGAGGCAAGGAAATCTCTTTGGTCAAAGAAGTTTGGAGTCAGTTAAATGATAGGGACACTACTTGGGAAATTGAGGAAAAGATTAGAGGATTGTACCCTCAATTATTCCAACCTTGAATTTCGGGATGAAATTCTTAAAAGGGGAGGAGAATGTAACATCCCTGTTTTTAGTAGCAGTCTTATTTAGTAAAAATTGAAGTTTAAAAGGTCTGTAAGTGGTAATAAGTGAATAAATACCCTGTAGAAGGGATGTGATATCTCAACAATATCATTTTTATGTGTAATTATGGAAATTACATGGACCATTAATGGTATTGTGCGAATTCCGAGTGAAAAAGGTTTCTGTTCCGAGTGACAGAGAGAAATTCCGAGTGAAAGAATGAAATTCCGAGTGAAGGATTAGAGATTCCGAGTGAAGGATGAAATTCCGAGTGTAAAGTTATGTTGACCGAGTAAAACATGACTGAGAGGGATACTACCGAGTGAAATCTTGGTCTTAGAGACATCTGGAGTGAAGTGTGTTCAAGGGAACCACTTCTGGGTGAAAATTCCGAGTGAAAACACCATTGAAAGACTCATTTCCGAGTCAAACCTTGCCAATTGCTTCTTTTTTGAGTGGCAATCTCTATGATTACAGTATACCGAGTGCATAGACTCGGTCAGGGATATAACTGATGCAATCCGAGTAAGTTTGTTCAAGTTAGACCTCCCTAATAAGATAGAAGATAGCAATCCGAGTAGGTTGAGAGCCATTTTGAGTAAGGCTAAATATGTAGCCTTTCCGAGTGAATGGGTTTGAATATTACAGAGTAAGATATACTCGAGTGGGAAAATAATACTGAGTGAAATATGTGTGTAGGAATGAATTTGGATATTCCCGAGTATAAAATCCGAGGGAAGACTGGTTGTAATGACTTAGATTGGAAAATTTCTAAGTATATGATAAACCAAATGAATGATCCATATATATATCCGAGTGGATGGGGTTAGAACAAGTCTGAGTTGGACTTAGCGAAATGATATTCCCGAGTAGATAAAATAATGGGTAATCTGAGGGTTAAGTATGAAATAAACCCGAGTAAATGAAACCCTCTAAGTGATGTTTGAACGGTTCTAAATAAACAAGAATTTATTAGGTCTGAATGAGAACCTCGAGTGAATGAATGCATATGTGTTTTATGTTGAGTTGATGCTTTCTACCGACTGAAATGTGTTGTGAAAATTATTTGGGAAGTATTGATGGGAGAAATAGTGATTTAGTTAAGGATTCCGAGTGATTATATATGGATATTGTGAGGTTAAGGAATTACTTGGCTTGAATATGAGTGGTGATAAATGAATAATACTAAGGGAACAGATACCGAGTGAAGAATCGTAGTGGGAGTCTGTTCCGAGCGAATTATAGAATGCACAGAGCCATTCCGAGTGAGTCTAAGGTGTTATGAAATCCTGAGTGAAAAGTGATTTGATGTTAAGTTGACTAAGGGATGATTTGGTTGAGTGAGAAATAGATAAGAATAGATTGTTTACCGAATGGAAATCCTGAGTAAGTCCGAGTAAAGAGGATCCGACTGAGTCCAGAAGAAATCCGACCTAGGGAGGAGAAATCCGACTAAATGTTTCAAGAAGAAACAATCATGAGTGAGGACCAAGAGAGACGAGTCGGTTTTGTATTAATGTACAAAGTTGAAAACCAAACAAAGACAAGGCGGTTTTAGAAACATTTAGCCGAGTAATAGATTGAACCACTGTGGAACCAGTCTGGGATGAATTAGCCGAGTGAAAGACCAAGTAAAATAGGAGTTAGCACTGATTGATTTTACCGAGTGAGAAAGCAAGTGTTGAGTCAGTTTTAGAAGAATTCTGAGCTAGGTATTCATCAAAACCTACCTCTTTCACAGACGGTGTCCATCAAATCCCTCACATACTGTCCTCTATTTCTTTACTCCACACCGGCTAGCTACTAAGGAAGTTGTTCTTGAACCGGTGTGCACACCAAACAATTCTGAGGCGGCATTCACCAAAACCGACCTCTTCGTAGCCTCACAACAACCGTCCTTCCACACCACAACACCGCCTTCTTGCATGGACGTTGTCCCTCAAATCACTACACACCGCCCTTCATTATTACACACCATCTTTCCCTTCATTCAATACCGCCCTCACACTCAACACCGCCCTCATGCATGCAATACCGACCTCTTCAAATCCTCCAACACCGAACACCTTTTAATTTCCACTTCAGCTAGTGATCAGCCCACTTAATCATATAAAACCAAGAATGATTGGCACAACGAACCAATCACAGGAGAAAGTTGCATCCATTATAATATCTTTATATATTTTATTCCAATCAAATGCAAAGCTAACTGTGAAAGGAGTCAAAAAGGCTCCATTATTCCACCTAATTCTCCAACCAATGTTTCCACTTAGTTTCCTACTAACTCTCATTATTTAGCCCAGTACTATGTCTTTAAGAACACACATACACGAAACATAACCACAGACATACTTCTGTTATCATTTCCTCTTCCTGCAAGCTCTCTCTCTCAATTTCTTTCCTCTCTCACTCGGATATGAAGCAGGACAGTGAAGGGAACCTCTTTCTTTCCATCCAGGAACTTCATTGAGGTAAGGGGGTATATTCTTGGGTGCTCTGTGGGAAAACCGAGTGAAGGAAAGGGTTAAGGAACTCGTTCCTCACCTTTCCAGGACAGATTCAGTGTTGTGTGAATTAAATGCCTTAATTGTTATTATTTGTATTTATATATATATATATATATTTGTTATTAAATGCATATAATCAGTGATGAATTGTGAAATGATATGTACTGTATTGGACTGAAAATACTAAGAATCATGGGTACCGTGTGATTTCCAGTGAAAAATTATGAATAGAAGATGGATTTAATGATAACAGGTTCTGTTTTATGTTAATCCGACCGGTTTTACATCTATACAACTCGGTTTTACTTGGTTTCAATCGGATTCAACCTTAACTGAATATATTTTATTCTGATAGAACAATTCTTCACTCGGTAAACAACCTAATTTCACTCAGAGAACATTTCCTAGTAAATTTTCACTCAGAAAATATATTATTTTCACTCAGAAAACTCCTTTGTGACTGATGTCACTCGGAATCGTATTTTACTATACTCAAAAATTCATTTTTTACTCGGTTTCACCAACGATTTCACTCATGAAACTCTTTCTTACTGATTCCATTCGGAAATTATATTTTAATTCACTCAGAAATTTATTTCACTCAGAATTTAAGTTATTTCATTAAGAAAATACTTTTCAGTTTTTGTTTCACTCGGAAAACTATGTTTTTAATGTTTTTCGCTTGGATTTTCATTTAGAAGCTATTCTTTAATACTTTTTAAACTATTGGGAATATATAATTATTATTATCATTCTTATTCTATTATTATTATTATTCTAATTATTATCAATCTTAATATTGTTATTATTATTGTTAGTTTTATTGTTATTAACATTGTTAACGTCTTAATTATGAGTAATTACATAAAGAATATATTATTTTACTCTTTATACAAAATATAATTTTAACCAAGATATAATAGATACATTTCTAAAATAATAAACGAATATCTTACAATGTTTAAATAATTGATGGAATTCAAAGAACTTGGGAATGATATGATGAGACTGGAAACACATAAGATACCCAAGGAATCAATTGATAAAATAAATGCATTTCGCATCATGAAAATATTCTTGAAGAAGAAAAACCTCTAGAGCATACACTTGGTATAGTGGAGGACACTCACGTTCGATCTCCATGAAGAATCTTGGAAGTACAACTGGAACGGCAACCCAATGGCATCAGAGTCGCGCCTGATAGCCGGGTGAGACGATGCAATTCTAGTGTACTTTGACTAAATGACGGAGTGTAACTATGATCGTAGGGATCCAAGTTCCAAAAATATTTAAATCAATGATGAGAACCAATGAGTTCATTTGTACCATATAGAACTTGGGCCGACCCTGATCGCTCTAGATGATTGGAATGGTGATATTCCATAGAATGAGAAGAAGAAATGATTTATTGGGCCCACATGCATCATGAGACTTAATCAAAGATAAATTATAATAAATTCAATTCATGCATTTTTCATGACGACATGCTTGATTGTTATGAATATGCTAATTGTATGAATTATGTGATATTATTTGTTAACTGGATTATGTCCGCACCGGATTAACTAATCAGGGTCTTGGGTTATACTCACCCTTACTGTTGACAATTTTCAGAGGAATTAGGAAATCAAGAACCTAAGTATGAAGAACAACAATATGCTGAACCAAATGAGAACGCTTCTTAAATAGAATATAAGTATCTGAATATTGACGGATGACTGTATAATATTTAAGGGTGCCTGCGTGCCCCATTCTGTTAAGAGTACAATTACTTGCAGTTTGTGAATGACTATGTGATCTATATAATATTGCTTCCACTGATATGCCATATTTTATAAAAAAAAATATTCACTTTTTCTAAAAACTGTTAACACTCTCAGTTAAATAGGATGAACCTACAGAAGGATTTGTCTTATCTAACCGAGGGTTTTACACGAGGCACTTTTAAAGTTGGCCATATCAGTATACCATGGCCCGGTGATAATTTCCATCAACTTCTCGTCTGGAAATTCTTCTTTTATTAAGACAGAATCTGACTCACCTTCCAGACGAGACAGTTGGTCGGCAACTGAGTTCTCTACTCCCTTTTTATCTCGTATTTCTAAATCAAATTCTTGGAGTAACAGAACCCACCTGATCAGTCTCGGTTTAGACTCTTTTTTAGCTAGTAAATACTTGATTGCCGAGTGGTCTGTATATACAATAACCTTGGCCCCAATCAAGTAAGCACGAAATTTATCAAATGCATACACCACAGCAAGCATTTCTTTTTCAGTAGTGGTGTAATGTATTTGATTTTCATTCAACACCTTACTAGCATAATAAATTACATGAGTCAATTTTCCTACTTTCTGACCCAGTACAGCTCCGACTGCGAAGTCACTTGCATCACACATTAATTCAAACGGTAAAGACCAATCAGGTGCTGCAAGGAGCGGAGCTGGAATCAGACTTTGTTTCAATTTTTCAAAAGCCTTGACACAGTTTTCATTAAATGCAAATACATGATCTTTCACAAGTAAGTCAGTCAGAGGCTTAGCTATTTTTGAAAAATCTTTAATGAACCTTCTATAAAAGCCAGCACATCCTAGAAAGCTTCTCACTCCTTTCACGTTGATTGGAGGAGGAAGTTTTTCAATAATTTCAATCTTGGCTCGGTCCACTTGAATGCCCTCAGCAGAGATTTTGTGGCCAAGGACTATCCCTTCCTTAACCATAAAATGGCATTTTTCCCAATTAAGGACGAGGTTAGTTTCTTGGCATCTCACCAGCACCTTAGATAGGTTGCTGAGGCATGAATCAAAATTACTCCCAAATACCGAGAAGTCATCCATAAACACTTCAATGAATTTTTCTACCATATCCCCAAAAATTGCCAGCATGCACCTTTGAAAGGTTGCTGGAGCGTTGCACAGCCTGAACGGCATGCGCCTATATGCAAAAATTCCATAGGGACAGGTGAATGCAGTCTTTTCTTGGTCTTTTGGGTCAACCACAATTTGGTTATAACCCGAGTACCCATCAAGAAAACAATAGTACTCATGCCCTGATAACCTCTCGAGCATTTGGTCAATAAATGGCAGGGGGAAATGGTCTTTCCGAGTGAAGTCATTCAGCCTTCTGTAATCAATACACATCCTCCAGCCTGTTGTGGGCCGGGTGGCAATAACTTCACCTTGGTCATTTTTTACAGTCGTCATTCCTCCCTTCTTGGGCACCACTTGGACCGGGCTGATCCAAGTGCTGTCCGAGATAGGATAAATGATTCCTGCATCAAGGAGCTTGACCACTTCCTTCCTTACCGCTTCCTTCATAATAGGGTTCAATCTGCGTTGTGGCTGTACTACAGGGGAATAGTCATCCTCCATCAGAATTTTATGCATACAAAATGATGGACTGATTCCCTTCAAGTCAGATATATTCCAGCCAATCGTAGATTCATGTGCCTTTAATACCCCAATTAGTTTATTCACATCCTCTTCTTTTAAGTCGGCATTAATAATGACAGGATGAGTGTCGTTTTCTCTCAAGAAAACATATTTCAGATGAGAAGGTAAAGGTTTTAAATCACATTTTTCTTCAGAAAATTCCTTTCCTTTCTCAACTTCAGCACTTTTCAAATTATTTTTTTTTTCTTTTTCAAAATCACCTACTTCTAATACTTCCAGTAGGCTCAATATTTCCGAGTCATTTAACTCCTCAGTCTCGGAGTCAAAGTCATCCTCTAAAAAAGTTCGTAGAGCCTCTTCCTCAGTTTTTAAAAGCATTGGAGTGTGGTAGCTTTTAATCTCTTCAACCATTAAACAATCCATCCTTTTAGTCGGATGTTTCATGGAATTGAAGACATTGAATGTTACCTGCTCCTCCTGAACTCTCAGCATGAGTTCACCTTTTTCTACATCAATTAATGCTCTGCCAGTAGCTAGGAAGGGTCTACCTAAGATTAAAGGGATCTCTCGGTCAGCTTCCATATCCAACACTATGAAGTCTGCTGGAAAAATAAATTTATCTACTTTCACTAACAAGTCTTCCAGCATCCCTTGGGGATATTTAATGGACCTGTCAGCCAACTGCAAGGACATGCGAGTCGGTTGCAAGTCATTAATTCCCAATTTTTTCATCAAAGATAAAGGCATCAGGTTTATACTGGCTCCTAGATCACAGAGAGCACTTCCTACATGAATATCCCCAATTGCACACGGTATTGTAAAAGATCCAGGATCCTCTAGCTTTTGGGGAAGTTTCTTTTGAATGATTGCACTACACTCTTGAGTGAGAGTAATCATTTCATCCCCCTTAAGCTTCCTCTTTTTAGATAATAATTCTTTCAAAAATTTTGCATAGGAAGGCATCTCCTGCAATGCCTCGGCAAAAGGGATATTGATGTGAAGTTTCTTGAAAACCTCTAAGAACCTAGCAAACTTCTGCTCCTCTATTTGTTTTTTAAACCTGTGTGGAAATGGAGCATTCTTCAATTTTTAGGAGTCAGCTTAGAAGCTTCCTCCAAAATCAGATCAACCTTTTTCTTCTTCTTTTGATGGACTTTATTTTCTTTTTCTTTTTCTATTTCATTTTTATTTTCTACTTTATTATTATCCTGCTCGGTTTCTTGTAGTATTTCTTTTCCTTTTTCTTTTTCTGAACTTATTTCCTGACTCGGAGATGGAGAAATAATTTTTCCACTCCTAGTAATTATGGCCTTGCAATGTTCCCTTGGATTTACCTCGGTATCTCCAGGGAAATTGCCTACTTGCCTCTCAGCTAATTGTTTAGAAAGCTGTCCGACTTGATTTTCTAGATTTCTGATGGACGCTTCCTGATTCTTAAAACTGGCCTGAGTGGCCTGGATAAACTGAGAAAGTACATTCTCAAGTTTGGATTTTTCCTTGACAGGGGGGTGAGAAGGTTGTTGTGGTCTATTTGTGGGTTGACTTAGTGGGATGTTCTGATTCAAATGTGGACCTTTCTACCAGGAAAAATTGGGGTGATTCCTGTAATTAGGATTAAAGGAATTAGAAGGATAATTCCTTTGATACTGTTGCTGCCCCATATAATTCACTTGCTCGGAAGGCACATTTGGATCACACAATCCATTCTCATGATCTCCACCACAAAAGTCACAACTGATCATAGAAACTTGACTCGGCTTTTGGAGTTCTGAAATTTGTATGCTTAGTTTCTCCAAAGCCTGAGTCATCAGTTTACTCTGAGCCAGATAAGCATCTTGTGCTTCTAATTCTAATATCCCTCTCTTAGGGACTTGGCTCCTCTCACTAATCAAGCATTCATTAGAAGCCATAACGTCAATCAGCTCTATGGCTTATTCTACAGTTTTTGTTGTTAATGAACCTCTAGCTGAGGCATCAATCAGGACCCTGGTAGCTGGCCTGACACCATTATAGAAAATAGTTACCTGTTGCACATCAGAAATTTGATGATGAGGACATATCCTCAAACTTTCTTTATACCGATCCCATGCTTCCATCAAAGACTCACCTTCTCTTTGTTGGAAACATGTGATTTCATTGCGCAACTTTGCATATTTAGAGGGAGGAAAATATTTAATCAAGAATTTTCGTTGCAAGTCCTCCCAAGTTGAAATACTGCCTCTCGGTTGACTCTGCAACCAGGCTTTTGCTCGGTCCCTCACTGAAAACGAAAACAATCTCAGTCGGATTGCCTCGTCAGGGACTCCATTCATTTTTACCGTGTCACAAATTTGGAGGAAGGTTGCTAGATGCAAATTTGGATCCTCAACCTCACTTCCTCCGAACTATTCATTTCTTACCAACTGTAGTAAAGCTGGTTTTAGTTCAAAATTATTTGCTGAAATTGGTGGCCTAAGGATGCTAGATTGCGATCCTTCTTTAGTCGGCCTGGAGTAGTCACCTAGTGTAACTCTCCTCTGTTCCATTTCTTTTTCTTCTTTTTGCTTTTTCTCTTTTCTTAATCTACGTTCTAACAAGTCTATGTCAGGATCAAAGAAGAAAGGTTCTCCTCTGCTCCTTGACTGCATACAACAAATGTCAAACAAAAGAACAATTCACAGCTACGACTAAATCTACGCGAAAATGACAAACTACTTTTACTAAAAACAAACTTGAAACTACGTATTAAATGCAAACAAAAGTAAAACAGTTCAGTCTAGTACCGGTCCAAGGATTTTTAATATTACTCAATAATCCTCGGCAACGGCGCCATTAACTTGATGCTAAAATCTCGAGTCATTAATTTGATATGAAAATCTTAGTAAAGAAAATGTGACTCTCGGATTTACACTTATGGCAAGCGCACCAGTCGTTAAAATTGTAGAATATTTGATCGTCCCACAGGGATTATGGTAAGTACCTCAATCTAGGACTAGTACAAGCTGAACCAACACGAAATACAGGTAGTTCATTCGGTTTTTATGATTTTAATGTTTTCTAGTTGTTTTTGGTATTTTCAGAAACAGAGTTAAGATGAATATGAAAAGTGATTAAAAGAAAGCAGGTCAGGATTGCTTTAGCTCACAATTTCCTCAAGAAACAAGCAATTAAGTATAATCGAACTTCACAATCTAGAGGACAATCCGCTTGTGGTTATTCCCTAATTCCTTAGGTGAAAAACACTAATCCTTAAGCAATGAACCTTAATTCCTTAAGTGCTCGATTAACCTAAGAATCTAATGGTTGAACTCTAACTATTCACCTAAATTGATTAGGCCTGAACTAGTTAGAAAGCTGGAAGTTACCTAAGCTTCAGCCATGATTCCTCACTGGTGAAGTTCTTCATCGGTTCTGGATTTGTCAATCCAGCGATTCTGCTCCACTCCTCGGCTTGTTCGCCTCAGGATCTAGAAGTCGATCTACTTGCTCACAGCTTCAAGAATCCATTGCTAACCTTCGCAATCCCAACCTTAGGGATTTAGAACTCCATTGACTTCGGTTCCATCGAAGAATTGTGGAACGTCATAGAGGAGAGGATTAGAGAGAGAAAGATGTGTAGTGAGATGTTCGAAATGTGTAATGAATGTTCTCCGTTCTGTTATTTCGTATATGTGTGTCTGTGTGTCTCTGTGTGTTTGTTACATAATATGTACAATCTATATATATGTTTCTACCTAACTTAACTAACTTAACTAATAACTTAGAAAACTTAAGTTAACGACTAACCTACTAGTTACACAGTTTACAGAGTAACCAACTAATTACAGCTCAGCCTTAGCTAATTTACAGGGTAGCACCAGCTAATTGACAGTTCACTACTTAAGTTACTAAGGTTGCAGCAGTAGAGAAGAAGGCAATGGAAGCGGAAACAGTACTGCACTAGGTGTGTGTTGTTGGAGGGGAGAAACAGGGTTTAAGTTACTGCTTTTTCGCTTCAGCTGCTGGGTTTTTGCTTGAGCTGATTAACTCTCGCTTGGGCGAGCTCGGGAATTGTACTGCAGTGTTGCTTCGTCGCTTAAGCGTTATGGCGAAGCTTGGGCGAATTGAAAATATGTAATGCAGAATGGCTTTCTCGCTCAAGCGTGATAGAGTAGCTTAGGCGAAAGGTGATGTTTTGAGGTCACGCTTGAGCGAAAGCTTGCTTTGCTTGAGTGAATTTTGACCCTCGCCTGAGCGAATTAAACTATCGCTTAAGCGAATTATCTTTTCAATCAGCATTTCTGAAATGGACGCTCGGGTTTTTGTAATTTTCAATCGGTTCCTTGTTCTCTTTTGAAGTCCGTCTCTTGGAAATCTTTGCAGTCAGCTTTTCGTTAATTCTTTTCGGTCAACCCTTTGAAGTCTCGTCCAGTCGGTCTTGTGAACTTCCTTCAGTCGGATTTACGAATTCTCACTCGGCTCTGTAAATTCTTGCTTGGCTTTTTGTAATTTTCACTCAGATTTGTCTTCTTTTCTCGAGTACGCCCTGTTCCGCACTATTAAACAGCTAATTGCCTAGCATTTATACGCTGGCTGCTTGGTGAATATATAAATACTTCAAAATTCCTTAACTAATTAATATTTTCAATCATTTTCTTACATAAATGAAGTACTTTTGAAATTCATAACTAAAATACGAATTGTTATCAAATTATTAATTAATACTAACAACTAACCAATAATTACTGAATAATGTTAAATAAAAAGGTGAAATAATTAAGTCTTTTCAAGACTTATCAAATAGAAACAAAATAATGCACGAATAAACAAAAATCATTCAAGACATGATAGCATGCCAGAGAATAAAGTGTATGTGTCCAAGGCAACCCTTTTTAACTCACTTGGGCAGAAAAAATTTTGGATGAGAAAAAAAAGAAGCGAGGGACAACAGTTTCAGTAGTATAGAAGTAAAGTGGAAGGAATAGAAAAAAAGAGTCAGAAAAAGAGAATAAAAGGTACAATTACAGTTACAGTTACAAGAAGGGTGAAAACCAAACAAATGTTGAAATGCTCAAAGAAGAAGATTAGAGTATCTTATTGAAGATGGAAGAAGAATACATTGAAGAGCTCTGCATGAAGATTTTGAAGTTTAAACCAGACTTGGTGATTACAGAAAAGGGTTTGAGTGATTTGGCTAGCCATTATCTGAGTAAGCAAGGAGTAAGTGCAATCAGGAGGCTGAGGAAAACTGATAATAATAGAATTGCAAAGGCATGTGGTGCTGTTATTGTGAACAGACCAGATGAATTGCAGGAGTCTAATGTTGGTACTGGTGCTGGGTTATTTGAGGTTAAGAAAATTAGAGATGAGTTCTTTGCATTTATTGTTGATTACAAAGACCCTAAGGCTTGTATTGTACTATTAAGGGGTGCTAGTAAGGATCTCTTGAATGAGGTTGAAAGAAACCTATAGGTAAGCTATTGATATGTTCTCAGGATCAATCAGATTTCATCTATTCTCTATATTAAGCTTGTTTTCTTGGCAGGATGCCATGTCTATTATGAGGAACATAATAAAGAGTTACACATATGCATGTAGTGAAAATAGTTTCTTAACCCATACAACAAATCCACATCATAGAAAGAAAAGAAATTGAAATACAATTGAACTATAATACTAGACTCACTATTTCTTGGGTGGCCCCTTTAATACCAAGACATCTTTAGAATGAAGGAGGTAACACTTCAAACAAATATCTTGCCCATCATTTTTGAACGTCTTTAATTTCATCCTCGAAAAATGGTTCTCAATCGAATCTCTACAAATTCAAAACTAGAATGCATGAACAACAAGAACAAAGCACATGACTTGAACAAATTTACAAAACTACATATTCAAAAAATGACCTTGTCCCATAAATCAAGAGTTTGCCAAGACAATATCCAACATGTGCTTCATTACATAAAATCCACACTGCATGCTACCTAATGGTTGTGTTGGGCACTATAAAAATAACACCAATTAATATTGAAATATGTAAGATAAAAATATGACAAACAAACAAATAAAAATCATGAACATCCAACTTACACTTTGATTGATCCCTTTAGGCGGTTTTAAACATTTTGTGTGTCGACCTAGCAACAACTGAGTTGCTTGTATTGGTCTACAATAAAAATGGTTTTAATACAAAAATACTTAAGTTAATAAGTTTAACAATAAGATATATACACAAGACGATATGTTTCATTAGACAATGGTAATTGAGATAACAATTAACACTTACACTTGTAGAAATTATTTGAGTTCTTTGGATGGTTTACCCTTTATTGAGCATAATAACACACACAAATTCTGATTTGGACATATTAATGTCAACTACCAATGCGACCTACATAAAGTGAAATGAAATATGTCATAATTTTTAAAAAAACTAAATTATTAAAATGAAGACCATATTACTTACGAGTTAATAAAATACGGTGCAAGGTAACATAATTTTCCTTCCGATAATCTGCTTTGAATGTAGTTTTGTATGTCCTCCCTTTTGTTTCCTTTATCATGAAGTAACACAGGATCAATGAATCCATAGTTATTCATGATTTCCTTCTTCTTGCATAAGTGATGTAGGTATCTAATTGAACAAAAATACGATTATTAATATATAAATGTTAAACATAAATCTAAAATAATACATTTGTCATATAAATTTCATGTGAGACCTTAAAATTAACTTACATCATCCAAAATTGTATGATAGATATGTTTAGCATTTGATCACCTAAAGCAATCTCCAAAACATCATGCTTGGTGATGTACAATTGGATAGGAACATCCTTTCCTATAACCTCAACTCCTAACTCCAGCTTCAATAGGGTCTTGCCAATTTTCACGGCCAATGTTCCTAAACGCTCAAGTAGGTCTTCTTCTTGTTGTTGACAATCAGCTTCGCCCTTCTAATCAATTTAATAAACTCATTAGATATATATAAAGTATTTGTTAAAGATATAAAGCAAATTGTCAATAATACCTTGCCTCCAAGTAAGATGATAAGCTTTTTTGGCCACATAATGAAGTGGTTAGGGGCCTGTCCAACTGTTGATACCTCCTCAGTAGGTATAGGGACATGGGCATCTGCATCCTCAACCCGTTCAACCACCATTCTAACATTATGATCATCCAATTGCTTATGGTGTATGGTGGATCCCAAGTTATAAACCTTTCCAAAGGCTACTAAACGATAAGGATTCTCTATGTATAACTCACAATCCTCTGGGATATCAATCATATCCTTTTCTAGTACATCTTCACCTTCTGGAACATAATTACTACCCTTTATGCTGACATATTTATTTGAAGGCGGATTCCCTATGTCTTGGGTTTTTCTGAATAGAGAAGGGATGCCCAAGGACTCCAAAGTTTGCCTAAACTCCAACCTTAGCTTCTCTGTGACCTGCTCTATGATTTGTTGAGTCACTTGCTCTTCAACTTGTTGAGTGACTTCTTGCCTTATCTCCTCTCTAATATGCATAATCTCATCCCGAGTCATATTTGAGGATCCAAGTCCTTTTCTGCTTGGAGGTTTTCCAATGTATTGTCGTATGCCCACACATTGTCCAACACCACGAACATGACTATTGTGTTCTGGATGCCCAATAGCAATAAATAGAATATCTTCTCGTCCAGAGGCTACTAAGGATCCTTTCGAGCTGAGTGATGTCAAATTGTCCTACAATCCATTTTAAATCATGTATGACATTCAAAATATAAGTTAGTAATTAATTTATAATCTTGTCCTATGCATAAATAAATCAATTAACATACAATCTTTTCAGTAATCTCTCGAGTTGCAGCAGATGTATATTCTCCATTCTTCTTCAACTATGCTAACTTCCATTTCTCATAACGCTTAGGCGGAGATGGGGGAGGAAGTACTATGGATCGGTCTGCTTGGGATGCTCGCTCATATTCTTTCTTATTTTGAGCCATTATCTTTTCCTCAAGCAATGGATAACCCCCACGAGATAATCTATGAGGATACTTATTCATTGCAGCAATCTCCTGTGCTCTTTTTCTTTTCCCCTATTTAAGTCGATTAAAGTAAACTTACCAATTAAATAGTCTGAAGAGTATGACATAAACCAAGTAATATTTATTTAGTATTCAAAAATAGTTACAATAAAGTTCACATGTTGGCGGCTCTTAACAAACTCCTTCCAAGTTTCTTCATCAATGAATGTCCACTTATCACAAGGAAACTTGTCTTTTTTTTTCCAAAAACCCATTCGCTATTCAACTATGTCTTAAATTGCTTCCAACGTTCCCCCACATAGGAAAGACATTTCCTTTTCAGATCCAAGTTGTTCGGAACATCATATGTGATCTACATGTTGCAACAAAGTAACTTTAAATTATCAAATGGCCTTACAAACACTTTATAAGATTTACTATATTGCAATAATAGTAATATCGTAATCATTTCCCAAATTTTATCCATCGTCATCTCATTGACCTCACTCTAGTGGTTACATAAGATACTAGCTTTTTCACGTCCAAGCATCCTAAGGTAGCTATTGAATTTAGTTTTATTTGCCCATTTTGGTAGTAGGGTCACTGAATCAAACTTAATTAGAAACTTCTGGTCTCTATTCCTATTAATTGCCAGCTCTTTCAACCACATAACTCGTCTTCTAACTCTTTCGGAAGACTCTTCTTGTAATGGTTGGGTTCCGGATGAATTAACCATTGTTCCTGTACAAACATATAAAATACGAGTAACATTAATATTGATACTTTCAAGCAATATAAGGTAATGTTGAATTATAGAATTATTAAATCATGTTGACTAACTTATTATTATGCTGGAATGGTCTCCCATATCCTTTCATGATGATCATTCCGTGTGGCATAAAGAACATCCACTTCATCCTCAGAATTCATATTTGGCATCCTTGTTGACATAGGTATCTCTGAAACATGTAAAGTGTCATTGATATCAAGTGTGGTTTTTCCAGGAAGAACCACTGACCACTGCTTGTTAGAAGGATCATTGATATAAAACACTTGTATTGCTTGTGATGCCATGATGAAAGGATCATCTTTATATGACAACTTGCCAAGGTTCACCAAAGTAAATCCTAACTCATCAACATATACAGCACTATTAAGATCAACCCATTTGCATTTGAAAATAGGAACCCTAAATTTTATGTAATCAACCTCCCATATCTCTTCAATACGTCCAAAGTATGATATTGATGCCATAATAGGATTATTATCCTTTGAGCTAGAGAAGTGCATGGACTCAGCTGTTACCATAACCCCACTATTTTGCATAGTGCTCTTATCATCTTGGGACTCGGTATAGAATGAAAAACCATTAATATCATATCCATTCCAGCAAATTACATCATAGTTAAGCCCATATGCTAGCCACTTTAATGTTTCGGAAACAGTGACATCATTCTTAATAGCCTCCTTAAACCAACTTAAGAAGCTCTTGTTGTGCTCAATCAATAAAGCCTTTTCTTTCATTCTCGGGTTATTTTGATGATGTTTTTATGCTTAGCCAGGTATGGTTGCACTTCATCAATGTTATTCAGTATATACAAATGTGCTTGATGTATTTCCTCCTGACTCATACTCTTTATCCTTGGATTTTGTAATCCCTTGCCTCCATGTGACTGCTGGTGACGAGACTTTGGAATCTCAATAGCATCCACTTTTGACAAATAGTCAGTACAAAACTCAATGGCCTCCTTTACAACATATCTTTCAACAATAGAAGCTTCAGGGCGTTGTTAATTTTTCACATACCCTTTTAATATTTTCATGTATCGCTCAATTGGGTACATCCATCGTAAATAAACAGGGCCGCATAACCTAATCTCTCTCACTATGTGAATAGTCAAGTGAACCATAATATCAAAAAATGAAGGAGGAAAATACATCTCCAACTGCTTAGGATGACAGTAGCATCATGTTCGAAGTCATCTAATATTCCAGGGTCAATGGTTTTGCTACAAACAATGTTGAAGAAGAAAGACAACCTAGTAAGGGTCTCTCTCACCTTATTGGGCAAAATGCCACGAATAACAACTGGTAATAGTTGTTGCATCAAGACATGATAGTCATGTGACTTCAAACCAAGTAACTTTAAGTCTTTAATTGAAACAAGCTTTTTGACATTTGAAGAATAACCCTGTGGCACTTTGAGACCATGAAGACAATCATAAAAACTTCTTTTTTCATCTTTAGACAATGTATAACATACCGGTGGTAAATACTTCCGCTTGCCAGTTGTTTATGGAGCTAACCCTTCTCGTATACCTATTTCAACCATGTCCATTCGAGAGTTCACACCATCCTTTGTCTTGCTTGGTATGTTAAGGAGTGTTCCGATGATACTATCACATATGTTTTTCTCCATATGCATCATATCTATGAAGTGCCTTACATCAAGATGAGACCAATATGGAAGATCAAAGAAGATTGATCTCTTTTTCCATATTTTTTTCACGTTGTTTTTCTTTTGAGTCTTCCCAAAGATAACACTGATGTCCTTCACTCATTCATAAACTTGCTTCCCAGTCAACGCTTTAGGAGAAATGCCATTCTCTTGGGATCCATTAAAAGCTTTTCTCAATCTCTTGTATGAATGATTAGGTTTGAGAAATCTTGATGAGCAAGGTAAACAGTCTTCTTTCCATGAGTAAGTTGACAGTAACATACGCCTTCCTCACATATAGGGCATGCATGATGACCCTTAACATTGTATCCACTAAGATTCCCATATGCTGGGAAATCATTAATTGTACCAAATAACATCGCCCACAATTTAAATTTTTCTTATCGAAACCCATCAAAAATCTCAACACCTTCCTCCCAAAGCATCTTTAAATCATCAATTAAGGGGCCAAGATATACATCTATATCGTTTCCAAGTTGACTTGGTCCTGAAATCATCATAGACAACATTACATACTTGCGTTTCATGCATAAGTTCGGGGAAAGGTTATAGATAATCAAAAGAATAGGCCAGGAACTGTGTCTGCTACTTAATTTGCCATAAGGGTTCATCCCATCTGTCATTAGCCCAAGCCTAAGGTTTCTTGGCTTGTCACCAAACTTAGGAAATAATTCATCAATTTTCTTCCATTGCAAACCATTGGCTACATGGCGAATCTTGTCATCATGTTGCCTCTCATCTGCATGCCATGTAATGTTCTTTGCATCAACTGGGTTAGCAAATAACCGCTTAAGCCTTAGAATTATTGGAAGATACCACAAAACCTTTGTCGGAGGCTTGTTTCTGCCATCGTCCCATTTAACACCTCCATCCTTTAATTTATATTGTGACAAATGGAAAACAGGACATTCCTCCAAGTCTTCATGTTGCTTCCTATATAATATACAATCATTTGGGCAAGCATGTATCCTTTTATACTCCAGACCCACCGGACATAACTTTTTCACCTCATAGGTGCGATTTGGAAGCGTGTTACCTTCTGGTAGCATTTCCTTTAACAATTGTAGCAATTCGGTCAAGCTTTTATCAGTCCATCCATTTTTTGCCTTCAGGTTGACTAACTTTAGCACGGCTAACAATCGTGTGAACTTAGTACAACCCGGATACAAAGGCACTTTAGCGTCACTGCATAAACTATCATATACACGAAGTTGTTGGAAAGACTCGACTCCAATATCATTGATCATGTCCTCTAGTCGATCTTCCATATCTAAATCTACTCGGTCGGTTTGGGGTGCACCTGCCATGGTAGATAGTGCCTCTCCATGCCATATCCATCTCTTATAGCTTAGCATAATTCCATCACAAAGAAAACGCTCTTGGATTTCTTCAACCTTCAACCGATTCTTATTCAAACAGTTCACACAGGGGCAATACAATCTTCCATTGATGTCATCAACGTTTCTTGTAGCGTAATCAAGAAACTCTTTACCCTCATTCTCATACTCCTCGATTGTGCGTAGTGTACTCATCCAACTACGATCCATGAGTTGGAACAACCTATTTAAATAATGAACACATGACACAAATATCATTCATAGATATTAATATCATATCATTCATCATGGTTTAATTATTTAGACTTTGCATCATTAAATGCATAATGCATTTATGTAATTTTGCAAACTTTGAGATTATCTTCTCAATTGAAGACTTTTCAAAATGGCAGCTATCTTCATGTTATACATGTATAAGACATGATGCAACATTACTCATTAATCATTCAAATGAGAAACTTTATATTTTATTATACTGTTTATATTTTATGTAGCCTATTTTTATCTAACTATTCACGCTTTTAAGAGATTGTCAGTTTTCCTATTGAAATTGGCTTCTAAACAATCTAAGGTTTACCTTTTTTTAACTTTATAGTTTAAGAAAGTTTGATATGAAATGTCTACCTTTTTTTTTAACTTGTTAGATAATGCAGTTATTGCTTTTAAATGTGTGAAATAGCAAGTTACAGTCTCTTGTAGAATCTATTGAAAGCTGCTTCTCTTTTAGTTACATTAATCATTTAGTTCCTATATATACTTCACAAACCAAGTAATTATCTACAAATTTTGGATGCAAAAACAAAACAATTCTGAATAATCTAATGGCTTGGAAAAAGAGAAAAATGAAAATTAAAAACCTGTATAGAGTATAAAAGCTATTAGGAAACTTCTCTGCTTGGTGATAGATGCCTAATTAAAAGCTGTTAGGAGACTCCTCTGCTTGGTGACAGATGCAAAAAAAAATGTAATCAGATGCCAAATTCCCCTGTACACAGATATCTTATAGTATTAAAAGGTTAATTTACAAACAATGCATAATTAAAAGGTTTTGTTACAAAAAAATACCTTAAACAGATATCTTACAGTATTAAAGAGAATTGATTTTTAGTTGTGATTGGGAACTAGGTTTAATCCTAAATCTTGATTTAACTATTATTTTTACAGGGTTTAATACAAACAAAGTAACTAGAACTTACAATTTTCCTGAGAAATGGTTCCAAGTATTCATGAAGTATCTGAACACTATCCTCCGTGCACTATACAATGAGATAAATCACTGATGTGAGTATAATATTAAATTGCATAACTACATGTGCGTCAATTTCTACTTTATATTTTATCAAATCAAGTTGAACACTCTAACATCATCTTAATGGTGTCTAGAATTTGTTTCTATGACTATACTACCTTTTGAAATCCATCACATATTTAATAACCAAGTAAACACAAACAAAGAAACAACATGGTGCTTGAAAATAATAGTCAGCCACAAAAAAATTCAGAATACCCACTGAGATTTTTCTTTTAGATTAGCTACTAGCTAGTCCTGCAAGGTATTGACAGAATGACAGTTTAAAATATGTATTCCACTTCACTATATCAATTACTATTATTATCACTTCCAATTCCAAATACTAAAGAGTGAATAGGATAGATTCACCTGTTTTAATAATCCTATTATTTCTAAAAAAACAATCCTAATCAATGACATGGACTAGTTCTTATATTTAACACCAGCCAGGAATAAACATGTTGTTGGTCCCTGCAGGAGGATATTTACAAAAGAACAATAGACCAGAATTATTGCTAAATGATAATAAAATGTACTAGTACAATTAAGTTATAAGTGATTATTAGTGAACACATACAGTAATGAAGATTTTGGTTGAACAAATGGCTTTTTAGTTTTGTGTTTTTGTTGAAATGGAATGATCGAAACCAATTATTATTTCATGCAGAAGTTGAACTGTCAATTACAACAAAATCTAGAAGCAAAAAATTTCTATAGAAGTTCAAATAAGATTGGATTCCAAAAAACTCTATGTATCCTACCCCGACTTTATTTCAAGAAATTTAAATGTTCAACAAGAATAAGAATAGTTAAGGTCTAATTGGCAATCTGATTAACATCAATTAAACAAACAGCTAAAGATTCCTCCACTCCAAAAGACATCTAACATAAACGCTAAACTACTCCTTCCTAATCAATTTAATAAACCTCTTTTAAGTAAATCCCACAAAGCATAAAAAGAAATTATAAATAATTATTATATTGGTTGGTTTTTAAAAATTTTATTACAACCGTTCCAAGTTTTAACTTTATTAAAGTCAAACTATAGCGTTATGAAGAGGGTTCTATGATTATGAAGAATAAAAATGTAGTTATTGATACTTCTCAAACTTTTAAAAGATATCATAAAAATAGGCCGTAAGGAACTCCAAAAATGATCTTGTAAAAATGACCAAAAAGTACATAACTCTATATGCTTGTAATAGATTCAACAGATTCAACTTGATCTTTCGAATTCCACAAGTTGATTAATTCATGCTTGCTGCATAAAGTATTAAACTTTTTTCGGTTGTTAAAAATACATCACACCTTAAATATAACCAACAGATGCATGTTACAAACAGTAAAAAAACAAATGTTTTACAGATTTTCTAAGTATTTGCCTAATAAAGTAGTTTTCTGTAATAACAAAGGGCAAAATATTGATATCAAAGCATAAATAGTACATTCAACACAAAATAAATTTCATATTTAAACAACCATGCTGATATTGATTTTGAACCATAGTTTTTGTATCTAATATACAATATATCTAGAAATAACAAACTGTGACCATGTACTCTTTTGTGCCTACACAAGAAGCTAACTTTGGATCATTAGATATGGCAATCCAAAAGATATAAGTTATAGGTCGTATAAAATAGGTAAAACATCTAGCTAACCTAACCAAATTCAACTATCCTCAATGAGAACAACATTCTATTCAAATCAAAGATAACTGCACCCACAATATACACAAGCACATCTACAACCACCGAGTCTATGACTTAACTATTGAATGCTGATTAAGTAAAGCCAACGGAGACATTCATAGATCTCATAAGTCACAAGCATCAATAAATTGACCAATGCCAACAGAGACATGCATAGCTTCATTCCTATAATTTCCTTAAAAATAAAAGACAATAAAGAGGAAAAATGAATATGCCCCCCATGTTTAATGCAGAAATCATGGAAATTAATGCAGAAAAACACTTGAAAAATTGATCAATAATCTTAACTATATACACCAAATATCGAAAGTTGGCTCTGAATCTGAAAATTCTATTGCCGATAAAGTATATATCCATGGAAAGTTATGTATCTGTTTCTGACTGGGTTTCTTTTAGTATTCAATAATAAGCAAGCAATTCTCAGAAGTAGTAACCATAGAAGGGACTCTATAAACGATGAGCTTGTTTCTCTAAATGTGTATATAATTAATGCAAACAATTATGATTATACAAAGCTATTTCACTTGTTATTCTATTCAATATTCTCTGCACGACCCAATTTACTATATCCTTTGGACAAAAAAGAACTCAAGATAGTGGTGGATGTACTATGAACCTTCAAGAAGAAACAAATGGGTCATGATTCAAAATTATTAATCCTTTGAACAACAAAGAACTCAAAAGAGCAGTGCATGTATACTATAAACCTTCAAGGAGAACCAAAAGAGCTAAGATTCAAAATTGCTAATCCTTTGAACATAAAGAACTCAATGGCGATAGATGTATACTGTAAGCCTTCATGAAGGAACAAAGGGGGTCAAGATTCAAAGTTGCTGACAAAATGTTCTTTAATAAGATTGGATTTTTCAGAATTGCCCCCTTTCAGTAAAATTGAACATATATTTAACAAAAAGAACAAAATTAAAAAGGGAACAAATTGAAACTGCATTCATTGTAGGTGCATTTTAATATTACCTTGTCTCAATTTCTTGATAATAGGGAACCATAAGAAAATTTTTGAATAACCCTATGATTTCTTTAACAAATGAAATAAAGAGAAAAGAAGTTTTCAAACTAACCTCAAAAGGGGAGAACTTAAACTTGATAATGTAGTGACAAAGTTTTGAAACAATTCTTTCATTTCATAGCTCATATCCCCCCTGATCCCTAACCCAAAAATTTCTCTAAATCTCCCAAATCCTCTAAGCAACGATAACAAGCCTACATAAATTACCCCATCCCCCCATGTTTCTTAGTATATCTGATATTGATTTAAGAAATGCTAATGTAACATTAGTGAAACATGTTTCTTTCCCGTCTCTTTCTCTCACATAACAACTACTATTTTGAATTTTAATTTACGTACTTTCTTGTACTATGGTTATCTATTATCTAATTACAGCTCCATGTTTCCCTGTTTCCCCCTTTCCCCTATGACTCAATTAGCCCGGGTATAAAACTCTAGTTTGAAACAAAAGAAGGCAGACATCAACAAGTTCATCCAATAAGACCAACAATAATAACAATTAAAAAAAAAGTTAGGGGTCAGTCAATAACTTGATGAATAACAGCACAAGAGGCTTAATTATTTCTATAGAAAGATAGAACAACAATGGCATCCATACGTTATTATCTAAACATAGGAACAATCTTATGACTACTAGAATCAACAATAACAATAAACAAAATATATAAACCACAGGACATGACATTTGATCTGAGAATCGATGCTATAAAATAAGTGATGCTATAAAATATATAATCTCTCATTCTCCTTTATTATTGTTACAAAATATTTTTTTAAAAATATGGGCAGGGTGTGTGGGGCGGGTAATATTCCATAAAAAATGATCTAGCAAAGTTTCCATTAAAGTTTGAAGTTCTTTGCTCCAAAAGTTACAAATGCCATGACCCAGATGCAACTTCATAAGAGGTAAAGCATAATATATCTTAATTTAATTATTTTCTCATTTTTGTGTTTTCATTAACATCATGCTTATCATCCTAGTTGTTGATGTATTCAGTGATTAATTACATAATTGGCTCACAGTGGTTCTCTGATATTTCATGAAGGAAAAGTGTAATATAAATTATTTGAGATTCTTTCTTTTTCTACATTAGTTGTGATTCTTCTTTTCTGAATTAGTTGGGATTCTTTCGTTGCTCAACTAGTCACCCCTTGACCTTGTTCACATATTGTAACTTCAAATGTATGATACAAAATATGAAGAAAATTAAAACAAGTTACAATACGATGATCTTAGCTAGTAATATAGTAATCTAAAGTATTTATTACCTCACTGAAGTCTTATGAATTTTTTAAAATATAAAGATTTTCTTTATAGGAAGTTGGTGTATATATGCAGTAGGATATCAAATAGTTTTAGGGAATTAAATGCCAATGAATATCAGTCTAATTTCTAAATATTCGAACCAAATCATACAAAGATGCAGGTTAATTTCAGCCCCCAAGCTCAGTTAATCTCTACGGTTAGTCCACTTCAGTTAAGGTTAACATTGTCAACGTTAAATTAGTAACAATCACATGAAAATTGACAAGAAGAAACCAAAAATGAGAGGCAAAAAATCAATATCATATATTCCATAAATGAGCTGGCTTACCATGTCTATGAATATTAGAGAGGAGATAAGGCAAGGAAAATTAAGAGTGTTTATATAAATGCCTGCAAGGCAAATGGAACATTAAGAGACCCAACTTGTACGCAGTGTGGAGAAAAGGAGACAATTATTCACGTTATAAGAGATTTCCCTATAGCAATAAAACACTTGTGAGAAGAGGAAAAACGCATGAATTCATAAGCACAACCTTGATGGATTGGATTGATTACAACCTAAATTTTGTGCCACAATTCAGAAGACCAGAGCATCCTAAGAGACGGATCTTAATTAATGGATTGCATGCACTACCAAGGCTTCAACCAATCAGGAAAGTAAATAGAGCCAGAAATAGATTGATATATTATGTATTATTTCAAAAACTATCAATCACTGGTTGTGGAGGTGTAATCAGGAGTAGCAAACGAGAGTGGATTTCAGGTTTTGTAAAAATAATGAAATCTTCCTCAGCGTTCATAGTCCAACATCTATATCTTTTTTTATATAGAGCTGGAACATGTATATCAAACAAAAAATAATTTAATTGATTGGTTTAAACTAAAAAACTTTTGATTTGAGAAAACCCTAACAAGAGTAGCATGACCTCCTAAAATAAAAGCCTTATAATTGTTGATAATAAGAAGAGAAGATGGTGGAGAACCGTAATAAGAAGATACCTAGTTTGTTACTCAACAACGGTAGTAACCGGAGCCCATGGTGGAGAACCGTCACCCACGGAAGAGGAGATATGAGACGCAGTGACACGGTATGGATTCGTAAGTAAGATGCACGAATGATTCACAAAACAGAGACCAGGGCTTTGTATAAGTGACTTTAGAGAGAGAGCTTCGAGGGGGAAAAGATTGGTGGCTAGGGCTTCAGAGCACAGTGACTTTAGAGAGAGAGCTTCGCATTTAGTTTTGAAAGGTCTAAAAAAAATAAATTGACATTTCTCACCAATCCAACTAGCAGATTGGTACAAATTTTACATTTCTCACTGGTCCAAATTATAAACCGGTACAAACAATGTTATTTCTCACCGGTCTAGAGAGTAGACCGGTGTAAAGTTTTTTATTATTTACAAAACTACCACCACCTTATTTTTCTCACCGGTCTAACTATAACCGATATAAAAACGCTGATGTAAAATGTCTTTTTTCCACTAGTGAATGGCCCTTTTGGTATATTAGAAAATCTAGGGGAAATTATTAAAAAATATATGTTTAGTATGTATAAAAATGAGTAAGAAAAATGTTGAAATTATAAATATATTATCATGTCAAATAGTAGGCTTTAATAAACTTGATTACAAAAGGTAAGAAATGAAGATTTTAAAATAATTTAATGTTGTATGTGAAAAATAGATCCCATAACATTTTCCCTCTATCTACATCATACAACCCAAATGAAACAAATGTTGGATTTTTTTTCCCTAAATTTTCCAATGCATAAACAAACTAAAAGTTAACCTTGTCCTTAAAATCATTGATTAGAAAGTAAAAGTGGACTGAATTGTGAGTGACTAAAAAGTAAAATAGGAAATGCCTATATATATATAAATGAAGTTTACAATACAATCAATCTTTTTGTTATTGTATAAACCCAATATACATAGATACATGCATAAAAGTTAAATACATTGTTTTAATATTAAATGGTAGCTGTGAACACCCATTTTCCTCTTTTCTTATTATTATTATTATTATTATTATTATTATTATTATTATTATTATTATTATTAGGCTTAATGGTAAATTTAGCCCCTAAGAAAATTTCAATTTTGTCAAAACCCCCTACAATAATTTTTCCTAGTTTAAGACCCCTCTAATATTTTATTTAGTAGTATTAAACGTCTACTTTTAAAAAGCGCTGAGGTGGAGCCTGTCTTTTTGCCACTGGCTTCACACGTGGCATGTGGCTCAGCCTCACAATGCTGACTAGGTTTAAATAGAAAATTAATTAAGATTAATGAGTAATAATTGAGATTAATTACAATTATTTAATATTCAAACTATACATTTTCAAATAAATTACAGGAAGAAAAAGAGAAGAAGAAGTCGCTGGACTCTCTCTCTCCCTCTCTTCCTCACTCGGTCTCTCTCCCTCTTTCATTCATTCTCGATTTCTTTCTCCCCCTTTCGGTCTCTCCCTCTCCCCTCTCGGCCTCCTCACGCGAACCACTAGGAACCACCACCTCTTCCTCTCCCCTCCCCCTCTCCGATTACTCTCCCTCTACCTCTCTCGGTTTCTCTCTCATCTCTCCCTCCTTCTCTCTGCCGATCTCCTCCCCTCTCTCCCTTCTTGCTCAGTTTCTATCTCTCTCTCTCTGTCTAACCTTTACTCACTCTCTCTCCTCCCTTGGTTCCAATGTGTCGCCCCCTCCTGATGGTCTCTCTCTCTCTCTTTTAATTTTTGGTGTCAAATGAAACCCTTATGGGTTTGTTGTGTGGGCTCCTTATCTTCAACAATTTCAACACACACAAAGTTCACGCTTGCTGGTGCTACGAAATCAATTTTGGGGGAAAGGAAATGAAATTGAACAGAGTGTGAATAGACAAGGTTTTGTTGTTTCTGCATTAATCGTTGATTAAACAGTGAATGAAAATGAAATATAGTTTGGGATAAGTGGATTGGTTTTAGTTTAGTGTAGAAATTGCATGGAGGGGGAGGGGTTTCATTAAATGGATTGGAATGTTAATAGTGAACTTGCTTTGTTTTCATGTTTGAGCGCAATCTTCCATTGCTGGAGAATTTGAGCTTCTCTTTATTTTTCAGCAACTTGAATATTAAATAATTGTAATTAATCTCAATTATTACTTATTAATCTTAATTAATTTTCTATTTAAACCTAGTCAGCATTGTGAGGCTGAGTCACATGCCACGTGTGAAGCCAGTGGCAAAAAGACAGGCTCCACCTCAGCGCTTTTTAAAAGTAGGCGTTTAATACTACTAAATAAAATATTAGAGGGGTCTTAAACTAGGAAAAATTATTATAGGGGGTTTTGACAAAATTGAAATTTTCTTAGGGGCTAAATTTACCATTAAGCCTTATTATTATTATTATCATCATCATCATCATCATCTGTCACTATTCATCATCATCACCATTTGGTTCCATTTTTGGCATTCTGACTCACTTTTTCCATAGCTTGTAACATCCCAAATTTTGGAGAAAATAAAATTATTGGATAATGATAATTAATTATTTATGGTCCAATACATGTGGGAAAATTAACTAGACACTAGAGGTGAATTATCGGTTAACTAAGATTTGTCAGAATTGGATGATTTAACGAATAGTGTGGGAGCCACTTGGTCAAATTGGATGTTTGACGGGTTTAGAATAATGAGGGAATAAATACTAAATAATTACACATGGGTTAATAAATGTCCCAAAAATATTGAAATAATTAAATTGAGAAATTTTATGGTTATTCATAATTTATTGAGGCTTAATAAGCTGAAATTGTACCTGATTAAAATATGGGTGTCAAACCAGGTATCTCGGGTTGAGATGCCATTGGTCGAGGCTGTTAAGAATATTATTGGGAATCTGAAAACAGCTTTGAAATAGATGAAGTATTGAGCCCGAACAGAGATTCTGTTTGTTATAAAACGGTAAAATTTTAATGAAGGGATTAAAATTAAAACCCTAACTCTCACTTTTCTCTTCTCCATTCACGTTGGCTTTTGCTTCTCCAAAGGCAAATACACTCTCTTTTCTTCCTAAGGCAAAACACTTCCTCTCCCTCTCATTCCCATTCTTCATCTTTTTTCTCTCTAAAAACCCTAAAGAGGTGGTGTGCTCTTCTCCTCCATTTCATTTTTCTCCATGGAGCTTGAACAAGATGATGTTGGTTGGAAGCTCTCCCTCTTCTCCTCTCATTTTTGTCACCCATTCCCCCTTACTTGGAAGCTTACTTATTTCTTGGCTTGAGGTAAGTTCCTCACCATTTTTGTTGAGCTTATGCCATTGGTTGTGGTTTTATTTGTTGGGAGAGTATAAAATATGTATTGGTTATGGACTAGAAACCATTTTCATGCAAAACCCAAAGGTGGGGTGTGATAAATATGTGTTTTTGAGTGGGTGTAAAAGGGTACATGAAAATAACATTTAAGAAGGTGGAAAATGATGATTGTAAATGATGATTGTTGGATTTTAATGGAACCCTAACTTTGGGATTTTGGGGAAAATATAAATGTGAGTGGAATATGTATTTAATGATGTTAGGGAATGATATTGATGAGGAGAAATAGCCATTGAAGATGGTTGATGGATATTAATAATGGTTGGATTTTGATAAAACCCTAGTCTTAAGAATTTGGGGAAAACATGTAATACTAAATTGATAGTTGGTTTTAAGTAGAAGTATATAAGATTTGGAGTGTGGGTATTGTTAATGATATTGAAAGGATATTTGAATACTGAATGTGTGAGGAAATAAAGGAATGGATTTTGAGAATGAATACATATAATGTTTAAAGTTGGGTGTTGTTAGTTATGATGATAGAAGATGATAATAATGGTAGATGACCATTGGTGATGGAACCTATAAGGTTGTAATGGATATGTTAAATGGACATTTTGAGTTAGTGAGGTCATAAACCATAATAGGTACTATGTGGAATTTATTGATTGATGATGGTTTAAAAGAAGCTAAAGGGCTTATGATGAATTTGGATGATCCATTTGATGTTGGATGAAATTTAGAGGATGGATATGAAATTGTTTTTGTTGGTATGGTTAACCCTTTAAGATTTAGAAAATCTGAGTTTTGGGAAAGGAATTCCTGAAACCTAACACAAATTATGTAAATAGGTGTGTTGACAAGTTTAGAACTTGTTACTAATCCATGAGATAAGTTTACAATTGTTTGTAATTGTGATGATGTCTTGAGATGGCTCATTAATTAAATGCATGTATGTATGTGTATTGTGTAGATTGTGTTCCGGATGATGAGGCAGAATGATTGGAGCATTCAAACTGTTGTTCTTCTCTCGAGGTAGGAGAGGAATTTACATTTTAATTTCTTGAGTTGAATGATTTATGATTAATATATATGATCATACACATGCTTGCCTTGCCATGATTGTATTGAAATAATGTGATGATTGATAATTTGATGAATGAAGTGCTTGGCAAATTATTGACTTGAGAACCATATATATATATGAGATGGTAATAATAAGAGTATATGTTGTGGTGTGTCTTTAATGGTGTGATAATTATTTAGGATATTGGCAAAATGTGTATGTGCCTATGTCATGTTATGAGAACACAAAAGTTCACCACTAATAATATGATATGATGAATGATGATAAGGAGTAAATGATGTGATTGTATGGCACACCTTAATTGATGATGAAACCAATGAGGGGATATTTGAATGACAATGTGATTGTGGTAAATTATGGTAAATTTCCTTGAATAAATGATGATTGTTATTATTGATGATTGTTGAATGCCATTGTGATTGATACAAGTGTGATCTTGCGTGTGTGGCTTAAAATTGTATTGATGAATTGTTGTGAATGCAAAACTAATATATGAAACAATGGTAATGATCAATGAGATGGAAATCCACTGAGAAATTATATGGTGATGTTTATGATAAGCAATGATGAATAAGGATGCTAAGCATACCTTCAATATGACGAAAGATTAGTGAATGTTGTTGATGTATATGATTCCATTGTGATTGTTGCAAGTAATGACTTGCATGTAAGATATAAAGTATGCTGAAATGCAATGCCACACTTAAAACTTGAAAACAATGACTATAACAAACAATGATAAAATCACTAAGGATTGTATGGTGGTAGTGGTGATGATGATGATTGATGAGTGGCATGATAGGATGCATAGTGTGAGAATACATATAATTGGCATTTGCATTGCATCCATGGCATATCATACGCTACCAGTAAGGAATATTAGGGGATTCCCCCGGTTGGCCCAGTGGGAGGACAGCTCTGTGCACGAGCATTCTTGTTGTTTCCCCTGTGACTTGGTGTGTAAGTCAAGAAGCTGCCCATGCAAAGCTACAGGGAGCTGTATGTGGTTGACCCTGTGGGGGTGGCTCTTGATGAGCAGGTGTCCTTGGTGGTCCTTGGGATCACAGCTACCATGATATGAGTCATGGTTGGCCTATAACACTATATGTTGATTTTGTTGTTTACCGCTATCATGGTGAAAATGACCGGTGTTGCAAAATGGGCGATAAGGTTTAGTACTAGTAAAATTGGTGAAATTGCATGCAAATTATGAGATATATGTACACATTATACTACTGTAATAGGGGCATGGTTATGTGATCATGCTTGATACCCATATTTTAGTGTTTATTTCCACAGTCGGATCCACATTTGTTGTTAATTCCATTGTGCATATGCATTAGCCTAAGAGCATTTGTATATAGCATGGTAATATGCCAAAGGTGTTGTGATATGATGATGATTGATGATGATATATGATGATGGTTAAGATTGAGATATGATGGGTAAATGAATACCTAAAAGACAACTTGAAAATATAAATGATGTGAATACAAAGAAAAGACATTGTATATAATGATGTTGTTGTGATGGCCCAATGTGATGAAAGGCATGTTTATATGTGATTGATAATAATGGTGTTGGCCCATTATGACATTGAGAAAAGATGTGTATATGTGCTTGCTTTGCTATGAATTGATAAATATGATACATGTGTATTGCTGGGATGAATAGATTATGATGATTTTAGCAAAGCATACATGATGTTGATATGCATATGCACATAATCTTAATTGTATTCATATTCGTCATTTGGAATGTATAACTCACTCTCCTATGTTATCCATTTTTAGCATTGTGATACGGGATTGTCATGGGATGAGAGGGTGATTTGAAAAAAAGCTTTTGGGAAGGTAAATAGTTGTAACGGAATGCCTTGGCCGACAGCGATTATTAGACATGACGTAATGCATGAATTGTGTATAATGATGTTGATGAAAAATGATTTATGGACATGTATGCATCAATGTTTTGTAATGCATATGGTGGATGTATGATTTTATGTATATGAATATTTAGATGAATACTTGAGGATTTGATTTGGATAATGTATGTTGATGATGGTGATATCAGAGATATATGTTGAGTACTTGTATGTAAATAAGATGTTGAAATACATGAATATTGAGGAAGTGAATAGGCTAAATTCTCATTCGGCGGTTAGGGCTTTATGTAGAGGCTAACTACATCTCATAATACATGTGTGAGACTTATAGGGATGGGTGATTGTTGTTAAATAGGCCTGAATTGCTATTTAGCATACTTGGTTTAGCCAAAATGGGCATGGATTATCACTTGGACGTAACTTGGATTAGGAAAGGAGTTATTGGGCGAGACTTGTTTGTACAAGTCACATTTGTATGTGTGAATGTTGGTCCCTTGAGTGCTTCAGACAAAGCCTACCCAATTGTATTTTGGTATGTCATGTAAATTGCCTAAAATATGCATGAATCTACCCTATAACCTAGATGTTAATTGGGATAAAGTTTAGGCATAAAACTTTGCCACATGATTGATATTAGGATAGGTGTGTTGTATATGACATTTCATGCGATTTGGTATTGATTAGCCTAGTGAAATGTCGACCCAAAGTGGGCGAGTGTGTGTGTGCAAAAGGCTGCAGAACAGGGTCTGCTAACCAGTAGCTGGGCGTACCTACGTTGGGAGTGGGCGTAGGCACGCTGGCTTATTGGGGTATGGCGTGGCTCTGGGCGTAGGCACGCCTGGATGGGGCGTTGGCACGCTGAGATACTAGAATTAGGTCCTGATGGTGGTGTCATTTAGCATGGGCATGCTGACTTCTAGCATTGGCACGAAAATGTCAGTGCCTAGGAGTACTTACATGGGATCTAGCATAAGCACGCTGGTGGGTTGCGCGTTGTGATGCTGGGGCTCCAACATTGGCACGTTGACATTCTTTTTGGGGGCTGGTCGTAAGTACAGTAGAAATGGGCGTACCTACGTTGGCTGGTCTAGTGACAGCTTTTGTGAATTTTTTTCGTTTTCTTGATTTCCTTCCTCATTTTTGGATCTTTTCTTATATCTTCATATATGGGACTAGGCATATTTTCCTGCATACATATTCCTTCTGCTGTAAACTTAATTATTTTTGTATGCACTTTGGGGCTTTGTTTATCGATCCGGCTTTCGTATTTTTAAAATCTCAGTCTTCGGTTTTTTGTGATTCGGGTCTGGATGTAATATCAGATGTTGAACTCCCTTTTTAAACGTGAAAAAATTACTCATACTTTTATTAATTAAGTTACATCAATTACATCGGATCCAGGTTTAGGAAATTAGGGCCTGACATAGCTCTCTTCTCCATTTTCTCCATTAATGGCAATTGGAAATAAACCTGCACAATGTCAATGGAGAAGGTTCCAAGAAGGATCTAAATAGGCATATTTGATGAGAGATTTGATGAGCGAAAATGGCAAGATTGTAAGGCATAAAAATGGAAGTCAATTTTGAATATAACAGCTCTAAAATCTTAAACAGAACACAAACACAAGCACCATCAACCACCATCAACCCTCTCTAAAAAAATCCAAACTTTCCCTCTTCTTTCTTTCTTATTCACAGCAAGCAAAAACCAACACAAACAATAGTCCAAACAACAGCAATCCAATAACTAGAAAACAACCAAAACACTGTCAAAAAGAAGAAGAAAAGAGGGAAGGGAGAGTCTTCTACTGCCGGAACAGACCCACCGCCGGCCGACCACCTTCTGCTGAACTGCCAACCTTCGTCACCCCGAGCTTCCCGACGCCGACTCCCGAGCAGGACCCCGACAATCTCGACGCCACCAAACCATCCTCCACAAACCGATCGGCCCCTCTCCCGAGCACGACCGACACCGGTCTCCCTCGCGCAACCCAGAACCCGGTCTCACCCGCCGCCAGCGTCGTCGTTCCCTCTCCCTCTCGACCAATTTCTCTCTCTATCTATTTCCTCTACTTTCTCTCTCTGTCGCCACCCCCTTTCTCTTCTTTTTTCCTATTCTTTTCTTTCTTTAGCTATTAGGTTTTAGTTTTTAGTTTTTTTGGTTTTTTGTTTTTTAGGGTTTTGGGCCTTAGAGGCCCATTTTCTTATTTACACTCCCTTTTCTTTCTTTTTGTACAGTGGGCTTTAAAAGCCCAAAAGGTCAAAAACTTTCTTTTTTAAATATATAATAATAATAATACCAAAAAAATATAATAATAAGAAAATAATTTTTTATTTACATTAAATTAAATTTAAGGAAAATTAAAATAAATACCTACTTAAAAATAGTAAATGTTTTTACGTTAAGTTAAATATTAAAAATCTTAAAACCAAAGTATCTTTTCAAAATAAGTAAATAGTTTCTTTCATGATTTTTTAAACACTAATAAGAAGAAGAAATATATTAAAATCTAAACACTCTTTTTATAAAAATAAATAATCTTTTATGTTAAATCAAAAATCTTATAAGTAATGTCGTGCAAAGTACTTTGCCTACATACACTTTATAAGATTTTGAAGGTTTATACACGTACGAATTACTTCGCCTTGTATTTCTCCTTCTTCGTAAACCTTCTTTCATTATTAAAATCAAATCAATTAAAAAATATTTTTAAATATCTTCTTGAAATTAATTTTCACAAAGAACTATGTTACACTGTGATGATGCATGATTTATCTTTAATTCTTCACTTTAAATATGTATAATTTGCCATCACTTATTGTCTAATATATTGCATTTTAACACATTTTCATCATATGAGCTTTATTTAATATTTGATTTTAAAATAAATTAAGGATTAATTTTTTTAATAAATATTGGTTTTCTCTTGTTTACTTGGGTATTTTATTTTGCAGAAATTAATAAAATTAAGGAACAAGTACAAAGATAATCCAAGGGTCAATAATAAGAGAAAAATGACCATCAAATGATAAAGAAACAAGAAGAACAAGCCCCGGTGAAAAAAAAGCTACAAAAACATGAATCGATTCCTATAGGGTGGGAATCGATTCCTACACCAAATCAGCCCATGGGAATCGATTCATGCACTTGGGAATCGAATCCCAGCCCACATGAATCGATTCATTTGATGTTTTTCACCTGGGAATCAATTCCCAACCTATAGGAATCGATTCATGAGCCTAGGAATCGATTCCCCTTGCTAGGAATCGATTCATGAGCTGTATTTTACGGAAAAATGAACTGGAGGAATCGATTCATCAGTGAAATCATGCGCCAAATCATTGGACACAACAAAACGCAACTTGGAAACAACTTGGAAACAGCTGGAAATCATCTGCACCGAAAGTTTCCACTTGCAACGCGTTTTCCTTGGCTGGCTTCTCCTTTCATTTGCCTATAAATAGAGAAGAATGAGAGGCTTCAGAACACATCTTCAGACACTTCACTTCACACTTCTCTCTTAGTTCCTTTTCTTTCTTTTAAGCATTAGAGGAAGGCTTCTGGAGGAGTTCTTCCATTCCGGGTTCGGTCTTTCTTATTTTTAGTTTATTTTAATTATGGAAGGCTAAAACCCCTAGATTGATTTTCTTGGAAAATATTGTAATATAATTTTGAGGTTCTTGTTTTTAATATAGTATGCTTTTATTATTGTTTATTTCTTCATAACCTTACTCTGCTTATTTAATTCCATTCTGTTTAATTAAATTTGTATGCTTAATCGGTTTAATTATTCAAATGGAATAAAATAAGATTTTAAATTAAAATAGATTAAGAAAATATGCATGCTTAATGAATATTTTCATAATCACTTTTAATAATTATGGTTTGCTTAATTCCATAATTTGAGAATAGATTATGTATGTAGGCGATGTTCTTACATATGCTCAATAATTCCTAGATTTTACGATCTTGACTCCTTTTGCTTAATTAGGATGCTTGATTAAAATATTCATTTTTAAATGAAAGTAAAGGAATTATAAATTGAAAAAGACGCTTAGTTGATTAATTCAAAATTGAGCTAAGAAATCAACAGTAATGAAAGTATACAAATTATCTTTAATGAACCAAGGATAAATTTATTTACAATACTCCAAGAAAATCAATCGCTTGTTATTTATTGTTTTAAATCCTATATTTACTTTGTTTTAGTTTTAATTGTCACAACAAAAAATCAATCAAAACCCCCCCAATTGTATTTGTATGTTTGTTAAATTTCTGTTTGTAAAAATTAATTTTAAACTTGATTTTTTCCCTAAATTTCTGTGTTGATTCTTGAGAGAACGACCTAGGTTGACACCCTAGTACTACATTAATTAATTTTGATGTACTAATTTGACGGAACCACGACAAACACGTCAAATTTTGGCGCCGCTGCCGGGGATCAACGATCTTTAGGAAAATTCTTGTTTTAAATTAATTTTTTTATAAAAATTGAAAAATTATAAAAAATAATTTTAAAAAATAAAAAATAATTTTTTATTTATTTCTATGATTTAGGATTCTTATGATTTATTGCTCATGATCATCAAATATCTTGTTGTATGCTATGTATGACTAGAAGAACTTTTGAGCATTTATATTCATTTGATCCTGAAATTGATAGAACTTTTCATAGATTAATTAGAGAGGCTAGATTTAATAATAACTTTGTTGATATTGATAGTGATAGTATCTCATCTGAATCTGCTGAAAGTACTACTGCTAGTTTTTCTGATATGGCTGAACCCCATGAAAGAACTCTTAGACAACTAGCTGCACCTGAATTCACATACGAAAGTTTGTGTATTCAATATCCTGAAGAGGATATCCCTTATATGCTTAAGACCGGACTTATACACTTGTTGCCTAAGTTTCATGGTCTTGCGGGTGAAGATTCGCACAAACACCTCAAAGAATTCCATATTGTGTGCTCCATAATGAAACCCCAAAACGTTCAAGAAGACCATGTCTATCTTAAAGCGTTTCCTCATTCTTTAGAGGGTGTTGCTAAGGATTGGCTGTACTACCTTGCTCCAAGATCAATCACAAGTTGGAATGACTTAAAGAAAATGTTCTTGGAAAAGTTCTTTCCTGCCTCTAGGACAACTGCAATCCGTAAGGACATATCTGGCATTAGGCAACTCTCTGGAGAAAATCTTTATGAGTATTGGGAGAGATTCAAGAAACTTTATGCAAGTTGCCCTCACCACCAAATTTCTGAACAACTTCTTCTTCAGTACTTTTATGAAGGTCTGCACTACGTTGATCGCAACATGATTGATGCGGCAAGTGGAGGAGCTTTAAGAGATATGATTGCTGTTGAAGCAAGAAACCTGATTGAAAAGATGGTATCTAACTCTCAACAATTTGGTGTGAGAAATGATTCTTTCAAACCTATGTTTGATTCAAATTCTAGTTCATCTGGAATTAAATTAGAGAACAAACTGGATGCTCTCACCACTCTGGTTACACAATTGGCAGTAAATCAAAAATCCATGACTGCTAAAGTATATGGCATCTGCTCTTCACAAGAGCACCCCACTGATTGTTGTCCTTCTTTACAAGAAAAGGATAATAATAGTCCCCAAGCCTATGCAGCTAACATCTACCATGATAGACCACCACAACAACAACAAAACCATGACCTTTCCACCAACAGATACAATCCAGGTTGGAGGAACCATCCAAACTTGAGATGGGGTAACCAACAACAAAATACCCAACCTCCATTTCAAAGACCTACACCTCAACCATCCACAAATGGCCCTTCTTTGGAAGAACTAGTGAAACAAATGGCTACACAAAACTTGGAGTATCAACAGAGGAATGATGCTACCATCCAGAGTTTAAGCAACCAAATTGGGCAACTGGCTTCATCATTAAGCCAATTACAATCTCAAAACTTTGAAAAATTACCATCTCAACCAGCTGCAATCCCAGAAATGTGAGTGCAATTCAGTTAAGATCAGGTAGAAACCTTGAATTACCCATACCCAAGGAACCTGAGAAACAAACAGATATGCCCACAACAGTTGAGAATCATGTATCTTCTTTAAGCACAAGCAAGCCTGAGATGCAACCACCCCAAAATCCACCTCATATCCCTCTTCCTTTCCCACCAAAAGCAATTCCAAGCAAGAAGATAGAAGAAGTGGACAAAGAAATTTTAGATACTTTCAGGAAAGTGGAAGTAAATATACCTCTTCTTGATGCAATCAAACAAATTCCCAAGTATGCCAAATTTCTGAAAGAACTGTGTACCAACAAGAGGAGACTCAAGGGTAATGAAAGGATAAGCATGGGAAGGAATGTATCTGCATTACTTGGTAAGGAAGTTCCAAATATCCCAGAGAAATATAAAGATCCAGGTACGTTTTCTATACCCTGTATCATAGGCAATAACAAATTTGAAAATTGTATGTTAGATTTAGGAGCTTCAATAAATGTTATGCCTATGTCTGTTTTCAAATCTTTGTCTCTTGGAAATATACAACCTACTGGTGTAGTAATTCAGCTAGCCAATAGAAGCACTGCTTACCCTGCTGGAATTATAGAGGATGTTTTAGTTCAGGTAGAACAACTTGTTTTCCCTGCTGACTTTTTCGTACTTGATATGGAAGAAGGTATGCCTTAAATTCCTGTTCCTATAATTTTGGGAAGACCATTTTTGAAAACAGCCCGAACCAAAATAGATGTTCATTCTGGAACTCTTTCTATGGAATTTGGTGACACGAGAGTTCAATTCAATATTCTTGATGCCATGAAATACCCAGCTGAAAATCATTCTATTTTCCAAATTGACATTATTGATGAACTAGTTTTTGAACATTTTTCTAATGTTGATTTGGAATGCATAGATGATTCAAACAATTGTTTTGTATGCAATGATTCTGGAAGTTATGATATTTGTGCTGAAATTGATAAATACATAATTTCTGATTCAGAGTCTTTAGATATATGTGTTAACCATAAGGAGCTAAATGCAGGATTTCAAGAAAACTCTAACAAAATTTTTGAAGTGCAAGCAGCGGAGTCCAAATCTACTTTGTTAGTTCCATCTGTTTTACAGGCACCTAAGTTAGAATTGAAGCCTCTACCTGAGAACCTCAAATATGTATACTTAGGGGATGATGAACAGCTCCCGGTAATAATTTCCACTTCTCTTAATGAAAGTCAAGAAGAAAAATTGTTACAGGTATTGAAAAGACACAAGAAGGCTATAGGCTGGACATTGGCAGACATTCCTGGAATTAGCCCATCTATGTGCATGCATAGGATATTTCTGGAGGAAAATGCTAAAGCAGTGAGACAGCCTCAAAGGAGACTCAACCCTGTAATCCTTGATGTGGTTAAGAAGGAGATTACCAAGCTTCTACAAGCAGGAATTATTTATCCTATCTCTGATAGCCGATGGGTGAGTCTGATTCAAGTGGTTCCTAAGAAAACAGGGATCACAGTTGTTAAAAATGAGAAGGATGAATTGATCCCTACCAGAGTGCAAAATAGTTGGAGAGTCTGTATTGACTACAGGAGACTAAACCAAGCAACAAAGAAGGACCATTTCCCTTTACCCTTCATTGATCAAATGCTTGAGCGTCTTGTAGGTAAATCTCATTACTGTTTTCTTGATGGATTCTCTGGATATTTTCAGATTCATATTGCACCTGAGGATCAAGAAAAGACCATATTCACCTATCCCTTTGGCACATTTGCTTATAGGAGAATGCCATTTGGCCTATGCAATGCTCCTGGAACTTTTCAAAGATGCATGATAAGTATTTTTCATGATTTCATTGAAAATTGCATAGAGGTGTTTATGGATGATTTTACTATTTATGGATCTTCATTTAATGCATGCCTTGATAGTTTGGATAAAGTTTTAAACAGATATATTGAAACTAACCTTGTCTTTAACTATGAAAAATGTTATTTTATGGTAAAACAAGGAATAGTTTTAGGGCATGTAATCTCTGAGAAAGGAATTGAAGTAGATCCTGCCAAGATAGAAGTTATATCACATTTACCTTACCCCTCTTGTGTTCGAGAGGTTCGTTCTTTTCTTGGCCATGCAGGTTTCTACAGAAGATTCATAAAGGATTTTAGCAAGAAGGCTAGACCACTATCTAGTCTACTTCAAAAGGATGTGGTATTTGAGTTTGATGAAAAGTGTAAGGAGGCTTTTAATTGCCTGAAGCAAGCATTGACTACTACCCTAATAATTCAAGCACCTATTTGGATAGCCCCATTTGAGTTGATGTATGATGCCTCTAATTATGCATTGGGATCCGTCCTTGGTCAAAAGATTGACAAGCAGCCTAGGGTCATCTATTATGCATCTAAAACTTTAGATGCCGCCCAGGTAAATTATACCACTACTGAAAAAGAACTCTTGGCCATTGTTTTTGCATTAGATAAGTTCAGATCTTACCTACTCGGTTCTTGATTAGTTGTCTTTACTGACCATGCAGCTCTGAAGTACTTATTGAAGAAAGGTGAGTCCAAGCCAAGATTAATTCATTGGATGCTCTTGCTCCAAGAGTTTGACTTGGAAATTTGTGACAGAAGTGGAACACAAAACTTAATGGCAGACCATTTAAGCAGAATTGAGAATGCTCCTGACTCGGCACCTATTCGGGACCATTTTCCCGATGAACACCTTATGAGTATTTCTAACTCTTTTGATACACCTTGGTTTGCTAACATTGTAAATTATCTTGTTGCCTCTGTTTTTCCACCATATGCATCCAGGAACCAAATTTCAAAATTAAAAAGTGATGCAAAGTATTATATATGGGATGACCCGTATTTATGGAAATTGTGTAATGATCAGGTGATTCAAAGATGCATTCCCGATCATGAGATAGAATCAGTTCTTCGATTCTGCCATGCTTCACTAGTTGGTAGACATTTTAGTCCACAAAGAACAGCAAGGAAGGTGTTGGACTCTGGTTTATACTAGCCCACAATTTTTAAGGATGCATGGAGAATTTGTAACACCTGTGAGAAATGCCAAAGAACTGGAAACGCTATCACATGGCATCAATAGATGCCTCAGCAACCTATGTTGTTTTGTGAAGTATTTGATGTTTGGGGCATTGATTTTATGGGTCCATTTCCTCCATCCTTTGGTTTTACGAAAGTAAGTTTGCATCCCACATTGTTTAGCCTGGGGACAGGCCTTCTTTCTTAGGAGGGGTGAGACTTCATAGACTAAACAAGGACCCTCCTCACAAGGACCTCCAGTAAGGAAACATGAGACAAGGGATGACTCTTCTAAGGATGAGTGATGAGTTTACTGCTTTAGTTTTTATTGCTTTAGTTTACTTTCAGTTAGTTTTATCTAACATTACTGCAGCATGCTTTGAAAATTTTTAAAATTTTTATGCTTTTGGTTGATTGTTTGGATATACCATTACATGCTTGCAGTTGAACATTTTTGAAAACCCCAACCAAAGATTTTACTTTTTGAACAAGAAAAGTTTCTAAGCAACAGAATGTTTTTAGGCAATAACACTGATTCTTTTTTTAGGCAAAATGACTTAATTAAGAACCAAGGAACTGGAATGCATGTATTTTTGCTTGATTACATGACGTGAACCCTTTTCTGTTAGAATAAGGAAGTAAGCCTGATATCTTGATGAGAAGTGAGAAAATCTAAACACTTGAGAGCCTCATTTGAATTTGTTAAATTGGCATTGACTGATTTTCTAATTAAACCTTTTTCTTAAGAAACAAACAAGGAAATGATAAGGCAATTTTGAAAACATAGTTAGCCAAGAGCCAAAAAGCTACCCCGATAAAAAGATCCGATTTTTTTTCGCAGCCCATCTTTGAGCCATAAAAGCATGAAAATTTTTCTCTGCCCTGAGCTAAGCATAAGAGCAAAAATTCTATCTTACCTGCATGTTCATCTTGAAAAAGAGCATAAAATATTTTTCTCAAAAGAAGATGAAACAAATGGAGGCAGTAGAAGAAAATGCAAAAAGAATAGTAAGCTCTCCAAAAATGTATAAAAGAGCTGGAGGAAAACAAAAGAAAATTCTGAAGTTTCAATACAAAGAAGGAGCCTTCTAATTTGTTAAATAAATTAACCAAAAACACTTATGCTCTTCTTTAAACATGCATTTTGAAACCAAGAAAAACCAAAGATTCTTGTTAGCCCAGCCTCATTACATCCTTAAAAGACCTTTTGATCCTTGCTATTCATTTGAATTTTGGTTTTACTAGAAATGACGGCCAATGTTAACGGAGCAGTTCTAATGATGGATGAGTGAAACAGACACATGGTAAGAAATAATGAGAGTTCTATATTCTTACAGCAATGGGTTACATGCTTTATGAACAAGGTAATGGTGCATTACATTTCAAGGAATTGGTATTAAGAAAATCATTTGCCTAGACATCAACTCAGATTATTGTCTTTTAAACTTTTTGTCTGCCACAGAAACTTAGATTTTTGAACGCTTGATTCCCTTTCCTAAACTTCTTTTTACTTGAGGACAAGCAAAAATCTAGGTTGGGGAGAGTTTGATAAGTGTTGATTAAGCATTGATTTCATGACTCATTCGAATTAATTTTGTAAAGAACTTGAGCTAAATTGATGAATTATTGAAGGAAGTGAGCATGAATCTTTTAAGTAGTGATGGATAGGTGTATAAAAGAAATATTATGTTAAAACTCTTGGAAAGTTGCAGGAAATTCAACAGGAAAGCAGGCAAGCTTAAGCGTGAAAGTAGCAAGCTCAAGCGTGAAAGCATCAAGCTCAAGCGTGAAAAATCAAGCTTAAGCTTGAAGCAGGCAAGCTTAAGCGTGAAAGTAGCAAGCTCAAGCGTGAAAGCATCAAGCTCAAGCGTGAAAGAGCAAGCTCAAGCGTGATCGGGAGCATTTGAAGACAGCAAGCTCAAGCTTGAACAACCAAGCTTAAGCTTGAGCAAGCAAGCTTAAGCGTGAACAAGTTGGAAAGCATCAGGACCCCTCACGCTTGAGCGTGAACACTAGGAGCTTAAGCGTGGAATGATAAAAATGGAAGCCTAAGCATGGATTAAGCATGGCCAGCATGAATTAAAGGAAACAGAGGCATCAGGACCCCTCTCACGCTCAAGCGTGGGAATAAGCCGCTTGAGCGTGAGGAATGGATATTAAGGCCTCGCCTGAGCGTAACTGAGCGAGGCTAAGCGAGGAGCAAGCGTGAGAAGGCAAGGAAGCCACGCTTGAGCGTGAATTACTTCAGCTTGAGCGTGAGATCATCAATAAGCATCAGAACTCTTCACGCTTGAGCGTGACCATCAAGCTCAAGCGTGACTCACACAGCATGGGTTTCTTAATTCTTTATTCACCAACAATGCGATGCAAACTCATCCACTTTCTTCTGTTTCCACCAGTCTCTGAAAGATGCTGCATGGGTTCTACGCAAGTGGGCAAGAGAAGCTGAACCTAAACTCCTATAAATCAAGCTGCAAACAACATCATCATGATCAATCAATCTCCTATCACATCATACATCAGATTCATACTCTGTATTTTCATACTTTCCATTTTTTGTATTCATTTCTTTGATGGTGAAAATGCAAGGCATGAGTAACTAATCTCCCTTATGGGATTGGCTGTAATCCATTCAACACTGAAGTAATGCTGTCGTAAGTTTTCATTGAGTAATGAGATTTGATAAAGTTTCTGTATTTCCTTCTGCGTTTAATGCCTGAAAGTACTTGATCACTATTTTCTTGTTCTAAGTTTTCTTGAGTATGCTGGGAAGTGACTTTTGAAAGCAGACCCTGAAAGAAATGCTTGTTGTGAGTAGGTAGCCAGGGATGGCATCTAACGCAACAAACGTCAAAACAATCGATCGATAATGCTGGAATGGTTTCCAAAGTGACTGAGGGATCAGCGGTTTGGAAATCATTCTTATGAATTTTGTAGTCGAGGGATCGATGCAAATGACTTTGATTGTGACGTAGAACTTATCTTTTTGATTTACTTATATGGAAACTTATGCAGCTTACAGAGGTGAAGATGTGATGAAGCCAATCCCTGTTTTACAAAACTGATTTCTCCAATATCATTTACTGTTATCTTCTGCAAAGTATTATTTTCTGTTATTTGTTACTTACTGTTTTTCATTCAACAACATTCACAACAAACCCAAACAAAAACTTTCTGCCAAATCAATTCAAACTAAGATCTTCATTCTAGCACCTCCTCAGTGGAACGACAACTATACTATATTACAACTTCTGTGTTTAAACTTGGCACATCCATTTCATTGAGTTCATATTATACAAACTTGATTCTCTTTCAGCAAACTCAATATAAGCAAAACACTTATCAGTTCTCCACTCCTCCGGTGAGTGTGAGCCCAAATGCAGTCCATGAACTAAGGGCGTTGAAGTGACGAGCTGTACTTTATGATCCGTAGGTAGTAGGTTAAGCAACGGAAGACTGAGTGACGGAGTTGAGACTGCGAAACCAGTGCTCAGAGGAAGGAATCGACACAGAGAGAAGATTATCGAAGCGTGGAACCAATGTAAGGGGGGAGTTCGGGTTATAATTAATTAGAATAGGACTCGCTTCTTATTCAGGTCATTGAGGTAATGTAAACAGGTTAAGGAAAATGTTGCTAAACGTAGTTGTGTGTTTATGCTTGTACATGTGTGACTGAGTACATTAATTGGTGGAGGATCGGGTATGGTTGAGTTTATCATCTTATGATCTTGTGATATCTAATGTTGAAATGATCAGTGTTATGTGACGACGGGTTAGTAAGCAGGCTACCCGAGTGATGAGGAATTGATATTATTATGTGAAAGGTAAACTGTTGAATGACTATGTGGTGTGGGATGGCCGACGGTATATGATAGCCCCTCATTTCCGGCTCCCGTGGTTTTCGTGCCCAGTTGAGCTACCCAGTGGTCAAGTAGGACCCAGTGGTCGAGGTGGAGAGTCAAGCAGGACTCGGTGAACCAAGCAGGGTTCACGGGGTGTCAAGTAGGACCCCCAGCTGAAGGCCAATCCTTTAGTATCCGGATACTAGGAGTCAGATTGTATGAGAGTCAGTTGTGATCGTGATGGATGTGATGGAATTGTGTGGTTGGGTTAATATAGTTACTGTATGTAATACACTATGTTTCGGTATGCTTACTTTCGAATGATGCTTGATGTATATGTATAAATATGCATGTATATTTGTTAAGTTCCATTCTATATTAATTACAATGCCAAACACTCACCCTTGCCCCTTTTTTTTAGTAACCAGTGACAGGGAGGGGGAAGGAGCCATGGAGTCGCGCCAAGGGGGAGATCGGTGCCAGGGTTCGAGTGACTTTGAGTGACTCTCTATAGAGTTATATGTGTGTATAAGAACTTCCGAGTATTATTATTAGTTGTGTTTAACCAAGACCGGACCGGATATAAATCTATATTTTAAAATACATCACTGTCATTTACATATGCTTTCATGGTAGCTATGACAGACCTTTGGTTAACAGAATCATTTTTAGGGTGAGATTTTCGGGAGTCCGTTTGCATGTTTTGCCCAATCCGATGTGTGAAAGGTATTCGCTCAAGCGAATAGAAACCTCGTTCAAGCGAGAGTCCGGAATCTCGCTCAGACGAGTAGGGGCCTCGCTCAAGCGAGAAGCCCTGATTCCCTTTCACACATCCGTTGTGCTTAGATTAACTTGCTCTTCTTTCTAGATCTCATTTATTTAATCTAACTGTGACTGCTGTCACTTGAATAAGTCAGTAAAAATAAATGCTATTTCACTAAACCTCGATTAATTTTCAAGAAAAGGAAAAATTTATCGTAAGATGTAATCAGTTGAATAAAAATAAATGCAAAAATAACCTAGGACGTTACACTTGGTATCAGAGCGGTTCTTTCTAGAGCCAGTGTATGGGCCGATCTAGTGATTGTGATAGTCTTATGGAGGTTGATTGTATTTCGTTGTATTGAGATTATGTGTGGCCTGGCATCGTTCCCTTGGCACTCCACTGGCGTAGTATTCTATGAATATAAGGTAAATTTACGATCCCCTGGCTGATCTTTGTTATTAATGGTGATGTGTTTGCTTATTGTAGAATTACTAAATGGCCAGAGAGACTAATTTTGGGGGAGGAGATGATTTCTTCTCTAGATTTACTCAGCTGATGAGTAGGACCGAGTCTGGTCCCACTCTGGATAAATTCCTGAAAAGGAATCCTCCGACTTACAAAGGGGGACACGACTATGACGGGGCATACATCTGGATCAGGGATATCGAGCAGGTTTTTGAATATTTTGAGTGCTCAGAAGAGCAAAAGGTTTTATTTGCTACTTACCAACTAAAAGAAGAGGCTAGAGTATGGTGGCCCCGAGTGAAGGTGCAGATGAACGCAGCAAATGAGCCGTTGGTATGGGTAAATTTCTGAAGGAGGTTCCTTGTTAAATACTTCCCGGACAACTACAAAATCCGGAAGGAAATGGAATTCCTGAAGTTGGAGCAAGACCGGATGTCTGTAGCCGAGTACACCAGCATGTTTGACGAGCTGTGTGATTTTTACCACCCTTTCTCGTTAGAAGGGACTGAAGGTAGCAAGTGCGCCAAATACGAAGCTGGACTACGGATTGAGCTCCGTAGTGTAATCGTACCGATGGAGATTAGGGACTACCCAACCCTGGTGGACAAAGCAAGACTGACTGAAGAGGTGCAATTACAAAGGACGTCCCAGCCGAGAGATAAAAAGCCACTGAAGGCAAAAGGATTCAACTTCAAGAGGATGAGCCAATTCTTCCGGGGCGGCAAGTCTTCTGCTACCTCCTCATCCTCTTCTGGTCGGGGTTCCACTGGTCGATCGGGTAATCCTTCTGGTAGTCGTACATGCTATAATTGTGGTCAGGAAGGTCACATTGCCAAACATTGCCAAGCCAATCAAATTGTGTGCTTCCAGTACGAACAACCAGGGCACCTCAGGCCCGATTGCCCTCAGAGGCAGCAGCAGGGCAGGTCGGACAACCGAACCAACTCTTCTGGGACCCGGGGTTCCAACTTTTCGGGGGGAGGCCGGAATGGAGCTGGTAGAGGGAACCAACAATCGGGAAGGTATGATGCCCAATCTAGCGGTGCCCAGAACGCCATGACCGGGCGTGTATTTGCGTTTGATGCTTCAGAAGCTACGAGGAATGACAATTTGGTACAGGGTAAGTGCCTCATCTGTGGTTATCTGGTTGATGTAATTTATGATTCAGGTGCCACCCATTCCTTTATTTTGGAAAGTTGTGTGCGACGGCTTGGTCTGCCAATCGATTTAATGGAGAACGCTCTTACTGTTTCCACTCCAACTGGTTCCACTTTCCGTGCAACTACAGTGTGTAGAGAACTGCCGATGCAAATCGAAGCCCGTACTTTTCGAGTAAATTTTATCTGTATGCCATTGAAGGACTTAGATGTTATTCTGGGTCTCGATTGGCTTGCTGCTAATCATGTGTTGGTCGACTGTTATCGGAAGAATATTGTTTTCTCTCAGGAACTTGACATGAAGAACGGGGTGAGCGATGTCCTAACCACGTATGTTGTTTTATTCGCTTCGGAGGGTTGGCATAACCTCCTGCCAAGTGATATTCCAATTGTTTGTGAATTTCCTGACGTTTTTCCGGAAGAAATTCCGGAGCTACCTCCCAGTCGGGAGATTGATTTCTCTATTGACTTGATTCCCGGGGCAGAACCTGTGTCCCGAGCGCCATATAGAATGTCTTCGGTGGAATTAACCGAAGTGAAGAAACAAGTAAACGAATTACTAGAAAAGGGATTTATCCGACCCAGTGCCTCACCCTGGGGCGCTCCGGTGTTACTGGTAAAGAAGAAGGACGGTAGTATGCGAATGTGCATTGATTACCGACAGCTGAACAAACTGACAATCAAAAATAAATATCCACTACCTCGAATTGACGATTTACTGGACCAGTTGCGAGGCGCCGTTGTGTTCTCTAAGATCGACTTGAGGTCGGGGTACCACCAGATCCGAGTGAGGTCGGAGGATATCCCAAAAACAGCATTTCGGACTCGGTATGGGCACTTCGAGTACGTAGTAATGCCCTTTGGAGTAACGAACGCTCCTGCCATTTTTATGGACTATATGAATCGGACCTTTCAACCGTACTTGGACCAGTTTGTGGTAGTATTCATTGATGATATTTTGGTATATTCGAGGTCGGACGATGAGCATGCTCAACATCTTCGACTTGTTTTACAAGTACTTTGGGAGAAGAAGTTGTACGCTAAACTATCTAAGTGTGATTTCTGGGGGAGTAGTGTACAATTCTTGGGGCATGTAATTTCCCAAGAGGGAATCTCAGTTGATCCGACAAAAATTGAGGCGGTTATGGCTTGGGAGAGGCCGAAGTCAGTAACTGAAATCAGGAGTTTCCTCGGATTAGCTGGATACTACCGACGCTTCATTGAGGGGTTCTCTCGGATAGCACTTCCTCTGACTCGGTTAACAAGGAAAGGAAACCCCTTCGTGTGGTCGGAAAAGTGTGAATTAAGCTTCCAAACTCTTAAGCGATGTTTAACGACTGCCCCTGTGCTTGCACTGCCCGATGTAACACAGGAATTTGAAGTATATTGTGATGCATCCAAATTTGGATTGGGGTGTGTGTTGATGCAAGCTGATCGGGCAATTGCTTATGCTTCGAGGCAATTGAGGCCACATGAGGAGAATTACCCGACTCATGATCTGGAACTTGCAGCAGTGGTGTACGCACTGAAGATTTGGCGTCATTATCTGTATGGGGCTCGCTTTGTAGTATTTAGTGATCACAAAAGTTTAAAGTACTTATTTGATCAAAAGGAGCTAAATATGAGACAGAGGCGATGGGTGGAGTATTTAAAGGATTACGACTTCGATTTAAAGTATCACCCGGGCAAAGCGAATGTTGTGGCAGATGCACTAAGCAGGAAGGTATTACACGTGGCTTACCTGATGGGTAGAGAACAGGAATTGCTTACCATGACAGACACATTATGAAAAAAAAATTTTACCGAGGAAAATCTGTGCTCCTTTTCAACTTAAGGATAAAATTGTTTCCAGGTAAACTAAAATCCAAATGGTCAGGACCATTCATTGTGAAAGAAGTAAGATCTTATGGGGCCATTGGTCAAAGACTCAAGCCTTATTTAGGAGGAGAGGTGGAGAAGGTCACCACCATCATTCAACTGACAGATCCTTGATCAAACAAACAGGCATCAAGCTAAAGACGATAAACAAGCGTTTATTGGGAGGCGACCCAACCTTTTACATTTTCTCTTAATCTTGTTAGTTTCAATTTGAGCAATCTTTTCGTTTAAAAGTTTTCTTTTATTTTCTTTTTCAGGATCACTCATCACCCATCATCCAAGAGTAAAAGAAAAACAAGTGTCTTCAATACATTCAAGGGGACTCAAAAACAAGAAAAGAAGAAAAGTGTCAGGTTTGTACAAGCTCAAGCGTGACAAGTCACGCTTAAGCGTTGACATTCTGTTCAAAACTCACACTCAAGAGTAATCCTACCAGCTTAAGCATGAAATGTTAAAGCATCAGAGGGATCACCACGCTCAAGCGTGGATAGTCTCGCCCAAGCGAGCCCAAGGTAAGCCACATACTGTCCATATCATGCTTAAGCGAAGGAATCAAGCCTAAAAGCGTGGCACCACTACAAAGGAAGTTTCAACAAGTCAAACCCGATCTCGCTTAAGCGTGATATTTTACACTTAAGCGAGAGGACTTATAAAAACAAACAGAGACTGCCACGCTTAAAGCAAGAAACTCACGCTTAAGCGAGAAGTTGAATGAAGCATCAGGTACCAAATTTATATATCACGCTCAAGCGTGTCTGTTGCGCCCAAGCGAAACTTATTTCAAACTTCATACGCTCAAGCGTGGTCATCTCTCGCTTAAGCAAGGAAATAATTACCATCAGATGATAACCACGCTCTAGCGTGGAAGCAGAACGCTCAAGTGCACTTGAATTAACCATTGCTGGATGATCACGCTTAAGCGTGACATACCCACGCTCAAGCGTGAGGATTGAAAATTGCTCCTGATGCTAATTAATGGATCGTTTTATAACTCCCCACTCATGTAATCGCCCACTATCACTCCTAACTTTCAAAATTTTGTAACTGACACTTCCATTTTCATTACTTGCCCCATTCTTTCTTAATTTAATCTAGCATTTTCAATACATCATATCCACAATTCCCCTCAAGCGTTATTGTAGTTTCTATTCTGCATCAATTTTCGATTCTCCAAGGTACGTAACCACTGAACTCTCCTCTTTTAATTTTTATCACGCTATTACCTTGGCAGGAAGCATCAGTAACCTCTTTTAGGAATGTATGTGAAACTTTAAGATTTCTTTATACTCATTCCTAATGTGTTACCATCATAATGTAAAAGGCTTCAGGGGTGACTTCTCTTTTTGGGTATTTAAAGGGAGGATTGGTGCTACTATCCTTAACATCTTTGTAGTGCATGTTGACTGTTTGTGAAAAATCCTGAAAGAAGTTAAATTGTATACTGGTCATCATACATGATAATCAATGACATTTATATGGCCTACAATCTTGACACAGGACACTGCATATATATTTTTTTCATCCTCATTATATCCTAAATTAAAGTTATACGGTTTTACAGAATGGCCAGGACCAAGCAAGTTGCACCAAGTTCTCCTGCAACCACTTCCCCACCAAGAAGCTCGAGAAGAAATAAGGGAAAGAGGCCAAGGACCGAAGATCAAGATAACGTCCTAAAATTCAGAAATAAAGATAAGCATAGGCATTATGAGGATATTGTGAATTGGACATTCATCCCGAAAAGAAAGGTAGATTTGGCCTTAGGAGAATGCGATGCGTTTTTACAGGTTGTGAGAAGAAGAAACTGGCTCAAGATCTACTATCCAAGGGAGAAGTATGACTCAGAGATAGTCAGAGAATTTTATGCTAATGCTTGGCCCAAGGAGGGAGAGGGTGACCGCAAAACATGGGTAAGAGGTCATTGGCTCTCATATGGCAGGGATGAGATTAACTTCTACCTCAGAAGCATCATGGAACTGGGAGAAGGAGAAATCTGTGAATACGCTGTTATGCTTGCAAGAAACCAATTCATTGCCACCAATGATCTTGAGGAGGCCATATGCATTCCAGGTCGTCACTTTCAAATGGGCCAAGGAGAGAACCCACTGCGCATTTTAAGGAAAGACATGACCACCATCTCTCAAGTATGGACCTCTTTCATGCTTGCTAACATTGCACCTAATGCACATGTTTCTGATCTCATTTTTAGTAGGTGCTATTTACTATATTGCATTTTGCAAAATGACATATCCATTGATCTAGCCCAAATAATCTCAGATGAAATTCATAAGGTTGTGAAGGTTGATAAGAAATACTCCCAAGCAGGCAAAAGGTAAAAGGAAGTCTAGGCTTTCCTGCCTTTATCACTGATTTTTGTGCAGCTCATGGGATTGAGGTATAGGATCTCAAACCCATCAGGCCTTCTATAGACAAACGCTTCATTAAGCGTCATTGCAGTGTGCAAGTAACCCCTTCACCAGTTGCACCTCCACCACCTGCTTCAGATACACAGCAAGCACCACCAGCAGGATTTGAACTCCATCCTCCTCCTCTCAGCACAAAAATAGCCATGGTTTTGTAGGTGATAGGCCCGCAAGTGCACGAGGTATCGCATAATAAAAAGTTATCGTCCCACAGAGATTGTGCCCAAGTACAAGTTTTCACAGTGGTTCAATTATCTAGAAAATTATGAAATTAGGATTGTAATGTAGAAGATTAAGAAAAGCAAAAGTTAAGAAGAAATGCTATCTGAAAGAACTAAATGAATTCTGAAATTGAAATAGAACAAATGATGGTGAAGCTCTTGGGATTTGGTATATGATTATGCTATGTATTTAATTTTCCTAAAACCTTCCTATTTATTAATTCACGCTCTAAGGTTGGATTTCCGAATTTAATTAAGCCCTCTTCTCAGAGTAACATTAATGTGCCCAAATAATAAAGAACCGCGTTCGATTTATTATGTGAACTTGTTAAGAACGGTGAAATCCTATTAAACCTCGAATTGTCATACTCACTTTCGTGACCTATGATTCTAAGTTCAATTTCATGCATTCAAACAACTAATTAACCTTTCGATTCTCTTAGAGTTTAATTTCAATTGATCCTATCTCTAGGTATTCAAAAGCATTACGCGTTCATGGAAATTGAATAGAAGCAATAAATTAACAAACAGAAAAATCCAAAAGAGGTTCAATACATAAGCATTGTCACACCCTAATCCCAAGATAACGTTTAGCTACACATGCTCAATTCACTACAGCCCATTGATGGAATCAAATTCAGAAATTACAGAGAAAGAGAAAACCTAAGAAGAAAGCAAAGAACACAAAGCAAAAGCTCTCACTTGTGCTTATGAATCTTTCTGAAATCTGCCCAAGGAAGTTCTTCAACGCCTATGGTCTTGATTTCTTCAATAATCCCCAGTGAAAACTCTCTCTTTTTCTCTCCAAAAACGTCCCAAAAATGTCTGCGTACTTTGCCCCTCAAAAACTGTCCCATTAAACCTCAAAAACTGCTCCCTAAAATAAGGAAACTGCTGTGCGTGCAAAAACCCACTGGCAGTGGAAAAACCCACGGCCAGTGGATCGTACTGGAGGTCCAATTTTTACATTTTTGAGCATTCAAACAGAGGAACCCATGGCCAGTGGGAAAAACAGGGGTTTTCTAAATGATTATGTTCAAAGGCTACCCCATTTTGGCTCAAAAGCTCTCAAAATACATGGTGGGTGAAATAGACCTAGTCAGAGAAAACACAGAATCATAAAGCATAGTACCTCCAGACAATCAAGCAATCATCATAACAAAATATTTGTTTTTTTATTTATTTGGATTCCACAAGGCCCTAAAATTACGTCAATCCAAACTGAAACAATTTACGGCAACAATGATCACTAGAAAACTAGCTATGTTGTCCTAAATGAAAACACATTAAAAACAAAATGCATGCAAACTACATCCTAACATGATAAAATGAAACCGAAAGGAAAATGCAACAGGTAATCAAACAAAATCAAGTGAAATGACAAACTGCAAAAGGCTCAGAATAAGTTTCATCGTACCTACCACCCCAAACTAAACTTGAGCAGTATCCTCACTGTTCAGAAGAGGGAGAGCGATGTACAGTGAAACTTATATAAACATGAACAAAGAAATCCATGAAACATGCATGCATTCAAAATAGAAAAAAAATAAAAATAAAAATAAAAAAAATACAAGAGAAACATGCAACAAAGACAATCAATCATGCAATTGAGATAGGATTACACATTATTATTCATCAAAGATAAATCAATATGTAATAACCCCAAAACGAATCACAGAAGGAAACCAAGAAATAATAAAGAGATTTTTTTTCTTAATTTTTTTTTAAAACAAAACACATAAATTCAAATAAGAAAAAGAAATTTAAGATTACCATGGAACCATGGGGTTACCTCCCCATAAGTGCTAAGTTTAACGTCTTCAGCCGGACGCTATACCTAAATTACAACCAAAAACCTATTAGAGCCATGAAATTCATACCTCAGTGTAGAATTTAAAGGCTTAAGTTCCACATTTGGGTTCACCACTTTATCACACATGACTTCAGTATCATTGTTCAATGGTGCATAACCCTTACTGCATTTGGATGTTCCTGTAGGCTCATTCAGAAAAATAAAATCAAGTGGATCCTTAGGAAGAATCTCTTCCTTCACCATTTGGTCAACTAATTCAATGTTACAGCAAACATTATCATGAAAAGGTTTTTTCAAAGCATCTATCAATTTAAATTCAACCTTTTGATCCCCTACAGTCAGAGATAACTTACCATTTTTAACATCAATCACGGCACCTGCAGTTGCTAAAAATGGCCTGCCTAATATAATGGGGATCATAGAATCCTCATCCATTTCTAGCACAACAAAGTCAGTAGGGATAAAAAATTTTCCTACCCTAATAGGAACATCCTTTAAAATACCTACAGGATACTTAATAGATCTATCAGCCAATTGTAAGGTCATCCTAGTAGGTTTCAATTCATTCAATCTCAGTTTCTTAAAAATAGACAGAGGCATCAGGCTAACACTAGCTCCTAAATCACATAAAGCTCTATCTATTGGCATATCACCAATTATGCATGGGATAGAAAAACTACCTGGATCCTGAAGCTTGGGTGGTAGCTTTCTTTGGATCAGTGCACTACACTCTCCAGTAAGTGCTACAGTACCCTCATCTTCCAACCTTCTTTTATTGGACAAGATATCCTTCAGAAACTTTGCGTATGTAGGCATTTGCTGCAAAGCATCTGTGAAAGGAATATTAATGTATAGTTTTTTCAAAACTTCTAAAAACTTACCAAACTGTTTGTCCAACTTGGCCTTGGCCAAGCGCTGAGGAAATGGAATTGGAGGTTGATATGGCTTAACCTCCCCCTTCTTCTCTTGTTTCTCTTCTTCCATAGCAGGTGGAGGTGATACGGTCTCATCCTTCTTAAGGTCATTCTCAACTTGTTTTTCCTTTGGCGACATTGGACCTTCACATTGTGTACCACTCCTAAGCATTACAGCCATGGCGTGGTTGGATGGACCTGCTTCTGGTTTTCTGGGAAATGTCCCTGGAATTCTAGTAGAGCTGGAAGCTTGTTGAGCAATCTGAGTTTCCAATATCTTGTTGTGAGTAGCAAGCGAGTCCACCTTTGCAGCTAGGTTCTTGATGGCATTGGAGAACTCATCATTCTGCTTTAGTTGAGTAGCTACAAACGTCTCCATCAAGGACTCTAATTTTGATTTTTGAGGAATGAAGGGTCCTTGTGGTTATCCGTAGTTATTCTGGTTGCCTTGGAATAGTGGTGGTCTATTTTGGAAACCAGGTGCGCCTTGTTGTCTGTAGTTGTTCCCAAAATTTCCATCATAACTCCCAATAGCATCCACTTGTTGTATTTCAGCCTCGGGGCCTTGGGATACACCAAGCTGACAACCTGTTGTGCCATGACCTGTAACCCCACACAATTCACACACCACATTAGAAGCACCTGTTCCTAACTTATCAAATTTAACAGATAGTGCTTCTACCTTAGCAGTAAGAAGGGAAATAGCATATAAAGAATACTTACCTGGAGTTTTTGTTGGTAGGCTCCATTCAGATGACCACTGGTATGTATTTTGGGCGACCTCCTCAATGAGGTTGTAACCTTCCTCCATGTTTTTGCTCATGAAGGCACCACCAGCTGCGGCATCCAAGGTCACCTTCTGGTTCGGAGACAACCCATTGTAAAAAATGTGAACGGTCAACCAACGTTCAATGCCATGATGTGGGCATTCCTGGAGCATTTCCTTGTACCTTTCCCAGGCTTCGTACAAGGTCTCATCTTCCTTCTGGTTGAAGGTGATAATCAGCTTCCTCAACTGGTCAGTTTTGCTCCTGGGGTAATATTTGTTGAGGAAGGCGAGGGACAGCTCCTCCCAAGTGGTGATTGACGCTTCTGGAAGAGCGTACAACCAAGCTCTAGCCTTATCCCTTAATGAGAATGGGAAAAGCCTAAGCCTGATTGCGTCGCTTGAGACCCCATTCACCTTGAGCGTGTCACAATACTCAAGGAATATCTGCAAGTGTAAGTTGGGATCCTCAGATGGTAATCCACCAAATTGATTCTGTTGAACCATCGAGAGCAAGGATGGCTTCAACTCAAAATTATTCACCTCAATGTTGGGTCTTGTGATGCTAGACCTCCTACCCATTGCATTGGGCGCTGCAAAATCACGAAGCGCTCTGTTATCCTGGTTTGCCATGTGTGTGTCGGTAGCTGAACTTGAAGCTTGGTGCTTTTCCTGTTCAAGATGCTTCCAAAGTGCTCTGATCTTACGGAGGGTCCTTTCAATCTCTGGATCGAAAATGTGCTTAAGGCTATGACTCCTTCGCATATATAAACCTGCAAAACCCTCTAACAACAAATACCAACACGTAATTCTGCAGAAAAAATAAGAACTAAAGAAAAACAGAAAAATTATGCAGAAAAATAAAAATCTAGTCTAATCAAAACACCGTTTAACCAATATTGGGGGACAATCCCCGGCAACGGCGCCAAAAACTTGATAGGCCCGCAAGTGCACGAGGTATCGCGTAATAAAAAGTTATCGTCCCACAGAGATTGTGCCCAAGTACAAGTTTTCACAGTGGTTCAATTATCTAGAAAATTATGAAATTAGGATTGTAATGTAGAAGATTAAGAAAAGCAAAAGTTAAGAAGAAATGCTATTTGAAAAACTAAATGAATTCTGAAATTGAAATAGAACAAATGATGGTGAAGCTCTTGGGATTTGGTATATGATTATGCTATGTATTTAATTTTCCTAAAACCTTCCTATTTATTAATTCACGCTCTAAGGTTGGATTTCCGAATTTAATTAAGCCCTCTTCTCAGAGTAACATTAATGTGCCCAAATAATAAAGAACCGCGTTCGATTTATTATGTGAACTTGTTAAGAACGGTGAAATCCTATTAAACCTCGAATTGTCATACCCACTTTCGTGACCTATGATTCTAAGTTCAATTTCATGCATTCAAACAACTAATTAACCTTTCGATTCTCTTAGAGTTTAATTTCAATTGATCCTATCTCTAGGTATTCAAAAGCATTACGCGTTCATGGAAATTGAATAGAAGCAATGAATTAACAAACAGAAAAATCCAAAAGAGGTTCAATACATAAGCATTGTCACACCCTAATCCCAAGATAACGTTTAGCTACACATGCTCAATTCACTACAGCCCATTAATGGAATCAAATTCAGAAATTACAGAGAAAGAGAAAACCTAAGAAGAAAGCAAAGAACACAAAGCAAAAGCTCTCACTTGTGCTTATGAATCTTTCTGAAATCTGCCCAAGGAAGTTCTTCAACGCCTATGGTCTTGATTTCTTCAATAATCCCCAGTGAAAACTCTCTCTTTTTCTCTCCAAAAACATCCCAAAAGTGTCTGCGTACTTTGCCCCTCAAAAACTGTCCCATTAAACCTCAGAAACGGCTCCCTAAAATAAGGAAACTGCTGTGCGTGCAAAAACCCACTGGCAGTGGGAAAAACCCACGGCCAGTGGATCGTACTGGAGGTCCAATTTTTACATTTTTGAGCATTCAAACAGAGGAACCCACGGCCAGTGGGAAAAACCCACGGCCAGTGGGTTTTTCTGGACCCCAAGATATGCATTTTCTCTACATGGCAGCAAGATCCACTAGCAGTGGGAAAAACCCACGGCCAGTGGGTTTCTCTGGACCCCAATTTGTGTAAGTTTTTGTTATAGGGCAGCAGGATCCACTGGCAGTGGGAAAAACCCACTGCCAGTGGGTTTCTCTGGACTTCACTTTGCTACTTTTTCATAGCTTGAAACTCTTCCATTTATCCAATGCTTCCTCGAATGCCACATTTTCAAGGTTTATAGACCTAAAATAGATTTATTCCTGCAAAATAGAGACACCCAAGTAACACGTGTGGAACAAAAGAAAACACTTGGAATTAAGGGGAAAACTAGCATGAACAACCTAAAAGCTTAAACAAAAATGACTCTAAAACTAGTGCAAACTAGACTCTTATCAATTGGGCATTCACCTTCTAAAGATCCAAATTAACCACCTTTTGGCATAACAGAATGCTGATCATCGAGGTTTGATGCATATTCATAATGGCTTATACCATAGCATTCCTGCAGGGAAACCCAGCCCCTGGAAGGATCCAGTCTAATTTGAAGCCCTCATTTCTTGGCCTGGGGACAGGCCTCCTTTTATGGGAGGGGGTGAGACTTCACAAGCCAGGCCAAGACCTTTTTCACAAGGACCTCCAAAAAAGGAACATGAGACAGAGGATGACTCTTCTGAGGATGAGTGATGAGTTTACTGCTTTAGTTTTTAATTGCTTCAATCTGCTACTTTAATTTTTCTTTATGATTGACATTTTATAGTTTTACCTTGGGTTTTTAGTTTGATACTACTGCAGCGTACTTTGGAAATTTTTAAATTTCTCTGTGATTTTGTGTTATGACTGTTTGGATAGAAATACATGTTTGAAAAACAACAGTTTTGAAAAACCCAACCAAGATTTAACTTTTTAAACAAGAAAAGTTTCTAAGCAACAAAATATTTTTAGACAGTAACACTGGTTTTCTAAAGGCAAAATGGCTGAATTAAGAACCAGGGAATTGAAATGAATATACTTTTGATTGTTTACATGCTTGAACCCTTTTCTGTTAGAATATGGAAGTAAGCCTTATAACCCGGTAAGAAGTGAGAAACTTAAACACTGAGAGTCTCATCAGAATTTGCTAAAACTGCATTGCCTAATTTTCTGATTAAAACTTTTTATAAAGAATTAAGCAAGGAAATGATAAAGGCAATTTTGAAGATAAAATATCCCAGAGCCAAAAAGTTACCCTAAAAAATATGTCCTATTCTTTGATAACTCATTTTTGAGCCAAAAATTTTATTCAAAAACCCTAACCCAAGCATGAGAAATAAAATGTTACCGTTTCAACATGCTTAATTTTGATAAGAGCATAAAATACTTTTCCAAAGGGTGATGAAAGAAGGAGAGACTGAAAAATGAGAAAGTTCTCCAGAAATGTAAACAAAACTAAAAAAAAGAAATAAAGAATTCTGAAGCACAAAAAGGAAAAAGCCTCATAAAACTTTGAAAATCTCAGAACATATGCTCTTCTTCATGCATGCACTTTGAATCCAAGAAAAACCAAGAATTCTTGACAGCCCAGCCTCATTACAACCCTGAAAAGACCTTTTTGATCCTTATCTTATGATTTGATTTTGATTGGAAATGACGGGCAATGTCATTTAGGCAGTTCTCATGATGAATGTGTGACACACACACCTGGTGAGAAATAATGAGAGTTCCTTATTCTTACAGCAACTGGTTACCGGCCTTGTGAACTATTTAATGATGTATTACATTTCAAAGAATTGATATTAAGGAGGTTATTTGCCTAAGTAAAAACTGAGATTATTGTCTTTTAAATTTTTGTCTGCAACTGAATCTGATCTTATTGAATGCTTGATTTCCTTTCCAAACTTATTTTACTTGAGGACAAGCAAAAATCTAGGTTGGGGAGAGTTTGATAAGTGTCATTTCATAGTAATTTAATACTTCAATTAAACTCATTTTTAAGAGAATTTAACCAGATTAGTAATTAATGAAGCATGATTTTTGTTGTAAATAACACTTTGTGTAAAACAAGCTTGATTTGTCAAAATATTTGAAGAAGGTACCAAAAAGCCTTGAAGAAACCAAGAAGAATTAGCATCAAGCCAAGGACGCTTGAGAGGGGCACACAGCACGCTTAAGCGTGATCAACAAATAGCAACAGCCCCCTCTCACGCTTGAGCGCGAGCTCAAGCTCGCTCAAGCATGACTTTGGACATCAATGGTGAGCTTGAGCATGGATTTATGTAGCTTGAGCTTGATTAAAAGAGAGCATCAGGACCCTTCCACGCTTAAGTATGAGAAAGGGCCACTCAAGCGTGAGCTCGAGCTCGCCCTAGCGTGGATCAAGCGTGAAGCAGATATGCTAGATAGGAAGGCCACGCTTAAGCATGGTTCAGATGGTTTGAGCGTGAGACAACCAGTGAGCATCAGGACCCTCCACACTTGAGCGTAACCAGTGAGCTCAAGCGTGACTCATGCAGTATGGGATTTTTTAATTTAATATTCACCAATGGTGCAATGCCAACTCAACCATTTTCTTGTGTTTCTGCATATCTCCGAATAATCCTTCATAGGCTCTATGCAAGTGGCAAGGGAAGCTGAAGCATAACCCTTATAAATCAAGCAGAAAACAGGACATCAAAGATCATCACTTCATCTCCTTCATATCATCAAACATATTTCCTGCATTTCCAAATTTTCTTAAGTGAAAATGCATAGCATGAGTAACTAATTTTCCTTATTGGGATTGGTTGTAATCAAATCAAACCTGAAGTAATATTGTTGTAAGTTTTCATTTATGTTAATGAGATTTGATAGTTTCTGTATTTCATTCTGCCATTAATGTCTGAAGATACTTGATCACTATTTTCTTGTTTTAAGTTTTCTTAAGTATACTGGGAAGTAACTTTTGAAGCAGATCTGAATGAAATACTCGTTGTGAGTAGTTAACCAGGGATGGCATCTAACGCAATGAATGTCAAAACAATCGATCAGTAATGCTGGAATGATTTTCAAAGTGACTGAAGGATCAGCGGTTTGAAATCATTCTTATGAATTTTGTAGTAGAGGGATCGATACAAATGACTTTGATTGTGACGTAGAAACTATTATTTCAATTTACATACATGCAAATTTACTTAGCTTACGAAGGGTGCGATGTGATGAAACCAATCCCAGTTTTCCAAATCTGATTTTCACCCAAACACTTTACTGTCATTATTATTCAATACTTGCTACTTACTTTATATTCAATCTTTTGCATAACAAAAACAATCCAAACCTTTTGTCAAAACTCAATTCAAGAACTAAGATCTTCAAACCAACACCTCCTCAGTGGAACGACATCTTTACTATACTACAATCACTGTGTTTAAACTTGGCACAACCATTCCATTGAGTTCATATTATACAAACTTGATTCTCTTTCCTTGAACTCTTCATTTCTTTGTATGATACACATAAAAATTCCATACCACTTATCGTCATCTTGAGCATCATACGAATATCGCTTCCGTCGCCCATGTCCTAAAGGTCCACCCAAAGGTGTTGAGAGGCATGCAACTAAGCAGAAACTAAACCCCGGGATTCGCTCAGTAGTATTTTGAGAAACATATGCACACCCTAGCTGAAAAGGGAGATTAGGAAACCTTCATGGATGCTCTAGCTCTTACCATTTAAGGTGTCTTATTCTTCCCCAATATCGACAACTATGTGAACTATAACGCTATCGACATTTTCCTCACTCGCAAGCTCAAATTTGACAATCCTGTCACTGTCATCTTGGCAAATGTCTACTGTACTATGGACTTTTGCCACACACAAGGTGGAAAAAGGGCCATTTATTGTCTACCTACTTTGTACGTGTGGCTTACGTCCCATGCCTTCAACCAAGTCGGTAAGGTCGAGTGCCCTATTTCTAATCTAAAGTTGTGCCAGCTAGCAATGAAGAATGAGTGTGAGTAGGGCCAATCATCTGGTAGGGCTCACAGCTAAGAAAGTAAGGTGGCACCAGCAATGGTTAAGGGTTGACACCATTATCCACCACTGTGGAAACTACTTGAACATTCCTCTCATGGGCACTCAGGGGTGTATTAATTATAAACCTGTCATAACCAAGCGACAGTTAGCCTACCCGTTGCTTGGCCCACCCGATGAGGAATCGCTCACTCCTTTCATCCTCTACTACTCGAAAGGAGACTACATCTCTGTTGTTCTGAATATAGCAGACGCATGGAAGAAAGTCCATAAGAAAAGGAAAGAGTTACAAGTTTAAAGCCATGTTGTAAAAGAATATCATCAGTGGATCCTAAATAGGGTCTCCATTGTCAAGTTACCATTCAGGAGTCCCTTCTATCTCCCAACAAGCACACCCGTTCCCCTGCCTGCCTTTGAAGATGAAGCGACCAAGGCAATGAAGGCTAAAATAGAAGAGCTGACCGCTAAAAATAAGAAGCTGGAGGAGGAACTGCTAAAGTCTCGACAGGAATGCGCCCTTCAAAGAAGAGAAAATCAAGAAAGCAAGTAGATTATTGAAGAGGTCGAAAAGAAGCAAAAACTAAAAGAGACTATATGAGAAAACAAGATCAATGACTTCAAGCGGCCAACTCCCAACTAAGGATGAAGAGCTGTCAGAGAGACACAATTCTGGTAGATAAATAGCTTCTGAGGAATATATTGGTGAAAGCCAAAGAAAATGAGCAAAACGCTCTAGTGCAAAAGGAACTACTGCAGTCGTAAATTCACAAGGTAGAGCATCAACTTAAGGAGGTGGTAGAGGCTTCCCAACGAGAAATAGACGGTGAGCACTGATGCGCAATGGAAGTAGAACATGACTGTCGTGAGGCAATATGCATCATGGAAGCCGAAATGGCACAACAAGACAAAGTCATTCATTCCTAGATAAGCCGTTTTGCCAACCTGGCGTATTTGGCCATGGGGATCTCGAAGAACTCCTACTCTTGCTTAGACAAGCCGAAGAAATGGCTAACCCTCTTACCACCCCTAAAGAGATTGTTACCTTCCTGAATTACTGTAGGGAACGAATTTATAGGATAAGGGCCATGATTGCCCAAGCTTGGAACAACTAATTTACTTTCCCGTATTGTAACAAACTTTTAGTAGTAATGTATTTTTATGGAATTCAGAATGAAGGATTCTTTTGTCTTTATAACTATCTCATGCTAATTTCTATTCGTCGCTTTACCTAGTACTTTTGAAGGTGACATTTTAAGGAATAGTCAAAGGATACTTGTATTTGCATGTTGTGAATAGGTTTTCATAATGATAAGTGCACAAGAATAAGAAGAATATTATTCATGGATCAAAAACAAATGCATGAATAAATCAAAAGAGTACACAAGAGGATTTGATGAAATTCAAATCAAAGATCAAGAAACCATGAAGAACATGCTTCCAAATAATTAGAGAATTAAGAAAGTAATGCATAAGGATCAAAGAAAGGAACCATAACTCAAAACACTTCAAGAAAACATCAAAAAACATGGGAAAACATCAAAAAGCAAAGCTTGAATCGATTCATACACCTAGGAATCAATTCAGAGGCCTGGAAGTCCCAAAATTGTGAAAACAGAATGGCCTGAATCGATTCACCAAGGCGTGAATCAATTTACGCGTTCCTGGAAGTCCAAAATGCCCAAGTTAGAATGCTCTGAATCGATTCAGAAACATATGAATCGATTCAAGTAGTGGGAAACATCACTAAAAAGGCATTTTTAGGTGGGAAACATAGATCCAAAACCCACTATACATAGAGACAAGCTGGAACATTGATGTGCAACAGCTATGAAGACCTCCAACGCTCTATAAATGGATCTCCAACTCAAGCATAAGGAACATCAACTAGAAGAAATCAATCAAAGCTTGCATTTGTGCTTAGTGAGTTAATTTTTCTGTATAAGTTTCATTGTTCATAAACTTTGAGCTAATATTTGTATATTCTCTCTTCTTGAGAGTCACTAGATTTGTGAGAACTTTCAATTGCTTATCAACTGTTTTGAGAGAGTTAATTACTTATAAACATAAACAACAAACACCAAGTTTCACTCTAGATTGAGTGGTCACAAAGGTTGGGATTCAACCTTTGGGTATTAAGAGTTTGAGAGATTGGGTGGGTTGCCCTTGTGCTAGTGAGGATTGCCTAAATTTGATTGATTTAACTTTGCTTAAACTCTGCATACCAAGTGTTTGATAAATTACCACAGTAACTTTTGCACATATTTCTACCATAGCTTTTGCATTTAACTAGTTGTCTCTTGCATATTATTATCTTGTGCAAAAAGGAAATCAAGTTCAAAGGCATTCCAAGTGAAATTTTTCAACACTCAATTCACCCCTCCCTTGAGTATTGAGGCCACTTGAATAACAAGTGGTATCAGAGCTTGACTCTTGGTAGATCAAGCTTAACAGCTTCAAGAGAATGAATGGCCTCAAAATCTCTAAACCTTTTTCCTGAGGGTGGTGCCACAAATAGACCTCCTGCTTTCAATGGGGAAGGCTATGTATTTTGGAAAGAAAGAATGAAAATCTTTGTACAATCTATTGACCTGAAAATTTAGAATGCAATTGAAAATGGTCCCTTTGTACCCATGCATGTTGTAGATGGTAAACATGTTGAGAAACTCATGGATTATTGGAGTTTTGAAAAGGAAAAGAAATTCCAATACAATTACAAAGCTAAAAATCTCATCACCCTTGCCTTAGGTCTGGATGAGTTCTTTAGAGTTGTAACTTGTAAAACTGCTAAGGAAATGTGGGACACTCTCCAAGTCACTCATGAGGGAACTAGTGATGTAAAAGATTCTAAAATTAGCACACTCACTAGTCAATATTAGAGTTTTAGGATGAACTCGGGAGAAATCATTATTGAATTACAAAAGAGATTTACTTTAATTATCAATCACCTTATTACTCTTGGCAAGACTTACACTAACAAAGATCTAATTCATAAAGTTTTAAAAAGCCTTACTAGGGAGTGGCAATCTCTTGTCACCGCTATCAAACAATCACCAAATATAAATGATATGTCTCTTGCTACATTATTTGGTAAGTTACAAGAGCAGGAACAAGAGTTGAAAGATTTGAAGATGGCGGAAGAGGAAGAAAAATCTTCCAAGAGAAAGGGGCTAGCTCTCAAGGCCACTTTTATCAATGAAGATGAATCCGGTAGTGAGCTTGATGAAGAAGAAGAGTTTAGATTATTTATGAAGCATTTCAGAAAATTCATGAAAAATAAACGCTTGCAAAGAAGTTTCAAACCTCAAGGTAAGAAACCTATTTCTAAAGAAAATTCTTCCTCACCCAATTGTTTTGAATGTGGCAAGGAAGGACACTTCAAAGTAGATTGTCCAAACCTCAAAAAGAAAAGCAAATAGAAAGGAGGAAGAAGAAGAGTATACATCGCTTGGGACGAAAACGATGTAAGTAGCTCCGAAGAATCGGATAACGAAGAAGCAAATCTTTGCTTAACGGCCAATCACCATGAAGAGGAAGATGTGGTAAATCATTATGAACTTGACAAAGATGAATTGTATAATGCTTTTGAAGAGTTGTATGATAAATATATGAAACTATCTAGTAAATATAAGTTATCAAGAAAAACCATAGAAACTCTAGAGATGCATCTAATTGAACAAGTAAAGGAAAATGAAATGTTGAAAAAGAAAGTTGTTGAAAAACAAACTTGCTCAAAATCATGTGAATATCTCAAGAAATGTGATCACCTAGAAAAGAAAGTCCTAGACTTGAATATAACTCTTGAAAAATTCATAAATGGTAGAGATAATCTAGATGCATTACTTGGAAAACAAAGATGCATGTTTGAAAAATCCGGATTAGGATATAATCCCACTAAAAAGGAAAAGCATTATAAGAATTTCTTTGTGCCACCTAGAAAATCTTTATCGCCTTTTATGAAATGTAATCATTGTGGTATTAAAGGGATAATGCTTCAAATTGCCATATTAGAAAATTTAGACCAAAAGTAGTAAGAAAGGTGTGGGTTCCCAAAGGAACATTACCACAAGCTAACCAAAAAGGACCCAACATAAAATGGGTACCAAGTTCTCTAAACTAATTTTGTTTTGTAGGTATGCTTCAAGGCAAGTAACACTCATTGGTACTTAGATAGTGGGTGTTCTAAACACATGAAGAGAGATAAAAGTAAGTTTATATCATTTACCCCACGAAATAAAGGATGTGTTACATATGGAGATAACACGAAAGGAAGAATTCTAGGAATCGGAAATGTTGGTAAAAACTCTTCCACCTCTATAAATGATGTATTATATGTTGAGGGACTTAAGCATAACTTTCTTAGCATTAGTCAATTATGTGATAAAGGCTATGAAATTGTTTTTAAATCAAACTATTGCATAATTGAAAATAAGCTAAACAAGGAAATAAAATTTTTTGGTCAAAGAGTTGATAACATTTATATGATTAATCTTGATTGTCTTGCTTCAAATGATGTACAATGCTTCATAACTAAAGAAGATGAGTCATGGCTATGGCATAGAAGAATTTCTCATATTCATATAGACCATTTAAACAAACTTGTTTCAAAAGATTTAGTAATTGGCTTGCCAAAGTTGAAATTTGAAAATAAATTTTGTGATGCATGCCAAAAGGGAAAACAAGTAAAGGCTTCTTTTCAAGCAAAAAATATTGTTTCAACACAAAGGCCTTTACAACTTTTGCACATGGACTTGTTTGGACTTTCAAAGATCAAAAGTTTTGGTGGAAATTACTATGGTCTTGTGATTGTGGACAATTATTCTAGGTATACATGGACATTATTTCTCACTCACAAACATGAAGCATATCAAGCATTTAAGAAACTTGCTAAGATTATTCAAAATGAACAAAATTTGAAAATCGAATCCATTAGAACCGATCATGGGGGAGAATTTGAAAATCATGAGTTTGAAAAGTTTTGTGATAAGCATGGCATAGAACACAATTTTTCAGCTCCTAGAACCCCACAACAAAATGGAGTAGTTGAAAGGAAAAATAGATCTTTGGTGGAGCTTGCTAAGACCATGTTAAATGAAAATAATGTTGCGAAATATTTTTGGGCCGATGCAGTAAATACCACTTGCCATGTTATGAATCGATCCTTGATTAGGCCCATACTAAAGAAAACCCCATATGAACTTTACAAAGGTAGAAAACTAAATATTGCCTATTTTCATGTGTTTAGATGCAAATGCTTTGTTTTAAACAATGGAAAGGATAATCTTGGTAAATTTGATGCAAAATCTGATGAGGCAATATTTCTAGGTTATTCATCAACTAGTAAAGCATATCGACTCTTTAACAAATGAACTTGCACAATTGAAGAATCTATACATGTCAAATTCGATAAACTTAACCAAAATACTCTGAGAAAGGAAGTTGATGATCTTGTAGGTACCTTCCAAGAATTGAACTTGGATGACAAAGAAGAAGTTAACAAAGAAGGAGATAGAACACAAAATGAAGAACTTCAACAAAAAGATTGGATCACCTCAAAGGATCATCCCTTGGACAACATAATAGGTGATATCACTAGAGGTGTAAGTACTCAACGCTCATTTAATACGTGCAATCACTTAGCATTTGTTTCTCAAATTGAACCTAAAAACATTGATGAAGCTATTATTGATGAACATTAGACATTGGCCATGCAAGAAGAACTAAATCAATTTGAAATAAAAAAGTTTAGGAACTAGTGCCAAGACCCAATGATCACCAAATAATAGGAACTAAATGGGTATTTAGGAACAAGCTTGATGAAAATGGAATAATAACAAGAAATAAAGCTAGATTAGTTGCTAAGGGATATAATCAAGAAGAGGGAATAGACTATGAAGAAATGTATGCTCCCGTAGCTAGGCTAGAAGCTATTAGATTATTATTGGCCTTTGCATGTTGTAGAGATTACAAATTGTATCAAATGGATGTCAAAAGTGCCTTCTTAAATGGATACATTCAAGAAGAAGTGTATGTTGATCAACCTCCCGGTTTTGAAAACTATCAATTTCCAAATCATGTTTTCAAACTAAGAAAAGCCTTGTATGGTTTGAAACAAGCGCAAGAGCTTGGTATGAAAGATTGAGTAAATTTCTCCTAGAAAACAATTTTGAAAGAGGAAAGGTTGACACAACATTATTCATCAAGCATAAAAAGAATAACATACTATTGGTACAAATATATATGGATGATATCATTTTTGGTGTCACTAATGAATAACTTTGCAAGAAGTTTGCTAAGATAATGCAGAATGAATTTGAGATGTCCATGATGGGAGAACTCACATTCTTCCTCGGATTGTAAATCAAGCAAACTAGAAAAGGAACCTTCATTAGTCAATCTAAATATTGCAAAGAGTTGCTCAAGAAGTTCAACATGGACAAAGCAAATGAAATTGCCACACCTATGAGCACTTCATGTTATTTGGACAAGGATGATAAAGGTAAGGATGTAGAACTCACAAAATATAGAGGTATGATTGGATCCTTACTTTACTTAACCACTAGTAGACCGGATATCATGTTTGTTGTTTGTATATGTGCAAGATATCAAGCATGTCCAAAAGAATCACACTTAATTGTCGTGAAACGAATAATGAAATACTTGGTTGGAACTCAAGATGTTGGTTTATGGTACCCTAAAGGGGTTGAATGCACTCTTGTTGGTTACTCTAATTCTGACTTTGCAAGATGTAAACTTGATAGGAAAAGTACTAGTGGTACTTGTCACTTGCTTGGTAGCTCTCTTGTATCTTGGTATAGCAAGAAACAAGTGAGTGTAGCATTATCAACAGCTGAGGCAGAGTATGTTGCAGCTGGTAGTTATTGTGCCCAAATCCTTTAGATGAAGCAACAACTTCTAGATTTTGTGTTGTTTTAGACCATGTGCCTCTTAAATGTGATAATACAAGTGCCATTAATATCTCTAAGAACCCTGTGATGCATTCAAGAACCAAACATATTGAGATAAGACATTATTTCATTAGAGATCATGTATTAAAGGGTGATTGTGTGCTTGAACATGTTGAAACCTCCAAGCAACTCGCTGACATATTCACTAAACCACTTGCAAAAGAACAATTCATAAACATTTGGAGAGAATTAAGAATTTTAAAGATGTCTAATGTTAATTAATTACATTCATTACTAATAAATTAATGTGAAATTTGATTCTCCTTGTTAATAGATGATTCCTAATAATTTCAAGTTCTTGAGTATGAGATAAGTGTGTTAATTAGTTTTTGTTGGGATGACATTTATGAATCATGAAGGTTATTGGATTATTAAGCTTATAATTCTTGAATATGCAAATAATACATTAGGTGAACCTTGAATTGTATAAATGATTGAGTCAAATATTGTTCATGTGTGTTTGATTGAATTAGAAGGCAAATAAAGTCATAAAATTGAAGGTTTCAATAATCCAAAGCGTTGCCTAGAAGCCTGAATCGATTCAGCAGCTCAAAACTGCAATTCAAAGGGAGACAGAATCAATTCACCCATTCCCCGAATCGATTCAAAGACCTAATCCTCCAAATTTTCATAAATAGAGAGGTCTGAATTAATTCATGTGCAGTTTGAATCAATTCAAACCCTTGATGCCCCCTAATTCTCACAAACAGTAATATCTCAATCGATTCACAGCCACCTTGAATCGATTCACATGACCCATTCTGCCCATATTAACGCTGTTTTGGCCCATGTTTCACTTGTCTCCTGAAATCCTCTTATTCCTTTTTCTCCTACCTCTCTCTAAAACACTCTTTTCTCTCTCTAAAAACCTCCTCCACTAACTTCCATTACTTATGGCTTCATCCTCAGAACCAAGGAAGAAACAAAGGGAAAATGTTGCTAGCTCTTCCGCACCACAACACTCTGATTTGTCACGATTCTTTACCACTCAAAAGGAGTTGGAAAGGTACCAAAACAATTTCTTTGAAAAACAATTGATTTCACCTCATTGGCTTGATCTTCCATTTTTTGAAAATGCTGGTCTTCCTCTCCTTGATACTCTTCACCAACAAGAGCTTGTTGGATTTCTGACTCTAGAGGAGATTGCCATATATCCAGAATTGATTTGTGTATTCTATTCTACACTGCGCCTACAAGATGGTCGACATATTGCCAAGGTAAAAGGCAAAACCATTATTCTTGACAATAAGATCATGCATCAAGTTGGAAAACTTCCTATAAATGATGCTCACTTCTTTGGTAAAGAACCCTCTCCTTGGTGGAACTACAACCCATTAGAGGCAAAAACTTTCTTCAATCCCACCTCCTCTACAAGTACAGTTGGCATACTAAGCATTAACCACCGCCTACTGCACTATGTTCTAGTGAAAATTCTCCTTCCTTTGGCGGCAATTATGCAAGAGTCAATGTGTCTCAAATTCTGATCCTTTGGGCCATCCTCAACTAAAAGGAAATAAATTGGATCAATATTGTGAGGAATCATATGCTCGATGCTCAAAACCTTACTCGCCTCCCATATGCGATCTTTATTACCAAGTTGCTTCGTTACTACAAGGTTGATCTCAAAAATGAAGTCAAAGAACTGGTTGGCACAAAAGGAGCAATTGGAAGGACTCATCTTGCCAAAATGAATATCCATAAATACCATGGCCGTTGGGAAATACGCTCACGTCCAAGGCATGATAGTAATAATGTTAATGCTCCACCTCCTTCTCCTACATCTACACAAGCACCTGCTGATGACTTGTTTGCATGACTCACTACACACATGGATCAGTGCTTAGACTTGCTCGAAGCAAACATCAACTCAAGGCTTGACAAGATTGAAGCAAACATGGAGGAATGATACACTAAACTTGCCACTCAGATTTCCAACATCCATTTCCCTCAGCCTTAGTTGGCTTTTCTTTATATTTTGGTTAAAACTAGTTATTTACACTTTATGATGGTTTTGTTTGAACTTTGTTTGCCCTACTGTGGCTTTATCTTTTAACCTGTGTTCCCTTTCAAATTTCAATTAATACTATGCATTGTTTCTTGCGAATGCTTATATTGTTTTTGATAATGACAAAGGGGGAGAGAAATAGACAAATAATATATATGTTCGATTGCAAAATTACAAAACAAATGGGGAGACTAAATTTAGTTACATTACTGATTTTCCTAAAATCATCACATGAATGGTGAAATAATTATTCTTGAAACTAATACCCCAAAGAGATGGCCATTAGCTGTCATCATCAAAAAGGAGGAGAATGTATTTGCATATTGTGAATAGGTTTTAATAATGACAAGTGCACAAGAACAAGAAGAATATTATTCATGGATCAAAAACAAATACATGAAATAATCAAAAGAGTACACAAGAGGATTTGATGAAATTCAAATCAAAGATCAAGAAACCATGAAGAACATGCTTCCAAATGATTAGAGAATCAAGAAAGTAATGCATAAGGATCAAAGAAAGGAACCATAACTCAAAACGCTTCAAGGAAACATTAAAAAGCATGGGAAAACATCAAAAAGCAAAGCTTGAATTGATTCATACACATAGGAATTGATTCAGAGGCTTGGAAGTCCCAAAATTGTGAAAACAGAATGGCCTAAATCGATTCACCAGAGCCTGAATCGATTCACACGAATCTGGAAGCCTAAAAACCCAAAATAGAATGGCCTGAATCGATTCACTAGAGCCTGAATCGATTCACACATTCCTGGAAGTCCAAAATGCCCAAGTCAGAATGCTCTTAATCGATTCAGAAATGTATGAATCAATTTAAGTAGTGGGAAACATCACTAAAAAGAAATTTTTAGGTGGGAAACATAGATCCAAAACCCACTATACGTAAAGACAAGCTGGAACCATGATGTGTAATGGCTATGAAGACCTCTAAGGCTCTATAAATGGATCTCTAACTCAAGCACAAGGAAAATCAACTAGAAGAAATCAATGAAAGCTTGCATTTGTGCTTAGTGAATTAATTTTTCTTTATAAGTTTCATTGTTCTGAAACTTTGAGTTAATATTTATATATTCTCTCTTCTTAGGAGTCACTAGATTTGTGAGAGCTTTAAATTACTTATCTACTCTTTTGAGGGAGTTAATTACTTGTAAACAGAAACAATAAACACCAAGATTCACTCTAGATTGAGTCGTCACAAAGGTTGTGATTCAACCTTTGGGTATTGAGAGTTTGAGAGATTAGGTGGGTTGCCCTCGTGCTAGTGAGGATAAAGTTCTTGAGTGTGGAACACTAGGAAGCTGTAATTGCTCATAGCTTGTAATCTCTAAACTTCAATAGTGGAAATCCTTCAAGTGGGTTGCTTGAAAGCGAGACGTACACTGGGTTGGTGGAACTCGTTAAATCGGTTTGCAAGCTTCTCTTCCTTACTCTCTTGCATTTACATACTGAATTTGGTTGGTACATTGTCTTGATTATGACTGCATTACCTAAATTTGATTAATTTAACTTAGCTTAAACTCTGCACACCAAGTGTTTGATAAATTGCCACAGTAACTTCTACACATATTTCTACCATAGCTTTTGTAATTTACTAGTTATCTCTTACAGATTATTGTCCTGTGCAAAAAGGAAATCAAGTTCAAAGGCATTCTAAGCAAAATTTTTAAACACTAAATTCACCCCCCCTCTTGAGTATTGAGGCCACTTGAATAACAATACTCGTCAAGTTCCAAATTGCTTCACGTATAATTTTATTTACTCTTTCTTTATCACTTTGTTTTATTTACTTAATGCTTTCTTTTTAACAAATTCATGTTTTCCTTTCCAAAAGACATCACGGGTAAACATCCCTACGAAACCCGACTTCAAAAAAGACTCATGGCCGAAATAGAACACAGGGATGAAGAACTTAGGAACGAGGTCAACCAGTTAAGGGAGTAGGTGGCGGAGTTGACCAAGCTCTTAGAAAAGAGGATTACAGGGGGGCTCTTCTGCAGGTATCAAGGAAGCCCAACAACAGCCAACCACCCTGCTCCATCCCCCAGGTTTTGGTCCGACAAGGGCCCAACTTCCAATCCAACAGTCCCTCCTCTCACTATCAATGTCGCGAGACCTAACCATATTGCTGATCCCTAATCACCCTATGGCATGTCCTATGCGCAACAACATACTTTTGTTGGCCCAGATAGTAATCTAGTACCTTTTGCGCCTTACGGCTTACCACCGGGATACTTTTCCCCACTCCTCGTTAACCCATAAGACACCAATGATCAGCAAGCAGCGAATCTACATGCCTCACACCCTGCCTAGCCGACAATACTACCATTCCATGAGCCACAAGCTACCCAAGCCCAAGTTACCCAAATAGCCCAGTCGGTCCACACTGTGTAAGTTACAGCCCAACCCTAGGAGCCTTCACTAAATACTGGCCTGATAAACCAACCTCATGCATCTGCATCCTTTTACCAGCCTTACGGTTTCCCATATGGGTACACGAACCCCTACACTGCCAATCTGCAAGGCATGACCCAGATGATAAACCCATCTGCCAGCCCTAGCATAGTTGCTGCCTTTCCAAAGGGAAAGATAAAGATCTTAGAGGAGCGACTAAGGTTGTGGAAGGTGTGGAAGGCTTCAGATTGATAGACGCATCTAAACTTTGCCTGGTCCCAGATGTCATTATCCCACTGAAGTTCAAAGTGTTGGATTTTGACAAATATCAGGGAATGACTTGCCCAAGGAATCATTTGACGATGTACTGCTGGAAGATGGCATCTAACACTTCTGACGACAAGTTATTAATCCATTGTTTTCAGGACAGTTTGGCCAGGGCCACCCTCACTTTGTATACCCACCTCGAGCAAACCCGTATTTGTTATTGGAAGGACCTGGTGGACGCCTTCATGAAATAATATAAATACAATCTAGACGTGGCACCCGACAGAGTACAGCTACAGAACATGACAAAGAAGAATAATCAGACTTTTAAGGAGTACACTCAATGGTGGCACGTGACTTCTGCAAAGGTTGACCCCCCTGTCGGAGAAAGAAGTAGTAGCAATGTTCATCGACACGCTCTAGTCACCCTTCTATGACATGATGATTGGTAGTGTTTCATTAAATTTCTTCAACATTGTGACCATCGGGGTGAGGATAGAAAGCGAGCTATGGACAGGAAAGATTACCCGGGGCCTATCTAGGGAAAGCACAATGAAAAGACAAACACCAAGTGATGGTAGGAGAAGAGATAGGGAAACTAATTCCATCTCTTATAACAAAAGAAGGGCCCAACCAAGACCGCTCGCCCTCGTCGCTTTTCAAGCCCCCAATCCTTATACGCGTTATCCATATCTGCCTGTTGCCGTCCATAACCCAACCTCTTATCCTGCCTACTTTCATCTTCCCGTTCTCAGAGCACTAAATCCATAACCCATCCCATACCGCCCTTTACAACAAGCAACTCCGCCACCTAACTCTAATCAAAATGCAAGGAGACTCAATAATAATTGTACTCCTGTGTAGTTTGACCTCATCACAATGACATACACCGAGCTTCTACCCGTTCTCATCTGAAACACCCTAGTGGTGCCTTGCCCCTTGAAGTCAGTGCAACCCCTTGCCCAAAGGGGTATGATCCTACTGCCAGGTGCGATTACCATACCGGAGCACCAGGGCATTCCATGGAGAACTGCATGGCCCTAAAATATAATGTAACTGGACCTGATTAAAGCTAACTGGCTTAGCTTTCAAGAAGGCAGTCCAAAGGTGGCCCCAAATCCCCTACCCAAACATAGGGGTCCAGGGGTTAACGGCATGGAGGAGGATGGGGAGTACGTCAGGAATATTGCCGATATAAGGACGTCGTTGAGAGTAGTTCATTCCCAGTTATTTGAGAGGGGATTAGTTGAGGGCCCCTGGAGTCGAGAGCATGACAATGAATAAACTTTCAAATGCCAAGGTTTCTGTGAGGTCCTTCAAGGGCTCATGGATAGCCATATTGTGCAAGTCTATAAGCGTCACGGAGGTGAAGTGAATATGATCCAGGAACAGTCGACGATATCGGCCCCTAAGCCGTTAGTAACTTTCTACAGCAAGAGCCCCCCAGTGGCTCCTATTTATGTACAACCAATCATCACCATTCAGACACCTACCCTATATATGTTCAAAAGATTCTTGGGCCATCCCATGGAACTACGACGCAGATGTGGTCACTACAGGCCTAACAACGGGTGGCCCATCTTCGTCGTCCATCATGAATATTGTCGGGGTAGGATGTGTAACCCGGAGTGGGAGAGTATACGCCCCTCTAGAGCCAAAGAGGGATCTGATTGCCCGAAAGGCCAGACAGGCGGAAGAAAGACCAGTGGTGAAGCTAAAAGGTCCGTGACTGATGAAGAGGCCCATGAATTCTTAAAGTATATTCGCCAGAGCGAATATCAAGTGCTTGACCAGCTAAACCATACCCCTACAAAAATCTCTCTGCTATCATTACTGATGAATACCGAGCCAGATTGAAAGACGTTGATGAAAGTACTGAACGAGGCCCATGTCGCTCATGACATCCCGTTGATAAGTTTTAAGGAATAGTCTGGCATATTGTTGCTGATAATTATCTGACCTTCACCGACGATGAAATACCGATAGAGGGAATGAGGCACAATAAAGCCCTCCACATCTTCGTGAAGTACCGAGATCACATCTTGGCAAAGGTGCTTGTTGACAACAGGTCATCCCTCAACGTCATGCCTAAATCTACATTAGCAAGTTGTCATTCAATGGAACTTATATGAAGCCGAGCGCCACAGTAGTGCAAGCTTTTGATGGGACTTAAAGTCAGGTCATGGGCGAAATTGAGTTACTAATACAGTCTGTCTTCATCCCCATGATATTTGGAAAAATTAGCATAAGGGTGAGTCTTCACCTCCATAATAATCGAAAAGGTGTCTCATCAACACCTGCCCACATACAACATAAACAATCCAAGATCAAGCCTTATCCACTCTCTTTGGGATTCCTAAAATACACTCTAAGTTATCTCACCACTTTTCATCATAGCTGAACATTCCCATCTTCCTAGTCACCTCTTAGGGTTACTAATATCTATATGATCATATTTAAACAACAAGCCATCACAATCTCAATACAAGGATGCAATGCATGAATTCATTTTGTTATTTCAAATCTTTTATTAGTCATCATGATGCATATGGGCCCATCTCCTCCTCAATAATCTCGTATACAATATCCATGTGCACAACCACGCCACCCTTATCTCCCCTCCCCAACTAGAGCGACCGGAGCTCTCCTCGTTCTGGTTTTTACAAATGGGTAAGGACTCTCAGTCCCAACATCAAAATGGCCAATCACACATATCACACATCACCATAGAACGGGAACTCCATGATAAGTCTTGAAAACACTTAATTATTTCACCTTTAATTTAACTTAATCCATTTAATTTTGTTTAGTTTTGTATTATTATTTAATAAATTGTCAATAAGTTTAGTTTTATTTATTTATTTCAAAAGTGTTTAAATTATGCAAGAAAATAGTTAAAAAAGATAATTAGTTAAGGAAATTTGTTTATTTGTAAATTCACTAACCCGGTGTACATACGCTGAATAGCCAGACTACATACGCTAGGCATTTATTTGTTTACATATGCAGGTGCAATAAAATATTCTTCACGCTCAAGCTTGAAAACTTCACGCTCAAGCGTGAGATCCATGCAATTCACGTAAAAGGAAAACACGACCACGCTCAAGCGCCATCATTCACGCTCAAGCGTGAAGACTAAATGCAATCATGCTCAAGCGAATATTCAACAGAATGCATGAAATAAAGCTCACGCTTAAGCGTAAGTCCTTCACGGTCAAGCGTGAAGGTGGTTATTTAATTTGCTGTTTTTCCCTCTAAGTGAAGTGCTACACCGTTGCTGTTTTCTGTTGTACCTTAGTAACTTAAGTAATGTTTTGTAATTAATTATTTCCCTGTAATTATGTATTTAGTTTAGTTAGTTAATTATTAATTAAGTATTCTTTTGTAATTAATTAAGTTAGTTAGTTAGTTAGTTAGATGTCTATATATACTTGTACATACTCTGCCAGAAAAAGGAGGGAGAGACACACACAGAAGCAATATATAATTCATTTTTCTCATTTCTAATATCTCTCTAATTCTTTTCTCTCTCTAAATTCTCTTATCCATGTCTCTCTATATTCCTTCAACAAAATCCATTCCCATGGGTTTCTAAACCCCTAGGGTTGGGATTGCTGAAGCTTCCGATAGAATCTTGAAGCTGCATTGAGGAAATTATCTTTTGAAGTAAGAGGAGAACAAGCTGAGAAGTGGATCTACTCTGCTAAATTGACAAATTCAGATACAAATGAAGAATCTCACCAGTGAGGAATCATGGTTGAGGCTTAGGTAACTTCTAGCTTCCTAACAAATTCAGGCCTAGTAATTAGGTGAATAGTTAGGGTTCAACCCCCAATTTTGTATTAGATTTCTCTGTCATTGAACACCTGAGGGATTAGGGATTAGCCATCTGTGAATTGTCCTCTTGCATCTGAAGCTTAATTGAACCTCGATTGCATGTTCTTTGATGAAGTTGTACGCTAAGGTAATCCTAACCTATCTTCCATTAATCACATTTCATCTCCGATATTGTTTCTAAAAATATAAAAACATAAAAAGTATAAAACAACAAAAATAGAATGAATTGCATCTGCTTGTGTTGGTTCAACTTGTGCTAGTCCAAGATTATGGTAATTACCTCAATCCCTGTGGGACGATCAAATATATTATAAATTTAATGATTGGTGCGCTTGCCAAAAGAATATAAATCCTCCGAGAGTTACACACCAAGTTAATGGCTCAGGATTTAGCAATCAAGTTAATGGCGCCGTTGTCGGGGATTGTTAAGTAATATCAACAATCCTTGGACCGGTACTAGACTGAACTGTTTAATTTTGTTTTTACATTTAGTAGCAGTTTAATTCTTGTTTGTATTATAGTAGTAGTTTGTGTGGAGTAGTATCAATAGCTTTGAATTGTTTGTGTCTAATAATTGGTGTATGCAGTCAAGGAACAGAGGAGAGCCTTTTTTCTTTGATCCTAATATTTGATTTGTTAGAGCGTAAGCTTAGAAAGGAGAAAAAGCAAAAAGAGCAGCAAGAAATGGAATAAAGGAGAGTTACATTAGGTGACTACTCTAGGCCTACTGAAGAAGGATTGCAATTTAGCTTCCTTAGGCCTCCAATTACAGCTAATAACTATGAACTCAAACCGGCTTTGCAGCAGTTGGTTAGAAATGATCAATTCGAAGGAAGTGAGGTTGAGGATCCAAATTTACATCTAGCAACCTTCCTCCAAATCTGTGATACTGTAAAAATGAATAGAGTCCCTAAAGAGGCAATAAGACTGAGATTATTTCCTTTTTCTTTAAGGGACAGGGCTAAGGCTTGGTTGCAAAGCTAACCAAGAGGTAGTATCTCTACTTGGGAGGATTTACAAAGAAAATTTCTGATTAAATATTTCCCTCCTTCCAAGTATGCCAAGTTACGCACTGAAATCACTTGTTTCCAGCAGAGAGAAGGTGAATCTCTAATGGAAGCATAGGATAGGTATAAAGAGAGTTTAAGGAAATATCCTCACCATAGGATTCCTGATGTGCAGTAAGTTACCATATTCTATAATGGTGTAAGACCAGCAACTAGAGTCTTGATTGATGCCTCAGCTGGAGGTTCATTGACCACCAAAACAGTTGAATAGGCTATAGAATTGATTGATGTAATGGCTTCAAATGAATGTTTAGTTAGTGAAAGGAGCCAAATCCCTAAGAGAGGGACATTAGAATTAGAAGCACAGGATGCTTATTTGGCTTAAAGTAAGTTGATGACTCAGGCTTTGGAGAAATTAAGTGTACAAATTTCAGAACTTCAAAAGCCTAGTCAAGTTTGTATGAGGAGTTGTGATTTTTGTGGTGGAGATCATGAAAATGGCATGTGTGATCTAAATGTGCCTACTAAGCAAGTGAATTACATGGGGCAGCAACAATTTCAAAGGAATTATCCCTCTAATTCCTTTAATCCTAACTATAGGAATTACCCCAATTTTTCATGGCAGAAAGGTCCATATTTGAATCAAAACATGCCACAAAATCAAACCACAACTAGATCACAACAACCTTTTCCTCCTCCCTCTAAGGAAAAGTCTAAACTTGAGAATGTGCTATCTCAGTTCATTCAGGCTACTCAGGCCAGTTTTAAAAATCAAGAAGCGTCCATTCGAAATTTAGAAAATTGGGTTGGATAACTGTCAAAACAATTAGCTGAGAGACAATCAGGCAATTTTCCTGGAGATACTGAGGTAAATCCTAGGGAACATTGCAAAGCAATAACTACTAGGAGTGGGAAAACTCTTCTCCCACCTCCAAGTCATGAAATAAGTTTAGAAAAAGAAACAATCAAAGAAATAGAGTAGGAAAGTGAGCAAGATGTTGATAAAATTGAAAATAAAGTAGAAACAGAGAAAGAAAAAGAAAATCAGGTCCATCAAAAGAAAAAGAAAAAGATTGATTTGATCTTGGAGGAAGCTGTCAAGCTAACTCTTGAGAAATTAAAGAATGTTCTATTTCCACATAGATTTAAGAAACAAATAGAGTAAAAGTTTGCTAAGTTCTTGGATGTGTTTAAAAAGCTTCACATAAATATTCCCTTTGCTGAGGCATTACAAGAGATGCCTTCATATGCTAAATTTTTGAAAGAACTTCTGTCTAAGAAGAGAAAGCTTAAGGGAGATAAGATGATTACTCTCACTCAAGAGTGCAGTGCAATTATTCAAAAGAAACTCCCTCAAAAGCTAGAAGATCCTGGATCTTTTATAATACTTTGTGCAATAGGGGATGTTCATGTAGGAAGTGCCTTATGTGATCTAGGGGCTAGCATAAACCTCATGCATTTGTCTTTAATGAGGAAGTTAAGAATTAACGACCTACAACCAACTCGCATGTCTTTGCAGTTGGCTGATAGGTCTATCAAATATCCTCATGGGATACTGGAAGATCTATTAGTTAAGGTAGATAAGTTCATCTTTCCAGCAGATTTTATAGTTTTGGATATGGAAGCTGATAGAGAAATTTCTTTGATTTTAGGAAGACCCTTCTTAGCTACAGGTAGAGCTTTAATTGATGTAGAGAAGGGAGAACTCATGCTGAGAGTTCAAGAGAAGCATGTAACTTTTAATGTCTTTAATGTTATAAAACATCCAGCTGAGAAAATGGATTGTTTTATGCTTGATAAAATTAAAAGTTATAAGACTCCTATGCTGTTGAGAACTGAAGAAGAGGTTTTATAAGCCTTTCTTGAGGATAATTTTGACTCTGAGACTGAGGAGTTAAATGACTTACATAATGAGTTGCTAAACCTACTAGAAGCATGTGAAGTACGTGAATTAGAAAATGAAAAGAAAGGAAATTTGAATAATACTGAACTTGAGAAAGGTAAGGAAGTGTTTGAAGAAAAACTTGATTTAAAACCTTTGCCTTCTCATTTGAAATATGTATTCTTAGGAGATAATGAATCACATCCTGTAATCATTAATGCTGATTTAAAAGATGAGGATGTAGAAAAATTGATAGGGTTTTAAGAAAACATGAATCTGCTATTGGTTGGAACATTTCTGATCTAAAGGGAATTAGTCCATCATTTTGTATGCATAAAATTTTGATGGAGGATGACTATTCCCCTTTGTTCAGCCATAAAGAAGATTAAACCCTATAATGAAAGAGGCTGTAAGGAAAGAGGTGGTTAAACTTCTTGATGTTGGGATTATCTATCCTATCTCGGACAGCGCTTGGATTACTCCAGTCTAAGTGGTGCCTAAGAAAGGAGGGATGACCACTGTTAAGAATGAGGAAGGTGAAGTCATTGCCACTAGACCAACTACAGGTTAGAGAATTTGCATAGATTATAGAAGGCTTAATGACTCCACTAGAAAAGACCATTTTACTTTGCCATTTGTAGACCAAATGCTTGAGAGACTGTCAGGTCATGAGTATTTTTGCTTCCTTGATGGATATTCTGGTTACAATCAAATTGTGGTTGATCCAAAAGATCAAGAGAAGACAACCTTCACCTGTCCTTATGGAATCTTTGTATATAGGCTCATGCCATTTGGTTTGTGCAATGCACCAGCCACTTTTCAAAGATGTATGCTAGCAATTTTTGGGGACATGGTAGAGAAGTTTATTGAGGTGTTTATGGATGACTTCTCTGTGTTTGGAAATAGTTTTGATATATGCCTCAACAACCTATCTAAGGTACTGGTGAGATGTCAGGAGACTAATCTCGTCCTTAACTGGGAAAAATGTCACTTTATGGTAGAGGAGGGATAGTCCTTGGCCACAAAATCTCTGTTGAGGGCATTCAAGTAGATAGAGCCAATATTGATATCATTGAAAAACTTCCTCCTCCAATCAATATGAAAGGAGTAAGGAGTTTCTTAGGATGTGCTGGCTTCTATAGGAGATTTATTAAGAATATTTCAAAAATAGCTAAGACTTTGACTGATTTACTTGTGAAAGATCATGCTTTTTTTTTTGATGAAAACTATGTCAAGGCTTTTGAAAATTTGAAACAAAGATTAGTAACAGCTCCAATCCTTACAACACCTGATTGGTCTTTACCATTTGAACTAATGTGTGATGCAAGTGACTTTGCATAGGAGCTGTACTAGGACAAAAGAAAGAAAAATTAACACATGTGATCTACTATGCTAGTAAAGTGTTGAATGAGAATCAAATAAATTACACCACTACTGAAAAAGAAATGCTTGTTATGGTGTATGCATTTGATAAATTCAGAGCTTACTTGATTGGTGCTAAAGTCATTATGTATACAGATCATTCAGCAATCAAGTACTTGCTAGCTAAAAAAGAATCAAAGCCAAGGTTAATCAGGTGGGTTCTTTTACTCCAAGAGTTTGATTTGGAAATAAGAGATAAAAAGGGAGTAGAGAACTCAGTGGCTGATCAACTCTCTCATCTGGAGGGTGAATCTGATTCTATCTTAATTAAAGAGGAATTCCCAGATGAGAGGCTGATGGCAATTATCACAGGGCCATGGTATGCTGATATGGCTAACTTTAAAAGTGCCTCTGTGGTACCTGAAGGGTGGACATCCCAAATAAAGAAAAAATTCTTTCATGACAGTAAAACTTTTCTATGGGATGATCCATTTCTTTATAAGATAGGAGTAGATGGAATTATCAGGAGATGTGTGCCTGAATTAGAGCAAGAAAGAATCTTATGGCACTGCCATGACTCCTATTATGGAGGACACCATGGTGCCTCCAGAACAGCAGCAAAAGTGTTACTATATGGCTTTTATTGGCCAACAATTTTTCAGGATGCTAGAGTATATGTGCAAAGATGTGATAAGTGTCAAAGAAATGGAGGCCTCTTTGCTAAAGCTGGCATGCCTTTGACAAATATTTTAGTTGTGGAGTTATTTGATGTTTGGGGCATTGACTTCATGGGACCTTTCCCAAAGTCATTCTCCAATAAGTATATTCTTGTTGCTGTGGATTATGTCTCCAAGTGGGTGGAGACAATCCCTACCAGAACCAATGATGCACATGTGGTGCTTAGGTTTATAAAGAATAATATTTTCTCTAGATTTGGAGTCCCTAGAGTCCTCATTAGTGATGGTGGGTCATATTTCTACAATAGAATTATGGAAAAAGTCCTAAGACATTATGAGGTACTGCATAAGGTATCTACTCCATATCATCCATAAACTTGTGGACAAGTTAAGCTGTCTAATATAGAAATTAAGAGAATATTAGAGAAAGTGGTAGGGAAATCTAGGAAGGATTGGTCCGTGAGATTAAATGATGCATTGTGGGCCTATAGGACGACATTTAAAACTCCAATTGCATGTCTCCTTATCAGTTGGTATAAGGTAAAGCTTTCCATCTTCCTGTGGAGTTAGAACATAAGGCATGGTTGGCCATAAAGCTGTTAAACATGGATTTTAACCAATCTTAAGAGGAAAGAGTTCTAAAACTCCATGAACTTGAGGAGTTCAGACTCAATGCTTATCAGAGTGCCTCAATTTATAAAGAGAAAACTAAGAGGTGGAATGATAAGTGGATAAATAGAAAAGAGTTTCAAAAAGATAATAAGGTGTTGTTGTTTAATTCTAGGCTGAGACTCTTTCCAGGAAAGCTCAGATCCAAGTGGTCTGGACCTTTTATTGCGAATGAGGTTTTCCCTCATGGTGCAATTGAGTTAAAAGAACCAGCCACTGATAGAACTTTTAAAGTGAATGGCCAGAAGTAGAGTTTGATAGGCAGAAAATCTCCATGCTGTTGCAGGCATCTTCTTAGATGTCAGAAGGTCAAGCTAGTGACCTTTAAAAAGCGCTTGAGGGAGGCATCCCTACACTTTGATTGTTATATTTTATGTTTTGTGTTGGAAATAATAAAAGAAAATGAAATTTTTTTGATCAAGGTGTAAATAAACTTGTAAAATTTTGAATAAGGTTTAAGTGTGCATTTTGAATTTCAGTGTACATATGCACTTCACCAGAATAATAAAATTGTGGACCAGGAAGTACGCGTATATACCTTTCAAAATGGGCGTTGTTACATGGAATTAAATTAGCATCAAACCCTCCTGGCGCTTAAGCAAATCCCTCTTGCGCTCAAGCGTAGATAAAATTGTTCCCCCACGCTTAAGCGTGACTTCAACAAGCTTGAGCGTAACTCTAGTATGTGGCTCTACGCTCGAGCGTGACAAATTCACGCTTAAGCGTGATCGCGCCTGGACTAGATATGACCTTGGCACTTAAGCGAAGCTTGTGTGCGCCTGAGCGTGATCCATAAAAATGCCTCGCGCTAGAGCGAGCATTATTCACGCTTAAGCGTGATCATGGTAGTGAAGCCATATGATTCTTTTGTTATGCCTACTCGCTTGAGCGAGTCTTCTTGCGCCTGAGCGAGAGCATTGGTAGTCTGGGCGAATTTTTAGGCGCTTGAGCGAATAATATCTGACCCCTCTGAATCCAAATTGGCGCTTGAGCGTATGCCTACATGCTTTAAGCGTGATCCCCTGTGCCTTATGGAGAATATCACGCTTGAGCTTGACCCATCACACTTAAGCGTGATCGAGAAATATATGCTCTGATTTAGCCTTGCGCTTAAGCGTGACCACTTCACGCTTGAGCGTGATTCATGTAATTGGCCTTGCGCTTGAGCGAGTAAATTCACGCTTAAGCGTGAGCGTGCCTGCACCAAACCTCTCACTGTTTCATGCCTTGCGCTTGAGCGAACACTTTAGCGCTTAAGCGTGAGCCTTAGACCTGTGGTATATACCTCCACGCTTAAGTGTGGTAACTGTCCGCTTGAGTGTGCTTGGGGTTGAGAGAGTTAAGAGCTTACTGATTCAAGTTTATCGCTTGAGCATAGTCCCTTAGCGCTTGAGCGTGCCCATGGTACTTTCTCTTCGCTTAAGCGAACTAGCTTCGCTTAAGAGTAATCATGCCTATACCAAACCTGATTCATGGTCCTATTACTCGCTTAAGCGAATAATGGTTCGCTTGAGCATGATTCATACCTGATGCTACTTGTGTGTTTTAATTTGGGCGTTTATACGCCAAGATTTCAGCATAGCTACGCGTACCTCAGATATTAGGCTCAATAGTATAAAACCCTCTCAGTGTACAAACCCTAACTCTATACGTTGGAAACTTGGGTTTTAAAGAGAAAAAAGCACAGTCTCTTATTTCTTTGAAAGGTACCATCTTTTCAGTTCTTACTTTCAGTTCATAGTTAGAATTTTTGTATTTCATTGTTTCAATTTCAAATTTCCTTTCATCTATCATATTTGTTCATCTCATATTTTCATTTTGTTATGATTGTGTTATTTGTGCATTTGTACTCATTTAGGCTTTATAAATACCATCCTGGACATTCACAATGTCTAGAAGATCACAAAGACTTTTTGGAAAATTAGAAAGAATTATTGAAAAGGAAAGTATGAAGAAAACCCCAAAAGAGAAAGGAAAGGGGGTGGCTACTATCAGTATCCCTAATTCTCCATCAACTGAAAGGAGTAAAAGCCTTGAGGAAGAAAAGAAGTCTCAGACAGTTGAGGGTTTTGATGGGCATAGGTTTATAGATTCCAAGGCTGCCCAAGCATATGAAAAAAAATTTAAAAATAGAGGAGTAATAAGGGAAAGAGCTCTAGTCCTGGAGGAAGATAATTGTTTTGATTTTGATATAAAAACAGCTATGTTTGAAAGGGGATGGTAGTTCTTTAATGAGAATTTAGGGAATGGTTATCAGGAACTTACTAGGGAATTTTGTAGCAATCTAAGGGCCAATTCTATTGAAGATGAGTTTCCATTTTCTTCCTTCTTGAGAGGAGTCACCATTCCTCTAACTGGTCATATATTGAATAAGCTGTTAAAAGTACCTATATTGGATAAGGAAGGATATCACTACACTTGGAAAGTAGATATCTTTCATAGGGCTGAAAATGAAAATCTTAGGAAAGAAATTTGAGGAATGTTGTGAACAAGGAGCTACATATATAACAAAAGCGAATGGTGCACCAAAAAGTGTCAGGAAGAGTTGTTTGAATCATCTCCCCCTCTTATGGTGTCACTATGTCCTTTCATCCCTGCAACCTGTGGCTCATGCTATTGAGATTACCATGAAGAGGTTGGTGTTGATTTACTATTTAATGAGAGGCCTGTATGTTAATTTAGGTGAGTTAATACTGGAGGAGATGATGAAAAACCTTGAAAAAATCTCCAATTGCCATATTGCTCTATTATCACTTTGTTGGCCAAAAAGAATCAGGTTAGGTTGAATTATGAAGAACTGACAAAGGTAAAGCCTGAGAGGATTATGGACAAGCGTTGGGTGATAGACCATATTGACTATTTTATGCCTCAAGAGTCAAAGCGTCCTAGATAACCTAAACCAACATCTTTTGCACCACCACCCCCAACAGGAGCAGGTACTTCTTCTGATATTTCCATGGTAATGCAGGAACTTCAGGTTATGAAAAAGATGCAGCTAGGAACCTATGATCTAGTTATGAACCTCATGCTGAGGAAGATTGCCACTGCAATGAATGTGGATCACACTGAAGAAATGGGAGTTCCACCTGACAGAGACCTATGGTTGGCTTCCATTGGATTCACCATTCCCCCTGATGACACACCTTTAGCAACTGAATTCCCACCCCATCCTGAGCAGGACAAGGATGAGCCTATGGATAAAGAAAATGAAAAAGAGGATGACTGATCTTTTACTTTGTTTATAGTTCTGTTAAGTTAATTATGGGTTGTAATAACTTTCTTTTAATGTTTTCTTTTTCTAAACAATGTATTTCCTTTTCAGTTGTAATGAACTTATATTCCCCTATTTAGTTGTTTGTTGTTATTTCTCATCTAAATTGTATTATTCCTGCATCCATCATTCACCAATCGCTGCCATATAGGTAAAAAGGGAAGTAATCTATCCTCTCATCTCATTAATTTGGTGAAATATGTTAACTATTTTTAATTTAGAATCCATCTCAATAATTTAAATTTTGCTGATTCTCAGGCATCAATTGGATAAATTAATTGATTTGCATTTCTTGATTCATGATCCCTACCCATAACTATTTTTAATCCTGTATTATTTGTATATTCACCATGCTAGTTAGCAATCTGAATTTATGATCTCGTATTAAGTTTGGGGACATGACTGGCTGATTACCTGTTATATTATTAGCTTTTGAGCCTTTATTAATTCTTTTCTGAGTGTGCTTGCATTATTTTTAGTGAGACAGAATTTGCTTTAGTGCTTGCTAAATGATTATATGTTTGCCAATTGGAAATGATGAAGGCCTTCTTTGGAAATTAGCCAGGGCCAAATTTAGCCATCCATATTATTAATTATCCTTTGGCCTAACAATTATATTTTGAGCCTGACACCCTTTCATTCTAATTATGTACCTAACTTTACAAGCCTATTTATCTGAGAAAAACTAAGTGAATTATCCCTGGATGTCCACTGATGAACTGCTAAGTCTTATCTTATTGCTAGGGACTAGCAAGTTCTAAGTTTGGGGATGAAGAGTGTGCCTAACAGCAAAGCAAAAAACACACTCTAACCTTAATTATCAATGGGGATTGTGAGAAATGAAAGGAAGAATAGCAAAAGAAAAAGAAAAATGAAAAACAGCAAAGCAATTCCTATATAGAAGAAAAATAGAATTGAAAAAAAATGAAAGAGAAGAAAGAAAAAGAAAAAGTCCAAAGGACTGAAAGAGAAGAAGGTGCAAAGCACCACAAGTAATTGAGTATCCTTCACCTAAAAATAATAAAAGTAAAAAGAGCTGGTTAGTAAAGGCATTTAAGTTAAGATTAAGGCAAGGCATCAGTGGGTACACCTTTTAACCCAACATTGACTAGAAAAACAAAAATAGAGTCTGTAGCCTAACCCTATTACAAGCTTAAAAAGCCCTTACTGATCCAATTGTGCTAGCATATGTCATTATGTTTAGAACTGTTGCAAGCCTATGTTGATCTAACAATTATGCAGGTGATGAGTGTATGCAATTGAACCTATACACTGAGAGAAGAGTGAAACCCTAATCCAGTGAGGAAAGATTCACCAGCTTGTTCCTAAAGGAGGTGTGAGTTATTATATTTTCAAATTTGCGAAAAGAAAGCATGAATAGTATTCAATAATTATGGTATGAATTAAGTTAAGGAAAGGATTAATTGTCTTGAGTAAGTGCAATTGATTTAATTAATCTGAGTATTTGCTTGAGGACAAGCAAGTTTTAAGTTTAGGGATGTGATAAGTCTTGAAAAGACTTAATTATTTCACCTTTAATTTAACTGAATCCATTTAATTTTGTTTAGTTTTGCATTATTATTTAATAAATTGTCAATAAGTTTGGTTTTATTTATTTATTTCAAAAGTGTTTAAATTATGCAAGAAAATAGTTAAAAAAAGATAATTAGTTAAGGAAATTTGTTTATTTGTAAATTTACTAACCCAGCGTACCTACGCTGAACAGCCAGCGTACATACGCTAGGCATTTATTTGTTTGCATATGCAGGTGCAATAAAATATTCTTCACGCTCAAGCTTGAAAACTTCATGCTCAAGCATGAGATCCATGCAATTCACGTAAAAGGAAAACACGACCACGCTCAAGCGCCATCATTCACGCTTAAGCTTGAAGACCCAATGCAATCACACTCAAGCAAATATTCAACAGAATGCATGAAATAAAGCTCGCGCTTAAGCGTGAGTCCTTCACGCTCAAGCGTGAAGGTGGTTATTTAATTTGCTGATTTTCCCTTCAAGTGAAATGCTGCACTGTTGCTGTTTTCTGCTGTACCTTAGTAACTTAAGTAATATTTTGTAATTAATTATTTCCCTGTAATTATGTATTTAGTTTAGTTAGTTAATTATTAATTAAGTATTCTTTTGTAATTAATTAATTTAGTTAGTTAGTTAGATGTCTATATATACTTGTACATACTTTGTAAGAAAAGGGAGGGAGAGACACACACAAAAGCAATATACGATTCATTTTTCTCATTTCTAATATCTCTCTAATTCTTTTCTCTCTCTAAATTTTCTCATCCATGTCTCTCCACATTCCTTCGATAGAATCCATTCCCATGGGTTTCTAAACCCCTAGGGTTGGGATTGCTGAAGCTTCCAATGGAATCTTGAAGCTGCATTGAGGAAATTATCTTCTGAAGTAAGAGGAGAACAAGCTGAGAAGTGGATCTACTCTGCTGAATTGACAAATTTAGATCCAAATGAAGAATCTCACCAGTGAGGAATCATGGTTGAGGCTTAGGTAACTTCTAGCTTCCTAACTAATTCAGGCCTAGTAATTAGGTGAATAGTTAGGGTTCAACCCATAATTTCGCATTAGATTTCTCTGTCACTGAACACCTAAGGGATTAGGGTTTAATGCTTAGGAGTTAGTGTTAATTACCTAAAGGATTAGGGATAAGCCATCTGTGAATTATCCTCTTGCATCTGAAGCTTAATTGAACCTCGATTGCATGTTCTTTGATGAAGTTGTACGCTGAAGTAATCCTAACCTATCTTCCATTAATCACATTTCATCTCCTATATTGTTTCTGAAAATATAAAAACATAGAAAGTATAAAATAACAAAAATAGAATGAATTGCATCCACTTGTGTTGGTTCAGCTTGTGCTAGTCCAAGATTGCGATAATTACCTCAATTCCTGTGGGACGATCAAATATATTATAAATTTAACGATTGGTGTGCTTGCCAAAAGAATATAAATCCTCCGAGAGTTACACACCAAGTTAATGGCTCAGGATTTACCAATCACTCCACGGTCATAGAAAATCCCGCCTCTTGTCAAAGTACACCAGAGTTTGCTACGGGCTATCCAGTGACGAACGCGAATCTGATGCCACTTGGAATTCCCGCCTCTGGTGATACTCCCTAGACTGCCCTTGGGTATCGAGGCGCGGCAGATTATTCAGTATACCTATCACTGTATGCTCTAGGGGATCATTCCAACATCCCTCCTTAACTTCCATATATGATGCATACAATACACAATTTTCTCTTTACTAGTCATCGGTAGTGTCCTTTTTGATGGCTTCATTTCATCTCTAATGTCGGACTTCTTGAAATTTCAATTTATTCTTTTCCTTGTTTTCTCAAAATTCCTTAATTCATAACGGTCTAATCCAACGCTTAGAAATGAAATGAGATCTTATATTTTCCAAAAATCATGGGTACATTGGCATCACCACGCCCATCATTACATCAGATCCGATCCAATCTCATCATATTATTTTCATAACTTATTCATCTCAGGACCCCTACCGAGACATTTCTTCATTCATTCTTTTCTTATTTATTTCAACATATTTGTTTAATGCATCACACAATTACAATATCACAGTTCATACACATGTCATCATACCATACTCATGATGTATGATTAACACATATTCATAGACACCATTGCATAGCAGTCGCCAAACACAACACTTATCATACAAATATTATACAATAATCATTATAGATGTCTTGAGAGAATCATACATACAGACATATTCATGGATATCTCCTTATAAGTGATTTAATCTTAGTTTCTTACTCGTATCTTATCAAACTGTTTATCTCAGTTTAATTACGTATGATTACTCTCTTTTTACCCTTATATTTTCTAATGTCCATTGATGAATTTAGTGGCTTCTATCGCCGACTTTCTTTAATTAATCCAAATTAAACTCTATTGGTCGGGTACTTATTTCTTAGGTCACTAAACGGGTCGTTAATTCCTTATAATTGGTTGAATTAATGATATTCCTTTAATTCATTCCATTATTAAAGGTATACTATCACTTATTTTAATTCTTTATATACCTTTGATTATTTGTTCGTTAAGCATTCTTCAATAAATTAGGTAGAATTATCCCTTTTACTCAATTTAATTTCCTGATGTCTAATTATGAACTCTTAGTCATTATCAAGCAGTCTTACTGTTGATTTCCTTTTACTAGTTCCATTAAGCTTTTATTAGTTGACAACTTACTTCCTTAGTCACTAGAGGGTTACTAATTCTTTATGTATCAATTTAGTGATGTTCTTTCTAATTTTCCAACTACTAATTTTGAGTACCTTTTTCTTTACTTCCCTTGCTACTAATTTGCTTCATTAGTTAATCAACTAAATTTATTTCTTAGGAATGTAGAACTACTCTAACCTTCACATTATGAACTTAGTCAATTATTACTTAGTTTCTAGAAGTCACCATTTAATTAATAGGTCTTTTTCCCTTTTTATCATAAGTCTAAGATATAAGTCCTAAGATCTTTTTATTTAACTAAATAATGTTTCTAAGTATAACTTCTTTAATTGTTTTCTCTTGCTTCTAAATGATTACCTAGGTTTCTAACTTCTAACATTAATTTCTTTTATTAGATTTCCAAACTTTAAATGTATTTTTTTATTTAGGTACATAATTTCTTCCTAATTAATTCATTAAAATCCTTTTGCTCCAAGTTAGACTCTAGTTATTCATTACTTTTTATTCTTAGCCTAATTAAAATAGTTAATCCAAAAATTTTGTTTTCTATTCAAATTTCTTTTGTTAAATTCCTTTCATTTAGTCAAGTTTTTAAAATCACTTTTCATTTTACCATAAATGGTCACAAGAGTGGTCACTAAATTAGTTGCTAAAACCCTTAAATTCTAATACTCATTTTAATATGCTTTAAAGATTCCTTTTCTTTTTCTTAGCTAAAAATTCATTCATACACAATTCTTTTTGCTTATTAATAAAACTCTCTCAAATAATTTCATTTTACTTAAACTTTTCCAACATCAATTTATTTATTTGGCTAATTCTTAGAAAATTTTATAATAACTTAAAACGGTGCAAATTTTAAAACTTAGTGAAATAAATTGTCGTAATCATTCGGTCGGTGAATTTTCTTAAAACACGCAATATCATCAAAATAATCCCAGTGATGCTTGGTGAAAAATCCAATTTCTAATAGCGGGGCTTACCGAATACGAATCACAAATTACATATTAACACCATAAATTTAGTATAATAATACAACCATGTTGAATCAATCGTGCCCGCCTAACGTTAACTTTCTAAATTTTTCGTCTTAACACCGATCACGATAAAACTTTTTCCGAATATTCCAATTTTAAGATACACTCATTAAATTTAATAAAAATTCATTTTAATGATATATTTGATTAAAGTTAATCCTTGTCGATAGAAATTTCCATAACTTGATATCTAGCCGTTAGATCATGGTAAAATTCAAAATGGAGATTCTGGAATATACGAGCAATATTATGAAACAGTTAAAAATAATTTTAGACAAGGTAAGACCCCCATACCACACCAAACAGCTGCTATCCGTAGGAAAAAATTAGTACATTCGCCAAAAACCTGCCAAACATTCGAAACGTCCACCGATCGTTCTAGGATCCGTTAAAATCGACATGCAAGAAATTTTGAAACTATTAAAGGTCATGGACAATAATGGAAAGTCACAAAACAGTCATGAAATCATTCTAAATCAAGAGGTCGTTTACCAAAAATTCATCGTTTTGCTCCGTACTTTCCATCGTTCGTCGCCGATCACCGCCGATCGTCCCCGATCCTAAAAGATGACAACATGCAGAGTAAAATTTAAAGATGGTGTCACGGCCGGCAAGGGAAATACTACTATAACCATGGATTAAATAGAACTCAAGGAATCAAGCGTCGAATTATACAATTTACTTGAAACTTTTCGCCGTTTGTCGCTTACGGTTCGTGATCCTAAAAGAAAACAACACATGCAACCAAAAGGCTACAATGAAGTCACGGTTTTAGGCTCCCAGAATGGAGAGGAAAATATCACAAAATCAAAAACACAAACTGTTTTAGGCACCAAAGAAAGAGGAGACAAGATCAAGAACCAAAATGTGAAAATCCTTACCTTGGTGGCCTTGAATTGGCTCACGGTTTTGGGAGCTTGAAAGAAGGGAGATGGGGCTGATCTTTGAGGGTCTGAATCTTGTAGAAAATTTAAGAGAAGATCGTTATTTAGTGGAGGAAGTATCGCAGGTTTAAGAAGAGAAGGAAGAAGGAGAAGAGATCATGGCGATTGGTGGTGGTGTAGTGACGTGAGGCCATGAGGGAGGGGAGGTGTGGTGGCTGTTTGTGGTGACTTAAGAGAAGGGAATTTGTGATGGTTAGATGAAGTAAAGAGACTTGTAGGTTAGGTTAATTCTGGCCGTGAGTTGAAGGAGAGAATGGAAGTGGAATGGTACAAGGAATGATGACAATTCTTGGTGATGGGTTGGTTGCATGAAATCTGATTGGAGGAAAAGAAGGTGGGAAGCTGAGTGAAGAGGGAAGAAATGGTGGTGAAACTTCTCTAATGAGATGGCAAGAGGTCTGAACTTGCTAAAAAAGGAGTTAAGGTGAAGGGGACAAGTGTGCCATGCATGTGCAATGTGATTGGTCCACTCACATGCAAAGGTGGAGGTGTCCACTCCAGGGGTGTTAAATTACTTGAGGTTTTAAGGGCCTCTATGGGCCGAATTAGAGAATGGCCCAAACATAAAAGTTGTAGAACCTTTTGTCCTATTTAACTCCATATAAAGAACCGAAAAATTCATCAAGAATTGAGTGAGATATGGCTTAAATACTAAAAGGGTGCAGGGCTGTGACGGGATTTTTGTCCCTTACACAAATAATTTTTTTGGGTCAAATGGGCTGTAAATTGGAGGTTTGTTTCTTCATCAAAGTTGTGGAGAAATATGTTAGGAAACTTTTGGTGAAGGCCTCATTCAATTTCATGGCCATATGAGAGCGTTAAGGGGAAGAAACTGCACCTAGTGCAAGCTGTTACTGGAGAAACGTGATATGGTGTAGTGTTTTAAATTCTGGGATTTATGGAGTGGGAATTTAATTTTGAGACCTTCATGAAGTTTTTAGATATTACTTTCCTCTTTAATTTGATATATCATTTGCAATGGTCCAAGTTTTGTAGCTGGAGATATACCCGATTTATGACAGGGTGCTCTAGAAGCTTCTGGATCAGCTAGGGCCTTCGAAATAAATTCACCATTAATTCTCCCTTAGGAATTTGATTTCGTACCCTTCATGAAAATTGTAAAAAGTTTTGATACGCATCTATATCCAAAAGAATAGAGCGATTTGAGTTCTGGAAGAGGGTGATATAGCTATTTTATTGGGACCTATCAGTATAGTGACATGAATGTCATGGACTGGAAAAGATTCTAAAAACTGTATTAATCTATGAGGATTTAGCTTTTGGGGTCTGCATGAAAAATGTCGATAACTTTGATACGGAGATTTCGACACCAAGTTTACAATAAACAGAGGTTGTATGTGAGAGTTATGAATTTTTTAACAAACCATACGCAAGATAAAAACGTGAATAATCATGGTTCTATGATGAATTTAATAAATTCTTGAATTTAAGCATGACAGGGTAGGAATTTGAGATCGAGGCCAGAAATAAAGTTTGAAGATATCTTCGAAACGAAGTGAATGAAACTAGAATTACCTCAATCAAACATCATTTGAGAAAGTTACGTCAGAAACGTCAAAAATACACAGATTAAACTTCCAAAAGAATAGAATAGCTCATGGGTGAGGTTGGCAGAGTCCAAATCAAGTTTCGGGCTCTTCAAGAACCCTTCCTAAAACGTCGAAATGAGTTATCAAGGACTGACCATGTCACCATCGAACATCCCGAGATATATAAATAGTCAACGTAAGAGGCGTTGTGGATTTTAATTTGGCCGGTCGGGCTAAGTCAAGCACCCTCGATTCTTTACGAAGCAATCCTATGAGGACTAGTCTCCTTACTGGACCATTAGTCTTGGTTCGATTGGTCGGAGTCTGACCTTAAGCTGGGTCCCACAGTTCAAATCTGAGGAACCCGTCAATATTTTATTATTAAATATAATTATCAAATAAATGAATAAATAATTTAAAATAGATATAATTTCAAAATAAATTATTATAATTATTTATATATTATACATTGTCGATAGAAAATAATTATCAAATAAATATAATGATAAATTAATTGGTACCCAAAATAATCGTCATTAACGCATTATTTTTAATTAAACAGTATTATCAAACGTTATTTATTATTTTCTTATCTCTGCTTCTCTCACTCGTTACGTTCTCTCAGTATTTTTATTTTTCATGTTAAGCTCTACTTTTCACTATTTTCCCCATTCTAAACTGCTCAGGGAACAGGCAAAAGCTTAACAGAATATCCTCAGACTCCTGAGGGTTTAGTTTCCTATTCTCAAAAATCGGGGCTGTTACACTCTCCCCGCCTTTTAAGAATTTCGCCCCCGAAATTCTCCGCATGTTTTACTTGCATCGAGGTAACCTTGGTCACTAAACCTTGGTATTTCATTCTGATGCTTTAACTACTTGACTTTAGTCAAGTAGTTCTTACCACACAAGCCCTAATGACTGTCAAACAAATGACTTTCACAGTACAGCGGGGTATAGTGAACCATACCCTAAGCCTGTTGAGTCAACCATGCTCTGATACCACCAATGTAACACCCTCGGTTAACTAGGACAATCCCTTCCACTAGATTATCCTGGTCAACTAAGAGGTTACGAGTTTTAGAAAAATGTGGAAGTTTCTTTTTTTTGTACAAGGAAACTTGGTGGAACAAATACACCTTATATACAACATATCATATATAATAAATGGTCATAGCAGCAACTATACATACTGAAAGTGAAGGGGCACACAAGCTCCGACAAATGAAAATAAAATAATCTATCTTAATCTTCCCGTCCTCGGTCCAAGAAGAGCTCGCATGATCCTCGTTCTGAAGTCTGTTCATCCCCATGATATCTAGAATAATTAGCGTAAGGGTGATCTTCACCTCCATAACAATCAGAAAGGTGTCTCATCAACACCTGCCCACATACAACACAAACAATCCAAGATCGAGACGCATCCACTCTCTTTGGGATTCCTAAAATACACTCTAATTTATCTCACCACTTTTCATCATAGCTGAACATTTCCAGCTTCCCAGTCACCTCTTAGGGTTACTAATATCTATACGATCATATTTAAACAACAAGCTATCATAATCTCAATACAATGATGCAATGCATGAATTTATTTTGTTATTTCAAATTTTTTATTAGTCATCATGATACATGTGGGCCCATCTCCTCCTCAATAATCTCATATACAATATCCATGTGCACAACCACGTCACCCTTATCTCCCCTCCCCAACTAGAGCGACCAGAGCTCTCCTCGTTCTGGCTTTCACAAATGGGTAAGGACTCTCAGTCCTAACATCAAAATGGCCAATCACACATTTCACACATCACCATAGAACGGGCACTCCACAGTCATAGAAAATCCCGCCTCTTGTCAAAGTACACCAGAGTTTGCTATGGGCTATCCGGTGACGGGTGCGAATCCGATGCCACTTGGAATTCCTGCCTCCGGTGATACTCCCTAGACTGCCCTTGGGTATCGAGGCGCGACAGATTCTTCAGTGTACCCATCACTGTATGCTCTAGGGGATTATTCCAACATCCCTCCTTAACTTCCATATATTATGCATACAATACACAATTTTCTCTTTACTAGTCATCGGTAGTGTCCTTTTGATGACTTTATTTCATTTCTAACGTCGGACTTCTTGAAATTTCAATTTATTCTTTTCCTTGTTTTCTCAAAATTCCTTAATTCATAATGGTCTAATCCGACGCTTAGAAATGAAACGAGATCTTATATTTTCCAAAAATCATGGGTACATTGGCGTCACCACGCCCATCATTACATCGGATCCAATCCAATCTCATCACATTATTTTCATAACTTATTCATCTCAGGACCCCTACCGAGACATTTCTTCATTCATTACTTTCTTATTTATTTCAACATATTTATTTAATACATCATACAATTACAACATCACAGTTCATACACATGTCATCATACCATACTCATGATGTATGATTAACACATATTCATACACACCATTGCATAGCAGTCGCCAAACACAACACTTATCATACAAATATTATACAATAATCATTATAGATGTCTTGAGAGAATCATACATACAGACATATTCATGGATATCTCCTTATAAGTGATTTAATCTTAGTTTCTTACTCGTATCTTATCAAACTGTTTATCTCAGTTTAATTACGTATGATTACTCTCTTTTTACCCTTATATTTTCTAATGTCCATTGATGAATTTAGTGGCTTCTATCGCCGACTTTCTTTAATTAATCCAAATTAAACTCTATTGGTCGGGTACTTATTTCTTAGGTCACTAAACGGGTCGTTAATTCCTTATAATTGGTTGAATTAATGATATTCCTTTAATTCATTCCACTATTAAAGGTATACTATCACTTGTTTTAATTCTCTATATACCTTCGATTATTTATTCGTTAAGCATTCTTCATTAAATTAGGTAGAATTATCCCTTGTACTCAATTTAATTTCCTGATGTCTAATTATGAACTCTTAGTCATTATCAAGCAGTCTTACTATTGATTTCCTTTTACTAGTTCCATTAAGCTTTTATTAGTTGACAACTTACTTCCTTAGTCACTAGAGGGTTACTAATTCTTTATGTATCAATTTAGTGATGTTCTTTCTAATTTTCCAACTACTAATTTTGAGTACCTTTTTCTTTACTTCCCTTGCTACTAATTTGCTTCATTAGTTAATCAACTAAATTTATTTCTTAGGAATGTATAACTACTCTAACCTTCACATTATGAACTTAGTCAATTATTACTTAGTTTCTAGAGGTCACCATTTAATTAATAGGTCTTTTCCCCTTTTTATCATAAGTCTAAGATATAAGTCCTAAGATCTTTTTATTTAACTAAATAATGTTTCTAAGTATGAAACTCCTTTAATTCTTTTCTCTTGCTTCTAAATGATTACCTAGGTTTCTAACTTTTAACATTAATTTCTTTTATTAGATTTCCAAACTTTAAATGTATTTTTTTATTTAGGTACATAATTTCTTCCTAATTAATTCATTAAAATCCTTTTGCTCCAAGTTAGACTCTAGTTATTCATTACTTTTTATTCTTAGCCTAATTAAAATAGTTAATCCAAAAATTTTGTTTTCTATTTAAATTTCTTTTGTTAAATTCCTTTCATTTAATCAAGTTTTTAAAATCACTTTTTATTTTACCATAAGTGGTCACAAGAGTGGTCACTAAATTAGTTGCTAAAACCCTTAAATTCTAATACTCATTTTAATATGCTTTAAAGATTCCTTTTCTTTTTCTTAGCTAAACATTCATTCGTACACAATTCTTTTTGCTTATTAATAAACCTCTCTTAAATAATTTCATTTTACTTAATTGTCACTTTTCCAACGCATCAATTTATTTATTTGGCTAATTCTTAGAAAATTTTATAATAACTTAAAACGGTGCAAATTTTAAAACTTAGTGAAATAAATTGTCGTAATCGTTCGGTTGGTGAATTTTCTTAAAACACACTATATCATCAAAATAATCCTAGTTATTCTTGGTGATAAATCCAATTTCTAATAGTGGGGCTTACCGAATACGAATCACAAATTACATATTAACACCATAAATTTAAATATAATAATACAACCATATTGAATCAATCGTGCCCGCCTAACGTTAATTTTCTAAATTTTTGTCTTAACACTGATCGCGATAAAACTTTTTCCAAATATTCCAATTTCGAGATACACTCATTAAATTTAATAAAAATTCATTTTAATGATATATTTGATTAAAGTTAATCGTTGTCGATGGAAATTTCCATAACTTGATATCTAGCCGTTAGATCGGGGTGAAATTCAAAATGGAGATTCTTGAATATACAAGCAATATTATGAAACGGTTAAAAATAATTTTAGACGAGGTGAGACCCCCCTTACCACACGGAACAGCTGCTGTCTGTAGGAAAAAAATAGTACGTTCATTAAAAACCCGCCAAACATTCGAAACGTCCACTGATCGTTCTAGGATCTGCTAAAATCGACATGTAAGAAATTTTGAAACTGTTAAAGGTCATGGACAACAATGGAAAGTCACAAAATAGTCATGAAATCATTCTAAATCAAGAGGTTGTTTACTAAAAATTCATCGTTTTGCTCCGTACTTTCCAATGTTCGTCGCCGATCATCCTTGATCCTAAAAGATGACAACATGCAGCCTAAAATTTGAAGAGGGTGTCACGGCCAGCAAGGGAAATAATAGTACAACCATGGATTAAATAGAACTCAAGGAATCGAGCGTCAAAATTATACCATTTACTTGAAACTTTTTACCGTTTGCCGCTTACGGTTCCCGATCCTAAAAGAAAACAACACATGCAACCAAAAGGGAACAATGAAGTCACGGTTTTGGGCTTCCAAAAAAGAGAGGAAAATGTCACAAAATCAAAAACACAAACTCTTTTGGGCACCAAAGAAAGAGGAGACAAGATCAAGAACCAAAATGCGAAAATCCTTACCTTGGTGGCCTTGGATTGGCTAGCGGTTTTGGGAGCTTGAAACAAGGGAGATGGGGCTGATCTTTGGGGGTCTGAATCTTGTAGAAAATTTAAGAGAAGATCGTTGTTTAGTGGAGGAAGTGTCGCAGGTTCAAGAGGAGAAGGAAGAAGGAGAAGAGATCATGGCGATTGGTGGTGATGTAGTGACGTGAGGCCATGAGGGAGGGGAGGTGTGGTGGCTGTTTATGGTGACTTAAGAGAAGGGAATTTATGATGGTTAGATGAAGTAAAGAGACTTGGAGGGCAAGTTAATTTTGGCCGTGAGTTGAAGGAGAGAATGGAAGTGGAATGGTACAAGGAATGATGACAATTCTTGGTGATGGGTTGGTTGCATGAAATCTGATTGGAGGAAAGGAAGGTAAGCAGCTGAGTGAAGAGAGAAGACATGGTGGTGACACCTCTCTAATGAGATAGCAAGAGGTCTGAACTTGCTAAAGAAGGAGTTAAGGTGAAGGGGACAAGTGTGCCATGCATGTGCAATGTGATTGGTCCACTCACATGCAAAGGTAGAGGTGTCCACTCCAGGGGTGTTAACTTACTTGAGGTTTTAAGGGCCTCTATGGGCCGAATTAGAGAATGGCCCAAACATAAAAGTTGTAGAACCTTTTGTCCTATTTAACTCCATATAAAGAACCGAAAAATTCATCAAGAATTGAGTGAGATATGGCTCAAATACTAAAAGGGTGCAGGGCTGTGATGGGTGTTTTGTCCCTTACACAGATAATTTTTTTGGGTCAAATGGGCTACGAATTGGAGGTTTATTTCTTCATCAAAGTTATGGAGAAATGTGTTAGGAAAATTTTGGTGAAGGTCTCATTCAATTTCATGGCCATATGAGAGAGTTAAGGGGAAGATACTACACCTAGTACAAGTTGTTGCTAGAGAAACGTGATATGGTGTAGTGTTTTAAATTATGGGATTTATGGAGTGGGGATTTAATTTTGAGACCTTCATAAAGTTTTTACATTTTCCTTTCCTCTTTAATTTGATATATAATTTGCAATGGTCCAAGTTTTGTAGCTCGAGATATACCCGATTTATGACAGGGTGCTCTAGAAGTTTCCTAGATCAGCTAGGGCCTTCGAAATAAATTCACCATTAGTTCTCCCTTAGGAATTTGATTTCGTCACCTTCATGAAAATTGTAGAAATTTTTGATACGCATCTATATCAAAAAGAACGGAGCGATTTGAGTTCTGGAAGAGGGTGATATAACTATTTTACTGGGACCTGTCAGCATAGTGACGTGAATGTCATGGACTGGAAAAGATTCTAAAAACTGTGTTAATCTATGAGGATTTAGATTTTCATGTCTTCATGAAAAACGTAGATAATTTTGATATGGATATTTTGACACCAAGTTTACTATAAACGTGCGGGTCTCCCTCGTGTCGCCCAGACCCCGGTCTCGCCCGCCGCTAGCGTTGTCGTGCCCTCTCCCTCTCGACCGGTTTCTCTCTCTCTCTCATCCACTTTCTCTCTCTGTCGCCGCCCCCTTTCTCTTCTTTCTTTCCTATTTTCTTCTTTCTTTAGCTATTAGGTTTTAGGTTTTATGTTATAGTTTTTAGTTTTTAGTTTTTTTAGTTTTTTTGGTTTTTTATTTTTTGGTGTTTTGGGCCTTAAAGGCCCATTTTCTTATTTATACTCCCTTTTCTTTCTTTTTGTATAGGGGGCTTTAGAACCCCAAAAGGTTAAAAACTTTTTTTAAAAAATATATAATAATAATAATACCAAAAAATATATAATAATAAGAAAATAATTTTTTTATTTACATTAAATTAAATTTAAGGAAAATTAAACTAAATACCTTCTTAATTAAGATAAATGTTTTTACGTTAAGTTAAATATTAAAAATCTTAAAACCAAAGTATCTTTTCAAAATAAGTAAATAGTTTCTTTCATGATCTTTTTTTTAAAATAATAATAAGAAGAAATATATTAAAATCTAAACACTCTTTTTATAAAATAAATAATCTTTTATGTTAAATCAAAAATCTTATAAGAAATGTCGTGCAAAGTACTTTGCCTACATATGTTTTATAAGATTTCGAAGGTTTATATATGTACGAATTACTTCACCTTGTATTTCTCCTTCTTCGTAAACCTTTTTTCATTATTAAAATCAAATCAATTAAAAAATATTTTTAAATATCTTCTGAAAATTAATTTCCGCAAAGAATTATGTATCCCTGATTTCTGGAAAGCTCGAGAATACGTAGGAGCAGGAATCAATTCCTGTCGGGCCCATTTCCTTTTATTAATTTTCTTGTGCCTTTGTGTTACCTCGATTAATTTTTTATTGCTACTATCTGATTTTAAAATGTTATTCCATTATAAGGAGGTCAATTTAGACGAGACATCTTGTTAATCTCCTCATGTTTAATATCCTCCATTTAAATAATCCTTCTTATAAAATGAGGTTAATTTAGACGAGACGTCTTGTTAACCTTTTCATATTCTTGATATCTTTATTTAAGTAGTATTTCTTATAAAATAAGGTTAATTTAGACAAGACGTCTTGTTAATCTCATATTTTTAATAATTTAAATAATATTTCTTATAGGAGGGGATTAATTTAGATGAGACGTCTTGTTAATGTTCTTATTTTTTATAATATCTTTTATTTATAATAATGTTTTCTCATAAAAAAGATTAATTTGGACGAGACATCCTGTTAATCTTTTTGCTCGATTTTAATTCACTTTATGTCATCTTACATTGTTTTATCTCATCTCATTCCATTCCATTTAATCTCATTTAACTTTATTTTGTCTCAGTCCCTAAATCTTTATCATAAATTAAGGTTAATTTGGGCGAGACGTCCTGTTGACCTTTGTTTTTTATTCTGTCTTATTTTTTTAATTATTATTCTTACTATTTAATCAAGTTGTCGATTTGAGATTAATTAATTTGGACGAGACATTCTGTTGATCTTATGTCAAAAGTTTCTTTGTCTGTGTTGTTGGTCTCTTTTTGAAGTTAAACTAATTTTTTAGGCTATTTGATATGTGCACAATCAATTTGAGGTAACCATTTTATAACGGACAGTGTGAGGTGCTAATTCCTTCCTCACCTATAATTAGACTTCCAAACTTAAAATTTCATTTTTATGATAGTGCTTTAACAAAGGTTTTCCCGGTATTTTTACCTTTAAAAAATATTGGTGGCGACTCCCTATTTTCTGAAAGGATTTTGAAATGCTCTATTTTTTTTGATAGGTCTCCCACCGCGATTTCAGGAGTGACAAATGGAAGCCTCTTATTTTGGGTTCCTATAAGATTAATGTTAATGGAAGTTGTTCTAATGGTATTCTAGTTACAGGGATGTGTTACGTGATCATATAGGTCATTGGGTGGTTGGTTTCTAAGCGATTGGTGTTGAAGGTAATGCTTTAGTAGCTAAACTATTGGCCATTAAATAGGGCCTTAAATTGCTTGTCTAGAAAAGAAGGAAATTCTAGTTGTAGAGTCAGATTATTGTGAAATACTATTCATTTAATTCAGTGTGTGATTGCTAGGAAGGCTTGGTTAGAGGGATTCTAGACATCATTCTCCTCATGCTAAGCGGCTTCTAGAATATTTGTTTCTACCATGTCTATAGAGATATTAATAAGGTTACAGATTCTTTGGTTAGAACGACTCATTCTTATGGCCATGAGTTTTTAGTTTTACACTCTCCTCCTTTTATCCTGAAGAGTTTTCTTTCTATAGATGCTTATCATTAGTCTTTTTTTTGTCTTCTAAAACAAATTTAATAAGAAAAGAAGCTAATAGTAACAAAAGCTTTTATAGTTTTATTATACCAAAGGCCTGATATAGGAATTTCTTCAATTCCTAAGGAGAGGAGGTGGGTCTTCTTCTCTAGTCTTCTCTAGATCTCAAGCTTGGAATCTAAATGAAGAGGATAATTTAGAAATGATGAAGCAAGGTGCAAGCCATGACATGCTTGGATAGAAAATGAAGGATTTGGTGAAGAGAAAACCTAGATCTAAACGTAGGAATTTAAGGAGAAGTGAAGGAAATATAGAGAGGCAAGTGTAGGGATGGTTCCGTCATTCTTAAGGCTTTGAGAGATGAGGTTTAGGTAGTTCACCACCTTTGGGAGGAAGCCAAAGGATAAGAACACAAGAAAGGAGCTAAGGCTTCTACTTTCTAGAGAGAATAAGGAGTATCTCACTCTAAAACTCACTAACATTTAAATTATGACTAAATTACAAAGAGGAGAGGTATTTATACCTCCTTGAAACTAAGTTTTCCAAATTGGCTTGGATGGGCTTGAAAACGCTTCACCCAAGGCTCAAAAACTAAAACTACATGACTCAAAAGGAGCCCAAAATAACCTAACACCTATACAAGGCCCAAAAGTGGCCCAAAATAGAAAATATGACCATGCAAGGCCCAAAACTAAGTCCTAATTTCTAACCGTAAAATATTTCTAAAACTAATAACATGAAAATAAAATGTATACAAAAATGTTCAAGCCCAACAAAAATGTCCAAGCCCAACATAAATGCCCAAAGAAGGATCAATCAATGAAAGTAGGCTCATTACCTTTCTATAGAGCAAGTGAAGAGGGTAAGGGTCCTCAAGAGCTTTTCCTTAGGCTTGGGCCCAACTATGGAATCCATTAAGGAAGTCAAATAAGTCTGGAGTGCCTCCCTAGCTTTCGTGGTCATTGACCTAGTCAAAGGACCTCTAAAACTCTCCAAGGCAACCTCCAGGGTCTGTAAAGGATCTGTGACTTCTTCCTGGGTGATGGCCATGTCAAGGCCTAATATATGTAACCCTGGATAACCTTTTATCATTTCTGAGGTTACAATCTCATACTTGGATAACTATTGTTAGTAGAATATCAATTACAGAAAATAAACACACGTTTTTAATTGCATCAAATAGTTTTCAAATAGCTTACAAGTTCAATTTTTACGTTTTAAAATTTTTAATATTCTTGAAGTGAAACCAATTTATTTAATTACTTCAATATGATTTTACATTATTGTTTTTTTATTTTCTACTTTCCTTAGGTTATTTTATTTCATCAAAAATGTGAATTAAATTCTCATTTAGGGATTACAATATTGTCATCATTAGTTAAGAAAGGAATACAATTAAAGAAAAATATGTATGCCTGATATTTTATGTTTTTATGCAAATAGCAAATATGCTTTTATCCAGGAAAGGTGATAAATATTATAACTGTTTTTACGTTTTCCATTAATGGGAAAATGTCCAAATAGATGACCATGGTCTATATTTGGCCATCATGAATTATGTTATTTTTGTAAAAATGATTTGTTAACAAGGATTAGTGAGGACATTCATTTTTTTAATAGTAATATGTTTTCCTGGTGCATAGATTTTAGCATCTATCAATTTTTAGAATTCTTATATTTTTGTTTTGTTTAAGAAGCTAATATTAACTAAGAGATTGAACGCATTTTAGTTCACTGTGATATTGATTCTTTGCTATTGCTACTATTAAATGTGCTTTTAAAGCAATCTTATCATTTATTAATTTTAGCATGTATCGATGGTATTCCCTAAAGATTAGTATCTTTAAGGTGTTAAAATCATTAAAGGAGGTTTAACAAATCACTGATTTCATGATATATAATAGTCAATTTTTTAAAACAACTAATAAAAAAAGTCCTTATGTGTCTTTTTAATTTTTCATTTCAAAACAAAAAATTTATAACTGTCATCCTCCCCTCGGTTTGTCATGCAAACCAGCACATCGCGTGGTCCCTGTTCGTTTGTCTTCAACATCGTCTTCGTAGCTTATATCTTTCCCAAGTAATCCCCTGACACTAACTTTCTCGATCATGATCTGTGTTGTGTGTCAATATGTATGCATGTCGATTGTTGTTTGTTAGTGGAGAGTTAAGCTCATTAGGCACTGGTTTTATATGCTAATAACATGTGTTAAAAGTGTGCATGTGTATTGTTGTTTGTTAGTGGAGAACAGAGCTCATTAGGCATTGGTTTTATATCTGATAACATGTGTTTTATGTATGCATGTGTAATTGTTATCTATTAGTAGAGAGCAGAGTTCACTAGGTTGTGGTGATGTTTGCTTGAATTTCATATGTATATCATAGCGTATATATTAAACTGTGCTAGAAAATTTTGTGTGTAGTAGGGTGTTATAAAAAATTGGGAAATGTCTAGTTTACATGGGAGGCTCTGTCAAAATTTCGGTAGGCTCCCTATTTTAAGGTTAATAAAAAGTATATTAAAATTTAATAATGTAGGTTTTAGCCGTGTCTTTACCCACTAGGTGCCCGTTCAACATTCAAGGTAACTGGCCAACATACCGTGTTGTGTCCGATCTTGAATTGTCCCGGTTGAATAGTTTGGGATGAATTTGTAACCAGTAGAGCGTAACCCATCACTGTTGTTTGTGTTCTATCTTGTGTTGTTGATGTCCATTTGGAATTCTGGTTACTGTCATGTCTATGCGTGGTGTTTCACAGCACACGTATCTCTATGTACTCGGGGATTAATGTGAAATGCTGCCGAAAGTCTAAATGCACGTCAACAACACAAGATTGACGCAAACACATAGATGGGTTACAGATGGTTACATATTAATCCCGAACGGGATAGAGCCCTGGCTACTTATAATATCAAAGAGATAGAGAGTGATTCATGAAGGATAGTCACATAATCTTTAAATTAAAGTAACTAGTACTATGCTTGTTAGATATCGTGAATGGAGGTTCCAAAAAATTGGTATAAGATGTACAACTGGCTTGATCGCAGTCGGCAAGTGACTGAAGAGTTTATGATCGGGTTGTTAGAGTTTATTCCATTCACTATGGTGAATACTCCTGATTTTAAAGTGACTCAGAAGATTCGTTGTGGTTTTTCAAAGTGTAAATGCATGAGTTTTGAATATGCAGATGACGCCATGTGCAACCTGAGTTAGAAGGGATTCATGGAAGGATACTACTGGTTGTACAACCATGGCGAGCAGTTACTGCCCAGGCCATCAGTCATAGCCGTGTAACAGTCTTACTACGAGGTCAAAGGGAATAGGGATATGTATAACAACATGGAGCAGATGGTGATGGATTATGTTGGACCCTCCACCGGGCGTATGCTAAAACATAATGACCAAGTTGGGAATGAGGATGAGGATGTAGAGGATGATCCTAATATAGAGATTAAGAGATTTTATGATTTGTTGGCGGCGGCTCAGATTCCATTGTGGGATGGGTGCTAGAGTCACACCGAATTATCTGCCTCCCTAGCTGCTTTAAGCCTAAAGGTAGAATATAATCTTTTGGGGGGTTATTTTAATAGAATCATTGATTTGATGGGTTCCACTATGCCAAGTTATCATCGAATCAAACCTGTACCATGCTAAGAAAAAGTGGTAAACCTAGGGTTAGGTTATGTGAAGATAGAGTGTTGTGTTGGCAGGTGTATGTTGTTCCAAAATGAGTTTATAAACCAGAGTGTCACAAAATGTGTACACTATAATGAGGACCGCTACAAAAGCGTTAAAAGAAAAGGGAAAGTAACTAGGATAGCTAGGAAGAAAATATAGTACTTTCCATAACACCGCATCTTCAACGTTTGTACACCTCATTGTCCACGGCAAAACACATGCATTGGCATACTCTGAATTGAACACATGAGGGTCTTTTGTGCCATCCATCTGACAGGAAAGCATGGAAATGTTTGGATGAGCTATATCCAGACTTTTCAAGCCAGCCGCGTAATGTATGACTTGGCTTATGTACTGATGGGTTCAACCCATTTGGTAAATACGAAATAGCGTACTCTTGTTGGCCAGTCATGTTGACCCTATACAATCTGCCTCCTAATATGTGTATGAAAAGAGAGGTCATGTTTCTATTTATACTGGTTTTAGGACCCAAAAATCCAAAGGTGAAAATAGATGTGTTTTTTTAACTGTTAGTTCACGAGTTGTCATAATTATGAGATGTTGGCGTTATGACCTATGATGTATCCTTCAAGAACAATTTCATGATGCGGGCTATTTTGATGTGTACCATTAATGACTTTCCCGCCTATGGTATGCTTTCTGGATGGTCAACGTTTGGGAAGCTTGCTTGCCCTGTATGCATGGAACATACCCGGGGGGAATCACTCCCTGTTAGTGGCAAGACAAGTTTTTTTGACAGTTATAGAAAGTTTTTACCTTGGATCACCCAGTTAGGAGAAACAAAATCGCTTTTAAGAAGAACAAGGTTATTAATAAACCTTCACCCTGTAGGTTATCCGGTACATGGGTTTGACAGAGAGTCTCAGAGTATCCATACATCTGGGGTAAGAATGTTAAGGAGTTTACGGGTTATAAGAAGGAACACCACTCGGTGAAGCAAAGTATACTATGGGATTTTCCATATTGGAAAGACTTGTTGTTAAGACACAACATAGATATGATGCACACTGAATAAAATGTTTTCATGAATATTTTTGATACAGTGATGGACATCAAAGGGGAGAACAAAGGACAATGAGAAAAGTTGACTAGACCTTCCAATACGGTGTTCCAGGAAGGAGTCAGAATTGAAGGATGTGGGATATGGGAAAATGTTTTAACCACATGCGAAATATGTTTTAAAAAGACCTCAACAGATTGCTCTATGTGTGTGGATGAATAGGTTGACCCCGCCTGATGAATTTGCTTCCAATTTGAGTAAATATATCGACGTGAAGGAGGGTAGAGTGTTTGGCATGAAAAGTCACGATTGTCATGTGTTTATGCAACAACTAATGCCATACGCGTTTCATGCTTTATTGAAACCTATTTGGAAACCGCTAGTTGAGTTGAGTCACTTCTTTAAAGAGTTGATGGTAATTTCATTAAATGAGGAGAAACTTATCAAGATGGAGGAAAGTATTCCGGTCCTGATTTGTAAGTTGGAGTAGATTTTCCCACCTAGTTTTTTTGACTCTATGGAGCATCTGTGTGATAGCCCTAGTTTTTAGAGTAAGGACCTAGACACTCAAGATCTCTAAGAGTGCTCTAGAGAGTTTTCTTAAGGAAGTTAAGGCTTCAACCTGATCCCCTGAATGGCTATGAGAAAGAAGAAATAATAAGGAAAATAATTCCCAAGGTATTAATAAATAGCTAACTATGAGAAAGAGGGAAGGTGTGGTAGGAGAGTAGAGATTGTGAGAAGGATTAAGAGTAATAGAGAAATAGAAATTTGTAATGAGGGATAGAAGGAAATAAGAGATGATTAGTTATGAGTATTAGTAAAATATTATAGGTGTTAGAAATTAATTGCTGATGATTAATTTACCTTGTTAAATTGTGATTAATTGCTTAATTACTCTTTTACGATTCATGCTTACATTAATAGATTAATTAGGGGTAATTAGTGAAGATTTAATTAAAATATATAATTATAATTAATAATTATTTGAATATATGTATATTATAATATTAAAATAATATTTTATTAAGTTTTAATTAATTTATAATAAGTAATAATATTTAAATAATAAAATATTAAGGGTTTTCCCTGGTATTATACTGTAGGGCTCAGTTGTCGATCTTCTTCAGTATCTCGACCTAAGACTAGTGATCCATAAAGAAAACTAGTTCCAGTGGGGTTTCTTTGTAATGGATTGAGGGAAACTAACTCGGTCTAATCGAACGAATCAGAACCTTCGATGTCACCTACGTTTGTTCATGCATATACCTCAGAGTATCCGATGATGGCACGGTCAATTCCCAATAACTCATTTTGACGTTTTGGGAATGTTTCATGAAGAGGCCGAGACTCAGTTTAGACTCTATCATCCCCGTCTCCATGCTATCTCATTTCTTTAATTTTGTCTTAAAATTTGGTCTACACATCTTTGGTATTCTGGACCTAACTCTCCCAAATGAAGCTCGAATGGAATGATTTTGGTCTTGTTCACTTTATTTTGAACAGATATTCAACTTCTATTTCTTGTCCCGAACCCCGATTCTCGCTCTGTCATGCCCAAATTTGAGGATTAAGTAAATTCACTTTAAGATCATGTCATTCGTGTTTTTACTCTACGTATGGTTCATTCAAAAATTCATAACTCTCTCATACAACCTTTGATTCGTACAAACTTAGTGTCAAAATCTCTGTAACAAATTTCTCTATGTTCTTTGCAAATACATCAAGAGCTATATCTTCCCAGATCAGTACAGTTTTAAAGATCTTTAAGGACCTCTGTTCATCACGTCATCATGCTAAATGCTTACAGAAAAATAGGCATATCACCATCTTTCGTTATTAGAATTACTTTGTTCTTTTGCTATGGATCAGTATTAAAGAACTCTACAAGTCTTATGAAGGGAATGAGACCAATTCTTAACAGAAAAATGTCTACAAATTTATTTTTACAGCCCTACCTGATTCGGGAACGATTGGAGCATCCTGTCTTATTTTGGTTATATCTTGGGCTACCGATATTGGATCATCATAAATGATATATCAAATTAAAGGGAAAAAGAAGATTTATAAGTTTTGTGTTGGTAATATTTCAAGATTCTACCTCTACAAATTATCCTATATTTATTCTTAACGTCCTTAATTTTCGGTTCCTAAAAATCCTGCACACCTAAAACCATCGGGTAACAAATTAATTTTTTGGCCACTGATTTCAAGCCAACCACCACTATCAGCCACCTCCATGGGCAGGTGTCGCTCAAGAGCACTCTGCTCATGCACGCCACACACCTTACAACTCCAGCTGCCCTCACTTAGCATTAAATGCTAACAAACTCATGATGACATTTTCCTTGCCAAACAAATCCAGCACTCCTTCTCTCCACTCCTCAATACTCATGATCTGAACCATCAATCCACTTCCTCTTCTTTCTAATTTCAAATTACAGCCACCACTCAACATTTAAATAACCATCACTTCTAATTATATCATTCTAACTCCTTTATTTTTTTCAAACACTTAACTCCTTTCTCACTTCCAGCCAGCGTCCAAACCATTCCATCAAATCCTCTTCATCTAATTTCCAATTTCTAGCCATCATCCTTTTCCCATCCAGCCACCTTAACCCACCCCAATAGCCACCTCCAACAGCCACCTTCAAGGCCACACCTCCACCAAACAACCACCAACTATAAAAATTTCTACTTCTCTTCTTTTGCTCCTTCTAACCCACGGCCTCACCTCCTCAAAACAGCCAGCATCCTTAATCTTTTCTTCAAGTTTTGGACTCCTAAAATACTTCTCCTTTCCCTTACTTCAAACTTCCAAAAACCATGAGCTATTCAAGCCACCTTAAGGTGAGTTTTACAATTTCTTCTCTTGATCTTACTTTTGAAATTCCTTGGGCCAAAAATCGGTATGTACCTTGAAAAGAAATGAAGTTTTATTATTGTTTTAGGGACCAAACCTGTGACCATTCTCACCCTCTTTTGTCATGCATGTTTCATTCTTTTAGGTTTGGGAACCATCGGCGATGATCGACGGACGATTGGAAGCATTTGGCAAAACTTTGGCAACCCACCCTTGTTTCTTTCCTCAAACCCGTGAGCTACTATGAGGTAAGGGGAGCATTTCTTTGGTTGATTGTTTTGTAAATTATCTTGTAACGTTACTCTAGTATCCGAGGGTTATGATTTTAAGTTTCGTCACGATCCAACGGTCAGATTTTAAACTATGCAATTTTTAGTAACCGAGAATGATTTTGTTATATAAAGAATTTAAATTTAGTATTTTATAAAATCTTGTAATGCACGCCTTAACGATCAGATAACCTAAAGGAATTTTACTGAACATATGGAGCCAAGATGGAAGAATTACCGATTTTAGAGTTCAGCGGGCTCGGTTGATATTCGATATGGTTATAATATTAAATTTTATATTTTTTTGTATATCATGATGTAATTTGTTGTAAATGGTTCAGTAAGCCCCGTAATTAGAAGTTAAGTTCACCACTAAGTGGCTGGAGTAAATCCTAGAAGCACACGTTTTATGAGGAATTTTACTGAACAAGACATTTTCGGCACCTTATTTTATTTTATCGGATTTTCAACGATATTATTCTAAGACTTTTCTTAAATAATAAGATAATTATGTATAATTTAAAAAGTAGAATGGTGACAAATTAAATGATATACTAATATTTAAAGAAATTAAAGTATAAGTAAATATATGATTAATGGTCTAGTAAATGCTAAAATAGAATAATTAGAATAAATTTTGATAATTATATAACTAGAATAAATGACTTAAAATAGTGATATATTTGTAAGTTAGATATCACTAAGAATAAGTCTTATAACTTCAGGAGGTTTAAGATTATACTAGAAAGTTAAGTTATCAAAATAAAAATTAGAATAGGTAAGTGATAAAGTATAAATGTAAAGATTTAGTAAGTTAATTCATAGTAAATTGCTAGTAAGGAAATAGACTAAAATAAAGAAATGATCGTAGTTAAAATGAACTTAGCCGTAAGTACTACTTGGGCTAATAAAGAAGATAACAATTAGTGAATAGTAATAAGGTTGGTAATGCAAGTTCTAAATTATGGATCTTTTAATAAGTTCATTAGAGCGAGGGTCTAAGTAACCAAATTAATTATAGGATGACTAAAAGTATATAATGATATATTTAATTGGACTAGTTAGATTGGACTAGAATAAAGAAATAACACTTAAAAGGATAAAACTAGTATACTTAGGAAGAAACCAACATCTGATTATGAGACTAGGATAAGATCAATACGTCCTCATGATAAGTAACACTTTAATTAGTCGTATTTAATCAACTACAACTACAAGAGATAGTATATATCAAGGTCAACTCTAGGAGACACCAATAATATTAGAAACGCTACTTGATTCCATAATTGAAATACTATTACAAATACTTAGAAATAAAGTTTATCCTTACAGTTAACTCACTCTCGAAATAAGATGTGGGAATAGACTTGGATTAAATACCACCCAACATGAGTAGGTACTTGAGTAATCTTAAAAGAAGACCTGTAGCCAAGAAGGCTGCAACTCTTTGAAAATAATAAACTTCATAAAACATAACTTGAACAGTAGAGGAACAGGTTAGATAGGGGCGAGTACTAAGGGACGATTAAGTAATGTCTGTGGGATAATCAGGTGAGACGAGTAAAGAATGGACTAACTGTATTTCAATGTTAATTAATTGGTGATGGTATTAAAATTGTCTGATTACACTGTGGAATATATCTATGTGATATGATATGTTGATGGTACATCAGAAAATAAAGACTAATATGTATCCGTCACGGTAATGAGTCCCACAATGAAAAGCGAGATATGAGGCATGGAAAGAGGTGAGTATGAGGATGTAATGAGAAGTACCCAGTGAAAGAAAAGACTGATTACTTGGTCATTTGCATTCTCAACTACCCAGTTATTGTGAAAGTGACATGATCGTATACCCTTCATGAAGAAATGCCCAACCTTTCGAAAACTCAACTACCATAATTCTTGACTCACCTACACAACCAATAAGTCCTATTCCTTAGACCTAGAAAATAGCTGTGAAATTACGTGTATTGAGAATGAAAATGAATCATTGATGGGACCCTACTGCTGACAAGAATCAAGAGAAAGAATAAGAATTTTGTGTGAAACATGCATCATTAAATGAGAATGATTGGTTGAGAAACTAAAGCATACATTGGGGTACGTTAGAGGACGGTAGCGTCTGGTCTCCACGAAGAACCTTGGAAGTACATTGGTTTGGGCATCCAATGGCTTGGAGTCGTGCCCAATGCCGGACAGTTTGTTGTAAACCTAATGTACTTTGACTCAGAAGGAATGTCACTATGGTCGTGGAAAACCAAGTCTTAATATGATTGATATGATGAGATAGATCCAATATTAAGTAGGACCTGTGAGTCTTTCGTACCCGAGTGTGTGATGAAAAGACTTGGTGGGCTCCAACCGCTTTAGTTGAGAAACCTTGTGTACAAGGATAGCCTGTACAGGACGGGTTCTGATGATGATGTTAAGAATGACTGATGAGATAAGAATGGGCCCACAAGCATACATATGAACTAATAAGAAGAATGAATAATCTGAATACAATAAAGAAATTCATGCATTGCATTACATACCATTAATATGCTATGACTATGATTGAATAACTGTTATGATAGAACTTGTTCTGTTAGTAGTAAAGATTATTTATGGAATTGGGGGTATGGTATTGGGAATGTTAGGAAAGTCAAAAAGGTGTGATACAACTTAGAGGAACAAGGTTTCCCCTGAGTGCGAGTATCTTTGTTGTGTTTGATTGATGACTGTGAGAGGACATCAAAAACGTCATTCTCTAATTTTGTTTGGAAGAGAGAGCTCACCCTTACGCCTATTGCACCAAGATTGTAGCAGAGGAAGACCATAGACCCTTTCCTGCTGACATAGCGATGACTGATTCTACTGACCTCCTACCAATACCTGGCCGACTACCAGTTATTATGGAGGTTCTAGAAGACCATCTTAAATATCAACCTCTGGGAGATCCTGTATCTACACCGACTGATGTAGTTATGGCTGACTTGTCCAGCCTCCCACCTCTACTAGAGCAATTACTGCCCTTTGAGTTTCTCGATAGGGTGGTAGTTTTAGTTCCTCTTCCTACACCTGTTGCTCTAGTTACTGAGTCGATGAGCGTATATGTGCCCAATATGGTGATAGAGGATCTTGTTCCCCCTATAGCTCCCATTACTACTCAGATGGATGTCTTCGGTTCTAGGTGATAGTGGGATCAGTCCCACAGGTTTCTCAGACATGTGTTTAGGACCTATATGTATGGAGAAACTGATAGGTGTCTAGCTTGCATTAATTCTAATAGTGTTTTGTTTGAGTTTTCTAGTTACTTGTGTTAGTTCTCCCCTTAATTTCAACTATTTCCTTTCATTCCATAAATGTTACTTTGGTGTCTCAGTTTTGTAGGAATAACTCTGTTTTAGGTCCATAAACATGGGAAAATGAGGCATTTAATGAAGCATTGTGATGCATAAATCCCGAGCCATTAACTTGGTTGGAAATTTTGAATTATTATCGACTTATTGTGTGACTCTCAGAGGATTTATTTTCTTTTGGAAAGCGCACCAATCGTTAAATTTGTAATATATTTGATCTTTCCTACAGGGATTATGGTAATTACCGTAATCTTAGACTAGTACAAGTTGAACCAATGCAAGCAGATACAAATCATTCAATTTTTGTTGTTTATATTTTCGATGTTTTTGTATTTTCAGAAGCAGTACAAAATGTGAAATGTGATTAATAGAAGATAGGTTAGGATTACTTTAGCTTACAACTTCATCAAGGAACATGTAATAAAGGTTCAATTAAGCTCCAAATGCAGGAGGACAATTCACAATTGGTTAATCCCTAATTCCTTAGGTGACTAACATTAATTCCTAAGCATTAAACCCTAATCCCATAGGTGTTCAATTACAGAGAAATCTAATGCGAAATTGAGGGTTGAACCCTAACTATTCACCTAATTACTAAGCCTGAATTAGTTAGGAAGCCAGAAGTTACCTAAACCTCAACCATGATTCCTCACTGGTGAGATTCTTCATCTAGATCTGGATTTGTCAATCCAGCAGAGTAGATCCACTTCTTAGCTTGTTCTCCTCTTATTTCAGAACATAATTTCCTCAATACACCTTCAAGAATTCATTGCAAGCTTCAGCAATCCCAACCCTAGGGGTTTAGAAACCCATGGAAATGGATTCTGACGAAGGAATGTGAAGAGACATGGACGAGAGAATTTAGAGAGATAAAGGAACTAGAGAGAGATTTGAAATGGAAAAATGAATCGTGTTCTTATTCTGTATGTTCTCTCCTCTCCACACTTCTCCTTTTCTACAGAGTATGTACAAGTATATATAGATAACTAACTAACTAACTAACTTAATTAATTACAAAGAAAGCTTAATTAATAATTAAACTAACTAATCTAATTACATAATTACAAATAAATAATTAATTACAACTCAATACTTAAATTACTACAGTACAACAGAAAAATAGAAATAGCAACGGTGCAGCGCTTCACTTGTAGGGAAAAACAGCAAATTAAATAACCACCTTCACGCTTGAGCGTGAAGGGCTCGCGCTTAAGCGCGCTCATATTATTACTGTTTTTTTGAATTCACGCTTGAACGTGAATGTGGGAGCCTAGGCGTGGGTGGTGTTTATGAAGTCACGCTTGAGCGTGAGTGATGCTTGCTTGAGCATGGTCGTGTTTTCCTTTCTTTCTTTTTACGTACTTTGCATGGATCTCTCACTTGAGCTTGTAACCTTCAAGCTTGAGCGTGAACTGCTCCTGCACATGTAAACAAATAATTGCCTAGCGTTTGTACGCTAGCTGTCCAGCGTATGTACGCTGGGTTAATGAATTTATAAATAAACAAATTTCCTTAACTAATTATTATTTTTAATCATTTTCCTACATAAATTAAACACTTTTGAAATAAATAAATAAAATAAGAATTATTGACAATTTATTAAATAATAGTACTAAACTAAACAATATTTAAGGAATTAAGTTAAATTATGGATGAAATTATTAAGTCTTTTCAAGACTTATCAAATCCCCAAACTTAAAACTTGCTTGTCCTCAAGCAAATACTCAGATTAATTAAATCAGTTGCATTTACTCAAAACAATCAACCTTTCCTTAACTTAAATCATACCATAATTATCGAATACCAATCATGCTTTCTTTCGCAAATTTTGAAAATATAATTACTCACACCTCTTTTGTGAACAAGTTGGTGATGCTTTCTCACTGGATTAGTGTTTCACTCTTCTCTCAGTGTATAGGTTCAATAATATGCACTCATCACCTGCATAATTGTTAGATCAACATAGGCTTGCAATAATTCTAAACATCATGACATATGCTAGCATAATTGGATCAGTAAGGACTTTTAAGCTTGTAATGGGGTTAGGCTACAGGCTCTATTTTTATTTTTTAGTCAATGTTGGGTTAAAAGATATACACACTGATGCCTTGCCTCAATCTTAACTTAAATGCCTTTACTAACTAGCTCTTTTTCTTTCATTATTTTTCAGATGAAGGATACTCAATTACTTGTGGTTCTTTGCACCTTCTTCTCTTTCAGTCCTTTGGACTCTTTCTTTCTTTCTTTTCTTCCATCTTTTTCAATTTTTTTTTCAATACCATTTTTCTTCTATATAGGAATTGTTATGTTGATTTTTCACTTTTATTTTTGCTTTTGTTGTTCTTCCTTTCATTTTTGCCTTTTCTTTTTTTTTCATTTTTCAAAATCCTCATCTATAATTACGATCAGAGTGTGTCTTTAATTGTTGTTAGGCACACTCTTCATCCCCAAACTTAGAACGTACTAGTCCCTAGCAATAAGATAAGACTTAACAATCCATCAGTGGTACATCCAGGGATAATTCACTTGGTTTTTCTCAGATAAATAGACTTGTAAAGTTAGCTACATAATTAGAATAAAAGGGTCTCAGGCTCAAAATATAATTGTTAGATCAAAGGATAATTAATAATGATTAGGATGGCTAAATTTGGCCCTGGCTAAATTAACAAAGAAGGCCTTCATCATTTCCAATTGGCAAACATACAATCATTTAGCAAGTACTGAAGCAAATTCTATCTCTCTAAGCAATAATGCAGGCACACTTAAAAAAGAATTAAGAAAGGCTCAAAAGCTAATAATATAACAGGTAATCAGCCAATCATGTCCCCAAACTTAATGCAAGATCATAAATTCAGATTGCTAACTAGCACAATGAATAAATAAATAATATAGGATTGAAATAGTTATAGACAGAGATCATGAATCAAGAAATACGAATCAATTAATTTATCCAATTAATGCTTGAGAATCAACAATTTTTAAATTATTGAGATGGATTTTAAATTAGACATAATTAACATAGTTTATAAATTAATGGGCCGAAAGGATAGATTACTTCCCTTTTTACCTAAATGCAGTGAATGGTGAGAAATGGTGTGCATGAATTTAACAATACAATTCAAAAAAGAAATAGCAACAAACAACTTAACATAGAAATAAAGTTCCATTACACTGAAAAGAAAATACATTGTTCAAGAGAATATTTAAACAAAGTCATTACAACTTAAAATATCAAAATAACACATAAACAAAGTAAAAGTAAAAGATCAGTCATCCTCTTCTTCATTCATAGACTCATCATTATCTTACTCAGGGTAGGGTGGAAATTCAGCTGCTAAAGGTGTATCATCAAGGGGAATGGTGAATCCAATAGAAGCCAACCGAAAATCTCTGTCAGGTGGCATTCCCATTTCTTCAGTGTGATCCACATTCAATGTGGTGGCAATCTTTCTCAGCATGAGATCATGGTTCAAGACCACATCATAGGTTCCTAGCTGCATCTTCTTTATAACCTGAAGTTCCTGCATTACTATGGAAATATCAGAAGAAGTACCTGCTCTTGTTGGAGGTGGTGGTGCAAAAGATGTTGGATTAGGTTGTCTGGGACGCTTTGACCCTTGAGGCATAAAATTGTCAATGTGGTTTATCACCCATTGTTTGTCCATAATCCTTTTAGGCTTTACCTTTATCAGCTGGTCATAATTCAACCTAACCTAATTCTTTTTGGCCAATAAAGTGATAACAGAGCAATATGGCAGTTGGAGATTCTTTTCAAGGTTTTTCATCATCTCCTCCAATATTAACTCACCCAGATTAACATACAAGCCTTTCATTAAATAGTAAATCAACACCAACCTCTTAATGGCAATCTCAGTAGAATGAGCCATAGGTTGTAGGGATGAAAGGACATAGTGGCACGATAAAAGAGAAAGATGATTCAAACAATTCTTCCTGACACTTTTTGGTGTGCCATTAACCTTTGTTATATATGCAGCTCCTTGTTCACAGCATTCCTCTAAAATCTCTTTCCTAAGATTTTCATTTTCAGCCCTATGAAAGATATCTACTTTCCATGTGTAGTGACATCCTTCCTCATCCAATATAGGTACTTCCAACAGCTTATTCAATATGTGACTAGTTAGAGGAATGGTGACTCCTCTCAAGAAGGAAGAAAAAGGAAACTTATCTTCCATAGAATGAGTCCTTAGATTGGCATAGAATTCTCTGGTGAGTTCCTGGTAACCATTGCCTAAATTCTCATTAAAGAACTGTGATCCCCTTTTAATCATAGCAGCTTTTACACTAAAATCAGAATAATTTTCTTCATCAAGGACCAGGGCTCTATCCCTTATTACTCCCCGATGTTTGAACTTATTCTCATAATCTTGGGCGGCCTTGGAATCTCTAAACCTATCCCCATCAAAACCCTCAACTGTCTGAGACTTCTTTTCTCCTTCAAGACTTTTACTCTTTTTAGTTGATGGAGAATCAGGGATACTGATAGTAGCCACCTCTTTTTCTTTCTCTTTTCGGGCTTCTTTCACATTTTCTATTTCAATACTTTTTTCAGGTTTTCTACAAAGTCTTTGTGATCTTCTGATCATGGTGAGTGTTAACTATGGTATTTATAATGCCTAAATGGACACATATATACAAACAGAAAAACCACAACAAAATGACAATGTAAGATGAACAGATATGATGGATGAAAGAAATTTGAAATTGAAACAGTGAACTACAACAATTCTAACTATAAAGTGAAAGTAAGAACTAAAAAGATGGTACCTTTCAAAGAAATCAGAGACTGTGCCTTTTCCTCTTCAAAACCCAAGGTTCCAGCGTAAAGAGTTAGGGTTTGTACACTGAGAGGGTTTTATACTGTTGAGCCCAATACCTGAGGTACGCGTAGGTACGCCCAAATTAAAACACATGGGTAGCATCAGGTATGAATCACGCTCAAGCGAACCATTATTTACTCAAGCGAATGATATGTAAGTGAATGTCACGCTCAAGCATGAAGAACTACGCTCAAGCGCCAAACAAGTAGGTATCAGATTGCTTCACTGGGACGATTACGCTTAAGCTTACAGCATCACGCTTAAGCGACAAATTTGAAACAGGACTGCCTTAACCCGATCATGCTCAAACGTGAGCTTGGGGCACTCAGGCGTGAAGCATATATACAAGCCACGCTCAAAGCATGAATAGCTAAGCTCAAGCTTGGGATTCAATTAACAAGCACCAGTGACGATCACGCTTAAGCGTGGACTTGGGCGCTCAGGCGAGGGACATATACAAAAGAGCTCACGCTCAAAGCGTGGGAATCAGTAGAAGGCACAACAAGCGCACGCTTAAGCGTGAGTAATGTACGCTCAACTGACAAACCATGCTACTCCATTGTGACGATCATGCTTAAGCGTGATTGGTATCCACTTAAACAACAATTTTGAACAAAAAGCTTATAATTTCCTCAGCCCCGATCACGCTCAAGCATGATGTTTTTAGCTTGAGCGTGGTAGTTGCTATGTATCACACTTCAAGCGTGAATGAAGGACGCTCAAGCGCGAAAGTGTGCTATCAGGTACCAGGGGTCACGCTTAGAGTGTGAAGACATACGATCAAGTGCAGAAATTAGTTCAAAAGGTCACGCTCAAGCGTGGACCCGAGCTCGCTTAAGTACGAAGCTTATAACAAGGTCACGCTTAGGCGTGAGAAAGTTACGCCCAAGCGAACAGGCATACTTACAGAAGGAAAAATCATGCTTCAAGCGTAATTAAGTCACGCTCAAGCGCCACAGTATTTCACTCAAGTGCAATCAAGTTCGCTCAAGCGCCAAGGGTACCTGATTCTAATTCAGCTAATGGATTTACAAGTATATACGTTGGGAATGGAGCGTATAAACACTCAAACCTTATTCAAAAATTTACTAGTTTATTCACCCCTTGATCAAAATTTTTAGTTTTCTTTTATTTATTTCCAACACAAAACACAAAGTGTAATGAATCAAAATGTAGGGTTGCCTCCCTAAAGCGCTTCTTTAAGGTCACTAGCTTGACCTTCTGACATCTAAGAAGATGCCTGCAACATCATGAAGGTTTTCTGTCTATCAAACTCTCCTCCAAAGTAGCGTTTGAGTCTCTAGCCATTCACTTTAAATGTTCTATCAGTGGCTGGTTCTTTCAACTCAATTGCACCATGAGGAAAAACCTTATTCACAATAAAAGGTCCAGACCACTTTGATCTTAGTTTTCCTAGAAAGAGTCTCAATCTAGAATTAAACAATAATACCTTATCATCCTTTTGAAACTCTTTTCTATTTATCCACTTGTCATGCCACCTCTTAGTTTTCTCTTTGTAAAATGAGGCACTCTGATAAGCATTGAGTCTGAACTCCTCAAGTTCATGGAGTTTTAGGACTCTCTCCTCTTGAGATTAGTCAAAGTCCATATTTAACAGCTTTGTGGCCCACCATGCCTTATGTTCTAGCTCTACAGGGAGATGGCAAGCCTTACCATAAACCAACTGATAAGGAGACATGCCAATGAGAGTTTTAAATGATGTCCTATAGGCCCACAATGCATTATTCAATCTCATAGACCAATCCTTCCTAGACTTCCCTACCATTTTCTCTAAAATCCTCTTAATTTCTCTATTAGACAGCTCAACTTGTCCATAAGTTTATGGATGATATGGAGTAGATACCTTATACAGTACCTCATAGTGTCTCAGGGCTTTTTCCATGATTCTATTGTAGAAATATGACCCTCCATCACTAATGAGGACTCTAGGAACTCCAAATCTAGAGAAGATGTTCTTCTTTATAAATCTAAGCACCACATATGCATCATTGGTTCTGGTAGGGATTGCCTCTACCCACTTGGAGACATAATCCAAAGCAACAAGAATATATTCTTTGGAGAATGACTTTGGGAATGGTCCCATGAAGTCAATGCCCCAAATATCAAATAACTCCACAACTAAAATATTTGTTAAAGGCATACCAGCTTTAGCAGAGAGGCCTTCATTTCTTTGACACTTATCACACCTTTGCACATATACTTTAGCATCCTGAAAAATTATTGGCCGATAAAAGCCACATTACAAAACTTTTACTATTGTTCTGGAGGCACCATGGTGTCCTCCATAATAGCAGTCATGGCAGTGCCATAAGAGTCTTGCCTGCTTAGATTCAGGCACACATCTCCTGATAATTCCATATACTCCTATCTTATAAAGAAATGGATCATCCCATAGAAAAGTTTTACTGTCATGGAAGAATTTCTTCTTCATTTGGGATGTCCACCCTTCAGGTACCACAGAGGCATTTTTAAAGTTGGCTATATCAGCATACCATGGCCCTGTGATAATTGCCATCAGCCTCTTATGTGGGAATTCCTCTTTAATCAAGATAGAATCAGATTCACCCTCCAGACAAGAAAGTTGATCAACCATTGAGTTCTCTACTCCCTTTTTATCTCTTATTTCCAAATCAAACTCTTGGAGTAATAGAACCCATCTGATCAATCTTGGCTTTGATTCTTTTTTAGCTAGCAAATACTTGATTGTTGAATGATCCGTATACACAATGACCTTAGCACCAATCAAGTAAGCTCTAAATTTATCAAATGCATACACCACAGCAAGCATTTCTTTTTCAATAGTGGTGTAATTTATTTGATTCTCATTCAGCACTTTACTAGCATAATAGATCATATGTGTTAATTTTTCTTTCTTTTGTCCTAGCACAACTCCTATAGCAAAATCACTTACATCACATATTAGTTCAAATGGTAAAGACCAATCACGTGCTGCAAGGATCGGAATTAAAACTAATCTTTGTTTCAAATTTTCAAAAGCCTTGACACAGTTTTCATCAAAAACAAAAGCATGATCTTTCACAAGCAAATCAGTCAAAGGCTTAGCTATTTCTGAAAAATCTTTTATAAATCTCCTATAGAAGCCAGCACATCCTAAGAAACTCCTCACTCCTTTCACATTGATTGGAGGAGGAAGTTTTTCAATGATATCAATCTTGGCTCTATCTACTTGAATGCCCTCAGCAGAGATTTTATGGCCAAGGACTATCCCTCCTTTAACCATAAAATGACACTTTTCCCAGTTAAGGACAAGATTAGTCTCCTAACATCTTACCAGCACCTTAGATAGGTTACTGAGGCATATATCAAAACTATTTCCAAACATAGAGAAGTCATCCATAAACACCTCAATGAACTTCTCTACCATGTCCCCAAAAATTGCCAGCATACACCTTTGAAAGGTTGCTATCCGAGATAGGATAGATAATTCCTGCATCAAGAAGTTTAACCACCTATTTCCTTACAGCTTCTTTCATTATGGGGTTTAATCTTCTTTGTGGCTGAACAACAGGGGAATAGTCATCTTCTATTAAAATTTTATACATACAAAATGATGGACTAATTCCCTTTAAATAAAAAATGTTCCAACCAATTGCAGACTCATGTTTTCTCAAAACCTTTATCAATTTTTCTACATCCTCATCTTTTAATTCAACATTAATGATTACAGGATATGATTCATTATCTCCTAAGAAAACATATTTCAAATGAGAAGGCAAAGGTTTTAAATCATGTTTTCTTTAGACACTTCCTTACCTTTCTCAAGTTCAGTATTATTCAAATTTCCTTTCTTTTCATTTTCAAAATCACCTACTTCACATGCTTCAAGTAGGTTTATCAACTCAGTATATGAATCATTTAACTCCTCAGTCTCAGAGTCAAAATCATCCTCTAAAAAGGCTTGTAAAACCTCTTCTTCAATTTTCAACAGCATAGCAGTCTTATAACTTTTAATTTCTTCAATCATAAAACAATCCATCTTCTTAGCTGGATGTTTCATAGCATTGAAAACATTAAACGTTACCTGCTCCTCTTGAACTCTCAGCATGAGTTCTCCCTTCTCTACATCAATTAAAGCTCTACCTGTAGCTAAGAAGGGTCTTCCTAAAATCAAAGGAATTTCTCTATCAGCTTCCATATCCAAAACTATAAAGTCTACTGGGAAGATGAATTTATCTACCTTAACTAATAGATCTTATAGCATCCCATGAGGATATTTGATAGACCTATCAGCCAACTAGAAAGACATACGAGTTAGTTGTAAGTCATTGATTCTTAACTTCCTCATTAAAGACAAAGGCATCAGGTTTATGCTAGCCCCTAGATCACATAAAGTACTTCCTACATGAACATCCCCTATTGCACAAGGTATTGTAAAAGATCCAGGATCTTCTAGCTTTTGAGGGAGTTTCTTTTGAATAATTGCACTGCACTCTTGAGTGAGAGCAATCATCTCATCTCCCTTAAGCTTTCTCTTCTTAGACAGAAGTTATTTCAAAAATTTAGCATATGAAGGCATCTCTTGCAATGCCTCAGCAAAGGGAATATTTATGTGAAGCTTTTTAAACACATCCAAGAACTTAACAAATTTTTGCTCCTCTATCTGTTTCTTAAATCTATGTGAAAATGGAGCATTCTTTAATTTCTCAGGAGTTAGCTTGACAGCTTCCTCCAAGATCAAATCAATCTTTTTCTTTTTCTTTTGATGGACTTGATTTTCTTTTTCTATTTTTGTTTCTACTTTATTTTCAATTTTATCAACAGCTTGCTCACTTTCCTGCTCTATTTCTTTTTTAGCATCTCTTTCTAAACTCACTTCATGACTTGGAGGTGGGAGAAGCATTTTCCCACTGCTACTAGTTATTGCTTTGCAATGTTCCCTTGGATTTACCTCAGTATCTCTAGGAAAATTGCCTGATTGTCTCTCAGCTAATTGTTTTGACAGCTGTCCAACCTGATTTTCTAAATTTTGAATGGACTCTTCTTGATTTTTAAAGCTGGCCTGAGTGGCTTGAATGAACTGAGATAACACATTCTCAAGTTCAGACTTTTCTTTAGAGGGTGGGGGAAGAGATTTTTGTCTATTTGTGGTTTGATTTTGTGGCATGTTTTGATTCAAATGTGGACCTTTCTGCTATGAAAAATTGGGGTGATTCCTATAGTTAGGATTAAAGTAATTAGAGGAATAATTCCTTTGAAATTGTTGTTGCCCCATGTAATTCACTTACTCAGCAGGCACATTTGGATCACACATGCCATTTTCAAGGTCTCCACCACAAAAAGCATAACTCATCATACAAACTTGACTAGGCTTTTGAAGTTCTGAAATCTGTATACTTAATTTCTCTAATGCCTAAGTCATCAACTTACTTTGAGCCAAATAAGCATCATGTGCTTCTAATTACAATATCCCTCTCTTAGGGATTTAGCTCCTTTCACTAACTAGACATTCATTAGAAGCCATGACATCAATAAGCTCTATGGCTTCTTCTACAGTTTTAGTGGTCAATGAACCTCCAGCTGAGGCATCAATCAAGACCCTAGTTGCTGGTCTTACACCATTATAAAAGATGATAACTTGTTGCACATCAGTGATTTGATGATGAGGACGTTTCCTTAAACTCTCTTTATACCTATCCCATGCTTCCATTAGAGATTCACCCTCTCTCTGCTGGAAACAAGTGATTTCAGTATGCAATTTGGCATATTTGGAAGGAGAGAAATATTTAATCAAAAATTTTCTTTGTAAATCCTCCGAAGTAGCTATACTACCTCTTGGTTGGCTTTGCAACCAAGCCTTAGCCCTGTCCCTTAAAGAAAAAGGAAATAATCTCAGTCTTATTGCTTCTTCAGGGACTCTATTCATTTTTTCAGTATCACAGATTTGGAGGAAGGTTGCTAGATACAAATTTGGATCCTCAACCTCACTTCCTCCGAATTGATCATTTCTAACCAACTACAGCAAAGCCAGTTTAAGTTCAAAGTTATTGGCTGCAATTGGAGGCCTAAGGATGCTACATTGTGATCCTTCTTTAGTAGGCCTAGAGTAGTCACCTAGTGTAACTCTCCTCTGTTCTATTTCTTGCTGCTCTTTTTGCTTTTTCTCCTTTCTAAGCTTATGCTCTAACAAATCAATATCAGGATCAAAGAAGAAAGGCTCTCCTCTGTTCCTTGACTGCATACACCAAATGCTAGACACAAACAATTCAAAGCTACTACTACAGCTACACAAAAACTACTACTATACTAAAAATGAGAATTAAACTACTTACTAAATGTAAAACAAAATTAAACGGTCCAGTCTAGTACCGGTCCAAGGATTGTTGATATTACTCAACAATCCCTGGCAACGGCGCCATTAACTTGATGCATAAATCCTGAGCCATTAACTTGGTTGGAAATCCTGAATTATTATCGACTTATTGTGTGACTCTCAGAGGATTTATTTTCTTTTGGCAAGCGCACCAATCGTTAAATTTGTAATATATTTGATCGTTCCCACAGGGGTTGTGGTAATTACTGCAATCTTAGACTAGTACAAGTTGAACCAATGCAAGCAGATGCAAATCATTCTGTTTTTGTTGTTTATATTTTCAATGTTTTTGTATTTTCAGAAGCAGTACAAAATGTGAAATGTGATTAATGGAAGATAGGTTAGGATTACTTCAGCTTACAACTTCATCAAGGAACATGCAATCGAGGTTCAATTAAGCTCCAAATGCAAGAGGACAATTCACAGTTGGTTAATCCCTAATTCCTTAGGTGACCAACACTAATTCCTAAGCATTAAACCCTAATCCCTTAGGTGTTCAATTACAAAGAAATCTAATGTGAAATTGGGGGTTGAACCCTAACTATTCACCTAATTACTAGGCCTGAATTAGTTAGGAAGCCAGAAGTTACCTAAGCCTCAACCATGATTCCTCACTGGTGAGATTCTTTATTTGGGTCTGGATTTGTCAATCCAGCAGAGTAGATCCACTTCTTAGCTTGTTCTCCTCTTGTTTCAGAAGATAATTTCCTCAATACACCTTTAAGAATTCATTACAAGCTTTAGCAATCCCAACCCTAGGGGTTTAGAAACCTATGGAAATGGATTCTGACGAAGGAATGTGAAGAGACATGGATGAGAGAATTTAGAGAGAGAAAGGAACTAGAGAGAGATTTGAAATGGAAAAATAAATCATGTTCTTATTCTGTATGTTCTCTCCTTTCCACACTTCTCCTTTTCTACAGAGTATGTATAAGTATATATAGACAACTAACTAACTAACTAACTTAATTAATTACAAAGAAAGCTTAATTAATAATTAAACTAACTAATCTAATTACATAATTACAAATAAATAATTAATTACAACTCAATACTTAAATTACTACAGTACAACAGAAAAATAGAAACAACAACGGTGCAGCGCTTCACTTGGAGGGAAAAACAGCAAATTAAATAACCACCTTCACGCTTGAGCATGAAGGGCTCGCGCTTAAGCGCGCTTGTATTATTGCTGTTTCTTTGAATTCACGCTTGAGCGTGAATGTGGGAGCCTGGGCGTGGGTGGTGTTTTTGAAGACACCCTTGAGTGTGAGTGATTCTCGCTTGAGCATGGTCGTGTTTTCCTTTCTTTCTTTTTACGTACTTTGCATGGATCTCTCACTTGAGCTTGTAACCTTTAAGCTTGAGCGTGAACTGCTCCTGCACATGTAAACAAATAATTGCCTAGCGTTTGTACGCTAGCTGTCCAGCGTATGTACGTTGGGTTAGTGAATTTATAAATAAACAAATTTTCTTAACTAATTATTATTTTTAATCATTTTTCCTACATAAATTAAACACTTTTGAAATAAATAAATAAAATAAGAATTATTGATAATTTATTAAATAATAGTACTAAACTAAACAATATTTAAGGAATTAAGTTAAATTATGGATGAAATTATTAAGTCTTTTCAAGACTTATCACATTGGATGAATAGAGAAGAGTTCAAGCCATTTAAAGTTCAAAAATGAAGCAATATGACCCTTGAAATGCAAGATTGAGAAAGGATACACCAAGAAGAACACTTTGGGGCCTCAAAGTGCTGTCAAAGAACAATTTTTGCAAAGTTTAGAGAAATCCACTGCTAGTGGTTTTTTCCACTAGCAGTGGACCTCACTGGAGTGGGAAACTGGGCATAGAAAAAATCCACTGACAGTGGGTTTTTCCCACTGGCCATGTTCTTCACTGGTGGAAAATCCACTACCAATGTGTTTTTTCCACTAGCCGTGGATCTCACTGCCTGGAGGTGGAAAATCAAGTTTTTGGGTCCTCTGTCACTATCCACTGGCCGTGGGTTTTTTCCACTGCCAGTGGGTTTCGCTTGTTCTGCATTTCCCTATGTTTTTGGAGTGGTTTTTGAGATATAAAAAGAAAAAAAACATATGTATCATGGCCTAGGGAGAGAGACATAAAAAGAAGAGAGTTTTGGAGAGATTTTTGTGAAGAAAATTAAAGGAGATCAAGGGATTAACATCAAAGAACACTGACTTGGTGGAGTTTGGAAGAAGATTTGGAAGACACAGTGAGAGCTTTTCTTCTATTTTCTGATTCCTAGTTTCATACTTGATTTTTTTGTATGTTAGGGTTTGCTTTATTGAATATTGGCTTTGATATCCTTGCTTCTATGGCACACTTATTGTTAATTCTTGGGATTAAGGGGTAGTATGTACATGTATCAGACTTGATTAGTTCTTCATCTTTCAATTATTTAATTTTATTTTCTATTCATTTTCATAGATTCTTAATGCTTCTACTAGTCTTAGAAATAAGTGTAGATGTTAATAAATTAGATGGATAATCGAAAAACTTGCATGTGATTTGAAAAGTATGAAATTAAACCTATGGTTTGAATTGTGAAAATAAGTAAAACTATTTGAGGAACTAATCGGGTTTTCACAAAACGTAACGGACTTAATTAGCAAATGGAACGTTGTTCTTTGGCGGTTAAGTACATTAATAAGGTTTTGAGAGAAAGTTATTAATTGGATTAGGGAAACTCACCTTAGAAATGAAATGGTATAATTGAAATGGATGAATTCCAATTGAGTTTGGTGCTCACATATGAACCCCCTAAACTCCCGAGATTTTTCCTTAATTGATCTTTCAAAAGCAATTGAATTTTCTCTCTGATAATACTCTTAGTTTTAATTAGTAATTTAATTCTTATGTTTTTCTTTTTAAGTTCTCATTAAATCGAACGAATTTCTCTAGATAATTGAATCACTGTTAAAATCGGTAATTGGGCATAATCCTTGTAGGAACCATAATTTTATTACTTCGATAATCGTGCGCTTACGGGAGCCTATCAGGGACCGAGCAGTTAATTAAGATGTCCCCTGCCACTAGAGATTTAATAAGGGAGGCCTTTGACACATATAACGAGAGATACGAATAGGTTCCTTCCCCCACACCAGACCAGCCTTCATCGAGCTCTAGACTGTTACCAGGCGTTGGACTTCCAACTCCGTCACTACCCATCTTTGGAATGGACCGTCCAGATTCTCCTTTTAGTGACAAGGATTAGAGAGTTAGGAGCTGGTGTTCTATTTTATTTTGTTTGTACATAGCCAGGGAGCCTGTGTGCCCCTGTGGTTCTAGTAGAACAGGACTGATGATGCTAGTATTTTATACTGATGTATATATTATCCACCATGAATGATGTTGTTAATTTGGTTTTAGTTGTTTGTCTTATTGCATTTCAGTTTTATGTTATGGCGTCTTTACGGTTTATAGTTTGAGTTTACAAAATAAAAATTTTTGCACTTCCATATTTTTCATAAAATAGTAACCTCTCAGTTAAGTAGAACAATCTAGTGGAAGGGATTATCCTAGTTAACCGAGGGTGTTACAATCTACCTATCCATCTACCATACGAGACCTTAGTTGGTGGTCCACTGCAGTATCGTTGGATGTATCCGTTTGAAAGGTGAATGTCAGAACTACTTAATTTCATTGCAAATTTTTTTGTTGTAATAGTATTATGAACTCAAGATTTATTTATGTTTTACTAGATTCCTACGTTCGTTAAAAGACAGAATGTCAAACAAAGCATGTGTTGAAGCATCAATTTGTGAGGCATACTTAGCGGAAGAAATGACCACTTTTGCTTCTTTCTATTTTCCGATAGAGATAGAAACTAGAATGAATCGAATTCCCCGCAACCTTGGGTGGCCACAAATAAAGTGTCAGACAATAAAAGTTCAATTTTTAATTATCCCGGTCGTCCTGGGGCCAAGGTCAAAGAATGCTACATTGCTGAGAAACATCGAAAGGCGGCTCACTTGTATATTCTTTTGAATTACCTAGAAGTGGAACCTTATCTCAAGTAAGTCACCAACTTATTTGCTGCATTTTAAAGTTTAAACCATTATAGCTAAACTATTGTTCTTTAAATAGCCCATGTATATATGTTAAAACAAGATCAAAATGATATAACTGATGACCAAATTCGTAGTGAGGTATCATCCAAATTCAGTGATTTCTTTACAAAATACGTAAGACCCGTATACCTAGGCTTTTGTTTAAACTTTAAATTTTACTCATTCTAACATTATTATGTGTTATACTGTAAATAGATTCAAGACCCAAATAACCATATTGAAGACCCCTTACTTTAAGCTCTTTCTTGGGGGCTAGTGAAAACAGTTAAAAATGGCCAATTTACTATGTAAATGACTATAAGATTAACATTTTCCAATAGAGTGAAGGGATGCACACCCATAACTACAGGGTTTGTGTTAAAGGTATAAACAGACAGTTAGAGGAAGACTTTTATGGAGTCTTGACAGAGACTGTTGAAGTTTCTTTCTCCGAGCGACTAAGAAGAGATATCATTCTATTCAAATATGATTGGTACAACAACACAATCGGTGTAGGAACAAAGGTTGAAAATAACTACGGTTTAGTGGAGTTCCAGAAAAATGGTAGATATAAAGGGTTTGATCCCTTTATCTTTGCCCAACAAGCCAAGTAGGTTTATTACACAGACTTCCCTGGAGGGAACCAGGACTGGTATGTAGTTATCAAGGCCAAGGCCTAAAGTCAAATCACTGATAATGTTTCCGATGAGGTTAAGGATGCTTATCAGCTCGCTCTGAAAGAGCTCAATTATAGTCATTTGCTGTTCAACATTGATCCAATGATACTAGATGAGACACTTGCCACATTGAGGGTGAACACATTGGCAAAGAGGTTGTCTCTTAATCAAAACAGTCTAGGGCCAATTTGGAGACTAAGGACCCTATTGAAACAGATAGCCATAGTGACACTGAAACTAAGGAAGAATTTCAAACTGAAACAAATATAGGGTATGAGTTTATCAACATATATACATATATACTATATTTATAGTTTTCCACTAACTTTTATTTTCATGATTTTATCCACAGATGGCATGACGTAGACTATATTTCAGCTGGGGTGGTGGTTCCCGAACTAGAGGATCCCGTTTTGGCACACTAGAGCAGACCATCACCCCATAACAGACCACCACACCACAATATACCATACCATAATAGACTACCACAGCACAACAGGCCACACCACTAAAGCAGATCACACCACAGCAGACCACCACAGCACAGTAGACTCCTTTACCACCATAGACCACAACACAGCAGACTCATTCACCACCAGGTTTGGATGACCCAGGCCTCAAGGCGAGCCCACCTCCAACATCCCCCCTACCCACTCTCATCCCACTGTCGGGAGGAGATGAGTATGTATTACTATATAATTTGTTTTAAGTTTCTTAGTTGGTAGCTTGTTAGTTGTTTTGTATTTATAATTCATATAGTACCTAAATTTGTTTATTGTATTTATTTAGTACTTGTATACATTGAACTATATTGGGAACTCTTCTGCTTGTAACAGGTAATAGTTTAAATTTGGAATTGTTACATTTACAGTAGAGACTCTGCCGAAATTTTGGTAGCCTCCATGTGTCTATATTGTTTGATTGTTTAAAACTATTATTTATTGCAACTTTGATTGTAGTCGCATTACCAAAGTGATTACTAATATTTTAAAGGCCCACTGGGATGGTCCATACATCTCTTGCACAGATGCTGGTGAGATTGTCCAGGATAAATGGTTTAAGACCTTCTAGGTAAGTTTAACATTTCCCTTTGTTGTGAGTTTATGGTTAATTCATACACCTGCTTTTAATTTTGAAAACTCATTTCATGTAACAGTGTGATTGTCAATGGACAGAGGGTATGATTGATGAGATTAGGAAGGTCTTTATCATAAAGACTTCCAAAATCATCAAGAATACCATTTGGAAACTAAAGGATAAGAGCGAGCGCCCTCGTTGGATCCCCGAGGCACACTAGGATAGGATGGTGCAAAAGTGGAAAGATGTCTTGTTCCTGCAAGCCAGTGCTAGGAACAAGGCAAGCAGAGTTGCTGATGTTGCTGCCTCTATCTACACTGGGGGCAGCATTTCAGTCCTCGAGCATAAAAAAATTATATGTATATTTTGTTAAATATTTTTTGTGAATGACTTAATATGTTTTCTACTAACAATCGTAATACATTGTGAACCATAGGAGCTAAAGACCATGAGCCATCATTGTATGAGGTCATGCAAATGACCAAGAAAAATAAAGTCGGTGCTAGGGTTAACCAAAAATTGATGGACATGGCGATAATTTAATTTAACTTACACATGCTTAAACTTACAAATCATATTACTGAATTTTATCATTATTTTACATTTGCAAGAGGCGTATTTTGCCAAGAGGGCCGAGAAAGTGGCAGAGTTGGCGGCTTCAACACTTGAGGGGGAGGTACCTCCCACCCTTTCTTCTTCCGACGACAACGTCATCTATATGAAGGCTATCGGCGGCATAAACAAGAAAGGAAGGGTGTTTGACTTGGGAAGTGTGGCCACGCAGCTTGCCAAGATGGGGAAGACCTCTTCCTCTTCCTCTAGCCTTCTAACAGATATTGTTTGGGTTATTGAGAACCTGAACAATAAGCTACAAGAAGAGCGACACCGGGAGCAGCTTTTAGAGAAGCGGGCTGAGGAAGACCAACGATAGAGGTAGCTATTGCAGGAATAAGCTGTAGAGGATCGACGACAGGCTGAAGAGGAACGACTCAAGACTCATCAACAGCTAGCGGCACAGCAGTAGCAAATCATACAGATGATGGCAAGGCTACCCTCCTTTACTTCCCAGCCGCCCCCACCACCACCACCAGAGGATCCCCCTACACCGTGATCATGCTTTTCTATGGTTTACTTTTAATGTATTATTGTATAGATTGTATATAAATTATGTTTACACTTTATCTCATATTCGATATTTTAGTATCTGTTTTATGTCATTTTCTTTTTCCATGTGAATTTGCCAATTTAATATTATTAATGTGTTACTGAAAATTCAACAAAGGAAAACTCTAAATTATAATAATAATAGGCAATATAATTATTTTAATTTATTAACCAATATTTAATATTTAACTGATATAATTAAAAAATAATTTATTAACAAAAATCCTCAAAAAAACCACCTACATGTTAGCAACGAAAATCACACAGTTGCTATTAGGCAATAACGTAGCGACAAAACATACATGGTTGCTATTAGGCAGTAACAGCGACGGAACAGATGTGGTCACTATTAGTGAGTAACATAGCGACGGTACGGGGTGATTGTTATTAGGCAGTAACGTAGCGGCGAGATATGGTGGTCGCTATTAGGCAGCAACATAGAGACAAAAATATGGTCGCTAATAAGTTGCAACGCGATGACGGTGTATGTGGTCACCATATGCTGATATTTTAGCAACAGTGTGCCACCGTCACTAATCTATTTACACCAGCAACGGGGTACATCACCACTCATGGACCAACTTAGCGATAGCGTCAGGCCGTCGAAACATTTGTGACATGGTGTTGTCCTCGTCGCATTATTGTAGTGACGACTATTTTTCTATTAAAACGTTCATTGCTAATTCACTTAGCAACAGAATTCAGATGCTTTATTTGTCTTCTTTTAATAGTGTATATAATTATCGCATTAAAAAAATTAATGGATATGAAAAATAATTTGTTATAATTAAGGAAAATCTGGTTTTTTAAAAAAATAAAACTTTTAGCGACGGTTCTGGCTGTGTTTAAATCATTTTTGGTTTTTTACGGCAGTTGTAACCACAGGTAACTACATCATGACGGTCTTCCCTGCCGTTATAACATTAATGGCGGTTATTCTAGCGGTTGAGAAAATTCATCGTTAATTTTCTAGTGGCGAAGCATTTAGCAGCAGCTTTGGAACCACCTTAAACATCATTCACTACTAAAAAAACCCTAAATTGCCACCCCAAAATAGCGACCACACTGCGACCACCTAGCGACCACCTAGCGACCACCTAGAAAAAAGGACTGGGAAAAAAATATTAGTGACTAAGTTAGCGACCATAAAATCCCGTCGCTAAAAAAGCATAACTACACCGTCGCTAACAGTACGTCGTCGCTAGAGCGGTCGCTATATTTTGTTCCTGCACTTTTTTTGTTCCCTCTTGTTGGCGCGAAATAGTAGCGACGGTACATGTACCGTCGCTAATAGTTACCCCGTTGCTACGAAGGTCGCTAGATTTCATTCCCTCATTTTTTTGGTTTCCCTCCAAGGGATTTAAGGTTAGCAACGGACATATACCGTCCCTAAATGAAAGGCAAACTATAGCGACGGCCCTGGTTCGTCGCTGTTTGTTGTGTTGTAGTGACGATAGGAATGTCGTCGCTAATAACTGAGGTTAGTGACGGAGTTCCTATACCGTCGCTAATGTTTTGAGAGTTTAGTGACGTTTTTACCGACGGCTGGGCGCGGTCGCTAAGTTTTACTGATACTCGACCAGCGCCTGTCCCCTAATCATTTGCCCTAAACTCCCAATTCCTCCATCTTCCTTCCCTCCGTCCCTGTCTCTCCTCTGATTCCCTCCCTCTGACTACCTCCATCTGACTCCTTCCCTCCGAACCCCTCCCTCCGACTCACTCCCTCTGTGTCCCTCCCTGCCCTCCGACTCTCCCCCTCTGACTCCTTCCCTCCGAGTCCCTCACTCCCCTCCGTCCCTGCCTCTCCTCCGAACCCCTCCCTCCGACTCACTCCCTCCGTGTCCCTCCCTGCCCTCTGACTCCCTCCCTCTGACTCCTTCCCTCTGAACCCCTCCCTCCGAGTCCCTCCCTTCCCTTCCGTCCCTGCCTCTTCTCCGACTCACTCCCTTCGTGTCCCTCCTTGCATCCCGACTCCCTCCCTCTGACTCCTTCCCTTCGAACCCCTCCCTCCGACTCACCCCCTCTGTGTCCCTCCCTGCCCTCTGACTCTTTCCCTCTGAACCCCTCCCTCCGAGTCCTTCCCTTCCCTCCATCCCTGCGTCTCCTCCAAAACCCTCCCTCTGACTCACTCACGTCCCTCCATCCCTACTATGTGAAGGAAGAAACTGTGTCAGGGTCTCTATTATTCTCCTGTGAGGTGAGTATCTTCATGTTTGTCTCCATTGTTCAATGGCTTTAGTTTCTGATGAATTCATGTATTATGAAATTGGTTTGCTATTTTTCTCTGGGAAGATGAATTCATATAGTTTTTTTCTTTGGTTTGCTGTTTGTGTCTAGGTGGATGAATTCATGTTATGATTAGATGGATTTATGTTATTTTAGAATGTGTTTTAGTGATCTTCCAGTTTTGTAACATATCACTGTCAGGGTGATTAAGAGTCTTTAATTAATTGATAAACTTGATTTAAATGGTAGGTGATTTGGCATATAGTGAAACTTTACAGATGCTTTAGCACTTCTGATTCTAGTGAAAACAAAGTGTCAAAGAATCGCACATGTTCTGGAGTCATGTGGTGGATAGGGGTCTAATGTTAAGAAATACAATGAAAACAATACAGAAAATACTGATATAATGACAATCTTCCTTATGAATGACCTCTCACATCTTAAAGATTCTTCCTAGACTTGTTGCCAAATGCCAATTCATTTCTTCTGGTTATCACAGTATGCACTTTACAATTCTTGTTTGTGAACTGAACCTTACCTTTGTGAACCACTTCTAACTTGTAACTGGATTTTGGTTCTGATTCTGTGCACCTGAGCCCACAAGTTTCAATTCATTCTGACCGACTAAGTCACCTGTACAATCATTTCCTTACATATTGTTATCATCAGTCACTAGTTGTTGCTTCAATTCGTATTAGATAATTGATGCCTCAACTCAAACCCTCATAGTACTGTTAACAAATTAGCTATTGATATAACCATAATTTAAGAAAGAAGCAATCACATATAGACCAGCTTAATTGAGTCGCATAATATGAATTTTTGCTAATTCGTTAAGTAATGTGTGTAAGTTATATTCTGTTATGCTTTTTTAATTTCTATTAAAACAAAATATTTTTTATTTAATAATTTAACTTAACTCATTTCAAAAAAAGGAAAATTACATAAATAGATTTTGTAAGGAAAAAGAGACTCTACTTTTACAAAAACATATGGGATTATTATTTTTTACCCATTCTCATTAAAAATACGCCCTCATGAATATTAAATACGTTTATATTGGTGTTATGGGTATAGCAAGTAACAGGACCCCTCCATTATTGGCGGGTCATAAGCTAAAAAATAAATGGTTAATTTGTGGCATTAGTGGTTGCTTAAAGGCTCATGATTCATGTATATTTGATACAAGATTTCTTACCCCACCTAACCGTTACGTTTGATTACAAATGACCCACTTGGAGTGGTGAAGTTATCCTTTTCGTGACCGAATTAAAAAAAATAATCTACCAAATCTTTATGATCATCTTTTTGGAGTGTTATAACTTTTTAGATATTTTATTTTTTGTGTCTTTGCCATTTTAATTGAAACTTGTGGCCCCTTGCTTCTAATTTGTAGACATACATGGATCACAGAATTTCCTAACCAACTTTTGCAATTGATAATTCTTTTACTTTCCTTTGAAGGCAGGTTTCTAGAAGATTCAAATTGTTGTTTTTATCAGATTTTAGGATACCTTGTAATCTTTTCTCTCCAACATTAATTGTTTCTTTGGAGAGAACTTTTCTAACATTTAATTGTTTTAAAATCACTCATTCCCAACTCTTTTTGATAACTTAAGCTGTTCTTGTTGTATATGTAAATGAATTTAAATCTTTATAACTCATTTACAAGTTTAGTAGGTGATTAGTAGAGAAACCAAACAGGACATCAAGTCATAGCTGTTGGAAATATGGAAAAGTTGAAAATGGTTATTGATAGGCGTTTTGTTTGCATGATTTTAGTAGCCTTTTTATTTAGTTTTTCTAGGTCATTTGTGTTTTTGTGTCCCTAATTCCAAGTATTTTTTCTTTCATTCCGCATTTGTTACTCGGGTGTTTCAAGTTTTTGCAGGAATAGCTGGTTTACAGGTACATACATTCCAAACGCGAAGCATTCGAGGAAGCATTGGATAAATGGAAGGGTTTCAGGCTATGAAAAAGCAGCAAGGTGAAGTCCATAGAAACCCACTGGCCATGGGTTTTTCCCACTGCCAGTGGATCCTGCTGCCCTATAACAAAAACTTGCACAATTTGGGGTCCAGAGAAACCCACTGGCCGTGGGTTTTTCCCACTGCCAGTGGATCTTGCTGCCATGTAGAGGAAATGCATATCTTGGGGTCCAGAAAAACCCACTGGCCGTGGGTTTTTCCCACTGGCCGTGGGTTCCTCTGTTTGAATGCTTAAAAATGTATATTTTGGACCTCCAGTACGATCCACTGGCCGTGGGTTTTTCCCACTGCCAGTGGGTTTTTGCACGCACAGCAGTTCCCTTATTTTAGGGAGCAGTTTCTGAGGAAAAGGGGGACAGTTTTTGAGAGGCGAGGGACGCAGACATTTTGGAACGTTTTTGGAGAGAAAAAGAGGGAGTTTTCACCTGGGATTATTGAGGAAATCAAGACCATAGGCGTTGAAGAACATCATTTGGGCAGAATTCGAAGGGATTCGCAGGCACAAGTGAGAGCTTTGCTTCGTGTTCTTTACTTTCTTCTTGGGTTTTCTCTTTCTCTGTAATTTCTGAATTTGATTCCATCAATGGGCTGTGGTGAATTGAGCATGTGTAGCTAAACTTTATCTTGGGATTAGGGTGTGACAATGCTTATGTATTGAACCTCTTTTGGATTTTTCTGTCTATTAATTCATTGCTTCTATTCAATTTCCATGAACGCGTAATGCTTTTGAATACCTAGAGATAGGGTCAATTGAAATTAAACTCTAAGAGAATCGAAAGGTTAATTAGTTGTTTGAACGCATGAAATTGAACTTAGAATCATAGGTCACGAAAGTGGGTATGACAATTCGAGGTTCAATAGGATTTCACCGTTCTTAACAAGTTCACATAATAAATCGAACGCGGTTCTTTATTATTTGGGCACATTAATGTTACTCTGAGAAGAGGGCTTAATTAAACTCGGAAATCCAACCTTAGAGCGTGAATTAATAGATAGAAAGGTTTTAGGAAAATTAAATACACAGCATAATCATATACCAAATCCCAAGAACTTCACCCTCATTTGTTCTATTTCAATTTCAGAATTCATTTAGTTCTTTCAGATAGCATTTCTTCTTAGCTTTTGTTTTTCTTGATCTTCTACATTGCAATCCTAATTTCACAATTTTCTAGATAATTGAACCACTATGAAAATTTGTACTTGGGCACAATCTCTGTGGGACGATAACTTTTTATTACGCGATACCTCGTGCACTTGCGGGCCTATCAAGTTTTTGGCGCCGTTGCCGGGGAAAAACCCACGGCCCGTGGATTTTTCCCACTGGCCGTGGATTCTCCTGGGCCCAAAAGTGTGAATTTTGAATGCCCTGAGCAGCAACATCCACGGGCCGTGTATATTTCCCACTGGCCGTGGATTTGCCCCCACTTCCTTGCTCTTATATATTGTTTCACGCATAACCCATAGGCATTACATCTCTCTCATTGTTTTGCATTCTCTTCACACCTTCACACATCCTTGCTCTTATATATTGTTTTGTATCCTCTTCACCCACTTCCGCACAGCCCTCCTTCACCCACTCTATATCAACGTAAGTTCCTCCTTCATTCATCATTTTGGGATTCCTTCGTGCTAGTTTGGGGTTTCTTTTCCCTTTGCTTTCTTGGTTGTTTTTTGGGTGTACTTGATTAAGAAAGAGTGTTATATATGTTCTATGTTATTATTTGATAGCAATTCTAATGAGGTTATCTATTAAACTTTTGATTGGGTTTCTTGTGTTCATCATGATTCATTTTTATTTATAGAAACCCAACTTGTGAATTTGCCTCTTGTTTGAGAATCCATGATGCATATTGAACATTTATGGCATTACAATTCATGAGAAAGGTGTGAAAGATGAAATTGGAAGACTTGTGATGCATAGTTCTTGGATTACTTAGTTCATGTTTTATGCCCACCAAGTGTTTGAAAAAAAATGTCTGAACCAGAATTTTTCCTACTAGGCTGCATATTAATGTGTGTTGAGGTGACTATCTTGGTGTTAAACTTGTGCCCACCACGTGTTTGACAATTTGCCCACATCAATTCCTTGTTCTACCTTGTCAATATTTATAGTTTGTTTGATCCTTTTTGGGTTTTCTTATGCCTATCCATCATTGAGTTCCCTTGTTCTTGATATTATTGACACCTTTTGTGCATAAATTTGAATTGGAATTTTAGGTAACCCAAAAACATGTCTTCGGGACGAACCAAGAATGTCTGCAAAAAGAGGAAAAACAAAGGTACGTCATCTAACTATTCTAGTATAGATGGTATTGAATGTACCTCTGATGAACAAAAGATGCGCTTATCTTCTTTGACCTCTAGGGAAATTATCCCTTCTAGGTTCTTTTGCAAGGAATCTTTATTGAAGCTTGGGTTATATGATGACACCTTTAAATTGTGCAAGAATATGGGGTGGGAAGATTTTATTGAATTATATGAGCCCTGTTATGAACGCACCACATTAGAGTTTCTAAGTTCCATTGATATTAAGCCTTGCGATAATGAGTCGACCTGGGAAATCACTTTTAGGCTAAATAACACTGATTATAGGATGGACTTAGCTGATGTGGATGCTATCTACGGTTTTCCATCTGTCCCTGGAGATGCCTCTGCTAAATTAAATGTCGCTCGCATCCCTAGGGATTTTAGGGCCAAGTATTTTTGGTCTAGACTCTCTAAATCTAGGGAGACTTATGACCCATCTTCTACCAAAGCTTCACTCATGCATCACCCTGTCTTTAGATACCTTCGGAGGTTTATGGCCCGATCCATTTTTGGTCGATATGATAGTCCTGGTACTATTAGGGCTGCTGAGCTTTATTTTCTCTATGCCATGATTAATAACATCCCGGTCCACTCTACGAAATGGCTTTTTAGCCAATTCGCTAGGGTAGGAAGGGCTACTACTGGAAGGATTGTCATTGCAGGTTATATAAATCCTATTGCGAGGTATGTGGGGATAGATCTGCAAGAGGATACCTTACTTTGCCAACCCAAGCGGGTTGATATTGAGGAGATGGTTCACATGGGTATGCTTGTATTGGAACGTGGAATTTACTGTTTGGTTATTCCCGGATTTTCTGTGCCTCACCCCTTGCCTGACCCTAGCTTCACTAGCCTGGAGGGCAGTTATCAAGAAATAGGATGATGAAGTTGTCTATTCTTCCATGTTAGTATTCTGCTCAATGGATTTGTAGATTGACCTAGCTTGATTAGGATATCTCTACCCTATAAAATACTATGCTAGAGCTAAGAATAGTTTATTTTTCAGGCCTAGCTTGATTAGGATATTCTCTCCTGGAAAACTCCCAAACATCTGTTGAAATAGTTTATCAGGCCCTCCATTAAAAATTCTCTTTGTTCCTTTGATAAGTGTAGTCACTGTAGCATTAGCTAGATTAGAACCAGTGACGATCCAAATTAGTAAATTAGTAAATTTCTTTGATCCAATGACCCCTTAGTGACTTAGTGAATATATAAATATGTTGAAATTAACAAAATTAGTAAATTTTTTCAGTAGATATGATTTTCTCTCTGACAAAGTGACGATCGACTTCAATATGCTTAGTCCCCTCATGGAATACGATATTCGAGGTAATATGCATGGAAGCCTATTTATCATAGATAAGTAATATCTACGTAACCTCCCCAAGCCTAAGTGGACTGTTCTGAAATAGAGTGAGGACCTGCAATATAGGCTACGAGTCGTTGTGGAAGAGGAGCTAGAGGTGGGGTAGGATAATGTGGGAGTGTTGTTAGATTCGCGAGTCAAGACGTAGAATCTTGGTAAGAAAGAACTTGAGAGAGATGATTGAAGCAATTCAACAAGGTATATCAGTTTTATTTTCTTTCCATTTCTCGATCTCCCCCGCAAGGATTTTGAAAAATCTAGCGTTTGACCTCGCAAACATACTTAATTACTTCATATGTTATTTTAAGAATATTTAATAATGCAAATGTAGTCTCTGTTGCGTCTCTCATAGACTCATTCTCACGTGGATCCCAAGTCTGTATATCACTAAGAAGTCGTTACTGTGTAATCTATAATTTGCTTTACGTGTCTCTCTTTGTTTAGTTTCCTTGCTACTTGTAACTGTCCAACCACTTATTGGTTGTTATGCGGACTAGCACATGTTACGTGTGGTCTCTGATCGTTAATTAAATACACTGTTAACAATCAACTTTGTCATGCAGACCAACACACTTTACGTGTGGTTCGTGTTCGGCCCTCATCAGCTTTGACTTCATCGCTATCTGTCTTTCCCAGGTAATCCCCTAACCCTAACTTTCTGGCTATGTGTGTTGTATCTTTTGAAGTGTATGTATGTTGATTGTTGTTTGTTAGTGGAGAGTAGAGCTCATTAGGCGATGGTTTTGTGTGCTGATAACATGATTTTTTATGCATATGCAATATTATTTGTTAGTGGAGAGCAGAGCTCATTAGGCATTGGTTTTGTGTGCTGATAACATGATTTATGATGCATGTGTAATGTTGTTTGTTAGTAGAGAGTACATCTCATTAGGCATTGATTTTATGTATTAATAACATGATTTGGTGTTCATAACTCTGAATATCATATACAATGCGTATGATATGTTTATTTAGCTATACTGGGAAGTTTTCTGTATGTAACAGGCCATTTCTAATTTTGGGAAATGTCTAGTTTACAGGGGAGACGCTGTCAAAATTTCGGCAGGCTCCCTTTCTTAGGGAACTTAAAAAATGAAACTCAACTTTAATAATGTAGGGTTTAGTCGTGTGTGTACCCATTAGATTCCCGTTCAAGTTTCAAAACAACCGACTGATGTACCGTGTTGTGTTGGATCTTGAATTGTCCCGGATGGACAGTTTGGTATGAATTTGTAACCAGTAGGGCGTAACCCATCAATGTTGTATGTGGTCTACCTTGAGACGTTGAATGTTCATTTGAAATTCCGGTTTTGGTGTTTCGTATCGTTCCCAGGGTGCATGACTGCGTGCGGTGTTTCATACCGTACGTATCTCTGTGTACTCGGGGACCAATACGATATGCTGCCAAAATTTCAAATAAACATCAACGACACAAGATAGACCACATACAATATCGATGGGTTACGGATGGTTGCATATTCATCCTGAATGGGATAGGGCCCTACCAATTTGCAACATCAAAGAGATAGAGTGATTCACAACCGATTAGCAAATCATATTTGAAAATGTAAAGTAACAGAAATCGTGCTTGTTAGATTTTGTAAATGGAGGTACCGGCAAATCGGTGATGGATGTACAACCGACTAGATCGCAGTCGGCGAGTGACTCAGGAGTTTATGATGGGGCTATTGGAGTTCATTCCGTTCGCTACGGCAAACACGCCTGGATTTAAAGTGACTCAGAAGATTCGTTGTCCGTGCTCAAGGTGCAAATGCATGAGTTTTGAATACGCGGATGATGTGATGTGCCACCTAACTAAGAAAGGGTTCATGGAAACATACCACTGCTAGTACAACCATGGTGAGCAGTTACCGCGAAGACCATCAGACGTAACCGTGCAACAGTCTTACTACGAGGTTAGAGGAAACAGGGATACGTACAACAACATAGAACAAATGGTGATGGATCATGTTGGACCCTCCACCGGGCGTATGCTGGAACATGATGACCAAGGAACTCATGGAGACTCTGACAATGTAGAGGAGGATCCTAATCTGGAGGTTAAGAGATTTTATGATTTGTTAGCGGCGGCTCAGACTCCATTGTGGGACGGGTGCAACAGTCACACTGAGTTATCCGCCTCCCTAGCTGCTTTAAGCCTAAAGGCAGATTATAATCTTTCTGGAGGTTATTTTAATAGGATGGTCAATCTGATGGGTTCCACTATGCCTAGTAATCATCGAATACCAACAAACCTGTACCATGCTAAGAAACAAGTGGCAAACTTGGGGTTGGGTTGTGTGAAGATAGAGTGTTGTGTTGGCAGATGTATGCTGTTCAGAAATGAGTTTGCAGATAAAAGTGTCACAAAATGTCTGCATTGTAATGAGGAACGCTACAAAATCGTTAAAAGGAGAGGGAAGGTAACCCGGACGGCCAGGAAGAAAATGTGGTACTTCCCTGTAACACCGCGTCTTCAACGCCTGTATGTCTCATTGTCCACGGCAAAACACATGCGTTGGCATGCTCTAAACCAAACACAAGAGGGGTTTCTTTGCCATCCTTCCGACGGGAAAGCATGGAAGTGTTTGGATGAGCTATATCCGGACTTTTTTGGCGAGCCGCGCAATGTAAGACTTGGCTTATGTACTGATGGGTTTAACCCGTTCGGTCAATACGGAAGAGCTTACTCCTGTTGGCCAGTCATACTGACCCCATACAATCTGCCTCCTGATATGTGTATGAAGAGGGAGGTGATGTTTCTATCTATACTGGTTCCAGGACCCAAAAATCCAAAGGCGAACATAGACGTGTTTTTGCAACCGTTGGTGGAAGAGTTATCACAATTATGGGATGTCAGGGTAATGACATACGATGCGTCTTTGAAGACCAATTTTATGATGCGTGCTGTTTTGCTGTGGACTATTAACGACTTCCCGGCCTATGGTATGCTTTCTGGATGGTCAACGTCTGGGAAGCTTGCTTTCCCTGTATGCATAGAACATACCAGGGGGAATCACTCCCTGTTAGTGCCAAGACAAGTTTCTTTGACTGTCATAGAAAGTTTCTACCGTTGGATCACCCGTTTAGGAGAAACAAAACCGCTTTTAAGAAGAACAAGGTTGTTAATGAACCTCCACCCCGTAGGTTATCTGGTGCACGGGTTTGGCAGAGGGTCGAAGAGTATCCTTACATCTGGGACAAGAGTGTTAAGGAGTTTACGGGTTATGGTAAGGAACACCACTGGGTGAAGCAGAGTGTCTTGTGGGATTTGCCATATTGGAAAGACTTGTTGTTAAGACACAACATTGATGTCATGTACACTGAACGTAATGTTTTCATGAATATTTTTGACACTGTTATGGACATCAAAGGGAGAACAAAGGACAACGAGAAGAGTCGTCTAGACCTTCCGATTTGGTGTTCTAGGAAGGAGTTGGAGTTGAGGGATACGGGACGTGGAAGAATGTTTAAACCCCATGCAAAATATGCTTTAACTAGACCACAACAGATTGCTGTGTGTATTTGGATGAATGGGTTGACCCTGCCTAACGGATTCGCTTCTAACTTGAGTAGATGTGTCGACGTGAAGGATGGCAGGGTGTTTGGCATGAAAAGTCATGATTGCCATATGTTTATGCAACAACTACTCCCGTACGCATTTCATGCCTTACTGAAGCCTATTTGGAAACCGTTGGTGGAGTTGAGTCACTTCTTTAAGGAGTTGACGGCTACTTCGTTGACTATGGAGAAACTTGTGAAGATGGAAGAAACTATCCCGGTATTGATTTGTAAGTTGGAGCAGATTTTCCCACCAAGTTTTTTTGACTCGATAGAGCATTTGTCTATCCATCTACCGTATGAGGCCTTGGTTGGTGGCCCGGTGCAGTATCGTTGGATGTATCCATTCAAAAGGTGAACGCCAGAACTCTTTAATTTCCTTGAAAACACTTCTTATAATAGAATTTTCTAACTTAACACTTGTTAATGATGTTGAAGATTCTTACACTCTTTAAAAGATAAAGTGTCGAACAAAGCCTGCGTTGAAGCATCAATTTGTGAGGCATACTTAGTTGAAGAAATGACAACCTTTGCTTCTTTCTATTTTCCGACGGAGATAGAAACTAGAATGAGTAGAATTCCCCGTAATCTTGGGGTAGCCAGCCACACAGGGTTTGATGAACAAACAGCGATTTTCAACTAACCTGGTCACCCGGGGGGCAAGCTCACAAAATGTTACATTGATGAGAAAGATCGAAAGGCGGCTCACTTGTACATTCTTCTAAATTGCCCAGAAGTGGAACCCTTTATTGAGTAAGTCATAGAAGTTATATGTTACTTTCTAAACGTAGCTTTTATAGTATCTAAATTTGTTTCCTTTGAATAGCTTATATACAGATATGCTAAAACTTGAGCAAAATGATTTAACTGATGACCAAATTCATAGTGAGGTGTCATCCAAGTTCGTTGGTTGGTTCGCGCAACACGTAAGACCCGTATACCAAGTGTTTTTAAGCCAATTTGCTTCTAACTCCCGGTATCTAATGATGACCTACTTGTTATGTTGTACATAGATACAAGACCCTAACAACCATATTGAAGATTCTTTACTCCAAGCCCTTTCTTGGGGGCCGGTGAAAACTGTTAAAAAATGGCCTATTTACTACGTAAATGGCTACAAGTTTAATATTCTTCAATGGAGTGAAGGGATGCGCACCCATAACTACGAGGTTTGTGTTAAAGGCACCGCCGGACAGTTAGAAGAAGACTTTTATAAAGTGCTGACGGAGATTGTTGAAGTTTCGTTCTCTGGACGACTAAGAAGAGATATTGTTCTATTCAAATGTGATTGGTTCGACAACACAATCGGTGTTGGAACAAAGGTTGACAACAACTATGGCTTAGTTGAGGTCAAGAAGAATGATAGATATAAAGGGTTTGATCCCTTCATTTTTGCCCAACAAGCTGAGCAGGTTTATTACACCGACTTCCCGGGAGGACATCGGGATTGGTATGCAGTAATCAAGGCCAAGGCCCGAAGTCAGATCACTGACAATGTCTCCAACGAGGTCGATGACGCTTATCAGCTTGCACCACACGAGCTCAACGATGCCAATTTGTTGTTCAACATTGATCCAGCCATAATGGATGAGACACTCGCCACTACGGGGGGTGAACACATTGACAAAGAGCTTATCTCTCGATCAAAACGGTCTAGGGCTGATCTTGATACTGACGAAGTTGTTCAAACAGATAACCACAGTGACACTGAAAGTAAGGGGGAATTTGAAACTGAAACAGACACAGAGTATGTAGTTCTTAAACATATATACATAGGTTGTAACATCCTGAATTTTAAAATAGAGAATTAATTACCAGAATAAATATTAGAAATTGGAATAGGGAGTATTTAATGCCCCAAACTATTGAGAATAATTAAATTCAGATTTTGGGAATTTTTGGTAATTTTTGGAGACCGGTTAAACTGAAATTAAGCCCGGTTGAGATATGGGTGTCAGACCAAGTATCTCGGAATGAGATGATATTGGTCAGGGCTGTAGAGAATAATATTGGGAATCCGAATATGTATTCAGAATAATTTTCAGATGATGTATTGAGCCCAAACAAAGAGCCTGTTTGTGGAAAAACGATAAAGCCTTAATGAATGAGAGTTAAAATAAAATATAAACTCTTTTCTTCTCCCTCTCATTCTCTCGTGTATTCTTTCCCTCTTAAGCAAACACTTCTCTTCCTATTTCTTCATACCTCACTCATCATCTTCTCCTCCTTTCCCTTCAAAAATCCACAAGTGTGGTGTGTGCCATCTCCTCTTCCATTTTCGTTTGGAGGAGCTTGAAGGAAGCTTGGGGCTTTGATTTCCTCTCCTCTTTCCTCCTTATTTTTGTAGCTCTCTCTCTCTTGTGAACCCATTTTCGTTTTTGGGTTTTGAGGTAAGCATTCCCATATTTTGCTAAGGTTTTGGGTTAAGAGTATGTGGTGTTATGTATTTTGGGAACCAAGCATGTGAATGGATGTTCATTTAAGGCATTTAATGCAAGAGTTTAATGTGGGTTTCTATGAGAGTAAGGTTTCTTTGAAAAGTAATAAAGTGGATGCATTTATGGTTGAAAAGAGAAGAATATTTATGAAGGTGGTTGGAAATTTTATGAAACCCTAACTTCATAAATTTAAGGGAAAATGTATATGGAGGTTGATGAACATTTATTGTGAGTAATAAATGTGAGGTATGATGAATAAAGGTCATTAGTGAAGGTAATTTGTTGGTGGAAGTCATTAATGGAGAAACCCATGAAAGGGTTGGTTGTTGAGTACATAATAATAAATGGTAGCACCTAACCCATGGTGGTTATGGTGGATAAAATGGAATAAAGGAGTTTTAAGAGTTGAAATAATATAAACATCAAGTTATTGATATATGTATAAGTGTTTGAGCCTTAATGGGTAAATAGAAAATTGATTGTGTAATGTGTTGTGATGTAGGAAGTGACCCCATTGACGAAGCGGGACCATCAAACCTCATTGATCACTACTTTACTTGAGGTAGGAGGGGGTAACTTTTCTAAATGCATGATTTCATCCATTGGTGATGTGAAAATATGTATATATATGATTATTTTGATGATTGTTGAATGGATGATGTGAAAATGTTATGATTTGAATGCATTTAGAATGATGATTGTTGTGTGGCATTGTGTTTGGGATAAACTTAATGATGTGGTAATATTATGTTAATGAAGTATGATGACGGTTTGTAACCATATGTGGATTGAGATTGTGATGTGAATATCCCAGATATGTGTGTATGAGTTATGGAATGTGTATGCCACTAACTATTGATGAGAATAAGTTTAAAAGAGAATTGGGATTGGATAAGAATGATGAGAATATTGAAATCCACTAAGTGGTGATGGTGAATGATTGAATGTGGAGTGGCATCTAGGATGCATAGTGTGAGGATGCACTTGATTTGCATTTGCATTGCATCCATGGCATATCATAGCTGTCTATGTGGAATATTAGGGGGTTCCACTAGGCGGGCCCAGTGGGAGGGCGGCTCAGTGCACGAGCGTATTGTGATTTTTTCCCCTGTGACTCGGTGTATGAGTCACGAAGCTGTCCATAGTTTGGTGACGAGGCACCCTATGTGGCGGGCCCAGTGGGCGGGCGGCTCAATGGTGAGCGAGTTTACCTCGGTGTCCGACGGGACACGGCTCTCTCGATGTGTGTTCGGGAGGGGCCCGTAGCACTTGTGGTATTTGAGGCCACGATGTTGATCCGCAAGTCACAGTGTGACTAGTGCTACAAATGGGCGAGAGCGGTTTGGTACCAGTAAAATTATGAAGATATAAGCATGCTTGAATTGAGATATATGTGTACACAATTTTTCTACTGCAGTAGGGGCATAGTAGCACACCTATGCTTGTCCCACAATTGAATTGATATGGTATTTTTCCCACAGTCGGATCCGCATTGTTTTGATGAGAAATTCTTGTGCATATGCATTAGCTTTAAGAGCATCTGCATATAGCTGGAGATATGCCTAGTTGAAAGCCCATGGTGGCAACGGATGAATGTTAATTAAAAAGGGGAAAGAGTTGAATACTAACCCGATGTGTGTGTTTGGCAAATCCAAATGATTGATATCATGAATGTATACTTGAAATTGTAAGATATATTGTGTATAATGTATGATGTGGTGTGATGATTGATAATTGTGCAAGTATACATGTATTTCATCATAATGTATGACTTTAATTCATTTGGATTATGTTACTCACCTCCCCGTTGCCATTTTTAAGGTTGATATAGGTGTGACTTAAATCCTACAGCTTTTGGAGGCTTGAGTATGGAAAGAGGTAAATATGGATAGGAATATGTAAGCCTTGGCCGGCATAAATTCTGTTTTGTAGAGTATATGGTGTTTATATACTCGTTTTTGTAATGGTTTATAATTTTGGAGGTCATGGGAGAAAATTGGACATGTGTGTGTAAGGCCAATTTTCATTCATGACCTAAATGATGTAAAGGACAAAGTCATGAGGCTTGATGATGTTGAATTTGATGTGTGGATGATGAAAATTTATGAGTTATAGCTCCTTTGTGATATGTGCTTTGAGAGGCCAATTTTTGGGTGATTAACTCAATATTGGTTGATATTGATATGGATATGTTGATTCAGCTTACCATATTGAGGAATGAATATTAATTATGAAATTTCTTGGCCAATTGATGACAATAGTGTGCATGTTGTTTGATTGATTGATTAATTTGTAGAGCTCTCATATGGAGTTCATGCATAATTGAGCAACCAATAGGGTCAAGATGAGTTTTATGAGTTTTGGATAGTGTGTGGTGGTTCCAATAGCTTAAATACATGAATTGTGACTTATAGGAACTGGAGCGGGTCAATTCCATTGAGAATAGACCCCTATGTTACTCAAAAAGGCTCAAGAATGGACAAAACGCATTTATTTGCATAACTTTCACATTTTTGAGAATTTTTGGGTGAGGCCGGTGGCCACACGTCACAATTGGTGTATTTTAGTTGGTGTCAAAATTTGGTAGCGTTTGGAGTTGATATGAAAAAGTTAGGGGGGTTAGAAGTCCAAAAATAAGGCTTTTTCTGCATAAAACAGCAACTGTGCTGTCTCGAATCGATTCGAGGATCTCTGAATCGATTCGAGCGCTGCTGTTTTCACTGTTTTTGGTTCCAGGAAGGCCTGAATCGATTCATACGATCTTGAATCGATTCTAGGACCTCTGTTTGTATAAATTTGTGTTCCAGAAGCATCTGAATCGATTCATACAAGCTTGAATCGATTCAAGGGGTCCTGTTTTCACTGTTTTGCACTCCAGAATCATTTGAATCGATTCATGGGGTGTTTGAATCGATTCATGGCCCTGTTTTCACACCTTTTCCTCTGTTTTGGGGTATCATTGGTATTGTTTGACTATAATATGATGGTACCATGACCTACACGCATAATTAATACATTCTATCAAATTAATAGACCATCCTTCGACTTCCTACCACTCCCTTTCATTTTCTTAATGTAATTGTACACTTCCGCTACTTCTTGTTGATGATCATGAGATTGATCATCCAAGATTCACTCTTTGACTTAATTGTTCACCTTCTCATATCTTCATATATGAGATAGGTTATTAAAATAGGTCCAGGGGTTTGGTGAAAAATACTTCACCACTTTAATTATTTGATTTATTAATATTTTCAAAGACGCGAAAAATTTTCCCCTATTTTAATTGGGGGTTCGGGGCGTCTCAACCTGGTATCAGAGCATTCATTGCTCTTGATATGATTATAAATGATGTTGTCTATGTATATATTGCTTATGGCTGATTGATTTGTGAATTATATGGATGAGTTATGAAGGTAGTTATTGAAATGAGATTATTAAATGATTGTTGTTAAGCCCGGCCAGGCAATTCCTTTCTCATATTTACCTTCGAATTGTGAAATACATTATGATGATACTTATGTCAATGAGGTTAATGATGAATGATATGTATGCACACTGAGTGAAGAAACCTTAAGTTTCTAATTATGTCTATGTTGTTGTATATAGATTGAGTGATGGCGTATAGGCGCAATCCTGATACAATTGCTATGATTGAGGCCTTCAATCGCTTTGCTGACATACTTGCACAGCAACAACAACCTGTTGGTCAACCGAATCAAGGCCTTGACCAATTTCTTAAGCGGAAGCCTTCTGAATTTCATGGAGGCTATAAACCAGAAGATGCTCATGTCTGGATCCGTGACTTGGAGCGGATATTCGCTAGTATGGAGTGCACCGAAACTCAGAAAGTAGAGTATGCGGTGTTTATGGTTCGGAATGAGGCCGAATCTTGGTGGATCCTTACCCGTGGGCGTATGACTGCTACCCACACTCCTTTGACTTGGGAGAATTTCAAAGCTGAATTTCTTAAGAAATATTTTCCTGCAAGTTACAAAAACAAGAAAGAGCTTGAATTCATGGAACTCAAGCAAGGTGGCATGTCGGTTGAGGAGTATGCTCTGAAATTTGAAGAGCTATGTGTGTTTTATCCTCCCTTTCAGCAAGAGGGCACTGAAACTTCGAAATGTGTTAAGTTTGAAAATGGACTACGCCAAGAAATCAAGAAGGCAATTCGTCACCAAGAGATTAGGAGCTTCCCTACTCTTGTGGATAAGTGTAGAATTTTCGAAGAGAATGATATTGCTCCAAGGAGTTACTCGGGGCATGATTACAAGCTGAAAGGCCAATCTTCTAGCTTCAAGAAGAAAGGCAACTTTAAGAACAATAGACGATTTGTGCGTGGGTCCTCTTCTTTTAGAGGTGGACGAGGTGGTGGAAGGCATGGTGCAGTTGGTGGCCGAGGTGATGGCCAAGGACTTCGTTGTTTCAAATGTGGTGGAAATCATTTGGCTAGAGATTGCAATCATGAAGAAACAGTGGTGTGCTATAGATGCAACCAACCGGGGCATATCCGCCCTGATTGTCCTTTGAATGTTGCAGATGTTGTGCCACGTGATAATGCAAACCGTGGAGGCTATGGTGCTTTTAGAGGCCGTGGTCGTGGAAACGGTAATGGTGGAAGAAATGGAAACCGAAATGGTGGTAACGGCCGTGGTAATGGAAACGGCCGAGGTAATGCTAATGGTGGTCGGAATGGCCCAAATCGTGGTGTTAATCAACAAATGGCTGGAAGAGTCTTTGCCGTGACCGGTGAAGAAGCTGCACAAGCTGAAGACCTTGTCCAAAGTGAGTGCCAAATATATGGTAATGTTGTTAATGTGATATTTGATTCGGGTGCTACGCACTCTTTTATTTCTGAAGAATGTGTGAGGCGCCTGCGAGTGCCTGTGAGTATGATGAAAGGTGCAATATTGGTGACTACACCGACTGGTGCTTGCTTAAGATCGGTGACTCGATGTGATAATGTCGAGATGGACTTGAAGGGTAGAAAATTTGTTGTATCCTTCGTGTGTTTACCTATGAAAGACCTGGATGTTATTCTAGGCATGGATTGGTTGTCCGCTAACAAGGTTTTGGTAGATTGTCATAGCAAGACAGTGATTTTCCCAACCTCTAATACTGAAGGCTTTAATGCGCGAGGTATCTCTCAACTTCTCATGATGTTCTGTTTGGTTGATGGGAATGGTGTTTCCCAATCTGGTGGAATTCCTATTGTTTCGGAATTTCCCGATGTGTTTCCGGAAGAAATTCCCGGATTACCTCCTCCACGAGAAGTGGAATTTGCTATTGATCTTATTCCGGGTGCAGAACCTGTTTCCCGAGCACCTTATCGAATGTCTCCTGTAGAGTTAACAGAATTGAAGAAGCAAGTGGGAGAATTACTTGAACGGGAGTTCATTCGCCCAAGTGTGTCTCCTTGGGGTGCTCCCGTATTGCTAGTGAAGAAGAAAGATGGGAGCATGAGATTGTGCGTTGATTATCGCCAACTCAACAAACTGACCATTAAAAATAAATACCCTCTTCCGCGTATTGACGATCTTTTGGATCAATTGAAGGGTGCTGTTGTGTTTTCGAAGATTGATTTGCGTTCTGGATATCATCAAATTCGGGTGAAGGCCGAAGATATTCCCAAAACTGCTTTTCGAACGCGATATGGACACTATGAGTACGTAGTGATGCCATTTGGTGTGACGAATGCCCCTGCGATTTTCATGAGCTACATGAATCGCATCTTCCATGAATATCTCGATCAATTTGTCGTGGTGTTTATTGATGATATTTTGGTGTATTCAAGGAGTCATGAAGAGCATGAAAGACATCTTCGTTTGGTGTTGACGATCCTTCGCGAAAAGGAGTTGTATGCGAAGCTCTCTAAGTATGAATTTTGGCTGTCTGAGGTCCAATTTCTTGGACATGTTATTTCAAATGATGGAGTCGCGGTGGATAGATCTAAAGTTGAAGCTGTGATGGCTTGGGAAAGACCAACGTCCGTGACGGAGATAAGGAGTTTTCTTGGTCTTGCCGGTTACTACCGGAGATTTATTGAAGGGTTTTCCCGTTTGGCTTTACCATGAACAAAGTTGACTCGGAAGAATCACTCTTTTGTGTGGACCCGTGAATGTGAAGAGAGTTTCCAAGAGTTGAAGTTAAGGCTTACTACCGCCCCGGTGTTGGCATTGTCCGACTTAATGGATGAATTTGTGGTATATTGCGATGCATCTAAGCTTGGTCTTGGGTGTGTATTGATGCAAAAGGAGCGTGTGATAGCCTATGCATCGAGGCAGTTGCGACCGCATGAGGTTAATTACCCCACACATGATCTTGAATTGGCGGCGGTGGTTTTTGCATTGAAGTTGTGGCGACACTACTTGTATGGCTCCAAGTTTGTAGTCTTTAGTGATCATAAGAGCCTTAAGTACTTATTTGACCAGAAGGAATTGAATATGCGCCAAAGGCGGTGGATGGAGTTCCTAAAAGACTATGAATTTGAATTGAAGTATCACCCCGGTAAGGCAAATGTAGTTGCTGATGCATTGAGCAGGAAGTCATTACATGTTTCCATGATGATGGCAAAGGAAATGGAGTTGATTGAACAATTTAGAGATTTGAATGTGGGCGTGGAGACTTACACTTCCAAGAAAATGGTGTTGGAGATGTTGAAGGTTGCAAATGAATTTCTTGAATATGTGAAGACGCAACAACCCAATGATGAGTATTTGATTGAGATGAAAAAGACCCAAGAAAAAGGGAAGAATTTGTTCATAGAAGAAGGTCGAGATGGCATTTGGCGTGTTAGAGGCCGAATTTATGTTCCCTCAAGCGATGATATAAGGAAACGTGTACTTGAGGAAGCTCACAAAAGCATATTGAGTATTCATCCAGGTTCCACTAAGATGTATCAAGATTTGAAGAAGAATTTCTGGTGGCCTGGTATGAAACGTGATGTGGCGAATTTTGTAGCATCTTGCCTTGTGTGTCAAAAGGCTAAGGTCGAACATCAGAGACCATCTGGTTATTTGAGACCGTTGGAGATCCCTGTCTGGAAATGGGATAGTATAGCTATGGACTTTGTTTCTGGACTACCCAGAACTCGTGCTGGGAACGATGCTATATGGGTGATTGTAGATCGGTTGACAAAATGTGCTCACTTCTTACCTATTAATATGAAGAGTCCTTTGGAGAAATTGGCACAAATATACATCAAGGAGATTGTTAAACTACATGGTGTTCCGTCCAGCATTATATCCGACCGTGATCCTCGTTTTACTTCTCGGTTTTGGGGACGTTTGCATGATGAGCTCGGTTCTAAGTTGAAGCTTAGTTCCGCTTATCACCCTCAAACTGATGGGCAATCGGAGAGAACTATACAAAGCTTGGAGGATCTATTGAGAGCTTGTGTTCTTGAGCACGGTGGATGTTGGGAGAGATTCCTCCCATTGATTGAATTTACGTACAATAACAGCTTCCATTCCAGTATTGGTATGGCACCTTATGAGGCGTTGTATGGAAGGAAGTGTAGAACTCCCTTGTGTTGGCTGGAAGTTGGAGAAAACTTGGCTTTAGGGCCGGAGATCATTCAGGAAACTACAGAGCAAATTAAGAAGATACAAGAGAATATGAAGATTGCTCAAGATAGGCAGAAAAGTTATTATGACAAGAGACATAAACCCCTGGAGTTTCAAGTGGGTGACCATGTATTTTTAAAGGTCTCGCGTGAAAAAGGCATTGGAAGGGCGTTGAAGAGTGGGAAATTGAGCCCTAGATTTATCGGACCTTACGAGGTGTTAGAGCGGATTGGTGAGGTTGCTTATAGGATAGCACTCCCTCCGCATCTTGCTAATCTACACAACGTGTTTCATGTCTCACAGTTGAGAAGATATGTTTATGATCCACTACACGTGATCCCTATGGACGAGATTGAGGTGCGAGATGACCTATCTGTTTCTCCTGTTTCTGTTCGCATTGTCGGACATTCCGTGAAGAAATTGCGGAACAAGTTGGTACCTTTGGTGGAGGTCGCTTTGAAACATGGAAATACTGAAACGTTCACGTGGGAACGCGAAGACGATATCAGAGAACGGTATCCCGATGCATTTAAATCCGGTAAGTTAAATTTCGGGGACGAAATTTTCTTTTTGGTGGGGTGAATTGTAAAATCCTGAATTTTAAAATAGAGAATTAATTACCGGAATAAATATTAGAAATTGGAATAGGGAGTATTTAATGCCCCAAACTATTGAGAATAATTAAATTCAGATTTTGGGAATTTTTGGTAATTTTTGGAGACCGGTTAAACTGAAATTAAGCCCGGTTGAGATATGGGTGTCAGACCAAGTATCTCGGAATGAGATGATATTGGTCAGGGCTGTAGAGAATAATATTGGGAATCCGAATATGTATTCAGAATAATTTTCAGATGATGTATTGAGCCCAAACAAAGAGCCTGTTTGTGGAAAAACGATAAAGCCTTAATGAATGAGAGTTAAAATAAAATATAAACTCTTTTCTTCTCCCTCTCATTCTCTCGTGTATTCTTTCCCTCTTAAGCAAACACTTCTCTTCCTCTTTCTTCATACCTCACTCATCATCTTCTCCTCCTTTCCCTTCAAAAATCCACAAGTGTGGTGTGTGCCATCTCCTCTTCCATTTTCGTTTGGAGGAGCTTGAAGGAAGCTTGGGGCTTTGATTTCCTCTCCTCTTTCCTCCTTATTTTTGCAGCTCTCTCTCTCTTGTGAACCCATTTTCGTTTTTGGGTTTTGAGGTAAGCATTCCCATATTTTGCTAAGGTTTTGGGTTAAGAGTATGTGGTGTTATGTATTTTGGGAACCAAGCATGTGAATGGATGTTCATTTAAGGCATTTAATGCAAGAGTTTAATGTGGGTTTCTATGAGAGTAAGGTTTCTTTGAAAAGTAATAAAGTGGATGCATTTATGGTTGAAAAGAGAAGAATATTTATGAAGGTGGTTGGAAATTTTATGAAACCCTAACTTTATAAATTTAAGGGAAAATGTATATGGAGGTTGATGAACATTTATTGTGAGTAATAAATGTGAGGTATGATGAATAAAGGTCATTAGTGAAGGTAATTTGTTGGTGGAAGTCATTAATGGAGAAACCCATGAAAGGGTTGGTTGTTGAGTACATAATAATAAATGGTAGCACCTAACCCATGGTGGTTATGGTGGATAAAATGGAATAAAGGAGTTTTAAGAGTTGAAATAATATAAACATCAAGTTATTGATATATGTATAAGTGTTTGAGCCTTAATGGGTAAATAGAAAATTGATTGTGTAATGTGTTGTGATGTAGGAAGTGACCCCATTGACGAAGCGGGACCATCAAACCGCATTGATCACTACTTCACTTGAGGTAGGAGGGGGTAACTTTTCTAAATGCATGATTTCATCCATTGGTGATGTGAAAATATGTATATATATGATTATTTTGATGATTGTTGAATGGATGATGTGAAAATGTTATGATTTGAATGCATTTAGAATGATGATTGTTGTGTGGCATTGTGTTTGGGATAAACTTAATGATGTGGTAATATTATGTTAATGAAGTATGATGACGGTTTGTAACCATATATGGATTGAGATTGTGATGTGAATATCCCAGATATGTGTGTATGAGTTATGGAATGTGTATGCCACTAACTATTGATGAGAATAAGTTTAAAAGAGAATTGGGATTGGATAAGAATGATGAGAATATTGAAATCCACTAAGTGGTGATGGTGAATGATTGAATGTGGAGTGGCATCTAGGATGCATAGTGTGAGGATGCACTTGATTTGCATTTGCATTGCATCCATGGCATATCATAGCTGTCTATGTGGAATATTAGGGGGTTCCACTAGGCGGGCCCAGTGGGAGGGCGGCTCAGTGCACGAGCGTATTGTGATTTTTTCCCCTGTGACTCGGTGTATGAGTCACGAAGCTGTCCATAGTTTGGTGACGAGGCACCCTATGTGGCGGGCCCAGTGGGCGGGCGGCTCAATGGTGAGCGAGTTTACCTCGGTGTCCGACGGGACACGGCTCTCTCGATGTGTGTTCGGGAGGGGCCCGTAGCACTTGTGGTATTTGAGGCCACGATGTTGATCCGCAAGTCACAGTGTGACTAGTGCTACAAATGGGCGAGAGCGGTTTGGTACCAGTAAAATTATGAAGATATAAGCATGCTTGAATTGAGATATATGTGTACACAATTTTTCTACTGCAGTAGGGGCATAGTAGCACACCTATGCTTGTCCCACAATTGAATTGATATGGTATTTTTCCCACAGTCGGATCCGCATTGTTTTGATGAGAAATTCTTGTGCATATGCATTAGCTTTAAGAGCATCTGCATATAGCTGGAGATATGCCTAGTTGAAAGCCCATGGTGGCAACGGATGAATGTTAATTAAAAAGGGGAAAGAGTTGAATACTAACCCGATGTGTGTGTTTGGCAAATCCAAATGATTGATATCGTGAATGTATACTTGAAATTGTAAGATATATTGTGTATAATGTATGATGTGGTGTGATGATTGATAATTGTGCAAGTATACATGTATTTCATCATAATGTATGACTTTAATTCATTTGGATTATGTTACTCACCTCCCCGTTGCCATTTTTAAGGTTGATGTAGGTGTGACTTAAATCCTACAGCTTTTGGAGGCTTGAGTATGGAAAGAGGTAAATATGGATAGGAATATGTAAGCCTTGGCCGGCATAAATTCTGTTTTGTAGAGTATATGGTGTTTATATACTCGTTTTTGTAATGGTTTATAATTTTGGAGGTCATGGGAGAAAATTGGACATGTGTGTGTAAGGCCAATTTTCATTCATGACCTAAATGATGTAAAGGACAAAGTCATGAGGCTTGATGATGTTGAATTTGATGTATGGATGATGAAAATTTATGAGTTATAGCTCCTTTGTGATATGTGCTTTGAGAGGCCAATTTTTGGGTGATTAACTCAATATTGGTTGATATTGATATGGATATGTTGATTCAGCTTACCATATTGAGGAATGAATATTAATTATGAAATTTCTTGGCCAATTGATGACAATAGTGTGCATGTTGTTTGATTGATTGATTAATTTGTAGAGCTCTCATATGGAGTTCATGCATAATTGAGCAACCAATAGGGTCAAGATGAGTTTTATGAGTTTTGGATAGTGTGTGGTGGTTCCAATAGCTTAAATACATGAATTGTGACTTATAGGAACTGGAGCGGGTCAATTCCATTGAGAATAGACCCCTATGTTACTCAAAAAGGCTCAAGAATGGACAAAACGCATTTATTTGCATAACTTTCACATTTTTGAGAATTTTTGGGTGAGGCCGGTGGCCACACGTCACAATTGGTGTATTTTAGTTGGTGTCAAAATTTGGTAGCGTTTGGAGTTGATATGAAAAAGTTAGGGGGGTTAGAAGTCCAAAAATAAGGCTTTTTCTGCATAAAACAGCAACTGTGCTGTCTCGAATCGATTCGAGGATCTCTGAATCGATTCGAGCGCTGCTGTTTTCACTGTTTTTGGTTCCAGGAAGGCCTGAATCGATTCATACGATCTTGAATTGATTCTAGGACCTCTGTTTGTATAAATTTGTGTTCCAGAAGCATCTGAATCGATTCATACAAGCTTGAATCGATTCAAGGGGTCCTGTTTTCACTGTTTTGCACTCCAGAATCATTTGAATCGATTCATGGGGTGTTTGAATCGATTCATGGCCCTGTTTTCACACCTTTTCCTCTGTTTTGGGGTATCATTGGTATTGTTTGACTATAATATGATGGTACCATGACCTACACGCATAATTAATACATTCTATCAAATTAATAGACCATCCTTCGACTTCCTACCACTCCCTTTCATTTTCTTAATGTAATTGTACACTTCCGCTACTTCTTGTTGATGATCATGAGATTGATCATCCAAGATTCACTCTTTGACTTAATTGTTCACCTTCTCATATCTTCATATATGAGATAGGTTATTAAAATAGGTCCAGGGGTTTGGTGAAAAATACTTCACCACTTTAATTATTTGATTTATTAATATTTTCAAAGACGCGAAAAATTTTCCCCTATTTTAATTGGGGGTTCGGGGCGTCTCATAGGTTTATATATATCCTGAGACTAACCTTTCTTTTCATGATTTTATCCATAGATGACGGGACGTCGACTGCCCTTCAGTAGGGGTGGTGGGTCCAGGACCCTGGCATCCCGTCTGGGGACTCCCACCCCTGGGCAGGAGACCACTCCATCACCACCACAGCGGACCACTCCATCACCAGGGCAGGAGACCACTCCATCACCACCACCCCGGACCACACCATCACCACTACAGCAGACCACTCTATCACCACCACTACAGCAGACCACCCCATCACCCCCACACCTGACCACCCCAGAGCAGACTCCTGGAGTTGGTGGCTTGGAGGACCATGGCCATCAGGCCACCCAACCTCCGGCATCCCCTCTGCCCATGTTGGTACCCGTGCCGGCCGGAGACGAGTAAGTGACTAAAACTCAAATACTTTTATATTATTTGTATGGTACTTTATATTAAACTTTAGTGGAAAGACTTGTTGGTTTATTGTATGTTACTTTAATTAGTACTTGTATAGATTGAATTGTACTGGGCACTCTTCTGTTTGTAACAGGGTAACTATTTAAACTTGGAAATGTTACATTTACAGGGGAGACTCTGCCGGAATTTTGGGAGTCTCCCTGGATTGTGTGTTGTTATACTCCTGATATAATTGTTGTCATTACAGCTTTGTTGATAGTAGTCGCACTACCAAGGCGATTACTAAGGTTTTAAAGGCCCAGTGGGATGGTCCATATATATCTTGGACAGATGTAGGGAAGGTTGTCCAAGATAGGTAGTTTGACACCTTCTCGGTAAGTTACCACATCAATTTGTTGTGATTTGATTTCTAAAATAGACCTCTTATTAATTTTAATTTCTCATTTCATTTTACAGCATGATTACCAGTGGGCAGAGGGTATGATTGATGAGATTAGGAAGGTCTTTGCCACAAAGACCTCCAAAATCATCAAGAGTACCCTTTGGAAGGTGAGGGACAAAGGTGAGCGCCCTCGTTGGATCCCGGAGGACCATTGGGATGGGATGGTCCAGAAGTGGGGTAGTGTCCCGTTCCAGCAGGCGAGTGCTCGGAACAGGGCAAACAGAGCCGCCGATGCTGCAGCCTCAGTTTACACTAGGGGTAGCATTTCAACCCTCGAGCACAAGAAAAGATTTATAAGTATATTTATGTTAAACATTTCTTTTATGATTCGTCTGACATGTTTACAAATAATAATCTCAATGTTTCTTGTCCACCACAGGACCTGAGGGGGCACCGGGAGCCTTCTTTGTTTGTGGTCATGCAAATGACCAAGAAGAACAAAGTCGGTGCATGGGTAAACCAGAAGACTATGGATCTAGCGGTATTTACTTTTAACTGACACATGCTTATAATTTACAAATCAGCTTACTAATCCTATCATTGTTTTTGAATTTACAAGAGGCGTATCAGGCCAGGAGGGCCGAGAAGGAGGCGGACCTGGTGGCTTCCACTCCTGAAGGGGAGGTTCCTCCCACCCTATCTTCTTCTGACGACAACACCATCTATATGGAGGCTGTTGGCGGTGTGAACAAGAAAGGGAGGGTATTTGGATTAGGTGACATCGGTACGCAGCTGGCGAAAAAGGGGAAGACCCCTTCCTCTTCCTCTGGTCTTCCGACTGAGGTCGTTCAGGTAATTCAAAACCTGAACGATAAGCTACAGGAGGAGCGACGTCAGAGGCAGCTGTTGGAGGACCGGGCTGAGGCGGACCGACGGCGGGCCGAGGAGCAGCACGCCGAGACTCGTCAGCAACTTGCTCAGCAGCAGAAGCTACTGATACAGTTGATGGCGAGGCTACCTCCCCCCACTTCCCAGGCGCCCCCACCACCACCCCAGGATCCCCCACCACCATGATTGTATTTTTATTATTTATACACATTGTATATTTGATTTATAGTTTTTATATTATATTTCATTCAGTATTTATTTTGTCATTCTTCATTTATTATGTCAATATTTATTGGTAATTAAATTCAAATAAAAAAGCCTTATTGTAATTATCATTAATAATTCAACCTATTTAATAAATAAATTTAATCCATTATTCTATTTTTAATAATAATTTAATATTTAAAAAAATTTCAAATTTAATTATAAAATATTATCAGCCAATACAAAATACAAAATATTTAACAAAACCTATATAAATATTTAACCAAATTTTAAAAAAATAAAAAATTCCAATTAGCGACGGTAACAGATGGTCGCTATATTGTAAAAATAGCGACGGCCGCTAGTGGTCGCTGGTTGGCCAGAAACAGCGACGGACTATAGTAGTCGCTGTATGGCTTCCACAGCGACGGAGGTATACGGTCGCTGGTAGACAAGAATTAGCGATGGATGACCTGGTCACTATATGAGTAACCATAGCGACGGCGGAACATGGTCGCTGGAAGGCCACACTTGGCGACGGACGCGTCGGTCGCGATATGTGCTGTTAGTAGCGACGGAGTTGTGAGGTCGCTGTATGGCAACAGTTAGCGACGGCTGGAGTCAGTGAGGCAGAGACCATTTTAGCGATGGCATTACGTCGTCAATATGGTAGCGACGGCGTGTCTATGGTCGCTGATGTGTTTTCGACGAAGGTTTTAGCGACGGCGTGTGTCCCATCTGAGATGCCATCGCTAAGGGTTATAGCGACGGCCTTGGCATGCATTAGCGACCAATTAACTCTGTCGCTAACAGGTGTTTTTTTAGTAGTGATTTAAGGGCTGTTTAAACCACCAAAAATGCCAAAATAACCACCACTAAAAACCAGTTTTGTTATAGTGATATAGTAGATGGATAGACAGATGTAAGTGTTGGCTTGCCTACTTTCTATAAACTTTTGTTCACATAGTAATTAAGTTTTTGTGCTAATTGTTTTGTATCTTGTTTATAGCACTTTCAAGACCGGTCAAGCTTCCTAGAGGCACACATAGATCATAAGAAAGCAATGGGCCGCATACTTTCATGAAGTCAAGCAAGCACTTTGATAGTATAGGATTTTTATTCTCTTATATTCATTGTATCTAGTATGGGATTTCGATAGTATAGGATTGTGTTTTATTTCAATCATGTAAATATTATTCACTGTACATAGATTCAATTTTTTCATCATGTAAATATCATGTGTTTTTATTAATTTGTGTAATGAATATTGAAACATCCTAGCTAAATTAAATAAAATCCGAGATAAGGGAAAAATTTTCCCAAAAATTCTGAATGGCTAGCAGGGGAAATCGGAACAGGAATCCGACCAAAGAAAGGAAGAACCAGGTCAGGATGCCCCCACGTTGACAAGGCCCAATATTGCTTAAATAATAGCCAGCGGAAGAAAGCGCCTAAGCGAACAATGATCGCTGGAGCGAAACCTTACTCGCCCAAGCGAACAAGGCACTCAGATAATTCGACCACTCGGAATCTAAACTCAAGTCCACTCGGTATCCTCATCACTCGGAATCGGAACCTAAGTTCACTCGGTAACCTTATCACTCAGAATCTGAACCTAAGTTCACTCTGGAATTATTCCCTCGGCCATTACACTCAGAATCTATAAGTTTTCCTCGCTCGGAATATTTTCCATAGTCTCGTATCACTCGGAAATGTTTCACATATTTTTCACTCGGCATATTTGATCTCTCTTACCTTGAGGACTCTACAAAGTCAAGTCACGCTTAAGGATTTCATAGCTTCGTTCACTCAGAATACTCTAGTTTTTCTTCACTCGGGAAATTCTAATAAGTTCTTACTCGAGAAGTTTTTAAGTCAATTCCCACTCGGAATTACATGACTTCACTCACTCGGGATATCATGGCCTTATCCACACGGAATAGGCTTATTAAAGGGATTTCTCACATAACACCCTTTGATTGATCCTCCTAGGGAAATAGTCCTTTAATGAACTTAACTCGCTCGAAATTAGCCCAACCCTCCTTCATTCAGAAGAGGGTCTCTTATCTCACCTCACTCAGATTTACCTTAGCTTCCCCTTACTCGGAATCACGCAAGCATTATTCATTTAGTAGAAAATAAATGTACACAACTTAGACATTCACCCACATCATTACCCACTGAACAAGATAAAACACATAGCATTATATATATATATATTAAAATATGTTTAGTTTTACTCTTAATACCGAGAGAGTTCAAATCCTACACATTAAAAACAGAACATTAAACTAAGAGCCGGCCAAGGCTATACAAAAACCATCTATACAATATATATACATGTACACTTCTACTGTACAATGCACTTCCCAGCAATTGGTGCTCTCCCATCATTCCTCATTTCGAGCAACATCCACTGAAATATGGCCACAATAGGGGTGAGCTTTTACATATAAAATGACAGTAATGACTCGGAAAATCCTCTAACTTTCCACTACACAGCATTATCTCTCAATCAATCTATCACATGCACTGTCATTTGATATATCCACACACAGTATCATTCAATCAAAATTTATTCAAATAACACACAACCATATTAATCAGTATTACACAGCCATATTGCTCATATTGATATTCCCCATACATACGCATATAACCACATTGAGCTCATCAACAGTATAAGTGTGCACACATTAATTTCAGTCGGATCCGATCAGTTTTTTATTAATTTTTATGTTGCAACATAGGCTCCAAGCCTTTTTCTCAGCTCCAAGCTGATCCGGCCGTTTTACTGGTACCAAACCGTTTGCCCTCACATGTAACACAATCGCTCCAAGCGACAACGGGAGTGTTACGGGCAGCCCCGAGTCCAACTCGGTAAGCTTGCCTTGAGTCCAACCCAAGGACTTTCACCAAGCGTCCAATGCTAGTACACGAGTGTTTCACTCGGTATTGCCTTGAGTCCAACCCAAGGTCTTTTATTATTTTTCCATACATATCCATTAGCACAACAGTGGTATTTCACTCGGTAAAATCACATAACACATGCATCTCATGTATTCATTATGAAATCCCATCAGATTCATCCCAGCATTTACATGTATATAATCATAAGATATCAATCAGGGATTTACCCTTGGCTTCTCAGTACAAGTACTCGGTAATCATACCATTATTCGCAACAACACGGTTTCATGCTTTCTAATATAAAAATCTACACAGGAATCAACCAACAGTCCCACAATATACACTCGGTATTAGCAATATCAATAACATATACCACATGCTGTAAAGTGTTAAACTACACACAGGACTCAGCATAACAACTCTTAACGTATGCACTCGACCAACACAGATCCAGTACATTTTCATACATTCACATGTTTACTAACACACATCTCATGGATGGAGAAAGATATAACCTTACGTGACTCAGCTAACGCACACACACACCCGGTATTCGAAAGTTATCATCATATGATTCACACAATCAACATATTCACAACCATAAACACAAAATGCAGTACTTTCACCCGGGATCCATCCATAACTATGCATTTGAGATGTAAAGCGCCCCTTACCTACTGGAAAGACGCAAGAAGCTCCCCGATTTTCAGTGTTGACCCGTGCTCTGCTCATTCCCTCAGTCTCTCTCGCTCAACAACTTTCAGATCCAGACGAACACCACACACAACTTGGAGAAACTGGGAGCTGCTCCTCCTCCGAATGATCGCTCCTTGCCAACAGTGGGGAACTTCGAGTCCTCCACAACACCACAGTCGTAAACTGATGAAAAATAAGAAGAATGAAGAAGAAGGAGAAGAAGAATTATAGAGGAAGAGGAAGAGTCTCGAGGGGATTTTTGAGAGAATGGGAAGGTGGTTGAGAGCTTCTGAACATGTACTCAAGGAAATGAGGAGAGCAGGTGGAAGAACGTGCAAATGGCAGCCACTCAATTGTCATATGTCATAATCAATCAATCACAATCAATGGTCAAGCTTTAACTTATAATTAATCTCAATTAACAATTAATCCTAATTTACAAGTTAATCTTAATTTTAATCTGGTCATTAATTTAATAATTAGGATATTACAAATATACTGTGTTAGGTTATACTATGTTGGGGATATAATGTGTTGCTTGTGTAACATTATAGGTTGGGTAAATCAATAAAACCAAACCTACTTTTAAAAACGCCTTATATTTAAACTTAGTTATGGTAATAAATGTATTTAAATGTAGTCACATTTAAACAAGGTTATGGGCATAACTATGTTTAAATGTCAGTACTTTTAAACACGGTTCTAAACAACTATGGTTAAAGTACATTTTTAAACATGATTGAGAACCGTGGTTAAAAACCTTTATCTATTACCACGGCTAGCGCAAACACGATTTTAGAATCGTGTTTAAAGGTCCAATTTAACTGTGTTTATATCTCCTTTCTACACTAGTGATAATTGTGCAATTGTGTGAGTAAGGAGAAGTATAAGTAAACTGTAATGGTGGCGTATGATTGCAAATATGTGGTGTTGATTTATAGCATTTGTTGCTCATATGTGTTGATAATTACGAGATAACTGGTGAAATTATATAATGATTATTGTTGATAGTTGACATGATGTTGATTGATATTTATGTACTGTATTGCATGAGAATGATGATAATGATATTGTTATATGTGATAAGATGATATGATGAATTACTAATAATTAAGAAATTATGAGATATTGAAATGATAAGGAGTTGAGAAGTATAACGAGGCATTAATAAAATATTGTTGCCTGGGTGGCTTATTTGATTATCCTAAGGGATGGCTATAATGATGGGACTAAAAGTCGATGAATTATTTAAATGATGATGAAAATTGTTTATCTAATTGAGGTATTGATGATTTATAAATGCTATATACATGTTGTGTCATATAGATGGTCAATCAGTAAAGATTACCCCTCATTTTTTACTCCAGTGGTCGGTTATGGCCCAATTGAGCTACCCAGTGGTGAGGTGGGGAACCAGGCAGGGCTCAGTGGACCAGGTAGGGTTCATGGGGTGTCAAGTAGAACCCCTAGCTGATAGTCGATCCTTTTAGTATTCGGATACTAGACAGTTATATATTATAATTGATTGAGAGTCAGTGATGATATGATTTAAATTAATGATGCGATTGATGTTGTTTGCATTAATAAAGAGATTGATGTCATACAAATTGACGATAAGATTGATATTATTTAAATTGATGATAAGATTGGTATTATTTGAATTGATTATAAGCGTTGATAAAGTACTTCCATTAATATGACTGTAGTGATTACTGGTGATAGTGATGCGATAATTGAATTAAGTATTATGTTGTAAAGGAATGGAGATAAATTAATTGGATATGGTTCCCATAATATATATACTTATATGTTGTTGATTATTGACATTGATTTATATTGTCAGTCAGTCACTCTTACATTTGTTTTTAGTGGCTGAAGACAGGGATATGGCTAATGTTACGGAGACTAGTGCTCGGTAAAGGGATTGCAATGCCAAGTAGGAATATTTGACTTGTTGATATATGTATATATATGTGTGTGTGTTTGTGTGTGTGTGAATAAATATTATATTTTGCGTAACTAATGTCATGATGATGAATTATGTATCTATATGCCTGTATAATGCTTATGGGGCATGATACCATATAGAAAAGAGGATGTTAAACACCAAAAGCCAATTTTAAGCCAAACAATCCAGATTTCGAAAAAAGGTTGCTGACCCGTAGCCATTTTCCAGCCATAATAGCCTTCTATATTTTGGGTATAACTTTCAAGTTCTTGATTTTTACAAAAAAACATAGTGGAACAGCCCCATGCAAACCAATCAAAACCCACAAAAACACCACTAAAAAAATAACTGTTAGCGACGGAAGTAATTGGTCGCTAATCAATGGAATTCCCGTCGCTAAAACCATTAGCGACGGCATCGCAGACGGGCAAGAGGACGTCGCTAAAACCCTCGTCGAAAACACATCAGCGACCACACACCTGCCGTCGCTACCATATTGACGGCGAAAGGCCGTCGCTAAAATCGTCTCTGCCCCAATAACTACAGTCGTCGCTAAGTGTTGCCATACAGCGACCTCGAGGCCCCGTCGCTACTAACAGCCACCAGCGACCACCGTATGCCGTCGCTATAGGTAGTGATGTAGCGACCACAGTACCCGTCGCTAGTGGTTGCAATGTAGCGACGGCGTTGTCCGTCGCTAGTTGTTGTCAGTTAGCGACCACACGTTCCGTCGCTAGTGATTGTGATGTAGCGACCACAGTATCCGTCGCTAGTGGTTGTGATGTAGCGACCACAACATCCGTCGCTAGTGTTAATAAGTCAGCGACGGACGTGGACCGTCGCTAACGGGAATTTTTAAATTTTTTTAAAATTAATTCAATATTGACTGGTTTTGTTAATTTAACTTTAAAAATATGTTAATATTTTGTATTTTGTATTGGCTGATAAAATTTTATAATTAAATTAAAATAATTTTTTTGAAGTAATAAATTATTATTAAAAACAAAATAATAGATTAAATTAATTTATCAAATAGGTTGAATTATTAATGATAGGTAGAATAAGGCTTTGTGATTTGAATGTAATTACCAATAAATATTGACATAATAAATAAAGAATGACAAAATAAATACTGAATGAAAATATAACATAACTAAAAATCAAATATACAATGTGTATAAATAAAAGAACTACAATCAAGGTGGTGGGGGATCCTGGGGTGGTGGTGGGGGCGCCTGGGAGGTGGGGGGAGGTAGCCTCGCCATCAACTGCATCAGTAGCTCCTGCTGCTGAGCAAGTTGTCGACGAGTCTCGGCGTGCTGCTCCTCGGCCCGCTGTCGGTCCGCCTCGGCCTTCTGTCGGTCCGCCTCGTGCCGCTCCAACAGCAACTGCCTCTGACGTCGCTCCTCCTGTAGCTCATCGTTCAGGTTTTGAATTACCTGAACGACCTCAGTCGGAAGACCAGAGGAAGACGAAGAGGAAGGGGTCTTCCCCTTTTTCGCCAGCTGCGTGCCGACGCCACCCAATCCAAACACCCTCCCTTTCTTGTTCACACCGCCAACAGCCTCCATATAGATGGCGTTGTCGTCAGAACAAGATAGGGTGGGAGGAACCTCCCCTTCAGGGGTGGAAGCCACCAGGTCCGCCTCCTTCTCGGCCCTCCTGGCCTGATACGCCTCCTGTAAATTCAAAAACAACGATAGGATTAGTAAGCTGATTTGTGAGTAAATTATAAGCATTGTCAGTTAAAAGTAAATACCGCTAGATCCGTAGTCTTCTGGTTTACCCATGCACCGGCTTTGTTCTTCTTGGTCATTTGCATGACCTCAAACAAAGAAGGCTCCCGGTGCTCCCTCAGCTCCTGTGGTGGACAAAAAACATTGAGATTATTATTTGTAAACATGTAAGACGAATCATAATAGAAATGTTTAACATAAATACACTTACAAATCTTTTCTTGTGCTCGAGGGTTGAAATGCTACCCCCAGTGTAAACCGAGGCTGCAGCATCGGCGGCTCTGTTGGCCCTGTTCTGAGCACTCGCCTGCTGGAACGGGACCCCGCCCCACTTCTGGACCATCCCGTCCCAATGGTCCTCCGGGATCCAACGAGGGCGCTCACCCTTGTCCTTCACCTTCCAAAGGGTACTCTTGATGATTTTGGAGGTCTTTGTGGCAAAGACCTTGCTAATCTCATCAATCATACCCTCCGCCCACTGGTAATCACGCTGTAAAATGAATTGAGAAATCAAAATTAATAACGGGTCTATTTTACAAATCAAGTCACAATAAATGAGCTAGGAACTTACCGAGAAGGTGTCAAACCACCTATCTTGCACAACCTTCCCAGCATCTGTCCAAGATATATATGGACCATCCCACTGGGCCTTCAAAACCTTAGTAATCGCTTTGGTAGTGCGACTACTATCAACAAAGCTGTAATGACAACAATTATGTTAGGAGTAAAACAACACACAATCTAGGGAGACACCCAAAATTTCGGCAGAGTCTCCCCTGTAAATGTAACATTTCCAAGTTTAAATAGTTACCCTGTTACAAACAGAAGAGTGCCCAGTACAATTCAATCTATACAAGTACTAATTAAAGTAAGCAACAATAAACCAACAAGTCTTTCAACTAAACCCTAATATAAAGTATCATACAAATAACATAAAAGTATATGAAATTTAGTCACTTACTCGTCTCCGGCCGGCACGGGTACCAACATGGGCAGAGGGGATGCTGGAGGTGGGGTCGCCTGATGGCCATGGTCCTCCAAGCCACCAACTCCAGGAGTCTGCTCTGGGGTGGTCAGCTGTGGGGGTGATGGGGTTGTCTGCTGTGGTGGTGGTGATGGAGTGGTCTGCTGGAGTGGTGATGGAGTGGTCTGCTGTGGTGGTGGTGATGGAGTGGTCTGCTGTAATGGGGATGGAGTGGTCCGCTGTGGTGGTGATGGAGTGGTCTACTGCCCTGGGGTTTGCATCCCCAGACGGGAAGCCGGGGTCCTGGACCCACCACCCCTACTGAAGGGCAGTCGACGTCCCGTCATCTGTGGATAAAATCATGAAAAGAAAGGTTAGTCTCAGGATATATATAAACCTATGTATATATGTTTAACAACTACATACTCTGTGTCTGTTTCAGTTTCAAATTCCCCCTCAGTTTCAGTGTCACTGTGGTTATCTATTTGAACAAGTTCATCAGTATCCAAATCAGCCCTAGACCGTTTTGATCGAGCGACAAGGTCTTTGTCAATGTGTTCACCCCCCGTAGTGGCGAGTGTCTCATCCATTATGACTGGATCAATGTTGAACAACAAATTGGCATCGTTGAGCTCGTGTGGTGCAAGCTGATAAGCGTCATCGACCTCCTCGGAGACATTGTCAGTGATCTGACTTCGGGCCTTGGCCTTGATTACTGCATACCAGTCCCGATGTCCTCCCGGGAAGTCGGTGTAATAAACCTGCTCAGCTTGTTGGGCAAAAATGAAGGGATCAAACCCTTTATATCTACCATTCTTCTTGACCTTAACTAAGCCGTAGTTGTTGTCAACCTTTGTTCCAACACCGATTGTGTTGTCGAACCAATCACATTTGAATAGAACAATATCTCTTCTTAGTCGTCCAGAGAATGAAACTTCAACAATCTCCGTCAGCACTCCATAAAAGTCTTCTTCCAACTGACCGGCGGTGCCTTTAACACAAACCCCGTAGTTATGGGTGTGCATCCCTTCACTCCATTGAAGAATATTAAACTTGTAGCCATTTACGTAGTAAATAGGCCATTTTTTAACAGTCTTCACCGGCCCCCAAGAAAGGGCTTGGAGTAAAGAATCTTCAATATGGTTGTTAGGGTCTTGTATCTATGTACAACATAAGAAGTAGGTCATTGTTACCATATTGACGGGAGTTAGAAGCAAATAGGCTTAAAAACACTTGGTATACGGGTCTTACATGTTGCGCGAACCAACCAACGAACTTGGATGACACCTCACTATGAATTTGGTCATCAGTTAAATCATTTTGCTCAAGTTTTAGCATATCTATGTATAAGCTATTGAAAGAAACAAATAAGTTTAATATAAAAGCTACGTTAAGAATGTATAATATAACTTCTATGACTTACTCAATAAAGGGTTCCACTTTTGGGCAATTGAGAAGAATGTACAAGTGAGCCTCCTTTCGATCTTTCTCATCAATGTAACATTTTGTGAGCCTGCCCCCCGGGTGACCAGGATAGTTGAAAATCGACGTTTGTTCATCAAACCCTGTGCGGCTGGCTACCCCAAGATTGTGGGGAACTCTACTCATTCTAGTTTCTATCTCCGTTGGAAAATAGAAAGAAGCAAAGGTTGTCATTTCTTCGACTAAGTATGCCTCACAAATTGAAGCTTCAACGCAGGCTTTGTTCGACACTTTATCTTTTAAAGAGTGTAAGAATCTTCAACATCATTAACAAGATGGTGTTAAGTTAGAAAATACTATTATAAGCACGATTTGCAACTAAATTAAAGAGTTCACCAAGCATACCTTTCGAATGGATACATCCAACGATACTGCACTGGGCCACCAACCAAGGCCTCGTACGGTAGATGGATAGGCAAATGCTCCATGGAGTCAAAAAAACTTGGTGGGAAAATCTGTTCCAACTTACAAATCAATACCGGGATAGTTTCTTCCATCTTCACAAGTTTCTCCACACTCAACGAAGTAGCCGTCAACTCCTTAAAGAAGTGACTCAACTCCACTAACGGTTTCCAAATAGGCTTCGGTAAGGCATGAAACGCGTACGGGAGTAGTTGTTGCATAAACACATGGCAATCATGACTTTTCATGCCAAACACCCTGCCCTCCTTCACGTCGACACATCTACTCAAGTTAGAAGCGAATCCGTCAGGCAGGGTCAACCCATTCATCCAAATACACACAGCAATCTGTTGTGGTCTAGTTAAAGCATATTTTGCATGGGGTTTAAACATTCTTCCACGTCCCGCATCCCTAAACTCCAACTCCTTCCTGGAACACCAAATCGGAAGGTCTAGATGACTCTTCTCGTTGTCCTTTGTTCTCCCTTTGATGTCCATAACAGTGTCAAAAATATTCATGAAAACATTACGTTCAGTGTGCATCACATCAATGTTGTGTCTTAACAACAAGTCTTTCCAATATGGCAAATCCCACAACACACTCTGCTTCACCCAGTGGTGTTCCTTACCGTAACCCGCAAACTCCTTAACACTCTTGTCCCAGATGTAAGGATACTCTTCGACCCTCTGCCAAACTCGTGCACCAGATAACCTACGGGGTGGAGGTTCATTAACAACCTTGTTCTTCTTAAAAGCGGTTTTGTTCCTCCTAAACGGGTGATCCAACAGTAGAAACTTTCTATGACAGTCAAAGAAACTTGTCTTGCCACTAACAGGGAGTGATTCCCCCCCGGTATGTTCCATGCATACAGGGCAAGCAAGCTTCCCAGACGTGGACCATCCAGAAAGCATACCATAGGCCGGGAAGTCGTTAATAGTCCACATCAAAATAGCATGCATCATAAAGTTGTTCTTCAAAGACACATCGTATGTCATTACCCCGACATCCCATAACTGTGATAACTCTTCAACCAACGGTTACAAAAACACGTCTATGTTCGCCTTTGGATTTTTGGGTCCTGGAACCAGTATAGATAGAAACATGACCTCCCTCTTCATACACATATCAGGCGGCAGATTGTATGGGGTCAGGATGACTGGCCAACAAGAGTAAGCCCTTCCGTATTGACCGAAAGGGTTAAACCCATCAGTACATAGTCCAAGTCTTACATTTCGCGGCTCGCCAGAAAAGTCCGGATATAGCTCATCCAAACACTTCCATGCTTTCCCGTCGGAAGGATGGCAAAGAAACCCCTCTTGTGATCGGTTCAGAGCATGCCAACGCATGTGTTTTGCCGTGGACAATGAGGCATACAGGCGTTGAAGACGCGGTGTTATAGGGAAGTACCACATTTTCTTCCTGGCCGTCCGGGTTACCTTCCCTCTCCTTTTAACGGTCTTGTAGCGTTCCTCATTACAATGCAGACATTTTGTGACACTCTCGTCTGCAAACTCATTTCTGAACAGCATACATCCACCAACACAACACTCTATCTTCACACAACCCAGCCCCAAGTTTGCCACTTGTTTCTTAGCACGGTACAGGTTTGCTGGCATTCTGTGATTACTAGGCATGGTGGAACCCATCAGACTGACCATTCTATCAAAACAACCTCCAGAAAGATTATAATCTGCCTTTATGCTTAAAGCAGCTAGGGAGGCGGATAACTCAGTGTGACTGTTGCACCCGTCCCACAATGGAGTCTGAGCCGCCGCCAACAAATCATAAAATCTCTTCACCTCCGGATTAGGATCCTCCTCTACATTGTCAGAGTCCCCATGACCTGCTTGGTCATTATGTTCCAGCATACGCCCGGTGGAGGGTCCAACATGATCCATCACCATTTGTTCTATGTTGTTGTACGTATCCCTGTTTCCTCCAACCTCGTAGTAAGACTGTTGCACGGTTACGTCTGACGGTCTACGCGGTAACTGCTCACCATGGTTGTACCAGCAGTGGTATGTTTCCATGAACCCTTTCTCAGTTAGGTGGCACATGACATCATCCGCGTATTCAAAACTCATGCATTTGCACCTTGAGCACGGACAACGGATCTTCTGAGTCACTTCAAATCCAGGCGTGTTTGCCGTAGCGAACAGAATGAACTCCAACAGCCCCATCATAAACTCCTCAGTCACTCGCCGATTGCGATCTAGTCGGTTGTACATCCATCGCCGATTTGCCGGTACCTCCATTTACAATATCTAACAAGCACGATTTCTGTTACTTTAAATTATTGTAATTTTATTTGACTATTGGTTGTGAATCACTTTCTATCTCTTTGAGGTTGCAAATTGGTGGGGCCCTATCCCATTCGGGATGAATATGCAACCATCCGTAACCCATCCCATAATTGTATGCGGTCTATCTTGAGTTGAACGAATGTTCATTTGAAATTTCGGCAGCATTTCGCATTGGTCCCCGAGTACACAGAGATACGTACGGTATGAAACTCCGCACGCAGACATGCACCCTGGGGACAATACGAAACACCATAGCCGAAATTTCAAATGAACATTCATTCAACGTCTCCAGATAGACCACATACAACATTGATGGGTTACGCCCTACAGGTTACAAATTCATACCAAACTGTCCAACCGGGACAATTCAAGATCCAACACAACACGGTACATCAACCGGTTGTTTTGAAACTTGAACGGGAATCTAATGGGTACACACACGACTAAACCCTACATTATTAAAGTTGAGTTTCATTTTTTAAGTTCCCTAAGAAAGGGAGTCTGCCGAAATTTTGGCAGAGTCTCCCCTGTAAACTACACATTTCCCAAATTTACAAACGGCCTGTTACATATAGAAAACTTCCCAGTATAGATAAATAAACATTTGATACACATTATATATGATATTCAGAGTTATGAACTGCCAAATCATGTTAACAAACAACATTACACATGCATCGTAAATCATGTTATCAGCACACAAAACCAATGCCTAATGAGCTCTGCTCTCCACTAACAAACAACATTACACATGCATAAAAAATCATGTTAGCAGCACACAAAACCATCGCCTAATGAGCTCTGCTCTCCACTAACAAACAACATTACACATGCATAAAACACATTATAAACACATCAAAACCAGTTCCTAATGAGCTTTGCTCTCTACTAACAAACAACAATTGACATGCATACATATATCGAGAAAGTCAGCGTTAGGGATTACCTACGGAAAACAAGTGGGCGATAAATACGGAGCTGAAGAGAGACGATCAGAGATCACGCGTGATGTGTGTTACTCTGCATGACAAACCAAGAAGTCGTTAGACAGTTACAAGTAGCAAGGAAACTAAACAAAGAGAGACACGCAAAGCAAATTATAGATTACACAGCAACGACTTCAGAGCAATAGATACTGTTCTACTTCCTTCATTTTGAGCTGATGTTGTTTATACCCTCAAGGCCATGGGGCCTATTGTGCTTGTATTGCGATTGGTGGACAACGAGAAGAAACCCGCAATGGGTTACATTTATGAAGCCATGGAGAGGGCCAAGGAAAGTATTCAAAATGCTTTTAAAGGAGATGAGACCAAATATAAAGATATCTTTGAGATCATTGATAGGAGATGGGATTGTCAGTTACATCATCCTTTTCATGCAGCAGGGTATTACCTCAATCCCCAATTCTACTTTTCAAATGCTTCCATTGAGAGGGACGGGGAGGTGAAGCGTGGCCTCTTGACAGTTATTGGGAGGTTATCTGAGACCACCCAGGATGAGGACTTGGCTATAGTGGAATTGGGAAGTTATAGAATGGCCGATGGATTATTTGGTTCAGCTACGGCCATAAGACATAGGAGTATTTTGGCCCCCTGTAAGTGTTTTCCTATTATAATAGTTGCTTGTTTTGTTGTTCATTTAATGAAAATTAGCAACTAATAAAATCCCATTTCAGCTGAATGGTGGAAGACATATGGGACACTTACTCCACACTTGCAAAATATTGCCATCAAGGTGTTGTCATTGACATGTAGCTCGTCGGGATGTGAGAGGAACTGGAGCATATTTGAGCATGTGGGAACATCTAAAATCCTAAATTTTCTATTCCATCTTATTGGTATTCTTTAGTTTAACATTTTTTCAAAAAACAGATTCACTCTAAGAAAAGATGTCGGCTTGAGCATCAAAAGTTGGAGGACTTGGTATTCATTAAGTACAACCAGACATTGAAGGACCGCTTTGATGCAAAGGACATCATGGATCCAATTGTCCTAAAGGATGTTGATGATGACTACACTAATGAGTGGACCTTGGGATAATTGGGTGGTAATGAGGATGCTGATGAGGAGGATGAGCTTGTCTTTGATGATGAAGAGAACAATGCCTTGACTTGGAAGCAAGTGGCACAAGCTGCCGGAGCCGGGGAGCCAAGGCATTACACTAGGAGGAAGAAGATGAAAATGGGAGCAGCCAACACATCCTCTGAGCCTTCTTCAGCCAGAAAAAGAAAGGGAAAACAAGTTATTCAACAAGAAGAGGAAGAAGAGTGTGATGATGATGATGAAGAAACAGAAGAAGAAGATGTTGGAGGAGAAGCATACAGGAGTGATTATGAGAGTTCCAGTGGAGGGGAAGAACCATTGGAACTTGGAGATGAAGATAAAGATTATGGATTTTAGAATTGTATTAGTGATTGTATTAGTGATTGGATTTGTTTTGTAATAACTGCTTTTGTATTTCTCAAACATACCCGTTGTTTGCTTTTTTTGTTAGGGTTCCCTAAGAAAAGATTTTACAGTTTACCAGAATTTCAATTGTTTCAAACGGTGTAAAAAATCATTATTAATATGCAGACATTTTTAACTTTTTTCCTCAATAACATACTAAACGGACACTAGTAAAAGTGAGAAGCAATTTCACCCTATTGTGTAATTCAAAGTAATTTTTTCATCCTACAAATTTATGTCATGAAATTTTAAATTATATTTTTCTATTATATTTTGATAACTTAATTTTTTTTATTGGATAAATTAGGTCATACAGCTAATTAACTCCACAATTTTTTAAAATGGATACTTAAATTTTGTTTCAACCCTTAAGTATCTATTTTAAGTCTTCAACATGCACTTGAATCCCTGTCAGTGCATGACATAGATTTGATATAAAAACGTCTATTTTAAAAACTTTGATACTTAAATGCATGCCTTTTAAACCTTCAATTTTATGCACCGAGGAACTTAACCTATTTTTTAATCACACTCCGAACATATAAAATGTTAATTGATGTTTTTATACTGGTGTACTTTTCAAATTATTTTTAAAATATGTTAAAGAAGAATTGAAACCATTTTATTTGTATATTTTTATTTTTAAGTTTATTTTTAAAAAACTGAAAACTTAGGATCACTTTGTACTATACCTTAGTTTAAGGTTAATTATTATAATCGTGTGTTAGAATAAAGAAAAATCTCAATAATTCATAAAGTTTTAGAATTTGTATAAAGGTAATTCATTTTTTTAAGTTCTATAAACAAAATTTGATATTTTTCCCATGTATTATTTTGTATTTACTGGTGTAATCTTTTAAGGTACTCTTCTTTCATTAGAGTTTATTTATAATAAAATCTTTTTGTCTTTTCTAAAAAATATGTTTAGCTTAGATTGAATCTAAAATACTTTCTAAAATAACCGTTTACATTACCAATTTTGTCATAACTTGTTAGTATTTTATTGGTAAACTTGAGTAAATAATTTAACTATATAATTATTCAATAAGCTTTTGTCTTATCAAAACTTATTGAATAAACTAATATTGAAAACATTTAATGAATAAACTAAAAAGAGTTTATTTTAGAAAATAAGCTGAAAACAGCTTCACTAAAAACAGTTAATGTCAATGGTTCTTTATTGTGTTATAACATGTAGCTTTAGTATAAATATAATTTATTCTATTTTTCGTTGAGTGTTTTTTAAGCCATTATCATATTGTAATTGAACTTGTAATTATACACAGATTGCTGCAACTATAATCTACTGAATGTGTATTGGCAATTTTTTCACGCATTCCTTCACTTATGCCTACTTTTCTACATTGATATTTTGAACCTGACTGAGGATATAAAACAAAGATTAAGAACTTTTAAACTCGTCCTAAATGGATTCAAATAAAAGAAACTCGTCCTAAATGGAATGTAGTAAGTCATAGAATTGACCAAATCAAGAGAAGGCCGTTTGTTGCAACGAATCTATGTTTCTGGTGTATGGGTTTGGTGGATATTCTATGTTCTTCATTATTTCTACTGGAACTATCAGCTGGACAGTCTTCAGTTCGAGTATATTTGTGCTTGTAGCTCTTGTTCTCTCCATGTATCTAATATTTGAGCATTTAGCTGCCTACAATCAGCCCGAGGTTTTTCCTCATGCTCTTTACTTTTCATTACTTATTTTTCCTCCTGCACCAATATATACTATTTATGTAATGCCTAGCTTCCCTTTTCTTGTTGCTTCTTGTAACCGCACCTTTCAACTAACTCGGCTACTTCCTCCCCTGTATTACGTTTTCCTTTCATGTTATAATATTTTGTCTTTTTTTTTCTTTAATTCAGGAGCAGAAGTTTTTGATTGGTCTCATTTTAATGGTTCCTGTTTATGCCTTGGAATCGGTTAGGGATGCTAAGTAAATGCATCTGTTTTCTTTATATAGCATCTTTTACTTTGGTTTATTAATTCATCATGGTGAAAACCATTGTTGGCTCCTTTATTTATTTATTTATTTATTTATTTTGAGTATAGGTTCTAAATAATTTTGCACTTGAACTCTTTCAATTTTAGCTAATATTTTGTAGATATCTCATTGGATATATTGGAAGTCACTTTCCTCCTTCATAAGGATTTTGCGTTTCTAACCAATCTTTTTGGTACCGGCGGAGAGATATTGGACATCTATTCCTACATCAGAGGAAGCTAGTATAAGTCTTTGTACCTGTATCAATAAGAGCAGATTTCCCGTGGCGCAGTAGTTCTTCCATACCAACTTAGCAGTTGTAAGCTGTGTTCGGGGGGGAGTTATTGTCTATCGTTACTTCACTCATACGAAGGCTGGTTAAGAAGGAGCAGAATCGTGGGACATCAAAAGTGGGAAGTTTATTGTTTATTTTTTTTTATTTCTTACCTTTTCCTTTCCTTGGGCAGTACCTCCCAACAAGATTGATCCGTTTGGATTTTAACCCACCACCGACCAAACTTATCCATACTAAACCAAAAAAATTAAATTTTCCAACCGGTTATCGTGACAATCCGACTTTTTTTGGATAATATTTTACGGTTTTTCGGGTTCCGGGCGGTTAACACGCTGTTGCTCACCCCTAATTACACTAACAGGGTATTCTGTCTTCATCTAATCCACCTTGTGAGTGACCATTAATTCCATCTTTATTCTATTTTCCACATGATTCCATTGATAAAACACTGATCCATTATGTGTTATTCCACTGTTTTGTCATGTTAGAGCATAATGGATCACATAATTTCAGTTCTTAACTTGCTGACTTGAGTTGATTAATAAAAAAACTCTAAATCCATAATTTGTTTGTCCAATGTTTTGGCATGTTAGAGCATACATAACTATTGAAGCTCTTAACTTGGTGACATATACTGCATTAAAATTGAAAACAGTATCTTTCACATTCAGTTTGTAAAAGGAATTTGGTCAATGGTACTTCACTCTAAGGTCCTAAGTTAGTTAAATGATACTTATAAGACTGATATACAATGTTTTAAATCAACTTAAGAAAACATACATGCTCACTTAAACAGAACTATTAGGCTATAACAACATAAAAAAAAAATTAAACCCTTGTAAAGCAAATATTAAACAGAGAAATTAAACAGAACTATTAGGCTATTAAACTAAAACCATAAACATTTTTATAAAGCAAATATTTTGTGGAAACACTTTGAAATAATTGACTCTGCAAACCACAACAAAGAATTCATTCTACAAATCCTTGATACCCAAATTAAAGGTATACTCAGAAACCCACAAACCCAGATACCAAAAACATAGCTCAGAAACCCACAGAGCAGAAAAACAGAGATGGAAAAGGTTTTGGAATGTTACCTGCGATGGAGGGAACGGAGGACACGTTGAGGACGGAGCACTCAAATGGTCAAAGCTTCCAACTGAGGTTCCAACGGAGGACACGTTGAGGACGGAGCACTCAGCGGGACAAGGTGGTTCGGTCGTTTGGAGCTTCAGACGGAGCACTCAGAGATGGGGAAGGATACAGAGGGAGGGGGAGATCGTCGGAGTCAGAGGGAGGGAGAGAGCTGAGGGAGGGAGGCAACTATGTCAACGGGGGACACGTTAAGGACTCAGAGAGGAGGTTCGGAGGTTTCGATGGGGAGGGATACAGAGGGAGGGGGATATTGCCGGAGTCAGAGAGGGAAAGGGAAGGACAGAGCTGAGGGACGGAGGGAGAGAGCTGAGGGAGGGGGGAAATTTATCCTAGGGCAAATGATTGGGAAAATGGGATAGTCCCGAAATAAGTTTTACACATAGCGACGGCAGACACCTGTCGCTATTATTAATAGAATAGCGACGGGTGAGCACATCTGTCGCTAAAATACCAAAACTAGCGACGACTATATCCGTCGCTCACTTTACAAATCCCTCCAAAATTTTGAAACCCTTCAGGAAACTTAGCGACGTCAAGAGAGCGTCGCTGAAACATAGTGACGACTCTACCTCCCGTCACTACCTTGTGGTCTGATAGCCCTATAGCGACGGCACGATTCAGTCGCTGATGTCTCCGAAGACATAGCGACGGCACAGTTACCGTCGCAACCTTTTGGCGCCAATAAGAGGGAAACAAAAAATGGAGGGAACAAAATCTAGCGACTGCACTAGCGACGGCGTGTTATTAGCGACGGCACTAGCGACGGTCGTTGTCACACTTATTAGCGACGGGTTACTGTGGTCGCTAACTTAGTCACTAAGATATATTCCCCGTCCCTATTTCCTAGTCGGTCGCTAATTCAGTCGCTAATTAGCGACGGCGTTCGGTGGTCGCTATTTTGAGGTGGCTAATTATGCTTTTTTTAGTAGTGAAAACCATAATTTCAACATGCAGCAAGGAGAAAGAAGAAAATAATCATGCATGCAAAAATGGACATGCTTACAAGGGGAATAGAGAGTCTTAACTTACCGACACCGATTTCACACCGATCGGTGACAAGGAATCTTCGTTTCAGCTTCGATCAAGCTTTTGGTCACCCTTGGCAATCTGAGCTTCACGGCTAACATGCATGGAAAAGGCTTTAAGAGAAAATGACACGACAGTGAGAGAGAGAGAGAGAGAGAGAGAGAGAGAGAGAGAGAGAGCAATGATGATGAAGAGAAAGGAGAAGAGATGGTGATGATGGAGAGGTAGAGTGAGAGGGAGGTGGTGGTTACGGCTTTTTAAGGATGATAGAGGGAGGAGAGAAAGAAAGAGATAGTGGCTTGGTGTGGTGGTGAGAATTCAGATAATGGAGAGAAAAGAGAGAAAAGGAATTGTGGAGAGGATGGCATGAAAAAATACACAGAGAGAGAGAGAGAGAGAGAGAGAGAGAGAGAGAGAATCTTATATATAGGGGAGAAAAAGAAAAGGAGAATTGGTGTGGTGGTGGTGTCGTAAGGGTGATGATGAACGTGAGAGAAGTGAAGTTGGGTGAGTTTTAAAGAGGGAGTGGAGTGAGATAATGGGAAGAAAAAGGAAAGATAGATTAGTTAGGGTAGTTTAGGTTGGTTAAGGGTAGTTCGGTTCCATAACCCTTTTGGTTAATAACCGTATAAGCTTACGATTAATTCCTCAAAATAAACCAAACTAATTTCTTAATTTAATGGGTCATTCTAAAATTTTAATTCATCGGTCCTCAAATAAATAATTAATTAATTAACTACGAACCGTTGAAAATAAATCATGTACCAAACTTATTTCCTTAAAACCTCTCAATTAATTAAAATTTAGGATGTTATATATACGTGCCTAGGATGAGAAATATAAATTTGTGATACTACGGGTTGATTATGTGACATTTAGTATTATAAGGACTAGAAAATTAAAATAAATTTCTTTATATTTTCTTTTTTATTAGATTATTAGGGGGTTACATTCAATATAAGTTAATATTATTTGTAAGATTGTAGGATGAAGAAGAAAAGATTAGCTAAAATATAGCATTAATGATAATAAGTCAATATCATTTAGAGCAACATGAAAGAATTTCAGGGGAATGATTGGATTTTTCTCTTCCAAATTTTGAATTAAGAGACAATAAAGAATGAAATAAATTAAAAATTATTATTTATTTATATTACTATTGCAGTATATAACATTCAGTATAATAATAATAAAACAATTATCAATATTTCATAATAATTCATACATTAGGTTTTGTTTCTTATGAATATTATCATCACAACTTACACGTTTTGGTTTTTATAATATTATAGTCCTTATTTTCTTTCGTTGGGTTATTAACTAAGTGATAAACTCTCTGATATTGATCCTTTGCTTTTATAAATATTTAAAAAATAACAAATCCATTGTGTGTTGCGATATGCAACATTTAATATGAGTACTCAAAAAATAAACATCAATTTTTCTACTTTGATTTTTTGTATTTGCTCTTAAAACATCTGCGATATGCAACATTACCTTAAGTATTTTTTCTTTCTCATTTTGTATATTGGTGCTTTTCATTTTCCTTCTATATGTTTATTTATATCATTATTGTTAAAATTGGACTAGTCTAACCAATTAAACCGCGAACAGACTAGGTGGCTGGACCGAGTTAAATTTTATTACTACTGATTGAACCACGTGGTTTAACAATAGTTCGTTTGAATGGGTACCTTCACAAATTATATTTAACATATATACTATTTCATTATAATTTTTCTCTTTCTTCTTTATTTTTCACACGTACATAGTTCTTTTTTTGTAATTTTTATTTTTTTATTAAATAATTATAGTATCTCATGCGTAGCATGGCAAGCATTCGTCATGCATATGCCCGGGTACAATTTCTAATTTGAATAAAAAAAATAAGAGTGGTATTATGATATTAGGCTTGAGTTAAGCTTTATAAATCCGAACATATGTTTTTAATTGTGAAGTACGAGTCTAACTTTTAACATTACATATGCTATATCTTTAGATTTGATCTAGTTTACGTAGAAACTTGATTTAATTTAATAATATATATAAAACTTCGATTTACATTAAATTCATTAAGAAGGTGAACAAATATATAATGAATACATCAATATGACTATGGAAAAGTGTCGTGAGACTAGTCAGCATATTTCCCCCAATTCAAACAAATGAAAATATTTATGTTTCCTACTTTTTTTTATATTGGTATGTTTCCTACTTTTCCTTATATGTAATTATTACATAAAAATGAATATTTATTTATCAAATCAATGAATCTCACTTTTAATCAATATTAATAATTGATTTATAAAGTTATTATTATTATTATTATTATTATTATTATTATTATTATTATTATTATTATTATTATTATTATTATTATTATTTCTTTTACCTAGTAACTTGACATCCTCAGTTAAGATTAAGTGTATGATAAAATTAGAGAAAAATTAGTCAAAAGTTGAAAATCTAAAAGATAAAAATTGAAGCTGAAAGTCGATAAGCTAATTTATTATATTAAATTTTTTGGAAATCAATTATTTTGCAATGGATGATAAACGTAACATGACATTATAACTTGTAGTTATGTTGGTGTCTAACTTGTACTTTTTTAAAATGGATATTTTATAATTTAGCATAATTTTTATCTAGAAAACTATGAATTGTTATCTTAATATATTTTTAATTTATATTATAAAGAAGTGAATTTTAATATAGTATAATAAACTTATTCATTTCATGAAATGCTTTGTCAATAATTTAATATCCATTATTATTAAACTTAATCAAATAAATATTTATCTTTTACAAAATTTTGATATAAATAAATTTTGTGCAAATATATATTAAAATTTTAGCTAATTAAAATTTCTTACCAAATATATACTCATTCTTAATTTGACACAAGAAAATGATTATGAAAATCATTCCTACATATATAATTGTAGGGTCCAAGCTTTTTACTTTTTGAACTTCCTCTTGATAGTTCACATTTGTTAGTAATGGTCGAAGAATTTGAACAGAACGAAATTGAGGTAAACTGAAGGGAATAAAACAAAACATGAAGGTGCTCACCCAATTTAACTACCAAATCACAATTAATTTATCAAAAAAAAAATTAATTTGTCCAACCAAAATCAACCTTTATTTATTAACCGGGTTGGTATAAATGGTAAGTTAGGGTTCAGGTTGAGGACAAATTCCGTTGGAGCCTCACCTACTATATTCTAGTATGCGACACGATGCAAAATACCTGTGGAATATTTCCAAAAATATAACCCCTATTTTATGTTATATATATTGAGGAAATGAGAAAAAAAATTCCAGTGTGAATCTATTTATTGATTTTGGAGTTTGAATTCTATCACATATAAAAAAATATTTTATTAAAAAAGACAAAATCTCATTTATGTTAAAAGAATTACTTTTATTCATTAAAAAATTACTTTTCGATTATCAGCTGAAAGATTTTTTTTTTAAAAAAAATCATACACTCTTGATTAATTTGAATTGGGTTCGATAGATTTATTTATTTGAAGATATAGAACTCTTAATTTGCATAAAAAGACAACTCTTTTAATTTTGATCTTTTATATACAAAATTTATAAGAATTTATTTATTGAAAATCGAACTCTTGCTAATTAATGGTGAAAAAAATGTATAAGAGGTATAAAAAGATTATAGAAATTTAAAGAATTTATAAAAAGAAAATATTTTTTAAAAAATAAAATACAAGTAATAAATGCAAACGGATAATTGACAAAAATATTTAAGATAAATTAATGAATATTAAAATTAATATAAATATTTAATGTTTATACTTAGTTTTTTTTTCGCTCCATTTTTAGGTGAATTCAAACTAATCTCTAATTCATATGATTAATACAACAAGTAGTAAGAAACTGTTTAAATAATTTATTTTATTTACATGAGTTACGGATAGAAATTTTATTCACATACGTGTTGAAACAAATCTTTATCGATATATATATATATATATATATATATATATATATATATATATATATATATATATATATAAGGTGCGGACAAAATCTTATTCAATATTAGAACGTACCACAAAACCATTTTGTTATACCTACCCTGTATGTGTTTGTTACGGACCTCCTTCCATTCAAGCTCGACACTTACGAGGTTTATAAGTATCCCAAGTTGCTCCAACTTATCCAACTAATAGCTGTTTTTCACAATAATTTCCAGTACCCAAACAATATTCATCATGCTCGCTAAATTTCTAGCTCTAATGTACACTCATCTCAAATGGGTATTAAACTTACTTCTTTATTATCCCTTTTACATGCTCCGTGATTCTCGCCCACACATAAATAATGGAGAAGAGATGGGTACATTCAACAATGAAGAACAGGTGGATTGTGCTGTGTGTCTATGCAAAATTGGAGGAGATGATGCTACAGTGCTGAAATGTAAACATGTCTTTCATAGACATTGCTTGGATACATGGGTGGGCTTAAAGAATGTCACTTGCCCTCTATGTAGACGATCATTGGACCCAAGAAGGACTCTCACTGACTTTGGGGCTGAAGTTTTGCTATTTCAGTTTTGTTCTGTCCGCAACGATGAGCGTGAGACTTGGTGGCTACGCTGAATAATATCAGGCTGTTCAGATCACCGTCAACTTTAAGGTCTACACATATATCAAATGTTACTTTTTAAATGTTTCTTACTTCTTATTTCAATAATCAATATAAAGAATTATTTTATATGTTTTTTATATTTATTTTAATAATCATTGTAATAAAAATAAATTTTAGATCGGTGGTTATTCAAGCAATCATGATGAATGGTTTTTATAATAATCGGTGTATAAATATTTTTGTATTGGTTATTGAAAAAATTAATATAAAAATAATTTTTATATTGTTTATTGAAACAATTAATATAAAAATTATTTTTTACGTTGATTATTGAAAAGAATTTATATAAAAACATTAAAAAATTCTCTTTTTCATCTTGGTAAAATTTAACACATGTCAAGTAATTATTAGTTGGATCACAAACTTATATGTAGGAGAAAATGATAAGAAAAAAAACACAAGAAAAAAATGATAGGAAATGTATGGGATTTTGTTATGTTGCTTGTTTGAGTAAAACATAAAAGGAGTATGATTAGGCTACCTTGAGTTTGGCTTTTTAGAGCCTGAGTCGCTCTTATTTACTTGTCAGGTGAGTTTAACTTTTAAGCTGATATAAGTTATACTTTTATGTTTAATCCTACTTATTTAGAGGCTTAATTGATTTAATTTGACAATATGTATAAAAGTTTGATTAGAATAAAAATCAATAAAATAATTAATAAAATATATTAAATAGATCAATTAAGTAGTACCCTAGATCTGGTTAGCATATTTTCCTTAGTTTAAAAAATGAGAATATAATGGTATGTTTCGTACTTTTCCTCCTATGTATTTATTACATAAAAATGAATATTATGTTTGTCAAATCGAAGTGAATCTCACTTTTAATCAATATTAATAATTCATTCATAAAGTTCTCTTTATTAACATTATTATTCTATCTTTGGCCAAGTAACTCCACATCCATAGCTTTGGATGAAAATATTATGAAAATCACAATTTTTTGTTATTTTAAAATATGAGTTATACACTGTGTGTAGCACCAGAAATATATAATTGTATTATTTTCACAACTTACATGTTAGGTTGTGTTTTTTATAATATAATGATTCTTGCTAGGCATGGTAACAAGGTGCATCAGGGGTATTTTACTCTCCCACTCTTTATCCGTATATAAGTTAAAGCAGGTTTAGGGTTGAGTTAAAATAAGACATGTTTGGAATTTTTAGAATCCATCTCCACTCCTACGGGTTTCTCTTTATGTTTGGAGAAATCCATGGAGATCTTTACATATTCTATTTTTTTATTTTTCATTTATTTTAATAACTTAGATATATAATTTCAAATAAATTATATATATTTAAGACATTTTAATTGGAATAATATATAAAATAGACATTAAAATTCTTTATAAATAATAAACTCATGGTTATATATCATTTTAAGAAAAATATATAAATTTATTATTATCATTCCATTATAACTATAAGTAAAATTATTGCATTTTTTTACAAAGGCAAGTGAGTGTAGGTCAGGATGGGTAGTTGCTTCCTCACACCTATCCCCGTCCCCATCAAAATCAGGTCGGGTCAGGGTGGGTTTTGTTTATCCCCGGTTAAAATAGGTTTTACGCGTCAAACTTGATGCGATGATGGGTTGGTCCCGTGAGTTCAAATACAATTTCCATGTAGTTCGTATTTTTTTTTCATTGAATTATTGACTACGTGATAAGCTCTGATTTTGATCCTCTACTTTATCAATATTTCTATAAAATAACAAATCTATTGTATAACACTAGTGCGAAAATTGGATATAACAACGGGATATATTCACGGGTTGTAGTGGATCAGTGATAAAAACATGCGTGGTGGCATTTTTGAAATTATAAGGTGAATGATATAATCAGAGAAAACTATATATCCACTGTTAACATCATAACCGTCATCGTACACGTCAATATATATTCACGGTTGAGATGTCAACCGTGGATATATAGTACCTGAAATATATATCCACGGTTGTGTGCACAACCGTGGATATATATGCATGGGTATGATCAGGGTTATGATGTTAATCGTGGATATATATTGATGTCTATAATGACGGTTGTATTTTCAACCGTGGATATATACTTCAGGTTTTAGGGTTTAATTACTGGGTACTATATGTCCACGGTTGTATATATAACTGTGATTATAGATTTAATATTTATCCACGGTTGGGATCATAACCGTGGATAAATAGTTAACATTTATCCATAGTTCTTTGTTCAACCGTGAATATATGTGTAATATATTCATGGTTTCAAGGGGAACCGTGAATATACATCCTTTCTGAAACTTCAAAAGCCGCGCCTTTCAGCCTTTTTTCACTTTCTCTTCTTCTTTCGCGCTGGTTGTCGTCTTCTTCCTTGTCCTCCTCTTTGCTGGTCGTAGGCTTCTCCATTCCCTTCCTTCTTCTTTCGTGTGCCCTTCTTCTTCTTCGTTCACCATTGTCTGGTAAGTGTTCCCTTGCCCTTCTTCTTTCGTTCACTTTTTAGCCCTGCTTCTTTGTTATGCTTTATCACCATTGTCTGGAAAGCTTGTCTCTCTGTTTGTGTGTAGTCGAACATAAACGAATATAGATCTCTGAGTTTGTGTTTTCATTGTTGAAGCTGAACTCTATCTCTGCTTATTTGACATTGCCTGTGACATTGCCTCTGTTTTCATGTGTTTTCATTGTTGTGGTAATTTTTTTTTTCAATCTATTTAATGAAAAATTGTAAAAAGGGAGCAGCAAGAAATCTGATTAGACATGTGTTTCATTTTTTTTCAATCTCATTGTGTTTTCATTGCCTGTGACACATTACCTGTGACATTGCCTGTGACATTCCCTATAGTATAGATATTATATATGTATAAGATATCTGATTAGATAATATCTGTGTAACAATTAAAGAGCTTGCTGGTTCTGTGTATTCCTCTTAATTAATAATTTTTACAAATTTTGGATGTTACATATAATACAATTTCCTTCAAACTTACATTCAATGGTCTTTATGGAAACCAAGTAAAGGATGAATAGAATAAGAAGCTTTAGGCTATCAAATTAGAAATAAATCACCTTAGTGTATAGGGAAACAAACTATTGAATAATCTATGTATCCCCTTCAGATTTATCAAAAATATGGCGAGTTCAGTCCTACATAAAAAAATAAATAAATACTATTGGATCAGAATTAAACATTAGAAAAGAAAATCATCAAACACATATAGATGTAGTTATACGCGTTTCAAGTATGAATATCTACAAATTATGTAAACGGGAAAGCTTAACATGATCCATAATTCATATCTCATAATCCATGATCCATAATTCATAATCCATAATCCATAAATCCATACTTCATCATTGTTAGATATGAACATAACGCATTCCTAGGTTCAAGTTAGATATTTTTAAATGGAAAATTTTCACTTCATCATTGTTAACCATTCCCTTTAAAACATTTTCCATTTATGAATTCAGCATACTTCTCTAAGACACTTGTAGATAATGTTAGAAGGCAATGGGCCTCATACTTCATTGAAATCAGCAAAAGAACTTAGCTAGATATAGGAACTTTATTCTCTTAAATATGTATCTAGTGTAGGATTTAGGGTTTACATTAGGTTACATTCATCTGAATTGTATATAGTTTCATTTTTTACGTTGTTATGAATTCCTATCAAATTAATTGTTATCTATATACCATTCTTTTTATATATTGTTTGTTGCTGGATATGCTGGGATACTATATATTGTACTGGTTGTCTGAATGCAGGTTTGAGAAACAATAAAACAGAAACCATATTAAAAAAAACCTTAGTGTTTATTCACGATTATGGTAACAACCGTGAATATAGACACTATTTATCCACGGTTATGGTAACAACCGTGAATATAGACACTATTTATCCATGGTTACTACTATAACCGTCATTATACATACTCTGTAAGTGAATTTTTTATATTACTTATATTCACGGTTATGCTAAACAACCGTGAATATAAAGGTCCTTTATCCACGGTTCCTACTATGACCGTGAATATACATGGTCTGTAAGTTAATTTTTTTTCTACTTGTATTCACGGTTATGCTAAACAACTGTGAATATAGTTGTTCTTTATCCACGGGTTTTACTATAACCGTGAATATACCTTGTGTGTTATATTCACGGTTATGCTCGACAACCGTGGTTAGATCTTATTTATTACCACGGTTGTTAACCGTGGTTAAAGACCCTCATCTACTACCACGGCTGCAACAACCACGGTTCTTTAACCGTGAATAAAATCCATTTTTAATCGTGATTGTGAACACCTATTTCGGTCCGACCCAAATGGAAAGGACACCGGTCCCAAATGTAAATATAACCGGTCTAAATTCCAAAAGGGGGGAACACCGGACCAGCTGTTGGAGTCCCTTGATGGCCGATGTCATGGATCTGACAACGAAAGAACGAGTGAGTCCGGCCCAAGTAAAAAACGACGATCTCGTGGGCGGATTCAGATTGAAAATAGGCACACCGGCTGGTAGTAGATCCGGACTAGGAGGGAGAACACCGCCCCTATGAACACCTCTTTCAGTCCGGCCTAAATTGTTATAACACCGGACCCGGCCTTAAAACTGGCAACACCGGATAAGGCCCAAATTAACACCGGACAAATGTCGTGCGCCTGACAACAGAATAACAGGCCAGTCCGGCCCCAAGGAAAGGGATCAGATCAAAAATAGACACACCGGCTGGTAGTAGATCCGGACTAGGAGGGAGAACACCGCCCCTGTGAACACCTCTTTCAGTCCGGCCTAAATTGTTATAACACCGGACCCGGCCTTAAAACTGGCAACACCGGACCCGGCCTTAAGACTGGCAACACCGGACAAGGCCCAAATTAACACCAGACCGATGTCGTGCGCCTGACAACAGAATAACAGGCCAGTCCGGCCCCAAGGAAAGGGATCAGATCAAAAATAGGCACACCGGCTGGTAGTGGATCCGGACTAGGAATTAAAACACCGCCCCTGTGATTACATTGAAAGGCTCAACCGGTGTTAGACACAGGTAAAGGTTCTTAAGATACCACATCGGATCAACGGGAGACTCCGTCCAACCGATAGCTTCGCTAGCCGATGTCACAGATTTGACAACGGATAGACGAGGTCGGAAGTTTGTGCGCGATGACCTGGAATCGCACTCCCCAAAAGTGGCAGACAGGGGGAGGCGAAAGTGGACAATTAAAAATGCCATGCTGAAATCCTGTCCCCCACGAACAGTTAATGGCCAGGCTTGCACACCACTACGCGTATGGGTGAGTGGGAATTCTGGCTGTCCCAAACCCTCAGCCCATGGCCTTAAGGCCCTATAAATGCCCCAGCCAAAGAAGCTATGGGGGTTGCATTTTTGAGAGGCTGGTTGGCAAGGAAGCTTTTTTTAAAACTCTCTCTGATTTCTTTGAAGACCTTCTGAAACCCTTCCCCACTGGGAAACCAATGACTTGTCATAATCACCAATCACCAATATAAACACCTCCCCAAACTATACCGTCCCAACACCTCCCAATTCACCATCTCCATATTCCTTGAACACCACACCGTCTCAGCCTCCAACCCACATTGTCCTAACAGCATCCTCCCAACAGCACTGTCCTCCCTCAGATCCTCATCCACTCCACCAATTCACTATAGCCCTTCACACCGATCTACTAAACTTACCATATCGTACCTATATCCCCGAACACCGCCCGGTTCTGCCCTAATCCGTCCTAATCCCTCCACACCGTCCCAACAACTCCTGAACACTTCCAATACTCCTTAAACACTACACCGTCCCAATACCCCCCAAAATACAACACCGTCCAGCAAATACATTGTCCATCAAGCCACAACACCGTCCCTTTCTCCCGAAACCGTCCTCACCAAAACCAACCTCCTCACCCCTTCTCCTACACCGTCCCAGTACCAAATTATTCCCCAGATTCCATACTGTACCTTACCTAGTCATTACCCTTGCCAATCCTCAACATCGTCCATACACAGCGCCCAGTCACTCCCTCACCTCGGATTAGCTCCCACCAATATCGGCCACACTCTTCCGTTTTCAGCATTCGTGCCCAACACCGGTCCAGTGCTTCTATCAGCGTGCAAGTCCGGAATCAGTCAGATACCGTCACTGCGTTTGACTCACACATCGGTTCTGAGCCCATCACACCGGTTCCACCCTATTCCTTATTTCTTTTACTTTCAGCCTTTTATCTTCCTGTCAGTTTGCTGTTTGTTGGTTATGTTTGTCTGTGTGCCATAGTTTACACTGTTAATATTTTTGTCCTTTTCCCTAACAAGCACATATAATAAAAATAAGTGATTTTGTATATGTTTTATTTTCCAGTCTAAAAATTCTTTTTTTTTCCTTTTTTAAAAAAAATATAGTGTCGTACGGGGACACTCCCGTCTACACAACCACTTTAGGATTCGTATACGTGCGAAGAACTTCGCCTTGTACGAGTTCCCCACCTCAGTGACATCCATCATCATCTCCTAAGTCTTTTCCTAAAAGAAAAACATTCAGAACTACGTAACCCTGATTTCTTGATAATTCAAGAATACGTAGGAGCAGGACCTTAACTCCTGTCGGGCCCACCTTTCTTATTTCCTTTTACTGATTTATTTCCTTGCTTTTTGTGTTCCTTTCGTGTTGTTACTTTTTTTTTGTTTCCGTGAAAAATCAATTTAGACGTGACGTCTTGTTGATTTCCCCCTAGTTTTTGCTCAAGCCTCGCCATAATTTCATAGGGAAGGGATACTTAGGACGAGACGTCCCGCTTATCTCTTTCCTATCCCTTTTTTTTTATCCGAGAATGTCTAATTTAGGCGTGACGCCTTATTAACGTCCTCTTCCCCTCTCTGTCTCATATCGAAGTCGAGTTTAATTCGGATGAAACGTTCCATTGACCTCGCTTCGACATTCTATGTTTGTACAGTTCTCTCATTCAATTCTGTCTTTTTTTTTAATAAAATACAAGAGTAAAAGGGAAGAAACCATGTTTTATTTAAGGCTATTTATATTGTGCTTTCAATCTTGGTACTGTCTTTGACAGGCGATGTAGGGTGCTAATACCTTCCCTACTCGTAACCGACTCCCGAACTTGGATTTCAATTTTTTAAACCAGTGCTTTACTGAACTTAGTTTTTTCCCAATGTTTTTCCTATGGATAAAAACGTTGGTGGCGACTCCCTGTTTCATTCGATACGCTTTTCATTCTCGCCGCGCCGTCGCGATCCAGGTCGCGACAGATGGCGACTCCACTGGGGACGCTTAAGAGAGTCAGGCCAGTTTGATTGAAAGCGCATGTTCTTCTTATATAGCTTTTGTTAGCTTGGATTTCTTCCCCCTTGTTTTGTTTTCGGTTAATTGTTGTGAATGTTTGTTCTTGTTTTAATTGTATCTTGTTATTTGTTTCGTTGTCTATATTTTGCATGTTTATTGAACCCTAGGGTAGGAGACCATGTTACTTTTCTGTAAACATTGAACCCTAGGGTAGACAACTCTGTATACTTGCTCTGTGTTTGTTCTTTGTGCAGAATGGGTAAGGTATAAGGTATGGACTGCCCTTCCACACACTACACTCACAATTATTTGCACACACCTATGAGTGGCGCCCTATACCCGGGCCCCAAATGAAGCTTAAGTTAGGAGAGGTTGGTAACGGAATCGTATGGGATGTACTTCCTATCCGGTATTCGTGAGAACCTCAACCAGAGTTCGACCTCTCATGATATACGCACTTAGTGAATTCCTCACTGTTTGCGTCCCTGTCATGATTAGGATCTTGGCTCTGGTGACCTTCTAGATGTCTAGCGGAAGCCACCCAATGTGAGAAATCCACTTTTAGATAAGCTATAGGTCCCAGAAAAGACTTTCAGAAAAAAAAACCTAGCTTAAGGCACAAAAGGGCAGGCTTTACTATACCTTATCTCATTCTCGCTTTCCCTTTAAATCCAAAATTGATGAACTATTTACATGTTCAAAGGGTTACTTTATTCTAAACAAAGGGTGAATCATTTTTCTCTCTAAAAATAGTAATCCTTTAACAAGTAAGCAGTTCCCTCTCTTTTTGTGTACTTATGGGTCCTGGGTTATAGATCTTCCCAATCGTCAAAACAAAATTGAAAACAAAATTCTATTCAAGCAGATATTGATGACGTTGGGAAGATCCATAACCCATGCGACTTTAGTTTCACATGAGTTTTGCCGACCGCTACTTCTCAAACTGAAAGTGTTATCCGATAAATTAATAAAGAAGTAGTGGTTCACAAAACATGACAGTAACTGATTTCTTTTTCTCTCTCTTTGCTCTTGCAGGAAGCTGTTTGGAACTTAGCGGGTACCTTTGAGCAATATGGAAATTAACATGAGATCTGATAGTTGTGACACAAATGTGACCGAGTTGAGGAAAGTATTGCACCTTAAGGCCAAGAAGATTGACATGGGTAGTCTGCAAACAATGGGGAGAAAATTAAACCTGACACAGAAAATGGCTTTTACAAGAAAGTATGGGAGGATTCTGAAGTTGTTAGAAGTGGAAGTGCAAACTGAGGCGATCACTGCCTTAGCACAATTCTATGACCCACCTCTCAGATGTTTCACATTTAGAGACTTTCAGTTGGCCCCATCTATTGAAGAATTTGAACAAATCTTGGGGATGCCTTTGGAAGGACAGATACCTTATCGTCATCTTGACCATCATGCAACTATTGCTTCCATCGCCCGTGTTCTGAAGATCCGTCCCGACACCTTAAGGGATGCACAACTAAATAGAAATCAGATCCCCGGATTCACTCGGGAATTTCTCGAGAAACATATGCAGGTCCTGGCAGAAAAGGAAGATTGGGAAGCCTTTATGGATGCTCTAGCTATTACCATCTATGGCGTTGTTTTGTTTCCCAACATTGATAATTATGTGGATTATGATGCTATCGCCGTATTCCTAGCTCGCAAGCACAGGCTTGAGAATCCTGTCACGGCTGTATTGGCAAACGTGTACTGCACCATGGATTTCTGCCACACACAAGGTGGAAAAAGGTTTGTTTGTTGTTTACCTGTTTTTGTATGTATGGCTCACATCGCACGTTTTCCACCAAGTCTGTAAGGCCGAATGTCCGGTTTCTGATCTGAAGCTATGTCAATTAGCAGTGAAAAGTGGGCGCGAGTGGGCCAATTACCTTATAGGGCTCACAACTGAGAAAGTTAGGTGGTATCCCAAATGGTTGGAAGTTGAATCAATTGTTCATCACTGTGGAAATTACCCAAATGTTCCCCTTATTGGTACACAAGGATGTATCAACTATAATCCCATCATAGCCAAGCGTCAGCTAGCTTATCCTTTGCTTGGACCACCTGATGAAGAGTCTCTCACTCCTTTCATCTCATATTACTCGAAGGGAAGCTGTGTCTTTGTCATTCGGGATATAGCGAATGCATGGAAGAAAGTCCACCGAAAGGGAAGAGAGCTGGGGGCCCGAAGCCATGCTGTCAGAGAAGAATATTATGAGTGGATCCTGAATAGGGTCTCTATTGTTAAATTACCTTTCAGAAGTCCCCCTCATCTCCAGGGAAATCCTCCTGCTGCATCACTTGTTGCGGAGGATGAAGCAACCAAGGCGTTAAAGACCAAAATAGAAGAGTTAGCTGCCAAGAAAAAGAAGCTAGAGGAAGACTTATTGAGATGTCAGCAAGAATACACCCTTCAGAAAAGGGAGAACCTGGAGAACAAGCAAGCCGTTGAAGAGATTAGGAAGAAACGAAAGATTCATGAAGACTACATGATAAAATAAGACCAATGTCTTCAAGCGGCCAATTCTCAACTAAAAATGAAAAACAAGCAAAGTGATACCATCCTGGCTGAGAAACATCTTCTGAAGGATATGCTGGCGCAATCAAAAGAAAATGAGCGGAATATCATGGTGCAAAAAGAGCTCCTACAGACACAAGTCCACAAATTGGAACAACAGCTCAATGAAGTGGTAAAGGCTTGCGAGCAAGAGATAAATAGGGAACGACGACGCGCCATGAACATTGAACAAGATTGTCAAGAGACCATACGCCTCTTGGAAGCTGAACAAAATGAAACTGTTCACTTATGGATGGATCGCTTTGCTAAGCTGGCGTACCTGGCTAACGGGACTCTAGAAGATCTCCCATTTTTACTCAAACAAGCGGAAGGAATGGCCAACCCTGTCAATACTCCTAGAGAAATTGCAACATTCTTAGATTACTGCAGAGGACGAATTTGTAAAATGAGGGAAATGATTGCCCGAGCTAGGGATGACTGATTTATTTTCCCGCTTTGTAACTCAGCACTTTATGGCAATAATGTACTCTTTTCGAGATAATGGATTCCTTTGTCTTCACAACTATCTCATGTTAATTTCCATTCAATGCTTTACTTAGTACTTTTGAACGTGACATTCTAAGGAACAGTCGAAGGATCCGTCAAGTTCCAACATTGCTTCCCGTGTAATCTCATTTCACTTAATTTTTTCTTTAATTCACTTATCTTTTCTAAATTTTTGTGTTCCTTTCTAAAGGCAACACGAGGACGCACTCTTACGGAACCCGACTATAGAGGAAGCTCATGGCTGAGACAGAACAAACGAATGAGAACCTCAAGAATGAGAATAATCAGCTAAGGGAACAGATTGCAGAACTAACGAAGCTCTTGGAAAAAAGGGTCACTGAAGGGGGGCCTTCTGCGGGAAACAAGGGTCCGACATCAAGCCAGGTTATGAATCCCACGACAGTTCCCCTCACTATTAATGTTGGGAATCCCAATCAGCCTACTGATTCCCACGCCAGGCCTCATGGCTATACGCCACCACACATTTTCATTGGCTCAGACGGTAGCCCTGTACCCTTTCCACCGTACGGCCTACCTCCGGGATATTTCCCTCCTCTATTAATCAATTCCCAAGATGGCAATGCCCTACAATGGACAAACCTCCAAATTCCAAATTCTATCCAAACACCCATGCCACCAGCCAACCAAGCCTTAGGTCCTTAAACCGCCCAAGCTCAAGCTCAAGTCACTCAAACTCAAACCATCCTGGCTCAAGCAACCCAAACTCAAACCGCCCAAACAGCTCAACTAGTTCCCATTACCCAAGCAACAGCCCAACCACAGGAGCCGACACAAAACACTAATCTGGTGAACCAACCTCATTCGACAACACCCTACTACCCATACTACGGCTACCCATATGGATACCTGAATCCTTACACTGCCAACCCGCGAGATGTGGCCCAGACGTTGAATCCGGTTGTTGATCATGGCACAACCGTAGAGTCTCAGCAAAGAGGGAAAATAGAGATCCTGGAAGAGCGACTACAAATTGTGGAAGGTGTGGAAGGCCTTGGCTTAACAAGTGCTTCTGAACTCTGTTTAGTTCCAGACGTCATTATTCCACCAAAGTTCAAAATGCCAGACTTTGACAGATATCGAGGAGTGACTTGCCCTCGAAATCATCTTACGATGTATTGCCGAAAGATGGCCTCCCATGTCTCTGATGATAAGCTGTTGATACACTGCTTTCAAGACAGCCTAGCTGGGGCTGCACTCACTTGGTACACTCATTTGGAGCGAACCCGTATTCGCTGTTGGAAAGATCTGGCGGATGCCTTTTTGAAGCAGTACAAGTATAACTTAGACATGGCGCCTGATAGAATTCAACTCCAAAACATGACAAAGAAGGATAATGAGACTTTCAAGGAGTATGCGCAGCGCTGGCGTGAGATAGCCGCGCAAGTAGATCGTCCACTCTCTGAAAGAGAGGTAGTAGCCATGTTTATTGACACTCTCCAACCACCTTTCTACGATAAGATGATCAGCAGTGTTTCATCCAATTTCTCTGACATTATGATTATTGGAGAGAGAATAGAGAGTGGTCTAAGTGTCGCGACCGGGATCGCGGCAGCGCGGCCGACCCTCGAAACGGTTTTAAAATGATAAACAGGGAGTCGCCACCAATATTTTTTAGGATAAAATAGTGGAAAAACCTTTTGTTAAAGCACCGGTTATAAAAATGAGATTCCATGATTCGGGAGTCTGATTACAGGTGAGGAAGGTATCAGCACCTCACAACTGTCCGTTATAAAAAACGGTTACCTCAATTTGATAGCGCGCATTATAATTAACCCAATAAATATTTTAACTTCTTCTTAAGAAGAAAAATGTACGGAACGACAGAATAAACAAAAAATAAACAAAGATCAACACAAAATATTTACATGAGATTAACAGGACGTCTCGTCCAAATTAATCTCACTCTGCCTTTTTAAAGAGATAAAAAAAAAATGAGATTAACAGGACGTCTCGTCCAAATTAACCTCGCTCCTCCTTTTTAAAAAAATATTTTAAAAAATGAAATTAACAGGACGTCTCGTCCAAATTAACCTCGCTCCTCCTTTTTGATAGAAATATTTTAAAAAATGAGATTAACAGGACGTCTCGTCCAAATTAACCTCGCTCCTCCTTTTTTCTTTAAAGAAATATTCAAAAATATGAGATTAACAGGACGTCTCGTCCAAATTAATCTCGCTCCTCCTTTTTGATAGCAAGACAAAAAGAAAACTCTAAAAATTAAATAAAGAAAGGTGGGCCCGACAGGAACTGTTTCCCGCTCCTACGTATTCTCGAGCTTTCGAGAAATCAGGGTCACGTAGTTCTAAAAAAAAAATCTTTTTTGACTCGGAACATGATGATGGAAGTTATTGAGATGGGGAACTCATACAAAACGAAGTTCTTCGTACGTGTACGAATCCTAAGGAGATGGTGTAGACGGAAGTATTTCCGTACGACACTGTTAAAAATGGAAATTTTTAGGCTAGAAAATAAAACATGTGCAAAACTTATTACTTATTATTTATTATTATTTTATTATATTTTTATTTTTTTATAAAAGCATACTATAAAAAATAATGACCTCAAAATTACATTACAATATTCTCTAAGAAAATCAATCTAGGGGTTTTAGTCCTCCATAATAACAACTATAAAGAAAAGAAACTAACCTGGAAATGGAAAAAAAACTTTGCTGGAAAATGAAAAACTTGCTGGAAATGAAAAGCTTGCTGGAAGAAGAAATTGCCAACAGAGAAGAGGAAGAGGAAGAATGAATGGTTTCTTCAAGGGATTGATTGCCCGGAATTGAAGAACTTTGCTGGAAAAACTCCAACAGAGAAGAGAAGAGGAAGAACAAATGAGGGAGGAATTTGTGTGAATGAAGAATCGTCCCTGAAGCCTTCCTTTTGCTTCCTATTTATAGGAGTCCAAAGGCAAAGCCATTGCCATAAACAATTGGAATTGGAGGGTGCACTCATCAATTAACAAATCATGGTGCTCCATTATCAGTTTTGAGTGCTCCATTATGATCCTTAGTGCATTGCCCACCATCCAGAAGCTTGAAAACGTGTTTCTGGGCCAATAATTCACTCATGAATCGATTCAATGGTGAAATGAATCGATTCATGCGTTCCAAATGCAATTCTGGGCTAAATGTAAACGTGTGAATCGATTCAATTGGTGGAAGAATCGATTCAACCCCTTTGAAACCCGAAAAAATCGATTCAAATGCTGATGAATCGATTCAAAGGCTGATGAATCGATTCAAACCTCAAAAATTCACATCCTGGGTGCTTTTAATTTGTGTGAATCGATTCAAGAGGGCTATGAATCGATTAAAATCACTTGAAATTGATTTTTTGGGGCTGTTTCACGCATGAATCGATTCATGCATGTGTTGAATCGATTCATGATGCTGTTTGGTGCTTTTTCATTCTCCTTTTTACGCATTACAAACTTGTTCGCGTATTTGAGGGCTGATGCGTGCCAAATTTGAAAAAGAGTCCAACATGAAAGTTGTAGATCTTTCTCTTAGCTTTAATTTGATATATGGCACAAAAATTTCCATCAAGAAACGAGGGAGATATGGCCCATCTACGAAAACTGCTCCAGAGTGTGACGGAAATACATTTGCAAGCAAAATAAATTCACTGGGCAAAATGGGTGGAGAATTAGCTTTTATGGCCTTCATGAAGTTTGTATATCTCTTTGATTTGGAGCCATAGAAAAAAGAATGGGGTCATTTCAGTATCATATGAGGGAGATATGAATTTTTTCTTAAAGATGTGCAGAGCAGTCATGAAACTGGAGCAAGTCTAGGAAGATTATTAAAACTGTACCAATTGGTAAGGATTCAGCCTTCAAGGTCTTCACAAAAGTCGTAGACAATTTTGTTACGAAAATTTAGAGACCGGGTTTGCACAAATCAAAGATCGTATGAAGGAGTTATGAATTTTCAAATGAACCATGCGCATGAAAGAGTGCTCAAAAGATAGAACTGTACCAATTGGCCGGACAAAAAAAGGTGTTCACAGATGCCCCTCTTTACTTCTTTTTCACAAAAGAAACACGAAGCTTCTGTGTTTTTGAAGTGAAAAGGAAGTAAAGATATGAACACCGATGTAGGGGGCCAAGTGGGACCTCTTGATTGGTATGGCAACTGATGGTGTGGGCAATCACGAGTCAGTGTGACCTCTTTTTCTTAAAAACGAGCATTCTCCACTTCTGTTTCTCTTCTTTTCTCCTCTCTTTTTTTGTTTTTTTGTTTTCTTTTTTTTTTTTTTTGAACTCTGAATTGATCGGGAAAAATTCTTTCAGTGAGAAGATCAGGATTGATCCCCGGTAGACTAGAAGGTAAAGGGTGCCTGCATAGGTGAACGGAAAGTAAAGGACGCCTTGATAGGCGACTGGAAAATAAAGGATGCCTTGATAGGCGGCTGGAAAGTAAAGGATGCCTTGATAGGCGGCTGGAAAGTAAAGGATGCCTTAATAGGCGGTTGGAAAAGGACGCCTTGATAGGCGACTGGAAAATAAAGGATGTCTTGATAGGCGGCTGGAAAATAAAGGATGCCTTGATAGGCGGCTGGAAAAGGATGCCTTGATAGGCGGCTGAAAAATAAAGGATGCCTTGATAGGCAGCTGGAAAATAAAGGATGCCTTGATAGGCGGCTGGAAAATAAAGGATGCCTTGATAGGCGGCTGGAAAATAAAGGATGCCTTGATAGGCGGCTGGAAAGTAAAGGATGCCTTGATAGGCGGCTGGAAAAGGACGCCTTGATAGGCGGCTGGAAAATAAAGGATGCCTTGATAGGCGGCTGGAAAGTAAAGGATGCCTTGATAGGCAGCTGGAAAGTAAAGGATGCCTTGATAGGCGGTTGAAAGATAAAGGATGCCTTGATAGGCGGCTGAAAGATAAAGGATGCCTCGATAGGCGGCTGAAAGATAAAGGATGCCTTGATAGGCGGCTGGAAAGGTAAAGGATGCCTCGATAGGCGGCTGAAAGATAAAGGATGCCTCGATAGGCGGCTGAAAGATAAAGGATGCCTTGATAGGCGGCTGGGGTTAACCCTCAATTGACAGAAAATACAAAGATTGGGGGCAGTTAACAGGACGTTTCGTCCAAATTAACTCACTGGTCCTAAAGGCTCAGGGTGATGCCCCAGTTTGACATGACTGAAAGAATTACTCTTTGACCGAAAGAGAGTGATCCTGGGGAGATGCCCTAATTTGACATGATTGAAGGACTCTTGGGGAATTGCTCTCTAAATGAAAGAGGGTGATTCTGGGGTGATGCCCCAGTTTGACATGATTGAAGGAATCTTAGGGAATTGCCCCTTGACTGAAAGGAAAAATCTGGGGGAGATGCCCCAGTTAGGAAGATTGAAGGGATCTCGGGGAACTGCTTCTTGACTGGAAGGAAAAATCTGGGGTCCACTAGGGATGTATAGTAGGCTTACTAAAAGAAAGAAGTCTGGGGATGATCCAGTTCAAGCTGTCTTGGATGATTCAGGGAACTACTTTTTGATTGGGAGAGAGAAGAAACGGAGAAAAGGTCTGGGATGAATACTCTAATTTTTGGAAAGATTAGAAGATTTAGGGGTACTCCCTCAAGGCCGGGAGAAGAATCTGGGGTGATGTCCCAGTTAGAGCGGTTGAAGAGGCTTGGGGTGCATTTCCTTTTGACGAAGTGAGACCCGAGGTAATGTCCCATTTCAAACTTTTCAGGAGCATGGGGTACCGCCCTTGGGTTGACAAAAGATAATAACCTAGGGAAGATGCCCCAGTTTGATAAGTTGGAAAAAGTTTGGAGAAACGCCTCATGACTGGAAAGGAAGAAATCTAGGGAGATGTCCCAGTTGGACATGATTGAAGGATTATTGGAGAATGGTTATAACAAAAGGAATTCGGGAAGATGTCCCAGTTGAGTCTATTTGGGAAGCGTAGTATCACTGGGGAAGAATTTGGTGGTTCAGGTACTGCCTCTTGATGGAAAATTTAGGATTCATTAGGGAGAGAGATCCTGAGGAGAGTCATCTTTGGCGAATGATTCCACTGGGGAGGATATTTCAAGAGGCACGGACTTTAGTAATTGAGGATGAGAGTTTGAAGGGGCCTGATGAAAGAGTAAAACATCCAAAGGTGTCAACCTTGGTGTTTTAAGGAAGAAATTTTTGAGAAGTGCCAACTCAGGCGATTCAAGGAAGAGATTTGAAGGGCTTGATTGGGGTGTTAGTGCCTGGCATGACTATGTGTGAGATAACCTGCAGAAAAATGGTAAGTAATGCAAAGATAAGTTTCAAAATTGGGTAAGTCCTGTGAAACCACGACTCTTACGAGAATTCATGGATGAAGTAGAATAAATGAGGCCCATAGCTTCAAAGCGCGTGTCTGGGCAAGTCCCTGCGATGATCACCTATGATGAGGTCGAGTAGCAGGAGCATCTTGTCCCTTGCGACTTTAAATGTTTACCAATCTTCCATTTTACTTTGTTAAAATACATGTTTTTATCAGATCAACCAAATTCATAACACGTATCAAAGAGGGTGAACTTTACTCATGCACGTTAAACAAGTACAGAGAAAGAAAAATAAAGAAGGTAAATGAAATGAATGAGGTCATATAGGTCCAGAATAAATGAAAACGGGGAAGATTCATGGATCCTCCAGTGAATCTCTGAGACTGATGAGAGCCTTAACCCCTAACACGACTTCATGTTCACCCTTCGACCTTGCTTTTGGAAAGGTAGGTTCGACAGTGATTCACGTGTAAGAGCTTGGACTCGTACTTCTTTGGGCCAGAGGATCATTTGCATTGCCAGAAATTTGACCCTAACTTTTGCCTGAGCCGCCCTTTTCGGGTTTTCGACTCACCGGGTCACTCTAACTTTTGCCTAAGCCGCCTTTTCAGGTTTTCAGCTTAGCGAGCATTAATTTTCTTTTCTTCTCTTTTTTCTGTTTTTTTTTTGTTTTTTTTTGTTTGCTCTGGCATCTCCTCCCTAAGCATAGTATTTTTTCACTGCATCTGTGTTTACAGGCATTGACAAATCCTGGCCATCCATATTAGTGAGTATTAAGGCTCCTCCAGAAAAGGCCTTCTTCACAACATATGGTCCTTCATAATTAGGAGTCCATTTGCCTCGATTGTCCTTTTGAATTGGTAAAATTTTCTTAAGCACAAGGTCTCCTTCTTGAAACTGTCGAGGCCGTACTTTCTTCTCGAATGCTCGTTTCATACGCCTCTGATACAACTGACCGTGACAGAGGGCAGTCAATCTTTTTCCATCAATTAAGTTTAATTGGTCATGTCGAGCTTTAACCCACTCAGCTTCTTCTAATTTTGCATCCATCATTACCCGAAGGGACGGGATTTCTACCTCAAAAGGCAAAACTGCTTCCATTCCATATACGAGGGAGAACGGGGTTGCCCCTGTCGAGGTTCGAACCGAGGTGCGATACCCATGCAGAGCGAAAGGGAGCATCTCGCTCCAATCTCTGTAGGTGACTACCATTTTCTACACTATCTTCTTGATGTTCTTATTGGCCGCCTCAACCGCCCCATTCATTTTAGGTCGATAAGGAGAGGAATTGTAATGGTGAATCTTGAAGCTTTCGCAGAGTTCCTTCATCATTTTGTTATTCAAATTCGTACCATTGTCAGTAATGATCTGACTTGGTAGGCCATATCGGCATATCAGTTCTCGCTTGATGAATTTGACCACAATACTCCTTGTTACACTGGTATATGAAGCTGCTTCTACCCATTTGGTGAAATAGTCGATGGCGACCAAGATGAAACGATGACCGTTTGAAGCTTTTGGCTCGATGGGTCCAATGACATCCATGCCCCACATTGAGAAGGGCCATGGTGCCGTCAAGACATTTAGGGATAACGGGGGTGCATGAATATGGTCAGCGTATATCTGACATTTGTGACATTTTCGGACATACTTGAAGCAATCTGCTTCCATAGTCATCCAGTAATAACCAGCCCTCAAAATCTTTCTAGACATGGCATGTCCATTAGCGTGAGTCCCAAAAGATCCTTCATGAACATCTTTCATGATTTCATTTGCCTCATCAGCATCAACACAACGAAGAAGGACAAAGTCATAGTTTCTTTTGTAAAGCACATCCCTATTTAAGAAGAAACCCATGGTGAGTCGCCTTAGGGTCTTCTTATCATTTTCTGTAGCACCCTCGGGGTATTCTTGACTCTGGATATATCTCTTAACATCATGGTACCAAGGTTTCCCATTAGACTCCTTTTCCATCATTTGACAGTATGCAGGCTCACAGTGTTTCTTTACTTCGATGAGAGGCATATCGTAGTCACTACTTACTTTGAACATTGAGGCAAGGGTAGCTAAAGCATCAGCCATTTGATTGTCATCCCGGAGAACGTGATGAAAAGAGATCTCGTCAAACTCCTTGATCATTTCCTTGATGTGATCATAATAAGGAATCAATTTACTGTCCCTAGTCTCCCACTCGCCTTTCAATTGGTGAATAACCAAAGCAGAGTCCCCATAAACTTCTAACAACTTTACTTTTGCATCCAACGCTGCTTGGATTCCTAATGAGCATGCCTCGTATTCAGCAATATTGTTGGTACAGTCAAAACACAATCTGGCGCAGATAGGGATAAATTCCTTATCGGGTGAAATCAAGATAGCCCCAATTCCGTGCCCCAATGCATTAGAAGCTCCGTCGAATCTCAGGGTCCATTTCTCCTTTTGACCACCTTCTCCATTGAATAATGCCATGATATCTTCATCTGGAAAGTTAAATTGCATCGGCTGATAATCATTAATGGGTTGGTGTGCCAAGTAATCAGCCAAGGCACTTCCTCTTATAGCTTTTTGAGTGACATATATTATGTCGTACTCAGTTAACAGCACTTGCCAGCGAGCGATCCTTCCAGTTAGAGCAGGTTTTTCAAAAATGTACTTGACGGGGTCCATCTTAGAAATTAGCCAAGTGGTGTGACTCAACATGTACTGCCTTAGGCGCTTAGCGGCCCATGCTAATGCACAACAAGTCTGCTCTAAAGCAGAGTACCTCATTTCACAATCAGTGAACTTCTTGCTCAAGTAGTAGATAGCATGTTCCTTCTTTCCAGTTTCATCGTGTTGTCCCAATACGCAGCCCATGGATTCGTTCAATACAGTCAGATACAATATAAATGGCCTTCCTGGGGCTGGTGGCACCAAAATTGGTGGTTCTTGTAGGTACTGCTTAATCTTTTCGAAAGCTGCTTGACAATTCTCATCCCATCGCCCTGGTTGATTCTTGCGGAGTAACTTGAAGATGGGTTCACAAGTTGCCGTCAATTGTGAAATAAATCTGGCGATATAATTGAGCCTTCCCAAAAATCCTCGGACCTCTCTTTCTGTACGGGGAGGAGGCATCTCGAGAATCGCCTTAACTTTGTCGGGATCAACCTCTATCCCCCTTTCACTTACTATAAATCCTAGCAGCCTGCCCGACCTTGCACCGAAAGTGCACTTGGCGGGGTTCAATCTTAGCTTGAACTTTCTCAAACGTTCAAAAAACTTCCTTAGATCGCTAATGTGCTCTTCATCTGTTCTAGACTTGGCAATGATGTCATCCACATAGACTTCTATTTCCTTGTGCATCATATCATGGAAAAGAGTCACCATTGCTCTCTGATAAGTTGCCCCAGCATTTTTCAACCCAAAGGACATCACCTTATAACAAAATGTACCCCATAGAGTGATAAACGTGGTCTTCTCCATGTCTTCAGGTGCCATCTTAATTTGATTATACCCCGAGAAACCATCCATGAAGGAGAAAATGGAATGCTGAGCTGTGTTATCAACCAAAACATCGATCTGTGGTAGGGGAAAATCATCTTTGGGACTAGCCCTATTCAAATCTCGGTAATCCACACACATCCGTACCTTTCCATCCTTTTTAGGGACAGGGACAATGTTGGCTACCCACTGAGGGTATTTTGCCACAGCTAGGAACCCAGCATCAAATTGCTTCTTAACCTCCTCTTTGATCTTTAAAAGCATTTCTGGCTTCATTTTGCGTAATTTCTGCTTTATTGGTGGGCACTCAGGTTTCAAAGGTAGTCTATGTTCGACAATGCTAGCATCAAGCCCAGGCATATCTTGATAAGACCAGGCAAAGACATCACAAAATTCCATTAACAACTTGATTAAATCTTCTCTTTGTTCTCTGCTTAGGGTAGTGCCGATCTTGACTTCCTTCTTATTTTCCTCATTCCCCAAATTAATGACCTCGACTATGTCTAGGTAGGGTTGAATCCCTTCATCCTCTTGCTCTAACAACCTTGTCATTTCAAGCGGTGGTTCACAATCTTCCCCACCTTCCTCATCAGCGTAGTCAACCGGGTGATCGAAGTCGGGAAATGGGGTTGCGACCTCACTTTCCTCAAGGGAGTCACTTTTGGATCTGCAATTTAGTATGGTATGGCAAATAAAAAGAAAGAACAAGCGAGTAAAAAGAAGGGCTTAAAACAAGAATAAAGGGTGCACGAAGAGTTTTTTTTTTTTTTGAATTACGATACGCGTTTATTGATGAAAATGATAAAAACAAGTTTCTTTCGCCTTTATTACATGGAAGGGTCCCACAACTTTAGGCAGAGCAGAGGGACGAATAAATACTTAAAGCATAAACAAATTACTTTGGCAAAACATTCAAAGTCGTGGGGAGCTCGATGGCCTCCCAGTTATGAAGTTCTTGGCCTGGTGGACAGGCAATCACAAAATCAGCACTATCACAAGGGTCTTCTTCAATGACAGCGACTTGGTCTGGAGGCATAAGTCCGGCGCTCCAAAAGCTCTGATAGAGATCACAGATGGGGATTCTTGCAGTACGAGGTTCTCTGCCAGTAAGACGAGCAGCCCTTTTTTCTTTCTTCGCTTCCTCTACCCTTTTTCTGTCGGCAGCCGTGGGCCGGTATCCTAACCCAGAACCATTTCTGTTATCAAGCAGGCGTATTGGTTCTATTTCTCCATTCAAAGCACGTCCTAGCCCTTTTCCAGGTTCATACCCTCCACGCAGCATAACCTTTGCCATCATTAAAGATGCACTTGGCATGAAAGCTTTTGCCATTGTGGCTCCTTCCCCCACATAGGTAGTGTTTGCTATCTCTAATGTTTGGAAAGAAGTTTCAAGGGCCTCTTCTGCTGCCTCGACGTAAGGGGTTGACAGAGGCTTGCTGACCAGAAGGTCTTCCTCACCAGAAACAATTATCAGTTTGTTGTCAACTATGAATTTTAATTTTTGGTGCAGTGTAGAAGGTACCACTCCAGCAGAATGGATCCACGGCCTGCCTAACAAACAACTATAGGCAGGCGAGATATCCATGACTTGAAAAAGGACCTGGAACGTGCATGGCCCAACCTGTATGGGCAGCTCAATCTCACCCATAACCTCCCTCCGAGTTCCATCAAAAGCTCGTACTATCGTGGCACTTGGCTTCATAAGAGTCCCATCAAATGGTAATTTGGCCAATGTAGACTTTGGCATGACATTGAGGGACGACCCATTGTCAATAAGTACTTTTGCTAAGATGTAATCTCGGTATTTTACGGAGATATGGAGAGCCTTGTTATGCCCAATCCCCTCTGTTGGTATTTCGTCATCAGTGAAGGTCAAATAGTTATCTGCAACAATGTGCCCTACTATTCCTTGAAACTTATCAACGGGAATGTCATGACTGACATGAGCCTCATTCAGGACCTTCATCAACATCTTCCTATGTAGCTCAGAGTTCATCAGCAATGATAACAAAGAGATTTTTGCAGGAGTATGGGTCAGTTGGTCAAGCACTTGATATTCACTCTGGCGAATAAACCTTAAGAATTCATGGGCTTCTTCATCAGTCACAGCCCTTTTGATTTCGCCATTGGCCCCTTCTTTGTCCACCTTGGCATTTCTGGTAACCTGATCCCTCTTCGGCTCTGGAGGGGTGTATACTCTTCCACTTCGGGTTATACCTCCTACCCCTACAATATTTGTGACGGACGAAGGAGACGGGTCACCTGTTGCCGGGCTTGCAACGATCACATCTGCGTTGTACTTCCAAGGGACAGCCCGAGAATCTTTGAATGCAAACGGGGTGGGTGCTTGAATAGTGATGGTTGGTTGTACAGAAACAGGAGCTACTTGGGGATTTCTGGTGTAAAAAATTGTCAAGGGCTTAGGGATCCGTGCCCCTGTTTGTTCCTCGATCATGTTGACCTCATCTCCATGGCGTTTACAGACCTGCACAATATAGCTGTCCATAAGGCTTTGAAGGATCTCACAGAAACCTTGATGTTCGGCAGTCTGTTCGCAATCATGTTTCTCACTCCAGGTTCCTTCAATTAACCCCTTTTCAAGCAAAAGGGAATGAACTACCCTCAATGGCATTCTTATGTCAGCAACATTCTTAACGCACTCCTCATGATTTTCTAAAGCGTTGACCTCTGAATTTCCATGGTTGGGCAGGGGATTTGTGGCAACATTTGGGCTACCTTCCTTAAAGTTAATCCAGTCGGCTTTGATCAAATCCCTTACTTTATACTTCAAAGCCAGGCAATTTTCTGTGGAATGCCCTGGTGCCCCAGCATGGTAATCACAATGAGCGTTTGGGTCATATCCCCTTGGGTAAGGAGGTTGCAACGGCCTCATAGGGGATGGAGCTACCAGACCTTTCTGAACGAGGATTGGAAAAAGTTCGGTGTATGTTATAGGAATTGGATCGAACTGCACAGGGGAGCGTTCATTGTTGGAATTTCTTGTGTTTGGATTATGATTGGGTGGTCGAGTCATTTGTTGTGGGTGATGGTATGGCACGGGTTGTGGTACTGGCGCTCTTACCATGGGTGGACGGAAGTGGGGAGTATAAGCTGTCGGGCTCTGAGTGGTAGCGGCCACATAAGGATTGGGAGCTTGAATCATAGTAGGAAAGAATGGTCTTGGCGAAGGTGTCTTTTGATTGGAAGAGATGGAATTAGTTTCTCCATCCCTTTTCCCAGGCACCGGCCTTCTTGTCATGCTTGCCCCAGATGAGCCCTGAATGATCTTTCCTGTTCGTATTCCGCTTTCCACTCTTTCCCCGATAGTCACAATGTCGGAGAAGTTGGATGAAACACTACCAATCATCTTGCCGTAGAAAGGTGATGGGAGCGTATCAATAAACATCGCGACTATTTCTTTTTCCGACAATGGGGGATCCACTTGTGCCGCTGTCTCTCTCCATCGTTGGGCATATTCCTTGAATGTTTCACTATCCTTTTTCATCATGTTTTGTAAATGAACCCTGTTGGGTGCCATATCCATGTTATACTTGTATTGTCTAAGGAAGGCATCTGCCAGGTCCTTCCAACAACGGATATGGTTCCGATCAAGGTGAGCATACCATGTAAGAGCGGCCCCTACTAGACTATCCTGGAAGCAATGGATCAAGAGTTGGTCATTAGAAGAGTAAGACGCCATCTTTCGACAGTACATCGTGAGATGGTTCTTTGGACAAGTCATTCCCCGATACTTATCAAAGTCTGGCATCTTGAATTTGGGTGGGAGGACAACATTTGTGACTAAACATAGCTCCGAAGCATCTATTAGTCCAAAACCTCCAGAGCCTTCCATCATCCTCAAACGCTCTTCTAAGATTTCTATCTTTTCCTTTCGAGGAGCTGCGACCATACGGGTTGCATCTTGGAAATTGGTCCCATAGGGGGTTCCGTATCCATACGGATAACCGAGTGGCTGGTTGAACTGAGGCAAAGCATGGGACTGGTTTGTTAGGCTTGTATTTGGTGAAGGGCCTTGGGGTTGGGCCATAGTCTGTGCAACATAACTCGGTTGAGTCACCTGGGCTCGTGTATTTTGGGCTTGTGTGTTGTAGGTCAGCTGGGTCATCGGGGCTTGTATATTCTGAGTTTGGTGAATTTGTGGGTCATGGGCTTGCGTGTTTTGGGCTTGGTAAATTTGTGGGTCAGGGGCTTGTGTGTTTTGGGTTTGGTGGAGTGATGGTATATTTGGCTGGGTAGGGTATGAAGTGTGAGGATTCATGGCTTGCTGGTCATGGGCGTCTTGGTTAGCGAGCGGGGGATAGTATCCTGGTGGAAGGCCATAAAGTGGAAAAGGTACTGGGTTGCCGTCAGGGCCGACAAATGTATGCTGTGCATAAGACTGGCCGTAAGGTGACTGGGTCTCAATGACAGGGTTAGATCTTCCAACATGAATGGTGACAGGGGGTGTCATTGTGTTTGGTACTTGGGTTCTTGCTGGGTCGGAACCAAGGGGGAGTGGTACAGTGGCAGGCTGCTGTTGGTTGTTCTCAATACCTGCAGAGGAAACCCCTTCTGTGATTCTCTTTTCCAGAAGCTTGGTCAATTCGGCTACTTGTTCTTTCAGCTGATTAAACTCGTTTCTGAAATCTTCATCCCTGATTTCTGCTTCGGCCATGAGTCTCGTTTGGAGTCGAGTCGAATAAGGATGTTTACCCGTAATGTCTATTGTAAGTGAAAACACGAAATTGTTAAAAAAGAAAGCATTAAATAAAAATGGTAAACGAAAAATAAACAGTATGGTGCACAAAGTTATCGCGGAACTCGGCCAGTAACCTCCAACCATTCCTCAGAACGTCACATTCAAGAGTAATAAGTATGTGATAAATGGAAATTAACATGAGATGGTTGTGGAGACAAAAGAATCCTTCTTTCTGAATTTCAAAGTACATTACCGCTGCCAATTTTTATGCAAGAAAAGTAAATCAGCCATTCCTAGCTCGGGCAATCATGTCCCTCATTTTACAAATCCTTTCCTTACAGTAATCAAGGAAGTTTACAATTTCTTTTGGGGTACTAAGAGGGTTAACCATCCCCTCAGCTTGCTTAAGTAGGAGTGGGAGGTCTTCGAGGACTCCATTAGCCAAATGTGCCAAGTGGGCGAAGCGATTCATCCATGAATGAATAACTTCAGCTTTCAAAACACGGATAGCTTCACGACATTCTTGCTCAGTATCCATCGCGTGCTGTCGCTCGCCGTTTATCTCTCGCTGGCAAGCTTCTACCACCTCATTAAGCTGACGCTCTAATTGACCAACTTGCAATTGTAGGAGCTCTTTTTGTACCAAGGAAATTTGCTCATTCTCTTTGGCTTTTTCCAACATATCCCTCAAGAGTTGCTTATCAGCCAACATAGTATCCCTTTGCTTGCTCTTCATCCTCAGTTGAGCATTAGCTGTTCGGAGGCATTGACTCTGCTTCCTCAAGTAATCTCTTTCAACTTTCCGCTTCTTTCCAATCTCTTTGATGGTTCGCTTACTTTCTGAGTTCTCCCTTTTTTGAAGGGCACATTCTTGTTGAGATTTTAGCAAGTCTTCCTCCAGCTTCTTATTTTTTACAATTAACTCTTCTATCTTGGCTTTCAAGGCTTCCTCTTCAAGAGTAGGTGAGGGAACAGGTATTCTTGTCGGGAGATGGGAGGGACTTTTGAAAGGCAGCTTAACAATGGAAACCCTATTCAGGATCCATCGGTAGTATTCGTCCTTCACGGCATGGCTTCGAGCTCCTAGTTCCTTTCCTTGCCTATGGACCATCTTCCACGCATTTGCTATATCCCGAATAGCAGAGGTACAATCTCCTTTTGAGTAGCGAAGGACAAAAGGAATGAGTGATTCTTCATCAGGTGGCCCAAGCAATGGATAAGCTAACTGCCGTTTGGCTATGACAGGGTTGTAGTTAATGCATCCTTGTGTGCCCATAAGAGGAACATTCGGGTAGCTTCCACAATGATGAATAATGGTGTCAACCTTCAACCATTGTGGATACCACCTTACTTTGTCAGCTGTGAGCCCCGTCAAGCGATTGGCCCATTCACGCCCGTTTTTTGTTACTAACTGGCATAATTTCAAATCAGAAATAGGACATTCAACTTTGCCGACTTGGTGGAAAACATGTGACGTGAGCCACACATACAAAGCTGGTAGACAACAAATGATTCTTTTTCCACCTTGTGTAGAACAGAAGTCCATGGTGTAATATATATTTGCCAAGATAGCAGTGACGGGATTTTCAGACTTGAATTTACGGGCAAGGAAAATGCCAATGGCATCATAATCTATGTAATTGTCAATGTTGGGGAACAAGATAACACCATAAATGGTTAAAGCCAAAGTATCCATGAAGGCTTCCCAATCTCCCTTCTCAGCCAGCAAGTGCATGTGCCTCTCAAAATATTCCCGATCAAACCCCAGGACTTGATTTCTATTTAGCTGCTTACTTCTTAAGACTTCCAGATTAATCCTTAGGATATCAGCAATGGTAAGAACATTCGCATGGCGTCCAAGGTGGCGGTAAGGCATTTGTCCCTCTAGTGGCATACCCAGAATCTGTTCGAACTCCTCAACAGACGGAGCTAATTGAAAGTCTTGGAAAGTGAAACAACGGAGAGGTGGGTCATAAAACTGAATCAAAGCAGTAATTGCTTCGACTTGTACTTCCACCTCTAGCAACTTTAGGATCCTCCCATATTTCCTTGAAAAAAACATCTTCTGATTCATATCCAATTTCTTGCCTAATGCTTGCAGACTGGTTGTATCGACCTTCCTAGCCCTGACATGCAGTAATTTTTTCAACTCAGGTATATTTGTACCACAACTATCCGATCTCATGTTAATTTCCATACTTTCACTCAGAGGTGCTGGCTAAGCTCTTGATAACTTCCTGCGAGAACATGAGAAATGAAAAAATCAGTCACTAGAACTGACGTGTTTTGCAAATCGATACTCCCCTAATAACTTTGAAAATATTTTTGTGTTCAGGGAAGTTTCGATTTGACAAAACTTATGACAAATCAAAGGACATGAGAGCTACGGATTTTCTGATCATTGTTAATAAAAAAATTTGATTTTTTTTTGATTTTTTTTTTTGATTCAAAACGTCCGTAACTCAAATCCCAAAGACTTGTGCACAAAGAGAAAGAACTATTTGCCCCTTAAAGAATCACTAGTTAAAAGTGTCATTTTTTTGAAAAAAGTAATTCACTAATCGGGCAAGTAATCCTCTATTTTGTATTAGAAGGAAAACTGAGAATGAGAAAAGGTAGAAGTAAAGTTTGCCCCTTCGTGCCTTAAGGTGGGTTTTTCTGGAGGTCTCGTAATGGTTCTAAGGTTCATCTATCAGTGATACCTCGCATTAGGTGGCTTGTTCTAAAACTTCTAAAGGTCACTAGAGCCAAGATCCTATTCATGATGTTGATCACAAATAGTAAGAAGTATACTAAGTGTGAGCACCATGAATAAGTCGAACTCTAGCTGAGATTCTCACGGTAACCAGACAGGAAGTACATCCCAAATGGCTCCGCTATCAACCTCCCCTAATCTTAAGTTTTATTTGGGCCCGGGTATAGGGTCCCACTCAAAAGTGTGTGCAAATTGTGAGTGTAGTGTGTGAAAGAGGCATTCAATACCCGTACCTTACTCACCCTGCACATAGAACGAACACAGAGCAACAAAATAAAGTCGACTACCCTAGGGTTCAATGATCACACAGATATTTACAGAACATAAATAATTGAATACAAACAAAACAGAAACTAAACATTGACAAGGGAATAAAATAAAGGAAGAAGTTAAATAATTAATATGCAAATTAAAACATGCGCTATCAAATTGACTGGCTTGACTCTCTAAGTCCCCAGTGGAGTCGCCATCTGTCGCGACCGGGATCGCGGCGGCGCGGCCGACCCTCGAAACGGTTTTAAAATGATAAACAGGGAGTCGCCACCAATATTTTTTAGGATAAAATAGTGGAAAAACCTTTTGTTAAAGCACCGGTTATAAAAATGAGATTCTATGATTCGGGAGTCTGATTACAGGTGAGGAAGGTATCAGCACCTCACAACTGTCCGTTATAAAAAATGGTTACCTCAATTTGATAGCGCGCATTATAATTAACCCAATAAATATTTTAACTTCTTCTTAAGAAGAAAAATGTACGGAACGACAGAATAAACAAAAAATAAACAAAGATCAACACAAAATATTTACATGAGATTAACAGGATGTCTCGTCCAAATTAATCTCACTCTGCCTTTTTAAAGAGATAAAAAAAAATGAGATTAACAGGACGTCTCGTCCAAATTAACCTCGCTCCTCCTTTTTAAAAAAATATTTTAAAAAATGAAATTAACAGGACGTCTCGTCCAAATTAACCTCGCTCCTCCTTTTTGATAGAAATATTTTAAAAAATGAGATTAACAGGACGTCTCGTCCAAATTAACCTCGCTCCTCCTTTTTTCTTTAAAGAGATATTCAAAAATATGAGATTAACAGGACGTCTCGTCCAAATTAATCTCGCTCCTCCTTTTTGATAGCAAGACAAAAAGAAAACTCTAAAAATTAAATAAAGAAAGGTGGGCCCGACAGGAACTGTTTCCCGCTCCTACGTATTCTCGAGCTTTCGAGAAATCAGGGTCACGTAGTTCTAAAAAAAAAATCTTTTTTGACTCGGAACATGATGATGGAAGTTATTGAGATGGGGAACTCATACAAAACGAAGTTCTTCGTACGTGTACGAATCCTAAGGAGATGGTGTAGACGGAAGTATTTCCGTACGACACTGTTAAAAATGGAAATTTTTAGGCTAGAAAATAAAACATGTGCAAAACTTATTACTTATTATTTATTATTATTTTATTATATTTTTATTTTCTTTATAAAAGCATACTATAAAAAATAATGACCTCAAAATTACATTACAATATTCTCTAAGAAAATCAATCTAGGGGTTTTAGTCCTCCATAATAACAACTATAAAGAAAAGAAACTAACCTGGAAATGGAAAAAAAACTTTGCTGGAAAATGAAAAACTTGCTGGAAATGAAAAGCTTGCTGGAAGAAGAAATTGCCAACAGAGAAGAGGAAGAGGAAGAATGAATGGTTTCTTCAAGGGATTGATTGCCCGGAATTGAAGAACTTTGTTGGAAAAACTCCAACAGAGAAGAGAAGAGGAAGAACAAATGAGGGAGGAATTTGTGTGAATGAAGAATCGTCCCTGAAGCCTTCCTTTTGCTTCCTATTTATAGGAGTCCAAAGGCAAAGCCATTGCCATAAACAATTGGAATTGGAGGGTGCACTCATCAATTAACAAATCATGGTGCTCCATTATCAGTTTTGAGTGCTCCATTATGATCCTTAGTGCATTGCCCACCATCCAGAAGCTTGAAAACGTGTTTCTGGGCCAATAATTCACTCATGAATCGATTCAATTGGTGGAAGAATCGATTCAACCCCTTTGAAACCCGAAAGAATCGATTCAAATGCTGATGAATCGATTCAAAGGCTGATGAATCGATTCAAACCTCAAAAATTCACATCCTGGGTGCTTTTAATTTGTGTGAATCGATTCAAGAGGGCTATGAATCGATTAAAATCACTTGAAATTGATTTTTTGGGGCTGTTTCACGCATGAATCGATTCATGCATGTGTTGAATCGATTCATGATGCTGTTTGGTGCTTTTTCATTCTCCTTTTTACGCATTACAAACTTGTTCACGTATTTGAGGGCTGATGCGTGCCAAATTTGAAAAAGAGTCCAACATGAAAGTTGTAGATCTTTCTCTTAGCTTTAATTTGATATATGGCACAAAAATTTCCATCAAGAAACGAGGGAGATATGGCCCATCTACGAAAACTGCTCCAGAGTGTGACGGAAATACATTTGCAAGCAAAATAAATTCACTGGGCAAAATGGGTGGAGAATTAGCTTTTGTGGCCTTCATGAAGTTTGTATATCTCTTTGATTTGGAGCCATAGAAAAAAGAATGGGGTCATTTCAGTATCATATGAGGGAGATATGAATTTTTTCTTAAAGATGTGCAGAGCAGTCATGAAACTGGAGCAAGTCTAGGAAGATTATTAAAACTGTACCAATTGGTAAGGATTCAGCCTTCAAGGTCTTCACAAAAGTCGTAGACAATTTTGTTACGAAAATTTAGAGACCGGGTTTGCACAAATCAAAGATCGTATGAAGGAGTTATGAATTTTCAAATGAACCATGCGCATGAAAAAGTGCTCAAAAGATAGAACTGTACCAATTGGCCGGACAAAAAGAGGTGTTCACACTAAGGACAGGGAAGATTTCTAAAAACCCATTTGGGGCACCCACTGCAAAAAGATCAGCACCAGGTGAGGTAAGAAAGAGAGATGGGGAAACCAACTCTGTCTCTTATGACCAGGGGAGAGCTCAGCCCAGACCATTTGGCTCTACCACTTTTCAACATACCAATCACTTCCCTCATACTCCATACCCCCATATGGCCGCCACTACCCATAACCAGATCCCCTATCCCGCATCTCCACAACCCCACGTCCGTCCGCCCATTGCCAGGGCACCGAATCCACAGCCAGCCCAGTACAATCCTCTACAACAATGGCCGCAACCACCTAATCCCAACCAAAACCAAAGGAGACCAAACAATGACCGGACACCAGTCCAATTTGACCCTATTCCTATGACATACACTGAACTTCTACCTCACCTTATTCGATACTCCCTTGCAGTCCCTTGTTCTTCTAGGCCAGTGGAACCTCCATACCCTAGGGGATACGATCCAAACGCCCGGTGTGATTATCATGCTGGAGCACCTGGGCACTCCACGGAAAATTGTATGGCCTTGAAATATAGAGTGCGAGATTTGATCAAAGCCAATTGGTTAAATTTTAAGGAAGGAATGCTAAATGTGACTACAAATCCCTTGCCCAACCATCAAGGTCCTGAGATTAATGTTGTGGAAGGAGGTGAAGAGCTTGTGGCGAATGTCTCTAATGAGGTAAACATGGTACATGAGGAAACAGGAATGTCCGTTCCTAAACCATTGGTAATTTACTACACCAAGAACACCTCAAAGACTATAAGCTCTACGCATCAGCCTGTCATAATCCAGACACCCGCTCCTTTTGCATTCAAAGATTCTCACGCTGTTCCGTGGAAATATAATGTGGAGGTAACAGCTGAAAGCCCAAAAATGAATGACTCATTTCTGTCAAACATATCAGGGATAGGAGGGGTGACCCAGAGCGGTCGAGTTTACTATCCACCAGAATCAAGGAAAGACCCGACTCCAGGGAGTGGAACTAGTGGTAGTGGAAAAGCCAAGATAGTCAAAGGGGGCATTGATGAGGAAATCAAAAGAGCTGTGACTGATGAGGAAGCTCAAGAGTTTTTGAAATTTATTCGCCAGAGTGAGTACCAGGTGATAGACCAGTTGAACAATACCCCTGCGAAGATTTCCCTTTTATCACTTTTGCTGAATTCTGAGCCCCACCAAATTTTTTTGATGAAAATGCTTAATGAGGCTCACGTCACTCACGATATCACCATTGATAAGTTCCAAGGAATAGTAGGGCACATCGCTGCTGATAATTATCTATCATTCATAGATGATGAGATACCCGCGGAGGGAATGGGGCATAACAAAGCCCTCCATATCTCAGTGAAGTGTCGAGATCACATATTGGCAAAGGTGCTGGTCGACAATGGGTCGTCATTAAATGTCATGCCAAAATCTACATTGGCCAGGCTCCCTTTTGATGGAACCTATATGAAACCGAGCTCTATGGTGGTAAGAGCATTCGATGGCACTAGGAGGGAGGTAATAGGTGAAATTGAGCTTCCAATTCAAGTAGGGCCATGTACTTTCCAGATCCTCTTCCAAGTGATGGACATTATGCCTGCCTATAGCTGTTTGTTGGACCGTCCCTGGATCCACTCAGCTGGAGTGGTTCCCTCTACCTTGCACTAAAAACTAAAGTTTATTATTGATAATAAACTAATTATCGTTTCTGGTGAGGAAGATTTTCTGGTCAGTAAACCCCTATCTACCCCCTACATCAAGGCTGCAGAGGAAGCACTTGAAACTTCATTTCAAGCGCTGGAGATCGTAAATACCACATATGTTGGGGAAAGAAGTGTAGGAATAAAAGCCCATACGCCGAATGCATCCCTTATGATGGCCAAAATGATGCTACAAGGGGGATATCAACCTAGGAAAGGCTTGGGGTTTGGTTTAAAAGGAAGAATGGAACTGTTGCATCTGCCAGACAATAAAGACAGGTATGGTTTGGGATACCAGCCTTCAGCTGCTGACAGGAGAAGAATAGTAGAAGAAAGGAAAGAGAGAAGGATTGCCCGTTTAGAGGGTCGAGAGCCCCGCATCGCTAAAGTCCCCCTATGTGACCTCTACCAGAGCTTCCGAAGTGCTGGTTTGGTACCCCCTGATCATATAGCTACTATTGAAGATGATCCCTATGAAGGTGGAAGCTTTGTGATCCCGTGCTCATCAGGCAGAGATCTTTGTAACTGGGAAGCCATCGAGCTACCCACAACTTTAAATGTTCTATCAAAGTAATTGACAAAGACTTTAACAAATTGTTGGCCTCATTGCTATGCCTAAGGCTTTGAGGCATTTTTTTTCTGTACTAAGGGCAATGTTGTTCAAGTGGCCTCAATACTCAAGAGGGGGGGTGAATTGAGTTATAAAACTTTTGCTTGGAATACCTTTGAAATTGATTTCTATAACCAAGTTTATGAGATTATGCAAGTGAAAGCAAGTAACAATGATATGCAATGCACTACAAGAGGTAAGTATTGTTGAGGCAATTTAGCAAACACTTGGTGTGCAATATCTAAAGTATAGCAAATTAAGCAAGTTCAAGTATGTTCTTCTCAACCAAACAATACCAATCAACAAATATGCAATGTATGGAAGTAAAAGGGTAAGGAAGAGAAGCTTGCAAACTGATGTAACGAGTTCCACCCAATCCGGTGTACGTCTCGCCTCTAAGCAACCCACTTAGAGGATTTTCCACTATTGTAGACTAGAGATACAACTTTGTGCAATTGCGGCTTCCTAGTGTCCCACACTCAAGAACCCAATCCTCACAAGTATAAGGGCAACCCACCCAATCTCTCAATCTCACAATATCCCAAAGGTTGAATCCACAACCTTTGTACCCACTCAACCTAGAGTGAACAACCACTCAACCTAGAGTGAAATAGCTTGTGTTTGGTGTTTGTTTACAATCAATATACTCTCTTAATAGAGTAGATGTACAAATGAAAGCTCTAACCAATTCTAACTCTCAAGATGAGAGGATATACAAGTGAAATACAAGGTATATGAAATAGGCTTACAAAGCACAGAATAGAGTAAAGAACTTATTGATTCTTGGTTTCTCTTGGTTGCTTCTTTGTGCTTGTGTTCCTCTGTAATTTATAGACCCAAGATAGCTGTTGAGGTGTGCCCTAGTTCATCATAGCCGTTGCAGTTAGTGGAAATTTGAAGAATGGTGGAGACATGACCTGGTTTCCCACTTAAATCTGTTTTTCCACTAGCGTAATCGATTACACCCTCGCGTTGTAATCGATTAGCTTCAAGTCAGAGACTTCCTAATCAATTATTTCACTTCCTCTAATCGATTAGCATCTTGTACCTGATGCATTTAATTTGTTTTCGCAGCATCCTAATTGATTAGCATGTCTTGCAATCGATTACCTTAAATTCCAGTGGCTTCCTAATCGATTGTATAGCTTCCATAATCGATTAGCCATCGTACCTGATGCACTTAGTTCCATTTTTGATTGTTGTAATCGATTAGTCTCTGGTGTATAATCGATTACCTTAAATTCCAGTGGCTTCCTAATCGATTGTTCCGCTCCCTAATCGATTAGCTTTCATACCTGATGCAATTTCTTCCAAAACAAAAAGCTCCTAATCGATTAGCATCTATGGCCTAATCGATTAGCTTCGCTGTTACTTCAATTCTGATTTCATGTCTTTGTTTTTGCATTGTTTTCTTCAAGAGTGCTTGTCATTATCAAAATCCTTGCACATCTTTTGGACCTGTTAACATATTCAAACACATTCTCCCCCTTTTTGATGATGACAACTATGTTCATCTCTTGAGGGTTGTTAGTTTAAATAATATAGACTTATCTTTTGCAAAAACAACTCTGCTACAATATCTCTTTTTCAAATAGCAGATGACCAATTTCAAAAATCAATTCAGCAGCCAATGTCTTATCTCATTTTATCTATTGTTTATTATCTCTTATCTATAATTCTCCCCCTATCAAAAAGAATTTAACAAACAGATAAGATTTTTCAAATTTTGTTAACAGAGCATCTATTATCCATATTATCAGAGCATATTATCAGAGCATATTAAAAATTATCCATATTTTGTATCAGAGCATTATCCAACATATGAACATATATTCTTCTCCCCCTTTGTAATCATCAAAAATAATTAGAGCAGTGAAGAGAAATAATATAAATTGAAATAAGATACTTTTATTGAATTGAAAAGAAAATGGGAAATACAAGAGGTAAAATTATTCATAATTCAGAAAATAAAACAAGGAACCAACGGAACATAACTAAACATAAAATCTAATTATCCGGGTTGAAGAAGCGGATTTCTGCAATTTGGTGAGCCAGCTCCTCATAACGCTGCTGCATCATCTCAAAATGTTGCTGCTCGGTCATGGAAAACTCTTGGAGGGAGTTTTCAAGTCGATCGAAGCGGCGATCAAGATGGGCGTAGAGAGATGCAAAAGGGTCAGCTTGTGGGGCAGATGAAGAGGCTGCAGCTTGTGGTTGAGGTGGAGGAGGAGGAGGAGCAGGTGCTTCTTCAGCAGGAGCTTGGAAGGGAATGTTGGCATAAACGCCCTCCATGCGTGAGTACCATGCTCCATTTGAGAAAACAAGACCCATTTTGGTGAGATGATGGGTGCCAATGCAAGCTCTAGGGGGCACTTTCTCAGAAAGTTCCCCTGCTAAATCTACTCCACAGAATTTGAAAATTTTGGTGAGGAGGATACCATAAGGGAGCTTTTGCTGGTCCTTGGCATGGCGCATGTGGAATTTGATCAACTGAACCCAGTTGATCTCTTTGTGGTTCAGCATGGCCCACATTAAGAGGACATCATCCTCTTCAACCAGAGCATAGTTCCCACCACGGGGAACAATCATCTTGACCAAGAAGAAGTGGAGCAGGCGGTTGTTCATGGTCAAGTGGCCAACTAGTTTGTGGTTGCTCCTAGGGCGGTCAGCTTTCCATAAAGATTGGCGAGCAGTAAGAGCATTGAAGCCCCATTCATCCTCGGGTTCGCCTCCATCGAAGTCAGCATTGTTGAGGGGCAGTTTGGAAATCTCTGCAAATTGGGCATGTGAGAGTTTGATGGTGGTGTTTTTCACCTTGGATTCAACCATCCCATTGACAAGGCGGAGGTTGCAGTAGAATACTCTCATAAGCTCAGGATAGTATTCTTCTTCTTTGAGGGATAGGAAGGGGAAGAGGTTGTAGTGGTTGAGGCTTTGGGTGAAGGTAAGGCTTGGGTTGTCAAAAGTGTCAGCAACGGTATAATGAGGGGTCATAATCTCCTTTTCAGAAAAATTCTTCATAAAATTCTGAAGATCTCTAGGAGAAGAGAAAAACCTTGAGAAGTCAAGGGGATTATGAGCTTGAGCAGCAGAGGACCTAGCCCTTTTAACATTCCTTGAGGTAGACATGGTGAAAAATGCTAAAAGAGGAGATGAAGAAGGATGAGTGCTGGAGAGTTTTAGAGAGGTTTGGGAGAAGGGAGGTAGTGTGAGATGAGAAGGTGAATGAGGGGGTATTTATAGTTAAAAATTAGGTTTAGGAAGGAGGAAAGAGAGTTTAGAAAGGAGTGAAGTGAGTTAAGAGAGGGAGAGTTTCGAGTGAGCCTAGGGAGTTGCATTTGACTCTTCAGAACGCAGACTAATCGATTACGTGGCAGGGGGTAATCGATTAGATCACTGTTTCTGGGGAATTTCAAACGTTCCATACAGATGGTAATCGATTATAGTCTTAGAGTAATCGATTAGTTTAGAAACAGAAACGTCCTAATCGATTGGGGCAATGTGGTAATCGATTATGAAGAAGAGGAAACGTTTTGAACTTGAAACAGAAGCTTCGTAATCGATTATGGATCATGGATAATCGATTATCTTGGAAACAGAATGATTGTAATCGATTATGGGTGAGCTCTAATCGATTAGCTTAGAAACAGAAGCTTAGTAATCGATTGGGATTAACAAAGTAATCGATTATGGAGTCAAAAACTTCAAACATATCAAACAGCAAGGTTCCAAACATGAAATGTGATATATACCATGCATTATGCCATTCAACAAGGTTCTTATCAAAAGATTCAACCACAACTGGACATGTCAAGAATGCCTAACTCTCTTCTTATGTGAATGAATTGCTCTCTAGCCAAGGGTTTTGTGAAAATATCAGCTAGTTGCTTAGAAGTTTCTACATGTTCAAGTACACAATCCCCTTTTAACACATGATCTCTAATAAAGTGATGCCTAATCTCAATGTGTTTGGTTCTAGAGTGCATTACTGGATTTTTCGAAATGTTGATGGCACTTGTATTATCACATTTAATGGGGACTTTATTCAAGGAAATACCAAAATCAAGAAGTTGTTGTCTCATCCAAAGAATTTGAGCACAACAACTACCAGCTGCTACATATTCTGCCTCAGCTGTTGACAATGCAACACTTGCTTGTTTCTTGCTATGCCAAGAAACAAGGGAACTACCAAGCAAATGGCATGTACCACTAGTGCTTTTTCTATCAAGCTTACACCCCGCAAAGTCGGAATCAGAATATCCTAAAAGATTACATTCAACGCCTTTGGGATACCATAAACCAACATTTTGAGTACCCACAAGATATTTCAAAATTCTTTTTACGGCAGTCAAATGTGATTCTTTAGGACATGCTTGATATCTAGCACACATGCATACCGCAAACATAATATCAGGTCTACTCGCAGTCAAATACAGTAAGGATCCAATCATACCTCGATATTTGGTGATTTCAATGTCCTTACCCTTTTCGTCTTTGTCTAGATAGCAGGATGTGCTCATGGGTGTAGCTATCTCGTTTGCCTTGTCCATTCCAAACCTTTTAAGTAGTTCTTTACAGTATTTGGTTTGGCTAATGAACGTTCCATCAATGGCTTATTTTATTTGCAGTCCAAGGAAGAAGGTGAGTTCTCCCATCAAGGACATTTCAAATTCATTCTGCATAATCTTGGCAAATTCTTGACAAAGATTTTCATTAGTAGCACCAAATATTATGTCATCTACATAAATCTGTACCAAGAGGATGTCATTGTGTTTGCGTTTTATAAACAATGTAGTATCAACCTTTCCTCTTTCAAAGTTGTGTTCTAAAAGGAATTTGCTTAATCTTTCATACCAAGCTCTTGGAGCTTGCTTCAAACCATATAAGGCTTTTCTCAATTTGAAGACATGGTTTGGAAATATATGATTTTCAAAATCGGGAGGTTGATCTACATAGACTTCTTCTTGAATGTAGCCATTTAAGAACGCACTTTTGACATCCATTTGATACAATTTGAAATCCATACAACATGCAAAAGCTAGCAATAATCTAATAGCTTCTAACCTAGCTACGGGAGCATATGTTTCTTCATAGTCTATTCCTTCTTCTTGGTTGTACCCCTTTGCAACTAGTCTAGCTTTGTTTCTAGTTATTATGCCGTTTTCATCTAGCTTATTTCTTAAAACCCATTTGGTGCCTATTATTAGATGATTATTGGGTCTTGGCACAAGTTCCCAAACTTCATTTCTTTCAAACTGGTTTAACTCTTCTTGCATGGCCAACATCCAATGTTCATCAATAATGGCTTCATCAATGTTTTTGGGTTCTATTTGGGATACAAAAGCCAAGTGATTGCATGCATTTTTAATGGCGTTTCGAGTACTTACCCCTTTGGTTATTTCTCCAATGATTTTGTCCAAGGGATGATCCTTCAAAGTTACCCAATCTTGTTGTCTCTCAATTTGTGTTGCACCTTCATCATTGTTGACTTCTTCTTCTTTGTCTTGCAAGTTCATTTCTTGGAAGGTACCTACAAGATCATCAACATCTTCCTTTCTCGGAGGGTTATGGCTATTTTCATCAAATTTGACATGAATAGATTCCTCAATGGTATTTGTTTGTTTGTTGAAAATTCTATAAGATTTACTTGATTGAGAATATCCTAGGAAGATTGCCTCATCAGATTTTGCATCAAACTTTCCTAGATTATCCTTTCCATTGTTGAGCACAAAACATTTACATCCAAAAATATGAAAGTATGCAATGTTGGGTTTTCTACCCTTGTAAAGCTCATAGGGGGTTTTCTTTAAAATAGGCCTTATCAAACATCTATTCATAACATAACACGCGGTGTTTACCGCATCGGCCCAAAAATGTTTTGCAATATTGTTTTCATTTAGCATGGTTCTAGCAAGCTCCACTAAAGATCTATTCTTTCTTTCAACTACTCCATTTTGTTGTGGAGTTCTAGGAGCTGAAAAGTTGTGATTAATACCATGTTTTTCGCAAAACTTTTCAAAAGATTGATTTTCAAATTCTCCCCCATGATCGGTTCTAATGGATGCGATTTTTGAGTTTTGCTCATTTTGGATAATCTTTGCAAGTTTCTTGAATGCATGATATGCTTCATTTTTATGAGCAAGAAACAATGTCCATGTATATCTTGAATAGTCATCTACTATAACTAGACCATAATAATTACCTCCAAAGCTTTTGATTTTGGATGGTCCAAATAAGTCCATGTGCAAAAGTTGTAAAGGCCTTTGAGTAGAAACAACGTTTTTGGATTGAAAAGATGCCTTTACTTGTTTTCCCTTTTGACATGCATCACAAAATCTATTTTCAAATTTAAGCTTTGGTAGACCAATTACTAAATCTTTAGAAACAAGTTTGTTCAAGTGGTCTACATGTATATGAGCTATTCTTCTATGCCATAGCCATGTTTCATCCTCTTTTGAAATGAAGCATTGTTCATCATTTGTAGACAAACTATCCATATCAATCATGTAAATATTATCAATTCTTTGGCCTACAAACTTAATTTCCTTATTGGTCTTATGCTCAATTATGCAACAATTTGATTCAAATAAAACTCTATATCCTTTGTCACATAATTGACTTATGCTTAGTAAATTATGTTTGAGGCCTTCAACATACAATACATCACTTATGGATGTGGAAGAGTTCTTACCAATATTTCCAATGCCTAGGATTCTTCCCTTAGTGTTGTCTCCATAGGTGACGCTTCCTTTTCGTTTGGGAGTGAATGATGTAAATTTGGTTATGTCTCCCGTCATATGCTTTGAACACCCGCTATCCAAGTACCAATGGGTGTTGCTTGCCTTGAAGCATACCTACAAAACAAAATCATTTTAGAGAACTAGGTACCCATTTTATGTTGGGTCCTTTAAGGTTAGCTTGTGGGAACGTTCCTTTGGGAACCCACACCTTTCTTAAGACCTTTGGTCCTAGTCTCCTAACACTACACTTATATGCACTATGTCCTTTGGTACCACAATGATTGCATTTCATAAAAGGTGAGGAGGATTTGCTTGGTGGTGCAAAGAAGTTTTTGTAGTGTTTCTCCATTTTATGGTTACTATGTTCTTGGTCATATCCTAAACCGGTTTTACTAAACATGCATTTTTGTTGCCCAAGTAGGATATTCAAATTATCTCTTCCATTTGTGAATTTCTCTAGTGTCCTATTTAGGTCTTCAACCTTGGTTTCTAATACAATGCACCTTTTTGCATAATCACATGGTTTATCCTTAGAGCATGTTTGAACTTTCTCTAGTTCTTCTTTTAAGCTCTCATTTTCTTTACATACTTCCATGAGATGCAATTCAAGGGTATCACTAGTTTTTCTAGATGCTTTGAGTTTACTAGAGATTTTTGTGAATTTATCATACAATTCTTCAAATGCTTCTAACAGCTCATTTTTATCTAAGTCAAGAAGATTTACCTCATTATCTTCTTCTTGATGATTTGCCATTAAGCAAAGATTGGCTTGCTCATCTTCCGAGTCGTCGGAGCTACTCACATCATTCTTATCCCAAGCAATATAGGCTCTTCTTCTTCTTTGTTTGTCCTTGCCCTTCTTTTTGAGGTTTGGACAATCGGCTTTGAAGTGCCCTTCCTTGCCACATTCAAAACAGTTGGGTGAGGGAGAGTTTTCTTTAGTGATAGGTTTCTTACCTGAGTTTTTGAAGCTTCTTTGAAAGCGTTTGCCTTTCATGAATTTCCCGAAGCGTTTCACAAATAGTCCAAATTCTTCTTCTTCATCAAGTTCACTTCCGGATTCTTCTTCTTCATTTGTGGAAGTAGCCTTGAGAGCAAGACCCTTTTTCTTGGAAGATTTTTCTTCCTCTTCCGCCATCTTTAATTCTTTCAGCTCTTGTTCTTGTTCCTGCAACTTACCAAATAGAGTGGCGAGAGACATTTCGTTTATGCTAGGAGATTGTTTGATGGCGGTAACTAGCGGTTGCCATTCTCTGTTAAGACTTTTCAACACTTTATGAATGAGTTCTTTGTTAGTGTAAGTCTTTCCAAGTGTAATGAGTTGATTAATGATGAGAGTAAATCTTTTTTGCATATCAACAATCGATTCATGAGAGTTTAATCTAAAGCATTCATATTGACTAGTAAGAGTACTAATCTTTGAGTCCTTTACATCATTAGTGCCTTCATGGGTTACTTGAAGAGTATCCCACATTTCTTTAGCAGTTTGGCATGTCATTATCCTAAAAAATTCATCTTGACCTAAAGACATAGTGATGAGATTTTTGGCCTTGTAGCCATATTGGACTTTCTTTTCTTCCTCGCTTGTCCATTCATCTATAGGTTTTTCAACATTCTTGCTATCTATAGTATGCATCGGTATATAGGGACCATTTTCAATGGTATTCCATATTCTCAAGTCAATTGATTGAATGAAGATTTTCATTCTTTCTTTCCAAAACGCATACCCTTCCCCATTGAAAGTGGGAGGTCTATTTATCGCACCACCCTCGGGAAAGACATTTTGAGAACTTGAGGCCATTTAATCTCTTGAAGCTGTTAAGCTTGATCTACCAAGAGTCAAGCTCTGATACCACTTGTTGTTCAAGTGGCCTCAATACTCAAGAGGGGGGGTGAATTGAGTTATAAAACTTTTGCTTGGAATACCTTTGAAATTGATTTCTATAACCAAGTTTATGAGATTATGCAAGTGAAAGCAAGTAACAATGATATGCAATGCACTACAAGAGGTAAGTATTGTTGAGGCAATTTAGCAAACACTTGGTGTGCAATATCTAAAGTATAGCAAATTAAGCAAGTTCAAGTATGTTCTTCTCAACCAAACAATACCAATCAACAAATATGCAATGTATGGAAGTAAAAGGGTAAGGAAGAGAAGCTTGCAAACCGATGTAACGAGTTCCACCCAATCCGGTGTACGTCTCGCCTCTAAGCAACCCACTTAGAGGATTTTCCACTATTGTAGACTAGAGATACAACTTTGAGCAATTGCGGCTTCCTAGTGTCCCACACTCAAGAACCCAATCCTCACAAGTATAAGGGCAACCCACCCAATCTCTCAATCTCACAATATCCCAAAGGTTGAATCCACAACCTTTGTACCCACTCAACCTAGAGTGAACAACCACTCAACCTAGAGTGAAATAGCTTGTGTTTGGTGTTTGTTTACAATCAATATACTCTCTTAATAGAGTAGATGTACAAATGAAAGCTCTAACCAATTCTAACTCTCAAGATGAGAGGATATACAAGTGAAATACAAGGTATATGAAATAGGCTTACAAAGCACAGAATAGAGTAAAGAACTTATTGATTCTTGGTTTCTCTTGGTTGCTTCTTTGTGCTTGTGTTCCTCTACAATTTATAGACCCAAGATAGCTGTTGAGGTGTGCCCTAGTTCATCATAGCCGTTGCAGTTAGTGGAAATTTGAAGAATGGTGGAGACATGACCTGGTTTCCCACTTAAATTTGTTTTTCCACTAGCGTAATCGATTACACCCTCGCGTTGTAATCGATTAGCTTCAAGTCAGAGACTTCCTAATCGATTATTTCACTTCCTCTAATTGATTAGCATCTTGTACCTGATGCATTTAATTTGTTTTCGCAGCATCCTAATCGATTAGCATGTCTTGCAATCGATTACCTTAAATTCCAGTGGCTTCCTAATCGATTGTATAGCTTCCATAATCGATTAGCCATCGTACCTGATGCACTTAGTTCCATTTTTGATTGTTGTAATCGATTAGTCTCTGGTGTATAATCGATTACCTTAAATTCCAGTGGCTTCCTAATCGATTGTTCCGCTCCCTAATCGATTAGCTTTCATACCTGATGCAATTTCTTCCAAAACAGAAAGCTCCTAATCGATTAGCATCTATGGCCTAATCGATTAGCTTCGCTGTTACTTCAATTCTGATTTCATGTCTTTGTTTTTGCATTGTTTTCTTCAAGAGTGCTTGTCATTATCAAAATCCTTGCACATCTTTTGGACCTGTTAACATATTCAAACACAGGCAAACACATGTTTTTATCATTTTCAGTCTTTATAAATAAATGCGTATTGAATTCCATTCCTTCTGGCTTTCCAAATCTTTGCATTGATTCCTTTATCCTTTACCTATTCATTTTTATTATTCACCGTAATAACCTGAATAAACGCAGATCTAAAGATGATCCTCTTGAGAATAATGAGCTTGCAATCCCATTTCATGACTTTGACCACCCGATTGACTATGCTGATGAGGAATATGAGGAAGTTTGTGATCCTTCACCTGAATTAACAAGGTTATTGGAACAAGAGGACAGAGAAATTCGGCCTTATTTGGAGATAGTCGAGATTATTAATTTGGGGAATAAAGAGGATAGAAAAGAAGTCAAGATTGGTACCTTCTTGAATAAGGAGCGGAGGCAAGAACTAATTAAACTGTTAGTAGAGTTCTGCGACATCTTCGGTTAGTCTTACCAAGACATGCCCGGCCTGGATACTAGCATTGTTGAGCATAAATTGCCACTAAAGCCAGACTGTCCCCCGATAAAGCAAAAATTACGCAGGATGAAGCCCGAAATGCTCTTGAAAATCAAGGAAGAAGTTAAAAAGCAGTTCGATGCCGGATTCTTAGCAGTGGCAAAATACCCTCAATGGGTAGCAAATATCGTCCCTGTCCCGAAGAAAGATGGAAAGGTACGAATGTGCGTAGACTATCGGGATTTAAATAGGGCTAGCCCCAAAGACGATTTTCCTCTACCACAGATTGATGTCCTGGTGGATAACACAGCCCAACATACAATCTTCTCATTCATGGATGGTTTCTCTGGGTATAATCAGATTAAGATGGCACCCGAAGACATGGAGAAAACCACGTTTACCACTTTATGGGGCACCTTCTGTTACAAAGTTATGTCTTTCGGTCTGAAAAATGCTGGGGCAACCTACCAAAGGGCAATGGTGACCCTTTTCCATGACATGATGCATAAGGAGATAGAGGTTTATGTGGATGATATCATCGCTAAATCTAAAACTGATGAAGAGCATATTATTGATCTGAGGAAGCTTTTTGAAAGATTAAGGAAGTATAAGCTCAGGTTGAATCCGGCCAAGTGTACTTTTGGCGCAAGATCAGGCAAATTGTTAGGATTCATTGTAAGCAAGAAAGGAATAGAGGTAGACCCTGACAAGGTCAAAGCGATTCTTGAAATGCCTCCTCCCTGTACAGAAAAAGAAGTCAGAGGATTCTTAGGAAGATTGAACTACATTGCTCGATTTATCTCACAGCTGACAGCAACTTGTGAGCCGATCTTTAAGTTACTCTGTAAGAATCAACCGACGCAATGGAATGAAGATTGTCAAATGGCCTTTGAAAAGATAAAGCAGTATTTACGGGAGCCACCGATCTTGGTACCGCCGACCCCTGGAAGGCCCCTGATCTTGTACCTGGCAGTGTTAGATGAATCTATGGGTTGTGTGTTGGGACAACATGATGAGACTGGAAAGAAAGAGCATGCCATTTACTACTTGAGTAAAAAGTTCACTGACTGTGAAATGAGATATTCGGCTTTAGAGAGAACTTGTTGTGCATTAGCATGGGCGGCCCGACGTTTAAGGCAATATATGTTAAGCCACACTACTTGGCTTGTTTCCAAAATGGATCCTGTCAAGTACATCTTTGAAAAACCGGCCTTAACAGGAAGAATCGCTCGATGGCAGGTTCTATTAACTGAATACGACATAATCTATGTCACTCAGAAAGCCGTAAAAGGGAGCGCTTTGGCGGAATACTTAGCCCATCAACCTATAAGTGACTACCAACCCATGCACTTTGAATTCCCGGACGAGGATATCTTGGCATTGTTTAATGAAGAAGATACCTAGGAAGACAAATGGATTTTGAGATTTGATGGAGCTTCTAATGCACTAGGACATGGGATTGGTGCCATCCTAATTTCACCAGATCGAGAATTCATCCCTGTATGCGCTAGGCTTTGTTTTGACTGTACTAACAACATAGCCGAATATGAGGCATGCTCTCTGGGGATCCAAGCCGCATTAGGTGCAAAAGTGAAGAAGTTAGAAGTCTACGGGGATTCCGCCTTGGTCATTCACCAACTGAAAGGTGAATGGGAGACTAGGGACAGCAAGTTAATCCCTTATCAAGCTTATATCATGGAACTAATCAAGGAATTTGATGATATCTCTTTTCACCATGTCTCCCGAAATGACAATCAAATGGCTGACGCTTTGGCCACCCTTGCCTCAATGTTTAAATTGAGCAATGACCGTGATATGCCTCTCATTGAGGTAGAAAGGCACAACAAGCCCGTATACTGTCAAGCAATAGAAGAAGAGTCGGATGGGAAACCATGGTACTATGATATCAAAAAATATATACAGACTCAGGAATACCCTGAGGGTACCACAGAGAATGATAAGAGGACCTTGAGACGACTTGCAATGGGTTTCTTTTTGAATGGTGATGTGCTTTACAAGAGAAATCATGACTTTATCCTTCTCCGTTGCGTCGATACTGTTGAAGCAAGCAAGATCATGGCGGATATTCATGAAGGATCCTTTGGAACTCATACCAATGGACATGCCATGGCGAGAAAGATCTTGAGAGCTGGATACTATTGGATAACCATGGAGGCCGACTGTTTCTCTTATGTTCGAAAATGTCACAAGTGTCAGATATACGCTGACCATCTTCATGCGCCTCCATCATCCTTGAATATCTTATCGGCGCCGTGGCCTTTCTCGATGTGGGGCATGGATGTTATTGGACCCATCGAGCCAAAAGCCTCTAACGGTCATCGTTTCATTTTGGTTGCCATTGATTATTTCACCAAGTGGGTGGAGGCAGCTTCATATACCAATGTGACAAGGAACGTTGTAGTCAAATTTATCAAGCGAGAATTGATATGTCGGTATGGCTTGCCGAGCCAGATCATTACTGACAATGGCACAAATTTGAACAACAAGATGATGAAAGAACTGTGTGAAAGCTTTAAGATTCGTCATCACAATTCCTCTCCTTATCGGCCAAAAATGAACGGGGCAGTCGAGGCGGCCAACAAAAATATCAAGAAGATTATACAGAAAATGGTCCTAACTTACAAAGATTGGAGCGACATGCTCCCTTTTGCACTACACGGGTATCGTACCTCAGCTCGAACTTCGACAGGCGCAACCCCTTTTTCACTGGTTTATGGTATGGAAGCAGTCCTGCCTTTTGAGTAGAGATCCCATCCCTTAGGGTGATAATGGAGGCGGAACTAAAAGAGGCTGAATGGGTCCAAGCTCGATATGACCAATTGAACCTAATAGAGGGGAAGAGACTGGATGCCCTCTGCCATGGACAGTTGTATCAGAGGCGTATGAAACGAGCGTTTGAAAAGAAAGTACGACCTCGACAATTCCAGGAAGGAGACTTAGTCCTCAAGAAAATATTGCCAATCCAAAAAGACAACCAGGGCAAATGGACACCTAACTATGAAGGTCCGTATGTAGTGAAGAAAGCCTTTTCTGGGGGAGCCTTGATACTCACAACCATGGACGGTGAAGACTTGCCAATGCCCATAAATGCGGATGCGGTCAAAAAATACTTTTCTTAGGGAAATAATGTCAAAAATAAATAATAATAATAAAAAAAGAGACGCTCGCTAGGCTGAAAACCTGAAAAGGCGGCCTAGGCAGAAATTAGAGCGACCCGGTGAGTCGAAAACCTGAAAAGGCGGCTCAGGCAAAAATTAGGGTTAAAATCCTGACAGTATGACTGAGATTTCCCATGCAAAAAGAGCGAGTCCAAACTGGGGCACATAGGTCACGACTGAATCGCTTTCCTAGAAGCAAAGTCGAAGAGGTAGCTTGAAGTCATGATGTGGGGTTTAAGATGTGCGTTATCCTTAGGAGTTCACCAAGAGATCAGTGAGTTTTCCCTGTTCCCTCAACTATCAACTTGTGTATTAGACTTCTTTTGTTTTCCTTACTTCCCTCTCCATGTACTTACTCAACTCGTAAATAAATTTCACCTCTTTTTTCGATACGTGTTTATATCGTGAATTTCATGAATCAGATAAGGCATGTGTTTCCCTTTATCAAATAAAATGAAAATATAATTATTTAAAGTTGTGGGGCAAGATGATCCTATTGCTCAAATCTCACCTCAGGGGATTATTATGAAGACTTAAACCCTGACACACTCTTTGAAGTTAGAGTTACTTCGTTCGTTCTGTTTGGTCATGAGTCGCCTCAAAAGATCACGGTTCCATGGGGAGCTTTCTCAGATCTCTATTTACTTTGCCATCGTTATGCTTATCCCTTTTCTGCAGGTTGTTATAACAAGCAGTCATTTGGAGCCTCAAATTCTCCTTCCCAGTGGAACCCTAATCGTCAAAACTGGCACTTCCCAAGTTTCTTCAACAATGGAACTGCACTTCTCAAAACTGGGGCATCTCCCCCTGGTCCATTCTCTTACAATTAAGAGACAGTTCCTCCTAGATTCCTCCAAACCATTCTAAACTCGGGCATCTCCCCTGGTCTTTTATCTCGCCAAGGGGCAATCCCCCACCATTTATCTTTCTGCAAACCAAGGGCCACACCCCACATTTATTTTCCTGTCAGTCAAGGGGCAACCCCCTACCTTTTACCTTTCTGCAAACCAAGGGCCACACCCCACATTTATTTTTATGTCAGTCAAGGGGCAATCCCCCACCTTTTATCTTCCTGCAAACCAAGGGCCACACCCCACATTTATTTTCCTGTCAGTCAAGGGGCAATCCCCCACCTTTTATCTTTCTGCAAATCGAGGGCCACACCCCACATTTATTTTCCTATCAGTCAAGGGGATATCCCCCACCTTTTATCTTCCTGCAAACCGAGGGCCACACCCCACATTTATTTTCATGTCAGTCAAGGGGCAATCCCCCACCTTTTATCTTTCTGCAAACCAAGGGCCACACCCCACATTTATTTTCCTGTCAGTCAAGAGGCAATCCCCCACCTTTTATCTTTCTGCAAACCAAGGGCCACACCCCACATTTATTTTCCTGTCAGTCAAGGGGCAATCCCCCACCTTTTATCTTTCTGCAAACCAAGGGCCACACCCCACATTTATTTTCCTGTCAGTCAAGGGGCAACCCCCCACCTTTTACCTTTCTGCAAACCAAGGGCCACACCCCACATTTATTTTCATGTCAGTCATGGGGCAATCCCCCACCTTTTATCTTCCTGCAAACCAAGGGCCACACCCCACATTTATTTTCCTGTCAGTCAAGGGGCAATCCCCCACCTTTTATCTTTCTGTAAACCAAGGGCCACACCCCACATTTATTTTCCTATCAGTCAAGGGGCAATCCCCCACCTTTTATCTTCCTGCAAACCAAGGGCCACACCCCACATTTATTTTCATGTCAGTCAAGGGGCAATCCCCCACCTTTTATCTTTCTGCAAACCAAGGGCCACACCCCACATTTATTTTCCTGTCAGTCAAGGGGCAACCCCCCACCTTTTACCTTTCTGCAAACCAAGGGCCACACCCCACATTTATTTTCATGTCAGTCAAGGGGCAATCCCCCACCTTTTATCTTCCTGCAAACCAAGGGCCACACCCCACATTTATTTTCCTGTCAGTCAAGGGGCAATCCCCCACGTTTTATCTTTCTGCAAACCGAGGGCCACACCCCACATTTATTTTCCTATCAGTCAAGGGGCAATCCCCCACCTTTTATCTTCCTGCAAACCGAGGGCCATACCCCACATTTATTTTCATGTCAGTCAAGGGGCAATCCCCCACCTTTTATCTTTCTGCAAACCAAGGGCCACACCCCACATTTATTTTCCTGTCAGTCAAGGGGCAATCCCCCACCTTTTATCTTTCTGCAAACCAAGGGCCACACCCCACATTTATTTTCCTGTCAGTCAAGGGGCAATCCCCCACCTTTTATCTTTCTGCAAACCAAGGGCCACACCCTACATTTATTTTTCTGTCAGTCAAGGGGCAACCCCCCACCTTTTACCTTTCTGCAAACCAAGGGCCACACCCCAAATTTATTTTCATGTCAGTCAAGGGGCAATCCCCCACCTTTTATCTTCCTGCAAACCAAGCGCCACACCCCACATTTATTTTCCTGTCAGTCAAGGGGCAATCCCCCACCTTTTATCTTTCTGTAAACCGAGGGCCACACCCCACATTTATTTTCCTATCAGTCAAGGGGAAATCCCCCACCTTTTATCTTCCTGCAAACCAAGGGCCACACCCCACATTTATTTTCATGTCAGTCAAGGGGCAATCCCCCACCTTTTATCTTTCTGCAAACCAAGGGCCACACCCCACATTTATTTTCCTGTCAGTCAAGGGGCAACCCCCCACCTTTTACCTTTCTGCAAACCAAGGGCCACACCCCACATTTATTTTCATGTCAGTCAAGGGGCAATCCCCCACCTTTTATCTTCCTGCAAACCAAGGGCCACACCGCACATTTATTTTCCTGTCAGTCAAGGGGCAATCCCCCACCTTTTATCTTTCTACAAACCGAGGGCCACACCCCACATTTATTTTCCTATCAGTCAAGGGGCAATCCCCCACCTTTTATCTTCCTGCAAACCAAGGGCCACACCCCACATTTATTTTCATGTCAGTCAAGGGGCAATCCCCCACCTTTTATCTTTCTGTAAACCAAGGGCCACACCCCACATTTATTTTCCTATCAGTCAAGGGGCAATCCCCCACCTTTTATCTTTCTGCAAACCAAGGGCCACACCCTACATTTATTTTCCTGTCAGTCAAGGGGAAATCCCCCACCTTTTATCTTTCTACAAACCAAGGGCCACACCCCACATTTATTTTCCTGTCAGTCAAGGGGCAATCCCCCACCTTTTATCTTTCTGCAAACCGAGGGCCACACCCCACATTTATTTTCCTGTCAGTCAAGAGGCAACCCCCCACCTTTTACCTTTCTGCAAACCAAGGGTCACACCCCATATTTATTTTCCTGTCAGTCAATGGGCAACCCCCTACCTTTTATCTTTCTGCAAACCAAGGGTTACACCCCACATTTATTTTCCTGTCAGTCAAGGGGCAATTCCCCACCTTTTATCTCTCTACAAATCAGGGGCCACCCCCCATGTTTTATCTTCAGTAAAGGGGCAACTCTCCACTCTCGCCTTCCTCTCACCCAAGGGACGGCACACCACTTTTTGAAAAAAAACAGCTCTCTTGATTCTTCAAAAAAAAAAAAAAAAAAAGAGAAGGGAGTCCAAGACATGGGTGGTAGTCCAAAGGGCGGTGTCATGACCCTCAAATCGAGTAAATTAGGAACCGTGAATTAGGTCACAAGGGACGGTGTCCCAGTGGTTACACTGGTTACTACTTTGGGGCGTAACAAACGGTATCATGAAACTTACCTCGGATAGAATTGGATCCAGGGTTTAAGTTGCTAAGGCCGATGTCATGCATAATACACCGGCCATTCAAAAGGGAACAAAAGTTGAGGACGGGGTGGTCATGATGCACTAATCCAAGGTTCTATACTTTGCGAGGACGATGTCCGGTTGATGGGTCCCATTTATCCCCTACATCGGTGTTCATGTCTTTACTCCCTTTTCACCTCAGAAATACGAAGATTCCGTATTTCTCTTGTGAGAAAGGAGTAAAGAGGGGCATCTGTGAACACCTATTTCGGTCCGACCCAAATGGAAAGGACACCGGTCCCAAATGTAAATATAACCGGTCCAAATTCCAAAAGGGGGGAACACCGGACCAGTTGTTGGAGTCCCTTGATGGCCGATGTCATGGATCTGACAACGAAAGAACGAGTGAGTCCGGCCCAAGTAAAAAACGACGATCTCGTGGGCGGATTCAGATTGAAAATAGGCACACCAGCTGGTAGTAGATCCGGACTAGGAGGGAGAACACCGCCCCTGTGAACACCTCTTTCAGTCCGGCCTAAATTGTTATAACACCGGACCCGGCCTTAAAACTGGCAACACCGGATAAGGCCCAAATTAACACCGGACAAATGTCGTGCGCTTGACAACAGAATAACAGGCCAGTCCGGCCCCAAGGAAAGGGATCAGATCAAAAATAGACACACCGGCTGGTAGTAGATCCAGACTAGGAGGGAGAACACCGCCCCTGTGAACACCTCTTTCAGTCCGGCCTAAATTGTTATAACACCGGACCCGGCCTTAAAACTGGCAACACCGGACCCGGCCTTAAGACTGGCAACACCGGACAAGGCCCAAATTAACACCGGACCGATGTCGTGTGCCTGACAACAGAATAACAGGCCAGTCCGGCCCCAAGGAAAGGGATCAGATCAAAAATAGGCACACCGGCTGGTAGCGGATCCGGACTAGGAATTAGAACACCGCCCCTGTGATTACATTGAAAGGCTCAACCGGTGTTAGACACAGGTAAAGGTTCTTAAGATACCACATCGGATCAACGGGAGACTCCGTCCAACCGATAGCTTCGCTAGCCGATGTCACAGATTTGACAACGGATAGACGAGGTCGGAAGTTTGTGCGCGATGACCTGGAATCGCACTCCCCAAAAGTGGCAGACAGGGGGAGGCGGAAGTGGACAATTAAAAATGCCATGCTGAAATCCTGTCCCCCACGAACAGTTAATGGCCAGGCTTGCACACCACTACGCGTATGGGTGAGTGGGAATTCTGGCTGTCCCAAACCCTCAGCCCATGGCCTTAAGGCCCTATAAATGCCCCAGCCAAAGAAGCTATGGGGGTTGCGTTTTTGAGAGGCTGGTTGGCAAGGAAGCTTTTTTCAAAACTCTCTCTGATTTCTTTGAAGACCTTCTGAAACCCTTCCCCACTGGGAAACCAATGACTTGTCATAATCACCAATCACCAATATAAACACCTCCCCAAACTATACCGTCCCAACACCTCCCAATTCACCATCTCCATATTCCTTGAACACCACACCGTCTCAGCCTCCAACCCACATCGTCCTAACAGCATCCTCCCAACAGCACTGTCCTCCCTCAGATCCTCATCCACTCCACCGATTCACTATAGCCCTTCACACCGATCTCCTAAACTTACCATATCGTACCTATATCCCCGAACACCGCCCGGTTCTGCCCTAATCCGTCCTAATCCCTCCACACCATCCCAACAACTCCTGAACACTTCCAATACTCCTTAAACACTACACCGTCCCAATACCCCCCAAAATACAACACCGTCCAGCAAATACATTGTCCATCAAGCCACAACACCGTCCCTTTCTCCCGAAACCGTCCTCACCAAAACCGACCTCCTCACCCCTTCTCCTACACCGTCCCAGTACCAAATTATTCCCCAGATTCCATACTGTACCTTACCTAGTCATTACCCTTGCCAATCCTCAACATCGTCCATACACAGTGCCCAGTCACTCCCTCACCTCGGATTAGCTCCCACCAATATCGGCCACACTCTTCCGTTTTCAGCATTCGTGCCCAACACCGGTCCAGTGCTTCTATCAGCGTGCAAGTCCGGAATCAGTCAGATACCGTCACTGCGTTTGACTCACACATCGGTTCTGAGCCCATCACACCGGTTCCACCCTGTTCCTTATTTCTTTTACTTCCAGCCTTTTATCTTCCTGTCAGTTCGCTGTTTGTTGGTTATGTTTGTCTGTGTGCCATAGTTTACACTGTTAATATTTTTGTCCTTTTCCCTAACAAGCACATATAATAAAAATAAGTGATTTTGTATATGTTTTATTTTCCAGTCTAAAAATTCTTTTTTTTTCTTTTTTAAAAAAAATATAGTGTCGTACGGGGACACTCCCGTCTACACAACCACTTTAGGATTCGTATACGTGCGAAGAACTTCGCCTTGTACGAGTTCCCCACCTCAGTGACATCCATCATCATCTCCTAAGTCCTTTCCTAAAAGAAAAACATTCAGAACTACGTAACCCTGATTTCTTGATAATTCAAGAATACGTAGGAGCAGGACCTTAACTCCTGTTGGGCCCACCTTTCTTATTTCCTTTTACTGATTTATTTCCTTGCTTTTTGTGTTCCTTTCGTGTTGTTACTTTTTTTTTGTTTCCGTGAAAAATCAATTTAGACGTGACGTCTTGTTGATTTCCCCTAGTTTTTGCTCAAGCCTCGCCATAATTTCATAGGGAAGGGATACTTAGGACGAGACGTCCCGCTTATCTCTTTCCTATCCCTTTTTTTTTATCCGAGAATGTCTAATTTAGGCATGACGCCTTATTAGCGTCCTCTTCCCCTCTCTGTCTCATATCGAAGTCGAGTTTAATTCGGATGAAACGTTCCATTGACCTCGCTTCGACATTCTATGTTTGTACAGTTCTCTCATTCAATTCTGTCTTTTTTTTAATAAAATACAAGAGTAAAAGGGAAGAAACCATGTTTTATTTAAGGCTATTTATATTGTGCTTTCAATCTTGGTACTGTCTTTGACAGGCGATGTAGGGTGCTAATACCTTCCCTACTCGTAACCGACTCCTGAACTTGGATTTCAATTTTTTAAACCAGTGCTTTACTGAACTTAGTTTTTTCCCAATGTTTTTCCTATGGATAAAAACGTTGGTGGCGACTCCCTGTTTTATTCGATACGCTTTTCATTCTCGCCGCGCCGTCGCGATCCAGGTCGCGACAGTGATTATATCCAATTTTTGCACTAGTGTAACAAGATATATAGCATTTAGTATAAGTACTCGAAAAACAAATATCACATTTTCAACTTGGATTTTTTTATTTACTCTTAAAGGTCACTTGTCTTAAATTTTTATATATGAAAAAACAATCACCTAAGTATTTTTTTTATCTCATTTTGTATGTTGATGTTCTTCTTTTTTTCATTCTCTATGTTTATTTATATCATTGTTATCAAAACCGGACTGGTCTAACCGGTTGAACCATGAACCGGTTAAGCGACCAGTCTATGTCAATTTTTTTATTGCTATCGATTCAACCACGGTCTACGGGTGATCTCCGGTTTAACTATAGTTCGTTTAAACTAATACCTTTACCGATTCAATAATTGTTCATAATTTAAAAATATTGAGTTATATTACTATAAGGTCTGTCATATTTAGCATATTTATTATTTATCATAATTCTTCTTTTACTTTCTTCTTCATTTTTGTACCTACCGACTTTTCTCATCGGGTTTTTTACACCTGTTGTAATGTGACTAATGTAACAAATAACGCGGTGGCAATTTTATAAATACTTTAAAACTTTATACCGGTTACACTTTGACCCGATAAGAAATGATTTATTTTACATCAGTTCTACTTTTGGACCTGTAAGAAATGGTTTAGCTTATATGAGATTTAGTTTTGGACCGGTGAGAAATGTTCTAACATTACAAACCTCTTGCAGTATGAGCTCTTCATTCGAACTTGTCCTCCTTGTCTTCCTCTCGAAGCCCTTCCTGTCTCCTTCTCAAAAGCCCTCCCCGTCTCCTTCTCAAAAGCCCTCCCCATGTCTCCCTATCTAGAAAGCCCTTCCCATCTCCCTTTCTTAAAAGCCCTCCTCGTGTCTCCCTTTCTCAAAAGCCCTTCCTATCTCCCTTTCTCGAAACCCCTCCGTGTCTCTCTTCTATCTCGATGCACGACTTCCATTCTCCTTATCTCGACGTTGGCAGGGTTTGTTAATCACTATGATGTTTTGTTCTCCTTTAGTTTCCTTTGGCCTGAGAAAGAAGAATCAATTCTTATAATGTTTTGTTCGTTTCTCTGCTTCCATTGTGATTTTTAGGGGTTTGTACAGTTTCAAGTGATTTGTTGGAAGTACTGCTCTTCATTTATTTGGGTTCTTAATTTTGGAAAATTGTTTGATAAAATAATTGTAGTATGAACTCGAACAATTACTGTTTGATGGAATGCTTGGGTGTGATAAAATAATATTTCGAATGAAATCTGTATGAGTTACCGTATATACCTTCATATTAATTAATTGATATACATTACACTGTTCGGTTCACATATTGCATTTGATTTCATGTTAAAGAACCAAGTTGCCGCCTCAACATATATCCTATCCATATAATCTATATAATGTAAAGTTCATATATCCTATCCATATAATTATACATATCACAGAAAATTGACAAAAAACATAGCAATCTTAGTTGGTCCCTAGCTCCATTCTAACTTGTGACACAAGAAATGCATGTTTTGGATATAAAATGAGCATCTCCTGAAAACTTAGGGTGTGGTTTGGTTGAAGATCAAGGCCAACAAAACAGAGTTCCACGGAAGGAGAAAAATAATCCTAACGGAGTTTTGACTGTTTCGAACAACGTGAAGGATTAATATCAAATTTTAAATTTTTTCATTTCTCCAATTTTGTTTTTTCAACTGGAAACCAAACATTTTCTAACTTCATCCTTGAAGTTGCATGTAATTTGGTAAATTTTTAAGCTGCCTCCTTTTATAAGATCTGACTACATTGGTCTGAGAGATGATTCCTAAGCATTTCCCACACACTGCTATGAAGGTAGCTTCTGAAAGTTCTGTAGTTCTCGTAAAGTTCGTTTCTGTGATTCCAATTTCCATTTTTGCCTTCTTTCCCCTTCCGCCACCTCGAATCTCGTGCATGTGCTCTTCCACCATCTCAGGTCATCTCTCTCTCATCGCATTGTGTTTCCTTTCTACTTCTTTTTTATTCTTTGCGCGTTTCATACCGTGTGCGTCTTTGTCTTTTACTCTCCTTCGCATTTACCTTCTGCTTCTTTCTTTCTCTGTTCTCTATCGTAACCTTAAACCTATTATTGACTAACCTGGTTTCGAAATTCTGTTTGTTTCTTTACTTGTGATGGTGATTTGATTGTTAGTGGTGGGTAAGGTTGTTGAAGTATATTAGTTGGATAGTTAAAAATGGTAGTTGAAGAAGTTTGGATAAGTCACTCAAAGGATGAAGAATTGATAACTTGATTACTTCTTCATTCATACATAAGGAGATAACATGCCTATTTATAGGCATCCTCCATCACTATAATATTCTCTAGAATGTTCTAGAGATAGTCTTGTCTAGAATATCATAGAAAAGTAAATGATATAAATAGATTTTCCTAGATGTTTCCTAGTAACCTTGTAGAAGATTCTAGAAGGTTCTATAATATTCTAGAAACTTGTATAATATTCTAGAAATTTGTATAATCTTCTAATACTCCTCCTTTATGCAAATTTCTGTAACTCCAAGCATTGAGCGCAACTCTTCAAATTTGGGTCTTGGCAAAGCTTTAGTGAAGATGTCTGCAACTTGATCTTTAGTTGTGCAATACTCAAGCTTGATTTCTTTAGTTCCTTCTGCTTCCCTGATAAAATGATATTTGATTGCTATGTGTTTTGTTCTGCTATGATGCACTGGATTTTTTGCCATTGCTATAGCTGATTTGTTATCGCAGTAGATTGTAGTAGGCTCTTCTTGTTTTTGTCCCATTTCTTCAAGTATTCTTCGTAGCCATATTGCTTGACTTGTAGTTCCAGCTGCTGCTACATATTCTGCTTCTGCTGTTGATTGAGCCACTGTAGCTTGCTTCTTTGAAGCCCAAGAGATTATTCCTGATCCTAGTGAGAAGGTATATCCAGATGTGCTTTTCATGTCATCGATTGATCCTGCCCAGTCACTGTCAGTGTAGCCGAGTAGTTTTGAGTTCCCTGAAGTTTGGTACCATATTCCATACTCCTTTGTGCCTTGTAGGTATCTCAGGATTCTTTTTGCTGTTCCAAAATGAATTTGGCTTGGGCTTTGCATGAATCTTGAAAGAAGACTTACAGCATACATTATGTCTGGTCGTGTGGCTGTGAGATATAGTAAGCTCCCAATCAGGCTTCTATAATGTGATGCATCAGCTTCTGGTGCTCCATCATTTTTCTTCAATTTCTCATTAGTTACTAGTGGAGTTCCAACAGTCTTGCAGCCATTCATCTTGAATTTGTTGAGTAGTGTTGCGACATACTTCTTTTGTGAGATAAAAATTCCTTCTTTCTTTTGTTTTACCTCTATGCCGAGGAAGTAGTTCATCAAGCCAAGGTCGGTCATGTCAAAGGTCTTCATCATATCTTCTTTGAACTTGAGTATCATCTTCATATTGTTCCCTGTGTAGATAAGATCATCTACATACAAGGAGACTATGAGTATATCATACTGACCTTGGAGCTTGGTGTATAAAGTTGACTCACTTTTGCTCCTCCTGAATCCATGATCCGTGAAGTATTGATCGATTTTGCTGTACCATGCTCGTGGAGCTTGTTTCAATCCATATAGTGCCTTCTTCAATCTTAGTACTTTGCCTTCATTACCTTTACTAACGAAACCTTGTGGTTGCTCTACATAAATCTCTTCTTGAAGATCGCCATTAAGAAAGGCGGATTTTACATCCAATTGATAAATGCTCCATCCTTTTTGCGCAGCAAGAGCAATTAGAGTTCTTATTGTATCCAGACGGGCTACTGGAGCAAATGTCTCGTTGTAGTCAACTCCATATTGTTGTGAGTATCCTTTAGCTACTAGTCTTGCCTTGTACTTTTGTATGGTGCCATCGGGATTAAGCTTCGTCTTATAGATCCATTTCACCCCAATGATATCTTTATCTGAAGGACAATCTGCTAACTCCCATGTATTATTTTTCTCAATCATCTTGATCTCTTCTTCCATTGCTTTCACCCATACATCTTGTTTTGATGCTGCTTCAAAGCTTTCTGGTTCAGTTATAGCCAGGTTGCAGGTTTCGTAGATATCGACCAAGGATCTAACTCGTCTCGGAGTAGACTCTGGTGAGGAAATTTGGTGTTGGAGCTGTGAAGAGCTCTCACTTGAATCTTCTTCAATTTCTTGAGGTTGCTGCATTGGTATGGAAATGTTTTTCTCTACCTTTTCATCTTTCCAATTCCAAGCAGCATTTTCATCAACCTCCACATCTCGACTAATAGTGAGCTTTTTGGTTTCCAAGTTATAGACTCGATATCCTTTTGATTGTGTGCTATACCCCAAGAAAATACCTCGTACAGTTTTGTCTTCTAGTTTGTGTCTCTTTTCTTCTGGAACATGTATGTAGCATACAGATCCAAAAACTCTTAAGTGTTTTGCTGATGGTTTCTGGTCGCTCCAAGCTTCAATTGGTGTTTTATCTTGGACAGCCTTCGTTGGACATCTGTTAAGTATGTATACTGCAGTATAAACTGCTTCAGCCCAGAACGTGTTTGGTAATTCTTTCTCCTTTAACATTGCTCTCGCCATCTCCATTACCGTGCGATTTTTCCTTTCAGATACTCCATTTTGTTGTGGAGTATAGGTGACAGTAAGCTGGTGCTTAATGCCTTCATCCTCACAGAATTTATCAAATTCATGTGAGGTGTACTCTTTACCTCGGTCACTCCTTAATATTTTGATCTCTTTTCCACTTTGTTTCTCGACAAGGGTCTTGAACTTTTTGAATATTCCAAATACTTCTGATTTGGCTTTGATGAAATAGACCCAAGTCATTCTAGAGAAGTCATCAATGAAAAGGATAAAGTACCTGTTGTTGTGAAGCGACGGTGTTCGCATTGGTCCACAAATATCTGTGTGAATCAGCTCCAATAAGTCTTTTGCTCTCCAAGCTTTCCCAGATGAAAATGGTTGTCGATGTTGCTTACCAAGCAAACATCCTTCACAAGCTTCATTATTTTCTTCAAGTCTTGGAAGATCTTTCATCATATTCTTCTGGTATAAAAGCTTTAATGCATGAATATTAAAGTGGCCAAACCTTCGATGCCAAAGCTTGGAAGTATCAACTTCTACTTTCATGGCAATGTTAATGCCTTGCTTGAAGCTTATTGGGAAACTTCTGTTACTTTTCCCCATCTTCACTTGGCCAATTTCTATCTTTTTACTATCATATATTTTGCATGTGTCCCCTTGGAAGTGGAGAGAATAACCTTTCTCCATCATTTGACCAATACTCAAGAGATTTTCTTTGAGGTTAGGGACTAATAGGACGTCAGAAATAAGTTTCGCACCTTTCTTTGTTTCTACCATAACAGTACCTTTCCCTTCTGATTCAATGACAGTACCGTTCCCCATTCGAACTTTCACTTTGATGGATTTGTCGATATCTTTGAAGATGCTTAGATCTTTGGCCATATGATTGCTACAGCCACTGTCCAAGTACCAGTTTCCACTTGAATTGTTGTTGGAATCTTGAGTAGCATAGAAAAGATGTTGGTCTCGACCATATTCTTCAGCGAAATTTGCTTGATGCTTGTTTTTGTTGCGACAATGCCTTTCTATATGTCCAAATTTCTGGCAATGTTGACATTGTGGCTTTCCACGATACCAACAACTTTCTTCAACATGATTTGTTCTCTTACAAATGCCGCATGGAGGATACTTATTTTGATTGTTCCTAGAGAAATTTCTAGAATTCCCTTTGTTTCTAGAAGTTTCTCCATTATTCTTTTTTTCTTCATTCCCTTTATGCTGAGACTGTAGTTTGAGCTTTGATTGAAAGGCATTTTCAACTGAGTCTTCATCGTGCCTTTTCAACCTTTGCTCATAAGCTTCAAGGGATCCTACCAACTCTGTTACTGATAGAGTAGATAGATCCTTTGTTTGCTCAATAGTTGTCACAATTGGATCATATTTTCGTGGAACAGTGATAAGTAATTTTTCAACAATTTTCTTGTCAGAAATATTTTCCCCATAAGCTCTCATTTGATTTACTATTTCTTTTATCTTGGAATAGTAATCCTTTATGGTTTCAGACTCTTTCATTTTCAATAATTCAAACTCTCGCCGTAGAGTTTGAAGTTTTACGATACGTACCTTTTCACTTCCTTCAAACTCCTCCTGTAACGTAGTCCATGCTTCTTTTGCTGTGGTAGCACCCATTATTCTTGGAAAGATAGTATCAGTCACAGCTTGTTGTAGAGTAAATAAGGCCTTCGAATCTTTTTGCTTATTCTCCTTTAGTTCTTTTCGTTGAGCTGTAGTAAGAGATGAAACATCTGTTGGAGCAGTGAATCCTTCTTCTACAATTTCCCATAAATCTTGGAAGGTGAAGTATGTCTTCATTTTCGTGCTCCAAAAATCATAATTTTCACCATTGAAAATAGGAACGGGAAGGGATGATAGTTGAGTAGCATTAGCCATTAGTTAAAAAGATGTTGATAGTGGTTGATTGTTGTTTAAGGATAGTATGGTAATGTTTCTACGCCCAATAAATGATCGAACGTAGCTCTGATGCCACTGATGGTGATTTGATTGTTAGTGGTGGGTAAGGTTGTTGAAGTATATTAGTTGGATAGTTAAAAATGGTAGTTGAAGAAGTTTGGATAAGTCACTCAAAGGATGAAGAATTGATAACTTGATTACTTCTTCATTCATACATAAGGAGATAACATGCCTATTTATAGGCATCCTCCATCACTATAATATTCTCTAGAATGTTCTAGAGATAGTCTTGTCTAGAATATCATAGAAAAGTAAATGATATAAATAGATTTTCCTAGATGTTTCCTAGTAACCTTGTAGAAGATTCTAGAAGGTTCTATAATATTCTAGAAACTTGTATAATATTCTAGAAATTTGTATAATCTTCTAATAACTTGTCTTCGTCTTTTATATTATTTGATTTCACCAGCTGTTGAACCGTAATTCTCGTTTCCTTGTTTTTGTTCAAAACTTGCTCCTATTCTAGATTTTGAGTTTCTGTAGCATTCAATTTATGCTGATATTGAGAGGCGCTTCATTTTCTGAAATGGAAGGAGAAGAACGCTCGCAAGAGATAATTTAACTGTTATTCAGAGAGACCTCATAATGCTTTAGGTTTTGTTTTGTTTTATTTTATTTATTGTCTCTACTGAAGATGCTTTGTTGCTGTGACGGTAACGAGTACTTGCAAGTTCTTTCATGGTGATGGAGAGAGTGTGTTCTTCTCGATCTAGTGATTTTGATAGGTTAAATGTGTCATGCATGAAGTTTTTTTAAGTAGTTGGCGTTGTCTAGTCGATAGACAGAGCAGAGTGAATTTGAATGACTGTAACATTTTATGGCTGCAGTGAACTCTGTGTTCTTCAAATGGGATGTATTTGAGGAGCTAAGAAAAGAAGAAATCATGTGTTAACTTGTGGACTGTCGTTAAGAGATAAATCAGATTTGTTAAGCTGTTACCATTAAGGTGGTTTTAGAAAGTAGTAAGGGAATAAGTAGGAAGATGTAGCGTTGTTCGGTTTAACACAAGTTTTGAACCCCTAATATAGTCTTATAGTCTTGAGACATGTCAAGGATGGATGGATTATATATCTTATAACGAGAGACTTATAGGGTTGGATCCAGTAGTAATAAATCCTACATGTTAAAACATACTACCCACATGCTTCATGCTTGTGGAAAAACAAACTCCAAATGAACTACATATAATCAAAATCACCTCCATTAATTAATATAAACCTAATATCTAAGGTAAATAACATTGTTGTTGAAACCGATTGAGTTGTAACTAACTAGGTGGCCAATCTAGTTTTATTTTTTATTTTACTGCTTCAATGTTTGGACTTTCAGTTCGTTTAAACCAATAATCTTACTAATTCAACGATGGGCTTGGTTTTAAAAACACTGATAAATAATACATTACTGAAATGGTAGAGTGAATAAGATCCACGACATAACAATAATGGCAATACTAGAGAACATAGATGTTTAATTGCATATTTGTCAGTCATATCAGTATAAGGCAATTTATCATTTCAGAATTTAAGATTCTACAATACCAATTTTCAACTCCTGTACAGTATTTAAGATTCTAAAATGCATTACACTAAAATTAATATGTTCTGGCCAAAGTTTCCACTGTCCCACAGATACATAAAGTGTGTGTTGATGCATTACACTAAAATTAATATGTTTTTCAGTATAGAATTAATATTATATCAACAATACATAATATTATTAATATATTAAAAATGTTGATATTAACAAAATCTATTAAAATAAAAGTTATATTAATTATCAAAGAAATAAAAGTTATATCTCAATGGAAAAAGAGTTTGAATTTGACATTTACTAGCTGAATATGTAACATTGTTTGCAACATCTCTGTAATTTATTCCAGTAATGCTAGGAAGTGCTTTGGGATCAAAGCCAGGATCAGGTTGTGATCCATAAGAACCTGTCATCCAAAACACATATTTCATGGTGTTCAGGTTCATTCCTTTAACAAAAATATCTCTCACATATGCTCCTCTACCAACTGCTATTTTGATTCTAACAGCTGATTGAGTGTTATGGCTGTGATATCTTCAGCTCTAACGTCTTGGTTGCCTCTCATACATTTCACCGCCTAATGCTATCATACTGTCAGGGTTGGTATTCCAACTTTGATTCCATATCCATCCCAGCCACTTCTTACTGCCACACAATCATCACCAGATACAATGTAGGTGTCCTCAGTCCTAACGGATCAAAACTTCTAAATGGCTTGGTTGTTCCATGACTAATTACAGACAAAAACATGAACTCTAAATATTGTTCAGTTTTTTAGTAACTATATAAATTTAAACTCAAGTTTGTCGGACTCATTTTTCAAATGTATTTTCTATACATCAGTTATTTGAAGAATGAATGTAAAACTATTTTATACATCAGCAATTCAGAAACATGAATACTACGTATGAGTTTACATGGATCATAATGTTTAGTTTTAATTTACATATAATAGACCGTGCCAATAGTAAATAGGACTACCATAGTCGTTGTACCACGCAGCCCCTATTATTTTAGGAAAAGAAAACCCAATATCACTAGTAGAAAAAAGACTTTTCTCACCAGGCTTTTTACACCGGTTGTAATATAACCGGTGTAATAAATAGCGCGGTGGCAATTTTGTAATTATTAAGTAACTTTATACCGGTCTAAATCTCGGTCCGGTGAGAAATATATATTTTACACCGGTTTTAATTTAGAACCGGTATAACTTAAAATTATAATTATTTTTTATACCGATTTTAATTTTTGGACCGGTGAGAAAACCCTTTCAATATCCTTTTTCATCTTTCTTCTTCTCATTTCTCTCGAACCCTAGTCACCCTTTCTCTTCCTCCTTCACTTCAATTCCCTCGACGCCATTCGCATTCCCTCTCTTTCAAATCATCCTCCATAACCCAAGACTCTTCCCTGTCCTTCTCTTCATGGAACTCCACCACCCCTTTCTGTTCCTGGCACAACGTCACTTGCGACTCACGCCGCCACGTTACCTCCCTCAACCTCTCTTCTCTTTCCCTCTCCGGCACTCTCTCTGACGACCTCTCCCACCTCCCTTTCCTCTCCCACCTCTCCCTCGCCGACAACAAGTTCTCCGCCCTCATCCCTCCCCTCCCTCTCCTCTCTCTCCAACCTTCGCTTCCTTAATCTCTCCAACAACTTTTTCAATGGCACCTTCCCTTCCCAACTTTCCAACCTCCATAACCTCCGAGTCCTCGACCTCTACAACAACAACATGACCGGTCCTCTCCCCCTCGCCGTCACCAACATGTCCCTCCTCCGTCTCCTGCATCTCGGCGGAAGCATCCCTCCTCAGTACGACAAATGGCTCCACCTTGAATACCTCCACCGGAGATCGAGAACTTGTCCCAGCTGGTGAGGTTCAACGCCGCGTATTGTGGACTTTCCGGCAAGATTCCACCGGAGCTGGGGAAGCTTCAGAACCCTAGACATCGTTTTACGAGACTGGTAGTTCTCTCTTTCTCTCTTTTATTGTGATCTTGTTTTCTTTGTTTTTGGATCTGGTGCTATTTGTTTCATCCAATATTTTCATTGATTCGTGCTGATTTTAGAGAAACAGGAAGAAGATCATTCAATTTTATTATAATCTACCATCTCTACCTTATTGCTTGTCTTAATTTAAAATTCTTCAGAAATGGATTCTCTGTAATGAATGAATGGAACACTGCATTAAGATTTAGATAATGAAATATGAATTCAAATAACAATTTACAGTTGGGAGAATTAACAACTTCAATCAAATCACCCATGGTTTTATTCTTAACCCCATGTGAAGGATCCTGTTAATGTATCGTGTTTTATTCAGATCTATTTAAGTAAACTCTTTTTGTATTAATTTAGCTTAATATGTACTTAAATTTCAAAAGCCACATTAGAAAATGGGCTCCTGTGTTCTCATTCGTTGAAACTGGGGCCTTAGAAAATTTTGTCAAGTTTATTGTTGTTTCTATAATTAACCGTATAATTGAATTGCAAATAGCATAAAGGTTACGTGGATGATTTTTTTAATATATATCTCGTTATACAAAGAAGTTATCTGGGTAATTAAAAGAAAGAGTTGAACAGACTTGAATGACCCATAAAAACAAAGAAACAAACAAAGCCTGAATGAAGGGAAGAACATAATGCGAAGCATATATATGCTTTATAGCAACGCTCATAGAGCTGATCATGAACAGATCAACTCTAAATTTTAATCAAACAAATCAAAATAATCCTTTTTTTATAATCCTTTATAGCTGTTTCTCTGCACTTGTTTCTTTCTCTGCTTTTAGAGAACCTTTCTCTCACGCGTGGTTCTCTGTAGGAAGACTTCGAGAATTTTTGGTCTGCGGTTGGCGGTATTGTTGGGGCAGCTCCACTTGAAGCTCAGATTGAACTTTTCAATGCTCTAATTGATGACAGTCCTTCATCATGGACAACACTTACTGAAGCTGAATTAGAGGTATAATAATATATCTTTATTTATTCCTCTTTCTCAGGGCTATGAATCCCTAAGTGAATACTGTCAGGTATAATAATATATCTTCATGCCTATGTTTCTAATGGATCTGCTAATTACTGTTGTAGAACTAATGGGATTCCATATTCTGTTATCTCCATTGAAAGAAATATACTTGAATTTGGTTTTGGTGAAATAGATCTGAAGTTTCTTTTAGTTTTATTTTACTTTTCTGCAGCATTTGAATCCTTCTTTCATTGAATTTAGGTTGTCTTGAGTATTCTTAGGGCAGGAAATTGCTGATTCTGAGGCAGAGCTTGTAGTTATATGTTCAGAAATAGGAGAGCGACCGGTACATGTTAGGCAGGTTAGGATATTTTAGGCACTGCCAATTTTCTGATTGCTGTTAAATAGCTTTTGTGTGTGTGTGTCAATTAAATAAAGTGGAGATCTTAAGGTAAATGAAATTGTATCTGTGTTTAGTGACATGACATTGACAATAGTATAAAGTGATTACTTAAGATGTATGAATAAAGCTTGTTGATTGCTGATAAAATCTTACGCACAGATTTGTATGTGAACTATATTTAATGATTACTAATTTGTGTAGTATTTAATGATAAAATCTTATGCACAGATTTGCTGATAAAAGCTCTATTGAAATTAAAATACAATAACTATACATGTATTTTGTGTAGTGTTTTATGCCACAGGACAGCTGAAGCTTATCAAATTATGATTAACTAAAATTATCCAACATTAAATTTTAGTTTAGTTTACTTTAACATGGTCTTCAAATACTGTTTCAGACTCAAGGGCGCGAGTCAATTGTTGCCAAGCTTGTAGCAAATTTAATTACAGAAGCAAGTGCAAATCATGTTCCTGCATGTGACCTCCATTTTGGACAGTCCATGGGCTATTTTGATATTCCAGTTGATCATGTGTATGGACAGGTATAATTTTATAAACCAGGTGTAACACTATTTTTTATCTAATTATTCCTCTGAATCTTAGTATTTTCATGTTTATATATGATTAATTTGGGTCATAATTGTTCAAGATTCACGGGATTACAATTCTACCTTACGGAGTTAAGAAATTTGTTCAATATTTGAATGAAACTTTAGACAATTTTTATGAGAATGTGCAGGATTTCTCTCTAGAAAATTTCAATTCCAGTTTGGTTGCATTTGCTGACAATATGGGTAAATATAAAGTATGAAGAGCTGGACCGGCTGGCTCCCTGGCAACCGCATCAGCTTCTTCCGTTCCTTTTTTTAGAAAACATATAGCTCTTTCCTCTAAGTTCGTTTGTTTGCATTGAAATGGCCATATAAAGGGAACTCTATTTAGATATACTTTGATATAAGTATTGTCATTTGTAATTTTTTTATATTATCTTGCAATTTGACAATTTTTAATAAAAGTTATTTGATTAGAGTTCTTTCTATTTGTATATACTTTTAATACAAGTGTTGTTCCTTTTATTCTCTGTGACATTGTAGCATCACGATTTAGTAGTAGAAAAAGGGAAAGTAAAAAAATAATGCAAAAAGGATAAAAAAATAAAAGTCCTTTTTTGTACCGGGCCAAAAACAGGACCGGTGAGAAAAATCCTCTTTGTACCAGGCCAAATCGATGGGACCGGTGAGAAAAGTCCTTTTTTGTACCAGGCCAAAAACAGGACCGGCACTAGTGCAAAAATGCTTTATGATGACGGGATATAAGCACGGTTACTTAAAAACCGTGTTTAAAACAACGCGGTGGCATTTTTGTAAATATGAGGAAGCGTATTCGTTTTTAAAAAAATTTCAAAAAACACATATAAGCACGGTTGTTCTATAACCGTGCTTATAGGTACCATACGAGCACGGGTTTACAGCAACCGTGCTTATAGATGCTTCGAATTTATTTTTTAAAAGTTTTTTTAATGAGTTTACGAACACGGTTCAGTGTAACCGTGTTTAAATGGTAGATACGAGCACGGGTTTACTGCAACCGTCCTTATAGGTGCTTTTTTTTAATTTTTAAATGCATCTACGAACACGGTTCAAGGGGAACCGTGTTTAAAGGGTGGATATGAGCACGGTTAGAGGGGAACCGTGCTCATAGGTGCTTAATTTTTTTAAATTTTTAGTGGTATATACGAAGACGGTTATCCTTGAACCGTGCTTATAGGCGTACATACAAACACGGTTAGCCTGTAACCGTGCTTATAGGTATTTGAAATTAAATTTTTAAAAATTGTTAAACACGGTTTGGGCGGGAACCGTGCTTATAGACCTCTTCATAAGACAATTTTGCACGAACATCTGTACACTTTTCATGTTCCCCACTCACCAAATCCATTTTCCCTCTCCCTTTCGTCTTCCCCCTTCACCAAACTCCATTTTCGTTTCCCTCCCACCACGGTGTGCGTCTTCTCTCTCTACATAGAAGGTTCTCTTTCTCTCTACCACTTACCACCAACTCTCTACATACACAGGTTCTTCCTCTAAAACCCCATTTTCATTATTATTAATTTGTTGGTCAGGAATATTGTTTGGTTGATACAATATATATTTAGGCTTAGTTGTTTGATTGAGGTTTGGTATGACTTGAGAAAATTTCAGGAACGTGTTTTGTGGAGCTTAAGAATGGAGTCTAGGAAAACAGAGACCACACCAGATTTTTGAGAAATGGAGTGTGCTTCTTCTTTGGTTAAACGAGCCATGTACACAATATAAACTTCACGCTTACTACTACTTTCATTCCCTCCTTCTCTTGATGATGTTGAAATGGACAGTAACAGCAACAAAATGGGCACAAGAATAACAACCAAGCTTGTTAATTTACTAACTCAGTTGAAATTAACCATATGAACGTTGGATTTGAACAAAACGTTGGATCTGAACCCAGAAAATAGTGTCATTTTTCTGCATATTCAAATAAAAAAAGGCTAGATACGAGCACGGTTCAAAGGAACCGTGCTTAAAAGTAAGCTACGAAGACGGTTATTTAACCGTGCTTAAAAGTCTCTATCTACGAGCACGGTGGGAACAAGCACGGTTCTGGAACCGTGCTTAAAGGTCCAACAGAACCGTGCTTAAAACCCCTTTCTCCACTAGTGCGGTGAGAAAAATCCTCTTTGTACCGGGCCACAAGAACAAAATCGGTGAGAAATGTAGTCTTTTACACCGGTCGTTATAAACAGGACCGGTGTAAAATGTATTTTCAAACATAAAAATGGTTTAGGACAGGTTTATCCTTCTAAGTTTTTTACACGTATAATTAAGAATCAATTTTTAGCCAATGTATAATTAAGTGCTTAAGCTGAATTGTGTTGTTGAATATATTTTTGTTTTTTATGATTTACCCAATTAAGAAAAAAGTGTGAAGCTCTTATTTCCGTTCCAACTCCAAACAGGGCTCATAGTTCAGCGCATTTCGTGTTCAGCCATATGTAATTCTTTGGGTAATTACCAACAAAGTATTTTTAGTGTCTACCCACTACTTAATTGTATCATTTTGATATTTGTTCACACACAGAGAATGTTAAGCACAAAATCCTAGAAAATTCTCTTAAGAATTAGGCTTTATTAATTTCTATAATGTGTCACTTAGCTTACATAATGCGTACATAAGTTATATTTATACTTAGGTTACAAAATAGGCCTAGCCCATTAAGCTATGATCAGGGAAGTTAATTCCTTGCCAGCGTGGAGAGAATCAGGGGGAACTGTGGGAACATCGTGGGGACTCCCTCTGATCTCATGGGGGAACAGGAGTCCCCTAGCCGCGAGTCTTGGTTGTGAAGCCAAGCGAGGTGGCTAAATATGAGCTGGATCTCCCTCTTCGAGTGAAATTCCTCCAGTTTTCGATCGGAGGATTGTTGTTGACTTCGAGTGAGGAAGACTCTCGGTAAGAAAGAATTAGGCCTCGGGTGAAGACTCCAAGTTAGGAAGGTTTCAAATAAGTGAGAATCAGCCCTCGGGTGAAGACTCTGAGTGAGGGAGGTTTTGAGTGAGTGAACCAAGGGGACTAGAATGCGTGGGGCGTTTACGTGCCTTTCGGCCACGTGGCGAAAAGCTGCTAACCGTTATCTCTACCTTTGAGGAGATGGGGGTGATGCAACAAATCCGGAGCCATTAACTTGGTGTGAAAATCATGAATTATTATCGACTTATTGTGTGACTTTTAGAGGATTTATTTTCTTTTGGCAAGCGCACCAATCGTTAAATTTGTAATATATTTGATTGTTCCCACAGGGATTGTGCTAATTACTGCAATCTTAGACTAGTACAAGCTGAACCAACGCAAGCAGATGCAATTCATTCTATTTTTCTGTTGTTTTATATTTTCTAAAATGTTTTTATATTTTCAGCAACAATATAAGAGATGAAAAGTGATGAATAAAAGATAGGTTAGGATTACTTTAGCTTACAACTTCATTAAGAAACATGCAATCGAGGTTCAATTAAGCTTCAGATGTAAGAGGACAATTCACAGCTGGTTAATCCCTAATCCCTTAGGTGAATAACACTAATTCCTAAGCATTAAATCCTAATCCCTTAGGTGTTCAATTACAGAGAAATCTAATGTGAAATTGGGGGTTGAACCCTAACTATTCACCTAATTACTAGGCCTGAATTAGTTAGGAAGCTGGAAGTTACCTAAGCCTCAACAATGATTCTTCACTGGTGAGATTCTTCACTGGTGAGATTCTTCATCAGATCTGGATTTGTCAATCCAGCAATGGAACTCCACTCCTCAGCTTGTTCTCTTCTTGTTTTAAAAGATAATTTCCTCAATGCAGCTTCAAGATTCCATCGGAAGCTTCAGGAATCCCAACCCTAGGGATTTAGAAACCCATAGGAATGTATTTAGAGAATGGAATATGGAGAGACATGAACGAGAGAATTTAGAGAGAGAAAAGAATTAGAGAGAAATTGGAATGAGAAAATGAATCGTGTTATTATTTCAAAGTGTTCTCTCCCCCTTTCTTACAGAGTATGTAGAAGTATATATAGACATCTAACTAACTAACTAACTAAATTAATTACAAAGGAAACTTAATTAACAATTAAACTGACTAATCTAAATACATAATTATAAGTAAATAACTCAATACTTAAATTACTAATGTACAGCAGTAAACGGAAAACAGAAACAACGCAACATTTCTTTTAGAGGGAACAACAGCAAGTTAAATAACCACCTTCACGCTTGAGCGTAAAGGGCCCGCGCTTAAGTGCGCTTGAGATTATTACTGCGTTGTGCCTTCACGCTTGAGCGTGAATATGGGACGCTTGGGCGTGGGTGTTGTGGTGAAGTCACGCTTGAGCGTGAGTGATACTCGCTTGAGTGTGATCGTGTTTTCATGCTGCATGCTTTGGTTTCCTTTCTTTGTACGTGATTTGCATGTTGCCCCACGCTTGAGCGTAGAACCTTCAAGCTTAAGCGTGAAGAACATTTTACTGTACATGCACATGCAAACAAATAATTGCCTAGCGTTTGTACACTGGCTGTCCAGCATATATACACTGGGTTAGTGAATTTATAAATAAACAAATTTCCTTAACTAATTATTATTTTTAATCATTTTCTCACATAAATTAAACACTTTTGAAATAAATAAATAAAATAAAAATTATTGATAATTTATCAAATAATAATGCCAAACTAAACAATATTTAATGGATTAAGTTAAATAAAAGGTGAAATAATTAAGTCTTTTCAAGACTTATCAGGGGGCACATGACTGTCATGATTGCGTCTTTCCTGCATCCCTATGTCATTTAAGAGCACATCGTTTTGCCCAAAGGTGTCTTAAAATGTCATGTCCATTGATTTGAGGACCCTTGTGCCTCATCCGTTGGATTAGGAGTCATGTGGCTTCACTCAGAGGGAGTGGTTTTTTGGAGTATCACGTCCATTGTTCTCGTACCCTTTCATATTCCTACCGTTAGATCTGGGGTAGTGAAAGGACACCTTTCCTCTATAAATTTATCTTTCTTCTTCATTTCGCCTTTTTAGACTTATTTCCCCTCTGCTTGTACCTTCGTGTCTTGTACTGCTGAACCCCACTGCTCTTGAGTTCTTTCTTCTTCTTCCCTTCCTAGCATTTCCTGCTTTACCCATCAGGTTAGTGTCTTCTTCCTTCTAACTTCTTTTGCCCTAAGAGTTGTAATGGCGTCGTCTAAGGGAAGTTCTTATGATTAGGTGAAGGATGAGGTGTTGCTCATCTTTTCTTCCCTTCAAAGTGAGGAATCTATGCCCCAACTATGTGAGGTGGGGACATTTAATCATTCTACCCTTGCTCGTAATATGGAGTGCATCTATTGCTCTACTTCCGTAGGGTTTGCCAAGAGCGCGCAGACCCGAGCGAGCTAGACTTTACCTTTGTGTACGAAACCCTTTTTTCTATGCTACACCTGTCTTTTCCTTTTTTTGACTTCTAAATTGGAGTGTTGAGCGCCTTAAACATTGTTCTAACCCAACTACACCCGAATGGTTAGGAGTTTGAAGTGCTATGCAAACATTTCAGTCGTACTCCCTCCGTTCCTTTGTTCTTTTACTTTTTTAATGCTAAAATCCCAAAGGCAGGAGTACCCGTGGGTTGGGTTTCTCTGAATGGTGTTGCATGCTAAAACTTGGTTAGGGCCTTCGACCAGTCCTATAAGAATTTTAAGATGGGGATTTTCAAGATCCAGGTCAGATTGGATCCTTTTGGGGAGGACTTCTTGCACTATCCTGACACTCAACCTCGATTTCTGCTTTATTGGACTCGTACCCCCATCCAATTTCGCATGTTTAGGGATGATCTATCCCTATCTAAGAGGGCTAATGTCAAGTTTATTCTTGAGGACTTGAAGATGCATTTTAGCTCCCAGGCCCTAATAGCTTTATCTCCACATCTGAGCGCCCTTTACGCCTGGATCGGTGAGTGTAGGTTTGATTATGTTGTGCTTGTTGTCTGACTTTGGTGTTTTTACTGATTATTTATTTGTGCAGCTGACATGGCTCCACACAACCTGTCCATCAAAGACCTAAAGAAGCACTATTTAGGTGATGATTCTAGAATTGTTGGGAAAAAGGGTGGCAGGAAGAAGGAAGCAAAGGCAAGCTCAGCGGTCCTCGCGGATGATTCCCAACAATCTGTAGGAGCTGTAACCATCGCTACGCCTATTAGTATGGTTCCTCTTACTGCACAGATAGAAAGATAGGCAGGCTGAATGGCGAAGAGGCGCTGTCACGATGATTCTGCCAAGGAGGGCATGACTTTTGGGTCGGCTGGGTTAGAAACTCAAGGCGAAGGTCATTTCGAGACTCCTCTCCATACAGAAGAACAAGTGGAATGTGGTCCTAACACAATCGTGGTCTTTGATAGCCCCAAGCAGGAGACATAATCTCTGAACCCCCAGGACCGTGTGAATCAGGGGTCTTCAGTGGTTGCTTCTATGGAAGGGGTGTCAGCTAAGAGAATTATTGGTGCCATACCAAGAGAGACGGAGCTTGAAGATTGGTGTTGGGAGAGTTTTGCCAACGAATCTCTATGTGGCACCAACAACCCCGCACACTCATTGAGGGATGTCTGTTTCCTGGTTTGAGGCTTTGTGGAACGAACAGTGGTGTTTAAAGAGGACAAGAAGAAGTTTGAGGGGTCAAGTGCGGTAGCTATGTGCTGAGCCATAGAGATGTTTAACCTCCGAGCGACTTCAATGACTCGGTTTTTGGAGAAGTGCTTCACTGAGCAGGAAAAGGAATTGGTGGCACTGAGAAAGAAGAAGGCAGCCCTGCAGTACGAGAAAGATTTGTTCCAGAATTCCCATAAGTTCGCCTTCTTGTAACTTAGGGATGCCTTGAAGGCAGTTCTGTAACATCCCAAATTTTGAAATAGAGAATTAATTAAGGAAATAAATATTAAATAATGGAATATAGATTATTTAATGTCCTAAAATATTGGAATTAATTAAATTAAGATTTTTCGGGACTGTTGGTAATTTATTGGGACTGAATAAGCTGAAAATTGACCCGATTAAAATATGGGTATCCGACCAAGTATCTCCGATTGGGATGATATTGGTCAGGGCTATCAAGATTAATATTGGGAGTCTGAATATGCATTTGGAATAATTTTTAGATAAATTATTGAGTCCAAACAGAGATCCTGTTTGAATTAAAACAAAGAAGTTTTAAAGAGAGGATTAAAAGTAAAACTAAAAGCCCATATTTTTCCCTTCTCTTTTTGTGAGTTTGCTGTGTACATTTGGAAAACACACTTTCCTTCTTCTTCTCTCTATTCCTTCTCCATTTCTTCTCTTCATCTCCTTTCCTCTCAAACCCTAAGCCAAAGGTGACACATTTTCCCTTTCTATTTCATTTTGATTGGAGCTTGGAAGGAGGCCATTGGAGTTTGAAGTCTTCTTTCTCTTCCCCTTCATTTTTGTAGCCCCTTTTCCCCCTTTTGGAACCCATTTTCATTTTTGGGTGAGGTAAGCTTCTCTCACCATTTTTGGATGGGGTAATGCCTTGGTTTTGATTTATTTTGGTTTGGGGGAGTAATGTATATGAATGGGTATTTAATGGAAGCATTTAATGCATGAACCCTAAGGTGGGTTATCATAAATACAAGGTTTAAGTGAAATAAATGTGGTAGATAAACTTGTGGTTGGAAGGAGATGAAGGATTGATAATCATTATGAATGTAATAGGTTTGGTGAAAACCCTAACTATTAAGAATTAAGGAAAATGGTATATGTTGATTGAATAATATACTTGAGAGGGAATATATGACATTGATGGGTGTGGATGTTAATGAATGGAGTTGTATGAATATTGGGGGTTTAAAGCTTGTTTTGTAGCTTTTAAATATAGTGAATGTGGCTTAGTGGGAAGGAATTCCCGAAGCCTAATAAGTGAAGGAAAATAATATCTATAACATGTCTTATACATGTTATGAAATTATAGATATGATTATGAGTAAATAGAGTTAAATTGTGTCTTGAATAGTTGAATTGATTGGGATTTTACATGTATGTTAATGTAGGATCCATTTCGAATGACGAGGCGGACACGTCGTATCAATCAAAATTCTTCTCTTGAGGTAGGAGAGGAGTCTTTATGTTCTAAATGCATGAATTTGAATGGTATTTGATTGCCATATGTGCTGGCATACATGTTTGTCTTGCTTGTGTTGTGGTGATGGATTGTAATGTTGATAGTGTAGGCAACATGCATCGATGCATTTAGAATGAATGTGGTGTACTATATGGTGGTATGAATTACTTGGCAAGATTGTGCCTAAATTAAGATGTTATGCTTGTATCCACCTCAAATATGAAATGAATGAAATTAATGTTTGGTTGAAATTGGGTGTGAATGAATAACATACCATGATTGATAATGTAAAGTTGATGATTGAAATTGATTATGAGTGCCATTGTAAATGGTGAGTGAATTGTTAAAATGCCACATTGAAACTTGAGAATAAAGACTAAAGCCAACAATAATAAAATCCACTAAGAATGGTGAGGTGGTGTTGGTAATGATGATGATGATGATGTATAATGAGTGGCATGTATAGGATGCATAGAGTGAGAAATGTATATCATTGGCATTTGCATCCATGGCATACTACATAATTGCCGGTGTTGGAATTTTAGGGGATTCCCCCGGTTGGCCCAGTGGGAGGGCGGCTCTGTGCACGAGCGATTTGTAATTCCCCTGTGACTCGGTGTGTAAGTCACGAAGCTGCCCATGTTGTGCTACGGGGAGCCACATGTGGTTGACCCTTGTGGGGGGTGGCTCTTGATGAACAGGTGTCCCTGGTGGTCCTTGGGATCACAGTTGCCATGATGTGACTCATGGTTGGCCCGCAACACAATATATCGAATATGTTGTTTACCGTAGTCATGGTGTGAATGTCCGGTGTTGCAAAGTGGGCGATGCAGTTTGATACTAGTAAAAGAATTGGAGAAATGCATGAAATTTAAGGATAAGTGTACACATTTTACTACTGCAGTAGGGGTATGGTTAGATGATCATACTTGAGACCCATAATTAGTGTTTATTTCCCACAGTCAGATCTGTAATTGTTGAAATATCTCATTGTGCATATGCATTAGCTTAAGAGCATTTGTATATAGCGAGGAAGTATGCCAAAGGTGATGAGATATGATGATGGTTGTATTAAGGATGAGATAATGTATTAAGAGCCCATAAAAGTTATGAATACCAAATAATAATAATTCGAGTAAAGTGATGAGTTATAATAGTCCAACTATTGAAGGACTTGATTATGCATATGCTAGTATACCTTGTCTAAATTATAATGTCATTTGTGATATACGTATGATAGTATTATGATGATGAATGAGATGGTGAATGATATGTGTATGCAAAGTATACATGTTTTGATGCATATGTACATAATCACATGGTATTCATATTCATTGTTTTGGAACGTATGACTCACTCTCACATGTTGTCCACTTTTAGACTTGTGATGCAGGGCACTCATGGGTGGAGTGAACTCTTTTGAAGTACATTTTGTGGAAGAAGGTAAATAGGTGTATAGGAAGTGCCTTGGCCAACAAATCTAGATTTTTGTATAGTATATAATGCATATGTATGCTTATTTTGCTATATAGATTGTAGTTGATGATTTTTTGGGGGTCATGTAGGAAAATTAGACCTTGGTGTGTATGGTCAATTTTCATTAATGACCCAAATGATGTAAGATGATGAATTATGATGCTTGTTAATGCTAATTTCATGAATGGATGATGTATTTCACAATTTATAACATTTATGAAGTTTATGTAGAAATGATTTAAATTCTGTGCATTAGATGTATGAGAATTATTTTTGATGTGCATAAATTATTGGATGAACTTCCAAATGTATTGATAGAATATAAGTAATGCATTGGTATAGGTTAAAATAGCAAGAAATGAAGTTTGGTATGTTAAGTTGCATGAAATCTACATGTTTTCTCGTTTTCTTGCATAACTCGCTCGAGCGAGTGGAAATCTTGCTCAAGCGAGATCCCCTTATGACAGTGTGGTGGCCTCTGGCCCAAATTTGCTTAAGCGAGATCTGCTTGGAATCAATGGTTAGCTACTGGAGTTATCTCACTCAGGCGGGTAGGGTCTCGCCTGAACGAGAGCGAGTGGGAGAGCTACCAGACCATTTTCGCTCAAGTGAAATGGTCAGCGCATGGTGGTTCGCTCAAGCGAGCAAGGGAAAGATAGATGCTGGATGATTTTCACCCAGGCGAGCCCAGCCTCGCTCGAGTAAAAATCAGACAGTAAGGTGCCTGATGATACTGGAGTAATTTTGCTCAAGCGAGCATGACTCGCTCAAGCTAGATTGACCCCTGATACTATTTTCCCTTTCGCTCAAGCGTTCTCACTGGCTCGCCCAAGTGGGGTTGTTGGGACTCGCTCAAGTGAGTAGGGCATCCGCTTGAGCGAGATGCCCCTGATTCCTCCAAACGCCTTGTTTCATTTAACTTGGCTTTCCTTTGCATCAACCTTCTTCTTGTAACATCTTAATAATGATCTTTGACACATTATGAACTCTTATACTCCATGAAATCCATTTTCTCTAAGTACAATCATACAACATCAATTTGAGTTATTCTTTCCCCTGCTTTTAATTGTAAATATCTCATTAATTCTTTTTAACTCGCCTTCTCATATCTCCATATATAACATAGGTTTTTGTTGATCCGGGGTGTCAATTTAGACTTTACTATGTTTTATTGTATCAAATAACTCTTTGTAAAATTTGAAAAATTTACCCGTATTTTTTCGGGTCCTCACAAGTTGGGGGATTGGCGGACAAGTTAAAATTTGTTGAAGTCGAGCTAGTGAAGGCTCAATCGGGGAGGAAGCTGGCAGAGTCAAAGTTGGCTATCGTTAAGGACCAATTTGCCAATCTGGGTAGGCGCCTGGGAGCCATTGAGGAATCATATGCCTTCATCTGTACGGCCCGGGAGGAGGTTGAGCAGAAGCTAAAAGGAGCCGAGAGAGACCTTGAGAAGCGCAAGGCGGAAGAGGCGGCCCACGTACGTTTTATGAAGGAGCAACTAGCCGAGAAGTACATGGCAGCCTTTAACCTTTGCCAGCAACAAATTTAAGTGTTGAACCCTTCAGTGGATCTCAACCTGGAGGGAATTGGGCCATTCCTGGGTGAGGTATAGTAGCTATTTTTTTAGTCGCCAGTCATGGTGAACGGTGATATCGTTGATATTTCTGATTCTGAGGACGAGGAGGAAGCGACTGTTGAGGATATTTCAAGGGTTGAAGCAAGTATGGAATTGACTGAGGTTCCTGGGTCGGTTCTGACCAATTTAGAGGGCGAGACACACCCGGATAAGGCTGGGAGTAAGAAGCTTCAAGGCTGGGTCAAGGGTGACCTACCTTAAAGCGAAACCCCGGGTGCCAGTGTTGATCCTTGATGTATGGAATGTAGTTGATAACTTTGCCTTAATTTGATGTAATGTCTTACTTTTATGAACATAATTAAACATTTTGACTTTGTATGCCTTGTTGAATTACACATTTAGACTTTATATGCCTTGCTTGTTGTAATTCCTGTATTCTTTACTTCCCTAGTTTTATATGCGTAAGTACAAGCGTATTGCCAAGAGAACTGGTTCGTCGTTCAGACTTTGAGTACTTTAAATTTCACAACATATTGTTGAGAGGATCGATTCCTCACTCGGACTTTGAGTACTTAAATGAATTTTAAGTTTCAACACGTATTGCTGAGATGATCAGTTCCTCGCTCAAACTTTGAGTACTTAAATGAATTTTATTTCACAACGTATTGCCGAAAGGATCGCTTCCTCGCTCCGACTTTGAGTACTTAAACAAATTTTAAGTTTCACAACGTATTACCAAGAGGATCGCTCTCGCTCGGACTTTGAGTACTTAAACGAATTTTAAGTTTCATAATGTATTACCGAGAGGATCGCTTCCTCGCTTGGACTTTGAGTACTTAAACAAATTTTATGTTTCACAATGTATTGCCAAGAGGATCGATTCCTCGCTTAGACTTTGAGTACTTAAACGAATTTTAAGTTTCACAACGTATTGCCGAAAGGATCGATTCCTCGCTCAGACTTTGAGTGCACTGATTTTCATGACTGAATACTCTGAAACTTTTATTGAAGAAATGAGGGCCTCATTAAAACCTTGAGAGAGAAAAACCCTATGGGAAAAACCTCTCAGGTAGGAAAAAGAGTGCCCTGGTGTACAATGATCAACTATAGTAAAATTTTAAGTGAGTGGCATTCCATGTCCTTGGTATCTCTTTCCCAGACAGTTCTTCTAAGCGATAAGCACTTTTTCCAATGGCTTCTTTGACTCGGTACAGGTCTTTCGAGGTGGCGGCAAATTTTCCTTCTTTTCACGACTTTCGATTGTTGTCTACGGTGCATAAGATGAGGTCTCCTCTACGAAAGGGTCGGGGTCAGAGGAGAGATCTTTACGTACATAACATCGTGCTTTTCTAAACCGAGGTTAGATCTTCTTATCTTCTGTCATTATTCAGGTCTTTGTCATAGGCAAGGCGTCGGAGAGTGGGTTCCCCTAATTCAACTGGTATCATGGTATCGGCCCCATATATGAGTTAGAATGGAGTCTCATGGGTCAATGAATATGGAGTCGTATGATATGCCCATAGATCCCTGTGTAACTCTTCCTCCCACCTTCCATTAGCTCTTTTGAGTCGCCTTTTGAGTTCTTGGAGGATCACTTTGTTGGCTACTTCAGCTTGGCTATTGGTCTACGGATGTTCTACGGAAGAGAGATTCCGCTTTATATCCAAGTTCTCATAGAACTCCACAAAACCTTTATCTGTAAACTAGCGGCCATTATCCGAGATGATTGTGTGAGGGGTCTGTGTCGGTAAATGATGTGTTTCTAAGTGAAAATCTAAACCTTAGTCACAGTGATGGTTGCAAGGGGTTCAGCCTTGATCCATTTGGTGAAGAAATCTATTGCCACAAGGAGAAACTTGACTTAACCTTTCCCGGGGGAAAATGGTCCTAGGATGTCCATCCCTCAGGTGTTGAAGGGCTAGGGAGCTAGGATCCCATGCAGAGGCTCGAGATGGCTATGGATTCGGTTAACATTATGCTGACATAAATCACACTTCTTGTCAAACTCAAAGCAGTTGGCCCATAAGGTTGCCCAGAAATATCCCGCTTGGAGGACTTGAGCAGCCAGAAGGCGGACTCCTCCGTGAAGGCCGCAGATCCCCGAGTGGAGTTCCTGTATTACATAGTTAGCTTGCTCTTCATTCAGGCATTTTAGGAGTGGTATAGTGAAACCCCTATTGTAGAGCTGACTGTCCAGCATAGTGTAGTTGGCTGCTTGTACCTGTAGCTTTTTAGCTTGTTGATGGTCTTTTAGAAGGGTCCTTTTCTTGAGAAAATCAACGATTGGGGTCATCTAAGTATTTTCAGTCGGTGTCTCACTTATCTAGTATGTATGTTGAGTTTCTTGTATCGTGGGTTCCTCCAAGGTGATTTGGATAATTGTCTTGAGGTTTCCTATTTTGACTGTGCTGGCTAGTTTGGAGAGCAGGTCAGCGAGCTCGTTCATTGCCCGTGGAACATGGACTATTTGGAAGTTTAAGGTCCCTTGTCCGCTCGTTCACTCAGGCCAAGTATTTCATCAGAGTCAAGTCTTAGGCTTGGTATGACCCTTCCAACTGCCTAGCCACTAATTGGAAGTTGGTCTTTGCTTGAACACACTGAGTCCCCAAGTCCGTGGTGTATAGTCCAGCGATGAGAGCCTCATACTCCGCCAGGTTGTTGCTGGGCTTGAACTGGAATCTAAGTGACTCTTCGACCACCAAGCTGGTCGGGGATTCCAGTATAACACCTGTTCCGCTGCCCTTCGTATTTGAGGATTCGTCTACAGAAAGAGTCTATAACCCGTGTGTAGGGTCATAACTGTCTTTATCTTCTCCCATCTTTACCAGGAAGTCTGCTAGTACCTGGGCCTTAATAGGCCCTCTAGCTTTATATCGAATGCTGTATTCAAATAATTCAACAACCAAGCAACCATTCTTCCTGCGAGCTCTGGCTTCTGAAGGATTTTACTGAGTGGTTGGTTGGTCCTTACTACCACTTGGTGACTGTGAAAGTAAGGTCGGAGTCGTCGTGCGGCCATGACAAGGTTGTATGCAAATTTTTCAACCCTTTGGTATCGCATTTCGACCCCCTGTAATGTCTTGCTAGTGAAGTAGACTAACCGCTGGATTGAGCCATCTTCCTGGACTAAGACTGAGCTTACTACCTCGGTCCCTGCAGAAAGATAGAGGACAAATTCCGACCCTATGTCTAGTCATGTCAAAATCGGTGGAGATGCAAGGTAGATCTTTAGGTCCTGAAACACCTTTCCGCACTCCGAAGTCCACTCGAACGAGTCTGTCTTTAACACTTTGTAGAATGGCATGGAGTTTTTGGTAAACTTTGAGAGGAAACGGGAGAGGGCCGTAATCCAACTGGTAAGGCGTTGAACTTCTTTAATATTTTAGGGGCTTTGCATCTCCAATATGGCCCGACACTGATCCGGGTTGGCCTCAATGCCCCGGTAGGTAAGCATGTAGCCCAGGAATTTTCCACCTTGGACCCCAAAGGAACACTTCTTAGGGTTGAGCCGTATATTTGCTTGTACAGCTCAAAAAACGTCTCTTCCAAATCCTACACATGTAAGTCTGCCTGTTTGGTTTTGACCACCATGTCGTCTACATAGACCTCCATGTTTCTTCCAATACCTTTAGAAAAGAAAAACATTACAAAAGTTTCTTTGTATCTCCTAGTAAATCATCTTTACCTTTTATGAAATGCAATCATTATGGTCTCAAAGGACATAGTGCCTCTAATTGTTATGTTAGAAAATTAGGACCAAAGGTTGTGCGGAAAGTATAGGTTCCTAAGGAAACATTACCGCAAACTAACCTGCACGGACCCAACATAAAATGGGTACCAAAATCTCTAACTTGATTTGTTTTGTAGGTATATTTTAAGGCAAGCAACACTTATTGGTACTTGGATAGTGGGTGTTCTAAGCACATGACAGGAGATAAAAGTAAATTCATATCAATCACTCCCCGAAATAAAGGGTATGTTACATATGGAGATAATACTAAAGAAAGAATACTTGGTATCGGAAACATTAGTAAAAATTCTTCCACCTCTATCAATAATGTATTATATGTTGAAGGACTCAAGCATAACTTGCTTAGCATTAGTCAATTATGTGATAAAGGATATAGAGTTTTATTTGAATTAAATAGTTGCATAATTGAAAATAAGCTAAACAAGGAAGTAAAGTTCATTGGTCAAAGAATTGATAATATTTACATGATTAATCTTGATTGTCTTGCTTCAAATGATGTGCAATGCTTCATGACTAAAAAGGATGAATCATGGCTATGACATAGAAGAATTGCTCACATTCATATAGACCATTTGAATAAACTTGTTTCAAAAGATTTAGTAATTGGTTTGCCTAAATTAAAATTTGAAAATAAATTTTGTGATGCATGTCAAAAGGGGAAACAAGTAAAGGCATCTTTCCAAGCTAAAAATGTTGTTTCAACAAATAGGCCTTTACAACTTTTGCACATGGATTTATTTGGACCTTCCAAAGTTAAAAGTTTTAGTGGAAATTATTATGGTCTTGTGATTGTGGATGATTATTTAAGGTATACATGGACATTATTTCTTACTCATAAAAATTAAGCATATCATGCATTCAAGAAACTTGCCAAGATTATCCAAACTGAATGAAATTCAAAACTAGTATCCATTAGAACTGATCAAGGGGGAGAATTTAAAAATAAACCTTTTGAAAAGTTTTGTGAAAAATATGGCATTAAACAATTTTTTGGCTCCAAGAACTCCACAACAAAATGGAGTAGTTGAAAGGAAAAATCAATCTTTAGAGGAGCTCATAAGAACTATGTTAAATGAAAATAACGTTGTGAAACATTTTTGGGCCGATGCGGTAAATACTGCTTGTCATGTTATGAATAGATGTTTAATGAGGCCTATTTTAAAGAAAACCCCCTATGAGCTTTATAAAGGAAGAAAACCAAACATTTCTTATTTTCATGTGTTTGGATGCAAATGTTTTGTATTGAATAATGGAAAGGATAATCTAGAGAAGTTTGATGCAAAATCTGATGAGGCAATATTTCTTGGTTATTCATCATCTAGTAAAGCTTATTGACTCTTTAGTAAACAAAATTGTACTATTGAAGAGTCCATTCACGTCAAATTTGATGAAGTTAACCAAAATCCTCTAAGAAATGAAGATGTTGATGATCTTATAGGTACCTTTCAAGAAATGACTTTGAACAATAAAGGAGAAGAAGATATCAACAATGGAGGAGAAACAACACCAAATGAAGAACAACAACCAAGTATTCAAAAAGAATGGATTGCATCAAAACATCATCCAATAGACAATATCATAGGTGATATATTGAAAGGTGTAAGTACTCGTCGTGTTATCAATACTTGTAATCACTTAGCTTTTGTCTCATAAATTAAACCTGAAACCATAGATGAAGCTATTATTAATGAATATTGGATGTTGGCAATGCAAGAAGAGTTAAATCAATTTGAAAGAAACCAAGTTTTGGAACTTGTGCTAAGACCATCATCAAGTAATAGGAACTAAATAGGTTTTTAGGAACAAACTTGATGAGAATGGAATAATAACTAGAAATAAGGCTAGGCTAGTTGCTAAGGGATACAATCAAGAAGAAGGGATTAATTATGAAGAAACCTATGCCCCCATTGCTAGATTAAAAACAATTAGGCTGCTGTTAGCTTTTGCATGTTGTATGGACTTTAAACTTTACCAAATGGATGTCAAAAGTGCCTTTCTAAATGGATACATTCAAGACAAAGTGTATGTAGATCAACCTCCTAGTTTTGAAAACTGCAAATTTCCAAATCACCTTTTCAAACTTAGAAAGCTTTATATGGTTTAAAGAAAGCTCCAAGAGCTTAGTATGAAAGGTTAAGCAATTTCTTTTAGAAAATGATTTTGAAAGAGGAAAGTTTGATACTACTCTATTTATAAAGCGCAAAAAGGAAGACATACTTTTGGTTCAAGTTTATGTCGATGATATTATATTTGGTGGTACTAATGAACAACTTTGCAAAGAGTTTGCCAAGATTATGCAGGATGAATTTGAAATGTCAATGATAGGAGAACTCACCTTCTTCCTTGGACTGCAAATCAAGCAAACTAAAGAAGGAACCTTCATTAGTCAATCTAAATATTGCAAGGAATTACTTAGAAAATTTGACATGGATAAGGCAAATGAAATGACCACACCCATGAGTACATCATGCTATTTGGACAAGGATGAGAAAGGTAAGGAAGTAGGAATTACAAAATACCGAGGTATGATCGGCTCCTTACTTTACTTAACCGCTAGTAGACTAGATATCATGTTTGTTGTATATATGTGTACTAGATATCAAGCATGTCCTAAAGAATCACATCTTACTGCCATAAAAGGAATTATGAAATATCTTATGAGTACTCAAAATGTTGGTTTATGGTATCCTAAAGGCGCTGAATGTATTCTTGTAGGATATTCTGATTTTGATTTTGTTGGTTGTGAACTTGATAGAAAAAGTACGAGTGGTACTTGTCATCTGCATGGTAGTTCCCTTGTTTCTTGGCACAGCAAGAAACAAGTAAGTGTTGCTTTATCAACAGCCAAGGCAAAATATGTTGTAGCTAGAAGTTGTCGTGCCCAAATCCTTTGGATGAAGCAACAACTTCTTGACGTTGGTGTTGTTTTAAACCACGTGCCTCTTAAATGTGATAACACTAGTGCGATTAATATTTTTAAAAATCTTGTTATGCATTCACGAACAAAGCATATTGAGATTCAACATCATTTTATACGAGATCATATGTTGAAAGGCGATTGCATTCTTGAGCATGTTGATACTTCTAAAAAATTAGCGGATATTTTTACTAAACCCTTTGCAAAAGAATAGTTCATAAATATTAGAAGGGAATTAGGAATTTTGGAGATTTCAAATTGTGTTTAAAATTTATTTTCATCTAATTTTTTTTATTTTATTTTTCCTTTTAATATTTAATTGGACATATCTTTGAAATAATATCTTTAATTGATATAATTTTTTTAAAAGATATTGATTTATTCTTTGAATATACTTGAAATTATTTTTTAATCATTGTCAAAATATTGATTTCTTTCTTAAAAGATTTTTAAACACCTTTTAACGGATTTTATGAAAATCTTATCTATTTGATAACAAAAGTTTTCTGTATCTAATATTTTCTCTTGAAATCCATTACCCTTAATTTGCATAGAATCTTTACCTCTCTCAAATATTACCTTTAAAATTTTCAAAATTAAAATATAGCTTTCGAAAATCATATGCTGAGGATTTGAATCTTTGAATTGAAAATCTTGTACTTGCGGTGCATGCGATTTGTAAGAGCTTGTTTTTACCAAAGCTTCCTGGTGATCTTGAATGCATTCATGTGATACATATGACAAGAGTTCCTTTCCCCAAAATCTCAGCAAACACATGAATCAGCACATAATATGAAGGATGAATCGATTCACCCCTTGTCATGAATCAATTCACACGCGCCTCTAATTCAATTTTTTCGGATGTTCACCTCCACAGAAATCACATATTGCACTTTACTACTGTATTGGTTGTGAAGATTGCACTGAATGTAATTGTTATGGGAGTTTGGCCATTTGTTAAGTCAAAGCTTCAATCTGTTGAGTCAGGATTTTATTTTGGGCCAGAATAGCATCTGAAGTATTCAAATCTAGAACTCCTTTTCTCTGAATTTGTTGACGATCATGTTGAGCTTGATAATCCGTTGAGGATAAGGCTTTTATGATTTTAGCAGCTTGATCAGCATCAACTGTCATCATTGTGCCCCCAACTGCAGCATCTAAAATCATTTTTGTATCTGGTCGAAGTCCATTATAAAAGATGTTCAATTGAGCAATGTCTTCAAAACCATGATTAGGACACTTGCGAAGTAGTGATTTAAAGCGATCCCATGCTTCACAGAATGGTTCCTCAGCTCCTTGATGAAATGTTAAAATATCAGATTTAGCTTTTATGAATCTTGATGGAGGAAAGAAATGGTGCAGAAATTTTTCTTCTACATCAGACCAACTAGTCAAGCTCTGATTGGGGTGTGATTGCAACCACTCCTTAGCTCTTCCAGCCAATGAAAATGGGAATAACCGAAGATATGCAGTTTCCATATCCTCCTGACCAAAACCCATGGTACCAACCAATTCATAGAAGGTTGCCAAATGAGTGTACGGATCTTCATTGGATATTCTAGTGAATTGATGAGCACTTATCAGACTTAGAAAGGCTGGTTTCATCTCCAAAGCTCTTATTTGTGGCATCGCAATACTTGAGAAGTATCGTGGTCCTTGTTGATTTGCATAGTCTCCCAATGTATGCCTTGGTGGTTGGTGTTGTCTTTCCATATCTTCAATTTTTGGAATTGATATTGGTGGTAAAGATGGAGAAGAAGATTGTCCTTCCTCTTGTGCTTTTGCTTTGGCTTTAATTTTCTTCGGAGTCTTCTCTATTTCAGGGTCTATTTTAACCTGTTCTTTAGATCCCTGACTTCTTAATATCATAAGCAAAACTGACAACAAAAAGGTTAACAAGGAAAAAGATATAAAAGCACAAAATTACTCACAAGTACTATATTCACAAACCAAAATAATTGAATTCGATTTAAGTTCGATCCCCGGCAACGGCACCAAAAACTTGCTGGTTGTTTTCGTATGATGAATTTACAAAACACTCAGATGGTCAATTTTAATGTGACTTATGGCAAGTGGACCATTGTCGGTATAGTATACGTTCCAAAGAACAAATGTCATTCCCACTACGGATCATTTTAAATCGGTTTTAAACTATTACGGCAGATATGGTTTACTGTTTTCATGATAGTGAATTAAAGAAATTATCTAAGAAAATTGCATGTAATCAGTATAAGTGATAATTAAAATAACAGAGTTTAGAAACTGGGAATGGGATTTCCCTCTCTCACCTTCCGATACATGGTAGATATTCATATAAATGACTTTTGCAATATGATTCTTTACGTCATAATCTAAGTCATTCGTATCGATTCCTCGATTACAAAATTCTTAAGAATAGATTTGATAACGCCAAACGCTTGATCGTTTCAAATCCATTCCAGCATTAAGTCCTATTGTTTCGAGGTTCACTGCGTTAAATACCATTCCTGGCTATTTACTCACAATGAGAATTTCATTTAGATCTATTTTCGCAAGTTATTTTCCAATAACAAACATAAACTTAAATCAAGAAAATGTTGATCAAGCATATTCAAACAATTAGTATGAAATAAAAAACCAAAAATCATAAAACAATTTCGTCGATTACATGAATATCAAACACATGTTCATTTGGATCGATCAGTTACCTCCAATCCCAATTAAAATTAGCCATTCATGGTAGCCATGATCATACAATATAAAGAAGAAGAAGAATAATGTTTTTCTTTTATAAGGCATAATTCGCTTGAGCGAGTTTAATTCTCATTCAAGCGATGAGTATTCTTCAACTCGAAGAAATTCCACGTCCTGCTTGAATTGCATGATAAACTCGCTCAAGCGGATAAACTCGCTTGAGGGAATCTACATTATGGTAGACTCTGTTTGAATCTCGCTTGAGCCACTTCTCTTCAGCTACAGCGAGTTTTGATATTTTGCTTCTGGATAGTTTTCGCTTGAGCGGATAAATCTTGCTCAAGCAAATCCATCACTGAAACTTCACTGGTGGAATATCGCTTGATGCCTTTGTGGTTTAGCCTGAGCGAACTCCTTATTTTTGCATTCTGGACCAATTTCGCTCAAGCGAAACTACTTCGGTTGAGTGACGTCTTCATCAATCTTCACTGGTCTAATTTCACTGAGGCGAATATGTCCTTCGCTCAAGCAAATGACGACTTGTAACTTGCATCTGTGGCTTGCTTTGTTCGCTCAAGCAAGATAACCTTCGCTTGAGCGACTTCTCATCAATTTTCTCTTAACTTGGTGGATTTCTTTCTTTTCTTTTTCCCTTCTTCTTTCTTCTTCTTTCTTTCCTAAAATTATATCAAACTTTGGGATTTGGTGACATGTTTTTAACCAATCAAACTTGCACAATGCTTTTATCCTAATTTATGTCCTATATAGCTTATAAAATGACAAACATTGCATATTATGTCCAACTTTTGCTCCAATTTCATCACAAAATCTATATTATCATCATCTTGATGACCATATTCTTCACTTGGTTGGTAAGCTCCCATTGAGTAATGCTGAATTTATTGGAAAGAAGCCCGCTCTCGAATGGAACTATAATCCATTAGAAGCAAGAGCCTTTCTGAGCTTATCCTCTTTATCAACAAGCACTGTCGGAGAAATGGATATAGAGCACCGTCTAATCCACCACTGCATGGTGAAAATCCTTCTCCTAAAAGGAAGCAATAATACAAGGGTAAGTGAGACCCAAATCCTCATTCTCTGGGCAATGTTGCACCAAAAGGAAATAAATTGGATTGTATTAATAAAGCAACATATAATTGACACCCAAAATCTTAGTCGCCTTCCTTATGCCGTTCTGATCACCAAACTTCTTCGTTACTTTCAAGTTGATCTTACAAATGAAGTGAAAGAGTTGGTAGGTCCAAAAGAACTCATTGGTAGTCAACATCTCTCCAAAATGGGTTGGAACTATCGGAATGAAGAATGGCATTATTCTCCTGAAAATGCACTTAGTGACGATGAAGCACGTGCTGAGCCTGAAGAGCAAGCACAACAAGCACATGCTCCACATGCTATATCAAAAAAAGAATTATTCAATAGGCTAAACACAACCATCAACACCCCCTTTGATGCCTTAAACAATCGCTTTGATGGGATGTCATCTCGCATTGATGGAATGGAAAATAACATTAATGCACACTTAGATCACATAGAGAACGACATGACTATGCATTATAATGAACTCGCTCAACAATTTTCCAAGTTTAGATTTTTTAATCCATAAGCTAGTCTTTGTTGTACCTCTCCTTGCGTTTATCTATTTTAAATGAAATTTCACTTTATGATTAATGAAATTTCCTTATCCTTAACTTATTACGTATTAATTTTTCATGATGCCAAATGGGGAGAAGATTAGTACGATTAGTATGAATCATGATTAAACCAAAGGGGGAGAGATTATTCTGTTTGTTGTTGCATACTTGCTTTGATAATTTATATAAATCTTTTTAACAAATGGTATGTAAAAATTGGTATCTAAATGACAAGTGATTTCTTTCAACAAAGTGGTATCAATTGCATTAGTAATGGAGAGATTTATTTGTCAAAAAATTTGAATTATAACTGTTATGAAACTAACACCCCAAGAGATAAACATTTGTTGTTATCATCAAAAAGGGGGATAATGTGTTTATATGTTGAAACAGGTTTTGCTAATGATAAATAAGAGCACAAGAACATAATTTAAATATGTTTGATGCTATAAAATTTGATGAATACCAAGGACTTGTGTTAAAACATTTACAAAGGGCTAAAACAATTGAAAAATGTTCATCAAAATACCAAAGGACCAAAGGAAGCAAGCCATAAAGAAAAGGAGTCAACAAAGCATGAAAAAGGACCCAACAGGGGTCCGAATCGATTTAGAGACACCCCTGAATCGATTCACACGTGAAAATTACTAGGAACTTGAAAAATAACGCATGAATCCATTCATACGTCTAGAGGCAGCCCTGAATTAATTCAAAATGAGATTAAATGGGTTACTAAGCATTCTGATGGTCCTGAATCTATTCATGTCAAAAATGAATCAATTCATATGCATTGTTGGACAGCTAACAAAGGCACTTGAATCAACTCATTGGAATTCTACATCAATTCATTCATCAGACAAAATTCAAAGTGTAATTGGAAACAACAATACGGGTTTTAAGAAATTGGAAACAGCAATACGAGATTTAAGAAATTGAAGACAACATTATGGACTTTAAGTTGAAGCACTATGCCGAAAGGAATTAATTGGAATATTAAATTGCAACAGCAACATACCTTCGCTTACTATAAATAGAGAAGGAAATTGAAGAAGCAAAGCATCCAGCAGAATGAAAATCACTCTCTCCTCTCTTTTCTGTTCTCTGTTCTTTCTCTTAGTATAAGCTCTCTTTAATTTTTCATTTGCACATACACTCAGAGGGTTATAATTCTTAAGCTTGAATTTATATATCCACTATTTTGGAGAGTTACTCTTGTAATATAATCACTAAAATCTAAGAGTTTTTGGGTTGGATTTCAACCTTGGATATTGAGAGATTGTGAGATTGGGTGGGTTGCCCTTTTGCTTGTGAGGATTAAGTTCTTGAGTGTGGGATACTAAGAAGCTGTAATTGCTCAAAGCCTTATATCCCAAATCTCCAATAGTTGAATCCTTCAAGTGGTTTGCTTGAAGACGAGATGTACACCGGTGTGGTGGAACTCGTATATCAGTTTGCAATTCTCTCCTTCCCTAAACTCCTTTAAATTTGCTTGCTAATTTAACTGTGTTCTATATTTGTTTGGGAAAATTGTTTAAGTTGAAATCTTGATTTTATTCTTGTTAAACATTATTATTGCTTACTAAGTGTTTAATAAATTGCTGTGATTAATTTGACTTTATTATTACTTGTTATTATCATCTATTTCATTTATTACTTTATTAATTACAAAAGAATTATATTCAAAAGCATTCCAAAGCAAAATTTTTAATACTCAATTCACCTCCCCCTTTTGAGTAATTGAGGCCACTTGGTTAACAAAAAGTATTTCAAATGTAATTACTGTAAAAAACATGGTCACTTAATAAATGATTGCAGGAAAAGAAAGCGAAGAAATGAAAAATTGCTAACAATGCAGGACTCAATAGAATATGGGTACCAAAGTCATTAATTATCCCATTTACAGATATGCTTAAAGATAAGAACAAAGACTCTGCAATGGTATCTAGACAGTGGATGCTTGCATCATATGATAGGAAGAAGGTCTGTGCTCCTAGACCTAGAACAATTTAAAGGTGGATCTGTCACCTTTGGAGGAAACCAGACTGGAAGAATCATTGGGTCTGGTAGAGTGGGTAACTTCACCTGTTATTGAAAATGTATTTCTTGTTGAAGGTCTGAGACATAACCTACTGAGCATTAGTCAATTTTGTGAAAGTGGGTACAAAGTCTTTTTTGAGAGGGATAAGTGTACTATCATCAATCATGATGGAACCATACTCTTTAATGCAAACAAATATAATAACATTTATAAGGTTGGCTTGAATGAACTGAATGATCAAAGTGTAACGTGTTTGTTTTCAAAATGTAAAGAGAGATGGATCTAGCAAAAAAAGCTTGGGCATGTAAGTTTAAAACTTATTTCAAAACTCCACAAAAAGAATCTTGTTACGGGCTTACCAAAAATTTCCTTTAACAACTCCTTACCTTGTGAGGCATGCCAAAATAGGAAATAACAGAAAACATCTTTTAAAAACAAGGATGTTGTTTCCACGACCAGACCTCTAGGACTGTTGACTTAGATTTATTCGGTCCCTCTCAAGCACAAAGTCTGACAGGAAAGAAGTATCGATTCATCATTGTTGATGACTACACAAGATTGACGTGGATATACTTCCTGGCCCACAAGGATGAGTCTATAAAAGTATTTAAAATTTTCTATAAGAAAATTCAAAATGAGAAATTACTATATTGGTACAATAAGAAGTGATCATGACAGGGAATTTGAAAATGAAATTTTTAAAATTTTTAAAATGAGTTTGGTATAACTCACAGTTTTTCCTCCCTAAAAACGCCATAACAAAATAGTGCTGTGGAAAGGAAAAATAGATTCTTGCAGAAAATGGCCAGAACTATGCTTTGTGAAAACAATCTTCCAAAATATTTCTGGGCAGAAGCTGGGTACTTCTTGTTATATTCAAAATAGATACTTTATCGGACCAATACTAAATAAGACTTGTGAATTGTGGAAGGGTAGAAAACCCAACATCTCATACTTTCATCCTTTCAAATGCACCTATTATATTCTGAACACTAAGGATTATCTTGGAAAATTTGATTCAAAATGTGCAAAGGAATATTTATGGGATATTCAACCACATCAAAATCTCACAGAGTATTTAACACTCGAACACAAACCATAGAAGAATCTATGCATGTAAGATTTGATGATTTTCAAAAGACTGACAGGAAACTGACAGATCTAGATTTTGATGATACAAGAATTCAACAATAACCTGAGCAACTAGAATAACAAAGAACAACTAAGGATCAATCAAAACCAGTTGATCCTGAAAAACCTTAGCAAAATCAACCCTCAGAACCAAAAAGGCCAAGCGATTGGAAATTCAAAGTCTATCATCTGTCAGACCTCATAATAGGAGATCAAGTAGCTAGAGTTAAAACCAAATCTAGCCTTCACAATCAGTCATCAATTGCTCTTATTTCAGAATTAGAACCAAAGAATGTTGTGGAAGCTCTAAAGGATACTGATTAGATCATCACTATACAAGAAGAGCTGAATCAGTTTGAGAGAAATAAAGTATGGAAACTAGTTCCTAGCCCAAAGATGAAAGCATTATTGGAACTAAGTGGGTATTCAGAAACAAGCTTAATGAAAATGGCAAGGTCATCAGAAACAAAGCCAGACTTGTAGCTCAAGGCTATAACCTGCAACAAGCATTTGTATGTATGTAAGATATCAATTAGATCCCAAGGAATCACATATGTACTATTGTTGGTAAAGTGTTGAATATGAAGTTGTCTTTTCTCTGGAGATAAACAAAATGCTTTATGGAATAGAGCGACCAGCGAAGCCAGTCTCTGGGTATCTTCTTCCAAAGGTCAAGATGTTGCACCTGGTTATAAAGAAAGTCTTTTGCCTTGTGAAAGGTGCAAAAGATACTGTGAGCAAGTTGGATAGATTCTACATGTACCACATACTTGCAAAGGAAAAGGTTAGTCTACCTAATGTGATTATGACTTATTTAATCTCCTTTATCGGTAAAAAGAAGAATAAGATTCCCTACCCTGCAGTTCTCATGAAGGTGTTTGCACTAGAGAATGTGCAAACAAGTACTGTTAGTGACTTGGTCATTCCATCCCCTGTGGTCAGCAAAGTTACCTACCTTCTCTCCTCTCTTGGACCAGCCTATGGACACTCTTCTGTCCCCTCTAAAGAAGAAAAAGTCTGCTCCTACCAAGCAAAAGTTTAAGTCTGCTCCCAAGCATCCAAAAAGCTCACGCTTTGTTGGAAAGGTCAAAAAGTTGGTTCTCGATGTGTATTGTAACACCCTCTGTTACACCTTAATAAATTCTAGAAAAATTCGTAATAATTTTTTTTTACTAAAGATATGTTTGTTAAAAAGAAACTATCGGAATAAATTATATACATTATTTCTGAAATACCTCAATATTATTAAAACTTTATAAAGTATTTGTACATTCATCCGAAGAAAATAAACATTAAACATTATAAGAAAGAGAGGAAACTCCATGGCCCAAGAGCAATTGCCTAGTGACATTATTTATTCATTGGACCACGGTATTCATACTGAGCTCCCTTTCTAGAACGTGCTATATATACTGTCAATGTTCTTCGATCCTTCCCTCTGTACGAACCATTAATTTAAAACATATGAAACAAAAACATAGAGAAAGGAGTGAGAAACAGAATATAATATTCCCAAATGGGACATAAGCAATAAAGGGTTTTCACAAACTAGTATAATAATATCAATCACAATCACAAGCACAATCAATTTATGAATGTATGAATGATATGCCATATCTTCATCATAACTTATCTATATATGTGGGGCCTTTAAATTTTAATTTGCACTGGGCCAACCAGGAGTTTACACTGTTCCATAATTCCGGATAATAATGACATGAACAGCTCAACTGGCATGGAAACACTTAGAGACTAGTCAGATTGAAAAGGTTTTTATTGTGAAAGTACCCGACACTAGGGAGCTACCCCAGGTCCCCTGAAGCACCCTTTCACACCCTCTCATCCCAAGGCTCACAATTAAGCCTCCTCTAATGTATCCTCGGTTTCTATAATCCGTCCCCAAACAATATCATTTTGTTTTTCTTTGATGATTCATGATGCATGAACTACTCGCGTATTTAGTTGGTTAAGGCTTTTAGAAACTCAATTATATTATCAGGGCCTATGGATCACGACATAGCCACCCAGTAAACTGTACTTTTTCAACTTCTCAAATACGCACATAAAATTTTAGTACAGTTCCTTTTCAAATCACAAATCAAATCTCTTTATAAATTTGAGTTTCAAAGCCTTAAGTATATTTCATAACCTGTCAATTCAAAATTAATTTCTAAAAACTTAAATTTAGAATTATCAATATTTAAAACCTTAGTACTTGAAAATTTTGTATAATATTTTTATACATTTAAATAATACGTATATATATTAAAAAAATTTATTTTTATAAAATAAATTCTCTTTCTTTTTCTTTCTGATAAACTAGCTAAAAATCTAAATTTTAGTAAAGATATATACATATATATTAAAAGATAAAAAGAGATTTCTAAAAACTTATGTAGTTTTCTAAGAAATTTCTTAAAAGTAATTTGAATAAATATAAAAAAGTAAATAAAGAAGTAGAAGATAAGTAATTTCTTACTGAATTTTAGCTTTCCGCCATGCTTGCTATATGTTCAAACTCCACAATACAAGATTATCAATCATAATCAAACATTGTCAATCACAATCAAAACATCATAAAGTATAAATAAATATTAACAATCATAATCAAATCAAATAATTAAACATTAGTTATAAATATGATAATTTAAAATTCAATAATTATTTAAATTAATAAATTTTGTTTTAAGTTCTATGGTCAATTCCTCGCACAGGTCTATGTAAATCCAAGATAGTCCAGTCCTTGCATAGGTCTAGTTCAGTCCATATAGGTCATAAATAATCCAAGTCTTTGCATATGTTCAGTCAAGTTCGTAATAGTTCAAGTCCTTGCATAGGTTCAATCCAGTCCACATAGGTCATAATAGTTCAAGTTCTTAAATATTTTAGATATTAAGTTACACAAGATGCTTAATTTATTAATAGCAATTATTATAAATTTTAAGTTAAAAGTTATTATTTTAAAATAATAATATTGTTATATTTAAAAGGAGTAGGGGACTCCTCCCAATATTCTTATGTAATTTCATATTATATCCTTAATCTCACTCCCTTACCTTGATTTACTACCGAAAGTGAATTCGCTCTGCGCCTCCAAGTTCTAACAAAATATTAATACTAACTTATTTCAGTATAAGCTTAAGATGAAAATTAAGATTGCTATCAGAATGATAAATAGTAAATGTGCATAGTAATAATAAATAGTAACAATAAATGGTAAGTCATTAATAGTAACGGTAAATAGTAATTTTTGAATAGTAATAGTAAATAGTAAATTATAAATAGTAACTTTTTGAATAGTAGTGGTAAACGGTAAATCATGAACAATAACAGTAAATAGTAAATTTTGAATAGTAACGGTAAATAGTAAATTTTGAATAGTAACAGTAATAGTAAATTGTGAATAGTAACTTTTTGAATAGTAGTGGTAAATGGTAAATCATGAACAATAATAGTGAATAGTAAATTTTGAATAGTAATGGTAAATAGTAAATTTTGAATAGTAACAGTAAATAGTAAAAATAACAGTGATAATTTATTTTTATTATAGTAACTTATTCATAATAGTACTAGTATATCAATGGTTTAAGAGTGCTAAAAAAAATAAACTAAAATTATAAAAATAATATAGAAGAAAGTTATTACCTTACACCTCCGGCAGAACTTCTTTTTACCAAAAGAATCTACTCTCCACTAATTTCTTACGCACTATCTCTCTAGATTCTCTCTCTAATTTTTATGTGGAAATGTTGTAAATGAGCCATCTATTTATAGGAAGAAAATTTCACTATTTAAGATTATTTAATTATTTATTTTACTATTCATGATGTAAGCGATGATGTCGGTAATGGCATTTTGGTTATTAGATGAAAGGTTAAGGGTATTTTTGTCATTCTTAAAAAAATAAATAATAATAATAAAATAATAATAATAATAAAAAAATAAGAAAATTCTAAAAAATTATAAATTATATAAGAAAATTCTAAAAAATTATAAATTATATAACAATCAAAAAGTTCTAAAGAACTATAATCAAATTCCTTTGAAATTTTATTTTAAATAAGAAATAACGAAATTAGGGGTGTTACATGTATGAAGAATCCTCTAGAGAATTAAGTGGATCAGACTCTCCTCTTAAGGTGAAACCCTGTCGAATGCTCTCTCCTTCCTTCCTTGCTCAAGCATAAGATCCTCTCAAGCATTGTATTTCTGCATCAGTTAAGGAATCCTCGGACTCTGATGATCATCTCCCTATTGGTCAAATATAACGTCGTTCTAACAAGAAATGGTCTGGGAATAAGAAGAACACCAAAGCTAAAACTCCTAAGGCTCAGTAGACTCTGCGTCCTCAATTTCGTCCTTCCTTCAAATCTCATTTGAAGAAATTAATTGGGGATGAAGTATTTGAATTGTTCGTCTCTGTCTTGACTTCTTTGCATCCAGAGATTTCAGTTGCAAGTTGGAACACCTTAACTTGGAGTAGAAAATTTGCTGAGATGCGTGATGAATATCAGCAAGTTATGGCAGAAAATCATGATACTCTTTAGCAGTGTGGTGAGTATCCTGCTTATGTTGACTTCTTGAGATTCGATCATGGTTATTTGAAGCATAACCCAGTCTCTGAGGTCTGTAAATGGGGACATCTCAATTTGTTGAACCAATACTACATAACTTTTGGCACCTATAAAAGTGATGCCCAAGTCTTCCAGGCCTCCCTTAAGTGGAAGAGATCAGACTCTCCTGACAGAAGCTCTAAGAGAACAAGGTTTAAACCTTTACCCTCTACCCTATCTGAGCCTTCTATCCCTCCTCCCTCTCCTTAGCCTCTTCCCCTTACTGTTGTACCTCCATCTCTACCCTAGACCTCATCCCCCTTGCCATTGTTCCTTGTCCTGCCATCTCTACTGTCATTTAAAAATCTAGACTCCCCCCTCTTTATGTTCCTTACCCTACTCTTTCTACCTACGCATTTTATAAACTTGTTCTTGACCCCTCTGACCCCTGTTATACAAACCCTTACAACCATATCATTATCCGCAACACCAACTTCAATCCATGAAAATTTTACATCACGCCCTCTGCACCCAAACAATATCCTCCTCTTCCTATAGAATGCCTTTTAGGCTACCCAAACTTATTCTCTAATGATGATCTTGACATCTTTCATATTGTTCAAGCTGAACAGGCCTCAGTTGCTAGAGACTTGAAACACGGTTTTGTTTATCTGGATGATATCTCTATCAGGAATTGTCCTGTTGCCACCCCATGGAAGAAAATTTTATTTTTGTGCCTTTCAGACCTCCACCTGCTAATTAAATCACTTTAGGCAGACTGAAAAAGTCAATGCCTCCCAAGTACGGACCTCACTATAAAGGTCCCTTTAGGCCTAAGCAGCTTCAGGAAGCCAATATTCGCAGTATCTTGACTGCCTCTAGGCCAACTAAAGCTCACACTGACACTTTATGGTGCCATTATCTTTGGACTATTCATGAAGAAGGCTCTTATTCTTTTCACTTGCTTTCTCTTAATCCTCCTTTTCAATATCGTCTCTCTTTAATTTCTTTTAATTCACCTTTTATTTTTGTTCTTCAGACTCGTTATTTCATACTTGTCTCTTCTGTTGTATCACCTATTTTTAGCTCTTCTCTTACTAGAGACTTGCTTTTCGGGTCTCGGTGATGTCCCTTCTCTTATTGATTCCAAAAGGGGGAGGGTTTAGAAGTCTTTTTGTGTGAATGATGACTAGTCTGATGTATGCATTATTGTTCTTGTTCTAATGAAAATCATCTTACTTTTATTTGATCTTGTAAATTTTGTAATTTGATCTCTAATTCTTCTTATATGCTCAAACTAACACTTTATTCTCCCTATGTCACAAACTTCGTCTACGAAAAAGACTTGATGTTTGTTATCAATAAATAGGGGGAAATTATTGAGAAAAAAACTAGATAAAAAGAACTTTTTCAAAGCTATCTTGGACCAGACCCAATACTCTATACCCTTGGATTTGTTAATATCGCTCATCAAGAATTTTTGTTAAAAAATGAAGTCTGTACTATCTTTGACTAATCTGTGCGCCTAAGTATTTTCGGGATACAACTGTTAGGCTATAAATCAAAAGGGGAGTATCAGCCTTTCAGAAGTCTGGTAGATAAATCATAAGTTTGTTTAAAGTATTCTGCTAGAATTAGAACACTCTCACCACTAGTGCAGAAAATGGATACGAGGACAGGTTTTAAGCACGGTTATATCAAAAACGTGCTAAAAAAGAGGCCGTGGCATTTTTGAAATTTTTGAAGTCACATACGAGGACGGTTGAGTTGCAACCGTGCTTAAAACTAGACCTACAAACACGGTTGACAACGAACCGTGCTTAAATACTGGAAAAAATTTTTAAATTTTTTTTCTGAAAGAGTTATAAGGACGGTTGGGAAGAACCGTGCTTAAAGGTAAGGATACGAGGACGGTTTCTAAGAACCGTGCTTAAAGGTAAGGATACGAGGACGGTTGTGGGGGAACCGTGCTAAAAAGGGATGGCTACGAAGACGGTTGGAAGGGGCCCGTCCTGAAAAGTAATTAAATAATGGGGATATTAGCACGGTTCTGAGGGGAACCGTGCTTATAGGGTCGTTTCTCGAATTTTCATTTCCCTCCTCTTCTTCCTCCTCCCTCCATTACCTTACCTCCATTTCACCGTGTTCTCTTTCTCCTCCCTCTCTCCCTCCATTTCACCTTTCATCTAAGCATTCCCCTCCTTCCATCTCCTTCTTCGTCTTCCTCCTCCCTCCCTCCCTCCATTTCACCTTTCATCTAAACATTCCCCTCCTTCTATTCTCCCTCTTCTTCATCCTCCTCCCTCCATAACCGTGTTGTCTTCCTCCTCCCTCCCTCCCTCCATTTCACCTTTCCTCTAAACGTTCCCAATATCACCTTCGTCCAACACTCCACCTCCTTCTTCGTCTCCATTGAAGTTGGGCGTTCAAGAGGTATTTTTAAATATATAGTTTATTTTCATTTCTTATGATTTCTTAACACATCGTGTGACATGCATAATAGAATAATGATGTTGTATTGGTTTATCCAAACTTCCAGCCAAAGAAAGAAATGATGAAAAAGAAGGGTGGAGAGTGGAGACCTTGTCAGGATTATGCAGAAGTCAGATCTTTGAAATACAGTAAGTTATGATTCCTTAAAAATTCCACAATAATCAGTACGCAATTAGAAGCTTTCTTATTCAAACAAAAGAAGATATTATCAGTCGAAAACAGAAGACCAGGACTAATAATATTCAAACGTCGAGTACGCCTCCATATATAATATACGACTGTGAATACAAGGTAGAAGAAGTGATGGTTCATCTTTTCCCCTCAAGTTTGAAAATTGGCTTATTGTTAGTAATATTGGTGAGGTCAGAAGCTAAATATGGCAAGGACTACGAAATAGAAGATTGTCCGATGAAATCCAAGATTTTTGTGAAGATTGGAGGCGTCATAGACTTTGGTTGGCGAGTTGGAAAGGAGCATAAGGTGGCAATGGAAATTGCAATAGAAGAAGTAAACCGCCATAGTTGCTATCAGCTTGCTTTGAATTTCCAGCAGAAACAAGCACGGTTCAAGAGGAACCGTGCTTAAAAGTGCCACATACGAGCACGGTTCTGGAGTAACCGTGCTTAAAAGTGCCCACCTACGAGCACGGTTAATATCAACCGTGCTTAAAAGCCACTTACGAGCACGGTCGCGAACCGTCCTTAAAAGCCCTTATTTACAAGCACGGTGGGAACAAGGATGGTTCTGGAACCGTGCTTAAAACCCCTCCAGAACCGTGCTTAAAACCCTTTTTTCCACCAGTGCACTCATAAGATTGAAGAGCCATTTTCAATATTCCTAATTCTATTTAAGTGATGCATTGGGATTCATACATTTATCATATATGCATGCTTATCATCAAAGAACACAAGGAACAAGATCAAGATCAGCAACAATTGTCAGCGTACCTATCTTTGCGCATATTGATCATATTTAGAGCTTGTGTCAGAATGCTTCAAAAGACCCTTAGAGCACTGGCATCTAATTTTTTACTCAATCGAGAAATAGATTATGAATGGTTTGTGTATGGGAAATGCATAAGAAACCTTTTTCATGAAAGAGCTAAAGAGGTCTTCTACCAGCCCCTTGAATCTGTTTTATCCTCAAGGTTTGGTGATAAAAAGCTTAAGGCAAATACCTTCAAAGGATTCCCAACGTCTATATCTTTTTCTAAGAAAAAGCAATAGTCATATCCTCCAGCTTCTATAAATCTCAAGGAAGATTGAACTTCTGAATATAGAGAACTTACGAGCTCTTATTAGAAAAACCTTTCTCAAGTCTGATTCTCGTGTTCATTATTTTCTTATAAGACAAAGACCTACATTGCTTTGTTTTGCTTCTAGCTTACCTTGGTTTTGTGTCATAACTTAGTTTACAATTTCAATTGTATATCTCTCATACACTAAGTTCTGTGAGTTACATTCATTCATTCAAATACCATGTTAAAGTCTACTGGGTTACCAAAACTCGTTAGTGTGGGAAACATTGTTGGCTTGAAGAGGCTTTTGAAAGAATACTTGGGTTGAGCCAGGAGTGGCTTGTTGAAAGAATACTTAGGTTTAAGCCAGGAATGGATGGAGTCTAGAATACTTGTGGCACTGGTTTGATGCTGTTATTGTAAAGAAGATTTTACAATAGTGGAAATTCTTCAAGTTAGAAGGGATTGGACGTAGCTTCTGTGTTTGAAGTGAACCAGTACAAATTCTATGTTGATTTCTTTCCTTCTATCTTTCGCTTATCCTGATTACTTATGTTATTTGGTTCTTAAAATTTCCACAAAAAAGTCTGTGACTTATTCAACCCCCTTCCTTCTTCTAAGTCTGTTTCTGAACCATCGACCTCTCCTCGAAATTATGTATGAAGCGCAAGTATGTAATGTTGTCTAATATGATTTCAAGACTAAGTCAACCCAGAAACCATATAGATGTATATCTAAACCCCTCAATTGATGATTTGAAAATGCTTTGCGAGGAAGGTGTTGAGATTTTTGATGGGTTTCGACAGGGAAAATTCAAATTAAAAGCGATGATATTTGGTACAATTAATGATTTCCCAGAATATGGGACTCTTTGTGGATACAATGTTAAAGGTCATCATGCATGCCTTATTTGTGAAGAAGACACATGTTACTGTCAACTTACTCATGGGAAAAAGACTATTTACCTTGGTCATTAGTGACAGGGCCCGCAAGTGCACGGGTTATGTCGCGTAATATAAAAGATTATCGTTCTCCACAGGGACTGTTTTCAAAGTACCAGCATATTGAAATTTAATTATCCACACAATTGATTTTTAATGTTTTTGTAAAATAAAACACAAATTAAAAATAAATTTAGAAACAAAATTTACTTGACACTTAAAAATCAGAGTTGAGAGTATCTTGGGATTTCGGGAGATCATGACTCTATTTTATGTTAATGAATTTTAACTTTTCATAAATAAGAATCAAATTAAGTTTTCCAAGGTGGATTTTCCTTAAGCTAATTAATATGTTCCTCTCGGAATCCTATTAATGTACCTAACCTATGGAAAGCGCTGCTTAATCCTTAGAAAAGGCCCATTATCGTTTTGTGAAAATCCCTTATTTATTCCCCAAAAGATTTTGATTACTTTCACGGTTTTACCGAGGTCACAAAAAGTATTTTAAAACCTTAGGCTTAGTTCAAAAACTTTCCAGTAACAATAAATCTCTCGATTCTATTAATTACTTAAACTTACTAATATACTCGCAAGAATACAGTTTTATCACTTAGGTTCTTGTTAGGAATCACTAAGAGCATTGAGCATTTTTTGAACTAAATGGAAAACAGAAATTTATTTAATTCAAAGTCAAAATAACATTATCATAAAATATTATCACACCCCCTTCATCCCAAGATAATTAATTTAGTTACTCATGAAATAATTCAAATTCATATACATGATGGAAAAATAAAACATACAAGACATGGTAAAAATAAAGACTTACAGGTTTCTCCAAAAGCTCAAAATAATTTTACCACTATATTTCCTTGTTGCAATATTCATCCACCAATTACAAATTAGAACACTCAATTTCACAATCCTCACAACTCTTACACAAAATAAAATAAAGAAAAAGAAAATAAAAAGAGAAAAAAATGGAACAGAGAAGAAAACGAAGGAAAAGAAAAGAAAGGAACAAAGTGAATGAATGATAACTGGATATCAAAGCGACGCTGTAATGGCTGTGGAGTTTTGGACTCCAAAGAAGGCTTTAGACATCCCCCTTTTTTTCTCTTTCATTGAGGTATTTATAGAAATCTAGACGTCAATAATCATGGGGAACGACGGCTAGTGGGACTTCTTTATTATTTTCTCTTTCGTCTTGTTGTCAGCCGCCCCACAAGATCAACAAATCAAATTGGATGGTGCATTGGTGTGTGATGGAGAAACAGCCTGGACCTCGACAACCATAGGGAACGACAGCTAGTGGGAATTCTTTATTATTTTCTCTTTTGTCTTGTTGTCAGCCGCCCCCTCATAATTCAACGATCCACTTGGATAGTGGGAATCCAAGTCAGCATGGGCAAACAGTGGAAATATAGAACCAGCGTTCTCCTTATGACTCGGATTAGTGCCTCAGCCAGTATCCATCCTCGGTGGGAATTAATCCGAGCGGAACAGGTGCTCTTATATATAAAAGACCGAGTGAAAGCTTGAATTCACAAATTATTGACTCGGAAATTTCTTTCCGAGGAGCATTCATCAGGACCTCTATTCATTCGGAATTGCTTCTATCGGAGGTGCCTTGCGCGGAAATGTCACTGCTTGAAGTATTCATTCGAAATTGCTTCTATCGGAGGTGCTTTGCTCGGAACTTATTTTTGTTTGAAGCACTCGACCAGACCCTCTTCTCTTACATGTGACCCACTCAGGAACGTCTCATTCGGGAAGTCTTCATTTAAAATTGATTCAATCGGCACCTCCAAAATGTTTCACTCAGCTATGTCTCTGGCCGATAAGTCAGAACCATTTTTTGACTTAAAATTGATTCAATCGGGAACTCTTCATTCAAATGCCTCAGCCCGAGGGGTATTCCTTCGAAATCAAGGTCTTTCTTCACCCAGAAGCACATCACTGGAATTGAACCACTCGGAGAAACCTTTCTTGGATATATTGATTGGGAGTAATTCAGTCGAGAACGACCCTTTCTTCGCTCCTTGAAATGATCCACTCGGACACATTCATCTGAAGTCAAGCTTGCCTTTCACTAAGAATTACTTTAATCGTGCATCAACCCATTCGGACGTATTCACTCGGAAGTCTGACTTGCTTTTCACTCAGAATAGCCTCAATCGTCAATCAACCCATTCGGACGTATTCACTCGGGAGTCGGCCTTGCTTTTGACTCAGAAATTTAGAACTTGAGAGAATCTAGCCGATAGAAGCTCTTTCCAGGTCAGAGTTTTGCTTTGCTCGGAAATACATCTCTCAGCCCCAAACCACTCAGAAGCGCCTTCCTCAGAGACATCTCACTCGGGGTTAGTTTGAAACTTGAGAGAGTCTGCCCGAAAGAGATTCATTCCCGGTCGGACCTTTTCCTTGCTTAAAAGACATTTTCTCTGAAACACACTACTCGGAAAGGCCTTTTCTTTGCTCAAAATGCCATCTTTTCTGAAATACACCACCCGGAGACATCCTTGCCTGACAAGTGTTCTTCCGAAGTTCAGAGTTTTTTTCATTCAGAATCAACTCACTCGGGAATCCTCCACTCGGAAACAATTTTGCCCAGAAAAAGCACTTGTCCCCAAATCAGACTCGCTTCAATCAGTAATCCTTCACTCGGACATATATCTTTAGGTGGTATTTATTCAAAGTCAGTCCTTTTTTCACTCAAAGTGGCTGCAGTCGGGAATCTTCCACTCGGATTTATCTCGAACCGGGAAGTATTCCTTCAAGGTTAGCCATTTTTCACTCGGAATGGCTTTGATTGGGAATCTTCCACTCGGATTTACCTCCAACCGGGAAATATTCACTCAAAGTCAGCCGTTTTTCATTTAGAGGCACCTCCTTCGGGAATCTTCCACTCAGAAACACCATACCCGGAGATAATCCACTCAGCAACGCTTCACTCGGAGACTCCCTACTCGGAAATGATCATTCCGAGTCATCCTACTCGGAAATGATCATTCCGAGTCGGAATTCAGTCCTCTCAGAATTCTTTCCACTTGGGCCGTACTAATAGATAGCGCACTAATAGCCCATTTTCATGCTTTTGTTGCTCTTTTTTCACCGGGGCTTGTTCTTCTTGTTTCTTTATCATTTGATGGTTGTTTTTTTATTGTTATTGACCCTTGGATTATCTTTGTACTTATTCCTTAATTTTATTAATTTCTGCAAAATAAAATACCCAAGTAGAATATAGTGGAAAGAAAGTGAAAATCATAAAAATTAAGGAAATACAGTGCATAATGATTAAAATCCTAAGCAAACTAAATCTAATTTATTGTGTTATAAAACACTTATCAATTAGAGATTTCTCAAACCTATTCACTTATACTGGAGATTGAGAATAACTTTTAAAGGATCTCAAGAGAATGACATTGCTTTAAAGTATTGGTTGGGTAACAAGTTTATGAATGGGTGAAGGATATCAATGTCATCTTTGGGAAGACCTAAAAGAAAGAAAACGTAAAAAAATATGGAAAAGAGATCAATCTTCTTTAATCTTCTATATTGGTCTCATCTTCATGTAAAGCACTTCATAGACGCGATGCATGTGGAAAAAAATGTGTGTAATAGTATCATCAGAACACTCCTTAACATACCAAGCAAGACAAAGGATGGTCTGAACTCTCGGATGGATATGCATGTCATATATCAAAAAATAGTTTTTATGATTGTCTTCAAGGTCTTAAAGTGCCACAAGGTTATTCTTCAAATGTCAAGAAGCTTGTTTTAATCAAAGACTTAAAGTTAGTTTGAAGTAACATGATTGTCATGTCTTGATGCAACAACTATTACTAGTTGCTATTCGTGGCATTTTGCCCAATAAGGTGAGAAAGGCCCTTACTAGGTTGTCCTTCATCTTCAATGTTGTTTGTAGCAAAACCATTAATCCTAAAATATTAGATGACTTGGAACATGGTGTTGTTGTCATCCTAAGCTAGTTTGAGATGTATTTTCCTTCATCATTTTATAATATTATGGTTCACCTAATTATTCACAAAGTGAGAGAGATTAGGTTGTGTGGCCCTATTTATTTATGATGGATGTACCCAATTAAGCGATACATAAAAATATTGAAGTGGCATGTGAAAAATCAACAATGTTCTGAAGCATCTATTGTTGAAAGATATGTTGTAGAGGAGGCCATTGAGTTTTTACCGATTATTTATTGAAAGTGGAAGCTATGGGGCTTCCAAAGTCTCGTCACCAGTAGTCATATGGAGGTAAGGGATTACGAAATCCAAAGATAAAAAGTATGAGTCATGAGGAAATACACCAATCACATTTGTATATACTAAATAACATCGATGAAGTGTAACCATACCTGGCTAATCATAAAAACATCATCAAGGCAAAACACCCAGGAATGAAGGAAAAGGCTTTGTTGAATAAGCATAACAAGAGCTTCTTAAGTTGGTTTAAGGAACCCATTAAGAATGATGTCATTGTTTCAAAAACATTAAAATAGCTAGCACGTGGGCTTAACTATAATGTAATTTGCTAGAATGGATGATATTAATGGTTTCTTATTCTATACCAAGTCCCAAGATGATAAAAGCACTATAAAAAATAGTGGGGTCATGGTAATGGCTGAGTCCATGCACTTCTCTAGTTCAAAGGATAAGAATCATGTTATGGCATTGATATCATACTTTGGATGTATTAAAGAGATATGGGAGGTTGATTATATAAAATTTAGGATTTCTATTTTCAAATGCAAATGGGTTGATCTTAATAATGTCGTATATGTTGATGAGTTGGGATTTACTTTGGTGAACTTTGGCAAGTTGTCTTATAAAGATAAACCTTTCATCATGGCATCACAAGCAATACACGTGTTTTATATCAACGATCCTTCTAACAAGTAATGGTCAATGGTTCTTCTTGAAAAAACCACACTTGTTATCAATGACACTTTACATGTTTCAGAGACACCTGTGTCAATAAGGATACCAAATATGAACTCTAAGGACAAAGTGGATGATGTTCATGCTACATGGAATGATCATCATGAAGGGATATAGGAGAATATTCCAACATAACAATAAGCTAGTCATACATAATTTAATAATGTTGTAATTAAACATTACCTTATATTGCTTGAAAGTATTAAGATTTTTTTAAAATGTTGTACAAGAATAATGGTTGATTTATCTACCAACCAATCATCACAAGTAGAGTCTACACAAAGAGTTGGAAGATGAGTTACACGGTTGAAATAGCTAGCAATTGGTAGGAATATAGAGCAAAAGTTTCCAATTGAGTTTGATCCAGTGACTCTACTACCAAAGGGGGAAAATAAAGCTAAACTCACTAGTTACCTTAGGATGCTTAGATATGAAAAACCTAGTATCCTATGTAACAACTAGATTGAGGTTGATGAGGTGACAAAGGATAAAATATGGGAAACGATTATGATATTACTATTACTGTAATGTAGTAAATTTTGTATATCGATTACAAGGTCATTTGTTGTGGCATGTAGATCACATATGATGTCCCGAACAACTTGGATTTGAAAAAGAAATGTCTTTCCTATGTGGGGGAACGTTGGAAGAAATTCAAAACATATTTGACTAGTGAATAGGTGTTTGGAAAAAACAAAGATAAATATCCTTGTGAAAAGTAGACATTCATTGATGAAGAAACATGGAAGGAGTTTGTTAAAAGCCACCAACATGTTAACTTTATTGTAAGTTTTTTTGAAAACCTAAATAAATATGAGTTGGTTTATTTCATACTCTTCATACTTTTTATTTATAACTTTGATTTAATTGACTTAAATAAGCAAAAAGAAGAAGGGCATAGGAGATTACTACAATGAATAAGTACCCTCATAGATTGTCTCGTAGGGGTTATCCATTGCTTGAGGAGAAGATAATGGCTCAAAAAAAGAAAGAAAATGACCAAGCATCCCAAGAAGACCCATCCATAATACATCATCCCCCATCTCCGCCTAAGCATTATGAGACATAGAAGTTAGCACGGTTGAAGAAGAATGAAGAATATACATCTACTGTAACTCGTGAGATTGCTGAAAAGATTGTAAGTTAATTGATTTATTCATGCTTGTCACGACCTAGATCACGGCGGGAGGCCGACCGTAAAAAGAAAATTAGGTTTCCTGAGTTTCCTTCGGAAACCGTGGAGTCGCCACTAATGTTTTTAAGGTAAAACATCAAAAAAACCTTAACATGAAGGTACTAGTCATAAATTAAGATTTTAAGTTCGGGAGTCTAATTACAGGTGGGGAAGGTATTAGCACCCCACGCTGTCCGTTTTAAACGGTTACCCTAAATTGTTTAAGTTTGAATAATCCTACTACTTTATGATTTAAACCTCTTAGAGATGCCTTATGGATTAGTTATTGATTTAATGATTTTTTAAAATTATAAACTTTACGATTAACAGGACGTCTCGTCCAAATTAATCAAGTTATCGTTAAAAGCATGATGATTTTTATTTTTACTAGTAAAAGGGATATATATTTTTTTAAAAATTTGGGCCCGACAGGAATAATTGTTCCCGCTCCTACGTATTCCCCAAGCGTTAGGGGAAATCAGGGTTACGTAGTTCTTTGGGTTATTTTTAAAAGAATGTGAAGTAGATTGAAAAATGTCGAGAGTTAAAACGTTAACCAACAGGACGTCTCATCCAAATTGATTTCGAATGTTGCATAAAAAAGGAACCTTGAGTTTTAATGATTTTATTATATTTTTAGAGAAAAATAGCCTAGATTAATTTAAATGAAAAGTTTATTTGAAAACCTAGATTAACAGGACGTCTCGTCCAAAGAATCTATAAAAATATTTTGATTTTTTTGTTATATTATCGATATTTTTAAAGTGTTTAATGGTCTAAATTATTTTAGACAAATTTAACATAGATTGACGGGACGTATCGTCTAAAAAATCTATAAAGACCCTAAATTTTTTATGGTCAAAATTAATTATGAGACAATTAAAGACTTATTTTTACTTGAAAACTTACGCCAATAGGACGTCTCGTCCAAATTGATCCTTAATGTGAATATATTAATTTCCGTTACCTATTGGCATTGCTAGAATACTTTATGGTCTAGAAATTAAACATAGGTTAATGGGACGTTTTGTCTAAACCAACCCTAGCATAAAGATTTTAATTTTAGGCACATACCAATATTAATTTTATTCTCTATTTTTAGGAATGTAATACTCTAAACTTAGTTAGTAACAAACATTAACAGGCACAATGTGATACTAATTATCAGAATATTTCTAAGGGAGAAAGAATTTCATAACTTAATTCCCTAAGAAACTAGGATTTCATACAATCACAACAAGAAAAGATAAAAGAAGAAAATACCTGAAGTTGTTAATTTTCTGCGTTAATCTTTATTCTTATCTCCTGCGCGAATATGCTTAGCCTTTTTTCGTGGGCCAATTGCTACCAGTGTGAACGTGACCTTTTTCTTCTTGCGTGAAAACTAATATGAATTTGGGCTTCCTGATTTGCGTCAATATGCTCTATATTTCTATCCTCTCAGCGTAAAGGTATTCCAATATATATATTTCTAAAGCTGCCTGCTCCTCAATTACCTTTTCTTCTTTTTTTTGCTCCCTTACGTGAATGGTATATATAATGCTTAATTTTTCATCCCCCCCTGATTCACGCGTTCCTCACTTTTATATATATTATAATTTCCTTTATCTTTTAGCATTTAATGTGAATAGATAATAAAAAAAATCTGATTCCTTTACTCTCCTCTTATCTCTTCAGCGTTATATATATTGTTATAAAACTCCTTTTGTTTCCTTTTTTTTAATGTATCTGTATATCTCTCAATGTATATGCTTAAAAGAATAATAATAAAAAAAAGCTATCCGCGTCATCCTTTTTTATATAATAATATATCCATGCGTGACTATTTTTTTATTTGTATTATAGTACATGAGATTTTGTTATTATATATATATATAATTATATAATTTGATAAGTTGATTTTGATATATATATATATATATCTTTAAAACTTTATCTCCTTTTAAGAATCCAAAAACTAATTTCAAAAGCTTTATCTCATTTTTATAATATATTTATTTAAAAGCTTTATCTCTTCTTATTCAAAAACTCTATCTCATTATTTTTAACAAATCCTCTATCATTTTTCTCTAATCTCTTAAAGATCTGATCCTTTATAAAATTCAAACTTTAAACTTCCCTTTTAAAATTTCTCTAAGATTAGAAATTCAAAATTCAAATTTTATGGTTTTGATAAGAATTTAAAAATTTCAAAAATCAAAGCCCGGATCAATAATTTAAAATTCAAACAAGCCCACAGGTTCACTTTTTCTTAAAAATAATCCCTAAAACATATTTTTATTTTTTTGGTATTTTTATTATTTATTATATTTTTTTTGAAAATTTTAAATGGGTCCAGACAAAATTGCGTAGCAACAGCTTGCCCCTCTTTACTTTTCCTTTACTGTGTTACAGTAAAGGATAAGTAAAGACTGAGCGGAACAATTTTGTCCAGGGTGCCAGTTTTAAAGAATGTCGTGTTTGACGACGAAGAAATTAAATGGTGCCTCGCTCGGCGACTAAAGATTTTAGTGGTGCCATGCTCAGCGATAGGAAACTAAAAAAAGGTGCCACGCTTGGTGACTGGAAATTTAAAAGATACCATGTTCGGCTTCTAGGAAAGTAAAATGATGCCCCGCTTGGCAATTGAAATGGTGCCCCGCTTGGCAACTGAAAAGTAAAATGGTGCCCCGCTCGGCGACTAAAAATTTAAATGATGCCATGTTTGGCGACAGGAAAGTAACAGAGTGCCCCGCTCGGTGATTGAAAATTTAAAAGATGCCATGTTCGGCTCTAGGAAAGTAAAATGATGTCCCGCTCGACAATTGAAGTGGTGCCTTGCTTGGCAACTAAAAAGTAAAATGGTGCCCTGCTTGGCGATTGGAAATTTAAATGATGCCATGTTTAGCGATTGGAAAGTAAAATGATGCCCCGCTCAGCAAAAATAGTGCCCCGCTTGGCAACTGAAAAGTAAAATGGTGCTCCGCTCGGCGACTGAAAATTTAAATGGTGCCATGTTTGGCGACAGGAAAGTAAAATGGTACCCCATTCGGCTACTGGAAAGTAAAATTATGCCCTGTTCGGCTACTAGAAAGTAAAATGATGCCCCGCTTGGCAAAAATGGTGCCCCACTTGGCAACTGAAAAGTGAAATGGTGCCTTGTTCGGCTACTGAAAAGTACAATTGTGCCTTGTTCGGCTACTGGAAAGTAAAATTATGCCTCGTTCGGTGACTGTAAGTTTAAAAGATGCCATGTTCGGCTCTATGAAAATAAAATGATGCCCCGGTCGGCAATTGAAATGGTGCCCCGCTTGGCAACTGAAAAGTAAAATGGTGCCCCGCTCAGCGACTGAAAATTTAAATGATGCCATGTTTGGCGATTGGAAAGTAAAATGGTGCCATGTTTGGAGGTAGGAAAGTAAAATTGTGCCTTGTTTGGCTATTGGAAAGTAAAATTGCGCCTCGTTCGGCGATTGGAAAGTAAAATGATGCCCCGCTCGGCAATTAAAATGGTGCCCCGCTTGGCAACTGAAAAGTAAAATGGTGCCATGTTTGGCGAAAGAAAAGTAAAATGGTGCCCCGCTCGGCTACTGGAAATTAAAGAGTGCCCCGCTCGGTGACTGGAAGTTTAAAAGATGCCATGTTTGGCTCTAGGAAAATAAAATGATGCCCTGCTCGACAATTGAAATGGTTCCCCGTTCGGCGACTGAAAAGTAAAATGATGCCATGTTTGGCGACAGGAAAGTAAAATGGTGCCCCGCTCGGCTACTAGAAAGTAAAATGGTGCCATGTTTGGCGAAAGGAAAGTAAAATGGTGCCCCGCTCGGCTACTGGAAATTAAAGAGTGCCCCGCTCGGTGACTGGAAGTTTAAAAGATGCCATGTTTGGCTCTAGGAAAATAAAATGATGCCCTGCTCGACAATTGAAATGGTGCCCCGTTCAGCGACTGAAAAGTAAAATAATGCCATGTTTGGCGACAGGAAAGTAAAATGGTGCCTCGCTCGGCTACTAGAAAGTAAAATGGTGCCATGTTTGGCGAAAGGAAAGTAAAATGGTGCCCCGCTCGGCGACTGGAAGTTTAAAAGATGCCATGTTCGGCTCTAGGAAAATAAAATGAAGTTTAAAATCTGGGGAGAAACCTTTAGAACTGCAATCTTTATAGATTTTAGGTTTATACTCATGGGTGAAATGGATGAACGAGGTGATTTTCTCTTCTGAGCATGTATTCAGCACGGTCCTTGTGATGCTTGTCTGAGGTGCTAACGAATAACAGAAGCCTCTCACTCCCATGACTTTCCTTTTCTCCTTTTATGAAAATAATTGTCATTGCCTTGTTTTATTTTGTTAAAACACATGTTTTGTCACATTAATGAAGCTCATGTATAAATGCATATTGAAAAGGTAGCAACTTTATGTAGGTTGATCAAGTACCGGAAAAGACAAAGGGAAATCAAATGCAAAAAAGAAACAGATGTGGTTAAAGAGTTTGGTAGTGAGGGATGTAATGGGGTTTGCAGATCCTCCAGTGAATCCCTGAGAACAGCAAGAATCTTGATCCTGTATCACGGCGACGAGTTTATCCCTTGATTTTGCTTCTGAGAAAGTAATTCAACTATAGTCCTTGTGCCCCAGTTGGATCCTATTCTGCTTGTACAGAAAATTTTAGTTGCTTTGCCAATATCTTGACCCTAATTTTTGCTTAAGCCGCCTTTTTAGGTTTTCGACTCACCGGGTCGCTCTAATTTTTGCCTAGACGGCCTTTTCAAGTTTTCAGCCTAGCGAGCTTTTCTTTCTTTTTGACATGTTTTTTTTAAAAAAAAATCAAGGTTGTATCCTTCACAATAAAAGGTTTAAGCTGATTATACTGAAACCGAACCCGCTTGACCTCCTTTGATTTACTTTCATCCTTTTGGGGACAGATATCACTTCAAATAGGCAACTTTACCCCAACGCCATGTACCAAAGGAAATGAGATCAGCCTCTTTTTCTTGCCTTAATAAAAGGACCATTCCGAGTCTTTTTCTTTTGCTTTTGTTTTTGCTCTTTTTTTCTTTTTCTTGATTTTTCATATTTTTTTTCTTTTTCTCTTTTTTCTCTCTTTTTTTTTGACCTTTGAATGATCTCCTCGGTACTTTTGTTTCTCAGCATGGTAAACCATTTCCTTGGTTACATTAGCATGGGGAGTAGCTACATCCCCTTAAGGTTGATTGCAGCGGGGATGAAATATTGTTTTTTTTGTTGCGCTCTTGGCTTGATGACACCCATTCCCCATATAGAAAGGTGACGACTTACTTGGTGATCTAGATATGCCCCAATATGGTAATGCGAGAGCATTAGCTTGCCCTAGTTGGTATGTGCATAAGACACTAACCTTGACTTTTTTTGTTTTTGTTTGTTTGTTTGATTTTTTTTTTGGCAAAGCATCTCTTGATTACGTCTGTATTTATGGGCATCAAAAAGCCATCTCCATCCATGTTGGTCAATACCGAAGCTTCCTTAAATGATAGATATGCCTTCATCATGTCATGAAATACGATTACCATTACCTGCTGATAAATTGCCCCAATGTTTTCAAACAAAGGACATCAATAACCTAATCAATTTCCCCTATTGCTTTTGACTCAGGGAAATGTCAATCTTGACCTTTTTATCTTGATGATCTTGATTACCTTTTGATAGGGCTGAATTTCTCTAGCCTTTTGTTCCCTGGTTAATTTGGGCGAGGGACCATAGTCTTCCTTACCCTCTTCGTCAGCGTAATCAACTGAATACTCAAAGTCATGAAATGGGATCGTGACCTTACTATCTTCAAGTGGATCATTTTTGGCTCTGCATTTGGATGAATGGTTGAATGAGGGATAAAGGGAAGAGGAATCGGTAAAAAGGTGCAAAGAAAGAGGTATCCAAATTCAAATACGTATTTATTAACAGAAAAAATGACAAAACATGTTTCGCCCTTATTATAAAAAAAACAAAGCCTTGGGCATAGAAATGAGAATATTGAGTTATTAAGGCAATTACAAATTATTTTGAATCAAAAATTAAAATCGTAGGGAGTCAACAGCCTCTCAATTACAAAATTAAGTGCCCGATGAACATGGGGCACACAAAGCTTGCATTATCACAAGAATTGTCTTCAATAACAGCTACTTGGTCTTCTTCCACAACATTAACCCTAGAGCCCTCATGGTTAGGCAAAGGATTTGTAGCCACATTCGGATTTCCTTCCCGGAAATTAAGCTACTTGGCTTTAATCAAGTCTTGCACTTTATGTTTCAAGGCCAAACAGTTTTCTGTTGAGTGCCCTAGTGCCCCGGCATGATAGTCACATTGAGTATTCAGATCATATCCTTTGGGATAAGGTGGTCCAAGAATTATGGAAGGACAAGGCACCACAAGGGAGTTCTGGATAAGGTGCGGCAATAGTTTAGTGTAACTTATAGGGATAAGGTCAAACTAAACATGGTTGCGATCATTGTTCGTCCTTTTTTGATTAGGGTTAGGGGGTCGAGTCCATTGCTGCGGTGGTTGTACTGGCATGTGATGATGATTGTGTGGTGGTATGGATGACTGATAATGAGGTGGTTGAGGGGAAAGCGGAGAATGGTTATTGGTAGTAGCAGCTACTTGAGGATATAACGTGAATTTATAGGGGTTATTCTGAGGAAGAAATGTAGGGTTGTGTGACTTTTGAGGAAAGTTCCTTAAATCATAGGTGACAGTATTAGCCCCACCTTCCTTTCTTTTTCCAGTTTGCACATGTTTTTTCATGGAACGTTCCCCTGATGCAGTTTGGGCAATTTTTCCTGTCCTTACCCCACTTTCCACTCTTTCTCTAATGGTAACGATGTCAGAGAAATTTGATGATACACTCCCAATCATTCTGTCATAAAAAGGAGCTTGAAGTGTATCGATGAACATTGCCACAACCTCCTTCTCTAGCAGCGGGGGGTCCACTTGTGCAGCCACTTCTCGCCAACGCTAGGCATACTCTTTGAAAGACTCATTATCTTTCTTAGTCATATTTTGTAATTGCATCCTGTCTGGTGCCATGTCTAGGTTGTATTTGTATTGTTTCAAGAAGGCATCAGCTAGGTCTCTCCAGCAGTGTATGCGAGCACGTTCTAGATGTATATACCAAGTCAGGGCAGCTCCCGCCAAACTATCTTGGAAACAGTGAATAAGCAATTTATCATCAAGGGTATGAGAAGCCATCTTTCGACAATACATGGTCAGATGATTCCGAGGACAAGTCGCGCCCCGATATTTATCAAACTCGGGCATTTTAAATTTGGGGGGTATCACCACATCTGGAACTAGGCAAAGTTCAGATGCGTCTGTTGGTCCAAAACCTCCCACACCTTCCATGACGTGAAGGCGTTCCTCAAGAATTTTCATCTTTCCCTTAGGCTCAGTGTTTGCAATAGCAGGATTGGTGGTTTACACAACGATAGGGCGAGGTACCATATACCCATAAGGATAATTATGTTGTGATTGGAGGTGAGGAAATTGTTGTGCTTGATATGCCAGATTTAACTGTGTCGTCCCTTGTGGGTTCGTAGTAAGTGTAGTTGCCTGAATTGTAGGCGGCTGAGTGTTTCGAAGCTCAGAGGTCTGTGGGCTCGGGACTTGATTCTGAGCCTATGGGTTTAACGGGGGTACTACATTCCCATCTTGTGGACCCGAGATTACAGGAGGAAAATAACCAGGTGGTAAACCATACAACGGAAAGGGTATGAGGTTACCATCTTGATCAGTAAAGGTTTAAGGAGGCATGCATCCATATGGCATGCCATAAAATGGTGGTTGCATGGTGCGGGGTTCAGCAGTTTTGCCCTGGTTTCCGATATCGTTAGCAGGTGGCGTATCCTGGCCAAGAGCAAAAGCAGGAGGGTACACCGAAGAAGTTGGTTGACGCTTGCTGTTTGAGGATGGGCCCTCCTCCGTGATCTTTTTTTCTAGAAGCTTGGTCAACTCAGTTATCTGCTCCCTTAAATAGTTGACCTCATTCCTTAAGTTCTCAGTCTCGTTATCTGTTTCAGCCATGAGTCTTGTCTGAAGCCGGGTTCTATAAGGATGTCTCCCCGTGATTTCTTTCTTTCTTTCTTGTTTTTTTTATAAAAAAAATGTATCAGTGAAAAGAAAAAAAAAGGAAAAGAAAGAGACCAAAAATAAATAAATAAATAATAAAAATAAAAATGATTGAAGCGATTATGAGCCTTGGCGAGCATCCTTTTACCGTTCCTCAGAACGTCTCATTCAAAAGTACTAAGTTAAGCAATGTGGAAACTAATATGGTATCATTGTGGACGTGAAGCAATCATTTTATTACTTTAATAAAAGCAGTCATTACATCCAGCAGAAATAATCAGTCTTTCCTAGCTCGGGCAATCGTAGCCTTCATTTTATTAAGCCGATTTTTACAATATTCTAAGAAAACTACAATCTCCTTGGGGGTAGTGAGGGGATTTATCATTCCATCGGCCTTTCTCAGCAGCTGTGGGATGTCTTCCAAAGTTCCATTTGCCAGATACGCTAGCTGGTGGAAGTGGCGCATCCATGAGTGAATGATTTCATCCTGATTTGCTACTTCGGCTCTCATAGACTGTATCATCTCCTGACATCTGTTCTCTATCTCGTATGCACGCCATTTCTCATCATTTATTTCATGTCGAGACATTTCTATCATATCTTTGATTTGTTGCTCCATGATAGTGATTTGAGATTGTAGAAAATCTTTTTCTGCCACGGCCTTCTGTTCATTTTCTCTTGCTCTCTCCATCATCTGTTTCAATAGCTATTTGTTTGCAAGAATAACATCTCTTTCTTTATTCTTGGCTTTTAGCTGGGAGTTAGCTGCTCGGAGGCATTGATCTAACTTCTGCCTATAAATCATTTCAGCCTTTCGCTTTCTACTAATGTCCTCATAGGCTTGTTCTTTTTCATGATTTTCCCTCTTCAAAAGAGCACAATCTTGATAGGCTTTTGTCAAGTCATCTTCTAACTTCTTGTTCTTGGCTTTCAGCTCCTCTATTTCTTTGGCCCTTTCATCTTCAAAAAGGGGTCCAGTAGATGACTCATACCTCGAAGGGGGATCGAATGTCCTGAATGGCAGCTTGACGATAGAGACCCGATTTAGGATCCACTGATAGTATTCTTCTTTAATACCATGACTTCTGACACCTAACTCTTTCCCTTTCTTGCAAACTTTCTGCCAGGCACCCCTTATATGCTTGAGGGTAGAAGCGTATTCCCCGTTTATGTAGTAGAGGACAAAGGGGTCAATGACTCTTCACTTGGTGGTCCGAGCAAAGGGTAAGCCAATTGGCGCTTGGCTATGACTGGATTATAATTGATGCATCCGCGAGTGCCTATGAGCGGGACATTTGGATAACTTCCACAATGGTGAATGATGGTGTCAACCTTTAGCCATTACGGATACCATCTTACCTTTTCAGCAGTGAGCCCAATAAGATGACTGGCCCATTCACGCCCGCTCTTCACAGTCAACTGGCACCACTTTAGGTCTAATATAGGGCATTCAACCTTGCCCATTTGGCTGAAGAGATGTGATGTAAGCCACACATACAAAGCATGTGAGCAACAAAGGATTCTTTTCCCCCCTTGAGTATGGCAATAGTCCATGGTACAGTAAACATCCGCCAAAAGTGCAGTAATAGGATTTTCACGATGAAGTTTACGGGCCAGGAAAACATCTATAGCATCATAGTCTACATAATTCTCAATTCAAGGAAACAATATGATACCATAAAGGGTAAGTGCTAAGGTATCCATGAAAGTTTCCCAATCTTTATTTTTAGCCAAACTGTTCATGTGTTTTTCCAAATATGCGCTGGTAAACCCTGGTATCTGATTCCTGCATAGTCGCGCTTCTTCTAGCTCGGTCGGACTAATCTTCAGTATTAAAGAAAGGGAGGTGACATTAGCATACTGCCCAAGTCGTCTGTAAGGTACCTGCCCCTCTAATGGTAAGCCCAAAATCTGCTCGAACTCTTCCACTGATGGCGCTAACTGGAAGTCTCGAAATGTGAAGCATCAAAGAGGTGGGTCATAAAATTGGGCTAAAGCAGTGAGTGCTTCGACCTGTACTTCAACTTCCAAAAGCTTTAGGATCCTCCCATATTTCCTTGACAAGGTCATCCTTTGGGTCAGATTCAGCTTCTTTCCCAAAACCTGCAGGCTAGCAGTGTCAATTTTCCCAACCTTGACATGTAGTAACTTCCTCAATTCGGTCTTGTTGGCCCCACATTCATCTAAATCCACATTAGTTTCTATTTTTGTTGGATACTCGCCAAGTTTCGATTACTTTCTGGAAGAGGGGAAAAAAAAAATCAACTTATGGGCTTGTTATCATTATTTCTTAAAAATATTTTCTATGTGAATAAATTACAGACATCTCAGATCATCCACTTTTTGGAAAACTTTACATAAAAACTTACGATCCAAAAGGCCTATAATTTAAAGCACAAAATTGAACGGGCTTGAACTATTTGCCCCATGTCAAAGTATTGGGCTTTTTCTTAAGAAAATGTTTATTGGAAAAGGAGTCTTTTAATTTAGAAAAAAAAGGAAGGTAAAGTACCATTGCCCCTTGTGTTCTCTATACAGGGTTTGTCTGAAGGTCTCTTATCGGTTCTAAGATTCCTCTAATAGTGTCCTCTCACATTGGGTGGCTATTTTAAATCACTAAAGGCCACTAGAGCTTAGACTCTACCCATGATGTGGACCACAACGATAGGAAATCTACCAGGTGTGGGCACCATGAGAAAGTCACACTCTAGCTGAGGCTCTCACGATGTCAGACGGAGACGAATGTCCCAAATGACACCGCTACACAACCTCCCCTAAACTTAATGGTTTATTCAGACCCTTGGGTGTAGGGTCCCACTCAGAATGTGTGTGAAAAAGTGTAAGTGTAGTGTGTGAGGGGCATACATGCAATTTACCCTTCCTTCACAAGAAACAAACATAGAGTAAATAATAAAAAAAATCATCTACCCTAAGGTTCAATAATACAAAATATAACATCTTCTACCCTAAGGTTCGATAATAACATATATCAACAAACATAGGGCATAAACATAGACAAGAAATCATGTAGGATAATTCTAATATACTTAAACAAATTAAACGGGCTTGACTCTCTAAGGTCCCCAGTGGAGTCGCCATCTGTCGCGACCTGGATCACGGCGGGAGGCCGACCGTAAAAAGAAAATTAGGTTTCCCGAGTTTCCTCCGGAAACCGTGGAGTCGCCACTAATGTTTTTTAGGTAAAACAACAGAAAAACCTTAACGTGAAGGTACTGGTCATAAATTAAGATTTTAAGTTCGGGAGTCTAATTACAGGTGGGGAAGGTATTAGCACCCCACGCTGTCCATTTTAAACGGTTACCCTAAATTATTTAAGTTTGAATAATCCTACTACTTTATGATTTAAACCTCTTAGAGATGCCTTATGGATTAGTTATTGATTTAATGATTTTTTAAAATTATAAACTTTACGATTAACAGGACGTCTCGTCCAAATTAATCGAGTTATCGTTAAAAGCATGATGATTTTATTTTTACTAGTAAAAGGGATATATATTTTTTTAAAAATTTGGGCCCGACAGGAATAATTGTTCCCACTCCTACGTATTCCCCAAGCGTTAGGGGAAATCAGGGTTACGTAGTTCTGTGGGTTATTTTTAAAAGAATGCGAAGTAGATTGAAAAATATCGAGATTTAAAACGTTAACCAACAGGACGTCTCATCCAAATTGATTTCGAATGTTGCATAAAAAAGGAACCTTGAGTTTTAATGATTTTATTATATTTTTAGAGAAAAATAGCCTAGATTAATTTAAGAATGAAAAGTTTATTTGAAAACCTAGATTAACAGGACGTCTCGTCCAAAGAATCTATAAAAATATTTTGATTTTTTTGTTATATTATCGATATTGTTAAAGTGTTTTATGGTCTAAATTATTTTAGACAAATTTAACATAGATTGACGGGACGTATCGTCTAAAAAATCTATAAAGACCCTAAATTTTTTATGGTCAAAATTAATTAAGAGACAATTAAAGACTTAATTTTACTTGAAAACTTAGGCCAATAGGACGTCTCGTCCAAATTGATCCTTAATGTGAATATATTAATTTTCTTTACATATTGGCATTGCTAGAATACTTTATGGTCTAGAAATTAAACATAGGTTAATGGGATGTTTTGTCTAAACCAACCCTAGCATAAAGATTTTAATTTTAGGCACATACCAATATTAATTTTATTCTCTATTTTTAGGAATGTAATACTCTAAACTTAGTTAGTAACAAATATTAACAGGCACAATGTGATACTAATTATCAGAATATTTCTAAGGGAGAAAGAATTTCATAACTTAATTCCCTGAGAAACTAGGATTTAATACAATCACAACAAGAAAAGATAAAAGAAGAAAATACCTGAAGTTGTTAATTTTCTGCGTTAATCTTTATTCTTATCTCCTGCGTGAATATGCTTAGCCTTTTTTCGTGGGCCAATTGCTACCAGTGTGAACGTGACCTTTTTCTTCTTGCGTGAAAACTAATATGAATTTGGGCTTCCTGATTTGCGTCAATATGCTCTATGTTTCTATCCTCTCAGCGTAAAGGTATTCCAATATATATATTTCTAAAGCTGCCTGCTCCTCAATTACCTTTTCTTCTTTTTTTTGCTCCCTTACGTGAATGGTATATATAATGCTTAATTTTTCATCCCCCCCTGATTCACGCGTTCCTCATTTTTATATATATTATAATTTCCTTTATCTTTTAGCATTTAATGTGAATATATAATAAAAAAAATCTGATTCCTTTGCTCTCCTCTTATCTCTTCAGCGTTATATATACTGTTATCAAAACTCCTTTTGTTTCCTTTTTTTTAATGTATCTGTATATCTCTCAATGTATATGCTTAAAAGAATAATAATAAAAAAAGCTATCCGCGTCATCCTTTTTTATATAATAATATATCCATGCGTGACTATTTTTTTTATTTGTATTATAGTACATGAGATTTTGTTATTATATGTATATATAATTATATAATTTGATAAGTTGATTTTGATATATATATCTTTAAAACTTTATCTCCTTTTAAGAATCCAAAAACTAATTTCGAAAGCTTTATCTCATTTTTATAATATATTTATTTAAAAGCTTTATCTCTTCTTATTCAAAAACTCTATCTCATTATTTTTAACAAATCCTTTATCATTTTTCTCTAATCTCTTAAAGATCTGATCCTTTATAAAATTCAAACTTGAAACTTCCCTTTTAAAATTTCTCTAAGATTAGAAATTCAAAATTCAAATTTTATGGTCTTGATAAGAATTTAAAATTTTTAAAAATCAAAGCCCGGATCAATAATTTAAAATTTAAACAAGCCCACAGGTTCACTTTTTCTTAAAAATAATTCCTAAAAAATATTTTTATTTTTTTGGTATTTTTATTATTTATTATTTTTTTTGAAAATTTTAAATGGGTCCGGACAAAATTGGGTAGCAACAATGCTTGAGACAAGATTATAAGTTAATTGCTACCTTAATATCTTATATTCTAAATGCCATTCATTATTTAATATGGTTTGTAGGACACTTTGACATCACTCAGCTCAAAGGATCCTTAGTACCTTCTAAACAAGAAGATATTTTATCTATTGTTATTGGGTATCAAGAATACAATGGTCGTGTTCATGGTGTTGGACAACGTGTGGGTATATGACAATACTTTAGAAAAGCTACTAGTAGAAAAAGAGTTGGATCCTCTAGTGTGACTAGGGATAAGATGTTTCATATTAGAGAAGAGATAAGGCAAGAAGTCACTCAAGAAGCCACAAAGCAAGTTGAGAAGTAAGTCACTCAACAAGTTGAAGAGTGAGTGGCTCAAAGAATTATAGATTGGGTCACAAAGAAGCTAAGATTGGAGTTTAGACAAACTTTGGAATCCTTATGCCTTTCTTCTTCATTCACAAATAACCAAGTTATAAGGAATCCACCTTTAAATGAAGATGAAGATGTACTAGAAATTTGATGATGAAGAAGATGAAGATGAAGATGAAGATGTACTAGAAAAAAATATGACTTATGTCCCAAAGGATTGTAAGTTATATATAGAGCATCACTATCGTTTAGTAGCCTTTGGAAAGATTTACAACTTGGGATCAACCATACACCATAAGCAATTAGATGATCATAATGTTAGAGTAGTGGTTGAACGGGTTAAGGATGTAGTTGCATATATCTCTATAGCCATTGAGGAGGTATCAACAGTTGGACAGGCCCCTAACCATTTCATTATGTGGCTCTAAAAACTTATCAAGTTACTTAGAGACAAGGTATTAATGATAATGCACTCTATATATTTAACAAATACTTTATATATATCTAATGAATTTATTAAATTGTTTAGGAGGGAGAACCTGATTTCCCACAACAAAAAGGAAAAAGACCTACTTGGGCGTTTAGGGACATTGGTCGTGAAAATTAGCAAGTCCCCTTTGATAATAGAGCTGGGAGTTGAGGTTATAGGAAGTGATGTTCCAATCCCATTGTACATCACCAAGCATGATGTTTTGGAGGTCGCTTTAGGTGATGAAATGCTAAACATATCTGTCATATAATTTTGGATGATGTAAGATAATTTTCTAGTCTCCCATGAAACTTATATGATAAATGTATTGTTTTGGATTTATATATTAATAATTATTATACTTTTGTTCAATTAGGTATCTACATCACTTGTGCAAGAAGAAGGGACTCAGGATACTTATGGATTCATTGATCCTGTGTTTCTTCATGATAAAGGAAGCAAAATAGAGGACATACAAAACTACATTCAAAGCAGATTATCGGAAGGTACCCTGCATCGTATTTTATCAATTCATAAGTAATATGGTCCTCGTTTTGATTGTTTAATTTTTAAAAATAATGATTTATATAGGGCTCATTGGTAGTTGATATTACTATGTCCAAATCAAATTTTGTGTGTTATTGTGCTTAATAAAGGGTAAACCATCCAAAGAACTTAAACAAATTCTACAAATGTAAGTGTTATTGTATTCTTAATTATAAATGTCTATTGAAAGATATCTTCCTATGCATATGTGTTATGTAAGCTTATTAAGTTAATTATTTTGTATTAAATTGTTTTTATTGTAGACCAATACAAGCATCTTAATTGTTGTTAGGTCGGCACATAAAAAGTTTAAAACCTCCTAAATTGATCACTCTAACTGTAAGTTGTATATCTATAATTTATATTTGTTTGGTTATGATATTTTTATCCTACACATGTCAAGATTAATTAGTGTTATTTTTATAGTGCCTAACACAACCATTAGGTAGCATGTAGTGTGGATTTTATGTAATGAAACACATGTTGGATATTGTCTTGACAAACACTCTCGATTCATGGGACAAGGTAATTTTTTAATCATGCTCTTAATAACAGTTTCATCTTGAGAAACTTATTCACTATATGTATTTGTGATGATTACATTGCACTAGAGTATTTGAGTTTATTGATTAGGCAGGGAAATTAATGGAATTTTTGCTTATTTTAGTTGCATTGGTATTTGTGCTTAATTTTATAGTTTTGTAAATTTGTTCAAGTTGCATGTGCTTATTATGTTCCTGTTACTAATGCATTATGGTTTTAAATTTGCAGAGATTTGATCGAGAACCATTCTCTAAGGATGAGAGTACAGACATTCAAAAATGATAGGCAACATATTTGTTTGAATTATTGCCAAAATCGATCTAGTTTAAATATATTAGTTGCTTAAATTGTCAATGTTTTCCCCCTAAACTATTGACACTTTATTTATATGCATGTATGGATATATTTTTGTGTATATCTTGATCTCTTATTAATTTTAATTGATATATTATATGGTTTTAATTTATATGTAGATATTGATTTTATCATGTTTGGTGATTAAATTCAAACATGGTCACTATGTCTATCAAATATAATTGAATTTGGATTGACATGTATGATTATAATTTGATTAAAACTAAACAAGATTGAAGTGCTATCAAAGGAAAAAAAGTAAAGTAAAAAATAAAGAAAAAAAGGAAAAAGTTAATAGTTTTTACACTAGTTAAGGTAACTAACTGATGTTGACTAGGTAGCGTCTTTTTTGTTTCAATTCTTTCACTTCGTAAGTCATTATGAATGTAAATTAAAAATGTACTTTTATGTAGTCACTCACGTTTCATGTATATGTGATATGATGAATCTAAGATGTTACATGAGGGGTCAATGGGATGGTCTTTATGTCTCATTCACGGATGCACATCCTGATGTCCAAAATATATAGTTTAAGACATTTTCAGTTAGTTGAAGCTTTTGATATTGTAAATTTAATTTTTCATTGATTTTAATTTAGGTATTTATTTAATATTGTTTTATGTTACAGAAAAAATACTGAATGATTAAGGTGAAGAAGGTCTTTGAAACCAAAGCCTCTAAATTATTTAAAGTATTTTGTATAAATACCATTATGGCATGAAGAAGCCTGATTAATAACACATTATAGGATGGGATGTGTAAAAAATGGAATGATAACAAATTCAAGGAGCTAAGAGTAAGAGGAACAAGGCCAGCCGAGCACTTGATGTTGGTACCTTTATCTACACAAGGGGGTGGGTTCTATCTTTATGGTTAAGCATAGAAGAAGATTCGTAAGTATTGTGTACAATAATTACTGCCATAATTAGTAATTAACTGTTAGCTAGAAATTTATATTTATTTTTTGTAGATTGACGAGTTGCACCGCCCTCCAACGACCTATAATTTGATGGAAAAGATGAAGAAGAACAAGGTCGGTTTCTGGATGAATGAAGAAATGTGGGAGATTATGATAAGTTAATTATTATAGTTGAATAACGATTGAAAATGGTGCTTAGGACTTTAGCTAGTAACTTAGGACAATTATCCTGAATGCAAGTGCAATTAAAAACTATATTTAGAAAGTTTCTGATTATTTTTGCTAGGATTTTTACATTTTTAGTTTCTCATATTTATAGAGGAAACTTTGTCAAAATTTATCTAAGTTATATTATAGTAAAAGTTAAGGGATCTGTGCATAAATAAAAAAAATTAATTGATTCTCAGACTTAAGAATATTTTGTTAATTCAAATCTGAAATTATAAATTGTATTGGGAATTATTCCGGTTCTTTTGTTGGAGGACTATCAGGTAAAGAGGGCCGAGAAGGTGACAGAGCTCACTACACAAAGGAGGGCGAGTTCGACAGGAGGCACCAACATTTTCTTCTGTTGACAATAATGCTCTTTACATAAAGGTTATCAATGGCAGGAACAAGAAAGGGAATGTGTTTGGCCTTAGAGAACTAGCCAAGGAATTCATGTCATCTGCAAAGCTCCAGGCCTCATTGATTCCCCTATTGAATTATGTTCAAGTCATTAAGAACCTGAACAAACTTGTAGAAAAAGACTACCTAGGTAGCAGCTCTCTAGGAGACCCAAACTGGTGATATGGATTAGAGGATGCACAAGGAGTAGCAAAGGACATAAAGGAGTGACAATAGACTGATGAGACTCTCTGAAGACATGAGGAGATATTTTAAAAGACAATGCCACACCTTGGTCCATCTACATCACAACAGCCCTTTTTTTTTACCAGCAACAACCACCTCCCTCTCGCCCTCCCACTTGACTTTGTATTTCCTTTTTTCACACTTATTATTTGTATTATAACATTATGCATACATTGAGTATTTAGTTTTATGTAATGCATACTCTAGTTTTTTATTTATTTTTGTGTTAAAATTATTATCATTTAGTGTTATAACTATTGTGTTTGATACAAAAATTTGTCATGAATTTAATTTGTAAACTATAATTTTAGGTTAATGAGTTAATCAATGGGCTTAGGCTAGCAAACGGGTTAAAAAACCTAACAAACAGTAGTGACACCATTAGTGACAGGCTTAATAGGACTGATAGCTTCTCACTCCTCATCACAAAGCACAAGTTGTTACTCTCTTACATTGCAATGTAAACAAAGTTTAGGTGGTGGCCCTATAGTATTAGGAAACATGACTTGATAGAAATATGGTTATACTTAATTTGTTGAAATAATAATCAAGGTCTCATGGACATAGTATAATACATATGCTGCAACTATGATGTTTAATTATTTTAAAAGCTTCAAAAATGCAAATCAATAATAATAATAATAACAATAATAATAATAATAATAATAATAGTAACGTATTTATCTATTGTTTTCTAGTATTTCTTTAATGATATAATAATATATTACATATATAGATATTTGCATATGTACTGGTGTACATGGTCAGCCATAATCAAATTCTATTGCTTTTAACATATCATGTGATCATTAGAGTATTTATTTAAATTTGCTAGTCTAACATGTTATTAATGTTATATGCATAACTCCGGCTAGAGAAATTAATCAGACCCATGTAATTCCCCCTTTGATATTTCATTGATAATTTGATACGCATAAAAAATTAATTAATTAGTCAATGTGTTCATAAAAAATATATAATAATAATGAAACAAAAACAAAAAAAATTCCTTGCTTAATGAGGAGTGTAGAAAATATATTTAATATATTTTAGGATTTAACAGAGACTTCACCCAATCTTTCACTACTAGAAAAATACCTGATAGCTACTCCAAATTAGTGACCGAATCACGCCGTCGCTAATTGGCGACTATGTTAGCGACTGCAACATGAAAGAGACCCTAAAAGGAAACATTAGTGACCGATTTAGCGACCAACATAACCCCGTCGCTAAAATTTGCAAAAGCATCATCGCTAACGTCATCGCTACAAAGCTACCCTCCAATTATTTGGGTTTCCTCAATACTTTTGTTGGCGCCAACGTTAGTGACGGTGGTCGTTCCGTCGCTAAAGTTGGTGCCAACAAAAATATTGGAGGGAACCCAAATAATTAGAGGTTGTGATGGCATACTGCCATCGCTAGATTACTAAAACCCAACGATCGGACATGCGGGTTGTCGCTATCTCAAGGTGAATAGAGAGAAGCCAAAAAAATAAAGGAGGTAAAAGGTAGCGACGAAGAGGACCGTCACTATATTTGGATATGTTAGCGACGAAGTAAGGCCGTCACTAACATTTAGCGACGGCGTCGCTCCGTGGCTAATGTGTACGAAGTAGGGACGAATAGGTTGTCGTCATAAATATTTATTTTTATTAGTGACCGTATTTATTACTCTGTCGCTATGTCTGCTAGTGGCCTTATTAGTGACATTGGTAGCGACGGACAGTGACCGTCGCTAAGTTTTTAATCTAATTCGAACATCCCAATCATTTCTTCCAATCATCAAGCCCTAACTCTCCCTCTCTTCTCCCTCTATCCCTGGATCCCTCTTTCTACCACCCTCCGTCGGTCCCTCTTTATCCCTCCGTCTTCATCTCTCCTTCATGTCTATCGTTCCCTCTCTCCCTCTGTCTCCTTCTCTGGGTGAGTTTGTCGGTACCCATTCCCTTACCAGTGGCTATGCTTTCCCTTCGTGGTCAGGTCAGTTCTCTACCTCTATGTTTTGCCTCTTTGTTCCTTGCTTTGTATTCTGAATGATGTGAAAACAATGCTCTACCTCTATGCGTTTTTTTGACATTTTTCTTGGGCCCATATATGCAAACCTGAAAAGATGAAGAAGTGAAACATGAGGAGGAAGAAGATGACATATTTGTCATGTTGTGTCTGATCGTGAACACGAAGAAACCATTCATGAAAAAACTACATCATCTCAAGTAAATTTTTTATTTTTTCCTAATAGTTTAGTCATTAACATTTTTGGGTACCTTGCATTTTAACTTGTTTCAGTCTACTGAGCCTTTTGTTTTGTTAATGTTTATTATAAATTACATATTAAAAAAGTATATCTAAAGGCAAAATCTAGCTACCTACTAACTAATGTCCAACAATTTAAAGATGAATCTAAATATGTTGCAATAACCCTACAAATAATTATTCCTGCAATTCCCTAATTAAGTCCTAACAGTAACAGGGATCTTCAACATTACCAAAAGTAAAAAAAATGACAATGAGAGAAAAAGAGAAAAAAGTATTCCCTCGCTTGTTAGAGATTGAGAGGAACTTTGATTGAGAGGAACTTTAATCTGAAGGAGGAGATTGAGAGGAACCTTGTGTAAATTGAATCTGATACTTGGGCTATTTATTAGGTCTGAACAAACCAAAATGCCTTTTTGTCTCAGCTGGTCCTTTCTGGTCTTCATCAAACATGGCAAATAAATATGTCTCTATAGGTTGATTAGGCCTCTTTGGAGTCCCACCTGAGACATGATTGACCAACTAATATAATATGTTTGTGCATTATCCATTGTTGCAGCATTACCACCATGAGATGGCCATCCACTCTCTGATATTACTACTTCCAAATGTGGAGCACCAATCTTCTGAAGAGCTAAATAAAGGGCCCCTAATGTTGTATCAAACAGATTCTTGTACTCATAATTGCCATCCTTTACAACAACTTTTGGTAAGGTGAATAAGGCATAGGAAAGTTCAATATTTTTTGGGTCATCTATGTAGCTAAAGTAAGTGTACAAATTAGCAAGAAGTGATACCCCATTTTTCTTAAGAAATTTAATGATTGGCTTTATATATGGGCTTGAAGATGAACTAAATGCTCCTGTAGATAGAGGATAGAAAAGGCCTAACAATGCAATTGATATAGCTGTTGAGACCTTAATTTAAGGTAGGTTGGAAGATGCAAGTGCAGCATAAATGTTTTCCTTTGCGAGCATAACAAACTGTGGTATTTCATCATCAGGGCTTATTTCATTCCCAACAACAATGTACCTAAATTTGACATCTTTAGAGTAGCTTAGTACATTGTCTTGTAGCCACTCAGTAGCTGCTTGTTCAACACTAGCAAGAGATTGGATGTTTTCATTAGGAACCCCAACAAAAAGTGAAGCACTTACTACACCTTATTTTATGTTTAATCCAACCCATTCAAACACTCACTCACTTCTTTCATAAAATTCGCTACTTTATTTTAGTTTTTTTTAATTAAAATCAAACTTGCATTAAGACTTTGTAACAACCTATATATTCTATTTAACTAATTGAGTTTGTCTTATTTTACAGTTTATGTTAGTTTATTCATGTATCTTTTTAATATTTTTATTTAATCACTAGTGGAAAAAAGACCTTTTACACCGAAGGTTTTACACCGTTTGTAATATGACCGGTGTAAAAAATAAAACGATGGCAATTTTGTAAATAATTTTAAACTTTACACCGATCTACATTCTAAACCAGTGAGAAATAGTCAAGTTTATACCTATCTTAATTTTTGACCGGTGAGAAATGACAAAGCTTGTACCGGTCTTAGTTTTGGACCGGTGAGAAAACTGTTCGCATTAGCAATTTATGTTCGATTATTTTTTGAGCCCTACCCTCAAAGCCCCACCCCCTCTCGAAGCCCTCATCTCTCTCGTCTCTCTTTTCTCCCTCGAAGCCATCGTCTCCCTCTCGCCTAAGGCCCATGTCTCCCTCTCTCTCTTGAAGCCCCCGCCTCACTCTTCTCCCTTGAAGCTGCAAGGTCTATCCCTCTACACTAAAGGTCTCTTCTCACTTTTCATTTGTGTTATTTTTGGTAATTATTTTTTTTCTTTTGCAATCTTAGGAGGTTGTGAATCTATTTTTCAAAAAGCGTCTGAAGCAGTTCGGAATTGGCGGAGTAAGAATTTGAGCAAGAACAATGGATGGTTTGTATAAGACGTTGGTTTTGGGTATTTTGAGGCCAAAGAGGTTAGATTTTCAAACCCTAGCAATGTCTGATATCTCTATGTTTCTAAAGCTTGTTTGCATCATATTTCAGATTTCACTTATACTTAGTTTCTTATATATCTAATTAAAGAAATTCCTGTTCATGTCTTTTTTATTGTTGAAAACGCCAATGCAAAGAAGAAGCAGAGGCTGTTGCACAGCGTGGAGTAAGAGGTTGAGGCAAAATTAGGGTGTAATTTTTTTCTGAAGGTGAAAAGCGACTCAGATGGTTACTCACTTTCGAATCTGTAAGCAAATTCACTCCTTAATTTCAATTTGCTAGTATCCTTTTATTTTAAATCAGTCAAAGTTAATCCTTAATTTGTTTGTTTTTTTGTTAGTAGGCCGTGATCTTTTCCCTCTTTTTTGTTTCATGTATTGTTGAACCCCCTTACCACTCCAATTGGCTAGCATTGTTTAATTGTGAATTAACTATTATCACAGAGTTGTGTTTACGTCAATGAATGATTGAATTACACTACTCTTGGTTGAGTTTTTTGGTTCCTAGTTATGATATGTTGTCACAACGAGTTGGTTTTCTGTATTGTTTTTTTTTATTCGGAGGGACTTACACTTGCTTCACCATGCTTTGCAGTCATCTTTAGAGGGATGTCAAAGCGTACCTGAGAAGTTGCTGTGAAAGTCAGATTTGCAGACATTGAAATTATAGAAGGTCCAGTATATATGGTTCTTCATAGAGTTTACATTAGTTTCTAGTCATTGTTTATGGATTTAATAAAGCCAATGTGAAAGGAAAATTTAAGGTTTCCATTTTTTTAAAATTTTCATTTTGCATCAATTCAATTAGGCTATGCTTGCTTCCTATCTTCTCATAATTGCACTCTGATTTAGTTTCATGGTTCTTTACAGAAAAACCATTTATCTGGATTAAGAAAATCTTATTTAAAGCTTTAATTTGATACTGTGCAATAATTGATGAATGTGAAGAGTGATCTGATGCATGTTGTTGAAAGAAATAAGGTAAAGTCTAATACTGTGCAGAAGCCTATGAGTCTATATTAACAGGGAGAAGGTAGATCAATTCTCACTGGACAAGCTTCTTAGATTAAAGAATCACATTCATATTTTACTCCCTTTAATGATGCAATGTCATATTTCAGCAGAGATTATTTTTGTTATGAAACTTTGCTTTCTTACCTGATGATCCTGACTTACTTGTTGCTTAACAGAGAACAAAAACTTCAAGATTTTTAGGATTGCATAACAGATCTTTATGAATATGATGTTCCTTATCATGTTTGCTTTGCCATTGACAATGGTATCTTTTGATATTTATTATATTATTTTTAGTAGTTTTTCAGTTATCCTATCTTTCAATACAACAAAGTGAGTGAGTTGGATTTAGTATCTATTTTGGTTTGAAGTTTATAGGAATATATGGATGTAATATTTTCTTTTTAAATTGTAAACATTAACACTGCAGTGATAAAATAACTTTGCATTGGTTATGGTATGCAGGATGGGAAAGCCGAGGTAGTTCTTCTTCAAACTGTCAGTGATTTTCTTCTTATGATAGATGAGGTTGGCCTATTTTCTTCCTATGTTAAGGGTGTTGTGTTGATTGATATGTATCAGGTTAATGTGTGATTTCAAGGTTGAAACCATTAACCATATGGTTATGTCTTGACCTTTTAGATGTTCTCTGCCAACTACCTGAGAAGGGTCATGCTAGTAATGTTCGATCAAAACTTTCATTAGCAGTACAGATTCGGTAATTTTATAATTATCTTTTCAATTGTTCAAATATTTTTTTACACAGTGGGTCCCCCAAAATTGCAAGGACTATATGTACTTTTATGTTTCATGTGGACCAACCCTATGTCATTATGGTCTCTCTATATTAAAATAATTTCCTTCAAATATTTTTATTGTTCACTGTTTATTTAGGTAATTTTAATTAAGGGTTAAGGTATGGTGTTTCATTTTACATCTTATAAACTAATTTTTTACATTCCTCTTCTACTTTACAGAACATTATATAATTATAATTATTCTTATAATAATAAAAACAAAAATAATAAGATATACCATTATAAAAGACTGATACTTTATTTTATTTAATTATAATATTCAATATCAGTCCTGGATTTATATTCTATTAAAATATTAATATTTAAAAATATTTATTGCCTAAATTTCTTATATAAGGAATATATCCATATTAATACATGTATAATATAAAATGACTTCTTCTATAATTACTTAAATTTAATTACAACATCGCATATATTATAAATTTAGAATATATTAAGGAAATGGAAAATTTTTAAATTATTATATAGTATTATCACCAAAGTGTTAACTCATTATTGTTTTATTATAAATCATAATATTAGTCTAGCGCTTAAGTTCCATGTAAATTTAAATGTTTTTTTAAAAAATATATTACAATTCAAATTAACATATAAATTTTTTTTTGAGGTAGTATGGTCATTCTTTCCTGTTCAAATTTCTATTAGCAGTACAGATTTATGTAGTTTATGGTCTTGTGCATTTTAATTTACACTCTTTTGAATTTATGCACTCATCAGTCTGGTTCTGTTCTGAATCTCTATACTTAAACAACTGCTACCTTATTGAAGGTTATGCTTGAGTCATTTGGTTTCTTTGTCTTTCTTGGCCTCATTTGATTTTCATTTTTACTGTGAGATCTGATCTTTTCCAACTAAAATCATACTATCTGATTGGACCAACTGAAATCATGCTATCCTATTGGTATTGAAAATGGTACTGATTTTGCTTGAAAATGGTACTGATTTTTTTGTAACTTAACCTTTTAATTAGGCATTATTTGTATTTCCCCATTTCTTGACTTCCAATTTCCAACCCTTTAAATCTTATAGGATTTTACATGTATCAATATTGTTTCCCTCTTCCTATTTTAACTCCAAGCATATATCGAATGAATGAAGGCTATAAAAAAATTGTTAGAACTTTGTGATCTGGGCTCTATATAAATGCACATTATTCCTGAAGTTATTGTCCTTTCTAATAATCCAGAAGTTTGTTTTGTCATGTGTGATTTCTTTTTAGGTGAAATTAAAAATATTTTTCAATTGTCTGTTGAAGATTAATTCTATCAAAGTTGATTTTACCTCTTTCAATTTTTTCTATACTATTACATAATTCAAACATTTGAGATTAAATTAATTATTTATCAACTGTGGGTTTTTCCTTGTGTTTGATTGAATGATGCTGTTATAGTTTAAGTTGGGTTCTGTTGTTGCCCCTAAAGAATGGGATGCTTGGCATTATGCAAACCGAGAGTATGATCCTTTCCTTTAACTATAATGTTATATGTAATTAGAATACCAAATGTTGTTATAAGAATTAACTTGTATGATGAAGGGATTATATTTACTACATTGAGTTTGGATGTGGTGGGGCAGGTGCCAATACTTCCAGCCATGTTCCTTAGAGGCCAAGTTGGATCATTTAAAGCTAAAACAATTTTCAATATCAGAGTTCATCAATCAAGATGTCTGGCTTCAAAAATTGCCACTCAAATATTGAAATGCCACATCTTTATCTTATATTTAGTATATGTAATTTGGGATCTTCCATTTTACTTTTTTTATATAGGATTCAGATTGAAAGTGTTAACTTGAATTTGCGATTCATTAGGAGTACGGGACAATTCTTCTTCTGGTTTGTGTTTTTTAATTACATTTGTTTGGTGTTCTTTTTTGCTTTTTGTCTTTTAGTATTCTTTCATTTTTTATATACTATTACATTTAAAATTCATATATTTAAATAAAAAGTTTGAGTTTATAATAAGACACTGTTAAAAGTGACCAGGATTAAAATAAAGGAATCAAAATAGAAAGTAAAAAAACTTTTTACATCGGTTGTAGTAACCAACCGTGTTAAAAGTATACTTTTTGTACCGGGTGTTTCAAACAAGACCGGTGTAAATATTACTTTTTTGTACCGGACGTCTTATAGGACCGGTGTAAAATATCATATTTATACCGGTTGTAACGAAAAGGACCGATGTAAATATTATATTTTACACCAGTTGTTATCTACAGGCCTGGTATAAAATCTATTTTTCTCACCGGTTCTAAAACTGGTGTAAAACTTCCCTATTTTTCTCACCGGTTTCATCCACACCGGTCTTAGAACCGGTGTAAAAAGCCAAAAAGGACCGGTGTAAAAAGCCTTTTTTCCATTAGTGAATACATGGGTCTAACTAGGTATCAAATTTTGGTTCTAATCAATTCGACCACAAATTCGGAACCAGTTTTAATCTCTGACACATTTTACTAAATTTTACTTATTTTATTCTTAAATAAGTATTTTTTGTTAAGACAAGTATTTTCCTAGAAAGATGAAACAAGTAGAAAGAAAAGATAGTCAATGTATTTATTAAAATAAAGTTGAAAAATAATTATATTTTTATATAGATTTTATCATTTAACTACTATATTTTAATTTGAAAAAAATTGATTAAAAATAACTTATAAAAATAAGACCGGATGTGAAACAGAAGATCTTGGAGGGACATGGTTAAATTAAAATCTATACTAGTATTCAATAATTTTACGAGTGTTTCAAATTATAAGAGAAGAGTTCATAATGTAGATACTTTAAGCAAACCAATATAGCTATAGCCTATAGGTTTCTAACATAAGCTACAGTTTATATAACCAGGTTGGTGTAGGAACAGAAAAAAACAACATAGTACACAACATTCTAACAGGTAAAAAATAAAAAGACAACCATAGCAGAGAGAGAGGGGGTGTGAAATTGGCCTCTAGTAAAAATCTAGGAAGCATGGACCTGTATTTGTTATTAATATCTGTGTCTGATTCTTCCTAGTTTACTGGGGATTTGGTTGAGATAACACCTTCTAATGTCAAGGGCGCCTCTCCACCAGCTTTCTCATAAGGTTGATTGAATGCCCTGTCCCACAACTTCTTGGTTTCTTCCTATGTAGTCAATAGTGGCACTAACGGGAAATAATGGAATCGCAAAGCATCGCGGTGCCTAACAGTACCAGCTTGGTGCATTGCAGCTCAGGTCACCAGGGTGGGTTCAGCGGCCAGAATTGGGGCCAAGAAGGACTATTTTTAAACAAGAAAAAGCTAGAAATGGCCCTCTTTTTAGCTTTTTCACACTACTTTTAAGGGCATTTTTCACATATACCATACCCCTAAAAAAATTATTACTGTTGCTGAAAACTAGAAGTTTTTTGGCATTTTTTTTACTTTTCATTCTGATCCGGTCTCGATACCGGTATCCGTTCTATAAGATATATTTTCAACGTCATTGACTATTTGACAACGTGCAACCAGTGTCATCGGTATACATCTGGACTATAATTCCGCGTCAGGCGTTCTCCCAGCACTGGTTAGTCCGGATAACACCATGACCCTGGATAACATACACGTTACCATACTGAAGACAAAGGGCATTGCTACAGGGATGAGGATAAAGATTCCATTCCCCACACTACGAGCCAAAATCTGCTCATGGGAATGATCAACTTGTCACCTAATTCCAGCCCATACTCCCTATGCTCAATATAAAATAGCCACTTGACTCAATCATACTGGCAAGTGCATAAGAAAATAATAATTTATAATGTTATTGGAGGTTAGTGGTTCCCCACTAACAAGTCTGATAAGTGCTTTATAGTACAATAAATTAGATCCAGTTTTCTTAGGATTTTTATCATTATCCACTGTATTTCCTTTATTTATTACGATTTTTGCTTTCTTTCCACTCTATTCTACTTGGGTATGTTATTTTGCAGAAATTAAGGCAATAAAGGGTCAAAAACAAGAGAAAAACGACCATAAAATGATAAAGAAACAAGAAGAACAAGCTCAAAGTGGAAAGAACTCTCTTTCTATGCTGAATTCTAACTCAGAATGCTGAATTCCGACTCAGAATGTTGAAATCCGACTCAGATATGACCAAATCCGAGTAGGATGACTCAGAAATGACCAAATCCGAGTGGAAGGACTCAGAATGGAGCATTTCTGAGTGGAATACTACACTGTTGAAGGTAAATTCGAGTGGAAAGTTCCCTGTCAAAGCCATTCCGAGTGATAAATGGCTGACTCTGTTGGAAGTTCAATGCTGAAAAGAAATGTCCCTGTTAGAGGTAAATCCGAGTGGAAGCTGTCCGAATGCAACCATTCCGAGTGAAAAAAGGGACTGACCTTCAATAAAAACTGCCCAAAGCTAATTCCGAGTGAAGGGATGCTGACTAAAGCAGGTCTGACCAGGGAACAAGTGCTTTTCTGGGCAAAAAGCTGTTCCGAGTGATTGCATTCCGAGTAGAAGAGGCCACTAAATGAATGTGTTGAATAAGGAGGAACCCGAGTGGTTTCATTCGGAGAAAATGGCATTCTCAAGCGGAATAAACCATTTCCGAGTAGTGTCTTAGCAAGCAAGGAAAAATCCGGCCGGAAATGAATCACACTCGGGCAGACTCTCAAGTTTTACACTGGGACCAAGTGAGAAGTCTCCAAGGAAGACATCCGAGTGAGTTGGGGCAGAAAGCTAAATTTCTGAGCAAAGCAAGGCTCGGACATGAAAAGAATTCTATCAGCCAGATTCCAGTCTTTCAAGTCCAAATTTCTGAGTGAAAGGTATATCCGAGTGAGTTGATTGACGACTGAAGTCAATTCCGAGTGGAAATCAACTCGGACTTCCAAGTGAAGATGTGATTTTATCATTTGAATGAGTAAAGGAAGGTGTCCGAGTGAATTCCTGAGAAATCCGAGAAAGATCTCTCCGAGTGGTTCAATTCCAGAGACATAGCCGAGTGAAACAGTGAAAGAAGACTTCCCAATCCTGAGTGAGCCACTTTCGAGTCGGTTCCAAGCCACCTTTTAATCAGTTCCGAGTGAATCACTTTTCACTCGGTTCCGATTCACTCTTCAATCGGTTCCGAAGAAATAAAGCAATCGAAGTTGCTTTGCTCGTCTCCTCACAGCAACTAAACACTGTCCGACTTCACAGCAACTCAACACCGACCGGTTTCTTCCAAACACCGACCCTCAACTCAAATACCGACCAGTTTTCTTCCAAACACCAACCCCTTAACTCGACACCGAGCAAAGATTTCACTCGGTCTTCTATACAAAATGCACCTTTTTCCAGTCGGTTTTATGCACAAAAGGCATTTTCCACTCGGATTCTGGAGAGAAGGTGAAATCCGACCCACATTCCCTCTCTTCTATCCGCTGTCCCTTTCCTCTCCATCAAATCCACACCGTCTAATCCACACCGTCCAGCAATACTCTTCTCCACACCATCCAGCAACTCCACTGTCCCTCTAACCACAACACCGGCCCCCTCAAATCAACACCGCCCAGCAACCTACTCAACACAACACCGTCCAGATCTCCATCCAACAGCAAGCCACAAAACCGACCAACACCTTCCAGCAAGCTGTCACTCGGTCTTGGGGATAAACAGCAAGCTTTCACTCGGTTTTGTGGAAAAACAACACTTTTTCACTCGGAATTTCTCCACCTGCACCAATCATCACTAAATCCAAGCACCAAATTATTGGAAATATTAAAATATGCAAATTGGAAAGAAGTTGGCACAGCTGGAACTCACATGCACCGAAAGTTTCCTCCCACTTGCAATTTTAACGCGTTTTCTTAGCTGGATTCATTCATCCATTCGCCTATAAAAGGGAGAGCAACCAGGAGCATCAAAAGGCATCACTTGAATTCAATTCCTTTTCTTTCCTTTCTCGTTCTTCTTCTGTCCTTCTCTTTTCTTTTCTTTCTTTCTTCTTTATTTTCCTTCCTCTGTCCTTTTCTTTTCTTTCTTTCTTTTTCTTCATTTTCTTCTTCATTCTTTTTTCTTTCTTTTTCATTTTCTTTCTCTTTTTATTTTCTTTATTTTATTTTAAGAGTTGTGAGGGCTATAAAAGTGAGTATTTAAATTTGTAATTGGTGGAGAAATATTGCATCAAGGAAATACAGTGGTAAATTATTCTAAGCTTTTGGAGAAACCCGTAAGTCTTTATTTTTACCATGTCTTGTATGTTTTATTTTTCCATTATTTATATGAATTTGAATTATTTCATGAGTAACTAAATTAATTATCTTGGGATGAAGGGGGTATGATAATATTTTATTGTTAATATTATTTTGACTTGGAATTAAATAAATTTCTGTTTTCCATTTAATTCAATTATGCTCAATGCTTTTAGTGATTCCTAACAAGAACCTAAATGATAAAACTGTATAGTTGCGGGTATATTAGTAAGTTTAGGTAATAAATAGAATCGAAAGATTTATTTTTACCGGAAAGCTTTGAACTAAACCTAAGATTTTTGAAATGCTTTTTGTGACCTCGGTAAAACCGTGAAAGTAATCAAAATTCTTTTGAGGAAATAAAAAGGATTTTCATAAAACGATAATGGGCCTTTCTGAGGATTAAGCAGCGCTTTCCATAGGTTAGGTACATTAATAGGATTCCGAGAGGAACATATTAATTAGCTTTTGGAAAATTCGCCTTGGAAAACTTAATTCGATTCTTATTTATGAAAAGTTAAAATTCATTAACATAAAATAAAGTCTTGATCCCCCAAAATCCCAAGATACTCTCAACTCTGATTTTTTTTAAGTGTCAAGTAAATTTTGTTTCTAAATTTAGATTTTTAAATTGTGTTTTATTTTACAAAAACCTTAAAAATCAATTGTGTGGATAATTAAATTTCAATATGCTGGTACTTTGAACACAGTCCCTGTGGAGAACGATAATCTTTTATATTACGCGACATAACCTGTGCGCTTGCGGGCCCTGTCAAGTTTTTGGCGTCGTTGCCGGGGACTGTTGTCCCTCAAATATCGGCAATATTGAAATTCCATTAGATCATACTTGTTAATATTTTTATTGTTATTTTTATTTTTATTTTTATTTTGTTTGTAATTTTGTATTTTGTTCTTTATTTTATGTATCTGTTGTTGTCTTATTTTTGTAATTGTTTGTTTTATTTGTCATTTATTTTCTTTTTATGCGACGAAGCCGTAGTGTCGATCTAAACTTAGGATTTGACCCTGAGATAGAACGTACCCTTAGAGCTTTAAGAAAACAACAAAAACAACAAAAAGAACAAAAAGAAAAACAAATGGCAGACCAACACAGACCCTTAAGAGATTTTGCCGCTCCAAGTACAAATAGAAGAGGATCTAGCATCCTTAGACCCACAGTGGAGGCTAACAATTTTGAATTGAAGCCTTCACTACTCTCAATGGTTCAACAGAACCAATTCGGAGGATTACCCTCTGAAGATCCAAATCTTCACCTTCAAATCTTTCTTGAATACTGTAACACCCTGAACATGAACGGAGCCACCAATGATGCCATTCGCTTAAGACTTTTCCCTTTCTCCTTAAGAGATAAAGCAAGAGCGTGGTTATACTCTCTTCCTGAAGGATCCATCACGACTTGGGAACAATTGTCTAGTACTTTTATCAATAAATGGTACCCAAGGAACAAGACTGATGTGCTGAGAAAACAAATCATAAATTTTTCACAAAAAGATGATGAATCCTTATATGAAGCCTGGGAAAGATACAGGGAGATGCTAAGAGAATGTCCTCACCATGGGATAGAAAGGTGGTTGACAATCCATATTTTCTATAATGGACTAACTTCCACACAAAAGATCTCTTTAGATGCTGCAGCTGGAGGAGCCTTCATGAGTAAAAATGTTGATGAAGCTGAGAACCTGATTGAAGAAATAGCTCAAAACACTCACCAATGGAACTCTGAGAGAGGATTACCTGCTAAAACACTAGGTAAGTATTCTGTTGATGCTCTTTCCTTACTTTCTGCCAAAGTTGAAGCATTAACATTAAAACTTGATAAAATAGGGTCAACAGGTGCTACTAATATTGTTTGTGAAGTTTGTGGTGTTTCAGGACATGGAGCTACAAACTGCCATTTAGAATTGACTCCTAATCAAGAACAAGAAATGCATCAGGTGGATGCTATTGGAAACTATGGAGGAAATTATCAAGGTAACTACAGACCTCCACAAGGTCCACCTGGCTTCCAAAATAGGCCACCTCAATTCCAAAGTAACTACAAACCTCAACAAGGAACCTATATTCCACAAAAATCAAAGCTAGAATCCTTGATGGAGACATTTGTAGCTACTCAACTTAAACAAAATGATGAATTCTCTGATGCAATAAAAAACTTGGCTTCAAAAGTGGACTCTCTTGCCATTCACAACAAAATACTGGAAAATTAAATTGCCCAACAAGCCTCCTATTCTCAAAGAGCACCAGGAACATTTCCTGGAAAACCAGAGGCTGGACCATCTAACCAAACCATGGCTGTCACTCTTAGGAGTGGTACTCAATACGATGGGCCAGTTGACAGGACTGCAAGGGAGGAAAAGAAAGTCGATGAATCTTCATCTCATCCAGTAATTGAAGAAGAGAAACCACAAGAAAAGAAGGAGGAGGTTAAGCCATATCAACCTCCCATTCCATTTCCTCAGCGCTTAGCTAAAGCAAAATTGGATAAACAATTTGGTAAGTTTCTTGATGTTTTAAAGAAATTGTATATTAATATTCCCTTCACAGATGCTTTGTAGCAAATGCCCACATATGCAAAGTTCCTGAAGGACATTTTGTCCAATAAAAGAAGACTAGAGGAAGATGGTACAGTTGTACTTACTGAAGAGTGCAGTGCTCTAATTCAAAAGAAACTTCCACCCAAGCTCCAAGATCCCGGTAGTTTCTCTATTCCTTGCATGATTGGTGACATGAATATAGATAAAGCATTGTGTGATTTAGGAGCGAGTGTGAGTTTAATGCCATTATCTATTGCTGAAAAATTAGGATTGGGTGAGTTAAAACCTACTAGGATGTCTTTACAATTGGCTGATAGATCTGTAAAATATCCTATAGGAATTTTAGAGGATGTTGCTATTAAGATAGGAAAATTTTTTATACCTGCTGACTTTGTTGTGCTTGAAATGGACGAAGATTCTTTGATTCCTATTATTTTAGGCAAACCATTTTTAGCAACTGCTGGTGCTGTGATCGATGTCAAGAATGGTAAGTTGTCTCTAACTGTTGGAGACCAAAAGGTTGATTTCAACTTGAAAAATGTTTTAGAAAAACCTTATAATGATGTTTGCTATACTATGGATTTTGTCGAACAAGTGGTAAAGGAAGCAACCCTTCCTAATGACCCACTTGAAACTGTTTTCATGATTAAGCCGACAGAAACATTTGATTGCTCTTAGGCCCCACATGATACTGAGGTCATGTGTGACAAAGTGGTAAGCCCCAATGTGGAATTAAAACCTTTACCAGCTTCATTAAGGTATGAATTTCTTGGTCCTAATTCCACATATCCTGTGATTATCAATGCTGAATTGAATCCATCTGAAACTGAAAAACTTTTGAAACAACTTAGGTTGTATAGAAAGGTAATAGGTTATACAATGGACAATATCAAAGGGATTAGCCCTTCTCTTTGTATGCACAGGATTACTGTAGAAAATGAAAGTAGGCCCACAGTAGAACCACTTAGGAGATTAAATCCTAAAATGCAAGAAGTGGTTAAAAAGGAAATTTTGAAATTGCTTGATGCTGGAGTCATATATCCTGTTGATAGTAGTAAATGGGTAAGTCGTGTCCATGTGGTGCCTAAAAAGGGGGGAATAACTGTGATTGAAAATGATAAACATAACTTGATTCCTAGTAGGATTGTCTCTGGTTGGCGCATGTGCATTGACTATAGAAAGTTAAATAGCACCAAGAAAAAAGATCATTTTCCTCTCCCTTTTATTGATCATATGCTTGAAAGACTTGTAAAACACTCTTATTTCTGTTATTTGGATGGGTATTCAGGTTTTCATAAAATTCCCATTCATCTATCTGATTAAGAAAATACTACCTTCACTTGCCCTTATGGGACTTATGCTTATAGACGGATGCCTTTTGGTTTATGTAATACACCTGCGACTTTTCAAAGGTGTATGCAAGCAATTTTTTCTGATCTTATTGAAAATGTGATGGAAGTCTTTATGGATGACTTTTCAGTGCATGGTTTGGATTTTGATAATTGTTTAACAAATTTGTGCCAAGTCTTGCAGCGTTGTGAAGAAACCAATTTGGTTCTAAATTGGGAGAAATGCCATTTTATGGTAAGAGAAGGCATAGTTCTTGGACACCTGGTGTCTGAGAGAGGTATAGAAGTTGATAAGGCTAAAGTGGAAGTGATTGAAAAATTGCCTCCACCTACAAATGTGAAAGGTATTCAGAGTTTTCTTGGACATGCAGGGTTTTATCGTAGGTTCATTAAAGATTTCTCTAAGATCACAAAGCCTCTTACAACTCTTCTGGGTAAGGATGTGCCTTTCAATTTTGATTCATCTTGTATGGAAGCTTTTTGCAGGATTAAGCAAGCTCTAATCTCTACCGCCATCGTGCAACCACCTAATTGGAAACTCCCGTTTGAGTTGATGTGCGATGCGAGTGATTACGTAGTGAGGGCTGTGCTGGGGCAAAGAAAGGATAAAAAGCTCCATGTAATTCATTATGCCAGCCGGACGCTAGATGATGCTCAGGTAAATTATGCCACAACTGAAAAAGAACTGTTAGCTATTGTCTTTGCTTTTGATAAATTTAGATCTTACTTGGTAGGTTCACATGTTACTATTTACACTGACCACTCTGCCATTAAGTATCTAGTGAATAAAAAGGAAGCAAAGCCTAGATTAATTAGTTGGATTCTAATATTGCAAGAATTTGACTTGGAAATTAAGGACAAGAAGGGTACCGAGAACTTGGTCGCTGACCACCTATCTAGGTTGACATTTAAAAAAGAACAAACAGATAATATTCCCATCAATGAATCTTTTCCAGATGAACAACTCTTGAATCTTAGTATCCAACGTGTTCCTTGGTATGCTGATTTTGTAAATTTTCTTGCATGTGGTATCTTACCTCCTGATCTTAGCTTTCAGCAAAGGAAAACGTTTTATGCAGATGTCAAGCATTATTATTGGGATGAACCACTCCTTTTCAAGCAATGTGCAGATGGTATGAGTCGAAGATGTGTTTCACAAGATGATGTCCATGTTATCTTGGATCATTGCCATTCTCTTTCCTGTAAAGGACACATGAGCACCTCTAAAATAGCCGCTAAAGTATTGCAAGCTGGGTTTATTGGCCAAATATTTTTAAGGATGTACGTAAGTATGTTCTAACTTGTGATGCTTGCCAAAGAACAGGTAACATTGGTAAAAGACAAGAAATGCCATTGAATACCATTTTAGAAGTTGAACTGTTTGATGTATGGGGTGTTGATTTTATGGGACCTTTTCCTTCCTCTTTTGGAAATTAGTTTATATTAGTGGCATTTGACTATGTGTCAAAATGGGTGGAAGCCATTGCTTCACCCCATTCTGATGCTAAGACTGTTATTAAATTTTTCAAGAAAATAATATTTCCAAGGTTTGGGGTCCCAAAATGTGTTATAAGTGATGGAGGGTCTCATTTTATTGAGAAAACTTTTCAAACCCTTCTAAAGAAATATGGAGTTAAGCATAAGGTTGCTACACCTTATCACCCACAAATTAGTGGACAAGTTAAGGTATCCAATCGGGAAATTAAAAATATTCTTCAAAAAGTGGTGAATACATCACGTAAGGATTGGTCTATTAAGTTAGATGATTCCTTATGGACTATCGAACCGCATATAAAACTCCCATTGGAACCACACCTTTTAAGCTAGTATATGGGAAGCCCTGTCATTTACCTGTTGAGCTAGAATATAAATCTTTTTGGGCTGTTAAAACTCTTAACTTTGATCATAAGGCTGCAGGTGAACGTAGGTTGTTAGAATTAAATGAGCTTGAAGAACTCGGTCTAGATGCATACGAAAATGCCAGAATTTATAAAGAAAAAACCAAACACTGGCACGATCGTCACATCCAACGAAGAACATTTAATCCAGGTGATATGGTTTTACTTTTTAATTCCAGACTAAAGCTTTTTCCAGGTAAACTGAGATCTCGATGGTCGGGACCATTCAAGGTGACAAAAGTTTTTCCCTTTCGAGCTGTCGAACTATGGAGTGAGAAATCTGGTACATTTAGGGTAAATGGACAGAGAATAAAGCACTATCTGACAGGTCAACCAATACAACAAGCAAGTGACTTGGACTTGTTTGATGCTCCTGATGAGTAAATCCAAACGGTGAGAAGTCTGGCTGAAGACTTAAAACTTAGCACTGATAGGGAGGTAACCCTATAAAAAGTTGTTGTTTCATTTTAAGTTAAAAAAAAGAAAACCCAACTATGTCAACTGCTGGTTTGGGGTTACTACAGGTAAGTTTTCTTATACTTTTATCATCCATTTTAACATTGAGGACAATGTCAAATTCTGGTTTGGGGTGGTAGGTAAGAAAACTTAACTGTTTTGTTTACGTTGTGTGATTGTTATTTTATTTTATTTTGCATGTGTGTTTTCCTTGATTTGTTTGTAATCTTATAATTTACCATGATTGCATGATAAATTTACTTTGAACACAAGGCTAAAGTATCTAAGGATCCCAAAATTTTGAGTAAAATTTTCAAAATTTGATTGTTTAAATGCCAAATCAATATCTAAATGAACCTTATGTGATTAAAATTTTCTTTGAAAAGACTTTCTATGATTAGACTTGAGCCAAAATGGGTTATTTATCAAACAAATTTTCAAAACCCATATTTTCTTGATTGAGTGAATCTCATAGTCATTAATATTCTAGAACTTATTTTTCAACCGATTCAAAATGGTTTTTGATTATATGTCTTAGGATGATAAAGGCACAATTAGGTCTTATTCTTAAGCCTCAGAATTTTTGCATAATTTGACCCCTAGTTGCCCCTTTTGAGCCTAAAAGTGAAAATTTTTCCTTAAAACCTTTCATTTACTGATATTCTCTTAATGGTGAAAAAGTTGGAAATTTAGTGGAGCAAAGAAATAAAAAAAAGGGACTTAAGAAAAATATGTATTGAATGCAACGAAAAGCAAGAAAAAGAAAAAAAAGAAAATCAAAAGGATGATATTGAATGAAATCCAAAAAGTCCATAAAAGTTCAAAAATTTGCTCTGTTAAATTTATGATGGTAATTTGAATCATTCATGACTATTAAAGCCCTTTTGTATTCCATTTTTCTTGAAATTCCTACCTTAAACAATACAACCCAAGGCCACGTTACAACCCTTTGAAAGTCCTTTAGACTTTGACATATTTTCTATCTAAACTGTGGAGTTTCTGGTTTATTAACAAGCTTATGGTAATATTTTTTGACTATGATGATTTGAGAGATACACAAACCTTGAAACACTTGAGTGAAAATTATGAGAAGAGTATCTCAAGTCTTGACATTGAAAATTGATTCACATAAGTAAATTAAAATTGGTATTTGAATAAATCTTTTTCTCTGTTTTGGATTCCTTAGTTTATTAAGCTTAGTGTTTTCTGTATTTTATCTTGTGAATATGGTGATTGCTTGAGGACAAGCAATGCTTTGGTTTGGGGTATTTTGATAAGTGCTTTATAGTACAATAAATTAGATCCAGTTTGCTTAGGATTTTTATCTTTATCCACTGTATTTCCTTTATTTATTACGATTTTTGCTTTCTTTCCACTCTATTATACTTCGGTATGTTATTTTGCAGAAATTAAGGCAATAAAGGGTCAAAAACAAGAGAAAAACGACCATAAAATGATAAAGAAACAAGAAGAACAAGCTCAAAGTGGAAAGAACTCTCTTTTTATGCTGAATTCTGACTCAGAATGCTGAATTCCGACTCAGAATGTTGAAATCCGACTCAGATATGACCAAATCCGAGTAGGATGACTTAGAAATGACCAAATCCGAGTAGAAGGACTCAGAATAGAGCATTTCTGAGTGGAATACTGCACTGTTGAAGGTAAATCCGAGTGGAAAGTTCCCTGTCAAAGCCATTCCGAGTGATAAATGGCTGACTCTGTTGGAAGTTCAATGCTGAAAAGAAATGTCCCTGTTAGAGGTAAATTCGAGTGGAAGCTGTCCGAATACAACCATTCCGAGTGAAAAAAGGGACTGACCTTCAATAAAAACTGCCCAAAGCTAATTCCAAGTGAAGGGATGCTGACTGAAGCAGGTCTGACCAGGGAACAAGTGCTTTTCTGGGCAAAAAGCTGTTCTGAGTGATTGGATTACGAGTAGAAGAGGCCACTGAATGAATGTGTTGAATAAGGAGGAACCCGAGTGGTTTCATTCGGAGAAAATGGCATTCTCAAGCGGAACAAACCATTTCCGAGTAGTGTCTTAGCAAGCAAGGAAAAATCCGACCGGAAATGAATCACACTCGGGCAGACTCTCAAGTTTCACACTGGGACCAAGTGAGAAGTCTCCAAGGAAGACATCCAAGTGAGTTGGGGCAGAAAGCTGAATTTCTGAGTAAAGCAAGGCTCGGACATGAAAAGAATTCTATCAGCCAGATTCCAGTCTTTTAAGTCCAAATTTCTGAGTGAAAGGTATATCCGAGTGAGTTGATTGACGACTGAAGTCAATTCCGAGTGGAAATCAACCCGGACTTCAAGTGAAGATGTGATTTTATCATTTGAATGAGTAAAGGAAGGTGTCCAAGTGAATTCCTTAGAAATCCGAGAAAGATCTCTCCAAGTGGTTCAATTCCAGAGACATAGCCGAGTGAAACAGTGAAAGAAGACTTCCCAATCCTGAGTGAGCCACTTTCCAGTCGGTTTCGAGCCACCTTTTAATCAGTTCCGAGTGAATCACTTTTCACTCGGTTCCGATTCACTCTTCAATCGGTTCCAAAGAAATAAAGCAATCGGAGTTGCTTTGCTCGTCTCCTCACAGTAACTAAACACTGTCCGACTTCACAGCAACTCAACACTGACCGGTTTCTTCCAAACACCGACCCTCAACTCAAATACCGACCGGTTTTCTTCCAAACACCAACCCCTTAACTCGACACCGAGCAAAGATTTCACTCGGTCTTCTATACAAAATGCACCTTTTTCCAGTCGGTTTTGTGCACAAAAGGCATTTTCCACTCGGATTCTGGAGAGAAGGTGAAATCCGACCCACATTCCCTCTCTTCTATCCGCTGTCCCTTTCCTCTCCATCAAATCCACACCGTCCAGTCCACACCGTCCAACAATACTCTTCTCCACACCGTCCAGCAACTCCACTGTCCCTCAAACCACAACACCGGCCCCCTCAAATCAACACCGCCCAGCAACCCACTCAACACAACACCGTCCAGATCTCCATCCAACAGCAAGCCACAAAACCCACCAACACCTTCCAGCAAGCTGTCACTCGGTCTTGGGGATAAACAGCAAGCTTTCACTCAGTTTTGTGGAAAAACAACACTTTTTCACTCAGAATTTCTCCACCTACACCAATCATCACTAAATCCAAGCACCGAATTATTGAAAATATTAAAATATGCAAATTGGAAACAAGTTGGCACAGCTGGAACTCACATGCACTGAAAGTTTCTTCCCACTTGCAATTTTAACGCGTTTTCTTAGCTGGATTCATTCATCCATTCGCCTATAAAAGGGAGAGCAACCAGGAGCATCGAAAGGCATCACTTGAATTCAATTCCTTTTCTTTCCTTTCTCGTTCTTCTTCTGTCCTTCTCTTTTCTTTTCTTTCTTTCTTCTTTATTTTCCTTCCTCCGTCCTTTTCTTTTCTTTCTTTCTTTTTCTTCATTTTTCTTCTTCGTTCTTTTTTCTTTCTTTTTCATTTTCTTTCTCTTTTTATTTTCTTTATTTTATTTTAAGAGTTGTGAGGGCTGTAAAAGTGAGTATTTAAATTTGTAATTGGTGGAGAAATATTGCATCAAGGAAATACAGTGGTAAATTATTCTAAGCTTTTGGAGAAACCCGTAAGTCTTTATTTTTACTGTGTCTTGTATGTTTTATTTTTCCATTATTTATATGAATTTGAATTATTTCATGAGTAACTAAATTAATTATCTTGGGATGAAGGGGGTATGATAATATTTTATTGTTAATATTATTTTGACTTGGAATTAAATAAATTTCTGTTTTCCATTTAATTCAATTATGCTCAATACTTTTAGTGATTCCTAACAAGAACCTAAATGATAAAACTGTATACTTGTGGGTATATTAGTAAGTTTAGGTAATAAATAGAATCGAGAGATTTATTTTTACCGGAAAGCTTTGAACTAAACCTAAGATTTTTGAAATGCTTTTTATGACCTCGGTAAAACCGTGAAAGTAATCAAAATTCTTTTGAGGAAATAAAAGGGATTTTCATAAAACGATAATGGGCCTTTCTGAGGATTAAGCAGCGCTTTCCATAGGTTAGGTACATTAATAGGATTCCGAAAGGAACATATTAATTAGCTTTTGGAAAATTCACCTTGGAAAACTTAATTCGATTCTTATTTATGAAAAGTTAAAAGTCATTAACATAAAATAGAGTCTTGATCCCCCGAAATCCTAAGATACTCTCAACTCTGATTTTTTTTAAGGGTCAAGTAAATTTTATTTCTAAATTTAGATTTTTAAATTGTGTTTTATTTTACAAAAACCTTAAAAATCAATTATGTGGATAATTAAATTTCAATATGCTGGTACTTTGAAAACAGTCCCTGTGGAGAACGATAATATTTTATATTACGCGACATAACCCATGCGCTTGCGGGCCCTGTCAAAGTCCTCGTTTATCGAGCCAATCAGGTATATGAACTCTCTTCATCAATGAAGAGGGGGATCTTCAACTTATTCAACTCATAATTGTTGTCTAAAATACATTCCTCACTTGGAATATTATCACTGACTTGAGCGTCGGAGAATCTTCGCAGGTGACACCACCTTTCGCCCACATCAACGCGTGAGGACGGTGTGAAGGACCTCCAGGACGCCCAATCCGCTCTCTTCATACAGAGACATCGGATACATAAACCAGATACTCACATAACCGGTCTTTAGAAACAGAATTTTCTTACTATTTATGACTGCCTTGACACCGGATCTCTTGACCCCGATTCAGGACAGATCATTGGCATGCCTAGTGGGACCTGATAAAGTTATTCCCACCTCTCGTTTACAAAGTCTGATCTTGTGTCATGGAAGGCAATGGAAGAAACATATTAGATGGGCACGTAGAAGATGTTACGGCCCAAGAACAACCAACGAATAGACGCTTGGTTTTCGAGTCACCTGTTGGGAGTTCATGGAGAATGGTGCAAATATCTACACCTGATCCAAGAGATGAGATGATACGAAAACTGATGGAGGAGTTAGTGGAGTTGAAACATGAAAGAAAGAGTATGGAAGAAAAGGCAACATCCCAAACTGATGGGATGCACCATACAGCTGAGAAAAAAAAGTCTGTTAGTATCCAATATTCGTAGATTCCCAATTATGAGGAGAAAGAGCAAACACATGAATCTGGTAAGAAGGCTAGTGGCAGAAAACACGAGCCAGCTATAATCCATGGGACTTACAGACTCAACGTTCCTTTCTCTCAGAGGCTGATGAGTGTAACCATCCCAAAGCATTTGTAGAATACCCAACCACTTTCCATTGGGAAGTATGGTGGGGAAACGGATCCCACTAAACACATGGATGCATATGTGTACGAAACCATGTACTTGGGAGTAGATGAGGATGTCATGTGTAGAATGTTTCCTCGTACCCTTATCGATGATGCCCTCGTTTGGTTCAAAGGGTTACCATCAGGATCCATCGATTCATGGGAAGAGCTGGCAACAGCATTTGTGGATCATTTTGTTATCTCTAAAGACGTCCCTAAGACATCTCATACCCTGGCCCAGATTAGGAAAGGCGAACATGAGTCTCTTAAAGATTTCTTAAAGAGATTTTACAAAGAAGCAGCTGCTCTTCCAAACTTAGCAGAGGCACTACAGCTGCATATTGTGATAGAAGCTTTACCACCAAACTCCGCCTTCGCCCTGTCTTTGGCAAAGAGTCCTCCTACGAGTTTTGAGGAGTTCAAAAAGAAAGCATCCAAGTACGTAGGCGTTGAGATGCACTTGGAAGCAACTGCTGTGAAGGGAAGGTCTACAATGCCACAACAACAGCCACAGAGAGATAAGGATAGGCCAAGGTCAGAACGCATGGAGAGACCTTTCCATGGCAACGTCTTTAATGGTCCTGCACCTTGACGTCGAGAAAAACAGGTAAATACATTCAGCCATTATGCTCCATTAAATATTCGACGTTCATAGATTCTAAGGGAGGTCAGATGGCCAACGCTTAAGGTGTACGGGGTCAGAAAGCCACCCCAGGTCCGTATACACGGAGACCCTCAGAAATACTGCGAATTCCATGAGCAAAAGGGTCACTCAACATATGAATGCCAAGCCTTGAAAAACACTGTTGAGACTTTGATCCGAGAGGGCAAGCTCAAGCAGTACCTGTTCAAAGAAAAATCATTTGATGATCCAGATCGGACACAGAAGCGGGAAAGAGATCGTGAGGATGGTGATGATGATGGCCCCACGTTGGTCAGAAGGTTTACCGCCGCTGAAAAACAAAAAGGAATTATGGTTGGTGAACCCACGCAGCAAAATGTTATGCCCCAGCAGTAACGTCAGGGTCATCAAGAGGTCATTGATATGATATCTGGTGGTTTTGCTGGAGGAGGAGCTTCCATCACTGCTAGGAAGAATCATCATCGTATGGTCCTTTCATTACAAGGTAGACCCAGAAACAATCGTCCTTTCAGAGAAGGAGTTGCTGCTCCGATAATCTCTTTCTCTGATGATGACTTTGGTCTAACTGTCCCTGGAGGAGATGATGCAGTGGTAATTATGGCAGTTATCGCCAATAAAGATGTGAAAAGAATACTTGTTGATCAGGGAAGCTCTTGTGATGTCATCTTCTATAGCTGCTTTAAACGTATGGGCTTTAATGATTCCGACCTACAACCTTACATGCAGGATCTGACAGCTTTCAATGGGGCTAAGCAACCGACCAAGGGGTACTTAGATACCCTGATATCTTTCGAAGGGGAGCCAGGAGCTAGAACAGTGAAGTCCAGGATTTTAGTGATTGATGTAGAGTCACCTTACAATGGAATCATAGGCCGCCCCACACTAAACGCGATAGAGGCCATCGTGTCAACTCCTCATTTGCTCATTAAATTCATTGACAAAGATAATAATGTGTCTTCTGTCAGAGGGGACCAAGAGATGGCAAGGTATTGTTATAACCTAAGTCTTCATATGGTGAAGCTCCAAACAATAAGAAAAGAAAATTAAACGATGGAGGAACGGCGGCGGGGTCTGTGAGTCTTGTTGACTTGGACCCTAGGGCGGAGTTGAACATTGATCCGTCCAACCTATCAAAGCCCACGCCGGATGGAAGTTCCAGGGACATCGTATTGGGAGATTCACCAGAAAAGGTCACCCATATTAATGATAAGCTAGAAACAGAAATGGAGCAGCGACTGTTGATGCTTTTGTAGGAGTTTAAAGATCTTTTCGCATGGACAGCAGCAGATATGCCTGGTATGGATCCGGACTTCTGTTGTCATAAGCTAGCTGTTTATCTGGAGACGAGACCGATAGCCAAAAAAAACAAAGATTGGGCCCAGAAAAACAAAAAAGCTGCTTGTGAACAGACAGAAGAATTACTAAAGACTGGATTTATTAAAGAGGTCCGCTAATCCTCATGGCTTTCCAACGTCGTTATGGTTCAGAAATCCAATGGAAAATGGAGAATGTGCACTGACTACGTGGATCTCAACCGTTGTTGTCCCAAAGACCCGTATCCTCTCCCTAATATAGATCAGATGATGGATGATTCATCTGGATACCAGTATTTGAGTTTTATGGATGCGTACTTAGGGTATAACCAGATTCTGATATGGGAGGAGGATCAGGAGAAAACAGCTTTCATCAATGATCGTGGTGTCTTTTGCTACACCGTTATGCCCTTCGGCCTGAAGAATACTGAGGCCACATACCAGCGTATGATCAATAAGGTATTCGAAGGCTTACACACCCAGATAGTCAAGGTGTACATTGATGACATTATCACTAAGACCTCTGCAGGAGGTGACCATATAGAGGACCTGCGCCAAGTGTTCTTACGTCTGAGGCACTACAACATGAGGTTGAACCCTTTGAAGTGCACTTTTGCAGTCCCTGCTGGGAAATTCTTGGGTTTCATGTTGACACAGCGCGGGATTGAGGCTAATCCAGTAAAATGCCAAGCCATTATTAACATGCAGAGCCCAACAAATGTAAGGGAAGTGCAGTCCCTAAATGGCAAAGTAGCAGCCTTGGCACGATTCATGCCCAAGATGGCCCATAGATCACTTCCTCTATATGGGGTCTTGAGGAAAAATAAGAAGTTCGAGTGGGGACAGGAGCAGGAACAAGCTTTTCAGGAGCTTAAGGAGGTGTTATCGAAACCTCCCATATTGGTCAAGCCTGACCCCGGAGAAACACTTATTATGTATTTATCTGTTTCTGATGAAGCATTAGGGGTCGCTCTGGTGAAGGAAACCCCGGATGGTCAAAGGCTGATATATTTCACAAGTAAATCGTTACAAGGTGCTGAGAATAGGTACTAGAAGATTGAAAAGGCCGCTCTTTCCGTCGTCTTCGCTTCGCGACGCTTGCATCCGTATTTTTATTCCCATCCAATTGTTATGAGAACGGATTTACCACTCTGATCTGTGTTGAGCAAGCCAGACCTCGCTGGTAGAATGATCAAATGGTCCATCGAACTCTCAGAGTTTGATATATCTTATGAACCTTGAGCTGCTATCAAGGCACAGGTCCTGGCTGATTTCATCATGGAAATGACAAGGATCGATCCAGCTACACCTTGTGTTCATTGGACCATCCATGTGGATGGTTCATCAAATCAAAAGGGATCCGGAGAAGGTGTAGTCCTTGAAAGCAATGACAGAGTGCTCCTAGAAATCTCCCTTCACTTTAATTTCAAAACTTCAAACAACCAAGCTGAATACGAAGGCTGTTTGGCTGGGCTTTGAGCTGTGATTGACATCGGAGCTTCTGAGGAGACGCTCTGCAGTGATTTACAACTCGTGATTTCACAGATCTTGGGAGATTATCAAGCTCGTGAGCCTCAACTCCAATTATACTTAAACTGTGTCAAGGAGTTGAGAGAGAAATTCTCAAAAATGGAATTTAAACATGTTCCACGCGAAGAGAATACCAGAGTGGATATACTCTCTAGATTGGCAAGCACTAAAAGGCCAGACAGCACCATAACTTTGGTCTAGAGCACACTGACATCACCCAACATTCCTCTATACCCTTCTTTAAATGCTATCACCGTCGATTACGAAGACACATGGATGGCCCCTTACATTCGTTATTTGGCCGACGGACAGTTGCCTACAGATGAGAATGAAAAGAAAAGGATAAGAAGGGAATTGCCATACTTCACTATGATTGATGGTAACCTTTACAGAAGGGTACTCTCCGTACCTTACTTAATTTGTCTAAGAGAAAATGAGGTACAAGGAGTAATGGAGGAAGTGCATGAAGGACAATGTGGGCACCACGCCGGAGGAAGAAGTTTAATGAGAAAAATCCTCAGGGTGGGGTATTGGTGGCCCACGATGAAGCAGGATTCCATTAACTTTGTCAAGAAATACGACGCCTGCCAAAAGTTTTCTAATCCTCACCACACACCGGCGGAAGAGCTCTTCACATCCGCTGTTCCAAGGCCATTCTACCAATGGGGATTGGATATTTTAGACCCTTTCCCAACTGCACCTGGGAGCATCAAATACCTCATTGTAGGGGTTGATTATTTCACTTAGTGGATTGAAGCAGAGCCAGTGGTGCACATTACTTCAGCCCGAACTCGTCATTTTATGTATGAAAATATTATAACACGATTCGGAGTCCCAGCACGGGTCGTCATAGACAATGGTACCCAATTCACGGACAGGAATTTTACAGATTTACTCGAGGGGTTAGGAATAACCCAGATATTTTCCTCCGTCGAACATCCTCAAACCAATGGCCAAGCTGAAGTGGCCAATAGAGAGGTGTTGAAAGGACTGAAGAAACATCTTGGGGAAGCCAAGGGCGGATGGACAGACCAGTTGTGCCACGTCCTTTGGGGATACCGGACAACGCCTCATTCATCCACCAACGAATCCCCGTATCGCTTGACCTATGGGGTAGAAGCAATGATACCTGTCGAATTATAAATTGCTTCTGCGAGGGTCAAGTACTTTTCTGAAGAAAGCAATGACATTAACTTGGCATCAGAAATGGATGTCATACAAGAGCTCAGAGAAGAAGCTTTTGTTAGGGATCAAGCCATCAAAGCCAAAGCCGCCCTTTGATATAACAAACGAGTCCAATATAGGACCTTTAACGTTGGGGATTTGGTTTTGAGGAAAGCAAGCATGGGGAACAAATTTGCACACCAGGGCAAGTTCGTTTCGACATGGGAAGGTCCCTACAGAATATCATATGTTTGTGGAAAAGGCTCTTATCGCCTGGAGAACCTCGATGGTACCCCAATCCGCAATAAGTGAAATATTCAGAATTTACGCGTTTAATATAGTTAGATGGTACCCCAACTCGGCTCTCTTTCTATCCTTTATGTTGTAATTCATAATCGAATGAAAGAGTTTCTTTATGATTCACCCATTGTCTTTATGATTTTATTTCATTGCACAACACTGTTGTGACAAGTTACTTTTAGGACGGATGATCCTAACAACGTATCCGTCGTTAGTGATGAACCTCTTCGAAGGTACAACTGGGTGAACTATATTTCGAAGTCCTGGATTGCAAAATCCAACACCTATTGAAGGCTGGTGAATGGGTAAAATCCAATACCGGATGAAAAAGACCGGTGAATGGGTAAAATCCAACACCGGATGAAGAAGACCGGTGAATGGGTAAACTCCAACACCGAGTATGAAGATCGGTGAATGGGTAAAATCCAACACCCATTGAGAAGGTCGGTGAATGGGTAAGATCCAACACCGGGTATGAAGAACGGTGAATGGGTAAAATCCAACACCGAGTGAAGGCTTGGGCACAGTAAGCTGGTTCTTCTTTAAGACCACGTTGAACCCCGAGTAGATTGACAAATACGGTGAATGGGTAAAATCCAACACCGATTGAAGCATGCTAGTAGGATTAAACCAAACGCTATTAAAGACATGGGTTGTAGGATCAAACCGAACCCCAATCGAAGGATTGGATTGTACGATTAAACCAAACTCCAAGTACAATAAGTAAGTTATGTCGAACTCCAAATCTCCCAGAAGTGCTTCCCCTGGGAATTCTTCACTCGGTAATGTTTTCTCTTAAAAATTCCTTATCTGGAAACACCTTAACTTCAAAGTCATGTCCATAAATTATCTAGTCGGTAATGTCTTACTAAAATCCGACTCATGAATTCTTTAACTGGAAATTATCACTTTGAAGTTGCAATCAGGAATAATTCACTCGGGTATGTCTCTATCTGAGTTGTATTCATCCAAAGTATTTCATTCAGAAATTCTTCACCGCGCTGTGCAGGACTCTAAGATATTTCACTCGGCGATATCCCATTCAGAAATTCTCCACTCGGTGCCACGCCATGTGGGAATCGGAGATGTTTCACTAGGTGATATCCTATTCAGAGATGTTTCATTTGGTATAACCCTTTTCGGAAATGTTTTACTCAGTGCAATCCCACGTGGAAGTGTCACACTCATAGACACACCCACTCGGGAAGGTTGCACTCGGAAATTCCCAACCCGAACGAAGATTCAGATTTAAAGGTTAAACCACGCTTGAGTGTGGTTGTTCAATTAAACCAAGCACCATTAAAGAATCACTCGAAATCTTTCACCCTGGAACGATCACTCGGAACCTTCCTCCCAGGAATGGTCAATTGGATCTTTCCACCCAGAAAAGAACAATCTGAGCTTTCACTCAGAGTTATCGCTCTGGAGAGTTTCCACTCAGAGTTATCAATCTGGAGAGTCCACACAGAGTTATCGCTCGAGAGAATTTCCTCACGGAGTTTATCGCTTAGAAAAACTCCCACTCGGAGCTATCGCTCAAAAGAGCTTCCACTCGAAAGTATCACTCGGAATTTGTTCAAAACAAAGTACCCGTTCTTGACAAAAAAGTAAGACTCGGATAAGATGTACACGCTTTTACCAAGCAACACGAGGAGGTTACAGGTAATAGAACATCCCAGGTGACACGGTCAGAACCAACCTCACTCGGAATCACTCATTTAGAGTCAAATGTTCACTCGAAACTGATCATTCAATAATGCTTAGGGACAATATCCAACGACTAATGAGTATTTCGAGGGATGAACACTTAGTAAACGTCGTTTTCATGATGACAACGTGTTTCCCCAAGTGGGCAACTCCCATTATGATACTTATAATCGAAAGCCTAATCATCAAAGATTAAGGTATTCTTCTTACTAAGTTTATGAATGCCAAATGCTGTGATTCAAGAAAACAACTTTATCACACTACAATTTTGATACAACAAGATAGATAAATTCTATCTTTTCTATCGAACCAAGCTTTTGATTATTCAAGTATCCATACATGGGGACAGTATTGGTATGTTACTATCCGATTTAGTTTCTACGCATCTAAATCTGGATTGGTTCATTACACATATAACGATTCTATCAAAATTATTTTCAACAAACAGACATATAAAGGAAGTTGTCATTTTATTGATTAAATCCTGAAATACATAAGTGAATTGATTCAATAATCCGGAGCTGATCCCAGAACACAGCAGATTTAATTCAATAAAAGCTATAAGACAAGGAAGACACTATTTATGTTGGCTTGTCTCTCCGTCCTTTCCTTTGCCTTTACTTCCGGCCTCACTCCCCCCATCACCAGGAGTAGTTCCTTCGTTGTTGGCCGCCTGGGGATAAGAGCCAGGAGAGAAGGCTCCATTGACTGGCCTCCGGGAAGAGGAGCCAGCTTGTACTTGGGGTTTGGCGGATCCTCCTGACGATCATCAACAATAGCTATGAGTTTCCCGCCATGAAACTCATAGAATGGATCAATACCGTTCAAATTAAGTTCCACTTTGGGATTTCGGTATTGAATTTGACGTACAGCCAACCTGAAAGATTCCTCGACTGCTTGGACACAAATATCCACAGCCTCTTTCGCTCGGGCGTTGGCAGCAGTCAAATCCGCTCTCAGAGCGTCAACGTCGTCATTTGAACTCGCCAACTTTAAGCTTTCAATCTCCAAAAGCAACTCCTTTTCCCTACAAGCCCAGTCTTCAGCTCCTTGGGAGTAGATGAACTCTTTTGCCTTCAATTCCTCCCCCAGCTTGGCAGAATGCTCCTTCTCCATACATAGGCTGGCATGGAGGTCGGAATTGACTTTTTTTTGATCAAGTACTTGGGCCTCCAGCTCGTTAACAAGATATTTTAGCCTGGAAATTTCTTCGTCTTTTTGATCCCCTTCCTCTTTGGAAGCCTTCAACCGACTTTCCAAGCGGAGAGTGTTCACCCTGTCCTTTGCCGAAGCAATGGTAAGCTTGTTAACCTTGCCTGACAATTTGCTAAATCTTTCGTTATCTTTCGACCGCCTACGAACCGACCTCAGAAGACCGGAAAGTTCCGCTAATTGCCACTGTCCAGCGTCACAAGCTTGCGTTATTTCTTTAGGCTCTAACGAAGTCTTCAGCTTGTACGGAGAATCAGGGATGCACTCAGGCACTGGACCCTCATACACTAAGTATGGGGCAAGATTGGAGTTGCCTGGAGGGGGACAAGTGTAACATCTCAGTTTTGGATTTAATTACCGATTGAAGTTAATTGCATAATTAAAATTATGGATTGAATAATAATAATAATAATAATAATGCAAGAATTGACCCATGTGCCCTTGGTGGTGTGATGGAGAGCTTCGGTTCTGTCTCTCTCTCTCTCTCTCCCTCGTGATTCCCACGCTGATGGGATAGGAGCTGATGGAGATGTGATGTCTGATGGAGTGGAGCTATCACGGCAGTGAAGAGATAAGGGCTTGGCTTTTCATTTTCCACCCACTCTTTACTCATTACATTTTGGTGCATGAGGAAACACTCCTCCTTTCTCTCTCGCGTCCTGTCGCTTCTTCTTCGTGGCTGTTCTTCTCCTTCTTCTTCTTTCATTTAAAGGGCTGTTGGAGCCTCGGGTTGGAAACCTACAGCGTATGGGGTGCCTCAGTTTTTGGAAAATGGTCCACTGTTGTGAGGCAGAGCTGCTTTTGAGGAAGAAGGCATGGTTGGGTGCTTGGAAGCAGGGATGTCCTCCATCGTTGGGAGGACTGGGCTGTTCAAGTGTGGAACAGCGTTGGGAATCCTCTACTGGCTATGATGCTTGGTTGAGGACAGTGTTGTGCCTTGGGAGGTTTCTCCACTGACTTGGCGGTAGAGCTGCTTCAGAGGAAGCTGTGTTTGGCTCTTCCCATGGTTAAAAGCCGAGCAGAGTGCTGCTGAAGGCTGGGGCCAAGTCGTTCTGTAAGAACGAGTGGCCATGGAGCTGATGGAATCTTAATTCCAGGTAAGAGGGGCTATTGCATCTCAAATATATGGTTTATGGATGGGTTTCTGGGTGAAACTAATACACTGTGATGTGTTGTGTTTGTTTTATGATTGTATGTTGTTTGAGTTGAGCCCAAATGTGTGATGATTATTATCGTGTGGTGTACAATTTCCGTCCATATGATGTATGATGCATGTTATGGTTATGTTAAATGTATGAGATGCATATTATGAATACCGAGTGCATTTGTGTGGTCTTTTATTGGTCCCCGTGTGTGATGGTGTATTTAAATGCATGTGATGCTTGACATTGAATATGCGAATGATGAGTGCATAGGATGGGGACTTCTATGTTAATACCGAGTGGAATTTTATATGAAATAGAATGAGATGCTTACTAGTATTGATTTCCGAGTGGAATGTTATATGAGAAAGCATGGGATGCTTGTTGTAAGGATAATCCGAGTGGATGGCATTGTGATTGCCGAGTGTATGAGATGTGGATTATCTGATTCGCCATTGGAAGTGCCGAGTGCATATAGCGTGGGACGCTTGATACTGAGTCGGCAATCAGATGAATACGTGTTAAATATAATGAAAGACCTCGGGTTGGACTCGAGGCAGTGCCGAGGGCACTAAGCATGAGACGCTTGATGAAAGACCTTGAGTTGGACTCAAGGCAATGCCGAGGGCATTGGCGTTGGACGCCTAATGAATGAGACTGTATGCATCCGATTCGCCACTGGAAATGCTTGGAGCATGAAGCGTTGGACGCTTATTATTGAATCGGCAATCAGATGAAAATGTGTGAGGATAAGATTAAGACTTTTGAGCGGGGCTCAGGCACTCTCCTTAAGCGAGGCTCGGAGTTTAAACATTACTGATATTGATTGGAATAGATTTGGGGTGGAATTCGATTGGATGATACATTGTTATTGAGGACGTTGTGAATTATAGCCGAGTGAAATGAGTAAAATCCCGATCGGAAGATGTTATGTGAATGTCCATGTTAAATGGCAGTGTGTATGTTTGATTGATGATATATGTTATTGCATGGTTAAGGATTCGAAGATTAATCCGAGTTAATAACTGTCATTTAATATTTAAAAGCTCACCCCTACACCATTTTTCAGTGTACGCAGGTCGGAATGGGAATGATGTGAAGGCCTTAACCCGAGTGATGGGTATTTGTGCTGTTGTAGCGTACAGAGTATACTGTACCGTTTGTATTTATAGTTCTGTTAAAGCCTTGGCCGGCTCTCATGTAATATGAAGATTAAACATACTTGTATATATGAGGATTGATTATCCGAATTATGGACAAGTATACATTTATGTATGTGTATAATTATATATTTTATGTGGATATAATGTCACTTGGATTGACTGAGGAATGTTGATGGTTAGAATAATGCTAAGTTGATGAATTCCGAGTGGAATAATGTTGTGGTGAGAGCCATTCCCGAGTGAGGCTTAAGTATGTGGACTTTTCCGAGTGATAAAGGCTTAAGATAGATCCGAGTAAGATGTACTCGAGTGGGCTACTTCTGAGGGAAGACTAGTCCATGAGTTGCCGAGTGAAAAGCATGAGTAAAACCCCGAGTGGGGAAGGGTTTGGGTATTTCCGAGTGAAATCCCGAGTGAACCACCTCAGAGGTAAGGAGTGTTGTACTAGTTGAGATTGGGATATATTCTAAGTGTATAAGATTATATATTCCGAGTGAATGAGGTTCTATATCCCGAGTGGTATTGGACTGGGGAAATAATCCGTGTGAGGGGAAGCTTATGGACTCCGAGTGGAGTGATCAAGGGAATCATTTCCCGAGTGAAATACGCCTGTGTTTTATAATTGTATTTGGCTAAGTATGAATTTGCCGAGTGAAGCATGACCCTATGGGGACAGTTCCCGAGTGGACCTGGTCCCGAATCCGAGTGATGAAAATTATTGAGTGGGGGTGTTCGCTTCAGTGAACAACGTATTTGCTCCAGCGAGTGTGAATGGATGGAAGGTTTCTGGCTGGTTTCGCTTAAGCAAATGGGTGCTTCACCCAAGCGAGATGGGTTGTCTTGCTCGAGCGGATTTGGGTCTCGCTTGAGCGAGTGGGCACTGTAATGGGCTCGCTCAAGTTGTGTCTTTTGCTGTTTTGCCGTGTGAGTGGCTTTCAATTTCCCTTCCCTTCCATTCATTTTATTTTTCCCCAATTGCGTATGAATTTTGAAAAAAATAAAAAAAAATTGGTTGTTTCATTTTGGTATCAGAGTATTCTTAAAAGAATTAAGGATGTTTCATTTTAGTATCAGAGCAGACCTAAAAGGTCCAAGGCCAAGGTATACTTACCCACAGTGAGCGGTTGTGTGCAATATAACCGGTTGTCATAGTTGCTTATGATGTTTTACTATGTTTGGCTCATGCTCAGACATGAATGGTGTGGCCATGTGCCTGTGTGTCCTGTTGAGGATAATGGGGGAAGGTATTTCTAAGCCTGAGTCGGCTGTGGGGGAATAGAATGGAAGGTATTGAAACCTTCATGTGTATTGAAGCTGTATAGGTTAGTTTGGTCTTTTGTGTAAGCCGAGCGAGTGGCTCGTAGTTGAGGCATACTGATTGAACGAGATAGGACTCATATGTTGAGTTAAGTGAATAACATTGAGGAGTCCCATAGTGTGGTGATTTTAAATTGTGAGATTGCTTGTGCCATTTGTGAAGGATGTTTTATATCCTTGGCACGTGAACCCTATATGGTATATGATGTAATTAATTGGTTGCAGATTTCTAGGTTAAGAATTTGAATACGTGCTAAGTGGATAAATGTGAAATCAAATACCTGTTTGATTTGGGTACTGTCTCAGTTTTGGTGTGTGAAAACCGAGTGAATGGTTTAGGCTTGGTGGCGTTTGAATGTTGTGGAAGTACCCATCGATAGATATTGGGTAATTGGTGATCTTTTACAAATTCTAAGTCTGATAATCTGTTAATCTTGTGAGTTGTTGAGCCCGAGTAAAGTAATTGTATAGTAACTTATTGAGGCTTGAATTGTTATAGTGTGATGAAATGCAAATACCGAATGGTAATGTTGAATTCCGGGTATACTATGGTACTGAGTATGATGATGATGGAAAATATATTGTAACCCGAAGTTGTATATCTAAGTAAGTATAGTGAATTATTCGGCTTAAGGCTGAGTTATGGCCGGTAGTGAATGATGGCATTAAGGATTATTAGGCTATTGAGCCATGGTTTTGTAACGAATAAGATTAAAGAAGAGATATTTACTTGGTCTAAACAGGAAATCGATTGCTATTATGCCATTTTATGGTGAGAGTGGCTGGCGTTTGATGATTATTATCATGTAATTTACCCTAGATTATGTGTAATGACAAGGTATATATCTCTCGAGGGTCGGGAGTCTACCTTGTGTGGGTCGGAAGTATACTGTTAGTATACCATTTTATAGCGATGATGATTGATGTTTGCCGACTGTTGGCATATGATGCATCATTGTTGGTGCGTAATAATGTTGTTGATGGGGATGCGTTGCTTATAGATTAGTATAAACTGCCATTAATTTTCATATAGATTAGTATTATCTAAGTGAGTTTGGTTGGTATAAGTGAAAAGGGTGCGAGGATGCTGTTCCGAGATGACTCTACATACCATAGGTATTGTGGCAGTGTACACTTTTACAGCGACTCTATGCAATTGTTATGACCCTATAGGAATGAGGCATCATCCTATAAGTTAGATGCAGCAGTTCATAGGTCGGGCAGGTGAGGCTGTAGCTGCTTATAGGGATGGTTTGAGTCTATCGGGCTGCTCTGAGCAAAGATAAGAATTGTGTTGAGTGGATAAGTAAGTGGTGGCGTGTTAAAATAAGGATGAGTGAAAGAAAGGAATGTAATTCTGAGTGAAATCTTTCTGGAAGAAAGAATTAATGAGTGAAATGAAGTTGTGGTATTCCGAGTTAATTGAGACACTTCCGAGTGGGAAGGTGTTAAGAGTGACTTCTTGGAATTCTGTGTGGAGCGGTCGGTAAACCGCTTGAGAGGTGATTATGCCGAGTGGAATTATGAACTGGTTGGTGAATGCTTGGGAAGTAGAGACATGTAATTAGTTGAGGCAACAATATTCTGAGCCGTTTGTCACAACTAAAAAAACCCCAAACAGCTACCTCAAATTAGCGACCACCACCTGCCGTCGCTAAATAGCGACCGTGTTAGCGACCGCCTGATGCCAAAAGGGACCGAAAAGGTATTAGCGACTAAATTAGCGACCGCGTATAATACGTGGTCGCTAATCCTTGTCACCACCGTCGCTAGAAGGGTCGCTATATTTTAACTCCACCATTCTTTCTTTCCCGCCCCGGTTTTCAGTTGGCGGCAAACAGTTGCGACGGTGAACTACCGTCGCTAATGTTCCCTCCAACTAAAGCGACGGTCAGTCCCCGTCGCTATGGTTTGTAATAGTGACGGAGGTACAATACCGTCGCTAATATTTTCACCTAGGCTCCAGCTATTTTTTCTGTTGAAGTTAGTGACGGATAGTGACGGTTGGGCGATACCGTCGCAATGTTTAGGAGATTAGTGACGGAGTTATCCAACCGTCGCTAAATTTTAGGAGATTAGTGATGGTTGGGCGATACCGTCGCTAATTATGAAGAGGTTAGTGACGGTACGGTCTACCGTCGCTATGTTTTCGTCTTCCCTCCACTTAATTGAAAAATAATGGAAGGTAGTGATGGGGTTGTGTAACCGTTGCTACGATTCAGTATATTAGTGACGGACTCTTCCTCCCATCGCTATGTATTTCACTTCCCTCCAATTTTTCCTTTTAATGATTGAAGTTAGTGACGGTGGGTTGAGGCCGTCGCTACGGTTCAGGGGATTAGGGACGGAGTTGGTTTGCCGTCGCTAAGTGTTTAAAGGTAGTGACGTCTGTAGCGACGGTGTTAGTGTCGTCGCTAACGTTTAATGTTAATCGACAGCAGCCCCTTTCCCTCTCAGTTGCCCTAACTTTCCCCCCTCTCACCCTAACCTCTCCATTCAGCTCTCCCTCCCTCTCCTCACCTCTGTTCACCTCATCCCTCCCTCCGTTCAGCTCTCCCTCCCTCTCCTCACCTCCGTCTTCCCGCTCCCTCCTCTCCTCACCTCCGTTCACCCCCTCCCTCCCTCCGTTTACCTCTCCCTCCCTCTCCTCACCTCCGTCTTCCCCCTCCCTGTCTCTGTTCACCTCTCCCTCCCTCTCCTCCACCTCCACCAAACTTCCACCTGCACCGAAGCTCCACCTCCACTGAAGCTACTCCTCCACCGCCTCCGTGAGCCCCTCTCACAAAGCCTTCACGGAAGCTCCACCTCCACCGCCTCCGCCTCCATCAGCCCCTCTCACAAACTGGTTAGTGAGCCCCTCATCCTTGTAGTTCAGTGGATATAATTTAAAATTTGCTTCTTCAGCTTTTTGGAAAGTTAGTCTTTACTTTGGGTGGATTTTTTCTTCTTTGCTTGTGTTTGAATTTTAGTTTCAGGGCATTTTTTGTATCCTTACATCTGTGTTTACCATCGTTGCTTATGTTTGAATTTTAGATTCAGAATGATTGTGTAGAAAGTATGATGATAATTTTATTTTTTCATAAACGCAAGCATGAGAAGACCCAAGTCCTGCATACCAATTTGCTTGCTAAAGAACAAAGATGTACAGAACCAATCAAGAAACTACCACATGCACATCTCCATTAAATTTGCTTGTGCTTAAAATTGATATGTAACATGAACATCAGTTCACTTTGAATATTACCTTGCACAGCTAGCAAAACAAACACACTACATAAGATTTCATCCTAGTTAAAATGAAAAATAGGATTCTAGTGAACATGAATTTACCTTTGAATAGCTCTTCTACGCTGAATATTGATATGTAATGTGAACTTCAATTCACTTTGAGAATCATTTAAGACAACTAGCAAAACAAACACACTGCATAAGATTTTTCTTTTTAGTAAAAATGAAACACAGGATTCAGTAAACATTAAAACTAAGATGATAGTTTTGATAAAACATAGGAAAATCATATTTCCTTGTTTTCATTGTTTCTTGCAGCAACTTTTGTGAAAATAAAAAAACAATATGATAATTTTTGTCACAGTTATATACCATAAATCTAGGCTTTATTTATTCATCCTTCTCTTCATTGGCTAGTGTGAAAACTCATCTATAACATTCCTAATTTTACAAATAGTTTCAAAAAATGTCTCATTGTTTCATATACAAATATTTGAAGATAAAATAGAAAGTCCAAACCAAGCAATTCCTAACGCATCATACTTGTGTGCACGCTCATAAATAGACAAGAAAAGGGTGCAAGATGACACTTGTGTTATTATTTGTAAAATTAAATAACTTTTCAAATCAAATAAGGGACTATATTATAGGGGGTTTACTATACTATAGGCTGTTTCTTTTGAGCATACTATAGGGGTGACGTCATGTAGTAGCCAACTCCAAAAATGCTATAGCAGTATATAGCACATGCATGGTATGCTGTACAACGTTGTCAAAACCGAGATCTTATGCAAGATTGGAGGGGGAAAGAAAAAACACCTAACTCAGGATTTTAGCATGGATAGTAAGATCCTACTAAAATGCAAAATTATCTTTAAACATGTAAATTACTACATAATGCAGCTTGACCACCAACATCAGCACTTGCCTGGTTTGGCTCCTTGATATACAACTGTGTTTGTTGGTTTGATCTCTTCTTTGCCATAACTGTATTCTTCCCTATGTATTGATTCTGCTTCATACTTTTTCTCTTTGGAATTTTCCCTTCCATGATAGGCTTTTCCAATTCTAGTGCTTTCCTCTCCCTCTTCTTTTCTTTTCTTTGGCTTTATGGTATCTTGGTTCACAGCTTTAATTTCATGAGCCTCCTTGCTTTGAATTTTTTGAGGCTGCAGCTTTGTCTTCTGTTTTTGTTCATCCTCCTGAAATTCCTCTTTTACTACTTTTGGATGTGTAATCAGGGCTTTAGTAGATTGAAACTATCTTTCAGGAGTTCTCATCTCTAATGGTTTTTCAGGTTTATCCTCCTCTGGTACTTCTTGCAAAGTCTGGATAATTATTCCCCTCTCTGGCTCTTGAAGTTTTTGCTTTGTTGCAAATTCAAGAACTTCTGTTTCCTTACTCTTTCTTTTGAAAGCCACCTCTTCTGCTTCTTCTATTTCTTTATCCTTTGATCTCTCTCTTGTCTTCGCATGTGAATCTGCTATTCTCATAGGAAACTCCCTTTCTACTGTGCTTGCTTCATATCCTCCACCCCGTCATCTTTTCTTTGAAGCATTCTTGATTTTTAGGATCCTGTGTTTCCTCCTTCCACGTTGTCTCCCTAGTTATTTCTTTATCAACTCTATCCTCAGCTACATCCTCAACAACAGCCTCATTTGGCTCAACCTGCATCTTTATAGATCCCTCTCCTTTGATTTTCAAGGTAACATATTTATCTTCATCCTTCTTATTTGTAACAATTGCCTCTACCACCTGCTTGAGAAACTTTTCATGGACAGTCCCCGAAACTTCAAATACTCCTTTGACCACTTTGTCTGGTTCATATAGTTCATCTTTGGCATTGCTTTCGATGCTGGACTCCTTAGTTTCCTTTTGCAAGGTCTCATTTTCTGTGCTTTTCTCACTGATTGCTATCTCACTTTTCTTAGATTTTTCTTCCACCTTTTCAGCCATTGCTTCATTGTTCATGTCTTTCTGTTCTTCCTTCTTTGCAACCATGAGTCCTTGATTTCCATCATGCTCCCTTATCTGCTTAGGAGGATCTTTGTTGACACTGTTTGGTGCATCAAATCTTTCTTTAACAGTATTCTCCTGTACATTTTGTTGTTCACCACCCTTAACTCTTGTCTTAATCTCTTCAATTTGTTGTTTCACTATTTCTTTTATAATGTCTTTCTTTGCTTCCGTATGCATTCTTTTATGTTCTTTACCTTCACCTTGGTCGACAACAAATTGAATTCCCTTGCCTTTTTGTTTGACATGTCCAGTTTCTTCTGTTGTTTCCTTCTTCTCTAGTTCAATATCCAGCTCTTTTTGGGATCTTCACCTTCACCCTCATGGGCAAAATATTAAATCCCTCTGTCTTTTCTTTTTACCATCGCTTCATTGACATCTTCAGTTTCTTTGACCCTATTTGTTATTATTAATTTACCTTATAATTGTTCTGCCTTGGTATTTGTTGATAAAAATATTGATGGTGATTTAAAGTTTCATGTTTGTTCGTATCTATACCATTGGACTTGTATTGGTATTTATTAACAAATACTGAATTAAACCACAAAAATTTGGAAGAAGGCCAAGACAAAAGTGATAGCCAAGAGTATTTTCAAGAGCACCATTTCATTTTCATAAAGTCTTCACCATTGCATGTGATTTTAAGTATAAATTCAGCTTTTAATTCTTTAGGAACAAGACTATTCTTGGTACCTCACAGCAATAGAAGTTCAAGGGAAATGTATATCAACCTAATGCATGAAAAAATTATTAAGCAAGGGTAAGAACACTCCCCTTTTCCTATTTATTAGTCACAACCAAGGAAAGTAAAGAAATTAGTATAGCTCCAGATCTGTTCCTTCTTGGTCCAGCGTGCTACATAAGTGGAAATGATGGTGCGGCAGCTCCGTTCATCTTCTCCGGCGAGTTCCCCTTCTTAGGTGAAGGTTTTTCTTTTCGTCTTCTTTCTTTTATTCTTGGGTGGAGGCTCTGTTTCTGCCTCTTGGTCTCCGGCGAGCCTTCAGCAAGCTGCATTTGACCTGAAACAACTTGGGTCTTTTAACTAATTAACTCATCTAAGAAGAGTCTTTATAAATTAACTCATCTAAGAAAAGTCTTTACAAATAATGTTTAGAATGTTTAATAATTCAAATGTAGTCTCTGTTGCGTCTCTCATGGACTCATTCTGACGTGGATCCCAAGGATCTAGATCACTAAGAAGTCGTGGCTGTGTAATCTATTATTTGCTTTGTGTGTCTCTCTTTGTTTAGTTTCCTTGCTACTTGTAACTTTCTAACGACTTCTTGGTTTGTCATACAGAGGAACACAGATCACGCGTGGTCTCTGATCGTCTCTCTTCAGCTCCGTATTCATCACCGACTTTTTTCCCTAGGTAATCCCCTAACGCTGACTTTCTCGATATATGTATGCATGTCAATTGTTGTTTGTTAGTAGAGAGCAAAGCTCATTAGGAACTGGTTTTGATGTGTTTATAATGTGTTTTATGTATGTGTAATGTTGTTTGTTAGTGGAGAGCAGAGCTCATTAGGCACTGGTTTTGTGTGCTGATAACATGATTCTTTATGCATGTGTAATGTTGTGTGTTAGTGGAGAGCAGAGCTCATTAGGCATTAGTTTTGTTTGCTGATAACATGATTCTTTATGCATGTGTAATGTTGTTTGTTAGTGGAGAGCAGAGCTCATTAGGCATTGGTGAGCCGTACTGATAACCTTGTCTCTCGATCGTGTTCATAACTCTGAATATCATATACAATACGTATGGTATGTATATTTATCATTTCTAGAAAGTTTTCTGTATGTAACAGGTCGTTCGTAAATTTGGGAAATGTCCAGTTTACAGGGGAGACTCTGCCAAAATTTTGACAGGTTCCCTTTCTTAGGAAACTTAAAAAATGAAACTCATGATTTAATAATGTAGAGTTTAGTCGTGTGTGTACCCGTTAGATTCCCGTTCAAGTTTCAAAACAACCGGTTGATGTACCGTGTTGTGTTGGATCTTGAATTGCCCTGGTTGGACAGTTTGGTATGAATAAGTAACCTGTAGGGCGTAACCCATCAATGTTGTATGCAGTCTATCTTGAGAAGTTGAATGAATGTTCATGTGAAATTTCGGTTATGATGTTTCGTATTGTCCCCAGGGTGCATGTCTGCGTGTGGTGTTTCATTCCGCACATATCTCTGTGTACTCGGGGACCAATGCGAAATGCTGCCGAAATTTCAAATGAACATTCATTCAACTCAAGATAGACCACATACAATTATGGGATGGGTTACGGATGGTTGCATATTCATCCCGAATGGGATAGGGCCCCACCAATTTGCAACATCAAAGAGATAGAGAGTGATTCACAACCGATAGTCAAATAAAATTACAAAAATTTAAAGTAACAGAAATCGTGCTTGTTAGATATTGTAAATAGAGGTACCGGCAAATCGGCGATGGATGTACAACCGACTAGATAGCAATCGGCGAGTGACTGAGGAGTTTATGATGGGGCTATTGGAGTTCATTCCGTTCGCTACGGCAAACACGCCTGGATTTGAAGCAACTCAGAAGATTCGTTGTCCGTGCTCAAGGTGCTAATGCATGAGTTTTGAATACGCGGATGATGTCATGTGCCACCTAACTGAGAAAGGGTTCATGGAAACATACCACTGCTGGTACAACCATGGTGAGCAGTTACCGCGTAGACCATCAGACGTAACTGTGCAACAGTCTTACTATGAGGTTGGAGGAAACAGGGATACGTACAACAACTACGAACAAATGGTGATGGATCATGTTGGACCCTCCACCGGGCGTATGCTGGAACATAATGACTAAGCAGGTCATGGGGACTCTGACAATGTAGAGGAGGATCCTAATCCGGAGGTGAAAAGATTTTATGATTTGTTGGCGGCGGCTCAGACTCCATTGTGGGACGGGTGCAACAGTCACACTGAGTTATCCGCCTCCCTAGCTGCTTTAAGCCTAAAGGCAGATTATAATCTTTCTGGAGGTTGTTTTGATAGGATGGTCAATCTGATGGGTTCCACCATGCCTAGTAATCACAGAATGCCAGCAAACCTGTACCGTGCTAAGAAACAAGTGGCAAACTTGGGGTTGGGTTGTGTGAAGATAGAGTGTTGTGTTGGTGGATGTATGCTTTTCAGAAATGAGTTTGCAGACAAGAGTGTCATAAAATGTCTGCATTGTAATGAGGAACGCTACAAGACCGTTAAAAGGAGAGGGAAGGTAACCCGGACGGCCAGGAAGAAAATGTGGTACTTCCCTATAACACCGCGTCTTCAACGCCTGTATGCCTCATTGTCCACGGCAAAACACATGCGTTGGCATGCTCTAAACCGAACACAAGAGGGGTTTCTTTGCCATCCTTCCGACGGGAAAGCATGGAAGTGTTTGGATGAGCTATATCCGGACTTTTTCGGCGAGCCGCGCAATGTAAGACTTGGCTTATGTACTGATGGGTTTAACCCGTTCGGTCAATACGGAAGACCTTACTCTTGTTGGCCAGTCATCCTGACCCCATACAATCTGCCGCCTGATATGTGTATGAAGAGGGAGGTCATGTTTCTATCTATACTGGTTCCAGGACCCAAAAATCCAAAGGCAAACATAGACGTGTTTTTACAACCGTTGGTTGAAGAGTTATCATAATTATGGGATGTCGGGGTAATGACATACGATGCGTCTTTGAAGAACAACTTTATGATGCGTGCTGTTTTGATGTGGACTATTAACGACTTCCCGGCCTATGGTATGCTTTCTGGATGGTCCACGTCTGGGAAGCTTGCTTGCCCTGTATGCATGGAACATACCGGGGGAGAATCACTCCCTGTTAGTAGCAAGACAAGTTTCTTTGACTGTCATAGAAAGTTTCTACCGTTGGATCACCGGTTTAGGAGAAATAAAACCGCTTTTAAGAAGAACAAGGTTGTTAATGAACCTCCACCCCGTAGGTTATCTGGTGCACAGGTTTGGCAGAGGGTCGAAGAGTATCCTTACATCTGGGACAAGAGTGTTAAGGAGTTTGCGGGTTACGGTAAGGAACACCAGTGGGTGAAGCAGAGTGTGTTGTGGGATTTGCCATATTGGAAAGACTTGTTGTTAAGACACAACATTGATGTCATGCACACTGAACGTAATGTTTTCATGAATATTTTTGACACTGTTATGGACATCAAAGGGAGAACAAAGGACAACGAGAAGAGTCGTCTAGACCTTCCGATTTGGTGTTCCAAGAAGGAGTTGGAGTTGAGGGATGCGGGACGTGGAAGAATGTTTAAACCCCATGCAAAATATGCTTTAACTAGACCACAACAGATTGCTCTGTGTATTTGGATGAATGGGTTGACCCTGCCTGACGGATTCGCTTCTAACTTGAGTAGATGCGTCGACGTGAAGGAGGGCAGGGTGTTTGGCATGAAAAGTCATGATTGCCATGTGTTTATGCAACAACTACTCCCGTACGCATTTCATGCCTTACCGAAGCCTATTTGGAAACCGTTAGTGGAGTTGAGTCACTTCTTTAAGGAGTTGACGGCTACTTCGTTGACTGTGGAGAAACTTGTGAAGATGGAAGAAACTATCCCAGTATTGATTTGTAAGTTGGAGCAGATTTTCCCATCAAGTTTCTTTGACTCCATGGAGCATTTGCCTATCCATCTACCGTACGAGGCCTTGGTTGGTGGCCCAGTGCAGTATCGTTGGATGTATCCATTCGAAAGGTGAATGCTTGGTGAACTCTTTAATTTCCTTGCAAATCGTGCTTATAATAGTATTTTCTAACTTAACACTATCTTGTTAATGATGTTGAAGATTCTTACGCTCTTTAAAAGATAAAGTGTCGAACAAAGCTTGCGTTGAAGCATCAATTTGTGAGGCATACTTAGTCGAAGAAATGACAACCTTTGCTTCTTTCTATTTTCTGACGGAGATAGAAACTAGAATGAGTAGAATTCCCCGCAATCTTGGGGTAGCCAGCCGCACAGGGTTTGATGAACAAACATCGATTTTCAACTATCCTGGTCACCCGGGGGGCAGGCTCACAAAATGTTACATTGATGAGAAAGATCGAAAGGCGGCTCACTTGTACATTCTTCTCAATTGCCCAGAAGTGGAACCCTTTATTGAGTAAGTCATAGAAGTTATATTATACATTCTTAACGTAGCTTTTATAGTATCTAAATTTCTTTCCTTTGAATAGCTTATACACAGATATGCTAAAACTTGAGCAAAATGATTTAACTGATGACCAAATTCATAGTGAGGTGTCATCCAAGTTCATTGGTTGGTTCGCGCAACACGTAAGACCCGTATACCAAGTGTTCTTAAGCCTATTTGCTTCTAACTCCCGTTATCTAACGATGACCTACTTTTTATGTTGTACATAGATACAAGACCCTAACAACCATATTGAAGATTCTTTACTCCAAGCCCTTTCTTGGGGGCCGGTGAAAACTGTTAAAAAATGGCCTATTTACTACGTAAATGGCTACAAGTTTAATATTCTTCAATGGAGTGAAGGGATGCGCACCCATAACTACGGGGTTTGTGTTAAAGGCACCGCCGGACAGTTGGAAGAAGACTTTTATGGAGTGCTGACGGAGATTGTTGAAGTTTCATTCTCTGGACGACTAAGAAGAGATATTGTTCTATTCAAATGTGATTGGTTCGACAACACAATCAGTGTTGGAACAAAGGTTGACAACAACTACGGCTTAGTTGAGGTCAAGAAGAATGGTAGATATAAAGGGTTTGATCCCTTCATTTTTGCCCAACAAGCTGAGCAGGTTTATTACACCGACTTCCCGGGAGGACATCGGGACTGGTATGCAGTAATCAAGGCCAAGGCCCGAAGTCAGATCACTGACAATGTCTCCGAGGAGGTCAACGATGCTTATCAGCTTGCACCACACGAGCTCAACGATGCCAATTTGTTGTTCAACATTGATCTAGTCATAATGGATGAGACACTCGCCACTACGGGGGGTGAACACATTGACAAAGACCTTGTCTCTCGATCAAAACGGTCTAGGGCTGATTTGGATACTGATGAACTTGTTCAAATAGATAACTACAGTGACACTAAAACTGAGGGGGAATTTGAAACTGAAACAGACACAGAGTATGTAGTCGTTAAACAAAATGTTATATAGGTTTATATATATCCTGAGACTAACCTTTCTTTTCATGATTTTATCCACAGATGACGGGACGTCGACTGCCCTTCAGTAGGGGTGGTGGGTCCAGGACCCCGACATCCCGGCTGGGGACTCCCACCCCAGGACAGCAGAGTACTCCATCACCACCACCACCACCACCAGAGCAGACCACTCCACCACCACCACCACCACCACTACTGACCACCCCAGAGCAGAGTCCTGGAGCTGGTGGCTTGGAGGACCATGGCCATCAGGCGACCCCACCTCTAGCATCCCCTCTGCCCATGTTGGTACCCGTGCCGGCCGGAGACGAGTAAGTGACTAAACCTCAAATACTTTTATGTTATTTGTATGATACTTTATATTAAACTTTAGTGGAAAGACTTGTTGGTTTATTGGATGCTACTTTAATTAGTACTTGTATAGATTGAATTGTACTGGGCACTCTTCTGTTTGTAACAGGGTAACTATTTAAACTTGGAAATGTTACATTTACAGGGGAGACTCTGCCAAAATTTTGGGGGTCTCCCTAGATTGTGTGTTGTTTTACTCCTAACATAATTGTTGTCATTACAGCTTTGTTGATAGTAGTCGCACTACCAAAGCGATTACTAAGGTTTTGAAGGCCCAGTGGGATGGTCCATATATATCTTGGACAGATGCTGGGAAGGTTGTGCAAGATAGGTGGTTTGACACCTTCTCGGTAAGTTCCTAGCTCACTTATTGTGACTTTCTTTGTAAAATAGACCTGTTATTAATTTTGATTTCTCATTTCATTTTACAGCGTGATTACCAGTGGGCGGAGTGTAACATCCTGCTTTAATAATAGTTCAATTATGTAATTTATGAAGCATGGAAGGTCTGTAAGTGTTAATCAATGAATAAAACACTTTATGGATGGTTTATAATACTCCAAAAATTCCATTTTTGGGTATAATTATAGAAATTACATAGACCTGTATTGATAAGATCCATTTTCTGTGTAAAATATGCCTTAGAAATGAATTTCCGAGTGAAAAAGGGGCTCTGTCCGAGTGAAGAATGAAAATTCCGAGTGACCAAGAGGAATTCCGAGTGGAAAATGGAAATACCGAGTGCAAATGGTGTTTTCCGAGTGGAACATGGTCAGGAGGACTTATTCCGAGTTAAATATTTTCCAATGACTCAATTCTGAGTCATACATTGCTAGGCATTTCTATCTATGAATAAAATTTGCCCAAAAGCTTCACTTCCGAGAGGAAAGACTTATAAATGCCGAGTGAGCTTATTCCGAGTGAAATTCCTACACCCGAGACACTTATGTGTGAAGTGGAACTGATAGAACCACTTCTGGGTGAGAGAATCCGAGTGACTCACCTTGGGGTGACTCACTGCCGAGTTAAATTACTTAGAAAGACTCGTTTCCGAGTCAAATGCCATCGAATGACTCATTTCCGAGTCAATTACTCCTGAAGGACTCGTTTCCGAGTCAAACACCACAGAAAGACTCATTTCCGAGTCAAGTGTCTTCCAGAGGCTCATTTCCGAGTCGATCTTGATCAGACATTGCAATTTCGAATGAAGAATCACTGAGTGCCTTCATTTTGAGTGAATTACATAGAAAAATGCATTTCTGAGTGGCAAAATTTCCGACTGGGGACACACGGTTTATTATTACTCAGATGTGTCAGTCTCTGGGATGAAACTCCGAGTGGAAAATCAATAGAGTGATGGGTCGGTTTTAGTGTAATTGCCGAGTGGAAGGCTAGCAAGAGATGACTCGGAATTGGAAAGATATACCCGAGTGAAAGACTAATTGAGATGACTCGGTTTTAGGAGAATATACCGACTGAGTCACCTCCAAGGAAGAGAAATCAGACCGACTGTTTAATGAGGAATCAATTCCGAGTGAGTGATAAGTGAGGACTTGGTTTCAGGATGTTCTACCGAGTGGATTGAGCTGTTTAAGTGAAAACCGAGTGAATGAAAGATCGGTTTTGGCTCAAGCGAGTCGGTATGCGCTTGAGCGAAACCCCTCTGCCAGTGCATTGTGTGGAACTCGCTCAAGCGAGTCGGTATCCGCTTGAGCGAGAGGGACTCAGATTTCCCTCTCTTCATATTACCGACCACTACCAGTCGGTATATACATGGACCGAGTGGAATTCCAGTCGGCCAAGAGGCTGACCGAGTGAAATTTCACTCGGAATTCACTGCCAGATCGACGTTGACTTCTGTTTTGTCCCTTCATGCATTTTTTTAATAAATCATCTTCCATTATGCGCACTCCAGTGGGTGGGCTACAGAAGTGGAGCTTGCTTTCAACCTAAACCACTCTTAATTCCCACTAAAAGCTCACTAGAAACCCACTTATGGAAAGTTGTCTCCCACCTTGCATTATTAAACATACCACTGATTCTGAAACTCCCAATTACACTTCTCCATCAACACATCTTCGTATAGAACCAGGACAGCCAGGGGACTTTTTTCCAGTCAGCCAAAGATCATCAAATCAAGTAAGAGGGGACAGGGTTGTGAATATTTGTGAAATGGGTAGAAGTGTATGCTGTTCTAGGATTCCAGAATTAACTTCGTAAATTATTGCTCATTTTTGAAATTTAAAACGTGTGAATTTGACTCTGACTTCTTCATGAAAGTTGTAGATCTTTTTGATATCTGAATTTTGATACCTGAATCAAGTAATTTGAATAAGTATAACAAAAGTTATAGCCAAAATATTACAGCATGTTCGTGTGGAAAGTTTATCCTTTATTTTGTATATATATTGATTTACTGGGAATTGTACGTGCATAATCAGCCCTTTATGTCTTCATGAAAGTTGTAGATATATATGTTGTGGATCTTTAGAAAGTAGTTTCACATTAAAATAATTTTTGTAGCTCAAGTTATGCTCATAATACTGAAGTATGTACAAGCTGTAAATCTGTGAACTTGAAATCCGTATCTTATTTTTAAAACTGGGAATTCTGTGGTAAGAATTAGTGATCAGTGTCTTCATGAAAGTTGTAAATCTTTTTGTTATGTGAATTTTGAGACCTGAACCGATTGATTTGAGTATGTGTATCAAAAGTTATAGCTAAAATACTACTGTATGTCCGAGTGAAAGATTTGCTTCATGTTTAGTGCATATTTTGATATGCTGGGAATTATACATGCATAATCAGCCTTGGATGTCTTCATGAAAGTTGTAGATAATTAAGTTGTGGATTTTTAGAAAGTGGTTTCACATCAAAATAATTTTTGTAGCTCAAGTTATGCTCGAATTACTGAAGTATGTGCAAGCTGAAAATTCTGAAATCCGAATCTTGTTTTTAAAACTGGGAAGTTTATGGTGAGAATTAGGGGTTGGTGTCTTCATGAAAATTGTAGATATGTGTGTTAAAAATAATTTAGAATTGGTTTCATGTCAAAATCACGTTTGTAACTCCAGATACGTTCTAAATACTAATCTGTGTACATTCTGGAAAACTTATCTTGAGGCAGTATGGTATTTTGTGAATAAGTAGTATTTCTGATTGGAATCTGAAACTATGTTCTTCATGAAAGTTGTAGATAATTGTATTATTGAGCTATAGAAAGTGGAATCATCCAAAAAGGAGTTGATTTGCCTATGTTATGACTATTTTGCTAATGTATGTTGCTGTTGGGGGATGCTGAAAGTCACTTAAAATGGCTATTTTGAAAGAAAATGATATTTTCTCTATGGATAAAGGTTATTTATTAAATTATTGAGTGATTATGAATTATTGTAAATGCTGATGAGTATCACACAGTTTGTATATTGTGATTGTGAATAATTATGAATGACATAATTAATATATATATACATGAATGCCTTGTGGTTATTGACATATGTGGTTGAAACAGTAAATCCATGATTTTGTGAATTATTATGTGTATTGTGTCCCTTGAGGACTTGTATTATCCAAGAGGTTTTGGAAATGTGGATATCATGGTATGTTAAAAGAATTAAAGGTATTCATGCATCATAAGCATTCGGACGCACCATGGAATTTAGGGGTTCCATGATTGCCTACCCTGGTGGGGGGGTTACTCTATGATGAGTTAAGCCCTATTTTGTTGTGTGCCATGGAGTGTAGGGATTCATGGTTTATGCAAAAGTCCTACTTATGATATTGTGTACTTCGGTACTTAAGCGCCATGAAGTATAGGGATTCATGGTATATGCTAAAGCCCTATTTGTGTCTCTATGAGACTTTTACTGCAGTATTCCCACCAAACCAAATGGATCCAACATGACATCATTTAACTAATTCAAGAATTATTAAATGGACTTGTTTGGCATATTCATCATATCATTATGAGTTGATGATTGTGTTTGTGCAATTTTATCTATTTTATATTTATTCTATATTTTGTCTCACTCTTACATTAATTTTTACAGTGAATGACACGCAGAATGCAGAGTGATGCCATGATGGATGTCTATTTGAATTATTACCTAAACTTTGATTTTATGGGTTGTAATAAATATAATATGTCATGTACTATTATGTTCTAAATCGTTTCCGTTATTTAAGTATTTTCTTGAATTTAATTATTCACGACTAGCATGTATGATAATTTTTCCGCTGTTATCAACTATTACATAAACTCTGAATTAAATTGATGAATTTTAAAATGATCTTTCGAAAAAGTGAAAAATTTACTCGAAAATTTTAATCAATGTTTCAGGGCGTTACACGGAGGGTATGATTGATGAGATTAGGAAGGTCTTTGCCACAAAGACCTCCAAAATCATCAAGAGTACCCTTTGGAAGGTGAGGGACAAGGGTGACCGCCCTCGTTGGATCCCGGAGGACCATTGGACGGGATGGTCCAGAAGTGGGGCGAGGTCCCGTTCCAGCAGGCGAGTGCTCGGAACAGGGCCAACAGAGCCGCCGATGCTGCAGCCTCGGTTTACACTGGGGGTAGCATTTCAACCCTCGAGCACAAGAAAAGATTTGTAAGTATATTTATGTTAAACATTTCTATTATGATTCGTCTTATATGTTTACAAATAATAATCTCAATGTTTTTTGTCCACCACAGGAGCAGAGGGAGCACCGGGAGCCTTCTTTGTTTGAGGTCATGCAAATGACCAAGAAGAACAAAGCCGGTGCATGGGTAAACCAGAAGACTATGGATTTAGCGGTATTTACTTTTAACTGACACATGCTTATAATTTACAAATCAGCTTACTAATCCTATCGTTGTTTTTGAATTTACAGGAGGCGTATCAGGCCAGGAGGGCCGAGAAGGAGGCGGACCTGGTGGCTTCCACTCCTGAAGGGGAGGTTCCTCCCACCCTATCTTGTTCTGACGACAACGCCATCTATATGGAGGCTGTTGGCGGTGTGAACAAGAAAGGGAGGGTATTTGGATTGGGTGGCGTCGGCACGCAGCTGGCGAAAAAGGGGAAGACCCCTTCCTCTTCGTCTTCCTCTGGTCTTCCGACTGAGGTCGTTCAGGTAATTCAAAACCTGAATGATGAGCTACAGGAGGAGCGACGTCAGAGGCAGTTGCTGTTGGAGCGGGCCGAGACGGACCGACAGAAGGCCGAGGCGGACCGACAGCGGGCCGAGGAGCAGCACGCGGAGACTCGTCGGCAACTTGCTCAGCAGCAGGAGCTACTGATGCAGTTGATGGCGAGGCTACCTCCCCCCACTTCCCAGGCGCCCCCACCACCACCCCAGGATCCCCCACCACCATGATTGTATTTTTTTTATTTATACACATTGTATATTTGATTTTTAGTTATGTTATATTTCATTCAGTATTTATTTTGTCATTCTTTATTTATTATGTCAATATTTATTGGTAATTACATTCAAATCAAAAAGCCTTATTCTACCTATCATTAATAATTCAACCTATTTGATAAATTAATTTAATCTTTTATTTTGTTTTTAATAATAATTTATTATTTTAAAAAAATTATTTTAATTTAATTATAAAATTTTATCAGCCAATACAAAATACAAAATATTAATATATTTTTAAAGTTAAATTAACAAAACCAGTCAATATTCCAATTTTAAAAAAATTTAAAAATTCCTGTTAGCGACGGTAGCGGACCGTCGCTGAATTATTATTAACACTAGCGATGGATTGCCCCATCGCTACATGACAACCAATAGCGACGGAATTATGTGGTCGCTGTATTGTTAAAACTAGCGACGGATCTTATCGTCGCTACATGGATACCAATAGCGACGGAATGATGTGGTCGTTGTATTGTTAAAACTAGCGACGGATCTTATCGTCGCTACATGGATACCACTAGCGACGGATGTTGTCATCGCTGTATTGTTAAAGACAGCAACGGATCTAAGTGGTCGCTAAATGAGTACGATAGCGACGGGCCTATGGTGGTCGCTGGTGGCTGCTATTAGCGACGGGGTTTTGAGGTCGCTGTATGGCAACACTTAGCGACGGCTGGAGTTATTGGGGCAGAGACGATTTTAGCGACGGCCTTACGCCGTCAATATGGTAGCGACGGCATGTATGTGGTCGCTGCTGTGTTTTCGACGAGGGTTTTAGCGACGTCCTCTTTACCGTCTGAGATGCCGTCGCTAATGGTTTTAGCGACGGCCATTCCATGGATTAGCGACCAATGCCTTCCGTCGCTAACAGGTGTTTTTTTAGTGGTGTGTTGAGATGAGTCCAAATTAGAATTTCGAGGACGAAATTCTTTGAAGTGGGGGAGAAATGTAACATCCCGGTTTTGGATTTAATTACCGATTGAAGTTAATTACATAATTAGAATTATGGATTGAATAATAATAATAATAATAATAATGCAAGAATTGACCCATATGCCCTTGGTGGTGTGATGGAGAGCTTCGTTCTCTCTCTCTCTCTCTCCCTCGTGGTTCCCACGCTGATGGGATGGGAGCTGATGGAGATGTGATGGCTGATGGAGTGGAGCTGTCACGGTAGTGAAGAGATAAGGGCTTAGCTTTTCATTTTCCACCCACCCTTTACTCAATACATTTTGGTGCATAAGGAAACACTCCTTCTTTCTCTCTCGTGTGCTGTGGCTTCTTCTTCGTGGCTGTTCTTCTCCTTCTTCTTCTTTCATTTAAAGGGCTGTTGGAGCCTCGGGTTAGAAACCTATAGCGTGTGGGGTGCCTCGGTTTGTGGAAAATGGTCCACTGTTGTGAGGCAGAGCTGCTCGTGAGGAAGAAAGCATGGTTGGGTGCTTGGAAGCAGGGATGTCCTCCATCGTTATGAGGACTGGGCTGTTCAAGTGTGGAACAGCGTTGGGAATCCTCTACTGGCTGTGATGCTTGGTTGAGGATGGTGTTGTGCCTTGGAGGTTTCTCCACTGACTTGGCGGTAGAGCTGCTTTAGAGGAAGCTGTGTTTGGCTCTTCCCAGGGTTGAAAGCCGAGCAGAGTGCTGCTGAAGGCTGGGGCCGAGTCGTTCTGTAAGAACGAGTGGCCATGGAGCTGCTGGAATCTTCATTCCAGGTAAGGGGGGCTATTGCATCTCAAATGTATGGTTTATGGACGGGTTTCCAGGTGAAACTAATACACTATGATGTGTTGTGTTTGTTTTGTGATTGTATGTTGTTTGAGTTGATCCCGGATGTGTGATGATTATTATCGTGTGGTGTATGATTTCCGTCCATATGATGTATGATGCATGTTGTGGTTATGTTAAATGTATGATATGCATATTATGAATGCCGAGTGCATTTGTGTGGTCTTTTATTGGTCCCCGTGTGTGATGGTGTGTTTAAATGCATGTGATGCTTGACATTGAATATGTGAATGCTGAGTGCATAGGATGGGGACTGCTATGTTAATACCGAGTGGAATTTTATATGAAATAGCATGAGATGCTTACTAGTGTTGATTTCCGAGTGGAATGTTATATGAGAAAGCATGAGATGCTTGTTGTAAGGATAATCCGAGTGGATGGCATTGTGATTGCCAAGTGCATGAGATGTGGATCATCTGATTCGCCATTGGAAGTGCCGAGCGCATATAGCGTGGGACGCTTGATACTGAGTCGGCAATCGGATGAATACGTGTTAAATATAATGAAAGACCTCAGGTTGGACTCGAGGCAGTGCCGAGGGCACTAAGCATGAGACGCTTGATGAAAGACCTTGAGTTGGACTCAAGGTAATGCCGAGGGCATTGGCGTTGGACGCTTGATGAATGAGACCGTATGCATCTGATTCGCCACTGGAAATGCTTGGAGCATGAAGCGTTGGACGCTTATTGTTGAATCGGCAATTAGATGAAAATGTGTGAGGATAAGATTAAGACTTTTGAGCGGGGCTCAGGCACTCTCCTTGAGCGAGGCTCGGAGTTTAAACATTACTGATATTGATTGGAATAGATTTGGGGTGGAATCCGATTGGATGATACATTGTTATTGAGGACGTTGTGAATTATAGCCGAGTGAAATGAGTAAAATCCCAATCGGAAGATGTTATGTGAATGTCCATGTTAAATGGCAGTGTGTATGTTTGATTGATGATATATGTTATTGCATGGTTAAGGATTCAAAGATTAATCTGAGTCAATAACTGTCATTTAATATGTAAAAGCTCACCCCTACACCATTTTTCAGTGTACGCAGGTCGGAATGGGAATGATGTGAAGGCCTTAACCCGAGTGATGGGTATTTGTGCTGTTGTAGCGTATAGTTTATATTGTACCGTTTGTATTTATAGTTCTGTTAAAGCCTTGGCCGACTCTCATGTAATATGAAGATTAAACATACTTATATATATAAAGGTTGATTATCCAAATTGTGGACAAGTATACATTTATGTATGTGTATAATTATATATTTTATGTGGATATAATGTCACTTGGATTGACTGAGGAATGTTGATGGATAGAATAATGCTAAGTTGATGAATTCCGAGTGGAATAATGTTGTGGTGAGAGCCATTCCCGAGTGAGGCTTAAGTATGTGGACTTTTCCGAGTGATAAAGGCTTAAGATAGATCCGAGTAAGATGTACTCGAGTGGGCTACTTCCGAGGGAAGACTAGTCCATGAGTTGCCGAGTGAAAAGCATGAGTAAAACCCCGAGTGGGGAAGGGTTTGGGTATTTCCGAGTGGAAATCCCGAGTGAACCACCTCAGAGGTAAGGAGTGTTGTACTGGTTGAGATTGGGATATATTCTAAGTGTATAAGATTATATATTCCGAGTGAATGAGGTTCTATATCCCGAGTGGTATTGGACTGGGGAAATAATCCGTGTGAGGGTATGGACTCTGAGTGGAGTGATCAAGGGAATCATTTCCCGAGTGAAATACGCCCGTGTGTTTTATAATTGTATTTGGCTAAGTATGAATTTGCCGAGTGAAACATGACCCTATGGGGACAATTCCCAAGTAGACCTGGTCCCGAATCCGAGTGATGAAAATTACCGAGTGGGGGTGTTCGCTTCAGCGAACAAGGTATTCGCTCCAGCGAGTGTGAATGGATGGAAGGTTTCTGGCTGGTTTCGCTTAAGCGAATGAGTGCTTCGCCCAAGCGAGATGGGTTGTCTCGCTCGAGCGGATTTGGGTCTCGCCTGAGCGAGTGGGCACTGTAATGGGCTCGCTCAAGCTGTGTCTTCCGCTGTTTTGCCGTGTGAGTGGCTTTCAATTTCCCTTGCCTTCCATTCGTTTTATTTTTCCCTGATTACGTGTGAATTTTGAAAAAAAAAATTTGGTTGTTTCATTTTGCTATCAGAGCATTCTTAAAAGAATTAAGGATGTTTCAACAAGAAACCCTGGGCGCAAAGTAAGAAGTTATTGGTTTGGCGCCGAAGATGACCACATTGCTTGGGGCAGTCGGTGTTGACTCTTCTACTCCCTTTCCTTTAGAAGCCCCAGGATCAGCTACCCCTTTGGAAGTTTTTGGTTTTTTAGGGGAAGGCTGAGACTCCGTTTTGTTGGAGGAGTCATTTTTTGCTTTTTTCCTTTTCTCCCCGGCCTTCTTGCCCTCAACACTGGAGGTCGGTTTTTCAGATCCGTCCTCCAGTAAGGGAATATCGTCACCAGCGGATGAGGTAAGTATTATAGTCTCAACGGTAGCCTTCTTGGAATTCCGTTTTTCCTGAATATTGTTCTCAGCCGCAACGGATTTCCCTCCAGCTTTGAGCCTTTTCAACTTCTCCATCTCTGATGAGTCGGCCTCGATTTCAACTGCATAATCCGATAAAAAGACCATCAGTAATAGAAGATTTTAAGACATAGAAAGAAAGAAAACGAAAAATGATAGAAAATTACACAAATATTCCTCACGGGTGGTTTTCGACCCTAGTAAACGCCTGCAGGAGAAAAATTTGTGTGAGGTGGTGTATGATTGAAGAGCAAAAAGAACGGAGATTGAAGTAGGGGTTAATTCAGCCTCGTCGGTATAATAAGCCTGGGAGGTCAACAAAAAATGCTCGTGCGTCCAGGCTACGGGAAATTCATTTATCCCTTCTTTGTTCAACCAAAAAATTGGATCCTCAGGCTTAATACGAATCCTGGTGAAATAGGATTTGAAAGAACGTCCATCAACTTTAGCGGAGTCGGTGTAGGACTCGAAGTTGACAACTTTGGAATGAGTTTGGAGGGTCACCAAGCTTACTCCTCCCTTCTCCTTATTTGCACGACGGACCACTTGTGTGAAATAAAAGAGCATAACGACCGTCGGTGTGAAGTTGAAGTGCTCCCCAAACACTTCTAAAGAACGGATCAACCCCCATCCGTTGGGGTGAAGCTGAGAGGGGGCGCAGTCCAAAAACCTCAAGACCCCCATCTGAAACTTCGTCAGAGGAAAACGCACACCCAAGTTTAAGAAGAGGAAGTCATACATATAGATTGACCTCTCATCCGGTGTGTGACATATCCGCTCTGAAGGAAGAGGAGCCAACACCATAAAACGCTCCTTATGTTCCTCTTTCTTGAAGACCGTGAAGCGAGGCTCCAACCTTGCTCCGTCCTCCCGAGCATGGATGGACGGTGTGGCGCGAAATTCATCCGCCACCCAGCTATACGGACGCATCTGTTGGAATTTTACCCAGTCAATCTGGTGTGTAACTACATTACACAGTCCAGACGCTGTCTTCAAGATATACTGTTGAGACGGTGCTCCGCTACTAGAGGTGCTTTCTCCAGTCATTTTCTTTAGCGCTAATTTAAAAGCCTTCACGCTGCACTAAAAACTCACATCATCAGAGAGGTAGAAATCAATGCTCTCCTCACTCTCACTAGAAGAAGATTCTGAAGAGGGTATTATCAACTTTCGCTTTGAGTAGGACGACGCCTCCCTCTCTGAATGAAGTGGCTTTGAGTAGGAGATCACAGGGATTCTCCCACCACGACTTAAGGAAGTTCGAGACAAGGCTCTTCTTCCTCTTCCCCTAGGGCCAACATGGCTTGAGCCAGTAAAACCTCTCCTAGACATTTAGAAAACTTAAGGAAAATATGAGAAGATGAAGGAGAAGGTTACCTAAGAGAGAAGAAGATGGTGAATCAAATTTCACATAGGCAAACAGAAATGTCTTCTCAAAATTTTTGCAGAGTTTCATCAAGGAAGCAAGATTGAGTGATTTCTGAATTCGCTAAATATTCCTTTTATAGGGGACAAAGAGTCTTAATTACCGACTCAAAGGATATGTCGTTTACTATCAAACGACACCCCTTTTGTGAATTCAGAGTTGTCATTTCAAATCCCAAGGCGCGAAAATGCCATCGATTCAACACAAGGCCTTCTAATTGGGCCTTAAAATTCCAATTTTAGGCCCACAAAGCTCCTGAATGACGGTTATAAAGACATGCGCATTTAAGGCAATAATGGCTCGCCCACGTGATTAAAGGCATTAAATGTCAAATCATGAGAAACGTTGCAACTGTTACTCGAATACCAAGGGTTGGAAGTTTTAAAAACTTTTGGGATTCTTGTGCAAGGTACCCTTTGTCCAGATTCGTCCTAAGAAGCACCATGACAAAGAAGCCTTCGTTCTAAGAACGGATATTTACGTGACGACGTAATGTCAAAATCTACCACGTGTTAAATAAATACTCTTCTAACGTATATGAACCGGTATCCAGACCTAATACAAACGATATAGCTTATATGAGTAACATTACTAGTCCCTCACACAAGCTAGGGGACAAGTAGAGAGATGATCTTGACTCGATACCGGATTTGTGAATGAAATCGAAGACTCAATCTGTACTCTTACGATTAAGATGTGTTTCCCCAGGACGGATGATCTCAATCACCTATTCTGTGATTCGATGATGTAACTCCTGGTGCGGACAATTCCCATCATTATCCTTATGATGGAAGTCTTTGAAGACTCAATCCGTACCCTTATGATTGAGATGTGTTTCCCCAGGACGGATGATCTCAATCACTTATTCTGTGATTCGATGATGTAACTCCTGGTGTGGACAATTCCCATCATCATCCTTATGATGGAAGACCCAACCAACATCTTTATGTATTTTTACAGTTCCCTAAGTTCGGAACAATACCCTCAGTGGACGACGTTTTTCTCTCCAAGTGAGAATAATACGAATTAATACTAGTCATCCGTCCTGTGACACCACTTTTGTGAACAACGGATCGACTCTTCTCCCCAAAAGAATTGAAGGTAGTGCCCTATAACAGGTACCTATTCCTTAACATACTTATACTTGGGGACAGTATTCATGTATATATCTATCCGTTCTAAATTTATTTATTTTAAATGATCTAATTTTCCGAGGCAATTATTTCAATCCGACCTCAAGATTAGTCATACAGAACGGATTATTGGTTACTGAAACGATATATACATTTAAGTTATATTATTCTTTATGAAGTATTGAAGACAAATGCCTGAATGGAATTTTATTACATATAATTAACCAAAACCGGAGCTGATCCCGGAACACAGCTCTATATATGCTAAACAAGATTATGAAAGAGGAATCTACCCTAGGGACCCTCTCTCTCCTTTTCCTTCTTTAAAGTCTTGTATCCCTTCTTTAGGAGTTTCTTCCGAAGCTTTCTCTTCAGGTGCCTTTGCACCTCCTTCAGATGAGACGCCCTCCGGCGTAGGAACAGCATAATCCGATCCCATACTTTGACCCTCGGGAAGAGGGGGCAAGCCATATAAAGACTCCGGGGGATCTTCATGACGATCTTCAATCACTGCGACTAGCTTCCCTCCATGAAATTCATAAAATGGATTCATACCATAAAGGTTTAGCTTCGCAGTGGGGTTGCGGTAGAAAATTTGACGTATAGCCAGGCCGAAGGATTCTTCAGCAACTTGGGTACATATATCAATGGCTTCCTTCGCCTCAGCTTTTGCTACAGCCAATTCTTCCCGCGGCCTCAGAAGTTCTTCATTCATTCCTTGGGATTCCGTGCCCCCAGCCTTCAGTCCCTCAATCTCAAGGAGGAACTTCTTTTCCTTTTGAGACCATTCCTCTGCTTGATTAAAATAATCCTCCACAGCAGCTTTGCTTTTATTTTCAAGCTCAGCTTGTTTAGCCTGGCTGTTACGGAGTTCTTCCTTTGACTTATCAAGCATCTCCTCCCTCTTTGCCAGTTTGCCCTCCAAGTCTTTGAGTATGGTTTTAAGTTTGAGATTCTCCTTGTTCATAAGATCTCTGAACTCCTTAGACTTGGTTAGGCAATCTTCAGCTAGTTTCAGGGTAGCTTTATCTTTCTCCGCTGAGAGGTTGAGCTGTTCTACTTTATCACTCAGCTTATCAACCTCAGTAGCATTATCAGCTAATAGGCTGAGCGAGTTAAGCATCCCCGTAAGTTTTGCTAGCTGCCATTTCCCGGCCTCACACGCCTCTTTGATTTCTTTAGGTTCAAGTATGGGCCGGAGTTCGTATAAAGGCTGAGGGAGGATCGCTGGAGTTGCCCCTCGGTATGAGAGGAAAGGAGTGAGGAACGAAGAAGTTGGAGAGGAGATCGGACTGGATCCAAAGACCCCGGAAAGAATACCCTTATGGAGTCCGGACGAAACTCTAGTTGTATCCGATGTTTCTACAGCTTTGCCTTTAGAGGCCCTTGCTCTTTCCGGACTTGATGAAGGTTTATATTTTTTCACCTTTGAAGGGTCATTCTTGATCTTCTTCCTCTTCTTGACTCGCATTTGCACCAACTGAATCTCTCTCCACCAGCGGGATCTCCCCTTCTACATCTGAGGTCAGAATGATCAATTCAGGCTGATCTTTCTTAGAATTCTCCTTTGGTAGGATTTTATTCTCACCAGCCAAGGATTTCTCTCCCGCCTTCAAGATTTTCAACTTTTTCATGTCTGGAGATTTTTGTTCTATTTCACCTACATACATAAATAAAACACATTAGCAACAAAGAATTACTCAATACAATCAACAAAGGAGGAAAAGAGAAATAAAACGATAATTACGTAGATATTCATCTCGGACTTCGCTCGAACTACTTAAAAGACGTCTACACAAAAATGCTTTAAAGCGTGTAGTGTATGCTTCAAGGGCGAATAACACTGTCGCCATTTCAGTAGAGAGTTCGGATTGATGAGTGTAGTACGCTTGGGAAGTCAGGAGAAAGTGTTCATGAGTCCAGCTCAGAGGAAATTTGTTAAGACCCTTTTCATTCTTCCAGAAGACGGGCTTATTCTTTTTAATTGATATTCGAGTGAAGAAAGACTTGAAGACTTTCCCGTCAACTTTAGCCGAATCGGTGTAAGATTCAAAATTAATGAAGGAACATAGAGTTTAGAGTATGACTAAACTGACACCGCCTTGCTTGTTTGCCCTCCGAACTACCTGAGTGTAATAGAACAGCATCGCCACGGTGGGTGTGAAGTTGAAATAATCACCCAATACTTCTAAAGCACAGATGAGTCCCCAACCATTGGGATGAAGTTGAGAGGGTGCGTAATTTAAGAACCTTAACACACTCATCTGAAACTCGGATAAGGGGAAACGAACTCCGAGGTAATGAAATACAAAATCATGCATGTATACAGAACGTTCATCCGGGACGACATGGCAAATCCGTTCTGTAGGTAGCGGTGCAAACACCTTGAACCATTTTTTCGTCTCCTTCTCTGCATGAACTGTGAACCTTGGTTGAATCCGAGATCCTTCCTCATTCACATGATGAGAAATTAAGTTTTTAAACTTATCAGCTACCCAGCAGAAGGGCCACTTGGCCTGAAGATCTTCCTAGTTTAGCCGAGAGGCAACAACGCTGTACAAGCCTTCTGCCGTTTTCAGAATAATTTGATCTCCAGAGGTTCCTTCCCCAATCATCGTTCGAGTCGCGTGGACAAAAATTTTTGCTCTACGATAAAAAGTCACATCGTCAGAAGGGTAATAGTCATTACTCATATCACTTTTCGAAGAGCGACTACAATCAGAGGACGACTCTGAGAAGGGAAAAGTCACTTTCCACCGTGAGTAAGATCCCATTTCTGAGCGACATGACTCAGCCCTCGGAAGAATCACAGGGATTCTTCCCCCACGATAGTTACGGTTGCGAGAAGTTAATCTCCCCCTCTTAACGTACATTCTTTTCAAGCAAAAAACAGAACAAAGGAAGACGAAAATAGCAGAGAGAATAAAGTGGTTACCTAAGGTGATAAGGAAGGTGGAGACAGAGAAAAGCTTCGCAAAACAAGCAGCAAGCGTCCTTACGAAATTTCTGCAGAGTTTCGTTAAGGAATCAGAAGTAGGTGGTTCCCAGAATCCACTAAGTGTTTCTTTTATAAGAATCGAAGAGGTTCAATTACCAACTCTTAAGGTTGTGTCGTTTACGACTAAACGTGTTGATTTACCAATCAAACGACATAGTCGTTTCAAATTCATGGGCGCCAAAACAACACCGATTCACCAAAGGGCCTCTTCATTGGGCCCAGAATTTTTAAAAATTGTAAGCCCATTAAGCCCTAGGTGACAGTTACTGAGATACACGCCTCAAATGCAATAATTGCTCGCGCACGTGTTTAAAGGCATTTAATGCCTAATCATGCAACGCAATTCATACTTTACAGTCGTTACTCGAATTTCAAGATTCTTCAGTTTTCAAAAAACTTTTAGCATTCTCATACTGTGAATCTTTGTCTGAATCCGTTGTAACAACATCATGACAATGGAGCATTCATCTAGAGAACGGTTCCTCATGACATAATAATGCTGAACAACACACAGAACAACACACATGTAGAAAAACATTTCCTACATAAGTATACCGGTATCGGGACCTCTCGCAGGATGAATAGCTTATGTGAACAACTATACAGTCCCTCACACAAGCTAGGGGACATATGATCCGGTCTCGATACCGGTATCCGTTCTATAAGATATATTTTCAACGTCATTGACCATTTGACAACGTGCAACCGGTGTCATCAGTATACATCCGGACTATAATTCCGCGTCAGGCGTTCTCCCAGCACCGGTTAGTCCGGATAACACCATGACCCCGGATAACATACACGTCACCATACTGAAGACAAAGGGCATTACTACAGGGATGAGGATAAAGATTCTATTCCCCACACTACGAGCCAAAATCTGCTCACGGGAATGATCAACTTGTCACCTAATTCCAGCCCATACTCCCTACGCTCAATATAAAATAGCCACTTGACTCAATCATACTGGCAAGTACATAATAAAATAATAATTTATAATGTTATTGGAGGTTAGTGGTTCCCCACTAACAAGTCCTCGTTTATCGAGCCAATCAGGTATATGAACTCTCTTCATCAATGAAGAGGGGGATCTTCAACTTATTCAACTCATAATTGTTGTCTAAAATACATTCCTCACTTGGAATATTATCACTGACTTGAGCGTCGGAGAATCTTCGCAGGTGACACCACCTTTCGCCCACATCAACGCATGAGGACGATGTGAAGGACCTCCAGGACGCCCAATCCTCTCTCTTCATACAGAGACATCGGATACATAAACCGGATACTCACATAACCGGTCTTTAGAAACAGAATTTTCTTACCATTTGTGACTGCCTTGACACCGGATCTCTTGACCCCGGTTCAGGATAGATCACATTCTTTCACCTTTTCCCCCTTCTCACTTAACCTCTACTTTTCAGACCTAAACCACTCCTTTTTCACTTCTTGAAGACACCCATCATCTCCTTGACTCATTCTTCCTCTCGATTTCACTTATCAATCTACTTCCCTTTTTTTTCTAAGAACATCGTTTCTTTCCTTTTCTCTCTCTCTCTCTCTCTCTCTCTCTCTCTCTCTCTTTCTTAGCTTCTCAACAGCTTTCCTACTATTCTCTTCTTCATATTTCTTCTCTCAAAGAAGGCAGTAGCAACACCTGCTTCATGTTCAATGGTGAAGCCAACTGGTGACTATCTTGGCATGGGTTGGAAATGGAACATCTTGAAGGACATTAACAACAGGAAGGCTGTCACGTGTGATTTTTGTCTCACTAACATTAGTATTTTGTCATTACATTAGGTATGACAGTTGGTTAGACAGTGAATAGTTGCATTTTGTTATTTTGATGTTTGAGCATTAAAAGCTTAAACTTGATATATATGATTATGTAACTTGGTATTAGTACAAAACTTTTATGTACAGTGATGAATTTTAATCATGTCTTATAAGTATCTATTTAATTTGCGTGTATTTCCGTTTTTAGCATTTACAAGTGTATAATATATACTAGTTAAATTAATTTCCTACTCTTAAGTGTAGTGGTCATCCTACTTTCCGCTATCCTGTTATAGCAGTTTTGGGGTCGGCTGCTACGCGCTGCTATCCGCTATTGACTACATAGGTTTCTTCAAACTCCTTTTCCATCATAGTTTCAGATTGAGTTGCCACCCTCTGCATATAAGTGTCTATGGCCAATGCTTTCAGATCCTCCAAAGACACTATTGGGTAGCTCTACCCCATTAAAATGAAATGAGAGCAATACAATAGAGAGTAAAAAAAATAAGGAATTGAAAGAATATACTAAGGGAGAAAGTAAGGAAAGAACAAATGGATAAGTAAGTAGGTAAATTTCTTTATCCTGTTACATATGCAACTACGACATAATCAAGTTTCAGTTTATCTTCTCACGATTCATTTGTTTTTTTGGCTTATATAGCTTCACTCAACCAAATAGAATATGCATAATCGAATATCCAAAGTGTACGGCCGTAGAAAGAAATCCAACACAAACAAACAAAAAACATAATATTTATTGATTTAACGTAATCTTTGTTAGAAAAAAATATTTAGCCATTAAATCACGTCCATGACTTTGAAATCCATAAGCGATCAACATAATTAAGACACAGGTGTACAGTATGAAATTACAAGGACCAAAAAATAGGTGTGAAATTAATTGGAGCTGAAACTGAAACACACCTGGTGGGTCAGCCACATTAACAAAATGTCCGAAGTAGGGACCAAACGCGAAGAACATTCATGAGCGAATCTTTGCAGCATAAACAAGAAAACCTTGTATCTCTGTCTTGCAGCTAATAAGTAGACCACCTCAGACCTGTAAGGCTCTACGAACTTGAAACACAACAACCTTTGCTGTTCAACTTCCTTGAACAACCCTTCCTTCAAACCCCCCTAACAACCTCCGTACCCGAATCATTCAAATCCGAACTTGCCTCATTCTTAAACGACTCCAAGGGGTAGTTACTGCTCCAAATCTCCCAGCATCGCATCAGTGCGTACTCCCTGTTCTCTTCGTCAAAGATACCTGCTCTCTCCTATCAACCTCGAGAATCTCTTCTCACAGTATTCTCTGTAACTCACCTTAAATCATTTAAGAAAAACATAATTATTTTTTTCTCACAGTATACTCATAAAAATACTTATTTAGAGTTTTTAATTGACATATAAGGAATAAATTTTATCATTCTTTTTTGTTTCTCATAGTTACAGCTTTGAATTATGTATTGCATTGCTTGTAGAACTGTTAACTAATTTTAGTCTACCTATTAGCCACAATCTCCATCTATTTCATTATAGTAATTGGGATAACTTGGATATGTTACCAATACCATTATAAAGAAATCATAACATGCTGTGTCATTTTCTAACACTGAGTAATTGAAAAATCTGCTCTATAATTGCTCTGTTAGTTGTTATATTGAAATTAGATTCTGTTATAGGAGGGTTTACTTACCTAGACTGAGTAATGCATGAATCAAAAGTTACTAGTAGCATAGAACTTGAATATGTGTTGTCATATTGATTTTGTTATAAAATTTGTCTTCTTGGGTGTATCACTTATTTTTTTCTTTAAATTTATGAACTCTTGGTTACTTGCATTTATATAGCTTTGCCTCACTTATTCTTATTTCCTTAAATTTGTCTTCTCTGAAGTTGTCTCCCTCCCTCCCTCTCTGCGAAGTTGTCTCCCTTTATCACTGCACCCGGAAGCTTCGAAGCTACATTCTATCCGAAAGTGTACTCTCTCTGAAAAGGTACATTGTGGTACACTATAATCTTTTAATTAAGTGGGATATTTAGTCTATAGTTCTTAAGAATTACTTAAAGCGTTTTATAATTTATTTTGATAGTTTTAAGGAAAAGTTATCCAAGTAATTATTATTTTTTATTAGTTTCATAGCATATCAGCTTCGATGCGCCACACGCGGATCCATCACACAACATAGTATTCATGCGCACAACCTTCACTCAGTTATACATATCTCACATGCAGTCGGTAATACGCATTTCCAGGATTCTACATATTTATTTAACACACACATACTTCCATGCAATCATCATCCTAGCTCTATTAACAACATATAAATCCAATGCAATCGGTATCACTCAATATCAAGCTTCTATCAGCGTTCTTATCAACTCAAACATAACATGCACTCGGTACACAGCAGTATCAGAACTTACTCAACACAGGCATCCATATGAAGATCAACAGGTTCCAACAAACATTTCAAATCAGTACAACATAATATGCAATCGGTATACAATAGTGTCAAGACTCAGTCAGCACATGCATGCATACGAACATGAACGGATTCAACAAGCATTCCAGTCAACACAACGTAACATGCAATCGGGTTATAGGGCATCGGAGTTCAAACAACGCATTCATCTTTAAGGATGATAATAACATGCAACACTCATTCTCACTTGTCTCACACTCGGTTACTCCACATGCAAGCATTATTATACACAGGATACAGAACTATCACTAGAACATTCGGAACCCATTCATAACCTATGCATTTAACATGTAAGGTACTCCCCCTACCAACTACGAGACTCCGAGAGACTTTTCTGCTTGGGTGTTGGTTCCCTTCCTCGCTGCTTCACTCAGTGCTTCCGCTCGCTTAGCCTTTACTTGAATGCTAGCCACGAATGGTGCAGGGCTGTTTCTGCTTCTGCTTCGACGCTCTTCTTCCACTCGTGTGAGGGAGCTCTGACTCCTCTGCAACACCGTCACTCGTCTTTCGAAACAGGGGATGAAATAGAGAGCAGAGAAGGAGAAGAAAAGAAGAAGAAAGAAGAAGAAGGAACTCGCAAGGAACTCTGAAGAACGAATGGCAAGGAGAACCATCGTCCACTTATAAACACATGCATGAGGGAAGGAATGGTGGGGTGGGAAAACGTGAGGAGCAGTCTGCTCACGTCACCCAGTCCCATCAGCACCCACTAAGGTCAATCCTCCCTTTAAATCAGCACACCCTTGATTAATTAAATTAATGGTACTTAATAAGCAAATTCCTACTTCTGAAATTATTACTCTAATGGCTTTATTCACTCGGTACTTTATTAAAATTTGGGATGTTACAAAGTACAGGGAGGGTACACTGATGGCAGATCATTTGAATAAGATGCAGGGGATCGTGGAGCAGCTGTCAAGGATGGCATTAAATTTGACGATGAAGTACTTGCTCTTTTGGTGTTGGCTTCCCTACCAGAGTCTTAGGAGACTTTGAAGATTTCAATCACAAATTCTACACCAAATGGTGTAGTAAATATGGAAAATGTCAAAAGCAGTGTCCTAAATGAAGAAATGAGAAGAAAAACACAAGGATCCGCATCATCGCAGCAGGATGTTCTAGTTGTAGAGACAAGGGGGAGGAATCAGACCAAAGGTTCAAAGTCCAGAAGCAAAAGAAGAGGAAAGTCAAATAGATATGCAAATATGGAGTGCCATCACTACAAGAAGAAGGGCCACATAAAGAGGTTCTACCGGATGCTCAAGAGATCTCAAAAGAAGAACAAAGGCAAGGAGAAGGTCCAAGATGATAGCAGTGATAATGAACAAACCAATGCTGCCGAGCAGTTCCATATAATCTATGAAGAAGACATTGTTAACCTTGCAACCCATGAGACCAGTTGAGTAGTTGACAATGGAGCCACCATTCATGTGACATCTCAGAGGGAATTCTTCTCTTCTTACACACCAGATGATTTTGGTGTTGTTATAATGAGAAATTAAAATTACTCAAAAGTTGCAAAAAAAAGGATATGTTTGTTTGGAGACACAGAATGGTACGCGGTTAGTCCACAAGGACGTTAGGCATATTCCAGACATGCGCTTGAACTTGATCTCAACCGGAAGGTTGGATGATGAAGGTTACTGCAACACCTTCTACAACAGCCAATGAAAGCTCACCAAAGGATCATTGGTGGTGGCCAAAGGAGATAAGTGCTCAAGACTATACATGATACAGGCAAAGATTTTACAGGATGCTGTGAATACAATGGAGAATGATGGTACAGTTGAATTATGGCACAAGCGGCTCGGTCATATGAGTGAGAAAAGTATGACCGTTCTAACCAAAAAGAATATATTGACTGGATTGGATCAGGTCCATCTGAAGAAGTGTGTTGATTGTCTGGCAGGAAAGCAAAATAGAGTTGCTTTCAAGAGTTCCCTTCCTTCCAGAATGAAGAATGTATTGGACCTAATACATTCAGATTTGTGTGTGCCAATGCCAAAGTCACTCGGTGGTGCTCAGTACTTTGTGACTTTCATTGATGATCATTCCAGAAAGACTTGAGTGTATCTTTTAAAGACTAAAGACCAAGTATTAGGTGTCTTTAAACAGTTCTTATCTATGGTGGAGAGGGAAACTGGCAAGAAGCTTAAGTGTATTCGTACAGACAATGGTGGAGAGTACACAGGACCATTTCATGCTTACTATGAAGAGCATGGTATTCGACATCAAACGACACCGCCAAAGACGTCATAATTGAATGGTTTAGCTGAGAGGATGAACAGGACTTTGATGGAGAGAGTCAGATGTATACTCTTACATGCAAAGTTGCCAAAGATGTTTTGGGGTGAGGCTATACAAGCAGTCGCTCACGTATTGAACCGTTCACCTTGTGTTCCTCTCCAGTACGACACTCCAGAGAAGGTATGGTCAGGAAAGGATGTTTCCTATGATCATTTATGGGTGTTTGGCTGCAAGGCCTTCGTGCATGTAGCAAAGGATGAAAGATCCAAACTTGATGTCAAGACACGACAATGTGTGTTTGTCGGCTATGGTCAAGATCAGCTTGGCTATAGATTTTACGATCCAATCCATAAGAAGCTTATCAAAAGCTGTGATGTAGTGTTTGTTGAAGATGAGACCATTAAAGATATAGAAAAAGCCAAGGAAAATGCTTCCAAATCCAATGATGGTTCAACAAACATAGAGCTAGTTCCTTCAACGATGTTGCCAAGAGAAGTTGAAGATGAAGCTCTGAATAATCAACCTGAGGCAGGTGATCCGATTGCTCCCTTTAAAATACCATTAGATAATTCTGTTGATGAAAGTGTTCATGATCAACCACTAGCTCCAGCGGGTTCTCCAAATCTAAGGAGATCTGATAGAGTTAGAAAACGCTCTACAAGATATCCTGAAGAATAGTATATGTTAGTGACTGACGGGGGAGAACTGGAAAGTTTCCAAGAAGCTATGAATGATGAACACTATAAAAGGTGGGTGGAAGCCAAGCAAGATGAGATGAATTCCTTGCATAAGAATAAGACATTTGAGCTAGTGAAGTTGCCAAAAGGCAAGAAGGCTTTGAAGAACAAGTGGGTGTTCAGGATCAAGCATAAAGAACACAGTCCCCAGCCACGATTCAAAGCTAGATTGGTTGTCAAAGGATTCAGTCAAAGAAAGGGGGTTGAGTTTGATGAGATTTTCTCACCAGTAGTGAAGATGACATCCATTAGAGTAGTGCTAGGATTAGCAGCAAGTCTCGACCTTGAAATCGACCAGATGGATGTGAAGACAGCCTTCATTCACGGTGACTTGGAGGAAGAGATATACATGGAGCAGCTAGAGGGTTTCAAAGTAAAAGGGAATGGGGATTATGTCTGTAAGCTTAATAAAAGCTTGTATGGCTTAAATCAAGCACTGAGATAGTGGTACAAGAAGTTTGAGTCTGTGATGGGGGAGCGAGGCTACAAGAAGACCACTTCAGACCATTGTGTGTTCATACAGAAATTCTCTGATGATGATTTTATTATTCTTTTGCTCTATGTAGATGACATGCTGATCGTTGGCCAGAATATTCCAGAATCAATAGTTTGAAGAAGCAATTGAGCAAGTCTTTTGCTATGAAAGGCTTAGGGCCAGCAAGACAAATTCTTGGCATGAAAATATCTAGAGACAGGAACGCCAAGAAATTATGGTTGTCACAGGAGAAGTATATCGAGAAGTTACTTTAACGATTCAATATAGACAAGGCTAAAGCGGTTAGTTGTCCTTTTGCTAATCCATTTAGACTAAGTACCAAGCAGTGCCCTTCCTTAGAGGATGAGAAGGATAAGATGGATAAAGTTCTATATGCTTTAACAGTTGGGAGTTTGATGTATGCCATGGTATGTACACGGCCAGATATCGCTCACTCTGTGGGCGTGGTAAGTCGTTTCCTTTCAAATCCTGGAAAGGAACATTGGGCTGCAATAAAGTGGATTTTTAGGTATCTCTGTGGTACCTCCAAAATATTTCTGTGTTTTGGAGATGGAAAACCTATGCTAGTAGGTTATACAAATGCTGAATGTTGACTTAAGAAAGTCTACATCAGGATACCTGATTACCTTTACAGGGGAGTTATGTCATGGCAATCAAGACTACAAAAGTGTGTTGCTCTCTCAACAACTGCAGTAACTGAAGCTTGTAAAGAGCTGATATGCATGGAGAAGTTCTTGGAAGAACTTGGCATGCAACACGAAAAGTATGAGTTGTTTTGTGACAGTCAGAGCGTAATTCACCTTGGGAAGAATTGCTCTTTTCATTCTCGATCAAAACATATTGATGTGAGATATCACTGGATCAGGGATGTATTGGAGAAGAAGTTACTACAACTTGAGAAGATCCACACAGATGAAAATGGATCAGACATGATGACAAAGACTCTTCCAAGGGAGAAACTGGAGTACTGTCGACAAGCAGCAGGACTAGAAGAGCCCTCCTTCTAATCGGGAGGGGGAGATTGTTATAGATCCCTCTAGAAAAAAGAGGGCATAAACAATAAATAATTATAAAGTTGGAAATTTATGATGGATATTAATTTGCATTGGTGGATGAATCAAGACCACACAAATTCATGTGGTGGATATTGGTTCTCATGGCCTATAAATAGGCATTGAAATTCAAGAATAAGGCATCAAGAAGCAAGCAAAACACAAGCTATCATGTGAGTACAGAGTGTTTTGTGAGGCCAAAGCAATTAGTTAATTGCTTTGATGAGTTGTTCACTAAGGGAGAAATAATTAGTGAGTGACAAAATAGTGAGGTTAATTGGGGTGTTTGGGAAACACTTAAGTGTCACTATTTTGGGTTAATCTCGGGTTTGTGCCTCTAATATTTAATTAGAGAAGTCTCTCTTGTACGCCTACTAATTTTATTAGTGGAAGAAATTTTCGGAGTTTGTCCCGTGAACGTAGCCCAAACCAAAAGGGTGAACCACGTTAAATTGCTAGTGCCATTTTAATCATTTATTTACTTTGCTTGTATTTAATTTATTTTGCAACCACTTATTTTTATTGGTCCGCCATTCCGTTGTGCCGGGAAAAATATCAGTTAATCTGTGTCGGTTTTTTTTCCTAACAACTTAAGTTATACTCTTATTACCACCCTAACATAGTCTAAAAAGTATACCCTCATTCCCTCCAAAGTTAACCGCTTCTAAGCTGCTGTGGAAAATGTCTTTCAGCTATTTCTCAAACAAGCCGTTAGTAAAATAACCACACCCAACACCCAAGCTGTGGAAAATGTCTTTTAGTAAAATGACTTTGTGGTTGTTTATAAATAAAATAGGGTTCTTTGTTGATGTATGTTTGCTTAAATTAAAAGAAATGCAGAATAACTTTGATGGATAACTAATAATAATAATAATAATAATAATAATAATAATAATAATAATAATAATAATAATAACTTAAAATAAAAAAGGTTCATGTAAATATTGGAACCAGCTTCAAATTGTTGTGAATCAATGAATAGACAACAGTAAAGAACTGAAGACGGTGGTTTTTACAGATGCACGTGTGATATGTAGGTGGCTGTTTTTATTGATATGCAACTATGTCACTGTGAAAGATCCAATGGTTCAGATCACGTAGCTGTAGAAAATTATAATACAAAATATGAATTTTTTTCCCATAGAGTCGGGAATCACGGGGTTTGTTCTTCTTCAGTACATTTTTTTAATCAGTTTAGTAATTGAAAATAATTTTTTGTAAATAATTTCACTTATTATTTTTAAATTAAAATTCTTCTCTCAAAACTCTGGTTTTATATGATATAATTTGTGTTTTGTTGTGCTTACTTCAAATGGGGGAGCAGGCAAGGGACAGGTCTCAAGGGATATGATTCTTTATTCCTTGGCATCACTATGAATGATACATTGGAACCCACGGCTAAGCATATTAAGTTATTTCTGTTTGTTTTTGAAAATTATTTCCATAATTTTTTATTTGCAAGACCATCCTTTAGCCATAGGTGCCAAATTTATCCTTTAATATCATGACATGAAAATATGCAGCTAAGTGAAGCTTAATATTGTTCTTTAGCCATAGGTGCCAAATTTATCCTTTAGTTCAATAAACATTTTCATCCAATAACGAAGGAACTCACTAAAAAAACAGACTATGTGAAGAAATTATTCCTATACACGTACATATTTAAGTGAACATCACCATTGTTGAGGAAAAACAATAGAGCAGTGGTATAACTTTATGTTAGAGTATACTAGTATAGTGTATACAGTACTAAAAGGTGTGTTGCCTCACTGTTTTTGCTAACTGACCTATTGACAGTTGTGTAACTAACTCATAATGAGTTAGTTGTGAGTTAGTTACAAGCTAAGTGTAGTGGATATAAATTTCATGTACTTGTCATCATTAGAATCAATGAGAATGAATCACATAACTCAGAATCACTCTCATGCCTTTTATAAATTCTAAAACCTTATAACCAGTTATGCAACAGAGAACAAGAGAAGATAAATATATGCAGGATGTCAATCAACACTACAGGTCTATGTCAATAAACAAAATAGAGAAAATCCACTAAGATAAATGAAAACTATAAGGACAAACCACCAATGGCTTGGTGGGATTACATCATTGAATGTTGGGCCTTCTTTCACTATTTTGACTTGTTGGGACTAATTACATCTTTAGAAACCTCATTATGGAAACCAGTTCAATGTTGGGAACTTTGACTAACACTGTTAACAATCAACTTTGTCATGCAGACCAGCACACCTTACGCGTGGTCTGTGTTCGTCTCTCATCAGCTTCGTCTCCATCGCTGACTCTCTTTCCCAGGTAATCCCTAATGCTAACTTGTTGGCTATCTATGTTGAATCTTTTGAAGTGTATGCACGTTGATTATTGTTTGTTAGTGGAGAGCGGAGCTTATTAGGCATTGGTGTTGTGTGCTGATAACATGTGTTAAAAGTATGCATGTGTATTGTTGTTTGTTAGTGGAGAGCAGAGCTCATTAGGCATTGGTGTTGTGTGTTGATAACATGTGTTAAAAGTGTGCATGTGTATTGTTGTTTGTTAGTGGAGAGCAGAGCTTACTAGGTTGTGGTGATTATCTCGAAGAAATTTCATATACAATGCGTAGCACATATATTGAACTGTACTAGAAAATCTTTTGTATGTCACAGGGCATTGTAAAAAATTTAGCAATGTCTAGTTTACAGGGGAGACTCTGTCGAAATTTTGGTGGGGTCCTTGTTTTAGGGTACATAAAAAGTAAATTCAAGTTTAACAATGTAGAGTTTAGTCGTAGTTATATATTGAACTATACTGGGAACTTTTTTGTGTGTAACAGGGCATTGTAAAACATTTCGAAATGTCTAGTTTACAGGGGAGACTCTACCAAAATTTCAGTGGGCTCCCTGTTGTATGGTACATAAAAAAGTAAACTAAAGTTTAACAATGTAAGGTCTAGTCGTGTGTGTACCCATTAGGTTCCCGTTCAAGATTCAAGACAACCGGCCAATATACCGTGTTGTGTTGGATCTTGAATTGTCTCGGTTGGACAGTTTGGGATGAATTTGTAACCAGTAGGGCGTAACCCATCACTGTTAATTAGGATCTATCTTGTGTTGCTCATGTCTATTTCAAATTTTGGTAACCGTGTTTCGTATTGTCTCTAGGTGCATGTCTATGTTGTGTTTCATACCGCACGTATCTCTGTGTACTCGGGGATCATTACGAAATGCTACCGAAATTCCAAATGAACATCAACAATTCAAGATAGACCGTAAACAACATCGACGGGCTATGGATGGTTGCATATTCATCCCGAATGAGATAGGGCCCCACCCACTTGCAACATCAAAGAGATAGATAGTGATTCATGAACGATAGTCACATAATGTTTAAATTAAAGTAACTAGAACTCTACTTGTTAGATATCCTCAATGGAGGTTCTAGCAAATCAATGATGGATATACAACCAGCTAGATCACAGTCGGCAAGTGACTGAGGAGTTTATGATGGGTCTGGTGGAGTTTATTCCATTCGCTACAGCGAACATGCCTGGTTTTGAAGCGACTTAGAAAATTTATTGTCCATGCTCAAGGTGCAAATGCATGAGTTTTTAATACGCGGATGATGTCATGTGCCACCTAAGTGAGAAGAGGTTCATGGAAAGATGCTACTGTTGGTATAATCATGGTGGGCAGTTACCGCCCAAGGCATTAGTCGTAACCATGCAACAGTCTTACTATGAAGTCGGAGGGAACAGGGACATGTACAACAACATGGAGCAGATGGTAATGGATCATGTTAGACCCCCCACCAGGCGTATGCTACAACATGATGACCAAGCAGGGAATGAGGATGACAATGTAGAGGAGGATCCTAATCCGGAGGTGAAGAGGTTTTATGATTTGTTGGCGGAGGCTCAGACTCCATTATGGGACAGGTGTGACAGTCACACTGAATTATCCGCCTCCCTAGCTGCTTTAAGCCTTATAATCTTTTAGGAGGTTGTTTTAATAGGATGGTCGATCTGATGGGTTCCTCCATGCCTAGTAATAATCGAATGCCATTAAACCTGTACCATGCTAAGAAAAGAGTGGAAAACCTAGGTTGGGTTGTGTGAAGATAGAGTGTTGTGTTAGCGGGTGTATGCTGTTCAGAAATGAGTTTGTAGACAAAAGTGTCACAAAATGTGTACATTGTAATGAGAAACACTACAAAACCGTTAAAATGAGAGGGAAGGTAACTAGGATGGCCAGGAAGAAAATGTGGTACTTCCCCATAACACCGCATCTTCAACGCCTCTATGCCTCATTGTCCATGGCAAAACACATGCGTTGGCATGCTCTCAACCGAACATAGGAGGGTCTTCTGTGCCATCTTTTCAACGGTAAAGCATGGAAGTGTTTGGATGAGCTATATCTAGACTTTTCAGGGGAGCTGCGCAATGTTCGACTTGGCTTATATACTGATGGGTTCAACCCGTTTGGTCAATACAGAAGAGCGTACTCTTGTTGCCCAGTCATACCGACCCTATACAATCTGCCTCCTGATATGTGTATGAAAAGGGAGGTGATGTTTCTATCTGTACTGGTTCCAGGGCTCAAAAATCCAAAGGCAAAAATAGACGTGTTTTTGCAACCGTTGGTTGAGGAGTTGTCATAATTATGGGATGTCGGGGTGATTACATATGATGCATCTTTGAAGAACAATTTCATAATGTGGGCTGTTTTGATGTGGACCATTAATGACTTCCCGACATATGGTATGCTTTCTGGATGGTCAACGTTTGGGAAGCTTGTTTGTCCTGTATGCATGGAACATACCGAGGGGAATCATTCCCTGTTAGTGGCAAGACAAGTTCTTTTGACTGTCATAGAAAATTTCTACCGTTGGATCACCCCTTCAGGAGAAACAAAACTGCTTTTAAGAAGAACAAGATTGTTAATGAACCTCTACCCCATAGGTTATCCGGTGCACGTGTTTGGCAGAGAGTCAAAGGGTATCCGTACATCTGGGATAATAGTGTTAAGGAGTTTGCAGGTTATGGGAAGGAACACCACTGGGTGAAGCAGAGTATCTTATGGGATTTGCCATATTGGAAAGACTTGTTGTTAAGACACAACATTGATGTCATGCACACTAAATAAAATGTTTTCATGATTATTTTTGACACTATGATGGACATCAAAGGGAGAACAAAGGACAACAAGAAGAGTCATCTAGCCCTTCCAGTTTGGTGTTCTAGGAAGGAGTTGGAATTGAGGGATGCAGGACGTGGAAGAATGTTTAAATCCCATGCAAAATATGTTTTAACTAGACCTTAACACGTTGTTGTGTGTGTGGATGAATGGGTTAACCCTGCCTGACGAATTCGCTCCAAACTTGAGTAGATGTGTTGACATGAAGGAGGGAAGAATGTTTGACATGAAAAGTCATGATTGCCATGTGTTTATGCAACAACTACTGCCGTACGCATTTCATGCCTTACCGAAACCTATTGGAAACCGCTGGTTGAGTTGAGTCACTTCTTTAAGGAGTTGACGGCAACTTCGTTGACTGAGGAGAAACTTCTGAAGATGGAAGAAAGTATCCCGATTTTGATTTTTAAGTTGGAGCAGATTTTCCCACCAAGTTTTTTTGACTCGATGGAGCATCTGCCTATCCATCTATCGTACGAGGCCTTAGTTGGTGGCCCAGTGTAGTAATGTTGGATGTATCCATTCGAAAGGTGAACGCCTGAACTATTTAATTTCGTTGCAAAAATGGTTTTTGATAATTGTATTTTGTAACTTAACATTTGTTTATGTTGTTCTAGATTCTTACAGTCTTTAAAAGACAAAGTATCAAATAAAGCATGTGTTGAAGCATCAATTTGCCAGTCATACTTAGTGAAAGAAATGACGACTTTTGCTTCTTTCTATTTTCCAATGGAGATAGAAACTAGAATGACTAGAATTCCCCGTAATCTTGGGGTGGCCACCCGCACAGGGTTGGATGATCAAATTTCAATTTTTAACTATCCTGGTCGTCCGGAGGGCAAGGTCACAAAATGTTAAATTGATGAGAAAGATCGAAACGCGGCTCACTTGTACATTCTTCTAAATTGCCCAGAAGTGGAACCCTATCTTGAGTAAGTCATCAACTTATAGTATACATTCCAAACCTATCTTTTATTATATCTAAATTATTTTTCTTTAAATAGCTTATATGCAGATATGCTAAAACTTAAGCAAAATGATATAACTGATGACCAAATTCATAGTGAGGTATCATCCAAATTCATCGGTTGGTTTGCACAACACGTAAGACCTGTATACTATTTGTTTTTTAGTTGTACTTGTAACGTTAGGTATCTAATGATGACCTATGTGTTATACTGTACATAGATTCAAGACCCTAACAACCATATTGAAGATCCCTTACTCCAAGCCCTTTCTTGGGGGCCGGTGAAAACTGTTAAAAATGGCCCATTTACTATGTAAACGGCTACAAGTTTAACATTTTTCAATGGAGTAAAGGGATGCGTACCCATAACTACGGGGTTTACGTTAAAGGCACAGCTGGACAGTTAGAGAAAGACTTTTATGGAATGCTGACAGAGATTTTTGAAGTTTCTTTCTCCGGACGACTAAGAAGAGATATCGTTCTATTCAAGTGTGATTGGTATGACAACACAATCGGTGTAGGAACCAAGGTTGAAAACAACTATGGCTTAGTTGAGGTAAAAAAATGGTAGGTATAAAGGGTTTGATCCTTTCATTTTTGCCCAACAAGCTGAGCAGGTTTATTACACGGACTTCCCGAGAGGGCATTGGGACTGGTACATGATAATCAAGGTCAAGGCCCGAAGTCAGATCACTGATAATGTCTCTGATGAGGTTGATGATGCTTATCAGCTTGCACTAAACGAGCTCAATGATAGTCATCTATTGTTCAACATTAATCCAGTGATAATAGATGGGACACTCGTCACTACGGGGGGTGAACACATTGACAAAGAGGTTGTCTCCCGATCAAAACGGTCTAGGGCCGATTTGGAGACTGAGGAACCTGTTGAAACAGATAGCCATAGTGACACTGAAACTGAGGGGGAATTTCAAATTGAAATAGACAAAGTATGTACTTATTAAACATACATACATATCTATATATACTGAGACTAACATTTGTTTTCATGGTTTTATCCATAGATGACAGGACGTCGACTACCCTTCAGTCAGGTGATGAGTGCTTATTTTATGATTAAATTCATGACTCAATTAGACCCATTTTCTGAATAACTTAACAAAATTGATAAATAATTGAGCATGATTTTGATTATAAAGAGAGTATTAAGAAAAGAAGCTTGAAATGTAAAAATCAGTAAAGAAATTGTCAAAAGCTTTGAAGAAACAAAGAACCACCAGAGCATCAAGCAAGGACGCTTGAGCGTGGTACACTGCACGCTTGAGCGTGGAAGAAAAGCTTACGCTACCCATGCGCCCAAGCGAAATAATGAAGAACACACCAACAGCCTCTCACACTTGAGCGTGAGCCTGAGCTCGCTCAAGCGTGACTTCATGCATGACTGACGCTCAAGCGTGACAACATGGAGCTCAAGCGTGACTGAATTGAAAGAAGGAATAGCATCAGGGTCATCTCACGCTCAAGCGTGGGAAGGAGCCGCTTGGGCGTAAACACGATCCCGCTTGAGTGTGGATTGAGCGTGGCTTGAGCGTGGAATACATCTGTTGGGATAGAGGAGCTCGCTTAAAGTGTAACAGGCCCAGCTTGAAGCGAAGGATCAAGCATATGTTAAACAAAGGAACCACGCTTAAGCGTGGTCAAGGAAGCTCAAGCGCAAGACAATCAAAAAGCATCAGAGCCCTTCACGCTTGAGCGTGACCATCAAGCTCAAGCGTGACTCACACAGCATGGGTTTCTTAATTCTTTATTCACCAATAATGCGATGCCAACTCACCCACTTTCTTCTGTTTCCACCAGTCTCTGAAAGATGCTGCATGGGTTCTACGCAAGTGGGCAAGAGAAGCTGAACCAAAACCCCTATAAATCAAGCTGCAAACAGAACACAAAAATATGACATCATACATCAGATTCATCCTCTGTATTTTCATTCACACTTTCCATTTTCTGTATTCATTCCTTTGATGGTGAAAATGCAAGGCATGAGTAACTAATCTCCCTTATGGGATTGGCTGTAATCCATTCAACACTGAAGTAATGCTGTTGTAAGTTTTTATTGAGTAATGAGATTTGATAAGTTTCTGTATTTCCTTCTGCGTTTAATGCCTGAAAGTACTTGATCACTATTTTCTTGTTCTAAGTTTTCTCAAGTATGCTGGGAAGTGACTTTTGAAAGCAGAATCTGAAAGAAATACTTGTTGTGAGTAGGTAGCCAGGGATGGCGTCTAACGCAATAAACGTCAAAACAATCGATCGATAATGCTGGAATGATTTCCAAAGTGACTGAGGGATCAGCGGTTTGAAAATCATTCTTATGAATTTTGTAGTCGAGGGATCGATACAAATGACTTTGATTGTGACGTAGAACTTATCTTTTCGATTTACTTATATGAAAACTTATGCAGCTTACAGAGGTGAAGATGGGATAAAGCCAATCCCTGTTTTACAAAACTGATTTTTCCAACATCATTTACTGTTATCCTTTGCAAGTGCTATTCTCTGTTATTTGTTATTTACTGTTTCTTGTTCAACAACATTCACAGCAAATCTAAACAAAAACTTTCTGCCTAATCAATTCAAACTAAGATCTTCATTCTAGCACCTCCTCAGTGGAACGACAACTATACTATATTACAACTTCTGTGTTTAAACTTGGCACATTCATTCCATTGAGTTCATATTATACAAACTTGATTCTCTTTCATTTGAACTCATTCATACCAATATCCATCAAGAAACCTCATCAAGTTTTGGCGCCGTTGCCGGGGAGGTGATTTAAGTTTGAATATCTTTAGCATTGAATTGACAAGACAGTGTAAATAAATTTGTTTGCAATTTGTTTTTATTTTTTTAGTAACCTTGCTACTGTGAGTTCTTGATTTATGATCTTGAGAGGACAGAGTACAAAAGAACAGCTTGCATTTGATCCTGAGATAGACAGGTTCCTCAAGAAAATCAAGAAAGCCAAGCAGAACTTCCACGTAGGACAAACTTCCTCTGATACAATGGATGACAACAGCAATAATCAAAATCCACCAAGGAGAACACTTGGAGACTATGCTTTACAGCAAGGGCCAAGATATTTCTCAAGCATTGCAATTCCAAACACTGTCAGAGCACTAGAAATGAAACCAGCATTTCTGAGTTTGATTAGTTCACATCAATTCCATGGAATGTCCAGTGAAGATCGTATACTCACTTGGCCACATTCTATGAATTGGTTGGAACCATGGGATTTGACCAAGATGTTATTGATGCTGCATATTTAAGACTATTTCCTTTCTCTTTAGCAGGAAAAGCAAAGGAGTGGTTACAATCTCATCCAAATCAAAGTTTAAATAGCTGGAACATAGTTGAAGAAAAATTTCTACAAAGGTTCTTTCCTCCATCTAGATTCATCAAGGCCAAATCAGATATTACAACATTTAGACAAGGCCAAGATGAACCTTTTTGTGAGGCATGGGAATGCTTTAAATCACTGCTCAGAAAATGCCCAAACCATGGACTTGAAGATATTGCACAGCTTAATATTTTTTACAGTGGTTTAAGGGCTGACACTAAAATGATTTTAGATGCAGCAGCAGGAGGAACAATGATGACAGTGGATGCTGACCAAGCCACAAGGATAATAGAAGCTTTATCCTCAATAGATTACCAAGCTCAACATGATCGTCAGCAAGTTCAAAAGAAAGGAGTCCTTGACTTAAACACCACAGATGCCATTTTAGCACAGAACAAAATTCTGACCCAACAACTAGAAGCATTGACCAAAAAGATAGCTAATCTTCCACAACAATTACATGCTGTACAATCATCACAACCAGGGCAACAACAAATGCCTGCAAGATGTAACTTTTGTGGAGGAGATCATCTCAATGAGAACTGTGGATCACAAGAAGCAACTGTATACTTCATGAACAACCAAGGAAGGTCTGGTAATTTCAATTCAAATTTTTCTAACCAACCATTTCAGGGATGGAGAAGTAACCAAAACCAAGGCCAAGGATAGAAGCAAGAGCCCAGCTCTTCAAATAAACCATATCAAAATAATGGTCCTTCTTTGGTGGAGAGAACTTCTAGATTCGAGGACACCTTGGAAAAATTTATGCAAACTTCTTTAGCAAGTCAAAAGAACAATGAGGCATCACTTAGGAACTTGGAAACACAATTGGGACAACTAGCCCAACAACTTGCTGAGAAACAGAAGCCTCGGTATGGAGCAAACACTGAAACAAACCCAATAGAGCATTGCAAGGCTGTAACCACTCTGACTGAGGAAATAACTGAGGAAGAAGATGGACATGATGCTATCACACCTGAAGCAGTACCTTATAACACCAAAGATCCAGGGAGTTTTTCTATTCCCGTTACTATTGGAAATCTTTCAAAAAGTAAAGCTTTATTAGATCTTGGTGCTAGTGTAAATTTGATGCCATTATCCACACTTAAAAGTATAGGGGATTTTTCAGTAAAGCCAACAAACATGACTTTAAAAATGGCAGATCAATCAATAAAAACCCCTTATGGTATTGCTGAAAATGTTGAGGTCAAAGTTGATCAATTTGAATTTCATGAGAATTTTGTTGTCATAGATATGGAGGAAGATCCTGAAGTTCCTCTAATACTAGGGAGACCATTCTTGAAAGCAGCCAAAGTCATCATAGATGTGGATGACAGAAAAGTAAAAATTCGAGTGCAAAAAGAACAAGCTGATTTTGCTATTGAAGGTGCACTTGAAAAACAGAATGGAAGAAAGCCAAGGCCTGACTTAGGCAAGAAGGTGGAAAAACTCAATACTCTTATCCACCAACTCCATGACCCAACTTGAAAAAAATCAGGCGTCAAGCTAAACAAGCGCTTATTGGGAGGCAACCCAATCTTTTATGTTTTCTTTTTATCATGTTGATTTTACCTTAAGTATATTTTATCATAAGATTGAATTTTTCTTTTATTTTTCAGGTAGCTCATCAAATTCATCCCACTCATTATCCGAAAGCAAGTTTGCAACCCACATTGTTTGGCCTGGGGACAGGCCTTCTTTCTTAGGAGGGGTGAGACTTCATAGGCTAGACCAGGACCCTCCTCACAAGGGCCTCCAGCAAGGAAACATGAGACAGAGGATGACTCTTCTAAGGATGAGTGAGGAGTTTACTGCTTTAGTTTTTATTGCTTTAGTTTACTTTGAGTTAGTTTTAACATTACTGCAGCATACTTTGAAAATTTTTAAAATTTTTATGTTTTTGGTTGATTGTTTGGATACACCATTACATGCTTGCAGTTGTACCATTTTGGAAAAACCCAACCAAAGATTTTACTTTTTGAACAAGAAAAGTTTCTAAGCAGCAGAATATTTTTAGGCAATAACACTGATTTTTTTTAGGCAAAATGACTAAATTAAGAACCAAGGAACTGGAATGCATGTACTTTTGCCTGTTCACATGACTTGAACCCCTTTCTGTTAGAATAAGGAAGTAAGCCTTATATCTTGATGAGAAGTGAGAAATCTAAACACTGAGAGCCTCATTTGAATTTGTTAAATTAGCATTGACTGATTTTCTAATTAACCTTTTTCTTAAGAAACAAGCAAGGAAGTGATAAGGCAATTTTGAAAACATAGTTAGCCAAGAGCCAAAAAGCTACCCTGATAAAAATATCTGATTTTTTGGCAGCCCATGTTTGAGCCATAAAAGCAAATTTTTCTCTGCCCTAAGCTAAGCATAAAAGCAAAAATCCTATCCTACCTGCATGATCATTTTGAAAAAGAGCATAAAATATTTTTTCTCAAAAGGAGATGAAACAAATGGAGGCAGTAGAAGAAAATGCAAAAAGAAGAATAGTAAGCTCTCCAAAAATGAATAAAAGAGCTGGAGGAAAACAAAGGAAAAGTCTGAAGTTTCAATGCAAAGAAGAAGCCTTCTAAATTGTTAAATAAATTAACCACAAGCACTTATGCTCTTCTTTGAACATGCGTTTTGAAACCAAGAAAAACCAAAGATTCTTGTCAACCCAGCCTCATTACATCCTTAAAAGACCTTTTGATCCTTGCTATTCATTTGAATTTTGGTTTTACTAGAAATGACGGCCAATGTTAACTGAGCAGTTCTAATGATGGATGAGCGAAACAGACACCTGGTAAGAAATAATGAGAGTTCTCTATTCTTACAGCAATGGGTTACATGCTTCATGAACAAGGTAATGGTGCATTACATTTTAAGGAATTGGTATCATTTGCCTAGACATCAACTCAGATTATTGTCTTTTAAACTTTTTGTCTGCAACAGAAACTCAGATTTTTGAATGGTTGATTCCCTTTCCAAAATTTCTTCTTACTTGAGGACAAGCAAAAATCTAGGTTGGGGAGAGTTTGATGAGTGCTTATTTTATGATTAAATTCATGACTCAATTAGACCCATTTTCTGAATAACTTAACAAAATTGATAAATAATTAAGCATGATTTTGATTATAAAGAGAGTATTAAGAAAAGAAGCTTGAAATGTAAAAATCAGTAAAGAAATTGTTAAAAGCTTTGAAGAAACAAAGAACCACCAGAGCATCAAGCAAGGACGCTTGAGCGTGGTACACTGCACGCTTGAGCGTGGAAGAAAAGCTTACGCTACCCATGCGCCCAAGCGAAATAATGAAGAACACACCAACAGCCTCTCACGCTTGAGCGTGAGCCCGAGCTCGCTCAAGCGTGACTTCATGCATGACTGAAGCTCAAGCGTGACAACATGGAGCTCAAGCGTGACTGAATTGAAAGAAGGAATAGCATCAGGGTCATCTCACGCTCAAGCGTGGGAAGGAGCCGCTTGGGCGTAAACACGATCCCGCTTGAGCGTGGATTGAGCGTGGCTTGAGCGTGGAATACATCTGTTGGGATAGAGGAGCTCGCTTAAAGTGTAACAGGCCCAGCTTGAAGCGAAGGATCAAGCATATGTTAAACAAAGGAACCACGCTTAAGCGTGGTCAAGGAAGCTCAAGCGCAAGACAATCAAAAAGCATCAGAGCCCTTCACGCTTGAGCGTGACCATCAAGCTCAAGCGTGACTCACACAGCATGGGTTTCTTAATTCTTTATTCACCAATAATGCGATGCCAACTCACCCACTTTCTTCTGTTTCCACCAGTCTCTGAAAGATGCTGCATGGGTTCTACGCAAGTGGGCAAGAGAAGCTGAACCAAAACCCCTATAAATCAAGCTGCAAACAGAACACAAAAATATGACATCATACATCAGATTCATCCTCTGTATTTTCATTCACACTTTCCATTTTCTATATTCTTCCTTTGATGGTGAAAATGCAAGGCATGAGTAACTAATCTCCCTTATGGGATTGGCTGTAATCCATTCAACACTGAAGTAATGCTGTTGTAAGTTTTTATTGAGTAATGAGATTTGATAAGTTTCTGTATTTCCTTCTGCGTTTAATGCCTGAAAGTACTTGATCACTATTTTCTTGTTCTAAGTTTTCTCAAGTATGCTGGGAAGTGACTTTTGAAAGCAGAATCTGAAAGAAATACTTGTTGTGAGTAGGTAGCCAGGGATGGCGTCTAACGCAATAAACGTCAAAATAATCGATCGATAATGCTGGAATGATTTTCAAACCGCTTTTGCACTAAACGAGCTCAATGATAGTCATCTATTGTTCAACATTAATCCAGTGATAATAGATGGGACACTCGTCACTACGGGGGGTGAACACATTGACAAAGAGGTTGTCTCCCGATCAAAACGGTCTAGGGCCGATTTGGAGACTGAGGAACCTGTTGAAACAGATAGCCATAGTGACACTGAAACTGAGGGGGAATTTCAAATTGAAATAGACAAAGTATGTACTTATTAAACATACATACATATCTATATATACTGAGACTAACATTTGTTTTCATGGTTTTATCCATAGATGACAGGACGTCGACTACCCTTCAGTCGGGTGATGAGTGCTTATTTTATGATTAAATTCATGACTCAATTAGACCCATTTTCTGAATAACTTAACAAAATTGATAAATAATTGAGCATGATTTTGATTATAAAGAAAGTATTAAGAAAAGAAGCTTGAAATGTAAAAATCAGTAAAGAAATTGTCAAAAGCTTTGAAGAAACAAAGAACCACCAGAGCATCAAGCAAGGACGCTTGAGCGTGGTACACTGCACGCTTGAGCGTGGAAGAAAAGCTTACGCTACCCATGCGCCCAAGCGAAATAATGAAGAACACACCAACAGCCTCTCACGCTTGAGCGTGAGCCCGAGCTCGCTCAAGCGTGACTTCATGCATGACTGACGCTCAAGCGTGACAACATGGAGCTCAAGCGTGACTGAATTGAAAGAAGGAATAGCATCAGGGTCATCTCACGCTCAAGCGTGGGAAGGAGCCGCTTGGGCGTAAACACGATCCCGCTTGAGCGTGGATTGAGCGTGGCTTGAGCGTGGAATACATCTGTTGGGATAGAAGAGCTCGCTTAAAGCGTAACAGGCCCAGCTTGAAGCGAAGGATCAAGCATATGTTAAACAAAGGAACCACGCTTAAGCGTGGTCAAGGAAGCTCAAGCGCAAGACAATCAAAAAGCATCAGAGCCCTTCACGCTTGAGCGTGACCATCAAGCTCAAGCGTGACTCACACAGCATGGGTTTCTTAATTCTTTATTCACCAATAATGCGATGCCAACTCACCCACTTTCTTCTGTTTCCACCAGTCTCTGAAAGATGCTGCATGGGTTCTACGCAAGTGGGCAAGAGAAGCTGAACCAAAACCCCTATAAATCAAGCTGCAAACAGAACACAAAAATATGACATCATACATCAGATTCATCCTCTGTATTTTCATTCACACTTTCCATTTTCTGTATTCATTCCTTTGATGGTGAAAATGCAAGGCATGAGTAACTAATCTCCCTTATGGGATTGGCTGTAATCCATTCAACACTGAAGTAATGCTGTTGTAAGTTTTTATTGAGTAATGAGATTTGATAAGTTTCTGTATTTCCTTCTGCGTTTAATGCCTGAAAGTACTTGATCACTATTTTCTTGTTCTAAGTTTTCTCAAGTATGCTGGGAAGTGACTTTTGAAAGCAGAATCTGAAAGAAATACTTGTTGTGAGTAGGTAGCCAGGGATGGCGTCTAACGCAATAAACGTCAAAACAATCGATCGATAATGCTGGAATGATTTTCAAACCGCTTTTGCACTAAACGAGCTCAATGATAGTCATCTATTGTTCAACATTAATCCAGTGATAATAGATGGGACACTCGTCACTACGGGGGGTGAACACATTGACAAAGAGGTTGTCTCCCGATCAAAACGGTCTAGGGCCGATTTGGAGACTGAGGAACCTGTTGAAACAGATAGCCATAGTGACACTGAAACTGAGGGGGAATTTCAAATTGAAATAGACAAAGTATGTACTTATTAAACATACATACATATCTATATATACTGAGACTAACATTTGTTTTCATGGTTTTATCCATAGATGACAGGACGTCGACTACCCTTCAGTCGGGTGATGAGTGCTTATTTTATGATTAAATTCATGACTCAATTAGACCCATTTTCTGAATAACTTAACAAAATTGATAAATAATTGAGCATGATTTTGATTATAAAGAAAGTATTAAGAAAAGAAGCTTGAAATGTAAAAATCAGTAAAGAAATTGTCAAAAGCTTTGAAGAAACAAAGAACCACCAGAGCATCAAGCAAGGACGCTTGAGCGTGGTACACTGCACGCTTGAGCGTGGAAGAAAAGCTTACGCTACCCATGCGCCCAAGCGAAATAATGAAGAACACACCAACAGCCTCTCACGCTTGAGCGTGAGCCCGAGCTCGCTCAAGCGTGACTTCATGCATGACTGACGCTCAAGCGTGACAACATGGAGCTCAAGCGTGACTGAATTGAAAGAAGGAATAGCATCAGGGTCATCTCACGCTCAAGCGTGGGAAGGAGCCGCTTGGGCGTAAACACGATCCCGCTTGAGCGTGGATTGAGCGTGGCTTGAGCGTGGAATACATCTGTTGGGATAGAAGAGCTCGCTTAAAGCGTAACAGGCCCAGCTTGAAGCGAAGGATCAAGCATATGTTAAACAAAGGAACCACGCTTAAGCGTGGTCAAGGAAGCTCAAGCGCAAGACAATCAAAAAGCATCAGAGCCCTTCACGCTTGAGCGTGACCATCAAGCTCAAGCGTGACTCACACAGCATGGGTTTCTTAATTCTTTATTCACCAATAATGCGATGCCAACTCACCCACTTTCTTCTGTTTCCACCAGTCTCTGAAAGATGCTGCATGGGTTCTACGCAAGTGGGCAAGAGAAGCTGAACCAAAACCCCTATAAATCAAGCTGCAAACAGAACACAAAAATATGACATCATACATCAGATTCATCCTCTGTATTTTCATTCACACTTTCCATTTTCTGTATTCATTCCTTTGATGGTGAAAATGCAAGGCATGAGTAACTAATCTCCCTTATGGGATTGGCTGTAATCCATTCAACACTGAAGTAATGCTGTTGTAAGTTTTTATTGAGTAATGAGATTTGATAAGTTTCTGTATTTCCTTCTGCGTTTAATGCCTGAAAGTACTTGATCACTATTTTCTTGTTCTAAGTTTTCTCAAGTATGCTGGGAAGTGACTTTTGAAAGCAGAATCTGAAAGAAATACTTGTTGTGAGTAGGTAGCCAGGGATGGCGTCTAACGCAATAAACGTCAAAACAATCGATCGATAATGCTGGAATGATTTTCAAACCGCTTTTGCACTAAACGAGCTCAATGATAGTCATCTATTGTTCAACATTAATCCAGTGATAATAGATGGGACACTCGTCACTACGGGGGGTGAACACATTGACAAAGAGGTTGTCTCCCGATCAAAACGATCTAGGGCCGATTTGGAGACTGAGGAACCTGTTGAAACAGATAGCCATAGTGACACTGAAACTGAGGGGGAATTTCAAATTGAAATAGACAAAGTATGTACTTATTAAACATACATACATATCTATATATACTGAGACTAACATTTGTTTTCATGGTTTTATCCATAGATGACAGGACGTCGACTACCCTTCAGTCGGGGTAGTGGCTCGAGGACCCCAGCATCCTATCTGGAGACTCCCACCCCACAGCAGGGCACTACTCCACCACCATAGTAGACCACTCCTCCACCATCATAGCAGACCACTCCTTCACCACCACAACAGACCACACCACAGCAGACCACCTCAGAGTAGACTCCACTTGGTGGTTTGGAGGACCCTGGCCTCGAGGCGACCCCACCTCCGGCATCCCCTCTTTCCATGCTGGTCCCATTGTCGGCCGGAGATGAGTACGTTATTAAATTTGTTTTAAGTTTCTTAGTTGGTAGCTTGTTTTTATGCTTTATATATAAAACTCACATAGTTGTATATTACTTGTATGGTAGTTTATTTACTACTATCATGATTGCTTGTTGGTTTGTTGTATGTTAGTCTATTTATTACTTATATAGATTGAATTGTATTGGGAACTCTTCTGTTTATAACAGGGCAACTGTTCAAATTTGGAAATGTTACATTTACAAGGGAGACTCTGCCAAAATTTTGGTAGCCTCCCCTTGTGTAACTTGTTTTATTTATTTCTAATTATTGGCTATTACAGTTTTGTTGATAGTAGTCACACTACCAAACCGATTACTAAGGTTTTGAAGGCCCAGTGGGATGGTCCATACATCTCTTGGATAGATGCTGGGAAGTTTGTCCAGGATAGGTGGTTTGACACCTTCTCGGTAAGTTAACACTTCCTTTTGTTGTGAATTTATGGCTAAAATACACCTGTTATTAATTTTGAAATCTCATTTCATTTCATAGCATGATTATCAGTGGGCAGAGGTATGACTGATGAGATTAGGAAGGTCTTTGCCACAAAGACCTCCAAAATCATCAAAAGTACCCTTTGGAAGGTGAGGGACAAGGGCGAGCTCCCTCGTTGGATCCCTGAGGACCATTGGGACGGGATGGTCCAGAAGTGAGGCGGTGTCTTATTCCAGCAGGCGGGTGCTCGGAACAAGGCAAACAGAGTCGCTGATGCTGCAGGGACAGTTTACACTGGGGGTAGCATTTCAACCTTCGAGCACAAGAAAAGATTTGTAAGTATATTTATGTTAAACATTTCTATTATGATTGGTCTGACATGTTTAGGAACAATAATTTCAATGCTTGTTGTCCACTACAGGAGCTGAGGGAGCACCACAACCTTCCCTTTTTGAGGTCATGCAAATGACCAAGAAGAACAAAGCCGATGCATGGCTTAACCAAAAGACTACAGATCTAGCGGTATTAACTTTTAACTTACATAGGCTTATAATTTTCAAATTAGTTTACTAATCCTATCAGTATTTTTGAATTTACAGGAGGCGTATCAGGCTAGGAAGGCCGAGAAAGAGGCGGAGTTAGTGGCTTCGACTCCTGAGGGGGAGGTTCCTCCCACCCTGTCTTGTTCCGATGATAACCCCATCTACATGGAGGCTATTGGCGACGTGAACAAGAAAGGGAGGGTGTTCGGGTTGGGCAGCGTGGGCACATAGATCACGAGAAAGGGGAAGACCTTTTCCTCCTCTAGCCTTCCTGCGGATGTTGTTCAGGTCATTCAAAACCTAAATAATGAGCTACCGGAGGAGCGACGCCAGAGGCAGCTTTTGGAGGAGCAGGCCGAGGCGGACCAACGACGGGCCGAGGCGAACTGACGATGGGATGAGGAGGACCGATGACGGGCCGAGGCGGATCGACGACAGGCCGATGACAGGCCAAGGCGGGCCGACAATGGGCCACGAGGACCGACGACGGGCCAAGGAGCAGTACGCCGAGACTAGTTGATAGCTTGCTGTGCAGCAGTAGCTACTGATGCAGTTGACGGTGAGGCTCCATCCCCCTACTTCTGACTTTCCACCACCACTACTACATGATCCCCTTCCCCCATTATTTTAGTTTTTTTATGTTTCATTTTTTTGTATATTTAACGACACATTGTATTTTTGATGTTTATATTATATTTTATTCAGTATTTATTTTTGTCATTTTTTGTTTATTATTTTTATGTTATTCAATAGTTCTAGTTTAAAATTAAATGAACAAAACCTTTATTAATATTTGAAAAGCCAAAAAATTAATTTAAAAAAAAATAAAAATTATTATTAGCGACGGGTAGAAGTGGTTGCTGTTTACGCACCAATAGGGGTAATAAGTGGTCGCTGTGTACGTACCAATAGTGATGGTTGGTGACGTAGGCCATCGCTACAGGTGCTCCACAGTGACCACAAGACGCCGTCGCTAAGTGTGAAGTATCAGCGACGGGGTACCAGTGGTCGCTGGATACGTACCAATAGCGACCGCCCCCCATCACTACTAGGTGTCGCTGTGTACGTATCAATAGCGACCACAGAACACTGTAGTTGTATAGCCACCGCGTACTCCCGTCACTGATGCTTCACACTTAGTAACAGCATCTTATGGTCACTATGGAGCACCTGTAGCGACGGCCTACGTCACCAACACAGACACCACCTTAGTGACGGCGTTACGCCATCGACATATTAGCGACGACAGTATTTGCCATCGCGGTGGTGTCAGCGACTATGTATTTAGCGACGGTTGTGTTGCCATAATAAACTCCATCGCTGATAGTGTTAGCGACAGCAATAGCATAATTTAGCGACCGTATGTTTCCGTCCTTAACACGTTTTTTTAGTAGTGTTTTAAGGAATTTCGTCCTCAAAATTTAGATACAAGTATTCCCCGCTCAAACAGTTCTAGATATTGATCCCACATAACATCCCATTATTCAACATAAGGTAATTGTTACACTATTAAATATGCATCTAAACTCGTCCTCCTCGATTAGCAGATAAGGGACTGTAGAATCTTAGGGCTCCTCAGGGCTAGAAGACCATGTCAGAGAATTAATCCTTCTCAGTTGGGTGACAACATCTGTCCAACCTAGGTAAAGCTTAAGCTGGTTTGCCATAAGCTTTAAAAGCTCGATGTGCTTCACTAAAACCTAAACTTTTCTTTCATGATGGACTCAGCTTGATAAGTTCCCATAAGAGCTTTGGTTTAACGGCTTCCACATAATTCAATCTAAACTAGTATAATATTTTCTCTTCTTAAAGATTATAAAGTGCAGGATGCACAACAGTTACAGACCCTATATATTCAAGCTTAGACACATTAAAGGAAACCATTTCTTTTTCTCTCAATGTCCTCCTAAATGTCTAACTACAACTGGGTTGGCTTTAAAACAACTATGAACTTCCTCAATCCTATATCTCAGCTCCAGAAGTAGTATGTCTTAGAAACCGGACCTCGTTAGTCCAAAATTACATATCCTGACAATTTGCATACAGTGGTCTCTCTCTCTTGCAATACTTGCCAAACAAGATAAAATATTGTTCATGTTCTTGGAGAAGCTTCGGAATGGATCAACATATTATCAATAAAACCACAACAAATTCATTCAAATTAAAGTGGAAAATGTGATTCATGAAAATCGTTGGAATATTAACAACACCAAATGGCATAACAATCATATTCATAGTGTTCATATCGAGTCCTGAATGTCGTCTCTAGATTATCCTCGATTTCGACACGAATCCGATGACACTTAGATTTTAAAATCAATCTGGGAGAACGTGCACAAGCACCTTTTAACAAATTCAAGAGATCATCAATACGTAGTAAGGATATTTATTTTGATAGTCAGGTTACCCGACTATCTATAACCACACACATAACCACATAGAATTGTCCTTCTTGCCCACTGAAAACACTGAAGCACCCCAAGGTGAAACGCTCGGATAAATTAAATTAGTTTTCACGTAACTCATCAAACCGTTGTTTTGATTCAGCTAATTTTGATGGTAACATATGGGATGGTGCCTTAGAAAAAGGTTCAACACCAGAAACAAGATTTACGGTGAACTGAATCTAACATTGAGAAAGTAACCCAGGAATTCGTAAAAGCATCCAGAAACTTATACACAAGGGGTATGTTATAAATACCCGGAAAACTCTTGCCTCTCGAGGTAGAAAGTAACACTAAAAACTAAGAGATGCCACTTACATAAGCGTCATAAACACGACCCGTCGAAAAGATAATTTTCTTCTGATAACAGTCTATCATCACCCGATTGGTTGGCAACTAATCTTTGTCAAAAAAAATATCAAAATTTTTTGCTAGTAAGCAGGTCAAATCAATCTTAAACCTCACCAAGGATAAACACACATTCTCACATACTACTTTCGCGCCTAACCGGATATCAAAAATAGTGTCTTACGACTCTACCATATATAAATGTTTTTGGTATACGAAGGAACATTCATCTTCCCAATCTCACATGGCCTCGACTACCTGCATAACTACCTAAGGTAATCACTCTTAGTAGCTCATCACACCATAGCTAAGGCTGTGCGAGAATTAGGTGTCCAGCCTCATTACACACTCAAGGTTTCTCTAATCAAGTCTTATACTCTAATGTACTCAATTAATCATAGCATAACTTATCTATATTAGTTCATGTATAAACTCTACTCGAAAATGGTACTAGGAGAATCCAGGGTGGCTAGCCACTGATATTCTGTCCCAGTGCCTAATCCGGGTAAGGTTCAGAAACAATTACCCCGTCACCCTCCAGGTGTTCATGATATCACTTTCTAATTACCCATTTATCACAAGTTTTCAAGACTCTAAACAACCTCTACTTATCTAAAATTTGTATACCTTAATGGCATGGGAGGATTACCCCTTCATAAAATTTTCCTTATCAAAAACTGTTGGGGACCTATAGTTATAGCTTATTCTGAACACTAATGGCTCCCATTATGCCCCTCAATTAATTGAGTGTTAATCAACACCAAAATAATTACGATCTTCATGATTAACCTTAGTATCAAGGGGTATTTCCTTATATATCACACTCTCAAAATATTGATCAACTTATTAAACATTCAAAATCAAAATGCTTTAGTGTTTTATAGTCATAGGGAAATTCGGTTGCTTACGGCCAGCCATAAGATATACTTATGCACTTAAACAAGCGTACAAGATTAGAACATCCACAGCATTTATCAATTAATATATTAATCGACATTTAACAAGGTAATTTCCAACTAAAGCCGATCACAGAGGGGAATGCATTGCCATAGGGACCTGAAAGTGTTAGTCATACAAACTAATCATCCAGTAGCTTACTTCATGTCACAAGATAACATTCAAGTAATTTAATTGAACATCAATTTAATAAATTTCAGACTCCAAGCTATCATGATAAAATAATGTTAAATACCTGTCAATATATTTCACATCACCACATACAATTTAAGTAATTTAATCTAGTACTTAATCATATAATTTAATTAATTTAACTTAATGCTTAATCAGATAATGTATAGCTCCAAGCAATTTAATTCTATATCAGTTTAACTGACTCCAAAACCCAAATAGCATAATAATAATTTGACACAAAAAAGATCAGATTTCAATGGTCATCATTCTAGTTATTTTTATCAAAACACTCTGCATATCTTCACATAATTCTAAAGAATCTAATTTAGTGCTTAATTTAATTAAATTATACATTTAACTAATTTGGCCCATATACTAATTCAGTAGATTCCAATCTAAACAAACATAGTAACTGTATATATGTGGGTGTGTCTATATATATATATATATAAGTGCTAAACAATTAATTATCACTCTTAGTCATGCTATTGTGTAAGATATTGGCCCTGTTAAAAGAAAAAAATGCTCTGATACCACTCTATTAAATCCTAAAATATATAAAATATATTTTCTACACTCCTCATTAAGCAAGGAATTTTTTTTGTTTTTGTTTTCATTATTATTATATAGTTTTATGAACACATTGATTAATTAATTAATTAATTAATTTTTATACGTATCAAATTATCAATGCAATATCAAAGGGGAAATTACATGGGTCTGATTAATTTCTCTAGCTGGAGTTACGCATATAACATTAATAACATGTTAGACTAGCAAATTTAAATAAATACTCTAATGATCACATGATATGTTAAAAGCAATAAATTTGATTATGGCTGACCATGTACACCAGTACATATGCATATATCTATATATGTACTATATTATTATATCATTAAAGAAATACTAGAAAACAATAGATAAATACGTTACTATTATTATTGTTATTGTTGTTGTTATTATTATTATATTATTATTGATTTGCATTTTTTGAAGCTATTAAAATAATTAAACATCATAGCTGCAACATATGTATTATACTATGTCCATGAGACCTTGATTATTATTTCAACAAATTAAGTATAACCATATTTCTATCAAGTCACGTTTCCTAATACTATGGGGCCACCACCTGAACTTTGGGTGCATTGCAATGTAAGAGAGTAACAGCTTGTGCTTTGTGATGAGGGAGTAAGAAGCCAGCGTTCCAGCACCAACAGGGAAATGACAACGTGCGACAAGTGGGTTTTCTTATGACAACAATTTCAATTCAAATTGTCAAGGTAATTGAGATAACAATTGCTACATATTTATTTGGCCATTCTATGAATAACTAACAGAACCTTGAGGCCCCTAAAGGATTTCAAAGGCAATTCAGAGTGAGGAGTGCATGGGCGTGAGGGGCGCCACATGCAGCGGTTGTACGTGCAAGAAGCTGGGCCAGTCACGTGTGCACATTGACAGGGTCAGGTATGGAAAGATTTAGCAAAAATGCACAACAATTCTGCTACTTAAAACCTGAAATCTGGGTATTAAAACAGGGACATAGAGGTAGCACCACATATCAGAACCATTAATTCTAAGAACACCAGAATAGAACATACATTGTACTCATATTCATAGTAATTATATATTGATAACATGATTCAAGTAGATTTGAAGATAGAATAATTAAGAAATCATTAGCAACTAGGATTTAATTTGAGCATAACTTCATGACAGATCAAGAACTTCCAGAGCACATAAAAGTTAGAAGCCTTGAGGATATAACATCAACACTATTCAATATTTCAACTTAGCTCAATTGATTCCTCAAATTAAAGAAGAAAAACTTTCCTTAAGGAATTTGTACCTGATTTCTAAAACCCATCTATCCAATTTAACTAGCTGTATCAATATCCATCTTCCCACTACACAAATATATCATGACTACCTGATTTTTTATAAGATTTGAATTTATGAAATCTTGGAAAACATCAACATAACCTATCAATCACACTCTAGCCTTAGGCCAATCAACTGATAGTTTGATTTCCCCATTAAATTTAAGCATCCCGGTTACACAACACTTCCAGGCTCCCACTCAATACTAACATTAGCCTTAGACACAAATTTAATAAAACCAAAAATAGTTTCTAAAAGGGTAAAATCTCAAGTATATCACAGTGAATAAAAATCAAGTACTAAAGGATTAAAATGAATAACTCTTTGTAATGTCAATGAAGAATTTAAGGTTTTTAAAGTGGCAGGAACTATAATACACAAGTCACACAACTTTAACAACTAAGACTGAATCTGACCAGACTTCAAACACCATCAGTCCTACTACGACAATCAATAATAAATTTCATAGCTAAGATTAATTTTATCACATTCTAATTTAGTCCACTAATTAACTTTAAAACAAACACACTCAAATTCTATTGGCTTTAAACAACATCTAACATATTAAACAAGAGGAACAAATGATTCGAGCGTATTATGCTATATGATGCATTATATTTCATACAATTTCAGCAAATAATCTCAGTAAATATTATATTCACATCTCATGCTACATCCTACACCTTCCATGACATAATCAATTCTAGCTATTTCAAGAACCTGCCCATAGAACAGTTGTAACAGCAACTTAAAGATAAATTCAAGACCAGATCCATCATCTCATCACCTATCAAATACACTTATCACCACATTCTGCATGTATATATATAGCTCATCCCCAAGCTCATGAAGACCTTAAGTCATATATTATATTTATTACACATCATCAAGATACCTTATTAAAGTCTATGACTCCACTAGTCCTGGCATGTTCCTAACCCTATAGTTTAAGAAAAATAATGCCATGTTTGGTGACAGAAAAGTAAAAGGGTGCCCCGCTCAGCCACTGGAAATTTAAAAGATGTCATGTTTGGCTCTAGGAAAGTAAAATGGTGCCCCACTCGGCAATTGAAAAGTAAAATGGTGTCCCGCTTGGCGATTGAAAATTTAAAAGATGCCATATTCGGTGACAGGAAAGTAAAATGGTGCCCCGCTAGACGACTAGAAAGTAAAATAGCGCCCCACTCGGTGACTGAAAATTTAAATAATGTCATGTTCAACGACACGAAAGTAAAATGGTGCCCCGCTTGGCGACTGGAAAGTAAAATAGTGCCCCGTTCGGCAACTGAAAATTTAAATGATGTCATGTTTGGTGACAGGAAAGTAAAATGGTGCCCCGCTCAGTGACTAAAAATTTCAAAGATGCCATGTTTGGCTCTAGGAAAGTAAAATGATGCCCCGCTTGGCACTGAAAATTTAAATGATGCCATGTTCGGCAACAGGAAAGTAAAAGGGTGCCCCACTCGGCGACTGGAAATTTAAAAGATGCCATGTTCGGCTCTAGGAAAGTAAATGATGCCATGCTCGGCAATTGAAAAGTAAAATGGTGCCCCGCTTGGCGATTGGAAATTTAAAGGATGCCATGTTTGATGATAGTAAATTAAAATGGTGTCCCGCTCGGCGACTGAAAATTTAAACGATGCGACATTCGGCGACATGAAATTAAAATAAAGTTTGAAATCCGGGGAGAAACCTTTAGAACTACAGTCTTTATAGATTTTAGGTTTATACTCATGGGTGAAATGGATAAACGAGGTGATTTTCTCTTCTGAGCATGTATGCAGCGCGGTCCTTGTGATGCTTGTCTGAGGTGCTAACAAATAACAAAAGCCTCTCACTCCCACGACTTTCCTTTTCTTTTTGTGAAAATAATTGTCATTGCCTTGTTTTATTTTGTTAAAACACATGTTTTGTCACATTAATGATGTATTTTTATGTTGATGTAGGTTTTGATAATGACACAACAAATGAAGGATCAAGATCAAGGATGAAATAATTATGTTTGATGAAGGAAAATTAATGAACTCCAAAGAGATGATTCAAGGCCTTTATAGAGGTCTAAAACAAGTGAAGAACAATCATCAAAGTGCCTAAGGACCAAAAGAACAAAAGCCATATGCAAGTACATGTCAAAAGGATAAAACAATATGCAAAAATGAAGGAACAGCATGATGAATCGATTCACCAAGCAGTTGAATCGATTCATGCGTTTAAGTTTGGCCCAGAACATGCAAAATGAATACTTGAATCGATTCCCTCATCAACTGAATCGATTCATGCGTTTAAATTGCACCCAGGATTTCATTTTACAAGATTGAATCGATTCCTCCCTACTTTGAATCGATTCATGCGCTAAAAATTACACAGAAACACTAAATGAATCGATTCTTTTGTGAAATGAATTGATTCATTCAGTTCAAATGGTTCTGGAACATTCAGTTAAAACGCGTTACAACCTGGAATCGTAAATTGGGAGCTTCAGATCGCATTTCATGAATAATGCTCCATTAAGCAGACAAAAGCAAGTCCCATTACGTAATTTATGGATCTAATGAATTCTTTAATTGCAAAGAAGCTACGCCTTGACACTATAAATAGGAGAAGAGTTGAAGGCATTAAGTACACCAAGCACTTGAAGCATTTCCATTTGCTTTCTTCCCCCTACATTCTCTTGCTCTTCTTCTTGCTCTCTTTATTCTTGATTGGCATATTTCTTGAAGTTATTTTTGAGAGTTAATATATGGGGAAATTATATTGTGTACTTAATTTGCATATCCTCTCCTTGAGAGTTATTACTTTGTGAAAACTTTAACTTGTATATCCACTCTATTGAGAGAGTTTCCTTGTACACTCAAACACCAAACATACTAGAATCTTTGGGTTGGGGTTTTCAACCTTGTAATTGTGAGATTGAGAGGTTGGGTGGGGTGCCCTTGTACTTGTGAGGATTGGATTCTTGAGTGTGGGACACTAGGAAGTCGCAATTGCTCAAAGTTGTATCTCTAACCTACAATAGTGGAAATCCTCTAAGTGGGTTGCTTAGAGGCGAGACGTACACCGGCGTGGTGGAACTCGTATATATCGGTTTACAAATCTCTCTTCCCTAAACTCATTTAATTTGTGCACTTAAGTTGCTTGCTTGATTTATTGTTTCATTAACTTGGACTAAGTGCATGTTATACTAAGTTGCAAATTATTTTGATTAACATTGTTGAACTTGACTTTTAGTAACACTCTTTTATTAATCTTTCTAAAAGTATCATAAATTGCTTTGTGGTTAATTTGATTCTATATCTTGATTATTACTTAGACCTTTTAAGTACTTATTATCTTGATTTGTGCATAATTTGTTATCACTTGCTATTAAGCTTATCATCTTCAATAAACATAGTAACTAAAGAATCAATTTCAAAAGCATTCAAAGTAAATTTTTTAATACTCAATTCACCCCCCTCCCCTCTTGAGTAATTGAGGCCACTTGGTTAACAAGTGGTATCAGAGCTTGACTCTTGGTAGATCAAGCTTAACGACTTCAAGAGAACAAATGGTCTCAACCTCATATAACATGTTTCCCGAGGGTGGTGCTACAAATCGACCTCCCGCTTTTAATGGTGAGGGTTACGCTTTTTGGAAAGCAAGAATGAAAATTTTTGTGCAATCAATCGACTTGAAAGTATGGAATGCTATTGAAAATGGTCCTTTTGTACCTATGCATACTGTTAATGATAAACAAATTGAAAAACCTATGGATGAGTGGACTAGTGAGGAAGAGAAGAAAGTACAATATAATTATAAAGCAAAAAATCTTATCACTTCAGCCCTAGGTCCCGATGAGTTCTTTAGAATAATTACATGTAATTCTGCTAAGGAAATGTGGGACACCCTTCAAGTAACTCATGAAGGAACGAATGATGTTAAGGATTCAAAAATTAGCACTTTAACTAGCCAATATGAAAGTTTTAGAATGAATCCAAATGAATCTATTCTAGAACTTCAAAAGAGATTTACTTTGATCATTAATCATCTTATTACTCTTGGCAAATCTTATACTAACAAGGAGCTTATCCACAAAGTTTTAAAAAGTCTTACTAGGGAATGGCAACCTCTTGTTACGGCCATTAAGCAGTCTCCCAACATAAATGAAATGTCTCTTGCCACTTTGTTTGGGAAACTACAAGAACAAGAACAAGAGTTAAAAGACTTAAAACAAGCGGAGGAAGAAGAAAAAGTCCTAAAGAAGAAAGGGCTAGCTCTCAAAGCTACCTCAATCATTGAAGAAGATTCCGAGAGTGAAGTTGATGAGGATGAAGAGCTAGGACTATTTGTGAAGCATTTTGGAAGGCTCATGAGAAACAAAAAATTCCAAAAGGGCTTCTCTTCTAAAGGTAAGAAATTCATTCCTAAAGAAAATTCTACTTCACCTACTTGTTTTGAATGTGGTAAGGAAGGACACTTCAAGATGGATTGTCCAAACCTAAAGAAGAAAAACAAAGACAAAAGAACTAAGAGAAGAGCATATATAGCATGGGATGAAAATGAGATAAGTAGCTCGGATGAATCAGAGAATGAAGAAGCCAACCTTTGCCTCATGGCCAATCACCAAGATGAAGAAGATGAGGTAAACTTTCATGACTTAGATAAGGATGAATTACTTGATGCCCTTGAAGATCTGTATGATAAATTTACAAAAGTCTCTAATAAGCTTAAATTATCTAGAAAAACAAGTGATACTCTAGAAATACATCTCATGGAAGTTTGTAAAGAAAATGAATCTTTAAAAGAAGAGTTAGAAAATATCCAAGCATGCTCTTAAGTTAAACCTTGTGAATTTGCTAAGAAATGTGATATGCTTGAAAAGAAAGTGTTAGACTTAAACATAACACTTGAAAAATTCACCAGCGGTAGAGATAACTTAAATGCACTTCTTGGAAAACAACGTTGTATGTTTAACAAAATGGGACTAGGTTATAATCAAGGATCACATGCTCACAAGAAGGATAAACATTACAAAAATTTCTTTGAGCCACCTAGTAAATCATCTACACCTTTTGAGAAATGTAATCATTGTGGTCTTAAAGGTCATAATTCTTATAATTGCAATGTTAGAAGATTAGGACCAAAAGTAGTGAGAAAAGTATGGGTTCCTAAGGGAACATTTTCACAAACTAACCTACAAGGACCCAACATAAAATGGGTACCAAGCTCTCTAACTTGAATTATTTTGTAGGTATGTTTTAAGGCAAGTAACACCCATTGGTACTTGGATAGTGGGTGTTCTAAACATATGACGGGAGATAAAGGTAAGTTTATATCACTTACTCCACGAAACAAAGGATTTGTTACTTATGGAGATAACACAAAGGGAAGAATACTTGGAATCGGAAATGTTGGTAAAAATTCTTCCACCTCTATAAATGATGTATTATATGTTGAAGGACTAAAACACAACTTGCTTAGTATTAGTCAATTATGTGATAAGGGCTATAAAATTATTTTTGAATCAAATGGTTGCATAATTGAAAATAAGCTAAACAAGGAAATAAAGTTCGTTGGTCAAAGAGTAGATAACATTTACATGATTAATCTAGATTGTCTTGCTTCAAATGATGTGCCATGCTTCATAACTAAAGAGGATGAATCATGGCTATGGCATAGAAGAATAATCATGCTTCATGTAGACCATTTAAATAAACTTGTTTCAAAAGATTTAGTTATTGGTTTACCAAAATTAAAATTTGAATATAAATTTTGTGACGCTTGTCAAAAAGGAAAACAAGTAAAGGCTTCTTTTCAAGCAAAAAATATTGTCTCAACAACTAGACCTTTACAACTTTTACATAACATGGATTTATTTGGACCTTCAAAAATCAAAAGTTTTGGTGGAAACTATTATGGTCTTGTGATTGTGGATGATTATTCTAGATATACATGGACATTATTTCTTACTCATAAACATGAAGCATATCATGCATTTAAGAAACTTGCCAAGATCATCCAAAATGAACAAAATTTAAAAATAGCATCCATTCAAACGGATCATGGGGGAGAATTTGAAAACCAATCTTTTGAAAAGTTTTGTGAAAAGTTTGGCATTGAACACAATTTCTCGGCTCCAAGAACTCCACAACAATGGAGTAGTTGAAAGAAAAAATCGATCTTTAACGGAGCTCGCAAGAACTATGTTAAATGAAAATAATATTTCAAAACACTTTTGGGCCGATGCGGTGAACACCGCTTGCCATGTTATGAATCGTTGCTTAATAAGGCCTATATTAAAGAAAACCCCCTATGAACTTTATAAAGGACGAAAACCAAATATTTCTTACTTTCACATTTTTGGATGCAAATGCTTTGTCTTAAATAATGGAAAGGAAAATCTTGGCAAATTTGATGCAAAATCTGATGAAGCAATTTTCTTAGGTTATTCATCTACAAGTAAAGCATATAGACTCTTTAACAAACGTACTTATACAATTGAAGAGTCCATACATGTTAAATTTGATGAACTTAACCAAAATCCTCCGAGAAAGGAAGTTGATGATCTTGTAGGTGCCTTCCAAGAAATGAACTTGGAAGACAAAGAAGAAGCCAACAATGAAGGAGCTACAACACAACTTGATAAACAACAAGATTGGGTAACCTTAAAGGACCATCCTTTGGACAAAATCATTGGAGAAATAATCAAAGGGGTAAGTACTCGAAATACCATTAGAAATGCATGCAATCACTTAGCTTTTGTATCTCAAATTAAACCCAAAAATATTGATGAAGCCATTATTGATGAACATTGGATGTTGGCCATGCAAGAAGAATTAAACCAATTTGAAAGAAATGAAGTTTGGGAACTTGTGCCAAGACCCAATGACCATCTAATAATAGGCACCAAATGGATTTTTAGAAATAAGTTAGATGAAAATGGCATAATAACAAGAAATAAAGCTAGACTAGTTGCAAAGGGATATAATCAAGAAGAGGGAATAGATTATGAAGAAACATATGCTCCCGTAGCTAGGTTAGAAGCCATTAGATTATTGGTAGCTTTTTCATGTTGTATGGATTTTAAACTTTATCAAATGGATGTCAAAAGCGCTTTTCTAAACGGCTTTATTCAAGAAGAAGTGTATGTAGATCAACCTCCTGGTTTTGAAAATCATAAATTTCCAAACCATGTCTTTAAATTGAGAAAAGCTTTATATGGTTTAAAATAAGCTCCAAGAGCTTGGTACGAAAGACTTAGTAAATTCCTTCTAGAAAATAATTTTGAAAGGGGAAAGGTTGATATTACACTATTTATAAAATGCAAAATGTGACACCCTAAAAATAGGGGTCAATTTTTCACAAGAACATACCTGGATCTATCAAAATCCACTCTCATATATGAAGATATGAGAGCTGGTCCCATGGCCAAGGAGAAAAAGGAAAGGAAGACAAAGGCAAATGAAATCTTCCACAGCGGAAAACAACAGCGCCTGAGCGATCCCACAAACAGCGTGCATTCGCTTAAGCGAGATCCGACTCCGCTTGAGCGAGACAACACAATTCGCTCGGGCGAACACACATTCGCTTAAGCGAAACTGAATACGAAAGCCTTCCCAAACAACATACTCGCTGGAGCGAGGAATCACTCGCTGAAGCGAGAAGCCACTCGCTGAAGCGAGAAGCCACTCGGCATTCAATCACTCGGGAAACTGAGACATTCATTCACTCGGTAAATGACAGGGCCCGCAAGCGCATGGGTTATGTCGCGTAATATAAAAGATTATCGTTCTCCACAGGGACTGTGTTCAAAGTACCAGCATATTGAAATTTAATTATCCACACAATTAATTTTTAAGATTTTTATAAAATAAAGCACAAATTAAAGTTGCACAGAATATGAATAAAAATAAAATTTACTTGACACTAAAAAAATCAGAGTTGAGAGTATCTTGGGATTTTGGGGGATTAAGTCTATTTTATGTTTAATGAATTTTAACTTTTCATAAATAAGAATCGAATTAAGTTTTCCAAGGCGAATTTTCCAAAAGCTAATTAATATGTTCCTCTCGGAATCCTATTAATGTACCTAACCTATGAAAAACGCTGCTTAATCCTCAGAAAGGCCCATTATCGTTTTATGAAAATCCCTTTTATTTCCTCAAAAGAATTTTGATTACTTTCACGGTTTCACCGAGGTCACAAAAAGCATTTCAAAAATCTTAGGTTTAGTTCAAAGCTTTCTGGTAAAAATAAATCTCTCGATTCTATTTATTACCTAAACTTACTAATATACCCGTAAGTATACAGTTTTATCATTTAGGTTCTTGTTAGGAATTACTAAAAGCATTAAGCATAATTGAACTAAATAGAAAACAGAAATTTATTTAATTCCAAGTTAAAATAACATTAAAATAAAATATTATCATACCCCCTTTATCCCAAGATAATTAATTTAGCTACTCATGAAATAATTTAAATTCATGTAAATAATGGAAAAATAAAACATACAAGACATGGTAAAAATAAAGACTTACGGGTTTCTCCAAAAGCTCAAAATAATTTACCACTTGTATTTCCTTGTTGCAATATTCTCCACCAATTACAAATTTAAATTCTCACTTTTATAGCCCTCACACTCTTACAAAATAAAAGAAAGAAAAGAAAATAGAAAGAAAGAGAAGAAAAACGAACAGAGAAAGAAAAATGGAAAAAGAAGAAAACTAAAGAGAGAAGGAGAGAAAGTAACGAAGAAAGAAAATAAATCTGATGGTAATTGATGGGAAGAGATGATTTATGGGAAGAGATGATTTATGGGAAGAGATGATTGATTTATGCTCCTGGTTGCTCTCCCTTTTATAGGCGAATGGATGAATGAATCCAGCTAAGGAAACACGTTAAAATTTGCAAGTGGGAGAAACTTTCGGTGCATGTGAATTCCAGCTGTGCCAACTTGTTTCCAATTTGCATATTTAATATTTCCAATAATTCGGTGCTTGGATTTTAGTGAAGATTGGTGCAGAATGATGAAATTCATAGTGGAAAAAATGTTATTTTCCCACAAATCCGAGTGAAAGCTTGCTGGACGGTGTTGGTGAGTGAACTGGACAGCGTGGAGAGGAGTTGCTGTTAGATGGAGATCTGGACGTTGTGGGCTGGACGGTGTTGAATTGATGAAAAGTCTGGGCGATCTTGAGAGGGTTACTGGGCGGTGTTATGTATTAGAAGAAGAAAGGGAGACGGTGTTGGGAAGTTGGGCGGTGTGTTGAGGTGAGGACGGTTGGGCGGTGTGTTGAGGTGAGGACGGTTGGGCGGTGTTGAGAATATTGGGAAGGAGAGGACGGTGTTGTGGATTAGGAAAGGAAAGGAGTCTGGGCGGAGTTGTGGATTAGGAGCCTGGGCGGTATTGGTTGGAGAGAAGAGCCTGGGCGGTGTTGGTTGATGGATTACTGGGCAGTGTTGGTTTAAGAGAAGTCTAGGCGGTATGGATGGAAAGGAAAGGTGAAGTGAGACGGTGTGTGGTATGGATTAGAAGGGGACAGCGGATAGAAGAGAGGAATGTGGGTCGGATTTCTGGATTGAGGACGGTGTAGAGAGTGATCCGATGTTTGGAGTTTGTGGAGTGTAGGTCGGTTTTGAAAGGAGAAGGGACGGTGTTGTGGCTTGAAGGAAAGTAAAAGGAGGCGGTGTTGATGGAGGTAGTGATCCGGTGTTGCATTTGTGAAGAATTAGGTCGGTGTTTGGAGGAGAACCGATTGGTGATGAAGCTGAATGAAAGGACGAGTGAAGACTTACTGAAGAGCATCTTCCATTCAGTCGGAATTGACTGCAGAAAGACTCGGAACCGTCTGAAACATTCAATCGGCTGTCTCTGAATTTGGACCACTCGGCTAAAGCTCTGCTCGGATTTTGCATTGGAATTCACTCGGACAAATTTATTTACTCATTCAAATGATAAAATCACATCTTCACTCGGAAGTCCGAGTTAATTTCCACTCGGATTTGACTTCACTTTCACTCAGAAACTTGGACTTTGAAGGACTGGAATCTGGCTGATGGAATTCTTCCATGTCCGAGCCTTGCTTTGCTCGAAAATGCATCTTTCTGACCCAACTTACTCGGAATTCCTTTCCTTGGAGACTTCTCACTCGGGCTCAGTGTGAAACTTGAGAGTCTGCCCGAGTGTGATTCATTTCCGGTCGGATTTTTCCTTCCTTGCTAAGAATTACTCGGAAATGCTTTGTTTTGCTTTAGAATGTCATTTTCTCTGAGTGAGACCACTTGGATTCCTCCAGCAGTGCAGTATTCCACTCGGATTTTCCTCCAGCAGTGTAGTATTCCACTCGGCAATGCTCTATTCTGAGTCCTTCCACTCGGATTTGGTCATTTCTGAGTTATCCCACTCGGATTTGGCCAGTTTGAGTCGGATTTCAGTGCTCTGAGTCAGATTTTTGCTTTCTGAGTCGGATTTCAGCTTTAAAAAGAGAATTCTTTCCACTTTGGGCTTGTTCTTCTTGTTTTTTTATCATTTTATGGTCTTTTTTCTCTTGTTTTTGACCCTTTATTACCTTAATTCCTGCAAAATAACATACCCAAGTAGACTAGAGTGGAAAGAAAGCAAAAATTGCAATAAATAAAGGAAATACAGTGGATAATGACTAAAATCCTAAGCAAACTAGATTTAATTTATTATATTATAAAGCATTTATCAAAATACCCCAAACCAAAACATTGCTTGTCCTCAAGCAATCACCATACAAGATAAAATACAGAAAACACTAAACTTAATAACTTATGGAATCCAAAACAGAGAAACAGATTTATTCAAATGCCAGTTTTATTTTTCTTATGTGAATCAATTTTCAATGTCAAGACTTGAGATACTCTTCTCACAATTTTCACTCAAGTGTTTAAATGTTTGTGTATCTCTCAAATCATCATAGTCAAAAAATATTACCATAAGCTTGTTAATAAACCAGAAACTCCACAGTTTAGATAGAAAATATGTCAAAGTCTAAAGGTCTTTCAAAGGTTGTAACGTGGCCTTGGGTTGTATTGTCAAGGTAGGAAATTCAAGAAAAATAAAATACAAAAGGGCTTTAATAGTCATGAATGATTCAAATTATCATCATAAATTTAACAGAGCAAATTTTTGAATTTTTATGGACTTTTTGGAATTCATTCAATATCATCCTTTTGATTTTCTTTTTCTTTTTCTTGCTTTTCTTTGCATCCAATACCATATTTTTCTTAAGTCCTTTTTTATTTCTTTGCTCCACTAAATTTCCAACTTTTTCACCATTTAAGAGAATATTAGTCAATGAAAGGTTTCAAGGAAAAATTTTCGCTTTTAGGCTCAAAAAGGGCAACTAGGGGTCAAACTATACAAAATTCTGAGGCTTAAGAATAAGACCTAATTGTGCCTTTATCATCCTAAGACATATAATCAAAAACCATTTTGAATCGGTTGAAAAACAAGTTCTAGAATATTAATGACTATGAGATTCACTCAATCAAGAAAATATGGGTTTTGAAAATTTGTTTGATAAATAACCCATTTTGGCTCAAGTCTAACCATGGAAAGTCTTTTCAAATAAAATTTTAATCACACATAAGGTTCATTTAAGCATTTATTTGGCATTTAAACAATAAATTTTGAAAATTTTACTCAAAATTTTGGGATCCTTAGATACTTTAGCTTTGTGTTTAAAGTAAATTTATCATGCAATAATGGTAAATTACAAGATTACAAACAAAATAAGGAAAACACACATGCATGAATAATATAACAATCACACAACGTAAACAAAACAGTTAAGTTAAACACACATGCAAAATAAAATAACAATCACACAACTTGTGTTCAAAGTAAATTTATCATGCAATCATGGTAAATTACAAGATTACACACATGCAAAATAAAATAACAATCACTCAACGTAAACAAAACAGTTAAGTTTTCTTACCTACCACCCCAAACCAGAATTTGACATTGTCCTCAATGTTAAAATGGATGATAAAAGGATAAGAAAACTTACCTGTAATAACCCCAAACCAGTATCTGACATAGTTATTTTTGTTTTTATTTTTTTGTTTTTATTTTTTATTTTTATTTTTTTTATTTTTTTTATTTTATTAAAGACATGGGGTTACCTCCCCACAAGTGCTAAGTTTTAAGTCTTCAGCCAGACTTTTCTAAACCAGCTTCAGATATACAATTCATACCTGAACACAGGTTTTAGTGGTCTGAATTCTACCTTAGGGATCAGTTCTCTTTTAGCCAAAAAATAACAGAAGTGTGTTTTTGAAATGCCTGAAAAGTCATAAGATAACACAGATTCAAGTGGATCAAGAGAGAGGTTTTGGATTGCGTCTTTCTCTACCACTTGGTCAATAAAATCTATTTCAAGCATAACAAAGTTAACAGGTATGTAAAAGTTTCCTACCTTGATAGAAATAACCTCTAAAATACCTGGATCCTGAAGCTTGGGCAGTACCTTCTTTTGGATCTGTGAATTGCTCTCCTCAATTACCGAATGAGATAGAGATTCATACAATTTCTTCTCTTCCTTAGCTTGTTCTTTAGTTATGCCAACCAGATCATCATAATGAGTACCACTCCTAAGAGTGATGTCCATGGTGTGGTTAGATGGTTCCACCTCAGGTTTTACAGAAAATGTTTCTGGTGTTCTCATAGAAAAAGAGGTCTGTTGGACAATTTGATTTTCCAAAATTTTGTTATGGGTGGCTAGAGAATCCACCTTTGAAGCTAAGGTTTTTATGGCATTTGAGAACTCTTCATTTTGTTTTTCTTGGGTGCTCACAAAATTTTCCATCAGTATTTCAAGTTTGGATTTTTGTGGAGGATAGTTTTGGAATACTGGTAAGCTTCTAAAATCACTGCTATGGTTATAGTTCCCAATAGCATCCAACTGATGAAATTCTTGTTCATGGTGGTTTAAGGATATTGCAAAATAGCAATTTATAGCAGCATGTCCTGAATCACCACAAATACAACAATAAAGGTCAGTAGCACCTGTTAAGAATTCCATAACAGACCAAGATCAAAGGTGATCTTTCAAAATAAAAATAAAAATAAATAACTAGAAATAAAACAAACTAAAAATAAAAATATTAACAAGTATGATCTAATCGAATTTCAATGTTGCCGATATTTGAGGGACAACAGTCCCCGGCAACGGCGCCAAAAACTTGACAGGGCCCGCAAGCGCACGGGTTATGTCGCGTAATATAAAAGATTATCGTTCTCCACAGGGACTGTGTTCAAAGTACCAGCATATTGAAATTTAATTATCCACACAATTAATTTTTAAGATTTTTATAAAATAAAGCACAAATTAAAGTTGCACAGAATATGAATAAAAATAAAATTTACTTGACACTAAAAAAATCAGAGTTGAGAGTATCTTGGGATTTTGGGGGATTAAGACTCTATTTTATGTTTAATGAATTTTAACTTTTCATAAATAAGAATCGAATTAAGTTTTCCAAGGCGAATTTTCCAAAAGCTAATTAATATGTTCCTCTCGGAATCCTATTAATGTACCTAACCTATGAAAAACGCTGCTTAATCCTCAGAAAGGCCCATTATCGTTTTATGAAAATCCCTTTTATTTCCTCAAAAGAATTTTGATTACTTTCACGGTTTCACCGAGGTCACAAAAAGCATTTCAAAAATCTTAGGTTTAGTTCAAAGCTTTCTGGTAAAAATAAATCTCTCGATTCTATTTATTACCTAAACTTACTAATATACCCGTAAGTATACAGTTTTATCATTTAGGTTCTTGTTAGGAATTACTAAAAGCATTAAGCATAATTGAACTAAATGGAAAACAGAAATTTATTTAATTCCAAGTTAAAATAACATTAAAATAAAATATTATCATACCCCCTTTATCCCAAGATAATTAATTTAGCTACTCATGAAATAATTTAAATTCATGTAAATAATGGAAAAATAAAACATACAAGACATGGTAAAAATAAAGACTTACGGGTTTCTCCAAAAGCTCAAAATAATTTACCACTTGTATTTCCTTGTTGCAATATTCTCCACCAATTACAAATTTAAATTCTCACTTTTATAGCCCTCACACTCTTACAAAATAAAAGAAAGAAAAGAAAATAGAAAGAAAGAGAAGAAAAACGAACAGAGAAAGAAAAATGGAAAAAGAAGAAAACTAAAGAGAGAAGGAGAGAAAGTAACGAAGAAAGAAAATAAATCTGATGGTAATTGATGGGAAGAGATGATTTATGGGAAGAGATGATTTATGGGAAGAGATGATTGATTTATGCTCCTGGTTGCTCTCCCTTTTATAGGCGAATGGATGAATGAATCCAGCTAAGGAAACACGTTAAAATTTGCAAGTGGGAGAAACTTTCGGTGCATGTGAATTCCAGCTGTGCCAACTTGTTTCCAATTTGCATATTTAATATTTCCAATAATTCGGTGCTTGGATTTTAGTGAAGATTGGTGCAGAATGATGAAATTCATAGTGGAAAAAATGTTATTTTCCCACAAATCCGAGTGAAAGCTTGCTGGACGGTGTTGGTGAGTGAACTGGACAGCGTGGAGAGGAGTTGCTGTTAGATGGAGATCTGGACGTTGTGGGCTGGACGGTGTTGAATTGATGAAAAGTCTGGGCGATCTTGAGAGGGTTACTGGGCGGTGTTATGTATTAGAAGAAGAAAGGGAGACGGTGTTGGGAAGTTGGGCGGTGTGTTGAGGTGAGGACGGTTGGGCGGTGTGTTGAGGTGAGGACGGTTGGGCGGTGTTGAGAATATTGGGAAGGAGAGGACGGTGTTGTGGATTAGGAAAGGAAAGGAGTCTGGGCGGAGTTGTGGATTAGGAGCCTGGGCGGTATTGGTTGGAGAGAAGAGCCTGGGCGGTGTTGGTTGATGGATTACTGGGCAGTGTTGGTTTAAGAGAAGTCTAGGCGGTATGGATGGAAAGGAAAGGTGAAGTGAGACGGTGTGTGGTATGGATTAGAAGGGGACAGCGGATAGAAGAGAGGAATGTGGGTCGGATTTCTGGATTGAGGACGGTGTAGAGAGTGATCCGATGTTTGGAGTTTGTGGAGTGTAGGTCGGTTTTGAAAGGAGAAGGGACGGTGTTGTGGCTTGAAGGAAAGTAAAAGGAGGCGGTGTTGATGGAGGTAGTGATCCGGTGTTGCATTTGTGAAGAATTAGGTCGGTGTTTGGAGGAGAACCGATTGGTGATGAAGCTGAATGAAAGGACGAGTGAAGACTTACTGAAGAGCATCTTCCATTCAGTCGGAATTGACTGCAGAAAGACTCGGAACCGTCTGAAACATTCACTCGGCTGTCTCTGAATTTGGACCACTCGGCTAAAGCTCTGCTCGGATTTTGCATTGGAATTCACTCGGACAAATTTATTTACTCATTCAAATGATAAAATCACATCTTCACTCGGAAGTCCGAGTTAATTTCCACTCGGATTTGACTTCACTTTCACTCAGAAACTTGGACTTTAAAGGACTGGAATCTGGCTGATGGAATTCTTCCATGTCCGAGCCTTGCTTTGCTCGAAAATGCATCTTTCTGACCCAACTTACTCGGAATTCCTTTCCTTGGAGACTTCTCACTCGGGCTCAGTGTGAAACTTGAGAGTCTGCCCGAGTGTGATTCATTTCCGGTCGGATTTTTCCTTCCTTGCTAAGAATTACTCGGAAATGCTTTGTTCTGCTTTAGAATGTCATTTTCTCTGAGTGAGACCACTTGGATTCCTCCAGCAGTGCAGTATTCCACTCGGATTTTCCTCCAGCAGTGCAGTATTCCACTCGGTAATGCTCTATTCTGAGTCCTTCCACTCGGATTTGGTCATTTCTGAGTTATCCCACTCGGATTTGGCCATTTTGAGTCGGATTTCAGTGCTCTGAGTCAGATTTTTGCTTTCTGAGTCGGATTTCAGCTTTAAAAAGAGAATTCTTTCCACTTTGGGCTTGTTCTTCTTGTTTCTTTATCATTTTATGGTCTTTTTTCTCTTGTTTTTGACCCTTTATTACCTTAATTCCTGCAAAATAACATACCCAAGTAGACTAGAGTGGAAAGAAAGCAAAAATTGCAATAAATAAAGGAAATACAGTGGATAATGACTAAAATCCTAAGCAAACTAGATTTAATTTATTATATTATAAAGCATTTATCAAAATACCCCAAACCAAAACATTGCTTGTCCTCAAGCAATCACCATACAAGATAAAATACAGAAAACACTAAACTTAATAACTTATGGAATCCAAAACAGAGAAACAGATTTATTCAAATGCCAGTTTTATTTTTCTTATGTGAATCAATTTTCAATGTCAAGACTTGAGATACTCTTCTCACAATTTTCACTCAAGTGTTTAAATGTTTGTGTATCTCTCAAATCATCATAGTCAAAAAATATTACCATAAGCTTGTTAATAAACCAGAAACTCCACAGTTTAGATAGAAAATATGTCAAAGTCTAAAGGTCTTTCAAAGGTTGTAACGTGGCCTTGGGTTGTATTGTCAAGGTAGGAAATTCAAGAAAAATAAAATACAAAAGGGCTTTAATAGTCATGAATGATTCAAATTATCATCATAAATTTAACAGAGCAAATTTTTGAATTTTTATGGACTTTTTGGAATTCATTCAATATCATCCTTTTGATTTTCTTTTTCTTTTTCTTGCTTTTCTTTGCATCCAATACCATATTTTTCTTAAGTCCTTTTTTATTTCTTTGCTCCACTAAATTTCCAACTTTTTCACCATTTAAGAGAATATTAGTCAATGAAAGGTTTCAAGGAAAAATTTTCGCTTTTAGGCTCAAAAAGGGCAACTAGGGGTCAAACTATACAAAATTCTGAGGCTTAAGAATAAGACCTAATTGTGCCTTTATCATCCTAAGACATATAATCAAAAACCATTTTGAATCGGTTGAAAAACAAGTTCTAGAATATTAATGACTATGAGATTCACTCAATCAAGAAAATATGGGTTTTGAAAATTTGTTTGATAAATAACCCATTTTGGCTCAAGTCTAACCATGGAAAGTCTTTTCAAATAAAATTTTAATCACACATAAGGTTCATTTAAGCATTTATTTGGCATTTAAACAATAAATTTTGAAAATTTTACTCAAAATTTTGGGATCCTTAGATACTTTAGCTTTGTGTTTAAAGTAAATTTATCATGCAATAATGGTAAATTACAAGATTACAAACAAAATAAGGAAAACACACATGCATGAATAATATAACAATCACACAACGTAAACAAAACAGTTAAGTTAAACACACATGCAAAATAAAATAACAATCACACAACTTGTGTTCAAAGTAAATTTATCATGCAATCATGGTAAATTACAAGATTACACACATGCAAAATAAAATAACAATCACTCAACGTAAACAAAACAGTTAAGTTTTCTTACCTACCACCCCAAACCAGAATTTGACATTGTCCTCAATGTTAAAATGGATGATAAAAGGATAAGAAAACTTACCTGTAATAACCCCAAACCAGTATCTGACATAGTTATTTTTGTTTTTATTTTTTTGTTTTTATTTTTTATTTTTATTTTTTTTATTTTTTTTATTTTATTAAAGACATGGGGTTACCTCCCCACAAGTGCTAAGTTTTAAGTCTTCAGCCAGACTTTTCTAAACCAGCTTCAGATATACAATTCATACCTGAACACAGGTTTTAGTGGTCTGAATTCTACCTTAGGGATCAGTTCTCTTTTAGCCAAAAAATAACAGAAGTGTGTTTTTGAAATGCCTGAAAAGTCATAAGATAACACAGATTCAAGTGGATCAAGAGAGAGGTTTTGGATTGCGTCTTTCTCTACCACTTGGTCAATAAAATCTATTTCAAGCATAACAAAGTTAACAGGTATGTAAAAGTTTCCTACCTTGATAGAAATAACCTCTAAAATACCTGGATCCTGAAGCTTGGGCAGTACCTTCTTTTGGATCTGTGAATTGCTCTCCTCAATTACCGAATGAGATAGAGATTCATACAATTTCTTCTCTTCCTTAGCTTGTTCTTTAGTTATGCCAACCAGATCATCATAATGAGTACCACTCCTAAGAGTGATGTCCATGGTGTGGTTAGATGGTTCTACCTCAGGTTTTACAGAAAATGTTTCTGGTGTTCTCATAGAAAAAGAGGTCTGTTGGACAATTTGATTTTCCAAAATTTTGTTATGGGTGGCTAGAGAATCCACCTTTGAAGCTAAGGTTTTTATGGCATTTGAGAACTCTTCATTTTGTTTTTCTTGGGTGCTCACAAAATTTTCCATCAGTATTTCAAGTTTGGATTTTTGTGGAGGATAGTTTTGGAATACTGGTAAGCTTCTAAAATCACTGCTATGGTTATAGTTCCCAATAGCATCCAACTGATGAAATTCTTGTTCATGGTGGTTTAAGGATATTGCAAAATAGCAATTTATAGCAGCATGTCCTGAATCACCACAAATACAACAATAAAGGTCAGTAGCACCTGTTAAGAATTCCATAACAGACCAAGATCAAAGGTGATCTTTCAAAATAAAAATAAAAATAAATAACTAGAAATAAAACAAACTAAAAATAAAAATATTAACAAGTATGATCTAATCGAATTTCAATGTTGCCGATATTTGAGGGACAACAGTCCCCGGCAACGGCGCCAAAAACTTGACAGGGCCCGCAAGCGCACGGGTTATGTCGCGTAATATAAAAGATTATCGTTCTCCACAGGGACTGTGTTCAAAGTACCAGCATATTGAAATTTAATTATCCACACAATTAATTTTTAAGATTTTTATAAAATAAAGCACAAATTAAAGTTGCACAGAATATGAATAAAAATAAAATTTACTTGACACTAAAAAAATCAGAGTTGAGAGTATCTTGGGATTTTGGGGGATTAAGACTCTATTTTATGTTTAATGAATTTTAACTTTTCATAAATAAGAATCGAATTAAGTTTTCCAAGGCGAATTTTCCAAAAGCTAATTAATATGTTCCTCTCGGAATCCTATTAATGTACCTAACCTATGAAAAACGCTGCTTAATCCTCAGAAAGGCCCATTATCGTTTTATGAAAATCCCTTTTATTTCCTCAAAAGAATTTTGATTACTTTCACGGTTTCACCGAGGTCACAAAAAGCATTTCAAAAATCTTAGGTTTAGTTCAAAGCTTTCTGGTAAAAATAAATCTCTCGATTCTATTTATTACCTAAACTTACTAATATACCCGTAAGTATACAGTTTTATCATTTAGGTTCTTGTTAGGAATTACTAAAAGCATTAAGCATAATTGAACTAAATGGAAAACAGAAATTTATTTAATTCCAAGTTAAAATAACATTAAAATAAAATATTATCATACCCCCTTTATCCCAAGATAATTAATTTAGCTACTCATGAAATAATTTAAATTCATGTAAATAATGGAAAAATAAAACATACAAGACATGGTAAAAATAAAGACTTACGGGTTTCTCCAAAAGCTCAAAATAATTTACCACTTGTATTTCCTTGTTGCAATATTCTCCACCAATTACAAATTTAAATTCTCCCTTTTACAGCCCTCACACTCTTACAAAATAAAAGAAAGAAAAGAAAATAGAAAGAAAGAGAAGAAAAACGAACAGAGAAAGAAAAATGGAAAAAGAAGAAAACTAAAGAGAGAAGGAGAGAAAGTAACGAAGAAAGAAAATAAATCTGATGGGAAGAGATGATTTATGGGAAGAGATGATTTATGGGAAGAGATGATTGATTTATGCTCCTGGTTGCTCTCCCTTTTATAGGCGAATGGATGAATGAATCCAGCTAAGGAAACGCGTTAAAATTTGCAAGTGGGAGAAACTTTCGGTGCATGTGAATTCCAGCTGTGCCAACTTGTTTCCAATTTGCATATTTAATATTTCCAATAATTCGGTGCTTGGATTTTAGTGAAGATTGGTGCAGAATGATGAAATTCATAGTGGAAAAAATGTTATTTTCCCACAAATCCGAGTGAAAGCTTGCTGGACGGTGTTGGTGAGTGAACTGGACAGCGTGGAGAGGAGTTGCTGTTAGATGGAGATCTGGACGTTGTGGGCTGGACGGTGTTGAATTGATGAAAAGTCTGGGCGGTCTTGAGAGGGTTACTGGGCGGTGTTATGTATTAGAAGAAGAAAGGGAGACGGTGTTGGGAAGTTGGGCGGTGTGTTAAGGTGAGGACGGTTGGGCGGTGTGTTGAGGTGAGGACGGTTGAGCGGTGTTGAGAATATTGGGAAGGAGAGGACGGTGTTGTGGATTAGGAAAGGAAAGGAGTCTGGGCGGAGTTGTGGATTAGGAGCCTGGGCGGTATTGGTTGGAGAGAAGAGCCTGGGCGGTGTTGGTTGATGGATTACTGGGCGGTGTTGGTTTGAGAGAAGTCTGGGCGGTATGGATGGAAAGGAAAGGTGAAGTGGGACGGTGTGTGGTATGGATTAGAAGGGGACAGCGGATAGAAGAGAGGAATGTGGGTCGGATTTCTGGATTGAGGACGGTGTAGAGAGTGATCCGATGTTTGGAGTTTGTGGAGTGTAGGTCGGTTTTGAAAGGAGAAGGGACGGTATTGTGGCTTGAAGGAAAGAAAAAGGAGGCGGTGTTGATGGAGGTAGTGATCCGGTGTTGCATTTGTGAAGAATTGGGTCGGTGTTTGGAGGAGAACCGATTGGTGATGAAGCTGAATGAAAGGACGAGTGAAGACTTACTGAAGAGCATCTTCCATTCAGTCGGAATTGACTGCAGAAAGACTCGAAACCGTCTGAAACATTCACTCGGCTGTCTCTGAATTTGGACCACTCGGCTAAAGCTCTGCTCGGATTTTGCATTGGAATTCACTCGGACAAATTTATTTACTCATTCAAATGATAAAATCACATCTTCACTCGGAAGTCCGAGTTAATTTCCACTCGGATTTGACTTCACTTTCACTCAGAGACTTGGACTTTGAAGGACTGGAATCTGGCTGATGGAATTCTTCCATGTCCGAGCCTTGCTTTGCTCGAAAATGCATCTTTCTGACCCAACTTACTCGGAATTCCTTTCCTTGGAGACTTCTCACTCGGGCTCAGTGTGAAACTTGAGAGTCTGCCCGAGTGTGATTCATTTCCGGTCGGATTTTTCCTTCCTTGCTAAGAATTACTCGGAAATGCTTTGTTCTGCTTTAGAATGTCATTTTCTCTGAGTGAGACCACTCGGATTCCTCCAGCAGTGCAGTATTCCACTCGGATTTTCCTCCAGCAGTGCAGTATTCCACTCGGCAATGCTCTATTCTGAGTCCTTCCACTCGGATTTGGTCATTTCTGAGTTATCCCACTCGGATTTGGCCAGTTTGAGTCGGATTTCAGTGCTCTGAGTCAGATTTTTGCTTTCTGAGTCGGATTTCAGCTTTAAAAAGAGAATTCTTTCCACTTTGGGCTTGTTCTTCTTGTTTCTTTATCATTTTATGGTCTTTTTTCTCTTGTTTTTGACCCTTTATTACCTTAATTCCTGCAAAATAACATACCCAAGTAGACTAGAGTGGAAAGAAAGCAAAAATTGCAATAAATAAAGGAAATACAGTGGATAATGACTAAAATCCTAAGCAAACTAGATTTAATTTATTATATTATAAAGCATTTATCAGTAAACGATCAGGTCCAGTCGGAATTCATGCCTAAGTCCTCTCGGAATTTAATGTCTTAGTCCACTCAGCATTATGGGGTTCCGTCACTCGGGAAACAACCCCAACACTCATACACCCCATAACTTAGTCGTTAAATTTTATACACCAAGGCACACACACAATCCACTCAGTAACTGAAGGTTATCCCACTCGGATTCCATAAACCCTCACTCGGAATATCTTCCAACCCAACACCACTCGGTATAATTCAACCTCGAGTCACTTGGTAAACATCAACCATTTAGCACTCGGTATATTGAACTTCATCACTCAGAGAATACATAGGCTTCCTCTCAGCCATAAATCACTCGGTTTAATCATTCTTAACCAACTCATCATCAGAGTGGTATTCCACTCGGTAACTAATATCATTGCCGACCAATACTCATTCGGCCATACACTCGGCATTCAAGCCTATTCTCACTCGGAGAATATATGGATCTTCCTTCACTCAGAAGGGATCTCCACAACCATACTCCACTCAGAATATTCCTCATTTCTCACACGGAGAATACCTTAACATCCATCACTAGGAAATAGCTTCCTAAACAATTCCACTCGGAATTGTCTGAACTCCTCAATACTTAGAGGAATTACCCAAGTAGTTCACTCGGATTCATTCCATAACTTAGCCATTCAAATTACATATTACCCTATCCACTCGGAATAGGTAACCATGTTCACTCGGAATACATGCGTAACTCCACTCGGATCATATATATATATATAAACACTTAGATTATTTCTTATCTGAGCCACCAACAACCCTTCCCTCGGAGAAGTTCACTCGAATTATACAAGATCATTCCCCACTCGGGGTTCACTATATATTTTTCACTCGGAATCCACAAAGGTTATTAATATACAGATGTGTCACACTCAGATAAAGGGTCACCTACACAAGACTCACTCGGAAAAACATCTAAGCCACTCATATTTCACTCTGGATTCATTAACTTAGAAATATTCATACATCATCATTTCCTAGTCGGTACGAAGCATCAAATCAACATAAATCACTTATATATATATATGCTCTAATTCCAAGTCTGACTACCACTACAGCAATACACTTCCACCGATTCATAACCATGTTATCAACATAACATATATATGTATATACTCATACGCATACACTCGGATACTTATTAACTTTATACTTTCCATTCACCAACACATTCAGTCGGCATGCATATAATACCATCACTCGAAGTATATATATATATTAACATGCACTCGGGTTTCCAATAACCCAACTTCAATACATATATAAAGTGTATTCATTATACAACATTAATATGAGCCGACCAAGATTTAACACATCAAAGACACTCGGTACATTACATTATGTACACAACCACATCAATAAACACCCAACACTCGGGTTTAAGACCACCACATCATCCAAACCGACCTGCATACACTGAAAAACGATGTAGGGGTGAGCATTACATATTAAATGACAGATATTGGCTCGGATTAATCATAGAATCCATAACATGCCATAACACATACATCAATCAGCTCAACATTCACTGCCATTCAAATATAAACAATCACAACCATCTTCAATCGGGTTTCTTACCCCTTCCACTCGGCTATAAAGCCTAATATCCTCATCAATAATATAATCCCTCAATCGGATTTCACCTCAAGTCTATCCCAAGACTATCTCAACAATATTCATACTCCGAGCCATACTCAAGGAGTCTGTCCGAGCCCAGCTCCAGGACTTAAATATATTCATCACATGTTGTCATCTGATTGCCGATCGGTATAAAAATCCAACGCATTCCAGTGGCGAATCGGATGCATATAGTTTCATTCACTCGGCGTTCAACGCCAATGCACTCGGTATTTCATCAAGCGTCTCATTCACGCTTAGTGCCCCAGGCACTGCCCGAGTCCAACCCGGGTCTTTCATCATATTCAACATTAGGACCATGTCCTCTTCACTCGGGATAATACCCTCGTGGCACCCCGCAAGGTGTTCATATTCAGTAACACAATAACACGTATGCGTATAAATTCGACTCATATTCATTCGATTGCCCACTCGGAAGTCTGCGTTCAACATTAATTTCATTCGGCAACTCAACAACAGTCAGATGACTCGGCTTATACCACATTCACTCGGCAATCCTATGCCATCCACTCGGATTATCATTTATTCACTCGGATTTATCCTCTATTCACTCGGATTTATCCTTTACAGTAAGCATTTCATGCTTTCCTCCATAAAGCCCACTCGGAATTCATCATAACAGTCCCCATACATGCATTTATCACAAGTATATGCATGAATAAGCATCATACGCATTTAATCATATTATCACAAATATAGGGACCAATAACCACCACACAATGCACTTAGCATTAACGTAACATGCGTCTCAAGCATCACAACATAATCATCATACATCATATGGACAAATAAGCATGCACCATGCAGCAACAAATAATCATACAACCGGGTTCAACTCAACAACAGCACACAATACATATCAAACACAACACAATACAATTATGTCACCCAGAAATCCGTCCATAAGCCATGCATTTGAGATGCAAAGCTCCCCTTACCTGGATGAAGCTTCCAAGAGTCATATGGACACTCGGCCCAGCCACGACAGCACTCTGCTCGGCTTTCTGAACGTGGGAAGAGCCACACAGCTTCCCTACCAACCAGCATCAGTCTTCATCCTTTCGCTCAAGCCACACATGTACTCGCTTGAGCGAAACGGGTCCAGTAACCATTTCTTCACTGGCTCGCTCAAGCGTGACCATTCTCGCTTAAGCGAGATACGTCCAGAAGCTCATCAACACTCCATGCTCCACTCTGCTCTGCCACCCAGTCAGTGGAGAAGCTTCCAAGCTCCACCCAACCATGACTTCTTCCTCGCAACGTCCCAACCTCAACACAGTGGGTCATCTTCCACAAACCAAGACACTCCATGCTACTGGCACAGGCTCCCAACCGAGCCATAAACAGCCTCATCAACAAGAGGAAGAAGAGGAGAAGAAGAAGGACCAGCAAGAAGGAGAACACCAGGGAATAGAGGAGGGACCTGAACCCAACCTCCAAAACACACAGCCACACGCAGTTTCACCATCACCATGCAGCTCCCCATCACCACGTAGTTCCACTCGGTTCTACACCATGCGTGAGTGGAAGAAGAGGATAAAAAGGAGGAAGAAGATGAAATAGAAGCTCCAACAAGTTCTAGAGAGAAGGAGGAGCACTTCTCTCATCAGGATATACACTTCCAAGGAATGAAGGGAGAGAGTGAGAAGAAAAACATGCAACCAAGGCCTTATCATCTCAGCCTCATCAGCATCCAATTCATCACAACATCCCACCCTTATTTAATGCAAGTCCATCAACATTTAATGCCAATTCTCTCAGCAATGATTACACAAACACCATGTGGACAAAGAGGGAGAGAAAACCGGACCCATTTGACCATCAAGGTACATGAGTCATCACTATGGGGACCACACAGAAAAAGAAAAGAGAAAAGGGAAACCGGGCCCTACAATGATCCAAGAGCACCAGTGGTCCCTCATTAATCAATTGCCTCGCCTGAGCGAATTTCATCCTTCAAGACCTTTCGCTCAGGCGGGTTCCATCCAGCAACTGATTCCTTTCGCCCTCGCTTGAGCGACCAACACTCAGAATCCATTTCTTCTCTCGCTCGCTCACGCTGATCCCTCATTCGCCTGGGCGAGATCGGGCCATAGCCCTTGTAATCAACAAGCGAGAATCCCTCTCGCTTGGGCGAGAAGTATCAGGACCTGGGCAGAAACGTGAGCTCTCAATATCACACATAACAAAATCCATTCAAAGCCTATTTAACTCAATTCCATTCTTCATATATCTTACAATAATCATTTAAAACTTGTCTCCAGTGTTCGTGCATAACAATTTCCATTCAACTCATATTCAACCATTTGCCATTCTCATCAATTACTCATTTTTATAAAATTCAGGGTGTTACAATTCTCCCCACCTTCAAGGAATTTCGTCCTCGAAATTCAATCATGAACCTACCTCAATAAACAACCTGGCATTCACTATATACCCAACAAATCATTTACATACTAACACTTTCCAAGTAGTTACTAACCACACAACAAGAAATTCCAAGACACCACACTCTTAACATCTTCCACTTGGAAGTGTCACCAATTGGCTCGGAAATCACCCACTCGGGTATCCACAATTCCACATCACTCAGCAACTCTTTCACTTGTCCATCATTTTAATACTTAACCACATACTCATCTATTCAGATTCAAATCCTCACCTTGCTCGGAGCAATCCAATAGACTCAAGCCATTCCCATAAGCAGCTACAGTCTCATTTGCTGACCTATGAACTATTGCATCCAACTTATAGGATGACGTCTCATTCCTATAGGGTCACAACAGTTGCATAGAGTCACTGCAAAATGCAAACTGCCACAATACCTATGGCATGTAGAATCATACTGGAATAGTATCCTCACAGTTATGTCACTCATACCGACCAAATTTACTCGGTTAACACCAATTTTCATGAAAATCAATGGCAGTTCTTACAATTTTATAAACAATACATCCGAATCAACATCATTCTTAGGCACCAACAATGATGCATCTCATGTCCTCAGTCAGCAAACATCAGTTATTATCACAGTAAAATGCATTTTATCAATAAATTTTCAACTCATTCAAGACATATTTCGAGTCCCTATACTTATTCTAGTGCAATCCTCATTATAACAATCATCAAATACTAACCACACTTACCATAAAATGGCACAATGGCAATCGGTTTCCAGTACAAACCGAATAAATACCTCTTATTTAATCTTATTTATTACAAAAATCATAGTCAATCAGCTAATTAATCCCCCAATTCGTCATTCATCATTAGCCATCAATTAATTAAAGCCTAAGGAATTCATCAAATTCTCTTAGATATACCACTCGGTTTTCAATGTGATTTTCAATCATAACAATAGGGTTTTACATTGGTAACTCTCTTCACTGAGCAAAACACAGTCCACCAGTCGGATATACAATCATCATAATATTATTTCCATTATCACCATATCCAGTACCAAGGTGTACTCGGATTTCATCCTTAAGACACTTCAAACCTCAACAATTTGTTATACCATTACTTGACTCAACAATCCACATGATCAATCAGATTCTCTGACTCAGAATTTCAAGGGTTACCAAATACCCCCACAACATCCAATTATCACCGAGTCAAAATCAACACAAAGTCTAGTTCTACAAGGTCTAACAGTGTAAGATCATACCGAATCCAATTGGATTACTACACCTTATGAGTCATAATTCAATCAACCACTCACTCGGTTTTTCAATCACAAAACCGAGACAGTACCCAAACTAACAGGTACATCACCATATCAATCCTCATAACATCCAACCACACATGATTATGCCCAACCAATTGGGTTACCACACTTTGTGGCCCAGTACTTAATCCAATCATCTACTCTGTTTTCACACTTCAAACCGAGATATAATTCCAACCAAGCAGGCATCAGGTTTTACATTCAATCACCTATCCCATATTAAAATCCTCACATCATGAGATTTCCCAACATCACTCACCCAGCCAACTTAGCATGTAAATTTGAATCCATTCACAATCATGACTCTGCCATGAATCATTAGCATGGCATACACCAGAATTTAAATCAATTAACACAGTCTTAATACTTGTAAGAACTTCACTATCATCAATTAATCCATCACTCGGTTTTAACGCATTAAAACCGAAACACAATTCCAATATAACATATACTTGATTTCACATTTGTACATTCATGATCGTATTCAAATTCTTGAATTAGGAATCTGCCATAAATCATCTTAATCATATATATATATATATTAATCCAGCAGAGTTCTCATGCCAAGGGTATAAATCATCATTTAAGAAATGGCACAGTCAAACATCCATAATCCGAATCCAACACACTAGGGAATTCCTTCATTAACATTTTCACATATTTCATTATTAAAGTATCACAATAGCATACCAGCCTCACGAATCGCAATTCATATCATAAATAAGCACAACATATACATAATTACTAACACTGTCACTTTGCCACTTATCCACAAGAGCATTCATAATTATTATCATCATTAATTCACTAAGGTCTCACTCAATACCTCCTCGCAAGGGGTTGTGTTTGAATATGTAAACAGGTCCAAGGATGTGCAAAGATTTTGATAATGACAAGCACTCTTGAAGAAACCTATGGAAAAACAAAGATATGGAAACAGGGACTAAGTAACAGCGAAGCTAATCGATTAGGTCACCTAAGCTAATCGATTAGGAGCTTTCTGTTTTGGAAGAAATTGCATCAGGATGAAATCTAATCGATTATGGAAGCTAAACAATCGATTAGGTACTCACTGGAATTAAGGTAATCGATTATACAATTGAGACTAATCGATTACAACAATTAGAAATGGAACTAAATGCATCAGGTATGATGGCTAATCGATTATGGAAGCCACACAATCGATTAGGAAGCCACTGGAATTTAAGGTAATCGATTGCAAGACATTCAAATCGATTATGCAGATGCGAAATCTAATTAAATGCATCAGGTACAAATGCTAATCGATTAGAGGAAGTGAAATAATCGATTAGTAAGTCTCTGACTTGAAGATAATCGATTACAACGCGAGGGTGTAATCGATTACGCTAGTGGAAAAACAGATTTAAGTGGGAAACCAGCTCATGTCTCCACCATTCTTCAAATTTCCACTAAGTGCAACGGCTATGATGAACTAGGGCACACCTCAACTGCTATCATGGCTCTATAAATGGAAGAAGAACACAAGCACAAACACACAACCAAGAAGCAACAAATCCTTAGCTCTATCTTGTGCTTTGTAAGCCTATTTCTTGTATCTTGAAATACATTTGTATATCCTCTCATCTTGAGAGTTAGAATTGCTCAGAGCTTTCATTTGTATATCTACTCTATTGAGAGAGTGTATTGATTGTAAACACAAACACCAAACACAAGTTGTTCACTCTAGGTTGAGTGGTTACAAAGGTTGAGGATTCAACCTTTGGGATATTGTGAGACTGAGAGATTGGGTGGGTTGCCCTTGTACTTGTGAGGATTGGGTTCTTGAGTGTGGGACACTAGGAAGCCGCAATTGCTCAAAGTTGTATCTCTAGTCTACAATAGTGGAAAATCCTCTAAGTGGGTTGCTTAGAGGCGAGACGTACACCGGATTGGGTGGAACTCGTTACATCGGTTTGCAAGCTTCTCTTCCTTACTCTTTTACTTTCATATACTGCATATTTGTTGATTGGTATTGTTTGGTTGAGAAAAACATACTTGAACTTGCTTAATTTGTTATACCTTAGATATTGCACACCAAGTGTTTGGTAAATTGTTTCAGCAATATTTCTCATTGTAGTGCATTGCTTGTTATCCACCATTCTATCTCACTTGCAAACTTGGTGATAAAAATCAGTTTCAAAGGTATTCCACTCAAAAGTTTTAAAACTCAATTCACCCCCCCTCTTGAGTATTGAGGCCACTTGAACAACAAGTGGTATCAGAGCTTGACTCTTGGTAGATCAAGCTTAACAGCTTCAAGAGATTAAATGGCCTCAAGTTCTCAAAATGTTTTTCCCGAGGGTGGTGCGATAAATAGACCTCCCGCTTTCAATGGGGAAGGGTATGCATTTTGGAAAGAAAGAATGAAAATCTTCATTCAATCAATTGACTTGAGAATATGGAATACCATTGAAAATGGTCCTTATATACCGATGCATACTATAGATAGCAAGAATGTTGAAAAACCTATAGATGAATGGACAAGCGAGGAAGAAAAGAAAGTCCAATATGGCTACAAGGCCAAAAATCTCATTACTATGTCTTTAGGACAAGATGAATTTTTTAGAATAATGACATGCCAAACTGCTAAAGAAATGTGGGATACTCTTCAAGTAACCCATGAAGGTACTAATGATGTAAAGGATTCCAAAATTAGTACCTTGACTAGCCAATATGAAAGCTTTAGGATAAATTCAGGAGAATCTATTGTAGATATGCAGAAAAGGTTTACACTTATTATCAACCATCTTATTACTCTCGGCAAAGTATATACTAACAAAGAGCTTGTGCACAAAATTTTGAAAAGTCTTAGCAGGGAATGGCAACCTCTTGTCACAGCAATAAAACAATCTCCTAGCATCAATGAAATGTCTCTTGCAACACTCTTTGGAAAATTGCAAGAACAAGAGCAAGAACTTAAAGCATTGAAGCTAGCCGAGGAAGAGGAGAAATCCACCAAGAAGAAAGGGTTAGCCCTCAAAGCCACCTCCATGCATGAAGAAGAATCATGCAGTGACTTAGATGAAGAAGAAGAATTTGGGCTATTCGTAAAAAGATTTGGAAGATTCATGAAGAACAAAAGGTTCCAAAAGAACTTTAAGCCCCAAGGTAAGAAACCTACCTCTAATGAAACTTCCTCTTCACCAAGTTGTTTCGAATGTGGCAAGGAAGGGCACTTCAAAGCCGATTGTCCAAACCTTAAAAAGAAGGGCAAGGACAAACAAAGAAGAAGAAGAGCCTATATTGCTTGGGATGAGAACGATGTGAGCAGCTCCGACGACTCAGAAAATGAGCAAGCCAATCTTTGCTTAATGGCAAATCATCAAGAAGAAGATAATGAGGTAAATCTTCTTGACTTAGATAAAAATGAGCTGTTAGATGCTTTTGAAGAATTATACGATAAATTTACAAAAGTCTCTAGTAGACTCAAAGCATCTAGAAAAACTAGTGATACCCTTGAAATGCATCTCATAGAAGTATGTAAAGAAAATGAGAGCTTAAAAGAAGAACTAGAAAAAGTTCAAACATGCTCTAAGGATAAACCATGTGATTTTGCAAAGAAGTGCATTGTGTTAGAAACCAAGGTTGAAGACCTAAATAGGACACTAGAGAAGTTCACTAATGGAAGAGATAATTTGAATATCCTACTTGGGCAACAAAAATGCATGTTTAGTAAAACCGGTTCAGGATATGACCAAGAACATAGTAATCATAAAATGGAGAAGCACTATAAAAACTTCTTTGCACCACCAAGCAAATCCTCCTCACCTTTTATGAAATGCAATCATTGTGGTTCCAAAGGACATAGTGCTTATAAGTGTAGTGTTAGGAAACTAGGACCAAAGGTCTTAAGAAAGGTGTGGGTTCCCAAAGGGACATTACCACAAACTAACCTTAAAGGACCCAACATAAAATGGGTACCTAGTTCTCTAAACTGATTTTGTTTTGTAGGTATGCTTCAAGGCAAGCAACGCCCATTGGTACTTGGATAGTGGGTGTTCAAAGCATATGACGGGAGACATAAGCAAATTTACATCATTCACTCCCAAACGAAAAGGAAGCGTCACCTATGGAGACAACACTAAAGGAAGAATCCTAGGCATTGGAAATATTGGTAAGAATTCTTCCACATCCATAAATGACGTATTGTATGTTGAAGGCCTCAAGCATAATCTACTTAGCATAAGTCAATTATGTGACAAAGGATATAGAGTCTTATTTGAATCCAATTGTTGCATAATTGAGAATAAGCTAAATAAAGAGGTCAAATTTGTTGGAAAAAGAATTGATAACATTTACATGATAGACGTGGATAGTTTGTCTACAAATGATGAACAATGCTTTATTTCAAAAGAGGATGAAACTTGGCTATGGCATAGAAGAATAGCTCATATACATGTAGACCACTTGAACAAGCTTGTTTCTAAAGATTTAGTAATTGGTTTACCAAAGCTTAAATTTGAAAATAGATTTTGTGATGCATGTCAAAAGGGAAAACAAGTAAAGGCATCTTTTCAATCCAAAAACATCGTTTCTACTCAAAAGCCTTTACAACTTTTGCACATGGACTTATTTGGACCATCCAAAATCAAAAGCTTTGGAGGTAATTACTATGGTCTAGTTATAGTAGATGACTATTCAAGATATACATGGACATTGTTTCTTGCTCATAAAAATGAAGCATATCATGCATTCAAGAAACTTGCAAAGATTATCCAAAATGAGCAAAATTCAAAAATTGCATCCATTAGAACGGATCATGGGGGAGAATTTGAAAATCAATTTTTTGAAAAGTTTTGCGAAAAACATGGTATTAATCACAACTTTTCAGCTCCTAGAACTCCACAACAAAATGGAGTAGTTGAAAGAAAGAATAGATCTTTAGTGGAGCTTGCTAGAACCATGCTAAATGAAAACAATATTGCAAAACATTTTTGGGCCGATGCGGTAAACACCGCGTGTTATGTGATGAATAGATGTTTGATAAGGCCTATTTTAAAGAAAACCCCCTATGAGCTTTACAAAGGTAGAAAACCCAACATTGCATATTTTCATATTTTTGGATGTAAATGTTTTGTGCTCAACAATGGAAAGGATAATCTAGGAAAGTTTGATGCAAAATCTGATGAGGCAATATTCCTAGGATATTCACAATCAGGTAAATCTTATAGAATTTTCAACAAACAAACAAATACTATTGAAGAGTCTATTCATGTTAAGTTTGATGAAAATAGCCATAACCCTCCGAGAAAGGAAGATGTTGATGATCTTGTAGGTACTTTTCAAGAAATAAACTTGCAAGACAAAGAAGAAGAAGTCAACAATGATGGAGGTGCAGTACAAATTGAGAGATAACAAGAATGGATAACTTTGAAGGATCATCCCTTAGACAAAGTCATAGGTGAAATGACTCAAGGTGTAAGTACTAGAAATGCTATTAGAAATACTTGTAATCACCTAGCATTTGTATCACAAATAGAACCCAAGAACATAGATGAGGCTATTATTGATGAACATTGGATGTTGGCCATGCAAGAAGAGCTAAATCAATTTGAAAGAAATGAAGTTTGGGAGCTTGTGCCAAGACCCAATGATCACCAAATAATAGGAACCAAATGGGTTTTTAGGAATAAATTGGATGAAAATGGAATAATTACTAGAAACAAAGCTAGGCTAGTAGCTAAAGGCTATAATCAAGAAGAAGGCATTGATTATGAAGAGACGTATGCACCCGTAGCTAGATTAGAAGCAATTAGACTACTATTAGCCTTCGCATGCTGTAGAGATTTCAAATTGTACCAAATGGATGTTAAAAGTGCTTTCTTGAATGGATACATTCAAGAGGAAGTATATGTTGATCAACCTCCAGGTTTTGAAAACCATCAATTTCCAAATCATGTTTTCAAATTAAAGAAAGCTTTGTATGGGTTGAAACAAGCTCCAAGAGCTTGGTACGAAAGGTTAAGCAAATTTCTTTTAGAAAATCATTTTGAAAGAGGGAAGGTTGATACAACTTTATTTATAAAGCACAAAAAGAATAACATACTATTGGTACAAATTTATGTTGATGATATAATTTTTGGTGCCACTAATAATTCAATGTGCAAAGAGTTTGCCAAGCTAATGCAGGAAGAATTTGAAATGTCCATGATGGGGGAACTCACTTTCTTCCTTGGACTACAAATCAAGCAAACCAATGAAGGCACATTCATAAACCAATCTAAGTACTGCAAAGAACTACTCAGAAAATTCAATATGGATAAAGCAAATGATATAGCCACACCCATGGGCACTTCATGCTATTTGGACAAGGATGAGAAAGGTAAGGATGTTGAACTCACAAAATACAGAGGTATGATAGGATCCTTACTTTACTTAACCGCTAGTAGACCGGATATCATGTTTGCTGTGTGTATGTGTGCTAGATACCAAGCTTGTCCTAAGGAATCTCATCTCACTGCAGTAAAAAGAATAATGAAATATCTAGTTGGGACTCAAGATGTTGGTTTATGGTACCCCAAAGGGGCTGAATGTACTTTAGTTGGTTACTCTGATTCGGACTTTGCAGGATGTAAGCTTGATAGGAAAAGTACTAGCGGAACATGTCACTTGCTTGGTAGTTCTCTTGTTTCTTGGCATAGCAAGAAACAAGTAAGTGTTGCGCTATCAACAGCTGAGGCAGAATATGTTGCAGCTGGTAGTTGCTGTGCTCAAACCCTTTGGATGAGACAACAACTTCTAGATTTTGGAATTGTATTAAACCATGTGCCTCTTAAATGCGATAATACAAGTGCCATTAACATCTCCAAGAATCCAGTGATGCACTCTAGAACTAAACACATTGAGATTAGGCATCACTTTATTAGAGATCATGTGTTAAAAGGGGATTGTGTACTTGAACATGTAGAAACTTCTAGGCAACTAGCTGATATTTTCACAAAACCCTTGGCTAGAGAACAATTCACTCACATAAGAAGAGAGTTAGGCATTCTTGATATGTCCAGTTGTGTTTGAATGATAGGATTTTTTTTGATAAGAACTATGTTGAATGGCATGATGCATGGTATATATCACATTTCATGATTGGCACTTTGCTGTATGAAAAATTTGAAGTTTGTGACTCAATAATCGATTACATGGCTACTCACAATCGATTACTATGCTTCTGTTTCCATTATAATCGATTAGTACTTACCTATAATCGATTACAAACATTCTGTTTCTAAGATAATCGATTATCATTGATCCACAATCGATTACAAAGTTTCTGTTTCAGGTTCAAAATGTTTCCTCTTCTTCATAATCGATTACCACATTGCTCCAAACGATTAGTACGATTCTGTTTCAAAACTAATCGATTACACTAAGCCTCTAATCGATTACCCCCTGTATGAAACGTTTGAAATTCCCCAGAAACAATGATCTAATCGATTACCACCTGTCTCGTAATCGATTAGCACGCGTTCTGAAGAGTCAAAACTGCAATTTCCTAGGCACACTCGAACCACTCCCTCTTAACTCACTTCACTCCTTTCTAAACTCTTTTTCCTCCTTTCTAAACCTAATTCTCACCTATAAATACCCCTTTCTTCATCTTCCCATCTCACACTACCTCCTTCCTCTCAAACCTCTCCAAAACTCTCTACCACTCCTCTCTATTCATCTTCCTCTTTGCTTTTTCAACCATGTCTACCTCTAGAAATGTCAAGAGAGCTAGGTCCTCTGCTGCTCAAGCCCATAACCCCCTTGACTTCTCAAGGTTCTTCTCTTCTCCTAGAGATCTTCAAAACTTCATGAAGAACTTTTCTGAAAAGGAGATTATGACCCCTCACTACACCATTGCCGACACATTTGACAACCCCACCCTAACCTTCACCCAAAGTCTTCACCACTACAACCTTTTTCCTTTCCTCTCCCTCAAAGAAGAAGAATACTATCCTGAACTCATGAGGGTATTCTACTGTAACCTCCGCCTTGTAAATGGAATGGTTGAATCCAAGGTAAAGAACACAACCATCAAGCTATCCAATGCCCAATTTGCGGAAATTTCCAAACTGCCTCTCAACAACGCTGACTTTGATGGAGGCGAACCTGAGGATGAATGGGGTTTTAATCCCATCACTGCCCGCCGCTCTTTGTGGAAACCGGATCCTCCCATGAGCAACCACAAGCTGGTAGGCCACTTGACCATGAACAACCGCCTGCTCCACTTTTTCTTGGTCAAGATGATTGTTCCCCATGGTGGGAACTATGCTCTGGTTGAAGAGGATGATGTCCTCCTAATGTGGGCAATGCTGAACCACAAGGAGATCAACTGGGTTCAGTTGATCAAGTTTCATATGCGCCATGCGAAGGATCAGCAAAAGCTCCCCTATGGTATCCTACTCACCAAAATTTTTAAATTCTGTGGAGTAGATTTGGCAGGGGAACTCTCTGAGAAAGTGCCCCCAAGAGCTTGCATTGGCACTTCCCACCTCAACAAAATGGGCATGGTCTGCATTGCTGGAATGTGGATTCTCAGGAGTGATCGAGAACATGGTGCCAATCCCTTTGCTGAACCTGCTGCTCCTCCTCCACCTCAACCACAAGCTGCACCATCAACCTCTTCATCTGCACCTCAAGCTGACCCATTTGCATCTCTCTACGCCCATCTTGACCGCCGCTTCGATCGCCTTGAAAACTCCCTTCAAGAGTTTTCAATGACCGAGCAGCAACATTTTGAGATGATGCAGCAGCGATATGAAGAGCTGGCTCACCAAATTGCAGAAATTCGCTTCTTCAACCCGGATAATTAGATCCTTAGTTATGCTTTTGTTTAGTTGTGCTTATGTCATTTCCTTTTGAATTATGAATAATTTTGCTTTATGTATTTCCCTTTTTCACATCAATAAAATTATCTCGTTTCAGTTCATATTATATCTCTTTCATTACTCGAATTATTTTTGATGATTACAAAGGGGGAGAAGAATATCTGTTCATATCTTGTTCAATTCTTGTTTAAAATATGGAGAAGAATATTAGGTGTTCATAGGTGTTCATATCTTGTTCAAATGTGTTAGATGCTCTGATATATAATACTCTGATATGTGTTCACATCTTGCTTATCTCTTGTTTAAAATTTGGATAAATATTATCTGTTTATTAAATTCCTTTTGATAGGGGGAGAGTTATAGATAAGATAGATAAGAGATAAAAGGAGATAAGACACTTGCTGCTGATTACTCTGATTTCTTTAAATTGGTCATCTGCTATTTGAAAAAGAGAAAATGTAGCAGAGTTGTTTTTGCAAAAAGATAAATTTAGAGATAAGTTTAAAATTGTTTAAACTAACAACCCTCAAGAGATGAACATAGTTGTCATCATCAAAAAGGGGGAGAATGTGTTTGAATATGTAAACAGGTCCAAGGATGTGCAAAGATTTTGATAATGACAAGCACTCTTGAAGAAACCTATGCAAAAACAAAGATATGGAAACAGGGACTAAGTAACAGCGAAGCTAATCGATTAGGTCACCTAAGCTAATCGATTAGGAGCTTTCTGTTTTGGAAGAAATTACATCAGGATGAAATCTAATCGATTATGGAAGCTAAATAATCGATTAGGTACTCACTGGAATTAAGGTAATCGATTATACAATTGAGACTAATCGATTACAACAATTAGAAATGGAACTAAATGCATCAGGTATGATGGCTAATCGATTATGGAAGCCACACAATCGATTAGGAAGCCACTGGAATTTAAGGTAATCGATTGCAAGACATTCAAATCGATTATGCAGATGTGAAATCTAATTAAATGCATCAGGTACAAATGCTAATCGATTAGAGGAAGTGAAATAATCGATTAGTGAGTCTCTGACTTGAAGATAATCGATTACAACGCGAGGGTGTAATCGATTACGCTAGTGGAAAAACAGATTTAAGTGGGAAACCAGCTCATGTCTCCACCATTCTTCAAATTTCCACTAAGTGCAACGGCTATGATGAACTAGGGCACACCTCAACTGCTATCATGGCTCTATAAATGGAAGAAGAACACAAGCACAAACACACAACCAAGAAGCAACAAATCCTTAGCTCTATCTTGTGCTTTGTAAGCCTATTTCTTGTATCTTGAAATACATTTGTATATCCTCTCATCTTGAGAGTTAGAATTACTCAGAGCTTTCATTTGTATATCTACTCTATTGAGAGAGTGTATTGATTGTAAACACAAACACCAAACACAAGTTGTTCACTCTAGGTTGAGTGGTTACAAAGGTTGAGGATTCAACCTTTGGGATATTGTGAGACTGAGAGATTGGGTGGGTTGCCCTTGTACTTGTGAGGATTGGGTTCTTGAGTGTGGGACACTAGGAAGCCGCAATTGCTCAAAGTTGTATCTCTAGTCTACAATAGTGGAAAATCCTCTAAGTGGGTTGCTTAGAGGCGAGACGTACACCGGATTGGGTGGAACTCGTTACATCGGTTTGCAAGCTTCTCTTCCTTACTCTTTTACTTTCATATACTGCATATTTGTTGATTGGTATTGTTTGGTTGAGAAAAACATACTTGAACTTGCTTAATTTGTTATACCTTAGATATTGCACACCAAGTGTTTGGTAAATTGTTTCAGCAATATTTCTCATTGTAGTGCATTGCTTGTTATCCACCATTCTATCTCACTTGCAAACTTGGTGATAAAAATCAGTTTCAAAGGTATTCCACTCAAAAGTTTTAAAACTCAATTCACTCCCCCTCTTGAGTATTGAGGCCACTTGAACAACAGGGGTTTCTCAACACTCGTGGTCATCCCATCTCAAATGCCATGGTCTTTAAACAAATGCATATGTCAACTGTGTAATGCATATGCAACGGATCCGATTTCATATCACGGGTGATCGCAACCACCATAATCAATCAATCATAATTATTGGTTTCCCGCCTCGCAAGGGGTACTCCCTCTGGCAACCTCGCAAGGTGCTTCCCGTGATCGCAACCACGTTCAATATTTCATATAGGTTTCCCTCCTCGCAAGGGGTACTCCCGCCTCATGATCGCAACCATGGGTATCATAGGTGCTCGCAAGCCCTTTATCATATCATCATCACATTGGTTTCCCACCTCGCAAGGGGTACTCCCTTCATAGAATCCCGCAGGATCTTTCATCATTGTGATCGCAACCACATAATACCAATGTTATGCCATGCCATGAATACAAGAGGCAATAATGCATATGTTCAACAACAACCTCGCAAGGATATCTCACCCTCTCAATCAGGGGTATATTATATAGTTTAGTTTTATCATCAATGGCATATAAATATTCACAAGGCCCCTCAAGGCACATCATTCAAATAATTGGCATTCAGTGGCCACAAACACCACTCATAACGATCCACACATGAATATCAAAGGCATAGCACACATAATAATATCAATCCACAAAAAAATCATTTGAGGTAGATTCACCATTCACATACTTGGCAATTATCATTGCCTTACACACATACAAGTCAACTACTTGTATCCACCGCTAGAATGTCATAATATTTCTTTTTATCTATCAATATCCTTATATATTTTCATTGGAGATTTCCAACCCAACACAAGAGTATCATAATAATTATCCATCAATCCATCTACATAAATCCTAGTCAATTAATCCGACTTCCACAAATATAAGGACACAACATTATGTCACTTTATTTCTCAAATCAACCTTCACAACAGTAGTATCTTTCACTACGGTCCCAGCAAAGCACATAGGCATACAGCCATACAAACTATGCATAGGCATGTATCAACCAATAAAATACCACCAGCAATAATGACAATTGATCATCATACATCCAAACGCTTACACTCGGTAAGCATACCTTGACCATGGACCTCTCTGTTTGCTCTGATACCACCTTGTGACACCCTAAAAATAGGGGTCAATTTTTCGCAAGAACATACCTGGATCTATCAAAATCCACTCTCATATATGAAGATATGAGAGCTGGTCCCATGGCCAAGGAGAAAAAGGAAAGGAAGACAAAGGCAAATGAAATCTTCCACAGCGGAAAACAACAGCGCCTGAGCGATCCCACAAACAGCGTGCATTCGCTCAAGCGAGATCCGACTCCGCTTGAGTGAGACAACACAATTCGCTCAGGCGAACACACATTCGCTTAAGCGAAACCGAATATGAAAGCCTTCCCAAACAACATACTCGCTGGAGCGAGGAATCACTCGCTGAAGCGAGAAGCCACTCGGCATTCAATCACTCGGGAAACGGAGACATTCATTCACTCAGTAAACGATCAGGTCCAGTCAGAATTCATGCCTAAGTCCTCTCGGAATTTAATGTCTTAGTCCACTCAGCATTATGGGGTTCCGTCACTCGGGAAACAACCCCAACACTCATACACCCCATAACTTAGTCGTTAAATTTTATACACCAAGGCACACACACAATCCACTCAGTAACTGAAGGTTATCCCACTCGGATTCCATAAACCCTCACTCGGAATATCTTCCAACCCAACACCACTCGGTATAATTCAACCTCGAGTCATTTGGTAAACATCAACCATTTAGCACTCGGTATATTGAACTCTATCACTCAGAGAATACATAGGCTTCCTCTCAGCCATAAATCACTCGGTTTAATCATTCTTAACCAACTCATCATCAGAGTGGTATTCCACTCGGTAACTAATATCATTGCCGACCAATACTCATTCGGCTATACACTCGGCATTCAAGCCTATTCTCACTCAGAGAATATATGGATCTTCCTTCACTCAGAAGGGATCTCCACAACCATACTCCACTCAGAATATTCCTCATTTCTCACACAGAGAATACCTTAACTTCCATCACTAGGAAATAGCTTCCTAAACAATTCCACTCGGAATTGTCTGAACTCCTCAATACTTAGAGGAATTACCCAAGTAGTTCACTCGGATTCATTCCATAACTTAGCCATTCAAATTACATATTACCCTATCCACTCGGAATAGGTAACCATGTTCACTCGGAATACATGCGTAACTCCACTCGGATCATATATATATATATATAAACACTTAGATTATTTCTTATCTGAGCCACCAACAACCCTTCCCTCGGAGAAGTTCACTCGAATTATACAAGATCATTCCCCACTCGGGGTTCACTATATATTTTTCACTCGGAATCCATAAAGGTTATTAATATACAGATGTGTCACACTCAGATAAAGGGTCACCTACACAAGACTCACTCGGAAAAACATCTAAGCCACTCATATTTCACTCCGGATTCATTAACTTAGAAATATTCATACATTATCATTTCCTAGTCGGTAGGAAGCATCAAATCAACATAAATCACTTATATATATATATATATATGCTCTAATTCCAAGTCTGACTACCACTACAGCAATACACTTCCACCGATTCATAACCATGTTATCAACATAACATATATATGTATATACTCATACGCATACACTCGGATACTTATTAACTTTATACTTTCCATTCACCAACACATTCAGTCGGCATGCATATAATACCATCACTCAAAGTATATATATATTAACATACACTCGGGTTTCCAATAACCCAACTTCAATACATATATAAAGTGTATTCATTATACAACATTAATATGAGCCGACCAAGATTTAACACATCAAAGACACTCGGTACATTACATTATGTACACAACCACATCAATAAACACCCAACACTCGGGTTTAAGACCACCACATCATCCAAACCGACCTGCATACACTGAAAAACGATGTAGGGGTGAGCATTACATATTAAATGACAGATATTGGCTCGGATTAATCATAGAATCCATAACATGCCATAACACATACATCAATCAGCTCAACATTCACTGCCATTCAAATATAAACAATCACAACCATCTTCAATCGGGTTTCTTACCCCTTCCACTCGGCTATAAAGCCTAATATCCTCATCAATAATATAATCCCTCAATCGGATTTCACCTCAAGTCTATCCCAAGACTATCTCAACAATATTCATACTCCGAGCCATACTCAAGGAGTCTGTCCGAGCCCAGCTCCAGGACTTAAATATATTCATCACATGTTGTCATCTGATTGCCGATCGGTATAAAAATCTAACGCATTCCAGTGGCGAATCGGATGCATACAGTTTCATTCACTCGGCGTTCAACACCAATGCACTCGGTATTTCATCAAGCGTCTCATTCACGCTTAGTGCCCCAGGCACTGCCCGAGTCCAACCCGGGTCTTTCATCATATTCAACATTAGGACCATGTCCTCTTCACTCGGGATAATACCCTCGTGGCACCCCGCAAGGTGTTCATATTCAGTAACACAATAACACGTATGTGTATAAATTCGACTCATATTCATTCGATTGCCCACTCGGAAGTCTACGTTCAACATTAATTTCATTCGGCAACTCAACAACAGTCAGATGACTCGGGTTATACCACATTCACTCGGCAATCCTATGCCATCCACTCGGATTATCATCTATTCACTCAGATTTATCCTCTATTCACTCAGATTTATCCTTTACAGTAAGCATTTCATGCTTTCTTCCATAAAGCCCACTCGGAATTCATCATAACAGTCCCCATACATGCATTTATCACAAGTATATGCATGAATAAGCATCATACGCATTTAATCATATTATCACAAATATAGGGACCAATAACCACCACACAATGCACTTAGCATCAACGTAACATGCGTCTCAAGCATCACAACATAATCATCATACATCATATGGACAAATAAGCATGCACCATGCAGCAACAAATAATCATACAACCGGGTTCAACTCAACAACAGCACACAATACATATCAAACACAACACAATACAATTATGTCACCCGGAAATCCGTCCATAAGCCATGCATTTGAGATGCAAAGCTCCCCTTACCTGGATGAAGCTTCCAAGAGTCACATGGACACTCGGCCCAGCCACGGCGGCACTCTGCTCGGCTTTCTGAATGTGGGAAGAGCCACACAGCTTCCCTGCCAACCAGCATCAGTCTTCAGCCTTTCGCTCAAGCCACACATGTACTCGCTTGAGCGAAACAGGTCCAGTGACCATTTCTTCACTGGCTCGCTCAAGCGTGACCATTCTCGCTTAAGCGAGATACGTCCAGAAGCTCATCAACACTCCATACTCCACTCTGCTCTGCCACCCAGTCAGTGGAGAAGCTTCCAAGCTCCACCCAACCATGACTTCTTCCTCGCAACCTCCCAACCTCAACATAGTGGGTCATCTTCCACAAACCAAGACACTTCATGCTGCTGGCACAGGCTCCCAACCGAGCCACAAACAGCCTCATCAACAAGAGGAAGAAGAGGAGAAGAAGAAGGACCAGCAAGAAGGAGAACACCAGGGAACAGAGGAGGGACCTGAACCCAACCTCCAAAACACACAGCCACACGCAGTTTCACCATCACCATGCAGCTCCTCATCACCACGTAGTTCCACTCGGTTCTACACCATGCATGAGTGGAAGAAGAGGATAAAAAGGAGGAAGAAGATGAAACAGAAGCTCCAACAAGTTCTAGAGAGAAGGAGGAGCACTTCTCTCATCAGGATATACACTTCCAAGGAATGAAGGGAGAGAGTGAGAAGAAAAACATGCAACCAAGGCCTTATCATCTCAGCCTCATCAGCATCCAATTCATCACAACATCCTACCCTCATTTAATGCAAGTCCATCAACATTTAATGCCAATTCTCTCAGTAATGATTACACAAACACCACGTGGAAAAAAAGGGAGAGAAAACCGGACCCATTTGACCATCAAGGTACATGAGTCATCACTATGGGGACCATACAGAAAAAGAAAAGAGAAAAGGGAAACCGGGCCCTACAATGATCCAAGAGCACCAGTGGTCCCTCATTAATCAATTGCCTCACCTGAGCGAATTTCATCCTTCAAGACCTTTCGCTCAGGCGGGTTCCATCCAGCAACTGATTCCTTTCGCCCTCGCTCGGGCGTCCCAAGCTCGCTTGAGCGACCAACACTCAGAATCTATTTCTTCTCTCACTCGCTCACGCTGATCCCTCATTCGCCTGGGCGAGATCGGGCCATAGCCCTTGTAATCAACACAAAGGATTCTCGCTTGAGCGAGAATCCCTCTCGCTTGGGCGAGAAGTATCAGGACCTGGGCAGAAACGTGAGCTCTCAATATCACACATAACAAAATCCATTCAAAGCCAATTTAACTCAATTCCATCCTTCATATATCTTACAATAATCATTTAAAACTTGTCTCCAGTGTTCGTGCACAACAATTTCCATTCAACTCATATTCAACCATTTGCCATTCTCATCAATTACTCATTTTTATAAAATTCGGGGTGTTACACAAAAATAATGACATTCTTTTGGTACAAGTTTATGTTGATGATATAGTATTTGGTGCTACTAATGAAAATCTTTGTCAAGAGTTTGCCAAGATTATGCAAGATGAGTTTGAAATGTCCATGATGGGAGAACTCACCTTCTTCCTTGGATTACAAATAAAACAAACAAGTGAAGGAACGTTCATTAGTCAAACAAAGTATTGTAAAGAACTACTCAAAAGGTTTGAAATGGAAAAGGCAAACAAAATAGCAACACCCATGAGTACATCTTGCTATTTAGACAAAGATGAGAAGGGTAAGGACGTTGAAATAACTAAATACTGAGGTATGATTGGTTCCTTACTCTATTTGACAGCTAGTAGGCCTGATATTATGTTTGCGGTATGCATGTGTGCTAGATATCAAGCATGTCCTAAAGAATCACATCTCACTGCCGTAAAAAGAATTTTGAAATATCTTGTGGGTACTCAAAATGTTGGTTTATGGTATCCCAAAGGCGTTGAATGTAATCTTTTAGGATATTTCGATTCTGACTTTGCGGGTTGTAAACTTGATAGAAAAAGTACTAGTGGCACATGTCATTTACTTGGTAGTTCCCTTGTTTCTTGGCATAGCAAGAAGCAAGCAAGTGTTGCATTATCGACGGCTGAGGCAGAATATGTAGCAGCCGGTAGTTGTTATGCTCAAATTCTTTGGATGAGATAACAACTTCTTGACTTTGGTGTTGTTTTAATCAAAGTACCTATTAAATGTGACAACACTAGTGCTATAAATATCTCTAAGAATCCGGTCATGCATTCTAGGACCAAACACATTGAAATAAGACATCACTTCATTAGAGACCATGTTTTGAAAGGAGATTGTGTACTTGAATATGTTGAAACTTCAAAACAATTGGCGGACATTTTTACAAAACCCCTTCCAAAAGACCAATTTATAAATATTAGAAGGGAATTAGGAATTCTGGAAATTGCCTAATTGACTTATTTTATCATACTTTCTTACTCTTTGAACATATTTTTGCAAATCTTTAACTCATCTTTTCCATAAAATTTTCATTTCCTTGAACATAATGCCTTATTTTGTGATATACATACAATTTTTGAAGAAAATTTATACTCACAAATACAATAATCAAATCACTTGTCTTATTTAAGACCCCATGGAGTCCCCATTTATTTAAACATATATTGACACAAAGATAATCTCCTACATACCACATGGATCTCAAAAATAAATGGCAAATGACCTTTTAATTTTCTTGACTTTCTTGTGCAATAAAATCATTGGCAAATTGCAAAATTTTAAACCTATATAACCTCTAACTTTACTTATCCAAAAGAAGAAGAAAACATCATTATGATTGCTTACATGCTTCAAATTACTCTATGATATATGTTGCATGTTTTAGGGGGAGTTTTATATGGAAATGATATCTATCTCTACAAAATGTATGCTTTTTAAAGTGTTATATATATTCTTAAATGTTTTTGATGATGCCAAAGGGGGAGAAAATAAAGATATATATTCTAAGTGGCATAAAATATCTTACAAAGGGGGAGAGAATATCATGATGTAATAATGGTATCTATTAAATGATTAAGGGGGAGATAAATTCTAAAAATTAACATCTCTATCTATCCTTGTTGATAATGCATGATTAAGGGGGAGCCTTACTATATTTCTTTACAACAAGTGATATTAAATTACATGAGTAAATGACAAAGTGGTATTCAATTATATGTATAACATGTAATATCAAATTATATGTGTAAGGGATAGTCATTTATGCCATGTGCTTGAATTGCTATAAGACTAACACCCCAAGAGACAAACATTTGTTGTCATCATCAAAAAGGGGGAGAATGTATTTTTTATGTTGATGTAGGTTTTGATAATGACACAACAAATGAAGGATCAAGATCAAGGATGAAATAATTATGTTTGATGAAGGAAAATTAATGAACTCCAAAGAGATGATTCAAGGCCTTTATAGAGGTCTAAAACAAGTGAAGAACAATCATCAAAGTGCCTAAGGACCAAAAGAACAAAAGCCATATGCAAGTACATGTCAAAAGGATAAAACAATATGCAAAAATGAAGGAACAACATGATGAATCGATTCACCAAGCAGTTGAATCGATTCATGCGTTTAAGTTTGGCCCAGAACATGAAAAATGAATACTTGAATCGATTCCCTCATCAACTGAATCGATTCATGCGTTTAAATTGCACCCAGGATTTCATTTTACAAGATTGAATCGATTCCTCCCTACTTTGAATTGATTCATGCGCTAAAAATTGCACAGAAACACTAAATGAATTGATTCTTTTGTGAAATGAATTGATTCATTCAGTTCAAATGGTTCTGGAACATTCAGTTAAAACGCGTTACAACCTGGAATCGCAAATTAGGAGCCTCAGATCGCATTTCATGAATAATGCTCCATTAAGCAGACAAAAGCAAGTCCCATTACGCAATTTATGGATCTAATGAATTCTTTAATTGCAAAGAAGCTACGCCTTGACACTATAAATAGGAGAAGAGTTGAAGGCATTAAGTACACCAAGCACTTGAAGTATTTCCATTTGCTTTCTTCCCCCTCCATTCTCTTGCTCTTCTTCTTGCTCTTTTTATTCTTGATTGGCATATTTCTTGAAGTTATTTTTGAGAGTTAATGTGTGGGGAAATTATATTGTGTACTTAATTTGCATATCCTCTCCTTGAGAGTTATTACTTTGTAAAAACTTTAACTTGTATATCCACTCTATTGAGAGAGTTTCCTTGTACACTCAAACACCAAACATACTAGAATCTTTGGGTTGGGGTTTTCAACCTTGTAATTGTGAGATTGAGAGATTGGGTGGGGTGCCCTTGTACTTGTGAGGATTGGATTATTGAGTGTGGGACACTAGGAAGTCGCAATTGCTCAAAGTTGTATCTCTAATCTATAATAGTGGAAATCCTCTAAGTGGGTTGCTTAGAGGCGAGACGTACACCGGCGTGGTGGAACTCGTATATATCGGTTTGCAAATCTCTCTTCCCTAAACTCATTTAATTTGTGCACTTAAGTTGTTTGCTTGATTTATTGTTTCATTAACTTGGACTAAGTGCATGTTATACTAAGTTGCAAACTATTTTGATTAACATTGTTGAACTTGACTTTTAGTAACACTCTTTTATTAATCTTTCTAAAAGTCTCATAAATTGCTTTGTGGTTAATTTGATTCTATATCTTGATTATTACTTAGACCTTTTAAGTACTTATTATCTTGATTTGTGCATAATTTGTTATCACTTGCTATTAAGCTTATCATCTTCAATAAACATAGTAACTAAAGAATCAATTTCAAAAGCATTCAAAGTAAATTTTTTAATACTCAATTAACCCCCGCCCCCTCTTGAGTAATTGAGGCCACATGGTTAACAAATGAAACTCGTGTATAAATGTGTATTGAAAAGTTTGACCTTAATTTTTGCCTGAGCTGCCTTTTTAGGTTTTCGACTTATCAGGTTGCTCTAATTTTTGCCTAGGCTGTCCTTTCAAGTTTTCAACCTAGCAAGCTTTTCTTTTTTATGACTTATTTTTTTAATCAAGGTTGTGTCCTTCACAACAAAAAGGTTTAAGCTGGTTATACTGAAACCAAGCCTGTTTGGCCTCCTTTGATTTAGTTTCATCCTTTGGGGACCGATGTCACTTCAAATAGGAAACTTTGGTCTCAATGAGAGGGGACCATTCCAAGTCTTCTTCTTGGCTTTTGTTTTTTTCCCTTTTGTCCTTTTCTTGATTTTTCATTTGTTATTTTTTCTTTATTTTTGACCTTCAAATGATCCCCTTAGTACTTTTGTTTTGCTATAGCTGCTTTATTTGCCCTTAGCCAATGTGGCGAAGAACTATTATGCTAATGGTGTTATTAGCAATGGCTCAGCATGGTACGTTATTTCCTTGGTTACTTTAGCATTGGGAGTAGTTATACCCCCTTAAGGTTGGGGTGTTGATTACAGCAAGGATGAAACATTGTTTTTTGTTGTGTTCTTGGCTTGATGATATTTGTGCCCCATATAGATAGATGACAGCTTGCTCGATGATCTAGAAGTGACCAGATATGACAATATGAGCGCATCAGCTTGCCCCAATTGGTATGTACATAGGGTGCCAACCTTTATTTTTTTTGTTTTTTTTTTGTTTTTTTTGTTTGTTTGTTTTTTTATTCACTTTTTACAAAGCATCTCTTGATTGCGTCTGCATTTATGGGCATCAACAATTTATCCCTATCCATGTTGGTCAATATAGAAGCTTCCTTAAATGATAGATATGCCCCTGTTCATTTTAGGACCTGACAGTGTTGTCCTCCACATAGATTTCTATCACATCATGAAACAAGGTTACTATCGCCTTCTGATAAATTGCCCCAGTGTTTCCCAAACCAAAGGACATCAAAAACTTAATCAATTTCCTCATTGTTCATGACTCAGGGAAATGCTAATCTTAGCCTCTTCTTATCCTCTTCATTCCCCAAGTTGATGGTCTCAATTACCTCTTGATAGGGTTAAACTCCTCTAGGCTCTTGTTTCAATATCTTGGTTAATTCAGGTGAGGGACTATAGTCTTCCTTACCTTACTCGTCAACGCAATCAGATGAACACTCAAAGTCATGAAATGGGATCTGACCTTACCATTTTCAAGTGGATCATTTTTGGATTTATATTTAGGTGAATAGTTAAATGATGGATAAAGGGAAAGAGAACTGGTAAAGACTACAAAGAAAGAGATATTCAAATACGTATTTATTAATGAAATTTTAAAAATATGACAAACATGTTTCGCCTTATTGTGAAAAGAAAAAGGCTCCCAAGCCTTGAGCATGGCAACGAGAATACCAAGTCATTAAGGCGATTACAAATTATCTTGAATTAGAAGTTAAATTCGTGGAGAGCTTAACAGCTTCCCAGTTACAAAGTTCTGCAGCTGGGGAACACATAAAGCTTGTGGTATCACAAGAACCGTCTTTAATTACAGTCTCATAATCTGTCTCAACCATGAGTCTTGCTTAAGTTCTGTAAGGGTGTCTCCCCGTGATTTCTCCTTTTTTTTTGTTTTTGTTTTTTTTATTTTTATTTTTTGGTTTTTTTTGAAAAAATATGTTAATGAAAAAGTAAAGAAAAAGAAAGAGACAACAAAGAAAGAGAAAAAAAATAGTGATTAAAGCGATCATGAGCTTTGACGAGCATCGTTTCACCGTTCCTCAAAACGTCTCGTTCAAAAGTAATAGGTTAACCTAGTAGGATATTTGCCAAGTTCATATTACTTTCTAAGAAAGGAAAAGAAAAAAAATCAACTTGTGGGCTTGTCATCATTATTTCATAAAAATATTTTCCGTATCAAAGAATAAGTTACAGCCCTATCGGATCGTCTACCTTTTTTATATTATTTTTGGGAAACTTTGAATAAAAATTTATGATCCAAAGAGCCTATAACTTAAAGAGTGAAATTGAATGGGCTTGAGAACCATGTGCCCCATGTCGAATCATTGGGCTTTTTCTTTAAAAAAACATTTGTTAGGGAAGAAAAAAAACTTTTAATTTAAAAAGGAAAGGTAAAAGGAATGTTGCCCCTTGTGTACCCTAAACAAGGTTTTTCTGAAGGCCTCGTATTGGTTCTAAGGCTCCTCTAATAGTGTCTTCTCATATTGGGTGGCTATTTTAAATCACTAAAGGTCACTAAAGCTCAGACTCTACCCATGATGTTGACCACAACGGTAGGAAGTCTACCAGGTGCCGGCACCATGAGAAAGTCACACTCTAGCTGAGGCTCTCACGATGTCAGACAGAGACAAATGTCCCAAATGACATCGCTACACAACCTCCCCTAAACTTAATAGTTTATCCAGACCCCTAGGTGTAAGGTCCCACTCAAAATGTATGTGAAAAAGTGTAAGTGTAGTGTGTGAGGGGCATATATACATGTAATTTACCTTCCTTCACAAGAAACAAACACAGAGCAATACAAAAAAATCATCTACCCTAGGGTTCAATAACACAATAATATCATGTCCTCTACCCTAAGGTTCAATAATAACATATATCAACAAAACACATGGCATAAAACATAGACAAGAAGTTACATAGGATTATTCTAATTTACTCAAACAAATTAAACGGGCTTGACTCTCTAAAGTCCCTAGTGGAGTTGCCATCTATTGTGACCGGGATCGTGGAGGGACGCCGACCGTAAAAAGAAAACTTAGGTTCCCGAATTCCCTCCGGAAACCATGGAGTCGCCACCAATGTTTTTAAGGTAAAACATTGAAAAAACCATAACGTGAAGGTACTGGTCCTAAATTGAGATTTAAAGTTCGAGAGGCTAATTAAAAGTGGGGAAGGTATTAGCACCCCATACTGTCTGTTTTAAACGATTACCCTAAATTGTTTAAGTTTTAATAATCCTACTAATTTATAATTTAAACCTCTTAGAGATGTCTTATGGATTTGTTGTTGATTTAATAATTTTAAAATTATAAATTTTATGATTAACAGGACGTCTCGTCCAAATTAATCGAGTTGTCATTAAAATGTGTTATAATTTTATTTTCTAAGTTAATGGGATATATTTATTTTTTTAATTTGGGCCAGACAGGAATGATTATTCCTACTCCTACGTATTCCCCAAGCGTTAGGGGAAATCAGGGTAACATAGTTCTTTGATTTATTATGTTAAAAACGTTTGATTTATTATGCTAAAAACATAAAATAAGTTTAGAATGTTGAGATTTAGGAAAACGTGAATCAACAGGACGTCTTATCCAAATTGATCACAAATATTGTATAAAAAAGAGAACCTTGGTTTTATTAATTTTATTATATTTTTTAGAGATAAATGAAAATAGAAAACAAAGATAAAACTAAAATAAAATAAAAAGGTCAAGTAAGAGAATGAAAACAAGGAAAAAGATAGGTCTATGAAATAAATGATGGAGGAAGTAGAAGAGAAGAAAATAATAATAATGATAATAATAATAATAATAATAATAATAATAATAATAATAATAATAATAATAATAATAATAATAATAAATCAAAGCCTAAAAATAAAAATAAAAAAATAAATTAAAGCATAAGAAGAAAGAAACAAACAAAAAAACTTACCTTCTTTTTTCGAGCCAAAGAGAAAATTTTAAAGCCGCCTCCAGATTCAGTGGTGTTTCTTCTAAACTGAGACTCCCGTAGAAGAAACTAAATCTTTTCTAATATGGAAGATCGGTCAAGGCCGCAACCATATTTTATACTAAGAAATAGGCTATCTCCACTGCTCCCACTCCAGTCCCCTCCAAGTGTTACAAGGTGTTGCTTATATAATAACATAACAAGCGTAGCTCCCCTAAGAGTATTCGATGTGGGACTAAATAAAACTAACAATTTAGATTTTAGCAACTCCTAAGCCTAGAACTTTCAATGTGGGACTAAATCTCATCTATTTTCTTTTTCTCTTTCTTTTTCTCTTCCTTGCACTATTTTTTTTTATTTTTTACCCCATAAAAAAGAGTGTTCACATTTTTTTCTTAAAAATTAAATCCTATGTTAGATTGATTTTTTATCATTTTTTTTTTTGAAAATTTTAAATGGACCCGGACAAAATTGGGTAGCAACACTGTGACACCCTGAAAATAGGGGTCAATTTTTCGCGTTAAAACATACCTGGATCTATAAAATCCACTCTCATATATGAAGATATGAGAGCTGGTCCAATGACCATGAAGAAGAGGAAAGGAAGGCAAAGAGAAATTAAAACTGACCAAGAAGGCATACAGCGGAAGAATTAATAATTTTTCCTAAAATAATCATGAAGAGCCGGGCCAAATATTTAGAAAATACCTGGATCAATAATAAAAAGCCACTCCCATATATGAAGATATGAGAGCTGGCCCCATGGCCAAGAAGAAACAGACAGGGAAGGCAAGGGAATTAAAACCATTCACACGGAAGCACCGACAGCGCCTGAGCGAACCACAATACAGCGTGCACTCGCTCAAGCGAGATCCGACTCCGCTTGAGCGAGGCCGACCAACTCGCTCAGGCCAACACCAATCGCTTGGGCGAAACCGAATACGAAAGCCTTCCCAAACAACATACTCGCTGGAGCGAGATCTCACTCGCTAAAGCGAGAAGCCACACTCAGCTAATCCACCATTCGGTATCAAGACATCCATTCACTCGGTAATGACTTAGTCCACTCGGTATAAGGAAATTCCAAACACTCGGGAACTACCCCAACAATTGCCTCACTCGACAACCCATAACTTAGTCTCTCAATTTTCATCCACAGAGTCAACATAATGATCCACTCGGGAAATGAGGATTATCCCACTCGGATTCTATCAAACCACTCGGTATAATTCAACCTCGAGTCACTCAGAAAACATCAACCATTAGCACTCGGCATAACAGAACTCCCTTACTCAGAGAGTACATAGGCTTCCTCTCAGCCATAAATCACTCGGTTAACACTTATATTTCTCTTCACTCGGGGAAAATCACAACATCAAGTCACACTCGGACTCATTCCACACTTACACACTCAGAATACATATTACTTTATTCACTCGAGATAGGTAACCATGTTCACTCGGAATACATGCGTAACTTCACTCAGATTATATATATAAACACTTAGATTATTTCTTATCTGAGCCACCAACAACTCTTTCCTCGGAGAAGTTCACTCGAATTATACAAGATCATTCCCCACTCGGGGTTCACCATATATACTTCACTCAGAATCCACAAGAGCCATTAACACACATTAAGAGGCTCACACATGAGTTACCCTCGAATATGGAGTCCCATACATAAGACTCACTCGAAAAATCAACTAAGCCACATATATTCCACTCAGGATTCATCAACTTAGAGATATTCATACATCATCATTTCCTAGTCGGTAGGAAGCATCAAATCAACATAAATCACTTATATAAATTTATTCTCTAATTCCAAGTCCGACTACCAATTCAACAATACACTTCCACCGAGTCACAACCATGTTATCAACATAACATATATGTATATATATACACATACACTCGGATACGTATTATCTTTATACTTTCCATTCACCAACACATTCAGTCGGTATGCATATAATACCATCACTCGAAGTATATACATATATACATTAACATGCACTCGGGTTATTCAATCATCTTGTCATTATTCATTCAACATCAAGTCCTAGCCGTCCAACACATACAGCCCATGTAAAAACACATATATAGTATAGGCATACACTCGGATTCTATAACTCGGATTCCAATATAAACTTGTATTCATTATACAATGAGTTATATGAGCCGGCCAAGGCTTTAGTACATCAAATGTACTCGGAACATAATATTATATACACAGCCTTATCATAAACACCCAACACTCGGGTTTAGGCCCTTATACCATTCCAAACCGACCTGCAACACTGAAAAATGGTGTAGGGGTGAGCATTACATATTAAATGACAGATATTGGCTCGGATTAATCATAGAATCCATAACATGCCATAACATATACATCAATCAGCTCAACATTCACTGCCATTCAATATAAACAATCACAAACATCTTTAATCGGGTTTCTTACCCCTTCCACTCGGCTATAAAGCCTAATATCCTCATCAATAATATAATCCCTCAATCGGATTTCACCTTAAGTCTACCCCAAGGCTATATCAACAATATTCACACTCCGAGCCATGCTCAAGGAGTCTGTCCGAGCCCAGCTCCAGGACTGAAACATATTCATCACATGTTGTCATCTGATTGCCGATCAGTAATAGAAGTCCAACGCATTCCAGTGGCTAATCGGATGCATACGGTTTCATTCACTCGGCGTCCCACACCAATGCACTCGGCATTTCATCAAGCGTATCATTTCACGCTTAGTGCCCCAGGCACTGCCCCGAGTCCAACTCGAGGTCTTTCATCATATTTAACATTAGGACCCCGTCCTCTTCACTCGGGATTATACCCTTGTGGCACCCCGCAAGGTGTTCATATTCAATAACTCAATAACACGTATGCATATAAATTCAACTCATATTCATTCGATTGCCCACTCGGAAATCTGCGTTCAACATCATGTGCACTCGGTAATTCAACAACAATCAGATGACTCGACTTATACCACATTCACTCGGCAATTCTATGCCATTCACTCGGATTATCATCATCTACCATAAGCCTCACAAGTTATTTCATGGGATCCATTCGGCCTTAGCATTTCTAAGCCTCACACCATTTTATATATATAATTCCACTCGGAATCTAACACCAATAAACATCCCATGCTTTTACATAAAATATTCCACTCGGATTTATCCTTTATAGTAAGCATTTCATGCTTTCCTCTATAAAGCCCACTCGGCATTCATCATAACAGTCCCTATACATGCATTTATCACAAGTATATGCATGAACAAGCATCATACGCATTTAATCATACCATCACAAATATAGGGACCGATAACCACCACACAATGCACTCAGCATCAACGTAACATGCATCTCAAGTATCACAACATAATCATCATACATCATATGGACAAATAAGCATGCACCATACAGCAACAAATAATCGTACGTCCGGGTTCAACTCAACAACAACACATAATACACATCAAATGCAACACAATACAATCATATCACCCAGAAATCCGTCCATAAGCCATGCATTTGAGATGCAAAGCCCCCCTTACCTGGATGAAGCTTCTAAGAGTCACATGGACACTCGGCCTAGCCACAGCAGCACTCTGCTCGGCTTCCAACCATAGGAGAGTCAAACACAGCGTCCTTTGAAACAGCTCTCCCACCAAGTCAGTGGAGAAGTTTCCAAGCACCACCCAACCATGACTCCTTCTTCACAACGTCACAGCCTCAACACAGTGGACCATCTTCCACAAACCAAGGCACCCACACGCAGCTGCAGGCTCCCAACCGAGCCACAAACAACCCCATCAACAAGAGGAAGAAGAGGAGGAACCAACCTCCAAAACACAGCACCATGCTGCCCCATATGGTTACACACAGCCACGCTGTTCACCATCACCATGCAGCTCCACTCAAACTCAACACAGCGTTGAGTGGAGGAAGAAGAAGATGAAGGAGACGAAGGAGAAGAAGAGTCTCCAGAGAGTTTTTAGAGAGAAGGGAGAGCATTTCTCTCTCTTATAAGAACATACACCAAGCAAAATGGAGAGGATGAGGAGAGAAAACGTGAAGCTGAAGACTTATCTCCATGCAGCCAGCGTCTGCTCCCATTTCAATCAAGATTCCATCCTCATTAATGCAATCCCATCTGCATTTAATGCTAGTCCTTTTTAATCATTACCCCCCTCCAGCATTTAATACACTCCACGTGGACCAAGGAAGAGGGAGAAGGAGAGAACCGGCCCATTAACCACCAAAGGCATATATTATTATTATTATTAAAATTATTATCACTCAATAATTTGCCCAATTGGCAATTAATCCATTAATTAACCATTAATCCCATCAATCCATCACCTTAATCTGGAATTTATAATTAATTAAAAAAAATCCGGGATGTTACACTCTCCCCACCTTTAAGGAATTTCGTCCCCAAAATTCAACATGAACCGGTCACAATAATCACTCAGCATATCACCACTTACCACACATTGAGTACATATCAATGCTTTTCAAGCATTCACTGATTGGCCCACTCGGAATTCTGAAACATTAGCCTCACCACATTCCTACTCGGAAGTGTCTCAGTTCACTCGGAATATCACAACAATTCCACTCAGTACCACTCTTATCTTTGCTCGGAGCAGTCCAATAGACTCAAGCCATCTCCATAAGCAGCTACAGTCTCGCTTGCTGACCCATGAACTGCTGCATCCAACTTATAGGATGATGTCTCATTCCTATAGGGTCACAACAGTTGCATAGAGTCACAGCAAGTTACACACTGCCACAATACCTATGGCATGGAGAGTCTCTCGGAACAGCATCCTCACATCCTATTTCACTCATACCGACCCAAAATCACTCAAATAATACTAATCTGCATAAGAATTAATGGCAATTCCCACAATTTTATAAGCAATGTTCCCATACCAATATCATTACTACGCACCAACTAGGGTGCATCACAAGCCAACAGTCAGCAAATATTAATCATTCTCACAGTAAAATGCATATTACCAATGGTTTTTCGACTCATTCAAGGCATATATGCAGCCCTTACACCTATTCTAATGCAATCATCATGATAATAATCATCAAATGCCAGTCATACACACCATAAAATGGCAGAAAAGCAGTCGGTTCCTAGTCCAAACCGAACAAAAATCTCATCTTTAATCTTATTCATCATAATTTATTGGCCATAATTCAGATTTAAGCCTAATAATTCACTACACACACTGAGATATACAACTCCGAGTAACAATTCCATTAATAATTCACTCGGTTTTCAACCATAAAACCGAGACAGCACCTAAACCAAACAGGTACCCGACCATATCAATTCTCACCCAGTTTTCCAATCTCTCAAGTATCCATCTTACTAATACCCGATCCTACTTGATCATGTCCAATCAGCTGGGTTACCACACTAGTGGTCCATCATTAATTAATCCTTCACTCGGTTTTGACACATTAAAACCGAGACACAATTCCAATATAACATATACCTGACTTCATATTCATTCAATCATTACATATTAAAATTCTCATACCTAGGGAACTGCAGTAATCACTCCTATCATATATATATATATCATATTGGATTCTTATGCCAAAGGGTATAAAATTCAATCTTTACAAATGGCACAACCAACCACATAATCTGAATTTAACACACTAGGGAATTCTTGAAATATTAGTCACTCAGTTAATTCCACTTATGGGTTCTAGTCCGATCAACAAGCATGCATAAAATCCAATAATAGCTCACAAGCAATGATGACACTCAGTCATATTGCATACAACCGCCCACACAGTAGGCAAACCTTGGCCATGGACCTTTCGGTCTGCTCTGATACCAAAATGTGACACCCTGAAAATAGGGGTCAATTTTTCGCGTTAAAACATACCTGGATCTATAAAATCCACTCTCATATATGAAGATATGAGAGCTGGTCCAATGACCATGAAGAAGAGGAAAGGAAGGCAAAGAGAAATTAAAACTGACCAAGAAGGCATACAGCGGAAGAATTAATAATTTTTCCCAAAATAATCATGAAGAGCCAGGCCAAATATTTAGAAAATACCTGGATCAATAATAAAAAGCCACTCCCATATATGAAGATATGAGAGCTGGCCCCATGGCCAAGAAGAAACAGACAGGGAAGGCAAGGGAATTAAAACCATTCACACAGAAGCACCGACAGCGCCTGAGCGAACCACAATACAGCGTTCACTCGCTCAAGCGAGATCCGACTCCGCTTGAGCGAGGCCGACCAACTCGCTCGGGCCAACACCAATCGCTTGGGCGAAACCGAATATGAAAGCCTTCCCAAACAACATACTCGCTGGAGCGAGATCTCACTCGCTGAAGCGAGAAGCCACACTCGGCTAATCCACCATTCGGTATCAACACATCCATTCACTCGGTAATGACTTAGTCCACTCGGTATAAGGAAATTCCAAACACTCGGGAACTACCCCAACAATTGCCTCACTCGGCAACCCATAACTTAGTCTCTCAATTTTCATCCACAGAGTCAACATAATGATCCACTCGGGAAATGAGGATTATCCCACTCGGATTCTATCAAACCACTCGGTATAATTCAACCTCGAGTCACTCGAAAAACATCAACCATTAGCACTCGGCATAACAAAACTCCCTTACTCAGAGAGTACATAGGCTTCCTCTCAGCCATAAATCACTCGGTTAACACTTATATTTCTCTTCACTCGGGGAAAATCACAACATCAAGTCACACTCGGACTCATTCCACACTTACACACTCAGAATACATATTACTTTATTCACTCAAGATAGGTAACCATGTTCACTCGGAATACATGCGTAACTTCACTCGGATCATATATATAAACACTTAGATTATTTCTTATCTGAGCCACCAACAACTCTTTCCTCGGAGAAGTTCACTCGAATTATACAAGATCATTCCCCACTCGGGGTTCACCATATATACTTCACTCAGAATCCACAAGAGCCATTAACACACATTAAGAGGCTCACACATGAGTTACCCTCGGATATGGAGTCCCATACATAAGACTCACTCGAAAAATCAACTAAGCCACATATATTCTACTCAGGATTCATCAACTTAGAGATATTCATACATCATCATTTCCTAGTCGGTAGGAAGCATCAAATCAACATAAATCACTTATATAAATTTATTCTCTAATTCCAAGTCCGACTACCAATTCAACAATACACTTCCACCGAGTCACAACCATTTTATCAACATAACATATATGTATATATATACGCATACACTCGGATACGTATTATCTTTATACTTTCCATTCACCAACACATTCAGTCGGTATGCATATAATACCATCACTCGAAGTATATACATATATACATTAACATGCACTCGGGTTATTCAATCATCTTGTCATTATTCATTCAACATCAAGTCCTAGCCGTCCAACACATACAGCCCATGTAAAAACACATATATAGTATAGGCATACACTCGGATTCTATAACTCGGATTCCAATATAAACTTGTATTCATTATACAACGAGTTATATGAGCCGGCCAAGGCTTTAGTACATCAAATGTACTCGGAACATAATATTATATACACAGCCTTATCATAAACACCCAACACTCGGGTTTAGGCCCTTATACCATTCCAAACCGACCTGCAACACTGAAAAATGGTGTAGGGGTGAGCATTACATATTAAATGACAGATATTGGCTCGGATTAATCATAGAATCCATAACATGCCATAACATATACATCAATCAGCTCAATATTCACTGCCATTCAATATAAACAATCACAAACATCTTTAATCGGGTTTCTTACCCCTTCCACTCGGCTATAAAGCCTAATATCCTCATCAATAATATAATCCCTCAATCGGATTTCACCTTAAGTCAACCCCAAGACTATATCAACAATATTCACACTCCGAGCCATGCTCAAGGAGTCTGTCCGAGCCCAGCTCCAGGACTGAAACATATTTATCACATGTTGTCATCTGATTGCCGATCGGTAATAGAAGTCCAACGCATTCCAGTGGCTAATCGGATGCATACGGTTTCATTCACTCGGCGTCCCACGCCAATGCACTCGGCATTTCATCAAGCGTATCATTTCACGCTTAGTGCCCCAGGCACTGCCCCGAGTCCAACTCGAGGTCTTTCATCATATTTAACATTAGGACCCCGTCCTCTTCACTCGGGATTATACCCTTGTGGCACCCCGCAAGGTGTTCATATTCAATAACTCAATAACACGTATGCATATAAATTCAACTCATATTTATTCGATTGCCCACTCGGAAATCTGCGTTCAACATCATGTGCACTCGGCAATTCAACAACAATCAGATGACTCGGCTTATACCACATTCACTCGGCAATTCTATGCCATTCACTCAGATTATCATCATCTACCATAAGCCTCACAGGTTATTTCATGGGATCCATTCGGCCTTAGCATCATCTACCATAAAAATTCCACTCGGATTTATCCTTTACAGTAAGCATTTCATGCTTTCCTCTATAAAGCCCACTCGGCATTCATCATAACAGTCCCTATACATGCATTTATCACAAGTATATGCATGAACAAGCATCATACGCATTTAATCATACCATCACAAATATAGGGACCAATAACCACCACACAATGCACTCAGCATCAATGTAACATGCATCTCAAGTATCACAACATAATCATCATACATCATATGGACAAATAAGCATGCACCATGCAGCAACAAATAATCGTACGTCCGGGTTCAACTCAACAACAACACATAATACACATCAAATGCAACACAATACAATCATATCACCCGGAAATCCGTCCATAAGCCATGCATTTGAGATGCAAAGCCCCCCTTACCTGGATGAAGCTTCTAAGAGTCACATGGACACTCGGCCTAGCCACAGCAGCACTCTGCTCGGCTTCCAACCATAGGAGAGTCAAACACAGCGTCCTTTGAAACAGCTCTCCCACCAAGTCAGTGGAGTAGTTTCCAAGCACCACCCAACCATGACTCCTTCTTCACAACGTCACAGCCTCAACACAGTGGACCATCTTCCACAAACCAAGGCACCCACACGCAGCTGCAGGCTCCCAACCGAGCCACAAACAACCCCATCAACAAGAGGAAGAAGAGGAGGAACCAACCTCCAAAACACAGCACCATGCTGCCCCACATGGTTACACACAGCCACGCTGTTCACCATCACCATGCAGCTCCACTCGAACTCAACACAACGTTGAGTGGAGGAAGAAGAAGATGAAGGAGACGAAGGAGAAGAAGAGTCTCCAGAGAGTTTTTAGAGAGAAGGGAGAGCATTTCTCTCTCTCATAAGAACATACACCAAGCAAAATGGAGAGGATGAGGAGAGAAAACGTGAAGCTGAAGACTTATCTCCATGCAGCCAGCGTCTGCTCCCATTTCAATCAACATTCCATCCTCATTAATGCAATCCCATCTGCATTTAATGCTAGTCCTTTTTAATCATTACCCCCCCTCCAGCATTTAATACACTCCACGTGGACCAAGGAAGAGGGAGAAGGAGAGAACCGGCCCATTAACCACCAAAGGCATATATTATTATTATTATTAAAATTATTATCACTCAATAATTTGCCCAATTGGCAATTAATCCATTAATTAACCATTAATCCCATCAATCCATCACCTTAATCTGGAATTTATAATTAATTAAAAAAAAATCCGGGATGTTACACACACCCCCTATACAATAACGCTACGGAACTAGCACAAGAAAACCAAAATGTAACCCTTTCCTCGACAACACAGAATATCACAGGCACATCTGGCAATTATTATACATCCATGACAATTTTTAACACACATTTTACATATCATCAAGCTTAATTTCAACATACATTGTGGTCAAACCATTGTTAGTATTAATACAATCTCGTTTATAAAACATTTTGGTCAAACCATTACATACATAATAAGGTTCAAGGCTAGACAAGTTTCTTTCATCACCAAACGGAAATCAAAAGGATACTATATTGCAACAGCAAGTAAAATTTTAATCCAACCTATAACCCCAAAATCAAATCTCTGTTTATTATTCAACTAGCAATCCCCCTGTACGTCAAACGTACCTGAGGCCGGTTTGCTTCGTGGTTAAACTTCTGGTCAACTATTTGACAAATGCAAGAGTCCTAGCATCATATACCGATACTTTAAATACATTCTGGAGCTTCTAACGCTCATACCATAATTTATAAAATGTTTAGACAGGTTTTCGAGTTATCGAAGTTCACCTGAATCAAACGACGCACCGATTCTTACTTCAATTCCTCTCTGGGCAACGATATAGCTTAGGCAAAATCCTAAAAACATGAATTTATTATTTTTAACGACCCAAATGTCATTCTTTCCATACTTTGAAACAGTTCTGATTAGGACGACTTACCAAACGCGACTTCACATTCCGATAACCCTCCAATATGCTTTTGACACTGCGAGCGTCAACCATTAGCCTCTAAAATGACTTCACAAGCGCTGCCAATACCATATCATTGCGATTCAACAATCGCATGCAAAGGGTATGATCTAAATTGCTAAAAATTGAGGGAAAATGGAATCCATTACCTTACTACGTCTCAAAACAAAGACCAAGACTCTTAGGGCTTATGTTAATGGTGGCCGCACTTGTAAAACTAGAAGGAAAAGAAGATTGAAATTTGAATTAGGCACATGCAAGAAAGAAACTCATGAAATACGGAAGAGGAAGTGGAATCAACATCGCCCATGCATGTACCTTGAAGGTTTTGAACAGGTTAATAAGAAATTGGTGGAGGAGAGTGAGGCGGAAAAGGCACGATAATAATGAGGATGATGAATCTAGGGAGAAGAAGAAGTAACGCAGTCTGCCAATTGAAAGAAGGAAGAAAGACAAAAAAAAAAAATACACGAGAGAGAGGAAATAATATAAGGTTCAGTTAATTAGAGTAGTATAATAGGAATTAGGATAGGATTTGAAATTAGGTAATAATTATTTGGTTTAGTATCCAACTTAAGTTAAATTTATAAATATAAAATTTAATTTATTTTCAATTACAAAAAATTAGGTATTTAGGAAATTAAAGTTTAGGAGTTTAATAAAATCAATTATTTAATTGGATTAGTGTAATTATTTAACTTGTTTTAGTTTAAACTTATACTCAGTAATTCAATTGATATTATTCCAAAATGTTATTTTCTAATAGTCCCCCTAATTAAATTTTTATTAATTTTAACCATCAATTTTCCCAAAATTTAAAATTTTAGGAAGTTACATATACTCATCCTTAAATTAATTCAAGAAAATGATTATGAAAATCATTCATGTCTAAGCTTTTTACTTTGAACTTCATCTTTATGTTCACATTTGTTATTAATGGCCGAAGAATTTGAAAAATAAAATAAAGTGAGGTAAACTGAAGAAAGGAAATTAATTCTTTAGGTCCAACCAAAATCAACCCTTATTTTATATATAGAGAAAAAAATATAATTTCTTTGATATTTTTGTGTATTACGTAGTATTTGTATGTAGTATAGATGGTGTTTAACATGATCATTATGTAGTAAAAGCAAGATTTAAATATTAAATCATATAATTTTCAACTTTTATTTCCCTACCTATCCTTACCGTATTTTAAATAATTTTAAAAAATGAAACATTTATGATTTTTTTAATTAAAATTGTGGGTACAGGTATGTGTTATATCAATTAAATGCCCACACCAAACAAATTTGTTCTTCAACAACAGTTTAGGTTGGTCGGGTATGTTGAATTTTATTTTTAAAAAAAAATAAACTAAATCAAATCAATATATTTTAATTGTTCAGATTTTATATTGGTCAGAATCCTAACTAAAGACTCATATACACTCTTAACTAACGCGATCATATACATAATGTAACAACACATCATCAATAAGTAGTAAGTGAAATAAATTTTTTTAAAAAAATTATGATCATATAGCCCAAAATCAACAAAAACAAAATATTTATAAGCAACGAAGTCTTAATTGTTCATAAAATTGAAACAATACTTTAACACTCCATTATATTGTTATATAAAAACAAGAGAGTATTTCTTGGATATTAAAGAAACACAAATAACTTTTCTAATACATCGATCATTAAATTTTTTTACAAGATTTTTGTTAACAATGATTCTTATTCAATTATTTAAAGTATTTAATATTATCGGTATTTCAGGAATACAAAAATTGAATTGTTGATTAATAAATTAACATGAATACTTTTGATTCTTTTCTTTAATGTAGATGAGTTTAGTTATATGTTTCTTATTTAAAGGAAATACAGGAGTAATATCTTTATCAACCATTAAATTTGATTGGACAAAGGATCAATAGCAACCCATACAAGTTTATCAATAATAACTAGCCCAAGTGACTAAAAGAGGCTTGATACGATTATGAATCACGTCCTAAACCTTTATATTAGTGCCCAATTCCACAGTGTGATTTGCCTCTCACAAAAATAGACAAATAAACACCTTCCAAGAACGGTTTAGCAACTCTTTGATTTCACGTAACTTATCCTTCAAGACATGCCCATCACGGAGACTAATAGAGGCCTAATTCCCCTTAGGACCAAATGTGCTACTAAGAAACCCTTTCGGCTAAATAACTTTAAGTTAGCCTCTAGATATATCTTTCTAATATTATATTTCTTTATCTTTATTTTCAGAATAGGGAATAAGCCTTGTATTTAGTTCCCTCGTTGCTTACCTTGGGAAAGGAATGAAACCTGTTATCAATTTTAATCTTCCATCGTTCTTAAAGAACTCTTTTTGGTAACATTCTTAGTTTTCCATAGTTTAGTACAATTAATATTGGTGTCTATTAATGGATGCTTTCATTTCTATTTTCATGCCTCCTAACCCTTTTAATCTAGAGATTTAGATGACCTTCTCAAAGGCATCTCTAAGAAAATTAACCTCATATAGACCCGAATCGAGAATCAATCCCAGTTTTAAGACTCTCGCCACACAACCTTTCAACAAGCCATGGATTATCGTCGTGAGGCTATCACACAATTTATGGGTAATCTACACCAGCAGGTTGCTGCTCTTACTCTCTACACCATCATTTTGACTCCATCTTTAAGTATCCCTACATTCACTTGTTCTCCTTTACTTACTTCTACAACTAACCCAATTCCTACTCAACCTATTTTTTCCACACCCATTAGTTCCCTACGTTCCTTTCCTACTTCTACTATACACACTAACCTTAGCCAACCAACTTTACACTTCATTCTTGTTTACGCTACCGATTCCATAACTATATCCTAGTTTTCTCCCCTTAATCATCACGTTTCCCCTATTTTCCCCCATACATTTCAAACATCATTATTTAACCCTCACCCAAGTCAACCATCCATCTCCCAAAAATTAAATTAGCCCATTTTGATAGGAAAGACCCACTTGATTTGCTATTCTAGACAAAGAATTTTTTCATGTTTTACTAGGTACCTCCTGATCTACAACTTCCCATGGTAGCCTTTAAATGAAAGGGGAAGCCTTAATTTGGCTTAAATGGATGTTCGAAAACAAGCAACTTATTGATTGGCTAACACTTTCTGATGCCCTAGAAACTAGATTTGGCCATTCCTCTTATGAAAATCACCAAGTAAAGTTTTTCAGGCTCCGCCAACAAGGTAATGTTACAGATTACTAAGCCTTATTTAAAATTTGAGTAATAGGGTGCATAGGTTATCTCCTGAGATGATTCTCGGTTGTTTTCTATCTGGCCTTATTCTAGAAATTCAAAGAAAGCTTGTTATCCTTAAACCCTAACATATTTCCCAAGCAATTGGCCTTACCAAATTCGTTAAATTAAAAATCAAAGCTTCTAATCCTCATTTTCCTTTCCCTTTTTCTGCTTCCAACACCATAACTCCAACTCTGTTTCATTTTCCCCGGCCTCTACCACCCAACCCATAACCTCTTTCATTCAATGCTTTACGCCTACTCAAATGCAGGAAAGAAGAGCCCAAGGCCTTTGCTACAATTATGATGAAAAATTTATTCTTGGTTTTAAATACACCACTTGTAGATTCTTGTGGTTGATGATAAACGAGGATCCTCTTCAATAGAAGCCCAAACTTGATATCCCTATTAAAACCCTCGATGATTTCCTATATAACCCCCTAAATGACTTGATAAACTTTCAACTATCTCCATAAGCCCTCACCGATCAGCCTTCTCCACAAACACTTAAAGGCCGTTTGGATTCGAAAACATTTCCTGTTTTCATTCCTATTTTTCAATTTTAATTACAAAGTTGTCATCATATTTCCTATTTTCAAAATTTTATACAAGAAACACTAAAAACAACATTTTTGTTTCTTGTTTCCACTATTTCCTATGCAAAATTTTGGAAACAGAAAATAGGATTACAATTTTGTAATTAAAACTGAAAAACAGGAAATGAAAACAAGAAACATGTTCGAGCCTAAACGACCCTTTAAATTTCATGGCCTCATTCATGGTCTTTTTGTTTGCCTTCTCATTGATTCAATGAACTCCCATAACATTCTTCAACCTAGACTATCCCCCACCACAAATTAACCACCCATCCAACCCCATCTTTTCCAATTATGGTTTGAAATGGTACCCACATTTTCTATACAGGCTTATGCCCTAATGTCCTTATTTCAATTCAAGGATATGCTTTCAATATCCCATTTTACTTGCTACCTATTCAAGAGGTCGATGTTGTCCTAGGCATGGAATGGTTGCGTACACAACCAATCATTATAGATTTTCCAGTCCAAGCATGACCTTTACACTGGACCAACACCTTATCACCCTCCAATGTCAATCATATAAATCCATATTCCCTACCACCTACACCTAACTTTTCCATGTGTTTGAATATGATTTCAGGATCAAGGATTTTGATAATGACAAAGGACTCTTGAAGAAAGTCTTGCAAAAACAAAGAAGACATGAAACAGTGCGAAGCTAATCGATTAGGAAGCCCAGTCTAATCGATTAGAGTGATTCTGTCTTTGGAACAATTACAACAGGGCATAAGCTAATCGATTACAACAATTGAAATAATCGATTACAGAGCTACTGGAATCAAGCTAATCGATTACATGAATGGCTCAATCGATTACCAAAACCAAAAATGGATTTAAAAGCATCAGGTATAACAGCTAATCGATTAAGAGAATTCTGACAATCGATTAGAAGCCTACTGGAATCAAGCTAATCGACTACTATGACTATATAATCGATTACAAAGCTGCGAAGCCAAATTAAATGCATCAGACATCTCTAATAATCGACTACAAGGAAAAAGGCAATTGATTATCAAGCCTCTGATTTAAAGATAATCGATTAGGCAAGTGAAGCTAATCGATTACATAACGTACTGAGATGGAAAATTCAAAGTGTAATCGATTACACCCAAAGGTATAATCGATTACCATAGTGGAAAAACACATATTAGTGGGAAACCAGCACATGTCTCCACCATTTTTCAGAACCCCACTATGTGCAACGGCTAGGAAGAAGAAAGGCACTCCTCAAGCTTTCAAATGGCTCTATAAATTGAAGAGGAACTCAAGCACAAAGGACACACCAAGAAGCTACAATTCCTTTGCTCACTCTTGTGCTTTGTAAGCTCTATTCTTGTATATCTTGAGATTTCATTTGTATATCCTCTCTTCTTGAGAGATTAGAAATTGTGTGAGCTATCATTTGCTTATCCACTCTATTAAGAGAGTCATTTCCTTGTAAACACTTCAACAAACACAAAGATTTTCACTCTAGGTTGAGTGGTCACAAAGGTTGGGGTTCAACCTTTGGGTATTGAGAGTTTGAGAGATTGGGTGGTTGCCCTTATGCTAGTGAGAATTGAGTTCTTGAGTGTGGGACACTAGGAAGCTGCAATTGCTCATAGCTTGTATCTCTAAACTTCAATAGTGGAAATCCTCTACGTGGGTTGCTTAGAGGCGAGACGTACACCGGTGTTGGTGGAACTCGTTATATCGGTTTGCAAGCTCCTCTCCCTTACTCTTTTACTTTCATATACTGCAATTGGTTGATTTGTGTTGATTGATTGAGAATTGCATACTTGAGCTTGTCTAATTAGATACATTTCAAATACTGCCCACCAAGTGTTTGTTAAATTGCTTAAGCTATATTTATCCTTGTTGTGCATTGCATACTACCTTTAACTTGATTTCACTTGCATTCTCTTGTAAACTTGGATATAAAAACCAAGTTCAAAGGCATTCCAATTCAAAGTTTTTAAAACTCAATTCACCCCCCCCCCCTCTTGAGTATTGAGGCCACTTGAACAACAAGTGGTATCAGAGCTTGACTCTTGTTAAATAAAGCTTAACAGCTTCAAGAGACTAGATGGCCTCAAGTTCTCATAACATTTTTCCCGATGGTGCTATAAACAGACCTCCCGCTTTCAATGGGGAAGGCTATGCATTTTGGAAAGAAAGAATGAAAATCTTCATTCAATCCATTGATTTGAGAATTTGGAATGCCATTGAAAATGGTCCTTATATACCAATGCATACTGTTGATAGTAAGAATGTGGAAAAGCCTATAGATGAATGGACCAGTGATGAAGAAAAGAAAGTACAATATGGCTATAAGGCAAAGAATCTAATCACTATGGCATTAGGTCAAGATGAATTCTTTAGAATAATGACTTGTCAAACCGCTAAGGAAATGTGGGATACTCTACAAGTAACTCACGAAGGTACTAACGATGTGAAGGACTCCAAGATTAGTACCTTGACAAGTTAATATGAAAGCTTTAGAATAAACACAGGAGAAACCATTGTAGATATGCAGAAAAGATTTACTCTTATTATTAATCATCTCATTACTCTTAGCAAAGTTTACACTAATAAAGAACTTGTGCATAAAATTTTAAAAAATCTTAGCAGGGAATGGCAACCACTTGTCACAGCCATCAAACAATCTCCAAGCATCAATGAGATGTCTCTTACAACACTCTTTGGAAAATTACAAGAGCAAAAGCAAGAACTAAAAGCATTGAAGCTAGCGGAGGAAGAAGAAAAATCTTCCAAAATGAAAGGCTTAGCACTCAAAGCCACCTCTATACATGAAGAAGAATCATGCAGTGACATGGATGAAGAAGAGGAATTTGGGCTGTTTGTAAAACGATTCGGAAGATTCATGAAGAACAAAAGATTCCAAAAGAACTTCAAGCCCCAAGGTAAGAAGCCAACTTCAAATGAAATTTCTTCTTCACCTAGTTGTTTCGAATGTGGCAAGGAAGGGCACTTCAAGGCCGATTGCCCAAATCTTAAAAAGAAGGGCAAGGATAAACGAGGGAGAAGAAGAGCTTACATCGCTTCGGATGAGAACGATGTAAGTAGCTCCGACGATTCGGAAAATGAGGAAGCAAATCTTTGCTTAATGGCCAATCACCAAGAAGAAGATAATGAGGTACTCTTCAAGAATTGACCTTAGATGACAAGGAAGGAGAAATCAAAGACACAAATGAAGCCAAACATGAGGAACCACAACAATGGATCACTTTGAAGGATCATCCTCTAGACAAAGTCATAGGTGAAATAACTCAAGGTGTAAGTACTAGAAATGCTATTAGAAATACTTGTAATCACCTAGCATTTGTATCACAAATAGAACCCAAGAACATAAATGAGGCTATTATTGATGAACATTGGATGTTGGCCATGCAAGAAGAGCTAAATCAATTTGAAAGAAATGAAGTTTAGGAGCTCGTGCCAAGACCCAATGATCACCAAATAATAGGAACCAAATGGGTTTTTAGGAATAAACTGGATGAAAATGGAATAATTACTAGAAACAAAGCTAGGCTAGTAGCTAAAGGATATAATCAAGAAGAAGGCATTGATTATGAAGAGACGTATGCACCCGTAGCTAGATTAGAAGCAATTAGACTACTATTAGCCTTCGTATGCTGTAGGGACTTCAAATTGTACCAAATGGATGTTAAAAGTGCTTTCTTGAATGGATACATTCAAGAAGAAGTATATGTTGATCAACCTCCAGGTTTTGAAAACCATCAATTTCCAAATCATGTTTTCAAATTAAAGAAAGCTTTGTATGGTTTGAAACAAGCTCCAAGAGCTTGGTACGAAAGGTTGAGCAAATTTCTTTTAGAAAATCATTTTGAAAGAGGGAAGGTTGATACAACTTTATTCATAAAGCACAAAAAGAATAACATACTATTGGTACAAGTTTATGTTGATGATATAATATTTGGTGCCACTAATGATTCAATGTGCAAGGAGTTTGCTAAGCTAATGCAGGAAGAATTTGAAATGTCCATGATGGGGGAACTCACCTTCTTCCTCGGACTACAAATCAAGCAAACCAGTGAAGGCACATTCATAAATCAATCCAAGTACTGCAAAGAACTACTCAGAAAATTCAATATGGATAAAGCAAATGATATAGCCACACCCATGGGCACTTCATGCTATTTGGACAAGGATGAAAAAGGTAAGGATGTTGAACTCACAAAATACAGAGGTATGATAGGATCCTTACTTTACTTAACCGCTAGTAGACCGGATATCATGTTTGCTGTGTGTATGTGTGCTAGATACCAGGCATGTCCTAAGGAATCACATCTCACTGCAGTAAAAAGGATAATGAAATATTTAGTTGGGACTCAAAATGTTGGTTTATGGTACCCCAAAGGGGCTGAATGTATTTTAGTTGATTACTCTGATTCAGACTTTACAGGATGTAAACTTGACAGAAAAAGCACTAGCGGAACATGTCACTTGCTTGGTAGTTCTCTTGTTTCTTGGCATAGCAAGAAACAAGTAAGTGTTGCGCTATCAACAGCTGAGGCAGAATATGTTGCAGCTGGTAGTTGTTGTGCTCAAATCCTTTGGATGAGACAACAACTTCTAGACTTTGGAGTTGTATTGAACCATGTGCCTCTTAAGTGTGATAATACTAGTGCTATCAATATCTTAAAAAATCCTGTAATGCATTCAAGGACTAAACATATTGAGATTAGGCATCATTTCATTAGAGACCATGTATTAAAAGGAGACTGTGTACTTGAGCATATTGAAACTTCTAGGCAACTAGCAGATATTTTCACCAAACCTTTAGCTAGGGAGCAATTCATCCACATTAGAAGAGAATTAGGAATTCTTGACATAACCAATTATGTTTGAATGATGAAGTATTTTGATAAAAGCACTGTTGTATAGCATGTTTGTATGAATTTGGTATTATCTGTGGCATGATTCTTTAAGACTGCAAACTTCCTTTGAGAAAAATGCATAGAAGTGAATTTTTGACCCATATAATCGATTACTCAGCTCCTCATAATCGATTAACACGTTTCTGTTTTGTTGATAATCGATTACCCTTTGATATCTAATCGATTACAATGCTTCTGTTTTAATCTAATCGATTACTTTCTAATCCATAATCGATTACACAGCCTCTGTTTCAGGTATAAACGTTTCATCTTCTCGCTAATCGATTACCATACTGTTTCAATCGATTAGGACGATTTAGTTTCTTCACTAATCGATTATTCCATTTCAATAATCGATTACACACTGCTTGAAACCCTTCAAACAGTGAGATAATCGATTACCCATGTCTCGTAATCGATTAGCATCGGTACTGCATAGTCAAAACGCATGTTTCCGAGGTCTGCTCGAATTCTTCACTCCCTTAACTCACCTCACTCTCTTCTAGACCTAATGTTTCCCTATAAATACCTTTCTCTTCACCCTCTCAACTCACACTACCTCCTTCCTCTTTCTCATTCTCAAAAGTTCCCAAGAACTCTTCTCCTTTCCTCATCTTTTTCTACATTCCTTGTCAATGGCTTCCTCCCGCACAGTTAAACGAGCAAGGTCCTCCATGGCTCAGGCCAACAATCCCCTTGACTTCTCAAGGTTCTTTTCCTCCCCTAGAGACCTCCAACACTTTGTTAAAAAATTTTCTGAGAAAGAAATCATGACTCCCCACTTCACCATTGCGAAAACCTTTGATAACCATAGCCTCACCTTCACCCAATGCCTCCACCACTACAACCTTTTTCCCTTCCTCACCCTCAAGGAAGAAGAATATTATCCTGAACTCATCAGGGTGTTCTACTGCAATCTCAAACTGGTGAATGGGATGGTCGAATCCAAAGTGAAAAACGTGACCATCAAGCTCACCAACGCCCAATTTGCAGAAATCTCTATGCTGCCGCTCAACAATGCAGATTTTGATGGAGGAGAACCAGAAGATGAATGGGGCTTCAATGCTCTAACTGCTCGTCAATCCTTGTGGAAAGCTGACCGCCCCAGGAGCAACCACAAACTGGTAGGACACTTGACCATGAACAACCGTCTCCTACACTTTTTCTTGGTCAAAATGATAGTTCCTCGTGGTGGGAACTATGCCTTGGTGGAAGAGGATGATGTCCTCTTGATGTGGGCGATGCTGAACCACAAGGCAATTAACTGGGTTCAATCGGTCAAGTTTCACATGCGCCACGCAAAAGACCAACAAAAACTTCCATATGGTATTCTCCTTACCAAAATTTTCAAATATTGTGGAGTACACTTGGCTGGAGAATTATCAGAAAAAGTGCCTCCAAGAGCTTGCATTGGCACCCATCACCTCACTAAGATGGGTCTTGTTTTTCTACACGGAGCATGGTACTCACGAATGGAGGGCATTGATGCCAACATTCCCTTCGAAGCTCCTGCTGAAGATGAACCCGTTCCTCCTCCTCCTCAACAACAAGATGCACCTCAAGCCTCTTCATCCGCTCCTGTTGACCCCTTTGCATCACTCTATGCTCATCTTGACCGCCGCTTCGATCGCCTCGAAAACTCCCTTCAAGAGTTCTCAATGACCGAGCAGCAACACTTTGAGATGATGCAACAGCGCTATGAAGAACTCTCCCACCAAATCTTCGAGCTTCGATTTTTTAATCCTGATAACTAGATTTTGTGGCTGTGCTTTCTGTTTTTCTGCTTCAGTTCTTCATTTCATTAACGTTTTTATTTTCTTCATGTAATTTCCTTCCATTATCCTTAAATAAACATTCGTCTTTCCTTATATGCTATACTTGTTTTATTATTTTTGATGATTCCAAAGGGGGAGAAGAATTATTTGTTCATATCTTGTTCATCTGGAATAAGCTGCTAAAACAAAATAATTGCCAAATGATTAACAATTTGTAAAGAGGTTAATAAATTCCTTTTGATAGGGGGAGATTTGTTAATACTAAGAGATAAGAGATAAGAGATAAGGATATTGTTAAGAAATAAAGATGCTGAACATTTGAAAAACTGGTTAAAGAAACTCTGCTATTTGAAACTGTGATTAAGAGATAATGCAGCAGATATGTTTTTGCAAGAGATAAAATTAGAGATAAGTCTTTTGGTTAAAATTAACAACCCTCAAGAGATGAACATGGTTGTCATCATCAAAAAGGGGGAGAATGTGTTTGAATATGATTTCAGGATCAAGGATTTTGATAATGACAAAGGACTCTTGAAGAAAGTCTTGCAAAAACAAAGAAGACATGAAACAGTGCGAAGCTAATCGATTAGGAAGTCCAGTCTAATCGATTAGAGTGATTCTGTCTTTGGAAGAATTGCAACAGGGCATAAGCTAATCGATTACAGCAATTGAAATAATCGATTACAGAGCTACTAGAATCAAGCTAATCGATTACATGAATGGCTCAATCGATTACCAAAACCAAAAATGGATTTAAAAGCATCAGGTATAACAGCTAATCGATTAAGAGAATTCTGACAATCGATTAGAAGCCTACTGGAATCAAGCTAATCGATTACTATGACTATATAATCGATTACAAAGCTGCGAAGCCAAATTAAATGCATCAGACATCTCTAATAATCGACTACAAGGAAAAAGGCAATCGATTATCAAGCCTCTGATTTAAAGATAATCGATTAGGCAAGTGAAGCTAATCGATTACATAGCGTACTGAGATGGAAAATTCAAAGTGTAATCGATTACACCCAAAGGTATAATCGATTACCATAGTGGAAAAACACATATTAGTGGGAAACCAGCACATGTCTCCACCATTTTTCAGAACCCCACTATGTGCAACGGCTAGGAAGAAGAAAGGCACTCCTCAAGCTTTCAAATGGCTCTATAAATTGAAGAGGAACTCAAGCACAAAGGACACACCAAGAAGCTACAATTCCTTTGCTCACTCTTGTGCTTTGTAAGCTCTATTCTTGTATATCTTGAGATTTCATTTGTATATCCTCTCTTCTTGAGAGATTAGAAATTGTGTGAGCTATCATTTGCTTATCCACTCTATTAAGAGAGTCATTTCCTTGTAAACACTTCAACAAACACAAAGATTTTCACTCTAGGTTGAGTGGTCACAAAGGTTGGGGTTCAACCTTTGGGTATTGAGAGTTTGAGAGATTGGGTGGTTGCCCTTATGCTAGTGAGAATTGAGTTCTTGAGTGTGGGACACTAGGAAGCTGCAATTGCTCATAGCTTGTATCTCTAAACTTCAATAGTGGAAATCCTCTACGTGGGTTGCTTAGAGGCGAGACGTACACCGGTGTTGGTGGAACTCGTTATATCGGTTTGCAAGCTCCTCTCCCTTACTCTTTTACTTTCATATACTGCAATTGGTTGATTTGTGTTGATTGATTGAGAATTGCATACTTGAGCTTGTCTAATTAGATACATTTCAAATACTGCCCACCAAGTGTTTGTTAAATTGCTTAAGCTATATTTATCCTTGTTGTGCATTGCATACTACCTTTAACTTGATTTCACTTGCATTCTCTTGTAAACTTGGATATAAAAACCAAGTTCAAAGGCATTCCAATTCAAAGTTTTTAAAACTCAATTCACCCCCCCTCTTGAGTATTGAGGCCACTTGAACAACATTCCATATGCTACATATTGATCCTATTGCCTCTTTTCATCTCTTCACCTTTTCCCCTTTGATAAAATCTTTACCTAATCACTTAACTAACCTTAACACATCCAATCCATCCTTTACTTCCCTAGCCCTAGATATCCAATCCCTACTCACTTCCTACTCCTCTATCTTTACCAAACCCCAAGGCCTACCCTCTCCTTGTTCACATGACCACGACATCACTCTTTTACTTAACATCCCACCTATTAATGTTAAGCTTTACCGATACCCATACTTCTAAAAGACACAATTTCTTCCTCTATTCAGGATATGCTCCAAGAAGGTATTATCAAATCTAATACAAGCCCATTTTCTTCCATGTCCTACTAGTAAAAAGGGGATGGTTCATGGCAATCTACATTGATTACCTTAAACCCTAAACTCTAATTCCTAAATGCTATCACATTTAAAAAGAGGTTTCCAATACCTACTATTGATGAAATACTAGATGAACTAGGTCCGTTAAAGTTTTTCTAAGATCAATCTTCACTTCAGTTACCACCAAATCAGGGTCATTTCCCTAGACACACAAAAACGCTTTTAAGACATGCTATGGCCATTATGAATTTTTGGTTATGCCATTTGGTTTAACTAATGCCCGTTTTACCTTTCAATATGCCATGAATGATTTATTACAACCATATTTAACGCGTTTTGTTTTTGTTTTTTAATGATATTTTAGATCTCTTAGCTGTTATCTGGATGTATATTAAGTTTTCTAAATTCAATTTTATGGCTCTTACTGTCAATTATTTGGGACATGTTATTGCATCTAATGGTGTAGTCTCTAATCCGGATAAAGTTAAAGCTATTCTAGATTAGCCAAAGCCACGTTCACTTACGGCTCTCTGAGGCTTTCTTGGACTCACAGGTTCTGTCGACGATTTGTTCGTCACTATGCCTTACTTTCCACTCCTTTCACTGAGCTATTAAAGTCTATTGATTTTTCTTAGGGTATAATATAAGTTACTGATGGTTCAGGGTCAATAGTGATAGGAAAAGGTTGAGGAGTGGGAAGAAAGATAGAAGGGTCAGACGGGGCAGGGGATAAAGGGTCAAACCTTGTTTTCTTTGAGCTTCCACCAGAGCAAGAGTCTGTTCTCTTCCTTTTCAGGGAGGCCCTGAAGACTTGTTCATCAATTTTACTAATAGTTGCATAAAATTGGTTCATCCAATCAAGGTGTCCCCACTTGCATACTTCAGAAACTGAGGCATGCCTCAAATATCCATGGATGAATCTTAGATAAGATACAAAGCCAGGATACCTACCACTGTATGAGAGCATTATGATTATCTACCATAACCTTCTGATTTGAAGTAAAACTTAACAATACCACCCATCTTGGTTCTACCTAATTTCTCCAAAACCTTCATGATGGAGACCAATGCTTCATCCCTTTATAGTTAGCACTATGCTCACTCAACAAGGTCATCCCCGGGCCTTCTTCAATAAGAAACTAGGTCTACAAATGCACTTGGCCTCTATGTATAATCGGTAGATGTATGCTATCACAAAAGCAATTAAGAAATAGTGTCAAAAGCTCATTAACCACCATTTTCAAATTATTACTGATTCAAAAGATTCTTAAACATCTACTAACTTAATCATTCCAAACAACAGAACAACAAAAGTGGATAATTAGGCTACAACAATTTAGTTTTGAAATTTTTTACAAACTTGAGCCCCAAGAATCACATTGTCAATGCCCTCTCTTGCCAGATTGTTGAGCCTTCTTCTTTTCTGATGGTTGTTTCCTCTCCAATTTCTTCCCTCATCACAACTCTTCAACATTATTAAGCTTCTGACCTTGCAAGAAAACTACAAAAATACCCAATCTGAGCATTTCATAACCAGTAATGGATTGATATTGTTTAAGAATTGTATCTTCATACCTAAGGCTCAAGACCTTCGTCAAGCCCTTTTATGAGAATACCATTCCACACCCACCATGGGGCACTTAAGACCCAAACCAACTTCAACTAGGCTTGCATCCTCTTTTTCTTGGTCGGAGCTTCACAGTGACATCCACCGCTTAATTAAGCAATGTCCAGAGTGCTAGATTTCAAAATATCCCCTTACCAGAAAACGTCTGTTATAGGCTACACCAATTCCAAAGAGGGAGTGGGAAGATTTAACAGTGGGTTTTTTGTGACCCACTTACCTAACTCCTCTGGCCATACCACGATTTAGGTTATTTGTGACCGACTCTCTAAATTTGTCCACTTCATTGCTTTTCCTACCAATTTCTCCACTCAAGATCTTGCTCATTGCTTCTTTACATAAATATGTCGCCTACATGGTAACCCTTGCTCCATTATCTTAAGTTCCTTTTGGAGTCTTTCGTGCACAGGGAACTATTAAGGAATCCCTCAGGGTCAGGCAGCGGAAATACAAAGGTGTCCCAAAAGGAATTGCAAAAACGAATGTTTCAAGACATTACATACAAAATAAATTTTGTTTTAGAGTATACCTCTTCAGACGCGAAACGAGTTCCTCAATCGAAGCAATTGTAGCTTCGTCCTTAGGAGTCTACACGAGCACTCGCACCAGAATCCGAATTTCCAAATACTAGTACGGAAGTTTAGAGAGTAAGCCTAATTTCTAAGCTGCAGCTTATGAGCATCTCATGCTCTATATATAGGCTTAGGTCTTAACCTGATTAGCTCTCATTAAACATTGGGCTCCTGACTCATTCTAAATGAGTTAGGCCCAATAGTTTTATTTTTAGGGTTACTCTACGTGTATGACCTTATCAGTAAAATATCTGGTTATATTAATAATAAACTATTTTATTATTATGAAATAAAAACGACATCTAGCAATACATCATTATGTCTGAATATTTTTTTATCATTAACATGACCTATAAATGATAGTTATTTTATATATTTATTTCTTTTATCACGATATCTAATTGGGCCCAAGGCATGGTCGTCGTCATCCTTGTACGGCCCAATTCATTTTACTTGATACCAAAACAGACTTTTCAGAATAAATATCTAATATTTATTCTTCCTAGTATGATTATGCATTTCATTAGTCTCACTCCATCAAGTAGACCATAGATATCACTCCTGTCATATAGGAGAGACAAATCTCATCTACATCACTCATATCCCTCTACATAATTTGTTCATTGCTTAATCACCATCTTTATAGTCATCTTATTACAGATGACATTTGATTATATCAAAAATACATACTCTTTATGTAGGAATTATAGTTACTTCAGGTTGAAAGACTATATATACCATTATCACATTGAGAACCATTTATGACACTCATGTAATGAGCAACACAATACCTGGTTTCACTTCCTTCACCTTTATGAGTTCCAATTCAACTCCTTTTATATGGCCATCGACATGACACCGTTTTAGGGCCTTTATGGTCATGCCACACTGTTCCTAATCATGTCACTAGGTTCGTCTCTTCCATCTCCATTGACGCTCTTATCCAAAAACATCATTGTATTCTTCAATAGGCCTGTATGACCCTTTGACAAATTCAACAAATCATGACCGCACAACATAACGCTCACCACCATGATTATAACTTCAAAGTTGACAACCTTGTCCTTCTTCGACTTCGGCTTTATCACCAACACACCGTGGCACGTGGCACGAACCATCACAAAATGTAACACGTCATTTTTTTTGTTCGTTCAAAATACTCATCATCATCAAAAAGGTAGCGTACCACCTTAATACATACACCCTATGTTTCATATTTCACTCTTGAGGCCATTCCATGGAATAAACCCAATCCCATTTCAAACTCGTTCCTCCTTCGTAGTTCAACTCTATGTTTCATCAAACCCCAAAGAAATTAAGAACCTCAAAGAGAAAGAGAGTCCTTCACATTCCCCAGATCTAATTTCTAATTTCCCTCAACTACAAGCTTCCTCTCTTAGCCCTACTTTTTCCACTTCAAACACACTTAAGTTGTTCAAAGCCCTTTGATCCTTCATTGTCTCAAGATAATGCATCTAGACTCCCATTCAAACTAAACACACCACACTAACTTCCAAGGCACATGTTAGTGTTGGCCAACCTATCTTTCACTAAGGGTGTTCGTCATCCAATCCAATAAAAAAAAAATCACTCAACCGAACCAAAAAAACCAATAACTAAAAAAACCAATAACACAAAAAACCAATATTTTTTAATGAATTGGAATAGATTTCAATTCCACCTTCAAAAACCAATCCAATCCAAATCGATCCAAAATTTTTTTTACTAATAGTACTAATTTGGACCTATTACATAATAGTCAATATATTTCTTTTGTTTCTATAATTCTTAAAAGTAAAATAGCTTAGACTTAAATAACAATACCTTTCATTTGTTAATAACTTAATGTCATTTATGGCCTTATTAGATTATCATATTAATTTTTGAATTTTTCAATTGGAATTATCATATAGTTATCTATTACCATTGTTAGAAAGGAAATGAACAAAATCTACTTATATTTCTTTTTTCTTTTTCTTTTAAATAATTAAATTAGCAGGAGCCAACACAATTTTGGTGAATTACCAATGAACAGAAACCAAGTAAAAGCAAAACTAAATAATCGATACATACAAAACCCATCATATAAAAAATAAATAAACATACAGGGGGAACGCAAAGCAGCAGAAAAAAATGTCCCTTCAAAACTACAAACAGATTCCCCAACCTGAACATTGCCAAATACTCATTTCCAACCACCTTTTTGTTTCTCTCTGCGATGGTACCGAGTACCGTCCTTGAGCTGGCTCGGTGATTACAAACTAAATTATCATCTCTTAAGCACCATCTGAACAGCATTTCGTTGAGACTGGGTCAAGCTCTGCAATGTAAAAAAGAGACGATACGTTGCACATGTTCAGTAACATTTTCCTGTACATGTTAGTAAGAAGTTCAAATTTTTGAAAATTATTTCCACTGAGTGATAACCTCGCAAATGTGATCCAAGAGCTGTCTGTCAGACTGAGAAAAGTTAACAAAGAAATCCACGAGGTAATTTGAGAGATTTATCTGTCATTTGCAAACATAATTGTTAATGAATACATATGCAAGTTTAGTGCTCACATTGAACAAATGAAATAAATAAACCCGAGCACGGACCTGATTCAGAGGATCAGCAACACTTAAAATGTCATCTTCATACTGATCATCATGATCCTTGTGATTTGGAAGAACGTTTCAGCAATACCAAAAAATAAATAAATAAAGTTTCAGCACAGAAATATAACAAATTGCATATAAAGAAATCAAGTGACAACAAGTGTAACTCAGCCAAACCTCATTAAATACTTTTGCCATTGCTTCAAGATGTTCATATGTGGGTTTTCCAGAAGCAGATGTAGACAATGAATAAAGAAATTCTTTATCTTTCTCAGTGGCCTCCGCTTGAACTTCTTCCCAGTCACTATCCTGAAAAAACAGTTTGTATTAAGCAGTAAGTTTACTAATTAGTTTATATTTAGTATGTATCACACGAATATGCATTAAACTACCTCATCAGCAGCAGCCAAAACCTGTTCTTGTATCTCAGTTAATACATCTGCCAATAAAGCCACTATCTACAAGATGATGATGATGATAGGTTTATATACAATATAAAAATAATTTCAGCATGTACCCATTTTCTCCTTTCTCAGATAAGTAGAAATTTTATTCATGATGGTAACACAGTAGGATTATTGAAATATCAATCAACCTAAATATCTTGTTGAAACAGTACAATGGGTTCTAAAGGCAATCAGTTTTTGTACCAAGTGTTGTAGTAGTAGTATGAAACCATTCTTGTGTTCAGCTTTGCTTTTGAATAGTTGGTTAATGAAAGGGTGTCAAAGCCTCTAAAGACTAAGGGGTATCATTGCTACTCCCATTCTTCTACAAAATAAAAAAAAAAAAAAATTGAACCTCGGAACAAGATGCTGGGGATAGGTAGGTGGGTTCACCATTCACAATTCAAACACCAAAGGCTTTCCTGAGAGGACACGTTAGAGATGTAATATAAAATCATTATGTCATCACCTAATTGCTAAGGCTTTTTGGATAGTGGATTCATGAAAATTGATTCTAAGCCTACAGTAATGGAGGCAATAAAACAACAAAAATTACATAGAATCAGAATTAATTTACAAGATAGAACTACAACAGTACACATCACACTTATAGAAGAAATACAATGCACAAGGACACTGCCATTTGACATCAACATAACATTCATAACTAACCTTTACAGATGAATACATACATACGTATATATATATATATATATAGATATAGATATAGATATAGATATATATATAAGAAAATACCTTTGTAGGAAGTGGCAACATTACCCACTGATCTGGAGCTGATTTAGCTTTTGATCTTGTGGTTATTCCCACACCAGACTTCAAACAACAAATAAGTTTAATAAATCAGCTCAGCAGGCACTGAAACTCCCCTTCCCAAAAACAGAATACATAAATAAATAAAATCAAAGTAATACCTTAATCAAATGGCCTTGGACATGTATTTTTGCCAGTTCATTGTGCCTGCTAGTAAGCAACAAGGCCAGGGCACTTGTAGTGACTTTTATTTGATAGGCTCCCTGTATCTCACCTGCAATCAGATGCACGTGAAAGAAAATTTAATTGATCTTGCTTACGTGCATCTAAGCATCAGTAACTAATCTCTCTCATGTTAGAGAAAAAGCTAAATGTAAATACACACAACACATGTTTGTGTGTGTCTCTTTTGCTCAATGCAAACAAGCTCTCTCCATAAACAAAAAACAATGGCAGATCTGATCAGATATTACAGTTATTTGGTAAGCATTTCCATGAAAGCTAGACAGCAAAAATAACAAGGAAGGTTAATAAGAAAGACAACAAAGTAACAAGGGGTGTTACAAAATGATACACAAAACACGATATAATGGATTCAACATTCTAAGTCCAAAATAAAGCAAATACAACAACTAGAATAAAACAGATCACTCAATATCATCAATTCAACATTAAAAGAATCTACCAAACCACTAACTAAAACCTAGCACCCAAGTCCAACAACTCCCCAAGAAAAGCATGGATGATGCATCAGTCTCTTGAGAAAACATAAATTAACAAGGCCTTTCGTTACTCCATTAACACATTCATTCTTTCTCAACTGGGCTCTGCCTCTGCTACACTTAACTAAACTACAAACACAGCATGTTGAATCGCATGGATGACAATTAAGTGTCCAACATGAAAGCAACCCTATTCTTCTAATCAAAATGACAATTCCCTCGTCTCCCTAGTGTTTCTTCCCACCTACTTCCCCATCATCCCATTGTATCTCCTTCACCACAGTCACTATTTCAGTCAAAACTTACTACAAACTGCTCCACTTTGGCTTTTGTGATTCGTCAAGCATACATCATTTGATATACAGAATTTTGAAACATGTTTACATTAATATTTACTTTTTTATACTAATAGTATTTAAGTAATCACATTCATATATCAATTTAGCTATCAAGAAAAAAAAATCAATTTCACACTAATTTCAATGTTATATTTTACAAGATATAAATTATGGTTCTTTAATATTAATCTAAGGTTTAACTTAATTTAATTTCTTATAATTTTATTGAACTATTACTTTGCATATTATATAATATAATATTAAAATTACATCTTTAATCATCACCATTTCAACTTTGGTCAATGAACTCTGACAAGCGCCTTCAGTAGTTCAATGACCAATCTACTTTAAAAACAGTCTGAAATGCAGTATTATAACCACTTCTGTCAATTTTCCTCAAGGATTCAATGTTCAATAAAAGTATAAACATATTACAATTCCCTGGACAAACAACATAGTGAAAAGTTTATAACCTGCAAATATAAAATCCCAAAAATAAAAATAAATCGCATCCTTAAAAAACATTATAGTTGAAGAATGCTCACTTTGCTGCTTAGTCCATTCTGACATTAAATAAGTAAAGGAATTGTCATGTCCTTCCGCAGGAATTGAGATCAGCAAATCCATGAATTGTCCAACATTAGGAACACTCATGTGTACCTGAATTTGCAGATTTATTGGAAAAAAATTATTCATACGGGCTAAGTGAAAGCATAAGGTTTCTTGCACAGCAAATAATGTAATCCAAAATGCTAAGGCCTAAGGATAACCTAATAAGAAGCAGAAAACAAGAAAGTTAAAGGATACCACAAAACACAAGCTCTTACTAATAACAAATTATTGCTGATGCAGAAATGGAAACCAACGTTGTTTGGTTCGCGTTTCGGGACGTAGAGACAAATGAGTCTACGTCCCACATACGGGCCACCGTGTCGTGTTCTGTTGGGGATGGGGTGGAGATGCGAGCTGCGGCATGGAGACGTGCACGCCTCTACTTCACGCGAGACGGAAAAGCGAAAACCGGGTCAAACAGGCGACCCGGTTCCAAAAAATTATCTGCCCATTTCCAACCCTAGAAACCCAATTTCTCCTGCTTTTTTGCGTCTCCATCAATCTCCCTCTCGTCTACAACTCCATCTCCCTTGCGAGCTCACGGGCCGTCGAGGTCTCAGTCAATGTTCTCTATCTCTCTCAAGCTCACAAGCCCTCGAGGTCTTAGTCTCTGTTCTCCATCTCTCTCGAGCTCTCGAGCCACGACCTTCTTCTCCCTAGAGCTCTCTGTCTCACGCTCTCAAGGTCTCTCTCTCAAGCTCTCACTCTCTCTCTCTCTCTCTCTCTCTCAAGCTCTCTCATTCAGGCTCAATAAACCGAAAGAGATGTCATCTAGTGTTGAAGGGGGAGGTGGGACTGGTTCCACTGGTAGCAGCAATGATAGGGCAGAGGCAGGTTCCAATGGTGGGGCTCCTCCTCCCTTTGTTACAGGTTCTCCCTCTGTTAGTGTTCTGAAAAATGCACTAGGAAATAGGAGTGATATTGGCAGGAAGTATGGTGTTGCCATTGATGGTGATCGAACAACGGTGATGTGTTTACTTAGCAAGGAGCTACAAGGCATTTACAGGCATAAACACCATTTGACTGGAACCTCTAAGGATGTTGCACAATGCAAAGTTGTCACTGATGAAATTAAACAAGAAATGTTGAATTATGTGTTCAAACTACATGATGATGCTATGAGGAAGGCAGCTACAATTAGTTCAACAAATGGGGTTGATGTTGATGCACAAAGTGGACGGGGTGGTGTGGCTGAGAAAAGGAAAAGGGATGATTCCCCTACCTTTCCATTCAAGAGAAAGACAAGTAGTCAAGACACAATTAATTCTGTTTTCAAGAAAAGTTTGAGGAAGCTTGTCGAGAAGTTGCTTCCTTTTTCTGCAACAATGCTATAACTTTCAATGTTGCCCATTTTGATGAATTCAAGATGTTTGATTTAATTGTTAGACATGGTTTAGGGTTTAAACCACCTTCCTACCATGAGATTAGAGTTAAATACTTAAAGCAAAAGGTTGATTCCACCAAGGATGATTTGGAGAAACATAAGGCATTTTGGAAGAAAACAGGTTGTACCATTGTGAAGGATGGATGGATTGATAAGAGAAGAACCATAATGAATTTCTTGGTGAACAATCCAATGGGGACTATGTTTTTGAAATCTATTGTTGCTTCTGATGTTTCTAAAACAGCTGAGAGTTTTCAATATGATGGATGATGTTGAAGAGGTGGGTAAAGAGAATGTAATGCAAATTGTCACTAACAATGCAGTAAACGACAAGGCAGCTGGAGAGCTATTAATGTGAGAAAAGAAAGAGGCTATATTGGACTCCATGTGCAACTCATTGCATTGATCTAATGTTGGAGGATCTTGAGAAGTTGTCAATCCATAAGGAGACAATTGCACGTGGTAAAAAAATTACAACTTTCATCTATTCAAGGAGTGCATTGATTTCTTTATTGCATCAGTTTACCAATGGCACAAATTTGATTAGACCAGCCACTACGCGTTTTGCTACTTCTTATTTGACATTGGGTTGCTTGATGGATAAAAAAGGAGGGTTGATAAGGATGTTCGCATCAAAGGACTAGAAGTCGACTCAATCTGCTAAGCTTAAGGATAGAAAGTTTTGTGAAACAGTGGTTATGGATATGAAGTTTTGGAAGAATATTGTGACTTGCTTGAAAGGTGTATACCCTTTAATCAAGGTGCTTCGCTTGGTGAATTCGGATGAGAAGCTTGCAACGGGCTTTATCTATGAAGAAATGGACCGCGCAAAAGAGAAGATAACAAAAGCATTCAAAAATGTGAAGAAAAGGTACCTACATAGAATTTAATTTAATAATTTCCCTTCATTCAATTTATGTTTCGGTTCAGGAACTAGTTAAATTATTCTCTCTCATTTTGTATCTGTAGTTACCAACATTTTTGGGATATCATTGATGAGAGATGGAATAATCAACTTCTTAGGCCTCTGCATGTGGCAAGCCTTTACCTCAACCAAATTTTCCATTATGCTCCAGATTTTAAAGCTGATTTTGAAATTAAGCGTGGACTGTATGATTGCCTACAACGGATGGTGGGGGATTTGGAAGAGGTGAAGAAGATTGGTGCTCAATTAGAGGAACTCAATACAAAAAAGGATCTTTTGGCAGCCAAATAACCCTTAATGGAATTCACATCAAAACTCCAGTACAATGCTAGGAGTCTTATGGTGATGAAACTCTAGAGTTGCAAAAGTTCGTTATTCGTGTCTTGAGCTTGACGTGTAGTTCTTCTAGTTGTGAGCGTAACTGGAGTGCAGTTGAGATGGTATTTACTAATTAAAAAATGCCTTCTATAATATATTTTTGCTAAATTATTTATTACTTTAGGTTCACACTAAGAGGAGGAATCGATTGAAGCAAAAGACGATGAATGATGTCGTCTTTGTCATGGCTAACTCTAAATTAGCCAAGTAGAATGCAAGGAAACCAAAGGGATATGTCATTGATGATCGTTCTGCGGATGATGAGTGAATTGCGAATATGGAAGATGTTGGAAAAGTTGGAGAAGTTAGTGGAGTTGTTGTTGGTTGGGATCTATCTAGTTCACCACTTCATGATCTAGAGATTCCTAGTTTTGATGATAAAGAAGGAAATTGCTTAAGCATGGCTGATGTTGATGAGGATGAAGAAGATGATGATTCTAACTTGAATGATATGCTAGATGCTTAGGCTTTGAGTTTCTAATTAATGTCTTTGATGTGTTCGTGTTTAGACTTTAAGTTTTATGGTAGCATTCGAATTTTTTGTCCATGAGATATGTGTTATGACTTTGAGTTTGGTTTAATATTACGAAGTTTATGAGTTTAGTTTCTTTCGTATTTGTATATTTGTTAAAATTAAAGATAGAGTTATCTCTAATTAATTAGATTAGATTAGTTTGTAGATAAAGTTATCTCTAATTAATTAGATTAGATTAGTGTGTTTTTTTATCTTGTTAGATATTTGTATTGTTATCTGTAATCATGTACAATCTCCTGTAAATACAATAGCTCCACTGTGATCCAAAACACACGGAATTCATATGTGTTCTCTCATTTTCTAACTCTCAACAATACTTATATATAAGTTAGTATTTCTGATAGACTCTTCCATTTCATCTTACGTTTCACGAATCTACGTTTCGTGAATCCCGTTGTCTCAACGTAGAGTCTACGTTTTAACAACCTTGATGGAAACAGAAATGGGGAGGAATACGAGGGAAAAAAGTTGTGTGCAAGTTGTATATGATCACTTTTGGAAACATTGGCTAGTAGCAAAGAAGTTTTATAAATGACCATTTCTAGAAGTACTGTCCTTCCACTTTGAAAGAGTAGTAATACAATACAGATTAGGCCATTAAACTCAATCGACAGCATAATCATTCAAAATCAATCAGGAAAATTGGCTATATTACCAATCTGGCAAAAACCACTAGCAATGAGCTTCTCAAGGCAGCAATTTGAGCAGATTGCATACGTCTGACAAGAGCAGCAACCAGGTCTCGTATATGTACTGCCATCTGTGTCGGTAAATGCAAAATAAGTTGTAGAATGTAACTCCCAACAAACAGAGACCCAGAGCTTTCCAATTTGGGGTCTAGTAGTCTGTTTCAAATTTGTTTTCCGAATAAAAACAACAAATCAGAGACTTAAAAAAAATACAGAAACACATGCAGAAAACAACATGAAATAAAACAGTAAAATTATCCTACTTGTAACTGTAATGGAGACTGGAGAGTTTAGGTGAAAACCAGAAGCAAAGTATGTGTTTTCCATTTTAATTACCCAAACCAATCAGCAGTTTGTTACTTTATTTTCTGTGCATGCTATGCAAATAATGACTTTATATTGATTCACAATGGGTTTTAGTGTTATTTGATCTATATAGCTGAACCCACCTAGTAGGGAAGGACTTGATTTGTTGTTTCAGCAATTAATTATTACATCCGTTCCTTTTTATTTGTCCACTTGAGATGAAAAAATTTGTTCATATTAATCTGTCCACTTACAATTTCAAGGCACCATTAACTAAAGTTTATCCTTATACTAATTCCAAGTAATACTAATAAATGCTCCACTACCACACTTGTACCTTCATACAAATAAATGAGGATAGAAAATGTAAGCAAAGGTATTATAAGAAGTTCAGAGAATAATTTGAAGAAAACACATGCATTGACTACAGTTTCTAATATGAATTTTAGCCTCAAGTGGACAAATATAAAAAAATGGAAGTAGCACTATTTACCACCCCAGTATTTATGTTTAACGACTTACACACATTGTGGTATGGAAGAATCTAGAAGCGAGACAATAATAGCTTACAAAGTTGCTTAACTATATTTTAAGGTCTAAAAAGAATTGGTTTCGTTCATGTAGCCAACCCTGCCTAGAGGGAAAAAAGCCTTGATTTGTTGTTTTAGTTGAATCTTCCACTCATTTCCAGCCACAAAATGTGAATGCAACCATTCCAATTTCCAACAACTAAATGTTGGGTGACAATGAAACAAAAGCTTGGGCATGAGTTTGCTTATGTGTGTATTTATGTTTAGAATTAGAAGTACTTCTTGGGCAACATGCTGATTTCTCAAAAATAAGAGTAAACAATATGCTGTTAGAACTCACATTTCCCATACTAGTGTTCTCTTTTCACGTATTCTAGAAGGCTTTAAATCAAAAAAGCACAAAGTTCAATAAATAAGAGGTTTGACTTGAACTCCATAATTAATTATAGATGGAACATACAGGTCCATTCTGGCCAAAAGATTCATTCTCAAGGGCATTCAAAATTGTCTTAAGTATTATATCAAGGAAGTTTGAAGCAATAACAGTTGACAATATATGGAGAAATGTAATAAAATTGTCACTACCTTGAAGCTATATCAAGTAAACTTCTCATAGTTGACCCAGAATCAGATCCCCAAGCAAGAATTTCTTGTCTTGCCCCGGATATAAAAGCAGATAAACATTCTGTAGCATTCTGCTCATGTCAAGTCAAGCAAAGATTTGAATTCATGCTCCAATCAGAAATCATTGTAAATAAGAAATGATGTAACAGGATATATGTGTGTCTAGCTAAAAAGTATAACCTGAATTTCACTGTGGTCATCACTCTGAAGAATTATTCTGATAATAGCATTAAAAGAGACATCATATATTGCTTTCACTACATCAGCAGGGGCATTCTGTATAAAGCTATAACAAACTAAGATTAGAATTGTAGGATAAATACAGTTCTCAATGGTTAAAGCTGATAATGAACTTTACAAATGCAAAGGAAGTCATGCTTCCATGTAAGTATACTTGCCTTCAACAACATTGTTACCAGATCTAATGACCCCGCTACCAAACCATCAGCCTGCTCTTGGGGCTACAAGAACATTAAAAGGGGTGCATAAAGTTATTATATTAAAAACTTTAATCACAGAATATAGAATAACTTAAACAGTCATACTTTGTTTAAAATTGGTCCAACGTACGGAAAAATTCTGGAAACCAATGGATGTATACATCCAGGAATGCTTTTGATAGCCTTGAAAAAGAAAAACAAATCTCATTAGATGACGAAAAAAGCATTTCTTATCATATATGGAGCATAACAAGTAATTCTTTTAAAAAGAATTACTTTCAAAAGACAATATTATGAAACTCAAAAACCATATATGGGGCATAATGAGTAATTGATTTTGACCAAAAACCATCATACAGAAACTACACTTCTCAGCTGAAGGATGGTTGAAGGTGGAACTAGTGTTTCAATGATATAAAACCGTTAATTACTACAAGGTCCATACATGTTATTTACAAGAAAAGCTAAATTTAGAAACATCGAAGCAAAACTCATGTGAAAAGTAAGTCTAGGGTAAGGCCAAAAATATACATCCTTACAATTAGGGTTGAGTCAAGCCAGGTTAGTAGTACAAGTTGAGTCACGAACACTACTTACTAGCATAGTGCTCAAAATTCTGTCTAAAGCTTTATTCACACAACAGCCACTGCTCCCTCTTGTTATGATGCAACTACCAACACCCACTTCTCACTGACATTTCCAGCCAAGCCTGCGTAGAACCACTTCTCTGTGTAGCATGAACTTTATTGTTATGTACTCTTTCCCCTTTCCATTTTCACTCAAGTCTTCTAAGTCAAAGCAAGGTCTATGCCTGTCCTCTACATCTGTTCAGCCACACCTATGTTCTATCGTATTGTTCTGTTTTATCTGTTTTAATTTTTAATACCTAATTTATTAATCACCCATCACTTCCTCTGCAGTCATGGCATCATCCAGCCAGAGACTTGAACGTATTTGATTGCTTTACTTTTGTTGTGATTGATTAGTGTGACTGTGACTTTTGGTTATTAATTATAAATGACTTTCATTTTTAGTAAGTTTAGATTTCAAAGCATTTATGTATCTGTCATATACGCTATTAACTTGTATCTATTTATAATCTTTAGTATAGTGGCCAACTAATTGGCTACTCCTCGTTGCTATTCAGCATTGTTAACTACGACTTACATACATTCAAAAATACATAGCAACATCTTGGATTCTAAATATTACTCATATATTTACAATTGTACCAACTGCTTAGTCCTGGACATTAATTGTAAAGGATATCCCAATGGATGAGGATCCCACCATCGAGGGAATTGGGGCTACTGGAAAAATATATTGTACACAGCCTTGCTCATAAGCACAAACGCTGTGTATGTGACCACAACCTGACCAGCAAGTTACAGGGCAGCAACCCTAACTAATGCATGTAAACATACATAATAAAAATGACAGAATTTTAGGATGTTATAAACATGCTAGTCAAAATTTGTCCTCCAGATTTTATTCTATCTGCTGCTCTTTTGGGAATTCGAAATGATCGTGTGCTTAATCGTAAAAGCACATGGCATTTTCTATGATTCTCAAAGCTGTAACTTGCAACAAAAGCATGTTGGTGGATTGGACAAGACCAGGAAGAGAAAGACCAGCAAACTCAAATCTTTATCCCCTTCTCCCTTTGAAATCACCTACCTTCCATTAGTTACTACTACCACTCTGCAATAGAGTACAACCACAGCTAGGATATGGTGCTGTGAAACTTCAGCTCAGCAATGGAGTGCATCTGTGATGAAAGAAGCAAAATTCTGGGCTGTGATTTCAACCTCCCTGTTTTTGGTTTAAGCATCTTTTTTTTACACTTGTTCTTTATTCCCTATTAATGCTGTATTTGTATTCGGTAGGTTAGAATTTGGAAGCCTATATTTCGATACAAGACTTGCGGACCTGGATAGTGTTTGGTAGGTTAAACCGTTGAAGGCCATTGTTTTAGTTAAAGGCATATATATAATTTCAAATAACATAACATAATAGGAAGGATCTTATGTCTAGTGTCACAAATTACAATCCCATATTTTACATTCCAACCTAACTTATCCAATTCAAGTTAAGATGCTAATAAAAACAGTAAAGTAATTCTGCAGATAGAAGTATTCACAAGCCACAACCAAGAAAATAAAAAACAAAATAAAATTCATTACCTCAAGAACTTCAAGTGCATCTATACTAATAAAAGGATCTGAAACATGTGATGCCCACACATTAAGGATTACAGGAGAAATCACGTGTTCTACTAATGCCGATGATTCATGACCTATAATAACCAAAACCAAGGACATAAACACAAATAAATAGCTAGCTGAAATATTTATACAACACATGTATGGCAGTGAGACAACAAAAATATAAACATGTGTCATGTGTTTGTGTGTTGTGGGGGGTTAACTAACCTGCCTTCACTGCTACAATCAATGTTTCAAGAACCATGTGCAAGGCCTCATCCGATGCCTGGAAATCATACTAAAGTAACTATCACATGCAACAATGATAGAAGTTATATGGCTAAAAGATTCATATTGTGTGGTACATGATTAAGAAGATCTGTAAGGGATGAAAATAAACCCAACAACTGCGATTGGACAAGTTCACTTTTTGCTTCAGGAAGGAGCTGAGAAAGCGCCCGGCAAGCACCTACTTTTACAGGTGGAGGCCTGATAAATGCAATGTTAGAAGAGAGTCAATTGTACAAAAAACATAAACTGACACTAGTTAAGCATCCTTACACATCCATTGTAATAACCTTCATTGCTGAATAGAGAAAGTGCTCTAGTATAGCACTGCTTATCTATGAAGTATTAAGAACAATTAGAAGAGAGAGAGGAAGAAACAAGCAAACTTAAAAAAAGTTCGGACAACAGTTACCAAAGAGGAGAATTTAGCAACTGAAGTGAAAATGCGAGCATATAAAAAAGGGTGTTCAAGAGGACCTGTGATGAAAAACCAAAACCAACATCACAAATATGCATCATAATTGAATTATAACTGAAGCAGAATGGTAAAGAAGGCAAGAAAAGAGTTGATAAGTGACCTATTAGAGAGTCCTCAGTGACCATTTGCTCAAGCAGTTGCTTCAAGCTATTTGTCTCAAACCCTGTCTCCTGTATCAATAAAAAATACATCAAATTTTATCTTGGTGCAAAATAAAAAACAAGTTTGGAATATGGAAATGAAAAGCTTAAAGCCTAATTCTGCTGTCAAACCCATACCTCTGTCTCAGACAGTTGTTCTGAAAGAGATGATAAGGCAAAAAGAGTTGCTTCTCTTATCTGCCAAAAATTAACATGTATAACAAAGTTGAGTTTAGAAATGAAAAATAATAAGGAAGCACATAAATGAAAAATCTCATGAAATGGTTGATGAATAAGTAAAATCTGTCTCATGTGATATTTGGAATCATAGGCGTCCATACCATGACAAAGATTAACAGAGCATATGAAAGCTTTCACTGAGATATATAGGAAGAACACAACTGAAATCACTCAGGGACAATCTTGAGCACCCTAAGGTTACTTAGAACAGATAAAAAAAAGAGTAGGGGATGAGGGGCAGAAAAGGAAATCAAGCCATGACGATTGACAACCTTCTTTATTGTAGACAAGGAATATGGGAAGGAAAGAAAAAAATGGAAGAGCAAGGATATGGGGTGGGGTTAGGAGCATTGTTGTTAGATTCACGTTTCAAGACACGAAGACAGACTAGTCTACGTCCCACACTCGCTCCATAGTCCCACATCCTAGTTTGAGACGGATTCCACTAGAGATGAAGTAGAGACACAAGCCAAACTATAGAGGCATAGAGACGATGGCATCTCTGTCTCACGTGAGATGGGGACGGGGGGGGCGAGTCAAATAGGCGACCCGGTTCCCAAAAATGACCCGCCCTTTTCTAACCCTAAAAGCCTAGCTTCTCCCACTCCTTTTCGCCATCTCTTTCACGTTTCCCTTTCTCTTGTCTGCTACGACTCACATTCTCCTCTCGTCTACATCTCTCAAGCTCTCTCCATTCACTCACATCTGTGTCTGGTGTTTGCAACTTTACATCTCCCTCTCGAGCTCTCGGCCTCCCCTCCCTCAAGCTCTCAGTATCCCTCTCGCAAGCTCTCTCTCTCAAGCTTTCTTGCTCTCTCTCAGACTCTAACTGGAGATGACAACCAATGCTGAAGAGGTAGTCGGGTCTAGTTCCGCTGGTGGGGCGGGGACAGGGCTCCTCCCTTTGTTACGAGTTCAGATTCCTTTAATGTTGATAAAATTCCAAAAAATGCACCAAGAAATAGAAGAGATATTGATTGGAAGCATGGTGTTACCTTTGATGGTGATCGAACAAACGTGATGTGTTTATTTTGCAAGAAGGAGCTGCAAGGCATTTACAGGCATAAACACCATTTGGCTGGAACCTCAAAGGATGTGACACAATGCAAGGATGTCGCATGAAATTAAACAAGAAATGTGTAACTATGTGTTTAAATTACATGATGTTGCTATGAAGAAGGCAGCTACAACTAGTTCAACAAGTGGGGTTCATGTTGATGCATAAAGTGGAGGGGGTGTGGCTGAGAAAAGAAAAAGGAATGATTCGCCTGCCTTGCTATTCAAGAGAAAGACAAGTAATCAAGAAACAATTAATTCTACTTCTTAAATTTGGGTATCGGGCCTAATTTAATCCTAAAAGCTAGCTCATAGGATGAGGATTACTTCCACCTTATATACTTTTGATTGGCCATATCTCTAGTCAATGTGGGACTTTTAACACATCCCCTCACACTCACGAATAGAGCGTGGATAAATACGGGTGGCCCACGGGACTTATTAACACACTCTTTTCCGTTCAAGAATGTAGTGCGGATGAATACAAGTGGTCCATAGGACTTATAGAACACCGCTACACTCAGGAATGAAGCGTGGACAACATAGGTGACCCAACAACAAATCTAGGATAGCCTTTGATACCATCTTAAATTTGGGTATTGGGCCTAACTCAATCCTAAAAGCTAGCTCATAGGATGAGGATTACCTTTCACCTTATATACTTTTGATTGGCCATATCTCTAGTCAATATGGGACTTTTAACACTATTTTTAAGAAAAGTTTGAGGGAGGAAGCTTGTCAAGAAATTGCTGAATTTTTCTACAACAATGTTATACCTTTCAATTGCCCATTCTGATGAGTTCAAGAAGATGATTGATTTCGTTGGTAGACATGGTTTAGGATTTAAACCACTTTCCTACCATGAGACCAGAGTTAAAAATTTAAAGCAAAAAGTTGATTCCACCAAGGATGATTTGGAGAACCACAAGGCTTTTTGAAAGAAAACAAGTTGTACCATCATGAAGGATGGATGGACTAATAAGAGAAGAACTATATTGAATTTCTTGGTGAACAGTCCAATGGAAACTATGTTTTTGAAGTCTATTGATGCTTCTGATATTTTTAAAATAGTTGAGAGGGTTTTTGGAATGATGGATGATGTTGTTAAAGAGGTGGATGAAGAGAATGTAGTGTAAATTGTCAACGACAATGCAGCAAACTACAAGGCAGCTGAAGAGCTATTAATGGAGAATAGAAAGAGGCTGCATTGGACTCCATGTGCAGCTTATTGCATTGATCTAATGTTGGAGGATCTTGAGAAGAAGCTGTCAATCCACAAGGAGACAATTGCACAAGGTAAAAAAATTACAATTTTCATCTATTTAAGGAGTAAACTGATTTCTTTATTGCATCAGTTTACCAGTGGCACAAATTTAATTAGACCAACATTTTGCTACTTCTTATTTGACATTGGCACAGTTGGAAAGATCACCAGACGTGCCGTAACGCGCAGCTGGAAGGGGCAGCGCATGGAAAATCACGCCTGAGAGAGGTGGTGTGTGAGAGCAAATGGAGGCTTTGATGGGGACGGGGCCGACAGGGATCGAGCAGTCTTGGGATGGCGCACCTGATGGAATGGTCGTTGGTCAAAACCGACCGGCAGCATGGCAGTGGCTGGCAGCAATGATGAGGGCCGAGGGAAAAACCGACCTGAGCGGTTTGAAACTCAGAGAAGACTAGGGTTTCAAAAAACAATTTTACACGGTGAGGATTGGGTTCACCAAAGTCACGGAAAAGATTGTCTCTCATCAATCTCTAATACCATGATGAGAGAGTGAAAAACAAGAGAAAAGAACACATGAATTCCGTGTGTTATGATCACAACATAGCTTTTGCATTTATAATGGATTGTACATAATTACAAGACATACAGTTTCCTAATTAAGACTAATTACATAAAAAAAAGAACCAATCTAATTACTCCTGTTAGAATGATGTAAATATAGTAAGATATATTTTAGGACTAAATATATTAATCATATCTTTAATTGTATATTATGTATTTATGTACAAAATCCCTATAAATACAAAAGCTCCGGGTGATCACAAAACACACGGAACTCATGTCTTCTTGTCTTTCTCTCTTTTAACATGGTATCTAGAGCCTAACGAGAGATCCCTCCTATTCCATGTTTTTCCGGTGAGCCACTGCTCACTGCGTAAAATTTTTCCCTCCCTCCCACCTCGTTTTCCGCGCTGCCGTCCCAGATCTGCCCTCCGGCCACTATTTCCTTCCGACGACCTTGCGACTGGCTTCCCCTTGCCCAGATCGGCGTTTCCCCGGAAACCCTCCACCATCGGAGCTCTCATGCGCCCCCACGCGCCACCTATTCCTCTACCATGAAACCCACGCACCGCCACTCTCAGCCGCGCGTGACGGCGCGTCTCACCTCTGGTGACGTCGCGCCTTCTTGGGTTCTGATCGCCTCGGCCTCTTCTTCCTCAATCTGGTGTTCGTTTTCCGTTTCGGTCACTTTTTCCTTGCTGTTTGGCACGTTTTTCGCTGCTGCCACTGTCTTTCTCTCTCCACCAGCATACCCATGGCTAATCCCGGTGATACTAAGTCTGATTCTTTGCTTTCGGGCACTTCCCTCACTGCCCTCCTCTCTTCCGAGCTGTTAGATGACAAAAACTACTCATATTGGGCCTCTAATATTAAAATTTGGCTTATTGGGCTAGGCTATGAGAACCACCTCACACAATCCGAAACTGAAATCCCAGAAACCGACCGACCGCGGTGGAGGAAAATTGATGCTCAACTATTTGCAATTATGCAGAACACTATTGCCCCATCCCATCGTGATTGCTTCCGTGGTCAAAAAACCTGCAAGGGAGTTTGGGACCATGACGAGCAACTCTTCACCAATAATATTCGGCGACTCTATCAAATTGGTGAGGACCTTATGACCACCTTTGGCTCTCAAAAGTTTCATGGCTCTATAACTACTTATGTGGATAAAGTGACTAATCTCTTGTGTGAACTCAATGAGATGCTTCCTATTGGTGCTACTCCTGAGGCTAAGCTTGAGAACCGTAAGAAATTACTTTTGTCCTTTGCCTTATATGGCCTACCTATTGAGTATTCCTCTACTCGTGATCAGATTTTGGGTTGCCCCACAAAGGTTACTTTGGATGGTGCCTTGGCCACTCTCCTTCGGGCTAACATTCATGGCCCTATCTCTCCCTCCATGCCTCCCTCTGCTGCTTTGACTGTTTCTCATCTTGATTCTTCCGCTTTGCTTTCACGCAATAGCGACTCTGCACCTTACAGAGGGGGTAGGCCACGTCCTCATTGTGATCATTGTCACAAACCAGGCCACACCATTGATAAGTGCTGGAAACTCCATGGTCGCCCTCCTCGCACCGCACAGGTTGCTCAGATTGCTCAGCTACCTCCTCCATCGTCTTCTGCTCCTCCGCTGCTGCCAGATCCGTCTCGATCGCCCTCCTACAATGACTTCCTAAAGTGGCGTGAAGAACGTCAAGTCTCTGGTTCTACTACTGCTGTTGCACACACTGGTATTTCTTTCGTTGGCATCTCCCATTCTTTGGGTCCTTGGGTCCTTGATTCAGGGGCCACCGATCATATTACTGGTAATAAATCTCTTTTTTCTTCTCTCTCTACCACTGGTTACTTACCTTCTTTTACTATGGCCAATGGTTCCCAAACACAATCCCAGGGTATTGGTATTGTCCATCCCCTCCCTTCTATTTCAGTTGATAATGTGTTATTTGTTCCTGGTGCCCCATTTAATTTGTTATCCATTAGTCAGCTTACTCGTACTCTTGATTATGTCATCTCTTTTACTAAAGATTCAGTTTCTTTGCAGGGGAAGATGATTGGCTTCGGATGTGAGTCTCACAGCCTTTATCAACTTAACAAACCATCCCTTGTTGGTTCGGTTTCCGCATCTCCTCTTCTTATTCATGCTCAGTTAGGACATCCCGGTCTCGATGCTTTCAAGAAATTAGTCCCTCGTTTTTCTAATTTAGAATCTTTGTCATGCGAGTCTTGTTAGTTAGGTAAGCATACTCGTACTTTTTTTCCTACTCAGCATAAATAATCGGGCCTCGTCCCCTTTTGCTTTGGTTCATTCAGATGTTTGGGGTCCCAGTCGTATTGTGTCTTCTTTAGGATCTAGGTATTTTGTCACCTTTACTGATGATTTTTCCCGTTGTACTTGGATATATTTAATGAAAGATCGTTCTGAGTTATTCACTATTTTTCAGTTTTTTTTTAATGAAATAAAAACTCAATTTGGGATTTCCATTCGTACCTTACAAAGTGATAATGCATGTGAATACTTGTCTAACTCATTTCAGACTTTTATGGCATCTCACGGTCTGTTGCATCAAACCTCTTGTCCTCATACCCCCCAACAGAATGGGGTTGCTGAACGTAAAAATAGACATCTTCTAGAAACCACTCGGACTCTTCTTCTTCATTCTAATGTTCCTCTTCAATTTTAGGGTGATGCCGTCCTTACCGCCTGCTATCTCATCAACCGTATGCCTTCATCTGTTCTTCAAGGTAAAATTCCTCATCAAGTCTTATATCCACATCGTCCTCTTCACTCTCTACCTCCTCGCGTCTTTGGTTCTACTTGTTTCTCTCATGTCCTTGGTCCTGGCATTGATAAATTATCTGCTAGATCTCATAAATGTGTTTTTGTTGGGTATCCCCGTACCCAGAAAGGATACAAGTGCTACTCTCTTTCCCTTCGCAGTTCCTTTCTTTAAGTCTGAAACACCTCCACCGGAGCCTCTTCTTCCTGTGACTACACCTACTGTCCTCTTTTCTCCTCCTGAGGAGTCTCCTCCCTCTCCAGATCCTCTTCCTCCTCCTCCTTTGCAGGTCTATCAGCGTCGTCCTCGTCCTCTACCACCACAGCCTGCCACCGATCAGATTGTAGACTCACATCCTGGGCTCACTCATCCAACCTCTTCTCTGGTCCCGCCTCCTGAGTCAGATCTTCCTATTGCCCTACGCAAAGATATTCGTTCTACTCGTAATCCTTCTCACTATACTACTTTGAGTTATCATCGCATCTCTCCATCCTATTACTCTTGTCTTTCTTCTTTATCCTCTGTTTCTATTCCTAAGAATGCAGGAGATGCCTTTACTCATCCAGGATGGAAACAAGCTATGATGGATGAAATGTGTGCCTTACAAAGCAGTGGAACTTGGGATCTCGTTCCTCTACCACTAGGGAAGTCTGTTGTTGGTTGTCGATGGGTGTACACGGTGAAGGTTGGCCCGGACGGATCAGTTGACCGCCTCAAAGCCCGCCTTGTCGCCAAAGGTTATACTCAAATCTACGGCTTAGATTATGGAGATACATTCTCCCCTGATGCCAAAATGCCCTCGGTCCGCCTCTTCCTCTCTATTGCCGTCATTCGTCACTGGCCTTTATACTAGTTGGACATCAAAAATGCTTTCCTTCATGGTGACTTGCTTGAAGAGGTTTACATGGAGTAACCTCCCTGTTTTGTTGCTCAGGGGGAGTCTTCTAGACTTGTTTGTCGCTTGCGAAAATCTCTATATGGCCTTAAACAGTCTCCCAGGGCATGGTTTGGCAGGTTCAGTACTGTAATTCAGGAGTTTGGCATGATCAGGAGTGAAGCAAATCACTCTGTCTTCTATCGTCATTCAGTTGCTGGTTGTATTTACTTAGTGGTATATGTGGATGACATTGTTATTACTGGCAGTGATCACCTTGGTATTACACAAGTAAAGCAACATCTCTTCAAGCACTTTCAGACGAAGGACCTTGGCAAACTCATATTTCTTGGGGATAGAGGTAGCGCAATCCAAAAATAGAATCGTCATAATATCCCAAAGAAAATATGCAATGGATATTCTGGAAGAAACAACGATGTTAAACTCCAAATCAGTTGACACTCCCATGGATCCCAATGTCAAGCTCCTACCAAATCAGGGGGAGCCCCTTCCGGATCCTGAGAGATACAGACGTTTAGTTGGCAAGCTGAACTATCTCACTGTCACTCGCCAAGATATTTCATTTGCAGTTAGTGTGGTTAGTCAATTCCTAAACTTTCCTTGTAAGGAACATTGGGATGCAGTGACTCATATTGTTCGATATGTCAAGAAAGATCCTGGAAAAGGCCTGTTATATGAAGATAGAGGACACACTCGAGTTGTGGGATACTCTGATGCTGATTGGGCCGGCTCTCCCATTGATAGAAGGTCCACTTCCGGATATTGTATTTTTGTCGGAGGTAATCTTGTCTCTTGGAAGAGCAAAAAACAGAACGTTGTAGCCAGGTCCAGTGCAGAGGCAGAACACCGTGCTATGGCTATAGCCAGTCAAAAACTCATATGGCTCAAACAATTACTTCAAGAACTTCAATTTGGAGAGGTTTCACAAATGACACTTATCTGTGATAATCAAGCCGCTATGCATATTGTCTCGAATCCAGTTTTCCATGAGAGGATGAAGCACATTGAAGTTGACTGTCATTTTGTTAGAGAAAAAGTCTTATCTGGTGAAATATCCACTAGCTTTGTTAATTCTATTGATTAGTTGGCGGATGTTTTTACTAAGTCTCTAAGGGGCCCTCGGATTGACTATATATGTAACAAGCTTGGTGCATATGATTTATATGCTCCAGCTCGAGGGGGAGTGTTAGAATGATGTAAATATAGTAAGATATATTTTAGGACTAAATATATCAATCATATCTTTAATTGTATATTCTGTATTTATGTACAAAATCCCTATAAATACAAAAGCTCCGGGTGATCACAAAACACACGGAATTCATATGTCTTCTTGTTTTTCTCTCTTTTAACAACTCCTAATAATGTACGGTTACAATTTTAAATAGCCTATGCCAACAGGCCAATCAAATTTTATAAATTATATCTCTGCCAGTCATACTAGTTAATTTCTAGATACAAGAGAAATAGAAATTGTGTATTTACCCTCCACCAGTTAGGACTGCCAGCCACTTTTCTGGTTTGAGACTCTGCATACCACTTTTGGGCAGCATCTATTATGGCCAAATATCCATCACCGTCAAAAGAGTTTACTACCTCTTCCAGTAAAAGCACACCTACAAAAAGTATTTTCTGATAAAGCTCATGAAACTTAAACAGATACATAAATTCAGAAGAAAACAATAACAAATCAAAATCATAATCAACCAACTATGGTAACAATTGGGTCCATTAATCCATAATCCATAATCCATTTAGTGATTTTAGTCACTCACATCAATGCAATTCTGTATCACCAGTTTAAACCATGCAATTCAGCAATGCATTACTTTTTACTTGTTTATCATAATTCTTGTAAAAGAAATTGTTAAGTATGATAAGCTTAAACCATCAAATAATAAGAACATGGAGTAATATTGAATGCAACCTGTTTGAATATTCAGATATTTTAGTCATTCTTCTAAAACACGTTTTTCATAATGACTTTCACTCATTTTATGTATTGTATTTAGTGTTATTAAATAACCATTGCGGGTTATCATGACTAGCTAAAAAAACGTTATACAAGTTATAGTGGACGCTATAGCGGGTATGGCGGATAGTAGACATAACAAATAAAATTATAATGTCATAAATAACTTAAAAAACATGTAGTATCAAAATGTCATCCAAAATAACATCATAATCAAGCCAAAATGTCATAGATAACTTTAAAAACACACAAACAATAACATCAAGTCACAATAACATCCAAATATTAAACAAACATAAAGAAACCACGGGAAAAAAACATAATCTAGTCATCATCTTCATCTTTCCCTTCATCTTCATCCACCTCTTCTTCATCAATATAGTCATTTTACTTGTGGGGAATATTAGCAACAAATCCTTCAGCTTCTTCTCCTTCTGATGAGTGGTCATTAAGATCAAATTCTTCAAAATCCTCCAACTCATCCTCAATGTCTTCTTCATCATGCTCAAATTCAGGTTCTTCATCAACTTCAACCACTTTCCCTTTTCCTTTTCTACTTGAAGAACTTGCTCCTCCACCTCTTTGTGATTTAGACACTATCACTAATCTTTTTTGCTTTCTTTTCTTCTTCTTTTGCCTTGTGTTTGTTCTAGGCTCTCCAATTCTAGAAATTCTATACACATCCCTTCATAGAAGATCATCTTCTTAATAGACCCTTTCCTCTTCACTTTCTCCATCCATCTCTCCCACTAGCCACTCATTGGACTCATCAATCCCTTGAAGGGAGATTGGGTCAATCTCATCACTAATGTTGTTTCTTTGTAGGAGTGCTTCATTATACTTGACATACACCAAATCATGCAATCTTTGGTGTTCAAGTCTATTCCTTTTCTTGGAATGATTCTACAAGATTAACTAGGAAATAATAAGTGTTCAAATTTAGAATGGGTCTATAATGAAAAGAAGTCAAAAGCACTCTAGTTTCATGCACTACAAGTTAGGTTCAAAACCTTTATGGCAAGGGATTGTAAGTTGGGAGTAGTAGTACCAAAATGTTGCCACCAATTAGCTACAAAGCAATGGTCAATCAACTTGTTAGCACTTGACACCTAGGAAATGACTAATTGACTATAAAACAATGAAGTAGTCTTTTACTTGGTACGGTTTTATTCCTCATTTCTGTCATCACAAGAATACCAAACATCTCAGCTCCACCAAGATCTATGTCTGTAGCTTTAGGTTTCCCACCAACCTACCCATGCAATTATAGAACCCCTTCATTACCTTAGGATCAAACTACAGTCTAGGGTTGACATAAACAACTGCGGGTTCAGTAAGTGACCGGCCACATGCAATGGTTGATGAAGCTGACAATTCCACCTTTCATCAATGATGGCAAAAACACAAACATATTTTCTCTCATCTTTTTTGAAAGATGTCATAATCGCCTCCTTTGCCTTCTCCATGGCTTCATAAATGTAGTCCATGACCGACTTTCTCTTGCTATCAAACAAGCCAAAGCACCTTCACCAATGGAGCCATCACTTTGAGAATGTACACCACATTCCTCCAAAAGCGGGGCATTAACACAGTTTTTGTTGCTTCCCTTACTTTTGCCTCCCTTGACAGCTTGTTTTCTCACCATTCTTTTCTAACAAACATTTTTCTTAGGCTTGTTTTCTCTTCATGGATCCTCTCCAATGATAGGTAACATCTAGCAAATCGGGTTATCGCATGCCTCACAAGCTCTCTTCCATTGGTATATGTTTTCATCAAGTTCAATGTTCTTAGATGACTATAAATGAAGCCAACCAACAAAATAGACCTTTTGAGGGTCTTCTTAATCCTTGGAAGCTTTCCAATGTTTCCAACATCAAGTCAATGTAGTGGGCTGCAAATGGAATCCAAAAAAGCTTAGGATACTTCTCCAACAATTTCCCAGCAGCACGAACATAGTTGTTGTCATGATCTGTTATGACTTGGATAACTTTTTCAGGTTCAACCTCCTCCACAATGGCTTCAAGCAAGTGAAACAACTTCTCGGTCTTCACATAATATGAGGCATTGATACTCTTGTAGAACATAGTCCTAGCTAAGGAGTTCACCTAAAAAATTGATGATTGACCTTTGCTTTCTATCAGTCCATGTATAACACTTAATAAAGCAGGAGCAGCCAAACTCAGCCACCGATCTTCATGGCCCTTCATCAACTCCTTCATATACTCCACCTCCATTTTGAGAACTAGCACTCTGATATTATGAAAACTAGGAGGAGGCAAATAAGGTCCAAACTTGCCAACAACTGCCAACATATCATAAAAACTCTCTAACTTAATCAGTTGAAAGATAAGTCGGCTTGATACCAAAACCGGGCAATGTACTAATGCACCTTTTCCACTACCTCCTTATCAACCACTTCCCTTATGTTTATCTACCTCAATTTTTCACTCCAATTCTTAGGAATGGCACATACCTCTTGCAATATAGATCAATCAGACCGAATACAAATTCAGGTCTCTTGTTCGGTATGGCACTACTACTGATTTGGGATTGGGAACCACTTTTGGATTCCAACTCTTTGAATACATCTAATTCATCATCATCGCTACTTCCACCACTAAGGTCTTCCACCACTCGCTTCACCACAACTTCTTCCTTCCTCTTCTTATTCGTCTTTGTAGCTTTTCCGACTGCCTAATTAAGTGCTCCTTCGCCCTTGTATTGCCTCCTTTCATCACTTTCTTGCAAAATATGCATTGAATAACATTTATATCACCTTCATTCACAGTAGAACAGTACTTCCACCCAATGTCACTTCTGTTACTCCTTCGACTTGCAATAGTGGCAGTAGCAATATCACCAACGGGTTCGTTACTTGTCATTTAGTACTGAGAGGAGCAAAATTGAAGGAACAAAAAGGGAAGGAAACATTACAAAGCAGTACTGAACTTAACATGGAACAAAGAGGGAAGGAAACATTTAGTCCTGCAGTACTGCTGCAACCATTTAGTACTGTAACAGCACTCAATTTAATATTTTCACATGAAACAGCAGCACTGAACTAACATGTAAAAAAAATAAAAAAAACAAACAGAACCATAACAGGAGGCAAATGACTTCATAAACATACATAACAGCACCATAAACAAAACAAATTGAACTAATATTAATTCTGTTAATAAGTCCCACTGGCCACCCGTATTCATCCGCACTCCATTCTTGAGTGTGAAGGGGTGTGTTAATTAGTCCCATGGGTCTCCGTATTCATCTCCATTCCTGAGCGTGAAGGGGTGTGTTCAAAGTTCCCAAATTGACTAGAGATATGGTTAATCAAAAGTATATAAAGTGGAGGATATTCCCCATCCTATGAGGTAACTTTTAGGATTAGGTTAGGCCCAATACCCAAATTTAAGAAATTCTATAGAAACTGTTTTTAAAGAACAGAATATGACAGAAATTAAATACAAAACAAACAAGTTTTTATAAAAAACTAGTTTTACAGGGAAAAAAGAAGTATTGAATTGAAGAAAACAAGAACAAAATGGTTGCAGACGTCAGAGATGGGGAAGGGTAAACTGTTTTTACAATAAAAAAAACAGTATTAAAATAAATGAGAAAAACCTGGTTGGAAAACAGAGTTTTTTGAAGGAAGTTGAAAAGAAAAGCCAGAATGATTGCAGGGGTGGTCACTGGAGACTCCAAGGCTGTTGTGCGCCACTCCACCTTGACAGAAATGGTCACCGGAGGCTGATGATACAGTGACGGTGGAGGGTGGACGCAGGGAAGGAAAGGCTCAACTGTTTGAAAGGGAAAAGGTTTCGGAAATTTAAAATTGAAAGGGGGGCCACAAAAAACAAAAATAGGGCAAAACCTAAAATTTCCGGTCTTCTAAGTGACCTGACCTGGCCCAAAACCCAATAAAACACATATGGCGCCGCAATGCCCGTCATGGGCCACCTCAAACGCCACAACACCATGCCTATAGTGACCGTTATGGTGCCATTTTGCATGGCGGATCGCAAGTAGCCTTGAAACCGCACTGCCATACTGTTATGGCGCCGCCATAACGATTATTTGATAACAATGATTGTATTGGTTGTTTCATTGCTCTATCATCACCCTTCTAAATTATCAGTAGAGAGTTAACACATTACACACTAAATAATGACCTATGGTAATGCTTTTATGAGACTTATGGCCATTTTCAAGTTTGATACATTGGGCATATGAATGGTATATTTCAACCTATTTTTGTCTCTAAATCTTATGATTCACTATTTAAAAATTAGTTTGATGACTCATGATTCAAATTGGAATTAAGACGTTGTTTGGCCAAGCCTTGTTTTTGCTTAAAAGCTACTTCTGAGTTAAAGTTAAGAAAATAGCTTCTAAAATAAACTAAACTTGTTTGACCTTTATCAAATTTTTTAACAAAAAATTAGTATTTGGATTTAGATATTATTGAATAAGTAAATGAGTTAAGGGAAATTATGGGGAAAAAAGAAGATATCGAAAAGCTAGTATAAAAGGTTGCTTTTTGAATTTTTCTTCATAAGAAAATAAGCTTTTTTTAACAGGGTTTTTTGAACATGTTTGACCAAGCTTATTCTTTGAAGTAGAAGAGAAGCTCAAAATAAGTTGGCTCAAACACTACCTCAATAACCTTGCTCTTGAATGATAAAACTAATCAAAATTTGGAAATGTTAATATAGGATAAGGATTAATATTATCATCTATATGAAATTATATTTCTCCATCCAGTCCTAAACATAAGACGGAAGGCAAAATACATAGGCCAATATTTTCAATAATTATGTGAGAGAATTATTCTTTTCCAAGAATGCCCTTAATTAAATGGTTAAAATAGGAAAATGTAACTAAGTAACTTTTGTACTCATAATAAACAAGGGGTATGAAAGAAAATTCATCATTAAGTTACCTAGAAATATGTAATTGTCTCTTATATTGTGAATTGAGAAATAGATCCAATTTGTCTCTTATATTTAGGGCCAGAGAGGAAGTATCATATAAGGTAGTAGTATCTTAAATTACTCTCTAGAATTAGTTTCCTTAGTTCTACAATATATGTTAGAATTCGTTATCATGTTTTCATTTATTATTTTAGTTTATTTTCCAGATTGTACAAGATTATAATCAATATAAATAAGAGATAATAATTTAGGTTTTATTAGCACATCAACGTATTGTAATTCAATCAATATCAATTATTATTTTACTCTCTTTTCTTCTCTTTATCTCTCTGCATACACCTAAAGCCTCAAATTTTAACATGATATCAAATCATCCTACCATGATCTGTCTAGTCACTATTTTTCTGTTGAGTTTCCTCAAACACAACTATTGCTTTGATTTGCTCTCTTGTTCTGTTTTCACTATCTTGCTCTATTTTACTATTGAACAATCACTTTCATATACTGTCTTTTGCTACTTGGACAGATGGGCTTATGTTTTGAGTTGACAATACATGTATTGTCTTTGGTATTTTGAGTTGTTAAGTTGTAACAACCAAGTTTATAATTATTAGTAATGAAATTAAAGTTTTTTTGGCTTATTTATCTTATTTTCTGTACATGTACATACATACATATATGTGTGTGTGTTATTTTGCTTGTTTAGATAGGATCTTCCAAACCATGTTACGATTACACAATTTACGTGTTTTCATAAGCTTTACGATCCTAGGTATGATCTCGATTTTAACTACCTTGCTAGTAATATTTTAAGGGTTTGGCTAACCTGTGTAGGGTTGCACATGATAAGAAATTAAAAGTGAAATTGTTTTACTGGAAATTGTGTGGGAATCACTTAGAAATTAGGATCAGTGAACATTAATGATGATTTTACATAAAAAAAATAAACTTTCCTTTTTTTATCACCTATATTCAAAATTGCACAAGTTAAATAAACTCATATTTTAACATATCTTAAATTATTCTCTAGGATTAATTTCCTTATTTCTACAATATCTGTTAGGTTAGGATAAGTAATTGTATTTTCATCTATTGGAATTTATTTTCCTAATTATGTAAGATCGTAGTTAGTATATAAATAGAGGATAGTCCTTTTGATTATTTTATTTTGGTTTGGTAGTCCTCTAGATTTTGTTTTTTTTTTTTTGCTCTGGTAGTCCCTTAGATCTTATTGGCACGTCAACATATTGTAATTGTTTCAATATCAATTATTATTTCACTCTCTTTCTCTTCACATTAACTCCCTATAACTAAAACCTCCTAATTTCAACAATAACAAGCACCGGAATAATAATGATAAACAAATCCAACTAAGTTAAAAAGACAAATTCAAATAAATTACTACTGTTGGGAATCTAAATTGACAAATTAAATCTTAATGGAATTACTGACCAGATATTCGGCAGCTATAAGTGCCATCTTCTTCATCAGCAATGAACTGGTTAGCATCCACAGACCACGTATGAACCTGAAAAATGATTGGACAACTTTTAAGTAATACCAATAGTCAAGGATTCAATGGCTGTAAAACTTTTTCAAAAATAGGAGATAAAACAAAATGGCACTGCAACATATTACTGTATCTTCAATTTTAAACACTTAAATCTATCACCACTATATAATATCAGAAATTTTACAACTGTCATTTTTGGTAGGGTGGAAAAAACTTCGGAGTAATACTAAATATGCGGTTGCAGATTTTGGTACACCAAAACATAATGTATATTTCTCCCAACAAATATTGAAAAAAAATCAACAAAATAGAACACTTGATGGACAAAATATAAATGCAAGTTCCATTCTTATCAAAGCACAAATCCTCAACAATTTTCCAACATTGCAAAGTTTTTAAAAATTCCAGGAAATACAAAGTATTTAATATGCGCAATAGATTTTAATAATGTCACAAATATCTTGAAATTTTAAACTTTATCACACACACTGCTTCATTAAGGAAAAGAATCCATCGGCCTCCATCTAATAGCTAAAGGTAGAGAAGATTAGTGAACCACTCCATGACATCGGCCAAATGAGTTGAACAGAGTCCAAAGAGTAATCAAATTTACAACAAAAAATAGGGCCGATGTGAAAAATGGTATACCTGTTGTTCTGTCATTTGCAGGAAAGCAATAGTACAGTACACCAATTCTTTGACATTTGCAACAACCACCTACAAAATTCGGATCAAAATAAGGTTGCAATTGAACACAATTAATGAAAAATTTAAATTTTCATGAATATTCTGAGCCAAACCTTTCCCAGCCTTGGATTACCCACAATGGTCAAGAGAAGTTCAAAGAGCTGTAAATGAAAAATTAGATGCAAAACAATAGTTAAAAAGTTTCCAAGAAAATCAAGTGAACACAAACATAAAACTATATGGACCCTAACTAGTTAATCCTAGATCGCGGAACATCACAACAAACCCCAAAACATTAAAAATATATAATGTACAGACATAGAAAGATATTGGAAGAAAGAGAAACCTGAGAGACTGAAAATTCATTATATTCACTTGACTTTAGTCTAATTATAAACAGATCTTTATATTGAGGATTCATAATAGAATATTGTGATGACTGGTTACCAGCTTAGCTGGTTACAGTTTACACATAACAATTTTAATTGCACAACTATTTTCTATCTCTAATATTCCCCTGTGTACTTGCACACCTATTTCTACCTCTAATATTCCCCTGAGCAAGTCCAGAGCACTGCTGGGTTTCAAAAAAAAAAAACATTAGCTTTCTAAATCAGAGGACTCAAGACAGTGGCTGTAGCAATTGATTGATTTAGGAAGAACTATGAGATGCCTTTTGAGAAGATGAAACCTTTATTTTGACAGAGGTTTGGTGAGTGTGTCTAACAAGCTGATCCTGTGCGGGTATGTGTTGGACTGAGAGAGATTTGTTAAGAACTCTATCTCCGACAAAGAAGAGGTCTAGTTCCATGTGTTTTGTCCTAGCATGGAGGACAGAATTGTGACTGATTGCAGCTACACTTTGGTTATCACAATAGATGGTTGGTGTGGAGCAAGGTACCTTGAGCTCTTGAAGTAAGGACTGAACCCATAGGATCTCCTATGCAGTGAGGGCAAGACTCTTGCCTCTACACTAGACCTTGCTATAAGCTGCTGGTTTTTGGACCACCAAGAGACCAGATTTGGTCCAAGAAAAGTTGTGGAATCTGAGGTGGATCTTCTGTCAAGTCAGAAGCCCAATCAGTATCACAATAGGCTGTGATTAGAAAAGGTGAAGAGGAGAGGAAGGGTTTAAGTAGGAGGTCATGAGCAGGGGTCCCTTTTAGGAATCTCAAAATCCTTTTTACACCCTACCAGTGTGTGGAGAAGGGATCTGTAAGACTGAAATGTAGAGGATGTTGAAGGAGAGGAGGAGCTGGGAGACAAAGGACCAAGAGAAGAAAAATGCTCAGGAGAGGGGGGAACTGCTGAAACAGATTCAGCAAGATAGGTAGGGAGAACCTCAAGGGTGGTGGAGACTTCAGGAGCAGAATTGAGAGAAGAGTTGGCAGTTGCAAACGGAAATTTGCACTCACTGAAGAGAACATCCTTTGAGATGTATAACCGGCCATCAGCTGAGACACTTGTAGCCTTTGTGGTTGGAGGAATAGCACAAGAAGGTGCACTAAACAGATCTGTAATTCAGTTTATGTTTAACATAAGGCCTAAGAAAAGGGAAGCAAACACAACCAAATGTTCTAAGAATGGAGAAGTCAAGGACTTGATTGTAGAGTTTGGAGAAAGGAATGAGATTGCCATAGGAAGGTGAGGGCAATCTATTAATCAGAAAGGTGGTTGTATGGAAGGCATGGTCCCAAAATTTTATTGGTGGTGGTGAGGCTTAAGAAAGGAGAGTGAGTCCCATTTCCACAATATGTCTTTGCCTTCTCTCAACTACACCATTTTGATGGTGAGTATGAGGGCAGGAGAGTCTATGTTAAATGCCTAAATCAGTGAGATAGGAGGTGAATGGCCTAGAACTCACCTCCCCAATCAGACTGAACAGTCTTGATTTTCTTGTTCAATTGAAGTTCAACCATGGATTTGAACTGTTTGAATATATATAAGGCCTCAGACTTCCTCTTTAGGAAGTAGACCCAAGTGAACCTACTAAAGGCATCCACAGAGGAAATGTAGTAGGAGAAACCCCCAACTGATTTAGTGTGGATAGGACCCCACACATCATAAAAAATGAGTTCTAAGGCTTCAGTATACACAGTAGTAGAGGGAGAAGAAGGTAGTCTATGTGCCTTGCCAAGACAGCATGAAGAACAAGTCAACAGTTTTATTCAAAATAGGAATGTTACACAGTTTACTAACGATGTTCAAAACACCTGAGTGTGGATGACCTGGCCTATTATGCCACAAAGAGTAAGAAGTAAATGTGTTTCCCCCAAATCAGGAGGAGGCCCTACTGAATCCCCTTTTTCCTAGAGAGCATAATGGAAATTCTAAGTTCCCATGATCATATCAGAACATAGTCATCTCCTTGCCAATTGGGTCTAGACTAGGAGGCTCCTTTTCCCCATTTTTACCATTGTATAAATGTAACCTTACAAACTCTCTGTAGGTCAAGTGACATTTTGAGCAATAAGAACCTTAATTCCCTAGAGTAATTCTCTAGGGTTTGGTATGTTAAGAGTTCAGAGTGAACATTTTGGCGTCCACCGTGGGCCCGATAAAACGGATCCCACATTACAGAGAGAAAGACTGGATCCAAGGAAGACGAAGATGGTGACCACACGCAGCAACCCCAGCCGCAGGGAGGAGGGAAATCACCAGGAGCACCAAGAAGGACCACAAGACCACAACGATTCGATGAGGGAGGTTCTAACCCTCGTCAAAACGCTTCAACGTACTGCGGAAGGAAAATGAAGACCTACGAAACCACCGATCAGAGGAGAGGTACCTATCAAAAGAGAGGGAGGCCTCCAAATACCACCATACCCAAACTGCCAACCCTAAGGAGGATAGACTCGAGCCCCCAACCCCCTAAGGAGGATGCACCGGTCAGTGCACTATAAACTTCCAACAATGGAAAAGTATGACGAAAGGGGCGACCCGAAGAAACACCTAACTATGTTCACCACCAACCTACTCATTTCAGGAGCATCTAATGCCTTGCTCTGCAGAACATTCACACTACCCTCACCAAATCTACCCTCTAGTGGTTCTCTCACATCCCACCAAGACGTGTGTCTTGTTTCACAACCCAATTTGCTTCCAACCGACCGGTGCAGCAGACGGTCAACCTGAAGGGCAGAGGAGAAACGCTCAAGCAATTCATGCCTCAATTCAATGAGCAGGTCATCCAAATCTAAGACTTAAGCTCAGAAGTCACCCTCAATGCAATCCAAACAGGGTTGCTCCCAGGTAAATTCTCTGACTTATTAGCTAAAAAACTCCCTTTGAATATGGATGATTTTAAGCAGCGAGGACTCAATACATAAACATAGAGGAGCAAGAAGTCGATCAGTTGGGAAGTTTCGAGAAGGGACTATGAGGGCAGAGCCATGAAAGAGAAGCCCCCAACCAAATAAGGAGCAGAAGTGTACGACTTATCCCAACTCGAGGTACGACACATTCACGCCCCTAAACAGCCGACGGAACATAATTATGCACAAAGTCTACAACACAGGGCTACTCAAGCTCCCTCCACCTGGAGAACGGGCGAAGGGCTCGGACAGGACCAAGTTCTGCAAGACTTGTAACACGACAAGACTTGTAAGAGTCTACCAAAAATACTAAATTATATATAAACATAAATATATTATATATGTTTAGAAAATAATATAAATAAGATCAGAAAATACCTAAAAATTCACAGGGAACATAGCACTCTCTCTTAACCACTTTACCCTATTACATCATTTTACACTCAAATTTAATTATTCTAGATAAATGCATTAAATTTGTTTATTATTCTTGTTATGCTTCCAAATTTACCATTTATATTAATGAAAAGAGAGAAATAAATTTTTAAAATTCCATTGGTATCCAAAGAGATATGTTATTAATAAGTGTATGTCGTGGGAAAAAATAAACGCACATTGTAAATTGAGAAGATCTTATAAAAAGGACCAGAGGGAGTATTAAACTAAAATTGAAAGTTTGAAACATAAAAATAAAGTAAATGTTCACTGCATCCAGCACAAAAAAAAAGTAAAACATAAAGACAATAATTCAACTCTAAACACCCAGGTCCAGCATATCATTCAAGTTAGAAAACAAAGTTGCAATGCAAACAGGTTTGTGACCGAAGTTATTATTCCTCTTCATTCTTGTCATTCGCTACTAGCCTCTTTACTAATTGGACATAAAAAAATGTTTTCCTTCAAGGTGACCTACTTGAAGAGGTTTACATGGAGCAACCTCCCTTCTTTGCTCAAAGGGAGTCTTCTGGACTTGTTTGTCGACTGCAAAAATCTCTATATGGCCTCAAGCAATACCTCAGGGCATGGTTTGGCAGATTTAGTCATGTGATTCAGAAGTTTGACATGATTCGAAGTGAGGTCGATCACCTATCTTCTATCGACATTCAGTTGCTGGTTGCATTTACATGTTTGTTTATGTGGATGACATTGTTATCACAAGCAGTGATTATCTCGACATTACACAAGTAAAGCAACATCTCTTCAAATACTTTCAGACAAAGGACCTTGGATATTTCTTGGGGATAGAGGTAGCGCAGTCCAAAAATAGGATCATCATATCCCAAAGAAAATATACAATGGATATTCAGAAAGAAACAACTATGTTAAATTCCAAGTCAATCGACACTCCCATGGATCCCAGTGTCAAGCTCCTACCAAATCAAGAGGGATCTTTTCCGAATCCTAAAAGATACAAATGCTTAGTTAGCAAGTTAAACTATCTTGCTGTCATTCGCCCAAATATTTCATTTGCAGTTAGTGTAGTAAGTTAGTTACTAAACTTTCCTTGTAAGGAACATTTGGATGCAGTGACCCACATTATTCGATATGTCAAGAAAGATTCAAGAAAAGGCTTGTGATATGAAGACAGAGGACACACTCAAGTTGCGAAATACTCTGATGTTGATTGGGCAGGTTCCCCATTGATATAAAGTCCACTTTCAAATATTGTATCTTTGTTGGACGTAATCTTGTTTCTTGAAAGAGCAAGAAGCAAAGTGTTGTAACCAACTCCAATTGGGAGGCAGAGTCCTATGCTATAGCTATAGCTAGTCAGGATCCTATATGGCTCAAACAATTGCTTAGAGAACTTCAGTTTGGAGAGGTTGCACATGTGATAATTAAGCCACCATGCATAGTCTCGAATTCAGTTTTCCATGAGAGAACAAAACATATTGAAATTGAATGTCATTTTGTTTGATAGAAAGTCGTCTAATAAACTATCCACTAGTTTTATTAGTTCTAATGATAAGCAGATGTTTTTATCAAATCTCTAAGAGGTCCTCGGATTGACTATATATGAATAAACTTGACTTATATGCTCCAACTTGATTAAATTGTAGTTACATAAATATAGTAATTGTACATATTAAGATTAATTAGATTGATTCCATCTTTATGTAATATATCATGTAATTATATATGGATCCCTATAAATGCAAAAGTTCCACTTTCATCACAACACATGAAATTCATGTGTTCTCTCGTTTTTCACTCTCTTAACAATATCTAATAGAATTTGAAAATTTTATTTCTCTTCATTATATGAATGAAGGGTAAGTTTGGAAGTATAACAAGATAATTGACATAGTTAATGCATTTACCTAGAACAACTAAATTTCTTAATCTATGTAAAATGATGTAATAAGGTCTTATAAAAAGGATTGGAATGAATATTTTGAAACAAAATGATTCAAATTTTTGTACCTTTATGAAACAAAGGTAGTAATTGATCAATGGGTATCTTCTATTGGATGATAATAGAGTTTTTCTCCAATTAGTCATTGATAAGAAGCGTCTCAATAAATAGAGGATGGTACAAATCGATTTGATAATAAACTCACTCAGATATGAGTTTCAATGAATAAAGATCAAGATAAAGAACCATATTCAGTATTATATCACCCAGCAGACAAATACTTTCATACCAACAGACAAATATTTTCATAGGTAGGCCATCAGCTTAATAATGTAAAGAGGAAATGAAAAGCAGCTAGAAGAAATCACTCATGAGTCATGACAACTAAAATCCACAAGTCAACTCTGACTTGAAAATATCTCTAACAGCAGATTGTCATTTGCTAAACAAAATAGTTAACATATTAAACAAAACGAAAAATGCTGTAGTGTTATTAGAACCTGGATAACAAATGAATCAAGGCTTTTCTCTGAACCATCGGAATCATATCTTCCCTCATATGAATCTTCTGCTCCTTCAATAGATGCTTGCTCATACAGTCTCAAAGAAGAGACAAATGTATTCCACAAAGGTCCCAATACAACTACAGTGAAAAATGACATTTAAAACAAATTAAAGGACTAGAAACAAATGCTTAGCAACTTAACTAGGGAGATAAACATACCCTGAAATTCACTGTTAATGAGGCTTGAAAAATTCTGAATAAACTGATTCAAGCACTTCAAAACCTTAACAAAGAAATATGCAATATATTGTTACATAGGATTATGGGTGTGTATATGTATGTGTATAAAGACAATTAAAAGAACCAGACTAACCTCCATTCTGATACTCCAATCATCTGGATTTTCAGATTGAACTGGAATTTCTAGAATATAAGAAAATTGGTCCATCCATGGTTTAAGCAAAGGAACTATCAGAGAACTTGTTTCTGCCTACACAGAATTTCTATCCATTAATAATTAAAAAGTAAACTACGCTAACCCACCAATCAACAAGAACTTTAGAATCACTTGGTGACAAGCAAATACCTTATACACACCACTAATTGTCCCCAGCATAGAAGTGCAAGAATAGACTATTGAAAGGGCCTTCGTTCGAATGTTTGTGTCATATATCTGCATGAGTAAGAAAATATCGAAGGTATCAGGGGTGACAGATGAGGCTCAATTACAATGTATACATAAAAAGTTAAAAACAGTAATTGTCCTCAATTTTCTTCCTTTTTTCCTTCAGGAAAATTTCATAGATATGGGAACAGTACTGAAATGAATTATCAAAACATTTAAATCAGTAAAAGCATTTCAATTTTGTTTCCAAAAAGAAAAAAACTGCACTAGTTGATTTTATCTTTGAAATAATCAATTGTTGGGAATAAAATGGGGATACAAAAGTTAGCCAGAAAGTATATTGTTCTTTTAATCATAATCTCCAAAATTGTTTATTTGGTAAAAAAACCTTAGAGATGGAAAATTAAAAATAATAGAAGTTAGAATCTTGTTGATCCCACTCTAGGTACACAACATTCAATGTATCCGCTTCTCAATTTTCTTCTGTTCGCATAACTCTTCCTTGTCGTGCCTCCCCTGTTCCTCGTCGTACCTCCCCTGTTCTCACTCGAGTTCAGGTCGCGTCACCCTTCTCTCTGTGCTCTCTCCTCCTCTAGGGCCGATGCATGAAGTGATGGAGGGAGGAAGGTGTTTTTTTTTATTTTAGGTTTAGGTTTAGAATTTTATAGGGCCTGTTTTTTTCCTCTCTTAGTTACAAGGCCCAATATAGTTTTTACTTTATTTAGGTTTAGAGTTTGGATTTTTGTTAGATTTCTAAAGAAGAAGACTTTTAGGGCCTGGACTTTTTTTACTTGGCTACAAGGTACAAGGATTATTATTATTAGTAGTAGTATTAGTATTATTATTATTGAAGTTTCTTCAATTTTAATATTACACATCATGTTTTATGTAGGTGTTTGGTTTGATATATTTATGTTTATATATTATTTAGTATATCTGGTAGACTCTTCCATTTTGTCTTACGTTTCACGAATCTATGTTTTGCAAATCTCCATCGTCTCAAGGTAGAATCTACTTTTAACAACCTTGGTAATATGACATTTGATAGAATTGAGTAGGACAGGAAAGAATAGTGAACATTGATGGCTTGGCTTCCTCCAAGGTTGCTGAGTTATCTTATTATTTTGAAATTTTTTTTCTTTTTCTTTCAAAGCAAGCTAGAGGGTGCCCTGAGTTTCAAGGTAAACTGCACCCTGTGCTGTAATGACATCATAAAAAGTAAATGGATAAAAGTAAGACAACAGGGGGGAATGATAGAATGTAGAACGGTGTAGGTTGAAGCACAAAGAGTGCTGAGTCACCTAAGTTCATAATTTATATGCTAGTGAAATGTTGCACGGATAGTCTATCAATCATTCAGCCTTCATTCAAAGTATCAAAGACTGATTCAATCTCTAATTAAATCACCTCAAGTTTTAAGGTCATTACACTTCTATGCTTAATTTGACATGTAGTGTTCTAATACTATGTTCAAAAATTTAGGACATAAAACTGTTAAGAATGAGGAAACCGAGAGGCATTGGAAGAATTCCGTGTGTTTGAATACACAACAGGTTAGCATATTTATAATAATGAAATAATAAATACAGGATCATAATACAATCATATACAATCAATCCTAATCAATTTACAATATTCTAACACTCCCCCTCAAGCTGGAGCATATAAATCATATGCACCAAGCTTATCACATATGTACTTAATACGAGGACCCCTAAGAGACTTTGTGAGAACATCTGCCAATTGATCATTGGAATTTACAAATTTTGTAACGATGTCCCCTGATACAATCTTTTCTCTGATAAAATTGCAATCTACTTCAATGTGTTTGGTCTTCTCATGAAACACTGGATAAGAAGAGATGTGCAATGCTGCTTGATTATCACAAATGAGTGTCATTGGTGTAGTTTCCCCAAATTTTAGTTCTTCAAGCAACTGTTTGAGCCATATGAGCTCACATGTAGCCAAAGCCATGGCTCAATACTCCGTTTTTGCACTTGACCAGGCTACAACACTTTGCTTCTTACTTTTCTAAGAAACCAAGTTATCCCCAAGGAAGACACAATAGCCCGAAGTAGACCTTCTGTCAATAGGAGATCCTGCCCAGTCAGCATCTGAATATCCAGTTATTCTCATATGACCCTTGTCTTCATACAAGAGCCCTTTTCCTGGTACCCCTTTGATATATTTTAAGATGCGGACGATTGCATCCCAATGACCTTCACAAGGAGAGTTGAGAAATTGACTTACTACACTGACGGCAAAGAAAATGTCAGGACGTGTGACAGTAAGATAATTTAGCTTTCCAACTAATCTTTTATATCTCTCTAGATCTAAGAAAGGCTCCCCCTGTTCTAGCATAAGCTTAATGTTGGGATCTACCGGTTTGGCCCCCATCAAGCCAGTTTCCTCCAAAATATCCATCGCATACTTTCATTGAGAAATCACAATTCTTGATCTAGATTGTGCCACCTCTATCCTCAAGAAGTAGCGAAGTCTTTCAAGATCTTTTGTCTAGAAGTGATGATGTAAATGTTGTTTTAAGAGAGTAATGCCAGTGTGATCGCTGCCTGTGATAACAATGTCGTCAATATACACAATCAAGTAAACACACCCAAAGGTAGAATGTCGATAAAAAACAGAATGATCCGCCTCACTCCGAGTCATGCCAAATTCTTTTACCACAGTGCTGAATCTGTCAAACCATGCTCTTGGGGATTGTTTAAGACCATAAAGGGACTTCCAAAGTCGGCAAACTGATCCTGAACCCTCCCCTCCCCCTGAGCAACAAAACCAGGTGGTTGCTCCATATATACTTCTTCAGTTAGATCGCCATGGAGGAAGGCATTCTTGATATCTAACTGGTAGAGGCGGCCAATGACGGATGGCAGCGATGGAGAGAAATAGGCGGACAGAGGCCATCTTAGCCACCGGGGAGAAAGTATCACCATAATCAAGGCCAAAAATTTGAGTATAGCCTTTGGCCACTAAGCGAGCCTTCAACCGATCAACAAAACCGTCTGGGCCAATTTTGACTGTGTAGACCCACCTACATTCGACCACTGTCTTACCAGAGGGAAAAGGAACCAGATCCCAAGTTCCACTTCTTTGTAGTGCACTCATTTCCTCAAGCATGGCCTGTCGCCATCCATGATGAGATAAAGCTTCACCTACAGTTTTAGGAATGGCAACAGAAGACAAAGAAGACACACCTATATAATGGGAAGGGGACAAACGATGATAAGACAAAGCAACATAGTGAGGAGAAGGATTACGAGTGGAACGAATAGCTTTGCGGAGAGCAATAGGAATATCACTATCGGGGGACGGACCTGGAGGAGACGAAAGAATTGGCTCCAAAGGTAAGTCAGATGGGACTTCATCGGGAGGAACCTGCAAAGTAGGATAGGGCCGACGGTGGTATACCTGAAGAGGACGAGGTGGATCGGTTGGGATATCTGTGACCTCAAGAGATTGAAGTATAACCTGCAAGGGAGAAACAGAAGCAGGAACAGGAGAAACAGGATGAGATGCAGAGTTGTCCCCGATGGGGTCTGTAAAATAGGGACAAGACTCAAAAAAGGTAACATCAGCAGAAACAAAGTAACGATGAAGACTAGGAGAGTAACATTTGTAACCTTTTTGAGACCTTGTATAACCAAGAAACACACATTTAGTAGCCCGGACTAAAAGTTTATCACTGCCCGGGCCAAGATTATGGATAAAACAAGTAGAACCAAAAACACGAGGAGGTAAAGAATATAAAGATTGATGAGGAAACAAGATGGAATGAGGTACCTGATTATCAAGAACAGATGAGGGCATACGATTAATTAAATAACAAGCAGTAAGAACAACATCCCCCCAAAACCGATGAGGAACATTACCATGTAAAAGAAGTGTTCGAGTTGTTTCGACAAGATGGCGATTTTTTCTCTCTGCAATGTCATTCTATTGAGGAGTATGAGCACAAGATGTTTGATGTAAAATCCCATGAGGCAATAAAAGTTTGAAATGGATTAGATAAATACTCACGGGCATTATCACTACGTAAAGTACGTATAGGAACACCAAACTGAGTTTGAATTTCATTGCAAAAATTTTTAAATATTGAAAATAACTCAGAATAATTTTTCATTAAAAATAACCAGGTGCACCTAGAGTAATCATCAATAAAGGATACAAAATATTGATATCCTAAAGTAGACACAGTACGACACAGACCCCAAATATCAGAGTGGACTAAACTAAAGGGGGACGCAGCTCGACCTGAGACTCGATTATTAAAAAAAGTACGACTATGTTTACCTAACTGACAGGACTCACAAGACAACGTAGATAACTTGGACAGGGTAGGCACCATTATTTGTAATTTGTGAAGACTTGGATGACCCAGCCGAGCATGAAGAAGCCTAGAATCCACCGCGGACCCAACATGTGCAAAAGGTTGAAGTTGATAAAGCCCATGTGACTCACATCCAGTGCCAATCATCCGTCCCGAACTCCGGTCCTAAATGAAAACAGAGTCTTTAGTAAAGGACACAATGCAATCAAGAGAACGGGTCAAACGACTAATGGATAATAAATTAAAAGGAGACCCAGGCACATATAGAACATGGTCGACAGATAAAGAAGGGAGAGGATAAACAATACCAAGTCCTTGAGATTGGGTTTGAGAACCATTAGCTATCGTAATAGAAGGTAAAAAACTAGAGCTAGAAAGAGTAGAGAACAAGGACTTGTTACCGGTAATATGATTGGTGGCCCTAGAGTCAAGGACCCAAGGACCAAGAGAGTGAGAGACACCAACAAAAGAATTACCCGTGTGCAATACAGAAGCTGTGGAACCTGAAACCTTACGCTCAGACCATCGGAGAAAGTCATCGTAGTAGGTGTGGGCACAGGCAGCAATCCAGAAGAGACGGAGATAGGTGGCTCAGGCAGTTCAAAAGGTACCTGCACAACATTCGCCATTTTGGGGGGACGACCATGTAATAAAAAACATCGAACAATAGTGTGGCCAAACTTATGACAATGCTTACACTTGGGACGGGGTCTGCCAAAGCGACGATTGTTGTTGTGAGCAAGTAGAGCAGAGAAGTCAGCTTCAATGGGAACGAGCAACGAAGAAGCGGGCGGAGTAGTGGCAGACTTGGACTTGGCTCGGATTAGAGTTAACCAAGTAGAGTCCATGGTAAGGACCACAGGAGAGCCAAGAATTTGCTCACGAACAACCGCATATTCAGGAGGAAGACCATGTAAGGCTAACGCCATAAACAGTTTGTGACGGTTCTCAAGATCTGTGGACGATTTGTCAACCAAGGGAAGAACTTCATTCAGATCATGAAGAACGCCACTGATGCGGCCCAAATAATCAGAGATAGAACCAGTGATCTGCTGAGGAGTGAGAAGCTGCATAAGAGCGTCACAAACGCCATATAACCGTTTAGTGTCATTGGTATGAAGAAGCTTGGCCTGCGCCCAAAAAGATTCACAGGTGTCGTAAGGGTGAAAAATCTGTTTGAGTGGGGGATAGAGTGGATCGTAGAATGCTACGAAGTTGAGCATCGAGAGCGCTCCATTTGAGACGCTCATTGGCAGCAATAGTGTCTTCTTTGGTAGTAAGGTGATCAAGATAACCATGACCCTTAAACCAAAGTTTAAGGTCGGACGCCCATGTGGCATAGTTGGTGCCATCAAATTTTTCAACGTGTAGGGTATTGAGAACACTAAGAGGACCGGTAATAGGAGGATCAGTCTTCGCTGCGGCAGGGGTAGCCATCAAAGGAGAGAAAATCACACACCGCGGAGCAAAACAGACTTGAACAGCGTTAAACGATGTCTGAAACAGACAAATGAGGGCAGAATCTGAAAGTAGAGAGAGAGGCGAGTTGATCGGTGCCAGCCAGAGCCGGAACGGAGCCACCACGCACAGCCACGCGCCGGTGGAGATGCGACCAGGAGAGAGAAACCCGCGGACAGAGATGTCGTGCGTGGGAGCGCGTGCGGCGGCCATAGGGGTGGGCTTTTGGGGTTTAGCCAATCTGAGGGGCGGTACCGATCCCGGGGGTGGTGGCCGGAAACGTCGCCGAAAAAGGGGGGCGGCGGCGGGCATAGACGGTTCTGGGGTACCAGAATAAGTGGTCGAAGAGATGGACACGACCGACGGGAAAAAAAAAGCGGAGAAACCTAGAATATAGGCACAGGTTTCAAAATAAAATTTTCACAGTGAGCAGTGGGCCCACTGGGTAAACACGGATTAGGGTTGCCTCTCGTTAGGCTCTGATACCATGTAGAGAATGAGGAAACCGAGAGGCATTGGATGAATTCCGTGTGTTTGAATACACAACGGGTTAGCATATTTATAATAATGAAATAATAAATACAGGATCATAATACAATCATATACAATCAATCCTAATCAATTTACAATATTCTAACAAAAACAATAGCGAATTAGAGATGGAGATAATATACAAAGGTTGTAGGTTGAACCACGATGTTTGCTAAATGGACCCAGCCTATATCTAGATGAATATTACAATTTACAACTTACAAGCACAGGTTTGTCAATCAATTAGCCCTCAATCAAGCTCCAATTTATAACCCTAAATTTTATGGTCAACACTATGCTTGACTCAAATAAAAAATAAATAAGCATTCTTATAAACATGGAAAGTGTGACTGTAAGAGAGAAAAGATAGATAAAAATGCAAGATAAGAAATCCTTTAAAAATGTTGATTAGAGAAAGAGAAAACGAAAGAACATATAAATTTCATGTGTTGTGATCACAAGAGAGTTTTTGCATTTATAGGGAATTGTACATAATTACAAGATTACAAAATATACAATTTCCTACTTTACATTAAGATAGAATCAATCTAATTAATATTAATATAGACGATTATTATTCTAACACTCCCCCTCAAACTAGAGCATATAAGTCGTATGCACCAAGCTTGTTGCATATATAGTCAATCCAAAGACCCCTTAGATTCAGTGAAAATATGCCCAATCAACATTAGAGTATCCCACAACTCCAGTGTCTCATATGTCTTCATATAACAGACCCTTTCCTAGATCTTTCTTGATATATTGAACAATGCGGGTCACTACATCCCAATGTTCCTTACAAGGAGAGTTTAAGAACTAACTTACCACACTAACTGCAAATAAGATATCTGGGCGAGTGACAATGAGATAGTTCAGCTTACCAACTAAGCATTTGTATCTTTAAAGATCCGAAAGAGGCTCCCACTGATTTGTTAGGAGCTTGACATTGGGATTCATAAAAGTGTCAACTAACTTGAAATTTAATATAATTGTTTCTTTTAAAATACCCATTGCATACTTCCTCTGGGATATGTCGATCCTATATTTGGACTGTAGTACCTCTATCCCCACGAAATATTTGAGTCTGTTAAGATCCTTCATCTGAAAGTGCTTGAAAAGATGTTGTTTTACCTATGTAATGCCAAGATGATCAATGTCTATGATAACATCACCACATAAGCCACCAGGTAAATGCAACAAGTAACTAAATGACGATAGAAAACAGAGTGATCGACCTCACTCTGGATCATGTCAAACTCCTGAATCATAAGTACTGAATTTGTCAAACCATGCCCTAAGGGACTGTTTAAAGCCATATAGAGATTTCCACAATCAACAAACAAGACTCCTCCTGAGCAACAAAACAAGGAGGTTACTCCATGTAAACTTCTTCAAGTAGGTCACTATGAAGGAAAACATTTATGTCCAACTAGTAAAGAGCCCAGTGGCAAATGGCAACAATGGAGAGGAAGAGGCACCCCAAAGACATCTTGGCAACAGGAGAAAAAATGTCTCTATAATCCAACCCGAAGATATAAGCATATCCTTTGGCGACAAGACGGGCCTTAAGGTAGTCAACTATTCCGTCAAGGCCAACTTTCACCGTATACACTCATCGACAACCAACAATAGACTTCTCTGGTGGTAGAGAAACGAGGTCCCAAATCTCAATGCTTTGCAATGCACACATTTCATCCATCATAGTTTGTTTCCATCCTGGATGGGTAATGGCATCTCTTGTATTCTTAGGAATAAAAGCAGAGGACAAAGTAGAAAGAAAAGAGTAATATGACAGAGATATGCGATAATAACTCAAAGCAGTATAATGAGGAGAAGGATTACGAATAGAACGGATACCTTTGCGAAGTGCAATGATAAGATCAGAGTCAAGAGACGGGACTGGAGAAGAGGTTAGATAAGGAGGCTCAGGATTAAGTCTTCAATAGTGTTGGGTGTCAGCAATACAAGACGAGGCCGATGCTGATAAACCTGCAAAGGAGGAGGAGGAAGGGGGTTTAGAGGAGAAGGAGACTCTTCGGGAGGAGAAAAGAGAGCTGTAGATGTAGTCACAAGAAGAAGAGGCTCTGGCGGAGGTGCTCCAGATCCAAAGAAGGGAATATCTTTAAAGAATATGACATTTGCAAAGATAAAATATCTGTGAAGAGTAGGAGAGTAACACTTGTATCCTTTCTAGGAACAAGAATACCGGACAAAAACACATTTTTTATATCGAGCAACTAACTTATCAATCCCAGAACCAAGAAAATGAGAGAAATAAAAAGACTCGAGGGGATAAAGGATGAAGTAGACGATGAAGATATAGAACCTAATGAGGAATTTTACCTTTCAAAACAAAGGCAAGTATACGGTCAATGAGATAACACGCAGTAAGAACTATGTCACCCGAGAACTGAAGAGGGACATGAGAAAAAAGAGTTCGAGTTGTGTTTAAATGATGTCTATTTTTACACTCAGCAACCCCATTCTGTTGAGGGGTATAAGAGCACAAATGTGTCAGCGACCTGAGCAATGCGAGGAGGGCGATCATGAAGTTTCCAACACCTATCAATGTTGTGGCCCAATTTGAGACAATGGTCGCAATAAGGATGTCGCCTGCCCCCTTTACGAGGGGTACTATCGCTATTGCGAGAAAGCAAAGCACAAGAATCAAGAAGAGGAAAAGATGGAGCAATTATGGATGTTCTGGAACAGAGACACCGGAGGAAGACTGGTCAAAGGTTTTGAAACATCGAAGAGAGTTAAGGTTTTGAAAAAAAATTACGCAGTGAGTAGATGGAGGATAGCAGAAAGGAAGGAACTTTTGTTAGGCTCTAGATACCATGTTGAGACAGAAAGAGAGGTGATCACAACGAAGCTTTTGCACTTATAGGTAATTGTACATAATTACAAGATATACAGTTTCCTATTTTACATAAAGATAGAATCAATCTAATTAATCCTATTATATACGATTATTATTCTAACAAAAACTATACACGAAGGAAGAAAAAATAATATGTAACACAACACATCAATAGGAAAACATAACATAGGAAAATTGGGTGCATGTTTGGAAATGGTTATTTCAAGGGAAATAATCACTTAATGTTTAAAATCTCTCTCAGGAAATCAACAAAAATAAACAATAACTTCTCTTAATAACCTGAACCAAATACAGCCAAGAAAGTTAACAAAAAAATGTACAAATTTAACCTGCGTAGAGGATACAATTGTCAGCAAACTTGGGAACAAAGCAGGTATTAATGTTGGAACCATTTTATCATCCAGGTCCGCAGAGAGAAGGACCAAGCATCTCATAGCTCCATGCACTAGAGTAAAATTATTAAAAAGAAAATAAATATATTAAAAAGTGAGTAACATAAAAAAAATTCCATCAAACACTATAACTTGAAATATGCAATTATAAATCACAAAAATTAGTTTCCAGAAAACTTAACAAGTGAATCAACTAGTAACCAGCATGTCATAATCAAAGCCAAATTTGTTTATTGCATTGATTTGTTATCTAGAATATAAAAAAGATTAAAGTAGAGCAAATGATTTGCAATTCATACATAGAAAATCTCAAAAATTACCAAGTCAAACAGAAATGCTTACCTCCATTCAAGTTGATTTGATTGTTAATCAAATTCAAAAGAAATGGTAGCAAATCTGGCCATAACTCTGGCCAGTCATACAATGCAATGGATGCCACAGCCATTCCAATAGCAGTGCAAATTTTCCTATGAGGGTCATCCAGTGCCAATAGGAGCATTCTGCGAATGATTTCCTAAGGATAGAACATGTGTAGTCAGTCAGTATGGAAAAAGTACTTTGTCAGACGGCTTTACAAAAGTATTAAATGATATTTTCTATATAAAAGAACAATTACTGGTATATTATGGAATTAGTTTCTTCTCCAAAAAGTAAACCAGATGTATGGCGTTAATTAGTATCTCTATAATTAAATATTAAATTCTTGAAAATCCAACAGGGATGCTAGCATGCCACTCAAATACGATGGCACACCATCCAAATTCCATTAAAAAATTGACGGCAATTACCTAAGGGACTAAAATTGCACACTTTTGAAAGTTGGTGACCAAATCATATAAACACTATAGTTGAGGACAAAAACATAATTAAGCCTAAATTCTTAATCAAATCAAGCTTGTAAAATAGTTTCGTGTGCAACAACTTCTAGACATCCACTTCTCAATAATATTCAGAATAGCAATGAAAGCACATTTACCTTTTCTTCATTAGAAACTATAGGAGGTTCAAAAGATTCCTCACCCTCCTGCCAATGCCTTTTAACCAACTGCTTAAGAAGGACTGCAGCTAAGTACTGGAAAGTTAATTATCCAAGTTCATAAGCTCATGAAAGAAGGAAAATGAATGATTTCATGGTAAGACATTTATGTTGTTACTCCAGTGAAGTTTATGTGGATCCAAAAGGAACAAACAACCAAACATAAAGCCTTTGTTTTCTCCTAAAGGAATCAAATATCTAGAAAGCATAAGAACCATAGCTTGTCCTCACCAAGTTAACTCTGACGATTAGATAATTTGAAAACAGGGTAAAATGACAACCCTAGCATTATTGCATACAATGGTAAATGTTTTTCTTCCTTACATGTGAAATCAGCTGTTTTCTTCTTCAATTTCCTGCAGATTCTATTCTAGCAATCCATTTTACCAATGATGAAAACTCACATAATGATTGTTTATTTGTTACCAACATCCACTGGAGAAACTGTCACAAAAACTATTTCTTAATTTACTTAAGAACAATAATGAAAGATGGAATGTAATATTTCTGTTCTGAATCAAAGATTATTAGTAACTATGTGATAATTATGAAAAAGGATATCTGACGCAGCCCCACTGCAAGCTCCTTGTTTGCAGCAACTTTTGATAATGCACTGCCAAAACCTTCAGGGCAATTTAACATTCAAAATTAATATAGAAGCACCATTGAACAAGATTGAGAACTTTCATTAAATAAAAACAGCATTCGATGGGTATTACTGATTGCACTCCATCATTATAAACACTACAATAACACAAAGCAAAACAGCATGCAGTGCTTCTTTAAAGAAAATCAAACATATAACCCACATTTAAGCCTGACATTGTTTTCAATTCAAGCAAACACAACACTGATGTATAACATCATTGTCATATGCTCATATTCAACAAGCTCCTAACCCCAGCAAATTGACTCATATCCTTGTTAAATGCTTATCCATATGCCCCATAGTAGTCAATCGCAAAACGTGTCACGTCACGGACGACACCAAAGCTAGGATCGCGGCATCACGGAGCAAATCGTGGATGTTATTTTACACTATCATGGGTAAAATAAATAAATATATATATATATATTGTAAGAAAAAATAGAGATAAATAACTAAAAATATTCCAAATGCATAAGCCTTAACTAGAAAACTAATATTATCCAATGAAAAACTCTATCTAAATTCATGAATTCATAATCTAAAGATTAAAATTCCACAAATCAAAGAACCAAAGATATGTAGAAGTAGAAATATGTCACAAAATCAAGCCCTTTTTCTTCTACAAAAGTTGCTGTGTTTTCTGTTGCCAAAACGGAGTAAAATAGAGGAAGAAAAACCATAACGGGAAATGAGTAAAGAAAGGAAGAGATATTGAGATGAGATGCAAAGAGCTAGGGATTGAGTTCTAAAGATGATCATGGGTGGGGGTGACGAAAAGAGAGAAAGAGACAAAACAAGGTGATAAGCTAGAATGGGGAGTCATGCACAAGGTAGTTAAAATACGGATTCTAGGTTGAATCATAGAGGGTCCCAAAAATCGTAAATCGTAAAATCATAAATCGTATCGTAAGATTTTAAAAATTCCTATATATAGATAAAAAATCATATATATTTCGTATATATGCATAAAAATTCACATAAATGCAAGTGAACTCATAATTTATATTGTCAATAAACATCCATTAAACATAAAAACATCAATAAAACACAAACATCCATGATAAAACATGAAAACATCCCTAAAACACAAACATGAACATCCATAAAATAAAACATAAACAACACAAAGTTCAAGAATTCAGCTCTAATCCAATCCAACAAGTTCAGAACATAATCATCATGATTAAGAGGATCCATAAATGCATCCTCATCTTCAGGTCCATCAACTTCATCATCCAAATTCTCTCCAAACTAATCTTGGTTCTCTTCAACAAGTTTTCTTCTTCATCAGGCTGCTCTAAATCCAAGTCATCTACATCCACCATTGGTCTCCCATCATCTTCCATAATCCATTCATCATATGATGAAACTTCATGTATAGTTAATGATGTGGATGCATTCCTAGTTTTCTTCCTTTTGGCTAATTTTGAATTGGCCATGACAAAAACAAGATTATTCCTTGTTTTTTGAGCCAATCGGTTTCTCCTCTTAGTGTGGACCTAAACACAAGCAAATCAATTCTTATAAACTACTTGTTAATTATCAAAAACATGTAGTATGTTTAGAAAGATTACCATCTCAAAGGCATTCTAGTTACGCTCACATCCAGAAGAACTACATGTCAAGCTTAATACGCATATGGCAAATTGCATCAGCTCTGGATATTCATCTCCATAAGTATTCCACCAATCTGTTGGAGTCTTCTTTAACAAATTTATTATGGCTAAAGAACAACCAAATCTCCCTTCCTTTTTCCTAAAGGAATCAAACTAAAGATCAATTTTGGCTTGTTCTTCAATATCCAGCACCATCCTTGCCAAGCAGTCAAACAAGCCACGTTTCACTTCTAAATCAGCCTTAAATCCATCAATATATTGCATTTGAGGGTTAAGAAAATAGTCAGCAACATGCAAAGGTCTATGAAGTTGTTTATCCCACCTCTCATCAATGATATCCCACAAAGGTTCATTACTAAAAAAATAACTCACTAAATTAGTTTTCATATAAAGCTATAGACAATTTAAATGAAAATTGAAATTTCAAAGTTTGAATTTACTTACTTCTTCTAAACACCCTTGAAAGCTTCTTGAATTTTCTATTTATCTTGGTTCATTGCTTCATAAATGAATCTCATCGCCGACTTTTCATCAGAGTCAACCAAGCAAAGGACTTGCGACATTCTTCCAAAATGAACTATCCAACAATGTTTCTTAAACAAAATGACCATCTTTTGTTTTGGCAAACTTGTTATCCTTCCATTCTTTAGATGTAAACATTCTCATCAAATCACCCTTACACTCAAGAAGACAACCCAGAGTTAAATAAGATGTGGCAAATCGAATTATTCTAGGTCTCACCAAATCTCAACCTTTAGTGAAGTGTTGCAACAAGGAAAAGAGAGACCTTCTTGAATAGATAAAGGTTGTGATCTTTCTCCCCCTTGGAATTGTCTCTGAATGCAACTGTATCTTCTTCTCAAAGTCCTCCAACATCAAATGAATACAACGCGACACACGGAGCCCAATATAATTTCTTCCTTTTCTCCACCAGAAGTGCTCCAACACTTTGTAATTTGCTGCATTATCAGTCACAACTTGAATAACATTGTCTTCACCAACCTTATCCACCACTTCATCAAGCATCTCAAATATGGCTTCAGCTGTCTTGGTCAAGTGAAAAGCATCAATGGACTTTAAAAACACAAAAAATTCAGCAATGCTCTCCTTCGTTTAACTGTCCACCCATCATCAGTCATTATTGTGCACCCACTTCCTTCCAAACATGTCTATGTTGTTCAATAACATCCATTGTCGCTTTCACTTCTTTTTTCAAATACTTAACTCTAATATCATGATAAGAAGGGGCAGTAAAGTTCTTCCCATGTTGTGCAATTAGTGTACACATAGTAGTGAATTCTTCACTCCTCGCCACATTGAACATCTTTCAAACTCTTCTTAAAAATTGCATTGATTGTTGTTTGAGCTGCCCCTCTCTTGAAAAGAACCTTGTTGTCTTCCACACTTTCTTCCTTGATCTTTCTCTTTCCAATGGCTAGTTCAATAATGTCATTATCAACATCCATGACCATTGCGGTTTTTTTCGACAATCTTGCTTGAGATGCATTCACAATCTACAACATCTCCATTTTCACATAATCAGGCACAGTTCTACAAGGCTTAACATTTTGTCTCGTTTGAGCCAAGTGGTGCTTCATCCAATAAACTCCCCCCAAGTATTCCTTCTCACAATATCTGCAACAGCGTGCTCCTAAATTGAATCTGTCCTTGCTCCTCGGGTTTTTGCAAAAGCTAAATTTGTAGAGGCAGCAGGAGCACCAGAGAGATGGTACCGCGAAAACAGAGCACAAAAGTAAAGCACAAAAATAGCAGTTTGAAACGCAAGCTACAGGGCTGAAAACAGCAGCTGGAAACACGAAAACAACACCTGGTAAGGAAACACAAAAATGCGAAAACAGCAGCTGAATGGAAACACAAAAACAAAGCACGAAGCTCCAATGGAAACACAAAAACAGAGACGAAGCTTGTTCGGCGGCAACGGCGGCCTCCAAATCAGCAACAGCGGTGGCTTTTTGACGGAGAAGAAGGGTTTGCGATAAGGGTCGGGATTTGCGTGGCCCGGAGGAGAAACAATGGCTTCTTGCTCTTAAACAGTGCGGGTATGTTCTTCTCACACGGGTCTGACCCAGTTCTAAAAATCGGGTAGGGCAAAAAAATGGGTCAAAAAAATCATTTAAGATCCCAAAAGTCCCGATTATAACGATTTTTCACCCCAAAATCATGATTCTGCTACGATTCTACTCCACTTGCGATTTTCTTGCAATTCGAATTAGGGGACCCCTGAAAAATCGTAGAATCGCAAATTTTGCTATATAAATCGTGATTTTGACTACCATGGTCGGGGATAGTCACCGGAGTCCAAAACAAAGGTAGGGGAGGTTGTCGGAGTTTGAAATGATGATGGGGGTGGTCGCTAGAGTTTGAGAGTAAGGTGGGGATGGTCACGAAGTCTGAAACCAAGGTGGGGTAGTCATTGAAGGAGTGGGTTGCCAAGAAAAAGAAAAAGGAGAAGAGAGAGAAGGAGCCGCGGGAAGGCGCGACACACCAATCGTGGGAAGGGGCCGCACCACATTGACATGGCCGCTAGAGCCGCAATTGACTACTATGATATGCCCCCCCTCCCAAACACCAAAAACCACCTTCCCTCTCACATCATGCAACTTCTTATTACTCTCTGTGCTCTTACATATAAACAAATTTTTTATTCAAGCAAAAGTATATTTTTGTGTAAAAAATGATGTAAGGATATTTTAAAATACTGTTTGTATATTTAATATCATTAATGCGAATAACTATTTTCAACTAATATATGTGAAATTAGTTATTAGTTTTTTTTTCCTTACATTTGGAATGTGAGGGACTATCACATTAAAGACAAAAAAACACAGCAGCATTGTTGAATAAATTCAATTTCCAACACCATCATCATTCCCCTCAACTGTGTTACACCCATTCCCATGCTCTCATTATTTATACACAACGAAATTAAACACCACACAAACAGCAATTACTACCTACAACCTAACAAACCAAACTAACTATCTGTATAGTTTAGCAAGTTAGAAGCAATAGTAACTTCCAATCCAGAGAAATTTTTGGGAAAAAAATGCAACAATTATTAAAAAAATAATCCATCTCAAACTTAAACTAAGGGTTTCACAGAGCTAAATTCAAAGTTATTAAAAAAAATCAAGTTGAAAACAAAACCTGGTTGGCGAGAGGCCTGATCGAGGGAGGTTTCGGCGAAACAGCGAACCTCAGGGTTGGGGTCGAGTGTGGCTGACAAGCAATTGAGTAGCCATTGCTGATCTTGATCCACGACATTAGCCATGCGCGAAACGGGACTGTAAGTGATGAAAAACCCTAGAACTTGAACGGCGACGTTTTGTAGCTTTTCGTTTCTTGTCCCTTCGCCGCGCTACTTTTTCCCGCTCTGCAAGAAGGAATGCATGAGTATATATATAGGTGGGAGCTGAGATGCTGTCTTTCAACTTGATTGATGGGGTTTATAACAGTACATAGACAGTGGCACAACTGAAATTTTCCTTGAAGTTTGGGCTAAATTATATACACCCTATTTGGGTTTAACGTAGTTTCGGAAGAGGATTCAGGGTCCGTTTGGTTACCCGTTGGGGTAAGAGCCTGTTTGGATTGTTACTTTTGTTCAGTTTGACCAACCCCAAAAATAAATCCTACGGTCAAACGGAGTTTTGACTATCTCGAACGGCGTGAAGGATCAATATCAACCCTTAAATTTCTCCATTTTCCCAACTCCGTTTCCCCAACTGGAAACCAAACGGAACTTGGTTGAGATAACTGGGGTTTTGTAAACTGGGGTTGAGAAAACTGAGGTTTTGTAAACGGAGTTGTGTTTGGATGTGAAAAAGTTTGGTTGGGTAAAAGTGGGTTTAGAAGTAGTGATTGTGTTTGGTTAGAGAAAAAGTTGGGTTGGGTAGATGGGGGTTTGGTGAGAAATTACCAAAAAGGATATTAGTAAAAAATATATTGAATATGTATATATTAATAATGTAAATATATATCATATCAATATGTATATATATATATATATTGATACATAATACAATATATATTACAAAAATAAATTAAAGTTATATATATTAATTATAATTGTTTATTTAATTATAATTGTTTATTTAAAAAAATAGATTAATATATTAACATTACATTAATCAATTAAAGTTATATATATTAAATACGATTATATTTATTAAAAAATTGATTAGTATATTTACGTTATAAAAATAAATTAAAGTTACATATATTAATTACAATCATACGTATTAAATACAATCATAACGTATCGTCACTCGTTATCGATTGTTAAGTATCGCCACTCAGTTATACATCTCATCGACACGTATTGATTTCGATACTTATATTAACAGATCGACTAAATTAAATTAAATTTAATATATCTACAATAAAATAAACATAAATACATATAACTATAAATTACATAATTAAATGACAAATACAAAAATTAAAGTCAGAATAATTACATTAAACAATACATAATTAATTTAAAACAAAAATGTTAATTTATCAAAAAAAATACAGTACACCCACTGTGTACAGGTACACCCATGCACCATCTTCTTCCCACTCCCATCCCCACCCCATCACCTTTCATCCCACCATCAGCCAACACCCACCACCAACCTGTAACCCCCACCTTCCCGACGGCCACCGAACCCAACCCAACCCAATACCCGCAACCCCCCACCCTCCCCCCAGCCACCCAACCCAACCCCCAACCCGTAACCCCCTCCCCCGACCACCACCCTCACCTCCAAACCTGTAAAACCCCCAAACCCGCAACCCACCCCCACCAACAAACACAAAATCAACACCCCAAAATCTAGTAGTAAAACAGCAAACCCAAACAGAGCCACAAAAAGAGAGAACAGAAAATGAAAGGGGAGAAACGAAAGTGGAGATCGAAGGTTGCCTCCTCCTCCGTTTTGTGCATAAAAACGAAGGGGTATTTCGTCATTTCACGAAACCTGGTTTAGTGGAGGGAGCGGATAGCCAGCTTCACGCGAACGGAGGTTTAGGCTTGGAAACGGAGCTTTGAACGGAGGTTGGGCTGACGGAATGATGTGGTGGTGTAGCCAAACAGATCGTCGTTGGGGGAACGGAGGTTGGGGAGCCGAACGGAGAACGCAACGGAACGACGTTGCTATCCAAACAGGCACTCAGAACCGAACAAGATAATTTTTTTAGTTTTATTAAAATTTAAATTTGTGTTAAGCGCCTCGCAGCAATTTATATATTCTTATCATTTTTTCTTGTTTTATATTTTTTTATACTGTTATCTTGTTTCATGTTTAATTAACTATTAGAAAAAAAATTACCAAATAATTATAATTACAATTTATAAAACTAGGTACTACTATTATAATGAAATTATTTAAAATTAAAAGACTGAGATAATTAATTATATTAAGTAAATTGTTATCAACATTATTATTGTTGTTGACTTGTCAATTTAATAAACTATATAATATTTAAAAAATTCACATTCATTATAATGTTCTGTATATTGTTATTAAATAATTAATTTGGTCTATATAATAAATAAGTAATTCAATACTTATTATTAAGGTAATTTTGGTAATTTAAAAATATTATTTAAAATTATTTTATTTTGTTTATGTTTCACCTTTTTCTAAGGGATATATTTGTTCTACTTTTAAATATTTATATTTTTTTGTTTTATCTTTAAAATTCAACAAACATTAAATAGAACGTTAATATCATGTCATGTTCCATTCTAAACACTACCTACGTGCTATTCTTTTTATATGTTTATATCGTGACAAAGTTCTCCTCATTGCTTTAAGAAATATTTTTTACTTTTATTTTCTTACAAATTTTAAAAAAATATGAAAATAAATTGAAATTCATTTCTTTTGTTTTTGTAGTTTCTAATAAAAACTTTGAAGAATAAAAAATAATATGATAATTTTGTAATTAAAGGTGAAAATGTGAAATAAAAATAAAGATATTTTCATAAATGAAACAACTTTTAGATTGTGTTTATATAAGGTATTTGAAAATTCTAAGAAATTTAAAATCCTGGAAAATTTGATTTTACTAATGCAATTTCTATCATTATTAAAATTATTTATTTGGATGAAGTGATTTAAATCCTTTAATTTTATAAATCACTTAATTGGATTAAGTATTTAAAATTCTTGTATTTGTCGAATTTTTGTTAGTGGTAGTGGTAATGGTGGCAGTGGTGATGGCAATGACAAAGGTGATGGTTGTGATCAGTATTACAATAGCAACAACATAAGTGATGATAACAATGACAATGGCAATTGTAGGGGTGGTGGTGGCAGCGGCAATGACAGTGAAGGGTCGTGGTGGTGGCAATGATTGTGGGGATGTTGGTGGTAGGGGTAGTGGCGATAATAGCAACAATGATAGGGCGATGGTCGCGGTGGTCGTGGTGGTAATGGTGGTTGTAGTGGTGTAATGGCGGTAACAATGATCGTAGCGATAATGGTGGTAGTAGTGGGGTGGCAAAGGCGATGGTGGTGACGACAACGGAGTAACAGTGGGGATGATGGTGGCAATAATGATGGTGGAGATGATGACAACGATGGTGATGATGGTTTTAGCAATGGGGATGTGGCGACAGTGATAGTGCTTGCAATAATCATGGTGGTGGTGGTTTTGGTAACTGGGGCGAGTGTAGGGTGAGGTTTCCCATAAAAATATGTGATAAAGATGTGGAATTTTAAAGAGTTGAATATATGTTTCGCCATTTTCAAATTTTCAAATTAAAGTTACCTTATAAAAGAAGGTTAAGATTTAGCTTTTGCTCATTATTTTGGTCATCACTTTTGATGTAGGTGAAGGTTTTCCGTGACTGTTGTTGCATTGGAAATATGACTTAGAAATTTAATTAAACACCTCATTTGTTGGATTTAGAGTTCTAATTTGAAAGTCATAAACATTTAAAGTTGGTCATCTCATGTTTCAAAAATCACGAGAACTAAGTGTTCATTAGTAATTTGTAATTAGGATTTAGACCTAATTAGGCTTTGTGACCCATCTTATTTTGTGAACTTGTTAGATTGGGTTTAGTTTAGGGTTAGCCTCCATATAAATATATGGAGTTAAGGGAATTTCATAGCTTTTCTTCTACGTTGATCTTCTTTTTCTTACATTCCATTATTTAGACTTGGAGTTTAATTTGAGTTATAGTTTTCTTCCATGATGGTTACTTTTACGGCCACATTTTCTATTTTAATCCAATTTAAAAACTTATTTTCTATCTTCTTAATTTTGTCACGTGTACTTTTAATTTGAATCACATCGATATGATTCCAGATAATTCCCACGTGTTAAATTCATTACATGTGCAATCATTTTGCCTGTGATGTGGTTCCACAACATTAACAAGTTGTTGTTCAATTTTGACCTTGAAAATGTCAAAGTTATCCGCAACTTAGGATATGATAGTGTTATTGTTTCACTAACCAAACCTTTTGCCACTCTCCTAAATTTCACTTCTTAATGTCTGGTCTAAGCTCAATAGTTAGGTTTGAAACCATACTGGTACAAAGTGAAATGTAATCTCACTTTTACTCAAAATCTTACAACAACTACATCTTACACAGACACACCTTATACCACCATCTGAATAGTAATATGGTTGTTCTATAGTTTTATTGACAAACTCTCTAACTTCTTTAACATGGCCTCACCAACCTTATTAGATCCCCAAAACTACAACTTTTACCTTTTGGCGGCAATGAGCCCATCAATTGGCTCTTCCGAGTTGAACATTACTTTACCCTCTACAATATACCCCCTAACTGTAACACCTCTTTATATACACGAGATATATATATATATATATATATATATATATATATATATATATTCTTATTGATTTTAAAAACTTTAGAAATATATATATATATATATATATATATCATTCCTTATCTCGTGTATACAAAAACCTATATATACTTGATTTCCTTTGAATATTGAAAGTAAAAAAAAATATTGTCTTTCAATATTTGTCCATAATGACAAAATAAATTTATAGAAATCATCAGTGATAAAAGATTACAGTATTATATCTGAATGATAAGGTTTATCAAAGTTTAACCTTTACCTTGTTACAATTATCCAACTTGATATTGTAATAAAGTAAACTAAAACTAAATTATACCTCTACTACGACTGTGACCAATCATTTTCTAGTCCTTGAACCATAGGGTTTTGAAATTCTACTCTCACCATGTCTCTTCACCTATTCGATTGAGGATGAGACCACTTTACCCTCTTGTAATCACATTCTTTCATCTTGGACTGCTAGCTATATATCACATAACATATATTTTGGACACAAAAATTCAAACAAGAAGGAGTGAGAAACCAAATATAATACTTTATAGATAAGACATAAGCATAAGGGTTTTTATAAACTAATATAATAATATCAGTCACAATCTCACACACAATCAATGAATGTAGGTTTTTTATAAACATAACAATTATACTTTCATTCAAAACCACCCAGTCCTTGCATAAGTTTAGTTTATTCCATATAGGTCATAATAGTCCAAGTCCTTACATAGGTATAGTCCAGTTCATATAGGTTATAAAAGTTTAGGTCTTTGCATAGGTATTTCAGAGTAAGTTACACAAGATACTTAATTTAAAATTTATTATAAATTTTAAGTTAAAAAATTATTATTTTAAAATAATAATATTATTAAATTTAAAAGGAGTAGGGGACTCCTCCCATTATTCTTATATCTTTTCATAGTATATTTTTATCACACTCCCCCTTACCTTGATTTGCTACCAAAAGCGAGTTCGCTCTAAGCCTCCGAGTTCTAAAAATATTAATATCAATTTATTTTAGTATAGGCATAAGATAAAAATTAAGATTATTATTTGAAACAGAAATGGTAAGTGGTAATTATACATAGTAACAGTATATAGTAATTTTTAAATAGTTATCATGAATAGAAACAGTAAATAGTAAATTGTGAATAGTAATGGTAAATAATAAATCATGATTAGTAATGATAAATAGTAAATCGTGAATAGTAACGGTAAATAGTAAATTGTAAACAGTAACAGTAAATAGTAATTTACTATTTGTAATAGTAATTTACTATTCAAAATAGTAACTTAAAATAATATTATATCCAATATAATAATAGATTTCTAAAACGATATGAAAATAAATCTAAAAAATGTAAAAGAGAGTTATTCTTACCTTATAATTTTGGCAGAACCTTATTTCATAAAAAATTATTTCTCTCTCTTACTTCTACCACTATCTCTCTAACACTACTATATTAAGAAAATTTAATCTGAAATTATGAATTCCTTCGTTCAGCACCTTCGTATTTATAAACGAAAATTCCACTATGTATTCCATTATTTTATTATAAAAGTACTATATAATTTTGAAAATTTCGTTCATGGTTACTGTGCATCATTTGAAATTTCGTTTATGCATAGTGTTTTTGCATAGTAAATGTCAACTGAATTATTAAGCCAGTAACTATGCATTTGGTATATTTTAAATATTCAAAATCAGTCTTTTTTGAAATTTAACGATATTATATTAGACCTCACTAATTTTATAATAAGTAATATAAAGTTTAAATTTTAAAAAACTAAAATTTTTTGTTAATAAAAATTTGTTGGTACCTTTACGGTCTCCTTATGATTGGTAAAAAAAAATCAAGATTTTACTCAAACCGATCATTTTCAAATAAGTCTACTTGAAATGGATTTTAGAAAATTTTCTTATAATTTAACTTCACTTTCTTGTAAATATTTTTAATTTTAAGTAACTTTATATGAATATAAAATTATTTAAAATATATTATTTTATTAAAATATTTCCAAAATTTCAAAAAATTCCAAAAAATCATAAATAATACATAGATTAAAAAGTTCTAAAGAACCATAATCTAATTCCTTCAAAATTTTATTTTGAAGTTCTAATAAGAGTTAAATCATAAATATGTAAAAACATAATTATAAAAACATAAAATAAAAGTTATGAATAATAAAGCTATTAAAAATTCTTAATATAATTTTCTTAATCAGTGAATACTATTTAAGTTATTTTAAAATTCTCATTCAAATATATATATATATATATATATATTATTTTATTATTATTATTTTAACAAAATAATTAAATATAAGTACCAAAATTTCATGAAAATAATAATAATAAACTAACTAATAGTGAGTGTTTCTCATTAAAAAGATATTAATATCTATTTTCTATTTGAGTAAAAAATAGAATGTTACACTAACAATGCCAAGAGTATGTCTATTTTAAATGAAGGGTGATGCCCTTAGCTGGTACAAGTGGATGTTTAACAACCACCAACTATCCACCCGAGATGCCTTCATTAGAGCCCTAGAAATTCATTTTGGTTTATCCTCTTATGACAACCACTAAGTTTCCTTTTCAAAGCTAAGAACAACGACAATTGTTACCAACTACCAAATAGCCTTTTGAAAAATTATGTAACCAAATTGTGGGTCTTACCTATGAAATCACATTGAATTGTTTTTTCTCAAGCCTTAAATGTGAAATACATGGAGAACTCATCATACTTCACCCATATTGCACTTCTTAAACCATAAGCCCTATTAAGCTTATAGAGAGCAAATTCTAAGTCATATCTTTCACCTTATTTAGACCTCTTTGTTCCTCACCTCTTCACATGTTCACTAGCACCCTAACTTCCCTTAAACACCAACCTTAAACCTAAATCACCCACCTATGTAGATGCTCTACCCTAGCCTTCTTCCTAGACCCTAAGCCTCACCTACCCATTAGGAAACTTACATCAGCCCATATGCAAGAGTGTTGTGCTTAGAAGCTTTGCTACAACTATGATGCTCGATATACTTTTGGCTATTGTTGCCAACCCAAACATTTCTTCCTCTTGCTAAACCACACCACTCTTAAACTTCTATGTCGTTGAAGAAAAAGTCTAGTATATGTCAAATCACTTAAACCAGAACTTCATGAGATTTATTGATAATCAACATTGCATATTCCAATTTAAATAGAGTAATATCATGTTATTATTTAATTTGTGAGTTTAAGTGTTTCAGGAAAACTTAAGGATTGGGTTACGAAAGGTAGGGGAGTACGTATGCCAAAAGAATCTTTAAAAGCCTGGTCCTATCGATAAACCCTCATTGATTTAAGGAAAGTCCTGAAGTCTGAACATATGATCTTGCCTTTCTCAAAACAAAGGGGGGTTCCCAGACTTATCAAAAGTGTCTAGATATACGATGAATAATTGGATCCAAAATTCACCTCAAAGGAAGTTCTTTTTCAAGTCTAGCTCAAGGATCTCAACGACCAAGAAAACATTTTTGTAAGCACGCGTAAGCAAAGACCTATGAAAAGAAGAACGACAAAGCAAGGCAGTCTATTGACAGGGCCCGCAAGCGCACGGGTTATGTCGCGTAACATAAAAGATTATCGTTCTCCACAGGGACTGTGTTCAAAGTACCAGCATATTGAAATTTAATTATCCACACAATTGATTTTTAAGATTTTTATAATATAAAGCATAAATTAAAGTTGCACAGAATACGAATAAATATAAAAATAAAATTTACTTGACACTTACAAATCAGAGTTGAGAATATCTTGGGATTTCGGGGGATTAAGACTCTATTTTATGTTAATGAATTTTAACTTTTCATAAATAAGAATCGAATTAAGTTTTCCAAGGCGAATTTTCCAAAAGCTAATTAATATGTTCCTCTCGGAATCCTATTAATGTACCTAACCTATGGAAAGCGCTGCTTAATCCTCAGAAAGGCCCATTATCATTTTATGAAAACCCCTTTTATTTCCTCAAAAGAATTTTGATTACTTTCACGGTTTTACCGAGGTCATAAAAAGCATTTCAAAAATCTTAGGTTTAGTTCAAAGCTTTCCGGTAAAAATAAATCTCTCGATTCTATTTATTACCTAAACTTACTAATATACCCGCAAGTATACAGTTTTATCATTTAGGTTCTTGTTAGGAATCACTAAAAGCATTGAGCATTTTTTAAACTAAATGGAAAACAGAAATTTATTTAATTCCAAGTCAAAATAACATTAAAATAAAATATTATCATACCCCCTTTATCCCAAGATAATTAATTTAGCTACTCATGAAATAATTCAAATTCATGTATATAATGGAAAAATAAAACATACAAGACATGGTAAAAATAAAGACTTACGGGTTTCTCCAAAAGCTCAGAATAATTTACCACTGTATTTCCTTGTTGCAATATTCCTCCGTCAATTACAAATTTAAATAACTCACTTTTACAATTCACAACTCTTAAAATAAAATAAAGAAAAAGAAAGTAAAAGAAAAAATGGGAACGGGACAGAGAAAGAAAATAAGAAAAATAAAACGAAAGAAAAAGAAAAGAAAAGGAGAAGAAAAACGAAGAAGAAAAAGAAAGAAAAGAAAGAAAAGAGAAGCGGAAAAGAAACAAAGAAAAGATAAAGGAAAGAAGAATTGGAACAAAACTGATGGTAATTGATGGGAAGAGATGATTGATTTTGCTGATGGGTTGCTGCTGCTTTTATAGGCAAATGGATGGAGGATTCCAGCTATGAAAACGCGTTCAAATTGCAAGTGGAAGAAACTTTCGGTGCATGTGAGTTCCAGCTGTGCCAACTTGTTTCCAATTTGCATATTTTAATATTTCCAATAATTTGGTGCTTGGATTTTAGTGATGATTGGTGCAGAATGATGAAATTCCGAGTGGAAAAATGTTATTTTCCCACAAATCCGAGTGAAAGCTTGCTGGAGGGTGGTTTGCTGAGTGCTGGACGGTGTGGGTCGTGGAGAGGAGTTGCTGTTGGATGGAGATCTGTACGGTGTGGAGAGAAAAGTGTTGAGTGTAACATCCCTGTTTTTAGAAACAATTTCACTCTTGTAATTTTTGAATTATGGAAGGTTTAAAAGAAGAATAAGTCAATATATATACCCTGTTGATGGTCTGTGGTATCTCATAAGTATCATTTTGCGCATAACAATGTAAATTATAAGGATCATTAGCGAAATTATGCAAAAACCGAGTGAAAAGGGCTCTGTTCCGAGTGACAGAGAAGAATTCCGAGTGAAAGATTAGAAATTCCGAGTGGAGGATGGAATTCCGAGTCAAAACACCCTGGAATGACTTGTTTCCGAGTCAAACCTTGCCAAGTACTTCTGTTCCGAAGAAAACTGCTCTGATTGAAGTATTCCGAGTGAAAGAAAGCTTAAACACTCAAGTTTATGTTGATTTGATGCTTCTTACCGAGTGGAACATGTTATGGAAGTATTCCGAACGGTTTCCTATGTAATTACTTAGAGAACCGAGTGGAAATGGAAGAAGGAACCATTCCGAGAGAAAAATAGAGAGGTTGAACCATTACCGAGTGAGAAAGCAAGTGTTGAGTCAGTTTTTGAAGATTCCGAGCCATGAAGGGCGGATTCGCTCAAGCGAATCGGATTTCGCTTAAGATGAGCATATGTGCACACCGGATGGCTACTGGATCCGTTCTTACATTAGGAGTTCACACCGGACAGCTCTGAGCCGGTGTTCATCACAACACCGCCCCTTTCCACAGACGGGGTCCCTGAACCCCTTAACACACCGTCCTTCCCTACTTCACACTCAACACCGCCCACTACACACCGCCTGTCACTACACCCCGCCCATCACTACACTCCGCCTTATACTCCACACCGCCCCACACTCCACACCGCCTCATACTCCATACCGCCTCACCTAATACCGTCCTCACATTGCACTCCGCCCTCACTCACCCAATACTGCCTCACATGAGATGACGACCTTGCCAGCACTAAATATTTTTTTTATTCCACATCAGATAGTGGTCAGCCCACTTAACCATATAAAGCCAAGAATGATTGGCACAATGAACCAATCGAAGGAGAAAGTTGCCTCCATTACAATAACTTTATATATTTTATTTCTATTTAATGCAAAGCTGACTGGGAAAGGAGTCAAAAGGCTCCATTATCTCACCTAATCCTCCAACCGATGTTCCCCATTTAATTTCCACTCACTCTCTTCTTATTTAAACCAACGCCAGGACTCTTAGAGGACACACACACGAGACTTAGCAACAGACACACCTCTGTTATCATTTCCCTTTCTTCTTTTTCTTCTACAAACAAGCTTTCTCTCTCAATTCCATTCCTCTCTCGCTCGGAATTGGTGTAGGACAGTGAAGGGGAAACCTCTTTCCTTCCATCCAAGAACTTCATTGAGGTAAGGGGGTATATTCTTGGGTGCCTTGTGGGAAAACCGAGTGAGGACAAGTTCAGTATGTATGAAATGCTTTGAATTGTTATCTTTATATGCATGTATATATATATATCTGTTACCGAGTGATGAATTGTGATATGACATGTATTGATTGCACTGAATATACTAAGAAACATGGGTACCGTGTGATTTTTAGTGAAACAAATATGATAACAGGTTATTTTACTCGGTTTTATGATATTTTCGACCGGTTTTACACTTATTTTACTCGGTTTTGCTTATTTATACTCGGAATTATGATTAATTTCATTCAGAACTCATTTTCACTCAGAATTTAAGTAGCTTCACTCATGAAAACTCTTCCCAGTGATTTTTAATTCGATAAACCTTTATTTTACTTAGAAAACTCCTTTTAGTTTATTTTCACTCGGATTATATAGTTAAAGTAACTCAGAAATCTCTTATCAACCTGATTCCACTCGGAATCAGGATTATTTTACTCGGATTGATGCCTATCTTATTCAGAAACTCACTTCAAGTTAAAATTATTCGGTATTCAACCCATTTCACTCGGAAAACTCTATTTTTAGTGATTTTCACTTGAATTCTCAATTGGAAACCAATTTTCAATACTTTTTAAGTTATTGGTAAGTTATAATTAACATTCTTATTCCATTATTATCATTATTTATTGTCATACTTAATATTGTTATCCTTATTATTATTTTTATTATCACTATACTTTGTTAAACATCTAAATTATGCGTAATTACATAAAGGATATATTATTTTACTCTTTATGAAAGAATATATATATATATATATATATATATATATTAGACATATTTCTATATTAATAAAACGGATATCTTACAAGGTTTAAATGATTGATGGAATTCAAGAAATTTGAGAATGATATGATGAGACTGGAAACACATAAGATACCCAGGAATCAATTGATAAGATAAATGCATTTCGCATCATGAAAATATTTTTGAAGAAGAAAAAACCTCTAGAGCATACACTTGGTACAGTGGAGGACATTCACGTTCGATCTCCATGAAGAATCTTGGGAGTACAACTGGAACGGCAACCCAATGGCATCAGAGTCGCGCCTGATAGCCGGGTGAGACGATGCAATTCTAGTGTACTTTGACTAAATGACGGAGTGTAACTATGATCGTAGGGATCCAAGTTCCAAAAATATTTAAATTAATAATGAGAACCAATGAGTTCATTTTGTACCACATGGAACTTGGGCGGACCCTGATCGCTCTAGATGATTGGAATGGTGATATTCCAAAGATTGAGAAGAAGATGAAACGATTTATTGGGCCCGCATGCATCATGAGACTTAACCAAAGATAAATCATAATAAATCCGAACTCATGCATTCATTACAGCATACTTGATTGTTATAATTGTGAATATGTTATATGTACGATTAATTTCATGAAAATATGCTTGATTGTTATAATTGTGAACATGCTAAATGTACGATTATGTGATGACAACATGCTTGATTGTGATAAATATATTAAATGTATGATCTATATGACATTGTATGTTAACTGAATTATGTCCGCATCGGATGAACCAATCAGGGTCTTGGGTTATACTCACCCTTACTGTTGAACATTTTTCAGAGGAATTAGAAACTCAAGAACCCGAGTGTGAAGATCAGCAATACGCTGAACCCGTTGAGAATAATCATTAAGGATAGAATATTTATAATCAGACACCGGATGACTGTATAATATTTAAGGGTGCCTGCGTGCCCCATATTCTGTTAAGAGTACAATTATTTACAGTTTGTGAATGACTATGTGATATATACAATATTACTTCCGCTGATCTGCCACGTATTTATTTATTTTTTTTAAAAAAAAAATTCACTTTTTCTGAAAACTGTTAGCACTCTCAGTTAAATGGGATGAACCTACAGAAGGATTTGTCTTATCTAACCGAGGGTGTTACAAAGGTGGTATCAGAGCATAGTCGATTCATTAAGCTTGTGGAGTGGACCATTAGGTTTCCACGTACTCTGATAGAAATATTGAACAGTCCATAACACTCCTAAGACTAAATATCCTATGTGGAATACTCCACATAACGCATACCCTGAATCTATTTGTTGATATTCTTTCAGCAAATTCCTAATGGCACGCCAAAATAACAATCACGTGATGGAGAATCTTCTTACCAGAATTGTGGAGGTAATAGAACGACAAGAGTTACCTCATGCTTCTGCCAGACAAGGATTAGCTGATTTTCAAAGAAACAATCCTACGCAGTTCAAAGGAGGCTTCAATCCAGAAGGAGCACAACTATGGATTGAACACCTTGAAAAGATTTTTGTCGCGATGCGATGTTCTGATGAGGATTGTGTAACCTTTGCTGTTTTCATGCTGGTTGGAGAAGCAGAACACTGGTGGACTCATGCTAGAGTCAGACTAACTACTGATGGGCATATCATTACTTGGGGACGATTTAAGACAGAATTTCTCGCTAAATATTTCCCCGAAGACATAAGGAGGCAAAAGGAGCAGGAATTCTTCAATCTGAAACAAGGCAATATGACTGTTGGGGAGTACGCTGCTAAGTTTGATGAACTGGCAAAATGTTATCCCTACTACACTCACATGGGAGAAGCATCAAGATGTGCAAAGTTCAAAGCAGGGCTACGACATGAGATTCGTCAAGCCATATGTTGTCAACAAATTACCCAATTCACTACTTTGGTTGACAGATGCCGCATATTTGAGAACACCTCTAATCTTCGACGACCTGGAGCGTCTAATCATGGGCCAGAGCGACGTATACCTGATCGACAGCAAAGAAGGGATTTTCGAGGAGATCGACCATATTTCCGATCTTTCAACTCAGCCAACCAAATCCCTCCTAAAGGTCAGGAGAACCAAAGAAGTAGAAACTGCACAATTTGTGGATGGATCGGACATCGTGATGTTGACTGTTGGTACAATAATAAAAATAACCAACAACAAGTACCACAAAGACAGGCAGTACGACCAACAGATCAAGGAAGTGGAGGATCTACTGCAAATGTCTCTACCAACAATGCCCCGAGAATGCAAAATGTTTCCCGCAACAACAACTTCAGACAGAACAATAATCCTGGAAGGCCCGGAAATAACTCAACCGGAAGGCCAGGGGGAAATGCCAGAGTTTTTACCATGAATGGTGCAGAAGTATCACAAGAGAACGATCTTGTGCAAGGTACATGCTTTATAGGAAGTACTCTAATAAATGTATTATATGATTCTGGAGCCACTCATTCTTTCATATCTGAGAATTGTGTAAAATATTTAAAGCTTCCTACAACCTCTCTGCCCTATCAAATGATTGTCACAACTGCCGCCAATAAGCCCATTTGCTCTACTCGCATATGTCTAGAATGTCCTCTTAACATCGAAGGGAAATCTTATCAAGTAGATCTGATATGTTTACCTTTGATTGATCTAGACATTGTTCTAGGGATGAATTGGCTTGCTGCCAATCATATTCTAATTGACTGTCATAATAGATCCATCTCTCATGGGTCTACTACATCTGAATGTGATCAAGTCACAGATTCTTGCCTTGTTAACTCAGAAAAGGTAATCTCAAAAGGAATTCAACTATACATGATCCTTACGGAGACTGAAAATAAGGCCACTTCTCAACTTGAACAGATTCCTGTTGTTCAAGAATTTCTAGAAGTATTCCCTGAGGATATACGAGAGCTACCTCCAGAGCGAGAAGTCGAATTAAACATTGATATTATACCGGGCATGGGACCAATCTCTATTGCTCCTTACCGGATGTCACCCAAGGAACTCAGTGAGCTCAAAGAGTAATTAGAAGAACTTCTAGAGAAAGGAATAATTAGACCCAGTGTCTCACCTTGGGGAGCACCAGTTCTTTTAGTCAAAAAGAAGGATGGCAGTATGCGGTTATGTGTTGACTATCGTCAGTTAAATAAAGCTATGATCAAGAACCGTTACCCTCTCCCAAGAATTGATGATTTGATGGACCAGTTACAAGGAGCCACTATCTTCTCGAAGATTGATCTGCGATCAGGTTATCATCAAATCAGGGTAAAGAAAGACGATGTACCCAAAACGGCATTTAGAACACGATATGGGCACTATGAGTATCTTGTTATGCCCTTTGGAGTTACAAATGCACCTGCAGTCTTTATGGGATACATGAATCGAATCTTCCATGAGTACTTGGACAAATTCGTGGTTGTATTCATTGACGATATTCTCGTCTACTCCAAGAGCCATGAGGAACACGAGGAGCATCTTCGAATTGTTCTGAACACTTTGCGTGCAAGGCAATTGTACACCAAGTTTTCAAAATGTGAATTCTGGTTGACAGAAGTGAAATTCTTAGGACATGTCATCTCTAAGGAAGGAATTGCTGTGGATCCTACAAAGGTAGAAGCTGTATTAAATTGGGAACAACCCAAGAATGTGACAGAAATCTGCAGTTTCCTTGGACTGGCTGGATATTATCGTCGATTCATCAAGAATTTCTCTCGAATTGCAGCACCTTTAACTAAGCTGACTCGTAAAGATCAACCATTCAATGGACTGATAAATGCGAAAGCAGTTTTACAGAGTTACGCCAACGACTCACTAGTGCACCTATCTTGATTTTGCCAGATCCTGCCAAGCCATATGAAGTGTACTGTGATGCGTCAAAACAAGGATTAGGATGTGTCCTAATGCAAGAAAGAAAGGTTGTTGCCTATGCTTCAAGACAGCTGAGAGCGCATGAAGTTAATTATCCCACACATGACTTGGAATTAGCTGCTGTTGTGTTTGCCTTGAAAATCTGGAGACACTACTTGTATGGTACATACTTCGAAGTCTTCAGTGATCACAAAAGCTTGAAGTATCTATTCGACCAGAAGGAGTTGAATATGCGACAACGTAGGTGGATGGAATTTATCAAAGATTATGATTTTGAACTCAGGTACCATCCTAGAAAAGCTAATGTTGTGGCTGATGCACTCAGTAGAAAGGCCCTACGTCTATCATATATGATGACAAAGGAATTAGAACTGATTGAACAGTTTCGCGATTTGAACTTAGCAGTAACACCAAAAAGGGGAAGCCTTATGGTTGGAATGCTAAGGATTTCCAATGATTTCTTGGAACAAATCAAAGAAGCTCAAGCCAATGACCAGGAATTACAAGATCTAGCAGAAAAGACAAAAGAAGAAGTTTCAGAGTTTAGCAAAGATGAACATGGAGTGATCAAGTATCAACAGAGGCTCTGTATTCCAGTCAACGCAGATCTTAAGAGATCTATCCTGGATGAAGCACACAAAAGTAAGTACAGCATCCACCCAGGATCAACCAAGATGTACCAAGACTTGAAGAAATTATTCTGGTGGCAAGGAATGAAAAGGGATATCGCTGAGTACGTAACAGCTTGCCTGATGTGTCAGAAGGTAAAGGCGGAACAACAACGACTAAGTGGGACCCTTCGTCCTTTGGATATTCCAGAATGGAAATGGGATGAGATTGCTATGGACTTCGTGAGTGGATTTCCCAGAACATCGGCTGGATGTGATGCTATTTGGGTAGTCGTGGATCGATTAACAAAGACCGCTCACTTTATTCCTGTCAATATGAAGTATTCCCTAGAAAAACTCACCCAGATTTATATCAAGGAAATTGTACGATTACATGGAACTCCCACTGCAATTGTGTCTGATCGAGATCCTCGTTTCACATCACAGTTTTGGAAGAGCCTGCAACAAGCTCTAGGAACTCGTCTGAAGTTAAGTTCCGCATACCACCCACAGACAGACGGACAATCAGAAAGAACAATCAAGACTCTTGAAGATTTGTTACATCTTTGTGTCTTGGAACATGGTGGAAGTTGGCAAGAATATCTTCCACTTATTGAGTTTACTTACAACAACAGCTATCATGCAAGCATCGGAATGGCCCCTTATGAAGCTTTGTATGGAAGAAAATGCCGTACACCTTTATGTTGGTACGAGACTGGTGAAAAGACAATAATTGGATCAGAGATTATTCAGAAGACAACAGAACAAGTTTAGAGGATTCAAATGGCAATGAAGGCTTCGCAAGATAGACAAAAGAGTTACTATGACAAGCGACGGAAGCCATTAGAATTTGAAGAAGGTGACCATGTATTTCTCAAAGTTACCCCTACCACTGGAGTAGGAAGAGCTTTGAAGGCCAAGAAGTTAAGCTCCAGATACGTAGGACCCTATCAGATTTTGCAAAAGATAGGAACTCATGCGTACCGCATTGCTCTGCCACCCGAGCTGACAAACCTTCACAATGTCTTTCATGTCTCTCAACTCCGCAAATATGTACCAAGCCCTGATCATGTACTAAGTCCCGATCAATTTGTTCTGAAAGAAAACCTTACTTTCGAAGCATCGCCAGTGAGGATTGCTGACCGACGACTTAAACAGCTAAGAGGCAAGGAAATCCCTTTGGTCAAGGTAGTTTGGAGTCAGACAGATGATGGGGATGCTACTTGGGAAATTGAGGAGAAAATGAGAGAATTGTACCCTCAATTGTTTTAACTTTAAATTTCGGGATAAAACTTCTAAAAGGAGGGGAGAATGTAACATCCCTGTTTTTAGAAACAATTTCACTCTTGTAATTTTTGAATTATGGAAGGTTTGAAAGAAGAATAAGTCAATATATATACCCTGTTGATGGTCTGTGGTATCTCATAAGTATCATTTTGCGCATAACAATGTAAATTATAAGGATCATTAGCGAAATTATGCAAAAACCGAGTGAAAAGGGCTCTGTTCCGAGTGACAGAGAAGAATTCCGAGTGAAAGATTAGAAATTCCGAGTGGAGGATGGAATTCCGAGTCAAAACACCCTGGAATGACTTGTTTCCGAGTCAAACCTTGCCAAGTACTTCTGTTCCGAAGAAAACTGCTCTGATTGAAGTATTCCGAGTGAAAGAAAGCTTAAACACTCAAGTTTATGTTGATTTGATGCTTCTTACCGAGTGGAACATGTTATGGAAGTATTCCGAACGGTTTCCTATGTAATTACTTAGAGAACCGAGTGGAAATGGAAGAAGGAACCATTCCGAGAGAAAAATAGAGAGGTTGAACCATTACCGAGTGAGAAAGCAAGTGTTGAGTCAGTTTTTGAAGATTCCGAGCCATGAAGGGCGGATTCGCTCAAGCGAATCGGATTTCGCTTAAGATGAGCATATGTGCACACCGGATGGCTACTGGATCCGTTCTTACATTAGGAGTTCACACCGGACAGCTCTGAGCCGGTGTTCATCACAACACCGCCCCTTTCCACAGACGGGGTCCCTGAACCCCTTAACACACCGTCCTTCCCTACTTCACACTCAACACCGCCCACTACACACCGCCTGTCACTACACCCCGCCCATCACTACACTCCGCCTTATACTCCACACCGCCCCACACTCCACACCGCCTCATACTCCATACCGCCTCACCTAATACCGTCCTCACATTGCACTCCGCCCTCACTCACCCAATACTGCCTCACATGAGATGACGACCTTGCCAGCACTAAATATTTTTTTTATTCCACATCAGATAGTGGTCAGCCCACTTAACCATATAAAGCCAAGAATGATTGGCACAATGAACCAATCGAAGGAGAAAGTTGCCTCCATTACAATAACTTTATATATTTTATTTCTATTTAATGCAAAGCTGACTGGGAAAGGAGTCAAAAGGCTCCATTATCTCACCTAATCCTCCAACCGATGTTCCCCATTTAATTTTCACTCACTCTCTTCTTATTTAAACCAACGCCAGGACTCTTAGAGGACACACACACGAGACTTAGCAACAGACACACCTCTGTTATCATTTCCCTTTCTTCTTTTTCTTCTACAAACAAGCTTTCTCTCTCAATTCCATTCCTCTCTCGCTCGGAATTGGTGTAGGACAGTGAAGGGGAAACCTCTTTCCTTCCATCCAAGAACTTCATTGAGGTAAGGGGGTATATTCTTGGGTGCCTTGTGGGAAAACCGAGTGAGGACAAGTTCAGTATGTATGAAATGCTTTGAATTGTTATCTTTATATGCATGTATATATATATATCTGTTACCGAGTGATGAATTGTGATATGACATGTATTGATTGCACTGAATATACTAAGAAACATGGGTACCGTGTGATTTTTGGTGAAACAAATATGATAACAGGTTATTTTACTCGGTTTTATGATATTTTCGACCGGTTTTACACTTATTTTACTCGGTTTTGCTTATTTATACTCGGAATTATGATTAATTTCATTCAGAACTCATTTTCACTCAGAATTTAAGTAGCTTCACTCATGAAAACTCTTCCCAGTGATTTTTAATTCGATAAACCTTTATTTTACTCAGAAAACTCCTTTTAGTTTATTTTCACTCGGATTATATAGTTAAAGTAACTCAGAAATCTCTTATCAACCTGATTCCACTCGGAATCAGGATTATTTTACTCGGATTGATGCCTATCTTATTCAGAAACTCACTTCAAGTTAAAATTATTCGGTATTCAACCCATTTCACTCGGAAAACTCTATTTTTAGTGATTTTCACTTGAATTCTCAATTGGAAACCAATTTTCAATACTTTTTAAGTTATTGGTAAGTTATAATTAACATTCTTATTCCATTATTATCATTATTTATTGTCATACTTAATATTGTTATCCTTATTATTATTTTTATTATCACTATACTTTGTTAAACATCTAAATTATGCGTAATTACATAAAGGATATATTATTTTACTCTTTATGAAAGAATATATATATATATATATATATATTAGACATATTTCTATATTAATAAAACGGATATCTTACAAGGTTTAAATGATTGATGGAATTCAAGAAATTTGAGAATGATATGATGAGACTGGAAACACATAAGATACCCAGGAATCAATTGATAAGATAAATGCATTTCGCATCATGAAAATATTTTTGAAGAAGAAAAAACCTCTAGAGCATACACTTGGTACAGTGGAGGACACTCACGTTCGATCTCCATGAAGAATCTTGGGAGTACAACTGGAACGACAACCCAATGGCATCAGAGTCGCGCCTGATAGCCGGGTGAGATGATGCAATTCTAGTGTACTTTGACTAAATGACGGAGTGTAACTATGATCGTAGGGATCCAAGTTCCAAAAATATTTAAATTAATAATGAGAACCAATGAGTTCATTTTGTACCACATGGAACTTGGGCGGACCCTGATCGCTCTAGATGATTGGAATGGTGATATTCCAAAGATTGAGAAGAAGATGAAATGATTTATTGGGCCCGCATGCATCATGAGACTTAACCAAAGATAAATCATAATAAATCCGAACTCATGCATTCATTACAGCATACTTGATTGTTATAATTGTGAATATGTTATATGTACGATTAATTTCATGAAAATATGCTTGATTGTTATAATTGTGAACATGCTAAATGTACGATTATGTGATGACAACATGCTTGATTGTGATAAATATATTAAATGTATGATCTATATGACATTGTATGTTAACTGAATTATGTCCGCATCGGATGAACCAATCAGGGTCTTGGGTTATACTCACCCTTACTGTTGAACATTTTTCAGAGGAATTAGAAACTCAAGAACCCGAGTGTGAAGATCAGCAATACGCTGAACCCGTTGAGAATAATCATTAAGGATAGAATATTTATAATCAGACACCGGATGACTGTATAATATTTAAGGGTGCCTGCGTGCCCCATTCTGTTAAGAGTACAATTATTTACAGTTTGTGAATGACTATGTGATATATACAATATTACTTCCGCTGATCTGCCACGTATTTATTTATTTTAAAAAAAAAATATTCACTTTTTCTGAAAACTGTTAGCACTCTCAGTTAAATGGGATGAACCTACAGAAGGATTTGTCTTATTTAACCGAGGGTGTTACATTGAGTGGGTTGCTGGGCGATGTAGAGAGTACTGCTGGACGGTGTTGTGGATGGAAAGGAGAGTCTGGGCGGTGTTGGTTGGGGAGAAGAGTCTGGGCGGTGTTGGTTTGAGGGACAAAGTTGCTGGACAGTGTTTATGAGAAAGCCGGTCGGTATTGGTTTGAAGGGATGGTGTTGGGTTGCTGGAGTTGGAGTTGATCCGGTGTACATTTGATCCGATGTTGGAGTGATGGAGTGTAGGTCGGTTTTGAAAGGAGAGGAGACGGAAGGAGTCGGTGTTTGTGGGAGAACCGATCGGTGATGAAGCTGGATGAAAGGACGAGTGAAGAGTGACTGAAGAGTAACTTCTGATTGAGCCATTCAGTCGGAATTGAATGCAGTAGGACTCGGAACCGACTGAAACCATTCACTCAGCTCAGGTTCATGGAGTTCATTCGGAACTGATTGTAGAGTGAATCGGAACCGAGTGAAAAGTGATTCACTCGGAACTGTTTAAAAGGTGACTCGGAACCGACTGGAAAGTGGCTCACTCAGGATTGGGAAGTCTGCTCACTGTTTCACTCGGCTATGTCTATGGAATTTGAACCACTTGGAGAGAGACCTTGCTAGGATTTCTCAGGAATACACTCGGTCACATTCAAATGGTAAAATCACACCTTCATTCGGGAGTCTGAGTTGATTTCCACTCGGAATTGACTTCAGTCGTTAATCAAATCACTCGGAATGGCCTTCACTTTTGCTCAGGAACTTGCACTTGAAGGGTTGGAATTTGACTGATTGAATTTCTTCTTATGTCCGAGCCTTTGCTTTGCTCGGAAATGCATCTTTCTGACCCAACTCACTCGGATGTGCTATCCTTGAAGACTTCTCACTCGGGCTCAGTGTGAAACTTGAGAGTCTGCCCGAGTGTGATTCATTTCCGGTCGGATTTTTCCTTCCTTGCTAAGATTTACTCGGAAATGCTTTGTTCTGCTTGAGAATGCCATTTTCTCTGAGTGAGACTACTCGGATTCCTCCTTAGTCAGCATTTATTCATTTCAGTGGCCTCTTCTACTCAGAATCCATTCACTCAGAACAGCTTTTCACTCGGATTCGTTGCAATCAGAAAATTCCCACTCGGATTCACTTCAATCAGTAATCCTTTCACTCGGAGAATAGCTTTGGACATATTTATTGGAGGTCAGTCTCCTTTTTTACTCGGAATGGACGCAGTCGGGGAAGTTTCCACTCGGAATCACCTCCAACCAAGACTTATTCCATTTCAGCATTGGTCCTTCACTCGAGTCAGCCATTTATCACTTGGAATGGCTTTGACAGGGATCTTTCCACTCGGATTTGGCTCCAACAGTGAAGTATTCCACTCGGCAATGCTCCATTCTGAGTCGTTCCACTCAGATTTGGTCCTTTCTCAGTCATCCTCTCGGATTTGGTCATTTTGAGTCGGAATTCAGCATTTCTGAGTCGGATTTTAACATTCTGAGTCGGAATTCAGCATAAAAAGAGAGTTCTTTCTACTTTGGGCTTGTTCTTCTTGTTTCTTTATCATTTTATGGTCGTTTTTTCTCTTATTTTTGACCCTTTATTACCTTAATTCCTACAAAATAACATACCCAAGTAGAATAGAGTGGAAAGAAAGCAAAAATCTCAATAAATAAAGGAAATACAGTGCATAATGATTAAAATCCTAAGCAAACTAGATCTATTTTATTGTGTTATAAAGCACTTATCAAAATACCCCAAACCAAAGCATTGCTTGTCCTCAAGCAATCACCATATTCACAAGATAAAATACAAAAAACACTAAACTTAATAAACTAAGGAATCCAAAACAGAGAAACAGATTTATTCAAATGCCAGTTTTATTTTTCTTATGTGAATCAATTTTCAATGTCAAGACTTGAGATACTCTTCTCATAATTTTCACTTAAGTGTTTCAAGGTTTGTGTATCTCTCAAATCATCATAGTCAAAAAATATTACCATAAGCTTGTTAATAAACCAGAAACTCCACAGTTTAGATAGAAAATATGTCAAAGTCTAAAGGTCTTTCAAAGGTTGTAACGTGGCCTTGGGTTGTATTGTCAAGGTAGAAATTTCAAGAAAAATGGAATACAAAAGGGCTTTAACAGTCATGAATGATTCAAATCACCATTATAAATTTAATAGAGCAAATTTTTGAACTTTTATGGACTTTTTGGAATTCATTCAATATCATCCTTTTTAATTTTCTTTTTCTTTTTCTTGCTTTTCTTTGCATTTAATACCATATTTTTTTTCTTAAGTCCTTTTTTCTTTCTTTGCTCCACTAAATTTCCAACTTTTTCACCATTAAGAGAATATTATTCAATGAAAGATTTCAAGGAAAAATTTTTGCTTTTAGGCTCAAAAGGGGCAACTAGGGGTCAAATTATACAAAATTCTGAGGCTTAAGAATAAGACCTAATTGTGCCTTTATCATCCTAAGACATATAATCAAAAACCATTTTGAATCGGTTTAAAAACAAGTTCTAGAATATTAATGACTATGAGATTCACTCAATTAAGAAAATATGGGTTTTGAAAATTTGTTTGATAAATAACCCATTTTGGCTCAAGTCTAATCATGGAAAGTCTTTTCAAAGAAAATTTTAATCACATAAGGTTCATTTAAGCATTTATTTGGCATTTAAACAATCAAATTTTGAAAATTTTACTCAAAATTTTGGGATCCTTAGATACTTTAGCCTTGTGTTCAAAGTAAATTTATCATGCAATCATGGTAAATTACAAGATTACAAACAAATCAAGGAAAACACACATACTTTAGCCTTGTGTTCAAAGTAAATTTATCATGCAATCATAGTAAATTACAAGATTACAAACAAATCAAGGAAAACACACATACTTTAGCCTTGTGTTCAAAGTAAATTTATCATGCAATCATGGTAAATTACAAGATTACAAACAAATCAAGGAAAACACACATGCATAATAAAATGACAATCACACAACGTAAACAAAACAGTTAAGTTTTCTTACCTACCACCCCAAACCAGAATTTGACATTGTCCTCAATGTTAAAATGGATGATAAAAGGATAAGAAAACTTACCTGTAATAACCCCAAACCAGCATCTGACATAGTTTTTTTTTTTTTAGAATTGATAATTGAGTGAATCTGTTTCTTAATTGAGTGAATCTCATAGTCATTAATATTCTAGAACTTGTTTTTCAACCGATTCAAAATGGTTTTTGATTATATGTCTTAGGATGATAAAGGCACAATTAGGTCTTATTCTTAAGCCTCAGAATTTTGTATAATTTGACCCCTAGTTGCCCCTTTTGAGCCTAAAAGCGAAAATTTTTCTTTGAAACCTTTCATTGACTGATATTCTCTTAATGGTGAAAAAGTTGGAAATTTAGTGGAGCAAAGAAAGAAAAAAGGACTTAAGAAAAAAAAATATGGTATTAAATGCAAAGAAAAGCAAGAAAAAGAAAAAGAAAAAGAAAATCAAAAAGGATGATATTGAATGAATTCCAAAAAGTCCATAAAAGTTCAAAAATTTGCTCTGTTAAATTTATAATGGTGATTTGAATCATTCATGACTGTTAAAGCCCTTTTGTATTCCATTTTTCTTAAAATTTCTACCTTGACAATACAACCCAAGGCCACGTTACAACCTTTGAAAGACCTTTAGACTTTGACATATTTTCTATCTAAACTGTGGAGTTTCTGGTTTATTAACAAGCTTATGGTAATATTTTTTGACTATGATGATTTGAGAGATACACAAACCTTGAAACACTTGAGTGAAAATTGTGAGAAGAGTATCTCAAGTCTTGACATTGAAAATTGATTCACATAAGAAAAATAAAACTGGCATTTGAATAAATCTGTTTCTCTGTTTTGGATTCCTTAGTTTATTAAGTTTAGTGTTTTCTGTATTTTATCTTGTGAATATGGTGATTGCTTGAGGACAAGCAATGCTTTAGTTTGGGGTATTTTGATAAGTGCTTTATAACACAATAAAATAGATCTAGTTTGCTTAGGATTTTAATCATTATGCACTGTATTTCCTTTATTTATTGAGATTTTTGCTTTCTTTCCACTCTATTCTACTTGGGTATGTTATTTTGTAGGAATTAAGGTAATAAAGGGTCAAAAACAAGAGAAAAAACGACCATAAAATGATAAAGAAACAAGAAGAACAAGCCCAAAGTAGAAAGAACTCTCTTTTTATGCTGAATTCCGACTCAAAATGACCAAATCCGAGTGGGATGACTGAGAAAGGAACAAATCCGAGTGGAATGACTCAAAATGGAGCATTGCCGAGTGGAATACTTCACTGTTGGAGCCAAATCCGAGTGGAAAGATCCCTGTCAAAGCCATTCTGAGTGAAAAAAGGAGACTGACCTCCAATAAATATGTCCAAAGCTATTCTCCGAGTGAAAGGATTACTGATTGAAGTGAATCCGAGTGGGAGTTTTCTGATTGCAACGAATCCGAGTGAAAAGCTATTCCGAGTGAATGGATTCCGAGTAGAAGAGGCCACTGAAATGAATAAATGCTGACTAAGGAGGAATCTGAGTGATCTCACTCAGAGAAAATGGCATTCTCAAGCAGAACAAAGCATTTCCGAGTAAATCTTAGCAAGGAAGGAAAAATCTGACCAAAAATGAATCACACTCGGGCAGATTCTTAAGTTTCACACTGAGCCCGAGTGAGAAGTCTCCAAGGAAAGCACATCCAAGTGAGTTGGGTCAGAAAGATGCATTTTCGAGCAAAGCAAAGGCTCGGACATAAGAAGAAATTCAATCAGTCAAATTCCAACCCTTCAAGTGCAAGTTCCTGAGTAAAAGTGAAGGCCATTCCGAGTGATTTGATTGACGACTGAAGTCAATTCCGAGTGAAAATCAACTCGGACTCCCGAATGAAGGTGTGATTTTACCATTTGAATGTGACCGAGTGTATTCCTGAGAAATCTGAGCAAGGTCTCTCTCCGAGTGGTTCAAATTCCATAGACATAGCCGAGTAAAACAGTGAGCAGACTTCCCAATCCTGAGTGAGCCACTTTCCAGTCGGTTCCAATTCACTCTACAATCAGTTCTGAATGAACTCCATGAACCTGAGCCGAGTGAATGGTTTCAGTCAGTTCTGAGTCCTTCTGCATTCAATTCCGACTGAATGGCTCAATCAGAAGTTACTCTTCAGTCACTCTTCACTCGTCCTTTCATCCAGCTTCATCACCGATCGGTTCTCCTCCAAACACCGACTCCTTCCGTCTCCTCTCCATCCACCACACCATCTAGCAATACTCCTCTCCATACCATCCAGCAACTCTGTCCCTCAAACCAACACCGCCCAGACTCTTCTCCCCAACCAACACCGCCCAGACTCTCCTTTCCATCCACAACACCGTCCAGCAGTACTCTCCACACCGCCCAGACTCTCTTCACAGGCCCAACACCGAATCAATTGAACACCGTCCAGCAACTCTATTGTCCCTCAAACTCCACAACACCATCCCTTTCTCCCAAAACACCCAACCGTCCTCACTTCTCAACACCGTCTCATTCCCTCTTCTATCCACTGTCCCTTTCCGTTCCAACTCTTCACACTCACACCGGCTCCAACACTTTCCTCTCCACACCGTATAGATCTCCATCCAACAACAACTCCTCTCCACGCTGTCCAGTTTGCACCCATACCGTCCAACACTCAGCAAACCACCCTCCAGCAAGCTTCCACTCGGAATTTCATCATTCTGCACCAATCATCACTAAAATCCAAGCATCGAATTATTGGAAATATTAAAATATGCAAATTGGAAACAAGTTGGCACAGCTGGAACTCACATGCACCGAAAGTTTCTTCCACTTGCAATTTGAACGCGTTTTCATAGCTGGAAACCTCCATCCATTTGCCTATAAAAGCAGCAGCAACCCATCAGCAAATGAATCATCTCTTCCCATCAATTACGATCAGATTCATTCTATTTTCTTTTCTTCGTTACTTTCTCTCTTTTTCTCTTTAGTTTTCTTCTTTTCCATTTTTCTTTCTCTGTTCGTCTTTCTTTTCTTTCTTTTTATTTTATTTTCTTTCTTTTTATTTTCTTTTCTTTCTTTTATTTTGTAAGAGTGTGAGGGCTGTAAAAGTGAGAATTTAAATTTGTAATTAGTGGAGAATATTGCAATAAGGAATTATAGTGGTAAATTATTCTGAGCTTTTGGAGAAACTCGTAAGTCTTTATTTTTACCATGTCTTGTATGTTTTATTTTTCCATTATTTATATGAATTTGAATTATTTCATGAGTAGCTAAATTAATTATCTTGGGATAAAGGGGGTATGATAATATTTTATTTTAATGTTATTTTGACTTGGAATTAAATAAATTTCTGTTTTCCATTTAGTTCAATTATGCTTAATGCTTTTAGTGATTCCTAACAAGAACCTAAATGATAAAACTGTATACTTGCGGGTATATTAGTAAGTTTAGGTAACAAATAGAATCGAGAGATTTATTTTTACCGGAAAGCTTTGAATTAAACCTAAGATTTTTGAAATGCTTTTTGTGACCTCGGTAAAACCGTGAAAGTAATCAAAATTCTTTTGAGGAAATAAAAGGGGTTTTCATAAAACGATAATGGGCCTTTCTGAGGATTAAGCAGCGCTTTCCATAGGTTAGGTACATTAATAGGATTCCGAGAGGAACATATTAATTAGCTTTTGGAAAATTCGCCTTGGAAAACTTAATTTGATTCTTATTTATGAAAAGTTAAAATTCATTAACATAAAATAGAATCTTAATCCCCCGAAATCCCAAGATATTCTCAACTCTGATTTTTAAGTGTCAAGTAAATTTTATTTTTATAAATTTTCGTATTCTGTGCAATTTTAATTTGTGCTTTATTTTATAAAAATCTTAAAAATCAATTGTGTGGATAATTAAATTTCAATATGCTGGTACTTTGAACACAGTCCCTATGGAGAACGATAATCTTTAATATTACGCGACATAACCTGTGCGCTTGCGGGCCCTGTCAAGTTTTTGGCGCCGTTGCCGGGGACTGTTGTCCCTCAAATATCGGCAATATTGAAATTCGATTAGATCATACTTGTTAATATTTCTATTGTTATTTTTATTGTTATTTTCTTTGTAATTTTGTATTTTGTTCTATATTCTGTGTATCTGTTGTTGTTTTATTTTTGTAATTGTTTGTTTTATTTGTCATTTATTTTCTATTTATGCGACGAAGCCGTAGTGTCGATCTAAACTTAGGATTTGACCCTGAGATAGAACGTATGCTTAGAGCTTTGAGAAAACAACAAAAACAACAAAAAGAATAAAAAGAAAAACAAATGGCAAACCAACACAGACCCTTAAGAGATTTTGCCGCTCCAAGCACTAATGGAAGAGGATCCAGCATCCTCAGACCCACAGTGGAGGCTAACAATTTTGAATTGAAGCCGTCACTACTCTTAATGGTTCAACAGAACCAATTCGGAGGTTTACCCTCTGAAGATCCAAAGCTTCACCTTCAAATCTTTTTTGAATACTGTGACACCCTGAAGATGAACGGAGCCACCAATGATGCCATTCGCTTAAGACTTTTCCCTTTCTCCTTAAGAGATAAAGTAAGAGCATGGTTATACTCTCTTCCTGAAGGATCTATCACAACTTGAGAACAATTATCCAGTGCTTTTATCAATAAATGGTACCCAAGGAACAAGACTGATGTACTGAGAAAACAAATCATCAATTTTTCACAAAAAGATGATGAATCCTTGTATGAAGCCTGGGAAAGATACAGGGAGATGCTAAGAGAATGTCCTCACCATGGGATAGAAAGGTGGTTGACAATCCATATTTTCTATAATGGACTAACTTCCACACAAAAGATCTCTTTAGATGCTGCAGCTAGAGGAGCCTTCATGAGTAAAAATGTTGATGAAGCTGAAAACCTGATTGAGGAAATAGCTCAAAACACTCACCAATGGAACTCTGAGAGAGGATTACCTTCTAAAACACCAGGTAAGTACTCTGTTGATGCTCTTTCCTTACTTTCTGCCAAAGTTGAAGCATTAACATTAAAACTTGATAAAATAGGGTCAACAGGTGCTACTAATATTGTTTGTGAAGTTTGTGGTGTTTCAGGACATGGAGCTACAAATTGCCATTTAGCAATGACTCCTAATCAAGAACAAGAAATGCATTAGGTGGATGCTATTGGAAACTATGGTGGAAATTATCAAGGTAACTATAGACCTCCACAAGGTCCACCTAGCTTCCAAAATAGGCCACCTCAATTCCAAAGTAACTACAAACCTCAACAAGGAACCTATATTCCATAAAAATCAAAGCTAGAATCCTTGATGGAGACATTTGTAGCTACTCAACTTAAACAAAATGATGAATTCTCTGATGTAATAAAAAACTTGGCTTCAAAAGTGGACTCTCTTACCACTCACAATAAAATACTGGAAAATCAAATTGCCCAACAAGCCTTCTATTCTCAAAGAGCACCGGGAACATTTCCTGGGAAACCAGAGGCTGGACCATCTAACCAAACCATGGCTGTTACTCTTAGGAGTGGTACTCAATACGATGGGCCAGTTGACAACACAGCAAAGGAGGAAAAGAAAGTTGATGAATCTTCATCTCATCCAGTAATTGAAGAAGAGAAACCACAAGAAAAGAAGGAGGAGGTTAAGCCATATCAACCTCCCATTCCATTTCCTCAGCGCTTAGCCAAAGCAAAGTTGGACAAACAATTTGGTAAGTTTCTTGATGTTTTAAAGAAATTGTATATTAATATTCCTTTCACAGATGCTTTGCAGCAAATGCCCACATATGCAAAGTTCCTGAAGGACATTCTGTCCAACAAAAGAAGACTGGAGGAAAATGGTACAGTTGCACTTACTGAAGAGTGCAGTGCTCTAATTCAAAAGAAACTTCCACCCAAGCTCCAAGATCCAGGTAGTTTCTCTATTCCTTGCATGATTGGTGACATGAATATAGATAAAGCATTGTGTGATTTAGGAGCGAGTGTGAGTTTAATGCCATTATCTGTTGCTGAAAAATTAGGATTGGGTGAACTAAAACCTACTAGGATGTCTTTACAATTGGCTGATAGATCTGTAAAATATCCTGTAGGAATTTTAGAGGATGTTCCTATTAAGATAGGAAAATTTTTTATACCTGCTGACTTTGTTGTGCTTGAAATGGACGAAGATTCTTTGATTCCTATTATTTTAGGCAGACCATTTTTAGCAACTGCAGGTGCTGTGATTGATGTCAAGAATGGTAAGTTGTCTCTAACTGTTGGAGACCAAAAGGTTGATTTTAATTTGAAAAATGTTTTAGAAAAACCTTACAATGATGTTTGTTGTACTGTGGATTTTGTCGAACAAGTGGTAAAGGAAGCAACCCTTCCTAATGACCCACTTGAAACTGTTTTCATGATTGAGTCGACAGAAACATCTGATTGCTCTGAAGCCCCACATGATACTAAGGTCATGTGCAACAAAGTGGTAAGCCCCAATGTGGAATTAAAACCTTTACCAGCTTCATTAAGGTATGAATTTCTTGGTCCCAATTCCACATATCCTGTGATTATCAATGCTGAATTAAATCCATATGAAACTGAAAAACTTTTGAAACAACTTAGGTTGTATAGAAAGGTAATAGGTTATACAATGGATGATATCAAAGGGATTAGCCCTTCTCTTTGTATGCACAGGATTACTGTAGAAGATGAAAGTAGGCCTATAGTAGAACCACTTAGGAGATTAAATCCTAAAATGCAAGAAGTGGTTAAAAAGGAAATTTTGAAATTGCTTGATGCTGGAGTCATATATCCTGTTGATAGTAGTAAATGGGTAAGTCCTGTCCATGTGGTGCCTAAAAAGGGGGGAATAACTGTGATTGAAAATGATAAACATAACTTGATTCCTACTAGGATTATCTCTGGTTGGCGCATGTGCATTGATTATAGGAAGTTAAATAGCGCCACAAAAAAAGATCATTTTCCCCTCCCTTTTATTGATCAGATGCTTGAAAGACTTGCAAAACACTCTTATTTATGTTATTTGGATGGGTATTCAGGTTTTCATCAAATTTCCATTCATCCATCTGATCAAGAAAAGATTACCTTCACTTGCCCTTATGGGACTTATGCTTACAGACGTATGCCTTTTGGTTTATGTAATGCACCGGTGACTTTTCAAAGGTGTATGCAAGATATTTTTTCTGATCTTATTGAAAATGTGATGGAAGTCTTTATAGATGATTTTTCAGTGCATGGTTTGGATTTTGATAATTGTTTAACAAATTTGTGCCAAGTCTTTCAGCGTTGTGAAGAAACCAATTTGGTTCTAAATTAGGAAAAATGCCATTTTATGGGAAGAGAAGGCATAGTTCTTGGACACCTGGTGTCTGAGAGAGGTATAGAAGTTGATAAGGCTAAAGTGGAAGTGATTGAAAAATTGCCTCCACCCACAAATGTGAAAGGTATTTGGAGTTTTCTTGGACATGCAGGGTTTTATCACAGGTTCATTAAAGATTTCTCCAAGATCACAAAGCCTCTTACAACTCTTCTAGGTAAGGATGTGCCTTTCAATTTTGATTCATCTTGTATGGAAGCTTTTTGCAGGATTAAGCAAGCTCTAATCTCTGCCCCCATCGTACAACCACCTGATTGGAAACTCCTATTTGAGCTGATGTACGATGCGAGTGATTACGCAGTGGGGGCAGTGTTGGGGCAAAGAAAGGATAAAAAGCTCCATGTAATTCATTATGCCAGTCGGACGCTAGATGATGCTCAGGTAAATTATGCCACAACTGAAAAAGAACTGTTAGCTATTGTCCTTGCTTTTGATAAATTTAGGTCTTATTTGGTAGGTTCACATGTTACTGTTTACACTGACCACTCTGCCATTAAGTATCTATTGAATAAAAAGGAAGCAAAGCCTAGATTAATTAGGTGGATTCTAATATTGCAAGAATTTGACTTGGAAATTAAGGACAAGAAGGGTACCGAGAACTTGGTCGCTGACCACCTATCTAGGTTGACATCTGAAAAAGAACAAATAGATAATATTCCCATCAATGAATCTTTTCCAGATGAACAACTCTTGAATCTTAGTATCCACGTGTTCCTTGGTATGCTGATTTTATAAATTTTCTTGCATGTGGTATCTTACCTCCTGATCTTAGCTTTCAGCAAAGGAAAAAGTTTTATGCAGATGTCAAGCATTATTATTGGGATGAACCACTCCTTTTCAAGCAATGTGCAGATGGTATGATTCGGAGATGTGTTTCACAAGATGATGTCCATGCTATCTTGGATCATTGCCATTCTCTTTCCTGTGGAGGGCACATGAGCACCTCCAAGACAGCTGCTAAAATATTGCAAGCTGGGTTCTATTTGCCAAATATTTTTAAGGATGTACGTAAGTATGTTCTAACTTGTGATGCTTGCCAAAGAACAGGTAACATTGGTAAGAGACAAGAAATGCCATTGAATACCATTCTAGAAGTTGAATTGTTTGATGTATGGGGTGTTGATTTTATGGGTCCCTTTCCCTCTTCTTTTGGAAATCAGTTCATATTAGTGGCAGTTGACTATGTGTCAAAATGGGTGGAAGCCATTGCTTCACCCCATTCTGATGCTAAGACTGTTATTAAACTTTTCAAGAAAATAATATTTCCAAGGTTTGGGGTCCCAAAATGTGTTATAAGTGATGGAGGGTCTCATTTTATTGAGAAAACTTTTCAGACCCTTCTAAAGAAATATGGAGTTAAGCATAAGGTTGCTACACCTTATCACCCATAAACTAGTGGACAAGTTGAGGTATCCAATCAGGAAATTAAAAATATTCTTTAAAAAGTGGTGAATACATCACGTAAGGATTGGTCTATTAAGTTAGATGATTCCTTATAGGCGTATCGAACCGCATACAAAACTCCCATTGGAACCACACCTTTTAAGCTAGTATATGGGAAGCCCTGTTATTTACCTGTTGAGCTAGAATATAAATCTTTTTGGGCTGTTAAAACTCTTAACTTTGATCATAAGGCTGCAGGTGAACAAAGATTGTTGGAATTAAATGAGCTTGAAGAACTCCGTCTAGATGCATATGAAAATGCCAAAATTTATAAAGAAAAAACCAAACAATGGCATGATCGTCACATCCAACGGAGAATATTTAATCCAGGTGATATGGTTTTACTGTTTAATTCCAGATTGAAGCTTTTTCCAAGTAAACTGAGATCCCGATGGTCGGGACCATTCAAGGTGACAAAAGTCTTTCCCTTCGGAGCTGTCGAACTATGGAGCGAGAAATCTGGTACATTTAGGGTAAATGGACAGAGAGTAAAGCACTATCTGACAGGTCAACCAATACAACAAGCAAGTGACTTGGACTTGTTTGATGCTCCTGATGAGTAAATCCAAACGATGAGAAGTCTGGCTAAAGACTTAAAACTTAGCACTGATAGGGAGGTAACCCTATAAAAAGTTGTTGTTTTATTTTAAGCTTTTATTCTAAAAAATAAAAATAAAACGCCACTGGAATGCGTTGGACTTCTATTACCGATCGGCAATCAGATGACAACATGTGATGAATATATTTAAGTCTTGGAGCTGGGCTCGGACAGACTTCTTGAGTATGGCTCGGAGTATGAATATTGTTGATATAGTCTTGGGGTAGACTTGAGGTGAAATCCGATTGAGGGATTATATTATTGATGAGGATATTAGGCTTTATAGCCGAGTGGAAGGGGTAAGAAACCCGATTGAAGATGTTTGTGATTGTTTATATTGAATGGCAGTGAATGTTGAGCTGATTGATGTATATGTTGTGGCATGTTATGGATTCTATGATTAATCCGAGCCAATATCTGTCATTTAATATGTAATGCTCACCCCTACACCATTTTTCAGTGTTTGCAGGTCAGTTTGGAATGTTATGATGACCTTAAACCCGAGTGATGGGTATTTATGATGAGGTTGTATGAATAATGTAATGTACCGAGTGTCTTTGATGTACTAAAGCCTTGGCCGGCTCATATAACTCGTTGTATAATGAATACAAGTTTATTTTGGAATCTGAGTTATAGAATCCGAGTGTATGCCTATACTATATATGTGTTTTTACATGGGCTGTATGTATTGGACGGCTAGGACTTGATGTTGAATGAATAATGACAAGATGATTGAATAACCTGAGTGCATGTTAATATATATGTATATACTTCGAGTGATGGTATTATATGCATACCGACTGAACGTGTTGGTGAATGGAATGTATAAAGTTAATACGTATCCGAGTGTATGCGTATATATATACATATATGTCATGTTCATAACATGGTTATGAATCGGTGGAAGTGTATTGCTGTAGTGGTAGTCGGACTTGGAATTAGAGAATATATTTATATAAGTGATTTATGTTGATTTGATGCTTCATACTGACTCAGAAACGATGTTGTATGAATATCTCTAAGTTGATGAATCCTGAGTGGAATATATATGGCTTAGATGCTTTCCGAGTGAGTCTTATGTATGGGACTCCATATCCGAGTGTAACTCATGTGTGAGTCTCTTTCCGTGTGTTAATGGCTTTTGTGGATTCTGAGTGAAGAATATATGGTGAACCCCGAGTGGGGAATGATTAGTGAAATCTGAGTGATCCTCTTCTGAGAGGAGAGTTGTTGTAATGACTCAGATTGATTATAATCTAAGTGTTTATATATATATGATCCGAGTGATGTTACGCATGTAACCCGAGTAAACATGGGAACCTATTCCGAGTGAATAGGGTAATATGTATTCTGAGTGTGTATGTGTGGAATGAGTCTGAGTGAATTACTTGGGTAATTCCTCTGGGTGTTGAGAAGTTTGGATCATTCCGAGTGGAATTGATTGTGTAGACTATTTCTGAGTAATGAATGATTAAGGTATTACCCGAGTGAGAATAGGCATGAATGCCGAGTGTGTGGCCGAATGAGTATTGGTCGGCAATGATATTAGTTACCAAGTGGAATACCACTCTGATGATAAGTTGGTTATGAATGATTAAACCGAGTGATTTATGGCTGAGAGGAAGCCTATGTACTCTCTGAGTAAGGGAGTTCTGTTATGCCGAGTGCTAATGGTTGATGTTTTCCGAGTGACTCGAGGTTGAATTACACCGAGTGGTGTTTGGCTGGGAGATAACCCGAGTGAGGAAATTTTATGGAATCCGAGTGGGATTACCCTCATCTCCCGAGTGAATCTTTATGTTGACTCAGTGGATAAAAATTGAGAGACTAAGTTATGGGTTGCTGAGTAAGGCAATTGTTGGGGTAGTTCCCGAGTGTTTGGAATTTCCTTATACCGAGTGGACTAAGTCATTATCGAGTAAATGGATGTCTTGATACCGAGTGGTGAATATGTCGAGTGTGGCTTCTCGCTTCAGCGAATGAAGGCTTCGCTCCAGCGAGTGTGTGTTGTTGGGAGGCTTGGGGTCGGTTTCGCTTAAGCGGATGGTGGTTCGCCCGAGCGAGTTGGTCGGCCTCGCTCAAGCGGAGTCAGATCTCGCTTGAGCGAGTGCACGCTGTATTGTGGTTCGCTCAGGCGCTGTCAGTGCTTCCGTGTGAATGGTTTTAATCCCCTTGCCTTCCCTGTCTGTTTCTTCTTGGCCATGGGGCCAGCTCTCTTATCTTCATATAAGGGAGTGTTTTTATTATGGATCCAGGTTATTTTCTAATTAATTCGAGAAAAATTTTCCCTAAAATTTAGGATGTCACAGTGGGAGTTTTGATATCGTCCCTAAAAATGTCGGTTATCCAACTTCTTTTTCTAGATCTACATAATCATCCTACACAACTGAGTGGGCGTTGGATACACCGCCTCCAATAAAGCCTCCTGTACTCATGTCAATCATCTCACGCCTGACTTTAGGTAGGGGAGAAGAGACATTGTCTACCTCCTAGATCACCTTCATTAGCTGGGACTTTTGCTTTTTAACTTTAGTAAACCTTTTTGGACCCCGTCAATCATCACCATCCAGGGATCGGTCCCTTTTACGCTTTTCAAACCAGTTTGGCTCATCTTGGGGCTTATTCATTAAGAGGTATTGCTTTGACTTACCCTCTCTGATAAGGACCTTAATGGTGTCCTTCAACTGCCTATACTTTTCTGTGGTATAATTGATTTACTCATGGAAGTCATAATACTTCCTCAAGTTACCAAGCCTCTTCCCTGGCGCTGGTTTCCTAATGCCATAAACGACCAAAGATGTCCATCTGACCTCTCATAGAATTTGAGTCGGTCTGGTGTTCAAAGACGTGTAATGGTCACAATTGAACATATTTTTCTCTTATTGTCAGGGATATTGCTCCCTGTCCTTTTCTTTTCGAAGTGTCCACTTAAACTTCGTCTTCTCTTTTTCCTTCTTCGGTTGTACTAGGGCTAGGGTGAGTGGGTGCCTACCCGTTGTGGCTTCGAAGTGCATTTCAATGCCCACATACTTAGTTGCCTTCTTTCAAAATTCTTTAAGAGTTTGAGGGACCCTTTGTTAATGAAAGGATAAAAGTGAACTTCAACTGGGAGCACCTTTGATGACGATGTGAAATTGAATTGTCTCCATCAAATCAAGCACCATTGTGGCTTCCTTATAGAACCTAATTTGAGCTAAGGTGTGAGAAGTTTTAGGAACATCCCTAGAAATGATGAAGTGGTCACCAAAAGCTTTAGCCATATTGATCCAAGAATCAATGGACTTGGAAGGAAGGACTTTAAACTAACTTAGGGCCTCATCGGTAAGGGTCCTGGGGAAAATCTAACATATGACAACAGATTCAACGCTTAAGAACATGACCTTCTATGTATATGTGTCAAGGTACCTCTCGGGATAAGTCTCTCTGGTGTACTTGCCAATAGACAACAGTTGGGTTGTTTGAAGGTGCTTGGGAATAGGAATTCCATTAATCTCCTAGAGAAAGGTACATTTAGCTTGCACCCTGTTAAAGTGCCATCGGCCCAAGGATTTCTCCTATGAAAAGAATGACAATCCTTTCTGTAGTGAGATTGAAGTTCATCATCATATATAAGAATTATAGAGTAAGATGGTGTCACAAATATCTCATTGTGAGATACCTCATGGTGAGGTTGGTGTTGGGCCGCTGCCTGTTGCTTCGGCTGAGTATGCTTTTTCCTCAACTTAACCAACTTTGCCCTAACCTGTTGAATGACCTCATCACAGGGATTTGAAATTCACACCATGGCAACAATCCTGGTACTTCGTTAGGCAGATCTTGAAGTATCGACAAATCTGATGTTGTAAGTGAGGTGTCGGGGCTCTATATATGAAACGTCTTCAATGTGGCTGTTAGGAGTTCCAGGAACTTGGCCACCTGCATCCATGATGGAGATTTGATTGGGAAACATGGGATAACCTTTTACGGGTCCCATCAGGCGTGCCACTAAATTATTCGGTATAGAGATAACACTTACGATGTCAGTACTGGTCTTAACTCTCTCTTATATGTTATACTGGTCCAATGAGAATCTAATACTATCTACCTTGGTTCAGTGGGGGTCAAGAGCTGATGCTAAATCTCTGAGTCATTAATTTGGTTGGAAAATCTTAAATTAATATTGACTTATTGTATGACTCTCATAGGATTTATTCTTTTGGCAAGCGCACCAATCGTTAAATTTGTAATATATTTGATCGTTCCCACAGGGATTGTGGTAATTACCGCAATCTTAGACTAGTACAAGCTGAACCAACACAATGCAGATAGGATTCATTCTATTTTTGTTATTTTTATGCTTTCTATGTTTTTGTATTTTCAGAGATAGTATGAAAGATGAAATGTGATTAATGGAAGATAGGTTAGGATTACTTCAGTTTACAACTTCATCAAGAAACATGCAATCGAGGTTCAATCAAGCTTCAGATTTATGAGGACAATTCACAGAAGGTTAATCCCTAATTCCTTAGGTGAATAACACTAATTCCTAAGTATTAAACCCTAATCCCTTAGGTGTTCAATTAACAGAGAAATCTAATGCGAAATTGGGGGTTGAACACTAACTATTCACCTAATTACTAGGCCTGAATTAGTTAGGAAGCGAGAAGTTACCTAAGTCTCAACCATGATTCCTCACTGGTGAGATTCTTCATCAGATCTGGATTTGCCAATCCAGCAAAGTGGATCCACTCATCAACTTGTTCTCCTCATGATTTAGAAGTTGACTTCCTCAATACACTTTCAAGAATTCATTGCAAACCTTCGCAATCCTAACCCTAGGGGTTTAGAAACCCATGGAAATGGATTCTATCGAAGGAATGTGGAGAGACATGGATGAGAGAATTTAGAGAGAGAAAGAAATTAGAGAGAGATTGAAAAAATGGGAAAATGAATCGTATTATGTATATGCTTCTACTGTGCTCTCTCTGTCTCTCTTTTACAGAGTATGTACAGATATATATAGACAAATAACTAATTAACTAACTTAATTAATTACAAAGAAAGCTTAATTAATAATTAAACTAACTAATCTAAATACATAATTACAAATAAGTAAATAATTACAACTTGATACTTAAATTATTACTGAATAGCAGCAGTGCATCAGGTAATAGTAACAGAAATGGTGCGGAGCTTTTTTTTAGAGGGAAAAACAGCTTTTAAATAACCACCTTCATGCTTGAGCGTGAAGGACTCGCGCTTGAGCACGCTCGTGTTATTCACTACAGTATTGCTTTCACGCTTAAGCGTGATGGAGAAGCTTGGGCGTGGGTGATGTTTTGGAGTCAAGCTTGAGCGTGAGTTTGCTCGCTTGAGCAAGGTCGTGCTCTCCTATCTTTCTTTTCACGTACTTTGCATGGATCTCTCGCTTGAGCTTGCAGCCTTCAAGCTTGAGCGTGAATTGCTCCTGCACATGCAAACAAATGAATTCCTAGCATTTGAACGCTGGCTGTCCAGCGTATGTACGCTGGGTTAGTGAATTTATAGATAAACATAATTTCTTAACTAATTACTGTTTTTAATTATTTTCTTGCATAAATTAAACACTTTTGAAATAAATAAATAAAATAAGAATTATTGACAATTTATTAAATAATAAAACCAAAAAAAACAATATTTAATGAATTGAGTTAAATAAAAGATGAAATAATTAAGTCTTTTCAAGACTTATCACATCCCCAAACTTAAAACTTGCTTGTCCTCAAGAAAATTCTCAGATTAATTAAATCAATTGCACTTACTCAAGACAATCAACCTTTTTCTTAACTTAATTCATCCCATAATTATTGAGTACCAACCATGCTTTCTTTTCGTAAATTCTAAAAATATAATAACTCACACATCCTTTGAGAGACAAGCTGGTGATACTTTCCTTACTAGATTGGTGTTTCACTCTTCTCTCAGTGTATAAGGTTAATTACATGCACTCATCACCTGCATAATTGTTAGATCAATATAGGCTTGCAACAGTTCTAAACATCATGAAATATGCTAGCACAATTGGATCAGTAAGGGCTTTTTAAGCTTGTAATGGGGTTAGGCTACAGGCTCTAGTTTTGTTTTTCTAGTCAATGTTGGGTTAACAGATGTGGCCACTGATGTCTTGCCTCAATCTTAACTTAAATGCCTTAACTAACTAGCTCTTTTGCTTTCATTTTTTGTTTTTATATGAAGGATAACTCAATAACTTGTGGTGCTTTGCACCTTCTTCTCTTTCAGTCCTTTAAACTCTTTCTTTCTTTCTTCTCTTTTTTTCTTCTTTTTTTTATTATGGTGCTCTGCACCTTCTTTCTTTGTTGATTTTTTTTCACTTTTCTTTTTCTTTTGCTGTTCTTTCTTTCATTTCTCAAAATCCTCATCTATAATTAAGGTCAGAGTGTGCCTTTTAATTGCTATTAGGCATACTCTTCATCCCCAAACTTAGAACTTGCTAGTCCCTAGCAATAAGATAAGACTCAACAGTTCATCAGTGGAACATCCAGGGATAATTCACTTGGTTTTTCTTAGATAAATAAGCTTGTAAAGTTAGGTACATAATCAGAATGAAAGGATCTCAGGCTCAAAATATAATTGTTAGGTCAAAGGATAATTAATAATATTAAGGATGGCTAAATTTGGCCCTGGCTAAATTAACAAAGAAGGCCTTCATCATTTCCAATTGGCAAACATATAATCACTTAGCAAGTACTGAAGCAAATTCTATCTCACTAAACAAGAATGCAGGCACACTCAGAAAAGAATTAACAAAGGCTCAAAAGCTAATAATAACATGTAATCAGCCGATCATGTCCCTAAACTTAATGCAAGATTATAAACTCAGATTGCTAACTAGCATGTTGGATAAGCAAACAATTAATAATTAAAAATAGTTATGGATAGGGATCATGAATTAAGCAATGCAAATCAATTAATTTATCCAATTAAAGCCTAAGAATCAGTAAACTTTAAATTATTAGGTGGATTCTAAATTAAACATAATTAACATAGTTTATCAATCAATGAGACAAAAGGATAGAATACTTCTCTTTTTACCTGAATGGCAGTGAATGGTGAGGGATGGTATGCATGGATTTAGTAATACAACTCAGAAAAGAAATAACAACAAACAATTTAACATAGAAATAAACTTTATTACACTGAAAAAGAAAATACATTGTTCAAGAGAATATTTAAACAAAGTCAGTACAACTTGAAAGTAGCAACATAAGATATAACAAAGGAAAAGATCAATCATCCTCTTCTTCATTTTCTTTACTCATAGATTCATCATCATCTTGCTCAGGATAGGGTGGAAATTCAGCTACTAAGGGTGTGTCATCAGGGGGAATGATGAATCTAATGGAAGCCAACCATAAATCTCTATCAGGTGGAACTCCTATTTCTTCAGTGTGATCCATATTTAATTTAGTGGCAATCATTCTCAGCATGAGATCATGGTTCAGGACCATATCATAAGTTCCTAGCTGCATCTTCTTCATGACCTGCAGTTCCTGTATTATCATGGAAATATCAGAAGAAGAACCTGCTCCTGTTGAAGGTGGTGGTGCAAAAGATGTTGGTTGAGGCTGCCTTGGACGTTTAGACTCTTGAGGTATAAAATTATCAATGTAGTTTATCACCCATTTCTTGTCCATAATCCTCTCAGGCTTTACCTTTGTCAGCTTAGCATAATTCACCATAACTTGATTCTTTTGGGCCAACAGAGTGATAATAGAGCAATATGGCAGTTGAAGATTCTTTTCAAGGTTTTTCATCATCTCCTCTAGTATCAACTCACCCAGATTAACATACAAGCCTCTTATTAGACAGTAAATCGATACCAATCTCTTAATGGTAATCTCAGTAGCATGTAGCACAGGTTGCAGGGATGATAAGACATAGTGGCACCATAAAAGGGGAAGGTGATTCAAACAATTTTTCCTGACACTTTTTGGTGCACCATTAGCCCTTGTCAAATATGCAGTTCCTTGTTCACAGCACTCCTCTAATATTTCTTTCCTAAGATTTTCATTTTCAGCCCTATGAAAAATATCCACTTTCCATGTGTAGTGACATCCTTCTTCCTCCAGTATAGGTACTTTTAACAGTTTGTTCAAAATATTACCAGTTAGAGGAATGGTGACTCCTCTCAAGAAGGAAGAAAAAGGAAACTTATCCTCCATAGAATGAGTTCTCAGATTGGTATAAAATTCTCTAGTGAGTTCCTGGTAACCATTGCCTAAGTTCTCATTAAAGAACTGCCATCCCCTTTCAATCATAGCAGCTTGCACATTAAAATCAGCACACTTTTGTCCCTCAAGAACCAGAGCTCTATCCCTTATTACTCCTCTGGTTTTAAACTTTTGCTCATAATCTTGGGCGGCTTTAAGATCTCTAAACCTATGCCCATCAAAACTCTCAACTGTCTGAGATTTATTTCTCTCACTAAGACTTTTACTTGTTTTGGGTGGTGGGGAATCAGAGATACTGACAGTAACCACCCCCTTTCCCTTATCTTTTAGGGATTTCTTCACATTTTCCACTTCAACAACTTCTTCAGGTTTTTTCAAAAATCTTTGTGATCTTCTTATCATTGTGAGTGTTAAAGATGGTGGTTAAAAAGCCTAAATGGAAACAAGTACAAAAACCAAACAATCATAGCAAACCAAAAAATGTAAGATGAATGGATATGAAGAATGGAAGAAATTTTAACTTGAAATAGTGAAATATTAACTGTGTAACTAAGAATTGAAAGTAAGAAGTATAAAGATGGTACCTTTCTAAGGAATCAGAAGTTGTGCCTTTTCCTCTTCAAACCCAAAGTTTCCAGCATAGAAAGTTAGTGTTTGTACACTGAGGGGGTTTTATAATGTTGAACCCACTACCTGAGAAAAGCGTAGCTACGCTGCAATCTTGGCGTACCAACGCCCAAATTAAATCACATAGGAAGCATCAGGTATGATATTCGCTCAAGCGTGCTAAATCACACTCAAGCGCCAAACAACAGTATCAAGTATCTTCAATATTGGCACTCACGCTCAAGCTCACAGCAGCACGCTTAAGCGAGAACTTGGAACAGTACAACCTCAGCCCTGATCACGCTCAAGCGTGAGCTTTGGGCACTTAAGCGTGACACTTATCTATAAGGCACGCTCAAAGCATGGTCGGCAAGGGTCAAGCATGAATTTTTTTCTTTCAGGTACCAGTGGTCACGCTCAGAGCGTGTTGAATCACGCTCAGGCGCAAGATACAAAAAGTAGGCATGCATCACGATCACGCTTAGAGCGTGTGGAATGACGCTTAAGCGTGATATGCAACAGGGGATTAATTCGCTCAAGCGACGGTAAGGCACGCTCAAGCGCAAGGAGGAAATCATCAATCATGCTTAAGCATGTTGAATGTTCGCTTAAGCGCGAGAATCAGTAGCTTACAGATGAGCTCACGCTTAGGCGAAGATAATGTGCGCTCAAGCGCGAGTTGCAACAGGGGTACATAGTATGATCATGCTCAAGCTTAATAAGCTTTCGCTTAAGCGTGTAGGAACAACAGGAGCTTCTCGCTTAAGCTCACATGGTTTCACTTGAGTGAGAAGACAAGACTTTGGTAATTTGGGTTCTGTATAAAATTCGCTTAAGCGAAAGATACTTCGCTTGAGCGAAATAAAAGAAATGGATGCACTCGCTTAAGCTCACAGTGTATTCGCTTAAGCGAACAGAAGGAATTAAAATCAGACACCATTTACGCTTAAGCGAGAAAGGATCACGCTCAAGCGTTAGAGTCAGTAGAAGGTACAAAAAGCTCACACTCAAGCGTGAGTAATGTACGCTCAAGAGTGGGAAGCAACAGGTCCCGAGATCACTCAAGCGGTAAGATGTCACGCTTAAGCGCCACAGTATATAACTAGTCACGCTCAGGCGCCAATAGACTTTGCTCAAGCATGAGAATCATATAGGAGGTCGCGCTCAAGCAAAAGAGAGTTACGCTCAAGCGCCAAGGGTACCTGATTCTAATTCTAACTAATGAAATTGCAAGTATGTACACTGGAAATTGAGCATAGGAACACTCAGACCTTATTCAAAAATTTACTAAACTATTCATACTCATTTTAGTTTTCTTTTATTATTTCAAACACAAAAAAAAAACAAAATGCAACAATTAGAATGTAGGGTTGCCTCCCTCAAGCGCTTCTTTAAGGTCACTAGCTTGACCTTCTGACATCTAAGATGATGCCTGCAACAGCATGGAAGTTTTCTGCCTATCAAATTCTCCTCCAAAGTAGAGTTTGAGTCTCTGGCCATTCACTTTAAATGTTCTATTAGTGGCTAGGTCTTTCAATTCAATTGCACCATGAGGAAAGACCTCATTCACAATAAAAGGTCCAGACCACTTAGATCTTAGTTTTCCTGGAAAGAGTCTTAGCTTAGAATAGAATAACATAACCTTATCATCTTTTCGAAACTCCTTTCTATTTATCCACTTATCATGCCACCTCTTAGTTTTCTCTTTATAAATTGAGGCACTCTGATAAGCATTGAGTCTGAACTCCTCAAGTTCATGGAGTTTTAGGACTCTTTGCTCTTGAGATTGGTCAAAATCCATATTTAACAACTTTGTGGCCCACCATGCCTTATGTTCTAACTCCACAGGAAGGTGGCAAGCTTTACCATAAACTAACTGATAAGGAGACACGCCAATAGGAGTTTTAAATGTTGTCCTATAGGCCCATAATACATCATTTAACCTCATAGACCAATCCTTCTTAGACTTCCCTACCACTTTCTCTAATATTCTTTTAATTTCTCTATTAGATAGCTCAACTTGTCCACAAGTTTGTTGATGGTATAGAGTAGATACCTTATGCAGTACCTGTTAGTCCTCAAATTTTCAATAAAAGCTTTAATAAAAATTTCATAAAAATCATAAAAATTAATTTAATTTGTTAGAAAATTAGGTTTTAAATTCAATAAATGGATGTTATTGGAAATAATCTGCCCTTGATCAATTTTCTCTAGTTTTGTAGTGAAAAAGTGGAGAATTTAAGAGAAAATTAAAGATACTAGAGGAGCTGACGCGTAGCATCAAACCCACGCGTAGCGTGGCTACTTTTGATGCTAACGCTACGCGTCACAGCCACGCGTAGCGTCAGAGCTGCGTGGACTCCACAGCCAGCTTGGCCAAGCACTCAACTTTGACCCAATAATGGCCACTCCACACAGCACCAATGGCCACTCCACTCAGCACAAATGGCCAAAACACAGTGGAGACACGTCCAAGTGGCCAAGCATGATCAAATTTAATAATTTGAAGAGGCCATTATCAGCTGTTTAATGGAAGCTGAGTCAGGGGTCTGACCCGTAGCATTAGTACCCTTGCTCAACCCTATAAATAGGGCCATCCAACACCATTCTAAGAAACCCATATCATCCCATTCTCATTCTTTTCTCTCTTTATACTCGACTTTGAGTACTTCTTTTGTGAGTTTTTAGTTCTAGAATAGTTTTCTAGATACTTGAGAGTGTTTTGTTGTATTGTAATCGTTGTATCGTGAAGTTCTCCATCACCTTCGTAATGTCAAGCTCTGTAAGTGTTGTCTTTACTTTTACCATGTGTAGCTAATCTGTTTATGTTGGAATTGGTGAACTAATCTATTGAGTATAATGTTATGAATTTGACCTCTGCATGTTTATGATTCAAGTCCATGTTAGTATTTCAATCTTTTATTAATATGAACGTCAAACGGGAGAATGATTTTCATGTGTATTGAAACTTGTTTTATTAGTGTGAATGTCAAACGGGAGAATGATTATTCATGCCGTATTGAAACTTGTTTTGACGAAAGAAAAAGTTAGAATACCCTTGGTATCTCAATTCTATAGGGGTTGTTAACCATTGTTGCTATAAGGCCCGGACATAATGTAAGTTTTTACTGAGAAAGCTCACGAGGGATCGAACATTACGATGAATTCTTAGAATTTATATCACGAGGGATCGGTTATAATGATTTTAAGCTGTAATGATATGAAACTTGATGATTAAATATGCATGTCTTGAGTCCTCATTGTTATTCTAGATTAGGGATCCAATTTCCAACATAATTTGTGTATCTGTGTTTAATTCTCAAGTATCTTACCTATTCTAGATTTAAACTCAACTTTTTAGATAGATTTTTATTTTCTTTTTATCTCATGAACAATTCAACCATGCTATCCTGTGAATATTGTATAAATTGTATATAAATCATTCTTTTGTCTATAAGTTTATTTTTATTTACCATAATGACTAGGAAATTACTGTTGTTATTGGACTTTCAATCCCAGTGGAACGATATCTAAATTTTGAAAACTACAAATGATTGGTGCGCTTGCCAATTAATGACCCGGTAGTAAACACAAACAGTTAAAACATTATTACCGGGCCAACAAATTTTCTGGCGCTGTCGCCAGGGATTGAATTGATTCAGTAAAATAGTAAATTTTTAATTACCGTGGTAAATATTTTTTTACCTTAGTTAAATTTTGTTATTTATTTATTTACTTTTTCTTATTATTGTTACACTAGCTTTCTTTTTCTAGTTTGTGTATGCAAACTCAATCTACTACAGGAAAAATTTATTTTGATCCTAAGATAGAAAAGTTTGTAAAGAAAATCAAGTCTTTGAAATCTAAAACACAAACTAATTCTTCTTCTATTTCTAAAAATTTTGAAAATTCAAATATGGCTACTGAAAGGAGAACATTGGGACAGTTTGCTGCTATTAATGGTCCACCCCGAGTTTTGGGAATGTTTCAAGGACCTGTTGTGCCAGTGGAGATTAAACCTGCTACTTTAAATATTATTCAAAATAATCAATTTGCTGGTTTAAATCATGAAGAACCGTATGAACATTTAACTGTTTTTTATGAGTTATGCAGCACAATTGGTTTTGAACCCAATCAAGAAGAATCTATTTATATGAGATTGTTTCCTTTTTCATTGATTGGTAAAGCTAAAGAATGGTTTAAATCTTGTCCACCGGGTAGTTCTGCAAACTGGTCCGATGTTGAAAGAATATTTTTGGAAAGATTTTACTCTCCTTCAAAATATTTTGAAGCCATGACAGCCATACACTCTTTTTCTCAAAACAATGATGAATCATTAGGAGAAACATGGGAACGATTTAAGGCACTCTTGAGAAAGTGTCCAAACCACAACCTGGATGATGTCGAAAAGGTAAGGATCGTTTACCATGGGTTATTACCTCAGTTCAAGATGATGTTAGATGCTTGTGCAGGAGGTTCTTTAATGAAGAAGACTATGGAGGAAGTTATTGAGATATTGGAATCAATGTCCATTAGTGACCATCAAGCTAAACCAGAAAGAGGTAATGTACAAGGTATGCTTGAACAAGGAGTAAATAATACAGTGTTAGTTCAGCAAAAATTGTTGATACAACAAATTGAGGCAATAAGTAAACAACTTGGAAAACTTCAAGTTACCCATGTACCACCACTTCATGCTCAATTAAAATAATATGTATTGTATGGGCGAACAACCATGTGGTTACTGTGTTCCTGACAAGAATGAACAAGAACAAGCTAATTCCTTGATTCATCAGAGATTACCTACAGGTAATTCTCTAAATCCTTTTGTAAATTCTTTTTCTAACAATTACTTGCAGGGAAGGCAAAACCAAAACTATGGTTGGAGGCAAAATGCTAGATCCTTCAACAATCAAGGTGATTACAATACTAGATTGACAAAGGCTGAAGAAAGTATTCAACAATTGATGCAATACATGGAGACAATTAAGGCTGCACGTAAAGCATCAGATCAACAGTAGAGTCAGCTAGTAAAAGAAGTAGCCGACATAAAGGAGTTCAAAATGAAAGAACAATGTAAGGCTATTTTTACAAGAAGTGGTAAAACTGTAGGTATAGACTGTGAAAAAGAAAAGGAAAAAGAAAAAGAAAAAGAAGAAAAAGAAGAAGAAAAAGAAGAAAAAGAAAGTGAAGAAAAAAAATAAAGATGAAACAAAAGGAAAAGAAAAAAATCAAAAAAAATCAGTATTTAGGACAGACACCTCCTGTCCAAGATTTACCTTATCCTCATCCACCATCAAAAAAAGATAAAGAAAAGGAATACAAGCGATTCCTTGAAATTTTTAAGCAGTTACACATAAACATTCCTTTTTCTGAGGCATTAGAACAAATGCCTACATATGCTAAGTTTATGAAAGAACTGCTTACAAAGAAAAGGAAGTATGATAAGGAGATAGTAGAACTTGAAGCAAGTTGCAGCGCTATTTTACAATACAAGATTCCGGAAAAATCCAAAGATCCTGGCAAATTCACTATTCCTGTCTCTATTGGCGGAGTAAATATCGGAAAGGCTTTATTAGATTTAGGGGCTAGCATCAATCTAATGCCCCTAAGTATGATGAAGCGTATTGGTGACCTTGATCCGCAACAGACAAGGATGACTCTGTAATTAGCTGATAAATCCATCAAAAGACCTTACGGGATTGTAAAAGATGTGCTCGTAAAGGTTGACAAATTCTACTTTCCTGTGGATTTTGTGATTTTAGACATGGAAGAAGATGCCGATGTTCCCCTGATCCTTGGAAGACCTTTCATGAAAACTGCTCGAGTATTGATTGATGTGGACAATGGAAAGTTAGCAGTAAGGGTGCATGATGAGGAAGTAAATTTTGACGTCTTCAAGGCAATGAAACATCCTAACTCGAAGCAAGACTGTTTCAAAGTGGACATCCTTGATGAAGTCTATCTTTCCTTATCAAAAAGTATATCTATTTCTGACCTATTAAATAAGTTATTGACTAATTCTGCTAAACTCTTGAATGAAGAAGAGGAGAAACAGATTGAAAAGTATCTTGAAGAATTAAATCAAGGGAAAGAAATTTTCTTTGAATCAAGAAAGATTGAAGAAATTCAAGAGTCACCTGTTGAAGAAATCCAGAAACCTGAACTAAAAGTGTTACCTTCCAATCTAAAGTACATCTTTTTGAAAGAAGGTAATTTAAAACCAGTAATCATTAGTAATCTGTTAAGTGAAACAGAGGAAGAAAAACTGGTAGAAGTATTGAAGAGAAATCAAGAAGCAATTGGATGGACACTTGAAGATTTAAAAGGTATAAGTCCATCATACTGCATGCATAAAATTTTGTTGGAAGATGATTTCAAACCTGTTGCTCAACCTCAAAGGCGCCTCAACCCAACTATGAAAGAGGTAACCAAAAAGGAGGTCCTGAAATTGCTAAAAGCAGGTATTATCTATCCTATTTCTGATAGTGGATGGGTAAGTCTTGTCCAAGTTGTGCCAAAAAAGGGTGGTATGACAGTAATTATTAATGAAAAAATTAACTAATTCCTACAAGAACTGTCACCAGTTGGAGAATGTACATTGATTATAGAAAATTAAATCAAGCAACAAGAAAAGATCATTTTCCATTGCCTTTTATGGATCAAATGCTTGAAAGATTACCTGGACAAGAATATTACTGCTTTCTTGATGGTTATTCTGGATACAATCAAATTGCTGTTGACCCTTTTGATCAGGAAAAGACTGTTTTTACATGTCCTTTTGGCATATTTGCTTACAGAAAAATGCCATTTAGATTATGTAATGCACCTGCTACTTTTCAAAGATGCATGTTTGCTATTTTTGCAGATTTAATTGAAAAGAGCATTGAGATTTTCATGGATGACTTCTCAGTTTTTGGGAATTCATTTGAGACATGTCTACCCAACCTGAACACCATACTGAAGCGGTGTATTGAGACAAATCTGGTACTTAATTGGGAGAAGTGTCACTTTATGGTGAAAGAAGGAATTGTACTTGGTCATAAAATTTCTTCTAGAGGCATTGAAGTAGACCAAGCCAAGATAGAGGTAATTTCTAAACTTCCACCTCCTGTGAATGTAAAAGGTATTAGAAGCTTTTTAGGACATGCTGGATTTTATAGGAGGTTTATTCAAGATTTTTCAAAAATTGCAAAACCTTTATCAAACCTTCTGAATAAAGATGTTGAATTCAAATTTGATGAAGCATGTCTTAAAGCCTTTAATTCCTTAAAAGAAAAATTAGTTCCCGCCCCTGTAATTGTTGCTCCTAATTGGAATTTACCCTTTGAACTTATGTGCGATGCAAGTGATTATGCTGTTGGAGCAGTTTTAGGTCAAAGATATGAAAAAGTTTTTAAAGTCATACATTATGCTAGTAAAGTTTTGAATGAAAATCAAATAAATTATACAACTACTGAAAAAGAATTACTAGCCATAGTATATGCTTTAGAAAAATTTCGATCTTACTTGATTGGTTCAAAAATAATTGTTTTTACTGATCATGCGGCAATCAAGTACCTTTTGACTAAATCTGATTCAAAACCTCGGTTAATCAGATGGATTTTGCTCCTTCAAGAATATGATCTTGAAATCAAAGATAAAAAGGGTAGTGAAAATATGGTAGCTGACCATCTTTCTAGATTAATGAATAATGAGGTTACTGCCAAGGAAAAAGAAATTTTGGAAGAATTCCCTGATGAAAAACTTTTCAAAATAACACAACGGCCATGGTTTGCTGACATGGCCAATTTCAAAGCAGCAGGAGTTCTTCCAAATGATTTAACTTGGCAACAAAGAAAAAAATTCTTTAGAGATGCAAGATATTTTGTTTGGGATGACCCTCATTTATTCAAAATTGGAGCGGATAATTTGTTACGGCGTTGTGTGCCTGACTGGGAAGTAAAAGATGTGTTGTGGCATTGTCATAAATCACCATATGGAGGACACTTTAATGATGAAAGAACAGCTGCAAAAGTTCTTCAATCAGGTTTATACTGGCCCTCTCTTTTTAAAGATGCTCACTCATTTATTCAATCTTGTGATAACTGTCAAAGAACAGGTAATGTTGGAAGAAGGCAAGAAATGCCTCTCACAAATATACAAGAGGTTGAGGTATTTGATTGTTGGGGAATTGACTTCATGGGACCCTTTCCTAACTCTTACTCAAATCAATACATTCTTTTGGCAGTTGATTATGTTTCAAAATGGGTGGAAGCAATTGCTACCCCTAATGCTGACACTAAATCTGTTGTGAATTTTTTGAAGAAAAATATTTTTTGCAGATTTGGGACACCAAGAACTTTAATCAGTGATGGTGGTTCATATTTTTGTAATAAAATTCTTCAGAAAGTATTACAACATTATGGAGTAAAGCATAAGGTAGCCACAGCATATCATCCACAAACCAACGGACAAGCAGAGATTTCAAATCATGAAGTAAAAAGAATTTTGGAGAAAACTGTGTAATCTTCTAGAAAGGATTGGTCACAAAAACTTGATGATGCACTCTGGGCATACAGAACTGCATTTAAAACACCAATTGGTCTTTCTCCTTTCCAGATGGTCTATGAAAAATCATGTCACCTTCCAGTTAAAATGGAACATAAAGCATATTGGGCTTTAAAATTTCTTAATTTTGATCAAAATGTAGCAGCGGATAAACGAAAGTTACAGCTACTCGAATTAGAAGAAATGAGGAATAATGCCTATGAATCATCCAGATGTTACAAAAGTAAGGTAAAAGCTTCCATGATAAAAAGTTAAAGAAAAGATACTTCACACCAGGTCAGCAAGTTTTATTGTTCAATTCAAGATTAAAATTGTTTCCTGGAAAATTGAAATCAAAATGGTCGGACCCGTTTTTGATTAAAGAAATTAAACCATATGGAGCAGTGGAAATTGAAGATCCAACTTCCAAAAGAAGTTGGATGGTAAATGGGCAAAGGTTGAAACTCTATTTGGGTGGTGGAATTAACAAAATTACCACTAGTTATCTTTTAACTGATCCTTGAAATGCAGGAATGTCAGGCTGAAGACATTAAACTTAGCGCTCAATGGGAGGCAACCCATTTTGTTATTTGTTTATATGTGAATAAAAAAAGTCAAAAATAAATTTTATCTTTTAAATAAATCAAACAAATTTTTGTTAGAAAGAAAATTTATACACTCTAAGTTTTCACACAATAAAACCGATTCTGTAAAATCAATTATTGGTTCTTTTATAACTTAGGAATTTTAATAAATTTACTTACAATAAGTTTATTAACTATCAAGAAAATTTCAATAACCCGGTGAGTTAAGAGATCTTTTTAAACACTTGAGGGTTTAATCAACATAACTTCATTCAAATTGATTTTGCTTTAATCTTTGATTTATGTTATTGTACAGAGAATTCAGGAAAATGATCAAGGCACATTTATTGGTGAAAAGAAACCTTGGGCCAAACAGCTTACCTTGGTAAAAGCTATTTTATCCTTTGCAAGCTCATATTGAGCCTGAGAATAAATTCTTTGGTACCCTTAAACCTAAAATAGTTTTAACCATTCCTTATACTTGATTGATTAAAAGAGCAGTTAAAATGAATGAAAAATATTTTGAGAGTTCTTACAAAAATGGGGAGTGAAAAAGATAAGCAACTTGATTCTTTTCAAAATAAAGAAAAATAAAATATGAAAAAGAAAAATCAAAAATAGTGAAAAGAATCAAGTTGGGGGTATTTATTTTTCATCAATAAAAGAAAATGAGAGTTTGGGACAAGAGAAAGCCTAAAAATTATAAAAAGCTCTTTTATGATTTCAGGATTTTGAATTCCAAGAAAAACCATTGATTCTTGTAAACCAAGCCTCATTACAACCCGTGAAAAGACCTTGTGATTTCTGAATTAACTCTGTATGACTAACCATTGATTAGATGACAATCAAAGTTTATCGTTTGATTTTATGATGGATTGACTGAAACAGGTTACCCTTTACATAAAGATAAACACTTGTGAGGTAAGCCTGAAATTTTGCTTGGTTTGTTAATAAAATATTGTAATTAATTTTATCATTAAACCTTTGTTATATTAGATATCAATTTTTGATTATTACAAATTAGTTAAATTGTGAAATTACTTTTTGTGGTAAATTCTTGGACTAACTCAAAAATTTGATTTCAAATTTTTATTTTTATTTTTCTTTCTTGCTCGAGGATGAGTAATGTCTCAAGTTGGGGGTATTTGTTAGTCCTTAAATTTTCAATAAAAGCTTTAATAAAAATTACATAAAAATCATAAAAAGTAATTTAATTTGTTAGAAAATTAGGTTTTAAATTCAATAAATGGATGTTGCTGGAAATAATCTGCCCTTGATCAATTTTCTCTAGTTTTACAGTGAAAAAGTAGAGAATTTAAGAGAAAATTAAAGATACTGGAGGAGCTGACGCGTAGCATCAACCCCACGAGTAGCGTGGCTACTTTTGATGCGGACGCTATACGTCACAGCCACGCGTAGCGTCAGAGCTGCGTGGACTCCACAGCCAGCTTGGCCAAGCACTCAACTTTGACCCAATAATGGCCACTCCACACAACACCAATGGCCACTCCACTCAGCACAAATGGCCAAAACACAGTGGAGACACGTCCAAGTGGCCAAGCATGATCAAATTTAATAATTTGAAGAGGCCATTATCAGCTGTTTAATGGAAGCTAAGTCAGGGGTCTGACCCGTAGCATCAGTACTGTTAACCCGGCGACGGCGCCTCAACGGCCCGTTTCCACCACCGGGTTTGTTAATTGGCAAGCGCACCAATCGTTTGTAGTTTTCAAAATTTAGATATCGTTCCACTGGGATTGAAAGTCCAATAACAACAGTAATTTTCTATTTACTATGGTAAATGTGGAGGAAATTATAAACAAAAGAATGATTTATATACAGTTTATACAATATTCACAAGATAGCATGATTGAGTAATTCATAAGATAAAAGAAAATAAAATCTATCTAAAAAGACGAGTTGCAATCTAGAATAGGTAAGATACTTGAGATAAACACAGATAAACAAATTATATTGGAAATTGGATCCCTAATATAGAATAACAATGAGGAACTCAAGACATGCATATTTAATCATCAAGTTTCATGTCATTGCAGCTTAAAATCATTATAACCGATCCCTCGTGATATAAATTCTAAGAATTCACCGTAAAGTCCGATCCCTCGTGAGCTTTCTCAGTAAAAACTTGCATTAAGACCTGGCCTTATGGCAACAATGGTTAACAACCCCTATAGAATTGAGATACCAAGGGTATTCCAACTTTTTACTTTCATCAAAACAGGTTTCAATACGGCATAAATAATCATTCTCCCGTTTGACATTTACACTAATAAAACCAGTTTCGATACACATGAAAATCATTCTCCCGTTTGACGTTCATATTAATAAAACGTTGAGATACTAACATGGACTTGAATCATAAACATGCAGAGGTCGAATTCACAACATTATACTCAATAGATTAGTTCACCAATTCCAACATAAACAAATTAGTTACACATGGTAAAAGTAAAAACAACACTTACAGAGTTTGACATTACGAAGACGATGGAAACTTCACGATACAACGATCACAATACACCGAAACGCACTCAAGTATCTAGAAAACTATTCTAGAACTACAACTCACAAAAGAAGTACTCAAGTCGAGCACAAGAGAGAAAAGAAGAGAATGAAATGCTGTGAAAGGGATGGGATGATTAGAATGGTGTTGGATGGCCCTATTTATAAGGCTGAGCAAGGGTGCTGACGCTACGCGTCCCTGTGACGCTAAGCGTCACACCCCTAACTCAGCCTCCATTAAACACTTGATAATGGCCACTTCAAATTATTAAATTTTGATCATGCTTGGCCATATGGACATGTCTCCACGAGTTTTGGCCTTTCATGGTGAGTGGGATGGCCCTTTTGGCTGAGTGGAGTGCCCATTATTGAGTCCAAGTGGAGTGGTTGATCAAAGTGGAGGTGGAGACCACGCAGCACTGACGCTACGCGTGGCTGTGATGCGTAGCGTCAGCATCAAAAATAGCTGTTGAGGCTACGCGTGGGGTGAGGCTACGCGTCAGCTCCTCCAGTGTAATTTTCTCTTGATTTCTTAACTTTTTCACTGCAAAACTAGAGAAAATTGATCAAGGGCAGATTATTTCCAACAACATCCATTTATTGAATTTAAATCCTAATTTTCTAACAAATTAGACTAATTTTTATAATTTTTATGAAATTTTTATTTAAGCTTTTATTGAAAATTTGAGGACTAACAAGTACCCTTGCTCAACCCTATAAATAGGGCCATCCAACACCATTCTAAGCATCCCATATCATCCCATTCTCATTCTTTTCTCTCTTTGTACTCGACTTTGAGTACTTTTTTTATGAGTTTTTAGTTCTAGAATAGTTTTCTAGATACTTGAGAGTGTTTTGTTGTATTGTGATCATTGTATCGTGAAGTTCTCCATCACCTTCGTAATGTCAAGCTCTGTAAGTGTTGTCTTTACTTTTACCATGTGTAGCTAATCTGTTTATATTGGAATTGGTGAACTAATCTATTGAGTATAATGTTGTGAATTCGACCTCTGCATGTTTATGATTCAAGTCCATGTTAGTATTTCAATCTTTTATTAATATGTACGTCAAACGGGAGAATGATTTTCATGTGTATTGAAACTTATTTTATTAGTGCGAATGTCAAACGGGAGAATGATTATTCATGCCGTATTGAAACTTGTTTTGACGAAAGTAAAAGTTGGAATACCCTTGGTATCTCAATTCTATAAGGGTTGTTAACCATTGTTGCTATAAGGCCCGGACATAATGCAAGTTTTTACTGAGAAAGCTCACGAGGGATCAGACTTTACAGTGAATTCTTAGAATTTATATCATGAGGGATCGGTTATAATGATTTTAAGCTGCAATGATATGAAACTTGATGATTAAATATGCATGTCTTGAGTCCTCATTGTTATTGTAGATTAGGGATCCAATTTCCAACATAATTTGTGTATCTGTGTTTAATTCTCAAGTATCTTACCTATTCTAGATTTAAACTCAACTTTTTAGATAGATTTTTATTTTCTTTTTATCTCATGAACAATTCAACCATGCTATCCTATGAATATTATATAAATTGTATATAAATCATTCTTTTGTCTATAAGTTTATTTTCATTTACCATAGTGACTAGGAAATTACTATTGTTATTGGACTTTCAATCCCAATGGAACGATATCTAAATTTTGAAAACTACAAACGATTGGTGCGCTTGCCAATTAATGACCCGGTAGTAAACACAAACAGTTAAAACATTATTACCGGGCCAATAACTTTTCTGGCGCCGTCGCCGGGGATTGAATTGATTCAGTAAAATAGTAAATTTTTAATTACCATGGTAAATATTTTTTTTTACCTTAGTTAAATTTTGTTATTTGTTTATTTACTTTTTCTTATCATTGTTACATTAGCTTTCTTTTTCTAGTTTGTGTATGCAAACTCAATCTACTGCAGGTAAAATTTATTTTTATCCTGAGATAGAAAAGTTTGTAAAGAAAATCAAGTCTTTGAAATCTAAAACACAAACTAATTCTTCTTCTATTTCTAAAAATTTTGAAAATTCAAATATGGCTGCTGAAAGGAGAACATTGGGACAGTTTGCTGCTATTAATGGTCCACCCCGAGTTTCGGGAATGTTACAAGGACCTGTTGTGCCAGTGGAGATTAAACCTGCTACTTTAAATATTATTCAAAATAATCAATTTTCTGGTTTAAATCATGAAGAACCGTATGAACATTTAACTATTTTTTATGAGTTATGCATCACAATTGGTTTTGAACCCAATCAAGAAGAATCTGTTTATATGAGATTGTTTTCTTTTTCATTGATTGGTAAAGCTAAAGAATGGTTTAAATCTTGTCCACTAGGTGGTTTTGCAAACTGGTCCGATGTTGAAAGAATATTTTTAGAAAGATTTTACTCTCCTTCAAACTATTTTGAAGCCATGACAGCCATACACTCTTTTTCTCAAAACAATGATGAATCATTAGGAGAAACATGGGAATGATTTAAGGCACTCTTGAGAAAGTGTCCAAACCACAACCTGGATGATGCCGAAAGGGTAAGGATCGTTTACCATGGGTTATTACCTCAGTTCAAGATGATGTTAGATGCTTGTGTAGGAGGTTCTTTAATGAAGAAGACTGTGGAGGAAGCTATTAAGATATTGGAATCAATGTCTATTAGTGACCATCAAGCTAAACCAGAAAGAGGTAATGTACAAGGTATGCTTGAACAAGGAGTAAATAATACAGTGTTAGTTCAGCAAAAATTATTGATACAATAAATTGAGGCAATGAGTAAACAACTTGGAAAACTTTAAGTTACCCATGTACCACCACTTCATGCTCAATTAAAACAATGTGAGTATTGTATGGGCGAACAACCATGTGGTTACTGTGTTCTTGACAAGAATGAACAAGAACAAGCTAATTCCTTGATTCATCAGAGATTACCTACAGGTAATTCTCTAAATCCTTTTGTAAATTCTTTTTCTAACAATTACCTGCAGGGAAGGCAAAACCAAAACTATGGTTGGAGGCAAAATGCTAGATCCTTCAACAATCAAGGTGATTACAATACTAGATTGACAAAGGCTGAAGAAAGTATTCAACAATTGATGCAATACATGGAGACAATTAAGGCTGCACGTAAAGCATCAGATCAACAGTAGAGTCAGCTAGTAAAAGAAGTAGCCGACATAAAGGAGTTCAAAATGAAAGAACAATGTAAGGCTATTTTTACAAGAAGTGGTAAAACTGTAGGTATAGACTGTGAAAAAGAAAAAGAAGAAAAAGAAGAAGAAAAAGAAAGTGAAGAAAAAAATAAAGATAAAACAAAAGGAAAAGAAAAAAATCAAAAAAATCAGTATTTAGGACAGACACCTCCTGTCCAAGATTTACCTTATCCTCATCCACCATCAAAAAAAGATAAAGAAAAGGAATACAAGCGATTCCTTGAAATTTTTAAGCAGTTACACATAAACATTCCTTTTTCTGAGGCATTAGAACAAATGCCTACATATGCTAAGTTTATAAAAGAACTGCTTACAAAGAAAAGGAAGTATGATGAGGAGATAATAGAACTTGAAGCAAGTTGCAGCGCTATTTTACAATACAAGATGCCAGAAAAATCCAAAGATCCTGGCAAATTCACTATTCCTGTCTCTATTGGCGGAGTAAATATCGGAAAGGCTTTATTAGATTTAGGGGCTAGCATCAATCTAATGCCCCTAAGTATGATGAAGCACCCCTTGATCCGCAACAGACAAGGATGACTCTGTAATTAGCTGATAAATCCATCAAAAGACCTTACGGGATTGTAGAAGATGTGCTCGTAAAGGTTGACAAATTCTACTTTCCTATGAATTTTGTGATTTTAGACATGGAGGAAGATGCCGATGTTCCCCTGATCCTTGGAAGACCTTTCATGAAAACTGCTCGAGTATTGATTGATGTGGACAATGGAAAGTTAGCAGTAAGGGTGCATGATGAGGAAGTAAATTTTGACGTCTTTAAGGCAATGAAACATCCTAATTCGAAGCAAGACTGTTTCAAAGTGGACATCCTTGATGAAGTTTATCTTTCCTTATAAAAAGATATGTCTATTTCTGACCCATTAAATAAGTTATTGACTAATTCTGCTGAACTTTTGAATGAAGAAGAGGAGAAACAGATTGAAAAGTATCTTGAAGAATTAAATCAAGGGAAAGAAATTTTCTTTGAATCAAGAAAGATTGAAGAAATTCAAGAGTCACCTGTTGAAGAAATCCAGAAACCTGAACTAAAAGTGTTACCTTCCAATCTAAAGTACATCTTTTTGAAAGAAGGTAATTTAAAACCAGTAATCATTAGTAATCTGTTAAGTGAAACAGAGGAAGAAAAACTGGTAGAAGTATTGAAGAGAAATCAAGAAGCAATTGGATGGACACTTGAAGATTTAAAAGGTATAAGTCCATCATACTGCATGCATAAAATTTTGTTGGAAGATGATTTCAAACCTGTTGCTCAACCTCAAAGGCGCCTCAACCCAACTATGAAAGAGGTAACCAAAAAGGAGGTCCTGAAATTGCTAAAAGCAGGTATTATCTATCCTATTTCTGATAGTGGATGGGTAAGTCCTGTCCAAGTTGTGCCAAAAAAAGGTGGTATGACAGTAATTATTAATGAAAAAATGAACTAATTCCTACAAGAACTGTCACCAGTTGGAGAATGTGCTTTGATTATAGAAAATTAAATCAAGCAACAAGAAAAGATCATTTTCCATTGCCTTTTATGGATCAAATGCTTGAAAGATTACCTGGACAAGAATATTACTGCTTTCTTGATGGTTATTCTGGATACAATCAAATTGCTGTTGACCCTTTTGATCAGGAAAAGACTGCTTTTACATGTCCTTTTGGCATATTTGCTTACAGAAAAATGCCATTTGGATTATGTAACGCACCTGCTACTTTTCAAAGATGCATGTTTGCTATTTTTACTGATTTAATTGAAAAGAGCATTGAGATTTTCATGGATGACTTCTCAGTTTTTAGGAATTCATTTAAAACATGTCTATCCAACCTGAACACCGTACTGAAGCGGTGTATTGAGACAAATCTGGTGCTTAATTGGGAGAAGTGTCACTTTATGGTGAAAGAAGGAATTGTACTTGGTCATAAAATTTCTTCTAGAGGCATTGAAGTAGACCAAGCCAAGATAGAGGTAATTTCTAAACTTCCACCTCCTGTGAATGTAAAAGGTATTAGAAGCTTTTTAGGACATGCTAGATTTTATAGGAGGTTTATTCAAGATTTTTCAAAAATTGCAAAACCTTTATCAAACCTTCTGAATAAAGATGTTGAATTCAAATTTGATGAAGCATGTCTTAAAGCCTTTAATTCCATAAAAGAAAAATTGGTTTCCGCCCCTGTAATTGTTGCTCCTAATTGGAATTTACCCTTTGAACTTATGTGCGATGCAAGTGATTATGCTGTTGGAGCAGTTTTAGGTCAAAGATATGAAAAAGTTTTTAAAGTCATACATTATGCTAGTAAAGTTTTGAATGAAAATCAAATAAATTATGCAACTACTGAAAAAGAATTACTAGCCATAGTATATGCTTTAGAAAAATTTTGATCTTACTTGATTGGTTCAAAAATAATTGTTTTTACTGATCATGCGGCAATCAAGTACCTTTTGACTAAATCTGATTCAAAACCTCGGTTAATCAGATGGATTTTGCTCCTTCAAGAATATGATCTTGAAATCAAAGATAAAAAGGGTAGTGAAAATATGGTAGCTGACCATCTTTCTAGATTAATGAATAATGAGGTTACTGCCAAGGAAAAAGAAATTTTGGAAGAATTCCCTGATGAAAAACTTTTCAAAATAACACAACGGCCATGGTTTGCTGACATGGCCAATTTTAAAGTAGCAGGAGTTCTTCCAAATGATTTAACTTGGCAACAAAGAAAAAAATTCTTTAGAGATGCAATATATTTTGTTTGGGATGACCCTCATTTATTCAAAATTGGAGTGGATAATTTGTTACGGCGTTGTGTGCCTGACTGGGAAGTAAAAGATGTGTTGTGGCATTGTCATAAATCACCATATGGAGGACACTTTAATGATGAAAGAACAGCTGCAAAAGTTCTTCAATCAGGTTTATACTGGCCCTCTCTTTTTAAAGATGCTCACTCATTTATTCAATCTTGTGATAACTGTCAAAGAACAGGTAATGTTGGAAGAAGGCAAGAAATGCCTCTCACAAATATACAAGAGGTTGAGGTATTTGATTGTTGGGGAATTGACTTCATGGGACCCTTTCCTAACTCTTACTCAAATCAATACATTCTTTTGGCAGTTGATTATGTTTCAAAATGGGTGGAAGCAATTGCTACCCCTAATGCTGACACTAAATCTGTTGTGAATTTTTTGAAGAAAAATATTTTTTGTAGATTTGGGACACCACGAACTTTAATCAGTGATGGTGGTTCACATTTTTGTAATAAAATTCTTTAGAAAGTATTACAACATTATGGAGTAAAGCATAAGGTAGCCACAACATATCATCCACAAACCAACGGACAAACAAAGATTTCAAATCATGAAGTAAAAAGAATTCTGGAGAAAACTGTGTCATCTTCTAGAAAGGATTGGTCACAAAAACTTGATGATGCACTTTGGGCATACAGAACTGCATTTAAAACACCAATTGGTCTTTCTCCTTTCCAGATGGTCTATGGAAAATCATGTCACCTTCCAGTTGAAATGGAACATAAAGCATATTGGGCTTTAAAATTTCTCAATTTTGATGAAAATGTAGCAGCGGATAAACAAAAGTTATAGCTACTCGAATTAGAAGAAATGAGGAATAATGCCTATGAATCATCCAGATGTTACAAAAGTAAGGTGAAAGCTTACCATGATAAAAAGTTAAAGAAAAGATACTTCACACCAGGTCAACAAGTTTTATTGTTCAATTCAAGATTAAAATTGTTTCCTGGAAAATTGAAATCAAAATGGTCGGGCCCGTTTTTGATTAAAGAAATTAAACCATATGGAGCAGTGGAAATTGAAGATCCAACTTCCAAAAGAAGTTGGATGGTAAATGGGCAAAGGTTGAAACTCTATTTAGGTGGTGAAGTTAACAAAATTACCACTAGTTATCTTTTAACTGATCCTTGAAATGCAGGAATGTCAGGCTGAAGACATTAAACTTAGCGCTCAATGGGAGGCAACCCATTCTGTTATTTGTTTATATGTGAATAAAAAAAGTCAAAAATAAATTTTATCTTTTAAATAAATCAAACAAAATTTTGTTAGAAAGAAAATTTATACACTCAAAGTTTTCACACAATAAAATCGATTCTGTAAAATCAATTATTGGTTCTTTTATAACTTAGGAATTTTAATAAATTTAATTACAATAAGTTTATTAACTATCAAGCAAATTTCAATAACTCAGTGAGTTAAGAGATCTTTTTAAACACTTGAGGGTTTAATCGACATAACTTCATTCAAATTGATTTTGCGTTAATCTTTGATTTGTGTTGTTATACAGAGAATTCAGGAAAATGATCAAGGCACATTTATTGGTGAAAAGAAACCTTGGGCCAAACAGCTTACCTTGGTAAAAGCTATTTTATCCTTTGCAAGCTCATATTGAGCCTGAGAATAAATTCTTTGGTACCCTTAAACCTAAAATAGTTTTAACCATTCCTTATACTTGATTGATTAAAAGAGCAGTTAAAATGAATGAAAAATATTTTGAGAGTTCTTACAAAAATGGGGAGTGAAAAAGATAAGCAACTTGATTCTTTTCAAAATAAAGAAAAATAAAATATGAAAAAGAAAAATCAAAAATAGTGAAAAGAATCAAGTTGGGGGTATTTATTTTTCATCAATAAAAAAAATGAGAGTTTGGGACAAGAGAAAGCCTAAAAATTATAAAAAGCTCTTTTATGATTTTAGGATTTTGAATTCCAAGAAAAACCATTGATTCTTGTAAACCAAGCCTCATTACAACCCGTGAAAAGACCTTGTGATTTCTGAATTAACTCTGTATGACTAACCATTGATTAGATGACAATCAAAGTTAAATTCGTTTGATTTTATGACTGATTGAGTAAAACTGGTTATCCTTTACATAGAGATAAACACTTGTGAGGTAAGCCTGAAATTTTGCTTGGTTTGTTAATAAAATATTGTAATTAATTTTATCATTAAACCTTTGTTATATTAGAAATCAATTTTTGATTATTACAAATTAGTTAAATTGTGAAATTACTTTTTATGGTAAATTCTCAGACTAACTCAACAATTTGATTTCAAATTTTTATTTTTATTTTTCTCTCTTGCTCGAGGACGAGCTGTAACATCCCGATTTAATAATTAATTGCCGAATGAAAATAAATATTAAAATAATAATTCTAAAGTGGGAAAATTATTTATTAATTATAATTAATCTAATTAATTTAACTTAAGTAAATAAAGGCTGATTAGTTGTAACTATGTGCGTGTGACGCGTGTGGGAGCTGCTGCTGTGCACGACTTCCCACCCCAGTCTTCCCTTCTCCGTGCATGCATATATGTGCTACTGGGCCACTCAATTATTCATTTTTCCCTTCAGACTTCTCTCCCTTCCGTTCTCTCTTCTTTTCTTCTTCTTCTTCGCTCTTCATTCTTCTTCTCCTTCCTTCGTCAAGCATGAGGGTGAGGAAGTCGATTGAGAGTTTCTCCTTCGACGACACAAGGACGACACGCTGTTCCTTCCCTGTTCTTCATTTCCCTTCGTCGACTTCCCTCCTTCTCCCTCTCCTTTGCTCGAAGCTGCCTGGGTCTCAGTGGAGATCTACACTACGAAGTGCTTCGGGGTGGTTGGAGTGTTCACTAGCGTTGTGATGGAGCTGCTCTAGAGAGCAAACTGAGAGCTGGGTGTCTCAGAGGCTCGAATGGCCTCCCCTGTCCTTGTATGCAGATGTGCTAAGAATGACTCAGTGTTCCTCTAGAATAGAGTATTGTGTTGAGTGACTAGAAGCTTCATTCCAGGTAGGGGGAGTACCTTATATCTTAAATGCATGGATTATGAACGGGTTCCGGGTGCTAATAGCTTACCGATTCTGTATTTGATTCTGTGATTTGTTTGCATGTGGAGTCTGTGATATCAGATGCATGATGCTTATGAACCAAGAGTTGTATGTTTAGTTTCGTCCATAGATTGCATGCTAGTAGTTCTGAGAAGTGTTGAATGCTTGCATGAAAAGAATATGCTAAGGTGTTGTTGATGATTGCCGTGTGACTTATATGCCATGCATGTTATTCTAAGTTGAAATGCTGACTGCATGGGAGAAGGTGTTGACTTGATGAATTTGATGTTATGTAGTACCGATTGCATGAGATGCATGTGCTATTTGAGTTCGGGTGATGTGCTATTCTGATCGCATGAGATACGTGTGTTGTTGAGTTCTGTTAATGCCTAGTACCGATTGCATGAGATGTATGTGCTATTGAGTTCTGATGATGTATGATGCCGATTGCATGAGATGCATATATTGCTGTGTATATGAACTCTGTGTTTGTGTGATGAATCCGCGTGTGGCGCATGGGATGCGTTTGTGCTGGGAGCACGTAGTGTGGGACACTACCATTGGTTATTAAAGCGTGGGACGCTGTGAAATCCTTGAGTGGGACTCAAGGTAGCCCTTGAGTGGGACTCGGGCTGCCTGTGAACACCTCCGTTGGCGCTGAGAGCGTTGGTGTCACCTTGTGGGCAAACGGTTGGGTACCCGTAAAACGGCCAAACAGCTAGGAGCTTAGTTGATAGCTGAGAGCTATGAAAAAAAAGGCTGGGAGCCTACGTTGCAACGTCAAAAATCGATTACACACAAATGCGGAACTGAGTGAAATAATCTATGCATATGTACTGCTGATGTTGATTGGAATTTGATTATGCATATGATGATGTTAATGAGATGATGAATGTATATAACCGAGTGAATTATTCTGTGTGCATATGCTGTGGATGCTGACTGAAATCTGTTCTATGAATATATATCAATGTTATTGAAATGTTATGTGTGTATAGCCGAGTGAGAACTGTTGGATTCTGATCGGGAATTGTTGAATATGTGCGTTCTGATTCATTAGCATTATAATGTTATTAGTTGTTGTTATGTTAATGTTATTGAAATGATATGTGCATAGGGCCGAGTGATAACTGGTGGATTCCGATCGGTAAAGGTCTTATGTATGTTCTGGTTGATTAGTATTGTTCTGACTTTAATTATTGCCATGTATAATTATGTATATATATATTGTTGCATAACTGTGGGACAATCTGAGTCAGTATCTATCATTTAATATTTAAGATGCTCACCCCTACACCATTTTTCAGTGTATGCAGGTTGGACTCGGAATTGTGTGGAGGCCTCAAGTCCGAGTGACGTACACTCCGACTGTTGAGTGCTATTGTACTGCATTTACTACGTTTAGTTAGTTGCAGCCTTGGCCGGCTCATAATAACAGTGTTGTATAACGAATACAAGTTTTTATATATAAGTAATCTGAGCTGTTATGACCCGAGTGCATGTTTATATATATATAGTTTACATTGATGACCTGTGCTTGTATCGGATAACAGGTGTTGATGAATGAATGATGTTAAGATAATGAGTATTCCGAATGTGTGATTATGTATGTACATATGTGTTGTATGCTGGTGGCTTATGTTTGGGTAGACTGAAGATGATGATAGGTAGAATACTACCAAGGCAATGATTTGCCAAGGCAATGATTTTCCTAGTAGACACAGTTGTGAGAGCCATCACCGAGTGAGACTATAAATGGTTGTGCCTCCTTTTCCGAGTGATGATACTTGAATGGTTTCGGAGTAAAATATCTTAGATAAACCTATTCTGTGTGGTATCTGATGGGAGAATTTCCCGAGTAATATTATGTACGGTCGTTACCGAGTGAAAGATATAAGTAAACCCGAGTGAGGAAGAGTTTGTATTCCCGAGTGAAAACCTTGAGTGATCCTTGACGTTGATATTTTTGCAGTCGTGATTCCGTCAAATTAGTACATTAAAATTAATTAACGTAGTACTAGGGTGTCAACCTAGGTCGTTCTCTCAAGGATCAACACAAAAATTTAGGAAAAATCAAGTCTTAAACTAAGTTTTAACAATTAAAAATAAAAACTAAACAACTAAAAATTTTTACAAACATAAGTTCACTAACATAGAATTGGGGGGGGGGGGGTTTGATTGATTTTTGTTGTCACAATTAAAATTAAAACAAGGTAAATAAAGGATTTAAAACAATAAATAACAAGCGATTGATTTTCTTGGAGTATTGTAAATAAATTTATCCTTGGTTCACTAAAAATAATTTGTATACTTATTAATGTTAATTTCTTAGGTCAATTTGAATTGATCAACTAAGCGTCTTTTTCAATTCACAATTCCTTTACTTTCATTTAAAAATGAATATTTTAATCAAGCATCCTAATTAAGCAAAAGGAGTCAAGATCTTAAAATCTAGGAATTATTGAGCATACATAAGAACATCGCCTATATACATAACCTATTCTCAAATTATGGAATTAAGCAAACCATAATTATTAAAAGTGATTATGAAAATATTCATTAAGCATGCATATTTCCTTAATCCATTCTAATTTGAAACCTTATTTTATTCCATTTGAATAATTAAACCGATTAAGCATACAAATTCAATTAAACAAAATGGAATTAAATAAGTAGAGAATGATTATGAAGAAATAACAATAATAAAAGCATACTATATTAAAATTAATGACCTCAAAATTACATTACAACATTCTCCAAGAAAATCAATCTAAGGGTTTTAGCCCTCCATAATTACAACTACAAACAAAGAAACTAACCCGGAAATGAAGAACTTGCTGGAGAAACTCCAACAGAGAAGAGAAACAGAGAACGTGTGAAGGAGGAAATTGAAGAATGAATGGGTGTGTTACAAGCCTTCCTCTTGTGCCTATTTATAGGAATCAAAAAGCAAAACTGATGCCATAATTAATTCATAATGGGAGATGCACTCTTGAATTTACAATTCCATGGTGCTCCATTATCATTCTAAGTGCTCAATGATCATGCTTTAGTGTTGTTTCCACTTTGATAATGCGTTATCTGATGTTTCCACTGATGGATCTGTGCCTGAATCGATTCATTTAGGCAATTTTTGGGCAATTTTACACATAGGAATCGATTCCTCAGGGGTGGGAATCGATTCCCAAGCACATGAATCGATTCATGCTTGTTTGAATCGATTCCCAGGCCTTTAAAATGCATATGAATCGATTCACAGGGGTGGGGAATCGATTCCTAGCTGTATGAATCGATTCCCAGGGTGCTTGAATCGATTCCTTGCTGTTCTTTTGTGTGGGAATCGATTCCCACATTGGTGAATCGATTCCCAGACCTGTTCTGGTGCTTTTCTCGCATTTTTGACCATTTCTTGAGTCGTGGCTTCTTTCGTTTGACCTGTGGTAATTATTTTTTAATTACAGGCTTAATCACACACTACAAAACAAGAGAAACCCAACTTTTATTAAAAATTTATCCTTAATTCATTTTAAAATTAAATATTAAATAAAGCTCAAATGATGAAAATGTGTTAAAGTGCAGTATATTACACACTAAGTGATGGCAAATTATACACATTTAAATTGAGGAATTAAGGATAAATCATGCATCATCAAATACTTCCACACTTATTCTTTTACACTCCCAGGCAAAATCAAAATAAAAACAAGTATCACAATTTATTTGAAAACATTAAGTTGAAAACAACACACAGATTTGGCATGAAATTTTAAGAATATACAGAGAAACAAGAGTTATTTAACATGCAAGATTCAGAGCATCAAGATATATATAAAGATCATTCAAACAGTTAGGCATGTGAAAATTAAATTAAACTGAAAAGAAAATCATAAGTGATAGAACCTCACAAGACATACTCTCAACTCTCACGTGTTTAAGGTTTGTGTATACACTCAAAACAATTCCTGAAAATCAAGCAGTCTAAAAATTTGGCAAGTTTCTCAATTCCACAATCAACACAAATGCATGTATAGATCAACAGGCCTTTCACAGGGTTGAAATGTGGCCAAGGTTAAAATGGATGAAATATATATATATATATATATATATATATATATATATATATACCAAAAAGAATGATGAAGCAATTAATTTTTCTGGCAAACAGTGAAGGTAAAACATTTATTGTATGGTATTTGGTAATTTTTTTTTTTTTAATATTTTTTTTATGAGATTGCATAACACTTGGAACAAGAGTTGCAATTCCTTTTTGTACACCCCCACACTTATTTGAATGCCTGTTCTGACTTGATTTCAAAGCTTCAATATATTTCTTAAGGTAGGTATATTTTTGGTTCTTCATCCATGGCTTATTTGAGCTGCAACAAGGAAACAGTTAAATAGGCTCAAAATGGCTAGCAAGAGATAATTTATTCATGGTAGGCTTATCTGGCTTAGTGGCTCAATTGAACAAAATGCTTGTATCAAAATACATTCATATGAGTTTCAAGTATCATCAAGAAACAAGACAAAAATTAAGATGTAAGCTTTCAGGAATTAATCACACATGAAAGGATTAAGATGGTTTAAAGTGATCCATCAAATTTTAAGGCTCAAAAATCTCACAAGGTATAATTCTATCATATATGATCATCTATCAATTATCATGTCATTCTCATCATACCAAAATTGCTTGAGTTCAAATTATAACATATCATTAAGCTCATATCAGACATGAAAGAATTTACTTGTTACTCATGCATATCTTAAAATTCCAATAAAACATGCCTTTTTAAAACAAAAACACACACAAAATCTTTTATTTTATTTTTTATTTTTTTTATTTTTATTATTTTTTTTTTAAATTTAATCACACAGAAAACACTCATACAATAACACATAAATGATCCCACCCCCACACTTAAATCATACATTGTCCTCAATGTAAGACAGAGCATACAAAATAGACAATAGAATGAAAAAGTAAAGAGATGGGTAAGAAAAACTCCCTCAAGGGGGATCAAGAAGTGGTTCCCCCAAAGAATGTTCCTCCATTGTAATATCCACAAGTGAAGGATTTTCATGAAATGGCTTCAAACGTTGTCCATTAACCTTGAAGCTTTTGTTGGAGTTTTCACTTTTTATTTCCACAGCTCCATGGGGAAATACATTCGTAACAATGAAAGGTCCTTCCCATTTGGAGCGCAATTTTCCGGTCATCAGTTTCAACCGGGAATTAAACAGTAGCACTTTCTGTCCAGCAGTAAAATCCTTTCTAGCTATTGAGCTATCATGGAATTTCTTTGTTTTCTCCTTATAGAACCTCGAGTTCTGATAAGCTGCTAAACGGATCTCATCAAGCTCATTCAGTTGTAATTTTCTTTCCTCACCTGCTTGATCAAGTGCTAAGTTACAAGCTTTTACGGCCCAATAAGCACGATGCTCAATCTCCACTGGAAGATGACATGCTTTACCAAAAACAATTCTATAGGGAGACATTCCTATAGGTGCCTTAAAAGCTGTTCTATGTGCCCAAAGAGCATCATCCAATTTCCTGCTCCAATCCTTTTTGTTAGGCTGTACTATCTTCTCCAGGATCCTTTTGATTTCTCTGTTAGAGACTTCTGCTTGTCCATTGGTTTGGGGGTGATATGGAGTAGAGACTCTATGAACAACCCCATACTTCCTGAGCATAGCTTGCATGGTCCTGTTACAGAAATGTGTTCCTTGATCACTAATGATTACTCTCGGGATGCCAAACCTGCAAAGAATTTGAGATCTAACAAAATCCACAACAATTCGAGCATCATTAGTTCTGGTGGCTTTAGCTTCCACCCATTTAGAAACATAATCAACAGCCAATAAAATATAAGTAAAACCAAAGGATGGAGGAAATGGACCCATAAAATCAATGCCCCAAACATCAAATACTTCACAAAACAACATTGGTTGCTGAGGCATCTGTTGTCTCCATGTGGTAGCATTACTAGATCTTTGGCATTTCTCACAGGTGTTACAAACTCTCCATGCATCCTTAAAAATTGTGGGCCAATACAAACCTGAATCCAACACTTTTCTTGCTGTTCTTTGTGGACCAAAATGTCCACCAACTGGTGAAGCATGGCAGAATTGAAGAACTGATTCTATTTCATGATCGGGAATGCATCTTCGAATCACCTGATCATTACACAATTTCCACAAATACGGGTCATCCCAAATATAATACTTTGCATCACTTTTTAATTTTGAAATTTGGTTTCTGGATGCACATGGTGGAAAAACAGAAGCAACAAGATAATTTACAATGTTAGCAAACCAAGGTGAATCAAAAGAGTTAGAAATACTCATGAGGTGTTCATCGGGAAAATGGTCCCGAATAGGTGCCGAATCAGGAGCATTCTCAATTCTGCTTAAATGGTCTGCCACAAGATTTTGTGTTCCACTTCTATCACGAATTTCCAAGTCAAACTCTTGGAGCAAAAGCATCCAACGAATCAATCTTGGCTTGGACTCACCTTTCTTCAACAAGTACTTTAGAGCTGCATGGTCAGTAAAGACAACTACTCGAGAACCGAGTAGGTAAGATCTAAACTTATCTAATGCAAAAACAATGGCCAAGAGCTCTTTTTCAGTGGTAGTGTAATTTACCTGAGCAGCATCTAAAGTTTTAGATGCATAGTAGATGACCCTAGGTTGCTTGTCAATCTTTTGACCAAGGACGGCTCCCAATACATAATTAGAGGCATCACACATCAACTCAAATGGAGCTGTCCAAACAGGTGCTTGGATTATTGGGGTAGTGGTCAATGCTTGCTTGAGGCAATTAAAAGCCTCCTTACACTTTTCATCAAATTCAAATGCCACATTCTTTTGAAGCAGACTGGATAGTGGCCTAGCCTTCTTGCTGAAATCTTTTATGAATCTTCTGTAGAATCCTGCATGGCCAAGAAAAGAACGAACCTCTCGAACACAAGAGGGGTAAGGCAAATGTGATATAACTTCTACCTTAGCAGGATCTACCTCAATTCCTTTTTCAGAGATTACATGCCCTAAAACTATTCCTTGTTTTACCATAAAATGACATTTCTCATAGTTCAAGACAAGGTTAGTTTCAATACATCTGTTCAAAACTTTATCAAGACTATCAAGGCATGCATTAAATGAAGATCCATAGACAGTAAAATCATCCATAAACACCTCTATGCAATTTTCAATGAAATCATGAAAAATACTTATCATGCATCTTTGAAAAGTTCCGGGAGCATTGCATAGGCCAAATGGCATTCTCCTATAAGCAAATGTGCCAAAGGGACAGGTGAATGTGGTCTTATCTTGATCCTCAGGTGCAATGTGAATCTGAAAATATCCAGAGAATCCATCAAGAAAACAGTAATGAGACTTACCTGCGAGACGCTCAAGCATTTGGTCAATGAAGGGTAAAGGGAAATGGTCCTTCTTTGTTGCCTGGTTAAGTCTCCTGTAGTCAATACAGACTCGCCAACTATTCTGCACTCTAGTTGGGATCAATTCATCCTTTTCATTTTTCACAACTGTGATCCCTGTTTTCTTAGGAACCACTTGAATTGGACTCACCCATTGGCTATCAGAGATAGGATAAATGATTTCTGCTTGTAGAAGCTTGGTGATTTCCTTCTTAACCACATCAAGGATTACAGGGTTGAGTCTCCTCTGGGGCTGTCTTACTGCTTTAGTATTTTCCTCCAGAAATATTCTATGCATGCACATGGATGGACTAATTCCAGGAATGTCTGCCAATGTCCATCCTATAGCCTTCTTATGTTTTTTCAATACCTGTAACAATTTTTCTTCTTGATTTTCATCAAGAGAAGTGGAAATTATCACCGGGAGCTGTTCATCATCCCCTAAGTATACATACTTTAGGTTCTCAGGTAGGGGTTTCAATTCTAACTTGGGTGCCTGCAAAACAGATGGAACTAACAAAGTAGATTTTGATTCTGCTGTTTGCACTTCAAAAATTATGTTAGAATTTTCTTGAAATCCTGCATTCAGCTCCTTATGGTTAACAGGTATATCTAAAGACTCTGAATCAGAAATTATGTATCTATCAATTTCAGCACAAATATTATAACTTCCAGAATCATTGCATGCAAAACATTTGTTTGAATCATCCATGTATTCCAAATCAATATTAGAAAAATGTTCAAAAACCAGTTCATCAATAATGTCAATTTGGAAAACAGAATGATTTTCAGATGGATATTTCATGGCATCAAGAATATTAAATTGAACTCTTGTATCACCAAATTCCATAGAGAGAGTTCCAGAATAAACATCTATTTTGGTTCGAGCTGTTTTTAAAAATGGTCTTCCCAAAATGATAGGAACAGGAATTTGAGGCATACCTTCTTCCATATCAAGTACGAAAAAGTCAGCAGGGAAAACAAGTTGTTCTACCTGAACCAAAACATCCTCTATAACTCCAGCAGGATAAGCAGTGCTCCTATTGGCTAGCTGAATTACTACACCAGTAGGTTGTAAATTTCCAAGAGACAAAGATTTAAAAACAGACATAGGCATAACATTTATTGAAGCTCCTAAATCTAACATGCAATTTTCAAATTTATTATTGCCTATGATACAAGGTATAGAAAACGTACCTGGATCCTTGCATTTTTCAGGGATATTTTCCTTACCAAGCAGTGCAGATACATTTCTTCCCATACTTATCTTTTCATTACCTTTGAGTCTCCTCTTGTGAGTACACAACTCCTTCAGAAATTTGGCATACTTGGGAATTTGCTTGATTGCATCGAGAAGAGGTATATTCACTTCCACTTTCCTGAAAGTATCCAAAATTTCTTTGTCCACTTCTTCCATCTTCTTACTTGGAATTGCTTTTGGTGGGAAAGGAAGAGGGATATGAGGTGGAATTTGGGATGGTTGCTTCTCAGATTTGCTTGTGCTTGAAGAGGGCACATCATTCTCAATTGTTATGGGCACATCTGTTTGTTTCTCAGGTTCCTTAGGTATGGGTACTTCAAGGTTCTTACCTGATCTTAACTGAATTGCACTCACATTTCTTGGATTTGCAGCTGGTTGAGATGGTAACTTGTCAGAGTTTTGAGATTGCAACTGGCTTAATGATGAAGCCAATTGCCCAATTTGGTTGCTTAAACTTTGGATGGTAGCATCATTCCTCTGTTGATATTCTAAGTTTTGTGCAGCCATTTGTTTCACCAGATCCTCCAAAGAAGGGCCACTTGTGGATGGTTGAGGTGTAGTTTTTTGGAAGGTTGGTGCATTGTTTTGAAATAGAGGTTGGGGATTTTGTTGTTGGTTTCCCCATCTCAAATTTGGATGGTTCCTCCAACCTGGATTGTATCTGTTGGTGGAAAGGTCATGGTTTTGTGGTGGTGGAGGTCTATCATGGTAGATGTTAGCTGCATAGGCTTGGGGATTATTATTATCCTTTTCTTGTAGAGAAGGACAACAATCAGTGGGGTGCTCTTGTGAAGAGCAGATTCCACACACTTTAGCAGTCATGGATTTTTGATTTACTGCCAATTGTGTGACTAGAGTGGTGAGAGCATCAAGTTTGCTCTCCAATTTAATTCCAGATGAACTAGAATTGGAATCAAACATGGGTTTGAAAGAATCATTTCTCACACCAAATTGTTGAGAGTTAGATGCCATCTTCTCAATCAGATTTCTTGCTTCAGCAGCAGTCATATCTCCTAAAGCTCCTCCACTTGCCGCATCAATCATGTTGCGATCAACGTGGTGTAAACCTTCATAGAAGTACTGAAGAAGAAGTTGTTCAGAAATTTGGTGGTGAGGGCAACTTGCACAAAGTTTTTTAAATCTCTCCCAATATTCATAAAGACTTTCTCCAGAGAGTTGCCTAATGCCAGATATGTCTTTACGGATTGCAGTTGTTCTAGAGGCAGGAAAGAATTTTTCCAAGAACATTTTCTTTAAGTCATTCCAACTTGTGATTGATCTTGGAGCAAGGTAGTACAACCAATCCTTAGCAACACCCTCTAAAGAATGAGGAAACGCTTTAAGATAGACATGGTCTTCTTGAACGTTTTGGGGTTTCATTGTGGAACACACAATGTGGAATTCTTTGAGGTGTTTGTGCGGATCTTCACCCGCAAGACCATGAAACTTAGGCAACAGGTGTATAAGTCCGGTCTTAAGAATAAAAGGGACATCCTCATCAGGATATTGAATACACAAACTTTCGTAAGTGAATTCAGGAGCAGCTAGTTCTCTAAGAGTTCTTTCACGAGGTTCAGCCATATCAGAAAAACTAGTAGTACTTTCAACAGATTCAGAAAAAATACTATCACTATCAATATCAACAAAGTTATTATTAAATCTAGCTTCTCTAATTAACCTATGAAAAGTTCTTTCAATTTCAGGATCAAATGAATATAAATGCTCAAAAGTTCTTCTAGTCATACATAGCATACAACAAGATATTTGATCATGATGAGCAATAAATCATAAGAATCCTAAATCATGCAAAAGAAATAAAATAAACAAACAAACAAACAAAAGAAAATTTTTTTAAAATTTTTTTTTTAATAAAAAAAAATTAATTTAAAACAAGAGTTTTTCCTAAAGATCGTTGATCCCCGGCTGCGGCGCCAAAATTTGACGTTGATATTTTTGCATTCGTGATTCCGTCAAATTAGTACATTAAAATTAATTAACGTAGTACTAGGGTGTCAACCTAGGTCGTTCTCTCAAGGATCAACACAAAAATTTAGGAAAAATCAAGTCTTAAACTAATTTTTAACAATTAAAAATAAAAACTAAACAACTAAAAATTTTTACAAACATAAGTTCACTAACATACAATTGGGGGGGGGGGGTTTGATTGATTTTTGTTGTCACAATTAAAATTAAAACAAGGTAAATAAAGGATTTAAAACAATAAATAACAAGCGATTGATTTTCTTGGAGTATTGTAAATAAATTTATCCTTGGTTCACTAAAAATAATTTGTATACTTATTAATGTTAATTTCTTAGGTCAATTTGAATTGATCAACTAAGCGTCTTTTTCAATTCACAATTCCTTTACTTTCATTTAAAAATGAATATTTTAATCAAGCATCCTAATTAAGCAAAAGGAGTCAAGATCTTAAAATCTAGGAATTATTGAGCATACATAAGAACATCGCCTATATACATAACCTATTCTCAAATTATGGAATTAAGCAAACCATAATTATTAAAAGTGATTATGAAAATATTCATTAAGCATGCATATTTCCTTAATCCATTCTAATTTGAAACCTTATTTTATTCCATTTGAATAATTAAACCGATTAAGCATACAAATTCAATTAAACAAAATGGAATTAAATAAGTAGAGAATGATTATGAAGAAATAACAATAATAAAAGCATACTATATTAAAATTAATGACCTCAAAATTACATTACAACATTCTCCAAGAAAATCAATCTAAGGGTTTTAGCCCTCCATAATTACAACTACAAACAAAGAAACTAACCCGGAAATGAAGAACTTGCTGGAGAAACTCCAACAGAGAAGAGAAACAGAGAACGTGTGAAGGAGGAAATTGAAGAATGAATGGGTGTGTTACAAGCCTTCCTCTTGTGCCTATTTATAGGAATCAGAAAGCAAAACTGATGCCATAATTAATTCATAATGGGAGATGCACTCTTGAATTTACAATTCCATGGTGCTCCATTATCATTCTAAGTGCTCAATGATCATGCTTTAGTGTTGTTTCCACTTTGATAATGCGTTATCTGATGTTTCCACTGATGGATCTGTGCCTGAATCGATTCATTTAGGCAATTTTTGGGCAATTTTACACATAGGAATCGATTCCTCAGGGGTGGGAATCGATTCCCAAGCACATGAATCGATTCATGCTTGTTTGAATCGATTCCCAGGCCTTTAAAATGCATATGAATCGATTCACAGGGGTGGGGAATCGATTCCTAGCTGTATGAATCGATTCCCAGGGTGCTTGAATCGATTCCTTGCTGTTCTTTTGTGTGGGAATCGATTCCCACATTGGTGAATCGATTCCCAGACCTGTTCTGGTGCTTTTCTCGCATTTTTGACCATTTCTTGAGTCGTGGCTTCTTTCGTTTGACCTGTGGTAATTATTTTTTAATTACAGGCTTAATCACACACTACAAAACAAGAGAAACCCAACTTTTATTAAAAATTTATCCTTAATTCATTTTAAAATTAAATATTAAATAAAGCTCAAATGATGAAAATGTGTTAAAGTGCAGTATATTACACACTAAGTGATGGCAAATTATACACATTTAAATTGAGGAATTAAGGATAAATCATGCATCATCAATCCTCTTCTGAGAGAGGAGTTAGTGTAGTGGTTTAGAGTGGAATGGATTCTAAGTGTATGATATTTATAATCCGAGTGAATGATGTAAAATCCGAGTGAGTGAGGATCTGTATTCCGGGTGGTTAAGATTGGACTAGGTCTGAGTGGTGATTGACTTAGTGATTTTCCTGAGTGAACAAGATGTCATATGCCGAGTGGACTAGCTATCATTTTCTGAGTGAATGAGTCGTATGATATCTCTGGATCCCGAGTGTCTGAATAGCCGAGTGTAGCTTCTCGCCTCAGCGAATGAAGGATTCGCTCCAACGAGCGTGGTTTGATGGAAGGCTTTTGGTGGTTTAGCTTAGGCGAATGAGTGCTCGCCCGAGCGAGTGCACGCCGTTTCTCTTGGGCTCGCTTGAGCGTTGTTGGGTTCCGCTGGGTGACTTTTGTTTGGGCCTTTATCTTTCCTTGCCTTCCATTTCCCCTCCTTCTCCTTGTTATGCCCGGTTTAATTAATTTGGGCAGATTATGTATGTTTTGCTAACTTTAAAATTTGGAAAAAAATTTTCCCTGTTTGGTTTTATTTATTTATTAAAATTAAGGTGTTACATTTTGGTATCAGAGCAGACCAAAAGGTCCATGGCCAAGGTTTGCCTACTGTTAGTGGGCGGTTGAGTGCATTATGCCAGATTGTCGTAATTGCTTATGATATTCTATGAAATGTTGATACCTGTTCAATCATGACTCGTGTGATGATATATGCTTATGATCTTCTATTGGATTTGATATATGTTTGACTATGAATGGTGTGGTTGTATGCCTATGCCTTGTTGAGGAATTTGAATGTGTGATGAATGAATGGTATATGATGTATATGATTTGTGGTATAAGAGATGTGTTGTAGTTCCTAAGTTGAAAATCTGGGTGTGTGATAAGTGAGTAAAGGTGAGATCGGGTATATGTTAAGATTGGGATTGTGTCACGGTGGTGATTGAAGAAACTAAGTGAGTGATTGACTAGATGCTGGACCAATAGGTGTAGTGACCCAGTTGATTAGACATGATCATGAACGAATGAATGTGAAATGGAATATCTGTTTGACTCGGATACTGTCTCGGTTTTGGTGTGTGAAAACCGAGTGAATGGTATTAGGCATTATAATAATATTTGAATGTTGTGGGGTACCCATCGTGGGATACTGGATAAATAGTGACCCCTTAGGGATTCTAAGTCTAATAATTTATTAATCTTGTGAGTTGTTGAACCGAGTAAAGCAATTGTATAATAACTCATTGAGGCTTGAATAATTATCGTGTGATGTGTTATGTGTGAAATGTGTTGATAGTTGTGCTGTGATTAAGAAATAATGCATGCAACTCCTGGATTTGTGGTATTTGTAAACTGTTTAATGTTGTGTGACTCCGTCCATGAGTACATGTTGATATTTCTACGAATGCCGACTGAACGCTTGTAAATGAGAATATTACCATTATTGCCAAGTGCGTGAGTTAAAAAGGGATGATTCTCTGAGTTCTGTTTGCAGTTTCATGTTCAAATGTATATGAATGAGAATGCCATGATGATTTCCAAATGCATGATATGTGAGTCGATCTGTTGATTTCCATTTGGATGTTATGTTGAAATGCATGCTGACTTCATTAAAAATGCCGAGAAGATGTGCTGTAGTATTGTTACCCTGTTTTGCTTGTTGTGAGTCACTATGACAAACGCCTGTGATGCTGTGATGAAACTGTGAAATTCCGAGTGAATCTATAAGTCGTGTTGAAATGGTTGTGACCTATTAATGGCTGCGTGAGACGCACCTGGTAAGCTTGGATGCTTGTACGAAATTGCATGAGGATTTCATACATGAGAGGATTTTCAGTCACAGGTTCCTGGCCAGTTCCCCGAGGACCCGTGGTAACCGATGGAGCTAGAGCTGAGTCTCGAGACGTCATGAGGTGACTGGTACCACATGGGAAGGGCTAATGGACGAGGGGCTGGGAAGGAATCTGTAACTGAAATCACTGTTTAAGTCGGATCCGCATGCATGTGTGTAAGAGCATTATTATTGAGACTAACATGGTTTGCATGGGTTTGAGTGATTTGAGTAGATTCCGACTTGATGATGTTGTATGAGTGAGTTCTGACTGAATGAATGTGCATGTATTGATGCTGTTGCCAAGTGTAATGTGATGTTATAATTGAGAATGCATGTTATGGTGCAATTTCCGATTGGATGTCTGTGTGTACACTTATGAAGATTAATGAGCTCAGTGTGAATTATATGAATATGTGGATATGATATTATGAATGAAATCCTTAATATAGTCTGGAATTGACTTGGGTAAATCCGATTGGATGAGTACATATATATATATCGATGCTATTACCGAATTCAATATGATGTTATGGTTATGGTGCATGCTGTAGTGAATAATAATATAGCCATGAATAATTGGTATAAAATCCGACTAAGTGTCTGTATGTACATTAATGCCGTTGCCGAGTTCATGGCGTGTTATGACAGCATATGTGATTGTGAATTACTTAATCTTGATTGAATTGCATGAACCCGAGTGAGTGACGTTATTATATAGCTGAGAATTGAGAATTTAATCCGAGCCATGGTTTTGTGATGAATAAGATTTAGAGAAAATATTTACTCGGTGTTGGCTAGAAGCTGATTGCTGTATTGCCATCATACTGTTTTACAGAAGTGATAAATAATTTTCATGATTGTTGTTGCGTAATGTACCCTATGTGATGCATAATGATGATGTTGATGTAAATGTATTCCTTACAATGTGTGTGTGGACTGCCATTAATTACCATGTGAATTAGTATTAGTTGAGTGAGTCTGATCGGTGTGAGGCACGCTGTTCTGAGATGACTCTTCATGCCATAGGTATTGTGGCAGCGTACACGTTGCAGTGACTGTGTAATTGTTGTAACCCTATAGGAATAAGACGTCATCCTATAAGTCGGATGCAGCAATTCATAAGTCAGGCAAGTGAGGCTGTAGCTGCTTATGGTGATGGTGAGTCTATCGGACTGCTTTGAGTGAACATGAGAGTTGTATTAAGTGAATAAGTAAATGGTTAGGTATCAAAATGAAGATAGAGGGTTTGTTTAACCTTGATGGGTTTGCCTCCGAGACGATTAGAGGTTGTTGGGTATAGATTGGCTACTAAGATGATGATTAGTTATTAAAACAAGAGGGGTGATCAAGTCTGTCACTGAAATTAGAGTTTTATAAGGTTAACCGAGTGATACTGTAGTCTAATGAGGAAACCAGGATTTGAGCCAAACTAAATTGTAAGGTGAGGATTTGCTCGGGAAGGGATTAGTATATTCCGAGTGTGTAAAAGTGGAGACAATTCTAAGTGAAGTCTTTGTGAGAAAGAACTGTTGAGTGAAGATTATGGTGTTCCGAGTAGAACCTCATAGGGAGGATCATTATTAAGTTAAGGGAATAGTGTCCGAGCGTAACATTCTGAGTATGGTAAGATTCGAGTAATGTGACTCGGAGTGTACCACTTCCGAGTGGAATGGTACCGTGTGGAACGATGTTGAGTGGAGAGATATCGAGTGTAGAATCCCTAATACCCGTGTAATGTTTCACCGAGTGATCTTTCTCCAGGAGAAAAGTACTTCTGGTCAGAAAATGGAACTTAGAGTGTGCAAGTTTCCGAGTGAAGGGTCTCCGAGGGGGGTAGAGATCCGAGAGAAGGATTTAATTGAAGTCGTACTCAGGTTAGTGATTGGGACTGCTGGACTTGAACTCAGGTTTGGTTTCAAGGTAGGCTCGAATTACGAGTGAATTTCTGGTAAGTGGAAAGATTTTTGGGTGAGAGTTACCCTTAAAACCTGAATGATATTTTGTGTGAGAGGACCGAGCGATATTCTCAGGATGTAAGCATGAAATTAGCTGAAGGCATGGGTAGGAATCTAAGATTTCAGAATCGAGTGTGGTGCATATGCGAAGTAAAGCCAGGCAAAATTGTGCAAATTGAAGCACATAGGAACTCGTGAGTGTTCATTTTGGGTTAAGAAAGGAATTTTTGTGGTCAAATTTCGAGAATCCAAGGGTTTAATCCGAGACGAATCGGTCGGAAGTGAGTATTAGTGGGAATCGGTAATGCTGTTTACCGACTGAATTCTTCCCAACTGGTTGATTAACATCTAGAATGTGTCCCATGTGACACAATGTTGAGCTTATGCCTTGTGTGAGTTCGTGGCTGTCCCCAGTGACTCACTGAGTCGGGGAACCCGGTGGTGTAAATATGCCGAGGGAAGTTGGGAGTGTAGGGCCGAGTGGCCAAAGAGCTAGAGGGTGCCATTGATTGTGGTGTTTGGGCTGAGTTAAATGGGGTAACTTGTATGTTTTAAAAATTGAATCCCCAAATATATTAATTTCTATGATGAGGTTGTAATCAGGTAGGACCTGACTTTTGTGTTTTGCCGACTGGAATTGTGGGGCGGTCGGTAAACCGCATGAGTGGTGAAGCTTTGCCGAGTGAAATTGTGGTCCGGTCGGTGAATGTTTGTGGAAGCACAGTCGTGTAAGTAATTGAGGCAGCAATTTTCTGAGTCATTTATTTAAGGTGAGTCACCGATTGAATTTCGAGGACGAAGTTCTTTTGTGAGGGGGAGAACTGTAACATCCCGATTTAATAATTAATTGCCAAATGAAAATAAATCATTAAAATAATAATTCCAAAGTGGGAAAATTATTTATTAATTATAATTAATCTAGTTAATTTAACTTAAGTAAATAAAGGCTGATTAGTTGTAACTATGTGCGTGTGATGCGTGTGGGAGCTGTTGCTGTGCATGATTTCTCACCCCACTCTTCCCTTCTCCGTGCATGCATATATGTGCTACTGGGCCACTCAATTATTCATTTTTCCCTTCAGACTTCTCTCCCTTCCGTTCTCTCTTCTTTTCTTCTTCTTCTTCGCTCTTCATTCTTCTTCTCCTTCCTTCGTCAAGCATGAGGGTGAGGAAGTCAGATTGAGAGTTTCTCCTTCGACGACACAAGGACAACACGCTGTTCCTTCCTGTTCTTCATTTCCCTTCATCGACTTCCCTCCTTCTCCCTCTCCTTTGCTCGAAGCTGCCTGGGTCTCAGTGGAGATCTATACTACGAAGTGCTTCGGGGTGGTTGGAGTGTTCACCAGCGTTGTGATGGAGCTGCTCCAGAGAGCAAACCGAGAGCTGGGTGTCTCAGAGGCTCGAATGGCCTCCCCTGTCCTTGCATGCAGATGTGCTAAGAGTGACTTAGTGTTCCTCTAGAATAGAGTATTGTGTTGACCGATTGGAAGCTTCATTCCAGGTAGGGGGAGTACCTTATATCTTAAACGCATGGATTATGAACGGGTTCCAGGTGCTAATAGCTTACCAATTCTGTATTTGATTCTGTGATTTGTTTGCATGTGGAGTCTGTGATACCGGATGCATGATGCTTATGAACCAAGAGTTGCATGTTTAGTTCCGTCCATAGATTGCATGCTAGTAGTTCTGAGAAGTGTTGAATGCTTGCATGAAAAGAATATGCTAAGGTGCTGTTGATGATTGCCGTGTGACTTATATGCCATGCATGTTATTCTGAGTTGAAATGCTGACTGCATGGGAGAAGGTGTTGACTTGATGAATTTGATGTTATGTAGTACCGATTGCATGAGATGCATGTGCTATTTGAGTTCGGGTGATGTGCTATACCGATCGTATGAGATGCGTGTGTTGTTGAGTTCTGTTAATGCCTAGTACCGATTGCATGAGATGCATGTGCTGTTGAGTTCTGATGATGTATGATGTCGATTGCATGAGATGCATATATTGCTGTGCATATGAACTCTGTGTTTGTGTGATGAATCCGCGTGTGGCGCATGGGATGCGTTTGTGCTGGGAGCACGTAGTGTGGGACACTACCATCGGTTATTAAAGCGTGGGACGCTGTGAAATCCTTGAGTGGGACTTAAGGTAGCCCTTGAGTGGGACTCGGGCTGCCTGTTAACACCTCCGTTGGCGCTGAGAGCGTTGGTGTCACCTTGTGGGCAAACGGTTGGGTACCCGTAAAACGGCCAAGCAGCTGGGAGCTGAGTTGATAGCTGAGAGCTATGAAAAAAAAGGCTGGGAGCCTACGTTGCAATGTCAAAAACCGATTACACACAAATGCGGAACTGAGTGAAATAATCTGTGCATATGTACTGCTGATGTTGATTGGAATTTGATTATGCATGTGATGATGTTAATGAGATGATGAATGTATATAACTGAGTGAATTATTCTGTGTGCATATGCTGTGGATGCTGACTGAAATCTGTTCTATGAATATATATCAATGTTATTGAAATGTTATGTGTGTATAGCCGAGTGAGAACTGTTGGATTCTGATCGGGAATTGTTGAATATGTGCGTTCTGATTCATTGGCATTATAATGTTATTAGTTGTTGTTATGTTAATGTTATTGAAATGATATGTGCATATGGCCGAGTGATAACTGGTGGATTCCGATCGGTAAAGGTCTTATGTGTGTTCTGGTTGATTAGTATTGTTCTGACTTTAATTATTGCCATGTATAATTATGTATATATATATTGTTGCATAACTGTGGGACAATCCGAGTCAGTATCTATCATTTAATATTTAAGATGCTCACCCCTACACCATTTTTCAGTGTATGCAGGTTGGACTCGGAATTGTGTGGAGGCCTCAAGTCCGAGTGACGTACACTCCGACTGTTGAGTGCTTGTACTGCATTTACTATGTTTAGTTAGTTGCAGCCTTGGCCGGCTCATAATAACAGTGTTGTATAACGAATACAAGTTTTTATATATAAGTAATCTAAGCTGTTATGACCCGAGTGCATGTTTATATATATATATAGTTTACGTTGATGACCTGTGCTTGTATCGGAAAACAGGTGTTGATGAATGAATGATGTTAAGATAATGAGTATTCCGAATGCGTGATTATGTATGTACATATGTGTTGTATGCAGGTGGCTTGTGTTTGGGTAGGCTGAAGATGATGATGGGTAGAATACTGCCAAGGCAATGATTTGCCAAGGCAATGATTTTCCTAGTAGACACAGTTGTGAGAGCCATCACCGGGTGAGACTATAAATGGTTGTGCCTCCTTTTCCGAGTAATGATACTTGAATGGTTTCGGAGTAAAATATCTTAGATAAACCTATTCTGTGTGGTATATGATGGGAGAATTTCCCGAGTAATATTATGTACGATCGTTACCGAGTGAAAGATATAAGTAAACCCGCGTGAGGAAGAGTTTGTATTCCCGAGTGAAAACCTTGAGTGATCCTCTTATGAGAGAGGAGTTAGTGTAGTGGTTTAGAGTGGAATGGATTCTAAGTGTATGATATTTATAATCCGAGTGAATGATGTAAAATCCGAGTGAGTGAGGATCTGTATTCCGGGTGGTTAAGATTGGACTAGGTCCGAGTGGGGATTGACTTAATGATTTTCCTGAGCGAACAAGATGTCATATGCCGAGTGGACTAGCTATCATTTTCCAAGTGAATGAGTCGTATGATATCTCTGGATCCCGAGTGTCTGAATAGCCGAGTGTAGCTTCTCGCCTCAGCGAATGAAGGATTCGCTCCAACAAGCGTGGTTTGATGGAAGGCTTTTGGTGGTTTAGCTTAGGAGAATGAGTGCTCGCCCGAGCGAGTGCACTCCGTTTCTCTTGGGCTCGCTTGAGCGTTGTTGGGTTCCGTTGGGTGACTTTTGTTTGGGCCTTTATCTTTCCTTGCCTTCTATTTCCCCTCCTTCTCCTTGTTATGCCCGGTTTAATTAATTTGGGCAGATTATGTATGTTTTGCTAACTCTAAAATTTGGGAAAAAAAAATTTCCCTGTTTGGTTTTATTTATTTATTAAAATTAGGGTGTTACACGAGCAATGTCTCAAGTTGGGGGTATTTGTTAGTCCTCAAATTTTCAATAAAAGCTTTAATAAAAATTTCATAAAAATCATAAAAATTAATTTAATTTGTTAGAAAATTAGGTTTTAAATTCAATAAATGGATGTTGTTGGAAATAATCTGCCCTTGATCAATTTTCTCTAGTTTTATAGTGAAAAAGTAGAGAATTTAAGAGAAAATTAAAGATAATGGAGGAGCTGACGCGTAACATCAACCCCACGCGTAGCTGGCTACTTTTGATGCTGACGCTACGTGTCACAGCCACGCGTAGCGTCAGAGCTGCGTGGACTCCACAGCCAGCTTGGCCAAGCACTCAACTTTGACCGAATAATGGCCACTCCACACAGCACCAATGGCCACTCCACTCAGCACAAATGGCCAAAACACAGTGGAGACACGTCCAAGTGGCCAAGCATGATCAAATTTAATATTTTAAAGAGGCCATTATCAGCTATTTAATGGAAGCTGAGTCAGGGGTCTGACGCGTAGTATCAGTACCCTTGCTCAACCCTATAAATAGGGCCATCCAACACCATTCCAAGCATCCCATATCATCCCATTCTCATTCTTTTCTCTTTTTGTACTCGACTTTGAGTACTTCTTTTGTGAGTTTTTAGTTCTAGAATAGTTTTCTAGATACTTGAGAGTGTTTTGTTGTATTGTGATCGTTGTATCGTGAAGTTCTCCATCACCTTCGTAATGTCAAGCTCTGTAAGTGTTGTCTTTACTTTTACCATGTGTAGCTAATCTGTTTATTTTGGAATTGGTGAACTAATCTATTAAGTATAATGTTATGAATTCGACCTCTGCATGTTTATGATTCAAGTCCATGTTAGTATTTCAATCTTTTATTAATATGAACGTCAAATGGGAGAATGATTTTCATGTGTATTGAAACTTGTTTTATTAGTGTGAATATCAAATGGAAGAATGATTATTCATGCCGTATTGAAACTTGTTTTGACGAAAGTAAAAGTTGGAATACCCTTGGTATCTCAATTCTATAAGGGTTGTTAACCATTGTTGCTATAAGGCCCGGACATAATGCAAGTTTTTACTGAGAAAGCTCACGAGGGATCGGACTTTACGGTGAATTCTTAGAATTTATATCACGAGGGATCGGTTATAATGATTTTAAGCTGCAATGATATGAAACTTGATGATTAAATATGTATGTCTTGAGTCCTCATTGTTATTCTAGATTAGGGATCCAATTTCCAACATAATTTATGTATCTATGTTTAATTCTCAAATATCTTACCTATTCTAGATTTAAACTCAACTTTTTAGATAGATTTTTATTTTCTTTTTATCTCATGAACAATTCAACCATGCTATCCTATGAATATTGTATAAATTGTATATAAATCATTCTTTTGTCTATAAGTTTATTTTCATTTACCATAGTGACTAGGAAATTACTGTTGTTATTGGACTTTCAATCCTAGTGGAACGATATCTAAATTTTGAAAACTACAAACGATTGGTGTGCTTGCCAATTAATAACCCGGCAGTAAACACAAACAGTTAAAACATTATTACCGGGCCAACAGTACCTCATAGTGTCTCAGGGCTTTTTCCATGATTTTATTACAGAAATGTGACCCTCCATCACTAATAAGGACTCTAGGGACTCCAAATTTAGAGAAAATGTTCTTCTTTATAAACCTAAGCACCACATGTGCATCATTGGTTCTGGTAGGGATTGCCTCCACCCACTTGGAGACATAATCCACAACAACAAGGATATATTCATTGGAGAATGACTTTGGGAATGGTCCCATGAAGTCAATGCCCCATACATCAAATTACTCTATAACTAAAATATTTGTCAAAGGCATGCCAGCTTTAGCAGAGAGACCTCCACTTCTTTGACACTTATCACACCTTTGAACATATACTTTAGCATCCTGAAAAATTGTTGGCCAATAAAAGCCACATTGCAAAACTTTTGCTGCTGTTCTGGAGGCACCATGGTGTCCTCCATAATAGGAGTCATGACAATTGTATAAAAGTCTTTCCTGCTCAGATTCAGGCATACATCTCCTGATAATTCCATCTACTCCTATCTTATAAATGAATGGATCATCCCAAAGAAACGTTTTACTGTCATGAAAGAATTTTTTCTTCATCTGGGATGTCCAGCCTTCAGGTACCACAGAGGCACTTTTAAAGTTGGCCATATCAGCATACCATGGCCCTGTGATAATTGCCATCAGCCTCTCATCTGGGAACTCCTCTTTAATCAAGATAGAATCAGATTCACCCTCCAGACGAGAGAGTTGATCAGCCACTGAATTCTCTACTCCTTTTTTATCTCTTATTTCTAAATCAAACTCTTAGAGTAAAAGAACCCATCTGATCAATCTTGGCTTTGATTCTTTTTTAGCTAGCAAGTACTTGATTGTTGAATGATCTATATACACAATGACCTTAGCACTAATCAAGTAAGCTCTGAATTTATCAAATGCATACACCACAGCAAGCATTTCTTTTTCAGTGGTGGTGTAATTTATTTGATTCTCATTTAATACTTTGCTAGCATAATAAATAACATGTGTTAATTTTTCTTTCTTTTGACCTAGTACAACTCCTATAGCAAAGTCACTTGCATCACACATTAGTTCAAATGGTAAAGACCAATCAGGTGCTGCAAGGATAGGAGCTAAAATTAATCTTTGTTTCAAATTTTCAAAAGCCTTGACACACTTTTCATCAAAAACAAAAGCATGATCTTTCACAAGTAAATCAGTCAAAGGCTTAGCTATTCTCGAAAAATCCTTAATAAACCTCCTATAAAAGCCAGCACATCCTAAGAAACTCCTTACTCCTTTCACATTGATTGGAGGAGGAAGTTTTTCAATGATATCAATCTTGCCTCTATCTACCTGAATGCCCTCAGCAGAGATTTTGTGGCCAAGGACTATCCCTCCTTTAACCATAAAGTGACACTTTTCCCAGTTAAGGACAAGATTAGTCTCTTGACATCTCACCAGCACCTTAGATAGGTTACTGAGGCATATATCAAAGCTATTCCCAAATACAGAGAAGTCATCGATAAACACCTCAATGAAATTCTCTACCATGTCCTCAAAAATTGCCAGCATACATCTTTGGAAGGTTGCTGATGCATTGCACAAACCAAATGGCATGCGCCTATATGCAAAGATTCCATAAAGACAGGTGAAGGTTGTCTTCTCTTGATCTTTTGGATTAACCACAATTTGGTTGTAACCAGAATAACCATCAAGGAAGCAGTAATACTCATGACCTGATAGTCTCTCAAGCATTTGGTCTACAAATGGTAAAGGAAAGTGGTCTTTTCTAGTGGAGTCATTAAGCCTTCTATAATCTCTACACATTCTCCAACCTGTAGTTGGTCTAGTGGCAATGACTTCACCTTTTTCATTCTTAACAATGGTCATCCCTCCTTTCTTAGGCACCACTTGGACTGGACTAATCCAAGCACTGTTCGAGATAGGATAGATAATTCCTGCATCAAGAAGTTTAACCACCTCTTTCCTTACAGCTTCTTTCATTATGGGGTTTAATCTTCTTTGTGGCTGAACAACAGGGGAATAATCATCTTCCATTAAAATTTTATGCATACAAAATGATGGACTAATTCCCTTTAAATCAGCGATGTTCCAACCCATAGCAGATTCATGTTTTCTTAAAACCCCTATCAATTTTTCTACATCCTCATCTTTTAAATCAGCATTAATGATTACAGGATGTGATTCATTATCTCCTAAGAAAACATATTTCAAATGAGAAGGCAAAGGTTTTAAATCAAATTTTTCTTCAAACACTTCCTTACCTTTCTCAAGTTTAGTATTATTCAAATTTTCTTTCTTTTCATTTTCAAAATCACTTCCTTTACATGCATCAAGTAGGTTCAGCAATGTAGAATGTGAGTCATTTAACTCCTCAATCTCAGAGTCAAAATCATCCTCAAGAAAGGCTTGTAAAACCTCTTCAGTTTTTAACAGCATAGGAGTCTTATAGCTTTTAATTCCTTCAATCATAAAACAATCCATCTTTTCAGCTGGATGTTTCATAGCATTAAAGACATTAAAAGTTACTTGCTCCTCTTGAACTCTCAACATGAGTTCTCCCTTCTCTACATCAATTAAAGCTCTTCCTGTAGCTAAAAAGGGTCTTCCTAAAATCAAAGGAATTTCTCTATCAGCTTCCATATCTAAAACTATAAAATCTGCTGGAAAGATAAACTTATCTACCTTAACTAATAGATCTTCCAGCATCCCATGAGGATATTTAATGGATCTATCAGCCAACTGCAAAGACATACGAGTTGGTTGCAAGTTATTAATTCCTAACTTCCTCATTAAAGACAAAGGCATCAAGTTTATGCTAGCTCCTAGATCACATAAGGCACTTCCTACATAAACATCCCCTATTGCACAAGGTATTGTAAAAGATCCAGGATCTTCCAACTTTTAAGGGAGTTTCTTTTGAATAATTGCATTGCACTCTTGAGTGAGAGCAATCATCTCATCTCCCTTAAGCTTTCTCTTCTTAGATAGAAGTTCTTTCAAAAATTTAGCATATGAAGGCATCTCTTGCAATGCCTCAGCAAAGGGAATATTTATGTGAAGCTTTTTAAACACATTCAAGAACTTAGCAAACTTTTGCTCCTCTATTTGCTTCTTAAATCTATGTGGAAATGAAGTATTCTTTAGTTTCTCATGAGTTAGCTTAGAAGCTTCCTCCAAAATCAAATCAATCTTTTTCTTTTTCTTTTGATGAACTTGATTTTCTTTAACTTGGTTTTCTTTTTCTGCTTCTGTTTCTACTTCATTTTCAATTCTATTATTATCTTGCTCACTTTCTTGCTCTTTTTCTTTTTCAACATCTTTTTTCTAAACTCACTTGATGACTTGGAGTTGGGAGAAGAATTTTCCCACTCCTGGTAGTTATTGCTTTGCAATGTTCCCTTGGATTTACCTCAGTATCTCCAGGAAAATTGCCTGATTGTCTCTCAACTAATTGTTTTGACAGCTGTCCAACCTGATTTTCTAAATTTCAAATGGACGCTTCTTGATTTTTAAAGTTGGCCTGAGTGGCCTGAATGAACTGAGACAGCATATTCTTAAGTTCAGACTTTTCTTTAGAAGGAGGGGGAGAAGGTTGTTGTGATCTATTTGTGGTTTGATTTTATGGCATATTTTGATTCAAATGTGGACCTTTCTGTCATGAAAAATTGGGGTGATTCCTATAGTTAGGATTAAAGGAATTAGAGGGATAATTCCTTTGAAATTGCTGTTTCCCCATGTAATTCACTTGCTCAGCAGGCACATTTGGATCACTCATGCCATTTTCATGATCTCCACCACAAAAATCACAACTCATCATACAAACTTGACTAGGCTTTTGAAGTTCTGAAATTTGTATACTTAACTTCTCTAAAGCCTGAGTCATCAACTTACTCTGAGCCAAATAAGCATCCTGTGCTTCTAATTCTAATATCCCTCTCTTAGGGATTTGACTCTTTTCACTTACTAAACATACATTAGAAGCCATAACATCTATCAGCTCTATAGCTTCTTCTATAGGTTTTGTGGCCAATGAACCTCCAACTGAGGCATCAATCAAGACCCTAGTTGCTGGTCTTACACCATTATAAAAGATGGTAACTTGCTGCACATCAGTGATTTGATGATGAGGACATTTCCTTAAACTCTCTTTATACCTATCCCATGCTTCCATTAGAGATTCACCCTCTCTCTGTTGGAAACAAGTGATTTCAGTGCGCAACTTAGCATACTTGGAAGGAGGGAAATACTTAATCAAAAATTTTCTTTGTAAATCCTCCCAAGTGGAAATACTACCTCTTGGTTGGCTTTGCAACCAAGCCTTAGCCCTGTCCCTTAAAGAAAAAGGAAATAATCTCAGTCTAATTGCTTCTTCAGGGAATCCATTCATTTTCACAGTATCACAGATTTGGAGGAAGGTTGCTAGATGCAAATTTGGATTATCAACCTCCCTTCCTCCGAATTGATCATTTCTAACCAACTGCAGCAAAGCCGGTTTGAGTTCAAAGTTATTAGCTGCAATCGGAGGCCTAAGGATGCTAGATTGCGATCCTTCTTTAGTAAGCCTAGAGTAGTCACCTAGTGTAACTCTCCTCTGTTCCATTTCTTGTTGTTCTTTTTGCTTTTTCTCCTTTCTAAGCTTATGCTCTAACAAATCAATATCAGGCTCAAAGAAGAAAGGCTCTCCTCTGTTCCTTGACTGCATACACCGAATGTTTCATACAACAGAATAAAGCTACTGCTAACTAAACACTACAGTTATACAAAACAAACTTCAACTACTGCTATACTAAAAATGAAGATTAAATTGCTAATGAATGCAAAAACAAAATTAAACAGTTCAGTCTAGTACCAGTCCAAGGATTGTTGATATTACTCAACAATCCCCGGCAACGGCGCCATTAACTTGATGTTAAATCTCCAAGTCATTAATTTGGTTGGAAAATCTTGAATTAATATTGACTTATTGTATGACTCTCAGAGGATTTATTCTTTTGGCAAGCGTACCAATCGTTAAATTTGTAACATATTTGATCGTTCCCACAAGGATTGTGGTAATTACCGCAATCTTAGACTAGTACAAGCTGAACCAACACAATGCAGATAGGATTCATTCTGTTTTTTTTGTTTTTATGCTTTCTATGTTTTTGTATTTTCAGAGACAGTATGAAAGATGAAATGTGATTAATGGAAGATAGGTTAGGATTACTTCACTTTACAACTTCATCAAGAAACATGCAATCGAGGTTCAATCAAGCTTCAGATTCATGAGGACAATTCACAGATGGTTAATCCCTAATTCCTTAGGTGAATAACACTAATTCCTAAGCATTAAACCCTAATCCCTTAGGTGTTCAATTAACAGAGAAATCTAATACAAAATTGGGGGTTAAACCCTAACTATTCACCTAATTACTAGGCCTAAATTAGTTAGGAAGCGAGAAGTTACCTAAGTCTCAACCATGATTCCTCACTGGTGAGATTCTTCATCAGATCTGGATTTGCCAATTCAGCAAAGTGGATCCACTCCTCAGCTTTTTCTCCTCATGATTTAGAAGTTGACTTCCTCAACACACTTTCAAGAATTCATTGCAAACCTTCGTAATCCCAACCCTAGGGGAGAGACATGGATGGGAGAATTTAGAGAGAGAAAGAAATTAGAGAGAGATTGAAAAAATGGGAAAATGAATCGTATTATGTATATGCTTCTACTGTGCTCTCTCTGTCTCTCTTTTACAGAGTTTGTACAGATATATATAGACAAATAACTAACTAACTAACTTAATTAATTACAAAGAAATCTTAATTAATAATTAAACTAACTAATCTTAATACATAATTACAAATAAGTAAATAATTACAAATTGATACTTAAATTATTACTGAATAGCAGCAGTGCATCAGGCAATAGTAACAGAAATGGTGCGGAGCTTTTTCTTTGGAGGGAAAAACAGCTTTTAAATAACCACCTTCACGCTTGAGCGTGAAGGACTCGTGCTTGAGTGCGCTCGTGTTATTCACTACAGTATTGCTTTCACGCTTAAGCGTGATGGAGAAGCTTGGGCGTGGGTGATGTTTTGGAGTCACGCTTGAGCGTGAGCTTGCTCGCTTGAGTGAGGTCGTGCTCTCCTATCTTTCTTTTCACGTACTTTGCATGGATCTCTCGCTTGAGCTTGCAGCCTTCAAGCTTGAGCGTGAACTGCTCCTACACATGCAAACAAATGAATTCCTAGCATTTGAACGCTGGCTGTCCAGCGTATGTACGCTAGGTTAGTGAATTTATAGATAAACATAATTTCTTAACTAATTACTGTTTTTAATTATTTTCTTACATAAATTAAACACTTTTGAAATAAATAAATAAAATAAGAATTATTGACAATTTATTAAATAATAAAACCAAACTAAACAATATTTAATGAATTGAGTCAAATAAAAGATGAAATAATTAAGTCTTTTCAAGACTTATCAGGAGCCTCTATGTTCGATTTAACGTGTTGAGAGGGAAAAAATGGTGTCACCTGTAAGGACATTCTGAAGCTCAAGTCAGTTTAGATACTTAATATATAAGTTAGAGAATGTAATGTACCTTAGTGGGTCATAAATAAGTAGTATTTATAAAGGTGGGCGGCAATTGAGTCCTACGTGGCATTATGTCAATAGGATCTAGGAATTATGAGGAAAAGCTTACATTTACATAGATATTCCAGGCACCTTTTACAGGTTAATTACCGATGTACCCCCAATAGATTTACCAAACTCACCATGACATTGGTCTGTAGGGGCTTCGATCATTAGGAGAACTTATCCGTCAGGATTCTCTGGTACCATTGTGTGCTTCGTGCAGGACGTGTATGCATGTTTTGGTTGTTATCCGGTGTCAAGTCTCAGGGTCGGTATATGGTCCGGGTCATCTTCAATCTACCCATTTCATAACTACACTACATTCTCATAATTTTACACATGTTAACACACACACATATACACATATTCTATTCTTCATTTTCATAACTATACAACATCATACATTTAACAAGATAATTATCCTAAATTTCACTACCACAAAATAAAGTGATTATAACACATCATGTTATTGCTCTTAACAAAAAATGCAGTAACATACCAAGAACCATAGTAATAAAGGGAAATAACTACAATCATATGTAATTAGAATCGTAGTAATATGGTTATTACAACACTTCTTATGATTGAAGTTAGAATTGCAGTAAAAAAAGTAAGATAATCGCAGTAATAGCCCTTTTCTATGGTAGTGTTTATAATCAAACATATAATCCTTCTTTACTTATTCATGTAACATCCTAATTTTTATATAAATATTCAATAAAGGGGAAATAAATGATAGCTATTTATATATGGAATGGCTTATGCCCTAAAAATATAGAAATAAATTAATTTGAGTATAATATGATTTTTCATAAATTACTAAGCTTCATGAGCAAAGAATTATACCCGATTAAAATGTGGGTCGGACCCAGTATCTCTGATTGAGATGTCGTTGGTCAGGACTGTAGATAATATTATTGGGAATCTGAATATGTATTCAGATTAATTTTCAGATAAAGTATTGAGTCCAAACAGAGATCCTGTTTGTAGTAAAACGGTAAATTTTAAATGAAAAGGGTTAAAATTTAAGTGAAAACTCCTATTTTTCACTCTCATTTCACGATGGTTTCTTGACCTCATTAGGTAAGCACTTCACTCTTCTTTCTCTCATTTTCCCTCTTACTATTCTTCACCTCCTTCTTCTTCAAGAAACCTAAGAAAGCTTGGTGCCCTTTTCCCTTCTCCATTTTCGTTCTTCAAGGTGCAAGGAGGAGACCATGGAAGCTTGAAGTTCTTTCCTCTCTTCTCCTATTTTTGTGCTCTCTCCCACTCCTTTGGTACCCATTTCCTTTTCTTGGTTTGAGGTAAACTCTTCATCATTTTTATAGTGCTAAAGCCCTAGGTTAAGGGTTATAATGGTTGGGAGAGTGTTAAAATGCATATGGGTGTTGAAGGAAACCATTGGGTGCATCAACCCTAAGGTGGGGTGAGAGGAATATGAATTTTTATGGGCAATGAATGGGGTACATGAAAATATGGATTTGGAAGGTGATAAATCATGTGTGTTAATGATGTTTGATGGGTTTTTAATGAAACCCTAACCTTTAATTTTGGGGAAAATATGTAATGTAGATGGGATTGACATTTATTGATGAAAGAAGAGTTATTAATGATGAGGTGTTGCTATAAATGAGGATTTGTAATAGTGGTCTGGTGTGAAATTGGTATATATAGATAACTTAACTATTTAGGTTGTTGCTTTTGGTAATAATGAATTTTTATCAAAGGGAAGGAATTTCTAAAGCCTAATTAGGAAAATGAATAAAGCTTGTAAATAATTACTACATGATGAAAATCATATGTGTATATGTATATATATTGAGAATGATGATTGGATGAATGATTGATGTGGTCCTATAATTGATTGATGTAGAACTTGTTAACACTTGTGAGGAGGGATCATCAAACCCAGAAGTCTACTTCTCTTGAGGTAGGAGAGGGGTGTATTTTTTAAATGTATGCTGCCTTGTATGTTGATAATGTATGTATTGATGCAATGTTGCATGTTTTTCCTTGAATGGATGTAGTGCTTTATGTGTGTGATATGAAAAAGAGATTGAACCTTGTGATGGTTGATTGTAAAATGGTACCTTGAAAAGGTTATGAGTTGTATAATGTGTGATGACATGTGTGAACACCTATTTCGGTCCGACCCAAATGGAAAGGACACCGGTCCCAAATGTAAATATAACCGGTCCAAATTCCAAAGGGGGGAACACCGGACCAATTGTTAGTCCTTTAATGGCCGATGTCGCGGATCTGACAACGAAAGAACGAGTGAGTCCGGCCCAAGTAAGAAACGACGATCTCGTGGGTGGACTCAGATCAAAAATAGGAACACCAGTTGGTAGTAGATCCGGACTAGGATGGAGAACACCGCCCCTGTGAATACCTCTTTCAGTCCGGCCTGTATTGTTATAACACCAGATCCGACCTTAAAAATGGCAACACCGGACAAGGCCCAAACTAACACCGGACCGATGTCGTGCGCCTGACAAAGGAGTAACAGGCCAGTCCGGCCCTAAGGAAGAAGGAATCTCAGATCAAAAATAGGAACACCGGCTGGTAGTAGATCCGGACTAGGAGGGAGAACATCGCCCCTGTGACTACATTGAAAGACTCAACTGGTGTAAAGACATAGGTAAAGGTTCTTGAGACACCACATCGGATCAGTGGGAACTCCGTCCAACCGATGTCTTTGCTAACCGATGTCACAAATTTGACAACGGATGGATAAGGTCGTAAATTTGTGCATGATGACCTAGAATCGCACTCCCCAAAAATGGCAGACAAGGGGGCGGTAGTGGAAGAATTAAAAATTTCCCATCTGCCATTGTCCCCCCACTATCTGTTAGTGGCCAGGTCGCTTCCACCAAGTGGAGTTTGAGTTGTCCACTCGGCCCATGTCCAAGAGCCCTCTATAAATACCTCTCAGGAAGAGGCACAAGGGGTTGGCTAAGAAGTTCCTGACACGGTCCAGAGCTGGAAAGAGAGGAAACCTCTAAATTTCACTTCAAGAATCTTAAGGAATTCATTCCCTTCACACAGTTCTGTCCCAATCCTCCCAATCCACACCGTCCCAATACCTCCCAATCCACACCGTCCCAACACCTCCCAATCCACACCGTCCCAACACCTCCCAATCCACACCGTCCCAATACCTCCCAATCCACACCGTCCCAACACCTCCCAATCCACACCGTCCCAACACCTCCCAATCCACACCGTCCCAACACCTCCCAATCCACACCGTCCCAATACCTCCCAATCCACACCGTCCCAACACCCCCCAATCCACACCGTCCCAACACCTCCCAATCCACACCGTCCCAATACTCCCTAAACACTACACCGTCCCAGCCTCCTAAACCCAATATATCTTCCCAACATTTCCTGAATCTCCTTACCACTGTTCGGTCCTTCAACCCCATACCCACACCAGCAGAATCCACACCGGTCAACATCTGTAAGCTGTTTCCTCAACAACCTCACCAACAGTTCTGTTCTGTGTTTTTTCCTTTCGTTTTTTTATTAAACGTTCATCTGCTGAGTTTGTATTTTTTGGACTTGTTTACTTTCCTAAAGTTCATTCACTTAAATTTCTTTTTACTTTGTAATAATAATGAAAAAGAAATAAATGTCTCTTATGTTTTCTTTCAAATCTAGATAAAGTAAAAAAGAAACAAATCATTTTTAGTCAGTGTCGTACGGAAAATACTTCCGTCTACACAATCTCTATAGGATTCGTACACGTGCGAAGAACTTTGTCTTGTATGAGTTCCTCACCAAAATGATACCCATCAACATTTTCCCAATCTTTTCCTAAAATAAACATTCAGAACTACGTAACCCTGATTTCTTGATAATTCAAGAATACGTAGGAGCAGGACTTTAACTCCTGTCGGGCCCACCTTTCTTATTTCCTTTTACTGATTTATTTCCTTGCTTTTTGTGTTTCTTTCATGTTGTTACTTTTTTTTGTTTCTGTGAAAAATCAATTTAGACGTGACGTCTTGTTGATTTCCCCCTGGTTTTGTTCAAACCTCGCTACAATTCATAGGGAAGGGATACTTAGGACAAGACGTCCCACTTATCTCTTTCCTATCCCTATCCTTTTTACCCGAGGATGTTAATTTAGACGTGACGCCTTATTAGCATTCTCTCACCCTCTCTGTCTCATATCGAAGTCGAGCTTAATTCGGACGAAACGTCCCATTGACCTTGCTTCAACATTCTATGTCTGTACAGTTCTCTACTCCACTCTATCATTTTCAAAATAAAAGTAAAAGGGAAGAAACCATGTTTTATTTAAGGCTATTTATATTGTGCTTTCAATCTTGGTACTGTCTTTGACAGGCGATGTAGGGTGCTAATACCTTCCCTATTCGTAACCGACTCCCGAACTTGAATCTCAATTTTTAACCAGTGCTTTACTGAACCTAGTTTTTTCCAATGTTTTTCCTATGGATAAAAACGTTGGTGGCGACTCCCTATTTCATTCAACCACTTTTTCTCTCTTGTTCGCCGCGCCGTCGCGATCCAGGTTGCGACAACATGTTATTGTTCCATATGTGGCTTGATGAATATTTGAAATCCTTGGCTATGATAACTCTTGAGTATTATGAATGACATGCCTTGGGAGAACGATATGTATGTTGGATTACGTGTAACTAACATTGTGATTGAGTATGAGTTGTACCCTAGATGAAAGGGTGAGATAATCTTTACGAGGTTAAGGTATGCATGAGCATTGTTGCATACATAACATGGCATGCATATCATGATATTTGAATATAGTTGTGATCATAAGGAAAAGTCTTGCGGGACTAGTATAATGATATTGAAAAGTGGTTGCGATCACTTAATATTTGAAATATAAAGGGCTTGCGAGTTCCTATGATATTGATCCGGTGGTTACGATTACCTGGTGTTTGAAATGGAAGGCCCTGCGGGACCATTGAGAATGAATGCCTGTGGTTACGATCACGAGGCGGAAGTACCCCATGCGTGGCGGGAAACCATTATGAATTATTGAATGTGGTTGCGATCATGAGAAAGCACCTTGTGAGGCTGCTAGAGGAAGTACCCCTTGCGAGGCGGGAAACCAATAAGAATGAATGATTATGGTGGTTACGATCACCTGACGAAATGAAATCGGATCTGTGCATATGCATCCTTAAACACCAGTATATGCATTAGCCATAGAAGCATGGCATTGAGTGATACCCTATTGAGGAAGTTATGTGAGGTGTAGGTGGAATCCTCTTTTGGCCACTAAATATATTTATGTTATTGGTTTGGTGTGGCCTTTATGAAATTTTATAGAATGACAATGAGTGTGATGGAATCATAAATGAATGATATAGTTAAATTGATATGTCCTTAATGAAGGATTTGTTATTCATGAATATGTGGATGAACATGTGTGTTCAATGAATTGGGTAATTTGATTGATCTTAGTGTCATTTGAACTCCTTTTTGGGAGAAGATGTTAACTTGCATTCATATGTATGTTATCATAAATTATTGGATTTTTCATCATTGAGAAAGTATACTCATTCTCCATGTGGTATATCTTTTAGCTCTTGTGTTGTAGGGTTTGCTATGGAGAGAAGTGTCTCTTTGTTGGAGGAAGAGTGTGAAGAAGGTTTATTTTGGGTAACGATGCCTTGGTCGACATTAATTTTGAGTTTACATGGACATGTAGATGGATTTGTATATTCTTTTGAAATGTGTACATATTAATCTTTTGTATAGTCATGAATTAACTTGAATGATTTGTGAGAATGATGAATAGATGATGATGAATCATGAACCATGACCCTGTTGAGTTTTCTATTGATGATTTATGCATGATGATTGAGTTAAAATTATATGTATGATGATTGGCTAAGTGTTTGAGATTGAGAATGTTGAAAGTCAAGTGATTTTCATGCATAATTAGGGAACCAAATGGGTCAAAATGAGTTTTAAGGACTATGGATTGTATGTGATGATTCCAATAGCTCGAGTGTGTGATTTGTGACCTGTGTAAACTGGAATGGGTTGACTATGCCAAGAATGGACCCCGAAGTTGCCTCAAAATGCCTTAAAATGAGATAAACGCATTTATGCGTATATCACCCTCATTTCTTGGAATTTTTGAGCGCGGCCAGCGGCCACACGTCACAAATGGTATATTATAACTTGTGTTAAAGATTAGTAGTGTTTCGAAATCATATGCATATGTTTTGGTAGGTGGGAAGTTCACCCCTATGAAAATTTACATAATTTCTACATTCTGATAGGGTGTAATCGATTAGCTTGCTAGCCTAATCGATTACAAGATTTTTGTTTTGAGAAAATCAATTATCTTAATCGATTACAGTCTCGTACACAGCAATGTAATCAATTATACTAGAGGTTGTAATTGATTATGAATTATCCAAAACCAATGTAATCGATTGGGTTCAGAGTTGTAATCGATTATAAACCAACCAGAAGCATGATAATCGATTATGGTCAATATGGTAATCGATTATGGACCCAACTGAAACAATATAATCGATTGTTATAAGTCTGGAAATCAATTAGATAAAAAGTTTCATGCATGGTAACACTTACAGGAGCTTGCTAATCGATTATGCCTTCCTCTGTAATCGATTACGGCTCTGTAATCGATTAACTCCTGCTCTGTAATCGATTAGGACAATTGATTAGCATATGAATTAATCAATTATATCAGTCAAAAATTATAATGGTACTACTTGAGTATTTCTTGTGCACTCTGATACCTACTCATATCTTCATATATGAGGTAGGTTATTAAAAGATCTGGGGAAGTCACGTAATATTTTATATCACGTTCTCTCTACTTATAAATGAATTTTAAATCGTGAAAAATTTATCCCCCAATTTTAGGGGTGTCTCAACTTGGTATTAGAGCATGACATGCATTTAGTGGATGATTGTCATTGTTGCTTGACTTTGTATGGATTGATTGTGGTTGAAACTTGATTTCTATAAGTCCGGCCAAGCTTTCTTCACATTATTCTCCCTCAATGATGAATCCTTATGATTATGTGAATTCTTATCACATCATGATATGATGATACGCCTTTTATGGGCTTTAATGTGGATTGGTCGATGATTGGACTCCATGATGGAGGACCATAGCTTAATTATGTAATGAATTGCTGTAGCATGAGACTATAGACATGTCTATGAGCTAGTTTGCTAATTTTAGTTGAATTTAATGTTATGGTTATAGATATTGTGATGGCTCGTCATCGTCAAGATAACGATGACGCTATAGCTAGAGCTTTGAATCCCTTTGCTAATCTTCTTGAGTCATAAAACCGTGATAGACAAGAAGCGGAAAGGCAAGCTACTCCTGCTGCTCAAGGCACTCATGGCCTTGACAAGTTTTTAAAGTGGAAACCCTCAGAGTTTCATGGTGGATTTAGGCCCGAGCAAGCCTATGTTTGGATCCGAGATGTTTAGAGGATCTTTGACAGCTTTGAATGCATTGAACTCCAAAAAGTGGAGTATGCTGTTTTTATGATGAGAGATGAAGCTGAGACTTGGTGGAGACTCAACAAAAGCAGAATGATTGTTGTAGCTATTCCCTTGACTTGGGAAACTTTTAAGCTTGAGCTCATGAGAAAATATGTGCCTGAGAGTTATAAAAGCAAGAAGGAGCTTGAGTTCATGGAACTTAAGCAAGGTACCATGACCGTGGAAGAATATGCTTCAAAATTTAAAAAGTTGTGCGAGTTTTATCTTTCTTATCAGCAAGAGGGGACTGAAGCCTCAAAGTGTGTGAAATTTGAGAATGGTCTGCACCCTGATATCCAAAGGGCAATATGTCATCAAGAAATCTGAAGCTTCACGGTACTTGTGAATAAGTGTCGCATCTACGAGGAACATGCTCCACGTCATCACTCCAAATTTGACTCTAAGTTGAAGGGTCAATCTTCTAAGTTTAAGAAGCACGAAAGTTTCAAGAGGGAACGTTTTGTACGGGGTGCTCATTCTAATGCTCAAGCTAGAGGCGGTAGTCATGGTAACATCTTTGGCCGGGGCAATACAAATTCTAACAGGCCGAAATGTCATAGGTGTGGTGGTCCTTATTATATTCGTGAATGTGTTCACCGTGATAATGTCGTATACTTTAATTGTGATCAAGTAGGACATATTCATCCTGCATGTCCTTTGCTCACAAGGCAGGCTCCCATACAGGCTAATACTCCAAATCGTGTTATTGCTCCTGCTCATGTGAACCACGGAGGCCACAATGGTGGTCGGGGTCATGGTAATAGAAATAATGACGGTCGAAATGGTGGCCGTGGTGGCTATAATGGTGGAAGGTGTAACATCCTGAATTTTATAAAAATGATTAAATAGGAGGAATAAATATAAATGGGTTAAAAAGTGTCCCAAAAATATTGAAATAATTAAATTGAGATTTATGAGGATTATTTATAATTTATTGGGGCTTTAAGAGTTAAATTATACCCGGTGAAGATATGGGTGTCGGACCAAGTATCTCCGATTGAGATGCCGTTAGTCAGGGCTATTAAGAATATTATTAGGAGTCCGAATATATAATCAGAATAATTTTTAGATTAAGTATTGAGCCCGAACAGAGATCCTGTTTATTATAAAACGGTGAAGTTTTAACGAAGGGATTAAAAACTTAAAAGAAAAACCTATTCTTTTCTCTCTTTCCTCTCTATTTTCGTGGGAACCTTTCCCTCTCCTACTCACTTTGCTTTTCTCTTCTTGTCCCTCTCTTGTGCCAAAATGTGACCACCACCACCCATGGCCATTTCCACCCAAAATCAAGAGGATTCCTTGGGTTTATGAAGCTTGTATTGGACATGGAGGCAAAGCTTGGCTCATCTTCTCTTCTCTCCCTCTTATTTTCATTTTGGAGCTTGAGCTTGGAGAAAGAGGTATGATTTTAATCACCCATGGCTTTTATTAGTGGTTTTTGAATTATAGAGGTATTGTAGTAAGTATTGGGGTGTTGTTTTGGTGGATAATGGTATATTGAACCAAACCCTAGCTTATGAAACCATTGGGGATTATTGTTATGGTTGTTAAGGGTTTGAGTGATATGTTGTTAGCTCATAAGTGCTTGAGATGATGCATATAAATGGGTGAAATTGATGATTGTTGATTATTGGTGAAAACCCTAGGTTTAGGAATTTAGGGCTTTTGGCCAATTGATAGGTATTAATGATTTATGCTTTAGAATGGGTCTTGGAAAGATTGGGATTGATTATTTGTGGTGATGGTTGAGTTTTAATGGAACCCTAAGTTTAATATATTGGGGGAAAATGTAAAATATAAGTAGAATGTATGTTTAATGATGTTAGAGAATGATGTTAATGATGAGAGATAGCCATTGATGATGAATTGACGAATCTTGATAATGGTTGTTAAGTTTTGATGAAAACTCTTGTCCTAAGAATTTGAGGGAATATATGTATTGTGGTTAGGAAGGTTGAATTGAATGTGGGTAGAAAATACCCAATGTAGGTGTTAATATGAGTATGAAATGATGAACATGAACACCAAAGCCATGGTGAATGTGAGGGGTTAGTGAAATGAGCATGTGTCTTGATAGGGTCTTAGACCATTGGTGTGCCATATGGGATTGTTGATGGATAATGGTTTGATAGGAGCCAAGTGGCTCATGATGGACTTGAATGGGAAATGGATAGTTTGAGTAATAAGGAACACATTATGAATGATGAGAGTGATATTGATGTCGTTGGACATAGTTGGCCCTTTAATATTTAGAGAATCATGGTTATGGCAAAGGAATTCCCGAAGCCTAACAAAAGTATATGAATAAGTGTTTTAACAAGTCTAGGATTTGGTATTGAATATTAAGAATTATTGTTAATTACTCAAAATAGTGATAAATGCCTTGTACTGGCTTGATGATTGTATGTGTGCATATGTATGTATGTTGGTGTAGATATTGTTTCGGGTAAAGGCGACGAAACGATCGGAGCATTAGGAATGCGGCTCTTCCCTTGAGGTAGGAGAGGAGTTTTACATTCTAAATGCATGAGTTATATAATTGATGATTATTGTATGTAAGGATACTCATGCTGCCTTGCCATAGTTATGTTGAATGATGAAATAATTAATGATGTGATGAATGTCATGCTTGAAAATTTATTGATCTTGGGAGTTACACATGTATGAATGAGATGATGATGAATGTGTAGTGGTCCCTTGATGGGAATTGATGCATTGTAATGAATGATCCATAATGAAATGAAGTATAAATGGTTTGAGTCATATTAGAGCACACAAAGTTCATCTTTATGCATAATCATGGAAGTGGATAGGTCACATTTCCATTTAATGGATAAATGTTCATGTAGAAGTCACCTACAAGTCACAATATATATGTGAAACTTGTTTGCATGGTTGGTTAGGGCCAAAGAGGCTTAATTTGCAATTTCACATGCTTGGTTTAGCCTAAAAGGACTTGAAATGCTTTTGGCACATACTTTGATCTAGGAAATAAATTAAGGGATGAGACTTGTTGGGGCAAGTCACATTTATAGATGTGAACATAGATCCATAGAGAGTTTAGACCAAAACATAACCAATTGTAATTTGGTATGTCATGTAAAATGCCCAATATATGCATAAAACTACCTTATGACTTACATTTTGATTGGGGTGGAATTTGGGCTTGAAACTCTTCCACATAATTGATATTAATGTAGGTAAGTTGTGTATAAAATTTCATGCAAACCGGAGTTAAATAGCCTAGTGAAAAGGGGTCCAAAAGTTGACAAAAATATAAGGGCCAAAAAGCTCCAGAATGAGACTTACAGCAGTGAGATCCACGGCCAGTGGATCATCCTGCCTCAAAACATGGTAAAAATGACCATTTTGGGTGGTCCGGGCAGTGGGATCCACGGCCAGTGGAATTTCCCACGGCTAGTGGATTTCCCCACTGTCAGAAATTTCTAACTGCTCTGTTTTCCTTGCTGTTTTTGGCCTATTTGGGCATCTTAATGATATTTTTGGCCTCCAACTTCTTCATGAAAGTTGTAGATAATAATGTAAAAGAGGTGATAAAATTGGTATTTCCTCAATTGGAGTTTTCTAACTCTTATTAGGCATAAAATACTAGACCCACTGCATTGTAAAACCCAAGTTTAAGAGGGTTTTGAACCTAACTTTTTATGGTTATCAAATTGGGACTAATGGGTGATATTTGTGACATGTCCCACTATTTTTAAGCCTAAAAATGAGCTTTCCTCATGTCTTGATGTTGAAATTTGTCATGAGCTCATTAGTATCCAACACCCCTTTTTATTATATAAAATCAAGAGATTATATTAGGGGTAAACTACTGAGGTGTGTTTGGTGGTATTTGATGTTGACCCAAGATATTAGCAAAGTGTGCACACCTAAATCAAGTTATGAAAACACAAATTTTCACCACCATTGATGTGATATATCAAATGATAATGAGAAGCAAATATTGTGGTTATATGACATGCCTTACATGATAATGAAATTAATGAGGGGACAATTGAATGGCAATAGGTTGTGTAAATCAATGAATTTGATATGATGTTGATGATGATTAAAAGTGGATGATGCCACATTGAGTGATGATTAATGATGTTGAATGAAAAGGGATATTGTTGTTGAACATACCCTTGGTTTAATGGTGATTATTATTATTAATGTTTACAATGCCATTGTGTTTGATACAAGTGTAATCTTGTATATGTAATTTGAATTGTGTTGGCTAGCATGTGATGCTATGAACTTGAAATGTGTTTATTAACAAGCCTAGTTGGTTTCCATACGTGGATTAATGCTATGATAATTGATATGCCTTTAATTACCATGCGTGGTTTGATGTGAATGTAAATGTTGAGCCTTGAGGGGCCTTGTGATTAATTGTATACCAATGATGATTGTAACATCCCAATTATTTAATTAATGGTAAGATTAATATTAAATGCTAATTGAGAATTAATTTAAAATAAAAGAAAACTTGATGCTGATGGAAGTGATTGGATATGACACATGATTGGATGGTGGCCCCATTTGCACGTTTCCCACCCGCTCACTCTCTGCCTTTTTCTCTTGCCCATGTGCTAAAGATAAACCAACCCTTCATTCTCTCAAATTCCTATAAGACTTTTCTTCTTCTCCTTCTACTTCTCTTTTTCTTCTCTGTTTTCCTTCCTCCCCATCAACATGCGACTGTGGTATTTTGGGGGACTCAAAGATCCCACTGTTGGCAAGGAGCGACGTTCAGAGGAGGAGCAGCTCCCAGTTTCTCCAAGCTGTGTGTGGTGTTCGTCTAGATCTGAAAGTTGTTAAGCGAGAGAGACTGAGGGAATGAGCAGAGCACGGGTCAACACTGAAAATCGAGGAGCTTCTTGCGTCTTTCCAGTAGGTAGGGGGCACTTTACATCTCAAATGCATAGTTATGGACGGATCCCGGGTGAAAGTACTGCATTTTGTGTTTATGGTTATGAATATGTTGATTGTGTGAATCATATAATGATAACTTTCGAATACCGGGTGTGTGTGTGCGTTAGCTGAGTCACGTAAGGTTATATCCTTCTCTGTGCATTAGATGTGTGTTAGTAAACATGTGAATGTATGAAAATGTACTGGATCTGTGTTGGCTGAGTGCATGCGTTAAGAGTTTGTTATGTTGAGTCCCGTGTGTAGTTTAACACTTAACAGCATGTGGTATATGTTATTGATATTGCTAATATCGAGTGTATATTGTGGGACTGTTGCTTGATTCCTGTGTAGATTTTTATATTAGAAAGCATGAAACCGTGTTGTTGCGAATAATGGTATGATTACCGAGTTCTTGTATTGAGAAGCCGAGGGTAAATCCCTGATTGATATCTTATGATTATATGTATGTAAATGCTGGGATGAATCTGATGGGATTTCATAATGAATACATGAGATGCATGTGTTATGTGGTTTTATCGAGTAAAATGCCACTGTTGTGCTAATGAATATGTATGGAAAAATAATAAAAGACCTTGGGTTAGACTCAAGGCAATACCGAGTGAAACACTCATGTACTAGCGTTGGACGCTTGGTGAAAGTCCTTGGGTTGGACTCAAGGCAAGCTTACCAAGTTGGACTCGGGGCTGCCTGTAACACTCCCGTTATCGCTTGGAGCGATTGTGTTACGTGTAAGGGCAAACGGTTTGGTACCAGTAAAACGGCCGGATCAGCTTGGAGCTGAGAAAAAGGCTTGGAGCCTATGTTGCAACATAAAAATTAATAAAAAACTGATCGGATCTGACTGAAATTAATGTATGCACACTTATACTGTTGATGAGCTTAATGTGGTTATATGCGTATGTATGGGGAATATCAATATGAGCAATATGGCTGTGTACTACTGATTAATATGGCTGTGTGTTATTTGAATAAATTCCAATTAAATGATACTGTGTGTGGATATATCAAATGACAGTGCATGTGATAGATTGATTGAGAGATAATGTTGTGTAGTGGAAAGCTAGAGGATTTTCCGAGTCATTACTGTCATTTTATATGTAAAAGCTCACCCCTATTATTGCCATATTTCAGTGGATGTTGCTCGGAATGAGGAATGATGGGAGAGCACCAATTGCTGGGAAGTGCATTGTACAGTGGAAGTGTACATGTATATATATATTGTATAGATGGTTTTTGTATAGCCTTGGCCGGCTCTTAGTTTAACGTTCTATTTTTAATGTGTAGGATTTGAACTCTCTCGGTATTGAGAGTAAAACTAAACATATTTCAATATATATATAATGCTATGTGTTTTATCTTGTTCAGTGGGTAATAATGTGGGTGAATGTCTAAGTTGTGTACATCTATATTCTACCAAATGAATAATGCTTGCGTGATTCCGAGTAAGGGAGAGCTAAGGTAAATCCGAGTAAGGTGAGATAAGAGACCCTCTTCCGAATGAAGAAGGGTTGGGCTAATTTCGAGTGAGTTATGCTCATTAAAGGACTATTTCCCTAGAAGGATCAATCGAAGGGTGTTATGTGAGAAATCCCTTTAATAAGCCTATTCCGTGTGGATAAGGCCATGATATCCCGAGTGAGTGAAGTCATGTAATTTCGAGTGGGAATTGACTTAAAAACTTCCCGAGTAAGAACTTATTAGAAATTCCCCGAGTGGAAAGGAGCTAGAGTATTTCCGAGTGAATGAAGCCTTAAAATCCTTAGGCGAGACTTGGCTTAGTAAGAAGTTCTCGGAGTGAAAAAGATTACATATACTGAGTGAAAACTGTGTGAAACACATCCGAGTGAGATTCGACCGAGGAAAATACTCCGAGTAATGAAGAGTTAGAGATTCCGAGTGAAATAGCCGAGGGAATCATTTCCCGAGTGGAGATCCAAACGTTCCGAGCGAATTACGAATATGACCTTTCAGGAATAAAATAAGGATCTGGCTGAGAGTTCACCAAGTGAAGCATATACGTGGGGACCGTTCCCGAGTGAATATGGTCCCGATCCCGAGTGAAAGAAATATACCGAGTAAAGGTTCGCTCCAACGTGTGAAGCTCACTCAAGCTACTTTTGCTGCCTCACGCTTATTCGAAGCTGAGTCATACCCAAGTGTGGATTCCTGACTCGGTCTTCTCTTCTTCTTTGATCGGTTTCCACTTTCCCTTGACCCATTTATTTTATCTTGTCCCGACAGCCTTATGAACGTGTGGAACCATTCGGATTTTGGAAAAAAAAATTCCCTTTCTCGGGTTTTATTTTAATTAAACCGGGATGTTTCAATGATAAAATTAAATATATAATATACCCTTATGTGAGAGGGTGAGATATCCTTGCGAGGTTGATTGACATATGCATTATTGCATTTTGCATTCATGGCATGGCATAACATTGATATTATGTGGTTGCGATCACAATGATGAAAGATCCTGCGGGATTCTGTGAAGGGAGTACCCCTTACAAGGCGGGAAACCAACGTGATGATGATATGGTATTGAGCCAGTGGTTACGATTACCTGGTTGTGGAAAGTGAAAGGCCCTACGAGGACCATTGTATGATGATAAGCCAGTGGTTGCGATCACTTGGTATTTGAAATGAAAAAGGGCTTGCAAGTTCCTATGGTGCCCGTGGTTGCGATCACGAGGCGGGAGTACCCCTTACGAGGTGGGAAACCATTATGAATTGTTGAACGTGGTTGCGATCACGAGAAAGCACCTTGCGAGGCTGCTAGAGGGAGTACCCCTTGCGAGGTGGGAAACCCATGTGAATGAATGATATGGTGGTTGCGATCACCTGATGAAATGAAATGGATCCATTGCATATGCATTAAACAATTGACATATGCATTAGCCATAAGACCATGGCATTTGAGATGGGATGACCACGAGTGATGAAAGACCCCCTGCGAGGAGGAATGGAATAAAGATTTAACAAGATGATGATAATGATTGTGAATGCCCTTGTTGATAAGTGGCAATGTGATTGTGTATGTGCTTGTGCTTGCTTATGTTGTGAAATACGTTTCATGAGGGTTGTATACATATTATATCAATGTGATGATGATTGAATGATGAATTAATGATTTTATAGCAAAGCACACATGATGATTGTATGCATGTACATATAATCACAATATATTTATATTCGTCATTTTGAATGTATAACTCACTCTCCCATGTGGTCTCCTTTTTAGCATTGTGATGCAGGGTTATCATGGGTTAAGATGAGACTTTGAATTGAAGTTTTGGCAAAGGTAAATAGTGGTAATGGAAGTGCCTTAGGCGGCATCATTTATGAGTTCTTATGTAATGAATAAATTATTTATGATGATATAGATGATTTAGCGAATTTACTCATGTATAAAATAATCCTTCATATTTAGGAATGGTGAATATATATAAGTAGTATGTAAGAGATGATTTAATGTGTACTAGAAGGATTGAAATTGAATGATGTACATTGATGATAGTGATAGTTGGGAGAAGATCCCTAGATGTATATGTATATATTTATAATTGTGTCTTAGGCAATGCATGTGTATGTTATGAGCGAATTAGACGGGCTTTATTCTATTAGGTCTATATCGGGTATTTGCATGCTTTGCCGAGCCTTTTCTCATATCTTCATATATGGGACTAGGCGTTTTCCCGGTATACACATTTCTCTTCCACTGTAAACTCTACTATATTTTTATATCGTTATGGGCAATTTAGTTATCGATCCAGTTATATTTTATTAAATCGTACGCTTCGATTTTCTATGATTCGGGTCTTGATGTAATCGTCGGGGTGTTTAGAAATACTTTAAACATTTACCCGTATTTTTATTAATTATTATCTTGATTACATCGAGATCCGAGTCTGGAGATCCGGGGTGTTATAGAAGGCATGGTAATGGTCGTGGTAATGGCAATGGTGCTCATGATGGAAATGGAAATGGTGGGAATCCCTAACCAACTGCTGGAAGGGTATTTGCTGTGACCGGTGAGGAAGCAGCGCAAGCCAATAATCTAGTTGAAAGTAAATGTGAAATTCTCGGTAATTCTGTTCATGTTATTTACGATTCGGGTGCTACTCATTCTTTCATATCCGAGGATTGTGTGTGGCAGTTGAGATTGTCGGTGAACTTAATGAAGAATGCACTTGTAGTTTCTACTCCAACTAGTACTTGTCTTAGATCGGTTGCCCGATGCGACAATGTCGACATGCTCCTTGAGGGGAGATGATTTACGACTTCTTTTATATGCTTGCCAATGAGGGGTTTGGAAATTATTCTTGGCATGGATTGGCTTTCCGCCAATAAAGTCTTGGTTGACTGTCAACAATGGACTGTCATCTTCCCTTCTTTAGATGTGGGGAAATTCGATGTGCAAGGTATAGCTCAATTTTGCATACTATTATCTCTTACCGATGGGACTAATGGTCCTGATCCATTAAATATTCCTGTGGTGTCAGAATTCCTTAATGTATTTCAGGAAGAAGTACCCAATTTACCACCTCCACGGGAGGTCGAATTTTCTATTGATCTCATTCCCGGTGCGGAACCCATTTCTATTGCTGCTTATAGGATGTCTCCTATGGAGTTAGATGAACTTAAGAAGCAAGTTGAGGAGTTACTTGACAAAGAGTTTGTTGGACCCAGTGTATCACCCAGGGGAGCTCCTGTATTATTGGTAAAGAAGAAGGATGGAACCATGCGGTTATGTGTTGATTATCGTCAACTAAATAAGATGACAATAAAGAATCGATATCCATTGCCTTGTATTGATGATTTATTAGATCAACTGAGAGGCGATGTAGTGTTTTCAAAGGTTGACTTGCATTCTGGGTACCATCAAATTCGAGTAAAGACCGAGGACATTCCGAAAACTGCTTTTCGGACGCGATATGGCCATTTTGAATACGTTGTGATGCCATTCGGAATGACTAATGCTCCATCGGTGTTCATGGATTATATGAACCGCATCTTTCATGAATACATTGATCGCTTGGTTGTGGTATTCATTGATGATATCTTGGTGTATTCCAAGAGCCATGAGGAACATAACATGAGGAACATTTGGAACTTGTGTTAAACATTCTTAGAGAAAATCAGTTGTACGGTAAGCTCTTTAAATGTAAATTTTGGTTGGCGAGCATCCAGTTTCTTGGACATGTGATATCCGAAAAAGGGTTTCTGTCGATCCTTCTAAAGTTGAGGCCGTTATAGCATGGCCTAGACCTACATCGGTTACTGAGATTCGAAGTTTTCTTGGTCTTACTGGTTATTACTAGAGATTCATTGAAGGATTTTCTCGCCTAGCTAGACCTTCGACAATTTTGACTAGAAAGAACCAACCTTTTGTGTAGAATATCGAATATGAGAAATGTTTTGAAGAGTTAAAAATGAGACTCACTTCTGCGCCTATTTTGGCATTGCCTGATTTACAAGATTCTTTGTGGTATATTGTGATGCTTCCAAGCATGGTCTTGGATGTGTTTTGATGCAGAAGGAACGTGTTATAGCTTATGCTTCACGCCAATTGAGACCTCATGAAGTTAACTACCCGACTCATGACTTGGAGTTGGCGGCGGTTGTGTTCGCCTTGAAGATTTGGCGTCATTATCTCTATTGGTCGAGGTTCATGGTCTTTAGTGATCATAAAAACTTGAAATACCCTTTTGATAAGAAGGAATTGAATATGCGCCAAAGAAGATGGATGGAATTCCTGAAGGACTATGATTTTAAATTGAAGTATCATCCGAGAAAGGATAATGTAGTTAGGGATTCCCTTAGTCGGAAGTCATTGCATATGTCGGCCATGATGGTCAAGGAATTCGAATTGATCGGGGAATTTCAGAATTTGAATGTTGGGACCGAAATTCAATCTTCCAAGAAGATGTGCTTTGCTACACTAAAGATATGCAATGAGTTTTTAGAACTTGTGAGGAAGAAACAAGCGGACGATGATTACTTAAATGAGATAAGAAGATCTCAAAATAATGGGAAAAATCTATTCCTTGTTGAGGGTGTTGATGGCTTATGGCGTGTAAAAGGTCGTGTGTACGTGCCTTCATTTGGAGATTTGAGACATATGGTGCTTGAGGAGGTACACAAAATCATTTTTAGCATTCACCTTGGTGCGACAAAGATGTATCAGGATGTGAAGAAAAATTGTTAGTGGCGCGGAATGAAACGTGACATTGCTAATTTTGTGGCTTCGTGTCTTATATGTCAGAAGGCAAAGGTAGAGCATCAGAGACCTTCTGGTACTTTAAGACTACTTGATATCCCTGTGTGGAAGTGGGATGCTATTGCTATGGATGTTGTGCCTTGTTTACCTAGGATAAGGTCCAATTGTAATGGAATTTGGGTGATTGTGGATCGCTTAACGAAGAGCGTGTATTTTCTACCGATCAACATGAAGAGTTCTTTACAGAATTTGGCACAACTATACATTCAAGAAATTATGAGGTTGCATGGTGTGCCATCAAGCATTGTTTCTGATAGAGATCCCTGATTTACTTCCCGATTTTGGGGAAGCTTACAGGAGGCAATGGGTTCTAAATTGAAGCTAAGCTCAGCGTACCATCCTCAGACTAATGAACAATCTGATAGGACTATTCAGAGTCTTGAGGACTTATTACATGCTTGTGTTTTGGAGCATGGTGGTTTATGGGAGAAATATTTTCCTATGATCGAATTTACCTATAATAACAGCTTTCATTCTAGTATTGGTATGGCACCATATGAAGCGTTGTATGGAAGGAAGTTGTGGCGCCCTAAATCCACTATTCAATATTATAGTTATCTACTTCTAATTAATAAAAAGTAGGGAATTTTTTTTTTCACGCTTATTTTGTCACTTAAGTAAGGCATACCACAATTCAAGACTTATAATAACCATCCTAGACCTAATTAGAAACCAACCCATATGTGAAGATATGAGAAGGTGAAAGTTACACAAGTACCTAATTAAACACATCAATGTATATATATAAGATTATCATGTACCAATTCCTCTAATTCTCATATTGGTTATTAATCCTTCAAGTTCAAGATACCTACCCATAGTCACACACATTCGAGCCTAGTAATCCATAATCATGAACACCCACATCAAAGTTTTTCCAAGAGTCTAATTAGGTGACAATACCATCCATACATACTAATAAATCATCAATCTTTACTCCTTATCAACTATGCCTCCTAATATACTCATAACTAAGAGGTATACATCATATTATCTCATCCTATATACCTTGTACCAATTGTATGATAAAAATTCAGCATTTACACTAACATGAACAAAGCTTCATAAATTCACTCCATAACTACATCTATGCAACATACACCATGTTGTGACATAATATCAAATTTCATGCATAATTCCACTTCCATGAAGATTCATGATCATTAACCACCAATATACCAATAAGTTCATAGTTCAATCTCTAAATTCAAATGTACAAACAATTAATCTATCTCATTTGGAGTTCCAAAAACTTAGGCATATACATCAATAGTCAAGCTATACAAAATAATGCCTATACACCATAAATTCTACCAAGAATTTAAATCATCATTTTCAAAAAGATTGTCGGCCAAGGAAAACAATGTACCCTCTTCACACCATGCCGCCCCTCCAAAGAGAGCACCACTCCTCCAATCCAACCTACATCACAAGGCTAAAATAGACAACATGGAGAGTGAGTATATTTTCTCAATGATGAGCAATTATAATGATAAGTCATGCACAGTGAAGCAATCATACATATTTTTCTTCAACATATCCAATCTCATTGGTACAACATATAGGCCATAATTTGACAATCAAATACATACATCATATATCATAATGCCAACTCATGCCAAAAGCCTTAAATATCATTCTCATGTCACCAACAATGATCATCACTACATTTATACAATAGCCAACAACACTATCATCAATACCCAATTCAACATACTCACGAGTCATAATCATTCTAGGCACTTAAATTCACATGCCATGTACTCACAAATAATGCATATGCTATCCAATAAGTAATGCACATGCAGTGAGACCAACTTATATGATTTCATTTTCTCATCATGTGCATATTCCACTCATGTGACTACAACCACGCATAGTTGTTTAATATTTAGAACCAACGCAAGGTTTCTTTTTCAAGATCAACACAAGATCAATAAAACATGTCACATGGTATACACTATGACCACGCATATTCGTTTATAAAATCAACCAATGCGAGGTTGTTATTCTCAAGATCAATGCAAGATCATTATTAATCGCACATGAGATATGTTATGCATGTCACAAGCTGCAAGAAGTGCACATGATGGTCTCAATATCTCACATAATCCTACTTCATTATCATATACAAGCCAAAAGGGCACATCAAAGTATATCACCACCACAATCATCAATTTATCACCAATGTCATTCAAGAGTCCTACTTTACACACTTATCACACATAACAACAATAGAATCAACCAAGGTCAATATGCAATTATACATCACACATACATACATTATCAACACTAAGGTCATGCATTTAGAAATAAACTCCTCTCTTACCTCAAGAGAAGTATTCCGATGGGTTTGATGATCCCGCTTCGCAAGTGTTTTCAAAACCTACATAATTAAGCATAAAGCTATATCAAGCACCATTCTACAATTAAGTTGGTGTAAATCACCATATATTTTTTTTCATAAGCTTATATTTAGGCATGTACAAAGTTACATTAAGTTCAAGTCACTTTCTCTTTGAAGTTTAGAATTAAAGTTGTCAATTCTACACTTTCCAAGGTCTCAAAGATCCATAATCATAGTTATAATTAGTCCAAGGTCCAATGTTTATTTATTAAGCTTCACAAAGCTTCTACTTAGCTTTCTAGTCCACCTTAATTATTTATGGTGTTCTAAATCCATAAAAAGTGACAATTCTATCATTACTAACAATTTATCTAATTGATTCTTTTACTTCTTAAATTGTCTAATTATGTTAGTAATGGTTTCTATGCTAAAACAAACCACCTTAAGTAGATTTTACACCTATCATTCACCTAAGACCTACAACATGTCCATTATCACCTATATGTCAAGCTTCTCCCTATAAACTAGTCACTTTTTCCCTACTAGTCTACCAATTAGATTTCATTACAAGTCTAATCCCTACATTTATCCTAATTGTCCATAATCTACCACTTCATGCTTCCTTCTCCTATTAAAGACCAAATTCACATTCTTTCAATCCTATTTTTTCCAACCACTAATAAATTCCACAACACCTCCACTAACTCACTTTTAGTCACATTTAGTATTTCTAAGGCCATAATCACTTTTATGTCCTAACTATGACCTAAGCTCTTTTTAATTCACCATTTTGCCAAGATTTCCAATCATACACATCCACACTTTTTAATTTCATTTAGCATCTTTTTTTTTCCTAATGTATTCCAATGAAACTCCATAAACTATAATCCATCAATCTCACTTTAGTAATCAAGTTCCTAATTTAATTTCTCTTCAATACTACACTTTTTCTTACTTAAATCATCTAACATCAATTCTAATTCTTAATCTATTTTTCCTATTGTTCCATTAGTACTTAAACAAGCCAAGACACTTAAATTCACATACAAGCCCTTTGACATTTCCATTTTATCCATAATGGCTCCTAACTTAACCAATTTTCCTATTCTTTAATCCAATATCTCCAATTCATTTCAATGCACTAATTTAGACTTCATAATCATTATGAACCATCCAAAATAATTTTAGGCTCTAATTTGTAATTTATGCATCAATCAAGTAAGTTACCAATTTTTAGTTTTGCACCTAATACCATCCAAAATCAATTCATTCATTCCAACAATAATTAATCTAATTCTAACAACCAATTTACATCAATGCCAAGCCACTAGGAAAATTATTCAAGCAACAACAATAACCCAATGGTCTCCTAACCTAAAGTTTAGGGTTCCACATGCATAATCTCAATTTTTTTTCAACAACAATCTCATATTCCATCATATATTATGCTACTAATTTAAAGTATATTGAGCCCAATACTTACCCCAATGGAATCCTAAATCCCTAATTTAAGAGGGCAAGATGAAGTGAGGCCAAGAGTTCCAAGTACCCAAAGCAACACCAAGCTTCACCAAAGTGTAATGGAAGCCTCTTGAACCTAGAATTTTTGCCAAATCCATGGAAGAACCAAGCATGAATTTTTGGTTTTGTCATGGGTGAAGGAGAAGAAGAATATGAATGGGAAAGAGGAAAGTAGAAAGGGAAAGATGAAGCTTAGGGGTTTAAGGCACCTTACCCTAGTCTTTCCTTCAAGAAGCATAAAAGAAACACCATGGATGACCACCCCTTTTTCACGCCCAAGGAGAAGGAGAAGAGAAGAGGATTTTCAATTTTTCCTCTGTAGATGGGGGTTGTCCAGCGTGCAGGTGAAGTGGGGAAGAGGAAAAGGTTTTTTGTCTTATGCGGGAAATGACCATATTGCCCTTCATTTAAACTTTTTTTGTCTCCAAGGCCCAAATTTTTGGTAAAATCTGATTTGGGCTTAAGGATTCAGATTTAGGACAGCCCATGATGCTCAAAACATGCAGCCCAAGGTGTATGGGAAAAATCGTTGCGCGTTTGGCTCAAAAACGAAGCGTTTTGGCCGCCCAGGGCCCCTTTTACGTCTAATTAATTACCTATAAATTTCTCTGGGTTTATTTTTGGGTTTAAAATATTTACTTGAGTGTTTTCTAATACTCAATAATTATTTTTGGGTTAGTGAATTTTTGGGGCCCAATTGAGGCCCGTTGACCGAATCAGTTATTTCCGACGTTAAACGACGCCGATAAATCCTGAATAATTTACAATAAATCACAGGAACACTCAAATTAATTTTAACTTATTGTTAGGACATAAATATTTATTCCTAATAACTATCTAACGTTTCCCGGACTGTTGGGCCCATCTCTGTATTCTGTTCGTACGTCGTTCGTCAATTAAACGACGGTAGTAATCGCCGTATTCGCTGTATTAACTCAAGGGGTCCATAATTAATTTTCTACATGTATAGGACATCAAATAATTATTTCCTATAGTTATACTATTTATTTGCTCCAATTAATTCATTTTACTCAAATTTCTAGGATGTTACAATTCACCCTTCCTAAAAGAAATTTCGTCCTCAAAATTCACATACCTGAAGTAATATCTCCGGGTACTGCTTCCTCATATCATCCTCGCGCTCCCACGTGATAGTGCTCATATCCCCATGTCTCCATGCCACTTGAACAAGTGGAATCAACTTGCTCTGTAATCTCTTGGTAAAATGTCCAACAATCTTAGCAGAGGCAGGAGGAATAGTTAGATCATCCCTGACCTCCACATCATCAATACCAAGTATATGAGAAGGGTCGTACACATATTTCCTCAACTAAGAGACATGGAACACATCATGTAGATTCGCCAAGTGAGGGGGCAAAGTGATGTGGTAAGCAACCTCGCCAATCCACTCCAGAACCTCATAGGGACTAATGAATCGAGGGCTCAGCTTTCTACTCTTCAAGGCTCTACCAACACCTTTGTCACGAGAAACCCGTAGGAACACATGATCGCCAACTTGAAACTCAAGTGGCTTCCTCCTCTTATCATAATAACTCTTCTGTCGGTCTTGAGCAATCTTTATCTTCTCTTGAATCATCCAGATTTGCTCAGTGGTCTCTTTAACAATCTCAGGCCCTAAGGCCAAATTCTCACAACCTCAAGCCAACACAAAGGGGTCCTACACCTCCTTCTATACAATGCCTTATATGGTTCCATGCCGATACTAGAATGGAAGCTATTGTTGTAGGTAAACTCAATCAAAGGCAAGTACTTCACCCATGAACCGCTATGCTCCAAAACACATGCACGCAATAAGTCCTCAAGACTCTGAATAGTCCTCTTAGATTGTCCATCCGTCTGAGGGTGATTAGCTGAACTCAACTTCAATCTAGAGCCCATGGCCTCATGTAGGCTTCCCCAAAATTAAGAAGTAAAGTGTGGGTCTCTATCAAAAATAATACTGGAGGGCACTCCATGCAACCGTACAATCTCTTTAATGTACAATTGTTCCAAATCCTCCAAGGAACTCTTCATGCTAATCGGTAGGAAATGCGCACTCTTCGTCAATCGGTCTACAATCACCTAAATTCTATCATAGTTAGGTCTTTCCCTTAGCAAACCGGACACAAAGTCCATAGCAATAGCATTCCACTTCCAAACTGGAATGTCAAGAGGCCTCAAGGTACCCAGAAGGTCTCTGATGCTCTACTTTCACCTTCTGACATATAAGACATGAAGCTACATAGTTAGCAATGTCCCGCTTCAATCCGGGCCACCAGAAATTCTTCTTCACATCTTGGTACATCTTAGTCGCACCAGGATGTATACGGAAGATGCTTTTGTGAGCCTCCTCAAGCACAGTACTTCTTCAATCACCAAAAGAAGGTACATATACTCGACCTTTCACACGCCATATGCCATCATTACCTTCTACAAGGAATAAGTTATTTCCACCTTCCTGAGATCTCCTCATCTCACTTAGATACTCATCATCCACCTGCTTCCTTTTCATAAGTTTAAGGAACTCATTACACACCTTCAAGGTAGCAAAGCACAACTTCTTTGCATATTCAATCTCGGTCCCAACATTCAAATTACGAAACTCCTCAATCAACTTAAGCTCTTTGACCATCATGGCTGACACATGTAAGGACTTCCTACAAAGAGTATCCGCAACCACATTAGCTTTTCCGGGATGATACTTCAACTCAAATTCATAGTCCTTCAAGAACTCCATCCATCTCCTTTAATGCATATTCAACTCCTTTTGATCAAAAAGGTATTTCAAGCTTTTGTGATCACTAAAGACCACAAACCTCGAACCATACAGATAATGGCGCCAAATCTTCAAGGCAAACACAACCGCCGCCAACTCCAAGTCATGAGTGGGGTAATTAACTTCATATGGTCTCAACTGGCGTGAAGCATAGGCGATCACACGCTCCTTCTGCATCAAAACACATCCAAGACCATGCTTGGAAGTGTCATGATACACCATAAAGTCTTCCTACAAATCAGGCAACGCTAGTATAGGTGCAGTAGTGAGTCTCGTCTTCAACTCTTTGAAACTCTTCTTCTCACACTCAATATTCCGCATAAATGGTTGGTTCTTTCTAGTCAACTTCGTCAAAGGCCTAGCAAGATGAGAGAATCCTTCAATAAACCTCTTATAGTATCCGGTAAGACCAAGGAAACTCCGAATCTCAGTAACAGTGGTAGGCCTAGACCATGCCATAACCGCCTCAACCTTAGTGGGATCAACCGAAACGCCTTCTGTAGATATCACATGCCCAAGAAATTAGACACTCTCCAGCCAAAATTCACATTTAGAGAGTTTAACATAAAGCTGTTTCTCCCTAAGTATGCCCAGCCCCAACTCAAGTGTTCTTCATGCTCTTTGTGGCTCTTGGAGTACACCAATATATCATCAATAAACACCACCACAAAACGATCAAGGTAATCATGGAAGATACAGTTCATGTAGTCCATGAACACAATTAGAGCATTGGTCACCCCAAACGGTATCACAACATACTCGTAGTGACCATACCGCATCCTAAAAGCGGTTTTCAGAATGTCTTCGGCCTTCACCCTAATTTGGTGGTAACCGAAACGTAAGTCAATTTTGGAGAACACTATAGCACCCCTCAACTGATCCAACAAGTCAGCTATGCGTGGCAGAGGGTACTTGTTCTTGATCGTCATTTTATTCAATTGACGGTAGTCAATACACAATTGTATCGTTGCATCCTTCTTCTTCACTAGCAATACAGGGGCTCCCTAAGGGGACACACTAGGTCGGATGAACTCTTTCTCAAGTAACTCTTCCACTTGCTTTTTCAATTCAGTTAACTCCATAGGAGGCATCCTATAAGGAGCCATAGAAGCTGGTTCCACACCTAGAATGAGATCAATAACAAACTCAACCTCACGCGGAGGTGGCAAACTGGGAACCTCATCGGAAAGACACCAAGGAATTCAGATACCACCGGAATGCTCAAGGGCTTGGAATGATTAGTTCCATCAGTAAGGGATAACAACATGCAAAGTTAGGATATACCTTGCATATCAAATTTGCTGACACTTAGAGAAGGAAAAATAATGGTTCTTTATTGATAATCAACCATAACTTTGTTGGCGGAAAGCCAATCTATGCCAAGGATGATCTCTAAGTCCCTCATAGGTAAACAAATAAGGGAGATGATGAATCTTCTCCCCTCAAGTAACATCTCAACATCATCACAATGTGTAACCGATCTAAGACAAGCACCAGTCGGAGTAGTGACCATAAGAGCATTTTTCATTATATTAACTAGAAATCTCAACCGTCGAACACACTCCTCAGACACAAAAGAGTGGGTAGCACCAGAATAATAAATAACATGCACTGTAGTACCAAGTATTTCACACTTACTTTCAATCAAATTACCAGCTTGGGCAACTTCCTCTCCGGTCACAGTAAAGATCCTTCCCGAAGTCTGAGTAGTGTTTCCTCCAATGCCACCACCGTATCTCCCACCAGTGTGGCCTCCACGACCACCAGTCCGTCCACCAGTGGCCCCATTACTGCGTCCACGACCACCAGTGTGGCCTCCACGATTCATAGGAGCAGGAGTAGTAGGATGTGCAGGAGTGTTGACTGGAACATTAGGTCTCCGTGCTAGTAGAGGGCATGCAGGTTAGATATGACCCACTTGGTCATAGTTAAAGCAAACAACACCATCTCAGTATACACAGTCCCTAGCATAGTGAGCTCCTCCATATTTAGTGCATCGTGGCCCATGAGCATTTGTATTGCCCCGACCACAAGTGTCACCAAAACAACCGCCCCTACCTCGGGCAATAGAAGAAGCACCTCTCTGAAACTGTCCTCTCCTAAAAGTATCCCGCCTCTTGAAGCTGGACGACTGACCCTTCAGCCTAGAGTCAAATCTAGAGATGTGTGATAGGGCATGCTCCTCATAGATACGACACTTGTTCATAAGCACCGTGAAGCTTCTGATCTCCTGGTGGCACATGGCCCTCTGAATGTCAGGATGTAGGCCATTTTCAAATTTCACACATTTAGAAGCTTTTGTCCCTTCTTGCTGGTATGGAGGGTAGAACTCACACAATTCCTCAAACTTGGAAGCATACTCTTCCATAGACAAGTTACCTTGCTTGAGCTCCATAAACTCAAGCTCCTTCTTACTCTTATAGCTCTCGGGCACATACTTCCTCGTTAGCTCAAACTTGAAATTCTTCCAAATCAAGGGAGTGGCAGCTGCTAGTATTCGGCTCTTGGTAAGTCTCCACCAAGTCTCAACCTCATCTCTCAACATGAACACAGTATACTCCACCTTCTGGAGCTCAGAATACTTGAAGTTATCAAAGATCCTCTCCACATCCCGGATCCAAAAACAAGCTTGTTCGGGTCTAAACCCGCCATGGAACTGTGAAGGCTTCCTCTTCAGAAATTTGTCAAGGCCAGAAGTACCTTGAGCTACTGGAGGGGCTTGCCCACCATTGCCCTGCCTCACACGGTCTTGCCTTTCAAGGATGTCAGCAAAACGGTTCAAGGCCCGAGCAATGGAATCATCCTGATCAGGGCGACGATAAGCCATCACAAACTCTCAAAATCTATATTCACAACATCAAGACCAACCAACATTAATGAGTTAGTCAACAAACATTCCCATAATCACATACTATAGTAACTTATCTCATGATCAAGCCTCAATTCCTTGCTATGCAACTTATCAAAAACAATAGGGTAATATCAATCCAAGGCATGCTTTCATATCACAATATCATGCACACATGCATACACATAATAATTCATCATTGAGAGGGGTTGGTGTGAAGGGAGCTTGGCCGGACCTGTAAAAATCAATCATTAATCGAAATTAACATACCGTAAGTGCAATTATATTGACAATCATCCAAATAAGGCATGTTATGCTCTGATACCACCCAATGTGGTGCCTTAAATCCACTATTCAATATTATAGTTATCTACTTCTAATTAATAAAAAGTATGAAATTTTTTTTTGCGCTTATTTTGTCACTTAAGTAAGGCAATACCACAATTCAAGACTTATAATAACCACCCTAGATCTAATTAGAAACCAACCCATATGTGAAAATATGAGAAGGTGAAAGTTAAACAAGTACCTAATTAAACACATCAATGTATATATATAAGATTATCATGCACCAATTCCTCTAATTCTCATATTGGTTATTAATCCTTCAAGTTCAAGATACCTACCCATAGTCACACACATTCGAGTCTAGTAAACTATAATCATGAACACCCACATCAAAGTTTTTCCAAGAGTCTAATTAGGTGACAATACCATCCATACATACTAATAAATCATCAATCTTTACTCCTTATCAACTATGCCTCCTAATATACTCATGACTAAGAGGTATACATCATATTATCTCATCCTATATACCTTGCACCAATTGTATGATAAAAATTCATCATTTACACTAACATGAACAAAGCTTCATAAATTCACTCCATAACTACATCTATGCAACATACACCATGTTGTGACATAATGTCAACTTTCATGCATAATTCCTCTTCCATGAAGATTCATGATCATCAACCACCAATATACCAATAAGTTTATAGTTCAATCTCTAAATTCAAATGTACTAACAATTAATCTAACAAACTCATTCGGAGTTCCAAAAACTTAGGCATATACATCAATAGTCAAGCTATACAAAATAATGCCTATACACCATAAATTTTAATTTAAATCATCATTTTCAAAAAGATTGCCGGCCAAGGCAAATAATGTACCCTCTTCACACCACGCCGCCCCTCCAAAGAGAGCACCACTCCTCCAATCCAACCTACATCACAAGGCTAAAATGGACAACATGGAGAGTGAGTATATTTTCTCAATGGTGAGCAATTATAATGATAAGTAATGCATAGTGAAGCAATCATACATATTTTCCTTCAACATATCCAATCTCATTGGTACAACATATATGCCATAATTTGACAATCAAATACATACATCATATATCATAATGCCAACTCATGCCAAAAGCCTTAAATATCATTCTCATGTCACCAACAATGATCATCACTATATTTATACAATAGCCAACAACACTAACATCAATACCTAATTCAAGATACTCACGAGTCATAATCATTCTAGGCACTCAAATTCACATGCCATGTACTGACAAATAATGCATATGCTATCTAATAAGTAATGCACATGTAGTGAGACCAACTTATATGATTTCATTTTCTCATGATGTGCATATTCCACTCATGTGACTACAACCATGCATAGTTGTTTAATATTTAGAACCAACGCAAGGTTTCTTTTTCAAGATCAACGCAAGATCAATAAAACATGTCACATGGTATACACTACGACCACGCATAGTCCTTTGTAAAATCAACCAATGCGAGGTTGTTATTCTCAAGATCAATGCAAGATCATTATTAATCGCACATGAGATATGTTATGCATGTCACAAGATGCAAGAAGTGCACATGATGGTCTCAATATCTCACATAATCCTACTTCATTATCATATACAAGCCAAAAGGGCATATCAAAGTATATCACCACCACAATCATCAATTTATCACCAATGTCATTCAAGAGTCCTACTTTACACACTTATCACACATAAAAACAATAGAATCAACCAAGGTCAATATGCAATTATACATCACACATACATACATTATCAACACTAAGGTCATGCATTTAGAAAATAAACTCCTCTCCTACCTCAAGAGAAGTATTCTGATGGGTTTGATGATCCCGCTTCGCAAGTGTTTTCAAAACCTACATAATTAAGCATAAAGTTATATCAAGCACCATTCTACAATTAAGTTGGTGTAAATCACCATATATTTTTTTTCATAAGCTTATATTTAGGCATGTACAAAGTTACATTAAGTTCAAGTCACTTTCTCTTTGAAGTTTAGAATTAAAGTTGTCAATTCTACACTTTCCAAGGTCTCAAAGATCCATAATCATAGTTATAATTAGTCCAAGGTCCAACGTTTATTTATTAAGCTTCATAAAGCTTCTACTTAGCTTTCTAGTCCACCTTAATTATTTATGGTGTTCTAAATCCCTAAAAAGTCACAATTCTATCATTACTAACAATTTATCTAATTGATTCTTTTACTTCTTAAATTGTCTAATTGTGTTAGTAATGGTTTCTATGCTAAAACAAACCACCTTAAGTAGATTTTACACCTATCATTCACCTAAGACCTACAACATGTCCATTATCACCTATATGTCAAGCTTCTCCCTATAAACTAGTCACTTTTTCCCTACTAGTCTACCAATTAGATTTCATTACAAGTCTAATCCCTACATTTATCCTAATTGTCCATAATCTACCACTTCATGCTTTCTTCTCCTATTAAAGACCAAATTCACATTCTTTCAATCCTATTTTTTCCAACCACTAATAAATTCCACAACACCTCCACTAACTCACTTTTAGTCACATTTAGTATTTCTAAGGCCATAATTACTTTTATGTCCTAACTATGACCTAAGCTCTTTTTAATTCACCATTATGCCAAGATGTCCAACCATACACATCCACACTTTTTAATTTCATTTAGCATCTTTTTTTTCTAATGTATTCCAATGAAACTCCATAAACTATAATCCATCAATCTCACTTTAGTAATCAAGTTCCTAATTTAATTTCTCTTCAATACTATACTTTTTCTTACTTAAATCATCTAACATCAATTCTAATTCTTAATCTATTTTTCCTATTGTTCCATTAGTACTCAAACAAGCCAAGACACTTAAATTCACACACAAGCCCTTTGACATTTCCATTTTATCCATAATGGCTCCTAACTTAACCAATTTTCCTATTCTTTAATCCAACATCTCCAATTCATTTCAATGCACTAATTTAGACTTCATAATCATTATGAACCTTCTAAAATAATTTTAGACTCTAATTTGTAATTTATGCATCAATCAAGTAAGTTACCAATTTCTAGTTTTGCACCTAATACCATCCAAAATCAATTCATTCATTCTAACAATAATTAATCTAATTCTAACAACCAATTTACATCAATGCCAAGCCACTAGGAAAATTATTCAAGCAACAACAATAACCCAATGGTCTCCTAACCTAAAGTTTAGGGTTCCACATGCATAATCTCATTTTTTTTTCAACAACAATCTCATATTCCATCATATATTATGCTACTAATTTAAAGTATATTAAGCCCAATACTTACCCTAATAGAATCCTAAATCCCTAATTTAAGAGGGCAAGATGAAGTGAGGCCAAGAGTTCCAAGTACCCAAAGCAACACCAAGCTTCACCAAAGTGTAATGGAAGCCTCTTGAACCTAGAATTTTTGCCAAATCCATGGAAGAACCAAGCATGAATTTTTGGTTTTGTCATGGGTAAAGGAGAAGAAGAATATGAATGGGAAAGAGGAAAGTAGAAAGGGAAAGATGAAGCTTAGGGGTTTAAGGCACCTTACCCTAGTCTTTCCTTCAAGAAGCATCAAAAAAACACCATGGATGACCACCTCTTTTTCACGCCCAAGGAGAAGGAGAAAAGAAGAGGATTTTCAATTTTTCCTCTGTAGATGGGGGTTGTCCAGCGTGCAGGTGAAGTGGGGAAGAGGAAAAGGTTTTTTGTCTTATGCGTAAAATGACCATATTGCCCTTTATTTAAATTTTTTGGCCCAACGCCCAAATTTTTGGCAAAATCTGATTTGGCTTAAGGATTCAGATTTAGGACAGCCCATGATGCTCAAAACATGCAGCCCAAGGTGTACGGGAAAAATCGTTGCGTGTTTGGCTCAAAAACGAAGTGTTTTGGCCACCCGGGGCCCCTTTTACGTCTAATTAATTACCTATAAATTTTTCTGGGTTTATGTTTGGGTTAGTGAAATTTTGGGGCCCAATTGAGGCCCGTTGCCCGATTGAGTGTTTTCTAATACTTAATTAATTTTACTCAAATTTCTAGGATGTTACAAAAGTGCCGAACTCCTTTATGTTGGCTTGAGGTTAGTGAGAGTTTTGCCTTAGGGCCTGAGATTGTTGAAGAGACCACTGAACAAATTAAGATGATCTGAGAGAAGATGAAAATCGCTCAGGACCAATAGAAGAGCTATTATGACAAGAGGAGAAAGCCACTTGAATTTCAAGTTGACAATCATGTGTTTTTACGAGTTTCGCGTGATGAGGGTATTGGGAGAGCTTTGAAGAGTAGGAAATTAAGCCCTAAGTTCATCGGACCTTATGAGGTCTTAGAATGAATCAGAAATTTTGCTTATCGGATTACACTTCTTCCGCATCTTGCAAACCTGTATAATGTGTTCCATGTGTCGTAGTTGAGGAAGTATATTCACGATCCCTTGCACGTGATCCCTATTGATGATGTGGACGTGCGGGATGACTTGTCCATTCCTCCTGTTTCTATTCGTATCGTCGGGTACTCCATGAAGAGATTGCGAAACAAATTGGTACCTTTAGTGAAGGTGGCATGGAAACATGGAAATATAGAGACACTTACATGGGAGCGTGAAGATGATATTCGGGGAACGGTACCCTTACGTATTCGAATCTGGTATGTCAAATTTTAAGGATGAAATTTCTTTTAGGTGGGGTGGATTGTAACATCTCAATTTTTATATAAATATTCAATCAAGGGGAAATAAATGATAGCTATTTATATATGGAACGACTTATGCCCCCAAAATATAGAAATAAATTAATTTGAGTATAATATTATTTTTCATAAATTACTAAGCTTCATGAGCAAGGAATTATACTCGATTAAAATGTGGGTGTCAGACCCAATATCTCTGATTGAGATGCCGTTGGTCAGGGCTGTAGATAATATTATTGGGAACCTGAATATGTATTCGGATTAATTTTTAGATAAAGTATTGAGTCCAAACAGAGATCCTGTTTGTAGTAAAATGGTAAATTTTAAATGAAAGGGGTTAAAATTTAAGTGAAAACTCCTATTTTTCACTCCCCTTTCAATGGTTTCTTGACCTCATTAGGCAAGCACTTCACTCTTCTTTCTCTCATTTTCCCTCTCACTATTCTTCACCTTCTTCTTCTTCAAGAAACCTAAGAAAGCTTGATGTAACACCTTATTATTTGCAACTAATAATTCCAAAAATATGAGAAAATTTTTCACAAAACAGTCACGTAACATTTGATATAGAAGGGAGCAGGCAAGGGGGAAAACGAAGAGCATTCACGCGCATATAGCAACCTACAAAGAAGCTAAACTGGGGCCGGCTCAACGGGTTTATCGTAACACACCAGCACTAGGGCGGATTACACAACACCGTTTATTTACTTAGACGGGGTCTGACACCGTCCAGGCGGAGTATGGTAAAGCAGCAGCGGATAGAGGGAATTTCACAAGGAAGCTTTCCTTCGAGTAACACTGGTCAATCAATAGGAGGAAGTAGATAAGGGAAAGATGTTAATACATTCACATGCATGGCATTCGGTAGAAAGGCGGAGTTAGAATCATCCTACTTGGCTAGGCGGGGTATATTTATCTTGGGCGGACTATATTACCACATTCATTTACTCAGGCGATGTTCAATACCGCCCAGCGAGACGGAATAATATGACAACGGAGAAAGAAGGTACGTAAGCGGAATCTCGAGTTGATATCTACTTGCTTCAGTATAGCTCTACGCGTTGGGCGAACTGTCCTAGTTACCTGGGCGAGGTATGACACCGCCTAAACGAATCTGCACAACGCCTCTTCAACACAAATACAAGGTAATTTTTCTCAATCGGGTATGGACAAGGGTTCCCAGATAAATCCTCACACTCGCACTTCACTCAAAGAAGCGGGGAGTTACAGGGTACATATGCGGTAGTAGGTTGTGGAGAAAGGAGGAGTCTGAACCTATTCCGCCCAACTCAACTAATTATGGCAACGCCTGGGCGGACTCAACCATAACGCCCAAATCAGGGGTCAACACCGGGGTCTTATTCTAACAACTACCTCGCTCCAGTGCAAATCCTCACGCTTGGGCGCATTGCTCCCATACTTCGGGCGGGGTACGACTCCGCCCAATGTATCCGACATAAATTTTCCTAAGACAATTCTCGGTTCACTCTGATTTGGCTATAACCTGCTCAATCATACCGTCCCTGCGTTTCCATTAAAGCACAATTATGAAACAAGGTAGCACATAACATCATGCACACAAAACCATACATCCATATATATATAGGAGAGTATATGTCAATATTTACAACACAAAAATCAAACTTCTCCTTGTCCATAAAGTTCTATTCACCCCCAAAACAAAACATTAACATCCGGTATGAACCAGTCAGGGCTTAATCTAACAACGCCTTAATTAAACCTTCCAAATGCATCAGCACTCCGCCCAGCATTCCAGCTCTGCTTCTGATCCTCCTCACGAGAGACATTCACTGAAAATGGCCACTGCAGGGGTGAGCTTTTACATGTAAAATGATACTCACAGACTCAGTATCAGCGTCAGTACACGCTCCTGCTATCATTCAACCTTCCTTAAGTAACCAAGTTCATACAGTTCAAGCAACATTCATGACACACATAATACACAGAGTTTATTCCACATCCAAATATATATTCATGCATTCACGGTCATACACATATTCATACATAGATTTATACACCACCACAATCAGCCTTATTTCTATATGCATGCCTGCGGATCCGACTCGGGTAAAGACTCTCAGTTACGGTCCCCTTTTCTTCTGGCCCCTCGTCCCTCAGCTCTTACCAGGTGGCACCGGCCTCCCCACGGCGTCTCGAGACTCTCTTCTCTAGCTCCAACGGCTACCACGAGCACTATTGGGATCTAGCCAGGGTTGGTAACTGGAAGTCGTTTCCCTTGGGGTTCTTGACCTTCTATGGGTCACCCCACTCTCACTCATGCAACTAACACATTCATTAATACACATCATCGCGCCACAAACACCTTCGCCGTAGTCATTAAGCAAGAACGGATTTCCCACACTACTCGTAATCAATCAGTCAATCACACCAGCACATGTTACAATCGGTCATCAAACTAACAACATTGAGCAATCCAATTAAGAGCATGCACACACATATTTTTCATAGTGACAAGAAAATAGATCCATGCATATCATCCATCATTATCATCTACTAACAGGCTACACCATCGCCATGAAGATCACTATCAGAGTCTCAAATCATGCATCAGTTTTAATAATTATGAATACATGCACACATGCACAGCATCAGTTTTAATGATTATAAATACATGCACACACACCCACACTCAGCAGTACGTTCACCCGGTACCGTTCTTAGACCATGCATTCGACATGCAAGCGCCCCCTACCTTAGAAAAACCTCAGAAACCTTTCCGTTCTTGTCGTTGGGTCCGACGTCTTTCTCCTGGTTCGTTCGGTCTTCCTTGGCTTTGTCGTATCCTGCGCCTGATTCTGGGATGAAGTGTGGTCCGTTCTCCAGTACTGCAACCAAGATCTCCAGGAGCGAAGAGTAAGATAGAAGAAGAAGAAAGATGGAGACGAAGAGAGGAAGTAGAGGATGAAGTGACGGAGGAGGGAGTCTGAAGAAATAGCAAGTGCGTTTTTCCCCAAGGCTCACGTTTTATATATATATATATATATATGTGCATGCGCACAGTAAAAAAAAGAGTGGGATGGGAGAGTGCGTGTCCAGCAGTCACGTGCACTCCACCCCATCCCCTGGCCACCACCATTTTTATATTTTAATGGCTTAAACCTACCTAGTTAAATGCAATTAACAGTTATTTCTAGTTGAAATCAAGTCTTAATGGTTCATTCTTCATTCAGCATTTAATTTCAAAACTGGGATGTTACACTTGATGCCCTTTTCCCTTCTCCATTTTCGTTCTTCAAGGTGCAAGAAGGAGACCATGGAAGCTTGAAGTTCTTCCCTCTCTTCTCCTATTTTCGTGCTCTCTCCTACTCCTTCGTGTTTAAATGCATATAGGTGTTGAAGGAAACCATTGGGTGCATAAACCCTAAGGTAGGGTGAGAGGAATATGAATCTTTATGGGCAATGAATGGGGTACACGAAAATGTGAATTTGGAAGGTGATAAATCATGTGTGTTAATGATGTTTGATGAGTGTTTAATGAAACCCTAACCTTTGATTTTGGGGAAAATATGTAATGTAGATGGGATTGGCATTTATTGATGAAGGAAGAGTTATTAATGATGAGGTGTTACCATAAATGAGGATTTGTATTGTTGGTCGGGTGTGAAATTGGTATATGTGGATAACTTAACTATTTGGGTTGTTGCTTTTGGTAATAATGAATTTTTATCAAAGGGAAGGAATTCCCGAAGCCTAATTAGGCAAATGAATAAAGTTTGTAAATAATTACTACATGATGAAAATCATGTGTGTATATGCATATATATTGAAAATGATGATTGGATGAATAATTGATGTGGTCCTATAATTGATTAATGTAGTACTTGATAACACTTGTGAGGCGGGATCATCAAACCCGGAAGTCTACTTCTCTTGAGGTAGGAGAGGGGTGTATTTTCTAAATGTATGTTGCCTTGTATGTTGATAATGTATGTATTGATGCAATATTACATGTTTTTCCTTGAATGGATGTAGTACTTTATGTGTGATATGAAATAGAGATTGAACCTTGTGATGGTTAATTGTAAAATGGTACCTTGAAAAGGTTATGAGTTGTATAATGTGTGATGACATGTTATTGTTTCCATATGTGGCTTGATGAATATTTAAAATCCTTGGCTAGGATAACTCTTGAGTATTATGAATGACATGCCTTGGGAGAATGATATGTATGTTGGATTACATGTCACTAACATTGTGATTGAGTATGAGTTGTACCCTAGATGAAAGGGTGAGATAATCTTTACGAGGTTAAGGCATGCATAAGCATTGTTGTATACATAGCATGGCATGCATATCATGACATTTGAATATGGTTGCGATCATAAGGAAAAGTCTTATGGGACTAGTATGATGATATTGAAAAGTGGTTGCGATCACTTGATATTTGAAATATAAAGGGCTTGCACGTTCCTGTGATATTAAGTTGGTGGTTACGATCACCTGGTGTTTGAAATTGAAGGCCCTATAGGAACATTGAGAATGAATGCCCATGGTTATGATCACGAGGCAGGAGTACCCCATGCGTGGCAGGAAACCATTATGAATTATTGAACATGGTTGCGATCACGAGAAAGCACCTTGCGAGGCTACTAGAGGGAGTACCCCTTACAAGGCAGGAAACCAATGAGAATGAATGATTATGGTGGTTGCGATCACCTGACGAAATGAAATCGGATCTGTGCATATGCATCCTTAAACACTAGCATGTGCATTAGCCATAAAAGCATGGCATTGAGTGATACCCTATTGAGGAAGTTATGTGAGGTGTAGGTGGAATCCTCTTTTGGCCACTAAATATATTTGTGTTATTGGTTTGGTGTGGCCTTTATGAAATTTTATAAAATGACAATAAGTGTGATGGAATCATAAATGAATGATATAGTTAAATTGATATGTCCTTGATGAAGGATTTGTTATTCATGAATATGTGGATGAACATGTGTGTTCAATGAATTGGGTAATTTCATTGATCTTAGTGTCATTTGAACTCCTTTTTGGGACAAGATGTTAACTTGCATTCATATGTATATTATCATAAATTGTTGGATTTTTCATCATTGATAAAGTATATTCATTCTCCATGTGGTATATCTTTTAGCTCTTGTGTTGTAGGGCTTGCTATGGAGAGAAGTGTCTCTTTGTTGGAGGAAGAGTGTGAAGAAGGTTTATTTTGGGTAACGATGCCTTGGTCGGCATTAATTTTGAGTTTACATGGACATGTAGATGGATTTGTATATTCTTTTGAAATGTGTACATGTCAATCTTTTGTATAGTCATGAATTAACTTGAATGATTTGTGAGAATGATGAATAGATGATGATCAATCATGAACCATGACCCTGTTGAGTTTTCCATTCATGATTTATGCATAATGATTGAGTTAAAATTATATGTGTGATGATTGGCAAAGTGTTTGAGATTAAGAATGTTGAAAGTCAAGTGATTTTCATGCATAATTAGGGAACCAAATGGGTCAAAATAAGTTTTAAGGACTATAGATTGCATGTGATGATTCCAATAGCTTGAGTGTGTGATTTGTGACCTGTGTAAACTGGAATGGGTTGACTATGCCAAGAATGGACCCCGAAGTTGCCTCAAAATGCCTTGAAATGAGATAAACGCATTTATGTGCATATCACCCTCATTTCTTGGAATTTTCAAGCGTGACTAACGGCCACACGTCACAAATCATATATTATAACTTGTGTTAAAGATTGGTAGTGTTTCGAAATCATTTGCATATGTTTTGGTAGGTGGGAAGTTCACCCCTATGAAAATCTACATAATCTCTACACTCTGATAGGGTGTAATTCTTTTTTGAGAAAATCAATTATCTCAATCGATTACAGTCTCGTATGCAGCAATGTAATCGATTATGCTAGAGGTTGTAATCGATTATGAATTATCCAGAACCAATGTAATCGATTGGGTTCAGAGTTGTAATCGATTATAAACCAACCAGAAGCATGATAATCGATTATGGTCAATATGGTAATCGATTATGGACCCAACAGAAAAAATGTAATCGATTGTTATAAGAATGTAATTGATTAGATAAAAGGTTTGATGCATGGTACCACTTACAGGAGCTTGGTAATCAATTTTGCCTTCCTCTATAATCGATTATGACTCTGTAATCGATTAACTCCTGCTCTGTAATCAATTAGGGCAATTGATTAGCACATGAATTAATCGATTATATCAGTCGAAAATTGTAATGGTACTACTTGAGTATTTCTTATGCACTCCGATACCTACTCATATCTTCATATATGAGGTAAGTTATTAAAAAGGTCTGGGGAAGTCACGTAATATTTTATATCACGTTCCCTCTACTTATAAATGAATTTTAAATCATGAAAAATTTATCCCCCAATTTTAGGGGCGTCTCAATTCACAACACCTCTCCTCTTTGTTATCTCGTGGAAGACAACTATAAGGTGTTGTGAGCTCCCTTTGGCTCTAGTTCCAACCTATAATCAAATAACACTCAATTTCACACAATTTAGCAAACTAAGCCATAACCTCGATGATTTACTAACTTCTAATTACCCGAAAAACTCACGAACACTAAAATAATAATAAATTAAAGAAAAATGGTACTTTCATGAGTTTTGAATTACTGAACAAAAAGCTGAAATATAGAGGGTTGTGCTTTCCCTATAACCCTAAAATGCAAAAATACACCTACAAGCATAGAATGAAGGGAAATTGAGGTTGATCTAAGAAATTGAAAAGTAACCAATGGTTTATAGATTCATACTTAGGGAAAAAATAAGAATGAGGAAGCTTGCTTCTCCTAGAACCTTTGCATGTGGATGGGGAAGATGGAAGAGAAAAAGGTTCCTCTTTGACTTGGTTGAGTGGAAGAAGATGATGAGAGGATGGGGAAATGTGGGCATAGTTTTGGGTTAGGGGAAAAAGAGAAAAATAAGTGTAGTGGTAAAGAGAGAGTGAGTATGTGATGGGGAGTGAGAATGGCATAAAATAAGATAGTGGAAGGAGAAAATGGTGGAGTCGTAAGGAGAGTGGCCATGGTTGTGGTGGTGGAAGGAGGAAGAAGTAGTGTGGGTGATGAAGGAGGGAAAGTATGAGTGGTGAAGGAAAAGTGAGAGTGGGACAAAAATATGGGTGAGAATTAGTGGAAAGTGAGGTTGTGAAGGTATAAAAGAAAAGAGAGATTTTTAGGCTTTTAGTAAAATTAGGATAGGTAACTGGTACCTTTAGGATATAATTGACTTCACAAAAAGGTCGAAGTATATCCTTCTAACTAGAATCAAACACTTTATTTTTTCCTATTAAATTTAAAATAAATAGAAGAACTAAATTATACCCTTAAATTATTCGAGATTAAACCAAACATACAAATATATTAAATTTCTAAGAAAGGATGTTACACCATTTTGTAATTTTTTAAAAAAAATCTTTAAAGATGGTTTCAAATGTGAAAAAACAAATGTTCTGTCTAAAAAAAATCAATACACATACATATGACACTTCACAATAGTAGTTAACCAAACATAAATAAGGTGCATTTTATGATGGACCAAGCATAATGGTCTATTCATAGTAAAAGATTCTATAGGCTTTTTACACAGGACATATTACATCGGTTCCGTAACAAACAAATGTAAAAAAGGTAGAGGTGACAATTTTGTAATTATCTACTCATTTTTTACATTGGTCAGTCGTTCAAGAGAACTGGTGTAAAAATGTTATTTTACATTAGGTGTAGAAAAAGCAATATCAAAGAAAGCATGGTGGCAGCCTTATAAATATTTACACATTTTTTACACCAGTTTTGTATTAGAACTAGTGTAACAAATAATTTTGCACCGGACATGAATTTTAATAAGTGTAAAAAGTATATTTTTATACTAATTACAAAATTTTTTACAGCTATTATATCTATACCGTGTAAAAAATTGGTATAAAAAACAAAAAAAAATTTACTATAAAAAATATATAAAAAAACATATTATAAAAGAAGCTGAACAAAAATGATCCAAAACATCTTTTGGTCCACCATGAAACCACCACATAAATAAAACTTAATATATACATCAACAAGTGACCAAATTAGTGAAGTTCACAAATTATCGACATCAATCACTCACTTAATATCATGTTCACAATTCACTTCACGTGATATTAATATACTGAATATAAATCAAGTGACCAAATTAGTCACAATGTCTGTAACTTAAAATACTGCAACTTAAAACTATCAGAAGCAGCTTAAAATTAAATCAGTAAATCACCTAAACCTCTGCACACAATAAATATATCTATATCTAACATAAAAGACACTTGATAGAAAGTGGAATCTAACAGGTGTCAACCTGTGGTTCATCCTTATTCCCTCCAAAAACCTTCTCCTCTAATTTTATTTTTTATAAATTTTTTATTTCACTTAACACTCAACATTTTAAGCGCCCATTCACTTTATTGCACCTTTTCCTTTGTCTCACATATGCGTCTCTTCATACTCCTTTCTCCCACCTTCATTCACAATAGAAGCTTGGTTCCATTTCGCGGTCTTTTTTTTGCACAAGAAGCTGAACGTTTGACAACCTTTCAATTTAATCTGTCTTTTTAAAAGTGTAACTTTTTGAATCCCTTTGCGTTACATTTTCTTCGTATTCCATCCAAACCTTTCATAAACCATCTTTTAAAACCAAAGTCCTCTGTAATAGTTTTGGTCTGTTCCTTGAATCCGTGGGTATGGTTACGCACTGTTAAGAAAGTGTCACCTTCTATCAAACCCTCTCCCTCAACTGTTGTATTGAGTTTTTAGATGATGAGGGGGGGGAAGCTTCTACTGTTCATGATGTTTCAGCAAAAAAAGGTTTTTTTTCTTAATTTCTATTTCAGTGTTCCTTGAATCTGTGGGTGTGGTTACGCACTATCAAGAAAGTGTTGCCTTCTGTCAAACCGTGTCCCTCAATGGTTGTGTTGAATTTTTAGATGACAGAGGGGAAAGCTTCTACTTTTGATGATGTTTCACCCAAAAAGGTTTGGTTTTTTCCTTTAATTCTTTTTGCATGTTTCTTTAAACCTTCGTCGTCTACGATGGTCATGTTTTTTCCCATTATTTAAGGGGGGTCCATTTGTTGATGTTGCTTCATCCATCACAATATGTTTTCGTAAACCATGTTTTAAAACCAAAGTCCTTTGGAATAATTTTGGTCTGTTCCTTGACTGTGTGGGTATACACACTGTGAAGAAACTGTCACCTTCTATCAGACCCTCTCCCTCAACGGTTGTATTGAATTTTTAGATGACGGAGGGGAAAGCTTCTACTATTCATAATGTTTCAGCAAAAAAGGTTTGTTTTTTTTTTCTTAATTTCTGTTTCCGTGTTTCTTTAAACGTTGGTCGTCTACGATAGTGATGGTTTTTCCCATGATTTAGGGGGAAGGTCCATTTGATGATGTTGTTTCACCCAACACGGTATGTTTCTTTTCTTTAATCCTGTTTCGATGTTTTCACTGACAAAAAATAATCTCTATTTAACTTAAGATTCCTCTAAACTAAATGGATTTATATATGTGTTATTCCTCTTTTCAAATGAGTTAGCATTTTACTTTTAAATTCAAAATTATAAACCAAACATTATTCTAAATTGTAGATACCTTATTGGCAAGTTTAATTGTCTCGGACCATGATTTACCACGTTCTAAAAGTTACATGCTATTATAAGTACTATTTGTATAGCTATAGATACCTTATTGGCGAGTTTATCAACCTCTTACTTTATTTCATTCAGTGATTTTGAAGTTTTCTCCTTCTTGGGTATATACGTGTTATTCCTCTTTTCAAATGAGTTAGCATTTTAGGAGTAGTATTTGTATAGCTATAGATAACTTATTAGAGAGTTTATCAACCTCTTGCTTTATTTCATTAAATGATTTTGAAGTCTTCTCCTTCTTGAGTTATATATGTGTTATTCCTATTTTCAAATGAGTTAGAATTTTATGAGTAGTATTTGTATAGCTATAGATACCTTATTGGAGAGTTTATCAACCTACCCAATTTCATTGAATAACAAATTTAAAATCATGTGTGCAAATTTTAGTGTGTTTGGTTATAATATGCCAAAACTAAATTTAGATTGACTTGATTTTGTCAAATTGAATTTGTGTACAATTAATTTCAAAGTAACATGATTTTTGTCTAGATAGTACATACCAGATAAGTGATTTAGATGTGCTTTATAAAACTACTTTTGAGATAGATAATTACCAAATCTGTAAAAACTGGTTCAATAATTAAAGACAACAATGTATGGCAAAAATAGGTCCCTCTATACTAATTGGACACAAACTCAATTGGTTAAAATAATCCAAACCTGTGAAAGACAAAAATGTATTTATTTTCTTTTTGTTAGGCTTCAGTTATTAATTTGTTTTCATGGTTTCATTGAGTTGTGGTTTCCGGATACTATCATAAATGCATTTTATTTTATTGGTTTTTCAGAAACAAGAAATGGAATCTCTATCTCTTGACGGTGCTTCAGTTGATAAGGTATTTATTATTTTCTTCACATAGTATTGGGTTTCAATTGAAAATGTTTTCCTTTTATAATATATGTGTTGGTTCTTAGATTAAGTGGATTCGATGATTTGGTATTTGTTCTTTTCTATATTCTTAATTGTTTGAAAAAAAAATTGAATCATGCTTCTTAGATTGACTTGATTTTGTCAAATTGAATTTGTGTAGAATTAATTACAAAGTAACATGATTTTTGTCTAGATAGTACATATCAGATAAGTGATTTGGATGTGCTTTATAAAACTACTTTTGAGATAGATAATTATTAAATCTGTAAAAACTGGTTCAATGATTAAAGACAATAATGTTTGGCAAAAACAGGTCCCTCTATACTAATATGGACAGAAACTCAATTGGTTAAAATAATCCAAACCTGTGAAAGACAAAAATGTATGCCATTGTTGTTTATTTTCTTTTTGTTAGGCTTCAGTTATTAATTTGTTTTCATTGTTTCATTGAGTTGTGGTTTACGGATACTATCATAAATGCATTTTATTTTATTGGTTTTTCAGAAACAAGAAATGGAATCTCCATCTCTTGCCGGTGCTTCAGTTGATAAGGTATTTATTATTTTCTTCATATAGTATTGGGTTTCAATTGAAAATGTTTTCATTTCATAATATATGTGTTGGTTCTTATATTAAGTGGATTCAATGATTTGGTATTCTTTCTTTTCTATATTCTTAATTGTTTGGAAAATAAAATTGAACCGTGCTTCTTAGATTATTTGAATTTTAATTAGATGATCAGTTGTGTGTTATATTGATAAGGTATGTATGTCTTGGGTATTATATAGTTGGTTTTTTTCTATATTTTTATATGGATTGGATGATCAACTATGGTTTTGGTTTTTCAGCTGTAGGATGGGAAAATAAAATTGGTTGCTGATGCTACACTTGATAAGGTATATATTATTTGTGTTTCTTTGACAAGGGAAATGGATTATTGGTTCTTATATTATTTGAAACCTATGATCAGGTGTGTATTATTGCTTCTTTTCTTTCCGGGTGGCTTTACTTATTAAATTTTATGGTTTTTCAAGTGCAACATAGGAAATCTTGATCTATTGGTGGTGCTTCACTTGATAAGGTATGTTTTAAGTCTATTTCTTTAATCATAACTATTGGCTGATCATTAGATTTTTTGCATTGGATGATCATCTATGTATTATTGTTTCTTTTCCTTTTGGGGTGACTTAGTATTTTATAATTTTTCACATGAATCAGGGGAAAGCTCCATCTCTTCATGATGCTTTAGCAAAGACGGTATGTTTTTTTCTTACTTTTTGTTTGATGTTATACCATTAAATTAAATTAAATTGTGTAAATGGTAAACCCTCAGGTGCAAGATGAGAAATCTCCATCTGTTGGTGCTGCCTTACAGGATAAGGTATGTATTATTTTCAGTTATTTGAAAAAATAGAATGGATTGGTGGTTGTTAGATTTTTTGGTTTCAATGATCATCTATGTATTATTGTTTCTTTTCTTTTTTGGTGACTTAGTATTTTGTTTTCGTTTTTTAATTTTTCACATGAATTAGGGGAAAGCTCCCTTTATTCATCATGCTTCAGCAAAGATGGTTTTTTTTCTTATTTTTTGTTTGATGTTATGCCATTAAATTAAATTGTGTAAATGGTAAACCCTTCAGGTGCAAGATGGGAAATCTCCATCTGTTGGTGCTGCCTTACTTAATAAGGTATGTATTATATTTCAGTTGTTTGAAAAAATAGAATGGATTGGTGGTTCTTAGATTTTTTGGTTTCAATGATCATGTATGTGTTATTGTTTCTTTTCTTTTTGGGTGACTTAGTATTTTGTTTTCGTTTTTTAATTTTTCACTTGAATCAGGGGAAAGCTCCATCTCTTCATCATGCTTCAGCAAAGATGGTATGTTCTTTTCTTATTTTCCATTTGATATTTTCCTGTAAAATTTATTTTCCTAGTGTTTCACCCTTGCTATCTGTCTTTTGCATGTCTTATATGAACTCAGCATAATTTCCCCCTTCAAAGAAAGCGGGTTAGTATATTATGATGAATTCCATTTCTCTTTTAAATGTTATAACATAAACTAAATTGAATTTAATCATGTAAATGGTTAACCCTGCTCAGTTCTGTTAACATGGCCAATTTGCTTTAAACCCTATGTTTTAAAATAAATAAATATATAGAAATTTATAGTTAACATGTTCAATTTGCTTTAGGGTCATTGTTCATGTGAGATCTGTAAGCTGGAACGCAAACGTCATCGTTATCAACCACCTGACCTTCAACAATCTAAACTTAAACAAACATTGGTAAGTTAATACAAACTCTATTTACAAATGTATTACATGTAGCTTTCATTAAGATAATAACAATGTGTGTTAATTCTAACAGGAAGATGGACCTAAAGATGCAGAGGTCATTGTTCTAGATGATTCTGATGATGAAGTATGTCCTACTTTTAGTCTTTGCTCCTGTACTTTATCTGTATTCAAATTCAGCTAATGTCTGTCATGTACTTTATGCATTTCATAATTTTAATATATTGTGTTTCATGCAATTTTGTTTTCATGATGTTATAAGTCTTTGAAAATGCTAATTTAAAAAAGTATTTCAAAGTTGTCCTTTAAAATACCAAGTATATGTGGTTTCATTTGTTATTTGAGTGGCTCCTATACGGTTGTGATAAATTGGTATTACGATTGGCCATGTTATTATTTTTGATTTTCCTGTTCAACTGAAGCTATTGACCCCTGTTTATGAAACAGAAACACATGGGACATAAAGATGCAGACGCCATACTTCTTCCTGATTCTGATGATGAAGTATATCTTACTTCTCTTTGTTTGTTACATACCTTTGTTTCCCATCTCATCAAATCTGTTTATTTATTTTGTTATTAGTTTTGATTTTGTTATTCCACTAATGTTGTTGACCCCTGTTTGTGAAGCAGAATCACATGGCAGCTAAAGATGCAAATGTCATACTTATTGGTGACTCTGATGATGAGGTTTGTCCTGCTTTTAGTCTTTCCTCCTCTATACCCTAAACCTTTTTCATGTCATAAAATCTGCTTATTTAATTGTTATTTTAAACAGCTTTCTACGATTGTCCATGCTTCTAAAAATGTTGTCTCTCGTAATAGACAGATTGACAACTTTTTATACTCTGCCACCAAAGTACTTACCAAATTTCAACGGGAAAATTTTTTGGTTCGTCATCTTAGCTCATCACCTTTTCATATTTTTTGTAACATGTTAGTGATGTTGTTGTTTGTTTTTTAGGATCTACCGTCAAGTTTAGTTCCCGTGATTTTCTCTCACAGGCCAACAAAAGTACTCGCCAAGATGGAAGGATTTAAAGACGTGTTGTCCTTTGAGGTTCGTTGGACCGGGCGAAGGCCTTGGGAAGTTCACCTTGGCTCTGGTTGGCTTCAGTTTTGTGCGAAGTACATGTTGAAAAATGGTGATAGGATTCAATTTGGGATGCCTTATGTTAGGGCTCCTATTCTTTATTTTAGGGTTGTTAATTGAGCATGTTGGTATCAAGAATTTTTGTCACAGTGTTCTATCTTATGTTAGTTTGCTTTGTTTGCACAGGACCAAAAAAACCAAGATTTCTGAAAATAAATAAATGGCAACTTTAGTTCTTTGTATGGTTTATAGTAACATTTTAAGTTGTGGTTCTTAATATAGTATCAACCTGTAATAGGTAACGCTAAAAAGGTATGTGAATATAGTTTGAATTTTCTAATATAGTATGAACCTGTTAATATAGTACGAACATATAATGTTCTATTTTATGTTAGTTTGCATTGTTTGCACAGGTGCAATAAAACTTTGATTTCTGGACAAAATTAAATGATAACTTCAATTGTTTGTATATGTCATACTAACATTTTAAGTTGTGGTTCTTAATATAGTATGAACCTGAAATTAACGTTAAAATGAAATTTAATAATAGTTCGAGCCTCTTAATACGTAACATTAACCTACTAATAGGATTAAACTTTGGTATGGGTCGGTGAAAGTCAACTTTGGTTGTTGTTGTCCAGCTTTAACATCAAAATCATACCTTCAAACTATTAAACATTGTGCATGATTAAATTTGTTTACTTAACGAATTCCCTTTGCATGACGTATACATTAAGCTAATTAGTCATTCAGATGTATGCATATCGCTGGTATGTTTATGAACATTCCCATCACGTTTATTATTCTATCATCCTTATATTAAGATTTTGTCAAATAATATTTACAAGTTCTTCCTTGCTTTGTAATGCAACAGAAACTGAGTTCGAGTAATATCAACTCTTATATATCAAATGCTTATTCGTACCATTTCAGCTACTCACCATAGGTTCTTTGTATAATGTAAACAAGTTCCAAGGTGATGCTTTTTCCATGTCCTCATTTAATTCACTGACAACTTACTTCTAGAAACGCATTCGTCACTTCCTTTATACCATTTGTTTTGTCCCCAGCTATTTTATAATCCATAGCCACTTATGACGCTACATCTTGGGAAATCAATCGTCACTTACTTTATAACATTTGATTTGTCCTCAACTGTTCTGTATTCTAAGCCAATCACTATTTTCAATGTTGCTGATGACAGTTGGCCAATAATACATCATTTAATCCACTCTCCTTTTAAACATGGTCGTATGAAATATCATTTGTCTTATACATATATATTATATTATATTATTCTATTCTATATTATATTATATTGTATTATAGTATTACATTACATTACATTTTTAATATTTTAAACATGCAGATTAAGATGGGGAAATATATATATATTTATATATATATATATATTATATTCTATATTATATTGTATTATAGTATTAGATTACATTATATGTAATTTTTTATATTTTATATCGACATACAGATTAAGCTAGGGAAAACATTTTAAAATAATTATTATAATGAAAATAAACAGTTTTTCCCTTTATGAATACAAGCGATTTTCGATAAGTGATAAATGATACTATGTAGTGCCCTTTAAAATTCCCCCTCATATTTTATATAAGGTTTTAAACTTACCAGTTTTTTTCACTTAGCTTCTTAACTTTTCTGAAGAACTCTTTGTTTTGTCTGCTACATTCTTCTGTTTGACTCCAATGGCTGTCGTCCCTGCACGTTATGACTTGGTCAAGGATGTTGATGCTGGATTTGATGATGAGATTTGGTGGTTGAAGGTTAGGATCCTACGCTTATGGAAAGTCCCCAATAAAAGATTCCCATCCCAGGATTCAGCTGTGGAGATGGTTGTCGTTGATGAGCGGGTCAGTACATAGTTTAATTATTTTTTTCCTGTCACCTAAAAATTCTATATTGTATATCTGATTATCTTATGTTTGGTTGTGTTTTTGTTCATTTTTTGTTCAAGTCTAACACGATACAGGTTTCTGTCAAGCCCATCCATACATATCTATTTGAGAGGGCATTGTATGAGGGAAATGTTTACATCTTCTCTAATTTTGTTATTGCTTTAAATGACCAAATGTACAAACCTACAACTCATGAGTTCAAGGTTTTCTTCAAAAGGGAGACTCAAGTAAGGTTGATAGAGGACTCAACTTCCCAAGAATGTATTTCACATTGTTGATTTTGTAGAAATTCTCAAAGAGCCACTTGAAAAAAACAAATTGGTTGGTAAATACATACATTTTTGTATCTTTGTGTTTTACTTTGGTTCTTGCTGATAATGTTTGTCTTAGGTTGTAGACATTGTTGGTATGGTTACCAGAAAAGGAGAGTTGGTTGAGTTTAAGAAAGGAGGGGTGACGTCTAACTACATTATCATTGAACTTGATAATCTGGAGTAAAACTTTTCATCCAAAGCTGTTGTCTGTATGTTTTTTGATTTTTTATTATGCATAAATAAATCCATTTATTTTTTTGTAATGTTTTTTAGGGGTTTGAAGCTGCGATGCACTTTATGGCAAGAATTTGCCAAAAAATTCATTTCTTTCTTATCCGATAAGTCCGATGAGAATTTTGTGCTTCTTCTACAATTCGCTATGATGAAGAAATGAAAGGGTGCGTCTTTCTAAAGTTTTATGTCTTTATATTTTTTTCTTTTACATTTTGTGTTTATGGTTGTTTTTAATTATTGATATAACATATTCTTATATATTTTTTTCTCAAACACGAACTATACTTCTAGATTATACATCAATGACCCCATTCCTGAGATCGAACTCTTCAGGGCTAGGTATGTCGTTAAGAAACATATTTTTTCTTCCTGAGTTAGTCATACTATTTTAAGGTATTCTAAAAACAAATGTTAGATAAATCAGCAACTGAATTACTCCATATTCAAAGTACATCATCGAATATTTTATTAGTTATATCTATGTTTTCTGTAGGATTCAGTCCAATGAGTATGTCTCTTCTCAGCAATTGACCCCATTATTCAGTTGGGCCTAAATACCTGCACACGATGACTTTCTGAAATTTACATCCTATAAATCCATAGAAGAGTTAAAAGAATTCAAACAGGTATGTCTTTTATATTTTTTATTATGATGTATGGCTTATGATATATAGATGCGTTTATGCAACGTGTGAATACAATTGACCAGTATGTAGGCTGTCATGTAATTGATTAAAAAAATTGTTCATAAAATCGTAAACAATATATATGCAAAAAACATAGTCTTTTCTCTCATGTATGTACTTAACATTGTATTAACAGCTTGTATATATAGATTTGTTATTGTATATTCAACTTGAGTTGATTTAAACGTCGTGTAATTGATTCGTCCCATGGTTCCTTCAATTAAACTTAATATATGTATAATTATTCCTCTTTTATGTCCTCTATATACTTAACATTATATTATTTATCTGGTCCATCTTTTCTTATGTGTGGGTAAATTTCCACTTTATAGAATGAAGTGTTTGTCAGTATTGGGATAGTCAAGCAGATTGAATCTGAGTATAGTTGGTGTTACAAAGGATGTATCAAGTGTGTCTATAGGGTTTAGGTTGATGGGGATATGTTTTATTACAAAAATTGTCGAACATATTTCTCATATTTTATTATGAGGTATGTACATGATTAAATTTTTATTTTCTGATTAATTTTCCTGATACTATTTTCTTAAAGTTGATAATTTAAACTAATGTCATTTTATTATTTTCTGATAAGGTATTGTATTCATCTAAGGGTAGTGGATGAATCAGATTCTGCATCATTTATCCTTTTTGATAAAGAGGCTGCCAAGTTCTTGGACATATCTGCTAAGGATCTCCACACTGCTTATTCTTCAAGGGTATCATTAAATTCTTTAGACATAGTTCTAAATTATAAAATGTTGTATCTTTAAACATTGTCTTTCATATGTAAAGGGTGGTGATAAAAACATGTATCTGGAAGAATTAGATGCTCTGAAGGATAAAAAGTTCATTTTCAAAGTTCAAGTGAAGATACAGGAGTTCATGGCTTTAGTTCCATACATAATCAACGTCATCAAGATATACGCTGAACCTGGATTGATTACTGAGTTTGAAAACAAATATAAGGTTTATGACGTATATTCAAATTGTTTTTAAAATTTTTGTTATTATATATACATAAAAAATTTAAAAGAAAAACTAATATAATTGTTTTCTATTTTTCAGTCTCATTTTCCTGTTGAAAATTCTGAAATCATAACTTCCATTAGAGAGTCAACGAATTATGTCAAGGTGTGCACTAATTTTTTGGTTATTACTATTATTGATGAACCCATCTGTTAGTTAAGGGTTTATTATCATTAAATTTAACTTGCCATATAATCTTTGTGTCTTTACATTTTTAATGAATAGGATAATCAAACAGTGTCATCTGATGCAGTTATTCCATTAGCCACTCAATCTTCTGATGCAGTTATTCCATTAGCCACTCAATATACTTCTGACATGCCAATTTCTATTGTCCCTTTGGATTCCATTGAGGTAGTGTTTCTAATCATGTTAATTCAAGATTTCACCACTAAATTTTAGATAATCATATATTTTTATGCCTCATTCAATACACAGGGAAATCAAGCAGATGCATTCATAGGAAATGATTCAACTCCTGTCATTGAAAATGTTTCTGTCGTGAAGGTAATCCTTGTGAACAAATTTTATTTCACATTTTTCAATTATAATATCCCTATTGTTAACTTAATAGTCATTATTATAACCTTAACCCTTGTTGTGGAAGTTGACATAAATGTTTTTGTAATATACAGTATTAACATAACATTAACGTGTGTCACTATTCATTTATATCATTGTTATCATAAATATGTTGTTCACAAAACTTTCTTTATTACTTTAATACATAGTTGAGAAAACTTTGTTTATTATTTTTAAACCTGGATTAAACTGCATATTTTTTTCAACCCCATGGAATTCATGTTGGTTTGGGAGATCAATCAATGTTTATGCCTGAGAAGTCCATAAGTGTTGACAATTGGATTAAAGAACGAAAGGGGAATTCCCAGGATGAGTTCAAACTTTCATCCAACAAAGCCAGGAAAATCATTAAGCAAGAACGCAATTGAAACATCAATGAAACTTGAATTTGTTTCGATTGTAATGTTTTGAATCAGTCACTTTTTATGTCCCCTTCATCGCATATTTAAGTTTTTAGGATTTTAAATCAAACTATGTTGAACAATGATTTCTTTCAACAGGTCATCTTTAATGGTTGGTATTGAATGGTCCTTAATTAAATTAATGGTTGATGTCATAGTTTTCTATTCATTGTCTATATATTTAATATTTGATGTTTCAACCTTTAAAATTATCGTTTCTGGATTTTGTATAATCTATTTAATTTTCTAAATTAGCCATCAAATTATGTTGACCAAATAATACTGAATCCTTTAAAAAAGGCATATAGGAATAAATGAGGTTGATTTATATAACCATCATATGCATGTTAATATTGATGTATGGTTTTAAAAGTAAGGGTTTTACATCTACTTAACAATAATTTTTTTCCAAACGCTGTCTCAGAGTATGTGTCCTAAAGTCATAAAAAAATACACTGTTAATAGTCAAATTTCTATGAATCATGTTCATAATAATCTTACATAAAATTCATCTCAGATTTTGCTGTAGTTTTTCAAATACACAATGATTGTTGCACCCTAATGTTGGTGTAGTTTTCTAAATAAATACATTCTCAGGAATTTTTATGTAAGAGTGTACGTTGTATTTAAATTTATGTTGATACATTCAATTGTAAACATAACTAATAAGTTTACAAGGGAATTGAAAAGCTTAACAAATGGAAACTATATAGATAAATTACAGAATGCATAAAGGATGATCAAAATTTTAGAATACAAACCACTTTATCTTTTCATTCAACTAATGACATGACAATAAAATAATAATAATGATAATATAACATTTTTGTTTGTTAAATTTATTTATTTTTAAATAAACCTAAACGGAACACCCTCTTTATCCCTTTCATGTACGAGTTTCATGTTTATGCTATTTAGCAAGTTATATCACTAACACATATTCAATATAATTAATTAGTTTAGGGTTTAGGGTTTAGGGTTTAGTAAACATAACTTAATAGTAAACAACTTAAAAGGATTTGAACCAACATAACTTTTAGCCAATTTAAAGACAATGAGTCATTCTGTGAATCACTAACACATATTCAATATAATTAATTAGTTCAATATTGTCAACCATATTTAACTATACTTAAATATTTAAAACCTTACCAAACAAATATCAAAACCTTAATTAACTAAATATCATTGAGAATATTCAAATAGTCAAATATATCTTTTAATAGCCAAAGCTAAAATTAAAAATCACGTATTCCATGCACATTGCTTGCTATCTGTCACGATCGTTTTCACATCCAAGTCCAGAATGAATATAAAAATAAATCTCAGGATAATTACAATTATCAAATTTATAGAAACTTGGTAGCATTACTAAAAAATTTAATAACAAAAAGAAAAATGCAGTGCTTAATACATGTAAACATGTCAGTTTATGGTTTCTTTTAGGTGTACTTTTAGGAGCAGTTTTAATTAATCGTTAATTGTCATTAGAATATTGAACTAAACTGCATAAAATTTTAGCAGTTTTCATAAAGAAACTTAAGAGTCATAATCACTACATAGCCAGATTCATTTTCGATATATGTAACAAAAATACCATCGGTTCATCCTTTTGGCACATATTCTCACAATTTTCATTCTCCATTCTTCCAGTACCAGCTTCTCAGCATCGTTATCCCAATCAAAGGTCCTTCTTTATTTATCCCGCTTAAGAACCTTTCATTTATTTAATTATCTGTTGATGCAGTTCAGATAGAAATACATCATCTTCCATGATTTTGTTTTATTATTCTGTTTTTAAGTGCAGTACAATTGACTATAAGAGTAGCTGAAATGTCTCATTCATGGACTGGATAAACAAGTTAGAAAAAAATTGCAAGGTTAAATAGACAAAACCAACAACGACAAAGAAGAAAAAAATATGGTATGTCTAATTCATTTTAATGGTAATTTTTTGTTAACATTTTCTTCTATATAATTTCATGGTTCCTTCAATGACACAAGAAGAAAGGAAATGTTACTGTGTATTTGAATCCTTTTTAAAGCCATCTTATATACAATGTAATCATGTTAAAACAGACAACAGGGAGCTTAATAATAAAGGACAACATGACGCACCAATACATTTGCCACAGGATCTCTCTTTGTCAAGTGTTGGTGTTGGACTAAAAGGTTAACATATAATGTTATGTTTCTTAGGCATTGGTCACTATCGTAAAATGATGCATATCTGATTAGTTAATTGTTATTATTGTAGGGAATGGAGATTTTACATTGTCCATTGCCTCAAATTCCAATTCCCCTTATCTGAATACCAACCCTTTATTAAACATAAGAAATGGTAAGATCTCCCCTTCAATTTTTTGTTGTTTCATATCTTACTTATCATTATTTCACATAAAAGTTTCTTCTATATTATTTCATTGGTTCTGCAATCATGGAAAATTTCTCTAACTGTTAAAGACCATTTTAACCAACCTAACAATTCAGAGCATCCGCATATGCATAAAATCTTATAACATGTTCTTGCAGATTTGGATCATTTTTTCACTAATCTTATATATAATGTCATGATTTTGAAATAGATAATAGAGAGGTGAATATTTAATTTGAAGGTCAATCAGCAATACATTCCCCAAACCATCCCTCTCTATCAATTCCTGTTGTTCAACCGAAAGGTAAACATATAAAATTTTTTCCACACAATGTTGTCTTTCTTATTCATATGTCAATTTCATACAATGATCCAACCAAAATTGATGTATTGTTTTTACTGTAGGAAATGGACCATTAACATTGTCAATGACCCCACATTTCATTCAACATTCAATGAATAGAACCCCATTATCAGACATAACTAATGGTACAATAAGTTATTTCATTTATTTTTGTCTTAAAAAATGTTGAACAATATTGAGTAAATAACATTAATGGTTTTAAAATGTCCTCAGAGGAAGGGATTTTGAAAAGAGGATTCAACGTTTCTACCTTAAAGCAAGTTCTAAAGAGTAAGAATATTGAAGGTGGATTTTTAACCATTATTTACCAACTCAATATCACATAATGTAATGCTAATATTCATTACACAAGGACTTATCCTTTACAACAAATATTACAGGTGATTCAAACCCCAAGTCTAAATTATGTCATGTTTTCCCCAAATGCAGGTAAGGTTATTGCTATTATCTTTATCATGTCATGAAATAAAGTTCGTTGAGTTGCCCATTGTTCCTGTGATTTCGATGAGACCATGTTGTTAAAGTATAATTTTGCATATTAATCAATTACTCCATGTATGCAATTCATTAGGACCCGGGAAGCATAAAATTGTTGACTCAAAAATAATTCATGACTATACTTCAAAGAACCTCTCAACATTGTTTGAGGCAGAAGTTTCCAATCAAGCAAAACTTGGACAACATGCAGGATCTGGTGCATCTAATTTAACAGATAATAATAAAGGTTCTTTCTTCAACCCCTACAAATATTTACAACAAAAATTTACAACTACCCTTTAATCCATTTGCTATACATGACACAAACAAAATATTTTATTGTCTTCAATGTTAGTGCAGTGGTAGACGTTGGGAAATAGGTCAGTTTCCATCAAATTGTGAGGAATCTTTTGAACATCTTTGAAGGAGTTGGAGGTAATTTGTAGCATAAAAATGACTCCAAGTTAATGTAAATTATTTCTACATAAATTATAAAATATAGTTACACAATTTGTATTTAATTATTGAAGAATCATAGTGTGTGGAATTAAAATTTCAGACTTAAACCACCTTGCTGGAAATGGACAACCATAGTTAGGAACATTGGACAAAGCTGTTGACAATCAAGATGAGTGTATCATCCATGCTGAAACATAATTTTAAAAAAAAGTCCTTTCATTAGATTTAAAGTTAACTGAAACATTTTTTCATTTTATTATAAATTTAACATAGTTTTTATTCAAATGAAAATTGAATCATTCATCAACACGTAGACGGGTTTCCAATCTTTGAAGCAGATGGGAGCAATCAAATTAATTATGAACCACAATGTAAAGGTATTTTTTAAACTCCTCTTTTTTCTTATGAAAATCATAGCTAAACTTGATTACCTTACTCTTATTTAATAACTAATTTCTTCAAGTTCCTTTTTATTAAGTAAATTTTTAATGAATAGTTGTTTAACATGAATAGTAATTTAATCATTTCCATTCATCCTGTATATTTAAATATTTATTATTAGCCTCTTATATCAATAAAAAATTTGCTTCTTTTTTTAGGCGTTCATATTCTTGACATTAGAGTATAAAAATGACTCCAAGTTAATGTAAATTATTTCTATATAAATTATAAAATATAGTTACACAATTTCTATATAATTACTAAAGAATCATAGTGTGTGGAATTGAAATTTTAGACTTAAACCACCTTGTTGGAAATGGACAACCACAGTTAGGAACATTGGACAAAGCTGTTGACAATCAAGGTGAGTGTATCATCCATGCATGAAACATACTTTTAAAAAACTTCTTTTCCTTGGATTTAAAGTTAACTGAAACATTTTTTCATTTTATTATAAATTTAACATACTTTTTTATTCAAATGAAATCTGAATCATTCATCAACACGTAGACGGGTTTCCAATCTTTGAAGCAGATGGGAGCAATCAAATTAATTATGAACCACAATGTAAAGGTATTTTTAAAACTCCTTTTTTTTTCTTATGAAAATCATAGCTACACTTGATTACCTTACTCTTATTTAATGACTAATTTCTTCAAGTTCCTTTTTAAGTAAATTTTTAATGAATAGTTGTCCAACATGAATAGCAATTTAATCATTTCCATTCATCCTGTATATCTGAATATTTATTATGAAATTTGCTTCTTTTTTTAGACATTCATATTCTTTACATTGGAGATCTTGTATATCAATGTGAACATTGTAAGGCATTCATGTGGTCAGATGAAAGGTTGTCTAAATCAAAAAACTCTAAGAACCCAAAATTTTCCCTTTGTTGTATGGAAGGGAAGGTCCAGCTTCCATTGTTAAAAGAACCTCCTCAATTACTTATTGATCTATACAACAGCAATGATGAAAGAAGTCATTATTTTCTAAAAAATATTTGATCATTTAATGTAATGTTTGCTTTCATGTCGATGTCTGGGAAGATCAATTATGGTATTAATGATGGCTCTGCTCCTCCTATCTTTGTCCTTGGAGGACAAAATTTTCATTCTGTAGGAAGCCTTCTCCTAGCTGATTCTGAAAGAGCTAAGTTTGCCCAATTGTATATTTATGACATTGACAATGAAGTTAACAACAGAATCAATGCTTTTAGGTATTTCATAATTTATAGTGATAACACTTTTGGACTATTAATTTTTTTGTTGTGTTTACTTTTTTCTTATAGTTTGTATTTTATTTTGTAGAGTTAGCACAGATTCTTTTAATATTGATGTCCAAATTGTCACAAGCTTGAGAGACATGCTCAACAATCATAATGTCTTTGGCAAAATCATTTAGACATGCGAGAGACCAATTTAAGGAAGGAAATTTTAATGATGTCAAATTGAAGCTAATTCGTAAGAGAAATAACGATGGAAGAACATATAATCTTCCAATGGTTTTAGAAGTTGCAACATTGATAGTTGGGGATATTGATGAGTCTATTATTGAAAGGGATATTATACTTGAAACCAAGTCCCGTGACTTACAGCGAGTTGATGTTCTTCATCCCCTATACCTTGGATTGCAATATCCAATGTTATTCCCATATGGTGAAGATGGATATCGACCTGACATCCCATGTCAAGTCTCTAATTGGAGTAGAGCAAATACAAAATGTTTAAAGGTTACAATGAGGGAATTCTTTGCATACAGGATTCAAGACAGAGAAGGTGATTCTCCTTTGTTGTTGTTGTCTAAGAGATTGTTCCAACAGTTTTTGGTTGATACATACACAATGGTTGAATCTGAACGATTAAAGTACATTCGTTTTAATCAACCTAAATTAAGGATGGATCAATATAAAGGCATTCAAGATTCGTTATCACAAGGTCATGGCCGACCATCATCTACGGGGAAACAGATAATTATTCCAAGTTCTTTTACTGGGGGTCCTTGATACATGTTTAACAACTGTAAAGATACTTTTGCCATATGCAAGCATTACGGCTATCCTAGCTATTTCATTACTATGACTTGCAATCTCGAATGGGATGAGATTAAAAGATTTGTTGCTTCAAAAAATATCAAAGCTAAAGATCGTCCATATATTCTTTGTCGGGTTTTCAAAGTCAAGTTAGACCACCTAATTTGGGATGTCAAAGATGGACTTATTTTTGGAAAAATTATTGGTTGTAAGTGCTTTTGTGTACTTATTATTCATTATTGTTATTGTTTATGTCTACTGGTATAAAATGGATGACATATGATTACCATTTAAATTAATTTGCTTATCTATATTTTTTGCAGATGTTTGCACTATTGAGTTCCAAAAAAGAGGATTGCCCTATGCCCATATTCTGTTATTCATGTAACCATCTGATAGACCACGGTCACTGAAGGATATTGACAAATATATTTATACAGAGATTCCAGATAAACAAGCTTACCCAAGACTTTTTGAAGCAGTTCAAAAGTATATAGTACATGGACCATGTGGTGCATATAATAGAAAGTCTCCGTGTATGAAGAATAGGAGATGCTCCAAGAACTTTCCTAAAAGGTTTCATAATCACACAATCTTGGATGAAGAAGGGTTTCCAAAGTATAGAAGAAGAGATGATGGACGTATTATTAAGTAAAGATATTGATTTGGACAACAGCTTTATTATTCCTTACAATACGAATTTGCTTTTAAAATATTTATGTCACATCAATGTTGAATATACATGTCAATCAAGCTCTATTAAATATTTGTTTAAATATGTTCATAAAGAGAGTGATAGAGTCACAGTGGCATTGTTTAAAGAGGACATCGCAGATGAAATTAAGGCATTTTATGACTACAGGTATATCACTATCTTCTAATCTTTTACAGGGCTCATTTTCTATTTTTTAAAGAAAAGTTAATTTTATTAAATGGATTTTGTTCAAATATTGTTGCCTCAAATAATTTGCTCTATGATTTATTAATACAAGAAATGGTTACAATTTTATTATTACATTATTTAATATGTTTAACTATATTTGAAGATTCATAATGTGAAGCCAAGGTTTCCTTAAACTAATCTATATAAAGGAATTGAATTTTTTTGTAGGTATATTTCTGCATGTGAAGCTGCATGGAAATTATTTGGATTTGACATACAATACAAAGAACCTCCAGTTATCCGTATGAATTTTCATTTACCTGGAGAGCAAACAGTTATGTACAAAGATACGGAGATGCTTGAAAATGTCCTTCTACGAGTAAATTTAAAGGACACAATGTTTCTTAGGTGGATAACAGCAAATATAATGTATCCTGAGGGGAGATCTTTGTTATACGCTGACTTTCCAACAATGTTTGTATGGAAAGAAAATAATAGCATATGGATGAGAAGGAAGCAAGGTCATGCTATAGGAAGGATATCTCATGTACCTACTGGAATTGGAGAACAGTAACCTACGTCTTTTGTTAAATGTACAAAAAGGATGCCAAAGTTTTGAGGATATTCGAACAATAGATGGCAAGGTTCTACCAACATTTAAAGAAGCTTGCTATGCTTTGCGGTTGCTACAAGATGATAGGGAATTTATTGATGCAATAAATAAAGCTTCCTATTGGGCTTCTGGCCATTATCTTCGCAAGTTGTTTTCAATACTACTCCTTTCAAATAACATATGCAGTCCAGAAGTTGTTTGGAATACATGTTGGAAATAATTATCTGAGGATATTGTTTATAGGCAAAGAAGATCTATGGAGTGTGATGGTAAGTTACTTTCACATATCCAAAACAAAGATATTTTTCATTTACTTAACGTTACAGTAAATTTGAATAAAACTCACAATTACATACATGTTGTTTGAAATCTCTGTTACTATCCATATATATATATATATATTTAAAAAATTCCTTTATGTTATTTATTATTTTGTCTGATAAAACAAATATCTTCATATATTTGTAGCAATCAACTTTGGAGGTGTAGAGATAAAGAATTTATGCCTTGCAGAAATAGAGCAAATCCTACAACATAATGGGAGAACTCTTAGAGAATTTCCTACTATGCCTTTCCCATTGGGTGATTTAATTTTGAATCTACAGGACAGAATTATTGTTGAGGAGCTAAACTTCAACCGGGACCATTTGTCTATGCTTCTTGCTAAGTATCTATCTTCTCTTAATAGGGACCAGAAAAATGCCTATGAAGTTGTCATGGAAGCAGTTCATCAAAATAAAGGGGGTTTCTTTTTCCTTTATGGATATGGTGGATCCGGGAAGACATATGTTTAGAACACTTTATCTGCAGCTATAAGGTCTAATGGTCAGATATACTTAAATGTTGCTTCAAGTGGGATTGCATCATTGTTACTTCCAAACAGACGAACAACTCACTCAAGATTCAAGATCCCTCTTATTATTAATGAAGATTCAACTTGCAACATAAAGCAAGGTTCTGTCCATGCCAAACTATTGGAGAAAGCAATATTAATCATTTGGGATGAGGCTCCAATGATGAATAAGTTTTGTTTTGAAGCTTTAGACAAAATGTTAAGAGACGTTCTAATATTTTCTGCTTCATATGATCCTAATCTCCCTTTTAGAGGGAAAGTTGTTGTTCTAGGGGGTGACTTTAGACAGATTTTACTAGTAATCCCAAAATGATCAAGGCAGGACATATGTCAAGCAACAATCAACTCCTCTTACCTTTAGTCTTTTTGTAAAGTGTTGACTTTATCTGAAAACATACGACTTACTCAAAGTAGCACCCCACATGTGTCATCTGAAATAAAGAAATTCAGTGCTTGGCTTCTTCAGATTGGAGATGGTCTGATTGGAGACTTGAGTAAAGGAGAATCTGAAGTTGAAATACTATAGGATATTTTAATATCTCCCTCTAATTCTGCGTTAGATGATTTGATTTCCTTTGTTTATCCATCAATCTCAACACAAATGTCCACTGAAGGATATTTCAAAGAAAGGTGTATTCTTGCTCCTACCTTGGACATTGTTTCTAATGTCAACAACTATATAATGGATCAGTTTTATGGAGAGGAAAGAATTTACTTCAGTTCAGATAGTCTTTGTATGGAGGAAAAGCATTCCAGTTTTGAATTAGAAACTTTTACACTTGATGTTTTGAATGCAATTAATTGCTCAGGATTACCCCCACACAAGCTCTCTTTGAAAATCAGGGTGCCTGTGATGTTGTTGAGAAACATAGATCAATCTCAAGGACTATGTAATGGTACAAGATTGCAAGTAAAATGAATGGGGAACCATGTTCTTCAATGTCAGGTGTTAACTGGAACCCATGTTGGAGATGTAGTTCATATTCCTAGAATGACAATGAGTCCTTCCACTGAAACTCTTCCTATTAAATTTAATCGAAGACAATTCCCTATCGTTGTTTCCTTTGCAATGACCATAAACAAGTTTCAAGGACAAACTCTTTCCAGTGTCGGTGTTTACCTACCCCGACTAGTTTTCACCCATGGCCAACTGTATGTTGCATTGTCAAGAGTGAGGTCAAAGGAAGGATTAAGAGTCCTGTTGGAAAATCATGAAGATGTCACTCAAGGGCATACTATTAATGTTGTCTACCGGGAGGTCTTTACAAACTTGATTTAGGTATAACAAATTACTAATAAAACTATCCTTTTTCTTAAATGTTTATAATAAAAATGACTTTCTTGCTCTATTTGTATTGTTAATATATAGTTCAAACTTTTGGTTGAATATTTTTAGCTTTTTCAGGTCATCACTTCTTTGCATTTGTTTAGCTTACTATAGCATTTTCATGATATGCACAACCTATATTTTACAGGTATGATGTCCTCTCATCAAACTATTCTATTTCCTATATATTGTTAACAATACATACAACCTGACAAAAGAATGACAAATAGGTTTAATATTTGTTTAATTGACTCATAATCAACCATTTTTTTAGTTTTGAAGTCTTATTTTATCTTTTTTCTATTAATTAACCTATTTAAAATTTGTAGGTCCTTCAAATGTTGGCTTTAATAAATTCTTCATTTCATGTTTTCTATATGGATCATTTTTGATAAATAGGTATAATATTCATTTTATGTTTGTAATTATTAAGTTCATCAATCAAAAGCAAATAATGTTGTCTATCATATGGTTCCATTGTATGCTTGGTAATCAAATTATTTTATTCGACTCTATTATAAATTTTTCCATATTTTTCTTTTATTCTCATACCTGTGCTCCTCATAATTTACAAATTATATTGTTGTTAACTTATTTATAATGTGTTTGTTGTATGCATCTCTTAGAATAATTTTTACTTTCTTCATTCAGGGTTATCATTGTGTTGTAGTTGGTACTATTAAGCATGTTTTGGATGGAACTATTTGGTGCCACACAGCTTGCAGTTGTAATAGAGTTGTCCATGTACTTTTCTAATAGTGGCAAGGTAAGTTAAATGTTTTACTCTCAAGATTGAGAATAATTTAGTTATATTGGTTATTAAATTCTCACTTCAGGTTCATGTTATCATCATCGCATTAGGGTTCAAATCATTGATGATACTGATTATGCTACCTTTGTCATTTTTGATCAAGATGTGACTTTTTATAATTGACAAGTCACGTGAACAACTGCTGTAACATTGGAGTATGACTACTTTAAAAAGGTATATTTGTATACATTATCTAAAATGTTATTTTTGTAGGCTGATACTATTACTTATGCTTTAAAGGATGTAATGGAGTTGGCTCTAAAGGTTATTTTATTCAATATTGAGTTGAAAACTTCTACTAATCCTAACTTTGAACCTTTGTCCTGTGTAAAAAGGATATCCAATGATCTTGATCTCATATGAAAATTCAAAGATGCAGCTCCTAAAAAGGTAGACATTATAATTTTGATTGTTTATATCATGTTTTATATGTCTAACTTTCATAAGTAAGTAGACTAGGGATAATGTTAACTAAACTTTTGTGTAGGCAATTGTTAGTTCTAGCGATTCTATTTCTAACATGAAAACAGCATCATTCAACTCCTTTGAGAAATATTACTGTAAAGGTTTTAATCATATTTTCAGAGTTATTATTAATTTTAATTGTTCGATTCGCTTCTTAAGGTTTGTTTCAAATGTTTCATTTGTTAACCATATTAATTTATGGAATTGTTTGCATCGATTTAGTGAGAGTAATGCACATAAAAAGTTTTCCACCATTGAGAATGACTTAACACCTTCCAAAAGATCTTTTGGTGATGTGGTAGACCTGTTTGATGTTGATGCAAAAGTATGAATCATATTAAAGTATTATTTTTTGAAGACAAGATCAATGTTAGAATCAAATCCTAATCGGGTGTGATTAATCAAACCAATTTTTTGGCAGGAGAAAAAGTCTACTATTTTGAAAAGCAATGAGATCCTATATAGTGAAAATTTTGTGACTCAAGAAAATTTTGCTTCTCAAGCTACTGTATAGGTTAGTGATCAAGATTGTTTCAACTACAATAATCAAGATTGAAAAGGACTAAACTCATTAGGATGTTATTTGAGTTTAAAGGACTTAACTTTGTCAGAAAACATTTTAGATCTTATTTCTATTTGCCTTTTAATGTTTATGCACCTTTGAATAATTTTGCTATGTGATCTGTTATATTAATATCTCTTTGAAAGATTTGACATTTCTGTTTTATATTTCATTGGAGTGTAAGTTTATCTCTATTCCTTAGTTGTTCCATTTGTAAATTGGTAAGTCAGCCAACAACATAGAAATCTAATTATTCTAATGCATTCTAATATGTAATTGTAGGTCATGTAATAATGTTTATGTAGTCTAAACTCAACATTTCAATTGCCTCTTGGAATTATTAATAGCATATTGTCACATCGATTTATCACATAAGCCATAGTAGTTAACAACGTAGCAATAAAGTTAATGACCAAATATCATGCTATAGTTTTTCTAACCATTAACTTGGTTCATGTGGATTACATTTAAACTTAGATTAAAGAAATGACTTTTCAAATTAATTATGTAAAATGTATAAACTACCATGAGATCTATATATTGATAAAAAATGAGTTACTAAAACAAATGTTGAAATATGAACAAAAAATAAAAGTCGTCGCAATTAAGTATGCAACGTTACAACGTCTTCTAAATTAAATCAAATAAAAAGATTCACAATAATACTTTTATAACAATTTACTTTAGAAATAAATTCATTTTGACATTGGTTTGCATATCTCAAATCACAAGATTTTATGATTCAATTATTATGAATAAAGGTATATACCAAATAAAATATTATAAATCATGATGGTATCTAATATTGGTTTTGATGGTATCCAATATAATAAAAGAAAAGAACTTAATCTACCAGGTATTTATAATTCATGTCTTATGATATTTAATTATATTATTAATATTAATTAGCTATTTTTTAACAATGGAACTTCGAATGGATGAAATTGAACTAAGAATCTGTTTGATTGAATTGGATAAATTCTACAAAGTAATGACATATCACTTAGATAGGTTGATTCCATGTCATTTCCTCATTTGAAGCTATTTTACTTGAGAACATGTTCATTGTTGATGAACTTAGTTATAACATAAAGGAATTACTTCAACAACAAAAGTTGTTCTCAACAACATTGGTCATTTGTATTTCTTATATGGACTTGGAGGAAGTCGTAAGACCTTCATTTGGAAGAACAACATATTCTTTACTTATAGCGGTATTGCTTCTTTACTTCTTCCTTTTTTATTCCATTGGCCACAGATGAAACATCTACATGCAATATCAAGCAAGATAGTTTTAAAGTTGGTCTATTAGTTTAAACAAGCTTGATATAGATATGCTTAACAAGTTTTGCTTTGAAGCTCTTGATTATACCATGAAATATCTTATGCGAAAAGTTGATATAGATAACGAGATGAAACTATTTGGTGGTAAAGTTGTTGTTTTATAAGGAGATTTTCAACAAATCCTTATTCCAAATAGAAGCAAAGATGATGTTTGTGGGATAAGTGTAGAGTTTTAAAATAACTAGAAACATGAGATTGTTGTCAACTTTTACAGGGCAAGATTTAAGTGGATTTAAGCATTTGCATAATGGATTCTCCAAATAGGAGATGGAAAGATTGACTTTTCAAAAGATGATGTTTATGAAATTGATATTCCACCAGAACTTCTCATTTTGGAAAATGAAAATTCTTTATGCATTTGGTTCATTTTGCATATCCTGATTTGCTAAATAGAATAGATGATTATAGGCTTTTTGAGGAAAGAGCAATATTACAACTTACCTTAAAAGTTGTCCAGCAAATAAATGAATTTATGTTATCCAGGTGAAGAGAAAGAGTACCTAAGTGTTGATTCTTCTTGGATGTCACATAAGAATGAAGAAATTCAAGTCAGTTGGTTTACAACACAATTTTTGAATGTGATTAACTGCTATTATAAGGTGTCCTATGATTACATTTTATGTTTGGTAATCAAATTGTTTCTATTAGTTTATTATAAATTTAGGTTTTTGAATTGGACTATTTTAGTAAAAGAAAGATTTTTAAAGTATAGGAAAATAGATAATAAACATAATCAAATTATCTTTTTAGTCAATTATAAATTTTTTTATATTTTTTTCTCATTATAATGTAAAAATTTCCCGTGCAAGGAACGGGTTAGAGACTAGTATATATATATATATATATATATATATATATATATATATATATATATATATATATATATAATAAAATTAAAGTCTTGCTAGTTAAGTCCAAAATACTCCAACTTAAAACTCAACTCAATGCAAGAAAAATTACGCTAGTCTACCAACAAAACAATCAAAATACTGCAAATCAACTCAATGTCTAAAAATTTAAAATTAAACCGTCATCAAATCAAACAGAAAATCAGTCCATAGTCTATAAAATGAAAATTAGTCCAACAAAAAAGGAAATTAAATCCAGCATAATTCGGCAGCTGCCAACAAACAGAAAATACAACATTTAATATTAACCCATCATTCATTATTTGAGTCTCCATGAGAGGCCAATGAGTCCTTCACTATAATCTCCTCTCATGCTTAAAAGTTATAACATACACAGTGACAATGAAATACAGAGATTAGGAGAGATGGAGACGATAAGACTGAGTCCACGAACAGGTGACGACCAGCAACGGAAAGGGGGAGGCGGAGAATCGAAGATGAAACGACGGAGCAACCCAACCAGTGTCAGATTTAGGACCCAGGACCAATTAGGGCTTGCAATAATCATAGTGGTAACGGATTTAAAATTATGAAAGCTGTGAAATTAGTTTTAAAAAATTTAAATATAGTTGAGTTAGTAGGTTCAGAATTATAAAAATAAGGGTGTAAAATACAAAACTTATCATTTATATTTGTAATTTTTTTCAAATTGAGTAGGTGTATAGGCACACCTCCGCCCTATATAGGTCTGCCTTGTTTTATTTATTTATTTATTATTTTTTTATTTTTACAGATTTATATATCCCTATTTCATATTTAATATCTAAAATCAATAAAACAATTCCATGGAAATATAATTTTAAAAATAATGGAAATAGACAAAAGCTACATATATAATTTAAGACACAATGAGAAAAAAAAAACTAAACAGTGAATAACACAAATTTAGCATAAGAAAAGCAAAGAAAGTAATCACACCCGTTTGCATCTAATTTGATGTGTGTGCCTAAAATCATAAGTTAGCACCAATCTTCTATCCATTCTCTTCAACACAAAAGTTTCTACCAACACATAACACCCAAATTTCCTCCACTTATTTATTCCTTCAAACTCCTCCACCCTTTCCACTCTTACTTGCCTTCCATTCCCAGCAATCCACCCAACTTTTTCTTGTTCCCATTTCATTCCCTCAACAATTTCCACACTCAGCCCAACACTCTCTGCTCCCACATCATTAAAACCCTCAAACCACACCACCCTATTCTCATCCACACCATTCTCATCCCAAACAGCTTCCTTTCCTGCAACCTTGGCAACTTGTGTTTGAACAATAACATCTACAAGCACATTAGTTTCTTCTCCACTGTCTCCACTTTCCTTTGAAAATATCTTTTCCCATGATTGAAGTAGTGTCAATTCATAGAACACCGACTTCTTCATCTGCTCCTTTAACTTCATTCCTTCCTTCACAAACATAAAAGGGCAGTACCATTTTCCAACAACAACTGATTCAGATCTATCAATGGATAACGGGAAGTTAAAATTCGGAAGCTTGGAACGCAAGGAATCATTTGAGCCTAAAGCTTCACCTAAACGGTAATTGCTGGGAGTGTGAGCAGAGACTGTCCAACCTTTTCTCCTTAATAGACCTGCTGGAATTCCATCTGTGGCAACAGACTTTGCTTGGAATCCGTAACCCTTCTTAATTATTTCGACTTGTTGGTAATCATCAGAGAGGTCCAAAGGTCTTGATTTAACATCATGCACAACGGTACAACATAAGCAAGTGTCCATGTCCTCTTCCTTTGAACTTGTGCTTGCTTCGCTGCCACCAATTTAAAAGTTTTAAAATCTCATTTGAACTAAACTATATATGATTATTTATATGAAAGAGAACGAGAGAAAAGAAAATCGAAGAAAATAAAAGACAAAGGAAGTGATGGGAACTTAATTTTCAATTCTGTTGTTTAGGCAAAGGAAAATATATTCATTCACATTAAAATTGAATTGGATAATTGGTTAAATTGTTATTAGCTGACTAAATAATTAATCTGAATCATTTGTTTATTATTATTGTTTTAATCATGGTTTATTCTTTAATTTAATCACAATTCATTTAAATTGATGTTTCTCCTGGTTAAATAATTCGTCTAATTCTAAAAATATCAAAAAAAAAATGTTGAGTGTTGCATGTTTTCTTAGTTGCATAACGGAAGTACAAACACTCAAGTTTAAATCTAGAATCTTGAATAAATTACTCAAACTCCTAACTATTAGTTCAATCTTGTTGGATAGTTCATGTTAATTTGAAAAAATTTTGTTTTTCTCTTTTACTTTTGTTTCCAATAAAATGAAGTTTTATTTAGACATTTGTCTTTGTGTTTTTTTAAATAGTGTAGATATTACTCTTTCTTTTTTATTTTTCTTCTATTCATTATCTCCCTTAATCAAACACAAGGGCAAAAGCTTACGAGAATATGAAAAATATGATTAGTTAAATACCAGAGAACAACAACTTCATTGCAATTGAAAAAACTAAAGAAGAAAATTAATTAATTCCCAATAAAGTATGCAGAAGTGATTGATCATACCCTTGATGCTTGCCCCTTCTTTTGATGACGTAGTAGAGGTTAGAAGACAAAGGCTTATTCAGCACTGGAACAAACAAGTCTTCTTCACTATCACTTCCGTCGTTTATGGTTAAGTTTTTGTTCTGTGGAAAAGGAAGATCATAAATACCATGGTTCTTGATCAATCCGAAAAAAGAGTAAGTTTGAGCCTCTTCATCAAAGATTACTAGGTAACCTGAATTAGGACTCGCTGGAGGAGGGTCAAAAAGAGCACCAGGGTTCCTCTTGTACATGGAAAGAGGCCTTGTCACATACATTTTTCTTTCTTTCAAAGACTCTAATCTGTTTCAGTTTGAATATGCATATCATCGTAATGAGGACCATTAAATGCTTTTCGCCAACTAATTTTAAATAATAGTTTGAATCGACCAAAATAAATTATATTAATTGGGTTATTTCGTGATTGAAACCGTGTTTTATAGCTATTGATAATGACAATGTGTTAACTTTCAACCATGCACCTAGTAAATTTTATTGGTGGCATATTCTTACAGAATCTATATTGAAATTATTTTTATAATATAATTAAATTATCTATTGACTTGGTCCTTTCTAATATTTCAACGATGATAGCTTTGGGCAATAGTTAACTTAAGAATGAAGATTTGTATTTGGGAAATATCTTTTTAATATGAGGTTGGAATTTACGACATTCTTTATTAATAGGTGGTGAAATGTATTTTAAAAAATAATTAGGTTGGAATATATTTTGATCCTTACGTATTTTTAAGTCTCAATTTAGTTTTATATTTTTTTTATTGATTTAATCACTTATCTTTTGAAACATTTTTAAAGAGTTCTGTTAATTGCGGAAACTTGTTAAATCAAGTATTTTATATCAATTTTGCTATATTTGATGTAAATATCTCAATGTAAAATTAATATAGTAAATTTTACATATGTTCTTAATAGAAGCGGATGAAAAATATATATTTTATACTGATTTAAAATAACTAGTTTCAAAAACAAGATTTTGTTAGTTAATACCCTGTTTAGGAAAGGGATGTAAACAGGGTAGGGTGAGTGTGAGTAATACATTACATGTATCCATTAAAATATAAAGGGTATGTGTACCCATGGGTAGTTATAGCAAACACTTAAAAGTATCTATTAATATTTTTAAAAAACTATAATAAAGAATAAAATAGCAAATAATGTTCTAAATATCATATTATTCTATATAAAATAATATAATTAGTATAATATAATACAAATATAATTTAATACATTAAAATATTATCATGAATCAATAATAATTAAATTTTATCTCATTACACTACTAAAAAAACACTTGTTAGCGACGAAAATAAGTGGTCGCTAATCCATGCCAAGGCCGTCGCTACAAACATTAGCGACGGCATCTCAGACGGGACAGACGACGTCGCTAAAACCTTCGTCGAAAATACATCAGCGACCACAGACACGCCGTCGCTAACATATTGACGGCGTAATGCCGTCGCTAAAATCGTCTCTGCCCCAATAACTCCAGCCGTCGCTAAGTGTTGCCATACAGCGACCTCACAACTCCGTCGCTACTAGCAGCCACCCGGCGACCACCATACGCCGTCGCCAAGTGTGGCCTTCCAGCGACTAAGCTCCGCCGTCGCTATGGGTCCTCATATAGCGACCACGTGATCCGTCGCTAATGCTTGTCTACCAGCGACCGTATAACTCCATCGCTGTGGGAAGCCATACAGCGACCACAACAGTCCGTCGCTGTTTCTGGCCCACCAGCGACCACTATAGTCCGTCGCTACTTTTTACAATATAGCGACCATCTGTTGCCGTCGCTAATTGGAAATTTTTTTTTTTAAAAATTGGGTTAAATATTTATATAGGTTTTGTTAAATATTTTGTATTTTATATTGGCTGATAAAATTTTATAATTAAATTTAAATAATTTTTTTAAAATATTAAATTATTATTAAAAACAATAGATTAAATTTATTTATCAAATAGGTTGAATTATTAATGATAGGTACAATAAGGCTTTTTCATTTGAATTTAATTAGCAATAAATATTGACATAATAAATGAAGAATGAAAAAATAAATACTGAATGAAATATAACATAAAAACTAAAAATCAAATATACAATGTGTATAAATAATAAAAATACAATCATGATGGTGGGGGATCCTGGGGTGGTGGTGGGGGCGCCTGGGAAGTGGGGGGAGGTAGCCTCGCCATCAACTGCATCAATAGCTCCTGCTGCTGAGCAAGTTGCCGACGAGTCTCGGCGTGCTGCTCCTCGGCCCGCTGTCGGTCCGCCTCGGCTTGCTGTCGGTCCGCCTCGGCCCGCTCCAACAACAACTGCCTCTGACGTCGCTCCTCCTGTAGCTCATCGTTCAGGTTTTGAATTACCTGAACGACCTCAGTCGGAAGACCAGAGGAAGACGAAGAGGAAGGGGTCTTCCCCTTTCTCGCCAGCTGCGTGCCGACGCCACCCAATCCAAATACCCTCCCTTTCTTGTTCACACCGCCAACAGCCTCCATATAGATGGCGTTGTCGTCAGAACAAGATAGGGTGGGAGGAACCTCCCCTTCAGGAGTGGAAGCCACCAGGTCCGCCTCCTTCTCGGCCCTCCTGGCCTGATACGCCTCCTGTAAATTCAAAAACAATGATAGGATTAGTAAGCTGATTTGTAAATTATAAGCATGTGTCAATTAAAAGTAAATACCGCTAGATCCATAGTCTTCTGGTTTACCCATGCACCGGCTTTGTTCTTCTTGGTCATTTGCATGACCTCAAACAAAGAAGGCTCCCGGTGCTCCCTCAGCTCCTGTGGTTGACAAAAAACATTGAGATTATTATTTGTAAACATGTAAGATGAATCATAATAGAAATGTTTAACATAAATATACTTACAAATCTTTTCTTGTGCTCGAGGATTGAAATGCTATCCCCAGTGTAAACCGAGGCTGCAGCATCGGCGGCTCTGTTGGCCCTGTTCCGAGCACTCGCCTGCTGGAACGGGACCCCGCCCCACTTCTGGACCATCCCGTCCCAATGGTCCTCCGGGATCCAACGAGGGCGCTCACCCTTGTCCCTCACCTTCCAAAGGGTACCCTTGATGATTTTGGAGGTCTTTGTGGCAAAGACCTTCCTAATCTCATCAATCATACCCTCCGCCCACTGGTAATCACGCTGTAAAATGAAATGAGAAATCAAAATTAATAAGAGGTGTATTTTACAAATCAAGTCACAACAAATGAGCTAGGAACTTACCGAGAAGGTGTCAAACCACCTATCTTGGACAACCTTCCCAGCATTTGTCCAAGATATATATGGACCATCCCACTGGGCCTTTAATACCTTAGTAATCGCTTTGGTAGTGCGACTACTATCAACAAAGCTGTAATGACAACAATTATATCAGGAGAATAACAGTGGACAATCTAGGGAGACTCCCAAAATTTCGGCAGAGTCTCCCCTGTAAATGTAACATTTCCAAGTTTAAATAGTTACCCTGTTACAAACAGAAGAGTGCCCAGTATAATTCAATCTATACAAGTACTAATTAAAGTAACATCCAATAAACCAACAAGTCTTTCCACTAAAGTTTAATATAAAGTATCATACAAATAACATAAAAGTATTTGAGGTTTAGTCACTTACTCGTCTCCGGCCGGCACGGGTTCCAACATGGGCAGAGGGGATGCCGGAGGTGGGGTGGCCTGATGGCCATGGTCTTCCAAGCCACCAACTCCAGGACTCTGCTCTGGGGTGGTCAGTCGGGGTGATGGGGTGGTCTGCTGTGGTGGTGGTGGTGGTGGTGGTGATGGAGTGCTCTGCTGTAGTGGTGATGGAGTGGTCCGCTGTAGTGGTGATGGAGTGGTCTCCTGTCCTGGGGTGGGAGTCCCCTGCCGGTATGTCGGGGTCCTGGACCCACCACCCCTACTGAAGGGCAGTCGACGTCCCGTCATCTATGGATAAAATCATGAAAAGAAAGGTTAGTCTCAGGATATATATAAACCTATGTAACATTTTGTTTAACAACTACATACTTTGTGTCTGTTTCAGTTTCAAATTCCCCCTCAGTTTCAGTGTCACTGTGGTTATCTGTTTGAACAAGTTCATCAGTATCCAAATCAGCCCTAGACCGTTTTGATCGAGAGACAAGGTCTTTGTCAATATGTTCACCCCCTGTAGTGGCGAGTGTCTCATCCATTATGACTGGATCAATGTTGAACAACAAATTGGCATCGTTGAGCTCATGTGGTGCAAGCTGATAAGCGTCATCAACCTCCTCGGAGACATTATCAGTGATCTGACTTCGGGCCTTGGCCTTGATTACTGCATACCAGTCCCGATGTCCTCCCGGGAAGTCGGTGTAATAAACCTGCTCAGCTTGTTGGGCAAAAATGAAGGGATCAAACCCTTTATATCTACCATTCTTCTTGACCTCAACTAAGCCGTAGTTGTTGTCAACCTTTGTTCCAACACCGATTGTGTTGTCGAACCAATCACATTTGAATAGAACAATATCTCTTCTTAGTCATCCAGAGAACGAAACTTCAATAATCTCCGTCAGCACTCCATAAAAGTCTTCTTCCAACTGTCCGGCGATGCCTTTAACACAAACCCCGTAGTTATGGGTGCGCATCCCTTCACTCCATTGAAGAATATTAAACTTGTAGCCATTTACGTAGTAAATAGGCCATTTTTTAACAGTTTTCACCGGCCCCCAAGAAAGGGCTTGGAGTAAAGAATCTTCAATATGGTTGTTAGGGTCTTGTATCTATGTACAACATAAGAAGTAGATCATCATTAGATAACGGGAGTTAGAAGGAAATAGGCTTAAAAACACTTGGTATACGGGTCTTACGTGTTGCGCGAACCAACCAACAAACTTGGATGACACCTCACTATGAATTTGGTCATCAGTTAAATCATTTTGCTCAAGTTTTAGCATATCTGTGTATAAGCTATTCAAAGGAAACAAATTTAGATACTATAAAAGCTACGTTTATAATGTATAATATAACTTCTATGACTTACTCAATAAAGGGTTCCACTTCTGGGCAATTTAGAAGAATGTACAAGTGAGCCGCCTTTCGATTTTTCTCATCAATGTAACATTTTATGAGCCTGCCCCCTGGGTGACAAGGATAGTTGAAAATCGATGTTTGTTCATCAAACCCTGTGTGGCTGGCTACCCCAAGCTTGCGGGGAATTCTACTCATTCTAGTTTCTATCTCCGTCGAAAAATAGAAAGAAGCAAAGGTTGTCATTTCTTCGACTAAGTATGCCTCACAAATTGATGCTTCAACGCAGGCTTTGTTCGACACTTTATCTTTTAAAGAGCGTAAGAATCTTCAACATCATTAACAAGATAGTGTTAAGTTAGAAAATACTATTATAAGAAGTGTTTGCAAGGAAATTAAAGAATTCACCAAGCATTCACCTTTCGAATGGATACATCCAACGATACTGCACTGGGCCACCAAACAAGGCCTTGTACGGTAGATGGATAGGCAAATGCTCCATGGAGTCAAAAAAACATGGTGGGAAAATCTACTCCAACTTACAAATCAATACCGGGATAGTTTCTTCCATCTTCACAAGTTTCTCCACAGTCAACAAAGTAGCCGTCAACTCCTTAAAGAAGTGACTCAACTCCACCAACGGTTTCCAAATAGGCTTCGGTAAGGCATGAAATGCGTACGGGAGTAGTTGTTGCATAAACACATGGCAATCATGACTTTTCATGCTAAACACCCTGCCCTCCTTCACGTTGACACATCTACTCAAGTTAGAAGCGAATCCGTCAGGCAGGGTCAACCCATTCATCCAAATACACACAGCAATCTGTTATGGTCTAGTTAAAGCATATTTTGCATGGGGTTTAAACATTCTTCCACGTCCCGCATCCCTCAACTCCAACTCCTTCCTGGAACACCAAATCGGAAGGTCTAGATGACTCTTCTCGTTGTCCTTTGTTCTCTCTTTGATGTCCATAACAGTGTCAAAAATATTCATGAAAACATTATGTTTAGTGTGCATGACATCAATGTTGTGTCTTAACAACAAGTCTTTCCAATATGGCAAATCCCACAAGACACTCTGCTTCACCCAGTGGTGTTCCTTACCGTAACCCGCAAACTCCTTAACACTCTTATCCCAGATGTAAGGATACTCTTCGACCCTCTGCCAAACCCGTGCACCAGATAACCTACAGGGTGGAGGTTCATTAACAACCTTGTTCTTCTTAAAAGCGGTTTTGTTTCTCCTAAACGGGTGATCCAACGGTAGAAACTTTCTATGACAGTCAAAGAAACTTGTCTTGCCACTAACAGGGAGTGATTCCCCCCTGGTATGTTCCATGCATACAGGGCAAGCAAGCTTCCCAGACGTGGACCATCCAGAAAGCATACCATAGGCCGGGAAGTCGTTAATAGTCCACATCAAAACAGCACGCATCATAAAGTTGTTCTTTAAAGACACATCGTATGTCATTACCCCGACATTCCATAATTGTGATAACTCTTCAACCAATGGTTGCAAAAACACGTCTATGTTCGCCTTTGGATTTTTGGGTCCTGGAACCAGTATAGATAGAAACATGACCTCCCTCTTCATATACATATCAGGAGGCAGATTGTATGGGGTCAGGATGACTGGCCAACAAGAGTAAGCTCTTCCGTATTGACCGAACGGGTTAAACCTATCAGTACATAAGCCAAGTCTTACATTGCGCGGCTCGCCTGAAAAGTCCGGATATAGCTCATCCAAACACTTCCATGCTTTCCGTCGGAAGGATGGCAAAGAAACCCCTCTTGTGTTCGGTTCAGAGCATGCCAACGCATGTGTTTTGCCATGGACAATGAGGCATACAGGCGTTGAAGACGCGGTGTTATAGGGAAGTACCACATTTTCTTCCTGGCCGTCCGGGTTACCTTCCCTCTCCTTTTAACGGTCTTGTAGCGTTCCTCATTACAATACAGACATTTTGTGACACTCTTGTCTGCAAACTCATTTCTGAACAGCATACATCCACCAACACAACACTCTATCTTCACACAACCCAACCCCAAGTTTGCCACTTGTTTCTTAGCATGGTACAGGTTTGCTGGCATTCTATGATTACTAGGCATGGTGGAACCCATCAGATTGACCATCCTATTAAAACAACCTCCAGAAAGATTATAATCTGCCTTTAGGCTTAAAGCAGCTAGGGAGGCGGATAACTCAGTGTGACTGTTGCACCCGTCCCATAATGGAGTCTGAGCCGCCGCTAACAAATCATAGAATCTCTTCACCTCCGGATTAGGATCCTCCTCTACATTGTCAGAGTCTCCATGACTTGCTTGGTCATTATGTTCCAGTAGACGCTCGGTAGAGGGTCCAACATGATCCATCACCATTTGTTCTATGTTGTTGTACGTATCCCTGTTTCCTCCAACCTCATAGTAAGACTGTTGCACAGTTACGTCTGATGGTCTACGCGGTAACTGCTCACCATGGTTGTACCAGCAGTGGTATGTTTCCATGAACCCTTTCTCAGTTAGGTGGCACATGACATCATCCGCGTATTCAAAACTCATGCATTTGCACCTTGAGCACGGACAACGAATCTTCTGAGTCACTTCAAATCCAGGCGTGTTTGCCGTAGCGAACGGAATGAACTCCAATAGCCCCATCATAAACTCCTCAGTCACTCGCCGATTGCGATCTAGTCGGTTGTACATCCATCGTCGATTTGCCGGTACCTCCATTTACAATATCTAACAAGCACGATTTCTGTTACTTTAAATTATTGTAATTTTATTTGACTAACGGTTATGAATCACTCTCTATCTCTTTGATGTTGCAAATTGGTGGGGCCCTATCCCATTCGGGATGAATATGCAACCATTTGTAACCCATCGATGTTGTATGTGGTCTATCTTGTGTCGTTGATGTTCATTTGAAATTTCGGCAGCATTTCGCATTAGTCCCCGAGTACACAGAGATACGTACGGTATGAAACACCACACGCAGACATGCACCCTGGGGACAATACGAAACACCATAACCAAAATTTCATATGAACATTCAACGTCTTAAGATAGACTATATACAACATTGATGGGTTACGCCCTACTGGAAACAAATTCATACCAAACTGTCCAACTGGGACAATTCAAGATCCAACACAACACGGTACATCAGCCGGTTGTTTTGAAACTTGAACGGGAATCTAATGGGTACACACACGACTAAACTCTACATTATTAAATCATGAGTTTCATTTTTCAAGTTTCCTAAGAAAGGGAGCCTGTCAAAATTTTGGCAGAGTCTCCCCTGTAAACTGGACATTTCCCAAATTTACGAACGACCTGTTACATACAGAAAACTTTCCAGAAATGATAAATATACATACCATACGTATTGTATATGATATTCAGAGTTATGAACACGATCGAGAGACAAGGTTATCAGTACGGCTCACCAATGCCTAATGAGCTCTGCTCTCCACTAACAAACAACATTACACATGCATAAAGAATCATGTTATCAGCATACAAAACCAATGCCTAATGAGCTCTGCTCTCCACTAACACACAACATTACACATGCATAAAGAATCATGTTATCAGCACACAAAACCAATGCCTAATGAGCTCTGCTCTCCACTAACAAACAACATTACACATGCATAAAACACATTATAAACACATCAAAACCAGTTCCTAATGAGCTTTGCTCTCTACTAACAAACAACAATTGACATGCATACATATATCGAGAAAGTCGGCGTTAGGGGATTACCTAGGGAAAAAAGTCGGTGATGAATACGGAGCTGAAGAGAGACGATTAGAGACCACGCGTGATCTGTGTTACTCTGTATGACAAACCAAGAAGTCATTAGAAAGTTACAAGTAGCAAGGAAACTAAACAAAGAGAGACACGCAAAGCAAATAATAGATTACACAGCCACGACTTCTTAGTGATCTAGACACTTGGGATCCACGTGAGAATGAGTCCATGAGAGACGCAACAGAGACTACATTTGCATTATGAAACATTCTAAACGTTATTTGTAAAGACTCTTCTTAGATGAGTTAATTTATAAAGACTCTTCTTAGATGAGTTAATTAGTTAAAAGACCCAAGTTGTTTCAGGTCAAATGCACCATTCTCTTCCTGTTGGCCTAAACATTTCAGCTTGTGCAGCTGAAATAGGAGTCCCAGAGGTATTTGCAGGCTACTGTCCACCACTTGCCATTGTTAATGGAGGTGATTTCAACAAGAAAAAAAAATTCAGAGAAGAGAAAACAGAGGTTGCAAGGGCTGTTGCAGGAGGGTGCAGTAGCAATGGGGCTGTTGCAGGAGGGTGCAGAGCTATGGGGCTGTTGCAGGAGGGTGCAGTTGCTATGTAGGGTTGTCACCGGAGCCAACAATGGCTATTCTTCCTCCTTGCAGCTTGCTGAAGGCTTGCCGGAGACCAAGAGGCAGAAACAGAGCCTCCACCCAAGAATAAAAGAAAGAAGACGAAAAGAAAAACCTTCACCCAAGAAGGGGAACTCGCCAGAGAAGAAGGGAACTCGCCGGAGAAGAAGGGAACTCGCCGGAGAAGATGAACGGAGGTACCGGTGTGAGGTACCAAGAATAGTCTTGTTCCTAAAGAATTAAAAGCTGAATTTATACTTAAAATCACATGCAATGGTGAAGACTTTATGAAAATGAAATGGTGCTCTTGAAACTACTCTTGGCTGTCACTTTTGTCTTGGCCTTCTTCCAAATTTTTGTGGTTTAATTCAGTATTTGTTAATAGCAATACAAGTCCAATGGTATAGATAGAAACAAACATGAAACTTTAAATCACCATCAATATTTTTATCAACAAATACCAAGGCAGAACAATTATAAGGTAAATTAATAATAACAAATAGGGTCCTATATGCTGTCATACTCCACTATGAATGTATCTGTCTAACAACTATGAATGCACAGATCATAAGCAGGAAAACTTAATGTCAATCAATGGAAACATCATATAAACACCATCACAGCCAGTAGACAACTGAAACTGTCTTAAAAAAGCCTTAAAAAAGAAAATTCGATCCAATAGTCATATGGCAGTTCCTCCATATGGTATTTGCATTAATGATTTTCAAAACAAATGATTTAAGTGATCCCAAAGTCAATCTAATTCTAGTTTTTGATATACCTCAGCTGAAAATTAGCATTCCAATAAATGTCATCCCTATTGGCACTAAAGTTCAGGCAGTTTGGAGTGAAGATGGGGAGTGGTATAGTTGTGTGCCTATCAGTGTGTTTTTATTTTTCTTTTAACTTTTTCCCATTTTTTCATTGTGTTTAATTTGTTGTATTATGAATGTCCAGGTACGACGTAACAATTGAGGCTTATACACCAAATGGTTATTATGTTAGCTATGACAGTTGGGGTAATAAAGAAGAGGTATTCTAAATCTGCTGATGCAGACCATATCTCTATTCCTGGTCAATGGGAGTCTTACATAGTCTCTGCATAAATTTTACTCAGAACTCTATATTGGTACATGGTTTATTAAGTTCTAATGAATGACGCAAGTCTTAATATCATTTTTCTGCTGTAAGGGAAATTGGGGAGTGATTAAGTTTTATGAAAGCCCTATGTCTTGTTTGGTAAATCCATATCAAACATTTTTCATAGTTATACCATCTATTATTTATCATCATTGGTCATCAATCGCTCTTAAATGTTTTTTATAAAGTAATCCATGCTAATATATAATTCATTTGTATGGAAGTTCCTGGCTGTTATTGTGCCATAAGACAGTTAGTTTTGATTAATGTATTTTTATCACAAATTGTGAACATTTTGAAGGAAGATTTTGGACAAGGAAAATTATGAGCTTTGCCTTGTTTGATCACCAACTATCCTTAATATATTGTTAAAGTAATTTTGCTAATATGTTATTTATATTGATGTAAATGAAAGATCTCAGCTATTATATGATAATACAGTTATGATGTATTATCTTGCACAAGTAGTTTTGGATAGATAGAAAAGGGATTGTGTTTGGTCATGCTGGATTGTGAACCACCCTTAATGTATTCCTAATATTCAGTGTCATTGCATCTTTCACCCTTTTTCAGCATAATAATACTGCATGCATGCATGATTTAGCTGGTTCACAAAGTTGCAAAATCTAGTTATAATTACAGAATCAAGTTATATACTTGCTTCGGTCCTAATATAAGCAAAAATAACTAATTTCACACACATATTAAGAATCTTAATTGGAAATAGTTATTAGGCAAACAATTAGGGGCTGTTTTCATTGTGAAAATGTGTCCTATTTTCATTTTCAGTTTTGATTTCAAAACTGTCATCCTGTTTCTTGTTTCAAAAATTTTTGTATAGTAAACACTGAAAATAACTTTTATTTTGTATCATGTTTTCACTTTTTTTCAGAACCAATTTTTGAAAATAAGAAATATGATGGCAGTTTTGTAATTAATCTAATTACAAAGTCAATCTAATTCTACTTACTCAGTGTAATTAAGTGTTAACTGGCCTTATGCCTATGGAACAGACTCGGTTATTTTGCATTTTTAGGGCAATAACTTGTTTTTTTTATTGAATTTTTTTAGCAGGTGTGGGTGTCATTTTGGTGAACCTGTCATAACAGTTTTCAATTTATAGCAGTTATTTTTATGTAATGTTATGGTACCATGCCCCTAACTAATCTTGAACCTTATTTCACATGTAATGTCAAACATATACATTTGTGTTTCCTGTTATTAACAGTGATGGTTATTTATTCATAGCCATGGATGTATATTCTGTGATAGTTATTATTTCTGGTGATCTTATGTTCTATCATGATACTTTCTACACAATGATTCTTGACTCAGTGGCATTTTGTCTTCAGCATCACTATTGGTTCAATGGGATTTACTTAAAATGGCATTTTGCCTTGTATATGCACCACTATACATTAGTTTCAATTGACGGAGAAAAGATTATTCACATCACACTATCCTCTTATCATTTCTTCTATTACTATGTTATTTATCAATATAATTTTTGGTAGAAGCTTTGCCTAAATATGATAACACATAACTAAAGATATACAAAGAAAGGGAAAAGGGTTCACTGAAGCAGAGATTTTCTGGTTTCAGCATCTGAAGTTAAATGGTTTTAGTAAAATTTATTTTTTTATTTGTAGTTTCATCTTTCTCTTCTCCATCTTTATCAACGTTGCCGGTTCTTTAAATCTTTGGTGGATGTAACCCAGCAAAATGATATACATCTCGGGCTTTAGTTCAGAGAAACTTTACAGATTGCTTTAACAAGGAAACCAAGCAATAATTTGATTTACACAAAGAAACAATGAAATGGAATGTAGGAGGTGGAGAATTGGTGAAAATAAATAGTGATATAGACCTGGAATAAAACATAGATGTAAGGATAGAAAAAATGCCCTGAAACTAAAATTCAAACAGAAGAAAAGAAGAAAAAATCCACCCAAAGTAAAGACTAACTTTCCAAAAAGCTGAAGAAGCAAATTTTAAATTATATCCACTGAACTACAAGGATGAGGGGCTCACTAACCAGTTTGTGAGAGGGGCTGACGGAGGCGGTGGAGGTGGAGCTTCGGCGATGGCTTTGTCAGAGGGAGGATAAGAGCTCTTCGTGGAGGTGGAGGTGGACGACGAAGCCTTTGTGAGAGGGGCTCACGGAGGCGGTGGAGGAGTAGCTTCAGTGGAGAGCTTCGGTGGAGGTGGAAGTTTGGTGGAGGTGGAGGAGAGGGAGGGAGAGGTGAACGGAGGGAGGGAGGGGGAAGTCGGAGGTGAGGAGAGGGAGGGAGAGGTGAACGGAGGGAGGGAGGGGGAACTCGGAGGTGAGGAGAGGGAGGGAGAGGTGAACGGAGGGAGGGAGGGGGAAGCCGGACGAAGGGAGGCACGGAGGAGAGGTGAACGACGGCGGCGGCTCTAAGAAGGAGGGGGAAAGTTAGGGCAACTGAGAGGGAAAGGGGTTGCTGTCGAGTTACATTAAAAACGTAGCGACGGCTATCACCCCGTCGCTAAAGACGTCACTATATTTAAACACTTAGCGACGGTACCACAACTCCGTCCCTAATCCCCTGAACCGTAGCGACGGCTTCAACCCACCGTCACTAACTTCAATTATTAAAAGAAAAAATTGGAGGGAAGCGAAATACATAGCGACAGGCGGACCAATCCATCACTAATCTCCTGAATATTAGCGACGGTCTCACCCCCACCGTCACTACCCTCCATTATTTAAAGAAATAGTGTGGAGGGAGGACGAAAAACATAGCGACGGCAGAGTGCAACCGTCACTAACCTCTTCAAACATAGCGACGGTATCGCCCAACCGTCACTAACTTACGACGGTAGGCGAACTCCGTCACTAATCTCCATTTCCTTAGCGACAGTTATTCTACCCGTCACTAACTTCAACAGGAAAAATATATGGAGTGAGTGAAGGTGAAAATATTAGCGACGGCCGAACACTTCGGTCACTACTCTCTTGATTAATAGCGACGGTGTTGTATATCCGTCACGGATTATTTCTTAAAATAGCGACGACGTACGCTACCGTCACTAATATAAACCATAGCGACGCGGTTTGACCGTCGCTTGCGTTGGAGGGAACATTAGCGACGGTAGTTCACCGTCGCAACTGTTTGCCGCCAACTGAAAACCCGGGCGGGAAAGAAAAAAATGGTGGAGTTAAAATATAGTGACCCTTCCAGCGACGGTGTTGGTAAGGATTAGCGACCGCTTAAGGTACCGGTCGCTAATGTAGTCGCTAACAACTTTTAGGCCCCTTTTGGCATGGAGCGGTCGCTAACATGGTCGCTATTTAGCGACGGCATGTGGTGGTCGCTAATTTAAGGTGGTTGTTTGGGGTTTTTTTAGTTGTGTTATAAAATAACAAAAAATGTACATATTTAAAAAATTTAAAAAAAATAAATATTTATAGGTATGTAAGGTATGCCCAAAACCCATAGTGGTCATGATGCTATCTGCATGAGATGCGACAGAATAATTAAATTAATGTCATTAGTAATACATAAGATGTAACGAAATATTTATTGAGTTGTGATATTGCATAAGATGCAAAGAAATGGTTAGATAAATGTTATTATATAGCATGAGATGCTTATTGTTGATGAATAAATATGAAATGAGATTTCTATATTAGTGATTTCGATGATTCCATAAAAGACCTTGGGTGGAACTCAAGGCAAGCATATTGAGTGAGACTCGGGGCTAGCTCGCAACATTGCCGCTGTCGCTAAGAGTGATTGTGTTGCACGAGAGGATAAACAGTTTAGTACCAGTAAAACAGTCAGATCAGTTGAGAGCTGAATATATTGATATGGTAAGGACCTGTCTTTGTCTGAAGATCTTGATGGTATTCAGAGAATGAAATGCCGGATTTATGTTCCTGATTCTGGTGATTTAAGAAAGATGGTGCTTGATGAAGCTTATAAGAGCATGCTGAGTATTCATTCAAGTACTACAAAGATGTATCGGGATCTAAAGTTGTATTTTTGGTGGCCTGGTCTAAAAAGAGATATTGTTGATTATGTGGCTCATTGTATTTTTTACCAAAAGGTGAAGGTTGAACACCAGAAACCATCTGGCAGTTTACAGCTCCTTGAGATACCTATATGGAAATGAAATACAATTGCTATGGATTTTGTGATGGGATTGCCCAAAACCCGTAGTGGTCATGATGCTATCTGCATGAGATGCGACAGAATAATTAAATTAATGTCACTAGTAATACATATGATGTAACGAAATATTTGTTGAGTTGTGATATTGCATGAGATGCAAAGAAATGGTTAGATAAATGTTATTATATAGCATGAGATGCTTATTGTTGATGAATAAATGTGAAATGAGATTTCTATATTAGTGATTTCGATGATTGTTAGTCCTCAAATTTTCAATAAAAGCTTAAATAAAAATTTCAGAAAAATCATAAAAATTAGTTTAATTTGTTAGAAAATTAGGATTTAAATTCAATAAATGGATGTTGTTGGAAATAATCTGCCCTTGATCAATTTTCTCTAAGTTTTGTAGTGAAAAAGTTAAGAAATCAAGAGAAAATTACACTGGAGGAGCTGACGCGTAGCCTCACCCCACGCGTAGCCTCAACAGCTATTTTTGATGCTGACGCTACGCATCACAGCCACGCGTAGCGTCAGTGCTGCGTGGTCTCCACCTCCACTTTGATCAACCACTCCACTTGGACCCAATAATGGGCACTCCACTCAGCCACAAGGGCCACCCCACTCACCATGAAAGGCCAAAACTCGTGGAGACATGTCCATATGGCCAGGCATGATCAAATTTAATAATTTGAAGTGGCCATTATCAAGTGTTTAATGGAGGCTGAGTCAGGGGTGTGACGCGTAGCGTCACAGGGACGCGTAGCGTCCGCACCCTTACTCAGCCCTATAAATAGGGCCATCCAACACCATTCAAATCATCCCATCCCATACACAGCATTTCATTCTCTTCTTTTCTCTCTTGTGCTCGACTTGAGTACTTCTTTTGTGAGTTGTAGTTCTAGAATAGTTTTCTAGATACTTGAGTGTGTTTCGGTGTATTGTGATCGTTGTATCGTGAAGTTTCCATCGTCTTCGTAATGTCAAACTCTGTAAGTGTTGTTTTTACTTTTACCATGTGTAACTAATTTGTTTATGTTGGAATTGGTGAACTAGTCTATTGAGTATAATGTTGTGAATTCGACCTCTGCATGTTTATGATTCAAGTCCATGTTAGTATTTCAACCTTTTATTAATATGAACGTCAAACGGGAGAATGATTTTCATGTGTATTGAAACTGGTTTTATTAGTGTAAATGTCAAACGGGAGAATGATTATTTATGCCGTATTGAAACCTGTTTTGACGAAAGTAAAAAGTTGGAATACCCTTGGTATCTCAATTCTATAGGGGTTGTTAACCATTGTTGCCATAAGGCCAGGTCTTAATGCAAGTTTTTACTGAGAAAGCTCACGAGGGATCGGACTTTACGGTGAATTCTTAGAATTTATATCACGAGGGATCGGTTATAATGATTTTAAGCTGCAATGACATGAAACTTGATGATTAAATATGCATGTCTTGAGTTCCTCATTGTTATTCTAGATTAGGGATCCAATTTCAAACATAATTTGTTTATCTGTGTTTATCTCAAGTATCTTACCTATTCTAGATTGCAACTCGTCTTTTTAGATAGATTTTATTTTCTTTTATCTTATGAATCACTCAATCATGCTATCTTGTGAATATTGTATAAACTGTATATAAATCATTCTTTTGTTTATAATTTCCTCCACATTTACCATAGTAAATAGAAAATTACTGTTGTTATTGGACTTTCAATCCCAATGGAACGATATCTAAATTTTGAAAAATACAAACGATTGGTGCGCTTGCCAATTAACAACCCGGTGGTGGAAACGGACCGTTGAGGCACCGTCACCGGGTTAACAAGTTTTCTGGCGCCGTTGCCGGGGATTGAATTGTTTCAGTAAAACAGTAAAATTTTAATTACCGTGGTAAATATTTTTTTTACCTTAGATAATTTTTTTATTTATTTTTTATCATTGTTACACTAACTTTCTTTGTCTAGTTTGTGTATGCAAACTCGATCTACCGCAGGTAAAACACAAACTAAGTCTTCTTCTACTTTTAAGGATTTTGAAAATTCAAACATGGCTACTGAAAGGAGAACATTGGGACAGTTTGCTGCTATAAATGGTCCACCCCGAGTTTCGGGAATGTTTCAAGGATCAGTTTTACCAGTGGAAATTAAACCTGCTACTTTAAACATTATTCAAAACAACCAATTTGCTGGTTTAAATCATGAAGAACCATATGAACATTTAACTGTTTTTTATGAGTTATGTAGCACAATTGGTTTTGAACCCAATCAAGAAGAGTCTGTTTACATGAGACTCTTTCCTTTTTCATTGATTGGGAAAGCAAAAGAATGGTTTAAATCTTGTCCACCGGGTAGTTTTACAAACTGGTCCGATGTTGAAAGAAAATTTTTGGAAAGATTTTATTCTCCTTCAAAATATTTTGAAGCAATGACAGCCATACACTCTTTTTCTCAAAATAATGATGAATCATTAGGAGAGACATGGGAACGATTCAAGGCACTCTTGAGAAAATGCCCAAACCACAAACTGAATGATGCCGAAAAGGTAAGAATCGTTTACCATGGTTTATTGCCTCAGTTCAAGATGATGTTAGATGCTTGTGCAGGTGGTTCTTTAATGAACAAGACCGTGGAGGAAGCTATTGGGATATTAGAATCAATGTCCATTAGTGACCATCAAGCTAAACCAGAAAGAGGTAATAAACAAGGTATAGTTGAACAAGGAGTAAACGATACAGTGTTAATTCAACAAAAATTGTTGATGCAACAAATTGAGGCCATGAGTAAACAACTTGGAAAATTGCAAGTTACCCATGTACCACCACAACTCCCTGCTCAATTAAGACAATGTGAGTATTGTATGGGCGAACAGCCATGTGGGTACTGTGTTCTGGACAAAAATGAACAAGAACAAGCTAATTCCTTGATTCATCAGAGATTACCTACAGGTAATTCTCTAAATCCTCTTGTAAATTCTTTTTCTAACAATTACTTGCAGGGAAGGCAAAACTATGGTTGGAAACAAAATGCTAGACCCTTCAATAATCAAGGAGATTACAACGCTAGATTGACAAAGGCTGAAGAAAGTATTCAACAATTGATGCAATACATGGAGACAATTAATGTCACATGTAAAGCATCAGATCAACAGTTAAGTCAGCCAGTAAAAGAAGTAGCCGACATCAAAGAATTCAAAGCGAAAGAACAATGTAAGGCTATTTTTACAAGAAGTGGTAAGACTGTAGGTATAAATCAAGAAAAAGAAAAAGAAGAAGAGAATGAAAAAGAAAAAGAGAAAGAAAAAGAAAAAGAAGAAGAAAAAGAGAGTGAAGAAAAGAAAGAAAAAGATGAAAAAAATCAAAAAAATCAGTATCTTGGACAGACACCTCCTGTCCAGGATTTACCATATCCTCATCCACCATCAAGAAAAGATGAAGAGAAGGAATACAAGAGATTCCTTGAAATCTTTAAGCAGTTACACATAAACATCCCTTTTTCTGAGGCATTAGAACAAATGCCTACATATGCTAAGTTTATGAAAGAACTGCTTACAAAAAAAAGGAAGTATGATGAAGAAATTGTAGAACTTGAAGCAAGTTGCAGCGCTATTCTGGAAAATTCAAGATTCCTGTCTCTATTGGGGGAGTAAATATCGGTAAAGCTTTATTAGATTTAGGGGCTAGCATCAATCTAATGCCCCTAAGTATGATGAAGCGTATCGGTGATCTTGATCCACAACAGACAAGGATGACTCTGCAATTAGCTGATAAATCCATCAAGAGACCTTATGGGATTGTAGAAGATGTGCTTGTAAAGGTTGACAAATTCTACTTCCCTGTGGATTTTGTGATCCTAGACATGGAAGAAGATGCTGATGTTCCTCTAATTCTTGGAAGACCATTTATGAAAACTGCTCGAGTACTGATTGATGTGGACAATGGAAAGTTAGCAGTAAGAGTGCATGATGAGGAAGTAAATTTTGATGTCTTCAAGGCAATGAAACATCCTAACCCAAAGCAAGATTGTTTCAAAGTGGACGTCCTTGATGAAACTTATCTCTCCTTATCAAAAGGTATGATTATTTCTGACCCATTAAATAAGTTATTGACTAACTCAGTTGAATTTTTGAATGAAGAAGAGGAAAAACAGATTGAAAGATATCTTGAAGAATTTGATCAAGGGAAAGAAATTTCCTTTGAATCAAGAAAGATTGAAGAAATTCAAGAATCACCTACTGAAGAAATCCTAAAAGTGTTACCTTCCAATCTGAAATACATCTTTTTGAAAGAAGGTAATTTGAAACCAGTTATCATTAGTAATCTGTTGAGTGAAACAGAGTAAGAAAAACTGGTGGAAGTATTAAAGAGCAATCAAGAAGCAATTAGGTGGACACTTGAGGATTTGAAAGGTATAAGTCCATCATACTGCATGCACAAAATCTTGTTGGAAGATAATTTCAAACCTATTGCTCAACCTCAAAGACGCCTCAATCCAACTTTGAAAGAGGTAACCACAAAAGAGGTTCTGAAATTGTTGAAAGCAGGTATTATCTATCCTATTTCTGATAGCACATGGGTAAGTCCTGTTCAAGTTGTTCAAAAAAAAGGTGGTATGACAGTAATTGTTAATGAAAAAAATGAACTAATTCCTACAAGAACTGTCACCAGTTGGAGAATGTGTATTGATTATAGAAAATTAAATCAAGCAACAAGAAAAGATCATTTTCCATTACCTTTTATGGATCAAATGCTTGAAAGATTATCTGGACAAGAATATTACTGCTTTCTCGATGGTTATTCTGGATATAATCAAATTGCTGTTGACCCTCTTGATCAGGAAAAAACTGCCTTTACATGTCCTTTTGGCATATTTGCTTACAGAAAAATGCCATTTGGATTATGTAATGCACCTGCTACTTTTCAAAGATGTATGTTTGCTATTTTTGCAGATTTAATTGAAAAGAGCATTGAAATTTTCATGGATGACTTCTCAGTTTTTGGAAATTCATTTGAAACATGTCTATCCAACCTGGACACCGTACTGAAGCGGTGTATTGAGACAAATTTAGTGCTTAATTGGGAGAAATGTCACTTCATGGTGAAAGAAGGAATTGTACTTGGTCATAAAATTTCTTCTAGAGGCATTGAAGTTGACCAAGCCAAAATAGAGGTAATTTCTAAACTCCCTCCTCCTATAAATGTAAAAGGTATTAGAAGTTTTTTAGGACATGCTGGATTTTATAGAAGGTTTATTCAAGATTTTTCAAAAATTGCAAAACCCTTATCAAACCTTCTAAATAAAGATATTGAATTCAAATTTGATGAAGCATGTCTTAAAGCTTTTAATTCCTTGAAAGAAAAATTGGTTACTGCTCCTGTAATTATTGCTCCTAATTGGAATCTACCCTTTGAACTTATGTGTGATGCAAGTGATTATGCTGTTGGAGCAGTTTTAGGTCAAAGATACGAGAAAGTTTTTAAAGTCATACATTATGCTAGTAAAGTCTTGAATGCAAATCAAATAAATTATGCAACTACTGAAAAAGAATTACTAGCCATAGTGTATGCTTTAGAAAAATTTCGATCTTACTTGATTGGCTCAAAAATAATCATTTTTACTGATCATGCTGCAATCAAGTATCTTTTAACTAAACCTGATTCAAAACCTCGGTTAATCAGATGGATTTTGCTCCTTCAAGAATATGATCTTGAAATCAAAGATAAAAAGGGTAGTGAAAATATGGTAGCTGACCATCTTTCTAGATTAGTGAATAATGAGGTTACTGTTAAAGAAAGAGAAATTTTGGAAGAATTCCCAGATGAAAAACTTTTCAAAATAACACAACGGCCATGGTTTGCTGACATGGCCAATTTCAAAGCAGCAGGAGTTCTTCCAAATGATTTGACTTGGCAACAAAGAAAAATTTTTTTTAGAGATGCAAGATATTTTGTTTGGGATGACCCTCATTTATTCAAAATTAGAGCGGATAATTTGTTACGACGTTGTGTGCCTGACTGGGAAGTAAAAGATGTGTTGTGGCATTGTCATAAATCACCATACGGAGGACATTTTAATGATGAAAGAACATCTGCAAAAGTTCTCCAATCAGGTTTGTACTGGCCCTCTCTTTTTAAAGATGCTCACTTATTTGTTCAATCTTGTGATAACTGCCAAAGAACAGGTAATGTTGGAAGAAGGCAAGAAATGCCTCTCACAAATATACAAGAAGTAGAGGTATTTGATTGTTGGGGAATTGACTTCATGGGACCTTTTCCTAACTCATACTCAAATCAATACATTCTTTTGGCAGTAGATTATGTTTCAAAGTGGGTGGAAGCGATATCTACTCCCAATGCTGATACTAAAACTGTTGTGAATTTCTTGAAGAAAAATATTTTTTGCAGATTTGGGACACCAAGAACTTTAATAAGTGATGGTGGTTCACACTTTTACAATAAAGTTCTTCAGAAAGTATTACAACATTATGGAGTAAAGCATAAGGTAGCCACAGCATATCATCCACAAACCAATGGGCAAGCAAAGATTTCAAATCGGGAAGTGAAAAGGATTCTGGAAAAAACTGTATCATCTTCCAGAAAGGATTGGTCACAAAAACTTGATGATGCACTCTGGGCATACAGAACTGCATTTAAAACACCAATTGGTCTTTCTCCTTTTCAGATGGTTTATGGAAAATCATATCACCTTCCAGTTGAAATGGAACATAAAACATATTGGGCTTTAAAATTCCTCAATTTTGATCAAAATGCAGCAGCAGATAAAAGAAAGTTACAGCTTCTTGAGTTAGAAGAAATGAGGAACAATGCCTATGAATCATCTAGATGCTACAAAAGTAAGGTGAAAGCTTACCATGATAAAAAGTTAAAGAAAAGACACTTCACACCAGGCCAGCAAGTTTTATTGTTCAATTCAAGATTAAAATTGTTTCCTGGAAAATTGAAATCAAAATGGTCAGGCCCGTTTTTGATTAAAGAAGTCAAACCATATGGAGCAGTGGAAATTGAAGATCCAACTTCCAAAAGAAGTTGGATGGTAAATGGCCAAAGGTTGAAACTATATTTGGGTGGTGAAATTAACAAAATTACCACCAGTTATCTTTTAACTGACCCTTGAAATGCAGGAATGTCAGGCTGGAGACATTAAACCTAGCGCTCAATGGGAGGCAACCCATTCTTTTCTAGTTATTTATATTGTAAAAAAAAAAAGAAATCAAATTTTTGTTAGTAAGTTAGTTTATACACTTAGAGTTTTTACACAATAAAACCAATTTTGTAAAATCAATTATCGATTCTTTTTAACTTAAGAGTTTTGATAAATTTAATTACAATAAGTTTATTAACCATCAAGCAAATTTCAATAACCCAGTGAGTTGAGAGATCTTTTTAAACACTTGAGGGTTTAATCGACATATTTTCAATTCGAATTGATTTTGCTTTAATCTCTGATTTGTGTTGTTGTATAGAGAATTCGGGAAAATGATCAAGGCATATTTATTGGTGAAACGAAACCTTGGGCCAAACAGCTTACCTTGGTAAAAAAATCTTTTATCCCTTGCAAGCCAATTTGAGCCTAAAATAAAATTCTTTGGTACCCTTAAAACCTAATTTTGTTTTAACCATTCCCTATACTTGAATGATTAAAAGAGCAGTTGAAATAAATGGAAAATATTCAAATGTTCTTACAAAAATGGGGAGTGAAAATAAGCAACTTGATTCTTTTCAAAAAAATAGAATATGGAAAAGAAAAGTCAAAAATAGTGAAAAGAATCAAGTTGGGGGTATTTATTTTTCATCAATGAGAGTTTGGATCAAGAGAAAAGCCTAAAAATTATGAAAATGCTCTTTTATGATTTCCAAGAAAAACCATTGATTCTTGTAAACCAAGCCTCATTACAACCCGTGAAAAGACCTTGTGATTTTCGAATTAACTCTGTATAAATAACCATTGATTAGATGACAAACAAAGTTAAATTCGTTTGATTTTATGATTGATTGAGTAAAACAGGTTACCAATTGCATAGAGATAAACACTTGTGAGGTAAGCCTGAAATTCTGCTTGATTGTTAATAGAATATTGTAAACAATTTTATCATTAAACCTTTGTTATATTTGATATCAGTTTTTGATTATTACAAAATAGTTAAAATTGTGTAATTATTTTTTTGTGGTAAATTTTCAGACTAACTTAAAAATTTGATTTCAAATTTTTATTTTCTTATTTTTCTCTCTTGCTCGAGGACGAGCAATGTCTCAAGTTGGGGGTATTTGTTAGTCCTCAAATTTTCAATAAAAGCTTAAATAAAAATTTCAGAAAAATCATAAAAATTAGTTTAATTTGTTAGAAAATTAGGAATTAAATTCAATAAATGGATGTTGTTGGAAATAATCTGCCCTTGATCAATTTTCTCTAAGTTTTGCAGTGAAAAAGTTAAGAAATCAAGAGAAAATTACACTGGAGGAGCTGACGCGTAGCCTCACCCCACGCGTAGCCTCAACAGCTATTTTTGATGCTGACGCTACGCATCACAGCCACGCGTAGCGTCAGTGCTGCGTGGTCTCCACCTCCACTTTGATCAACCACTCCACTTGGACCCAATAATGGGCACTCCACTCAGCCACAAGGGCCACCCCACTCACCATGAAAGGCCAAAACTCGTGGAGACATGTCCATATGGCCAGGCATGATCAAATTTAATAATTTGAAGTGGCCATTATCAAGTGTTTAATGGAGGCTGAGTCAGGGGTGTGACGCGTAGCGTCACAGGGACGCGTAGCGTCCGCACCCTTACTCAGCCCTATAAATAGGGCCATCCAACACCATTCAAATCATCCCATCCCATACACAGCATTTGATTCTCTTCTTTTCTCTCTTGTGCTCGACTTGAGTACTTCTTTTGTGAGTTGTAGTTCTAGAATAGTTTTCTAGATACTTGAGTGTGTTTCGGTGTATTGTGATCGTTGTATCGTGAAGTTTCCATCGTCTTCGTAATGTCAAACTCTGTAAGTGTTGTTTTTACTTTTACCATGTGTAACTAATTTGTTTATGTTGGAATTGGTGAACTAGTCTATTGAGTATAATGTTGTGAATTCGACCTCTGCATGTTTATGATTCAAGTCCATGTTAGTATTTCAACCTTTTATTAATATGAACGTCAAACGGGAGAATGATTTTCATGTGTATTGAAACTGGTTTTATTAGTGTAAATGTCAAACGGGAGAATGATTATTTATGCCGTATTGAAACCTATTTTGACGAAAGTAAAAAGCTGGAATACCCTTGGTATCTCAATTCTATAGGGGTTGTTAACCATTGTTGCCATAAGGCCAGGTCTTAATGCAAGTTTTTACTGAGAAAGCTCACGAGGGATCAGACTTTACGGTGAATTCTTAGAATTTATATCACGAGGGATCGGTTATAATGATTTTAAGCTACAATGACATGAAACTTGATGATTAAATATGCATGTCTTGAGTTCCTCATTGTTATTCTAGATTAGGGATCCAATTTCCAACATAATTTGTTTATCTGTGTTTATCTCAAGTATCTTACCTATTCTAGATTGCAACTCATCTTTTTAGATAGATTTTATTTTCTTTTATCTTATGAATCACTCAATCATGCTATCTTGTGAATATTGTATAAACTGTATATAAATCATTCTTTTGTTTATAATTTCCTCCATATTTACCATAGTAAATAGAAAATTACTGTTGTTATTGGACTTTCAATCCCAGTGGAACGATCTCTAAATTTTGAAAACTACAAACGATTGGTGCGCTTGCCAATTAACAACCCGGTGGTGGAAACGGACCGTTGAGGCGCCGTCACCGGGTTAACAATGATTCCACAAAAGACCTTAGGTGGAACTCAAGGCAAGCATATTGAGTGAGACTCGGGGCTAGCCCGCAACATTGCCGTTGTTACTGAGAGTGATTGTGTTATGCGAGAGGACAAATAGTTTAGTACCAGTAAAACAGTCAGATCAGTTGAGAGCTGAATATGTTGATATGGCTGAGAGCCTCTATTTTGCAATAATATAATGTATATAACAATAAGATGAGGCAAGAAATTAACACCAAGGAGAAAGAAAAACTAATTTTTGGCTTGATGTTTAGAGTTTTTTTCTTATGATTAGACATGTGTTATTTGCATTTGTAATCATGTTTTGGATGATGTTTCATTTTGGAGTATGAGCAACACTTTGTTATGTTTTGGATGATGAATCTGCCCTTAAATATATTTTGAAAGAATCTAATTTCATTTATTTCATTCTCAAGTTATATATTCGATAACACTAAATTTATATATTGGACAACATTGAATTACTGAATTTACACATGTTGAATGAATCTGCTTTTATAGTTTCAATAGCTATGTGGTATGGTTACTGTAAGCATTATTAACCAATTGCAATGCTAGCAGATGTATCTTATGAGAAAGGTTTTCTTACATGAGAGTGAGGGGAGAAAATCTGGGTCGTATAACCATACAATGGATGGTTGAGATTAAAAGTTTTTCAAAGTCACATGATCACTTAAAAGGTCACATGACTTTTTAAAAACTCACATGATTAATCTCAACCATCTATTGTATAATTGTACGGTCCATATTCGCTCTTCTAACTCTCATATAAAAGAGCCTTTCTTATATGATACATCCCCTATATTATATATATTATACTATATATATATATATATATATATATATATATATATCTTTCGGTCCTATTCAGGAAGAGTCACAACAATCTCTCTACTAAAATAGTGTAATTTCATTACTAGGAGATAGTTCTTACAATACAACTAGATGTTTACAGCAACAAACACAATCCTAAACCCTTAATACAACCATATTAAAACCCCTACAATAATCACTAAACATAGGACACCACAAACAAAACCAAGCCACTTGAGACATCTTTGTGACTTCTTCAAAGCTTTTTGTAAAGTCATTATTCAACTTCTTTGCCTCAGAATCAACATATCTTTCTTAGTTTCAACATTATCAAACACCCAATGGAAGAAATTATAACTCCCATCATCCTTTCCACCCTACAAAATGAACCTCACATCATAACGAATAAAAAAGCTATTTGACCCTTAAAAAGAACCAAAACTTACAGTATATTTAACACAGCCCCATAATTTTCATCCATAATTTGCAGATGCCTTCGATGCTTGAATCACAACTTTCAATCTCTTAGGGCATTCATACAAGGGAACATCATCTTCATGCACTTTGTCTCCATAGCTGAATGCTGATCCACATGAGTTTGTTATGCTAGAAGACATGAGGTAAGAAGGCCGCATAAGATTTCTAGATTTCCCCTAACATGGAAGACGTTATCGAAGAAGGAGAAGGAGCTTATATTGAAGATGTAAACAATGGAAAATGACGTTAGAAGAATTTGACGGAAGGATGTATTTTAAACCACATAGAGGATAAGTGAACAAAAAAACATTAAAGAACCAAATTAACATTTTTATGAAACATAAGAACCAAAAGATATATTTAATCTTTTTCTTATGACCAATATGTAAGCTTTATTTTACACCACACATTTTACACTAACAACTAAAGAGGATATAGTATCAATCACTATATGGGAGGCCACGTTTCGGTGGGTGTTGTGGTCTATATTGTCTTCATGGATGTGAGGGATGTCATGAGTTATAGATCTAATGAGATAGTAAGAGTCAATAGCAAAGTTTGTTATAGTGGTGGAATAGGGTCCAAGAGTGGTAGTTGTTGTGGTAAAACATACGAATACTATTGTTGTTTAAAAAACTAGAGGAGCGACATTGGATGGTGGAATTGCAATCGTGTCAGGTAGCGAGGTTAGTGGCAACAGTGGAGTAGATTTAGACGAAGAAGGGCATTGTATAGATGCAAAGCATGGTGGCGTTTGGGTCAAGCAAAAATATTGGTGGAATACTAGAGGTAAAGAGATGGCAGCTCTGGCGTTGGCCGTCAAACTCAAAGATATAACATGGGCGTGAAGAACAAAGATGTCTGCAGCAATTATTGCGAATTGCCATTATGTAACATCCTAAATTTTAAAATAAAGGATTAATTAAGGAAATAAATATTAAATAGTTGTATGTGGGTTATTTAATGTCCCAAATATTGGAAATAGTTAAATTAATATTTTTAGGGACTGTTAGTGATTTATTGAAACTGAAATTAAGCCTGATTAAAATATAAGTGTCGGACCAAGTATCTCCGATTGGGATGATATTGGTCAGGGCTGTTAAGAATATTATTGGGAGTCCGAATATATATTCAGAATAATTTTAAGATAACGTATTGAGCTCGAACGGAGATCCTGTTTGTGGTAAAACGATGAAATATTAATGAGGGGATTAAAATTAAAAGCAAAAGCCCATATTTTCCCTTCTCCTTTTTCATTACTTGCTAGAACCATTTTGGCAAACACATTTTCTTCTTCTTCTCCTACTTCCTTCCTGTCTTATCCTCTCCTAAAACCCTAGCAAAGATAGTGACCCATTCTTTCTACATTTTCATTTTTAAGAGGGGACTTGAAAGAAATCATTGGAGCTTGGATTCTCTTCCTCTTTTCTCCCATTTTCATTTGGTCTCTCTCTCCCTTGGAACCCATTTTCATTTTTGGGTGAGGTAAGTTCTTCTCACCATTCTTGTTGGGTTTAATGCCATAGTATAAGTTATTATGGCATGTGAGAGTAATGTATGTAAGTAGAGTATTTAATAGAAGCTTTAAATGTGGAAGCCCTATGGTAGAATGTCATAAAAGCAAGTTTTGATGGTAATAAATGAGGTAAGAACAATCTCGGCTCCGGGAAAAAATAAATTGGTGATTTGCTGACCGGAACCTATGGTTAGAAGGAGATGAAAGATTTATAGGTATTTTTTAATATTGTTGGGTTTTAGGTGAAAACCCCAACTTTAATAAATTAGGGAAAGTAGTAAATATTGGTAGGAAAATATGTTTGAGAAGAAGTATTATGAGATTAAGAGTGTGAATATTGATAAATAAAGTGTTGTGAATGTTGGGGCTTAAGGTTTGTTTTGTAACCTTCAATATAATGAATGAGGCTTGATAGGAAGGAATTCCCGAAGCCTAACAATTGAAGGAATGATGTCTATAACATGTCTTGTACATGTTATGAAACTGTAGATACGATGATGGTTAATTTGAGTTGAAGTTGTGCCTTGAATGGTTGATTGATTGTAATTCTATATGTATGTTAATGTAGGATCCATTCTGAACGATGAGGCGGCTACGTCGTATCAATCGAAATTCTTCTCTTGAGGTAGGAGAGGACTTTTTATGTTCTAAATACATGAATTGAATAGTAGTTGATTATCATATGTGACAACATGCATGTTTGCCTTGCTTGCAATGTTATGATGAATTATAATGTTATGTATGATGTTGGTGATGATGTTTGGCAACTTGCATTGTGCATTTAGAATATAAAAGGTGTGCTATATGGTGGCGTTAAATTGTTTCGTAATTGTAAGCCTTGAATGTGATATTGTGTTTACATCCATCATAAGTGAGGAATGAATGTTATTAATGATTGAATGAGAATTGTGTGAACGAATAGCATACCTTGTTTGATAATGAAAGATTGATGCCATTGTGATTGATGAAAGACTTAAATTGTGTTAATTAGAATTATTAAGAATGCCACACGAAAACTTAAAACAATGGCAATAACCAATGATAATAAATCCACTAAAAGCGTTGTGGTGATGTTGGTGATGATGATAATGATGATTGATGAGAGGCATGATTAGGATACATAAAGTGAGCAATGCATATGATTGGTATTTTCATCCATGGCATACTGCATAGCCGTCGATGTTGGAATGTTAGGGGAGTTCCCTCGGCCGACCTAGTGGGAGGGTGGCTCGGTGCACGACCAAATTTTATTTTCCCCTGTGACTCGGTGTGTAAGTCATGAAGTTGCCCATGTATTGCTATGGGGAGCTACATGTGGCCGACCCTTGTAGGGATGGCTCTTGATGAGCAGGTGACCCCGGTGGTCCATTGGATCACGACCGCCATGATATGGTTTAGTTCTGGTCATTTACCGCGGTCATGGTGAAAATGACCAGGTGTTGCAAATGGGCGATGTGGTTTAGTTCTGGTAAAAGATTAGTGAAATACATGCAATTAGATGATAAGTGTACACATTTTACTAATGCAGTAGGGGTATGGTTAGATGATCATACTTGAATACCACAATTGGTGTTTATTTCTCACAGTCAGATCTGCAATTGTTGAAATACTCCGTTGTGCATATACATTAGCTTAAGAGCATTTGCATATAGCAAGGAAGTATGCCAAAGGTGATGAGATATAATGATGGTTGTGTTGAGGATGAGAAAATGTATTATGACAACATAAAATATATGAATACCAAACAATAAATTGAGTAAAATGATGAGGTGTGTAATAGTCCAATTTATTGAAGGACTTGATTATGTGTATACTTATATACTTTGCTCAATCTAAAATGTTGATTGTGATATATGAATGATAGTACTATGATAATGAATGAGATGATGAATGATATATGTTGCTACCCAATTTTGTCCGGGCCCATTTAAAATTTTCAAAAGAATAATAAATAATAAAAATACCAAAAAAATAAAAAATAATTTTTTGTTAAGAATTATTTTTAAGAAAAAAAGTGAACCTGTGGGCTTGTTTGAATTTCAAATTATTGATCCGGGCTTTGATTTCTAAAATTTTTAAATCCTTATCAGAACCAGAATTTTTGAACTTCTAACCTTAGAAAGGATGTTTAAAATTTGAATTTTAGGGATCAGACTTTTAAGAGATTGGAGAAAAATGATAGAGAATTTTAAAAATAATAAGATAGATATTTTTAGGGATGAGATAGAGTTTTACATATATATATATATATAATCAATTTTTTAATATATATATTATAAAAAATAAAGAAATATATCTATATATAATATGGTCCACGTGAAAACAAAGGAGGTTTTATATATTATAATATAAGGAGCAAATAACGCAATGCATAGGGGATGACGCAATTGAAAAAAAAGGATTATTATATTATTATAAGAAATTCACGCGAGGCACAAAGGGATAAAATCAGTTTTTGAAGCAAAAGATATATATGATATTATAAGATGGAGGAGATAATTCACGAAAAAAGAAAGAAGGCGCAAAACATATATATATATATATATTAAGAGATGGACGTAATTAGGGCAGGTGGCTAAATATTTCACGTGAAAAAATTGAAACGCAATAGCATAGATACATGGCACATTAATTGAAGCAGAAAAAAAGGCTAATTATATATTATATATAATTAACGTGAAGAAGAAAAGGAAAAGGATTCATACGCAACAAGGTTCAAGGAAAAACAAAAGCAATTCACAAAGCTATATAGAATTCACGTGGAAAATAAAAATAACGAGCAGAGAGAGAGAAGCATATATACGAACACATACGAGCAAGCACCTGGGGCACATTCACATAAATTGAAGAAGAAAATCAGACGTAAAGAATTGATGTAGTAGAGAAGAAGATTGACATGAAGAAAATAATACCAGGTATCCTTTTGTTTAATTTCTTGTTGATCGTCTTGATCCTAGTTCCTTAGTGAATTGTAGATGGAAAAATACGTGGAATCCTTTACCCTTTAGAAAAATTCTTGTAATCAATAGCCTAGGGTACCTACTACCGTCTACTACCAAGAATGATATTGGAAGGTAATCAAAAATTAAAATCTTTATATTAGGGTTAATTTAGACAAGGCATCTTGTTAACTTATGTTTAATTTTTAGATCACAAAATATTTTGGTAGTGTCGATGGGTAACTAAAATTAAAATCTTTAGGGTTCGTTTGGACAAGATGTCCTGTCAACCTATCATGTTGAATTTTTAGATCATAAAATATTTTAGTAGTGCCAATAAGTGACCAGAATTAAAATCTTTACATTAGAGATCAATTTGGACGATGACGTCCTTTTGGCCTTAGTTTTCAAATAAAAATAAGCCTTTAATTCTCTCAAAATTAATGTAGGTCTTAAAAAATATTTTGATAACAAATTTAGAGACGTCCTGTCAATCTACGTTAAATTTTCTAAAATAATATAGACCATAAAACACCTTAATAATATCGATAATATAACGCAAATCAAAATATCTTTATAGATTCTTTGGACGGGACGTCCTATTAATCTATGTCTTCAAATAAACTTTTCATTCTTAAATCAATTTAGACTATTAAATTTCTCTCTAAAAATATAATAAAATCAATAAAACCCAAGGTTCCTTTTTTATACAACATTAGAAATCAATTTGGATGAGATGTCCTGTTGGTTAACGTTTTAAATCTCGATATTTTCAATATACTTTGCATTTTTTTAAAATAACCTGAAGAACTACGTAACCCTGATTTCCCCTAACGCTTGGGGAATACGTAGGAACAGGAACAATTATTCTTGTCAGGCCCAAATTTAAAAATAAATATATCCCTTTAACTTATAAAATAAAATCATAAAGCTTTTAACGACAACTGTAACATCCTGCTTTTAATAATAGCTCTTTTTGGTAAATTTTGAAGTATAAAAGATCTGTTAGTGTTACTCAATGAATAAAAACACTCTATGGATGGTTGTGATACTCCAAGATTTCATTTTCTGGGTATAATTATAGGAATTACATAAACCTTTAATGATGAGGCCCAAATTCCGAGTGAAAATACCTTAGAAAGAACTGTCCGAGTGAGAAAGAGAGTCTGTTCCGAGTGAAAACTGCAAATTCCGAGTAACCAAAAGGAATTCCAAGTGGAAAATGGAAATACCGAGTGAAAATGGTGTTTTCCGAGTGGAACATGGTCAAGAGGAATTATTCCGAGTGAAATTCTGTCTCAGAGACTCACTGTTGGGTCAAACATGTTAGGAAGACTTAATTCCGAGTCAAGTTCTTCAAAGGATTCATTTCAGAGTCAATTATTCCTAAGTGACTCATTTCCGAGTCAAACATCCCAGAGAGACTCATTCCTGAGTCAAGCATCTTCCAAAGACTCGTTTCCGAGTCAATTAGGATCAGAAGTTGCAATCCTGAATGAAGGAATTCCGATTGACAACATATATGTCTTGGGTCGGTTTAGAATCAATTATACCGAGTGGCAACTTACGTACCTTGAGACGTTTTCAGGAGAATCTGTCTAGTACGAAAAGTAAGTGAAATTCTGAGTGAAGGATTACCAATTCTGACTGAAGGTTACAAAATCCGAGTGAGTTGTCCAAAGTCAGGACCTCCTTGGTGAGGAAGGGATAGGATTCCGAGTAGTTATATATATATATTGAATGGTTAAGACATTACTAGGCTTGAATAAGAAGGGTAATGAATGAATAATGCTAATTGAGTAGATACCGAGCGGAAAATGATAGTAAGAACCCGTTCCCAGTAAATTGTAGTAAGCACAGAGCCAATTCCGAGTGAGATGCTGCTCAGAAGATGAGTTGATAAACTTGTAGTATACTTCCGAGTGAAATAAGGTTGGGAGATATTCCGAGTGAACAATGTTGTATGTATTTTGACTAGGAAGTAACCATTCTGAGTGAAAAAGGTAACCTGTAGTCCGAGTATCTAAGTATGAAATAAAACTGAGTGAATGAATCCTTCCAAGAGATAAGAAGTTTGAATGGTTCCGAGTAGACAAGAATTCATTAGAATGAGAGGTCAGAATAATGCCAAATGAAGCTTAATGGTGGAATCCGAGTGTGCAACTCCGAGTAAGAAGATACCGATTGAAGAGATTCGTGTGAAGAACTTGGGAACAATTTCACCGAGTGGAAGACCTTGTGCTGGATGGATTATTTGAGAGGAAGAAAAAGAGTTTAGAATGAACACCGAGTGAAAGTTAACCAGGTAATATGTCAATCCTGGAATAAGGTTTCGAGTGAGTGGATGAGTTGTACCAGGTGGAACAGTGTGTAGAGATGACTCGGATATAGTTTGAAATTACCGAGTAAGACTGACTAGAACAGACACGGTTTTAGGATGACTTAACCGAGTGGTAATCTGAGGAATTTTGAATCAGTTTAGGACGACTTGACATAGTAAACAACCGAATGAAAAGGAAATCGTAGACCGGATGGAACATTTTCGAGTACCTCGACCCGTCCTAAACTAGGACCTAAGATCCGATGTCTCTTATAACAGCTTGGATGGGCGGTGTAAGGGAAGACTGACTGATTTTAGACCGGATTAATACTCCACACTGGCTAGCTGCTAAGGAAGCTGTTCTTAAACCGGTGTGCACACCAAACAATTCTGAGCCGGTGTTCATAAACCGACCTCTTCGTAACGACACAACAGCATTCCTCCCACACCACAACACCGTCTCCTTCCATGGACGTTGTCCCTCAAAATCCCACACACACCGTCCTTTCCTTCTTCACTCAAGACCGCCCTCACACCCCACTCCGCCCTCACACTCAAGACCGCCCTCACACCCTCCACACTGCTCTCACACAGCATACCGCCTCATACGCCACACCGCCCTCTCTTAATACTGCCCTCATACTGCACTCCGCCCTCACACCCTACACCGCCCCATATACTCAATGCCGCCCTCTTCAAAATCTCCAACAACGAACACCTTTTAACTCCACTCAGACCACTTTATATAAATTAATATATCACTAACCTCTTTAATGCAAAGATGACAGGGAGATGAGTCAAAAGGTTCCAATTAAATCTCACCTAATCCTCCATTCAAGTCTGCCACTTATTCTCTCATTATTAACAACTTACCACCTACATACGAACCACTTAGCAAATCACACACTCTTTTTCTTTTTCTTCTCATTCTTGTACGTTCTAAAGGCTGTTCTTTCCATTTATTCCATTACGGACTGGAACGAGGGAACTACAAGACATACCTTGTTAATCAAAAGACATCAAATCAGGTAAGAGGGGAGAGGGTTGTGAATATTTGTGAAATGGGTAGAATTGTATGCTGTTCTAGGATTCCAGAATTAACTTCGTAACTTGTTGCTCATTTTTGTAATTGAAAACGTATGAATTTGACTCTGACTTCTTCATAAAAGTTGTAGATCTTTTTGATATCTGAATTTTGAGACCTGAATCAAGTAATTTGAATAATTTTAGCAAAAGTTATAGCCAAAATATTACAGCATGTTCGTGTGGAAAGTTTATCCTTTGTTTTGTGTATATATTGATTTACTGGGAATTGTACGTGCATAATCAGCCCTTTATGTCTTCATGAAAGTGGTAGATAATTAAGTTGTGGATTTTTAGAAAGTGGTTTCACATTAAAATAATTTTTGTAACTCAAGTTATGCTCAAATTACTGAAGTATGTGCAAGCTGAAATTATGAAATTTTGAAATTTTGAAATCCGAATCTTGTTTTTAAAACTGGGAAGTTTGTGGTGAGAATTAGGGGTTGGTGTCTTCATGGAAATTGTAGATATGTGTGTTAAGAATAATTTAGAATTGGTTTCATGTCAAAATCACGTTTGTAACTCCAAATACGTTCTAATTACTAATCTGTGTACATTTTGGAAAACTTATCTTGAGGCAGTATGGTATTTTATGAAAAAGTGGTATTTCTGATTGGAATCTGAAACTGTGTTCTTCATGAAAGTTGTAGATAATTGTATTATTGAGCTATAGAAAGTGGAATCATCTAAAAAGGAGTTGATTTTCCCATGTTATGACTGTTTTGCTAATGTATGTTGCTGTTGGAGATGCTGAAAGTCACTTAAAAAGGCTATTTTGAAAGAAAATGATATTTTCTCTATGGATAAAGATTATTTAATAAATTCTTGAGTGATTATGAATGCTGTTGAGTATCACACAGTTTGTATATTGTGATGGTGAATAATTATGAACGACATAATTAATATATATATACATGAATGCCTTGTGGTTATTGACATGTGTGGTTGAAACAGTAAATCCATGATTTTATGAATTATTATGTGTATTGTGTCCCTTGAGGACTTGTATTATCCAAGAGGTTTTGGAAATGTGGATATCATGGTATGTTAAATGATAAAGAGAATTAAAGGCATTCATGCATCATAAGCATTGGACGCATCATGGAATTTAGGGGTTCCGTGATTGCCTACCCTGGTGGGGGGTTACTCTATGATGAGTTAAGCCCTATTTTGTTGTGTGCCATGGAGTGTAGGGATTCATGGTCTATGCAAAGCCCTACTTATGATAATTGTGTACTTCGGTACTTAAGTGCCATGAAGTATAGGGATTCATGGTATATGCTAAAGCCCTAATTGTGTAAGCGCCATGAAGTATAGGGATTCATGGTATATGCTAAAGCCCTAATTGTGTAAGCGCCATGAAGTATAGGGATTCATGGTATATGCTAAAGCCCTAATTGTGTCTCTATTAGACTTTTACTGCAGTATTCCCACCAAAACCAAATGGATCCAGCATGACATCATTTGACTAATTGAAGAATTATTAAATGGACTTGTTTGGCATATTCATCATATCATTATGAGTTGTTGATTGTGTTTGTGCAATTTTATCTATTTTATACTTATTCTATATTCTGTCTCACTCTTACATTAATTTTTACAGTGAATGACACGCCGAATGGAGAGTGATGCCATGATTAATGTCTATTTGAATTATTACTTGAACTTTGATTTCATGAGTTGTAATAAGTATAACATGTCATGTACCATTATCTTCTAAATCGTTTCCGCTATTTGAATATTTTCTTGAATTTAATTATTCACGACTAGTATGTATGATAATTTTCCACTGTTATCAACTGTTACATAAACTCTGAATTGAATTTATGAATTATAAAATGATCTTCCGAAAACGCGAAAAATTTACTCGAAAATTTTTTAATCAACGTTTCGGGGCGTTACATGTTGGTATCAGAGCGTTTTCAAAAATTCAGGACCAATTACTACGATATGTATTGATTCTTGATATACTATGTGAATTGTCTGATTATTTGTTTGAGAATATGTCTTATATGTGCTATATGACTTGTGCCTGACTGATAAACTACAAAGTGATTTGTTTGATTACTAGCTTGATGATATGATAAAGGTGCGTTATATGACTTTTTGCTTATCTGATAAATTGTAGTTACGTTATAATATTATATATATATACATACGATATATTTTCCCATAGGATTAGTATAAATCAAACCATGAATATAGGATGACAAGGAACGAGAACGACGTTATGGCAGCTGCTATCAATCGTTTGGCTGAAGCTATAGAAAGGCAGAATCAACTAAGAATTTTCGAAGGAAATCACCAAGACAGATTGGCACGAGAAAAGATTAATAGACAACTGAAACCTCAGTCAATTGCCTACAAAAGGAGAGGATCGTTTTATCCAAATCGCTTCAAGGGAGGATCATCATCATCTTCTGAGAGATACAACAATCATATGGATATAAAGTGTTTTAAGTGCAAAGGTAATCACCATGTACGTGATTGCAATAGACGCTTAGAAAATATCACTTGCTATCAATGCAATCAGAAGGGTCACATCAGCCCAAATTGTCCACTGAAACAGCGAATCAATAACAACAATAACACTATGAAGAAACAAAGAGATTCGGGTTATCAAGAAATTTGTAAAGGAAACGCTCGTACTGTTCAACATATAAGACAGTATAGGGAGTCCACAGACGAAAGATCACATACAAGAAGAGTCTTTGACATTAGCAGCTCAGAGGCAGACCAAGCAGGCGACCTCATGCAAAGTAAGTGTGAGATCAATGACACCATTTTATCTGTGTTGTCTGATTCGGGTGCCACACCGAAGTAAGTTAGACGTTTTCAATTACCCGTGAAGCCTATAATATATGACTTGATTATTTCCATTCCCAACTGTACACAACTTAGGATTACTAAGGTGTGTAACGATTATTCTGAACTCACAGAAGGTAGGAACTTTCTTGTTAATTCTGTTTATCTTTGAAGAATATGGAAGTAATTCTAGGAATGAATTGGATATCGGTGAATCAAGTTTTAGTAGACTGTCATAACGAGACCGAGGTATTTCAATTAGAAGAAAATCCTATTTCAGACAACCATTTTGTGAGTCTCCTTCCATACCAACCAACCATGCTTTCTTATGAAGATGGTTCAAATGTTTAGAAACTTTATATTCTCTCTTCATTTTCGTGGATATACTAAGGCTAGGGATAGCGTGGAACTTAAGGTGCAATTCTTATACTCTTTTGTTGTTTTAGGTTTTGGTTTCTACGATCATAGAAGAGTGCATTATGAATGAGTTTAAGAATAGAAATCATTTTCATGTGAAACCCAAAGGACGAATATGTCTTAAGTACCTTTGAATAGGTGAGAAATAATATACGAATATTTTAAGATTTGAGATGGGAAGTAATGGTTGTTAATGGTGATTGTTTGATTCTAATGGAACTTTAATTTTAGGATTTAAAGGGAATAAGTAATAATGTCATGTGAGATGATCTTTAATGAAAAACCAGGATGATGTGTGTATTGGTGTTATTGATAATGGAGGTTAGTGGTTGTTAGGAACTTGGTGAAATGAGGATTTTGATTAAGTTGATGATTCGGATGACTTTTAATTCTCTAGGATGACTATATATGGGGAATTGAATTATTGAAACATTGGTATTGGAGACTAGGAGAAGGATGTATATGGGTATGTGAGTGATTAGAGGACTTAAATTTAGATTGTTGATGTTTATGATGATGATAAAAATGGTTGTGAGCAATTGATAGTGAATTAAGGTAATAAATACTAGAGTCACTTTGAAGTAGTTGAAATAGTAATAGTTGAATGATTCATGTGATGATCTTAAAAACTAAGGACCATAGTATTATTATTGACGGGTGTGATTAGCTCTTGTAAGATTTAAGGAATCTTGGACTTGGGAAGGGAATTCCCGAAGCCTAACACGAGCATGTAAATTGAAGTTAGACGAGCTAGGATTTGATAAAGAGTATTGGAGGAGGATATTTACGATGGTATATTAATGGCATAAATATGTATATTGTAATAGGATTGTATTCCGGATGATGATACGGAAAGATTTCAGCTTTGAAATTTCGAGGACGAAATTTTTATTAGGGTGGGAGAAATGTAACATCCTGCTTTTAATAATAGCTCTTTTTGGTAAATTTTGAAGTATAAAAGATCTGTTAGTGTTACTCAATGAATAAAAACACTCTATGGATGGTTGTGATACTCCAAGATTTCATTTTCTGGGTATAATTATAGGAATTACATAAACCTTTAATGATGAGGCCCAAATTCCGAGTGAAAATACCTTAGAAAGAACTGTCCGAGTGAGAAAGAGAGTCTGTTCTGAGTGAAAACTGCAAATTTCGAGTAACCAAAAGGAATTCCGAGTGGAAAATGGAAATACCGAGTGAAAATGGTGTTTTCCGAGTGGAACATGGTCAAGAGGAATTATTCCGAGTGAAATTCTGTCTCAGAGACTCACTGTTGGGTCAAACATGTTAGGAATACTTAATTCCGAGTCAAGTTCTTCAAAGGATTCATTTCAGAGTCAATTATTCCTAAGTGACTCATTTCCGAGTCAAACATCCCAGAGAGACTCATTCCTGAGTCAAGCATCTTCCAAAGACTCGTTTCTGAGTCAATTAGGATCAGAAGTTGCAATCCTGAATGAAGGAATTCCGATTGACAACATATATGTTTTGGGTCGGTTTAGAATCAATTATACCGAGTGGCAACTTACGTACCTTGAGACGTTTTCAGGAGAATCTGTCTAGTACGAAAAGTGAGTGAAATTCTGAGTGAAGGATTACCAATTCTGACTGAAGGTTACAAAATCCGAGTGAGTTGTCCAAAGTCAGGACCTCTTTGGTGAGGAAGGGATAGGATTCCGAGTAGTTATATATATATATATTGAATGGTTAAGACATTACTAGGCTTGAATAAGAAGGGTAATGAATGAATAATGCTAATTGAGTAGATACCGAGCGGAAAATGATAGTAAGAACCCGTTCCCAGTAAATTGTAGTAAGCACAGAGCCAATTCCGAGTGAGATGCTGCTCAGAAAATGAGTTGATAAACTTGTAGTATACTTCCGAGTGAAATAAGGTTGGGAGATATTCCGAGTGAACAATGTTGTATGTATTTTGACTAGGAAGTAACCATTCTGAGTGAAAAAGGTAACCTGTAGTCCGAGTATCTAAGTATGAAATAAAACTGAGTGAATGAATCCCTCCAAGAGATAAGAAGTTTGAATGGTTCCGAGTAGACAAGAATTCATTAGAATGAGAGGTCAGAATAATGCCAAATGAAGCTTAATGGTGGAATCCGAGTGTGCAACTCTGAGTAAGAAGATACCGATTGAAGAGATTCGTGTGAAGAACTTGGGAACAATTTCACCGAGTGGAAGACCTTGTGCTGGATGGATTATTTGAGAGGAAGAAAAAGAGTTTAGAATGAACACCGAGTGAAAGTTAACCAGGTAATATGTCAATCCTGGAATAAGGTTTCGAGTGAGTGGATGAGTTGTACCAGGTGGAACAGTGTGTAGAGATGACTCGGATATAGTTTGAAATTACCGAGTGAGACTGACTAGAACAGACACGGTTTTAGGATGACTTAACCGAGTGGTAATCTGAGGAATTTTGAATCAGTTTAGGACGACTTGACATAGTGAACAACCGAATGAAAAGGAAATCGTAGACCGGATGGAACATTTCCGAGTACCTCGACCCGTCCTGAACTAGGACCTAAGATCCGATGTCTCTTATAACAGCTTGGATGGGCGGTGTAAGGGAAGACTGACTGATTTTAGACCGGATTAATACTCCACACCGGCTAGCTGCTAAGGAAGCTGTTCTTAAACCGGTGTGCACACCAAACAATTCTGAGCCGGTGTTCACAAACCGACCTCTTCGTAACGACACAACAGCATTCCTCCCACACCACAACACCGTCTCCTTCCATGGACGTTGTCCCTCAAAATCCCACACACATCGTCCTTTCCTTCTTCACTCAAGACCGCCCTCACACCCCACTCCGCCCTCACACTCAAGACCGCCCTCACACCCTCCACACTGCTCTCACACAGCATACCGCCTCATACGCCACACCGCCCTCTCTTAATACCGCCCTCATACTGCACTCCGCCCTCACACCCTACACCGCCCCATATACTCAATGCCGCCCTCTTCAAAATCTCCAACAACGAACACCTTTTAACTCCACTCAGACCACTTTATATAAATTAATATATCACTAACCTCTTTAATGCAAAGATGACAGGGAGACGAGTCAAAAGGTTCCAATTAAATCTCACCTAATCCTCCATTCAAGTCTGCCACTTATTCTCTCATTATTAACAACTTACCACCTACATACGAACCACTTAGCAAATCACACACTCTTTTTCTTTTTCTTCTCATTCTTGTACGTTCTAAAGGCTGTTCTTTCCATTTCTTCCATTACGGACTGGAACAAGGGAACTACAAGACATACCTTGTTAATCAAAGGACATCAAATCAGGTAAGAGGGTAGAGGGTTGTGAATATTTGTGAAATGGATAGAATTGTATGCTGTTCTAGGATTCCAGAATTAACTTCATAACTTGTTGCTCATTTTTGAAATTGAAAACGTGTGAATTTGACTCTGGCTTCTTCATGAAAGTTGTAGATCTTTTTGATATCTGAATTTTGAGACCTGAATCAAGTAATTTGAATAATTTTAGCAAAAGTTATAGCCAAAATATTACAGCATGTTCGTGTGGAAAGTTTATCCTTTGTTTTGTGTATATATTGATTTACTGGGAATTGTACGTGTATAATCAGCCCTTTATGTCTTCATGAAAGTGGTAGATAATTAAGTTGTGGATTTTTAGAAAGTGGTTTCACATTAAAATAATTTTTGTAACTCAAGTTATGCTCAAATTACTGAAGTATGTGCAAGCTGAAATTATGAAATTTTGAAAATTTGAAATCCGAATCTTGTTTTTAAAACTGGGAAGTTTGTGGTGAGAATTAGGGGTTGGTGTCTTCATGGAAATTGTAGATATGTGTGTTAAGAATAATTTAGAATTGGTTTCATGTCAAAATCACGTTTGTAACTCCAAATACGTTCTAATTACTAATCTGTGTACATTTTGGAAAACTTATCTTGAGGCAGTATGGTATTTTATGAAAAAGTGGTATTTCTGATTGGAATCTGAAACTGTGTTCTTCATGAAAGTTGTAGATAATTGTATTATTGAGCTATAGAAAGTGGAATCATCTAAAAAGGAGTTGATTTTCCCATGTTATGACTGTTTTGCTAATGTATGTTGCTGTTGGAGATGCTGAAAGTCACTTAAAAAGGCTATTTTGAAAGAAAATGATATTTTCTCTATGGATAAAGATTATTTAATAAATTCTTGAGTGATTATGAATGCTGTTGAGTATCACACAGTTTGTATATTGTGATGGTGAATAATTATGAACGACATAATTAATATATATATACATGAATGCCTTGTGGTTATTGACATGTGTGGTTGAAACAGTAAATCCATGATTTTATGAATTATTATGTGTATTGTGTCCCTTGAGGACTTGTATTATCCAAGAGGTTTTGGAAATGTGGATATCATGGTATGTTAAATGATAAAGAGAATTAAAGGCATTCATGCATCATAAGCATTGGACGCATCATGGAATTTAGGGGTTCCGTGATTGCCTACCCTGGTGGGGGGTTACTCTATGATGAGTTAAGCCCTATTTTGTTGTGTGCCATGGAGTGTAGGGATTCATGGTCTATGCAAAGCCCTACTTATGATAATTGTGTACTTCGGTACTTAAGTGCCATGAAGTATAGGGATTCATGGTATATGCTAAAGCCCTAATTGTGTAAGCGCCATGAAGTATAGGGATTCATGGTATATGCTAAAGCCCTAATTGTGTAAGCACCATGAAGTATAGGGATTCATGGTATATGCTAAAGCCCTAATTGTGTCTCTATGAGACTTTTACTGCAGTATTCCCACCAAAACCAAATGGATCCAACATGACATCATTTGACTAATTGAAGAATTATTAAATGGACTTGTTTGGCATATTCATCATATCATTATGAGTTGTTGATTGTGTTTGTGCAATTTTATCTATTTTATACTTATTCTATATTCTGTCTCACTCTTACATTAATTTTTACAGTGAATGACACGCCGAATGGAGAGTGATGCCATGATTGATGTCTATTTGAATTATTACTTGAACTTTGATTTCATGAGTTGTAATAAGTATAACATGTCATGTACCATTATCTTCTAAATCGTTTCCGCTATTTGAATATTTTCTTGAATTTAATTATTCACGACTAGTATGTATGATAATTTTCCGCTGTTATCAACTGTTACATAAACTCTGAATTGAATTTATGAATTATAAAATGATCTTCCGAAAACGCGAAAAATTTACTCGAAAATTTTTTAATCAATGTTTTGGGGCGTTACAACAACTCAATTAATTTGGACGAGACGTCCAGTTAATCGCAAAATTTATAATTTTAAATTATTAAATCGACAATAAACCCTTAAGTCATTTTAAGAGGCTAAAAATTACAAATTATTCGGATTATTCATAAAACTTAAAAAAGTTAGGGTAACCGTTTAAAATGGACAGTGTAGGGTGCTAATACCTTCCCCACCTGTAATTAGACTCCCGAACTTTAAAATCTTGAATTAAGATCGGTACCTTCACGTTAGGGTTTTTCCGATGTTTTACCTAAAAAAACATTAGTGGCGACTCCACGGTTTTCGAAGGGAACTCGGGAAACCTAATTTTCTTTTTACGGTCAGCCTGTCGCCATGATCTAGGTCACGATAGATGGCGACTCCACTGGGGACCTTAGAGAGTCAAGCCTATTTAATTTGTTTGAATATATTAGAATAATCCTATATAACTTCTTGCCTATGTTTTATGCCGTGTGTTTTGTTAATATATGTTATTATTGAACCTTAGGGTAGAAGACATCATATTATTGTGTTATTGAACCCTAGGGTAGATGATTCTTTTTGTATTGCTCAGTGTTTGTTTCTTGTGAATGAAGAGTAAATTACATGTATATATGCCTCTCACACACTACACTTACACTTTTTCACAGACATTTTGAGTGGGACCCTATACCCAGGGGTTTGAATAAACCATTAAGTTTAGGGGAGGTTATGTAGCAGTGTCATTTGGGACATTCGTCTCCCTCTGACATCGTGAGAGCCTTAGCTAGAGTGTGACTTTCTCATGGTGCCCGCACCTGGTAGACTTCCTACCGTTGTGGTCAACATCATGGGTAGAGTTTGAGCTCTAGTGGCCTTTAGTGATTTAAAATAGCCACCCAATATGAGAGGACACTATTAGAGGAACCTTAGAACCGATAAGAGGCCTTCAGACAAACCTTGTATAAGGAACACAAGGGGCAATGGTCTTTTACCTTCCTTTTTTCCCTAAATTAAAAAGATTCCTTTTCCAACAATTTTTTTAAAAAAAAGAACAAAAAAAAGCCCAATAATTTGACATGGGGCAAATGGTTCAAGCCTGTTCAATCTCGTGCTTTAAATTATAGGCCTTTTGGATCATAAGTTTTTATGCAAAATTTTCCAAAAAGAGGATGATTTGAGATGTCTGTAATTTATTCACGTAGAAAATATTTTTAAGAAATAATGATAACAAGCCCACAAGTTGATTTTTTTTCTCTTCTTTTTTTGTCTCATTCTTTTCCTTTTCCTTTTCCTTCTCACTAATACATCTTGTTTAGTAAGAAAGAAAGAAATCACAGGGAGATACCCTTACAGAACTCAGTTCAGGCAAGACTTATGGCTGAGATGGATAACGAGACTGAGAACTTAAGGAGCGAGATCAACCATTTAAAGGAACAGATAACTGAGCTGACCAAGCTTCTAGAAAAGAGAGTCAAAGAGGGGGGCCCATCCACAAACAATAAGCAACAACCAACTTCTTTATTGTACCCTCCTGGTTTTACTCTTGCCCAGGCCCAGGATGCTCCACCTACTAACAATATCGGAAACCCAGGCAAAATTGTTGATCCTCACACTATGCAAACTCCATCTTTGGCATGCCATATGGATGTATGCCTCCTCAAACCTTCACCGATCAGGATGGTAACCTCATACCCTTTCCGTTGTATGGTTTACCTTCTAGTTATTTTCCTCCTGTAATCTCGGGTCCATAAGATGGGAATACAATACCCGCAATAAATCCACAGGTTCAGAATCAAATCGCGAGCCCATAGGCCTCTGAGCCTCAAAACACCCAGTCGTTTGTAATTCAAGCAACTACACTTATTCCAACCCCACAAGGGGAGACACAGTCAAATCTGGCATGTCAAACACCACAATTTCCTCACCTCCAGTCACAGTATAATTATCCTTATGGGTATGTAATTCCTCGACCTATTGTCATGCAGACCACCAATCCTGTAATTGCAACTCCTGAGCCAAAGAGAAAGATAGAGATTCTCGAGGAGCGTCTTTGTTTCATGGAAGGTGTGGGAGGTTTTGGCCAACGGACGCATCTGAAATTTGTCTAGTCCCAGATGTGGTGATACCTCCCAAGTTTAAAATACCTAAATTTGACAAATACTGGGGCACGTCCTGTCCTCGGAATCATCTGACCATGTATTATTGGAAGATGGCTTCCCATGCCTTCGATGATAAGCTGCTTATTCACTTCTTCCAAGATAGTCTAGCAGGAGCCGCCCTTACTTGGTATACACATCTAGAATGTATTCGCATACACTGTTGGAGAGACTTAGCTGATGCTTTCTTAAAGCAATACACATACAACCTAGACATGGCGCCTGATAGGATACAATTACAAAATATGACTAAGAAAGATGATGAGTCTTTCAAGGAATATGCCCATCGTTGGTGAGAAGTAGCTGCGCAAGTGGACCATCCACTGCTAGAGAAGGAGATTGTAGCAATGTTCATTGACACCCTTCAAGCTCCTTTCTATGACAAAATTATTAGAAGTGTATCATTAAATTTTTCCGATATTGTTACCATTGGGGAAAGAGTGGAAAGCGGGTAAGGACAGGGAAAATTGCCCATACTGCATCCGGGGAACCTTCCATGAAAAAACATGTGCAAACTGAAAAAGAAAGGAAGGTGAGACTAATGCTATCACCTATAATTTAAGGAATTCTCATCAAAAGTCATACAACCCTACATTTTTCCCCAGTTAACCCCTATAAGTTCATGCCATATCCTCAAGTAGTAATTACCACTGACAGTTACTCTCAGCCTTCCCCTCAACCACCACGTTATCAGTCACCCATACCGCCGTACAATCATCATCATATACCAGTACAGCCACCACAACAATAGACTCAGCCACTAAACCCTAATCAGAATTAGAGAAGGACAAACGATGGTTGCAACCCTGTTCAGTTTGACCCAATCCCTATGAGTTACACTGAACTGTTGCCACTTTTTATCCAAAACTCCCTTGTGGTGCCCTGTCCTTCCATAACTTTTGGACCACCTTATCCCAAGGGATATGATCCAAGTACTCGGTGTGACTATTATGCTGGGGCACCAGGGAACTCAATAGAAAATTTTTTGGCTCTGAAACGCAAAGTGTAAGACCTTGTTAAAGCCAAATGGCTTAACTTCTCAGAAGGAAATCTGAACATGGCTACAAATCCCTTGCCTAACCATGAGGGCTCTGGGGTTAATGTTGTGGAAGAAGATCAAGTAGCTGTTATTGAAGACGATCCCTATGATAATACAAGCTTTGTGTGCCCCCCTGTTCATCAGGCATTTAATTTTGTAATTGGGAGGCTGTTGAGCTCCCTACGATTTTAATTTTTGATTCAAAATAATTTGTAATTGCCTTAATAACTCAATATTCTCATTGTTATAACCAAGGCTTTGGGGTCTTTTCTTTTCATAATAAGGGCGAAGCATGTTTTGTCATTTTTTCCGTTAATAAATGTGTATTTGAATTTGGATATCTCTTTCTTTGCACCTTTTTACCGATTCCCCTTCCTTTTATCCCCTATTCGACCATTCATCCAAATGCAAATCCAAAAATGATCCACTTGAAGATAGTAAGGTCATGATCCCATTTCACAACTTTGAGTATTCAGTTGATTGCACTGACGAAGAGGGTAAGGAAGACTATGGTCCCTGGCCTAAATTAGCCAGGGAACAAAAGGCTAGAGAAATTCAGCCCTATCAGAGGTAATCAAGATCATCAAGATAAAAAGGTCAAGATTGACATTTCCCTGAGTCAAGAACAATAGGGGAAATTGATTAAGTTATTGATGTCCTTTTTTTGAAAACACTGGGGCAATTTATCAGAGGGTGATGGTAACCCCGTTTCATGACATGATGAACAGAGGCATATCTATCATTTAAGGAAGCTTCGGTATTGATCAACATGGATGGAGATGACTTTCCGATGCCCATAAATATAGACGTAATCAAGAGATACTTTGCCAAAAAAAATAAAAAATCAATCAAACAAACAAACAAACAAATCAAGGTTAGCGTCTTATGCACATACCAACTGGGGCAAGCTGATGCCCTTGCATTACCATATTGGGGCATGTCCAGATCACCAAGTAAGTCGTCACCTTTCTATATGGGGAATGGATGTCATCAAGCTAAGAATGCAACAAAAAAATAATATTTTATCCCTATTGTAATTAACCTTAAGGGGATGTAGCTACTCCCCATGCTAATGTAACCAAGGAAATGGTCTACCATTCTGAGCAACAAAAGTACCAAGGGGATCATTCAAAGGTCAAAAAAAAGAAAAAACCAAATGAAAAAATTAAGAAAAAGAACAAAAACAAAAGCAAAAAAAAGAGACTTGGAATGGTCCTTTCACATTGAGGCAAGAAAAAAGGGCTCATCTCATTTTGTTCGGTACATGGCATTGGGGAAAAGTTGCCTATTTGAAGTGATATCTGTCCTCCAAAAGGATGAAAGTAAATCAAAGGATGCCAAGTGGGTTCGGTTTCAGTATAATCAGCTTAAACCTTTTATTATGAAGGATACAACATTGATTTTTTAAAAAAAAGCATGTCAGAAAGAAAGAAAAGCTCGCTAGGCTAAAAACCTAAAAAGACAGTCTAGGCAAAAATTAGAGTGACCCGGTGAGTCAAAAACCTAAAAAGGCGTCTCAAGTAAAAATTAGGGTCAAGATTTTAACAAAGCAACTAAAATTCTCTGTACAAGCAGAATAGGATCCGACTGGGGCACAAGGACTATAGTTGAATTACTTTCTCGGAAGCAAGATCGAAGGATAAACTCGTCGTTGTGATACAGGATCAAGATTCTTGCTGTTCTCAGGGATTCACTGGATCCCCTACTACCAAACTCTTTAACCATATTTTTTTTACATCTGATTTCCCTTTGTCTTTTCCGGTACTTGATCAACCCATATAAATAAAGGTGCTACCTTTCCAATACACATTTATACATGAGTTTCATTAATGTGACAAAACATGTGTTTTAACAAAATAAAACAAGGCAATGATAATTATTTTCATAAAAAGAGAAAAGGAAAGTCATGGGAGTGAGAGGCTTCTGTTATTTGTTAGCACCTCAGATAAGCATCACAAGGACTACACTGAATACATGCTCAGAAGAGAAAATCACCTCGTTCATCCATTTCACCCATAAGTATAAACCTAAAATATATAAAGATTGCAGTTCAAAAGGTTTCTCCCCGGATTTCAAACTTGATTTTAATTTCCTGTCACCGAATATGACATCCTTTAAATTTCCAGTCGCTGAGCGGGGCACCATTTTACTTTCCAGTAGCCGAGCGGGGCACTATTTTACTTTCTAGTAGCCGAGCGGGGCACCATTGTACTTTCCAATAGCCAAGAGGGGCACTATTTTACTTTCCAGCAGCTAAGCGGGGCAAAATTTTACTTTCTAATAGCCGAGCAGGGTACCACTTTACTTTTCAGTAGCCGAGCAGGGTACTATTTTACTTTCCAGCAGCCGAGCGGGACACAATTTTACTTTCTAGTAGCCGAGCGGGGCACCATTTTACTTTCCAGCAGCCGAGCGGGACACAATTTTACTTTCCAGTAGCCGAGCGGGGTTCCATTTTACTTTCCAACAGACGAGCGGGGCACAATTTTACTTTCCAGTAGCCGAGCGGGGCACCATTTTACTTTCTAGTAGTCAAGCGGGCATCATTTTACTTTCCAGCAGCCGAGCGGGGCACCATTTTACTTTCTAGTAGCTAAACGAGGCACAATTTACTTTTTAGTAGCCGAACGGGGCACCATTTTAAAATTCCAGTCGCCAAGCGGGGTACCCTTTTACTTTTCTGTCGCCAAACATGGCATCCTTTAAATTTCCAGTCGCCGAGTGGGGCACCATTTTACTTTTCAGTCGCCAAGCGGGGCACCATTTCAATTACCGAGCAGGGCATCATTTTACTTTCCAAGAGTCGAACATGGCATCTTTTAAATTTCCAGTCCCCGAGCGGGGCACTCTTTTTCTTTCTTGTCGCCAAACATGACATCATTGGAATTTTCAGTCGTCGAGTGAGGCACCATTTTAATTTTTTTGTCGTCAAACACGATATTCTTTAAAGTTGGCGCCCTGGACAAAATTGTTTCGCACTGTCTTTACTTATCCATTACTGCAACACAGTAAGAGAAAAGTAAAGAGGGGCAAGCTATTGCTACCCAATTTTGTCCGGGCCCATTTAAAATTTTCAAAAAAATAATAAATAATAAAAATACCAAATAAATAAATAAATAAAAAATAAAAAAAATTTGTTAGGAATTATTTTTAAGAAAAAAAGTGAACTTGTGGGCTTGTTTGAATTTCAAATTATTAATCCAGGCTTTGATTTCTAAAATTTTTAAATCCTTATCAGAACCAGAATTTTTGAACTTCTAATCTTAGAAAAGATGTTTAAAATTTGAATTTTAGGGATCAGACTTTTAAGAGATTGGAGAAAAATGATAGAGGATTTTAAAAATAATAAGATAGAGATTTTTAGGGATGAGATAGAGTTTTATATATATATATATACAAAATCAATTTTTTAATATATATATTATAAAAATAAAGAAATATATCTATATATAATATGGTCCACGTGAAAATAAAGGAGGTTTTATATATTATAATATAAGGAGCAGATAACGCAATGCACAGGGGATGACGTAATTGAAAAAAAGGGATTATTATATTATTATAAGAAATTCACGCGAGGCACAAAGGGATAAAATCAGTTTTTGAAGCAAAAGATATATATGATATTATAAGGTGGAGGAGATAATTCACTAAAAAAGAAAGAAGGCGCAAAACATATATATATATATGTATATATTAAGAGATGGACGTAATTAGGGCAGGTGACTAAAAATTTAACGTGAAAAAATTAAGGTGCAATAGCATAGATACATGGCACGTTAATTGAAGCAGAAAAAGGCTAATTATATATTATATATAATTAACGTGAAGAAGAAAAGGAAAAAGGATTCACACGCAACAAGGTACAAGGAAGAACAAAAGCAATTCACGAAGCTATATAGAATTCACGTGGAGAATAAAAATAACGAGCAGAGAGAGAAGCATATATACGAACGCATACGAGCAATCACCTGGGGCACATTCACGTAAATTGAAGAAGAAAATCAGACGTAAAGAATTGACGTAGTAGAGAAGAAGATTGACATGCAAAAAATAATACCAGGTATCCTTTTATTTAATTTCTTGTTGATCACCTTGATCCTAGTTCCTTAGTGAATTGTAGATGGAAAAATACGTGGAATCCTTTACCCTTTAAAAAAATTCTTGTAATCAATAGCCTAGGGTACCTACTACTGTCTGCAACCAAGAATAATATTGGAAGGTAATCAAAAATTAAAATCTTTATATTAGGGTTAATTTAGACAAGGCATCTTGTTAACTTATGTTTAATTTTAGATCACATAATATTTTGGTAGTGTCAATGGGTAACTAAAATTAAAATCTTTAGGGTTAGTTTGGACAAGACATCCTGTCAACCTATGATGTTTAATTTTTAAATCATAAAATATTTTAGTAGTGCCAATAAGCGACTAGAATTAAAATCTTCACATTAGAGATCAATTTGGACGATGACGTCCTGTTGGCCTTAGTTTTCAAATAAAAACAAGCCTTTAATTCTCTCAAAATTAATGTAGGTCTTAAAAAATATTTGGATAACAAATTTAGGGTCTTTAAAGAGTTTTTGGACAAGACGTCCTGTCAATCTATGTTAAATTTTCTAAAATAATTTAGACCATAAAACACCTTAATAATATCGATAATATAACGCAAATCAAAATATCTTTATAGATTCTTTGGACGGGACGTCCTATTAATCTATGTATTCAAATAAACTTTTCATTCTTAAATCAATTTAAACTATTAAATTTCTCTCTAAAAATATAATAAAATCAATAAAACCCAAGGTTCCTTTTTATACAACATTTGAAATCAATTTGGACGAGACGTCCTGTTGGTTAACGTTTTAAATCTCGACATTTTCAATATACTTCGCATTTTTTTTAAAATAACCTGAAAAACTACGTAACCCTAATTTTCCCTAACACTTGGGGAATACGTAGGAGCAGGAACAATTATTCTGTCGGGCCCATATTTAAAAATAAATATATCCCTTTAACTTATAAAATAAAATCATAAAGCTTTTAACGATAACTCGATTAATTTGGACGAGACATCCTGTTAATCGCAAAATTTATAATTTTAAATTATTAAATTGACAATAAACCCTTAAGGCATTTTAAGAAGCTAAAAATTACAAATTATTAGGATTGTTCATAAAACTTAAACAAGTTAGGGTAACCATTTAAAACGTACAGTGTGGGGTGCTAATACCTTCCCCACCTGTAATTAGACTCTCGAACTTTAAAATCTCGAATTAAGATCGGTACCTTCACGTTAGGGTTTTTCTGATGTTTTACCTAAAAAACATTGGTGGCAACTCCACGGTTTTCGAAGGGAACTTGGGAAACCTAATTTTCTTTTTACGGTCAGCCTGTCGCCGCGATCTAGGTCGCGATAATATGTGTATGCAAAGTATACATGTTTTGATGCATATGTACATAATCATATGGTATTCATATTCATTCTTTTGGAATGTACAACTCACTCTCCCATGTTGTCTACTTTTTAGATTTGTGATGCAGGACATTCATGGGGGATGCGAATCTCTTTTGAAGTATATTTTGATGAAATAGGTAAATGGATGTATAGGAAGTGCTTTGGCTGGCAAAATCTGAATTTTGTATAGCACATAGTATGGATGTATGTATATTTTGTAATTTGGATGATTGAATGATGATTTTGGATGGTCATGGATGAAAATTAGACCATGGTGTGTATGGCCAATTTTCATTAATGACCTAGATAATGTATGTGGATGAATTGTGATGTTGGTTAATATTGAACTCCATGAATGAATGAAGTATTTTACAACTTACAACAATTTATGAAGTTTATGTGAAAATGATTCAAATATCATGCATTGAATTAGATATGTATGATCAATTAATTGGCTATTATATGTATTAATGACTGCAATTGATAAGTTAGCTTAGGCCATAATTAGTAGGAAATGAAAATTGATACATGAGTTATGTAAAAATTTCAAGGATTTTCGTTGTTCTACATAACTCGCTCAAGCGAGTAATAATCTCGCTCAAGCGAGATCCTCTTGTGTTAGGGGTGTGGCTATTGGCCATATTTCGCTCAGGCGGGCAGGGCCTCGCCCGAGCAAGCGTGAGAAGGATCGATACTGGACCACTTTCGCTTAAGCGAAATGGCCAGTGTATGGTGGCTCACTCAAGTAAGCAAGGAGGGGGTTTGATTCTGGATGAATTTCGCTCAGGCGGGCCTGGCCTCGCTCGAACAAAATGTAGGCAGTGAGGTTTTGTCCCTTTTTCGCTCAAGCGAGTATGCCTCACCCAAGCGAAAGGGAACCATTTAGCTACTGGAGTGATCTTGTAACATCCCAAAATTTTAAAAATAAAGGATAAATTAATGAAATAAATGTTGACAAATTGAATGTGAATTATTTAATGTCCCAAAATATAGGAAATAATTAAATTAATATTTTTGGAGACTGCTGGTAATTTATTGGGACCGAATAAGATGATATTGGTCAGGGCTGTTAAGGTTAACATTGGGAGTCTGAATATATATTTAGAATAATTTTTGAATAAAGTATTGAGCCCAAATAAAGATCCTGTTTGACATAAAACGATGAACCTTTAAATGGGAGATGTCAAAATTAAAAGCCAAAAGCCTAATTTCCCTTCCTAATTTTCTTTGGCTCTTGGACTCCTTTGGCAAATACACTTTTCTTCTTCTCCTCTTCATTTCTTCTTCATCTTGTATCTTCTTCTCCCAAAAACCCTTGGCAAAGGTGGTGCCCTTTCTTCATCTCCCATTTTCATTTTCAAAGGAGCTTAAGGGAAGCTTGGAGCTTGGAGTCTTCTCCCTCTTTTCCCTCATTTTTGTTAGCACTCCCTACCCTTCTTGGAACCCATTTCGTTTTGGGGTGTGAGGTAGGTTATTCCCATCATTTTGTTGAGTTTATAGCTATAAGTGTATATTATTATGTTAGGGGAGCAATAATTATAGGAGGGATGTTTAATGGAAGTCATAAATGAGAAAACCCTAGAGTGGGTTGCCATAAATACAACCTCTAAATGAAAAAATATGGTAGATGAACTTACGGTTGGTAGGAGATGGAAGATGGATGATCATTTATGAATGGTGATGGGTTTGGTGAAAACCCTAACCCTAAGATTTGGGGAAAGTTATAAATGTTGGTTAAATAATATGTTTGAGAGGGAATACATAATATTGAAGGTATAAGAGTTGGTAAATGGGACATTCTTATGAATTTTTAGGCTAGGGTGGTTTTGTAGCCTTTGAATCTAATGAATGTGACTTGATGGGAAGGAATTCCCGAAGCCTAATAAATGATAAAATGATGTTTATAACATGTTCTATGCATGTTATGAATTGTAGATGTAATAATGGTCAATTAGGATTGAATTTGTGTTTTGAATAGTTGATTGATTGAGGTTTTACATGTATGTTAATGTAGGGCCTATTCCGAATGACGAGGCGGGTACGTCGTATCCATCAAAATTCTTCTCTTGAGGTAGGAGAGGAGTCTTTATATTCTAAATGCATGAGTAGAATAGTGTTGATTGTCATATGTGACAATATGCATGTTTACCTTGCTTGAAATGTCATGAAGAATTATAATCTTATGTATGGTATTGGTGATGTGTTTTGGCAACATGCATTGATGCATTTAGAATATTCATGGTGTGCTATATGGTGGTGTGGAATGATCAATAATATGATGTTATGCTTATATCCACCATAAATGTGAAATGAGTGTTGTTGATGTTTGATTGAGAATGGGTGTGATGTATAGCATACCTTGAATGATAGTGAAAGATTGATGTCATTGTGTTGATGATAAAAATTGAATGAAGTGAATGAGAACTATTGAAATGCCACATAAAAGTCTAAACTAATGATAATAACCAATAATAATGAATCCACTAAAAGTCGTGTGGTGATGTTGGTGATGATGATAAGGGTGAATGATGAGTGGCATGAATAGGATGCATAGAGTGAGAAATGCATATGATTGGCATTTGTATCCATGGCATACTGCATAGCTACCAATGTTGGAATTTTAGGGGATTCCCCCGGTTGGCCCAGTGGGAGGGAGGCTCTGTACATGAGCGATTTGTTGTTTCCCCTGTGACTCGGTGTGTAAGTCACGAAGCTGCCCATGTTGTGCTACGGGGAGCCGCATGTGGTTGACCCTTGTAGGGGGTGGCTCTTGATGAACAGGTGACCCCGGTGGTCCTTGGGATCACAGCTGCCATGATATGACTCATGGTTGGCCTGCAACATCAGATGTTGATTATGTGTTACCGCGGTTATGGTGAAAATGACTGGTGTTGCAAAATGGACGATGCGGTTTGGTACCAGTAAAATAAATGGTGAAATGCATTCAATTTGAGTATAAGTGTACACATTTTACTACTGCAGTAGGGGTATGATTAGATGGTCATACTTAAATCCCATATTCGGTGTTTATATCCCACAGTCAGATCTGCAATTGTCAAAATATTCCATTTTGCATATGCATTAGCTTAAGAGCATTTGCATATAGCAAGAAGTATGCCAAAGGAAATGATATATGGAGATGGTTGTGTTGTGGATGAGGAGTTGTAATAAGACAACATAAAAGATATGAATACCAAGAGTAAATTGATTAAAAGGATGAGATGTGTAATAGTCCAATTATTGAAGGACTAGATTATGTGTTAAATGCCTTACTTTGCTTTATTTCATGATGATGCTTATTTTGTGTAATGATGATTGATGTTAAGTTGTATGTGAATGCAAAGTATACATGTATGATTCATATGCACATAATCACATGGTATTCATATTCATACTTTTGGAATATATGACTCACTCTCCCATGTTGTCTACTTTTTAGATTTATGATGCAGGTCACTCATGGGATGAGTGAAACTCTTTTGGAGTACATTTTGAGGAAGGAGGTAAATAGGTGTATAGGAAGTTCCTTGGCCAAAAATCCGTTGTTTTGTATAGGTTACGATAGGAGCTCTTGTCATTATAGTTGGAATGATGTATATTAATTTGGTGGGTCATGTGTGAAAATTGCAACCTACATATATGCCCAATTTTCAGTTATGACCTTGGTGATGTATGATGCTAATGTGTGATGTTTGAACTTTGCTCAAATTGATGAACAAAAGATGAGGATTATGAATGATGATTTTATGTGATGCATATTTGAAGATTTCCATGATTGTTATGCATAAGTAAGGAACTAGGAGGGCCAATTTATGATTTATGAAGTTTTGGGGTAATGTGAGGAGTCCATTAGCTCAAACATGTTAATTGATGTTTGTGGAAAAAGGAATGGTTCAATTTTATAAAGAATGGACCCCTTGGTTGCCTCAAAATGCCTTGAAATGAGATAAACGTATTTATCGGCATATCTTTCTCGTTTTTAGGAATTTTGGAGTGCGGCCGGTGGCCACACATCACAAATAATATATTTTAGCTTGTGTCAAATTTTGGTGGCCATTGGATTTGATTTGAATGAGTTAGGGTGATTAGAAGTTGGAATTTAGGGGATTTTCTGCATAAAATGCAGCAGGGGACTGATATGCCCAGTTTGAATCGATTCGCCTATGTCCTTGAATCGATTCAATGAGTTCTGGAATCACTATGTATTTTGGGCAGCAACGTGTGAATTGATTCACACTGTACCCATGAATCGATTCATTCCCTTCTGTTTGTACTGTTCTTGGCACTCTCAAATCGTGTGAAGCAATTCATCATATGGGGGAATCGATTCATTCCCCTGAATCACATGACTCTGTGCATTAAAATCGTATGAATCGATTCATTTGCAAAGGGGAATCAATTCATTCACTTATGTAGGGAATTTTGGCACATCAGTACACTAGTGGAAAAAGGACTTTTAAGCACGGTTTTGGTGACCTTTTAAGCACGGTTCCAGAACCGTGCTTGTTCCCAGCGTGCTAATAGATAAGGACTTTTAAGCACGGTTCTGAACCGTCTTCGTAGGGGGTTTTAAGCACGGTTATTCTAACCGTCTTCGTAGGCTAGTTTTAAGCACGGTTCATTTGAACCGTCTTCGTAGGGTTTTTTTTTTTAAAAAAAATTCTTTTATTTTTTTAACAAAATTAGAAACTTAATCATCGGCTCAGGTTTAACAAAATTACAATTATTCATCAAATTATCTAAAACTAACATTACATTCTATTCTAATTAATAACTTACAAGAAACATTACATTACATTATCTTAAGCAACCTGTTCCTTCTCCTGGAGAAAGTTACTTGCCTACTCGTTTCATTTTCTATGTGCTTCATCTGAGTTTTCCCCTCACCATCCTTTCTCATCTGAACCTAGAACTGAAAATGATTGAGATCTAGTTAACCATAACAAACAAAATGAAGGATTCAGTGTTTCCATAAATATAAAGTGAATATTAAATGAAATTAATATTTAAATGAGAAGAATACGAACCAATGGAAGAAAATGAGTTGAAGAACACAAAGCAATGTAGTCGTGAGGGAGGAGAGAAGGGACAACTCTGTGAAGGGAAGATGGGTGAGGAGGGAGGAGGAAGACGAAGAAGGAGAATGGAAGGAGGGAATGTTTAGTTGAAAAGTGAAATGGAGGGAGAGAGGGAGGAGACGTGTTCGAGAAAAGTGAAATGGAGGTAATGGAGGGAGGAGGAAGAAGAGGAGGGAAAACAATTTTCGAGAAAATGCACTTATAAGCACGGTTCTGAGGGGAACCGTGCTAGTAGCTCAATTTTTTATTACTTTTAAGGACGGTCCCCCATCAACCGTCCTCGTAGCTCAATTTTTTATTACTTTTCAGAACGGTTCCCTTACAACCGTCCTTGTAGCCTCACCTTTAAGCACGGTTCAAAGCAACCGTGTTCGTAGCCTCACTTTTAAGCATGGTTGCCACTCAACCGTCCTCGTAGCCTCACCTTTTAAGGACGGTCCCCCTTCAACCGTCCTCGTAGCTCAATTTTTTATTACTTTTCAGAACGGTTCCCTTACAACCGTCCTTGTACCTTCACCTTTAAGCACGGTTCAAAGCAACCGTGTTCATAGCCTCACTTTTAAGCACGGTTGCCACTCAACCGTCCTCGTATGTGTTTTCAAAAATTTCAAAAATGCCACCGCCTCTTTTTTAGCACGTTTTTGACATAACCGTGCTCGTATCCTGTCCTCGTATCCATTTTCTGCACTAGTGGTAATGCATGAATCGATTCATGCATGGAGTTGAATCAATTCATGATGCTGTTCTTGCTTATTTTCATCAGTTTTCATACGAGCTTAGCATTTTTAGATTATGCCATGTTTATACAAGGTCTTACACACTAAATTTTACATATTCTTAAGATTTTAAGTGAGGTGCTTATGAACCACTAAACTTCATGGAATTCATCCTCTTTAGATTCAATCATACAACATTATTTTAATCGATTCTTCTGCTATGTTTAATTGAAAACTTCTTAATAATTATTCTTGACTCGCCTTCTCATATCTCCATATATGAGACAGGTTTTTCTTAGATCTGGGGTATTGAATTAAAACTTCACCACATTATTTATTTGTCTAAAACGATTTATAAAACATGAAAAATTTACCCGTGTTTTTCTTTTCGGGTGTCTTACATCTCGCTCAAGCGAGAAGAGCTCGCTCAAGCGAGAATTGGTACCTGGTGTATATTTTTCCCTTCACTTAAGCGTGATCATTGGCTCGCCTAGGCGTGGATTGTTGAACTCGCTCAAGCGAGTGGGGCATTCACTTGAGCGAAATGCTCCCTGATTCTCCATACATGAATGCTTTAATTATTTTGGTTTTCCCTTGAATTAAGGCTCCTCTTAGCGTCATTACACAAATGTATTTAGCATAGTTTGATCTATTAATCTTAGAAGCATTTATCCTTTTTAAAATCCAATCATATAGCACCATTATAAATGATTTTTCTGCTGTCTTTAATTGAGAGATTCTCATGAATCATTTTTAACTCACCTTCTTATATCTTCATATATGAGATAGGTTTTTCATAGATCCAGGGTGTTGATTAAAGCTTCACCACTTCATTTCCTCATTAATTAATGATTTTAAAATCACGAAAAATTTACCCCTCATTTTTGGGGTGTCTCAACCTGGTATCAGAGCATTGATTACTCTTGATACAGACTTAATTGATGTGTGCAAGTATTTATCGGTTATAATTAGACTGTATGGGGTATGATTGATTGAGTTAAGGATTTCTTTAATTGAATTATGGTTGTTTGTTATTAAGTTAAGATTAATGTACTGCTATTGAGTCCGGCCAAGATTCCTTACACTATTTACCTTCAATAACGAATATGTTATGATTATGTTTTGAGATTGACATGATTATGTGATGTGATGCATAATAGATTAATGAATGTTGAAACCTTTGGATTTATAGGTTAAAAATCTAATGTTTGTTCTAGATTACTCATGTGTGAGTTGTGTTTTAATGAATAGGCTTAAGATATGGCTGGTAGACCTAATTGTGAGGCTGTTGCTAAGGCAAACGCCTTAAATCACTTTACTGATCTCTTGGAAAGACAAGGCCAACTAAATATGGGACAAGGTGCCCAAGGTCTTGATCTATTTCTCAAGAGAAAACCTTCTGAATTTCATGGAGGTTATAAGCCTGAGGATGCCTATGCGTGGATTAATGATTTGGAGAGAATTTATGCTAGCTTTGAGTGTTCTGAAGCATAAAATGTGGAATATGTGGTCTTTATGGTCCGTGATGAAGCCGAAGCATGGTGGCGTCTTACTAGAGGGCGTATGATATCTGTTGATATTCCTTTAGTTTAGGAAAACTTCAAGCTTGAATTCTTGAAGAAATATTTTCCAGAAAGCTACAAAAGCAAGAAAGAGCTCGAGTTCATGGAGCTTAAGCAAGGTGATATGACCGTGGAGGAATATGCCTCCAAGTTTGAAGAGCTTTATGTATTTTATCTACCCTATCAACAAGAGGGTACCGAGGCTTCGAAGTGTGTGAAGTTTGAAAATGGTTTGAGGCCTGAAATCAAGCGGGCTATTCGGTATCAAGAGATAAGAAGCTTTCCGACACTTGTGAACAAGTGTTGCATCTATGAAGAAGATGATGTGACTCCTTTGAGCCATGGCAAGCATGAGCCCAAGTTGAAGGGCCAATTTTCTAGTTTCAAGAGGCAAGGTAATTTCAAGAAGAAGAAGTTCTTTCGTGGTGGATCTTCTAATGCAAGAGGACATGGTGGACCAAGAGGTGGTTATGGACATGGTAACCAAGGTCGTGGCAATGTCCAAGGCCTTACTTGTTTTAAATGTGGTGCCAACCATTTGGCTCATGATTGCCTAAGAGATGATGTGGTGTGCTATCAATGCAACCAACCTAGGCATATCCGCCTTGATTTCCCATTGAATGTAAGGAATACAAATGTTGATACACTTGCTTGTGTGAACCCTAATGGTAACCATGGAGGCCATGATGGCTTTGGAGGCCGTGGTCGTGGAAACGGTAATGGTCATAATGGTGGCTGTAATGGTGGCCGTGGTGGAAACCATAATGATGGAAGAAATGGCAATGGTCGAGGCAATGGCCATGGTGGAAGAAATGGTAACCGTAATGGTGGTGATCAACCACAAGCAGCTGGAAAAGTCTTTGCTATTACCGACGAAGAGGCCATACAAGCTGAAGATCTTATTCGTGGTGAGTGTGAAATCCTTGGCACTTCGTGTGATTCTGGTGCTACGCATTCATTTATTTTCGAGGATTGTGTAAGGCGCTTGAAGGTGCCTGTTTGCATAATGAAAGACTCCATATTGCTGACTACACCGACTGGTGCTTGTTTAAGATCGGTGACTCGATGTGAGAATGTCGAGATAACCCTTGAGGGTAGGAAGTTTGTTGTTTCTCTCGTGTGTTTACCTATGAAAAACCTGGATATTATTCTAGGCATGGATTGGTTATCTGCCAACAAAGTCTTGGTGGATTACCATAACAAGACGATGATCTCGACTTCTAATGCTGAAAGCTTTGACCTACAAGGTGTCTCTCAACTTCTCGTGATGTTCTACATGGTTAATAGGAATGGTACTTCCCAATCTTGTGAAATCCCTATTGTTTCTAAATTTCCTGATGTTTTTCCCAATGAAATTCCTGGATTGCCTCCTCCATTTGAAGTGGTCTCTATTGATCTTATTCCTGGTGCTGAACCTGTTTCTAGAGCTCCTTATAGGATATCTCCTATGGAGGTCGCCCAATTGAAGAAGCAAGTCGAGGAATTACTTGAACGGGAGTTTATCCGCCCAAGTGTGTCCCCTTGGGATGCTCCTGTATTGTTGGTGAAAAAGAAGGACAGAAGCATGAGATTGTGCATTGACTATCGCTAACTCAATAAATTAACCATCAAGAACAAATATCCTCTTCCTCGCATTGATGATCTTTTGAATCAATTAAAAGGTGCCGTCGTGTTTTCCAAGATTGACTTACATTCTGGATATCACCAAATTTGGGTGAAGATCGAGGATATTCCTAAAATTGTCTTCCGAACATGTTATGGTCACTATGAGTATGTAGTGATGCCATTCGGTGTGACAAATGCTCCTGTGATTTTCATGGATTACATGAATCGCATCTTCCACGAGTATCTTGACCAATTCGTCATGGTGTTTATTGATGATATTTTGGTGTACTCTAAGAGCCATGAAGAGCATGAAAGACTTCTTCACCTTGTATTATCTATTCTTCGAGAGAAAGAATTGTATGCTAAACTCTCCAAATGTGAATTTTGGTCATGTGATTTTCGGTGATGGAGTTGTTGTTGATCGATCGAAAGTTGAAGCTATTATGGCTTCGGAAAGACCAACGTCCATGACGGAAATAAGAAGTTTTCTTGGTCTTGCCGGTTATTATCGGAGGTTTATTGAAGGACTTTCCCACTTAGCCTTACCATTGACGAAGTTGACTCGTAAGAATCAACTATTTGTGTGGACCCATGAATGTGAAGAAAGTTTTCAAGAGTTAAAATTGAGGCTTACTACCGCACCAGTGTTAGCATTGCCTGATTTGTTGGATGACTTTGTGGTATATTGTGATGCTTCTATGCATGGTCTGGGTTGTGTGTTGATGCAATGTGAATGTGTGATAGCCTATGCATCGAGACAGCTGCGACTGCATGAGGTTAATTATCCTACACATGATCTTGAATTGACGGCGGTGGTGTTTACTTTGAAGTTATGGTGACATTACTTGTATGGTTCTAAGTTTATGGTCTTTAGTGATCACAAGAGCCTTAAGTACTTGTTTGATCAAAAAGAACTTAATATGCGCCAACGGCGATGGATGGAGTTTCTAAAAGATTAAGAGTTCTAATTGAGGTATCATCCTAGAAAGGCAAATGTGATTGCCGATGCTTTAAGCTAGAAGTCATTGCATGTTTCCGTAATGATGGTGAAAGAGATGGAATTAATTGAGTAATTTAGAAACTTGAATGTGGACATGGAAACATATACTCCAAAGAAGATGTCCCTTGAGATGTTGACGGTTGCTAACATGTTCCTTGAAACCGTAAAATTGCAATAACCGAAGGATGAATACTTGGTTGAAATGAGAAGAACTCAAGAAAAAGGGAAGAACTTGTTTCTAGTGGAAGGTCATGATGGCATATGGCTGTGAAAGGCCAGATTTATGTTCCCTCGAGTGGTGACTTGAGAAAATGTGTACTTGAGGAAGCTCATAAGAGTGTATTGAGCATTCATCCTGGTTCCACCAAGATGTATCAAGACTTGAAGAAAAACTTTTGGTGGCCTGGTATGAAACATAAGGTGGCGAACTTTGTTACGTCTTGCCTTATTTGTCAAAAGGCTAAAATTGAACATCAAAGACCATCTGGTTATTTGAGACCTTAGGAGATCCCTATTTGGAAGTGGGATAACATTGCTATGGACTTTGTTTCTAGAATATCTAGAACTCGTGTTGGAAATGATGCTATATGGGTAATTGTGCATCGGTTGACGAAGTATGCTCACTTCTTGCCATGAATATAAAGATTTCTTTGGAGAGATTAGCCCAATTGTACATTGTGAACACCCATCTCAGTTCGGTCAGGTTTCACCAAGAGTAGGGATGTGCCTTAAGAATTACCGAGGGCTTATGCTCGGGTTCAAGATTGTCTTCAACTCTGAGTAATATTCCCAGGCGAAAGAATCTTCGAGAGAGGACTGAGCTTTAATTCTGATTAATCATTTTGGCTATAAGATTTCCGAGTGAAAAATGGCTGTTTCCGAGTGAACAATCCGAGTAGAGTTGTTTCCGAGTGAAAAATCCGAGTGAGCTGTTTCTGACTGACACGTGTCCAAGTAGGCTGCCTCTGAGGGAGTTATTTCCGAATGAGGAAAAGGCTCTGGATGGTCATGACCAAGCAGGATGTCCCCGATCGACACATCTCCGAGTGGGTTGTTTCCGATTAAAGCCACTCCAAATAAAAAGGGACTGAATTTGAATAAATACCGTCCAAAGGTATATATCCGAGTGACAATTCCCGATCAAAGCCAGTCCGAGTGAAAAAGGAACTGAATTTGAATAAATACCGTCTGAAGGTATATATCCGAGTGAAAATTCCCGATCAAAGCCATTCCGAGTGAAAAAGGAACCGAATTTGAATAAATACCGTCCAAAGGTATATGTCTGAGTGAAGGAGTACCGATCAAAGCCAGTCCGAGTAAAAAGGGACTCACTGTGAACAAATACCGCCCTGGATGAACACTTGTTGAATAAGGAGATCTCCGAGTGGTGTGATTCGGAGGAGATGGCATTTCGAGCAAAGAACAGATTTTTTCTGAGTGGTGTGTTTCAGAGAAGATGTCTTTTCGAGCAAGAAAAAGGTTCGACCGGTAATGAGCTTCTTTCGGGCAGACTCTCTCAAGTTTTAAACTATTTCCGAGTGAAAAATCCGATGAGGCTGTTTCCGAATGGTTTGTAAACGAGAGATATATTTCCGAGCACAGAAAATCTCTGACCTCGAATGAGCCTCTTTTGGGCAGAATCTCTTTCAAGGCATACTTCCGAATAGAGCAAAGATAGATCCGAGTAGGGTGCCCCGAGTGGGCCATCTCCAAATAAGTCATTTTTAAGAGATGTGTTTCCGAGTGAAGAAACACTCTGGTTCCAAAAGGATCACTTCCGAGTTCCATACTTCTGAATGTGGTATTTCCGGGTGGATCGACTTTGAGAGAATTATTCCCAACCAAAGAAAGGCTCTGACTGAAACCTTTTGCTCAAGGATATGTATATCCAAGTAAGGTTCCTCCGAATGTTTACTTCCGAGCGAAGGAAGATTTTGATTTTGAATGAGTATTTGTCGGATACAGAGATTTCAGAATGGACAATTTCCGAGGGACATATTTTCGAATGGGCCATTTCATGGGAATCGTTTCCGAGCAAAGAGAGGCTCTATGAATGGATATTTTTCGAGCAGACGCATCTGAGTGGGGTGTATCTGAGTGAATCATCTCCGAGTGGTTTACTTCCGAGAGATGTGCTTCCGGTTGAAGAAAGACTTTGAAGGAATACCTCTCGGGCTGAGGCATTCAAGTGAAGAATGAATCAATTCTGAATGAATAGAGGTCCTGATGAATGCTTCTCGAAACTACGTTTTAAATATTTTTGAGGGTCGGCCGTGCCGCCGCGATCCCGGTCGCGACAGATGGCAACTCCACTGGGGACTTAGAGAGTCAAGCCAGTCAATTTGATAACGCATGTTTTAATTAGCATATTAATTATTTAACTTCTTCCTTCATTTTATTTTTTCTATCAATGTTTGGTTTCTGTTTTATTTGTATTCTATCATTTATGTTCTGTTAATGTCTATGTGATTGTTGAACCCTAGGTTAGGCGACTTTATTTTATTGCTCTGTGTTTGTTCTATGTGCAGGATGAGTAAGGTACAGGTATTGAATGCCTCTTTCATACACTACACTCACAATTTGCACACACTTTTGAGTAGGACCCTATACCCGGGCCCAAATAAAACTTAAGATTAAGGGAGGTTGATAGCGGAGCCATTTGGGATGTACTTCCTGTCTGGTTACCGTGAGAATCTCAGCTAGAGTTTGACTTATTCATGGTGCCCACACCTAGTAGACTTCCTACTGTTGTGGTCAACATCATGAATAGGATCTTGGCTCTAGTGACCTTTAGAAGTTTTATAACAAGCCACCTAATGCGAGATATCACTGTTAGACAAACCTTAGAACCATTAGGAGACCTTCAGAAAAAAAAAAAACCGACTTAAGGCACGAAGGGGAAAACTTTACTTCTACCGTTCCTCATTCTCACTTTCCCTTCTGATCCAAATTAGAGGACTACCTTCCCGTTTAGTGGATTACTTTTTCCAAAAATGACTTACTTTTAACTAGTGATCCTTTAACAGACAAGTAGTCCTTTTCTTTTATGCACAAGTCTTTGGGCCTTGAGTTATAGATCTTTCGAATCATCGAAAAAAAACAAAAAAATACATATAAAAAAATCAAAAGAAAAAATCAATTCTTTTTGTATTAACGATGATCAGAAAATCCGTAGCTCACATGACCTTTGATTTGACACGAGTTTTGTCAAATCGTAACCCCCTTAAATACAAAAATGTTTTCAAGAAAGTTACTAGGGGAGTATCGATTTGCAAAGCACGTCAATTCCCAATGGCTCTTTCTCTCCTTTCTTTCTATTCTCGCCAGAAGCTATTTAGAGCTTAACGAATACCCTTTGAGTATCTGTGGAAGTTAACATGGGATTAAATTCAGGGTTGTGGTTGCCTGAACAAAATGTTTTAAGGCTCTTACCTCAGAATGAAGGATTCTTTTGTCTTCTTTTGTCTTCACAACTATCCTGTATTAATTTTCATGTTTACCGTACTTAGTACTTTTGAACGATAAGTTCTAAGGGATGGTCAAAGGATGCTCGTCAAGGCCTGTGATCGCTTCCTACGATATTCTCCTTCCTTCTATTTCCATCTGACATTTTTGTTTTTCTTTCAAAGACACCGAAAGACACCCTTACTAGACTTTCAAAGGAGACTCATGGCTGAAAGAGAGCAAGAAATTGAAAACCTCAGGAGTGAAGTTAACCAGCTAAAGGAGCAAGTGGCAGAGATGACCAGACTTTTAGAAAAGAAGATCATAGAAGGGGAACCTTCTGCGGGTATCAAGAATGATCAACATTTACTAACAACCCCACTCCATCCTCCTGGACTAACAAAAGTGCAAATTCCCTCTTCCGTGACACCTCCCATTTCTATCAACAAGACCAACCCCATCATTGACCCTCAACCAACCTATGGCATGTCTTATGCACCACAACACGCCTTCATTGGCTCAGAATACTCTCCCTCGTTCCCTAACCAACAAGAGGATCATGATTTACAAGCAATGAACTCCCATATTTCACAATCCTCCCAGTCGCTTGGGGCACCTATCACAAGAATGTTTGCATCAGGAGATAAGGGGAAAAGAAAAGGGGATGCAAATTCCACTTCCTATAACCAAAAAAGGGCCCAACCCAAACTAATGACTCATAGTTCCTTTCAACCTTCCAAACCCCCTACACCTTACATGACCGCCACTACCCCTGACCAAGGCTCCAATCTTTTCCTATTCCAACTCTGCTTTCGTCCGTATATCCCTCAAACACCTTCCCATTCTCATTTTCCACAACCCTACTATCCCTCACTAGGGCAGACTCAGCCACCTAATCCAGACCGAAGCACAGTAAAACCCACTGATAGTCGAACACCGGTCCAGTTCGACCCATTCCCATAACCTACACAGAACTTTTACCTTACCTTATTCGTAGTTCCCTTACGGTACCTTGTCCATTGAAACCGATGGTTCCTCCTTACCCTAAAGGTTATAATCCTAATACCCGATGTGATTACCATGCTGGAGCCCTAGGGCACTCTACTGAGGACTGTTATGCCTTAAAATTCAAAGTGAGGGATCTGATTAAAGTCAAGTGGCTAGATTTCCAGGAAGGGAGTCCCAATATAGTCATAAACCCCAGGTCTAATCATGAGAATCCTGGGATCAGTATGATAAGGAGGGACTGGAGGCATGGAGAGGGTGCAAGCTTTGTGATTTGCATGCCAAGTGGAGAGGTTCATGACCAGGAGACCACCTAGCTCTTTACGACTTTAAACTTCTATTTTTTATGACTTTTCAACCCAAACACTATGCCTAAGGCATTGGGATATTTTATGTAATAAGGGCAAAAGCATATTTTTATCATTTCAGGTTTTTCTTGATGAATGCGTATTAAATTTCAAAATGTTTCCGTTTGCTTCCCTCATTCATTTTAACTTTCCCTTTATCCGTTGGCTCTCTTTTATTTTTCCTCATTCTCTTTGCCATCATACACCAAAAAAAACATCCATCCAAAAATGATCCTTCTGAGAACAATGAGATCACAATTCTATTTCGTAACTTTGACTACCTGGTTGATCACGCTGACGAAGAGAGTACCAAAGATGAAAGTCCTTTGGCCGAATTAACCAGGACGTTTGGATAAGGGTCACCTAGGTCTATCCAAAAGCATTCAACAAGGTCAGCAGTGTGAAGAGGACTCTCAAACAACTGGAAAATCGATCGAGTCACCTTAGAAGACGTTACAGTATGATGGTAGCTCAATCTGGTAACATAAAAGGCTACATGAATAAAGATAGTACCAGACTCCATAATGGCATATCTACCCTTCAAGGGAATGTTAGTATTGACCAACATGGATGAAAAAGGCTTGCTAAGACCCATAAATGTAAACATGGTCAAGAAATACTCTGCCAAAAACAAAAAAATAAAAAATAAAAAAAAGGGGAGTCAAGGTTGGTGCCCTACGCATATACCAATTGGGGCGAGCTGATTCATAGATCAAACTATCACTTTTCCACATGGGGGTATAAATGTTATTAAGCTAAGAACGCGACAAAAATAATGTTTCATCTGTGTCGCAATCAACACCCCAACCTTAAGGGAGTATAACTATTCCCCTACCAGTGTAACCAAGGGAATGGTCTACTGTGATACCATTAATATCATAGTTCTTTGCCACATTGGCTAAGGGTAAATAAAACAGTTAGACCATAACGAAGGTACCAAGGGGGTCATTCAAAAAAAATGAAGAAGAAGAAAACAATAAAAAAAAGAAAGAGATGAAAGAATGAACAAAAAGATAAAGACTCGGAACGAGCCCCCTCATTGGTGCCAAAAAGGGCTCAGCCCTGTTTCCTTGGATACATGGTGTTAGAGAAAACTTCCCTATTTGAAATAACATCTATTCCCCCACAGGATGAGACTAAATCAAGAGAGATCAAATAAGCTCATTGTCAATCAGCTTAAACCTTTGTTATGAAAGACGCACCTTAAAAAAAAGAAAAAAAGAAAAAAAGAGAAAAGAACAAAAAAAACAAAAAAAAGCAAAGCACGTCACAAGGAGAGAGAATCTCGCTAGGCTGAAAACCTGGAAAGGCAGCCTAGGTAAAAGTTAGAGCGACCTGGTAAGCTGAAAACCTGAATAGGCAGCTCAGGCAATAAATTGGGATCAAGATTTTAGCAGAGTAATTTAAAGATTCTTATGTGAATGGTCTGATTCCAAGTTAAGGCATAAGGACCGTAGTCCAACTACCTTTTTCAGAGGCAGGGTCAAATGGTGAATTCAAAGTCGTAATGTGGGATTGAGATACACCTTATTCTCAGCAGTTCATTGGAGGATTTGTGAAATCATTCATATTCTACCCAATTATCAATATTTCCCATGTGACTCCACTTGCTTCTTTGGCTACCCTTTTCCCACGCCCCGCTCAACTTGTAAATACAATCTCACCTCTTTTGATACGTGTTCATATTGTGATTTCCCCTGATTTGATAAGACATATGTTTTCCCTTAATATATAAAATGAGAAGGTAATGAAAATTTAAAGTCGTGAGGACAAGATGTTCCTGTTACTTGATCTCGCCTCAAGCAATCATTATAAAGATTGGGCCTGACATATTTCCAAAGCTGGGGTTGCTTCATCTGCTATGTTTCAGTCATGAGTCACCTTGAATCTCTAAAGATTGTGTTTTTACGGAAGTCTCTTCAAGTTCCAATTTGTTTTGCACCACTAACCTTTCTTACAGGATGGCGCGACAAGTAGATGTGCTAAGTCTCAACCGCCAAAACTGGAACTTTCCAGGGTATATCAATTAGCCTCCAAAGCTCACTCTCATCCTCACTCATTGAAGCCGACTCTCCTCGAGTTCTTCTTATAACCCACCCAAATCATTGGACAAAACACCTTTCTATGGCTGAACACAATGCCCTTCTAAGTTTCCATTGTACTTTGAGGTTTCCATCAATATCTCGTAGTTGGAGCCGGCATCTTCTCAGGGTTTCTGTCTCGTTCATGAGGCATATTAGGGGTCATATTTTCATCAACTTGGTATATTCCAACAGTATAGTGTATCCCGTTCCCGGCAACGATGCCAAGTATGGGTTAATTTGGACGAGACGTCCTGTTAACCTCCAAATCTTTCAAACTTGGGATTTTACCACCAACTCTATCATTCCTCTCGAAAACTGGAGCATCACCTCCAGGTCTTTTGTCGGCCAAGGGGCAGTACCCTGAATTTTAAAATAGTTCAAACTGGGGCATCTCCCCATATTTCTCTTCCAATCAGGGGACAGTACCCTGAATTTCAAAATAGCTAAAACTGGGGCATCTCCCCAGAGTTCTCTCTTTCAGTCAAGGGGGAGTACCCCTAAAAACTTTCCGTCTTTCCAAATTGGGGCATCTCCCCAGACTTCTTTTCCACTTACAGTCTAAGGGGCAGTACCCCAAATTCCCAAACAACTCAAACTGGGGTATCTCCCCCATGTCATTATCATTTATCAACCAAGGGCGGTACCTTGCGCTCCCAAAAGTTCGAATTAGGGCATCACTCTAAATCTCTCTCTGTCAAAAGGGGAGCAACCCTAGCTTCTTCAATCTCCCTAACTGGGGCATCACCCCAGATCCTTCTCCCAGCCTAGGGGTAGTACCCCCGAAATCTTTCAATCTTTCCAATAACTGGGATATCACCCCAGATCCTTCCTCCAATAAAAGGAGAATACTTCTAACTCCTTCAGCCAGATTTTCCAAACTGGGACAACTTCCCCTATTTCTTTTTTTCTCCCAGCCAAGGGGTGGTACCCCTAAATCTTTCAGTCTTTCTAAAGAACTGGGGCATCACTCCAGATCCATTCCCAATCAAGACGCGATGCCCCCATCCACCAAATCCTTCCCCAGTGGAACTACACTTCCCAAGCAACTCAAAGTGAGGCATCTCCCCAGATCTCTTTTCCAATCAAGGGGAAATACCCCAAATTTTTGAAATAGCTCGAACTGGGGATCACCCCAGGTTCATTCTTTTCATTCAAGGGGCAGTTCCCCAAGAATCTTCAACCATCTCAAACTGGGGCATCACCCCAGATTTATTCTCTTTTAGTCAAGGGGCAGTCCCTCAAGAATCTTCAACCATCTCAAACTGGGGCATCACCCCAGATTTATTCTCTTTTAGTCAAGGGGCAGTCCCTCAAGAATCTTTAACCATCTCAAACTGGGGTATCACCCCAGATGTATTCTCTTTTAGTCAAGGGGCAGTCCCTCAAGAATCTTCAGCTATGTCAAACCGGGGCATCACCCCAGATTTATTCTCTTTTAGTCAAGGGGCAGTCCCTCAAGAATCTTCAGCCATGTCAAACCGGGGCATCACCCCAGGTGTATTCTTTTTCATTCATGGGGCAGTTCCCTGAGAATCTTCAGTCATGTCAAACCGGGGCATCACCCTAGGTTCATTCTTTTTCATTCAAGGGTAGTTCCCCGAGAATCTTCAGTCATGTTAAATCGGGGCATCACCCCAGGTTTATTCTTTTTCATTCAAGGGGCAGTTCCCCGAGAATCCTCAATCATATTCTAACTGGAGCATCTCTCCAGATTCCTTTTTCAGTCAGGGGGTAGTCCACCAACCTTCAATCATCTCAAATTGGGGCGTCACCCCAAGTGTCTCCTCTTTCAATCAGGGGGCAGTTCCCCAAAATCCTTTCGATCTTCGTAATCGGGGCATCATCCCAGATTTTTCTCCCAGCCAAGGGGTAGTACCCCAAACCGCCAAAGCTGGCACTTCCTAAAAACTTGCCACAATCGCCAAAGCTGGCACTTCTCTTCCCCAGTGGAACCGTAACCGCCAAAGCTGGCACTTCCCAAGTTCTCTTCCCCAGTAGAACCAACCACCAAAGCTGGCACTTTAAGAAAATCCTTCCTCGATGGCCAAAGATGGCGCCTTTTAGGGCTTTCTTCCTCAATCGCCAAAGCTGGCACCTTTCAGGGTTTTCTTCCCCAATCGCCAAAGCTGGCACCTTTCAGGGTTTTCTTCCCCAATCACCAAAAATGGCGCTTTTCAGGGTTTTCTTCCTCAATCGCCAAAGCTGGCACCTTTAAGGGTTTTCTTCCCCAATCGCCAAAGCTGGCACCTTTCAGGGTTTTCTTCCTGTCGCCAAAGATGGCACCTTTACTTTCTAGTCGCCGAACAAATGGCACCCTTTACCTTCCCTTCGCTGGACAAATGGCATCCTTTACTTTCCAGTCAACCGGGAGGCAACACCCTCACCTTTATCTTCTTGTCGCCGAACAAATGTCACCCTTCGCCAAACAAATGGCACCCCTTACCTTCAGTCGTCGAACAAATGGCACCTCTTTACCTTCCAGTCGCTGAAGCTGGCACCCCTTTACCTTCCCTTCACCGGACAAATGGCATCCTTTACTTTCCAGTCAACCGGGAGGCAACACCCTCACCTTTATCTTCTTGTCGCCGAACAAATGGCACCCTTCGCCGAATAAATGACACCCTTTTACCTTTCAGTCGCCTAAGAAGGCACCTTTATCTTCCTGTCGCCGAACAAATGGCACCTTTTACCTTCCTGTCACCGAACAAATGGCACCTTTTATCTTCCTGTCGCCGAACAAATGGCACCCTTCGCCGAACAAATGGCACCATTTACCTTCCCTTCGCTGGACAAATGGCATCCTTTACTTTCCAGTCAACCAGGAGGCAACACCCTCACCTTTATCTTTCTGTCGCCGAACAAATGGCACCCTTTACCTTCCTGTCGCTGAACAAATGACACCCTTTACCTTTCAGTCAACTGAAAGGCAACACCCTCACCTTTACCTTCCAATCCAGTCGCTGAACAAATGACACCCTTTTACCTTTCAGTCGCCTAAGAAGGCACCTTTTTCCTTCTAGTCGCCGGACGAGGCACCCTTCATCTCTGATCGATCGAGAATCGACACCAAATCCTTTCACCTCCTGTTAACTGAAAGACAATCCTTCTGATTTATGTCATTCAAAGGATAATTCCCAGTTAACCACTTCCTGCTAAAACTTGAGCACCGCCCCACTTCTTTTTCCAGATTTAGAATCCTAAAAAAAAAGCAAAAAAGAGAAAACAAAAAAAAAAGAGAGAAAGAAGAACAAAGAAAAAAGAGAAAAAGCAAGAGCTTCAAGTGTCAATTCCTACCACCCTTATTAGATTACCAAAGCCATCAAAGTAGACGCCTTGCTTCATTCTTCAAGTCACAGAAATTGGCACTACTATTGGTTTTCTTCAATGGAACAATACTGACTCTCTTGGTTATTGGAGTCCGCATGACTTTGACAATGGTGTTCACGTCTTTACTTCCTTTCCACTTCAAAAACAAGAAGAGACTTCATATTTTTCTTGTGGAAAAGAAGTAAAGAGGGGCATCTGTGAATACCCATCTCAGTCCGGTCAGGTTTCACCAAGAGTAGGGATGTGCCTTAAGAATTACCGAGGGCTTATGCTCGAGTTCAAGATTGTCTTCAACTCTGAGTAATATTCCCAGGCGAAAGGATCTCTGAGAGAGGATTGAGCTTCAATTCTGATTAATCATTTTGGCTATAAGATTTTCGGTGAAAAATGGCTGTTTCTAAGTGAACAATCTGAGTAGAGCTATTTCCGAGTGAATAATCCGAGTGAGCTGTTTCTAACTGACACGTGTCCGAGTAGGCTGCCTCTGAGGGAATTATTTCCGAATGAGGAAAAGGCTCTGGATGGTCATGACCGAGCAGGATGTCCCCGATTGATACATCTCTGATTGGGTTGTTTCCGATTAAAGCCACTCCAAATAAAAAGGGACTGAATTTGAATAAATACCGTCCAAAGGTATATATCCGAGTGACAATTCCCGATCAAAGCCAGTCCGAGTGAAAAAGGAACTAAATTTGAATAAATACCATTCGAAGGTATATATCCGAGTGAAAATTCCCGATCAAAGCCAGTCCGAGTGAAAAAGGAACTGAATTTGAATAAATATCGTCCAAAGGTGTATGTCCGAGTGAAGGAGTACCGATCAAAGCCAGTCCGAGTAAAAAGGGACTCACTGTGAACAAATACCGCCCTGGATGAACACTTGTTGAATAAGGAGATCTCCGAGTGGTATGATTCGGAGGAGATAACATTTCAAGCAAAGAATAGATTTTTTTCGAGTGGTGTGTTTCAGAGAAGATGTCTTTTTGAGCAAGAAAAAGGTCCGACTGGTAATGAGCCTCTTTCAGGCAGACTCTCTCAAGTTTCAAACTATTTCCGAGTGAAAAATCCGAGGAGGTTGTTTCCGAATGGTTTGCAAACGAGAGATATATTTCCGAGCACAGAAAATCTCTGACCTCGAATGAGCCTCTTTCTGGCAGAATCTCTTTCAAGGCATACTTCCGAATAGAGCAAAGATAGATCCGAGTAGGATGCTCTGAGTGGCCATCTCCAAATAAGTCATTTTCAAGAGATATGTTTCCAAGTGAAGAAACACTCTGATTCCAAAAGGATCACTTCTGAGTTCCATACTTCCGAATGTGGTATTTCCGGGTGGATTGACTCTGAGAGAATTATTCCCGAGTGAAGAAAGGCTCTGACTGAAACCTTTTGCTCAAGGATATGTATATCCGAGTAAGGTTTCTCCGAATGTTTACTTCCAAGCGAAGGAAGATTTTGATTTTGAATGAGTATTTCTCGGACACGGAGATTTCAGAATAGACAATTTCCGAGGGACATATTTCTGAATGGGCCATTTCATGGGTATCGTTTCTGAGCGAAGAGAGGCTCTATGAATGGATATTTTTCAAGCAGACGCATCTGAGTGAGGTGTATCCGAGTGAATCATCTCCGAGTGGTTTACTTCTGAGAGATGTGCTTCCGATTGAAGAAAGACTTTGAAGGAATACCTCTCGGGCTGAGGCATTCAAGTAAAGAATGAATCAATTCCGAATGAACAGAGGTCCTGATGAATGCTTCTCGAAAAGCAATTTCCGAGTCAATAATATGTGAATTTAGGCCGTCACACCGAGTGTCAGAGGTCAGATCAGATCTGTGAATTCAAGCTTTCACTCGGTCATTTATATATGAGAGCACCTGTTCCACTCGGATTAACTCCCACTGAGGATGGATACCGGCTGAGGCACCAATCCGAGTCATAAAGAGAACGCCGGTTCCATATTTCCACCGTTTGCCCATGCTGACTTGGATTCCCACTGTCCAAGTGGATCCTTGAATTAATGGGGGGCGGCTAGCAACAGACAAAAGAGAAAATAATAAAGAAGTCCCACTAGCCGCCGTTCTCCCTGATCGTCAATGTCCAGGCTGTTTCCCCAAAGCACCATCCAAGTTGATTTGATAATCTTGTGGGGCGGCTGATAACAAACAAAAAATCAAAATAATAAGTTATTCATCAGCTGATGTTCCCCATAAATCATTGGTAGCCAGGCTATCTCTGGGCTGTTCAAGCAATCAGTATACACTGGGATTTCTATAAATACCCCAACTGAAGAGAAAAAGAGGGGGGGTTTCTGGAGCTTTTCTTTGAGTAAAAACTCTACCTTCATTCTCTTACTCTGTCCACTCATGAATTGCACACTGGCTCCATAACTCTACAGCCACAACAACGTCACTTTGATTTCTCTCTCTCTCTCTCGTCACACCGGCGTCTAGCTCCTCAAAAACCCACAACACCGTCCAGCTCCTCTCAAGCACAACACCGTCCAGCTCCTCAAATCCATACCACACTGTCCAACTCCTCTCAAGCACAACACTATCCAGCTCCTCTCAAGCATAACACCGTCCAGCTCCTCAAATCCATACCACACTGTCCAGCTCCTCTCAAGCACAACACCGTCCAACTCCTCTCAAGCCCACACCGTCCAGCTCCTACTAAGTCTACACCACACCGGTTCTGTTTTGTTTCTTCTCTTTTGTTTTTTATTTTAGTTCTTCTACTCGGTTGTAATTTTGTTGAACCTGTTCACTAGTTTAAATTTATTCTGATAAATTTCCTTTATTTTACCTTATAACTAATAATAAAAACAAAGAACTACATGACCCTGATTTCTCGAAGGTTCGAGAATACGTAGGAGCGGGAAACAGTTCCTGTCGGGCCCATCTTTCTTTATTTAATTTTTAGAGTTTCCATTTTTGTTTTGTTATTAAAAGGAGGAGCGAGGTTAATTTGGACGAGACGTCCTGTTAATCTCATTTCTATAATATCTTTTTTTTAAAAAAAAGGTGGAGCGAGGTTAATTTGGACGAGACGTCCTGTTGATCTCATGTAAAAAATTCCTTGTCTATTTTTGTTTATTTTTGTATGTTTTGTCATTTCGTACATTCTTTCTTTTTGAAGAAGTTAAAATAATTTCTTGGCTAATTATAATGCGTGCTATGATATTGAGGTAACCGTTTTATAACGGACAGTTGTGAGGTGTTAATACCTTCCTCACCTGTAATTAGACTCCCGAATTTAGAATTTCATTTTTATGACCAATACTCTAACGAAAGGTTTTCCCGGTATTTTATCCTAAAAAAATATTGGTGGCGACTCCCTGTTTTCTTTTTGAAAGGATTTCGAAACCGCGTTTTAAATATTTTCGAGGGTCGGCCGTGCTGCCGCGATCCTGGTCGCGACAAACATAAAGGAGATTGTTAGGCTACATGGTGTGGCATCTAGTATTATATCTGATCGTGACCCTCGGTTTACTTCTCGATTTTAGGGAAGTTTGCATCATGAATTAGGTTCTAAGTTGAAGCTTAGTTCCGCTTATCATCCTCAAACCGATGGACAATCTGAGAGGACTATCCAAAGCCTTGAAGATTTGTTGAGGGCTTATGTTCTTGAGCATGGCGGGTGTTGGGAGAGATTTCTTCCATTGATTGAATTCACTTATAACAACAGTTACCACAGTAGTATTGGTATGGCTCCTTATGAGGCACTCTATGGAAAAAAATGTAGAATGCCTCTATGTTGGCTGGAGACTGGTGAGAATTTGGCTTTAGAGCCAGAGATTGTTCAGGAGACTACTAAGCAAATTAAAAAGATACAAGAGAATATAAAGAATTCCCAAAACCGACAGAAGAGTTATTATGATAAGAGGCATAAACCACTTTAAATTCAAGTTAGTGATCATGTGTTTTTAAAGGTCTCGCGTGATAAAGGGATCAGAAGGGCATTGAAAAGTGGAAAGTTAAGCCCTAAGTTCATTGGACCTTATGAGATTCTGGAGCGGATTGGCGATGTTGCTTATCGAGTTGCACTCCTTTGCATCTCGCGAATCTACATAATGTATTCCATGTATCACAGTTGAGGAAATATATCCACGATCCCCTACACGTGATTCCTATGGATGATGTTTGATCTGTCCTGGACCGGGGTCAAGAGATCCGATCTCAAGCCAGTCACGAATAGTATGTCAATACCGTCTAGTAGACCGGATGTATGTGTATCCGATGTAGGTATCCGTTGTCATTGAATGAGGAGAGCAGACTGGGCGTTCTGGAGATCCTTCACACCGACCTAACGCGTTGAAGTGGGCGAATGGTGGTGTCACCTGCAAAGATTCTCCGACGCTCAAGTCAGTGATTATATTCCAAGTAAGGAATGTATTCAGAGAGGAATCAGTCGTAAAAGTGCTCAAGAAGAAGAAGCCCCCTCACTTCAATCATGAAGTTGGTTCATATACCTGATTGGCTCGATTAACGAGGACTCGTTGGTGGGGAACCACCAACTCCCATTAGCATTATTATATTGCGCACTTACCTGCATGATTGGGTCAAGTGGCTATTTTATATTGAGCGTAGAGAATGTAGACTAGGATTAGGGAACAAGTTGACCATTCCCGTGAGCAAAATTTGGCTCGTAGTGTAGGGAATTATTGATCGATCCCTGTAGCAACAATCCTTGTCATTAGCACAGTGACGTGTGTATTGTCCGATGTCATGGTGTTATCCTGAACAACCGGTATAGGGAGAACGCCTGATACGGAATTACAGTTCGGATGTATACCGATGACACCGGTTACACGTAGATGTCTTATCAAAGACGTTGAAATATGTATAGCAGATCGGATACCGGTATTGAGACCGGATCATATGTCCCCTAGCTTGTGTGAGGGACTGAATAGTTGTTCACATAAGCTACTCAACCTGCGAGAGGTCTTAATATCGGTAAGCTTACGTCTGTAACAGTTCCTTAGCATCTGTTGTCATTCGTAAAGAACCGCTCTGATTTTAATAGAAAAGACCTTTCGGTACTGTCACAACGGATTCAGACAAAGATTCGTTGTGTGAGAATTTCAAGAGTTTATTGGAATTGAAAGCTCTTGAAGTTCGTGTAACGGCAGTAAAGCGTAAATTGCGTTGCATGATTAGACATTAATGCTTTTAATCACGTGGGCAGGCAATTATTGCGTCTGAGATGAAAATCTCATTAACCGTCGTTTTGGGCTTAATGGGCCTGAAGTTTTCAAAACTTTTGGGCCTAGTGGATAGCCCTTTGCTGAGTTGCTATCGTTTTGGCGCCCAAGAATTTGGAACGGTTGTGTCGTTTCGCTTGTGAACAGGTACGTTTTATCGAGAACGACACAACTTCAAGAGGAGGTAACCGGTCCTCTTTGTTTCCTATAAAAGGAATACTTAGTGGATTCTGGGTTCCACTTGCTTTTGCTTTCTCAACGAAACTCTGCAGAAATTTTGCAAGGAAGTTTATCACCTACATTGCGAGGGTTTCTTCGTTCCTCAAATTCATCACTGTCATCTGAGGTAACTATCTTTTCCTTGTCGCTTTAGTTTCGCTTTGACTTGCTACTCGTAGTTATAGAAAGTAGGCTTCATCTAAAGGGGGGGGAATCAGTTTCCCTCAACCCTAATAGTCGTGGGGAAGAATCCTTGTGATTCTTCCTAAGACTGAACCGCGTCGCTCAGAAAGGGGATCTTACTCACTGCGGGAAGTGACCTTTCCCTTCTCAGAGTCGCCCTCTGATTGTAATTGCTTTCAAAATGCAGTGAGTAATGATTGCAACTTTCTGACGACATTTTATTTCTTATCGTAGATTAAGGAGTTCGGTCTAGATATTTCCAATGGCAACTGGAGAAGGATCTTCTGGAGATAGCGCCATTTCGAAAACAGCAGAAGGTCTCTACAGCGTAGTTGCTTCGAGGCTAAATTGGGAGGAGGTTCAGGCTAAATGGCCTTTCTGTTGGGTGTCTAGTGAGTTTAAGGAATTGGCCTCCCGACATGCGGATGAGGAGGGATCCCGGATCCAGCCGAGGTTTACTTTGAGTACGGATGAAGAGACAAAGAAGTGGTATAGGGTTTATGCACCTCTTCCGACAGAGCGGATATGCCACGTCGTCCCTAATGACCGCTCTGTATACATGTATGACTTTATTTTCCATAATCTGGGAGTTCGTTTTCCTCTAACCGAACTCCAGATGGGCGTCCTGAAGTTCCTGAACTGTGCACCCTCTCAACTTCATCCCAATGGTTGGGGCCTCATCCGGGCTCTCGAAGTGCTTGGGGAACACTTCAATTTCACGCTAACTGTAGCGATGCTGTTTTACTACACTCAGGTAGTTCGAAGAACAGGCAAGCAGGGTGGAGTTGGTCTGGTGACTCTCCGGACTCTCTGTTCCTTTGTGAACTTTGAGTCTTACACAGATTCTGCCAAGGTTGACGGGAAGTCCTTCAAGACTTACTTCACTCGCATCTCCATCAAGAAGGGCAAACCAAAATTTTGGAAGGATGAAGAGGACGTTGACAAATTTCCCCTGAGCTGGACACACAAACATTTCCTCTTGAGCTCACACGCGTACTACACTGATCAATCCGATCTGTCTCGTGAGACGTCGAGAGTGTTGTTCGCACTTGAATCGCACACTACAGGTCGTCACGTCTTCTCGTGTAGGCGTTTGCTAAGTAGCTCAAGCGGAGTCCGGGAGGAATATTTACGTACTTCTCGTTTTATTTCATCTTCCTCCTTTACCAAATATATATAGAATATTTGTAGTTGCTGACATCTTGTGTTTGTTCATGTAGGTGAAATAGAACAAGAGACTCCGGAGATGGACAAATTAAAGAAATTCAAGGCGGCTGGTAAATCCGTCACCCGTGAGAATGAAGTGAAGCCCAGGCCCTCAACCAAGGATCGTCCTGAGTTAATCATCCTGACCTCGGATGCTGAAGGGGACATCCCACTGGTTGAGGGTGGTTCATCCGATGTTGGAACAGCCTCGGGTCAACCTCCTGTTACTGAGAGGAGAAGAAAGATCCAGAATGATCCTTCGAAGCATCAGTCCAAGAAGCAAAGGACTTCAGAGGATAAAGCCGTTGAAACCTCGGAAGGGATTGGTGCTTCCTCCGGTCTCAATAAAGGCACTGCTGCTGGGGTTTCTGGATCAGGGCCGACCTCCTTCCCAACGACCTCGTTTCTCACCCCCTTCCTCTCCTACGAAGGTTCTACTCCTGCCACTCTTCCACCACCGATGTATAAACTCCGGCCTACGCTTAGTGTTAAAGAAATTGAAGGAGCGTGTGAGGCCGGAAGGTGGCAGCTAGCCGAACTTGCTGGATTGCTATCTTCCGTCAGCGAGTTGGCTAAGAACGTCGACAAGGTTGAGGAGCTAAGTGACAAATTAGAAGAGCTCAACCTTTCCTCAGACAAGGACAAAGCCGCCATGAAGTTAATGGAAGATCGTCTTAACAAGTCTAAGGAGTTTGGGGATCTTGTAACTAAAGAGAATCTCAAGCTCAAAGGCGATCTTAAAAACTTGGAAGGCAAGGTGGCAGAGAAGGAGGAAGAACTCCGCAGCAGCCAGGATAAAAATAAGGCTGATGCTGAGGAGTGGTCTCAAAGGGAGAAGAAGCTCCTTCTTGAGATAGAGGGACTGAAGGCTAGGAAAGTGGAGCCCGAGATATCTAGTGAGGAGCTGTCCAAGTTGCGGGGAGAATTGGCTACAGCGAAAGCTGAGAGAGAAGAAGCTGTTGACATATGCAGCCGGGCTGTTGAAGAGTCCTTCGGCCTAGCCATACGCCAAGTCTTCTACCGCAACCCCACTGCGAAACTTAACCTTTATGGAATGGATCCGTACTATGAATTCCATAGGGGAAAGTTAGTCGCAGTGGTGGATGGTCGTCACGAGGATCCACCGACGTCCTTGTATGGTTTGGCTCCTCTTCCTGAGGGTCAATCCATGGGACCTGACTACGTCTTTCCTGCGTCCGAGGTTCCCTCTTCTGAAGAAAGGGCTGAGGCTCCTGGAGGCGAGACTCGTGCGGAGGTTCTAAAGGAAGGAGCACAAGAGCCCAGTGCTGAAGAGGCACAAAAAACTGAAGAACAGATTCCTCCTCAGTAGTTTTGTTTTCATTTACATGTATAGTTGTGTACCGGGATCAACTCCGGATTTTAAACTATTGTATGTAATTTCATTTCAATGAATGAGTTTTGATTGAAGAAATTTGTCTTCGTCGTTTCATGTATATTTAAATCGTTTCTAATCCGTTCTGTATAATTAATCTTAAGGCCGGATTGAAATAATAGCCTCGGAAGATTAAACAACAAATAAAATTTAGAAAGGATAAATATATACATGTCCCCAAGTGTGTATTAAGAAGAAGGTGCCTGTCTCTAGGGCATGATCCTTAATTCTTTTGGGGAAAGATGGGTCGATCCGCTGTTTGGCAAAGTAGTGTAACAGGACGGATGACTGCTTCTAATCCGTAATATTCTTACAGGAGATGATAATATTGTTCCAAGTTTAGGGAACTGCAAGGAAGTGGTGTTTGGGTCCTTTATCATAAGGATGATGATGGGAGTTTTTTCTACACCAGGAGTTACGTCGTTGTATCACAGAATAGGTGATAAAGAGTATCCGTCCTGGGAGAATACCACTAGAAAGCGAAAGTGCGGACTGACTTTCGGAATTTTCCATCATAAAGATGATTATGAGTATTGATCATGCCAGGTGTTTTATCATTAAATCACTTCATCAGTGATTGAGATCATCCGTCTTGGGGATGTGTACGATACCAGGAACTACATCATCAGGTCGCATATTAGGTGATTGAGATCATCCGTCCTTTGGGTGTGTATGGCGCCAGGAGTTACATCGTCAGATCACAGCATGGGTGATTGAGATCATCCGTCCTGGGCAGGTACACCGCGTCAGGAGTTATATCATCATATCACATAATGGGTGACTGAGGTTATCCGTTCTGGAAAAGTACACATCGTCAAGAGTTACATCGTCAGATCACAGATTAAGTGATTTAGATAATCCATCCTGGAGACATTTTTCAATCGTAGGAATACGGATTGAGTGAATACTTTCAGAATGATGATGAGAATTGTTCATACCAGGAGTTACATCGTCGAATCACTGAATAGGTGATTGAGATCATCCGTCCTGGAATGATTATTGGAGTTCTTCATACCAGGAGTTACATCACCGAATCACTGAATAAGTGATTGAGATCATCCGTCCTGGAATGATTATTGGAGTTCTTCGTACCAGGAGTTACATCATCGAATCACTGAATAAGTGATTGAGATCATCCGTCCTGGTGAATTTTTCCAATCAAGGGAGTGCGGATTCAATTGGCAATTTTCGCTCCATCCGAAATCCGAGTCTTACCTCTACTAGCCCCCTAGCTGATGTGAGGAAGCAGTTGACTTGCTCATATGAGCTATATTGATCATAGTACGTCTGGATTTCGGATTTGCACCGAAGTGTAAATATCCGCTCTTGGAACCATGTTCCGTAGTGACGAAATTTTAAGGGCGGATTCGACAATGGAAATATCAGAAGTTTATCGAATTTCGCAACCCTTGGTATTCGGGTAATGGTGGCCACGTTTCTAATGATTGGACATTTAATGCCTTAATTCACGTGGGCGCGCCATTATCGCATTAAGTGCGCATGCCTTAGTAACTGTCACGTATAGTCTTGTTGGGCCTAGTATTTGGTTTTAATAGGCCCATTTCGATGGCTTTGTGACGAAATGATGGCATCTTCGCGCCTTGATGTACTAAACGACAATTTTGGTCCATTAAACGGGAAGTCGTTTGGGGGTAAACGACAGGTTATGTTTAATGGGTATTTGAAAAACTTTGGTGCCCTGATATAGGCATATTTGGCAATTCTCAGTTACCATTTCTTCTTGCTTCCTTGACGAATCTCTGCGAAAGTTCCAAGAAATTCTTCGTATCCACCTCTGTGAATTTCAATTCACTATCTAAGGTAACCACTTTCCCTTCGTTCTCAGTTTCTCTTTTCAATATTTGAGAATGCCTAGGAAGGGTGTTAGCTTCAGTGGCGTTGGCCCTAGAGGAAGAGGAGGAAGGGCTTTGGCTCAAAACCCTAGTGTTCGTGGTGGGAGGATCCCAGTGATCTTCCAGTCGAGGCCGCAATACACAGAGAGGGAGGAGTCGCAATATCAGAGGCGAAGGGTGATTATACCCTCTTCAGAGTCTTCCTCCTCCAGTGAGAGTGTTGAGAGTGGGGATTTGTATCTCTCTGATGATGTGAAATTTTATCGCAGCATCAAAGCTTTCACAATGGTGACAAAGAAAGCTACTGGGAGGAAATCGTCTGAAGGGGAATCTCCTTCTGAGAAGTATATCTTGAAGACCCAATCCGGCCTATGCAATGTGGTTGCACACCGGATAGACTGGGTGAAATTCCAATAGAAACGCCCATTCAGCTGGGTGGCTGAGGAGTTTCGTGAAATAGCATCAGTTCATGCTCGAGAGGGAGGAGCGGAGCTAGAGACGCGTTTCACGGTCTTCAAGAAGGACAAATACAAGAATTGCTTCGTGGTGATAGCCCCGTTGCCATCCGATCGAATTTGTCATATCCCGGACGAAAGGTCCTTGTATATGTATGACTTTTTATTTTTGAACCTTGGTGTGCGGTTTCCCCTTTCGAAGTTTCAGATGGGGGTTCTGAGATTCCTGGACTGCGCTCCTTCACAGCTTCATCCCAACGGATGGGGATTAGTCCGCTCTCTTGAAGTGCTTGGGGAGCACTTCAACTTCAAGCCGACGGTGGCCATGCTCTTTTATTTTGCCCAAGTGGTCCGTCGTGCAAATAAAGAGAAGGGGGGAGTGAGCTTGATATCCCTCCGGACTCTCTCAAAGGTTATCAACTTTGAGGCGTACACTGACTCCGCCAAAGTTGATGGACATTCATTCAAGTCCTATTTCACGAAGATTAGCGTTCACCCTGACGAGTCAGTTTTTTGGTTAACTGAAGATGGGCTTCTGAAGTTCCCAGTGGCTTGGACGCATGAACACTTTTTGCTAACCTCCCAGGCGTACTATACTGAGGAGGATGAACTAAGCCCGTCTTCAGTTTCCGTTCTTTCCGCCCTTCAATCTTACACCGCCTCGCATAAATTTTTCTCTTGCAGGCGTTTGTTAGGATCGTGGTCTACCCGCGAGGAATATCTGCGTAATTTTCCTGTTAATATTCATATTTTATCGCATCATGCCTTGAAGTAGTTGATTTCTAACCGTGTTGCTTGGTTTTGCAGTTGAAATTGAAGCTGCGTCTCCAGAGATGGAAAAACTGAAAGGGCTCAAAGCTGGAGCGAATTCCGTGGCAGCTGAAAATGACATTCAGGCGAAACGGAATTCGAAGAAAGCCATAGCGGAGACCATCATTTTAACCTCATCTGCTGGTGACGATATTCCCTTACTGGAGGGCGAATCTGAGAAGGTTGCGGCTGAGAAGGTCGGAGAAAAGAAGAAAACTATAAAACGCGGTTCCTCAAGGACCTCGGATCGTCAACCTTCTCCGAAAAAACAAAAAATTTCAAGTGAGAGTGCTGATCCGGAGCCTTCAAAGGGAAAGAAAGTGGAAAGATCCGCTCTGGATGTAGGGTCCACTCCGGATGCTCCTGGCGACGGGATCACCTATGGTGCAAAGCCAATAACGACTTACTTTGCACCAAAAGTTACTCGCCCCCTTCAAAGTAGCTCCGGTCTTGCACAATATCTGGTATACGAGGGTTCTGTTCCTGAGGCTGTTCCTGAGACTCCGTACAAGCTGAAGCCCTCATTGATGAGCGATGAAGTAGCCAAAGCTTGCGATGCCGGACAGAAGCACCTGGCAGAATTATCCGGGCTCCTAAGATCGGTTCGCAAGCTTCCAGAAGAGAATGAGAGGCTGAGCTCGTTGGTTGGCAAGGTTAATGACCTTAGCGTTGCTGCTGCTAAGGACAAGGAAACCATCCTTTGGTTAGAAAGTAAATTAGAAGCTTCCAAAGAGGAAGGATATAAGAAGGATGAAGAAATTGTCAGGCTAAAACATCTTGCCAAGGAGTTGGAGGCCCAAGTAGCTGATCAAAAGAAAATCAATTCCGACCTCCACTCCGGTTTTTGTGCGGAGAAGGAACGCTCTTCAAAGCTGGAAGAGGAGCTTAAGGAAGTCAAAGTTGTTTATGCTCGAGGAACCGAAGATTGGTCGCGTAAGGAGAAGGAGCTGCTCTCAAAGTTGGCGGACACAAAAGCGAAATTTGACGAGGCTGTGGATATGTGCGATCAGGCAGTCAAGGAATCCTTTGGGTTGGCTGTTCGTCAAATTCAATACCGGAATCCCAAGGTGAAACTTAATCTGAATGGTATTGACCCGTTCTATGAGTTTCATCAAGGGAAACTGGTGGCCATAGTTGATAAGCGTCATGAAAGTCCGCCTAGCACTCTTTATAAGTTCGCTCCTTTACCTGCAGGCCAATCGATGGGACCTTCATTCCTGAAGCCCATAAGCACAGGAACGAGCTCTCGCACTGAAGAAGGCAAGGCCGGAGGCAAAGGCAAAGGGAAAGAAGGAGATTCAAGCCAGAGAAAGTAGCGCCCTTCCCTGTTTCCTTTTTCATTTTATTGATTCAAATTCGCCGTGTTCCGGGATCAGCTCCGGATTATTATACGAATTGTAATTCTCATTTAATCAATAAAAGGGTTTTTTACCTCCATTTTTGTTTAGTGAAAAACAACTTTAATAGAGGGATCGCATGTGTATTGAATCATTCCGAATTTAAGTAATGAAGATCGGTTTGTAAAACAAAATCTCCATACCGGACTTATACATGCGAGATGGATTTCTCAATAAGATCACCGCTTGTCAGGGAACACATCATTGTTACAAGAACGGCTTAAGGGGAATGATTGTGAGATCGTTTAGACGAGAGTTCATTCCTCAAAATATTCGTTAAACCGTTGATGCTGTCCCCCAGTATCATTGGGTGATTATCACTTTGAATAAACTCTGAGTAAAATTTTCTCGTGAGAGTTTTTTTAAGAGTGAGGATTTAAAATAGACATTCCTCCTCAAATATTTCCGACTGAGAGATTTCAGGTGAATATGCCTTAGATTGTGGCGTACCCGAGTGAATTGTTTGTGTCGGAGTTCATGAGTTAGTTATAAAACTTCCAAATAAAGAACTTCATAAGAAAGTATTAATCTGGAGTTCAGTATAACTTACTTGTTGTGTTTGGAGTTCGGTTTGATCCTACTGTCCATGTCATATTTGGTGTTCGGTTGAATCCTACTAGCCGTTCTTCAATTGGTCTTTGGTTTTACCCAATGACGATTCTTCACCGACGTTCGGTTAATCCTACTAGTCGTACTCAGAGTTCGGTTTAATCCTACAATCCAAGCCTTCAATACGGGGTTCAGATCAGGGCTAATCCTGAACCTACTGCGCCCGTCACTTGGGGTTCAGCGTGGTCTTGAAGAAAAACCAGCTTACTGCGCCCAAGCCTTCGCATGGGGTTCGGTTTGTGGTCTCGAAAGAGGACCAGCCCTACAACCCATGTAGTCTTCGAATGGGGTTCGGTTTGTGGCCTTGAAGAAGTGCCAGCCCTACAACCCATGTCCTGAGGTTCGGTTTAATCCTACAACTCAGGTCTTCACCGACGTTCGGTTAATCCTACTAGTCGTACTCAGAGTTCGGTTTAATCCTACAATCCGAGCCTTCACCGGTGTTCAGCCAAACTTACTAACCGTACCCAGAGTTCGGTTTAATCCTACAATCTGGGCCTTCAATACTTAGACGTACTCGAGGAGTTACATCGTCAATTACAGAATGGGTAATTGAGATCATCCGTCCTGAGTATGTTCTTGTGCGTTGCGCATATTCGAAGAGTTACATCGTCAACTACAGAATAAGTAGCTGAGATCATCCGTCCTGAATATGCTTTTGTACACCGGATAAACTGAAAATCACAGCATAAGAAAAACTCGAAAGAGTTAAATTGTTATGAGAGATTCTTATTAAATCAAAAATAAGAATTACAAGGAGAGCGTAGCTGTGAAAATAAATTCTCCAGTATTCAATCCAAGATAAGGATAGGAGAGTGTAGAAACAGCTAGCTATAGTAGATGCGCAAGTTTTGGGTGTTCCATTTGTTTCGGATTGGAGTGCCATCAAGGTTTTCAAGGCGATAAGAGCCTTTGCCAGTGACCTCGGATACCCTGTATGGGCCTTCCCAGTTTGGGGCTAGTTTGCCTTGATGGGCGAATTTGTTCCCTATACTTGCTTTCCTCAAAACCAAATCTCCAACATTGAAAGTCCTTGATTGGACTCGTTTGTTGTACCGGAGAGCAACTTTGGCTTTGATGGCTTGATCTCTGATGAAAGCGTCTTCTCTGAGTTCTTGTATGACATCCATTTCAGATGCCAAGTTAGCATTGTTGGTTTCTTCAGAGAAGTACTTAACTCTTGTGGAAGCAATTTGCAGTTCCACAGGTATCATTGCCTCGACCCCGTATGTTAGGCGATATGGGGATTCATTGGTGGATGAATGAGGTGTTGTCCGATATGCCCATAGGACATGACACAGCTGGTCTGTCCATCCGCCCTTGGCTTCACCAAGGCGCTTCTTTAGTCCCTTAAGCACCTCCCTGTTGGCCACTTCAGCTTGACCATTAGTTTGGGGATGTTCGACGGATGAGAATATTTGGGTTATTCCTAACCCTTCAAGCAAATCTGTGAATTTTCTATCCGTGAACTGGGTGCCATTGTCTGTGACAATCCGTGCTGGGACCCCGAACCTTGTTATGATGTTTTCATACATGAAACGGCGAGTTCGGGCTGAAGTAATATGCACCACCGGCTCTGCTTCTATCCACTTAGTGAAATAATCGACCCCTACAATGAGATATTTGATGCCCCCAGGAGCAGTTGGAAAGGGGCCCAGAATATCCAATCCCCATTGATAGAAGGGCCATGGAACAGCGGATGTGAAGAGTTCTTCTGCCGGTGTGTGGTGTAGGTTAGAGAATTTTTGGCAAGCGTCACATTTTTTGACGAAGTCAATGGAGTCTTGCTTCATTGTGGGCCACCAGTATCCAGCTCTGAGGATTTTTCGCATTAAGCTTCTTCCTCCGGCATGGTGTCCACTTTGTCCTCCATGCACTTCCTCCATTACACCTTGCACCTCATCCTCTTTGAGACAAATTAAATAGGGCACAGAGAGTGCCCTTCTGTAGAGATTACCATCAATCATAGTGAAATACGGTAATTCTCTCCTTAACCTCGTCTTTTCCTTCTCATCTGTGGGTAGCTGTCCATCAGCCAAATAACGGATGTAAGGAGCCATCCATGTATCTCCGTAAAGGGAGTCAGTCATTATGGCGTTTAGAGAAGGGAAAAGTGGGATGCTGGGCGACGTTAGCGTGCTTTGAACTAGAGTAGTGGTGCTACCCGGTCGTTTAGTGCTTGCTAACCTGGAGAGTATATCCGCTCTCGTATTCTCTTCACGTGGAACATGCTTGAACTCCACCTTTGAGAATTTCTCAGTCAACTCCTTGACACAGTTCAAGTATAATTGGAGTTGAGGTTCGCGAGCTTGATAATCTCCTAAGATCTGCGAAATCACCAGCTGTGAATCGCTACAGAGTGTCACCTCAGAAGCTCCGATATCAATTGCAGCTCTTAGCCCAGCCAAGCAAGCTTCGTACTCAGCCTGGTTGTTGGATGTTTTGAAATTGAAATGAAGGGAGATCTCCAGGTGTACTCCGTCATCACTTTCGAGAACTACACCTGCTCCAGAGCCTCTTTGGTTTGATGAACCATCAACGTAAATGGTCCAATGGACTCGAGGGTAATCCGGATCAGTCCCTGTCATTTCCACAATAAAGTCAGCCAGGACTTGAGCTTTAATAGCGCTTCGGGGTTCGTAGGATATATCAAACTCAGAGAGTTCAATAGACCATTTGATCATCCTCCCAGCAAGATCGGGCTTGATTAAGACAGAACGGAGTGGCAAATCCGTTCTCACTATGATTAGATGGGCGTGAAAGTACAGACGCAACCGTCGTGAGGCCCAAACAACAGCGAGGGCGGCCTTTTCAATTTTTTGATACCGGATCTCAGCACCTTGCAAGGTCTTGCTAGTGAAATAGACCGGTCTTTGTCCATCAGGAGTTTCTTTTATCAAGGCAACGCCCAAAGCTTCATCTGAAATAGCCAAGTACAGAATGAGTGTGTCTTCGGGGTCAGGCTTTGTGAGAATGGGAGGTTTGGACAACACCTCCTTAAGCTCTTGGAAAGCTTTTTCTTGTTCCTGTCCCCACTCGAATTTCTTGGACTTTTTCAGTATTTTGTACAGGGGGAGCGACCTGTGAGCCATCTTCGGCATGAATCGTGCCAAAGCTGCTACCTTGCCATTCAGGGATTGGACTTCTTTGAGATTCTTAGGACTTTGCATGTCTAGAATCGTTTGGCACTTCCCTGGATTGGCTTCTATACCACGTTGAGTTAACATGAAACCCAAAAATTTCCCAGCAGGGACAGCAAATGTGCACTTCATTGGGTTCAGCCTCATGTTAAATTGTCTCAAACGGGTGAATACTTGGCGCAGGTCTTCAATATGATCGCCACCAACCGGTGTCTTTGCTATTATGTCGTCAATGTATACTTCAACAAGTTTGGTGTGCATACCTTCGAAAACCTTGTTGATCATACGATGATATGTCGCCCCAGCGTTTTTCAGGCCAAAGGGCATGACTGTATAGCAAAAGACACCACGATCATTTATGAAAGCTGTCTTCTCTTGATCCTCTTCGCACATCGGAATTTGGTTGTAACCAGAATAAGCGTCCATGAAGCTCAGGTATTGGTAACCAGAGGAATCATCTACCATCTGATCTATATTAGGAAGAGGATAAGGATCTTTTGGACAGCAGCGGTTGAGGTCCACGTAGTCAATGCACATTCTCCATTTACCATTGGATTTAGGGACCATCACCACATTCGAAAGCCAAGAGGAATATCGGATTTCCTTGATAAATCCGGCCTTCAGCAATTCCTCAGTTTGCTGACAAGCTGCTTTCTGTTTCTCTGGGCCCAATCGTCTTTTCTTTTGGGCCACAGGTTTCGTCTCTGGATAGACAGAAAGTTTATGACAGCAGAATTCAGGGTCTATGACTGGCATATCGGCTGCAGTCCATGCAAAGAGGTCTTTAAACTCTTGTAAGAGAGCCAGCAGTCGCTGCTCTATTTTAGTATCTAGCTTGTCATTGATATGGGTGATCTTTTCTGGAGAATCTCCCAAGACAATGTCCCTGGAATTCCCATCCGGTGTGGGCTTTGATGGGTTGAACGGATCAATGTTCAAATCCGCTCTAGGGTCCAGGTCGACAAGACTTACGGATTCAGCCGATGTTCCAGCATCATTAAGTTTCCTCTTTTTATTGGAAGCGTCCAGCTTTGTCATGTTGAGACTAAGGTTGTAGCAGTACCTAGCCATCTCTTGATCACCACGGATAGATGACACAGCATTATCCTTGTCAATGAACTTGATAAGGAGATGTGGGGTTGATACAACTGCCTCCATTGCATTCAGAGTAGGACGGCCTATGATGCCATTAAATGGTGATTTGACATCAATCACTAGCACCCGAGACCTAACCGTCCTGGCTCCTGGTTCGCCTTCAAACGAGATAAGGGTGTCAAGATACCCTTTAGTTAGTTGCTTTGCGCCATTGAAAGCTGTTAGTTCCTGCGTGTAAGGCTGTAAATCTGAGTCTTTAAAACCCATTCTTTCAAAGCAATTATAGAAAATAACATCGCAGGAACTTCCCTGGTCAACAAGGATTCTTCGGACGTCCTTGTTGGCGATCACAGCAGTGATGACTACAGCATCGTCACCACCAGGAACGGTTGGGCCAAAATCCTCGTCAGAGAAAGAGATTATGGGAGCCTCATTTCCTCCTCTGTAAGGGCGATTGTCTTTGACTTTCCCTTGCACAGATAGAATCATTCTGTGATGATTCTTACGGGCTGTAATTGAAGCTCCTCCTCCAGCGAACCCTCCAGCAATCATGTCAATGACTTCACGTCGGCCCTGACGTTGTTGCTGGGGCATGCTGTCTTTCTGTGCTGCATTATCGGTCATTACACCTTTTTGCTTCTCTGCAGCAGAGAACTTTCGAACCGGACTGGGGTTGTTGTCATCCCCATCGTCGGGATCTCTTTCTCTTTTCTCATTCCGTTCTGCCCTGTCAAAGGATTTTTCTTTGAACAGGTATTGCTTCAATTTGCCTTCTCTAATTAACGTCTCAACCGCGTTCTTTAGAGCTTGGCATTCATCAGTGGAATGACCATTTTGTTCATGAAAATCACAGTACTTTCGTGAATTTCCTGGTCTTTTCATAGGGGCTGGTCTCCTGATGCCATATGTGCTGAAAACTGGCCATCCGACCTCTCTCAAAATCTGAGATGGTCTGGCAGATAACTGTGCATAATGGCTGAAGGAATTGACATGCCTTTCTCGAGGTCGAGGAGGGTGGTTATCCACCTTAGGATTGGTGAATGGCCTTTCCATGCGTTCTGACCTCGTTTTTTCCTTACCCTTCTGGGTTTGGGGAGATGGTGTTGGTGGCTTTTTCTTTGCAGCCATTGCCTCCAAGTGCATCTCTATGCTCACATACTTTGAGGCTTTTTTCCTGAACTCCTCAAAAGTTGCTGGGGGGCTCTTTGCTAATGAAAGAGCGAAAGCTGATCCTGGCTGCAATGCCTCAATTACGATATGCAGCTTGATAGATTCTGTGAGGTTAGGAACCAGGGCTGCTTCCTTGTAAAACCTCTTCAAAAAATCTTTTAAGCCCTCAGTTTCACTTTGCTTAATCTGAGCCAAGGTATGAGACGTCTTGGGTACGTCTCTGGAGATGACAAAGTGGGTTTCAAAGGCAGCTGCCATTTCCGTCCAAGAATCTATGGATCCAGAAGGCAGGCCTTTAAACCACCCGAGGGCTTCCTCAGACAATGTTCGAGGGAACATTCGGCACATCACGTCTTCATCAGCCCCCAAGTACATGGCTTCAAACACATAAGCATCAAGGTGCTTAGTTGGATCAGTTTCACCATTATACTTTCCGATGGAAAGTGGTTGAGTGGTTTGAAGGTGCTTGGGGATGCTGATGCCCATAAGTCTCCTTGAAAAAGGAACCTTCAGATTGTAAGACAATGGGGGTGCTGTTGTTGAATCTCTCTTCCTTCGGGAAGCTGCATCCTCAGAATCGCGAGTTTGTTCTCCCTCCTCAAACGTTGGGATCTTTGAGTACTGAAGAGTGGTGGACTTTTCACCATCAGTTGTGTGGGGAGTGTTTCGCGTGCGAGATGACTCTTTATCCTCGCTTTGCCTTTTTCCTCTTCGCAATTCAGCGAGTTCCCTCTGAAGTTATTTGATCAACTCATCATGAGGATCAGGATCAGACACTGTTACTATCTTCTTTGAGCTGCCCCCATGAGAATCAAAGTTGAGTTTTCTGAAGGCGTTAGGATTGGTTCTGCCTTCAGCCTGATTTTCCATGAAGTCTTGTGCTTCGCCTTCCATTGTGGATTACCTGCTCTGTCAAAGGATATGGGAATAACTTTATCGAGTCCCACCGGGCGTGCCAATGATCTGTCCTGGACCGGGGTCAAGAGATCCGATCTCAAGCCAGTCACGAATAGTATGTCAATACCGTCTAGTAGACCGGATGTATGTGTATCCGATGTAGGTATCCGTTGTCCTTGAATGAGGAGAGCGGACTGGGCGTTCTGGAGATCCTTCACACCGACCTAACGCGTTGAAGTGGGCGAATGGTGGTGTCACCTGCAAAGATTCTCCGACGCTCAAGTCAGTGATTATATTCCAAGTAAGGAATGTATTCAGAGAGGAATCAGTCGTAAAAGTGCTCAAGAAGAAGAAGCCCCCTCACTTCAATCATGAAGTTGGTTCATATACCTGATTGGCTCGATTAACGAGGACTCGTTGGTGGGGAACCACCAACTCCCATTAGCATTATTATATTGCGCACTTACCTGCATGATTGGGTCAAGTGGCTATTTTATATTGAGCGTAGAGAATGTAGACTAGGATTAGGGAACAAGTTGACCATTCCCGTGAGCAAAATTTGGCTCGTAGTGTAGGGAATTATTGATCGATCCCTGTAGCAACAATCCTTGTCATTAGCACAGTGACGTGTGTATTGTCCGATGTCATGGTGTTATCCTGAACAACCGGTATAGGGAGAACGCCTGATACGGAATTACAGTTCGGATGTATACCGATGACACCGGTTACACGTAGATGTCTTATCAAAGACGTTGAAATATGTATAGCAGATCGGATACCGGTATTGAGACCGGATCAATGTTGATGTACGGGACGACCTATCTATTCCTCTTGTTTCTATACGTGTTGTTGAGCATTCCGTGAAGAAATTGCGGAACAAGTTGGTGCTTTTGGTGAAGGTCGCTTAGAAACACGGAAATGTGGAGACGTTCATCTAAGAACGTGAAGATGATATAAGAGAACGATACCCTGATGCATTCGAATCTGGTATGTTAAATTTTGAGGACGAAATTTTCTTTTTGGTGGGGTGGATTGTAACACCTTAAATTTTAAAATAAAGGATTAATTAAGGAAATAAATATTAAGTAGTTGTAAGTGGGTTATTTAATGTCCCAAATGTTGGAAATAGTTAAATTAAATATTTTTAAGGACTGTTAATGATTTATTGAAGCCGAATAAGCTGAAATTAAGCCCGATTAAAATATAGGTGTCGGACCAAGTATCTCCGATTGGGATGATATTGGTCAGGACTATTAAGAATATTATTGAGAGTTTGAATATATATTCAAAATAATTTTTAGATAAAGTATTAAGCCCGAACGGAGATCCTATTTATGGTAAAATGATGAAATATTAATGAGGGGATTAAAATTAAAAGCAAAAGCCCATATTTTCCCTTTTTCCTTTTTCGTTACTTGCTGGAACCATTTTTGCAAACACATTTTCTTATTATCCTCCAACTTCCTTCTTTTCTTCTTCTCTCCTAAAACCCTAGCAAAGGTAGTGACCTATTCTTCCTGCATTTTCATTTTTGAGAGGGGACTTGAAGGAAATCATTGGAGCTTGGATTCTCTTCCTCTCTTCTCCCATTTTCGTTTGGTCTCTCTCTCTCTCCCTTGGAACTCATTTTCATTTTTGGGTGAGGTAAGTTCTTCTCACCATTCTTGTTGGGTTTAATGCCATAGTTATGAGTTGTTATGGCATAGGAGAGTAATGTATGTAAATAGGGTATTTAATAGAAGCTTTAAATGTGGAAGCCCTTTGGTAGAATGTCATAAATGCAAGTTTTGATGGTAATGAATAAGGTAGATGAACCTATGGTTGGAAGGAGATGAAAGATTTTTGGGTATTTATGAATATTGTTGGGTTTTAAGTGAAAACTGTAACACCCCAGTTTTTCAAACTCGGATCCCGATGTAATCAAGATTATAATTAATAAAAATGTGGGTAAATTTTTCACGTTTGAAATATTTCTAAACACCTTGACGATTACATCAAGACCCGTACCATAGAAAACTGAAGGGTGAGATTTAATAACATATGACTGGATCGATAACTAACTTGCCCATAACGGTATACAAAATAACAGAGTTTACAGCGGAAGAAGAATGTGTATACCGGGCAAACGCCTAGTCCCATATATGACGATATGAGAAAAGGCTCGGTAAAACATGCAAATACTCAACATATACCTATTAGATCAAACCCTACTATTCAATCACAACATACACATGCATTGCCTAAGATAAATATATATATATATATACATATACATCTGGGGTCATGCCCCAACTATTACCACTGCCCATAACTCATATGTAGCCATTTATTCACCTAGTGGCATTAATACAAGCATCACCATCGTCAGTATACATTATTCAAATTTCAATTCCTCTAGTACTGATCAAATCATCTCTTACATACTAAAACACATATATTCACCATTAATGAATACGAAAGATTATCTTACACATATCCAAAATCACTAAATCATCAATATCATTATCTACAATTTATTCAATACATTAAAATTCACAATTGATGCCGGCCAAGGTACTTCCACTACCACTATTTACCTTTGCAAAAAGCTTCAATACAAAAATCTCATCTCATCCCATGACAACCCTGCATCACAATACTAAAAAGGAGACCACATGAGAGAGTGAGTTATATATTCAAAATGACGAATATAATATATTGTGAATAAGTGTACATGCATTCATTCATCATGTGTGCTTTGCTATAAGACCATCTATTCATCATTCAATCGTCATCACATTGATAAAATGAGCATACAAGCCGCATGAATTACAATTCACAATATAAGCAAGCACAAGCACATACACAATCACATTGCCACGTATCATCAAGGGCATTCACAATCATCATCATCAATTTATTAAATCTTTATTCAATTCCTCCTCGCAAGGGGTTTTTCATCTTTCGTGGTCATCCCATCACAAATGCCATGCACCTATGGCTAATGCACATGTCAACTGCTTGATAATGCATATGCACGGATCCGATTTCATTTCATCAGGTGATCGCAACCACCATATCATTCATTCACATGGGTTTCCCGCCTCACAAGGGGTACTCCCTCTAGCAGCCTCGTAAAGTGTTTTCTCGTGATCGTAACCACGTGTATACATACAATCATCAAGCCATCACAAGGCATTTATCACTATTCTAAGTAATTAACAATAATTCTTAATGTTCAATACCAAGTCCTAGACTTGTTAAAACACCTATTCATATACTTTTGTTAGGCTTCGGTAATTCCTTTCCCAAAACCATGATTCTCTAACTCTTAAAGGGCCAATCATACCCAACAACAACATCTCTTTCATCATTATTAATGCATTTATCATTACTCAACAATCCATTTGCCATTATTTTATTCGAATCCATTATCAATCAACTAATTCATATGGCATAAATCATGGACTATCAATTTATCAACCAATATGTATGTCTCATTGATTCTACCATTTTCACTATCATTCATCATTATTCAAGCCGCTCATAACAATATCATAATCCTTAACACACTTACCAATCTTAGAGCCATCACTCTATTTCCTTGATTTCACAATCCCTCAACACCAACCATCAATATTACTCATTCAAAACTCATTCCAAGGGCCTAAATCAACTTTAGTTATCAATTAAGTCAAAAGCCCCAATTCCCATGCTTACGGTTTTCCTCAAAACTCAACAACCATTTTTAATAATCATCAATCTTCATCATTAACAACACCCACACACAAATTATCATGGGTTCTCACTAACAATCATTTTTCATGGTATTATTACCCATTTCCCCCAATTGTAAAGTTAGGGTTCCTTTAAGAATCCAACAACGCCATAAACCATCATTTTCTACCATTTAAATCACTAATTTTGTGTGTCCCATTAAAGGCTCATAAAACTTGCATTTAAAACCACCCCACCTTAGGGTTTTCCATAATAATGGCTTCTACCAATAACCCACATACATAAACCACTCTCCCAACACCTAAAACTCATAACCAAAGGTTCAAGCTCTTGAAAAATGGCAAGAAGCTTACCTCATGAGAAGAAAAGGGACAGCTCCTAAGAGAGGGGGAGAGCCACACGAAATTCTAAGGAGAAGGAGGAGAGCTCCAAGTCATCACCATTTCCTTCTTGCCCAATGAAAGAAACGAAAATGGGGAGGAAGATGAGCACCCACCACTTAGGGTTTTTAGAGAAGAAAAGATGAAGAGGAAGTGAGAGTGGGGAGGAAGAAGAATGAATGTCAAAGGAAAAAGAGAAAATGGCATGAAAAATAAGAGAGAAAGGAGAGTTTATTTTAAGTCTTTACCTCTCATTAAAATTTTACCGTTTTATAATGTACAGGACCACCGTTCGGGCTCAATACTTTATCCAAAAATTATTCCGAATATAGATTCAGATTCCCAATAATATCCTTAACAGCCCTAACCAACAACATCTCAATAGGAGATACTTGGTCTGACACCCATATTTTAACCGGGTAAAATTTTATCTTCTAAAATCTTAATAAATTATAAATATCCATAATAAATTCCAATTTAATTATTCCAATATTTTTGGGACACTCATTAACTCATTTATAATTATTTACTATTTATTCCTCACATTTAATCATTTTTAGAGAATTCGGGATGTTACAATCCACCCCACCTAAAAGAAATTTCATCCTCGAAATTTAATATCGGCATATACCATAAGGCCACACATCGGCAAGGTTCAATGACACCATAAAATAACATCGGGCTTCCCAAAGTTCCTCAAGACATGTTCATAAAATTTCCTACATCTATATGAGTCATATATCATCTATCACAACTTACCCATCAGAGCTCATATGTTCATACTCAGTATGACCAGATAGGCTCAGTACATTCACCATAAGCAGTTACAACCCTACACCTGCCCGGCCTACATGTCGTTGCATCCAACATACAAGAAGGCGTCCCAATTGTAACATCCCAAATTTCAAATTAGAGGATTAATTAAGAAAATAAATATTAACAAATTGAATGTAAGTTATTTGATGTCTCAAAATATTGAAAACAATTAAATTAAGAATTTTAGGGACTGTTGGTGATTTATGGAGACCAGATAAGCTGAAAATAAGCCTGATTGGAAAATGGGTGTCGGACCAAGTATCTCTGATTGAGATGATACTGGTCAGGGTTGTTGAGAATAATATTGGGAGTTCGAGTATATATTCAGAATAATTTTCAGATGGAGTATTGAGCCCAAATAGAGAGCCTGTTAGTGGTAAAACGATAAACTTTAATGAGAAGGATCAAAAAGAAAAATTAAAAACCCATTCCTTCTCTTATTCTTTCGTTGGCATGCTGAAGGGAATAAGAAAAACACTTCACTTCTTCTTCTCTTCACCTTTTCTTTATTTCTTCTTCTTCTTCCTTCTAAAACCCTAACCTTGAGTGGTGACTTCTCCCCGCTCTACATTTTCATTAAAGAGGACTTGGAAACTTGGTGTTCTTCCCCTCTTCTTTCCTTCATTTTCGTGTGGCCTTCCCCTCTCTTGATAACCAATTTCGTTTTGGGTGCGGTAAGTCATTTTACCACTTTTGTTTAGTTTAAATGCTATGGGTGAGTGTTATTATGAGTTGGGGAGTCATGCATGTAAATGGGTGTTTATTAGGAACATTTAATGCTTGAACCCTAAGATGGGTAGTCATAAATATGTGTATTCATGAGGGGTTAATGATAGTAGATGTATTTATGATGGGAAGAAGATGAGAGATAGATGTATTTATGAATGTGGTTGGGTTTTGGTGAAAACCCTAATTTTGAGATTTGGGGAAAATGGTTAATGTTGATTTAAGAACATGTTTTATGAAGAAATACATGACATTAATGAACATGGATGTGGGTAGGTGGAGTTACATGAAGGTTTGGGCTATGGTTATTTTATGGCCCTTGAATCTAATGAATGTGGCTTAATGGGAAGGAATTCCCGAAGCCTAACAAATAATAAAAAGGATGTCTATAGCATGTGTTGTACATGTTAAGAAATTATAGATATGATTATGATTGAATATAATTAAAATAATGTCTTGAGTAGTTGATTGATTGGGATTTTATATGCATGATAATGTAGGATCCATTCCGAACGACGAGGTAGGTGTGTCTTATCAATCAAAATTCTTCTCTTGAGGTAGGAAGGGAGTCTTATATTCTAAATGCATGAATTTGAATGTTATTTGATTGCCATATGTATTGGTGTGCATGTTAGCCTTCTTAAAATGATATGAGAAATTATAATGTGGTGTATGGTGTAGATAATATGTTTGGCAACATGCTTTGATGCATTTAGAATATTCGTGATGTGCTATATCGTGGTATAGAATGATCAATGATATGAAGTTACGCTTGTATCCACCATGAATGTGATGTGATTGTTGATGATGTTGATTGAGAACTATTGTATTGCCACACAAATGTTTAAATTAATAAGAATAACTAACCATAATAAACCCACTAAAAGCCTTGTGGAAATGTTGGTAATAGTGTTGATGATGATGTATGATGAGTGGCATGTATAAGATGCATAGAGTGAAAAATGCATATGATTTGCATTTGCATCCATGGCATACTGCATAGCTGCCGGTGTTGGAATTTTAGGGGATTCCCCCGATTGGCCCAGTGGGAGGGCGGCCCTGTGCACGAGCAATTTGTATTTCCCCTGTGACTCGGTGTGTAAGTCACGAAGCTGCCCATGTTGTGCTATGGGGAGCCACATATGGTTGACCCTTGTGGGGGGTAGCTCTTGATGAGCAGGTGGCCTCGGTGGTCCTTGGGATCACAGCTGCCATGATATGTCTTATGGTTGGCCCGCAACACTATATGTTAAATGTGTTGTATACCGCGGTCATGGTGAAAATGACCAGGTGTTGCAAGATGGGCATGCGGTTTGGTACCAGTAAAATAATTGGTGAAATGCATACAAATTTAAGAATAAGTGTACACATTTTACTACTGCAGTAGGGGTATGGTTAGATTATCATACTTGAATCCCACACTTGGTGTTTGTAATCCCACAGTCAGATCTGCAATTGTTGAAATATTCCATTGTACATATGCATTAGCTTAAGAGCATTTGCATATAGCAAGGAAGTATGCCGAAGGTGATGAGATATGATGATGGATGTGATGAGGATGTATTGACATAAAAGACAACATAAAAGATATGAATACCAAATAATAGTTGTGTGATAGCTAATTGTGGTGGGACTTGATTATGTATATGTTGTGTACTTTGTCTAAATTGTAAAGTTACTTGTGATGTATGTATGATGGTGTTGTGATGATAAAGAGTATGATGAATGATATGTATGAGCAAAGTATACATGTTTTGATGCATATGTACATAATCACGTGGTATTCATATTCATTCCTTTGGAATGTGTGACTCACTCTCTCATGTTGTCCATTTTTAGATTTGTGATGCAGGGCAATTGTGGGGAGAGTGGACATTTTGAAGTACATTTTGGTTGAGGAGGTAAATAGTGGTATAGGAAGTGCCTTGGCCGGCGAAATCTAGGTTTTTGTGTAGCATGTGATGTATATGTGTGCTTATTTTGTGATCGAGATTGTATTTGATGATTTTAAGGGTCATGTAGGAAAATTGGACCTTGGTGAGCATGGCCAATTTTCATTAATGACCCAAATGATGTAATGCAATGAATGATGATGCTGGTTGATGTTTAATTTCATGAATGAATGAGGCATTTCATAATTTATAGCATTTTGTGAAGTTTAAGTTGGAATGATTTTAAATCCTATGCATTGAGTGAAAGAGATTTGATTTGAAGGGTATGGACAATTGGGAGATCTTATAAATATAGAATAAAGTGCAACTAATGAATTAAGGTAGGCTTAAATGGTAGGAAATGAGATTTCATATGCCAAGTTGAGTAAATTTCCCGTTTCTGCACAAATTCTGCAGAACTCGCTCAAGCGAGTGGGAATCTCACTCGAGCGAGATGCTTATGAAACAGGGGTGTGGCCACTGGCTGAAATTCGCTCAAGCGAATGGCCTTCTCGCTCAAGCGAGATCGGATTGGAATCAGAGGTTGGTCATTGGACTATTTTTTCTCAAGCGAAATGGTCCTGGATTGGTGATCGCTCAAGCGAGGAAGAAGGGAATTAGACACTGGATGATTTTTGCCCAGGCGAGACATGCCTCGCCCAAGCGAAAATTGGGTAGAGAGTTCTTAATGTCACTGGGACGATCTCACTCAAGTGAGAAGGAACTCGCTCAAGCGAGATTGGCTCCTGATGCAAAACTCTTCTCTCGCTCAAGCGTTTTGCTGACTCGCCCAGGGTGAATTCTCGATTTTCTCTCAAGCGAGGTGGGGCTCGCTCAAGCGAAAGGAGCCCCTGATACTAAATTTTTCCTTCGCTCAGCCTTTCTTGGTTCCGCCCAAGCGTGCCTACGTTGGCTCGCTTAAGCGAATGTGATTCTCGCTTGAGCGAGTGACACCCTGATGCACATATTTGTTTTGTTTTAAATGATTATATTTCTTTTGCATCAAAGCTGTCCTTGCAACATCTTAAAAATAAGTTTGGACCTATTATGGATCCCTAAACCTTATGAAATCCTCTTTCTTTAATTTTAATCATGCAATAATTACATTAAATTAATCAATTAATTCTTCCGCTGTCTCTAAATAGAAGTTTAATATGAAATTACCCTTACCCTCTCATATCTTCATATATGGGAGTGGATTTTATAGATCCAGGTGTTGTATTTAAAAGCTTCACTATACTAAATATTTAAATAATTTGAGATTTATAAAACACGAAAAATTTTCCCATATTTTCGGGGCATCTCAACCTGGTATCAGAGCGTTGGTTTGCTCTTGATACGATCATGATTAATGTTATTCATGTAATTGTTGCTTAAGATTGAATTATATGAGCTATGATTGATTGATTTATGGATTATTTGGGTGAATTATGATTGTTATCATTGAATTGAGATTGATGCACTTGTTGTTGAGTCCGGCCAAGAGTCCTTACACTATTTGCCTCTAATAATGAATATGTTGTGATTATGTATCGAAAACTGATGTGATTATGTGATGTGGTGCATAATAAGCTTATAAGTATTAGAACTTTGAATTTATAAGATGAAAAATTAGATGTGTGGTCTAGTACACTCACGTGTGAGCCATGTTTTAATGTATAGGCTTGAGATATGGCTGGTAGACCAAATCGTGAGGCTGCTGCTATGGTAAATGCCTTGAATCGCTTTGCTGATCTCTTGGAAAGACAAGGCCAACTGAACGTGGGACAAGGCTCCCAAGGTCTTGATTTGTTTTTCAAGAGGAAACCTTCTGAATTCCATGGAGGTTACAAGCCAGAAGATGCATATGCTTGGATTAATGATTTGGAAAGAATCTACGCTAGCTTCAAGTGTTCTGAAGCGCAAAAGGTGGAATATGCGGTCTTTATGATCCACGATGAAGTCGAAGCTTGGTGACGTCTTACTAGGGGACGCATGATGTCTGCTGATATCCCCTTGGTTTAGGAAAACTTCAAGGTGGAGTTCTTGAAGAAGTATTTTTTGGATAGCTATAGAAGCAAGAAGAAGCTTGAGTTTATGGAATTTAAGCAAGCTGGCATGACGGTGGACGAATATGCCTCCAAGTTTGAGGAGCTATGTGCATTCTATCTGCCCTATCAGTAAGAAGGTACTGAAGCTTCCAAATGTGTGAAGTTTGAGAATGGATTGAGGCCCGAGATCAAGCGGGCTATCCGACATCAAGAGATAAGAAGTTTCCCTACACTTGTGAACAAGTGTCCCATATATGAAGAAGATGATGTGGCTCCTTCGAGTCATGGAAAGCATGAGCCTAAGTTGAAAGGCCAATTCTCTAACTTCAAGAAGCAAGGTCATTTCAAGAAGAAGATTTTTCGTGGTGGATCCTCCAACACTACAGGACGTGGTGCTCCTAGAGATGGTTACGGTGGTGGTAACCAAGGTCGTGGTAATGTCTAAGGCCTAACTTGCTTCAGGTGTGGTGCTAATCATTTGGCACGTGATTATCCACAAGATGATGTAGTGTGCTACCAATGTAACCAACCCAGACATATTCGTCCCAATTGCCCATTGAACACAAGAGGTGCTAATGTTGACACTTCTAACCGCATGAATTATGATGCTAACCGTGGAGGCTGTGGTGGTTTTGGAGGCCGTGGTCGTGGAAACGGTCATGGATACAACGGTGGCCGAAATGGTGGCAGTGGTGAAAATCATAACGGTGGGAGAAACGGTAATGGTCGAGGTAATGGCCATGGTGGGGGGAATGGAAACCGCAATGGTGGTGATCAACCACAAGCTGCAGGTAGAGTATTTACAGTTACTGGAGAGGAAGCTGCTCAAGCTGAAAATCTTGTTCGTGGTGAGTGTGAAATTCTTGGTATTTCGGTAAAAGTTATTTTTGATTATGGTGCTACGCACTCATTTATTTCTAAAGATTGGGTGAGGTGCTTGAGGGTGCCTGTGTGTATGATGAAAGGTTCTATATTGGTAACCACACCGACCGGTACTTGTTTGAGATCGGTGACCCAATGTGAGAATGTTGTGATGAACCTTAAGGGTAGAAAGTTTGTCGTATCCCTCGTATGTTTGCCTATGAAGGACCTGGATATTATTCTATGCATGGATTGGTTATCCACTAACAAAGTCTTAATGGATTATCATAACAAGACGGTGATCTTCCCGACTTCTAATGCTGAAGGCTTTGATGTGCAAGGTATCACCCAGCTTCTTATGATGTTCTGTTTGATTGATGGGAATGGTATGTCCCAATCTGGTGAGATTCCCATTGTTTCGGAGTTTCCCGATGTGTTTCCGAAAGAGATTCTCGGATTACCTCCTCCACGTGAACTAGAATTTTCTATTGATCTCATTCCTGGCGCTGAGCCTGTTTCTAGAGCCCCTTATCGAATGTCTCCTATGGAGTTGGCCGAATTGAAGAAACAAGTCTAGTAATTGCTTGAACGGGAGTTTATTCACCCAAGTGTATCTCCTTGGGGTGCTCTTGTGTTGTTGGTGAAAAAGAAGGATGGAAGTATGAGATTGAACGTTGATTATCGCCAACTTAACAAGCTAACCATCAAGAACAAATATCCTCTTCCTCGAATCAACGATCTTCTAGATCAGTTAAAGGGTGCTGTGGTATTCTCTAAGATTGACTTGCATTCTGGATATCACCAAATACGGGTGAAGACAGAAGATATCCCTAAAACTACCTTCCGAACGCGATATGGACACTATGAGTATGTAGCGATGCCATTTGGAGTGACAAATGCTCCTGCGATCTTCATGGACTACATGAATCGCATTTTTCATGAGTATCTTGATCAATTCGCCATGGTGTTTATCGATGATATTTTGGTATACTCCAAGAGTCATGAAAAGCATGAAAGACATCTTCATCTTGTATCGACCATTCTTTAAGACAAAGAATTGTATACTAAGCTTTCTAAATATGAATTCTGGATGAGTGAAATTTCTTTTCTTGGTCACGTGATTTCTGGTGACGGAGTTGCCATTGATAGATCAAAAGTTGAAGCTGTAATGGCTTGGGAAAGACCGACGTCTCTAAGGAGATAAAAAGTTTTCTTGGTCTTACCGGTTATTACCGAAGGTTCATTGAAGGATTTTCCCGTTTATCCTTACCACTGACGAAGTAGACTCGTAAGAATCAACCTTTTGTGTGGACCCGTGAATGTGAAGAAAGTTTCCAAGAGTTGAAGCTAAGACTTACTACCGCACCGGTGTTAGCGTTGCCTGATTTGATGAATGATTTTGTGGTGTATTGTGATGCGTCTAAGCTTGGTCTTGGATGCGTGTTGATGCAAAAGGAGCGTGTGATAGCCTATGCATCGAGATAGTTACGACCGCATAAGGTTAATTATCCTACACACGATCTTGAATTGGCGGCGGTGGTGTTCGCTTTAAAGTTGTGGCGGCATTACTTGTATGGTTCTAAGTTTATGGTCTTTAGTGATCACAAGAGCCTTAAGTATTTGTTTGACCAAAAAGAACTTAATATGCGCCAACGACGATGGATGGAATTCCTAAAGGATTATGAGTTTGAGTTGAGGTATCATTCCGGAAAGGCCAATGTGGTTGCCGATGCTTTGAGCTGAAAGTCATTGCATGTCTCAATGATGATGGCGAAAGAGATGGAGTTGATAGAACAATTTAGAGACTTGAATGTGGGCGTGGAGACATATACTTCCAAGAAAATATCGCTTGAAATGTTGAAAGTCACAAATGAGTTTCTTGAATATGTGAAAGTACAACAATCGAATGATGAGTATTTGATTGAGATGAGGAAGACCTAAGAGAAAGGGAAGAATTTATTCCTAGTGGAAGGTCAAGATGGCATTTAGCGTGTGAAGGGTCGAATTTATGTTCCCTCAAGTGGAGATGTGAGAAAATGTGTGCTTAAAGAAGCTCACAAAAGTATATTAAGTATTCATCCTGGTTCTTCCAAGATGTATCAAGACTTGAAGAAGAATTTTTGGTGGCTTGGCATGAAGCGTGATATGGCGAACTTTGTAGCCTCTTGCCTTGTTTGTCAAAAGGCAAAGATCGAGCATCAAAGACTATCTGGCTATTTGAGACCATTGGAGATCCCTGTTTGGAAGTGGGATAACATAGCTATGGATTTTGTTTCTGGACTAACCAGAACTTATGCTAGAAATGATGCCATATAGGTAATTGTGGATTGGTTGACGAAGTGTGCTCACTTCTTTCCCATGAATATGAAGAGTTCCTTGGAGAAATTGGCACAATTATATATAAAGGAGATTGTTAGGCTGCATGGTGTGCCGTCTAGTATCATATCCGACCGTGATCCTTGATTCACTTCTCGATTTTGGGGAAGTTTGCATAATGAGTTAGGTTCTAAGTTGAAACTTAGTTCTGCATATCATCCTCAAACCGACAGATAGTCCGAAAAGACTATACAGAGCCTTGAAGATTTGTTGAGGGCTTGTGTTCTTGAGCACGGTGGATGTTGGGAGAGATTCTTACCGTTGATTGAGTTTACATACAACAACAGTTATCATAGCTCTATTGGTATGGCCCCCTATGAGGCACTTTATGGAAGAAAGTGTAAAACTCTGTTGTGTTGGTTAGAGACTGGTGAGAACTTGGCCTTAGTGCCGGAGATTATTCAGGAGACCATCGAGCAGATCAAGAAAATACAAGAGAATATGAAAATTGCCCAGGATCGACAGAAGAGTTACTACGACAAGAAACATAAACCCCTTGACTTTCAAGTAGGTGACCATGTATTTTTGAATGTTTCACGCGATAAAGGGATTGGAAGGGCGTTGAAAAGTAGAAAGTTGAGCCATAGGTTTATTGGACCTTATGAGGTATTGGAGCGGATTAGTGATGTTGCTTATCGGATTGCACTCCCTCTGCATCTCGCTAATCTACACAACGTGTTCCACGTGTCGCAGTTAAGGAAATATGTTCATGATCCTCTACATGTGATTCCTTATGAGGGTATTCTATTGCAACCTTAGGCTTGTGGATGGGTTGCTAGAAGCAAGAGTCAAGAATGTGACTCTTAGGATCACTAATGCCCAACTTATGGAAATCATACAACTTCCGCTTAATGATGCCGAGTTTGTTGGAGGAGATCCCGAGGATGAGTTGGATTTCAACGCCATCAATGCCCGCCAATCACTGTGGAAGGTTGCCCGCCCAAGGAGCAACCATAAATTGGTAGGCCACTTAACTGTGAATAACCGCCTCCTCCACTTCTTTTTGGTGAAACTGTTGGTTCCTCGTGGTAGGAACTATGCTCTGGTTGAAGAGGACAATGTCTTATTGATGTGGGCTATGCAAAATCAAAAGGAAGTCAATTGGGTTCAAATGTTGAAATTGCATATGCTCAGGGCAAATGATCAACAAAAGCTCCCCTATGCCATCCTTCTCACCAAAATCTTCAAATTTTTTGGAGTTGATCTTGCTAGAGAACTCTCGGAGAAAATTCCTCCTAAAGCTTGCATTGGTACTCATCATCTTACTAAGATAGGTATTATCCATGTGAATGGAGCTTGGCTCTTAAAAATGGAAGGCATTAATGCCAACATTCCTTTTGAAGCTCCTACTGATGAACCTGCCCCTCCTCCTCCTGCAACTCAAGGTGAACCATCCGCCCCCGCTGACCTCTTCGCCTTTCTATATGCGCATCTTGACTGCTGGTTTGATCGGATTGAGAACTCTCTGCAATAATTCCAAATGACTGAGCAACAGAATTTTGAGATCATGTAACAACGATATGACGAGCTGTCTCATCAAATCTTAGAATTCCATTTCTTTAATCTGGATAATTAGATCCGTTTTCATTGTGCTTTGTTTCAATTGTATTTAATTATGTTTTTGAATTTTCATTCTGCAATTTCCATTCTGTACTTTCCCTTTTGCAATGAATAAAATTTCTTTTCGTTATATCTCTAATGCTTTACTAATTTTTGATGATTACAAAAGGGGAGAAATATTTGAAGTTCATCTAATCTGTTTGCTAAAATCAACTGTGTTAAAAACTGAATGATAATAACAAGTGGTTAACAAGTGGATTGGATAATTATCTCTATGGCATAAATTCATTTAGATAGGGGGAGATATTTCTTAAGAGATAATAATCAAGAGATAACTTGTTAGAGATAACCCTTTGCAAAATTAGATATGTTTTTGCAGATAATGATTAAGAGATAAAATTATAGATAATTTTATTTTGAACTAACATCCTCAAGAGATGAACATTGTTTGTCATCATCAAAAAGAGGGAGAATGTGTTTGAATATGCTTTCAAGTTTGAAGATTTTGATAATGACAAAGAGCTCTTGAAGAAACTCTTGAAGAAAATAAGAAAACAACATCAGACCTGCAAAAACACACAGGTTAATCGATTAAGAGGTCCAAGATAATCGATTACATGGCTTCTGTTTTGCCAGCTAATCGATTAGACAGACCAGCCTAATCGATTACAAGGGTTCTGTTTGTCAACTAATTGATTACACCAGGAGACCTAATCGATTACCAAGCTAATAAATCAGATTAAAAGCATCAGGTACTCATGCTAATCGATTGCAGGACTTCTACAATCGATTACAAGGCTTCTGGAATAACACCTAATCGATTACTGTTAGGAAATCCCTAAGCATGAGCAGCGGAAAAATAAAAGGGATTCCATAGGATTTGCAAGGTTCCGTGTTTCAAAGCACAAAACAATCTCGAAATTCATTTTGGATTACCTCTTGAAGAACTCCGAAGCAGTCGTAGCCTCGTCCTTTAGAAGTCCACACGAGCACTCCCACCAGAATCGCAACACTTGCCAACTGCTAGTTTGACGGCGTGTAGCTCTTGCAAATTTTGCGAATTTGTGTCTCACTTGAGTGAACGGCCTATGAGCATCTTATGCTCTATTTATAGGCTTAGGTTTGACCTAATTTGTTCTCTCTAAAAGTGGGCTCCTTACTCATTCCAAATGAGTTAGGCCCAATAGCTTTATTTTAGTTCAACTAAAATAAGACAACATTTTCTGATGGGCTTACTCTATGTGTGTGACCCTATAGGTAAAATACCCGGTCATATTAATAATAAATTATTTTATTAATAATATAAAATAAGAGCGGCATCTAGCAATGCATCATTATGTCTGAATATTATCAACATAACCTATAAGTGATAATTATTTAATATGTTTATTCCTTTTGTCACGATATCCTAATTGGGCCCAAGGCATGGTCGCGTCATCCTTGTACGGCCCAATTTATTTTACTTGATACCGGAGTAGACTGGATCCGAATAAATATCTAATATTTATTCTTTCTAGCATGGCCATGCGTTTTCTTAGTCTTACTCCATCAAGTGGCCTATGGATATCACTCCTGTCACATAGGAGAGACAAATCCCATCTACATCACTCACATCCCTCTGCATAATTTGTTCATTGCCTAATCATAACCTTTATAGTCCTCTTGTTACAGAAGACGTTTAATTATATTAAAACAATAAACTCCTCATGTAGGAATCGTAGTGACTTCAGGTCGAAGGACTACATATACCATTATCACATTGAGAATCGTTTATGACAGCCATGTAACGATCCATGCAACGTTCTCATGGTGGGTCTGTCCAGTACATCATTACTCTTAATGTGTACCCGTGTGAAGACTCGATATCATCTATATCTATGATCTGTGAGATCAGGTCATCAGTACACTCACACACTAGTCTCAGTGTATTTACATGTCCCCATGTAAATACTTGACTAGGGACATTTTAGGAATAATTTTTATATGACCTATTACTCCAAGGATAAATATGTTTTAAAACAATTTTAAACTGAAATATTTATTCTATTGATAAGTAGAAAAATGATACAAATGAAAAAGCATAAAAGCTCATAGTGCATATGTGAACACCTCTTTTGGTCCGGTCCAAGTGGAATGATTCTTTTTATACTAAATTCCAATTCAGAATGGTCAAATTTGAATAGAATAACTCAAAAATGGAGCAAATCCGAGTAGAACTACTCAGAATGGAGCAAATCCGAGTAGAACTACTCAGAATAAGTCAATTCTGAGTGGAAAGCTTCCCTGTCAGAGCCATTTCGAGTGAAGAAATTCAAATTTCTAATTCTGAGTGTGAAGAAGTTTATTTCCGAGCAAAAAATAGCCAAAATTCCAATTTCCGAGCCATTTCAGTCGGTTCCGTGTCAATGGTCACTCGGATTGGGGAGAGGAAGTGAAGTCCGAGCCAGGTACTCTCCCAATCAATTTCCGAGTGTTTCTCTTTGATTTTCAATCGGCTCTGTGTCCTCTTTTACACTTTCCCGAGTCAAATTTTACCAACACCAAATCCCCTCCGTGTCATCTTTTACACCTTTCCGAGCCATGTTTCAATTCCGAGTCACACTTCACACATTTCAGTCGGTTCCGAGTCGTTGGTGGTTCGGATTGTGGAGAGGAATTTAGGTCCGAGCCAATTTTCAGTCGAAACCGAGTAAGAAGTGATTCACTCGGTTCTGACTGAATGTTCCGAGTGACACATCAACATGATTTCACTCGGTCTTTTGCAAAATGAACCTTTTCCACTGGGATCTAGGAGGCAAAATGAGGACTCACCCCTTTTCTCACTCGGAGTCGATTCCAACCATGGTTGAACACTGACTGAGGGATTAAGCCGAGAAATTTTCACTCGGTATTCCACCATTTCACTCGGTTTTCCACATCCTCTCTCAGATTTTCAACATCCTCTCTCAGAATTTCAAAATCCCACTCGGATTACAATATTTTCTCTCTCGGTTTTCTACATCCTCTCTCAGATTTCACCATTTTCACTCGGATTCGACTCCCAATGAGGAGGAATGCTGACTGAGAGGGTGATCCAAGTGATACTCACTCGGATTTCACCATTTTCACTCGGATTTGACTCCCAATTTATAGGAATGCTGACTGAGAGGGTGATCCGAGTGATTCTCACTCGGATTTCACTACTTTACACTCGGATTTTAATATTTTAACTCGGTTCTTCACCTCCTCTCTCGGATCTCCGCCTTGCTGACCTGGATTCCACCACCCAAGTGGATCCAGGAATCCTGGGGGTGGCAGACAGGGGCGGAGGTGGAGGGAATTAAAAATTCCCACCAGCCGTTGTCCCCCACTACCCAAACCGAGTGGAAGCCTGAGCTGGCATTCCACTCGGAAGTGGAAGCCTAAGCTGGCATTCCACTCGGAAGTGAAAGCCTGAGCTGGCATTCCACTCGGGCCAGCCTATAAATAGGCAAGAGGGAGGGCAGCTGAGGAGGAGGTTTTAGAGGAGGAAAACTCTGCCAAAAAATCCTTCGTGCTCTCTTCTCTCTCACACTAATTCTTCTCTTCTTCTCCTTCCATCACCTCTCACTCTACATGCACCCTCTCTCCCACCGTACTCTCCCTTTCCTCTCCTCCTCTAAAGACCAAACCACACACACACACCTCAACCCATACACCGTCCAGCTTTCTCTCTCTTCTCCTTCCAACCCACACCACACCGTCTAAGCCAACTCCACACCGTCCAGAATCCCTCTCCTCGGTCAGTCTCACTCGGCAGTCCACTTCTCACTCGGTAAATCCTCTTTCATTCAGTTTCCTTTGTTTCCACTCGGATTTGCACCGTTTCACTCAGATTTTTACTGTTTCAGTCAAATTTTTACTGTTTCACTCGGTTTCTGCTATTTCCACTCGGTTTTCCTCAATTTCACTCGGAATTTTCCCATTCCACTCGGTTTTTACCATTTTTACTCGGTTTTCCTCAATCTCACTCGGTTTTCTGCTTTTTCTCACTCGGTATTTCATTTTTTACTCGATTTCTTCCATTTCCACTCGGTTTTTTCCATTTTCACTCAGTTTTTTCCCTCTTTCTCACACGGTTTTCTCTTCTTCCCTTTAGTTTTTGCTCGTTTTTCTTCTGTTTTTCGAACTTACTGTGGGAAATAAATGCTTCCTATGTTTTCTTTCAAATCTAAATAAATAAAAAAAAGGGGAAACAAATCATTTTTAAACAGTGTCATACGGGAGCACTCCCGTCTACACAACCTCTTTAGGATTCGTACATGTGCGAAGATCTTCGCTTGTACGAGTTCCCCACTTCAATGACATCCATCATTATCTCCCAAGTCTTTTCCTAAAAGAACAACATTCAGAACTACGTAACCCTGATTTCTTGATAATTCAAGAATACGTAGGAGCAGGATCTCAATTCCTGTCGGGCCCGTCTCTCTTATTCCTTTTTGCTGATTTATTTCCTTACTTTCATGTTTCTTTCATAAATGTTCTTTTTTTGGTTACTTCCATGAAAATCAATTTAGACGTGACGTCTTGTTGATTTCCCCCTAGTTTTTGCTTAAGCCTCGTCATAATCCATAGGGAAGGGATACTTAGGACGAGACGTCCCGCTTATCTCTTTCCTATCCCTATTTTTTATTCGAGGATGTATAATTTAGGCGTGACGCCTTATTAGCATTCTTTTCCTCTCTCTGTCTCATATCGAATTCGAGTTTAATTCGGATGAAACATCCCGTTAACCTCACTTCGACATTCTATGTTTGTACAAATTCTCTCATTCCATTCCGTCGTTTTTTTTTAAATAAAAAAAAATACAACAATAAATAAAATATCTTTTGTAAGGCTATTTATGTTGCGCGTTTTCAATCTTGGTACTGTTTTAGACAGGCGATGTAGGGTGCTAATACCTTCCCTACTCGTAACCGACTCCCGAACTTGAATCTCAATTTTTAACCAGTGCTTTACTGAACCTAGTTTTTTTTCCAATGTTTTTCCTATGGATAAAAACGTTGGTGGCGACTCTCTGTTTCATTTCACCCTTTTTCTCTCTCTCTCGCCGCGCCATCGCGATTTAGGTTACGACAGATGGCGACTCCACTAGGGACACTTAAGAGAGTCAGGCCAGTTTGATTGAAAGCGCATGTTCTTTTTATATAGCCTTTGTTAGCTTGGATTTCTTCCCTCTTGTTTTATTTTCTATTAATTGTTGTGAAAGTTTGTTCTTGTTTTAATCGTATCTTGTTATTTGTTTCATTATCTATGTTTGCATGCTTGTTGAACCCTAGGGTGGAGGACCATGTTACTTTCCTGTAATTATTGAACCCTAGGGTAGACGACTTTGTATATTTGTTCTGTGTTTGTTCTTTGTGCAGAATGGGGTAAGGTAAAAGGTATGGACTGCCCTTCCACACACTACACTCACAATTACTTGCACACACCTATGAGTGGCGCCCTATACCCGGGCCCCAAATGAAGCTTAAGTTAGGAGAGGTTGGTAACGGAATCGTATAGGATGTACTTCCTATCCGGTGTTCGTGAGAACCTCAACCAGAGTTCGACCTCTCATGATATACGCACCTAGTGGTTCCCCACTGTTGCGTCCCTGTCATGGGTAGGATCTTGGCTCTGGTGACCTTCTAGAAGTCTAGAATAAGCCACCTGGTGTGAAGAGCCACTTTTAGACAAACCATAGGGCCTAGAGAAAACTTTTAACAAAACCTGACCTAGGCCACAAAAGGGCAAACTTTACTTTACTTTACGTCATTTTTGCTTTCCCCTTTTATCCAAGAAAATGAATTATCTACCACCCGCAGATTTACTGAGTTATTGAAATAATGACTCGTTTTGAAACACACAGTATTCTTCGGGTGAATAGATAATCCTCTTTTGGTCGTGTACCCTTTGAGTATCTATGGAAATTGACATGGGATTAAACTTAAGAAATAAGGGCTGTAATTGCTCGAAGAAGATGTCTGAGCTAGAGGCTCCCGCCTCAGGATGAAAGATTTCTTCTGTCTTCACAATTATCCCATATTAATTTCTATGATTACCATACCTAGTACTTTTGAATGATAAATTCTAAGGAATGGTCAAAGGATACTCGCCAAAGTCTGTGATGGTTTCCCACAACATTTTTCTTCTTTCTATTTCCACCTAACATTTTTTTTCTTCTTCTTTCTTTTTTTAAAAAAAAGAGACACCAACGTCACGGGTAGGCATCCTTACCAGACCCGGCTCCAAAAGAAACTCATGGCTGAGGCAGAAGCTGTTGAAGGAAACTTTAGAACCGAGTTCGATCAGCTGAAAGAACGAGTCACAGAGTTAACTAAACTTTTAGAAAAGAAACTTACCGAAGGAGGCTCCTCTGCGGGTGTTGAGGATGCCCAACAGCAGCCTGCCACCGCGCCACCTCCCCTTGGTTCTGACCCAGCAAGAACCCAACTCCCTAACACAATGACACCCCCTCTCACCATTCATGTCGGGAGACCTAACCCTGCCATTGAGACCCAGCCACCTTACGGCCAGTCTTACGCGCAGCATACATTTGTTGGTCTAGACGGCAACCCAGTACCTTTTCCACTTTATGGCCTACCCCCGGGGTACTATCCCCCGCTCGCCAACCAACAAGACGCCCACAACCAGCAAGCGGTAAATCCTCATGCTTCATACCCCACACAACCAAACATGCCACCACTCCACCAAACCCAAAACACACAGGTCCATGACCCACAAACCCACCAAATCCAAAACACACAAGCCCCGATGGCCCAGCCAACCTACAACGCCCAAGCCCAAAATACACAAGCCCAGATAACCCAGCCGACTTATGCTGTGGCCCATCCTCAAGGCCCCTCACCAAATACAGGCCTAGTAAACCAATCCCATGTGTTGCCTCCGTACAACCAGTCATTCGGCTATCCGTATGGATACGGAACCCCTTATGGGACCAACCTCCAAGATACAACCCGCGCGGTCACGGCTCCTCGAAGGGAAAGGATAGAGATCTTAGAAGAGCATTTAAGAATGATGGAAGGCGCCGGAGGTTTTGGACTAATAGATGCTTCGGAGCTATGTTTAGTCACAGATGTTGTTCTCCCACCCAAATTCAAGATGCCAGACTTTGACAAGTATCGGGGAATGACTTGTCCTAAGAATCATCTCACGATGTACTGTCGAAAGATGGCATCTTACTCTTCTAATGACCAACTATTGATCCACTGCTTCCAAGATAGTCTAGCAGGAGCTGCTCTTACATGGTATGCTCACCTTGATCGGAACCATATCCGTTGTTGGAAGGACCTGGCAGATGCCTTCCTTAGACAATACAAGTATAACATAGATATGGCACCCAACAGGGTTCATTTACAAAATATGGTGAAGAAGGACAGTGAAATGTTCAAGGAGTATGCTCAACGATGGAGAGAGACAGTGGCGCAAGTGGATCCCCCATTGTCGGAAAAAGAAATAGTCGAGATGTTTATCGACACGCTCTCATCACCTTTCTACGGTAAGATGATTGGTAGTGTTTCAGCCAACTTCTCCGACATCGTGACTATTGGGGAAAGAGTGGAGAGTGGAATACGAACGGGTAAGCTCACTCAGGGCTCGTCTGGGGCGAACATGACAAGAAAGTCGGCACCTGGGAGAAGGGATAGAGAAACTAATTTCGTCTCTTCTAATCAAAAGACGACTCCGCCAAGGCCATTCACCCCTACCATGATTCAAGCTCCCAATCCTTATGTGGCCGCAGCCACTGGTGGCCCAACAGCTCATACTCCTCACTTCCGCCCGCCCATGGTAAGAGTGCCAATGCCGCAACCCATGCCATATCATCACCCGCAGCAAGTAGCTCGACCACCCAATCATAATCAGAACCCAAGGAATCCCAACAACGAGCGCACCCCTGTGCAGTTCGATCCAATTCCCATAACATATGCCGAACTTCTTCCAGTCCTCGTTGAGAGGGGAATGATAGCTCCATGCCCCATGAGGCCGTTGCAACCTCCTTACCCGAGGGGGTATGACCCGAATGCTCATTGTGATTACCATGCAGGAGCACCAGGGCACTCTACAGAAAATTGCATAGCTTTGAAATATAAAGTGAGAGATTTGATCAAAGATGAGTGGATTAGTTTTCAAGAAGGAAGCCCTAATGTGACCGTAAATCCCCTACCTAATCACGAAGGTTTAGGAGTTAATGCCGTGGTGACAGATGTTGGAAATGGTTTTTGATAAAAATACTGATTTGGGTGGCCGCTTGCCCGCCGGGACGAGAGCTCAGTAACTAGGAAGCTGTCGAACTCCCTACGATTTTAAATGATTCACGAAAGTAATCTGTCATTCCCTAAAAAGTCTTGTTTATCCCTCTGCTATGCCTAAGGCTTTGGGACTTTCCATGTAATAAAGGCGAAAAAACTTGTTTTACCAGTCAATCAATAAATGTGTATCGAAATTCTAAAAAGATTTTTCTCATTCCTTTATCCTTGCTTTCATCCATTGTCTTTATTTGTTTGTTCCTCTTTGTTTTTTTTCTCTCCATTTTTATTTCTTGCCATAAAGCGCTAAAATTGCAGATCCAAAAATGATCCTCTTGAGACTAATGAAATCACAATCCCATTTTACGATCTCAACTACCCGGTCGATTGTGCTGACGAAGAAGGTAGGAAAGCTTGTGAGTCACCACACAAGTTAACCAGATTGTTAGGATAAGAGGTCAAGGAATACCCCTGAGCCAAGAATGACTGAAGGAATCACGGGGCAATATATCAGAAGACATTAGTAATATTGTTTCAGGACATGGAAATAATCTATGTGAATGATAACATTGCCAAGTCCCGAATCGGACAAGTGGTAGGCCAGTCAACTAAGAAAACCATAACAGTTACCAGCATAAATAGGGAAAATTGCTAATGCCTTAAATGCAGATACAGTCAAGGGAGACTTGGCCAAAAAATTCAAAAAAAACAAAATAAAAAAAAATGAAAAAATGAAAAGTAGAAGTCAAGCTTGAAGTCCAATGCACATACCAAGCAGGGAAAGCTGGTTACGTCCAGATCCTCGAGCAAGCTGTCATTTTCTGTATAAGGGGAATAAATGTCATCAGGCCAAGAACTCGCATTCTTGTCATCATCAACATCTTAAAGAGTACGCCATTCCTCATGCCTATATAGCCAAGGAAATAGTCTGTCAGATTGAGTCATTGCGTCATTAAGGGGGTTAAAAAAAAACACAAAACAAAAACAAAAAAAAGAAAAAAGAAAAAGAAGGATGCAGCAAAAAAAAAACAAAAAAAATCAATCAAAAAAATCAAAAAAAATATATAAAGGCCAAAATGATGACTCGAATTAACCCCCTCTCATCAATACCAAAAGACTCACCAATGTTTCCTTGGGTACATAGTATAGGAGAAGACTCTCTTATTTGAGGTAACATCAGCTCCTCAAAGGATCAGGCTAAAACTCGAAAAAGGTTAAGCAGACTCAACTGGAGTGTGATCAGTTTCAACTTTTTATTGTGAAGGATGCAGCCAAAAAAAAAATAAGAACACATTATAAAGAGAATGAAAAGCTCGCTGGGCTGAAAACCTGAAAAGGCGGCCTAGGCAAAAGTTAGAGCAACCCGGTGAGTCGAAAACCTGAAAAGGCGGCTCAGGTAAAAATTAGGGTCAAGATTTTGGCAGAATAGCTAAAGCTCCCAATGCAAAACATGCAAACTGAGGCATCAGGAACATGGTCAAACTACCCTCTCAAAGGCAGAATTGAGCGAGGTACTTGAGGTTTTGACGTGGGATTAAGATTCTCGCTAGTCTCAGGAATTCACTGGAGGATCTTTGAACCTTTCCTATTTCCCTTGGCCTTGACCTGTCCTACGAGGCTTCACTTCATCCCCTGTATTTTCCCTGTTGTCCATTCTCTGTATTCTGAATAAAATTTATCCTTTTTTTGATACGTGTTATGAATTGCATTGATCTGGTAAAACTTTATGTTTTTTATAAAAATAAATGAAAGAATGGTGAACATTTAAAGTCGTAAGGGATAAGACGCTCCCACTACTTGACCTCGATAATCATCACGAAGACTCAGCCAGGCACATGCTTCAAAGCTATGATCGCCTCTTTGATTCTCCTCTGTCCATGAGTTATCCTAAGGACCGCGGTTTCACAGGACCTACCCAGTTTTTGAATGTATCTTTACACTACTTACCCTTTTTCTGCAGGTTATTACAACGGATAGTCATGTCAAGCATTGACGCCTCAATCAAGTCTTTTTCCTCAATGGAACCGCAACTGCCAAAACTAGAATCTTTCAAGTCTTCTCCTTAATCGCCAAAGTGGACACTCCTCAGAACTCCTTCCTCGAATCGCCAAAGCTGGCACCTCTCAAAGTCTTTTTCCTCAACTGCCAAAGCTGACACTTTTTAAACTTCCTTCCGGGGAATCTACTTGATACACTCCAACAGTCAAGTAAGAAGAACTCTCCCTAAAGAGCCCCGGCACGTTTTTCTCGGTAAATCTACACATACTAGGCGGACCCCAGATTTTACCTTCCTAATCTAAGAGTGATGTTCGAGCCATCAATCCTTCTCCAGTGGAATTACACTTCCCAGACAAATCGAACTGGGGCATCACCCCAGAATCATTTCCTTCTCGCTCAAGGGGCATCTCCCTGAGGTTTCAAAGCAAATAGTTCAAATTGTGGCATCACCCCAGGTTCATTCTCTTTCGCCTAAAGAGGCAGTACCCCGAACCATCAATCCTCCTCTAGTAGAAATACATTTCTTAAACAACTTAAACTGGGGCATCTCCCCAGATTTCTTTTGTTCATTCAAGGGGTAGTTCCCCAACAACCTTCAAATCACCTCCAAACTGGGGCATCTCCCCAGATTCCTTTTGTTCTAGCCAATTTCCAAGAATCCCTCCAATCATGTCAAACTGGGGCATCACCCTATGTTTCTCCTTTCTCAATCGAGGGGACGATTCCCCACGTTCCTCCTCTTACCGTCAAGGGGACGATTCCCCAAGATTCTCTAAAAATCATGTCAAATCGGGGCATCACCCCATGTTTCTCCGTTCGCAATCAAGGGGGCGATTCCCCATGTCTCTCCTCCTACAGTCACAGGGGATGATTCCCCGAGATTCTTTCAAGGATCTTCAAACTGGGGCATCTCCCCAGATTTCTTTTATTCTGGCCGTTCCCCAAGATTCCTTCAAACCATCTCAAACTGGGGGGTATCTCCCCAGGTTTCTTCTGTTCCAGTCTAGGGGCAATTCCCCAAGAACCTTCAATTATGTCAAACCGGGGCATCGCCATGAACCTTGAAGTCCAGTAAGTTAAGGTTGGACGAGACGTCCTGTTAGCTCCCCCAACCTTTGCATTTCCTGCCAGCAGTGAGTTAATTTGGACGAGACGTCCTGTTAGCTCCCCCAACCTTTGCATTTCATGCCAACAGTGAGTTAATTCAGACGAGACGTCCTGTTAGCTCCCCCCTAATCTTTACTTTCCATTCGCCTATTCAGGCATTCTTTCCCGTCTGATAGCCTATCAGGGCACCCTTTCACTTCTTGCCGCCTATTAAGGCAACTTTATCTTTCCAGCCCCCTATCAAGGCATCCTTTACCTTTCCAGTCGCCTATCAAGGCATCCTTTATTTTCCAGCCGCCTATTAAGGCAACTTTTCCTTTCCATTCGCCTATTCAGGCACCCCTTTTATCTTCCAGTTGCCTATCAAGGCATCCTTTATTTTCCAGCCGCCTATCAAGGCATCTCTTATTTTCCAGCCGCCTATCAAGGCTTCCTTTACCTTTCCAGTCGCCTATCAAGGCATCCTTTATTTTCCAGCCGCCTATCAAGGCATCCTTTATCTTTCCAGCCGCCTATCAAGGCGTCCTTTATTTTCCAGCCGCCTATCAAGGTATCCTTTATTTTCCAGCCGCCTATCAAGGCATCCTTTATCTTCCAGCCGCCTATCAAGGCATCCTTTATCTTTCCAGCCACCTATCAAGGCATCCTTTATTTTCCAGCAGTCTATCAAGGCATCCTTTATCTTTCCAGCCGCCTATCAAGGCATCCTTTATTTTCCAGCCGCCTATCAAGGCATCCTTTATTTTCCAGCCGCCTATCAAGGCATCCTTTATCTTTCCAGCCACCTATCAAGGCATCCTTTATCTTCCAGCCGCCTATCAAGGCATCCTTTACCTTTCCAGCTGCCTATCAAGGCATCCTTTATCTTTCCAGCCGCCTATCAAGGCATCCTTTATCTTCCAGCCGCCTATCAAGGCATCCGTTATCTTTCCAGCCGCCTATCAAGGCATCCTTTATCTTCCAGTCGCCTATCAAGGCATTCTTTACTTTCCAGTCGCATATCGAGGCATCCTTTATCTTCCAGCTGCCTATCATGGCATCCTTTACTTTCCAGTCTACTGGGGGTCAATCCTGATCTCATTACCTCCTGTTAACTAAAAGACAATTTGTCCCTGTCCATTCAAAAAAAAAAAAAGAAGAGAAGAAGAGAATGCTCGTTTTAAGAAAAAGAGGTCACACAGACTCGTGATTGCCCATACCATCAGTTGCCATACCAATCAAGAGGTCCCACTTGGCCCCCCTACATCGGTGTTCATATCTTTACTTCCTTTTCACTTTAAAAACACAGAAGCTTCGTGTTTCTTTTATGAAAAAGAAGTAAAGAGGGGCATCTGTGAACACCTCTTTTGGTCCGGTCCAAGTGGAATGATTCTTTTTATACTTAATTCCAATTCAGAATGGTCAAATTTGAATAGAATAACTCAAAAATCGTCAGATCCGAGCAAGATGACTATGATGGAAGCATTTTCGAGTGGAATATAGACCTGTTAGAGGCAAATCCGAGTGAAATGACTCAAAAAGAATCAAATCCGAGTAGAAAATGCCCCTGTTGAACAAAAATCCGAGTGGAATGGCCCAAAAACTAGTAAGTCCGAGTGAAAATACTCAGAACGGATCAAATCCGAGTGAAATTACTCAGAAGGGATCAAATCCGAGTAGAAAATGCCCCTGTTGAACAAAAATCCGAGTGGAATGGCCCAAAAACTAGTAAGTCTGAGTGAAAATACTCAGAATGGATCAAATCTGAATGAAAAACCCCCTGTTGATGTTGAATCCGAGTAGCATCACTCAGAATGAGTAAAATCCGAGTGGAATATGCTCCTGTTGGATCAAATCCGAGTGAAACTACTCAGAATAGAGCAAATCCGAGTAGAACTACTCAGAATGAGTCAATTCCGAGTGGAAAGCTTCCCTGTCAGAGCCATTTCGAGTGAAGAAATTCAAATTTCTAATTCTGAGTGTGAAGAAGTTTATTTCCGAGCGAAAAATAGCCAAAATTCCAATTTCCGAGCCATTTCAGTCGGTTCCGTGTCAATGGTCACTCGGATTGGGGAGAGGAAGTGAAGTCCGAGCCAGGTACTCTCCCAATCAATTTCCGAGTGTTTCTCTTTGATTTTCAATCGGCTCTGTGTCCTCTTTTACACTTTCCCGAGTCAAATTTTACCAACACCAAATCCCCTCCGTGTCATCTTTTACACCTTTCCGAGCCATGTTTCAATTTCGAGTCACACTTCACACATTTCAGTCGGTTCCGAGTCGTTGGTGGTTCGGATTGTGGAGAGGAATTTAGGTCCGAGCCAATTTTCAGTCGGAACCGAGTAAGAAGTGATTCACTCGGTTCTGACTGAATGTTCCGAGTGACACATCAACATGATTTCACTCGGTCTTTTGTAAAATGAACCTTTTCCACTGGGATCCAGGAGGCAAAATGAGGACTGACCCCTTTTCTCACTCGGAGTCGATTCCAACCATGGTTAAACACTGACTGAGGGATTAAGCCGAGAAATTTTCACTCGGCATTCCACCATTTCACTCGGTTTTCCACATCCTCTCTCAGATTTTCAACATCCTCTCTCAGAATTTCAAAATCCCACTCGGATTACAATATTTTCTCTCTCTGTTTTCTACATCCTCTCTCAGATTTCACCATTTTCACTCGGATTCGACTCCCAATGAGGAGGAATGCTGACTGAGAGGGTGATCCAAGTGATACTCACTCGGATTTCACCATTTTCACTCGGATTTGACTCCCAATTTATAGGAATGCTGACTGAGAGGGTGATCCGAGTGATTCTCACTCGGATTTCACTATTTTACACTCGGATTTCAATATTTTAACTCGGTTCTTCACCTCCTCTCTCGGATCTCCGCCTTGCTGACCTGGATTCCACCACCCAAGTGGATCCAGGAATCCTGGGGGTGGCAGACAGGGGCGGAGGTGGAGGGAATTAAAAATTCCCACCAGCCGTTGTCCCCCACAACCCAAACCGAGTGGAAGCCTGAGCTGGCATTCCACTCGGAAGTGGAAGCCTGAGCTGGCATTCCACTCGGAAGTGGAAGCCTGAGCTGGCATTCCACTCGGGCCAGCCTATAAATAGGCAAGAGGGAGGGCAGTTGAGGAGGAGGTTTCAGAGGAGGAAAACTCTGCCAAAAAGTCCTTCGTGCTCTCTTCTCTCTTACACTAATTCTTCTCTTCTTCTCCTTCCATCACCTCTCACTCTACATGCACCCTCTCTCCCACCGTACTCTCCATTTCCTCTCCTCCTCTAAAGACCAAACCACACACACACACCTCAACCCATACACCGTCCAGCTTCCTCTCTCTTCTCCTTCCAACCCACACCACACCATCTAAGCCAACTCCACACCGTCCAGAATCCCTCTCCTCGGTCAGTCTCACTCGACAGTCCATTCCTCACTCGGTAAATCCTCTTTCCATTCGGTTTCCTTTGTTTCCACTCGGATTTGCACCGTTTCACTCAGATTTTTACTGTTTCAGTCAAATTTTTACTGTTTCACTCAGTTTCTGCTATTTCCACTCGGTTTTCCTTAATTTCACTCGGAATTTTCCCATTCCACTCGGTTTTTACCATTTTTACTCGGTTTTCCTCAATCTCACTCGGTTTTCTGCTTTTTCTCACTCGGTATTTCATTTTTTACTCGATTTCTTCCATTTCCATTCGGTTTTTTCCATTTTCACTCAGTTTTTTCCCTCTTTCTCACACGGTTTTCTCTTCTTCCCTTTAGTTTTTGCTCGTTTTTCTTCTGTTTTTCGAACTTACTGTGGGAAATAAATGCTTCCTATGTTTTCTTTCAAATCTAAATAAATAAAAAAAAGGGGAAACAAATCATTTTTAAACAGTGTCGTACGGGAGCACTCCCGTCTACACAACCTCTTTAGGATTCGTACACGTGCGAAGATCTTCGCCTTGTATGAGTTCCCCACTTCAGTGACATCCATCATTATCTCCCAAGTCTTTTCCTAAAAAAACAACATTCAGAACTATGTAACCCTGATTTCTTGATAATTCAAGAATACGTAGGAGCAGGATCTCAATTCCTGTCGGGCCCGTCTCTCTTATTCCTTTTTGCTGATTTATTTCCTTACTTTCATGTTTCTTTCATAAATGTTCTTTTTTTGGTTACTTCCGTGAAAATCAATTTAGACGTGACGTCTTGTTGATTTCCCCCTAGTTTTTGCTTAAGCCTCGTCATAATCCATAGGGAAGGGATACTTAGGACGAGACGTCCCGCTTATCTCTTTCCTATCCCTATTTTTTATTCGAGGATGTATAATTTAGGCGTGACGCCTTATTAGCATTCTTTTCCTCTCTCTGTCTCATATCGAATTCGAGTTTAATTCGGATGAAACATCCCGTTAACCTCGCTTCGACATTCTATGTTTGTACAAATTCTCTCATTCTATTCCGTCGTTTTTTTTTAAATAAAAAAAATACAACAATAAAAGGGAAGAAATAAAATATCTTTTGTAAGGCTATTTATGTTGCGCGTTTTCAATCTTGGTACTGTTTTAGACAGACGATGTAGGGTGCTAATACCTTCCCTACTCGTAACCGACTCCCGAACTTGAATCTCAATTTTTAACCAGTGCTTTACTGAACCTAGTTTTTTTTCCAATGTTTTTCCTATGGATAAAAACGTTGGTGGCGACTCCCTGTTTCATTTCACCCTTTTTCTCTCTCTCTCGCCGCGCCGTCGCGATTTAGGTTGCGACAGCATACACCAACAATTACAACATATCAACTAATCAATTACAAGGCTACTGTTTATGCACTAATCGATTACACACAAGGCATAATTGATTACCAAGCTACGTAACCAAATTAAATGCATCAGGTGCCATCACTAATCGATTACAAGGCAAAGAGTAATCGATTACCAAGGGTCTGTGTCACACCTAATCGATTACATGGTGTACCCTAATCGATTACATCACGAAATACGCTGAAGTTTTCAAAGTGTAATCGATTACAGCTCGAGGCGTAATTGATTACAGTCGTGCCAGAATTTGGGGAAAGTGCTTTTAAGTGGAAAACCAGCTCATTTCCCCATTCCAACTCAGTGCCCATAACTTGAAACGGCTAGGAAGACTTTGGCACTCCATCAAGGCTCTATAAATGGCTCTCCAACTTAAGCACAACATGCAACACAAGAGGCAATCATCCCTTACCTTCATTTGTGCTTAGTGAGTCCATTCTTTGTATATTCTGAATCCTGGAGCTTAGAACTTGTATATCCTCTCTTGTTGAGAGTTAGAATTTGTGTGAACTTTCACTTGTACATCTACTCTATTGAGAGAGTTATTTGCTTGTAAACACTACACCAAACACAAAGGTTTTCACTCTAGGTTGAGTGGTCACAAAGGTTGGGGTTCAACCTTTGGGTATTGAGAGTTTGAGAGATTGGGTGGGTCACCCTTGTGCTAGTGAGGATTGAGTTCTTGAGTGTGGGACACTAGGAAGTTACAATTGCTCATAGCTTATATCTCTAAACTTCAATAGTGGAAATCCTTCAAGTGGGTTGCTTGACGGCGAGACGTACACCAGGGTGGTGGAACTTGTTAAATTGGTTTGCAAGCTCTTCTCCCTTACTCTTTTACATTCATACATTGCATCTGGCTGGGTTATTGTTGTTGATTGTGATTTCCCCTTTTAAACTTGCTTGAACTAATAGCTTTAAAGTGCCGCACACCAAGTGTTTGACAAATTGCTTCAGCAACATTTATTCCTTGTCTTGTATTATTTCTTGCACTAAACTTACTTTGTCTTGCATAAACTATTAATTTGTGAGAAAGGAACTTAGTTCAGGAGCATTTCAACGAAAAGTTTTAAAACTCAATTCACCCCCCTTCTTGAGTATTGAGGCCACTTGAATAATAATTCCTTCATTTTCTATGTTTTTACTGATAATCTCGCTCAAGCGAGATGGGTTCTCACTCAAGCGAGAATCCCCCCTGCATGACATTTCACTACTAGCCAAATCTCGCTTAGGCGAGAGTATGTCTTGCTCAAGCGAGACTGCCCTAGCATCAGTGGTTGGCTACTGGAGGAAAATCGCCCAGGTGAGTTGCATCTCGCCCGAGCGAGAGAGAGGGGATTCGCCACTGGTCAAATTTCGCTTGAGCGAAAGGCTTTTGGAGGTGGCATTCATTCGAGCGAGTGAGCGTTGGGTAGATTCTGGACGATTTTCGCCCGTGCTCGCTTTCTTCGCCCAAGCGGTTTCTGAGGATCTCTCTCAAGTGAGATGGGGCTCGCTCAAGCGAGTCGACCCCTGATCCTTCTCTTATTTCTTTTGCTCAGCTCGCCCTATGTCTCGCCCGAGCGCTCCCTTGGGACTCGCTCAAGCGAGTGTGGTTCTCGCTTGAGCGAGGGATGTCCTGGTCCTCCAAATTGTATTGGCTTGATCACTTTTCATTTTCTTTATATATGATCTTCATCTTAAACCAACTTATGAACCCTTTGGATATATTTAGAGGTCATTAATCCTTATGATGTTTAACCTCTTCGAACCCAACTATATAGCAACAATTTAAATAAATTTTCCGCTATTTTCAATTGAGAATTCCTCAATAGTTGTTTCCCTTAACTTACCTTCTCATATCTTCATATATAAGTTAGGTCTTTTTAGATCCAGGGTATTGAATGACAGTTTCACCACTTATGTTTTTCATAGATTAATAATACTAAAATCGCGAAAAAATTTACCCCTATTTTTGGGGCGTCACAACCTGGTATCAGAGCATTATTTTCTCATTACTATTGTGATTAATTATTATTATTATTAGAACATGACATGCATTTAATGAATGATCGCCATTGTTGCTTGACTATGTATGAATTGACTATGGATTAAATGTGATTGCTATAAGTCCGGCCAAGCTTTCTTCACACTATTCTCCCTCAATGATGAATTCTTATGTTTTGTGAATACATGCGACACCATGATATGATGATATGCTTTTATGAGCTTTGATATGAATTGGTTGATATTGGACTCCATGATGGAGGGCCATAACTTAATTTTTATGATGAAGTACTATAGTATGAAACTATAGAGGGGTTTATGAACAAGTTTATTGATGATAGTTGAATCTTATGTTATGATTATAGATATTGAAATGGCCCGTCGTCATCAAGATAATGATGACGCTATAGCTAGAGCTTTGAATCATTTTGCAGACCTCCTTGAGTCGTAAAACCTTGATAGATAAGAAGCGGAAAGGCAACCTGCTCCTGCTGTTCAAGGTACTCAAGGCCTTGACATGTTCTTGAAGCGGGAACCATCCTGAGTTTCATGGTGGATTTAGACCTGAACAAGCCTATGTTTGGATTTGAGATGTTGAGCGGATCTTCGATAGTTTCGAATGCAATGAGCTCCAGAAAGTGGAATACGTTGTTTTTATACTGAGGGATGAATCGGAGACTTGGTGGAGACTCACCAAGAGTAGAATGATTGCTGCTACTATTCCCTTGATTTGGGAAAATTTTAAGCTTGAACTCATGAGAAAGTATGTGCCCGAAAGCTATAAAAGTAACAAGGAGCTTGAATTCATGGAACTCAAGCAAGGTACAATGACGGTGGAAGAGTATGCTTCCAAATTTGAGGAACTTTGTGAATTCTACCCTCCTTATCAACAAGAGGGAACCGAAGCCTCCAAGTGTGTAAAGTTTGAGAACGGCCTATGCCCTGATATTCAAAGGGCCATTTGTCATCAAGAAATCCGAAGCTTTACGGTACTTGTGAATAAGTGCCACATTTATGAAGAACATGCTCCCCCTCATCAATCCAAATTTGACTTTAAGTTGAAGGGTCAATCTTTCAGTTTCAAGAGGCAAGGAAATTTCTAAAGGAGACATTTTCAGAGGGGTGCTCATTCTAATGTCCAAGCTAGAGGCGGTGGACATGGTAACACTTTTGGTTGGGGCAATGCAAATGCCAATGGGCCGAAATGCTATAGGTATGGTGGTCCACACTATGTTCGTGAATGTGTGCACTGTGAGGACGTGGTATGCTTTAATTGTGATCAGGTGGGATATATCCGTCCTGCATGCCCTATGCTTACAAGACCGACTCCGATGTAAGCTAACACTCCCAATCGTGCTAATGCACCACTAATGTGGACTGCGGAGGCCACAATGGTGGTCGGGGCCGTGGTAATGGAAACAATGGTGGCCGAAATGGTGGCCGTAATGGCTATAATGGTGGGAGGCATGGTAAAGGTCGAGGTAACGGTGATGGTGCTCACAATGGAAATAGGAACAGTGGAAATCTCCAGCCAAATGCCGGAAGGGTGTTCGTTGTGACAAGTGAGGAAGCAATATAAACAGATAATTTATTTGGAAATAAGTGTGAAATACTCAGAAATTTAGTTCATGTCATTTATGATTCGGGTGCAACCCACTCTTTTATATCCGAGGATTGTGTTCGGCAATTGAGATTGCTGGTATGTTTAATGAAAAATGCCCCAGTGGTTACCACCCCAACCGGTACTTGTCTCAGATCGGTTAACTGGTGTGATAATGTTGATATGCTCCTAGAAGGGAGAAGTTTTCGTTGTGTCTTTCATTTGCCTGCCTCTGAAGGGGTTGGAGATCATTCTTGGTATAGATTGGCTCTCCGCCAATAAAGTTTTGGTTGACTGTCAGCAGCGGACTGTCATTTTCCCTTCTTCTGATGTGGGGAAATTTGATGTGCAAGGTATAGCTCAACTTTGCATATTACTATCTCTTGCCGGTGGGACAAATAATCCCGATCCCCTTAATATCCCGGTGGTGTCAGAGTTTTTGGATGTGTTTCCCGAGGAGATACCTGGTTTACCGCCTCCACAAGAGGTTGAATTTACTATCGATCTTGTACCTGGCGTGGAACCGGTGTCTATCGCTCCTTATAGGATGTCTCCTATAGAGTTGGCTGAACTTAAGAAGCAAGTTAAGGAGCTACTTGAGAAGGAGTTTGTTCGACCCAGTGTGTCACCCTGGGGGCTCCTGTTTTACTGGTCAAGAAGAAGGATGGAACCATACGGTTGTGTGTTGACTACCGCCAACTGAACAAGCTGACAATAAAGAATAGATATCCTTTACCTCGTATTGATGAACTGTTGGACCAATTAAGAGGTGTGGTGGTGTTTTCAAAGATTGACTTGCATTCTGGTTACCATCAAATTCGGGTAAGAACCAAAGACATTCCGAAGACTGCTTTTAGGACGCGATATGGCCATTATAAGTATGTTGTAATGCCATTCGGAGTGACTAATGCTCCAGCGGTGTTCATGAGCTACATGAACCATATCTTTCATGAATACTTGGATCGCTTTGTTGTAGTATTCATCGATGATATCCTAGTATATTCCAAGAGCCACGAGGAACACGAGGAACATCTGAAGGTTATGCTGAATATTCTTAGAGAGAACCAGTTGTTGTTCAAGTGGCCTCAATACTCAAGGGGGGGGGTGAATTGAGTTTTAAAACTTTTGATTGGAATGCCTTTGAACTTGATTTTTATATCCAAGTTTAAAAGAATATGCAAGTGAAATCAAGTTAAAGATAGTATGTAATGCACCATAAGGATAAATGTTGCTGAAGCAATTTAACAAACACTTGGTGGGCAGTATTTGAAATGTAACAATTTAGGCAAGATCAAGTATGCACTTCACAAGCAATTAACACCAATTAACCAAATGCAGAATGTGAAAGTAAAAGAGTAAGGAAGAGAAGCTTGCAAACCGATATAACGAGTTCCACCAACACCGGTGTACGTCTCGCCTCTAAGCAACCCACTTAGAGGATTTCCACTATTGAAGTTTAAAGATACAAGCTATGAGCAATTGCAGCTTCCTAGTGTCCCACACTCAAGAACTCAATCCTCACTAGCACAAGGGTAACCCACCCAATCTCTCAAACTCTCAATACCCAAAGGTTGAACCCCAACCTTTGTGACCACTTAACCTAGAGTGAAAATCTTTTGTGTTTGTTGAAGTGTTTACAAGGAAATGACTCTCTCAATAGAGTAGATATACAAGTGAAAGATCAACCAATTTCTAACTCTCAAGATGAGAGGATATACAAATGAATTTCAAGATGTACAAGAATAGGGCTTACAAAGCACAAGAGAGAGCAAAGGGATTGTAGCTTCTTGGTGTGTTTTTGTGCTTGAATTCCTCTTCAATTTATAGAGCCATTTGAGAGCTTGAGGAGTGCCTTTCTTCTTCCTATCCGTTGCACATAGTGGGATTCTGAAAAATGGTGGAGACATGTGCTGGTTTTCCACTTAAAAGTGTTTTCCTACTATCGTAATCGATTACACCCTCGATCTGTAATCGATTATCTTCAAGTCAGAGGACAACTAATCGATTACATCTTGTCCTGCAATTGATTAGCAACTATACCTGATGCATTTAATTTGGCTTCGCAGCTTCCTAATCGATTAGTTTTTCCTGGTAATCGATTAGCTTAATTCCAGTAGCCTTCTAATCGATTGTATAAATTCCCTCAATCGATTAGCCATTATACCTGATGCCTTTAATGCCATTTTTGATATTGGTAATCGATTATATCATTTGTGTAGTCAATTAGCTTAACTCCAGTAGCTTTGTAATCGATTATCTTGATTGCTATAATCGATTATCTTATGGCCTAATGCAATTGCTTCCAAAACAGAATGACCCTAATCGATTAGCCTGGTCTTCCTAATCGATTATCTTCGTTGTATTTCAGGGTCTGATTTCATGTCTTTGTTTTTGCAAGGATTTCTTCAAGAGTGTTTTTGTCATTATCAAAATTCTTGAACCTGTTTATACATTCAAACACACCAGTTGTATGCTAAGCTCTCTAAATGCGAATTCTGGTTGTCGAGCGTCCAGTTTCTTGGTCATGTGATATCCGAAGGAGGTGTTTTGGTGGATCCTTCCAAGGTTGAAGCCGTTACGGCATGGCCTAGACCTACATCGGTTACGGAAATCCAGAGTTTCCTTGGACTTGCCGGTTATTATCAGAGGTTTATCGAAGGTTTTTCTCGTCTTACTAAACCTTTGACAAACTTGACAAAGAAGAGCCAACCTTTTGTATGGACGGTTGAATGTGATAGATGCTTTGAAGAGTTAAAGATGAGGCTGACTTCTGCGCCTATCTTGGCATTGCTTAATTTATAAGAAGACTTTGTGGTGTACTGCGATGCTTCTAAGCATAGACTTGGATGTGTTTTGATGTAGAAAGAACGTGTTATAGCTTATGCTTCACACCAGTTGCAACCTCATGAAGTTAATTACCCAACTCACGACTTGGAATTAGCGGCGGTTGTGTTCACCTTGAAGATTTGGCATCATTATCTTTATGGGTCGAGGTTTGTGGTCTTTAGTGATCACAAAAGCTTGAGATACCTCTTTGATCAAAAGGAATTAAATATACGCCAGAGGAGATGGATGGAATTCCTGAAGGACTATGATTTTAAATTGATGTACCATCCGGGGAAAGCTAATGTTGTTGCCGATGCTCTTAGTCGGAAGTCCTTACATGTGTCGGCCATGATGGTCAAGGAATTCGAGTTGATTGAGGAATTTCAGAATTTGAATGTTGGAACCGAAGTACAATCTCCCAAGAAGCTATGTTTTGCTACCTTAAAGATATGCAATGAGTTTTTAGAACTTGTAAAGGAGAAACAAAGAGATGATGAATATTTACAGGAGATAAGGAAATCTCAAAGTGAAGGGAAAAATCTATTTCTTGTAGAAGGTGTTGATGGCTTATGGCGAGTAAAAGGTCGTGGGCATGTGCCTTCATTTGGAGATTTGAGACACACGGTGCTTGAGGAAGCACACAAAAGCATTTTTAGCATTCACCCTGGTGCGACCAAGATGTACCAAGATGTAAAGAAGAATTTTTGGTGGCCCGGAATGATACGTGATGTTGCCAACTTTGTAGCTTTGTGTCTTACTTGTCAAAAGGCGAAGGTAGAGCATCAAAGGCCTTTGGGTACTTTAAGACCACTTGATATCCCCGTTTGGAAGTGGGATGCGATTGCTATGGACTTTGTGTCCGGTTTGCCAAGAACGAGGTCTAGATGTGATGGATCTAGGTGATTATGGATCATTTGACAAAGAGTACGCATTTTCTACCGATCAGTATGAAGAGTTCCTTGCAGGATTTGGCACAATTATACATTCAGGAGATTATGAGGTTACATGGTGTGCCATCAAGTATTGTCTCTGATCGTGACCCCTGATTTACTTCCCGATTTTATGGGAGTTTACATGAAGCGATGGGTCCAAAATTGTAGCTAAGCTCGGCGTACCATCCTCAGACTGACGGACAATCTGAGAGGACTATTCAGAGTCTAGAGGATTTATTACGTGCTTGTGTGTTGGAGCACGACAGTTCGTGGGAGAAATATCTGCCCCTGATTGAATTCACCTATAACAACAGTTTCCACTCTAGTATTGGTATGGCACCATATGAGGCGTTATATGGGAGGAAGTGTCGAACCCTTTTATGTTGGCTTGAAGTCGGAGAGAACTTAACCTTAGGGCTTGAGATTGTTGAGGAAACCGCTGAACAGATTAAGATGATCCGAGAAAAGATGAAAATCGCTCAAGACCGGTAGAAGAGCTATTATGACAAAAGGAGGAAGCCACTTGAATTTCAAGTTGGCGATCATGTGTTCTTACGAGTCTCGCGTGACAAGGGTATTGGAAGAGCTTTGAAGAGCAGAAAATTGAGCCCTAAATTCATCGGACCTTATGAGATCTTAGAGCGGATGGAGATGTTGCTTATCGTATTGCGCTCCCTCCACATCTTGTAAACCTACATAACGTGTTCCACGTATCGCAGTTGTGGAAGTATGTTCACGATCCTTTGCACGTGATCTCTATTGATGATGTTGATGTGCGGGATGACTTGTCCGTTCCTCCCGTTTCGGTCTGTATCATCGAGTATTCCGTGAAGAGGTTGCGGAATAAAATGGTACCCTTGGTGAAGGTAGCATGGAAACATGGAAGTATGGAAACATGGAGACACTCACCTGGGAATGCGAAGATGATATCTGTGAGCGGTACCCTCACGTATTTGAATCCGGTATGTCAAATTTCAATGGAGACACTCACCTGGGAATGCGAAGATGATATCCGTGAGCGGTACCCTCACGTATTCGAATCTGGTATGTCAAATTTCAAGGACGAAATTTCTTTTAAGTGGGGTGAATTGTAACATCCCAAATTTTAAAATAGAGAATAAATCGAGGGAATAAATATTGAATAATTGAATGTGAACTATGTAATGTCCCGAAATATTAGAAATAATTTGATTAAGACTTTCGGAGACTGTTAGTAAATTATTGAGACCAGATAAGCAGAAAACTAACCCGGATGAAATATGGGTGTCAGACCAAGTATCTCTGATTGAGATGCCATTGGTTAGGGTTGTAGATAATATTATTGGGAATCCATGTATATATTCAGAAAAAATTTTAGAATAAGTATTGAGCCCAAACAGAGAGCCTGTTTGTTTTAAAACGGAAGAGTTAAATGAAAGATTAAAAATTTAAAAATAAAACCAAACTTTTTCACTCTCATTTTCTTTCAAATGCTGAACCAATTTGGCAAACACTCTCTTCTTCTTCTTCATTTCTTCTTCTTCTCCTTCCAAAAACTAAGCAAGTGGTGTGCCCATTCTTCTCCTCCATTTTCGTTTTCTCTAAGCTTGAAGGAGGTGACATTGATTTGAAGCCCTTCTTCCTTTTCCCTCAATTTTCATCACCTATCTTTCTCCTTCTAAAGCTCATTGTTATGTATTGGTATAGGTAAATTTCTCTCCTTTTACTTTGAGCTTATGCCCTAGGTTTTGGGCTTTTAAGGTTCAAGAGAGTAATAAATGTGTATGGTTGTTAGGAGAAGCATTTAATATGGAAACCCTAAGGTGGGGTGGTCTTAAATGTAAGCTTGATGGATCATAAATGGGTTACACGAAAATAGTATTCGAGAATGATGAATATTAATGTGTATTTATGATATGGGTGAGTTTTCACAAAACCCTAACTTATGATTTTAGGGGGTGTGTAATATAGATAGGGTTAGCATTTATTGATGAGGGAAGTGTTATAAATGATGAAGTAGTGGCATTTAATGATGATTTACATTGCTGATGAGAAGTCATAAATGGAAAACTCACCAAGGTGTTGGTGGGAAATTAATGTATGTGGTGACCCAATAAATGGGGTTGTTGTATTAGTAATAATGAATGGTGATTTAAGGGAAGGAATTCCCGAAGCCTAAATAGGCAAATGAATGAAACCTATAAATAGCCTCTACATGATAAAAATCATGAGTACACATATGTATATGTATGTTGAAATGGTGTTTGAATGAATGATTGATGTGGCCCTATAATTGATTGGTGTAGGGCTTGATAATACTTATGAGGCGGGAACATCAAACGCGGAAGTTTACTTCTCTTGAGGTAGGAGAGGGGTGTATTTTCTAAATGTATGAGAACTTGTATGATGATAATGTATGTATTGATATAATATGGCATGTTTCCTTGAATGGATGTAGTATCATATGTATGTGATGAGAAATTGAGTTAGATTCTTATAATGAATGATTATGGATAAGACCTTATTGAGGTTAAGATTGGTATAATGTGTGATGACATGATATGGATTCCATGTATGGCTTGATGAATATTTGAAATCCTTCACTTAATGATTCTTGAATATTATGATCGGAATATATACATATGTTTAACTATGTGGAATTAACATGGTAATTGAGTAGGAGTATACCCTAGATGAGAGGGTGAGATAACCTATATGAGATTGAGGCATGCATGAGAATTGTTGCATACATAGCATGGCATGCATATCATGATGATGTTGAAAAGTGGTTGCGATCACTTGATGTTGGAATATAAAGGGCTTACGAGTTCCTGTGATTATTGGACCGGTGGTTGTGATCACCTGGTATTTGAAATGAAAGGCCCTGCAGGACAATTGAGAATGTATGCCCGTGGTTGCTATCATGAGGCAGGAGTACCCCTTACGAGGCGGGAAACCATTATGAATTATTGAATATGGTTGCGATCACGAGAAAGCACCTTGCGAGGCTGCTAGAGGGAGTACCCCTTGCGAGGCGGGAAACCAACTTAAATGAATGAATGATTATGGTGGTTGCGATCACCTGAGGAAATGTAAACGGATCCGTGCATATGCATCTTAAACACCAGCATGTGCATTAGCCATAGAAGCATGGCATAAAGTGGTATCCTGTTGAGGAGATTGTGTGAGGAGTAGGTGGAACTCCTTTTTTAATTACTAACTGTAATTGTGTCAATAATTGCTGTGACCTTGTGAATTTTGATGGATACATGTGTTTAATGAATTTGATGAATGATTGGCTTTGTGTTAATTGAACTTCTCTTGGGAAGAAGATGTTTAATATTGCATTCATGTATATATTATCACAATTGTTAGATTTTCATCATTGACAAAGTATACTCATTCTCCATGTGGTATATCTTTTTAGCTCCTGTGTTGTAGGGCTTGCCTATTGAGCTATTGTGTGGAGAAGAGGTGTGAAGGAAGCCTATTTTGGGTAAAGAATGCCTTGGCCGGTAATTGTTTTGAGTTTGTGGGTTCTACTTAAATTTTTGTAATGTATATAGTCATAATGAATGTTTTGTATAGCCAAGGATTGGTATAGACATTAGTATGGATGATGAATAGACAATGTTGATTATAGAAGGTCATGTAGGAAAATGAGAGCCCAGAGTTTATGGCTCATTTTCATTAATGACCTTGGCCTTATTCGGATAATGAAAATGAAGCTTGATGTAGTTAAAACCTATGGAGGAATGATAGTTTTCATGAAATATTGCATTTTATAGATCATGATGAGTAGTAAGTTAGATTGAAATGTAATTCATGAATTGGAAAGTAAATTTATGAGTAAGATAGATTGGAACAAGTTTTAAATGTGGAATATGATGAATGAGATGTGATGAATTTAAGTGGAATGGATTAAATTAAGTTTTGGTATGAGGTGTTGTTTGATTCCTTCATTTTCTGCGTTTTTACTGATAATCTCGCTCAAGCGAGAATCCCCCCTGCATGACATTTGGCTACTGGCCAAATCTCGCTTAGGCGAGAGTGTGTCTCGCTCAAGCGAGACTGCCCTGGCATCAGCGGTTGGCTACTGGAAGAAAATCGCCCAGGCGAGTTGGATCTCGCTTGAGTGAGAGGGAGGGGATTCGCCACTGGTCAAATTTCGCTTGAGCGAAAGGCTTTTGGAGGTGGCATTCACTCGAGTGAGTGAGCGTTGGGTAGATTCTGGACGATTTTCACCCGTGCTCGCTTGCTTCGCCCAAGCGACTTCTGAGGATCTCGCTCAAGCGAGATGGGGCTCGCTTAAGTGAGTCAGCCCCTGATCCTTCTCTTATTTCTTTCACTCAGCTCGCCCTACGTCTCGCCCAAGTGCTCCCTTGGGACTCGCTCAAGCGAGTATGGTTCTCGCTTGAGTGAGGGATGTCCTGGTCCTCCAAATTGTGTTGGCTTGATCACTTTTCATTTTCTTTATATATGATCTTTATCTTAAACCAACTTATGAACCCTTTGGATATATTTAGAGGTCATTAATCCTTATGATGTTTAACCTCTTCGAACCCAACTATATAGCAACAATTTAAATAAATTTTCTGCTATTTTCAATTAAGAATTCCTCAACAGTTGTTTCCCTTAACTTACCTTCTCATATCTTCATATATGAGTTAGGTCTTTTTAGATCCAGGGTATTGAATGACAGTTTCACCACCTATGTTTTTCATAGATTAATAATACTAAAATCGCGAAAAAATTTACCCCTATTTTTGGGACGTCACAACCCTGCATCACAATACTAAAAAGGAGACCACATGGGAGAGTGAGTTATACATTCAAAATGACGAATATAATATATTGTGATTAAGTGTACATGCATTCATTCATCATGTATGCTTTGCTATAAGACCATCTATTCATTATTCAATCGTCATCACATTGATAAAATAAGCATACAAGCCGCATGAATCGCAATTCACAATATAAGCAAGCACAAGCACATACACAATCACATTGCCACGTATCATCAAGGGCATTCACAATTATCATCATCAATTTATTAAATCTTTATTCAATTCCTCCTCGCAAGGGGATTTTCATCTCTTGTGGTCATCCCATCACAAATGCCATGCACCTATGGCTAATGCACATGTCAACTGTTTGATAATGCATATGCACGGATCCGATTTCATTTCATCAGGTGATCGCAACCACCATATCATTCATTCATATGGGTTTCCCGCCTCGCAAGGGGTACTCCCTCTACCAGCCTCGCAAGGTGCTTTCTCGTGATCGCAACCACGTTCAACAATTCATATTGGTTTCCCGCCTAGCAAGGGGTACTCCTGCCTCGTGATCGCAACCATGGGCATCATAGGAACTCGCAAGCCCTTTTCATTTCAATTACCAAGTGATCACAACCACTGGCTAATCATCATACCATGGTCCCTACAGGGCCTTTCATTTCAACAACCTGGTGATCGCAACCACCGGCTCAATATAATATCATCATCAAGTTGGTTTCCAGCCTAGCAAGGGGTACTCCCTTCATAGAATTGATAGGGCCCGCAAGCGCACGGGTTATGTCGCGTAATATAAAAGATTATCGTTCTCCACAGGGACTGTGTTCAAAGTACCAGCATATTGAAATTTAATTATCCACACAATTGATTTTTAAGATTTTTATAAAATAAAGCACAAATTAAAGTTGCACAGAATACGAATTAATATAAAAATAAAATTTACTTGACACTTAAAAATCAGAGTTAAGAATATCTTGGGATTTCGGGGGATTAAGACTCTATTTTATGTTAATGAATTTTAACTTTTTATAAATAAGAATCAAATTAAGTTTTCCAAGGCGAATTTTCCAAAAGCTAATTAATACGTTCCTCTCGGAATCCTATTAATGTACCTAACCTATAGAAAGCGCTGCTTAATCCTCAGAAAGGCCCATTATCATTTTATGAAAATCCCTTTTATTTCCTCAAAAGAATTTTGATTACTTTCACGATTTTACCGAGGTCACAAAAAGCATTTCAAAAATCTTAGGTTTAGTTCAAAGCTTTCCGGTAAAAATAAATCTCTCGATTCTATTTATTACCTAAACTTACTAATATACCCGCAAGTATAGAGTTTTATCATTTAGGTTCTTGTTAGGAATCACTAAAAGCATTAAGCATAATTGAACTAAATGGAAAACAGAAATTTATTTAATTCCAAGTCAAAATAACATTAAAATAAAATATTATCATACCCCCTTTATCCTAAGATAATTAATTTAGCTACTCATGAAATAATTCAAATTCATATATATAATGGAAAAATAAAACATACAAGACATGGTAAAAATAAAGACTTACGGGTTTCTCCAAAAGCTCAGAATAATTTACCACTATAATTCCTTGTTGCAATAATTTCTCCACCAATTACAAATTTAAATTCTCACTTTTACAGTTCACAACTCTTAAAATAAAATAAAGAAAAAGAAAGTAAAAGAAAAAATGGGAACGGGACAGAGAAAGAAAATAAGAGAAATAAAACGAAAGAAAAAAAAAAGAAAAGGAGAAGAAAAACGAAGAAGAAAAAGAAAGAAAAGAAAGAAAAGAGAAGCGGAAAAGGAAACAAAGAAAAGAGAAAGGAGAGAAGAATTGGAACGAAGCTGATGGTAATTGATGGGAAGAGATGATTGATGCTGGATGCTTGCAACTTCTTCTCCTTTTATAGGCGATGGAAAGGGGGGATCCAGCTAAGAAACGCGTTGTAATTGCAAGTGGGAGGAAACTTTCGGTGCATGTGAGTTCCAGCTGTGCCAATTTGCATTATTTTAATATTTCCAATAATTCGGTGCTTGGATTTATTCAGCTGGGCAAATTCCGAGTGGAAAAATGGGTCGGTTTTCATCTTTTCTCCAAAATCCGAGTGAAAGCTTGCTGGAGGGTGGTTTGCTAAGTGTTGGACGGTGTTGCATTATGAAGAATTGGGTCGGTTTTCACCTTCTCTCTAGAATCCGAGTGGAAAAATGCCTTTCATGCACAAAACCGACTAGAAAGGGTGCATTTTCTAAAGAAGACCGAGTGAATCTTTGCTCGGTGTCCAGTTGAAGGGTCGGTGTTTGGAAGAAAACCGGTCGGTATTTGGAACAAACCGGTCGGTGTTGAGTTGCTGTGAAGTCGGACAGTGTTAGTTGCTGTGAGGAGATGAGCAAAGCAACTCCGATTGCTTTATTTCTTCGAAACCGATTGAAAAGTGAATTGGAATCGAGTGAAAGTGATTCACTCGGAACTGATTAGAAGGTGGCTCGGAAGTGACGGAAGAGGGACTCGGATCCGACTGAAACCATTCACTCGGCTCAGGTTCATAGAGTTCATTCGGAACTGATTGAAGACTCACTCAGGATCAGAATTTATTCAATCGGATCCCAACCATTTTCACTCGGCTGTCTCTGAATCTGAACCACTCGGTTCAAACTTTGCTTGGATTTTGCTTTGGAATTTACTCAGTCAGATTCATTCGGATACATTCACTCGAATTTGCTTTGAAATAATTCAGTCGGCCTTCATTCCTTGAAATGATACACTCGGAAGTGTCTTCTTGCCTTTTATTCAGAATGGCCTTCAGTCGTCAATCAACCCAGTCGGTTGTCTTTACTCGAATCTGGCTGATTGAATTTCCTCTCATGTCCGAGCCTTGCTTTGCTCGAAAATATAGGTTTCTGACCCATTTCACTCGGTATTCTTCGTTGCAGAGATCTCACTCGGACTTAGTGTGAAACTATGAGAATCTGTCCGAGTGTGATTCACTCCTGGTCGGATTTTCCTTGCTTGCTTAAGGCATTACTCGGAAATGCCTTGTTCCGCTTGAGAATGTCATCTTCTCTAAGTGAAACCACTCGAATTCCTCCTTAGTCAGCATTTATTCATTTCAGTGGCCTCTTTTACTCAAAATCCATTCACTCAGAACAGCTTTTCACTCGGATTAGTTGCAATCAGAAAGCTCCCACTCGGATTTACTTCAATCCGCAATCCTTTCACTCGGAGAATAGCTTTGGACGTATTTATTGGAGGTCAGTATCCTTTTTCACTCGGAATGGATGCAGTCGGGGATGTTTCCACTCGCAATCACCTCTAACCGAGACTTATTCCATTTCAGCATTGGTCCTTCACTCGAGTCAGCCATTTATCACTCGGAATGGCTTTGACAGGGAACATTTCACTCGGATTTTCTCCAACAGTGCAGTATTCCACTCGGCAATGCTCTACTCTGAGTCTTTCCACTCGGATTTGGTCATTTCTGAGTTATCCCACTCGGATTTGGCCATTTTGAGTCAGATTTCAGTGCTCTGAGTCGGATTTCTTCTTTCTGAGTCAGATTTCAGCTTTAAAAAGAGAATTCTTTCCACTTTGGGCTTGTTCTTCTTGTTTCTTTATCATTTTATGGTCGTTTTTCTCTTGTTTTTGACCCTTTATTACCTTAATTCCTGCAAAATAACATACCCAAGTAGAAAATAGTGGAAAGAAAGCAAAAATCACAATAAATAAAGGAAATACAGTGCATAATGATTAAAGTCCTAAGAAAATTAGACCTAGTTTATTGTATTATAAAGCACTTATCAAAATACCCCAAACCAAAACATTTCTTGTCCTCAAGCAATCACCATATTTACAAGATAAAATATAGAAAATACTAAGCTTAATAAACTAAGGAAATCAAAAATAGAGAAACAGATTTATTTAAATGCCAATTTTATTTTTCTTATGTGAATCAATTTTCAATGTCAAGACTTGAGATACTCTTCTCACAATTTTCACTCAAGTGTTTCAAGGTTTGTGTATCTCTCAAATCATCATAGTCAAAAAATATTACCATAAGCTTGTTAATAAACCAGAAACTCCATAGTTTAGATAGAAAATATGTCAAAGTCTAAAGGTCTTTCAAAGGTTGTAACGTGGCCTTGGGTTGTAATGTTTAGGTAGGAATTTTAAGAAAAATGGAATACAAAAGGGCTTTAACAGTCATGAATGATTCAAATCACCATTATAAATTTAACAGAGTAAATTTTTGAACTTTTATGGACTTTTTGGAATTCATTCAATATCATCCTTTTGATTTTCTTTTCTTTTTCTTGCGTTTCTTTGCATCCAATACCATATTTTTCTTAAGTCCTTTTTTATTTCTTTGCTCCACTAAATTTCTAACTTTTTCACCATTAAGAGAATATCAGTCAATGAAAGGTTTCAAAGAAAAATTTTTGCTTTTAGGCTCAAAAGGGGCAACTAGGGGTCAAATTATTCAAAATTCTGAGGCTTAAGAATAAGACCTAATTGTGCCTTTATCATCCTAAGACATATAATCAAAAACCATTTTGAATCGGTTGAAAAACAAGTTCTAGAATATTAATGACTATGAGATTCACTCAATCAAGAAAATATGGGTTTTGAAAATTTGTTTGATAAACAACCCATTTTGGCTCAAGTCTAACCATGGAAAGTCTTTTCAAAGAAAATTTTAATCACATAAGGTTCATTTAAGCATTTATTTGGCATTTAAACAATCAAATTTTGAAAATTTTACTCAAAATTTTGGGATCCTTAGATACTTTAGCCTTGTGTTCAAAGTAAATTTATCATGCAATCATGGTAAATTACAAGATTACAAACAAATCAAGGAAAACACACATGCATAATAAAATGACAATCACACAACGTAAACAAAACAGTTAAGTTTTCTTACCTACCACCCCAAACCAGAATTTGACATTGTCCTCAATGTTAAAATGGATGATAAAAGGATAAGAAAACTTACCTGTAACAACCCCAAACCAGCATCTGACATAGTTGGTTTTTTTTTTTTAGAATAAAAGCTTAAAATAAAACAATAACTTTTTATAGGGTTACCTCTCTATCAGTGCTAAGTTTTAAGTCTTTAGCCAGACTTCTCATCATTTGGATTTACTCATCAGGAGCATCAAACAAGTCTAAGTCACTTGCTTGTTGTATTGGTTGACCTGTCAGATAGTGCTTTACTTTCTGTCCATTTACCCTAAATGTACCAGATTTCTCGCTCTATAGTCCGACAGCTCTGAAGGGAAAGACTTTTGTCACCTTGAATGGTCCCGACCATCGGGATCTCAGTTTACCTGGAAAAAGCTTCAATTTGGAATTAAACAGTAAAACCATATCACCTGGATTAAATGTTCTCCGTTGGATGTGACGATCATGCCATTGTTTGGTTTTTTCTTTATAAATTTTGGCATTTTCGTATGCATCTAGACGGAGTTCTTCAAGCTCATTTAATTCCAACAATCTTTGTTCACCTGCAGCCTTATGATCAAAGTTAAGAGTTTTAACAGCCCAAAAAGATTTATATTCTAGCTCAACAGGTAAATGACAGGGCTTCCCATATACTAGCTTAAAAGGTGTGGTTCCAATGGGAGTTTTGTATGCGGTTCGATACGCCATAAGGAATCATCTAACTTAATAGACCAATCCTTACGTGATGTATTCACCACTTTTTGAAGAATATTTTTAATTTTCCGATTGGATACCTCAACTTGTCCACTAGTTTGTGGGTGATAAGGTGTAGCAACCTTATGCTTAACTCCATATTTCTTTAGAAGGGTATAAAAAGTTTTCTCAATAAAATGAGACCCTCCATCACTTATAACACATTTTGGGACCCCAAACCTTGGAAATATTATTTTCTTGAAAAGTTTAATAACAGTCTTAGCATCAGAATGGGGTGAAGCAATGGCTTCCACCCATTTTGACACATAGTCAACTGCCACTAATATGAACTGATTTCCAAAAGAAGAGGGAAAGGGACCCATAAAATCAACACCCCATACATCAAACAATTCAACTTCTAAAATGGTATATAATGGCATTTCTTGTCTCTTACCAATGTTACCTGTTCTTTGGCAAGCATCACAAGTTAGAACATACTTACGTACATCCTTAAAAATATTTGGCCAATAGAACCCAGCTTGCAATACTTTAGCGGCTGTTTTAGAGGTGCTCATGTGCCCTCCATAGGAAAGAGAATGGCAATGATCCAAGATAGCATGGACATCATCTTGTGAAACACATCTCCGAATCATACCATCTGCACATTGCTTGAAAAGGAGTGGTTCATCCCAATAATAATGCTTGACATCTGCATAAAACTTTTTCCTTTGCTGAAAGCTAAGATCAGGAGGTAAGATACTACATGCAAGAAAATTTACAAAATCAGCATACCAAGGAACACGTTGGATACTAAGATTCAAGAGTTGTTCATCTGGAAAAGATTCATTGATGGGAATATTATCTGTTTGTTCTTTTTCAGATGTCAACCTAGATAGGTGGTCAGCGACTAAGTTCTCGGTACCCTTCTTGTCCTTAATTTCCAAGTCAAATTCTTGCAATATTAGAATCCACCTAATTAATCTGGGCTTTGCTTCCTTTTTATTCAATAGATACTTAATGGCAGAGTGGTCAGTGTAAACAGTAACATGTGAACCTACCAAGTAAGACCTAAATTTATCAAAAGCAAAGACAATAGCTAACAGTTCTTTTTCAGTTGTGGCATAATTTACCTGAGCATCATCTAGTGTTCGGCTGGCATAATGAATTACATGGAGCTTTTTATCCTTTCTTTGCCCCAACACAGCCCCCACTGCGTAATCACTCGCATCGCACATCAGCTCAAATGGGAGTTTCCAATCAGGTGGTTGCACGATAGGGGCAGAGATTAGAGCTAGCTTAATCCTGCAAAAAGCTTCCATACAAGATGAATCAAAATTGAAAGGAACATCCTTACCCAGAAGAGTTGTAAGAGGCATTGTGATCTTGGAGAAATCTTTAATGAACCTGCGATAAAACCCTGCATGTCCAAGAAAACTCCGAATACCTTTCACATTTATGGGTGGAGGCAATTTTTCAATCACTTCCACTTTAGCCTTATCAACTTCTATACCTCTCTCAGACACCAGGTGTCCAAGAACTATGCCTTCTCTTACCATAAAATGGCATTTTTCCCAATTTAGAACCAAATTGGTTTCTTCACAACGCTGCAAGACTTGGCACAAATTTGTTAAACAATTATCAAAATCCAAACCATGCACTGAAAAATCATCCATAAAGACTTCCATCACATTTTCAATAAGGTCAGAAAAAATTGCTTGCATACACCTTTGAAAAGTCGCAGGTGCATTACATAAACCAAAAGGCATACGTCTGTAAGCATAAGTCCCATAAGGGCAAGTGAAGGTAGTCTTTTCTTGATCAGATACATGAATGGGAATTTGATGAAAACCTGAATACCCATCCAAATAACAGAAATAAGAGTGTTTCGCAAGTCTTTCAAGCATCTGATCAATAAAAGGGAGGGGAAAATGATCTTTTTTCGTGGCGCTATTTAACTTCCTATAATCAATGCACATGCGCCAACCAGAGACAATCCTAGTAGGAATCAAGTTATGTTTATCATTTTCAATCACAGTTATTCCCCCCTTTTTAGGCACCACATGGATAGGACTTACCCATTTACTACTATCAACAGGATATATGACTCCAGCATCAAGCAATTTCAAAATTTCCTTTTTAACCACTTCTTGCATTTTAGGATTTAATCTCCTAAGTGGTTCTACTATGGGCCTACTTTCATCTTCTACAGTAATCCTGTGCATACAAAGAGAAGGGCTAATCCCTTTGATATCATCCATTGTATAACCTATTACCTTTCTATACAACCTAAGTTGTTTCAAAAGTTTTTCAGTTTCACATGGATTTAACTCAGTATTGATAATCACAGGATATGTGGAATTAGGACCAAGAAATTCATACCTTAATGAAGCTGGTAAAGGTTTTAATTCCACATTGGGGCTTACCACTTTGTCACACATGACCTCAGTATCATTGGGGCCTCAGAGCAATCAGATGTTTCTGTCAGCTCAATCATGAAAACAGTTTCAAGTGGGTCATTAGGAAGGGTTGCTTCCTTTACCACTTGTTCGACAAAATCCACAGTACAGCAAACATCATTATAAGGTTTTTCTAAAACATTTTTCAAGTTGAAATCAACCTTTTGGTCTCCAACAGTTAGAGACAACTTACCATTCTTGACATCGATCACAGCACCTGCAGTTGCTAAAAGTGGTCTGCCAAAAATGATAGGAATCAAAGAATCTTCGTCCATTTCAAGTACAACAAAGTCAGCAGGTATAAAAAATTTTCCTATCTTAATAGGAACATCCTCTAAAATTCCTACAGGATATTTTACAGATCTATCAGCCAATTATAAAGACATCCTAGTAGGTTTTAGTTCACCCAATCCTAGCTTTTCAGCAACAAATAATGGCATTAAACTCACACTCGCTCCTAAATCACACAATGCTTTATCTATATTCATGTCACCGATCATGCAAGGAATAGAGAAACTACCTGGATCTTGGAGCTTGGGTGGAAGTTTCTTTTGAATTAGAGCACTGCACTCTTCAGTAAGTGAAACTGTACCATCTTCCTGCAGTCTTCTTTTGTTGGACAGAATGTCCTTCAGGAACTTTGCATATGTGGGCATTTGCTGCAAAGCATCTGTAAAAGGAATATTAATATACAATTTCTTTAAAACATCAAGGAACTTACCAAATTGTTTGTCCAACTTTGCTTTGGCTAAGCGCTGAGGAAATGGAATGGGAGGTTGATATGGCTTAACCTCCTCCTTCTTCTCTTGTGGTTTCTCTTTTTCAATTACTGGATGAGATGAAGATTCATCGACTTTCTTTTCCTCCTTTGCAGTCTTGTCAACTGGCTCATCGTATTGAGTACCACTCCTAAGAGTGACAGCCATGGTTTGGTTAGATGGTCCAGCCTCTGGTTTTCCAGGAAATGTTCCCCGTGCTCTTTGAGAATAGGAGGCTTGTTGGGTAATTTGATTTTCCAGTATTTTGTTGTGAGTGGCAAGAGAGTCCACTTTTGAAGCCAAGTTTTTTATTGCATCAGAGAATTCATCATTTTGTTTAAGTTGAGTAGCTACAAATGTCTCCATCAAGGATTCTAACTTTGATTTTTGTGGAATATAGGTTCCTTGTTGAGGTTTGTAGTTACTTTGGAATTGAGGTGGCCTATTTTGGAAGCCAGGTGGACCTTGTGGAGGTCTGTAGTTACCTTGATAATTTCCACCATAGTTTCCAATAGCATCCACCTGATGCATTTCTTGTTCTTGATTAGGAGTCATTGCTAAATGGCAATTTGTAGCTCCATGTCCTGAAACACCACAAACTTCACAAACAATATTAGTAGCACCTATTGACCCTATTTTATCAAGTTTTAATGTTAATGCTTCAACTTTGGCAGAGAGTAAGGAAAGAGCATCAACAGAGTACTTACCTGGTGTTTTAGAAGGTAATCCTCTCTTAGAGTTCCATTGGTGAGTGTTTTGAGCTATTTCCTCAATCAGGTTTTCAGCTTCATCAACATTTTTACTCATGAAGGCTCCTCCAGCTGCAGCATCTAAAGAGATCTTTTGTGTGGAAGTTAGTCCATTATAGAAAATATGGATTGTCAACCACCTTTCTATCCCATGGTGAGGACATTCTCTTAGCAACTCTCTGTATCTCTCCCAGGCTTCATACAAGGATTCATCATCTTTTTGTGAAAAATTGATGATTTGTTTTCTCAGCACATCAGTCTTGTTCCTTGGGTACCATTTATTGATAAAAGCACTGGACAATTGTTCCCAAGTCGTGATGGATCCTTCAGGAAGTGAGTATAACCACGCTCTCGCTTTATCTCTTAAGGAGAAAGGGAAAAGTCTTAAGCGAATGGCATCATTGGTGGCTCCGTTCATCTTCAGGGTGTCACAGTATTCAAGAAAGATTTGAAGGTAAAGGTTTGGATCTTCGGAGGGTAATCCTCCGAATTGGTTCTGTTGAACCATTGAGAGTAGTGAAGGCTTCAATTCAAAATTGTTAGCCTCCACTGTGGGTCTAAGGATGCTAGATCCTCTCCCATTAGTGCTTGGAGCGGCAAAATCTCTTAAGGGTCTGTGTTGGTCCGCCATTTGTTTTTCTTTTTGTTCTTTTTATTGTTTTTGTTGTTTTCTTAAAGCTCTAAGGGTACGTTCTATCTCAGGGTCAAATCCTAAGTATAGATCGAAACTACGGCTTTGTCTCATAAATAGAAAATAAATGACAAATAAAACAAATAATTACAAAAATAAAACAACAGATACTCAGAATATAGAACAAAATACAAAATTATAAAGAAAATAAAAATAAAAATAAAAATAAAAATAAAAATATTAACAAGTATGATCTAATCGAATATCAATATTACCGATATTTGAGGGACAACAATCCCCGACAATGGCGCCAAAAACTTGACAGGGCCCGCAAGCGCACGGGTTATGTCGTGTAATATAAAAGATTATCGTTCTCCACAGGGACTGTGTTCAAAGTACCAGCATATTGAAATTTAATTATCCACACAATTGATTTTTAAGATTTTTATAAAATAAAGCACAAATTAAAGTTGCACAGAATACGAATTAATATAAAAATAAAATTTACTTGACACTTAAAAATCAGAGTTGAGAATATCGTAGGATTTCGGGGGATTAAGACTCTATTTTATGTTAATGAATTTTAACTTTTCATAAATAAGAATCAAATTAAGTTTTCCAAGGCGAATTTTCCAAAAGCTAATTAATACGTTCCTCTCGGAATCCTATTAATGTACCTAACCTATGGAAAGCGCTGCTTAATCCTCAGAAAGGCCCATTATCGTTTTATGAAAATCCCTTTTATTTCCTCAAAAGAATTTTGATTACTTTCACAGTTTTACAGAGGTCACAAAAAGCATTTCAAAAATCTTAGGTTTAGTTCAAAGCTTTCCGGTAAAAATAAATCTCTCGATTCTATTTATTACCTAAACTTACTAATATACCCGCAAGTATAGAGTTTTATCATTTAGGTTCTTGTTAGGAATCACTAAAAGCATTAAGCATAATTGAACTAAATGGAAAACAGAAATTTATTTAATTCCAAGTCAAAATAACATTAAAATAAAATATTATCATACCCCCTTTATCCCAAGATAATTAATTTAGCTACTCATGAAATAATTCAAATTCATATATATAATGGAAAAATAAAACATACAAGACATGGTAAAAATAAAGACTTACGGGTTTCTCCAAAAGCTCAGAATAATTTACCACTATAATTCCTTGTTGCAATAATTTCTCCAACAATTACAAATTTAAATTCTCACTTTTACAGTTCACAACTCTTAAAATAAAATAAAGAAAAAGAAAGTAAAAGAAAAAATGGGAACGGGACAGAGAAAGAAAATAAGAGAAATAAAACGAAAGAAAAAAAAAGAAAAGGAGAAGAAAAACGAAGAAGAAAAAGAAAGAAAAGAAAGAAAAGAGAAGCGGAAAAGGAAACAAAGAAAAGAGAAAGGAGAGAAGAATTGGAACGAAGCTGATGGTAATTGATGGGAAGAGATGATTGATGCTGGATGCTTGCAACTTCTTCTCCTTTTATAGGCGATGGAAAGGGGGGATCCAGCTAAGAAACGCGTTGTAATTGCAAGTGGGAGGAAACTTTCGGTGCATGTGAGTTCCAGCTGTGCCAATTTGCATTATTTTAATATTTCCAATAATTCGGTGCTTGGATTTATTCAGCTGGGCAAATTCCGAGTGGAAAAATGGGTCGGTTTTCATCTTTTCTCCAAAATCCGAGTGAAAGCTTGCTGGAGGGTGGTTTGCTAAGTGTTGGACGGTGTTGCATTGTGAAGAATTGGGTCGGTTTTCACCTTCTCTCTAGAATCCGAGTGGAAAAATGCCTTTCGTGCACAAAACCGACTGGAAAGGGTGCATTTTCTAAAGAAGACCGAGTGAATCTTTGCTCGGTGTCCAGTTGAGAGGTCGGTGTTTGGAAGAAAACCGGTCGGTATTTGGAACAAATCGGTCGGTGTTGAGTTGCTGTGAAGTCGGACAGTGTTAGTTGCTGTGAGGAGATGAGCAAAGCAACTCCGATTGCTTTATTTCTTCGAAACCGATTAAAAAGTGAATCGGAACCGAGTGAAAGTGATTCACTCGGAACTGATTAGAAGGTGGCTCGGAAGTGACGGAAGAGGGACTCGGATCCGACTGAAACCATTCACTCGGCTCAGGTTCATGGAGTTCATTCGGAACTGATTGAAGACTCACTCAGGATCAGAATTTATTCAATCGGTTCCCAACCATTTTCACTCGGCTGTCTCTGAATCTGAACCACTCGGTTCAAACTTTGCTCGGATTTTGCTTTGGAATTTACTCGGTCAGATTCATTCGGATACATTCACTCGGATTTGCTTTGAAATAATTCAGTCGGCCTTCATTCCTTGAAATGATACACTCAGAAGTGTCTTCTTGCCTTTTACTCGGAATGGCCTTCAGTCGTCAATCAACCCAGTCGGTTTTCTTTACTCGAATCTGGCTGATTGAATTTCCTCTCATGTCCGAGCCTTGCTTTGCTCGGAAATATAGGTTTCTGACCCATTTCACTCGGTATTCTTCATTGCAGAGATCTCACTCGTACTTAGTGTGAAACTGTGAGAATCTGTCCGAGTGTGATTCACTCCTGGTCGGATTTTCCTTGCTTGCTTAAGGCATTACTCGGAAATGCCTTGTTCCGCTTGAGAATGCCATCTTCTCTGAGTGAAACCACTCGGATTCCTCCTTAGTCAGCATTTATTCATTTCAGTGGCCTCTTTTACTCGGAATCCATTCACTCAGAACAGCTTTTCACTCGGATTAGTTGCAATCAGAAAGCTCCCACTCGGATTTACTTCAATCCGCAATCCTTTCACTCGGAGAATAGCTTTGGACGTATTTATTGGAGGTCAGTATCCTTTTTTCACTCGGAATGGACGCAGTCGGGGATGTTTCCACTCGGAATCACCTCCAACCGAGACTTATTCCATTTCAGCATTGGTCCTTCACTCGAGTCAGCCATTTATCACTCGGAATGGCTTTGACAGGGAACATTTCACTTGGATTTTCTCCAACAGTGCAGTATTCCACTCGGCAATGCTCTACTCTGAGTCTTTCCACTCGGATTTGGTCATTTCTGAGTTATCCCACTCGGATTTGGCCATTTTGAGTCAGATTTCAGTGCTCTGAGTCGGATTTCTTCTTTCTGAGTCAGATTTCAGCTTTAAAAAGAGAATTCTTTCCACTTTGGGCTTGTTCTTCTTGTTTCTTTATCATTTTATGGTCGTTTTTCTCTTGTTTTTGACCCTTTATTACCTTAATTCCTGTAAAATAACATACCCAATTAGAAAATAGTGGAAAGAAAGCAAAAATCACAATAAATAAAGGAAATACAGTGCATAATGATTAAAGTCCTAAGCAAATTAGACCTAGTTTATTGTATTATAAAGCACTTATCAAGAATCCCGCAGGATCTTTCACCATTGTGATCGCAACCACAGTTCAATGTTATGTCATGCCATGAATGCAAAATGCAATAATGCATATGTCCAACAACCTCGCAAGGATATCTCACCCTCTCACATAGGGATATATTTTAATTTGACATTTTCAATCAATAAAATACAATTATGTACAAGCCCCTCAAGGCATTTTATTCACATACTTAGCATCTCAATGGCTACAATCTCATTGCATAACAATCCACGCAAGGAAGTAAAAATAATGACAATCATCATAACATTCAAGGCATATCATTTGCTCCATAAATAAATGTATGTTTTCATCTCAATATATTTCACATGTATGTCATATCATATATGTAAATTGATACTTACGATTAACCACAATGGTGTTACAACATCTCATAATATTCATCAACACTGTCACACATTCATTTAGTAGTTTTCATCTCATTGTTCATCACCATTGTCTCATATCTAGTATGGCAATACAACAATCCATCATCACAATCTTAGACCATACATACAAGCTCACACTTGTATACATTACAATGACATTTCACAGTTCCTCGATAATAATGTTTGTCCTCATGTATAAGGAATAATCACATCATTATTTATTGTCGCATGATACCGATATCATCTCCGATGCATCGATTTATAACAAACACCTCACCATTTAATCATTCTCACAATGGGTTCGTAATCACCCAAGGGTACCTCTCATAACTCATCATCAAACCCTTGTCATTGCTATCGTATATCTCATTCTTGGTGGTTAACTTTTATGTTTTTCATTACTTATTACGGGTATAGACGGATTATCTTAATGTTCTAATCCCTATCAACACCACCATATTATACCCTCACTCGCTTGAGCGAGACCAACATAGCTCGCCTAGGCAAGCCCCTTTGCGTAAGTGAAAATCGTCTAGCAGCGTTTCCACGCTCGCTCGCTTGAGCGAGACTCCCCCATACTTGGCCACTCGCTCGGGCGAAATTGTTCCAGTAACCATTTCCACATGCATTCGCTCGAGCGAGGTTCCCTTCAACTAGCCACTCGCTCAAACGAGAAATGTCCAGTACCATATTAAGGTTGGCTTACTTGAGCGGGGTCCAGTTCGCCTCATCATTCGCTTAAGCGAAAAACCTCCAGAACCAATTCCTCTCTCGCTCGCTCAAGCGCGGTCACACCCGCTTGAGCGAGATTCGTCCAGTAACTTTTCCACTCACCCACACACGTCTCGCGTGAGCGAGACGCTCACTCGCCTGAGCAAGACGCTCACTCGCCTGAGCAAGACTGAGCCAGAGGCCATAATACTGGTACAAGAGATTCTCGCTGCGAGAATCCGTCTAGCTTGAGCAAGATTATCAGGTCTTATGCAGAAAATGAAAATTCTCACAACCCAATATATGAAATCTTATTCTAAGCCAATTTAATCACATCCAACACATCATATATATCGTGTGAGGCATATAAAACTTTCTCTAAACATTCATACTCAGAAATTCTCGTTCCAACTTATTAATTACACATTAAAATCACACTTATCATCATATCACATATATATACATGCGTAAGAATCAATTCATACTCTCACACTTTATCCTTAACAATCAAATTGCCATTCATATTGTCTCAATAAGTACATGGCAAGGCAAGCATGAGTATTAAACACATACAACAATCACTATCAATCTACTCATGTAATTTGAATGTAAACTCCTCTCCTACCTCGAGGGAAGAGCCACATTCCTAATGCTCCGATCGTTTCGTCGCCTTTACCCGAAACAATATCTACACCAACATACAGGCACATGCATACATACAATCATCAAGCCATCACAAGGCATTTATCACTATTCTAAGTAATTAACAATAATTCTTAATGTTCAATACCAAGTCCTAGACATGTTAAAACACCTATTCATATACTTTTGTTAGGCTTCAGGAATTCCTTTCTCAAAACCATGATTGTCTAACTCTTAAAGGGCCAATCATACCCAACAATAACATCTCTTTTATCATTCATAATGCATTTATCATTACTCAACCATCCATTTGCCATTATTTCATTCAAATCCATTATCAATCAACTAATTCATATGGCATAAATCATGGACTATCAATTTATCAACCAATATGTATGTCTCATTGATTCTACCATTTTCACTATCATTCATCATTATTCAAGCCCCTCACAAAAATATCATAATCCTTAACACACCTACCAATCTTAGAGCCATCACTCTATTTCCTTGATTTCACAATCCCTCAACACCAACCATCAATATTACTCATTCAAAACTCATTCCAAGGGCCTAAATCATCTTTAGTTATCAATTAAGTCAAAAGCCCCAATTCTCATGCTTAGGGTTTTCCTCAAAACTCAACAACCATTTTTAATAATCATCAATCTTCATCATTAACAACACCCACACACACATTATCATGGGTTCTCACTAATAATCATTTTTCATGGCATTATTAACCATTTCCCCTAATTCTAAAGTTAGGGTTCCTTTAAGAATCCAACAACACAATAAACCATCATTTTCTACCATTCAAATCACTAATTTTGTGTGCCCCATTAAAGGCTCATAAAACTTGCATTTAAAACCACCCACCTTAGGGTTTTCCATAATAATGGCTTCTACCAATAACCCACATACATAAACCACTCTCCCAACACCTAAAACTCATAACCAAAGGTTCAAGCTCTTGAAAAATGGCAAGAAGCTTACCTCATGAGAAGAAAAGGGACAGCTCCTAAGAGAGGGGGAGAGCCACACGAAATTCCAAGGAGAAGGAGGAGAGCTCCAAGTCATCACTATTTCCTTCTTGCCCAATGAAAGAAATGAAAATGGGGAGGAAGATGAGCACCCACCACTTAGGGTTTTTAAAGAAGAAAAGATGAAGAGGAAGTGAGAGTGGGGAGGAAGAAGAATGAATGTCAAAGGAGAAGGAGAAAGTGGCATGAAAAATAAGAGAGGAAGGAGAGTTTATTTTAAGTCTTTACCTCTCATTAAAATTTTACCGTTTTATAATGTACAGGACCACCGTTCGAGCTTAATACTTTATCCAAAAATTATTCTAAATATAGATTCGGATTCCCAATAATATCCTCAACAGCCCTGACCAACAGCATCTCAATCGGAGATACTTGGTCTGACACCCATATTTTAACCGGGTAAAATTTTATCTCCTAAAATCTCAATAAATTATAAATATCCATAATAAATCCCAATTTAATTATTCCAATATTTTTGGGATACTCATTAACTCATTTATAATTATTTACTATTTATTCCTCATATTTAATCATTTTTAGAAAATTCAGGATGTTACAAAAACCCTAACTTTAATAAATTAGGGAAAGTAGTAAATGTTCGTAGAAAAATATGTTTGAGAAGAAGTATATGAGATTGAGAGTGTAAATATTGATAAATAAGGTGTTGTGAATGTTGGGGCTTAAGGTTTGTTTTGTAACCTTCAATATAATGAATGAGGCTTGATGGGAAGGAATTCCTGAAGCCTAATAAATGAAGGAATGATGTTTATAACATGTCTTGTACATGTTATGAAATTGTAGATACGATGATGGTTAATTTGAGTTGAAGTTGTGCCTTGAATGGTTGATTGATTGTGATTCTATATGTATGTTAACGTTGGATCCATTTCAAAAGACGAGGCGGTACGTCGTATCAATCAGAATTCTTCTCTTGAGGTAGGAGAGGAGTCTTTATGTTCTAAATGCATGAATTGAATAGTATTTGATTGTCATATGTGAAAACATGCATATTTTCCTTGCTTGCAATGTTATGATGAATTGTAATGTTGTGTATGATGTTGGTGATGATGTTTGGAAACTTGCATTATGCATTTAGAATATAAGAGGTGTGCTATATGGTGGCGTTAAATTGTTTGGCAAGTGTAAGCCTTGAATATGATGTTATGTTTACATCCACCATAAGTGAGGAATGAATGTTATTAATGATTGAATGAGAATGGTATAAACGAATAGCATACCTTGTTTGATAATGAAAGATTGATGCCATTGTGATTGATGAAAGAATTAAATTGTGTTAATTAGAATTATTGAGAATGTCACACGAAAACTTAAAACAATGGCAATAACCAACGATAATAAATCCATTAAAAGCCTTGTGGTGATGTTGGTGATGTTGACAATGATGATTGATGAGAGGCATGATTAGATGCATAGAGTGAGCAATGCATATGATTGGCATTTGCATCCATAGCATACTGCATAGCCGCTGATGTTGGAACGTTAGGGGAGTTCCCTCAGCCGACCTAGTGGGAGGGTGGCTCGGTGCACGAGCAAATTTTATTTTCCCCTATGACTCGGTGTGTGAGTCACGAAGTCGCCCATGTATTGCTACGGGGAGCTACATGGGCCGACTCTTGTGGGGAGTGGCTCTTGATGAGCAGGTGACTCTGGTGGTCCATTGGATCACAGCCACCATAATATGAGTCATGGCCGACCCGTAACACCATATGTTGAATATGTGTTACCGCGGTCATGGTGAAAATGACCGGGTGCTGCAAATGGGCGATGTGGTTTGGTACTAGTAAAAGATTGGTGAAATGTATGCAATTGGATGATAAGTGTACACATTTTACTACTGCAGTAGGGGTATGGTTAGATAATCATACTTGAATCCCACAATTGATGTTTATTTCCCACAGTCAGATCTGTAATTGTTGAAATACTCTGTTGTGCATATGCATTAGCTTAAGAGCATTTGCATATAGCAAGGAAGTACAAGTTGAGCTCCAGACCCGGCTGAGCTCCAGACCCGGGACAAATCACAAGCCCCACGCTCTCGATCCCCGAGACCTACAGAGGGAAGGGGAGACAGAAGGAGAATTATTCATACCATTTCAGGCGGATTCCCAGGTGCTCAAGCACGCAGATCACACTGATCAGGTCAGGTAAATTTACTGTAGGTAGACTCAGACATGGTGACCATCACTTTTGATAGGTCAAACTTTCCCAAAGGTGGCCCCAACAGGACGAGCCAATGGTAGTCAACATGGGAATTGAAGACTTTATTGTAGAACGAGTGCTCATAGACTAGGGAAGCTCAGCAGACATTCTATACTGGAAGGCATACTAGAGGATAGGATTCCCCACCCTGTGGTTAAAAAGGTACGGTAGAACCTTACTTAGTTTTTTTGGTGACTCTATGTAGGTTTTAGGGTCTATCAACTTGAGAACCACTTTCGGGAATGGAAGAGACAGTCGTGCAGTCAAAGTCAAGATTCTGGTTGTTGACTTCCCTAGCTCCTACAACCCGTTGCTAGGGAGACCTTCCCTTAACGCCCCGGGAGCTGTAGTTTCTACCATGCATCTAACCATGAAGTTCCCACTCGAGGACGGAAGAGTGAGAGTTGTCAGAGCAGACCCAAAAGTTGCTTAAGAATGTTACTAAGAGAGCCTCCGCCCCATAGAGACGTTTATAATCGATGAAGACATAGAGACAGGGTTTGATCCTAGTAATGATAGAAAATATGAGAGACCCCAACCGGTAGAGTCTCTTAAACTCATTCAAGTCAGATCCTCCCTGAACCAGTTCACTCAGGTTAGTGCAATACTCGACCCACCCCTCGAGGAAGCCCTAGTCAACCTACTGAGAGAAAATGTAAACCTATTTACTTGAAGCCTTATCAAAATGTCGGGCATCGACCCCAACATAATTTGCCACTTGCTTAACATCGAGCCGGATGCTAAGCCCATATCTTAAAAGCCTTGAAAAATAGGCCCTGATCGAAAAAATACAGTCAAGGAAAAGACAGACAAGCTTGTATCTGCTAATTTCATCAGGGTTGTCAAATATCCGACCTGGTTGTCTAACGTGGTCATGGTAAAGAAGTCAAATAGCAAGTGGCGAATGTGCGTTGACTTCACCAATCTAAACAAGGCATGTCCCAAAGATACCTATCCTTTACCTAGTATTGATCATGTGGTGGATGGAACTTTAAGATACAGGATTTTAAGCTTCATGGATGGATACTCGGGATACAATCAGATCCGAATGGACCCTAAAAATGAGGAAAAGATAGCGTTCATCACAAGCGGGGTGAACTATTACTACCGGGTGATGTCTTTCGGCCTAAAAATACAATAGCTACTTATTGGAAACTGGTAGATAAAATCTTTGTTGGGCAAATTAGGAGAAACATGGAGGTCTATGTAGATGTCATGGTGGTCAAAACCAAACAGACGAATGCACACATGTAGGATTTGGAAGAGACGTTCTCTGAATTACGCAAACACAATATAAGGCTAAATCCTAAGAAGTGCTCCTTTGGGGTTCAAGAGGAAAGTTTCTGGGATACATGCTTACCTACCGAGGCATTTAGGCTAACCCTGACCAATGTCGTGTCATACTTAAAATGCGAAGCCCCTAAAATATCAAGGAGGTCCAATGCCTCACCGGTCAGATCGCGGCCCTCTCCTGTTTCCTTTCAAAATTTGCTAAAAAGTCCATGCCATTCTATAAAGTGTTGAAGAAGACGAACTCATTTGAGAGGACACCGGAGTGTGAGAAGGCATTCCAATACTTAAAGGTCTACCTTGTATACCCACCAATTCTAACACGACCAGACGCGGATCAGAATTGGTCCTCTATCTTTCCGTCGATACCAATACAGTGAGCTCAATTTTGGTCCAGGAGGACGACCCGGTTCAAAGGCCGGTCTATTTCACCAGCAAGATATTACAGGGAGCTAAAGTGCGGTATCAAAGAGTTGAAAATTCATATACAGCCTTGTCATAGCAGTGCGCCGACTCCGACCTTACTTTCACAGCCACCAAATACTAGTAAAGACAAACCAACCGCTTGGAAAGATCCTTCAGAAGCCAGAACTTGCAGGTAGAATGGTTGCTTGGGCCATTGAGTTATCTGAATACAATATTCGATATGAAACCGGAGGTCCTATTAAAGCCTAGGTACTAGCAAATTTCCTGGTGGAGCTGGGAGAGAACAAAGACGATTATGAGGCCACACATGGCCTATGGACTCTTTCTATAGATAGATCTTCCAACACGAAGGATAGCGGAGCAGATGTCATACTGGAATCTCTGACTGGGTTAGTGGTTGAGGAGTCACTTAGGTTCTAGTTCAAAGCCAACAATAACCAAGTGGAGTATGAAGCTCTTATCGCTGGCTTAAGAACCGCCATAGACTTAGGGGCTCGACGTGTTCAGGTGAAAACTAACTCTCAGTTAGTTGCCCGGAAGGTGGAAGGGTCATACCAAGCCAAAGACCCGATCCTAACGAAATACTTGGCTCGAGTGAATGAATTGACAAGAGATCTTAAACATTTCCGCATAGTTCATGTCCCCAGGGCAACGAACGAGCGTGCCGACCTGCTCTCTAAGCTGGCTAGCACAGTCAAAGTAGGGAACCTTAAGACAATCGTCCAAATCATCTTGGAGGAATCCACGACCCAAGAGGTTCAGCATATAAACCAGGTAAGTGAAATACCGACTAAAAATACTTGGATGACCCCGATTGTTAATTTTCTTAGGCAAAGAACCCTTCCGGAAGATCATCATAAAGCTAAAAAGCTATAGGTACAAGCAGCCAACTACACCCTGCTAGACAGAAAACTCTACATAAGAGGCTTTACCATGTCGCTCCTAAAATGCTTGAATGAAGAACAGGCTGACTATGTAACATGAGAGCTCCACTTGGGGATTTGTGGCCTTCACGGGGGAGTCTACCCTTTGGCAACTCGGGTCCTTCGAGCGGGATACTTTTAGCCCACCCTAAGAGTCGATTATTCCAAGTTTGTCAAGAAATGTGACCCATGCCAACGTAATGCCAACTGGATCCATAGTCACCCTGAGCCTTTACATGGAATCTTAGCCCCCCTGGCCTTTCAATACTTGGGGGATGGACATCCTGGGTCCATTTCCACCCAGAAAAGGTCAAGTCAAATTTCTTCTAGTGGCAGTCGATTTCTTCACCAAATAGATTGAGGCAGAACCCCTGGCAACTATCACTACAGCCAAAGTTTAGACTTTTACTTAGAAGCATATCGTTTGTAGACACAGACTACCACGCACAATCATATCAGATAATAGACTTCAGTTCAAGGACAAAGGTTTTGTTGAATTCTGTGAAAACCTGGGTATCAAACGGAAATTCTCTTCCATAGAGCATCCATAAACCAACGATCAAGTTGAAGCAACAAACAAGGTAATCCTCTAGGAACTCAAAAAGCGACTCAGAGAAGCCAAAGGAAGTTGGGAGGAAGAATTACCCGGAGCTTTATGGGAATATCACACGACCCCCCACTCATCAACCCATGAGACTCCATTCCGACTCATTTATGGAGCCGATGCCATGATACTAGTGGATTTAGGGGAGCCTACTCTCTGACGTCTCGCCTATGATGAAGACTTGAATAGCAATGAAAGACAAGAAGACCTAGATCTCAGTCTAGAAGAGCGCAGTATCACGTATGTAAAGATACAGGCAGCCAAACAAAAATCCGCCCAGTGTTGGAACTCTTTTCTCCGACCCCGACCTTTTCGTAAGGGGGATCTTGTGCTATGTACCATAGATAACAACCGAAAGCCATGGGAGAAAGGCAAATTTGCTACTTCCTGAAAACGTCCGTACCGAGTCAAAGAAGCCATGGGAAAGGGCGCCTACCGTTTAGAAGAATTTTCAGGAAAAGAGATACCAAGGACGTGGAATGCCACTCACTTAAAATTTTACTACAGTTAACCTTTGTACATTAGGGCACTCTTTTTCCTACCCAAGAGGTTTTTCCCACAAGGGTTTTTCTCTCAAGAGGTTTTAATGAGGCCCTCATTTCTTCAATAAAATTTTCATTCAGTCAAGAAGAGTAACACACTTAAAGTCCGAGCGAGGAATCGATTCCCTTAGCAAATACGTTTAAGTACTTAAAGCCGGAGTGAGTAATCGATTCCCTCGACAAATACGTTGTGAAACTTAAAATTCATTTAAGTGCTCAAAGCCCGAGTGAGGAATCGATTCCCTCAGCAAATATATTGTGAAACTTAAAATTCGTTTAAGTACTCAAATCTTGAGTGAGGAATCGATTCCCTCGGCAAATACGTTGTGAAACTTAAAATTCGTTTAAGTACTCAAAGCCCGAGTGAGGAATCGATTCCCTCGGCAAATACGTTGTGAAAGTTAAAATTTGTTTAAGTACTCAAATCCCGAGTGAGGAATTGAACAAATACGTTACGAAACTTAAAATTTGTTTAAGTACTCAAAGCCCGAGCGAGAAATTGATTCCTTCGGCAAATATGTTATGAAACTTAAAATTTGTTTAAGTACTCAAAGCCAGAGTGAGGAATCGATTCCCTCAATAAATACGTTTTGAAACTTAAAATTTGTTTAAGTACTCAAGGCCCGAACGAAGAATTGATCCTATCGACAATATTTGTGTACCAACACACAGGATACCTAGAAAATCAAGCATACGCGAGTTATAACGAACAAACACATCAACATAAAGGTAAAACTTTTTTCATTCATAAAAGGTAAAACACTACAATCAAAATATCAGGAAACAATAGGAAAACAAAACTATCAGCTACTCAGGGACTCGCACTGGCATCACCCTAAGGAATATCACCCGCACCCTCGCTTTGGAGCTTATCACCCTCAGTCCCATCTGGCTGTGCTTCATCCTCCGCGTTGTTCTGCCCCAACTCAGGGGTTGCAGTTGACTCTATACCTGCCTCAGCCTTTGGGGTATCCTCAATGGCTGCCTTCTCCTCATCCTCCAAGTCAGAAAGATCGACGATCTCACCATTTACCATGACTCAAAAGGGTCTGATTCCCTCCATGTTGAGATCCACTGAGGGGTTCAACACTTGAATCTACTGCTGGAAAAGGTCGAAGGTCGCCACGTACTTCTCATCCAGCTGCTCCTCCATGAAACGGGCGTAAGCCACCTCCTCTGCCTTACGCTTCTGCAAGGTCACTCTCGGCACCCCTCAGCTTGTCCTCAACCTCCTTCCGAGCTATGTACACCAGGGCATATGATTCCTTGGTGGCCCCCAAGCGCCTACCCAGATTGGCACACTGCTCTTCAGCGGTAGCCAGCCTTGACTCCGCCAGCTTCCTCCCTGAATGGGCCTCCACTAACTTGGCCTTAGCATGCTTCAAGTTGTCTGCCAGACCCCCAACTGCCTTCAGAGCATCCCTGAGTTGCAAGGAGGTAAATTCATGATGGCTCCGTAGCGAGTCCTTCTCATATTGCAGGGCAGCTTTTTCTTTCCTTAGGGCCATCAACTCCTTCTCCTTCCCGGTGAAGCGCTTCTCTAAAAACTGGGTCATTGAAGTCACCCAGAGGTTAAACATTTCTACGGCTCGGCACATAGCCATCGCGTTTGACCCCTTAAACTTCTTTTCATCCTCCTTAAATATCATTATGCGGTACACAAAACTCGAAACCAGGAAGTGAACCCACAGTGAGTGTGTAGGATTGTTGGTTCCACATAAAGACCCATTGGTGAAGCTCTCCCAACACCGATCCTCCAGCTCTGTCTCACAGGGGAGGGTACCAACAATCCTTTCAGCCGACAAGCCTTCAGTAGAAACAACCCCTGAGGAACTCTGCTTCATTCGGTCTCAGGGATTCAGAGACCCCGTTTCCTGCTCAGGGCTATCAGATACCACAATAGTGCAGGGACCACCTCCGCTTGCTCCTCAGTATGGCGCGGGGACTCGAGACAACCCTCTCCCAGAGTTTCCAGCCCTGTCGACCCTAAAGCAGCACCTTCTTCAGTTGAGTCATCTTGGCGATGCCTCTTCGATGTTTGACCCACTTCCCTTTCTATTGGTGAAGTTGGAGGTACTATATTGATGGGTGTGGCGATGATCACCACTCTCGCTGACCCCCGAGAATCACCTGCAGGGATCACGGAGCTCACCCTTGATCCTCTCTTCCCGCCATCTTTTTTCTGACAACCTTGGGATCATTTCCCGAGTAACGTTTCTTCAAATCCTTGATGGAAATATTGTGGGGATCCAAGTCAGCTGCACAAACAGAAGCAATCAGCAAAAAACTAAAGTCAGACAACAAGATTCAGAAATTATTATAATTAAAATCACACTCACCGATCCAAGTGTTAAGGGCGCTCGGATAAGGGGATAAGGCTATCAGAGCTTGAGAGATAAAATATGTCTTCAAGTCCTCAACGAGAAACTTGGCATCCGCCCTCTTGGACAGGGACAGATCATCTCAGCACACCTGGAACTGGATAGGATTACGAGTCTAATAGAAGGGAAATCGAGGCCGAGTGTATAATGCAAAAAGTCCTCCTCAGGAGGGTCCAACCCCACTCAGATTTTGAAAAAGCCCATTTTGAAATTCTTATAGGATTGGTCGAAAGCCCTGATTAAGTTGCGGCGGGCGACACCGTTCAGGGAAACCCAGCCCACGGACACCCCCACTTTAGGAATTTTGGCATTGAAAAAATAAAAGAACAAGGGAACGGACGAGACACAGCTAAAGTGCTCGCATAACACCTTGAATGCCTTCACGAACACCCATCCGTTCAGATACACTTGCGTAGGGGTGATGTTTAAGGCGCTTAACACCCCAACCTCGAAGTCGGAAAAAGGAAAAGACAGATGCATCCTAGAAAAGAAAGTCTCATATACGAAGGTAAAATCCAACTCACTTAGGTCAGCACACTCATGGCGAACCCTATCAGAGGCAGAACAACAAATGCACTCTACATTACGAATAAGAGTAGAGTGATTAAACGTTCCTCCCTCCCACAGTTGGGCAACAAACTCCTCATTTTGAAGAGAAGAGGAAATGACCAGCACCTCATCCTTCACCCACTCAACTCACTACAGTGGACGCCATCACCACTCTCAAGACAAAAACAATTGGAAGGGGAAAGATACTAACCTAACGGGTAAAAGGCAAAGAATGCTAAAAAGAGAAGAGGAAAATGGAACTTGGAGAAACGAAGCCCAATAAGCCAAAGTTCTGATGGAAGTGAAGAAAGGTACATATACGGTAGAGTGAAAGCCTAAAAAGCATGAAATGGAAAAGCTAAATCAATTTATAGGTAAGGGAGTTGGCCTTTTGCCATACCAGATCCAACGGTCAGAATACGAAGGGGTTCGAAGACCAAGGGGTGTGATGTTTTAGGAAAATCATTTAAAGTGGAACGATGGAATTTAAAAACAAAAGGGGTGACATTTTGGGAATTTATTCAAGTAAAACAACGTGGATCCAACTCCAACGGTGAGGGAGCGAGAGGTTTTTTGATCAATGGGCATGATGCCTTAAGACAACCTAGGGTGAAACAACGCGCTTTAAATGATGTATTAATGGCATAGGGATACAAAAACGATGCAATCATAACAGGCATGTGCACCCCTCAACATGGAAAATGGCGGCTATCGACTCTCCACCACGTGGCAAAAAAGCATAAGTCCTCCTCCAAGATGCCACTCGGAGACCAACTCCTCTTGGCTCATCCACGCCACTCGGAGACCAACTCCTTTCGGCTTACCCATGCCACTCAGAGACCAACTTCTCTCGGCACATCCACGCCACTCGGAGACCAACTCCTCTTAGCTCATCCACGCCACTCGAAGACCAACTTCTCTCAGCTCAGCCACGCCACTCGGAGACTGTAACATCCCAATTTTTATGATTTTTAGAAAAATAATTTAATAAGGATTAATGGAGAAATTTTGAATAAATTTCCGAGTGAAAAATGTCAAAGACAAGATTTTCCGAGTGAGAATCATTCGATTCCAAGTGAAATAAGACAGAAGACTAATTCCAAGTGAATTTAAGATGTTTCCGAGTGAAACATCATTGAGAAAATTATTTCTGAGTTAAGTAACGCTATGTCTGAATGAGACACGTTCGAGTGAGGCAAAATCTGAGTGAAACGGAAACATCTCCAAGTGGAATGATTCCGAATGGGTTGTTTCCGAGAGAAGTGGAAGTACTTCTCGGACCGATAGTCCTGATTAGTAAACTCCCGAGTGGAGTATATCTAGGTGGATGGTTTGCCAAGTAAAGTGTCTCTGTGACACTTCCGAGTGAGACATTCTGAGCGAGTCTTTTCAGGAGGAGTGCTTCTGGACAAAGACTTGAACTCCGATTGAGTATGTTTGAGAGTAAATAATTCCGAGGAGAATAAATTCCGAGTAATCCTTTCAAGAGGAATGATTTCCGAGAAAGGAAATGGACTTCAAAGCTCCAAGTGACCTTTCAATTAAGAACTTCCGAATGACGAAAGAGTAAGACTCTGACTCGGAAAGAGGTATAACCGAGTGAAATGTCTGATTGATATATTTCTGAATAAGACAGTTATGAGTAGGCCATTTCCAAATGAAGGAATTCTGAGCGGAAAGAGGCTTTGATAAGTCCTCTCAGAAAGAGATGATGCCCAGAATGAGGAAACTTAGTCGGAATACACAGAAACCGATTCAGAATTAATAAATATTTTAATATGGATGCTTTCCACGTCACCCTGTTCTTCTATGTTCTAGCAAAATCCTTTCTCAGATATTTTCTAAGAATGGGACCCTTCTTGATGTATTGTCCCTTTTCATTAAATATCTTAATCCTTCCTTATCATTTAAAGAGACGTGTGTCAGAATACTTCCATTCATTCACGTCTCTTCTGCATGAATTATATATATAAATCCTCCCATTGTTGGATTGAAGGAAGAACTCTTGAAAGGTGAAATCATCAGCCTTACTTTCCAATTCTCTAGAAACCATTGAAAGAAGATAATTAAATCTCCATTCCTTCTCCTTACGAAGAAAGCTTGGGACTGGTGCAGGATTTGCAATTCCAGTCAGAATTAGTGGACAGAGACTTGATTTTAAAGCTACTGGAACTCTTTAATTCCAGGTAGGGGGAGCGTTACATCTCAAATAGATGGTTTATGAATGGATTTAGGGTATTATTGATATGATATATGTGATATATGTATGAAATGTTATTGAGACCCCAATTGAATGACATACTTTATGTTAATTATTTTCCATTCATATTGAGTTTATATGTGATGTTGTCATTCATGATATTGAGAATGTTGGTATGAGATTGATGATGATGATAAGAATTATATTCATGAATTTTCATGATATATAATTGTATGCTATGTTGGTTATTATACCGAGTGGAATGAGTTGAGATGATGTTGATATGTGATTGATGATTGATATTTATTTGATATATTAATTGTATTCAGACGCACACAGGACTGCAGGGGGCCTGTAATGCCGGTCCAGATGAAGACGGCCTGATGAAGGCATAGACCCTGTGGTGGTTTCTTTTATACCACGGACGCCTTTGAGTGGGACTCAAGGCCGGCCCGTAGCACTTAGTAGAGTTACTGCTGGGCGCAGAGCGGTTTGGTACCTGTAAAACGGCCGAATCAGCTGGGAGCTGAGTTATGGCTCGGGGAGCCAGTTTTGCAACACAAATTAAAAGACTTAATGGATCCATTTGATTGAGCATGTGCATACACTGATTTATGTGTTATTGAGAATAACATGTTGTTTGTGATAAGTATATATATGTCTCGGTTTTGTTTTATGAATATAGTTATTAATTAGACTTTTAATCCAATTCAATAACTGTTATTTGATATGTTTATGCTCACCCCCTATTGTCGTCATTTTTACAGTAAATGAAGGGCCCAACCATGATATGAGAAGTCACTCAGCTGCTTGGAGTGTATTTTTGGTAGAAGCCTTGGCCGGCTCCTGAGAATACCGAGTGTTTTATTTTTTTTATTGTAAACTTAAAAGAGTCGGTCGGCTTTTGTAAAATTAATTTTGTAATTGTTTAATTCAAATTCTGTTTTGGAAATTTGAATTATTTGTAAAATTTTATTTGATTTATTGAAATTTATTTTAAAATTAAGGATGTTATAGAGACCAACTCCTCTCGGCTCATCCACGTCACTCAGAGACCAGCTCCTCTCGGCTCATCCACGCCACTCGGAGACTAACCCCTCTTGGCTCATCCATGCTACTCAGAGACCAACTCCTCTCGGCTCATCCATGCCCCTCGGAGACCAACTCCTCTCAGCTCGCCTACGCCACTCAGAGACCAACTCCTCTTAATCTATACTAAAGCGAAGAAGCACCACATGACTACACTCAGCCATTTCACCCGGCCTTAGGCCTGAGGCTCATAGCTAGGGGGATCCTGTTCCCCCGAGGATAAGAGGGTCCCATGAGTCCTCCTGATCCCCTCTATTTTAGCCAAAGTTAGGATCCTGTTTGTTTTTAGTCTAATGGGCCTGAGCCTCTATCTTTTGACCTAAGTATAAATGTACCTTTGATACGCACGTGAAAGACTAAGTGACATATTATAAAGACATAATAAACATAATCCATAGGGGGATTCTCTAGGGTTTTGTGTCTACTTTTTGTGTGTGAACATAAAGTAAGCTAGTTTAAGCTTAAACTCAACTTTGACCCAAACTTTCACACCAAAAAAATGTTAAGTAAACATCTATGATAAATGAAAATATTAGTGTGCTGGTACAGTTATGTTGTCAATTGATTATAACACCCCTGATTTTTTGTACTTGAATCCCGATGTGATCGTCATATTTAATAAAAATGCGAATAAATTTTTCGCGTTTGAAAATATTTCCAAGACATCACCATGATCACATCGAGACCCAAATCACAGAAAACCAAAGAGTGAGATCAAATAACCCTACACTGGATCGATAGATAAATTGCCCATAACAATATACGAAAACAAAAGAGTTTACAGCGGAAGCATGTGTATACCGCACACGCCTAATCCCATATATGACGATATGAGAAAAGGCTCGGCAAAGCACGCAATGGCTTATCATAAGCCTAATAGACAATCATCATCATTTTACATAATTATATAAGCCATTACGGGATTGGGACGCCTTCCTGTATGTCGGATGCAGCAACACATAAGCCGGGCAGGTGTAGGGATTGTAACTGCTTATGGTGAATGTATTGAACCTATCTGGTCATACTGAGTATGAACATGTGGGCTCGCTTAAGCTTTGTTCTTCCGCTGGGCTTTCTTGTGAATGGTTTTATTTTCCCTTGCCTTCCGTTGGTTTATTTTTACCCCGACTGCTTGGTGAAATTTTGAAAAGAAAATTTCCCTGGTCTCGATTTGGGTTTTATTAAGTCGGGTTGTTTCACTTGCTGCTACAAATTTCCGTATTCTATGATTAAGGAATTTCCTATGAACAGAGATACTAATTTCGAATTCCTTCGGCATTAGATCATTAGTTTATATGACCTCAAAATTGATGAATTATACACTTACAAAAATAAATCAAAAAGCATTTAATACTTCAACTAAGAGGACTAAAGCTTATTACCCTGTTTGCTCTGCCCATTGTTTTTTATTTTATTTTCTTTAATTGAAAAATTCAGATTGTATACCGTCAACAGGTTACCGTTTGATTTGTTTATGCCTTCTATATAGGCTTTGGCATATGCTAGGAATGAATCAGGGAATTGTGCTCATGGTGCATTTCGGTGACTCTGTGGGAATGGTTTTTGGTTTTTCCATAAATATAATGTTTTGTTTTTGGTTTAATATAGTGTTTCGTTTTTCCATAAATAATAATATAAACACATAATTTTATACTTCACAATTAAAATATATGCTAACATTTTAAAAAAAGGATAATAAAAAACACTAAAATATGTTATAAAATTTTAAATTAAAAAATAAACAAACCTAACATATTTTCACTATTTTCATTTCCTAAAAACAAGAAACATGTATCTGAAATAAACATAGAAAATATGTAATTTAAAACATATCTTAAAAAATAAAAATAAAAAATAGTTTCACAGAATAAACACCACCTAAACTTGTAATCAATGTCAATTACCCAAAAACACTCGCTCCTGCGTACAACTAGTTATTGGTACATGTCTTTTTCAAAATATTCTCTCCACAGATATATTCAACTACAAGTACGGGTCGTAACATGTAGGGAGGATTTAGACAACAAGGTTTTCTACATAGCAGTTGGAACCTGGAACTATATTTTTCAATTTGAACTTTTTCTCTAGCTCCAGCTTTTTGCATTCCAAAATCCAAAACAATCAGTGTTTCAGTTTGGAATTCAGATTGTAACTGCATTGCAGTTTCAAAGCAAAAGGAACTCCATAGCCTTCATTCCCATTTGCACTTGATTTGGTGTGTGTGCCTGAAATCATATGTAAGCACCAAACTGCCATCCATTCTCCTAAACACAAAACTCTCAACCAGCACATAACACTTAAATTTCTGCCATTTGTTTGTTCCTCCAAACTCCTCTACTCTTTCTACCCTCTCTTGTCTTCCATTACTTACTTTCCATCCAAATCTTTCTTGCTCCCATTTCATTCTCTCAATCACTTCCAAACCCAATCCAACACTTGTCTCTGCTCCCACTTCACCAAAACTCCTAAACCACAAGACCCTGTCAACCACACCATTTTCATCCCAAACTGCATCCTTTCCAGCAACCTTCACAACTTCTGTTTGAACAACATCTACAACCACAGCATGGTCTTTTCCACTGTTTCCATTATCCTTTGAAAACATCTTTTCCCACCTCTGCTCAAGTGTCACCTCATAGAACACTGACATCTTCATCTGCTCCTTTAATCTCATTCCTTCCTTCACAAACATATAAGGGCAATACCAATTCCCAACAACCACTGATTCAGAACTATCACTGCCAAATGGGAAGTTGAAATCCGGAACCCTGGCACGCAAGGCATCGTTGGAGCCTAACGCTCCATGTAATTTGTAATTGCGTGGAGTGGTAGCTTCAACTTTCCACCCTTTTCTCCTTAAGAAGTTCGGTGGAATTCCATCTGAAGCAAGGGACTTCGCTTGAAAACCACGACGCTTCTTGATTATTTCAACCTGCTGATAATCATCAGAAGGGTCCAAAGCCTTTGGTTTAACATCTTTAACAAAAGAGCAGCATAAACAAGTGGTCTTGTCCTCTTCCTTTGAACTTGTGCTTGCTTCACTAAAATCATTTCAAGGTAATGTTATTAGAGCTACCAATATTAACTTATAACTAAATATATCGTGTTAACAAACAATTTAGACATCCGAACTAGATGATGTTTAGTATGAACATAAAACGTTAAAGGCAGGTTCTGAACTATGATCTCTGCACTTATGTCTCTTTCTCTTTAGCGATATTCCAATATATATATATTTATACATGAGAAAGATTTTTTTAGGTAACAATGAAATGAATAAACTTAAATGATTAGATCTTATCATGAATGATTAAGATTAAAATATATTGATTATATAACTTTTTAAAAAATTTTAATTAATAACTATTTCAGTTTTTACTTTCACCTAATACAACATTTCTTTTAAGAAATATCCATATATATATAGAGAGAGAAATTGTAAAAATCAAGTCGAGAAATATGGGGATGGTCTAAAACTTGAAAAGAAGGTATATTGAGACAAAGAATTGATGATACCCATGATGTTTTCCCTCTCTTCTTATGGCATAGTAATGGTTTGAAGACAACGGCCGGTTCAAAACTGGGATCAACAAGACCTTGTAACGGTGTTTATGTTGGTGTTCACCTGACTGTGTGATGTATGTGATGGTTAAGTTCTTGTCCTGTGGAAAAGGAAGATGCCTGATTTTTGGGTCCACACATAAACCGAAGCAAGTGTAAGTTGGAGGTTCATCCCATATAACAAGATAACCTGAATTTGGTCCTAATGGAGGTTCTGAAAGAGCAGAAGGATTCCTCTTGTACACTGATATTGGTCTTGTCACATACATTTTTTCTTTCTTTCTTTCTTCAGTCTACGATCTTTAAGTCGTATTTCCTTAACAATCAATCTTATATATGTGTTAATTGTTAAGACTTCTAACGATCACAAAGAAACGATAATCATCAAAATAAAATAATTTGGATTATATGTTGGGGTCAACTGTTGACCGAGGTAATTTTCTCTAGTTTTTGGATTTGAATTAGGCTAGAATTGTAGAGTCTCTAATATATTAGATAGTTACTTGAAATGCACGAAAGAACAGATGGCAGTACAGTGGTGCCCTTCCTTTATAGGCTGATTGCAATATACATTAGCATTTATTTTTAGGATTTATAATGGACAACCTTTCATAATATAAGAAATCAAAAAGAAATTTTTTTATTTAAAATTAACATATAGTTATTTGTGATTTTTAAAATAAGTTCAATACAATTTTCACTAAAAACTTTCCTTTTTTTAATTTCTAATCTCGTATACAAGCTGTGGGTATTAAACTTTTATTTATACTAGAGGAAAGACGAACAATATCATATGCATGTTTATATGCATTTCACACAAATTTAAGCTGTTTGAATGGGTCCATTTTTTTAGACATTTTCACCTTTTACTTAATCAAACTTAAGCAACTTGTTAGTGGTGTACATGTTTTTGTAATTTTTTAATCATTAATTTTTTTGAAGTGATAAAATTATGAAATTAAACCAATATTATTAAAAACGGATTGATTGATCCAGACAGAACACTGATTTAATGGGCTAGAATCAATGACTCATTTGTTAAACTAGTTAAACTAAATAAATAAAATAATATTTATTTAATGTAAGTTAAAATATTTTTAAATAGTATAATATATTTTTAAATATTTTTTCATGTACTTAATTTAGGTTTGAGTATAGTCAGATTTCATCTTCCAACTAATATATCCTTTTGAGTCAAATTGTAATGATATTACGCTAATATTATTATTGATAGATTATATTGAATTATATATATATACACAATTACTTAAATTTTTAATTGAAATAGTATCTAATACATGATAAATAATTTTAAAACATAAATAGTTAATATATTTTTAATAAATGAAATAATATATTTTTAAAATATTTTTCTTGTACTTAATTTGTGTTTGAGTATAAACTTTATCTTCCAACTGGCATATTCTTTCTAAGAGTCAAAGTATACTAATACTACATTATTATTATTATTGATAGATTATATTGAAATATATATAAAAAAATAAATATTTAAGTGTATTAGTTTAAATATTTTGTAATATTTATAAAAAACATAATAAATAATTTACAAAGTATTGTATATATATATATTTATTAGTATTAAAATATCGAAGGTTTGTGTTGGTCCGGTAACAATCTCTTTCCACCCTTCCTTAAGGGGATAAGGTTGTGTTAGAGTAAAGTCTGAACTCATAATCGAACAGTTTGAACCTCATATGATTTGTTAATAATGTACATCAAGACTATCAGTTAAAATGAAGTTTGTACTGTTTGTTTGTCTAATTATTCTATTGAAGTGTGCCAGGAGTGGCTAGTATCAAGAATAGTTGGGTTTAAGCCAGAAGTGGCTGGAGTCAAGAATACTGTTGCACTGGGCTGGTGCAGATTGTAAAGGCATTTTACAATAGTGAAAAATCCTTCGGTTTGAAGGCATCGAACGTAGCTTTCTGAGTTGAAAGGGAACCAGGATAAATTCCGCTAGGTGTTTATCTGTTCTCATTCTCCAGTCTGTTAAAATTATTTTTTTCGCTTAAACGGTCTATAGATTTTTTTTAAAAAAAAAAAGAGTTTAAGATTTATTCTACCCCTCTTCTAAGTATAACTTTGTACCATCAGGTTAGATTGCACTATGTTGTAGCCCGCCTAAAGTCTTGTTGACTAGTTAATCCGATTTCTACCAAGTTTGACCGATTTCCCACGAGGCCAATTGCATATTTTTTCCATCAACTAAATCGGACCGACGGTCCAATCCAATTTTAATAACATTGAAGTAAACAACTCATTAAAAAATATTTTGTATAAAGTATTAAAAATAAAACAAATATTTTAATTAACATATCTAAATAACATTTAGAATCTCAAATGAAATTTAAAATTAACACAAAATATATAACAATTAATGGTTTAAATTTCATATTCATTAGTTATTACTTTGATGCCTAAAATATTCCCAAATTTGTTCCACCAAATCAGCTTGAAGTTCATGATGATTTTGCCTTTGCTGCATATCAGCTCGCCATTATAAATATTGTTGAAAGTTGGGATGGGGAACATGAGATTTCTATCCATTAAAGTGTTATCATCTGCATGATTGTAAGAGTAATCATGATTGTTGTCATACATGTTTTGTTTGTCTTCAACAATATTATGTAATATGACGCACACAAAAATTACATTTTTTAGTGTAACAATGTGCATGTCATGCACGTGCGACCAACAAATAATTGCAAGTCGTGCTTGAAGCACTTCAAGGCTCGTTCCATATCCTTTCTTGTTGTTGGACAAACAATTTTTTTTATCTCTTGTGGCATTTGTATTGTCTTTACAAATGTTACATATTTGGATATATACCATAAGTTAAATAATACCCCATGTAATATTCATTTCTATTAACTCTAAAATGCACTTGGGAGCTGTCCCATCAAGAATCTCTTTAAATACTAAAAATTGATTAAAGACATTAATACCGTTTTTTGAATCTATAACTCTAAAAAAGTATGTTAAATCTATAAGTTTTGTGATGTAACTAGCCCAGATAGAGGTGTTAAAATGGGTCGTAAACTGTTAGTCAACCCAACTTAAGGTGGATTTTAAATGAACCGAATTGAAAAAAAAAAGCTTATTTCCTAAGCAAGCTTTTTCTGGCTTGGCTCACTGAATCTGGCTTACAGTGAGCCAAACTCATAGTGAACCGAGTTGGCCTGCAAGTTAGTAAATTAAAAAAAATAACTATGGAATGTATTTAAGTTAAGACTTTAAATTAAACTTTATCAATAAATACTTTGAACTTTTATTTAGTATGTTGTTTTTAATTTGTATCATCTTGAAGTTGAACTATGAAATGTATTTGGTTTTGTTTTATGGAATATAGATTATATGAATTATGTATTTAATTTACAATGGAATAGGTTGTGTTTACATTTTCATAATAATGGAATTATTATATGATATAATATTTATATGGAATTTGGTATTGGGATGTGAGGAAAATAAAAAATATTTTCTATTTTCTTTATTTTTACAAATACTTTTTTGGCAATTTTTTATTTTTATTTAATTTTTAATATTTTTTTAAAAAGGTGGGTCAACCCGTGAGCCACCTAATGAGTTGGTGGGTTGAGTCACTCTAAAAAGTGAGCCGGATTAGGTTGAGTTATAAACATTTTCAACCCGTGGTGGACCAACCCTTATGGGCCAGGTTGGCTTTGACAACTCTAACCTCAAGCATCACTATTGGTTTCTTAACAATATTGACATTTCCAAGCCACAATTTTTTCCACTATCCATACATGCAATCCATACTCCGTAACATACCTAAAAAGCTACATGATTCCCCCATTTGCAATAGGGGCTCAATGTTTCCCTAAGTACTCAACCCCAGACACCTGGTTGATACCTTGTACAAATTTTGTAGCCGTTCCAAGGCAGTGCATTCTGCACTTGGTACATATTAATCAACAATAGTACCCTTCAGAATATTTAGTCATGACTGAAAAAGATGTTTATCCTCGTTAACCATAAAATTTGATCTTGATTTTATTTAACATTGTTCTTCCTCAACATCATTTGGTTATGAGGAACTTGGGATTCAAAAATTAACCCAATCAGCATTTCGGATGCATACATGATTGTGTATTACTCAGTGTGGTTGAATTTCTATAAAATATTGGGACAATTTTCATGGGTGGAGGAAAGATAAGATATTGAAATGAAAATTAAGGATAAAGGAATTTGAGTTTGATGAGAAATTGGTGGTAGAAAATTTTAAATTTTCTATTAAACATAATATGATTAAGGGTAATTTCTTCTTGTATCGTTGTATTTTTTTTACTGCACTAACCCTCCTATTTATTTAAATTTTTGGTTTAATTTTTTAATCAATTTATTTTTTCTGTTTAACTTTTTTGCAATGTTATTCTTTTTCCATTAAATATCATAATAATACTATTAATTTTCTATTTATTGCTTTTTTATCTTCTTCCCTTGTTTTTCATATTCTTCCGTGTAGCCATGTATTTCTACCTTACATTCACTTAGCCACTTCTACCTGTCAAATTCACATTGCAACCTATATCTTCTTTTCCATGTATGTCAAGAGATCTTTGTTGCATTTAGTGTTAAAGGTCTATTTAAATGTTTAATTCATATTTAAATAAATTTGAATTTCCAATAAAAAAATACATATCTAAATTCAAATTGATTAGAAAGATATAGAGATGACAACTTGGGCTTGACCCGTTAAAAATAGGCAAATTGGGTTAAAAATTCAAACTCGTCGAATCGGGCTAACTTGTCGAGCTACTAATAAAAAAAGATTTATATATATTATATTAAAGGCAAATATAATTTATAATAATATAGTATTATAAATTGTAAATAATAAAATTTTGTTCCCATTAATGCAAATATAATTTATTTAAACTTTTAAAGAAATAAATTGAGTTGATTATAAAAAAAATTGGTTTTAAAAAAGATAAAATCTGATTTTTATATCTAATTTTTTTTAAAAGGGCTTAAAAACAAAACAAATTTAGAATAAAAAATGACATGCATAAAACAAAAAAAACAGGCTGGTCCGTGGGCTACATAGAATAAAAAATCTGATTTTTATATCTAATTTTTTAAACTCATTTTCTTTTTTAATCCGACCCATATTAGATAGACTTAAACGGATCTTAACCCGGTCTATAGGCCCATATTGCACCCCTGATACATCATTGTTTAAATATTTTGTTGATAATAAATTCTTGGTTTGAAATGCATTGAAGTAAGTGTGTACATTTGTCTCAACAATTGTGATTAAACACAGGCACCAACCTTGAGCTGATAACAGGAAGAACGGAAGACAATAAATATGAGGAGACCATGACATTAAAAAAATACAAACCAGACAAGAACATATTGAAATAAATAAATAAAAGATCATCCTAAAAAATGAACATATCTAACAGCATTGCAATTACAAAGCAAAAGAAGGCTTCATTCCCATTTGCACTTAATTTGATGTGTGTGCTTGAAATCATAACTTAGCACCAAACTTCCATCCATTCGCCTAAACACAAAACTCTCAACCAGCACATAACAGTTAAATTTCTGCCACTTGTTTGTTCCTCCAAACTCCTCTACTCTTTCTACCCTCACATGCCTTCCATTACTTGCTTTCCATCCAAATCTTTCTTGCTCCCATTTCATTCTCTCAACCACTTCCAAACCCAATCCAACACTTATCTCTGTTCCCACTTCACCAAAACTCCTAAACCACAAGACCCTGTCAACCACACCATTTTCATCCCAAACAGCATCCTTGCCAGCAACCTTCACAACTTCCGTTTGAACATCAACATCTACAACCACAGCATTATTTTTCTCTTCTCTATCTCCATTTTCCTTTGAAAACACCTTTTCCCACCTCTGCTTGAGTGTCACCTCATAGAACACTGACATCTTCATCTGCTCCTTTAATCTCATTCCTTCCTTCACAAACATAAAAGGGCAACACCAATTCCCAACAACCACTGATTCAGAACTTTCACTGCCAAATGGGAGGTTGAAATCAGGAAGCTTGGCGCGCAAGGCGTCGTTGGAGCCTAATGCTTCATCCAAATGGTAATTGCGAGGAATGGTAGCTTCAACTCTCCAGCCATCTCTTCTCAAGAAGTCAGGGGGGATTCCATCTGAGGCAACAGACTTTGCACAAAAACCATGACGCTTCTTGATTATCTCAACCTGCTGATAATCATCAGAGGGATCCAAAGGTTTTGGTTTAACATCTTTGGCAAAAGAGCAGCAAAAACAACAAGTGCCCATGTCCTCTTCCTTTGAACTTGTGCTTGCTTCACTGAAATCACTTCAAGGTAATGTTGTTAGAGCTACCAAGATCAAACGTGTTAGTAATTTTGTCTCTTGTACTCTCAATGCATCACTTTGATCTCTAAAAGTGCGAATCTATACAAATTAGTCTCTAGTATATTTATAAGTAAATATATTGAGTAAATAAAAGTGTAAATCTATGCAAATTACTCTCCGAAAAATGTTACTAACTAATTTACCCCTCTATGCTGTCCTGCGTAGAAACAATTTCATTGGGATCTAAACTAAATATTAACTCCGAATGTATATATAAAGCTTCAAAGGCAGAAAAGAATGTAAAAATTTCAACAGGACAAATTATTAAAGCTGACAGTAAGATACTTGAAATCAGAAATCAACTGAAGGACTCTTTATTTTCCATTTTCAAAAGTTTCCATAAACAAAAACGGTAAAAATAACATTTTATTATTTCCTCTAATTGATAAAGTTTTGAAAATAAGAAATAAAGTAACATATGTATAATAAAAAATGGAAAATAATTTCCCTGTCATGCATGCAGACAATTTCTGATGGCCAGAAACTTAAAAGTAGAAGAAGGGTTTTAGTTGAGAAAAAGAATTGATTAATACCCTTGATGTTTCCCCTCCCTTCTTATTGCATAGTAGTGGTTTGAAGACAATGGCTGATTCAAAACAGGGATAAATAGGACCTTGTCCCGGTACTGAGATGTGCTTTGACCTGTGGATACGGTGTATGTGATGGTCAAGTTCTTGTCTTGAGGAAAAGGAAGATGCTTGATTTCTGGGTTCTTACATAAACCGAAACAAGTGTACGTTGGAGGTTCATCCCATGTTAGAAGATAACCTGAATTTGGTCCGAATGGATGTTCTGAAAGAGCAGCAGGGTTCCTCCTGTACATTGATATCGGTCTTGTTACATACATCTTTCCTTCTTTTCTTCAATCTATGATCTTTCTCAATTGTATTTCCTTAACAATCATTAATCTTTGCTCCTCATGAATGTGTATATTATATATGTGTGTGTGGTGGTTGCTAAGTCTTATGAAGATATTATTATTAAAATAAAATAATTTGGAATAGTCGTTGTGGTCAACTGTTGAATGGGGAAGTCGTTTTGTCTGGTTTTTGTTTGGATTTGGATTACGCTAGGTAGAACGGTAGAAGCCAGAATGGTTGATTCTCTAATATGGTAGGCGCCCAATGTTAGAAAATTATTTGAGCCGCACGAAATAGCAGAGAAGTGTCCTCTGCAACTGCAACTTCAACTTCCTTCGCTGATTCCAATTAGCTCTCCTATTTATTGAAACTATTTGAGTCAATCCTTCTTCATCTATTTTTTATATTATTAAACGATAATAAAAGTATGATGTGTTTACTTGTCTTGTATATATATATTTCTTTAAGTTGATAATTTATATTTTTAGTGTTAGTTTAAATATAATATGAATAGCATAATTGTATATTATAAAATATATATTCATGTTATTTTATAAATTCATTTTATTAATATGGTATTTTAAAAATTAAACATGATAATATTTAATAAATATATTACAGTCTATTATTAAATATTAATATTTAATAAATATTTATTAAAATATTTTAATGAATATATTTTTGAAAATATATTATTATGAAATGCATTTATTATTCGATATATTTTTAATATTATTTGATTTGGTATCCATATCGGCCGCCAAACTGCACTTATATAGGCATGGTTGAAAAGTAGACCAAAAAGATAGTTAAAACCCAGACCACACGATAGTCGGTATACTTATTGATTAGGCCTGGTCAATAAAGCCTGCCATAAGTCAGAGTTAGAGACAAGTGGACAACTTGTCTGAAAAGTTGACCACAAACCCACTTAGTTGTCAAATCATAAGTTGTACCTAACAAAGGCTATAAATATGATCATTCACAAGCATACAAGATAAGTCACTTTGTCTCATTTATTACTCTGTTATAAGTTAGCCAGTTACTGACTTAATCATCGGAGTTTTGTTGCAGGTACAACCAGCACCTGTCCAAATCCTAGAACCGAGGTTCCCAGAAGCCAAGGTAGAAAGGCACAAAGCTCCCACTGAGCATGTGTTGGATAATAGTAGACTCCCACTGAGCCGGTGTAAAATTTGAGTAATTGAGAGCAACTAGATACCGTGCAGGAGAGAACGACTCAACCCCATGCATACCAGACATTTCATTGACACGCCCGGTGGGACCTGTAAATTAAGTCCCACAAGTTTGGATACATAAGAAGCAATGGAGTCATCGAGACAAAACAATATCTCTAAAAGTCACATCCAAGATAATAGGATAGAGCCACGTATATTGGAATTCAATTCCGGCATCGTGGAAACTCTAGGGTCTTCGATCTTAGGAAGAACAATAGTAGTTCACTCAGACCCCTGAGATGAGCTAATTAGACAACTCCAGGCGGAGTAATTGGAGCTAAAACAAGCAAAAACTAGAGAGGTTAAGGAACCTAAGGAGAAAAATATAGTTACACCCCGGAAGTAACTGGTCAAAACCTCGACATCCCCAGACTACTTGCTGATTCCTACATACGAGGATAATCAAGAATCCACATTGAGAATGGACCACCCTAGAGGCTAGCGAAAAGGCTTTCATGCCAGTGCGGCTCTGGGGAGTACCGTTTTAACATACCCTTTTCCAGAAGGTTAATGAGTATTCCTATACCGAAACATCTTAAAACACCATAACCATTATCAATTGGTAAATACACCGGGGAAATTGACCTAGAACGCCATCTTGACGTGTATGCGAATGAATCTCTATGTTTGGGAGCTGAAGAAGATGTTATGTGCAGAATGTTCCCTAGGACATTGGCTACAAAAGCTCTGGGATGGTTCAAAAGACTTCCTCCGGGATCAATTGACTCTTGGGAGGAATTAGCACAGGCGTTCTTGGACCACTTCATTGTATCACAGGACGCACCAAAAATGTCTCACATGTTGGCCCAAATAAAACAAGGGAAAGAGGAAAGTCTGAGAGATTTCTTGAAAAGGTTTTACAAGGAAGTGGCTCAAGTTTCGGGGTTGATAGAACAAATTCAGCTAAAACGCCCCCTAAACTTTTGAAGAATTCTGAAAAAGAGCAGCGAAGTATGTTGCTAGAGAAATGCATATCGCCGTATCAAAAAGTAAAAGTCTGTCAACTGAAGTAAGAACCCGGTGCAAGATCAAAGGAATATAAAGAGCGATGCAATTAAGAGTCACAATCGGGATTCAACATCCCAACATAAGGAGCAAAAGAGTGTGAATTTCACCCATTAGGCCTCTTTGTCAGCCCAGACAGATCCTTCGAGACATTGGGACACCGAGTCTTATGGTATATGATGTTAGAAAGCCAACACCAATGAAGCACCCTGAAAATACAAGTACTGTGAATTCCATGAACAGATAGGCCACAACACTTACGAATATCGACAACTCAAAGATGTTATAGAAGTTCCGATTCAAGAGGGAAATTTGGAGCAGTATCTTTTCAAACTAAAGACATCAGAAGAGCAAGAGCGAGAAAAGCGCCGAGAGCGAGACTGGTCGCCAGATGTAGATGAGGGGCATAATCCAAAAAGGCCTATGGTAGTTGATAAAGGGAAAGCCATAGTAGATAGCATTGCAAACGAAGATGAAGAATTCCAAATACCTTAATCAAATGCTAAAAGAGAAGTTATAGATATGATTGTTTGAGAATTTGCTGGAGGAGGAGTTTCAAATTCGGCCAGGAAAAATCATCTGCGTATGATTATGTCAATGCAAGCTAAGTCTGATAATAAGTCATTTCGAGGTAGAATTCAGACCCCGCCTATTACTTTCATAGATAATGATTCAGGCCTCACTATCCTGGGAGGCAATGATGTAATAATAATTGAAGTCGTTATCACAAATAAGTCTCCGACAACATTGCAGGAAACTTGTTTGGACTTTGGTAAGTGTATCAAATATCTGTTATAGTTTCGCTAAGTAAGCAAATAAAAGTATTGTATCCACATTGACTTATTGGAAATAGACAAAATAACAATCTATATTTGTAAAATTACTATGAACTTATACACAAAGTATTCACAAGTATTCATGGAGGGTTGTTGATCTTATGGAAATATTGTTGTGATGTAGAAATTATAAAAAAGGAAATAAATATAAACAAAAGTGTTAGGATTAGGTTTCACTTTCCTCCCTTTCAAGCATTTGGTATTCTACTTAGTATGTATACATAATTAATCAAGCCAATGCATAAATTTTACTATACCAGATCCCTCAGAGCATAGATCCTAAACTTATCCTTAATTGAAAATCCCTATAAAATTGATGATAGTGTTTGTTTTAGGAGTTGACCTTAACAACCATTAAATTCAACTTCTATCTCTAGAAGATGAAATTAATGGACATTCTATTCTTTAACCTGTTCGGAAAACTCCAAACACATACGTAGATCATTCTCCTGTTTGAAACATGCATTAGGTATGTGAAACAAAATACTAACTTCAATTAATTGCATAAATCATACAAAGTATCCAATTACATAACTGAAAAAGAAGTGAGTTACCCATAAATCCAACAAAAAAGTGTTTCACCATACATTTTCATGTAGGCTAACTTAAAAATAAAGAAAAATACAAAGGATCAATAAAGAGTAAGAGGAAAGAAAGGGGAACCAAAAGAGCTCCTTCTTATTCAAGCCTCCTCACAATGTTAGAGATCCTCCATATAGTGCTCTAAGCCTCTCACAAACCAAAGATGAGACGCCCCGAAAATAGGGGTAAATTTTTCACAAATTTAATATTATTGATTTATGAAATATATAAGTGGTGAAGCTACCATCCAATACCCTGGATCTATGAAAAATCTATCTCATATATGAAGATATGAGAAGGTAAGTAAGAGAATCGGTGAATGAGAGATCCTCAATTAAAAACAACGGAGAAATTTATTTAAATTAATGCTATGTGCTTGAATTCAAGGGATCAACCATCATGAAAAATTAAGGAATTCAAATTATGCCCAAGGTGTTTATAAGGTGATACAAAACCAAGATTTAATTTAAAGAAAAGGAAAAATAAATTGAACAAAGCAGTTTGAGAGATCTGGGCTCCCCTCGCTCAAGCGAGAACCACACTCGCTTGAGCGAGTCCCAATAGGACGCTTGGGCGAGACATGAAATGAACTGAGCGAAAAGAGGAAAACAAGTTCCAGAGGCCACCTCGCTCGAGCGAGGCTCACACTCGCTTAAGCGAGACCGAGTGGTACGCTTGAGCGAGCAACACCACACGCTGAGCGAGAATAATAAGGGAGAATCAGGGGTTAACTCGCTTGAGCGAGCCCCGTCTCGCTTGAGCGAGATCCTCACAAGTCGCTTGGGCGAAGCAAGCGAGCTCGGGCGAAAATCATCCAGAACCTACCCAATGCTCACTCGCTTGAGCGAGCACCACCCTCAAGGATCTTTCGCTCAGGCAAAATTCGTCCAGTGGCAAAATTCCCTCGCTCTCGCTCGGGCGAGATCCTACTCGCCTAAGAGAAACTCTTCCAGTGGCCAACCCCTGATGCCAAGGCTGTCTCGCTTGAGCGAGATTATCATAAATATGTAGAAATGTGGAGGATTCAACAATATATCATGCCAAAACTTAATCTAAACCATTTCACTTAAACTCATCATATCTCCTTCATCCCATTTAGCATTTAAAACTTGTTCCAATCAATCTTACCCATAGATTTACCTTCCAATTCATGAATTTCATCTCAATCTAACTTACTACTTAGTATAGTCTATAAAGTGAAATCTTTCATGTAACTAACTTTCATTCATAAGTTTTACTACATCCAAACTTCATTTTTCAAATATCCAATCTAGGCTAAGGTCATTAATGAAAATGAGCCATAAACTCCAGGATCTCATTTTCCTACATGACCTTCCAAAATTACCAATATATATTCATCATCCATACAAGTATCTATGCCAATTCAAGGCTATACAAAATATGCAGAATACTATATACATTACAAACATTCCACACGAACCATAAAATCAAAATGTTGCCAGCCAAGGCATTCTTTACCAAAATAGGCTTCTGAACTGTCCTGAACTGGGTTCAAGAGATCCGGTGTCGGGCCAGTCACAAATAGTTATATGATTACGTCTCTGAAGACAGGTTATGTGAGTATCCGGTCTATGTATCCGATGTCTCTGTATGAAGAGAGCGGTCTGGGCGTCCTGGAGGTCCTTCACACCGTCCTCGCGCGTTGATGTGGGCAAAAGGTGGTGTCACCTGCGAAGATTCTCCGAAGCTCAAGTCAATGATAATATTCCAAGTAAGGAATGTATTCAGAGAGTAATTGTGAGTTGAATAATAGTTGAAGAACCCTATTTTCATTGATGAAGAGAGTTCATATACCTGATTGGCTCGATATTCGAGGATTCATTAGTGGGGAACCACTAACCTCCAATAACATTGTAAATTATTACTTGATTGCGCACTTGCCAGCATGATTGGGTCAAGTGGCTATTTTATATTGAGCGTAGGGAGTGTAGGCTGGATTTAGGGGACAAGTTGATCATTCCCGTGAGCAGAATTTGGCTCGTAGTGTGGGGGGAATTATTGATCGGTCCTTGTAGCATTGCCTTTTGTCTTCTGTATGGTGACGTGTATTTTATCCGGTGTCATGGTGTTATCCTGGACAACCGGTATAGGGAGAGCGCCTGATACGGAATTAGAGTCCGGATGTTTCACTAGTGGAAAAAATGGATACAACCACGGGGATATAATCACAGATTAATGTGGATCCGTGATTAAAAATGACGCGGTGGCATTTTTGAAATTTTTGGGAAAACTTTTAATCACGGTTGTTAGGCAACCGTGATTAAAAGTCTATATAATCACGGTTGTTTGACAACCGTGGTTATATGTCAAAATGAGATGGCATTTTTGAAATTTTTGGGAAAACTTTTAATCACGGTTGTTAGGCAACCGTGATTAAAAGTGTCTATAACCACGGTTGTTTGACAACCGTGGTTATATGTCAAAATATTATTCACCTTATTTTTAGAAAAATCCAAAAAAATAGAAAAACATGGAATTTTGATCTGATTTTTTGCGTCATGACTTCTTTTGGTACTTATTAGCTATTCGAGTTGGAATTTTTGAAAAATCAATTTTTGAGTGAGAGATACAAAAATTTTGTGACGACAAAAATCGGCAAACTTCAAACGAGCATAACTTGAGCTAGAAAACTCAGAATCCTTATTGCTGCATATGATTTTGGGGTAGAAAAAAAATTCGCATTCATTCCAACCCGCTACGCCAGTTGGGATTGCTCAGATCTTCAAAAAACCCTTGTTTTCTCAAAATTTTTTATTTTTTGTGATTTATTTGCTTATTTTTTGGATTTTTAGGCTTCTACTTTACCTACCAAATAAATTCTAAAAATTCTAAAATTTTTTATGGTGTTTTCTAATGCCAAAATAAATTGATTTTCACATATAACCACGGGTCCCTTGTTCAACCGTGGTTATATGTCATATATATAACCACGGGTCCTGTAGTAACCGTGGTTATAGGTCATATATATAACCACGGGTACTAGCATAACCGTGGTTATAGGTCATACATATAACCACGGTTGCTTGTGTAACCGTGATTATAGCTTCCTTTTCGTTTTAAATTTCGTAATTTCACGAGCACGCCTTAGTCTAACTCTCTTTTCTCTCCTTCTTCTCTGTAAGGTTTCTCTTCTCTGTTTTCATGTTTTCATTTACATTTCATTATTTACGTTCTAGATTTATTTATTATGTGAGTTCTTACTATTTTTCTGTTGTCATTTACAGGTTTCCCATCGCACGCCATTGATTATTTACAGGTTTACGTTTTAGATTTATACTTGTGTTCTTTGTTTTGCTATGTGTTCTTCGTTTTACTCTGTGTTCTTCTCGTTCCTTTGTTGTAGTTCTTCTCGTTCCTTTGTTGTAGTAGCATTCTTGTTTCTTGTTTCTTGTGGTTGTTCTGATTTTCATTCATTTACTTTTCTTCTGTTTTTGTTTCTTGCGTTCTTGTTGCGTTTCTTATTTCTGGTGTTGGTGTTCATTGTGTTCTTGCTGTTTCTGAATGGTGAAGATGATAACCACGATTTTTATTTTTTTTTTTGGTCCAGTACATTTAATCACGGTTGCCTAAGGCAACCGTGGTTATATCCACTCCACTTTTAACCACGGTTCAAACCCGTGATTAAATATCCTGATATACAACCACGCCCACTTTTAACCACGGTTGTTCAACCGTGATTAAAAGCCTTTTTTAACCGTGGTTAAAGCCATTTTTTCCACTAGTGTTTACCGATGACACCGGATGCACGTTAGCAAACTGTCAAAGACGTTGAAATATGTCTTGTAGAACGGATACCGGTATTGAGACCAGATCATATGTCCCCTAGCTTGTGTGAGGGACTGTGTAGTTGTTCACATGAGCTATCTGACCTGCGAAAGGTCTAGATGTCGATATTCACATGCGGGAAATGTTTCCTTGCACATGTATTATCTGATCGTGAAGAACAGTTCTTTAAATGAATGATCCGATGTCTTAATGTTATTACAACGGATTCAGACAAAGATTCGTTGTATGATAATTTCAAAAGTTTTTTGAAACTGATGACTCTTGAAATTCGAGTAACGGCTATAAAGCATGAATTGCGTCGCATGATTAGGCATTAAATGCCTTTAGTCATGTGCGCAAGCAATTATTGCGTCTAAGACGTATATCTCAGTAACCATCGTTTAGGCCTTAATGGGCTTACAACTTTTGGGCCCAATAGAGAGGCCTTTTGGCAAATTGACGTTGTTTTGGCGCCCACGAATCTGAAACGACTCTGTCGTTTGACTTGTAAACCGACGCGTTTAGTCGTGGACGACACAACCCTAAGAGTTGGTAACTGAACCTCTTTGATTCTTATAAAAGAAGCACCTATTGGGTTCTGGGAACCACTTACTTCTGATTCCTTAACAAAACTCTGCAGAAATTTTATAAGGACGTTTACCGCTTGTTTTACGAAGTTTTCCCTGTTTTTATCTTCCTTATCGTCTGAGGTAACTATTTTTTTCCCTCTGTTATTTCCGTCTTCTTTTGCTCTGATGTTTTTGCTTAAAAAGAATATATCTTAAGAGGGGGAGATTAACTTCTCGCAACCCTAATTATCATGGGGGAAGAATCACTGTGATTCTCCCGAGGGCTGAGTCATGTCGCTCAGAAAGGGGATCTTACTCACGGTGGAGAGTGGCTTTTCCCTTCTCAGAGTCGTCCTCTGATTATAGTCGCTTTTCAAAAAGTAAGATGAGTAATCATTGTTACCCTTCTGACGATGTGACTTTTTATCGTAGAGCAGAGATTTTTGTCCACGCAACTCAAACGATGACTGGAGAAGGAACCTCTGGAGATCAAACTGTTCTGAAAACAGCAGAAAGTTTGCACAGCGTAGTTGCCTCTCGGCTAAACTGGGAAGAACTCCAGGCTAAGTGGCCCTTCTGCTGGGTAGCTGATGAGTTTAAACACTTAGCTTCTCATCACGCGAATGAGGACAGATCTCGAATTCAGCCAAGGTTTACAGTTCACGCAGAGGAGAAAATGAAAAAATGGTTCAGGGTGTTTGCATCGCTCCCTACAGAACGGATATGCCACGTTGTCCTAGATGAGCGTTCGGTATACATGCACGATTTTGTATTCCATTATCTCAGAGTTCGTTTTCCCCTATCCGAGTTTCAGATGAGTGTATTAAGGTTCTTAAATTACGCACCTTCTCAACTGCATCCCAACGGATGGGGATTAATCCGTTCTCTGGAAGTATTGGGTGACTACTTCAATTTCACACCCACCGTGGCGATGCTATTCTACTACACTCAGGTAGTCCAGAGGGCTAACAAGCAAGGCGGTGTAGGTCTAATCACACTCCGGACTCTATGTTCCTTTGTGAACTTCGAATCTTATACTGATTCGGCTAAGGTTGACGGGAAGTCTTTCAAGTCTTTCTTTACCCGAATTTCAATTAAAAAGAACAAGCCCGTCTTCTGGAAGAATGAAGAGGGTCTTAACAAATTTCCTCTGAGCTGGACCCATGAGCACTTTCTTCTGAACTCTTCAGCATATTACACTCATCAGTCCGAGCTGTCTACTGAAACGGCGACGGTGTTATTCACCCTTGAAGCATATTCTACACGCTTTAAAGCATTTTTGTGTAGACGTCTTTTAAGTAGTTCGAGCGATGTCCGAGATGAATATCTACGTAATTCTCGTCTTATTTCTCTTTTCCTTCTTTGTTGATTGTATTGAGCATTTCTTTGTTGCTAATACGTTTTATTTATGCATGTAGGTGAAATAGAACAGAAATCTCCAAACATGGACAAGCTGAAATCCTTGAAAGCAGGAGGTAAATCCGTAGCTGGTGAGAATGAAATCCTGCCAAAAGAGAATTCTAAGAAAGACCAGCCTGAATTGATTATTCTGACCTCGGATGTAGAAGGAGAGATCCCACTGGTGGAGGGAGATTTAGCTGGTGCAAATGTGGAGCGTCCCAGAATAACGGAGAAGAGGAAGAAGATCAAGAATGACCCTTCAGGAAAATCATCGAAGAAATACAAACCTTCAATGAGTCCGGAGAAAGCAAAGGCCTCCAAAGGTAAAGCTGTAGAGATCTCGGACACAGCTAGAGTTGCGTCTGGACTCCATAAGGGTATTCTTTCCGGGGTCTTTGGATCAAGTCCGATCTCTTACCCAACTGCTTCATTCCTTACTCCCTTCCTCTCATACCGGGAGACAACTCTAGCGATCCTTCCTCAGCCACTATACGAACTCTGACCCACTCTTAAACCTAAAGAAATCAAGCAGGCGTGTGAGGCCGAAAAATAGCAGTTAGCAGAACTTACTAGGATGCTTAACTCGCTCAGCCTGTTAGCTGATGATGCTGATAAGGTTGATGAGCTGAGTGATAAAGTAGAACAGCTCAACCTCTCGGTAGAGAAGGATAAAGCTACTCTAAGATTAGCTGAAGATCGCCTCGCCAAGTCTAAAGAGTTCGGAGATCTTATGAACAAGGAAAATCTCAAGCTCAAAACCATGCTTAAAGACTAAGAGGGTAAACTGGCAGAGAAGGAGGAGATGCTTGGTAAATCACAAGAAGAACTCCGTAGCAGTCAAGCTAAACAAGCTGACCTTGAAGATAAAAGCAAAGCTGCTGCGGAGGATTATTTTAAACAAGCAGAGGAATGGTCCCAAAAGGCGAAGAAGTTCCTCCTTGAAATTGAGAGACTAAAGGCTAGGAGTACGGAACCTCAGGGATCGGGTGGAGAACTTTTGAGGTTGCGGGAAGAATTAGCTGTGGCTAAAGCTGAGGCGAAGTAAGCTATTGATATATGCACCCAAGCAGTTGAAGAATCCTTCGGCCTAGCTATACGCCAAGTTTTCTACCGTAACCCCACTGTGTCGCTTAATCTCTATGGTATGGATCCGTTCTATGAATTCCATGGAGGGAGGTTAGTCGCAGTGGTTGATGGTTGACATGAAGATCCTTCGGAGTCCTTGTACGGTTTGCCCCTTCTTCCCAAGGGTCAAAGTATGGGCCCGGATTTCATTTTTCCTATGCCGGGGGTCGTCTCATCTACAGGAGGTGCGAAGGCACCAGAAGAGAAGACTCCAGAGGAAATCCCTAAAGAAAGGACACAAGACCTTGGAGAAGGAGAAGGGCAAAAAGAGACTGAAGAGCAGGCTTCCTTTCCGTAGTCTTGTTATTTTTTATATGTCAAGTTGTGTTCTGGGATCAACTCCGGTATTACATGTAATCATGGTTTTCATGAATGAATAAAATTCCATTCAGACATTTGTCTTCAATACTTCGTGAAGAATAATATGACTTAGATGTATATATCGTTTTAGTAATTGATAATCCGCTCTGTAGGGCTAACGTTGAGGTTGGATTGAAATAATCACCTCAGAAAATCAGATAATTTTAGAACAGAAAGATATATACATGAATATTGTCCCCAAGTACAGGTATGTTAAGGAATAGGTACCTCTCATAGGGCATCATCCTTAATTCTTTTGGGGAGGAAAGGAGTCGATCCGTTGTTCGCAGAAGCGGTGTCTCAGGACGGATGAATAGCATTAATTTGTGTTATTTTCATAGGATGGTTCACAGAGTTGATCCGTTGTTCAATGTGAGAGTATTGTTCTGAGCCCGGGGAACTGCAAAGATACATAAAGATGATGGTTGGGTCTTCCATCATAGGGATAATGATGGGAATTTGTTCACGCCAGGAGTTAGATCATCAAATCACAGAATAAGTGATAGAGAATATCCATCCTGGGGAAATACATCTCAATCGTAAGAGTACAGATTGAGCCTTCAAAATCACAGGAGTTACATCATCAAATCACAGGATAGGTGATTGAGATCGTTCATCCTGGGAAAACACTTTTCAATCGTCAGAATACAGATTGAGACTTTAGAAGCTTCCATCATAAGACTGATGATGGGAATTGTCCATGCCAGGAGTTACATCATCAAATCACAGATTAGGTGGTTGAGATCATCCGTCCTGGGAAGTACACCACGCCAGGAGTTACATCGTCAAATCACAGAATAGGTGATTGAGATTATCCGTCCTGGGCAAGTACATTTCAATCGTCAGGGTACGGACTGAGTTTTCAATTTCGTGTTCAAATCCGGTATCGAGACAGGGTCATCACTCTATTTGTCCCCTAGCTTGTGTGAGGGACTAGTAAAGTGGCTCATATAAGCTACGTCGTCTATAATAAGTCTGGATGCCGGATGATATACGTCGTCTATAAAAGACATTACGTTGTCACGTAAATATCCGTTCTTGGAACGAAGGTTCTGTTGTCGTAGCACTCCTTAGGACAGATTCGTACAAAAAGTTTTTTTGTGTGTGAATCCCAGAAGTTATTGAAACTTGCAACCCTTGGTATTCGAGTAACAGTTGCAATGTTTCTCATGATTGGACATTTAATGCCTTTAATCACGTGGGCGAGCCATTATTGCTTTAAATGCGCATGTCTTTATAACCGTCACTCGGGAGCTTTATGGGCCTGAAATTTAAATTCTGAGGCCCATTTGAGAGGTCTTTTAATGAATCGATGTTGATTTCGCGCCTCAGGGTTTGAAACGACAGCCTTGTATTTACCAAAAAGGTGTCGTTTGGTGGTAAACGACATAACCTTCGACCCGTAATTGAGTCTGTTGACCTCTTATAAAAGGAAAACTTAGTGAATTCAGAAATCACTCAATCTTGCTTCCTTAACGAAACTCTGCAAAAATTTCGAGAAGACATTTCTGTTTGCCCCTGTGAAATTTGATTCACCATCTTCCTTCATTCTTAGGTAACCTTTCCTTCGTCTTCTCGTATTTTCTTCTAGTTTTTCTAAATGTCTAGGAGAGGTTTCGGTGGCTCGAGCCACGTTGGCCCTAGGGGAAGATGAGGAAGAGCTTTGTCTCAAATTTCCTCAAGTCATGGTGGAAGGATCCTTGTGACCTTCCAGTCAAATCCACTTCATTCAGAGAGGGAGGCGTCACCCTACTCAAGGCGAAGGGTGATAATACCCTCTTCAGAATCCTCTTCTAGTGAGAGTGAGGAGAGCGCGGATTTATACCTCTCTGATGATGTGAGTTTTTATCGCAGCGTGAAGGCATTTAAATTAGCTGTAAAGAAGATGACTGGAGAGAGCACCTCTGGTAGCGGAGTACCATCTCAGCAATATATCGTGAAGACAGCTTCTGGACTGTGCAATGTAGTTGTACACTGGATTGATTGGGTTAAGTTCCAATAGAAGCGTCTATATAGCTGGGTTGTTGATGAATTTCGTGACACACCGTCCATCCACGCTAGGGAGGACGGAGCAAGGTTGGAGCCTCGCTTTACAGTCTTCAAAAAGGAAAAATACAAGGAGCGTTTTATGGTGTTGGCTCCACTTCCATCAGAACGTATATGTCATACACCGGATGAAAGGTCAATATACATGTATGACTTCCTCTTTCTGAATTTAGGTGTGCGCCTTCCCTTAACAAAATTTTAGATGGGGGTCTTGAGGTTTTTGGACCGTGCCCCCTCTCAACTTCACCCCAACGGATGGGGGTTGATCCGTTCTCTTGAAGTGCTTGGTGAGCACTTCAACTTCACGCCGACGGTCGCTATGCTTTTCTATTTCACACAAGTGGTCCATCGTGCAAATAGGGAGAAGGGAGGAGTAAGTTTGATAACCCTCCAGACTCACTCCAAGATCATCAACTTCGAGTCCTACACTGATTCCGCCAAAGTTGATGGGCGTTCCTTCAAATCTTATTTCACCAAGATCCGTGTTAAGCCTGAGGATCCTATTTTTTGGTTGAATAAAGATGGGATTCAAGAATTTCCCGTGGCCTGGACGCATGAGCATTTTTTGTTAACCTCCCAGGCCTATTATACCGATGAAGATGAATTAACCCCAACTTCGGTCTCCGTTCTTTCTGCTCTTCAATCATACACCGCCTCGCACAAATTTTTCTCCTGCAGGTATTTGCTATGGTCAAAGACCACCCGCGAGGAATATTTGCGTAATTTTCTGTCATTTTTCATGTTCTTTCTTTTTATGTCTTGAAATTTTCTATCTCTGATGGTCTTCTTATCTGATTATGCAGTTGAAATCGAGGCTGTGTCATCAGAGATGGACAAGTTGAAGGGGCTCAAAGCTGGAGGGAAATCCATTACGGCTGAGAATGATATTCAGGAAAAACAGAATTCCAAGAAGGCTACCGTTGAGACCATAATACTTACTTCGTCTGCTGGTGACGATATTCCCCTATTGGAGGACGGATCCGAGAAGCCGACCTCTAGTGTTGAGGGTAAAAAGGTCGGAGAAAGGAGGAAGAAAGCAAAAAATGACTCCTCAAAGAAAACGGAATCTCAGCCTTCCCCCAAAAAACAAAAGACTTCCGAAGGGGCAATTGATCCTGGGGCCTCTAAAGGAAAGGGAGTAGAAGGGACAACAACGGCTGCCCCAAGCAATGTGGTCACCTTCGGTGAAAAACCAATAACTTTCTACTTTGCGCCCAGGGTTTCTTGCCCCTTCCAGGCAATTCCAATCTCGCCCCATACCTAGTGTATGAGGGTCTAGTGCCTCAATGCATCCCTGATTCTCCCTACAAGCTGAAAACTTTATTGGAAACTGAAGAAATAACACAAGCTTGTGACGCCGGACAGTGGCAATTGGCAGAGTTGTCCGGTCTTCTGAAGTCGGTTCGCAGGCTGTCGGAGGATAACGAAAGACTAAGCAAGTTAACGGGTAAAGTTAATGACCTTAACGTTGCCGCAGCTAAGGATAAGGCAAGCATTCTCTGACTGGAGAATTAGTTGAAGGCTTCCAAAGAGGAGGGGGAGCAAAAAGACCAATAAATCTCCATGCTAAAATATCTCGTTAAGGAGATGGAGGCCCAAGCACTGGATCAGAAGAAAATCAATTCCGACCTCCATGCCAGCCTCTGTACAGAAAAGGAGCATTTTGCCAAGCTGGAAGAGGAATTGAAGGCAAACAAGATCGTCTACTCCCAAGGGGCTGAAGACTGGGCTCGTAAGGAAAATGAGATGCTCTTGGAGATTGAAAGCTTAAAATTGGCGAGTTTGAATAACGATGTTGCCGCTCTGAAAGCGGATTTGACTGTTGCCAATGCCCGAGCAGAAGAGGCTGTGGATATTTGTGTCCAAGCGGTCGAGGAATCTTTCGGGTTGGCTGTACGTCAGATTCAATATAGGAATCCCAAAGTGGAACTTAATTTGAACAGTATTGATCCGTTCTATAAGTTTCATGGAGGGAAACTCGTAGCTCTGGTTGACGATCGTCAGGAGGAACCGCCAAACACCCAGTATAAGCTCGCTCCTCTCCCCAAAGGCCAGTCAATGGGACCTTCTCTCCTAACACCTATCACCAAGCAGCCTAGAAGTGAAGGAACAAGTGCTAGTGCTAATGTAGGTAAAGCTGCTGGTGATGGGGGAGGTGAGGCCGGAGATAAAGGCAAAGGAAAGGATGGAGAGACAAGCCAACAAAAATAGTGCCCTCCTCGTCTTATAGTTTTTATTGATTCAAATCTGCTGTGTTCCGGGATCAGCTCTAGATTACTGAAACAATTTACTCATGTAATTCAGGATTTGATCAATGAAAAGACAACTTGCTTTATATGTTTGTTTGTTGAAAATAACTTCAAAAGAATCATTGTATGTGTAGTGAACCATTCCGGATGTAGATGTGTAGAATGAAGAATGGATAGTAACATATAATTACCATCCCCATGTATGGGCACTTTAATAATTAAAGGCTTGGTTTGATAGAAAAGATAGAATATCTTTTGTCAAGTACTGATATTGTAGTGTGACGAAGTCATTTACTTAAATCACACGAGCCCGGTAAAAGGTGTACCTTAATCTTTGATGATTAGGCTTTCAATTATAAGTACCATAATGGGGACTGCCATTGTGAGGAAACATATTGTCATCATGAGATCATCTGGCAGTGTTAATCTTGAGGGGAAGTAATTGTGACACGTTTACTAAGTGTTCAATCCTCAAAGTACTCGTCAGCCGTTTGATATTGTCCCCAAGCATTATTGGGTGATCAGTTTCGAGTGAACATTTGACTCTGAATGAATTATTCCGAGTAAATGTTCAACTCTGAGTGAGTGACTCCGAGTGAGACTGGTTCTGGCTAAGTTACCTGGGAAATTCCATTATCCCTCGTGTTGCTCAGTAAAAGCATGTACGTTTTATCTGAGACTTATTTTATGTCAAGGATGGGTACTTTGTCTTGAACAAATTCCGAGTGATACTTCCGAGTGGAAGTTATTCTGAGTGAGAACTCCGAGTGGGAGTTCTTCTGATTGAGAACTCCGAATAGGAGTTCTTCTGAGTAAAGAGTTCTGATTGAACCTTCCTGGGTGGAAAGTTCCGAGTGATCCTTCATCCGCACTCGGTTTGATTGTACTCACTACACGGAGTTCAGTTTAGTCTTACAATCCGAGTTTTCATTCAGGCTCGAATTTTCTGAGTGCAAATTTTCCTGAGTGGAGTATTTCCAAGTGGGCTACTTCAGAGGAAGTATTCTTGGTCAGAAGAAGGTTCTGACTTTGAATGAATACGTTTCGGGTTGAAATATTCCCGAGTAAATAATTGCTGATTGGAACTTCGGAGTGAAGTATTTTCGAGCAAAATTAATAAGAATGATGACTGACTCTTCATGAGTCGGATTTCAGTGAAATATTACCGACTGAAGGATTTTAAGAGTCTACCTTCAAACATGAATAATCTCCGAGTAAGGAATTCCAAGGGAAAGCAATTCTGAGTAGGGAATTCCTAGGGGAAGTACCTTTTAGTGATTTTGAATAATCCCCGAGTGTGACATTTCAGCATGGGATTTCACTGAGTGAAGTATTTCTGAGCGTGATATGACCGAGTAAAATATCTCTGATTCTTGCGTGGCACGACACCGAATGGAGAATTTCCGAATGAAATGCTTCGGGTGAATACGCCTCGGGTAGAGACATACCCGAGTGAATTATTCCTGACTGCAACTTCAAAGAGATGATAAGGATTCCTGAGTCGGGCTTTGATAAAACATTGCCGACTGGAGAATTCATGACCCAAACTTTGAAGTTAAAATATTTCCAAATAAGGAATTTCAAGAGAAAGTATTACCGATTGAAGAATTTCCAGGAGAAGTGCTTCTGGGAAATTTAGAGTTCGGTGTAACTTACTTGTCGTATTTGGAGTTCGGTTCGATCCTACAATCCAAGCCTTTCATTGGGGTTTAGTTTTGATTCCTACAACCCATGTCTTTCTTAGCGTTCGGTTTAATCCTACTAACCGTTCTTCAGTCGGTGTTAGGTTTTATCCATTCACCGTTCTTCACCGATGTTCGGCCAAACCTACTAGTCGTACTCAGAGTTCGGTTCAATCCTACAATCCGAGTCTTCAACATGGGGTTCGGATCAGGGCTAATCCTGAACCTACTGCGCCCGTTACTCGGGTTCAGCGTGGTCTTGAAGAAGAACCAGCTTACTGCGCCCAAGCCTTCAATTATTCACACATATTCGAGGAGTTACATCGTCAACTACAGAATGGCTAGTTGAGATCATCCGTCCTGAATATGTTTGTGCACGCCGGATAGAATGAAAATTAGAGCTGGGTATACGGGCCAACCCACCCCGCAACGGGCTGGCCCGCATAAGCCCACCCCGCAACGGGCTGGCCCGCGGAACCCGCTTTCTAAATGGGCTGATTTTTTTGGGACCGCGACAAGCCCGCGGGCCAACCCGCCTATGAAATTATTTTTTTGCTTCTTTTTTATTCCTTTGAAATTGTAGGGTCTAAATTATTTTTTATATGAAACAAAAAATATGTGTAATTTAACATATTTAATTATCCAAAATTTTAAAAATCCAATCATATTTCATAAAAAAACTCATAAAATTTTAAATTTAATAGTTTTTTATCCAAATATAAACCTTAAACATGACAAATAGGTTACAAATGCATGATAATAATTAATAACATCACTAATGTCTTAAAAACTTCAAATACAATTACATGGGTTTAAGTTAGGATTAGAGTTTTTAGTTTTTTATTTCTATTTTAAATATATTTATAATATATTTTTTATTTTTACTTGGCCCGCGGGTTGGCCCGCTAACCTGCGGGCCAGACCCATTTTAACCCACAGGTTACGCGGTCCCAGCCCGTGAGCCTGCTTTTTAAATGGTCCAATTTTTTCTAACTCGTAACCCGCGTAAGGAGTGACTAAACGGGCCGGCCCGTGGGCCCAAACCCGTTTACCCAGCTCTACTGAAAATCACAGCATAAGAAAAACTCGAAAGAGTTAAGTTGGTGTATGAAATTCTTATTGAACAAAAATAAGAATTACAATAAAAGCGTAGCTGGGATCATGATATAAAGATTTCTCCGTTGAACAATCTCAAGAGAGGAGAGAAGAGTTTGTATCGTTCCAGCAGCTAGCTGTAATAAATGCGCAAGTTCTGGGTATTCCACTTGTTTCGGATTGGAGTGCCATCAAGGTTTTCAAGGCGGTAAGAGCCTTTGCCAGCAATCTCGGATACCCTGTATGGGCCTTCCCAGTTTGGGGCTAGTTTGCCTTGATGAGCGAATTTGTTTCCCACACTTGCTTTCCTCAAAACCAAATCTCCGACGTTGAAAGTCCTTGATTGGACTCGTTTGTTGTATCGAAGGGTGACTTTGGCTTTGATAGTTTGATCTCTAACGAATGCGTCTTCTCTGAGTTCTTGTATGACATCAATTTCTGATGCCAAGTTAACGTTATTACTTTCTTCAGAGAAGTACTTGACTCTAGTAGAAGCAATTTGTAGTTCCACAGGTATTATTGCCTCCACCCCATAGGTCAGGCAATATGGGGATTCATTGGTGGAAGAATGAGGCGTTGTCCGATATGCTCAAAGGACGTGGCACAACTGGTCTGTCCATCTGCCCTTGGCCTCACCAAGACGTTTCTTCAGTCCTTTCAGCACCTCCCTGTTGGCCACTTCAGCTTGGCCGTTGGTTTGGGGGTGTTCGACAGAGGAAAATATCTGGGTTATTCCTAACCCTTCAAGTAAATCTGTAAACTTCCTGTCCGTGAATTGGGTGCCATTGTCTGTGATAACCCGTGCTGGGACTCCAAATCATGTTATAATGTTTTCATACATAAAACGACGAGTTCGGTGACAGGGCCCGCAAGCGCACGGGTTATGTCGCGTAATATAAAAGATTATCGTTCTCCACAGGGACTGTGTTCAAAGTACCAGCATATTGAAATTTAATTATCCACACAATTAGTTTTTAAGGTTTTTATAAAATAAAGCACAAATTAAAGTTGCACAGAATACGAATAAAAATAAAATTTACTTGACACTTAAAAATCAGAGTTGAGAATATCTTGGGATTTCGGGGGATTAAGACTCTATTTTATGTTTAATGAATTTTAACTTTTCATAAATAAGAATCGATTTAAGTTTTCCAAGGCGAATTTTCCAAAAGCTAATTAATATGTTCCTCTCGGAATCCTATTAATGTACCTAACCTATGGAAAGCGCTGCTTAATCCTCAGAAAGGCCCATTATCGTTTTATGAAAATCCCTTTTATTTCCTCAAAAGAATTTTGATTACTTTCACGGTTTTACCGAGGTCACAAAAAAGCATTTCAAAAATCTTAGGTTTAGTTCAAAGCTTTCTGGTAAAAATAAATCTCTCGATTCTATTTATTACCTAAACTTACTAATATACCCGTAAGTATACAGTTTTATCATTTAGGTTCTTGTTAGGAATTACTAAAAGCATTAAGCATAATTGAACTAAATGGAAAACAGAAATTTATTTAATTCAAAGTCAAAATAACATTAAAATAAAATATTATCATACCCTCTTCATCCCAAGATAATTAATTTAGCTACTCATGAAATAATTCAAATTCATATAAATAATGGAAAAATAAAACATACAAGACATGGTAAAAAATAAAGACTTACGGGTTTCTCCAAAAGCTCAGAATAATTTACCACTGTATTTCCTTGTTGCAATATTCCTCCACCAATTACAAATTGGAACACTCAATTTCACAATCCTCACAACTCTTACACAAAATAAAAGAAAGAAAAAGAAAATAAAAAGAGAAAGAAAATAAAACAGAGAAAGAAAACGAAAGAGAAAGAAAGGAATGAAGCTGATGAAGAATGGGATTTGGATCTGGATGCCTTCTCTGCTTGGATTGCTTCTCCTTTTATAGGCGAAGGAAGGGAGGAAGCCAGCTAAGAAAACGCGTTGCAAGTTGGAAACTTTCGGTGCATGTGATTTCCAGCTGTTCCAGTTGTCTCCAATTTGCGTATTTTTGTTGTTTCCAATAATTCGGCGCATGATTTTACTGATGAATCGATTCCTCCAGTTGATTTTTGCCTTCAAAACAGCGTGTGAATCGATTCCTAAAGGTGGGAATCGATTCCCAGCATGATGAATCGATTCCTAGCCTTCATGAATCGATTCCCAGCCTGATGAATCGATTCCTGGCCTTCATGAATCGATTCCTGCCCTTTTAATCCTCAATGAATCGATTCCTATAAGGGGGGAATCGATTCCCAGCCCTATGAATCGATTCCCAACAGCCTTGAATCGATTCCTGGCTTATGTTTCACATGGGAATCGATTCCTGTAAGGGTGAATCGATTCCTACCCTTTCCTAGAAATGTTTTCTTGCATTTTTGAGGCATTTTGGACAGTATAGCTCATGGTTCTTGATTGCTTTCATCCTTTGGCACTTTGATCATCTTTTTAGGTTCTTGAATCCATTTTCCATTTATATTCATTCATTCTTAAAATGGATCATCAATAATTCCAAATCTATTAATTTTTGCAAAATAAAAGTACCCGAGTAGAATACAGTGGAAAGAAAGCAAAAATCACAATAAATAAAGGAAATACAGTGCATAATGATTAAAATCCTAAGTAAACTAAATCTAATTTATTGTGTTATAAAACACTTATCAAAATACCCCAAACCAAAGCATTGCTTGTCCTCAAGCAATCACCATATTAACAAGATAAAATACAGAAAACACTAAGCTTAATAAACTAAGGAATCCAAAACAGAGAAAAAGATTTATTCAAATGCCAATATTAATTTTCTTATGTGAATCAATTTTCATTATCAAGACAGAGGATACTCTTCTCTCAATTTTCACTCAAAGTGTTTCATGGTTTGTGTATCACTCAGATCATCATAGTCAAAAAATATTACCATAAGCTTGTTAATAAACCAGAAACTCCACAGTTTAAATAGAAAATATGTCAAAGTCTAAAGGTCTTTCAAAGGTTGTAATGTGGCCTTGGGTTGTATTGTCAAGGTAGGAATTTCAAGAAAAATGGAATACAAAAGGGCTTTAATAGTCATGAATGATTCAAATCACCATTATAAATTTAACAGAGCAAATTTTTGAACTTTTATGGACTTTTTTTGAATTCATTCAATATCATCCTTTTGATTTTCTTTTTCTTTTTCTTGCTTTTCTTTGCATTCAATACCATATTTTTCTTAAGTCCTTTTTTATTTCTTTGCTCCACTAAATTTCCAACTTTTTCACCATTATAGAGAATATTAGTCAATGAAAGGTTTCAAAGAAAAATTTTCACTTTCAGGCTCAAAAGGGACAACTAGGGGTCAAATTATACAAAATTCTGAGGCTTAAGAATAAGACCTAATTGTGCCTTTATCATCCTAAGACATATAATCAAAAACCATTTTGAATCAGTTGAAAAACAAGTTCTAGAATATTAATGATTATGAGATTCACTCAATCAAGAAAATATGGGTTTTGAAAATTTGTTTGATAAATTACCCATTTTGGCTCAAGTCTAACCATGGAAAGTCTTTTTCAAAGAAAATTTTAATCACATAAGATTCATTTAGACATTGATTTGGCATTTAAACAATCAAATTTTGAAAATTTTACTCAAAATTTTGGGGTCCTTAGATACTTTAGCCTTGTGTTCAAAGTAAATTTGTCATGCAATCATGGTAAATTACAAGATTACAAACAAATCAAAGAAAACACACATGCATAATAAAATGACAATCACACAACGTAAACAAAACAGTTAAGTTTTCTTACCTACCACCCCAAACCAGAATTTGACATTGTCCTCAATGTTAAAATGGATGATAAAAGGATAAGAAAACTTACCTGTAATAACCCCAAACCAGCATCTGACATAGTTGGTTTTTTTTTATTATTATTAAAGACATGGGGTTACCTCCCCACAAGTGCTAAGTTTTAAGTCTTCAGCCAGACTTTTTACCGTTTGGATTTACTCATCAGGAGCATCAAACAAGTCCAAGTCACTTGCTTGTTGTATTGGTTGACCTGTGAAGTAATGCTTTACTCTCTGTCCATTTACTCTAAATGTACCAGATTTCTCGCTCCATAGTTCGACAGCTCCAAAGGGAAAGACTTTTGTCACTTTGAATGGTCCCGACCATCGGGATCTCAGTTTACCTGGAAAAAGCTTCAGTCTGGAATTAAACAGTAAAACCATATCACCTGGATTAAATGTTCTCCGTTGGATGTGACGATCATGCCATTGTTTGGTTTTTTCTTTATAAATTCTGGCATTTTCGTATGCATCTAGACGGAGTTCTTCAAGCTCATTTAATTCCAACAATCTTTGTTCACCTGCAGCCTTATGATCAAAGTTAAGAGTTTTAACAGCCCAAAAAGATTTATATTCTAGCTCAACAGGTAAATGACAGGGCTTCCCATATACTAGCTTAAAAGGTGTGGTTCCAATGGGAGTTTTGTATGCGGTTCGATACGCCCATAAGGAATCATCTAACTTAATAGACCAATCCTTACGTGATGTATTCACCACTTTTTGAAGAATATTTTTAATTTCCCGATTGGATACCTCAACTTGTCCACTAGTTTGTGGGTGATAAGGTGTAGCAACCTTATGCTTAACTCCATATTTCTTTAGAAGGGTCTGAAAAGTTTTTTCAATAAAATGAGACCCTCCATCACTTATAACACATTTTGGGACCCCAAACCTTGGAAATATTATTTTCTTGAAAAGTTTAATAACAGTCTTAGCATCAGAATGAGGTGAAGCAATGGCTTCTACCCATTTTGACACATAGTCAACTGCCACTAATATGAACTGATTTCCAAAAGAAGAGGGAAAGGGACCCATAAAATCAACACCCCATACATCAAACAATTCAACTTCTAAAATTGTATTCAATGGCATTTCTTGTCTCTTACCAATGTTACCTGTTCTCTGGCAAGCATCACAAGTTAGAACATACTTACGTACATCCTTAAAAATATTTGGCCAATAGAACCCAGCTTGCAATATTTTAGCAGCTGTCTTGGAGGTGCTCATGTGCCCTCCATAGGAAAGAGAATGGCAATGATCCAAGATAGCATGGACATCATCTTGTGAAACACATCTCCGAATCATACCATCTGCACATTGCTTGAAAAGGAGTGGTTCATCCCAATAATAATGCTTGACATCTGCATAAAACTTTTTCCTTTGCTGAAAGCTAAGATCAGGAGGTAAGATACCACATGCAAGAAAATTTACAAAATCAGCATACCAAGGAACACGTTGGATACTAAGGTTCAAGAGTTGTTCATTTGGAAAAGATTCACTGATGGGAATATTATCTGTTTCTTCTTTTTCATATGTCAACCTAGATAGGTGGTCAGCGACCAAGTTCTCGGTACCCTTCTTGTCCTTAATTTCCAAGTCAAATTCTTGCAATATTAGAATCCACCTAATTAATCTAGGCTTTGCTTCTTTTTTATTCAATAGATACTTAATGGCAGAGTGGTCAGTGTAAACAATAACATGTGAACCTACCAAATAAGACCTAAATTTATCAAAAGCAAAGACAATAGCTAACAGTTCTTTTTCAGTTGTGGCATAATTTACCTGAGCATCATCTAGCGTCCGGCTAGCATAATGAATTACATGGAGCTTTTTATCCTTTCTTTGCCCCAACACAGCTCCTACTGCGTAATCACTCGCATCGCACATCAGCTCAAATGGAAGTTTCCAATCAGGTGGTTGTACGATGGGGGCAGAGATTAGAGCTTGCTTAATCCTGCAAAAAGCTTCCATACAAGATGAATCAAAATTGAAAGGCACATCCTTACCCAGAAGAGTTGTAAGAGGCTTTGTGATGTTGGAGAAATCTTTAATGAACCTGCGATAAAACCCTGCATGTCCAAGAAAACTCCGAATACCTTTCACATTTGTGGGTGGAGGTAATTTTTCAATTACTTCCACTTTAGCCTTATCAACTTCTATACCTCTCTCAGACACCAGGTGTCCAAGAACTATGCCTTCTCTTACCATGAAATGACATTTTTCCCAATTTAGAACCAAATTGGTTTCTTCACAACGCTGCAAGACTTGGCACAAATTTGTTAAACAATTATCAAAATCCAAACCATGCACTGAAAAATCATCTATAAAGACTTCCATCACGTTTTCAATAAGAACAGAAAAATTGCTTGCATACACCTTTGAAAAGTCGCAGGTGCATTACATAAACCAAAAGGCATACGTCTGTAAGCATAAGTCCCATAAGGGCAAGTGAAGGTAGTCTTTTCTTGATCAGATGGATGAATGGGAATTTGATGAAAACCTGAATACCCATCCAAATAACAGAAATAAGAGTGTTTCGCAAGTCTTTCAAGCATCTGATCAATAAAAGGGAGGGGAAAATGATCTTTTTTCATGGCGCTATTTAACTTCCTATAATCAATGCACATGCGCCAACCAGAGACAATCCTAGTAGGAATCAAGTTATGTTTATCATTTTCAATCACAGTTATTCCCCCCTTTTTAGGCACCACATGGACAGGACTTACCCATTTACTACTATCAACAGGATATATCACTCCAGCATCAAGCAGTTTCAATATTTCCTTTTTAACCACTTCTTGCATTTTAGGGTTTAATCTCCTAAGTGGTTCTACTGTGGGCCTACTTTTATCTTCTACAGTAATCCTGTGCATACAAAGAGAAGGGCTAATCCCTTTGATATCATCCATTGTATAACCTATTACCTTTCTATACAACCTAAGTTGTTTCAAAAGTTTTTCAGTTTCAGATGGATTCAATTCAGCATTGATAATCACAGGATATGTGGAATTAGGACCAAGAAATTCATACCTTAATGAAGCTGGTAAAGGTTTTAATTCCACATTGGGGCTTACCACTTTGTCACACATGACCTCAGTATCATGTGGGGCCTCAGAGCAATTAGATGTTTCTGTCGGCTCAATCATGAAAATAGTTTCAAGTGGGTCATTAGGAAGGGTTGATTCCTTTACCACTTGTTCGACAAAATCCACAGTACAGCAAACATCATTATAAGGTTTTTCTAAAACATTTTTCAAGTTGAAATCAACCTTTTGGTCTCCAACAGTTAGAGACAACTTACCATTCTTGACATCAATCACAGCACCTGCAGTTGCTAAAAATGGTCTGCCTAAAATAATAGGAATCAAAGAATCTTCGTCCATTTCAAGCACAACAAAGTCAGCAGGTATAAAAAATTTTCCTATCTTAATAGGAACATCCTCTAAAATTCCTACAGGATATTTTACAGATCTATCAGCCAATTGTAAAGACATCCTAGTAGGTTTTAGTTCACCCAATCCTAACTTTTCAGCAACAGATAATGGCATTAAACTCACACTTGCTCCTAAATCACACAATGCTTTATCTATATTCATGTCACCAATCATGCAAGGAATAGAGAAACTACCTGGATCTTGGAGCTTGGGTGGAAGTTTCTTTTGAATTAGAGCACTGCACTCTTCAGTAAGTGCAACTGTACCATCTTCCTCCAGTCTTCTTTTGTTGGACAGAATGTCCTTCAAGAACTTTGCATATGTAGGCATTTGCTGCAAAACATCTGTAAAAGGAATATTAATATACAATTTCTTTAAAACATCAAGGAACTTACCAAATTGTTTGTCCAACTTTGCTTTGGCTAAGCGCTGAGGAAATGGAATGGGAGGCTGATATGGCTTAACTTCCTCCTTCTTTTCTTGTGGTTTCTCTTCTTCAATTACTTGATAAGATGAAGATTCATCGACTTTCTTTTCCTCCTTTGCTGTCTTGTCAACTGGCCCATCGTATTGAGTACCACTCCTAAGAGTGACAGCCATGGTTTGGTTAGACGGTCCAGCCTCTGGTTTTCCAGGAAATGTTCCTGGTGCTCTTTGAGAATAAGAGGCTTGTTGGGCAATTTGATTTTCCAGTATTTTGTTGTGAGTGGCAAGAGAGTCCACTTTTGAAGCCAAGTTTTTTATTGCATCAGAGAATTCATCATTTTGTTTAAGTTGAGTAGCTACAAATGTCTCCATCAAGGATTCTAGCTTTGATTTTTGTGGAATATAGGTTCCTTGTTGAGGTTTGTAGTTACTTTGGAATTGAGGTGGCCTATTTTGGAAGCCAGGTGGACCTTGTGGAGGTCTGTAGTTACCTTGATAGTTTCCACCATAGTTTCCAATAGCGTCCACCTGATGCATTTCTTGTTCTTGATTAGGGGTCATTGCTAAGTTACAGTTTGTAGCTCCATGTCCTGAAACACCACAAACTTCACAAACAATATTAGTAGCACCTGTTGACCCTATTTTATCAAGTTTTAATGTTAATGCTTCAACTTTGGTAGAAAGTAGGGAAAGAGCATCAACAGAGTACTTACCTGGTGTTTTAGAAGGTAATCCTCTTTCAGAGTTCCATTGGTGAGTGTTTTGAGCTATTTCCTCGATCAGGTTCTCAGCTTCATCAACATTTTTACTCATGAAGGCTCCTCCAGCTGCAGCATCTAAAGAGATCTTTTGTGTGGAAGTTAGTCCATTATAGAAAATATGGATTGTCAACCACCTTTCTATCCCATGGTGAGGACATTCTCTTAGCAACTCCCTGTATCTTTCCCAGGCTTCATACAAGGATTCATCATCTTTTTGTGAAAAATTGATGATTTGTTTTCTCAGAACATCAGTCTTGTTCCTTGGGTACCATTTATTGATAAAAGCACTGGACAATTGTTCCCAAGTTGTGATGGATCCTTCAGGAAGAGAGTATAACCACGCTCTTGCTTTATCTCTTAAGGAGAAAGGGAAAAGTCTTAAGCGAATGGCATCATTGGTGGCTCCGTTCATCTTCAGGGTGTCACAGTATTCAAGAAAGATTTAAAGGTGAAGATTTGGATCTTCAGAGGGTAAACCTCCGAATTGGTTCTGTTGAACCATTGAGAGTAGTGAAGGCTTCAATTCAAAATTGTTAGCCTCCACTGTGGGTCTAAGAATGCTAGATCCTCTCCCATTAGTGCTTGGAGCTGTAAAATCTCTTAAGGGTCTGTGTTGGTCTGCCATTTGTTTTTCTTTTTGTTCTTTTTGTTGTTTTTGTTGTTTTCTTAAAGCTCTAAGGGTACGTTCTATCTCAGGGTCAAATCCTAAGTTTAGATCGACACTACGGCTTCGTCGCATAAATAGAAAATAAATGACAAATAAAACAAACAATTACAAAAATAAAACAGATACACAGAATATAGAACAAAATACAAAATTACAAAGAAAATAAAAATAAAAATAAAAAATAACAATAAAAATATTAACAAGTATGATCTAATCGAATTTCAATATTGCCGATATTTGAGGGACAACAGTCCCCGGCAACGGCGCCAAAAACTTGACAGGGCCCGCAAGCGCACGGGTTATGTCGCGTAATATAAAAGATTATCGTTCTCCACAGGGACTGTGTTCAAAGTACCAGCATATTGAAATTTAATTATCCACACAATTAGTTTTTAAGGTTTTTATAAAATAAAGCACAAATTAAAGTTGCACAGAATACGAATAAAAATAAAATTTACTTGACACTTAAAAATCAGAGTTGAGAATATCTTGGGATTTCGGGGGATTAAGACTCTATTTTATGTTTAATGAATTTTAACTTTTCATAAATAAGAATCGATTTAAGTTTTCCAAGGCGAATTTTCCAAAAGCTAATTAATATGTTCCTCTCGGAATCCTATTAATGTACCTAACCTATGGAAAGCGCTGCTTAATCCTCAGAAAGGCCCATTATCGTTTTATGAAAATCCCTTTTATTTCCTCAAAAGAATTTTGATTACTTTCACGGTTTTACCGAGGTCACAAAAAAGCATTTCAAAAATCTTAGGTTTAGTTCAAAGCTTTCTGGTAAAAATAAATCTCTCGATTCTATTTATTACCTAAACTTACTAATATACCCGTAAGTATACAGTTTTATCATTTAGGTTCTTGTTAGGAATTACTAAAAGCATTAAGCATAATTGAACTAAATGGAAAACAGAAATTTATTTAATTCAAAGTCAAAATAACATTAAAATAAAATATTATCATACCCTCTTCATCCCAAGATAATTAATTTAGCTACTCATGAAATAATTCAAATTCATATAAATAATGGAAAAATAAAACATACAAGACATGGTAAAAAATAAAGACTTACGGGTTTCTCCAAAAGCTCAGAATAATTTACCACTGTATTTCCTTGTTGCAATATTCCTCCACCAATTACAAATTGGAACACTCAATTTCACAATCCTCACAACTCTTACACAAAATAAAAGAAAGAAAAAGAAAATAAAAAGAGAAAGAAAATAAAACAGAGAAAGAAAACGAAAGAGAAAGAAAGGAATGAAGCTGATGAAGAATGGGATTTGGATCTGGATGCCTTCTCTGCTTGGATTGCTTCTCCTTTTATAGGCGAAGGAAGGGAGGAAGCCAGCTAAGAAAACGCGTTGCAAGTTGGAAACTTTCGGTGCATGTGATTTCCAGCTGTTCCAGTTGTCTCCAATTTGCGTATTTTTGTTGTTTCCAATAATTCGGCGCATGATTTTACTGATGAATCGATTCCTCCAGTTGATTTTTGCCTTCAAAACAGCGTGTGAATCGATTCCTAAAGGTGGGAATCGATTCCCAGCATGATGAATCGATTCCTAGCCTTCATGAATCGATTCCCAGCCTGATGAATCGATTCCTGGCCTTCATGAATCGATTCCTGCCCTTTTAATCCTCAATGAATCGATTCCTATAAGGGGGGAATCGATTCCCAGCCCTATGAATCGATTCCCAACAGCCTTGAATCGATTCCTGGCTTATGTTTCACATGGGAATCGATTCCTGTAAGGGTGAATCGATTCCTACCCTTTCCTAGAAATGTTTTCTTGCATTTTTGAGGCATTTTGGACAGTATAGCTCATGGTTCTTGATTGCTTTCATCCTTTGGCACTTTGATCATCTTTTTGGGTTCTTGAATCCATTTTCCATTTATATTCATTCATTCTTAAAATGGATCATCAATAATTCCAAATCTATTAATTTTTGCAAAATAAAAGTACCCGAGTAGAATACAGTGGAAAGAAAGCAAAAATCACAATAAATAAAGGAAATACAGTGCATAATGATTAAAATCCTAAGTAAACTAAATCTAATTTATTGTGTTATAAAACACTTATCATTCGGGCTGAAGTAATATGCACCACCGGCTCTGCTTCAATCCACTTAGTGAAATAATCGACCCCTACAATGAGATATTTGATGCCCCCAGGAACAGTTGGGAAAGGGCCCAAAATATCCAATCCCCATTGGTAGAACGGCCATAGAACAGCGGATGTGAAGAGTTCTTCTGCCAGTGTGTGGTGAAGATTAGAAAATTTTTGGCAGGCATCGCATTTCTTGACAAAGTCAATGGAGTCCTACTTCATTGTGGGCCACCGATATCCTGCTCTAAGGATTTTTCTCATCAGACTTCTTCCTCCGACGTGGTGTCCACATTGTCCTTCGTGCACTTCTTCCATTACTCCATGTACCTCATTCTCTCTCAGAAAGATTAAGTAAGGTACTGAGAGTGCCCTTCTGTAGAGGTTACCATCTATCATAGTGAAGTATGGCAGTTCCCTCCTTATTCTCTTCTTTTCCTTCTCATCAGTAGGCAACTGTCCATCGGCCAAATAACGGATGTAGGGGGCCATCCATGTGTCACCATAAAGGGAATTGGTCATTATGGCGTTTAGAGAAGGGAAAAAAGGAATGTTGGGTGACGTCAGAGTGCTCTGGACCAACGTAGTGGTGCTACCTGGCCGTTTGGTGCTTGCCAATCTGGAGAGTATATCCGCTCTGGTATTCTCTTCACGTGGAACATGCTTGAATTTCATTTTTGAGAACTTCTCTCTCAACTCCTTGACACAATTTAAGTATAATGAGAGTTGAGGCTCACGAGCTTGATAATCTCCGAAGATCTGTGAAATCACGAGTCGTGAATCACTACAGAGCGTCACCTCAGAGGCTCCAATGTCAATCGCAGCTCGTAGTCCAGCCAAACAAGCTTCGTACTCAGCTTGGTTGTTGGAAGTTTTGAAATTAAAACGAAGGGAGATCTCCAAGTATACTCCATCATCACTTTCAAGAACTACACCTGCTCCAGAGCCCTTTTGATTCGATGAACCATCGACATAGATGGTCCAATGGACATGAGGTGTATCTGGATCTAACCTTGTCATTTCCACAATGAAATCGGCTAGGACCTGAGCTTTAATAGCGCCTCGAGGTTCATAGGATATATCAAACTCTGAGAGCTCAATGGACCACTTGATCATCCTACCAGTGAGGTCAGGTTTGATTAACACAGAGCGGAGTGGTAGATCTGTCCTTACCATGATGGGATGGGCATGGAAATAAGGACGTAACCGTCAAGAGGCCCAAACAACAGCGAGGGCGGCCTTTTCAATTTTTTGATACCGAATCTCAGCACCTTGTAATGTTTTGCTGGTGAAGTAGACCGGCCTCTGTCCATCAGGAGTTTCTTTTACTAAGGCTACGCCCAAAGCTTCATCTGAAATACCCAAGTATAGGATGAGCGTGTCCTCGGGGTCAGGCTTCATTAGAATAGGAGGTTTAGACAACACCTCCTTAAGCTCTTGAAATGCTTATTCTTGTTCCTGTCCCCACTCAAACTTCTTGGACTTCTTCAGCACTTTATACAGAGGAAGTGATCTGTGAGCCATCTTTGGCATAAACCGTGCTAAGGCTGCTACTTTGCCATTCAGGGATTGGACTTCCCTTAGATTTTTCAGGCTCTGCATATTGAGGATTGTTTGGCACTTCCCTAGGTTGGCCTCGATACCGCGTTGAGTTAACATGAAACCCAAAAACTTCCCAGGTGGGACAGCGAAACTGCATTTCAATGGGTTTAGCCTCATGTTAAATTCTCTCAAGCGGGTAAACACTTGGCGTAGGTCATCAATATGATCACCTCCAACCGGTGTCTTAGCTATGATGTCGTCGATGTACACTTCGACAAGCTTGGTGTGCATGCCCTCAAACACCTGGTTGATCATGCGCTGGTATGTGGCCCCAGTATTCTTCAGGCCGAAGGGCATAACAATGTAGCAAAAGACACCACGATCATTGATGAAAGCTGTCTTCTCCTGATCCTCCTCGCACATCGGAATTTCGTTGTAACCTGAGTATGCATCCATGAAGCTCAGGTACTGATAACCAGAGGAATCATCTACCATCCGATCTATATTAGGAAGAGGATAAGGATCCTTTGGACAGCAACAGTTGAGGTTCACATAGTCAATGCACATTCTCCATTTGCCATTGGCTTTCCGGACCATTACTACATTTGAAAGCCAAGAGGAATAATAGATTTCCTTGATAAATCCGGCCTTCAGTAAATCCTCAGTTTGTTGGCAAGCTGTTTTCTGTTTCTCTAGCCCCAATCTTCTCTTCTTTTGGGCAACCGGTCTCGTCTCTGGGTAGACGGATAATTTATGATAGCAGAAAGCAGGATCTATGCCAGGCATATCAGCTGCAGTCCATGCAAAGAGGTCTTTGAACTCCTATAGGAGCATCAACAGTCACTACTCCATTTCTATATCTAGCTTGTCATTAATATGGATGACCTTTTCTGGAGAATCTCCCAATACGATGTCCTTGGAACTTCCATCTGGTGTGGGCTTTGATGGGTTGGACGGATCAATATTCAAATCCGTCCTAGGGTCCAGGTCGACAAGGCTTACAGAACCAGCAGTTGTTCCAGAATCGTTGAGTTTCCTCTTTTTATTGGAGGCTTCCAACTTTGTCATATTTAGGCTCAGGTTGTAGCAGTACCTGGCCATCTCTTGGTCACCTCGGATGGACGAAACAACATTGTCCTGATCGATAAACTTGATAAGGAGGTGTGGAGTAGACATGACTGCCTCCATAGCATTCAAGGTGGGGCGGCCTATGATGCCGTTGAATAGTGACTCAACATCAATTACCAGCACTCGGGATTTAACCGTTCTGGCTCCTGGCTCACCTTCAAAGGAGATAAGGGTGTCAAGGTACCCCTTTGTTGGTTGCTTTGCACCATTAAAAGCTGTTAGTTCTTGTGTGTAAGGTTGTAAGTCTGAGTCATTAAAACTCATTCTTTTAAAGCAATTATAAAAAATAACATCACAGGAACTTCCCTGGTCAACAAGGATTCTTCGGACGTCCTTGTTGGCTATCACTGCAATGATGACTACAGCATCGTCTCCACCAGGAATGGTAGGACCAAAATCCTCATCAGAGAATGAAATTATTGGAGCTTCAACCCCTCCTCTGTAAGGACGATTGTCTTTAACTTTTCCTTGTACAGACAGAATCATTCTATGATGATTCTTACGGGCTGTAATTGAAGCCCCTCCCCCAGCGAACCCTCCAACGATCATATCAATGACTTCACGCCGGCCTTGACGCTGTTGCTGAGGCATGTCATCTCTGTGTGCTATATCATCAGTCATTGCACCTTTCTGTTTCTCTGCAGTAGAGAACTTTCTAACCGGATTACGGCTATTATCGTCCCCATCGTCTGGATCTCTTTCTCTCTTCTCATTCCGATCCACCCTGTCAAAAGATTTTTCTTTGAACAGGTATTGCTTTAGTTTGCCTTCTCTAATTAACGTTTCGACTGCGTTTTTTAGAGCTTGGCATTCACCAGTGGAATGACCTGTCTGTTCATGAAAACCACAATACTTACGGGGATTCCCTGGTCTCTTCACAGGGGCTGGCCTTCTAATGCCATAGATGTTGAAAGCTGGCCATCCAACCTCTCTCAAAATCTGAGATGGCCTGGCTGACAGTGGTGCATAATGGCTAAAGGAATTAATACGCCTTTCTCGAGGTCGAGGAGAGGAGTTATTAACTTTGGGATTGTTGAATGGCCTCTCCATGCGTTCTGACCTTATTTTCTCCTTATCTTTCTGCGGCTGTGAAGGTGGTGTTGGTGGCTTTTTCTTTGCGGACATAGCCTCTAGGTGCATCTCTATACCCATATACTTTGAGGTTTTTTTCCTGAACTCCTCAAATGTTGTTGGCGGGCTTTTTGCTAGTGAGAGAGCAAAGGCTGATCCTGGCTGCAATGCCTCGATAACGACATGTAGCTTAATGAACTCTATGAGGTCAGGAACCAGGGATGCTTCCTTGTAAAACCTCTTCAGGAAATCCTTTAAGGTTTCATTTTCACCCTGTTTAATTTGGGCCAAAGTATGAGATGTCCTGGGAACATCTCTAGAGATGACAAAATGAGTTTCAAAAATAGCTGCCATTTCAGCCCAGGAATCTATGGATCCAGAAGGTAAACCTTTGAACCAGCCGAGGGCCTCTTCTGACAATGTTCGCAGGAACATCCGACATATCACGTCTTCATCAGCCCCCAAGTACATGGCTTCAAATACGTAAGCATCAAGATACTTAGTAGGATCAGTTTCGCCATTATACTTTCCAATGGAAAGAGGCTGAGTGGTTTGCAGATGTTTGGGGATGTGGATACTCATAAGCCTCCTTGAAAAAGGAACTTTGAGCTTGTAAGTCACTGGGGGTACTGTAATTAGCTCCCTCTCCCCTCGAGCAGCTCCATCATCAGAATCGCGGGTCTGTTCTCTCCCCTCAAACGTGGGGATGTTTGAGTATTGGAGAGTTGTGGATTTTCCTCCATCGGTTGTATGGGGAGTGTCTCTTGTGCGAGATGACTCCTTGTCCTCACTCTGCCTTCTCTGTCTTCGCAATTCTACGAGTTCCTTCTAGAGTTGACTGATCAACTCATCACGAGGATTGGGGCTAGACACTGGTACCACCTTCTTTGAGCTGCCCCCATTAGAATCAAAGTTAAGCTTTCTGAAGGTGTTGGGGTTGGTTCTGCCTTCAGGTTGATTCTCACGAAATCATGTGCTTCGCCTTCCATTGATGATCACTTGTTCTTTCACAGGATATTGGAATAACTTTATTGGGTCCCACCGGGCGTGCCAATGAACTGTCTTGAACTAGGGTCAAGAGATCCGGTGTCAGGCCAGTCATAAATAGTGATATGATTACGTCTTTGAAGACCGGTTATATGAGTATCCGGTCTATGTATCCGATGTCTCTGTATGAAGAGAGCGGTCTGGGCGTCCTGGAGGTCCTTCACACCATCCTCACACGTTGATGTGGGCAAAAGGTGGTGTCACCTGCGAAGATTCTCCGATGCTCAAGTCAGTGATAATATTCCAAGTAAGGAATGTATTCAGAGAGTAATTGTGAGTTAAATAATAGTTGAAGAACCCTCTTTTCATTGATGAAGAGAGTTCATATACCTGATTGGCTTGATATTCGAGGATTCGTTAGTGGGGAACCACTAACCTCCAATAACATTGTAAATTATTATTTTATTGCGCACTTGCCAGCATGATTGGGTCAAGTGGCTATTTTATATTGAGCGTAGGGAGTGTAGGCTGGATTTAGGGGACAAGTTGATCATTCCTGTGAGCAGAATTTGGCTCGTAGTGTGGGGGGAATTATTGATCGGTCCTTGTAGCATTGCCTTTTGTCTTCTGTATGGTGACGTGTGTTTTATCCGGTGTCATGGTGTTATCCTGGACAACTGGTATAGGGAGAGCGCCTGATACGGAATTAGAGTCCGGATGTTTACCGATGACACTGGTTGCACGTTAGCGAACTGTCAAAGACGTTGAAATATGTCTTGTAGAACGGATACCGATATTGAGACCGGATCAGCTTCCTTCACACCACTTCTTCACACAAGAGCTCCATAGGGAAGCCCTACAACACAGGAGCTAAAAAGATATGCCACATGGAGAGTGAGTATACTTTCTCAATGATGAAAATCTACAATTGTGATAATATATACATGAATGCAATATAAGCATTCCTCCTCAAGGAAAATTCGATCATCACCAAATCAAACATTCATCAAATTCACTAAACACATATATCCATTTAAATTCATAAGAACACATCAACCATTAACCCATTTCCAGTTGGTATTAAAAGGGAGTTCCATCTACTCTTTACACAATCTCCTCTATAGGATATCACTCTATGCCATGCTCCTATGGCTAATGCACATGCTAGTGTTTAGGATGCATATGCGCGGATCTGATTTCATACCAAGGGTGATTGCAACCACCATAATCATTCATTCATATTCATGGGTTTCCCGCCTTGCAAGGGGTACTCCCTCCAGCAGCCTCGCAAGGTGTTTTCTCGTGATCGCAACCACGTTCAAGAATTCATAATGGTTTCCCGCCTCACAAGGGGTACTCCCGCCTCATGATCGCAACCATGGGCATTCAATCTCAATGGTCCCACAGGGCCTTTCATTTCAAATACCAGGTGATCGCAACCACCGGTCCAATAATCACAGGAACTCGTAAGCCCTTTTATATTTCCAACATCAAGTGATCGCAACCACTTATCAACATCATCATGATATGTATGCCATGCCATGTATGCAATGCTCATGCATGCCTCAACCTTATATGGGCTATCTCACCCTCTCATCTAGGGTACACTCATACTCAATAACACTATTACTTTCCCATAGTCAATATATCTGTATATATTCCAATCATAAAACTTCAAGAATCCATAGAATTACAGATTTTAAACATTCATCAAGCCATACATGGATTCCATGACATTTATCACATATTATACCGCTCATAGCCTCATTAAGGCTTCAATCCACAATTAATCATTTTAAGCACCAAGTTCAATTTCACATCACAAACATATGATATCACGTTCATTCAAGTAAACATGCCACATTACATCATCATATACATTATCATTATACATGTTCTCATACATTTAGAAAATACACCCCCTCTTCTACCTCAAGAGAAGTAGACTTTCGGGTTCGATGTTCCCGCCTCACAAGCGTTATCAAGTCCTACACCAATCGATCATAGGACCATATCAATTATTCATTCAAAGACTATTTCAATATACATATACATATCTATGTACACATGATTCTTATCATGTGGAAGCTATTCATGGATTTTTATTCATTTACCCATTTAGGCTTTCGGAATTCCTTCCCTTAAATCACCATTCATTATTATCAAAGTAACAACCTAATTAGTTAGGTTACCCCATTCACCAACCTTACATTAATCCCATTCCAAGTGGGTTTTCATTTATGTTCTCCAATCACCATCTTTAATCATCATTTAATGTCAATACCTCTTCATTTATAACACTTCTCTCTTCAATAAATGCTAAACCCTTCTACATTACATATTTCCCCCAAAATCATATGTTAGGGTTTCATTAAAGCTCAACTATTTCATAAATGCACTTCAATATTCCTCATTCTTCAACCCCATTTTCGTGCACCTCATTTATTGTTTATAAATGTTTATATTTATTTCACCCCACCTTAGGGTTTATGTATTTAATGGTTTCTTTCACTCCCCACATGCATTTAATACTCTCCCAAACCTTAGTAATCCATATTCTAGGGTTCAACCACCATTAAAATGAAAAAGAGCTTACCTCAATCAAGAAACAAAATGGGAACCAAGGGAGAGGATGGTGAACTCAAAAATGGAGGAGAGGAAAGGGAAGACTTCAAACACCCAATGCTCCTCCTTGCTCCAATGGTGAACGAAATAAGAGAGGGGGAGCACCAATTTGTTCAAGCTCTTGGGAAGGAAGAAGATGAAGAAGAGGAAGTAAAAGAAAGTAAGAAAGTGAGAAGAAGTGAGAGCAAAGAGTGTTTTTGCCTAAGGGGGAGGTGTGCCACGAGAAAATAAGAGTGAAAGAGGTGAGGTTTTATGTTTTATTTTTATTCCTATCACTAAACTCTTCCGTTTTTCATTAAACAGACTCTCAGTTCGGGCTCAATACATACTCTAAAAATTATTCTGAATACATATTTGGATTCCCAATAACATTATCTACAGCCCTGACCAACGGCATCTCAATCGGAGATACTTGGTCCGACACCCATATTTTATCCAGGTCAGTTTTCAGCTTATCCAGTCACAATAACTCACTAACAGTCTCCGAAAATCTTAATTAAATTATATCTAGCATTTTGGGATATTAATTAGTCCACATTTAATTATTCAATATTTATTTTCTTAATTTAACTTTCTATTTTAAAAATTCGGGGTGTTACAAAAGATATAACAAAAAGTGACCTAAAACCTTTAATATGACCTTTGGTGAAGTGATGCTACGACCCATTCGCCTAGGAAACCATATTATAACCAAGGAAAAGTCCCAAAATTTTTATGGTTTCACCTGGGTAAAAATTCCCTCGCTTGGATGACATTCCTGACAACACAACACCAACTTTTGTCAGAAACTCCATTTCTTGTTGTTTTCTACATATTTAAATATTCCAATCTCTAAAACACAATCCGTCCGTTCAAAATTATCATATGGATGTCTTGAACAACATATCAAAATTTTAGCTCAATCTAGCGATGAATGAAGCAAAAATCGAAAATTTAAGATTATTGGTTTTAAGATTAGACAAAAAAGAAGCACATTCTCCTTTTCCTTTTTTCGCCTTCAAAGGCCTCTCAAACCTACAAAACACATGAGAAAACAATTTATAAGTTCAAAATTATGGTAATGCTTCAATTAAACAAAATAAGGATTAAATTATTAATTAAACAGATAATTAAACATCAATTTAATGGCATATTTTACACTGAAAATAACGTAAAATTGACATTCATCAACGAACAATGCTCCTTACTTCAAATTATAGATTTCTTCTTGCAATTTGGAGATTCAAAAAATATCCCTTTGATAATACCTTTCTTTGAGATCATTACAATCCTCAAAAGTTGTTTCCATCCAAATTATGTTGTGTGCAATTAATTAACTGAGAGAATGGTGAATCCATGATAGAACCATGGTGTTGTGCCTATCCAAAGCCAACAACATTGATGCATCACCTCCCGACCCTAGCAATGAACAATCCACAAGTTGTATCTTATTTTTCTACCTCAATGCCATTTTCATGGTTCTTGACCACGCATGGTAATTATCTCCTATCAATGGAGCCAACGCAAGAAAAGCTCCATGGTTCTCATCAATGTGAAGAAATATGGGTTTGAAGGATCTTGCTTAATATTCGCCATTGGAATCAAATCAAAAAATTTAAGTCAAATGAGATAAGAAAAACAAGAATCTAAGAGCAAAGAAGATAAACAAGAGAACTTCATAAGAGAAATGAGAGTAAAGACACAAATTAAGAAAGAATAAGAAGGTCTTAGGAGAAGAAAGAAATGTAAAGATATAGAGTGCAACAACGACCGCATATCCCCTAGGTGATACCATGTGAAAAATCAAGCCATGAACCAAAAATCTTTCATAGAAAACTCATAATGAGAACCCGAGAGAATAGGGTGAACAACACACGAGGATGAGAAAATAATGATAAATTCTCGATAAATTTGAATAAGCCAAAAACCTAAAAACTTGAATATATACAAGCTAATTCCTAACTAATCATTAATAGAATACAACTATATAAATTACTATGGTACTTTTTTTTTGGTAAGCAAATTATTATGGTACTGAAAAATATGATTGTTAACCAGAAAATAAAACCAACGCAGAGAATAAAAAAAAACACAAACACTACAACCCATAAACCCCAACAACATGAGTTTTGTTTTTGGTGAAACAACACCATGAGTTTAAGACTTTGTGAGTAAGCTTGTGCCTTACAGGCCAGGGCATTTCAGTTTTTAAGCTAATAACTAAATACATTTTTCGAGTTTACTCTCATGGCCCAGTATATGTAGTTTTGTAGGCACATAATATAATGAGTTTGTTCATAGCCCAGGAAATTCAATTTTCTAGCACTTGGCATATTTAAGTTTTCCAAGACCCAACGCACTTGGACAAATACTCAATATATTGGACTCGGTGACAAATAATGGATTTAGCCTTGATCTGTGAGCCAAATGCACTGCAAAACTGAATGGTCTCTTGATGCAAAAAGATGAAGAAAGATCTCTCAACAATTTATCCTAATAATCTTTATGTAATATGAATATGATGACAATGCAAAACTGAATGAATGAACAAACTAAGTCAACACTACACACAAAATTGAATATGTAGACCACAGCACTAGGCATTCTTTTCTATCGCATAGAACTAGCACATATACACTTGAAACAGATTCGGATGAGCTTGACTTGGTCTAAACCAAAAGCCAAAAATCTTCATTCCCATTTGCTTCTAAGTTGATGATGGTGTTTGAAAGCATAGGTAAGTACTAAGCTTCCATCCAATCTTTTCAGCACAAAAGTCTCACCCAACATATAACATCCAAATTTCTTCCATCCATTAGTTCCTTCAAATTTTTCCACTTTCTTAACTCTAATTTGCTTCTCTTTCCCTCCAATCCACCCAACTCTTTCCTGCTCCCACCTCATTCTCTCAATTATAGCAGTGCTCAATCCCACACTATTCTTCTCTCCAACATTGTTCACACTATTAAACCACAGAAAACCATCACCAATATCCTTCTCATCAGTCACAGCTTCCCAACCTGCTATTACAACCACTTCCTTCTCAACAACAGCATCAACATTCACAATGTTTCCCATCTCATGCTCATGCTCACATGAAAAGATTTGTTCCCATTTCTGCTCCAGTGTCAGCTCATAGAACATTGATTTTCTCATTTCTTCTTTCAATGTTCTGTGAGTTCTTTCCTTGATAAACATGAAGGGGCTATACCATTTCCCCACAACAGCAGTTTCTGAACTCTTTTCTGCCAATGAGACTTTGAATTCGGGCATGGTGGCACGGAGGGCTTCATTGACACCTGATGCTTCTTCTAGACTAGTGTCACTTGATGTTGAAGCACTCGCTTTCCACCTTGTACTCAAAAACCTTGGAGGGTATCCGTTCAGAGCAACAGATTTAGCTGAAAAACCACTCCTGAAAGTAACTTTGCTTCTCCTAGGATATATCTCAAACTCTTGATGCGTGTCATTGATATCTATTGGATGTAGTGGTTCATCAGAGACATCATTGTAGAAACAGAAGGTGTGCAAATCTTTCTCCTTTGAGTTTATGTATGCTTTCCTGCAAAACCAAATGTAAACCACATCACTATAATCCTTAAACTTTTCAAGAAGATGAATGTCATAAAAAACATAACACATACAAAGAATTAAAAGTTTATTTTTCACTAGGCCTTCAACTGGGCCTTCCATAAATTTTGGTTCAATCCTATGGTGAAAACTATAACAAAGTAACGAAAATCCAGTTGTTTGATTTGAAGAAAACCTATTCTATGTCATTTCTTTTCAATTTTAATTGCAAGTATATTATATTATATTCTGTTTCCAACACTGTGTAACGGAAGATGTTTCCAGTATTTTTTATAAAAAAATTTGAAATCAGAAATCCAAAATGAAAAAGGAAAGAAAATCCTAAACATTTTCACAAACCAAACAACCCCCTAAGTTTTTTCCATGAAAAGTAAGGCTTACCCTCTTTTCTTCCCATTGAGATGTATAACATAGTATCTATTGGAAGACAGTGGCTGGTTAAGGACTGGAATGAAGGCAACATGGTGGTAATGAGTGGTTCTGTTCAGTGAAATCCCTGATCTATAGAACAGCTCAAGGTCCTTATTTTGAGGGAAAGGCAACTCCTTCACCTCATGGTACTCTCCCAACCCCAAACAAGAGGTTGCTTCCAAATCTTCATCTTGGATGACCAGGATACCAGAATTAGGGCCATCAGGTGGAGGCATTGAAAGAGCATCAGCAGACTTCCTATAGAGAGACAAAGGTCTAGTCACATACATTCTACAATGATTCTAATTTTGCTTCACTTCTCAATTCTCCACCACAACAGTACTTCTTTTCTTTCTAGCTAGTTCTTTGTCTAGGAATGGCTTGTGTAAGATGGACATGCACTTATTTATATGTGAAATAAAGTTATAGATTTGATATGGTCAACCGTGACCAATTTTACCGAACGTGTATAAAATGCTCACATTTGATTTGACCATAGTTAGTGAAGAGAAATTACTTTTTTTCTTTTCTGGCCAGTATAGTTAGTCATATGTGGGGATTGTGAATAAGTGGTCCCCATGTATTTGAAAGAGTCCATTTTGGTCAGCTTGGTTGGCTTTGGCATTGTCTACTTGGACAGTTTCAGCTGAAAACGACATGAGAGGGGAGATTTTGGGATTGGGGTAGATTGCTGCCATGTAAAGTTGAATAGATAAGACCCGGCATTTGAAGCAACCAAAAATTGTTGGGTATGTTATAGAACCCTTCGGATTAATCAAACCTTAGTCAATTTTCTTAATGATTAATGAATTGGATTTGGGATGTAAAGAAGTTTTATTCTAACCGTTAAAAGATTTTAATATGATAAAACCAAATTAACCAAGTAAATATGTTTTTACACTTTAGAAGTTGGTTAATTTTGGTTTTGTTCTTTCACGTTTTGTTTTTACTTGTTTTAATTTTCATCAATGTAAATGTTTAAAAGTTTGTTTGGTTTTTAATTGAGATTTTTTAATTGGGGTTAATTAAAAATTAATTTTTAATTTGTTAGTCAAATTTGAACAATCTTGAACAACATGTAGAATCATTATTAGTTATTAGATGGTTCTATTTCAACAACTGGTTACTAAATGAACGTCAGAAATAACCTATGTAGTTAAATCATTTTTGTTAGCTGTTGATTTGTTTAATATTTTTCTATGTCATCAATCAATATGTTTTATAATTATTCTAAGTATCATATTTAGAAGTTTTAATTTTTTTATCACAAGCTTCAATGCTTTATGTCAATGTCACACACAAAGGGTGGTGAGACAACATTTTGACTTAAAAGAGAAAATAAGTTGAGAGAAAATTTTAAATTTTTTCTTTCATATAAGTTAACTTTCATCTTATTTTCTCTTTATTTTTTCTTTCCAAACAAAAGAAAACCCTTTGTTTTCCATATGTTCCTTTCTCTGTATTTTTTCTTCTCATTTTCTTTCCATCCAAACATACCCTTACCCTATGTTTGGATTAGAGAGAAATAAAAGGAAAGAAAGTGAGAGAAACGTAGAACTTTGAAATTTGAATTAAAGGGGAAAAGGAAGGAAAGAAAATTTTGAAATTTTTATTTCTAAAAGTCAACTTTGCCTTCCATTTTTCCCTTAACTAAACAAATGAAAATTCATTGTTATCTGTGTTTTTTCTTATGTCCATTTTTTCTCTCATTTTCTCTCTGCCTAAACAAAGGGTTAATTTAGCAATGATAGAGATGTGCAAAGTTGTAGTCGTGCAATGAAGGATGGTAGGCTGGTAATTAGGCACCATCATTGATGGTTTAGCAAAAAGCATGAACAAACAACTTCGCAACACTAATAAAGGTAAGGCTTAGTTATTGGGCTTATTGCTCAAGATTATGAGCGAGTAAACTAGAATTATGGTCCCCCGCCCAAATAAGATCTTACAATTTAGTCCCCAAACCAAACAATTAGGTAAAAAAGTTTTCAATACAAGCAACCATCATTTACATTAGTTCAAACCGTTAACTCCCCCTAACGATGTTAACATTTTCATATGTGTCACGTTAAGTGACATGGGGATGTAGACTAGCATAAAATAAACGGCCAGAAATTCTAAATATCTTGGAGAACTTACTCAACAACTAATATATATGTTGCATATTCATTGACTTATACCACTCTTTCCTTGAATTTGTATGTTACTTATATTTCTACAATTTAAGCAGTTCAAGAGTAGTGCCCCGAATCCAAACAATTAACAAATAATCTACAAAAATCCTCAACCATGGAAAGACATGATAAAAAGGGTTCCTAATAATGAAGCCAACATCCACCACAAACTCCTTGATCAAATTATTTTCCTTTTTCTCAACTATCAATCTATTACTACTACCTCATCATCAATCATCAACTAATTTCTAACAAAAATATGACATTAACTTGCTCTTAAATCTAGCAAAATGGATAAAAATATCATTTTTAAACCCCAAATAGGAGAACAAAAGAGAAAAGTTCATATCAGCATTTGATTTGACAAATATGTGAAAAAAATCGATCTTTCAAAGAAGAAATTGAAAAGGGGGACTAGGGTCCTCTCAAGTTTAAAAACAAAACATAGTAATTGAACAATTTATGTCTTTGTCACTATTTAATTGGATTGACTTGAATTTTCTCAATGTTGGTGAGGGTTTCATGAAAGGGGAGACGCAATCCCTAAACAAACAATCGAACCATTATTACATCCATTGTCAACCACAGAGGGATTCGTGAAGGCATGAAAATAAGCAACAAATACTATAGGTGATGATGGTCATGATTGGGGTTTTGATTAGGGATTGTTGTAGGTTATGGTTGACAAAGAAGAAGAAGAAACCCAATGACAAAGTTGAGCATATGATTCTTCATAATGACAACTGGAGCTTGTGTGGTCATGGATGAATGACAATAGTTAATTAGGGTGCTTAGCAGAAGCTTGGAGAGGACGATGACTCACAATGAAGGGCTTCTGGTTCGTAAGGAGAAAGAGAGAGAACAGAGCAAAAAGAGAATGTCACATCTATTTTAGGTAAAGAGGAAAAAATGAATAAAATGAATGAGGTTTGGTTTTGGTCTTTGAATGGTTTTATTAGGTTAGGGGTTGAGATATTGATTTTGATTGTGATCGGGAAAGAGAGAAGAGTTATTGTAGTGAAGGTGATAGGCTATTATTTATTCCACATGGAAGCCCCTCTTATCACTTAATGTGACACGTATGCAAATATTAACAGAATCAGAGAGAGTTAACGATTTGGACTAAAGTGAAAGACAATTGCTTGGGTGGGGAATTTTTTTCCTATTTCTTAGGCTTGTGGACTAAATTGTAATATCTTATTTGGGTAGGAGACCAAAATGCTAGTTTACTCGTTGAAGGGCATTAAGAGAACAATGTAGAATAAGATGTAGATAGAAAATCACAGGTAGTAAGTGTGTTAGCATATTGGATCGATTTTAAGAGAATGAAATTGCAATATCTTATTTAGGTGGGAGACCAAAATGCTAGTTTACTCATTGAAGGGCATTAAGAGAATAATGTAGAAGATGTAGAGAGAGAATCACGGGTAGTAATTGCATTAGCATATTAGATCGATTTTAATGGGGGGAAATCATCTCATCTAATCTTAAAATTATATTGCGATTTAGATTGTATGGGTTGGAATGATTTTTTGTTTTAATCCAATGAAATGAGGGTTGAATTGTATTAGATTATTTACTTCTTATATTTTTATTTGTTATTTTTATAGGAAAATAATAAATAAATTTTATGTTATTAATAATATTTAATCTTTATACAAAATAGAACGCTTAAATAGTAAAGAAAGATGTGAGCTGACATAAAATTAAGGTTAAATTGATAGATAAACTAACAAACTTGCAAGAAAATTAAAATATTAAAGCATATATCTCATAAAAATATTAATTATATATAATTTTAAAAATAAAATAAATATGTAATGTAATTTTATAAATATATAGTTTATAAATATCACACGAAAGAAATGTGCATTATAAAAATAGAGAAATTGAACAAGCGCAAGAGCATATGAGACTAAATATTGATTACTCCAAGAAACAAATTCATGAAAAGTATTTGTACAAGTTGCACATTAATGAGTGACGGGAAAATTAGTTAGGAGTCGGCTAATCTAACTACTTACAAAACTAACTAACAAGTGAACACGCTAACTAACTAAATAACTAAGAATTGAGTTAATTTCCCTAATCAGTATCACTATAACCTTGCAACTATAGAGATGAGGAGGAAGCAAAGAGTCCTAACCCTGGTGAATTATTCAAGTATGAAACTATTCTTAGGGATGTATCATGATGCCTGATTTGAAGATTAAGAAATCGACTCAATTGGTGCAATAATGATATTTGGTCTTATGTGTGTCAAATAAAGAAGTCTCCCAATGAGCTTCTGAAAACCTATAATGTCTTCAAAGATGCCACCTGAATTAGTGGTGAAAGGGATGGCAGGATCCATAAGAGTGCTTGCAGGCTTGCAACCAAGTATGCATGCATCACTTAGGAGATCAAAATAGTACTTTCTTTGACAAATAGAGATCCATTTCTATGTTCTAGCCACTTCAAGCCCCAAGGAATACTTCAAGGGGCCCAGATCATTGATAATTGTTGCTACCCAATTTTTTCTGAGCCCATTTGAAAAAAATCAATCTGACGTAGGACTTAGTTTTTAAGAACCCCCTCAGTTCGTTGATTGCCTCTTTGGCGTCAATAAGGTTGTGGCTCCTCTTCCTTATCCTCCTTCCTTCGCCGCCATTAAGTTTCACGATCATGTTCCTAATCGTGATCCAAATGTTAACCCGATCAAGATTCATAGACAGTTACAACATGTTTACATGATTCTAGCTCAGGGAACATTCTACCACACGTCGATAATCCATCCTCCGGTGACGCGAGTTACACAAGGATATTACGTTATGCAAAGAATAGGTTCTGAGGGTTATTGTGAGCAACCGATTTATGGAGGCGTAGTTGTACCAAAAATGGTGTTTTCATCTACAAAGCCTGTGAATTTGGCACTAGTTCAGTCAGTTAAAGATTCGGCTTATGCGGAGGGATAAGGCATCGTTTGACCAGTTGGGGTTCAATGTGACAGGATGTTAAAGTGGTTAACAAAGTATCACAAGGCTCTATTCAAGATTTGAGTGACAACCATGGTTCCTATTTGATCTATGTCAACATTAACAAATTCACTAGTAATTGAATCAAAAATAGTTACAGAAGATCAAGTTCAAGTTCAACAGGTTAAGCTACTACTATCAATTATTGATGATTATGGTGGTGTTATTATGGAGCTGGATCAGCCAATGGATTTTACAACATGTATCCCCATCCTTAAAGCCTCAATTTCTCATTGGAAGCAGCTGGGCAAGAAGGGAGTTTGGATAAAATTACCTATTCATTTAATCAGTCTTGTTGAATCTTTAGTTAAAGAGGGCTTTTGGTATCATCATACAAAACTAGCATATTTAATGCTTGTATATTGTATTCAAGAAAGTCCAAGTACTATTCTTGCAAATGCCATGCACAGGGTTGACATTGGTTTATTTGTCATGAATGCAAAATAAGAGGTCCTAGTTGTTCAAGAAAATAGTGAGAAATTTCAGGGAACTGGAGTCTTGGCATGGAATTATCGTATTTTGGCCTCAGGGAGTAGGAATAGGAATATACTCCAGCATGACACAAATGTCTCAAGTTCAAATGCTAGCCAGATCTTTACTCTTTATTGCAGCCTACAATGGCTGGAGGGCTTTGAGAGGATTCATAATGCCACCATCTATGAGTCTATATTCTTTGGCTTCTTTTGCATTCATGAAAAAGTCATGGTCTATGTCCTGGTTGATCTTTTCCTTATGATGCAGCAAGTGGTTGATGAATCATTGTCTTTGAATTTGGCAAGCTGCATTTTTTTCCTCTGGTCCCTGCACTAAATAGAAAAGCACTCATGCTAGCTGCTAGTCCAACATAAATAGTAGGTTAAATATGCATGTGAGGATCGACAACATCAAAGGAACTTGCTTCTGGTGTTTCCTCAATGTCTCATTTGTGAAGTTTCCAAACTGTATTCATTTTGTATTCTTTTGATCAAATTCATTTGCAACTTGGAGTTTCAAGCTAATAATTATTAGCTTTAGGGGGGGTGTTAGGAATGCAGGATTAGCTAGGTAGAAATTTGCTATCTTAGTTCCCTTTCTATAAATACTTTGTATTCACATTTGTAAATCATCTTTCAATATTCTCTAATATAATGAGTGACAACTCTTATGTTTCTCTTTTCTTTTAGGAGTCTTATGACAAGTGGGGAAAATTCTTTAAGAATCTCAAGTCTCGTAGTAAGAATTTGGTTAAAACCTTGTAAAAATTATTTCAAATGTTGAAATTGTTAAAATCTAGCAACAGAAAGTAGTAATAGCATTGGAAGTAAATTTAAAGTTTAAACTTGGTCAATTTATTTTAAATGTTCAAAAGCTTAAATATTGTTATTGTTTTGTTCAAAGGGGCTTAGAGAATAAAATATATCTTTAAGCAAGTTGTTACCTATTTGTTATGGCAAAATTGGTTCTGGTAAGTGTGCTATAAAATAGCTTTGGGGTGCAGGTTGAGTAGCGTGAGTTTCCTCTCTTCCTCTCTTAGTACATTTACATTGATACAAAAAATTTTAAGAGTTATTTTATTGCCTTTGTTCCACGTATCAAAGTGGTTGATAATAAAGTTTGGTTTCGGTGTAGATACAAGTAGATTATTCATATTATTGAATAAATTTTATTATTCAGACACTTGTTAACAAGTACATATTTAAAGTTTTATTTAATTTGTTTATCTAATTAGATACAAAATAAGTCTTTTTATTCCACTATATATGTTATAAATATGTTATTTTTCACTTTAATCATTGTATGCATTATTGGAATTTGATTGGTTCTTGAATTTGTAAAAGGGAGGAAAACCATGCTTCTTGTAACAAATTTCAACTATGTGTCCATTTCTGCCACATAATATGTAGTTCTTGTTTCTCTAATTCACTAAGGAATTTAAGTTGGAATTGAAATTTGACCCTCTTTCTCTACCATAAGGTCTTTTACCTTCTAACATGTTAATCAAAATTTGTTTCCTCGTTATCAAAACATCATGGTTTTTCATGTTGTAATACCATGGAAAATACTTTGTTCATGGTTGGTAGTGGACCCATGAGAAGGTTTTGTGACTTCAAACAACATAATTCTCATTTGATCCCATAAGAAATCGAATCAAATTATTTCAATACAATCATGCATTATTAATAGCACCACATCCACATTTCATAGTGCATATGCATTGAGAAAATAACTTATAATTCTCAAGTTCTTTCTACAATTTCAAATTTATGAAGTAACTAATTGCTGACATGTTACCTTGTTTAAAATTGTAAATCTCTTGATAACGCTTAAGGATGAGAATAGTACAGGTAGTCCGTCAAGGGCCCATGGTCTAACCTATTTAAGACGTAGTTTGGCCTATCCTATTTAGTATAAAGATTAAGTCAAGACTTTTCAAAAAGCATATTTAATTAAATAGGCCATGTTTAGACTTTTGAAAAATCCTTTTTAACTTGTTAGATCAACCTTCTTAAAATAATGTATATAATTTTATAAAGAAATATAATTTGTAATATATTATAATTTATAATTTCATATGTATTTCTATGAATAATAGTTAATAAAATTAAATTTTGTTAAAACCATATTTAATATGAAAAATTGATAATTAAATGTATATTATACTTAAGTTGTTTGGCTTTAAGAAATAAATTGATTTGTTTAAGATAGATTCATTAATCTATTTAATATAAGTTTATTTGTATTTTCATTAACAATAACTTAAATAACTTTTTTATATAGGTTATCAGACTAAACCAGATTTTTAAAGAAGTTAGGTCAGACCTCAAACTTAAATAACAGGCCAAGTCATGCCCTATAAATCCTAACTCGAGTTAGCCTATTCCCATTCCCATTAGCTCTCAAATTCTTATTAAATCACACTAAGCAAAACGCTTCTTTAATTCAATTCACACATCCGTAACATTTTCAACGTATATGATATTTTGTCCAATCGATGAGCTAACAAAACTCACGATCTATCCATGCACCAGGTTGTTACATCTTTCCTAAGCTTTATAGCTTCGATCGAATGAATCTGACATCGGAAGGGTTTCATTCACAAACTTGTACTTATTCTTAAAATTGATGCTCACTTCATATATCACACCAAAGCATGGTAGTTTTGTCCTTTGAGAATCAAATTCATGTCGAGGAGTGTTTTTATTCGGATGGACATAAAATGGAGAGGCTTGATCTAGAGTCGGATCTTGAACAACACCAGATCCATTGGAAGCGTCAGGGTTCCCTTGATTGTTGTGTCTCACCATGAATGGATTGATCTTAATGACAGAGCCTTTGTTCATGCTCTAATACCATCACACGAAAGAAATGTGGAGCGTCAAATAAAGAAGTTAAACAAAGACAAGAACATATGAGAGAATTATTTTTTGAATATTGATTACTCCAAGAAAGAAATACATATAAAGCATTTATATAAGCTGCACACTAATAAATGGCGGGAAAATTAGTTAGGAGCGAGTTAATCTAACTACTTACAAAACTAACTAACAAGTTAATACACTAACTAATTGCTTTAATGAGTTGGGTTAGTTTCTAAATTCATCAAAATATGAGTGATTAGTTCTATTGAGATTTAATTTGATTAGTTTTGAAACATGAGTTCAAAATCTAATCTAATCCATAAAAAATTAGGTTTCTATAGTTTTTGATTAATTTGATTCTCAATTTTACCCATTTGATTTTATGATTTGCATTGGATTGAAATAGTGAAGGAATATTCTTAGTAAGTAGTTATTATGACACAAGTTTCTTTTTCTTATTTAGTTTTAAAAAATTTAATTTAAAAACTATGATGATACGTAATGACCATAACAAATATTCAGTAGTTAAAATGGACTTGGTGTCTCTTTGTTTATAAATTAAGATTCCCGTTTTGTGTTAACTTCCTTTGAAAGATTCACATTTAGAGGCGTATAGTTTTATATGAAAGGCTATATACAATAAGTTTATTGAAATAAGTTTAAAATAACATATTTTGATAAAAGAATATGTTGAGAAATTAATTAAAATAAGTTAAAAATAATTTATAAGAATTATAAGTTATTTTTATAGGCTCCTGTAATTTTTTTTATAAACAACTTATTTTTTGAATAAGTTTTCACATTTTAACCATCTTTATAATCAAGATGGTGAAAAAGTTAAATTCTCAAAAATATACAAAGGATTTAACACTTCAATTATATATCTATCTATTATAAAAATAATAATAAAAGAAGAGAAGTAAAATTAACATGTTGGTAGTTTATTTGATTTCTCAACCACATGTGTGGCGGTTTAACTTTTATTGTTGAGAATGAAACATTTCGTGATTACTAGAGAATTATATTATAGGAACTCAGATTCATAGAGGATTAATCAACAAAAAAATAAAAAATATATTAAAGTATGAATAATCTCATCCCTAAAAAAATATGGGAAGTCATTTGTTAACTTTATTGAAGCTTGAATTTTTAGCACATGTTTGATGCTTATATGGGTAATAGTAATGAAATTTCTCAATATCATGCTAAAAATAACTTAGATTTTAGAAGAAGATATCATTCCTTTGATGAGAAATAAATAGGAATATAAAAAATTTGAATTTTTCATTTTTATTTAAATTGTAAAAACTATTCTTAGAAATATTAAAATCGAAACAAGTATTTTTCTTAAATCAACTAAAAATAGCATTGCTAACCATATTATTCTTCGAGCATATCATTCCTAAAAATATAAATAACCTAACGTGAGAATGATTGTCTCAAATAAGTAAATCTGATTTGACCTATTATATGCTTGTGCTTGTTATTATATTTGGAACTATGGTCGCTCGTTGATAGAATTTTTTGTTTGATCGCATTTCTTTTGTTTGGTTGAAGAATACCAATTGAAATTCTCTTGCTCGTTATCTTACTTGGACAACTAAAAGTTCATCCTTGTAGATAATCAGGTTTTAATGTTACCCTATTAAAGTTCAGCTCCTTTCTAATTTTTATGGATTTGAATTTTAAAAAAATTATTACAAAATTTAGTCTTAACTATGTAAACTGGCTTGTTATCACGTTTCTGAATTACAATGGAACGTGGTTTACGAATAACACGAGTCTTTTTGGAAAATTGCTTATAGCTTTGAAAAATCAACTTTACCTTGGGTAAAATTGATTGTAAGTGAAGTAATAAATTTTAACATTTTCAGGTACTAAAATTGGCTGTGCTCCCGTGACACAAATTTTTTTAGGAATATGCCTATATCTATATTTCACAAGTGGCCACTTTATTATTCACTAAAAATCGATGCTTATATTTTTATTTTTATTTTGAGAATTTCATTTTTATATATAAATCAATTCTTTCAACATTAATTAATTTTTTTAAAAAAAACTATTAATGTAAATCCTTCTAATTAACAGTATCAAAATTTTAGATGCACAAAAAATTGAACAGTTTGGATTTTACTCCCTCCCTTTTATATTACATGCTCCTGAAACAAAAAAAAAATAAGTATTTTATTTTTTGGTTAAATATGTTTTTCGTCTCAATAAAATTAGAAATTTTCAATTTTCACCCTAAAAGATTTTTGCAATAACTTTTGTCTCTATTAAATTATAATTTTTCAAAAACGGTCTATTATTAGAGAGTCACTATTGACAAATATTTTGTTTGACAAGTCTTTACATAATTTATTGAGATTGATATAAGAAGTTTTTGAGACAAAAATATTTAACCTCATGTGATATTTTGATTAGGGAAATCATATGTTTATGTTTGTATATTATCATATTTTCCTATTTTTCTTAATAATTTTTAAATTAGATGCTGGAAAATGATAATTACACAACACATCAGACAACAATATGAAAACCTACGAAAAAAATTACAAGTAAAAGGGAAAATGAGGGACTAATATAAAATAAATAAATCACTAAAGAAGTAATTCTAAATACTTTATATTAATGAGAAATGAAAAACATAACAAAAATATTAGAGAGATGAAAAACATAACAAAATTTCTATAGAAAAAAATTAAATTTTAGTAAATTTTATAGGGGTGAAAACATATTTAACTCTTCATTTTATAAGTGTCAATAAAAAAATATTAGGAGCATTTATTATATTTTTTATATTTTACTCTTAAGCATTTAATGTTTTTATATTTCTGTAATTAATATATAATAATAGAGTTTAATTTTAAATTTGGAGGAATTTAAAAAGATAAAATTGTCTTTTACACAATTAAAATAATAATTAATATCATAAAAGTATATGCCCTTACAAAGAGAAATTTATAATTTATTAATGAATGGAGTATTAATTTTCGTAATTTTGTTATTTTTTCGTTTTTTTATGTAGGTGTACCTAGGTATCCATTGTTATTATTAATCTTTTTATTAACTTGTAAACATCTCAGTAGAAAAAACGATAAGGAGGGATTCCCATTCCTTCCGCTTAAACACAACCCTTGGTGTGTTATACTCTAATTTGACAGAAGTAGACGTCGTTAAATTGAAAAATATAGAAACTGTGCACTATAAAGTGTCGGGAGCTAGAAAAATACGCTCTAGAATTTGTACATTTATTACGTAATTAAGGTGAGCTCAAAGAAGAAACATTTTGTGAAGAAAATTGGCAATTAACTGTGTCCTCATAAAGGTGCCAATTGCATAAGAAAATATTAGTAAAGTTGACAAGTTGTAGCTGAGAAATGGAAGAGTCAAAAGAGAATCCCCCTCACATCTCAGTTTCCTGGCCCTTTCTTTCAATAATTCAGATCACCAACGTTTAAAGCAAAGTCGTTGGTTGCCACAGTACTGGGGGGTCTCACTTGTGGCGGGTTAAACAAATAAATGCAACTGATGATATCAATGTGTCATATATTCATAGGTGATAGCAACCACTCAAGTGTCAAATTTGGCAACCACTTTTGTAGTATAGCTTGCAATCATATGTCTTACCCAATTTCATACTTTTCTTCTACATTGGAAAATTTTGTAATTCCGGCTTGGTTTTTGGCTCATTGTTTTACTGCTAAAGGACAATTATGATTGAGAGGCACTTTCTTTCCTTCTTCCTTAACGTTTGATAGTAAGAAACATATGGCAATTGGCAAGGCACTTTCCAGGAAGTATGAAGTTCTCTCTATTAAGCATTTACTGAAGAAAAACAAAAACATTAGTACACAAGATAATGGCTAATGACCAAACTACAGAGAATTAAAACCACAGACTATGACTACCCTAACGAAACTACCCAGTACCACCCAGAAAGATGGCTTTTTTTCTTCTTTTCGCATTGTGTATTTGATACTCTACTATTACTACTGTATTAGGTTTTGAACATAAGGTCTTCATCTCTTTTCCTAGTGCTTCCCCAGTTTGAGTTATATCTGAAAATCCATCTCCAACCCTTCACGCTTTTCCTTCCCCTTTTGATTCCTCTGTCATTCACAGTGATCCTACATGACCCTCCACCGGCTAAGACTCCATCCCCTACCAAACCACCATAAGATCCTCCACCATCATGTGCCATGAAATTCCCACCACCCCTTATACTTCCAAAGGCAGAGAGGGTATCACCGAGGCTATTACCACCCATCTTTGCAGCAGAAAACTCTGACTTTGATTCTGATGAATAATCAAGCTTCAAATCGATGAAGCTAGACTCATCCATGCCTTTGAAATCACTCTCTCTGAGTGAAAACACACGCCTGTTTACACCATAGAACCCTCCATCACCATCCATTAGGCCACCCTTCTTGACACCCTTGAGATCATTACCATTCTCAGACTCATAAAGGAAATCTCTCCTCTCCCCATCAAAACCACTCCTCCTTGGCTCAGCTTCACTGTATCCACTTCTTCTTCCAGATTCTAACATCAAACCACCATTCACACCAGAACTCCTAGCAGCGGAAATTGAGCTTCTAGCACCTGATAACACTGAATCACCACCATCCTCAGATCCAAACACGGCACCACCCCTGAAGCTACAAAGAGACCTGGACCTAGAAACACCCCCTTGATCCAACATCCACATCTCACTCCTCTCATCAAACCCACCAACACTTCTTCCACACTCCTTCTCCTTCTTCTTCCTAAACAACTTGCCTATTCTCCAAAACCCATGATGATGATTATGATGATGATGGTGGTGGTGGTGGTGGTGATGCCTTTTGATCTCAACACAGTTGCTGCTGCTTCTCCTCAGCCCCATGACCTCCTCCTCCTTGTTGTTATTGTTTTCTTGCAACTTTGCCTTGGAATTCAAATGCTGAAGAACCGGGGTCTCATTGTTCTTCTCATTCTCAATGAGAAATGAGACCCTGCCAACACTCCCTACCTCAACAGTGCATGAATTGCGGTGAGAAGAGACCATCTCATCAGAGCAAGAACAGGATGAAAGCCTTTGCTCCCCACAATCAGAACACACAAGCTTGACCAAACGGTCCTTAAGACAATAAGCACAGATACCAACAGAAGAAGAAGAAGGGTGCTTCTTACATGGAAGTTCAGAGGTAGAGTAGTAGCAATCCATGTCACTGGTGTAAGCCTCCACACCTTTGTTTCTCTCCTTCATGCTTCTTCAATGTTGTGGAGAAGAGCTTCAAAAGCAAAACGGGCTAGTAGTAAATTTTGAGTTCTGTGAATGAGAGAAAGAACCAAAATACTTGGCTTGTAGAAGCAGCTTCCTCTATGACCCCTATGAGTGAAAAGTAGAGAATTTTGAATATGAATGAATAAAGGGGTAACTGGTAGAGTGAGAGAAAGGATGCACAGAGGCGTTTGCTTTACGTTTTCTTTGCAGAAAAAACAGTGATAGGAAGGAAGAGAAAAAGGGATGATGCAAGAAAAAATAAAAGAGATTAAAGAAATAAAGCACTAGCTCCTGCAGGCATTATTATGTAGGGAAGAGATTGAAACAGCAAAATTGAGTGAACAAGTGAACAAACTCTTTTTTCTTTTCCTTTTTTCAAATGACTTGCATGCATATATGTTGTTGGTTGCTAAACAATTAAACATGTGTGCCCATCATCAAATACTGTATCCCCATTCCCCTAATTGTATCAAAGTTGACAACTTTGAAGTGCCACTTCAAAAACTGACCCCTTCCCTCACCAAATTTTCCTCATTTTTTTAAAGAAAAAGTGGCGTAGAATCATATCATATGTTCTTGAATACTCATCAATCTTTCATATGAACTGTCAACAACATTTTCCCAAGGATTTTCTATCTTGCCTTGACTTTTGCATGCTCATTTGGCATTGAACCTTGACAAAAATCCTAGTCCCCCCCAATACCCACTTTGCATGTGTCCCCTTGGTCTTGGATTAGTGGGTTGAGAAAGCAACCCTTCATAGTAACATGAGTGTGGCACGCATATTCATTTGCCCATTCTCTTTTTTGCTCCCTACCATCATTCGATCTAGCCAAACCATAGTCTCTCTCTCATATTACCGTGTCCTTTTTTCCTCGTGGATCATAACCACGTGTCCCCACCCATAGATCTACCTTGTGGGTCTCTCTCACTTTAAACAACATCACTGGTTCTACTAGGTAGTCGTATACCACCCTCTGAGGTTTTCTTCCCTCAATTTGAATCGGACCATTATAACTTTCCCTCTTAAATTTAGCATTAAATTCTCATAAATTGGTGAAGCATCACAGGCTCACACAAGATTTGGCATTAAATTCTCATGATCTTCATTCTATCCTTTAACATTTTAAGGTTAATTTTTTTAATGAAGATTTTCTCATTGTATCATTTGGACCGAAAGTTTGGAAATTATTTTTTAATCTTAACGGTCAATAAACGATTGAAGATTGGTCATTATTAGTATTTATTATTGTCATCTTATTTCAATAAAAATTATACATTAATAAATGATATTTTAGTTAAAAAAATTAATTAATGATAAAATTTTTAAAAAAATTTTATGTAAAATTATAAAAATACTCTTTTTAGGTCCTTATATTAATTATCAGTGTGCTAGTATTTTTTTATCAACATTTTAACAATTTTCTCTCTATTAACTTATAATGGGATAATGTTTATTGGTGTACTACCTCAGGTTTCATAATACTATAAAGTAGAATTAATCAAATTATAAAATTATAAAGAATATTTTACTTAACATATCTTAAATATAAGTTATTTTTAAAAATACTCCTAATATTAAATGATTGAAATGCTAAGTTATAAAAATACATTATTTGATTACTTTACACGTACAATAAATTACAGATACGAAATACCTTATAGTATTATGGAATAGAAGTGAGGTAGTAGTATTGTTTTTCTACTAATAACAAATATAATTTTTTCCATAAATTATATTCACATTTTTTAATATAAAAATTCACAATAGAATATAAATATTAGGAAAATTTTAAGTTTAATTTCTTTAGTGTTTTGAACTTTACCTAGATAATTCGAATGATAAAAGTTAACTCTAAATACCAATATAAACTAGCAGATAAATTTCTAAATTTAATCGAAAATAATACTAAAGCACTTTAGAAATTACTGAAAGTTCTTTCTGCAAATGAGAATTATTAAAAAAAAACAATTGTCTAATAAATGAGATTAAGAATAATACTCCATAGAAAAGCATATCAATTACTTTATCACACTAACGAAAATAGCTAATTTTGTTAACCAAAATTTTTAATAAATATGAAGTTAATTAGATTTTTTTTATCTTATAATGTGTTTTATTATTCGGTTACTTTTTATATATTAAGGCATATGTTAATTAAGAAATCTGAAAGTGGAAAATTTTATATATAACAAAAAAAGTGTTGAAGTTGAACATAGTTTATTGACCCTTCCCATTTTAATAGTGCATCAAGTGGGATTTGAGCAGTGCTCTTTGGCGAGGTGAGAGAGTAGGTTGATGGATCATTGGGGGCAAGAGGTAAGAGGTTTGGCGTGCCGTATTCATTCAATTCTCCATCTTGTCTTTTCCATGTCATGTGGATGTGGGGAATGGAGAAAAACAATAACTAGTTTAGTTTTTTTTTTAAAAAAAAAACAAAACAAAAAATATACTTTTTAAAGGAAAAAAACTGTTCCTTAATATAAAATTTTGTAGTATTAATTATTTTTTAATCAAAATATTTTTATTAATGTAAAATTTTTTCTTAGAATCAATATAACAATAAATAAGATATATTAATTATATTATTTATCTCTATTATGATAATTGGGGGTAAGTGGAGAGAGATTTGGTAGAGAAAATTAAATAATGAGACAATCCTTCTAAGGGTAATTTTGAAAAATTACAATAAATTTTAAATAAATTTAATGGTTTTAATTAAATTAACCAACTTTTAATACGCGTGAACTAAATAAAAGAATCTTTAAGGAAAAAGGTAGTATAAAACAAAAGAGATCAATTTCATATTTATTTAAAATTGATTAAAAGTAGTTATTTGTATTAATATTATCAATTTTTAAAAAAATATATTATATCAAATATTTGAAGTATTTGTTTAAAGTGTCATTAATCTTATCTATTAAATAAGAATTTAATTGCTTTAGAAATATATTCAGGAATAACAAATTTAGTATACAAACATTTATAAGGTATTTGGTACATGGATCTTCTTTTGATTTATGAGAAGTATATTTCTAAAAATTATATGTTATAGGAATCATATTTTTTAAGAATGTTATTAACACATTTGATTTAATTAAAATATTCCTATTTTCATGAAAATATTTATTAAAACAATCATACTAAAGGTAGGAAGTTATGATTTCTTATTTAAAATTCTCAAAATAATAAAAAAATATCCGTAAACCAAATATCATTGGAAGAAAGATAAAAAAATTGTTGAAAAGTTATTTATAATCAAAACTAGAGAGAGTAGTTCATGTTATTAATTTATGGGAAACATTAACCACTGATTAAAGAATTAAAAATAAATTTTTATTAGAAACATTGAGAAATTTATTGTTTTCAATTTTTAACGATTCAATATAAGCAATTTAGTAAACATTTTTTAGACTCGCAAAAAAATAAACATTCTTTTAAGTCCCTAATAACATTACCTTGGCATAGTGCGAACTTTTCATAGGGAATTTTAAGTTAATAAATTATTCTTTCAAGAAATAAAAACAATACTTTTGTGTTATCATATTAGACTTAAAACATTCAATTACATTATAAATATAAAATGATGGATTTAACTTAATAGGAGAGTTCTTTCAATGGTTAAAAAGAATTGTTTTACACATCCTTGAGTTTAGAAATAGACATTAAAGTTTATAAGATTAAACATCTAAGAGTGATCGAACTTATATTTAGACTATTTTAATACCATGTATTAAAAAATAATTGTGTAACTCAAGTTAAAATGTCAATTTAAAAGTTAAGAGTGTCTAGTTTTATAAAAAAAAAATATAGCAATAATATAATATTAAATTATAAAAAACTAACACTAAATTAATCTTTTAAAGATCTAGAATACAAAAGTAAAACAGTAATAAAAATAATTTTTGAGATACTATAATGTAGTGAAAATATTTTATAAAATAAACGATTGACAATTATTGAAAGGGTAAGTCATGAATGAATATATTAAAAAGTTAGTGACCCGATTAATAACATATTTTAACAGCGATTGTGGAAATCATCTTAATAGATACTCTTAGAAGGGATGAAATTTTAAACTGTGACTAAACTTCTTCAAGTAAGTAGAGTTAAAAAAATGTGATAATAAATATAAATACATATAGCTGAAACTTATTATTACTACTACGTCACAAAAATTCTTTTCAGCTGAGCGGATCTATTTATGGGCTCCTTTGATGATCAAGTATGTAATATCAACGTCATACAGATCTGGATGGATACTTGAATAGCGAGTTCACTTTAATCAACAAAAGTTTATTGGTATTAAAATATGAGTTTTCCTGGAATATTAATTATGCCTACAAATTTTTTCTTCCACTTATCATAATTAAATATTTAATTTCTCTTTTCATTACTTATATTAAGAGGGACATAATCCAACTAACTGACGAAAACCTAAAAAATTCGAATGAAAAAAAAGGTGTATGGTTAAATTTTGTCTCGTTAATAAATGATCAGGTCGAACAATCGGTTAAATTTGATTAACTATAAAAAATATTGGTTTTAAAATGTTGTCAACTAAATTAATCAAACTTTATTGTAACATGATGAGACTTAAGTTTCCTATATTTTTATTCTTGTTGACATTGTTTTCTCTTTGCCTTCCATTCTTTCTTTCTTTTTTGTTTTTTTATCACATTTTACAACTATTTACCTATTGTTATCTTAATCTTTAGTTAAGTTTCATGATGAGCAACTACATTTTTTTATCTCTCTTATCCTTTGATTATATTTTTGGGTAAAAGAATTTTTAGTCATGTAATTCTATAATTATATATTTGTTTGAGTTAGATAGTACTACTAGAATTGAGAATACTCTAAATCAATTTTTTTCTATGGGTATTGAATGAGAAAATGGTGTAAAAAATGTTAAAAAATAAATTTAGGCCATAAAAAATGTAAAGCCCAATATATGTTTAAATCGAAATTACCCACTCAAATTTAACGAAATCGGTCACATAAAATCCAATAAAATGATAACATATTTTGGTTAGAGTTGGTTAAAAATAAATTACATTTGACTAGTATTTGGTGAACTATTTGTCACCTAAACTCACATAAACCCATCCAGTGAAAATCCATAACCTATATCATACATCACTTAATAATGTTGTAGAAGTCTAAAAGACATTTTTTTACATCTAGCCTCTCATACAAATATTTTAATATTTTTATTTTTCAAAAATAAATAATATTTGAATTATTTTATCATTAAATATAAAACAAATTTAATAAAAATTTCTACAAAAAAATTGCACAAGCTACACAAAAAATGAGGCTTTTAATTCATCGTTCGACTTCAATGATGGATTAACACCGTAGTATATGATGTTTAAATACACACAAATAAAAAGGAATCATAATCAATTTATTGTATTTAATTTTATGTAAAATAAATCTAATAATATTTTAATTATTTTTCAAAAATTCAATAATGTTTTATTTATCATTAAATATTATTGAGTTTTAGAAGATAAAAAATGATAAAATATTTAAATATTTGTATGGGAGCCTAAATGTAAAAACAAAATGTCTTTTAGATTTCTATAGTGCTAATGTGATGTGATATGATATAGGTAATGGAAAGAGAAAGACTAAATATTTAATTATGATAAGAGAAAAATATTATATTTTCATAAAGAATCATTCATAGAATTTAATTTGCGGGTGTAATTAATGTTCATTAACTTCTATAAGCTCACACAAGTTAGAAGACCCTACAAAAATTGCTAGAAAGGTTTAACTAGTATTCTATGTTAAGAAAATCAAAATGGAAAATTTTCATTTAAAAATATCACTAAAACTTACTCGCCCTAATTTCTAAGTGATCCCTACACAATTTTCAACAAAATCTTTTGTTTCCTTAAATAATGTTTTTAGGTCATTTCTTTATATAACAGGCATTTTCATATTCATGAACTGATTTTTTATTGAATTTTTATTCTAGGTGGGTGTATCTATATTCGATGTAAGTAACATGGAATTAGTTAACTTTGGATCGAGGATTCTATCCTCCTATTAGGTATACAAACCAAAGAGAGAATTAGTCAATGGTGATACATTAAATGTAGTGGTACATATTCTTTATTTTGCCCACTGTGCTAGGGGTACTCCTATTCTTCATCCTAATTATTAATATGATATGACGTGTCGATGATGCTATTTACAAGGGATTCTAATCTTTAAGCCGCCAAATGATGTAAGAGACATTACATAATGTATCTTAATCATTGATGAATCTCAATATTTATAGTTATGTTAATCCTACAATGCACCTTAATCATTCAAGAAGTCATATTTCATATACAAAACATTAGAAAAAGATAGTTTTTGCTTAATTATTTTGAAAAATAAGTCTTTCAAAAATTGCTTATATTCAAAATTAGATGGAGTAAGTATAATTAAGTATTTGGGTTAGGTTTCTTTAGGTTCAAATCATGCCCAACATATGTGTTACAGTTTGATACCTTGGATATTAAGACAAGGTAGGGCGTATCTCTTCTAATTAGACAATTTATTGTTATTTTGATAGTTATATGAACATATCTATATAATCATATATGATTCTCTTGATAATTCCTTAAATGATATATTTGTTATAGATAAGAGAAAATACCAAGACCAAATTAATTAAGGAGGAGTCCATAAATAAGGGCAAAACCCTTAGCTAAACTAAGTTATTTCCCTATAAGAATCAACTTATTTAGAGCATGCTCAAAAAATGAATGTAAATGCAGCATTTGCGTAAGCAGTCGCTAAAACACTTGATGCTAACGTTATGTCCACTGTAAGATATGTTATTTAGCATTTGCTTGGCTGATTTTAATTTCCAATGAAAATTTTTTTCTAGTGAGTGACTCCTCCTCCTCCTCCACACCCTATTCCTCCTCCCCTTGCTTCTTCGTGCCCAGATTTTGAAATTCAAGCTAGGCCAATGCTAAAGGAGAATTTTGAAATTCAAACTAACATTAATAATGACTGACTTTAGCATTTAAAAGGAGTATCTAATTAGATCTATCACAAAGCGGATATTATTTTTAAAAAGCCAACGCAATTTACTTCTTTTGTGAAGCTAATGCTAAGTCTTTGACTCAAATGCATTTTGGTTGAAGTGACTCTTTTTTCTCATGTATACCTCACTAGCTTGAAGTACACATCAATTTTCTGTGTTTGGAGTGTACGTGTAATGCATAACTAGGACACATGAGAGCACAAGATCATAGACTACCCTTATGTTGATGGGTCGGCCCTTCAATTAACAACAATATATTTCTGAAAAAGGAAAGATTTTTTTTAGGAAAAAAACAAACAGGGTAAGAAGAGGTTTTCTTAAGCAATTTTCCTTACAAAAGAACATTGGAAAATATACAAAGAGGCCAGGCAATACAAATCCACATGGTAAACTCACTTCATTTTCAGCAACATATTGTTGGGCATTAGTTTGTGTGTTGGTATAAAGATTATCTATTCATAAGAAAATGATGATAATGGTTAAAGAAAAGTCAATGCATTTGATTATTGTTCCTTGAGTGGCTTCAGAAATGGTCTTCAATATCACCCTCACACAACAATGGTACCCATGTCATTTGCAATTTTTAACATGATACACTCAAATCAAAACATTGCAAAATGACCACAAGCGTAGTTATAAGGACCAATAGAAATTCTTCCATGACCATGAGACAAACATAATAGCAAGGGTGGCACGCCCCCAAGCATGCACAATGCTATTGAATCATTAGGACAAAGAGGCAGAATAGTATATTGCTTAAGCAATGTTGCGTTGTCTCTCACTTTTTCATTTGTTTTATTACTCCCTTACATTCTCTATAGTAAATCTCTTAAGTTTGTCGTAATTTATAAATATTAGGGTAATCATGATGTCTCCTTGGTCTTTGGTCACTAATTATTTTGTTGTTTTTGCAATCAATTAAGTTTTAAATGATTTGGGATCCTAATAAAATAGAATTACATCGAGCCATCCAACAAAAGTGAAAGAGACCCAAAAAAAGATAAAAGAGAGAAAAAAAAGATTTGTCTATGTGCTTTCTTTTGAATGAGAAATGATTAAATGCAATTAACCTACAAAGTTATGGGGCATGTTTGTTGTCTGACATGCACCTCTTATGGGCCCATGTTAGTCCTACACTGTCACAGATGCTCTAAGCTGTTTTATAGCTGTTCAATAATTTCTACTAATTAACGAGGTAGACCGACAATACCAGTTAAATACCGAGCATTATACAGGTTGTTTTTAGAATAAGAAATATACCCAATTTAATTAAGAATTTATATATGTTATAAGTCATTCTATATGAAAGTTTATATTATAAATTTTATTTATAGAATTTGTTATAAGTCAATAATAATAATTTATTAGAGTTATAACTTATTTTTATAATTAAATTACTTATAAGTTTTTCCAACACACTCTAAAAAACTAGAAAGTAAAGAAATTAACTAATAAAGACCACTATAGCTAAATTCTTAAATGTGTTCTCATGAATTTGAATTTTGTTGTCTTTATAGAAAATATTTTGTTTTTTTTTTTTATACACAAAATATTTTGTTGAGATTAGTTTTTGACTAATAATTGGAGGACATCCTTGATTTTTCATATAAAAGAAGGAAGTAAAAAATTGAGTAAACACATCACTTAGTCCCCCATGTTATCATGATCAAATTAATAGGTTTTTTACATATTAAAAATTATTCTATGATCCTTCATATATTACATATGATATGGGTCTAATACCGATATTGGTATTATAGAGCTTATATTGGTGTCAATACTACTATGACCAATGTCAACATAAGCATCAGAGTAACAATCCCTAAGATAACCTGCTACAACCGGTGTCATGTAATGAACCAGTATCAACTAGAGGTTGAAGGATTTGTTGGGGGTATGTCGGTCCATACCTGGAGGAGTGTTAGAAATGTGTGCGTCTATGTCAGTTTTCTCCAAACTTTATGAAAAGTAATGTCACAAGAGCCAAGGTATTTGATCGCGACCCCATTCTATAAATACCAATCATTTATGAAAATAGTATTGACACAAGGACTAAGACGTTCAATCATAACTCCATTCTATAAATATCAGTCATTTACTACAGTTTGAGGTATGTTCATCAACCTATCACATGAGATCCAACGTTAAGTTTCATATTAACTTGAGCATCAAAGTGTCTTTAAAAGTGACACTTTATTTCACCCTACAACACAAGGTACCGGTGTGTGCTGGACGAAGTCACACCAAGACCTTGAGATTCTTACTGAACCCAAGGATACAACATATCCTCACTGGACCGGTGTAAGACATAAGGAACACAAGCACCTAGTATCCATACTGAAAGTGTATCCCCTATACTGGATAAATCATTGACACACCCGATGAGACCCTAAGTTATTCCTACTTTTACAAACTGCTCTCATGGACGCAAGCCAACGTCTAAGCACTCTGAATGGAAATGTTTAGGATTTAAGGCACATGGAGCCAAACCCTTTGGGTTATAACCTAGGCTTTGTGGAGATGCTAAGGTTGGTAGCACATAAATCAAGGAAGACTAGAGTGGTAGTTCAACCCGACCCACTCAATATGGTCATTTGATAGCTCTGAATAGAGTTACAAGAGCTAATGTAAAGGCAGGGCCAACCTATGGAAAGTTGTATGATCATGCAGCCAAGGACCTCACTTGTCAAACCTAATCCCTCACCCCTACGCAATATTGATGTCTCAACATAATTAGAATATTCTAGAATTCTAAAATATGATGGTGATTATCAAGAGTCTACATATCGAACATCTCGTCACTCGCTCCGGTATTGTACCCTACAAGCCTCTGATGGTTGTTCGGGATACAAGTTTAATGTCCTTTTACTCAACATCTCATGGAGGTCTCAATCCTTAGGTATCTCCAAACTCCACATAGCTTCCCATCAAGAAGTATAACAGCTGTGAGACTGATCTAATTTAACACTTGGATGTCTACATGAATGAATTATTATTTATAGCAGCGGAGGGAGATATCATGTGTAGAATGTTTCTCAGAAATCTTGTTGAGGAAGCTCTTTGCTAGTTTAAGGGTCTACCTACAAGATGATTGATTCTTGGGCTGACCTGGCAGGCGTCTACAACGATCACTTTTTTATATCAAAGGATATGCCAAGAACATCCCATACATTGGCTTAGATCAAGTAAGGTGAGGTAGAATCCTTATAGGATGTTCCAAAAGATGCTACAAGGAGGCATCTATGGTTCTAAGGTTGACGGAATCAATTCATCTCCATATCGCCATTAAAGCCCTACTACCAAAGTCAACCTTCACCTTGTCCTTAGCAAAGGGATCGCCCCAAACTCTTGAAGAGTTTAAGAAGCAATCAGCAAAATATGTGGGTTGAGAAATACAACTTTAACACTCAACCGACTCTAAAAAATGAAGCCTAAGCAGGAAAAAACTCCTCAAAAGGACTGAGATAGGGATTTAACATCTTGTTCCAAGGAAAAAAGTTTAACTTTCATCACTACACTCCACTCAGTGTAAGGCCAAGTCGGATCCTTAAAGGAAATTGGTTTATTGGGGTTCAACGTGTACGATGTGAGGAAATTGACGCTGATTAAAAGGCCCAACAATCCTCACAAGTATTACGAGTTCTATGAGCAATTCAACCACGCAATTGATGAATGCAAGCAACTCAAGGACGTGATTGAAGTTTTGATTAGAAAAAGAAAGTTGAAGCAATACCTCTTCTGGAATAGATTCTATGACGAGCCTAACTGAAATGAGGAGCGACACAGATCTCTTGATAGATATGAGGGACGAGGTTCGAAGAAGGTCACATTAGTTGAAAAACTCAAATCCAAAGTGGTAGAAGCCATTGAAGAAGAGGAGTTTGTAGACCCGTATTCAAAATAGAATAGAAAGGTCATAGATATGATATTTGGTGCCTTTATAGTAGGTGATGTCTCCAACACTATCAGGAAGAATCATTTGAAGATAGTTATGTCTGTTTAAGTCAAGCTTAACAGTAAGACATTCTAGAATGGAGTCTAAAACCCTTCTCATCATGTTTATCGATGATGATTATGGCCACATCATTCCAAATGGCGATGATGCGGTAATGATTGAGGCTATTATAATCGACATTAAAAATTTAAACCTAACAAATATTTGGTTCATATATGTGTTTATCTTTCATTAAAGTAAAGATTTACCTAATTTAGGAATTCATCTTTCAAGCATGAACCTAAGGCCAACAAGAAAAATGGTATACGCAAGGAAAGATTCTCAATAGTCAACACTCATCTTTTTCGCCAAAACAACTTAACCAATATTCCATCCTCGTAAATGACTTCTCTCCCCTCACAAATAATTATTAAACATACATATATTTTACTAATATATTTGTCCACGTCACCATATGATATTATTTCTAAAGTTCAATCTTAATGACTTATGACACTATTGTTCCTAATCAAAGGTTCCACTAAAAATATTTACTATGTAGAGGTAAATGCATGCAAGTAATAATAAAAATTTACATTACAAAAAGATTTTGGTTATTTAATGAGTACACTGAAAGTACTGTAACTATTGAGGTATAAATCAAATAAATCCTAAATTGACATATACGAAAGTACTGGACCAAGGTAAAACCTAAACACAAATGTAAAGGATCAAACATATATTTTAGTCTTATTTTGACATCCTTTTATTGATATCATTGTAATAGTAAAGTCAAACTTGTAGAAAGTAAGAATATTACTAAGTATTATTCATAAATTAACTATAACTAAGTATTAATGTTGGGACATATTAATACACCAAGACTAGTGTATGAGCAAACTAATAATCTGATTTCACAAATTATGAATATTTGTGACATCAATTTTTCATACGAATACACATTATAACTTTTATCAATTATAATAACTTATCATGTAAAAATAAATTGTGATTGTTTTATATAAAAATAAATTTAAAATATTTTTATTATATTACAATTATACAAAATATAATAACAGTAAAATTTGTTATCTTTTTATTATATTCTTCTTTATGTTCTTTTAATTTTTATTTATTTTTAAATAAAATAAAAAGTATATTTTAACTTATTTTAAAGATGATAATAATAATTTATTCTAAAAGCATAATAAGAAACCTAGTTCAGGGAGGTACATAGATTATGAGAAAGGATGAGGATGCGCGATGATAGTGAAAGAAGAACGGAGACAAGAAAGAATGCGTCTAGGTGAGTAATATAGTACGAATAAATAATAATATTTGATAATGTTGTTTAATTAGTAATAATCCATATTGGTTTAATATTAGTTAATATTTAATGATTATGATCTCGTTTAGTTAAGTATTAATTTGTTAATAATAATATTTACAATATCTTTTGTTAATAATATTTAATTAGATTATAATTAATAATAGTTAATAATTAATTTTAATATTTAATCAATATTTATTTATTTAATAAATTAAATTAGTATATATAATAATAATGATATTTTATTTAATTGATTATCTGACAATTATATTTTATAATAAAATATCAAAGGGTTCTCAAATTTAACTATGGAACCCAGTAAATGATCGAACATCGACAATCCGGCCTAAGACTAGTGGTCGTGTAGGGAAGCTAGTCATGTTGGGACAATCTCGTAGTAAATCAAGGAAGACAGGTTCGTTCCAGTAGGCCTGACCTGTACCTCAGGTACCTACCATGATTAATCATGCAAGCACTTCGGGATATCCGATTTTAGCATAGTTAATCCCTAATGAATTGTTTCGACGATTTAAACACTTCTTCTAAGGGACCCAGTGTGACATCCCTCGTCAATTTTCTCATTTTTCCAAAATAACTTTTCACGTTTAAATAAAAATCCACCCGGTTTCAATAAAATAACGTTTACTTTTCTTAAATATATTTCAAATAGTAAAATAATACTTAAAATAGTGAATTCCGACGGAAACCGATCGGAAATACACCCATCAATGAAACAGTTATTTAGAAACAACGAAAGAAGGAAAACGGAGTCAGGGGTCAATCTCCTGAGCGAGCCCCTGCTTCACTTAAGCGAGTTCCGACTCGCTTGAGCGAGTGCCACTCTTAAACTTGAGCGCACAAGACACACGAGTAAGGCCAACGAGTCAGATTTCACCCAGAAGTAGGTGCACTCGGGTATCTCTTATGGGTCACTCGGTAACAGCTTATCATTTCATCACTCGGAAAACTCTTAGCTTTCATTCACTCGGGCATACCACACTTGACTCATTCCTATTCTTCACTCAGAAAGGTTCGCTCGGTCACCACTCTCTCGGGAATAACATAACCTCCTTCACTCGGTAAGAGTTTCTCCGGGTATCCCCACTCGGAAACATTGTACTCTTCATCACTCGGAAATATTCCTCTGGCCAATCTCACTCGGGACATTCTAACCTTCCACCCAGAAGGGGGGTCTCTCAGTTATTCTTCACTCGGAAAAGGAACGAGGAATTCCCACAGAGATAAAATGGACATCAAACCGACTGGCCCTCGCTCGGACAGGAATAAATCCTCTCGGGCAAGATTTACCCGGTAATTGGCTTTACTACAACAAACACATGAGAATTAATACCAATCATCTAACAACATAAATTCACATTCATTCAATTAACACATCAACTCACACTTAGTTCCACACTCGGAAAACTCATTATATATATATATATATATATGTGTGTGTGTGTGTGTGTGTATTACACCATTTATTCAAATTCACTCGGCCTTGGCATCGATCTCCCGCTTGGCACGACTCCAGGACTCCGACCTCCTCCCTGTCACTGGTTACTAAATTGAAAACAACAGCAAGGGTGAGTGTTTAGCATTATAATTAATCTAGAACGGAATAAAATATGAGTATAAACTCTATCCGATTCTTTATCTTCAGATTGTACATTACACTCGGCCATTTAACTCATACTCGACACTTTACTCACATTCAGCAATATATCCATCAACACTCAGCTTTATGGCAACTCATTCAGAAATTTTAGCAAGTAACATGCGTCAAGTATAACATCTTGCCACTCAGTCATTATAACAATCACACGACAAATATATGAAAGTGCACTCGGCAATCATAATAATTAACACCAAACAGCCATTCATACAGCAAGTAACTTTCACTCGGCAACATAGCAATTTTCCACTCGGAAAATATAACAACTCAGCAATTATAATACTTCATATTCGGCAATTATATTCAACCTCATTCAGCAAATATAACAATTTATACTCGTCAAATACAACATCATACTCAGCAAATACACAAATTTCATACTCATCAACTATATCAAATTCTCATTCGGCAAAATCATTAATTATCACAACTGACTCACATAAAATCGACTCCTAGTATCCGGATACTAAAGGATCAGCCTTTAGCTGGGGGTCCTTCTTGACACCCCGTGAACCCTGCTTGGTTCACCGAGTCCTGCTTGACTCTCCACCTCGACCACTGGGTCCTACTTGACCACTGGGTAGCTCAACTGGGCACAAAAACCACGGGAGCCGGAAATGAGGGGCTAAACATACCGTCGGCCGTCCCACACCACATAATCACACATTCACATTTCACATTTTTCATCAAGTGGCCATTAACAACATCACTCGGGTGACCTGCTTGTCAATCCCGACTCATTAACATCACTCGGGTGACCTACTTGTCAAACTCGACTCCATATTGCCACAAAATACCGATTGTCACAGCATCATTTTAATTTTAATCAGATTTACACATACACACACGATCCTCAACCGATCGGTGTCCATATTCATGCATATACATTAACTTTCGCTCAGCATCATTTCATCACATCAAATAATTCAATTTCATTCGGATTATGCCACACACACAATCAGAAACAGATCTGTGTCCACACATATACATGCATTCAATCACATTCATATACAATTCATTCGGCATCATCACAATTATCAGAATAATTACTCCTCAATTCATGTACACACGATCAGGGACTGATCGGTACTCACACACATGCATACTCATACATTCTCAAATTCCATTCAGTAACATCCATACACATATTTATACACGAATTCGTAAGTTTTCATTCAGCATCAACCCTCACTCGGTTCAGTCACTACAATGACTCGGTCAGTATGTCCCATTCCAATTAATTATAACCTGAACACCCCCCTTACCTCGGTTCCACGCTTCGATGATCTGCTCCCAGTGTCGGTCCCTTCCTCTGAGCACTGGATTCGCAGTCTCAGTTTCGTCACTCAGCCTTTCGTTGTTTAATCTACTACCTTGAAGCCACGATCACAGGAATGAGGTTCGATTAAAGTTTTAACACGAATGGAGTCCTCCTCCGGAGCATGCAATTCAATAACGAGAGAGGAGAAAACAGAGAAGAAGGAGAACAGACCAAGAAGAAGAAGTGGTTCATGAATAATGAAGAGGGGAGAGAGAGAATTTCCTTTTATATAAATCTTAGGGGCAAGACAGCCTTTTCCCCTATTTCATTTACATTCTCATTAAAAGTTTTAATCAATTTCACCACATTGGACTCTTTTATAATTAACTAACCAACTACGCTTATTTACTTTCACAATGTTTAATTATTCGCAACTGTCTAATACATCATAAGAGTATTGACCCGATCTGGATACCGGCCAACCGGTATCCTGGCGTAGTGTCGACACCTCAGAAATCCGAGCTAACGCTTGAGAGATCGGATACTTCATCCGTTCTCACATCCTGGTTACGTACATCCGTTTGCCTCAGCCATTATAAGAGGTTGATCCGGACTATAATTCTGAGTTAGGCATTCTCCTCACACCGTTTAGTCCAAGACCACATTAGGCACACCGGATAAGCATCAGTCACAAGACAGTATGTCTCTGACCGTCCTCCAATGTACAACCGATCTTCAACACCTGTTTGGTCCTCACATTTGAGACCGGCTCGACACCGGATTTCTTGACTCCGGTTCAGGCAGATCAAATATTAAATAAATCTCTAAAACATTTACTAATATTTTCCACTCTTCATAATTTTTATTAAAATATCAGGAATGTTACACCCAGTCCTAATTCAGGCCCTATCGACCCCGTTTCTTGAGAAAACACTCAATCAAATCGGAACCCTCAAATTTGGCCTGAGCACATTCAATGTTTTAGGCCTAATTTTCCCATACGAAATCAAAATCAAGTGATTCTTGTCTTGATTTCTTCATTATGAAAAATCTAACAATCTTTATTTCTAGGCTTGAACACCGATTCGCAACCGACCATCCCTAATTTAAGGAATCAAGGATTTGTACTCTAAAAACCCGTTTGTTAATCTCGTAAAATCGCACTAGTTTATGAGAAAAATCATATCTTCCTTATACGAGCTTAGCATCAATTCGTTCTAATTTCATAATTCTCGTATGGAAGTTGCCTACAATTCTCGTGAAAACCTCGTTAAACCACTTCATTCTTTTTTTTTCTATGGTTTTGTATCAAAAAACCCTAAAAATTTTATGAAGGGCTTGTTGAAAGTTTTAAAATGATGTAAACTATTCTGTGGCAAGTTCCACTGTTCAGTTCTGCTATATGTTAAAATGGAGTGTCGTTCTATAGGGATACAAAGATTAAAATAATGATTCAAGTTACCTTAGCAAGAAACAAGCATTAATTGCATAATGTACTAGAGAGTGAAAATGACTAAATGTAGCAAGCGAAAATTAAACAAGCAGTGAAAGGAGTTTAACTATCAATTGAGAAAGGCTGGGACTGGATTTCATCGATCTCCCCTTCAATACGTTACATACACTTATATAAACGGTTTTCAAACTATTGCTTTTTACGTCACAATCTAAAATCATTCGTGTCGATTCCTCGACTACGAAATCCATAAGAATATTCTTAAATATGTTGATTCCTTAATCATATTAAGGATATTCCAGCATTAAAAACAATTGTTTCGACATTCATTACATCGACTATTATTCCTAATGGTCTCCGTAATGAGCATTCCATTTAGATCCATTTTCGTAAGCTATTTGCCAATAATCAAATGGAAATCATGATCAAGAAACTATTTCCCACTAGAATCAAACATTAAGCATAAAATGGAAAGCCAAAAGCTAAAGAATGAAAATACCGAATATATAAATATACAACAAGCGTACGTCAGGGTTTGATTCGATTACATCCAATCCCAATAAAGTGTTTAGCTACACATGGTAGCCATGAAAATAAAAACAAGAAAATGAAATGGAAAGATGAAGAAGATGGTGTTGGGTCTCTAATGAATGTTTCCAAGTGATAGAAATTGATATCTAAGAGTCTCTTTAAATTTCCTTCGTGTTTTCCTTAAATACTGGCCATCTCACTCAAGCGAATTAATGGTTCGCTTGAGCAAATGGCTTGCTTCCCCATGAAGAAAGGTCTTCAAACTTGATTTTGCCCTCAATGACTCGCTTGAGCGAATGGTTTTCTCAAGCGAGTACCTTCATGCCCTGTTTCCCCTATTGTAGTTTCGCTTAAGCCATTTATTATTTTGCATAAGCGAGGTCTTTGTTATTTGGCCTTTGGACAATTTTCGCTTAAGCGAAGGCTAGCCCGCTCAAGCGAATTCTACTTGAAATTATTCAGCCTCTTTTTTGCTTGATTCACTTGAAATCTGCTCAAGCAAATTCTTTGAAAGTGCTTTTTGTACTTTATTCGCTCAAGCGAATTTAGATTCGCTCAAGCGAGTCTTACCCCTGATAGTTTCTTCATTAAGACTCTTAGCTTGCTCAAGCGACTCTGAGTCTTGCTTGAGTGAAACAACCAAAACTTGCACTTTTTCATGGCTTGAGTTAAGGAATGGCTTGGAATTCCTTTCTTCTTCCCTTTTTCATCCTTTTCACCTAATATTTAGACAAAAATAGGGATTAGAACACTTATTTACATCAAATGCTAAACAATATCTAGATTAAAGTTTTAATCCAATACAACACACAAAATGATCTAGATACAACAATACCTATCAAAATATTACTCAAATAACGTCAAAATTATATACATATTTGAGCATTTATTAGGGCTCAAAGTCTAATTCTCATAGGAGAAGCCCCAATAATTTCATCTTTTCAACCTTAAAGAATTCAGGAGCTCTGGGAGCACTTTTCCTTGGTTTAGGAATAACTCTCGTTACAGTTACTGGATTTTTGCGTGCTATATACCAAATTGAAGAGAAAATAAAGCTCTACAACTTTCTTATTGGGATTTTTTCCTAATTCTCATCCTAGAATTAATTGAAGATTTATTTAAAACGGGTTCTAATTAAGGTAACTAGTCGCTCATTAGGTATTTGATTCCGGTTCTCATTTTCTGACACCACCGTCATGTGACACCAACACTTCCCTCCACACTCTATCTCACGCCAACTGCCTTCCTATGTGGCAGCTCCTTGCTTCACATGTTCACACCACTTCTTCATTAAAATCACAACTTCTCCATTAAGCCTTCATAACTTCATTTCACTTCACCTTTGTTCTTCTCTCTCTCTCGGCACCGAACACTAATTACTTTAATCTTTTTTTCAAAACAGCAACCAAGACTCTTCCTTCTTCAGCCACCTCACACAGCCACCACAACCCCGCCATTATCTCTCTCTCCTCGCGGCCTCACCATCCATGGCCACTGTTGCCTCTCAAATCCACCTTTTTCTTCCAATTTTTCACCAAACCCGGGTTGCCTCCTCCATATACAGCCACCGTGGGCCTCCATCCATCACAAAAAACCACCATCCAAGGCTGCTTCCATTATTTCTTTAAGGCCATGGCCACCCTTTCGTGATTCGGTAAGTGATCGACGACCTTTTTCCATTTCGATTTTCATTTCTTCTTACATTCCTTTTTCTCCTTCAAATTTTAGAAATTTCAATGGTTGTTCCTCCTCCTCTTTGCTGGCCGTGATATGTACTCTCCTTTTTGTTCCTTGCATGTCACGTTTTACTATCCTCGAGAGCGAGCGGTGCAAAGTATTCGACGATCGACAAATTTTTATAGTTCGATCCCTTTTTTCCCTTCAAAATTGTGACAATATCATGAGGTAAAGGGAGTTTCTCTTCATTTGATCCCATTTTTAATTATCCTAAATTATATTTGTGGCCTCCAGGAACATCCCCGTTGAGTTTCGTTAAGTTTTGACGCTTCTACCAAAAGTTACGTAACTTTTCGCCATCATCGGTAATTTTTATTTATATTTTTGGATATACGTATGTATTTTTGTAAGTTATCGTAAGTCGTGCCTTAAGGATTATGGGCCCTATCTGAGTTTAGCTGGAGTTTAGAGCCCCGTTACTATGATTTATGGTTTACAAGTATTTATTACAGGCCCATTTATGTTTTTATTTGGATCTGTAATTAATTATTAATTGTATTTGATTTTTGTAATTTTCCAGTAAGCCCCGTCATTCTATATAGCCATCCTACAAGAACCTGAGAAGCATCGCTGAAGAAATCACACATTACGGGCATTACGGTTAATATTACGTTTAATTACGATTTATTTATTTTTATTTTAAAATATTTCCCAATGACCATAAGTGATCGATCACACATGTTTAGTGATGTAGAAATGAATTTAACGACTAAACAAATAATAAGTTATAATGGGTTAAAAATAAATTTAGTAAGGTAATGGTAATAATAATAATAATAGAATTAGAAAAAAATGATTTTATTTTAAGAATAAAGATATATTTTCATAAGTACCAGAGGTATATGTATATTTAGATATGTATATTTATGAATGAATTTGGATGTAACTAGTAAATGAAGAATTAACTAAATATTCAACTTATAGTTATAATGAATTACATTAAAAGGATAAGTAACGAATCACTAGAATCTAATTTGACGAGTAATAATAATAATAATCATAAATTATAGACTAAGTTATTTAAGAAAAGAACTTATATTAATTGGACTTTACAAGTGTATAAATGGGAAATATTGGGCTGGTCTTAAAAAGGAATGATGATAATAGTACAAATTTAGTAGTTACGATAAAATTAAGTTGATTTCACAAAAAAGGTTTTTTAAGCAAATTGTAATTTCAAGGGATATGGATATATGCATACCTATATATACACTGTTTATATTTATATATATATATATATATATACACACACACACACACATATTTACACATTGATAATTATTTAGCAAGTGAGTAATTCTTGGTAATTATAAGTAATTAATAAGCTCTAAATAGGAAATGGAGATATATTTAAAAAAGGAGGATAAATTATTTAGAAGGGGTTTTATGACGAACTTATGTTAAGTAAAGACCAATACAAGCGTAATACATTTATCTTTCTAGAAGTTATACTGACTTAGACGTAATAATAATATTTAGTTAAATTACAACCCATAAGGTTTTTATAATTAAATTATATTTTGGGAATTTAATGAATATAATTATATATACATGCATGTATACGTTATATATATATATAGATGTGTATATACATATTATAACTATTAGTCAATAGGAAGTTATTTAAAATTGAATAAGCAAATTTAAAAGGAAAGGAAGATATATTAATAAAGTGATTTGAAAAATATTTTAACCAATTGATAAAACTAATAAGGATATACATCACCTGTTTTTACCAAAACATACTGACTAAATAGATCTATGTGTGATTGACTGGTGTGATGCTTGAAATTGTGCATATGATAAATATCTTGGGTGAAGATTGTGTGAATATATGTTACCTATGAGTGTAATATGATTGTATGAATTTGTGCCATAATGAAACTATATGTATATGTGTTGTGATGAATCACATGCGAAATGCAAGTAAGAATGGGTCTCGGTATAACATCCCTAATTACTACCAACGCTTAAATAAAAATTCTACATAAATATTTAAACAATTACACCTTCATATCTATATATATTGAAGATACTCTGCCTATAAACATTTATATAATTATATAAATAACTGTACATAATTTTTGAATACATTAGTACAAAAGACAGGTTTAGTTAGTAGTCTCCCTAACAAATTAGACGCTAACCGACGCCAAAATAGGCTCCAGGGCACGTGAGTAGCTAAATAGTATAATAAAAAGAACTACTCAACCATCAAGCACAACTGAAGTCATCATAAAAATAAACTACCTATATCATCCTACTGGGTTAATTATAGCTATCTAAGTGTCATCAATTATAAAGTTGCTCCCAAAGGAAGTTTACCCCACGCATTCCTCTTCAGCTAGTGGGGGTAGGGGTGGGTGCCCATGGAAAAGGTCAGTACCACGAAGATCTAGAATGAGTCTAACTTGAAAAGAAAAAGAAAGAGCCCCTAGAGGATCAGATAGTCCAACAATAACCTGAGATAATCTCACGGTGACTATATATACCATAGTATATATAAACATTTCCTAGATCTAGGAATCTCCATCTCCCTGGTTCGCCCTGATGAGACCTTATCCTTACATCTATCATTTGAGAAAAATTATTCATAGTGAAGATCTGTGCAAGTTTAAAATTTACATCACATAAATAAGGAAATGAGTGAGAAATAGAAAATACCAATATTATACAAGACATATATAAATAATAGATTTTCACAGGCAATAAATTTTAATAACAATTTCTTCATACATGTTATTTACAACATGAAATGAGAATATAGGTATGATTGATGATTCCTGATTTTAATTAATAAATATTTTATTAATTTGAAGATGCAATGCATGTGGACCCTTAAGTCTTTCTTTTATTGGAAGCAGTTAGAAGTTGACAATATTCATGATAAAATCTGCCAATATGGCAAATGAATAACTCCACTAACCTTAATATGCACTTAGGGCCTAGTCAGATTGACAAAAGCTTGTTATGAATTTACTCGACACTAGGGAGCGACCTCAGGTCTCCTAGGCCTCTCTTCACTCCTTCCCATCCTAAGGTTCTTTATTGAACCATCCCTAATGCATTTCTTGGATTATAACGGTATCTCCCAAACATTCTTATCTTTCACTTGTTACATGATGCATATCACATACTTAATTAGTTCAAACTTTTAACACATACTTTTCATTCTTGTTCACAAGGTTTATCAAAATTTTGACAGAGTTTCCCCTATAAATAGAATGTTTTCAAATTTTGTCTTTGCCCTGTTACACTCAAAATCCTCAAACAGTATAATATATATATATATTAAATATATATTTCTGATTCAAGCATCAAACTTTACATAGTCTATCAAATATAAATTCTTGTTATAAGAATATGGAAATACCAAAGTATGACATATAAACAACAATTATAAATAAGTAAAAGCACAAAAATAATGATATCAAAAATAAATATTGAGAGGGTTAAAGAATCCTTTCTATTATCCCACATGTCTTATATTTAGTAATTTCTTATCTCACCCTCCCTTTACCCTGAGAACTTGATTTCAAGAAGTATCTTCTCGCTTGGATTAGTTAACCTAAACACATAGATTATTATTAGTGTTTGAATTAGTTATTTTATTGTATTCAACTTTTGTTTTATTTGGCACTTAGTATGTAACATCCTAGTTAATTAATTTAAAAATCTATGATTACAGAAAATTATTAATAATTATCTTCAAATTAATTTTAGATTTTTAGAAATCGTTATTAATTAATATAAATACATTCTAAATAATTAGATGTTATGAAATTAAATAAATTTATTTGATTGGTTGATCATTAAAATTTAAATAAAGTTTAAAATAGTGGTGGTAAATTTTTAGTTACCAAGAAGGTTAAAAGGTTAGTTTTAATTTAAGTTTTAAAAGAAAAAGGAAAAGAAAATGGTAAATTACCAAAATGCCCTTAATGATATAAAACAAAAAGGAAAAGAAAATGGTAAATTACCATAATGCCCTTAATGATATAAAACAAAAACACATTCTCTTCTTCTTCTCCTTTTTCAAGCCTTTCACACGTGTTTCTCTTCTCCATTTCACTCTCCATGGCTGTGAGCTTTGTGGCCCAAATTGGTGGTCCATTTCACGTTGGAACTTGGAATTGGTCGCGTTTTTGTAATCGTAGCAACAAGTGGAGTCTTGAGGTACTTTTAATTTAGCATTTCCCCTTTCTTGCTCTCTTTCCCTCTAGCCAAAAATGGCTTTGCATTGGGGGAGGTTCCATTTTGAGTTTTCCTTATGCATTTAAGCTTGATAATGATGTTCATTATAATGGGTGTTTCCAAAATCGCGTTCTTCCTTCTTCCCTCTTTTAGTCGAATTGCATTTATGCATGGGGGTTTTGATTTTTCATTTCTATGGCGTTGCAAAGTTTGATTGAGGTTCTAAAAGCAAGGAGTATTGTTAACGACTAATGGGTTATACGTTTTAATGATCGTATGTGTCGAAACGAAGCTCTGGAAGATTATTGAAGATTTTGGGTTTTATAATTAATAATCGAAAAATTATAGGTAAGCATAGGTAGCTTTTGGAGATAGTTTTGATGTATTTTGAATAGCTAAAGTGAAGTTTTATTGGTTAAAATACTAAACCATTTCTTAAACTCTCTGATTTTTAGAGTTTGAGTTGTCGACAAATTACGAAATGGTTCAAGAGCGTTAGAATCCAAGTAAGGGGAGTGTTCAAGTTATAATTAATTAGAATTAGTCATTGCTCAATTAAGTACAAGGAGTTAGTAGCGTAATTAATTAGAGCTTAAAGGTTTAAATGATGTTTATGTAATATGAGATGATACTAAGTGTAGAATAATTCCTAATTGAAGATTTAATACATATATATGTATGTATGTGTTGCGTAGAGGAAATAGCTTGATTGAAGAAGTATGAAAATGACAATTGTAGAATATATGAAATGGTATTGATTAGTTAATAGTGTCAGATAAATTAAAAAATTGTGAGCGAGAGGTTTAGCCTATGTAGTATATGTTATAAATCGGATTGTATGAAGGATAAATGGATAATTTATTAATTATACATGGATGGAAATGATGAAGCTGGTGGTCCTAAAGCTTACAACTTAGTGAGAGCTAGAATGTGAGATAATGTTAATTAACGATTTTATGGCGTATGATAGTTAGTGTATGAGCTAAAATGTGAAAGGTGATTAATGAATTATATTTATTATTATTTATGATGACAAAAAAATGGATGTATTTTAGCGGTTATGTGATGTCATAATTATGTTTACGAGTTTAATGGTAGTGCAAAACATTACATTAAATGATGAAGTAAAGAAATGATGATTTTAGAAAATGTATGAGTTAGGTGGAGTAGTGTGTGGCGCATGGTAACTAGATTTTATAAATGATGTTTGTAATTATGTATTGTGAGTAAGATGAAAGGGTGTAGAAGTTTATGATGGTTATATTTTATGCTATGGTATAATGTGAATAATGAAATTACAAGAATATGACTTGTGTTGATTACCATGTGGTGTATGTGAAATTTCATTGTTTTGTATCATGGGTCAGGACTATGACCCTTTTTCTGTGATGATGATAATTTATATTTGGTGATTATTTGATAAAATGAGGTGTTATATTTGGGACATAGTCTGTGTAGCCTCCCTGGTGGTAGAATATGGGTCAGATCTGTATGGCCACCCCATTTAATTAGATTAAGGCTCTGTGCCATTTATTAAAGAGACAGGAGAAATTAAAATGACATGATCTGATTTTTATGGTAAAGGATGACCGATGGTATATGTCACCCTCGTTTTTGGCTTCCGTGGTCAAGTAGGACCTTGAGGTGAGTCGGGTTCACAGGGTGTCAAGTAGGACCCCCAACTGAAGGTCGATCCTTTTAGTATCTAGATAGTATGGTGTCAAGATAATTGCTTAAAAGTCCGTTATGTTTTACATGATTTGACCTTTGGTGATTTTGTATTGGTGTTTTTGTAGTATTTGGTTTATTAGATACTAGTAAGTCATAAGATGTCTGTTTGGGAAACAGATATGTAGTATGTATTTATGTTGATATCATGTATTTATATTCAAATTTGTGTATGACTCGATGAATATAAATGAATTACGGTATATATTTGAATATATGTTATTTGAGTGGTTGGATATGGATTTGTACTATTGATGATGATATAACATGCTGAGTGATCATGCTTCATGGTTTATTGAGTTGAGATAGAGAAATCCTATATAAGAAAGTCCCATAGTGAGGGTAATGTGGTATTTATTTCATTTCATTAATTTCTATATTAATTATGACTTTCAAACACTCACCCTTGCTTTCTTTTTAGTAACCAATGACAGGGAAGTGGCAGATGCACCGGAGGGAAGTGCCAAGTGAAGCTAGAAATGCCAAGGAATGCAATTGTGAGTTGTGGAGTGATAAGTTATAGTTGAGTTACTAATTGCGGTTATCTTGATCATATTTGGATTTAATATGCGTATTTGCTATGTGAAAGATTACTGTAAAATTGATTAATTATAAAGTAGATGATAAATATGTGTATGCTATTTTTATGGTATGTGTGGTGTGTTTGCACCAAGTGGCATGGAGCCACTTGGGTAGTTACTTAATTATGAAACATATTGATGTTATATGTGTGGTTGTGATGCATTTCTGTGTGTTATGACGAAGTAGTATATGGCACTAAGCCATTAGTTGAATATGATGTGAAAATATTCAGGTTCTATGATTATGTAAATGATATATCGCATTGAGCCATTTTGATGATAATGGGCAGGAAATGTATAATTGTTTTATTGATGTAAATTATATGTAATTTGATACTTGATAATGATGTATGTTGTTAATGGATATCAATGGTGATATGATTTGAAGTGATTGATGAGTGGAAGTGAGATTGTGAATGTAATTGATAGGAAACTAGTATTTAGAAATATTAAGGAATCGAGTTTTGAGGACTTATGACATTAGAAAGTAAATTGGAAGTACCTTTATGGTTGTAATGTAAGTTTGAAGGGTAGGATCATATGAGATGAGTTTGCATAATGTGTAGAAATGGGTAAATGGATCCAATTGGGTAGAAAATCAAGATTTGGTATGTTGATTGGTTAAAGTTAGTGAAATTTAAGTGAAATTCAAGGAACTAGATTAGTGATTTTGTGATCTAATGGGTTTTAGGAACCCCGGAAGGGACCACTAGGTTCCCTACCTGATTTATGACTTGTGCATATAGGCCTTACCAAGTTTGGAGTCCATTTGATAGGTTTAGCGCATTGGTTTGCATTAATTTTGGCTGAAATGCATTTTCTGCATATCTTGAGTATATTAGTATGACGATAGTAATAATTTTAAAACTTTTGATAATTAGGTAATCACAGTAATATTAATAATGCTAACGTTACAATGAAACAATTAACTAAATTAAATAATATCAAAATTTTAAATAAATAACAGAACATTCATTGAATATTATAAAAAGACAATAATAATAAAATAAATGAGTAGATAATTAAATAAGTAAATAAACATATAAATAAATAGATAGATAAATAAATAAATAAATCAATAAACAAAAAATAAATAAACAAGTAAATAAATAAATAACAATTAAATAAATAAAATATTATATTATATATATCTAAAACATTTGTCGTAATATATATATATATATATATATATATATATATATATATATATAAAAGAACAGAAGCCAATAAAATGCAATGGCATAAAAAAACACTGTCACCTTATCTCCCGTGTCGAAAGAATAGGGGAGGTGTAAATGTGACGTCCCCATATAGGGGTATTATTTTTTTTAAATTTTTGTATAATTATCCATAACAATAATATTTTAATTTTAGGTATTTTTATGAGATAAATTTTATACTTAAAATTTTGTTATGAATTCTCATGATGTACTTAAGAAATTAAAAGTAAGTTTTTAATGAATTTTTTTATTCTAAATATCTCAATTACTAAATGTTCAACTACCCATTTTTATAAGTTCATTGATTTACTTTTCTAACCAAACAATCTCTAAATTTTATAAAATTTAAAGTTTAAGCTCACATGCATGAATCTAAACTCCCTATCAAATTTCATAATTTTTTGATAACATTTCCTATACTGGTTTAGACTGAAATGACTATATTTTAGACTATTTTCACTTATCTCTAAAAATATTCAGAAAATTACATAAAATCCTATAAATTACAACGATCAATCAGTTCTAAAGGACCTTAAGCTAATTTTGTCAAAATTATAAATTATAATTTTCCTTACAATTTTATCATTTTATATAAAATAAATAGTAAAACTATAAGATGTTACACTCGGTAGGGTCCTAGTATGATGTGGAAATAGAATGAAGTGATGGATGATGATGTACACCCTTTTTATTCTTAATTACCGATCAACCACTTAAGACAACTTGAATAATCACTGGTGAGTCCTCATAAAAATGAGTTAAAGAATGAGGATAAAATATAACTTGACCAACTAAAATCCCTCATAAAATAAATAAAGCCATAGGTGGATAAACTAGGTAATTACATAATAATAAAGAAGACCTAAGTACACTCATAAATGACTAGGGTGACTTATACCTAACATGGGGTGCTAACCAGACTCCATAACACACGGACAGAGTGCTACTGAACGATGCCACATCACCAGAGTTGTTAGAAGAACCTGGTTAAACTGTCACAACCGGGGTCTAAAACCAGTATAACTACAGACCTAAAGTCAAGACTCCGGTCGCACTCTGACAGTCAGACAATGAGTCAGAATCGGTATGAGCAACATCTCCCGTAAACACTATTACTACAGTAAGTTAGGAGAAGGGTCAAATCACTTCTCTTACTCAGGTATTCCCTATAAATACATCTTATTTATCACTGTGAAGGTATCTAAACTAATCTGAGAGTTACCTCTGTAATACCTATATTTTCTGTAATACCATTACTCATTTAAGCATCGGAGAATCTTTTACAGGTGCACCTCCAGTGTGTTCCCTTGACCTCGGTACGGACTTGAACACCAAATTCACCTTATACTTGATCCCACTGAACCTAGATGTAAAATACAATACTCCATAGAGACGACATAAAACTGAGAGTAAGTTAGGTAACTCCAGACACGGGTCAAAATGGTCAAACTCTTGACCTCGATTCTAGGATAGAATATTGGCGCACCCGGTAGGACCACGTAAATTGTGAGTCCCATATCACAATGAAAAACAAGTTATGGATCGCCAGAGAGGAGATGAAACCCCGGAAGGGCACGTCTAAAATATGGCGAGGATGTTGGATTATAATGAAAGGATAGTAGAGACCCCAGGGACAGAGTTGAGGACACAGGCAGTAGTACGTCCAGATCCTAGAGACGAAATTATAAGGCAATTGCGCCAGGAAATTTAGGAGCTTCGAAGAGAGAATGCCGGTGGTAACTAAAGGCAACAAGAAACTTATCACCAGCAAGAGCGATCTCAAACCTATGCCTATGATGAGCAGAAGTCTACATACCGGAATAAAGATATGAATAGCCAATGAAAGGACCATGCACCATGTGACACCCTTAAAATAGGGGTCAATTTTTCACGAATTTAATACTATTGATTTATGAAAAATATAAGTGATAAAGCTGTCGGTCAATACCCTGGATCTATGAAAGACCTATCTCATATATAGAGATATGAGAAGGTAAGTAAAAGGAACTATGAATGAGGAGTCCTCAACCGAAAATAGCGGAGAAAATTATTCAAAGTAATGCTATATGATTGAGTTCAAGAGATCAACCATTATGAAAAATTAAGGAATTCAAATTACGCCCAAGGTGTTTATAAGATGATGCAAAACAAAGATATAATGTAAAGAAAAGGGAAAATAATTTAAATAAAACAAATTGAGGGATCAGGGCGCCCCTCGCTCAAGCGAGAGCCACACTCGCTTGAGTGAGTCCCAATTGGACGCTTGGGCGAGACATAGAATGAATTGAGTGAAAGGAATAAGTGAAGGATCAGGGGCCGACTCGCTTGAGCGAGCCCCCATCTCGCTCGAGCGAGATTCACATGATTTGCTTGGGCGAGACAACGAGCTTGAGCGAATTTCCTCTAGTAGCGAATCTAAGTTCACTCGCTTGAGCGAGCACCACCTTCAAGGGCCTTTCGCTCAAGCAAAAATGGTCCAGTGGTAAAACCCATCACTCTCGCTCGGGCGAGACCCCACTCGCCTGAGCGATTTTCCTCCAGTGGCCAACCCCTGATGCCAGGGCAGTCTCGCTTGAGAGAGACTAACTCTCGCCTAAGCGAGATTTGGCCAGTAGCCAAATGTCATGTAGGGAGGATTCTCGCTTGAGTGAGAACCCATCTCGCTTGAGCGAGATTATCAGAAAAATCCTAAAACGCAAGAATTTAATAGCATATCATACCAAAACTCAATTTCAGCCAATTCCCTTAAATTTAGTACATCACATTCATCATGTTCAGTATTTTAAACTTGTTCCAAACCATCCTGCCCATAAATTTACATCCCAACTCATGAATCACATTCTACTCTAACTTGCTACTTAGCATATTCTAAGAAATTTAGTTTTTCATATAACTCATCATTCATTCATAGGTTTTAACTACAATTATGCTTCATCTTCAATATCCAAACAAGACTAAGGTCACTAATGAAAATGAACCATAAACTATAGGATCTTATGACCTCCAAATTCATCATTATCTATTCATCATCCATACCAATTCATGGCTATACAAAATGTTAATTACATCTATATACATTACAAAAGCCTATATCAAAACTATAAATTCAAAATATTCGCCGGCCAAGGCATTCTTTACCCAAAATAGGCTTCCTTCACACCTCTTCTCCACACAAGAGCTCCATAGGCATCTCTACGACATAGAAGCTAAAAAGATATACCACATGGAGAGTGAGTATACTTTCTCAATGATGAAAATCTAACAATTGAGATAATATATACATGAATGCAACATAAACATTTTCCCTTTAAAAGAAGTACAATCAACACAAAATCAATCATTCATCAAATTCATTGAACACACATATCCAATTAGATTCACAAGGTTACATCAACCATTAGCCCAATTACAGTTAGTAATTAAAAAGGGAGTTCCACCTACTCCTCACATAACCTCCTAAGTGGGGTATCACACTATGCCATGCTTCTATGGCTAATGCATATGCTAATGTTTAATATAAATATGCACGGATCCGATTTCATTTCCTCAGGTGATCGCAACCACCACAATCATTCAATCATTCTCAATGGTTTCCTGCCTCGCAAGGGGTACTCCCTCTAACAGCCTCGTAAGGTACTTTCTCGTGATCGCAACCACGTTCAACAATTCATAATGGTTTCCCGCCTCGCAAGGGGTACTCCCGCCTCATGATCGCAACCACGAGCATTCAAATCTTATTGGTCCAGCAGGGCCTTTCATTTCAAATACCAGGTGATCGCAACCACCGGTCCAATAATCACAGGAACTCGCAAGCCCTTTTATATTCCAACATCAAGTGATCGCAACCACTTGTCAACATCATCATGATATGCATGCCATGCTATGTATGCAACAATGCTCATGCATGCCATCAACTTCATATAGGTTATCTCACCCTCTCATCTAGGACACACTCATACTCAATTACAATCTTAATTCCTCATAGTCAACATATATATATACATATCCCAATCATAATACTCAAGAATCCTTATGGTCACAAATTTCAAGCATTCATCAAGCCACACAAGGAATCCATAACATGTCATCACACATTACACCAATCATAACCTTAATAAGGTCATATCCACAATCAATCATTATAAGATTCTTACTCAATTTCATATCACATACATATGATACTACATCCATTCAAGGAAGCATGCCACATTACATCAATACATACATTATCATCACACAAGTTCTTATACATTTAGAAAATACACCCCTCTCCTACCTCAAGAGAAGTAAACTTCCATGTTTGATGTTCCCGCCTCACAAGTATTATCAAGCCCTACATCAATCAATTATAAGGCCACATCAATCATTCATTCAAACACTATTTCAATATACATATACATATGTGTACTCATGATTTTTATCATGTAAAGGCTATTTATAGATTTTATTCATTTGCCCATTTAGGCTTTGGGAATTCCTTCCCTTAAATCACCATTCATTATTACCAAGGCAACAACCTAATTAATTAGGTCACCATATACATTAATTTTCCACTAACACCTTGGTGAGTTTTCCATTTATAACTTCTAATCAACATTATAAATCATTATTAAATGCTACTACCTCATCATTTATAACACCTCTCTCATCAATAAATGCTAATCCCCTTCTACATTACATATTTCCCTCAAAATCATAAGTTAGGGTTTCATTAAAACTCAACCATTTCATAAATGCACTTCAATATTCATCATCCTCCCATGTCATTTTCGTGTACCCCATTTAGTGCTCATAAAAGTTTATATTTATTTTATCCCACCTTAGGGTTTATGTATTTAATGGTTTCTTTCACTACCCACATGCATTTAATACTCTCCCTAGCCTTAGTAATCCATATTCTAGGGTTCAACCAACATTAAAATGGGGAAGAACTTACCTTAATCAAGAAACAAAAGTGGAAACCAAGGGAGAGGATGATGAACTCAAAAATAGAGGAGGGGAAAGGGAAGACTTCAAGCACCCAATGCTTCTCCTTGCTCCAATGGTGGACGAAAATAAGAGTGAAGAAGGGGCTCCAAGCTTTTTTTTAGGTGTATAAGGGAGAAGAGAGTGAAGAAGATGAGTGGAAAGATGATAGAAAGAAGAAGAGGTGTGTTTGCATAAGAGAGAGTGAGAGTCACGAGAAATGAGAGTGAAAGAGGTGAGGTTTTTGTTTTAATTTTAAGCCCATTACTAAACTCTTCTGTTTTTCAATAAACAGGCTCTCTGTTCGGGCTCAATACTTATTCTAAAATTTATTCCGAATACACATCCAGACTCCCAGCAATATTATCTACAGCCCTGACCAAAGGCATCTCAATCAGAGATACTTGGTCTGACACCCATATTTTATCCGGGTTAGTTTCCTGTTTATCCGGTCTTAATAAATCACTAACAGTCTCTGAAAATCTTAATTAAATTATTTCTAATATTTTGGGACATTAAATAGTTCATATTCAATTATTCGATATTTATTCCCTTAATTTATTCTTTATTTTTTTTAAATTTGGGATGTTACACACCATGGCTGGGGTGGTGAATATCAATTTAAAATACCATTCACCAAAAGGTTGATAAGCGTCCCAATCCGAAGGCATCTTCAGGTCCCACAACCATTGTACGTTGGAAAGTACACAAGGGAATCTGACCCCGGTAGTTATTTAGATGCCTACGTGAATGAATCCTTATTCTTAGGAGTTGAGGAGGATGTGATGTGTAGGATGTTCCTAAGGACATTGTCCATCGAAGCTTTGGGGTGGTTCAAAAGTTTTCCAGCTGGATCAATCAACTCATGTGACGATATGGCCTATGCATTCTTACAACATTTCATGGTGTCCAGACACGTTTCCAAAATATCCCATACGTTGGCCCAAATTAGACAAGGGTCTGAGGAAAGTTTGAGAAATTTCCTAAAAAGGTTCTACAAAGAGGCTGCATCAGTACTGAGGTTGACAGAGGAGATTTATATGCACATTACGATGGAAGCTTTACAACTGCGGTCACCTTTTGTCTTTTCTCTGGCAAAAGGACCACCCCGTACGTTTGAAGAATTCAGGAGCAAAGCTGCTAAGTATGTTGAAAGGGAGATGCACCTGGCAGCAGCTAGCCAGAGGAACACATCAGATGGGGTGCAAATGTCGGACCGAAGAGTACCGGAGTTGAAGTGCAAGGGCCTGGGTAGGGATACATTCCCAAGACCAAAGAAAGGTGAAATGTGAATTCTGTACAGTACACTCCACTAGCAACATGACCTAACTAGATTTTAAGAGAGATTGGATTAAGAGGAATGATGGTATATGGAGTAAGAAAACCCTTGCCTATAAAGAGAGCAAGGAATCCCAACAAATACTGTGAGTTTCATGAACAGGCTGAACATAATACAGATAAATATCAACAGTTGAAGGAAGCCATTGAAACATTAATAAGGGAAGGGAAGTTGAAGCAGTACCTGTTTAGGCAGAGGGCAAATCTGGAGTCAAAAAGAGCAGCACCAAGAAGGAAAGAGATCAGTCCGGTTGAGGAAGAGGCCCGAAGTTTAAAAAAGTCAATGTTGAACAAAGGGAAAACAGTGGTAGATAATATTGATGATAATGACAAATCATGGATAAAGCCTCCACCCAGTTTGGGCAAAAGAGAGGTTATTAACGTGATCACTAGAGGTTTTACTGGAGGAGGAGTGTCAAATTTGGCATGGAAGAACCACTTAGGAATGATTATGTCAATTCTAACCAAAGCAGATAACAGACCATTCTGGGATGGAATTCAAATCCCCACTATCACTTTTACTGATGATGACTATGGCCCGACGGTGCTCAGGGGAGATGACGCGGTAATAATTGAAGCTATGGTGGCCAACAAGACAATAAAAAGGATATTGGTGGACTAAGGGAGTTCGTGTGATGTCATCTTCTATGAATGTTTTAAGAAGATAGGCCTCTCAGACTCTGACTTGCAACCTTATATACAGGAGCTAACGATGTTTAATGGGGCTAAGCAGCCTACTAAGGGTTACTTACATACCAGGCTAACATTCGAGGGAGAGCCGGGGTCAAAGACGGTACGCACGAGGGTATTGGTAATAGATGTGAAATCCTCATTTAATGGGATTATTAGGCGTCTGACTCTGAATACCTTAGAAGTAGTAGTCTCAACCCCTCATCTATTGATAAAGTTTATTGATACGGACAACCAGGTGTCCTCATTTCGGGGTGACCAGCAAATAGTGAAGTATTTCTATAACGAAGTCGGTATCTCGATTGATAAGGTTAGGGAACTGCAATTGACTCTAGAGTTAGCTACAACTTTAGAGAAGAAGAAGATGAGGCATCCTGGGAAGAAGGTAGCAAAGTGGTGTCCGCAAGAAGGCTAAGGGTCAGCTGACCTTGGCTAATTTCAAAGTAAAGCAAGCTTCCACTCCAATTAATGAGGATAATGAACTTTAGTGTGTTTAAATTTCCTGACCAAATTAGAGGCAATACGGTGTGGTTTCACATCCATTTCTGACTCTGGAAGGACCTGCCTATCGATAACATCTAGAATGTGTTGCAAGTCATACTCTGGAACATTATGGAATCAGTTGTTATCCTACAATCACTGGCCAAAAGCTACACCTCTACCTTAGAAGCCAAGCATTTCTTTGAAGTAATGAAGAAGTCACAAGAAAAAAAGAATGAGGCCAAAGCTATCCTAAGGATCGAGGTGGAGAAAAATAGGGATCTAGGGGAGGGTTTCCTCTCGACATTAAACAAGGCTAAAGATGTCGAGCTAAAGCAAAAGACAATAGAGGATGCTTTGAAATCTCTTCAAGAAAAATATGACTAGCTTCTCTCGGAGAAATCTAGTGTTGAAAAGAAGGCTAAAGGTCTGGAAGTTAATGTCAAGGCCCTAAAATAAAAGCAAGCCTAGGAGAAAGAAAGTAAAAACTAGGACATGGTTGCTTTTAAATCCAACGTTGATGTGGCCTTCAATAACGCCATAAGGCAAATTCAACAACGGAACCTTGGGGTCGAGCTTAACACCTGCGGCATAGGTGTCTACTATGAATTTGATTGTGGGTATCTCTATGACATGGACCGAGGCAAGCCTATGGAATCGGTGGATGAGCCTTATCACCTGCTTCCTTTGTTGATAGGTCAATCCATGGAGCATAGGGCGGTGTTTACAGAGAAAGACTCTAGAGATGATAATAGGACTACCCAAGTCATATCTGATAAAGAAGAGGCACCCCTGACGATGATATTGATAACCTGCTGAGCAAGAAGACTTCAGCCTTTCCTCCAACTTTACTCCTGCAATTTAAAATCCATACTGCCTTGTTCTAGGATAGGCTCTGAATTGATTATTCCTTTTTTGTTTACATGTTTTATTTTTCTTATCATTTATATGAACCCTGAGGCCGATGTGCCATATCCTTTTTATAATTTTATTGTTCAAGCGTTAAAATAGTGATTCAATTTATGACAAGAGCTTTTGTGCTTCATAAATTCTAAGTCTTGTATCATTTGACTAGTGTTCATCGTAATTATGTCATATGATTTGACGGTAGTGTAACCTTAGAATTTATGAATTAGAAGATATCTGTATCAATGTTACACATTGGGCTAAGTCTCTTCGACCATTGTGTTTGGCCTACCTATATCGATTATTGTTGCTTTAGGTTTTCTCCTGAAAGTGTACATATCTAATTACTAAGATCGAGGATTTGGGTGTTGTTCTTAAGGCTTTGTTAGTTATACTCATCGGATAGTTAACTAGGTCACGCTTGGGATATTTGTTTCTACCTGCACCTCCCCTTAGGGTCTGGTATGGTCTCTTACAAGAGAACTAATCCCCATAACTCATTGGGGCCAAGTAGCTAATTACCGACATCGGTAATTGAATTACTGATTTTGGGGCTTTGCTAACTATACTTATATTGGATAGTTAACTTTGTATCTCTCGAAGCATTGTATTACTTGCACCGCTTGTTAAGGTCTGATACGATCTCTTACAAGAGAATCAATCCTCACTACTCGTTGAGGGCGAAGTAGCCAATTATCGATATTAGTATTTGAGGTGCCACTCTTGGGGCTTTGCTAACTATACTTATATTGGATTGTTAGCTAGGGTACTCTTGGGGTGTTTTCCTAATTGCACTGCTCATTGGGGTCTAGTATGGTCTCTTACAAGAGAGCAAAACCTTGCCACTCATTGGGGCCAAGTAGCCAATTATCGATATTGGTAATTGGGGTACCACTCATTAGGGTCCTGTACGGTACCTCATAAGAGATAATCGATCATTGCCACTCATTGGGGCTTTTTTTCATATACGGATGTTAGTGGTGTGTGAGGAGGTCATCTTGAAAATGTATGAACAAAGTTCTTGGAACAATTAGGAACTTCATTAAAGATGACTTTACAAAGAATGCATACCAGAGCATGATTCGTTAAAACTTTCTTAAGGAAAACCTATTGGGAAAAAACCCTAAGTTAAGGAAAAGAGTACATCCTGAACACCAGTTAACTATTATAAATTCTAAGGTTCTGGATATTCCATTTGTTCTTGATAGCGACACCATTGAGTGTCTTCAACTAGTATGTTCCCTTATGGGTGACTTTGATAACTCGATATAGGACCTCCTAGCTCAGAGCTAGCTTCCCTTGATGGATAAACTTATTCCCCACACTAGTGCGTCACACGACTAGGTCACTTATGTTGAAATAACAGAGTTGGACCTTTTTGTTATATCATAAGATGGTTTTGGCTTTAATAGTCTGATCTTGAATGAATACAATTTCATGTAACTCTGAGATACCATCTTGCGTATTCTGGAGATTTTCTTCATTTCTAGAAATGTATGATTTTGCACAAAGCCTCATGGATCTCCACTAATAAAACTACCTCTACCCTATACGTGAGTCTCAAAGGAAACTCCCTTATGGATTAGTGAGGGGTAGTTTGATATGCTTAAAGGACATGGGATAGTTAGTTTATTCAATCCTTTTTGGCTTCATCAAGTCATTTTTTCAATCCCTTGAGAATCTCCTTGTTTGCCACTTTGGTCGGGCCATTTGTCTGTTAGTGTTCTATAAACAAGAATACTTAGATAATTCGGAGGCCTTTGAGAAGTTTATTAAACTTCTCATCTATGAATTGAGTGTCGTTGTCAATGATAATTCGTCCCAAAACACCAAAACCTTGCAATAATATTTTCATAAACAAATCTCCTAGTTCGTGTCGATGTGATATGAACAACGGTTTCAACTTTGATCCACTTGGTAAAATAATCGACCCCAATAATTAAGTACTTGACACTGCTTGGGGTAGTTTGGAAAGGACCCAAAATATCAAGGCACTATTGGCGAAAAAGCCAAACGAGAATTGAAGTAAACAACTTCTCGGTTAGTGTGTGGTGTAAATTGGTAAACTTCTTGCACAAATCATATTTTTTCACATATTTTGTTATGTACCTATTCATAGCAGGCCACCAGTAACCAACCCTTAGGATTTTCTTCATCAAGCTTCGATAGCTAGTGTGGTGCCCACATTGCCCTTAGTGAACCTCTTCCATGATGTTGTCGATCTCATTTTCATTCAAGCACTTGAGGTATAACACTGACATGCTCATTCGAAATAATGTTCCATCTACCAAAGTGAAATTGGACAATTATTTCTTCAACTTCTTTTTCTCTAGAGGATACGTGGGTAATTGGTCATTCACCATATACCAGATTAGGGGGCTAACTATGAGTTTTCATCAAATGATTATGCGTGGATAGTAGAAATTTGAGGTAAGACTCTGATGCTAAGATCTGAAAGGGTGCTCTGAATAATAATTATGGTGGAACCTGTAACATCCCAAAAATTTAAATAAATGATTACTAGAGTGAAATAATTAATAAAATAATTAAATATGAATTACTTGATGTCCCAAAATTTAGAAACAATTAGAATGGGATTTATTATGACTACTCATAAATTACTGAGGCTGAAAGAGCTGAATTTAATACCCAATTAAAATATAGGTATGAGACCAGGTATCTCTAATTGAGGTATTGTTGGTCACGGCTGTTAAGGATATTAATATGAGTCTAAATATATATTCAGAATAATTTTTAGATAAGTATTGAGCTCGTATGGTGATCTTGTTTGTTGTAAAACAGAGAAAAATTTTAATGAGGAACCAAATTAAAACTTATATTCCTCGTTCTTCTTCTACATTCACGTTTGCTTCTTTCCTTCTCAAAGGCAAACATTTTACTCCTTTCTACTTCTACTTCTTCTCTTTTTCTTCCTCCAAAAACCCACCAAGTGTGTGTATCCATTTTCCCCCCTTAATTTCATTTTTCCTACATCAAGCATGGAGGAGATTATGGTGATTTGAAGATCTTTTTCCTCTCCATTTCTATTTCTCTCTCTCTTTTGAAAGCTCACTTCTCCTTGGCTTGAGGTAAGTTCCTTCACCATTTTCTTGAGCTTAAGCCCTAGGATAAAGGTTATTATGGTTGGAGAAAGTGTTATGTGTATGGGTTATGTAATGGGAACCATTTATATGCAAAACCCTAAGGTAAGGTGTAATAAATGTGTAGTTTTATGAGGGGGTACACAAAAATAGAATTTATTATGGTGGAAGAAGATAATGTTAATGATAGTTGTTGGGTTTTTAATGAATACCTAACCCTAATATTTGGGAAAATGTATAATGATTGGGAAAGATGATTTTAAGAGAGAATATATGATAATTAAAGTGTGAGTATTATTATTAATGTTGGGAGATGATATTAATAATGATAGGCGCTATTTATAATGGTGAATGGATATTAATGTGGAGACCCATTAATAGGTGTTGTATTAAATGTGTAATAAATGAATATGAACACCAAACCATGGTGATTGTGGTAAAATAAATGAAATGGAAAGTAGTTTGATAATGATAATGACATAAACACCAAGTAGTCAATTAAGAACATTTAAATCTTGGTGGTATAGATGAAAATAATTATATGGTATATTGTGTGGTGTAGGAAATGACCTCATTGATGAAGCAAGACCTTTGAACCACAATGAATACTACTTCTGTTGAGGTAGGAGGGGGTAACATTTTCTAAATGCATGATTTCATCCATTATTGATGTATATGTATGGTTGTGTTTCTATATTTGAATGAATGTCTTGATGAGATATATGACTTGAAATGCATTTGGAATATTATGTAATGGTGTGGTGAATAAGTTTAGGATGATGACTTTAATGTCAATTAATATGTGGCTTATGACTTGTTTGAGATTAATGCCATAATTATGATTGAATGAAATATGAATGTGTGAACATCCCATGACATGAAATTGATAAAGATGTGTGCGGATATTGTTTTCCACTAACCATTGATGTGAATGAAATCCAATAGTAATTGGTAGTGATTGAGAATAATGATACTGTGGAAATCCACTAAGTGATAGTGATGAGTTGATAATTACGGAGTAGCATTTAAGGATGCACAGTGTGAGAATGCATTAATCTATATTTGCATCCATGGCATATCATACGCTGTCTATTTTGGGATGATAGGGGTTCCAACAGGTAGGCTCAGTAGGAGGGAGACCCTGTGCACGGGTAGAGTTATTGTTGTTTCTTAGTGATTCATGGAATCATGAAGTTGTCCATAGTTTGGTGATGAGGCATCCTATGTGGCGGGCCTAGTGGGTGAACGACTCTATGTTAAGCAAGTGACCTTGGTGTCCCTATAGCGCACGGTTCTCTCGATGTGTCTTTAGGAAGGGCCCGTAACACTCTTGGCAAGTGTGGCCATGTTATTGATCCGCAAGTCACGGGGCGACTAGGGCTACTTATAGGCGATAGCCGTTTGGTACCAGTAAAAGATGGTGTTATGCATGCAAATTTAAGATATAAGTATACACATTTACTACTGCAGTAGGGGCATAGTAGCACACCTATGCTTAACCCACATGTTATATGATGTTTCCCACAGTCGGATTCGCGATTTGATAATAATTCCTTTGTGCATAGCTATATGAGCATTTGTATATGGCTGGAGATATGCTGAGTACTGGTAGCTCGTGGCGACGATGGATGATTGATGAGGAAATGGAAAGAAATTATGGTACTAACCTTGAATAGATAGTTGTGATTAATAAGGTTGCTAATGATTTAATATGTAATATATATGCTTGATTTGTACATATGCTATGATTAAAATGATTGATGACAAGACTATGTGAAATGATATTTGCGTGGTTAGATCATATGGTTCTATTGAAGAACATATATTGTGCTTTTGTATATATGTATTATCATAATATATGATATTGATTCATTTGATACATGTTACTCACCTCCTAGTTTCTATTTTAAAAGGTTGATGTAGGAATATTGGAATCCTACTCTTGGTGGAGGTTGAGCTTGTGCCTTGGCCGACAACTATTTTGTAAAGCACATGATATATACATATTATGTAGATGAAATTGAATAGTGATAGATGTGTATTTTTAAGGGTCATGTGTGAAAATTAAACCTTGGTGTTTTTGAAAGACTAATTTTTAGTTATGACCTTGACAATAGTTGGTGTCAATTGTGATACAATGATTTTTATGCTATATTGATGAATGAATGATGGTACTATAAGAATTATGACCATTGGGAATGAATATGTGATTTATGCATGATTGATATTGTGGATTGTATGAATGATGGGAAGTGAATAAGCCATATTCCTATTTAATGTGCAAGGCTTTATCTAGAGGCCATTCATAATCCATAATGTATGTATGAAACTTGTGTGAAAGGTTGGTGGTGGCCAAATAGGCTTGAATTGCAAATTGACTTACTTGGTTTAGTCTAAATGTGCTTGAATTGCCTTTGGTGCATGGGATGATCTAGAATTTGAATTACTGGATGAGGCTTGTTGGAGCAAGTCATAATTATACATTGGAATATATGTCTATTGAGATTTTGGACCCGAACCTTGCCATTTGCATTTTAGTATGCCATGTAAATTGATTTACATATGTTAAAATCTATTTTCTGTCAATCTCGCTCAAACGAGATGGTCTTGATTACGTATTATGCTCTCTGGCCTATTTTCGCTCAAGCGAGTGTGGTCTCGCTTAAGCGAGAGCCAGAGAAATGATTTTGTGTGATTTTCGTTCAAGCGAGCGGGGACTCGCTCAAGCAAAAATGATGGTGTTTGATTCTGTCCCTTTTTTGCTTAAGCGAGAGGCGTCTCGCTCAAGCGAGTAATTGTGGATTTAATTGTATAAAATTTTTGCTCAAGCGAGTGATGCCTTGCTTAAGCGAAAATATGATGTTTTGGTTTTGGAGGAATTTCGCCTGAGCGAATATGGTGTCGCTCAAGTGGGTGTGGGGGGTCTGATACTTTGGCCTCGCTCAAGCGAGAGTTTCCTCGCTTAAGCGAGGCCGCTTGAAATAAAATTCTCTGCTTCCTTTACTTATTTTTGGGCCTTTTCTCATATCTTCATATATGGGACTAGGTGTATGCCTTGTATACACATTTTTCTTCCGTTGTTAAACATAATTGTTTTGTATACATGTTGGGGTGACTATTTCTTGATCTATTTTCTAAATTCTTAAACTTCGGTCTTCGGTTTTCCGTGATTCGAGTGTTGATGTATGGTTGCATGTTCAAGATTTTAAAACACGAAAAATTTATTCATGTTTTTATTGAATTAACTATTGTAATTACATCGGGATTTGGGTCTCGGGAGCCGGGACGTTACAAAACCAACCTTCTTAGTACTAGCTAGTCTAGATAGGACATTGGCCCGAGTGTTGTCTTCTCATGGAACATGCTTAAATTCAATCTACACGAATTTCTTTCTACTCATTCACCCTAGCCATATACTACTAAAACAATGGGTCCTTAGCTTGATACTCTCTAGAAACTTATGAAATAACTAGCTGAGAGTCACTACAAGGGTGACTTCTTTTACTAAAAATAATTACCACTAAAGAGATTTCATTATTTTGTTTATCACAATACTAGTCTTCATGATGAGCTTTTGGGTTTATATCAAGAGCTTTATTTGGGCCTGTTCATAAGGATATCGTCGTGTTATTTATAACTGTGAATCAGAAATTGATATTCTTCTAGTGAAATAAGATTATAAATTTCATAAGTATTGGGTTCTAATTTTTGTGATTCAACGTCTCTTAAAGTTGGACTGAATAGTTGATTTAATTCACACGTATAGAAAGGCTAATGTGTGCATGAATTTATTGGTCAAGCATAGTGCTTCATAACATGTCACTTGTAAGATCTTATATGATCTTCCTTGCTTTCTTAGTATTGTTTAGTATATGATTTCACAAATTGTTTTCTTGTGTTGTTAGTTTGATTTATTCTAATAGAGAAAAATATGAAATATATTACCCTTCTTAGATTGGAAAAATAATTGAGAGTTTTAGGTAGTTAGCATAAAATCTTTGGTTCAAACTTCATTGCCACTATTCAAACAAAAAAAAAACTTAAAAGTAGATTATCTTAAAATCACTTTTTATATATTTTATAAGACCAATACAAGAAATGTTTAATAAGACCATATAAATATTGTGAGCATATTCAAATCTTGAATTTCACATTTTTTAACCGTTGTCCTTTATCGTTATTTTAAATGATTGAAAAATTACTTTTCACATAACATATCTAAATATAATCGATAATTATTTAGGTTAAATTAATATTTTATTCATTTATCTTATTTTTTAGTTTCATTTTAATCATTTATCTTAGTTTTGGGTTTTACTTGGATCCTTTTATTTTTAAAGTATTTTATTTTGGTCCCCCATATATTATAAAACAGTAAAAGTATAAACACATTTTAGCTTAATATTAGTTATGAAAGCATTTGATATTTGCATAACATTGAAATATGAAATAATTATCGTGTAACATTCAATTTATTTTAAAATTAATGATATAGATCAAATAGAATTTTGAATGGGGTGCTACTATTGTCACCCGGACCGTTTTAACATTAAATAGAGGTGAAAAACAATATGAAAGTGTGCATAAAAAGACAATTATAAAAAGTTGTGCCTTAAGGATTATACAATCATTTTCCTTTAAATAAACATTCATATTTAGGTAATTTTGTATTAATTACAAGTAGGATTATACAATCATTTTTATGATTATTAATATTCTATCACATTTGATTTTTATTCTAGTATTCCATGAAGAAAGTGGTGAATTTTTTAAAATTTTTTATCAAATGTTGGTAAGTAAAAAAAATAGGGTAATTATACCATTGGTTTTAGAAAAATATATTAACAAAAAATTAAAGATAAATACATTTTTGAAAATATTTTTTAAAATCTATGTTGCTTTGTATATATATGGTTTCATTAATACATGCTGGTTAGTTTTTTTTAGTCTCAAGTATCTAGACAATTTTGTTACATATAGAAATATTCATATTATGGTTGAATTAATTTTTATAAAAATTTATTTTCAATTATAATATTCAATCTTGAAATCTTAAAGTTAATTCATAACTTGAAGTATATAAGGTGCCATTAGAGTTTCATAATTTAAATAATAATTTATGTAATACATTATTTTTAAATAAGAGTTTATGCTATAAATTTAATAATAAAATTTTAAAAAATAATTAAAAATGACTTATTTTAATAAGTTGTATAAACTAACTTATTAAAATAAATAAGTAATAACTCATCAAAGTCATAAACTGTGACAGCCTAGATTTTTAGGGCAATGTCTCTGACCCTCAAGACCCCCTGAGTGTGCCTTGTTGGGCTTTCTGAGAGAAAGCATGAAGCTTCGGCCTGCGTCGTGAGTTATCTTCCTTGTAAGACAACATTGATGATGAGTTCAATCGACATATTAGGCTGTCTAGTGTGAGGCATGGTGACCCCTGAGAGGATGTGAGTTATAAGAAACGAGTCAAGGAAACACAAGAGTTGTGAAAAAAGATAAGGCATGTGATGATAGAGGGAGAAATGCTGAGATGAAGAAAAATGAGTATAGGTGGACACCCAATAATAACAAATACATAATTTGATTTAGTTATGATAATGATATATAATGGTCTTTGTTTAGTGGTAACTAGTTGGTATTCAGTAATAATATGTGGTAGTAATATTTTTTAGTAGAAATATATCTGTTTGGTATTAATTAATATTTGGTTATGGTATTTATAATTTTGTTTAGTTAATATTAATTAATAATAGTTACTCAAAAAACTATTTAATAATAATTTTTAATAATATTTAAATATATTATTATTTTTTTAAAAATATATATCAATGTTTAATATTTAATTTAATAATATTTATTTAATATTTATTTGATAAAATATTTAATAATAAAATATTGTCGGATTCTCAAGTATAACTTCAGGACCCAGTGGATGGTCATGTACCGACAATCCGGCCTGAGACTAGTATACCTATATGGAAACTAGTCTAGATAGAGCAAACCTTGTAGTAAATTGAGGAAAACAGGTTTGATCCCGTAGGCTTGACCCGTACCTCAAGTACCTCCCAAGTTCCAAATGTCCGATTCCAGCATGATCAGTCTTTAATGAACCGTTTCGACAATCTAAACACTTCTTCTGAAGGCCCCAGGTCTGATTCCAAACACACAAGCCCCTAGATTTAATTTTAAGAATGCTACCCCCGGTTTGCTCGCAGACCCACACTATTTTAAAGGGAAAAGAGATATCTACAACTTTTATGTTGATAGTTTTGTCTTTCACTGGAACAGGAACCAATTTTCATGACAAGACTGCCACAAAATAAAGCCACCTCGTGCGCACCACGTCTCAACACCTTATCACCTACGGAGCTACCAAATTTCCACACCCGGTCTTCCTTTGGCCAGCACATGGCCTTCTTGCTTGTCCAGCAAGTTTCCTTGTTTTTTCCCTAAGTAACTTGATTGCTCACCAAGTTACTTGGTCGCCAAGTTACTGGGTTGATTAGTTTCTTACTCGATAAGATTTTTGCATGTACAAGCATTCAGTCTCAATAATTCTAGTCTTAAATGATCCGTATCAAAGCCACACCCCTCTTGTGGACACCTAACTCCAATTTGAAACCCAATTTTCGAGAACATACCTCCGAGCTCGGCCCGTACACTAATTAGTATTTCAAGCATAACTTTTGCATACGATGTTGAAATGAAGAAATTATTGTCTTGGTTTCTTTCTCATGAAAAACCTAACAATCTTTATTTCTATCCTCGAAAGCTAATTCGTAACCAATCATCTCCAAATTGAGAATCAAGGATTCATACTCTGCAAACCTCGTTTATTATCCGTTAATTTGTGCACAATTCACTAGATAATTCATATCTCTCTCAAACGATGTTTGACTCATGCAATTCTAATTTCATAATTCTTGTAACAAAATTATCTACAACTTTCATAAAGACTTCGAGAACCAAATCCTACCCCACAAATGCAGAATAGTTAATCTTTCCAAGCTGAATTAGAAACATCACTGATTAGACCAGTTTCGGTAAAATACGCATAACTTCCTCTACCAATGTCGAAATCACTTTGTTCATTTTTCTATAGAAATGTACCAAAAACCCCTACAATTTTAATGAAGGGCCTAAAAGCTAATTCCCAAAGGAATTTTCCCAGCAATGTTATCTTTTCAGTTCTCTAGATTTTAGTAGCTTCAGGAGTACTTTTCCTTGGTTTAGCCATATCTTGAGCCACTAATATCAGATTTACCTATTCTTTATATCAATTCAAAGAGAAAAGAAAATCCTACAACTTTTATGTTGGGTATTTTTCCATATTCTCACCCTAAAATAAATTAGGGATTTATTTCAAACTATCTTGAAATCCAGTTACCGAAAACCTAAAACATACCCAGTTTCTTACGTCCCAAGTTATCTTTTCTGTCCATTATTTTCTGGCACCACCACCACGCGACACCCAACCCCCTCCATGCTCTCCCGTTGTGACACATTTCCCCCCACATTTCATCACTATTACCTTTCGTTTCCTCTATATATTCCCTTCGCTTCCTTAACTTCGTTCATTTTTCACTTCTTCGACTTCTCGAGCTTTCTCTTCCTCTTATCTAATTTCTAGTCTGCAGCCTACACACCACCACGAGCCACCTTTCTTGGCCATAATCCAGCCACCATATCCTTCCTCCTAACCTCCTCACGTCACCTCTCACCACCAAGCATCATCTCGCTTCAAATCTACTTCAATTCTTCTCTTTAATTCCATCACCACCCACGGCCTCCATCACTTAACACCACCAAGACTACCACCCACCACACTATATAGCCATTATTCTCCACCACCATTAGGATACCACCATCTCCTAGAGCCGTTACGTCACTCCGTTCTTCGATCAACAGCTATCGCCCTTCGATTGGTAAACGTTTTCTTGATTTTTTCCTTCTTGATCCTTGTCAGATTTTGTTTTCAAGCTTAACATCACCTCGATTCTACATGCATGTGACCGCGACAGCCTTTCCCCCCTCCGTTCAGCCTTGCATGTGAGCTTCGGGCATGATCGAGAGCGATCAACACGAAGAAAACGACGATCAGGAACTTTTGGAGCGCCGGATCACCCTCCCTCTCTTGGACAACCACGATATACTAAGGTAAAGGGGGGATTTTCCTACTCAAACTCAGTTCTGTCAGTTTCTATTTGTGTCTGTATGTTTGTTTAACCCTCTTTTGAAGTTTCATAAATTTTGGAGTTTTCTGCCAGCGTTTCGAGAGTTTCGCCACCTTTTTCGGAGGTCTTGCCGAGGTTCTGTCGGAAAAACTACGCATTACGAACTTCCCCGATAAATTTATGCTAAAATGTATTTTACTTTATTTTTGTTTATTTTGCTACGCCGATGACCGTAGAATAATCACCCACGCGACGCCTAATAATATTAAAATAAACTTAATGGCAAATATTAAATAAAAATTATAAAAGGGGCCGAAATAAAAATAGTAGAAATAACTATACTAGCAATAATAACAATAATATGCACCTCGACATAGTTATTGATATTAAAAGTAAAATTATATTTTCTTCTGGATTTTATGGATATATATATACACATATATAAATTGATATATTAGGAAAATAATAAATTAATCAGATTACTAGTTTTATAGATAATAGTAGTAACTACAATAAGGAATATCGAATTAATGGACAAATAATGGGTTTCCAATTTTATGAATAAATAATAATAATCCTAGTGTGTGTATATATATGGGTATACTTATAAAATCCAAATATAAGTTCACTTTTAAATTACGAACTACATCAAACTTTATTATTTGGATTTTATAAGTATACCCATATATATATATATTAAAAGGATTAATAAAATAAGGTATATTAAGTTAACAATAAAAGGGGTAATAATAATAAATAAAAGTAAATTATGATCTTAACCATTAAATTAACAATAAAAGGTTTATTGAGTTTGTGATAATAAAATAATTTAGGATTCATTTAATAAAGGTGGTTTGGTAAAATAATGTTAAATGAAAAATATTAAATTAATAGGTAAGTAGGAATTTAACTAGTATAAAGGGTAAAATATAGAATCTTATTATAAGTCATGATATAATGGCTTTAAGATATCTAGTTGGATTTATTAATGGGATAGTTATGGTTTTTGTAATAAAGAGATAGTGATAAGAATAATGATAACAGTATATCTTTATTAGTTTAGTTTAGTAAATCAATAACTAAATTTTTCTCGAATTATGAATAAAAATGACAACAAGGAGTTTCGTAGTAAAGGGAAATATTTTAGGGAAAATTACGGGGCTTATACTAAGTAAAGTTTATGGGAACACACTATACACGCCTTACAAGAATTGGATAACTAAATAAATATAAGTTACAATTATTCCTAATATAAGATAAATTAGATAAAGATAAGTAATGAGAGTCAAAGCGAAGAATGGGTACTTCTAGGTAGAACAAAAAATAATAACTTTATGATAATGATAAGAGATGGATAGAATAAACTAGAGAAGGAAATTAATAAGGAATAAATATATGTGTGGTTGACTGATGCGATGCTTGGATATATATATATATATATGTTGAATATGTATATGTGTATGTATGATAAATGTATTGAATGAAAGTGTATGAACTATATCCGTATGTATGTTATGAAGAATCACGATGCGAAATAAAAAAACAAGAATAAGTCTCAATGGGGTCTTGGTTCGATGAGATAATGAGGTGTGATGATGTAATGAGATGTGATGTGGGAAAAGTGTAATGAGATGTATCCTGAAATAACGTGATGAAATGGTGACATATCGAGATGTGGGACAATATTGTGGAAATATGATGAACAACGATGTGTGACCCACTTTGTCCTTAATCGCCAACTAGTAACCTAAAATAATCCAAACAAATACCCAAGAGTTATGATAAAAGTGCAACCAAGAAAGAAAATATCACTCAATTAATTAATCCCGCTAAGAAGGAATCCACCCCACTGAATTAGACTGCACCTACCCCTACATATAGCTAACTCCCTACTAGGTAAGTTTGATCATACAATGTAAACTAGGTAATCAATTAGTAGCTAGTCAATAGCTAAGTACACTCATAACTAAATTACAACCCTTGAAGGTAAGATAACTCATATTCTAGTAGATAATAGTACTCCAACCTAATTAATTAGTTCCCACTCAGTAATACAAGGACAATATCATAAGAAACTTAGGATAATTCCCAACAAACCCCAATCTCATAAAGTTAGAAAAGAGAGATAATGAGAGCAGAAGTAACTGAGTTCGAGCAGAGGATTAAGGTACTCAATCAGGAGTAAGGAAGAAAATAAATAATCCCCCGCATTAAGGACAAAGATGGGCTATTGGAAGGACCCTACCGATGACAAGTATAATGAAAGATAAAAGATTATGCATTGAGCATGCATCATGTGTATATGGTATCAACAGAAGGCCGTGATGGAAACTAGAGCATACAATAAGGGTAAATTGGAGGACAATCATGTCTGGTCCATAAAAGACCTAAGGAATACAACTAGGTCAGAACCCCAATGGCCCCAGAGTCATGCCTGGAGGCGGGCGTATTGATGCAAGGCTAGTGTACTTGTACAAGGGCGGAGTGTTACTATGATCGTGGAGAACCAAGTCCCATTATTGAGTGGCCATAAATTGTGGTGTGAAGGATCCCTGTTGATTGAGGACATGCGTGTCGTGGTTACCCCTGTGTTGTGGAGGACTTGGTGGGCTCTGGTCGCGCTAGTGTGGAAATGTTATGCCCAGTGTCAGACTGAGTAGAATGGTTCTGGTGATTGTGATGATGATGAGATTATGGGCCTACATGCATTGCATTCATAATGCTAAAAGAAGATTAAATAATGGGACATCTACATACACACATAGCATTATGTTTGATTGATTAATGATGTGATATGTGTAATGTATGTGATAATACTAATGTGATGGTAAGAAGTGAGACTGCTAGTAAAGACTACACAAACCCCCTTAAGACGAACTAGCTATAAATGAAAGGTGAGGTAATGCTAAACGGGGTGAGCTAAGTCAGGGGTGATGTGTAAGGATAGTAAATGGTGAATGGTGTGGGACTAAGGCCCAATCCTCAGATGTAGTATGGATTACGATTTATGCATTGGATGAGAGAGGCGTTAGGAATGACAATTCTCCGTTGTTTGTGAGTGAAGGGACATTCCTCACCTTTACAACTATTATTTTTTAGATTCGAGAAGAGACCCCGTGTAGAGGACAAGGTTTACCAAAATGGTCCACTCTCGACAGATGGAGCTGGCTCTAGTCTATCAGGAGTCATAATGGAAGCGTGACAAGATGGACAATAGCAACAAGAAAGCGCTCTTAATGGAACTATGTCCCTTATGTATTATGGGAGCATGCGTGCCCCTAATCTTTAGAGTATGTATAGTCTGTTGACAACCATGTATTATATAACAATATTATATATAATGTTTCTATTTCATCAGGCTTTTCTTGTATAAAAAAAAATTTCTATATTTTCTAAAACTCGCAACCTCTCAGTTAAGTAAGATGATCTAGTGAAAGGGATTGTCCTAGTTAACCGAGGGTGTTACATAAACTATTTCTATAAATTACTTGTAAATTGCTAGTAAATTCTTCAAAACTCACCCATAGCCACCATTAGTTATGCTTGTTGTTATTTTCATTAGAATCCAACTAATACATTATTTTATTTTCAGGGAAGGTAAAATTCAAATTATGACAAAATAGTAAGATTTTAAGACACTAAACATAAACTTAAAATAAAACTAAAAGTCAAAAAGACCAAATTAAATCAAAAGACTTGAAAAAAATAAGGCCAATCATTAAAGTAACTTTTTGCGTTAAAACTGATTTTTTCCATAGTAATGATTTTTCTTGAGTTACTTAACTTTTGTATGAGTTAAGATAATTTTACACTTAGCTTAATTTTTTTTTATTTTTTGTTAATAATAATATAAAAAAAGATGATCCTAGATCGGGAGTTAAAGAATAACCATTAACCATAATGAAACATTTCTCTCCCTTTCTCCATTCAACTTCAACCTCACTTTCAATGTGTTACATCTGTATAGTCATCTCGTTGATTGTTTTATTTGTTTTTAATATTGTTCGATCATTTTTGTATGTAATAACGTTTTAAGTCTTAACACAAAATAATTTTCATAATTAATAAAATATATTTAAATGTTATTTTATTAATTATTGAATAAGAATAAAATAATTAAACATTATTTTCATTTTTTATATTTAATGAATAAAATAATGAAATGTTATTTTAATATATTCCACATCAAATTTATTGTACTACCTATATCAAAATTTTAAAATATATTAAAATAATGTTACCATCAAGATAATTAAACGTTATTTTCTAATTATTTTATATCAAATATATTAATGAGTAATGTAATATTGGTAGTGGAAAGAGAGACACTAGATCTTTAATGATGAGAGAGAACTATGAAAGTATGGATTAATTAATCTCATACAATTTTCAAAAAAAAAATAATTTTAATTCCTTAAGGCACAACTTTTTATAAATGTCTTTTTACCTTTTAATAATAAACAGGGGTGCCAATATCATCCAACAACTTGTGGATACTTGGGAATGGAAACCGTATGTGGGAACAAGAGGTGGGCTAACTATCTTATGCTTATTATTTGCTGATGATGTTATTTTGGTGTCTGAGGCTTCTTTGGAACAAGTTAAAGTAATTAAAAAGGCACTTTCAGTTTTCTGTGAGATAATGGGACAAGAGGTAAGCTTAAACAAGTCTCAAGTATATTTTTCTAAACATGTTCCTCAGGAAACGACAGAAGTAATCAGTGATGAACTTGGCTTTGTGAGAACAACTAACTTGGGCTCATATCTTGTGTACCAATGTTGTCTAGGAGTAAAGAGATGACCAAATTTTCCTTTATTATTGATAAAGTTAGGTCGAGACTTTCTAGATGGAAGATGGAATCATTATCGTGTGTAGGTCATGTGGCACTAGCTCAATCAGCAATTCTCTCAATCACAAACTATATAATGCAATCTAAACTAATTCCTTGTGGTGTCTGTGATGAAGTGGAGCGCCTGTGTCGAGACTTTATTTAAGGATGCTCTTGTACTAGGAAGAAAGTACACTTAGTCTCGTGGAAAGCAATATGTACGCCAAAAGAAGAAGGTGGGTTAGGTTTCTGCAGCTTGAGGAATATGAACATGGCGTTCATGATAAAGCTTAGATGGGCCATGATTCAGGAGGATTTGCTTTGGGTTCAATTTCTCAGGCATAAGTATGGATGTGGAGGACTGGTAGTACCTAAAGTAGTATCCAAACCTGTTGAATTAGTTGTGTGGAAAGGCATTACCAAAGCCTGGGATCTAGTTATGAAAGGCATGATATGGAACATTGGTGATGGGCGCTTCTCCTTATCTTGGATGGACCCATTTATTCCTGAGATGGGACCTTTATGTAATCATACAAGTCAAAACATCCCAGCATAGCAACTGCATGACCAGGCTATGCTTTTTGTTATATATGGAACGTGGAATATTGACGTAATTAAAGAACTACTTCCTGACTATATTATAAGCAGGCTTATCACCATTGTGCCTCCTACCATAGGAACTCGTGAGGATACAATTAGTTGGTATGGTCCTCAGATGGAGAATTCTTAATTGCTTCCTCATATCACCTTATACGCGATGAAAAGCTGTGTTGGACCTACCAATGATCTTATTGTTACGGTATCAAAGTGGAAAGGACCTGCTAGAGTAAAGTCATTCAATTGGCTAATTATGCATGGAAAAATTTCAACGAACTCAGAAAGATACATATGCCAAATGTGCTCTTTAGACTCATGTCTGAGATGCGAGGATAATGTAGAAACAATTCTTCACCTCTTGCAGGATTGCCCATACGCAGAAGACTTATGGAAAAAATGGATTGATGAATCTTCATGGGTTCTATTTTTCAGCCTTGGTGTTCAGGATTGGCTTTTAATGAATCTGAAAAGCAAGCACAAATTGGCAAATGGGATTGTATGGAATATGTTATTCCCAATTGCTATCTGGTATCTATGGAAAAATCATAATAATGTAGTGTTTAGAAATTCTATATGGGACGTACAAGGCTTGGGGAAGTAAATTATAGACCAAGCTCTACTTATTCATGAGGTATTTTGGATCCAGTGGCTATTAAGTTAGAAAAGAGTTATGAAGAGCATTTGATCACTTAGAAGGCTCCACCGGATGAATTTTTTAAAATGAATGTTGATGCTTCATTTTACACACGAGATAAAAAGGCAACGTGCGGAGGTATCTTAAGGGATTTGATAGGTAGAGTGATTTCTGCTTTCTCTTATAACTTGGGTGCATGCTCAATTGTAATGGCTAAACCGTGGGGTATTTTTTATGGGTTTAAGTTTACATAAGAAAGTAGGATGAAAGCTCTTATTTTAGAGTCAGACTCACTGACTGTTGTAAACCTTATGGAGAAAGGTGATGCTTTTCTCATCACCTTGGTAGGCTGATCCTTGATATTAGGCAGATTTTGTCCTGTTATAAGAAATGGGTAATCTCTTATATATATAGAGAAGGAAATAAGTGTGCTGACCATTTAGCTTTCTTGTGATATTTTATTCTAATTGGTATACATATGTATCAGTCTTTCCCTTCCTCTTTAATTCAATTTATTGAGGATGATTTTTGAGGGGAGGCATTTCCTCGGATGATAGTTTCATTGTAATTTTGGGCGGTAGCCCCATTGTGAATAAAAAAAATAGGGGTGCCAATAGATTCAAAAAGGGTGCCAATAGAATCACCCTTTTGAATGTTACCACCTTTTAAATACATCGCCGGGACAAATTCTAACCATATATGTCTTGATAATCTAAGATTGCTTAAAATTCAGTGAGTGTGCATTTAAATTTTTTTATGGTAAATTACTTTTTCAGTCATCTATTTTTTAACTATAATTTGAATTTAATTTTTAATTTTTTTAAATCATTTAGGTCCCTAATCTTTTTTAGAAGTTTCAATTAGGTCTTCCTATTCTATTTTTTATTAGTGAGAATTCATGTTGATGTGACTATTTTATATATTAGATACTACTAACATGACTACTCTATGTGTCAGAATATTGCTAAATGGCAACCCTACGTGTCAGAATACTGCTAACATGGCAACCCTACGTGTCGAATATTCATTGATGACTCTATGTGTCATTTACACTTCAATCAATGAATATTTGACATGATAAGTCGTTATGTCAACAACATCTAATGTGTGTGATTATTTTGAACCTTATCATTATAGATAGTGATTTAACCGCTATATGGGGTCCAAACTCTTGACTCCGTACCAGTGTCAAATCTTTCTCTTTCTTACCTTTTTACACCGTCTCAGTAGGAATACGGTATTATAAACTTGGGTTCAGTGGAAACTCCAAGCTCTTCATGTCAAGGTAACAAGAATTAGTTCAGCCGTTATCCTTGAGACCATATCAGAAGTGTACCTGCAAAAGGGACTCTAATGCTTAAGTCGGTACGGTTATAACGGAAAAATCTGTATTACGAAGCAAGAACAAGAGAGTAAGAGTGTTCTAAGATTTGCTTAAGTCTGTTTATATGTTAATGAATGGGCTATTTATACATGATCTCCTCAAAATACAAGTGGCTGATTTGACCTGTGTCAGGGTCAAAATCTGTAGCTTTTGCAGGTATAAGTTGCCCACTTGCCTCTTTTGGCTGGGGTCATAATCATATGTTTTGTACTATCATGCATCGTTGATTCTAGTATGCCTGAGAGGCAGTGTGGTACTGTTGATTCCTTTGCAAGTAAATTGGTTACGCATATTTTATATTATCCGGGGTAGCTAATTTAAGGGGCCGGTATCCACACCGGATCATTTGCCCCCTAGCTTGTTGTTGTATCTTAGTTACGATAATGAGCTAAGTTTCAAACCTTACCGGGGTGATGGATCCCTAGATTTGTGGTTCTGACCATTGTAGGGCCTCATTTCTCTTTTGGGTCCGGGGTGGCATGACTTTCCTAATGTTGCCCTAACTACCACATTAATTACGCCCGTTTATCCAAACGTGACATGGCACGTGGATCACTGGCGTGGCGACTTCTTATTGGTGCATTTTATTCACGCGCCTTCATTTCAGAATGGCCATGTCGCTCGGAACCCAAGCGACACTGCTTTGTTGGGCTGCAACGCTTCGCATTCTATTTTATCCATGGGCCTACGACGTTTCGACTTCGGCCCATACCATTTCGTCTCCTATAAAAGCTGGTGGATTTCAACTTCTTCGTCACTTTGCCATTTCCTTACTAAAACTCTGCTCAATTTATCCGTGCTTGCCTGCCTTGTTCACCCTGGCCCACACCTGAAGAACAACCAGAATCTGCCACTCAGTTAGCCATTCTTCACTTCCAAAATTCTTTTTTAAGATGTCATCTTCTTCTGAACTTAACACCTGCCCTGAAGGAGACAGTTTGGTGGAAATTATTTCCAATCCCTCTATCTTTTGGCCAAGTGAAGTTCCCCATCGTAACATGCGGCTCACCCCAAACTAACATTTGTCATTGGGTAACAACTAGATTCCAGGGTGAACAGAACCCGGGGCTCTCCTCCTATAATCATCCTTCACCAACTCCACTTGTATCGTTCTACTCCCCTGACCGGGATGTAGATTCCAGCGTAGTTCATTACTACACTGATGGCACTGACTTTTACTTGACCATTCCTTTTTTATAGCACGTCGTGACCATGGACACCAATGGTTCCCCCTGTGTTAGAAATGACCCCGAGGACACCTACATGATAGTGGATTAAGTGGATTGGCTTACGCAAGGCTGAGGATCCATACTTTTGGGTCGCCTGAGAAGTCTTCGCTGCCCGCAGTCATCACGCCAGTGTTGGAGATGAAGAGCTTAAGGCTGGCACCTTTTGGAGATCTTGTCGATACGCTGACTCTTTCACCCTTCATACCTCTACCTATGACGAACGAATCTGCACCATCTCTCGTGAGAGGTTCTTTTTTTTCACGAATATACCATGACCAAGGTTGGAGTCTGGTTCCCGTTTACCAACTTTGAGATGGGCATTCTCCACTTCTTAGACATCGCCCCTAGCTAACTACATCCGAACGGGGTTGTGGCTCTCGAAGTTTTAGGCTGTCATTTTAACTTTATTCTAACTATCGCTCTCTTCTTCCATTACACAAGAGTCATTCGTCGTGGAGGTACCAGGATGGGGTTTGTTAACCTCCGATGTCAGAGCAACATTATTAATTTTGAGGCATTTGTAGACTCGTGCAAGCTTGCGGGAGCTTCCTTCAAAAATTCCTATGTCAAGCTCTTTGTAAAGGGACCAGAGTTTCCCTTCTGGCAAGACGAAGAAGGGCAATTTAAAATCTATACCGATTTAACCCACCAGCACTTCCTTTTAGAGAGCTCCGCTTATACGGTTGATAAGAGCAAGCTCTCTGAATGCTCTAAGTCTGTCGTGGACGTCCTTCACAACGTCTCTCGTGGGACTCCCATAAAGTGCCGCCTGCTGTTGCACAACATGACCAACAGGGATGAATACCTTGCGCAACTGGGTACTTAATGTTTATAATTTTTTAATTAACATCATCCGCTCTTTCCTTTGTTATCATTTCCCTCATATTGGATTTTCTTTTGTATTTTAGGGAACATGAGGGCGGACGCTCTAGAAATATTACGCAAGAACCTAGCTGGCATTCAGACTAACACTGCTGAGGAGAACAAAGTCACTCCTCAAGCAAGGAGAGCTCCCACCCTACAGATCCCTAGAGGCACTGTACCTGTCCAAGCTGACCTCGTTGCCAAGAAGAAGGGACAAAATAAGGATGGCGGGGCGCCCAGCAAAAAACCAAAACCTACCACGATGTGGGATGACCGTGGTAAAGGTGTTGCTGATGCTTATGACAATGGTTTGTCGCATAAGGTGGTGAATACGAATAATGACCTGGCCGCCCTCGAGCAGATGATTGACAACACCATCGCCCCCCAACCGATCTGCGCCTCCCCTACAGGCTGAGGGAAGGGTTGAATTCTAAATACCTTGACTTTTGCTTGGAGACGGCGATGTGGGGGCATATGAAGACGCTTTTCGTTCTTTACTCTATGGCTACTGAAAGGCTAATGCGGAAGGTAGAACGGCTTAAGGAAAAGATCTCCTACATTTTCGAAGATAATGCCCGTGCTTATTAACGGATTAAATCCCTGAACGAGAATGCTCCAGTCCTTTAGAAATCTGAAGGTGATTTGAAGAAGGAGAAGGAAAGCCTCCATCAAAAGGTAGAGGCCTTGGAGAAACAAGTGGCTGATTTACAGGCGGAAAATCAAGATCTCTCCAAGGCGGTTCAGGTTGGGCGACAAAAATATGAAGACGATATGACCCTTTTTTCCCAAGCCGCTATGGACGCTTTCAGCCACACGGTTTGACAAGTTGTCTTCCATAACCCCGGTGCAAATTTAAACTTGAAAGGAATAAGTTTCTTCAACAGATTCCGTGATGGTGAGCTTGTGTCCAAGGTTGACGACATGCCTTTCTTCCTACTGATGAGCCCTTCTGCTTCGCTCCCCTACCAGCTGATGAGGATGACGTGCCTCGAGAGCCAACCCATGGCGATCAGGGTGGCAAAGAGGAAGAACGAAATGAGGATAGAGAAGATGAGCAGGGCAACCATGTTGACCCTTAATTTTCCTAGTATAGCTTTGTAGGCAGGAGAAGCTCCACCCTTTTTGCTAATCTTTTTGACTTGGGCTTTTATGCCCTTTGTATTTTGATTTGGGCATGGTGCCCTTTTTTTTAATGATATATATTTTCTGAATATCGCTCTGTTCTTTTGCTTTCATACGGATATGGCACTTTATAACTTAGATCTTTGATTAACGCAAATTTTTGACCGATCTTTGATTTAATTCAATTTGTCACTTTAACCATCTCGGACTTTAATAAAAAATATGAGGGTTCCCAGCCGCTTGTTGCAACGGAATAGTTTTTGGATTACTGACTATTTGGGACGTTTTGCCTATTTCGGGGTTTAAATAATCGAACCGCTCCGGGTTCTTTTGATTACTCTGGGGTTTAAATAATTGAACCGCTCTAGGGTATTTCGACCACTCCGGGGTTTTAATAATTGAGCCGTTCTGGGGTCTTTCGACCATTCTGAGGTCTTTCAACCACTCTGGGGTTTAAATAACTTAACCGCTCTAAGGTTTGAGGACCATTCCGATGTTTGAAAATAACTTTAACCGATCTGGGGTCTAAGGACCACTCCAGGGTTTTTAAATAATTAACCATCATTAAAACCAAATAGCAAATACTTGAATTCTTCAAAGGAGATTTTATTAATGAACAAGCATCCCGACTACATACCTCGTTAAAAACCTCCTAAGTAAACCCTATGGGAAAACCTTAGGTAGGAAAAAAGAGTGCATGACTTGTGATGCCGGTTAGCTGAAATATACACGGGGATTCTTTACATTCCATTTATTTTTGAAGACATCACCTTCTAAAGTTTCTAATAGATAGGTTCCTCCTGTAGTGACTTCATGTACTTGGTATGGGCCCTCCCATGTCGGTGCGAGCTTTCCTTGGTGGGTGAACCTGTTTCCAACCGAGGCCCTTCTTAACACCAGATCTCCGATGTTGAATCTTCTTCGTTGAACCTTTTTATTATACCGAAGTGCTACTTTATCTTTAATTGCCTGATCCTGAATGAAAGCAACTTTTCTTACTTTATACAGTGACTCGAGTTCATCTTTCAACCGTCGTTCATTTTCCTCCTTGTTAAACTGTTGTGTTCTTGGGGAGACAATTGATTTCAACCCGGATTACTATGTCGACTCCATAGACTAACCGGAATGGGGTTTCCCCTGTCAAGGAATGTGGCGTTGTTCTATATGCCTACAGAACGTGACATAGCTGCTGACACATTCTCCTTTGGCATCCCTCAATCACTTCTTCAATCCTCTAAGTATTTCTCTGTTCGCTACCTCAACTTGCCTGTTTGTTTGTGGATGCTCTACTAATGAGAAAACTTGTTGGATTTGGAGTCTTTCTAGTAAACTCATGAACTTTGAATCTGTAAATTGCATTTCGTTGTCTGTCATTACTCTCCCTGGGATACCGAACCTGGCGATTATATTTTCATACATAAACCTCCGAGTCCGGGCAGTTGTGATGTGCACCATGACCACAGCCTTTATCCACCTAGTGAAATAGTCAACCCCCACAATCAGGTATTTGACCCCACCTGGTGCCTTTGGGAATGGCCCCAAGATATCCATTAATGGCCATGGTACTGCCGAGGTAAACAATTCTTCAGCGGGGACGTGATACACATTGTTGTTCTTTTAGCAGGCGTCACATTTCTAGACGTACTCTACTGTGTCCTTCATCATTGTGGGCCACCAATAATCGGCCCTGGCTATTTTTCTTACCAGACTTTTGCCACCACAATGATGACCACATGTTCTTTCATGCACTTCTGCCATTACTTCTCCTATCTTTGGCTCGTTTAAGCATTTTAGGTATGGGACTAATATCCCCCTTCTGAACAAGTTTCCATAAACTAGGACGTAGTTCGACAGCTCCTTCTTAAGCTTCTTTTTCTCTAAGGAATTTGTAGGTAGTTCTCCATTCACCAGATACCTGATGATAGGGACTTCCCATTAGTTATCTTGGAACGCCTTCGAGTAAATATCACAAACCCTCATAAGAGCCGTTATGCTAGGTTCTCCCAAAGTACTCTGAACAACTGTGGTTGTTGATCTTGCATTCTTTGTACTTGCTAAACGGGATAGAACATCGCCCTTATGTTATCTTCCCTTGGTACATGCTTGTACTCAATCTAAGTGAATTTTTTTCCAGCTCCTTTACTTTCACTAAGTACTACTACAAGAGCAGTTCTTTCGCCTGATAACTCCCCTTAATTTGTGAGATTACCAGCTAGGAGTCACTATATAGTACGGTGCTTTTGGCTCCGACATCCAATGCAGCTCGTAGCCTGGCTAAACAAGCTTCGTACTCGGCCTGATTATTAGATGTCTTGAAATCAAATCTGAAGGAGATTTCTATGCTGACCCCATCTTCATTTTCTATCACTACTCCTGCTCCACAACCCTTCAAATTTGAGGACCCATCCATAAAGATAGTCCAGTGTTCCCACACTTGCGAAGGGGGCTCGCCTGTTAACTCAGTAATGAAATCTGCTAGGACCTAAGCCTTTATAGTCGTATTTGGCTCAAAAGAGATACTGAACTCTGAAAGTTCTATGGCCCATTTCGTCATCCTCCCTGCCAGGTCTGGTTTATGCAGAACAACCTGTAGTGGCAAATCAGTCTGTACCATAATGGGGTGGGCATGGAAATATTGACTTAATCGTCTAGACGTCCAGATTAACGCTAGAGCGGCCTTTTCCAGTTTCTGATACCGTCCTTCAGACCCTTGCAATACTTTTCCAATGAAATAAACCGGCCTCTATCCTTCTACCATTTCTTTTATCAGGAAGGCTCCCAACGCTTCATCAGATACGACCAAGTATACAAACAGCTGTTCACTTGGGTCCGGTTTTGTTAATACTGGCGGATTTGCCAATACTTCCTTAAGACTCTGAAAGGCTTCTTCCCGTTCCTTTCCCAATTCAAACTTTTTATTTTTCTTTAAGATTTTGTATAGTGGCAATGCGTGGTGTGCCATTTTTGGCATGAACCAAGATAGGGCGGCCACCTTTCCATTTAAAGATTGTACCTCTCTCACGTTCATTAGACTTTGGAGTTCCTGTATTACCTTGCAGTTGTCTGGATTGGCTTCTATTCCCCTTTGAGTCAGCATAAATCCTAGGAACTGCCCTGCTGGAACTGCAAAGGTGCATTTCAGAGGATTTAAACACATGTTGTACATCTGCATTCTTTGAAATATTGTCCTTAAATCTTCCACATGGTCACCTCCCACCGGTGTCTTAGCTATGATATCGTCCACATAAACCTCAACCATTCTAGACCTTATTCCATCAAAGACCTTATTCATCATCCTTTGGTAGGTTGCACAAGCGTTCTTAAGTCCGAATGACATTATCATGTAACAGAAAACTCCTTTATCATTTACGAATACGGTTTTTTCTTCGTGGTCTTTCCACATTGGAATTTGATTGTAACCAGAGTATGCGTCCATAAATGAGAGAAATTGATACCCTGAGGAATCGTTTACCATTTGGTCTATACTTGGGAGTGGGTAAGGATCCTTTAGACAACACTTGTTTAGGTTTGTGAAATCAGTGCACATTCACCATTTTCCATTTGCTTTCCTCACCATTACAACATTGGACACCTAGGTCGAATACTGGATTTCCCTGATAAATCCTGCCTTTAACAACTTCTCTGTCTGTTCACAAGCGGCCTGCTGCTTTTCTGGTCCAAGTCTCCTTTTCTTTTGTGCTACTGCTCTTGACTATAGATAGACCGCTAATTTGTGGCAGCAAAAATTCAGATCTATCCCTGACATATTTGTCGCTGTCCATCCAAAAAGATGCTTGAATTCTCTTAAGAGTTCAACCAACCGTGTTTCCATGTCCTTTTCTAAACAGTTATTCACTTCGATTGTCTTGTTGGGGTCATCATCTAACATTACGTCCTTGACACCGCCCTCCAGAGTAGGCCTCTAAGGATTTACGGGATCCATTACCATCTTCTCTCTCGGGTCTAGGTCTATCAAGTTTACTGACCCAGGTACCAAACCGCCATCATTTAAACACTTCCTCTTGACGGTTTCTTCTGCTTTGGTCATCAAAACACTCAGGCCATAATAGTATCTTGCCATCTGTTGATCCTTTTTCACTGCGGATACCTGGTTATCTTTATCAATAAACTTAAACAATAAGTGTGGTGTTGAAACCACTGCTTCTAAAGCATTCAAGGATGACCTGCCCAGGATTCCATTGAAAGGGGACTTCACATCTCTCACTAACACTCAGGTTCGGACAGTCTTTGACCCTGGCTCTCCCTCGAATATCAACCTTGTGTCTAAGTAGCCCTTGGTAGGATGCTTTTCCCTATTGAAGGCTGTTAGATCCTGAGTGTAGGGTTGCAAATCATTATCTGTTAACCTCATCTTTTTGAAGCAATCATAAAAGATTACATCATAAGAACTTCCCTGATCCACCAGGATTCTCATAATCGTTTTATTGGCTATCACAGCTTCAATAACTACCGTGTCATTCCCTTCAAGTACAATAGGTTCGTAGTCTTCATCTGAGAATGTAATCATCGGGGTCTGTACTCCACCTCGGTATGGCTTATTATCCACCTTTGTTTGAACAGACATGATCATTCTCAAGTGGTTCTTTCGAGCCGATTTGGACACTCTTCCTTCTACGAATCCTCCTGCTATCATGTCGATTACGTCCTTTTTTCCTGAACCAGGAGGTTTCATCCATGATTCGTTATCCTCTTCAATGTTATCTATAGCGGTCTTTCCTTTATCCAAGGCTTGCTTCTTTAAATCCCTATTCTCTTCTTCGATCGGACCGGTGTCCCTTCTTCTTGGGGATTCTTTCACCTATTCTCTGTACACCCTTTGTCAGAATAAATATTGTTTTATCTTTCCTTCTCCAATCAAAATCTTAATAGCTTCTTTTAATTGCCTGCACTCATCAGTATTATGACCGGTTTGTTCATGAAACTCATAATATTTACTCATGTTACCTGGTCTCTTCATAGGCATGAGCTTTCTAATTCCACTCACCATGAAACTTCTCATCCCAACTTCTCTTAGAATTTGACTGGGTCGAACTGCCAGGGGTGTGAACTGGGTTGAATTTACACTCCGGCGCTTCTTCTGCCTTAGAGGGGGGTCCCGATCTTTATTCCCACCGATCTTTGGTCCTCTTCGTTCATGGACTTGCGACCGGTCTTCTGTGATCGGAGTCTTTCTTTTTGCCGTTGCCAAGTGCATTTCTTTCTTTACCTACATATTTCACAGTTTTTCTTCGAAATTCTTTAAACGTTTGGGGTGCCCCTTTCGCCAAAGATAAGGCAAAAGGCAACTACAGCTGTAACGCTTCGACCACTATGTGCAATTGAATCTGCTCAGTCAATCTTGGTACTAACACTGCTTCCTTATAAAATCTTTTCAAGAAATCTCTAAGGCTCTCATCAGATCCTTGATTGATTTTGCTCAACACAACAAAGTGTTGTAAGAAGACATGGGCTAAATCATCCCAGCAATCTATCGACCCGACGGTAAGCTTTTAAACCATCCTAGGGCTTCAGCAGTTAGGCTCCTGGGGAACATCCTACACATTACATCCTCTTCTGCTCCCAGGAATAATGACTCATTTGTATAGGCATCCAGATGTCATCCTGGGTCAGACTCTCCGTTATATTTTCCTATGGACAACGGTTGAGGGGTTTGTAGATGCCTTGGGATGGGTACACACATTAACCTTCTAGTAAACGACGCACTAAACCGGTATTCTCCGGTTCGTCCTTGCAATGGACTCTCCTTTGGTTGTTCATATCCGTGGTTCGGTACGTCGACTCTTGCTCATCGAGTGTTTGTGCTTGTGAATATTCATGGGTATGGAAAGGTTCCTGTTGCCTCCGTTCTCCTATTACATCATTTCACAATCCCCTATTTTGCTTCAACTCTTGTATTTCCATCCGCAGTTGCCTGATAAGCTCGTCCCGCGGGTCTGGTTGTTGGACAGCCTGCATCCTTCCCTGAGGTTGGTCTGTTCCAGGGGTCTCCACGAATCCGCCCCCGAACTCTAAAATCCGGGGTTCGACTCTTTGGGCGATGTTTTCGGCATGTCCTTCAGGGGCTCCGCTTCGCCTGTTTGCTTCCATGACTTCAACTTTGATGGTGTGGGACTTGGTTTACAGGTCCCACCGGGGGTGCCAATGATCTGACCATTGTACGGGGTCTAAACTCTTGACTTCGTACCAGTGTCGAACCTCTCTTTTTCTCACCTTTTTCCACCTCTCAGCGAGAGTACGGTATTATAAACTTGGGTTCAGTGGGAACTCCAAGCTCTTCACGTCAAGGTAACAAGAATTAGTTCAGCCGTTGTCCTTGAGACCACATCGGAAGTGTACCTGAAAAAGAGACTCCGATGCTTAAGTCAGTACGGTTATAATAGAGAAATCTATATTACGGAGCGAGAACAAGAGAGTAAGAGTGTTCTAAGATTTGCTTAAGTCTGTTTATGTGTTAATGAATGAGCTATTTATACATCATCTCCTCAAAACACAAGTGGGTGATTTGACCTGTGTCAGGGTCAGAATCTGCAGCTTTTACAGGTACAAGTTGCCCACTTGCCTCTTTTGGCGTAATCATATGTTCCGTACAGTCATGCATCATTGATTCCGACATGCCTGAGAAGCAGTCTGGTACTGTTGATGCCTTCGCAAGTAAATTGGTTATGCATATTTTATATTATCCGGGTAGCTAGTTTAAGGGGCTGATATCCATACCGGATCAGATAGATTATTAAAATAAAACATCAAAATAAAACTAAGAAATAAGATAAAGAAATAAAATGAAACATTTAAAAGATAAAAGTTAAAATAAAACTAAAAAATTGAGATAAATCACCCAAAGACTAATTTGGTCATATTCATAATAAATTATTAAAACTAGACGTAGGTATACTACGCACAAATTGGTTTGTTCAATTTGTTTACATTAATATTAATTTTAAATTTTATAATAAAATTTCTATTGTAATAAAATAATTTAAAGTTATGTTATATATTTTGTGTTTTTCAATAATATTAATTACCTAAATTTATAAGTTTCATCAGTTATAATGCTACTAATATTGGGAAGTAAGGATGGCAAAACGGGCTGGCGCGCCCTGTCAAAGCCCGCCAAAAAGCGGGGTGGGCTAAACGGGCCAAAATTTAGGGCCTGCCCCGCCTAAGGCGGGCCTGCCCGCCAAAGTTAAAATTGTAATTTTTTTTTTAAAATTGTAATTTTTTTTAAAATGTGTCAAATTAAGATTAAAAAATTAGAAAAATAATTTTTTTAAAAAATTAAAGAAAATATTATTAAAAGAAATGCATAAATAATAAGAGATGTTAATTTTTTTTTAATTTTAGAAAATCAAAGTATATATTTTAATAAAATAAAGTATAAATTAGTAATATTTATATTTTTTTTCTTTTGGCGGGGGTCTGTCTGTTCGGCCCGCCCCGCCAAGGTTTTGGTCTGCCAAATTGGCGGGCCAGGCGGGGCAGACCTTGGCGGGAGGCAGACTAAAAATTCTTGTCCGCCCCACCAAATTTGGCGAGCTTGGCGGGTCAGGTCGTTTTGCCATCCCTATTGGGAAGTTAGCAAGAATCAAAGAATATAATGACTTCTAATCAATCCATATTTATTATTAGATTTATAATGAATAATTATAATTTGTTAATTTTATCTCTTATAAATAATAATTATTTTTACTATCATTACAATATAGTATTATAACAATAACAATAATAACTAAGAAATTCAATATATATATATATATATATACACCGACCAGACGGTTTCAACTCTCGAAGAGTGCTCCTTAGCATGGGATGCCTCTCGCTCCTTAGTATGGGATCCCAAAATCTCCTTAAACAACCGGCAACAACAATTTTAGTTTAAATCATTTTTTTATATTTTTTCAATTTTAGTTCGCACAGAGCCAAACGCGACCTGCAGTCCTCTCCATGATTCCGCTGAAAACTTATCAACATTCTTCCACCTTCCTCTCTTCCATTTCCAAAGCCAACCCACTTCACATATCTCTCCAACCCCACACTCTCTCTCCTCCATTTCCTTCCAGCTTTCTCCTTACACTTAAACCCTCGCTCTCTCTTTCTTCTAATCTTCGGAGGGTTTCAGAATTTGGTGTCCCACTTTGCAGCAGCGAACAAAATGAACAACAACAACAGCAAGACAACAGAGGAGTTTCGCCACAACTTCACGACTTGTCGCCAAATGGAGCAGTGTACCAGAAAACACTGCAATTGGTTGAGTGTTCCATGTTTGCTGCACTCACCGGTTTGGTCTATTTCTTGAGTAATTCTCTTGCCATTGAGGTTTGTCACTGTGAATCCAAAGTTGGGTCTTTCTTTGTATATGCGATTTGGTTAAGAAAGTAGAGTAATGGGTATGTGTTATTTTGGTTGTATGTTGTCTTTTTCTTATAAAAATTGGATCTTTGTTTGTATATAAGGTTTGGCTAAGAAAATTGAGTGATGGGTCTTTTTTTTGGAGGGTGGGGGGGGGGGGGGGGGGGTTGTGACATTTTGTTAGTTCTGACAAAAAATTGATTAGCTGGTGCTGTTCTTGTTTCAAGTTATGCCAATGGAGAAGTTCTAATTTGTGTTTTGGATGGCTATTATTATTGTGATTTTTTCCCTCACTTTTGACCTTTTGTTTCTGATTGCAGAATTACTTTAGTTGTTTCTTCTCGTTGCCAATTGTGATAACCTCGATGAGATGGGGTGTTGATGCTGGAAGGAAAACTCTGGTTAGGCTTGCCATTGCTTGGCAAAATGTTTTAGAATCTTAGATAGTTATTTGAGACTTATAGCTTTATCGAATTTTTATTGTTGTAGTTATGTTTCTTGTTGTAGGTGGCAACGACTATACTTTTACTTGTTTTGTCTGGTCCAGTGAAAGCTCTTACCTATCTGGTGAGCTTGTCTTTTAAATTTATCATTTTCTTGAGCTTGGCAATAGGACTCTCGACTCTGTTTTTTGTGTAGTATTTGTATTTGTACATTTTATGAAGAACAGCTTTGTATATGACAACAAAAGTTTAGGTCATTTTTTCATGTTTCCCTAGGAGTCGAACACGTGTCAGGGGACTCACAACAACTCACGCCTTGACTCAACCAATTGAGCCAATTCCCCTTGACAAGTTTAGGCCATTTTAAGATGCATAATTTTATATTTAGGAGGATAAAAAGTTGCTTAACAATTATTTGGAGGATACATTTCTTATCATGTATGAATTCTAGTAAGCATGGTGATAACTTGTGTGTGTAACATAATAAATACAAGTGTATGTTCAAAACTGAGCATTTCACTTTGGTCTCTATGTGGTAATGATCAATCAATGAGGAGGTTTACTAAGTACTATGTACTCAACTAACATGCCAATTTTTTGTAAGAACTGCTCTACTGCAGACATGATTGTTCAGAAATTAAATGTTGTTGGAACAAATATTTGCATCCTTTCGTTTTCCTCTTTCACTAGTATTTATGCTGGGCTATTCATAGTTTGCCTATGGCAGTGAAACTTCCTATCTCATTTGTGAGTATTTCTTTCATGCAGCTTAAGCATGGTATAGTTGGTTACACAATGGGCACTTTGTGGAGGTAAGTTGTGCACAAATTTTGTCCTTTTAAACTTGATTTCCTGGCAAATTTTGTTATGAAATTCATTGAATCGGTTATTATTCTGTAATGTTGTGAATCCTTAATAACTGTTTATATCTGTAATTCAAACTGACATATTTCTTCACATCACCTTTCCATGAAAATCTTAAATTTGAATTTTTTAACATGCAATCAGTCGTATGTAATAGGGGTGACTGGCAAATGCTATTGTTTTAGGGTTGGCAAGCTATTTATATTTGTTTTCCTCAGTTGCTTTTTAAATGTGGATGTTGCTTGATTCTGGTATTATTGTTGCTATGTTAAGTGGCAAGATTATAGAGCTGGACCAAATTATATACGTAAAATAGACAACTGAATATGATATATGCGCCGGCATGTGATAATAGTCGTAGAAATAGAAACTGGTTCAGATTTAGAAGGAAATGAAGTATTATTGATAGAATGTAAAAGAAAGATACAATTTTCTCAGTATTTGAGAGACCTAGAACCCTTCCAATGCCAAAAGACCCTAATCCTTATGACAACCTCCTCCTATTTGTAGGCAATCTGCCTTATCATCAACTATCTATCTATGTAACTAACAACCATAGTAGTCAATCCCAAATCGCATCGCGACGCGGCCAACCCCTAAACTGGGATCGTGTTGTCGTGAAGCAAATCGCGGACGCAATTTGATACTATCACGGGGTAAAACACAAACATGTAAATATGCAGAAACACTTAAAAAACCAAAGAAATATAACTAAAAACACTCCAAATTCATAAGTGATAATTAAAAACCAACATAGTTCAAATGGAAACATAGTTTAAACATGGTCTAAGACATTTTAAAACAACAATTCAAGCATCCTAGGTTCTTAAGGCAGCCTAAAACCAAAAACATAACAAGATAAGAAACATAAGCTATGAAGTGAACTAGGAAATCTATAAATCATATTCATCGTCATCTTCATCTCCTAGTTCTAACTCTTCTTCCCCTCCTCTTGAGCTCTCATGATCACTTCTATATATTTCTTCCTCTTCAAAAGTCTCTTCATCACAAAGCTCTTCTTCCTCTTCTTTTTCATGCATAACATATTTCCCTTTCCCTTTTTTCCTATTGCTTGAGGAAGGCCTAGATGCATCATTGGTGACAGTTTGCTTATGCTTCCTCCTCCTAGTGTAATGCAATTGTTGTCCAGCACCGGTACTACGTGCCATTCCCTCATGTCAATCCATCATCCTCATCAAACACAAAATCCCCCTCGCCTCCATCTTCATCACCGTCTAATTCTCCTAACAACCAATCATTAGTGACAGTACCACTAACTTCCTTTAGGAGAATCAGATTAGTGATGTTCATAGCCTCAAATCTCTCTTTCAAGGTTTGGTTGTACTTGATGAAAACCAAGTCACACAACCTTTGATGCTTAAGACGACTTCTTTTCTTAGAATGAATCTGTTTGATTTTAAAAAAAATGTCAGCCTTCTACCACCGTCAATCCAATTTGTAGAAAACTAATAATCTCAAAAAGCAATTAAGAGCTTACGTGCTCAATAGTGCTCTAATTTCATTCACGACTAGAAGAGCTACAAGTCAAAGATAAGACTTTAACTGCAATCTTCATCAACTCTGGAGTAAATGTCCTTATAGCTTCCACCATTCAGTTGCAATGCAATTAATTACATCAATTGTTGTTGCTTTATTTTATCAAATATAAAACAAATGGGCAATTAAATGAAGGAAACTCTTACCAGGGGCTAAAGTGCTCCTTTGTCTTATAGCCCCACCTCCACTGAAGAGTCCTTGAGAATGTTTATATGGGACTAACTGTTCACAAGCCTTATCTTCATCAAAGAAGTTGTGGGAGAGCCTCTCAATGGTCTTTAAGAGGCCAGCTTTCACCTCTTTATCGTTGTCAATACTAACTGGATCTTTAAAGAAAAATGCGGGATTAAGATAATACCCCGCAACATGCAATGGATAGTGCATTTGACAATCCTACCATTTATGAATGATGGCAAAGATGTCCCTATATTTGCTTTCATCTCCTTTGAAAGCAACTTGAATGTTTTCTTTAGTCCTGTCCATAGCCTCATAGATGTAACCCATTGCAGGTTTCTTCTCATTATCTACTAATCGTAAAACTTGGACAATAGGCCCCATAGCCTTGAGGCTAAAAGCCACATCCACCTAAAATGAAGCCATTAGAACGGTGTCCATTGCTCTCTTACCCTTGACATCTTTTGCACCCTTGCTTTTTGACCAATCATCCGATATAAACATCTTACGAAGGTTGGTCTTGTGGTTGTGCAACCTTTGCTAGGTCAAAAAGGTTGTAGCAAACCTTGTCACTCCATGTCTCACCAACTCAGTTCCATTGGTGAATTTTCTCAACAAATTCAATGCAAAACAGTGATTGTAGATGTAACCAACCAGCTTTATTCCCCTTAGATATGCCTTTTTAATCTTTGGAAGTTTTCCAATGTCCTCCAAAACATCAAATCCAAGCAATGTGCAGCACATGGAGTCCAAAACAAATGCTTCCTCTTGTCCATCCACTTCTTACCTAAATTGTCACATAATGTCATTTAATTAATTAGAATTAAATCTTAAGTAATCAACCATGATTAATTAAAATTTAAAATAAAGATGAATGATCACGTTATTACCACCTGCAACATAATTGCTTCCGTTGTCCGTTACCACCATACTTGTCAATCCCAAATAGCGGCGCGGAGCGGCCGCCCTTAAAACTGGGATAGCGGGATAGCGGAAAGCGGGATGACCGCTATTTTGAATAAACTATATAAATATTTCCTATATTTTCTACACATATATATGCAAAAAAAATACACAAAAATTAAATTTAAAGTCATACAATCATATTCAAAATTTCAAATCATAATAATATTCTTGGACAAACATAAAACATAGCATGACATAAAATTAGTTATCACATAAGTCACAATATGAACACATGGAATTTTAGCACCTAAAAGACAATTAAACAAGTTAACAAACTTCACGTTCCTTTTTAGTTTCCAATCCTAAATCAATTCTAAATTCCTAATATGCATCATCATCTTCATCTTCATCTTCAAGGTTTGGCTCTTCATCTCCTGCATCATCTTCATCACCACTTTGGTAGATCTCTTCCCCCTCCGATGCAGTGTCTTCACCGTCAAACTCTTCTTCCTCCTCTTCTTCTTGAATTACCTCTTTTCCCTTCCTAGAAGTAGAGGGGGCAGCAGCTGTGTTCCCTCCCTTTTTGCTCCTCCTAGTGTATGTCAATGGCTCAGTAGCCCCAGTAGCTTCAGCAACATCTTTCCATGTTAAGACATCATCATCAGCATTCCCTTCAACATTTCTTGCTGGAATTTCTTCAGCCATTGCAGTTTAGAATTTTTTTCAAACCAGTCCCTTCAAACAGCCCTTCAACAACCCTACAATGCTTCAAAACAGCCCTATGCTTCAAAACAGTCCCTTCAACAGCCTGCCAGAGAAGAAGAGAAGAAGAACTGAAGAAGAGAAGAAGAAGTGAAGAAGAAGAGAAGCAGAAACTCGCCGGAGAAGACAGAGTCTTGCCGGAGAAGAAGAGAGCCTCGCCAGAGAAGACAGTAGCTCGCCGAAAATGGTGGGAAAGGCCGGAAATGGGGTGGGGGTCGTCGGACAGTGGGTGGGTGACGCGGGAACTAGCTGGGTGCAGTGGAATAGCAATGAAAATGTAGAAATCTGAAGGGGATGGCTGCTGTTCGAATTAGGTTTTCAGAAATGGGGGGAAGAAAGCAGAAAATGGCAGAAATACCCTTTAAAAAAAGGGTTCTAGAGGGGAAAAACAGGCACGCAACAAATAGCGGCCATTTCGCGCCGCGACAGGGCTGCACCGCGCCTTCGCGAATCGTGGCGCTTTTGCCGCGAAATGTTTTTTCCCGCTACGGGCCACTGCGTCGCGCCTGAGTGCCGCTCCGCCCCGCTCCGCCGCGATAGCGGCCGCTCCGTCCGCTATTGATAACTATGGTTACCACTTAGACAACTTTGGACTCTATGATCTCCTCCACAAAGCTGTTTAATAACTCAAACACCTTATCTCGTCTTCATGAAGGAAGAAGCATCAATGCTTTTGATGAACATAGACCCAATAGGAGTATTGACCAAGAAATTGATGAACATAGACCCAATTCCATTTCTGATTAGAAATATCGCTCTATATTTTGCGCCGTTCTTGCTCTTGTCTCCTTTGTACAATGATCCTTTAGGTTTGTTTGTGTTGAAAGTCCCACATGGATTAAAGATATGGCCAATCAAAAGTATGTAAGGTGGAAGGTAATCCTTATCCTATGAGCTAACTTTTAGGATTGAGTTAGGCCCAATACCCAAATTTAAGAGTTTGTTTCAAACTCTTCCTCAATTTTCTAGTTGTCTCCAGATCTCTCATCATCCATAAATCGAGCGGCCCTTTTGTGTTCTTTGATTTCTTCAACAATGTTAATGAAATTGAAACATGACTTGAAGAAGATGGAATCCGCTTCCTTGTCTCAAATGCTGGATTTCTTGAATCTCTTCTTCCTCCCCATCCTCCTCAACATCTTCATTCAGGTATGTCATTTTATCCACAACCTTCTTAGCCGCAAAATCTGTCAAGTTCTCTCCCATATCTTCGAGGGTCTCCAAACATTTATCGACATTCCCCTTTGCACCCATTTGATGCTCCTTTGCTCTAGTAATACCACCTTTCGTAACATCCTGGACTTTTGGGGCAAACCCCCTAGACCCTAGAATTGTTTGTATATGTTCTGTATGTGTATTACTGTGTATTTTGTGGGAGATATAGACCTTAGCCAGTTGTATCTAGGATTCTGTGTATGGCAGAATCCTGTATCTTGAATTTTGTGAGTAATAGGACTCTATGTATTTTGGATTTTGTGTGAGGTAGAGATGAATGGATACACCCTGAGGTTAAGATAACCTTATAGAAAGTTGTTTGGGTAGAAATTACGTAACTGTCACTAAGCAAGAGGAGCTCTGCCAATGTTGTGAAGTTAACATACGATCGTTTTCAAGTAAAAAAACTTCTACTTGAGTTTAGAACCAAGTCCTGAAGCCTTAGTCACTCTTGAACCCAAATATTTTCCCAACACTCTTGCTATTGATTAAATTTGTTAATCAATAGATTCTACGAGTTTAATTCTGTATTCTGAAGTTTGTTGTCAAAAGACGTAAGATAACTTCCAATCGTTCGCCTATCGTACCGACACTTTGTACTTGAGCTCGAAACTGCGCGTCAAGAATTTTAGGAGACCCTGAGTATAAGGGAAGACTATTGGATTAAACCTATTGGTCAAAATCCATTGTCTAAGTAATTCCCTACAATTTATCAAAATCTCAACTTGTTTTCATGGTCCCATTTGTGCTAAGTGTAAAAATCTGCGCATGTCCCATTGTTTCTAATGTAACTTATTCTACCGATATTGGATTCGAGTGATTCAAGTCTTGAATAACAAAATTCCTTACAATTTTTATCAAGAGCCCAAAGGCCAGTTATGAATTCACAATTCCCAGTTTTTAATCTAAGTTACTGGCCTGGGATTTCGCGTTTCACCTAAACACCCTTTAGTGTTTCAGGCATAACTTTTGCTATAGCTATCAGAATCGAGTAATATTTGGCTCTTTGGAAAGAGAAGATAAAGAACAACTTTGATGTTTATTATTTTGCCCATATCACGTTGAAAAATGTTTGAAAATTCATGGCAAAGAAAACGTGTAAATCTGCCACCAAGCAGCCCATGTGTTCATCATCCATAACTCCTTGCTCCATGTTGCACCAGCTCTTGCCACCTTGATCTCCACTCACTCAGCACCATTATGATGTTGGCCACTCAACCATCATGCCATCAATTCTTGTTCCATTTCCTCCATATTCAGCTTTTCTTCCACGCCAATTCACGTCCGCACCAAGCTCCACTTTGTGCTTCACTGCATCACTTCATCACTTCATGAGAGAGTGAATTTGGTGGTATGGTGATGAAGTGATGCAGTGAAGAACGAAGTGGAGTTTGCCACAAATTGCCACAAAAGTTACATGTGCCCATTTTCTTGTTGTTAGGGTCCTTAAAGAGTTCCATTCCTAACCCGAATCAAGGTTGTTTCCAGTGCATTTGAAGAGCTGCGTGCATGATTGGGGGGTTGGAGTACCACTTGAATCTCCACCGGTGGTTGCCATTGATGGAGAGGTGCTGTTGGAGATAAAATGGCAACAAAAAAGGGAGGAAAAAGTAGGAAATAAAGGGAGATAGTGGCTGTGTAGCAGGTGGTCGGAGGCCAATAGTGGCTATTGGAGCCTACAACAGGTGATCAAAGTTAGTTTGGAGGTCGCCGGAGATGGAAATGAGGGTGGGGTTGCTCACCGGAGATGGAAATAACGGTGGGGTTGCTTGTCGGAGACAGAAATGGAGGTGGGTGTGCTCGCCGAGACAAAAATGAGGGTGAGTGTGCTCGCCGGAGACAACAATAAGAGTGGGTGTGCCCGCCAGTGTGTAGCAAGGCTGTTTTGTGGAAGAGGAGAGAGTGGAAGATGGAGGAGATGAAGAAAAGAAATGGAAAGATGAAGATGAGTTTTTTCAAAAACTCTTAAGTTAAAAGAGAGGGAAAGGTAAACTTACTGTTTTACCCTTAAGTGACTCCCAAAAAGGCGTAGTTTTGATGACAGGAACGAATCGCGCCACGATCCATGACACCGTGATTGCGCTTGCTCAGCCGCAATTTCCACTTGACCGCAACAACCACCGCGAACGAGGAATTGTATGGAGCCCCCGCAACGCGTCGTCGCGTCGTGATCACGGCTGCAAAACCGCTTTTTGACTACGATGTTAACAACTATCAACTACTAACTATGTAACTAACAAACTAACTACTAATAGGGGTTACCTAAATATACAATACCAGTTGATAGAAATTGATTCAGATCATGATGAAAAGAGTGAATTTGTCGATAAAGCCTGAATTCCAATTGCCGGACTAGTGTGGCAGTAGTCTGGCACTTATAGGTAGAAGATTCAAAACACTGCAGAACAAATAGAACGCACCCACAGCTATTCTTCGAGGGACTGCACCATAGTTGTGAATCGTGTGCAATCAATGCGTGATGTCGCATCCCTGATCCCAGCCTCTCAGCAAGATGCTGGTGCTTGCCCTGGTATGCTTTCTGCCACACTTGCTGCGGCATGATTATGGCGTCGCGAGTCACAACCAACTGCAGTCAGGGTGACGATGAGATGTTTCTACCCCTTAAACTGCCTCGTTTGGTTCAATTTTTATGGGTATTTTGGGTTTTCCTCCTTCTCTTAAGGGTTTCTAGAGAACCCTATCTCAGTCATGTCTCCTCTCTAGCAGCCATATCTCTTCCCACTTTCTTCTGTAGCAGTGACTTTCCATTCTGGCGGTGACCTTTTTTCACTGGTGAATCAACTCCCAGCCCCTTTCCTCTTTGGTGACCATGGATTCCAGCCTCTACTGAATCTGATGACCCAGTCAGCCTTTTCTTGGAGACCACTGTTCTGATCTTGGAGATGAAGATGATGATAATTACACTTAGTTGTTTTTCCGTTTTTGGTGCCTTAGAGGGCTTGCTTGTTCCTTTCTTTAGAACAATCTTATGTTATGGGCATGTGTTTAGTTATGAATCATGTGTGTGTGGATAGTTTTGAATTTTGTGTGCATGCACGTCTGTATGGGTGTGTAGATAGTTTTAAATTTTATGTGTAGATAGTTTTGAATTTTGTGTGTGGATAGTTTTAATTTTATGTGTGTGACTGTGTGGATAGTTTTAAATTTTAGGTGTGTGGATAGTTTTAAATTTTGTGTAGATAGTTTTGATTTTTATGTGTTTAGGTAGTTTTAAATTTTATGCGTGTATAGATAGTTTTGAATTTGTGTGTGTTGTGTGTAGATAGTTTTGAAGTGTGTGTAGATAGTTTTGAATTGTGGGTGTGTGGATAGATTTAAATAATATTAACTATTCTGCAATAGGATAGAATCTTGGCCGGGACGCGATGCACAATTCTGAATCCTGGTTTCAGGGCTGGCCATGACAATCCGTGATATGGAATTAAGTCAATTAACTACTATGGACTGCACCACCATGCCTAATGATCTCAATTTCCTCCCAAATGACAAGATGAACTCTCTCAATCTCCCCTTATTTATAGCCAATATCCCTTAGTCCTTTATTAACAACTTTGTAACCAACAAACTAACTAATACGTATCTTTACAATTACTAATTACTAACTAACTACTTAACTTACCGATTATTCTACCAACAAACCATGGCGACTACTAATACATTGGTGGATATGAAATGCATAGACCAAGATGGACTCGAATAGGAAAATACAGGTAATCCCAGGTAGGCAGGCACTTCAAGAGTGCCTTGTCTTTTCCTCCCAAACCTTCAGTCAAACCTCTTCGGTTCCACTTTCTCACTTCCCTTTTATGTACCCCTACTAAGATCTAAATAAATTCCTCTCCTTCAAATCTGCTCCAGTTGTGTGTGCAGTTAGTTATCTGAAGTCACCATGTGTCCCAAGCTGTGCATGTTGGCAGCTTAGATCCCCTATTCCGCTTGAACCTAATATCCACCACCATATAATGGTGAAATTCTATCAGAACTCAGAAGAGTGAAATATTTCCTTACAAGGATTTGTAAACCACTAACATTTTTTTTGGTTGTGATAAGTTAAATATTGTTGTGATTGTTTTGGTGTCTTCTTTTTGCATCTTGTCAGGCTGGGAGCGAGTTGGAACCTGTCAATTTTCTTGTGCACAATTGTAATGTTTGTTACCTTCTGCCCCAAACATTTTATACCTATTTGAAGCGATTGTTTTTGTTGGATTTATGCACAATTTTTATCATTACATGTTATTAATGTTTGCAGGTGCGATCACTGGGTGCTGTTGGCTTTGTCTTGATTTCATCTTTCTTGATCAGGGAGAATATACTAGCTTTGGTAACCAATTCTGCAATTTCCTCCTAATATTTTATCATGTACTACTACATTATCACTGACTTCTGTTTCTGTCTTCCTTTTGTTTTGCGGGGAATGTGGATTGTAGATCACCATTAACATTCACGCTTCTCTTACATTTGTGCTTACTGCCTCTGGTGTTAATTCTATTCCTTCAATGAACATGATATATACCCTATTTGGCATTTTGGTATGTTACCATGTTCTCTGAGAGGGTCTTTCAATTGATGTGTGTTTTTTCAGGCATTAAAACACTGCTGATGTACTTTTTGCTGTCAGGTTTTGCTCAATAGTGGATGTTTCATGTTCTTGCTCCACCTGTTGTATTCCGTTTTCCTTACTAGAATGGGGATGAAGTCGTCACTAAGATTGCCAAGATGGTTGGAGAAGGCAATCTGATGCTATATGTATTCCAAGTTGGGGTTCTAGAGGGCAATCTGAGGTTGTGGTTGTATATTCTTTACATGGCATAATAATTCTACGTATATACAGATAAAAAGATGAATACAAACAGCAAAGTTGTTGGGTTTAATCTCTTCCACTCTTGTGGTTTAAGCTAATTTTCATATCACCATGTTCTTAACACTTTTAGATTTTTATTATTAAATTTTTTGAATATAGTTTTAAGTTATCATTTTGGGTGCATTGCCAATTTATTCAATAAGATTTTCAAACAATCTCGTACCCTAAAAGACATAATTATTGGTTATGTGCCACAGCTAATGAAAAGCATACTATGCATTTGTAGGTTTCCTGTATAATATAATGTTATACATCATATTCAATCTATCTATAATCTGTAAGATAATGTAGGATTGCTATAATATTGTGGTTGAGGAGTCTACCTTGGGGCGTGGCTAGTTGCACCTACTATAATGTTTACACTTGACAGTCAACATAATTGGTTTGCTAAGGTCTTCGATGAATGCTGGAAATGTGGTGTCTGCATTTGAATGACGAGGATGATTTAAGTATTCTGTTAAAGGGAATGAGCTAATTCCCAGGCCCAATGATCTATATTTCTTTCGAGGGATATTATGGTTTCTCAGTTATTTTTAATTTTCTGGTGTTATGCATTTTGCTATATGTACTGGCCTATAATGAGGATACATACTAAAGAGATTGGTTTATGTGGGAGATGTTTGATTTTCATTAAAGAAGGTTTTAGGTTCAAACCTTATAGATAAAAAAGTTGTTGAGAGTTAGTCTCATCATGATATAAAAAAAATATAAAAAAATATAGAGAATAATAGATGGCATTAGACACATTGTTTGCTTGTAAAGAAGCACATATAAGATATAGGTGATAATGGGTAATTGCTTTAGATCCTACACTTTGGTACTCCTTAATCTGTTTATCTCTGAACTTTATAACAAGAAGCTTGTTCAATCTCTGAATTTTATACCCAAGCCCAGTTTGGCGGTATGTTTGAAACACATGTGAACAAGTGTCCTAACTATTTGTTTTGGAGCTTTTAGGTGATTTAAATTTAAATACTAGAAAGAAATAATACCTAAAGAATTTATTCATGCACTCCTTATTTTTGAGTTTGTTTATTCGTCTGAAAGAATTGTTATTTGTAGAGGATGAACGTAAGCCCAGTAGTACTATTCTAAAGGATGAACAATAAATAATTGGAATATTATGGGAACTTGAGGCAATAATTAGTGACAAGTGTTTTCATTTGTTTTCGACATGAGTATAGTATTATGGTATCTTTTATCGGTAAAAAGGGACCAAAGCCCCATGTTTTAGTTTCTGTAATATTAGTTTCGGCATCATTATATCGTAATATTTAAGAATATCTTAGATTATTTTTTAGAATTAATTTTTTTTATTTTCATCATATTTTTTAGGATTAGTTATTATTTATTTTCCTAATTACATAAGATCATAATTAATATAAATAGAAAATAGTCGTGTAGGTGTTACACACATTGACGTAAAATTAATGTGTTCTATTCCTTTCAATATCAATTATTCTCTTTCATCTTTCTCTTCCCACCTCGAACATCATAATTTCAACATGGTATTAGAGTGATACCATCCTCTGTGACTTGTCTCACACTATTCCGCTATCAAGTTTTCTCAACCATGGGACTTATATATTGTCATGATTCTTTCTTTTCAAATCTATTGTCTTTTTTGTTATGTTTTCTCTTATGACATTTATTCTTCCTTTCATGGTGTTATTCCTTCTAGCGAGTTCAATCCTCCTTTGGTCATGTTCTTCATTCTGATTGTTTACTTCATCATCTTAGATTATTTTGCTATTTAGTTTTTCTTTTTTATCAAACATGTGTCATGAGATTTCAGACTTCAATCTGGCCCATGACTTTCCTAGAGATATGAACCTGACTATGTGGTTTTCCCAAAGAAATTAATTTGCCCCCACAACTTTATTAGAAGTATCAATTGACATGTGGCTTTCCTAGAATCATCGGTTTCACTTTATGGCTTTCCCATAAATATGAGTTTGGTTTGTGACATTCCCAGGGATATTAGTCTAGTCCCATGAATTTACTAGAAGTATCAACTGGCCCCACAATTGTCTAAAAAAGGTCTTGATCTTAATTTATATTGTTTGATTTGTTTTATTCAAGGGTTTATTTGTAACAAGCTTAAACCTTTAGTAACCTTCAGCTTGAGGGAGAGTGTTAGAATATATGAAATTACATCATCATATCTCATAATATCTAAGAATATCTTAGATTAATTTTTAAGATTAATTTTCTTATTTCCATCTTATATTTTAGGATTACTTATTATCTTTTCATCTATTATTATGATTTATTTCCCTCATTACATAAGATTATAATTAGTATAAATAAAGAATAGTCCTTAAGATGTTATACACATCTATATACGTTAACATATTGTCATCCTTTCAGTATCAATTATTCTCTTTCATCTTTCTTTCTCTCTACCTAAAACATCGTAATTTTAACAATCTCTACAAATTTTCAACCTTCTTAAATTTTAATATTTTTAAAATAGTCATTGCAATTAGATGACCACTATTAATAACTTATTTGTTTAACAAATTTTCATATCATTCACTAATCCTAAAGATTGCTATAGAGTCACCATTAACAATTGATTCATTTGACGAATCTTTATATCATTCACTAATCCTGAAGAGGGATATAAGAAACTTTTGAGGTAAAAATACTTACCTTCTAAGAATTTTTTTTGACCAAGGTAATAATGTGATTAGTATGTTTAAGTTAAATATTATCATATTCTTTACATTTTTTATTAATAACTTTTAAATTAGGTAATATGTAAGATAATTAGATGCCATAGGATGATGAGGTAGGAATCTTTTAGATACTAGTTAATATAAGAAAAGAGGGACTAAAATAAAATAATTAAACTAATACTAGATTATTTTTAAACATTTTATATTAATAAGCATTGGAAAATGTAACAAAGATCCTAACAAGATGAAAAATATTTCTTTTTTAGGGATGAAAATTGGAATTTGCTAATTTTATAAATATATAAAAAACATATTTAACCATGTTTTCTTCCTTATTTGACATTGTCCCTCCCTTTGTCATTCTTTTTCTTTTTTTTTCTTGCATAACTTCTACACCCCTTTATTTTCTCTCTTTCTTCACCTACTTCATCTCTTTTTTCCTCTTATCATTCATAATCTTATTCTATTATTTACAATCAAGCTAGAGGTGAGTTTCTTACTCTCTTATTCTTGCTTCTCTTACATCTAACTCCATATTATATCAAATCTTGTTATGTTTATGAATGTTGGGTAATTGTTGATAAGGATCGAATTTTCCTTACTAAGAGAGTAACAGAATTCAGTTGTAGAGAAAGAGGAAAACAGACTGGGAGAAGAATTCTCTTTATACTTTTCTTGTGTCCTACCAAAAGACAATGTTGAAACTAAATAAGCATAAAGTAAAGGGGCCATAATATTTGGGTTGGAATTGAATTATAGAAAATAAAAGTTTAGAAATTATGCAATGTAGTCATTCATCCAAGTTGATTTATTCCTTTCTCTTTTGAGCCTACTAGGCTTATTAATACTCGAGCCATCAAAAACCACTTTGTCCTTAAGGTGCAAAACTGAAGAGGGTGCCGTGGAAGATGGGGCCCACACGTTTTGTGTCACATGGGTGATGTTGGAAAAAAGGATCGGTGCCTTGGAAATCATTAAGGAGAAAAGTAATGGAATTTGAAAAAGAAGGTAGCAGAAGACTTTTTTTTTGTTAAGGGTTCTATGGGAGATAAAAGAACTTAGAGGGGTGGGGTTTTTAACATAGGTATCTACAGGTGGAGGAGCCTTATCTTTAGGAAGTGAGAGTGAAGGTAAAAGGGTAAAGTGTTGGTTAGGGTCACTGTAACATGGTCGCGACAGGGACATATGGAAAACATTATGGACACGAGAGGAGTCCGGAAGATCCAAATCGTATGTGATAGAACCCACACAATGACATATCTGAAAAGGACCAAAGAAGCATTTAGCAAGCTTTTGTGAAGTCTGACAAGCCACCGACTATTTCCGATAGGGACGAAGGTACAGGAAAACCCAATCTCCGGGATGAAAGGTAAGATCTTTACGGTGTTTGTTGTCCTGAGTACTCATTCATTATCACGCTTATAGGAGTTTTTATTTGAGTCTTGATAAAATCTTTTATTGTTGTTGTAGAGACAAGTCTAGATTGCCCAAATTTATCTTCTTGAGATGAAATCAGGAATAGCAAGAGGGTGTTGGCCATAAAAGGCTTGGAAGGGTGACATACCGATGGAAGAATGAACCGTGGTGTTATACCAATATGCTAACATATGTAAAAATCTAAACCAGAAACAAGGATAATCACTCAAGAAGCAGTAAAGATATGCCTCGAGACTTCTGTTTAACACCTCCACTTGGCCGTCCGTTTCCAAGTGGTAGGCGGAACTAAAAATTTAGTTTTGTTCCCTACAACTTAAAAAGTGTGGTCCAGAGGCTACTAAGAAAGATCTTATCACGGTCTGAGACAACAAATCTGGGCATCCCATGAAGTCGGTGAATCTCAGTCATGAATCGCTCAGCAAGTATTGGAGCAGCGAAGGAAGCAGGTAATGGGGTTATTAGAAAACAAGTATTGGCCACGAAGTGAGCGAACTTAGAAAGCCGAAAATGGGTACCTTCAATTTTACATTTCGTCATCATTCCTGTTCTTCTTAATTCTTGGTTGAAAATGGGGTTCTTGAGAGGGTTATCATTTTTCCATTTTCTTAACAATCCGAAGCTTAAGAATAGTCCTTGGCAAGGTAGATGATGACAATTTGCTAACGGGGTATTGTTTCAGCATGGTTAGGTGTCAAACCGAGCTTTAAGAGGGTTGTAGATGAACCGAAATGCGACAACAATATTCAAAAAGGTTAAGAGTTTAAAACCTTGAGATGGAATATAAATTCAGATTGGCAAAATGGGTTATGATTTTAGATGTCTGAATGTTACTTGCTTATGTGAAGTGCTTAATTGTAGATATTTTGAGGATTGGTGAGTTCTTAAAATTAGATATTTGAAGCGGTTGGGGAACTTTGCAATTGATTCAAAGTTACGAAGGCTTGGAGTTGAAGTAAGAGGGTGTATTAGGTGTATATATTACTAGAAATAAGTTTTAAAGCTGTTTTGACAATTTCAGAAAAATGGTAGAATAGTTTAAATGAAAATTTTCTAAATGTATATGTATGAGTAATGACATACGTGACGCCCCGAGTTCGAGCGGAAACAGGGGTAAATTTTTCACAATTTAAAATAATTAAAAGTAGAAGGAATTCAATATATAAAATACTGAGTGATTACCCTGGATCATTGAATAACCGATCTCATATATGAAGATATGAGAACGGTATCAAAGTGCACCTCGGACGACCGTACTTGAGGTCGTCACAAGGGAAAAAGCAGAAGATAAAATAATTTTCAAGAGTGATTAAAACATTTACCAAGAGAGGATAAAAGATACTTTATCGGTTTGTTTAACAACAGAATATATTTTCATAAATAATAATAATGTCATTCATACATTTTCAAGTCATTAATGAAAATTAGCCTTACACATCCGGTCTAACTTTCCTACATGATCTTCCAAAATCAGCCGTTGTCAAAATTAATTTCAAAATAAACATATACGCACTATGTGCTATACAAAATAAGTATACATGCCGGCCAAGGCTTAACCACATTCCTTTCATATTTACCTTCTCCAATGCTCGACCTCCAAGAAGAGTAGGATTTTACCTCACACCTACATCAACCTTAAAAATGGCAACAGGGAGGTGAGTAACATAATCCAAATGAATCAAAGTCATACATTATAATGATATCCATACATGCGTGTTTCAAGAAAACATCATAATTTCATACACATGATACATCATTCCACACGACACAATATATTTACAAGGCACTACAATGCACAATATATCCTCAACATTCTCAAAAATCATCACACATTTAATGTTAGCACCTCTTCTTACTTTCCCTCTAGTTAACAATCATCCATCGCCACCTCAGGCTATCTACTTGGCATATCCTGGCTATATGCAAATGCTCTTAAAGCTAATGCATATGCACAACAGAATTACTTTCAAGTGCGGATCTGACTGTGGGAAAACAACAACATATCAAATGTGGGACAAGCATAGGTGTGCTACTATGCCCCTACTCCAGTAGTAAATGTGTACACTTATATCTGATTTCAATCATGATCAACAACATATTTTACTGGTACCAAACTGCTCTCGCCCATCTGTAGCACTAGTCACCCCGTGACTGCGGATCATCATCATGGCCTTACTTACCAAAAGTTCTTGAGAGGGTGATGTTCATAATCATATTTTATGATGTAGATGTGTTTGTTGATTATGATCCTTGATGTTGAGAATAAATTGTATTGTTGATGAATTGAAATTGTTAAACTATGATGATAAAAAGAGAATTTAAATAAGATTGTTAATAAGTTGAGTGCCTGAGTGGCAAATGTGATGGTCTTAGGGTAATGGCTCTAATGTTCAGGACTAGAGATGATGAATTAATTAGTTGATGATGATAATTGTTGATTTAAAGGCGTTGATGTTGATTTATAAATGCTTATATGCATATTATATGGTGTAGAGGAACGATCGATATAGATTACCCCTCATTTTTTGCTTCAGTGGTTGTTTGTGGTCCAGTTGAGCTATCCAGTGATGGGGCACAAAGCCAGATGGGCTTGGTGGACCAGGTAGGCTCCACAGAGTGTTAGGTAGATACCCTAGTTGACAGTCGGTCATTTTAGTATCCGGATACTAGAGTTAGATTATTATGATTGCTTGAGAGTTAATGGTGATTGTTGTTGATTTTTCATTGACTAAATTAATGATGAAGTAATGATAATTGCATTGATGATGATATAAGGCTATTTGAAATAAATGATGAGTTTAATGTTAATCAAATTGATAAGGAGATGATGATTGAGTAAATGGAGGATGAGACTGGTATTAATTGAGTTTGTGATGAGTAATGATGATGGTGTTGCACTATACTATGCTTTTCCCGTTACGTGAGTATGTATACATTTATTGTTGATTATTTGTATTAATTTATATAGTCAGTCATTCACCCTTATAATTGTTTTTAGTGATTGAAGACAGAGATCTTTTAGATGTTGCAGAGACTAGTGCTCAGAGATGAAGCAATGCTAAGGAAGGACATTTTTGATTTATTGATATGTATATATTTGTCATTATGTATATGGTATGTTTTGGAGGAGTTGATGATTGACTACTTATTATGTAATTGTGGTATATATGCTTATGTTGCTAATAGATACGAATATATGAAGCATGTTGATGACTTATGCTTGGTGTCAGCATAGTAGTTATTGTGTTGGGGAATGAATATGAGATGTCCAGGTTATGCATGTTGTGACTGGGCATTGAGTCTTTGATGATGATTATATGCTAGATAGGCAGGTTTTGTGATTTATATGGCATTGAGCCATCGTTGTTGTGTGTTATGGAGTAGCAGGTATTGTAGCTTATGTGTGCTATACATATGCATGATGTTGCTAAAATTCAATGACAAATAGTGGTGATAGTTGACATGTGAAATAAAACATAAATGGTGTAAAATTAGGTGATTTATTACCAGCTGAGTAGGCGATTTGGAGTTCCGACGGGTGTAGGAACCCTCGGAAGGCATTGATAAACTCCTAGTGATATTTAGAAGTTGTTTGAAGTGTTAAATGACTATTTGGATTGCAATTGGTCAAAGTTATGCATTAGAATCACTAAGAAGTGAGTTTAATGCATTTTAGCATATAAGTTGGTCATATGAAGAAATTTTGACGAACGAACTGCGCCAACAAGTCTAAAATATGGGAAATATCTTCTACCAATCAAATACAATTAGGCTCTTTTATAGGATATAGAAAGCCCCTTTGATGTACCTCTTTATTTCCTAGTTAGACAGACTAGGCAAACAACTCCTATATGTGTGCCTATGAAGTTTAGTGGCAATCGGAATTGAAACAAACAAGTTAGATAGGGCAGAAGTTGGTCTAAGTACCTAATTCTGTAGAATTTCTGCATTCTGATATAATGTAATCGATTACAACACTTCCTATTGTGTTTGAAAATTGTTTCAGGATTTTGATAATTGTAAAACAACAAATTGAAGAATCATTACATGATAATGAAGTCCATAGAAACTCAAAATGCCAAGGACAATGTGCAATAAACTTCCCAAAAGTTTAAATAAAGAAGAGCAAAGAGTCTACAAATCAAATCAAGCATCAGACCTGAATTTGACATAGCATAATCGACTACACCACTGTCACAATCGATTACCTCGGTTCTGGAATGAACATAATCGATTACCGCAAGTAAGCTAATCGATTATGATACTGCACAATAAGGTTTAAAAACATCATGTATAATCTATAATCGATTACCAAGGCAGGGATAATCGATTACTATGGTTCTGTTTGTCACATAATCGATTATGACCAAGAGCATAATCGATTACATAGGTTCTATTTTGAATTATAATCGATTGTATAGATTGCATAATCGATTACAAAACTGCATACAGGAATTAAATGCATCAGGTGCAAGTCATAACCGATTACAAGGATAAGACATAATCGATTACACTGACATGATCGATTACAGGAAAAGCATTAATCGATTACACAGCTACTGGACACAAATTAAATGAAGTATAATTGATTATAGCTCAAGGAGTAATTGATTACACTAGTGCCAGAATTTAGGGAACACGACTTTTAAATGTAAATCTGGCTCACGTCTCCATAAAATCTTCATGCCCACACTCTGCAACGGCTATGAAGTTCTGAAGGCTCCAAAGCTGCTCTCCAAGGCCTATAAATGCACCATCAATTCAAGCTACTCAAGCATCAAGGAAGAAATCATTCATAGCTTGTACTTTGCCTTGTGAATTCATTTTCTGTGTATAGTTTCATAAGTCTGAAACTTAGGTTCTAAATTTTCATATCCTCTCTTGTTGAGAGTTAGAATTTGTGAGAGCTTTTCATTTGTATATCTACTCTATTGAGAGAGTTATTTGCTTGTAAACACAAAAACCAAACACTGAGGTTTCACTCTAGTTTTGAGTGGTCACAAAGGTTTGGGGTTCAACTTTTGGGTATTGAGAGTTTAAGAGATTGGGTGGGGTGCCCTTGTGCTAGTGAGGATTGAGTTCTTGAGTATGGGACACTAGGAAGCCGCAATTGCTCATAGCTTGTATCTCTAAACTTTAATAGTGGAAATCCTTCAAGTGAGTTACTTGAAGACGAGACGTACACCGGGTTGGTGGAACTCGTTACATCGGTTTGCAAGCTTCTTTTCCTTACTCTCTTGCATTTACATCTTGTATCTGGCTGGGTTATTGATTTGCTTGTGATTGCATTACTTAAAATTGATTAATTTAGTTAAGTTAAGTTCTTACTCACCAAGTGTTTGATAAATTGCCAAAGTGAATTCTGTATATCTTTTCTATCTCATTTCTTGCACCATATTTGTTGTCTATTGCATATAATTATCTTTTGTGAAAAAGGAATCAAGTTCAAAGGCATTCTAAACAAAAGTTTTAAAAACTCAGTTCACCTCCCCTCTTGAGTATTGAGGCCACTTGACTAACAAGTGGTATCAAAGCTTGACTCTTGGTAGATCAAGTTTAACAGCTTCAAGAGAACAAGATAGCCTCTATCTCTTATAACATGATTCCCGAGGGTGGTGCTACAAATGACCTCCAGCTTTTAATGGTGAAGGTTATGCCTCTTGGAAAGAAATAATGAAAATTTTTATACAATCAATTGATTTAAAAATTTGGAATGCAATTGAAAATGATCCCTTCATACCAATGGATGAGGTACATGGTAAACAAGTAAAGAAACTCATGGATGATTGGAGTAGTGAAGAGGAAAAAAAATTCTAATACAATTACAAAGCTAAAAATCTCATCACCTTTGCTTTAGGTTTGGATGAGTTCTTTAGAGTTGTAATTTGTAAAACTGCTAAAGAAATATGGGACACTCTTCAAATCACCCATGAGGGAACTAGTGACGTAAAAGATTCAAAAATTAGCATACTCACTAGTAAATATGAGAGTTTTAGGATGAACTCTGGAGAAACTATTCTTGAATTGTAAAAGAGGTTCACATTGATTATTAATCATCTTATTACTCTTGGCAAATCTTATTCTAACAAAGAACTTATTCACAAAGTATTAAAAGCCTTAGTAGGGAATGACAACCTCTTGTCACCGCAATCAAGCAATCTCTAAGCATCAATGACATGTCTCTAGCTACATTGTTTGGAAAGCTTCAAGAACAAGAGCAAGAGCTCAAGGACTTGAAGAATGCAGAAGAGGAACAAAAATCTTCCAAGAAGAAGGGTCCTGCTCTCAAAGCCACCTCAATTGATGAGGATGAGGTAGAAAGTGACCATGATAAAGATGAAGAATTTGGGCTATTCGTAAAGAGATTTGGGAAATTTATGAAAAACAAGAAGTTTCAAAGGAGCTTCACAAATCAAGGTAAGAAACCTACACTTAAAGATAATGCATCCTCACCTTCTTGTTTTGAATGTGGCATGGAAAGATATTTCAAAGTAAATTGTCTAAATCTAAAGAAGAAAAACATAAAAAGAAGAGGAAGAAGAAGAGCCTATATAGCATGGGACAAAAATGATGTAAGTAGCTCCGATGATTCGAACAATGAAGAAGCAAACCTATGCTTAATGGCCAATCACCAAGAGGAGCAAGATGAGGTATGCTTCAAGGCAAGCAACACCCATTGGTATCTAGATAGTGGGTGTTCAAAGCACATGACGGGTGATATGAGCAAGTTCACATCATTTAAGCCTAAAAGAAAGGAAATGTCACCTATGTAGACAATACCAAAGGAAGAATACTTGGTGTTGGAAATATTAGTAAAAACTCTTCCACTTCAATTAGTAATGTATTATATGTAGAAGGACTCAAAAATAATTTGCTTAGTATAAGTCAATTATGTGACAAAGGATATAGAGTAATATTTGAATCAAATGGTTGCACAATTGAAAACAAGCAAAATAAAGAAGTAACATTTGTTAGTCAAAGAATAGATAATGTTTACATGATTCATGTTGATTGTTTGTCTTCAAATGATGTGCAATGCTTCATGACTAGAGAGGATGAATCATGGCTATGGCATAGAAGGATAGCACACATCCACATAGACCATTTAAACAAACTTGTTTCAAAAGAACTAGTAATTGGTTTGCCAAAGCTAAAGTTTGAAAATAAATTTTATGATGCATGTCAAAAGGGGAAACAAGTAAAGGCATCATTTCAAGCTAAAAATGTTGTTTCAACTCAAAGACCTTTACAACTTTTGCACATGGATTTATTTGGACCTTCTAAGGTCAAGAGCTTTGGTGGCAATTATTATGGTCTAGTAATTGTAGATGACTATTCTAGATACACATGGATCTTGTTTCTCACTCATAAAAATAAAACATATCATGCATTCAAGAGACTAGCCAATGTTATCCAAAATGAACAAAATTCAAAGATTGCATCCATAAGAACCGATCATGGGGGAGAATTTGAAAATCAATTATTTGAAAGATTTTTTTGAAAAACATGGCATTGAATATAATTTTTCAGCTCCTAGAACTCCATAACAAAATGGAGTTGTTGAAAGGAAAAATAGATCCTTGGCGAAGCTTGCTAGAACTATGTTGAATGAAAACAATATTGCTAAATATTTTTAGGCCGATGCGGTAAATATTGCTTGTCATGTTATGAATAGATGTTTAATTAGGCCAATTTTGAAGAAAACCCCCTATGAGCTTTACAAAGGTAGAAAACCAAATATATTTTACTTTCATGTATTTGGATGCAAATGCTTTGTGCTTAACAATGAAAAGGATAATCTAGGAAAGTTTGATGCAAAATCTGATGAGGCAATCTTTCTTGGATATTCATCATCTAGTAAATCTTATCGAGTCTTTAACAAACAAACAAACACCATTAAAGAGTCCATTCATGTGAAATTTGATGAAAATGACCATAACTCCCTGAGAAAGGAAGATGTTGATAATCTTGTAGGTACACTCCAAGAGATGACTCTAGAAGACAGGGAAGGAGAAACGGAAATCAAAAATAAAGTAGCTCCTCAAAATGAACAACAACAACAAAGTTCTCAAAGCGAATGGATCATATCAAAACACCATCCTATGGACAACATTATAGGTGATATCACTAAGGGTGTAAGTACTCGATGCTCATTCAATACTTGTAATCATTTAGCACTTGTTTCACAAATAGAGCCTAAAACCATTGATGAAGCTATTATTGATGAACATTAGATGTTAGCCATGCAAGAAGAATTGAACCAATTTGAAAGAAATGAAGTTTGGAAACTTGTGCCAAAACCTAATGACCATCAAATATTAGGAAGCAAATGGGTTTTTAGGAACAAGCTTGATGAAAATGGCATAATCACTAGAAACAAAGCTAGGCTAGTTGCTAAGGGATATAATCAAGAAGAAGAAATCGATTATGAAGAAACGTATGCTCCCATAGCTAGGTTAGAAGCTATTAGGTTATTACTAGATTTTGCATGTTGTAAGGATTTCAAATTGTATCAAATGGATGTCAAAAGTGCCTTCTTAAACGGATACATCCAAGAAGAAGTATATGTTGATCAACCACCTGGTTTTGAAAACTATCAATTTCCAAATCATGTTTTCAAACTAAGAAAAGCTTTGTATGGTTTAAAATAAGCTCCAAGAGCTTGGTATGAAAGATTGAGCAAATTCCTTTTAGAAAATAATTTTGAAAGAGGAAAGGTTGACACAACATTATTCATTAAGCACAAAAATGATGACATACTTTTGGTGCAAGTTTATGTGGATGATATCATTTTTGGTGCCACTAATGAGTTTCTTTACAAAGAGTTTGCTAAGATAATGCAGGATGAATTTGAGATGTCCATAATGGGAGAACTCATATTCTTCCTTGGGTTACAAATCAAGTAAACTAGAGAAGGAATCTTCATTAGCCAATCCAAATACTGTAAAGAGCTGCTTAAGAAGTTCAACATGGACAAAGCAAATGAAATTGCCACACCCATTAGCACTTCATGTTATTTGGACAAGGATAAGAAAAGTAAGGATGTAGAACTCACAAAATATCAACGTATGATTAGATCCTTACTTTACTTAACCGCTAGTAGACCGGATATCATGTTTGCTATGTGTATGTGTGCAAGATATCAAGCATGTCCAAAAGAATCACACTTAACTGCTGTAAAACATATAATGAAATATCTTGTTGGAACTCTAGATGTTGGTCTTTGGTATCCTAAAGGTGCTGAATGTATTCTTATAGGATATTCTGACTCTGATTTTGCAGGATATAAACTTGATAGGAAGAGCACAAGTGGCACTTGTCACTTGCTTGGTAGCTCTCTTGTTTCTTGGCATAGCAAGAAGCAATTTAGTGTGGCATTATCAATAGTTAAGGCAGAGTATATTGTTGTTGGGAGTTGTTGTGCTCAAATATTATGGATGAAGCAACAACTTCTAGATTTTGGTGTTATTCTAGAACATGTGCCTCTTAGATGTGATAATACTAGTGCCATTAATATATCTAAGAATCCTATCATGCATTCAAGGACCAAACACATAGAAATAAGACATTATTTCATTAGGGATCATGTATTAAAAGGTGATTGTATGCTTGAACATATTGAAACATCTAAACAATTAGCTGATATATTCACCAAACCCCTTGTAAAAGAACAATTCATTAACATAAGAAGAGAATTAGGAATTCTGGATGCTAAAAATTGTCTTTGAGAAACCTAAATTAGCAAATATGCATGTTAAGATGTTAAAATAGGGAGAAAATGGTATGCCTTTTAAGAAAACATGTGTTTTTTCATTTCTGGGCATGCTATAATCGATTATATACACAATATAATCGATTAAGAGCTTTTTGTGTGGTACATAATCGATTACAAATCCCTGTATAATCGATTATGAACCTTCTGTGTTTTGCCTAATCGATTACAAATCTTTGTATAATTATGGTCATGTAATCGATTATAGCCTTGCACTAATCGATAACTGAGTTTTTGTTAAAAATCCAATCTTGATCTAATCGATTACACACTTGGTATAATCGATTATTGAGTCTGTTGTTTCAAATTCTTCACAGGTGTAATCGATTATGCCCTGACTCGTAGAGTCACCAGGATTGCAGATTTTAATGCTCAATCCATGTGCAGCTTGGCCTAACCACTCCTAAACCCTTTCAAAACCCTAAAATCCCACTCCTAATCCTTATAAATACCTCCTCTCTCACCCTTCTTATCACACACCACAACCCTCCTCTCTTCTATACTTCATACTCCTTTCAAATCCCAATTTCTGCAAACCTCTTCATCTTTCTTTTCTTCACAATGTCTTCCTCTAGGAATGTAAAAAAGGCAAGATCCTCTATTGCTCAAACCAACAACCCACTTGATTTCTCAAGGTTCTTCTCAAATCCTAGAGACCTCCATAATTTCATCAAGAAATTTTCTGAGAAGGACATCGTTGCTCCTCACTTCATAAATGCTGAATTTTTTGATCACCCAAGCTTTACTTTCACTTAGCTTCTCAACCACTACAATCTCTTCCCCTTCCTCTCTCTCAAAGAAAAAGTTTACTATCCTGAGCTTGTTTGAGTCTTCTATTGCAATCTGAGACTCATTGATGGGGTGCTTGAAGCAAGAGTCAAGAATGTGACTCTGAAGATCACCAATGAGCAACTTATAGAGATAAGTCTCTTCCCTCTTTCTGATGCTGATTTTTCTGGTGGTCATCCTAAAGATGAATGGGAGTTCAATAACATCACTACACGCCAATCTCTGTGGAAAGCCAACCGACCCCGCAACAATCACAAATTGGTAGGTCACCTCACTCTAAGCAACCATCTTCTTCTCTTTGTTCTGGTCAAACTTTTGGTTCCTTGTGGAGGCAACTACGCCCTGGTTGAGGAAGAAGATGTTGTGCTGATGTGGGCAATGCAAAACCACAAGGAAATCATTTGGATTCAGCTTATCAAGCTTCAAATGCTTAAAGCCAAGGATCAACAAAAGCTCCCCTATGCCATTCTACTCATAAAAATTTTCAAAGTCTATGGAGTAGGTCTCAGTGGAGAACTTCCAGAGACCATACCCTCTAAAGCTTGCATTGGTACTCATCAACTCACTAAGATATGTATAATTTTTGTCAATGGAGCTTGGGTCTTTAAGATGGAAGGAATTCATGCTAATATCCCATTTGAAGCACCTGTTAATGATCCTGCTTCTCCTACCCCTGATACACAAGGAGAATCCTTTGCTCCTGTTGATCCCTTCACATCTCTTTATGTCTATCTTGATCGGCGCTTTGAAAAGCTTGAAAACTCTCTTCAAGAATTTTAAATCACCGAGCAATAGTACTTTGAGATCATGGAGCAAAAATATAAGGATCTATCCAATAAGATCACTGATCTTCACTTCTTCAATCCTAATAATTGAATTGTTTTTCTTGTTGTTTATGTTTTATCTTAGGAGATTTTTCTGCTTTGCCTTTGCTTCTGTAACTTCCTTCAGTCATCAATGAAATTTACTTACTTTAGTATTTACTCTTCACTTTCATTATTTGTTTTTTGATGATTACAAAAGGGGAGAAATAATTAAGTGTTAATGTTCATCAAAAGTAGAATTTGCAAATGGTTAATAAATGGTTAATAACAAGTGATCAATCAAAGAACCTATAAATAATAACAAGTGGTTAAATCAGAGATAACAAGTGGTAAATCAGAGCTCTAAGAACTATCATTATTGAGAAATTTCATGATTCTTAAAATTATGCATAAAATCCTTGAGAAAGGGGGAGAAATTCTATCTGGACTAAACACCCTCATAAGATGAAAATAGTTTGTCATCATCAAAAAGGGGGAGAATGTGTTTGAAAATTGTTTTAGGATTTTGATAATGACAAAGCAACAAATTGAAGAATCATGACATGATAATGAAGTCCATAGAAACTCAAAATGCCAAGGACAATGTGCAATAAACTTCCCAGAAGTTTAAATAAAGAAGAGCAAAGAGTCTACAAATAAAATCAAGCATCAGACCTGAATTTGACATAACATAATCGACTACACCACTGTCATAATTGATTATCTTGGTTCTGGAATGAACATAATCGATTACAAAAAGTAAGCTAATCGATTATGATGCTGCGCAACAAGGTTTAAAAACATCAGGTATAATCTATAATCAATTACCAAGGTAGGGATAATCGATTGCCATGGTTCTGTTTGTCACATAATCGATTATGACCAAGAGCATAATCGATTAGAGAGGTTCTGTTTTGAATTATAATCGATTGTATAGGTTGCATAATCGATTATAGAACTGCATACAAGAATTAAATGCATCAGGTGCAATTCATAATCAATTACAAGGATAAGACATAATCGATTACACTGACATAATCGATTACAGGAAAAACATTAATCGGTTACACAGCTACTGGACACAAATTAAATGAAGCATAATCGATTACAGCTCGAGGAGTAATCAATTACACTAGTGCCAGAATTTAGGGAACACGACTTTTAAGTGAAAATCTGGCTCACTTCTCCACAAAATCTTCATGCCCACGCTCTGCAACGGCTATGAAGTTCTGAAGGCTCCAAAGCTGCTCTCCAGGGCCTATAAATGCACCATCAATTCAAGCTACTCAAGCATCAAGGAAAAATCATTCATAGCTTGTACTTTTCCTTATGAATTCATTTTGTGTATAGTTTTATAAGTCTGAAACTTAGGTTCTAAATTTGTATATCCTCTCTTGTTGAGAGTTAGAATTTATGAGAGCTTTTCATTTGTATATCTACTCTATTGAGAGAGTTATTTGCTTGTAAACACAAACACTAAACACTAAGGTTTCACTCTAGTTTTGAGTGGTCATAAAGGTTGGGGTTCAACCTTTGGGTATTGAGAGTTTGAGAGATTGGGTGGGGTGCCCTTGTGCTAGTGAGGATTGAGTTCTTGAGTGTGGGACACTAGAAAGCTGCAATTGCTCATAGCTTGTATCTCTAAACTTCAATAGTGGAAATCCTTCAAGTGGGTTACTTGAAGGTAAGACGTACACCGGGTTGATGGAACTCGTTACATTAGTTTGCACGCTTCTCTTCCTTACTCTCTTGCATTTACATCTTGCATCTGGCTGGGTTATTGATTTGCTTGTGATTGCATTACTTAAAATTGATTAATTTAGTTAAGTTATTGCTCACCAAGTGTTTGATAAATTGCCAAAATGAATTCTGCACATCTTTTCTATCTCATTTCTTGCACTATATTTGTTGTCTCTTGCATATAATTATCTTTTGTGAAAAAGGAATCAAGTTCAAAGGCATTCTAAACAAAAGTTTTAAAAACTTAATGCACCCCTCTTGAGTATTGAGGCCACTTGACTAACACCTATCAATTAGCACCAACTCTGTGATCTAGTGTAATTGATTCCAGCCTACTTGTAATCGATTAGATGCATTATAGAGTCCTTATAATCAATTATCAGGATTCTGTAATCGATTACTAGGGTTGGCCTAATTGATTACTACCCAGTGTAATCAATTAGCATCTTTCTGTTGTACTGGTAATCAACTACTAACTTGAGGTAATCGATTACCAGAGCCAAAAATAGTTTGAGTGGTTTTTGGAGGCGTAGCCTTGGATTCCTATAATTTATTGCTGAGAAGGTTGGAAAGTGAAAAATTTATTTTAATTTTCATCAGGCCCCGGGATAAACCTTAAAAGGACTTTATAACTTAGGCTTATTAAAAAATTAATAATTAAAAGTTTACCTAATTTTTTTATATTTTTAAAATAAATTTATGGCTCATGATTATCTCAATAGAGATTCAATTTTTAAAATTAAAATCAAATCTTTTATGATGCAAACATCAAGCAACTTAGGATTAATGATCGCATTTTAAAAATAAAAATTTTCTAAAAAATAAATTTTTTAAAAATTTAAAAATATCATTTATTTAAATTAAATTAAATTCGAAAAGTAAGAAATCTTAATTGTCGAGATTGAAAATTATCATAAAATTACATAATTTAATTTAGGTATATTTTTTAAAATAGATGAATAAGTGCTAATACACTTTGTTACTAATCAATCATTGAATTTAGAACTTTAAAAGTGCTTTTTTCTAATAAAATAAGAATAAAATTTTGATAGTTCCATAATTTTTGAACATAAAATTTTAATCATCTTTACAAGTTTTTGTTTTTGAAGGGATCTTTACAAGTTATTGTTTACCACAAATTTCCAACTTGAGACATTATACTTAAATTTAATGAATTATTTCTACCATATTTTATTGTAGTATGTAATAAAAATTATAAAATAATCATAACTAAAATTTTACGAATAAAATTACAATAGGCGTGATCCAACTTTGTGCTAGTAAGCAACAATGATATTTATATACCAATTATCTTATACATTATTTCGTTGTTTTTTTAAATTTTTATCTCTTTTAATTTTATGACACTACTTATTGTATCTCACGTAAAATTGATAAATGTGTATTATTTATTTGATTTTTTTAGTATGGCGCCGAATCCCTGTGGTGGGGTCATAGTTTGATACCGTTTTTTAAGGTGTGAACGTAGTATCACAACCACTAGTCACAACTGGATCCGGTCTGATTTGGATCTGGGGTCTCAACTGGTCTGGAATTTATATAAAATTAATTATTTGTTAAACTGATCCAAAATCGGTAAAACTGGATAAAAAATCGGTTTGTAATATATTTTTTAATATTTTAGAAATTCTTTTAGTTTTTTGTAAAACTGCACTAATAGAACCTATACACGAAATAAAATTAACATCTTTTTTATTTTATTTGGTTTGTACTAGTGTGTTTCTAAATTTTTTAAGCATGTTATAGTAGGATGTGTATTATTTTAAACATTTCTTACTATGTAATATTTTAATTCTAATGCACTTATTGAATTTATTTTATAAATAGTATATTATTTTAATTTAATCGATTGTTATTTAATATATAAAATAATAATAATTTATTATTACTGGTTCGACCAGTGACCCTTAAACTGGTGTCAATGACCAATTCATTTATGAAAACATTGATAAAAACTGATTCAAACTAATTGGTTGGACTAGTAATTAATGACCTAACCGGTTCAAATAGGTTATTGGAGCGGTTAAGTATGTGACCAGGTATCAAACCGGTTAAAGCCAATTTTGCTAAAACTAACAACCCAACTAACTCAGTTGAATCGGTTGACCTAGTCCAAGTGAGTAAATTTATTTTATTTTATTTTCTTCCTCTTTTAGAACGGTACCATTTTGTTTTAGGTACTTATTATTATGTGTTTGATTTGAAAATTTTAGAATATGAAATACTTAACTTAGACTGTATTTTATTTTATTTATTTTTTAAAATAAATCAAATTAACCGGCTTAATTTTAAGAACAATGCGCGTGAAAGTGCTTGTCACCACGATGTTATAGGTAGGTGGTTTTGGAAAAGAATTTATGATTGGAATTTGAACTACCAAATTACGTTGAATAACACTTTTAAGCCCCGTGTGCATAAAATATTTTTTATAGGCGAAATAATAATTATTAAATGCAACTTTAAAAAAACACGTTTGTTTATTACCTAATTTTATAAAAATAATGATCGAAAGAAGTTATTTACACTAATGTTACTAAATATCTGATTTAATTTTTTAAAATATTTATAGTATCATTTAATACATAAATAATTAATAATATATATAATAAAGACATATTTAATAAATAAATATTTAATGACATTAAGAAAGTAAAATTTTACGTAAAATTTATAACTTAACGCTCATCATGGTATGCAAATATGTTTTAATTTTTTATAATGATCCAAATATTTTTTAAAAATGTCTATGTACAAGTTATATAATATATTACAAATATATAAAACATATAATAAATATATTATTTAAAAATATTTAATAAATATATTTTTAATAATATTAAAAATACATCAATTACGTTTGTTTATTAACTTAAACGCGCATGTTGATATTGAAATATCTTTTAAAATGTTTATGTATATAAGTTATATAATATATTAAAAATATACAAAAAATATATTATTTAAAGTATGTTTAGTAAATATATATTCAATAATATAAAAATAAATCAATTAATAAATGTGTTTATTTTTAAAAATATATTTATCTATTACTAAATAATAATATATTTAACATTTAAAATGCATAATTTGAATTGGAATTCCTAAATATTTGTCAAGAGATGAAGCTAATTTGAATCCAACCATTCTTGCTAATGTTGTTGTATTGTGTTAGTTAACGTTTTTAGAAGACAATACAAGACTTTTGCTCATCAGTAAACATTAAGTGACTAATTTCAAGTCCATTCCTCCTCATTCAGAATGCCTTCCATCTTCTTTTTTTTTAAACTTTTTGCAAATTCATATGTGATAGTTTGTCCATGCATAGAACAAACAAGTAAAGTGACATGCCTTGCCTTATGTTAGGAATGCTAGATTAGTTAGGTAGATGTTTGTTATCTTGTTAGTTAGTGTTTGTTAATTGGTTGTCATCTTGTTAGTTTTTCCTATAAATACTTTGTACCTCACTTGTAATCCATCTTTCAATATTCTCTAATACAATGAGTGATACTCTTGTGTTTCTTTCCTATTTTGGGAGTCTTATGACAAGTGGGGGAAATTCCCCAAGAGTCTCAAGTTTCATAAGATGGTATCAGAGCTCTCCTTTAAGGAGAGTGACGATCCAACATTCAAAGACAATGATGATTCTGTTGCTGGTGATATGGAAGAGAAAGAGATTGTGGATTCAATGATGATGGAATGAGCGAGCAATGTCTCACTCGACAGTGATTTCAACATTCAGGTTCTAGAAGTGCAATCCATGGAAGCCCTCGATTCCAACCCTCCGCAAAATGCCAAGGACATCTACCTCGACCCATCGGAGAACGGCCTCGCCCCTTCCTACACTAATTCCTAGCCTCAAATTGTAAAAGCCTTACTCTCCTCTGACAATGGATTCACCGCCAACACATGTAGCGGTGTCGCCTACCCTAACCCTGCTCGTCGAGCCGCCTTTGAGTCCCTCGATGTCATTGTCCTCTCCTCGAACAAAGACGTCATTCAAAAGAGCAACATCGTCTTTTTCTCTGTCAAGCCTCAGTTAGTGAAGGACGTAATGTTGAAATTGAAGCCGTTTCTCACCAAGAACAAGCGTCTGGCTCATGAGAGATTACAAAAAGAGAAATAGGAAATTATTTCTCAAATTATCAAGAAAAACCCGTAAATTGCCATGTAAGAATCTAATCGGATTTTTGTTCATCACACTCTCAGCGCTGGTTTAGTTATCGATATGTTGCTTTGGAAGAACTGGCGTGGAGCAGTTGAGCTGTTATTTTTCGCCACCTCGTTGTGGTACCTTTTTTATTACAATTTCTTATCCTTCGTCACCAATGTTATTTTGCTTCTCATCATTATTCTCTTCTTTTAGGCCAAAATTGCTAATCTTCTTAATAGACTTCTTATTCCTTTTCCCGATTTGGAGATCTCAGAGGAAACTATTGCTAGGGTTGCTAATGAACTATAAATTTAGATGAGTCGTGCTTTGTCTGTTGCGCATGACATTGCGATTTAGAGAAGTTTGCTGCTCTGCCTACAGGACCAAATTGATGAAAAGTTGTATGTGATACATGGGATTGGTCACACACAGTATAAAACAATTTTACAGTATTGTTTCAAGCAAGATTCCAAAATTCCCAAACAAATAGAAGAAGGTGCAATAGTATGGTACAATATTGAGAGTTTGATGAATGGTGTGGAGTTCTGGATTATGAATATTAATGTTCAGGCCATAAGGATGTCCCCTATGTTTCCTAATAACCGCTTGCAAATCAGTCAAGAGCTTACGCAGGGTCTTAGTGTAGGTGGTAACCCTGAGATTGGCAAAGAAAGAAAAGAATTTTTAAAGCCTCCTAAGTGTATTCATTTTGTATTCCTTTGATCAAAATCATTTGCAACTTGGTGTTTCAAGCTAAAATTGTTAGCTTGAGGGGGGTTATTAGGAATGCTAGATTACTCTTGTGTTTCTTACCTATTTTGGGAGTCCTATGACAAGTGGGGGAAATTTCCCAAGAGTCTCAAGTTTTGTAAGACCTTATGCATTGGAAAAATGCATATCTTATTTTTTTCCATAACACATTAATACTTACAGAACAAACACGATACATAATAATTCTAGTGAGCGGAAGAAAAATTTTAATTTAGATAGTACTTATTTAATAAAGTGCCATTCTAACCAATCATATGCCTTGGATAAGTCAACTTTGTTAGGAAGTTGCTTTAGGAGTTCAAGTGGGTTTTTCTTTTATTATTGCTTCTTATTGTTTAAATTGTTAAAGTGTTGTCCCAGTCTTTTTAGGAAGCAGATGTATATATCTTATTCAAGTATTTGAAATTTATATGGCTTAGTCATAGGAACATGGGTTAATCGGCATATATGTTTTTAAGTTTTAAATTTTAATTCTGTTGATGAAAAAAAATAAAGTTCTTCTTCTTTCTAATATATGTCAAATTTCCTTTCTTCTTTTCTGCAACAATACTTAATTTCTCATAACACTTACTAACACTTAGTACCAAAGCTTTATTCTTAAGGGACCTGTGAAAGTAAAATCTGAAAGTATGGAAAGAGATTCAAGTTTCTCAGCAATAGCACCATCAGTCTTCAATGGTGAAAATTATCATACTTGGGTAGTTTGAATAAAAGCCTACCTTGAAGCTCTAGATCTATGGGAAGCAGTGGAAGAAAACTATGAAGTTCCTACACTACCTGGCAATCCAACAATGGCTCGAATAACAAATCACAAGGATAAGAAAACTAGAAAACTAAGGCAAAACTAGCCCTTTTTGTTGTAGTATCACCAATAAATTCCACTCAAATCATGTCTCTAAAGTCAGCTAAAGCCATTTGGGACTATCTCAAAAAAGAGTATGATGGAGATGATCGAATTAAAGGCATGTAGGTGTTGAGTCTTATTAGAGATTTTGAATTACCGAAGATGAAAGAGTCAGAAACTATCAGGGAGTACTCTGAAAGGCTTCTAAGCATAACAAACAGAGTAAGACTATTTGGTTTTGAATTTAATGACTCTCTTATTATTGAAAAATTCCTAGTTAATGTACCTGAAAGGTTTAAGGCTACCATAACTACATAAGAAAACACTAAGGATCTGCCCAAGATGACCTTAGCATAATTGTTAAATTCTTTGCAGGCACAAGAATAACAAAGGGCTATTAGAGAAGAAAGTTTTTTTGAGGAAGCATTGTCGGCCAAACATGAAGATGGAGGGAGATATAAAAAGAAGAATAGAAACAACAAGCAAGCAAATGGAGAAAGTTTGTTCAGTAATGAAAACAAAATATGAAACTCAAAGAGAAAGTATCCTCCTTGCAAGCATTGCAACAAGATAAGTCATCTTCCATTCAAGTGTTGGAGAAGACCTAATGCTAAGTGTATCAAGTGCAATCAACTTGGACATGAAGCTATCATTTATAAGAACCAAATCCAACAGCAAGATGAAGATGCTAGAATTACAAATGAATAAGAATAAGATCAACTTTTTGTCGTGACCTATTTTCAAGCAACGTCTCAAGTGAATCCTGGCTGATTGATAGTAGTTGCACTAATCACATGACTCATGACAAGGAACTCTTCAAGTAACTTAAGCCTTCTAAAATTTCTAAAGTCAAAATAGGTCATATGGGTTATATTGTAGTAAAAGGAATAAGAATGATTTCCATTGCAACACATTCAGGAACAAAACAATTTTTGATGTGTTATATGTACCTGACCTCGGCCAAAACTTATTGAGTGTCGGTCAACTATTAGAAAAAGACTTTGAGGTGTTTTTTGAAGATAATTGTTACTTAATCAAGGATGTTGCAGGTCAAGATTTATTCAAGGTGAAAATAAGGGGAAAAAGTTTTTTCACTAAATACAACTCAGGCGGAGCAAATACTTTTTTCAGTAAAGGAAAATGTTGCTGAGTTATGGCATAAGAGGCTTAGGCATTATCATTATCAAGGACTTCTTGAAATGTAAAAAATATGAAATGGTTAAAGATTTGCCTGATTTTGAAGTGATTTCTATAGATTGTCATTCCTATCAATATGGAAAGCAAAGTAGACTTCCATTCCTAACAACACTTAGAGAGCCAAAGCAAAGTTACAGTTAATTCACACTGATGTAGAAGGGCCTCAAAAGACACTTTCCCTTGAAGGTAGTTGTTATTACATTATTTTTGTAGACGATCTAACCCGAATATGTTGGATTTATTTTCTAAAATTCAAGTCAGAAGATGGAAGCATTTTCTAGATGTTCAAAGCAAGGGTGGAAAATAAAAGTGGCTGTAAAATTTAGACCTTAAGGTCTGATAATGGCAAGAAGTATACCTCACACCAGTTTAATTCCTTTTGTGAGGAGGCAGGAATCAAACATCAACTTATAGTTCCTTATACTCCAGAACAAAATAGAGTCACTGGAGAAGAAACAAATTTGTAATGGAGATGGCCAGATGTAAGTTGCATGAAAAAAAATTACCAAAATTTTTTTGGGCAAAGATAGTAAATACAGTTGTGTTCTTACAAAATAGACTTCCCAAAAAGACGGTCAAAAATAAAACTCCTTTTGAAGCATGGCATGGATACAAGCCTCATGTTTTTTCTTAAAGTATTTGGTTGTCTTTGTTTTACTTATATTCCACAATGTAAATAAGATAAGTTAGACCAAAAGGTGGTTACTGGAATTTTTATTGGCTACAGTACAATTTCAAAAGCTTATAAAGTTTTTCAGCCTGAAATTGAAACTGTTATAATCAGCAGAGAAGTACATTTCATGGAAAATGAAGAGTAGGATTGGAAAGACTCAAAGATCCCATTTCCAAAGACAAGCTCATGGCTACATGAAAGAGAGGATGATCCACCAGTTAGAGGCACTCGATTACTTTCAGAAGTATATGAGAGATGCAATGTTGCAATATGTGAATCGGCTGATCATGAAAAAGCTTTAAAAGACTCTAAATGGAAGAATGCAATGAAAAAAAGTTGTTTATGATTGAAAAGAACAAAACCTGGGAGCTTGTTGATAAACCATAAGACAGGAAGGTAATTAGGGTGAAATAGGTACTTAGAAAAAAATTAAATGTTGATGGTTCAATTAATAAGCATAAAGCAAGGCTTGTAGTTAAAGGGTATGCATAAATTTTTGGTGTTGATTACTCTGACACATTTGCACCAGTTGCCAGGCTTGATACAATTAGGTTACTTCTTGCTATTTCTGCTCAACTTGTCTGAAAAATTCATCAAATGGATGTCAAATCAACATTCCTTAATGGGATACTTGAAGAAAATTTTTTTGTTGAGCAGCCTGGAGGTTTTATGGTGGTAGGTAAGGAAGACAAAGTCTATCAATTATATAAAGATCTTTATGGCTTAAAACAGGCCCTGAGAGCTTGGTATAATTGAATAAATAATTATTTTCTTAGCTTTGGTTTTAAAAAAAGCATTTCAGAGTCCACACTTTATGTTAAATATAATGGCAAGGAAATTCTTGTTGTTTCTCTTTATATTGATGACCTTTTAATTACTAGTAGCAATGCGAAACTTATTGATGAGTTTAAACTAGATATGATGCAAGGTTTTGAAATGATTGATCTTAGTTTAATGACATATTTTCTCTGAATGGAGATCAATCAAGAGAAAAATCAAGTTTTCATTTGCCAAAAAAAGTACGTAAAGGAGATTCTCAAAAAATTCAAAATGGAGGATTGCAAAGAAGCTAATACTCCCATGAATCAAAAGGAGAAGTTCTGCAAGGAAGATGGCACTGATAAAGTCAATGAAGGATATTTTAAAAGTCTAATTGGTTGCTTAATGTATCTGACAGCAGCTCGACATGACATTATGAATGTTGTAAGTATCTTGTCTCGCTTTATGCATTGTCCTAGTGAAATGCATTCAAAGGCAGAAAAAAGAGTTGTCAGGTATATCAAAGGAACCATCAAATATGGAGTCAAGTTTCAGAGAAGTTAGAATTTGAAATGATTGAGGTGGTTTATTAGATGATATGAAGAATACTTCAGGATAATGTTTTACTTTTGGTTTAGGAGCTTCTGATGGTGTTAAAAAAATAGGACATTGTGGCTCAATCAACTGCAACATTTGAATTTATGGCTGCAACAACAGCAGTAAATCAAGTTTTATGGTTGAGGAAAATTTTGGTTGATTTACATATGGAGTAAACTAGAGGTACTGATGTATTTGTGGATAATCAAGCTGCAATTGTCATCTCTCATAACCCTATGTTTCATGGGAGGACCAAAGACTTCAATATCAAGCTTTTCTTCTTGAGAGAGGTGCAAAAGAATGGGGAAATAACCCTTTCCTATTACAAGATAGAATAATAGTGGAGTAAAATATTTACAAAACCCTTGTCAGTCAGCAAGTTTGAACTTATCAAGAAAAAGCTTGGTGTTTGTAGCCTCTAAAGCAAGGAGGAATGTTAGGAAGTTGCTTTACGAGTCCAAGTGTGTTTTTCTTTTATTGTTGGTACATGTTGTTTAAATTGTCAAAGTGTTGTCCCAACTTTTTTAGGAAGCAGTTAAGATTTATATGGATTAGTCAAGCAGTTGAGATTTATGTGGCTTAGTCATAAGAACATGGGTTAATGGGCAGTTATGTTTTTGAAAGTTTTAAATTTTAATTCTGTTGATGAAAAAAAACAAAGTTGTTCTTCTTTCTAATATATGTCAAATTTTCTTTCTTCTTTTCTGCAACAATACTTAATTTCTTAAAATAATTACTAACAAACTTCAATAGAAAGGTAACCGCATTTTCCTTTTATTTTATACATATTGTGTGCTATTTGATTAGTAATCAGCACATTGTCTTGGATACTCCTCCCAGATATCAAACTAGTTTGCATAGGCCTAATCAGGTTATATAAAATATGCTTCAATCTTAGGACTATAAACTTAGTTAATGGTTTGTAAATCTGAAGATTAGGTTTTAAATTGATATATTTTATTGAGACAATGTACATAATATATATATATACAGCAATCCTATGCTATTTTAGGAAACATTATTAATTCCAAATCTATTCTAGGATCCCTTGAGTTATGGGATTTTCCATATCTTTGCATATCTCTACAGCTGAGCAAATCTCCTAAAATATTACAAATGATTATTTCCTAAAATTACTCTGTTTCCCACACTCCCCCTCAAGCTGATGAATAGGTATTTTCCATTCCCAGCTTAGATATAATCCTTTCAAAACTATGGTTGCTCAGTCCCTTAGTGAGGATGTCCGCTAGTTATTGTTGAGATGACACATATGGAGTACAAATCAAGTTGCTATCAAGTTTTTCCTTGATGAAGTGTCTGTCTACTTCAATGTGCTTAGTTCTGTCATATTGGACTGGGTTATGAGCTATATTGATTGCTGATTTATTGTCACAATATAGTCTCATAGGTTCTTCCCATGTTATCCCTAGGTCTTCCAAGATTATTTTAAGCCATAGTAATTCACATACACCTTGTGCCATGGCCCTAAATGCTGCCTCGGCACTGGATCTAGACACTACACTCTATTTTTTGCTCCTCCAAGTCATAAGATTTCCTCCAAGAAAGGTACAATATCCTATAGTAGATCTCCTATCTATAATGGATCCTGCATAGTAAGCATCTGTGTAGGCTTCAAGCTTCATATTTCCATTTCTCATAAATAGAATTCCTCTTCTTGGAGTCCCCTTGAGATACTGTAGGATTTTATGGGCAGCTTGCAAGTGGGTCTCCTTTGGGTTGTGCATGAACTGGCTAATCAGGCTTACTGCATAGGCAATGTCTGGCCTGGTATGAGATAAATATATAAGTCTACCCACTAGTCGCTGATACATTTCCTTGTCTATAATCGCATCTTCTTCAGCACTTCCAAGTTTCAGATTCGGTTCCAATGGAGTGCTGGCAGGTTTGCATGCTGTCTTCCCAATTTCCTTGAGCAAATCAACAATATATTTCTACTGAGATATAAATATCCCTTTCTTGGAGTGGGCCACTTCAATTCCCAAAAAATACTTTAGCTTCCCTAAGGTCTTAATCTCAAACTCTTTGGCCAAGCATTGGCTTAACAGTTTTTGTTCATCTATATCACTTCCAGTCACTATAATATCATCTACATACACCAGCAATACTGTTACTCCCTCTCACTTTGAGTGCTTAATGAACAAAGTATGGTCTCCTTGGCTTTGTTTGTAACCCAGACCTATCATAATTTTAGTAAATCGGCCAAACCATGCTTCAGCCTGTATAATGCCTTCTTTAACTTACAAACTGTGTTGGCAACTACATCTCCACCATATCCTGGAGGTATCTCCATATAAATTTCCTCTTCGAGCTCTCTATGTAGAAAAGTGTTCTTTACATCAAACTCTTGCAAATTCCAATTATAATTGGCAGCAACAGACAATATTACTCTAACTGTATTCATTTTAGCAACAGGAGCAAAAGTCTCCAAATAATCTACCCCATAGGTTTGAGTAAAACCTTTGGTAACTAGTCTTGCCTTATATCTCTCGATTGCCCCATCAGCCCTGTATTTTATTGTGTAGACCCACTTACAACCAACTGGTCTTTTACCATCTGGCAGAGTAACTAACTCCCAGGTGCTATTTTTTTCCAGCGCCTCTATCTCAACATCCATGGCTTGCTTTCATTTTTTGTCAGACAGAGCCTTAGATAGGGTAGTAGATGTGGTTGAAGTGTTTAGGTTTACAAGGAAGGTTTTATGGGTAGGGGAGAAATTTTTAAAGGATAGGTAGTTGGAGAGAGGATATTGTGTGTGTTTGGTGCATTCCCTCATTCTTTTATGAATAGCAATCGGAAGGTTAACTTTATCAATCTATTTTTCAGTTTCAACCTGCACAGGTGAAGAATCAAAAGGGTATTACCTCTGTTTGTGGAGCCAGATTGGACTGTTGGACATGGGGTGAGCTTGGAATGGCCTTTTTCTTTCTTGAGTACACCAAGTTTTTTCCATACCTTGTATCAAGTACAGCTTCACCATTTCCTTGGTCTGGTTCAAGTACAGCTTCAGCACCTCCTTGTTCTGATTCATGATCATCTTCATCTTCAATGTGGTCAGGTAAGGGCCTAAAAGTTAAGTCAAGAAGAAGGATAGAATTTGGTCCAGATTGTATTTCCTTATCTTCACCAAGATTCTCCCCTGAAGATAAGGTTTACTAAAATACCCTTCTTGTTCATTGAAGGTGACATCTTGAGACACAAAAATTTTTTTGGACTATGGATGATAGCATTTATAACCCTTTTGGGTAGAAGAGTAACCCACAAAGACATACTTCAAGGATCTAGGATCAAGTTTCCCCTATTGGTACTATGAATATGAACAAAAGAGACAACCAAAAATTCGTGGTTTGAGATTTTAATAGAAAGGTGCCAGAACTTCTATAGGGCTTTTTGATTCTAAGACTCTTGAGGGCAATCTATTAATGAGATGGATTGCAGTAAGGACAACTTCTCCCCATAGATTTTTTGGAACATTATTTTGAAACAGTAATGCCCTAGTTTGATTAAGGATATGGCCATTTTTTCTTTCCGCAATCCTATTTTGTTGTGGTGTTTTGACACAGGAAGACTCATGAATTATTCCTTCCTTCTGGCAAAAAGAAGTAAGGACATGATTGAAATAATCTTTAGCATTGTTGGATCGAAGCTTCTTAATGTTAACACCAAACTAGTTTTTTACCATGAGGAAAAAATTTTGAAGGATCGAGCTGACCTCAGATTTTTGTTTAAGTAAGAAAACCCATGTGAGCCAAGTACAGTCATCTATAAAGGTAAGAAACCACCAAGCACCAGACACATTTGGAATAGTAAAGGGCCCCAAACATCAGTGTGAACAAGATAGAAGGGAAATGTGTTAATTTTATTACTAATTTGAAAAGGTATACGCTTATGTTTAGCAAATTCACATACATCACAGTGAAAACTTGCAATATTTATTTTGTGAAACAAAGAAGGAAACATGACTTTGAGAATCCTAAAGGAAGGATGTCCCAACCAACGATGATGAAGTTTGACTTTTTCTGTGTTGGTTAACAAAGATTCTGAGTTAAAGGAGTGACAGATTCTGCCTTGGCTGGACAGACTTGGATCTTCAAGATAGTAGAGGCCATTCTATTCTCTAGCATGTCCAATCGTTGATGCGGACATAGTCTATAAATAATTTCAATTGTACTCAAAATAGTTTAGGTTTATTGTTAGGTCACTTTTGGACCTTGTACATCATTTTGGGCCTTGTAGTTGGCCACATTTCCTAGTATAGTTGATTTTAGGCCTAAGGAAAAGTAGGAAACCCAAGTTGCCTAGCTTGGCCACCATTCCACCTTGCCTATATAAGGATTACCTCTCCATGTATTTCCACACCATTAGTTTTGAATGAAATTTATACTTTGTGAGATATGAGTGCAAACTCTCTCCTTTAGGTTAGAGAAAGTCTAATCCCTTTCAAGCTCTTATCACTAGGTGACCTTCCCTAGAGTGGCGAGTAGAGACTCATCCAAGTCATTGGTGGCGTCTCCTTCATCAACCTCCATCCATCTTCCATGTTTCCATGCTTCCGACCATTTTTGTTAGGTTTAGGGTAACCTTTTTCCTACCAACTTAAAGAAAGATAGCTAGATCCTCCCCAATCCTATATCAAGTGGTATCAAAAGTCTAAGGTACCATCTTTCTTCTGTGATTTTTTTTCTTTGAATTTTTGTGTATTTTGTGTTGAGTTTCTTTAAATTTTTAGCATTGATTTGTCATCTTTTCTAGTTTCTTAGTCTTGCACCATTTAAAAAAAATAATTTTATCTTTAGCCTTGTTAAATACATGAATCTAGAGCCAAATCTAGGGTGTTTGGTGCACATTGGAGCTTCATCTTTGTTCTAGGTAATTTTTAAAATTTTGCTTGTAGGTTGTGCTAATTCTATACCATTTAAAATTATCTTTTAATTGGTATTGAAGCTCCAATTTCCATAGTTATATTTCCTTATTTTAAGGTGTTAATTTATGCTTATTGTTAGGCTTGTAGTTTCAATTCTTTAGAAATTTTCTCTAGGAATTAATTTTTGTTTTGTCAAGCACTATAGGAACTTTATAATCTGTAGCATGTTAAAAAAAATTGCATTACGTATTCTGTGTGTCCATATTATGCAAAAATATTATAAGCAAGTTACAAAATAGTGCATCCGAAATTTCTTCTTTCCATCTGGGCAAGTGCGTTCCGTTCAAGTCAAAAGCTTAAGGTCAAATTGAGTTTCACGCTGATCAGGAAAATTGTGGTGTTTTGGCTTTAATCTTTGCAATTGGCGTCCATATTCATCACACTGTGCAATTGATTTCTCAACTCAATTCGTCAATCTTGTCATATTGTGAATTTAGATTCTCAAAGTCTTGTTTCACTTCTGCCAAATCCAAGAAAATGGTACGTGCCTATTTCTTTCTTTTGTGCAATTATTGTGCTCATTGAATTTCAAAATCTGATTCAGCCATGGTCAAATTGTGTTACGCGTGAAATTGTTAATTGCTATACGTGCAGTATCAAATCTTTTGGTGATTCAATTGTCAATTGTCATGCTACTTGGTCCAAATTACTTCCATTCAATTATTTGGCACGTTGAAATTCATTTAATTGATTAATTAATTCTTTGGCTATAATCTTTGTACCTGATCAATTGAAATTTGTTGCCATTTATCTAGTGTGACTTCACGTAAAGGGTACAGTAATAATCCTTGGTCAATTACTGTATAATTTCGTTTCCTTCTTGGAAATTAGCATTGGTCAAATTAGTTATTGCAAATTTTCTTGGTCAATTTCTGATTGGTTTGTCACGTTGGTCAATTGATAAAGTCCATTTACGTGCCATACAAATTGTTGCAAGAATTCTGGGTCATTCAAAAAATTGTTTGTTCAATCACTGTGCAAATTCTTTGATTAATTCATGTAAGGTACTGTGCAATTCCTTCATTAGAAATCTGACTTAAATTAGTCAATTGGAAATTACAATCTTTCATTAGGCCATTATCAAATTTGTTGTACGTGAATTGTGTTTCGTTTGGTCAATTGACGTGTAATTCCCTTGAGCATTTGAAATTTGTTGTAATTCTTGTGCACACTGAATTCTGTAAGTGGTTAATTAATCATTGTACGTGCTATTGCAAAAAAATCTATTCAATTCAAAATTTGGTCAATTGCTTTTAGTCACTGTGCATGTCAAAATTGAATTGTGACTTGGTCAAAGTGATATTTGTTGAAGTTGGAAGTAAAGCCATGCTGTTTTCCTGATTCTGTGTCACTGATTCATTCAAAAGCAATAGTTAAAAAATAGTTTGGGCATACTAAAAAAAGCCCAGTTTAAAAAAAATCAGAATTTTTGCACTAAACCTTGCTTATTCAAAATTTTTGCATTCTAGATTTTTTTTCTCTTTTTAATTTTCTTGTTGCATTTAATTTTTAGTTTGTCTAGTTTTTTTTGTGTAATATCTTGTCTTTTCCATAATAGATAGTGAACCACCTTTACTCATTTGAACATTTATTTGATTTTTTAGGTTAATTTCTTGTCAAATTTTAAAATCCTTTTGAGTAACCAATTCTTTCAAATTAAACCTTTTTTTTGCTTGTCTTTTTCTCTTCTAGTTTTGTCTTTGAGTTTCTATTTCCTTTGAAATTCTCTTGGATTTTTCTCTTCCCCTATCTCAAAGGGTAGCATTCTTTGAGAAATAGTAGACAAGAGTGAAAATTGAAGGAGGTGAAAACAATTGAAGGCCTAAAGGAGAAGTTGAGTGAAACACAATTATGAGAGGAGTTGTTAGATTTTGGATTTAAATTTTGCTAACAATTCTTTAAGTTTGTTCATTGTGTAGCAAAGTTGGTAGAGAAAGACTTGAAGTACAAGCTTGAAGACCTTTGTAAAAGGAAGCAAAGCCTTGTACTCTTTAGCAAATATTAGGAAGTTTTTAAATTTTTAGGGCTTGTAGTAGCAAAATTTGGTCCTTGTATTTGTGGACATTTGGACTTTGGACATTGGACTTGAATTTTAGCTCTAAATTTCATCTAGAATAGTGCATTTGCATTTGTTTGTTTTAACTAATTGTTGTTAGTTAGTTTAATTAGTTAAGTAGTTGTAACTAAAAGTGGTTAGGTTGTTAGTGGTCTTAACTAGAAGTTGTTAGGTGGTTAGTTGTTATAACTAAGTTTGTTGTTAGTTAAGTATAGTTAAAACAAACTCCTAGTTGGTTGTAACCATCTCATAACCAAATTAGTCTTAAGTAGTTAGGGTTGTTATAACAAGTTAGGGTAGTTGCAACAATAATAACGACATAACAAATTTAGTTAGGGGTTGTTAGGGTTATTAAACCTAAGTTTGTTAGCCTAACTTTTAAAACCGAATTTGGTTAGTTTTTCTAGGGTTTGTTGCTTGTCTTGTTACAACCTTAATTCTCATAACTAATCATAGTAAGACAACCTAGGATTCTATCTAGTACAAACATCATAGGTGTTATGTTTAGGAAGAAAACCTAGAATTTGATTTTTTTTGGATTGTTGTTTGATTTCTTGTTTTTGGTCTTGCATACATTCTCGACTAGTAGCTCTTGATTGTTTTCTTGTCTACTTTTATGAATAGAGATAACATGTCCTCGCTTAGGTTAATCATGGAAAATTTAGATAAAATCAACTCTAGATTAGATAATCTAGAAAACAAGGATGAACCTAGGTCAAGGAAATATCACAAAAGGGAAAATAAAAAAGATAGAACACCTAATAAGTTTGAGGTTTTAATTGAACAACTAGGTGTCTTTCATTCTAAAATAAATTCTTATGAGTCTAAGAATAATTCTTCCATAGAAAAAAATAAAAAGATAAAAAAGGTTCTTGAGGAAATCCATAGGAAATTAAAAGAACTTTGGGATTATATTTTAGAATATGATACCATTGGAAATTTAAAAATTGGTTTATGTAGTAATGAAAAAGAAATAGAGAAATTAAGGCACAAACATAATAGAACTATGGATGAAAAAGTGAAACTTTATTGGAAGGAATATGATAGGTATAAGAAAAAGAAGAAAGCAATCAAAGGTGAGAATAAAAATAGAGAATATAAGGTAGAGACTAATAGCTTATCTTTAAGCAACCTTAGTGTTTCAATAGAGAATCACCTTGATCATAGTTTACCTACTCCTATGTCCAATAATAGTCTATCAATGCCAATCATTAGTGATAGTTTGTCTAGCATTAGTGATAAATTGCCTATACCCATCATCATTGTTAAGCCTCAGGAAGACCTTAGAAGTATAGAAGAATCATACCTATTTTCTCCTATCCCTAGTAAAGAGAATTGGTCAATCATTGTTCATAGTTGTCTTAGAATTAGTTCTAGCATGTATACAATCATTATAGGATCTTATAGGATTAGCATATGTCTTTACTCCTTTGAATTGTCTTTTCCAAGAGTCATTTCATGTTATCATGTTGCATAGTAGAAATTTTATAGGATTAATATTTTGTCCATCAATTAACATGTTAATTTCATTGTATTTTTCACATCTTATCCATGATCATGTTGATATGATTTATTTTCATAAAGGGTTATATAGAGAATTTTTGGCAACATTGCATGACATGCATACTTTAGTACCAACTTTAGATGCCATTACTCACTATGAACCCTTTAGGAGAATCCATCTTTTTGAGGATAAGTCAATATTTTACCATATCTCACATGATCATATAACTACATCTACTCATATGTTCATTTTAGTGAATTTAGATAGTAGCATGATTAACTGTCATAGAGGTATCCATAGTTTCACATGTGCATTCTTATGGGAACTTTTGATTGTGTTCTTTTCTGATATTTCTTATATCATCCTTTCAAAAATAAAAAGGTTAGTGTTTGATCCTGGTGGTCAATACCCTACCTTGTTTCTTGTATATTGTAGTTTCCTTTATTTTTCAATTTTTGAGCTCATTACTCTCTTTTCTTTTACAGGATTTGAGGACAAATCTTTTTTTAAGAGGGGGAGTATGATGCGGACATGGTTTATAAATAATTTCAATTATACTTAAAATAGTTTAGGTTCATTGTTGGGTCACTTATGGACCTTGTACATCATTTTGGGCCTAGTAGTTGGCCATATTTCCTAGTTTAGTTAATTTTGGGCCTAAGGAAGAGTAGGAAGCCCAAGTTGCCTAGCTTGGCCACCACTCCACCTTGCCTATATAAGGATTACCTCTCCATGTATTTCCACACCATTAGTTTTGAATGAAATTTACACTTTGTGAGATTTGAGTGCAAACTCTCTCCTTTAGGTTAGAGAAAGTCTAACCCCTTTCAAGCTCTTATCACTAGGTGACCATCCCTAGAGTGGCGAGTAGAGACTTATCCAAGTCATTGGTGGCGTCTCCTTTATCAACCTTCATCCATCTTCCATGTTTCCATGCTTCTGACCAATTTTGTTAGGTTTAGGGTAACCTTTTTCCTACCAACTTAAAGAAAGATAGCTAGATCCTCCCCAATCCTATATCAATCATCCTCCCCGAATCCTTGTCCTGAAAAACACAATGATTATTATGAAATACAACCTTACATGATAAGTCTTTAGTGAGTTTTTGAATGGAAACTAAATTGGTGGATAATTTTAGGACATGAAGAACATTTTTAAGAGTAATTGATTTGGACACTTCCATAACCGGCAGCAATTAGAAGAGTTCCATCAGCTATGGCAATTTTCCTATTACTAGGGCATGGAGAGTATGTGGAGAAGAGTTTGTCTAATGGTGTCATGTGGTCAGTGGCTCTAGAGTCTAGGATCCAGTATTGGTTAAAGTTTGTATCTAAGATACTCAGTCCAAAAGAAAAAGGAAACTTACCTGAGTATGTCAAGGAACACGCACCTGTAGGTTTTTCTAATTTGCTAAGGAAGATTCTCACCCATTCTATCTCATCTTTACTAAGTTTTGTATCAATCTGGGAAATAATTTCTGGTCTGTTTTCCTCGCTTGTGTTCAACAGAGATATGAGCTCGTCCTCCCCTCTTAAAGGGGTAGTCTTTATGTCTTCCTTCTCGGTCTTTGTTTGGAGGTTTTACATGCAGTTTTTGTCACACTGTGGTTTTCCAGACCTGAATCCCAATGTAATCAAGATAATTATATAATAAAAATGCGAGTAAAATTTTCACGTTTAAAATAATTTCAAAACACCTCAACGATTACATCAAGACTCAAACCATAGAAGACCGAAGAGTGAGATTTGATAATTCATAACTGGATCATAAAATAAATCACCCATAATTGTATACAAAATAATAGAGTTTACAGCGGAAGAAGAATATGTATACAGGGCACACGCCTAGTCCCATATATGAAGATATGAGAAAAGGCTCGGTAAAGCATGCAAGCATACAACAGAAGCCTATTAGGCTACCACCAACCTTACACATAAATCATAAACATGCATTGTCTTAAATATATATACATATACATTTATATGGTCTTGCAACATACATCTCTAATGTCCATATTCCACAATTGACCATATTCTATTCAACCTTAAAGTCATGTATCATCAACACTTATACATTCCCAAAATGGATTACATAACCAACATCATTTTAATCATTAAATGGGTATGAATTCAAATACCCTAAATATCAATACATCATCCACTCATATTGCTATTTACATCCTATCCATCAATATCAATATTTATCAACACTATAATGTACATTTATTCATAGTATAATAAATTACAATTGCTACCGGCCAAGGCATTCTATTACCGCCATTTTACCTTCACAAAAGCTTTACTTTAAAAATATCCTCATCCCATGATATTCCTGCATCAATGTTAAAAATGGACAACATGGGAGAGTTAGTTATACATTTCAAATGACGAATATGAATACAATTGAGATTATGTGCATATGTATATCAACATCATGTATGCTTTGCTAAAATCATCAATAATCATCATAATTCATTCATCCCAACAATATACATAAACCATATTTATCAATCAACTCATAGCAAAGCAACACATATACACATCATTTCTCAATGCCACAATGGGCCAACATTATTGTCATCAACCATAGACAAACAAGCCTTTCATTGCATTAGGCCATCATATATAACATCGTCTTATTCAATGTCATTTTGTTGTATTCATATTTTACATGTTATCTTTTAGGTAATTCATTTACCCATCTCATCATCATCATATCTCAATCTCAATCATCATCACCTTTGGCATATCTCTATGCTATATGCAAATGCTCTTAGGCTAATGCATATGCACAATGGAATAATCAACAACAAATGCAGATCCGATATTAGGAATAAACACCAAATTGTGGGTCAAGCATAGGTGTGCTACTATGCCCCTATTGTAGTAGTATAATGTGTACACGTATCTCATAATGCATGCAAAATCACTAATTTTACTGGTACCAAACCGCTATCTCCCATATGTAGCACTAGTCACCCTATGACTTGCGGATCAACAACATGGCCTTACTTGCCAAAAGTGCTACAGGCCCCTCCTGAATACACATCGAGAGAGCTGTGCCCCATCAGACACCGAGGTAACTTGCTCATCACAGAGCCGCCCGCCCACTGGGCCCGCCACATAGGGTGCTTCATCACCAAACTATGGACAGCTTTGTGATTCCCAGAATCACTAGGGAACAACTATAATTTACCCTGCACTGGGTCGCCCTCCCACTGGGCCCGCCTATTGGAACCCTTAACTTTCCACATAGACAACGTATGATATGCTGTGGATGCAATGCAATGCAAATCAAATGCATTCTCACACTATGCATCCTATCATGCCACTCATCAATCATCATTGTCATCACCAACACCACCATACAATTCTTAGTGGATTTTATCATTGTTGGTTTTAGCCATTGTTTTCAAGTTTTAAGTGTGACATTTCATTTCAACATACTTCATATCATACATGCAAGTCAATACTTGCAACAATCACAATAGCATCACAAACATCAACAACATCCATCAATCGTTCATCAATATCACCACATAATCTCTTAGTGGATTTTTATCTTATTGATCATTACCATTGTTTTATATATTAGTGTGGCATCACAACAATTCATCAATATAATTTTGACCACACATACAAGATCACACTTGTATCAAACACAACGGTATTCAACAAATCACCAATAATAATAATCATTCTTTATTCAAGGAAATGATCAACAACATCATCCATCATTATCCATTATTAGTGTCATCTCTGATTCATCGATTTATAATAAATACATTGTCATGCAATCATCCCTCATTGACTTAATCATCATACAAGGGTGTGTCATATAACCAATTCATTAAAATTTTCATTATCAAACATCATAACATATCATTAGTGGTATACCTTCATGTTTTCATAACATACCAAATCAATATCAAATACCACCAAGACACACCGTCATCATATACCCCTAATACAACCTCTTATTTTTACATAATAAATGGGTTTTGGATACTATTAAGCTCATGACAAATTTCAATATTAAGACATGATAAAAGCTTATTCTTAATCTTAAAAATAGTGGGACATGTCATAAATATCACCTATTAGTCCCAATTTGATAACCATAAAAAGTTGGGTTCAAAACCCTCTTAAATTGGAATTTTACAATGTAGTAGGTCCGGTGTTTTACGCCTAATGAGAGTTAGAAAACTCCAATTAAGGTAATACCAATTTTCACACCTCTACAATATTATTACCTACAACTTTCATGCGGAAGTTGGAGGCCAAAAATGTCATTAAGATACCCAAACGGGTCAAAAACAGTAAGGGAAAAGCAATAGTTGAAAATTTCTGACAGTGGCAAGTTCCACTGGCCGTGGAACCCACTGTTTGGACCACCCAAAATAGTCATTTTTTTCATGTTTTGAGGCAGAATGATCCATTGGCCGTGGGAATTCCCACTGGCCATGGATCTCACTGCTGTAAGCACCATTGTGCAACTTTTTGACCCTTAAGTTTTTGCTAACTTTGGGACCCCTTTTCACTGGGCTATTCAACTCCAATTTGCATGAAATTTTATACACAACTTACCTACTCTAATATAAATTATTTGGAAAAGTTTAAAGACTAAATTCCATCTCAATCAAAATCTAAGCTATAGGGTAGTTTTATGCATATTTTTGGCATTTTACATGACATACCAAAATGCAATTAGTTAAGTTTTAGTCTAAACTTTCTATTGACCTATATTCATATATACAAATGTGACTTGCTCCAAGAAGTCTCATCCAACAACTCATTTTCTAGATCAAGATATGTTCTAGTGACAATTCATGCCTCTTTTTAGCTAAACCAAGCATGTCAAATTGCAGACTAGGCCTATTTGGCCATAACCAACCATGCACACAAGTTTCATACATATGTTATGGATTGTGGATGACCTCTACATGAAGTTTAGCCTATTAAGTGAGAATATCACCCCACTTCCTTGATTATGCATAAAATACACTTTGTGAGCTATAATTTGACCCAAACCATTCAAGTTCATATCATTATGGATCATTCATTACAAACGCATCAATTCCCATCAAGGGACCACTACACATCCATCATTATCTTATATATATATATATATATATATATATATATAACTCCTAAAAATCAACAAATTGCCAAGCACATCACTCATCACATTATCAATCATCCCATAATTAAAAAATAATTATGGCAAGGCAAGCATGAGTATAATCATATACATTAACCATTAACCATTCAACTCATGCAATTGAAATGTAAACTCCTCTCCTACCTCAAGAGAAGAACCACAACGATTCGCACACTCTGAAAGTTCCGCCACATTGTCCTGAATATAATCTCTTATCAACACACATAAATATACATGTATTCGATTTATGAGCCATCACAAAGCACCATCGTAAATCTAAACAATTGCTAGCTCATCATAAAGCTTAATATCAAATCCTAGACTTGCTAAGACACCAATTCATATCATTGTGTTGGGTTTCGGGAATTCCTTTCCCAAACCCATGATTCTCTAAATCTTAAGGGTAAGCCATACCTAATCATCAACAATATCATATCCCTCATCAAAAGGCATCTAATATCACATAACTCATCCAATAGTCATCTTTGCCACTCAAGGTTCAACATGATCCAACATAGCCTCTTCAAAGCCATCATCAATCAAAAATTTCAATTCATTAATCCATCACCACCATTATGGTTTAGTGCTCATACTCATTATTTCACACTTATGACAATACTTATTTATAGGTTTCATCATCCGTGGTTCTCTACCATCTTAATCTACCCTCAATATCAATAATCAATATTACTCATTCAAAAACTTATTCTCATATATAAAACCTTTCCAATGTCAATTACTCATAATTTTCTCAAGAATTTCTTAAAGCCCCCAAATCCTAATTTCTAGGGTTTTCATCAAGAACTCACTATCATCAATTCCAACTACATTTATGCCTCATTTCAAACATCCTTAGGCTAGCAACAATGTATCCCATTCATTATCAACAACAACAATGAATCCCTAAGGATTATCTAACCTAGGGCTTGGTTCTACATACCTCCATTCATCAAAACAACATCTAACCTCCCATTACAATACCTTAATAACTCAAAAACCATAAACAAAAGTCATAGGTGTTCAAAAATCATACCTCTCTTCCAAGCCCAAAGCCAAACTCGAAAATGAGGGAAAGGGAAGAAGAAGAGAGCCAAGCTTGCTCCTATGTCCATTAATCCTTCATGAATCTTGAGTTAGAAGTTGATTTTTACAAGAAATGGTAGAGGAGAAGAGGTGGACGGTTTTCTTATGAAGGTGGGGAAGAGAAGAAGAAATGAAAAATAAAGTGGAGAGGGAGAAAGGCCAACGTGAAAAGGAGAAGAGAAATGGGGGTTTTGCTTTAAATTTTAATCCTTTCATTAAACTTTGCCGTTTTATAACATACAGGATCTCAGTTCGAGCTCATTACTTTATCCAAAACTTATTCCGAAGACATGTTCAGATTCCCCATAATATTCTTAACAGCCCTGACCAACGGTATCTCAATCAGAGATACTTGGTCTGACACCCATATTTTAATCGGGTATAATTTCATCTCATTTAGTCTCCATAAATTATGAATATCCATAATAAATCCCAATTTAATTATTTCTAAATTTTTGAGACATGTATCAACCCATATATAATTATTTACCATTTATCCCTCTCAATTAATTATTTTTATAAATTTTGGGATGTTATAGTTTCCAGCACTTCTCTCGGGTATGGCGTGGCTTATTACAGTAGGTACACCAAAGATCATCTTTGTTCTGTGTGTGTGTGGATTCTTCTTTTATTTATTCAGCCACCATAGCAGAGTGGGATCCTTCTTTCATCTGTTCAGCCAACATAGCAGAATTTTCCACTGCAGGCATATCCAACATGAGACTCCTCCTACTTTCTTCACTTGTAACAATTGCCACTACTTCATTGAAGCATGGTACCTTCTGCTTCCCCAAGATTTGAATCCTGACTTGATCAAATTCAGAATTCAAACCAACAAGGAAGTCATACACTCTGTCCTGTTTAATATATTCCTTCAAAACTGCTGCATCCTCAGAGCATTTGGTTTTTATCACCCTATAATGGTCCAATTCCATCCATAGAGACTTCGGGTGATTGGCATATTCAATAATAGTTCTATTCCCTTGTTTTGCTGCCAAGGTTCTTACTTTTACATCATATACTTGGGCAACATCTTTGGCTTTAGAGTAGGTTTACTCTAAAGCATCCCAAATCTCTTTTGCTGAGTTAAGGAACATACAGGTATCACTTATTTCTGGAATCATTGAATTCCAGAGCCAAGCTATAATCATTGAATCCTCTTCATCCCATTTAGTAAACTTGGGATCCTCCTTTTTCGGTGCAATTTCCATTAGGTGACCTGACTTCCCTTTTCCTTTTAGTAGGGTGTGGACAAGCTGGGCCTACTTCAAGTAATTTCTTCCATCCAAATGATATACTGGATGAATATTCTGTAGCTCCCCGGTCTGCTGGGATTGGATATCCCCTTTTCCTGGGTAGGATTCACGACTTCTTCCATCCAAACGAAGTATATGTGCGATAAGGAACAAGGAATGTAGCAAAAATGTAGGCTGCCGACTTAGGGTTAATGGTGTAGAGTGCAGTAGCAATGCAGGCTACCGTCTTAGGGTTAAGAGTACGCAGACAGAGCTCCCTTAGATCAGGAGCTCTGATACCATCTCAAGATTAGGTTTTAAATTGATATATTTTATTGAGACAATGTACAGAATATGTATATACAACAATCCTATGCTATTTTAGGAAACATCATTAAATCAAATTCTATTCTAGGATCCCTTGAGTTATGGGATTTTCCCTATCTTTACATATTTGTACAACTGAGCAAATCTCCTAAAATATTACAAATAATTATTTCCTAAAATTATTTTATTTCCCACAGTAAATAACATTAAATAATGGGATATGCCTTAGTTAAGAGATATATCAACCTTATCAAATTTGGGAATCAAAGAAATCTCAGTAAATTTTACTTGGCCAATTAACTCAGGATGTGCTAGAGTTGTTTGATGTATGTGCAGACATCAAGTCTTATAATATCCCATGTTGATTGATAAAACTATGCAAGGTATTTACCAGGCATTGGAACTATCCAAGAGCCCATAAGAGATACGGCCTTCTTAATTTTCTCATTTGTTATCATAGCATTCAAATTCTGAAATTCCTAATCATTAATTGAATGATAAGTGATGATGAAATTAGACTAGTATCTTGGTCCATAATTTGAATAATATAGACTAAGATAGAAGTCTCTAATCATTGAATGGTTTTCTATTCATCTTCAACCTAATTTTATTTTTTGATCTAATCATGCAAAGATTGTTTTGTCTTGTTCTTGTAATCACTTTTTGGTGATAGAACCTAATATTTCTATCACCATCATTAACCCATTTAGCTCTAGTTTTTTATTCCAAAATAATTCCTCTTAGGGGAGGGTTTTGGCATATTTAGCTTGAAGTTTCTTTTCCAACCGATCCAGTAATGGATTATACCTACTTCCATCAGAGTGAGATCTTTGAAAGCTAGCCAATCTAGCTTAAAGAGACATTTTCCTCGTGGTAATTGAACCAAATGTTTCAGCATATGCCATTTCTACATACCTATTTCATTTACCTTTAGGTTATTAGGGATAGATTCTCACTCCAATTGTCTTTAACAACATCAGTAATTTAGTGATCCTTTTTGACACCTTTTATTTCCTCTAGGATCCTTTCTAAAACCTTTTATTCCCTCATGATCTACAACAAGCTTTGGAGAAGTTGTAGTAGAATTGTTGGTGTTAACCTTTCTTGATTGGTTTTAAGTATTATTGACTAGAATGTTATCTTCTTTTGGCTTATCCATGTTATCATTTAAGACTTCAAATCTTGAGCCAGGACTGGAACTATTTGGACCTCTAGAATTAGCTTGGCCTCTAGATCTTTTTCCTTGAAATTGATTATTCCTTATGGGTTTTTGGACAATTTTCCAAGGACTATATCCACTTGGATATCATTTTCTTGATTTTCTTTTTCAATGCCTTTATCCATGTTCCTTTCATTTGAATAAGACTCATTCCTTGAGATAGTTATTGCATCCTTATCATGATAGCCTTCTTTGGAATGACCAAACTTGCCACGAGTTAGGCATAATAAGTGCAATCTGTAACATCCCAGATTTTTAATTAATTATAAATTCCAGATTAAGGTGATGGTTTTGTTAATTTAATGGTGGATTAAGGTTAATTGCCAATTAGGCAAATTATTGAGTGATAATAATAACTTGAATAATAATAATAGTAATGCCTTGGTGGCATTAGAGAGAGTTTCGGTTCTCTCTCTCCTTTCCCTTCCTTCCCGCGTGGTCCCCACGTTGATGGCTTAGTTGGATGTGAGTAATCATTGCTGAGAGAGTTTGCATTAAATGCTGATGGACATGCATTAATGAGGACGTGATGGAGCTGAGTGGGACGCTGATGGGGCTGTATGGTGATATAGCTTCACTTCCACGTTTTCCCTTCACACATTATTCATTTCCTTATTGGTGCATGTTCTGATGAGAGAAGTGCTTTCCTTCTCTCTAGAGCTTCCTGGACTCTTTCTCTTCCGCGTTGCTATTTCTTCTCCATCGTCCTCTCCTTCATCCTCTTCTTCCACTCACGCATGGTGTAGAACCGAGTGGAACTACGTGGTGATGAGGAACAGCATGGTGTTGTGTGTTTTGGAGGTTGGTTCCTCCTTTGCTTCCCTGGTGCTTCCTCTTCGTCTTCCTCTTTTTCTCCTTCATATGATGGGCTTGGTTGGAAGCTGTAACAGCGTGTGGGTGCCTCGTTGTGGAAGTGGTCCACTGAGTGAGGCAGTGCTGTTGCGAAGAAGAAGGCCTGGATGTGTGCATGGAAAGCTTGGTTGTCTTCCACTGTTGGTGAAGACCCATGATTGGGAATCCTCCACTGGACTATGTGTGGAGTGGTGTTGTGCCTTGGGGGCTTTGATGCTCGAGTGGAATTTAGGTGTTGATGGCTCTTCTCACTGCTGGAATGCCAAGCAGAAGCTGTTGTGGCTGGGCCGAGTGGCCGTGTGACTCTTGGAAGCTTCATCCAGGTAAGGGGAGCTATTGCATCTTAAGTGCATAGTTTATGGATGGGTTTTCTGGGTGAAACTCTTGTATCGTGATGTGTGGTATTCAATATGTGTTTGTTTGATTGATTTCTGAGTGAGTAGTAGCCCGGATATGCATGATGAATATCTATTGCTTGATGTTGTTGAATTTCGTCCATATATGTGTTGATGTTTATGGTGATGACTATGTTAAGATGCTTGAGATGTATGTCATGATAATGTTGAGTGCATTGTGTGATTTGTTACTGGTCCCTACGTGAGTAATGGTATGATTGTATGCATGAGATGCTTAATATTGATGTATATGCGTATGCTGAATGCATGTATGGGGACTGTTATGATGAATGCTGAGTAGGCTTATAGATGAAAGCATGAAATGCTTACTGTAAAGGATAAATCCGAGTGAATAGAGGATAATCCGAGTGAATGGCATAGTGATTGCCGAGTGAATGGCATAGTGATTGCCGAGTGAATGGCATAGTAATTGCCGAGCGAATGGCATAGTGATTGCCGAGTGAATGGCATAGTGATTGCCGAGTGAATGGCATAGTGATTGCCGAGTGGATGGCATAGGATTGCCGAGTGGATGTGGTATAAGCCGAGTCATCTGATTGTTGTTGAATTGCCGAGTGCACATGATGTTGAACGCAGATTTCCGAGTGGGCAATCGAATGAATATGAGTTGAATTTATATGCATACGTGTTATTGAGTTATTGAATATGAACACCTTGCGGGGTGCCACAAGGGTATAATCCCGAGTGAAGAGGACGGGGTCCTAATGTTGAATGTGATGAAAGACCTCGAGTTGGACTTGGGGCAGTGCTTGGGGCACTAAGCGTGAAATGAGACGCTTGATGAAATGTCGAGTGCATTGGCGTGGGACGCCGAGTGAATGAAACCGTATGCATCCGATTCGCCACTGGAATGCGTTGGACTTCTATTACCGATCGGTAATCAGATGATGAAACATATGATGAATATGATTAAGTCCTGGAGCTGGGCTCAGGCAGACTCCGTGAGCGTGGCTCGGAGTGTGAATATTGTTTGATATAGAGCTGGAATAAATATGAGGTGAAATCCGATTGGATGAGTAGCTGTTTGTAAGAGGTTAGGCTTTATAGCTGAGTGAAATGGGTAAGAACCCGATTGGAGATGTTTGTGTTTGTTCATATTTAAATGGCAGTGTGTATATTTGATTGATTGACGATATATATTTGTATGTTGTGGATTCAGAGATTAATCCGAGTCAGTAACTGTCATTTAATATGTAAAGCTCACCCCTACACTATTTTTCAGTGTATGCAGGTCGGTTTGGATGATGTGATGGTCTTAAACCCGAGTGTTGGGTGTTTACAATAAGGCTGTGTATATAATTTTATGTTCCGAGTACATTTAATGTACTAAAGCCTTGGCCGGCTCATATTAACGTTGTATAATGAATACACTTTATATATATATTGAAGTTGGGTTATTGGAAATCTGAGTGCATGTCTGTATATATATATAGGCTACATTGAAATCATGTACTTGTATCGGATAACGGGTTTTGTTGAATGAATAATGACAAGATGATTGAATAACCCGAGTGCATGTTAATATATATATATATACTTCGAGTGATGGTATTATATGCATACCGACTGATTGTGTTGGTGAAGGAAAGTATAAAGATAATAAGTATCCGAGTGTATACGTATGTGTATATACATATATGTTATGTTGATAACATGGTTGTGATTCGGCAGAAGTGTATTGCTGTAGCGGTAGTCAGACTTGGAATTAGAGAATATATCTATATAAGTGATTTATGTTGATTTGATGCTTCCTACTCACTAGGAAATGATGTTGTATGAATGATTAGTGTGTAAGCTTGAATGATTTCCGAGTGGAAACTGGAGGTGAACCCCAAGTGGGAAATAACTTGAATATTCCGAGTGGAACCGAATGAATCTCTTCCGAGGAAAGATCTGTTGTAATGACTTAGATTGAATATATTCTAAGTGTATGAATTATAAATGTATTCCGAGTGAATATGGGAACCTATTCCGAGTGAATAGGGTAATGTGTATTCCGAGTGTTTAAGTATGGAATGAGTCCGAGTGGGACTTGACTTAGTGGTTTCCCTGAGTGGTTAAGTATTTCATATATCTGAGTGAATTACTTGGGTAATTCCTCTGAGTGTTGAGGAGTTTGGATCATTCCGAGTGGAATTGATTTTGTAGGCTATTTCTGAGTAATTAATGGTTAAGGGATTATTCGAGTGAGAATAGGCATGAATGCCGAGTGTGTGGCCGAATGAGTATTGGTCGGTAATGATACTAGATACCGAGTGGAATACCACTCTGATGATGAGTTGGTTTATGAATGATTAGACCGAGTGATTTATGGCTGAGAGGAAGCCTATGTATTCTCTGAGTGATAGAGTTCAAATACACCGAGTGCTAAATGGTTGGTGATTACCGAGTGACTCGGGGTTGAACTATACCGAGTGGCGTTTGGTTGGGTAATAACCCGAGTGAGGGGTTTTATGGAATCCGAGTGGGATACCCCTCATTCCCGAGTGGATTCTATATGTGACCCTTGTGGATAAAATAGAAGACTAAGTATAATACGATGGAGCAATCCCGAGTGAATGGAACTCTGAATACCCTCATTTCCCGAGTGGATCATTATGTTGACTTGTGGATAGAATTGAGAGATTAAGTTATGGGTTACCGAGTGAGGCAATTGTTGGGGTAGTTCCCGAGTGATTGGAAATCCCTTATACCGAGTGGACTAAGTCATTACCGAATGAATGGTTGTCTCGAATACCGAGTGATGGGAATGCCGAGTGTGGCTTCTCGCTTCAGCGAATGAAGGCTTCGCTCCAGCGAGTGTGTGTTGTTGGAAGGCTTGGGGTCGGTTTCGCTTAAGCGAATGGTGGTTCGCCTGAGCGAGTTACGCTGTCTGGCTCAAGCGGAGTCGGATCTCGCTTGAGCGAGTGGGCGCTGTATTGTGGGCTTCGCTCAGGCGCTGTTGTTCTTCCGCTGACTGCCTTTCTTGGTCGGCTTTTCATTGCCTTTGCCTTTCTTTCTTTTTTTTATTTAATTGGACCTGGCTCTCATATCTTCATATATGGGAGTGGCTTCTAATTATTGATCCAGGTATTTTTCTAATAAATGGCCCGGTTCTTCATGATTAATTTGGGAAAAATTTTCCCCTGTCCTGGGTTTAACTCTATTGAAATTTAGGGCGTTACACAATACCTCATATTCAACTTTATCAAAATTATCCTTTATTTCAAACATAATCAAAAGAAGTATGATCAGTATGTGAATTTATGAATTAGCCAGTTTTTAGTATTTTATGAAAATTACACTTTAGTCCCTTGATTCTTGAATATTATAATTTAGGAAAAGGTTGTTAAAATTCCTTATCTTGACAACCTCATGGCCTTGGCATACATGTGCCCAAATTCTCATCATCTTTCAAAAATAACACATGCCCAAGCAACACAAAACAATGAATACTATTTTGAGCAAAAACATGATTTCTTAACAAATCTGACATGGTATAACATCTCATGCAACAACACATCATGCAATTCAAGAAGTGGGGTAGTAATATCAATTATTCCAGCCATACAAGTAGATAGACCTCGACACATAAACCTTCAAATCTCATCCCTACTTAATCATCCTATATACACATAATAAGACATTAAGATTTTTACTTAAAATTGAATGCTCATCTAATTAATAGTTAGATCTAGTCATCTTTTGTTTTTCAAACAACAACACCATACTCATTCTATCTATTTTCTTAGACTTACTAGTACAGCCAAAGAACATAGTTTTCAAGAAAAAGTGCAAAGTTCATGCATGTATGATTTTTAAGCCTTCACTGTCACCAATGGACTTTTCTTATGGATCAAAATATTTTCATTTTCTTTTGCTTTTCCATTTTTTAAAACAATCTGAAAACATTTTTCAAGGTCATGGATCCAATAAGAAAGTTTGAATTCATCATACTTGTTTAAAAAAATAATGATCTTAACAATGATCTACGTATTCCCCTTGTCATACATGCAAACCCAAGATCATGAAGAACTCCCCCTTACCTTTTTGGAGTCCTTGGCCGTGAGAGATGAAGGAGGAGAGTGATGCTTGTCTTTTCCCCTTTTCTATCTTTAAAATTGCCCCAATAAGGGGGTGATGGCCCTTTATTGTTGTGTTAGAAGGAAGTATGATTTTTTTTGTACTAGGAAGCTTGGAAGATGGGTGGTGTTCATGGCTTTGAGAGTAAGAGAAGAAATAAAGTTGTGAAATTTTTCTCTAAGTGAGATAAAGTGTTTCAAGGTGGGAGAAATGGTAGTATTTATGAGTGAAAAGAGTTTTAGTGGTTGGTGTGGGTTTTGGGTGTGGCTGTGAGGTAGAGTGTTAGGAAATTGGAGTTTGAGTTTTCAATGGTTTATGAAGCATGATAATTTATTATTAAGGAAGAAGAGAGGTGTAGTGATGGTATGGTCTTAAGAGGTGTTTGGCAAAACTTGGCGTGCATGCACTGGTGTTTGGAGGTTGAGTGATGAAGAGGCAAAATGGTGATGTGGAGGGGTTCTCTTGCTGACATGTGTCCTCGAAGTGACGAGGTTGAAGAAAGAATCGTAACATGTGTCCTTGAAGTGATGAGGGTCAGGGAGAGAATCGTGACACGTGTCCTCGACGAGATGAGGGTCGGGGAGGGAATTGCGACATATGGCATGATGGGTGAGGGAAAAGTAGAAATGTGACACCATCGATTAACCAGGATAAATTCCTACCACTGGATCATCCTGCTTAACTAAGAGTACACAAGTTTAAGAAAAATGTGAATATTTTTTTTGTACATGAACAACTCAAAACAATGGTGGATCATCAATTTATTACACATACATGAATCAATATTGCTTTATAACTCAAATAAAATCAGGGCACATAGGCTCCCATAACAAACAAATTAAAACACAACTTAAAACTTAAACCTAGTCAAGATCCATATGGGGAATGGATCCCACTACTGTTACTCCAGTGGAGGAGATCGTAGAAGAGATGAGGATGTTCTGAAGTACTCCCCACACTCATCATCCACAACTTGCAAAATGAAGATCAAACCACAGAGGTGATGTGACTTTTATTTCCCTTGGATTAAGTCCTTGGTTTCTTCAACATCCATCCCGAGAGAAGGAGTCCTCATAGCCTTTGCATCCAGCTTGATTAGAAAGTCTTCGAAAATCAAGGGTAACTTGCCTTATGTATGATATTTCTTTGATAGTCTGACCTTTACCACCTAGAGTGCATATATAAATATACACCAATGGGGAACCACAAACAACAAAGGGGTGAGGTCCAGTCTCATTTATACAAGGGAAATTTGGTCATTACTGATACTTCCCCACACCATATACTTACCATGCCTTACATACAAATCAACCAAAGTTAGGGTAATTACATAAACATTTAATATAGTTACCTATTAATATTATTATCATTTCACCACCAATTGTAATAACCCTATAATCCGTAACTATGATTACAATGTAATTCATTATTTTTAGCCATAGCCCTAATCCTTGTCATTGTAATCACCATCTCATATATTTATCATTATCAGTATTTCCCAGTGAGATTATATATGTATGTATGTATGTATGTATCATAAGGACACGTTTTAGTTAAATTCAATCTCATCATATTTCATATAGCTCTGCCCTACCCATCACAACACATAGATGACATAGGCACATAACATATCGATTTAAGATTATCTAGCTCATATTTCTTAATTGCCTCCTTATACACCACACACACTAGACTTTTTCGCAAATCGTTATTTTATATATAAACAAACATTAAGATATATAGTCTTCACAGATCCTGTCACATATACCATATTCCATAATTTAATAAATCATACAAATCATAACACCATCAGCATACAAGTTAAGATCACCATTTTTAACTACCAACCAATTCACATCATCACATCATCACATCATTACATCATCAATGTAGTTAGTCAACCAAAAATGATATGCATAAGTTAGTTTCATTATGTTTCTTTCTTTTATTTAAACCTCATGGTGCAAATGGGGCTCATCACCTCATCATCATCAACATCATTTCGCCAGTGCGTCCACTGGGGAGGAATGATCTTCATGGAATACTAGTGCGGGCAGTGTCCTTTCGAGTTCTCTACCAGGGGTACATGGATCGTAACCCATCCCAAACATTATGGATTCAATCCTCATGTCCCGGATGTGGTAACATAACTAGAACTTGCACTACACAACCTAGAAACGTTCGTTTGTCTTAAAGTATCCTGACTAGCCACAGACTATCTGGCATTAGGTACCACCGAGCCATCTGGATGTACTCCCAAGGTTCCTTCTGAACCTAAAACGCACGTGTTCTCTATTGTACCCTCTACACTGTGATGCAACTGGCCATGACACAATAGTAACAACAAACAATGTCATGATGCATGAATGCTCAATATCTTTTTTTTAGTGTCATCATTACTCTTTATAATAAAGTTATCAAGTAGGGTCCTCACATCGAAGAGTCATTGTCCTTAAAGGCACCTTTCATCATTAATTCCTCAAATCTTTCTTTATTTTTAAAACAAAACCTTAAATTCAATACATTTTCTAACCTTGAAAACAACTCTTAACTAAAAATAAATTATATCATTGTAAGTTCATAAAATAAGGCAAAGAGAAGAATTTAAGGGTAAAACTTCACAAAAAGGGAGCTCATGAGACATTTGCCCACTGGGAGATCCCAGGATCAAACCATCAATTACCTCAAGATTCCTTGTTTATAAAATAAAGAAACATCAAAACAATCTCTAATTGAAAATGATTTAAGTTTGTTAATAAATTCTTTTTCTTTCCCTCACAACTACTCCACCATACTATCAAGGACAATGACCCCTCACCTATTCACAACACTTATCATTATAAATCTCAGCCATCCAGACCACAAGGGGTAATAGCATCATGCCAACTCATCATCAACTTACCATCTTATTCAATTTCTTCTTATAGACCCTACCAGAACGTTACTCATCTTTTTATCTTGAAATTGTTTTTCATTAATATATTTATCATTACATCATCACATGATTCATCATCAGCTTTTAATTACAAGGTCAGCATTCATGCATGGATATTCACATAATCAATTTATTAAATACACCACAATCATCAAATAATTCCATCATTATTATCAGCTCATTCAAGTCTTTCTTATGCATTAATCATTAATCAACTTCATTCATCAATTTGATCTCATGCAATACACAATATTTGTTAATCATCAATCAGCACCTTACGCGTTCAATCACATAATCAAATTCATTTAAATACCCAATCTTCATCAAATAATTTCACAGACATATTCCATTACCACACATCAATCAACGTCATTATTGCTTACATACATAACAACATTATTCATATATATATATATATATATATATATATATATATATATATATTCAATCACCCATCCACAATACAACGATACCGTACCTCAATTATATTACCATAGTATTAACACCATTCTCAGTCAAACACCTCAAGTTAAATAACACACCAATTCATGTGGTCATCATAATTTTAAAAGTTCACTTACACATCAAAATTTAACACATCAAAATATTAATTATAATCTCAAATACCTTATCTTTATACATGCATAATTTACACTCTTTGGTTATCATTATCTTCTTTATCCAAAAGTTTTAACATAACCTTGTTTATTTTAATTGATCTAATATTTATTAAATTTACGAAGAGCTTCTCTTTCCCAAAATTTAGTGAAACAAAACCATAATTCTTTACAAGGTACTTTATTTTCCAACACTAAGTTGTATTCAAATTTATTTTAAATTAATGATTATTTATTTTGCTTACTTAATTTCTAAAGTTTCCAGTTAATCACTTATTAAACCCTATCAAGTTAAAATATAGTCATTTCTTGTTTCTTTAATGAAATAAATCTTTCCTTTATCTTTCAATTATTAACATATATTCATATCTAACCCTCTTAGGATAACCTCTTAGGACAACCCCATTAACTCGTCTTAGTTATTTAAATCTCATATGCTTTATAAAATTCTCTTAAGATACTTATTTTTGTAATTTGATCTTATTTAATTTATTTAAGTACTTACTTTATGAAATTTTGTCTTAAGGTTAATTAACACTTATTTATGTAAAACCACTTAAAAAGTCTTGAAAAACCTTTTGAAACCTATACTAATTTAATTTCAACATCACAAGATTCTGACTTTTATACCTATTCAAATGTTCCTTAGATTTTTAAAATCTTATCTTCCTAACTTTTAACACTTATTGTTGTAAGTTTTTAACACCGTACCCAGCCCTTTTTACAGCAGTCTGGTTCCTTATCATTTACATTTTTAATTCCAACCCATTATACCCGAATTCTTAGAAACCAAAAACACTCCTTGCCAACAAGCACTTTTCAAATCTACATAAACATAATCAATTTCCTATATAAGCCTACAGTTTCCACTTCCATTACCATGCATAATTTCTCTGACTTGCCAAGGCATCCCATAAGGTATTTTTCATGCATTTATCAATTCATAAAACCACCAACAAATATCCCATCTTCATGACCACCATAACAATTATGCTCAACATTTTATAAATATCCAAAACACCATTTCAAGTAAAAACCTTTAGACTTAAAAATCATTAAACACTTACATATATGCAACCAGTTCCATAACCCTTCTTAAAATTACCATATCATCATGCCACACAAAATAATCACCATCACCGAGCCTACATCATTTAAGACCAAGGGTTTTAGTTTCATAATTTGACATGCAAAGCCATGATCATGTAAATTTCATTACAAAATACACATGTATGTTATGGGTTCAAGCTTTAATGAGTCAAAATCTCCCTTTTTACCTTAGCTATTTCCACCGTGTTGAAGATGAAGGAAGGGGATGCCATGGTTTTGCTTCCAAGCTCTTCTAAGTGCTGAACCAAGCTCCACAATAGTATAAATAACTATTTCCATGAGGAAAGGAAAGCAAAGATCCCTCCTTTGACCTTTATTGAGCTTGCGGCCTCCATAGAACAAGAGAAAGGAAAAGATGCAAATCATATAATGGTGTTGGATCATCAAGAAAAGGGCATGCATGGAGGTTTTTAAAGAGATTTATGGCTAAAAATAGCACATGCATGTGGAAAGGGTGTCTTGGGTTTGAAGGGAGAGGGTTAGAGTTTGGTTTTTAATCTTTGAAGAGGAAGAAGAAATAAGCGGTGAAGATGAGGGAAATAAAAAGTTGATCATTGAGGGAGGAATAGGAAATAGGAAGAAGATGATGGCTAATGGTGGTGAGGGCGTGACGCAAAATGGAAAAAGAAAAGAGAGAGAGAGAGAGAGAGGGAGAGAGAGAGAGAGAGAGAGTGGCTTTTGTCTTAGGCAACAAGTGAAGAACAAAAGAAAAGAGATCTTATGTTTGAAATAATAAGGGAAAAGAAAAATATATAAAGAAAGAAAGAGAGTTGGTACCGTGGAAAAGAATAGGGAAAATTAGGCACAAAATAATTAAGCTTTGTAATAGTTACAGTTTAGAAGCAAATCGGGTTTAAACAAAGAGCATGCAACCAATGGGATCAATCCATTTACATGGGAATTAAATTTCAAGGGACAATACATAAAGGTATCATGATATTTGAAAGGGAAATACAATGTACTTGGGTTAATTTTCAAGTTAAAAGATAATAAGACCATTTAAATAATTGAAGCAAAGCTTGTTAGAAATAAAAAGAATTATTACAAAATTTATAATTAATTTTTGGATGGGAAATTGGGAAAATGCAGAACATAAAAGTTAGAGATCACAGTTTTCCCTTTAAAATAAGCCATGGCACACAAAAATCTAACATCAGATGAAGGAGATATGGCTAAAATATGAAATACTATCGAATCAATTTTGAAACAGGTACAACAATCTTTTTGTTAAAACTGGGAACAAATCAATCATATTTTGTAAAAATGATCAACTACAAAGTTTTAGATCTTTTCTTCCTCTTCAAAACAAGCTACAACACAAATTTTTTTGATATCAGACAAGGGAGATATGCCCGAACACCAAAGGTTATTTAGGGATGAAACAAATTTCAAGGCAGTAACTTAAAAATAAAATTGGGAAAAATCTATAAGGAATTAAATTTCAAGGTCTTCATTAAAGTTGTAGATATTTTAATAAAAAATTACAGAAAAAGAATGGATCAATTTCGATCATAGACAAGAAAACTGTGACCAAAACACTGACAGGTGCGCAGATAAATCAAAGAATTAATCAAACATAAGTTTATTGCAAAATCAAGGCCAAATTCATAAGGAACTGGGTTTTGAGCTTAACATCAATCTCATAGAGGGTTTCGATACAAAAAAATTAAAAATTGAAACCAAGGCGTTTTGAAGTTGGGAGAAAGAGTTACGTCGAAAACAACTTAATAGGCATAAAAGTTCAATGCTCAAACAAGATTCTTAGGCAATTAAATAAGTCGAGACTCAAACCAACTCTTGGAAAATTCACCAATTCTTTTCAAATGTATATCAAATCAAACATGAAAGATCTAGGGTGTTCCTCTTACCTTATGGCCTCTGGTATTTTCTGTGATTTGATCCATTTTCCGGCTCCACTTCTGGTATGACTCTTTCGACGGGAGCATCCTTTGCAATACTTTTTTCTAAAATCTTTTATTACTTAAAATTTATTATGTCATGTCATTATTTGACACCACATCAGACCACTATTCACTCTGCATTATTATTTTTAATTTCATTATTCTTAATAATTCATCTAATTAATCATCAATTAACTATCTCTTATCTTATTTACCCTATTTAACTTATTAAATCATTAATTCACCCCAATAACTACCATATGCATATTATCATAAATCATCACCATCACAAGCTCATCAAATTATCACACCTTAACACAAAATTGGGCATCACTACCACCACAAAGATCACATATAAACTGGTCAAAACCCATAAAATTATCAATATTAAAGTCATCATAACATTGGCTGTAGCCACAAACATAAATTATTAGCCTTACACAACTACTTCACACAACAAATGGACCTACAGGCCTTTCTTAAAAACTCAGGGATGTTACAGGAAACGTCGACACATGACACAGAGGATGGGGAAAATAAGGAAATGATGAAACATGACATAGTAAATGACGACTAGAAACCATGCCTCCTCCTTTGTGCCACTTGTTATGGCCGTGGGTGAGGTACGTAGCATAATCTTGTGGCTCACTTTGCTCATAACTCTCGACTCTTGACCTCGAGGTTTAATAGGTTTCCGAAACAATTAATTATTGCTAATTATGGTTATTTCCTTTATGATAACTACCTTTTGGACTAACTCGTCATGCATTAATCCATTCAAAGAAAATTCAATTTCACCTCGTACTTAAAATCATCAAGAAGGTTAAATCATAAACATAATCACATATTATTATATCATTAACATGTAAACATTTCAAAAGTAGCAGTTAACATAGATTAACCGTACATTTATATCATTCTAGCTACCTCTACGAAAATCAAGATGTTACAATGAGCATATTTCCCCTACATTTGAAAGTTGTGGTTTTCTCAATCTTTATAGTCTTACTAAACCATGTAATCTATGAAAGAAAGGACTCAAGGATCATAATATTCTATGGGCAAATCTGAAGCCCTGAAGCCACCTTCTCTATTTTCTTAATATTGGATTAGAAATTAGGACTCCAGGGTCTCATGGTCAAGTAGTGGTTAAATATTAGCCAAGTCCATCATTCAATTACATGGTTAAAATCTTTTTTATTGGTGATTTTGACCAGAAAGTATTCATTGTCCGAATCTATTATCATAATAATTCCTTTCTCAACCTATATTTGTTGGAGTCTAGTTTCAAGGACCTTAAATCCAATTTTCCTCCCAAGAAGTTTAACGATGGTGCTCATCTTCCACGATATACTAATTCTTCTTTCTTCCCTTTTAGACAAGATGAAAGTTAGACAATCATACCTATCAACGTTCTTTTCCACGATTTGAATACTAGGTTCTTTTTCACTTTTGACATTGGCCTCATAATCTAGAAGGCCTTTCACCTCAACTTCAAAACCTTCATTAGAATCATCAAAATCTTCTTCTTCTAAGTCTTCACATGAAGATCCATCTTCATCAAAATTGCCATCTTCACTTTCTTGCATAGATTTTCCAATGATGATATCTTTGTATGATTTGGGATTCTTGCTTATGCTCTCCTCATAATTGTCATAGATGTCATCATAAGCAATTGGAATAGAGGAATCATTGGTAAAGCCTTCCCCAACTCATTTTCACTTCTTAGAGATTCGATCGAGATTATTGATTTCTTCCTCTCAATGACATGCTTCATTCCTATCCTAGGATGAGACGTGAGTAAGTTGATGTGTGGGAAAGCCTCCACGATGTAGGGGGACTCCACGAGGCATTTTTGAAGCCCTTGGGTCTCAGCAAATAGTCCGCCTGAGCTAATAGTCAACCGCAAGTCCCCGATAGAGAGGCTGGCAAGGTACCCAAGAGCAAACAAGGTCAAAGAAGAAACAAGTTCTTAGAGCTTTCTTGGAAGGAGAAGTTAGTGTTGTACGCTTTTACATTTACTTTTAATATGGATCTTTATTTTGAATTTTGATTCAGGAACACTTAGCAATGTAAGTAACAAATGTAAAACTTAAATAAAAAACTAAAATTAAATAAGATGTACAAATCATGAGATTTAGGTTTAGATCTTAAACGTCAGAAGTTTACTAAATTATATGAAGTACTCTGCTTGAAAATTCCCCTTGCATTGAGCAACGTGATTGGCGAACTTTAGTTGTATGAAATGACATTTGCTGGTAACAATATTTTATTCGTTGGGGCCTTTATCAATTTCATGAATTTGTTAGGGCCTAACTGGACTATTGTTTCTATACCAAACTAAATTCCACCAAGGGGAGATAGTTTTATGACACCGACACCGGCACCGTGGTAAAAGTAATCTATTTATTTTGGTGTTTGAAAAAAGAAAGGAAAAAGAGAGAGAAAGAAATAAAAAATGAAATAAAGAAAAAAGAGTTAGAGTTAAAAAAAACAATCTCAAATGTTGTCTAAACATGATTATTGATCTCCCATTTTCCTCTATCTTATTTTTTGTTTCTCCCAGTCAAACACCAAAATAACCTTACCTTTTGTTGTGTAATGAGTTTTTCTTGTAAAATGATACTACCTCTCGTTCCAAATATAAGCAAATATACCTAACTTCACACATATTAAGAATAATAGTTGGAGGTAGTTATTTACCTTAATGTTACCACATATTTGATTTAATTTTCTAAAATACCCTTAGTATCATTTATTACATAAAGAATTAGTGATCTTCGAAATATATATAATGAGGACATATTTGGTAAACAAGCATTTAATGACATTGAGAAAGTCTAATTTTGCTTATATTAAGGGACCAAAAAATTCCACTAAAATTTACTTATATTTAAAACCGGAGGTAGTACTACCTCCATCCTTGAATATATTTGTCTTAAAATATAAACAAATTTAACTAATTTTAGTTTATTAAATGTAGACGTATTTTCAAAATACTCTTATTTAATATACACTTTGTTTTTTAATGAAGAAAGACCAAACATCTTTAACAAGTTCCAATGAAGGATATTATTATAATAAAAAAAACATACATTTTTCTAAATAAAACCAATAATATTCAATGAGGATAATTATTTTTCCTAAAAGATGTAGGGTAGTTATTTTTTTTTATATATTCAACGAGGGAAGTAGTAATAACTTGTCTCAAACATTCATCACATGAAGAGACATGCACAATTAAAAATAAAGTGAAGTGAATGAAACACAATTAGAAATAAAGTGAATGAAACATTGAACAACAGGTATAAATGAGAATGAAAGTATATTTCATAACTACTAGAGAATGGTTTGATACAAACTCAATTTCAGGTAGAAATTGATTATATTTTATCCGATGAATATATTATATTGGAGAGACGAAGAAAATCATTGATGTTGTTTTTCCAAATTACTTTAACAATCTGAAGCTTTCGTGACAAAAGAAAATGTCAACATCACCTGATCTATTGTCAGGCCACAAGGGCAAAGGCATTTCCACAATCACAAAACTCTTAAAACTGATTTTCTCCGAGTCATAGTAAATCCCTCTCAAACGTCTTGGTATAAAATACGGCACGAGTAGAATCTCACCACTGATGGGAACACTACAAAGTGGGAAAACAATCTGTGGCGGCTGCGACACAACCCCAGAAGAAAGCACAACATTTCTCCGTTCCCACACCCCACCCTCGTAATCCTTCAAAATCCACAACTTCAAAACACTGCCACTACTGTATCCAACCATACACAAACACCCTCCAATTTCCACTAGATCCGGAAACCGCAAATACTGTGCAACGTTTTCTCTGTATATGTATCCTGAAGGAGGATGCATTAGCCTGAACTGTTCACTCCTCACATCGAATGCTACAATACGCAAGCTAGAGATTTCATAAACACCAGATGAATATGTCCAATGAATAGCACCATTCACGCAAATGCCCCTCTTATGACACGACAAAAAACAATTCATCACAACAACCCTCCATGAACCATCAATTCCAACCGTGAAAACCTTGAACTCGTGAGAAGCGTGGTACCTAATTGACCTAAGAACTTTGAATTCATCTCTAACAGGGTCATACCCGAAATGGGTAGACACTAAAAACTCTCTGCCTCCAACAGAGTGATCAAGAGGGAGAGTAACAACCTGTCTAGTGGTTGGGTTTGCTATGAGAGTGAAAGCTGAAACATGAGAGGAAAACCAAGTGTTGCTTCTGGGGTAAAAACATAGCAAACCGTTCACACATTGGACACGTGTTTCGGAGAAGTTGAGGTTTGGGAGGGAAAAGAGAAGGGTGGCACGTGGGGGTGTTGTGTTGGGTTGAGGAGCGATAAAGGGTGTCGAGAAAACGTGGGGTTGTGAGGAATTTTGGTGTGATGAGAGGAAGAGGAGGTGGTGATGCTTGTGGGTTTGGTTGCGAAGGTGAAGGAATGAAGGGTGGCGTGTGAAAGTGTTCCAAGATTTGCACACACATCTGAAGCGATGAAGGGACTTCGAAGGAAGTAAAGGGAGGATGTTGTATAGCACGATCTCTTCTGGGAGGGTGGTTGCTGATTTTGGGAGTTTTTTGGGTTGGTTCATACTCATAGTGTGTGTGTGTGAGTGTGAGAGAGAGAGAGAGAGAGAGAGATACTATGATGAATGATTGAGGATTTGAGGGGTTTTAGTTTCAGATGCAAAGAGCAATGTTGCTGTTTTTGGTTTCAGAGCAAGTTGCAACTCAACCGGTTCTGTATTTTGTAGGACGTGATGGGACGGATGCTACTATGTACATTGTCTTGTTCACATCGGAGACAGTTTTTGTTTTGATTTTAACTGATCATCATAAAAAATGTAGAATGATTACACCAGAATACCATATCAAGGAAGAAATGATGAGGTAAATGGTAATTGTCTTTTTTTGGGTTGATTGGACAAGGACCGCTTAAAAAATGCATTTGATTATAAACGAGAGTTGAGGGTGTTAATGTCTTAAATGTAAGATGAAAATCATATGTCTCCAAATCATGTCGCTTTCTTTCCTCGATTAAACTATGTCAAGCGTATGTTTTTATTAAAATAAAATTACATTTTTTTATTAGAAGCGTGTCTTTTTTTTTTGGGGGGGGGGGGAATATAGAAGTGTGTCTTTTAAATGATATAACATTCTTTTCACCCTCAATGTTAATAAATGGAATGGAACCAGTGATACCAGCTTTGAGCCAGAAGCAAGATCATAATCTGTGTTCTTTTTTCTTTTGCTTTCTTTTTTCAATGTCTCAAGGAAGGGGCCTGTATGTCCATGTTATCATGATCTCTCTTCTTAAAATATTCTTTTAATTTTTCAATTATTTTCCTTTAGGCGGGTTAGATTAGTCTACACTATCAATAAAAAGTCAACAAAATATTATGCACACTGGTTTTGAAATCTAGTTTTTAAACGGCATTTGCATACTGTGTTGCATTCTGTTTCTACGTTTCCAAACTGGTTTTGTATTTATGTTCTGTATGCTGGTTTTGCATTCTGCTTCTAATATTGGTTTCAAAACTCATTTGCATTCAGACACTATTACCGTTTTCAAATTGGTTCTGCATATTGATTTATCTTCTGCAGACTGGTTTCAAAACTTCATTTGTATACTGTTTTGTGTGAATACTATTTTATTTAAGTAGTCTTAAAATGAGAGTTAGATTCAAAAGCTTAATTATGCACAGGAAAGTCTCTAATCAGCAAACATTCTCAATAAAATTCAAAGAATTAAGATTATTGTTCTGGTTGTATAATGCAACATATATATAGTTAACATGAATTGGCTTTCTTCACCTCACTTTTATATAAAATTCTCATTTGATTTCAGTATAAAATTCTCATTTGATTTCAGTAGCCTAAAGCTCAAGCTTCTGAAATATGCGTCACTATTAAATAATATATCGTTTCAGGGTGGGCAAGCAATTAATTTGCATCAGCACAATCATAGAAATGGAACACATAAGCAAACATTCTCATATTTTTACGTTGTTCTGTTAAATCTTCACCTTACTATGTTAATTGGAACAATGATAGAAATGGACCAGATTATGGAAGCAAAATAGTTAAACTGCAGTCTATATACTTTCCTACATATCAATAATATTAATAGATTTAAAATACACAGTTCTAGATAGGAAAATACAGAAACCCCCAGGCTACTAAAAATATGCTTTGTTCTCCATATAACGTAGTAATTATCTGAGAAGTCACCCATGAGTCCCATGCATGGCTCAACCGTTCAAGTTACACAGATCCCTACATGCAACAAAGTTCTATATAAGATTTTAATGCAACAACACTTTCCCAACTTAAATTCGAGACTACTTATTAAGTTAGTACGACTCTCTACAGACAGTTGATCTATGCACTTGGTAGCTCACGCATTGCTTTGAACATTCAATACTATTTGTATTTATAATAAACCAAAACACTAGAATAAACCCTTTCCTGTTGTATATTGGAATTTTATACTGAAATTATCCTTTTTATGACTGATTCATAGAGATACAAGTCCTTGAGCTGGACTAATGAATTGAAGCTGTAGGTTCGTCTTGTCAATAAAAAGAAAATCAAAATATAAGATGAACCCAAAAGTAAAGTGATGAAACATAATAGTGCTAGAATTCTAGGGCCTATGGCTAGGCTGTAAGTAAATCTATTCTATAACAAAGCATTTCATCTTGAAGTGCTAAATATATCAAACAATAACAACAGTGCAGTACATATTTCATCACCAAACATAATATCAAGCAGAATAAAAGTGTGATTGAAATAGTTTACAGAGAACTTATGATTCATAGGGAGTTTTTTAAACGTATTTAAATAAACTTCAGGGTGTCTTCAGGGTATAACTAACTAAAATAAGTTTTTATAACTTATTTCAATTAGTTTCATGGTCAAATTTATATAGTAAGCCCTCATGTAACAAGTACTCATACAATTGTATAAGCCCTAAATCAAGCAATGTACTCGATACACCCTTACAAGAAACCAGTTCACTGTCACATGCTTGAAAATAAGGAATCAATTTCAATTAGTTTCATGGTCGAATTTATATAGTAAGCCCTCATGTAAAAAGCACTTATACAATTGTACAAGTCCTTAATCAAGCGATGTACTCAACACACCCTTACAAGAAAACCAGTTCACTGTCACATGCTTAAAAATAAGAAATGAATTTCTACGGATACAATCAACTATATGAATACCAAGATTCACAGGAAAACCTTCCAACAAGACCTAACAGGTGAGGTAAACAGCATAAGAACACCGATTTTATAATTATCACTAATTCTTCAATAGCATTTAGTTTAACTGATCATATCACAGGTGAATACTCTAGCCACTATGCAGCGGAAATAACAAATACATCAAATAGAAAGAGATTCAAGATATGTTGAAATGGCATTAAACATAACATCTAGAAAGAGAAGCGGATAATATCTTAGCTGGTCAAAACAGATTCAAAGTACCAGTTCCTTTTTTAGTATCTCTCTGATAGAAACTGGTTCAGATTTGCAAGAGAGTGAAATATTATTGATAGAATGTAATAGATAGATACAACTCTTTAGGTACTCAGATTTGCAAGAAAATGAAATATTATTAATAGAATGTAATAGGCAGATACAACTCTAGGTATTCAGAAGACCTAGAACTCTCCCAATGCCGAAGACTCTATTTTTCACTCAAATGTCAAGATACCTCTCTCCCTAAACCCTTCTCTTGTTTATAGGAAACATTTCTTATTTCTTCACTATCTCAGTCCACAAACTAACAACAATTAACAACTAACTAACTAACAAACACTTTAACTAACTACTATGTAGTAACTGGCCATGAACTAACGGTAGGGACCTATCACTCTCTTTGTTCCCAATTTGAGAGATATGAAATGAAATAAGCACAGGGGAAGGGTGATTTCAGTAGGGCATTTCTCTGGTCTAATTTTTATGCTCTATTTCAATATCCTGAAGCTTTCTTGGCAAAAGAAAATGTCAACTTCTCCTCTATGATTTGGCCACAATGGTTGAGGCATTTCCATGACCACAACACTCCTAGAATTCTTTTTCTCCATGTCATAGTAAATTCCTTTTACACGTCTGGGAAGAAAATATGGCACAAGTAGGACCTCACCTGTGCTGACTCTACAAAGAGGATAAACAACTTGATGCTCTGTCACAGTCCCAGAAGGGAGTGCAATGCTTGCTTGCTCCCACACCTGATCCTGCAAGTCTTTCAAAATCCACAACTTTATCAAATCACTGCCACTGTATCCAAGCAAACACAAAGACCCATCAATTTCCACAAGATTCGGAAACTCCAAATGCGTAACATTTTCTCTGTAGGAATATCCTGAAGGAGCAGGGATCACCCTGCACTGTTCAGTCCCCACATCAAATGTCACAATACACAACCTATGGAGTATGCTACCAAATGAATGTGTCCAATGAATGACACCATTCACACAAAGGCCTCTTTTATGATTGTGCAAAAGGGTATGCATCAGAGCAAAGGGTCTATCAGGAACAGAAACAACCCTCCATAAGGTATCAACACCAACAGTGAAAACCTTGAACTCATGAGAACCATGGTACTTGATCAAGCGAAGAACTTTGAATTCATCTCGAACAGGGTCATACCCAAAATGGGTTGACACCAAAAACTCTTTTTGTTCACCAATAGAATGATCAAGTGGGAGAGCAAGAAGCTGTGTGGTGGTGGGGTTTGCTATGAGAGTGAAAGCTGAAACATGAGAGGAAAACCAAGTGCTGCTTTTGGGGTGGAAGCAAAGCAAACCGTTGACACATTGGACACGTGTTTCGGAGAAGTTAAGGTTAGGGAGGGTGAAGAGAAGGGTGGGACGTGAGGGTTGAAGATGGTGGAAGGGAGCGGAGAAAAGTTGGGGTTGTGAGGCAGCAAGAACAGGGGCAAGTGGGTCGGGTGAGAGGAAGAGGAAAGAGTGGGTATTGGTTCGATGACGACGAAGGTGAAGGAAGGAAGGGTGGGTTATGAAAGAGTGCCAAGACTTGCACACGCATCTGAACCGAAGAAGTGATTTTGATGGGAGCCATGGGAGGATATCATATAACACGATCTCATCTGGGAGTGTTGTCATCGATGTGTCTATGCCGAGAAAGCATTAATGTCAAGTACAGATAGCATAGCACATGTGACCATGACGAAAGAAAGAACATCTTCTTATTCCTACTTGCTTCCCAAGTTTTGACGTGAGGCATAAAAATATCGGTCCAGTCTGTATGATATGTAATTAAAAAAAATGAGTTAAAAAAAAATTTAAAAGTTAATATTAATTTTTTATATTATTTAAAATAATTAAAATTCTATTTTATCATTCAATGATTTTTTTTTATTTGTAAACTCCATTTACAAGCTTTTAATTTTTAAGTAAACACATGCGTAAATACTGCGTAGCGCCCCTCTTTATTAACTTTTTATCTATTATATATTATAAACTTTTATATATATTATTTAAATGAAAGATAAATGTATAATTGATAAATGTGTTTATTAAGGAAACTTTTGTTCCTGCAAGTAAGAAATCATTCATATTTAATCTACGTAATTTTGCTAATCATTTAAACCGTTTCATTCTCGAAAAGTATATAATTAGAGTGAATGAATGAAAGTTAAAAATTATATTGAAATAAAGTATATTAAACATTATAACCTAAGTTAATAAAGAAAAAAAAATCAAGATATATATATATATATATATATATATATATATATAATTAATGTAACTAGAAAAATATAATATTAAAATTGAATTGAATTTATATACGACCAATACAAATAGCTTTTCATTTCTAAGTATCTTGGTTCCAAACATCTTTGTTATATGAGAGGTTATAAAAAAAATACAAGGGGGAGGAGACGTTTTTATCTAGGTGTTTGGAAAAGGTTAAAGAGGAATCGTGAAATTAATGCGGAAATCTTTGGTAGTACTATTTTTCATGAGAAGAAAATATTAGAGACAACAATAAAATGAATTCACTCAGAAATCTAATTTGTTCCTACTTGACAAGGGTTGTGAGACACAATATTGCTAGTGCTCGAGAGTGAGAAGAGATGTTTTAGTTTTAGAAGTCAAGAGAGAATTGGATCAAGTATGAAAATCGAAATACTCAATTTGTACATGCTCAAATTGTTACCAAAGGGAGGAAGAATTATTTTCACATGTTATTAGTTTATGGAGTTTGGCGTGACAATTGGAAAAGTCTTTAGAGGGAAACAATCTCTTACTTTAGGAATCTATTTAGTAGGAATCTAGCTAGACCGAAGGTTTATGGTGAGTTGATAATTCTTGAACTTATGAGGAGGGTTGCTTAAGACTTTTTGAATTTGTTTCTAAGTTGCTCCATCAACTATAATTTTGTAAACAATCTCATAAGTTGCACCATACATATCTATCATACTACAAACATAAGAAAAATGTGAGCTCCAACAAGTATCTCCGGCTCATGCCAAAGTGCGAATCTAATTTCCCATTTTGCTAATACCAAGTTCACCAATCTCTAGCAAATATGCTATTTCATCTAACTTCATAACACACAACTCATCATAACGCTTACTTAAGGAACACATAATATTGACAACAAAAGTCAAATTTGAAAAAAATGGACGGACTATAATAACTTCTCTAGAAGCAGTAATCAAAGCAAGTTGTAGTCTATATGCAAAGCAATGAATGTAACATGCATATGGACAATCTTTGAGAAACAACGCTTGCATTCCATTCCACTAGAAAGAATTCTATTGGAAGAATATAATTGTTCTGCCATTCATTAATTCTGATTACATATTTATATACAATAATGCAATAACTACATAAAATTACAAGGGAGTAATTTTAGGAAAGAAATAATGTACATGAATGATTTTAGGAAGAAAAACAGAAACAAAATAATCAGCAATAAATGATAGTGAACTGGTCTGAACCGGGGTCAAGAATCCGGTGTGGGACTAGCCACAAATGTTAACAGTATTGAATGATTTGTACACCGGTACAATAGGTATCTGGTATTGTACCTTTTATCTCAGTTGGAGAATAAAGGTCTTGTAGTCCTGGAGATCCTTCACACCAAGCTTTCGCGTTGATGAGGGGCGAAAGGTGGTGTCACCTGCGAAGATTCTCCAACGCTCAAGTCAGTAACCTGAAAAAGAATTCAAGGTTTCTAAAGCGTAAATTTGAGAATGAGTTTAATGTACCAGAGTCATGAGAATATTTGTATTTATATATGTGCATGCGGAGAATGAAGAGTCCTTTTAGGGTTAGGGGATCAATCGTACATTGTGTCTGTAGGATTGACACACGACGTGGGCACCTCCGCGTCTCTTATGAACGTTCCCTCGTAACTGTACCTTGTACTATTTGTCAGGTGACATGGAAGTTTTCCGGTGTTCTAGGTTCTGACCTGGACTTCCGGTATAGATATGAATTTGATACGGGGTCCGGTATAGATATGAATTTGATACAGGGTTAGAGTCTGGAGGTTTACCTGTGACACCCGTAACAAGTGTGAGGATGGATGAAATTACCACCTTGCCCATGTGCCGGTATCAAGATCGGATCATTTGCCTCTTAACTTGTTTGAGGGACTAAATAAGTTGCTTATATAAGCTATACTGCTCTGCCGAGGTCGATCTTACAGATATGGATACCGACTCAGATGATTTTTTTCTGGAGTCCCTTTTTGTTGTTATGGACATCGACTTCAGACAATGTCTTGTTTTTGCGTGTGAAACTCAAGAGTTTTTGAATTTCGTAAATCCTCGCATTTAAGGTTCGTGACTCCCTAAGCTTGAGACACTACCAATGATGAGCAGTTATTGCTAAAAACACGTGAGCACTAATGATTGCGTACGCAAGGATTCCCAAACATCGTGGGTAGTGGGTATTGGGCCCAAAATTCAAACGTTACGACCTATTCGATTTCAGTTTTATGTAAAACGGCACTATTTTCACGCGCTTTGGGTTGAAACGAAATCATCGTTAGCCTTTGAAACGTTGCGTTTTCTGACAAACGGTATGCTCTCTGACTGGTGGTTACCATGCCCCCTCCATAATTATAAAAGGGGGACTTAGCATTTTCCAGAAACCACTTTGCTTCTAACCTAAGTTAAACTCTGCTCGAATTTCCTCTTGAAGAAGTGAAGAAGTTACTATTTCAACATTCTCTACGAAGTTCTCCATTGTTCTCTGCTTCCCAAAACTCTCTTAGATAACCATCCTTCTCGCCTTTTCGGTTCATTTCCTCTACTATAGAATTATCACCATGCGCTTTAGGCAAGATCGCACTGGTCTCACAAATAAAGGGGGAAGAGTCCCTGCCAGGCCTTCCGGCTATCAAGGAGGAAGGATCCCCGTGAATCCTCCCAGGGCCGGGCTTTACTGTTCAGAAAAGGGGAGAAGCATCTCACTTAAGGCGAAGGGTGGTAATGCCCCCATCTGACTCCTTCTCTAGGTCTGGGGCTAGCCGCTCCTTTGAGAGCGAGGTGAGTGCTGACTGTTACCTCTGTAACACCCCGAATTTTATAAAAAAAAATGAGTAATTAGTATGAATGGAAAATCTTTGGTTAGTGAGGATGTGTGGGAAAATGTGGAATCATTATGGCAAGGTATGAATATATATAAGATAAAGATGAGTTTGAACTTCATATGATTAATATGCTTGGAATGAGAATTTTATAAGAATGGATGATTGGACAAAAATATGCCTCGTAGGTTGTATATGGTATACTGGAAATAACTGAGCTGGCTTGAGTGTAATTACATGGGCTGAGTTGAATAAAATTGTGAGTGAGGTGAGAGCTCTCAGTTTCTGCGCCAGTGTTGATCATTTCGCTCAGGCGAAGTGAATTCTCGCCCGAGCGAGAGACTCTCATGTTGGGAATTTAGCTTCTGGTAATTCTCGCTCAGGCGAGGGTAAGTCTCGCTCAAGCGAACTTGACCTAATATCAGTGTTTAGACACTGGAGGGAATTCGCCCAGGCGAATGGAACTTCGCCCAAGCGGGGGCGAAGGGAATCAGTTGCTGGATGGAATCCGCCTGAGCGAAGGATCTTAAGGGTAGCATTCGCTCAGGCGAGGCAATTGATTAAAGAGGGACCACTGATGCTCTTGGATCATTGTAGGGCCCGGTTTTCCCTTTTCTCTTTTCTTCTTCTGTGTGGTCCCCATGGTGATGACTTAGGTGCTTTGATGGTCAAATGGGTCTGATTTTCTCTCCTTCCTTGTCCACGTGTATTTGTGTAATCATTACTGAGGGAATGTGCATTAAATATTGATGGACTTGCATTAAATGAAGATGGGATGTTGTGATGAGTTGGATGCTGATGAGGCTGAGATGATAAGGCCTTGGTTGTATGTTTCTTCTTATCTTCCCTTTATTCTTTGTGGGTGCATGTTCTGATGGGAGAAATGCTCCTTATTCTCTCTAGAGTTCATTGAAGCTTCTGCTTCATCTTCCTCTTCTCCTTCATTTTCTTCTTCCACTCGTGCTTGGTGTAGAACCGAGTGGAAGAGTGTGGCTGTGTAAGGAACAGCTTGGTGAGTGAAACAGCGTGTGGCTGTGCGTGTAAGTTGGGTTACACCTTGCTTCTTGGTGCTTCTCTTTCTTCCTCTCCTTCTTCTTCCTTCATGTGATGGGTTGTATGAGACTCAGTTCTGAGAGCCTACAACTATGTGTGTGTGTATGTCTCGGTTGGTGGATGCATGATGGTCCACTGTGGTAAAGGTGCACCACTCTTGTGAAGATGAAGACATGCATGTTGCATGGAGGCATGGTGATCCTCCACTGTTGTTGAAGGTGTATGGTACTGCTGTGAGGAAGAAGGCATGCATGGAAGTTGGTGGTCCTCCAGGGTGGGGAGGATGATGCTGTATGAGTGAGGAACGACCTTGTACTAAGCCTCGGAGGTTGCTGCTCGAGTAAACAACATGGATTCTTCCATGGCTGTGAGCAGAGTGGAATTTGGGTGTTGATGAGCTTCTGGACGTATCTCGCTCAAGCGAGAATGGTTACGCTTGAGCAAGCCAGTGAAGAAATGGTCACTGGACCTGTTCCGCTCAAGCGAGTTCACATATGGCTTGAGTGAAAGGCTGAGGACTGAAGTGGTGTGGCCCTTCCTACGTTGGAATGCCGAGCAGAAGCTGTTATGGCTGGGCCGAGTGGTCATGTAACTCCTGGAAGCTTCACCCAGGTAAGGGGGCTTTGCATCTCAAATGCATGGATTTCTGGACGGGTTTCCGGGTGAAATTGTCACTATATTGTGTTTAATGTGTATGGTATGTTGTAATTGAGTAAACAACCCGGATTACTGATGCTTATTATTTATGTAATGTATGATACCCGTTCATATGATGTGTGATGTTTATTTATGATGTTATGTTGAGATGTATGAGATGCACATAATGAATGTTGTATTCTTTGTGTGATCCTCTATTTGTCCCTGAGTATGTTGTACATTTGAATGCATGTGATGCTTGTTGATGCTTATGCTTGTGATGAATGAATGAATAGGGACTGTTATGATGAATGCCGAGTGGGCTTTATAGAGGAAAGCAAGAAATGCTTACTGTAAAGGATAAATCCGAGTGAATAGAGGATAATCCGAGTGGATGGCATTGGAATGCCGAATGAATGTAATGAGTTACTGAGTCATCTGATTATTGTTGAATTGCCGAGTGCATATTATGCTGAATGCTAAATACCGAGTGGGCAATCAGATGAATATGAGTTTAATGAAACTGAATGTGTTGATGTGATATGAGACCCGGGTTGGACTCGGGCAGTGCCTAGGGCACTAAGCGTGAATGAGACGCTTAATGAAAGTCCTTGGATTGGACTCAAGGCAAATGCCGAGTGCATTGGAGTTGAACTCCGAGTGAGTGTGAATGTGAATGTGACCATATGCATCCAATTCGCCACTGGAATGCTTGGAGCATGTATATATACCGATCGGCAATCAGATGATGAAATCCATGTGAATGTGGTTAAGTCCTTGAGCTGGGCTAAGGCAGACTTTTTGAGTAGGGCTCGGAGTTGAGTGAAATCCGAGTGGATCAGTATAATAGTTACTGAGTGAGTTGAGCATTATAGCCGAGAGAAATGGGTGAAATCCCGATCGGAAGTTGTTTGTGATTGTTCATATTGAATGGCAGTGTTTATGTGCTGATTGATGTTATATAATATGGTATATTATGGATTCTGTGATTAATCCGAGCCAATATTTGTCATTTAATATGTAATGCTCACCCCTACACCATTTTTCAGTGTATGCAGGGCGGCTTGGATGATGTGGTGGTCTTAAACCCGAGTGTTGGGTGTTTATTGATGTGGTCGTGTATATAATGTAATGTACCGAGTGTCTTTGATGTATTAAGCCTTGACCGACTCATATTAACGTTGTATAATGAATATTCTTTATATATGTATTGAAGTTGGGTTATTGGAAACCCGAGTGCATGTCTATATATATGTATAGGCTTCATTGAAGTCATGTACTTGGTATCGGATAACGGGTTTAGTTGAATGAATAAAGACAAGATGATTGAATAACCTGAGTGCGTGTTAATATATATATATATATATATATATATATATATATATACTTCGAGTGTTGGTCTTATATGCATGCCGACTGAATGTGTTGGTGAATGAGAAGTATAAAGTTAATAAGTATCCGAGTTTATGCGTATATATATACATACCTGTTATGTTGATAACATGGTTAGGAATCGGTGAAAGGGTATTGCTGTATTGGTAGTCGGACTTGGAATTAGAGAATATATAAGTATGAGTGATTTATGTTGATTTGATGCTTCCTAGTGACTAGGAAATTGGGATGTATAAATACCTCTAAGTTGATGAATCCTGAGTGGTAATCCGAGTGATCCTCTTCTAGGAGGAGTGTTGTTGTAATGACTCGGATTGATTACATTCTAAGTGTATGATTTATGAATGTATTCCGAGTGATTATGGGGACCTATTCCGAGTGAATAAGGTAATATGTAATTTGAGGGGCTAATTTATAAAATGAGTCCGAGTGTAACACGATGTTGTGATTTTCCCGAGTGAAGAGAAATATAAGTGTTTCCCGAGTGGAACCCAAGTGAATTTCTTCTAAGGGAAGTGTGCTTGTAATGGTTTAGCTTGAAATATTTTAAGTATATGAGTTATGCTTATATTTCGAGTGTTTAAGCATGGGATGAGTCCGAGTGGGACTTGACTTATTGGTTTCCCTGAGTGGTTAAGTATCTCATATGTTCGAGTGAAATACTTAGGAAATTCCTCTGAGTGTTGAGGAGTTTGGATCATACTGAGTGGAATTGATTGTGTAGACTATTTCTGAGTAATGATATTATTCCGAGTGAAATACCACTCTGATAATGAGTTGGTTAAGAATGCTTAAACTAAGTGATTTATGGACGAGAGGAAGCCTATGTATTCTCTGAGTGATGAAGTTCAATATACCGAGAACTAAATGGTTGATGTTTACCGAATGGCATCTGATTGGTAGAAATTCCGAGTGAGGGTTTATGGAATCCGAGTGGGATAACCCTCAGTTACTGGGTGGATCGTGTGTGAGCTTTGGTGTATGAAATTTAACAATCAAGTTACGAAGTGTGTGTGAGTGTTGAGGTTATTTCCCGAGTGATGGAACCCCTTATGCTGAGTGGACTAAAATATTAAATTCCAAGAGGACTTAGGCATGAATTCCGATTCGACCTGATCATTTACCGAGTGTGTGAATGTCTTGGTTTCTCGTGTGATTGAATGCCGAATGGCTCCTCGCTTCAGCGATTGAAGGATTCGCTCCAGCGAGTTTGGTTCTAAGGGAAGGCTTGATATTAGTTTCGCCCAAGCGAAGGGGCTTTCGCCCAAGAGAGTTTTGCTGTTGCGCCTAAGTGGAGTTGGATCTCGCTTGAGCGAGTGAGCGTTGTGTTGCGGGCCTCGCTCTGACGCTGTGTGGTTTTCGCTGGGCTTTGTGCTTGGTTTTATTTCCCTTGCCTTCTCTCCATTTTGCATTGTCATTTCCTTGAATGGCATTTCATTTTTCTGCTTTGCGCTGCTGGTTTTCTTCTTGGCCATGGGACCAGCTCTCATATCTTCATATATGGGAGTGATTTATTTATAAATCCAGGAATGTTATTATTTTTGTGAAAAAAATTGACCCCTATTTTTGGGATGTCACAAACTCTCTGATGATGTAGCCTTTTACAGCAACACAAACACCTTTCACCTCGCCATTAGTAGAATGGCCACCGAAGGTACTTCTGAAAATACCACCTTTCTCAGGACCGTCGATGGGTGTGTTAACGTGGTGGCACACCAGCTGGATTGGGTGAAAGTCAACGAAAAATACCTTTACAGCTGGGTAGAAGAGGAGATCCACCAAATAGCATCCTGACATGCTAGAGAAGACAGGGGGAGGCTGTCCCTGAGATTCCCTGTCTATGCTGAGGAGAGGTTCAAAGAGCGATTCCTGGTGCTAGCACCTCGGCCAACTGACAGAATCTGCCACCGCATGCTGGACGAAAGGTCCGTGTATATGTACGATTTTTTGTTTCTTCAACTTAGGGTCCACTTTCCCCTCACATAGTTCCAAATGAGAGTGCTTAGATTTTTAGACTGCATTCCCTCTCAAGTGCACCCTAATGGATGGGGCTTGATAGAGGTGCTGGGTGAGCACTTAAACTTCAAACCCATTGTGGCGATGCTTTTTTATTATTTCCAAGTGGTACGCCAGACAAACAAGAAGGGTGGTATGAGCTTTGTGACTCTCCGCTCTGATGCAAAGGTTATCAACTTTGAAGCCTTCACTGAATCTGCTAAGGTGGATGGAAGGTCATTCAAACACTTCTACCCAAAGATCCGAGTTTAACCCAATAAACCGGTCTTATGGAGGAACAAGGAAGGTCTTCCCAAGTTCCTTGTCAATTGGACTCATGCACATTTCTTACTCACCTCCCAGGCCTATTTTATTAAAGAGAGTGAGCTTTCCCCTCACTCTATGAAAGTCCTGAGTGCCATGCAAACATACTCTTTAGTATGTGGAAAGTTCTCCTGCAAGCGTCTGCTGGGGTCTAATTTTATCCGAAACGAATATATGAGTAATCTCCTACTTTTATCTTCTTTACTGTTTACATACCAGTATATGTTGTACTTGAAACTAACATATCTTTGCTTGCTCATGCAGAACAAATCGAGCTGTGCCCTGCTATGGACAAGCTGAAGGATATGGTTGCTGATGAGGACTCATCCTCCAACGAGAACAACATCCAGCCAAAGAGAAAAACTACTAGGGCACAGGTCGTAATCGGAAAGGTACTATTACTAAAAAACACTGAACAAGCCAACACCATGTAGCCTTAAAATAAGAAAGATAAAGAGAAGAAAAAGAAGAGGAAGAAGCACTGGGACACTAAAGCACTGAAGCTGCCTTCTCCTACGTTAGCCAAAAAATAAAAGACTTTAGAGGAAGCCAGAATGAAAGATGTTTAGAAAGGGAAGAAGGTTATCACTGCCCCTGAAGCCTCTACTGACTCCAAACCTGAGACCAAGATAAAACCAACAGCTGGCCTTTCCCATCTAAGGGTTGCTTGTTCGACTCCAACCACCTTATTCCCATCATCTTTTTTACATATGAAGGACCCATGCCAGCTACACTCCCTAAAACAACGTACAAGCTCCGACCTACACTGGAGGTCTCTAAAATAAAAGAAGCCTGTGAGGCCGGAAGATGGCAATTGGCTGAGTTATCTGGTCTTATTAACTCTTTAAGTAGGGCAGCTAATAGTATCGAAGAAGCAGACAGGCTTCATACCAAGGTAAAAGCACTGAACATTTCAGGTGCTAGGGACAGATATAATCTTTAAATAGCGGAAGATCGCCTGAAGGAAAGGAAGGAATAGGCCCTAGAACAAGAGGCTGAGATCAGCTCGCTGAAGGTTGTTGTGAAGGGCCTGGAGGGGAAGATCACCGAGCTAAAGGAAGAAACCAAAGCAGCCCCCAACTGAAAGAAGAGCTTCATGTAGAGAAAGAAAAGTCAGCCAAACTGAATGAAGATCTGCAAGCTTCTGAGGCCAGGCGTTCGAATCAGGATGAAGAATAGGCTGTAAGAAAGAAAGAGTTGCTCTATCAGATTAAAGAACTTAAGTTGGGGAATACTGACGTTGGGTCGCTTAAGGAAGAAAATACTAAGCTGAGGGAAGGCTTTACTGATGCAAAAGCTAGAGCTAAGCAGGCTCTGAAAATTTGTACTGATATGGCATACGATTCCTTTGGTGGGGCCATTTGATAAATCAATTTTAATACACTTCTTATAGTTTTACACTTGAGGTTTATTATATAATTACTATTTTTAATAATAGTATTTTAATTAAGTTTTATGTTGTTTAGTTAAATTGAAGTATTATGTATATATGTTTCAATTTTCGTTTTTTGTATGTATCTTGAGTATCTTGCCTTATTTTGGCCATAACTTGGGCTTTTATGATCCAAATGGGCTAATCTTGGAGCCCATGGAAAGCTAAGACAGAGGCCTACATCATGATGATCAAATTTGGTTATTTTGAATCTGAAAAAAATAAAGAAATGGAGCTTGAATCAATCAGCCCTCATGTGTCCCACCAGCATTGACATAGTTCACCAAAATACACATATCTAGAGCTTTAGATGTCCAAATGACCTGATTCTTGCGCCACATTCTCAATAAGACAGAGATCTACAACTTTCATGTTGAAGGGTTTTCAAAATTCGGCCATCTAGAAGGTCATATTGGACTTGCAAGGTGGAGAAGATAAAGAGGAGAATGAATTTCAACACCTACCATTATCTTCTTTTGAATTATTGTAATTTCAAGCCCACCAATGTTGAAAAAATGCATTAATAATCAGAAAATGAATGTATAGTATCATCATATCTTGCCTATAAATAGATGCTTGAAGTTGTAAGGGAGATACACAAGAAATACATAAGAAATACATGCTTTAGTTTCCATTATAATTCTATATCTTTGTTTTAGCTTCTTAAGTTTTAGTTCTTTCTTTTGCTTTATCTCCTTGTTCTATATTCCATCCTTCAAGTTATAGTTTTCATTTCCCTTCCTCAATATCAAGTAAGTTAATTTTATTATTTGTTATTTACTTTTATAATCAAAGCTTTAGTAAATTTAATATTAGCTTTCATTGTTAAGAATTATCATGGAAGTTTAATCTTTTAAAATCAACTCAAGGAATTTAATTTTTCTTTATGTTAACTTTGAGTTCTTGTTCTTAATATTTTGATTGAAGATAATTACTTTTCTTTGTTTCTCAAGCACTTATGATGGTAGATTATTTAAGTGTATAACCGATTGGTATATAATTAAACAATCTATAATCTAAACTGATGTTGGTTGGTTAATCAATAATCAATTTGAGAACAAAGATTAAGTTACTAAATAAGAGATTTCTATTTAGTTTCTTAACTCAATCAAATTATGGTTTTAAAGTTATTTTAGTAATTAATAAGAATATATCGATTGATTATTCTTATTAGTTCATTAATTCAATTCTAGAAGATTTTTTAGAATATAATCATTTAGGGATTCCAAATGATTCAAGGTTGAGAAATTAATTATATTTAATCATATTTATGATCAATGATTAGTTAACTAAAAGATTTATTAATTCCTTGGGTTGGTTGTTTCTAAATTTGATTATTCTTACTCATAAATTTACTTTTTGCACTGTTATATAATCACTTAATTTTCCTTTCAGTCTCAACATAAACCCTCCCTTTATTATAACTAAATTGAGTGTAACTAATTGAACTAAGGTCCTCGAGAGACGACTAAGGTTGTTCACCTTATACTATATTAATTTAACTTTTTATTTGACCCGACAACGACAGCGTGTCAAATTTGGCGCTGTTGCCGGGGACCTTTGGTCCTAATTATTTACTTTCAATTATCTAATATATTTTACATTTCTGTTGTAGGTGTGTTGAAGATATTCAGGTTTGGTTGAATATGAGCATATAAAAAATTGAAAAAAAAAATTCCACTTTATTATATTCTTATTTATTCTCTAGTAATCTCATTTTTTTAACCATTAAAAAAAATATAAATATAAAAAAAAATCTTTAAATTTTTAAACATATGTTCTAAGCATTTCATAATTAAAATGATAACTTTTTCCTTTTATTACATAGTTGTAGTATTTTGTTACAATATATGTAGATGTATTATGTATGACTAGATCTATTCCCGAACCACTATATTCTTTTGATCCTGAAATAGATAGAACATTTCATCAATTAGTTAGATCATCTAAGAAACTATTAAATAATAATAATAATAATAATAATAATAATAATAATAATAATAATAATAATAATACTCTACCTAATAGCATAAATAGTGAAACTAAACCTTCAACTTCTGAGTATTTGCATAACATGGCTGAAAAGACATTAAAAGAACTAGCTACACCAGATGTCACTAATCAAACATCATGCATCTTATATCCTGAGGAAGATGTTCCTTTTGTGCTTAAAACTAGTTTAGTTCATTTGTTACCAAAGTTTCATGGTCGTGCAGGTGAAGATCCTCATAAACACTTAAAAGCATTTCATATCCTTTGCTCTACCATGAAACCAGAAGGGGTTTCAGAAGAACATGTAAAACTTAAAGCTTTTCCTTTCTCCCTAGCAGATATCGTTGAGGATTGGTTATTTTACCTTCCTCCTGGCTCTATTACAAGTTGGGATGACCTAAAGAAAATGTTTCTTGAAAAATTTTTCCCCACTTCAAGAACTTCCTCAATTAGAAAAGAAATATGTGGCATCGGGCAACATGACCGGGAAAATCTTTATGAATACTGGGAAAGATTTAAAAGATTGTGTGCTAGTTGTCCCCATCACCAAATTACAGATCAACTTCTCATACAATATTTCTATGAAGGTCTTAATCCAATGGATAGAACTTTGGTTGATGCAGCTAGTGGTGGTGCTTTGCAAAATAAAACTACAAATGCAACAAAAACTTTAATTGAGAACATGGCTGCTAATGCTCAACAACATGCCACTAGAAATAATTCTGTAGTAATTAGAGGAGTCCATGAAATTTAAACTACTAATGATAGAGATAAAAAATGGGAAAGTAAATTTGCTGAACTAGCAACACTTACGAAAAATATTATTGTGTCTCAAAAACAACAACCTGTAACCCCTGCTAAGGTATGTTCTATCTGTACTTCATCGGATCATTATACCGATTGTTGTCCTTCACTGCAGGAAGCTAAAATTCCCGATGAAAATCCTCAAGTATGTGCTGCCAACTTATACAATAACAGACTGCCACAACAACAAAATAATTATGATCTTTCTTCTAACAGATATAATCCTGGTTAGAGGAATCACCTTAATTTAAGATGGGGTAATTCCTCACAATAACCTCATGCACCTTTTCAGGCAAATACTGGACCAAGCAGACCATATCAACCTCCTCATGTACAACAACAAGCTACACAAATAGCCGTACCTTCCACTGAGAAATCAAATTTGGAGGAATTGATAAAGCAAATATCAGTAGATAATCTGAACTTCCAAAAAAGAACTGAGGCTACAATTCAGACTCTTGAAAATCAGATTGGTCAATTGGCTACATCTTTAAACCATTTGCAGTCTCAAGGTTCAGATAAGTTGCCCGCTCAGACAATTATCAATCCTAAAAATGTAAGTGCAATTACTTTAAGATCTGGTAAAGCTATCCAAGGACCAGAAAAACATCAACAAACTAAAAATACTATTATCATAGAAAAACATGCAGAAGAAGTTTTAGATAGTTCAAGTAATAATAGTAATGATATATCTCTTACAAATCCTCCTTCTGTAGCTGGTCCTGATAAGCAACATATCCCTCTTCCATTTCCACAAAGACAAAAATCTATACAAAATAAGAAAATGGATGAGGAGATCTTGGAAACATTTAGAAAAGTAGAGGTAAATATACCTTTATTAGAAGCCATCAAGCAAATCCCAAGATATGCCAAATTCCTTAAAGAACTATGCACTAATAAAAGAAGACTAAAAGGCAATGAAAGGATTAATATAAGTAGAAATGTGTCTGCATTAATTGAAAAACCTTTGTCACATATACCAAAAAAATGTAAAGACCCTGGGACGTTTACCATTCCATGCATAATAGGCAATAACAAATTTGAAAATGCCATGCTAGACTTAGGTGCATCTATTAATGTTATACCTATGACTGTATTTACTTCACTTTCCCTTGGACCTTTGCAAACTACAGGTGTGGTTATACAATTAGCAAATCGAAGCTCTGCACATCCTGCAGGACTTATTGAAGATGTCCTTGTTAAAGTTAATGATTTAATTTTTCCTGCAGATTTTTATGTTCTAGATATGGAAAGTGAGAATTCCACCAATAAAGCTCCAATAATTTTAGGTAGACCATTCTTAAAAACAGCTAGAACAAAGATAGATGTGCATGCAGGAACACTTTCTATGGAATTTGGAGATAGTGTGGTTACATTCAACATTTTAGATGCTATGAAGCATCCTACTGAGGATCATTCTATTTTTCAAATTGACTTAATAACTGATTTAGTTAAGGATAATATTATTAAGTTGTCTAATGATATTGATTTTCCTGTATTGTCTGATTTTTATGATTCATTTGTTTGTGATTCATGCATGGATTCTCATCAATGCAATGTGTGTGCTGAAATTGAGAAATATCTGCTTAATGATAATAATGATCCAAACTCCCTTAAAACAGAAAATATAGTTTCAGATGTTGTTTCAAAAGAATCAGAGTATGATAATTTGATTAAAGTAGTTACAAATACATTTGATTATGTTGAAGTACAAGTTGCTGAGACAAATTCAACCAAGTTGATTCCTTCAATAATGCAGCCTCCTATGTTAGAGTTAAAACCTCTTCCTGAACATTTAAAGTATGCATATTTAGAGGAAGATAAGAACCTTCCAGTGATTATTTCTAACAAATTAAATGTTGATCAAGAAACAAGGTTGTTGCAGATTATTAGGAAGCATAAGAAAGCAATTGGTTGGACTTTGGCAGATATCCCAGGTATTAGCCCTTCCATGTGTATGCATAGAATTCTATTAGAGGAAGAAGTTAAACCAGTAAGGCAACCACAAAGAAGACTTAATCCTCAGATCCTTGATGTAGTTAAAAAAGAGGTAACAAAATTATTACAAGCTGGCATTATTTACCCTATATCAGATAGCACTTGGGTCAGCCCTGTACAAGTGGTTCCCAAGAAGTCTGGAATCACAATGGTTAAAAATGAAAATGATGAACTAATTCCTACCAGAATCCAAAATAGTTGGTGAGTATGCATTGATTACAGGAAACTTAACAAAGCAACTCGAAAGGATCACTTTCCTTTACCTTTCATTGATCAAATGTTGGAACGACTGGCAGGTAAGTCACATTACTGCTTTCTAGATGGATTTTCAGGTTACTTCCAAATTTATATTGCACCAGAAGATCAAGAAAAAACAACATTTACATGTCCTTTTGGCACTTTTGCTTATAGGAGGATGCCTTTTGGCTTATGCAATGCCCCTGGTACCTTTCAACGATGCATGATTAGTATCTTTGCTGATTTTTTTGAAAATTGCATGGAAGTATTTATGGATGATTTCACAGTATATGGTTCATCATTTGATTCTTGCTTAAATAGTCTAGATAAAGTATTACATAGATGCATTGAAACTAACCTTGTTCTTAATTATGAGAAATGTCACTTCATGGTAGAAGAAGGAATAGTTTTAGGCCATGTGATATCTAAAAAAGGCATAGAAGTAGATCCTGCAAAAATTACTGTAATTTCTCAATTACCTTATCCCTCTTGTGTGTGAGATATTCGTTCTTTTCTTGGTCATGCAGGTTTTTATAGAAGGTTTATAAAAAACTTCAGTAAGATAGCCCTTTCGTTGTCTAACTTACTACAAAAAAATATAACATTTGACTTTAATGACAAATGTAAGGACGCTTTTGATTGCTTAAAGAAAGCTTTAACTACCACTCCTATCATTCAGGCACCAGATTGGTCACTTCCATTTGAACTTATATGTGATGCATCAAATTATGCATTAGGAGCTGTTCTTGCTCAAAGAGTAGGTAAAGTACAACATGTTATTTACTATGCCTCACGAACTTTGGATACTGCACAAATAAACTATACTACCACAGAAAAAGAACTACTAGCTATTGTGTTTGCACTTGATAAATTTAGATCTTATTTGCTCAGTTCAAAAGTAGTTGTATTTTCAGATCATGCAGCATTAAAGTTCCTTTTAAAGAAACCAGATGCAAAACCAAGATTGATCAGGTAGATGTTGCTACTCCAAGAATTTGATATTGAAATTAGGGATAAAATTGGAGCAGAAAATTTGGTGGCTGATCACTTAAGCAGAATTGAAAAAGAACTTGACCCAATTTCCATTAGAGATGATTTCCCTGATGAACAACTTATGGGAATACATGATTCTACTCCATGGTTTGCTGATTTGGTAAACTACTTAGTTGCTTCTGTTACTCCCATACATGCATCTAAACAACAAATAATAAACTAAAAAGTGATTCTAAATACTATGTTTGGGATGATCCTTACTTATGGAAACTTTGTAGTGATCAAGTCATTAGAAGGTGTGTACCTGAAAATGAATTTCATTCCATTCTTACATTTTGTCATACATATGCATGTGGTGGACATTTTGGACCTCAACGTACAGCAAGGAAAGTATTAGAATCTGGTTTGTATTGGCCAACAATTTTTGTGATGCATATACGTTTTGTAAATCTTGCAAACAATGTCAAAGAATGGGAAACATATCTCGTAGAAATGAGATGCCTCAACAACCCATGTTATTTTGTGAAATTATTGATGTTTGGGGCATAGATTTCATGGGACCTTTTCCTGTATCTTTTGGTTTTGTTTATATACTACTTGCGGTCGATTATGTGTCTAAATGGGTTGAAGCTAAAGCTACTCGAACTGATGATTCTAAAGTTGTTGCAGATTTTGTTAAATCACACATATTTTGTAGGTTTGGTGTTCCTAAAGCCATCATTAGTGATCAAGGATCATATTTTTGCAACCGTAAAATGGAGTCCCTTCTTAAAAAATATGGAGTTATGCATAAGGTTTCAACGCCTTATCACCCCCAAACAAATGGGCAAGCTGAAGTGTCCAATCGGGAATTAAAAATGATCCTTCAAAAAACAGTACAACCAAATAGGAAAGATTGGAGCAAAAGGTTAGAAGATGCTCTTTGGGCTTATAGAACAGCTTATAAAACACCTATTGGAATGTCCCCCTATAGGATTGTTTTTGGAAAATCATGTCACTTACCTGTAGAAATTGAGCACAAAGCTTATTGGGCAGTAAAACAATGTAACCTGGACTTAAACGAGGCCGGTAAAGAAAGGAAACTCCAACTACAGGAACTAAAAGAAATTCGTTTGGAAGCTTATGAAAGTTCTAAAACCTATAAAGAAAAAGCCAAATCCTTTCATGACAAACAGGTCTTGAGAAAAAAAATTTTCATTGGACAAAAAGTTTTATTGTACAACTCACGTCTAAAGCTCATATCTAGTAAGCTTCGCTCTAAATGGGCAGGCCCATTTGAAATAACTAATATCTTTCCTTATGGTGTGATTGAAATTTCAGATAAAGCGACAAACAAGGTTTTCAAGGTAAATGGGCACCGACTTAAACCTTTCTTTCAAGGGTTCCAAGAGCACACAGATACGGAGGTGTATTTGTGTGATGCCAAATATTTTGACTAATTTTTCCTAATAACAATATTTATAAAAAAATAATAAAAATAATAAAAAAAATAGATATCAGTTAATTACATCATCATTCTTTTTGGTGCTAACACTTATCTTAATCAATATTACTATTATTGTTTTGGCATTATTATCATTTTCTTGCAGTAGTTAAAAGGTCATCGTCAGGCTCGTGACGTTAAACAAGCGCTTGATAGAAGGCAACCTATCACCTTTTCACCTTCTTCATCTCTACTATTCTCTATAACCTTATTTTCTATTCTCTCTTTTCTAAACAGCCACAACTTTAAAGTAATCTGACAATGGAACAAACCCTTGCAAAACTTAAAGGAAAGATTCCCTACACTTCCACGCGATGTGATTGTAAAAATTTACAAAGCTCAAGTTCAAAGGTTAAAACTACTCACATATTTTGGCATTCCAGAGGATGTTCGTTGGCTTATTGAAGCAAAGGTACGTCTCTCTGGTGAATTACATAAGTCCTATATAAAACATTTACCAGGTATGGGATATAGTTCTTATTCTAAAAAACAAAGAGCTAAAAGGATGGGAGTTTGCCATAAGTGTGCAAGATGGAATTGTGATACACGTTGTAGGAACCCTGGAATGGTATCTATAAATCGGGAGGACAAAATTAAATTTATAAAGGATGGACTGAGTAAAGAGAACTTGGATAACTTAATCCAAACTCTTGAGACGCATCCATGTGGAACGGTTCAAGGAGTCCTTCTGAAATTATATGATCTATTCATTCAACAAAAAGAAAACTATAGCCTTGGGAATCTGGCGTTAAACGACCCTGTTTGCCAGTTTATAAGAAAACTGGATGGGTAGCAAAAACCTCGACTCATAGAAGGCGTTTAAGCCGTTACTGGACGTAAAACCAGGGGAAGATGTAAGCTATAATCACAACTACTGTACATATTTACTGTTGTTTTCAATGTTTTACTTTTCTGAATTTACTTTGACTTTTAAAATTACCTATTTTTATTTTCTTCAATCATGTCTTTTCAAATTTCTTCATTACCGTCATTTATTTTTATATAATAATAATTATGTAAACTTTTTATCTTTCATCAATTATTTCATCTCAGTTTTTATCTATATAAGGGCGCATAACTCTATATGGAAAACACAAAAAAAAAAGATGAAAAAAATCAAATCCATTTGTGTGTTTGGTGGATCCAACAATGGTAATTGTAAGGAGTACCTAATAGCAACTACTAAGTTGGGAAAACTATTGGCTGCGAAAGAAATAAAGGTCTTGTATAGAGGAGGAGTACAGGGTTTGAGAGGCTCCATGGCACTATCTGCACTAGTTGAAGGAAGCAACGTCTCTAGTATCATCCTACATCATGTTGGTATTACACCAGATATTGCTGTAGGAACTGAGGTAAAAGTTACAAGCCTCTATCAACGAATGGCTCGTATGGTTATAGGTGCTGAAGCCTTTATCGCACTTCCTGGAGGTTTTAGTACTTTTGAGGAAATATTTTGCATTTTATCATGGTGTAGCATGAACTTTCATAAAAAGCCATTAGGATTATTAAATATTAATGGTTTTTATGACAGTTTGTTAATGTTTTTAGATAAAGCTGTGGAACAGGGCCTTATAACTCAAGATGATCGATCATTCATTCATGCTTCATCAGATGCAGATGAATTAATTGATATTTTGCAGAGCTTTTTACCCCAACCTCAACCCCTCTTGAAGCAAGATAAGGATCATACACACAAGCGAAAGAATCCAGAACCAGACACCACCCTTCGGTTATAACTTCTTTCTCACCTTTATCTATATTTTAAAAAAAAAAATCATTAAAAAAAAGAAAAAGAAAAAGAAAAAAAAATAGACTGTGGAAATCATATAAGACACTGAGGACAATGTCTTGAATAAGTGTGGGGGGGTATGAGTTATATATATATATTTTATTATTTTTTTTGTGAGGGATAGACAGAGTAAAGATTAATTTGGGAAAGTTATATCTAAAGTCATAAAGATGCATCTTTGAGAACCAAAGTATTGAGACGTATCCTTCACTATATAGTGTCAGTATCACTTTTGTTTAATTTTTTTTTAAATAAAAAAAATAATTTATTTTTTTTTCTTTTCTTTCATGAGTACTTTTGTTGGGATGGGCTGAGTAAAGAGTCCAAACTCTTGAGACGTATCCTCATAACAAATCTCACTCGGATAACCACAATCGTTTCACCTTCCTTATTAAAACCATTTTTCAAAAAAAATAAAAAAATAAAAAAAAAACACACGCACACACATAGTCACTATATTTACTTTAGTGCCGCACCTTTGCCTTTACCTTCACCCGAATCATTTCTATTCGACATCAACCATTCTGCAACCATAAACATCATCTTCATCATTCTTCAGCCGCCACACTTTGCCTTCATCCTTTTCTTTCAGATCGGAGCCACACCTCACCACTAGTCAATCATCAGGTTCTTTATTTTCTCTTAATGGATGATATAGCAGAGTCTTTCTATAGGCATACGAATGAATTAAGATGTATGTTATTGCTCTTGATGCTACTCATGGTTGTGTTGATGATATTTTTCTTATGGGTTCTAACACAAGGCCTATGAAACTAGGTTGTATGACACAATCAAATTGTTCAGTTATACTAATCATTTCACATGCAATTGAACTAACCAATTTGTTGTAGGTATCTTCGTTACTAAGCGCCCTTAAAAAAAAAGTACAGAGCAAGAAGCATAAGGAACCGGATCTTGACACCAATATTTGGTTATGATTTATTTTTCTTTTTTTATTTCTTGTTCACACAAAAAAAATCATCATTTCCAGTTTTTTTATTTTAAATTCTACATGCTTTTCACTAAATTTGTTTTTTTTAAAAAAAAAATTGTCTAAGTAATGAGTAATTGCATCACCCTTGTCCAATATTTCATGACATGTTGTGAATAATTTCCTTGCATATTAATTTAATAAGTTGTTTGTGAAGATCAAATTGTATATGAATTGTGATAGATTGACCACCCTCGGTGAGATTTTGAGCTTAATTGGATGGATCATATTATGCCATCTTTCCTTTTTCTTGATTAACCCTTATTTATTAGTACTCTAGAACTTGACTTGTTTCTTTTTGATGTATTATGTTCCATGTGCATGCTTTGATGTGATTAAGGCCATTTTTTTAACTAGCCACTAGCCATATGCTTTACCTTACATACTTTCCATTGTTACCCACGTTGAGCCTATATCCATTTCTTGATTCACACATAATTTGCCAATAGCCCAAAAAAAAACATGATCACCTTTGCTTAGGAATTGATTAGGAGTTTTGGAATTACTATGAATAAAGATTCTTGATGATTGTGGAAATGTACCCAAGATATATATGTTGTTGTTTCATTGTTCAAAAAGAAAGTAAAAAAATAATAAAAAAAAAGAGAAAAAAAGAAGAAAAAGAAGAAGTGATGAATATATGTATGAAAATAATCAGGAGGATTTATTCTCATGTTTTATCCTCCATCATGTTTCATTTTGCTAAGTATTGAGTTTCAAAATGTACTTCCACAATCACTAAATCACTTACTCCATTGCTCTTTTTCAACCCTAAGTTTAGCCATACTATTTCATTTTATCCACCCTATATCACCTTGGCCCCATTACAACCTTAATAAAGTCCTTTTGATCTCTGCATGCATATGTGTTCAAATATGAAAATTAGAAATTTGTCAAGCCTATGGTAGTGCTAATTTATTTGGGTGATTTCTGAGAGTATACACAAACCCAAACAATTGAGATATAGAGAGCATAAAGAGAACATCTATCACATTTTCATCCACTCTTTGATTTAATCAGAAAATGAATGTATAGTATCATCATATCTTGCCTATAAATAGATGCTTGAAGTTGTAAGGGAGATACACAAGAAATACATAAGAAATACATGCTTTAGTTTCCATTATAATTCTATATCTTTGTTTTAGCTTCTTAAGTTTTAGTTCTTTCTTTTGCTTTATCTCCTTGTTCTATATTCCATCCTTCAAGTTATGGTTTTCATTTCCTTTCCTCAATATCAAGTAAGTTAATTTTATTATTTGTTATTTACTTTTATAATCAAAGCTTTAGTAAATTTAATATTAGCTTTCATTGTTAAAAATTATCATGGAAGCTTAATCTTTTAAAATCAACTCAAGGAATTTAATTTTTCTTTATGTTAACTTTGAGTTCTTGTTCTTAATATTTTGATTGAAGATAATTACTTTTCTTTGTTTCTCAAGCACTTATGATGGTAGATTATTTAAGTGTATAACCGATTGGTATATAATTAAACAATCTATAATCTAAACTGATGTTGGTTGGTTAATCAATAATCAATTTGAGAACAAAGATTAAGTTACTAAATAAGAGATTTCTATTTAGTTTCTTAACTCAATCAAATTATGGTTTTAAAGTTATTTTAGTAATTAATAAGAATATATCGATTGATTATTCTTATTAGTTCATTAATTCAATTCTAGAAGATTTTCTAGAATATAATCATTTAGGGATTCCAAATGATTCAAGGTTGAGAAATTAATTATATTTAATCATATTTGTGATCAATGATTAGTTAACTAAAAGATTTATTAATTCCTTGGGTTGGTTGTTTCTAAATTTGATTATTCTTACTCATAAATTTACTTTTTGCACTATTATATAATCACTTAATTTTCCTTTCAATCTCAACACAACCCCCCCCTTTATTATAACTAAATTGAGTGTAACTAATTGAACTAAGGTCCTCGAGAGACGACTAAGGTTGTTCACCTTATACTATATTAATTTAACTTTTTATTTGACCCGACAACGACAGCGTGTCACCATTCGTCAAATCTTCTACCGTAACCCCAACATGAAACTTGACCTGTATGGAATACATCCTTTTTATGAGTTTCATGGATGCAAGCTGGTTGCTATGAAAGATGGCCAACATACCTGATGATTCTTTGTAAAAGTTGCTGCCCCTTCTTGAGGGGCAAAGTATGGAGCCTCCTCTGGCCACACCTGGACCTGAAAATGTAGAAGAAGAGAAGGAGACCAAGGAAGATGATGACGGAGGTGATGAGACACTGACGCACATTGAAGACAATGCTTACGAGAAGACTAATTCTGCGGAGGACGGCAAGGCCCAGGATGAAGCCCATGATGATGCTCCCCCTACTTAGTTAAATTTTCATGTTTGAATGCAAGTTGTGTTCCGGGATCAGCTCTAGTCTTTACTTATTTTGTTATCACTTCCAATATATTTCCACTTCACATACCTTTTGACATTTCTGTGTTCATTCTGCTATACCTTTGACAAAGTACTTACCTTGTAGTTTTTGTAAGGGTTTTAACATCTGAAGTTAACTTCAGACCCTTGTTTAACTTATGCTTAGTTGTTCGTTTGCATGAAGGCTATTCTATAGAGACTATATCGTTGGTCTTTGAACAAATAATACTTACACCACTCGTTGGGGTTTGGTATGGCCTTGGATAAGGACCAATCCTCACCACTCGTTGGGGTAAAGCTTAACTTGGGTACCACTCATGGAGTTATGTCATCAGTTATTGATCAAGTAACTGAGGCTATCCGTCTAGAAGGTTCTTCTTCATAGCCAATTACAGAATGGGTAATTGGGACGTCACTCGTTGGGGTCCGGTATGGACTTAAATAAGGACCAATCCTCGCTACTCGTCAGGGCTATTTTCCACACCATTCGTAAGGCAATGTTGTCAGTTAGAGATTAGGTAACTGAGATGAAGACTTGACTTGCACCACGCACCGGGGTCCGGTATGGCCTTGAATAAGGACCAATCCTTGCTACTCTTTGGGGTGAAGTTAACAGGGATACCACTTGTGGAGTTATGTCATCAATTACTTAATAAGTAACTAAGACTATTCATCCAGAGGGCCATTGTACACACCGCTCGCAAAGCTTAAAAGAAAGACATGGGATAAAGATAAGTGAAAGTAACATAGTGTTCAATATAATTTCTTATTAAATAAAATATTTACAAGAAATGCGTAGTTGAGACATGCCTTGTTAAAACCTTCTTGAGAAAAACCCAATAGGAAAAAGCTCAAGTTAGGAAAAAGAGTACATGTCAGCTTACCAACTAGCTGTAATAAATTCTTAGGTTTTGTGCATTCCACTTGTTACGAATTGGCGTGCCATCAAGGTTTTCCAGCCGATATGATCCCTTTCCAGCAACCTCAGATACACGATAAGGACCTTCCCAAGTGGGTGTCAACTTTCCCTGATGCTCGAATTTATTCCCCACACTAGCTTTCCTTAGCACTAGATCTCCAACACCAAAGGCTCTATGCTGGACACGCTTATTGTAACGAAGGGCAGCCTTCGCCTTGATAGCCCAGTCTCTGACGTATGCTTCCTTCCTGAGCTCTTGGACAACATCGAGCTTTGAGGCCAGATTGAAGTTATTATTCTCTTCAGAAAAGTATTCTACCCTTTTTGAAGTCGTTTGAAGCTCCACAGGTATCATAGCTTCAACACCATACGTGAGATGGTATGGAGACTCGTTCATTGAAGAGTGTGGCGTGGTGCGGTAGGCCCATAGGACATGGCATAGATGATTTGTCCAGTCGCCCTTAGCTTCTCCCAAGTGTTTCTTGAGGCCTTTCAACACCACTCTATTGGCCACCTCAACCTGACCATTTATTTGTGGATGCTCAACAGATGAGAAAATCTGGATTATCCTCAGTCCTTCCAACAGCTCTGTGAACTTCTTATCAGTAAACTGGGTGCCATTGTCAGTTATAATCTGCACGGTACCCCAAAACATGCTATGATGTTCTTGTAGACAAAACACCTGGTCCGGGCTAAAGTAATGTGCACTACCAGCTCTGCCTCAATCCACCCCCATAATGAGGTACTTGATGCCCCTTAGAGTAGTAGGGAAAAGACACAAGATGTCTAATCGTGGATAACTCATCAGCCGATGTGTGTTGGAGGTTAGCAAACCTCTGACATGAATCAAACTTCTTTACAAACTCCATGGAATCCTTTTTTATTGTGGGCCACCAGTAGCCAGCTCTTAAGATCTTTCTCATTAAACTTTGTCCTCCACAATGGTGCCACACTGGCTTTCGTGCACTTCTTCCATCACCTCCTGCACCTCGTTCTCATTTAGACAACGGAGGTAGGGTACAGAGAACACTCTTCTAAACAGCATCCCATCTACCATAGTGAAATAAGGCAATTCCATACGGACTCTCCTTTTCTCGGCCTCATCAGTGGGTAGTTGTCCATTAACCAGGTACTGGACAAAAAGGACTACCCATGAGTCATTATTAAACGCGTGAAAAGTTATGGCCATATGCGGTAGGGTCAAGGGAATGCTGGGAGTAGTCAAAGTGCTCTGGACTATGGTGGTAGTACTCCCATTCTATTTTGTGCTGGCTAATCTTGAAAGAATATCCGCCCTGGTGTTCTCCTCTTGTGGCACATGCTTAAACTCTAACACCACAAAACACTCTTTCAACTCGTTGACACAATTTAAATACAGCTGGAGCTGGGGCTCTCTCACCTGATACTCCCCTCGTATTTATGAAATCACCAGTTATGAATCACTACAGACGGTCACCTCAGAAGCTCTGATATCCAATGCTACCCTTAGTCCAGCGAGACAAGCTTTGTACTCAGCTTGGTTGTTGGAGGTCTTGAAGTTAAAGCGTAGTGATATCCCCAAGTGCACCCTATCATCACTTTCAACCACCACACCTGCATTGCTCCCCTTACTGTTGGAGGAACCATCAACATATACCATCCAATGAAAGCGGGGGAGGGTCGGATCTGCTCTAGTCATCTCCACTATAAAATCTGCCAAAACCTAAGCCTTTATTGCACCACGAGGCTCATAAGTTACATCGAACTCAGAAAATTTGATTGACAATTTAATCATCCTTCCAGCCAGGTCCGACTTACTCAACACTGAGCAAAGCGGGAGATCCATCCTCACCACAATGGGGTGTGCATGAAAATACAACCTCGGACATCGAGAAGCCCAAATGACTGTTAGAGCGGCTTTCTCTATCTTTTGATACCGTCCCTCGAATCCTTGTAATGTTTTTCCAGTGAAGTATACTGGCCTCTGTCCCTCCGGGGTTTCCTTTACCAAAGCCACCCCAAGAGCCTCATCTGATACTGCTAAGTATAAAATAAGCAGTTTCCCAGGGTCAGGTCTCACTAGAATAGGAGGTTTGGACAACACCTTCTTGAGCTCCTAAAATGCTTGCTCTTGCTCCTGCCCCCACTCAAACTTCTTTGGCTTCTCCAAAATCTTTTACAGGGGGAGGGATCTATGTGCCATTTTAGGCATAAGTCATGCCAAGGTTACCACCTTTCCGTTCAACAACTAAATCTCCCTCAAGCTCTTTGGGCTCTAGAGGTCTTGAATCACTTGACACTTGCCCGAGTTTGCCTCTATGTCGTGCTTAGTCAACATGAAACCTAAAAATTTTCCAGTAAGCACAACAAAAGTGCACTTCAATGGGTTCAAGTGCATGTTGTATTGTCTCAGGCGCATGAAAACTTGATGTAAGTCTTCAATATGATCACCTCCAGCTGGGATCTTGGCAATAATATTATCAATGTATACCTTTACTAGTTTGGTGTGCATGCCTTTGAAAACTTTGTTGATCATCCGTTGGTATGTGGCTCCAATGTTCTTCAGACTAAATGGCATGACGGTAACAGAACACACTGTAGTCATTGATGAAGGTTGTCTTTTCATGATCCTCCTCCCACATCGGAATCTGGTTGTACCTTAATATGCGTCCATGAAGGATAGGTACTGATAACCAGATGAATCATCAACCATTCTATCAATATTTGGGAGGGGGTATGGATCCTTTAGGAAGCAACGGTTCAGATCGACGTAATCTGTACACATTCTCCACTTGCTGTTGGCCTTCTACACCATCACCATATTGGAAATCCAAGAGGAATACCAGATCTCTCTGATGAATCCGGCCTTCAGTAGCTCTTCGGTTTGCTCACAAGCTGCCTTATGCTTCTCTAGACCCAATCTCCGCTTCTTTTGGGCAATCGGCCTTGTCTCTGGTAGAGAAATAACTTTTGGCAATAAAAATTAGGGTTGATCCCAGGTATGTCAACAGCAGTCCATGCAAAAAGGTCTTTAAACTCTTTAAGGAGCGTAAGTAAGCGTTTCTCCATAGAAACCTCTAACTTGTCATTAATATACATGACCTTTTCTAGGGTATCTCCAAGTATGACTTCCCTGGAACCTCCCTCCGGCGTGGGCTTTGATGGATTGAACGGATCAATCTTAAGCTCCACCCTAGGATCAAGGTCAATCAAGCTAACAGATCTAGCTGCAGTTCCTCCATCATTCAACTTTCTCTTCTTATTGATCGCCTCCAGTTTCACCATGTTGAGGCTCGGGTTGTAACAGTGCCTGGCCATCTCCTGGTCACCCCGAATAGATGAAACATTATTGTCCTTATTGATAAACTTGATAAGGAGATGAGGCATTGACACGATCGTTTCCATGGCATTCAGTGTAGGCCGACCTATTATGCCATTGTATGGTGACTCCACATCTATCACCAGTACTCTAGACTTTACAATTCTTGCTCCGGGCTCGCCCTCAAATGACACCAGAGTGTCAAGGTACCCTTTCATAGGCTGCTTGACTCCATTAAAAGCTGTTAATTCCTGCGTATAAGGTTAAAGATCAGAATCATTAAAGCCCATTCTTTTAAAACAATTATAAAAAATAACATCGCAGGAACTCCCCTGATCCACAAGGATTCATTTGACATCCTTGTTTACAATCACCACTATCATGACTATCGCGTCATCTCCTCCAGGGATAGTCGGGCTGAAATCTTCATCAGAAAAAGCAATTGTTGGCGCCACCACACCATCCCTAAATGGAGGATTATCCTTGGGCTTGCCTTGAACTGAGAGGATCATGCGATGGTGATTTTTCCTCGCAGTGATCGACGCTCTTCCTCCAGCAAATCCTCTAGCGATCATATCGATCACCTTATACCAGCCTTGCTGCTATTGCTGGGGAGCTTTCTCTTCCTGAACCACCTCGTGATAACGATCCCCTTTTACTTCTTTATTGCAGTTAATCTCTTCATGGGACCCTGGCTGTTATCACTATCTTCATCGTGATCCCGACTCCGCTTCTCCATCCGGTTTGGCTCATCCACAGACCTCTCCTTAAAGAGGTATTGCTTCAATTTCCCCTCACGGATGAGGGTCTCTACCGCGTCCTTCAAAGATCTACATTCCTCAATGGAGTGCCCCGCTTATTCATGGAAATCATAGAACTTACGTGGGTTTCTAGGCCTCTTCAAGGGAGCTGGCCTCCTGATGCCATATACACTAAAAATGGGCCACCCCACTTTTCTCAAGATCTGTTCCAACTTGGTATTTAATGGAGCATAGTTGCTAAAGGTAGCTACATATCTCTCCTATTGCTAGGGCTAAGGGTTTCTAAATCTATGCCTCTGAAAGGGCTTCTCCGGCCTAGCCCTCTCTTTCTCCCTGGGCGGCTGTGACACCAGAAAAAGCGGTTTCAATCTCACTGTGCGACCTCCAGGTGCATCTCAATGCCAACATACTTCAAGGCTTTCCTCCGAAACTCCTCAAAAGATAGCAAAGGACTCTTTGCTAAAGACAAAACAAAAGCGGATTTAGGCTGTAAAGCCTCAATAACAATATGCAACTGTATAGCCTCCGTAAGATAGGGGACCATGACCACCTCCTTGTAAAATCTCTTCAGGAAATCCTTCAGAGTTTCGTTCTTACCTTGCCTGATTTGGGTGAGAGTGTATGACGTCCTGGGAACATCCCTAGAAATGACAACATAATCGTTGAACACCGTTGCCATCTCCTCCCAAGAGTCTATCGACCCAGTTGGAAGTCACTTGAATTAGCTGAGGGCCTCCCCAACAAGGGTATGAGGAAACATTTAACACATGGCATTTTCCTCTGCCCCTAAAAACATGGCTTCATAGGTATAAACATCTAAGTGCTTACTTGGATCTGTCTCGCCCATGTACTTCCCAATGGAGAGGGGTTGGGTTATCTACAAATTCCTAGGAATAGGCACGCTCATCAACCTCCTGGAGAATGGGACGTTGAGCATATACGTCCCTGAGGCTACCACCACTGGCTCCTTTTTCCTACTATTAAACCTCTCACCCGAGTCTTGGGTCTGCTCACTCTCTTCATACGTGGGAATCTTAGAATGTTGGAGAGTGGTTGATTTCTCTTTCCCTGAAGCTTTATGGGTCTCCTCAGCCTGCGAAACCACTTTATCCTCTAACTGCCTACGATCCCTCTTCAACCAACTCCTCCCTGAGTTGCTTGATGATTTCATCACGAGGGTCGGGCATCCCTATGGGCATCATCCTCTAAGAGCTCCCTGAGTTGCTTGATGATTTCTATAGTAAAGTCACGAGACTTCTTTGAAAAGTGGGAATAAATCTAACATGTCCCACTGGGCGTGCCAATGAACTGGTCTGAATTGAGGTCAAGAATTCGGTGTAGAACCAGTCACAAATGTTAACAGTATTGAATGATTTATACACCGGTACAGTGGGTATCCAGTATTGTACCCTTTATCTCAGTTGGAGAATAAAGGTCTTGTAGTGCTGAAGATCCTTCACATCAAGCTTTCACGTTGATGAGAGGCAAAAGGTAGTGTCACCTGTGAAGATTCTTCGACGCTCAAGTCAGTAACTAAAAAAAAATTTAAGGTTTTTGAGCATAAATTTGAGAATGAATCTAACGTACTAGAGTCATAAGAATGTTTATATTTATATACGTGCATGCGGAGAATGAAGATCCCTTTTAGGGTTTGGGGACCAATCGTACACTGTGTTTATATGATTTTGACACACGACGTGGGCATCTCCGCATCTCTTATGAACGTTCCCCTGTACCTATACCTTGTACTATTTGTCAGGTGACATGGAAGTTTTTCGGTGTTCTAGGTGCTGACCTGGACTTCCGGTATAGCTATGAATCTGATACAGGGTTAGAGTCTGGAGGTTTACCTGTGACACCGGTAGCAAGTACGAGGAAGGATAAAATTACCACCTTGCCCATGTGCCGGTATCGAGACCGGATCAGATAGGATTGCTTGTTGTTATATTTTGGTGATGTGCCATGAGTTTAATGTAATTTCCTTAACGGCCGTTCTCAAGTTAGAGGGTGGTTGCACCACTCCTAGCTTGTCTGGTAGTTGATTAAAGTGTGTTTGAGTAAGTGTTTTAGTAAGGCAATCTATTGTCTGATCTAAACTTGGGACATAGGCAACAGTAGCTTCGTTACTTACTATTTGATCTCTTATGTAATGTACATCCATTTCTATGTGTTTGGTCCTTGAGTGATAAACTGGATTATATGCTAGAGCCTTTGCGCTAAGGTTGTCACACCATAGAATTGGTGTTCTTTGTATAGGAATTCTGATTTCTTGTAATAAGGACCTAATCTAAGCCACTTCACTAGCAAGATCAACAATAGTGGATCTAGACACCACTCGTTGTTTCTTGGATAACTAACTCACTAAGCTTTCCCCTAGAAACACACAATAACCTGCTACAGACTTTTTGTCATCCAAGTTTGTGGCCCAATCTGTATTTGAAAATCTTGAGATATCAATATATAAAGAAGGTTTTATGTGTAGTCCATAATCCATTATTCCTTTTAGGTATCTAAGAATATGCTTTATACAATGCTAATGATGTATTGCGGGAGCTTGTCTCCCCTCCTACAAAAATTTCGTCCTCGAAATTTAAAGGATCACACATTATTAGAAATAAAAGAATGAATTGCACCCGAGTCAAACACCACATTAAAAATGGTATTCCCTAGTGAACACTTACTCTGAACAAGGTCATTGGCTTGAGCAGCCTCCTCAGCAGTGATGGCATACAATCGGCCTGCAGCTAGTGAATTAGAAATCCCAGCCCGATCATTTCTCGGCACTATGGAATTATTACTGCGTCCACCATTTCCTCTGCCTCCTCTATTTCCGACTCCATGGCCTCGTACTTGGAAACCTCCTCGGTTTACACTAACATTAGATGCAGTCGGTTGTAAAAGAGGACAATTAGGACGAATGTGTCCCTTCTCATTACATTCGAAGTAGACAATCTCGTCACGGTTACAATCACGTGTAAAATGGTTGCCACCACACTTAAAGCACTTCTTGTTCCCAGGACGGTCTCTAAAACGTCCATCATATCCACCACTTCTTCCGGACTTTGAAAATGACCTTTCTCTACTAGAATTACCTTGCCTCTTGAAGCTAGGCTATTATGGGTTCAAAGCAGTATCAGTCTTGCTGCTTTGGCCGGAGTAGGCCTTGTCATCTTCCTCAAAAATTTGACATTTATTAACCAATACCGGAAAACTTCATATCTCCTGATGTCTGAACGTTTTCTTGATTTCAGGCCTTAGTCCACTTTCAAATTTAATACATTTGGAACCCTCGGTCCCAGGCTGCGGAAAGGGAGGATAAAACAGACACAGCTCCTCAAACTTAGCAGTATATTCTTCCACACTCAGATTACCTTGTCTGGGCTCCATGAACTCTAGTTCCTTTCGGCTTTTGATAGTGTTTGGGAAGTATTTTTCAAGGAAACATCCCTTGAAATTCTCCCAAATCAGCTCGGTTCCCATAGATGTCAATCGGTCTTTAGTTATTTTCCACCAATTTTTAGCTTCGTTCCGAAGCATGAACGCAGCGTATTCGACCTTCTATGCCTCAGTGCACTGCAGACTGCCAAAGATCCGTTCTAAGTTTTGGATCCATGCATAGGCTTGGTCGGGCTGAAATCCTCCATGGAATTCAGTCGATTTTCACTTAAGGAAATAATCAATACTATGATTGTCACTCGGTTGAGGTTGGTTCTGCCTTTTTAAAATATCAGCTAAACGCTGAAAGGCAGCAGCCATTGCATCCATACCTGGACGATCAACCACTCTTATCCTGAATATAATCACCATACTTTAGTACCTTTCATGGATAAGAAGGAAATTTATTTATAGTTGATTTCCTCAACTATAATACGTAACAACAGTGATATGATTTCACTCAATTCATAGCATTTAGTAGATTAACCTTGGCCTTGGACTTTTCAAGTCTACTCTGATACCAAAATATAACGTCCCAATTTTAAAAATAAGATTTCTAAAATCCAAATAAATTTTTCATAAATAATTTAAATTTCCAAAACAGAATTTAGATTAAATAATAACAATATCAGTTTTACTTAAACTAACTGGCTCATTTAAGTATACAAATAATTATAAATACTCGGTATGCATAGGAGCCGGCCAAGGCTTTTACAAAATAACTATGTACACTATGTACCATACATATATATACATAATGCTCCCTGCAGGCTGAGTGACTTCATATATTATCGTTGTGTCCTATATCCACTGTAAAAATAACAACAGTAGGGGTGAGCATATACATGTCAAATGACAGTTACTGAATCGGATCAAGTGTCCAATTCATAACTACGCATAAATCATAATCATATCATACAATCTCATCATATATCATTCATTCTCATATCATCAAATGATCATATTATCATGTTATCATATATCAATGCATATGCATGCGGATCCGACTCTAACGACGGGATTTTCACAACATAATATCTCAGCTCCCAACTGATTCGGCCGTTTTACAGGTACCAAACCGCTGTGCCCATAATGTAACACTAGTCACTCTCAGTGATAGCGGTAACATAACTCGGTGTTATGGGCCGGCCTTGAGTCCAACTCAAAGGCGTCTGTAGAATCCGAAGAAACCACCACAGGGTTTGTGCCTTATCATCAGGCCGCCCTCCCATCTGGGTCGGCATCACAGGCCCCCTGTAGTCCTGTGTGCGTGTGAATACACATGCTATGCCAAATAATAATCAATCATCAACAAACCACCTGATTTCAATCATCAGGACTACCACTCGGTATAATAACAAGCATAACATGCAGTTATATATATCATGGTAACTTCATGAATATAATTCAAATCATCATCATCAATCACATACCAACATCATCTCATGTCATCAATCGATCAAATCATCAGTCACATATATTCTATAGCATCTCATGCATAGAATTTATCATAACACATACATCTCATATGAACTCAATGTTATTAATATGAATTAAAGATATAAAATATCATTCAATCGTGGTTTCAATAATAATTCATACACATATTATATATATATCAATAACAATAATACCCCAAATCCATTCATAAACCATTCATTTGAAATGTAACGCTCCCCCTACCTGGAAATAAAGACTTCCAGCAGCTTTTCAAACGATATCCTAGTCACTACTCACGAATTCCGACTGGAATTGCAGTTCTGAACTAGTCCAACGTTTCTTCGTGAAAGAGAAAAAGTGAAGTTTGATTTCCTTCTTTGTTTGATAATTTCCAATAAAGATTGGAAAGAAAAGGATAGAAGTGATATTTTACGCTCTAAATTCCAAGCTAATCCAACAATAGAATTTGATATATATATATATATCGTTCATGTAAAAGAGACGTGAATGAATTGAAGAAGTCTGATACGTGTATTAAATGATAAGGAAGAAACAAGATATTTTAAAGAAAAGAGGATAAGACAAAATAGAGAGGGTCCCACACTTAGAAAAATATCAGAAAAGAGAATCTGCTAGAATTTAGAAGAACAGAGTGACGTGGAAAGTCTCAATAATTACAATAATTATTAATTCTGACTCGGTTTCGGTATTCTGGGCACATCTTTCTGAGAAGATTCATCAGAGCCTCTTTTCGCTCAGAATTACTTTACTCGGAGGAAATTCGCTCGGAAAGGTTTCTACATGAAACACTCATATTTTTCCTTTCTCGAAAATGATCTACTCAGAAATCTCTCACCCGGAAATACCTCATTCAGACATATCTCACTCGGATATATCTCTACCCGAGTCAAAGTCTTCACTTGCATCACTCGGAAGTCTTACATCCAAAAGATCATTCGGAGTTCGAAGTTTAGTCCTCTCTCAGTAATCTTTCCACTCGAAAGGATCACTCGGGGTCGAGGACAATCTCGAATACAAACCCGAGCACAAGCTCTCAGAAACTTTAAAACACCCGAGCACGAATTAAATGAATTCACCATTCAGATATTTACTTCCTTTGGGAACTACTCACAGAAACATACTCACTCGAAGTTAAAGTCTTTCTCTATCCAAAAGTACTCTTCCTGGAAAAGACTCACTTGGTATGTCTCAACCGGTGCCTTACCATACAGAAGTCGGGAATATCTCACTTGACACTATTCCATTTGGAAACGTCTCACTCGGTAACATCCCATTCGGAAAGTTACATTGAACTGGGAAATTCCCCACTCGGAATTCACAACTTAGAATTATCTTAGCCCGAGAAGTACTCATTTTGAAATCAAAGCTTTACTTCATTCAGAAGTACTTCTCTCGAAAACGATCCATTTGGAAATGTTTCACTCGAATTTGTCACTCAAAAGTGTCTCATTCGGACAAAGCTTTTCTTCACTCGGAAGTGATTCTCTCGGTGATGTTTCACTCGGAAACATCTTAACTTCACTCTAGTTCTTTCACCCAGAAAGATTTTACTCAGAATTATATCCCTTTCTTCACTCAGAATTATCTCAATTTTCCTACACGCGGAAGTATCTTAACTTCCTATACTCGGAAGTATCTTAACTTCCCACACTTAGAGTCATATCCATTTTTCACTCGGAAGGTCTTGTCTCAGACATAACTCACTCAGAATTTCACTCGAAAATTATCCACTGATCCTTAATGAATTATTTTCTAAAATTCTAAATTTTAGGATGTTACAGCTTGCATGTACTAACTCAAACAATTTACAGAATAAGAAATATCTAGTCTAGTTTTTTTCAAATATTTCAAGGCACCAATTACCCTTCTATACTCAGTTGGGTTGTTTATTAAGTCTCCTTTTGCTAATATGACTTTCCTAGTTACCATGGGTATTGGACAAGGAGAGGCATTCTCCATGTTAAACTTCTTTAAAAGATCCAAGACATACTTAGTTGTGCTTGGTAGCCCTAGAATCTACCACTCATTTGCTCATATTAACCACAATTAAGGCTTGAGAAACAACTATAACTATTACATCATTATCATCATCTACTTCATCCAGATGAGCTATTGGCTTATGAGGAATGTTGTTTCTCTTCTTATATCAACATGCAAGAGCATAATGACCTGACTTACAGCAAACAAAGCAAAAGATCTTCTTTTTTAAGGTAGTGAGTTAAGTGGTCTAGCAGGATAATGATTAAAAGACTTTTTGTTTTCATATCTCTTTTTCAAAGAATTGTTAGCTTTGTTCTTGGCTTACACCATATTTTCTCTAGTAGTCAAATTACATATTTATTATTTCTTTTTTAAATACAAATTAAAACCACTTAAAATTCAAACCCAAATAATGACTTTCATGGGTAGGCTCTTCAAAATTATTTTTTTTAAAATTTAAGTGGTAACGTCTCATATAATCATGCACGCAAGGGGCAAATCATTAAATTTACACATGAAACCAATATTTGGGCCCAAGCTCATTTGCATGTGAGCCCACTTCTTTTCTAGCTTGTTTACCACCATAAATCTCATGTGTATATATAAAGCCTATTTGCGAGTAGAAAACAAAGCAATATGGGACATAAAAATTTCAAAATATAAAGCAAGATTTCCAAAAGAAGGTTATGAGAAGAGCTCCGAGTTTAATCTTATAAACTTCTTAGGGAAGAAGAAGAACATAAACGGTTACTAAACATCAAACAAGTAAACTGACATTTACATTCTGACCCATACACGACTTTGCACTTTAGTGTCTAAATGTAAAAAATGCAATTACATGCCTAATGCCAAAAAATGTCTTTTAGTTAGTGTTGAGATTTTGACAAGTATACCAAATTTGTTGTAGTTTCAATAAGTAAGTATCCTATCTTCAAAGGCCTGTTGGTTATCAGCAAAATAACAATGTATTCACAAATATGCAGATTTGTTTACTACTAGTAGAGGATAATGTAATGGTGATAAAAGTATAACAATAGTAATAAATATAAATAAAAGTGTTATATAATTAGGTTTCAATTTCCTTTTAAGCATATGCTATTATATTTCATATATCTACATGTAAATATAAAATTAATGTGGCATTAATGTCACTAAACTTGATCCCTTGATGAATAAATTCTAAGGTACTTTCCTCATATATTGATCCTCAACTATTTAATGAAAGCCCTTGCATTACTCTAACTTGGCTTTAAGTAACCAATGCCTTATGTATTTCCTATTCAAAAAGTATTTCTCAATGACAAACCAAAATGTAGGGCCCGTTTGGATATCAAGTTAATATATCCTGTAACACCCTAATTTTAAAATAAAGGATTAATTAAGGAAATAAATATTAAGTAGTTGTATGTGGGTTATTTAATGTCCCAAAATATTGGAAATAATTAAATTAAGATTTTTGGGGATTACTCATAATTTATTGGAGCCGAATAAACTAAAATTAAGCCCGATTAGAATATGGGTATCGGACCAAGTATCTCCAATTGGGATGATATTGGTCAGGGCTGTTAAGAATATTATTGGGAGTCTGAATATATATTTGGAATAATTTTTAGATAAAGTATTGAACCCGAATAGAGATCCTGTTTGTCATAAAACGGTGAAATTTTAATGAGAAGCCAAACATTGAAACACAAACTCTCTTTTCCTCTCTTCATTTCACGTTGGCTCTCTATCTCCTTTGGCAAACACATTTCATTTCTTCTTCTTCTTCTTTATCTCTTCTTCTCCTCCTTCCAAAAACCTAAGCAAATTGGTGGTGCCTCATCTCCCTTCCATTTTTGTTTTCCCTATTGGCATTGGAGGAGCTTGAAGCTTGGATTCTCTTCCTCTCTTCTCCATTTTCATTGCTCTCTTCCCCTCTTTGGAACCCATTTTTGTTTTAGGTAAGGTAAACTCTCCTCACCATTTTTGTTGGGTTTAATGCCTTGGTGATGAGTTATTATAGCTTGGGGGAGTAATGTAGGTGAATGTGGTATTTATTGGAAGCCTTAAATATGGAAACCCTAAAGTGGGTTGTCATAAATACAAGCTTTAAAAGAAATAAATGAGGTAGATGAATGTATGGTTAGAAGGTTATGAATATTAATGGGTATTTATGAGTGTAGTTGAGTTTAGTGAAAACCCTAACTTTTAAGATTTTAGGGGAAATGATAAATGTGTGATGGATAATGTGTTTGAGAGAAAATACATGATATTGAGGATATGGGTATTGAATGATGGGGCATTCTTATGGATGTTAGGCTATGGTTGTTTTGTAGCCTTTGAATATAATGAATAAGGCTTGACAGGGAAAAATTCTTGAAGCCTAATGAATGAAGGAAAAGATGTCTATAACATGTTTTATACATGTTATGAAATTGTAGATATGATTATGGTTAATTAGAGTTAAATTTGTGTCTTGGATAGTTGATTGATTGGGATTTTACATGTATGTTAATGTAGGATCCTTTCCGAATGACGAGGCGGGAACGTCGTATCAATCAGAATTCTTCTCTTGAGGTAAGAGATGAGTCTTTATGTTCTAAATGCATGAATTGGATAGTATTTGATTGTCATATATGACAATATACATGTGCCTTGCTTGTAGTGTTATGAAGAATTGTAATGTATGTATGATGTTGATGATGTGTTTTTGGCAACATGCATTGATACATTTAGAATAATGGTGGTGTGCTATATGGTGGTATGGATTATTTGACAATGTGGTGTCTTAATATAATGTTATACGTATGTCCACCATAAAGGTGAAATGATTATAAGTGATGTTTGATTGAAAATGGGTGTGAATAAATAACATACTTTAAATGATAGTGAAAGATTAATGTCATCGTATTTGATGATGGAATTGAATTATGTTAATAAGAATTATTGAGAATGCCACACGAAAACTTAAACCAATGGCAATAACCAATGATAATAAATCCACTAAAAGCCTTGTGGTGGTGTTGGTGATGATGATAATGGTGATTGATGAGTGGCATGAATAGGATGCATAGAGTAAGAAATGCATACTATTGGTATTTGCATCTATGGCATACTACATAGCCGCCGATGTTGGAATGTTAGGGGAGTTCCCCCCGGCCGTTCTAGTGGGAGGGTGGCTCGGTGCACGAGCAAAATTTTATTTTCCTCTGCGACTCGGTGTGTAAGTCATGAAGCCGCCCATGTATTGCTACGGGGAGCTACATGTGGCCAACCTTTGTAGGGGGTGGCTCTTGATGAGCAGGTGACCCTGGTGGTCCTTTGGATCATAACCACCATGGGATGAGTCATGGCCGGCCCGCAACACCATATGTTGAATATGTATTACCACGGTCATGGTGAAAATGACCAGGTGTTGCAAAATGGGCCATGCGGTTTGGTACCAGTAAGAGATTGGTGAAATACATGTAATTTGATGATAAGTGTACACATTTTACTATTGTAGTAGGGGCATGGTTAGATGATCATACTTGAATCCCACAATCAGTGTTTATATTCCCACTGTCAGATCTGCAATTGTTGAAATAATCCATTGTGCATATGCATTAGCTTAAGAGCATTTGCATATAGCAAGGAAGTATGCCAAAGGTGATGAGATGTGATGATGGTTGTGTTGTGGGTGAGGAAATGAATTAAGACAACATAAAAGATGTGAATACCGAATAATAATTTGAGTAAACTGATGAGACGTGTAATAGTCCAATTTGTTGAAAGACTAGATCATGTGTATGATTTTGTACTTGCTTGATTTACAAAGATGTTATGTGATAATAGTTGATGATGAAACATGCGTGAATGTAAAGTATACATGTTGTGATACATATGCACATGATCATATGGCATTCATATTCATTCTTTTGGAATATATGACTCACTCTCCCATGTTGTCTACTTTTTAGACTTGTGATGCAGGGCACTCATGGGTGGAGTGAATCTTTTGAAGTACATTTTGATGAAGGAGGTAAATAGGTGTAAAAGAAACGCCTTGGCTGGCAAATCTAGACTTTTGTATAGCATATAGTGTACATGTATGCTTATTTTGCCATCTAGATTGTAGTTTGATGATTTTGAGGGTCATGTACGAAAATTGGACCTTGGTGTGTATGGCCGATTTTTATTGATGACCTATATGTTGTATGATAATGAATTATGATGCTTGTTGATGATAAATTCTATGATGAATGATGATTTTGGAGGTCATGTAGGAAAATGAGACCCTTGTATTTATGGCTTATTTTCATTAGTGACCTTGACAATGTATGGATGATAAACATGAAGTGAATTATTACTAGTTTTGATGAATGAATGAAGGATTATATGAGAATCCTGGTTTTATAAAGTACATAAAGTGATAGGTTTAATTATGATATGATTCATAAGTTGAAATAGAAATCATTGAGTATGATTATTTGAAATGAGTTTTAAAATGCCTAATATAAGGTATGTGATGTGTTGTACTTGATTAATTTGGCTTGAAATAGTTTTCATATGATAGGTTGTGAAATTTACATGTTTTCTGCGCATGTGCTGATAATCTTGCTCAAGCGAGATAGATTCTCGCTCAAGCGAGAATCCCCTGTATTAGAGGGGTGGCCTCTGGCCCAATCTCGCTTGGGTGAGTGTAATTCTCGCTCAAGCGAGTCATGCGTGCATCAGTGGGAAGCTTACTGGAAGCAAATTGCTTAGGCGGACTTCGCCTCGCTTGAGCAAAATTATGGCAGAATGTTTTTGGTTGAGGTTCACTCAAGCGAACTGGTGTCTTGCCCAGGTGAGACGCTTATGAATTAGGTGAGAGCTACTGGGTGGAATTCGCTCAGGCGGGCCTGGCCTCGCTCGAGCGAAATGTGGGCAGTGAGGTTCTGTCCCATTTTCGGTCAAGCGAGCGAGCGTGGTATCGGTTTTGGAGTATTTTCGCTCGCGCTCGCTGGCCTCGCCCAAACGACCCATGTGGGTCTCGCTCAAGCGAGACAAGGACTCGCTCAAGCAAGTTGCCCTGTTCCCAGTTTATTCATTTTTGCTTCTTGACTCAATTTTCTTGCTTGTTTTTAGAACTCATACATTATAAAAATAATGCTTTTACTATGAAATTGTATTATTAAGGTTTAACCAATTGAAGAGGCATCTTCCATCCCCTTCCTCACACATATTTCAATAACTATTAAATTTTATCCAAACTTCCGCTTTTCCCTTGTGACGATCTCGAGTCCGATTATCTAAGGAGCGCTCTAATACCTTCTCATATCTTCATATATAAGATAGGTTTTTAAATGATCCAGGGTAATTACTTGGTATTATGTATATATATTGAGTTTCTTCTACCTATAATTACTTTTAAATCGTAAAAAATTTACACCCATTTTCAGGGCGTCGCACATCTTACGGTCAAATAGAGTTTTGACTGTCTCGAACGACATGAAGGATCAATATCAACCCTTAAATTTTTCCATTTCACCAACTCTGTTTTCCCAACTAGAAACTAAACGGACACATAATGTCTTGTAATGTTCTCTTATTCAAAACAAGTATATAGTGTACAAAAGAGCCACTAACATTGATACAAATACTAAAAACATACAAAATGTTCAATACATTGCTAGAGAAGGGATGTGCTACACCCAAACCCAACAAAAATAAGGTTTAATCATATATTTTCATGATGACTACAAAAATCAAAGGAAAATACAAAAGATAAATGGAAAATAAGAGAAAAAGAAAGGAAACCGGAAGAGATCACTTGTCTTCAAGCCTCCCTATGATGTTGAAGAGCCTCCACATAGTGCTCCTAACCCCCAATAGTCCAAAGATTACCTTAAAACTAACATAAAATCCTTATATGGCCAAAAAATAAAGAAAAAAGGTGATGACTACAACCCGGGTGCTCAAGAGTCAACCCAAAATTCTAAGTCAGGCACTTGAGCTCCATCACTCAGGTAAAATTCATTTTTTTGTCTAAAACTTAATCTCTTGCTATTCTATACATACTTAAGTCTTTCAACCTCCAAAGCAAGATCCGACCATTCAAAATGAAGATCACAATATCTTGAACATGATATCAAAACTACAATAGCAAATTTAAAATGTTGGTATGAAGTTGAGCGGAAATGAAGCTTCTTCTTTTCTTCTTTTTTCTCTCCTAAGGCTTCTAAAACCTATCAAAACACATTAAAAAAATAAATTATGCATTTGAAATAGTGGTGATTATTTAGCTAAACATAATATGGATAATTTCCTTATTAAATGGATAATTAAATACTAATTTAAAGATAAAGTTTACATAGAAAATAACCTTAAATTGGCATCTACGGTTAGCTCGCAGCAATGAAATCCTCCTCAAATGGAGTTAGTATTTGTGTACATGTCACGTTAAGGAACAGAAAAAATCTACACGTGGAATAAAATGACATCGTTTTATAGCCTTTTACTTAACTGTCCAAAAATATCCTTATCGAGGATTATAAACTGCCACTAAAGTGGTATAATTATAATGTTAATTCCAGTCTCTCAAATTTCACCATAAAGACCAATAATGACAACAAATAATAATAATATCAAAATTATTATGAATATTTTTTTTAATGTGGATCTTGAAACATCCTAAATTAAAATGAAAACAACCCGGGACAAGAAAATTTTTTCCAATATTAAATAAACCAAATAGACCATAAAGTAACAGGGTAACAAAAGAAATAAGGGAAGGAAGGCAAGAGAAGATAGAACCGACTTGAGAGGGCATACAGCGGAAGAAGGAAACACTCAGCGAAGCCCAAAACCAGTATCCACTCGCTTATGCGAGGTCCTACACGCTTGAGCGAAGCAGCTCCAGTCGCTCGGGCGAGGCACGAATCGCTTAAGCGATGCCAACATAAGATCTTCCCAAGTCCACGCTCGCTGGAGCGAGTACCTTGATCGCTGGGGCAAGAAGCCACACTCGGCTAACCAAACGCTCGGAATCCAGAGTTATCCTTCAACTCATTCACTCGGAAAATGATAGCTAACTCACTCGACACGACACAACTTATTCGCTCGGGGAGTCATTAAGTAAATCCTCACTCGGACTTATTCTAATTCTAACCACTCGGAATACCATTTGGCTAATTCGCTCGGATTATTTATAACATCCACTCAGAATTCATTAAAGGGTTTCTCTCAGAATCCTTTTAAGTATCCCCCACTCGGAAAAGCCCAAACACAAGTCACCAATATACAACGCAGGTATATACATAATCATACACTCGGAATACCCATTATCTTAACATTATATATATATATATATATGTATATTTACTAATACTTACAATTCCATACAGTAACCCATATCTATATTTCTCCTAACCAATCTTTATAGATAAATATGTTTAATCATTATTTTACATAAGAGCCGGCCAAGGCTACACTGACTAACATAGTGAATACAATATAAGCACTCAACAGTCGGAGTACACCACATTCGGACTTGAGGCCCTGTCAGCACTTCCGAGTCTGACCTGCACATACTGAAAAATGGTGTAGGGGTGAGCTTTTACATATAAAATGACAGCTATCGACTCGGGTTTTACCTCAACCCTCACTTATATAATTTACCGGGTTCAATCCATAATGATCTATATATGTATTGCCAATTAATATAAGAGTCAAACCACGTCATCCAATCAGAATTCGCGCAATAACATCAATACATGCATATTTAATCATAGCATCACACTGCACTCAGCAACAACATCAATACATGCATATTCATTCAATCGGGGTTCGTTCATACGACGTCGTCTAGTCCGAGTTCACTCAATTGTTCAATCCATGCGAATCCTAATAATCTTAATAACAATGCTCATACACTTATGCATGCGGATCCGACTTAAATAGTGATTTCAGTACAGTTTCCTTCCCGGCCCCTCATCTACTAGCCCTTTCCGTGTGGCACCGGTCACCCCGTGACGTCTCGAGACCCAGCTCCAGCTCCATCGGCTACCACGGGTCCTCATGGATCTAGCCAGGAATCTGACTGGAAACCCTCTTATATGACTCCAGATGCCTTCCTGACCCCCCGTCCACTAGCCCTTTCCGTGTGGCACCGGTCAACCCATGACGTCTTGAGACCCCGCTCTAGCTCCATCGGCTACCACGGGTCCTCATGGAACTGGTCAGGAATCTAGGAGTCCTCTCATGTATACAATCTCATGCAATTCCACAACAAGCATCCAAGTTTACGAGACGCGTCTCACACAGCCATCAATGGGTCATAACCGATCCCCCACACAACATTTAGATTCATTCGGAATCCCATATTTCCATTACAGCATCACATGCATCTATCGTAATAACTCACAACAAGCAAGTCTAGGTAACCACATTACAGCACATCCACTCGACATTTTTAACAGAGTCGGCATGCATTTCAACACAATATTCAAAATGGAAATCACGTATCAATTCACATCTCATGCATTCGGGGATAATGGTAACGCACACATGTATTCACTCAGCATTCACATGATTCAATAGCATGCATCACAGACATATCAATAAGCACTCAAGGACGAAGTTACACAACACTCAACAATTCACAGATACCACCAATCCGGGAGTTGAATGCACAATCACTCGATCACAATACACCGATCTACACATTACACACACATATCACATTAAAGCAAGCACCCGGGGCCCGTTCATAAACCATACACTTGACATGCAAAGCACCCCCTACCTGGGATGAAGATTCCAAAGGCTCCAAGGGCTTGCAGCTCCAATCGGTTGCTCCGTTCAGCCCATTCACTCATTCTCGATAGAACGACCCTGCATCAGTCACATACCATTACACTTGGCTTTGGAGGAACTCCGAGCCACTCCCACTCTTAAACAGTTCTGCATGCAAGATTAACGGGGAGGCCCCAAGCCTCCAGGGCACCACATTGACCTTCCACTCGGTCCAGTGGGGATTTCCAAGCTTCCGAGACGCCCAGTTCTCTGCTCGCTCTCTTGAGCAGCTCCAATCACAATGCTGGTGAACGCTCCAACCTCCTTGAAGCTCTTCGTAATGTAGATCTTCACTGAGACTCGGCAGCCTCGAGCAAGGAAAGGGAGAAAGAGGAAAGTCGACGAAGAAACTGTGGGGAAGAAGACTGGTTGCACACCCTCGCCCTCTCTGGTTCGTTGAGTCAAGAAGGAGGACTCCGATCCTCGACCACCACTGTCGCGAGCTTACAGAAACAGAGAGCAGAGAAGAAATGAGGAGAAGAGAAGAAGAATGAAGAGCGGAGAAGAAGAAGAGAAGAGAGGACAGAAAGGAGAGAAGTCTGAAGGGAAACCTGAATGATAGGGTGGCCCAGTAGCCCATATACGCATGCACGGAGAGAAGGGAAAGTAGGGTGGGAAAGCGTGAAGCAGTACACCAATCACAATCAGCCAACAATTATTAATTAATCACTCTTAACCAGTCATTATTTCTTGTTGAGTTAATTAAGTTAATTATAATTAATAAATAATTTTCCCACCTTGCAATTATTATTTCAATGATTTATTTTCATTCGGCAATTAATTATTAAATCGGGATGTTACAGTTCTCCCCCTCTCAAAAGAATTTCGTCCTCGAAATTCAATCGGTAACTTACCTTAAATAAATAACTCAGAAAATTGCTGACTCAATTACCCACACGACTGTGCTTCCACAAGCATTCACCGACCGGTTCACAATTTCACTCGGCAAGGCTTCAATTCTCAAGCGGTTTACCAACCGCCCACAATTTCAGTCGGCAAAACACAAAAGTCAGGTCCTGCCTGATTACAACCTCTTTATAAAATTCAATATATTTGGGGATTCGGTTTCTGAAACGTACAATTTCCCTCATTTAACTCAGCCAATTCATCATAAGCAGTGGTACTTCCTAATTTCTTGGCCGCTCGGCCCTACACACTCAACACCAATTGGTGTATTTACACCCTCGGGTTCCCCGACTCAAATGAGTCACTCGGTATCACCATACACTCATACAGGGTACCGACTCAAAATTGTATCACATGGGACACATTATGGAGGTTAATCAACCAGTCGGAAATAATCTAATTGGCAAACAACGTTACCGACTCCCAAAAATACTCACTCCCGACCGATTCCTCTCGGATTGAACCCTCGAGTTTCCAAAATCTGACCACAAAATTTCCTCCTTATACCAAAATGAACACTCAAAAGAGTTTCCTTGTGGTTCATTCAGCACAATTGGCCTGGGTTTACCCCACACGGGCACCACGCTCGATTTGGAAATCTTAGGTTTCTACCCATGCCTTTGGCTAATTTCACGCCTACGCTCTGAGAACGTTACTCGGACCTCTCATTCAAATATCCCTCAGGGTTTTGAAGGCAATCCTTATCTGGAACCTCTCCACTCGCAAAGATTCACTCGGATTTCAAGTTTATAATGAAATCAAACCTGAGTTCAAGCTTAGCAGTCCCAACCACTGACCTGAGTACGACTTCAATCAAATCCTTCTCTCGGATATCCATTCCCCTCGGAGACCATTCACTTGGAAACTTACTCACTCGAAGTCTTATTTTCCCGACCGGGGGACTCTTCTCCTGGAAGGTCACTTGGTTGGACATCACACGGTTATTAAGAATTCTACACTCGTTATCTTTCTACCCAGAGTTGTTTCACACAGTACCATCCTACTCGGAAGTGATACACTCCGAGTCACATCACTCGAATCTTACCCTTTCAGGAATGTTATGCTCAGACACTATTCCCTTAACTTAGTAATGATCCCTTCCATGAGGTTCTACTCGAAACACCATAATTTCCACTCGGCAGTTCTTCCTCACAAGGACGTCGCTTGGAATTGTCTCTACTTTTACACACTCGGAATATACTAACCCTTCCCGAGCAACCCCTCTCTTCACAATTTAGCTTGGCTCAAGATCCTGGTCCTCTTATTAAACCTACAGTACCACTCGGCTAACTTATAAAACTCAAATTTCAGTGGCAAATTTGATCACCCTTTTATTTCAATAACTAATTATCCCTTTAGTAGCTATTCCATACCCAACAACCTCTAATCCTCTCGGAGGCAACATGACAAGGTTAAGCAGTCCTCATTTTGATACATAGCCACTTATGATCTACTTAATACAACTCCTCTCTTCACTTGGGGCAGCCTGAAAGACTCACCATCACCATAAGCAGCTACAACTTCACCTGCCCGACTCATGAATTGTTGCATCCATCTTATAGGATGACGTCTCATTCCTATAGGGTTACAACAATTACACAGTCATTGCAACATGTACGCTGCCACAATGCCTACGGCATGAAGAATCATCTCAGGACAGCATGACTCACACTGACCTGACTCACTCAACTAATACTAATTCACACGGTAATTAATGGCAGTTCACATACACATTAGAAGCAGTACATCTACATTAACATTATGCATCACATAGGGTGCATCACGCAACAACAAGCATGAAAATTATTTATCACTTCTGTAAAACTGGATGACAGCAATACAATAATCAGCTTCTAGCCAACACCGAGTGAATATTTCCTCTAAATCTTATTCATCACAAAATCATGGCTCGGATTAAATTCTCAATTCTCAGCTATATAGTGACATCACTCATTCGGCTTCATGCAATTTAGTCAGGATTAAGTAATTCACATTCACACATGTTGTCATAACACACTACGGACTCGGCAATGACACTAATGTACATACAGGCACTCAATCGGATTTCATACCAATTATTCATGGCTATATCATTGTTCACTACAGCATGCACCATAACCATAACCACACATTGCACTCAACACTAGCATTAATATATATATGTGTTCATCCGATCGGACTTACTCAAATCAATTCCAAACTACATTAAGGATTTCATTCACAACATCATATCCAATCGGGAGTTGCACAATAATGTACATTCTCAATTATAACACCACATTACACTCGGTAACAGTATCGGTACATACATATTCATTCAGTCGGAATTCACTTGTACGTCATCATCTAGTCGGGGTTCATTCAAATCATTCAAATCCATGCAAACCATGTTAGTCTCCCTAACAACGTTCCACACACACTGACTAACTCACTCAGCTAATACTTACTCACAAGAATTAATGGCAATTCACATGCATATATAAGCACATATTCACATCAACATTATCATGATGCACCACGTAGGGAACGTCACACAGCAACAATCATGAAATATAATTTACCACTACTGTGAAACGGTATAATGGTTACAGGCTTCCGACTCACACAAAAATCTTACACCTCCTCATTACTCATAAGTTAGCGTAACTCTCCTGATGACAATCGTCAAGTAGCAGTTACTATCACCCCAAAACGGTATAATAACAGTCGGTTTCCGACCATTACCGCGTAATTACCTCTTCCTTAGATCTTATCCACCTTAAACCATACAGTATCATATATATATACGTATATACGTGTACCAACATTCAATACGTACACGCTACCATTCAACCAGAACACCTTCAAGCATCATTCAATCAGAATCTATCCAGCCAGCTCTCGGCCATATTAGTTACATTATTTATAATCCCATATAATCACAGCCATAGGCTCACTTTGCACTTAGCGACAGCATCAACACACATATATATTCAATCATCCAATCGGAATCTCAAGTTCACACTCGGCCATACAATTCATATCATTCACCACAACATGCATTACAGCCACAACATCATATCGTACCCGGCCATAACATTAATATACATACATTCATTCAATCGGATTCTATTCAATCATGTTATCCTAAATAACATTCCACATATTCATGTAATTCATATTGAGCTCAACAACCATTATAGTGTGCACACATTCTTTTCGCCCGGATTTAAAAGGGATTCCTCACTCGGAATTATTTAGTCACTCTTCACTCGGGAAACCTCAATAGTTATCACTCTAGGGGTATCCGAATCGATTCCCACTCGGTATCACCCGTCCTCTTCGCTCATTCTCACTCGGCAACTATAATCTTTCCTACTTTGGTTTTCCCACTAAGTCAAGACTCACTCGGATTTTCTAGCTACTTAATGATTTATTATAATGGATCCACTCAGAGTCCTAGGTGTCATCTTCTGGTCGGTAAACCCTCGCTCGGCATCATACTGTGTCATTCACTCGGGATTACCTAGGCTTCCTTTCACTCGGAGGGAGTCACTAACTCTCTTCCCACGTCAACACTCGTCACAATTTTGACTTATAGTTAAACTAACCTCTCACACATACGCATACATATATTACTCGGATCTTCATGCACAGTATAGGAGTTCACACAACATAGAGGGTGTAATTAATTACAGGCACCAAATTATGTCTTCTACTCCAAAGGGTTCAGGTTCAAGTAAAAGAAACTAAGGCTAACACATCTCTTATACCGCAAATCATATACTATTCATTCATCACACGTTCAAATTCCTCGACAAGGCACAGGCATACAACCACACCATTCATAGTCAAACATATACCAAATCATCAAACACATACAATACCAATTAAATCAGGGCATACAGTCAATCGGACCAGGAGGGAAATGACTTCCTATCCACAAATCAATATCACAATAATGATGACCACTCGGTCACAATGCATACAACCGCTTACACTCAGTAAGCATACCTTGGCCTTGGACCTTTCGGTCTGCTCTGATACCAAAATGAAACATCCTAAATTAAAATGAAAAGAACCCGGGACAAGAAAATTTTTTCTAAAATTAAATAAACCAAATAGACCATAAAGCAACATGGTAACAAAAGAAATAAGGGAAGGAAAACAAGAGAAGATAGAACCGACTTGAGAGGGCATACAGCGGAAGAAGGAAACACTCAGCGAAGCCCAAAACCAGTATCCACTCGCTTAAGCGAGGTCCCACACGCTTGAGCGAAGCAGCTCCAATCGCTCGGGCGAGGCATGAATCGCTTAAGCGATGCCAACACAAGATCTTCCCAAGTCCACGCTCGCTGGAGCGAGTACCTTGATCGCTGGGGAGAGAAGCCACACTCGGCTAACCAGACGCTCGGAATCCAGAGTTATCCTTCAACTCATTCACTCGGAAAATGATAGCTAACTCACTCGACACGCCACAACTTATTCGCTCGGGGAGTCATTAAGTAAATCCTCACTCGGACTTATTCTAATTCTAACCACTCGGAATACCGTTTGGCTAATTCGCTCGGATTATTTATAACGTCCACTCAGAATTCATTAAAGGGTTTCTCTTAGAATCCTTTTAAGTATCCCCCACTCGGAAAAGCCCAAACACAAGTCACCAATATTCAACGCAGGTATATACATAATCATACACTCGGAATACCCATTATCTTAACATTATATATATGTATATTTACCAATACTTACAATTCCATACAGTAACCCATATCTATATTTCTCCCAACCAATCTTTATAGATAAATATGTTTAATCATTATTTTACATAAGAGCCGCCCAAGGCTACACTGACTAACATAGTGAATACAATATAAGCACTCAACAGTCGGAGTACACCATATTCGGACTTGAGGCCCTTCCAGCACTTCCGAGTCTGACCCGCACATACTGAAAAATGGTGTAGGGGTAAGCTTGTACATATAAAATGACAGCTATCGACTCGGGTTTTACCTCAACCCTCACTTATATAATTTACCGGGTTCAATCCATAATGATCTATATATGTATTGCCAATTAATATAAGAGTCAGACCACGTCATCCAATCAGAATTCGCGCAATAACATCAATACATGCATATTTAATCATAGCATCACACTGCACTCAGCAACAATATCAATACATGCATATTCATTCAATCGGGGTTCGTTCATACGACATCGTCTAGTCGGAGTTCACTCAATCGTTCAATCCATGCAAATCCTAATAATCTTAATAACAATGCTCATACGCTTATGCATGCGGATCCGACTTAAATAGTGATTTTAGTGCAGTTTCCTTCCCGGCCCCTCGTCCACTAGCCCTTTCCGTGTGGCACCGGTCACCCCGTGAAGTCTCGAGACCCAGCTCTAGCTCTATCGGCTGCCACGGGTCCTCATGGATCTAGCCAGGAATCTGACTGGAAACCCTCTTATACGACTCCAGATGCCTTCCTGACCCCCCGTCCACTAGCCCTTTCCGTGTGGCACCGGTCAACCCGTGACGTCTCGAGACCCCGCTCTAGCTCCATCGGCTATCACGGGTCCTTATGGAACTGGTCAGGAATCTGGGAGTCCTCTCATGTATACAATCTCATGTAATTCCACAACAAGCATCCAAGTTTACTAGACGCGTCTCACACAACCATCAATGGGTCATAACCGATCCCCCACACAACATTCAGATTCATTCGGTATCACACATTTCCATTACAGCATCACATGCATCTATCGTAATAACTCACAACAAGCAAGTCTAGGTAACCACATTACAGCATATCCACTTGATATTTTTAACAGAGTTGGCATGCATTTCAACACAATATTCAAAATGGAAATCACGTATCAATTCACATCTCATGCATTCGGGGATAATGGTAACGCACACACGTATTCACTCAGCATTCACATGATTCAACATCATGCATCACAGACATATCAACAAGCACTCAAGGACGAAGTTACACAACACTCAACAATTCACAGATACCACCAATCCAGGAGTTGCATGCACAATCACTCGATCACAATACACCGATCTACACATTACACACACATATCACATTAAAGCAAGCACCCGGGACCCGTTCATAAACCATACACTTGACATGCAAAGCGCCCCCTACCTGGGATGAAGATTCCAAAGGCTCCAAGGGCTTGCAGCTCCAATCGGTTGCTCTGTTCAGCCCATTCACTCGTTCTCGATAGAACGACCCTGCATCAGTCATCCACCATTACACTTGGCTTTGGAGGAACTCCGAGCCACTCCCACTCTTAAACAGTTCTGCATGCAAGATTAACGGGGAGGCCCCAAGCCTCCAGGGCACCACATTGACCTTCCACTCGGTCCAGTGGGGATTTCCAAGCTTCCGTGACGCCCAGTTCTCTGCTCGCTCTCTTGAGCAGCTCCAATCACAATGCTGGTGAACGCTCCAACCTCCTTGAAGCTCTTCATGGTGCAGATCTTCACTGAGACTCGGCAGCCTCGAGCAAGGAGAGGGAGAAAGAGGAAAGTCGACGTAGAAACCGTGGGGAAGAAGACTGGTTGCACACCCTCGCCCTCTCTGGTTCGTCGAGTCAAGAAGGAGGACTCCAATCCTCGGCCACCACTGTCGCGAGCTTACAGAAACAGAGAGAAGAGAAGAAAGGAGGAGAAGAGAAGAAGAATGAAGAGTGGAGAAGAAGAAAAGAAGAGAGGACAGAAAGGAGAGAAGTCTGAAGGGAAACCTGAATGATAGGGTGGCCCAGTAGCCCATATACGCATGCACGGAGAGAAGGGAAAGTGGGGTGGGAAAGCGTGAAGCAGTACACCAATCACAATCAGCCAGCAATTATTAATTAATCACTCTTAACCAGTCATTATTTCTTGTTGAGTTAATTAAGTTAATTATAATAAATAAATAATTTTCCCACCTTGCAATTATTATTTCAATGATTTATTTTCATTCGGCAATTAATTATTAAATCGGGATGTTACAGATCTCCCTCACTTAAGTTCTATAAATAGAACTTATATCATTCTTCATAATACACTTTTCATTTCTATTACTCTCTTTGCTTCCTCTTCTCTCTTACTTAATTTTATTTCCTTTTCTCATTTCTGTTCCTATCTATTAAGTATTTTATAACATGTTATCAACACGAGGTTCTGACCAACTAGTATCTAGTCAAGTCTACGAAAGGTAATACATGATTATTATTATTATTATTATTATTATTATTATTATTATTATTGATAATTTTAATGTATATACCTTATGTTATTTATGTATATATTATAAAAGGTTCTTGAAGAACTTATATTTTAAACATCCCAGAAGGATGTATAAGATTATATCTATATCATAAAAAAAAGGTTCCTGAAGAACTTATATTTTAAATATCCCAGAAGGATGTATAAGATTATATCTATATCATAAAAAAAAGGTTCCTAAAGAACTTATTTATAAATATCCTTATAGGGATAAAAATAAGTTACCTAATGGGTGTTGATTTTATATTATTAAATGATTAATTTCTAGGCTCATAATTTATATAAAGAAAATAATAAATAAGATATGTATTAATAGGAAAAAAACCCAAGTTTATACCATGATAAGTTATCACTCTACCACTAGGCCACTAGTACTAGAATGATATTTTATGAAAACTTTTAAATTTTCACTACCGGATCATTTATGTGAAATTTTATTTAAATTGATTTATACGTTACTTTATCTATTATTTTAACCAATATTACTCTTATAATTAAATAAAATAATATATATATAAATATTTATAATCATTATTGACTTGTTATGATGATGTATTATCATCGGATGATGAAATTCTTAGTAAGCGCATTAATTGTTAAAAAGTAGTATATTTGATCGTACCCATGGGGATTGTGTTAAGTACCACAATCTTGAGAAGTCTCTAGCTGAACCTCACAACAAAGCCAATAAAGTCTTGTAGTTTTTTGAATTTTATATTGTTTTTATGAATTTTCATATAGCAGTGTCACAAGTAGAATTAAGTCAGTAATTAATCTATACTAAACACACATATTGGGATTAAATTAGTATACCATAAATCACAAATTTACATGCATCTAGTATTAAACACACATACAGCAAAATTCAACTTCACGGATGGATAATTCCTAATCCCTTAGGCAATTACCACTAACCTAATTAGACTAATCCTAATCCCTTACGTATCAGTTTTTAATTGAATCTAATGTGAAATTACAGCGAACCTTAGCACCATTCTAATCCCTTAGGTATAAGCACTAAGTCAACAATTGAAAATAAGAATTCCTCACCATGATTCCTTTCTAGTGAAGGCTTCAGAATGGTCCTGGATTTCCCAATCCTAGGGTTGATGATAAACAATTGCTGTGTTTAGAACCTACTCCAATGCACCTTCAACTTCTTCACTTAAGATTAAGAGATATAGAGGCTTCATTCAATCCCAATCCAAGAGAGTTATGCACTCATGAAAGGGAAATGAAAATGGATACAGAGAATGAAGGTTATGGATGAGAGAAATTAGAGAGAGAAGATCTAGAGAGATAAGAGAAATCTGAGAAATAAAATTAGATCTGAAGAATTAGTTGTGGATCCTTTATAATCTAGACATATATAGCTTTCCTAGGCTTAACTAAAAATCCTAAATTAAATAATTACAGAGAATACAATTAATTTAAGAGCTAGAAAATAAATAACTAACTTAAATTAATAAAAATACATATTTATAAATCTAGAAATAAAACAGAATTTAAGTGGACCAGTCACTGGGTGTAAGTACGCTAGACTTGGGCGTAGGCATGCTGGTGGGTTTCATTGGAAGTAGTAGCTAGGCGTAGGCACGCTGGTCCTGGGCGTGGGCATGCTAGGCTTCTAGGATCAGGGTCTAATGGTGAACGCACATTGGGCGTAGGCACAATGTTGTGACACGCAACTGAAGGAGATTGGCAGGTGTTGTTGGGCTCATAGGCATACCTACGCTAGGTATGGGCATGGGTACACTGGTGGATCTGCGTTGGCACGCTGGTAGGAATGTTGTTACGCGTGGTTTCTGGTTGGTGCAGGACCAGTGGGCGTGCTTATGCTGGGTGGTTTAGTGGCAGCACCTGAAATTTTTCCTTTTTCTTTCAATAACTTAATTTTTATAAATAATTAATAATTCACTTACAAATAATGAAATATTTTATTATTTAACTAAGTAACTAAAATTTCTAATTAATTACTAAATAAAAAATAATAATTAAATTGAATTATTAAAATATAGTTAGAAATATACTAATAAATAAGTCTTTTCAAGACTTATCACATCCCCAAACTTAAAACTTGCTTGTCTTCAAGCAAGCACTCAAATTAATCAATGCACTAGGTTCATTTTCCATACCAAGCTAAACCTGCACAAGTCCAACTGCAATGCACAAATGATCAACCTCTCAATGGATCCATAATAACTTGAATACAATGCTTAAGAGTGGAAGTTATGATGATGATGCTTTTAATCTCACAAGTTAAGTGTATCACTCTTTGCACTCAAGTGTACATGGTTTATAAATATGCATACTCACTTGCAAGCAACATGTGAACATACACTTGTAACTCCCCTAAGCATCATACATAAAAGCAACTGCACAAGGATCAATAGGGACTTTATTTGGCTTATAATGAGGTTAAATTACAGGCTTTATTTTTGTTTTTCTGGTCAATGCAAGGGTAATGAGTGTGTTCATTGATGCTTGCCTTGCCTTGAATCCTGAATTTTTTCCATTTCTTTCAAAGAACAGTGGGAAGTAATTTCAAAAATTTTGGTGCTACTTCCTCTTTGATTTTTTCTTAACTTTCTTTGAACAATTTTAGAGCTTTGCTCTTTTTCTTTTGTTTTGTAGTCCTTTGGACTCTTTTCTTTTCTTTTCTTTTCTTTTTCTTAAGCATATTTTTATTGTACCTTCCACCTTTTCTTTTCACAACTAATTTTTTTCAAAATGTGCCTTTTTATTGCTGTTAGGAACTTTATCTCCCCAAACTTAAATGTTGCTAGTCCCTTAGCAACTGTTCAAAACAACACAAGCCATCAATGACACCTCAAGGGTTAATACATGGTTTTTCTTAGAAAATCAAGGTTTGTAATGTCAGGTATAATCATTGAAGAAAAGTCTCAGGCTCAATAATTGAGATCAATGGATAAATATGCATAAGGTAGGCTATATTTAGATCTAGCTAACTTAAGAAACATAGCCTTTATCATTTCCAAGTGTCAATCACAATCATGCATAAGCAAGGAAATAGGCAAGTTCTGTCACATTATTGTCAAGAAGGCTCACTCTTAATAAAATTTAAGCACAAGTCTTACAATATACTAAGGTAAACATTAAACATCACATCCTCAAACTTAAGACATTGCAATGATTTCAAATTATCATCCTAGGACATCACAAGTACACTACAATCAAAGCATGGCAAAATATTTCCAATAAAACTAGTACAATATATGCAATTATGATCAAGTATTTCCCCAAACAAGCTATCTTAGCTTTTGGGATGTGAAAGTTTGAAATTTATTCACAATACTAACAACCTAGTTATATATCTAAAATGTTTTTTAGTTTTCAAAGTATTAAGGATAGGGATAGACACTTTCCTTTATTACTTGTGGTAAGGTGAATGGTTGATTGTGTGTGGTGGAAAAGGAAGTATTTACAAGGAAAGGACAATAACAATGGCACAACATTGAACCAAACAATGAAAGAAATGGGTGTTGTACAATGGTATGAAATACAAAACACAACTAAAATTTATCAATGTATATTATTTTTCAAATAAAGGAATTGAAATTGCATGAATTAAAATTACCTGAATGGTGAAAGAAAAATGGAGTAGAGATTCATAAGCTGGTGGGTCTTATTTATAGGAAAAGGATGGGCGTAAGAACACTACTTAAGAGTGTCAAAACGCTAATTTTCTGGCCAAGGTAGACGCAAGGGTCAGCATTTGGGTGTAGGGACGCTAGCTTCCCAACGTACTAACACTGAAGTTCTAGGATGCACCTGAAAAAGTGCCTAACTTTGCGCGTAGGCACACTCGCTAGTAAGCATAAGAATGCTGCCCTATTGAGTAATCCTGAAAATGACTTTTCTTCTTTTTCTCTTTTTTCAAACTCTATTTTTCTCTCTATATTATTATTTTTTTAAAAAAAATTTCTCACTACTTTATTTATGTACAAGAAAAACAGACTTAAACTTATCCCCCAGGATCCCATTGCCCATGACCATAAACTCATGGTCTTTTGGCTTCAACTTTCTCCTTGTTGTGTTTGAGGCTCAGGCTCCACTCAACTTTTCTTCTATGTTTCTTTTCAAATTCTTTCAGCTTTTTCTTCTTTTTCTTATCTTCATTCTTTTTCTTTTTCTATTTTGTGTTAGCCTTTACTTTTTATGCCACAAGTAATGTTCTTCTTGAATTGATGATTCCCGTTTCCTTATGGTTTCCATAGCTGTAGTAGTCACCACTAGCAAACGTTCCTTATGCCATGACTGAATTTCTTCTTCTTTTGTATTCTTAAGATCTAAACATATTAATTCTTCTTGTGCATGAACCTCTACTTATTTCTTTGCATTCACACTTGGCTCTAACTAAATTTCAGTTCATTATTGTGTTGCCAAAATATGGCTTCCATCTCAGCTGAGTCCTTTACCTCTTCTATCACTTCTTGCTCAACAATAGTATATAACTGAGTCTCAACTTCCTCAATGGCTTCTGTTGTCATTTCTTCAGCAATACTTGCTTCTTCTAAGAAATTACCCAATGACAGTTCTTGCTCTTCTTCATTAGACCAATCTTCTTCATTCCAATTGTCATGGGATGCCTCACTAGATATACTATCATCCAGCTTAGAAATATGATCCATAATGCTTTCCTCCTTGTATTCTTTAATTAACTCTCCTTCTATAAGACAACCCTGAACTTCCTCATTTTCTTTTTCTTTTTCTATTTCAGAAATCTCAACATTAACCATAAGTTCAAGTTCATTCATTTTGTTGTATCTTTTATCATAAATATTTTCTAGCTGGTCTTCTTCTTCCCCAAACTTAATTTCTTCATCTGGACCAACATCATTATACCATAGCTCTTCATATTGACCCGCTCTCCGTACAAGCTCTGTATTTCTTTCCTGTTCAGCCAATTGTTTTACAATCAAATCCACTTGATTTTGAATATTTCTAATTGAATTATCAAAATTCCTAAGGCCGGTTTGAGTGACCTCCATGAATTAAATTAAATTTTTTTCTAACTTCGATGACTCTTCCTTGATTGGTTATATCTTTTCCACTTGGTTCATGCATAATGTTTGTGAATATTGAAGAAACTCTACTAAGGTGTCATCAAGATCCATCACTTGCAACTTTTCACTTTTCAAAACGACTATAAACAACAAAAATGCAACAACTAAACACAAAAAACTACTACAATGGTTAGTGCTAACAACTAACAGCAGAATAAAAAAAAGCAGTAACAACTAGCAACAATTAAACAACAATTAACAAAATCCTACTCCTACAACAAAAGTCACTAACTAACAAAAATTACAAAAACTAAAAAAAAATAGTTCAGTCTAGCAGCTCCCCAAGGATTGTTGATATTAATCAACAATCCCCGGCAATGACGCCATTAACTTCATGCATTATCATTGGATGATGAAATTCTTAACAACCGCACCAATCGTTAAAGAGTATTATATTTGATCATTCCCACGGGGATTGTGTTAAGTACCATAATCTTGAGAAGTCTCTAGTTGAACCTCACAACAAAGCCAATAAAGTCTTGCAGTTTTCTGAATTTTATATTGTTTTTGTGAATTTTCATATAGCAGTGTCACAAGTAGAATTAAGTTAGCAATTAATCTATACTAAACACAGATTAAGATTAAATCAGCACACCATAAATTACAAACTCGCATACATCTAGTATTAAACACACATAATGCAGAATTCAAATTCACATATGGATAATTCCTAATCCCTTAGGCATTTACCACTAACCCAATCTAGACTAATCCTAATCCCTTAGGTATCAGTTTTCAATTGAATCTAATGCAAAATCACAACAAACCTTAGCATCATCCTAATCCCTTAGGTATAAGCATTAACTTAGCAATTGCGAATAAGAATTCTTCACCATGATTCCTCTCGACTGAACACTTTAGAATGGTCCTGGATTTCCCAATCCTAGGGTTGATGATAAATAATTGTTGTGTTTAAAACCTACTCCAATGCATCTTCAACTTCCTCACTTAAGATTCAAAGATATGGAGGCTTCATTCAATCCTAATGTAAGAGAGTTATTCATTCATGGAATGGTAACGAAAATGGATATAGAGAATGAAGGTTAGGGATGAGAGAAATTAGAGAGAGAAGATCTAGAGAGATAAGAGAAATCTGAGAAATGAAATTAGATCTGAAGAATTAGTTGTGGATCCTTTATAATCTAGACATATATAGCTTTCCTAGGCTTAACTAAAAATCCTAAATTAAATAATTACAGAGAATACAATTAATTTAAGAGCTAGAAAATAAATAACTAACTTAAATTAATAAAAATACATATTTATAAATCTAGAAATAAAACAGAATTTAAGTGGACCAGTCACTGGGTGTAAGTACGCTAGACTTGGGCGTAGGCATGCTGGTGGGTTTCATTGGAAGTAGTAGCTAGGCGTAGGCACGCTGGTCCTGGGCGTGGGCATGCTAGGCTTCTAGGATCAGGGTCTAATGGTGAACGCACATTGGGCATGGGTACACTGGTTCTCAGCGTGGGTACGCTGGTACACTGGTGGTTTGGCACGCATTAGCGTAGGCGCAACGTTGTGACGCGCAACTGAAGGAGATTGACAGGGGTTGTTAGGCTCATGGGCGTACCTACGCTGGGTATGGGTGTGGGTACGCTAGTGGATCTTCGTTGACACGTTGGTAGGAATGTTGGTAGTGTGGTTTCTGGTTAGTGCAGGACCAATGGGCGTGCTTACGCTGGTATTGGGCGTGCTTACGCAGGATGGTTTAGTGGCAGCACCTGAAATTTTTTCTTTTTCTTTCAATAACTTAATTTTTTCAAATAATTAATAATTCACTTACAAATAATGAAATACTTTATTATTTAACTAAATAACTAAAATTTCTAATTAATTACTAAATGAATAAAATAATAATTAAATTAACACTTAAATTATTAAAATATAATTAGAAATAATACTAATAAATAAGTCTTTTCAAGACTTATCATATGAATATTGTTATTACCATCACTATAATGATAATCATAGTTAATAAATTTATTTTATTGAAGTATTATCTAACTTATTTGTAATTTCTTGCATAGAAATAACTATGTCGAATATTACCAACCTTGAGTTCATGGTTCTTGATATCATCGGAAAAAATTATTTATCATGGACATTAGATGCTGAAATTCATTTAGATGCTAAAGGTCTTGAAGACACAATTAAAGATAGAAATGATTCATCTAGTCAAAACAAGACTAAAGCCATGATATTTTTACGTCACCATATCCATGAAGGGTTAAAGAATGAGTATTTAACAATTAAAGACCCTCTTGTTCTCTAGAATAATTTAAAAGAAAGATATGACCATCAAAAAGATATAATTCTTCCAAAAGCCTATTATGAATAGATGCATTTGCGCTTTCAAGATTTTAAATCTGTGAATGAATATAATTCTGCACTATTTAGAATCACTTCATGATTGAAATTATGTGGAGAAAAAGTCACTGAAAGTGACATGTTAGAAAAGATATTCTCCACTTTTCATGCATCCAATATGCTTCTGCAGCAACAATATTGTCAAAAGGGTTTTACAAAATACTCATAATTGATTAGTTGTTTCCTTATGCCTAAACAAAATAATGAATTACTTTTGCAAAATCATGAGTCTCTTCCAACCAAAACTACTCCATTCCTAGAAGTGAATGTAGCGACACATGATCATTATACTCATGGTTATGGTCGTAGTCATAGTCACAGTCGTGGACGAGGTAATGTTCAGGGACATGGTATTGGTCGTGGTCGTGGATATGGTTGTGGTTGAAATGATAATTGAGACGCCTCCAAAAATAGGGGTAAATTTTTTGGGTTTTTATAAATCACAATTCAATGAAAGAAATTTAGTGGTGAAGCATTTTTATACCACACCTGGATCTATGGTAAACCACTCCCATATATGAAGATATGAGAGGGTAATTAATAAAAAAAATATGATTTAGTAATAATTGTTCAATTAAAAACAGCGAAAGAATTAATTTAAATTGATTGATGTATGGATGAATTCAAGAGGAGAGAATTATAAGGTTCCATGATTCTTAATATATCAATAATACCCTTAAGGTAATGCTTTTTGGAGAATTAGCGCATAGAAATCAAAAATTTATTTAAAACAAGCCATCATGAGCATCAGTGTGCCCCTCGCTCAAGCGAGAATCCCATTCGCTTGAGCGAGCCAGCGTAGTCACGCATGGGCGAGGCAAGGGGAGACTGAGCGAAGAGAGGTAATTTGCATCAGGGGCTCCTCTCACTTGAGCGAGCCCCACCTTGCTTGAGCGAGTTATGAAGGAAATCCTTCAGCGGGCCAGTGAGACGCTTGAGCGAAGGGAGGAAGGTTGCATCAGATACCAATCTCGCTCGAGCGAGACATGTCTCGCTTAAGCGAGATTGTTCCAGAAACGATAGTGGCTCTCTGGTCGATTTTCTCTTGGGCGAGGCAACTCTCTCCTGGGCGAAAATCATCCAGTGTTAAATTCTCATCCTCCTCGCTCGAGCGACCACTCTTCCGCCTGAGCGAAAATTGTCCAAAGGCTAACCCCTGATTCCATGACAATTTCGCTTGGGCGAAATATACACCCACTCGCGCACAATCAGGCCAGAGGCCAAAACTCTGATTCATAACAATCTCGCTTGAGCGAGATTCTCACTCGCTTGAGCGAGTTCTACAGGATTTATGCAGAAAACGTGAAATTGCATACTTAACATACAACACACCATACCAAAACTCAATCTACTGCAATTCATTTAATTTCAACATGGTTTATATTATATGACACCTTTGTAACTTGCCTCATTCATCATTATCCATTAAAGTCCATTCTAATTCATGAAAACATAAGGAATCCAACACACCAATTCATATAACCACCAAAACATAAATTTTTATATAAACGTCCATTCATTCATAAGATCAAATATCAACAAGCATCATCATTCATCAATTTACATCCCTTGGGTCATAGATAAAAATTGATCATACACTAAGATCCAATTTTCCTATATGACCACCAAAATCATCTATCACCTAAAATTATCAAAACAAGCATTCATTACATCATATGCTATACAAAATCTAGATATCGCCGGCCAAGGCACTTCCTATACAACTATTTATCTCCACAGCCAAAATGTACTTCAAAATGCTAACTCTTCCCATGAGTACCCTGCATCACAACTCTAAAAATAGACAACATGGGAGAGTGAGTCCACATTCCAAAGGTATGAATATGAATACCATGTGATTATGTATATATGCATCTACACATGTATACTTTGCACATCTATAACATTCACCATGTCATATACCCTCACAATTCCATCATACATTTATCATAACTAACAACACAATTCCAAACAAAGTACACAAGCACATACATAATCACGTCTCTCAACAATTGAACTATCACACAACCATTATTTGGTATTCATATCTTTTATGTTGTCTTAAAATATATTTTTACAACCTCAACACAACCATCATCATATCTCACCGCTTTGGCATACCTCCTTCTATATGCAAATGCTCTTAAGCTAATGCATATGCACAAAGGAGTATTTCAACAATTGCAGATCTGACTGTGGGATTACAACACTGAATGTGGGATTCAAGCATGGTCATCTAACCATACCCCTACTGCAGTAGTAAAATGTGTACACTTATTCTTTAAATTGAATGCATTCACCAATCGTTTTACTGGTACCAAACCGCATCGCCCATCTTGCAACACCTGGTCATTTCCACCATGACCGCGGTACTCAACATATCAACATATGGTGTTACGGGCCAGCCAGATATTAAATCATGGCGGCTGTGATCTCAAGGACCACCGGGGTTACCTGCTCATAAAGAGCCACCCCCACGAGGGTCGGCCACATGTAGCTCCCCGAAGCAATACATGGGCGGCTTCGTGACTTTACACTAAGTCACAGGGGAAAAACACAACTTACTCGTGCACCAAGCCACCCTCCCACTGGGTCGGCCGAGGGAACTCCCTTAATGTTCCAACAATGGCGGCTATGCAGTATGCCATGGATGCAAATGTAGATCATATGCATTTCTCACTCTATGCATCCTATATATGCCACTCAACATACATCATCATCATTACCAACATCACCACAAGGTTTTTAACGGATTCAATCTTGTTAGTTACTCTCATTAATTTGAATCTTTGTGTGGCGTTTACAACAGTTATCAAACGTATCATTCAACTTTAATACCAATCAAGAATACAATTCATTCTCTATCAAAATCATTAGCATTCGTTATGCTTTCTCGGTGGACTTATATTTATCTAACCATATTTTCATCAAACAATTCATGCAACCACACCACACATCAAAATTTCTTCTAAATGCATTCAAAGCATGTTGCCAATATATTATCTACATCATACACCACATCATCATTTCTCACAATATTCAAGCAAGGCTAACATGCATACAACTACATGCCACAATCAAATAACATTCAAATTCATGCATTTAGAACTTAAGACTCCTCTCCTACCTCAAGAGAAGAATTTCGATTGATAAGACGCTCCCGCCTCGTCATTCGGAATAGGTCCTACATTCACATTCATGTAAAACCTTAATTAATCAACTACTCAAGTCATCGATTCTATTCTATTTAGTCATATTCATATTTATAATTTCACAACACGTGCTAGACATGTTGTAGATACCATTTTTATTCTTTATTAGGCTTTGGGAATTCCTTCCCATTAAACCAGCACCCTTAATTTCAAGGGTTACAAGACAACCCTAGTCCCAAGCTTCACAAAACTCCATCTACCAATATTCATATTTCTCAATGTCATGCATTTCTTCATAACTCCTATTCTTAAATCAACATTACCCATTTTCCCCTAAATCTCAAGGTTAGGGTTTTCTCCAAAACCCAACCACATTCATTAATACATCAATCTTTCATCTCCTTTCCATCATAAATGCACCAACCACCATTAACTCCTTATAAATACCCACATTTATTGCCGTCTACCTTAGGGCATAAGCATTCAATGCCCTCTACAACCACTCTCCCCACACATTACTCCCACAAAGAATAAATACACACATCCATGGCCAAAACTTACTAAATGAGTAAGTGTAACTTACCTCACACCCAAGATAAAGTGGGTTTTCAAGGAAGAGGAAGAGGTACACGAAAATGAGAGGAAGAACTCCAAGCTTCTAAGCTTCCTCAACGAAAATAGAGGGAGAGGGAGAAGAGTCACCACTTGGATAGGGTTTGAGAAGGAGGAGGAAATGAAGTAAAAGTGAAAATGAAGAGGAATTAGAAAGAAAGGAGAAGTAAGTGTGTTTGCCCCAAAAGCTTTAGCAGCTTCACGAAAATAAGAAGGGAGAATGGGCCTTTCCCCTTTTAATTTTTAACATCATTAAAATTCATCATTTTTCTACAAACAGGTTCTCTGTTCGGGCTCAATACTTCATTTAAAAATTATACCGAACACATATTCAGATTCCCAATATTATCCTTAACAGCCCTGACCAATATCATCTTATTTCGATATACTTGGCCTGACACCCATATCTCAACCGGGCTTATTTTCAGCTTAACCGGTCTCCATAAATCACCAACAATTCCCAAAATTCTTAATTTAATTATTTCTAATAATTTGGGATGTTAAATAATTCACATACAAATTCTTAATATTTATTCTGTTAGTTAATTCCCTTATTTTAAAATTTAGGATGTTACAATCCACCCCACCAAAAAGAAAATTTCATCCTCGAAATTTAACTTACCGGATTCGAATGCGTCAGGATACCGTTCTCTGATGTCGTCTTCACATTCCCATGTAAACGTCTTCACATTTCCATATTTCCAAGCGACCTTCACTAAAGGTACCAGCTTGTTCCGTAATTTCTTCACGGAATGCTCGACAATGCGAACAGAAACAGGAGGAATAGATAGATCATCTCGTACATCAATCTCGTCCATAGGAATCACGTGTAGAGGATCATGGACATATTTCCTCAACTGCGACACGTGGAACACGTTGTGTAGATTAGCAAGATGCGGAGGGAGTGCAATCCGATACGCAACATCACCAATCCGATCCAACACCTCGTAAGGTCCGATAAATCTGGGGCTCAACTTTCCACTCTTTAGCGCCCTTCCAATTCCTTTGTCACGCGAGACCTTCAGAAATACATGATCACCCACTTGAAACTCAAGTGGTTTATGCCTCTTGTCATAATAACTCTTTTGTCTGTCTTGAGCAATTTTCATATTCTCTTGTATCTTCTTAATTTACTCTGTAGTCTCTTGAATAATCTCCGGCCCTAAGGCCAAGTTCTCTCCTACTTCAAGCCAACATAAGGGAGTTCTACACTTCCTTCCATATAATGCCTCATACGGTGCCATGCCAATGCTAGAATGGAAGCTATTGTTGTATGTGAATTCAATCAATGGCAGGAATCTCTCCCAACATCCACCGTGCTCAAGGACACAAGCTCTCAATAAATCTTCAAGACTTTGTATTGTCCTTTCGGATTTTCCATCGGTTTGAGGATGATATGCGGAACTAAGTTTTAGCTTAGAACCCAACTCATTATGTAAACTTCCCTAAAACCGAGAAGTAAACCGAGGGTCACGGTCGGATATGATACTAGACGGCACACCATGCAGTCTAACAATCTCCTTGATATATATTTGTGCCAATTTCTCCAGGGAACTCTTCATATTAATGGGCAATAAGTGAGCACACTTCGTCAACCGATCCACAATAACCCATATGGCATCGTTTCTAGCACAAGTTCTGGGTAGTCCAGAAACAAAATCCATAGCTATACTATCCTATTTCCAAACAGGGATCTCTAACGGTCTCAAATAACCAGATGGCCTTTGATGTTCGACCTTAGCTTTCTGACAAACAAGGCAAGATGCCACAAAGTTCGCCACATCATGCTTTATACTAGGCCACCAAAAATTCTTTTTCAAGTCTTGATACATCTTGGTAGAACCAGGATGAATGCTCAATACACTTTTGTGAGCTTCCTCAAGTACACATTTTCTCACATCACCACTTGAGGGAACGTAAATTCGGCCCTTCACACGCCAAATGCCATCTTGACCTTCTACTAAGAACAAATTCTTCCCTTTCTCTTGGGTTTTCTTCATCTCAATTAAGTACTCATCGTTCGGTTATTGCGCCTTCACATATTCAAGAAATTCATTTGTGACCTTCAACATCTCCAACGCTATTTTCTTGGGAGTGTAAGTCTCCATGCCCACATTTAAATCTCTAAATTGTTCTATCAACTCCATCTCCTTCGCCATCATCATGGAGACATGCAATGACTTCCGGCTCAAAGCATCGGTAACCACATTTACCTTTCTGGGGTGATACTTCAATTCAAACTCATAGTCCTTTAGAAACTCCATCCATCGTCGTTGGCGCATATTCAATTCCTTCTGATCGAAAAGATAGTTAAGACTTTTGTGGTCGCTGAAGACCACAAACTTCGAGCCATACAAGTAGTGTCGCCACAACTTCAATGCAAACACCACCGCCGCCAATTCAAGATCATGTGTGGGGTAATTAACCTCATGCGGTCGCAACTGTCTCGGCGCATAGGCTATCACACGCTCTTTTTGCATCAACACACATCCAAGACCAAGCTTAGATGCATCGCAGTATACCATAAAATCATCCGTCAAATCGGGCAATGCTAACACTGGTGCAGTAGTAAGCCTCAATTTTAATTCCTGAAAACTCTCTTCACATTCACGAGTCCACATAAAAGATTGATTTTTATGAGTCAACTTCGTTAGTGGTAAAGCCAAAGGGGAAAATCCTTCGATAAACCTCTGATAGTAACCGGCAAGACCAAGAAAACTTCTTATCTCTGTCACAAACGTCGGTCTTTCCCAAGCCATTACAGCTTCAACTTTCGATCTATCAATGGCAACTCCATCACCAGAAATCAGATGACCAAGAAAAGAGATTTCACTCATCCAAAACTCACACTTAAAGAGCTTAGCATACAACTCCTTCTCTCGAAGAATGGTCAATACAAGACGAAGATGTCTTTCATGTTCTTCATGACTCTTGGAGTACACCAAGATATCATCGATAAACACCATAATAAATTGATCAAGATATTCATGAAAGATATGATTCATGTAACTCATGAAAATCGCAGGAGCATTCGTCACCCCAAATGGCATCACTACGTACTCATAGTGTTCATATCGCGTTCGAAAAGCAGTTTTCAGAATATCTTCGGTCTTCACCTGAATTTGGTGATATCTGGAATGCAAATCGATCTTCGAAAACACAACAGCACCCTTCAATTGATCCAAAATATCGTCAATACAGAGAAGAGGATATTTATTCTTAATGGTTAGTTTGTTGAGTTGGCGATAATCAACGCACAATCTCATGCTTCCATCTTTCTTCTTCACCAACAACATAGGAGCACCCCAAGGAGACACACTTGGGCGAATAAACTCCTGTTGAAGTAATTCTTCCACTTGTTTCTTTAATTCCATCAACTCCATGGGAGACATCCTATAAGGAGCTCTAGAAACCCGCTCAGCGCCGGGATTGAGGTCAATAGCAAATTCCACCTCTCGTGGAGGAGGTAATCTAGGAATTTCTTCTGGAAACACATCAGGAAACTCTGAAACAATGGGAATTCCACAAGATTGGGAAATACCATTCCCATCGACCAAACAAAACATCATGAGGAGTTGAGAGATACCTCGCACATCAAAGCCTTCGGCATTAGAGGTTGGGAAAATCACCGTCTTGCTATGACAATCCACCAAGACCTTGTTAACGGATAACCAATCCATGCCTAGAATAACATCCAGATCTTTCATAGGCAAACACACGAGGGATACAACAAATTTCCTACCCTCTAGGTTCATCTCGACATCCTCACATCGAGTTACCGATCTTAGGCAAGTACCGGTCGGTGTAGTCACCAATATAGAGCCTTTCATCATACACACATGCACCCACAAGCGCCTCACACAATCTTCAGAAATAAACGAGTGCGTAGCACCAGAATCATAAATAATATGCACCAGAGTGCCAAGAATTTCACACTCACCACTGATAAGATCTCCAGCTTGAGCAGCTTCTTCACCAGTAACTGCAAATACTCTACCTGCAGCTTGTAGTTGATCACTACCATTACGGTTTCCATTTCTTCCACCACGGCCATTACCTCGACCATTTCTTCCGCCATTGTGATTTCCACCACAGCCACCATTACGGCCACCATTTTGACCTTGACCATTTCCATGACCACGGCCACCAAAGTCACCACGGTTGGCGCCATAATTTACGCGATTAGTAGTGTCAACATTTGTACCTCTTGCATTCAATGGGCAATTGGGATGAATATGCCCGGGTTGGTTGCATTGGAAGCATACCACGTCATCACGGGGACAATCACGTGCCAAATAGTTGGCACCACACTTGTAGCAAGTTAAGCCTTGGGCATTTCCACGGCCTTGGTTACCACCACCATAACCGCCTCTAGGAGCACCACGTCCTCTAGTGTTCAAGGACCCACCACGAAAGAATTTCTTATTAAAGTGCCCTTGTTTCTTGAAACTAGAAAATTGGCCTTTCAACTTAGGCTCATGCTTTCCATGTCTTGAAGGAACCACATCGTCTTCTTCATAAATTCGACACTTATTCACAAGCATCGGAAAACTCTGTATCTCTTGATGTCGGATAGCCTGCTTGATCTCGGGCCTCAGTCCATTCTCAAACTTCATACATTTGGAAGCTTCAGTACCCTCTTGTTGATAGGGCGGATAAAATGCACATAGTTCTTCAAACTTAGAGACATACTCCTCCACCGTCATACCACCTTGCTTAAGTTCCATAAACTCAAGCTCTTTCTTGCACCTATAGTTGTCCGGAAAGTATTTCTTCAAGAATTCCATCTTGAAGCTTTCCCAAACCAAGGGAACCTCAGCAGATACCATGCGCCCCCTAGTAAGACGCCACCAAGCTTCAGCCTCATCGTGGATCATAAAGACCGCATACTCCACCTTTTGCGCTTCAGAACAATCGAAGCTAGCATAGATTCTCTCTAAGTCATTAATCCAAGAATACGCGTCTTCAGGTTTATAACCTCCATGAAACTCTGAAGGTTTCCTCTTGAGAAATAAATCAAGACCTTGGGAACCTTGCCCCACATTCAGCTGGCCTTGTCTTTCCAAGAGATCGGCGAATCGATTCAAGGCGTTTGCCATAGCAGCAGCCTCACGATTTGGTCTACCAACCATATCTTATGCCTATACATTAAAACATGGCTCACATATAAGTACACTAGACCAAACAATAACTTTTTAACTCATGAATTCAAGAATTTTAGCATTCATAGGCCTATCATGTATTACATCACATAATCATATCATTTTCAATACATGATCATAACATATTCATCATTAGAGGTAAATAGTGTAAGGACCCTTGGCCGGACTTAATCACTCCATGCAACAATCTCAATTCAATGACAACCATCACAATTCGCCCAAACAATTCATAAATCAATCAATCACAAACAATAATCACATAAACAGCATCAATCATAATCGTATCAAGAGCAACCAATGCTTTGATACCAGGTTGAGACGCCCTCAAAAATAGGGGTAAATTTTTCACGTTTTTATAAATCACAATTCAATGAAAGAAATTTAGTGGTGAAGCATTTTTATACCACACCTGGATCTATGGTAAACCACTCCCATATATGAAGATATGAGAGGGTAATTAATTAAAAAAAATATGATTTAGTAATAATTGTTTAATTAAAAACAACGGAAGAATTAATTTAAATTGATTGATGTATGGATGAATTCAAGAGGAGAGAGTTATAAGGTTCCATGATTCTTAATATATCAATAATACCCTTAAGGTAATGCTTTTTGGAGAATTAGCGCATAGAAATCAAAAATTTATTTAAAACAAGCCATCATAAGCATCAGTGTGCCCCTCGCTTAAGCGAGAATCCCATTCACTTGAGCGAGCCAGCGTAGTCACGCATGGGTGAGGCAAGCGGAGACTGAGCGAAGAGAGATAATTTGCATCAGAGGCTCCTCTCGCTTGAGCAAGCCCCACCTCACTTGAGTGAGTTACGAAGGAAATCCTTAAGCGGGCCAGCGAGATGCTTGAGTGAAGGGAGGAAGGTTGCATTAGATACCAATCTCGCTCGAGCGAGACATGTCTCGCTTAAGTGAGATTGTTCCAGAAACGATAGTGACTCTCTGGTCGATTTTCGCTTGGGCGAGGCAACTCTCGCCTGGGCGAAAATCGTCCAGTATCAAATTCTCATCCTCCTCTCTCGAGCGACCACTCTTCCGCCTGAGCGAAAATTGTCCAGAGGCTAACCCCTGATTCCATGACAATTTCGCTTGGGCAAAATATACACCCACTCGGGCGAAATCAGGCCAGAGGCCAAAACTCTGATTCATAACTATCTCGCTCGAGCAAGAATCTCACTCGCTTGAGCGACTTCTGCAGGATTTATGCAGAAAACGTGAAATTGCATACTTAACATACAACACACCATACCAAAACTCAATCTACTTCAATTCATTTAATTTCAACATGGTTTATATTATATGACACCTTTGTAACTTGCCTCATTCATCATTATCCATTAAAGTCCATTCTAATTCATGAAAACATAAGGAATCCAACACACCAATTCATATAACCACCAAAACATAAATATTTATATAAACGTCCATTCATTCATAAGATCAAATATCAGCAAGCATCATCATTCATCAATTTACATCCCTTGGGTCATAGATAAAAATTGATCATACACTAAGATCCAATTTTCCTCTATGACCACCAAAATCATCTATCACTTAAAATTATCAAAACAAGCATTCATTACATCATATGCTATAAAAAATCTAGATATCGCCGGCCAAGGCACTTCCTATACAACTATTTATCTCCACAACCAAAATGTACTTCAAAATGCTAACTCTTCCCATGAGTACCCTGCATCACAACTCTAAAAATAGACAACATGGGAGAGTGAGTCCACATTCTAAAGGTATGAATATGAATACCATGTGATTATGTATATATACATCTACACATGTATACTTTGCACATCTATAACATTCACCATGTCATATACCTTCACAATTCCATCATATATTTATCATAACTAACAACACAATTCCAAACAAAGTACACAAGCACATACATAATCACGTCTCTCAACAATTGAACTATCACACAACCATTATTTGGTATTCATATCTTTTATGTTGTCTTAAAATATATTTTTACAACCCCAACACAACCATCATCATATCTCACTGCTTTGGCATACCTCCTTCTATACGCAAATGCTCTTAAGCTAATGCATATGCACAAAGGAGTATTTCAACAATTGCAGATCTGACTGTGGGATTACAACACCGAATGTGGGATTCAAGCATCGTCATCTAACCATACCCCTACTGCAATAGTAAAATGTGTACACTTATTCTTTAAATTGCATGCATTCACCAATCATTTTACTGGTACCAAACTGCATCGCCCATCTTGCAACACCTGGTCATTTCCACCATGACCGCGGTACTCAACATATCAACATATAGTGTTGTAGGCCGACCAGATATTAAATCATGACGGCTGTGATCTCAAGGACCACTGGGGTCACCTACTCATAAAGAGCCACCCCCACGAGGGTCGGCCACATGTAGCTCCCCGAAGCAATACATGGGCGGCTTCGTGACTTTACACTAAGTCACAGGGGAAAAATACAACTTGCTCGTGCATCGAGCCACCCTTCCACTGGGTCGGCCGAGGGAACTCCCCTAATGTTCCAACAACGGTGGCTATGCAGTATGCCATGGATGCAAATGTAGATCATATGCATTTCTCACTCTATGCATCTTATATATGCCACTCAGCATACATTATCATCATTACCAACATCACCACAAGGTTTTTAACGGATTCAATCTTGTTAGTTATTCTCATTAATTTGAATCTTTATGTGGCGTTCACAACAGTTATCAAATGTATCATTCATCTTTAATACCAATCAAGAATAAAATTCATTCTCTATCAAAATCATTAGCATTGGTTATGCTTTCTCGGTGGACTTATATTTATCTAACCACATTTTCATCAAACAATTCATGCCACCACACCACACATCAAAATTTCTTCTAAATGCATTCAAAGCATGTTGCCAATATATTATCTACATCATACACCACATCATCATTTCTCACAATATTCAAGCAAGGCTAACATGCATACCACTACATGCCACAATCAAATAACATTCAAATTCATGCATTTAGAACTTAAGACTCCTCTCCTACCTCAAGAGAAGAATTCCGATTGATAAGACGCTCCCGCCTCGTCGTTTGGAATAGGTTCTACATTCAAACCTTAATTAATCAACTACTCAAGTCATCGATTCTATTCTATTTAGTCATATTCATATTTATAATTTCACAACACGTGCTAGACATGTTGTAGATACCATTTTTATTCTTTATTAGGCTTCGGGAATTCCTTCCCATTAAACCACCACCATTAATTTCAAGGGTTACAAGACAACCCTAGTCCCAAGCTTCACAAAACTCTATCTACCAATATTCATATTTCTCAATGTCATGCATTTCTTCATAACTCCTATTCCTAAATCAACATTACCCATTTCCCCTAAATCTCAAGGTTAGGGTTTTCTCCAAAACCCAACCACGTTCATTAATACATCAATCTTTCATCTCCTTTCCATCATAAATGCACCAACCACTATTAACTCCTCATAAATACCACATTTATTGCCATCCACCTTAGGGCATAAGCATTCAATGCCCTCTACAACCACTCTCCACACACATTACTCCTACAAAGAATAAATACACACATCCATGGCCAAAACTTACTAAATGAGTAAATGTAACTTACCTCACACCCAAGACAAAGTGGGTTTTCAAGGAAGAGGAAGAGGTACACGAAAATGAGAGGAAGAACTCCAAGCTTCTAAGCTTCCTCAACGAAAATAGAGGGAGAGGGAGAAGAGTCACCACTTGGATAGGGTTTGAGAAGGAGGAGGAAATGAAGTAGAAGTGAAAATGAAGAGGAATTAGAAAGAAAGGAGAAGTAAGTGTGTTTGCCCCAAAAGCTTCAGCAGCTTCATGAAAATGAGAAGGGAGAATGAGCTTTTCCCCTTTTAATTTTTAACTCCTCATTAAAATTCATCGTTTTTCTACAAACAGGTTCTCTGTTCGGGCTCAATACTTCATCTAAAAATTATACCGAACACATATTTGGATTCCCAATATTATCCTTAACAGCCCTGACCAAGATCATCTCATTCCGATACTTGGTCCGACACCCATATCTCAACCGGGCTCATTTTCAGCTTAACCGGTCTCCATAAATCACCAACAATTCCCAAAATTCTTAATTTAATTATTTCCAATAATTTGGGATGTTAAATAATTCATATAAAGATTCCTAATATTTATTCTGTTAGTTAATTCCCTTATTTTAAAATTTGGGATGTTACAATAATAAATCATCATTTACATAGAAAAATAAAGAACGTATGGAAAAAGGAAAAGATGCTCAAAGTAGCGAACAAACTAAAAATATCTGCTATCATTGTGGTAGTCAAGGTCACTGGTCTCGGGTTCGTCGCACACCAAAGCATCTCATTGATCTATATCAAAAATCTTAAAAATAAAGAGAAAACAATAGAAACAAATTTTACTAGTATGGATTATGATTTTACTCACTTTTATGTTGATGATCTCCTTATTCTTCTTGAAGAAGACATTGACCACTGAGTTGGAGAGGGGAGTGCTCCTAAATAAATTATTTTATGTAATTTGTTTTGTTATGAATTTTAGTTTTTATCAATAAAATTTTATGTTAAATATTTATTATTGTTAATTATATTTTTCACTCATGATTTTTTTTAATGAAGAATGAATGCTCACGTCAATGATGAAGATATATGTCTCACAGACAGTGCAACAACTCACACTATTCTAAAAAATGAGAAATATTTCTACCATTTAGTAAAGCAAGAAACAAATGTTAATACTTTATCTGGTAGTATAAATATAATTGAAGGCTCCAACAAAGCTAGTATTTTGTTACCCAGAGGAACAAAATTGCACATTGAAAGTGCATTATATTCTACCAAGTCTCAAAGAAATTTATTGAGTTTTAAGGATATCCGTAAAAATGGATACCATATTGAGACCACAAATGAAGGAACGGTTGAATATCTTTACATCACAAAGTTATTTTTTGATAAGAAATGTATATTAGAAAAATTGCCTTTATTTTCATTCGGTTTATACTACACCTATATTAGTACAGTTGAAACAAATGTTATTGTAAACCAGAAGTTTACAAATAAGAATGACTTTGTTATTCGACATGAACGATTAGGCCATCTTGGATCAATTATGATGCAAAAACTAATTGAAAATTCAAATGGTCATTGCTTGAACAACAGATAAATTCTACAAACTAATAATTTCTCATGTGCTGCTTGTTCTCAAGAAAAATTAATGATTCGGCCATCACCAATGAAAGTTTGGAGTGAATCACCACATTTTTAAAGCGTATACAAGGTGATATTTATGGACCAATACACCCTTCATGTGAACGATTTAGATATTTTATGGTTTTAATTGATGCATCAACTAGATGGTCATATGTTTACTTATTGCCAACTCGCAACCAGGCGTTTGCGAGATTATTAGCTCAATTAATTCGTTTAAGAGCTCATTTTCCTGATTATCCAATTAAAAAAACACACCTTGATAAAACTGGTGAATTTACATCTCAATCTTTTAATGATTGTTGTATGTTCATTGAAATTAATGTTAAACATCCTATAGCACATGTTCATACACAAAATGAACTTGCTGAATCATTAATTAAACGTTTGAAATTGATAGCAAGACCATTGTTAATGAGATAAAAACTCCCAATTTCAACTTGGGAACATGCAATCTTGCATGCGGCAGCACTTATTCGCATCAGGCCTACAAGTTATCATAAGTATTCCCTTATAGAATTGGTTCATGGTCAAGAACCAAATATTTCCCATCTAAGAATCTTTAGAAGTGTGGTATATAATCCTATATCTCCTCCACAACGCACTAAGATTGGACCTCAAAGAAGGTTGGAAATATATTTTGGATTTGAAAATCTATCCATAATAAAATATCTTAAACCCTTAACAAGAGATTTGTTTATAGCTTGTTTTACTGATTGTCATTTTGATAAATATGTTTTCCCACTATTAGGGGGAGAAAATAAATAGTTGGATAAAAGGATTAGTTGGAATAAGATATCTCTATCACACTTTGATCCCAAACAAAGCAATATGAACTAGAATTTCAAAAAACAATTAGTTTGTAAAATTTAGCAAACCAATTGCCAAATACATTTACTGATCCAAAAAGAGTAACTAAGTCACACATATTAGCTGTTAATACTCTAATAAAGATTGATATCCTTACAGGACAATCTAAAATTGCAAATGAGTCTAAAGCCAAAATAAAACATGGCAGACCTGTTTGTTCTAAAGATAAAAATCCTCGAAAAAGAAAAATAAATAAAGAAAATGGTTCAATCGAGGATATAAAGACTCGAGCAGAGTTTCCAGACATAATCAAGGTTTCAAACCTAGAAGAAACTAAGGTACCTGAAATTGATAAGAATAAAGAGATCTCTATAAATGATGTCATGGATGGAATATAATGGAATCGGCATGGAGTCGATATTAATGAAATTTTTACATTCAAAGTAGTTCTTGATTTTATAAATGATGATAGGGACCATGAACCAAAATTAGTTAATGAATATGTAGAAAAAAATGATTGGTCCAAGTGGAAAGATGCAATGTAAGAAAAGTTAAACTCACTCATAAAACGGAAAGTTTTTGGGTGTATAATCCAAACACCTAAAGGTGTAAAACTAGTTGGATACAAATGAGTTTTTACGAGGAAAAGAAATGAAAATGGTGAAATTGTGAGATGTAAAAAAAGACTTGTTGCACAAGGTTTTTCATAAAGACATGGTATTGATTTTGAAGAAACATATTCACTAGTGATGAATGCAACTACTTTTCGATACTTAATAAGTTTGGCAATCCGTGAAAAGCTTGATTTACGTCTTATGGATGTTTTTACAGCATATTTATATGGCTCACTTGAAAATGACGTATATATGAAACTCCCTGAAGGATTTAATTTGTCTAAAGCATATAAGATAAATCCTCGAGAAAATTATTCAATTAAATTGAATAAATCCCTTTACAGAATAAAGCAATCTGGACGTATGTGGTACAATTGTCTCAGTGAATATTTGTTGAAAGAATGGTATAAAAATGACCCAATTTGTCCATATGTTTTTAAGAAAAGATTCAGAAAAGAGTTTGTTATACTTTCTATTTATGTAGATGATTTAAACATCATCGAAACTCCTGAAAAGTTTTCAAAGGTTGTAAATTACTTGAAAAAGGAATTTGAGATAAAAGATTTGGGAAAAATAAAGTTTTGTCTTGGATTACAATTAGAATATTTAAAGGAAGGAATTTTAATACACCAAAAGACTTATACAAAAAAGGTGCTAAAATGGTTCTATATGGACAAATCACACCCATTGAGTAGTTCAATGGTTGTAAGGTCACTTAAAGTGAGTAAACATCCTTTTCGACCTCAAGAGAGAAATGAAGAACTACTTGGTCTTGAAGTACCATATCTCAGTGTAATTGGTGCACTAATGTATCTTGTTAGTCATACATGACCTGATATATTATTTGCTGTTAATTTGTTAGCAAGACATAGTTCTTTATCCACAGAATGTAACATCCTAAAATTTTAAAGTAAGGGATTAATCAAGGAAATTAATATTAAATAATGGAATGTGGAATCATTTGATGTCCCAAAATATTGGAATTAATTAAATTAAGATTTTTGGGGACTGCTCGTAATTTATTGGGACCGAATAAGCTGAAAATTAACCCGATTAAAATATGGGTGTCGGACCAAGTATCTCTGATTGGGATAATATTGGTCAGGGCTATCGAGATTAATATTGGGAGTCCGAATATATATTCGGAATAATTTTTGGATAAAGTATTGAGCCCAAACAGAGATCTTGTTTGTCATAAAATGATGAACTTTAATGAGAAGGATTAAAATTAAAACCAAAAGCTCATATTTTTCCCTTCTCTTCACGTTAGCTTGCTGAGCAAATTGGGAAAAACACATTATTCTTCTCCTTCTTTATCCCCTTCTTCATTTTCCTCTTCTTCTCTTCCAAAAACCCTAGCCAAGGTGGTAAACCTTCTTCCTCCCCTCATTTTTGTCCTTGGGAGAGCTTGAAAGAAGATCATTGGAGCTTGAAACTCTCCCCCTCTACTCCTCTATTTTCGTGGGACACCCTCCCTCTCTTGAATATTCTCTCTTTTCTTCTCTTGAGGTATGATTCTTGCTATTTCTCAAGAGTATGAGCCATTAGTTATGAGGTTTTGTTGTTAAGAGAATATTTAAAGTATGTGGGGTGTTTAATGGAAGCATTTAATGCATCAACCCTAGAGTGGGTAGTCATAAATGCAAACTTTAATGGTAATAAATGAGGAAGATGAAGGTATGTTGGAAGGTGATGAAGATTGATGATTATTTATGAATGTTGTTAGGTTTTAGGTGAAACTCTAACTTAGAAACTTTGGGAAAATGATAAATGTGTGATGAATAATATATTTGAGAGCAAATACATAATATTGAGAATATGGGTATTGATTAATGGGGCATTCTTATGGATGTGGGGCTATGGTTGTTTTGTAGCCTTTGAATCTAATGAATGAGGCTTGATGGGAAGGAATTCCTGAAGCTTAACAAATGATAGAAATGATGTCTATAACATGTCCTAAACATGTTATGAAATTTACACATGATTATGGTTAATTAGAGTATAATTGTGTCTTGAATAGTTGATTGATTGAGATTTTACATGTATGTTAATGTAGGATCCATTCTGAACGACGAGGCGAGTACGTCGTATCAATTGGAATTCTTCTCTTGAGGTAGGAGATGAGTCTTTATGTTCTAAATGCATGAATTTGAATGGTATTTGATTGCCATATGTGTTGACATGCATGTTTGCCTTGTTTGTGTTGTGATGATGGATTGTAATGTTGAATATATTAATATGGATAACATGCTTTGGGCATTTAGAATTGTCGTGACCGGGGTCCTGACGCACGACACGAACTGGTTAAAGACTATAAAAGAAAATTGAAACTGCATTGAAATGAGGCCCTTGGGAGGCCTAAAGAAAATAAAGGCGTTCAAGGAGTCGCCACTAATATTTATTAAGGAAAATATTAGGAAAACCTTTAAACAACACTAGTTTTTTTTATAAAAAATGAGATTCTGTTTAGTCCGAAAGTCGAATTACAGGAGGGGAAAGTATTAGCACCTCACACTGTCCGTAAAAAAAACGGTTACCCAAATTGATCATGCATAATTTTTCAAAAATATGATTATTAAATATTTCATCCTTCATAAAAAAGAAAACAACAATGATAAATAATATACATAATAATAAAAAAATATATATAAATAAGAATAAAACAAAAATAATAATAAAACATATCTCCTAAATTTTCATTATTTTTTAGTTCTAAGAAAATAAACAAACAAATGATTAAAAGACCATAAAATAAAAAAACAATAAGACGTCTTGTCTTAATTATTTTCCAATAAAAAAAAGTCCATTAATTTTATTGAGAAATATATGGTTCATAAAAAACAAATAAAAGAATGAAAAGGTAAAAAAAATAAACATAAGAAAGAAAAAATAGAATCAAACACATTAACATGAAAATAAAGATATATATACATTTAATTAATTAAAATTAACAAATGAACCTTATTTAATTATTTTTAAAAAAATAAGATTAATAACATGTCTTATCTAAATTAATCTCATTTTAAATTTAAGAGAAAGATAGATGAATAAATAACACACTATTTATTAGTCTTGTTTTTTTGTCATGTTTTTATGATAATGATTTTTCTTAATTATTAAAAGGTTACTAAGAGAAAATAATAGAAAATTATGACAATAATAAAAAAATGGATAATTATGTATATATATAAACTATTTGAAAATGATCATACATAAATAAATAAATAGAAAGTGTAGAAAGATAAATAAATAAAAATAAAAGTGCAGAAAGATAAATAACTAAAAATAAAAGGGTAGAAAAATAAATAATTACAAATAAAGGTATAGAAAAATAAATAAAAAAATAAAAGTGCAAAAATAAATAAATAAATAAATAAAATAAAAAAGCAAAAAAATAAATACATAAAAATAAAAGGGTAGAAAAATAAATACATAAAAATAAAGGGGTAGAAAAATAAATAAATAAAAATAAAGGAGTAGAAAAATAAATACATAAATATAAAGGGCAGAAAAATAAATAAATAGAAACAAAAGGGAAAAAAATAAATACATAAAAATAAAAGGGCAGAAAAATAAATACATAAAAATAAAGGGGCAGAAAAATAAATAAATAGAAACAAAAAGGCAGAAAAATAAATACATAAAGATAAAAGGGTAGAAAAATAAATACAAAAAATAAAAGGGTAGAAAAATAAATAAATAGAAATAAAAGGGTAGAAAAATAAAAAAATTAAAAAAATATAGAAAATAAATAAATAAACTAATAGTTGCAGAGATATAAAGTGCAGATAAATAAAGTGCAGACAAATAAATTAACAGAAATAAAAGTGCAGAAAAGTAAATAAAGAAAATAAAAGTGTGAAAAAGTAAATAAAGAAAAATAAATGTACAGATAAATAAACAACGATGAAAATGCAGAAAAGTAAATAAACAGATAAATAACTGCAGAAAAATAAAGTGCAGGAAAATAAAATGCATGAATATAAATAAAGAAAAATAAAAATATAGAAAAATAAATAACAATTAAATAAAGATGAATAAATAAAGGTTAATAAACATCCTTGTATTAATAAAAAATACCTTGGTACAAGAACAATTAAAGAGGAACCAGAACAGAAGTCGAGAAATTAATTTCGTGTAGATTTCCTTTGCTTTTGACTTCGTTTAGACTCGATTCGAAGGTGTTTGGACACCGGTTATAACACTTACACAGTATTTTAGCTCACAAAACTCACATACTAAGACATACTAGAATGATGCACTCATTTTCCTAACTATGATTACATAACATAATTTTAAGAAACAAAAACTTCTAAGAAATCTCTAAAACATTTAGTACTTTTTCACCTATTTTTTTCTTTTCCTCCCCAAATACCTTAACACTACCTTCTATTTATACAAGAAAATTGGCCTTGGATTCCCTATAAAATGACATCACTTTCCTACTTTTCCAATTTGTCCAAATTTGATGTCAATTTCCTCAATTTTCTCCAATTATCCAACCAAACTGAGTCCCACCAATAATAACCACCGAACACCCCTTTTCTTTTTTAAATCTGATTTTCATTTTTTGGCCATTTTTTTAGATTTTTTTGGCCCATTTTTTTGGACTTTATTTTTGGACTTTTTTTTGGCATTTTTTCATTTTTTTTCAGATTTGATTTTTTTAGCCCCTTTTTTTAAAAAAAATTAAATTTTTTTTTAAAATTTTGAATACAAATGAGTAATCACTTACTCTTATGGAAACATAAAACATTCATTACACATGTGGCCATAAATAAAGTACCCAATAAAGATAAATTACTACCCATGCTATAAGGAGCAAAAAGGTAGTCACAAAATATCGCTTTCCCTCCCTTATTCTTTCCTCTTGGCTTCGACATCCATTGGCCATTGCTTGAGAAGAATTATCGAAGAAGATTGATGAAAGGAGAGGTGTGGTAGGAAATGAAGAGAGATTGAGTATTTATAGAAATGGAGAAGAGTTACTATTCCAACGGTCACTATGTAATTTTTTATTTTTCCCTTTTTTTTGAAAAAAATAATAAAATATGATCCGGGTGGCAACCTGGAATGGACGAGGTTCTAAGCACCACACCACGTCACCAATAAGAACTAGTAAGTCATAACCGAAGTCTGAAATCATCGGTTGACTATGGACATTTCTCCCAACCCCGATTAATAACTGACAACCTGACAATCAATCAGAAGAGGTATGTGCAACCTGACCCCGCAAACACTCCGTAATGATATGCTGTCTTAGTAATATACTGACTTAAGCATTGGAGAATCTTCTGTAGGTTCACCTCCGGTGTGTCTTGAAGTTCTAGTACGAATTAAGACATCAATTTTCACCTTAACTTGAAGGACCTCGGATTCCCACTGAACTGAGGTATAAAATACCATACTCCACCAAGGCGGTATAAAACTTAGAGTTTGTGAGGTAACACCGGTCAGGAGACCGTGCTAGGACTCCAGTTAATGCAGTCAACATTGACTCCGGATGCTAGGACAGATCAAAAATGAAATAAATATACCTTTTTTTTCTTTTTTTCTTTTTTTCTTCTTTTTTTAAATATATATTTTAATATATATTTTACTGGACAAAAATAGGTGTTCATAGCTGCCCTTCTTTACTTCTTTTCATGAAAGAATATGAGATCCATTCATATTATTGATGTGAAAAGAAAGTAAAGACGTGAACACCACTGAGAATTTAAGGAATATTTGACAGCTTTTTACAAGAAGTAAATAGCTAAATGATGTTGTTCTAATATTTACCCTTGAAAACGAACAGTCTAAGGAGAAGCATCTGAGGCTTAGAAGAAAATAAACGTCATGGGGAGTTGCTCCCAACGTTTCGACTAGATGACATAACCTTGGGATTGGTACTTGAAGCTTTGAAAGAAAGTAAATGATATATGGGGTTGCCTTGACATTTTGAGCAGCCTAAGAATGGGTATTTGAGGCTTTGACACAAAATAAATGACCGGGGGATGCCCCTGACTGATTTTGATTGAAATAGCCTAGGGAAGGATACCTGAGGCTTTGGCATGAAATAAATGACTGGGGGATGCCCCTGACTGATTTTGATTGAAATATCCTAGGGAAGGATACCTAAGGCTTTGACATGAAATAAGTGACTGGGGGATGCCCTTGACTGATTTTGATTGAAATAGCCTAGGGAAGGATACCTGAGGCTTTGACATGAAATAAGTGACTAGGGGATGCCCCTGACTGATTTTGATTGAAATAGCCTAGGGAAGAATACCTGAGGCTTTGACATGAAATAAGTGACTAAGGGGATGCCCCTGACTGATTTTGATTGAAATAGCCTAGGGAAGGGTACCTGAGGCTTTAACATGAAATAAATGACTAGGGGGATGCCCCTGACTGGTTTGACTGGATGACATAGCTTAGGTGATGGACTGAAACTGTTGATCTTGACTTTTCATGGGGAACATTTGTCCTTGTTATAACCTCAATCTTGCATTAAAAGAAATAGTTAAGTGGAAAACCAAAGATTAATTATCTCGTATCCCTTAGTGACATCTACGATCTCTATAGGAATCCATATGACTCATGGCAGAGTGAAATATCTTCAAATAGCAACCACTGTATACTTAAAGAGTATCAAATTTCCCAAGATCGAAGTCACCTTGATCCATTATTATTATTTTATTTATCTTGTTTGAAAATGTTTCCCATCAATTAAATGATCTAGCAGAATACCTATAAAGGAAGAAAATATTACGAGATTATGATAAAAACAATTGTTAACACAAAAATTTTATTTGATGGAATTCTATACACATTTTTTTTACAAGTTTCACATCATGATTCAAATTTACAAAGGACATCAGTATCTGCTTTGACATGTGTATTGCTCCTGAAATTTGGATTCCCTTAATCAGGTATAATACTTCTTAACAGCATCTGAATTCACTGGGAAAGGTAAGTCATCACCATCCATATTGGTCAAAATCAGAGCTCCTCCTGAAAAGGCCTTCTTGAATATGAATGGTCCCTCGTAGTTGGACCTCTATTTTCCCCGATTGTCAGCCTGGTTTGGTAAGGTCTTCTTCTTGAAACTGACGAGGGCATACTTTTTTCTCAAATGCTTTCTTCATACGTCTCTGGTATAATTGCCCATGATAAAGGGCACTTAACCTTTTTCCTTCTATCAAGTTTAACTGGTCATACCGGGATTGTACCCACTCGGCTTCCTCCAACTTGGCATCCATGATCACTTTCAAGGATGGGATTTCTACTTCCATTGGTAGTACCACCTCCATCCCATACACCAAAGAAAATGGTGTTGCCCCTGTCGAAGTTCGAATAGAAGTGCGGTATCCATGTAAAGCAAAAGGAAGTAATTCACTCTAGTCCTTGTAGGTTTCAACCATCTTCTGAATGATTTTCTTTATATTCTTATTCACAGCTTCAACTGCTCCGTTCATCTGTGGCCTGTATGGAGATGAATTAAGGTGCTTGATTTTGAAATCTTCACAGAGCTCCTTCACAATTTTATTGTTTAAGTTTGTACCATTATCAGTTATGATTTGACTTGGCAATCCATATCTACATATCAATTCTTTCTTGACAAACTTGACTACCATATTTTTGGTTACATTGGCATAAGAAGCTGTTTCCTCCCACTTTGTGAAGTAGTCAATGGCGACCAAAATAAACTGATGCCCATTTGATGCTTTTGGTTCAATGGGACTAATAACATTGATGCCCCATATTGCAAAGGGCCAGGGGGATGCTAGGACATTGAGGGATGATGGGGGTGCATGGATATTATCTACATATATTTGACATTTATGGCATTTTCTGACATAGCTGGAACAGTCTGTTTCCATAGTCATCCAGTAATATCCAGCCCTTAATATTTTCCTTGCCATTGAGTGCCCGTTTGCATGAGTTCCAAAAGATCCTTCATGAACACTCCTTATAATTTCATTAGCTTCTGTGTCATCAACACATCTGAGGAGGACTGAATCATGATTTCTTTTATATAGTACATCCCCATTCAAAAAGAACCCCATAGCCAAACGTCTTAGAGTTCTCTTATCATTTTCAGAAGCATTTAAAGAATACTCTTGATTTTGAATGTATCTCTTGATTTCATAAAACCAAGGCTTTCTATTTGGTTCATCTTCAACCACATGACAATAAGTAGGCCTGGAACGTCTTTCTACCTCAATAAGGGGTATATCACATTCTTTACTCATGTTGAACATAGAAGCCAACGTGGCCAAAGCATCAGCCAACTGGTTATCATCCCGAGGAATATAATGGAAAGAGACTTCATCAAACCCTTTTATTAGTTCCACGATGTGAGCTTGATAAGGAACCAATTTACTATCCCTAGTATCTCATTCTTCTTTCAACTGATGCATCACTAAAGCAGAATCTCCATATACTTGTAGAGATTTCACCCTTGCTTCAAGTGTTGCCTGAATTCCCAAAACACAAGTTTCATATTCTGCAATATTGTTGGTGTAATCAAAGCAGAGTCTAACAGTGAATGAGAAAAAATTATCATCTGGGAGATTAGAATGGCTCTAATTCCATGCCCCAGTGCATTCGACGCCCTGTCAAACATCAAAATCCAGGTCTCCTTTGAAAACTTTTTCTCTTCTGACAACATCATGATGTCCTCATCAGGGAATTCAAATGACATAGGTTAGTAAGCATTCAAGGGATGATGTACCAAGTGATCAGCCAAAGCACTCCCTTTTACAGCCTTCTGGGTGACATGAATGATATCATACTCAGTCAAAAGAACCTGCCAACGAGCTATTCTTCCCGTCAGAGCCAGTTTTTCAAAGATGTACTTAATTGGGTCCACCTTAGATATCAACCAAGTAGTATAAGATAACATGTATTGTCTTAGGCGACGAGCAGCCCATGTAATGCATAACAAGTTCGTTCCACAGTGGAATATCGCACTTCATACTTAGTGAACTTTTTGCTCAAATAGTAAATAGCATGCTCTTTTCTCCCAGACTCATCATGTTGCCCCAGCATAGAACCCATACATTTATCTATCACTGTCAAATACAACAGGAGTGGTCTTCCCGGAGTTGGAGGAACCAAGATCGGTGGGGATTGTAAGTATTGCTTTATTTTGTCAAAGGCCTCCTAACAGTCATCATTCCATTATGATGGTTGATTTTTATGAAGTAACTTAAAGATTAGATTACATACAGCTGTTAGTTGGGAAATGAAACAAGCTATGTAATTCAACCTTTCAAGGAATCCTCGTACTTCTTTTTCAGTACTAGGAGAAGGAATTTCCATGATTGCCTTTACTTTATCAGGGTCTACTTCAATCCCTCTTTTATTGACTATGAACCGGAGTAACCTTCCAGATTTAGCACTAAAAATGCATTTGGCCGGATTCAATCTGAGTTTAAACTTTCTAAGACATTTAAAAAGCTTTCTCAAGTCATTGATGTGGCCTTCCACTATTTTAGATTTAGCAATTATGTCATCCACATAAACCTCTATCTCTTTATGCATCATATCATGAAACAAGGTTACCATAGCTCTTTGATATGTTGCCCCAGCATTCTTAAGACTAAAGGACATCACTTTATAACAAAAGGTTCCCTATAAAGTAATAAATGTTGTTTTTTCCATGTCCTCAGGTGCCATCTTAATCTGATTATATCCAGAAAATCCATCCATGAATGAGAAGATTGAGTGCTGAGCTGTGTTGTTAACAAAAATGTCAATATATGGTAGTGGGAAATCATCTTTGGGGCTAGCCCTATTCAAATCTCAATAGTCTACACACATTCATACTTTCCTATCTTTCTTAGGAATTGGGACAATGTTGGCTATCCATTAAGGATATTTTACAACAGCTAGGAAACCTGCATCAAACTGTTTTTTGACTTCTTCTTTGATTTTTAAAAGCATTTCAGGTTTCATCCTTCTCAGCTTCAGTTTTACAGGAGGGCATTCTGGTTTTAATGGTAACTTATGCTCAACAATACTAGCATTCAATCCCAGCATGTCTTGGTATGACCAAGCAAACACATCATTAAACTCAATTAACATCTCTATCAGAATCTTCCTTTGCTCGATGCTTAGAGAAATACCAATCTTGAGTTCTCTTTTATTTTCTTCACTTCCCAAATTTATGACTTCAACGATTTCTAGATAGGGAGAAATTTCTTTATCTTCCTAATCTAGCAATCTTAATAATTCAAGTGATGGTTCATTATCTTCTTCATACTCTCCATTTGAATATTCAAAATCATGATGTGAAAATGTAATTTTTTCATTTGTTGGGGGGTCATTTTTAGATCTGTAATTTATTTAGTGTAAAACTAAATAAGAAAAAGGTTATTAGGTTATTTGTAAGAAAAGAGACAAGAATCCTTAGTGTGCATTTACTTGGATCATTATAATTGATAAAGAAACTTTTTATTGAAAAGAAATGTCATAAGGCTTTGAATATAGTTAAAGGATCAAAGATCATAGAGTAATAAATTACATGTAACTGATCTCGGGAAACTCAATGGCCTCCCAATTACATAGAATGGTGTCTAACAAACAAGGGTGAACATGACTTTCTTTTCTAGGAAAGTCTTTGCTGACTACTACAACTTGATATGGAGATGTCAAGCCCGCACTTTTGAAACTCTTGTAGAGGTCACAAATGGGGGATACTGCAGTTCGGGGTTCTCGATTTTCTAAACGAGCCATCCGTTTTTCCTTCTTTTCTTCAGTAACCTTCCTTTTCTCTACCAAAGATGGGTAGTATCCTAACCCAAATCCATCCTTGTTTTCTCCAAGGTACATAGGCTCTATTCTTCCACCCAAATTCTTTCCAAGTCCCTTTCCTGGCTCATACCCGACCTTCACCATCATTTTTGCCATCATTAAGGATGCCTTAGGTAACTGAGCTATTGTCATCTTCTCATCTACATAGGTAGTATGGGCAATTTCTAAAGATTAGAAAGTGGTTTCCAAACTTTCTTCAGTAGCCTCTATATAGGGAGTGGACATGGGCTTACTGATTAAGAAATCTTCTTCACCAGAGACTATAACTAACTTATTATTCGTAATGAATTTTAATTTTTGGTGAAGAGTAGATGGAATAACCCCAGCAGTATGGATCCAAGGTCTACCCAATAGACAACTGTATGCAGGAATGATACTTGAAATAGGACATTAAACATACATGGTCCAACCTAAATAGGAATCTCGATTTCACCTATGACCTCCCTTCTTGTACCATTAAAAGCCCTTACCACCATGGTACTAGGTTTCATATGTGTTCCATCAAAAAGAAGCTGTGTGGGAGTTGACTTGGGCATTATGTTTAGGGAAGAGCCATTATCGATGAACACTTTTGCTAAGATATAATCTTGGTATTTAACAGAGATATGCAGAGCTTTATTATGACCTCTTCCCTTAGGGGGTATTTGTTCATCCATGAAAGTTAAATAATCATTAGCTGCAATGTGATTGACTATTCCCCCAAATTTCTTGGGAGAAATATCTTGAGTCATGAGCCTTGCTTAAGACTTTCATTAACATTTCACGATGTGGCTCTGAATCAAGCAATAGGGACAGAAGAGATATCTTAGCAGGAGTATGATTTAGTTGGTCAACTATCTGGTAGCTGCTTTACTTGATGAACTTTAAAAATTCATAAGCTTCTTTATCTGTTACTTCTTGGGAAGGGTCTTGTTCTTTGTTCTTCCCTAGGTTGTTCCTCCCTGTTGTTATTTCAGGTTCTTTCCTTAATTCTTCTAGAGAAAAAATCTAACCGCTCCTAGTTATTCCACTTACCCCGGAAATATTCATAACCGAAGAAGATGGGTCACTAGTCGGGGGATGAGTGATCACCTTCGCTTTGTATTTCCACGGTACCGTGTGAGTATCTTTGAAAGCAAAAGGAGCGGGTACTCGAATTGTCACTGACTGGTGATTTACGATTGGTTCGGTCAGAGGTTTCTTGGTGTAATAGACCATCAAAGGAACGAACTGGGCTTACTGAACCTGTACCATGCTGTCCATGGATCATGTTGACATCATCATAAGGGTAACGATAAACTTGTACCAGATATGTGTCAAGTAATTTTTGAAGCACTTCAATAAAATTTGCATCAATGGGCATCTGATTATGAATGTCCTCATTAGAACTCTGAGTTTCAGATATTAATCCTTTCCTTAAAATTTCCTTATAGATCCATGGGAAAGGAGTTTTGATATCTGAAACATTCCTAACATGATCACTTCCCAAATCATGTGTTATTGCATTTACCCCATCATTTCCATGATTAGGCAAAGGATTGCTAGTCACATTTGGGGAGCCTTCTTCAAAATCCAACCACTTGGCATTTATCAAATCGTGTACCTTAAACTTTAAGGCAATGCAATTTTCTATAGAATGCCCCGGTGCGCCAACATGATAATCATATTTTACATTGGGATCATACCTTTTAGGATATGGTGTCCCTATGGGTTTTAGGGGACATCGTACAATAAGATAACTTTTGAGAAGTTGAGGAAAAAGTTCAGTATATGTCATAGGAATTGGATCGAATTAGACAGAAGGACGATCATTGTTTGGCTTTTTTGGTGAAGGATTTGGGTTGAGATTTTGCGTCCATTGTTGGGGAGGAGGTGGTGGTGTATTCCTAAAATTATGGACAAGTAGGGGTCTATATGATTGAGGATGGGGAAATGGATTTCCAGAAGCAGCAGCTATATAAGGGTAAGGTCCGCATGGTGGATAATGAGGCTGGAAAGGGTAAGGGGAAGGATGGAACATTTTTTGATTATGTTAACCTTGATTTCCCATTACAGCATTTGCTTCTTCACCCTTTCTTCTTCCTGTCCCTATCATAGGTCTTCCTATTGACGGTGAACTTTGGATAACTTTTCCTGTCCTCAAACCGCTTTCAATTCTTTCTCCTATTACCACCATATCAGAAAAGCTTGATGATACACTCCCAAGCATCCTTTCATAGAAAGGTGCCTCAAGAGTGTCAATGAACATTGCCACCATCTCTTTCTCTATCAGGGGTGGTTCAACTTTTGCAGCCATTTCCCTCAATCGTTGAGCATATTCTTTAAAGGACTCAATATTCCTTTTGGTCATGTTCTAAAGTTGCAGCTGGTCTAGTACCATGTCCACATTGTATTTGTACTGCTTTAGGAAGGCATCAGCTAGATCCTTCCAACAACGAATACGAGTTTGTTCAAGATGAGTGTACCAGCTCAACGCTACCCCAGTAAGGCTATCTTAAAAAAAATGGATTAGCAACTTTTCATCATAAGCATATGCAGCCATCTTTCGGTAATACATGGTTAAATGGTTACGAGGACAAGCAGTTCCTTTGTATTTATCAAATTTTGGCAATTTGAATTTAGGAAGAATTACCACATTTGGGACTAGGCATAATTCAGAAACATTTGTTATGCCTAAACCACTTCCTCCCTCTACTGTACGCAACCTTTCTTCCAATATTTCTATTTGCCCTTTTGACAAAGGCACTGCTAGCTGATCAGGATTTGGTGGAGGGACACGAGCTTTGTGTGATAAGTTTTGTGAAACACCTGTCTGTGGTATTGGGCGCCATAAGAGAAATAGTATGGGGTTGTTTATGGGTTTGTTTGTGTGGCATCACTTAGAATCTGATAGTTTATGGTGGAATTGTATTAGGTGTGGTGACATTGGGTGGAGCTTGAGTGTTTTGGGGAACAGCTATTGATTAGGTGAAATTTGGAGGGTTAGATATTAGGGGATTGGGAATTTATTGAGCAGCAAAAGGATTTTCTTGATTAGGATTAGGATGCATGGTGTAATATCCTTGAGGTAGGCCATATGGAGGCCAGGCATATGCTTGCTGAACATTCCCGTCTTGGGAAACAAAAGGTGGCAATGGCATACCATAAGGTTGGTGTGAGATGAATGAAGTTTTAGTGACTGGAGCAGGATCACTTGGGAGTATTGTGAAAGGTATAGGGCTTCCTTCTTGAGCTTAAACCTGAGGAGCGGATGTTTGATCCCCATTTCCTGCAGAGGGCCCCCTTTCTGTACCTCTTTTTCAAGGATCTTAAGTATTTCTGCCATCTGTTCCTTGATCTGGCCAAGTTCATTCCTCATCTCTTCAACTGAGCTTTCCGACTCTGCCATGAGTCTTGTTTACAGACGGGTTTGATAAGGATGCTTTGAGCCCTTTCTCCCCGTGATGTGAGTAAGTACAAAGAAACCCCCTTATTCAAAGTAAATATGTGATGAATTTTAAACATCGGTAAGCAAAGATAAACCTTTCTTTTAGAATGTCTTTTTCTAAAGTACTAAGTTAGGAAAAAATGGAAATTCAACATGGGATTTATTTATTGTTCAACAGGTTCTAATACATTATTTGTTACAACAAATCAAAATCAATTCTCTCTCGCTCTAGCAATGGAGACCTTCATTTCATCTAATCGCCCCTTACAATATTAAATGAATGTTACAATTTCTTCCGGTGTAGAAAGTGGATTCATCATTGCTTCGGCCTTCTTCAACAGGTGAGGAATATCTCCAAGTGTTCTATTAGCAACATCGGCTAAGTTAGAAAAACGGTTTCTCCAAGAATAGACAAGACTTTCCAACTCAACCCTCTCTAGGGTCATTAAACGTATAATCTCTTCATATCTATCTTTATCTTCCGTGGCTTGCCATTTTTCCTCATTTATGTCACGCTCGCAAGCACTAACGACATCTCTGACTTGTCATTCCAGTTCATCAATTCATGCTTGCATAAGGTTCTTCTGAACTTGAACTTCTTCTTTTGTCTTGGCTAAAATTTCTCGGAATCGCCCTTTGTCAGCCAATATATCATCTGTTTGTTTCTCTTTGGTTTTTAATTGGCTGTTCGCTATTTGGAGGCATTGATCTAATTGCCTCATATGTTCTCTTTCAATTCGCTACTTCTTATTGAAATCTTCAAAGGCAGTTTCTAATTCACACCTTTTTCTCTTAAAGGAAGCATTGTCTTGTTGAATCTTGATTAATTCATCCTCTAAAGCTTGGTTTTTATTCGTCATTTTAGCTAGCTTACTTTTTCAGGTTTTCAATCTCTTCGCTTCCATTGGGAACTGGATTTTTTACATGAGCACCGTGATCTTTGAAGGGTAACTTGATAATAGCTACCCTATTTGAAATCCATTGGTGGTAACTTTCCTTTGCAGCATAACTTCAAACACCCAACTCTTTTCCTTTCCTATGAACCTTGGACCAAGCCTCAACGACAGTTTGGATAACAGGAGCATTATTTCCCTCTATATAGTAATGAAGGAAAGGTGTTACCGTTTCTTCTTCCGAAGTTTGAAGCATAGGATAAGCAAGTTGTCTTTTTGCAATGACAGGATTATAGTTGATGTATCCTTGAGTTCCCATGAGAGGTACATTGGGAAATTTCCCGCAACAGTAAATAATGGAATCCACATTCATCCACTGATAGTACCACTGAATCATGTTTGTAGACAAACTTGCTAGATGTCCTGCCCATTCCCTATTAGTCTTCTTAGTTAGCCGAAGGAGCCTCAAATCAGAGAGAGGACATTAGATCTTGCCAACTTGATTGAATACATGAGAAGTAAGCCACAAATACAATGCAGATAGACAACAGACGATCTTTTTCCCATTCCGGTTGTGACAAGAATCCATTGTATAATAAATGTCAGCTAAGACAGCGGTAATAAACTTTCTCCTCTAAGCTTTCGAGCCAGGAAAACATCAATTGCCTTGAAATCAATGTAATTATCAAGACTAGAGAAAAGGACCACACTATAAATAGCTAATGCCAAAGTGTCAATAAAGGCATCCCATTCCCCTTTCCCTGCCTGACTAAGGAGTTGTTGCTCAAAGAAAGTTAGCGCAAAGCCTGAAATCCGATTCATGTTTAATTGAGCCTTTTTAAGAATCTCAGGATCTATCTTGAGAACACGAGCTATACTGAAAATAGAAGCATAATGTTCAGTTCATCGATAAGGTTTCAAATCTTCCAATAACAAGCCAAATATCTACTCAAATTCCTCTAGAGTAGGAGCTAATTGGAAGTCCTTGAATGTAAAACAACAGAGAAGGGAATCATAATACTGGGCTAGAGCAGTAAGGGCCCCCTCTTGCACTTCAACTTCCAAGAATTTCAGGATCTTTCCATACTTCCTTGCAAAGGTCACTTTCTGAGTAATATCCATCCGTTTTCCCAAGGATAATAGATTGCTAGTGTTTGATTTCATAATTTTGAGGTGTAACAAATTTTTCAAACCAATTGCCTTCACTTCCTGATCACTTGATCTCATGTTAAATTCCATTTTTTTGTGATACTTACCAATATTTAAATTTCACCTTTAACAAAAGAAATAAATGAATCAGATTAACAAAGAAAAAGGTTTGATAAATATCATCCTCACATAACAGTGTGATAATATTTATCATGACTTAAGTATAGAAAATGTATATTTTTGATGATTTTTTTTTAAAAAAAGGAAAACTTTGTGCGAATGAATAGAAGATAAAAGGAATGTTTGCCCAATTATGTCTTAGACAAGGTAACCACCTAATTGGCTCTAAGGCTCTTTAATCGTGTTTCCTCAAAAGGTGGTTGTTCTAATTGGTTCTAAGAAGGCCATCAGAGCTCTGATCTTTAGCTATGAGTCTTATGTAAAAAGTAGGGAATCCTACTTAGTGCAGACATCATAACTAAGATAACACCCCGGCTGAGATTTTCACGCGAAAACAACACCGCTAATAATTTCCCCTAACCTATGTCTTTTGCGGGGCTTGGGAATAGGGTCCCTTCTAATAGTGTGTGTATTATGGTGAATGTGAAGTGTGTGGGGCATTCATACCTAAATTTTACCCATTCTTCATAATGAACAAACATAAGACAAAATAAATATCACATGTCTTCTACCCTATGGTTCTAAATTAAAGCAATAAAGAAGTAAAAAAATATATAAAATCTAAGATAAATAGAAGATTAGATGAATGACGAGAATAACATAATAAATAAATATGAAGGATGAAATAATTAACAATGAATAAAATACACAAGATCAATTTAACGGGCTTGACTCTTAAAAATTTCCCCAGTGGAGTCGCCATCTGTCGCGACCGGGGTCCCAGCGCACAACGCGGATTGATTAAAGACTATAAAAGAAAATTGAAACTGCATTGAAATGAGGCCCTTGGAAGGCATAAAGAAAATAAAGGGGTTCAAGGAGTCGCCACTAATATTTATTAAAGAAAATATTAGGAAAACCTTTAAACAATACTGGTTTTTTTTAAAAAAATGAGATTCTGTTTAGTCCGGGAGTCGAATTACAGGAGGGGAAGGTATTAGCACCCCACACTGTCCGTCAAAAAAACGGTTACCCAAATTGATCATGCATAATTTTTAAAAATATGATTATTAAATATTTCATCCTTCATAAAAAAGAAAAGAACAATGATAAATAATATACATAATAATAAAAATATATATAAATAAGAATAAAACAAAAATAATAGTAAAACATATCTCCTAAATTTTCATTATTTTTTAGTTCTAAGAAAACAAACAAACAAATGATTAAAAGACCATAAAATAAAAAAAAATTAAGACGTCTTGTCTAAATTATTTTCTAGTAACAAAAAGTCCATTGATTTTATTGAGAAATATATGGTTCATAAAAAAACAAATAAATAAATGAAAAAGTAAAAAAAATAAACATAAGAAAAAAATAGAATTAAACACATCAACATGAAAATAAAGATATATATATACACTTAATTAATTAAAATTGACAAATGAACCTTATTTAATTATTTTTTTTAGAAAAAATAAGATTAATAAGACGTCTCATCTAAATTAATCTGATTTTAAATTTAAGAGAAAGATAGATGAATAAATAACACACTATTTACTAGTCTTGTTTTTCTGTCATGTTTTTATGATAATGATTTTTCTTAATTATTAAAAGGTTACTAAGAGAAAATAATAGGAAATCATGACAATAATAAAAAATGGATAATTATGTATATATATATATATAAACTATTTGAAAATGGTCAAACATAAATAAATAAATAGAAAGTGTAGAAAGATAAATAAATAAAAACAAAAGTACAGAAAGATAAATAACTAAAAATAAAAGTGTAGAAAAATAAATAATTAAAAATAAAGGTATAGAAAAATAAATAAAAAAATAAAAGTACAAAAATAAAATAAAATAAAAGCAGAAAAATAAATACATAAAAGTAAAAGGGTAGAAACATAAATGCATGAAAATAAAGGGGCAGAAAAATAAATACATAAAAATAAAGAGGCAGAAAAATAAATACATAAACATAAAGGGCAGAAAAATAAATAAATAGAAACAAAAGGGCAAAAAATAAATACAAAAAAATAAAAGGACAAAAAAATAAGTACATAAAAATAAAAGGGTAGAAAAATAAATACATAAAAATTAAGGATCAAAAAAACAAATATATAAATATAAATGACAGAAAAATAAATAAATAAAAACAAAAAGGTAGAAAAATAAATACATAAAGATAAAAGGGCAAAAAAAATAAATAAATAAAAATAAAAATATAGAAAATAAATAAATAAACTAATAATTACATAAATATAAAGTACGGATAAATAAAGTGTAGAAAAATAAATTAACAAAAATAAAAGTGTAGAAAAGTAAATAAAGAAAAATAAAAGTATAGAAAAGTAAATAAAGAAAAATAAAGGTACAAATAAATAAATAAAGATGAAAATGAAGAAATGTAAATAAATAGATAAATAACTGCAGAAAAATAAAGTGCAGGAAAATAAAGTGCACGAATATAAATAAAGAAAAATAAAAATGCAGAAAAATAAATAACAATTAAATAAAGATGGATAAATAAGGGTAAATAAATATCATTGTATTAATAAAAAATACTTTGGTAGAAGAATAATTAAAGAGGAACCAGAACGGAAGTTGGGAAATCAATTTCGTGTAGATTTCTTTTGTTTTTGACTTCGTTTGGACTCGATTCGTGGGTGTTTGGACACCGGTTATAACACTCACATACTAAGACATACTAGAATGATGCACTCATTTTCCTAACTATGATTACATAACATAATTTTAAGAAACAAAAACTTCTAAGAAATCTCTCAAAAATTTAGCACCTTTTCACCTATTTTTTTCTCTTCCTCCCCAAATACCTTAACATTACCTTCTATTTATACAAGAAAATTAGCCTTGGATTCCCTATAAAATGACATCACTTTCCTACTTTTCCAATTTGTCCAAATTTGATGTCAATTTCCCCAATTTTCTCCAATTATCCAACCAAACTGGGTACCACCAATAATAACCACCGAACACGCCTTTTCTTTTCTTTTTTTAATTCTGATTTTTGTTTTTTGGCCCATTCTTTGTGGACTTTTTTGGGCCCATTTTCATTTTTTTTCAAATCTGATTTTTTTTGCCCTTTTTTTTAAAAAAAATATTGAATTTTTTTAATTTTTTTTTAAAAATTTTGAATACAAATGAGTAATCACTTACTCTTATGGAAACATAAATTATTCATTACACATGTGACTATAAATAAAGTACCCAACAAAGATAAATTACTACCCATGTTATAAGGAGCAAAAAGGTAGTCACAAAACATCGCTGTCCCTCCCTTATTCTTTCCTCTTGGCTTTGGCATCCATTGGCCATTGCTTGAGAAGAATTATGGAAGAAGGTTGATGAAATGACAGGTATGGTAGGAAATGAAGAGAGATTGAGTATTCATAGAAATGGAGAAGAGTTACTATTCCAACGGTCACTATACACTTTTTTATTTTTCCCTTTTTTTGAAAAAAATAATAAAATATGATCCGGGGTGGCAACCTGGAATGGACAAGGTTCTAAGCACCGCATCACTCACCAATAAGAACTGGTAAGTCATAACTGGAGTCTGAAATCATCGGTTGACTATGGATATTTCTCCCAACCCCGGTCAATAACGGACAACCCGACAATCAATCAGAAGAGGTATGGGTAACCTGACCCTACAAACACTCCGTAATCATATGTTGTCTTAGTAATATACTGACTTAAGCATTGGAGAATCTTTTGCAGGTTCACCTCTGGTGTATCTTGAAGTTCTAGTACGAATTAAGACATCAATTGATGTAGGCTCTTCATGCACTTTCTTGAAGAGGGTTGGATCTAGGGTTCTTCCTTCTATCTTCCTTCAATGGGAGCTTGAGAATTTCTTCTTCAAGGACCAAGAAAACTAAAACTAAAAGCCTAAGACTATAGGAATGTGACGCCAAAATAAAGGAAAAGAGAGTGGAAATGGAAGGAGAGGAGGTGGACAATGGAGGTAGGCTTGGAAAAGAGGAGAGGGAAAGGTTGGAGGCCACTTCCTAAGGAGGAGGAAGATAACTCCACTCACCACCAAGGGAGGGAGAAACCCCTTGGATAAGAGCTTGAGAGAGCTCTCAAATTCTAGAGAGAAGGAGGAGAATCTCTCACTAGGAAACACTAAAGTGCTCTCAAATTTTACAAATAGATTAATGGTCCTTGATTACAAAAGGAGAAGCCCTTATATAGGCCATGGGAATTTCGGCCAAGGACTAGCTAGATGGGCTTGGTCATGGATCCAAGGCCCATTAAGAGAAAAGATGAGCAAATGGCCTATACATGGCCCAAAAGGGAAAGTACAAGGCCCAAAAGTGGCCTATTTGACCTTACAAGGCCCAAATCTATCCTATAAGCCTAGAGAAACTATTTAGAAAGTATATTATAAGTAAAGTACACATAGATCCTCATAGGTTCCTTATTGGGCTTAGGCCCACTAGAAGAGAGAAAAGAGAAAAGGGCTTTATGGATGCTCTCTTTGGCCCGTTTGGTCTTTGCCCTTGTGAGGGGACCTCTATATGCTTCAAGTCCTTTCTCCAATGTAGTGTGAGGGTCTTCCTTGGGTATGTCCTCATTATCAATTTTCACCTTAACTTGAAGAACCTCGGATTCCCATTGAACTCAGGTATAAAACACAGTACTCCACTAAGGCGGTGTAAAACTTAGAGTTAGTGAGGTAACACCGGTCAGGAGACCGTGTTAGGACTCCGGTTAATGCAGTCAACATTGACTCCGGATGCCAAGACAAATCAAAAATGAAATAAATATACCTTTTTTTCTTCTTCTTTTTTAAATATATATATTTTAATATACTGAAAAAAATAGGTGTTCACAAGAATGAATGTGGTGTGCTATATGGTGGTATGAATTACTTGGCAAAGTTGTGCCTAAATTAAGATGTTATGCTTGTATCCACCTCAAATGTGAAATGAATGAAATTAATGTTTGGTTGAAATTGGGTGTAAATGAATAACATGCCATGATTGATAATGTAAAGTTAATGATTGAAATTGATGATGAGTGCCATTGTAAATGGTGAGTGAATTGTTAAAATGCCACATTGAAACTTGAGAATAAAGACTAAAGCCAACAATAATAAAATCCACTAAGAATGGTGAGGTGGTGTTGGTAATGATGATGATGATGATGATGTATGATGAGTCGCATGTATAGAGTGAGAAATTCATATGATTGGAATTTGCATCCACGGCATACTGCATAGCTGCCGGTGTTGGAATTTTAGGGGATTCCCTCGGTTAGCCCAGTGGGAGGGGGGCTCTGTGCACGAGCGATTTGTATTTCCCCTGTGACTCGGTGTGTAAGTCATGAAGCTGCCCATGTTGTGCTACGGGGAGCCACATGTGGTTGACCCTTGTGGGGGGTGGCTCTTGATGAGCAGGTGTCCCCGGTGGTCCTTGGGATCAGAGATGTCATGATATGACTCATGGTTGGCCGACAACACCATATATTGATTATGCTGTTTACCGCGGTCATGGTGAAAATGACTGGTGTTGCAAATGGGCGAAGCGGTTTGGTACCAGTAAAAGATTGGTGAAATGCATGCAATATAAGGATAAGTTTACACATTTTACACCAAACACCAAGTTTCACTCTAGTTGTGAGTGGTCACAAAGGTTGGGGTTCAACCTTTGGGTATTGAGAGTTTAAGAGATTGGGTGGGTTGCCCTTGTGCTAGTGAGGATTGAGTTCTTGAGTGTGGGACACTAGGAAGCTGTAATTGCTCATAGCTTGTAATCTCTAAACTTCAATAATGGAAATCCTTCAAGTGGGTTACTTGAAGGCGAGATGTACATCGGGGTGGTGGAACTCATTAAATTAGTTTGCAAGCTTCTCTTCCTTATTCTCTTGCATTTACTTATTATATTTGGCTAGTATGTTATTTTGATTGTGATTACATTGCTTGAACTTGATTAATTTGGCTAAGTTAAGTTTCCATACACCAGGTGTTTGATAAATTGTTAAAGCTATCTCTACACATATTTCATCCTAGCTCTTGCATTTTACTTGTTATCTCTTGTATATTATTGTCTTGTGTAAAAAGGAAATCAAGTTCAAAGGCATTCCAAGTGAAATTTTTAAACACTCAATTCACCTCCCCTCTTGAGTATTGAGGCCACTTGAATAACAAGTGGTATCAGAGCTTGACTCTTGGTAGATCAAGCTTAACAGCTTCAAGAGATTAAAGATGGTCTCTACTTTATATAATATGTTTCCCGAGGGTGGTGCTACAAATCGACCTCCCGCTTTTAATGGGGAAGGTTATGCCTTTTGGAAAGAAAGGATGAAAATTTTTGTACAATCTATCGATTTGAAAATTTGGAATGCAATTGAAAATGGTCCCTTTATACCTATGCATGTTGTTGATGGTAAACAAGTAGAGAAACTCATGGATGATTGGAGTAGTAAAGACGAAAAGAAAGTCCAATACAATTACAAAGCTAAAAATCTCATCACCCTTGCTTTAGGTCCGGGTGAGTTCTTTAGAGTTATAACTTGTAAAACTGTAAAAGAAATGTGGGATACTCTCCAAATCACACATGAAGGTACTAGTGACTTTAAAGATTCTAAGATTAGCACTTTAACTAGCCAATATGAAAGTTTTAGAATGAACTCCAATGAACCTATTTTAGATCTTCAAAAGAGATTTACTTTGATTATTAATCACCTTATTACTCTTGGAAAATCTTACACTAACAAGGAGCTTATCCATAAAGTTTTGAAAAGTCTTACTAGGGAGTGGCAACCTCTTGTCACCGTTATCAAACAATCACCAAACATAAAGGACATGTCCCTTGCTACATTGTTTGGTAAGTTACAAGAACAAGAAGAAGAGTTAAAAGACTTGAAGCATGTGGAGGAAGAAGAGAAATCCTCCAAGAAGAAAGGTCTAGCTCTCAAGGCCACTTCAATCAAGGAAGATGAATCTGATGATGAGCTTGATGAAGAAGAACAGTTTAGAATATTTGTGAAGCGTTTCGGAAAATTCATGAGAAACAAACGCTTCTAAAGAAGTTTCAAACCTCAAGGTAAAAAACCTATTTCTAATGAAAATTATTCCTCACCTAATTGTTTTGAATGTGGCAAGGAAGGGCACTTCAAAGTAGATTGTCCAAACCTCAAGAAGAAAAGCAAATAGAAAAGAGGGAGAAGAAGAGCATACATCGCTTGGGACAAAAACGATGTAAGTAGCTCCGAAGAGTCGGATAATGAAGAAGAAAATATTTACTTAATGGCCAACCACCATGAAGAGGAAGATGAGGTAAATCATCATGAACTTGATAAAGATGAATTATATGATGCTTTTGAAGAATTATATGACAAATACATTAAACTATCTAGCAGGTATAAATTGTCAAGAAAAACTGTTAACACTCTTGAGATGCATCTTATGGAAATTTGCAAAGAAAATGAAACTTTAAAAATGGAAGTAGTACAAGCATGCTCTAAAACAAAACCTTGTGAATTTGCTAATAAATATGACATTCTAGAAACTAAGGTTCTAGACTTGAGTATAACTTTAGAAAAATTTACAAATTGGAAAACAACAGTGTATGTTTGATAAAACTGGACTAGGTTTCAATGCCTATAAAAAACAAAAGAATTATAAAAACTTCTTTATACCACCTAGTAAAACTGCATCACCTTTCATGAAGTGTAATTATTGTGGTATGAAAGGACATTGATGTAGGCTCTTCATGCACTTTCTTGAAGAGGGTTGGATCTAGGGCTCTTTCTTCTATCCTCCTTCAATGGAAGCTTGAGACTTCTTCTTCAAGGACCAAGAAAACCGAAACTAAAAGCCTAAGACTATAGGAATATGACGCCAAAATAAAGGAAAAGAGAGTGGAAATGGAAGGAGAGGAGGTGGACAATGGAGGTAGGCTTGGAAAAGAGGAGAGGGAAAGGTTGGAGGCCACTTCCTAAGGAGGAGGAAGATAACTCCACTCACCACCAAGGGAGGGAGAAACCCCTTGGATAAGAGCTTGAGAGAGCTCTCAAATTCTAGAGAGAAGGAGGAGAATCTCTCACTAGGAAACACTAAAGTGCTCTCAAATTTTACAAATGGATTAATGGTCCTTGATTACAAAAGGAGAAGCCCTTATATAGGCCATGGGAATTTCGGCCAAGGACTAGCTAGATGGGCTTGGTCATGGCTCCAAGGCCTATTAAGAGAAAAGATGAGCAAATGGCCTATACATGGCCCAAAAGGGAAAGTACAAGGCCCAAAAGTGGCCTATTTGACCTTACAAGGCCCAAATCTATCCTATAAGCCTAGAGAAACTATTTAGAAAGTATATTATAAGTAAAGTACACATAGATCCTCATAGGTTCCTTATTGGGCTTAGGCCCACTAGAAGAGAGAAAAGAGAAAAGGGCTTTATGGATGCTCTCTTTGGCCCGTTTGGTCTTTGCCCTTGTGAGGGGACCTCTATATGCTTCAAGTCCTTTCTCCAATATAGTGTGAGGGTCTTCCTTGGGTATGTCCTAATTATGCTCCCCCTCTTCAAAAGGATTTGTCCTCAAATCAAAGGCATCATCCTCATCATCTATATCAAAGGGAGACAAATCAGTTATATTAAAAGAAGCACTCACACTATAATCTCCTGGTAGATCTAGGACATAAGCATTATTATTAATTTTCTTGAGAATTTGAAAAGGTCCATCACCTCTAGGGTTGAGTTTGGATTTTCGCAAATTGGGAAAGCGTTCCTTTCGAAGGTGTAACCATACCCAATCTCCAACCTCAAAGGTGATCTCCTTTCTTTGTTTATTTACACAACGAGCATAATGTTCATTTTTAGTTTGTATTTGGTGTCTAACCTTCTCATAAAAATCTTTGATAAATTGGGCCTTTGCCTCTCCATCCATATGAAGGACAGAATCAGAAACCTCAATGGGCAAAAGGTCCAAGGGTGTGAGAGGGTTAAAACCATATACAACCTCAAATGGACTATGCTTGGTTGTGGAGTGTTGTACCCTATTATATGCAAACTCAATGTGGGGTAAACACTCATCCCAAGATTTTACATTTTTGTTTACTAAGACCCTAAGAAGTTGTGAGAGGGTCCTGTTTACTACCTCTGTTTGGCCATCCGTTTGAGGATGACAAGTTGTGGAAAAGAGGAGTTGTGTTCCTAGCCTTGACCAAAGAGTTTTCCAAAAATGGCTTAGGAATTTGGTGTCCCTATCAGAAACAATGGTTTTGGGCACACCATGTAATCGCACAACCTCTTTAAAGAAGATCTTAGCAATATGACTAGCATCATCAACCTTATGGCAAGGGATGAAGTGAGCCATCTTGCTAAACCTATCCACAACCACAAAGATAGAATCCATTCCCCTTTGGGTCTTAGGCAGGCCTAACACAAAGTCCATTGATATATCAATCCAAGGTGTACTAGGTGTTGGCAAAGGAGTATATAAACCACTAGGTGAAAGTTTTGATTTAGCCTTTCTACAAACAATACACCTAGAGCAATGTTTTTGAACATCCTTTTTCATTTTGGGCCAATAAAAGTGTTCATGTAAGATAGACAAAGTTTTATCTCTACCAAAATGACCCATGAGTCCTCCCTCATGACTCTCTCTAAGTAGTAGATCTCTTAAAGAGCTTCGTGGAATACAAAGTCTATTGGCTTTAAAAAGATAGCCATCTAAAATATAGAAGCCCCTATGAGATGTAGAAGTGGTAAATGAGTTAAAGATGTTTAAAAAATCAAGATCATTTGGGTACAAAGACCTAATTTCATCAAGCCCAATAACTTTGGCTCCTAGAGAGGTAAGTAAAGAGTGCCTCCTAGATAAAGCATCAGCCACAGTATTGGTTTTGCCATTCTTATACTTGATGACATAAGGAAATTGTTCTAAATACTCAACCCACTTTGCATGCCTTTTGTTTAACTTATGTTGCCCTTTGATAAATTTCAAAGATTGGTGATCACTATTTATCACAAATTCTTTTGGGATCAAGTAGTGCTCCCAAGTTTGTAGGGCTCTAATTAAGGCATAAAATTCCTTATCGTATGTGGGATAGTTAATAATGGCCCCATTAAGTTTTTCACTAAAGAAAGCTATGGGGTGACCTTCTTGTAAAAGCACAGCTCCTATGCCCACATTAGATGCATCACACTCAAGCTCAAAGGTTTTAGAAAAATCTGGAAGTTTTAAAATTAGAGCATGAGTGAGCCTATCTTTGAGATCTTGAAAGGCTTTTTCTTGCCTAGGCCCCCACACAAAAGAAACATTCTTTTTAACCAACTCATTTAAAGGGGAGGCTAGGGTTGAAAAACCTTTCACAAATCTCCTATAGAAACTTGCAAGACCATGGAAACTTCTTACTTCACTCACATTTTTAGGTGTAGGCCAATCTTGGATTGCCTTAACCTTAGAGTGATCTACCTCAACACCTCTAGAACTAACTACAAAACCAAGAAAGACAATGGTATCCATGCCAAAAGAACATTTTTCAAAGTTAGCATAAAGATTGTTTGTTCTCAAGGCAAGCATAACTTGTCTTAGGTGGATTAGATGAGAGGTCATGGACTTTGAGTACACAAGAATGTCATCAAAGTATACCACAATGAAATGCCCTATGAAATCCCTTAAAACATGGTTCATAAGTCACATAAAGGTACTTGGTGCATTAGTTAGGCCGAAAGGCATCACTAACCACTCATAAAGGCCAAGTTTGGTTTTAAAAGCGGCTTTCCATTCATCTCCTTCTTTTATTCTAATTTGGTGATAGCCACTTTTAAGATCAATCTTGGAGAAGATTATAGATCCACTAAGCTCATCTAACATGTCATCAAGCCTAGGTATAGGATGCCTATACTTGATGGTGATGTTATTAATGGCTCTACAATCCGTACACATTCTCCATGAACCATCTTTCTTGGGTACAAGTAAAACCGGTAATGCGCAAGGGCTTAAACTTTCTCTAATCCATCCTTTGGAAAGTAGTTCATTCACTTGGTTTTCTATTTATAAACTTTCCTTAGGGTTGCATCTATAGGCAGGTCTATTTGGTAAACTAGCCCCAGGTATAAGGTCTATTTGATGCTCAATGCCCCTAATAGGAGGTAACCTTTTTGGAATGTCTTTTGGGAAGAGGTCTTTAAATTCTTGCAAGATATTTTGGATCCCTTTGGGCAAGGGGGGAGGAGAAGTGCCCATTGAACACAAAGAAGTGTTAGGGATATCTTTTGGATATATGATCAAGCAATGCTTTTGTGAAAACATGGCATGTTTCACATTATATTTTGTTGCAAAGAGATTAGGTTGGGAGTCATTATAGATAACAACTCCTTTCCCTTTATTATCTTTTTTGTTTTTCTTTGGTTTTTCTAAACTCATATGGGAAGAAGATCCTAACTCTTTTTCTCTCTTAGCTTTCATTTGGATTTGGTCTTTAGCTACTTGTTGTGGAGTTAGAGGATGCAATACTATCTTCTTACCATCTAGTTTAAATGTGAGGGTGTTAGTGAACCCCTCATGAAGGACCTTCCTATCAAATTGCCAAGGCCTTCCTAAAAGTATATGAGTTGCTTCCATAGGTACTACATCATATTTGACTTCATCTCTATATGTGTCTATGGTGAAATTGATTAGGACTTGCTTATTGACTACCATTTCCCCTTTTTCATTTAACCATTGTAATTTGTAGGGACTTGGATGGTCTATAAGCTCTAATCCCATCTTTTTGACTAGTCTTTGGCTTGCAACATTTGCACAACTCCCACTATCCACAATGAGAGAACATAATTTGTCATTAATGTAACATCTTGTATAAAAGATGTTCTCTCTTTGTGTTGTGTCATCGAGTTTTACATGACTACCAAGCAACCTTCTAATCATGTACAACTCACCATCATCCCCTAAAATATGCTTACTGTCACTGGAATCACTACTAGAGTCATCACTTGAATAGTGAGAATCAGAATTAGACTCTGATTGACTTGAGTAGGTTCCATTGGTTTTTAAAATCATTGTTCTTTTTGTTGGACAGTCTGAAGCAATGTGTCCTCTTCCAAGGCACTTAAAACATTTTATGGAAGAAGATCTAGAGGATTGTGGTTTTGATGATGGATCATGCTTATCATGTTGATTGCGAAAGACTTTGCCATTTTTGTGTAACTCACTTTGGGGTTTAGAGGAGGAAGCGCCCACTTCTCTCTCTCTAGGGTTTCTCTCAAACTTACCCTTGTTTTCTACCCACTTTGACTTATAGGCTCTATTGTTATCCCCACTATAGGATTCTCTTTCCTTAAATTGGTTTTCTACTTTGGTGCATTAGTGGAGTAACTCTTCTATATCCACATGTGGAAGAAGTTCCACCCTATTTTTGATGTTCCTATTAAGCCCATGTAAAAACCTATGCATTAGGGTTTCCTCATCCTCTTCTAGATTGGCTCTAATCATGGCTATCTCTAAGGCTTTATAGTAATCTTCTACACATTTGGAGCCTTGGGTGAGCCTATTTAGCTTTGCTAATAGTTCACCCCTATAATAATTAGGAACATATCTTTTTCTAAGGAGAGCTTTTAAGTCTACCCAATCATCTATGGGGGGAAAGTTGTCTCTTTTTCTCTCCTTACAAATTTGGGTCCACCAAACTAGGGCATAATTATGAAAAGAAAGAGTTGCAATCCTAACTTTTTTATCATCTTTTATTTGATGAGAGTTGAATATTTGTTCTACCCTCATCTCCCACTCTAAGTAAGCTTCAATGTCACTTTTTCCATTGAATGGGGGAATTTCTAATTTTACCTCTCTTAAGCCTATGTCATCTCTTCTATGGTCATGGTGCCTTATTTGTCTTGTTTCTTCCTCATTATCACTAGTGTTATGTCTTTGATTTCGTTGTCTATGCCTAGTTCTAGGGGGTTCATTATGCTCAAGATTGTTTACCCTAGCATTTATGGTGTTTAAGCTATCCATTATGTTATGAAGCATGCTTTTGTTTTCCCTATCACTAGACGACATCTTTTAATGTTGTTAAAGAAAATCAAGACAAGAACAAAGTATGTATAGACAAGCTAGTCGAGGAAGATGAATGCAATACAAGTGAAAAAAACACTTCAACAAACCTAAAATATCAATACTAGGTTTCTATCCTAAGGGAAAAACAATGTCCTAGGTTGTCTTTAACTAGGTTAGTCCTATGTTGCTTATGGAAATCCTAGGTTGTCCTTAACCTAAGTTGATTATGTTTGTCTTAGGATGTTACTAGTGATTAACTAACCCTAGACAAGCCTAACCAAATTCGGTTTAAGAAGTAGTTAACCTAACAAAAATTAGTTCAACTAACTAACCAAGTCTTAACAACCCTAACCAAAAGTAGTTAATTAGTTATGGAAGTTGTAACAAAGTCTAACCACTATAACTACCTAACTAATTTCAGTTATGTATTAGTTAACCCAACTAACAATTAGTTATGACAACTAGAATTAGTTCCAACCACTAACTAATTAGTTAAGACACTCAACTAACTACCAACTAACTAACTAATTATAGTTGTAACTTCTAACTAACTCTAACCAATTAACTAAAAGTAGTTAACAAACAAATGCACATGCACTACCCTAATTCGAATTTTACCAAGCAAAAAGGAAAATTATAATGTCCAAAAAGTCCAATGTCCTTGTTGTGTCCAAATACAAGACAAAATCCTACTACACAAAGCCTAAGAATTGAAAAACTTTGCCTAAGTTCTACTAATTACAAAGCTTTTGCCTCCTTTACAAGTGTCTTCACAAGTCCTTCTTGATGTATAAGCTCCACTTTACCTAGCAAAAGAACACAAGGCAACAACTCCAAACAAGATTTGGTTAATAGAAATCACAAAGAAACTTTAAACCTCATAAAAGTGCATCTCTCAAGTGTATGCCTTCTCTTAGAGATTTTTCAAGCTCAATCAATTTCCACACCAATCTCAAGTGTTTCAATATGCTACCCTCACTTAATGGCGAAATGGAGTGATCTTAGAAGTCCAAAAGAATACAAACTCAAGACAAAACTTTAAGAAGCAAAAATGACAAACTAAAAAGGCTCAAGAAATAAAGGCTACTCAAATGGAATAGAATGAAGGATCAACAATTAACTTGGAATGACAATACTCTAAAAGCAAATAAAAGTTCAAAGAATGAAAGCTAACTTGGAATAGAATTGAAAATGACAAAACAAGACAAACAAGAAAATAAATGCAAGAAACAAAGTTTAAGGTATAACCTAGCCTAGAAACTCTAAAGTTGCAAGAATAAGCAATGAAGTCTTAATGAACAATTCTTAGTAATGGTCAAGTAATGAAAACAATTCTCATTTGGTATTGGTAATTTTGAAATTTTGGTAATGATGTTTGGTGTCTCTAATTCAACTTTGTAATGAGGCTTTCTTTTCAACACTCTTTTTCTTCTTTTGGTACTTTTCTTTTCTTGTGATTCTTTTCTTTTCTTTTGATACTTTTCTTTCTTTTCTTTTTGCCTCTTAAGATTTCAAGATAACAACACCAATTTATACAACCAAAACCAAAATGCACAATGGTTACTAACAAGTTCAATTAATGCTTCTTGCTTAAGGGAAATTATGCAACCTTCTCCTAAATCGATGTATAGGAGGTGACTAAAATCTTTTTTGACAAGTTTTGTTTTTGATGCAAGCAATATGAAAATAGGAATGTAAAAGAGATATCCTAATAGTGCAACAAAATTAAACCTAGAATCAAACTAAGAATAGAAAATAACAATCCTAAAAATTGAGTTGACTTTGGAGTGTCTTTAATGTGAGACCTCCTAACAAGAATGGAACCTTTGTAGGAGCTAATCAAGATGCTTGAATTGCCCCTAATCCACACGGTTTGCACACTAAAAAGGGAGAAGCAATTAACTTCCTAGAACTCTAGAAAAGGTTCCACATGGCACTTAACTAACTTCCTAAATTGGCTCTAACTAACAACTAACAAGTAACTAACATGTAACAACAACCTAACCACCTAATAACCGAAATTAACATGTGCCATTTCTGAACTTTTAGAGACCAAAACAGAATGGTAACAATAACCAACCGAAAATGACAATAACAAGATGCAAAAATTGAAACCACAAAGAAACTAGCACAAAAACTCAAAAGAACTAAGACTTTTTATGATTTTTCTATGCTAACATGGAATTAATAAGGCATATGAATGACTAAGAAACAAAATTCCAGCCAGCAAAAGAAATGAAAAACTGAAATTTAAAATGGAAGAGAAGAAGAAAAGAACCTACCAAGGCTCAATGATACCACATGATGTAGGCTCTTCATGCACTTTCTTGAAGAGGGTTGGATCTAGGGTTCTTCCTTCTATCTTCCTTCAATGGGAGCTTGAGAATTTCTTCTTCAAGGACCAAGAAAACCGAAACTAAAAGCCTAAGACTATAGGAATGTGACACCAAAATAAAGGAAAAGAGAGTGGAAATGGAAGGAGAGGAGGTGGACAATGGAGGTAGGCTTGGAAAAGAGGAGAGGGAAAGGTTCGAGGCCACTTCCTAAGGAGGAGGAAGATAACTCCACTCACCACCAAGGGAGGGAGAAACCCCTTGGATAAGAGCTTGAGAGAGCTCTCAAATTCTAGAGAGAAGGAGAAGAATCTCTCACTAGGAAACACTAAAGTGCTCTCAAATTTTACAAATGGATTAATGGTCCTTGATTACAAAAGGAGAAGCCCTTATATAGGCCATGGGAATTTCGGCCAAGGACTAGCTAGATGGGCTTGGTCATGGATCCAAGGCCCATTAAGAGAAAAGATGAGCAAATGGCCTATACATGGCCCAAAAGGGAAAGTACAAGGCCCAAAAGTGGCCTATTTGACCTTACAAGGCCCAAATCTATCCTATAAGCCTAGAGAAACTATTTAGAAAGTATATTATAAGTAAAGTACACATAGATCCTCATAGGTTCCTTATTGGGCTTAGGCCCACTAGAAGAGAGAAAAGAGAAAAGGGCTTTATGGATGCTCTCTTTGGCCAGTTTGGTCTTTGCCCTTGTGAGGGGACCTCTATATGCTTCAAGTCCTTTCTCCAATGTAGTGTGAGGGTCTTCCTTGGGTATGTCCTCATTAGACATAATGCTTTAAATTGTCATGTTAGAAAGTATGAACCAAAGGTTGTTAGAAAGGTGTGGGTTCCCAAAGGGACATTGCCACAAACTAACCCAAAAGGACCCAACATAAAATGGGTACCAAGTTCTCTAACTTGACTTGTTTTGTAGGTATGCTTCAAGGCAAGCAACACCTATTGGTACCTAGATAGCGGGTTTTCAAAGCACGTGATGGGTGATATAAGCAAATTCACATCATTCACACCCAAGAGAAAAGGAAGTGTAACTTATGGGGATAATACCAAAGGAAGAATCCTTGGCATTGGAAAAATTGGTAAAAATTCTTCCACCTCAATTAATGATGTATTATATGTAGAAGGACTTAAACACAATTTGCTTAGTATAAGTCAATTATATGACAAAGGATATAGAGTAATATTTGAATCAAATGGTTGCATTATTGAAAACAAGCAAAATAAAGAGGTAAAATTTATTGGTCAAAGAATTGATAATATTTACATGATCGATGTTGATTGTTTGTCCTCAAATGATGTACAATGCTTTATGACTAGAGAGGATGAATCATGGCTATGGCATAGAAGAATAGCTCATATACATATAGGACATCTAAATAAACTTGTTTATAAAGAATTAGTGATTGGTTTGCCAAAGCTAAAATTTGAAAATAAATTTTGTGATGCATGTCAAAAGGGAAACAAGTAAAGGCATCTTTTCAAGCCAAAAACATTGTTTTAACTCAAAGGCCTTTACAACTTTTACACATGGACTTGTTTGGACCCTCTAAAGTCAAGAGGTTTGGTGGCAATTATTATGGTTTAGTGATTGTGGATGACTATTCTAGATATCCATGGACATTGTTTCTTGCTCACAAAAATGAAGCATATAATGCATTCAAGAAACTAGCCAAGGTTATCCAAAATGAACAAAACTCAAAGATTACATCCATTAAAACCAATCATGGGGGAGAATTTGAAAACCAATTATTTGAAAAGTTTTGTGAAAAATATGGCATTGAACATAATTTCTCAGCCCCAAGAACTCCACAACAAAATAGAGTTGTTGAAAGGAAAAATAGATCTTTAGCGGAGCTAGCTAGAACTATGTTGAATGAAAACAATATTGCTAAGCATTTTTGGGCTGATGCGGTAAACACTGCTTGTCATGTTATGAATCGATGTTTAATAAGGTCAATTTTGAAGAAAACCCCATATGAGCTTTACAAAGGTAGAAAACCAAATATATCATACTTTCATGTATTTGGTGCAAATGCTTTGTGCTTAACAATGGAAAGGATAATCTAGGAAAGTTTGATGCAAAATCTAATGAGGTAATCTTTCTTGGATATTCATCATCAATTAAATCATATCGAGTCTTTAACAAACAAACAAGCACCATTAAAGAGTCTATTCATGTAAAATTTGATGAAAATGGCCATAACTCCCCAAGAAACGAAGATGTTGATGATCTTGCAGGTGCATTCCAAGAAATGACCTTGGAAAATAAAGAAGTCAAAGAAGACCCAATCCAAAGGAAGAAACCTTAACAAAAGGATTGGATCATATCAAAGGACCATCTCTTGGATAATATTATAGGTCATATCACAAAGGGTGTAAGTAATAGACACTCATTTAATACTTGTAATCATTTAGTGTTTGTATCACAAATTAAACCCAACACTATTGATGAAGCTATTATTGATGAACATTGGACTTTGGGCATGCAAGAAGAACTAAATCAATTTGAAAAGAAATGAAGTTTGGGAACTAGTGCCAAGACCCAATGATCACCAAATAATAGGAACTAAATGGGTATTTAGGAATAAACTTGATGAAAATGGTGTAATCACTAGAAACAAAGCTAGGTTAGTTGCTAAAAGCTATAACCAAGAAGAAGGAATTGATTATGAAAAGACATATGCTCCCGTAGCTAGGCTAGAAGCTATTAGGTTATTATTTTCCTTTGTATGTTGTAAAGATTTTAAATTGTATCAAATGGATGTCAAAAGTGCCTTCTTGAATGGATACATTCAAGAAGAAGTATATGTTGATCAACCTCCCGATTTTGAAAACTACCAATTTCCAAATCATGTTTTCAAACTGAGAAAAGCCTTGTATGGTTTGAAACAAGCTCCAAGAGCCTGGTATGAAAGATTGAGCAAATTTCTCCTAGAAAACAATTTTGAAAAAGGAAAGGTTGATACAACATTATTCATAAAGCACAAAAAGAATGACATACTTTTGGTACAAGTTTATGTGGATGATATCATATTTGGTGCCACTAATGAGTTACTTTGCAAAGAGTTTGCTAAGATCATGTAGAATGAATTTGAGATGTCCATGATGGGAGAACTCACATTCTTCCTTGGAATGCAAATAAAGCAAACCAAAGAAGGAACCTTCATTAACCAATCCAAGTATTGCAAAAAGCTACTCAAGAAATTCAACATGGACAAAGAAAATGAAATTGCCACACCTATGAGCACTTCATGTTATTTGGACAAGGATGAATAAGGTAAGGATGTAGAACTTACAAAATATAGAGGTATGATTAGATCCTTACTTTACTTAACCGCTAGTAGATGGGATATCATGTTTGTTGTTTGTATATGTGCAAAATATCAAGCATGCCCAAAAGAATCATACTTAACTGCCGTAAAACGCATAATGAAATACTTCGTTGGAACTCAAAATATTGGTTTATGGTACCCTAAAGGGGTTGAATGCACTCTTGTTGGTTATTCTGACTCTGATTTTGTAGGATGTAAACTTGATAGAAAAAGTACTAGTGGTACTTATCACTTGCTTGGTAGTTGTCTTGTATCTTGGCATAGCAAGAAACAAGTAAGTGTAGCATTATCAACAGCTGAGGCAGAGTATGTAGCAGCTGGTAGTTGTTGTGCCTAAATTCTTTGGATGAAACAACAACTCCTAGATTTTGGTGTTTATCTAGACCATGTGCCTCTCAAATATGATAATACTAGTGCTATTAATATTTTAAAGAATCCTGTGATGCATTCTGTAACACCCTCGGTTAACTAGGATAATTCCTTCCACTAAATTATCCTGGTCAACTGAGAGGTTACGAGTTTTAGAAAAATATGGAAGTTTTTTTTTTACAAGGAAACTTGGTGGAACAGATACACCTTATATACGACATATCATATATAATACATGGTCGTAACAGTAACTGTACATACTGAAAGCGAAGGGGCACGCAGGCTCCCATAAATGAAAATAAAATAATCTATCCTAATCTCTCCATCCTCGGTCCAAGAAGAGCTTGTGTGATCCTTGATGTGAAGTCTGTATGATCCTCTACAGTGTATGGTCCAACCTAGAAGTCTAGAAAAATAGCTGTAAAGGTGAGTCTCTGCCTCCATAATAATTGGGAAGGTGTCTCATCAACACCTACCCACATACAACACAAACAATCCAAGATCGAGTCTCACCCACTCTCTTTAGGGTTCCTACGATATATTTTAAGTTATCTCACCACTTTTATCTAGGTTAATTGTCCCCATTTTCCCATTCATCTCTCAGGACTATTAAGTTCTACAAAGTCATACTTAAGAAATAAACAGTCACAATCACAGTACAATAATGCAATGTATGAGTTCTTTTCGTTATTTCCATTCTTTTTATTAGTCATCATGATGCATGCGGTCCCATCTCCTCCTCAACAATCTCATATACAATATCCATGTGCACAACAACGCCACCCTTATCTCCCCTCCCCAACTAGAGCGACCGGAGCTCTCCTCGTTCTGGTTTTCACAAATGGGTAAGGACTCTCAGTCCTAACATCAAAATGGCCAATCACACATATCACACATTACCATAGAACGGGCACTCCATGTTCATAGAAAATCCTGCCTCTTTTCAAAGTACACCAGAGTTTGCTACAGGCTGTCTGGCGACGGGCGCGAATCCGATGCCACTTGGAATTCCCGCCTCCGGTTGTACTCCCTAGATTACCCTCGGGTATAGAGGCGCGACAGATTCTTCAGTGTACCCATCACTGTATGCTCTAGGGGATTATTTCAACATCCCTCCTTAACTTCCATATATGATGCATACAATACTCAATTTCTTTTACTAGTCATCGGTAGGGTCCCTTCGATGACTCCATTTCATTCTAACGTCGGGTTTATTTCAACCAATTCTTTCTTTATTTTTCTCAAAATTCCTCAGTCCATAATGGTTTTACCCGACGCCTAGAAAGATCTCACATTTCTAGAAAACCACGGGGTATATTGGCGCTACAACGCCCATCATCACATCGGATCCGATCCAATCTCATCACACTATTTTCATAATTTATTCATCTCAGAATCCCTACCGAGACACATTTTTTTCCTTATTTTCTTATTTATTTCAACATATTCATTTAATGCATCATACAAATTTTGTTTATTCATCACTTAATTCATTTTATCAACTTAGGATATTCTTTAAGTATTTCTACCACGTCACATTTCATAAGCATGTCATCACATCACACTCATCACATACTTCATTACACATACTCATCACATATAATTAACACATATTCATTCAATAGCATTACACATTCAAGAGGACAACATGCTTTTTTAATTCTATACAACGTTAATTACCAAAAAATCAAACGTAATTGTTGGCATTAAACTTGTTATACTAACTTGTTCATTAATTTGCCACTAATTTAGACATCAGATCGTACACGTTTATTCAAGGTACATTATGAAATAGCTTGGATTCTCTTACTCCCCTTAAGTTATTCATTTATTTATTATCATTATTGCACTAATCATTTTATTACATGATTTTAACTTCTTATGTCCAATCATGATGTCTAACTTACTACTAAGTGGTCTCTGTTGCTTAATATCAACTTAGGTACTTAGATCTTATACTTTAATTAACAATGTTTTATGGAGTAGCTTAACTTTTCTTATGTCATCCAATTATTTATTAGTACCCTTTTTTATTACCCAATTCCAATTCTTAATTTAGGAGTTCAATTTACTCTTAAATTAAGGAATTTGAGTCACCCTTTAGTGGTCTTACTATTCACTATTTTTCTTTGTCAATAACCTTTACTAAATGAACAATTTATTTCCTAGGTTACTAATTCCATAAGTTTACCCTTAGTGATATCCTTTCTAAATTTTCAATCATTATCCTTCTGTACCATTTCTCCATTCCCGTTATTTTTAATTATACTAACTAATTTAATTTATTTTGATACCTTTATTTAATTAACTAAGATTGATTTTCTCTAAGATGACACTTTGTTACTTAATATATTTCCTCCTTTAAAGTCACCATTTAATCTCTAAGTTTATCATTTTTATTACTAGTCTAAAGATCTCTTCCATGTCCCTTACTCTCATTAGTTATCAATATATTTTTTTAAATATAATGCTTGTTTCTTCCTTAACTTCTAAACTCATTCTGCTGTTATTTGGGCGTTTGTACCATTTACTTCAAAATTTCCTAAGGTTATTTTTATTATAAGTCTAGATCCTAAAATCTTCTCTTTATTTAACTAACTAATATCTCTAAGCCTAAAACTTCTTTAATTCCCTTCACTTACATTTTAATGGTTTCTTGGGTTTCTAACTCTTAACATTATTTCTTTTATTAGATTTTCAAACTTTAGACCTATTTTATTTAGGTACGTAATTCCTTCCCTAAAAGTCTTTTTCTATAATTTACTCCAAGTTAGACTCTAGCTATTTCTTTTCATTCTTAGCCTAATTAATCTATTAAAATATTTAACCCAAAATTTCATTTCCTACTCAATTTCTTTTGCCAAATTCATTCTATTTAATCAATTGCTTAAAGTCACTTTTGATTCTATCTTAAGTGGTCACCAAAGTTGTTACTAAATTTGTTACAAAATTCTTTTATAATTTCTAACACTAAAACTCCATTTTTTCTTCTTTTCTTAACTTATGAAATTTTATTGGGCCTTAGTACCAAAATTAGGTCCTTACAAGTAAAAATTTAATTTATTTAATTAATTTACCATGTTCTCTTTTTCTTTGATCTTTAAAAACTTTTCAAATATATCATTTTGGGTAACCTTCTAAAAACTTTATTTAACTCCTTCATTATATATATATATATATATATATATATATATGCTTAATAACCTTACGTCTTGTAACTTAGTGAAAAAAGTATATGTTGAACCGTCCGATTGATAATTCCTTTCATGATGCGTAATATTCTTAAAACGACTCCGACGACTGTTACACGACCAATAAAATTTTTAATGGCGGGCTTACCAGAAATTAAGTTACAAATTACATAATAACATCACAATTTTAAAGAAATAATTAATACAACCATATCGAATTAAACCACACCCACCTAAACGCTAAATTTTCTAAATTTCTTTTTGTTTATCCAATCGCGACTAAATCCTTTCGAGTACGTGTACGTCGACTTACGCTAAATAATTCATTTATTTGTTTATTTATTTAAAATATTAACAAATTTTAAAACGTAAACTTTTAGTCGTCGGTTACAAAAAATTTTATGGTGTGAGATCTAACCGTCGGATTGTGATGAAATTTGAAACGAAGGTCCCCGATTATACAAGCAATAACATAGGACAGCCAAACACAAAATCAATTGAGGAAGAGACCCCCTTTACCTTATATTATTGTCGCTGTCTAGAGAAGAAAATGGAAGATTTTGCCAAAAATTTCACCGAAAGCTCCTAACGTCCTCCGATCTCTCTCGGATCCTTTAAAAACCAACATGCAAAGGCTTTTTCAAGCTTTCACCAATCACGACTAGTAATAGAAAAATAGAACAGCCAGGCATTTAATTAAAATGGAAGGAGTTATTTACCGAAGGTTCACCATTTGTTTGAAATCCTTCGTCGTTCGTCGCTGTTTGTCACCGATCGTTTATGATACCTTAGAAACAACGCATGTAACATCAATTAAGAGAAAGAGGGTCACGGTTTTGGCTCCAAAAATAGAGGAAATCAGCACATTGCAAGCTCAAAATTCTGTTTTGACAAAAGCAAAGAAAATCAATAATCCAAGGGTTAAAATCTCACCTTGGTGGCCTTAAAGAATTTACGGTCTTAGGAGGTTGAAACAAGGGAGATGGGGCTGGATTTTTGAGTTTTAGATGAAGAGGAGTGAAGTTGAGAGAGGGCCATGACAGATGAGAATGGGTGGAGGGATCATGGCACATGATGGCATGGTAGCATGATATGGTTATGTTAAGGTATAATGACATGGTAGCATGTAATAATTTAATTTGGGTGTGGACAAATGTGTATGAATGCAGCGTGCAAATGAAGGGAAAATTGGGTGAGATAGTCTTCAATTGAATTTGAACAACTTGTTTAGCAAGTTGTTAATTCATGGAGAACAAGTGGCAAGCTTGCTAGAGAAGGAGTAAGCTGAATGTTGACACCAAGAGGGGCATGTGGCACGTTGCATGAGGGGAAGAATTAGTCATGACACATAGTGATTAAATGGCCTGAACTTGTTGAAGAAGGAGTTAAGGAGAAGAAGACCTGTGTGCCTTGGGTGGAGAAGCTTCATTGGTTATAGTTGCATGGGTGCTGATGTGTCCAGTTCTGGGGCGTCACTTTGTGTGGCCCTTTTGGGGCCTTTATGGGCCGAAGTTCAAAATGAGCTGAACATTAAAGTTGTAGAACTTTTTGTCCTCTTTAAATCCATATAAAGCATAAAAAATCCATCAATAGTTAACTGAGATATGGCTCAAATACGGAACCAGTGCAGGGTTGTGATGACATTTTTGTCCCTTGCACAAATAATTCTTCTGGCCCAAATGGGCTGCGAATTGTATAACACCCCTGATTTTCTGTACTCGAATCCCGATGTAATCATCATAATTTGTAAGAATGCGAATAAATTTTTCACGTTTGAAAATATTTTCGAGACACCACCATGATCATATCAAGACCCGAATCACAGAAAACCAAAGAGTGAGATTAAATAACCTATAACTGGATCGATAGATAGTTTGCCCATTCGGTATACAAAATAACAGAGTTTACAGTGGAAGAAGAATGTGTATACTGGGCACACGCCTAGTCCCATATATGAAGATATGAGAAAAGGCTCGACAAGCATGCAATGGCATATGGTAAGCCTAATATACAACCATCATCATTTTACATAATCACATAAGCAGGCAATGCCTAAGATATAAGTATATGCGTAACTATATGGTCATGCCTCATACATCTCCAATATTCATGTTCACAATAGACCATAACCAGTCCAATCTCATTTTATATATCATCATCACTATTAGTACATCATCCAAGTGTATATTTGTATTCATAGTTTATCCATCAAAATTAATAATTAACAACATCTTACTATTTATCATATACATAACACGTTAAATTACAATGCTGTCGGCCAAGGCATTCCTCTACAACTATTTACCTTCCCAAAAGCTTTTCTTCATAAATGTCCTCATCCCATGGTTTTCTTGTATCAATACTAAAAAGTAGACCACATGGGAGAGTGAGTTATACATTTCAAATGACGATATGAATACAATTAAAATTATGTGCATATGCATATCAACATCATGTATGCTTTGCTAAACACATCAACAATCATCATAGTTTATTAATTCAACAATATATACTTATTTCATACTTACTCATCAAATCATAGCAAAGCAAGCATATACACATCTGTCACACCGCCACAATGGGCCAACATATATCTATCTCATCGCCATAATGGGCCAACACATCAATATAGACCATTATGGTCTTTCATCAAAGCTACCATGGGCTAACATCATCATTATCAACCATAAACAAATACGCCCTTCATTACATTGGGCCATATCATACATATCGTCGTATTCAACATCATTTCGTATATTCATATCATTTATTACTTTTATGTGGTCTTTTGGTATATTAATTTCTCATCTTATCAACACCATACCATCAACTCAATCATCATCAATCATCATCATATTTGGCATATCTCCATGCTATATGCAAATGCTCTTATGGCTAATGCATATGCACAATGGAATAGACAACAAACGTAGATCCAACTGTGGGAATAAACACCGAATTATGGGTTCAAGCATGATCACATACCATGCCCCTACTGCAGTAGTATAATGTGTACACATATATCATAATGCATGCATATTCACCATATTTTTACTGGTACCAAACCGCATCGCCCATCATGCAACACCTGGTCATTTTCACCATGACCGCGGTATACAACATATTCAACATATGGTGTTGCGGGCCGACCAGATATCAAATCATGGCGGCTGTGATCTCAAGGACCACTGGGGTCACCTGCTCATCAAGAGCCACCCTCCACAAGGGTCAGCCACATGTAGCTCCCCGTAACAATACATGGGCGGCTTCGTGACTCACACACCGAGTCACAGGGGAAACAACATATTGCTCGTGCACTGAGTCGCCCTCCCACTGGGCCAACCGGGGGAATCCCCCAATATTCCAACACCGGCAGCTATGATATGCCATGGATGCAATGCAATGCAAATCAAGTGCATTCTCACTCTATGCATCCTAAATGCCACTCATGAAACATCATCATCATAATCACCAACACCACCATACACCTTAGTGGATTTCAACATTGTTGGTTTCTTAGTCATTGTTTTCAAATTTTTAATGTGGCATTTTCAATAATCATATAATTATGTACTAGCCCCTCAAGGCATATCATTCATATAGTTGGCATCTCAATGGCCTCAAACATCATTTCATATCAATCCATACATAGAGATAAAAAAACATAGCAAACATCACAATATTAATCCACACATGGAATCATTTGAGGCATATTCATCACCTCACATACATGGCAATTACACTTATGTCCAACAACATCATGTTCTTGACTTTACATTTCAGCATATCACATGTATATATATACCACACCATGTGGAGTCAATAATTGTATTCAACCACGATGGTCTTACAACATCATAAAACGTCCATCAGCAAACCTTATTTATCATTCCTTTATACTTTATTTTAGTAGTCAATAATTTTGTGTTTCAGTATGTATTATGGGCATAACCAAGTTATCCCAACATTTTAATCATTCGCCAACACCATCATATTATGTCATTAATAGTTATCCCTATGCATCCCCTCAAGCATCTTACAATATAAGGGAAGAAGGTCCAATACTATTAAAACCGAGAAAAGAAGGGAAAATCCCATCAGGGGTCACTCGCTCAAGCGAGGCCCACATTCGCTTGAGCGAGACAGCCCATCTCGCTTGAGCGCCTCAGCTCGCTCGGGCGAAATCATTTCAGTAAACATTTCCAAATACATTCGCTCGAGCGAGGCTCTCTTCAACTAGCCACTCGCTCGGGCGAGAATTGTCCAGTAAGGAATTCCACACTCACTCGCTTGAGCGAGATATCCACTCGCTTAAGCGAAATCCGACCAGAGGTCGTCTTTCCCTTCCACACTCGCTCTCTCAGCGAGCTTTCCCAACACTCGCTTTCACTCGGTGAACTTATTCCAGAGCCGACTCCTCTCGCTTGGTTTTCCATTCGGCAAAATCAATCCAAACTGACTCATCTCTCACTCGGTTTTCCACTCGACAAAATTAATCCAAAGCTGACTCATCTCTCACTCGGTTTTCCACTCGGTAAAGTCATTCCAGACCGACTCCACACTCGCTCGATCTGTCACTTGGCTAAATGTTTCCAAAACCGACCATCTCTCGCTCGATCCTTCACTTGGCAGATTACTACAAAACTGGCTCATCATCTAATCGGTCTTTCACTCGGCAATTATTTCAACACCGACTACCCTTCTTTTCCACACGAGTGAAGTTATTCCAGAGTACTTCTAGACAAACTCATACCGTATATCCCTAATCGGTGCCATCCCACTCGGAATTACACACACGGAGGGAGTCCACTCGAAACAAGTTACATTGAACTTGGGAATTCCCACTCGGAACTCCACTGCCTGGAATATCACACTCGAAGACCTCTTATTCGGAATCATATTCACTTCCTCACTCGGAAGGTCCTGTCTCGGACATAGCTCACTCGGAATTTCACTCGGAAATTCACCACATCATGAAATTGTTTTCTAAAATTCCCACTCGGACGAAATTCGTCCAGAATCTCACCCATTCACCATTCACTCGTCTCGCTTGAGCGGAGAGCTCGCTCGCCTGGGCGAGATTGGTCCAGAACCATAATACTGATACAGGGGATCCTCGCCTGAGCGAGCTCCCTTCACGCTTGAGCGAGAATATCAGAATTTCGACAGAAAACATAAATTCACACAAGCCATCATACGAAACTTCATTATAAGTCAGTTTAATTACATCAAGATATCATATACATAATATGAGACATATAAGACTCTCTCAACCCATTCATACTCGGAAAATCCTCATTCCAACTCATCAATTATTCTTACTTATCTAATCTTACGAGGGGAAGATTTTAACTACACCCCACATCACTCCCTCATTCATCTTTCCACATAATCACTTCAAAACAATTCTCTACAATTCATGTAGTTCATCCATTCATAATTTGTCACCATCATCTAGTTCATGTCCAACTAAGGGACCATCAAACACTTATCATCAACATTATATAAATACATATATTTTCATAACAATCAACATAAGCCAAGCCATCAATCATTACTTCATCAAATCAGTCATATAAGACATTCATGGCAAGGCATTGCATGAGTTCAACATATACATAATTAACAATGAATTCACTCATGTGATTTGAAATGTAAACTCCTCTCCTACCTCGAGAGAAGAACCGCCACGCAATTACATTGATCTTTCCGCATCATCGCCCGGAATACAACCCTATCAACAATTACACATACACATGTAATCAATAAGCTATCACAAGGCATCACATCTCTTAACTTATGATCAAGTCCTAGACTTGTCTAAGCTCCAAATTCATATGCTTATGTTAGGCTTCGGGAATTCCTTTCCCCAAAGCTAAGATCTTCTAAGTCTAAAAATGGTTAACTATACCCAACACTTATCAAGATCATCAAGTGGGTCAAAACCCCTAAATTATTAATACTTAGGGTTTTATCTCCAAAATCACCCAATAACCATCAACAATCTCTATCAATCTTCAATCCATTTTATTTTATCATAATGACCTCATCAACCTCTAAATCTTACATAATCATAAAGCCTGAAACTAAGGGTTTCATTTCCAAACATTCAAGCCTAGGGTTCCCATTTCCACCCACATGCAAGGGTTCAAACATCACCATCTTCAACTCAATAACCCAAAACCATAAACAAAACAAGGTGGACGTAAGAAATCTTTACCTCAAGCTTAAGCTCCATCAAAACAAAAATGAAGTGAGGAAGAGGGAGGTGACCAATGCAAGCTCCCAAGCTCCATAGATGCCTCACATATCCAAGCTTTTGTATTAGTTTTGATGAAAATGGGTATAGAAGAGGGTGGGTCACGGTTTGGGCAAAAGAAGAATGAAGGAGAAGAAGAAAATGACAAAGATAAAGTAGAGGAGAAGAGTGTACCAAGAATGAGGAAGAGAAGGGAAAAATTAGACCAAAATTGGACATTGTCCAATGGTTAAAAGGATGTCATATTTTGCTTTTACCAATGGGTAATAATTCCCCATTATCCAACGGGTAAAAGAATCAAGTGATAAAGAGAAAGAGGTCACGGTGATAATGGAAGGAGAAATAGGATTTTTGGTTTTCTTTTAATTCCAATTGGTTCGTATTTTCCCCGTCTATTATCATACGTCGAACCCAATTAATTATTTCCTTAGCACTAAAATTAATCTAACTATACCATCTTAACCACAATAATTTTCTTAACATTCTAAACCTATCAAATACTCAATTTGATCAAGTGGGTCTCACATCATCTGTTAATTCATCCAGTTCTGATAAATCTTAATTTACTGACAATTTACCTCTAATGTCTAACAACATCTCTCATAATTATTTGACCATAAATGATTAATTATCATTATCCAATAAATTTATTTTCCTTAAAATCCGGGATGTTACAATCCACCCCACCAAAAAGAAACTTCGTCCTCGAAGTTTAACATCGATATATATCATAAGGCCACACTTCGGCCACACACCAATAAAGTCTAATGACACTATAAAGTAGTATTGGACTTTCCAAAGTCCAGCAGAACATTATCATTATCATTCCTTTATCCAAATATAGAACTTCATATATACCAAAATGAGTCACCACTCATCAATTCTCAAGTTTGTTCGACTCAACTCTTACATTCTTATCTAGTACTACCGGATAGGTTCAATACATTTACCATAAGTAGTTACAACACTACACTTGCCCGGTCTATGTGTTGCTGCATCCAACCTATAGGAAGGCATCCCAATCCCGTAGTGGTTACCACAAACACATGAGATCGGCGCATAAGTGCACGTTGCCACAATGCCTATGGCATGTAGAGACATATCAGGATAAGTACCTTCATGTCATATCGCTCACATTATTCATGTCAATTCAAATAATATTCCTTCACACGCAAGACTTCCTAAGAAGTCACACAAGCCCACGAGTAATATACTCATATCATATTATTATTTAACCGTAATCCGGCGTAATTCATGCCATACAATTCATCAATTGTCCGCCATCATAATCATATATGGACATATCAACCATAGATTTCTAATCATCATAGGGTAATCACCCCACCATTAGACTTCATCCATCCCGAAGTCTTAGCCAAATAACTTAGAAATTATTTGTCTAGTTCAAACATCGTCAGCTTTAATCCGATTCAAGCCTAAATAAATCACCAAATTCACATAAAAATCTTCCACACTAGTGGGTTTCCTCATTTATCATAGCTAACGCTAAGTCATACCCCGAATTCATCATCATTATTCACCAAGTACATAGGGGTTTACGTTTTCATTTTTAATCCAATCACATATCGGCTCTAGTCTCAACAATTCATTTCACAATTTATTTCACTATGGCTCAATCGTTCACAAGATTCGATCTCTCATGAGGCTCAAAAGTTCAAGGGTCGTGTAGTACCCATTGTGGAATACTTCCACCATAAATAAATTCATTTAACATAGCTCATAGAAGCATCATAGAGCCTAGACCACCAGAGGGTCAAATCCGACAAGGTTCGATCTTTCAAGTTCATATTGAGTTATCCGGGGTTACCATACTTAGTGGGTCACAACTAGGTCAATCATCCACCCGGTTCATAAACATGAAACCGAGTCCAACCCCAATCGGTACATACACAATTTCAATATTCAATCATCTTAATTTTATGAATACCCACACTAGGGAATTTCATCACCATCATTCACACAATTTAATTTTAACACATGAATCTTTCACATCTAACATCTCCTATCCGTGATTCACATACGGCATAGGTTCATCATTAAATCAATTCATATTTAATATATCATATCCATGATCACACATGGTTCAATTTCATCATCATTTAAAGTCATACTCAAATATCAATATTCAAATGCATAATATCAATGTATTCGTCATTCAAAGGAAATAGTGTAAGGAACTTGGCCGGACTTACACAAACATCCATATCAATCACATTGAGGAATTCATCCATAAATATATTCAATCTCATGATTCATCAAGTTTTCTAATTGAGCAACTATGCTTTACAAGTACATCATACGACCTCAATGAAAAGGGCACACTCCCAAAACATCAATCATAACATGGACAATCATTCACAAAGAATCCTCGATATGAATTAATCATAACTCAACTTTAATGATTCACAATAATCCCTAATAAGCAATAATGCCCTTATAATTAATTCAAAATTCTTAGACAACTAGTCATCCTCAAATCCATATAGGGCATTCAATACCTTACAAGTCATCATCCTCTATATAGTTATCACTCTTAAATCTATGCGGAACAACTATATTCCAATAATCACCAAAGTGTTCCAATATTAAGCAATCGTGCTCCAACCATCCATAACATCAACTTTAATACCAAGCAACCATGCATTGACAATGATCAAGAACTCTAATTCAGAGCAAAATACGCTCTGATACCAGATTATAACACCCTTGATTTTCTGTACTCGAATCCTGATGTAATCGTCATAATTTGTAAGAATGCGAATAAATTTTTCGCGTTTGAAAATATTTCCGAGACACCACCATGATCATATCAAGACCCGAATCATAGCCCAAGAGTGAGATTAAATAACCTATAACTGGATCGATAGATAGTTTGCCTATTCGGTATACAAAATAACAGAGTTTACAGTGGAAGAAGAATGTGTATACTGGGCACACGCCTAGTCCCATATATGAAGATATGAGAAAAGGCTCGGCAAGCATGCAATGGCATATGGTAAGCCTAATATACAACCATCATCATTTTTCATAATCACATAAGCAGGCAATGCCTAAGATATAAGTATATGCGTAACTATATGGTCATGCCTCACACATATCCAATATTCATGTTCACAATAGACCATAACCAGTCCAATCTCATTTTATATATCATCATCACTATTAGTACCTCATCCAAGTGTATATTTGTATTCACAGTTCATCCATCAAAATTAATAATTAACAACATCTTACTATTCATCATATACATAACACGTTAAATTACAATGCTGCCGGCCAAGGCATTCCTCTACAACTATTTACCTTCCCAAAAGCTTTTCTTCATACACGTCCTCATCCCATGGTTTTCCTGCATCAATACTAAAAAGTAGACCACATGGGAGAGTGAGTTATACATTTCAAATAACGATATGAATACAATTGAAATTATGTGCATATGTATATCAACATCATGTATGCTTTGCTAAACACATCAACAATCATCATAGTTTATTAATTCAACAATATATACTTATTTCATACTTACTCATCAAATCATAGCAAAGCAAGCATATACACATCTGTCACACCGCCATAATGGGCCAACATATATCTATCTCATCGCCATAATGGGCCAACACATCAATATAGACCATTCTGGTCTTTCATCAAAGCCACCATGGGCTAACATCATCATTATCAACCATAAAAAAATACGCCCTTCATTACATTGGGCCATATCATACATATCGTCGTATTCAACATCATTTCGTATATTCATATCATTTATTACTTTTATATGGTCTTTTGGTATATTAATTTCTCATCTTATCAACACCATACCATCAACTCAATCATCATCAATCATCATCATATTTGGCATATCTCTATGCTATATGTAAATGCTCTTATGGCTAATGCATATGCACAATGGAATAGACAACAAACGCGGATCCGACTGTGGGAATAAACACCGAATTGTGGGTTCAAGCATGATCACATACCATGCCCCTACTGCAGTAGTATAATGTGTACACATATATCATAATGCATGCATATTCACCATATTTTTACTGGTACCAAACCGCATCGCCCATCATGCAACACCTGGTCATTTTCACCATGACCGCGGTATACAACATATTCAACATATGGTGTTGCGGGCCGGCTAGATATCAAATCATGGCGACTGTGATGTCAAGGACCACCGGGGTCACCTGCTCATCAAGAGCCACCCCCCACAAGGGTCGGCCACATGTAGCTCCCCGTAGCAATACATGGGCGGCTTCGTGACTCACACACCGAGTCACAAGGGAAACAACATATTGCTCTTGCACTAAGCCGCCTTCCCACTGGGCCAACCCGGGGAATCCCCTAATATTCCAACATCGGCAGCTATGATATGCCATGGATGCAATGCAATGCAAATCAAGTGCATTCTCACTCTGTGCATCCTAAATACCACTCATCAAACATCATCATCATAATCACCAACACCACCATACACCTTAGTGGATTTCAACATTGTTGGTTTCTTAGTCATTGTTTTCAAATTTTTAATGTGGCATTTTCAATAATCATATAATTATGTATTAGCCCCTCAAGGCATATCATTCATATAGTTGGCATCTCAATGGCCACAAACATCATTTTATATCAATCCATACATAGAGATAAAAAAACATAGCAAACATCATAATATTAATCCACACATGGAATCATTCGAGGCATATTAATCACCTCACATACATGGCAATTACACTTATGTCCAACACCATCATGTTCTTGACTTTACATTTCAGCACATCATATGTATATATATACCACACCATATGGATTCAATAATTGTATTCAACCACAATGGTCTTACAACATCACAAAACGTCCATCAGCAAACCTTATTTATCATTCCTTTATAGTTTATTTTAGTAGTCAACAATTTTGTGTTTCAGTATGTATTATGGGCATAACCAAGTTATCCCAACATTTTAATCATTCGCCAACACTATCATATTATGTCATTAATAGTTATCCCTACGCATCCCCTCAAGCATCTTACAATATAAAGGAAGAAGGTCAAATACTATTAAAACCGAGAAAAGAAGGGAAAATCCCATCAGGGGTCACTCGCTTAAGCGAGGCCCACATTCGCTTGAGCGAGACAGCCCATCTCGCTTGAGCGCCTCAGCTCGCTCGGGCGAAATCGTTCCAATAAACATTTCCAAATACATTCGCTTGAGCGAGGCTCTCTTCAACTAGCCACTCGCTCGGGCGAGAATTGTCCAGTAAGGAATTCCACACTCACTCGCTTGAGCGAGATATCCACTCGCTTAACCGAAATCCGACCAGAGGTCGTCTTTCCCTTCCACACTCGCTCTCTCAGCGAGCTTTCCCAACACTCGGTTTCACTCGGTTAACTTATTCCAGAGCCGACTCCTCTCGCTCGGTTTTCCATTCGGCAAAATCAATCCAAACCGACTCATCTCTCGCTCGGTTTTCCACTCGACAAAATCAATCCAAAGACGACTCATCTCTCACTCGGTTTTCCACTTGGCAAAATCATTCCAGACCGACTCCACACTCACTTGATCTGTCACTCGGCTAAATGTTTACAAAACCGACCATCTCTCGCTCGATCCTTCACTCGGTAGATTACTACAAAACCGGCTCATCATCTAATCGGTTTTTCACTCGGTAATTATTTCAACACCGACTACCCTTCTTTTCCACACGAGTGAAGTTATTCCAGAGTACTTCTAGACAAACTCACACCGTATATCCCCAATCGGTGCCATCCCACTCAAAATTACACACACGGAGGGACTCCACTCGAAACAAGTTACATTAAACTCGGGAATTCCTACTCAGAACTCCACTGCCCGGAATATCACACTCAAAGACCTCTTATTCGAAATCATATTCACTTCCTCACTCGGAAGGTCCTGTCTCGGACATAGCTCACTCAGAATTTCACTCGGAAATTCACCACATCATGAAATTGTTTTCTAAAATTCCCACTCAGACGGAATTCGTCCAGAATCTCACCCATTCACCATTCACTCATCTCGCTTGAGCGGAGAGCTCGCCTGCCTGGGTGAGATTGGTCCAGAACCACAATACTGATACAGGGGATCCTCGCCTGAGCGAGATCCCTTCACGCTTGAGCGAGAATATCAGAATTTTGACAGAAAACATAAATTCACACAAGCCATCATACGAAACTTCATTATAAGTCAGTTTAATTACATCAAAATATCATATACATCATATGAGACATATAAGACTCTCTCAATCCATTCATACTTAGAAAATCCTCATTCCAACTCATCAATTATTCTTACTTATCTAATCTTACGAGGGGAAGATTTTAACTACACCCGACATCACTCCCTCATTCATCTTTCCACATAATCACTTCAAAATAATTCTCTACAATTCATGTAGTTCATCCATTCATAATTTGTCACCATCATCTAGTTCATGTCCAACTAAGGGACCATCAAACACTTATCATCAACATTATATAAATACATATATTTTCATAACAATCAACATAAGCCAAGCCATCAATCATCACTTCATCAAATCAGTCATATAAGACATTCATGGCAAGGCATTACATGAGTTCAACATATACATAATTAACAATGAATTCACTCATGTGATTTGAAATGTAAACTCCTCTCCTACCTCGAGAGAAGAACCGCCACGCAATTACATTGATCTTTCCGCATCATCGCCCGGAATACAACCCTATCAACAATTACACATACACATGTAATCAATAAGCTATGACAAGGCATCACATCTCTTAACTTATGATCAAGTCCTAGAATTGTCTAAGCTCCAAATTCATATGCCTATGTTAGGCTTTGGGAATTCCTTTCCCCAAACCTAAGATCTTCTAAGTCTAAAAAGGGTTAACTATACCCAACACTCATCAAGATCATCAAGGCGGTCAAAACCCCCAAATTATTAATACTTAGGGTTTTATCTCCAAAATCACCCGACAACCATCAACAATCTCTATCAATCTTTAATCCATTTTATTTTATCATAATGACCTCATCAACCTCTAAATCTTACATAATCATAAAGCCCTAAACCAAGGGTTTCATTTCTAAACATTCAAGCCTAGGGTTCCCATTTCCACCCACATGCAAGGGTTCAAACATCACCATCTTCAACTCAACACCCCAAAACCATAAACAAAACAAGGTGGAGGTAAGAAATCTTTACTTAAGCTTAAGCTCCATCAAAACGAAAATGAAGTGAGGAAGAGGGAGGTGACCAATGTAACGCCCCGAAACGTTGATTAAAAATTTTCGAGTAAATTTTTCGCGTTTTCGGAAGATCATTTTATAATTCATAAATTCAATTCAGAGTTTATGTAACAGTTGATAACAGCGGAAAATTATCATACATACTAGTCGTGAATAATTAAATTCAAGAAAATATTCAAATAGCGGAAACGATTTAGAAGATAATGGTACATGACATGTTATACTTATTACAACTCATGAAATCAAAGTTCAAGTAATAATTCAAATAGACATCAATCATGGCATCACTCTCCATTCGGCGTGTCATTCACTGTAAAAATTAATGTAAGAGTGAGACAGAATATAGAATAAGTATAAAATAGATAAAATTGCACAAACATAATCAACAACTCATAATGATATGATGAATATGCCAAACAAGTCCATTTAATAATTCTTCAATTAGTCAAATGATGTCATGCTGGATCCATTTGGTTTTGGTGGGAATACTGCAGTAAAAGTCTCATAGAGACACAATTAGGGCTTTAGCATATACCATGAATCCCTATACTTCATGGGGCTTACACAATTAGGGCTTTAGCATATACCATGAATCCCTATACTTCATGGCGCTTACACAATTAGGGCTTTAACATATACCATGAATCCCTATACTTCATGGCGCTTACACAATTAGGGCTTTAGCATATACCATGAATCCCTATACTTCATGGCGCTTACACAATTAGGGCTTTAGCATATACCATGAATCCCTATACTTCATGGCGCTTACACAATTAGGGCTTTAACATATACCATGAATCCCTATACTTCATGGCGCTTAAGTACCGAAGTACACAATTATCATAAGTAGGGCTTTGCATAGACCATGAATCCCTACACTCCATGGCACACAACAAAATAGGGCTTAACTCATCATAGAGTAACCCCCCACCAGGGTAGGCAATCACGGAACCCCTAAATTCCATGATGCGTCCAATGCTTATGATGCATGAATGCCTTTAATTCTCTTTATCATTTAACATACCATGATATCCACATTTCCAAAACCTCTTGGATAATACAAGTCCTCAAGGGACACAATACACATAATAATTCATAAAATCATGGATTTACTGTTTCAACCACACATGTCAATAACCACAAGGCATTCATGTATATATATATTAATTATGTCGTTCATAATTATTCACCATCACAATATACAAACTGTGTGATACTCAACAGCATTCATAATCACTCAAGAATTTAATAAATAATCTTTATCCATAGAGAAAATATCATTTTCTTTCAAAATAGCCTTTTTAAGTGACTTTTAGCATCTCCAACAGCAACATACATTAGCAAAACAGTCATAACATGGGCAAATCAACTCCTTTTTAGATGATTCCACTTTCTATAGCTCAATAATACAATTATCTACAACTTTCATGAAGAACACAGTTTCAGATTCTAATCAGAAATACCACTTTTTCATAAAATACCATACTGCCTCAAGATAAGTTTTTCCAAAATGTACACAGATTAGTAATTAGAACGTATTTGGAGTTACAAATGTGATTTTGACATGAAACGAATTCTAAATTATTCTTAACACACATATCTACAATTTCCATGAAGACACCAACCCCTAATTCTCACCACAAACTTCCCAGTTTTAAAAACAAGATTCGGATTTCAAAATTTCAAAATTTCAGCTTGCACATACTTCAGTAATTTGAGCATAACTTGAGTTACAAAAATTATTTTAATGTGAAACCACTTTCTAAAAATCCACAACTTAATTATCTACCATTTTCATGAAGACATAAAGGGCTGATTATGCACGTACAATTCCCAGTAAATCAATATATACACAAAACAAAGGATAAACTTTCCACACGAATATGCTGTAATATTTTGGCTATAACTTTTGCTAAACTTATTCAAATTACTTGATTCAGGTCTCAAAATTCAGATATCAAAAAGATCTACAACTTTCATGAAGAAGTCAGAGTCAAATTCACACGTTTTCAATTTCAAAAAAGGAGCAACAAGTTACGAAGTTAATTCTGGAATCATAGAACAGCATACAATTCTACCCATTTCACAAATATTCACAACCCTCTCCCCTCTTACCTGATTTGATGTCCTTTGATTAACAAGGTATGTCTTGTAGTTCCCTCGTTCCAGTCCGTAATGGAAGAAATAGAAAGAACAGCCTTTAGAACGTACAAGAATGAGAAGAAAAAGAAAAAGAGTGTGTGATTTGCTAAGTGGTTCGTATGTAGGTGGTAAGTTGTTAATAATGAGAGAATAAGTGGCAGACTTGAATGGAGGATTAGGTGAGATTTAATTGGAACCTTTTGACTCGTCTCCCTGTCATCTTTGCATTAAAGAGGTTAGTGATATATTAATTTATATAAAGTGGTCTGAGTGGAGTTAAAAGGTGTTCGTTGTTGGAGATTTTGAAGAGGGCGGCATTGAGTATATGGGGCGGTGTAGGGTGTGAGGGCGGAGTGCAGTATGAGGGCGGTATTAAGAGAGGGCGGTGTGGCGTATGAGGCGGTATGCTGTGTGAGAGCAGTGTGGAGGGTGTGAGGGCGGTCTTGAGTGTGAGGGCGGAGTGGGGTGTGAGGGCGGTCTTGAGTGAAGAAGGAAAGGACGGTGTGTGTAGGATTTTGAGGGACAACGTCCATGGAAGGAGACGGTGTTGTGGTGTGGGAGGAATGCTGTTGTGTCGTTACGAAGAGGTCGGTTTGTGAACACCGGCTCAGAATTGTTTGGTGTGCACACCGGTTTAAGAACAGCTTCCTTAGCAGCTAGCCGGTGTGGAGTATTAATCCGGTCTAAAATCAGTCAGTCTTCCCTTACACCGCCCATCCAAGCTGTTATAAGAGACATCGGATCTTAGGTCCTAGTTCAGGACGGGTCGAGGTACTCGGAAATGTTCCATCCGGTCTACGATTTCCTTTTCATTCGGTTGTTCACTATGTCAAGTCGTCCTAAACTGATTCAAAATTCCTCAGATTACCACTCGGTTAAGTCATCCTAAAACCGTGTCTGTTCTAGTCAGTCTCACTCGGTAATTTCAAACTATATCCGAGTCATCTCTACACACTGTTCCACCTGGTACAACTCATCCACTCACTCGAAACCTTATTCCAGGATTGACATATTACCTGGTTAACTTTCACTCGGTGTTCATTCTAAACTCTTTTTCTTCCTCTCAAATAATCCATCCAGCACAAGGTCTTCCACTCGGTGAAGTTGTTCCCAAGTTCTTCACACGAATCTCTTCAATCGGTATCTTCTTACTCGGAGTTGCACACTCGGATTCCACCATTAAGCTTAATTTGGCATTATTCTGACCTCTCATTCTAATGAATTCTTGTCTACTCGGAACCATTCAAACTTCTTATCTCTTGGAGGGATTCATTCACTCGGTTTTATTTCATACTTAGATACTCGGACTACAGGTTACCTTTTTCACTCAGAATGGTTACTTCCTAGTCAAAATACATACAACATTGTTCACTCAGAATATCTCCCAACCTTATTTCACTCAGAAGTATACTACAAGTTTATCAACTCATCTTCTGAGCAGCATCTCACTCGGAATTGGCTCTGTGCTTACTACAATTTACTGGGAACGGGTTCTTACTATCATTTTCCGCTCGGTATCTACTCAATTAGCATTATTCATTCATTACCCTTCTTATTCAAGCCTAGTAATGTCTTAACCATTCAATATATATATATATAACTACTCGGAATCCTATCCCTTCCTCACCAAGGAGGTCCTGACTTTGGACAACTCACTCGGATTTTGTAACCTTCAGTCAGAATTGGTAATCCTTCACTCAGAATTTCACTCACTTTTCATACTAGACAGATTCTCCTGAAAACGTCTCAAGGTACGTAAGTTGCCACTCGGTATAATTGATTCTAAACCGACCCAAGACATATATGTTGTCAATCGGAATTCCTTCATTCAGGATTGCAACTTCTGATCCTAATTGACTCGGAAACGAGTCTTTGGAAGATGCTTGACTCAGGAATGAGTCTCTCTGGGATGTTTGACTCGGAAATGAGTCACTTAGGAATAATTGACTCTGAAATGAATCCTTTGAAGAACTTGACTCGGAATTAAGTCTTCCTAACATGTTTGACCCAACAGTGAGTCTCTGAGACAGAATTTCACTCGGAATAATTCCTCTTGACCATGTTCCACTCAGAAAACACCATTTTCACTCGGTATTTCCATTTTCCACTCGGAATTCCTTTTGGTTACTCGGAATTTGCAGTTTTCACTCGGAACAGACTCTCTTTCTCACTCGGACAGTTCTTTCTAAGGTATTTTCACTCGAAATTTGGGCCCCATCATTAAAGGTTTATGTAATTCCTATAATTATACCCAGAAAATGAAATCTTGGAGTATCACAACCATCCATAGAGTGTTTTTATTCATTGAGTAACACTAACAGATCTTTTATACTTCAAAATTTACCAAAAAGAGCTATTATTAAAAGCAGGATGTTACAACCAATGCAAGCTCCCAAGCTCCATAGATGCCTCACATATCCAAGCTTTTGTATTAGTTTTGATGAAAATGGGTATAGAAGAGGGTGGGTCACGGTTTGGGCAAAAGAAGAATGGAGAAGAAGAAGAAAATGACAAAGATAAAGTGGAGGAGAAGAGTGTACCGAGAATGAGGAAGAGAAGGGAAACATTAGACCAAAATTGGACATTGTCCAATGGTTAAAAGGATGTCACATTTTGCTTTTACCAATGGGTAATAATTCCCCATTATCCAACGGGTAAAAGAATCAAGTGATAAAGAGAAAGAGGTCACGGTGATAATGGAAGGAGAAATAGGATTTTTGGTTTTCTTTTAATTCCAATTGGTTCGTATTTTCCCCGTCTATTATCATACGTCGAACCCAATTAATTATTTCCTTAGCACTAAAATTAATCTAACTATACCATCTTAACCACAATAATTTTCTCAACATTCTAAACCCATCAAATACTCAATTTGATCAAGTGGGTCTCACATTATTTGTTAATTCATCCGGTTCCGGTAAATCTTAATTTACCGATAATTCACCTCTAATGTCTAACAACATCTCTCATAATTATTTGACCATAAATGATTAATTATCATTATCCAATAAATTTATTTTCCTCAAAATCCAGGATGTTACAAATTGGACTTTGGTTTCTTCATAAAAGTTGTGTAGAAATGTGTTAGGAAGATTTTAGTAAAGGCCTAATTTAATTTCATGGCCATATGAGAGAGATATATGGAAAATACTGCACCTAGTGCAAGCTGTTGCTGGAGAAACGTGAATTGGTGTAGTGTTTTAAATTCTGGGATTTATGGAGTGAGAATTTGATTTCGAGCTCTTCATGAAGTTTTTAGATATTCCTTTCCTATTTAATTTGATATATCATTTGTAAAGATCCAAGTTTTGTAGCCCGAGATATACCCGATTTACAACAGGGTGCTCTAGAAGTTTCCCGGATCAGCTAAGGCCTTTGAAACAAATTCACCATTAATTTTCCTTAGGAATTTGATTTTGTGAACTTCCTGAAAATTGTAGATATTTATGATAAGGATCCATAGAAAAAAGAACGGAGTGATTCAAGCATCGGAAGAGGGACATACGCGATTTTTATCGAAGGCTGCCAGCATTGAAACAAAACAGCCAAGAAATCACAAAGATTTATTAAACTGTACCAATCTAGAAGGATTTAGCTTTGGATGTCTGCATGGTAAATGTAGATAATTTTGTTATGAAGATTTTGACACCAAGTTTTCACAAATCGAAGGTCGTATGAGAAAGTTATGAATTTTTTCTGAACCATATGTAGAGAAAAATGTCCAAACATTGGAATTTTGTGATGAATATACTTAATCTTTGATTTTGGGGTTGACAGATTAAGAATTGGAGTTCAAGGATACAAACGAAGGTTGAAGATCTTTTTAAAATGAAGAGATTGAGACAAAAATCATTCAATTCTAAGATCGTATGAAAAATCTGGGTCTAAAACACCAAAGGTATTTGGGCCGATTTTTAAAGCGATTTCTAAGGAAATCAACTTATTGAAAAACAGGGATGATAGAGTCCGAATCAAGCTTCGGTCCCTTCAGGAAAAATTCTTAAAACATTGAAATGAGTCACCAGAGACTAACCGTGTCACCATCGGATATTCCAAGGTATACGAACCGTCAAATGTAAGAGATGCCAAAGGTTCTGATTGAGCTTATCAGGCTAAGTTAGACACCCTTGATTCTTCACAGAGAGATTCTAATAAGACTACTAGTCTTGGTTCGAAAGGTCAGAGTCTGACCTCAAGCTGGGTCCCACAGTTCAACTCCAAGGAACCTAACAATATTTTATTATTAAATATAATTATCAAATAAATGAATAAAAAATTTAAAACAGATATAATTTAAAAATAAATTATTAAAATCATTGTCGACAGAAAATAATTATCAAATAAATATAATGATAAATTAATTTGTACTCAAAATAATCGTCGTTAACGTATTATTTTTGATTAAACAGTATTGTCGAATATAATTTATTATTTTCTTATCTCTGCTTCTCTCACTCGTTACATTCTCTCAGTATCCTTATTTTTCACGTTAAGTTGCTTTTCACTATTTTCCTCATTCTAAACCGCTCAGGGAATAGGCCAAAAGCCTTGCTCAACAGAGTATCCTCAGACTCCTGAGGGTCTGGTTTCCTATTCTCAAAAATCAAGGCTGTTACACATTCAAGAACCAACATATTGAGATAAGACATCATTTCATTAGAGATCATGTGTTAAAGGGTGATTGTGTGCTTGAACATGTTGAAACCTCTAAACAACTTGTTGATATATTCACTACACCACTTGTAAAAGACCAATTCATTAATATAAGGAGAGAATTAGGCATATTAGACATTTCCAATTATGCTTAATATTGATTGATATTGATGATTTTGATAAGTGCTTTTTAATACAATAAAATAGATTTAGTTTGCTTAGAATTTAGTCATTATCCACTGTATTTCCTTTTATTTATTGCGATTTTTACTTTCTTTCCACTCTATTCTACTTGGGTATGTTATTTTGCAGGAATTTAAGGAAATAAAGGGTCAAAAATAAGAGAAAACCGACCTACTCCACAAACTCCGTCCTCAATCCAGAACACCACCCAGACTTTTCCCCAACCAACACCGCCCAAGTTCCTAATCCATAACACCGCCCAAGCTCCTAATCCATGACACCGCCTAGATTCTTCACCCAACCAGACTCCTCTCCTTTCCATCAACAACACCGTCCCATTCCCTATCCGCTGTCCCTTTCTTCTAATCCAAGCCTCAACACCGCCCAGCAACCGTCCTCACCTTTCAAAACCGCCCAACCGTCCTCACCTCAACTCCGCCCAACCGTCCTCACCTCAACACACCGCCCAACTTCCCAACACCGTCTCCCTTTCTTCTTCTAATACATAACACCGCCCAGTAACCCTCTCAACTCCGCCCAGACTCTCAAACCACAACACCGCCCAGACTCTTAAACCACAACACCGTCCAGCAGTACTCTCTACACCGCCCAGACTCTCTTCACAGGCCCAACACCAGATCAATTGAACACCGCCCAATAACTCACTCAACACAACACCGCCCAGCAACACCGGCTCCATCCACAACACCGTCCAGCAACTCCACTGTCCCTCATATCACCATACCTGCCACATACAAACCAACAACGCCCAACAACTAATACCAAACAGCAAGCTTTCACTCGGTCTTGTGGAATTCCAGTACTTTTCCATTCAGAATTTGCCCAGCTGAATAAATCCAAGCACCGAATTATTGGAAATATTAAAATAATGCAATTTGGGACAGTTGGAAGTCACATGCACCGAAAGTTTCTCCCACTTGCAAATTTTAACGTGTTTCCTTAGCTGGATTCATTCATCCATTCGCCTATAAAAAGGAGAGCAATCAGGAATCTCTTCCAATCAATTACCATCAGATTTATTTTCTTTCTTCGTTACTTTCTCTCCTTTTCTCTTTAGTTTTCTTCTTTTCCATTTTTCTTTCTCTGTTCGTTTTTCTTCTCTTTCTTTTTATTTTCTTTTCTTTCTTTTATTTTGTAAGAATGTGAGGGCTGTAAAAGTGAGAATTTAAATTTATAATTGGTGGAGAAATTATTGCAACAAGGAAATACAGTGGTAAATTATTCTGAGCTTTTGGAGAAACCCGTAAGTCTTTATTTTTTACCATGTCTTGTATGTTTTATTTTTCCATTATTTATATGAATTTGAATTATTTCATGAGTAGCTAAATTAATTATCTTGGGATGAAGAGGGTATGATAATATTTTATTTTAATGTTATTTTCACTTGGAATTAAATAAATTTCTGTTTTCCATTTAGTTCAATTATGCTTAATGCTTTTAGTAATTCCTAACAAGAACCTAAATGATAAAACTGTATACTTACGGGTATATTAGTAAATTTAGGTAATAAATAGAATCGAGAGATTTATTTTTACCGGAAAGCTTTGAACTAAACCTAAGATTTTTGAAATGCTTTTTGTGACCTCGGTAAAACCGTGAAAGTAATCAAAATTCTTTTGAGGAAATAAAAGGGATTTTCATAAAACGATAATGGGCCTTTCTGAGGATTAAGCAGCGCTTTCCATAGGTTAGGTACATTAATAGGATTCCGAAAGGAACATATTAATTAGCTTTTGGAAAATTCGCCTTGGAAAACTTAATTCGATTCTTATTTATGAAAAGTTAAAATTCATTAAACATAAAATAGAGTCTTAATCCCCTGAAATCCCAAGATACTCTCAACTCTGATTTTTTTTTTTAGTGCCAAGTAAATTTTATTTTTATTCGTATTCTGTGCAACTTTAATTTGTGCTTTATTTTATAAAAACCTTAAAAACTAATTATGTGGATAATTAAATTTCAATATGCTGGTACTTTGAACATAGTCCCTATGGAGAACGATAATCTTTTATATTACGCGACATAACCCGTGCGCTTGCGGGCCCTGTCAAGTTTTTGGTGCCGTTGCCGGGGACTGTTGTCCCTCAAATATCGGCAATATTAAAATTCGATTAGATCATACTTGTTAATATTTTTATTGTTATTTTTTTATTTTTATTTTTATTTTCTTTGTAATTTTGTATTTTGTTCTATATTCTGTGTATCTGTTTTATTTTTGTAATTGTTTGTTTTATTTGTCATTTATTTTCTATTTATGCGACGAAGCCGTAGTGTCGATCTAAACTTAGGATTTGACCCTGAGATAGAACGTACCCTTAGAGCTTTGAGAAAACAACAAAAACAACAAAAAGAAAAACAAATGGCAGACCAACATAGACCCTTAAGAGATTTTGCCGCTCCAAGTACAAATGGAAGAGGATCCAGCATCCTTAGACCCACAGTGGAGGCTAACAATTTTGAATTGAAGCCTTCACTACTCTCAATGGTTCAACAAAACCAATTCGGAGGATTACCCTCCGAAAATCCAAATCTTCACCTTCAAATCTTTCTTGAATGTTGTGACACCCTGAAGATGAATGGAGCTACCAATAATGCCATTCGCTTAAGACTTTTCCCTTTCTCCTTAAGAGATAAAGCGAGAGCGTGGTTATACTCTCTTCCTGAAGGATCCATCACGACTTGGGAACAATTGTCCAGTGCTTTTATCAATAAATGGTACCCAAGGAACAAGACTGATGTGCTGAGAAAACAAATCATCAATTTTTCACAAAAAGATGATGAATCCTTGTATGAAGCCTGGGAAAGATACAGGGAGATGCTGAGAGAATGTCCTCACCATGGGATAGAAAGGTGGTTGACAATCCATATTTTCTATAATGGACTAACTTCCACACAAAAGATCTCTTTAGATGCTGCAGCTGGAGGAGCCTTCATGAGTAAAAATGTTGATGAAGCTGAGAACCTGATTGAGGAAATAGCTCAAAACACTCACCAGTGGAACTCTAAAAGAGGATTACCTGCTAAAACACCAGGTAAGTATTCTGTTGATGCTCTTTCACTACTTTCTGCCAAAGTTGAAGCCTTAACATTAAAACTTGATAAAATAGGGTCAACAGGTGCTATTAATATTGTTTGTGAAGTTTGTGGTGTTTCAGGACATGGAGCTACAAATTGCCATTTAGCAATGACTCCTAATCAAGAACAAGAAATGCATCAGGTGGATGCTATTGGAAACTATGGTGGAAATTATCAAGGTAACTACAGACCTCCACAAGGTCCACCTGGCTTCCAAAATAGGCCACCTCAATTCCAAAGTAACTACAAACCTCAACAAGGAACCTATATTCCACAAAAATCAAAGCTAGAATCCTTGATGGAGACATTTGTAGCTACTCAACTTAAACAAAATGATGAATTCTCTGATGCAATAAAAAATTTGGCTTCAAAAGTGGACTTTCTTGCCACTCACAACAAAATACTGGAAAATCAAATTGCCCAACAAGCCTCCTATTCTCAAAGAACACCGAGAACATTTCCTTGAAAACCAGAGGCTGGACCATCTAACCAAACCATGGCTGTCACTCTTAGGAGTGGTACTCAATACAATGGTCCAGTTGACAAGACTACAAAGGAGGAAAAGAAAGTAGATGAATCTTCATCTCATCCAGTAATTAAAGAAGAGAAACCACAAGAAAAGAAGGAGGAGGTTAAGCCATATCAACCTCCCATTCCATTTCCTCAGCGCTTAGCCAAAGCAAAGTTGGACAAACAATTTGGTAAGTTCCTTGATGTTTTAAAGAAATTGTATATTAATATTCTCTTCACAGATGCTTTGTAGCAAATGCCTACATATGCGAAGTTCCTGAAGGACATTTTGTCCAACAAAAGAAGACTGGAGGAAGATGGTACAGTTGCACTTACTGAAGAGTGCAGTGCTCTAATTCAAAAGAAACTTCCACCCAAGCTCTAAGATCCAGGTAGTTTCTCTATTCCTTGCATGATTAGTGACATGAATATAGATAAAGCATTGTGTGATTTAGGAGCGAGTGTGAGTTTAATGCCATTATTTGTTGCTGAAAAGTTAGGATTGGGTGAACTAAAACCTACTAGGATGTCTTTACAATTGGCTAATATATCTGTAAAATATCCTGTAGGAATTTTAGAGGATGTTCCTATTAAGATAGGAAAATTTTTTATACCTGCTGACTTTGTTGTGCTTGAAATGGACGAAGATTCTTTGATTCCTATTATTTTAGGCAGACCATTTTTAGCAACTGCAGGTGCTGTGATTGATGTCAAGAATGGTAAGTTGTCTCTAACTGTTGGAGACCAAAAGGTTGATTTTAATTTGAAAAATGTTTTAGAAAAACCTTACAATGATGTTTGCTGTACTGTGGATTTTGTCGAACAAGTGGTAAAGGAAGCAACCCTTCCTAATGACCCACTTGAAACTGTTTTCATGATTGAGCCGACAGAAACATCTGATTGCTCTGAGGCCCTACATGATACTGAGGTCATGTGCGATAAAGTGGTAAGCCCCAATGTGGAATTAAAACCTTTACCAGCTTCATTAAGGTATGAATTTCTTGGTCCCAATTCCACATATCCTGTGATTATCAATGCTGAATTAAATCCATGTGAAACTGAAAAACTTTTGAAACAACTTAGGTTGTATAGAAAGGTAATAGGTTATACAATGGATGATATCAAAGGGATTAGCCCTTCTCTTTGTATGCACAGGATTACTGTAGAAAATAAAAGTAGCCCTACAGTAGAACCACTTAGGAGATTAAATCCAAAAATGCAAGAAGTGGTTAGAAAGGAAATTTTGAAATTGCTTGATGTTGGAGTCATATATCCTGTTGATAGTAGTAAATGGGTAAGTCCTGTTCATATGGTGCCTAAAAAAGGGGGAATAACTGTGATTGAAAATGATAAACATAACTTGATTCCTACTAGGATTGTCTCTGGTTGGCGCATGTGCATTGATTATATAAAGTTAAATAGCGCCATAAAAAAGATCATTTTCCCCTCCCTTTTATTGATCAGATGCTTGAAAGACTTACGAAACACTCTTATTTCTGTTATTTGGATGGGTATTCAGGTTTTCATCAAATTCCCATTCATCCATCTGATCAAGAAAAGACTACCTTCACTTGCCCTTATGGGACGTATGCTTATAGACGTATGCCTTTTGGTTTATGTAATGCACCTGCGACTTTTCAAAGGTGTATGCAAGCAATTTTTTCTGACCTTATTGAAAATGTGATGGAAGTCTTTATGGATGATTTTTCAGTGCATGGTTTGGATTTTGATAATTGTTTAACAAATTTGTGCCAAGTCTTGCAGCGTTGTGAAGAGACCAATCTGGTCTTGAATTGGGGAAAATGCCATTTTATGGTAAGAGAAGGCATAGTTCTTGGACACCTGGTGTCTGAGAGAGGTATAGAAGTTGATAAGGCTAAAGTGGAAGTAATTGAAAAATTGCCTCCACCCACAAATGTGAAAGGTATTCGGAGTTTTCTTGGACATGCAGGGTTTTATCGCAGGTTCATTAAAGATTTCTCCAAGATCACAAAGCCTCTTACAACTCTTCTGGGTAAGGATGTGCCTTTCAATTTTGATTCATCTTATATGGAAGCTTTTTGCAGGATTAAGCAAGCTCTAATCTCTGCCCGCATCGTACAACCACCTGATTGGAAACTCCCATTTGAGTTGATGTGCGATGCGAGTGATTATGCAGTGGGGGATGTGTTGGGGCAAAGAAAGGATAAAAAGCTCCATGTAATTCATTATGCCAGCCGGACGCTAGATGATGCTCAGGTAAATTATGCCACAACTGAAAAAGAACTGTTAGCTATTGTCTTTGCTTTTGATAAATTTAGGTCTTATTTGGTAGATTCACATGTTACTGTTTACACTGACCACTCTGCCATTAAGTATCTATTGAATAAAAAGGAAGCAAAGCCTAGATTAATTAGGTGGATTCTAATATTGCAAGAATTTGACTTGGAAATTAAGGACAAGAAGGGTACCGAGAACTTGGTCGCTGACCACCTATCTAGGTTGACATCTGAAAAAGAAAAAACAGATAATATTCCCATCAATGAATCTTTTCCAGATGAACAACTCTTGAATCTTAGTATCCAACGTGTTCCTTGGTATGCTGATTTTGTAAATTTTCTTGCATGTGGTATCTTACCTCCTGATCTTAGCTTTCAGCAAAGGAAAAAGTTTTATGCAGATGTCAAGCATTATTATTGGGATAAACCACTCCTTTTCAAGCAATGTGCAGATGGTATGATTCAGAGATGTGTTTCACAAGATGATGTCCATGCTATCTTGGATCATTGCCATTCTCTTTCCTGTGGAGGACACATGAGCACCTCTAAAACAGCCGCTAAAGTATTGCAAGCTGGGTTCTATTGGCCAAATATTTTTAAGGATGTACGTAAGTATGTTCTAACTTGTGATGCTTGCCAAAGAACAGGTAACATTGGTAAGAGACAAGAAATGCCATTAAATACCATTTTAGAAGTTGAATTGTTTGATGTATGGGGTGTTGATTTTATGGGTCCCTTTCCCTCTTCTTTTGGAAATCAGTTCATATTAGTGGCAGTTCACTATGTGTCAAAATGGGTGGAAGCCATTGCTTCACCCTATTCTGATGCTAAGACTGTTATTAAACTTTTCAAGAAAATAATATTTCCAAGGTTTAGGGTCCCAAAATGTGTTATAAGTGATGGAGGGTCTCATTTTATTGAGAAAACTTTTCAGACCCTTCTAAAGAAATATGGAGTTAGGCATAAGGTTGCTACACCTTATCACCCACAAACTAGTGGACAAGTTGAGGTATCCAATCGGGAAATTAAAAATATTCTTCAAAAAGTGGTGAATACATCACGTAAGGATTGGTCTATTAAGTTAGATGATTCCTTATGGGCGTATCGAACCGCATACAAAACTCCCATTGGAACCACACCTTTTAAGCTAGTATATGGGAAGCCCTGTCATTTACCTGTTGAGCTAGAATATAAATCTTTTTGGGCTGTTAAAACTCTTAACTTTGATCATAAGGCTGCAGGTGAACAAAGATTGTTGGAATTAAATGAGCTTGAAGAACTCCGTCTAGATGCATACGAAAATGCCAGAATTTATAAAGAAAAAACCAAACAATGGCATGATCGTCACATCCAACGGAGAACATTTAATCCAGGTGATATGGTTTTACTGTTTAATTCCAGACTGAAGCTTTTTCTAGGTAAACTGAGATCCCGATGGTCGGGACCATTCAAGGTGACAAAAGTCTTTCCCTTTGGAGCTGTCGAACTATGGAGCGAGAAATCTGGTACATTTAGGGTAAATGGACAAAGAGTAAAGCACTATCTGACAGGTCAACCAATACAACAAGCAAGTGACTTGGACTTGTTTGATGCTCCTGATGAGTAAATCCAAACGGTGAGAAGTCTGGCTGAAGACTTAAAACTTAGCACTGATAGGGAGGTAACCCTATAAAAAGTTATTGTTTTATTTTAAGCTTTTATTCTATAAAAAAAAACCAACTATGTCAGATGCTGGTTTTGGGTTACTCCAGGTAAGTTTTCTTATCCTTTTATCATCCATTTTAACATTGAGGACAATGTCAAATTCTGGTTTGGGGTGGTAGGTAAGAAAACTTAACTGTTTTGTTTTGTTGTGTGATGATTATATTTTTTATGCATGTGTGTTTTCCTTATTTTGTTTGTAATCTTGTAATTTACCATGATTGCATGATAAATTCACTTTGAACACAAGGCTAAAGTATCTAAGGATCCCAAAATTTTGAGTAAAATTTTCAAAATTTGATTGTTTAAATGCCAAATAAATGCTTAAATGAACCTTATGTGATTAAAATTTTCTTTGAAAAGACTTTCCATGGTTAGACTTGAGCCAAAATGGGTTATTTATCAAACAAATTTTCAAAACCCATATTTTCTTGATTGAGTGAATCTCATAGTCATTAATATTCTAGAACTTGTTTTTTAACCGATTCAAAATGGTTTTTGATTATATGTCCTAGGATGATAAAGGCACAATTAGGTCTTATTCTTAAGCCTCATAATTATTTGACCATAAATGATTAATTATCATTATCCAATAAATTTATTTTCCTTAAAATCCGGGATGTTACAAATTGGACTTTGGTTTCTTCATAAAAGTTGTGTAGAAATGTGTTAGGAAGATTTTAGTAAAGGCCTAATTTAATTTCATGGCCATATGAGAGAGATATATGGAAAATACTGCACCTAGTGCAAGCTGTTGCTGGAGAAACGTGAATTGGTGTAGTGTTTTAAATTCTGGGATTTATGGAGTGAGAATTTGATTTCGAGCTCTTCATGAAGTTTTTAGATATTCCTTTCCTATTTAATTTGATATATCATTTGTAAAGATCCAAGTTTTGTAGCCCGAGATATACCCGATTTACAACAGGGTGCTCTAGAAGTTTCCCGGATCAGCTAGGGCCTTTGAAACAAATTCACCATTAATTTTCCTTAGGAATTTGATTTTGTGAACTTCCTGAAAATTGTAGATATTTATGATAAGGATCCATAGAAAAAAGAACGGAGTGATTCAAGCATCGGAAGAGGGACATACGCGAGTTTTATCGAAGGCTGCCAGCATTGAAACAAAACAGCCAAGAAATCACAAAGATTTATTAAACTGTACCAATCTAGAAGGATTTAGCTTTGGATGTCTGCATGGTAAATGTAGATAATTTTGTTATGAAGATTTTGACACCAAGTTTTCACAAATCGAAGGTCGTATGAGAAAGTTATGAATTTTTTCTGAACCATATATAGAGAAAAATGTCCAAACATTGGAATTTTGTGATGAATATACTTAATCTTTGATTTTGGGGTTGACAGATTAAGAATTGGAGTTCAAGGATACAAACGAAGGTTGAAGATCTTTTTAAAATGAAGAGATTGAGACAAAAATCATTCAATTCTAAGATCGTATGAAAAATCTGGGTCTAAAACACCAAAGGTATTCGGGCCGATTTTTAAAGCGATTTCTAAGGAAATCAACTTATTGAAAAACAGGGATGATAGAGTCCGAATCAAGCTTCGGTCCCTTCAGGAAAAATTCTTAAAACATTGAAATAAGTCACCAGAGACTAACCGTGTCACCATCGGATATTCCAAGGTATATGAACCGTCAAATGTAAGAGATGCCAAAGGTTCTGATTGAGCTTATCAGGCTAAGTTAGACACCCTTGATTCTTCACAGAGAGATTCTAATAAGACTACTAGTCTTGGTTCGAAAGGTCAGAGTCTGACCTCAAGCTGGGTCCCACAGTTCAACTCCAAGGAACCTAACAATATTTTATTATTAAATATAATTATCAAATAAATGAATAAAAAATTTAAAATAGATATAATTTAAAAATAAATTATTAAAATCATTGTCGACAGAAAATAATTATCAAATAAATATAATGATAAATTAATTTGTACTCAAAATAATCGTCGTTAACGTATTATTTTTGATTAAACAGTATTGTCGAATATAATTTATTATTTTCTTATCTCTGCTTCTCTCACTCGTTACATTCTCTCAGTATCCCTATTTTTCACGTTAAGTTGCTTTTCACTATTTTCCTCATTCTAAACCGCTCAGGGAATAGGCCAAAAGCCTTGCTCAACAGAGTATCCTCAGACTCCTGAGGGTCTGGTTTCCTATTCTCAAAAATCAAGGCTGTTACACATTCAAGAACCAACATATTGAGATAAGACATCATTTCATTAGAGATCATGTGTTAAAGGGTGATTGTGTGCTTGAACATGTTGAAACCTCTAAACAACTTGTTGATATATTCACTACACCACTTGTAAAAGACCAATTCATTAATATAAGGAGAGAATTAGGCATATTAGACATTTCCAATTATGCTTAATATTGATTGATATTGATGATTTTGATAAGTGCTTTTTAATACAATAAAATAGATTTAGTTTGCTTAGAATTTAGTCATTATCCACTGTATTTCCTTTTATTTATTGCGATTTTTACTTTCTTTCCACTCTATTCTACTTGGGTATGTTATTTTGCAGGAATTTAAGGAAATAAAGGGTCAAAAACAAGAGAAAACCGAGCTACTCCACAAACTCCGTCCTCAATCCAGAACACCGCCCAGACTTTTCCCCAACCAACACCACCCAAGTTCCTAATCCATGACACCGCCCAAGCTCCTAATCCATGACACCGCCTAGATTCTTCACCCAACCAGACTCCTCTCCTTTCCATCAACAACACCGTCCCATTCCCTATCCGCTGTCCCTTTCTTCTAATCCAAGCCTCAACACCGCCCAGCAACCGTCCTCACCTTTCAAAACCGCCCAACCGTCCTCACCTCAACTCCGCCCAACCGTCCTCACCTCAACACACCGCCCAACTTCCCAACACCGTCTCCCTTTCTTCTTCTAATACATAACACCGCCCAGTAACCCTCTCAACTCCGCCCAGACTCTCAAACCACAACACCGCCCAGACTCTTAAACCACAACACCGTCCAGCAGTACTCTCCACACCGCCCAGACTCTCTTCACAGGCCCAACACCAGATCAATTGAACACCGCCCAGTAACTCACTCAACACAACACCGCCCAGCAACACCGGCTCCATCCACAACACCGTCCAGCAACTCCACTGTCCCTCATATCACCATACCTGCCACATACAAACCAACAACGCCCAGCAACTAATACCAAACAGCAAGCTTTCACTCGGTCTTGTGGAATTCCAGTACTTTTCCATTCAGAATTTGCCCAGCTGAATAAATCCAAGCACCGAATTATTGGAAATATTAAAATAATGCAATTTGGGACAGTTGGAAGTCACATGCACCGAAAGTTTCTCCCACTTGCAAATTTTAACGCGTTTCCTTAGCTGGATTCATTCATCCATTCGCCTATAAAAAGGAGAGCAATCAGGAATCTCTTCCAATCAATTACCATCAGATTTATTTTCTTTCTTCGTTACTTTCTCTCCTTTTCTCTTTAGTTTTCTTCTTTTCCATTTTTCTTTCTCTGTTTGTTTTTCTTCTCTTTCTTTTTATTTTCTTTTCTTTCTTTTATTTTATAAGAATGTGAGGGCTGTAAAAGTGAGAATTTAAATTTGTAATTGGTGGAGAAATTATTGCAACAAGGAAATACAGTGGTAAATTATTCTGAGCTTTTGGCGAAACCCGTAAGTCTTTATTTTTTACCATGTCTTGTATGTTTTATTTTTCCATTATTTATATGAATTTGAATTATTTCATGAGTAGCTAAATTAATTATCTTGGGATGAAGAGGGTATGATAATATTTTATTTTAATGTTATTTTGACTTGGAATTAAATAAATTTTTGTTTTCCATTTAGTTCAATTATGCTTAATGCTTTTAGTAATTCCTAACAAGAACCTAAATGATAAAACTGTATACTTACGGGTATATTAGTAAATTTAGGTAATAAATAGAATCGAGAGATTTATTTTTACCGGAAAGCTTTGAACTAAACCTAAGATTTTTGAAATGCTTTTTGTGACCTCGGTAAAACCGTGAAAGTAATCAAAATTCTTTTGAGGAAATAAAAGGGATTTTCATAAAACGATAATGGGCCTTTCTGAGGATTAAGTAGCGCTTTCCATAGGTTAGGTACATTAATAGGATTCCGAAAGGAACATATTAATTAGCTTTTGGAAAATTCGCCTTGGAAAACTTAATTCGATTCTTATTTATGAAAAGTTAAAATTCATTAAACATAAAATAGAGTCTTAATCCCCTGAAATCCCTAGATACTCTCAACTCTGATTTTTTTTTTTTTAGTGTCAAGTAAATTTTATTTTTATTCGTATTCTGTGCAACTTTAATTTGTGCTTTATTTTATAAAAACCTTAAAAACTAATTGTGTGGATAATTAAATTCCAATATGCTGGTACTTTGAACACAGTCCCTGTGGAGAACGATAATCTTTTATATTACGCGACATAACCCGTGCGCTTGCGGGCCCTGTCAGATTTTTGACTTAGAATGTGTTTGATGAGAAAATGATGTTTGATTGATGAAATAAGCATGTTCTAATCCATGAAAATTGAGCCATTGATGTTATTTGATTGAAAATATGTGAATTATGCACTTCTGGGCTGTTATAATCGATTACCTGACCTCACATAATCGATTAGCCTCCTTCTGTCTTGTTCATAATCGATTGCATAGATACAAATAATTGATTATCAAGTCTCTGTATCATCTCTAATGGATTAGTTCCTTTGACTAATCAGTTATTGACGTTCTGTCTTCTAAATAATCGATTATCCCTTCCTCCTAATCGATTGCCAAGGTTCTATTTTTAATGCAATCAATTACACACTAGGTATAATCGATTAACAAGCTAAATTATTTCAAATTCTTAATGGCATAATTGATTATGCTTGTCTCGTAATTGATTACGAAAGCACCAGGATCGCTGATTTGAAAGCATAATCCGTGTGAGCCTCATCCAACCAATCCTAATCACTCTTCAAAACCCTATTTCCTACTCCTAAACGTTATAATATCCCCCTCCCTCACCCTTCTCATCCCACACCTCAATCATCTTCTTTTCTCCTAAATCTCTTAATTCATCTATTTCTCTTCTCATAATGTCTTCTTCAAGAAATGTTAAGAGAGCTAGATCTTCCATTGCCCAAACCAATAATCCTCTTGATTTTTCAAGATTCTTCTTAAATCCTAGAGACCTTCATAATTTCATCAAGAAATTTTCAAAGAAGGATATCATCTCCCCTCATTTCATCAATGCTGAAATTTTTGATCATCCTAGTTTCACCTTCACTCAATCCCTTCACCACTACAATCTTATTGCTTTTCTTACACTCAAAGAGGAATTTTACTACCCTAAACTTATGAGATTTTTCTTTTTCAATTTAATACTTGTTGATGGGGTGCTTGAAGATAGAGTCAAAAATGTGACTCTAAAAATCATAAATGAGCAACTTGTTGAGATTACCTAAATTCCTCTCTCCAATGCTAAATTTGTCGGTGGCCATCCGAAAGATGAGTGGGATTTCAATGGAATTGCTGCTCGCCAATCCTTATGGAAGGCCAACCGTCCTCTTAGCAATCATAAACTGGTAAGCCATCTCACTTTTAACAACCGTCTCCTTCACTTCTTTTTGGTAAAACTTCTGGTCCCTCGTGTTGGGAACTATGCTTTTGATGTGGGCTATACTGAACCAAAAGGAAATTAATTGGATTCAACTCCTCAAGCTTCATATGCTCAAGGCCAAGGAGTAACAAAAGCTTCCCTATGCTATTCTTCTTACCAAAATCTTCAAAGCTTATGGTGTTGACGTTACCGGGGAACTTCCAGAAAAGGTATCTGCATAAGCTTGCATTGGCACTCACCATCTCACCAAGATAGGAATGGTGAATGTTGCAGGAAGATGGATCTTCAAAAGTGACAGAATTCATGGAAGCAGTCCATTTGAAGAAGATCATCCCTTTAATCCTACCTCACCTGTTGCTGACCCTACTGCTCAAGGAGAATCTTCTGCTCCTCCTAATCCCTTTTCATCTCTTTATGCTTACCTTGATCGCCATTTTGAAAGGCTTGAAACTTCTCTTCAAGTACTTCAAACCACCGAGCAACAACACTTCAAGATGATGGAGCAAAAATATGACGATCTCTCCAACAAAATCACTGATCTTCACTTTTTTAATCCGGACAATTAATGTTTTTGTTATCCTTTGTTTCAAATTCTGCATTTATATTCTGCACTTTAATTTTATAATTTCCCTTCAATGAATGAATGAATTTTACTTTCTTACTCATCTTCTTGGCTTGCATTATTTATTTTTGATGATTACAAAGGGGGAGAATAATAAGGGTTCATCAAAATGAGAAAATAGGAGTTCATCTTAAAAGATTAAAAACAACAAGTAGTTAAACAAGTTCTAAAAACTCTAAGATTTAATAACAAGTGGTTAAAGGCACAAATTCATGATATGCATAAACTCCTTAAGAAAGGGGGAGAAAACCTTACCTGGACTAACACCCTCATGAGATGAACATTGTTTGTCATCATCAAAAAGGGGGAGAATGTGTTTGAATAATTGCTTCAGGTTATATGGTTTTGATAATGACAAAATAACCATTGTAAAAGACTTTCATGAAGACTCTAAGTGTTAGAGTATTATGCATAAACTGGCGGAAGGACAAAATGAAGAAAAACAAAGAGCCAAGCATCAGACCTAAAAAATGCGTATGCTAATCGATTACCACATGGAGTCTAATCGATTACACAACCTCTGTTTGTCATATAATCAATTACAACATGAAGTCTAGTCGATTACACAGCCCCTGTTTGTTATATAATCGACTACAACAAGAAGCCTAATCGATTACCAAGCTAAGAAAAGAATGGAAAACATCAGGTATAATGCCTAATCGATTATAAGGCTGCACCAATCGATTACCAAGTTTTTGTGTGTTGAGTAATCGATAGCAAGATGAGTAACAATTGATTACAAAGTCTCTGTTTATTTAATAATCGATTGCACATATGTCACAATCGATTACCATGCTGCTTAATAGAAAGAAATGCATCAGGTATAAAATACAATCGATTATAAGGGATGTACAATCGATTACCAAGGTTCTGTCTGTTGCCTAATTGATTACAATAAGAATCATAATCGATTACAAGGCTTGTTACACTGAAGAAAACGAAGCATAATCGATTACAGCTCGAGGCGTAATCGATTACACTAGTGGGAAATGTGTCTCAAAAAGTGTTTTTAGTGGGAAACAGAGACCCATACTCTATGTCAAGCGTGGGGAACAACCTGGAGCTCATTTGTAATGGCTAGAAGATCTCCAAGGCCTATAAATGCACCATCGATTCAAGCTACACAACACATCAAAGAGAAATCATTCCTAGCTTGTATTTGTACATTGCGAGTTCAATTTCTCTTGTATAGTTTCAGTTTTTAGAAACTTTGAGCTTAGATTTGTATATCCTCTCTTCTTGTTGAGAGTTAGAATTTGAGAGAGTTATTCACTTGTATATCTACTCTATTGAGAGAGTTACCTGCTTGTAAACACAAAACACCAAACACCAAGTTTCATTCTAGTTGTGAATGGTCACAAAGGTTGAGGTTCAACCTTTGGGTATTGAGAGTTTGAGAGATTGGGTGGGTTGCCCTTGTGCTAGTGAGGATTGAGTTCTTGAGTATGGGACACTAGGAAGCTGCAATTGCTCATAGCTTGTAGTCTCTAAACTTTAATAGTGGAAATCCTTCAAGTGGGTTACTTGAAGACGAGATATACACCGGGGTGGTGGAACTCGTTAAATCGGTTTGCAAGCTTCTCTTTCTTACTCTCTTGCATTTACTTATTACATTTGGCTGGTATGTTGTTTTGATTGTGATTACATTGCTTGAACTTGATTAATTTGGCTGAGTTAAGTTTCCGCACACCAAGTGTTTGATAAATTATTAAAGCTATCTCTACACATATTTCATCCTAGCTCTTGCATTTTACTTGTTATCTCTTGCATATTATTGTCTTGTGTAAAAAGGAAATCAAGTTCAAAGGCATTCCAAGTGAAGTTTTTAAACACTCAATTCACCCCCTCTTGAGTATTGAGGCCACTTGATAACAAATTGGTGTTTATTTTCCACAGTCAGATCTATAATTGTTGAAATAATCTGTTGTGCATATGCATTAGCTTAAGAGAATTTGCATATAGCAAGGAAGTATGCCAAAGGTGATGAGATATGATGATGGTTGTGTTGAGAATGAGAAATTATATTAAGACAACATAAAAGATGTGAATAGCAAAATAACAATGTGAGTAAGATGATGAATTGTGTGATAATCCAATTATTGAAGGACTAGATCATGTGTGTGGTTTTATACTTGCTTGATTTACAAAAATGATTGTATATTATGATGATAGTTGATGATGACTTGTATGTGAATGCAAGTATACATGTTGTGATACATATGCACATGATCACATGGTATTCATATTCATTCTTTTGGAATGTATGACTCACTCTCCCATGTTGTCCACTTTTTAGACTTGTGATGCAGGTCACTCATGGGAGGAGTGAAACTCTTTTGAAGTATATTTTATGGAATAAGGTAAATAGATATATAGGAAGTGCCTTGGCCGAAAAATCTAGATTTTTGTATAGCATATAATGTACCTGTATGCTTATTTTGCTATCTAGATTGTAGTTGATGATTTTTGAGGGTCATGTAAGAAAATTGGACCTTGGTGTGTATGGCCAATTATCATTAATGACCCAAATGATGTTTGTTAATGACAAATATTATGAATGAATAATGTATTTTACAATTTGAGCATTTTATGAAGTTTATATAGAAATGGTTTTAATCCTATGCATTGATTGAATGAGATTTGATTTTCAAGTGTAAAAACCATTGAATAAACTTTTGAATGCATGAAGGAATGTATATAATGCATTAGGATAGGTTGAAATAGTATAAAATGAGAATTGGTATATGAAGTTATGTGAAATTCCATGTTTCTGCGCATGTTCTGTAGAACTCGCTCAAGCAAGTGGAAATCCCACTCAAGCGAGATCCTTGTGAAACAGGGGTGTGGCCACTAGCCCAAATTTGGCCAAGCGAATGGCATTTCGCTCAAGCAAAACTTCCTAGAATCAGAGGTTTAGCTATTGGAGTTATTTCGCTCAGGCGGATGAGGCTTCGCCCGAGCGAGATCGAGTGGGAGAGCTACTAGACCATTTTCACTCAAGCGGAATGGTCAATGCATGGCAACTCGCTCAAGCGAGCAAGGGAAAAATGGATACTGGACGATTTTCACCCAGGTGAGCCTAGCCTCGCTCGAGTGAAAATCGGACAGTAAGGTGCTTGGTGTTACTGGAGCAATCTTGCTCAAGCGAGGTGGACTCGCTCAAGCGAGATTGACCCCTGATACTATTTTTCCCTTTCGCTCAAGCGTTCTTGCTGGCTCGCCCAATGGGGCATCCGCTTGAGCAAGATACCCCTGATTCCTCCAAACGTTGTTGTTTCATTTAATGTGGCTTTCTTTGGCATTAAGGCTTCCTCTTGCATCATCATACAAATGTATTTATCATGGTTTGGCCCATTAATTTTTCTAATCGATCATCCATTTAAAATCCAATCATAGCACAACAACTTAATCAATTCTTCTGCTACTTGAATGAAAACTTCTCATGTTTTATTTTTAAATTTACCTTCTCATATCTTCACATATGAGATAGGTTTTTCATAGATCTAGGGTGTCAAATTAAAGCTTCACCACTTTATTTCTTTGTCTAATACTGATTTATAAAATGCAAAAAAGTTACCTGTATTTTTCTAGGTCTCACAACCTGGTATCAAAGCATTAGTTGCTCTTGATACAAACATGATTGATGTTGTTCAAGTGATTGTTGCTTATGATTAGATCATATAAGCTATAATTGATTGAGTTATGGATCATATGATTGAATTATGGTTGTTTATCATTGGATTGAGATTGATGTCTATGTTGTTGAGTCCAGCCAAGACTCCTTACACTATTTACCTTCTATAATGAATATGTTGTGATCATGTATTGAAATTGATATGATTATATGATGTAAAGCATGATGGACCAATGAATGTTGAAATCTTGAGTTTATAGGTTAATAGTTTATTGTTTGGTCTAGTACACTCACGTGTGAAATATGGCTAGTAGACCAAACCATGAGGATGCTGCTATGGCAAATCCCTTGAATCGCTTCACTGATCTCTTGGAAAGACAAGGCCAACTGAATATGGGAAAAGGCTCCCAGGGTCTTGATCTGTTTCTCAAGAGGAAACCTTTAGAATTTCATGGAGGTTATAAGCCCGAGGATGCTTATGCGTGGATCAACGATTTAGAAAGAATTTATGCTAGCTTCGAGTGTTCAAAAGCACAAAAGGTGGAGTATACGGTCTTTATGATTCGTGATGAGGCTGAAGCTTGGTGGCATCTTACTAGGGGACGTATGATATCTACTGATATTCCTTTGGATTGGGAAAATTTCAAGGTTAAGTTCTTGAAGAAGTATTTTCCGGATAGCTACAGAAGTAAGAAAGAGCTCGAGTTTATGGAGCTAAAACAAGGTGGTATGACTGTGGAGCAGTATGCCTCCAAGTTTGAAGAACTTTGTGCATTCTATTGACAGGGCCCGCAAGCGCACGGGTTATGTCGCGTAATATAAAAGATTATCGTTCTCCACAGGGACTGTGTTCAAAGTACCGGCATATTAAAATTTAATTTTCCACATAATTGATTTTTAAGATTTTTATAAAATAAAGCACAAATTAAAATTGCATAGAATACGAATAAATATAAAAATAAAATTTACTTGACACTTAAAAATCAGAGTTGAGAATATCTTGGGATTTCGGGGGATTAAGATTCTATTTTATGTTAATGAATTTTAACTTTTCATAAATAAGAATCAAATTAAGTTTTCCAAGGCGAATTTTCCAAAAGCTAATTAATATGTTCCTCTCGGAATCCTATTAATGTACCTAACCTATGGAAAGCGCTGCTTAATCCTCAGAAAGGCCCATTATCGTTTTATGAAAACCCCTTTTATTTCCTCAAAAGAATTTTGATTACTTTCACGGTTTTACCGAGGTCACAAAAAGCATTTCAAAAATCTTAGGTTTAATTCAAAGCTTTCCAGTAAAAATAAATCTCGATTCTATTTATTACCTAAACTTACTAATATACCCGTAAGTATACAGTTTTATCATTTAGGTTCTTGTTAGGAATCACTAAAAGCATTGAGCATTTTTTTAAACTAAATGGAAAGCAGAAATTTATTTAATTCCAAGTCAAAATAATATTAACAATAAAATATTATCATACCCCCTTTATCCCAAGATAATTAATTTAGCTACTCATGAAATAATTCAAATTCATATAAATAATGGAAAAATAAAACATACAAGACATGGTAAAAATAAAGACTTACGGGTTTCTCCAAAAGCTCAGAAAAATTTACCACTGTAATTCCTTGTTGCAATAATTTCTCCACCAATTACAAATTTAAATTCTCACTTTTACAGCCCTCACAACTCTTAAAATAAAATAAAGAAAAAGAAAGTAAAGAAAAAATGGGAACGGGACAGAGAAAGAAAATAAGAGAAATAAAAAGAATAGAAAAGAAAGAAAAAAGAAACGAAAAACAAAGAGAAAGGAAGGAGGAATTGGAACGAAGCTGATGGAATTGATACAAGTGATGATTGATCTTGCTGATGGGTTGCTGCTGCTTTTATAGGCAAATGGATGGAGGATTCCAGCTATGAAAACGCGTTCAAATTGCAAGTGGAAGAAACTTTCGGTGCATGTGAGTTCCAGCTGTGCCAACTTGTTTCCAATTTGCATATTTTAATATTTCCAATAATTCGGTGCTTGGATTTTAGTGATGATTGGTGCAGAATGATGAAATTCCGAGTGGAAAAATGTTATTTTCCCACAAATCCGAGTGAAAGCTTGCTGGAGGGTGGTTTGCTGAGTGCTGGACGGTGTGGGTGCAAACTGGACAGCGTGGAGAGGAGTTGCTGTTGGATGGAGATCTGTACGGTGTGGAAAGGAAAGTGTTGAGTGGGTTGCTGGGCGGTGTAGAGAGTACTGCTGGACGGTGTTGTGGATGGAAAGGAGAGTCTGGGCGGTGTTGGTTGGGGAGAAGAGTCTGGGCGGTGTTGGTTTGAGGAGAAGAGTCTGGGCGGTGTTGGTTTGAGGGACAGAGTTGCTGGAAGGTATGGTGGATGGAGCCGGTGTTCAAAGTGGGTGGGACGGTGTTGGTTTGGGACAGTGTTTAGAAGAGATGGAAGGAGTCGGTGTTTGTGGGAGAACCAATCGGTGATGAAGCTGGATGAAAGGACGAGTGAAGAGTGACTGAAGAGTAACTTCTAATTGAGCCATTCAGTCGGAATTGAATGTAGGAGGACTCGGAACCGACTGAAACCATTCACTCGGCTCAGGTTCATGGAGTTCATTCGGAATTGATTGCAGAGTGAATCGGAACCAAGTGAAAAGTGATTCACTCGGAACTGTTTAAAAGGTGACTCAGAACCGACTGGAAAGTGGCTCACTCAGGATTGGGAAGTCTGCTCACTGTTTTACTCGGCTATGTCTATGGAATTTGAACCACTCGGAGAGAGACCTTGCTCGGATTTCTCAGGAATACACTCGGTCACATTCAAATGGTAAAATCACACCTTCATTCGGGAGTCCGAGTTGATTTCCACTCGGAATTGACTTCACTTTTACTCAGGAACTTGCACTTGAAGGGTTGGAATTTGACTGATTGAATTTCTTCTTATGTCCGAGCCTTTGCTTTACTCGGAAATGCATCTTTCTGACCCAACTCACTCGGATATGCTTTCCTTGGAGACTTCTCACTCGGGCTCAGTGTGAAACTTGAGAGTCTTCCTGAGTGTGATTCATTTTCGGTCGGATTTTTCCTTCCTTGCTAAGATTTACTCGGAAATGCTTTGTTCTGCTTGAGAATGCCATTTTCTCTGAGTGAGACCACTCGGATTCCTCCTTAGTCAGTATTTATTCATTTCAGTGGCCTCTTCTACTCGGAATCCTTTCACTCAGAACAGCTTTTCACTCGGATTCGTTGCAATCAGAAAACTCCCACTCGGATTCACTTCAATCAGTAATCCTTTCACTCGGAGAATAGCTTTGGACATATTTATTGGAGGTCAGTCTCCTTTTTTCACTCGGAATGGACACAGTCGGGGAAGTTTCCACTTGGAATCACCTCCAACCAAGACTTATTCCATTTCAACATTGGTCCTTCACTCGAGTCAGCCATTTATCACTCGGAATGGCTTTGACAGGGATCTTTCCACTCGGATTTGGCTCCAACAGTGAAGTATTCCACTCGTCAATGCTCCATTCTGAGTCGTTCCACTCGGATTTGGTCCTTTCTCAGTCATCCCACTCGGATTTGGTCATTTTGAGTCGGAATTCAGCATTTTTGAGTCGGATTTTAACATTCAGAGTCAGATTTCAACATTCTGAGTCAGAATTCAGCATAAAAAGAGAGTTCTTTCTACTTTGGGCTTGTTCTTCTCGTTTCTTTATCATTTTATGGTCGTTTTTTCTCTTGTTTTTGACCCTTTATTACCTTAATTCCTACAAAATAACATACCCAAGTAGAATAGAGTGGAAAGAAAGCAAAAATCTCAATAAATAAAGGAAATACAGTGCATAATGATTAAAATCCTAAGAAAACTAGATCTATTTTATTGTGTTATAAAGCACTTATCAAAATACCCCAAACCAAAGCATTGCTTCTCCTCAAGCAATCACCATATTCACAAGATAAAATACAGAAAACATTAAACTTAATAAACTAAGGAATTCAAAACAGAGAAACAGATTTATTCAAATGCCAGTTTTATTTTTCTTATGTGAATCAATTTTCAATGTCAAGACTTGAGATACTCTTCTCACAATTTTCACTCAAGTGTTTAAAGGTTTGTGTACCTCTCAAATCATCATAGTCAAAAAATATTACCATAAGCTTGTTAATAAACTAGAAACTCCACAGTTTAGATAGAAAATATGTCAAAGTCTAAAGGTCTTTCAAAGGTTGTAACGTGGCTTTGGGTTGTATTGTCAAGGTAGAAATTTCAAGAAAAATGGAATACAAAAGGGCTTTAACAGTCATGAATGATTCAAATCACCATTATAAATTTAACAGAGCAAATTTTTGAACTTTTATGGACTTTTTGGAATTCATTCAATATCATCCTTTTGATTTTCTTTTTCTTTTTCTTGCTTTTCTTTGCATCCAATACCATATTTTTCTTAAGTCCTTTTTTATTACTTTGCTCCACTAAATTTCTAACTTTTTTTTCACCATTAAGAGAAGATCAGTCAATGAAAGGCTTTCAAGGAAAAATTTTGGCTTTTAGGCTCAAAAGGGGCAACTAGGGGTCAAATTATGCAAAATTCTGAGGCTTAAGAATAAGACCTAATTGTGCCTTTATCATCCTAGGACATATAATCAAAAACCATTTTGAATCAGTTAAAAAACAAGTTCTAGAATATTAATGACTATGAGATTCACTCAATCAAGAAAATATGGGTTTTAAAAATTTGTTTGATAAATAACCCATTTTGGCTCAAGTCTAACCATGGAAAGTCTTTTCAAAGAAAATTTTAATCACATAAGGTTCATTTAAGCATTTATTTGGCATTTAAACAATCAAATTTTGAAAATTTTACTCAAAATTTTGGGATCCTTAGATACTTTAGCCTTGTGTTCAAAGTGAATTTATCATGCAATCATGGTAAATTACAAGATTACAAACAAAATAAGGAAAACACACATGCATAAAAAATATAATCATCACACAACAAAACAAAACAGTTAAGTTTTCTTACCTACCACCCCAAACCAGAATTTGACATTGTCCTCAATGTTAAAATGGATGATAAAAGGATAAGAAAACTTACCTGGAGTAACCCAAAACCAGCATCTGACATAGTTGGTTTTTTTTTTATAGAATAAAAGCTTAAAATAAAACAATAACTTTTTATAGGGTTACCTCCCTATCAGTGCTAAGTTTTAAGTCTTCAGCCAGACTTCTCACCGTTTGGATTTACTCATCAGGAGCATCAAACAAGTCCAAGTCACTTGCTTGTTGTATTGGTTGACCTGTCAGATAGTGCTTTACTCTTTGTCCATTTACCCTAAATGTACCAGATTTCTCGCTCCATAGTTCGACAGCTCCAAAGGGAAAGACTTTTGTCACCTTGAATGGTCCCGACCATCGGGATCTCAGTTTACCTGGAAAAAGCTTCAGTCTGGAATTAAACAGTAAAACCATATCACCTGGATTAAATGTTCTCCGTTGGATGTGACGATCATGCCATTGTTTGGTTTTTTCTTTATAAATTCTGGCATTTTCGTATGCATCTAGACGGAGTTCTTCAAGCTCATTTAATTCCAACAATCTTTGTTCACCTGCAGCCTTATGATCAAAGTTAAGAGTTTTAACAGCCCAAAAAGATTTATATTCTAGCTCAACAGGTAAATGACAGGGCTTCCCATATACTAGCTTAAAAGGTGTGGTTCCAATGGGAGTTTTGTATGCGGTTCGATACGCCCATAAGGAATCATCTAACTTAATAGACCAATCCTTACGTGATGTATTCACCACTTTTTGAAGAATATTTTTAATTTCCCGATTGGATACCTCAACTTGTCCACTAGTTTGTGGGTGATAAGGTGTAGCAACCTTATGCCTAACTCCATATTTCTTTAGAAGGGTCTGAAAAGTTTTCTCAATAAAATGAGACCCTCCATCACTTATAACACATTTTGGGACCCTAAACCTTGGAAATATTATTTTCTTGAAAAGTTTAATAACAGTCTTAGCATCAGAATGGGGTGAAGCAATGGCTTCCACCCATTTTGACACATAGTGAACTGCCACTAATATGAACTGATTTCCAAAAGAAGAGGGAAAGGGACCCATAAAATCAACACCCCATACATCAAACAATTCAACTTCTAAAATGGTATTTAATGGCATTTCTTGTCTCTTACCAATGTTACCTGTTCTTTGGCAAGCATCACAAGTTAGAACATACTTACGTACATCCTTAAAAATATTTGGCCAATAGAACCCAGCTTGCAATACTTTAGCGGCTGTTTTAGAGGTGCTCATGTGTCCTCCACAGGAAAGAGAATGGCAATGATCCAAGATAGCATGGACATCATCTTGTGAAACACATCTCTGAATCATACCATCTGCACATTGCTTGAAAAGGAGTGGTTTATCCCAATAATAATGGTTGACATCTGCATAAAACTTTTTCCTTTGCTGAAAGCTAAGATCAGGAGGTAAGATACCACATGCAAGAAAATTTACAAAATCAGCATACCAAGGAACACGTTGGATACTAAGATTCAAGAGTTGTTCATCTAGAAAAGATTCATTGATGGGAATATTATCTGTTTCTTCTTTTTCAGATGTCAACCTAGATAGGTGGTCAGCGACCAAGTTCTCGGTACCCTTCTTGTCCTTAATTTCCAAGTCAAATTCTTGCAATATTAGAATCCACCTAATTAATCTAGGCTTTGCTTCCTTTTTATTCAATAGATACTTAATGGCAGAGTGGTCAGTGTAAACAGTAACATGTGAATCTACCAAATAAGACCTAAATTTATCAAAAGCAAAGACAATAGCTAACAGTTCTTTTTCAGTTGTGGCATAATTTACCTGAGCATCATCTAGCGTCCGGCTGGCATAATGAATTACATGGAGCTTTTTATCCTTTCTTTGCCCCAACACATCCCCCACTGCGTAATCACTCGCATCGCACATCAGCTCAAATGGGAGTTTCCAATCAGGTGGTTGTACGATGCGGGCAGAGATTAGAGCTTGCTTAATCCTGCAAAAAGCTTCCATATAAGATGAATCAAAATTGAAAGGCACATCCTTACCCAGAAGAGTTGTAAGAGGCTTTGTGATCTTGGAGAAATCTTTAATGAACCTGCGATAAAACCCTGCATGTCCAAGAAAACTCCGAATACCTTTCACATTTGTGGGTGGAGGCAATTTTTCAATTACTTCCACTTTAGCCTTATCAACTTCTATACCTCTCTCAGACACCAGGTGTCCAAGAACTATGCCTTCTCTTACCATAAAATGGCATTTTTCCCAATTCAAGACCAGATTGGTCTCTTCACAACGCTGCAAGACTTGGCACAAATTTGTTAAACAATTATCAAAATCCAAACCATGCACTGAAAAATCATCCATAAAGACTTCCATCACATTTTCAATAAGGTCAGAAAAAATTGCTTGCATACACCTTTGAAAAGTCGCAGGTGCATTACATAAACCAAAAGGCATACGTCTATAAGCATACGTCCCATAAGGGCAAGTGAAGGTAGTCTTTTCTTGATCAGATGGATGAATGGGAATTTGATGAAAACCTGAATACCCATCCAAATAACAGAAATAAGAGTGTTTCGTAAGTCTTTCAAGCATCTGATCAATAAAAGGGAGGGGAAAATGATCTTTTTTCATGGCGCTATTTAACTTTCTATAATCAATGCACATGCGCCAACCAGAGACAATCCTAGTAGGAATCAAGTTATGTTTATCATTTTCAATCACAGTTATTCCCCCCTTTTTTAGGCACCACATGAACAGGACTTACCCATTTACTACTATCAACAGGATATATGACTCCAGCATCAAGCAATTTCAAAATTTCCTTTCTAACCACTTCTTGCATTTTTGGATTTAATCTCCTAAGTGGTTCTACTGTGGGGCTACTTTTATTTTCTATAGTAATCCTGTGCATACAAAGAGAAGGGCTAATCCCTTTGATATCATCCATTGTATAACCTATTACCTTTCTATACAACCTAAGTTGTTTCAAAAGTTTTTCAGTTTCACATGGATTTAATTCAGCATTGATAATCACAGGATATGTGGAATTGGGACCAAGAAATTCATACCTTAATGAAGCTGGTAAAGGTTTTAATTCCACATTGGGGCTTACCACTTTATCGCACATGACCTCAGTATCATGTGGGGCCTCAGAGCAATCAGATGTTTCTGTCGGCTCAATCATGAAAACAGTTTCAAGTGGGTCATTAGGAAGGGTTGCTTCCTTTACCACTTGTTCGACAAAATCCACAGTACAGCAAACATCATTGTAAGGTTTTTCTAAAACATTTTTCAAATTAAAATCAACCTTTTGGTCTCCAACAGTTAGAGACAACTTACCATTCTTGACATCAATCACAGCACCTGCAGTTGCTAAAAATGGTCTGCCTAAAATAATAGGAATCAAAGAATCTTCGTCCATTTCAAGCACAACAAAGTCAGCAGGTATAAAAAATTTTCCTATCTTAATATGAACATCCTCTAAAATTCCTACAGGATATTTTACAGATATATCAGCCAATTGTAAAGACATCCTAGTAGGTTTTAGTTCACCCAATCCTAACTTTTTAGCAACAGATAATGGCATTAAACTCACACTCGCTCCTAAATCACACAATGCTTTATCTATATTCATGTCACTAATCATGCAAGGAATAGAGAAACTACCTGGATCTTAGAGCTTGGGTGGAAGTTTCTTTTGAATTAGAGCACTGCACTCTTCAGTAAGTGCAACTGTACCATCTTCCTCCAGTCTTCTTTTGTTGGACAAAATGTCCTTCAGGAACTTCGCATATGTAGGCATTTGCTACAAAGCATCTGTGAAGGGAATATTAATATACAATTTCTTTAAAACATCAAGGAACTTACCAAATTGTTTGTCCAACTTTGCTTTGGCTAAGCGCTGAGGAAATGGAATGGGAGGTTGATATGGCTTAACCTCCTCCTTCTTTTCTTGTGGTTTCTCTTCTTTAATTACTAGATGAGATGAAGATTCATCTACTTTCTTTTCCTCCTTTGTAGTCTTGTCAACTGGCCCATTGTATTGAGTACCACTCCTAAGAGTGACAGCCATGGTTTGGTTAGATGGTCCAGCCTCTGGTTTTCAAGGAAATGTTCTCGGTGTTCTTTGAGAATAGGAGGCTTGTTGGGCAATTTGATTTTCCAGTATTTTGTTGTGAGTGGCAAGAGAGTCCACTTTTGAAGCCAAATTTTTTATTGCATCAGAGAATTCATCATTTTGTTTAAGTTGAGTAGCTACAAATGTCTCCATCAAGGATTCTAGCTTTGATTTTTATGGAATATAGGTTCCTTGTTGAGGTTTGTAGTTACTTTGGAATTGAGGTGGCCTATTTTGGAAGCCAGGTGGACCTTGTAGAGGTCTGTAGTTACCTTGATAATTTCCACCATAGTTTCCAATAGCATCCACCTGATGCATTTCTTGTTCTTGATTAGGAGTCATTGCTAAATGGCAATTTGTAGCTCCGTGTCCTGAAACACCACAAACTTCACAAACAATATTAATAGCACCTGTTGACCCTATTTTATCAAGTTTTAATGTTAAGGCTTCAACTTTGGCAGAAAGTAGTGAAAGAGCATCAACAGAATACTTACCTGGTGTTTTAGCAGGTAATCCTCTTTTAGAGTTCCACTGGTGAGTGTTTTGAGCTATTTCCTCAATCAGGTTCTCAGCTTCATCAACATTTTTACTCATGAAGGCTCCTCCAGCTGCAGCATCTAAAGAGATCTTTTGTGTGGAAGTTAGCCCATTATAGAAAATATGGATTGTCAACCACCTTTCTATCCCATGGTGAGGACATTCTCTCAGCATCTCCCTGTATCTTTCCCAGGCTTCATACAAGGATTCATCATCTTTTTGTGAAAAATTGATGATTTGTTTTCTCAGCACATCAGTCTTGTTCCTTGGGTACCATTTATTGATAAAAGCACTGGACAATTGTTCCCAAGTCGTGATGGATCCTTCAGGAAGAGAGTATAACCACGCTCTCGCTTTATCTCTTAAGGAGAAAGGGAAAAGTCTTAAGCGAATGGCATTATTGGTAGCTCCATTCATCTTCAGGGTGTCACAACATTCAAGAAAGATTTGAAGGTGAAGATTTGGATTTTCGGAGGGTAATCCTCCGAATTGGTTTTGTTGAACCATTGAGAGTAGTGAAGGCTTCAATTCAAAATTATTAGCCTCCACTGTGGGTCTAAGGATGCTGGATCCTCTTCCATTTGTACTTGGAGCGGCAAAATCTCTTAAGGGTCTATGTTGGTCTGCCATTTGTTTTTCTTTTTGTTGTTTTTGTTGTTTTCTCAAAGCTCTAAGGGTACGTTCTATCTCAGGGTCAAATCCTAAGTTTAGATCGACACTACGGCTTCGTCGCATAAATAGAAAATAAATGACAAATAAAACAAACAATTACAAAAATAAAGCAACAATAGATACACAGAATATAGAACAAAATTACAAAGAAAATAAAAATAAAAATAACAATAAAAATATTAACAAGTATGATCTAATCAAATTTCAATATTGTCGATATTTGAGGGACAACAGTCCCCGGCAACGGCGCCAAAAACTTGACAGGGCCCGCAAGCGCATGGGTTATGTCGCGTAATATAAAAGATTATCGTTCTCCACAGGGACTGTGTTCAAAGTACCGGCATATTAAAATTTAATTATCCACACAATTGATTTTTAAGATTTTTATAAAATAAAGCACAAATTAAAATTGCACAGAATATGAATAAATATAAAAATAAAATTTACTTGACACTTAAAAATCAGAGTTGAGAATATCTTGGGATTTCGGGGGATTAAAATTCTATTTTATGTTAATGAATTTTAACTTTTCATAAATAAGAATCAAATTAAGTTTTCCAAGACGAATTTTCCAAAAGCTAATTAATATGTTCCTCTCGGAATCCTATTAATGTACCTAACCTATGGAAAGCGCTGCTTAATCCTCAGAAAGGCCCATTATCGTTTTATGAAAACCCCTTTTATTTCCTCAAAAGAATTTTGATTACTTTCACGGTTTTACCGAGGTCACAAAAAGCATTTCAAAAATCTTAGGTTTAATTCAAAGCTTTCCGGTAAAAATAAATATCTCGATTCTATTTATTACCTAAACTTACTAATATACCCGTAAGTATACAGTTTTATCATTTAGGTTCTTGTTAGGAATCACTAAAAGCATTGAGCATTTTTTAAACTAAATGGAAAACAAAAATTTATTTAATTCCAAGTCAAAATAATATTAACAATAAAATATTATCATACCCCCTTTATCCCAAGATAATTAATTTAGCTACTCATGAAATAATTCAAATTCATATAAATAATGGAAAAATAAAACATACAAGACATGGTAAAAATAAAGACTTACGGGTTTCTCCAAAAGCTCAGAAAAATTTACCACTGTAATTCCTTGTTGCAATAATTTCTCCACCAATTACAAATTTAAATTCTCACTTTTACAGCCCTCACAACTCTTAAAATAAAATAAAGAAAAAGAAAGTAAAGAAAAAATGGGAACGGGACAGAGAAAGAAAATAAGAGAAATAAAAAGAATAGAAAAGAAAGAAAAAAGAAACGAAAAACAAAGAGAAAGGAAGGAGGAATTGGAACGAAGCTGATGGAATTGATACAAGTGATGATTGATCTTGCTGATGGGTTGCTGCTGCTTTTATAGGCAAATGGATGGAGGATTCCAGCTATGAAAACGCGTTCAAATTGCAAGTGGAAGAAACTTTCGGTGCATGTGAGTTCCAGCTGTGCCAACTTGTTTCCAATTTGCATATTTTAATATTTCCAATAATTCGGTGCTTGGATTTTAGTGATGATTGGTGCAGAATGATGAAATTCCGAGTGGAAAAATGTTATTTTCCCACAAATCCGAGTGAAAGCTTGCTGGAGGGTGGTTTGCTGAGTGCTGGACGGTGTGGGTGCAAACTGGACAGCGTGGAGAGGAGTTGCTGTTGGATGGAGATCTGTACGGTGTGGAAAGGAAAGTGTTGAGTGGGTTACTGGGCGGTGTAGAGAGTACTGCTGGACGGTGTTGTGGATGGAAAGGAGAGTCTGGGCGGTGTTGGTTGGGGAGAAGAGTCTGGGCAGTGTTGGTTTGAGGAGAAGAGTCTGGGCGGTGTTGGTTTGAGGGACAGAGTTGCTGGAAGGTATGGTGGATGGAGCCGGTGTTCAAAGTGGGTGGGACGGTGTTGGTTTGGGACGGTGTTTAGAAGAGATGGAAGGAGTCGGTATTTGTGGGAGAACCGATCGGTGATGAAGCTGGATGAAAGGACGAGTGAAGAGTAACTGAAGAGTAACTTCTGATTGAGCCATTCAGTTGGAATTGAATGCAGGAGGACTCAGAACCGACTGAAACCATTCACTCGGCTCAGGTTCATGGAGTTCATTCGGAACTGATTGCAGAGTGAATCGGAACCAAGTGAAAAATGATTCACTCGGAACTGTTTAAAAGGTGACTCGGAACCGACTGGAAAGTGGCTCACTCAGGATTGGGAAGTCTGCTCACTGTTTCACTCGGCTATGTCTATGGAATTTGAACCACTTGGAGAGAGATCTTGCTCAGATTTCTCAGGAATACACTCGGTCACATTCAAATGGTAAAATCACACCTTCATTCGGGAGTCCGAGTTGATTTCCACTCGGAATTGACTTCACTTTTACTCAGGAACTTGCACTTGAAGGGTTGGAATTTGACTGATTGAATGTCCTCTTATGTCCGAGCCTTCGCTTTGCTCGGAAATGCATCTTTCTGACCCAACTCACTCAGATGTGCTTTCCTTGGAGACTTCTCACTCGGGCTCAGTGTGAAACTTGAGAGTCTGCCCGAGTGTGATTCATTTTCGGTCGGATTTTTCCTTCCTTGCTAAGATTTACTTGGAAATGCTTTGTTCTGCTTGAGAATGCCATTTTCTCTGAGTAAGACCACTCGGATTCCTCCTTAGTCAGTATTTATTCATTTCAGTGGCCTCTTCTACTCAGAATCCTTTCACTCAAAACAGCTTTTCACTCGGATTCGTTGCAATCAGAAAACTCCCACTCGGATTCACTTCAATCAGTAATCCTTTCACTCGGAGAATAGATTTGGACATATTTATTGGAGGTCAGTCTCCTTTTTTCACTCGGAATGGACGCAGTCGGGGAAGTTTCCATTCGGAATCACCTCCAACCAAGACTTATTCCATTTCAACATTGGTCCTTCACTCGAGTCAGCCATTTATCACTCGGAATGGCTTTGACAGGGATCTTTCCACTCGGATTTGGCTCCAACAGTGAAGTATTCCACTCGGCAATGCTCCATTCTGAGTCGTTCCACTCGGATTTGGTCCTTTCTCAGTCATCCTACTCGGATTTGGTCATTTTGAGTCGGAATTCAGCATTTCTGAGTCGGATTTTAACATTCAGAGTCGGATTTCAGCATTCTGAGTCGGAATTCAGCATAAAAAGAGAGTTCTTTCTACTTTGGGCTTGTTCTTCTTGTTTCTTTATCATTTTATGGTCATTTTTTCTCTTGTTTTTGACCCTTTATTACCTTAATTCCTACAAAATAATATACCCAAGTAGAATAGAGTGGAAAGAAAGCAAAAATCTCAATAAATAAAGGAAATACAGTGCATAATGATTAAAATCCTAAGCAAACTAGATCTATTTTATTGTGTTATAAAGCACTTATCATCTATCCGCCCTATCAACAAGAGGGTACCAAGGCTTCAAAGTGCGTGAAGTTTGAAAATGGGTTGAGGCCTGAGATCAAGAGAGCTATTCGGCATCAAGAGATAAGAAGTTTTCCGACGCTTGTGAATAAGTGTCGAATTTATGAAGAAGATGATGTGGCTCCTTCGAGTCATGGTAAGCACGAGCCTAAGTTGAAGGGCTAATTTTCTAGTTTTAAGAAGCAAGGTCACTTCAAGAAAAACAAGTTTGTTCGTGGTGGATCCTTCAATGCAAGAGGATGTGGTACATTTAGAGGTGGTTACGGTCGTGGTAACCAAGGTCGTGGAAATATCCAAGGCCTAACTTGCTTCAAGTGTGGTGCTGATCACTTGGCAAGGGATTGTCCACAAGATGAGGTGGTGAGCTACTAATGTAATCAACCAGGGCATATCTACCCTAATTTCCCATTGAATGCAAGAGATGCTAATGTTAATTCTCCTGCACGTATGAATCCTTATGGTAACCGTGGAGGCCATGGTGGCTTTCGAGGCCGTGGTTGTAGAAACAGAAATGGTCATAATGGTGGCTGAAATGGTGGCCGTGGTGGAAACCACAATGGTGGAAGGAATGGCAATGGTCAAGGCAATGGCCATGGTGGAAGAAATGGTAACCGCAATGGTGGTGATCAACCATAAGCTACTAGTAGGGTATTTACAGTTAAGGCCTGATAGTCTACAGAGAGCCGCCATGAGCTATCTTTTTTTCGTACCGAGAGTATTAGGGATGAAAAAGGGCTAGTACTAGGCTTGATGTGCCGCTCTTTAAGTAGGTCAAGGATGAGGGAGGCCATGGCTTCTTTCTGGGTGTGCGGGTAGCAATAGGGTTTCATATTGACTGGTGTCACACCCCGATCTCCTAGACCCAAATCCTGATGTAATTAGGATAATTCAACCAATAAAAGTACGAGTAAATTTTTTTTGTGTTACTACAAGAGGTTCAACACTTCAATGTTACATCAAGAACTGAATCACAGAAAACTAGAGAGTGAAAGTTTTAAGTTTTCATATACTGGATCGACAATAAATAGCCCTAATATCTATACGATATAACAAAGTTTACAGCGGACAAAAAACACGTATACAGGGCAGACGCCTAGTCCCATATATGATGATATGAGAAAAGGTCTAAAACATGAAAGGAAGTGAAGAAATAAAAAATAACTCAACTTGCTTAAGCGAAATTGTAAACACTCGCTTAAGCGCATGTATTTTGCTTGAGGGAAACATGCCATACCATTAGACTTAAGTGTTTCGCTTGAGCAGTCCATAACCACTTGAGCAATAAATATCCAATACCTAAATCCCTTTTAATTCGCTTGAGCGAGACATGTTCGCTTAGGTAAAATTAGTCCAGTAGTTAAATATGAATAATTTGCTTGAGCGGGGACAAATTTGCTTGGGCAAAAATTGCCCAGAACCATTCCCATCTGAATTCGCTCAAGCAAAACTTTGTTCACTTGAGCAAAAATGGGACAAAATCATTTCCGTAAGAATTCGCTCAAGCGAGGCCACATTCGATTAGGCGAAAAAGGGATAGAGTCAAGTTCGAAGTGATTCGCTCAAGCGATGTCATACCCGTTTGAGCGAAATTAGACCAGGAACCATATATCTGATGCATGACAAATTCGCTTGAGCGAGATTCATCTCGCTTGAGCAAATTTATCAATAAATGCATAAAAACCTAAGTAATTCAATTGACATCATCCATCAAAACACCCAATATGTAAAATTGACCCCAACCATCATTTGACACATGTTTAGGCACCTAATTAGGACTCGTTCCAACAAGTCCCGCCTTAAAATTTTGGTTCTAGATCATCACATACAATAATGTCGTTTTATGCACATTTTGCCTCAACTAACCCTGCCAATTTGCCGTTTAAACCTATTTGGCCACAACCACATAAGCACACACATCACACACAAGTATTATGAATTATAGGTGCCCTCTATGAGAGGTATTAATCACCCTATGGAAAAATGGCCTATCCATTTCTCGATTATGCATAGCTAAAGCATACCATCATCTTTTACACTAACAATCATACTTTTACATATTTTATTTTTATCATCAATCAACTTTAATCACATATGCATAAACTTGGCTTAAAGTCAAATATCACATTGTCTCCATTCATTGTAAAGGTCATACAAAGAAATTAGCCATCAACCATTAGGGTCTAATTTCATCCATGACCCCCCAAAATCCAAAACCAAGTTAAATACATATAAGCATACTCACATACATATGCTATACAAAATTTTGCCACCGGCCAAGGCTTACAAGCGTTTCCTCCATATTTACCTTCTCCACGCAAAAGCTTCACCTCCAAAATTATAGGTTTCCAAGGAAACCTACATAAACCTTTAAAATTAGCAACTAGGAGGTGAGTAACATATACCAAATGAATAAAAATCATACATTATAATACTACATACTTACATGTATATGAGCAATATTTCACAATCATGTTATATACTTATCACACATCCAGTTAGGTTAGTATCACGAATCATCCGATCACGAATCATCCGCTCACTCTCAATACTTCATCACCACTAAGGGTCATCAATACTCGACATATCCTTGGCTATATGCAAATGCTCTTAAAGCAAGTGCATATGCACAAATGAGTCAATAACAAATGTGGATCTAACTGTGGGAAAACATCATACATTATGTGGGTTAAGCATAGGTGTGCTACTATGCCCCTACTGCAATAGTAAATGTGTATACTTATCTTATCAATTTGTATGCATAATAACATCTTTCACTGGTACTAAATCGTTATCGTCCCTTTGTAACACTAGTCACCCCGTGACAAGCAGATTCAACATCATGGCTATAATTTGCCACAAGGGCTACGGGCCTCTCCCAAACACACATTGAGAGAGTTGTTTCTCATTAGAAACACCAAGGATACTGGCTCATCATAGAGCCGCCCACCCACTAGGCCCGCCACATGGGGTGCCTCGTCACCAAACTATAGATAACTTTGTGATCCCATTGAATCACTAGGGAACAATACAATTTACCCATGCACTGGGTCACCCTCCCACTAGGCCCGCCTATTGGAACCCCTAACATTCCATATAAATAACTTATGATATGCCATGTATGTAAATGTTAATCAATTCATTTCTCTCACTATGCATCCTAAATGCCATTCCACATCTAACAACTCACCACCATTACTTAGGGAATTTCAATATCCTTGTCAATCTCAATCATCACATATCATAGGATTTCATTCATATCAATTGTTAGTGGCAATCATGGTTCATCAATTTCCTCTAAACATACATCATGGGATATTCATACATTATATTCAATCCAATCACAATTATGGCATCAAGGCAAACAATCACAAGACATACTTCAAATATCATCAAAGCATTATCCCAAACATTTACCATACCATACAATTATTCCAAATGCATTTCAAGTCATACATAGTATTTAATTATTCATCCAAATCAAAACAAGGGATCATACCTATACATATACATATCAACAATGGATAAGATCATGCATTTAAGTAATGCTACTCCCTCCTATCTTAAGCTAAGTAGTAATCAATGCGGTCTAAAGGTCCCACCTTATCGAGGGGTCAGTTCCTACATTACACAACATACCATATAATTATTTTTATCTCAACCGCTAAGATTTAAATTTTTTAGTTAGCTACATGGTTTTCATGCCATTTTACACCCTGATCACCTTCATTTCATTGAACCTATCATAACCATCATGGGTTAGGTGCTTATCTCCATTATTACGTATTCTAGGGTTATAACCACCAATGGATTACCATATGCATGTTCATTTTCCATCATTATTCTCATCTTTCATCATCAACATCACTCTACCATCATTGATAAACCTTTATCTACCCATATTTCCTATTTCCTAGAAATTTAAAGGTTAGGGTTTCATCAAAACCCAACAACCACCATCTATATCTATCATTTTCCACCCCATGAATCACCATTTTCATGTACCCACTCATACCTTCCTAAAACCATGCCTCCATCACACCCCAACTTAGGGCTTTGCACACAAATGACTCCTAAACCATACCTCATTCATGCAACACTCTCACAATCCATTACCTAGGACTTGGAACATATAAAAATGGAGAGGAGAGCTTACCTCAAGAAAAAGAAAGTGAGCCCCTAGAAGAGTGAGAGAGGGAGACAAAAATGGAGAGAGAGAAGAGAAAGTTTTCAAGACTTCAACCTCCTCCTTGCTTGAAGAGGAGAAACGAAAATGGTAGGGAGAAGGGCACACACCCACACTTTGGGTTTTGAGAGGAAGAGAAGAGAAAGAAGAAATTAGGAAGAAAAGGAAGAAAAGAGTGTTTGGGTTTATGAGGGAGAGTGGACATGAGGTTGGAGAGAAGATAGGTTTTAGTATTATTTTTTGGCTCCTCATTAAAATTTTCCCATTTTACAACAAACAGGATCTCCGTTCAGGCCTAATACTTTATCAAAAATTTATTCTGAAAATATATTCGGATTCCTAATATTATTCTTAATCACTCTGGCCAACAGCACCTTAATCAGAAATACTTAGTCTGACACTCATATTTTAATCAGGTATTAATTTTAGCTTTTTAAGCTATAATAAATTGTTGATAGTCATAAAAATATTATCAATTTAATTACTTCCAATCTTCCGGGGTATTAATTAATTTATGTATAATTAATTCCTATTTTTTCCTTTCAGTTAAATATTTTTATCAATTTTCAAGATGTTACAACTGGTGTTGTATTAGGCAACATGGGAATATGGTGGTTATGAGCTCAAAAAGGAAGTAGGCCTGTAGGCTTTGAAAAGTTAGATATGAAATCTTGGATGAGGGTTTTGATACATGTAGGAAGGTGGAGGGGTATGGTAATGGATTCTGAAGGAGTTGGGTCAGGATCGGGTAAAATAGGAGTAATGGTATAAATTTGAGCAATATAATTAGTATAGGTAAGTCAAATCATCTAGTGGAATATGGCCAGGTGTGGGTAGAATTATCCTCAGTAAGGGTAATTGGGCTAGAGTTGGCAAATAAGGTCATGCAAGGGATTAAGAAGTCAGAGGTGATGAGGCCTAAGGAACTAAGCCACTCAATACTAAGAACACAATCAACACCCTTAATTAGGAGAAGGTAAAAGGGAAAATCAAACGTACAACATTGTATTTTGAAAGGGATTTTATGACATAGACTCGAACAATGAATGTAGACTCCATTTCCCACCATAACAGGAAATTAAAGAATAGTAAAAATGGGCAGTGAGAGGAACTAGGTAAGTCTGGGTTAGAGAACATTATGGGAGCTCTTAGTGTCCACTAAAACAGTGACCTTAGGACCATGGATAGAGCCTGTAAAGTGAAGGGTCTTTGGGGAGCCAGACCAAGTTAGAGCCAAGTCAAAAGTTAGAAGTGAACGTTATCGAGGTTAGAGGGGTGGCCCAAATCAGGGGAAGGAATAAGCTCATTGTCATCAGGAGGGTCATCCTCTAGAAGTAACAAAAATAGTTTAGGCTGACATTTATGTCCAAATACATATTTAGCATCACAACTATAGCAAAGGTCTTGAGCGTGACGCTTCAGTATTTGGGTTGGGGTAAGTCTTTTAACTGGTAATTTTGGGGTGGGCAGAATGTCATTCTGGGGTAGGTTTGAAAGCTGAGGTCTAGGGAGGGGGGAGAGGTGGTAAGGGTTGGTGGGGATCTAAAGAATGAAGAAAAGGGGTTGTGGGTGTCCATTGTCTTGCTCTCAACCAGCTTAGCAAGACCTATTACATGGGATATTAAATAGGGTTTTAAGATGCTTAGCTCACACTGAATTTTGAGTTTAAGGCCAGATATAAAGCATTTCAGGATGATTTTAGAGGTCAGTCCCACAATTTGATTGTAGAGACATTTGAAAACTTGTTGATAGGCAGTTACTATAATAGTTTGCTTAAGCTTGAACAAAGCTACTTGATGGTTTTCATAGGAGGAGGGGCCAAAGCGGACCTCCAAGGCTCTTACAAAGTTGTCCCAAGTAGATAATTGGTGATTAGAGTACATCTATTTGTACCAACTGAGTGTGTCTCCTTTCATGTAGAAAGGAATAAGTTCTAATCATTAAGGAAAGGGTATGTGGTGTAAGGTAAAAAATTGATCCGCTTGGAAAAGCCAATCAAGAGGATCAGAGCCATCAAACGGGAGAAGTTAAAGCTTGGGAGGTCGTATAAAGGTTGGTTAGGGTTGGGGGTATTCTGTATGGGTAGAAAATATAAGGGTGGTGTAGGATTGAGTGTAAATGGTTTGGAAGGGAATTTATGATATAGGTTGTGATAGGGGTTGAGTAAAGGGGATAAATGGTTGTTGGGTCATAGGCTGTGATAGGGGCTGAGTAAATAGTTTGGATAAGGATAAAAGTTTCAGGATTAAGTAACTAGTACCCTAGAGACAGCATCATGGCAAGCTTCCATGGCAGCTACCAGCCTCTCATGTTGGGTCTCTTGAGAAGCTTGGAGTGACTACATACGCTTAGTAATGAGGAGGAGAGCATCCTCCAAGGATGGTTTGGGAAGCATAAAGTGTTAACAAAGTGGCTTCAATGACTCAAGAGGGGGGTGAATTGAGTCTTAAAGATAGTTAACTTTTTAGAACTTAATTTAAATTTTACTTTATCTTGTTTAAAGAGATAAAGAAATGGGTATCTCAATAAATAAATAATAACGATTAAAGTAAGAAGATAAAGCAAATAAACAACTTTAAATTAAATAGAGTAAGAGAAGAGAGAGAATAACACACTCAAATTTTTATCCTGGTTTGGAAACCTCTATGTCCAAGCCCCAAGTACACCACTTAAGATTTTCCACTAAGAATTTAAGATTTACAAGATGAGCCAATACAAGTCTCTTGATTTCCCTACCAAGAAATTTATCCCTCACTTTTATCGTTCTCATAATTCTTACTCAACCCTCAAAGGCCACAACCTTGCCTTTGTAACAATCCTCTCAACTCAATTTATGAATGAGTAAAACAAAACCTTTTCTACTCCCCTTACAATGATAAACAAAGTAAGAGAAAAAGTAATGTGATAAGAATCACGAGATGTAGCTCTCTTTGTAGAGTAGATTTTGTAAATTAGAAGCAATAATAAAACTCTCTTAATAGAGTAGATGAAAAGTTTAAAGCACAAATCAAGTAATGTAGCTCTCTTTTTGATAGAGCGATTTAGAAAATTTAAGCGTAGAAGAAGTTAATCAAAAATGAAATTCTCTTTGATAAATCAAGTTTAAAAATGAAAGCACAAAGAGAATAACTTACTCAAAGAATGTAGCTCTAAGAGTGAAATAAGAAAGTTAAATGCGCAAAAAATATTTACCAAAATTTTGCCTCTTGAAAGCGTGTGAGAAAGAATAAAAAAGTTAATGCATATGAGTGTGTTTTTCAATGAGGACTTAGGCCTATATTTATAGTGTTTCAAGAGATAACTAGCCGTTGTAATCTGATTATATTCAAATTTGATTCCATTGAAATATCCCATGATTTTAGCAAAAGCTGAGTATTAGTCAAATTTACCCAGTGTATTCGAATACCTTATTCGAATAGCAACGTTCTGCTTCACTAAAAATTAGTCCAAATTCATCCTATTCGAATACCTTAATCGATTAGCAACATTCTGATTTGATTTTGAAAATTCCAGAATCATCTTAATCGATTAGCAATGTTCTAACTTGAATTTAAAAATTCCAGAATTGTCTTAATCAATCACCTTAATCGATTAGCAAGGTTCTGTTTCAAGAAAATTTGTCTAGATTTTACCTTATTCGAATACCTTATTCGCTTAGCTCTATTCTGAATAATGTTAAAATTTGTTTTGTGAGACTTAATTGAATATCTTAATTGATTACCTTGCTCTTAATCAAATACCTTATTTGATTACAAAAACTAATTTTAGATTCTCAATGCTTTATTATTTTTGAACACATTTTTGGAATCATTAAAACTTGGATTATAAAATTTCTTTCAACAAAAACTCCCCCTGTTTGATATATAATTATGAACCAAAAAATTCTCCCCCTTTTTGATGATGACAAAAATTTGTTGATGATAAGGAAAATGATGAAGAGACCTTATTTTTCTCATTTCAATAAATCTCAAATCCATAGTAGTGAGGATCAAATCTTTCATATTTAAAACATAGCATGATATTCAAATCATCATATACCATATCATATAGCATATCATACCATCATTATTTTCAAATCATTTCAAAATATTCAAAATTATTTCAAAATCATCAAAGGCGTGCATCATTTAAATCGTCATATTTTCTCCCAAAATCATTAAAGGCATGCATCATTTAATTCGTCATATTTTCTCCCCTTTAGTCTTCTAATCATTATATATTCTTATGGTAACTTCATTTCTTAATAATGCAATACAAGTCATACATAATCATTTTTAACAAAAGTTATCACATCATTTTCAAATTATCATATTTTTTCTCCCCTTTTGTCATCACATCATTTTTTGCTCTTAATAAAATACCTTATTTGATTACAAAAACTAATTTTAGATTCTCAATGCTTTATTATTTTTGGAATCATCAAAATTTGGATTATAAAAGTTCTTTCAACAAAAACTCCCCCAGTTTGATATATTATTATGAACCAAAAACATAGAGGAGGTGAATGAAGGCACCAATTGGTAGGGAATATGTTACTAATAACACTACTAAAAAACCTTCTGATTGCTACTCAAACTAGCGACCGTCACATGTTGTCGCTAATATAGCGACCGCCATAACGACCGCAACCTAAAAAGGGACCCTAGAAAGAAAATTAATCACGACGATAGCGACCAAACTCACCCCGTCGCTAAAATTTGCAAAATTCCGTCGCTATTACCGTCACTAAAGAATCTCCGTCACTGACGCGGTCGCTAATACTCCCCTCCATTCTTTTTTGTTTCCCTCCATAGTTTTTTATTAGCGCCAAGAAGTTAGCGATGGAACTCACGCGTTGCAACGGTTTTCATGGGTTGCGACGGCCGTTTCTCCGTCACTAAGTTGACCTAATCCAAATTTTTTCTGTTAGAAAAATAGTTTATGTTAGCGACCGCGTATGGTAGTCGCTATAAGAACATGATATAGTGACCGACCTTGTCGTCCCTAATTAGCGACAGCGTTAGTGACGACTAAAAAAAGACCGTGTAAGAAAATACAGCGACCACATCAGTGACAAATTAAATACCATCACTGAAGCTGTCGTTAAATTTCCCTTATTTTGTTTTTTGGTTTCCCTCCACCTTTTTTTGTTAGCGCCCATATTAGCGACAGGGTTCTTGTGGTCGCTAGATGAAAAATTAGAAAAGGTCGTCGCTAGGGCCGTTGTTGGTGCCCTATATTAGCGACGTCAGTTCTTGGTCGCTAATCTTGGTCATCGTGATGGTTCAGCGACAGGTTATTTCATCACTAGTTAAGTTAGTGTAGCGACGGGGCTTGTGGTCGTCGCTAATTTTAACACGTGTCAACCCTTTGTTTAATGTAGGGACCTTTTTTGGGACGGTGTGGTTCCCATCGCTGAGTTTTATAAACTTATTGAGGTTCCCTCTTCTTTGTTAGTTTGTACATTGCCCTAAATCCCCCCCTCTTCATTTCTCTCCCCCCACAACCCTCATTAATCAAAGCTTCCCCTCCAACACTTTCGGCCAACCGACCAGCCGTCGACTGTCCAACGTAAGTCCTTCCCTCTACGTGGAGCTTTCGAATGTCTCTCTCATTGGCTTGTTTTTTGTTTTCTCACACTCTCGTCTCTATTTTGCTTATCAATGGCAGCCGCAGAAAGTTCAATTTTCTGGCTCTCTTTCACTCTTTCACTGTCTGACATATATTCCGGTGACCTCCGTGAAAGCTCTGTTTTCTCTTCTCTCACCTTTAGCTCAGCTGGTAAGTCCCCTAACCTGTGTTGTGATTTTTGTTTGAATAAAAGGCAATAGGGTTACTTGAACTGACTTGAACTGGGAAATTATATAATGTTTGTTGGTTTTGTCTGTAATGTGTATGTGTGTGATGAATATTGGGTAATCCTCATTCGTGGGTCCTGTGTCTGCAAAAGGCAGTTATTTGTTAGTAACATTTATGGCAAGGGACAAGATTGATCAAGCTCCATAGTTTCTAATCATATTTCTCAAATACTTTATACTTTTGTTGGCTTGATCAACTTCCTTAGTTAAAGATTTTTTGATTCATGCACTCCTCTAATCATAAAGATGCACAGGATTTGATTCTTTTAATAGCTCAGCACAGCACTAATATACCCATCATTCATTCAATAAAGTTAACTCCTTAGCATATAATTAATTACATGAATGCTAGAAAATAACTTGCTCTTATAATGAGGGAGCCTGCTCTTATACCTGACCTTAAAATGTACCATAATATAGACTTGAATACACCTTCTAAAGAAATGTCAGTGGCCTTTTTTTTAAAGTAAAAAGATACTTAAAAATAAGATAAATATTATTATAGAAAGGCACATAAACAAACTAAAAAAATACTATAAGTTTCTATATCTGTGCTATTTGTCTTATCTGATTGAATAATCATTGAGAAAAGTCATATTTATAACTTTTTATTCCTTTTCTGACTTGGAAAACATGTGAGAAAAATTTAATTGTTTTATGTATAGAACTATTATCATTGGATTTGTTATAGTTTGTAAGTTTTGAAAATAATAAAATTTTTGAAATGATCTTTTGTATCCACTATGCTATATGACTTATAAATCAGAATAAATGAGCAAAAGGCCTGACCTTGGTGCCATGTTTGGAAATATTTGAACATAAGGTCAGAGAAATAATGTGAAGGGAATTTGCTGTCTGAAATTTGGATGATAAAGTGAGGAATGAATGGGAAGGAACTTGTTTACCCTTGCTTGAGATAATTTTATTTTTGATGAGCCCAGTAGCTTCAATTGATCCTTGTAGTTGTATTTTCTTTAGTGCAACTAGCAGGTTAAGACTTGGTTATTGTCATACATAATACTGTTGATAAATATATGTGTAGTTTTAAACGTGAAGGATCTTTAATTGTACATAATATATGTAGAAACTTGTTCAGATTGATTATTTCAACATAATTAGATGCTACCAGTACCCGTGCCCATCATCACATCTCTTTATTTTTCATTTTTGTGTTGTGCTTTGTCAATTACCATTAATTCTTCTGAGAAAAAAGTCTAATAAGCCAACAAGCTTGTAGGTTCAACCCTACACCAGACTGGTGTTCCCCTATCCTACTTGGGAGTTTGCACCCTCAATGTACTAAAAAGAAATCTAACTTGTGCAACTTTATACGTGATAAGAAATCAACAGGATAAAATTTTCATTAAAATTAAACTTAACATTACCCCCTTGTGATTTCTAACATAAGTCTAATTTAATTTTCAACAAAAAGTTTCTCACATTGATTTCTTATCCTATGTATGGTTGTATAGGTTAAAAGAACCCTTGAGAATGACATTAATCCCCTTGACAATTAATTGATTGGATTGATTAAGAATGGAATGATACTCATTAAAATCAAAGATGAAATTAAAGCTGTATTGTTTCCCTGCTTTTGAACCAGAAACTTCTTCCCTTTTATCCTTACACCGGGATGTCTTTTTGGGTGAGCATGTAAAATCAAGATCTGACATGTCCAACTTAAATGATGATATCTTGTCGAACTCACCATCCAGATTAAAATTCATGTCCCTACCAAAAATTATTTGTAACAAAACTAATTAGGAACTTCAAACTCACAACTGCATTAGATAAGCATATATCATATATGTATATCTAGGTAATCAGTGCTAAAAGAAACATTATTTTATATAAAATATCATAATCATAATCACAATAGATATGCAAAAACATCAAAAAAATGAACACTTAATTCTTTATATCACCCTTCTCCAGTACAAATTACTAATCATCAAACTTGACAAACTAAAATCATTTTAAAACACGGAAGGATTTAGAATGAAATTTAAAAGGTAACAAAATCACACCCAAGGAATGATATGTTGCATGATCATGGCCCAAAAAGTCAGAAGATTACACAATTAACTACTGATACTAATCACAATAAGTGGATATACTAATTGGTAGCAGTCAGAATTGGAATCTTAAAATAAATAACTGCACTAAACATTTTAAAAAAGTAATCTTAAGATTGTCTCTTATAAAATGGGGTAAGATTGTTTCTTACAAATGATACATGTGATCACTAACAAAACAAGTATCAATGTTGTGTGATAAGCTTGTACCGGTGGTTTGTCATATCGTGTGTACATACATATCAACTGTCATATAAAGCCTTAGCCATGAGAGGTTCACATGGGTGAGTGAAGCAGAGCTGTTCATCATTCCCTCCAATAAAATTATTTAATTGATTTAAAATATCTAAAATTTAATCAAATTAAGAGTTTATCAAATTAAAATTAAAAAAAATATATTATATATGTAATTTGTATCAGATTTTAGATTTTAGAATTACTTTTAAAAATAAATTCGAGTTCAATAATCTTTATTGTTTATATATTTATATTACTTTATTAAATTATATACATAAGTTAAACTTAAATGAGATTTAAAAAACTCTAATTAGTGTTTTGTAATTTTTTATATTGAAATTTTTTATGGTGGTAATTCTGTTATTGAAATTGTTCTTGATTTTATTAAATTAGAATTATATGTCTTATATTTGGTATTACAAATTGAATTGGATATCATCATACATTTTAATGGAACTAAACCAAGTTATAATTTAATAATAAGTAAATAAAATGATATTTTATCTAAAAATGATGAAGGAATGTATTAAACTGATTGGATCAGCTTTATTTATGTGTCTATCTTTGTGATTGCCAATTGATTAGAAGGGAGAAAACATAAAAATGTCGAATGCATATTAAAGATTTTTCATTTTGTAATTAACAAGAGATGAATTTTGTAATTATTACACCTTGTTGACTATGGCATCCAACACTTTGATTTCCCTCATTTGATCCAAAATGGTTGAACTGTTATACAAAAGCCTTCTTTTTGAGTTACTGGTTAGTGGCCAAATTAATGATGAAACATTATACTTTTGGCATCTTGTTTGTTTCCTGTTTCTCTAAAGATATCATGGCTGCCCATTAGTTTGACATTAGTTTGGTCTTATCATGCTAGTTTTATTCTTAACACTGACATAGAGTATTGAGAGCAAGTTTGAACTCTCATTTTTCATACTTCTCCTTCCATACTTGTTATTATAAGAATTAAAAAAATCTAGTTTTATCTGTGCAATAATTCATCTGTATGAGTCACCTCTAATGACAAAATCTAAAAAGCTCACTGAACAACCAATAGAAGCTAAAACTCAATGTTGGCTGTGAATCTGTTATTGGAAAAAATGGATAAATAACATAAACTGAAACATAACATGTCACTGAAATCATCAAACATATACTACTTATAATCAACAACATCACCAAAGTAAATAAATAAAAGGACAACCTCAATCCATTAACATGGCTACCTTGAAGCACTTGATAGCATTAACCAGTGTTGTGCGATCAAGTGATGGCATAAATTTGTTTAGTGTTAGCCCCTAAATCTTTAACAGAACGATTTAAATAAATTAACTTATCCAAGAAGAGTCTTTATAATCAACCCTTAGAATTTCATATGTGCTGTTGTTTGTTAGTGGAGAGCAGAGCTTATTAGGCATTGGTTTTATGTGCTGATAACATGATGTTTTTACGCATGTGTATTGTTGTTTGTTAGTGGAGAGCAAAGCTCACTAGGTTGTTATGATTATCTCTCTCAATTTCATATACAATGCGTAGCGTATATATTTAACTGTATTGAGAAGTTTTCTGTATGTAATAGGGCGTTTCTAAATTTTGGAAATGTCTAGTTTACAGGGGAGACTTTGCCAAAAATTTTGGCCGGTTCCCTTTCTTAGGGAACTTAAAAAATAAAACTCAACTTTAATAGTGTAGGGTTTAGTCATGTGTGTACCCATTAGGTTCCCGTTCAAGATTCAAAATAACTGGCTGATGTACCATGTTGTGTTGGATCTTGAATTGTCCCGGTTGGACAGTTTGGTATGAATTTGTACCCAGTAAGGCGTAACTGACATGTTGTCATTGTCGGGTCAAATAAAAAGTTAAATTAATATAGTATAAGGTGAACAACCTTAGTCGTTTCCCGAGGACCTTAGTTCAATTAGTTACACTCAATTTAGTTATAACAAAGGGGGGTTTGTGTTGAGATTGAAAGGAAAATTAAGTAATTATATAATAGTGCAAAAAAGTAAATTTATGAGTGAGAATAATTAAATTTAGAAACAACCAACCCAAGGAATTAATAAATTTGTACTTAACTAATCATTGATCATAAATATGATTAAATATAATTAATTTCTCAATCTTGAATCATTTGGAATCCCTAAATGATTATATTCTAAAAAATCTTCTAGAATCAAATTAATGAACTAATAAGAATAATCAATTGATATATTCTTATTAATTACTAAAATAACTTTAAAACCATAGTTTGATTGAGTTAAGAAACTAAATAGAAATCTCTTATTTAGTGACTTAATCTTTGTTCTCAAATTGATTATTGATTAACCAACCAACATCAGTTTAGATTATAGATTGTTTAATTATATACCAATTGGTTATACACTTAAATAATCTACCATCATAAGTGTTTGTGAAACAAAGAAAAGTAATTATCTTCAATCAAAATATTAAGAGCAAGAACTTAAAGTTAACATAAAGAAAAATTAAATTCCTTGAGTTCATTTTAAAAGATTAAACTTCCATGATAATTTTTAACAATAAAAGCTAATATTAAATTAACTATAACTTTGATTATAAAAGTAAATAACAAATAATAAAATTAACTTACTTGATATTGAGGAAAGGAAATGAAAACCATAACTTGAGGGATGGAATATAGAACAAAGAAATAAATCAAGAGAAAGAACTAAAACTTAAGAAACTAAAGTAAAGATATAGAAATGTAATAAAAACTAAAGCATGTATTTCTTATGTATCTCTTGTGTATCTTCCTTACAACTTCAAGCATCTATTTATAGGCAAGATATCATGATACTATACATTCATTTTCTAATCATTAATGCATTTTTTCAACATTGGTGGGCTTGAAATTACAATAATTCAAAAGAAGATAATGGTAGGTGTTGAAATTCATTCTCCTCTTTATCTTCTCCACCTTGTGAGTCAAATATGACCATCTAGATGGCCGAATTGTTCAAAACCTTCAACTTAAAAGTTGTAGATCTCTGTCTTATTGAGAATTTAGCACAATAATAAGGTCATTTGGACATCTACAGCTCTAGATATGTGTAGTTTGGTGAACTATGTCAATACCGGTGGGACACATGAAGGTTGATTGATTCAAGCTCAATTTCTTTATTTTTTTCAGATGCAAAATAACCAAATTTGATCATCATGATGTAGGCCTCTGTCTTAGCTTTCCATGGGCTCCAAGATTAGCCCATTTAAATCACAAAAGCCCAAGTTATGGCCAAAACAAGGCAAGATACTCAAGATACATACAAAAAATGAAAATTGAACCATATATACATAATACTCCAATTTAACTAAACAACATAAAACTTAATTAAAATACTATTATTAAACATAGTAATTATATAATAAACCATAAGTGTAAAACTATAAGAAGTGTATTAAAATTGATTATCAGTAACCTATCAATGTTGTATATGGTCTATCTTGAGTCATTGAATGTTCATTTGAAATTTTGGTTATGGTGTTTCGTATTGTCTCCAGGGTGCATGTCTATGTACGATGTTTTATACCGTACGTATCTCTGTGTACTCAGAGACTAATGCAAAATGTTATCGAAATTCCAAATGAACATTAACAAATTAAGATAGACCGTAAACAACATAGACGGGCTACGGATGGTTGCATATTTATCCCGAATGGGATAGGGCCCCACCCACTTGCAACATCAAAGAGATATAGAGTGATTCACGAATGATAGTCACATAATGTTTAAATTAAAGTAACAAAAACTATGCTTATTAGATATTGTGAATGGAGGTACCACAAATTAGCGATGGATGTACAACTGGCTAGATTGCAGTCGGCGAGTGACTGAGGAGTTTATGATAGGGCTGTTGGAGTTCATTCTGTTCGCTATGGCAAACACGCTTGGATTTGAAGCAACTTAAAAGATTCATTGTCCGTGCTCAAGGTGCAAATGCATGAGTTTTGAATACGCGGATGATGTCATGTGCCACCTAACTAAGAAGGGGTTCATGGAAACATACCACTGCTGGTACAACCATGGTGAGCAGTTACCGCCCAGGCCATCAGGTGTAACTGTGCAACAATCAGAAACAAGGATACGTACAACAACATGGAGCAGATGGTGATGGATCATGTTGGACCTTCCACCAAGCGTATGCTAGAACATGATGACCAACCAGGGAATGAGGATGACAATGTAGAGGAGGATCCTAATCCAGAAGTGAAGTGTTTTTATGATTTGTTAGTGGCGGCTCAGACTCCATTGTGGGATGGGTGCGAGAGTCACACTGAATTATCCGCCTCCCTAGCTGCTTTAAGCCTAAAGGCAGATTATAATCTTTCAGGAGGTTGTTTTAATAGGATGGTCGATCTGATGGGTTCCACATGCCTAGTAATCATCAAATGCCATCAAAACTGTACCATGCTAAGAAAAGCGTGGTAAACCTGGGGTTAGGTTATGTGAAGATAGAGTGTTGCATTGGCGGGTGTATGCTGTTCAAAAATGAGTTTACAGACAAGAGTGTCACAAAATATGTACATTGTAATGAGGAACACTATAAAACCGTTAAAAGGAGAGAGAAGGTAACTAGGACGGCCAGGAAGAAAATATGGTACTTCCCCATAACACCACATCTTTAACGCCTGTGCGCCTCATTGTCCACGGTAAAACACATACGTTGGCATGCTCTGAACCAAACACGGTAGGGGTTCCTTTGCCATCCTTCCGACGGGAAAGCATGGAAGTGTTTGGATAAGCTATATCAGACTTTTCTGCCGGGCCACGCAATGTAAGACTCAGCTTATGTACTGATGGGTTCAACCCGTTCGGTCAATACGGAAGAACTTACTCTTGTTGGCCAGTCATACTGACCTCAATATGGAAGAGCTTACTCTTGCTAGGACAAGGGCGAGCGCCCTCGTTGGATCCCCGAGGACCATTGGGATGGGATGGTCTAGAAGTGGGGCGGTGTCTTATTCCAGCAGGCGAGTGCTCAGAACAAGGCAAACAATGTCGCCGATGCTGCAGCGTCAGTTTACACTGGGGGTAGCATTTCAACCCTCGAGCACAAGAAACAATTTGTAAGTCTATTTATGTTAAACATTTTTATTATGATTAGTCTGACATGTTTAGGAATAATAACTCCAGTGCTTGCTGTCCACTACAGGAGCTGAGGGAGCACCACGAGCCTTCTTTGTTTAAGGTCATGCAAATGACCAAGATGAACAAAGCCAGTGCATGGGTAAATTAGAAGACTACAGATCTAGCGGTATTTACTTTTAACTTACACTTGCTTATAATTTAAAAATCAGATTACTAATCCTATCAGTGTTTTTGAATTTACAGGAAGCGTATCAGGCCAGGAGGGCCGAGAAGGAGGCGGACTTGGTGGCTTCGACTCCTGAGGGGGAGGTTCCTCTTACCCTGTCTTGTTCCGGCGACAACGCCCTCTATATGGAGGTTTTTGGCGGCGTGAATAAGAAAGGGGGGATCTTTGGATTGGGCGACGTCGGCACGCAGTTGGAAAAAAAGGGGAAGACCTCTTCCTCTTCCTCTTCATCTGGCCTTCCGACTAAAGTTGTTTAGGTAATTTAAAACCTGAACAACGAGCTACAAGAGGAGCGATGTCAGAGGCAGCTTTTGGAGGAGCGAGCCGAGACGGACCGACAGCGGGCCGAGGATGATCAACGGCGGGCTGAGGAGCAGCATGCCGAGACTCGTCGACAATTTGCTCAGCAGCAGGAGCTACTGATACAGTTGATGGCGAGGCTACCTCCCCTCACTTCCCAGTCACCATCACCACCACCACTACAAGATCCCCCACCACCATGATTACTTTTTTATACTTTTTTATTATGTATAGACATTGTATATTTGATTTATACTTTTTATATTATATTCCATTCGGTATTTATTTTATGTCATTCTTCATTTATTATTTTATTATGTCAATATTAGATATTTGTAATTAAATTAAAAGAAAAATGCCTTATTGTGATTATTGCAAATACTTCAATCTATTTGATAATTAAATTTAATCCATCATTGTGTTTTTAATAACAATTTAATATTAAAATAAAAAATATTCAAAATTTAATTATCAAAATTTATAGTTTAAAAAGGAAGCATTCAGCGAATAGAAAATATTATTCAAAATTTCTAGTTTAAATTTAATTTAACAAAACCTATAAATATTGAAGAGGTTAAAAAACTATTTTAAAAATAAAAATAATATTAGCGACGGCTAGGGGGACGTCGTTGTATGGTTACCAACAGCGACAGATAGATGGTGGTCGTTGTATTGTTAACATAGCAACGGGATCACGTGGTCGCTATAAGTAACCATAGCGACGGCCTCACGTGGTCGTTGTATGGTTACCCATAGCGACGGCGTTACGTGGTCGTTGTATGGTTACCCATAGCGACGGCGTTACGCGGTCGCTGTATGGTTACCCATAGCGACAGCATTATATGGTCGATATAAGTAATCATTAGCGACCACGACCGTTACCAATGCAGGGACCATATTAGCGACGACAATATGGCGTCGAAAATGTAGCGACGGAAGTATTCGTTGTCGCTATTCTATCTGCGACCATGGTTTTAGCGACGGTCGCGTTGCCATCTTAAATGTCGTCGCTAACAGTGTTAGCGACGGCAATGTCATAAAATAGCGACCGGTTTTATCCGTCGCTAATAGGTTTTTTTTTTGTAGTGTAACAACCTACCAAAAAGGATACCAACGCAGAGACAGAATAGAGGGAGAAAGGAAATATTAAAACTGAATTTCATTCATTGGTCCTCAACTTAGCAGAAAGGTGGATACATAGTGATTTGTCTAGAGGAAAAAGTAAAATATCATAACAGATAATACTATTGGGCTTAATTTGGTAATTGTGATATTTTTATTTTGCTAAAAAATCCCTTAGCCATCCTGGTTTTTTTTGTTGCGTTAAGGCCTATCAACTGCCTATTGGATCCTTTCCTTTGAAAAAAAAACTATATTGTCATCAATGTTGATTTTATAGTATTGTTATCTAGCAACAATTAATTAATTTTAATAGCACGATGTGGATATTATTTATTTAATTTGTAAAAAAATAGAATAAAAGAATTTATAATATTTATTATTATTTTTTTGTTACAAAAGAAAATAAAAGAAAAAAACTAAACTAAGGCATCACTAGTTAGCATATGCAATGATTTATTTCTTTGTAATATACATGGACAAGGAGGGATCAAATAAACAATTTTGTGGGAATGATTGATGAGTTTACGGTGACAGTTACTATTAACGTTTAATTACTTGATGTTTACTTGTCTTTGATGATAATAGATTTTAATGTTTCAATGCCAAAATATTCAGGAGCTCGAGGCTGATCGCGTCAGTGGTCAGTGGTAGGTAGAGGAGGGGAATACATACGATACGAGTCACACCTACCTACCCCTTAACAACATTCTTATATGCTCTTAACTTCAATCAATGCACAAGTATCTTCAGTGAGGGACCATCACATAGCCAACCAAAACACAACATGTCCCTTGCTCCTTTTGCTCATGTTGCTCTCTTCACTGGTGCTGGAATGGGTCATCTCACACCATTTCTAAGATTAGCAACCTTACTTCTTCACCACAATTGCCAAGTCACTCTTATCACTCCTCTACCCACTGTCTCTAAAGCTGAAACAGAACTCCTCTCCAAGTTCCTCTCATCATTCCCTCGTGTAAACCAACTCAAGTTTCACCTTCTGCCTTTTGATGCTAATGCCACTTCCAAACCCTCCAATGACCCTTTTTTCCTCCAAGTTGCATCCATCCGTAACTCTTGTCACCTTCTCCCTCCTTTGCTTGCCTCACTTTCACCTCCTTTCTCTGCTTTTGTGATTGACATGACCCTCATCTCCCCTCTTCTTCCAGTTGCTCACACCCTTGGCGTCCCTCCCTACATCTTGTTCACTTCTTCAGCTACTATGTTCTCCTTCTTCTCCTACTTCCCAAGTCTAGCTGCAACTTCTTCCTTTCCTGGACTTGATGTTGTTGAGATTCCAGGGGGATTTTCAACCATACCACGATCATCAATCCCTTCATTTCTTCTGGATCCTAACAATATCTTTGGTAATATTCTCATGGATGACAGTCCTAAACTCACAAAAGTACACGGGGTTTTTATCAATACATTTGAAGGACTAGAAGCAAAGTGCCTTGAGGCTCTTAATGGTGGGAAAGTGGTCAAAGACTTGCCTTCAGTTTATGCAATTGGTCCTTTGATGCCTTGTGAGTTTGAGAAGGTTCACCAAAAGGGAGCACCATTGAAGTGGCTTGATGATCAGCCTAATGGGTCTGTGGTGTATGTTAGCTTTGGTAGCAGGACAGCCTTGGGGAGGGACCAAATAAGGGAGCTTGGAGATGGGTTGGTGAGAAGTGGATGCAGATTTTTGTGGGTGTTGAAGGATAAGAAAGTGGATAGGGAAGATGAAGAAGGGTTGGATGAGATTTTGGGGATTGAGCTTGTGGGGAGGATGAAGGGGAAGGGTTTGGTGGTGAAAGAATGGGTGGACCAAAGGGAGATTCTTGGACACAAAGCTGTGAGAGGGTTTATGAGTCATTGTGGATGGAACTCAGTAATAGAGGCTGCATGGCATGGTGTGCCAATCATGGGGTGGCCTCAGCTTGGAGACCAAAAGATAAATGCTGAAGTGGTGTCAAAGGGAGGGTGGGGTGTGTGGAACCAAGAGTGGGGGTGGGAAGGAGAAAGATTGGTCAAAGGGGAGGAGATTGGGGAGGCCATAAAAGAGATGATGAATAATGAATCTCTTGTGATCAAAGCTGCACAAGTTAAAGGGGCTGCAAGGAAGGCCATCAGTGTAGGCGGTGAATGTCAGGTTAATCTTAAGACACTAATTGGAGAGTGGAAGAAGAATGCTAAGAACATTTGAGAGTCAAAATAATTTGTAGAGCTTTGTTGTAGCAGGGTTGAAGTTAAATTTGGCAGTTTAGGACATTTTAGGTGATTAGAAATATTATAGGCATGGTCAACATTAAAAAAAAAAAAGATAATGAGTGTGTATTTTTTCTTTCTTCCAACATTTGTTCCTCTATTCAGCGGCCGCCTGTATGAAGGCAAAATAATGAAGAGGAAGGAGCTCAGTTTCTGCTAGAATAAAAATTATGAATCGAATCCCTGCTTATAAAAATAGTCCAATTAATATATTTTTCTCTTCTTGATAGCATGTTCTCAAGGCCAAATAATGTACGAGGTCAAGGTCGAGAAGCTACATTTATTTAAGCACTACAGCAAGTTTCAGGTCAAGATACACAACATGGCATATTAGGTTTCAAGTTTCTAACTATTAAGAAACCAAAGTAACTTACAAAGTTATATGCAGATGAGCTTTCCACTCCGGCTTTCACTGTTTCCTGCTTCAGATTATTCATTAAAAGTGGTCGTGATATAGTTATTGCAGATTTAAAACTGCAAAACATTGAATAAGGTAGGTAGGCCAAACACTAAGGTGAAGAAAAATGGTAAGAGTACACTACTTACGTGAGTCTTTTTTCTAATGTTAGATGAGAAAGATATATAGGAAGAAAAGAAACAGAGAGAATCTAAATGAAAGATGTGAAAATGATAGATTAAGAAAAGAGAGATTCAGAGTAAAGATATACAGATTAAGATTGATATATAAATATCATAGTTGTTAGGTGAAGCACTCCCTCATTTCTAAATTCTATATACTGTGAAGCACTAATACTTACTATCAGCTACTTAATTGATACTTTTTTATTAAGTATTTAAGCTCTTTAAGAGGTTATGAAATTCTAATGTATACTAGATGCCAGACATAGAAACGTTGACAACATACATAGGTAGAAACATATTATCTTGATGAACTAGAAATGGAAGGTTTCATCTTTATAGATGATACTTTAAAATAAATGAGATTAATATGATTCCTAATTAAAAGAAATATGTAGATAATTATAAAGACAATCATTTAAAGCTTTAGTTTTGTTTTAAAATGTTTAAAGATTATGTTCTTAATTTGAATTTGTAGGATTACAACTTTAAATTTATGACGTTTAATGAAATTTTATGTATCTTTAGATACGTATTCCACACATATCATATTCTATAAATTTTAAGAATAGTTATATTGTAGTATCGGTTATATATTAAATATATGTATCATAAGCAGTAAATTTTAAAGAGACTAGTTATCTATAATTGTTTCTCAAGGTAAAGATGTATGAGCTTTACTTTCCCGATAATAAATTATGTTGAATGGGTTCACCAACAAATTTGAAACTCTGCATGAATCCCAGTTGTTAATTTCTTCACCTATAAACCCAAAATTGCACCTATTCATAATTTATAAGAAACCTTTTTCTTTTCCATGCTGAAGTGGCATCATAATCACATTACTCTAGTCCAGCTTTCTGCTTCAACGTTGCTAAGAATTTCTCCCTCTCCTCTGGAGACATTCCCTCTGTGGAACAATCCCCACCTCCCCATTCTGCCCCACGTATGCAGTACTTGTTCTCAATTTCTTTCCAGTTCCTGAAGAGTAATACAAGTGTTATTAGTACACCTTGCTGATAAATGATGCAGAAAAAATATTAAAAAAAGTCATTACTATCATTAACTATATGGGATCTATTGCAACCGCATAAGGTTAGTGGTTTAGACTATGCAAACAATACACTGACAATAATCAAATAATTACTTTTCTTTATTCATGTCGGATTACTCAACCAGTTTCTTCAGCAGTGGTGATGATTGAAATCTTGCATCATTTTCGGCATATTTCTTCTGGTTTTCTTCTGCAAAATAAATATGAAAACCCAATTTAGTTAGTTTCATGAAACTGAGCTCATTTTACAAAATCCAAGCAACATGTTGAAAATGGCGCAAAAGAAAACACCATAGTTGTAAGGTTAAAACCATTTTGGTGTTTGAGAAAGTCAATCTGAGGCAGCTGAGGACCAGGAATAGACTGTATCCCAGAAATTCCTTACATGAACCCAGCATGGCTGCAAGATAAGGAAAAAGTGCTCAATCTTTTAGTTTGCAATAACTAATAAGCACGATTGTAACTAATGTATCTTGAGCCGACGCAAGCACTTCTACACAACAAGTGAAGTGAAACTTTATGCTACATGAGAACACATGGTATCAGTACGTACCAGGGGTTGACCAGAGAAGAACTGCAATTGAAGCAGCCAAAGGAAGTGATTTGTGAAGAACTTTTCTGGAAAAGTGTGTTTCTTTGGTAGATATCCCAATTTGAAACTTGTTTTGAGGGGTGCTGAGTTTTTGAGTGAAGTTAGAATGTGGAGTTGATGAGATATGAAGGAAAAATGATGATAGTGAAGATGAACCCATGTTTGGCTTCTCCCTTCTTTACTACTGCTACCTATCTCACTAAGAAGGAAATGCCAGAGTAATAAGGGAGAGCAAAAACAAAAGGCTCATGTTGCTTCACTGAATTTGATAAGGTGCATATGCACCTGTACGAAAAAGTAAAGGAACGGATCTACATACACATGAGAGTGGCTAGTTGCATCCGCTGAGTTTGGAGAATACATTATAAATGTAATCTGATCCTGCTTTATTATTATTATAAAGACCCTTAAACATTGATGTGCTATTTTTAACTTACTAAATATAAAAGTAATTATATAATGATTTGTTTATAGCTAGTATTTTTTATTATACTATTCGGAGAAAAGAAAAGTTACACAAATAAAAAATCTAATTATAATGTTTTAATTACATATGTCTGACTCACTCAGATGTTAGCTTCCTGACCAGGGTCATGATTGATTAATCCACACTTGGACATATTGATTACATGGTTTTGGAGCACCTCATCTAGTATTTAAACCAAGACTTTTTTGTCTGGTTTTATATGTAGGCTAGTGTCATCCATGATGGTAGTGGTATGCAATCTGGATCATTTGCCCCTTAGCTTATTTGTTATGACGGTGTTACAATAATGAGCTACTCCTGTTCCTGAATCATGTCTCGGTTTCAAAAATATGTTAGACCGGAGTGACAATTTCTAACCGCAATGACGATCCCTATGATAAAATTTTGACTGAGGTAGTTTGTACTGCCCGGATTGGTTTTAATCTTTTGAGTTAGGTGGCACATTTATTACGCGTCATTTTCACGTGGATTGCTTACTTGGCGGACCTTGTCTAGTGCGTTCTGGACATGCGCCACCATGTCAGAATTTTAAGCGACGCCGGTCTTTTGGGTTGCATCGTTTCTCCTTCTACTTCATCCATGGGCCGCGACGGTTGAACTTCGGCCCATAGAAACCTCGACGCCTACATAAAGAGAGCTCCTGATGCATCACTTTGCATTCTCTATCCCAAAACTCTATCTCTCTGGCATCCCTGTTATTTTTGACTTCTTCCTAGCCCGTACTAGAAGAACCACCAGAACCATCTATACAGGTAGTCCTCTACCCCGACTTTTTACTTTCTTTATTTAGGATGTCTGATTTTTCTTTTAACAACGGTCAAGGAAGAGATAGTTCGGTAGAAATAATTTCTAACCCTTCGGTTTCTTGGCCTCTTGGGGTACCTCGGCATGGTCCGTAGTTTACTCAAGCAGATATATGCATATGGGTTAGGACGGGTCAGTGGGGCGTCCTTGCTAGGGACACCAACTTACCAATTGAAAATAATTTATCCCTCAACCCCGGTTCATCTTCTTTCGTTCTTCCTTTACCTCTGTCACCGTTACCGCTCTCGCCTCTGAACTGACATGCGGATTCTAGCATAGTACACTACTATGCTGATGATATTGATTTTTACCTGACTGTCCACTTTTTAGAACACGTCATTGCAATGGACTCCATTGGATCGCCTGTTGTCAAAAATGACCCTGAAGACACATTCATGATCACAGACAAGGTAGGCTGGCTTGCTCGTAAAGCCCAAGATCCTTACTTTTACGTGGCTAGGGATGTTGAGGCCACCCGTAGTTGTCATGCTACCGCCAATGAAGGAGTGGAACTGGAGGCCGACTTTTTCTGGCATTCCAGGAAGTACGAGAAGTCTTTCCTCCTATACATCCCGACATATGCGGACCGGATTTGTCACATCCCTCGTGAAAGATTTTTGTCTTTCCATGATTTTACTTTGACGAAGGTGGAAGTTCAATTCCCCTTCAATAAGTTTGAGATGAGGGTGTTGCACTTTTTGGACATCACCCGCAGCCAACTACACCCCAACGGATGGGCATTGTTCCTTGCCCATGAAGTCCTAGGCAAACACCTAGGCTTCACCCTGACCATCGCCACCTTTTTTCGGTACGCTCGGGTGATACGTAGATGCGGCTCCAGAATGGGCTTTGTCAACCTACAATGTTAGAGTGACATCGTCAATTTTGAGGCCTTCACAGATTCCTGTAAGATCGCGGGAGGCTACTTCAAAAAACTCTTACTTCAAGCTTTTTGCAGTAAGGACAAATCCTCCCTTTTGGAAGGACGAGGAAGGTCGGTGTTTATTTTATACTGACTGGAATCATAAACATTTTCTGCTAAAGAGTTTGACTTATGCCGTTGAGGAGCACCATCTCTCTCCCTGCTCAAGGGCTGTCGTGGATGTAACACCCTCGGTTAAATAGGACAGACCCTTCTATAGGATCATCCTACTTAACTAAGAGGTTAAAAGTTTTTAGAAAAAGTGAAAAAAAAATTTAGAAAGTAAAATAATGGCAGATCAATGGAAGCAAATAATAGGTAATTCACATAGTCATTCACAAACTATAAGCAATTGTACTCTTAACAAAATAGGGCACGTAGGCACCCTTAAATACATACAGTCATCCATTGTCTTGTTTAATTATATATATTCAACTACATATATCCTACTTTTATTGAGTGCTCCTAGTTGGTCCAACGTATGGCTGTTCTTCGTACTCCAATTCTTGGTTTCCTAGCTCCTCTGTTATTATTAAACAGAAAGGGGTGAGTATATACTTCAGACCCTAAAGGTTCGCAGTACGGGCATACCCAATCAATAGATAATATAACATAAATAATCTAGTTAACATATTTACAACTATAACAATCAATAATGTTGTTATGGAATGCATGAGTTAGGTTCATTATAATTTATCTAAAGTTTAAGTCTCATGATGCATGTGGGCCCAATAAACCAATCCACCATCATCATTATCTCATTCTTTAGAAGTCGTCTTGCTCAAGCTGCCCCTGGGCACAACGTTTCCACACTAGAGCGATCGGAGCCCACCAAGTCCCTCAACCATTATTAAATCATCATAAGGTATGAATAGACTCACAAGTTCTAATCATTATATTATCCTGGGACTTGGCTCTATACGATTATAGTTACATTTTGTTATTTAGTCAAAGTACACCAGACTTGCATCGTCTGACCCGGCTTCAGGCGTGACTCTGATGCCATTGGGTTTCTGTCCTGGTTGTACTCCCAAGATTCTCCTCAGAGATCAGACGTGAATGTCCTCCAACGTACCCAGTGTATACACTAGTTTTAATCCTTCAAAAATATCTTCATGATGCAAAAATGCATTATTTTAGTTTTATCATTACTTTGATCCCTGGGTATCTATGTGTTTCCAACCTCGTAATATTTGTCCTCATGTTGTTAGGTCCCACCTGTTTTTCAGACGTTGTAGGTTATTTTTATTATTTTATTTATTATTATTAGAAAGTATATCAGTTATATCTTGGCTAAAATAATGCTTAGTTTAAAGAGTAAGTAGTGTGCCCCTTATTTATTCATAACTAAAACAATAATAATAGTAGTAACAAGAATAATAATAACAATAATAATAATAAGGCGGTTGAGCCGTCTATTATAATATAAATAAGAAAAAAATAAAATAAAAGGAAAAATAAATAAAGAGAATAAGGCGGCAAGCCGACCATTATATTCGATAAAATAAATGACAGAAATTAAATAAAGCAAAAACAAATGTTAAGAATAAGGCGATAGAGCTGTGCGTTATAATATAGATAAACAGAAATGAAATAAAAAGGAAAAATTAATATAGAGAATAAGGAGGCAGAGCCAGCCATTATATTCGATAAAATAAATGACAAAAATTAAATAGAACAAAAACAAATGTTAAGAATAAGGCGGCAGAGCCGTCCATTATAATATAGATAAGCAGAAATAAAAGGAAAGATAAATGTAGAGAATAAGGTGGCAAAGCCAGCCATTAAGCTCAATAGTAAATAATAATAATAATAATAATAATAATAATAATAATAATAATAATAATAATAATAATAATAATAATAATAATCATAATCATAATCATAATAATAGTAACAGTGATATAAATGGTAATCATCCATCCTTATTTCCTTGTTTATCTCGTCTTTCAAAACTTCCTCACTAGAATCCACATAGACACCCATGGTTCTTAATATTTTCACAATTCAATACCTTACATATCCACTTAATCATCATGGTTAGTAATAATCAATGCAGCCAATTAATCATATACATAGCATTAAAAATATAAAAAAAAAATATAAAAATTAAAGCATCTTAATTTAACAACAATTCTCGAACCTGTCCTTGGAAAGGTAAGGACCAAAAGTACCTTAGTCTTTCCAAACACACGGTCCACCCCAGGATACCAGAGAATATACCCCTTTACCTAAGGTGTCGTATTTTTGTGATATTAGATGAAAAGGCGAAAATTCAACTTTCAAAACGTAGCTCTGATCCATGATCCATCTCCGTAGTTGAACTCTATGTGATGTCTAGAGCTTGGATTCGCCAATATAAAAATGATTGGGAAAAAAGATAGGGTGGCAGAAGTAGTGGAGGAAGAAGAAGAATAGAGGTTCGCGGTGGTCGGAGGTGGTTTTGGCAAAGAACAGAGGTGGTTTAGTGTCAATAGAGGAAAAAGGGAGAGAGAGAGAGGGGGGGCTGCATGAAGAGGGAGAGAAAGAGTGGTGCAGATTTTGAAGAGGGGTGATGCCATATTTAGAGGAAAATCTGGCCATTGGGTCTAGATTTAATTAGTACCGGTTTTGAATAGTTAATTTTAAAAGAAAACAAAAAGTTATAGTTACGGTTAGAATATGAAAAAGTTTCCAACATAAAAGTTGTAGATCGGCTCTTTCTCTTTGAAATGATATATGGTATGTGAAAATCTGACACCTGGAACAAAAGTTACACCAAAAACAGGGAAATACTAATGTTTCCAGAGTTCCCATAATAGTTTTTCTTAGAAAGAAAAATCTGCCGCGCAAAATCTGTTGTGAACTAGCTTTTGGTTTCTTCAATAAAGTTGTAGGATTTTTCGATACAAAATCATGAAAAAAAAGAACGGAGTCATTTCGACATCGTATGAGAGATATATTCATATTTTTCTATAGGGGTACTATTGGGTGACGAAAATCACTATTTCTTTGAAAAGTTTCACTTTTTGGGATGATCGAGCAAGAACTAGCTTTCAGGTTCTTCATAAGAATTATAGAGGGGTATAATACAAGAACAAAGAAATTATAATGAACTGATTCTAAGCTTGTATGAGAAAGTTTTGATTTTTCTAAGAATTTAACGAGATTAAATAACGGGTTTTTCAGAGTACAAATTCTTGGTTCTTCAAGTTGGTGATGATAGATCACAAAATAGAGTTCAAGGCTAGAAATAGAGTTTTTCAGGTTTTTCATAACGAAGAATCCAAGATGAAAATTTCTTAATTTCGACCTCATATGAAAAAGTTATGCCCAAAACAGAAAAATATTTGAGTTGAATTCATAGGTTCCAATTTAACTAGATAATTTTTCTAAGAAACGAGGTTGATAGAGTCCAAATTAGAGTTTGGGATCTTTAGGAGAAGTGTTTAATTTGTCAAAATAGTTCATTAGGGACTGCCCATGTTGGAATCGGACATCCCAAAGTGTAGAAACAGACAATTGTGGGCCTCCTTTCGGAATGAATCAGGTGTCTAGGAACTGACCCGATGAATGATGGTACTAGTCTAACTAGTTTATTATATCAGTGTTAGATATAGGATCGGATAGTCAATTTTTGACTACCTGTAGGGTCCTTTATTTACTTTCATTAATATTATAGTATTATTTATTATTAAGTATAATTCTATATTTTTATCTCTTTTATTGAGTTTTTATCCCATTTACATTATTACTCTTTGTGAAAAAAAATATTTCTGCCCTGATTATCACTTACAAAACTTCCATACTTGAAAATTTACAAGGTTAGGGCTGCTTACTAAAAACAGGGATGTTATAGTGGATGCCCTTCATACTATCACCAAGTGTGCATCCATTAAATGTCGCTATCTCTTGAGGTCTACAAAGATGTGAAATGAGTACCTTACTTATTTGGGTACTTGCTCTCTTCTATTTCCCCTTACTTTAATCTCAAACATGTTTGTCATAATCATTCTTATCTTTGTAAATTTCAGGTAACATAAGCATCGATTCTCTGGACGCCTTCCGCAAGCTTCTAGAGAACTCCAAATTCAACATTGCAGGGGAAAATAGGGTCACCCCTCAAATGAGTAAGGCCGCTCTCAACTTGTCATACCATGATCTTAGGGCCTGTTTTAGGCCATAGATGGCTTTAGTTAGTTTGCACACATGGTACGGCCTTGTTGTATCTACAAAGCCTTTAGGCTGCCTCATAAAAACAGTTTCTTTAAGCTTTCCATTTAGAAAAGCATTGTTTACATCCAATTGTTGAATTTCCCAATTATAATGCACTATTATTGATAAAATTATCCTTATTGTACTTGCTTTGACCACAAGACTAAACGTTTCATCATAATCAAGTCCAGGTGCTTGTTGAAACCCTTTGGCCACCAACCTTGCTTTTCTTCTCTCTATATCACCAGTAGGCTTATACTTTGTTTTGAACACCCATTTGCAATCGATAATATTTTTCTGGCCTTGAAAGGGTACTAATGATGCATAATTTATCCTTAATTCCTCAATTTAAATGTGTATAATTTGCCATCACTTAGTGTGTAATATATTGCATTTTAACATATTTTCATCATTTGAGCTTTATTTAATATTTAATTTTAAAATGAATTAAGGATAAATTTTTAATAAAAGTTGGTTTTCTCTTGTTTTGTAGTGTGTGATTAAGCCTGCAATTGAAAAATAATTACCACAGGTCAAACGGAAGAAGCCACGCCTCAAGAAATGGTCAAAAATGCAAGAAAAGCACCAAAAGAGGCTTGGGAATCGATCCACCAACCTGGGAATCGATTCCTACATCAAATCATGCCAAGGAATCGATTCCCACCCCCCTAGGAATCGATTCATGAAGTTTCAAAGGCCTGGGAATCGATTCAACAGCCTTGGGAATCGATTCATGTGCTTGGGAATCGATTCCCACCCCTTAGGAATCGATTCCTGTGTGAAAATTTGCCCAAAAATTGCCTAGATGAATCGATTCAGGCACTGTTAGGCACTGATTCATCTAGTGGAAACATCAGATAACGCATTATTGAAGTGGAAACAGCACTGAAGTTTATTAATTACGCATTAACATTCCACTCGTCATTTTTAATTATATCCGGCACCATTTCTTCTCCTATAAATAGGAAGGATTGCAAGGCTTCAGACATCAATTCCTTCAGACAACAATTCTTCCTTCGTTCTTCTCTGTTTCTATTTCTTCTTCCTTCAGTTCTTCATTTCCGGGTTAGGTTCTTTTTATTTTCAGTTTGTTTTAATTATGGAGGGCTAAAACCCCTAGATTGATTTTCTTGGAGAATATTGTAATGTAATTTTGAGGTCATTATTTTTAATATAGTATGCTTTTATTATTGTTTATTTCTTTATAATCTTACTCTGCTTATTTAATTCCATTCTGTTTAATTAAATTTGTATGCTTAATCGGTTTAATTATTCAAATGGAATAAAATAAGATTTTAAATTAAAATGGGTTAAGGAAATATGCATGCTTAATGAATATTTTCATAATCACTTTTAATAATTATGGTTTGCTTAATTCCATAATATGAGAATAGATTATGTATGTAGGCGATGTTCTATAATTCCTAGATTTTACGATCTTGACTCCTTTTGCTTAATTAGGATGATTGATTAAAATATTCATTTTTTTAAATAAAAGTAAAGGAATTATGAATTGAAAAAGACGCTTAGTTGATTAATTCAAATTGAGCTAAGAAATCAACAGTAGTGGAAGTATACAAATTATCTTTAGTGAACCAAGGATAAATTTATTTACAATACTCCAAGAAAATCAATCGCTTGTTATTTATTGTTTTAAATCCTATATTTACTTTCTTTTAATTTTAATTGTGACAACAAAATCAATCAAACCCCCCCCCCCCAATTGTATTTGTATGTTTGTTAAAATTCTGTTTGTAAAAATTAATTTTAAACTTGATTTTTCCTAAATTTTTATGTTGATCCTTGAGAGAACGACCTAGGTTGACACCCTAGTACTACATTAATTAATTTTAATGTACTAATTTGACGGAACCACGACTGTAAAAATATTCACGTCAAATTTTGGCGCCGCAGCCGGGGATCGACGATCTTTAGGAAAACTCTTGTTTTAGATTAATTTTTTTTGTATAAATTGAAAAAAAAATTGTTTTATTTTATTCCTTTTGTATGATTTAGGATTCTTATGATTTATTGCTCATGATCAAATATCTTGTATGCTATGTATGACTAGAAGAACTTTTGAGCATTTATATTCATTTGATCCTGAAATTGATAGAACTTTTCATAGGTTAATTAGAGAAGCTAGATTTAATAATAACTTTGTTGATATTGATAGTGATAGTATCTTTTCTGAATCTGCTGAAAGTACTACTGCTAGTTTTTCTAATATGGCTGAACCTCGTGAAAGAACTCTTAGAGAACTAGCTGCTCCTGAATTCACTTACGAAAGTTTGTGCGTTCAATATCCTAATGAGGATGTCCTTTTTATTCTTAAGACCGGACTTATACACTTGTTGCCTAAGTTTCATGGTCTTGCGGGTGAAGATCCGCACAAACACCTCAAAGAATTCCATATTGTGTGCTCCACAATGAAACCCCAAAACGTTCAAGAAGACCATGTCTATCTTAAAGCGTTTCCTCATTCTTTAGAGGGTGTTGCTAAGGATTGGTTGTACTACCTTGCTCCAAGATCAATCACAAGTTGGAATGACTTAAAGAAAATGTTCTTGGAAAAATTCTTTCCTACCTCTAGAACAACTGCAATCCGTAAGGATATATCTGGCATTAGGCAACTCTCTGGAGAAAGTCTTTATGAGTATTAGGAGAGATTTAAAAAACTCTGTGCAAGTTGCCCTCACCACCAAATTTCTGAACAACTTCTTCTTCAGTACTTCTATGAAGGTCTACACCACGTTGATCGTAACATGATTGATGCGGCAAGTGGAGGAGCTTTAGGAGATATGACTGCTGCTGAAGCAAGAAACCTAATTGAGAAGATGGCATCTAACTCTCAACAATTTGGTGTGAGAAATGATTCTTTCAAACCCATGTTTGATTCCAATTCTAGTTCATCTGGAATTAAATTGGAGAGCAAACTTGATGCTCTCACCACTCTGGTCACACAATTGGCAGTAAATCAAAAATCCATGACTGTTAAAGTATGTGGCATTTGCTCTTCACAAGAGCACCCCACTGATTGTTGTCCTTCTCTACAAGAAAAGGATAATAATAGTCCCTAAGCCTATAGAGCTAATATCTACCATGATAGACCTCCACCACAACAACAACCACAAAATCATGACCTTTCCACTAATAGATACAACCCAAGTTGGAGGAACCATCCAAACCTGAGATGGGGTAACCAACAACAAAATCCCTAACCCTCATTTCAAAATAATGCACCAACCTTCCAAAGACCTACACCTCAACCATCCACAAGTGGCCCTTCTTTGGAGGATCTGGTGAAACAAATGGCTGCACAGAACTTGGAGTATCAACAGAGGAATGATGCTACCATCTAGAGTTTGAGCAACCAAATTGGGCAATTGGCTTCATCATTAAGCCAGTTACAATCTCAAAACTCTGACAAATTACCATCTCAACTAGTTGCAAATCTAAGAAATATGAGTGTAATTCAGTTAAGATTAGGTAAGAACCTTGAAGTACCCATACCCAAGGAACCTGAAAAACAAACAACTGAGCCTGAAACAGTTGAGAATTATGTACCCTCTTCAAGCAAATCTGAGATACAACCATCCCAAATCCCACCTCATATCCCTCTTCCTTTCCCACCAAAAGTAATTCCAAGTAAGAAGATGGAAGAAGTGGACAAAGAAATTTTGGATACTTTTAGGAAAGTGGAAGTGAATATACCTCTTCTTGATGCAATTAAGCAAATACCTAAGTATGCCAAATTTCTAAAAGAGTTGTGTACTCATAAGAGGAGACTCAAAGGTAATGAAAGGATCAGCATGGGAAGGAATGTATCTGCACTGCTTGGTAAGGAAATTCCAAATATCCCTGAGAAATGAAAAGATCCTGGTACGTTTTCTATACCCTGTATCATAGGCAATAACAAATTTGAAAATTGCATGTTAGATTTAGGAGCTTCAATAAATGTTATGCCTATGTCTGTTTTTAAATCTTTGTCTCTTGGAAATTTACAACCTACTGGTGTAGTAATTCAGCTAGCCAATAGGAGCACTGCTTACCCTGCTGGAGTTATAGAAGATGTTTTGGTTTAGGTAGAACAACTTATTTTACCTGCTGACTTTTTTGTACTTGATATCGAAGAAGGTATGCCTCACATTCCTGTTCCTATCATTTTGGGAAGACCATTTTTGAAAACAGCTCGAACCAAAATAGATGTTCATTCTGGAACTCTCTCTATGGAATTTGGTGACACGAGAGTTCAATTTAATATTCTTGATGCCATGAAATACCCATTTGAAAATCATTCTGTTTTCCAAATTGACATTATTGATGAACTAGTTTTTGAACATTTTTCTAATGTTGATTTGGAATGCATAGATGATTCAAACAAATGTTTTGCATGCAATGATTCTGGAAGTTGTGATATTTTTGCTGAAATTGATAAATACATAATTTCTGATTCAGAGTCTTTAGATATACCTGTTAACCATAAGGAGCTGAATGTAGGATTTCAAGAAAATTCTAACAAAATTTTTGAGGTGCAAGCAACGGAATCAAAACCTACTTTGTTAGTTCCATCTGTTTTGCAGGCACCTAAGTTAGAATTGAAACCCCTACCTGAGAACCTCAAGTATGTATACTTAAGGGATGATGAACAGCTCCCGGTGATAATTTCCACTTCTCTTGATGAAAATCAAGAAGAAAAATTGTTGCAGGTATTGAAAAAACATAAGAAGGCTATAGGATGGACATTAGCAGACATACCTGGAATTAGCCCATCCATGTGCATGCATAGGATATTTCTGGAGGAAAATACTAAAGCAGTGAGACAGCCTCAAAGGAGACTCAACCCTGTAATCCTTGATGTGGTTAAGAAGGAGATTACCAAGCTTCTACAAGTAGGAATCATTTATCCTATCTCTGATAGCCGATGGGTGAGTCTGATTCAAGTGGTTCCTAAGAAAACAGGGATCACAGTTGTGAAAAATGAAAAGGATGAATTGATCCCAACTAGAGTGCAGAATAATTGGAGAGTCTGTATTGATTACAGGAGACTAAACCAGGCAACAAAGAAGGACCATTTCCCTTTACCCTTCATTGATCAAATGCTTGAGCGTCTTGCAGGTAAATCTCATTACTGTTTTCTTAATGGATTCTCTAGATATTTTCAGATTCATATTGCACCTGAGGATCAAGAAAAGACCACATTCACCTGTCCCTTTGGCACATTTGCTTATAGGAGAATGCCATTTGGCCTATGCAATGCTCCTGGAACTTTCCAAAGATGCATGATAAGTATTTTTCATGATTTCATTGAAAATTGCATAGAGGTGTTTATGAATGATTTTAATGTCTATGGATCTTCATTTAATGCATGCCTTGATAGTTTGGATAAAGTTTTGAACAGATGTATTGAAACTAACCTTGTCTTGAACTATGAAAAATGTCATTTTATGGTAAAACAAGGAATAGTTTTAGGGCATGTAATCTCTGAGAAAGGAATTGAGGTAGATCTTGCCAAGATAGAAGTTATATCACATTTGCCTTACCCCTCTTGTGTTCGAGAGGTTCGTTCTTTTCTTGGTCATGCAGGATTCTACAGAAGATTCATAAAGGATTTTAGCAAGAAGGCTAGACCACTATCCAGTCTGCTTCAAAAGGATGTGGTATTTGAGTTTGATGAAAAGTGTAAGGAGGCTTTTAATTGCCTCAAGCAAGCATTGACCACTACCCCAATAATTCAAGCACCTGTTTAGACAGCCCCATTTGAGTTGATGTGTGAGTCCTCTAATTATGCATTGGGAGCTGTCCTTGGTCAAAAGATTGACAAGCAGCCTAGGGTCATCTACTATGCATCTAAAACTTTAGATCCTGCCCAGGTAAATTACACTACCACTGAAAAAGAGCTTTTGGCCATTGTTTTTGCATTAGATAAGTTCAGATCTTACCTACTCGGTTCTCGAGTAGTTGTCTTTACTGACCATGCATCTCTGAAGTACTTGTTGAAGAAAGGTGAGTCCAAGCCAAGATTAATTCGTTGGATGCTTTTGCTCCAAGAGTTTGACTTGGAAATTCGTGACAAAAGTAGAACACAAAACCTTGTGGCAGACCATTTAAGAAGAATTGAGAATGCTCCTGATTTACCACCTATTCGGGACCATTTTCCCGATGAACACCTCATGAGTATTTCTAACTCTTTTGATACACCTTGGTTTGCTAACATTGTAAATTATCTTGTTGCTTCTGTTTTTCCACCATGTGCATCCAGAAACCAAATTTCAAAATTAAAAAGTGATGCAAAGTATTATAGTTGGGATGACCCGTATTTGTGGAAATTATGTAATGATCAGGTGATTCGAAGATGCATTCCCGATCATGAAATAGAATCAGTTCTTCGATTCTGCCATGCTTCACCAGTTGGTGGACATTTTGGTCCACAAAGAACAACAAGGAAGGTGTTGGATTCTGGTTTATATTGGCCCACAATTTTTAAGGATGCATTGAGAATTTGTAACACCTGTGAGGAATGCCAGAGAGCTAGTAATGCTACCACATGGAGACAACAGATGCCTCAGCAACCTATGTTGTTTTGTGAAGTATTTGATGTTTGGGGCATTGATTTTATGGGTCTATTTCCTCCATCCTTTGGTTTTACTTATATTTTATTGGCTGTAGATTATGTTTCTAAATGGGTGGAAGCTAAAGCCACCATAACTAATGATGCTCGAGTTGTTGTGGATTTTGTTAGATCTCAAATTTTTTGCAGGTTTGGCATCCCGAGAGCAATCATTAGTGGTCAAGGAACACACTTCTGCAACAGGACCATGCAAGCTATGCTCAGGAAGTATGGGGTTGTTCATAGAGTCTCTACTCCATATCACCCCCAAACCAATGGATAAGCACAAGTCTCTAACAGAGAAATCAAAAGAATCCTGGAAAAGATAGTACAGCCTAATAAAAAGGATTGGAGTAGGAAACTAGATGATGCTCTTTGGGCACATAGAACAACTTTTAAGGCACCTATAGGAATGTCTCCCTATAGAATTGTTTTTGGTAAGGCATGTCATCTTCCAGTGGAGATTGAGCATCGTGCTTATTGGGCTGTAAAAGCTTGCAACTTAGCACTTGATCAAGCAGGTGAGGAAAGAAAATTACAACTGAATGAGCTTGATGAGATCCGTATGGTAGCTTATGAGAACTCGAGGTTCTATAAAGAGAAAACAAAGAAATTCTATGATAGATCAATAGCTAGAAAGGATTTTGTTGCTGGACAGAAAGTGCTACTGTTTAATTCCTGGATAAAATTGGTGGCCGAAAAATTGCGCTCCAAATAGGAAGGACCTTTCATTGTTACTAATGTATTTCCCCATGGAGCTGTGGAAATAAAAAGTGAAAACTCCAATAAAAGCTTTAAGGTTAATGGACAACGTTTGAAGCCATTTCATGAAAATCCTTCACTTGTGGATGTTACAATGGAGGAACATGCTTTAGGGGAACCACTTCTTGATCCCCCTTGAGGGAGTTTTTCTTACCCATCTCTTTACTTTTTCATTATGTTGTCAATTTTGTATGCTTTGTCTTACATTGAGGACAATGTATGATTTAAGTGTGGGGGTGGGATTACTCTTGTATGATATTTTGTTGTGTGTTCTTATTATTATTATTTTTTTTTGAATATTGTGATTATTTTTGTGTGACTACTTTTTATTAAATAATAATAATAATAATAATAATAATAATTTGTGTGTGTTTTTGTTTTAAAAAAAAGAAAAAAAAGGGCATGTTTTATTTTAAAATATACATGAGTAACAGGTAAAGTCTTTCATGTTTGATTAAAAGCTTAAAGATATGTTATAATTTGAACTCAAGCAATTTAAGAATGATGAGAATGACATGATAATTGATAGATGATCATATATGATAGAATTATACCTTGTGAGATTTTTGAACCTTAAAATTTGATGGATCACTTTACGCCATCTGAATTCTTTCATGTGTGATTTATTCCTGAATACTTACATCTCAATCTTTGTCTTATTTCTTGATGATACTTGAAACTCATATACATGTATTTGAAAGAACACAGGCATTTTGTTCAATTAAGCCACTTTGAGCCTACTTAACCATTTTTCTTTGTTGCAGATCAAATAAGCCATAAAAAAAACCAAAAATATACCTACCTTAAGGAATATATTGGAGCTTTGGAATCAAGTCAAAAACAGGCATTCAAATAAGTGTGGGAGTGTTCAAAAAGGAGTCGTAACCCTTGTCTCTAGTGTTAAGCAATCGTATTAATAAAAAAATAAAAAAATAAAAATAAATAAATAAAATGGATGAATAAAAAGAAATATTTTGATGATTGTGTTGCGACAAAAAAAAATTGAAACACAAAGTGTTATATCCTCAGGCTTATCTTATTTGCTCCTTATTCTTTTTGGTACTTGCCAAAAATTCTAAAATTTTACTACCTATTTTTGGCCACATTACAACCCTGCAAAGCCCTGTTGATCTATACATGCATTTGTGTTGATTGTGGAATTGAGAAACTTGCCAAATTTTTAGACTGTCTATTTTCAGGAAATGTTTAGAGAGTATACACAAACCTTAAACACTTGAGAGTTGAGAGTATGTCTTGTGAGGTTCTGTCACTTATGATCTTCTTTTCAGTTTAATTTAATTTTCACATGCCTAAGTGTTTGAATGATTTTTATATATATCTTGATGCTTTGTATCTTGCATGTTGAATAACTCTTGTTTCTCTATATATTCCTAAGATTTCATGCCAATTCTGTGTGTTGTTGTTTTCAACTCAATGTTTTCAATAAATTCTGAAACTTGTTTTTATTCTGATTTTGCCTGGGAGTGCAAAAGAATAAGTGTGGGAGTATTTAATGATGCATGATTTATCCTTAATTCCTCAATTTAAATGTGTATAATTTGCCATCACTAAGTGTGTAATATATTGCATTTTAACACATTTTCATCATTTGAGATTTATTTAATATTTAATTTTAAAATGAATTAAGGATAAATTTTTAATAAAAGTTGGTTTTCTCTTGTTTTGTAGTGTGTGATTAAGCCTGCAATTGAAAAATAATTACCACAGGTCAAACGGAAGAAGCCACGCCTCAAGAAATGGTCAAAAATGCAAGAAAAGCACCAAAAGAGGCTTAGGAATCGATCCACCAACCTGGGAATCGATTCCTACATCAAATCATGCCAAGGAATCGATTCCCCCCCTAGGAATCGATTCATGAAGTTTCAAAGGCCTGGGAATCGATTCAACAGCCTTGGGAATCGATTCATGTGCTTGGGAATCGATTCCCACCCCTTAGGAATCGATTCCTGTGTGAAAATTTGTCCAAAAATTGCCTAGATGAATCGATTCAGGCACTGTTAGGCACTGATTCATCTAGTGGAAACATCACATAACGCATTATTGAAGTGGAAACAACACTGAAGTTTATTAATTGCGCATTAACATTCCACTCGTCATTTTTAATTATATCCGAAACCATTTCTTCTCCTATAAATAGGAGGGATTGTAAGGCTTCAGACATCAATTCCTTCAGAAAACAATTCTTCCTTCGTTCTTCTCTGTTTCTATTTCTTCTTCCTTCAGTTCTTCATTTCCGGGTTAGGTTCTTTTTATTTTCAGTTTGTTTTAATTATGGAGGGCTAAAACCCCTAGATTGATTTTCTTGGAGAATATTGTAATGTAATTTTGAGGTCATTATTTTTAATATAGTATGCTTTTATTATTGTTTATTTCTTCATAATCTTACTCTGCTTATTTAATTCCATTCTGTTTAATTAAATTTGTATGCTTAATCGGTTTAATTATTCAAATGGAATAAAATAAGATTTTAAATTAAAATGGGTTAAGGAAATATGCATGCTTAATGAATATTTTCATAATCACTTTTAATAATTATGGTTTGCTTAATTCCATAATATGAGAATAGATTATGTATGTAGGCGATGTTCTTACATATGCTTGATAATTCCTAGATTTTACGATCTTGACTCCTTTTGCTTAATTAGGATGCTTGATTAAAATATTCATTTTTTTAAATGAAAGTAAAGGAATTATGAATTGAAAAAGATGCTTAGTTGATTAATTCAAATTGAGCTAAGAAATCAACAGTAGTGGAAGTATACAAATTATCTTTAGTGAACCAAGGATAAATTTATTTACAATACTCCAAGAAAATCAATCGCTTGTTATTTATTGTTTTAAATCCTATATTTACTTTGTTTTAATTTTAATTGTGACAACAAAATCAATCAACCCCCCCCCCCCAATTGTATTTGTATGTTTATTAAAATTCTGTTTGTAAAAATTAATTTTAAACTTGATTTTTCCTAAATTTTTATGTTGATCCTTGAGAGAATGACCTAGGTTGACACCCTAGTACTACATTAATTAATTTTAATGTACTAATTTAACGGAACCACGACTGTAAAAATATTCACGTCAAGGATAAGCCTCAATCTCACCACCTAGGGGAGGAAACCCTAGGATAAGAGTTTGCCAAAGTTTACGAAACTCTAACTAAAATGAAGGAGGAAAATTCAACTCCATTAATACTCAAATGTATTCTCTCAATTCAAGGTGTGTGTAATACAAAGGAAAGCATGGCTTATATGGGCTAAAGGGGGCACACCACTTAACCTAATGGGCTTCATTATCTCCTAAGCCCAAAAACACTAAAACTAAATAAAACTAATAAATGTGTCCAAAATCCAAGGCCTAAAACGACATACATAGCAAAGATGACCATGTAAGGCCCAGACCTATAGCCCAAAAAACTTTCTAACCCTAATCTAAAATAATGAAAAAAATATAAAAAGAAACAAAAAAATTATTTTAGCCAAAATAAGTCTTTCTAGTCATGTCCTCATCATGCTCCCCTTATTAAAAATGATTTGTCCTAAAATCCAAGCCATGAGAATCTAAAAAACAAAGAGAGTAATAAGACCACTTATGATAAAAGAAAGAAAAGAATTAAAAAAATGAAAAATTTTAGGAAAGTATTCAACCAGGGTCAAAAACTAACCTTTTTATTTGAGACATTGTCAAAACAAAAAGATCATCATAAAATGCAATGAGATGTGCCCATAAAAATACACATGTGAAAGTGTTGGGTATGTCAAGCATCCTAACAATGAGTTTGTTAATCCAATGCATGAGAGATGTGGAAGATAATATAGAGATATGATCATGTGATGGTATTTGGAACAAAGGCATATCATAAATCATGAATGAAAATGATGCCCTAAAAGGATCATAGTATGTAATGCAATATAAACTAGGAGCTATTTGTGGCAATGCATGCATAGAAGCAACTAGTTCATGATATAATCCTTTATTAAAATAAATAAGATCAACATGATCATAGATAAGATGTAGTTGAAAATATAATGAAATAGACATGTGATAAGATGGACAAAAAGTTAATTCTATAAAAATCCTACTATGCAGCATGATAACATATGAAATGACTCTTGGGAATGACAATTCAAAAGAGTAAAGATGTATGTTAGTCCTATAAGATCCTATGATGATTATATACATCCTAGAACTAACCCTAAGTGACCATTTCTTTTTACTAGGAATAAGTGAAATGCGAAAGGATTTTTCTACCATTTTATGGTCTTCTTGAGGTTTAGAAATAATGGTTGAGAGAGGTAAACTATCACTAATGACAGGAAGACTATCACTAATGATTGGGATGGACAAACTATTATTGGTCATAGTAATAGGCAAACTATGATCAAGGTGACTCTTTGTTGAAACACTAAGGTTGTTTAAAGACAAGCTCTTATGTTCTTTATTTTTATTTTCACCTTTGACTGCTTTTTTCTTTTTCTTATACCTATCATACTCATTCCAATAAAGTCACTTTCTCATCCATAGATTTATTATGTTTTTTCCTTAACTTTGATATTTGTTTTTCATTTTAACACAAACCTATTTTCTTATTTACATTGGTATCATATTCTAAAATATTATCCCAAATTTCTTTTAACTTCTTATGAACTTCCTCAAGAACCTTTTTATCTTTTTATCATTTTTTTCTATGGTAGAATTATTCTTAACCTCATCAGAATCTAATTTAAAATTAAGGACACCTAGTTGTTCAATTAAAACCTCAAACATGTTAGGTGTTCTATCTTACCTAGAAGAAGACATGGCACAATGCAAGGGATGAGAATGACAAGTAGCAAAGTAAGCAAAAGGAAAAAATAGAAAAAGCAAATAAAGTAAAACTAGCCGTGGTGCACGAAAGTAAACTAATACCTAAACGCACTACTCCTAATCAACTAAATAAACCAAAGTCTTAAAAAAAAGTTCATTGTCCATAAAGTAAATGCCCTAGAATACAAGGGCTAAAGTGTAAAAAAACTTAACAATATTTTTATATGTTTTTTTACAAGGCTTTGCTTCCAATACAATTGTCTTCAAGTCTTCAAGCTCTAAGACCACTATGGAGCAAGCTTAAGAAAACTCAAAACAGGTTAACTCAATTAATATAGGAAAGCAAAAAATATAAAAATAAAAATAAATAAAAATAAAAATGGTCACTCCACTCTAGTGTTTCACTCTCACCACTCCTCTAAATTGGTTTAAGTTTCTTAACCTCAAGCAATGTCACTCTTACCTCTATGTTCCAAGTATGCTACTCCCAAGATATTGAATTAAGACTTATCTCAAAAGAATGCCAAAGGTATGAAAACTCTAAGACAAAACTTTAGAAGAGATAAAGACAAGCAACAAAAGTGAAATTAAAAAAGGGTAACTCAAATTAGATTTTATGTGACAAGAGGAATAACTCAAAGCAATAAAAGAGAATATGAATGGAGCTTCTACTTTGGATTTGGAATGTCCGTGACCACACAAAAATTTGACAAAACTAGACAATTAAACAAATAAATGCATAAAAGAAACAAGCACAATTATAAAGACCCAGAAACCTAGAATGCAAAAACTTGTGTAAGAAAAGGTACCGACTTGCAAAATTAAATTTTAGAGTTTCTTAGACAAGTATAAATGATGATTAAGGGCTTTCAAACCATTATAATCAAGGTGATCATATTTTTTTTCTTTTTTTACTTTTAATACTTTCTTTTCTTTTCTTTTTAAATTCTAATTTTTTTTTTGCACTTGAAATGATCAACACAAAAGCTCAAAATTGAAACCAAGAAACAAAACACAAAATTCAATTTTAGCACTTTTTACTTACACATAAGCATGCATCTTCTCCCATATGAACCTATTATGCTGGACAAAAAAAATGCAAAAATAAACCTAGAAGAAAGCTATAGAAAGAATCTAACAAGGCCTAAAATTTGAGCATAAAATATCCACCTAAAAAATAAGATGGTTTAACCAAGGATTTAGAGCCTTAAGCCAATTAAAAATAAATAAATTTTAATGTCCTAGAATTCAGCACACAACACACAGATTCAAGCAAAAATTTAGGAACAATGATAAGGCTCTAAAAATACACGAAGACCTAATTTTGGCTCTAGGAAAATTAAAGCTTTCAAGATCCAATTTTTATCATATAAAAGGAATGTTAATGATGCATAAACGCAGAATTTAAAGCATATAAATAAGGTATATTAGGACTCAATTAATATGCATAAATAAATTCAAAGGAAATAAGAAAGGATATCAGAAATATACTTTTTTAAATCTTTTTATGATTTTTTTAACAAGAAGGCATATAAAATGTAAATAATAATAATAATAATAATAATAATAATAATAATAAAAAAAAACCAAGAAAGACAAAAATTAAAGAAAAGAATGAAGAAAAAGAACCTTAGGCTCTAGATACCACATGATGTAGGAAAAAGGATCTAGTTCTTTCTCTATCTCTTTTGATAAAGGAAAATAAGGATTAGGGTTTGACTAAGGGAAAATAAGGAAAATTGAAAGGGGGAGGCGCCACCTAAAGAGGATAAGCCTCAATCTCGCCACCTAGGGGAGGAAACCCTAGGATAAGAGTTTGCCAAAGTTTAAGAAACTCTAGCTAAAATGAAGGATGGAAATTCAACTCCATTAATACTCAAATGTATTCTCTCAATTCAAAGTGTGTGTAATACAAAGGAAAACATGCCTTATATAGGCTAAAGGGGGCACACCACTTAACCTAATGGGCTTCATTCTCTCCTAAGCCCAAAAACACTAAAACTAAATAAAACTGATAAATGTGGCCAAAATACAAGGTATAAAAAGACATACAAAGCAAAGATGACTATGTAAGGCTCAAACCTATAGCCCAAAAGACTTTTTAACCCTAATCTAAAATAATGAAAAAACTATAAAAAAGAAACAAAAAAATTATTTTAGCTAAAAGAAGTCCCTCTGGCTGTGTCCTCATCAATTAATAAGGAAAACGACAATAGAAAAGGCTTTCCACCAATAATGTAAGGGCATTTTGGCTTGTGCCAGAAGGGTCAAACCTAGTTCCACAACATTCCTAGGTTTTCTCTCTGTTCTCCCATTATGTACAAAGGTGTAGGGACAAGATTCTCTAAATTGAATTCCAGCTTCTTGCATTACTTTATGTAGGGCTTTGTATTCTCCACCCCCATCACATTGGAGGGCTTTAATTTTTTTGTTAAATTGATTTTCAACAAAATTTTTAAAAAGCACAAAGGGTTGAACACTTCATATTTTTGTTTTAAAGGATAAATCCATGTAAATCTACTATAATCATCAATAAAATGAACATAATATTTGAAGCTAGACACAGAGTTTATTGGAGTTTGACCCCATACATCAGAGTGTATTAGATCCAGGGGTTCTAAGGCACGAGAGGTAGACAACCTAAATGGTAGATTGTGAGCCTTTCCAAATTGGCAGGCTTCACAAAACCCAAAATCATTATGAACTGGAGTCTTTACATTACAGATTTTCAATATGTCACTTAACACCTTGTTGTTGGGATGTCCGAGTTTCCTATGCCTAGTTTCTCTTATTGCTAGAAAAATATAAGGATCTTTATTTTCTAATTTAAAGACACCGGACAACTGATATAGACAATCTTTAACTCTCCTTTCCACTAGGACCTTCCCTTTTAACACCTTGTTGTTAGGATGTCCGAGTTTTCTATGCCAAGTTTCTTTTATTGCTAGAAAAATATGAAGATCTTTATTTTCTAATTTAAAGACACCGGACAACTGATATAGACCATCTTTAACTCTCCCTTCCACTAGGACCTTCCCTATCAGTTTGTCCTTCACAAAGCAAAAACCATCATGAAACTCAACATAGATATCATTGTCAGATGTCAGTCGAGATATGCTCAAAAGGTTCTTTTGTAATTTTCAGGACATACAAAACGTCCTTAAGATTTAAATATCTTTGAGCAGTATTAATAGAAGTATTACTAGAAGCACAAATTATTAAAGATGCACAATTACCAACAGTTAAGTGGTCCTTACTATCATGGTTGTTGTATTCATGAATTTTGTTTGGATCATGTGTGACATGATTGCTAGCTACACTGTCAAAGTACCAATCAGGGTCCTAGACAATACCAGGTGATGCTATGTATGCGTTGTAGTTTTGACCTCTAAAATTTCCTGATTTTCCTTCATCTGTTGACTGGCCCGTGTAGCTTTTATCAAACCTGTAATAACAATGAGAGACAATATGACCAGACTCGCCATACACTTGACAAATGACTTTATCTCTAGAATATCTGCCATGTCCTGGTCTTCCTCTTAAACCTCTCTAATTTGTTCCCCTCCCTCCTCTACGAGTATTGGCTTTGGATCCTCTATTGTTTCCTTTAGTTGCAATATTAGCTGAAGGATTTAGACTTAGATTGGACATTTTGCTGATCTATTCCAATCTATTCTCAAAGGTAAGGAGTTGGGCTTGCATTTCAACCCATTTGAGATGCTCTTTATCTGAAAGTTGAACAACAATTGGGTTGTACTCATTATCTAGGCCAGAGAGTGTTTCGGTGATCAAATCTAAGGTTGAGACAAGACTTCCAGTGAGTGCAAGGTTGTCTACAATTTCGTTCATTCTGTTTAAATATTCTTCCATCTGCAGTCCTCCTTTTCTAGTTTAATGGAACTTAGTTTTAAGAAATGTGATCTTAGACCTTGTATGTGCACCAGCCCAGCTTTGAGCTTCTTCCCAAAGCTGGTTGGATACCTCACAATGAAGCAGCTGAGTTGATATTTCTTAAGTCATAGAATTAAATAGCCAAACAAGCAAGTTGGTTTGTTATGGTCCATTCCTTAAAGGCCGAGTTAGATCTTTTACCACTTTCATCAGTGATGAATTCATCTGGAATTTTTTTAGAACCAAGAATATAACCATCCAATTTATAACCTTTCACCAGTGTCAGTGTTAATGACTTCCACAGGTGATAATTGCTTCTGTCCAGCTTGATAGAGCAAAAGGTGCAAAAGGGGTGATGGTACAGAGTTAGACTTAGAAAGGGGGTTGAATAAGTCTTAAACTCTTTTTCAAAAATATTCATGAACAGACCGCTCAAGTTAAAACTGATTTCAACAGACCAAAGATAAGAGATAAGGAAATGCATAGTGGAAATTTATCCTGGTTCATTTCTAACTTAGAAGCTAGTCTAGTCCCTTCAGCCTGAAGGATTTTCACTATTGTAAAACGCCTTTACAATCTACACCAACCTAGTGCACGAGTATTCTTGACTCCAACCGCTCCTGGCTTATCCCAAGTATTCTTGACACTAGCCACTCCTGGCTAAAAACCCAAGTATTCTTCCAAAAACCTCTTCAGGCCACAGTGTTTCCCAACACTATCAAAATTTAACACACTAGAAAAGTGAAGGTAGAGAAAATGTTTGATGTTAAAATCAAATAACTCAACATATAAAGATATGAAATGATTACAAGGTACACTGAGTTACAGACTACTATAAGTCACGGTCTACACTAAGAAAAACTACAAAGAGGACTTAAGTAGTGAATATAAGAACTTAGAAACTTTCAAGAAAAGTCTTATAGACTTAGGTTTCTAGAGAGAAAACAAGAGAGTATTCAAGAATTGAGTTAGGCAGTGTCTCTATCTTGTTTCCAAAAGCTTCTTGTATTTATAGTCCTTCTGAAAGATATCTGTTGGTTCAGCTTTGAAGGATGTTGGTCTCTTGAGGATTGCATTGTCAATAAGTACAGGCACATGCTTCAGAGAAGTTTCCTTACCTGGGAAACTTCGAAAGCTTTCAGCAAATGATCTTTTTTGCTTATGTACTTTGGGAAAGCACGTTCACTCTATAGCAGTTGACCTTAGCTATCTGTTCTGACCAAATGCAACTTTTTTGACATCTTGAAATATGTGAGATAGTTTTCTTGATCAGCGTAAAAAAGTCTTCAACTTTTCCGTTGATTGCCTTTTTTATGATAGCTTCAGAGAGTTCAAAGAAAGTTCATGCCGCTTCATATTAAGTAAGGAAAGATCCTTTGTCAAGAACTCGAAGAGTCATAGATCTTCTAGAGGTCTAAAGAGCAATCATCTAAAGGTCTTAAGGCATCAAAAGACTTGATCCATTGAAGCTTGAATGAGGTGCAAACTTCTTTACGGGTTTCAGAAGTGAATTGATCTTTTATGGATTCCCCCTTTCTTTTGAAAGTGGAGCTCTACGGGCTCCTGGCATACTTGAACAAAAATGTTAGACAAAAAAATAGTACAGACTTCATTTTAACTAGAGTCTTGATGTGCAATATTAATAAATCTTATAGGGTTCAGACTACTCAATCATGAGCTCAAACTTTTCTTTAACAATCTCCCCCTATTAGTTGATAACAAACATTAAGTCTCGAGGATAAAATAAATTCTGTATTAAGTGATGAATTGAAATATGAAATTATTCATCTAAAACATGATTTTCAAAATCTGTCAAGTTTTTACAAAAGATAGTCAAGTTAATCATATGCAACAGACTTTAAGGGAGTTAAAGCAATGAATCATTAATAAATCTAAAGAGATAGAAATGAGCAATTTTTATTGATGAACACGAGAAGTGTTACAGACTAACAAAACCAACTAAAACTAACTATCTACACAACCCTTTTAACTTAGACTATTCCCAAAATATTCTCCCTGTGACGTTCTTAGTTATTTTTACATTTATTCTTAAGGGTTTGATTAAATTTCACGATAAATTTTCACAAAATGATAAATAAATAATCCGAGATTTGTGAAAATAATTATTTTTAGTAATAAGGTGCCAAAGACAGTGTACATAATGCATTAAGACCATAAAATACCAATCCTATTGTAAAAATCCAAAATCCTGAAACGTAGCGTTAGGCCCACGCTACGCGTGAGGCCAAGAACGCAGTCCTGACGCTACGTGTCAAACTGGCGCCTAGCGTCAGCATACCAGAAATAGCATCAGGTGTTGTTATGCATTTTAGGCTAATTGGCCAACTTCTAACCTACCTAGTCAGCCCGTTTCAGGTTCGATTGCCACGAAACATCACAGGCCACATGTTTTTCCCATTACAGAACTATTGGCACTATCTGTTTGCCAAAATTCCATCATATACATGAGTTATGCGGAAAATGAACTTTCATTCAATTATGTGCAAAACCCTTGCACCAAACCACCTAAATGGACTCCAAATAGTCTGAGGCCTATATACACAGTTTCTAAATGTCCTAGGGAACCTATCGGTTCTTTTTAAGGGTCCCAAAACCCGATGAATCTCAAACCCACCTATTTGGTTCCTTATTTTCACATAAATGCCTATTCTAACATATGCACAAATCATCCACATCATCTAGTCATTAATCAATCTCACAATCACATTACACATAAATTTCAATCATCAACAAAACCTGCCCATAATCGTTATCAAACATATAATTCATGGATTCGTGCCAATATACATCAACTTTGTGTATATCAACATAACCAACATTAAAATCTTAATCCAACTACTTCATCACATGATTTTATAATTCATCATCATAACTAATTCATCAACCATCACCACACTAATCTTAATCATCAGCTATCATGCCAATTCATCATAATCTAAATCATCATCAAACATAATCAGCAAACTATTACCTACATCAAACACATTACAAAAATCTACTTATTTCATAGTTTCCATTATTCCTTGGCATCAACTCTCCGCTTGGCGCACCTCCGGAGCATTGAGATCCTCCCTGTCACTAGTCACTAAAATTAAATAAAATCACAGCAAGGGTGAGTATTTAGAATATCGCAATTAATAGAATGACAATTATAATGAACGGGAATCACTCATAACTTTATATCCTAATCACTACTAACTTACTAGTTTTATTATAATTATATAATTACCTCTTCTACTTCATGATAATTCATCTTTGCCTAAACCTAGGTTCCATTTTCAAACAACATAATTACGCATATATATATTGCATCCAACTCATATCGTTACTAATAACATCTATTTCATACCACACTTCATATCATAATCATTATCAATCACTATTTATCCTTAAATTCATCAAACACATGATGGATATTAATTCACAATTCATCATAATGCATACATCAATATCAAATCATATATGCACAACTAACTCACATATATCTCTGACTCCTAATATCCAGATACTAAAGGATCGACCTTCAGCGAGGAGTCTTACTTGACACACTGTGGACCCTGCTTGGCCCACCGAGTCCTGCTTGACTCTCCACCTTAACCATTAGGTCCTACTTGACCACTAGGTAGCTCAACTGAGCATGAAAACCACGGGAGCTAGAAAACGAGGGGCTACACATACCGTCGGCCATCTCACACCACATAATCACATACATAAACATATCATACATGGATCAATCATCATCAAATTCATTTATATTTGTTAGAAACTGACATTTCATAACTCTACTAGGCGGCCACATAGACTCGGCCCTTGCACATCATGCCACACCTCATTAATGATCATTATTTCATTAGTTTTCAACAAGTAATTCACGATTATAATGTCATACATAACAAGAAATATTACAAATGTTAATTTTCACTCGTCATTCATCATCCACTGTATATACTTATAATTACCAACATTTATTCAACCCATCACATATTAATTATTGAACCAATTCATCATGCATTTTCATAATATTCATATAAACACACCTAAACATATGCATACACATAGACATGTTGTAACGCCCCGATCCCGAAATCGGAAATAGGGGTAATTTTCTTTTGCAATTTAAAATAATTAGAAGTAGAAGTAATTCAATATATAAAATACTGAGTGATTACCTCGGATCATTGAATAACCGATCTCATATATGAAGATATGAGAACGGTATCAAAGTGCACCTCGGACGACCGGACTTGAGGCTGTTACAAGGGAAAAAATAGAAGATAAAATAATTTTCAAGAGTAATTAAAACATTTACCAAGAAAGGATGAAAGATACTTCATCGGTTTGTTTGACAACAGAATATATTTTTATAAATAATAATAATGTCATTCATACATTTTCAAGGTCATTAATGAAAATTAGCCTTACACATCCGGTCTAATTTTCCTACATGACCTTCCCAAAATCAGCCGTTGTCAAATTAATTTCAAAGTAAACATACACACACTAGGTGCTATACAAAATGGGTACGTATGCCGGCCAAGGCTCAACCACATTCCTTTCATATTTACCTTCTCCAATGCTCGACCTCCAAGAAGAGTAAGATTTTACCTTACACCTACATCAAGCTTAAAAATGGCAACAGGGAGGTGAGTAACATAATTCAAATGAATTAAAGTCATACATTATGATGATACTCTCACATACTTATGTATATTACATTTCTCATCAACATCACACTTTTATTCACATAACATATCATTTCATTGCAACATATTACATATCCAACGGAATACATCCATAACACACTTATTCATTTCATTATCATTGATAATATCATCATCATACACATAGTGTTAGTATCACATTTCTTTCCTCTTTATTTCTCAATCATCCATCGCAACCACGGGCTTCCAACTAGGCATATCTCCGGCTATATGCAAATGCTCTTAAAGCTAATGCATATGCACAACGGAATCACTTTCAAATATGGATCTGACTGTGGGAAAACAACATAATCAATCATGGGACAAGCATAGGTGTGCAACTATGCCCCTACTGTAGTAGTAAAATGTGTACACTTATATCCAATTGTATGCATGTTCAACATCATATTTTACTGGTACCAAACCGCTCTCGCCCATCGGTAGCACTAGTCACCCCGTGAATACGGATTAACAACATGTCCGTACTTGCCAAAGTGCTACGGGCCCCTCCCAAACACACATCGAGAGAGTCGTGCCTCATCGGACACCGAGGTAACTTGCTCACCATAGAGCCGCCCGTCACATAGGGTGCCTCGTCACCGATCTATGGACAGCTTCATGATTCCCAGAATCACTAGGGAAATACAATAATGTACCCATGCGCTGGGTCACCCTTCTACTGGGCCCGCCTATAGACAGCAAATGATATGCCATGGATGCAAATGCCAATCAATACATTCTCACACTGTGCATCCTAAATGCCACTCAATCAATCGTCCATTCACAACCACCACTTAGTGGATTTCAGTATTCTCAATCTTTACAAATTTTCATTGGAACTCACACACATCGGCAGTTAGTGGCAATCACAATTGTCAATTCATATATACATCATTGGGATATTTCCCATTATTGATTTTGATTCAAACATAGTATCAAGCATCATAACATATTTCATCATCATATTCAACGTGATATCTGATCCGACCTCTATACCGGTACCAGAGTACGGATATCACTTCATCTGTTCTGTATACAATACAGACTCAGCAAGTAAAACATTAGTTATTGAGATCGGTCTCCTTTCACTGGGATACCGAATAATCATACTGGATACGTACAGCACCAGTCTAAAACCTCAGCCATCTACTAGCTCTAGTGGCTGATCCCATACAGGATCATCGACTCCGGCTCACTTCAGTACAATAATACATTCATCATTCAAATGCATGCTACATAACATCAATCATTCTCAATGCACTTAAATCATGAAATCATCGTATCGCCCATATAGACAATCATATACACATACTTTCACATCAAGAATGGATGAAATCATGCATTTAGAATAGTTACCCCCTCCTACCTCAAGAGAAGTAGTAATCACCGCGGTTAGAAGGTTCCGCCACGTAGCCGGGGTTATTTCCTACATCACAATATATCACACAATCAATTTCCCATCCAATCACATCGGCCTAACGTTCATATTTATTTACTTAGTATTTTCCGGCATCTAAACTCTTAGTCCCTTTATTTCATTCGTTCAGCCACCACCACCACGGCTTAGGTGTCAACATTTATCTTGCACATCCAATATCGAACCCAACACCGGGTTCCCACATTAATGGTTCCCAACAACCATTAAGCCTCATTAATGCCATTCATCATTAATAACAGTATCTCACCTCACCAAAAACAGTTATTTAACATAATAAATGCTTCTCTATTTATATCTCACATTTCCCACAAATCTTAGGGGGAAGGGTTTTTCATTAAAACCCAACAACACTCATTAAATCACATTCCCAACATCAAAACCCAAAAACCCATGGTTTATACTCTTGAGAAATAGCAAAGATCTTACCTCAAGAGAAGAAATGAGAGAGTTTTCCGAAAGAGGGAAAACCACATGGAATGAAGAGAAGGAAAGGTGAGACTTCAAGCTCTAAACTCTTCTTTCTTGCTCTCAAGAAATGAAAATGGGAGAGGAGGAGAAAGCCACCACTTTTTCTTAAGGTTTTGAAGAGAAGTGAGAGAGGAAATGAAGGAGAAGAGTGTAGAAGAAGTAGAAGCAAGTACATGTGTGGGAAATCCAAAAAGGGGCTGACAGGATTAAGAAGGGAAAAGTAGGCCATTTGGCTTTAATTTTAATTCCCCGATAAATATTCATCATTTTATGATAAACAGGGTCATCGTTTGGGCTTAATACCATATCCAAAAATTATTCTGAATATACCATCAGATTTCCAATACTATTCTTAACAACCCTGACCAATATCATCCTATTCAAAGATACTTGGTCTGCAACCCATATTTCAACCGGGCTCATTTTTAGCTTATACGGTTCTAATAAATCATAGACAACTCCCAAAAATCTTAATTCATTTACTCCTAATATTTTGGAATATTAAATAATCCAAATATAATTATTTAATATTTATCCCCTTAATTAATCCTTCACTTTAAAATTTAGGGTGTTACACATGTAATTAGATAATTAATACTTAATCAATCTATATACTTTCTAGTCAATCCTAATTAATTTACAACTTCCCCAATATACCACATACACCAATCCTAATTAATTGCGACCTGAACACCCCCTTACCTAAATTCCACGCTTTAATTATCTGTTCTTGGTGTCGGTTGTGTCCTCTAGTCACTCGATTTATAGTTCCTCTTCCAAACTCGATGCCCACTTCGTCAATCGCCTCTCCAATACTCGTTCCGGCACCTACAGTCATCGAAACATAAGCCCTGTTAGGACATTATCTTACTTACCATTCTAGAATCAATATCTAAGCTTCCAAGGTTCATAAAACTTAAAATCCAAGCCTCCCCCACAACATGCAAGCTCGATTTTGGAGAGGGGAAATAAAAAGAGAAGAAAAACCTTGTGATCAAGGGTCCCCACATGCGTTATCTTAGTTCCCAAGGTCCAAAACGCAAGTAATCAAAATTTTCCACTAAGTCTTGGTCACCAATCGTAGGGAAGAAGAAAAGATGAGGAAATGGTGTTTTTGTCATTCTGTTTTGCGTGCCTCATTTTAAAATAGGTCGCAACGCTGACGCTACGCGCCCTACTGGCACTACACGTTAGGTCATTAATTCACACCCGATGCTACACGCCACAGACACGCTACACGTCAGGCTCTAATCCTCCATTCCTTTTGAAATTCATTTTAAAACCCTTCACTTCACATTACTTAATTCTTATTATTTTAAATCAAAATGCATTGGTTTATTTATTCTAATTATTAAAATGCCAGGGATATCACACTCCTCCTTTTATAATCAACAAATGAGGGTCATCATTGAGATGTAGGAGCCTTGGCAGAGGAAGATAAAATCAAATGGGAGATAAAAGCAGATACTAAAATTAGAAAATGAAGCTGTCTGCAAAAGAAATAAGGGACATCAACTAAAATGATAGAAGGTGTACAGTCGAAAAAATGTATAATGGCTGAGGAAGCATCACAAAAGCACAGATAAACCTTGGAAATTCTTCCAGCATAATGCCAAAAATTACGTACATCAATTAACAGGCCCGAGGGATGAGCCGAGGAAGTGCTCCATGCTTGGTCACGTGCCCAACAATGGTGTGCCCAAAGCAAGCCTCTGGTAGTATTTTCTGGAGAGTGATCCTTTCTTAACACCTTTAAGATATCATCAGGAAGCTTCTTTGGTGCATAGGCCTACCAATCTCATCCTGATAGAGTAGAGGACCAGGTTTTCTCCTTAAGCTTGTTGGTGATTATTCGCCTAGGCTTTGGCATAACCCTATCAGGAACAACCATTATTTTTATAGTGGGATTTACCATTATCTCAACAAATTTAGAGGTACAGAGTTGTAGCTTCTTGGCGAGCTAACTGTTGACTTTTAAGATAACTGGAGAAAGCTAGAAGGTCATCCGAATATAATACTGGATGAGAGAGGGCAGCATCAGTAGAGATAGGGGATGGGTCTGAGACTAATCAAGGATACAGACACCCAAGCCAACAGTGAAAGTTTGCCTTATGACAGGAACCTTATCAAGAAATGGTCTGTTGGAGATAGTAGGAATAATGGGAAAGGATCTGCGATGAGCGATTAGTGGTATAGTAGGAGGTTGGTAAAATTGAAAACAAAAAGAAAAGGCAGCGACGGTATTTAGAGGTCGGGGAAAGTTAAAGGTGGGGATAAAAGTTAGGCGGTGTGGGGGTAAGGTTAGGTTGAGACTCAGGTTAGGTAACAGGAGGAATAGGAGAGGAAGTTTTAGGAGATGGGGGTTGAGGTGCAGACTTTGGTGGAGATGAAGTTACCTGAGGTAGAGATGGAGAAGGAACAGATTCTTCAATAACTAGGGCAGCAGGAGTAGCACTAGGAGTCTGTACCTGTTCTTTGGTAGTTGGTTGAGCAGGAGTTATAGAAGATTTCTACTTTTTCTTCTTCTTCTGAACCTTGGAGGCTTCAGACTTCATTCGTTTAGCAGATAGAGTTGTTTTAGCTTCAGCCATCAGAAGAGCTTCTTTCTTGGCTTCCTCTCGCCGAGCCTTGTCCACCTTGTATGAATCATAATGCATATTGTACATGTCAATCCAGTCATACTTGGCCCATTTATCAACCTTGGCATCTGGGAACTAACGGCGGTAGAAACGGATGAAGTTCACATAGCATTTCTTACAAGGAATCTTGACATAATGCTTAAGCTTTACTGAGTGTGGGTCAAAAGAGCTGGATGATGAAGGAGTTAGAATTCCACGCTTGACTTTACCAGCAGTCTAAAACTTAGTAGGTCCTTGAGCAGACTGCTTCTTTTTCAGAACTTTTCCTATTGGCACATCACCATCAGACATGATAATGGGTTCAGTGATCTGTTCAGCAGCAAGCTTCTTCAAAATAAAAATCTTTTAAATCCTTGGCTTCTTCTCTTGGGGCTCCCCCTCAACAGGTTCATACTTGATCTTCTTCTTCATAGGAGTCTTTACACCTTCAAGTGACTTATCCAAGAGTGAAGAGAAAGTAGGAAGCTTGGTAATCAGTGGACCGCTGGTCATCCAATATGTCACAGACTCTATATTGACATTCTTTAACTTGAAGATCTTCATCAAGATAGCAAGGTAAGGGATCTTCTTCTGCTTCTTCACCATGGATGTGGTCATATATGTCAACAAAATGCTGGCCAAGTTGACTGGTACTTTCATTATCATGTGATACATATAGAATCTATCCAACTTAAATACTGTATCCTTAGCAGACTTCCTTGGATAGAAAATTTGCCTCATCAGAGATGAAGCATCTTTGCCTTAGGCACAAGATGACCAGATGAGAGCTTAGTAGGGTGAGTAGAGCCATACAGTGCCTCATTGATGGTGAGGCTAGAGACCTCTGTCATCTCAAACTCTTTCGAAAACATCGTTTCAGCAGAAGAGTAATTCAAGACAGTTATCAGAACATTTTCTAATATTTTAACTTCCTTTCCTTGAAGAGTCCCAACCAAAATACTCTTTACTTTATCCACAGAAATGGTTTTCCAGAACTCAAGAGCCACAGAAGGTGAGAATGGTTCTTAATCCAGACAGAAGCTTGTCCATCCAACCCCTTCGATTTCAGCAGTAACATCTCTTCCTTCAATTGAATGTTGAGCAGTGTTGAAGTAGAGAGACTCAATCACATCCTTTACTGAGAAGTTAATTTCAGCCATTTTAGAGAAAAATAGAGTTTTTGAAAATAGAGGGTTTTTAAAAAAAGGGGTAGGGCAAAATAAAAGGGTTTTAGAGAGGTTCAAAAAGAGAAAGGGATTTGACAAAGAAGTGAGAAGTTGTAGAGGTTTTTCAAAAAAAAAGGTGAAAAGACAAGTAAGTGTAAATGCATTTATAGGCAACGTGGTGAAATAGAGGGAAAAGCAGTTTTCAGAAAACGATTGAGTTTTAAGCAATGAAAAGATGCCACGTGTTTTGTAAGAAATTAAATGAATATTTAAAAGAAAATAAAGAGGTGCAGACTGCGTCTCTTTAAAAGTTAGAGAATATAGAGAAAATAATTCTAAGTTACAGAACATGAAGACTATAGTTGTACAGACACCTAAATCATTCAATATTATGTATGTTTAGAATATACTTGATAAAAGTAAACCTTGCTTCAGCTAGGGGCTTTGTGAGAATATCTACCCATTGGTGGTCTGTTTCCACGTATTGTAGATCTAGAATGCCTTTCTGAACATAGTCTATGATGAAGTGATACTTTGCTTTAATATGTTTTACCTTTGAATGCTGGATTGGATTCTTTGACAGATTGATTGCACTCGTGTTATCACAGAACAATGGAATTTCTTCCTTCTTGATTGAATAGTCTTCTAGTTAAGACTTCATCCATAGAAGTTGAGAACAACAGCCAACTACAAACAGGTATTTTGCTTCAGCTGTAGAGAGGGCTATGGAGTTTTGTTTCTTGGTACTCTAGGAAATTAAGCTAGTTCCTAGAAAGTGACATCCACCACTAGCACTTTATCTATCTGTTCTATCACCTGTAAAATCTGCATTAAAGAAACCACGAAGAGAAAAAGAGTATGTTCTCTTATAGAACAGCCTGAGGTTAGTGGTACCTACAAGATACCTTAGAATTCTCTTCACTATAGACAGGTGTGAATCCTTGGGTTCTACTTAATATCTTGCATATACACACACACTAAACATTATATCTTGTCTATTAAATGTTGAATACAGTAGTGATCCAATAATTCCTCTATAAAGAGTTTGATCAACTAATGTACTAGATTCATCTTTATTTATAGTGCAATTTGGAGGCATTGGAATACTCATGGGTTTTGCATCAGCCATTTTAAATTTTGAGTAACTCTTTCATGTACTTTTGTTAATGAATAAAAATTTCATCATTAGTCTATTTAATCTGTAGACCAAGAAAGAATTTGAGTTTTCCCATCATGCTCATCTCAAATTCAGCCTACAAAGTTTTTGCAAAATCTTTGCACAGACTCTTTTATAGCACCAAAGACAATATCATCCACATAAATTTATACTATAATAAAGTGTATATTTAAGCCTTTTCTAAACAAAGTTGTATCAACCTTTCCTCTAGTAAAGCCTTTTGATTTGAGAAAAGAACTGAGTCTGTTATACCAAGCTCTAGGTGCTTGTTTCAGACCATACAGTGCTTTACTAAGTTTGAAGACATGATTTTCTAAAGATTTATCTTCAAACCTAGGAGGTTGTTTTACGGAGACTTTTTCTTCAATAAAACCATTTAGAAAAGTGCTTTTAACATTCATCTGATATAATTTGATTCCTTTAAAAGCAGCAAAGGTAGGTAAAATCCTTGTGGCTTCAAGTCGAGCTACAAGTGCAAAGGTTTCAGTGAAGTCTATACCTTCTTGTTGATTGTAGCCTTGTGCTACCAGCCTTGCCTTGTTTCTTACAACTTTTCCATCTTTATCCAATTTGTTTCTGAGTACCTATTTTATTCCAATGATGCTCTTCTTTGGTCTTACAACCAGGGTCCAAACGTTATTTCATTCAAACTGGTTTAGCTCTTCTTGCATAGCGATGATCCAATCTGGATCCTTTAAAGCTTCATCAATGGTTTTAGGTTTAAAGTCTGAAACTAATGCCATTGTTGATTGATTCTGGATCCTTGATCTGTTTCAGACTCCTTCAGTTTGATATATAATAACAAGGTCTGAATGATGATAGGCTTTGAATTTCCAATCTCTTGGTTTCTTTAGTTCGGGTGCCATTTGTTATTCAGATTTTGGTGGTTGAGGAGCAGTAGAGTCTGACGGTTTGGGTTTTTCTTCAGATTGAATAATACCTACATCATCATCATCTAGATCTGTCAATTTCTTGTCAATCTTTGTCAGATCATCAAATCTCACATGCATTGATTCCTCAATGGGCTGCATCAATATTACACCTATTCACCATAAATCAATCTAAACATACAATATAATCATAATTAGAAAACGCATGTTTCTTTCCTCAATATATATACCAATCATTATCGATTATCACTAATACAAATATCATCATAACATATTCATAATTGGAAGGTAAATGTGAGGAAGGAAATGCCTGGCCGGGCTTAATATCAACCACAATATAAAGCAGTGAGCAATTCAAGCTCCAATAATGCTTAACTATAACTATAACATGTCAACATTAAGTGACAATCACTCTTTAACAACATTTAACTTATATAATTCATCAATGAGCAATCAATGCTCTGATACCAGGTTGTAACACCCCGGCCCGAAAATAGGGATAAATTTTTCACGATTTGAATTAACTTTAAGGAGAAGAAATTCAATATATATAATGTCAAGTAATTACCCCGGATCATTAATAACCGATCTCATATATGAAGATATGAGACGGTATCAGAGTGCTCATCGGACGACCAGACTTTAGGCCCTCACAAGGGAAAAGCGAAAGATGTAATTAATTTTAAGGGTTATTAAAATATATACCAACAAGAGGATGAAAGATGCCGCATCGATTTATTAAGCAATAGAAATATAATTTCATAATAATAATATCATTCATACATTATCAAGGTCATTAATGAAAATTAGCCATACACATAAGGTCTAACTTTCCTACATGACCTCCGAAATCAATTATTATCAAGTTAATTTTAAAAATAAGCATATACACACCATATGCTACACAAAATGAATACATATATGCCGGCCAAGGCTCACCCACATTCCTTCCACATTTATCTTCATCAATCCTCGACCTCCAAAAGAGTAGGGTTTTACATCATACCTACATCAAACTTAAAAATGGCAACAGGTGAGTAACATAATCCAAATGTACCAAAGTGATACATTATGATGATATTTATACATGTGTGCATTATATTCATTTTTCAAGAGAACATCACAAGCTTTACACACATGACACGTCATTCCATCTCAGCATAATACATGTCCAATTAAGTATATTCATAAGGCAATATCATATATAACATATCTTTAACATTCTCAATAATCATCTTTTAATGTTAGTACCTCGGCTTACTTTCACTCTATTTAACAATTCATCCATCGCCACCACGGGCTATCGACTAGGCATATCTCCAGCTATATGCAAATGCTCTTAAAGCTAATGCATATGCACAAAGGAATCATTTTCAAATGCGGATCCGACTGTGGGATACAACAACATATCAAATGTGGGACAAGCATAGGTGTGCTACTATGCCCCTACTGCAGTAGTAAAATGTGTACATATATATCTCAATTTATGCATGCTTACAACATCATACTTTTATTAGTACCAAACCGCTCTCGCCCATCTGTAGCACTAGTCACCCCGTGACTTGCAGATCAACATAATGGCCTTACTTGCAAGAGTACTACGGGCCTCCCTCGAACACACATCAAGGGAGTCATGCCCCGTTGGACACCGAGGTAAACTGCTCATCACAGAGCCGCCATCCCACAGGGCCTGCCGCATAGGGTGCCTTGTCACCAAACTAAGGGCAGCTTCGTGATTCCCTGAATCACTAGGGAATAATAATAGTATACCTGTGCACTGGGCCGCCCTCCCACTGAACCAGACTATTGGAACCCCTAACATTCCATACAAGCAGCGAATGATATGCCATGAATGCAAATGTCAATCAATGCATTCTCACATTGTGAATCCTAAATGCCACTCAATCAATCGTCCATTTATAACTACCACTTAGTGGATTTTAGTATTCTCAATCTTTATCAATTCTCGTTGGAACTCATACACATTGGTAGTTAGTGGCAATCACATTTATCAATTCACATATACATATTTGGGATATTTCACATTATTGATTTCAATTCAAAACATGGTCTCAAACCATCATGACATATTTCATCAACAAAATCAACATAATGTCTGATCCGGTCTCGATACCGATACCAGAATACAGATATCGCTTCATCCATTTTGTGTGAAACACTGACTCAACAGATAAAACTTCAGACTGACAAGACCGTATAGATGATCTCCCTATACCAATATGTCCGGGTTAACACCTCACATATCGGATAGAATCCGTTCTCCATATCAGAGACGTAAGGGATAATCATACCGGGTACATACAGCACCGGTCTAAAACCTTAGTCATCTATTGACTCTCCTGTCTAGTCCCACATGGGCTTGTTGACTCCGGCTCAGACCAGTTTACTATCACATTCATCATTCCAATCATATGCCACATAACATCAATCATTCTAAATGCACTTAAATCATGGAATCATTACATCATTCACCCAAGCAATCATTAAACACAATCATATATATACATATTTTCACATTATCAATGGATGAAATCATGCATTTAGAATAGTTACCCCTTCCTACCTCAAGAGAAGTAGTAATCAATGTGGTCTGATGATTCCACCTCGTAACTAGGGTTATTTCCTACATCACAATATTTCACACAATTATTTTCTATTCAACCACCTTGGTTTAATATTCATATTCATTTACTTGGTGTCTCCCAGCATCTTAATTCTCAAGTTCAATTTATTTCATTCATTCTACCACAACCACCATGGTTTAGGCGCCTACATTTATTATTATGCACTTTTAATGTCAAACCCATTAATGGGTTCCCGCATTAATGGTTCCCAACAACCATTAGGCTTCATTAATGGCCATTCACCATTAATAACATCATTTCACCTCACCAATAACAATTATTTAACACAATAAATGCTTCTCTACTCATATTTTACATTTCCCCCAAATCATAGGGTTAGGGTTTCTCTAAAACCCAACAACACTCATTAAATCACTTTTCCAACATCAAAACCTAAAAACCCATAGTTCATACTCTTGATAAATAGTAAGAGTTTACCTCAAGAGAAAGAATGAGAGAGTTTTCCAAGAGAAGGAAGAACCACACAAAAATAAGGAGAAAGGAGGGTGAGACTTCAAGCTCCAAGCTCTTTCAAGCTCCTTCAAGAACGGAAATGGGAGAGGAGAAGAGAGCCACCACTCTTTTGCTTAGGGTTTTTGGAGAGAAGTGGAAGAGGAAATGAAGGAGAATAAGAAGCAAGGTGTTTGTTAAGAGGAACCAAGAAGCTGACGGGAATAAGAAAAGAAAAATAGGCCATTTGGCTTTATTTTTAATCCCTCTTTAAAGACTCATCGTTTTATGACAAACAGGATCTTTGTTCGGGCTTAATACTTTATCCAAATATTATTCCAAATACATATTCAGATTCCCAATAATATCCTCAAAAGCCCTGGCCAATATCATCCCAATCGGAGATACTTGGTTCGACACCCATATTTCAACCGGGCTCATTTCAGCTTATCTGATTCCAATAAATTATAAACAGTTCCTAAAAATCTTAATTTATTTATTCCCAATATTTTGGAACATTAATTAACCCAAATATAATCATTTAATATTTATCTCCTTAATTAATCTTTTATTTTAAAATTTAGGGTGTTATAATCCACCCCACCTAAAAAGAAATTTCGTCCCTGAAATTGAACATACCGAATTCGAACACATTGGGGTACCGTGCTCTTATCATCCTCACGTTCCCATGTGAACGTCTCTATATTTCCGTGCTTCCACACAACTTTCACCAAGGGCACCAATTTGTTCCGTAGCTTCTTCACGGAGCGTTCGATAATATGAACGACAACAGGAGGAATGGACAAATCGTCTCGTACATCACATCGTCCATAGGAATTATATGTAGAGGATCATGGACATATTTCCTCAACTATGACACATGGAACACATTTTGTAGATTAGCGAGATGTGGAAGGAGTGCAATCCGATATGCAACGTCGCCAATCCGCTCCAAGACCTCATAAGGTCCAATGAACCTAGGGCTTAACTTTCCACTTTTCAACGCCCTTCAAATACCCTTATCTCTTGATACTCTTAAAAATATGTGACCACCAACTTGAAACTCAAGTGGCTTCTGTCTTTTATCATAATAACTCTTCTGATGATCTTGGGCAATTTTTTTTTTCTCTTGTATCATCTTGATCTGTTTATTTGTCTCCATAATCAACTCCGGCCCCAAAGCCAAACTCTTTCCAGTTTCAAGCCAACACAATGGAGTTCTACATTTCCGACCCTATAACGCTTCATAGGGAGCCATACCAATAGAACTATGATAACTATTGTTGTATGTAAATTCAATTAGTGGTAGGAATCTTTCCCAACAACCACCGTGCTCCAATACACAAGCCCGCAACAAATCTTCAAGGCTTTGAATTGTCCACTCAGATTGTCCATCCGTTTGTGGATGATACGCCGAACTAAGTTTCAACTTGGAACCCATTGCCTTGTGCAAGCTTCCCCAAAATCGGGTAATGAATCGCGGGTCGCGATCCGACATAATACTCAAGGGTACACCATGCAGTCTAAGGATCTCTATAATGTACAATTGTGCCAATTTCTCCAATGAACTCTTTATGTTCATGGGCAAGAAATGAGCACACTTCGTCAACCGATCTACAATCACCCATATAGCATCATTTCCAGTACGTGTTCTGGGTAATCCAGAAACAAAGTCCATAGCAATGTCGTCCCACTTCCACACTGGGATATCAAGAGGTCTCAAGTAACCAGATGGTTTCTGATGTTCAACCTTAACCTTTTGACAAATAATGCAAGAGGCTACACAATTAGCTACATCCCGCTTCATACCGGGCCACCAGAAATTCTTCTTCAGATCTTGAGACATTTTTGTGGCACCAGGATGTATGCTCAACACACTCTTGTAAGCTTCTTCAAGTACCAACCTTCTTAAATCACCACCAGATGGAACATAAATTCAGCCTTTCACATGCCAAATGCCATTATGACCTTCCTTCAAAAATGAATTCTTCCCATTAGCTTGAGCTTCCTTCATCTCAATCAAGTACTCATCCTTCGGTTGTTGTAATTTCACAGTTTCAAGGAATACATTTGCTACCATCAACACCTCAAGGGACATCTTTTCGGGGTATATATTTCTAGACCCACGTTCAAATTTCGAAATTGCTTAATGAGGTCCATCTCTTTCACCATCATGGCAGAAACATGCAACGATTTTTGACTCAAGGCATCGACAACTACATTTGCTTTTCTGAGATGGTATCTCAATTCGAACTCATAATCTTTCAGAAATTCTATCCATCTCCGTTGGGGTATATTAAGCTCTTTCTGATCAAATAGGTATTTAAGACTCTTATGATCACTAAAGACCACAAACTTAGAGCCATATAAATAGTGTCGCCATAACTTTCAGGCAAACACCACCGCCGCCAATTCAAGATCATGTGTAGGGTAGTTAACCTCATGCGGTCATAACTGTCTCGACGCATAGGCTATCACACGCTTTTTTTGCATCAACACGCAACCAAGACCAAGCTTAGAAGCGTCACAGTACACCATAAAATCATCTAATAAGTCCGGCAACGTCAACACTGGAGCAAAAGTGAGTCTAACTTTTAACTCTTGGAAACTCCTTTCACAATCAAGACTCCATACAAATGGCTGATTCTTACAGGTTAGCTTTATCAAAGGCAAAGCCAATCGGGAAAATTCTTCAATAAATCTTCGGTAATAACTGGCAAGACCAAGAAAACTTCTTACTTCGGTCATAGACGTCGGTCTTTCCCAAGCCAGCACAGCATCAATCTTAGATGGATCAACTGCCACACCATCTTTGGAGATAACATGTCCAAGAAATTAGACCTCGGATAACCAAAATTCACACTTAAAGAGCTTTGCATACAACTCTTTCTCTCGAAGGATATTCAACAAGACGAAGATGCTCTTCATGTTCTTCATGGCTCTTAGAATAGACAAGAATGTCATCGATAAACACCACCACGGATTTGTCAAGATATTCATGAAAGATGTGATTCATGTAATCCATGAAAATTGCACGAGCATTTGTCACTCCGAATGGCATCACTACATACTTATAGTGCCCATATCGAGTTCAGAAAGTAGTCTTTGGGATATCCTCAGTTTTCACCCAAATTTAGTGATATCCGGAACACAAATCGATCTTTGAGAATACAATGGCATCCTTCAATTGATCCAAAAGATCGTCAATACAAGGTAGGGGATATCAGTTTTTAATGGTCAACTTGTTTAGTTGTTGATAGACCACACATAACCTTATACTTCCATCCTTCTTTCTCACCAATAAAACAGGCGCACCCCAAGGGGACACACTTGGGTTAATAAATTCTCGTTCCAATAACTCTTTAACTTGTCTCTTCAACTCGGTTAATTCCATAGGAGACATCTGATACGGTGCTCGGGAAAGAGGTTCCGCTCCCGGAACGAGATCAATAGAAAACTCCATTTCTCATGGAGGAGGTAAACCAGGTACCTCATCAGGAAATACATCCATAAATTTAGACACAATGGGAATATTTAAGGGATCGGGACCATTTGTCCCATCAGCAAGAGATAATAGTATGAAAAGTTGAGCTATACCTTACATATTGAATTTCCCCACATCTGATGAAGGGAAAATAACTGTTCGTTGTTGATAGTCAACCAAGACTTTATTGGCAGAGAGCCAATCCATGCCAAGAATGATCTCTAAGCCCTTCACAGGTAGGCAAATGAAAGAAGTAACAAACTTTCTCCTTTCCAGGAGCATGTCAACGTTATCACATTAGTTAACCGATCTAAGGCAAGCACCGGTTGGGGTAGTAACCACAAGAGCATTTTTCATTAGGCATACCGGTAATCTCAATCGTCGTACACAATCTTCAGATATGAAAGAATGGGTCGTACCCGAATCATAAATAACATGCATAGAATTTCTGAGTATTTCACACTTACTTTCAACTAGGTTATCGGCTTGAGTTGCTTCTTCACCGGTCACAGCGAATACTCTTCCAGCAGTTTGTTGATTAGCACCATGATTGTGACCATTCCGGCCACCATGACCATTACCTCAGTTGTTCCTATTACCATGACCGTTGCCACCATTTCCATTGTCGTTACGACCACCATTACGGTCGCCATTACCGGTTCCATGACCACGGCCTCTAAAAGCACCATGGCCACCACAGTTCCCATCATTGCGAGCCACCACATCCACAGCATTTAAAGGACAATTGGGAATATATCCCAGTTGGTTGCATCGATAGCATACCACAACTTCTTCATTTCCAGATTCACGGGCTAAATGGTTTCTACTACACCGGAAACATCAGAGTCCTTGGCCATTACCTCAGCCACCACTAGCACTATGTCTTCCACCACCATATCCACCTCTAAGAGAAGAGGAACCATGCATAAATTGTCTATTTTTCTTAAAATCACCCCTCTTCTTAAAGCTAGAGAATTGGCCCTTCAATCTATGCTCATGTCCCGAATAATTCTTAGGAGCCACATCATTCTCTTTAAAAATTCTACACTTGTTCACAAGAGTAGGGAAACTCCTAATCTCTTGGTGACAAATCGTCTTCTTGATCTCTTGGCGCAAACTGTTCTCAAACTTAACACATTTTGAAGCTTCGGTACCTTCCTGTTGGAAAGAAGGGTAAAACACACATAGCTCTTCAAACTTTGAGGCATATTCCTCCACTGATATGTTTCTTTATTTGAGCTCCATAAATTCAAGCTTTTTCTTGTTTTTGTAGCTCTCAGGAAAGTATTTCCTAAGGAACTCCACCTTCAAGTTCTCCCAATCCAAAGGAGTGTGAGCCGTAATCATAGTCCACGAGTGAGAATCCACCAAGATTCAGCTTCATCTCGGACCATAAACACCGCGTATTCGACTTTTTGGGCTTCTGTACACTCCATACTAGCAAATATCCATTCTAAGTCATGGATCCAAACATAAGTGTCTTCCGGTTTATAGCCTCCATGAAATTCGGAAGGCTTTCGCTTAAGAAATCGGTCAAGACCATGATTTGGCTGACCAGCGGGTTGTTGTTGTCGTTCTAGGATATCGGCAAACCGATTGAAAGCTTCAGCCATAGCGGCTGTGTCAATATTAAACCTATTCGCCATAAATCAATCTAAACACACAATATAATCATAATTAGAAACCGCATGTTTCTTTCCTCAATATATATACCAATCATTATCGACTATCGTTAATACAAATATCATCATAACATATTCACAATTGGAAGGTAAATGTGAGGAAGGAAATGCCTAGTCGGGGTTAATATCAACCACAGTATAAAGCAGTGAGCATTTCAAGCTCCAATAATGCTTAACTATAACTATAACATGTCAACATTAAGTGACAATCACTATTTAACAACATTTAACTCATATAATTCATCAATGAGCAATCAATGCTCTGATACCAGGTTGTAACACGTCGGCCCGAAAATAGGGGTAAATTTTCTGCAATTTGAATTAACTTTAAGGAGAAGAAATTCAATATATATAATGTCAAGTAATTACCCCAGATCATTAATAACCGATCTCCTATATGAAGATATGAGAAGGTATCAGAGCTCCTCGGATGACCAGACTTGTGACCGTCACAAGGGAAAAGCGGAAGATATAATTAATTTTAAGGGTTATTAAAATATATACCAAAAAGAGGATGAAAGATGCCTCATCGATTTGTTAAGCAATAGAAATATAATTTCATAATAATAATATCATTCATACATTATCAAGGTCATTAATGAAAATTAGCCATACACATAAGGTCTAATTTTCCTAAATGACCTCCCAAATTAACTATTATCAAGTTAATTTTAAAAATAAGCATATACACCATGTGCTACACAAAATGAATACATATGCTGGCCAAGGCTCACCTACATTCCTTCCACAATTACCTTCATCAATCCTTGACCTCCAAAAGAGTAGGGTTTTACATTATACCTACATCAAACATAAAAATGGCAACTAGGAGGTGAGTAACATAATCCAAATGTACCAAAGTGATACATTACGATGATATTTATACATGTGTCCATTATATTCATTTTTCAAGAGAACATCACAAGCTTCACACACATGACACGTCATTCCATCTAAGCATAATACATGTCCAATTAAATATATTCATAAGGAAATATCATATATAACATATCTTTAACATTCTCAACAATCATCATACTTTTAATGTTAGTACCTCGGCTTACTTTCCCCCTATTTAACAATTCATCCATCGCCACCACGGGCTATCGACTAGGCGTATCTCCAGCTATATGCAAATGCTCTTAAAGCTAATGCATATGCACAAAGGAATCATTTTCAAATGCGGATCCGACTGTGGGACACAACAACATATCAAATATGGGACAAGCATAGGTGTGCTACTATGCCCTTACTGCAGTAGTAAAATATGTACACATATATCTCAATTTATGCATGCTTACAACATCATACTTTTACTGGTACCAAACCACTCTCGCCCATCTATAGTACTAGTCACCCCGTGACTTACGGATCAATATCATGGCCTTACTTGCCAGAGTGCTACGGGCCTCCCCCGAACACACATCAAGGAAGCCATGCCGCGTCAGACACCGAGGTAAACTGCTTATCACAGAGCCGCCCTCCCACAGGGCCTGCCACATAGGGTGCCTTGTCACCAAACTAAGGGCAGCTTCGTGATTCCCTGAATCACTAGGGAACAATAATAGTATACCCGTGCACTGGGCCGCCCTTCCACTGGGCCTGCCTATTGGAACCCCTAACATTCTATATATGCAGCGAATGATATGCCATGGATGCAAATGTCAATCAATGCATTCTCACACTGTGCATCCTAAATGCCACTCAAGCAATCGTCCATTTATAACTACCACTTAGTGGATTTCAGTATTCTCAATCTTTACCAATTCTCGTTGGAACTCATACACATTGGTAGTTAGTGGCAATCACATTTATCAATTTACATATACATATTTGGGATATTTCACATCATTGATTTCAATTCAAAACATGGTCTCAAACTATCATGACATATTTCATCAATAAAATCAATATAATGTCTGATTCGGTCTCTATACTGGTACCAGAATACGTATATCGCTTCATCCGTTTTGTGTGAAACACTAACTCAACAAGTAAAACTTTAGACTGAAGAGACCGTCTAGGCGATCTCCCTATACCGGTATGTCTGGGTTAACACCTCATATATCGGATGGAATCCATTCTCCATATTAGAGACGTAAGGGATAATTATACCGGGTACATACAGCACCGGTCTAAAACCTTAGTCATCTATTAACTCTCGTGGCTGGTCCCATACAGGATTGTTGACTTCGGCTAAGACCAGTTTAATATCATATTAATCATTCCAAACACATGCCACATAACATCAATCATTCTAAATGCACTTAAATCATGGAGTCATTACATCGTCCACCCAAGCAATCATTAAACACAATCATATATATATATATATATATATATATATATATACATATTTTCACATCATCAATGCATGAAATCATGCATTTAGAATAGTTACCCTCTCCTACCTCAAGAAAAGTAGTAATCAACGTGGTCCGATGATCCCGCCTCGTAACTGGGGTTATTTCCTACATCACAATATTTCACAATTATTTTCTATTCAACCACCTCGATTTAATGTTCATATTCATTTACTTGGTGTCTCCCAGCATCTTAACTCTCAAGTTCCATTTATGTCATTCATTCTACCACAACTACCACAACTTAGGCGCCTACATTTATTATTATGCACTTTTAATGTCAAACCCATTAATGGGTTCCGGCATTAATGGTTCCCAACAACAATTAGGCTTCATTAATGGCCATTCACCATTAATAACATCATTTCACCTCACCAATAACAATTATTTAACACAATAAATGCTTCTCTACTTATATTTTGTATTTCCCCCAAATCATAGGGTTAGGGTTTCTCTAAAACCCAATAATACTCATTAAATCACTTTCCCAACATCAAAACCCAAAAACCCATAGTTCATACTCTCGAGAATAACAAGAGTTTACCTCAAGAGAAGGAATCAGAGAGTTTTCCAAGAGAAGGAAGAGCCACATGAAAATGAGGAGAAAGGAGGATGAGACTTCAAGCTCTAAGCTCTTCCAAGCTCCTTCAAGAACGGAAATGGGAGAGGAGAAGAGAGCCACCACTCATTTGATTAGGGTTTTTGGAGAGAAGTAGAAGAGGAAATGAAGGAGAAGAATAGAGGTAAAGAAGAAGCAAGGTGTTTGTTAAGAGGAACCCAGAAGCTGACGAGAATAAGAAGAGAAAAATGGGCCATTTGGCTTTATTTTCAATCCCTCTTTAAAGACTCATAGTTTTATAACAAATAGGATCTTTGTTCGGGCTCAATACTTTATCCAAAAATTATTCCGAATACATATTCGGATTCCCAATAATATCCTCAACAGCCCTGACTAATATCATCCCAATCGGGGATACTTGGTTCGACACCCATATTTCAACCGGGCTCATTTTCAGCTTATCTGGTTCTAATAAATTATAAACAGTTCCCAAAAATCTTAATTTATTTATTCCCAATATTTTAGAACATTAATTAACCCAACTATAATCATTTAATATTTATCTCCTTAATTAATCTTTTATTTTAAAATTTAAGGTGTTATAGTTCTAGCTATCTCCAACAGACTTCTATTTTTCCTTTCCCCAACATCATTCTGTTGAGGTATTCTTGGAGAGGAAAATGTGTGAGAGATACTAAATTTGTTGTAAAACTTTTTGAAAATTTCATTTTCAAATTCTCTTCCATGATCACTTCTTATTGTACCAACAGAGATTCCTTTCTCAGTCTGGATTTTCTTACAGAAAATCTTGAATACTTGTGCAGACTCATCTTTATGGGCTAGGAAATAAACCCATGTCATTCTGGTGAAATCATCAACAATGATAAAACCATATCTTTTACCAGCAAGACTCTGGATTTGAGATGGCCTGAACAAGTCCAAATGCAACAGCTCAAGTGGTCTGGTAGTTGAAACAACATCTTTGTTTTTAAAAGAAGATTTGTGTTGTTTTCCCTTTTGAGATGCTTCGCAGGGTTGGGTTCCATTGAATGAAATTCTAGGAAGTCCCTTGACTGACCCTTTTCTATTGATTTTTGAAATATGTTTCATGCTAACATGTCCAAGCTTCTTGTGCCAGATCCACTTCTCATCAGATAAAAAAAAGATACACATTACATTTTGACTGTCCAGCTCACCCAAATCAACCTTGTAAAGGTTGTTATGTCTGTTTGTTGAGAATAGGGTAGTTCCATCAGCATTGATGATTATACACTTTTCTTTATCAAAAGAAACTTTATAACCACTATCGCAAAATTGACTTATGCTCAGTAGATTATGTTTCAGACCTTCAACAAAATAAACATTCTCAATTACAAGGGAAGGAATTTTACCAACTTTACCAATCTCAGTGATACATCCAGACTGGTTTCCTCCAAAGGTAACTTTTCCTCCTTCAAACTGTTCCAAGTTTAAGAATATAGACCTTTTACCCGTTATATGATGCAATCACCCACTGTCCAGATACCAAAAGTATTGCTTTTCTTTTATCCTTAAGTACATCTGAAATAGGAATAATCATTGTATTTGGTACCCAGAACTTTTTAGGTCCTAAATGGTTAGTAGTTTCAACACTTTTCCTTTTTCTCTTTGGACAGTCTTGAATCACATTACCATGTCTTTTGTAGTAGTTGCATTTAGCATGTTTATTTTCAGGCATAAAGTGATATTTCAAACAATCCTTAATAACATAACCATGCTTCTTGCAACACTTTCACTTGACATGCTTATGTTTAGATTGGATGGATGGAGAGGGACTATTCTTCACTCTTAAATCAGTTTCTTCAACAAAACTCAGACCAACCTTTTTGGAACTTCCTTTTAATCTTCCTATAAGTTTATAAAGATTTTCAGTTCTATTTATGAATTTGGATAGGTCTACAGTAAGTAAACTTACTTCTTGTTGAAAAGACTTGATTTCCTTACCTTATGAGATACAACAGGAGTCTGAACTGTTGAGTTCAGTTTTTAGAAATTCATTTTCTTTCTTAAGTCTGTGTATCTCCTCAAGATTTATCATTTCTTTCTCATCAAGTTCCTTGAGAGATTTTTGGTTTGAATCTTTTTCCTTCAAATCATATATTTTATCTTTATATGAAGAAATAGTTTCGGACTGTTTCTTTTTCACTAGTTTATAATTTTTCAAAAGAATTGAAAAGCCATTGAAAAGAGCTTCATAGTTTTCTTGGAGTTCATACTGATTTACCTCTTATGTTTTAGAGTCATCTGAACATGATTCAAATTCTGAATCAGTCATGAGACATATCTGAGCAGTCTCTACCTCTTCTTCATACCCACTAGAGCCAGTTGAGTCTTTATCATCCCATGTGATGAGTCCTTTTTGTTTCTTAAAGAATTTCTTCTTCTCTTTTCTATTTTTTCTATCCTTGTTCAGAAGAGGACATTTAGCCTTCATATGTCCTGGTTTCCTATAGTTGAACCATTCTATGGCAGATTTATCAGTTTTAAACTTAAAGGAACTTTTACCTTTAGGTTTTTTCTTATTGAACCTTCCTCCTCCATTCTTTTTCTTTAGGAGTTTGTGAAATCTCCTAGTCACAAGAGCCAGTTCATCATCAGTGTCCTCTTCCTCCTCGTCAGTTGTAAGTTCTGAGCCAGTTGATTCCTCAACTCTTGTCTCCTTGCTTCTCCTGGAAGTCTCTTCAGACTTCAGGGCAATATTCTTATGGCAATATTCAAAGAAAGTAACAAAATGTACATATGTTGGTAAAATCAACGTTTCTGGAGATACAAAAATAATTTTGTCATGAGACTAGTTCTAAATTACTCATAACACAAATATCTAAAACTTTTATGAAGACACTAAACACTAATTCTCATCACAAAATTCCCAGTTTTAAAAATACAAACAGTGATTCACGTCAACAGGTTTTCAGCATGAACATACTTCTGTATTTTAGGTATAACTAGAGCTACAAATATCCTTTTAATTTGAAACCACTTTCTATAGACCCATAACATAAATATCTACAAGTTTTATAAAGACATCAAAGTCTAAATATACATGTATAATTCTAATAATATTAATATTTACACAAAATAGAAGGTACATATTCCAGAATAGACATACTATAGTATTTTGACTATAACTCATGCTATACATATCCAAATCAGTTGGTTTAAGTCTCAAAATTCACATAACAAAAATATCTACAACTTTGATAAATAAGTTAAAGTCAAATTGATACATTTTCATCTTCAAAATTAAGTAACAAGTTACAAAAATAAATCAGGGAATCCTAGAACAGCATATAATTCTACCCATTCCATATTTATTCACAACCCAATCCCCTCTTACCTTAATGGAGGATCCTAAAGTGGTTGAAAGTGTTCTCTTATTATCCTAGCTTCAAATCAAGAGGGACTTTGATAGAGAAAATAAAAGACAATGAGAGAGAGACTTCACTAACTTTAGCTTGATCTAAGAATTCAGACTTGGGAACAAGATGTAGTGATGGTTTAATCATGCAAATGACAAGTGGGGGACAAGCTTTTCATAATGGGATTGTAGTGGGATGTTAGGTACATTAATTGTGGTGATAATGGATTTTTTTAGGTGAGAAAAATGAGCTGGATTGTTGACCATTTCCGCAACCTACATAATGTAGTTTGCATGATTGAAGTAAATATCAATTTTGACACTGTTTCGATATTTTGGGCATGTCTCTCTCATATACTAATGGATTTTAACAAATTTGGTCTTGTTAGAAAGATAAGACAACGCGAAACAACTTTGTAGTTTACCATTTTTTCAAATTAGGACTCTAACGAGGCATTAAAATATGTACAAGATGATATGATTAAAGTAAAATATCAATTCTGACACTGTTTTGGTATTTTGGGCATATCTCTCCCATATCTTAATGGATTTTAACAAATTTGGTCTTGTTGGAAAGCTACGAAAAAGAGAAACAAGTTTGTAGTTAACCACATTTCCAAATTCGAACTCCAACTAGAAATTACAATATATACAAGATGACGTATTTTGAGTGGAGTATGTGGTAATTTGATGAGAGTAATTGGAAAAGCCAAGAAATTAATAAATAAGGAAATAGGTAATAAGTTATTTGATTAACTTTTACCTAAGGTATAAAGTTAAAATTATTTACCATGGTAAAAGATTAAATTGAAGATGTTTTCCTAACCAAAATTTATGTAGAAAGTTGAGATAAAATGGATAATATCATTAATGGTCTAAATCAAAATGATTATACATGAGAATGAAATTTTTGGGATGTTACAATTCTCCCACCCTAATAAAAATTTCGTCTTCGAAATTTAATATGACGCATCCATCATTGGAACAATTCTGGATATTGCATCCTCATGGCATCTTCACGCTCCCTAGTTAAAGTTACATGATTTCCTTGTTTCCATGCAACCTTCACTAATGGTACATCCTTGCTTCTCAGGTGTTTAATCGACTTTTCCATAATCTGTGTAGGTTCTGCAGGGATGCTTAAATTTTCTCTAACTTCAACATCATCAGTAGCAATCACATGAGTGGGATCTTGTACATACTTCCTCAATTGTGATACATGGAACATATTGTGCAAATTTGTAAGGTGGGGAGGAAGTGCAATCTGATAAGCCATCGGGCCAATCTTCTTTAGAATTTCATATAGTCCAATGAACCTTGGACTCAACTTTTTACTTTTCAGTGCTCGACCAATTCCCTTGTGAGGCGAAACCTTCAAAAACACATGATCACCAACTTGGAACTCAAGTGGTTTTCTCCTTTTATCGTAATAGTGCTTTTGTCTATCTTGGGACGCCTTCATCTTTTCTTTGATTATTTCTATTTGTTCAGTAGTCTGTTGAACAATTTCAGGCCCTAATTCCAGACTTTCACCAGTTTCTAACCAACAAAGGGGTGTTCGACACTTTCTGCCATATAATGTTTCAAATGGAGCCATACCAATACTGCTATGGTAGCTATTGTTATAGGTGAATTCAATTAGTGGAAGAAACTACTCCCAACTACCACCATGCTTGAGCACACAAGATCGCAGTAAGTCTTCCAAACTTTGTATGGTACGTTCTGACTGTCCATCTATTTCAGGATGATAAGCTGAACTTAATCGAAGTCTTGAACCCAACTCCTGATGCAAGCTTCCCCAGAATCTAGAAGTGAACCTCAGATCTCTATCTGACACAATACTGGATGGTACACCATGTAGTCTCACGATCTCTTTCACATATAATTGTGTCAACTTTTGTTAGAGAATTCTTTATATACATTGGGAGGAAGTGAGCAGACTTAGTCAATCTGTCTACAATAACCCAGATTGCATCATTTCCTGAACGTGTTCTTGGCAATCCTGACACAAAGTCCATCGTAATGTCATCCTATTTCCAAACAGGAATCTCCAATGGTTGCAGTTCACCAGATGGCTTCTGGTGTTCCACCTTGGCTTTTTGACATACCAGACATAAAGACACATATTCAGCTATTTCTTTCTTCATCCTTGGCCACCAAAAACTTTTTCTTCAAGTCTTGATACATCTTGGCTGATCCAGGATGAATACTCAACATACTTTTATGTGCTTCTTCTAGGATTGTCTTTCTTAGATCAACATCATCTGGTACATAAATTCTGCTTCTAATCCTCTAAATTCTATTTGATCCTTCTTGTAATCCCACATCTTTTCCATTCTCCTGAGTCTCTCTTAATTCTTGTAATTATAAGTCTTTTTTCTGCCTCTCACCTATCAGCTTCAAAAAATCATTGGTGATCTTCAAAGTTCCCAAGGTCATACTTCTTGAAGATTTCATCTCCACACCCAAGTTCATATCTCTGAACTGTTCTATCATTTCCATCTCTTTTATCATTAAAGATTCCATATGAATGGATTTCCTGCTAAGTGTATCTGCTACCACATTTGCTTTTCCTGGATGGTACTTCAAATCAAAATCATAATCTTTAAGAAATTCCATCCACCTTCGCTGCCTTATGTTTAATTCCTTCTGATCGAACAAATACTTTAAGCTTTTATGGTCACTGAACACCTCAAACTTGACTCCATACAAATGGTGTCTCCAGATTTTTAAGGCGAATACCACCGCTGCCAATTCTAGATCATGCGTCGGAGAGTTCATTTCATACGACCTCAGCTGCCTAGAAGCATAGGCAATCACCTTTTGTTGCTTCATCAAAACAACCTAAACCCATCTTAGAAGCATCACAATAAACCACAAAGTCTTATTGTGGATTAGGTAAAGTTAAGACTAGAGCAGATGTAAGCTTCAATTTTAGTTCCTAGAAACTTTTCTCACATTCTGGCGTCCAAGCAAAAGGTTGATTCTTCCGGGTCAGACGAGTCATCGGTAAGGGAATTTGAGAAAACCCCACAATGAATCTCTGGTAATAACCAACTAATCCTGGGAAGCTTCACATCTCAGTAACTGAATTAGGTCTCTCCCAGTTTGTTACAACTTCTATTTTAGAAGGATCCAAGACACTCCTTCGCTTGAGATCACATGGCCTAGGAACTTTACCTCTTTCAACTAGAACTCATATTTTGATAACTTAGCATACAACTACTTCTCTTTCAGAATCTGCAATACCACTCGAAGATGTTTTTCATACTCCTCCCAAGTCTTAGAATAAATCAGAATATCATCAATGAAGATAATAACAAACTGATCCAAGTATAGATGAAACACTCGATTCATGTAATCCATGAATACAGCTGGGGCATTGGTCATTCCGAAAGGCATCACCAGATACTCATAATGACCATAGCGTGTTCTAAAGGCTGTCTTTGGAACATCCTCAGACTTGACACGAATCTGATGATAACCCGATCGTAGATCAATCTTGAAAAATACTGTAGCACCTCTCAATTGGTCTATTAGATCATCAATTCTGGGCAAAGGATATTTATTCTTCACTATCAATTTATTCAACTGACGATAATCTACACATAATTTCATGCTTCCATCTTTCTTCTTGACGAGCAATACTGGCGCTCCCCATGGCGACACACTGGGGCTGATGAAATGCTTCTCCAACAACTCTTCAATTTGCTTTTTCAATTCTGCCAGTTCAATAGATGACATACGATATAGAGCCTTAGACACTGGTTCTGCTCCTGGAATTAAGTCAATTGAGAATTCTATTTCACGTTCTGGAGGTAAACTTGAGACATTTTCTAGAAATACTTCAGGGAATTCAGAGACAATTGGCATCTTAATTGTTTTAGATTCACCACCTCCTTTGGAAAGAGAAAACAAGGAAAATAATTGGATTTCTCCTTTTAAAGCAAAGATTTTAGGATTATCAGAAATAGTGTTTCTTTCTGCTGGAAATATCACGGTCTTGTTATGACAGTCCACAAAGACACAATTCACCGATAACCAGTTCATCCTTAGAATTACTTCTAGATCCTTCAAAGGTAAACAAACAAGATTGACAAGAAAGTTTCTACCTTCTACGAGCACAGAACAATCGTTACACACCTTAGTAGTCCTAAGTTGTGTACCGGTGGAAGTGGAAACAGTCAGGTCATACATCATAGACTTTATAGGTAATTGAAGACGTCTAACACACTCCTCGGAAATAAAAGAATGTGTAGCACTAGAATCAAACAATACAGATAAATGGTACCATTGATCTCACACTTACTTTGCACAAGGTCGTCTGCTTGGTCTGCCTCTGAACTGCTGATGGCAAAGACTCTTGCTGTTGCTGGTTGTAATCTCTTATCTGCTGACTCCCTATTCTGTCTTAGAGGTTGAATAGCATGCGTGTTTCCTCCACAGCCTCCCTGATAACTAGAACCTCTTCAATTATTCATGGTGTTATTGTTGTTATTGTTGTTGTTGATTTGACGGTTCTGTGGACAATTTGGGCTGATGTGACCTTTCTGATTACATTGAAAGCAAGTGACATCCTCTAGGCATCTGTTGTAGTCACGTATATGGTGATTACCTCCGCACTTATGACACTTTATATTCACATGATTGTTACGTCTCTCAGAAGATGATGATGATCCTCCCTTGAAACGATTTGGATAGAACGATCCTTTCCTTTTGAAGGTAACTGATTGAGGTATCAGTTGTCTATTGATCTTCTCTTGAGCCAATCTGGCTTGGTGGTTTTCTTCAAAAATTCGACATTTATTGATCAGGATTGAGAAGCTCCAAATTTCTTGATAACAGATAGCCTCTTTGATTTCAAGATTCAAACCATTCTTGAACTTGACGCACTTTGAGGCTTCAGCACCTGCCTATTGGAAAGGAGGGTAAAAGAGGGATAACTCTTCAAATTTAGTAGCATACTCACCAACAGACATAGAGCCTTGTTTCAGCTCCATGAATTCCAGCTTTTTTCAGCTCTTCACACTTGCTGGAAAATATTTCTCCAGAAAATAGTCTATGAAGTTAGCTCAGTCTAATGGTCTATCGGTCTCAGTCATACGAATCCTGGCATGGATCCACCAGTTCTCTACTTCCTCAATCATCATGTAGGTGGCATACTCCACCTTTTCAAATTCTGTGCAGGGTAAAGATCGGAAGATGCGTTCCATTTCCTTAATCCATAGGTATGCTACCTCTAGATTATAGCCTCCTTTAAACTGTGATGGCTTTCTTTTCAAGAAGTGATCCAATCTATGAAGTCCTCCAGTATTTCTTGGTTGATTTTGCCTCTCCAAGACCTCGGCCAAGCAGTTGAAAGCGGCTGCCATAGCGTCGTTATTGTTTCCTGCCATCCTACATTCATAGTTTGGTTTATACTAATTCTAAGGGAAAGTATATTGTATACAATTATAAGATTATAACACAACTATAAGTACTCTACAATTTATCAGTTAGGCAACAAGTCATATGATACATACTTAACATATTATCAAGCAAGTAGCCAAACAATTCATGTAGTATATCAAGGAAATAATACATGTCATAGCAATTGGCCCTGAATTTTTGAAAATGCTCTGATACCACCAATGTGACACCTAAAACCAAAATTACAAATTCCAATTAATTAACCCAAATTTTTGAAATAAATTTTTCATGTTTAAAGAAACATTTTGAAATTCATAATTTAAATTCTGAGGTCACCTAAAAATTGATAAATGTGGAATATTATCATGCATACTAGTCGTGAACGAATAAAACATAATACATTTATGTAGCGGAAATGATAGATATGATTGTAGTACATGGTACATAATATTATTACAACACATTAAAATTCAAATGAAGTCAAAGTCCAAGCAATAAAACATAAAAGCTTCATTAATTGCACCACTCATCATTTTGTGAAGCATGCACTGTAAAAATAATGTAAGAGTGAGATAGAATATAGAATAAATATAAAATATGTAAAATTACACAAACACAATCAACAAATAATTATGATATGATGAGTATGCCAAACAAGGTCATTTACATTTAATAATCTTTAATTTAACCAAATGGTGTCATGCTGGATCCATTTTGATTTAGTGGGAATACTGCAGTAAAAAGTCTCATAGAGACACAAGTAGGACTTAGCATAATGCCACGAATCCCTACCCTTCGTAGCGCTCAAGTACCAAAGTACATAAGTAGGACTTAACATATACCACGAATCCCTACCCTTCATGGCGCTCAACAAAAATAAGGCTTTAACTCATCATAGAGTAACCCCCCACTAGGGCCGGCAATCATGGAACCCTTAAATTCCATGGTGCGTCCAAATGCTTATGATGCATGAATGCCTTTAATTCTCTTTATCAATTTAACATACCATGATATCAATACTTTCATAATCACTTGGAAAGCCACAAGTCCTCAAAGGACACATCACATATATCAATTCTCAAAATCATAGATTTACAGTTCAACAACATATCTCAATAAACCACAAGGCATTCATGTATACATTAATTTAGTCATTCATAATTATTCATCACAAAGATATATATACTGTATGACATTCATAGGACACTCAATAACATCTATAATAATCAATAATCCCTCAATAATTCATAATAAATCATTACCCACATGGAAAATATCATTTTCATCCATAATAACCATCATAAGTAAATTTCAGAAATTTACAACAGCGACATACATTAGTAAAAAGGCCATAACGTGAGCAAATCAAATCCTTTCTAAGTAATTCCACTTTCTGTAGTTCCATAACAAAATTATCTACAACATTCATGAAGACCATAATTTTAAATTCCAAACAGAAACATCACATAATCACGTAATAGTCAATAGGTTATCATTTTTCATTATCACCAATTGCTGGAAAATTTACTGGTTTGACAATCTTTAGTAAATTAGCTATAACTCATGGTATAAAAATAATTTTTGCATGAGGCCAATTTCTATGTTTCAATAATTCCATTATCTATAATTTTCATGAAGACCAAAAATTCCAAATCCAAACAGAAATATCACAAATTCATAGTATACTAAACTATCTCAAAGAAAGTAACAAAACGTACATATGTTGGTAAAATCAACGTTTCTGGAGCTACAAAAATAATTTTGGCATGATACTAGTTCTAAATTACTCATAAAACAAATATCTAAAACTTTTATGAAGACACTAAACACTAATTCTCATCACAAAATTCCCAGTTTTAAAAATACAAACAGTGATTCACGTCAATAGGTTTTCAGCATGAACATACTTCTGTATTTTAGGTATAACTAGAGATATAAATATCGTTTTAACTTGAAAAAAATTTCTATAGATCCATAACATAAATATATACAACTTTTATAAAGACATCAAAGTCTAAATATGCATGTATAATTCCAAGAATATTAATATTTACACAAAATAGAAGGTACATATTCCAAAACAGACATGCTGTAGTATTTTGACTATAACTCATGCTATACATATCCAAATAAGTTAGTTCAAGTCTCAAAATTCACATAAAGAAAATCTCTACAAATTTTATGAAGACGTGAAAGTCAAATTGATACATTTTCAGCTTCAAAATTAAGTAACAACTTACGAAAATAAATCTAGGAATCCTAGAATAACATACAATTCTACCCATTCCATATTTATTCAAAACCCTATCCCCTCTTACCTTAATAAAGTGTTCTCTTATTGTCCTAACTTCAGATCAAGAGGGACTTTGATAGAGAAAATGAAACAAAATGAAAGAGAGACTTCACTAACTTTAGCTTGTTCTAAGAATTCAGACTTGGGAACAAGATGTAGTGATGGTTTAATTATGCAAATGACAAGTAGGGGACACGCTTTTCATAATGGGATTGTAGTGGGATGTTATGTACATTAATTGTGGTAATAATGGAGGTTTTAGGTAAGAAAAATGAGCTAGATTGTTGACCATTTCCGCAGCCTACATAATGTAGTTTGTATGATTGAAGTAAATATCAATTCTGACACTATTTTGGTATTTTGGGCATATCTCTCTCATATCTTAATGGATTTTAACAAATTTGGTCTTGTTGGAAAGCTAAGACATCGAGGAACAACGTTTTAGTTTACCACGTTTTCAAATTCGGACTCTAACAAGGCATTAAAATATGTACAAGATGATATGATTGAAGTAAAATATCAATTCTGAAACTGTTTCGGTATTTTGGGCATATCTCTCTCATATATTAATGGATGTTAACAAATTTGGTCTTGTTGGAAAGCTAAGAAAAAGAGGAACAACTTTGTAGTTAACCATATTTCCAAATTTGGACTCCAACGAGCAATTAAAATATGTACAAGATGACACATTTTGAGTGGAGTATGTGGTAATTTGATGAGAGTAATTGGAAAAGCCAAAGAAATTAATAACTAAGGAAATAGGTAATAAGTTATTTGATTAACTTTTACCTAAGGTATAAAGTTAAAATTATTTACCATGGTAAAAGATTAAATTGAAGATGTTTTCCTAACCAAAATTTATGTAAAAAGTTGAGATAAAATGGATAATATCATTAATGGTCTAAATCAAAATGATTATACATGAGAATGAAATTTTTGGGATGTTACATTGTGTAACATCCTAGGTTATTTTTGCATTTATTTTTATTCAAACAATTACCTCTTACGATAAATTTTTCCTTTTCTTGAAAATTAATCGATATTTAGTGAAAAAGCATTTATTTTTACTGACTTATTCAAGTGACAGCAGTCACAGTTAAATTAATTAAATGAGGTCTAGAAAAGAAAAGCAAGTTAATTTAAACACAACGGATGCGAGAAAGGGAAATCAGGGTTTCTCGCTTGAGCGAGGCCCCTACTCGTCTAAGCGAGATTCCGGACTCTCACTTAAACGAGGTTTCTATTCGCTTGAACGAATACCTTTCACACATCAGATTATACACAACATGCAATCGGACTCCCAAAATTTCACTCTAAAAATGGTTCTGTGAACCCAAGAGTCATTATAGCTACCATGAAAGCATATGTATTTTAAAATATAGGTTTACATCCGGTCCGGTCTTAATTAAACACAACTAATAATAATACTAAGAAGTTCTTATATACAGATATATATCTCTATAGAGAGTCACTCAAAGTCACTCGGACCCTGGCACCGATCTCCCCCTTGGCGCGACTCCATGGCTCCTTCCCCCTCCCTGTCTCTGGTTACTAAAAACAAAAAGGCAAGGGTGAGTGTTTGGCATTGTAATTAATATAGAATGGAACCTAACAAATATACATGCATATTTATACATACACATCAAGCATCACTTGTAAGTAAGCATACCGAAACATAGTGTATTACATACAGTAACTATATTAAACCAACCACACAATTCCATCACATTCATCACGATCACAACTGACTCTCATACAATTTGTCTCCTAGTATCTGGATACTAAAGGATTGGCCTTCAGCTGGGGGTCCTACTTGACACCCCGTGAACCCTGCTTGGTTCACCGAGTCCTGCTTGACTCTCCACCTCGACCACTGGGTCCTACTTGACCACTGGGTAGCTCAACTGGGCACGAAAACCACGGGAGCCGGAAATGAGGGGCTATCATATACCGTCGGCCATCCCACACCATATAGTCATTCAACAATTTACCTTTCACATAATAATATCAATTCCCCATCACTCGGGTAGCCTGCTTGCTAACCCGACGTCACATAACACTGATCATTTCACATTAGATATCACAAGATCATACATGATAAACTCATCCACACCTGATCCTCCACTAATTAATGTACTCAGTCACACATGCACAAGCATAAACACACAACTACGTTTAGCAACATTTTCCTTAACCTGTTTACGTTACTTCAATGACCTGTATAAGAAGCGAGTCCTATTCTAATTAATTATAACCCGAACACCCCCCCTTACTTTGGTTCCACGCTTCGATGATCTGTTCTCTGTGTCGATTCCTTCCTCTGAGCACTGGTTTCGCAGTCTCAACTCCGTCACTCAGTCTTCCGTTGCTTAGCCTACTACCTACGAATCATAAAGTACAACTCGTCACTTCAACGCCCTTAGTTCATGGACTGCATTTGGGCTCACACTCACCAGAGGAGTAGAGAACAGCCACGAATATAGCCATGCATGGCTCTTAACAGCCAAAGAATAAAAGGAATAAGGGAATCACCATTGGAACGGATCAGTAGACTCACCTTGAAGCCTCGATCACAGGAATGGGGTTCAATTGAAGTTTAGACACAAATGGAGTCCCTTTCCAGCGCATGCAAATCAGCGTTAAGAGAGGAGAGAAAAACGAAAGAGAAGGAACAGACCAACAGCAAAGGTAACTTGTAAATAATGAAGAGGGAAGGAAGAGAATCTCCTTATATATATGTATAGCTCATGGGCAAGATCGTCTTTTCCTTTATTTTATTTGTATTCTTACTAAATTTAATCAATTTCACTATATTGAACTATTGCATAGTTATCAAATCAATTACACTTATTTATTCCCACAACATTTAATTATTCACAATTCTCTAATACTTCGCAAGAGTATAGGCCCAATATGAATATCGGCCCCCGACGTCCTAACTTAGTGTTCATACCTCGGAAATCCGAGCTACAACCTGAGAGATCGGATACCTTATCCGTGCTCACCTCTTGGTTACCTACATTCGTTGTTTTAGTCATTATGAGGTTAATCCGGGCTATGACCCCGTGTGAGGCACTCTCCTCACAACGGTTGGACCAGACCACCTAACTCTGTCCGCTCTTCTCCTACACTCCCGATCTTTAACTCTGCCTGCTCGCGCTTCAGATACCGATCTCGACACCGGCTTTCTTATCTCTGGCTAAGACAAAACAAATATTAAATAAAACTTCTAAAACATTTACTAATCATTTCCCATTTCTTATAATTCTCATTAAAACATCAAGGTGTTACATCCACCCCCCCTAAAAGGAGATTTCGTCCCCGAAATCAGTGTTCCGGTTGGAAAAGATGAGGGTACATTCGCCTCATATCGGATTCTAACTCCCAAGTGTAGTTTATCCAATGTAAATTCTGCCACTTCACCTTCACCAGCGGTACCTCCTTGTTCCTTAACCGTTTGGTTTGATGCTCTTCAATGCCGATCGGTACCACCTCTACTGTCAAGTTCTCCTTCACTTCAATGGAGTCACTCGGTACAATCATGGTATCACACGGAATGTAAGCTCGAAATTGCGATACGTGGAACACATTGTGAATGTTAGTCAACGATTGGGGAAAATCCAGTCGATAAGCGACTTCACCAATCCGTTCTAGTATTTGGTATGGTCCAATATACTTCGGATTAAGCTTTTGGCTCTTCAATATTCAACCTACACCCTTAGTCGGTGAAATCCTTAGGAACACCCAATCACCCACTTGGAATTCAAGGGGTCTGTGCCGATTGTCATAATAGCTCTTTTGACGGTCTTGGGCAATTTTTATCTTCTCTCGGATTAAAGCGATTTGTTCATTCATCTCTTGAATCATCTCAGGCCCCAGATGAAGGGCATCGCCGTTCTCATTCCAACATAATGGAGTACGACATTTCCGACCATAAAGAGCTTCATATGGAGCCATCCCAATGCTGCTATGGTAACTGTTATTATATGCAAACTCTACCAAGGGCAAGTATTTATCCCATGATCCGCCCTGTTCCAGTACACATGCCCTTAACATATCTTCAAGAGTCTGTATAGTCCGTTCTGATTGGCCATCGGTCTGGGGATGGTAGGCTGAGCTCAATTTGAGCTCAGTACCCAGTTGTTGTTGCAAACTCCCCCAAAACCTTGAAGTGAATCGGGGATCCTGATCGGAGATAATGCTTGAGGGCACACCATGCAGTCGTACGACCTCAGTAACGTACAACTTAGCTAATCGATCTAGCGACCACTTCATATTTATTGCCAGCAAATGCGCACTTTTGGTTAGTCGATCAACAATCACCCAAATCGCGTTGTATCCGGTTTGAGTGCGGGGTAGTCCAGACACGAAGTCCATGGTGATACCTTCCCACTTCCAGATCGGAATTTCTGGAGGTCGAAGCAAACCTGGAGGTCGTTGGTGCTCAACCTTGCACTTCTGACATATCACACAGGATTTCACATACTCGATTATTGCCTTCTTCATACTTGGCCACCAGAATTCCTTTTTTAAGTTATGATATATTTTTGTCACTCCCGGATGTATACTCAGAGAGCTCTTGTGTGCTTCTGATAGCACTGCCTGCCTGAAGCCTCCATGTGCAGGCACCACCACTCGGTTCCTGAATCTCCATATACCATCGTCACCCCTAGTTATCTCCACATTTTTGCCTTGGGTCTGAGTATCAATCAGCCTCAGTAACTCTTTATCGTCTTTCTGTGCAGCTACCATCGACTCCAGAAATTCGTTGGAGATTTTTAACATTCCGATTGTCATTCGATTTGGTGCGTCCATAACAATTCCAACATTCATATCTCTAAAGCTTTCCAGCAATTCCTGTTCTCTACCCATCAGGTAAGCCACGTGTAATACCTTCCTGCTTAGTGCATCTGCCACAACATTCGCTTTGCCCGGGTGATACTTTAAATCGAAGTCGTAATCCTTTAAATACTCCACCCATCGCCTCTGTCTCATATTTAGCTCCTTTTGATCAAACAAGTACTTTAGGCTCTTGTGATCACTGAATACTACAAAGCGAGCCCCATACAGATAATGACGCCAAATCTTCAGTGCGTACACCACTGCTGCAAGTTCCAGATCATGAGTCGGGTAATTCTCCTCATGTGGCCTCAATTGCCTCGAAGCATAAGCAATTGCCCGATCAGCTTGCATCAACACACACCCCAATCCAAATTTGGATGCATCACAATATACTTTAAATTCCTGTTACATCGGGCAGTGCAAGCACAGGGGCAGTCGTTAAACATCGCTTAAGAGTTTGGAAGCTTAATTCACACTTTTCCGACCACACGAAGGGGTTTCCTTTCCTTGTTAACCGAGTCAGAGGAAGTGCTATCCGAGAGAACCCCTCAATGAAGCGTCGATAGTATCCAGCTAATCCGAGGAAACTCCTGATTTCAGTTATTGACTTCGGCCTCTCCCAAGCCATAACCGCCTCAATTTTTGTCGGATCAACTTAGATTCCCTCTTGGGAAATTATATGCCCCAAGAATTGTACACTACTCTCCCAGAAATCACACTTAGATAGTTTAGCGTACAACTTCTTCTCACGAAGTACTTGTAAAACAAGTCAAAGATGTTGAGCATGCTCCTCGTCCGACCTCGAATATACCAAAATATCATCAATGAATACTACCACAAACTGGTCCAAGTACGGTTGAAAAGTCCGATTCATATAGTCCATAAAAATGGCAGGAGCGTTCGTTACTCCAAAGGGCATTACTACGTACTCGAAGTGCCCATATCGAGTCCGAAATACTGTCTTTGGGATATCCTCCGACCTCACTCGGATCTGGTGGTATCCCGACCTCAAGTCGATCTTAGAGAACACAACAGCGCCTCGCAACTGGTCCAGTAAATCGTCAATCCGAGGTAGTGGATATTTATTTTTGATTGTCAGTTTGTTCAGCTGTCGGTAATCAATGCACATTCGCATACTACCGTCCTTCTTCTTTACCAGTAACACCGGAGCGCCCTGGGGTGAGGCACTGGGTCGGATAAAGCCTTTTTCTAGTAATTCGTTTACTTGTTTCTTCACTTCGGTTAATTCCACCGAAGACATTCTATATGGCGCTCGGGACACAGGTTCTGCCCCGGGAATCAAGTCAATAGAGAAATCAATCTCCCGACTGGGAGGTAGTTCCGGAATTTCTTCCGGAAAAACGTCAGGAAATTCACAAACAATCGGAATATCACTTAGCAGGAGGTTATGCCGACCCTCCGAAGCGAATAAAACAACATACGTGGTTAGGACATCGCTCACCCCGTTCTTCATGTCAAGTTCCTAAGAGAAAACAATATTCTTCCGATAACAATCGACCAACACATGATTAGTAGCAAGCCAATCGAGACCCAGAATAACATCTAAGTCCTTCAATGGCATACAGATAAAATTTACTCGAAAAGTACGCGCTTCAATTTGCATCGGCATTTCTCTACACACTGTAGTTGCATGGAAAGTGGAACCAGTTGGAGTGGAAACAATAAGAGCGTTCTCCATTAAACCGATTGGCAGACCAAGCCGTCGCACACAACTTTCCGAAATAAAGGAATGGGTGGCACCTGAATCATAAATTACATCAACCAGATAACCACAGAGGAGGCACTTACCCTGTACCAAATTGTCATTCCTCGTAGCTTCTGAAGCATCAAACGCAAATACACGCCCGGTCATGGCGTTCTGGGCATCGCTAGATTGGGCATCATATCTTCCCGATTGTTGGTTCCCTCTACCAGCTCCATTCCGGCCTCTCCTTGAAAAGTTGGAACCCCGGGTCCCAGAAGAGTTAGTTCGGTTATCTGTCCTGCCCTGCTGTTGCCTCTGAGGGCAATCGGGCCTGAGGTGCCCTGGTTGTCCGCACTGGAAACACATAATCTGATTGGCTTGGCAGTGTTTGGCAATGTGTCCTTCCTGACCATAATTGTAGCATGTACGATTACCAGAAGGATTACCCGATCGACCAGTAGAACCCCGACCGGAAGAGGATGAGGAGGTAGCAGAAGACTTGCCACCCCGGAAGAATTGACTCATCCTCTTGAAGTTGAATCCTTTAGCCTTCAGTGGCTTTTTATCTCTCGGCTGGGACGTCCTTTGTAACTGCACCTCTTCAGTCAGTCTTGCTTTGTTCATCAGGGTTGGGTAGTCCCTAATCTCCATTGGTACGATTACACTACGGAGCTCAATCCGTAGTCCAGCTTCGTATTTGGCGCATTTGCTACCTTCAGTCCCCTCTAACGAGAAAGGGTGGTAAAAATCACACAGCTCGTCAAACTTGCTGGTGTACTCAGCTACAGACATCCGGTCTTGCTCCAACTTCAGGAATTCCATTTCTTTCCGGATTTTGTAGTTGTCCGGAAAGTATTTAACAAGGAACCTCCTTCAGAAATTCGCCCATACCAACGGCTCATTGGCTGCGTTCATCTACACCTTCACTCGGGACCACCATACTCTAGCCTCTTCTTTTAGTTGGTAAGTAGCAAATAAAACCTTTTGCTCTTCAGAGCACTCAAAATATTCAAAAACCTGCTCGATATCCCTGATCCAGATGTATACCCTGTCATAGTCGTGTCCCCCTTTGTAAGTCGGAGGATTCCTTTTCAGGAATTTATCCAGAGTGGGACCGGACTCGGTCCTACTCATCAGCTGAGTAAATCTAGAGAAGAAATCATCTCTTCCCCCAGAACTAGTCTCTCCGGCCATTTAGTAATTCTACAATGAGCAAACACATCACTATTAATAACCAAGATCAGTCAGGGGATCGTAAACTTACCTTATATTCATAGAATACTACGCCAGTGGAGTGCCAAGGGAACGATGCGAGACCACACACAATCTCAATACAATAAAATACAATCAACCTTCATAAAACTACCACAATCACTAGATCGGCCCATACACCGGCTCTAGAAAGAACCACTCTGATACCAAGTGTAACATCCTAGGTTATTTTTGCATTTATTTTTATTCAAACAATTACCTCTTACGATAAATTTTTCCTTTTCTTGAAAATTAATCGATATTTAGTGAAAAAGCATTTATTTTTATTGACTTATTCAAGTGACAGCAGTCATAGTTAAATTAATTAAATGAGGTCTAGAAAAGAAAAGTAAGTTAATTTAAACACAACGGATGGGAGAAAGGGAAATCAGGGTTTCTCGCTTGAGCGAGGCCCCTACTTGTCTAAGCGAGATTCCGGACTCTCACTTAAACGAGGTTTCTATTCGCTTGAACGAATACCTTTCACACATCGGATTATACACAACATGCAACCGGACTCCCAAAATTTCACTCTAAAAATGGTTCTGTGAACCCAAGAGTCATTATAGCTACCATGAAAGCATATGTATTTTAAAATATAGGTTTACATCCGGTCCGGTCTTAATTAAACACAACTAATAATAATACTAAGAAGTTCTTATATACAGATATATATCTCTATAGAGAGTCACTCAAAGTCACTCGGACCCTGGCACCGATCTCCCCCTTGGCGCGACTCCATGGCTCCTTCCCCCTCCCTGTCTCTGGTTACTAAAAACAAAAAGGCAAGGGTGAGTGTTTGGCATTGTAATTAATATAGAATGGAACTTAACAAATATACATGCATATTTATACATACACATCAAGCATCACTTGTAAGTAAGCATACCGAAACATAGTGTATTACATACAGTAACTATATTAAACCAACCACACAATTCCATCACATTCATCACGATCACAACTGACTCTCATACAATTTGTCTCCTAGTATCCGGATACTAAAGGATTGGCCTTCAGCTGGGGGTCCTACTTGACACCCCGTGAACCCTGCTTGGTTCACCGAGTCCTGCTTGACTCTCCACCTCGACCACTGGGTCCTACTTGACCACTGGGTAGCTCAACTGGGCACGAAAACCACGGGAGCCGGAAATGAGGGGCTATCATATACCGTCGGCCATCCCACACCACATAGTCATTCAATAATTTACCTGTCACATAATAATATCAATTCCCCATCACTCGGGTAGCCTGCTTGCTAACCCGACGTCACATAACACTGATCATTTCACATTAGATATCATAAGATCATACATGATAAACTCATCCACACCCGATCCTCCACTAATTAATGTACTCAGTCACACATGCACAAGCATAAACACACAACTACGTTTAGCAACATTTTCCTTAACCTGTTTACGTTACTTCAATGACCTGTATAAGAAGCGAGTCCTATTCTAATTAATTATAACCCGAACACCCCCCTTACTTTGGTTCCACGCTTCGATGATCTGTTCTTTGTGTCGATTCCTTCCTCTGAGCACTGGTTTTGCAGTCTCAACTCCGTCACTCAGTCTTCCGTTGCTTAGCCTACTACCTACGGATCATAAAGTACAGCTCGTCACTTCAACGCCCTTAGTTCATGGACTGCATTTGGGCTCACACTCACCAGAGGAGTGGAGAACAGCCACGAATATAGCCATGCATGGCTCTTAACAGCCAAAGAATAAAAAGAATAAGGGAATCACAATTGGAACGGATCAGTAGACTCACCTTGAAGCCTCGATCATAGGAATGGGTTTCAATTGAAGTTTAGACACAAATGGAGTCCCTCTCCAGCGCATGCAAATCAGCGTTAAGAGAGGAGAGAAAAACGAAAGAGAAGGAACAGACCAACAGCAAAGGTAACTTGTAAATAATGAAGAGGGAAGGAAGAGAATCTCCTTATATATATGTATAGCTCATGGACAAGATCGTCTTTTCCTTTATTTTATTTGTATTCTTACTAAATTTAATCAATTTCACTATATTGAACTATTGCATAGTTATCAAATCAATTACACTTATTTATTCCCACAACGTTTAATTATTCACAATTCTCTAATACTTCGCAAGAGTATAGGCCCAATATGAATATCGGCCCCCGACGTCCTAACTTAGTGTTCATACCTCGGAAATCCGAGCTACAACCTGAGAGATCGGATACCTTATCCGTGCTCACCTCTTGGTTACCTACATCCGTTGTTTTAGTCATTATGAGGTTAATCTGGGCTATGACCCCGTGTGAGGCGTTCTCCTCACAACGGTTGGACTAGACCACCTAACTCTGTCCGCTCTTCTCCTACACTCCCGATCTTTAACTCCGCCTGCTCGCGCTTCAGATACCGATCTCGACACCGGCTTTCTTATCTCTGGCTAAGACAGAACAAATATTAAATAAAACTTCTAAAACATTTACTAATCATTTCCCATTTCTTATAATTCTCATTAAAACATCAGGGATGTTACACATTGGACATATCCTACTGACTGAGTTTCAGCTCATGAACTCTTAGAACACCAAGAAGTTAATCCAGAGTGAGAGTACTGAGATCTTTAGCTTCAGCCAGAGAACCACACTTGGCATCAAACTTTTCTAGTAGACACCCCAGAAGTTTTCATTGATGTCTTCAGTGGATGGCATGGACCCAAAGGCTTTGAGCTCGTTGAGAGTCTGGAACCTTCCAAACATCTGGTCTACAGATTCATGGTCTTCCATTTTGAAGCTGTCATACTTCTTAGTCACAAGAATCTTCTTAGACCTTTTGACATTTGAAGTACCTTCATAGTTGCGTTATAGAGCATCCCAGATTTCTTTTACTGTTTTGTAACTGTACACTTTGTTGTATTCTGATTTGCTTAAAGCACATATTAAAAAAAATCTAGCCTTAGCATTTGATTCCATCTTTTTAGTGTCAGCAGCAGCCTATTTATCTTCAGGGGTAGGCTTTCCTTCATCATTAGTGGGAGCTGGTTCATTGCCCTTAGTGATTATTCCCCATAGGGAATATTGAGTGCACTTAATAAACATTTTCATCTTATCTTTCCAGTAAGGGTAATCCTCACCAAAGAAAGCAGGTGGTCTATTTGATGATGCTTCTTCAGGAATGAGCTGATCTTGAGAGGATGAGGCCATGGATCTTGTACCTTTTTACTCATGAGAGTAATCAACCCCAAAATGACAAGCTTTAATACCAATTGATGGTATAGAGTTAGACTTAGAAGGGGGGTTAAATAAGTTTTAAACTCTTTTTCAAAAATATTCGTGAATAGAGCGCTCAAGTAAAAACTGATTTAAACAGACCAAAGATAAGAGATAAGGAAAATGCACAGTGGAAATTTATCATGGTTCACTTCCAACTCAGAAGCTAGTTCAGTCCCTTCAGCCCTGAAGGATTTTCATTATTTTAAAATGCCTTTACAATCTGCACCAACCCAGTGCATAAGTTTTCTTGACTCCAGTCACTCCTGGCTTATCCTAAGTATTCTTGACACTAGCCACTGCTGACTAAAAACCCAAGTGTTCTTCCAAAAACCTCTTCAGGCCACAGTGTTTCCCAACACTAACAGATTTTGACAACACACCAGAAAAGTGAAGGTAGAGAAAATGTTTGATATTACAATCAAATAACTTAGCGTACAAAGATATGAAATGATCACAAGGTACACTAAGCTACAGACTACTATAAGTCACGGTTTGCACTAAGCAAAACTACAAAAAGGACTTAAGTAGTGAATACAAGAACTTAGAAACTTTCAAGAAAAGTCTTACCGACTTAGGTTTCTAGAGAGAAAACAAGAAATTATTCAAGTATTGAATTAGGCAGGGTCTCTGTCATGTTTCCAAAAGCTTCTTGTATTTATAGTCCTTCTAAAAGATATTCGTTGGTTCAGCTTTGAAGGATGTTGGTCTCTTAAGAATTACGCTGTCAATAAGTACAGGCACATGCTTCAGAGAATTTTCCTTATCTGGGCAACTTCGAAAGCTTTCAGTAAAATATCCTTTTTGCTTATGTACTTTGGGAAAGCACGTACACTTTATAGCAGTTAACCTTAGGCGATGCAGCTTTTCTGACATCTTGAGACATGTGAGGCAGTGTTCTTGATCAGCGTGAAAAAGTCTTCAACTTTTCCGTTGATTTTCTTTTTTATGATAGCTTCAGAGGGTTCAGAGAAAGTTCATGCAGCTTCATATTGAGTAAGGAAAGATCCTTTGTCAAGAACTCAAAGAGTCGTAGATCTTCTAGAGGTTTGAAGAGCAATCATCTAAAGGTCTTAAGGCACCAAAAGACTTGATCCATTGAAGCTTAAATGAGGTGTAGACTTCTTAACATACTTCAGAAGTGAATTGATCTTTTACGGATTTCCCCTTTCTTTTGCAAGTAGAGCTCTAGGGACTCATGGCATACTTGAATAGAAATGTTAGACGAACAAATAGTACAGACTTCATTTTAGCTCAGAGTCTTGATGTGCATTATTAACAAATCTTATGAGGTTCAGACTGCTCAATCATGAGCTCAAACTTTTCTCTAACAAGGGTGTTTTGGAAGTAATCGAATCTGTGGTAGCCATGGCGAAAGCTATAAGGCTCTAGATACCAAGAAAGAATTCTATCGGAAGAATATAGTTGTTCTACCATTCATTGATTCTGATTACATATTTATATACAATAATGCAATAACTATATAAAATTACAAGGGAATAATTTTAGGAAAGAAATAGTATACATGAATATTTTAGGAAGAAAAACAGAAACAGAATAATCCGCAATAAATGATAGGATTGCTTGTTGTTATACTCTGGTGATGTGCTGTGAATTTAGTACAATTTCCTTAACTCCATTCTCCTCTCATGTTACTAACATCATCATGCCTCTAGCCTACAAATCTTAGAGACATCGAGACCATGTAAAGAAAGAATAGTAGACAATTCCTTTTTATGAGTAAAAGTTGTAGTGTTCTTAACATGGATAAGATCAAAAACACATTATTGTATGCAATCATTTTTATCCACAAACTTCAAAACAATGGCCATTTGTTCCCTTTGTGATTCATCAACAATTATGAAAAATTTAGAATCTTCAATCTCCTTTTGAATATAAATTCTCACTTTACTACCCATGATATGTAAGATTTCCTTTTGAATTCTATGAAAAGTATACTTTGAATTATAAGAATCATTTTCTAACACTACTTATGCAAGATCATCATTATATGATATGCTAAAAGTTTGATCATTTTAAGAAAATTACCTTTGTTGTTTAATTTTGGTTATTCATCATGACCTTTGAAACTATAAGCTAGAAATGTAAGCTAATGAATTGAATTAATAGAGCTCTTAAGACGTAATTAATTTTTACAACATTTGATAGAACTTTGGACATTAATGACATTTCTAATATGGTTAGATTGGTTCGACAGTCTTGACAAGATCTTAGTGTATTGTTGTGGGGTGAGTAAGGACTCTCTCCAATATGATTGAGAAATACACAATTCTTCCTAGCATTCACTTTTTTCCATGTCCTAAATCCTTTTTTGGTAAAGACGCTAATCTAGGACGCCTACTTGGATTTTTACTAGACAAGTAACTTGCCAAATAGTAAGCAGAATCATTACTTATATAGTACTCTAGCCAGGAAGAAAACATTTTGAACCAAGTAAATTGAAGTCTTCTTAGATGTTTATCTCCAAAGAAAGGATAATTTTCAAGATGACATTGATATAACCCCATTTAAATAAGCTCTTCAAATTTTATCTCTTTAATTCACTGGATATTCCTAAATTTGAAGATGTTTTCCAAGGTCACATTCTAAGGAATTAATATTTAATTCACCATCGATGACTTTTTGAATCTTGGAAGGTTGCTCATCCAATGTATATATTTTCTCATTAGAAGTTGAAGATATATAATTTTCATCTTTATTAATAGTCTTCCTCTTGAAAAAAAAACATCAATTGTCTTGCTCTTAATCATAATACCTTTTGAAGATAATATATACTATCAATTATCTTTATCAAAGTAGTTTTATTCCAAGGGAAAGAACGGTGGATAATATTATCATCATTTATAGTGCATTACATGAGAAAAAAAAGGTAAAGGTGGCAATATGATTGTTAAAATATATTTACAAAAGGATTATGACAATGTTAGTTGGGCCTTTCTAAAATTTGTTTTGAGGGATTTCAATTTTCTGGGAAGTTAATTTGGTTATGAATTGTGTGATTGCCTTTGGTCTCAATTTGGTTTGGAATGATAATGCTATGAAGCCTTTTTCCCTCGATAAAGATATTCAAGAAGGTGACATTTTATCTCTATATCTCTCTAGCTTTAATGATTTCCCAAAAGGTGTCTGAAGTTGTTTAAAACCTTATCAGAATCTCACATAGTCCACCAATCTAACATGTGTTTTTCACGAATGATTGTTTGCTCTGCGTTAAGGAAAATTCATTTCAAGTTTAATTAGTGAATAAAATTCTTTTTATGTTTTGTCGGGCTTTAGGGTTAAAAGTGAATTTTGATAAGCCTTGCTTTTCTACAAGTAATGTTAGAAGGGTAAAATGTGATAAGTTTAGTGTTATTTGCGCACCCTACTACTAATTGATGGAGGTGTCTTGGATTTCATCTTATTCATAGGAGAGCTACCAATAGAGTTTGTTTCCATCTTAGGTAATGTTTGGTAAACAAATATGATTTTTAGCTCCTTTTGTGAGTAAGTGTTTCTTGGTTAAGTCTTTACCCACCTAACTAATCGATAAAATTACCCACATGAAAACACAAATAATTCATATTTTAAGTGTCCATTAGTCCAACTTACTTGGGAATAATTTTTTATAACTTTCATCAAACATGCATAAGTTTTATTTTTATCTTTTATTCCTAGTAAAAAAAGGATAGCTCCTACCAAACACTTTATTAGATAAAATGAATTCTCGTTTGGCTTCTTGGAAAGATAAATTTCTTAACAAACTCGTTTGTTTAACTCTTGCATCTTCAATGTTATCTTTAATTCCTACCTATGACATGCATATTGGATAGGGTCCTAATAGTATTTGTGATAAAGTGGATGCGGTAATGAGACGTTTTCTTTGGTCCTTCGGTACTAGTATTGTTACCCAAACAAAGCATCGTGATGGTCTAAACACGAGGAGAGCTCGGTTACATGTTTAAACTTATTTTTAAGTATTTTTTAAATAAATGTTTTTTATAAGTATTTTTTTAATAAGCAGATCAAGGTTGTTTTTTAAAATAAACAGAAATCAGTTTATTTTTAGTTTCTGTTTATTTTTAAAACTTTAAACAAACACATCAAATATCAAATTTAAAATAAGTGCTTTTTTAATTAAAAAACACTTATATCTTAAAATAAGTTTAAACAAACGAGTTTTACTTGGTTAAAATATTTGGTTGTTTATGGAATCACCTAACAAATCCTGTGTTCAATCACTTGGTGATAGATATTTACGTAACACATATTTTGCAGGGTCTACAAAGAGAAAGAATTGTTCCGGGTTTTCATTTTTAAACCATATAATATCTAATAATATATTGACTCAAATATATCACATTGTATACAATTCTAAAATAAGAAAGATTTATTCTTAATTATTACTCTTGGTGATTGAATAATTTATTGGGGGAATAATAGCACACAAATACATCATTAATTGATTGATATAGTTCAAAGAATATTTGCATATTATTTCAATTACCGTTTCGCATCATAGTTGATTCGGATGGTCCAACCATTCAATGTTAACAATCTTCACTATCTTCAAGGGAATGATCTTTAATCACACATTTTTATCTAATTTGCTTGCATGAACATCAACTCCAAAATCTTTCACTAATTTTTAAGTGTCTAATTTTCCTCAATCGTGTCTTCTGTTTTGACCACTAATTTCTTTGTCTATAGACTTTGATTGATGACCCTCATTTTAGTGTGTGTATTACACACTACAAACTATTGTGAATCATTTACTTTATATTAATTCTATAACATGACATGATTTATTGAGATCTTGTTATTTGTGATTGAATTTTTACCGCTGTTGAATTTAATATGTGGTTTTTTACGCAACAGATTATTGATATCCTTCCCACTTTCATATTTGACATTGATATTATATAAAATTATGTTGCGTGTATTTTTCCAATGTATATGATTTGAAAGGGGCTTATAATTGAAAAACATATACTACATTATTTATACTCTAGAATTTGTGATTCAGTTTTATTTTATTCTTTTGACTTTTATAGTATTTCAAATTTGAATATCTACTGCTCTCTAATATTTATACTCTAATATTTACTGTAGTTGACAAAATTATTTTATTGAAATTTGATACATGAAGGATTACTCATAAATTAAAAGATTTTTCTTTTCATTTTCACAATAAATATGCTATACTTCGAAAGAAATAATCATGATTGAAAAGATTTAATTGAGTTATGTGATAAAAGTAAATAAATACTATTATTTTCTTAAAAAAATATCATTGTTAGTTTCTCATCAACTACATTCTAATTACTATCTCATTTCAAATTCAAGAACTAAAGTTTTAAAGTTTATGTCTCTATTATAGTCATATGTTACCAAGAATTTGTAAATAATTTATCACTCAGGTTATGCCACATCCCGTTGCGTGATGTCAAAGTTAGTTAAATAAAAGAGAAAATAATATAAATGCAATATAAGCTAGAAACAAACCTAGGTCGTTCTCTTAAGCGTCTTAGTTGTAACACTAAAATAGAACATAAATTTTGGGGGCTTTTAGATTTAAAGAATGTAAATAGCAATTTAAACCAATGAAATTCAATTAATTAAAAATGACTAACCCATAATTTCTACTCCGCAAAACAATTTTAGAAAATGATTTCAATCTCAATCCAATTCATGAATTTGATTAAAGAATAAGTGTCTTTAATTCAAATTCCTTGAATGACCATTAAATAAGTGTCTATGGTCGATTTGATAAGATTCTCTTCAATCTCCCAAAAGTCCAAATTAAGCGAACATACTTTTGAGATTGCATGAGTGATAAATTTGACAAGCAAGGAATTATCTGGAATCTTATCAAAGTAGTCTGAATTAAAGATGGTGACAAGATTAAGAAGTTAAGCAATTAAAGAATGAATTGGATTGAAACAAAGGAATGTTTACCTCGTTTCTTTGTAGGATTGATCAATCAAGAGAATCATTCCCTATCATGTTTAAAGACATAACATGGTTTTTTAATTTAATCATGATGAAGAACCTAAATGAAACATGAAATGCAAAATAGAAGATAGAAAAGGAAAATAGAATCCAAAATTAAAATTGTAATTAACGTGAGGTAAAGTGTTCTAAATTCCTTTAATGTCAAGTATTTATATGGAGGCAATGAGGCTAAACCTAATTCTTAACCTAACTAGTAATTTTGAAAGTTAAATAGGCTACAAAATACAATTAAGCTCATATTCAAATTAAAAACTACTAATGGACCCTTGGATTGAAACAAAGAAACGTTTACCTGATTTCTTTATGGGATCGAAATCTTGGATCAATCAAGAGAATCACTTCCCCATGATGTTTGAAGACATAACACGATTTTTTAATTCAATTATGATGAAGAACCTAAACGTAACACGAAATGTAAAAGATAGAAAAGGAAAATAGAATCTAAAATTAAAGCTAACACGTAAGGAAAAGTATTCAAAATTCCTCCAATGCCAAATATTTATATGGAGGTAAGCAGGTTAAACCTAATTCTTAACTAAACTAGTAAATTCTAAAAGTTCAATTAGCTACAAAAGATAAGTAAGTCCAAATCTTTATTAAAAATGTGACATCCCTAGTCAATTTAATCATTTTTCGCAATAAATTTTTCGCATTTTATAAAATTTCCACTCGGTCTTAATGTAAAATAACATTTACTTTCCTTAACTACATTCAAAATAATAAAATCATACTTAAAATAGCATTAACCGACTGAAATAAATCCTTGAATAAAAGCATATAAAAAAATAATAACCGATCGGAATATTTCATCATAAAATAAGATTTAGAATCAGCGGAAGGAAGAAATCAGAGACAGGGTTACTCGCCTGAGCGAGACTCTGATTCGCTCGGGCGAGATCCGACTCGCTTGAGCGAATACTCCTCTTTAAACCTGAGCGGACCAGACTTACAAAGAAAGTCAACAAGTCGGGTTTCGCTCAGAAATAAGCCCATTCGGTTATATATATCACTCGGTGACAGCTTAACCTCACATCACTCAAAAAGGTTCACTCGGAAAACTCTCAACTTCCATTCACTCGGGCATACCACGTTGGACTCATTCCTACTCTTCACTCAGGAACAGTTCGCTCGGTGACAGCTCACTTGGGGATAATCTAACCTCCTTCACTCGGAAACACTCAAATTTTCACTCGGAAACATTCTCTCACTCGGTCATCTCTCACTCGGGTCAGCTTAACTTCCACTCGGAGAAGGTTCACTCATCCTCATTCAGAAACACTTGGACCTTCACTCGGAAGCACTCTTATCTTTCTTCACTCAGAGTTCCAGCCACAACTCACTCGGAGACACTAACCTTTTCACTTGGAATTGGGTCTCTCGGTTATTCTTCTCTCGGAAAGGAATGAAGGATGCTCACATGGTCAACAAATCAATAAGCCCTCGCTCAAATAAGGAATTACTCGGCTAAATTCACCAGGTGATCAACTCTGCTACAATGCAAATTCATTCATAAATTAAACACTGATTCATAACATCACACGTTCATATTCAACATACAGTCAACATCATCAAACACTCGGAAAACTCTATATATATATATATTTTACACAATTCATTCTGTTTCACTCGGTGCCTTGGCATCAATCCTCCGCTTGGCGCACCTCCATGGCTCCGACATCTTCCCTGTCACTGGTTACTAAAAATGTAAACCACAGCAAGGGTGAGTGTTTAGCATTATAATTAATCTAGAACGAAATAAAATATAAGTATAAACTCTATCCGATTCTTTAGTTTCAGATTGTACATTACACTCGTCCATTTAACTCACACTCGGCATTACACTCACACTCGGCACTGTATCCATTAACACTCGGCATTTTTATAATTCACACTCAGCAGCATAACAATTCTCCTTTGATAATCTTAACAAGTAACATTCAGCAAGTAACTTCCACTCAGCAATTATAACAATCTTTCCACTCGAAAAATATATCAATTAACACTCGGCTTTATAGTAATTCATACTCAGCAATCGTAACAATTCATGCTTGGCAATTATCATGCTTTACACTCGGGAATTATAGCCAACCACACTCGTCGAATACAATAAATTGTATTCGACAAATATGGCAGATCTTACTCGGCCATTATGACATCTTACTCAACAAGTACAATAATTCATGCTCAACAAATATAATACTTCACACTCGGCATTTATATTCAACGTCATTCAGTAATATAGCAAATTGCACTCAACAATACATCACTCGGCAATAACGCAAATTGCACTCAGCAATACATCAAATCATTCTTAGCAAACATATCAAAATCTCATTCGACAATTATAACAACTTCACTCGGCAAGTATACATCACGATTAATAATTCATTAAATTACAAGTCACAACTGACTCTCACATAAAATCGACTCCTAGTATCCAGATACTAAAGGATCGGCCTTCAGCTGGGGGTCCTACTTGACACCCCGTGAACCCTGCTTGGTTCACCGAGTCCTGCTTGACTCTCCACCTCGACCACTGGGTCCTACTTGACCACTGGGTAGCTCAACTGGGTACAAAAACCACGGGAGCCGGAAATGAGGGGCTATATATACCATCGGTCGTCCCATACCACATAATCACGTATCATAATCATACAATCCGTTTACTGGAAGCCTGTCAGGAGCCGCTCCTTGCTCGTGCAACGCACCGGCGACCACTCCCCGCCCTCAACAGTATACAGAGTATCTCATACACAATATGTAACTCAATATAACAAACATTACCATTCTCATGCCACACATACATATTTTCACATTTTTCATCATAAGTGGCCATTAACATTGCTCGGGTGACCTGCTTGTCAAACCCGACTCGTTAACAACATTACTCGAGTGACCTCCTTGTCAAGCCCGACTCCATATAGCCACAAAACAACAATTGTCACAATATTAAATATTTTAATTTCAATCGGTTCAAGCCACACACACACAATCGGAAACCGATCGGTGTCCATACATTTACATGCATTCATTCTCATTCATATACAATTCATTCGGAATTATCTCAATTGTTACAACATTAAATACTTCTCAAGTCACATGCACACAATCAGAAACTGACCGGTGTTCACATACATGCATACTCATACATTCACAACTTCATCACAATGTCAACATCAGATATTTCCCTATCACACACACACACGATCCTAAACCGATCGGTGTGCACACAAATACACATTCACAACTTTCATTCGGCAATATCTCTAAGTCTCACACACACACATTCATATACATATTCACACGGTTTTCATTCAGCATCACTCTCATTCGGTTCACAGTCATTACAATGACTCGGACAGTGTCCCATTCTAATTAATTATAACCCGAACACCCCATTACCTCTGTTCCACGCCTCAACAGTTTCTGGGTTCACCGTTCCACCACCGTTCCAGCAGCGACTCCTTCAATCGCCCCGCTGACGTTCATTCCAGCACCAGCTCCTTTAAGCATTCCACCCGTGTTGTTCCATTACCTACGGGTTTGGAACCTGAAACACGTTACCATCACCCCACCATCCACACGGTCAAGGGCCACTTTAAGGCTCACAGCCAAGAGGAGTGGAGATCAAAACAGTACCTCCACATGCATGACCATTCGGTCCAGAAAAGAAACAAAAGGGATGAGGTGACAATTTCACACGGTTTAGAGGACATACCTTGAAACCACAACCACAGCTACACAATTATCTCAAGGTTTGATGCAAAAAGAGACTTCCCTTCAAAGCTTTCGGCCCTCAACAATGGAGGAAGGAGAAGAAGGAAGGAAACAGACGAAGGAGAAGAAGATTCTCGTGAGAAGATGAATGATTGAAGAAAGAGAAAGAAGCCTTTCTTTAATACCCATGGCAACCGGTCACCTGCCCAGCCGGTCATTTCTCAATTCCTTTATGATTTCCTTAATGATTTTAATTAAACCTCTCTTCTTCTAATCACACCTTTTATAATTAACCAACAATTCATAAAAATATCAATTAAATTCCTAAAAATAATTTTTAACATTTTCCACTTCACAAAATTTTCTATAAATATCCGGGATGTTACAAAAAACTACTAATAGACACTTGAATTTTCATAATTCCTATAGTATAGCATTAGGTGACCAACTCTAAATGCTCGTAACTTTCAGTTTAGGACTCCAAATTCAACAAATAAGGTGTCCATTTAAAGCTCTTCGAGTCAACTTTCCAACGCTACAAGAATCACTAGAACCAAATTATTAAACAAGGGTCAAAAACTCTAAAATGCAACAATTAACTAGGATTATAATTAAGGTCCAAATAGGCCCAAACCAAAAGAAATAGCTTAAATCAATGAAGTAATCCTAGAATAAATGTCAAAATATCATGTTAAGGATACTAAAATGTCAGTATAATATGATTTGTCACTCATTATTACGGTACATCTTATTTAAATCTGAAGCTATCCTCTATATTTATAAATGTGATGTATATTATAAAGGAATAATAATTACAAGATATTTTGAAGCATAAAAGGTAATTGTGTTAAATAATCATTCTCCACACCATATGCACAAAATGATCTATTTTCTTCATTTGATTAAAAGTTGAGCAAATGCTTTAGGCATAAAATAATATTTGACTATTTGTCCAGAAGTATTATAGCATAACATACATTGACCGTTAAACTCATAATAAAAATAAATTATAACATGAATGTATATTAACTATAAATCTAAAATAATCATAGAAAAACATATGTAAATATGAGACTATAAAAACTTAGCACATATGTTTATATATATTTACAAGAGTGATTTTTATAAATATAAAAAACAACAATGCATATTATCTTATTGAGTTTGTTATATTATTATCTTTCTTTTCATGAAAAATAAAATTATATTTATATTGAAAATATCATATGGTGAAGATTTAGTAATTAAGTTTGGTATTAAAATATTTATTGATCTTTTAACAAATATCTTATTTAACTGTTTGATTTATGCATGTTACAAGTCAAGAGTATTATTACCTAAATATTGTTATAATCCTGAAGTTTACTAATTCAAATAATACTATATATTGGTTATATATATATATATATATATATATATATATATATATAGTATATATCTAAGTCCTTTAACCGGGAATTTAAATAAGTTTAAGTTCTTGCACATGTTGATAATATGAATATACTAAAATAGATAGATAGAAGAACAGAACGAGGGTGGAGAGAATAGGGTTTGTTATAAAAGTAGGCGGAAGTTAAAGAGTAAATAGATAAAGAGAAGAGAACAAGAGGGGAGAGAATATCTTTTTGTTCATCACCTTATAGACATGAGTTAATTAAAAGATTAGTGGTTTTAAATTCAATCATTATTACAAAAGGAGTAGTTATAATTCTTGTAAAAGATTATGGGATGTATCTAGTAAAAGTTATTCTATACCCAAAACAATACTTATAAATTAACAAATTACACATAAATTAAAGTGATCTCTTTACATTTTAAAAGAATTTTACATTTTAATCTTTGCCAATTTCACAGTAGAATCTGACTATATTTATTCTCACAAAATAAAATAACCATGGTCATATGATGTCACATTTATTGTGTATCCATGTAAATTCGGTTGAAATATATTATCTCCAATCATAAATTTGTGTAAACAAAAATTATTGATTTTCATATTAATTATATTAAAAGTCATAATATATAAAATTCGTATAAATTTTATTATTCTATATCCATCCCTAAATAAAAGATCTAATTCACACATATTTAAAAAATTAGTTAATTTAGTCAAAATCATTAAATTTCTTTAAAATTTATAATAGTTTTTTAAAATTATCTTTAAAATGATTATCATTTATTAAATTTTCTTCACTTATTCTCTCTTCATTTAATCTGTCTTCACTTACTACCCAATTATCATTGAAGAAATCAATTATCTAATTGATTCCAATAAAAGTTATACATTAATAAGAGTATTTAAATCAAAAACTAATTAATGACATTAAAATTTAAAAGAGAATCTTATATTAAAGGACAAAAAAATTTCTAAAAAAATCTTATATTTAACGACAAAAATAATACACAATAATATAAAGTTGCATTGTTTAACTTGTTAGTGCGGCTATCCACGACTCTATCAAAATATAACCACAATATTACCATATAGTATATTTCCTTTGGTTGACCTTTTAAGGGTCTTTCATCAAAGACGTATTGCTACGTAATTTGTTTGTTCGGGACCCTGCCCCTCCAGCCTACCATTAAAAGAAATTGGTTGATCTTAAACTAAGTTAATACATACTCAAAAAAATAACCATGCCAATCCACGTTCTTATCAATATATTAACTAAAAAATATGCAGAATGTTTTCAAGTCACCTTCAATATAAAACAAATATTTAGTGGTTGAATTGACACACTTATGAGTTTTCACAAATAGATATCCTAATCTGTCTAAGAATCAATATATAATTACAGATTCCATTTTAGTCAAATTTGTCAAAAAAAAAGAAGCAAAATTAGCACTGACCAACGCCTTGCCAGTATTTTTCTTGACTACCAATCTGAAATGACAATTTGAAACTCAGAGAAAAGGTAAAAGAGAGTATGCACTAACAAAATGCTAGCCCATAAACTGGAATTTACAGTTTGGAAAATAGAGAACATGTCCAAAAACATCAAGTTACGAATTTAAAAAAGGACTAGAGTTTAACCTAAATGAAATCTTGGGTAGATTCAAGCTTCCTTCCTAGTTATTCTGCAATCAAACAAAAGAAATTAAGTTTCAAAGGCCATTAGCAGAGACCAAATACAAACTACAGTAAAACTAGCCAAGGACAAGTTGTCATCCGCATTTCCAAATACACAATTTCAACAAAATTAGGGATTCATATATTTATTTGACCAAATAAATCATGCACAGTAAGTAGCACACAGCCCAATTTCCTGTATGAGCTGACAGAATAAAAATTAGACTTCATGAAAATCAATTAGACGGAGAAAAAATGGCACATTTTACAGCAAGCACACTCACTCAAAGCTAGTAAATTTACCTGAAACAAGATATTCCAAGGGCATTTGTTATATCATGAATGACAGTTGTGGCGAAGTGCAAGTAAAATGTCACTGTTTGTAGAAACAGAATCGTAAAGAGAAGTAGAGTTAATATAAATAAAAATAAAGATCATATAAACTCTCAAGTGTTAACCAAAACCAAAATTTAACTCCAAATAAAGCAATGGCAAATGCATCAATTTCTCAAGTTAAAAATAATTTGTTAATAGTTTCCTGGTGCAAACTGCTGCTTCACAATACAGCAGCAGATCCACAAATCAGACCCTACATATGATTCTGATACAAAAGTAATTCACCAACTACAAGCATAGTAGCAGATATTGGTGTGTGCTAGACATTTATGTCAACTCTTCCTAGTTCCCTAGCCATTCAAAATGTTTGATGAGTTTGACACTTCAGTTTCAAAGGTTTTGGGAGTACAAAATGCTGTTATTATTGGGATTTTTGGTGGGGAAAGAAGGAATTGAGCATGTTCAATGAAAATTAATGTATTTCTCCCCATCACACGATGAAATCTTGGCCAAGTTTCTTAGCCGATCTCAGGTTACCGACTCTCCGGCCTCATTTCGAGGCACGATTGGAGAGCTCATTGGGCCTGTCGCTTTCTCAATCGTCAAATAGATACTGTCTGAGATACGATGTTCTTATTATTTATGTAATTTTCAATGCTTGTTCTCATTCCTACTTGCTTCTTTCTTTCCTGATGGTGAATAGCGCTCACCTAATAGCTGTTTTAGAGTAGTTTTTTTTGTTAGTGTGTACTTACAAAATACCGTACTCTAATTTGTTCAAGCTTTTGTCCTTTTTGGTTTCCTTCTAAAGGGACATGTATCATTTTCAAGCAATGTTTTAAAAATTGGACTAGTTATTAAACTGTTCAAACCACTAGTTTATAATTATAGTCCAGTGGTCGAACTGTGGTTGAACCGCAACCAAACCGATTTTAATAAAACATTTTTAACAGAAAGTATACTATCTCTGGTCTTTTTTATAAGACACAACACTAAATCATCAAAACCAATATTTACATTAACTATGTTGATTTAACATTTTTTTCATGAATACTCTTCATTAAATGGTTAAAATAGGAGAACGTAATTATGTAACTTTTGGACTTCATAATAAATAGGGGTATAAAAGGAAATGAATCATTAATACAAATTTCTCTCATAAAAAGGACCAAAAAATAGGATCAAAATTCTCTTATAAAAAAAACGGAGGTAGTATTATATATGAAATAATTATTAATTAGAAAACATAATATCATAGCTTCACAGCACAAAAAATTAAAATAAAATAATTGTTTTGACAAAAATATTTTTTATAAAAATACTAAATTTTAACCAAAAAACAAATTAAAAATAATATTTTTGGTGTTTAATGATTGACCTGCTCAAAACCAATGAACCACCATTTTTTACCAATTTGACCAATTCGAGACTGGTTCAATCACCAACCAGTTCTGTGGTTTACCGCATGGGTGACCAGGTCACCGGTTTTCTGATTGAACCAGCTGGTCTGGTCCAATTTTAAAATAATGGTCTCAAGAGCACTTGTTTCTTTCTATTTTCTAATCTGCTTTCATGCAAACACGAAGGGTATCTGTACCTGCAAATCCACAGTAACCAAGAAGAACTAGTCTCTCATCTAATAAAGGAACCCTGCAAAAATATATAAATGGATTTTATGAGCAGAAATATAAGATGAATAGCCTCTCTCAATGAAAGTCAGAGTGTAGATACCCATCATTCAGCCTCGACGCAAGTACATTAGCAATAGCCAACGGCAGATACAGTAGGGACTGTAAAATATAAATAATGCTTACATCAGCTATCTTAGGGAGATAAATTCTCTAAAAATTGATCACTTGAATGAGACCAGCTAGACTAGTTAAAGTGTTTTCATTGGATTAGCATGTTCTTTGGGGCTCCACCCTTGATGGAATTTATATGAATATGAATCTCTAAATATTAATATTAATATCATATAACTAAAGATACGGTAGATAATCTAAAAATTTAAGCAACATGATTGGCCTCAATATAATGGGTGTTCGCCTCCAATTGATGTACATAGAAGAAAGAAGAAAGGGGACAACAGTAGAATGGAGAATGAATTGGGAAATGTAATGAAGATTAGACTCATGGAAGGGGGCATGAATACAAAGAGAATGGGGTGAAATATGTAAATCATTGTTCATGTCTTAGTTATTTCTTTTGTTTAACAATAGGAAAATTGTAAAACTCAATGTTTGAACCTAGGACCTTAGGGTGGCTACTCACGCTCCCAACCACTAGGCCAACCCTAGTGGGTAATTGTTCATGTTTTAGTTTGAAAACCACATGAACCAAATTTATAATGTTTGAAAAAGATTTAACTTTTTCAGGTACGGCAGATAGCGAAAGTCTACAGAATTTTTAAGTGAAGTTTGCTGAATGAAAGCGTAGAAAACTTTTGGCCCATGTCATCAAACTGTGTTTTTATAATTATAATACAATGTAGGACAACAGCCAAATGTGAAAAAATAAAGCAGCTCAATACCATGCACATCCCAGTTTTTAAGCCTTTAGGTTCATCACATAAGTGAGCTAAAATCATCCTTCCCTGCAAAATTAAGCTTACCTCATTAAAAATTAAAACACATGGAGCTAAATATTGTATACGAAAGCAAGCTAATAAAGACAATATTATCTTCAGAAGAAGAAATACTTGAAATCATCAAGAGGAACAGAACATACCAAAAGAATTTTCATTTCAAATAACACACATAATGGAATTCACAAACAAAATTACCGAGGCTATTTTCAAAATCAGACACACCTATAAGTTACTCATCTCACATATTTAATTTACTTTTGAAGAGCTTAACTTTACACAACGTGTGTAATTTACTTTGCCCTACCAAATAGCCTCAGCAAGATTTTCCATCCCATGAGGTCTTAGGTTCCTAGCTACTGGCAGAATTTGCCATCGGCGTACATATTCCCAATTTGACACAATGTTGCAGAAATGTCATTGTGATAAGCAAAATCATTATGTGAAGCAATCTACGAGTCAATAGTAATCATCATGGTAGTTAAAATATCGATTTAAATATTAAAATTTTAAGATTTTACAATTTGGAAGATCCCTGATCTGAATCACATAAAAAATCGTGTTGGAAGCAAATCACATTAAAATCTTGATTTTTGGCAAAAAAAATTTTAAAATCTTATGACTTTACAATTCATGAGCTGACCCTTTTCAATGCTTTTAACACAGTGAGAAAGGTTCTAGAGCAAGCAGAAAGAACATCAATTAGTGTTGATTAAGTGCTCTATTTGTTTCAGATTTGTGATCTGCTAGTTAGAATCAGTTCTCCAAATCTAACCCAAAGAAGATCTAAGATTCACTCAAAAACATTAAAAACATATTTTAATCAATTTCAAATACAAGATAATTATTGATAAAGAAACAAAACTGTGTGGCTTCTCAAATCAAAACCACATTGTTCATGAATAGATACGCCTCTAAACCAATTAATTAGCATCACATTTTGATAGCCGTCTAGTCCTATGCAAATTGGTCATCCTTTAAAGAGCCATTAGCCAAGAATAGTTAGTTAGTTACACTTTATGATACCGACCAGCTAAAATGAACATCGACAAAATTATGACATAAAAAGGCAGTTATCCACTAACAAAGGTGAAGCCAACAATTTTTTAAAATTAATACACGACTATCTTACCACAAGATATCCAAAAGTGAGTCCTGTTCCTATAATAACCAAATGTGGATATCTCGCAATAATGTTTGATGGTGACAAATAATCCCTGCACCAAAAATCATCCAAGTGCTTATATAAATAAGAGAATGATAGAATGTTATATCTTACAAATAAACTGGGTACAAGAATAGTGAATCTTGAGTAGAGTTATACCACATAAGAACTCCTCCCACAAGTACAACAAATGGGTAAAGCTGCCCAAGAAAAAGCACACATTAACAAAGCAACCAGGTTTTAGAGAAAAAAATATCCAATGAGTAAAAAGTGTTACCATAGCCAATGCAACTGGCATGCTAGCATTTCTTGTCTTCACAACCTTGTAAACATTAACAACACTGCTTGAACAAAAAAGATAATGTTGATACTTAAACGACCTTTCTATAGACAAATTAAGGGCAACAGCCAACAGAAATACAAGCAGCATTCTACTTGAAATGTTGTGAACTCTTAGTTGCTACCACATGCAGATATTTAATGCTAAATAATGAAACCTTGATGATATGATGAATAGAATTCAAGATACTTTAAATTTTTAAAATATCACCAAATCATTATAACAATAAAAATTAAGTATTTCATAATCCTATACTAGTGTTGAAATTATAAAGGTCTAATTAAGGAAGGTTAAAAAGAAACAAATAGACTTCAAATAATAGGATATTAAATTGATATGGCCATATGGGATAATATGACATGACACAAAATACAGAGCACTTACCACGATTATACTAACACTAGACTCCTAAGCTTAATAAAAAAAAACCGAAATGTAGCGAAACCTGGAAACCTTTCCCAATAATTCAAAGATAGTCTAAAATATTCTATGATACAATACACTGAATAAAGTTACTGTAGCCTGCTCCAGTTGATTGTTTACAAGATTTTGTTTTTAGGTTTTTTATTTTCCTTTTACAAGACTCAAAAAAGTTTTATGAAGCATGTATTACTACTTTTCCATACTTACCTTCCACAGTTATTGAACTTTCTAACTTCTCTATAACTAAATATAATTATAATACAAAAGTTTGACTTTAGATAAGGTTAAATTTAGAATGTCAATAAGAAAATTTTTCACAAACCAATACATAAACTACTTTTAACTTCTTTTCTTAATCTATGTGATATAAAAGGTCTTCCAAATAGGAATGCATGGAGAGATGAGAGCAAGTAAAATAGAGATGAAGCGAGAGAGAGAGAGAGAGAGAGAGAGAGAGAAAGAGAGAGAGAACAAAACTAATTGTAATGATATTTTGATACTGAATTACAGAGAGAAGGTAGTGATACAGTGATGGAATATATTCTGTTAACTGTTATAACAGAATACACCAAAGGAGTATTCTAGAAACTCACTAAATTCTGTGATTTAACTATTACTCTATCAATGGAGCATTATTCTATTATGAAATATTCTCCAAATTCTTACATGACCCACAAGATAAAGCTAACTAAGCTTCATTTGACATAAAATGAATCCACACACACCTACACACGTAGTATGTTCTGTAAAACATGACTGGAACTCAAGGATGCAGGAGATGTCAGAGAGATGAATGTTGCTAGAAAGATAGCTTGGCAATAGTATGCAGATGTAATAATTATCAACTTGAGAAACTTCGACACAACACAAGCATGGCTAGGCCCAAACATTTTTAAACCAGGCATAGTAGTCAATCCCAAAACGGGTCGCATCGCGGACAACCCCAAAACTGGGATCGTGGCGTCGCGGAGCGAATCGCGGACTCTATTTTACACTATCGCGGGTAAAATAAATAAATATATATATTGTATATGCAAAGAAAAAATAGAGATAAATAACTAAAAGTATTCCAAATACATAAGCTTTAACTAGAAAACTAACATTATCCAATGAAAAACCCTGTCTAAATTCATGAATTCATAATCTAAAAAATTAAAATTCCACAAATCAAAGAACCAAAGATATGTAAAAGTAGAAATATGTCACAAAATCAAGCTCTTTTTCTTCTACAAAAGTTCCTCTGTTTTCTGATGCCAAAACAAAGTAAAATAGAGGAAGAACAGTAAAGGGAAATGAGTAAAGAAAGGAAGAGATGTTGAGATGATGCAAAGAGCCAGGGATTGAGTGTCGAAGGTGATCATGGGTGGGGGTGAGGGAAAGAGACAAAACAAGATGATAAGATAGAATGGAGAGTCATGCGTCAGAAGAAGGTGGGCATGGTCAACGAAGTCTGAAACGAAGGTAGGGGTGGTTGCCGGAATCTGAAATGATGGTGGGGGTGGTCGCTAGAGTTTGAGAGTAAGGTGGGGATGGTCACGAAATCTGAAACCATGGTGGGGTAGTCACCGAAGGAGTGGGTTGCCGAGAAAAAGAAAAAGGAGAAGAGAGAAAAGGAGCCGTGGGAAGGCGTGACACATATCGCGGTGCGCAACATACCCATCGCGGGGAGGGGCCGCACCGCATTGACGCGGTGCAATCGCGGCCGCTACAGCCGCAATTGACTACTATGAAACCAGGTTTGAAAGTTTCAAACAGCAGAAAAATGTGGGATACCCAATAACTTTGAAATTGAAACTAAGGCTGGTAAGCTCCATAGAATTCATCAACAGCACTACTCAGTGACATAGATGAAACTGCCATCAGTTGATTCACAATAGGAGCCTGGCTGGTATGAATCAAAACCAATTTATCAACATATGACATTGAAGAAAGGGAAGTCAGTTGAATGATTATTTGTGGAAGATTGGTCACCACTATTAAGATTCCCAAAGAACTACTGGAATAGTCATTTGCTGGAACAGATATCACCATCTAATGACTGTCAGGATGAGAATAGAAGTATCCTTGGAGCCAACCGTAGGATTACACAAAGGGGTGGCTCAAGCCTCAAGGTACAAAGGCCGAAACCTGAAACCATAATAAATTTGAACCCCCTTGTGCAACACAAATAACCCAGTGTGTTTGTATAAAATAAGGACGGGTCTGAGTAGAGCCAATCAACAGTGACAGTAAACAGAAAAACATTGCTAGAAGTGTTTACATGTGCCACAAAAGTTGATGTATGACTAGCATAGGCAGCACATGGAGGCTCCAACGAGAGCACAACTTCTGGCCATGGGCAATCTGGCATCAGCAACAATAGGGTGGTTTGTTAGCAGAAAAACCACACTTTCGGTGTCCAGAATTTCTCACATCCAACAGGGTAGTGAAGGGATTCAGATTGCAGGAAAGGAAGGTGCACTGAAACTAAGTGTACCAAACAGGAGTAAACTTTAGGGAACTCAGCAGTGAAAAAATAATGAGGATGGTACTACTCTAAAACCATGATCAAATTATAGGAATTAAGGAAGAAGCTTAGGGTGAATAGAAAACAAAATAACAGGACATTAAGTTGATATGATGTAAAATGCAATACAAAATATAAAGCACAATGCAAATTTAATACCAGACTTCAGCAGCAAACCACTCCTACAAGACCATCTAAGAAACTCTAAAATACAATAAAGAAATTATAAGCTATTTCCTCCTAGATTTTAATAAGTTGGATCTACAGTTTCAGTCTATTTCAATGCCATGAGTACAATTTGTAACCAAACAACACCAACTGTTATAGTACAGAATATTCAAACCTAAAAGAAAATATCCAAGATATAAAAGAGAGAGAAAGAGAGAGAGAATGCACAAATTTAATGTCAAGGGCTAGTGGGTTATTGTGCACGCTAAAGATTTAACTTCAATAATTTTAGCTATACATACTTGAATGCCACTGTTGGTATAAGACCAAAAGCTACCATTAAACACAACACGGCTCTGAATGTTGGCACTCCTGAAATTCAGACAGAACTATGAAAATCGAGCAGTAATTTATCAAAACAGATCATTGACTACATATAAACCAGTAATCTTTCTTAAGTTGAGCTCTCTACTACACTGCCCAAAGGCCATTTATCTTAACTACAGCCTTAGCTTTATTCTTCCAAGTCTATTAGATAAATGCACAAGAATGAATATATAAGATTGCAATGGGTTTGTTCATGTTTTTATTTTCAACTGATACTCCACCTTATTTTCACTTTGGTTCTTGTTTTCAAGAATCTGCAAAGGAGAGATTTTTGATTCCTGTTTCTGAAAACTGTTTTTGGTTTTAAATTACGAAAAGAAAATGTCTGACAAGAGTAGTTACTAGTTTCTCAAAAATGTTTTATAAAACAATATCTCCTACAGTTTTTCAAACCAAAAAAAAATCTGTAGGCTGCTTTGATATTTAGCTGTCAGTTTTCCATTACTCTGTCTTTTTTATGCTTCTATCTTAATTTCTCATTTTCATTGTCTACCGCCACTCCTGAAAATAATTTTATGGAATACTTTTTAAAACTAAAAAAATAAAACAGAATCAAACAATCTCTGAGATTTTGTTGTTTTCATCATTTCCTTTGCAAACCCTTGAAAGAAATAAACAAAGTGAAAAAGAGTATGCATTTTGAGAATATAAAGACAAATATCAACTGAATGAAAACTTATCATAAACCAAATGCTCTTAAGTACTTTTAAGTCGTATTAACCAATACACATGGTACGATCTATGAAATAATTAGGCACTACTGATTTCTACCAACTTATTGACAGTATGATATTAATGATAGCATGGATTCTCAGTAGTTAAAAAGAAATGAAATAATTCCCAAAAAACCTATACATATTGAGGACTTCAAACTAAAAGGCTGTAAATTAAGAAAGGAAAATTTTGGCTATCCGTATCAGATTTTAAAGCAAAGAACATACTGTATCATATAGCAAAGAATTTGAGAGCAAAACGCCCACATTCCAGACACTGAAGTTAGGAACATAGCTAAGGACTTCACCTTCTCTCAAGAGTCAAGACAATTAAACTAGATAAAAAAAATATTAAATTCCAAAAAATTATGCAGAGTCTAGTCAGACCACATATATGATTTCACCTATCATGGATGGTAACTCAATTTACATATGTTCCTTATGCCTATTTTACCCAAATCTCAAGCTCACTGCTCATAACACACAAGCAAGAATTTTAACTGACAAGGATATCAAGGTATGTAGCAAAGATGCGGAATTAAGAGTTGGATGAAAATGAGAACATTGTAGTTTGTACTGCAAAGCTAACATTTTTAATGCAAGAGACATAATATGTTGTCTCCAAATGCGAAAAGTCTTGTAAGAGTGTGTAGAACAATCAGTTCGGGTTTATCTTTTTCAGTGTATCTTCTGTTTTTGGCTTGTTCAGCAAGCTTCTCTTGTAAGTCAGTTATAACTGATTGAAGGCTCAACTGTATAAATACAGTGTGCCTTGGCCTTTGTAATTCTGTTAGTCATTAATACAAATCTTCTCAGATTTACTTTCTCTCTGTGTCTAAGTTTCTCTCAACTTAATAGTCTTCAGCAGAAGAAAACCCAAAAATACTTCTTAGGAGATGTTTATATGAAACTAGGAACCAGCCTAACAATGATGATAGCATTGGAGAATAGAGACATAAACACTTTGCTCTGAAACATAAAAAATACCATATAATGATGGACATTCTTACCTCCAAGAAAAGGAAGCCAATTTAAAAATGGCACAGACTTCCCAAATTGCTGAACCCACCACTCAGCACCTGTATAATAATAACAACTTATTGGATTTTAAGCAAACTCTGTAGCTGTGTGTTTGTGTATAAATTCAAAGAGTCCATACCCACGATAGCAGTGAAAAAGTGAGCGGAATATATGAGCATAAGACCTTCTGTGGGTCCATTTACAACAGGCAGTATAAGTGTATTAGTAAAATAGCTGCATCCAAGACAACACAAAAGAAAATCAACATTCCCAGCCAGCCTAACAGTATATATGAAATATAGTATTATATTAAAATATTATCTCATGCCAAATTGGCAGTAGTATGATTTTACGGAAGGGAATATGCTGGCTTAAGATAAAAAAAATTCCATTCAAATGCAATGGTATAAACAGGACAAAAACATATAATTATTTTCCAGATTCATTGCAAATTTACTTTACTCCTAGTATTCCAATTCAGTTAGAACAATCCTTTATTTGACAGGAGTAGCTAAAATAAATTTGTGTTCCATGGACTGCAATGTATGATATTGTAAGACTGTCTAATAAATGCATAAAAACATTTTAGGAAAAAGAAAACAATATAACATAAGATTTATCAATTATTAATTAAACATGATAACTTACTGCTCCCAGGTTGCACCATAAAATGTAACTGCAGAAATTAACCACCACCAGAAAGTATTTCTTCCACACATAGCTGTACTCCCAAAAGCCAAGGCTTCAAACTGAAATGAAATTCTCATAGATAATTGCCTTTACTTTCTTTGAAAGATTTCAAAATAATAGCCAAAGCTAAAAGAGACATACTGTACAAGCAAGTGCATCACATCCTGCAAATACAGTTGTAAGTATCTTTCATTAATAACAAATAGGTGTGCATGATGGAAAACATGGCACAGGTCCAGCAGGAAAATCACCATGGTCAAAGAGCTCCCCCAATGGGCTTGAGGAACTGGTTCGTCTAGCTTGCTTCCCATCAACAGCATCAAATGTCTAACACACAAAAGAAAACGATAGTAAAAAACAGAAACTTATGCCTCTTGTAGTAAAATTCTTCCATAGATAAACCAAAAAATAATTATTGCTCAGTTGTCACTTGTCAGGGATATAAATAACCATAAAGGCAGTGTGGAAAAGATAATACGAATCAAATATAGATTTCTTTTTTCTGAGAATTTCTACGCAATAAGTAACAGAAAGTCGATGTAAACCTGCTTCAAAGTCAGTTCAACCATTTTGATAATGCCACATTATCATAAACATCTAAGGCTTCAATCATTAGAGCACGGGGTGTATGCATAAAAAAAACTAGGCAATTCAAATCATTCCAATTCATTTGTGAAACAATGGCACAACCATGTCCAGATTCTAGAGAGAAAATCATATATGCTTGAAATGAAATCAAGAACATATGGAATTTGACCTATTCTTTGTTTGTGAAAGAGGCCACTTAGGAAGGCCTGACTGTCTGTCATGCTCCCCTTCTTAGATCAACGTGTAGACATTCTAACAAAGCCACTTGGAAACAAAGTGGTTCACTGAACTGAGAGAGAAGCTCAGAAGTGTGGGTTACTTCATCACAGAAGTGCAGCCACTGGTTGAGTAACCATTTGAGATTAAGATGGCCAAGCTAGAAGCAGTTTACAAACTATCTAATTCTGCTAGCTTGCTGTTAGTTGTTACAACTGTCAACCCAGATCAACAGCTGTTATGAATGTATCTCATAGTACCAGTGTAAACACTAGTTCTCTATTCTATTTATCTATTGTAACTTGGTTAATCAATAATATTCAGTATACGAATTATTCTTTCTCTCTCTTTCTATCATGTGTCAAGCCAACTGATTACATAAGTAACGCTTTTTAGAATTGACTGCCAGGCGGTCAGCTGATTACATAAGTAAAAACTTCTCAGGTTTACTGTCATCAAGCCAGCATAACAGGAATATACAACAGAAAGATAGAAACAAAGTCAATATAACAAAGGAGGTAGGAATTATTGCGCTATGAGAATTTAATCAGACCTGGTATAAAAACAGAAGTAGACCATGAGCAAAATGAACCCATCTTGGAGGAGCAGTGTCCAATTGGGGAGAGTAAATCTGAAAATCAATAAATAAATGAGTATGAAATATTTAGGAATTCGCTGTTTCTACACAGACATTCACACTATGTCCAAATTCCCTTCCATGGCCAAGAATAGTTCCACAAAAGAAAGTATCAATAAAGCATGATTAAGCAACAATCTTAAAAACACTTCATAATTGTAATTTTTGACCAAATAAAAAAAAAGTGAAGCATTGGAATACGATTACTGAACTGTTAACTTATGACATTAACTTTATGAAATAGGAAGATTGATGGACTCGGGTTCCACTTACATAACCAAGCAATGAAGACAATAGCAAGAACATAAATCCCATAAGAGTTATCTGCAAACAAACAATTTATGAATCATTGATGCCAAGGTTATAATTTATGATAACAGTTACAATTACAATGAAAAAAGACGCAAAGGTGTACCATGTTTGGACTGCAACAATTCGCAGGATGCCAAGAGACGGGGACAAAAGAAAAAGCTACAAGTTAGTGAACTAAAGTTGTAGCAAAACAAACCAAAATATTGCCAAAGAGTAAATGATAGTATTATCTCCATGAATGAGTATGTTTGTTTATGCAGTTATAGCCAGAAATGTCAAACAAATATCCATAAATCCATCAAATTTGTCAATTATTTTTGTTATACTTATAAAATTGCCCTTAATATTAGTGGAGAGAAGTGAAACTTTCATATTCCATTGATATCAAGAGATTTTAATTAATAAGGGTATGTGTTGAAAAATAATAATAAATGCACATTGTAAATTGACAAGAGTCTTAGAAAAAGGACCAAGAACTCTAAAAAAGCGTATCATACAAAGGACCAGAGGGAGTACAAGCAAATAAACCAACCATTCACACATAATTGTGAAGATATCCTAAGGCTATGGTTAATTTTGTGCATGTTCTTTCAAATTTATAGTGGTTGTATCAAATTACAGCAACAACAGAAATAAGAGATAAGTTTCCACAGTTAGGATAATGACACTTGATCTGCCCAAATGAAATTCATAATATGATTTGTCATCCTTAAAGTGAAGAGATGTTTTTATTATTATGTAATAAATAATAATTAATTAGTTTCAAATTATAAAAACACTCACGGCATCCATAATGGGAAAAAATTAACAAAGCGACTCCAAAATGGCTGTAGTATATATTTGGCAACATAGGAATGGTCTACTCCACTGTATTTGTATCTATGCAAAGCTGCAACACCATGGGCCCCAACATAACCCATTCTCTCTGATAAATCTCTGAAATATGCTTCCAAGGACCAGTTAAGCCTTGGCACAACCTGCTGAACTCCAATAAGAACAACTGCACCAACTAACTATGGGAACCAGCTGCAAAATGACAAGTCAGATTGAGGTTCAAGATCAAAAAAATCAATTTTTCACAAATTTGAATTGAAATCCATAATGAAAATTGATTAGTTGACAAGAAAAGGCCATAATTATTAATGTATTTTACAGTGAAAAGATACACTTCTTATTTTTCTGAGGCATCCAAATCAAACACAACCAATCCAATCCACAGCTATAGGGAAAACACAATCGTTTTAAAAAAAATTATGAAAGTGGGTAACAAACAACCATGAAAGAAGAAAAAAAACAGAAAGTTAAAAGAACATAGCAGATATATTTGAAACAGAGGGGATCAAAGAATTTAAATTGTAATAATTAATCATGTTAGTAAATGAAGGTTTCCTATTTTTTATGGCCTATAGGATTTAGAAGTTAGAACTGACTGAGCTGGGGAAAATATTAAAAATAAAATCCAACGTTCTAAAATAAAAATAACGAGTTATTGGTCTTTAGGATTCCCAAACATTGTCATAATTGTTTTTCAAAATGTTCTGATTCATTAGTTAATTTATTTGGAAAATTAACAAAAATGGTAAAATACTTTACATTTCGGTTATCTTCATTTCTAAGAGCCTCTTTCTTCAGTGGGACATGCTCATTTTGTCGCCTCTCACAGTTACACCTTAAAGCTTAATAGTTAATACTTAAGACTGCTTTTGACCTTTGACTATTAGTGGAACGCATTGTTTAAAGAGAGCTCATATTAGAAATTAGACAATTTGAAGGACTCGGAATAGTTAATTGCCTGTATCAAAGAACCTGATTGCAGATCAGGTGTTATTATCCATTTTCTTTGTACCAAATCCTATTTTGTTAGTTTTAATATGAAATTATTCAACAACCTATGAAAACATTTTCCTACTCTAATGTCTAACCAATAGCAGACTAGCAGAATTCATCAAATCAATCACAAACAAATTTCAGCTATTGCTGAAAGTCACTTAAGTGAGCATACACATGCACAAACTTGCAACATCATTCTTAAGCTTAAACCAGTACAAGATATCACCTAAACTACAAACTATGCAAGTAAGTTATGTCGATTCAAACTAGCCTGTGGCGTTGTATACCAACCACTCAGTAATACCTATAAAAAATTATTAAGTGGTATAGCTATGAACTACAGAATTCAAGATTTGTTGCATCTCATCAATAAACTAAAAATAATGATGATGTTTCAGTTTATAACTTAGCACATAAATATGTAACTGACAGCAGAAAGAATGCTGTGGCAAGACAAATCAACACAAAATTCAGTTCACTGGTAGCAATGAATAAAATGGGAATCATTCACCGCCTTGCACACCCACTCATGTTGTCTTTATTTCAAAGCAAAATTCCATTAGCTTCAAGCAAAAATCATCCACATATACTCCACAAATCAAATTCATGTGATCGAAACAATCCACCCTCTTACAAACAGAACAAGCAAACACAAAAGTATAAAGTTTACAACAACTACAGAACACAAACACACGTCATGGAAGGATCCACGCCCAAACCTCAAATTTGAAGCTAAAGCTGAAAGCCCAATTGTTACATTGACTTAATGATATAATATAACCTAAAGCAAAATAGAAATCAATCAATACTAGCACATCACACCTGAATGCTAACACCCACAATCTGCACATCAAATTTTCATCGTTCTTACAGCGAAAACATCATTAAAAACCAAAAAGAAAAACAAGCACTTTAAAGAGTAGGATCAAAAAGGGCTCTTTGCTTGAAAAACGCAGCCGGATCCGGTAAAGTAAAAGCATACAATGAAACCCATTAGGAGAAAAAGGTAGACTATATGCAAAAAATGAATACTCGAATCGCAATAACAAATCATTTTTGCTGCAGCAAAAAAAGGAGCATAAGGGGAAGGTCCAACTTCGAAAGAAACGAAGAAATGGGAAATGTGAAAGAAAATCGACAAAATCGAAAGGTGGCAGAATAGGAAACTGACCTGAGAAAGAGAGGGGAGGAAACACTTTCTCCTAAACAGATGGAACCATCCAAATATAAAGCGTGTTCCTATGTTTGGTTTCACCTCATATTTTACCGGTCAAATGAGAGTATGTTTGGTAATGTTTGTTGTTTTTCTTCTTCTTCTTGGATTAATTGGAAAATTAAGAGAAATTACAAAAGATATTTCTTTTTTAAAGATAAATATTAGTTGCTAATTAATGTTAAAAATGTAAATATGATATAGATAGATATTTATGTATCAAATAATGAGTATTTATCATCTGTATTTAAGAATAAAAATATTATTTTTATCCTATTCATATTTTTATAAATATCTATTAAATTTTCTATAATAATTTTTTTGATAATCTATTTATATTTTTCCTAATAGTTCACTTATTTAAAATTTTATAATAATTCACTCATTCAATGTTTTTTAATAATCCATTTGTTCAAAATTTTTTAAATAACTCATTCATTTAAAATTTTTTAAAAACATTAGACTTAAGTGTGATTACGTTACAATTAACTTAATTTTAAAAGTAACTGATAGTAATAAATAAAGGCGTTAAAAATTTTTAAAGGTGTTTTGTTTATTTAATTTAATATTACATATAAGAAAAGTATGTTAATAAATTAATTAAATAAATATCCATAGAGCATAGATATCTTAATATAGACATCATATCTATTTTCTTAATATATGTGGATGTTTATTTAAAATTTTGAATCATATTTATAATGGATTTTATTCTCAAATATCTACCAATATATATTTTTTACAACTCCTCTTTCCCAATTACCAAGTCACCCTATATTCCCTACAAATAATATTTATAGGAATTTTTTTTTTTATAATTATGATATCTTGACCAGTTTTGTTTAAAACAATTTATAATCTAAAATTTAAATTATAATTTATAAACTAAAATTTTGTAGATTATAATGATAAATCATCATATTGTAAGTAAACTCTTATCTCTTTTTATTTATTCATATCAATTAATTAATTTAAATACATATATAAATCGATTATTTAAAACAACTCAAATAAAATAGATTATTTTATATCCCTTTCCATGTTATGCGTAGTATATAGGGAGAGAAATTAAAAAAAAAATAGTTCTCCTCATTTTAAAATATTTTGTATCAAATATATAGAAACGTGAAATCTATTTCCTATTATTGATTAATCTTTAAAATGAATTCCATCTAAGGACACATTGAATTTCAAGTAATTTAAATCAAAACGAATAACTTATTTATATGAATAGAACTCTATCAGCATTTATTCTATTGATGAATTTGATCTCAAACTTAAAAAGAATCTTACTTGATCAGTGTTGGTCGAATATTTTAAATTTTTTCGTAAATAGTTTGATAACTTATTGCGTACTAGTAATTTTCTAATAAAATTTAAGCAAGACCTTTTGTTGTAGAGTTGTTTACTAGTTTTAAAAAAACAAATCAGAGAGCAATTTACTGTACATCATGTACATATTATTTAATCAATTTCGATTATATATGAAGACTATTTGTTTGCTAAAAATATTCGAGAAAACAATCCATTAATTGAAAATGACATTTCTCATGCTTTATAAGTTTTTCTTCAATTTTAAATTTAAATTAATTAATTTCCTTAAGTATTATCTTTCTTTAAAGACCTAATTGTTATCTTTTTTATATTTGTTATGTATTAAAAGCCTTCCTACCATTATTTGTTACTCAAATTAGAGCTTTGCATCCCTAATAAATACAATATAAAGAAATTGATTTTTATTGTAAATAATAATCTTGCAAATCCATTGAGATATTTTTCCAATCCATTTGATCAATAGAGTCAACTAACCTTGGTTAGAAACAAAACAACATTAAAACAATCATGTTTACTTAGTAATCCCCCACTTCTTACTATAAGCAATTTTTCAAATATTTTTCTAAAATATAAGAAAAATTATTTTTTTAATGTCATTAAATAGTTATATATTAAATATATCTTTCTTGAATATATTTTTAAGATAACTAAATTTTTTAAGCAATAAATAAGATTAAGGGCGGTTTAGACAAATATATAATAACATAAATGTAAATACCAACTTTTAATCAACTTTTTTAATTTGTGTAAAATTTGTCTAATTTACTCATAATATCAAATATTAGTATTGGTAATATTGCCAAAAGTTAATGACAAGTGTTCTAACCCCTTGTGAACACCTCTTTTTGTCCGGCTAATTGGTATAGTTCCATCCTTTGGGCACTCTCTGCTGCGCATGGTTCACTTAGAAATTCATAACTCCTTCATACGACCTTCGATTTGCGCAAACCCAGTCTCAAAATTTCCGTAACAAAATTGTCTACGACTTTTATGAAGACCTGGAAGGCTATATCTTTACCAATTGGTACAGTTTTAATAATCTTCCTAGACCTGTCCCAGTTTCATGACTGCTCTGCGCATCTTTAGAAAAAAATTCATATCTCCCTCATATGATACTGAAATGACCCCGTTCTTTTTTCTGTGGCTCCACATCAAAGATATCTACAAACTTCATGAAGGTCACAAAAGCTAATTCTCCACCCATTTTGCCCAGTGAATTTATTTTGCTTGCAAATGTATTTCCGTCACACTCTGGAGCAGTTTTCGTAGATGGGCCATATCTCCCTCGTTTCTTGATGAAAATTTTTGTGCCATATATCAAATTAAAGATAAGAGAAAGATCTACAATTTTCATGTTGGACTCTCTTTCAAATTTGGCACGAATTTTTCCTTAAATATGCAAGCAAGTTTCGTGATGAAGAGAATGGAACTCACCATCAAATTGTAGTCATGGCAAAGACTTTCCAATTTGCAACAAATTGTCACTTAAGCCTACCAATTTTGACCAAGTCAAAATTGAATCAAGAAACAAGCTCTCCAAAATAAAAAGCCAATGAAGAATCATCCTCCACTCTCTCTACTTCACGTGAATGGCTTCCAACAAGGGCCCATGTGCCATTATTTTTAATACAATCCATGCTCCAATTGCTCCAAGAAACTCATGGTTACAATTAGCTTCCATACCACCCAATATTTTATTTCAAAAAGCTTTCACTTTCTCTATGCATTCACATGGTAAAAATCCATCAAAAAGCCATGCTTTCCATGACCCACATAAGGTCCTATATGCTGAATTTTTCTAAGCCAAATGCATCACCTAATTCTTCAACAAGTACTTCACGTTAATAAGCTTCCAAGAGGCCAATATTTTATGCAATTAAAGTGGTCACTAAACACTTCCAACAGCTGCACCTAAATGGCCCCATTTGACAATTATTCAAAGCAAACATGCATCTCCAAGGACTCCTCACGTCAACCATCAACAAGCTTCCCATGTTTTGAATATTTTAATGCAACAATGGGCAAGGTCATGTATTCCAACGTGAATTGGTCCCTTTTAGTGCAGAATGGTCTTGAAAATCATTGTCACTTTTTGCATAAAAGAATTGAAAAAAAAGAAACCACCAAGGTGCAAAGGAGCTCACGGATTGCATAAGCTTTCACACTTTGATTTTATTCAAAGCACCAAGGCTGCACTTAACGTGAAAAGCAAATGCAAAAGTGGAAATAATTGGTCAAAGAATCAGCCATGGGTCCACATGAATTGTAACATAAATGGGCAGAATTGAAAAGCTTGCAAAATGTTAAAACAAATTGGACCTACAAGCCAAGGCTCCCAACGTAAAAGGGCTGCAGGAACAAAGGGAATTTGATATCTCTCAACATACATTGCTACTGATTTTTGGACAGCATTTAAACGTGTACAAAGCTGAATGATGGGCAAAATTATTCCAACGTTAAACAGCAAGTAAACAAAGAGAAAAGGGGACAGCAAAATAGCAAGCAAAATTGGCAACGTGAAGGCATATGGCAAGGTGATGGGCTGCACTTATATTGTCTAAAAACCAGCCATGGAAGCTCTATAAATTAGAGCCAAAAATCATCTGTGAGGGGGGTTGTTCAGGAGAGAGCACGAATTAGAGGAGAAGGAGGAGACACACTCAGCAAGAACAGAGAACAAAAATGAGAGGAGGAAAAAGAGAACATACACAGCAAGAAGAGAGAGTCAAAGAGGAAAATTAGAAAAATAGCAGAGAGTAAAGAGGGCAAAGAGAAAAGGGCAGTGCAAACTCAGTGGTTCAAGAAAGATTATCTAGAGAGGAAATTATCTCCATATTCTTGAGTTTTGGAAGGTGCTTCTGAAATTTTACAGTGAAAATTCGCAGTAACAGCAACAGTAACAGCAACAGAAGCAACAGCAACAGCAACAGCAACAACAGCAGCAGTAGTAGCAACAGCAACAGCAACAGTAACAGCAACAGCAACAGCAACAACAGCAACAGTGGGCAAGAACTCAATCAGTGAGCAAGAATATTTTTTTTATATATTTTGTGAAAATAGTGTTTATTTTTCAAAAGGTTGAATTTTTGTACAAGGATCAGATTAGTACTGTTGTATTGGACTTTTTTTTTTTTTTCTGCTGTCTCTTGTCGTTATTATAATTAAGTTTTACAGTAGGATATTGTGATGTATGCTTGAATCTCTAATTAATCTCTGCTACTGTTTCTGTTCATGTTATTGCTCCTGTTTATTTGCTGCTCAATATTGTTACTCAAATTGTTTGTATATATTTTAGTTCTGTACAGATTTAATTTTTTTAAAGGGTGGTTACGATCTTAATTTTACTGCTCAGAATATTAATCCTATTACAAGAAATCAGCCGTCTGTATACTGTTTCTTTTTCCGGATAGTTCATTCACCGTATAGTTAGAGTGTAATTTTCTTTTAAGGCATTCGCCATTCTTTGAAAGAATCGGGTTGTATAAAGCTTAACAAAATGTGATTATCCATGTCCTTTTTTTGTTATTTTAAAATTGTGTCTAATTAAAATTTTAACAACTCAGCATTATCTTCAACCAAAAAATATTACCCATTTTTCACTTTAGTAAGTCTAAGTGCTTTTTGTCAAGTTTTTGATAAATTTTTACTATTCGATTTTTATTTTTATTTTTTTTTTAAAAAAATTTGTTTTATCAAAAAGAGGTTAATTTAGACGAGACGTCTTGTTACCTTTTTTAAATTTTCAATCGGTTGTTATTTATTAAATAATAATATTTCAAAAAAAAAGAAATCAATTTAGACGTGACGTCTTGTTGATTTTCCCTTATCCCCGGTAGACCATCACCACAAGGAACGGGATACTTGAGATGAGACGTCCCGTTTATCCCCTTCCCGTTTCTAACCCCGTATTTTGATGACTAATTTAGACGCGACGTCTTGTTAGTATCCTTCCCTTTTCCTGTTTTATACCAAAGCCAAGGTTAATTTGGACGCGACGTCCTGTTAACCTTTACTTTCATTTTGTTTTACTTTTTCTTACTGGTGTTATTTCGTCAAGTTTCTTATTGTCTCTGTTTGCCATTTCCTATTGTTACTATTTTTTTTTTACTTTCCTACTGTCGATATTCTGCTAAGTTTTTTATGATCGCTGTGTGTCGTTTCTTATTATTGTTTTGTTAAGCTTCTTATTGTCATTGTTTTTGTCGAATTTTTCACTGTCATTTCTTGTTACTATTGTTTTAATATTCTACTATCATTTTTTTTTACTGTCACTGTTTGATCTTCTATCGTTACTGTTTTTTTTCTTTTTTACTATCATTGTTTGGTCAAATTTATCACTGTTACTGTTTAGTCTGTTTTGTCTGTTTGTGTCTGCTTTGTCATTTTGTGTGGAAGAAGTTAAAAATAATTTCTGGGCTATTTTGAAATAAGCGCTATCAATTTGAGGTAACCGTTTTATAACGGACAGTTGTGAGGTGCTAATACCTTCCTCACCTGTAATTCGACTCCCGAACTTAGAATTTCATCTTTCATAACCAGTGTTTTAAAAGAGGTTTTTCCCGATATTTTTATCCTAAAAAAATATTGGTGGCGACTCCCTGTTTTTTCTTTTCGAAAGGATTTCGAAACTCGTTGTATTTTTAAGGGTCGGCCATCCCGCCGCGATCCCGGTCGCGACAGATGGCGACTCCACTGGGGACAATTTAGAGAGTCAAGCCAATCAAGTTGATAGCGCATGTTTTTAAATAGTCTGTTAATTATTTAACTTTTTCCTTTATTTTATTTTATCACCATTTGTATGTGATTTCTGTTTTGTATGTATTTTGTTATTTATGTTCTGTTAATGTCTGTGTGATTATTGAACCCTAGGGTAGACGACTTTGTGTTATCGTTTTGTGTTTGTTCTCTGTGCAGGATAGGATAAGGTACAGGTATTGAATGCCCTTTCACACACTACACTCACCATTTACACACACTTATGAGTGGCGCCCTATACCCGGGCCCCAAATGAAGCTTAAGTTAGGGGAGGTTGGTAGCGGTGTCGTTTGGGATGTACTTCCCATCCGGCGATCGTAAGAACCTCAACTAGAGTTCGACCTTTCATGATGTACGCACCTAGTAGATTCCCTACTGTTGTGGTTACATCATGAGTAGGATCTTGGCTCTAGTGACCTTTTAGAAGTCTAGTACAAGCCACCCAATGTGAGGAGTCCACTGTTAGATAAGCTATAGGTCCCAGAAAAGACTTTCAGAAAAACCTGACTTAAGGCACAAAAGGGCAGACTTTACTATACCTTATCTCATTCTCGCTTTCCCTTTAAATCCAAATTGATGAACTGCTTACATGTTAAAAGGGTTACTTTATTCCAAAAAAAATGACTCACTTTCTTTTTTTAAAAAAAAACTAGTAATCCTTTAACAAGTAAGCGGCTCCCTCTCTTTTCGTGTACTTATGAGTCCTGGGTTATAAATCTTCCCAATCGTCAAAACAAAAAATGAAAACGAAAATTCTCTTCAAGTAGGTATTGACGATGTTTGGAAGATCCATGACCCACACGACTTTAGTTTCACACGAGTTTTGTCGACCGCTACTTCTCAAAGTGAAAGTGTTTTCCAATAAATTAATAAGGAAGTAGCGGTTTACAAAACATGACAGTAGCTAATTTTTTTTTTTTTCTCCTTTCTCTTTGTTCTTGCAGGAAGCTGTTTGGAACTTAGCGAGTACCTTTGAGCAATATGGAAATTAACATGAGAGCCGATAGTTGTGACACAAATGTAACCGAATTGAGAAAAATATTACACGTTAAGGCCAAGAGGATTGACATGGGTAGTCTACAAACAATGGGGAGAAAATTAAACCTAACACAGAAAATGGCTTTTACAAGAAAGTATGGGAGGATTCTAAAGCTATTAGAAGTGGAAGTGCAAACTGAGGCGATCACTGCCTTAACACAGTTCTACGACCCACCTCTCAGATGCTTCACATTTAGAGACTTTCAGTTGGCCCCATCTATTGAGGAATTTGAACAAATCTTGGGGATGCCTTTGGAAGGACAGATACCTTACCGTCATCTTGATCATCATGCAACTATTACTTCCATCGCCCGTGTTCTGAAGATCCATCCCGAAACTTTAAGGAGTGTACAACTGAATAGAAATCAGACCCCCGGATTCACTCGGGAATTCCTTGAGAAACATATGCAGGTCCTGGCAGAAAAGGAAGATTGGGAAGCCTTCATGGATACTCTAGCTATTACCATCTATGGTGTTGTCTTGTTCCCCAACATTGATAACTATGTGGATTATGATGCTATCGCTGTATTCCTAGCTCGCAAGCACAGGCTTGAGAATCCTGTCACAGTTGTATTGGCAAATGTGTACTGCACTATGGATTTCTGCCACACACAAGGTGGAAAGAGGGTTATTTGTTGTTTACCTGCTTTGTATGTATGGCTCACATCTCATGTTTTCCACCAAGTCTGTAAGGCCGAATGCCCTGTTTCTGATCTAAAACTATGCCAACTAGCAGTGAAAAATGGGCGTGAGTGGGCCAATCACCTTGTAGGGCTCACGGCTGAGAAAGTCAGATGGTATCCCCAATGGTTAGAAGTTGAATCCATCATTCATCACTGTGGAGATTACCCAAATGTTCCCCTTATTGGTACGCAAGGATGTATCAACTATAATCCCATCATAGCCAAGCGTCAGCTAGCTTATCCTTTGCTTGGACCACCTGATGAAGAGTCTCTCACTCCTTTCATCTTGTATTACTCGAAGGGAAGCTATGTCTCTGTCATTCGGGATATAGCAAATGCATGGAAGAAAGTCCACCGAAAAGGAAAGGAATTAGGGGCCCGGAGCCATGCTGTCAGAGAAGAATATCATGAATGGATCTTGAATAGGGTCTCTATTGTTAAATTACCCTTTAGAAGTCCCCTTTATCTCCTGGAAAACACTCCTGCTCTATCACTTGTTGTGGAAGATAAAGCAACCAAGGCGCTAAAGACCAAAATAGAAGAGTTAGCTGCCAAGAACAAGAAGTTAGAGGAAGACTTATTGAGATGTCAGCAAGAATACACCCTTCAGAAAAGGGAGAACTTGGAGAACAAGCAAGCGATTGAAGAGATTAGAAAAAAACAGAAGGTTGAAGAAGACTACATGATAAAACAAGACCAATGTCTTCGAGCGGCCAACTCTCAGCTGAAAATGAAGAGCAAACAAAGTGATACTATCTTGGCTGAGAAACATCTTCTGAAGGATATGTTGGCACAATCAAAAGAAAATGAGCGGAGTATCATGGTGCAAAAAGAGCTTCTACAGTCACAAGTCTATAAATTAGAACAACAGCTCAATGAAGTGGTAAAGGCTTGCGAGCAAGAGATAAATGGGGAGCAACAACGCGCCATGAACATTGAACAAGACTGTCAAGAGACCATACGCCTCTTGGAAGCTGAGTTAACACAACAAGATAAAACTGTTCACTTGTGGATGGATCGTTTCGCTAAACTGGCATACCTGGCTAACGGGGCTCTTGAAGACCTCCCGTTTTTACTCAAACAAGCTGAAGGAATTGCCAACCCTGTCAGTACTCCTAGAGAAATTGCAACGTTCTTAGATTACTGCAGAGGACGAATTTGTAAAATAAGGGAAATGATTGCCCGAGCTAGGGATGGCTGATTTATTTTCCCGTTTTGTAACTTGGCACTTTATGGCAATAATGTACTCTTTTCAAAATAATGGATTCCTTTGTCTTCACAACTATCTCATGTTAATTTCCATTCAATGCTTTACTTAGTACTCTTGAACGTGACGTTCTGAGGAACAGTCGAAGGATCCGTCAAGTTCCAACATTGCTTCCCGCGTAATCTCGTTTCACTTAATTTTTTTTTTCTTTAATTCGCTTATCTTTTCTAAATTTTCTTTTGTGTTTCTTTCTAAAGACATTACGGGTAAACATTCTTACGGGACCAGGCTCAGGAAGAAACTCATGGCTGACATAGAACAAGAAAATGAGAATTTGAAGGCTGAGCTCGCCCAGGTCAAGGAACAGATGGCCGAGATGGCCAAGCTCCTGGAAAGGAGAGTCACAGAAGGGGGATCTTCTGCAGGGGTTGAAGACGCCCGGCAACAACCACCCACCTCTCATCACGGTCAAGATCCGGCTACAGGATCTGACCCCAGGACCACCGCACCTCCCCTCGTTGTTCGTATAAGGAGACCAAATCCTGCAAACACACAACAACATACCTTTGTGGATGAGGAAGGCAATGTTATTCCCTTTCCCCCGTATGGTTTACCGCACGGATATTTCCCACCACTCCAGGAAGAACCTTGCCACCAAGACCAAGTTCCCATCACTGCCCAGCCTAACACTAATCAACCAAACGACCCACTTACCCAAGCACAAGCCACCCAGATGCCACCCACTCATACTCAAGCCGCCCAAACACAAGCCGCCCAAGCGCAGCCTGCTCATACCATTCATATACCCCGAACCACTGCCAAACTGGATACCTTCATACCAAACACTGACCTGTTTCATTCCTACCAGCAATATGGGAAGTTTGGTCAACACACTACTGCCGGTCCGAGTGCTGTGGCTACCACCCAGGAAGAGAGGTTGGAATTCTTGGAAAGGCGTTTAAGGGAGATGGAAGGAACAAGTAAATTTGGGACAGGCACTGCTGCTGAACTTTGCCTAATCCCTGATGTCGTCATACCTCCTAAATTCAAGATGCCCGATTTTGACAAATACAGAGGGTTGACATGCCCAAAGAATCATCTAACCATGTACTGCCGTAAGATGGCTTCGCATGCGTCAAATGACCCTCTGCTGATTCATTGTTTTCAGGACAGCCTAGTTGGGGCTCCCCTGACATGGTACAATCATCTAGAGCGCTCTCGTATACGCTGCTGGAAAGACCTAGCAGACTCGTTCATGCAACAATACAAATATAACCTGGACATGGCCCCGGATAGGGGACAATTGCAGAACATGACTAAGAAAGATAACGAGACGTTCAAGGAGTACGCCCAAAGGTGGCGCGAAGTGGCGGCACAGGTTGACCCACCTCTATCTGAAAAGGAGGTGATCACTATGTTCATAGATACACTTCAAACTCCTTTCTATGAGAAGATGATTGGAAGTGTCTCGTCCCATTTCTCTGATATTGTCACTATTGGAGAAAGGATAGAAAATGGGCTAAGGACCGGCAGGATAGTCCGAAGTCCATCTGGGATGGGAGCTGCAAGGAGACCTACACTTGGCGAAAACAGGAGAAGAGAAGGGGAGACCAACTTGGTCTCTCACAACCAGAGAAGGAACCTGGCAGGGCCGCCTACCCCAGTTAGCCTTTCACCAGTATATCCCAGCGTGTCGCACCCGTATGTGGCAGCCATTCCAAACCTTAATCCACCACAATTCAGACCAACCATTGTACGGCCGCCTGCGCCACCACAGATACCACACCAAGCACCACAAGCCAACCCACCGCCAAATATCCAAAGAAGGAACAATGACCGTGCTCCACCCCAGTTCGATCCTATCCCAATGTCCTATACCGAACTCTTGCCTCACCTCATTGAAAAAACTCTAGTAGTACCCTGTCCCTTGAGGCCACTACAGCCACCTTATCCTAGGGGGTATGACCCTAATGCCCGATGCGATTATCATGCGGGTGCACCAGGCCATTCTACTGAAAATTGTCTGGCTTTAAAATATAAAGTAAGGGACCTGATTCAGGCAGATTGGATAAGCTTCCGAGAAGGAAGTCCAAATGTGACAACAAACCCTCTGCCTAATCATGAAGGGCCCGGGGTCAATGCTATCGGGGAAGATGTGGAGTATACGTCTAATGTTGAGGACATTCAGATGCCTCTAAAAGGAATTCACTCCCTTATGTTTGAGGTAGGGTTAGTGAAGGACAAATGGGATGAAGACTTCGATGATGCCCAATCGACAAAGCAGCAAGAGTTTCGAAAAACTCTCCAAAGGTTTATGGACAGTCACACTATACGAGTCTGCAAGCGCCATGGCGATGAGGTAAATATGATACAGGGACAGACTGGACCTCGGGCCCCAAAACCCCTGGTCATATTTTATAGTAAAAACGCGTCGCTAACGCAGACCCCTGCCAGAACTACTATTACGGCACGGCCACCTGCTCCATTCCCGTATGACAACTCCCACGCCGTGCCTTGGAAGTATAACACGGACATAGTCGTTTCCAACCCCATAATAATTGATCCGGCGCCTGCTTTGTTGGTTACCAACATCGCCGGTGTAGGCGGAATGACCCGAAGTGGGAGAGTGTATGCACCTTCAGAGCCAAAGCAAGACAAGACTGCCGCGGAAGGCAAAACCGGGAAGGTTGGGATCGCTGGCGAAGCAAAGAAGGTTGTGCCAGAAGAGGAGACTAAGGAGTTCTTAAAATTTATCCGCCACAGCGATTACCAGGTATTGGATCAGTTGAACTATACCCCCGCCAAGATCTCCTTATTATCTCTGCTGACAAGTTCTGAATCACATCGAAACGCGCTGATGAAGGTGCTAAGTGAGGCACACGTGAAACATGACTTGCCTGTTGATAAGTTCCAAGGTATTGTCGGACATATAGTGGCCAGTAACTATCTGACTTTCACGGACGACGAGGTGCCGGTGGAAGGGAAAGGACACAACAAAGCTCTCCACATCTCTGTGAAGTGTCAAGACCATATTATGGCAAAAGTGCTCGTCGATAATGGATCATCCTTGAATGTGATGCCCAAGTCTACATTAGCTAAACTACCCATAGATGGGGCATGCATGAGACCGAGCTCCATGATAGTAAGAGCTTTTGATGGGACCCAACGGGAGGTCATAGGCGAAGTTGAGCTACCCATACAAGTTGGACCCCATATCTTTCAAGTTCTCTTCCAAGTAATGGATATCATGCCCGCCTATAGTTGCTTGTTAGGGAGGCCATGGATCCATTCAGCAGGGGTAGTTCCTTCCACTTTACACCAGAAACTAAAGTTCATCGTTGATAACAGACTGGTAATCGTTTCTGGAGAGGAGGATCTTCTGGTCAGTAAGCCAGTTACTACCCCCTATGTAGAGGCAGCCGAGGAAGCCCTCGAGACATCATTCGAGGCTTTAGAGATAGCCAACGCCACAAGTATGTCTTTCCCAAAGGTACCGTTAGCAGTAGCGAAGACCATGCTACGAGGAGGATATAAGCCGGGAAAAGGACTCGGAAGAGAACTGGAAGGAAGAATTCAACCTGTCTGTCTCCCTGAGAACAAAAATAGGTACGGCCTGGGATACCAACCTACCACTGAAGACCAAAAAGGCGTAGAAAAAGAGAGGAGAGGGAAGAGGATTACTCGTCATACCAGGCATGCATTCAACACTGCGAAAATCCCCATCTGTGACCTCTACCAGAGCTTCAGGAGCGCCGGAGTAATGTTTCCAGATCAAGTGGCCGTGATCCAAAGTGATCTTGATGAAGGCCCCGGATTTGTGTATGCTGGCTCACCTGGTCAGGAACTGAACAACTGGGAGGTCATAGAATTCCCCACGATTTGTACCATTTCATCAAAGTAATCATGTTTTCTGTTCGATCCTTTAGCTATGCTTCGGGATCTCATTTTGTAACAATAAAAACTTGTTCGTTTGTTTGAATAATAAATGCCGTCAGTTTCCAAATAGCTTGATCTGTTTAGTAACCTATTATTTAAACCTTTCTCTTGCTTGTTTTCCTTTTCATTTGCTATGATACACTGAAAATGCAGATCCAAAAGCGATTCATCTGAGAATAGTGAGAATTCGGTCTTATTTCACGATTCTGACTGTCTAACTGATTGCGCCAATGAGGAATATGATGAAGACTGTGATCCCTCGCCTGAGTTAACCCGGTTATTAGAACAAGAGGATAGGGAAATTTTGCCCTACTTAGAGATAGCCGAGGTTATCGATTTGGGAATTGGAGGAGTTAAAAAGGAAGTCAAAATTGGTACCTCGTTAAGTAAAGAACAGAGGCAGGAACTGATTGGGTTGTTGAGAGAGTTCAGCGATGTTTTCGCCTGGTCTTACCAAGATATGCCGGGACTGGACAATAGCATTGTCGAACATAGGTTACCATTAAAACCCGAATATCTGCCGGTAAAGCAAAAGCTGCGACGTATGAAACCTGAGATGCTTTTGAAAATCAAGGAAGAAGTCAAGAAGCAATTTGATGCCGGATTCTTAGCCGTGGCAAAATACCCACAGTGGGTGGCAAATATAGTCCCGGTCCCGAAAAAGGATGGCAAAGTACGAATGTGCGTGGACTATCGCGATTTGAACAGGGCTAGCCCCAAGGATGATTTTCCCCTGCCTCAGATTGATGTTCTGGTCGATAATACCGCGCAACATACGATCTTTTCATTCATGGACGGTTTCTCCGGATACAATCAAATTAAGATGGCACCCGAGGATATGGAAAAAACCACATTTGTCACCTTGTGGGGAACCTTCTGTTATAAGGTGATGTCTTTTGGTCTAAAGAATGCCGGAGCAACTTACCAAAGGGCCATGGTAACCCTTTTCCATGACATGATGCACAAGGAGGTAGAGGTTTACGTCGATGATATCATTGCCAAGTCTAAAACGGATGAAGGGCATATGGAAGACCTAAGAAAACTCTTTGAAAGGTTGAGGAAATTCAAGCTTAGGCTGAACCCAGCCAAGTGCACCTTCGGCGCAAGATCCGGGAAATTACTGGGATTCATAGTAAGCAAGAGAGGCATAGAAGTCGACCCTGACAAAGTTAAAGCCATTCTTGAAATGCCTCCTCCCCGTACAGAAAAGGAAGTTAGAGGTTTCTTGGGGAGATTAAATTACATCGCTCGCTTCATCTCACAGTTGACGGCAACATGCGAGCCAATTTTCAAATTGCTCCGTAAAAACCAACCAGTTCAATGGAACGAGGATTGTCAAAAGGCTTTTGAAAAGATAAAGCAGTACTTGCAGAACCCGCCAGTTTTGATCCCACCTACCCCGGGAAGACCACTCATTTTATACCTTACAGTGTTAGATGAATCCATGGGTTGTGTGTTGGGGCAACATGATGAGACTGGGAAGAAAGAACATGCCATTTATTATCTAAGCAAGAAGTTCACTGACTGCGAGATGAGGTATTCTGCTCTGGAAAGGACCTGTTGTGCGTTAGCGTGGGCAGCTCGACGTTTGAGACAATACATGATAAGACACACTACTTGGTTAGTTTCCAAAATGGACCCCGTCAAATATATCTTCGAAAAACCTGCCTTAACCGGGAGGATTGCTCGATGGCAGGTCCTGCTAACTGAGTACGATATAGTCTATGTCACTCAGAAGGCTATAAAAGGAAGTGTTCTGGCTGACTACCTGGCTCATCAACCCATAAGAGATTATCAGCCCATGCAGTTTGACTTCCCGGACGAAGATATCATGGCCCTGATTGATGAAGAAGGAGCCCAAAAGGATAAATGGACCCTAAGGTTTGATGGTGCTTCTAACGCATTAGGACACGGAATCGGAGCAATCCTCATTTCGCTTGACAGAGAACTTATCCCCGTTTGTGCTCGATTATGTTTTGATTGTACCAATAACATCGCTGAGTACGAGGCGTGTTCTCTGGGAATCCAAGCAGCATTGGATGCCAAAGTGAAGAAATTGGAAGTATACGGGGATTCTGCCCTGGTCATTCACCAACTAAAAGGAGAGTGGGAAACTAGAGACAGCAAATTAATTCCCTATCAAACTCGCATCAAAGAGTTGATTAAGGAATTTGATGATGTTTCTTTTCACCATGTTCCCCGGGAAGACAACCAAATGGCTGATGCTTTGGCTACCCTAGCATCAATGTTCAAGGTGAGCAATGATTACGACATGCCTCTCATTGAAATAGTGCGGCACCACGAACCCGCATATTGCCAGATGATTGAAAGGGAGTCAGATGGGAAGCCTTGGTATTACGATATCAAGAGGTATGTCCAAAATCAAGAATATCCCGAAGGTGCTACAGAGAATGATAAGAGAACCCTACGACGGCTCGCCATGGGTTTCTTCTTAAACGGTGATGTGCTTTATAAGAGAAACTATGACTCTGTCCTTCTTCGTTGCATCGACACCGACGAGGCAAGTAAAATCATGAGGGATGTCCACGAAGGATGTTTTGGAACTCACACCAACGGGCACGCCATGTCGAGAAAGATCTTGAGGGCTGGTTACTACTGGATGACCATGGAGTCAGACTGTTTTGCCTATGTTCGTAAGTGTCACAAATGTCAGATATACGCGGACCATATTCACGCTTCCCCGTCTTCCCTGAATGTCTTGTCAGCTCCCTGGCCCTTTTCAATGTGGGGTATGGACGTCATTGGACCCATCGAGCCAAAAGCCTCTAACGGTCATCGTTTCATTTTAGTCGCTATCGACTATTTCACAAAATGGGTAGAAGCTGCTTCGTACGCCAATGTGACAAGGAGTGTTGTGGTTAAATTTGTCAAGCGTGAACTGATATGCCGGTACGGTCTGCCAAGTCAGATCATCACTGATAATGGCATGAATTTGAATAACAAAATGATGAAGGAACTTTGTGAAGACTTCAAAATCCACCATCATAATTCCTCCCCGTATCGCCCTAAAATGAATGGGGCAGTCGAGGCAGCCAATAAAAACATCAAGAAGATTATACAAAAAATGGTTGTGACCTACAGAGATTGGAGCGAAATGCTCCCCTTTGCTTTACATGGGTATCGCACCTCAGTCCGAACCTCAACTGGGGCCACTCCATTCTCCCTGGTTTATGGAATGGAGGCAGTCCTACCTTTCGAAGTAGAGATCCCTTCTCTTCGAGTGATAATGGAAGCGGAATTAAAGGAAGCTGAGTGGGTCCAAGCTCGACATGACCAGTTAAATCTGATTGATGGAAAGAGATTAACCGCCCTTTGTCATGGTCAGCTGTATCAGAAGCGTATGAAACGAGCTTTTGAAAGGAAGGTACGACCTCGACAATTCCAAGAAGGAGACCTAGTCCTCAAGAAAATCTTGCCAATCCAAAAGGACATCCGAGGGAAATGGACACCTAATTACGAAGGACCATACGTCGTGAAGAAGGCTTTCTCTGGAGGAGCTCTGATCCTCACCAACATGGATGGAGAGGATCTGCCAATGCCTGTGAACGCCGACGCGGTGAAGAAATATTTTGCCTAAAAAAAAAAAAAAGGTGCTCGCTAGGCTGAAAACCCATGGGGCAGCCTAGGCAAAAATTAGAGCTGCTTGATGAGTCGAAAACCCGGAAGGGCGGCTCAGGTAGAATAAAAGCCACAAGTTCAGGCATAAGGACGGGAACTCTTCAGAGAAGGAAAACTGGTCAGGCACGCGCATTTTTGTCAAAATCATTTCCCAGAAGTAAAATCAGAGGATGGTCTCGAAGTCGTGAGGAAAGATCCGGATTCTTATCACTCACGGGGAGTCGCTGGCGGGTTCAAAAGGCCTTCTTTCTCTCCCACCTTTTAATTGTTTATGCATATGTTTTTGTTACCTTTACCTTCATTACCAATGTACATACTTATATTCAATAATAAAATAAGCTCTCCCTTTCCTTCCCCTGAGTCTACGGCTGAATCTTATAAACGAACAAGTTTTTTTTTCTTAAGAGGAAATTTTTGAAATGAAAAGTGATGAAATGAAAAGTCGTGGTGAAACGGAATGTATCCTGGCGCCAGACCCGGCCCGTGAGAAAGCATAACCAATTCTGTTAATTATGTTCCTGGAAGACAGAATTTGTCTCTATCTCATCCATGAGTTATCTTGAAAGCCTATCTCTTAGGAGAGGTCGCTCGAAATGTCAATTCTTTTGATTACTCGTGCTTCTAACCATCTGTTTTGAAGGGTGATGGAACTACGTCACACAGAAATGAAGAACCTGACACCAAAGATCCGGACCAGAAGTTTTCCCCAAGAGAAATCAGTAGATTGGCATCCCCAGTGAAATCACAATCGCCAAAGCTGGCACTTCCCAAGTTCTCATTCCCCAGCGGAACCATAATCACCAAAAAACTACACTTCCCAAATCCTTCCCCAGTGGGACTACACTTCCCAATCAACCCAAACTGGGGCATCTCCCTGGGTTTGTTCTTTCATTCAAGGGACAGTTCCCCAAGATTTCATCCAATCATGTCAAACTGGGGCATCTCCCCGGGTTTATTCTCTTAGTCAAGGGGCAGTTCCCCAAGATTTCATCCAATCATGCCAAACTGGGGCATCCCCCCGGGTTTTTCCTATCAGTCAAGGGGCAATCCCCCACCTTTTACCTTTCTGCAAACCAAGGGCCACACCCCACATTTATTTTTCATGTCAATCAAGGGGCAATCCCCCACCTTTTACCTTTCTGCAAACCAAGGGCCACACCCCACATTTATTTTTCATGTCAGTCAAGGGGCAATCCCCCACCTTTTACCTTTCTGCAAACCAAGGGCCACACCCCACATTTATTTTTCATGTCAGTCAAGGGGCAATCCCCCACCTTTTACCTTTCTGCAAACCAAGGGCCACACCCCACATTTATTTTTCCTGTCAGTCAAGGGGCAATCCCCCACCTTTTACCTTTCTGCAAACCAAGGGCCACACCCCACATTTATTTTTCATGTCAATCAAGGGGCAATCCCCCACCTTTTACCTTTCTGCAAACCAAGGGCCACACCCCACATTTATTTTTCCTGTCAGCCAAGGGGCAATCCCCTACCTTTTACCTTTCTGCAAACCAAGGGCCACACCCCACATTTATTTTTCATGTCAGTCAAGGGGCAATCCCCCACCTTTTACCTTTCTGCAAACCAAGGGCCACACCCCACATTTATTTTTCCTGTCAGTCAAGGGGCAATCCCCCACCTTTTACCTTTCTGCAAACCAAGGGCCACACCCCACATTTATTTTTCCTGTCAGTCAAGGGGCAATCCCCCACCTTTTACCTTTCTGCAAACCAAGGGCCACACCCCACATTTATTTTTCCTGTCGGTCAAGGGGCAATTCCCCACCTTTTACCTTTCTGCAAACCAAGGGCCACACCCCACATTTATTTTTCCTGTCAATCAAGGGGCAATCCCCCACCTTTTACCTTTCTGCAAACCAAGGGCCACACCCCACATTTATTTTTCCTGTCAGTCAAGGGGCAATCCCCCACCTTTTACCTTTCTACAAACCGAGGGTCAACCCCACCTTTACATTTCCTGCCAACAGTGAGTTAATTTGGACGAGACGTCCTGTTAGCTCCCCCAATCTTTACCTTTCCTGTCAACCAAGGGTCAACCCCAACCTTTACATTTCCTGCCAACAGTGAGTTAATTCAGACGAGACGTCCTGTTAGCTCCCCCAATATTTACCTTTCCTGTCAACCGAGGGTCAACCCCAACCTTTACACTTTCTGTCAAACGAGGGTCAACCCCAACCTTTACATTTCCTACCAACAGTCTACCGGGGGGCAACCCTAATCCTCTCACCTCCTACTAACTGGAAGACAATCCTTTCCGGTCGATTCAAAAAGAAAAAACACAAAAAAAGAATCCTAAAAAAAAAAAAAGAGGAAAAAAAAAAGAAAGAAAAAAAAAACAAAAACAAAAAGAAAAACAAAAACAAAAACAAAAAAAAAAAAAAAGAAGAAGAAGGGAAATAGAGAGAGACGGATCTAGAAAATGCTCATCTTTAAAGAAGAAAAGGTCACACCAGCTCGTTGACTGCCAACACTGTCAGACACCATACCGATTAAGAGGTCCCCACTTGGCCCCTACATCGGTGTTCATATCTTTACTTCTTTTTTCACTGCAGAAACACAGAAGCTTCGTGTTTCTCTTGTGAAAAAGAAGTAAAGAGGGGCATCTGTGAACACCTCTTTTTGTCCGGCTAATTGGTATAGTTCCATCCTTTGGGCACTCTCTGCTGCGCATGGTTCACTTAGAAATTCATAACTCCTTCATACGACCTTCGATTTGCGCAAACCCAGTCTCAAAATTTCCGTAACAAAATTGTCTACGACTTTTATGAAGACCTGGAAGGCTATATCTTTACCAATTGGTACAGTTTTAATAATCTTCCTAGACCTGTCCCAGTTTCATGACTGCTCTGCGCATCTTTAGAAAAAAATTCATATCTCCCTCATATGATACTGAAATGACCCCGTTCTTTTTTCTGTGGCTCCACATCAAAGATATCTACAAACTTCATGAAGGTCACAAAAGCTAATTCTCCACCCATTTTGCCCAGTGAATTTATTTTGCTTGCAAATGTATTTCCGTCACACTCTGGAGCAGTTTTCGTAGATGGGCCATATCTCCCTCGTTTCTTGATGAAAATTTTTGTGCCATATATCAAATTAAAGATAAGAGAAAGATCTACAATTTTCATGTTGGACTCTCTTTCAAATTTGGCACGAATTTTTCCTTAAATATACAAGCAAGTTTCGTGATGAAGAGAATGGAACTCACCATCAAATTGTAGTCATGGCAAAGACTTTCCAATTTGCAACAAATTGTCACTTAAGCCTACCAATTTTGACCAAGTCAAAATTGAATCAAGAAACAAGCTCTCCAAAATAAAAAGCCAATGAAGAATCATCCTCCACTCTCTCTACTTCACGTGAATGGCTTCCAACAAGGGCCCATGTGCCATTATTTTTAATACAATCCATGCTCCAATTGCTCCAAGAAACTCACGGTTACAATTAGCTTCCATACCACCCAATATTTTATTTCAAAAAGCTTTCACTTTCTCTATGCATTCACATGGTAAAAATCCATCAAAAAGCCATGCTTTCCATGACCCACATAAGGTCCTATATGCTGAATTTTTCTAAGCCAAATGCATCACCTAATTCTTCAACAAGTACTTCACGTTAATAAGCTTCCAAGAGGCCAATATTTTATGCAATTAAAGTGGTCACTAAACACTTCCAACAGCTGCACCTAAATGGCCCCATTTGACAATTATTCAAAGCAAACATGCATCTCCAAGGACTCCTCACGTCAACCATCAACAAGCTTCCCATGTTTTGAATATTTTAATGCAACAATGGGCAAGGTCATGTATTCCAACGTGAATTGGTCCCTTTTAGTGCAGAATGGTCTTGAAAATCATTGTCACTTTTTGCATAAAAGAATTGAAAAAAAAGAAACCACCAAGGTGCAAAGGAGCTCACGGATTGCATAAGCTTTCACACTTTGATTTTATTCAAAGCACCAAGGCTGCACTTAACGTGAAAAGCAAATGCAAAAGTGGAAATAATTGGTCAAAGAATCAGCCATGGGTCCACATGAATTGTAACATAAATGGGCAGAATTGAAAAGCTTGCAAAATGTTAAAACAAATTGGACCTACAAGCCAAGGCTCCCAACGTAAAAGGGCTGCAGGAACAAAGGGAATTTGATATCTCTCAACATACATTGCTACTGATTTTTGGACAGCATTTAAACGTGTACAAAGCTGAATGATGGGCAAAATTATTCCAACGTTAAACAGCAAGTAAACAAAGAGAAAAGGGGACAGCAAAATAGCAAGCAAAATTGGCAACGTGAAGGCATATGGCAAGGTGATGGGCTGCACTTATATTGTCTAAAAACCAGCCATGGAAGCTCTATAAATTAGAGCCAAAAATCATCTGTGAGGGGGGTTGTTCAGGAGAGAGCACGAATTAGAGGAGAAGGAGAAGACACACTCAGCAAGAACAGAGAACAAAAATGAGAGGAGGAAAAAGAGAACATACACAGCAAGAAGAGAGAGTCAAAGAGGAAAATTAGAAAAATAGCAGAGAGTAAAGAGGGCAAAGAGAAAAGGGCAGTGCAAACTCAGTGGTTCAAGAAAGATTATCTAGAGAGGAAATTATCTCCATATTCTTGAGTTTTGGAAGGTGCTTCTGAAATTTTACAGTGAAAATTCGCAGTAACAGCAACAGTAACAGCAACAGAAGCAACAGCAACAGCAACAGCAACAACAGCAGCAGTAGTAGCAACAGCAACAGCAACAGTAACAGCAACAGCAACAGCAACAACAGCAACAGTGGGCAAGAACTCAATCAGTGAGCAAGAATATTTTTTTTATATATTTTGTGAAAATAGTGTTTATTTTTCAAAAGGTTGAATTTTTGTACAAGGATCAGATTAGTACTGTTGTATTGGACTTTTTTTTTTTTTTTCTGCTGTCTCTTGTCGTTATTATAATTAAGTTTTACAGTAGGATATTGTGATGTATGCTTGAATCTCTAATTAATCTCTGCTACTGTTTCTGTTCATGTTATTGCTCCTGTTTATTTGCTGCTCAATATTGTTACTCAAATTGTTTGTATATATTTTAGTTCTGTACAGATTTAATTTTTTTAAAGGGTGGTTACGATCTTAATTTTACTGCTCAGAATATTAATCCTATTACAAGAAATCAGCCGTCTGTATACTGTTTCTTTTTCCGGATAGTTCATTCACCGTATAGTTAGAGTGTAATTTTCTTTTAAGGCATTCGCCATTCTTTGAAAGAATCGGGTTGTATAAAGCTTAACAAAATGTGATTATCCATGTCCTTTTTTTGTTATTTTAAAATTGTGTCTAATTAAAATTTTAACAACTCAGCATTATCTTCAACCAAAAAATATTACCCATTTTTCACTTTAGTAAGTCTAAGTGCTTTTTGTCAAGTTTTTGATAAATTTTTACTATTCGATTTTTATTTTTATTTTTATTTTTAAAAAATTTGTTTTATCAAAAAGAGGTTAATTTAGACGAGACGTCTTGTTACCTTTTTTAAATTTTCAATCGGTTGTTATTTATTAAATAATAATATTTCAAAAAAAAAAGAAATCAATTTAGACGTGACGTCTTGTTGATTTTCCCTTATCCCCGGTAGACCATCACCACAAGGAACGGGATACTTGAGATGAGACGTCCCGTTTATCCCCTTCCCGTTTCTAACCCCGTATTTTGATGACTAATTTAGACGCGACGTCTTGTTAGTATCCTTCCCTTTTCCTGTTTTATACCAAAGCCAAGGTTAATTTGGACGCGACGTCCTGTTAACCTTTACTTTCATTTTGTTTTACTTTTTCTTACTGGTGTTATTTCGTCAAGTTTCTTATTGTCTCTGTTTGCCATTTCCTATTGTTACTATTTTTTTTTTACTTTCCTACTGTCGATATTCTGCTAAGTTTTTTATGATCGCTGTGTGTCGTTTCTTATTATTGTTTTGTTAAGCTTTTTATTGTCATTGTTTTTGTCGAATTTTTCACTGTCATTTCTTGTTACTATTGTTTTAATATTCTACTATCATTTTTTTTTTACTGTCACTGTTTGATCTTCTATCGTTACTGTTTTTTTTCTTTTTTACTATCATTGTTTGGTCAAATTTATCACTGTTACTGTTTAGTCTGTTTTGTCTGTTTGTGTCTGCTTTGTCATTTTGTGTGGAAGAAGTTAAAAATAATTTCTGGGCTATTTTGAAATAAGCGCTATCAATTTGAGGTAACCGTTTTATAACGGACAGTTGTGAGGTGCTAATACCTTCCTCACCTGTAATTCGACTCCCGAACTTAGAATTTCATCTTTCATAACCAGTGTTTTAAAAGAGGTTTTTCCCGATATTTTTATCCTAAAAAAATATTGGTGGCGACTCCCTGTTTTTTCTTTTCGAAAGGATTTCGAAACTCGTTGTATTTTTAAGGGTCGGCCATCCCGCCGCGATCCCGGTCGCGACACCCCTAATTAGAAAAGGTTTCTATGTTAAAATTTCGTTACTTTTTCCCCTCTATTTCAAAAATATGATGAAGTTGATCCTTATTTTTAAAAAACCTAGAGGAAAATCAACGAAAATCAAACACATCATAATGTTCTATTTCAAACTCAAAGTAATTAAAATTTAATACGACATTAAAATACAGGACTTAAAAAATATATTTAACTCAAATTTTTATTATATTTGTCTATTTTAGTAGCCTACTCCATGGTCCTTTTTGTTGGGACCATTGATAGTCGCTACATCTAATTAGTGATTTTATCTATTCATTTTGAAGTTAAAGTATAATGTAACTCTATAATTTTCCTTAATTGAAAAAAATAGTTTATACTTTTATCTCAAATCAACAAATCATTACTTTTTCATTTTCGTTAAATTGTTGATTCGAGACAATGGGTGTTCATGGTCCGGATCGGTTCTATTTTTAGACAAAATATCATTTGATCACTTTATTAAGTTGTGCTTTGGTTTGGCTTAGTTGAAATAAATGACACCACCCAATTCAATCTGTCCTATCAAATGTAGTTTTGATTGAATCAGTTTATTCAGGTTTTTTTCAATTTATTTTTTTTGTAAAACCAAATGAAAATCATAATTATTGCAATTCAAAAAATATCTTATGTTCTCAACAATTACAAATCATTAATAAATAAAATATCTCAAATTTTCAACAATTTAACCCAAACATAAAATAAAGTACTATTTAAATAAGGTTTAATGTAAAATACAACATAAATAATAAAAACTAAGTGTTGATGTCAAAATTTTAGTCTCTTAATTCTTCTTCTAACCTAGACAAATTTAAAAAAATACATGTTATTATATAATTTGGGCAAAATTACAAAACAATATATAAATATGTAGTTCGATTCAGTTCAGTTCGGTTTTTATAAGTGGAACCAAAAACCAAACTGAACCGATCATGAAAAGTGATTCTTTTTGTGGTTTCAATTTAATTGGTTTCGATTGTTTTTGAATTGATTAAGCAGTTTTTAATGATTTAAATTGGTTCATAATACCCTTAGTTAAGACTGAATAATTAACTATTTTTTCATTTGAGAGTTATGTTAAAGTTACATTATACTTTAACAAACCAAATCATAAACTACTTTTTTTAGAACTTGAAGTGACCAGCATCTCTTTTAATACATCTCTTTAGTCTCTATAATTTACATAGGAATTTTTACAATGTTCCTCTCCTTTTAAAAAAATTATCTTTGTATTATTCTTCTTTTGTTTAGAGCTTATTACTTTATTCTGTTTGCTAAAGTTTATTTTTAAAAATTTATATAACAGCACTAGCATATTCGTGAAATCAAAATTTCATGGTCCCTAGAGATCCGTTCTTTTTGGTCAAGAAAAGCACGCAGCTCTTCAGCGCTCCCCTGTACCCGTGCAAACTAAGCCCTCTCCGTTTCATTTTTATTTTCATTTTAATTTTAAAATTGTCATCATTTTCTGTTTTTAAAATTTATCAGAATAAAAATACAAAAAAGTTTTTGTCTTGGTTTAACCACAAATACACTTATTCAAAAGTAATTCTATAGTTGAAAACATTTATATCATGGTAAACATTTAACTCCCCCACCTAAAATTTCTTTCATCCAAAAGGTTTAAACTGAGAAACTAAGCATTTACCATTTTTTATGTCTTAACATAAATAAATAAAAAATTTTCCATAACATACTGATCTTAACTTTTGTACTCGATATTTTAATTTCAAAATATTTTTTTTATCTAGGTTTCAAAATATTTTGAAGTAAGTTCTGGGTTATTCATTAAAATACTAATTCACTACGTTCTAATAAAACCAAAAAGAAAAGAAAAAATCGATGGTTATTCATTAATTCAGCCAATATTTTGAAGTGTGTGAATAACATACCAATCTAAAAGCGTGTACCCATTCTATAAAAATCCAACTTCAATTCACAAATTTATTAATTAGTACAAAGATTGCTCATCATAAAACTTTTGTAATGCGAAAATTATCACCTATATACAGAATTAAGTCTCTATTTTAATAAAACAATACTTCCAATATAATTATTGTATCCCTATTAAACGTATCACTCAAATAATTTTAATAAAATTTTATGTTATTAAATTTGACATTTATTATCATTATTTCTGTGTTTCGTATATTATCCATTTATTCGTTTTGAAAGAAAGTGTAAGAAAATAGTATATTGAAAAAAATCCATAATGTGGATTATTTTATCCACTTATAATAAGAAAATAAGCTTTTGATTTCCATACTCTATATAAAGTGATCATTATAATATTTGTCTGAGCTGTCTAGAGGTTTTGAGGCGAATAAAGTTAGATTGGCCTTTGGACGATACAACTTTACATATGTCCTTGGCGTGAATCTTAAGACTCAATTCGTCTCGTTTCCTGCGGATTTCATTGTTTACTAATTATTACTGTGTGTTTTTTATCTCTCTTTATTTTAAAAAAAATTATTTCTTTTTATTTGTTTCTTTAAAGTTTCAAGAATTTATTTATTATTATTTTTTTGTTACACCCTCATCTAAGGAAATAACCAAACATTAATAATATTAATAAAAATTTAATTTAAAATGAAGATAAGATATAAAAATATTATAATCAAATAACATTAATTATTTTTCTTAATCTGTATGATTTAATAAAAAGTAACGAAGGAATTATTATTTATTTAAAATGGTCCTGCATAATTTTGATCATCCCATGCTCTGCATATTTTGCGGTGAACGTTTATCGCTGATATATATATTTTTAATTAATCAACGGTGTGGATATCCTTAAATGAATATTGTACGCGGTAACGATACGCGGTTTTTAGAGGATTTACGAATACGTATATTGTACTATATGTGTGCTGGCATTGGGGTGTAATTTTCTAGTTGCGTTGTAATTCATTTGACATCTACAATTTCTACTATTATAAAACCTTGTTTCAACGACCTAAAGAAAAATTTCATAATGAATCGAAATTTTATCATTTTCAACGATATAAAAGATTAATATTAATTTTTAAATTTTTTATTTTTATTACTTTATTTCTCAAATTACGTACCAAACAGATACTCATATATTATTATAAATGGGGCCCTGGTGGTTTTCTACCAAGTTTAGTGACACCAACGTGATATTAAACGCCATTATATTTGTTAAATTAAAATGTAAAAATTTATCAAAAATAATTGACCGGTTCTTGTTAGATTATATTTGAAAGTATCCTGGGGTTGTTTGGGTTAAAGCTAAATAAATTTAAGGAAAATGGTAACTAGTAATTTAAAAGTTTTAACTAGTTAAGAAAGTCAAAATAAAGTATTTTTAATTAAAAATACTAGTAGGTGTGAGTTTGTAAGCCCTGCTAAGTAGACATGTGCGTGTTAGGATGGATTGGATGTGAAGGATGAATATTTCTCATACTTTGCGCAAAATAATATAAGTGGCAAACTTAGAGTAAGTTAAAAGAAAATCAAAATTTAATGTAATTTAAATTATCTAAATATTGAGTATTCAATTTACACAGTAATTAAATTTCTGATGAAAGTAAAACTATCTGAATGTCACCTAATTTACTTCCTTGTTCGGCTAGGTGAAAAATATCAAAATTAAACACAGCTTAAGTTAAATACAAATATATAAATAAATGGAAATTTGTTAAAAATGAGTAGCAAGGCAGAAATAGTTACATGTGTAGTCATTCAAGAATCAAACAAAATAGAGAGGTGGCATGATGATTCGGAGGGAAGGAAAGTCGACGTTGAAAGTTCTCTTCAAGTGTGAATGGCCACCCAATTTCTGTTATGGTTGTAGTTTGCTAGATCATATACGTTGAGGGATTGTGATCAACGGTTACAATAACAATAACTAACAACTTCTAATAGTTGCTTAAAAATAAGCTTTATAGGCAACACACCTTTTGTAATAATGAATAAATGTTATAGGCAACAACTTATATAAGGACAGTTTAAATTTGTAACCAAGGGGAAAACATGTGGTCCGCAAAGTTTCGTGCTAATCGGATCTGAAACAAGTCAATAGGGTAGGTCGGAAGTTGGCTAACTAGCTTAAAATGTGCAACAGCAAGTGTTGCTACTAATACTCTGACGCTGAGCGTCAGCCTGGCGTGTAGCGCCAGAGCTGCGAACAGAGTCTGACGCGTGTCAGACCCTGTTTCAGCATTTGTGTTTCTTTGGGTTTTTAGTGACTTTTGGGGTTTTAAATCTAGATATATTTTATATTTTGACATTTTTTACAAAAAATGATTATTTTGGTAAATATGGAATAATTAAATTATTTAATTGGGAAAAATTTATTTATGAAATTAATTAAAGCAGTTTAAAATAAATGTAAAATAACGTAGGACGTCACATGACGCAACTATATATAGTTATATTATATCTGTAGAATGTATATCTGTTAATAAAATCTATCTACAAAATAAACACTTTTATCTTTTTTCATTTAGTATAAAAATTAAAATTAATGAACGAAAAATGAATGGAATATTTATTTTGAAAATAAATTATATTATGGACATACATTCTACGAATATAATATAATAATATATGGGTATATTACATCTCTTAAATGTAACCTAGTGGGTGGAGCTCTTCTTCCATCTCTTACTCAAATCGAACGCTTCAGATGCTATCTTAAAATCCAAACAAAAATAATGACTTTGAAAAATATATGGTATAGATTGAGTTAACATGTGACTAGAGACTAATACATGTAGTATAAATTTAGTTGACACGCATCCATTCCAATTGCTTAAATCATACACGTGGCTAAGGGCATCCATTCCTAGAGAAACACATATGATATATGCCCTTAATTTGTTGAGGTTCCTCTTCCATCTCTTATACGTTAGGGGATCAAACATTATTACACTTAAGTTTTGACATATAAATATTTTAACATGTTGACTATTTACGAGTAACTAGTTATTGCTAATCGCAGTAAATTGAGGGCTCTAATGCCCCTGGCCTCCTAGTCATGTGTCAACTAAATTTATGTTACATTTATTAGTCTCTATCCATGTGTCAACTCAATCTATGCCACATATTTTTCTAAGTCATCATTTTTGTTTGAATTCTAAGATAGCATCTGAAGTATTCAATTTGAGTAGGAGATAAGAGAAGTTTCACCACTAGCTTACATTTAAGAGATGTAATATAACCCATATATTGTTATATTATATTCGTAGAATGTATATCCATTAATATAATTTATTTGCAAAATAAATATTCTCTCCCTTTTTTATTCATTTATTTTAATACTAAATGAAAAAAGATAAAAATCTTTATTTCATAGATAGGTTTCATTAACAGATATACATTTTACAGATATAATATAATTATATATAGTTGTGTCATATTTTTTAAATGTGTTAAGTAGTTTAGTGGTAAGGTTTTTAAATCACACATTTTTTACATATGGCTAGGGATATTGAAACCCTTAATTTAGAGAGGGCACCCAAGAAATTTCAAAAATTAAAACCCTTATTTTTCATAAACCCCATCGTTGCTACTAGGAAGAGAAGTTGTCGATCATTTACCTCTATACGATTCTCATTGCTACTAGAGGGGAATTTTTTGATCCTTTATCTCGTTACTATTATTCTAATTCGTCTGCCTTAGATAACAACACTGAGTCCGCTTCGCAAGTTCAAGAAAGACTTGGGGTTTACATTCTGGTTAGTGTCTCTCAACTGCATTGCTCATTATTCATTGTTCTTATTCTACTTCAACCCATTAAAAACTGAAACCTTAATTGTATTGACTTGATAACACTCTGTTATTGGAATTTTTAAAAATAACGAAAGAGGGAAAAAGGAATTAGGGTGGCATGGTGTTGATGTGATTTAAGGAAAAGGTATTTGATTTAACTAATTTATTTTTATGGATTCTTGCTACTATATATATGTTAATATATAGTTAGTCAGATTATTAATTTATTCTTTATTGCATGAAATATGATATAGGGTGAGAGGAAGGGTGGGATGGTGTTGGTGTTATTATGTTGTTATGATGTGTCACATCGGTATAGTTTTCACAATGAATTTATTCTCTATGATTGTTATGGTGGTGATTTGGATGGGATTGACAAATTGGCCCCTGTTTCTTTTCATCTCGTCAATGTATTTTAAGGACTACGGTCTTCCTTATTGGGTTGCTTTGCCTAATCTTCTTTGTAATAATTAGTACTATTATTACATTTTCTTATATGATATTTAATTAGTTTTTTCCATTCAAAAAAAAATGGAGGTTAATCACTCATATGTCATGTGATTGCGTGTTCTAGTTGATCATGGATTGAAATTTTAGAATGTGCAAGTAGTCAAAATTAGCATGTAATGTGTTTAGGGGTGTTGTGTCTCTACAACTTTAGTGGGCATGTGAGATATTATGTTAGTTTAGTCATGTTATCATGTATGTGTGTCATAGTATTGCATTTGGTTATTGGCATGAGGTCTATATTTGTTTTCCAGAGAAACTTCTTTGGTAAATTACATTCATGCCAATCATATAGTTCATGAGTAAAAACCTAATCACTTTCTATGAATTATTAGCTTAACAATTTGATAGCATTTTATCCTTATCAGGTGTCATTTATTGACCATTATCAAATTCACTAAGAAATTATAAACTTTAATACAATATTGAGTATTCATTGCTTCTAAATTGCTAATAGTATTGGTATAACCAAAACCTTCAATTTTGTATCTCATATAAAAATTGCTAATATTTCTACAACCATAGATTCTGACATCTTAAATATTGACACTATGAATTTCAAATATATATATATATATATATATATATATATATATATTAGTTGTCTAACTAAGATATATTGACGTGGTGTTCATTATGTTTTATATATACATAAGTTGGCAAAATGGTATATGACTTATTATACATGTTTACAAGCAAAAAACTCTATCAGTTTTACATTTTGTTTTCCATGTTCCCTATCGGTTCATTGTGAAATCTAACTTGCAATTTGGACAATTAAAGATGTGTAGCCATTTCAATTTAATTTCTAATTGTAGTTTAAGTCATCCCTGTTACGAGTCATGTATCAGGTTATCCACCCTTTGGTTTTGGTAAAGTATAAGGGATCCATTCATAAAATAATTTGGTTATTTAGAGCCATGAGAGATAATAAGTTTGGAATAACAGATTGTAATTTTTTGTGTTAGTTGTGCACCTTTTTGCTCATGTAGATTAACAGGAGTCCAATCTCACATTTTGGTAGCATGTGATTTATAGTTGGGTGGGGCTTTTGGCATTATGCAGGGGCTGTAATTTCTTTGTACTTATTATCTCTAGAACAAGAATATGCCTTGTACTCTTTGAAGCTATAAATTTTGTTTTTTTTAAAATAAATTGTAGTTAAAACTTATTAGACAAGGTGTGTTTTGATTTGAAATTAACATTTAGTGGTATATGCTTTGATGGGTGGTCTTGTAAGAGTTTGTGGCTTATGTAGTGACACATATGTATGTTTTAGCTAGTTTATGTTCTGTAGGTGTTAGTGTGTAAGGTTATGGAGAGTTTCTTGATGTACATTTGAAAAGTTGACATTAGATTTTATTCCAATTTACATATATCCAAGCCCCAATTGCTTTATATTATTAAATTTTTATGGGTCCATATATATCTAGTTAATTAAATAAGGTATGTTATAGCCATTCTTTTTACAAAAGTTGTTAATGATTTTTACGTTGGGGAACCAATTAAACTTGTATTCAAACTTATAAGTTTTTGGTTTCTTATATAAAATATTATTTAATTATAAAATATAAAGTAAAATTAGTGAATATAAATGCTGAGTAGATAAGATATTTAATTATTATATATCTTTTTATTTTATTTAAAAAATATCAATATATTATAATTAATAAAGTTTTTTATTAAGATTTCATAATTGTATTAATTTATGTATATATATATCATTAACTTATAATGTTATATTATGTTAATATATATATATATATATATATATATATATAATTAGTTTAGCGTATTACCTGAACCCGACCGAATTTTTTATGTTCGAGTTCAGGTTTTATCGGGTCGGACTAAATAAACCCAGATTCTTTTTAGACTTTCATTTTTAATGACTAAACCTACTTATTTTACGGGTAAATTTAGGTTGGTTGGGTAAGTCTGACATATTTTGACAACTATACTACATGTCAGATTTTATAGTTTTTTATATTTAAATAATTAAGCATATTCTTTTGTTAAATTTGTAAAATGAATTTTTTTAGATATATTATTAATTTGTTTGTGGTTCCAAATTGTTTTCGGCTTTTATTTAAATCTTAGTCAAAATTGAGTCTTTCTTGGGGTTATATACGAATTATTGTGTGATGAGCTTTTCCATTTTGGTTGTCCTTCTATATGTTATCCTTTTTCATATATAACCATAGTGCACAATATTTATAGGGATTACATGTTAACAAAAACGTTTCACTAGCAGACAATTGAGTGGTAAATAAGTATTTCATATAGATATATACTTTCAAGAGCAATTGATTGAAATTTGAAAGAAGTTACTTATTTTTAGTTATAAGTTATTTTTCAAATGTTGCATGATTATTTCAGGCATGTTTTACTAATTATTTAAGAGCATTTATTTTAGGATTCATCTACAGTGACAATTGAAGCACTCAATTGAAGTTCCTTTCACTTACTCGACAATCTTAAAAGTATTTGAGAACGAGAGGTATGTTGTCGAAACTTTTTTCTTTTTTCTTTTTTTGTCATTTAGGTGATGCAAATGATTAGAATCTTGTCAATGTTAATGCTTAAATATTATTCAGCCAACTTTATTGGATATTTGTAATTTTTATAGTAGAAGAAATTCAAATAAATTTAAAATAAATAAAATGGTAATTTAACAAGTAAATCAAAAATAAACTAGAAGGCTATAAAATCTCATTAGAGTAGAGTTCTTAAAGTAAATATTTTAATTTCAATTCTTGAGAGCTACTGTATTTTATCAATTCATTTTTCTCTTGTGTATTAGTATGTTAATTTTTAAAATTTATTCTTCTTTGTTAAGTTATTCTTATTCAATAAACTAAACATGATAAAGAAAGATTAGGTTCAATTGCCTCGATATGGTGATAAGTATATTGACGACATTAACTACTTTTGGGATATTGCATTGGAAGGAATAGTTGAAGGATAATAGATTTTATGCTCTTGCACTAATTGTTGTAATGATAATTGGATGAAAAGAGATGCCGTGTTTGATCATTTGACAAGCAATGGTTTTGACAATTATAAGGAGTGCATTTACCATGGCGAAGAGATATCTGATATAGATCACAATGGCAATGCTAATGGTAGTATTTCATCTGATGATGATATGAACGGGTTGTTATTTGAGACATTTAAAGATTTGGCTGAAGCAAATGAAGTGCATGAAGGGATGAATAAAGATACGAAGAAGTTTTATAAACTAGTTGAGGATGCAAAATCAAGAGTTGTATCCTGGTTATAAAAAGTTATCTGCCTTATCTTTCACCATTCAAATTTATCTATTGAAATGTCTTCATGGCTAGAGCAATGCTTCATTCACCTCCCTTCTAGAGTTATTGAAAGAGACTCTTCCATATTTGAACATTCTTTTCTCTTTCAATAAAACAAAATCCATGATAAAGGACTTGGGCTTAGATTATAAAAAAATTGATGTGTGTCCCAATTATTGCATGTTGTTTTGGAAAGAGCGTGAGAAAGATGAGGTATGTCATCTTTGTGGAGAATCATTGTGGGTTGAACATCCTACAATGGATTGTGATGATAAGGCATCTAAAAAAGCTCATAACATTCCCGCCAAAGTCCTAAGACATTTTCCTTTGATTCCAAGATTGAAAAGACTTTTTATGTGTTCAAAGATAGCTGAATCATTGAGATAACATATAGAAGAACATTCAAAAGATGGCAAGTTAAGGCATTCTACTTATGGCTAAACATGGAAGGACTTTGATGCAAAGCATCCAGAATTTTCTCTTGAAACTCGTAATATTAGGCTTGGGTTGGCTAGCGATAGGTGTAATCTGTTTAGGATTATAAGCCTATCACACCATGGTATTAATTGTATATAATTACCCACTAAATTTATGCATGAAGGCAGAAAGTTCAATAATGCCATTACCTATTCCTAGACCACGATCCCCTGGAAATGCAATTGATGTGTATTTGCAGCCACTTATCAAGAAGCTAAAACTATTATGGGATGTTGGGGTAGAAATATATGATATTTCTAAAGATCAAACTTTCTAAATGTATGTAGCTCTTTTATGGACTGTTATTGACTACCCTACATATTCTATGTTATCTGGTTGGAGCACTAAAGGGAAATTTTCTTGCCCTACATGTAATTATGGCACTTCCTCGACTTACTTAAAACATAGTCGAAAGATGTGCTATATGGGTCATCGAGTCTTTTTGAATTCAAATCACATGTGGAGATCAAATGAAGCTTTCTTTGATGGAAATCAAGAATACAGGTCGACACCTCTCAACTGAATACAATAAGAATTTTGGAAAAGTTACAAGATGCCAATGTTGTATTAGGGAAGAATGATAACAAGAAAAAGATTAGTCCATGGAAGAAAAAATCTATCTTTTGGCAGCTACCATATTGGAAGGACAATATATTACGCCACAACTTTGATGTGATGCACATAGAGAAGAACATATGTGATAATATAATTTGGACTCCCTTAGAGATTGAAGGGAAGAAAAAAGACTATGCAAAAGCTCGCTTAGACCTACAATGTATAGGGATCAGGAAGAAACTTCATCTGATGGCATCAAGTGATGTTAAGAAAACTCAACTCCCAAAAACATGTTTCTCCCTAGTGAAATAAGAGAAATCTACTTTTTATAGAGTTTTAAAGGATGTAAAACTTCTCAATGGCCTTGCTTCCAATATTTCTTGATGTGTACAAGTTGATGAAGGAAAATTTTTTGGCTATAAGAGCCATGATGCTCACATCTTGCTACATTATTTGTTACGAGTAGCAGTACAAGGAATCATCTCTAATTAAGTTATAGTTTCTTTACTTTGGCTTTGTTCCTTCTTTCATTGCTTATGTCAAAAGATTCTCGAGGTGAAAAGTTTAGATCACAAGGAAAATGATATTGCAAAAACACTTTCCCAGTTAGAGAAAATCTTCCCTCTAGGTTTCTTTGACATAATGGTTCACCTACCTATCCACCTTACAAATGAGGCTAGATTGGGCGGACTCGTACATTTTGGTGGATGTATAATATGCGAAGATATTTAGGTGATTTAAAATCTTTTGTGCATAATAAGTGTCGCCAAGAGGGTTCTATTGTTGAAGCATATTTAGTAAAAGAATCCTTAACATTTTGTTTAAGATACTTGTCTAGTGATATGGATAAAAGGATGAATAACATGACAAGGAATAATGATAATGATGAATAGAATCCTAATATAGGTCATCCTATTGGGTGGGTTTAAGAAGTTGTTTTCTCTTGATCAAAAGTATCAAACTCAAGCCCATAGGTATACACTATTCAATTATAATGAAGTGGAAGAATACATTAGGTATTGCCATCAACTTATACACTAAAATTTTCTCCTTACAATTTTTTGTATTGAAAAGTGGGTTAATTATTTTGTAGAAAGCATAAGGTTGATGTTCATATTCATCGCAAAAGAAGAAAATGGAGCAAAGCTAAAATCAAAGAGAAGATTTCATACAATGGTTTGAAACTCGTGCCATGGATAAGAGATTACTTGATTGGGTAATGGCATTGTCTAGGGGACCAAATAGTGTAGATAAACAATATTCTAGTTATGTTATTAATGGATATAGGTTTCATACAAGACATCGTGATGCAAGGCGAAAAACTTAAAATAATGGTGTGAATTTAAAGGTGGTAACTCGAAGCTTTAAAAGTGAAAATGATGAAAATCCAAAAAAAGTTTGTTTGTCTTTCTATAGAGCAATAACTGATATCATAAAGTTAGATTATTATGGTTATGCTAGTTATGTACTATTCAAATATGACTAGTTTATGGGTGATAAAGACAAACTTGGGTTGCCATTTGTTTATTTCAATAAAAAGTGCTACAAGAATGATCTATTTGTGTTAGCATCTCAAGTGTAACAATGTTTCTACATAAAATATCCCAATAAAGAATATAAGCACTACGTTTTGAAGACAATTCCAAGAGATTCATTTGACATGGGGAAAGTTCTAATTCTGATGGTGAAGGATATCATTCCACTCATACTTCTAAGATTTCAAACAATCTTTCTATAAATGATTTTGAAGTTGATTTGGTTAGGGAAGATGTGCGTAATGATATCATCAAACAACCTTTACCTGAAATTTGTGTTCTACCAAAAGGAAAAGGAAAAGCAAAAGGCAAAATAGAAGGATGATGAAGCTATTTTTGAAATTGAAAGTGAAAATTACTCTGTTGATGACTCAACTTTTTATGATACAAAAGATTTTATGGAGTAGCTCATATATAATATAAACATTGTAGCAAATAACAGTGAATTAGGTAATAGTTGTAATGTTTTTATGTAATATTTTTGTCACCCATAAACCAGTCATATTTAAATAGTGCATAACTAGCATAACCATAATAATCTAACTTTATGATATCAGTTATTGCTCCATATATAGACAAATAAACTTCTTCTAGATTTTCATCATTTGCACTTTTAAAGCTTCGAGTTACTGCCACTAAAGTCACACCATTATTTTAACTTTTTTGCCTTGCATCATGTTGTCTTGTATGAAACCTATATCCGTTAATAACATAACCAGAATACTATTTAGCTACATTATTTGGTACCCTAGACAATTCCATTACCCAATCAAGTAATCTCTCATCCATGGCACGAGTTTCAAACCATTGTATGAAATCTACTCTTTGATTTTTTAGCTTTGCTCTATTTTCTTCTTTTGCAGTGATTATGAACATCAACCTCACACTTTCCACAAAATAAATAACTCAATTTTTCAATACAAAAAAATTGTAAGGATAAAATTTTAGTGTATAAGTTGATGACAATACCTAATGTTTTCTTCCACTTCATCACAATTCAATAGTATGTACCTATGGGCTTGAGTTTAAGACTTTTGATCAAGAGAAAACAACTTCTTAAACCTAATAGGATGACCTATTAGGATCATTATCACTATTCCTTGTCATTCTATTCATCCTTTTATCCACATCACTAGATAAGTATCTTGAACAAAATATTAAAGATTCTTTTACCAAATATGCTTTAGCAATAGAACCCTCTAGGTGACACTTGTTACACACAAAAGATTTTTAATCACCTAAATATCTTTGCATATAATACATCCACCGAAATTGTATAGGTCCGCCTAATCTAGCTTTATTTGCAAGGTGAATAGGTGGGTGAACCATTATGTCAAAGAAACTTGGAGGGAAGATTCGCTCTAACTGGGAAAGTGTTTTTGCAATATTCTTTTCCATGTGATCTAAACTTTTCACCTCTAGAACCTTTTGACATAAGTAATGAAAAAAGGAACAAAGCTAAACTAAAGAAACTATAACTTGATTAGAGGTGATTCCTCTTATTGCTACTTGTAGCAGATAATGTAGCAAGATGTCAGTATCAAGGCTCTTATAACTAGAAATTTTGCCTTCATCAACTTGTACACATCAGGAAATATTGGAAGCAAGGCCATCAGGAAGTTTTACATCCTTTAAAACTCCATAAAAAATAGATTTCTCTTGTTTCGTTAGGAAGAAACATGCTTTTGGGAGTTGAGTTTTCCTACCATCACTTGATGCCTTCAAATGAAGTTTTTTCTTGATCCCTATATCTTGTAGGTCTAAGCGAGTCTTTGCATGGTCTTTCTTCTTCCCTTCAATCTCTAAGAGAGTCCTAATTATATTATCACATATGTTATTCTCTATGTGCATCACATAAAAGTTGTGGCATAATATATTATCCTTCCAATATGATAGCTGCCAAAAGATAGATTTTTTCTTCCATGGACCAACGTTTTTCTTGTTATCATTCTTCCTTAATACAACATTGATATTTTATAACTCTTCTTAAATTCTTGTTGTATTTAGTAAGAAAGGAATTGACTTGCATTCTTGATTTCCAACAAAGGAAGCTGCATGTGATCTCCACATGTGATTTGAATCCAAAAAGACTCAATGACCCATATAGCACATCTTTTGATTATGTTTTAAGTAAGTCGAGGAAGTACCATAATTACATGTAGGGCAAGCAAATTTCCCTTTAGTGCTCCAACCAGATAACATAGAATATGTAGGGTAGTCACTAACAGTCCATAAAAGAGCTGCACATGTAACATCCCAAATTTTAAAATAAAGGATTAATTAAGGAAAATAAATATTGACAAATTGAATATGAATTATTTAATGTCCCAACATATTGAAAATAATTGAATTAAGATTTTGGGGATTGTTGGTAATTTATGGTGACCGATTAAGCTGAAAATGAGTCCGGTTGAGATATGGGTGCCGGACCAAGTATCTCAGAATGAGATGATATTGGTCTGGGCTATTGAGAATGATATTGAGAATCCGAATATATACTTGGAATAATTTTCAGATGAAGTATTGATCCCGAACTGAGAACCTGTTGGTTATAAAACGACAAAGTTTTAATGAATGGGATTAAGAATAAATCAAAAAGCCCAACCTTCTCCCTTAACTCACGTTGGCTTCTTTCTCCTTAGGCAAAAACCATGACTTCTTCTCCTCCTTCTACTCCACTTCATATTTTCTTCTTCTTCTTCCAAAGCCCTAACAAGTTGGCGACTCCTTCTCCTTCTCCCTTTTCCTTCTTACAAAGAGCTTGAAGGTGGCTAGTGGAGTTCAAGTTTTCTCTTCTTTCTTCTCCCCATTTCTGTGTGGTGTTTTTCTCCATTCTAGAACCCACTTTGTGTTGGGTTTGAGGTATGTATGCCCATTTTTATTTAGGTTTGGCTATGGGTATATGACATTATGTATTTAGAAACCATGCATGAGTATAGATGTAGATGGAGAGCATTTAATGCATGAGTTTTAAGGTGGGTTTTTATGAGGGTAAGATTCCTTGAGGGAGTAATGAAGGTGGATGCATTTATGGTTGGAAGGAGAAGAGTATTTGTGATGATTGTTGGACTTTATAAAACCCTAGCTTCATAAATTTAGGGGAATTGCATAATGGAGGAAGATGAGCATTTATTATGGGCAATAAATGTGGTTTATGATGAGTAATGGCCATTGGTGTTGGTGGAAGTCATTGATGGATAAACCCATGAATGAGTTTAGCTCTAAAATACATAATAATAAATGGTGGCACCTAACCCATGGTGGTTATGGTGGATAAAATGAAATAAAAGAGGTTTGAGAGTTAAAATAATATAAACACCAAGTTATTGAAGTATATAAGTATTTGAGTCTTGGTGGGTAAATAGAAAATTGATTGTGTAATGTGTTGTGATGTAGGAAGTGACCCTATCGACGAGGCGGAAACGTCAAACCGCGTTGATCACTACTTCACTTGAGGTAGGAGGGGGGGTAACTACTCCAAATGCATGATTTCATCCATTGATGATATGAAAATATGTATATGTGTTTATGTTGATGATTGTTTGAATGGATGATGTAAGAATGTCATGATTTGAATGCACTTAGAATAATCATTGTTGTGTGGCCTTATGTTTGGAATAATGATATGACGTTGTGATTAGATCTTGATGATGAAATGTGATGATGGTTTGAGACCATATATGAATTGAAATCTATGATGTCAAATATCCCAAAAAAATGTATGTTGAATTGATGAATGTGTATGCCACTAACTATTAACGTGAGTAAGTCTCAAAGAGAATTGGGATTGGATGAGAATGTTGAGAATACTAAAATCCACCAAGTGGTGGTGGTGATTGATTGAAGGTGGAGTGACATCTAGGATGCATAGTGTGAGGATGCACTTGATTTGCATTTGTATTGCATCCATGGCATATCATAGCTGTCTATGTGGAATATTAAGGGGGTTCCACTAGGCAGGCCCAGTGGGAGGGCGGCTTAGTGTAACGTCCTAGATTATTTTGCATTTATTTTTATTTAAACAATTACCTTTTACGATAAATTCTCCCTTATCTTGAAAATTAATCGATATTTAGGAAAAAACAATTTAATTTGAACACAACGGATGAGAGAAAGGGAAATCAGGGCGTCTCGCTTGAGCGAGGCCCCTACTCGTCTAAGCGAGATTCCGGACTCTCACTTAGACGAGGTGCTATTCGTTGAACGAACACCTTTCGCACATCGGATTATACAAAACATGCAACCGGACTCTCAGAACTTCACTCTAACAAATGGTCCTGTGAACCCAAGGAGTTACCATGAAAACATATGCAAATAACAGTAATATATTTTAAAATATAGTTTTACATCAGATCCGGTCTTAATTAAACACAACTAATAATTATAATACGAAGTTTTTATACACACATAAGACTCTATAAAGAGTCACTCAAATTCACTCGGACCCTGGCACCGTTCTCCCCCTTGGCGCGGCTCCATGGCTCCTTCCCCCTCCCTGTCTCTGGTTACTAAAAAAAATGTGCAAGGGTGAGTGTTTGGCATAATAATTAATATAGAACGGAATTTAACACTATACTTGCATATTGATACATACACATCCAGCATCACCCGTAAATAAATATACCGAAACATAGAGTATTTCATGCAGTAACTGTATTAAACCAACTACACAATCTCCATCACATTCCTCACATTCATCATATTCATCACATACATCACATTCATCACAACTGACTCTCATACAATCTGACTCCTAGTATCCGGATACTAAAGGATTGGCCTTCAGCTGGGGGTCCTACTTGACACCCCGTGAACCCTGCTTGGTTCACCGAGTCCTACTTGACTCTCCACCTCGACCACTGGGTCCTACTTGACCACTGGGTAGCTCAACTGGGCACGAAAACCACGGGAGCCGGAAATGAGGGGCTATCATATATCGTCGGCCATCCATACCACATAATCATTCAACAGTTTTACCTTTCTCACAATAATATCAATTTCTCATCACTCGGGTAGCCTGCTTGCTAACCCGACGTCACATAACACTGATCATTTCACATTAGATTCACAAGATCATACATGATAAACTCATCCATATCCGATCATCCACAAATTATTAACTCAGTCACACATGCACAGCATAAACACACAATTACGTTTAACAACATTTTCCCTTAGTCTGTTTACGTTACCTCAAAGACCTGAATAAGAAGTGAGTCCTATTCTAATTAATTATAACCCGAACACCCCCCTTACTTTGGTTCCACGCTTCGATGATCTGCTCTCTGTGCCGATTTCTTTCTCTGAGCACCAGTTCTGCAGTCTCAACTCCTTCACTCAGTCTTCCGTTGCTTAGCTTACTACCTACGAATCATAAAGTATAGCTCATCACCTCAACGCCCTTAGTTCATGGACAACATCTGGACTCATGCTCACCAGAGGAGTGGAGAACAGCCACGAATATAGCCATGCATGGCTTTTAACGACCAAAGAATAAAAGAAATAAGGGAATTACAATTGGGTTGGATCAGTAGACTCACCTTGAAGTCCCAATCACAGGAATGAGGTTAAATTGAAGTTTAGACACAAATAGAGTCCCTCTCCAGCGCATGCAAATCAGCGTTAAGAGAGGAGAGAAAAACGAAAGAGGAGGAATAGACCAACAGCAAAGATAACTTGTAAATAATGAAGAGGGAAGAAGAGAATTTCCTTATATATATAGCTCATGGGCAAGATCGTCTTTTCCTTTATTTTATTTGTATTCTTACTAAATTTAATCAATTTCACTATTTTAAACTATTGCATAGTTATCAAGTCAATTACACGTGTTTATTCCCTCAACGTTTAAGTATTCAAAATCCTCTAATAATTCGCAAGAGTATAGGCCCGATATAAATATCGGCCCCCGACATCCTAACTTAGTATTCATACATCGGAAATTCGAGCTACAACCTGATAGATCGGATATCTCATCCGTGCTCACCTCATGGTTACTTATATCCGTTGTTTTAGTCATTATGAGATTAATCCGGTCTATGACCCCGTGTGAGGTGGTCTCCTCACAACGGTTCGGACCACACCACCTGACTCTGTCCGCTCTTCTCCTACATTCCCGATCTTTAACTCCGCCTGCTCGCGCTTCAGATACCGATCTCGACACCGGCTTTTCCAATCTTTGGCTCGAACAGGACAAATATTAAATAAAACTTCTAAAATATTTACTAACATTTCCCATTTCTCATAATTCTTATTAAAACATCAGGGACGTTACATCCACCCCCCCTAAAAGGAGATTTCGTCCCCGAAATCAGTGTTCCGGTTGAAAAAGATGAGGGTACATTCGTCTCATATCGGATTCTAACTCCCAAGTGTAGTTTATCCAATGTAAATTCTGCCACTTCACCTTCACCAGCGGTACCTCCTTGTTCCTTAATCATTTGGTTTGATGCTCTTCAATGCCAATTGGTACCGCCTCCACCGTCAAGTTCTCCTTCACTTCAATGGAGTCACTCGGTACAATCATGGTATCACATGGAATGTAGGCTCGAAGTTGCGATACGTGGAACACGTTGTGAATGTTAGTCAACGATTGGGGAAGATCCAGTCGATAAGCGACTTCACCAATCCGTTCTAGTATTTGGTATGGCCCAATGTACTTCGGATTAAGCTTTTGGCTCTTCAAAATTCGACCTACACCCTTCGTTGGTGAAATCCTTAGGAACACCCAATCACCCACTTGGAATTCAAGGGGTCTGCGCCGATTGTCATAATAGCTCTTTTGACGGTCTTGAGCAATTTTGATCTTCTCTCGGATTAAAGCGATTTGCTCATTCATCTCTTGAATCATCTCAGGCCCCAGATGAAGGGCATCACCGTTCTCATTCTAACATAATAGCGTATGACATTTCCGACCATAAAGAGCTTCGTATGGAGCCATCCCAATGCTGCTGTGGTAACTGTTATTATATGCAAATTCCACCAAGGGCAAGTATTTTTCCCATGATCCGCCCTGTTCCAGCACACATGCCCTTAACATATCTTCAAGAGTTTGTATAGTCCGTTCTGATTGGCCATCGGTCTGGGGATGGTAAGCCGAACTCAATTTAAGCTCAGTACCCAATTGTTGTTGCAAACTCCCCCAAAACCTTGAAGTAAATCGGGGATCCCGATCGGAGATAATGCTTGAGGGCACACCATGCAGTCGTACGATCTCAGCAACGTACAACTTAGCTAATCGATCTAGCGACCACTTCATATTTATTGCTAGGAAATGCGCACTTTTGGTTAGTCGATCAACAATCACCCAAATCGCGTTGTATCCGGTTTGAGTGCGGGGTAGTCCGGACACGAAGTCCATGGTGATACCTTCCCACTTCCAGATCGGAATTTCTGGAGGTTGAAGCAAACCCGGAGGTCGTTGGTGCTCAACCTTGCACTTCTGACATATCACACAGGATTTCATGTACTCGATTATTACCTTCTTCATGTTTGGCCACCAAAATTCCTTTCTTAAGTCATGATACATTTTTGTTACTCCCGGATGTATACTCAGAGAGCTCTTGTGTGCTTCTGATAACACCGCCTGCCTGAAATCTCCATGTGCAGGCACTACCACACGGTTCCTGAATCTCCATATACTATCGTCACCCCTAGTTATCTCCACATTTTTGCCTTGGTTCTGAGTATCAATCAGCCTCAGTAACTCTTTATCGTCTTTCTGTACAGCTACCATCGACTTCAGAAATTCGTTGGAAATTTTTAACATTCCGATTATCATTCGGTTTGGTGCGTTCATAACAACTCCAACATTCATATCTCTAAAGCTTTCCAGCAATTCCTGTTCTCTACCCATTAGGTAAGCCACATGCAGTACCTTCCTGCTTAGCGCATCTGCCACAACATTCGCTTTGCCTGGGTGATACTTCAAATCGAAGTCATAATCCTTCAAATACTCTACCCATCTCCTCTGTCTCATATTTAACTCCTTTTGATCAAATAAGTACTTTAGACTCTTGTGATCACTGAATACTACAAAGCGAGCTCCATACAAATAATGACGCCAAATCTTCAGCGCGTACACTACTGCTGCAAGTTCCAGATCATGAGTCGGGTAATTCTCCTCATGTGGCCTCAATTGCCTCGAAGCATAAGCAATTGCCCGATCAGCTTGCATCAACACACACCCCAATCCAAATTTGGATGCATCACAATATACTTCAAATTCCTGTGTTACATCGGGCAGTGCGAGCACAGGGGCAGTCGTTAAACATCGCTTAAGGGTTTGGAAGCTTAATTCACACTTCTCCGACCACACGAAGGGGTTTCCTTTCCTTGTTAACCGAGTCAGAGGAAGTGCTATCCGAGAGAACCCCTCAATGAAACGTCGATAGTATCCAGCTAATCCGAGGAAACTCCTGATTTCAGTTATCGACTTCGGCCTCTCCCAAGCCATAACCGCCTCAATTTTTGTCGGATCAACAGAGACTCCCTCTTGGGAAATTACATGCCCCAAGAATTGTACACTATTTCTCCAGAAATCACACTTAGATAGTTTAGCGTACAACTTCTTCTCCCGAAGTACTTGTAAAACAAGCCGAAGATGTTGAGCATGCTCCTCGTCCGACCTCGAATATACCAAAATATCATCAATGAATACCACCACAAACTGGTCCAAGTACGGTTGAAAAGTCCGATTCATATAATCCATAAAAATGGCAGGAGCGTTTGTTACTCCAAAAGGCATTACTACGTACTCGAAGTGCCCATAACGAGTCCGAAATGCTGTCTTTGGGATATCCTCCGACCTCACTCGGATTTGGTGGTATCCCGACCTCAAGTCAATCTTAGAGAACACAACGGCGCCTCGCAACTGGTCCAGTAAATCGTCAATCTGGGGTAGTGGATATTTATTTTTGATGGTCAGTTTGTTCAGCTGTCGGTAATCAATGCACATTCGCATACTACCATCCTTCTTCTTTACCAGTAACACCGGAGCGCCCCAGGGTGAGGCACTAGGTCGGATAAAGCCCTTTTCTAGTAATTCGTTTACTTGTTTCTTCACTTCGGTTAATTCCACCGAAGACATTCTATATGGCGCTCGGGACACAGGTTCTGCCCCGGGAATCAAGTCAATAGAGAAATCAATCTCTCGACTAGGAGGTAGCTCCGGAATTTCTTCCGGAAAAACGTCAAGAAATTCACAAACAATCGGAATATCATTTAGCAGAAGGTTATGTCGACCCTCCGAAGCGAATAAAACAACATACGTGGTTAGGACATCGCTCACCCTGTTCTTCATGTCAAGTTCCTGAGAGAAAACAATATTCTTCCGATAGCAATCGACCAACACATGATTAGCAGCAAGCCAATCAAGACCTAGAATAACGTCTAAGTCCTTCAATGGCACACAGATAAAATTTACTCGAAAAGTACGGGCTTCGATTTGCATCGGTAGTTCCCTACACACCGTAGTTGCACGGAAAGTAGAACCAGTTGGAGTGGAAACAATAAGAGCGTTCTCCATTAAACTGATTGGCAGACCAAGCCGTCGTACACAACTTTCCAAAATAAAAGAATGGGTGGCACCTGAATCATAAATCACATTAACCAGATAACCACAGATGAGGCACTTACCCTATACCAGATTGTCATTCCTCGTAGCTTCTGAAGCATCAAACGCAAATACACGCCCGGCCATGGCGTTCTGGGCATCGCTAAGTTAGGCGTCATATCTTCCCGCTTGTGGGTTCCCTCTACCAGCTCCATTCTGACCTCCTCTTGAGAAGTTGGAACCCCGGGTCCCAGAAAAGTTAGTTCGGTTATCCGTTCTGCCCTGCTGCTGCCTTTGAGGGCAATCGGGCCTGAGGTGCCCTGGTCGTCCACACTGGAAACACACAATCTGATTAGCTTGGCAATGTTTGGCAATGTGTCCTTCCTGACCACAATTGTAGCATGTACGATTCCCAGGAGGATTACCCGATCGACCAGTGGAACCTCGACCAGAGGAGGATGAGGAGGTAGCAGAAGACTTACCGCCCTGAAAGAATTGACCCATCCTCTTGAAGCTGAATCCTTTTGCCTTCAATGGCTTTTTATCTCTTGGCTGGGACATCCTTTGTAACTGCACTTCTTCTGTCAGTCTTGCTTTGTTCACCAAGGTCGGATAGTCCCTAATCTCCATCGGTACGTTTACACTACGGAGCTCAATCCGTAGTCCAGCTTCGTATTTGGCGCACTTGCTACCCTCAGTCCCTTCTAACGAGAAAGGATGGTAAAAATCACACAACTCGTCAAATTTGCTGGTGTACTCAGCTACAGACATCCGGTCTTGCTCCAACTTCAGGAATTCCATTTCTTTCCGGATTTTGTAGTTGTTTGGGAAGTATTTAACAAGGAACCTCCTTCGAAAATTCGCCCATACCAACGGCTCATTAGCTGCGTTCATCTGCACCTTCATACGGGACCACCATACTCTAGCCTCATCTTTTAGTTGGTAAGTAGCAAATAAAACCTTTTGCTCTTTAAAGCACTCAAAATATTCAAAAACCTGTTCAATATCCCTAATCCAGATATATGCCCCATCGTAGTCGTGTCCCCCTTTATAAGTCGGAGGATTCCTTTTTAGGAATTTATCCAGAGTGGGACCGGACTCGGTCCTACTCATCAGCTGAGTAAATCTAGAGAAGAAATCATCTCTTCCCCCAGAACTAGTCTCTCCGGCCATTTTGTAATTCTACAATGAGCAAACACATCACCATTAATAACCAAGATCAGCCAGGGGATCGTAAACTTACCTTATATTCATAGAATACTACGCCAGTGGAGTGCCAAGGGAACGGTTCCAGACCACACACAATCTCAACACAACAAAATACAATCAACTTTCATAAAATTATCACAATCATTAGATCGGCCCGCACACCGGCTCTAGAAAGAACCGCTCTGATACCAAGTGTAACGTCCTAGATTATTTTGCATTTATTTTTATTTAAACAATTACCTTTTACGATAAATTCTCCCTTATCTTGAAAATTAATCGATATTTAGGGAAAAACAATTTAATTTGAGCACAACGGATGAGAGAAAGGGAGTCTCGCTTGAGCGAGGCAACTACTCGTCTAAGCGAGATTCCGGACTCTCACTTAGACGAGGTGCTATTCGTTGAACAAACACCTTTCGCACATCGAATTATACAAAACATGCAACCGGACTCTCAGAACTTCACTCTAACAAATGGTCCTGTGAACCCAAGGAGTTACCATGAAAACATATGCAAATAACAGTAATATATTTTAAAATATAGTTTTACATCAGATCCGGTCTTAATTAAACACAACTAATAATTATAATACGAAGTTTTTATACACACATAAGACTCTATAAAGAGTCACTCAAATTCACTCGGACCCTGGCACCGTTCTCCCCCTTGGCGCGGCTCCATGGCTCCTTCCCCCTCCCTGTCTCTGGTTACTAAAAAAAATGTGCAAGGGTGAGTGTTTGGCATAATAATTAATATAGAACGGAATTTAACACTATACATGCATATTGATACATACACATCCAGCATCACCCGTAAATAAACATACCGAAACATAGAGTATTTCATGCAGTAACTGTATTAAACCAACTACACAATCTCCATCACATTCCTCACATTCATCATATTCATCACATACATCACATTCATCACAACTGACTCTCATACAATCTGACTCCTAGTATCCGGATACTAAAGGATTGGCCTTCAGCTGGGGGTCCTACTTGACACCCCGTGAACCCTGCTTGGTTCACCGAGTCCTGCTTGACTCTCCACCTCGACCACTGGGTCCTACTTGACCACTGGGTAGCTCAACTGGGCACGAAAACCACGGGAGCCGGAAATGAGGGGCTATCATATATCGTCGGCCATCCATACCACATAATCATTCAACAGTTTTACCTTTCTCACAATAATATCAATTTCTCATCACTCGGGTAGCCTGCTTGCTAACCCGACGTCACATAACACTGATCATTTCACATTAGATTCACAAGATCATACATGATAAACTCATCCATATCCGATCATCCACAAATTATTAACTCAGTCACACATGCACAACATAAACACACAATTACGTTTAACAACATTTTCCCTTAGTCTGTTTACGTTACCTCAAAGACCTGAATAAGAAGTGAGTCCTATTCTAATTAATTATAACCCGAACACCCCCCTTACTTTGGTTCCACGCTTCGATGATCTGCTCTCTGTGCCGATTTCTTTCTCTGAGCACCAGTTCTGCAGTCTCAACTCCTTCACTCAGTCTTCCGTTGCTTAGCTTACTACCTACGAATCATAAAGTATAGCTCATCACCTCAACGCCCTTAGTTCATGGACAACATCTGGACTCATGCTCACCAGAGGAGTGGAGAACAGCCACGAATATAGCCATGCATGGCTTTTAACGACCAAAGAATAAAAGAAATAAGGGAATTACAATTGGGTTGGATCAGTAGACTCACCTTGAAGTCCCAATCACAGGAATGAGGTTAAATTGAAGTTTAGACACAAATAGAGTCCCTCTCCAGCGCATGCAAATCAGCGTTAAGAGAGGAGAGAAAAACGAAAGAGGAGGAATAGACCAACAGCAAAGATAACTTGTAAATAATGAAGAGGGAAGAAGAGAATTTCCTTATATATATAGCTCATGGGCAAGATCGTCTTTTCCTTTATTTTATTTGTATTCTTACTAAATTTAATCAATTTCACTATTTTAAACTATTGTATAGTTATCAAATCAATTACACGTGTTTATTCCCTCAACGTTTAAGTATTCACAATCCTCTAATAATTCGCAAGAGTATAGGCCCGATATAAATATCGGCCCCCGACATCCTAACTTAGTATTCATACATCGGAAATTCGAGCTACAACCTGATAGATCGGATATCTCATCCGTGCTCACCTCATGGTTACTTATATCCGTTGTTTTAGTCATTATGAGATTAATCTGGTCTATGACCCCGTGTGAGGCGCTCTCCTCACAACGGTTCGGACCACACCACCTGACTCTGTCCGCTCTTCTCCTACACTCCCAATCTTTAACTCCGCCTGCTCGCGCTTTAGATACCGATCTCGACACCGGCTTTTCCAATCTTTGGCTCGGACAGGACAAATATTAAATGAAACTTCTAAAATATTTACTAACATTTCCCATTTCTCATAATTCTCATTAAAACATCAGGGACGTTACACTTAGTGCACGAGCGTATTGTTGTTTTCCCCCGTGACTCGGTGTGTGAGTCACGAAGCTGTCCATAGTTTGGTGACGAGGCACCCTATATGGCAGGCCCAGTGGGCGGGCGGCTCTATGGTGAGCGAGTTACCTCGGTGTCCGACGGGGCATGGCTCTCTCAATGTGTGTTTGGGAGGGGCCCGTAGCACTTGTGGTAATTGAGGCCACGATATTGATCCATAAGTCACGGGGTGACTAGTGTTACAGATGGGCGATAACGGTTTGGTACCAGTAAAATTATGATGGTGTAAGCATGCATGAATTGAGATATATGTGTACACAATTTACTACTGCAGTAGGGGCATAGTAGCACACCTATGCTTGTTCCACAAGTTGATTTGATGTTGTATTTCCCACAGTCGGATCCGCATTGTTTGATGAGAAATCCTTGTGCATATGCATTAGCTTTAAGAGCATTTGAATATAGTCAGAGATATGCCTAGATGAAAACCCACAGTGGCAAATGGATGAATGAGAATTAAAAAGGGGAAAGAGTTAGATACTAACCCTATGTGTGTATTTGGTAAACCAAATGAGTGAAATTATGGATGTATACTTGGGATTATGAGATGTGCTTATGAATGATGTATGATGTTGTGTAAGAATTGCTATTTGTGCAAGTACACATGTATTTCATCATAATGTATGACTTTAATTCATTTGGATTATGTTACTCACCTCCCCGTTACTATTTTTAAAGGTTAATGTAGGTATGACTTAAATACTACCATGTTGGAGGCCGAGTTTGAAGAAGGTAAATATGGAATGGGAATGTGTGAGCCTTAGCCGGCATGAAATCGTTTTGTGGAGTATATGGTATTCATGTACTTAATTTTGTAATTGGTTGATGATTTTGGAGGTCATGGAAGAAAATTGGATATGTGTGTATGGCCAATTTTCATTTATGACCCAAATGATGTAAAGGATATATTAGTGGCACTTGATGGTGTCAATTGAATGAAGAAATGTGTGTATGTGTGTTTGTACCATGTTATAGAGCATGTTAAATATGGTCTAATTTTATGAAAGAATGAAAGTTTATGCAAAAATTTGTGTCTTGATGATCACATGAATTGGTGTGTTGGATTCCTTATAATTCCATGAATTAGAATGGATTTTAATAGTTAATGGTGAATGATGCAAGTTCCTAAGGTGTCATATAATGTGTAAATCATGTAGGAATTAAATGAATTGCAGTAGATTGAGTTTTGGTACGGTAGGTTGTGTGTTAGGTATGTAATTTCATGTTTTCTGCCTAAGTTCTGTAGAACTCGCTCAAGCGAGATTGGTGTGAAACAGAGTTTTGGCCTCGGGTCTGATTTCACCCTAGCGGTGTCTGGTTCGCCCAAGCGAAATTGTCATGGAAACAGAGGTTAGCTTCTGGACAATTTTCGCTCAGGCGTGGGGGCGGTCGCTCAAGCGAGGGAGAAGGGAAATTGATACTGGACGATTTTCGCCCAGGCGAGTGATGCCTCGCCCAAGCGAAAATCGGCCAGAGAGTCACCAACGATTCTGAAGCAATCTCGCTTAAGTGAGACATGACTCGCTCGAGCGAGATTAGCATCTGATGCACCCTTCCTCCTTTCGCTCAAGCGCTTCGCTGGCCCGCTCTAGGATTTCCTTTGCATCTCGCTCACGCGAGATGGGGCTCGCTCAAGCGAGAGGAGCCCCTGATGCAAATTATTTCATTTGCTTAGTCTCCCCTTGCCTCGCCCAAGCGTGCCTACGCTGGCTCGCCCAAGCGAATGGGATTCTCGCTTGAGCGAGTGGCACACTGATTCTCATATTTGTTATTTTAAATGAATTTTTGTTTCCTATGCATTATTTCTTCTTTAAACATTACTTTAAAGGTATTAAGGAGTGTATAATGGACCTCTAGGCTATATGAACTACATCCCATGTTTTCATGAAATTCCTTCTCTTGAAAATCAATCAATCAATAATCAAATTAATTAAATCTTCCGCTGTTTTTAATTGGAAAGGTTATTATAAAATAATCTTTTGAACTCACCCTCTCATATCGTCATATATGGGAGTGGTTTATCATAGATCCAGGTGTTATGTTAAAAGCTTCACCACTTATTTCTTTTCATTGATGTATGAATTATAAAAACGTGAAAAATTTTCCCCTAAATTCTGGGGCGTCCCAGCACACATTTGGAAAGTTTGATATTTAGAAATATCATATGCTTCTACCCCAACATCCTATAATAGCTTTAGCTCCTTGATAAATGGCTGCAAATACACATTAATTGCATTTCTAGGGGATCGTGGTCCAAGAATAAGTAATGGCTTTATTGAACTTTCTACATTCATGCATAAATTTAATGGGTAATTATATACAGTTAATACCACATGCCATGTGCTATATGATAGACTCATAGTCCTAAACGAATTAAACCCATTGCTAGCTAACCCAAGCCTAATATTACAAGTTTCAAGAGAAAAATCTAGATGCTTTGCATCAAGGTCCTTCCATGCTTGGCCATTAGTAAGTGATAAATGCTTAAATGTATATATATTGATGGTATTTGAGTATAATTTTGTTAGATGTTGCATTATCTGGAACATTTGGTGTATGGTAATAGATAGAAATTAAAAACTAGATATTTTTGATATGTTTAATGCAATTAAGTTCTTATCCTTATTTTTTGTATTAAATATAGTGAAAAAGATGAAAAAGAAAATGAAGTAAGGAATTCCAAGCCATTCCCTAATTTAAAATAAAAAAATTCAAGTTTTGGTTATAAGCCTCAGGAAGAAACTATCAGAGGAAGATTTTGCTTGAGAGACTCTCAATTTGCTTGAGCGAATAATTTACAGTGAGCATTAATGAAGAACTCGCTTGAGCGAGTCTCAAACCGCTCAAGAAAGAATTGTCCAGGGAGCAAAGTAGAAGGCTTCGCTTGAGTGAAGGGGAAGCAACCTGAGCGAAATAGATCCAGAAATAGAGGAAGAATTCGCTTAAGCAAGTCTTAAGCTGTTCAAGCGAAAATAGTCCATAAATAAATCCAAGGCTTGTTTGCTTAAGCGAATCATGCTAAGGTCAAGTGAATGCATCATACGCAACAAGGGATTCTACTAGCTTGAGCGACCCACTCGCCCATGCGAGTTTACGAGGGAAAACCAAGATGAAAATGACTCATTCAAGTTGAAGAAACGTATCTCGTTTAAGCGAGCTAACTCTAGCTTAAGCGAGATACATTATATATAAGGAAAAAGCTTTAGAAATTAGAGGCGGTTGGGAAAAATTACATTTGACAAACATGGAACTCTCACGAAGACCATCTTTTTTCTTTTCTTCATCTTTTTCTTTTTGATCTTTGATTGTAATGGCTACGATGTATAGCTAACTCTTTTATTGGGATTGGATGTAGTCGAATCAAACCCTGACATACGCTTGTTCTATATCTATATATTCAGTATTCTTGTTCTATAATTTTTGGCTTTTTATTTTACGCTTAATGCTTGATTCTATTGGGAAATAGTTTCTTGATCATGATTTCCATTTGATTATTGGAACATAGCTTACGAAAATGGATCTAAATGGAATGCTCGTTACAGTGGATATTAGGAATATTCTTAATGTGATTGAGGAATCAGCATATTTAAGAATTTTCTTATGAATTTGATAGTTGAGGAATCGATACGAATGATTTAAGATTATGACGTAAAAATCAATAGTTCAGAATCCGTTTATATATATATATATATATATATATATATATATATATATATACAACGTATTAAAGGGCAAGATTGATGAAATCCAATCCCAACTTTTATCATTTGGTAGTTCGTATCTATTACTATTTTTTTAGCTTATGTTTGTTTATGCTCTGTTCTTTAAATTCCTGTATGTTTATGAAATTATCACTTTATTTTGGCTAAGGTAACAACGAATCAATATTTAAAATACTATATCCCAGTGGAATGACACTCTAACAACTCGACAGTGGAACTTGCCACGGAAAAGTTTCACCACATCAAAACTTTTAACAGTAGGATGCTTTAACTTGCCATCTTTTAAACGTTCTTTTGCATGCCATCTCAATGAGTCAACTATCTTTGAACATATATAAAGTCTTTTTGATGTTAGAATCAAAGGAAAATGTCTTAGCACTTTGGCGGAAATGTTATGAGTTTTTATAGATACCTCATCATCACAATCCATTTTAGGATATTCAACCCACCGTGATTCTCCACAAATATAACATAACTCATCTTTCTCATGCCCTTTCCAAAACAACATGCAATGATTCACATCAATCTTTTTATAGTCTAAACCCAAGTCCCTTATCATGGATTTTGTTTTATTGAAAGAGACAAGAATGTTCAAATATGGAAGAGCCTCTTTCAATAACTCTAGAAGGGAGGTGAATTAGGGGTATTCGCGGATTGGATTAGATCAATTTTGAGGCCAAAAGTCATCTAATCCAATCAAGAAATCATTATGCAGTTTGGATTGGATCGGTTAGAATTCGTTTCGATATATATCGCTTTGGGTTGGATTAGATTTTGATTTTTAGAAAATACCTTAAAAATAAATCACTTACTATAGAAATCATATACTAATAATAGTAATAGACAAGTAACATGATAATTCCAACTGAAAAATCAAAAAACCAATATGGTAAATCTAACAACCCACGAGGCCATAAATGACATACTATGTTACTAACAAATGAGGCATTGCTATTTGGGCCTAAGCTATTTTACTCTTAGGAATTATAGAAACAAAGGAAATATATTGGGCTTTTATGTAACAAGTCCAAAGTAGTACTAATAGTAAAAAAAACTTTGGATCGATTTGGATTCGATCAGTTCCTTACAGTGGAACCAAAATCTAATCCAATCCATTAAAAATATCAATTTTTTCGGTTATTGGTTTTTTTAGTTATCGGTTTTTTTAGTTTGGTTGAGTGGTTTTTTTGGATTAGATAGAATGATGAACACCTCTAAGGTGAATGAGGCATTGCTCCAGCCATGAAGACATATTAATAGATAAATTTGAATGGTGAAAGATAAGGTGGAGAATTTTTTAAAACTAGGATATAACTCTTGATTTGCATCCTCAACTCGTTTATAAAACTTCTTTGCATCTTTATTTACCCCTTCATGCACTTATTTACTTCTGTCAAATCTTTAAATGTCTCAAATAACAACCCATTCATATCATCATTAGATGAAATACTACCATTAGCATTGCCATTATGATCCATATCAGATATCTCTTCACCATGGTAAATCCACTCCTTATAACCTTTGTTAAAACCATTGCTTATCAAATAATCAAACATTACATCTCTTTTCATCCAATTATCATTACAACAATTAGTGTAAAGGTGTAAAATATCTTCTCCTTCAACTGTTCCTTTCGTGAATGCAATATCCAAATAGTAGTTAATGTCGTTAATATACTCATCACCGTACCAAGGCAATTAAACCCAATCCTTCTTTATCATGTTTGGTTTATTGAACAAGAAGAACTTAACAAATAAGAATAAACCTTAAAAATTAAAATACTAATACACAAGAGAATAATGAATTGATAAAATATAGTAGCGCCCAAGAATTGAAATTAAAATATTAACTTTAAGAACTCTAGTCTAATAAGATTTTATAGCCTTCTAGTTTATTTTTGATTTACTTGTTAAATTACCATTTTAATTATTTTAAATTTATTTGAATTTCTTCCACCTTAAAAATTAAAAATATCTAATAAAGTTGGCTGAATAATATTTAAGCATTAACATTGGCAAGATTCTAATCATTTGCATCACCTACATGACAAAAGAAAAAAGAAAAAAGAAAACATATCTCTCCAAATACTTTTAAGATTGCCGAGTAAGTGAAAAGAACTTCAATTGAGTGCTTCAATTATCACTGTAGATGAATCCTAAAATAAATGCTCTTATAACTTCCTACAATCTCAAAAAAATGAAGAAAATAAAAAAAACAATCAGCAAAACGTGCCTGAAATAATCATGCAACATTTGAAAAATAACTTATAACTAAAAATAAGTAACTCCTGTCAAATTTCAATCAATTGCTCTTGAAAGTATATATCTATATAAAATACTTATTTACCACTCAATTGTCTGCTAGTGAAACATTTTTGTTAACATGTAATCCCTATAAATATTGTGCACTATGGTTATATATGAAAAAGGATAACATATAGAAGGGCAACCAAAATGGAAAAGCTCATCACACAATAATCCGTATATAACCCTAAGAAAGACTCAATTTTGACTAAGATTTAAATAAAAGCCAAAAATAATTTGGAACCATAAACAAATTAATAATATATCTAAAAAAATTCATTTTACAAATTAACAAAAAAATATGCTTGATTACTTAAATATAAAGAAACTACAAAGTCTAGCATGTAGTATAATTGTCAAAATAGGTTGGACTTACCCAACCAACCTAAATTTACTCGTAAAATAGGTAGGTTTGGTCATTAAAAATGAAAATCTAAAAGGAATCTAGGTTTATTTAGCCCGACCCGATAAAACCCGAACCCGAACATAAAAAATTTGGTCGGGTCCAGGTAACACGATAAACTAATTATATGATATATATATATATAAATTAATACAATTATGAAATCTTAATAAAAATAAAACTTTATAAATTATAATATATTAATATTTTTAATAAAATAAAAATATATAATAATTAAATATCTTATCTACTCAACATTTATATTCACTAATTTTACTGTATATTTTATAATCAAATAATATTTTATATAAGAAACCAAAAACTTATAAGTTTGAAAACAAGTTTATTTGGTTCCCTAATGTAAAAAACATCAATAACTTTGTAAAAAAAATGATTATAACATACCTTATTTAACTAGATATATGGACCCATAAAAATTTAATACATATAAAGCAATTGGGATTAGAATAAAGTATAATGTCAACTTTTCAAACTTTTCAAACATCCATCAAGGAATTCTACATAACCTTACACACTAACACCTATAAAACATAAACTAGCTAAAACCTGCATATGTGTCATTGCATAAGCCACATATTCTTGTTCTAGAGATCATAAGTACAAAGAAATTACAACCCCAACATAATGCCAAAAGCCCCACCCAACTATAAATCACATGCTACCAAAACATAAGATTTGACTCTTGTTAATCTACATGAGCAAAAAGATGCACAATTAACACAAAAAATTGCAATATTTTATTCCAAACTTATTATCTCTCATGGCTCTAAATAACCAAATTATTTTGTGAATGAATCCCTTATTACATGACCCACTACATGGATGACTTTAATTATAATTAGAAATTAAAATAAAATGGCTACACATCTTTAATTATTCAAATTGCAAGTTAGATTTCACAATGAACTGACAGAAAACATGGCAAACAGAATGTAAAACTGATGTATAATAAGTCATATACTATTTTGCTAACTTATGTATATATAAAACATAATGTACACCAAGTCAATATATCTTAGTTGGAAAAATGATATATATATATATATAGAGAGAGAGAGAGAGAGGATGTATCATATAAGAAAGGCTCTCTTATGTAAGAGTGAGGGCAATGAATCTGTGCCGTACAATCATACAATGGATGGTTGAGATTAATCATGTGAGTTTTTAAAAAGTCATATGACCTTTTAAGTGATTATGTGACTTTGAAAAACTTTTAATCTCAACATCCGTTGTATGGTTATAGGTTCAAATTCGCTCATTTCACTCTCACATAAGAGGACCTTTCACATAAGATACATTCCCTATATATATAATTGAAATTCATAGTGTCAATATTTAAGATGTAAATTTAGAATCTATGGTTGTAGAAATACTAGCAATTTTAAATGAGATACAGAATTGGAGGTTTAGGATATACCAATACTATTGGCAATTTAGAAGTAGTGAATACTTATATTGTAATAAAGTTTATAATTTATGAGTGAATTTGATAATGGTCAACAAATGGCACCTGATAAGGATAAAATGCTATCAAATTGTTAAGCTAATAATTCATAGAAAGTGATAAGGTTTTTTACTCATGAACTATATGATTGGCATGAATGTAATTTACCAAAGAAGTTTATCTAGAAAACAAATATAGACCTCGTGACAATAATCAAATGCAATACTATGACACACATACATGACAACATGACTAAACCAACATAATATCTCACATGCCCACTAAAGTTGTAGAGACACAATACCCCTGAACACATTACATGATAATTTTGACTACTTTCACATTCTAAAATTTCAATCCATGATTAACTAGAACACGCAATCATATGACATATGGGTGAATCACCTCTATTCTTTTTTTAAAAGGAAAAGGCTAATTAAATATTATATAAGAAAAGGTAACAATAATACTAATTATTACAAAGAACATTATGCAAAGCAACCTAATAAGGAAGACCGTAGTCCTTAAATTTCATTAATGTAATGAAAAGAAACATCGGCCAATTTGTTAATCCCACCCAAATCACCACCATAACAATCATAGAGAATAAATTCATTGTGAAAACTATACCTATGTAACATATCATAACAACATAATAACACCAAAATAATCCCACCATTTCTCTCACCTTGTATCATATTTCATGCAGTAAAGAATAAATTAATAATTTGACTAATTATATATTAAAATATATATAAGAGAAAGAATCCATAAAAGTAAATTAAGTAAAGCAAATACCATTTCCCAAAATCACATCAACACCATCCCACCCTAAATCTTTTAGCTCTCTCTTATTATTTTTAAAACTTCCAATAATAGAGTGCTATCAAGTCAATACAATTAAGGTTTCAATTTTAATGGGTTGAAGTAGAACAAGAAAAATGAATAATGAGTAATGTAATTAAGAGACACTAATCAGAATCTAAGCCCTAAGTATTTCTTGAACTTACAGAGCAGACTCAGTGTTGCTGTCTAAGGTAGAAGAATTGGAATAATATTAGAGAGGTAAAGGATAAAAAAATTCCTCTATGGTTGTAACACCCTCGATTAACTAGAACAATCTCTTCCACTAGATCATTCTACTTAACTGAGAGGTTACGAGTTTTAGAAAAATATGGAAGTTTTTTTTGTATAATAAATCTGGTGAAACAGATGTTTTATATACACTTTAGTCATATACAATGCATCGTCATATTCAACATATTGTACATACTGAAAATCAGGGGCACGCAGGCTCCTATTTAACAGGAAAAGAAAATCAACTATGGTAATTGTCCTTGGTCCAAGAATATCTGGTTGTTCCTCGATGTGAAGTCTGCGCTGATCTCCCTGATGTTGAGTGCATGGTCCAGTCAAAGGTCTGTAAAAATAACTGTAAGGGTGAGTCTCTCTTCCATACAATCGGAGGCTTGTCATTTCTGACATCCTCCCACAACATCTAAACAAGTATTCACATAATCCTTCCTCGTCTCAGGTTCCTAATTTCTCTAAGTTATCTGCCACCATTCAGTCCTACCTATCATTTCCCCTTCCTTCTTCTCTCACATTTTATACTAATAATTACAAAATAATTCACATATTCAATAACCATCACAATCACATACAATGTCTTAGAATCATGTAATGCAATGCATGGGTTCCATTACTTTCAATTAATCTTTTCATAGTTTATCATGAATGCATGTGGGCCCAATTCAATTTCATCAATCTCATACTTATCATCATCATCAGAATCGGTCCTTTCAGACTACTCCTGAACACAACGTTTCTGTACTAGAGCGACCAGAGCCCACCAAGTCCCCACATCATAACACAGGGTATAAATGGACTCGCAGTCCCAATATCATGGATCCAACACATATCATTATATTATAATGGGACTTGGCTCTCCGTGGTCCTAGTGATACTAGTCTGGGTCGAAGTGCACCAGGATTACATGGTTTTTCCCGGCATCGGGGCACTACCACCGAGCCATTGGGGGTCCCCTCCCGTTACACTTCCAAGATCCAACCTCAAGGATCGAACCCTCATCCTTTAGTATACCCCTTGCTGCTTGCTCTAGTCCTCATCAATTCATATGTAAATGATGCATGTCTCATACATATTCTTTCATTTTCCATTATGCTCGTCATCAGTAGGGTCCCTTCACAACCACTTTCATTCTTAACATCAGGTTTATTTCATACTGTTCTTTAAATTTCTTCTAATCATCCTTTAGAGAGAAAATAATACTAGCTATGGGTTACTCTAAGTTAATTATTGCATAATCTTATAGCTGTTGGGTAGGACTATTTTAGGGTATGGGTTATTGGCTGTGTAAATGTATACTTAGTTTCTACTAATAGTTGACTGACTGTCTAATTCATTTACCAACACTATCTTTTGTCATTGTCATTGTCATTGTTTCTCTTTAATACTTATCATAGTATATTCCCTCCGATAATTAAGAATGAAAGGGAAGTTGAGTATACATATTCATCAATCCTCAGGTATGAATTTGCGTCTCAACACATCCTCATCTCATTGGATCCATCCACATTTGACCATCATTCCACTTTCATATTATGTAAGGATTCCTACCGAGACATATTCTTGCTTTCATTCTTTACTTAACATTTTATTAATGCATCATACAAGATTCATTTCTTTCATCGTATATTTTATCAAAATCATATCATTTATTATACCAACAAGAACACGAACTCCTTATAATCATTCACGTTAATTGATCAAGCATATATCATTCATTGAACACATTCACCAAACATACATCTCATCGTGCTCATTCAATCCATCATATTTTATATAGGCATTCATATCGCAACCAACAAGTAATCCAAATAAGTAAGTCAAATAATTCATCCATTGAACAGACACAGATTACTTTATCTAATCAGTCCTATATTACGAATTATTCTCTTAAAACTAATCATAAAATATTATTGTCTTCTACAACTACCATCTCCACACTTAAGAATTTCTTATGAATTTGTTTTATATAACAATAATTAGTGTCTATAGTTTCAGGTATAATCTTCTGCGCAGTCTGACTATATTTATAAGTTATATTTGTAAGTGTACTTACTAGTTACGTTATATCTAATTATTATCATATTTAATTAGATTACCATCCCTGTTAATTGTATATTTGTCCCTTTTTACATATCGACCTTATATAGATTTTATTGACATACTTATTTTTATTCGTTTAAGCCTTATCTAGCCCAACCTATTCATCGAGTACTTAGTTATTATTTAGGTATATCATTACTTTCTTTAGTTTCTAACTTTATGTGATCTAGTTTTTGTTCGAGGGTCTAGTGTGGATGCCTAACTTTAATTACACTAAAACTTCATCTTATCAAGTTTGCCGATTCTCAATATTACCTTATTCTAAATCCCAATAATCAATTATTCTAAGTCCAGTTCGTTTTTACTTAAGAATTACTCATTATTGAAATTTACATCTTTAACCACTACGCTTAGACTATTCATTTCTTTTGTTAACTATTTATCCGGGTTACTACCGTTCTTAATATAAGTCATATTTTTCTTCTTATTGTCTAGATACTACTTAAGGATCTACTTACTGATTGAATTGTGTACTTAACTTAAAATGCAGTTAGAAGCTCATCTTGGATATTTGTTAAGTCCATCAATCCTCCTCAATTCTGTTTATACTAGTTTACTCCTGGGTCTACTTAATAGTTTATCGCTATTGTTATTTATTTAGGATTTACTAATACTCACAATCTTTACTTAAATTTTTAATCCTTACTGTGATATTATTATATATATATATATTTATATATTTATATATATATTTTTAACTCCTAAATATTTATATGTTCCCTTTTCCCAGTTGTTTATTCTTGAGTTATTAGGTCCTACTTGTTTTTCAGACAGTGTGGATTATTCTCTTATTTACTTAGAAATATAACGACTATACTTCAACTTAAATAACACATAAGTGATGTTCAGCTCGAAAAGCGGTAATGTATTAGATTTTAAATGTGATAATTAGAATAGTAGAAATATTAAGTAATGTGACTTTAATTTAAGAAGGTACTGGTTTGTTAATCATATTAAATTTAATAATAATATTAGTAACAAGAGTGGTAGTTTTTATAATAATAATTATTATTATAAGGCGGTAGGGCTGACCATTATATTTGATAATATAAATGACAATTAAATAAGGAGAATACTAAGAGCGACGGCAAAGCCGACCATTATGCTCTATAATATAAGTAATAGAGAAATTGTTAGGAGCGGCGGCAAAGCCGGCCATTATACTCAATAATATAGAAACATAATTTAATAAAGAAATAATTTAAGAGCGGCGGCAGAGCCAACCATCATGCTTAATAATAACAATATAATGGTAACAACAACAATAATAATAATATAATGGTAATAATAATAATAAGAGTGATAATATTGATAATAACAATAATAGTAGTTATAAGGCAGCATAGCTGACCATTAAGCTCAATAAAATAACAAGAATTAACCAAAGAAATATTAGGGATTAAGGCGGTAATGCCGACCATTATATTCATTAATTAACAAAAATTTAAATGAAGGCGGAAAGTTATAATTTATAACGAGAACGAAAAATTACGTAACTTTACATCTAATTGTCGGATCATAATGAAATTTGAAAGAGTTACCCCCGGTGCCAAGTGAACATTAAAATGAGAGGTAACAAAGTGAGACCCCCTTACCTCATGGTAGGTCTTGGATTTGGAGGAAGAATTCCGTTAAACACCTCTGATCGTCCTTCGGCAAGCTTCGATGACCCTGACTCTAAAAAAAATGCAACATGCATGATTAAGTGGGGAGGAGGTGGTCATGGTTCTATTTCTAAACAACAAAGAAAATCACCAGAAATTTTCCAATAACAAACAGAATTTAGACCATATAAAATTAAGAGCATTGATTAAGAAGAACATTTGCTAGGCTCACCTAAAATTTTCCTAAGAGTCTCACGATTTTTGGGAGACCCTTCAAGTAAGAAAATTGAGTGACATTCTACAAGCCATGCATACAAGAACTCAGAATTGAAGGGCTGGATAGTGAGGGGTTAAACACGGTTTTAGGACAATAGAAGAAGAGAATTTAGAAGGTATGGAGGAGTGGAAGTAGATGGTGGTGGTGGCGTGATTTTTGGTGGTCCATGGTGGAAGAGAGGTGGCTGACGGTGGCTTAAAGGGGAAAAGGAATAGGTTAAAGCTTTAGATTTTAAAATGAGAAGGAGTGGTGCAGAGGTCCAGGCCGTGAGCTAGTAGGATAAGAAGAGAAGAATGTAAAATTTCTTTTAGCAAGGTAAGTGTCAAAATTTTAGGAAGGTTTTTATGGAAGTTACTGAATTCAAACTTCAATTGAGAAGAATTTGATAAGCTCTGGCCGTGACTGACACAAGGAAAGGAGAGTATGTATTTATTAAAGCAATTGATGTTATAATTGCAAAGATGTTATTATTTATTATAAATTGGAGGCAGTTGATTTTAGAATTTGAATGAAGGGAGTTTGTTTTAATTCTTGGCCGTGAATGCAGAATGAAGAAAGAAGGAAAATTGGAAGCAAGGCAGCATGAAGATATATATGTATGGCATGGAAATGTCATGGAAATGATGACATGTTATAATGTATGGCATGGATGGAAGTTGGCTTACTTGAAGCAAGTGGTGGAACTTATGAGAGAAGGGAATGAATATAGCGTGACACATAGGGGACAGGTGTTGAGGAGAAATGTGAAATTTATTTAATTACAAGGGAATATTTTTAATGATGAGTTTGTTAGCTAAGTGATGGCAGATGGTAGGTGAGGTATGTGGCGAGCATGGGCAGAGCCCTCCTGGGGATGACACCTATCCCAAGAGGTGGCGGGTGGTGGTGGTAGCCCGAGTTATGATCAAAACGAGACAGGATGTCCTATTCGCCCCCCGAATCAGGTAGGGCTATAAAGATAAATTCATATAAATTTTTCCTTTGAGAATTGGGCTTTGTTCCCTGCATAAAACTTGTAGATATCCTCGATACGAATCCATAACAAAAAGAATGGAGTGATTCAAGCACTGAAAGAGGGTGATATGCCTATTTTTCTAAAACTTGTCAGTGCAGTGACGTGATGAATAGAGATGGGCAAAGATTCTAAAAACTGTATTGATCTAGGAGGTTTTAGCTTTAAAGGTCTGCATGAAAAATGTAGATAATTGTGATATGGATATTTGGAAACCAAGTTTGCGTGAATCGAAGGTCGATGAGAAAGTTATGAATTTTTGAATGAATTATGTGCAGAGTAAAAACGTGAATGACATGGGTTTGAAGATGAATTTACTCAATTCGTGAAATTAAGCATGACAGAGTAAGAATTTGGGGTCGAGACCAGAAATAGAGATTGAAGATCTCTTCGAAACAAAGTGAACAAGACTGAAATAATTCCAATCAAGCATCATTTGAGAAAGTTAGGTCCAAATTTCCAAAGACACGCAGATCGAATTTCTGAAGAAATAAGATAACATGGAAATGAGATTGATAGAGTTCGAATCAAGTTTCAGGCTTTTCAAGAAACATTCTTAAAACATCAAAACGAGTCACTGGGGACTAACCGTGTCACCATCGGATACTCTGAGGTATATGCACGACCAAACGTAGGTGACATCGAGGTTTCTGATTGGTCTAATCAAACCCAATCAGTTATCTTTGATTTGTTATAAGGAATCCCTACCGTGACTAACTTCCTGTATAGAGTGATTAGTCTCAGATCAAGTTACTAGAAAAGTCTGACAACTGGGTCCTATAGTATAATATCGAAAAAACCCTTAATATTTTATTATTTAAATATTATTATCTATTTATAAATTAATTAAAAACTTATATAAAATATTATTGAACTGGTCTGAACCGGGGTATAGAATCCGGTGTGGGAACCAGCCATAAAAGTTGGTGATCTTAGTATTTATACACCGGTACAGTAGGTATCCGGTATTATAATTCGGCCTCTCAGTGGGAGAGACCGGTCTTGTTGTCCTGGAGATCCTTCACACCAGAGTTTCACGTTGTTAAGGGGCGAAAGGTGGTGTCACCTGCAAAGATTCTCCGACGCTCAAGTTAGTAGAGTGAATGAGAACTTAGAGAATACTTAAGCAATGCAATAGTATAATAAGAGCAAGAACAACGTAATCTTGCATGCATTGGGGAATATGCTATTTATAGTTGAACGTGAAAAATGAATCGTTAGGTGCAAGTGGGCCTAGAAGTTCTGATGCCGTGTGCAGCGTATCAATCAGAGTAGTTCAATGTTCAGTGTGTGACAGAGGGTAGGTCAATGATCAGTGTACGATTCTGACACAGGAATGAGGATAATCCACTTTTTTCGTATATCAGGCCTGTAATTGTACTTTGCTCCTTTCAGTGAATGATATAGACATATTCTGCAGTGCAGGGTATCTATCCTGATAAGTAACGACTCCACTTATCTTATCGAGGCACTAAGGCAAACAATTATATATGATGGAAGAATCAGAGCGGATGAAGTATCTGGTATCTCAGATGCAACCTCGGATGAAGGACTCCTAACATGGTGTCTTTACAGTACAGACATTGACCTGTGATACCGGTTGTCCTTCCAATACAGCCAAGATGACATCTCATTATTGGGGCCCGTATCCAAACCGGATCATTTGTCCCCTAGCTTGTGTGAGGGACTGTTAAGTTACTCATATAAGCTATGTTGTTTGCAAGAGATCTGGATGTCGGCATCAGATGCAAAAGTTCTTGTTAAAATACGTATAAGTTCCGTGGTGAAACTCTGCCTGACAAGCCGTTCTATGGGTGAAGTAACTGTTCTTATGGCATTCTTACAACGGGTTTGGACAAAGATTTGTAAGAAAGGAAATCCCAAGAGTTTTTGGAAATCATAACTCGGTATTCGAGTGGTTGTTGGAATACATTTAATGTGTCTGAAATGATTAGACAATAAATGCCTTTTAACACGTGAGTCATCATTGTTCCAAAAATGTAACCGTCGTTAGGGCTATCTTGGGCTTGGACTTTGGATATTGGGGCCCATTTTACTCGAAACTTTTCGTGAAGCGTCGCCATTTCGCGCCTTTGACTATGAAATGACGGGGTCGTTTAAATTCAAAAAGTTACATTTTAGGGTGTGCGACACAATCCTTGGTCGATTGTTGCACTCTTTCGTTACCTATAAAAGGATGACTTAGCAAGTTTCACCATTCAATTTTGCCTTCAAGCTTAGTGAAACTGTAAAAATTCTGAAGACCCTATTGCTGTAGTTTCTGTGAAGCTCTCATCGCCTTAAACTCCTTTCTTAGGTAACCTCCTTTATCCCTAAACTCATATTTCTTTAAGTTTCTTTGCACCACCACCATGCGCCCTAGGCAAAATAACGCTGGTACCTCAAACAGGGGGAAGCATAATTCTCGTGCCCCCTCAGGCCACCGTGGTGGGAGAATTCTTGTAAATCTTCCTGTGGCTGGGTCTCATCATTCAGAGAGGGTTGGAACTTCCTCTTCGTGGTTGCCAGTGGTTTGGTACCGCCCTGAGGATTCCTCCAGCTCGAGGGCTATTAGTCTCTCTGACAATGGATCGAGTGCAGAAGGGTACCTCTCTGACAATGTTACCTTTTATCATAGCACTGAAGCATTTCAGCACGCATCAGACAAAATGGAGGTTCCAGGGTCTAGAAAAACGCTGATCCTCCGCACTGCTGAGGGGTGTGTCAACATGGTTGCACACCGGCTAAACTGGGAGAGGCTGAACAAGGAGTATCCATATTGTTTGGTAAAGTATTTTTATAGATCATACAAAGAAATGAAGTGTTCAAGGAAAGAGAATCAAGTTTGTATAATATGAACTCAATCGAATGTTGGTGCCAAGTTTAAACACAGTAATTGTAGTATAGTATAGATGTCGTTCCACTGAGGAGGTGTTGGTATGAAGATCTTAGTTCTTGAATTGATTTTGACAAAATGTTTGGTTAGATTTTGTTGTGCAAAATATTGAATACAAAAGAAACAACAAGTGTTGAATGAAAATAATGACAGTAAAGTGTTTGGGTAAAAATCAGATTTGGAAAACTGAGATTGGTTTCATCGCATCGCACCTTTCGTAAGCTAAATAAATTTGCATGTATGTAACTTGAAATGATAATTTCTACGTCACAATCAAAGTCATTTGTATTGATCCCTCAACCACAAAATTCATAAGAATAATTTCAAACCGCTGATCCCTCAGTCACTTTGCAACCATTCCAGCATTACCGATCGATTGTTTTGACGTTCATTGCGTTAGATGCCATCCCTGGTCAGCTACTCACAATGAGTATTCCATTCAGATCTGCTCTTGAAAGTTACTTCGTAGTATACTTAAGAAAACTTAAAACAAGAAAATAGTGATCAAGTATCTTCAGGCATTAATGGCAGAATGAAATACAGAAAGTATTAAATTTCATTAATATACATAAAAACTTACAGTAGCATTACTTCAGGTTTAAATTGACTACAACTAATCCCAATAAAGGAAAATTAGTTACTCATGCTATGCATTTTCACTTAAGAAAAATTGGAAATGAATAGAGAATGAATGGTAGGATGCAGGAGATGTGTTTGATGATATGAAGGAGATGCCTTCCAATGATCGTCTCTGCTAAATTTATAGTGATTATGCTTCAGCTTCCTTTGCCCACTTGCATAATGCCCATGAAGGAATATTCAGAGACATGCAAAAATACTTCAAGGTGGTTGAGTTGGCATCTCACCATTGGTCAATATTAAATTACAAACCCCATACTGCATGAGTCATGCTTGAGCTTAATGGTCACGCTCAAGCGTGGAAGGTCCTGATGCTCACTTGTTGTCTCACGCTCAAGCCAACTTAACCACGCTCAAGTGTGCCCTTTATGTATGATTCACGCTTGATCCACGCTCAGGCGAGCTTAGGCTCACGCTTGAGCGCCCATTGCCATGCTTGAGCGTGAAAGGGTCCTGATGATTTTTTTTTGTGCACAAACCACGCTCAAGCCAAGCTCAAGCGAGCTCTCCTTTCAAGTCACGCTTAGATTATGCTTAATCCACACTTAAGCTTCAATGAGGTCTTATGCTTGGCTTGATCACGCTCAAGTGAGCGTAAGACACGCTTAAGCGTGATGTCTTGGATGCTCGCTCTTTTGACTTTTCTTTGACTTGGTAGCTTTTCCTGCAATTTTTAAAGGATTTCAAGCTGATCTCTTTATTTTTCAAAAGTTGTATTTATGTTCATAAATTCTTTGTTTTTTATCCATTCAATTGATTTTCTTGTAACGATGCTTCAAATAATCATATGAATATATGGCTTGATTAGCATTTATCAAACTCTCCCCAACCTAGATTTTTGCTTGTCCTCAAGCAAAAGATTTAAATCAAGACAAGAAGATAGTCATGCTCAAATTCTCAGTATGAACATAATTAAAAGACAACAATTATTCAATGTTTTCAGACAAGTGGCATTCTTAATATCCATTAATTTGAAATACAGTGCTCTGTTTTAACTTCTCACAAAACAAGTAACCCAATGCTGTAAGATCAAAGGACTTCTCATTATCTTTCACTAGGTGACTGTTTCACTCTTTTATTATTAGAATTGCTCAGTTGACATTGTCGGTCATTTCTTTTTAAACCCAATCAAAAGATCAACAAGGATCAAAAAGGTCTTTTAATAAGGTTGTAACGAGGTTGGGCTAACAAGAATTACTGGTTTTTCTAGGATTTCAAATTGCATGTATGCAGAAAAGGATAAATATTCATTAAAACTTAGAGGCTTCTTCCTTGCTTTTCAAGCTTTAGAATTCATTTTCTTCCTTTTTCTGCTTTTGTTCAAAGATTCTTTTTTGGAGAATCTATTAATTTTCTTTTGGCATTTTTCAACCTCTCTTCCTTTCATCACCTTTATTTGGAAAAATATTTTATGCTCTTTTCTTATTAAGCATGCTGAGAAGGTAGGAATTTTATTTCTCATGCTCAGGTCAGGGTGTTTTTCTAAAAAAAATTTTTTGGCTCAATTGGGCTACCAAAAAAAAGGGAAAATTTGTTAAGGATAGCTTTTTGGCTCTTGGCTTAAAATGTGTTTTCAAACAAAATGCCTTGATCATTTCCTTGCTTGCTTCTTAAGAAAAAGGTTAATTAGAAAATTAGGCAATGCCGACTTAACAATTTCCAATAAGACTCTCTATGTTTAATTACTCACTTCTCACCCGGTTTAAAGGCATATTCCTTTGTTCTAGCAAAAAAAAGGTTCAAGCATGTAAGAAGTTTTCACAAGTTTATGTATTTCATTTTTTTGGTTTTTAATTCAGCCAATTGTCCTCTTTAATTGATACTGTCTTATAATTTGTTATGCCTAAAGAATCTGTGCATGCATTCTAATTTCTTGCTTATGGTTAGGAAACAAATCTACTTCAAGCATATTCATGTGAAACCATTCAAACAATTCATAGAAAATTATGAGAAGCTTCAAACCAAAACCAAAGTACCTTAAATGAGTTATCTGCAACAAGTAAATAAAAGGAGCAAAATGAAAATTGTTTCTCAGAAGTAAAAATAGCAACCATAGATTAGAAAAGGAAATTAGAAGAAAAGTCACCCATCATCCTGTGTCTATCTCTTCTTCCCTCACTGAAGGTCCTTGTGAGGAGGGTCCTGCTCCCGCCTGTGATGTCTCACCCCCTCCAAAGAAAGGAGGCCTGTCCCCAAGCCAAGCAATATGGGCTTCAAAGTGGGTTGGGTCCATCCAGGGGTTGGTTTGTCCTGCAGGAATGCTATGGTATAAGCCATTATGTATGTGCATCAAACCTCGATGATTAGCTTTTTGTTGTGCCAAGAGGTGGCTATTCTGGATCTTAAGAAGATGGATGGCCTGTAGAATCATTGATGTCTCTGTGCTGAGAGGAGGAGGGGCAGGTTTTGATCCTGCTGGTGGTGGTGCTTGCTGTGTATCTTAGGCGGGTGGTGGAGATACTTTTGGTGCAGTTTGAGTGCTACAATACCGCTCAATGAAGCGTTTGTCAATGGATGGCCTGATAGGTTTGAGGTCTTGTACCTCAATCCTATGTGCTGTACACAAATCAGTAATAAAAGCAGGGAAACCTAAACTTCCTTTAACCTTCTGCCCTGCCTGGGAATACTGACGTGAATATTTTTACAGTCGTGATTCCGTCAAATTAGTACATTAAAATTAATTAACGTAGTACTAGGGTGTCAACCTAGGTCGTTCTCTCAAGGATCAACACAAAAATTTAGGAAAAATCAAGTCTTAAACTAATTTTTAACAATTAAAAATTAAAACTAAACAACTAAAAATTTTTACAAACATAAGTTCACTAACATACAATTGGGGGGGGGGATTTGATTGATTTTTGTTGTCACAATTAAAATTAAAACAAGGTAAATAAAGGATTTAAAACAATAAATAACAAGCGATTGATTTTCTTGGAGTATTGTAAATAAATTTATCCTTGGTTCACTAAAAATAATTTGTATACTTATTAATGTTAATTTCTTAGCTCAATTTGAATTGATCAACTAAGCGTCTTTTTCAATTCACAATTCCTTTACTTTCATTTAAAAAATGAATATTTTAATCAAGCATCCTAATTAAGCAAAAGGAGTCAAGATCTTAAAATCTAGGAATTATTGAGCATACATAAGAACATCGCCTATATACATAATCTATTCTCAAATTATGGAATTAAGCAAACCATAATTATTAAAAGTGATTATGAAAATATTCATTAAGCATGCATATTTCCTTAATCCATTCTAATTTGAAATCTTATTTTACTCCATTTGAATAATTAAACTGATTAAGCATACAAATTCAATTAAACAAAATGGAATTAAATAAGTAGAGAATGATTATGAAGAAATAACAATAATAAAAGCATACTATATTAAAATTAGTGACCTCAAAATTACATTACAACATTCTCCAAGAAAATCAATCTAAGGGTTTTAGCCCTCCATAATTACAACTACAAACAATGAAACTAACCCGGAAATGAAGAACTTGCTGGAAAAATTCCAACAGAGAAGAGGAAGAACGTATGGAGGAGAATTGAAGTCTTCAATCAAGAAATGTGTGTTCTGCCCCTTTGCCTTGCTTCCTATTTATAGGAACTCAAAAGCAAAGCTAATGCCTTAATTAATTTGTAATGGAATATGCACTCTTAATTTTCAATTCAATGGTGCTCCATTATCATGCTTTAATGCTCCATTATCATGCTTTAGTGCTCCATGATCATGTTTTAGTGCTCCATGATGATGCTTAGTGCCTTGCCCACCATCCAGAAGCTTGAAAACGTGTTTCTGGGCTAATAATACACTCATGAATCGATTCAATGGTGAAATGAATCGATTCATGCGTTCCAAAATGCAGTTCTGGGCCAAAAATACTCGTATGAATCGATTCATTTGGCTTGTGAATCGATTCATATTTCAAAATTTCACTTCCTGGGTGCATTAAATCTGTGTGAATCGATTCAGGAGGGGGATGAATCGATTCATCCCCCTGATTCTCCATAATTTGCATACTTTTTCACCCTTTTTGAGATCTTTTTGCATATACCTTGATTCCTTTGATCCTTAGGCACTTTGATCTTCATTTTGGATTGGAATTCTTGAGTTTCTTTGATCTATTTTCTTTTGGCACAAATTAACAATCAAATATTACATAAAGATCAAATGATAAAAATATGTTAAAATGCAATATGTTACACACTAAGTGATGGCAAATTATACACATTTAAAATGGAGAATTAGAGATAAATCATGCATCATCAAATACTCCCACACTTATTCTTTTGCACTCCCGGGCAAAATCAAAATAAAAACAAGTGTAACAATTTATTGAGAACATTAAGTTGAAAACAACACACAGAATTGGCATGAAATCTTAGGAATATACAGAGAAACAAGAGTTATTCAACATGCAAGATGCAGAGCATCAAGATATATATAAAAATCATTCAAACACTTAGGCATGTGAAAATTAAATTAAACTGAAAAGAAGATCATAAGTGATAGAACCTCACAAGACATACTCTCAACTCTCAAGTGTTTAAGGTTTGTGTATACTCTCAAAACAATTCCTGAAAAACAAACAGTCTAAAAATTTGGCAAGTTTCTTAATTCCACAATCAACACAAATGCATGTATAGATCAACAGGGCTTCCACAGGGTTGTAATGTGGCCAAGGTTAAAATGGATGAAATATATATATTTATATATATACCAAAAAGAATGATGAAGCAATTAATCTACTGGCAAACAGTGAGGGTAAAACATTTATTGTATGGTATTTGGTAATTTTTTTTTTATGAGATTGCATAACACTTGGAACAAGAGTTGCAATTCCTTTTTGCACACCCCCACACTTATTTGAATGCCTGTTTTGACTTGATTCCAAAGCTTCAATATACTTCTTAAGGTAGGTATATTTTTGGTTCTTCATCCATGGCTTATTTGAGCTGTAACAAGGAAACAGTTAAATAGGCTCAAAATGGCTAGCAAGAGATAATTTATTCATGGTAGGCTTATCTGGCTTAGTGGCTCAACTGAACAAAATGCCTGTATCATTTCAAATACATTCATATGAGTTTCAAGTATCATCAAGAAACAAGACAAAAATTAAGATGTAAGCTTTCAGGAATTAATCACACATGAAAGGATTAAGATGGTTTAAAGTGATCCATCAAATTTAAGGCTCAAAAATCTTACAAGGTATAATTCCATCATATATGATCATTTCTCAATTATCATGTCATTCTCAACATACCAAAAATGTTTGAGTTCAAATTATAACATATCATTAATCTCATATCAGACATGAAAGAATTTACTTGTTACTCATGCATATCTTAAAATTCCAATAAAACATGCCTTTTAAAAACACACACAAAATCTTTTATTTTATTTTATTTTATTTTTTTTAATATTTTTTTTTATCACACAAAATTTAATCACACAAAAAAAACACACACACAATAACACATAATTGATCCCACCCCCACACTTAAATCATACATTGTCCTCAATGTAAGACAGAGCATACAAAATAGACAATATAATGAAAAAGTAAAGAGATGGGTAAGAAAAACTCCCTCAAGGGGAATCAAGAAGTGGTTCCCCCAAAGCATGTTCCTCCATTGTAACATCCACAAGTGAAGGATTTTCATGAAATGGCTTCAAACGTTGTCCATTAACCTTGAAGCTTTTGTTGGAGTTTTCACTTTTTATTTCCACAGCTCCATGGGGAAATACATTCGTAACAATGAAAGGTCCTTCCCATTTGGAGCGCAATTTTCCGGCCATCAGTTTCAACCGGGAATTAAATAGTAGCACTTTCTATCTAGCAGTAAAATCCTTTCTAGCTATTGAGCTATCATGGAATTTCTTTGTTTTCTCCTTATAGAACCTCGAGTTCTCATAAGCTGCCAAACGTATCTCATCAAGCTCATTCAGTTGTAATTTTCTTTCCTCACCTGCTTGATCAAGTGCTAAGTTGCAAGCTTTTACAGCCCAATAAGCACGATGCTCAATCTCAACTGGAAGATGACATGCTTTACCAAAAACAATTCTATAGGGAGACATTCCTATAGGTGCCTTAAAAGCTGTTCTATGTGCCCAAAGAGCATCATCCAATTTCCTGCTCCAATCCTTTTTGTTTGGCTGTACTATCTTCTCCAGGATTCTTTTGATTTCTCTATTAGAGACTTCTGCTTGTCCATTGGTTTGGGGGTGATATGGAGTAGAGACTCTATGAACAACCCCATACTTCCTGAGCATAGCTTGCATGGTCCTGTTGCAGAAATGTGTTCCTTGATCACTAATGATTGCTCTCGGGATGCCAAACCTGCAAAGAATTTGAGATCTAACAAAATCCACAACAACTCGAGCATCATTAGTTCTGGTGGCTTTAGCTTCCACCCATTTAGAAACATAATCAACAGCTAATAAAATGTAAGTAAAACCAAAGGATGGAGGAAATGGACCCATAAAATCAATGCCCCAAACATCAAATACTTCACAAAACAACATTGGTTACTGAGGCATCTGTTGTCTCCATGTGGTAGCATTACTAGCTCTTTGGCATTTATCACAGGTGTTACAAATTCTCTATGCATCCTTAAAAATTATGGGCCAATACAAACCTGAATCCAACACTTTTCTTGCTGTTCTTTGTGGACCAAAATGTCCACCAACTGGTGAAGCATGGCAGAATAGAAGAACTGATTCTATTTCATGATCGGGAATGCATCTTCGAATCACCTGATCATTACATAATTTCCACAAATACGGGTCATCCCAAATATAATACTTTGCATCACTTTTTAATTTTGAAATTTGGTTTCTGGATGCACATGGTGGAAAAACAGAAGCAACAAGATAATTTACAATGTTAGCAAACCAAGGTGAATCAAAAGAGTTAGAAATACTCATGAGGTGTTCATCGGGAAAATGGTCCCGAATAGGTGCCGAATCAGGAGCATTCTCAATTTTGCTTAAATGGTCTGCCACAAGGTTTTGTGTTCCACTTCTGTCACGAATTTCCAAGTCAAACTCTTGGAGCAAAAGCATCCAACGAATCAATCGTGGCTTGGACTCACCTTTCTTCAACAAATACTTCAGAGCTGCATGGTCAGTAAAGACAACTACTCGAGAACCGAGTAGGTAAGATCTAAACTTATCTAATGCAAAAACAATGGCCAAGAGCTCTTTTTCAGTGGTGGTGTAATTTACCTGGGCAGCATCTAAAGTTTTAGATGCATAGTAGATGACCCTAGGCTGCTTGTCAATCTTTTGACCAAGGACGGCTCCCAATGCATAATTAGAAGCATCACACATCAACTCAAATGGAGCTGTCCAAACAGGTGCTTGGATTATTGGGGTAGTGGTCAATGCTTGCTTGAGGCAATTAAAAGCCTCCTTACACTTTTCATCAAATTCAAATGCCACATCCTTTTGAAGCAGACTGGATAGTGGCCTAGCTTTCTTGCTGAAATCCTTTATGAATCTTCTGTAGAATCCTACATGGCCAAGAAAAGAACGAACCTCTCGAACACAAGAGGGGTAAGGCAAATGTGATATAACTTCTACCTTGGCAGGATCTACCTCAATTCCTTTTTCAGAGATTACATGCCCTAAAACTATTCCTTGTTTTACCATAAAATGACATTTCTCATAGTTCAAGACAAGGTTAGTTTCAATACATCTGTTCAAAACTTTATCAAGACTATCAAGGCATGCATTAAATGAAGATCCATAGACAGTAAAATCATCCATAAACACCTCTATGCAATTTTCAATGAAATCATGAAAAATACTTATCATGCATCTTTGAAAAGTTCCGGGAGCATTGCATAGGCCAAATGGCATTCTCCTATAAGCAAATGTGCCAAAGGGACAGGTGAATGTGGTCTTATCTTGATCCTCAGGTGCAATGTGAATCTGAAAATATCCAGAGAATCCATCAAGAAAACAGTAGTGAGACTTACCTGCGAGGCGCTCAAGCATTTGGTCAATGAAGGGTAAAGGGAAATGGTCCTTCTTTGTTGCCTGGTTAAGTCTCCTGTAGTCAATACAGACTCTCCAACTATTCTGCACTCTAGTTGGGATCAATTCATCCTTTTCATTTTTCACAACTGTGATCCCTATTTTCTTAGGAACCATTTGAATGGGACTCACCCATTGGCTATCAGAGATAGGATAAATGATTCCTGCTTGTAGAAGCTTGGTGATCTCCTTCTTAACTACATCAAGGATTACATGGTTGAGTCTCCTCTGGGGCTGTCTTACTGCTTTAGTATTTTCCTCCAGAAATATTCTATGCATGCACATGGATGGACTAATTCCAGGAATGTCTGCCAATGTCCATCCTATAGCCTTCTTATGTCTTTTCAATACCTGCAACAATTTTTCTTCTTGATTTTCATCAAGAGAAGTGGAAATTATCACCGGGAGCTGTTCATTATCCCCTAAGTATACATACTTTAGGTTCTCAGGTAAGGGTTTCAATTCTAACTTGGGTGCCTGCAAAACAGATGGAACTAACAAAGTAGATTTTGATTCTGCTGTTTGCATCTCAAAACAGTTAGAATTTTCTTGAAATCCTGCATTCAGCTCCTTATGGTTAACAGGTATATCTAGAGACTCTGAATCAGAAATTATGTATTTATCAATTTCAGCACAAATATCACAACTTCCAGAATCATTGCATGCAAAACATTTATTTGAATCATCCATGTATTCCAAATCAATATTAGAAAAATGTTCAAAAACTAGTTCATCAATAATGTCAATTTGGAAAACAGAATGATTTTCAGATGGGTATTTCATGGCATCAAGAATATTAAATTGAACTCTCGTGTCACCAAATTCCATAGAGAGAGTTCCAGAATGAACATCTATTTTGGTTCGAGCTGTTTTCAAAAATGGTCTTCCCAAAATGATAGGAACAGGAATTTGAGGCATACCTTCTTCCATATCAAGTACAAAAAAGTCAGCAGGGAAAACAAGCTGTTCTACCTGAACCAAAACATCTTCTATAACTCCAGCAGGGTAAGCAGTGCTCCTATTGGCTAGCTGAATTACTACACCAGTAGGTTGTAAATTTCCAAGAGACAAAGATTTAAAAACAGACATAGGCATAACATTGATTGAAGCTCCTAAATCTAACATACAATTTTCAAATTTATTATTGCCTATGATACAGGGTATAGAAAATGTACCTGGGTCCTTGCATTTCTCAGGGATATTTTCCTTACCAAGCAGTGCAGATACATTTCTTCCCATGCTTATCCTTTCATTGCCCTTGAGTCTCCTTTTGTGAGTACACAACTCCTTCAGAAATTTGGCATACTTGGGAATTTGCTTGATTGCATCGAGAAGAGGTATATTCACTTCCACTTTCCTGAAAGTATCCAAAATTTCTTTGTCCACTTCTTCCATCTTCTTGCTTGGAATTGCTTTTGGTGGGAAAGGAAGAGGGATATGAGGTGGAATTTGGGATGGTTGCATCTCAGATTTGCTTGTGCTTGAAGAGGGCACATCATTCTCAACTGTTGTGGGCACATCTGTTTGTTTTTCAGGTTCCTTGGGTATGGGTACTTCAAGGTTCTTACCTGATCTTAACTGAATTGCACTCACATTTCTTGGATTTGCAGCTGGTTGAGATGGTAATTTGTCAGAGTTTTGAGATTGTAACTGGCTTAATGATGAAGCCAATTACCCAATTTGGTTGCTTAAACTCTGGATGGTAGCATCATTCCTCTGTTGATACTCCAAGTTCTGTGCAGCCATTTGTTTCACCAGATCCTCCAAAGAAGGACCACTTGTGGATGGTTGAGGTGTCGGTCTTTGGAAGGTTGGTGCATTGTTTTGAAATGGGGGTTGGGGATATTGTTGTTGGTTTCCCCATCTCAAGTTTGGATGGTTCCTCCAACCTGGATTGTATCTATTGGTGGAAAGGTCATGGTTTTGTGGTGGTGGAGGTCTATCATGGTAGATGTTAGCTGCATAGGCTTGGGGACTATTATTATCCTTTTCTTGTAGAGAAGGACAACAATCAGTGGGGTGCTCTTGTGAAGAGCAGATTCCACACACTTTAGCAGTCATGGATTTTTGATTTACTGCCAATTGTGTGACTAGAGTGGTGAGAGCATCAAGTTTGCTCTCAAGTTTAATTCCAGATGAACTAGAATTGGAATCAAACATGGGTTTGAAAGAATCATTTCTCACACCAAATTGTTGAGAGTTAGATGCCATCTTTTCAATCAGATTTCTTGCTTCAGCAGCAGTCATATCTCCTAAAGCTCCTCCACTTGCCGCATCAATCATGTTACGATCAACGTGGTGTAAACCTTTATAGAAGTACTGAAGAAGAAGTTGTTCAGAAATTTGGTGGTGAGGGCAACTTGCACAGAGTTTTTTAAATCTCTCCCAATATTCATAAAGGATTTCTCCAGAGAGTTGCCTAATGCCAGATATGTCTTTACGGATTGTAGTTGTTCTAGAGGCAGGAAAGAATTTTTCCAAGAACATTTTCTTTAAGTCATTCCAACTTGTGATTGATCTTGGAGCAAGGTAGTACAACCAATCCTTAGCAACACCCTCTAAAGAATGAGGAAACGCTTTAAGATAGACATGGTCTTCTTGAACGTTTTGGGGTTTCATTGTGGAACACACAATGTGGAATTCTTTGAGGTGTTTGTGTGGATCTTCACCCGCAAGACCATGAAACTTAGGCAACAAGTGTATAAGTCCGGTCTTAAGAATAAAAGGGACATCCTCATCAGGATATTGAATACACAAACTTTCGTAAGTGAATTCAGGAGCAGCTAGTTCTCTAAGAGTTCTCTCACGAGGTTCAGCCATATCAGAAAAACTAGCAGTAGTACTTTCAACAGATTCAGAAAAAATACTATCACTATCAATATCAACAAAGTTATTATTAAATCTAGCTTCTCTAATTAACCTATGAAAAGTTCTTTCAATTTCAGGATCAAATGAATATAAATGCTCAAAAGTTCTTCTAGTCATACATAGCATACAACAAGATATTTGATCATGATGAGCAATAAATCATAAGAATCCTAAATCATGCAAAAGAAATAAAATAAACAAACAAACAAACAAAAGAAATTTTTTTAAAATTTTTTTTTTAATAAAAAAAATTAATTTAAAACAAGTGTTTTTCCTAAAGATCGTTGATCCCCGGCAACGGCGCCAAAATTTGACGTGAATATTTTTACAGTCGTGATTCCGTCAAATTAGTACATTAAAATTAATTAACGTAGTACTAGGGTGTCAACCTAGGTCGTTCTCTCAAGGATCAACACAAAAATTTAGGAAAAATCAAGTCTTAAACTAATTTTTAACAATTAAAAATTAAAACTAAACAACTAAAAATTTTTACAAACATAAGTTCACTAACATACAATTGGGGGGGGTTTTGATTGATTTTTGTTGTCACAATTAAAATTAAAACAAGGTAAATAAAGGATTTAAAACAATAAATAACAAGCGATTGATTTTCTTGGAGTATTGTAAATAAATTTATCCTTGGTTCACTAAAAATAATTTGTATACTTATTAATGTTAATTTCTTAGCTCAATTTGAATTGATCAACTAAGCGTCTTTTTCAATTCATAATTCCTTTACTTTCATTTAAAAAATGAATATTTTAATCAAGCATCCTAATTAAGCAAAAGGAGTCAAGATCTTAAAATCTAGGAATTATTGAGCATACATAAGAACATCGCTTATATACATAATCTATTCTCAAATTATGGAATTAAGCAAACCATAATTATTAAAAGTGATTATGAAAATATTCATTAAGCATGCATATTTCCTTAATCCATTCTAATTTGAAATCTTATTTTACTCCATTTGAATAATTAAACCGATTAAGCATACAAATTCAATTAAACAAAATGGAATTAAATAAGTAGAGAATGATTATGAAGAAATAACAATAATAAAAGCATACTATATTAAAATTAGTGACCTCAAAATTACATTACAACATTCTCCAAGAAAATCAATCTAAGGGTTTTAGCCCTCCATAATTACAACTACAAACAATGAAACTAACCCGGAAATGAAGAACATGCTGGAAAAATTCCAACAGAGAAGAGGAAGAACGTATGGAGGAGAATTGAAGTCTTCAATCAAGAAATGTGTGTTCTGCCCCTTTGCCTTGCTTCCTATTTATAGGAACTCAAAAGCAAAGCTAATGCCTTAATTAATTTGTAATGGAATATGCACTCTTAATTTTCAATTCAATGGTGCTCCATTATCATGCTTTAATGCTCCATTATCATGCTTTAGTGCTCCATGATCATGTTTTAGTGCTCCATGATGATGCTTAGTGCCTTGCCCACCATCCAGAAGCTTGAAAACGTGTTTCCGGGCTAACAATACACTCATGAATCGATTCAATGGTGAAATGAATCGATTCATGCGTTCCAAAATACAGTTCTGGGCCAAAAATACTCGTATGAATCGATTCATTTGGCTTGTGAATCGATTCATATTTCAAAATTTCACTTCCTGGGTGCATTAAATCCGTGTGAATCGATTCAGGAGGGGGATGAATCGATTCATCCCCCTGATTCTCCATAATTTGCATACTTTTTCACCCTTTTTGAGATCTTTTTGCATATACCTTGATTCCTTTGATCCTTAGGCACTTTGATCTTCATTTTGGATTGGAATTCTTGAGTTTCTTTGATCTATTTTCTTTTGGCACAAATTAACAATCAAATATTACATAAAGATCAAATGATAAAAATGTGTTAAAATGTAATATGTTACACACTAAGTGATGGCAAATTATACACATTTAAAATGGAGAATTAGAGATAAATCATGCATCATCAAATACTTTTGATCAGCTTTTACAAATTTGTGAATTTCATCAGAGATTATCTGTGCTAAATCAATGGAGATGTCATTTTGTAAAATGCAATATAGTAAATAACACCTACTAAAAATAAGATCAGAAACATGTGCATTAGGTGTGATGTTGGCAAGCATGAAAGAAGTCCATACTTGAGAAATGGTAGTCATGTCTTTTCTTAGAACTCGCAGTGGGTTTTCTCCTTGCCCCATCTGGAACTAACGACTTGGAATGCATATGACGGCCTCAAGATCATTGGTGGCAATGAATTACTTTCTTGAAACCATAGCAGCATATTCACAATTTCTCCTTCTCCTAGTTCCATGATGCTGCCCAGGTAGAAGTTAATCTCATCCCTGCCATATGAGAGCCAATGACCTCTGACATATGTCCTTCGATCACCTTCCTCATCTTTAGGCCAGGCATTGGCATAGAATTCTCTAACTATCTCTGGGTCATATTTCTCTCTTGGATAACAGATCTTGAGCTAGTTTCTCCTTCTTATAACCTGTAAAAATGCATCACATTCTCCCAGAGCCAAATCAACCTTCCTTTCTGGTATGAATGTCTAGTTGGAAATATCCTCATAACGCCTACTCTTATCTTTGTTTCTGAATTTTGGGGCATTATCTTAGTCTTCGGTCCTTGGCCTCTTACCCTTATTTCTTCTCGTACTTCTTGGTGGGCAATTGGTTGCAGGGGAACTTGGTGCAACTTGCTTGGTTCTGGCCATTTGCAATCAATTTAGTACTCATATTATCACATGTCAAGAGGAAGGGTAGATTTCTAACACTTTCATTAACAAGCCCAAAGATTTCTTACTCATGATATCCTGATATTTCCATATCAATCATGCCTATTAGTGACTAAACAGAGCAACAGTGATTTTTAGTTTTCATGACAAATTGAATCCTTTAACATCAAGCATGCATGAGATATTTTGTACTTTTATCAGACACTTGGTGTGCGCTCTTAAGAGAAAGGTCTTTTACAATATGTTTACAAACAATTATTCCATGCAAACTGTCGCGACCGGGATCGCGGCGGCGCGGCCGACCCTCGAAACGATTTTTTTTTAAAAATAAACAGGGAGTCGCCACCAATATTTTTTAGGATAAAATAGTGGAAAAACCTTTTGTTAAAGCACTGGTTATAAAAATGAGATTTCATGATTCGGGAGTCTGATTACAGGTGAGGAAGGTATTAGCACCTCACAACTGTCCGTTATAAAAAAACGGTTACCTCAATTTGATAGCGCGCATTATAGTTAACCTGATAATTATTTTAACTTCTTCATGAAAAGAAAAAAAAACGTACGGAATGACAAAGTAAACAAAATAAATAAAAATCAACGCAAAATATTTACATGAGATTAACAGGACGTCTCGTCCGAATTAACCTCGCTCCTTTTTTTTCTTTAAAGAGATACTTAAAAATATAAGATTAACAGGACGTCTCGTCCAAATTAATCTCGCTCCTCCTTTTTTCTTTAAAGAGATATTAAAAAATATGAGATTAACAGGACGTCTCGTCCAAATTAATCTCGCTCCTTCTTTTTCATTAAAGAGATATTAAAAATATGAGATTAACAGGACGTCTCGTCCAAATTAATCTCGCTCCTCCTTTTGATAGCAAGACAAAAAGGAAACTCTAAAAATTAAATAAAGAAAGGTGGGCCCGACAGGAACTGTTTCCCGCTCCTACGTATTCTCGAGCTTTTGAGAAATCAGGGTCACGTAGTTCTTTAATTTTTTTTTTAGGGAAAGATTAGGAAGATATTGATAGGCATCTTTTTAGTGAAGAATCCATACAAGGCGAAGTGCTTCGCACGTGCACGGATCTTATAGAGACTGTGTAGACGGAAGTATTTTCCGTACGACACTGATTAAGGAAAATGAATATATATAAAAAAAACTGAATGGGAGAGGAAAACGGGTGCAAAAAATGAAAAAAAATGAGTGAAGAATAAGAAAACCGAGTGAAAAATAAGAAAACCGAGTGAAAAAATGAAAAATCTGAGTGAAAACAGGGAAAACAGAGTGAAATAGTGACAATATGAGTGAAACAGTGAAAATCTGAGTGAAACAGTGAAAATCTGAGTGAAACAGTGAAAATCCGAGTGAAACAATGAAAATCTGAGTGAAAATAAGGGAAACCGAGTGCAAAATAGTAAATCCAAGTGAAACAGTGAGAATCTGAGTGAAAATAAAAGAAACCGAGTGCAAAATAGTAAATCCGAGTGAAACAGTAAGGATCTGTGTGAAAATAATAGTAAATCCGAGTGAAACAGTGAGGATCTGAATGGAAATATGAGAAAACGAATGCAAAATACTAAATCCTAGTGAAAAGAGGATTACCGAGTGAAAGTTGAGCAAAAACCGAGTGATGATGGTGCAGGAACGCTGGTCCGAGAGGGAAGATGGGGTTAGAGGGAGTGGGAAGGTGATGGGATTAGGAATGAGGTGCTGTTGAGTGGGAGTGTGGACGGATTGGAATAGGAGAGGAGTGGAGGATGGAAGGATTGTGGGCAGCAATGGTGAGGGATGATGGAAGAAGAAGAAGAGAAGAGTTGGTGTGAGAGAGAAGAGAGCACGAAGGATTTTGGCAGAGTTTCCTCCTCTAAAAATGCCCCCCCTTAGCTGTCCTCCCCCTTGCCTATTTATAGGCTGGCCCGAGTGGAATGCCAGCTCAGGCTTCCACTCGGTTTGGGTAGTGGGGGGACAACGGCTGGTGGGAATTTTTAATTCCTCCACCTCCGCCCCTGTCTGCCAGCCACGTCCGGGATTCCTGGATCCACTTGGGTGGTGGAATCCAGGTTAGCAAGGTCAGCATGGTAAGAGATGGTGGAATTCCGAGTGAAAATGGTGGGATTCTGAGTGAAAATAGTGGAAAACCGAGTGAGAATGGCTCGGATCAACCTCCCAATCAGTATTCATCCACACTGGCAGTCAAATCCGAGTGAAAATGGTGTAATCCGAGTGAGAATGGCTCGGATCCACCTTCCAATCAGTATTCATCCACACTGGCAGTCAAATCCGAGTGAGGATGTGTAAATCCGAGTGAAAATGGTGTAATCCGAGTAAAAATGGGGAATCCGAGTGAGAATCACTCGGATCACCCTCTCAGTCAGCATTCCTCCACATTAGGAGTTAAATCCGAGTGGAAAAGGGGTCGACCTTCACTTCCTCTCCACAATCCGAGTATAAAATGGCTCGGAACCGATTGAAATGGCTCGGAAGTTGATTGTAAAGGTGGACTCGGAATCTGTGTGAGGGTGGTGAGTCAGATTTGGGCGAAAATGGGCTCGGAATTAATTGTTTGAAGAAGGATAACACAGAATTGATTTGAAGAGGGATGACCAACTTGAAGACTGGCTCGGAATTGGTCAGAAATGAACGAAGATTGACCAAGAACTGACTAGAGAGAATGATGACTCGGAAATCTGTAAAAATGACTCGGAAATGGGTAAAGGAGGACTTGGATGAGTGAAGATTGGTTCGGAACCGATTGAAATGGCTCGGAAATGGGAATTTTGGCCATTTTTCACTCGGAAATAAACTTCTTCACACTCAGAATTAGAAATTTGAATTTCTTCACTCGGAATGGCTCTGACAGGGAAGCTTTCCACTCGGAATTGATTCATTCTGAGTAATTCTACTCGGATTTGATCATGTATGTGTCATTCCGCTCGGATTCCCCAACAGGAGCCTATTCCATTCGGAAATGCTTCATTATTACTCGGTTTTTGATCATTTCTGAGTAGTTCTACTCGGTTTTGATCATTTCTGAGTAGTTCTACTCGGATTTGCTCCATTCTGAGTAGTTCTACTCGGTTTTGATCATTTCTGAGTAGTTCTACTTGGATTTGCTCCATTCTGAGTAGTTCCACTCGGTTTTGATCATTTCTGAGTAGTTCTACTCGGATTTCTCTTCAACAGTGGCATATTCCACTCGGATTTGATCTGTTCCGAGTCCTTCTACTCGGAAATGATCATTTCCGAGCCCCCCTTTTTTTTAATTTTTTTTTTAATTTTTTTTTAAAAATTTCTTTTCTTTTTTTTTTTTAAATTTTCTTTTCATTTGTGGATGGGCTGAAATAGGTGTTCATAGATGCCCCTCTTTACTTCTTTTCCTTAAGAAAAGCATGAAGTTTTCTTCTTGCTTTTGAAATGGAAAGGGAGTAAAGATGTGAACACCTTTGTCAAAGTATTAGATGAAGGGGAAAAAAACCCAGGAATTGACACTTGAGCCTTTCAGTTAACAGGAGGTGAGAAGATCGGGGTTGACTCCCGGTAGAAAGGAAAGTAAAGGGTGCCTGAATAGGCGAACAGGAAGTAAAGGATGTGCCTGAATAGGCGGACAGGAAGTAAGGGATGCCTGAACAGACGGAAGGAAAGTGAAGGATGCCTGAATAGGCGGGCAAGAAAGTAAATGGTGCCTGAATAGGCGGCTGGAAAGTAAAGGGTGCCTGAATAGGCGGAAGGGGAAGGATGCCTGAATAGGCGGATAGGAAATAAATGGTGCCTGAATAGGCGCTGGAAGATAAAGGATGCCTTGATAGGCGGCTGGAAGATAAAGGATGCCTTGATAGGCGGCTGGAAGATAAAGGATGCCTTGATAGGCGACTGGAAAATAAAGGATGCCTTGATAGGCGACTGGAAAATAAAAGATGCCTTGATAGGTGGCTGGAAAGATAAAAGATGCCTTGATAGGCGGCTGGAAAGATAAAGGATGCCTTGATAGGCGGCTGGAAAATAAAGGATGCCTTGATAGGCGACTGGAAAATAAAAGGATGCCTTGATAGGTGACTGGAAAGATAAAGGATGCCTTGATAGGCGACTGGAAAGATAAAGGATGCCTTGATATGCGAATGAAAAAGTAAAGGATGCCTTGATAGGCGGACAGAAAGTAAAAGATGGGATTAACCCTCAATTGACAGAAAATACAAAGATTGGGGGGAGCTAACAGGACGTCTCGTCCGAATTAACCCATTTTGACATGGCTGACGGCTTTTGGGGAATTATTCTTTGACCGAAATAGGGTGAACCTGGGGTGATGTCCCAGTTTGAGATGGAGTAATGCCCCTTGAGTGAAAATAGAAGAAACCTGAGGAAGGTTTCCCCATTTAGGAGGATTGAAGGAATCTCGGGGAACAGCTTCTTGACTGAAAGAAAAGTCTGGGGTCCACTTGGGATGCATGATGGGCTTACTAAAGGAAAGAAATCTGGGGATGATTCAGTTCAAGCTATCTTGGATGATTCAGGGAACTGCTTTTTGATTGGGAGAGAAAAGAAATGGGGGAAAGGTCTGGGACGATACCCTAATTTTTGGAAAGATTAGAAGATTTAGGGGTACTACCTCAAGGTCGGGAGAAGAATCTGGGGTGATGTCCCAGTTAGGGCGGTTGAAGAGGTTTGGGGTACATTTCCTTTTGACAGAGTGAGACCCGAGGTGATGTCCCAGTTCAAACTTCCCGGGAGCATGGGGTACCGCCCTTGGGTTGACAAAAGATAACAACCTGGGGAAGATGCCCCAGTTTGACATGATCTAAAGAGCTTTGGAGGAATCTAGGGAGATGCCTTAGTTTGACAAGTTGGAAAGAAGTTTGGAGAAACGCCTCATGACTGGAAAGGAATAAATCTAGGGAGATGCCCCAGTTTGACATGATTGAAGGATTCTTGGAGAATGGTTATAACAAAAGGAATTCGGGAAGATGCCCCAGTTGAGTTTGTTTGGGAAGCGTAGTTCCACTGGGGAAAACTTTGGTGGTTCAGGTACTGCCTCTTGATGGAAAGTTTAGGATTCATTGGGGGGAGAGATCCTGAGAAGTGCCATCTTTGGCGAATGATTCCACTGGGGAGGATATTTCAAGAGGCACGGACTTCAATAATTGAGGGTGAGACTTTGAAGGTGCCTGCTTAGGCGATGAAAGAGTAAAACATTGAAAGGTGCCAACCTTGGCGTTTTAAGGAAGGAATTTTGAGAAGTGCCAACTCGGGCGATTCAAGGAAGGGATTTGAAGGGCTTGATTGGGGTGTTAGTGCCTGGCATGACTATCTGTGAGATAACCTGCAGAAAAATGGTAAGTAACACAAAGATAAGTTTCAAAATCGGGTAAGTCCTGTGAAACCGCGACTCTTACGACGACTCATGGACGAAGTAGAACGAATGAGGCGACCCTAGCTTCGGAGCGCGTGCCTGGCCAAGTCCCTGCAATGATTACCTAAGATGAGGTTGAGTAGCAGGAGCATCTTGTCCCTTGCGACTTTAAATGTTTACCATTCTTCGATTTAAAATACATGTTTTTATCAAATCAACCAAATTCATAACCCGTATCGAAGAGAGTGAACTTTATTCATAAACGTTAAACAAGTACAGAGAAAAAATAAAGAAAGTGAATGAAATGAATGAGGTCACATAGGTCCAGAACAAGTGAAAACTGGGAAGATTCATGGATCCTCTAGTGAATCTCTGAGACTGATGAGAGCCTTAACCCCCAACACGACTTCATGTTCACCCTTCGACCTTGCTTTTGGAAAGGTAAGTTTGATAGTGATTCACGTGCACGAGCTTGGACTCGTACCTCTTTGAGCCAGAGGTCTCATTCGCATTGCCAGAAATTTGACCCTAACTTTTGCCTAAGCCGCCCTTTTCGGGTTTTCGACTCACCGGGTCACTCTAACTTTTGCCTAAGCCGCCTTTTCAGATTTTCAGCTTAGCGAGCATTAATTTTCTTTTCTTCCTCTCTTTTTTTATTTTTTTTTATTATTTTTTTTGTTTTATTTTTTTGGTTTTTTGTTTTTTTTTGTTTTTTGTTATTTTTTTATTTGCTCTGACATCTCCTCCCTAAGCATAGTATTTTTCACTGCATCTGTGTTTACAGGCATTGACAAATCCTGGCCGTCCATATTAGTGAGTATTAAGGCTCCTCCAGAAAAAGCCCTCTTCACAACATATGGTCCTTCATAATTAGGAGTCCATTTGCCTCGATTGTCCTTTTGAATTGGTAAAATTTTCTTGAGTACCAGGTCTCCTTCTTGAAACTGTCGAGGCCGTACTTTCTTCTCAAATGCTCGTTTCATACGCCTCTGATACAACTGACCATGACAGAGGGCAGTCAATCTTTTTCCATCAATCAAGTTTAATTGGTCATGTCGAGCTTGAACCCACTTAGCCTCTTCTAATTTTGCTTCCATCATTACCCGAAGGGACGGGATTTCTACTTCAAAAGGCAAAACTGCTTCCATTCCATATACGAGGGAGAACGGGGTTGCCCCTGTCGAGGTTTGAACCGAGGTGCGATACCCATGCAGAGCGAAAGGGAGCATCTCGCTCCAATCTCTGTAGGTGACTACCATTTTCTGCACTATCTTCTTGATATTCTTATTGGCCGCCTCAACCGCCCCATTCATTTCAGGTCGATAAGGAGAGGAATTGTAATGGTGAATCTTGAAGCTTTCGCAGAGTCCCTTCATTATTTTGTTGTTCAAATTCGTACCATTGTCAGTAATGATCTGACTTGGTAGGCCATATCGGCATATCAGTTCTCGCTTGATGAATTTGACCATAATACCCCTTGTTACACTGGTATATGAAGCTGCTTCTACCCATTTGGTGAAATAGTCGATGGAGACCAAGATGAAACGATGACCGTTTGAAGCTTTTGGCTCGATGGGTCCAATGACATCCATGCCCCACATTGAGAAGGGCCATGGTGCCGTCAAGACATTTAGGGATAACGGGGGTGCATGAATATGGTCAGCGTATATCTGACATTTGTGACATTTTCGGATATACGTGAAGCAATCCGCTTCCATGGTCATCCAGTAATAACCAGCCCTCAAGATCTTTCTAGACATGGCATGTCCATTAGCGTGAGTCCCAAAAGATCCTTCATGAACATCCTTCATGATTTCGTTTGCCTCATCAGTATCAACACAACGAAGAAGGACAGAGTCATAGTTTCTTTTGTAAAGCACATCCCTATTTAAGAAGAAACCCATGGCGAGTCACCTTAGGGTCTTCTTATCATTTTCTGTAGCACCCTCGGGGTATTCTTGACTCTGGATATATCTCTTAACATCATGGTACCAAGGTTTCCCATCAGACTCCTTTTCCATCATTTGACAGTATGCAGGCTCACAGTGCTTCTTTACTTCGATGAGAGGCATATCGTAGTCACTACTTACTTTGAACATTGAGGCAAGGGTAGCCAAAGCATCAGCCATTTGATTATTATCCCGGAGAACGTGATGAAAAGAGATCTCGTCAAACTCCTTGATCATTTCCTTGATGTGATCATAATAAGGAATCAATTTACTGTCCCTAGTCTCCCACTCGCCTTTCAATTGGTGAATAACCAAAGCAGAGTCCCCATAAACTTCTAACAACTTTACTTTTGCATCCAACGCTGCTTGAATTCCTAATGAGCATGCCTCATATTCAGCAATATTATTGGTACAGTCAAAACACAATCTGGCGCAGATAGGGATAAATTCCTTATCGGGTGAAATCAAGATAGCCCCAATTCCGTGCCCCAATGTATTAGAAGCTCCGTCAAATCTCAGGGTCCATTTCTCCTTTTGACCACCTTCTTCATTGAATAACGTCATGATATCTTCATCCGGAAAGTTAAATTGCATCGGCTGATAATCATTGATGGGTTGGTGTGCCAAGTAATCAGCCAGGGCACTTCCTCTTATAGCTTTTTGAGTGACATATATTATGTCGTACTCAGTTAACAGCACTTGCCAGCGAGCGATCCTTCCAGTCAGAGCAGGTTTTTCAAAAATGTACTTGACAGGGTCCATTTTAGAAATTAGCCAAGTGGTGTGACTCAACATGTACTGCCTTAGGCGCTTAGCGGCCCATGCTAACGCACAACAAGTCCGCTCTAAAGCGGAGTACCTCATTTCACAATCAGTGAACTTCTTGCTTAAGTAGTAGATAGCATGTTCCTTCTTTCCAGTTTTATCGTGTTGTCCCAACACGCAGCCCATGGATTCATTCAATACAGTCAGATACAATATAAGTGGCCTTCCTGGGGCTGGGGGCACCAAAATTGGTGGTTCTTGTAGGTACTGCTTAATCTTTTCGAAAGCTGCTTGACAGTTCTCATCCCATCGCCCCGGTTGATTCTTGCGGAGTAACTTGAAGATGGGTTCACAAGTTGCCATCAATTGTGAAATAAATCTGGCGATATAATTGAGCCTTCCCAAAAATCCTCGGACCTTTCTTTCTGTACGGGGAGGAGGCATCTCAAGAATCACCTTAACTTTGTCGGGATCAACCTCTATCCCCCTTTCACTTACTATAAATCCTAGCAGCTTGCCCGACCTTGCACCGAACGTGCACTTGGCAGGGTTCAATCTTAGCTTGAACTTTCTCAATCGTTCAAAAAGCTTCCTTAGATCGCTAATGTGCTCTTCATCTGTTCTAGACTTGGCAATGATGTCATCCACGTAGACTTCTATTTCCTTGTGTATCATATCATGGAAAAGAGTCACCATTGCTCTCTGATAAGTTGCCCCAGTATTTTTCAACCCAAAGGACATCACCTTATAATAAAATGTACCCCATAGAGTAATAAACGTGGTCTTCTCCATGTCTTCAGGTGCCATCTTAATTTGATTATACCCCGAGAAACCATCCATGAAGGAGAAAATGGAATGCTGAGCTATATTATCAACCAAAACATCGATCTGTGGTAGGGGAAAATCATCCTTGGGACTAGCCTTATTCAAATCTCGGTAGTCCACACACATCCGTACCTTTCCATCCTTTTTAGGGACAGGGACAATGTTGGCTACCCACTGAGGGTATTTTGCCACAGCTAGGAACCCAACATCAAATTGCTTCTTAACCTCCTCTTTAATCTTTAAAAGCATTTCTGGCTTCATTCGGCGTAATTTCTGCTTTATTGGTGGGCATTCAGGTTTCAAGGGTAGTCTATGCTCGACAATGCTAGCATCGAGCCCAGGCATATCTTGATAAGACCAGGCAAAGACATCACAAAATTCCATTAACAACTTGATTAAATCTTCTCTTTGTTCTCTGTTTAGGGTAGTGCCGATCTTGACTTCCTTCTTATTTTCTTCATTCCCCAAATTAATGACCTCAACTATGTCTAGGTAGGGTTGAATCCCTTCATCCTCTTGCTCTAACAACCTTGTCATTTCAGGCGGTGGTTCACAATCTTCCCCACCTTCCTCATCAGCGTAATCAACTGGGTGATCGAAGTCGGGAAACGGGATTGCGACCTCACTCTCCTCAAGGGAGTCACTTTCGGATCTGCAATTTAGTGTGATATGGCAAATAAAAAGAAAGAACAAGCGAGTAAAAAGAAGGGTTTAAAACAAGGATAAGGGATACACGAAGAGTTTTTTTTTTTGAATTACGATACGCGTTTATTGATGAAAATGATAAAAACAAGTTTTTTTCGCCTTTATTACATGGAAGGGTCCCAAAGCTTTAGGCAGAGCAGAGGGACGAATAAGTACTTAAAGCATAAACAAATTACTTTGGCAAAACATTCAAAGTCATGGGGAGCTCGATGGCCTCCCAGTTATGAAGTTCTTGGCCTGGTGGACAAGCAATCACAAAATCAACACTATCACAAGGGTTTTCTTCAATGACAGCGACTTGGTCTGGAGGCATCAGTCCGGCGCTCCGAAAGCTTTGGTAGAGATCACAGATGGGGACTCTTGCAGTATGAGGATCTCTGCTGGTAAGACGAGCAGCCCTTTTTTCTCTCTTCGCTTCCTCTAACCTTTTTCTGTCGGCAGCCGTGGGCCGGTATCCTAATCCAAAACCATTTCTGTTATCAAGCAGGCGTATTGGTTCTATTTCTCCATTCAAAGCACGTCCTAGCCCTCTTCCAGGTTTATACCCTCCACGCAGCATAATCTTTGCCATCATTAAAGATGCACTTGGCATGCAAGCTTTTGCCATTGTGGCTCCTTCCCCCACATAGGTAGCGTTTGCTATCTCTAATGCTTGGAAAGAAGTTTCAAGGGCCTCTTCTGCTGCCTCGATGTAAGGGGTTGACAGAGGTTTGCTGACCAGAAGGTCTTCCTCACCAGAAACAATTATCAGCTTGTTGTCAATTATGAATTTTAAATTTTGGTGCAGGGTAGAGGGCACCACTCCAGCAGAATGGATCCACGGCCTGCCTAATAAACAACTATAGGCAGGCGAGATATCCATGACTTGAAAAAGGACCTGGAACGTGCACGGCCCAACCTATATGGGCAGCTCAATCTCACCCATAACCTCCCTCCGAGTTCCATCAAAAGCTCGTACTATCGTGGCACTTGGCTTCATAAAAGTCCCATCAAATGGTAATTTGGCCAATGTAGACTTTGGCATGACATTGAGGGACGACCTATTGTCAATAAGTACTTTTGCTAAGATGTAATCTCGGCATTTTACGGAGATATGGAGAGCCTTGTTGTGCCCAATCCCCTCTGTTGGTATTTCGTCGTCAGTGAAGGTCAGATAGTTATCTGCAACAATGTGCCCCACTATTCCTTGAAACTTATCAACGGGAATGTCATGACTGACATGAGCCTCATTCAGGACCTTCATCAACATCTTCCAATGTGGCTCAGAGTTCATCAGCAATGATAACAAGGAGATTTTTGCAGGAGTATGGGTCAGTTGGTCAAGCACTTGATATTCGCTCTGGCGAATAAACCTTAAGAATTCATGGGCTTCTTCATCAGTCACGGCCCTTTTGATTTCGCCATTGGCCCCTTCTTTGTCCACCTTGGCATTTCCGGTAACCTGATCCTTCTTCGGCTCTGGAGGGGTGTATACTCTTCCACTTTGGGTTATACCTCCTACCCCAACAATATTTGTGACGGACGAAGGAGACGGGTCACCTGTTGCCGGGCTTGCAACGATCACATCTGCGTTGTACTTCCAAGGGACAGCCCGAGAATCTTTGAACGCAAACGGGGTGGGTGCTTGAATAGTGATGGTTGGTTGTACAGAAACAGGAGCTGCTTGGGGGTTCCTGGTGTAAAAAATTGTCAAGGGCTTAGGGATCCGTGCCCCTGTTTGTTCCTCGATCATGTCGACCTCATCTCCACGGCGTTTACAGACCTGCACAATATAGCTGTCCATAAGGCTTTGAAGGACCTCACAGAAACCTTGATTTTCGGCAGTCTGTTCGCAATCATGTTTCACACTCCAGGTTCCTTCAATTAGTCCCCTTTCAAGCAAAAGGGAATGAACTACCCTTAATGGCATTCTTATGTCAGCAACATTCTTAACGCACTCCTCATCATTTTCCAAGGCGTTGACCTCTGAATTTCCATGGTTGGGCAGGGGATTTGTGGCAATATTTGGGCTACCTTCCTTAAAGTTAATCCAGTCGACTTTGATCAAATCCCTTACTTTATACTTTAAAGCCATGCAATTTTCTGTGGAATGCCCTGGTGCTCCAGCATGGTAATCACAATGAGCGTTTGGGTCATATCCCCTTGGGTAAGGAGGTTGCAACGGCCTCATATTGGATAGAGCTACCAGACCTTTCTGAACGAGGATTGGAAAAAGTTTGGTATATGTTATAGGAATTGGATCGAACTGCACAGGGGAGCGTTCATTGTTGGAATTTCTTGTGTTTTGATTATGATTGGGTGGTCGAGTCACTTGTTACGGGTGATGGTATGGCACGGGTTGCGGTACTGGCGCTCTTACCATGGGTGGACGGAAGTGGGGAGTATAAGCTGTCGGGCTCTGAATGGTAGCGGCCACATAAGGATTGGGAGCTTGAATCATAGTAGGAAAGAATGGTCTTGGCGAAGGCGTCTTTTGATTAGAAGAGATGGAATTAGTTTCTCCATCCCTTTTCCCAGGCGCCGGCCTTTTTGTCATGCTTGCCCCAGATGAGCCCTGAATGATCTTTCCTGTTCGTATTTCGCTTTCCACTCTTTCCCCGATAGTCACAATGTCGGAGAAGTTGGATGAAACACTACCAATCATCTTGCCGTAGAAAGGTGATGGGAGCGTATCAATAAACATCGCGACTATTTCTTTTTCCGACAATGGGGGATCCACTTGTGCCGCTGTCTCTCTCCATCGTTGGGCATATTCCTTGAATGTTTCACTGTCCTTTTTCATCATGTTTTGTAAATGAACCCTGTTGGGTGCCATATCCATGTTATACTTGTATTGTCTAAGGAAGGCATCTGCCAGGTCCTTCCAACAACGGATATGGTTCCGATCAAGGTGAGCATACCATGTAAGAGCGGCCCCTGCTAGACTATCTTGGAAGTAGTGGATCAAGAGTTGGTCTTTAGAGGAGTAAGATGCCATCTTTCGACAGTACATCGTGAGATGGTTCTTTGGACAAGTCATTCCCCGATACTTATCAAAGTCTGGCATCTTGAATTTGGGTGGGAGGACAACATCTGTGACTAAACATAGCTCCGAAGCATCTATTAGTCCAAAACCTCCAGAGCCTTCCATCATCCTCAAACGCTCTTCTAAGATTTCTATCTTTTCCTTTCGAGGAGCTGCGACCATGCGGGTTGCATCTTGGAGATTGGTCCCATAGGGGGTTCCGTATCCATACGGATAACCGAGTGGCTGGTTGAACGGAGGCAAAGTATGGGACTGGTTTGTTAGGCCTGTATTTGGTGAAGGACCTTGGGGTTGGGCCATAGTCTGTACAACATAATTCGGTTGGGTCACCTGGGCTCGTGTATTTTAGGCTTGTGTGTTGTAGGTCGGCTGGGTCATCGGGGCTTGTATATTTTGAGTTTGGTGAGTTTGTGGGTCATGGGCTTGCGTGTTTTGGGTTTGGTAAATTTGTGGGTCATGAGCTTGCGTGTTTTGGGTTTGGTGGAGTGATGGTATATTTGGCTGGGTAGGGTATGAAGTGTGAGGATTCATCGCTTGCTGGTCATGGGCGTCTTGGTTAGCGAGCGGGGGATAGTATCCTGGTGGAAGGCCATAAAGTGGAAAAGGTACTGGGTTGCCGTCAGGGCCGACAAATGTATGCAGTGCATAAGACTGGCCGTAAGGTAACTGGGTCTCAATGACAGGGTTAGGTCTTCCAACATGAATGGTGACAGGGGGTGTCATTGTGTTTGGTACTTGGGTTCTTGCTGGGTCGGAACCAAGGGGGAGTGGTACAGTGGCAGGTTGCTGTTGGTTGTTCTCAATACCCGCAGAGGAATCCCCTTCTGTGATTCTCTTTTCCAGAAGCTTGGTCAACTCGGCTACTTGTTCTTTCAGCTGATTGAACTCGTTTCTGAAATCTTCATCCCTGATTTCTGCTTCGGCCATGAGTCTCGTTTGGAGTCGGGTCGGATAAGGATGTTTACCCGTAGTGTCTATTGTAAGTGAAAACAAGAAATTGTTAAAAAAAAGCATTAAATAAAAATGGTAAACGAAAAATAAACAGTATGGTGCACAAAGTTATCGCGGAACTCGGCCAGTACCCTCCAACCGTTCCTCAGAACGTCACATTCAAGAGTAATAAGTATGTGATAAATGGAAATTAACATGAGATGGTTGTGGAGACAAAAGAATCCTTCTTTCTGAATTTCAAAGTACATTACTGCTGCCAATTTTTATGCAAGAAAAGTAAATCAGCCATTCCTAGCTCGGGCAATCATGGCCCTCATTTTACAAATCCTTTCTCTACAGTAATCAAGGAAGTTTACAATTTCTTTTGGGGTACTAAGAGGGTTAACCATCCCCTCAGCTTGCTTAAGCAGGAGCGGGAGGTCTTCCAGAACTCTATTAGCCAAATGTGCCAAGTGGGCGAAGCGATTCATCCATGAAAGAATAACTTCATCTTGTTGTGTCATTTCAGCTTTCAAAATACGGATAGCCTCACGACATTCTTGCTCAGTATCCATCGCGTGCTGTCGCTCGCCGTTTATCTCTTGCTGGCAAGCTTCTACCACCTTATTAAGCTGATGCTCTAATTGACCAACTTGCAATTGTAGGAGCTCTTTTTGTACCAAGGCAATTTGCTCATTCTCTTTGGCTTTTTCCAACATATCTCTCAAGAGTTGCTTGTCAGCCAACATAGTATCCCTTTGCTTGCTCTTCATCCTCAGTTGAGTATTAGCTGTTCAGAGGCATTGACTTTGCTTCCTCAAGTAATCTCTTTCAACTTTCCACTTTTTTCCAATCTCCTTGATGGTTCACTTACTTTCTGAGTTCTCCCTTTTTTGAAGGGCACATTCTTGTTGAGATTTTAGCAGGTCTTCCTCCAGCTTCTTATTTTTTACAATTAACTCCTCTATCTTGGCTTTCAAGGCTTCCTCTTCAAGAGTAGGTGAGGGAACAGGTATTCTTGTCGGGAGATAGGAGGGACTTTTGAAAGGCAGCTTGACAATGGAAACTCTATTCAGGATCCATCGGTAGTATTCGTCCTTCACGGCATGGCTTCGAGCTCCTAGTTCTTTTCCTTGCCTGTGGACCATCTTCCACGCATTTGCTATATCCCGAATAGCAGAGGTACAATCTCCTTTTGAGTAGCGAAGGACAAAAGGAATAAGTGATTCTTCATCAGGTGGCCCAAGCAATGGATAAGCTAACTGCCGTTTGGCTATGACAGGGTTGTAGTTAATGCATCCTTATGTGCCCATAAGAGGAACATTCGGGTAGCTTCCACAATGATGAATAATGGCATCAACCTTCAACCATTGTGGATACCACCTTACTTTGTCAGCTGTGAGCCCCATCAGATGATTGGCCCATTCACACCCATTTTTTGTTACTAACTGGCATAATTTCAGATCATAAATAGGACATTCAACTTTGCCGACTTGGTGGAAAACATGTGACGTGAGCCACACATACAGAGCAGGTAGACAACAAATGATTCTTTTTCCACCTTGTGTAGAACAGAAGTCCATGGTGCAATATATATTTGCCAAGATAGCAGTGACAGGATTTTCAGACTTGAATTTACGGGCAAGGAAAATGCCAATGGCATCATAGTCTATGTAATTGTCAATGTTGGGGAACAAGATAACACCATAAATGGTTAAAGCCAAAGTATCCATGAAGGCTTCCCAATCTCCCTTCTCAGCCAGCAAGTGCATGTGCCTCTCAAAATATTCCCGATCAAACCCCAGGACTTGATTTCTATTTAGCTGCTTACTTCTTAAGACTTCCGGATTAATCCTTAGGATATCAGTGATGGTAAGAACATTCGCATGGCGTCCAAGGTGGCGGTAAGGCATTTGTTCCTCTAGTGGCATACCCAGAATCTGTTCGAACTCCTCAACAGACGGAGCTAATTGAAAGTCTTGGAAAGTGAAACAACGGAGAGGTGGGTCATAAAACTGAATCAAAGCAGTAATTGCTTCGACTTGTACTTCCACTTCTAGTAACTTTAGGATCCTCCCATATCTCCTTGAAAAAAACATTTTCTGATTCATATCCAATTTCTTGCCTAATGCTTGCAGACTGGTTGTATCGACCTTCTTAGCCTTAACATGCAGTAATTTTTTCAACTCAGGTATATTTGTACCACAACTATCCGATCTCATGTTAATTTCCATACTTTCACTCAGAGGTGCTGGCTAAGCTCTTGATAGCTTCCTGCGAGAACATGAGAAATGAGAAAATCAGTCACCAGAATTGACGTGTTTTGCAAATCGATACTCCCCTAGTAACTTTGAAAATATTTTTGTATTCAGGGAAGTTTCAATTTGACAAAACTTATGACAAATCAAAGGTCATGTGAGCTACGGATTTTCTGATCATTGTCAATAAAAAATTTGATTTTTTTTGATTTTTTTATACCCTTTTTTTTTGATTCAAAACATCCGTAACTCAAATCCCAAAGACTTGTGCATAAAAGGAAAGGACTACTTGCCCATTAAAGGATCACGGGTTAAAAATATGTTATTTTTGGAAGAAGTAATCCACTAAATGGGTAAGCGGTCCTCTCTAATTTGGATCATAAAAGAAAGCGAGAATGAGGAAAGGTATAAGTAAAGTTTGCCCCTTTGTGTCTTAATTCAGGTTTTTCTGGAGGTCTCCTAATGGTTCTAAAGTTCATCCATCAGTGATACCTCGCATTAGGTGGCTTGTTCTAAAACTTCTAAAGGTCACTAGAGCCAAGATCCTATTCATGATGTTGATCACAAATAGTAAGAAGTATACTAAGTGTGAGCACCATGAATAAGTCAAACTCTAGCTGAGGTTCTCACAGTAACCAGACAGGAAGTACATCCCAAATGGCTCCGCTATCAACCTCTCCTAATCTTAAGCTTATTTAGGCCCGGGTATAGGGTCCCACTCAAAAGTGTGTGCAAATTGTGAGTGTAGTGTGTGAAAGAGGCATTCAATACCTGTACCTTACTCATCCTGCACATAGAACAAACACAGAGCAACAAAATAAAGTCGACTACCCTAGGGTTCAATGATCATACAGATATTTACAGAACATAAATGATAGAATACAAACAAAACAGGAACTAAACATTGACAAGGAAATAAAATAAAAGAAGAAGTTAAATAATTAATATGCTAATTAAAACATGCGCTATCAAATTGACTGGCTTGACTCTCTAATTCCCCAGCGGAGTCGCCATCTGTCGCGACCGGGATCGGCGCGGCCGACCCTCGAAACGATTTTTTTTTAAAATAAACAGGGAGTCGCCACCAATATTTTTTAGGATAAAATAGTGGAAAAACCTTTTGTTAAAGCACTGGTTATAAAAATGAGATTTCATGATTCGGGAGTCTGATTACAGGTGAGGAAGGTATTAGCACCTCACAACTGTCCGTTATAAAAAAACGGTTACCTCAATTTGATAGCGCGCATTATAGTTAACCTGATAATTATTTTAACTTCTTCATGAAAAGAAAAAAAAACGTACGGAATGACAAAGTAAACAAAATAAATAAAAATCAACGCAAAATATTTACATGAGATTAACAGGACGTCTCGTCCGAATTAACCTCGCTCCTTCTTTTTCTTTAAAGAGATACTTAAAAATATGAGATTAACAGGACGTCTCGTCCAAATTAATCTCGCTCCTCCTTTTTTCTTTAAAGAGATATTAAAAAATATGAGATTAACAGGACGTCTCGTCCAAATTAATCTCGCTCCTTCTTTTTCGTTAAAGAGATATTAAAAATATGAGATTAACAGGACGTCTCGTCCAAATTAATCTCGCTCCTCCTTTTGATAGCAAGACAAAAAGGAAACTCTAAAAATTAAATAAAGAAAGGTGGGCCCGACAGGAGCTGTTTCCCGCTCCTACGTATTCTCGAGCTTTCGAGAAATCAAGGTCACGTAGTTCTTTAAATTTTTTTTTAGGAAAAGATTAGGAAGATACTGATAGGCATCTTTTTAGTGAAGAATCCATACAAGGCGAAGTGCTTCGCACGTGCACAGATCTTATGGAGACTGTGTAGACGGAAGTATTTTCCGTACGACACTGATTAAGGAAAATGAATATATACAAAAAAAACTGAATGGGAGAGGAAAATGGGTGCAAAAAATGAAAAAGAAACGAGTGAAGAATAAGAAAACCGAGTGAAAAATAAGAAAACCGAGTGAAAAAATGAAAAATCCGAGTGAAAACAGGGAAAACCGAGTGAAACAGTGACAATATGAGTGAAACAGTGAAAATCTGAGTGAAACAGTGAAAATCTGAGTGAAAATAAGGGAAACCGAGTGCAAAATAGTAAATCCAAGTGAAACAGTGAGAATCTGAGTGAAAATAAAAGAAACCGAGTGCAAAATAGTAAATCCGAGTGAAACAATAAGGATCTGTGTGAAAATAATAGTAAATCCGAGTGAAACAGTGAGGATCTGAATGGAAATATGAGAAAACGAATGCAAAATACTAAATCCTAGTGAAAAGAGGATTACCGAGTGAAAGTTGAGCAAAAACCGAGTGATGATGGTGCAGGAACGCTGGTCTGAGAGGGAAGATGGGGTTAGAGGGAGTGGGAAGGTGATGGGATTAGGAATGAGGTGCTGTTGAGTGGGAGTGTGGACGGATTGGAATAGGAGAGGAGTGGAGGATGGAAGGATTGTGGGCAGCAATGGTGAGGGATGATGGAAGGAGAAGAAGAGAAGAGTTGGTGTGAGAGAGAAGAGAGCACGAAGGATTTTGGCAGAGTTTCCTCCTCTGAAAATGCCCCCCCTCAGCTGTCCTCCCCCTTGCCTATTTATAGGCTATCCCGAGTGGAATGCCAGCTCAGGCTTCCACTTCTGAGTGGAATGCCAGCTCAGGCTTCCACTCGGTTTGGGTAGTGGGGGGACAACGGCTGGTGGGAATTTTTAATTCCTCCACCTCTGTCCCTGTCTGCCAGCCACCTCCGGGATTCCTGGATCCACTTGGGTGGTGGAATCCAGGTCAGCAAGGTCAGCATGGTAAGAGATGGTGGAATTCCGAGTGAAAATGGTGGGATTCTGAGTGAAAATAGGGGAAAACTGAGTGAGAATGGCTCGGATCAACCTCCCAATCAGTATTCATCCACACTGGCAGTCAAATCCGAGTGAAAATGGTGTAATCCGAGTGAGAATGGCTCGGATCCATCTTCCAATCAGTATTCATCCACACTGGCAGTCAAATCCGAGTGAGGATGTGTAAATCCGAGTGAAAATGGTGTAATCCGAGTAAAAATGGGGAATCCAAGTGAGAATCACTTGGATCACCCTCTCAGTCAGCATTCCTCCATATTAGGAGTCAAATCCGAGTGGAAAAGGGGTCGGCCTTCACTTCCTCTCCACAATCCGAGTATAAAATGGCTCGGAACCGATTGAAATGGCTCGGAAGTTGATTGTAAAGGTGGACTCGGAATCTGTGTGAGGGTGGTGAGTCAGATTTGGGCAAAAATGGGCTCGGAATTGATTGTTTGAAGAAGGATAACACAGAATTGATTTGAAGAGGGATGACCAACTTGAAGACTGGCTCGGAATTGGTCAGAAATGAATGAAGATTGACCAAGAACTAACTGGAGAGAATGATTACTCGGAAATCCGTAAAAATGACTCGGAAATGGGTAAAGGAGGACTCGGATGAGTGAAGATTGGTTCGGAACCGATTGAAATGGCTCGGAAATAGGAATTTTGGCCATTTTTCGCTCGGAAATAAACTTCTTCACACTCAGAATTAGAAATTTGAATTTCTTCACTCGGAATGGCTCTGACAGGGAAGCTTTCCACTCGGAATTGATTCATTCTGAGTAATTCTACTCGGATTTGATCATGTATGTGTCATTCCGCTCGGATTCCCCAACAGGAGCCTATTCCATTCGGAAATGCTTCATTATTACTCGGTTTTTGATCATTTCTGAGTAGTTCCACTCGGTTTTGATCATTTCTGAGTAGTTCTACTCGGATTTGCTCCATTCTGAGTAGTTCTACTCGGTTTTGATCATTTCTGAGTAGTTCTACTCGATTTTAATCATTTCTGAGTAGTTCTACTCGGTTTTGATCATTTCTGAGTAGTTCTACTTGGATTTGCTCCATTCTGAGTAGTTCCACTCGGTTTTGATCATTTCTGAGTAGTTCTACTCGGATTTCTCTTCAACAGTGGCATATTCCACTCGGATTTGATCTGTTCCAAGTCCTTCCACTCGGAAATGATCATTTCCGAGTCCCCCCCTTTTTTTTAATTTTTTTTTAAATTTTTTTTAAAAAAATTTCTCTTTTTTTTTTTAAATTTTCTTTTCATTTGCGGATGGGCTGAAATAGGTGTTCACACAAACTTGAAAGAGCAAATCCGAAAAAAGAGTACACCATTCATAAACACACAAAAGAGAGAAACTTGATTTTTATATTAAGACCTAAACATGCTCTTTTATCTCACATTGCAGCAAAATATTGTAAGACACATGAGAGAAAGAGAGAAAGGTTGAGAGATACCTTACTTCGAGTGGATTATGCACAGAAGGCAAAATGATTAGTGAATGTGGCAATTGAAAAAACATTAGCATGGTAAATGAAAACTTCCAGAGAGGTGCTTAAATGGAGATTGATAAAGAAGAGTAAATGGGTTATGGGAATTAAAATGGGGAGCGGTTACAGATTTTGAAATATAATGGCTCCTTTTAAAATATTAAAACTGGTGTCAGGTGGCAGTTTAGAAGTGCCTTGCTTGAGCGAGCACATCACGCTTAAGCGTGATTATGTTAATTGGGCACGCTTAAGCGCTTTGTTTCCGCGCTTGAGCGTGGCTACCACCTGATGTTTATTATTTCCTCACTTAAGCGAGCCTTGACTACGATTGAGTGTGATCGTGTGGAATGGGATTAGGACTATGTTGGTCAATTTGATACACTTGAGCTTGGGTGAATTGCGCTTGAGCGTGGCTGAGGTGCAGGAGCGGCTCTTAAGCGCTCTTAGTACACGCTTGACCATGTATAAAAAAATTGGACTTGATGCAGTAGTTATTTCCTTGCTTAAGCGTGAGTTTCTTCGCTTTAAGCGTGGCACTCATTATTTTTGAAAAAGTCTTTCTCATTTAAGCGTAATAAGCTATGCCTAAGCATGATCAGGTTTGAGAGTTTGAAGTATTTCACTGGTAGTATTGCCACGCTTCAAGCTTCATTCTTACGCTTAAGTGTGAATGTGGACAATGAATGACTTACCTTGACTTGCTTGAGCGAGCTTATCCACGCTTAAGCGTGGTGATCCCCCTGATACTTTATTTTCTTGTCTCGCTCGAGCTTGAATCCATTCGCTTCAGTGAATTTAAGACAGAACCATATTTTTCCTTGCTCTCTTAAGCGAATGTGACCACGCTTAAGCGTGATGATGTTTCCAGCTTTGAGCGTGGTAGATCACGCTTGAGTGTGCAACTTGTCCTTCCCTTTGAATCTTAGCACTTTGGCACTTAATATTGGATGATAGGTGATGATAATGATGAGTTGTCCTGAGAAATGAAAGAGAACTTCAAACATAACATAAAAATTACTTAAATTGAAATTAACAGAAAATATAAAAGGTTGGGTTGCCTCCCAAAAAGCGCTTGTTTATCATCATTAGCTTGACACCTGATTTGTTTGATCATGGGTCCTTCAGTTGAATGATGGTGGTGACCTTCTCCACCTCTCCTCCCAAATAAGGTTTGAGTCTCTGACCATTTACAATCCAGGTTCTTTTAGATTTAGGGTCTTGTAATTCAATGGCCCCATAAGACCTTACTTCTTTCACAATGAATGGCCCTGACCATTTAGACTTTAATTTTCCTGGGAACAATTTTATCCTTCAATTAAATAGGAGCACAGACTGTTCTAGATAAAAACTTTTTTTCACAATATGCTTGTCATGGTAAGCCTTCATCTTTTCCATATAGATTTTTGATGATTCATAGGCTTCCTTCCTCCATTCTTCTAGCTTGTGCATCTGAATTTTTCTTTCTTGAATTGATGCTTTTGGGTCATAGTTCAGTACTTTCATTGCCCAGAATGCCTTGTGTTCAAGTTCTACAGGAAGGTGGCAATTTTTTCCATACACCAACTGGTAAGGTGAAAATCCAGTTGGTGCTTTGTAAGCTGTTCTATATGCCCATAAAGTGTCATCGAGCTTTAAGGATCAATCCTTCCTGTTGTGGCCAATTGTCTTTTCTAATATCCTCTTGATCTCTCTGTTGGATACTTCCACTTGGCCATTGGCTTGAGGGTGGTATGGGGAGGTTACCTTATGCTTTACTCCATAGTGTTCTAGACACCTTTGAAGTTGAGTGTTGCAGAAATGAGAACCTCCGTCACTTATCAGTACCCTTGGAGTACCAAACCTATTGAAAATGTTTTTCTTGAGAAATTTGATTACGGTTTTGGCATCAGCTTTAACACAGGCCAAGGCTTCAACCCACTTTGACACATAGTCCACTGCTACAACAATGTACTCATTTGAAAATAAAGTAGGTAGAGGTCCAATAAAGTCTATGCCCCAGCAATCAAAGACTTCTATTTCAAGAATGATAGTTAATGGCATCTCGTTCCTTTTTGATATGCTACCTGTTTTTTTGACATTCATCACAATGTTGCACAAAAACATTAGCATCTTTAAACAATGATGGCCATTAAAAACCCAATTGGAGGACCTTAGCTGCAGTCCTTTCCCTATTGAAATATCCTCCATATGGGGAGCTATGACAGTGCCATAAAATGTTATTGGCTTCTTCTTAAGATATACATCTCCTCAAAATATGGTCTGATCCAAGTTTAAACAAGTATGGATCATCCCATATAAGCTGTTTTTCATCTTTCAGAAACTTTTTCTTTTGTTTCCATGAAAGATCCTCAGGCAACACTCCTACGGCTTTAAAGTTTGCCATGTCTGCAAACCATAGCCTTTCTTGTATCATCAACAGCTTCTCATCCGGAAATTCTTTATTTACTTTCGGTTATAGTAGTGTGACTTCCCTGTTGACAAGGAGAGATAGATGATCTGCAATAAAATTCTCACTGCCCTTTTTGTCTTTGATTATTAGATTGAATTCTTGCAACAACAAGATCCATCTAATCAACCTGGGCTTAGAGTCAGGTTTGTTCAACAGATATTTAATAGCAGCATGGTCAGTAAAAATAGTGACTTGGGAACCAATCAGATAAGGTCTAAACTTTTCGAGGCCATACACTATTGCTAATAACTCTTTCTTTGTTGTTGCATAATTTGTTTGGGCAGGGTTTAGAACTTTGCTATCATAGTGAATGACATGAAAAATTTTAGCCTTCCTTTATCCTAATATGGCCCCAACAATATAGTCACTTGCGTCACACATTATTTCACATTATTTCAAAGTTTTGAATGCATGTAAACAAGAATCATAAAAAATAAAGGGAGTGTCTTTGTTCAAGAGATTACTCAAGGGCTTTGCAATTTTGGAGAAATCTTTGATGAATCTTCTATAAAATCCTGAATGGCCCAAGAAACTTCTAACACCTTTCACATTCCCTGGTGGTGGTAGCTTCTCAATCACTTTCACTTTGGCTTTGTCCACCTCGATGCCTCTTTTGGATATTTGATGTCCAAGCACAATTCCTTCAGTAACCATGAAGTGGCACTTTTCCCAATTTAAGACTAAATTGGTTTCCACATACCTTTTCAATACTATACTCAAATTTTCCAAACATTGATCAAATGATGGCCCAAAAATAGAAAAATCATCCATGAAGACTTCAATGTATTTCTCCACCAAATCTGAGAAAATAGCTAACATACACCTTTGGAATGTTGCAGGAGCATTACATAACCCAAAAGGCATTTTTCTGTATGCAAATACCCCAAAGGGACATGTGAATGTTGTTTTCTCTTGATCTTCTGGTGCAACAGCTATTTGGTTGTATCCTGAGTATCCATCCAAAAAGCAATAATAGGCTTGTCCTGCGAGCCTTTCCAATATTTGGTCCATGAAGGGTAGAGGAAAATGGTCTTTCCTAGTTGCTGTGTTTAGCTTCCTGTAGTCAATACACATTCTCTATCCTGTGACTGTTCTTGTGGGGATTAATTCATTTTTGTCATTTTGTATGACAGTTACTCCTTCCTTCTTTGGAACAAACTGCATAGGGCTAACCCAAGAACTATCAGAGATTGGATAAATTATACCAGCTTCTAGTAACTTAATTACCTCCCTTTTGACAACTTCCTTCATGGTTGGGTTCAAGCGTCTCTACGGCTGAGCAATTGGTTTGAATTCTTGTTCCATGTAGATGTGGTGCATGCAATAGGATGGACTTATACCTTTCAAGTCTTCTAGTTTCCAACCGATTACCGTTGAGTTTTCCTTCAACACTTGAATCAATTGTTTTTCCTCGGATTCTGACAAGTGCCCATTAATAATAACAGGTTTTTGTCCTTCATCGTCAAGAAAAACATATTTCAAGTGTGAAGGCAAAAATTTTAGCTCCACTTTTGATGCTGTGACTTCTCTTGCTTTCTTTGGGAGCTCTTCATAATGATTTTCTTCCTGGGTGTCACACTTTTTATCTTCCAAGTCCTTCACATCCATGTCAGCCTCCTCCATCACTTTGCCATTTGGTTCAGCTTCTGCCATTAACTTCTTCAATGAATCTTTGTTGAGCCATTCATTAGATTTTTCTTTGATAGCTATTTCTTCAATGTCAATTTTGAAGCACTAGTGCTTCTCTCCTGGGTAGTTCATTGCATCAAACACATTGAAGTTCACTTCCTCATCTTGCACTCTTACTTTGAGCTTCCCATCATCCACATCGATAATTACCTTTGCTATTTTCATGAAGGGTCTGCCCAAAATGAGAGGCACCTCTGTATCTTCTTCGATATCCATGATGACAAAATCTACAAGGAACACAAACTTGTCAACTCATACTAGCACATCCTCTACTTTGCCGTATGGAAACTTCATAGATCGATCAATGAGTTGGAGAGTCATTCGTGTTAGTTTCACCTCAAGATCTCCGATTCTTTTTACCATTGAGAGAGGCATTAAGTTAATGCTAGCTCCCAAGTCTAAGAGTGTCTTTCCTACTGGTAAAATACCAATAGTTACTGGAATTGTGAAACTCACTGGGTCTTTTGTTTTCTGAGGCAATGCTTTTTGAATAATAGCACTGCATCCTGCTGGGAGCTCCACTGTCTCTTCAGAGAATCTTTTCTTCTTTATTAATAGCTCTTTCATTCTTCTTAAATAAGTACTGTGGCTTCTAGGTGCATCTCTATGCCCACATACTTTGAAGTTTTTCTCTGGAACTCCTCAAACGTCGTCGGAGGACTCTTTGCCAAAGACAAAGCAAAACTGATCCAGGTTGTAGAGCTTCAACAAAAATATGAAGTTGAATAGCCTCTGTGAGGTTAGGCACCAAAGCTGCTTCCTTGTAAAACCTTTTCAGAAACTTTTTAAGAGTTTCATTCTCTCCTTGCCTGATCTGAGCCAAGGTATGAGAAGTCCTAAGAATATCTCTGGAAATAACAAAATGGCTCTCAAACGCAGTAACCATTTCCTCCCAAGAGTTTATCAAACCTGAGGGTAAACTCTTGAACCAGCTAAGAGCTTCTTCTATCAAGGTTTGTGGGAACATCCTGCACATCATATCTTCGTTTGCTCCCAGATACATGGCCTCATACACGTAAGCATCAAGATGCTTAGTGGGATCTGTCTCTCCATTATACTTTCCAATCGAAAGTAGCTAGGCTATTTGCAAATGCTTGGGGATAAGTACACTCATGAGCCTCCTTGAGAAAGGGACATTGAGTCTGTACGTCCCAGAGGTCACCACCACCTGCTCCTTCCTTCTTCCACTGATTCTATCTCCAGAGTCCTGAGTTTGCTCCCTCTCCTCATAGGTGGGAATCTTCAAATATTGGAGAGTAGTGGACTTCTCTCTCGCAGATGTATGATAAGTCTCCTCAGCCTGAGACATGGCTTTGTCCTGTCACCCTTTTCTCCCTTCTCAGCTCCATCAACGCCTCCCTGAGTTGCCTTATAACTTCGTCTCGAGGATCTGGGGTTGCAACTGGTACCATTCTCCTCGAGTGGATTACAGGAGATTCGAAAACGAGTCTCCTACCAGTCTACTGATGAGTCACATCCTCCACGTGACCCTCGATAAAATCGCGTCCATCTCCCTCCATGGTTAACTACTGAACTTCTGCGAAAAGTAGGAATAACTCTATCGTGTCCCACCGAGCGTGCCAATGAACTGGTCTGAACCAGGGTATAGAATCCGGTGTGGGAACCAACCACAAAAGCTGGTGATCTTAGTATTTGTACACTGGTACAATGGGTATCCGGTATTATAATCCGGCCTCTCAGTGGGAGAGACCGATCTTGTTATCCTAGAGATCCTTCACACCGGAGTTTCGCGTTGTTAGGGGGCAAAAGGTGATGTCACCTGCGAAGATTCTCCAACGCTCAAGTTAGTAGAGTGAATGAGAACTCAGAGAATACTTAAGCAATGCAATAGTATAATAAGAGTAAGAACAACGTAACCTTGCATGCGTTGGGGAATATGCTATTTATAGTTGAACGTGGAAAATGAATCGTTGGGTGCAAGTGGGCCCAGAAGTTTTAATGCCGTGTGCAGCGTATCAATCATAGTAGTTCAATGTTCAGTGTGTGACAGAGGGTAGGTCAATGATCAGTGTACGATTCTCACACAGGAATGGGGATAATCCACATTTTCCGTATATCACGTCTGTAATTGTACTTTTCTCCTTTCAGTGAATGATATAGACATATTCTGTTGTGCAGGGTATCTATCTTGATAAGTAATGACTCAACTTATCTTATCAAGGCATTGAGGCAAACGGTTATATGTGACGGAAGAATGAGAGTGGATGAAGTATCCGGTATCTCAGATGCAACCTCGGATGACCGGTGAAGGAAGGACTCCTAACATGGTGTCTTTACAGTACGGATATTGACCTATGATACCGGTTGTCCTTCCAGTATAGCCAAGATGACGTCTCATTATTGGGGCCGGTATCCAGACCGGATCAATTATTTTAATGTTATATATATATATATTTAAATAATTATTAAATATTACTTATAATTATATATATTTTATTTAAATCTTCACTAATTACCCCTAATTAATATATTAATCTAAACATAAATCATTAAAGGGTAATGAAGTAATTAATTACAGTTTAAGATAAATTAATCGTCAATTACTTACTATTACCTATAATAATAATTTTTTTATTTTTTTTATTTTGTTTATTCCTTTATTCTACTATCATTCTTAATCACTCATTTCTTATTTTCTTATATTACTCATTACGCATTGTTATCTTTCTATTACTCTTTTATCCTTCTCACGGGTCTCTATTTTCTACTATATCTTCTTTCTTTCTCATACTTAACGTTCTATTGATACCTTGAGGACTTCTTTCCTCATTATTTCTTCTTTCTCATAGTCATTCAAGGAATCAGACCGAAGCCTCAACTTCCTCAAGAAACTTATCAGAGCAATCTCAGAGATCCTGAGAGTCTAAGCTCTTACTCTAAAAACTAGGGTTTTTACAATGGTAGCAATGAGAATCGTATAGAGGCAAAAGATCAAAAACTTCTCTTCCTAGTAGCAATATAGGGTTTATGAAAGAGCAAAGGTTTTAATTTTTTTGTATTGACACTAAATCGCGCGAGATGAGTAAGTGAATAATTTTTTTAATGGTTATGTATTTAAAGTTTTAGAAAAAAATGAATTATTTTAAAGAAATATTAAATTAGAATCTGATTTTTTAACTATATAAATGTTAAATTATTTTAATCTGGAGGGAAAATGAATTATTAGCACCAATTTTTTTAATTGAGAATACAATGTTAAGGTTTAGAATTGCCTCATATTGTTGAGACCTAAAGGCAACATCGTAAGATTGTAGACTTTTTTTTAAAAAAAGTAAAGTTATAACTTATAAATATTTCCTGTAGTTGAAATTTAAAGACAACATGTTAAAAGTGTAAATTTATTTTGAAAAAATTAATGCTACAATTTTTAAAATGTTCTCTATTGTTGAACATTAAATACATTATTTTAGAAATGTATCCCTTAATCCTAAATATTTAGTTACAAATTAAAATTGTCCCTGTATAAGCTTAAAGGAACATTTAATCATTGTTACAAAAGGCGTGTTGCCTATAACACTCATTTTTAGGCAACAGTTAGAAGTTGGTGGTTATTTTTATTTTAAGCTACACTTTTAACATGTTGGAGAAAATATTGTTTCCAAAAGCATAGAATGTTGTAGTGATACCTCATATGTCCTTGCTTCATGCAAACTTGCAGCATGCCACCTAGTTCCCCATAAATCCGAACTTAGCCAAATCCATTGCCTCTTTAAACTCCACTAAGTTGCCATGCTACATCGTTAATTGCCACTTAATCTTCCCCTACAAAGACTTAGCCAAATTTAAGTCGCTAAATTTCTATAAATCATTCATGCAGATTATAATGCTTATACTTGTTCCATTAATGAAAAAAATTCAAGACATATTACTTGCTATTTGTTAAGCTAGCCGAGAGAATGAAAACAATTACTTACATTGTTTCTATTCCTTGGTCGTGAATATGAACCCATTGCCTAAGCCAGTTTTGCTTCAATTTTTAATCTCTTTCTCCTAACAAAAACATCATCAATTCCCCTCACCGTTTCCCTTATTGTCCAGCAAAATTTAGCCATCATTCACCACTATTTAACATCACTTGCACCATTTTTTCTCCACCAAGCATGATTCTATTTTGGAGCCCTAGCGCCATGCATGCAAAGGATCTAGCCTAAGGGACTCTTCTTCACCATTTTCTTGTGTAACCCGAGAGCTCCACCATCTATGTCTCTATTTTCCATCATCTTTTCATGATTAACCTACGACCATCATCTTTTAGCCATTCATGTCTTATTTGGTGACTAGCAAGGCCATGCATGCACATTAGAGCTTGGTTGTGTACTATTGAAAAAACGTCGGTAGGATTTTAGAACCCCGGGATAGTTTCGACACCCTGTCGACTAGTTTCGTAATCCTTGGTAAGTTGCTCCCTGTTGAAACTCCATCGATTTTCTGTCTGAGCCTCGATTTTAGTGCTTCGATGAATTTTGGGTTATGAGATTTATTCTTATTAATTTTTTGGATATAGGATTTTGACGTTCAAAGGTGAATCAGGATAAGATTATATTTTGGAAAGTCGCCTTAAGATATGTGTTAATATACCGGGGGGTATCACTCAAGTAACGAGTAGGGATTTATATTTGGGGCGGTTTCTGTAATTAAAAAGTTTACTTCAAATATCAATGCTTGTAAAATATTAATTTTTATTAAATAAAAATATAGTTATTATGATATAAAGTATTATTTTTGATAAATGGCAATATTAATAATATAAGAATTTGATTCGTGAAGTTCCATTTTAATATGCTGCTTGATTTATGTTGTTGGCTCTAGCCATGATGATGTTGACAATATTCTAAAAATGAAACTAATTTTGTCAAATAATATTTAAGAAGTGAAAATTTAGAACTTGTTATCATCGACGATTAATTGATATTATGTGATTGGAATGTTATTGGCTATGCTCCTTGGTGGCACTAAATGTATGTTGAAAGCCTGCTATGATGACTGCATGTGTTGTTGGAACTTATTGGTCAATGACAATATTAATATTATGAGTTAATTCATGAAATGTCAGTAATCATATAATGCTAAGTACATGTGGTTAATAATGATTTATGATAGTACTGAGGATATTTTGAAAATTGGATTTTTGATTATGAAATAATATTTGTAAAGTAATGCCAAGTGCATGATGTTGTTGATGATTATTGACATCACTAAAATGTTATTGATTAAATCCTATAGTGGTGTTAAGGATTTATTGAAGCCCAAGATGCTGGCCATGTGTTGTTGAAAGTCTATTATTATGTAGTTGTTGCGAATGGTTAAGTGTTAATTATATGTATTACTAGAATTGACCTATATGGGAATTATACATGTAATGATAATTCTATTATCTATAGTATTGGTGGCTCTATGAGCTTGATTTGGATTTTTATGATAATGATTATTGAATTTATGAGTATTGAGGTTAGTGGAGCTAGGCTATGTTGTTGGAATGGTTGTATATGCGTCATGATTCGCATCCATGCATTTTGGCATAATCATGACATTATATGCATTGTAAAGTGCTTTGATTTTCTCAACACTCAGATTTGTTGTTTGAGACTGCTGATTATAGCACTACAATTTATTGTGCAGTTCTCATGAGGTTGTCGATTATAACACCATGATTTATTGTGCAATCCTCAAGGTACCACCAATTATAGCACCATGATTTATTGTGTTGTTATTTGGATGCCTACCAAGTTGTAGCACTCAGATTTGCTGTGTGAATTATCCATTTTGACACTTAGATTTGCCAAGGCACTCAGATTTACCATTAATGAGGTTGGATCTGCATTGCATTCTTTTATGCATTTGAAAATATATGATTTTGAAAGTCCATGACATTCAGTCATTTGCATCAAAAGAGTAATGAGATATGTATATGTATAAGCATTGGAAAGATCAAAAGTATTTAGAGATGTTTGATGTTAAAATGATGATTGATATATAAATATACCTGAGGGTGTTGATGTTAAATTGATGACTAACACACACACACACACATATATATATAGTGATGTTTAGGATTGGGTTGATGATTAATACGTATTTGTATCTCTGTGTTATCTTCATGTAAAACATACATACTAAGTAAATTAAAAAGTAACATTATCAAAACATTCTAATTAGATTTCCAATACATATAAAAATTTCATAAGAATAATAACATCATATCCTTATAAAATTCCTTTAGAAACATTTTGAATAGTCTTTTAATCTTTTAAGCTTAAGTTATTATAATTGAATTATTTTGAATTGTTAGAGTAATGTCTGAACTTATGTTTGAGTTGTCTGAATCCAATATGATTTGTTAATAATGCACATCAAGACTCTAAGCTAAAATAAAGTTTGTACTGTTTATTTGTCTAACAATTTTGCTGAAGTGTGCCAGGAGTCCATAGAGCTTCATTTGTAAAAGAAAGGGGGAGTTTGTAAAAATCAAATTCACTTCTGAAATGAAGAAGTCTGTACTCCTTCAAGCTTTACTAAATCAAGCCTCTCTTTGTGTCTTCAGACCATGAGAAGATTTGTGACTCTTTGAGTTATTAAAAAGAATTTTTCCTTTCCAAAAATAGAGTTATAAGAACTTTCTTATGTCCTCTCTAAAGTTATCATTAAAGAGGCAATCAATGGAAAAGTTGAAGACTTTCTCATGCATATCAAGAAAACTGCCTCACATGTCTCAAGGTGTCAGAAAAGTTGAACCTGATCAGAACGGATAGCCTAAGGTCAACTACTATAGAGTGTACGTGCTTTCCTAAAGTACATAAGCAAAATGGATATTTTGCTGAAGACTTTCGAAGTTACCTAGATAAGGAAACTTCTCTGAAGCATGTGTCTACACTCACTAATAGCGTAATCCTTAAGAGACTAACATCCTTCAAAGCTAACCAACGGATATTTTTTAGAAGGACTATAAATACAACAAGCTCTTGAAAACAAGATAAACAAGCTACTTAACTTGATACTTGAACACTTACTTGTTTTCTCTCTAGAAACCAAGTCTGAAAGACTTTCTCTAAAAGTTTCTAAGTCCTTGTATCCACTACATAAGTCCTCTTTGTAGTTTTGCTTAGTGCAGACCATGACTTATAGTAGTCTGTAGCTTAGTGTACTGTGTAACCATTTTATATCTCTGTACGCTGAGTTATTTGATTGTAACGTTAAACACTTCTCTACCATCACTTTGTATTTTCTGGTGTGTTACCAGAATTCGTTAGTGTTGGGCTTTTACCTATGGCCTGAAGAGGCTTTTAAAAGAATACTTAGATTTTTACTTAGGAGTGGCTAGTTTCAAGAATACTTGGGATAAGCCAGAAGTGGTTGAAGTCAAGAATACTTGTGCATTGGGCTAGTGTAGATTGTAAAGGCATTTTATAATAGTGAAAATCCTTCGCGATGAAGGGACTGGACTAGCTTATGTGTTGGAAGTGAACCAGGATAAATTTATATTATGTATTGTCCTTATCCTTTTCTTTGGTTTGTTAAAAATTGTTTTCTGCTCGAACGGTATATACGCGATTATTTTTGAAAAAGAGTTTAAGACTTATTCAACCCCCTTTCTAAGTCTAACTCTGTACCATCATTTGGTATCAGAGCTTGTCATTTTGGGTTGATTACTCTCATGAGTAAAAAGGTACAAGATCCATGGCCTCATCTTCTCAAGATCAGCTCATTCCAGAATAAGCATCCTCAAATAGACCACCTGCTTTCTTTGGTGAGGATAACCCTTACTGGAAACGCAGGATGAAAATGTTCATCAAGTCCACTCAATATTCCTTATGGGGAATAATCACTAGAAGCAATGAACCAACCCCTACCGATGATGAAGGAAAGCCTATCCCTGAAGATAAATGGGCTCTTACTGACACTAAAAGGATGGAATCCAATGCCAAAGCTAGATTTCTCTTAATTTGTGCTTTGAGTAAATCAAAGTACAATAAAGTATACAGCTACAGAATAGCAAAAGAAATCTGGGATGCTTTGCAGCGCAACTATGAAGGTACTTCTAATGTTAAGAGACCAATAAAATTCTTGTGACTAAAAAGTATGATAGTTTTAAGATGGAAGACCATGAGTTTGTAGACCGGATGTTTTAAAGGTTCCAGACTCTCCTCAACGAGCTTAAAGACCTTGGATCCAAGCCTTCCACTGAAGGCATCAATGTGAAACTTTTGGGTTGCCTACCAGAAAAGTTTAATGCCAAGTGTGTTGCTTTAGAAGAAGCCAAAGATCTCAGAACTCTCACTTTAGATGAACTTCTTGGTGTTCTAAGAGTTCATAAGATGAAGCTTAGCTAGAAAGAAGTGTCTAAGCCCTCATCCTCTAAGAACATTGCCCTGAAGTCTAAAGAGACTCCCAGGAGAAGCAAGGAGCAAAGAGTTGAAGAATCAATTGGCTCGGATCTTGTGACTGGTGAAGAGGGGAAGGACACTGATGATAAACTGGCTCTTGTAACTAGGAGATTCCACAGACTTCTAAAGAATAAAAGTGGAGAAATAAGGTTCAATAAGAAAGAACCTAAAGGTAAAAGTTCTTTTAAATTTAAAATTGACAAATCTACCACAGAATGTTTCAATTGCAGGAAACCAATACATATAAAGGTTGAATGTCCTCTCTTAAACAAAGACAGAAAAGATAGAAAGGAAAAGAAAAAATTTTCAAGAAACAAAAAGGACTCATCACATGGGATGATGAAGACTCGGCTAGCTCTAGTGAGTCTGAAGAAGAGGCAGAGACTGCTCAAATATGTCTCATGGCCAATACAGACTAAGAATTTAGGTCATGCTCAGATGAGTTTGAATCTGAAGAGGTAAACAATTTTGAACTTTAAGAAAACTATGAAGCTCTTTTCATAGACTTTTCAATTCTTTTGAAAAATTATAAATTATTGAAAAAGAAATAGTTCGAAACTATTTCTTCATATGAAGATAAACTATCTGAGTTGAAGAAAAAGGCTTCAGACCAAGAACTTCTCAAGGAGCTTGATGAGAAAGAAAGGATAAATCTTGAGGAGATACACAAACTTAAAAAGGAAAATGATTTTCTAAAAACTGAACTCAATAGTTCAGACTCTTGTTGTATCTCACGAAGGAAAGAAATCAAGTCTCTTCAACAGGAAGTAAGTTCACTTACTATAGACCTATCCAAATTTTTTAATGGAACTAAAAATCTTTTTAAACTTATCAGATAATCAAAAGGAAGTTCCAAAAAGGTTGGTCTGGCCTTTATTAAAGAAACTGATTCTAGAGTACAAACTACTCCCTTTACATCCTTTCAATCCAAACGTAAGCATGTCAAATGCAAGTGTTGTAAGAAGCATGGTCATGTTACTAAAGATTGCTTAAGAACGCACTTTGTGCTTGAACAAAAACATGCCAAATGCAACTATTGCAAAAGACATGGTCATGTGATTCAAGACTGCCCAAAGAGAAAAAGGGAAAAATGTTGAAACTACTAACCATAGAAGACCCAAAAAGTTCTAGGTACCAAAGGCAATGATTATTTCCATTTCAGATATGCTTAAGGACAAAAGCAAAGCAACACTTCTGGTATCTAGATAGTGGGTGCTCGCATCACATGACGGACAAAAGTTCTATGTTCCTAAACTTAGAACAGTCTGAAGGAGGAAAAGTTATTTTTAAAGGAAACCAGTCCAGAGTATCACTGGGATTAGTAAAGTTGATAAAATTCCTTCCCCTGTAATTGAGAATGTTTATTTTGTTGAAGGTCTGAAACATAACCTACAGAGCATAAGTCATTTTGCAACAGTGGTTATAAAGTTTCTTTTGATAAGGAAAAATGTACAATCATCAATGCTGATGGAACTACTCTTTTCTTAGCCAACAGACACAATAACCTTTACAAGGTTGATTTAGACAGTCAAAATGTAACTTGTCTATTCTTTTCTTCTAAAGAAAAATAGATCTGGCATAAAAAGCTTGGGCATGTTAGCATGAAACATATTTCCAAAATCAATAGAAAAGGGTTAGTCAAGGGACTTTCTAGAATTTCATTTAATGGAACTCAACCCTGTGAAGCATGTCAAAAAGGAAAACAACACAAATCTTCTTTTAGAAACAAGATGTTGTTTCAATGACGAGACTACTTGAGCTATTACATTTGAACTTGTTTGAACCATCTCAAATCCAGAGTCTTGTTGGAAAAAGATATGGTTTTGTTATTGTGGATGATTTCACCAGAATGATATAAGTTTATTTCCTAGCCCACAAGGATGAGTCTGCACAAGTATTTAAGATTTTCTGTAAGAAAATCCAGTCTGAAAAAGGAATGTGTTGGTACAATAAGAAGTGACCATGGTAGAGAATTCAAAAATGAAATTTTTGAAAAGTTTTGTAACAAAACTGACATCTCTCAAACATTTTCTTCTCTAAGAACACCTCAACAGAATGGTGTTGCGGAAAGCAACAACAGAAGTCTGTTGGAGATGGCTAGGACTATGCTTTGCGAAAATAATTTGCCAAAATATTTTTAGGCTGAAGCCATAAGCACTTCTTGTTATATCCAAAACAGAATCTTTATCAAACCTATACTGAATTAGATTCCCTATGACTTGTGGAAAGGAAGAAAACCTAATATTTCATATTTTTCACCAATTTAGATGCACATGTTATATCCTAAACACAAGAGATCAACTTGGAAAGTTGGACTCAAAGTGTAACAAAGGTATTTTCATGGGCTATTCATATGCATCAAAATCTTACAGAGTCTTCAATACAAGAACTTAAACCATTCAGGAATCAATGTATGTAAGATTTAATGATCTAACAAAGACTCACAAGAAATTGGCAAATCTAGATAAGGGTCATGTAGGTATCTTGCAATCAGAAGAAGAACCTGAGCCTTCAGACTCTGCTGCTCCTCAACAACTAGAATCAGACCAACAGACATTTCCTGAACTAAAGAAACTAAGAGATTGGAAATTTAAGGCGTATCATCCTTCAGACCTCATCATTGGAGATCAAACTGAAAGAGTTCGAACTATATCAAGGATATAGAATCAATTATCAATGGCACTGGTCTCAGACTTTGAACCTAAAACCATTGAAGAAGCTTTGGAAGATCCAGACTGGATCATTGCCATGCAAGAAGAGTTGAACCAATTTGAAAGAAATAAAGTCTGGATCCTAGTTCCAAGACCGAAGAACAAGAGCATCATTGGAATAAGATGGGTATTCATAAACAAACTGGATAAAGATGGAAAAGTTATAAGGAACAAGGCAAGACTTGTAGCACAAGGCTACAACCAATAGGAAAGTATAGACATCACTGAGACTTTTGCTCCTGTAGCTAGACTCAAATCTATAAGGATTTTACTTTCCTTTGCTGCTTTTAAAAGAATCAAACTATATCAAATGAATGTTAAAAGTACTTTTCTAAACGATTTTATTGAAGAAGAAGTTTTTGTAAAACAACCTCCTGGGTTTGAAGACAAATCTTTAGAAAGTCATGTCTTTAAACTTAGTAAAGCACTGTATGGTCTAAAACAAGCACCAAGAGCTTGGTACGATAGACTCAGTTCTTTTCTCAGATCAAAAGGCTTTACTAAGGGAAAGGTTGATACAACTTTGTTTAGAAAAGGTTCAGATAAACACTTTATTATAGTACAAATTTATGTAGATGACATTGTCTTTCGTGCTACAAAAGAAAGTCTGTGCAAAGATTTTAAAAAAACTATACAGGCTGTATTTGAGATGAGCATGATGGGCGAACTCAAATTCTTTCTTGGTCTGCAAATTAAACAAACTACTGATGGAATTTTTATCCATCAAGAAAAGTACACCAAAGAGTTACTCATAAAATTTCAAATGGCTGATGCCAAACCCATGAGTAGCCCAATGCATCCTGATTACACTATAAATAAAGATGAATCTAGTACATCAGTTGATCAGACTCTATATAGATGTATGATTAGATTACTATTTTATTTAACATCAAGTAGACCAGATATAATCTTTAGTGTGTGTGTGTGCAAGATATCAAGTAGACTCCAAGGATTCACATCTGTCTGTAGTGAAGAGGATTCTAAGGTATCTTGTAGGTACTACTAACCTTGGGTTGTTCTATAAGAGAACAGACTCCTTCTCTCTTTGTGGTTTTTGTGATACAGACTTTACAGGTGATAGAATAAATAGAAAAAACACTAGTGGTGGATATCACTTTCTAGGAACTAACTTGATTTCTTGGAGTAACAAGAAACAGAACTCCATTGCCCTTTCCACAGTTGAAGCAGAATACCTGTCTGCAGCTGGCCATTGTTCACAACTTCTGTGGATGAAGTACCAACTAAAGGACTATTCAATCAAGGAGGAAGAAATTCCAGTATTCTGTGACAACATAAGTGCAATCAATCTATCAAAGAATCCAATCTAACACTCAAAGGCAAAGCATATTGAAGTAAAATATCACTTCATATGTGACTACGTTCAGAAAGGCATTCTGGATCTACAATACGTGGATACAGGCCACCAATGGGCAGATATCCTCACTAAGCCCTTAGCTGAAGTAAGGTTTGCCATCAAGTATAGTCTGAACATGCGTAATATTGATTGACTGAAGTGTCTGTACATTTATAGTTTGCATGTTTTGTAACTTAGAATTATTCTTCATTTTATTCTCTGTTATTCTGAGAGACGTAATCTCCACCCCTTTTTAAAAAAATTCTTTTTAATATTCATTTAACTTCCTTCAAAACACGTGGCACTTTTTTATTGTGTGATACGCAACTGTTTTCTGAAAATTGCTTCTCCCTCTATTATGCCACGTTGCCTATAAATTCGTTTTGCACTTACATGTCGTTTCACCTTTTCGGAAAACCTCTGCAACTTCTCTTCTCTCTCCATGAAATCTCTCTCTTTTCAAAACCTCTTTTTTCCCTAAAACCTTGATCTTTCAAAAACCTAGTTTTTCTCTATAATGGCTAGAATCAAGTATTCAGTAAAGTATGCGATTGAGTCCCTCTACTTTAACACTACTCAATATCCTGTTGAAGGAAGAGATGTTACTACTGAAATCGAGGGGATTGGATGGATGAACTTTTTCCTAGATCAAGAACCATTCTCTCCCTCTATGGCACTTGAGTTCTGGAAAATCGTCACTGTGGATAAAATGAAGAGTATCCTGGTTGGGACTCTTTGAGGAAAGCAAGTAGAACTTTTAGAAGATGTGTTGGTAACTGTGTTGAACTGCTTCCCTGCCAGAACAATGTTTTTTGAAGAGTTTGAAGTTACAGAGGTCTCCAGTCTCACCATCAACAAGGCTCTATATGGATCTACTCATCCAGACAAACTCCCATCTGGTCATCTTGTGCCCAAGGCAAAGATGTTGCATGCACTGATGAGGCAAGTTTTCTACCCAAGAAAGTCAGCCAAGGATATAATATCTAAGTTAGATAGATTATGTATATACCATATAATGATGAAGGTACTAGTCAACTTGGCCAGCATTTTGTTGACGTACATGACCACCTCTGTGGTAAAGAAGCAGAAAAAGATCCCTTACCCAGCTGTCTAAATGAAAATTTTCAAGCTGGAGAACGTCAATCTATAGTTTGTAACAGATTAGATGACCAATTATCCGCTGATCACCAAGCTTCCAATTTTTTCTCCACTGTTGGACAAGTCACCTGAAGATGTGAAAACCTCTTTAAAGAGGAAGATCAACGTTAAGCCTATCGAGCAAGAGCCTTAAGGAAATAAGCTCAAGATTCAGAAGTCTTCTGTTCTGAAGAAGCCTTCTATCAAACAGGCTACTGAGCCCATTGTCTTGTTTGATAACGATATGCTAATTGGAAAGGTTCTGAAGAAGAAATAGTCTACTCAAGGAACTACCAAAGTTCAGAATATTGGTAAAGCAAAGCCCAAACATGCTCTAACTCTTTCATCCTCAAGTTCTTATGATCCTCACTCGGCAAAGCTCAAAGATTATGTCGAGGTCCCTTCCAAGCAACGTTATGTGAACTTCATCTGCTTTTATTACCATCAGTTTATAGATATCAAAATCGATAGATGGACCAAGAATGATTAGATTGATATGTATAACATGCACTACAATTCATACAAGCTGTTCAAGACTCGAAAAGAGGAGGTAAAGAAAAAAGCTCGTCTAGGAGCTGAAGCTAACGTAGTTATGTCTACTAAGAGGAAGATGCTTGAAGGCACCAAGGTTCAGAAGAAGAAGAAAAAGTAGAAGTCATCTACAACCCCTGTTCAAGAAACCACCAAAGCACAGATACAGACCCTTGGTAGTACTCCTGTTGTCCCAATTATTACGGGATCTACTCCATATCCATCTCCACCTTAGGTAACTTCCCTCATATCTAAAACTCCCTCTCCTAAGTCTTCATCCAAACCTCATTCTCCTAGACCTTCTTCGCCTATTCCCTCAGTTACTCACCCTAAAACACCTCAACCTGGACTCACATCAAAATCCTCACATCCTAAACCAAAAGGTAAACATACTACCATCAAACCAAAATCCAAATCCCAACAGGACACCTCTGATCCTAATAAATCCTCATGCTCATCTGGCCCAGTTTTTATACCCACCTATAACTTCCCCAAACCACTTCTCCCTGCCCCCACTTTTTTCCCCACTCTCAATTTTACCAGCCCCATGTTGCACCTCTTGTCCCTCACCGTAGACCATTTCCTATTCTCCTAAATATACCCAATAAACCCTTCTTTGAGAAGGTTTCTGTCCTCGTATAAAACTTTGAGGTTGGCATGGGTGTCTGTATTGTAGATTGGTCCAGAACCCATCCCCCTATACCCTCTAAATCTGTTCTCTCCCATTCAACCTTGTTCTTTGAGACATTCTGGCATTTACCAACTCCTTCAGAAGTCAACAGCTAGCTCGCTAAGAGACTGAAAATTTGCACCCTCCTACTTCTAAGTTTGTTAAAGCGATGGTAAGGCCTTATATAAAAATAATGATTTTTCTCGACAGGATGATGCCAAAACCCAAGAGGATTATCACTAACAAGCTTAACCAGAAAGTCTGGTACTCTACACCCTCTGGTCCAGACTAGTGGGTTTATGAACCAAAGCCACCACCTGATGATCCTCTACAAGTGTTACTCTAGGATCACTCTTTTGACAACAATACTTGTGGCTTAATCTGGGGACATCACTGTTGGGCTTGAAACCAAGCTTGGAGTACTTCCTCTGTTCATCCATCCGGTCTATTGGTTAATTTGCATAATTTTTGGAATCACGCCAGAAAAATCTCTAAGGCTCATCCATCCTTCTATGATGCTTCTTCAGCTATTATTCATTCATCTGATTATGCCACATCTATTATTTTGGTTGATGTTCCTTATTTCTTTTACAAACAACTTCATTTTCTCATTTTAGTTTTTGCTTCTGCTTCACTTTTAATTTCAACCTCTGCCACTCACTATGTTCCAACCTCAGCTCCCAAGACTCCTAAGTCTCAATGACGCCCCTCATTTGTTGATTACAAAAAGGGAAAATATATTTTGAAGAATAGTTTAACTTTCAATCAGGGCAGTTTACTTTTTTTGTCTAGTGAAGTCTGTAACACATCTTGTGTTCATCAATAAAAATATTCAGTTTGTATATTATGACTTATTGATGATTCACTGTTTTAACTCCCTTAAAGTCTGTTGTATATATTTAACTAGACTATCTTTTACAAAACTAGAAAGAATTTGAAACTTATGCTTTATATAACTAATTCCATGTTTTATGAATTTAATTCTTCACTTAATACAGAATTCATTCTATCTTAGAGACTTAATGTTTATTATCAACCAATAGAGGGAGATTGTTAGAGTAATGTTTGAACTCATGTTTGAGTTGTCTGAACCTCAAACATAAGTTCGTAGAACTCCATTTGCAAAAGAAAATGGGAGTCTATAAAAATCAACTTCGCTTCTGAAATGAAGAAGTCCATACTCCTTCAAGCTTTACTGAATCAGGTCTCTCTTTGTGTCTTTAGACCACGAGAAGATTTGTGACTCTTTGAGTTATTGAAAAGGATCTTTCCTTTCTAAAAATAGAGCTGCAAGAACTTTCTCATGTCCTCTCTGGAGCTATCATTAAAGAGGTAATCAACGGAAAAGTTGAAGGCTTTCTCACGTATATTAAGAAAACTGCCTCACATATCTCAAGGTGTCAGAAAAGCTAAACCTGATCAGAACGGATAGCCTAAGGTTAACTGCTATAGAGCGTACGTGCTTTTATAAAGTACATAAGCAAAATGGATCTTTTGCTGAAGACTTTTAAAGTTTCCTAGATAAGGAAACTTCTCTAAAGCATATGTCTAATTTCACTGACAGTGCAATTTTCAAGAGACCAACATCCTTCAAAGCTAACCAACGGATATTTTTCAGAAGGACTATAAATACAACAAGCTCTTGAAAACAAGATAGACACGCTGCTTAACTTGATACTTGAACACTTACTTGTTTTCTCTCTAGAAACCAAAGTCTGAAAGAATTTCTCTAAAAGTTTCTAAGTCCTTGTATCCACTATATAAGTCCTCTTTATAGTTCTGCTTAGTGCAGACCGTGACTTATAGTAGTCTATAGCTTAGTGTACCGTGTAACCATTTCATATCTCTGTACGCTAAGTTATTTGATTGTAACATTAAACACTTCTCTACCATCACTTTGTATTTTCTGGTGTGTTGCCAGAATTCGTTAGTGTTGGGCTTTTACCTGTGGCCTGAAAAGGCTTTTGAAAAAATACTTGGGTTTTTACCGAGGAGTGGCTAATTTCAAGAATACTTGGGATAAGCCAGAAATGGTTGAAGCCAAGAATACTTGTGCATTGGGCTAGTGTAGATTGTAAAGGCATTTTACAATAGTGAAAATCCTTCGTGATGAAGGGACTGTACTAGCTTATGTGTTGGAAGTGAACCAGGATAAATTTATATTATGTATTTTCCTTATCCTTTTCTTTGGTCTGTTAAAAATTGTTTTTTACTTGAACAGTATGTACGCGATTATTTTTGAAAAAGAGTTTAAGACTTATTCAACCCCCTTTCTAAGTCTAACTCTGTAATGATGGTTCAGAGAATAGACTTAGAAGGGAGCTTGAATAAGTCTGTTTACTTTTTCAAACCAAAAAGTGATATTTAAATGTTTAGAGCGTTATATAGTGACTCCGACTTATGAAACGAATGAGAGCGTGATTCTTTGATTGAGAGAGTAAGAGAGGGCGCTTATTTTACTAGACTTTTACTATCAAGTTTAACAATCATTGTGCACCAGACTTTTGATAGTAAGGAGTAAGAGAGAAAAAGACAATACATAAGAGATTTATATTGGTTCACCTCCAACTCAGAGACTACACCCAGTACCTTCAAATTTGAAGGATTTCCACTATGTAAAAATATTTTACATCAACAGCCCAGACCGGGCCTACGAGTATTATTGACTCCAGCCACTCCTGGCTTAAGCACAACCCGTGCTTCAAGTATTCTTGACACCGGCCACTCCTGGCCCCTGAGTATTCTTGAGTTCGGCCACTCCTGGCCTGAGTTTTGTTGAGTCCAGCCACTCCTGGCCTGAACACACCCTGGGCTTTTGAGTATTCTTTTACATGCACTCACTCCTGGGGCAGACCCAAGTATTATTTCACGAGCCAGTCTTGGCTCATACCCTGAGTATTCTTTCAAAAGCCTCTCCAGGCTAGGGTGTTTCCTAACAAGTCTACCAGACCTATAATATCAAAAGATTGGAAGAATTTAAACATCAATAATGATAAGCCTCCTGACTTAGCTGTGCTAAGTGATGAGTCTGATTAAGAGACTTATATAGATGAAGAGAGGCTTGTGTACATATAAAAACTTAGTAATGTAAATGATGAAGTGAAGTGAAGTACATACTAAGTTTTTAATACTAAGATAGAGACAATGATTTTACATAAGAGACGAATTGATTTCATGTCTCTAACTTAGTTGCTGTGACTTCTAAATATATGAAATACATAACCTCACTACAAGCTATTCTTTCTCTCTAATGGCAATTTCCTATTTCTTCTTGTAATAACATATGCTAATTTTCTTTTCTCTCTTTCTTTCTTTTCATATTCTCTCATCTTTTGATCTTTCTATTTTCTCTCAATTTTGTATCATCATTTTTCTCTTACTCATTTTCCTTTTTTTTCTTTTTCTGTTTTCTAGAGAGTTGCTTCGGAGAAGAGATTGATTCTATTTATATAGACTCATCTTGTTAAGCTCAGGAAGAGGCTTGTTAATAATATAGTCATTGAGAGAGTTGTTGTATAAGAGACAAAAGTCTTTCTTGATGGAGTTACACAAAGGGTAGGAACTTTTGTTGTCAGAGAGAGACGTTCTATACACGCAACATAGATATGTAAGCTTTGAGGAGTGTGCAGTCGTAGATGAAGTAGATGTAGCACTAGCTTCACCAAGAAGGAAAGCTTTAGAGAATCTCTAAATGCGTGAGATAAAGGTGAAACTTAATTGCTTTTCAGGCTAAATTGAAATCCACCTTGTTTAGTCAATCTTTCTTTTTGTGAATCTTTTCAATAAACTTTTGACAGAGATGACTTGTGACCATTGATGTTTTATGTACCAGACCATTTTTAAGATGATTCAAGATGAGGAGACAGAGTCCGATGCTTTTGTGTTTTCTAAAGCTTAAGATGATACTGTTTGAGTCTGGGTCTGGTAAGTTACTCGGATGAAAGAATTTCTTTTGAAGCGTAATATCAGACCTTTTAGATTCTTCTTTTGTCTTGGATTGAAGAGTTCAAGTTATAATTAAATCTTCCAGAATTTTGATGCGTGAGCTTTGTATGCATAGGCTCCCTCTTTCTTTTGTAGCTTAGGCCTGAACCACTTAATTACCCACATCAAGTGATAACAAACATCATTAAAGTTTTGTTTTACCAGACTTAGTGAATACAAGCTCCCCTTTTCTTTTATAACCAATGTTGTATGTTTCCTGAAACACTTAAACGCACATATCAAATAGTAATGTATAACTTTATTCAAGTTAGTAAACATAATGTTAGTTATCAATAAATCTCATGGAGTTTGGTTTATATATAAAAAGATGATTTTCGTCTCTTTGATCAGACTTTTCTTCAACATGTACCATCATGAATAATTCTAGATCTATGTCATAGTGGCTATAATAACAACAACCCAGTTGATGAAATAAAAAGCTAGCAAGTGATGTTTTAACATTCACGAATAATTAAAACATATTGGTAAATGTCATAAGATGTTTCTTGACAATTTGTCATCATCATTCTACATCCTTCATGAGTGTGGGTCTAAATAAGTAAATAAATAATTGACTTTTGGTAAACTCGTGTCACACGTCATTTGTCAAGTGGACTAAGGGGTCGTAAGAAGGTGGTTAAATTATGACACTACATAAGTTTGGCTTTTTCAGCAAAAATAAATGATATGAACCTTAAGGCTTGAACACTTAGATTGTCATTAGGAACTATTACAAATTTACTTGAATAAACTTATTCCAAACGTATGAAATTGTTCAAATCTAAATCTGAAGAATTATGAGTATCAAGTTCTAGAACCTTAAGATTAAGGTTTCCTTTAGATTTGATATTTTAATATTCCCAGAAGCTATAATTTGGTCCCAAAACTATATAAATATTATAAATAAATCTTTCCCAAAACATCTTTAAAAAACAACTTGTTGAACAATAAATATGAAGTTTTAGATCCATGAGTTATGACTAAAACTTCAATGTATTAGAATAGGGTAACAGAAAATCACATAGGGGTATTTAGGAACCAAATTAAGCTTGTAGATCACTTCGGACTATGTGTGTGCATGAATATACATACATACACACATATACCTCTAACTTAAGTAACCTTAAGAAGTAAGAACCTTGAGTGTTAACCGTGCACTACTCCTTTAAATCTCCTCTCCCTTACCCTTTCTTTTCATCATGATTTTGTTGGAAATTTGGATATAAATTACTTGCATAATGTTTTATACTTCTTTATTGTTACTAGTGTATATAACTTATTTGAATTATATTATGAATGAGTTATAATTTTAAAATTTGAGTTATAAATTGATTTTATAATACTTTAGTATATATTTATGATAATTATATCCTAAGGTGTTTAAAACATATTTTAGTTTATTCGGTTCTCAATTTTTTCACCTAGATGTCTGTTAGGCAAAGATAGTTTGTAAATCATTTAGGAGTTTATGATTTTTTAAAAGTTAACAAAACTATTTGGTAAAAAAAAAATCAGAGCTTATAACTTTTCCATGTTTTTTAAAAGCTACTTAAGGTAGCATATAACTTTTGAAAAGTTATAAACTCCCTAATAACTTAGTTATCCTTTTTATTCATTCTTTTTCTGAAAGGATAAGTTTTACCTTTTGTAAAATAAAGTCATTTAAGACATTAATTTGAAATTTATGCAACAATACCCAAATTGGTCCTAAAATTATAAATCATTCTTAAAAGTTCAAAATTAATAATAAGAGAAAGTTAACTTATAATAGGGTAATGGTGATAAGAGCTCTATTAGTTACTAGCCCGTGTGACCAAAAAACCAATTAATAACTATCAAAAATTGGGCAAAAGTCGATCCTAGTAAACTAGTTTGAACGAGTCTTATATTATTTTTTTTTGCTCTTTACTTTATACTTTATGAAATATTTTATAACAAATATAAATTCATACAATGAATGTATGCATAAATTACTATTATTAAAACATTTTTTATAAACTTTTAATCTTATAGTAAAACATCATCCATTTATGTTAACTTAAAATTATCTATACCATATGTTTTATAATTTCATATAATTTATGACTAATATATCATACAATTGTTAGTTGTGAAAACCATTATTCAAGTAAGGTGAATTGGATAATGTTAAATTTGAAAAACTTTATCGTTCTTTTATAAAATCAGAAACTTTATAAATATGCATCAAAAGATAAAATCATTGTAAAAGATTTAAAGCATTTGATAAAATATAAACATATTGAAGCAAGGGAAGTCAAAAGATAAATGTTTAATTCAAATAAAATCAACCAAATATATTTGTGTAAAGAATAAACCTTTATAAACAAATTAAAACTTTTTGACAAATGAATATAAAGATAGATGCAGAACAAATGTTTTTCTACTAGAACAAATATAATATAGAAAAACAATAATTAATGAGTAAGGAAGAGAGGTACAAACACCACAATATATGTAACATCCCAATTTTATAATAATGTACCGGGTGAAATAAGCCATTAAAATAATAATTCAGAAGTGGAAATTGTTCACTAATTACCCTTAACTTAATTAATCTAAAGGTGATTAGCTTTAGTGGATGCTGATGGGACTAGGTGATGTGAGTAGACTGCTCCTCACGTTTTCCCACCCCACCATTCCTTCCCTCATGCATGCGTTTATAATTGGTTGATGGCTTTCCTTGCCATTCATTCTTCAGAATTTCCCTGCGAGTTCTTCTTCTTCTTCCTCCTTCTCTTTCTCTCTTGTTTTCCTTCTTCTCTTCTCCTTCTCTGCTCTCTGTTTCCACTCCCTGTTTCGGAAGCCGCGTTGACAGTGCAGCAGAGGAGTCAGAGCTTCCTTATACGAGTAAAGGACGAGCGTCGAAGCAGAAGCAGAAGCAGCCCTGCACCACTCGTGGAAGACAGCAGTGTTCCAGTGAAGGTTAAACGAGTGAAAGTGTTAAGTGAAGCAGCGAGGAAAAAGGACCAGCGTCCAAGCAGAAGAGTCTCTCGGAGTCTCGTAGTTGGTAGGGGGAGTACCTTACATGTTAAATGCATGGGTTATGAATGGGTTTCGGGTGTTGATAATTGTGGCTCTGCATTCTGTTTGTATGATGTGCCTGCATGTGGAGTACCCGAGTGTAGGATAAGTGAGAGTGAGTGTTGCATGTTATCATTGCCCTTGAAGATGTATGCGTTGATTAAGTCCTGACACTATTGTATACCGATTGCATGTTAAGTTGTGTTGATTGGAATACTTATTTGAATCTGTTGATCTCTATATGGATGCATGCGTTGATTAAGTCCTGATACTGTTGTATACCGAGTGCATGTGATGCTTGAGTTGATGAGAATACTTATAGAATCTTGATATTGATTGACACCGATTGCATTGGACCTTTATGTTGCTGTATCCATCTAATGGAGTTATGATGATCATTGCATGGAAGTATGTGTGTGTTAGATTAATATGTGGAGTTCTGAAAATGGTATTACCGACTGCATGTGAAGTATGTATGGCTGAGTTAAAGATTGTGTGCATGAACTCTATGTTGTGTGATGAATCCGCGTGTGGCGCATGGGATGCGTTGTGCTGGGAGCACGTAGTGTGGGACACTACCATCGGTTATAAAGTGTGGGACGCTGTAAAATCCTTGAGTGGGACTCAAGGTAGCCTTCGAGTGGCACTCGGGCTGCCTGTGAACACCTCCGTTGGCGCTGAGAGCGTTGGTGTCACCTGTGGGCAAACGGTTGGGTACCTGTAAAACGGCCAAGCAGCTGGGAGCTGAAATGATAGCTGAGAGCTATGTGCAAAAGGCTGAGAGCCTACGTTGCAACGTTAGAACCGATTACACACGAATGCGGAACCGAGTGAATAATCTGTGTATATTGACTGCTGATATTGCTGGAATTGATTATGCATGAGATGATGAATGTATATATATATATATATATATCCGTGTGTATATGCTGTTGATGCTGATTGAAACCTGTTCTATGAATGTATGTTATGTTGTTGAAGAGTTGCGTATATATATAGCCGAGTGAGAATTGTGGGTTCTGACTAATAAATGTTCAAACGATGCATTCTGATTCATGGACCTTAACATCATGTCACTGATTGTTGTATGTTAATGTTATTGAGTTGATGTGTGTAAGGGGGCGAGTGACAACTGGTGGATTCTGATTGGTAAGGATCTTGTGTGTGTGTCCTGGTTGATTAGTAATACTCTGACCTTAATCATTGCCACGTGTGACTGTGTGTGCGTATATATATATATATATATATAGTTGTATAAATGTGAGACAACCTGAGTCAGTATCTATCATTTAAAATTCAAGATACTCACCCCTGCTGTGACAATTTTTCAGTGAACATCTCTCGTAATGAGGATTGGAGGAGGAGCTAAAATGCCGGGTGAAGTGCTGATGCACTATGGAAATTTTATGACTGTGCATGTGCTGTATATAATGTTTTGGGTTAAGCCTTGGCCGGCTCGTGTTTTGCTGTTAGTCTTTTACACAGAGTTGATCCTCTTAGAATGGGAATATGAGAATGTGGTTGTAAATCCGTGATATGCACTTCTATATACATATATATGCCCATGTTTATGCCATGTTGCATGTCTATCTTATGCTGTGAAATGCCTGGGTAATCTTGATATACATATGCGTTCATATTCCCGAATGTGTAGGAAATGACATAACTTAGCATGAAGAAACCAATCTATGACCTAGAGGGTGAGTTTGTGACTCTGCCACCGAGTGGGGGAGGTTCAGACGCTCTCAGTGAGTGAAATCAGATAGCTCCGAGTAGGAATTGACATAGAAGACTGTCCCTAACGATGAGTTATTAGGATCAAAGTTGAGAGCCTAAATATACGTTCTGAGTGGTTATTACTAGAATTTCTCCCAAGCGCAGGATAATCACGAACCCCGAGTGAGAATCCGCCGAGTGAAGGTTTTTTCGACTGGAGAGTGACACCTCAGACTCTAGGGGACCCCACTGTAGTAAGCTGTTAGAGACAAAAGAATCCAGGTGAGTCTTAGCCTAGTAGAATGTAAAGAGTCGGAAGATTATGGTTACCGAGTGAAAACTAAGTGAAATACCCCGAGTGACAAGAAGGACGTGAAGATTACTCTGAGTGAGGAGTCCTCCTAGATTCCGAGTGAGTGATAGTGGAGACCACTTCCGTATTATTCGCGTATATGTTCTGATTGATGAAACCGTAGAATAAGTTGCATTGTCCGAATGGGACTAGTAGGTGCAAGAGCTAAGTCCGAGTAGACTGAGGTTGGATCCTTCCGAGTGAGTCAGGCGCTGGAACCCGAGTGCGGAAATGCCGAGTGAAATGAACGAATACCGAGTGAAGCTTTCGCTTGAGCGCGTGTGCGTTGCTATGTGACCTGCCTGCGCGATTTCCCCCTTCTTTCGCTGTTAGTTTCTTGAATTTCTTTTGTTCTCTTATTCTTCTTCCCCTCTCATTCTCATACCGTGGTATTCTGGTTTTAATTGTGAAAAATTTTCTCTATTTTTCTAGTCTATGATTTGTTTAAATTAAGGTGTTATATTTTGGTATCAGAGCAGACCGAAAGGTCCAAGGCCAAGGTATGCTTGCCGAGTGTGAGCGGTTGTGTGCTTTCTGACTGAGTGGTCATCATGATTGAACCTGATTGATATTGACTTGTGGATAGGAGGTTGTTTCCCTCTTGGTCCGATTGATTGAGTAGCATATAGAAATAGTATGATGTGCTAAGTTACTGAACGTTAGGCTGAAATCCGATCGGTAGTAGGTGGCTTGGTATACTTATCCTTGGAGGGGTGTTAATTTCAGGATAAGGGATGACGCATCGCCAAAGCATGGAGGCTATAGCCACGGCATTCCAACATTTTGCAGACGTGTTTGAGAGGCAGGGCCAGCCTCGAGCTGAGGAGGGCCAAGTGCTGGACCGCTTCCTGAAGAGGAAGCCGAGTGAATTTCTAGGAGGACGGAACCCTGAGACAGCTTTTAAATGGACTCAGGAGCTGGAGAGGATTTTTGGGGGTCTTCGCTGTACCGAGGCCCAGAAAGTAGAATGTGTAGTATACATGCTGCGTGACGAGGCAGAAAACTGGTGGAAGATAGCCAGAAACCGATTCCCTGATGATGATAATCAGCTGACCTGGAATGATTTCAAGACATGCTTCTTAGAGAAGTACTTCCCCGACACAGTAAGGAGTCAGAAGGAGTTGGAGTTTATGGAGTTGAAACAAGGCTCCATGACTGTGGAAGAGTATGCGACCAGATTCAAAGAGTTGTGCCTATTCTACCCACCTTTCCAACAACCAGGGACAGAGAGCTCCAAGTGCCTTCAATTTGAGAATGGATTAAGATTTGATATTAAGAGATCCTGTAGATACCAAGAGATACGGAGTTTCCCTGCATTGGTGAATAAGTGTAGGATATTCAAGGAGGATGACAAGGCCCATTCGGGCTAGAGCAGCAGAGCCAACCATTCCTTGAGGCCCCAACAATCCCGCTTCAAGAGGCTGAGTAACGTTGGCAGAAACCGATCCTTTTCCAGAATTGGGGGTCAGAACCAGCATGAAAGACGACCAGCTGTGGGAGACGGAAAGTGTTTCAAGTGTGGAGGAAATCATTATGCCCGAGACTGCAACAACGATGGTGAGGTGGTGTGCTTTCATTGTAATAAAAAGGGACACATTCGCCCCGATTGCCCCCAACTCCGTCAAGCAAACACCAGTGTACGTCAAGGAGGTTTCCAAAAGAGAAACTGAGTGAATGATAACCAAAGACCGGGAGGCAGAGGCAACTGAGCCAGAGGAAACATGATGCTTGCTCCAAATGGCCGAGAGAGGAATACTGACCAACTAGCAGCGGGAAGAGTCTACACTATCAACGCGGAAGATGCTGCACAGGCGAATGACTTGGTACAATGTAAGTGCTCACTTGGTAGATATACGCTTAATGTTGTTTTTGATTCGGGAGCCACCCATTCTTTTATAGCTGATGAGTGTGTAAAGCAATTAAAGTTACCGACTGTGTTTATGGATCAGACTTTGGAAGTAGCCAATCCGACTGGCGCTAAGGTGCTGGCATCATCAATGTGCAAGGATGTAACATTTGTGTTGTGTGAACGAAGTTTCACTTTCGATTTGGTGTGCATACCCTTAAAGGACCTTGACATTGTGCTCGGAATAGATTGGCTTTCAGCCAACAAGGTGTTAGTGGATTGCAGAAACCGAAGGATAATCTTCCTGAGGCAGCACAATGAAGGCGACACAGCACAAGGTATGACTCAACTGTTTATGATGCTTTGTCTAACCGAGGGTGAGAGTAAAGCCCGGGTGAATGAAATTCCAACTGTCTGTGAATTCCCAGAGGTGTTTCCTGAAGACGTACCGAGTGTCCCTCCCGATAGAGAAGTCGAATTCTCTATAGACCTGATCCCTGGAGCCGAGCCAGTCTCCAGTGCACCATATAGAATGTCCCCAACTGAATTGGCCAAGCTGAAGAAGCAAGTAGATGAGTTACTCGGAAAACAATTCATTAGACTGAGCGTATCACCATGGGGCGCACCCATGCTGCTTGTTAAGAAGAAGGATGGCAGCATGAGACTTTGTATAGATTACCGACAGCTAAACAAACTCACGATTAAGAATCGATACCCATTGCCCCGAATTGATGACTTGATCGACCAACTGCGTGGAGCCTCAGTCTTCTCAAAAATCGACCTGCGATCGGGATACCACCAAATCTGAGTGAAGGACTCGAATATCCCAAAGACTGCCTTCAGGACTCGGTATAGTCACTACAAGTATGTAGTGATGCCGTTCGGTGTAACAAATGCCCCTGCTGTCTTCATGAATTACATGAACAACATATTCCACCCATATTTAGACCGATTCGTGGTTGTTTTCATTGATGACATCATAGTCTATTCTAAGACTTCTGAGGAGCATGAAGAACATCTCCGGGCGGTACTCCAAGTGTTAAGGGAGAAGCAGTTGTTTGCAAAGCTTTCAAAGTGTGATTTCTGGATGAATAAAATCCATTTCCTCGGACATGTGATCTCCGAGGAAGGTGTCTCGGTGGACCCTTCGAAGGTGGCGGCTATAATGGCATGGGAGAGACCCAAGTCGGTCTCAGAGATAAGGAGCTTTATGGGCTTGGCAGGTTATTATAGAAGATTCATTGAAGGTTTTTCTAAGTTGGCCTTGCCATTGACTAAATTGACTCGGAAAAACATTCCCTTCATATAGAGTTCCGAGTGCGAGAACAGCTTCTGAGAGCTGAAGGACAAGTTGACGACTGCTCCAGTGCTGGCATTACCTGACTTGCAAGAGAGCTTCGTGGTTTATTGTGATGCATCAGGACTCGGATTAGGATGCATGCTAATGCAGAAAGACCAAGTGATAGCGTATGCCTCTCGGTAATTGAGACCTCATGAGCAGCATTATCTGACCCACGACTTGGAATTGGCAGCTGTGGTGTTCGCATTAAAAATCTGGAGGCATTATTTGTTCGGGTCCAGATTTGAAGTATACAGTGATCACAAGAGGCTCAAATACTTATTCGACCAAAAGGAACTGAACATGAGGCAGAGGAGTTGGATGGAATTTTTAAAAGATTATGATTTCAAGCTAAAGTACCATCCGGGTAAGGCAAACGTTGTTGCCGATGCGTTGAGTCGAAAGTCCCTTCATGTAGCAGTGATGATGGTGAAGGAGGTGGAGTTATTGGAACAGTTCCGAGACATGAACTTACATGTTGACATCCCCTCCTCTCGGAAAATGACGATCGGTACGCTGAGGATTACCAATGAATTCCTGAAATCTGTGTACGAGCAACAGCAGTCAGATTCCTACTTGGCTGAGATGAAGGAGACTCAGGCCAAAGGCAAGGATTTGTCCTTGACCGAGGGATCAGATGGAATCTTCCGAGTAAGAAATAGAATATACGTGCCGAGTGGGGGAGAATTGAGAAGAATGGTGCTTGATGAAGCTCACAAGAGCTTGCTAAGTATCCACCCGGGTGCCACGAAGATGTACCATGACCTGAGAACCCAGTTTTGGTGGCCCAGATTAAAGAGGAACGTGGCAGAATATGTGGCTTGGTGCATCACCTGTCAGAAGTCAAAAGTAAAGCACCAGAAGCCGTATGGTGCATTGCAACCCCTAGAGATTCCCGTGTGGAAATAGGACTCAATTGCCATGGACTTTGTCATGGGATTACCCAAAAACTGAGTGGGCCATGATGCGATATGGGTCATTGTTGACCGACTAACGAAGAGTGCATACTTCCTGCCTGTGAACATGAAGTACCCGATGCATAGGTTAGCTCAGATTTATATTCACAAAATTATCTGACTGCATGGTATACCGACTTCTATCGTATCGGATAGGGATCCTAGGTTCACGTCCTGGTTTTGGACCAGCCTGCACCAGGAAATAGGCATGAAACTTTGGCTTAGCTCCGCTTACCACCCCCAATCTGATGGACAATCCGAGTAGACAATCCAGAGTTTAGAGGACTTGCTAAGGGCGTGTGTACTAGAGCACGGTGGGGATTGGGAGCAATACCTTCCCTTGGTTGAGTTTACGTACAATAACAGCCATCACAATAGTATTGGTATGGCACCCTATGAAGCACTGTATGGTCGAAGATGCCGAACCCCGCTTTGCTGGTCGGAATCGGGTGAGAGTCTGCTATTGGGGCCGGAGGTTGTGAAACAAACTTCAGAACAGATCCGAGTGATAAGAGAAAAGATGAAGGCGTCTCAAGATAGGCAGAAGAGCTACCATGACAAACGCACCAGACCATTGGAATTTTCAGTCGCAGACAGGGTATTTTTAAGGACTTCACCGAGTAAAGGAGTCGGGCGAGTCTTGAAGAGTGGAAAGTTAAGCCCTCGATACATTGGGCCTTATGAGGTGTCAGAACGAGTCGGCTCCATGGCATACCGAATAGCATTACCGACTCACTTGTCTCGATTGCATGACGTGTTTCATGTGTCTCAACTAAGGAAGTACCTGCCAGATTCTACTCACACAATGCCTGATGATGAAGTGGAAATCAGGGAAGACCTGACCACTGTAACTATACTGACTAGGATCATGGACCGATCGGTAAAGCGATTAAGGAGTAAGAATGTGCAACTGGTTGAAGTGGAATGGCAGCAGGACGGGTATACCTCTTATACCTGGGAGCGCGAGGATACTATGAGGCAGCAGTACCCCGAGTTGTTTGACCAAGGTGAGTTACCGACTGAATTTCAAGGACAAAATTCTTTTGAGTGGGGGAGAACTGTAACATCCCAATTTTATAATAATGTACCGGGTGAAATAAACCATTAAAATAATAATTCAAAAGTGGAAAGTATTCACTAATTACCCTTAACTTAATTAATCTAAAGGTGATTAGCTTTAGTGGATGCTGATGGAACTAGGTGACGTGAGCAAACTGCTCCTCACGTTTTCCCACCCCACCATTCCTTCCCTCATGCATGCGTTTATAATTGGTTGATGGCTTTCCTTGCCATTCATTCTTCAGAATTTCCCTGCGAGTTCTTCTTCTTCTTCCTCCTTCTCTTTCTCTCTTGTTTTCCTTCTTCTCTTCTCCTTCTCTGCTCTCTGTTTCCACTCCTTGTTTCGGAAGCCACGTTGACGGTGCAGCAGAGGAGTCAGAGCTCCCTTATACGAGTAAAGGACAAGCGTCGAAGCAGAAGCAGAAGCAGCCCTGCACCACTCATGGAAGATAGCAGTGTTCCAGTGAAGGTTAAACGAGTGAAAGTGTTAAGTGAAGCAGCAAGGAAAAAGGACCAGCGTCCAAGCAGAAGAGTCTCTCGGAGTCTCGTAGTTGGTAGGGGGAGTACCTTACATGTTAAATGCATGGGTTATGAATGGGTTTCGGGTGTTGATAATTATGGCTCTGTATTCTATTTGTATGATGTGCCTGCATGTGGAGTACCTGAGTGTAGGATAAGTGAGAGCGAGTGTTGCATGTTATCATTGCCCTTGAAGATGTATGCGTTGATTAAGTCCTGACACTATTGTATACTGATTGCATGTTATGTTATGTTGATTGGAATACTTATTTGAATCTGTTGATCTCTATATGGATGCATGCGTTGATTAAGTCCTGATACTGTTGTATACCGAGTGCATGTGATGCTTGAGTTGATGAGAATACTTATAGAATCTTGATATTGATTGACACCGATTGCATTGGACCTTTATGTTGCTGTATCCATCTAATGGAGTTATGATGATCATTGCATGTAAGTATGTGTGTGTTAGATTAATATGTGGAGTTCTGAAAATGGTATTACCGACTGCATGTGAAGTATGTATGGCTGAGTTAAAGATTGTGTGCATGAACTCTATGTTGTGTGATGATTCTGCGTGTGGCGCATGGGATGCGTTGTGCTGGGAGCACGTAGTGTGGGACACTACCATCGGTTATAAAGTGTGGGACGCTGTAAAATCCTTGAGTGGGACTCAAGGTAGCCTTCGAGTGGGACTCGGGCTGCCTGTGAACACCTCCGTTGGCGCTGAGAGCGTTGGTGTCACCTGTGGGCAAACGGTTGGGTACCTGTAAAACGGCCAAGCAGCTGGGAGCTGAAATGATAGCTGAGAGCTATGTGCAAAAGGCTGAGAGCCTACGTTGCAACGTTAGAACCGATTACACACGAATGCGGAACCGAGTGAATAATCTGTGTATATTGACTGCTGATATTGCTGGAATTGATTATGCATGAGATGATGAATGTATATATATATATATATATATCCGTGTGTATATGCTGTTGATGCTGATTGAAACCTGTTCTATGAATGTATGTTATGTTGTTGAAGAGTTGCGTATATATATAGCCGAGTGAGAATTGTGGGTTCTGACTAATAAATGTTCAAACGATGCATTCTGATTCATGGACCTTAACATCATGTCACTAATTGTTGTATGTTAATGTTATTGAGTTGATGTGTGTAAGGGGGCGAGTGACAACTGGTGGATTCCGATCGGTAAGGATCTTGTGTGTGTGTCCTGGTTGATTAGTAATACTCTGACCTTAATCATTGCCACGTGTGACTGTGTGTGCGTATATATATATATATAGTTGTATAAATGTGAGACAACCTGAGTCAGTATCTATCATTTAAAATTCAAGATACTCACCCCTGCTGTGACAATTTTTCAGTGAACATCTCTCGTAATGAGGATTGGAGGAGGAGCTAAAATGCCGGGTAAAGTGCTGATGCACTATAGAAATTTTATGACTGTGCATGTGCTGTATATAATGTTTTGGGTTAAGCCTTGGCTGGCTCGTGTTTTGCTGTTAGTCTTTTACACAGAGTTGATCCCCTTAGAATGGGAATATGACAATGTGGTTGTAAATCCGTGATATGCACTTCTATATACATATATATATGCCCATGTTTATGCCATGTTGCATGTCTATCTTATGCTGTGAAATGCCTGGGTAATCTTGATATACATATGCGTTCATATTCCCGAATGTGTAGGAAATGACATAACTTAGCATGAATAAACCAATCTATGACCTAGAGGGTGAGTTTGTGACTCTGTCACCGAGTGGGGGAGGTTCAGACGCTCTGAGTGAGTGAAATCAGATAGCTCCGAGTAGGAATTGACATAGAAGACTGTCCCTAACGATGAGTTGTTAGGATCGAAGTTGAGAGCCTAAATATACGTTCTGAGTGGTTATTACTAGAATTTCTCCCGAGCGCAGGATAATCACGAACCCTGAGTGAGAATCCGCCGAGTGAAGGTTTTTCCGACTGGAGAGTGACACCTCAGACTCTAGGGGACCCCACTGTAGTAAGCTGTTAGAGACAAAAGAATCCAGGTGAGTCTTAGCCTAGTAGAATGTAAAGAGTCGGAAGATTATGGTTACCGAGTGAAAACTAAGTGAAATACCCCGAGTGACAAGAAGGACGTGAAGATTACTCTGAGTGAGGAGTCCTCTTAGATTCCGAGTGAGTGATAGTGGAGACCACTTCCGTATTATTCGTGTATATGTTCTGATTGATGAAACCGTAGAATAAGTTGCATTGTCCGAATGGGACTAGTAGGTGCAAGAGCTAAGTCCAAGTAGACTTTGGTTGGATCCTTCCAAGTGAGTCAGGCGCTGGAACCCGAGTGCGGAAATGCCGAGTAAAATGAATGAATACCGAGTGAAGCTTTCGCTTGAGCGCGTGCGCGTTGCTATGTGACCTGCCTGCGCGATTTCCCCCTTCTTTTGCTGTTAGTTTCTTGAATTTCTTTTGTTCTCTTATTCTTCTTCCCCTCTCATTCTCATACCGTGGTATTCTGGTTTTAATTGTGAAAAATTTTCTCTGTTTTTCTTGTCTATGATTTATTTAAATTAAGGTGTTACAATATATCTTGGTTCAATCATCACCACTGTTATCTACTTCCAATCTCCCATCATATGCATAGAATTTTCCACTATATCAATATCGGTTACAAGGTATGATTACAACTATTGGGCCACTCATCCAAAGGTTAATGATACTTCACAACCCGACAACAAACCCGAAGGTTCATAATAAACTTTGAGACTTTTTTAAAGAACGATTACCTAACTTTCTCACGCCTAATCCTAAACATTCTTGATCCAAGAGCAATAACGAAAAATCACTCTTTTAATAGAGTAGGTAAGTCAATTTGAAGCATTCTTAATTATTAAGGATAGCTCTACTCTAAAAAGGATATGCAAGTTTAAGCACTAGAAACTTTCTCTCTCACTTAGAGAAGATATACAAGGTAAAGTCAATGAACCAAGATAAGACTATTAAGCAAGACTTAGAGATTAAGAACTAATACGCACATATAATTTTCTCATGAAATGTGATACCTTCTCCAAAAATGTATAACTCATTATTTATTAGATAAAATATTGTCTTAGTTAAGGAAACATTTTAAATATTCCATGTTACCCATTTGAAGACAAAAGGGTCGAACTAGCCAAACCAAACCTAGAAAGGTTGAACCAAATCCATGAGGGTCGAACCATACCTGTCGGGGTAAAACCTCACAAGGTAGGTTTGAACTTGATTTGGGTAGGTTTGAACTAGGCTTCAACAACTCATCAAGTTCAAACAAGGCCATAGAATAACTTATGCAAGAAAAATCTCTACATAAGGTCTCCAAAATTTAAAAGCCTATAAATTTGCATTAGACTTTTATTTTTAATATTAAAATTATTTCTTTATTTTTAAATATTAAGGTCATATAGACCTAATTTTATGATTGGAACAACGCCTCCAAAAATTTTAAGACGACGCTGATTTCGAACCTAATAGGGGTCAAGGTCGAATTTAGAGGAGTCATGGTTGAACCTAGGAATGCTAAGGTTAAACTTAAGCTTGCTGAAGTTGAGCTTGTCTGGATGAGGTCAGACCTTGATGCTTAAAAAATGCGAAAATTATTTCTTTAAAGAATTAATGAGTTAAATATGTTTTTGGTCCTCATGTTTTTATCAATTTTTTATTTTGGTCTTTGAGTTATTTTTTAATGGTTTGACCCTCATGTTATTGAATACATTGAAATCGGTCCTTAAAAACGTTGACGAGAAGATGATAGAATCCATTTTAAGAAGTTAATGAGTAAATAAGTTGGAGAAACAAACCAAGAGACATATAATATTTCCATTTATTTAGTTAGTAGTTGACTTTAAAATGTTATATTTTGGGGACCAATTTTAATATATTAGAGATCAATTTCAACATATTCAATAACATAAGGGCCAAAACTAATAAAAAATAACTATGGGACCAAAACTAAAAATTGATTAAAACATGGGGCCAATGACATATTTAACCCTAGATTAATATCTGAACTAATTATTTCCTTAATTAGAAAATCTCGCATGGATAAAAACTTCTTAAACCAAAAAATCTCTTTTAAAGGCATATCATCAATTCTTTCCTTTATAAGAAAATTCCCTTTTAAAGACATCAAATCTATGGTTAAATATGTTATTAGTCCCTATGTTTTTATCAATTTTTGGTTTTAGTCCCTAAATTATTTTTTATTGATTTTGGTCCTCATGTTATTGAATATGTTGAAATTGGTCTCTAATAACGTTGACGGGGAATAAGATAGAGTCTATTTTGAAAAGTTAAAGAGTGGAATAAGTTGGAAAGATAGACCAAGAGACGTATAATATAATATTTCTGTTTATTTAGTTAGCAGCTAAGTTAGAAATGTTATATTTTAGGGACGAATTATAACATATTAGGGATCAATTTCAACATATTCAATAATATAAGGACTGAAACATAACCTAACTCTTATGGTTATCGTCAGACTTGATTGCCATTGGTTTATGAAGACCCTCTTAGTACTAAGGGTGTTGTTCATCATTAGATTTGGATTAAATAAAACTAATAAATCAATCCAAAATAACAAAAAATCAATCAAACTGAAACCATAAAAACTGTATTATATGTGCGGTTTGGATCGAATTTTGAATCTATCTATGAAAATCTAACCAAGCTTAACCGAACTACAATCTTCAATATATTACTCCTATATTTATATTACCTTACTAAATTACATACACAACTTAAACATAAAGGACTTTAGACAGTGATTTGTAGCTTTTTATTGTGCTGAAATTTGTTGCAGTGGTAATTTCATTTTTGAAGTAGTTATTCTTGATTTTATTATACTGGAGTTATATCTTATACTTGATTTTGTTAACAAGAAATATAATTATTATAAAACTGATCCAATCAGATTGGATATCATCATGCATCCCAACTGAACCAAACCGCAACTTAATAATGTAATCAGAGTAGATAATATTTTATTAAAAAATCGAATCCTCCATAACCAACATATGGGCCTAAATAATATTTCTTTAGCCATTTTTATAAGACAAAATTTTATAACTTTTTTAGTAGTTCTTATAATAATATATTTTTAATTTATAATATATATTTATTACTTTACCTCCCATATCATTAATATTTAAGTTTAATTTATGTTCAACATTACCTGTCGGATTTATTACCATAACAGTTCACTGCTTTGTTTTGAAGTATAAATGAAAGTAACTACTTTTATACATATTAAAAATAATAGTTAAAAATAATTACTTACATTAATGTCATTAAATATTTAATATAATATTCTAAAATATTTTTAATATCATTTATTACACAAAACATTACTTATCTTTTTAAAAAAGTATAATTTTCCTTATAATATCACATCAAAAATTTTATTAAAATTTATTTATATTTTTAACTAGAAGTAATATTATATAAAAGCATCCCGTTACCTTGTCCTTACATTATCACTGAGATCGCTGAAGTGTTACTGCCTTTTTTTTATCATTAAATAAAGTAGTGGCCATTTAACATTATAGTCCTCACTATATAACATAATCTTTAACACAAAATAATATTTTAAAATTTTTAAACAGTATCTTATGTAGTGTTTGGTATTAAGAATGAGATTGCTAGAAATATGATTCCGGCAAAAATCGTAAAATATGCTTGTTTATCTTTTAGGGCATGATTGACAAGACCTCCTAATAATAACTTTTCTAACTAGAATTTTATTTTCTGAAATTTTTACACGTAAACTTAAATATTTATTGTGTAATTAAAGAGGAGTAGCTCAACTAGGTTATTAAGTAAAGTTATTTGTGAGCCTTTGACATATATTCTTATCGAAAGAAAAAAAATTGTCTAGAAATCACGTATAATTATTTACAATTTTCTAATGGTTTCATGCCGGCACATTTATTAAGTTATAATTTTCATGCAGCATTTCTTGCTATCTAAGAATTTCAACCACTAAATCGGGATCGAACGTTTTCAAATATTTTCTCTGCATATAATTCTTTGGATCAAGGAAGAAGCATGTGCCATAAGTTCATAGTTTATAGACAAGTTGAGTTAGTTGACCACTTTGAGTATTCTATAATGTTATGTCAAATTCATGAATCACGGTATGGGTATACTATTTTCTTTTCTATTTTCAACGAATAGCCAATTGCAGTTTTTTCATGTCCTTCATTTTTTCCTTCCTAGTTTCTCATCTATAGAAGAGTGTCCATTTTTTTTCATCTTTAGTGAATTTGTCCAATGGGGAGGCCATGTCTTCCCAAATGTAAACTTGCAAGAGTAATGGGTTGGATCCAGTTTATTTTGGGAGCGTTGGTAATTTTGGTAAGCATTTTGAGTCTAACTAAATTCTACTATGCTGGTTTTTTACTCCACAATGAAGATACATGCCAACATTTCTACAATGTGAAGGATGTTTATGATGGTTTTGATGCCAAATCACTCTCAGATAGAGTTGGAGAAGTTTTGGACCGGTTGGAAACTTTGCAGGGGAAGCTCGAGTCAAAAGTACAAGAATTGGAGAAGAGCAGAGGCACCTTGGACAAGAAGTTTTTAGAAGATGAAATAGTTAGGCCTCTTCACAGTGCCAATGTTGCTCTAAGACAGATAAGGCTTCCAAGAATTGAAGGAGTGAACTCAACTGTGAAGGAGGATCCTTTGATCAATGTTTTTGTCACAGAGGAGATAAGGAAGTATATAACCCCAAAGGAGAATAGAGTTGGTAAGATTAACCTTTATGGGACAGACAAAGTTTTCAACACAATAGGCCATGCATGTGTGGTGTACAAGAAAGAGCTAGAGAAGTACATGGACTATGACATTGGATCTTATTGTGATGATGATTGGAATTTAGCTCAGAAGCTTATGCTTAATGGGTGTGATCCTTTGCCTAGAAGGAGGTGTTTGACAAGGGCCTCAAAGGTGTACCAAAAGCCTTACCCTATCAATGAGTCGCTGTGGAGGCTCCCAGATGAGAGAAATGTGAGGTGGGGAAATTACCAGTGCAGAAATTTTGAGTGCTTATCAAGGAAGAACCCGAAGAGGGGCTATTCAAAATGCGTTGGATGTTTTGAAATGGAAAAGGAAAAGCTGAAATGGGTCTCCAATAGCTCACTCAGTGCAGACTTTTTGATCAGTGACGTTTTGGAAGTTAAGCAAGGTGAGATTAGGATTGGACTAGACTATGGCATTGGAACTGGCACATTTGCTGCAAGAATGAGGGAACAGAATGTGACAATTGTCACAACTGCTCTTAACCTTGGTGCTCCTTTCAATGAGATGATAGCACTTAGGGGTTTGGTTCCTTTATATGTAACACTAAATCAAAGGCTTCCATTCTTTGATAACACAATGGACTTGGTTCACAGCACTGGTTTCATGGATGGCTGGATTGACCTGCTTTTGTTGGACTTTATATTGTATGATTGGGATAGAATTCTGAGACCAGGAGGGTTATTATGGATAGACAGGTTCTTCTGTAACAGAAAGGATTTGGATGACTATATGTACATGTTTCTTCAGCTAAGATACAAGAAACACAAGTGGGCCATTTCTCCAAAGACTAAAGATGAGGTGTATCTCTCTGCATTGCTGGAAAAACCTCCCAGAGCCATGTGAACACAATTTCAATTTCTTGTTTTCTTTTTTCTTAATTATTTTGTTCACGTAGCTTGTATTATTAGATATGTATGAGTAACAAGACTTTTTTTTTTTTCATTTTTTCCTGGTATGATATTACTTGAATAAATTGCAAAAGTAATTTAATTACTATTTTTTTACAATAAAAAACTAATGTTTGAACCTAAATATCTTAAGTTAAACTATTTAAACCTTTAGGTACTAAGTTGATGATGATTATCATTTGAGTTTTTTCGTAACATACTCATTTTAATTAATTAGGATATTTTAAGAGAATTTAAATGGGACACAATTTAAGTTAGTCGGTTCGTAATTAATTAATTAATCGAGAGTCGATAAATTAAAATTTTAGAAAGCGGTCTATTAAATCGAGAAATCCATCGGGTTGGTTTTTAGAATTTAAATTGGAGGATATTAGGTTACGGTTATTAACCAAAAAAGTTAAAAGACCGAATTACCTTTGAGCAACCTAAAGTTAATTAAATTAATTCTTTTTATCTTTCTCTTCCTCTCACTCACTTCAAATTCTTTATATTTTTCCTCACCATTATCAGTTTCTCATTTCCATTCTCTCTTCTCTCTATCTCACAGCTCTCTCTCTCTCTCTCTCTCTCTCTCTCTCTCTCTCTCTCTCTCTCTCTCTCTCTCTCTCTCTCTCTCTCTCTCTCTCTCTCTCTCTCTCTCTCTCTCTCTCTCTCTCTCTCTCTCTCTCTCTCTCTCTCTCTTCTCACTATCTTCTCCATTTCACTATTTTCCTTTTACTTTCATCATCATCACCATCACGCCTCACATTCACCACCTTCATCATCCACTATTTCTTTTCTCTCTTTTCCTCTACCACACCATATAACCCTTATGCCACCACCACTCACATTTTCCTTTTCATCACTACACCAAGACCGAACCCTTTATCTTGCTCCAACATCACCATTTCTTCCTTCTTAATCATCACCTCATGGCCTCACTCTCTAAGCCACCACTTTACCCTTTCCTTGTTCCTTCCTTACCATGTTGTAACCACCCTCGTTTCCACCATTATCATCTTTTTTCCTCCATCACCTCCAAAGTCGTAACCCCTCCACCAAGCCAATTAATGAATGCACATCAAGTTTATGACGCACTCAGAGTTGTTGTATGGTTACCAGGATATTTGTAACACCCTAAATTTTAAAGAAAATAAATTTATTGAATAGAGATAATTAATTAATTATGGTCCAATAAATGTGGGAGAATTAATTTGACACTAGAGGTGAATTATAGGTGAGTTAAGATTTACCGGAATCGGCTAATTTAACTGATAATATGGGACCTACTTGGTCAAATTAAATATTTGATTGGTCTAGAGGGTTTAGAAGATTATTGTGATTAGGGTGGTATAGTTGAAATAATTTTTAGTGTTAAGGAAAGGATTAATCGGACTCGACATATGTTATTAAACGGAGAAAATACGAGCCGAATGGAATTAAAAGAAATTGAAAAACTCCTTTTTCTTCTCCTCACTCAGCCGTGTGCATTTTTCCTCTTGATTAGCATTTGTATCCTTTGTGTATTAGGAATTATTAACCATTGGGAAAAAGTAGAGATGATATACCCTTTAAACCCTTGGACATTGACCAGAATGGTCATCTTTTTCTCTTTCCCTTCTCCAAAATCGTGCACACTCCTTCTTCCCCCATCACTTTTCATCTTTTTCTTCTCTCTAAAAACCCTAAGCAAAAAGGTGGTGGTTCCCTTCTCTTCTCCCATTTCGTCCTTGAAAGAACTTGGAGGAGCTTGGAGCTTGAAGTCTCTTCTTTCCTCCTCCTTATTTTCATGTGGATTTTTCCTCTCTTGGAAAACTCTCTCATTTCTTCTCTGGAGGTAAGATCTTGTTATTTCTCAAGAGTATGAACTATAGATTTTTGAGTTTTTATGTTGGGAGAGTGATTTAATAAATGTTGTTAGGTTTTAATGAAAACCCTAACCCTAAGATTTGGGTGAAATGCAAAATATGAGTGGAAATGAATTCATTGTGTTAAATAACTATTTTTGGTGAGGTAAAATGATGTTATTAATGGTGAAAGGCCATTAATGAAGCTTAGTGATTGTTGGGAACCATTAATGTGGGAACTCGGTAATGGGTTTGGCAATAAATGTGCTTAATAATAAATGTAGACGCCTAAATCGTGGTGGTGGTGGCTGAATAAATGAAATAAACAGGACTAAGAGTTAAGATGCTGGAGGTCATCGAGTAAATAAATATGAACGTTAGGCTGATGTGGTTGAATGGGAAATTGATTGTATGATATATTATGATGTAGGAAATAACCCCAGCTACGTGGCGGAACCTTCTGACCGCGGTGAATACTACTTCTCTTAAGGTAGGAGGGGGTAACTATTCTAAATGTATGATTTCATCCATTGATGGTGTAAGAATATGTGTATATATATAATTATGCTTTTTGACTGCTTGTGTGGACGATGTGATGATTTCATGATTTGAGTGCATTTAGAATGATTGAGGTTATATGGCATGTATTTGGAATGTGGAATATGATAATGAAATGGTCGAAACCAGAGTCAATGACCCGGTGTGGGATCAGCCACTAGAGTTAGTAGATGGCTGAGGTTCTTAGATCAGTGTTGTATGTATCCAGTATCCCAGTGAGGGGAGATCGATCTTAATGTCTGATGTTTTTACTTGTTGAATCTGTATTGCATACAGAATGAATGAAGTGATATTCGTACTCTGGTACTAGTATCGAGACCAGATCAGATATTACGTTAAATATATTGATGAAATATGTCATGATGGTTTGAGACCATGCTTTAAATTGAAATCATTGGCGTGAAATACCCTGATGTTGTGTATATGAATTGACAAATGTGATTGCCACTAATTACCGATGTGTGTGAGTTCCAACAAAAATTTGTAAAGGTTGAGAATGTTGAAATCCACTAAGTGGTGGTCGTGAATAGATGGTTGATTGAGTGGCATTTAGGATGCACAGTGTGAGAATGCATTGATTGGCATTTGCATCCATGGCATATCATTCGCTACTTATATGGAATGTTAGGAGTTCCAATAGGCAGGCCCTATGGGAGGGCGGCCTAGTGCATGGGTATATTGTTATTGCTCCCTAGTGATTCGGGGAATCATGAAGCTGCCCTTAGTTTGGTGGCGAGGCACCCTATGTGGTAGGCCTTGTGGCAGGGCAGCTCTGTGATGAGCAGTTTACCTCAGTGTTCAACGGGGCACGACTCCCTTGATGTGTGTTCGGGGGAGGCCCATAGCACTTTGGCAAGTACAACCATATCGTTGATCCACTGTCACAGGGTGACTAGTGCTATAGACGGGCGAAGAGCGGTTTGGTACCAGTAAAGTATGATGTTGAGCATGCATGAAATTGGATATAAGTGTACATATTTTACTACTGTCGTAGGGGCATAGTAGCACACCTATGCTTGTCCCACAATTGATATGTTGATGTTTTCCCACAGTCGGATCCGCACTTGAAAATAATTCCATTGTGCATATGCATTAGCTTTAAGAGCATTTGCATATAGCCGAGATATGCCTAGTTGATAGCTGAGATGGTGATGGATGATCGTTGAGTAGAGAGAAAGTAAGCCAATGTGCTAACATTATATCTGTGATGAATTTTTGAGAAGGCTAAGGATATGTTATATATATGATATTGCCTTATAAATATGTTTATTTGAACATGTATTATGCTGAGATGGAATGATGTGTCATGTGTGTGATGTTATCTTGAAAACGAATGTAGTACACACATGTATAAATCTCATCATAATGTATGACTTTGATTCATTTGGATTATGTTACTCACCTCTTTGTTGCCATTTTAAGGTTGATGTAGGTGTGATGAATCCTACTCTTTTAGAGGTCAAGTATTGGAGGAGGTAAATATAAAAGGAATATGGGTGAGCCTTGGTCGGCATATATGTATTCATTTTGTATGGCATACGGTGTGTATGCTTACTTTGAAACTAATTTGATAACGGTTGATTTTGGGAGGTCATGTAGGAAAGTTAGACTGGATGTGTATGGCTAATTTTCATTAATGACCTTGATAATGTATGAATGATATTGATATTATTAAATTATATTTTTTATCATTTGACGAACCGATGAGGTATCTTCTATCTTCTTTTTGGTAGTTGTTTTCAATCACTCTTGAAATTATTTTTATCTTCCACTTTTCCCTTGTGACGGCCTGCAGTCCAGTCGTCCGAGGTGCACTCTGATACCGTTCCCATATCTTCATATATGAGATCGGTTATTCATTGATCCGGGGTAATTACTTGATATTATATGTATATATATATATATACAGAATAACTTATAGGCATTTTTATTTTAAATCACAAAAAATATACCCCTGTTTTCGAAATAGGAAATCGGGGTGTTACAACCTGGTATCAGAGCGCTGATTGCTCATTAATGAATTATATAAGTAAATGTTGTTAAAGAGTGATTGTCACTTAATGTTGACATGTTATAGTTAAGCATTAATGGAGCTTGAATTGCTTACTGCTTTATATTGTGGTTGATGTTAAGCCCAACCAGGCATTTCCTTTCCATATTTACCTTCAGATTGTGAATATATTATGATGATATTTATATTGATGATAGTTGATAATGATTGGTATATACATATATTGAGGAGAGAAACACAAGGTTTCTGATTATGTTATGTTGTGTGTATAGAGTAATTGATGGCGAATAGGCGTAATATTGACGCAGCTACTATGGCTGAAGCCTTCAATCGATTTGCCGACATCCTAGAACGGCAACAACAACCCGCTGGTCAGCCAAATCATGGTCTTGACCGATTTCTCAAGCGGAAGCCTTCCGAATTTCATGGAGGCTATAAACTGGAAGACGCTTATGTTTGGATCCGTGACTTGGAACGGATATTTGCAAGTATGGAGTGTACGGAAGCTCAGAAAGTCAAATACGCAGTGTTTATGGTCCGAGATGAAGCTGAATCTTGGTGGATTCTCACTCGTGGGCGTATGATTGCGGCTCACACTCCTTTGGATTGGGAGAACTTTAAAGTGGAGTTCCTTAGGAAATATTTTCCTGAGAGCTACAAGAACAATAAAGAGCTTGAATTTATGGAGCTCAAACAAGGAAACATGTCAGTGGAGGAATATGCCTCGAAGTTTGAGGAGCTATGTGTGTTTTACCTTCCTTTCCAACAGGAAAGTACTGAAGCTTCAAAATATGTTAAGTTTGAGAGTGGTTTGCGCCAAGAGATTAAGAAGGCGATATGTCATCAAGAGATTAGGAGCTTTCCTACTCTTCTGAACAAATGTAGGATCTTTGAAGAGAACGATGTGATGTCAGAGAATTATGTTGGGCATGATCAAAGATTGAAGGGTCAATCCCCTAACTTCAAGAAGAAGGGAAACTTTTAAGGGTAATAGAAAATTTATGCGTGGGTCCTCTTCTTTCAGAGGCGGACGAGGTGGTGGAAGGCATGGTATAAGTAGTGGCCGAGGTACCGGCCAAGGACTTCGTTGTTTTTGGTGTGGCAGAAACCATTTGGCTCGTGATTGTGGTAGCGAAGAGATGGTGGTGTGCTACAGATGCAATCAACCGGGACACATTCATCCCGATGGTCCTTTAAATGCCACGGACGTGGTGGCGCGTAATGATACAAACCGGGGCGGCTATGGTGCTTTTAGAGGCCATGGTCGTGGAGTTGGAAATGGCGGCCAAAATGGTGGTTGAAATGGAAATGGCAACGGTAACGGTGGCAACGGTCGTGGTAATTGGAACGGTTGAGGTAATGGCAATGGTGGCCGGAATGGCCATAATCATGGCGCTAATCAACAAACTATCGGGAGAGTATTTGCTGTGACCGGTGAAGAGGCAGCTCAAGCTAATAACCTAGTTGAAAGTAAGTGTGAGATACTCAGAAACTCTATGCATGTTATTTATGATTCGGGTGTGACCCATTTTTTTATATCCGAGGATTGTGTACGGCGATTGAAATTGCTGGTGTGTCTAATGAAAAATGCCCTTGTGGTTACTACCCCAACCGGTACTTGTCTCAGATCGGTTAACCGATGTGATAACGTCGATATGCTCCTAGAAGGAAGGAAATTTGTTACTTCTTTCATTTACCCACCTATGAAGGGCTTGGAGATCATTCTTTGTATGGATTGGCTCTCCGCCAATAAAGTCTTAGTTAACTGTCAACAACGGACTCTCATTTTCCCTTCAGATGTCAGGAAATTCGATGCGCAAGGTATAACTCAACTATGCATACTATTATCTCTAGCCAATGGGACACATGGTCCCAATCCCTTAAATATTCTCGTTGTGTCTGAATTTCTGGATGTATTTCCTGATGAGGTACCTGGTTTACCTCCTCCACGAGAGGTGGAGTTTTCTATCGATCTTGTTTCGGGAGCGGAACCTGCTTCCCGAGCGCCATATTAGATGTCTCCCATTGAATTAGCCAAGTTGAAGAGACAAGTTGAAGAGTTATTGGAACGAGAATTTATTCGCCCAAGTGTGTCTCCTTGGGGTGCGCCTGTTTTATTAGTGAAAAAGAAGGATGGAAGTATGAGGTTATGTGTGGACTATCGACAACTTAATAAGTTGACCATTAAGAACCGATATCCCCTACCTCATATTGACGATCTTTTAGATCAATTGAAGGATGCCGTTGTGTTCTCAAAGATCGACTTGCGTTCTGGATATCACCAAATTCGGGTGAAGACCGGGGACACTCCTAAAACTACCTTCTAAACTCGATATGGGCACTATGAGTATGTATTGATGCCATTCAGAGTGACAAATGTAACACCCCGAATTTTATAAAAATGAATAATTAATGTGAATGGCAAATAGTTGATGCTTATTGAGGAAGATGGGTGAGAATATGTGGAATAAATCCAATTTGATTTATAATGAGGAATTCTGAGTGAGAATGCTTAGGAACAAGTTATATATGTCTTATATGATGTATATGATAGCATGGATATGATTAAATTGGCTTATGATGAAGTTTCATAAGTTGGACTGTGTGAAATCTGCGTTTCCTGCCTCTGTGTTGATAGTCTCGCCCGAGCGAGAAGGGATCTCGCCCAGGCGAGGATTCCCTGTGTTGGCCTTATGGTTTCTGGGCAATTTTCGCTCAGGCGAAGGTTAATTTCGCTCAAGCGAAATTGCCTATGTATCAGTGTTACTCTCTGGAAGGGATTCGCAGTATCAGTGTTTGCTCTCTGGAGGAAATTCGCTCAAGCGAATGGAGTCTCGCCCAAGCGAAGGGTCTGAGAAATGGCATTCGCCCAAACGAGTGAGGGATCAGCTTGAGCGAGCCAGTAAGGAATTGGTCACTGGATCTTTCTTCACCCAAGCGAATGTGAGTAGCTTGAGCGAAAGTGGAAGTATGAATGCTGGGTGATGCTTACTCAGGTGTGACTGGTACAGTTGTACTAGACCGAGTGTGGTAAGTATATGGTGAGTGTGTGGGATTTTGAACGAGATTTCCCTTGAGTAAGAACCTTAGAAAATAATTCTGTGATGTTGTGAATTTCCGAGTGAAATTCCGAGTGGCCTTGTCAAGGCAGAACCCTCCGAGTGAGGGAGTAGATAAAATTCTGAGTGAGAGGCTTTCTGTGTGAAATTCCGAGCAGTTGTGTTCCGAGTGGAAGTATCCGAGTTCAAGGTAACTCATTACGAGGGAAGTCTCTCTATGAGTGTAATTCTGAGTGGAAATGGCACTGAGTGGGGTGTGTTGTCCAGAAGTATTTTGGAATGACTTCACTCATGGGAAAAACAAAGGAAGTCAGCCTTTGAATTGTTTATCCGAGTAGAATCTTGAGTGAGTGTGAAAGCAATAAGCATTCCGAGTGTATGATTATATATGTGGGTCGGTAGATTGGATTTGTGGACAGGTTTGTATTTATGAGAATATACATATATACATAAGGGATTTATGTTGATTTGATGCTTCTTACCGACTGGGATATGAATGATGTTGGGTGAATAATTCTAAGTTGATGAATTCTGAGAGAGATATAGGAGGCTTGGATCCAATTCTGAGTGAGGCTATGATGTTTGTCCTTCTTTTTCGAGTGGAGAATACTTAAATGGATTTTTAGAGAATTGTCATTGATGAACCCATTCGGTGTAGGATTAGATGGGAGAATTTCCTGAGTGATCCTTGTGTGGCCTTTTCCCGGGTGAAAAAGCATGAGTAAACCCTGAGTGGGATGGGTTTAGATATTCCCGAGTGGAATTCAGAGTGATCCTCTTCCAAGGGAGAATTGTTGTAATGGTTTAGATTGGACTGTATCCTAAGTGTAGGAAATATATATATAATCCGAGTGAATAAGACTATATACTCCGAGTGGTTAGGATCTGAACTAGTCCGGGTGAGACTTAATGAATTCCCCGAGTGAGTAAGATATCATATGCCGAGTGAATCTGGCTGGAATATTCCGAGTGGAGTATGATTGTGGAGACCCCTTCTGAGTGAAGGAAGGTCTGCGTATTCTCCGAGTGAGAAATGTGGAAATATACCGAGTGGTGAATGTGGAATACATTCCGAGTGACTTATAGTTGTGATACACAGAGTGGTGTTGACAAGCAAATATTCTGAGTGAGGAAGGATTTGGGATTCCGAGTGGGATGCCCTTTATTTACGAGTGGAAGACCCAATAAGTGATGGGTCAGTTTTAGAGAAATTACCGAGTGAAGGGTTGATTGAGATGACTCAGATTGGATTGAAATTACCGAGTGAGAGACTATATGAGTATGAGTCGGCCCAAAATGTCTTGGTTGAATGGAAAGTGGATCGGTTTAGATTGTTATGTCAAGTGGGAAGCCGAGTGTGAGATGACTCGGATTTAGTTGAAGTTTGCCGAGTGAAAATCGAATTAATATTGGGTCGGTTTAAGGAATCCTGCCAACAGAAACCTGAGTGCTGGGAAAGATGATTTCTGGTTGGATTCGCTTAAGCGAATTAATACCTCGCTCAGGCGAGTGAGTGTGGAAACAGGTACTGGGGTTATTTCGCCTGTGCGAATGGAGAGGCTTATGCGAGATGGAGCTGTCTCGCTCAAGCGAATGTGGGTTTCGCTTGAGCGAGTGACACCCTGTTTGCGTGTGTCTTCCCTTTTCTCTCGGTTTAACTATGTGGACCCTTCTTTTACTTGGTTCTAAGGATATAAAAGGATATTAAAGTAAATATAACATGGCGTGATGGATTATTGGACTGCCATTTTTAATTATGAGGTAATAGTGAGATATTTTAAAGGGAAACAATTATTAAGACAAAAACTCTTACTTTTTTTCTACCTTTCACGTCACTTCTTCCCCTCCTTTCTTCATTATTCTTCTTCGTCTTCTTCATGCTGTTCTCCATATCCTCTTTTCTTCTCTCCAAAAACCCAAGCCGTGTGAAGTGTCTTCTCCTCCTTCACCATTTTCATTTTATGGATGCTTGAAGGAGAAGCTTATGCTGGAACTCCTCCCTTTCTCCCACTCTATTTCTGTAAGGATTTTGATAAGTGTTTTATAACACAATAAATTAGATTTAGTTTACTTAGGATTTTAATCATTATGTACTGTATTTCCTTTATTTATTGTGATTTTTGCTTTCTTTCCACTGTATTTTACTCGGGTACTTTTATTTTGCAGAAATTAATAGATTTGGAATTATTTATGATCCATTTTAAGAATGAATGAATATAAATGGAAAATGGATTCAAGAACCCAAAAAGATGATCAAAGTGCCAAAGGATGAAAACAATCAAGAACCATGAGTGCATGATAAATTTACTATGAACACAAGTTTAGGTTGTGTGATTGTTATTTTATTTTGCATGTGTTTTCCTTGCTTTGTTTGTAATCTTGTAATTTACCATGATTGCATGATAAATTTACTATGAACACAAAGCCAATATCTAAGGACCAAAATTTTGAGTAAAATTTTCAAAATTTGATTGTTTAAATGCCAAATAAATGCTTAAATGAACCTTATGTGATTAAAATTTTCTTTGAAAAGACTTTCCATGGTTAGACTTGAGCCAAAATGGGTTATTTATCAAACAAATTTTCAAAACCGATATTTTCTTGATTGAGTGAATCTCATAGTCATTAATATTCTAGAACTTGTTTTTCAACCGATTCAAAATGGTTTTTGATTATATGTCTTAGGATGATAAAGGCACAATTAGGTCTTATTCTTAAGCCTCAGAATTTTGTATAATTTGACCCCTAGTTGCCCCTTTTGAGCCTAAAAGCAAAAATTTTTTCTTTGAAACCTTTCATTGACTAATATTCTCTTAAATGGTGAAAAAGTTGGAAATTTAGTGGAGCAAAGAAATAAAGGACTTAAGAAAAATATGTATTGAATGCAAAGAAAGCAAGAAAAATAAAATCAAAAGGATGATATTGAATGAATTCCAAAAAGTCCATAAAAGTTCAAAAATTTGCTCTGTTAAATTTATAATGGTAATTTGAATCATTCATGATGTTAAAGCCCTTTTGTATTCCATTTTTCTTGAAATTCCTACCAATACAACCCAAGGCCACGTTACAACCTTTGAAAGACCTTTAGACTTTGACATATTTTCTATCTAAACTGTGGAGTTTCTGGTTTATTAACAAGCTTATGGTAATATTTTTTGACTATGATGATTTGAGAGATACACAAACCTTTAAACACTTGAGTGAAAATTGTGAGAAGAGTATCTCAAGTCTTGACATTGAAAATTGATTCACATAAGAGAAATAAAACTGGCATTTGAGTAAATCTGTTTCTCTGTTTTGGATTCCATAAGTTATTAAGTTTAGTGTTTTCTATATTTTATCTTGTATGGTGATTGCTTGAGGACAAGCAATGTTTTGGTTTGGGGTATTTTAGAGGTTATTTCTATCAAGGTGGTAGGTAAGAAAACTTAACTGTTTTGTTTAGGTTGTGTGATTGTTATTTTATTTTGCATGTGTTTTCCTTGCTTTGTTTGTAATCTTGTAATTTACCATGATTGCATGATAAATTTACTATGAACACAAAGCCAATATCTAAGGACCAAAATTTTGAGTAAAATTTTCAAAATTTGATTGTTTAAATGCCAAATAAATGCTTAAATGAACCTTATGTGATTAAAATTTTCTTTGAAAAGACTTTCCATGGTTAGACTTGAGCCAAAATGGGTTATTTATCAAACAAATTTTCAAAACCGATATTTTCTTGATTGAGTGAATCTCATAGTCATTAATATTCTAGAACTTGTTTTTCAACCGATTCAAAATGGTTTTTGATTATATGTCTTAGGATGATAAAGGCACAATTAGGTCTTATTCTTAAGCCTCAGAATTTTGTATAATTTGACCCCTAGTTGCCCCTTTTGAGCCTAAAAGCAAAAAATTTTTCTTTGAAACCTTTCATTGACTAATATTCTCTTAAATGGTGAAAAAGTTGGAAATTTAGTGGAGCAAAGAAATAAAGGACTTAAGAAAAATATGTATTGAATGCAAAGAAAAGCAAGAAAAAGAAAATCAAAAGGATGATATTGAATGAATTCCAAAAAATCCATAAAAGTTCAAAAATTTGCTCTGTTAAATTTATAATGGTAATTTGAATCATTCATGATGTTAAAGCCCTTTTATATTCCATTTTTCTTGAAATTCCTACCAATACAACCCAAGGCCACGTTACAACCTTTGAAAGACCTTTAGACTTTGACATATTTTCTATCTAAACTGTGGAGTTTCTGGTTTATTAACAAGCTTATGGTAATATTTTTTGACTATGATGATTTGAGAGATACACAAACCTTTAAACACTTGAGTGAAAATTGTGAGAAGAGTATCTTAAGTCTTGACATTGAAAATTGATTCACATAAGAGAAATAAAACTGGCATTTGAATAAATCTGTTTCTCTGTTTTGGATTCCATAAGTTATTAAGTTTAGTGTTTTCTGTATTTTATCTTGTATGGTGATTGCTTGAGGACAAGCAATGTTTTGGTTTGGGGTATTTTGATAAGTGTTTTATAACACAATAAATTAGATTTAGTTTACTTAGGATTTTAATCATTATGTACTGTATTTCCTTTATTTATTGTGATTTTTGCTTTCTTTCCACTGTATTTTACTCGGGTACTTTTATTTTGCAGAAATTAATAGATTTGGAATTATTTATGATCCATTTTAAGAATGAATGAATATAAATGGAAAATGGATTTAAGAACCCAAAAAGATGATCAAAGTGCCAAAGGATGAAAACAATCAAGAACCATGAGCTATACTGTCCAAAACGCCTCAAAAATGCAAGAAAACACTTCCAGGAAAGGGTAGGAATCGATTCACCCTTACAGGAATCGATTCCCATGTGAAACATAAGCTAGGAATCGATTCAAGGCTGTTGGGAATCGATTCATAGGGCTGGGAATCGATTCCCCCCTTATAGGAATCGATTCATTGATGTTTGAAAGGCCAGGAATCGATTCATGAAGGCCAGGAATCGATTCATCATGTTGGGAATCGATTCCCACCTTTAGGAATCGATTCACACGCTGTTTTAAAGGTAAAAATGAACTGAAGGAATCGATTCATCAGTAAAATCATGCGCCAAATTATTGGAAACAACAAAAATACACAAATTGGAGACAACTGGAACAGCTGGAAATCACATGCACCGAAAGTTTCCAACTTGCAACGCGTTTTCTTAGCTGGCTTCCTCCCTTCCTTCGCCTATAAAAGGAGAAGCAATCCAAGCAGATCCAGCAATCCCATTCTTCATCAGCTTCATTCCTTTTCTTTTCTTTCTCTTTCGTTTTCTTTCTCTGTTTTATTTTCTTTCTCTTTTTATTTTCTTTTTCTTTCTTTTATTTTGTGTAAGAGTTGTGAGGATTGTGAAATTGAGTGTTCCAATTTGTAATTGGTGGAGGAATATTGCAACAAGGAAATACAGTGGTAAATTATTCTGAGCTTTTGGAGAAACTCGTAAGTCTTTATTTTTTTACCATGTCTTGTATGTTTTATTTTTCCATTATTTATATGAATTTGAATTATTTCATGAGTAGCTAAATTAATTATCTTGGGATGAAGAGGGTATGATAATATTTTATTTTAATGTTATTTTGACTTTGAATTAAATAAATTTCTGTTTTCCATTTAGTTCAATTATGCTTAATGCTTTTAGTAATTCCTAACAAGAACCTAAATGATAAAACTGTATACTTACGAGTATATTAGTAAGTTTAGGTAATAAATAGAATCGAGAGATTTAACTTTACCAGAAAGCTTTGATCTAAACCTAAGATTTTTGAAATGCTTTTTGTGACCTCGGTAAAACCGTGAAAGTAATCAAAATTCTTTTGAGGAAATAAAAGGGATTTTCATAAAACGATAATGGGCCTTTCTGAGGATTAAGCAGCGCTTTCCATAGGTTAGGTACATTAATAGGATTCCGAGAGGAACATATTAATTAGTTTTTGGAAAATTCGCCTTGGAAAACTTAATTCGATTCTTATTTATGAAAAGTTAAAATTCATTAAACATAAAATAGAGTCTTAATCCCCCGAAATCCCAAGATATTCTCAACTCTGATTTTTTAAGTGTCAAGTAAATTTTATTTTATTTATATTCTATGCAACTTTAATTTGTACTTTATTTTATAAAAACCTTAAAAATTAATTGTGTGGATAATTAAATTTCAATATGCTGGTACTTTGAACACAGTCCCTGTGGAGAACGATAATCTTTTATATTACGCGACATAACCCGCGCGCTTGCGGCCCCTGTCAAGTTTTTGGCGCCGTTGCCGGGGACTGTTGTCCCTCAAATATCGGCAATATTGAAATTCGATTAGATCATACTTGTTAATATTTTTTCTATTTGTTTTAGTTATTTATTTTTATTTTTATTTTTATTTTTATTTTTAAAGATCACACTTGATCTTTGTTATGGAATTCTTAACAGGTGCTACTGACTTTTATTGTTGTATTTGTGGTGATTCAGGACATGCTGCTACAAATTGCTATTTTGCAATATCCTTAAACCACCATGAACAAGAATTTCATCAGTTGGATGCTATTGGGAACTATAACCATAGCAGAGATTTTAGAAGCTTACCAGTATTTCAAAACTATCCTCAACAAAAATCCAAACTTGAAATACTGATGGAAAATTTTATGAGCACCCAAGAAAAACAAAATGAAGAGTTCTCAAATGCCATAAAAACCTTAGCTTCAAAGGTGGACTCTTTGGCCACCCATAACAAAATTTTAGAGAATCAAATTGCCCAACAGACCTCTTTTCCTATGAGAACACCAGAAACATTTCCTGTAAAATCTGAGGTGGGACCATCTAACCACACCATGGATATCGCTCTTAGGAGTGGTACTCATTATGATGATCCGGTTGGCATAACAAAAGAAGAAGCTAAGGAAGAGAAGAAATTTGATGAGTCTCTATCTCATCCGATAATTGAGGAGAGCAGTACACTGATCCAAAAGAAGGTACTGCCCAAGCTTCAGAATCCAGGTATTCTAGAGGTTATTCCTATTAAGGTAGGAAAATTTTACATACCTGTTAACTTTGCTGTGCTTGAAATAGACTTTATTGACCAAGTGGTAGAGAAAGAGGCAATACAAAACCTCCATCTTGATCCACTTGAATTTGTTTTATCTATTGACTTTTCAGGCATTTCAAAAACACACTTCTGTGATTTTTTGGCTAAAAGAGAACTGATCCCTAAGGTAGAATTCAGACCATTAAAAGCTGTTTTCAGGTATGAATTGTATAGCTGAAGCTGGTTCAGAAAAGTCTGGCTGAAGACTTAAAACTTAGCACTTGTGGGGAGGTAACCCCATGTCTTTAATAAATTTGAAAAAAAAAAACAACTATATCAGATGCCGGTTTGGGTTTACTACAGGTAAGTTTTCTTATACTTTTATCATCCATTTTTAACATTGAGGACAATGTCAAATTCTGGTTTGGGGTGGTAGGTAAGAAAACTTAACTGTTTTGTTTAGGTTGTGTGATTGTTATTTTATTTTGCATGTGTTTTCCTTGCTTTGTTTGTAATCTTGTAATTTACCATGATTGCATGATAAATTTACTATGAACACAAAGCCAATATCTAAGGACCAAAATTTTGAGTAAAATTTTCAAAATTTGATTGTTTAAATGCCAAATAAATGCTTAAATGAACCTTATGTGATTAAAATTTTCTTTGAAAAGACTTTCCATGGTTAGACTTGAGCCAAAATGGGTTATTTATCAAACAAATTTTCAAAACTGATATTTTCTTGATTGAGTGAATCTCATAGTCATTAATATTCTAGAACTTGTTTTTCAACCGATTCAAAATGGTTTTTGATTATATGTCTTAGGATGATAAAGGCACAATTAGGTCTTATTCTTAAGCCTCAGAATTTTGTATAATTTGACCCCTAGTTGCCCCTTTTGAGCCTAAAAGCAAAAATTTTTTCTTTGAAACCTTTCATTGACTAATATTCTCTTAAATGGTGAAAAAGTTGGAAATTTAGTGGAGCAAAGAAATAAAGGACTTAAGAAAAATATGTATTGAATGCAAAGAAAAGCAAGAAAAAGAAAATCAAAAGGATGATATTGAATGAATTCCAAAAAGTCCATAAAAGTTCAAAAATTTGCTCTGTTAAATTTATAATGGTAATTTGAATCATTCATGATGTTAAAGCCCTTTTGTATTCCATTTTTCTTGAAATTCCTACCAATACAACCCAAGGCCACGTTACAACCTTTGAAAGAACTTTAGACTTTGACATATTTTCTATCTAAACTGTGGAGTTTCTGGTTTATTAACAAGCTTATGGTAATATTTTTTGACTATGATGATTTGAGAGATACACAAACCTTTAAACACTTGAGTGAAAAATGTGAGAAGAGTATCTCAAGTCTTGACATTGAAAATTGATTCACATAAGAGAAATAAAACTGGCATTTGAATAAATCTGTTTCTCTGTTTTGGATTCCATAAGTTATTAAGTTTAGTGTTTTCTGTATTTTATCTTGTATGGTGATTGCTTGAGGACAAGCAATGTTTTGGTTTGGGGTATTTTAGAGGTTATTTCTATCAAGGTGGTAGGTAAGAAAACTTAACTGTTTTGTTTAGGTTGTGTGATTGTTATTTTATTTTGCATGTGTTTTCCTTGCTTTGTTTGTAATCTTGTAATTTACCATGATTGCATGATAAATTTAATATGAACACAAAGCCAATATCTAAGGACCAAAATTTTGAGTAAAATTTTCAAAATTTGATTGTTTAAATGCCAAATAAATGCTTAAATGAACCTTATGTGATTAAAATTTTCTTTGAAAAGACTTTCCATGGTTAGACTTGAGCCAAAATGGGTTATTTATCAAACAAATTTTCAAAACCGATATTTTCTTGATTGAGTGAATCTCATAGTCATTAATATTCTAGAACTTGTTTTTCAACCGATTCAAAATGGTTTTTGATTATATGTCTTAGGATGATAAAGGCACAATTAGGTCTTATTCTTAAGCCTCAGAATTTTGTATAATTTGACCCCTAGTTGCCCCTTTTGAGCCTAAAAGCAAAAATTTTTTCTTTGAAACCTTTCATTGACTAATATTCTCTTAAATGGTGAAAAAGTTGGAAATTTAGTGGAGCAAAGAAATAAAGGACTTAAGAAAAATATGTATTGAATGCAAAGAAAAGCAAGAAAAAGAAAATCAAAAGGATGATATTGAATGAATTCCAAAAAGTCCATAAAAGTTCAAAAATTTGCTCTGTTAAATTTATAATGGTAATTTGAATCATTCATGATGTTAAAGCCCTTTTGTATTCCATTTTTCTTGAAATTCCTACCAATACAACCCAAGGCCACGTTACAACCTTTGAAAGAACTTTAGACTTTGACATATTTTCTATCTAAACTGTGGAGTTTCTGGTTTATTAACAAGCTTATGGTAATATTTTTTGACTATGATGATTTGAGAGATACACAAACCTTTAAACACTTGAGTGAAAATTGTGAGAAGAGTATCTCAAGTCTTGACATTGAAAATTGATTCACATAAGAGAAATAAAACTGGCATTTGAATAAATCTGTTTCTCTGTTTTGGATTCCATAAGTTATTAAGTTTAGTGTTTTCTGTATTTTATCTTGTATGGTGATTGCTTGAGGACAAGCAATGTTTTGGTTGGGGTATTTTAGAGGTTATTTCTATCAAGGTGGTAGGTAAGAAAACTTAACTGTTTTGTTTAGGTTGTGTGATTGTTATTTTATTTTGCATGTGTTTTCCTTGCTTTGTTTGTAATCTTGTAATTTACCATGATTGCATGATAAATTTAATATGAACACAAAGCCAATATCTAAGGACCAAAATTTTGAGTAAAATTTTCAAAATTTGATTGTTTAAATGCCAAATAAATGCTTAAATGAACCTTATGTGATTAAAATTTTCTTTGAAAAGACTTTCCATGGTTAGACTTGAGCCAAAATGGGTTATTTATCAAACAAATTTTCAAAACCGATATTTTCTTGATTGAGTGAATCTCATAGTCATTAATATTCTAGAACTTGTTTTTCAACCGATTCAAAATGGTTTTTGATTATATGTCTTAGGATGATAAAGGCACAATTAGGTCTTATTCTTAAGCCTCAGAATTTTGTATAATTTGACCCCTAGTTGCCCCTTTTGAGCCTAAAAGCAAAAATTTTTTCTTTGAAACCTTTCATTGACTAATATTCTCTTAAATGGTGAAAAAGTTGGAAATTTAGTGGAGCAAAGAAATAAAGGACTTAAGAAAAATATGTATTGAATGCAAAGAAAAGCAAGAAAAAGAAAATCAAAAGGATGATATTGAATGAATTCCAAAAAGTCCATAAAAGTTCAAAAATTTACTCTGTTAAATTTATAATGGTAATTTGAATCATTCATGATGTTAAAGCCCTTTTGTATTCCATTTTTCTTGAAATTCCTACCAATACAACCCAAGGCCACGTTACAACCTTTGAAAGAACTTTAGACTTTGACATATTTTCTATCTAAACCGTGGAGTTTCTGGTTTATTAACAAGCTTATGATAATATTTTTTGACTATGATGATTTGAGAGATACACAAACCTTTAAACACTTGAGTGAAAATTGTGAGAAGAGTATCTCAAGTCTTGACATTGAAAATTGATTCACATAAGAGAAATAAAACTGGCATTTGAATAAATCTGTTTCTCTGTTTTGGATTCCATAAGTTATTAAGTTTAGTGTTTTCTGTATTTTATCTTGTATGGTGATTGCTTGAGGACAAGCAATGTTTTGGTTTGGGGTATTTTAGAGGTTATTTCTATCAAGGTGGTAGGTAAGAAAACTTAACTGTTTTGTTTAGGTTGTGTGATTGTTATTTTATTTTGCATGTGTTTTCCTTGCTTTGTTTGTAATCTTGTAATTTACCATGATTGCATGATAAATTTACTATGAACACAAAGCCAATATCTAAGGACCAAAATTTTGAGTAAAATTTTCAAAATTTGATTGTTTAAATGCCAAATAAATGCTTAAATGAACCTTATGTGATTAAAATTTTCTTTGAAAAGACTTTCCATGGTTAGACTTGAGCCAAAATGGGTTATTTATCAAACAAATTTTCAAAACCGATATTTTCTTGATTGAGTGAATCTCATAGTCATTAATATTCTAGAACTTGTTTTTCAACCGATTCAAAATGGTTTTTGATTATATGTCTTAGGATGATAAAGGCACAATTAGGTCTTATTCTTAAGCCTCAGAATTTTGTATAATTTGACCCTTAGTTGCCCCTTTTGAGCCTAAAAGCAAATATTTTTTCTTTGAAACCTTTCATTGACTAATATTCTCTTAAATGGTGAAAAAGTTGGAAATTTAGTGGAGCAAAGAAATAAAGGACTTAAGAAAAATATGTATTGAATGCAAAGAAAAGCAAGAAAAAGAAAATCAAAAGGATGATATTGAATGAATTCCAAAAAGTCTATAAAAGTTCAAAAATTTGCTCTGTTAAATTTATAATGGTAATTTGAATCATTCATGATGTTAAAGCCCTTTTGTATTCCATTTTTCTTGAAATTCCTACCAATACAACCCAAGGCCACGTTACAACCTTTGAAAGAACTTTAGACTTTGACATATTTTCTATCTAAACTGTGGAGTTTCTGGTTTATTAACAAGCTTATGGTAATATTTTTTGACTATGATGATTTGAGAGATACACAAACCTTTAAACACTTGAGTGAAAATTGTGAGAAGAGTATCTCAAGTCTTGACATTGAAAATTGATTCACATAAGAGAAATAAAACTGGCATTTGAATAAATCTATTTCTCTGTTTTGGATTCCATAAGTTATTAAGTTTAGTGTTTTCTGTATTTTATCTTGTATGGTGATTGCTTGAGGACAAGCAATGTTTTGGTTTGGGGTATTTTAGAGGTTATTTCTATCAAGGTGGTAGGTAAGAAAACTTAACTGTTTTGTTTAGGTTGTGTGATTGTTATTTTATTTTGCATGTGTTTTCCTTGCTTTGTTTGTAATCTTGTAATTTACCATGATTGCATGATAAATTTACTATGAACACAAAGCCAATATCTAAGGACCAAAATTTTGAGTAAAATTTTCAAAATTTGATTGTTTAAATTCCAAATAAATGCTTAAATGAACCTTATGTGATTAAAATTTTCTTTGAAAAGACTTTCTATGGTTAGACTTGAGCCAAAATGGGTTATTTATCAAACAAATTTTCAAAACCGATATTTTCTTGATTGAGTGAATCTCATAGTCATTAATATTCTAGAACTTGTTTTTCAACCGATTCAAAATGGTTTTTGATTATATGTCTTAGGATGATAAAGGCACAATTAGGTCTTATTCTTAAGCCTCAGAATTTTGTATAATTTGACCCCTAGTTGCCCCTTTTGAGCCTAAAAGCAAAAATTTTTTCTTTGAAACCTTTCATTGACTAATATTCTCTTAAATGGTGAAAAAGTTGGAAATTTAGTGGAGCAAAGAAATAAAGGACTTAAGAAAAATATGTATTGAATGCAAAGAAAAGCAAGAAAAAGAAAATCAAAAGGATGATATTGAATGAATTCCAAAAAGTCCATAAAAGTTCAAAAATTTACTCTGTTAAATTTATAATGGTAATTTGAATCATTCATGATGTTAAAGCCCTTTTGTATTCCATTTTTCTTGAAATTCCTACCAATACAACCCAAGGCCACGTTACAACCTTTGAAAGACCTTTAGACTTTGACATATTTTCTATCTAAACTGTGGAGTTTCTGGTTTATTAACAAGCTTATGGTAATATTTTTTGACTATGATGATTTGAGAGATACACAAACCTTTAAACACTTGAGTGAAAATTGTGAGAAGAGTATCTCAAGTCTTGACATTGAAAATTGATTCACATAAGAGAAATAAAACTGGCATTTGAATAAATCTGTTTCTCTATTTTGGATTCCATAAGTTATTAAGTTTAGTGTTTTCTGTATTTTATCTTGTATGGTGATTGCTTGAGGACAAGCAATGTTTTGGTTTGGGGTATTTTGATAAGTGTTTTATAACACAATAAATTAGATTTAGTTTACTTAGGATTTTAATCATTATGTACTGTATTTCCTTTATTTATTGTGATTTTTGCTTTCTTTCCATTGTATTTTACTCGGGTACTTTTATTTTGCAGAAATTAATAGATTTGGAATTATTTATGATCCATTTTAAGAATGAATGAATATAAATGGAAAATGGATTCAAGAACCCAAAAAGATTATCAAAGTGCCAAAGGATGAAAACAATCAAGAACCATGAGCTATACTGTCCAAAACGCCTCAAAAATGCAAGAAAACACTTCCAGGAAAGGGTAGGAATCGATTCACCCTTACAGGAATCGATTCCCATGTGAAACATAAGCTAGGAATCGATTCAAGGCTGTTGGGAATCGATTCATAGGGCTGGGAATCGATTCCCCCCTTATAGGAATCGATTCATTGATGTTTGAAAGGCCAGGAATCGATTCATGAAGGCCAGGAATCGATTCATCATGTTGGGAATCGATTCCCACCTTTAGGAATCGATTCACACGCTGTTTTAAAGGTAAAAATGAACTGAAGGAATCGATTCATCAGTAAAATCATGCGCCGAATTATTGGAAACAACAAAAATACGCAAATTGGAGACAACTGGAACAGCTGGAAATCACATGCACCGAAAGTTTCCAACTTGCAACGCGTTTTCTTAGCTGGCTTCCTCCCTTCCTTCGCCTATAAAAGGAGAAGCAATCCAAGCAGATCCAGCAATCCTATTCTTTATCAGCTTCATTCCTTTTCTTTTCTTTCTCTTTTGTTTTCTTTCTCTGTTTTATTTTCTTTCTCTTTTTATTTTCTTTTTCTTTCTTTTATTTTGTGTAAGAGTTGTGAGGATTGTGAAATTGAGTGTTCCAATTTGTAATTGGTGGAGGAATATTGCAACAAGGAAATACAGTGGTAAATTATTCTGAGCTTTTGGAGAAACCCGTAAGTCTTTATTTTTTTACCATGTCTTGTATGTTTTATTTTTCCATTATTTATATGAATTTGAATTATTTCATGAGTAGCTAAATTAACTATCTTGGGATGAAGAGGGTATGATAATATTTTATTTTAATGTTATTTTGACTTTGAATTAAATAAATTTCTGTTTTCCATTTAGTTCAATTATGCTTAATGCTTTTAGTAATTCCTAACAAGAACCTAAATGATAAAACTGTATACTTACGGGTATATTAGTAAGTTTAGGTAATAAATAGAATCGAGAGATTTATTTTTACCAGAAAGCTTTGAACTAAACCTAAGATTTTTGAAATGCTTTTTGTGACCTCGGTAAAACCGTGAAAATAATCAAAATTCTTTTGAGGAAATAAAAGGGATTTTCATAAAACGATAATGGGCCTTTCTGAGGATTAAGCAGCGCTTTCCATAGGTTAGGTACATTAATAGGATTCCGAGAGGAACACATTAATTAGCTTTTGGAAAATTCGCCTTGGAAAACTTAATTTGATTCTTATTTATGAAAAGTTAAAATTCATTAAACATAAAATAGAGTCTTAATCCCCCGAAATCCCAAGATATTCTCAACTCTGATTTTTTAAGTGTCAAGTAAATTTTATTTTATTTATATTCTATGCAACTTTAATTTGTACTTTATTTTATAAAAACCTTAAAAATTAATTATGTGGATAATTAAATTTCAATATGCTGGTACTTTGAACACAGTCCCTGTGAGCCCAATGTTGGCTCTTGGGTGAGGTATGTTCTCCACCATTCTTTATGAGTTTTATGCCCTAGATGTTGGGTCCTATGTATTTATGGGAGTGTTTATGGCATATAGGTTGTTGGGAGAGCTTTAAAGTGAGGAAACCCTAGGTAGGGTGTTGTTATTATGACTTTAATAGTGGGTTATTATGGAGATGCATGAATTAATATTTGGATGGGTGGAAAATAAATGAGCAATTATGATGTTGATGGGTTTTGGTAAAACCCTAACTTTAATAAATTGGGGGAAATATGAAAAGAGAGTAAAATGTATGTTTAATGACATTGGGGAAGGATATTAATGATGGAAGATGGCTATTGATGGTGATTAATGAGTATTGGTAGCAGTTGTTTGGTTAGTTGGCATTTATGATCTAAAGGATCTTGACTTTGGGAAAGGAATTCCCGAAGCCTAATACAATTATATAACTTAGTATTTAACAAGTCTAAGACTTGATGATAAGCTAGAAAATGTCTAAAACTATGAGGAATGCCTTGTAATGGCTTATTAATTGTATGAGTGTATATGTATAATATGTAGATCGTATTCCGAAGGGTGCAAAGGAGCTCTTGGAGCATTGGAATGGTTCGGCTCTTCCCTTAAGGTAGGAGAGGAGTTAACATTCAAATTGCATGAGTAAATTTAATAGAGATTGTGTATGTGATTAATACTCATGCTTGCATAGCCATGTATATGTATTGAATTATTGGAATGGCAACTTGATAAATATGGAAAATTATTATGATACTTTTGTGTTGGGTTGGAAATCCCCCAATGAATATATATAAGGATATTGATAGATAAAATGAAATATTATGACATTCTAGCGGTGGATACAAGTAGTTGACTTGTATGTGTGTAAGGCAATGATGATTGCCAAATATGTGAATGGTGAATATGCCTCGAATGATTTTATGTGTGGATTGATATTATTATGTGTGCTATGCCTTTGATATTCATGTGTGGATTGTTATGAGTGGTGTTTATGGCCATTGAATGCCAATTATTTAAATGATGTGCCTTGAGGGGCCTTGTGAATATTTATACGCCATTGATGTTAAAACTAAAATATATAATATACCCCTAACTGAGAGGGTGAGATATCCTTGTAAGGTTGTTATTGAGCATATGCATTGTTGCATTTTGCATTCATGGCATGGCATAGCATTGATATTATGTGGTTGCGATCACAATGATGAAAGATCCTGCGGGATTCTATGAAGGGAGTACCCCTTGCGAGGCGGGAAACCAATGTGATGATGATATGATATGGTAATGGTGGTTGCGATCACCTGATTATGGAATGTGAAAGGCCCTGCAGGGACCATTGTATGATGATGAGCCAGTGGTTGCGATCACTTGGTATTTGATATGATAAAGGGCTTGCGAGCACCTATGATGCCCATGGTTGCGATCATGAGGCGGGAGTACCCCTTGCGAGGCGGGAAACCTATGAGGATTGTTAAACGTGGTTGCGATCACGAGAAAGCTCCTTGCGAGGCTGCTATAGGGAGTACCCCTTACGAGGCGGGAAACCAATGATTATGATTGATTGATTATGGTGGTTGCGATCACCCATGATATGAAATCGAATCCATTGCATATGCATTTGAAATGGGATGACCACGAGTGTTAGGAAACCCCTTGCGAGGAGGTATTGATTAAAGATATAATGAATTGATAAGGATAATGATTGTGAATGCTTTTGTTGATAAGTGGCAAAGTGACAGTGTTAGTGATTATGTATATGTTGTGCTTATTATGATATGAATTACGATTCATGAGGCTGGTATGCTATTGTGATAGTGAGATAATGACTGAATGATAATTTAATGTTTTGATAGTAAAGCACACATGATGTTTGTTTGCATATACACATGATCACAATATATATATTATTCGTCATTTTGAATGTATAACTCACTCTCCCATGTGGTCTCCTTTTTAGTATTGTGATGCAGGTTACCATGGGACAAATTCAGATTTAAAGATCAAACTTGGGTGAAGGTAAATAGTGGTAGAGGAAGTGCCTTGGCCAACATCATTTATGAATTCATGTGTAATGAATAAATTGTGTATGATGATATAGATGATTTAGAGATTTTAAGTATGTACAAGATAATCCCTTGAATAGATGGATGATGAATAAATATATGTAATTGTGTAAGAGGTGGTTGTTTAATAGGCTTATAATTATGTCATTGCCTGCTAGCCTAGCCTTTTCTCATATCGTCATATATGGGACTGGGCGTGTGCCCGGTATACACATTCTTCCGCTGTATACTCTATTATTTTTGTATACCTTTATGGGCGAACTAGTTATAGATCCAAGTTTAATGTATTAAAATTGTACACTTTGGTTTTTCTGTGATTCGAGTTTCGGTGTGATGCTGAACTTAGTTTAGAATGCGAAAAATTTACTCGCATTTATATTATTTATGACGATCACATCGAGATTCGAGTACAGGAAATCAGGGGTGTTACAACAAATGCTCCTGCGATTTTCATGGATTACATGAATCGCATCTTTCATGAGTATCTTGACCGTTCGTGGTTGTGTTTATCGATGACATTCTTGTCTATTCCAAGAGCCACGAGGAACATGAAGAACATCTTCGTCTTGTTTTGAATATCCTTTGAGAGAAAGAGTTGTATGCGAAGCTTTCCAAGTGTGAATTTTGATTGTCTGAGGTCCAATTTCTTGGACTTGTTATCTCCAAGGATGGTGTTGTGTTTGATCCGTCTAAGATTGAAGCTGTACTGGCTTGGGAAAGATCGGTGTCTGTGACCGATGTGAGAAGTTTTCTTGGCCTTGCCGGTTACTACTGAAGATTTATTGAAGGATTTTCCCGATTGCCTTTGCCTTTGACGAAGTTAACCCGTAAGAATCAGCCATTTGTGTGGAGTCTTGATTGTGAAAGGAGTTTCCAAGAGTTAAAGGTTAGACTCACTTCTGCTCCGGTGTTGGCTTTGCCGGACTTATTGGATGACTTCGTGGTGTACTGAGACACTTCTAAGCTTGGTCTTGGTTGTGTGTTGATGCAAAAAGAACGTGTGATAGCCTATGCGTCGAGACAGTTGCGACCGCATGAGGTTAACTACCCCACTCATGATCTCAAATTAGTGGCGGTGGTGTTTGCCTTGAAGTTATGGCAGCATTATTTGTATGGCTCTAAGTTTGTGGTCTTTAATGATCATAAGAGTCTTAAATATTTATTTGATTAGAAGGAGCTTAATATGCGCCAACAACGAAGGATGAAGTTTCTAAAGGATTATGAGTTTGAATTTGAGGTATCATCCCGGAAAGGCAAATGTGGTTGCCGATGCCTTAAGTCAAAAATCAATGCATGTTTCCGCTATGATGGTGAAGGAAATGGAACTCATCGAGCAATTTCGGAACTTAAACGTGGGTATAGAAATATATACTCCGAAAAAGATGTCTCTTAAGGTGTTGACGGTAGCAAATATATTCATTGAGACCGTGAAGCTGTAACAACCGAAAGATGAGTATTTGATCGAGATGAAAGAAGCTCAAGCTAATGGGAAAAATTCATTTTTGATATAGGGCTGTGATGGCATTTGGCGTGTGAAAGGTCAGATTTATGTACCATCTGGTGGTGATCTAAAAAGGTTGGTACTCGAAGAAGCTCATAAGAGTGTGTTGAGCATACATCCTGGTGCCACAAAAATGTATCAAGATTTGAAGAAGAATTTCTGGTGGCCCGGTATGAAGCGGGATGTGGCTAATTGTGTAGCCTCTTGTATTATTTGTCAAAAGGTTAAGGTTGAACATCAGAAACCATCTGGTTATCTAAGACCTCTTGATATTCCGGTGTGGAAGTAGAACGACATTGCTATGGACTTTGTTTCCGGACTACCCAGAACACGTACTGGAAATGATGCTATATGGGTAAATGTAGATCGGTTGACAAAGTGTGCTCACTTCTTGCCCATGAATATGAAGAGTTCATTGGAGAAATTAGCCCGAATGTACATAAAGGAGATCGTTAGACTACATGGTGTACCTTTGAGTATTGTGTCGGATCGCGACCCGCGATTCACTTCCTGATTTTGGGGAAGCTTGTACGAGGCAATGGGTTCCAAGCTGAAGCTCACTTCGGTGTATCATCCACAAACGGATGGACAATCCGAGCAGACAATCCAAAGCCTTGAAGATTTATTGCGGGCTTGTGTATTGGAGCACGGTGGTTGTTAGGAAAGATTCCTACCACTAATTGAATTTACATACAATAATAGTTACCACAGTTCTATTGGTATGGCTCCCTATGAAGCGTTATATGGTCGGAAATGTAGAACTTCGTTGTGTTGGCTTGAAACTGGAGAGAGTTTGGCTTTGGGGCCGGAGTTGATTGCTGAACAAATGAACAGATTAAGATGATACAAGAAAAGATGAAAATTGCCCAAGATCGGCAGAAGAGTTATTATGATAAAACGCAGAAGCCACTTTAGTTTTAAGTTGGCGATCACGTATTTTTAAGAGTATCAAGAGATAAGGGTATTGGAAGAGCTTTAAAGAGTAAGAAGTTAAATCTGAGGTTCATTGGACCCTACAAGGTTCTGGAGCGGATTAGCGACGTTGCATATCAGATTGCACTCCCTCCACACCTGGCTAATCTACATAATGTAACACCCTAAATTTTAAAGAAAATAAATTTATTGAATAGAGATAATTAATTAATTATGGTCCAATGAATATGGGAGAATTAATTTGACACTAGAGGTGAGTTAAGATTTACCAGAATCGATTAATTTAATTGATAATGTGGGACCCACTTAGTTAAATTAAATATTTGATTGGTCTAGAGGGTTTAGAAGATTATTGTGATTAGGGTGGTATGGTTGAAATAATTTTTAGTGTTAAGGAAAGGATTAATCGGACTCGACATATGTTATTAAATGGAGAAAATACGAGCCGAATGGAAATAAAAGAAATTGAAAAACTCCCTTTTCTTCTCCTCACTCAGCCGTGTGTATTTTTCCTCTTGATTAGCATTTGTATCCGTTAGGTATTAGGAATTATTAACCATTGGGAAAAAGTAGAGATGGTGTACCCTTTTAACCCTTGGACATTGACTAGAATGGTCATCTTTTTCTCTTTCCCTTCTCCAAAACCGTACACACTCCTTCTTCCCCCATCACTTTTCATTTCTTCTTCTTCTCTCCAAAAACCCTAAGCAAAAAGGGTAGTGGTTCCCTTCTTTTCTCCCATTCTGTCCTTGAAAGAACTTGGAGGAGCTTGGAGCTTGAAGTCTCTTCTTTCCTCCTCCTCATTTTCGTGTGGATTTTTCTTCTCTTGGAAAACTCTCTCATTTCTTCTCTTGAGGTAAGATCTTGCTATTTCTCAAAAGTATAAACTATAGATTTTTGAGGTTTTATGTTGGGAGAGTGATTTAATAAATGTTGTTGGATTTTAATGAAAACCCTAATCCTAAGGTTTGGGTGAAATGCAAAATATGAGTGGAAAGGAATTCATTGTGTTAAATAACTATTTTTGGTGAGATAAAATGATGTTATTAATGGTGAAAGGCCATTAATGAAGCTTAGTGGTTGTTGGGAACCATTAATGTGGGAACCCGGTAATGGGTTTGGCAATAAATGTGCTTAATAATAAATGTAAACACCTAAACCATGGTGGTGGTGGCTGAACGAATGAAATAAACAGGACTGAGAGTTAAGATGCTGAAGGTCGTCGAGTAAATAAATATGAACGTTAGGCCAATGTGGTTGAATGAGAAATTGATTGTGTGATGTATTGTGATGTAGGAAATAACCCTAGCTACGTGGCGAAACCTTTTGACCGCGGTGAATACTACTTCTCTTGAGGTAGGAGGGGGTAACTATTCTAAATGCATGATTTCATCCATTGATGGTGTGATAATATGTGTATATATGATTATGCTTTTTGACTGCTTGTGTGGACGATGTGATGATTTCATGATTTGAGTGCATTTAGAATGATTGAGGTTATATGACATGCATTTGGAATGTGGAATATGATAATGAAATGGTCGAAACCGAAGTCAATTGTAACATCCCAAATTTTTATGAAGATGAGTAGTGTGGTAAATGGTTTTGAATGGAAATTGTTGTGTATGAACATATGAGACTAAGTTATGGGTTGCCGAGTGAGGCAATTGTTGGGGTAGTTCCCGAGTGATTGGAAATCCCATATACCGAGTGGACTAAGTCATTACCGAGTGAATGGCTGTCTCGTATACCGAGTGGTGGATTAGCCGAGTGTGGCTTCTCGCTTCAGCGAGTGAGGTCTCGCTCCAACGAGTATGTTATTTGGAAGGCTTTTGAGTGGTTCCGCTTAGGCGAATGTGTGCTCGCCCGAGCGAGCTGGGCTGTCTCGCTCAAGCGACGCTCGGTCTCGCTTGAGCGAGTGAGCGCTATTCCTGTTGGGTTTGCTTGAGCGTTGTTGGGCCTCCGCTGGATGGCTTCCATTTCCTTTGCCTTCCCTTCTTCTTGTGGCTCGGTTTTGGATTGTTAATCGGACCCTGTTCTTCATGGTCTATGGACCTGGCTCTCATATCTTCACATATGGGAGTGGCTTTTTATAGATCCAGGTATTTTTCTAAATAAAAATTGGGAAAAATTTCCCCTGTTTTGGGTTTATTTATTTGTTAAAAATAAGGGTGTTATATCAATGACCCGGTGTGGGATCAGTGTAACACCCCCTTATATATATGAGATATGTATATTCTTATTGCTTTTAAAAACTTTAGATATATATATATATATATATATATATATATATATATCATTTCTTATCTCACGTATACAAGGATGTATATACATCTGATTTTCTTTGAATATTGAAAGTAAAAAAAATGTTGCCTCTCAATATTTATCCATAATGACAAAATAAATTTATAGAAATCATAAGTGATAAAAGATTACAGTATCAAAGTTTAACATTCATCTTGTTACAATTATCCAACTTGATAATGTAATAAGGTGATTAAATTATACCTCTACTACGAATGTGATCAATCATTTCCTAGCCCTCAAACCATAGGTTTTTGGAATCCTACTCTTGCCATATCTCTTCACCCATCCGATTGAGGATAAGACCACTTTACCTTCTTGTAATTACATCATTTCATCCTGGACTGCTAGCTATATATCACATAGCATTTATTTTTGACACAGAAATTTAAACAAGAAGGAGTGAGAAACAAAATATAATATCTTACAGATAAGACATAAGCATAAGGATTTTCATAAACTAATATAATAATATAATCTTATACATAATCAATTATGAATATAGGGTTTCCACATACATAACAATTATATTTTCATTCACAACCACCCACATAGAATGTCACAATCACATAAATGTTATGTAATGTTTTTAATGCTACTATCTCAGTCAGTCTATGCATATGGGCCCTTAAAAGTTTTAATTTGCACTGGGTCAACTAAGAGTTTACACTGTTCCATAATTCCAGATAATAATAACATAAATGCCTTCATGGCATATGAACAGCTCAACTGGCATGGAAACACTTAGAGACTAGTCAGATTGAGAAGGTTTTTATTGTGAAAGTACCCGACACTAGGGAGCAACCCCAGGTCACCTGAAGCACCCTTTCACACCCTCTCATCCAAAGGCTCGCAATTAAACCTCCTCTAATGTATCCTTGGTTTCTATAATCCATCCCCAGGCAATATCACATCTCATTCCTCTTTAATGATTCATGATGCATGAACTACTCGCGTATTGAGTTAGTTAAGACTTTTAGAAACTCAAGTATAAATTATATCTTCGGGGCCTACAAATAACAACATAGCCACCCCGATAAACTACACATTTCCAAACTTTTAAATAAGTTCTGCCACACAGAAGAATTTTAGTACAGTTTTCTTTATCATTCACAAATCAATATTATTGTGATTTGAGTTTCAAAGTCTTAATATATATTCCGAACATTCTTTAGAGCATTTATAGGAAATTAATTTACTTTAGACAGAAGTTTAAATTATCGATCTTTTTCCATCTATAATTATAATACTTGAAAAATATATAATAAAACACTTTTAAAATTCTTATTTTCAAAAGTTTAAAATGAAATATTATTGAAGTATCTTATTTCCATTTGAGAATCAAATATTTTCATATATATACATATATGAATATATTATTTTCATAAAACAATTTCTTTTTCTTTTTTTAATAACTAAAAATTATTCTAAAATTTAATTAAATAATTTATTTTGAAAGAAAAAAATAAGTTATAGAAATTGTATACTTTTATTGAAAATTAAGAAATGTTTCTTAACAATAATTCTGAATAAACATTGAGAAATTACTATAAATAATTTCTTTTAAAGTAATACTGTGAAGAGTAAGGAATAAGTATATTCTTACTGAGTTTTAGCTTCCCGTCTGTTTGCTATATGCTCAAACTTCACATCATAAGATCATCAATCACTCATTAATCACAATCAAGTATTGTAATATCATCAATCACAATCAAATATCATCAATCATCAATATTATCAATCATAATAAAATCAAATAAATATTATTCATAAATATTATAATTTAAAGTTTAACAGTTATTTAATTTAATAAACTTAATTCCAAGCCCTTATAGTTCATTTCTCGCATAGGTCTATGCAAGTCCATATAATCCAATCCTTGCATAGGTTTAGTTTAGTCAATATAGGTCATAATACTCCAAGTCCTTACATAGGTTCAGTCCAGTTCGTATAGGTTATAAAAATCCAGATCCTTGCATATGTATTTCAGAGTAAGTTACACAAGATACTTAATTTAAAATTAATTATTTTAAAATAATATTATTATTAAATTTAAAAGGAGTAGGGGACTCCTCCCATTATTCTTATGTCTTTTCACATTATATTTTTATCCCACTCCCCCTTACCTAGAATTGCTACCAAAAGTGCATTCGCTCTGTGCCTCCGAGTTCTAAAAAAAATATTAATACTAATTTATTTCAGTATAGGCATACGATGAAATTTAAGATTACTATTAGAAATGATAAATAATAATTATGCATAGTAATAGTAAATAGGTAAATAGTAAATCATCAATAGTAATGGTAAATAGTAATTTTTTAAATAGTAACAGTAAATGATAAATCGTAAATAGAAATGGTAAATAGTAAATTTTGAATAGTAATGGTAAATAGTAAATTTTGAATAGTAACAGTAAATAGTAAATTTTAAATAGTAATGGTAAATAGTAAATTTTGAATAGTAACAGTAACTAATAAATTTTGAATAATAACGATAAATAATAAATTTTGAATAATAACAGTAAATGGTAAAGTATGAATAGTAACAGTAATTAGTGAATAGTAACAGTAAATCGTAAAAATAACATAGTGGTAATTTATTTTTACTATAGTAACTTATTCATAATAGTAATAACATATTAATAGTTTACGAGTGCTAAAAAGAATAATCTAGATAATCATAAAAAAAATATAGAAGAAAGATGTTATTACCTTACACCTCCGGCAAAACATCTTTTTACCAAAAGAATTTACTCCTCACTAATTTCTTACGCACTATCTCTCTAGATTCTCTCTCTAATTTTGGTGTGGAAATATTGTAAATGAGCCATCTATTTATAGGAAGAGAATTTTACTATTTAAGATTACTTAATTATTTATTTTACTATTCATGATATGAGTATTTACCAACCGGTGACTATTCATGTTGTAAGTATTTACCAACCGATGACTATTCATGATGTAAGTATTTACCAACCGATGATATAAACAATAAGTAAGCGATGATGTCGGCAGTGGCATTTTGGTTATTAGATAAAAGGTTAAGGGTATTTTGGTTATTTTCTCAAATATTTAAAAAATCAACAAATTCCAAAAAATCATAAATAATGCATAGATCAAAAAGTTATAAAGAATCATATTCTAATTCCTTCAAATTTTTATTTTAAAATTCTAATAAGAGTTAAATCTTAAATATGTAAAAACATAAATATAGGAACATAAAATAAAAATGGTGAATAATAAATATATTAAAAATTCTTAATATAATTTTCTTAATTAGTGAATACTAATTAAGTCATTTTAAAATTTGTGTTCAATATATATATTTTTATTTTATTATTATTTTATTATTTTTAAAAAAATAATTAAATATAAATACCAAAATTCTATAAAAATATTAATTAGTTAAAATTCAACTAACTAACAGTAAGTGTTTTCTCATTAAAGAGATATTAATATCTATTTTCTATTTGAGTAGAAAATAGGATGTTACAATCAGCCACTAGAGTTAGTAGATGGCTGAGGTTCTTAGATCAGTGTTGTATGTATTCGGTATCCCAGTGAGGAGAGATCGATCTTAATGTCTGATGTTTTTACTTGCTGAATCTGTATTGCATACAGAACGGATGAAGTGATATCCGTACTCTGCTACCGGTATCGATACCGGATCAGATATTACGTTAAATATATTGATGAAATATGTCATGATGGTTTGAGACCATGCTTTGAATTGAAATCATTGGCGTGAAATACCCCGATATTGTGTATATGAATTGACAAATGTGATTACCACTAACTACCGATGTGTGTGAGTTCCAACAAGAATTTGTAAAGGTTGAGAATGTTGAAATCCAATAAGTGGTGGTCGTGAATGGATGGTTGATTGAGTGGCATTTAGGATGCACAGTGTGAGAATGCATTGATTAACATTTGCATCCATGACATATCATTCGCTGCTTATATGGAATGTTAGGCAGGCCTTGTGGAAGGGCGGCCAAGTGCACAGGTATATTGTTATTGCTCCCTAGTGATTTGGGGAATCACGAAGCTGCCCTTAGTTTGGTGGCGAGGCACCCTATGTGGCAGGCCCTGTGGGAGGGCAGCTCTGTGATGAGCAGTTTACCTCGGTGTCCAACGGGGCACGACTCCCTTGATGTGTGTTCGGGGGAGGCCCGTAGCACTATGGCAAGTACAGCTATATCGTTGATCCGCTGTCACGGGGTGACTAGTGCTACAGATGCGCGAAGAGCAGTTTAGTACCAGTAAAATATGATGTTGAGCATGCATAAAATTGGATATAAGTGTACATATTTTACTACTGCAGTAGGGGCATAGTAGCACACCTATGTTTGTCCACAATTGATATGTTGATGTTTTCCCACAGTCGGATCCGCACTTGAAAATAATTCCGTTGTGCATATGCATTAGCTTTAAGAGCATTTGTATATAGCCGAGATATGCCTAGTTGATAGCCAAGATAGCGATGGATGATCGTTGAGTAGAGAGAAAGTAAGCGAAGGTGCTAACATTATATCTGTGATGAATTTTTGAGAAGGCTAAGGATATGTTATATATATGATATTGCCTTGTGAATATGTTTATTTGAACATGTATTGTGCTGAGATGGAATGATGTGTCATGTGTGTGATGTTATCTTGAAAATTTATGTAGTGCACACATGTATAAATCTCATCATAATGTATGACTTTGATTCATTTGGATTATGTTACTCACCTTTCTGTTGTCATTTTAAGGTTGATGTAGGTGTGATGAGTCCTACTTTTTTAGAGGTCAAGTATTGGAGGAGGTAAATATGAAAGGAATATGGGTGAGCCTTGGCCGGCATATATGTATTCATTTTGTATGGCATACGGTGTGTATGCTTATTTTGAAATTAATTTGATAACGGTTGATTTTGGGAGGTCATGTAGGAAAATTAGACCGGATGTGTATGGCTAATTTTCATTAATGACCTTGATAATGTATGAATGATATTGATATTATTAAATTATATTTTCTATTGTTTGACTAACCGATGAGGTATCTTCTATCTTCTTTTTGGTAGCTGTTTTTAATCACTCTTGAAATTATTTTTATCTTCCGCTTTTCCTTGTGACGGCCTGCAGTCTGGTCGTCCGAGGTGCACTCTGATACTTTTCCCATATCTTTATATATGAGATCGGTTATTCATTGATCCGGGGTAATTACTTGATATTATATGTATATATAGATATATATAGAATAACTTAGAGGCATTTTTATTTTAAATCGTAAAAAATTTACCCCTATTTTTGAAATAGGAAATCGGGGTGTTACAATATTCATCAATTTATAGCACTCAGATTTGTTGCATGGATTATCCATTTTGGCACTCAGATTTATCACTGATGAAGTCAGATCCATATTGCATGCTTTTATGCATTTGAAAAGATATAATTTTGAAAGTCCATGACATTCAATCATTTGCATCGAGAGAATAGTAATATATGATATATGTAGAAGTGTTGAAAGAATTGGAGGCGCCTAGTAATGTTTGACATAGAAATGATGAATTGAGGATTGAGATATGGTTTATTGAATTATATGTCATTGTGTTGTGATTGTGACATCTAACTATATAACCCAATTGGGAATTTTTATCTGTAAATTGATATTTACTACTTTGAATTGTACTCACCCTTCAACCTTCAATTTAGTGAGTTTTCAAGGTGATAATGTCGCTCAGTGAGCTCAGAGGCAGGAGCAACGTAATGCCAATGATGAATTATATATTTAACTATTTTAATGTGCTATTTAAGGTGAATGTGTAATTAATATGATTTTGTTGATATGTGGAAATTTTGGTATAGCTCTTTGATTGGTTCAGATTGGGGAACACATACATGTGAGGTTTGGTGCCATATTTTAGCATGGGTGGTGATACATGAAATATATTTATGTGAATGTTAATGGATAGGTATTTGACACCTTATTAAAAGTTTAGGTTTTGTCTTGCCATGGTATTATGCTGAGGACTTAATCCTCCCTATGTTCAGAAATTGTTTAAACTTGAATAATTGTAAATGGACATATAGTTATGTTATGTAGGTAATGCCCTGAGGTTGGTATTTGTTAAATTCTTAGCTTAATTTTAACAGTCCTCTACAATTAATTTAATAGAATCCATTCAAAGTTTAGTAACTCTGGGAATTTAAGAATATTTTTTTTGTGTTAGAGGTTCAATTTAATAACTACATAAAATGTTTATATCAACTCTCAAAGAGAAATTAAAATTTTCAGATCATATGTAACAATAGATATTAAGCACGTTCCCATAAAAAGGCACAGAGCATGGTATCAAATTTATTCCAAGGCAATTAAAAAAATTCAGCAACAAGATTATTAAGTTTAGAGTCCTATGGTTAATTTATTAAACTCCAAATTACAATTGCCTTAATCAAGAATGTTCAGGAATGAATGTTTCACATTAAAAATATCAGTTTTTGTAGTTCATGAGGTGTAGTTGTTATTATTATTATTATTATTATTATTATTATTATTATTATTATTATTATTATTATTATTATTATTATTATTATTATTATTATCCTTAAGTCTCCAAAAATGGCCAAGTAGATATTTGAAATCAGAACCTGGCCTAGGTGTTACACGTTTACGCCCATGAGTTGGATTAGGAAGGGGGATCACCATATAGCCAAACATATGGCATGGAACAATGGGCGATGGGACGCCTACTTGGCATGAAGACGCGTGACCACAAGGAGGCTAGGTGCGCACGAGAGAGAGCCTACAGGTCATAGAATGTGGTGTGGGAGTGATATGCGTGAATCAGAGGAAAACAACAGCCATGGGAGAAAAGAGAAAACAAAAACTGAGAGGAAAAGAGCAACTGAATCGTATATTTGATGATGGGTAAAGTTGTTACATGCTCTTTATTTATAGAGCCAAAAATAATAGATCTCTAACTAACTAAGTAATTAGTTAGACTAATACAATCATATCATCACCCCGTTTCAAGCTGGCAATGGTGGAGAACAAGTTTAGCATGCCAAGCTTGGATACAAAATCAGTGAAGTACTTTGGATGCAATGCCTTGGTGAAGAGATCCGCGATCTGGTTCTTGGTGGAAATGGGAAGGAGTTTAAGGACTCCTTCCAATAGTTTTTGCCTAACCAAATGACAATCAATGTCAAGGTGTTTAGTACGCTCGTGGAACACGGGATTATTGCCTATATGGAGAGCACTTTGGTTGTCACAGAAAAGGACTGGACGCTTGGAGCAATTGATGTGTAGATCCTAAAGAAGATAGAGGAGCCACTGCAGTTCACAAGTAGCAGCTGCCATGGCCCTATATTCAGCCTTTGAGGAAAATCTAGAGACAATGGTTTGCTTTTTAGACTTCCAGCTAACGAGGGAGCTGCCAAGGAAGAAACAATACCCAGAAATGGATCTCCTAGTGAGGTGACATTGACCCCAATCGGCATCAACATACCCAAGAATCTGTAGTGCAGAGGTAGAGGAGAAGAATAAGCCTTGCTCAGGAGCTTGCTTGAGAAACCTGACCACCTTTAAGACAGCAGCATGATGATGAAGTTGTGGATTACTCATAAACTGACTAAGTTGATGCACTGCAAAACAGATATCAGGTCTGGTGGTGGTAAGATAGAGAAGTCTGCCCACCAATTTTCTGTACCCAGCTGGATCAGGATAGGGATAGCTAGAATCAGATTTGGTCAAGTTGATGGTAGGATCCATGGGAGTAGTTGCAGGCTTGGCACCAAGCAGACCCGTATCTTTGAGCAAGTCTAGGCAATATTTCCTTTGGCACATTGAAATTCCAGATTTGTGAAGAGCATTAATTAAGAATAAAATCTACAAGATTATAGGATTAATTAACATTAACTAAACAATACTATATCTAATCTTGAACTTATTTCTTCCCAGCACAGTATCATAAAGTAAAGAGCATTAATTAAGAATAAAATCTACAAGATTTTGAAAAAATATACTGAATTAGATGAAGAGAAACCAGTTTGATTTCTTGGGTATAAATTTCAAGATTTTTAATGTATTAGTTATGATGCATTCAAGCAGTTTTGTAATCACAACCATTATACTTCCGTAGGCGCAACGATAACTGTGTAGTGGTAAGTGAAACAGTTAAAAATTAAAACTCAAACAAACCAACTATGACTCTTGTAGTTTAATCAGACATACTGAACTATTCTTCCCTATTTAAAGCTAACCGTGAAGGCTCAATCTCCTCTAAATAGCAGTCAACAACACGCTTAGACCAATCCAATTATTATTATTATTATTTTTAGATCACCCTCAACACTATGATAGGAACCTAGTAGTATCTTAATGGGAATAAACAAGAATACAACCCATATCCCACATTACATATACATAATCCCAATCGGTACCTATTAGACCTATCCATGTATATATATATACACACACATATATATAATCCTATAACAACCCCTGATATATTTATAATCTATCAGAATTTTGGCATCCTATTTCTATTAATAACAATTTATCTCATGCATCATATATCACATAATTTCAACAAGCATATTTCTCAATACTTTAACATCAAATCTCTATTTTATTTTATGGTTCATCTAAAATTTCAGCAAACATACATCATGCCTCTATGATTATAATTTCAAATCTATAACCTTGTTACTACATACCAACACACCATCCAGGCAAACATAATCAGAACCTGCTCATTATACTCCAAATGCCTAATTATAGTCACTCATAGTTAAATCTCGTAAAAACAGTAATACTCCATAACTACTTATATTATGAACCAAATATATATTTACAAATTGCAGCAACAAGGAAGATGGCCCACTGCCAAGTATAGCAAAAACCATCACTCACATTTTCCATGAACAAAATAGCACTATAATCTGTTGATCCCATATACACACACACAAATATATCATCCACACAAAAGCATGCTTATTGCCAATAAAGTCATCAAAAGAATGATTATATAGAGTTGCATTGAAATATATATATATATATATAACCTAAAAGTTCATCAAAATAGTTGGCTATATTTTGACATCCTACTCAAAATATATGCGACTCCACAAACATCCACTATGGCCATACTATGCGTTTCCGCACCCGGATCATCAAACTATATCATTCTCTTGCAATCTCACTGTAATATCCAAAAATTAAGAGCGTGAGTGCTATTCTAGGTAATAGATGGTAATTAAATTCAACGATTTGCCTATGGTTCTCCATAATTCTGCAACACATATAGTTATACATGATATAAACATTCCACACTTACTCATCATTCAATTACATGTATGAATATATGTAAAAATTTATATAAATATATATCAACACATACCAATGCAACAACAACATGCCATGGTCTTCTAAAAGAATTTTCAAATGCGTATAAAAATGATGGAATACGGATCCAGCTAGCGATACAGGCCAAGTGTCAGGACAACCCGCTTTGTGAATCTCATCACTATAGTGGAGGGTGCGTCTAGGTGACCACACAGTGAATCACAACACTGTTGAGGATGGTACCCGAGGTATACCAGTGAATCTCAGCACCTTAAGCGATAACCTCAGAGCAACAACTCATAGATTGTACGGTGAATCTATGCACTATACATAATAGTCTCTTCAGCAAATCTCAGTGCTGGAAATGCATATAATGACATGAACTGTAATGAATATATGGTATGCGAATCACAACGTAGGGTACTTAATCAACATCATCAATATTCAATTTAATCAAGCCATGATAATATTCAGCCATCAATTACAATATCAAGTCAGATGTAAGGTTCTTTGACAGAACCAAAATTAACTCACTTTAATCAATACCCCAATCAAAGACAATTATCACATAGCCCATGGAATACAACATACACATAGCAAGAAAACTTAGCAATGACCGTGCAACACATATTAGGGGATTTATTTTCTCATCACAAAATAATCATCTAGTAGCATAAGGCCTAGCCCGAAATCTAATTCCCATTCATCCCTAAATTAGCAACCCCTCATACGTAAAACAACGTACTTGAGTGCGATTAGTGCGATTATGAGTTATGCCCCTGCTTAGTGATCCCTTTAATCCTTGTGTGTGTAAACTTAGAAATGCGAGCTATACCACTCTAAGAAACCTCTAGGCAATGATACGTCTTAAACAAAAATTCCTAATTTACCAATCAATTATTTTAGACGGTTGTAATTTACATTCAACAGATTTTGAGGTTCTAATTTAAGAATCCGACTTAGGTTTGAAGGGTACCTATTACCGAATGTCGTTTCGCCGTCACCCCTTTGACCTGTAGCTAATATTCCGTACATCAACCGACAGCTCCCAAAATATTACACATACACTGGTGACACAATTAGTTACGTCTAATTCAGCATCTGCCTCAAATGAGTACCACCCACCTTGCTGAGACATTTAAAGAAATTAGGAGCCCTTACATCACAAGCTTCCAAACGTGCGTAATTTGGCTCAAGGAATATATACTCTATCTATGGTAACCGTTGCAACCTACATCCAGCTAGAAAGGGAAATAAAATCAGAACTAAAGCAATGAGGAAACATGGGTTTTCGAGTTATATGAGCTTACCCATTTTCTTTAATGAATTAAGCCCTTGAATGGTAGCAAAATGGTTAGGCGATGCACAGAGAAAAGTGGGACAGAGGCAGCAGCTGAAAATAGAAGAATAAAGATTTTTAAGCAGATGCTGCAGAAAAATATTCTTTATTATGAACATACAATTCATAATATAATTTTAACATATCATGACAACAAAGTTTTAATTGAAGGCGTACCTGAAGACAAGCGATCCATGAATCCCAATAGTGAGCGCGTACTACTCTTAATCTGAGTGTCTTATGTCCAGTGTATTACTGACTCTCTGTGTTATAATCACCTAATGGGATAGTGATTATACAGGCAACCTCAGATGAAAGCAGGAACCTCTCACTGGGCACATAGAATGGGTCAACCCATCACGGTCCATTCAAACAAAAGCCCAATAGCTAAATCTATCTATATCTATAATATTTACATATTATATAATTAATCAAACAATAGAGATATAATAATTTAATGATGCTAATCCATCAAATTAATATAATAATATATTAATAAGAAAATCTAACATTTCTCCCACTTAGATAGCATTATTAAATTATTAAGTACAAAATCTATATTATTATTACAAGTTATTAATTATACCAAGAAATATAATAATTTCACAATAACATACAATCATATCCGATAGGGATATGCATTGTACAACACAATTGTTTATATTTCAGTCACGGTATAGATAAGGAAATATGAATTTCATTTCCACATGTTCCAAACATCCAAAATGCAACAAAAATGTCAATAAAATGACATCAATGATAACATATCCAAAATAGAAAACTAGTTTCAATAAATAGATTACAAAATAAAACTCCCACTAATCCAAGACATCAAAAGACTTGACTAAACCCATATGGGTTACATGATCCTGAAAAACTCCAACGGTCAAGGCTTTGGTTAGTGGATCTACCAACATGCTCTGAGTAGCAATGTGCTCAATTCGAGTCTGAAACTCAAGTACTTTCTCTCTAACAAACAAGTACTTCACATCGAAGTGCTTCGAACGAGTAGAGCTCTTATTATTTTGAGAGATAAGTACGGCAGCAATATTATCACAATAAATTACAAGTGGCCTAGAAATACTTTCAACAATGCGGAAGCCAGAAATCAAATTCTTTAGCCACATAGCTTGGCGAGTAGCCTCATAACAAGCAACATACTCTGCCTCCATAGTAGAAGTAGCTGTGATTGTCTGTTTGACACTTTTCCAGGACACAGCTCCTCCTGCCATCATAAAGATGAAGCCTGAAGTAGACTTACGGTCATCAAGGCAACCTGCAAAATCAGAATCTAAATAACCTATGACTTCAAGTTGATCAGACTTTGCATAGGTCAACATATAATCCTTGGTTCCTTGTAAATATCTCAAGACCTTCTTCACGGCTTTCCAATGACCCAAACCTGGGTTGCTCAAGTATCTGCCCAAAGCATTAATAGTGAAAGCAATATCGGGACGAGTGCAGACTTGAGCATACATCAAGCTCCCAACAGCAGAAGCATATAGAACTTTCTCCATTTCAAACAACTCTTTGTCGTTCTGAGGACACTGAGAATTAGAGAGTTTCTCACCCCTTTGAACAGGCGCGGCACACGGGGAGCAAGAGTACATATGAAACCTTTTGAGGATTCTATCAATGTACCCTTTCTGAGACAATCCAAGAGTACCACGAGACCTATCACGACATATCTGGATGCCCAAGACAACAGAAGCATCACCAAGGTCTTTCATATCAAAATGGCTACTCAACATTTTCTTTGTCTCATTCAAAACATCAATGCAGCTGCTAGCAAGAAGAATATCATCAACATATAAAACAAGGATGATAAAATTGCTCCCACTCATCTTCAGGTAAATGCACTGATCTGAGGCATTTTCCTTGAAGCCAAAAGAAGTGACCACTTGATCAAATTTTAAGTACCATTGTTTAGAAGCCTGTTTCAAACCATAAAGGGATTTCTTCAACCTGCAAACTAAATTTTCTTTGCCCTTTTCAGCAAAGCCATCAGGTTGAACCATGTAGACATCTTCAACAAGATCACCATTTAGAAAAGCTGTTTTGACATCCATCTGGTGCAACTCCAGATCAAAATGAGCCACTATAGCCATAACAACTCGAAAAGAATCCTTTGTCGAGACCGACGAAAAAGTTTCTTTAAAATCAATGCCTTCTCTCTGACTGTACCCTTTCGCCACCAATCTAGCTTTGTATCTTTCAACTTCGCCAGATGGTGTACGTTTAGTTTTGAAAACCCATTTGCAGCCAACCGGTTTGCAACCAGGCGGCAAAGAAACAAGCTCCCAAACATTATTGTTAGTCACAGAAGCTAACTCATCATGCATGGCATTCACCCATTCAGAAGCATGAGAGCTAGAGATAGCTTGCTCAAAACTAATAGGGTCATCATCACCACAAACATCAAACTCATATTCCTGAAGATACACAATATGATCATCTGGAATGGACGACTTACGCGTTCTTTGAGATCTTCTCACCACAGCCTCAACAGGAACAGGTGCAGGTACAATTTCATTATTTAAAGGGCTATGGTGAATGGCAACGTCAGGATCTTGATAAGTTGCCACAGGTGCTACGACAATCTCATCAGTGATAGGAACATGTTCATTATTAGGTATGAAAGGAGTTGGATCGATTTCCGAAACAGGAAATTGAGGTGCGGGGACTTCAACTCTATCTTCTTCAAAGACAACTGGTCGTGAGGCAATGCTCCCACTACCCAAATCATCCTCAAAGAATACTGCACGATCAGACTCTATTACTCGTGTAGAGTGAGAAGGACAATAAAATCTGCTACCTCTTGAACCCACACAATAACCAATGAAGAAGCCACTAACAGTCTTCAGATCAAGCTTCTTCATCGCAGGGTTATAGGGTCTGACTTCTGCCTTACATCCCCAAACACGCAAGTGTTTCAAACTTGGTTTCTTTCCAGTCATCAATTCATAAGGAGTTTTTTGGTACAGACTTGCTAGGCACTTGATTAAGAACGTACACAGCGGTTCTCAAGGCATCTCCCCAAAGAAAGTCGGGTAAGCAAGATGGACCCATCATAGATCTCACCATCTCCATAAGCGTGCGATTTCTCCTTTCTGTCACTCCATTTTGTTCAGGTGTCCCTGGCATCGTGTATTGAGCTTCGATACCGCATTCTTGGAGGTATCTAGCAAAAGGTCCTGGATTCCTTCCGGTTTCATCATATCTGCCATAATATTCTCCTCCTATATCAGACCGCACACATTTTATCTTCTTGCCAGTTTTTAATTCAACAGCAGCCTTGAACGATCTAAAAGCATCCAAGGAACATGATTTCTCTTGAAGAAGATCTATCCAGCCAAAACGAGAGTAATCATCTATGAATGTAATAAAATACCTATATCCACCCATAGCAGTGGGTGTAATAGGCCCACACATGTCAGTGTGAATCAACTCTAACACGGCATCACGACGACTCCCAGACTTGTTCCTGGGTTTAGCAGTAAGCTTACCTTTAATGCAAGCCACACAAGCATCAAAATCAGAGAAGTCCAAATCGGGTAAAATCTCATGCTTAATGAGTTTCTCAATACGAGGCCTTGAAATATGCCCCAAGCGTCTATGCCATAACATGGAAGAATTCTCATCGACCCTGCTACGCTTATGCCCAACAACAGAATTAACGCTCATATCGAAAAAAGTCAACATATAAAGATTATCACAAATAACCCCATGACCAACAACAGAAGATGTAAAAAAGATGTCCAGTTTTCCATTGCCAAACTGAAAAGAGTAACCATACTTGTCCAAAGCAGAAACAGAAATCAGGTTTCTACGAATAGAAGGAACATAAACAGCGTCTTTTAGAAGCAAAACATGACCAGAGGGCAAACACAAAGAAACAACCCCTATATTTTCAATAGGAACTCTAGCTCCATCTCTTACTACGATCTTTGATTCAAAATCACTTGGTTTCCTCAGGCTTGTGAACCCCTTCCCTATGATTCTTCTTCTTTAGGATATAGCAATCCTTCAACATATGTCCGAACTTCTTGCAATACTTGCATTCTCCTTTGAAAAATTTTCTGTTGGGACCGAGATTAGGAACCATCTTCTTTGTTTTCTTGTCATTATGATTTTTGCGAACAGATTTGGACCTAGAAGTGGAATCAGCAAACTTATTCTTGTGAGGTTTGTCAGCAAACTGAACAACTCCAGGCTTCCCCTTTTTCATTGCTTCCTCCTCCTGAGTAACAATGGCAATAGTCTGATCAACAGTCCATTCATGGTTTTGAGTATTATAAGAAGTCCTCAAAACATCAAACTGGGAAGGGAGTGATTCCAGAATTTTCCAAATCAAGTAACTGTCGTCAATCTCAAGCTTCATCCCCCTTAGTTTGTTACGATAGTGCACCATTTTCAGCATGTGCTCACGAACTCCACTAACACCATCATACCTGGCTCTATCAAAGAGTGAGGAATAGTGACCCTTCTCAGCTTTGTCAAAGGTCTTAAATTTCTCTCCAATGGATTTCAGAAAAGTTGCAGCGTTGTCATTTTCAACAATGCTCTGTCTGATTGACTTCTCCATAGTGAACTTTATCACCATCAAACACACTCGATTCGAATGATCCCATTGTGCACGATAAGCCTTTTGATCATTAGTTGACTCAGCAGTAAGAGCACTTGGCTCTTCTTCCCGCAAAGCTAAGTCAATATTGGCCATAGCCAAATACAAATCCAAAGACTCCTTCCAGTCCTCATAATTCGTCCCGTTCAACGTTTTAACCGAAGTGGGCATTGATACTAATATACGAGAAATTAATCAATATGCATAATTAAATCATGCAAAATATAGTGTGCCCATCATAAAATTTCTTATTAATTATAATCCCGCCTAAGGGTCTCAGGTTGTAATAAATAAAAATATTCACGAAAGAATACAATGCATAAAAATTCATGTCGCCAAATCCTAACACCGATAGGGCATTAGTACAAAATTGACGTAAAAAAAACACACAAGTGCATAGTATTCAACAAATCACATTAACAACAATATATCGATGGGATATAATTATTATTAATGTAATATTATATATAGATGCTTATTTTATTTTATTTTACTTTATTTATTTATTTTTTTTCCACAAATCTTGTATAAATGATCTCACGATAGGTGGGATGACATTTGTACAGAATAATTCAAAATTTTGTATACAATATTACTGATTTTATATTTTATAATTATTATATACAAACGAGAAGAGCATATTGGTAACAAGAGACTAATGCATAATATTATATATATACAATAATGGTACACGGAATTTTATGAGAGATATATAATATCTTATAAAATTCAAAATTGTAACCGTGTTATATATCTATATATATATTATGGCAAACAATCAATATAGATTAAAATTTGAAATTATAACAGTATATATCTATTATGACAAACAATCAATATAGATTGAAATTTGAAATTATAACAGTATATATCTATTATGGCAAACAATTAATGTAGATTGATAATTGAAATTATAATAGTATATATCTATTATGGCAAACAATCAATATAGATTGATAATTGAAATTATAATAGTATATATCTATTATGGCAAATTATAGTATTTTATAACGATACATGATATATAATTTTAACGTAATCAATCACAATTTAATATATATATATATATAATGTTAAAAAAAATAAAAATAGAATGGCAACTGCATAAAAAAAATGAAAATTTTTAATGAGCACATACAACAATTGTAAGTCAAGATGACCAGAAAATTATGCACTGTACGTATAGCAATGGGAAAGAATTGACTAATCAAAATCCAAAAAAAAATATAGTGTATCTTTCATAAATTCATGCCAAGATCAAGGAAACAACAAATTGATTGAACAAAGAATGATGAATTAATTGACCATCAATAATCAGCGTGCCAAGAATTTGTCAAATTTGAATGACCAATTTTCAATTTGAGTGCGTACAGTATTTACAAAAGCCAATTGCGAATGACCAATTGTTTTTCGAATTCAAGACTGAATGAAGAATCACATTCAATTGCCAAGACTGAAACAAATTTGCATAGTAATTGATCAAGACTCTCGAAATTGCACACGTATACTTCAATTGACCAAGAGAAACAGTAAATTGCCAAGATGAAATAGCTATTGCATAGAAATTGACCAAGAAACAAATTTTCAAATTGAACACGTACAACAAGTGCTAAGAACGAAAGAATTTTGGACACAGTAATTAGACCAGCCAAGAAATTGAATGACCAGTGAAGGTTTTTCTAAATTCAATTGTACTATTGCATGAAAATCACGTCAATTCAGTACCAACACTTTATCAATTTTTAACAATTAATTTTTAACATTCATGATACGTGTTAAACGAGGCTCTGATACCAATTGTAGAAAAATATTCTTTATTATGAACATACAATTCATAATATAATTTTAACACACATCATGACAACAAAGTTTTAATTGAAGGCGTACCTGAAGACAAGCGATCCATGAATCCCAATAGTGAGCGCGTACTACTCTTAATCTGAGTGCCTTATGTCCAGTGTATTACTGACTCTTTGTGTTATAATCACCTAATGGGATAGTGATTATATAGGCAACCTCAGATGAGAGCAGGAACCTCTCACTGGGCACATAGAATGGGCCAACCCATCATGGTCCATTCAAACAAAAGCCCAATAGCTAAATCTATCTATATCTATAATATTTACATATTATATAATTAATCAAACAATATAGATATAATAATTTAATGATGCTAATCCATCAAATTAATATAATAATATATTAATAAGAAAATCTAACAGATGCATGCAAGAGATCCATGAGGATGAAGATAGAATTTGAACATGCACTCACCTTGGGAAGTAATGGCACAACTTATGAGAGAAATGAGGGGAGACAGCTCGGTAGCAAGACTGAGAAGGAGAAGAAGATGGTCAGTTGATACCAAATGAGAACCGTGATTGCACGTGAGAATGAAAGTGGTGAAGACAAAAATCAGAATTTAGTAAGGTGGGATTTTAGGAAATTAAGATTTTGGTGGTAATTGTTTAAATTAGTATCCACTAGAGTAATTTTGTGATTGTGACAATTTATTTATCACTGAAATAATAAGAGTTTAACTTTTTGTCTAAAATTCTTAAGACTTAGGATGTTGGTTCCTTATTCATATCATCATATATTGGAAGAGAAGGATACCCTGTTAGGGACTTAGTTTAGGTAGGTCCAATTTTAAGCCTGTTCAGATTGGTAGTTTTGTCTCCATTGTTATGTTTAAGTTGTGTGTCACTTAAGTTTTAGTATTAATTCGTCGGGGTTGTTGTATTCATGAAAAATTTCTCTAATTTTAGTAAACACCCGGGATTAATTCTGGAAATTTAGGCAGGACACTACACGCTTCACTTCACAAAAAATCCTCATTTTCAAATAATAATACTAAAAAATTGTCTGTTATCCTTATCTATTCCTAGAATATCTTATTTTCTCTAATAAATGAATTTGAGTTTGGCTTCAAGTTTATGCTTATTGTTTACTACCTATCGACATAATGTACTTTTTGTTGTTCAAGTGGCCTCAATACTCAAGAGGGGGGGGGGGGTGAATTGAGTTTTAAAACTTTTGATTGGAATACCTTTGAAATTGATTTTTATATCCAAGTTTATAAGATTATACAAGTAAAATCAAGTTGAGGATAATATGCAATGTACTACAATGGTAAATGTTGTTGAAGCAATTTAACAAACACTTGGTGGGCAGTATTTGAAATGTGACAATTTAGGCAAGTTCAAGTATGTTCTTCACAAGCAATCAACACCAATCAACCAATATGCAATATATGAAAGTAAAAGAGTAAGGAAGAGAAGCTTGCAAACCGATATAACGAGTTCCACCGACACCGGTGTATGTCTTGCCTCTAAGCAACCCACTTAGAGGATTTCCACTATTGAAGTTTAGAGATACAAGCTATGAGCAATTGCAGCTTCCTAGTGTCCCACACTCAAGAACTCAATCCTCACTAGCACTAGGGCAACCCACCCAATCTCTCAAACTCTCAATACCCAAAGGTTGAACCCCAACCTTTGTGACCACTCAACCTAGAGTGAAAATCTTTTGTGTTTGTGAAGTGTTTACAAGTGAATAACTCTCTTAATAGAGTGAATATACAAATGATAGCTCACACACTTTCTAATCTCTCAAGATGAGAGGATATACAAATGAAATTCAAGATACAAGAAATAGGGCTTACAAAGCACAGAATAGAGCAAAGGATTTGTAGCTGCTTGGTGTGTTTTTGTGCTTGTGTTCCTCTTCAATTTATAGAGCCATTTGAGGTGTTGAGGTATGCCCTTCTTCTTCCTAGCCGTTGCACTTAGTGGGATTTCGAAGAATGGTGGAGACATGAGCTGGTTTCCCACTTAAATGTGTTTTTCCACTAGTGTAATCGATTACACCCTCGCGTTGTAATCGATTATCTTCAAGTCAGAGGGTCCATAATCGATTATTTCTTTTCCTGTAATCGATTATCATCTGTACCTGATGCATTTAATTTGATTTCGCAGCTTCCTAATCGATTAGCATGTCTGGTAATCGATTACCTTAATTCCAGTAGCCTCCTAATCGATTGTGTAACTTCCCTTAATCGATTAGCCACTATACCTGATGCATTTAATCCCATTTTTGATAGTTGTAATCGATTACATCAAGTGCGTAGTCGATTATCTTAATTCCAGTAGCTTCATAATCGATTAGATTCATTGCTGTAATCGATTAGCTTGTGGCCTGATGCAATTTCTTCCAAAACAGAATGCTCCTAATCGATTAGCATAGTTGCCCTAATCGATTAGATTCGCTGTTTCTCAGCACCTGGTTCCATGTCTTTGTTTTTTCACAGATTTCTTCAAGAGTGTTTTTGTCATTATCAAAATTCCTGAACCTGTATACACATTCAAACACACTTTTACCAAAAAAGAACATGTTCTTGAATTTTTTAATAAATAAATATTAATTATTAATTTGCTTACCTTTTAAGTTTTGATGCCTTGAAAAAAATTCGATGAACCTCTGATACAATTGAAACTTTTAAAACTCTTCAAGGGTTTACATAGCCATACATAAGAATCGGTGCACTTAGACCCCGTGTGCTGGAAACTCCACAACACTACCTAAAAACAAGAGAAAAAAGAAAGGGAAGGAGATGAGAGAAATGTTTTGTCATAAATGGTGTGTGATAAAGTCTTTTAAAGGTTGTGAAAGGGTAGGGAGAAACCTATGACATTATCTGGTAAACACAAAATAGTTTAAAACTAATAATGGTTGTACATCACTGAATCGTGATAATTATTGTCATTAATACTTTGTCTTATAACTAAAAAGAAACACTTAGAAAAGTAAAAAAAATTGTTATAGTGATAAAAAAGTTTTCTTTCTAATCTTATGACTCATCCCAACCCCATTTAAATTGACATGCGCATGTGTAATAGAGCTAGTTGACGATTTCATCTACTAATTTTTTATATGAGACATCGAAAGAGATTAACTTAAATACATATAGAAGTTATAAAAAAAAATTCAATATGAGACTTAAAATCAAGATCTTTTATTACAACAAACTTTTGTTAGTTGATCTCTTTCCCTATTTACGGATAGACTAACCTTATATCTTTTCATGCTTCACCTTCACCAACCTTACGGGTAATGTGTTTGAATGGGGCGTTTGAAAAAGATAAATATGAATATGAGGCTGTTTCAGGGTTATTTACGTTGTCTGGGGCTGTTTGTGTGTCGTCAGAAATTGTGATGACACATGAAAAGTAGTGTCATTAGAAATTGTGATGACATATTCTGATTGGTTGACACGATATGAAGGGCTGTGTCGTGAACTTTTCTGATGACAGAAACTCATATAACTTATATTGTTTAAATTTAAAAATTGAAAATAATTTAAGTTATATTATATATATATATATATATATTAAGTTAGATTTCAGTTATATTTAACAAAAGTAATAATGGTTTAATATGTGTTTATTAAGTTACGTTTTAAAAAATAAGTAATGATTTAATATATAACTATATTTAGGGTTAGTAAATTTAAAATCATAATATTTAAAATTATTATATCTTGGTTGGATTAATTAATTTTTTTATACTGTTTTAATGTTTTAAAATTTTTACAATTTTTTTATACTATTTTAATTTTGAAAAATTTATTTTTGAAATTAATTTAAGTTAAAAAAATATAATACTTTATTAAGTTAGATTTAAGTTACATTAAACAAAACTAATAATGGCTTAATATACATTTATTAATCTATATTTAAAAAAATCAATGATGTTTTAATATATATAACTGTATTTAGAATTAGAAAATTAAAAAATATAATATTTAAAATTATTATATCTTGTTGGTAAGGTATGTGTCATCAAAAATATTTCTTTTGTTTATATTTCATTTTTTGTACACGACACAGGTGCTTTGTAGAAACACAGGTTGAGTCGCTTGCTCTTTTGACGACAAATAAGGTGTGTCGTATTAAGTTATGACGACACACGCTGTGTCGTAAGAGCGTTTTTGACGACATAGCCACGTGTCACACAAGGGCAAGTCATAAAAAATGTTAACATTTCTCAAGTCGCCTAAATTTATTTCGACACACAAAAAACTGTGCCAGATATGTAAATATTTGTGTCAAACTGCTCTAGTCATGAAATTTCCCCCAACCTTACATCTCCTCGTACTGTAAAATTGTTATATTATGTTTTTCTATTATTATTTTTTCTATATTTCATTTTCGTTTTTCTTTTCTTGGGGTCACGCTACTTGTTAATGTGTATAAAGATAATATGAAAAAACACTAATTGTCAAACTTGAGAAATAAAATTGTTGATAACTTGAGAAATAAAATACTGTTGATTAATCTATCTCTTTTTTCATTTTCATTTAAAATCATCTTTTTATTTTTGCACACACATATTAATATACACTATAATGTATTTTCTAAAATTATTGGTCAATTATATTTCCTTCTAATTTTATCTTTTAAATCGTAATAAAAATATATTATTTATTTAATGTATTCTTTTACATTTTATCTATACCAATAATATTATCCTGGTTACATATCAATATTTTTGTAAACATGAATAAGATAATGCATTAACTAAAGATCTCGCTTTGTAAAATGTGAGATACTTTTTAATCTCATTTTAAAATTTTAAATAGAAATAATTAAATCATTATTTCTACTACTACTCCATGAAATGTATTGATTAGGTGTTGAACTCATACCCTATTAGTAAGAACCACCTACTTAACCACTAAACTAAAACTTCATTTAAGTCTATATATGGCAACTGTTAATCTATTATATATGAAATAATTTATATTTTTTTAGTGTTGCTTTACATACAACACAAATGGGGTGAGTGTGATAAAATATAAATTCATATTATTTTATCAATTCATATGACTTAACATATTAAATTGTGTATTTTTAAAACATATCTTTAATAATAGTTATCATTAAATATAATAATCATAATACATCTCAACGTTTTTTATAAATTTATAATTATATATTTTTTTGATAATAATATATTTAATAATAAATGTTATTAAAAATATTTTAATAATATTATAAATACATAAAAAATAAATGTGTTTGATATTTATATATCTATTAAATAGTAATATATTTATTAAATATTAATATATTTAATATTTAAAATATATAATATGATGTGTTAAGACATATAAATTGATAAAATAATATAAATTTATATTTTATTATACACATTCACCTCATTCATGTTGTATTTAAACTAATACTAGAAAATGTGAATTGTTATGCCATGTATATATGTGTGTATAACAATTGCCGCATATAAATTTAAATGAAGTTGTGGTTTAGTGGTTGAGTATGTGGTTCTATATGTAACAGGTCATGAATAACTTTATTTTTGTATTATCTTACATGTGAAATTTTAACATTATAACTACATTTTTGTTAAGTTCTATAATAAAGCTAGAAAAAAAAGCGAACACGACATGTTACATATTATTAAAGGACCAAATTGAAATCTTAAAAGGCTAAAGAATCTAACTAAGACTTAGTATATAGTTAGAGGATCAAATTAGGATGTTTGTCTTTATAGAATTATTAAGTCGCCTTATGATTTATAAATTTTATTGAGGTAGGGAAACATTGAATAGTTTTAGTTTCAAAATAAGGGTTTTATATTCTTAATGAATGGAGGAATCAAATTTAGAAGATGGATATTGATGGATATACTTGATCGGAGATGTAGGTGGTGGGTGATTTAGAAAGTATTAGAAAATATGTCACAACTAAAAAAACCCTAAACAGCTACCTCAAATTAGCGACCACACTATCCCGTCGCTAATTAGTGACCGCCTTAGCGACCGCTCTATACAAAAAGGGACCAAAAAGATGTTAGCGACTCATGTAGCGACCGATAGAGGACGCGGTCGCTACCAATTATAAACACCGTCGCTAGTAGCGTCGCTATTTTGTAGCTCCACCTTGTTTTGGTTTCCCGCCAGGGTTTTCTGTTGGCGCCAAATAGTAGCGACAGTGTTTACCGTCGCTATGGTTTGTACTAGTGACGGAAGTGCTGCACCGTCCCTATGATTTTGGCTTTCCCTCCATATTTTTTCTTTTAATAATGGAAGGTAGTGACGGTGGGTTGACACCGTCGCTACTGTTCAGGAGGCTAGCGACGGACTAGCGAAGCCGTCGCTATAGTTTTCCCCTTCCCTCCATATTTTTCTTTAAGTTAGTGACGGTGTGTTTAGACCGTTGCTACGCTTCAGTAGGTTAGTGACGGCATTGTCGTACCGTCGCTACCATTCAGGAGTTTAGTAACGGTGTTGTGTCACCGTCGCTAATCCTTTTAATTGTAGTGATGTTGTTAGCGACGGCGTGGTAGCCGTCGCTATGGTTTTAATCTAACTCGACAGCAACCCCTTTCCCTCTCACTTGCCATAACTTTCCCCTTCTTCTTCCTTGCCGCCCTCTCCCTCTCCTCCCTCCCTCCCTCCCTTCGTCGGACCTCCCTCCCTCCCTCCGTGCGTCTGCCTTCCACTCTCAGCCGCCGCCGTCCCTCCCTCCGTTTGCGTGCCTTCCCTTCGTCGGACCTCCTCCCTCTCCTCCGTGTCCCCCCTCCAAACCTTACCCCTTTCCCTCTCTCACGTCTGCTCCCTTTCTTCCTCCCTCTCAGGCGAGCATTTCCGGCCAGGCAGAGCTGCGACAACGGCCGACCACCCCTACAACTTTTTCGGCGAGTTTCAAGTTTTCGACCAGGTTTTTCACGCCTCCGGTTTTTTGTTTTTCGTCTCTGTTTTGATGCTATGTGTTTTTTAGCTCTCTGTTTTTCATATGAATTTTGTTAGTCAATTTTGAATACAATAAGAATATTAGAAGCAGTATATCATATGAAATTTGTTTTTCGTCTCTGTTTTGATGTTATATGTTTTTAGCTTTCTATTTTTGATATCAATTTGTTAGTCAATTTTGAATAGAATAAGAATGTTAGATACATAGCAGTCGGGCAATCAATCTGGTGTGATACATAGCTTCCACCAACCACTTGTCCTCCCATATCCTCACTGATTGACCATTAAAAATCTTCCAAATTACTCCTTGCTCAATTAGGCGTCTTGCATTCATCATACCAGTCCATACAGGATTAGGTCTATACCTCTCACATGCTTGCATCCAATGGGACCAAGGAAAATAACGCATCTTCATAGTTTTGGCCAACAAAGAAGACGAATTAGACTCCACTCTCCACCACTGTTTGTCTACTATGGCTTAGTTAAAGGCTTTAAATTTCTTAAAACCCATACCACCCTTAAAATTTGATCTTGCTAACTTGATATATTCATTCTCTCTCTAATAAAAATGAGCTATAAATCCCTCAATTTGTTTACACACTGAATCTGGTAGCTAAAAACATGTCATGATATAGTTTGGAATGACTTGAACCACCCTTTTGGTGAGGACTTTTCAGCTAGACCTTGATAGAACCTTCTCATTCTAACCTTTTAGCTTTCTCCAAACTCTATTTTCAATAAGATAAGATACTTGATAAAATCAATTAATACTTGGTAACATTGAAAATGTATGATTAGCAAAGGCCAATAATACATTTTTGTATGTGAGATTTATAATTTAACTAATATTACCAAAGTATTTTTTATATAATATTTATATATTTATGTCACTAGTATTATAACTAACTAATTTAATATTCTAAAACTTATATTAAATACATAAAATAGAAACAAAAATTAACCAATCCGAATTGAATTGTAAAAGATTGGATTGTGCTAACTTGGTTTCATTTTAAATTTTAATCAAATCTAAGTTGCAAGGACTAATAAGTTATGGTTCAATGGCAAAACAAATTGAAATTGTAGGAAGAAGCTTACTACTATATCAAATATCAAGAATCTTGTTCATAACTGATTAGTCAATTAAAGGATAATAGCATACCTTCGACTCCCACAATTATAAGTAATAATAAATGATCCATAGTACAACGCAGATGAAAAACTATAATTAGTCAACTTACAAAGAGAGCAATTATGTCATTTTAATAATGATTTATATCCAAGGACTAGTAATTTCATATCATAAGTTTCTATAATAACAAAATCTTGGGATTTTACCGATTTTGGGATCTTAATCCTGATTTTACTCCGATAAACTTGTCGCCGATGTCACCTTGTCTCGGACTTGGTGGTTCAAGGAGATTGGCAGAAGCTAAAAAAGAGGATAGAAGGAGAACAGTGAAAAGCAAACCAATTTGTGGCTTCATTGGTTCACCAAGGGAACGATAGATAGGAAGAGAAAATAAGTAAGCATGCATCAAACAAAGTAGAGAATAAGGGAATAAATAAGTGAAAGGGCCAATAAAGCTATGCATCAAATGCTTGTTTAGTTCGTAATATCCCTTTAGTAATCAATTATAAAAATAGTCATGAAAACTTTCGTTTAAGATAGTTAAAGTTGTGTCAAATAATGAAACTTTTTCTTTTGATTACTCAATTTCCAATCCAACCAAACAAATAAGCCACTATTTGGTTTGCTCGGCTGCAGTTAACTAAAGTAATTTTTTGATGGTTAATTAATTACACTGTTAACAATCAACTTTGTCATGCAGACCAAGACACCTTACGCGTGGTTCGTGTTCGACCCTTATCAGCTTTGTCTTCATCGTTATCTCTCTTTCCCAGGTAATCCCCTAACGCTAACTTTCTCGCTATGTGTGTTGTATCTTTTGAAGTGTATGTATGTTGATTGTTGTTTGTTAGTGGAGAGCAGAACTCATTAGGCGGTGATTTTGTGTGACGATAACATGTTTTTTTATGCATGTGTAATGTTGTTTGTTAGTGGAGAGCAGAGCTCATTAGACGTTGGTTTTGTGTGCTGATAACATGATTTATGATGCATGTGTAATGTTGTTTGTTAGTGGAGAGCAGAGCTCATTAGGCATTGATTTTATGTATTGATGACATGATTTGGTGTTCATAACTCTGAATATCATATACAATGCGTATGATATGTTTAGTTATCTATACTGGGAAGTTTTCTGTATGTAACAGGGCGTTTGTAAATTTGGGAAATGTCTAGTTTACAGGGGAGACTGCCAAAATTTTGACAGGCTCCCTTTCTTAGGGAACTTATAAAATGAAACTCAACTTTAATAATGTAGGGTTTAGTCGTGTGTGTAGCCAGTAGATTCCCGTTCAAGTTTCAAAACAACCGGTTGACGTACCGTGTTGTGTTGGATCTTGAATTGTCCCGGTTGGACAGTTTGGTATGAATTTTTAACCAGTAGGGCGTAACCCATCAATGTTGTATGTGGTCAATCTTGAGAAGTTGAATGTTCATTTAAACTTTTGGTTATGGTGTTTCGTATTGTCCCTAGGGTGCATGTGTGCGTGCGGTGTTTCATACCGTACGTATCTCTGTGTACTCGGGGACCAATGCGAAATGCTGCCGAAATTTCAAATGAACATCAACGACACAAGATAGACCATATACAACATCGATGGGTTGCGGATGGTTGCATATTCATCCCGAATGGGATAGGGCCCCACCAATTTGCAACATCAAAGAGATAAAGAGTGATTCACAACCGATAGTCAAATAAAATTGGAGCAATTTAAAGTAACAAAAATCGTGCCTGTTAGATATTGTAAATGGAGGTACCGACAAATCGGCGATGGATGTACAACCGACTAGATCGTAGTCGACGAGTGACTGAGGAGTTTATGATGGGGCTATTGAAGTTCATTCCGTTCGCTACGGCAAACACTCTTGGATTTGAAGCGACTCAGAAGATTCGTTGTCCGTGCTCAAGGTGCAAATGCATGAGTTTTGAATACGCGGATGATGTCATGTGCCACCTAAATGAGAAAGGGTTCATGGAAACATACCACTACTGGTACAACCATGGTGAGCAGTTACCGCCTAGACCATTAGACGTAACCGTGCAACAGTCTTACTATGAGGTTGGAGGAAACAGGGATACGTACAACAACATAGAACAAATGGTGATGGATCATGTTGGACCCTCCACCGGGCGTCTACTAGAACATAATGACCAAGCAGGTCATGGAGACTCTGACAATGTAAAGGAGGATCCTAATCCGGAGGTGAAGAGATTTTATGATTTGTTAGCGGTGGCTCAGACTCCATTGTGGGACGGGTGCAACAGTCACACTGAGTTATCCGCCTCCCTAGCTGCTTTAAGCCTAAAGGCAAATTATAATCTTTCTGGAGGTTGTTTTAATAGGATGGTCAATCTGATGGGTTCCACCATGCCTAGTAATCATAGAATGCCTGCAAACCTGTACCATGCTAAGAAACAAGTGGCAAACTTGGGGTTAGGTTGTGTGAAGATAGAGTGTTGTGTTGGTGGATGTATGCTGTTCAGAAATGAGTTTGCAGATAAGAGTGTCACAAAATGTCTGCATTGTAATGAGGAACGCTACAAGACTGTTAAAAGGAGAGGGAAGGTAACCCGGACGGCCAGGAAGAAAATGTGGTACTTCCCTATAACACCGCGTCTTCAACGCCTGTATGCCTCATTGTCCACGGCAAAACACATGCGTTGGCATGCTCTGAACTGAACACAAGAGAGGTTTCTTTGCCATCCTTCCGACGGGAAAGCATGGAAGTGTTTGGATGAGCTATATCCGGACTTTTCTGGCGAGCCGCGCAATGTAAGACTTGGCTTATGTACTGATGGGTTTAACCCGTTCGGTCAATACGGGAGAGCTTACTCTTGTTGGCCAGTCATACTGACCCCATACAATCTGCCTCCTGATATGTGTATGAAGAGGGAGGTCATGTTTCTATCTATACTGGTTCCAGGACCCAAAAATCCAAAGGCGAACATAGACGTGTTTTTGCAACCGTTGGTTGAAGAGTTATCACAATTATGGGATGTCGGGGTAATGACATACGATGCATCTTTGAAGAACAATTTCATGATGCGTGCTGTTTTGATGTGGACTATCAACGACTTCCCGGCCTATGGTATGCTTTCTGGATGGTCAACGTCTAGGGGTAGCATTTCAACCCTCGAGCACAAGAAAAGATTTGTAAGTATATTTATGTTAAACATTTCAATTATGATTCGTCTGACATGTTTACAAATAATAATCTCAATGTTTTTTGTCCACCACAGGAGCTGAGGGAGCACCGGGAGCCTTCTTTGTTTGAGGTCATGCAAATGACCAAGAAGAACAAAGCCAGTGCATGGGTAAACCAGAAGACTATGGATCTAGCGGTATTTACTTTTAACTGACACATGCTTATAATTTACAAATCAGCTTACTAATCCTATCATTGTTTTTGAATTTACAGGAGGCGTATCAGGCCAGGAGGGCCGAGAAGGAGGCGGGCCTGGTGGCTTCCACTCCTGAAGGGGAGGTTCCTCCCACCCTATCTTTTTCTGACGACAACGCCATCTATAAGGAGGCTATTGGCGGTGTGAACAAGAAAGGGAGGGTATTTGGATTGGGTGGCGTCGGCACGCAGCTGGCGAAAAAGGGAAAGACCCCTTCCCCTTCCTCTTCCTCTGCTCTTCCTGTAACGCCCCGAAACGTTAATTAAAATTTTCAAGTAAATTTTTCGCTTTTTAGAAAGATCATTTTAAAATTCATCAATTTAATTCAGAGTTTATGTAACAGTTGATAACAGCGGAAAAATTATGATACATGCTAGTCGTGAATAATTAAATTCAAGAAAATACTTAAGTAGCGGAAACGAGTTAGAAAATAATGGTACATGACATGTTATACTTATTACAACCCATAAAATCAAAGTTCAGGTAATAATTCAAATAGACATCCATCATGGCATCACTCTGCATTCTGCGTGTCATTCACTGTAAAAATTAATGTAATAGTGAGACAGAATATAGAATAAATATAAAATAGATAAAATTGCACAAACACAATCAACAACTCATAATGATATGATGAATATGCCAAACAAGTCCATTTAATAATTCTTCAATTAGTCAAATGATGTCATGCTGGATCCATTTGGTTTGGTGGGAATACTGCAGTAAAAGTCTCATAGAGACACAAATAGGACTTTAGCATATACCATGAATCCCTACACTCCATGGCGCTTAAGTACCGAAGTACACAAATATCATAAGTAGGACTTTGCATAAACCATGAATCCCTACACTTCATGGTACACAACAAAATAGGGCTTAACTCATCATAGAGTAACCCCCCACCAGGGTAGGCAATCATGGAACCCCTAAATTCCATGGTGCGTCCGAATGCTTATGATGCATGAATGCCTTTAATTCTTTTAACATACCATGATATACATATTTCCAAAACCTCTTGGAATACAAGTCCTCAAAGGACACAACACTCATAATAATTCACAAAATCATGGATTTACTGTTTCAGTCACATGTGTTAATATCACAAGGCATTGATGTACATATAAGGTAATTTCGTTATTCATAATTATTCACCACCACATCATACAAACTGCATAATGCCCCAACAACATTTCTAATAACTCATAATCACTCAAGAATTCAATCATAAATCTTTATCCATAAAGAAAATATCATTTTCTTTCATAATAGTCTTTATAAGTGAATTTCAGCATTCCCAACAGCAACATACATTAGCAAAACAGTCATAACATGGGTAAATCAACACCTTTTTAGATGATTCCACTTTCTATGGCTTAATAATACAATTATCTACAACTTTCATGCAGAACACAATTTCACATTCCAATCAGAAATACCACTTATTCATAAAATACCATACTGCCTCAAGATGAGTTTTCCAAAATGTACACAGATTAGTATTTAGAACGTATCTGGAGTTACAAACATGATTTTGACATGAAACCAATTCTAAATTATTCCTAACACACAAATCTATAATTTCCATGAAGACACCAACCCCTAATTCACACCACAACTTCCCAGTTTAAAATCAAGATTCGGATTTCAGATTTCAGAATTACAGCTTGTACATACTTCAGTAATTTGAGCATAACTTGAGTTACAAAAATTATTTTGATGTGAAACCACTTTCTAAAGATCCAAAACTCAAATATCTACAACTTTCATGAAGACATCCAAGGCTGATTATGCATGTATAATTCCCAGCATATCAAAATATACACTAAACATGAAACAAATCCTTCACTCAGACATAGAGTAGTATTTTGGCTATAACTTTTGCTACACATACTCAAATCAATCGGTTCAGGTCTCAAAATTCACATAACAAAAAGATTTACAACTTTCATGAAGACACTGATCACTAATTCTCACCACAAAATTCCCAGTTTTAAAAATAAGATACGGATTTCAAGTTCACAGATTTACAGCTTGTACATACTTAAGTATTATGAGCATAACTTGACCTACAAAAATTATTTTAATGTGAAACCACTTTCTAAAGATCCAAAACATATATATCTACAACTTTCATGAAGACATCCAAGGCTAATTATGCATGTATAATTCCCAGCATATCAAAATATACACAAAACATGGAACAAATCTTTCACTCGAACATGCAGTAGTAATTTGGCTATAACGTTTGCTATACATACTCAAATTAATTGAATCAGGTCTCATAATTTAGATAACAAAAAGATCTATAACTTTCATGAAGAAGTCAAAGACAAATTCGTACGTTTTCAGTTTCAAAATTAAGCCACAAGATACGAAATTAAAACTGGAATCCTAGAACAGCATACAACTCTACCCATTTCATAGTTATTCACAACCCTCTCCCCTCTTACTTGGTTTGTCGATTGAAATGGCTCCCTTATAGTCCCCAAAGTTGTTCGAATTGGAGGAGAATTAGTTCACAAGTTTGTTCTAATCGGGCCTTAGTAAATGGGGCAGATTTAATAATGCCAGACAAGTGGGGAACATTAGTTGGAAGATTAGGTGGGATAATAGAGCCGTTTGACTCCTTTCACAGTCAGTTTTGCATTGGTTGGAACAAAATATACAAAGGTATTATAATGGATGCAACTTTCCCCTGTGATTGGTTCGTTGTGCCACTCATTTTTGGATTCATGTGATTAAGTGGGCTGATCACTAGCTGAAGTGGAAATAAAAAGGTGTTCACTGTTGAAGGATTTGCAGAGGTCGGTATGGCGTGAGGGTGGTATTGAGTGTGAGGGGCGGTGTTGAGTGTGATGGGCGGTGTTGAGTGTGAGGGGCGGTATTGAGTGTGAGGGCGGTATTGAGTGTGAGGACGGTATTGAGTGTGAGGGCGGTATTGAGTGTGAGGGGCGGTGTTGATACACCTTAGTGTGTAAGTAACTCCTCTTTCCATTCTGTATTGTCTTCTTTTCCCTGGACGGACTAAATCCGGTCTTGAATACCTGTACAAAGTCATCCGGTGTGAACATCGGTTCTAAGGATGGCTGAGTTAAACCTTCCTTGAAGCCAACCGGTGTTCATTAATAATAATCCGATCACATGGTCATCCGACCTATAGCTTATTCAGTAAAGCATTGATCCGGTGTGTAACACACACAAGTCAGTCCCCTCTACACCGGTCGTCCGATGTGATGTAGGTATTAATTGACATCCGTTCTTCCCCTTTGAAATCTTGAAGTCGTCCTAACCTTGGAGGTTAGAACGGATCAGAAGTGTTTCTTCCGATCTCACTTAACCGACTCCTCTTCCTTCATCCTTTCACTCGGTCAAGTTCTAATCCGAATGGAATTCTACCAGTCGTGCGAAGAAGAAGAGAAATCGAGTCCTTCTCGCTCAAGCGAAGATCAACTCGCTTGAGCCAGGCACTCATCCTCGCTTAAGCGAGGTATTCATTCGCTTAAGCGAATTCACTCGGTTATCATTCAATATCTTAGTCCACTTGGTAAAACTTCCTGATACTGAGTCAGCTCTAAGTCAGTCTTTTACTCAAGTTTTTACTCGGTAAAATTCTTCTGAAGCCGATTCCAAGCACTCAGTTCTTTATTGCCAAAACTTACTCAACATCAGGTCAGTCATCACTCGGTAATTCATCTCTAAACCAACTCTTCTCCTAATCAGCTTTCACTCGGTGAATTTCCTCAATGCTGACTCATTCCAATTGAATGCCCATTTGGTAATTTAGTTAAGACTGACTTACAACTCTAAGGTTTCTGTTCGGTAATTATACCGTGTGTCCCCAGTCGGAATCCTTCCACTCGAAAGTATATTTTCCTCTGTATTTCACTCGGAATGAATGCACTCAGTGAGTTTTCACTCAGAACTGTAACGTCTGGCTGTGCTTGACTCGGATATTAGTCCTTCAGAAGTATTCGACTCGGAAACGAGGCTTTGGAGAGTACTTGACTCGGAAATGAGTCTTTCTGACATGTTTGACTCAGCAGTGAGTCTCTGAGACAGTATTTCACTCGGAATAAGTCCTCCTGACCATGTTCCACTCGGAAAACACCAATTTCACTCGGTCTTTCCATTTTCCACTCGGAATTCCTCCTGGTCACTCGGAATTTGCAGTTTTTGTTCAGAACAGACTCTATTTCTCACTCGGACAGTTCTTTCTAAGGTATTTTCACTCGGAATTTGGGCCTCATTAATAAGGATCTATATAAATTATAGAATTATACCCAAAAATGAAACTTTTGGAGCATTAAAAGCCATCCATAGAGTGTTTTATTCATTAATTAACACTTACAAGCCTTCCATGCTTCATAAATTACAAAATAGAGCTATTATTAAAAGCAGGATGTTACAATTCTCCCACCCTAATAGAAATTTTGTCCTCGAAATTTAATTTAACGCGCTCCTCAGTGAAACAATCCTAGATACTGTGTCCTCATAGCATCTTCACGTTCCCAAGTCAGAGTTACATCAGTTCCTTGTTTCCATGCAACTTTTACCAGTGGTACATTTTTGTTCCTCAAGCGTTTATTTGATCTTTCTAGGATCTGTGTAGGTTCTGTGGAGATGGTTAGATTTTCTCTAACTTCAATATCATCAGCAGCAATCACGTGAGTGAGGTCTTGTATATACTTCCTTAGTTGCGATACATGAAACACATTGTGCAGGTTTGCCAGGTGAGGAGGAAGTGCAATCTGATACGCCACTGTACCAATCCTCTTTAGGATCTCATATGGTCCAATGAACCTTGGACTCAACTTCTTACTTTTCAATGCTCGGCCAATCCCCTTGTGAGGTAAAACCTTCAAAAATATATGTTCACCGACTTGGAATTCAAGTGGTTTCCTCCTTTTATCGTAATAGTGCTTCTGTCTGTCTTGAGATGCCTTCATCTTTTCTCTGATCATTTCTATCTGTTCAGTAGTCTGCTGCATAATTTCAGGTCCTAACGCCAAACTTTCACCAGTTTCTAACCAACAAAGGGGCGTTCGACACTTCCTACCATACAATGCTTCGAATGGAGCCATACCAATACTGCTATGGTAGCTATTGTTATACGTGAATTCAATCAATGGAAGAAACTGCTCCCAACTACCACCATGTTCAATCACACAAGATCGCAGTAAGTCTTCCAAACTTTGTATGGTACGCTCTGACTGCCCATCTGTTTTGGGATGACAAGCTGAACTCAATCGAAGCTTTGAACCCAATTCCTGATGCAAGCTTCCCCAGAATCGGGAAGTGAATCTTGGATCTCTATCTGACACAATACTAGATGGTACACCATGTAGTCTTACGATCTCCTTCACATATGATTGTGCCAATTTTTGTAAAGAGTTCTTCATATTCATTGGGAGGAAGTGAGCAGACTTTGTCAATCTGTCTACAATAACCCAGATTGCATCATTCCCTGAACGTGTTCTTGGTAACCCTGACACAAAGTCCATTGAGATGTCATCCCATTTCCAGACAGGAATATCTAATGGTTGCAGTTCACCAGATGGCTTCTGGTGTTCTACCTTGGCTTTTTGACACACCAGACATGAAGATACATATTCAACTATCTCTTTCTTCATTCTTGGCCACCAAAAGCTTTTCCTCAGATCTTGATACATCTTAGTTGATCCAGGATGAATGCTCAACATACTTTTATGCGCTTCTTCTAGAATCGTCCTTCTCAGATCAACATCATCTAGTACACAAATTCTATTCCTGATTCTCCAAATTCCATCTGATCCTTCTTGTAGTCCCATATCTTTTCCATTCGCCTGTAATTCTCTCAACTCTTGTAATGGCAAATCTTCTTTCTGTCTTTCACCTAACAGTTTCAGGAAATCATTGGTTATTTTCAAAGTCCCCAAAGTCATACTCCTTGAAGATTTCATCTCTACACCCAAGTTCATGTCTCTGAACTGTTCTATCATCTCCATTTCTTTTATCATCAAAGATGCCATATGAATGGACTTTCGGCTTAGTGCATCTGCCACCACATTTGCTTTTCCTGGATGGTACTTCAAATTAAAATCATAATCTTTAAGAAACTCCGTCCACCTTCGCTGCCTCATGTTCAATTCCTTTTGATCGAACAAATACTTCAAGCTCTTGTGGTCACTGAACACTTCAAACCTGACTCCATACAAATGGTGTCTCCAGATTTTCAGAGCAAATACCACTACTGCCAATTCTAGATCATGCGTCGGATAGTTCATCTCATGTGGTCTCAACTGTCTAGAAGCATAGGCAACCACTTTTCGTTGCTGCATCAAAACACATCCTAAGCCCATTTTGGAAGCATCACAATAAACCACGAAATCTTCTTGTGGATTAGGTAAGGTTAAGACTGGAGCAGATGTAAGCTTCAACTTCAGTTCTTGGAAACTTTTCTCACATTCTGGCGTCCAAGAAAAAGGTTGATTCTTCCGGGTTAGCCGAGTCATTGGTAGGGCAATTTGAGAAAACCCTTCAATGAATCTCCGATAATAACCAGCTAATCCCAGGAAATTCGTATCTCAGTGACTGAAGTAGGTCTCTCCCAGTTTACCACAGCTTCTATTTTAGAAGGATCCACAGACACTCCTTCGTTTGATATTACATGGCCTAGGAATTTTACCTCTTTCAACCAGAATTCACATTTTGATAACTTTGTATACAACTGCTTCTTCTTTAAAATCTGCAATACCACTCGAAGATGCTCTTCATGCTCCTCTGCAGTTTTTGAATAGATCAGAATATCATCAATGAAAATGATGACAAATTGATCCAAGTAGGGATGAAATACTCAATTCATGTAATCCATGAATACGGCTGGGGCATTGGTCACTCCGAAGGGCATCACAAGGTACTCGTAATGACCATATCGTGTTCTAAAGGCTGTCTTTGGAATATCCTCAGACTTGACACGAATCTGATGATACCCCGATCGTAGATCAATCTTGGAAAACACTGCAGCGCCTCTCAATTGATCTATCAGATCATCAATTCTGGGCAGAGGATATCTATTCTTCATTGTTAATTTATTCAGTTGACGATAATCTACGCATAACCTCATGCTTCCATCTTTCTTCTTGACGAGCAATACTGGCGCTCCCCATGGTGACACACTAGGTCTGATGAAATGCTTCTCCAACAACTCTTCGATTTGTTTCTTCAGTTCCGTCAGTTCAATTGGTGCCATACGGTATGGAGCTTTAGACACTGGTCCTGCTCCTGGAATTAAATCAATGGAGAATTCTACCTCACGTTCTGGAGGTAAACTTGAGACATCCTCAGGAAATACTTTAGGAAATTCAGAAACAACCGGTATCTCGATTGCTTTAGATTCACCATCTTCTTTGTAAAGAGTGAATAAAGCAAACAATTGAATTTCACCTTGTAATACAAAGGTCTTGAGGTTGTCAGAATTTAGATTTTCTGATGGAAATATCACGGTCATGTTGTGACAGTCCACCAAGACTCGATTTGCCGATAACCAGTCCATCCCCAGAATCACCTCCAGATCTTTCAAAGGTAAACAAACAAGATCGACAAGAAAACTTCTACCTTCTATGAGTATAGAACATTCGTTACACACCTTAGCAGTCCTAAGTTGTGTACCGGTGGGAGTGGAAACAATCAGATCACATGTCATAGGCTTCACAGGTAATTAAAGGCGTTTAACACACTCATCAGAAATGAAAGAATGCGTAGCACCAGAATCAAATAACACAGATAGGATTGTACCATTAATCTCACACTTACTTTGTACGAGGTTATCAGCTTGGTCTGCCTCTAAACCGTTGATGGCAAAGACTCTCCCAGTTGTTTGTTACAACCTCTGATCTGTGGACTCCCTGTTCTGTCTTGGAGGTTGGGCAGTACGTGTGTCTCCTCCATGGCCTCTCTGATAATTAAAGCTTCTTGGTTCACTCATAGTGTTCCTGTTGTTGTTTTGATTGTTCTGCGGACAATTTGGACTGATGTGTCCATTTTGATTACATCGAAAGCAAGTGACCTCTTTAAGACGTCTGTTACAATCATGTACATGATGATTACCTCCACACTTAAGACACCTCATATTGTTGCGTCTATCAAAAGATAACGATGATGATGATCCTCCTCTGGAGCGACTTGGATAGAACGATCCTCTTCTTTTGAAATCAACTGACTGAGGTTTCAGTTGTCTATTTGCCCTTTCATGTGCCAGTCTCGCTTGGTGATTCTCTTCAAAAATTCTGCATTTGTTGATCAGAATAGGAAAACTCCGAATTTCTTGGTACCCTATCGCTTCTTTGATTTCCAGATTCAGCCTGTTCTCAAATTTAACACATTTCGATTCTTCGGCACCAGCCTGTTGAAAAGGAGGGTAAAAGAGAGATAGTTCTTCAAACTTTGCAGCATATTCTCCAACGGACATCGAGCCTTGTTTCAACTCCATAAATTCCAGCTCCTTGCGACTTTTCACACTTGCTGGAAAATATTTCTCCAGGAAACAGTCTTTGAAGTTGGCCCAGTTCAAGAGTCTGTCAGTCTCGATCATACGGATTCTAGCATGAATCCACCAGTTCTCTGCCTCTTCCACCAACATATAGGTGGCATACTCCACCTTTTTGCATTCTGTGCAGGGCAATGCTCGAAAGATGCGCTCCATTTCCTTGACCCAAAGATATGCTCCTTCGGGATTATAACCTCCTTTGAATTGTGAAGGCTTTCTCTTCAGGAAGTGGTCTAACCCATGGAGTCTTCCAGTGCTCCTTGGTTGGTTTTGTCGTTCTATGGCTTCAGCTAAGCGGTTGAAAGCTGCTGCCATATCGTTGTTGTTGTTGTTGTTGTTGTTTCTTGCCATCCTATATTCGTAGTTTGGTTTATACCAATTCTAAGGGATAATATATCATATATAAATACTACATAACTATCACTATCCTACAGTTTATCAGTTAAGCAATAAATCATTATCATATTATCAAGCGGTAATAAAAGAAATCTTTTCGCAATTAATCAACTAGGCACAAGTCATATAGTACACATTTAGCATGTTATCAAGTAAGAAATCAAACATTTCACATATTATGTCGAGAAACAGTACATGTCATAGCAATTGGTCCTGAATTTTTGAAAATGCTCTGATACCAACATGTAACGCCCCGAAACGTTAATTAAAATTTTCGAGTAAATTTTCCGCTTTTTAGAAAGATCATTTTAAAATTCATCAATTTAATTCAAAGTTTATGTAACCGTTGATAACAGCGGAAAAATTATCATACATGCTAGTCGTGAATAATTAAATTCAAGAAAATACTTAAGTAGCGGAAACGATTTAGAAAATAATGGTACATGACATGTTATACTTATTACAACCCATAAAATCAAAGTTCAGGTAATAATTCAAATAGACATCCATCATGGCATCACTCTGCATTCTGCGTGTCATTCACTGTAAAAATTAATGTAAGAGTGAGACAGAATATAGAATAAATATAAAATAGATAAAATTGCACAAACACAATCAACAACTCATAATGATATGATGAATATGCCAAACAAGTCCATTTAATAATTCTTCAATTAGTCAAATGATGTCATGCTGGATCCATTTGGTTTGGTGGGAATACTGCAGTAAAAGTCTCATAGAGACACAAATAGGACTTTAGCATATACCATGAATCCCTACACTCCATGGCGCTTAAGTACCAAAGTACACAAATATCATAAGTAGGACTTTGCATAAACCATGAATCCCTACACTTCATGGCACACAACAAAATAGGGCTTAACTCATCATAGAGTAACCCCCACCAGGGTAGGCAATCATGGAACCCCTAAATTCCATGGTGCGTCTGAATGCTTATGATGCATGAATGCCTTTAATTCTTTTAACATACCATGATATACATATTTCCAAAACCTCTTGGAATACAAGTCCTCAAAGGACACAACACTCATAATAATTCACAAAATCATGGATTTACTGTTTCAGTCACATGTGTTAATATCACAAGGCATTCATGTACATATAAGGTAATTTCGTTATTCATAATTATTCACCACCACATCATACAAACTGAATAATGCCCCAACAACATTTCTAATAACTCATAATCACTCAAGAATTCAATCATAAATCTTTATCCATAAAGAAAATATCATTTTCTTTCATAATAGTCTTTATAAGTGAATTTCAGCATTCCCAACAGCAACATACATTAGCAAAACAGTCATAACATGGGTAAATCAACACCTTTTTAGATGATTCCACTTTCTATGGCTTAATAATACAATTATCCACAACTTTCATGAAGAACACAATTTCAGATTCCAATCAGAAATACCACTTATTCACAAAATACCATACTGCCTCAAGATGAGTTTTCCAAAATGTACACAGATTAGTATTTAGAACGTATCTGGAGTTACAAACATGATTTTGACATGAAACCAATTCTAAATTATTCCTAACACACATATCTATAATTTCCATGAAGACACCAACCCCTAATTCTCACCACAACTTCCCAGTTTTAAAAACAAGATTCGGATTTCAGATTTCAGAATTACAGCTTGCACATACTTCAGTAATTTGAGCATAACTTGAGTTACAAAAATTATTTTGATGTGAAACTACTTTATAAAGATCCACAACTTAAATATCTACAACTTTCATGAAGACATCCAAGGCTGATTATGCATGTATAATTCCCAGCATATCAAAATATACACTAAACATGAAACAAATCCTTCAGTCAGACATACAGTAGTATTTTGGCTATAACTTTTGCTACACATACTCAAATCAATTGTTTCAGGTCTCCAAATTCACATAACAAAAAGATTTACAACTTTCATGAAGACACTGATCACTAATTCTCACCACAAAATTCCCAGTTTTAAAAATAAGATACGGATCTCAAGTTCACAGATTTACAGCTTGTACATACTTAAGTATTATGAGTATAACTTGAGCTACAAAAATTATTTTAATGTGAAACCACTTTCTAAAGATACACAACATATATATCTACAACTTTCATGAAGACATCCAAGGCTGATTATGCATGTATAATTCCCAGCATATCAAAATATACACAAAACATGGAACAAATCTTTCACTCGAACATGCAGTAGTAATTTGGCTATAACTTTTGCTATACATACTCAAATTAATTGAATCAGGTTTCATAATTTAGATAACAAAAAAGATCTACAACTTTCATGAAGAAGTCAAAGACAAATTCGTACGTTTTCAATTTCAAAATTAAGCCACAAGATACGAAATTAAAACTGGAATCCTAGAACAGCATACAACTCTACCCATTTCATAGTTATTCACAACCCTCTCCCCTCTTACTTGGTTTGTCGATTGAAATGGATCCCTTATAGTCCCCAAAGTTATTCGAATTGGAGGAGAATTAGTTCACAAGTTTGTTCTAATCGGGCCTTAGTAAATGGGGCAGATTTAATAATGTCAGACAAGTGGGGAACATTAGTTGGAAGATTAGGTGGGATAATGGAGCCTTTTGACTCCTTTCACAGTCAGTTTTGCATTGGTTGGAACAAAATATACAAAGGTATTATAATGGATGCAACTTTCCCCTGTGATTGGTTCATTGTGCCACTCATTTTTGGATTCATGTGATTAAGTGGGCTGATCACTAGCTGAAGTGGAAATAAAAAGGTGTTCACTGTTGAAGGATTTGCAGAGGTCGGTATGGCGTGAGGGTGGTATTGAGTGTGAGGGGCGGTGTTGAGTGTGATGGGCGGTGTTGAGTGTGAGGGGCGGTATTGAGTGTGAGGGCGGTATTGAGTGTGAGGACGGTATTGAGTGTGAGGGCGGTATTGAGTGTGAGGGGCGGTGTTGATACACCTTAGTGTGTAAGTAACTCCTCTTTCCATTCTGTATTGTCTTCTTTTCCCTGGACGGACTAAATCCGGTCTTGAATACCTGTACAAAGTCATCCGGTGTGAACATCGGTTCTAAGGATGGCTGAGTTAAACCTTCCTTGAAGCCAACCGGTGTTCATTAATAATAATCCGATCACATGGTCATCCGGCCTATAGCTTATTCAGTAAAGCATTGATCCGGTGTGTAACACACACAAGTCAGTCCCCTCTACACCGGTCGTCCGATGTGATGTAGGTATTAATTGACATCCGTTCTTCCCCTTTGAAATCTTGAAGTCGTCCTAACCTTGGAGGTTAGAACGGATCAGAAGTGTTTCTTCCGATCTCACTTAACCGACTCCTCTTCCTTCATCCTTTCACTCGGTCAAGTTCTAATCCGACTGGAATTCTACCAGTCGTGCGAAGAAGAAGAGAAATCGAGTCCTTCTCGCTCAAGCGAAGATCAACTTGCTTGAGCCAGGCACTCATCCTCTCTTAAGCGGGGTATTCATTCGCTTAAGCGAATTCACTCGGTTATCATTCAATATCTTAGTCCACTCGGTAAAACTTCCTGATACTGAGTCAGCTCTAAGTCAGTCTTTTACTCAAGTTTTTACTCGGTAAAATTCTTTTGAAGCCGATTCCAAGCACTCAGTTCTTTATTGCCAAAACTTACTCAACATCAGGTCAGTCATCACTCGGTAATTCATCTCTAAACCAACTCTTCTCCTAATCAGCTTTCACTCGGTGAATTTCCTCAATGCTGACTCATTCCAATTGAATGCCCACTCGGTAATTTAGTTAAGACTGACTTACAACTCTAAGGTTTCTGTTCGGTAATTATACCGTGTGTCCCCAGTCGGAATCCTTCCACTCGAAAGTATATTTTCCTCTGTATTTCACTCGAAATGAATGCACTCAGTGAGTTTTCACTCAGAACTGTAACGTCTGGCTGTGCTTGACTCGGAGATTAGTCCTTCAGAAGTATTCGACTCGGAAACGAGGCTTTGGAGAGTACTTGACTCGGAAATGAGTCTTTCTGACATGTTTGACTCAGCAGTGAGTCTCTGAGATAGTATTTCACTCGGAATAAGTCCTCCTGACCATGTTCCACTCGGAAAACACCAATTTCACTCGGTCTTTCCATTTTCCACTCGGAATTCCTCCTGGTCACTCGGAATTTGCAGTTTTTGTTCGGAACAGACTCTATTTCTCACTCGGACAGTTCTTTCTAAGGTATTTTCACTCGGAATTTGGGCCTCATTAATAAGGATCTATATAAATTATAGAATTATACCCAAAAATGAAACTTTTGGAGCATTAAAAGCCATCCATAGAGTGTTTTATTCATTAATTAACACTTACAAGCCTTCCATGCTTCATAAATTACAAAATAGAGCTATTATTAAAAGCAGGATGTTACACTTCCGACTGAGGTTGTTCAGGTAATTCAAAACCTGAACGATGAGCTACAGAAGGAGCGACGTCAGAGGCAGCTGTTGGAGGAGCGGGCTGAGGCGGACCGACAGCGGGCCGAGGTGGACCGACGGCGGGCCGAGGAGCAGCACACCGAGACTCGTCGGCAACTTGCTCAGCAGCAGGAGCTACTGATGCAGTTGATGGCGAGGCTACCTCCCCCACTTCCCAGGCGCCCCCACCACCACCCCAGGATCCCCCACCACCATGATTGTATTTTTATTATTTATACACATTGTATATTTGATTTATAGTTTTTATATTATATTCCATTCAGTATTTATTTTGTTATTCTTCATTTATTATGTCAATATTTATTGGTAATTAAATTCAAATAAAAAAGCCTTATTGTATTTATCATTAATAATTCAACCTATTTGATAAATAAATTTAATCCATTATTTTGTCTTTAATAATAATATAATATTTTAAAAAAATTATTCAAATTTAATTATAAAATTTTATCAGCCAATACAAAATACAAAATATTAATCTATATTTTTAAAGTTAAATTAACAAAACCTATAAATTTTTAACCAATTTTTAAAAAAATAAAAAACTCCAATTAGCGACGGCCCTAGATGGTCGCTATATTAAAAAAATAGCGACGGCGTAGAGTAGTCGCTAGTTTGCCAGATACAGCGACGGACTATAGTAGTCGCTGTATGGCTTCCAATAGCGACGGAAGTGTAGGGTCGCTGGTAGGCAAGAATTAGCGACGGTGGAGCGTGGTCGTTGGAAGGCCACCATTAGCGACGGCATATGGTGGTCGCAGTATCGCTCTAGTAGCGACGGCTGTAGCCAGTTACGCAGAGACCATTTTAGCGACGGCGTTATACCGTCAATGTATTAGCGACGGAGTACCTATGGTCGCCGATGTGTTTTCGACGAAGGTTATAGCGACAGTGTCTTGCCCGTCTGAGATGCCGTCGCTAAGTATTGTAGCGACGGCATTGGGATGGATTAGCGACCAATTATATCCGTTGCTAACAGGTTTTTTTTTAGTAGTGTGTGGATTTAACTCATTTTAAAAGTTAGTTCAAAATTTAAAGGTTGTTAGCTTTATAAGATGATCATATTTGTACACATTTGTACATGATTCCACATCATGGCATCATCACCAACATAACTCATTCACTAAATTTATATTGAATCTCCACATAAACATAACATCCAATTTGTAACATAAAACAACATCACCTATCGATACAATTATCATCAGTTATCACGCCTCATAAAACCCCAACATACACTACTATTACATAACGGATTCAAATTAACAATAGATAGTAGTTTGTATGTACTATATTCAATACTCGCGTGCCCAAGCCATGCCCTTCTTCCGTACTTGGACTGATGATGCTCACAAAGATAGTGTTTGTGTCCAATACCGTCTATCGACCTATATATCAGAAAACATCTGATTACACCACAATCATAATTTAGCTTCAAATTCACTAATTTAACTTAACCTAAACTATGCGAAGTATGTTTAACCAAAAATTAAACCCAGTTGACAAAATAGGTTAGTTTCAAAGGGTTTTGACTCACTGAATCAAAGTCGAATGAGGGTTTCGAAGTGGGTTTGAGAATTTCACCGCTACCCATAAACTCTACTTACTTCCTTAGGCTATGGGCAAATTGAAGCCACCCTCCTTACACTTTTCTTTGATTTCCAGATTCAGCCTGTTCTCAAATTTAACACATTTCGATTCTTTGATTTCCAGATTCAGCCTGTTCTCAAATTTAACACATTTCGATTCTTCGGCACCAGCCTGTTGAAAAGGAGGGTAAAAGAGAGATAGTTCTTCAAACTTTGCAGCATATTCTCCAACGGACATCGAGCCTTGTTTCAACTCCATAAATTCCAGCTCCTTGCGACTTTTCACACTTGCTGGAAAATATTTCTCCAGGAAACAGTCTTTGAAGTTGGCCCAGTTCAAGAGTCTGTCAGTCTCGATCATACGGATTCTAGCATGAATCCACCAGTTCTCTGCCTCTTCCACCAACATATAGGTGGCATACTCCACCTTTTTGCATTCTGTGCAGGGCAATGCTCGAAAGATGCGCTCCATTTCCTTGACCCAAAGATATGCTCCTTCGGGATTATAACCTCCTTTGAATTGTGAAGGCTTTCTCTTCAGGAAGTGGTCTAACCCATGGAGTCTTCCAGTGCTCCTTGGTTGGTTTTGTCGTTCTATGGCTTCAGCTAAGCGGTTGAAAGCTGCTGCCATATCGTTGTTGTTGTTGTTGTTGTTGTTTCTTGCCATCCTATATTCGTAGTTTGGTTTATACCAATTCTAAGGGATAATATATCATATATAAATACTACATAACTATCACTATCCTACAGTTTATCAGTTAAGCAATAAATCATTATCATATTATCAAGCGGTAATAAAAGAAATCTTTTCGCAATTAATCAACTAGGCACAAGTCATATAGTACACATTTAGCATGTTATCAAGTAAGAAATCAAACATTTCACATATTATGTCGAGAAACAGTACATGTCATAGCAATTGGTCCTGAATTTTTGAAAATGCTCTGATACCAACATGTAACGCCCCGAAACGTTAATTAAAATTTTCGAGTAAATTTTCCGCTTTTTAGAAAGATCATTTTAAAATTCATCAATTTAATTCAAAGTTTATGTAACCGTTGATAACAGCGGAAAAATTATCATACATGCTAGTCGTGAATAATTAAATTCAAGAAAATACTTAAGTAGCGGAAACGATTTAGAAAATAATGGTACATGACATGTTATACTTATTACAACCCATAAAATCAAAGTTCAGGTAATAATTCAAATAGACATCCATCATGGCATCACTCTGCATTCTGCGTGTCATTCACTGTAAAAATTAATGTAAGAGTGAGACAGAATATAGAATAAATATAAAATAGATAAAATTGCACAAACACAATCAACAACTCATAATGATATGATGAATATGCCAAACAAGTCCATTTAATAATTCTTCAATTAGTCAAATGATGTCATGCTGGATCCATTTGGTTTGGTGGGAATACTGCAGTAAAAGTCTCATAGAGACACAAATAGGACTTTAGCATATACCATGAATCCCTACACTCCATGGCGCTTAAGTACCGAAGTACACAAATATCATAAGTAGGACTTTGCATAAACCATGAATCCCTACACTTCATGGCACACAACAAAATAGGGCTTAACTCATCATAGAGTAACCCCCACCAGGGTAGGCAATCATGGAACCCCTAAATTCCATGGTGCGTCTGAATGCTTATGATGCATGAATGCCTTTAATTCTTTTAACATACCATGATATACATATTTCCAAAACCTCTTGGAATACAAGTCCTCAAAGGACACAACACTCATAATAATTCACAAAATCATGGATTTACTGTTTCAGTCACATGTGTTAATATCACAAGGCATTCATGTACATATAAGGTAATTTCGTTATTCATAATTATTCACCACCACATCATACAAACTGAATAATGCCCCAACAACATTTCTAATAACTCATAATCACTCAAGAATTCAATCATAAATCTTTATCCATAAAGAAAATATCATTTTCTTTCATAATAGTCTTTATAAGTGAATTTCAGCATTCCCAACAGCAACATACATTAGCAAAACAGTCATAACATGGGTAAATCAACACCTTTTTAGATGATTCCACTTTCTATGGCTTAATAATACAATTATCTACAACTTTCATGAAGAACACAATTTCAGATTCCAATCAGAAATACCACTTATTCACAAAATACCATACTGCCTCAAGATGAGTTTTCCAAAATGTACACAGATTAGTATTTAGAACGTATCTGGAGTTACAAACATGATTTTGACATGAAACCAATTCTAAATTATTCCTAACACACATATCTATAATTTCCATGAAGACACCAACCCCTAATTCTCACCACAACTTCCCAGTTTTAAAAACAAGATTCGGATTTCAGATTTCAGAATTACAGCTTGCACATACTTCAGTAATTTGAGCATAACTTGAGTTACAAAAATTATTTTGATGTGAAACTACTTTATAAAGATCCACAACTTAAATATCTACAACTTTCATGAAGACATCCAAGGCTGATTATGCATGTATAATTCCCAGCATATCAAAATATACACTAAACATGAAACAAATCCTTCAGTCAGACATACAGTAGTATTTTGGCTATAACTTTTGCTACACATACTCAAATCAATTGTTTCAGGTCTCCAAATTCACATAACAAAAAGATTTACAACTTTCATGAAGACACTGATCACTAATTCTCACCACAAAATTCCCAGTTTTAAAAATAAGATACGGATCTCAAGTTCACAGATTTACAGCTTGTACATACTTAAGTATTATGAGTATAACTTGAGCTACAAAAATTATTTTAATGTGAAACCACTTTCTAAAGATACAAAACATATATATCTACAACTTTCATGAAGACATCCAAGGCTGATTATGCATGTATAATTCCCAGCATATCAAAATATACACAAAACATGGAACAAATCTTTCACTCGAACATGCAGTAGTAATTTGGCTATAACTTTTGCTATACATACTCAAATTAATTGAATCAGGTTTCATAATTTAGATAACAAAAAAGATCTACAACTTTCATGAAGAAGTCAAAGACAAATTCGTACGTTTTCAATTTCAAAATTAAGCCACAAGATACGAAATTAAAACTGGAATCCTAGAACAGCATACAACTCTACCCATTTCATAGTTATTCACAACCCTCTCCCCTCTTACTTGGTTTGTCGATTGAAATGGATCCCTTATAGTCCCCAAAGTTATTCGAATTGGAGGAGAATTAGTTCACAAGTTTGTTCTAATCGGGCCTTAGTAAATGGGGCAGATTTAATAATGTCAGACAAGTGGGGAACATTAGTTGGAAGATTAGGTGGGATAATGGAGCCTTTTGACTCCTTTCACAGTCAGTTTTGCATTGGTTGGAACAAAATATACAAAGGTATTATAATGGATGCAACTTTCCCCTGTGATTGGTTCATTGTGCCACTCATTTTTGGATTCATGTGATTAAGTGGGCTGATCACTAGCTGAAGTGGAAATAAAAAGGTGTTCACTGTTGAAGGATTTGCAGAGGTCGGTATGGCGTGAGGGTGGTATTGAGTGTGAGGGGCGGTGTTGAGTGTGATGGGCGGTGTTGAGTGTGAGGGGCGGTATTGAGTGTGAGGGCGGTATTGAGTGTGAGGACGGTATTGAGTGTGAGGGCGGTATTGAGTGTGAGGGGCGGTGTTGATACACCTTAGTGTGTAAGTAACTCCTCTTTCCATTCTGTATTGTCTTCTTTTCCCTGGACGGACTAAATCCGGTCTTGAATACCTGTACAAAGTCATCCGGTGTGAACATCGGTTCTAAGAATGGCTGAGTTAAACCTTCCTTGAAGCCAACCGGTGTTCATTAATAATAATCTGATCACATGGTCATCCGGCCTATAGCTTATTCAGTAAAGCATTGATCCGGTGTGTAACACACACAAGTCAGTCCCCTCTACACCGGTCGTCCGATGTGATGTAGGTATTAATTGACATCCGTTCTTCCCCTTTGAAATCTTGAAGTCGTCCTAACCTTGGAGGTTAGAACGGATCAGAAGTGTTTCTTTCGATCTCACTTAACCGACTCCTCTTCCTTCATCCTTTCACTCGGTCAAGTTCTAATCCGACTGGAATTCTACCAGTCGTGCGAAGAAGAAGAGAAATCGAGTCCTTCTCGCTCAAGCGAAGATCAACTCGCTTGAGCCAGGCACTCATCCTCTCTTAAGCGGGGTATTCATTCGCTTAAGCGAATTCACTCGGTTATCATTCAATATCTTAGTCCACTCGGTAAAACTTCCTGATACTGAGTCAGCTCTAAGTCAGTCTTTTACTCAAGTTTTTACTCGGTAAAATTCTTTTGAAGCCGATTCCAAGCACTCAGTTCTTTATTGCCAAAACTTACTCAACATCAGGTCAGTCATCACTCGGTAATTCATCTCTAAACCAACTCTTCTCCTAATCAGCTTTCACTCGGTGAATTTCCTCAATGCTGACTCATTCCAATTGAATGCCCACTCGGTAATTTAGTTAAGACTGACTTACAACTCTAAGGTTTCTGTTCGGTAATTATACCGTGTGTCCCCAGTCGGAATCCTTCCACTCGAAAGTATATTTTCCTCTGTATTTCACTCGAAATGAATGCACTCAGTGAGTTTTCACTCAGAACTGTAACGTCTGGCTGTGCTTGACTCGGAGATTAGTCCTTCAGAAGTATTCGACTCGGAAACGAGGCTTTGGAGAGTACTTGACTCGGAAATGAGTCTTTCTGACATGTTTGACTCAGCAGTGAGTCTCTGAGATAGTATTTCACTCGGAATAAGTCCTCCTGACCATGTTCCACTCGGAAAACACCAATTTCACTCGGTCTTTCCATTTTCCACTCGGAATTCCTCCTGGTCACTCGGAATTTGCAGTTTTTGTTCGGAACAGACTCTATTTCTCACTCGGACAGTTCTTTCTAAGGTATTTTCACTCGGAATTTGGGCCTCATTAATAAGGATCTATATAAATTATAGAATTATACCCAAAAATGAAACTTTTGGAGCATTAAAAGCCATCCATAGAGTGTTTTATTCATTAATTAACACTTACAAGCCTTCCATGCTTCATAAATTACAAAATAGAGCTATTATTAAAAGCAGGATGTTACACTTCCGACTGAGGTTGTTCAGGTAATTCAAAACCTGAACGATGAGCTACAGAAGGAGCGACGTCAGAGGCAGCTGTTGGAGGAGCGGGCTGAGGCGGACCGACAGCGGGCCGAGGTGGACCGACGGCGGGCCGAGGAGCAGCACACCGAGACTCGTCGGCAACTTGCTCAGCAGCAGGAGCTACTGATGCAGTTGATGGCGAGGCTACCTCCCCCACTTCCTAGGCGCCCCCACCACCACCCCAGGATCCCCCACCACCATGATTGTATTTTTATTATTTATACACATTGTATATTTGATTTATAGTTTTTATATTATATTCCATTCAGTATTTATTTTGTTATTCTTCATTTATTATGTCAATATTTATTGGTAATTAAATTCAAATAAAAAAGCCTTATTGTATTTATCATTAATAATTCAACCTATTTGATAAATAAATTTAATCCATTATTTTGTCTTTAATAATAATATAATATTTTAAAAAAATTATTCAAATTTAATTATAAAATTTTATCAGCCAATACAAAATACAAAATATTAATCTATATTTTTAAAGTTAAATTAACAAAACCTATAAATTTTTAACCAATTTTTAAAAAAATAAAAAACTCCAATTAGCGATGGCCCTAGATGGTTGCTATATTAAAAAAATAGCGACGGCGTAGAGTAGTCGCTAGTTTGCCAGATACAGCGACGGACTATAGTAGTCGCTGTATGGCTTCCAATAGCGACGGAAGTGTAGGGTCGCTGGTAGGCAAGAATTAGCGACGGTGGAGCGTGGTCGCTGGAAGGCCACCATTAGCGACGGCATATGGTGGTCGCAGTATCGCTCTAGTAGCGACGGCTGTAGCCAGTTACGCAGAGACCATTTTAGCGACGGCGTTATACCGTCAATGTATTAGCGACGGAGTACCTATGGTCGCCGATGTGTTTTCGACGAAGGTTATAGCGACGGTGTCTTGCCCGTCTGAGATGCCGTCGCTAAGTATTGTAGCGACGGCATTGGGATGGATTAGCGACCAATTATATCCGTTGCTAACAGGTTTTTTTTTAGTAGTGTGTGGATTTAACTCATTTTAAAAGTTAGTTCAAAATTTAAAGGTTGTTAGCTTTATAAGATGATCATATTTGTACACATTTGTACATGATTCCACATCATGGCATCATCACCAACATAACTCATTCACTAAATTTATATTGAATCTCCACATAAACATAACATCCAATTTGTAACATAAAACAACATCACCTATCGATACAATTATCATCAGTTATCACGCCTCATAAAACCCCAACATACACTACTATTACATAACGGATTCAAATTAACAATAGATAGTAGTTTGTATGTACTATATTCAATACTCGCGTGCCCAAGCCATGCCCTTCTTCCGTACTTGGACTGATGATGCTCACAAAGATAGTGTTTGTGTCCAATACCGTCTATCGACCTATATATCAGAAAACATCTGATTACACCACAATCATAATTTAGCTTCAAATTCACTAATTTAACTTAACCTAAACTATGCGAAGTATGTTTAACCAAAAATTAAACCCAGTTGACAAAATAGGTTAGTTTCAAAGGGTTTTGACTCACTGAATCAAAGTCGAATGAGGGTTTCGAAGTGGGTTTGAGAATTTCACCGCTACCCATAAACTCTACTTACTTCCTTAGGCTATGGGCAAATTGAAGCCACCCTCCTTACACTTTTCTTTGCATGCACATGAGAAGGAGAAATGAAGTGGGAGGGAGAAAGATAGTAGCAATGGTGAGGGGGAGAAAGAGGGTTGTGGGGTTGAGAGGGAGAAGAAGAAAGCAAGATTTCCCTATTTTCTTTTTACTTTTCTTTGTTTTGGTGTGTTTGAGTGAGGAGAAGAGAGTTTGTTTTAGGTGGTTGAAAGTAGGTTGGAATCTTACTGGAGTGTCTATAATTTTAATCTTAACTTAACCCATTTTAAATTTTAATTAATTAACCCCTCAACTTAGAGATACACCGAATGAAAATAAAGATTATTCAAGGCAAAAGAAATGAAGGAGGTGGTTTCATTTAAAATCAAGGGTTAAAAAGAATTTCAAGAGATCGAAATAAAAGAAACATTCTTCTATTGGCCTGAAACAAAATTGTAATTCTGTGATCAATAAGAAAAAGAGTTTAATGTCTATAGGTTATTGTAAAAAGTTTTACCATAAATTATTTTAAATGACTTTTAAAGTAATCATTATATAAATCAATGATAATTATTTAAATTAAATTCTAAGAAAAATAACACAGTGATTAATTGTTGAAAAAATATTAATATACCGTATCAAAATTATTTTATACATATTTTTTTTTAAGATAACTGCTATAAAATTCAACCATTTTTTATATAAAAAATCAACAAATTTAACTTATAAACTATTTTGGTTGAATGAAAATATATTCTAATTATATTTTAAAAAATAGCTAGTGCAAGGAGTAAAAGTGGCGTAAAATTATAAAATTTACACTTGATTTGTTTTAAAAAAACGGCTAAACAATATAAAAATACTGGTTTTTTTCCAATTTTAAAATTATTTAGGACAAACCAAAATAAAATATGAATACATGATAAAGTGTTGGTTGGTACCCAATAGGTTAAACCAATTTCAGTTGAAGATATATGTCCAACGATTAGGATTGGTTCTTAAAACAAGTTAGACCAACAGATTGTGCAGAAATCCTTATGCCATTTCCGTTTGACCACTTTCAACGCCGTTACAACCGATATTTTTTTTCCCTCAGACAACAAACTTGAAGTAAAAGTATCTATCAAGTTGACCAAACCTCCACATTTTTTTTGAATAACTCTTTTTTTGATTAAAGCCTCATTGCAAAGGCTACCTAACATCATTTACATAATAATTTACTTAAAATCGTAATGTCACTAATACACATTACACCTACAACTTAGACATTCTTACTCAAACTACAATATATACTCAAATATATCAAGAAAGGCTTGTTGTAACCCTGAAGAGGATAGAAATCAAATCAGAATTGTTTTATTAAAAAAATCATGTTAGATGAATGGATATTAATAATAATTCTAAGTAATTTTTTTATATCCAATTATTATGTATGAAATTACACATGTTTCTTTTAAAAAATTACACGTTTTTTTTGAGTAAAAAAAAATTACACATGTTAATTACCACCTAAAGAAAACTTAAAATATAAGCCTTTTTTCCTATAAGCCCTTTTTATAGGAAACACAAAACAAAAAGGCCCAAACTTGCCTGCCTGGTGAGGGGGAGACTTATAATTTGACTGAAGGGGTGAATTTTATACATGTGTTTTATAAACACTTTTTTTATTAAATATATTTAAATACTATGATGTTTTTTATTTTATGAAGAGATAAAATTTATTTAATATAATTAATAATAATTTTTTAATATATTAAATTATAATTATATTATATAATAATGTTCCCCCAAGACTCAGGGGTCCCCCTAATCCCTCTATCATGAGCAAATAATTGATTCTACATTAGCTATAGTTTCATGGGCCTGGGGCGGATTGCCCCAATTTTATACTTTGTATAAATATGACTTGTAAACGCATTTGTAAACTAAGTGACACATATTACAAAGATAGTAATCCTAATTTTTTAGGGGAATTCTTTAGAGTTTTGTATTTTATACTCTCTTTGTAAACAAATAATAATTTAAATTGTTTCATACTAAAATAATATTATATTTAATACTTATTTACTTATTATATGTTTTAAAATAAATATAAATATTTACAAATACTAACTGCAACTAGCTACAAATAAAAATACCTATAAAATTTAACTATAACTCGCTACAAATAAAAATACCTATAAATTTAACCGATATAGGTATGAGTACTCTAGAACGTGCACCCATCTAGTCCCGTTTACATCTACACTGCTAGCCGAATTTAACATCTATATAGGAAGTATCTACTGCAGTAGTAAATTATATTTCATACATGTTGAAAATAATCGATGATAGATTTGTTTTGAGTTTTGACCTTGCATTGAAATTTTCCAAATTATGCTCGTGTTTCATGCTGCCCCTCGCGGACCTTTGTGCGATAAGAAATCGGGGGAATGAAGCAATCCACCGATTTAAGCTTAAGGGATATTAAAATAATTTATTAATTTTTCATATGTATATTTCTCAAGTATTTTTATTTTATTTATAAATCAAACATCGAAAAAATATCTTTCACACAATTTTTATCATATTATTTATTTAATCAAATAATTTTATAATTTTTAAAACTCTATTCTTTTTCCCATCCAACTGATTACTAAAGGACTGTAAAGGAAAGTAGTAGCTACTAAAAAGCATGAATGGTGTGATTTACAATCCAGCACGTGAATGCTACAGAACAGATGATCTCTTTGTCGTTTATTAGGCGAGTTGAGGAACAATAAAAAATAATTTAGAGATACCAATTTGGTTTCGATCCATGGGCTATCCTGACCCATCTTAAGTTTTTGAACCTAAAAAAGAAAAGAAGATGGATGTATTCTAAATTTCATCTAACTCACCAAATATCAAAACTAATCAGACTCAAATAAAAGGCTTGTTTGGTTTTAGTTGGGTTGGTCAAATCTGGGTTTTGACCAACTAAAAAAAAAATTATACGGTTTAACAATGTAAAGTTTCAATATCAACTTTTAAATTTTTTTATTTTTACAATTTTATTTTCCTAACTGTAACGGTTATAACATAAAAACGAGTTCAATTTGTAAACCCAATCTGTGAGGGTTATAATATTAAAAAGTTATATTTTAGTTTTTTGTTCTTATTTAATTTGTTATTTAGTATTAAGAAAATTTAAATAGATGAGTTAATCGATAAGGCAAGCTAATAAATTAAGGAGTTAAACCGAGTTCAAAATTTTGTATTTACTTTAAAAGGGATCCGAACTAAGTTAACCCATAAAAAACTCATTCATAGTGAACCAACCCGTGACGCAAGTGAAAAGAGTGATGCAGTACAGCTCACATTAATGTTTTTCTTTCCTTCATATATATTTTTTTAAGTTTTTAAATTTCTTCTCATTGAATTTTTCTACACGACAATGGATAGAGTTGGACCATAACCAAAGTGTGAGAAATCCGTAACCCAGGCATTCATTAGTTGGCAAGGCCAATAATAGAGATTCCAAAACATACTTTTTCTTTTCTTGTTTGGGAGCAAAATCTCTATTTTACTTTTCGTGAAAAATGAATGGTTGTAATCCATTTGGTACATTCCTACGTGGCAAAGTTTGCTATGACCTGCCAAACAAATGTGAGGCAGAGAAAAGGATTAAGAATTCCCAAGTGGTGTAAATTCCACGCCATCTTTCTTACTAAATTCAAACAATGTCATATCTAAGATTTCCGTTTTCAACTTCAATTATTTTCTGCAGTTTGATTTGCCCTATTTTTAAAACTCTTATCCGTTTAGTTTCTAATTAAAAAAACAAAAATAAAAAAATAAAAAAATTTAAAAATTGATATTGATTATTTACATTATTGAGATTTAAGTTTTTGGAGAAAGACCGCGAGTCATTGTCGCTTTTCCAAGTGAATTTAATTTTTTTAATTCTTTTTCTTGTCCTTATAGTAAGGCTAAGCGTATCTTTTTCTCTCATCTTATTGCTCGTTTTCGTTTTTATTTGGTTATTCTAGCGGTGTTTTTGTTTAATGTGTATCTAGCTAGATCCATTCTCGAGAATTTCATGTATGTTAGGACGTTATATAAAAATATTTATGGTTTAAATTTCGATAAGCTTTTCTTCTTAATATAAGACTGGGTAAGTTTGATACGTATAGGAAGGTGAGATTTTAGGGATTTAAAGCCTAACCCAAAGCAAAACTAGCTGTCAAAACATTGAGTTTTAGAATGATAACCGTCGGAAGTTATTTTCTAAATTTATTATAACTTTCACTTTTTAAATTATATAAAATATTTTTAGGAATATTTAAAGTTAACCAAACATGTTTATACTGTTATATATCTATGAATGATTATAATATTATCAAAAGCATCATTTCTAAGAATGTTTTTATAACGGGAATTAAACACCTAAAGATAGGTTAAAATAAATGTTTAGCCATGTGTTTTTTTTAATCGGAACCAAATCATCGAATCTTCTTACTAACTTATGGGTATATATACAGGTGAGACAACTGAATTTTAAAATTGTTCAGTACTATGATCAAATTATCAATATTTAGTTAACGGATAATAAACTTATTTCACTCCACCACACCCAATTAATTACATTTATTTTAAATTTGATTTTATACTTAAAAAAAGTTTGTATAGGGGTAACTTTTTAAAATCAAATCCTCGAAATTATCTTTGTTGATACGGTGAACAATAGTTTTGAAATTTAGTCCCTACGTGTGTCATGAAAATTAAATTGGGTCCCTGTTCATATTTTTTTTGAAAATTTAATTAGTTCTGAATTATAAAAAATGTTTTCAAAATAATTATTAACAAAACATAAATAAATAAATATAACAAAGCATGAGAAATATAAACCATTCACCATAGAGATTGTATAAACAAACATTTTTCTAATATACTTATGACCCATACAATTTATCTTGTTTAATTCTTTTAAAAAAGGTTATACTATTCGTCATTATTGTTAAATTTATAATAAAATTTTCATACCATTACTTTAAAAAATTATTTTTTTTATTTTTATTACATATGTAAAATCGTAAAAATCATAACTGAAATATAAGAGCAAGTTTGTATGAAAACCCATTTATTAGTTACCTTTTAAAGTTCCATCATTTCTTGTTCAAATATTGAAAGATAATTTAACACGTGGCCTAAAGTTCAAGTGAAAATAATAGTCTATGTCTAACTCCAATTTGGATGGAGCATATATAAAAAAATAAAAATAACTAGATGAATCCTTATCTTCAACTTTGTCCTAAAAAGTCAACTTAATTTTGTTTTCCTTGTAACTACTATTCATTACGAAAAGAAAAGTTATGAAAGTGATTACAAATAAAAGAATTAGATAAGCCATGTATTATACATGAGAAAATATTTTTTTGTAAGAGTAAAAAGAATAAATTTGAATCATTAAATTTTATGATAGATGATTGAGATTAAAATATATCGTTCATGTGAGTTTTTTAAGAATTTACATAACTTTTTAAGTGATCATGTTACTTTGAAAAACTTTTAATCATGTTCTTATTCTCATCTAAGAGAACATTTCTTATAAGATACATCATCAACCATGAAATGATACTTCTAAATGAAATAATTTTAATAACTAACCACATTCTTTTGAACAACTTTTATGAAAACATTTTTTCTATTTATAAGCATTTTTTTATTTTTCATATATATTACTTAACTTTAATTAGAATGTAGTAAAATTTAATGTTTTATCCCACATTGATTCCTAATTTTACTTATATTATAAAAGTTTTGTAAACACAAAAGAGTTGGTTTAGGGGTATGAGTTTGGATAGTGAGTTTAATTAAAACATCCTAACCTCAATATAATAATAATACCAAGATTTTTTTTTAAAGTATTCAATCCATCATAGGATGTCCCCATATGACTTTACGGGTCCCCAATAACATATCCTAGGCTTGAGAGTTTCAAAACTGCCTAATTTTTTTTTCAGCACGCTAGTCCCACGCGTACTGCTCAGTAAATTATGTCAAATCAGAGTTACACAACTCCAATCAAGATGAATCTGGTTTGTACATATCCGTGACTCAATTGCCTATAATTGTTATGAAGAAGACAAAGGCTAATTATGACCTGTAGACTGCCTAATTCATAAATTTATAAAATCAGCGCTGTTGAAATTTTCAGCCTGAACACCCTTTAGTATTTTAGGCATAACTCAAGCTACCAAACTCTGATCGATGCAAATTGGGTATCAAACCAACGGCGACAAAATTCTCTACAACTTTCATGAAGAGAGCCAAGGCTAAGTCAGCTTGCTTGAGCGAGATTTTGGGCGCTTAAGCGAGATTTTTGTTCAAGCTCTCGCTTGAGTAAATATTCAACAACATCAGACCCTGGTCAGCTCGTTTGAGTGAGAAGGCTCTAGCTTAAGCAAAAATTTGGCAGAAACTACTCCAGGGGCACTCGCTTGAGTGAGAATAAGCTCGCTTAAGTGAGATTTCAACAGAATGCACTCCCAAATTCATAAAAAAGCTCGCTTAAGCGGGATTTGGTTCGCTTGAGCGAGAATGACAGCTCCTAACCCATAAATTAACTTCCAACCTACCTATTTTGCCCCGTTTCAACTCTAATTACTACAAAACTTCATGGGCACTATATTTTCACCATTTCAGAGCTGTTGGTGCTGTCCGTTTAAAGCTATAATGTGCAACCTAGACTCATTTTCTCAATTGATTTGGTCCATCCCAAATCACACAAGTCCTAAACCATGCATATAACCTATTGAAACCATCCCATACACCTCAAGTTATTGAGCAACTTATCGCAAATGACAAAGACCCTAATTTCCCATACACCTCAAGTTACCCCCAACACCAATTAAGCTTCTTACACCAATAATTTCAAGGAATTGGAAGAGTTAGGGTTGGGCTTGAAGATACCCACCCAAAAATGAAATGGCTCATGGGTTTTACCTTATTTCATCAACAATGGAAGTTTCCCCCCTAAGTGGCCATGGCTGCCCAACAAGGAAGGAGAAGAAAAAGATGAATCTTGCTCTTGATTGAAGGAATTAGAAGTAAAATGGAACCTAATTTTACTATTGCATACATGAGCCATGAAGAAGAAGAAGAGTAAGGTCTTGTTCTTCTTTTCCTTTCCATTTCTGCATGAGTGGGTGAGTGAAATTGGGATCAAATTCTAACTTTTAGAATTAGGGGTAATTGTACATCAATTCCAAATCTAACTAATTAACCATTTAATCTAACCATGCCATATAATTTGCCCATTAAATCTTAATCAGGATGTTACATTAATAGTTTTATTTAATCTAGTATCACTTCCTAATTTGATGTTCTAAGTTTAAATCTTAATTCTCATTGTAATCTAATAATTAAAGTTAAGAAACGTTCTGTGAACTGAATTGGGCTAGCCCAGTAGTGAAAGGTTTGTGTAATTTAGCTTAAAGTTATAGGCGCAAACCTCAACTTTCCATATAAAAAAGTTAAGAGAAGTTTTGTAACTCCTACATGTTGATTGAGTGAAATAAAATTGTGTTTCATAATTGGCAAGTTGTGTAACATCTTCATTTTTATTAATTAGGATATTTAGAGGAATTTAAATAGGACATATGATTAAAAATTCATCAGTTCGTAATTAATTGAATTAATTATTCAAGCATCGTTAAATTAAAAATTTTAGAGTTTGACCCACCAAACAAGAAATTAACCCAGCAACTGTAAGGGATTAAATTGAAAGGATGATTAGTTTCGGTTGTCGACCAGAGGGGTTAAAGGACCTAACTGCCATTAGCCAACCTAAACTAATTCCTTTTTCTTTAACCCTTCCTTTCACTCTTATTTCCTTCTTTTCTCCACCACCATAACACCATTTTGTTTTCTCTTCTTTCTCTACTTGCTCTCTATCTCATGATCTCTTTTTCTTTCTTTCTTTCTCTCTCTCTATCTCTTCCTCTTTTTCTCTCATCACTTACTTTCCCATCTCTTTCTCTCCATCATCACCACCACCTCTAAGGCCGAAACCCCTTTTTCTTCACTCTCCACTTCTACTCTTTATCATCATTCTCTATTCCTCTCCATCACCAACCACAAGACTCTCTCTTTTTTACACAACACCATCTTGCCATAACCATCTCTTTCCCTTTCTATCATCGTACTCGTCCACTCTTCTCTACTACCATCACATGCCTCTCTTCCTCTCTCAAATCCATTGCATGCAGACGACCATTGTTGTGGAGCTTGGAGGTTTCGTCAAGGTTATCCGAACGCTCGATCGGAAACCAAATCAAAGTTTCTCGATCACCAATCGGTGTCGGTAAGTTAAAACTCTCTCTTCCCTTGTATGCATGTCTATCTTTGCGTGCATAACCATTTTTCTTCCTCTTTTACTACATGTTGAAATCATGATTTTTATGGGTTTCTTGATCAGTATGCATGAGGCATTTCCACTATGTTTTTAGAAAAATCATGAACATAAAAATTGTTCCTCTTTCTTTCTTCTTTCCAATGAGCTATAGAACGTCTAAATTTGATAACTAGGGCGAAAGTTATGCCTAAAATACGAAAGGTTATTCTGGTTGGAAAATGGCTACAGGTCAGCAACCTATTTCAAAATTTGGAACTGTTTGGCCTAGAATTGACTTTTGGTGTCTGTATAAAAGTTGTAGTAAATTTTTTACGAGAATCTTGAGACCAAGATCATTTAAATCGACCATCCGTAGCTTAAGTTATGATTAAAATAGGGAAATATACGTATGTTACTCTTTTTGATTGCATGCCTGGTTTTCTTTCCTGTTGCATGTAATGTTTTTTACTTTCCCCTTCTCTTTTCAAGCTTTTGAGAGGCGTCGTTAAGATTTCAAAGCTCTAGGGTAGTTTTGACACCCTGTCGAGAAGTTTCAAAACCCTCGATAGGTATGATCCTTATTAAAACTCCATCATTTTAGATTTCTGGCCTCGATTTAGTGTTTCAGTAATTTATGGGTTACAAGGGTATTTTTAGCTAGTTTTTTAGAATATTTTAAAATATTGGATATTGATGTTCAAAGATGAGTCAGGAGTTGTCACTTTATTTAGAAAGTCAGATAACTCCCTGAGGTATATGTTTACAACGAGGGAGTTTACCATTTGAGTAGTGAATAGGAATTATTAATTCAAGGGCGGGTTTTAAATTAAGAAGTTCATTTTAAATATTGACACCTAAAAAATATTCATTATTTTGCTAAAACAAATAGTTATTATTTGTGTTATGAAGTATTGTTAATGAATGAAAACCTAATGCTTTATAAGTGTCGATAATAAATATTATGTGAATTTGATTTGTGAAGTTCCCACTAATGGAGAAAGGGGATATAAACTTGGTTAAATTGAGCTTTTAAACTCAGTTCAATAACGAGTTTGTTCCCAGTGTGGTAATAGATATGGACTTTTAAACTCGGTTTCCAACCGAGTTTATAGGTGTTCTTTAACCTCGGTCTTGAAACTAGTATAAAAGTACTAACGTTTAAACTCGGTTATTGTCATAATCGAGTTTAAAAGTTTGCACATTTAAACTTGGTTATTGCCATAACCAAGTTTAAATGTAAGTTTTTTTTAAATGCAAGTTTTGTTTTATTGATTTCTCAAACCTGTAATTTTACACAACCAAACACAGTATATCCTAAACAGTTCATTTCATGCATAATATTCACCAAATAATGAAAGCAAATGAAATAATATTAATATGCGAAAATAACATAATGAAGAAAATTATCTCTATACAATGAATATTATGTACATGAATGAAATAAAATAAAATCCTAAACCCTAGGTACAATCCTACACTAGGTATAATAAATGGAAAAAATAAAATCCTACACTAGGTATAATGAATGATATAAAATAATAAATGTCTATAGGAGTCATTCCCTTACTTCAAGAAAGTATATGGCCCATTATTTTCTAACATCATCTATGTTTGTTAGAGGGAAGTATGACTGGTCTTGAAAGTGATGCAAATAAGACACAAAACAATTAGCTATTGAAGACCAAAAACTTAATTACCATATGAATACAAATTTATAAAATGTAGGCAAGTGAACACTTATAGTTGTCCATCCATGTACTATATGGTTTTGGACAATGGTCGGCATGGTGTTCATCACGTAATACCCGCACTCATAGTTACCTTATTGCCTATGAGACTATAAGGTACACGAAACCAACAATTTGATAATGTTATTTCAAATTATCAGAAATTAATGAATAACATTGCTTCTTATTCAAAGTACTTAATTTTGGGTTAACCTACTACATTATTTTCTTGCTGATGCTTCCCTGTAGTCGAGTATATCCGGCTACAGCCTTATGTAAGAATAAAACATGCGATGAGTAAGAATCGTAGAACAGAACAATGTAATTGAATATGTAAAGTTATTCAATTTTTTAAATAAACTTATGCCTCTACTATTTGTTTAAAGTCCACGTGAGCAGTCCCATGTAATGAATCAAAGCATGCAACAATGAAATCCTTGGGACAAATAACCATTAGTTGACAATGAGAGCTACAATGAAACCTAATAAGTAACAATGCAAGATGATTAAATTAATAAATAATAATTATACAAGAGACTCTTACTCTCTATGATATGGGGCTAAGTAGACACTCTTCCTTGACTTATGCATCTAATTCTAGATATATGCCTAGGTCTCCTCTTTGGTGTTCCTACTCTTTTGTATGGATAGGGGCTCTAACAACCCATATGTTCCCTAGAAACCCTTATCCATACAAAATTTATATAGAAACCTAAGAAAATTTACACACAGTTAGTAACAAATAACGTGGACTAAAATAATTAAATATAGAACTATATACTTACAACTCCTAAAACTAAATGATAGAGATGTTCAACATTGTCTGCCCAATCATGATCCCGCACAAGTCACTTTGCATAATGTAAAGTAGTAGTGGACTTGGGCGGTCGAATACATTTGCCTGCCATGAGATCCAGATGTAATCCTCGCCTAGCTTAGCCTTGATAATCCATAGCCTCTGTATCGGATCTATGGCGGCCTCCCTCTTCCCAAATGTTGGGCCAACATCCCGCTGAATAATTAAAACATTAAAGTAAATGTTCTATGATACAAACCGTAAACTTATAATTTATTTGAAGTTTGTTTCGAGAACATACCTGGGTAGTAGCAACTGTCAGAAGTCTGTTAGGAATGAGAGCATGGCTGGTCATGTATTAAGGAGGTGTGAGGATGCTGATGGAGAAGAAGTATGGTAAGGGAGAAAGAAAAGATGGCCACAACTAAGAAGAAGCAAGGGAAAAATAAGAGAAAAATTTACCTAAGTTTTCTACTTGGTGGCCAAGAGAAAAGGAATAAATAGGAGCTGCATTTCAGCATGGTGGCAATTGACATTGAGTTAGCTTAGTGGATGGCTAGGTGTCAAGCTGAAGGTGTGCATGAAAATGAACCAATAAGGCAAGGATATATGGCTTGGTGAATAGTACTCCATAGTGATACATGGCTATGAAGTTTAGGTCATGGTCTGTTATGATTTTAGGAAAATACTAAACATGAGAATTATTCCTTATTCTTTCCCTATTCTAACGAACTATGGAATGCCTAAATCCTATAACTAGAGTGAAAGTTATGCCCGAATTACCAAATGTTGTTTAGGTTGGGTGTATGGCTACGGACCAGTGGCTTGTGATACAAACTGGGATTTTCGAGCTCAAAAATGGCTCTTGGTGTCTGTATAAAAGTTGTAGAAAATTTTGTTACGAAGATTGTAAGATAAAGATCACATAAATCGGATGTCTGTAGGTTAAGTTATGCTAAAAATAGTGGAACATGCACATAATTATCGTGTTTAGGGCAAAACAGGACCAAGAAACAAAAATTAGGGTTTTGATCAGTTTCAACAAGTTTTAAAGGAATTAAACAAGCAATAAGTCTCAATTAATTTGACTATGATGGTTGTAGCCTAAAAAGATCACTAAAGGTATATTATACTTGTTTATTTTGTAGGTTATGACAAAGCCAACAACATTCCTGAAACATTGGTAGTCAACTATGCAACAACCATTAGCCTAAAACATGTCCTTCAATTTACCAACATTCATGATTATGATAAATAACAAAAGAACTCATCTTCCACTTTGATATCTTAAGATAAAAAAGGATTTGTAACTTGGTTAGGTAGTTGGTTTGAGTTATCGATTTGTGTGGCATTTTCCCATCAATCCTCCTCAAGTGTTTCTTATCTCACAGGCCTTTTCAATTGCACACTAGTTGTCTCATAACAATGCTCTCATCTTTATCTTTGCCTACATCATCTTTTCTAACAACAAAATCATGACTTTTAGCATATGTTTCATAAAACACACAACCCTGTTCTTCAATTTGAAATTGAAGATTTTGAATCTAAGTTTTTGATAACTTTATGATTTCCCATAGATTATCAACATCACTGTTGAGAACAAGTCTGGTTGGAAAAATTTATCCCTGGACCAGAACCTAAATTGCTTTATTATAACCAGACCCCAGGATTTGTTAATAACACACATTAATGTATTTAAATTAAATGAAGACTACTTATGTATGATCTAATCTATCTATCTAAGTGTTTTAGGAATTATATACCAAGTGCACATATTGCAAGTAAAAGAGGGAGCCTTATAAAAGTAGAAGTCTGATCCATCAAAAGATAAATTTTAATCTTTAACCAAAAAGTTTGGTTCAAGAATTCTTTGTCATATGAATCATCAAAATCAAATCTCAGACTTTTCAAGCATCAAAAAGTTGCATCATGAATGTTACTCCAAAGTACAAATCACAACGTTCTAAAAATCTTGTTGATGATGCATTGGAAGTCAAACCCTTATAAAAAATGTGCTTATCATCAAAAGAGATAAAAGATCTACATACTTTAGAAAAGCTAAATCAAATCAGAAGAATTATAATATTGATCTCTTTATATTTTCTAGAAGAAAGAAAACTAACAATTAACTTTATTTTCTGAAGATATCAAGGAACACCTTATTCATGCAAGTATTAAAGCTCCTTGCTACTAGACTCTTGGACATCCCTTCAGATCATAAAAAATCTAGTACCTACGCTCAAAGTAAAACTCCTTCAAAGGATTTTTAACACTCATATCTCCATTCCACATCATCAACGATCATCTCAAGTGACCTATATATACTTGTAGAAATTCATCTTCGAGGAGAAGAAACCTATCAAGAACATTCATTTTGTGTGATCAAATTCCTTAAATCTCTTCTTAGTTTTTTAGAAGACAAAGACCTTCTTTGTTGTTCTGCTCCTAGTAGACCTTGGTCCTTTTTGTCTTTCTTAACTTAATGTGTTCATTCATTCTTGTACAATCTTTCATACACTAAGTTCTAAGAAATACTCTTGTACTTTACCTTTACAAACCAATTTGTGTAAAAGGCTGATGTGTTACCAACTCTTAGTTTCAGTGGGAAATAGTTGTGGACTGAAGAGGCTTTTGAAAGAATACTTGGGTTTAAGCCATAAGTGGCTGAAGTCAAGAATACTTGTGGCACTAGTCTGGTGTTGTTATTGTAAAGAAGATTTTCCCAATAGTGGAAATCATTCAAGTTAGAAGGGAATGGATGTAGCTTCTATGTTGGAAGTGAACCAATATAAATTCTTGGTGTTCTCTCTTCTCTTTTCTTTACTTCCTTCAAGTGTGCTTTAAAAGTATGATTACTGGTTATTTAAAGGTTCAAATTTCCATAAAAAAAGTCTAAGACTTATTCAACCCTATCTAAGTCTGACTTAGAACCATCAATCACGATAAAAATAACTAAATTTGTCAACCTTACATTTCCCTCCAGCCTTTGTATCCGTATCTTTTTTGTTAGAGATTTATCCCTATTATTGTCCTTTGAACCGCTAACGTAACTATTATCAAAACCCTGCTAATAGTGTAATAGCGTAATCCTCATATCCAATGTGATAAATTATTTGAAAATTATAAATTTGGAGAATAAACCTTAATAATCGAAGTATAAAATTGCAATAGAACTTCATTCATAAACATAAACAAACAACAACATAGGAAAAAACAAAATATTTCAAGACTATGATTAATACAAGAGAGAATACCAACCATATAGTATACATAAAAACATGGTTGAAACTACAAAAGTTTCATTTTGGTAACACATAAGTATTAATGGAAAATGTAACTTAAATTTTGATCATTTATACAATTATACCTAATTTTTTTCTCTAGTTATATTTGTGTCATGTAACTATATATTTCAACTTCCACATTTCAAAAATATAACTTGCCATATATTTTTTATGGTTGAAGGGGACCAAGATTATCCATAATGGAGAACACTCTTTTAAAAAAATTTAATGCTTTATAGTCAAAGAAACAAAGACATAGCACAGATGCATCTTGTTAAATAGATCATAGTGAGGAATAACAACTAGACCAATTGAGATAGCTATAGAGTTACAAAAAATATTAGGAAGTATAGGCTTGGCGGGACAATAGGAGAAGGTGCATTCTCTAAGGTTTAACTAGCTATTAATTCTAACAATGGTTAGAAGGTTGCAATCAAGGTCATTGATAAGCTTATGTCATGGAAAACAATCTTAATTATCATGCAAACCTAATTCTTGTTATTTTTTCCTATCACATGTAGGGGTTTAATTTATTTTAGTTACCTTTCTTAATTAAATATGACATTTTTTAGATTAAAAGAGAGTTAAGAACAATGAAACTCCTACATGTTTACAATATTTTTAGAATTCATGAGGTATACACACACACACACACCTATTTTTGTTAGAATTGTGATTAAGTTTAAGCATACACATATATAATTCACTTCTCAATACTGTATTTCCAAACAATTTCTTTAAATAAGGTTATTGGCACAAAACAAAGATATAAATTACGATGAATATGAATCAGGAGGACAACTATTAAACATGATAGTAAGAAGCAAAATGGATACAAATTAAAATATATGTTCTTTTATTATGATACTTCAATTATGATAGTTGTTGTGCAGTCCTAAACCGTGAAGTTGAATGAATGTGAGGCAAAAAAAACTATTCCAACATTGAAACATTTCATCATACAGGTAGTGCACAAAGGCCATGAAGAATGTAGTCTACTACAAGCACAAGATATATACTAGTTAGCCAACAATGTCATCTATACCATTTCAAATAAAAAAGTAAACAAGAAAATGTTTGCATTATACACCTGCCATTGGTACTAAAGAAGAGATAACAATTGGCTATGTTAATTAGAACATAGAAACGTATATGAAGTTAATTATGATTTTTTTTCATTGTATTGGCAGTAAGCATACATTTGGAAATCAAGCATACAATTTTGTTTCATTATATTATTCCAATAAGTATCCAAAGTTATATTTTAGTCTTCACAAGTCAATATCAAACAATCACCAAGGGATTTCCTTCTAAGGTTCCAAATCTCATGTTCTAATAATATATGTTTAACATACTAACACCATTTAAAACAAAACAGATATGCGTAAACTAATGTTTTCTAACATTTAAGGGCATAATAATCTATGGAACAAACAAAAAACCTACGCATTGTTTCTAACAAAATCAAAAGATCCAATTTTGGCTCTAGCTTCAACACCAGAAATTGTTTAATAATGCACTGAATGTATTTTGCAATTTTTTTCTAAACTAATTTACAACATGACTTAATATCTAAAGGACAAATTCCAGAGGCATGATAAGAAATGTCTTTTGGAAACTACTTGTCCATTTTGGCCTTCCAAAATACCAAGTAAAAGTCATGTGAAAAAATGTATACAATAAAAAATATTATTGACATGTTTGTCCATTTTGGAAGTTTTATTTGGACCTATAGTGGGAAATACAATAGAGTCAAATTAGTGGCTTCTAATCACCATTAAAACATGTCATCAAATGGGTAGTGAGCAAAGGCTATGACAACATAGCATAGCTAGAAAAGAAAAACTAGAGAAATGAGAAACCAAAGGAGGGAACTTACAAAATACGAAATGAGAGAACTTATGAATAAAATCGCCCTTTGTAGTTTGGGTGATAGTGTTGGCACACACAAAACCTTTTCGGCTCACAAGAGAGGAGATAACAACTTCATCATCAGTCACCATAAGAAAGAAGAGAAGAAATTGATTTGGTCTTCACGATTTGGGTGGTAACGTTGGCACACGCAGGACCTTTTTGGTTTTGTTGATCATCATAAGAGAAAGAAAAAGAAATTGATTTTTGGTCTTCAGGGTTGGGGAGGTAGAGTTGGTAGACATAGGAATTGTATAGTTCTCTTAGGTAGGAATTTCCCTTCACCATCGGTCACCGTAAGAGAGAAGAGAAGAGAGTGATTTTCTAGGTAGGTTTCGATGGTGATGATTAATGGGTAAGAATTAGGAAAACATAGTTAAAGAGGAACAACAGTGAAGGAACAAAGAATCACCATTGAAGGCACCTTAATCAGAGAAGGAATGAAGAATTACATATATTCAAATTATAATTTTGGTTTCCTTGATCGATCGCTTTGTTAAATGATCACAAAAGGAAATAAAAGTATTTTAGACGGCTTAATCAACTTCCAATGAAATTAGTTGTAAAAGAGGGGATGGAAGTCTAATTTCTATTACTTCAAATAAAATTCAAACAAAAATATGACTTACAGAGACTAATCTATATGGCATCAACTTAATTGACATGTGGCTAAGGGCATCCAAGAAAATCCCTAACCTACAACTATATAGCATGGATTGACATGTTTTGTTTGTCACTAAAGGTAAGATTTCTCACAATGGCACCCAGTTTGAAATGTGAATTTGTGCCTAACTAATGAGTTTCTTGTTTTTTGACTAAATTATGTATTTGGTCCCTTATATTTATTTTGGATTTTCATTTGGTCCCAGAGGTTTTTTCATCTTAATTTGATCCTTTGCATTTTAAAACGGTTTCAAAATAGTTCTTTCTATTAAAAAAGTTAACATAAGTTTGCCTTTTTAAATCAGTTATTGAAAAATTGAATTAAAATATACTTTTTAAATAAGTTTCTATTAAGATTGATTTAAAAGGTATACTCTTTAAATTTATTTTTTATTAACTAGTGTAAAATATCAGACTAACATATATACATTTTAAATCGGTTCTTAATGGAAAACTTATATAAAATGTATATTTTAAACTGGTTCTGGGATAACTGATTTAATAAGGCAAGTTTGCGTTAACTTTTTTAGAGGAAAAAACCATTTTAAAACTATTTCAAAATGGAAGGGACTAAATTGAGACACAAAAAAAATATTTGGGACCAAATTGAAACCTAAAATAAACATAAGGGACCAAACATATATTTTAGCCTTTTTTGAACAATGCATGTTTCTATACTTATATAACTATATCAAAATAACAATTTTGAGCTATTTCCTTCTTTATTGGATTGATAGGCCTATTTAATTATGGACCCTAGGCAGGCGCCTAAGTCGTTCTGTCTTGGGATCGGACTGGTGGGTGATAACTTTGTCCATGACTCATCATATGGGTTGCATCAGGTTACCTTTTGCTAATGTTGGATCAATTGATAGCCTTATCTCAAACAAAATGTTCACTTATTGCACTTGAAACAAATTGACTAAATGATTGTAAGGATGTCTTCCAAAGCCTCTTGGGTATAAGATGAAATATGTTGCAAGTAGTCTCTAAAATTATACACATACAAGTCACAGATTCATATGGATAGCAGGGAAGAAAACCAAATAGCTTTCACCTCATTGAAGGTTAAGAAGACATGCATAGATGATTCCTTTAGCTCTCTACACATGTTGCAAACTGGATCTAGCTCTACATATTTCTTAATGAGATTTACCTTGGTTGGGAAAATGTCATGGAAAATTATTCACACTAATTATTTACATACAGGAAAGGCCTTAATTGAATAAATTTAGTTTAATAGTTAAATAACATGATAAAAGTTTGAAGATGAGGAAGTTTGACTCTCTTGGTTTTAATTATATATATATATATAGACTTATAACTCCTCTTCAGAATACTCTTCAACAATAAAACCATGCCAAATCAAAACATCATGTACATTTCTTGTTGACAAGGGAATTTTAATAATTGAACTAGCTTCATCATTTTAGAAGAAAGTAAAAACCAATTCCCTATCCTAACCTCTAAATAAGAAACCAAGCTAACATCACAAATAATTGTGAGCACTATGCATTTTAAAATTTAATTAGAAAGGCAACCACCTATCTTTCTAAATATTAACCCTTTCCTTATTCCCTATTCCCTATAAGCCAATATGATCTACACTCAATAATCCATTGTGAATTAAAAATTCTAGACTATGTCTAACTTGGTCTATATCCCTTTATAGCTTTACTAATGGAGTTTATCCAATATAATAAGGCTTATAAATTTTTGAGACAAAAGAATCTTCATATTTTAAGATCCTCTCAACCATTATTTTTAAGCATTACTTTATTAAAATAATTAAACACCAAAAGCCAAGTTAAGTACTCTTTTTTTTGTTTAGCCAATCTTTTATACCTCATGTAATGAATCTTTTGACTGTTCATATTGTGTTTGAAAATTGTTTCAGAATTTTGATAATGACAAAGAAAACAAATTGAAGAATCATGACATGACAATGAAGTTCATACAGACTCAAAATGCCAAGGACAATGCGAAATAAACTTCCCAGAAGTTTAAAACAAAGAAATACAAGAGGGAAGTTTAAAACAAAGAAATACAAGAGTCTACACTGAATCAAGACTAGACTTACGCTCTCTACAAAAGCATAATCGATTACAAAGACTAAGCTAATCGATTACAGAGCTGCAAAACAGAAAATAAATGCATCAGGTATATGTCATAATCGATTATAGCATTGGGACAATCGATTACATTGATTATGGAATGCACCTAATCGATTACAACAAAGAGAATAATCAATTACACTATTGCAATAAAAAGGATAATGTATCAGGTATTTCACCCAATCGATTACAAGGCATGACTAATCAATTACAGAGGTTCTGTTTGATGTATAATTGATTATATGAATTACATAATCGATACAGTACTGCTTAAGGAAATTAAATGCATCAGGTATAATGCATAATCGATTGCAAGGATATGACATAATTGATTATATTGACATAATTGACTACAGGAAAAGACATAATTGATTACACAGCCACTGGACACTTAAACTAATGGAATACAACGAAGCATAATCGATTACAGTTCAAGGAGTAATCAATTACACTAGTTTCAGAATGTGGGGAAATGTTTTTAAAGTGCAGATCCAGCTCATTTCTCCATTTCCCACTCCATGCCCATGCTGTGCAACGGCTCTGAAGCCTCCAAAGCTCCTCTCTAAGGCCTATAAATGCTCTATCCATTTAAGCTACTCAAGCAATCAAGGAGAAAATCATTCATAGCTTGTACTTGTACCTTGTGAGTTCTTTTTCTGTGTATAGTTTCATTATTTTGAAACTTAGGTTCTAAATTTGCATATCCTCTCTTGTTGAGAGTTAGAATTTGTGAGAGGCTTTCAATTGTATATCTACTCTATTGAGAGAGTTATTTGCTTGTAAACACAAACACCAAACACAAAGTTTCACTCTAGTTGTGAGTGGTCACAAAGGTTAGGGTTCAACCTTTGGGTATTGAGAGTTTGAGAGATTGGGTGGGGTGCCCTTATGCTAATGAGGATTGAGTTCTTGAGTGTGGGACACTAGGAAGCTGCAATTGCTCATAGCTTGTATCTCTAAACTTCAATAGTGAAAATCCTTCAAGTGGGTTGCTTGAATGCGAGACGTACACCAGGGTGGTGGAACTCGTTATATTGGTTTGCAAGCTTCTCTTCCTTACTCTCTTGCATTTACATATTGCATCTGGCTGGTGTATTGTTTTGATTGTGATTGCATTACTTGAACTTGATTAATTTGGTTAAACTAAGATCTAGCACACGAAGTGTTTGATAAATTGCCAAAGTGAATTCTGCACATCTTTTTTATCTTATTTCTTGCATTATACTTGTTGTCTCTTACATATTATTATCTTGTGTCAAAAAGGAACCGATTTCAAAGGCTTTTCAAGCAAAATGTTTAAAACTCAATTCACCCCCTTCTTGAGTATTGAGGGCACTTGACTAACAAGTGGTATCAGAGCTTGACTCTTGGTAGATCAAGCTTAATAGCTTCAAAAGAACAAGATGGCCTCTATCTCTTATAACATGATTCCCGAGGGCGGTGCTACAAATAGACCTCCAGCTTTTAATGGAGAAGGTTATGCTTTTTAGAAAGAAAGAATGAAAATCTTTATACAGTCTATTGATTTAAAAATTTGGAATGCAATTGAAAATGGTCCCTTCATACCTATGCATATTGTTGATGGAAAAGAAGTAGAAAAACTAATAGATGATTGGAATAGTGATGAGGAGAAAAAGGTCCAATACAATTATAAAGCTAAAAATCTCATCACCCTTACTTTAGGTCCGGATGAGTTCTTTAGAGTTGTAACTTGTAAAACTGCTAAAGAAATGTGGGACACTCTCCAAATCACCCACAAGGGAACTAGTGATGTAAAAGATTCAAAAATTAGTACACTCACTAGTCAATATGAGAGTTTTAGGTTGAACTTCAGAGAAACCATTCTTGAAATGCAAAAGAGGTTCACATTAATCATAAATTATCTTATTACCCTTGGCAAGTCTTATACTAACAAAGAGCTTATTCATAAAGTATTGAAAAGTCTTACTAGGGAATGACAACCTCTTGTCACCGCAATCAAGAAATCTCCAAACATCAATAATATGTCTCTTGCAAGATTGTTTGGAAAGCTTAAAGAACAAGAGCAAAAGCTCAAGGACTTGAACAATGTAGAGGAGGAAGAAAAATCTTCCAAAAAAAAGGGTCTTGCTCTCAAAGCCACCTCAATTGATGAGGATGAGGTAGAAAGTGACCATGATGAGGATGAAGAATTTGGGCTATTTGTAAAGCGATTTGGAAAATTTATGAAAAACAAGAAGTTTCAAAGAAGCTTCACAAACCAAGGTAAGAAACCTACACTTAATGATAATGCATCCTCACCCCCTTATTTTGAATATGCAAGGAAGGATATTTCAAGGTAGATTGTCCAAATCTAAAGAAAGAAAACAAAGAAAGAAAAGGAAGAAGAAGAGCCTATATAGCATGGGACGAAAATGATGTAAGTAGCTCCGATGATTCGGACAATGAAGAAGCAAACTAATGCTTAATGGCCAACCACCAAGAAGAGCAAGATGAGGTAAATAATCTTGAACTTGATAAAGAGGAATTATTTGATGCTTTTGAAGAATTGTATGATAAATATATTAAACTATCTAGTAAATATAAATTGTCAAGAAATACCATAGAAACTCTTGAGATGCATCTAATTGAGCAAGTAAAAGAAAATGAAATTTTGAAAAAGAAAGCTGTTGAAAATCAAACTTGCTCAAAACCATGTAAACATATCAAGAAATGTGATCACTTAGAAAAGAGAAACTTAGACTGGAATAAAACCCTTGAGAAATTCACAAATGGTAGAGATAATCTAGATGCATTACTTGGCAAACAAAGATGCATGTTTAACAAATCCGGTTTAGGATTCAATCCTACTAAGAAAGAAAAACATTACAAGAATTTCTTTGTGCCTCCTAGAAAATCATCATCTCCTTTTGTGAAGTGTAATCATTGTGGTATCAAAGGTCATAATACCTCATATTGCCATGTTAGAAAATTTGGACAAAAGGTTTTAAGAAAGGTGTGGGTTCCAAAAGGGACATTACCACAAACTAACCAAAAAGGACCCAACATAAAATGGGTACTAAGCTCTGTAACTTGACTTGTTTTGTAGGTATGCTTTGTAACACCCTGAATTTTATAAAAATGAATAATTGATGAGAATAAGTAATAAATAATTGTATATGAGTGGATTTGTGTCCCAAAAATATTGGAATGATTAAATTCAGATCTATTGGGATATTTGTAATTTATTGAGCATATGTGAGATAAAATTATGCCCGATTAGAATGTGGGTGTCGGACCAAGTATCTCCGATTGAGATGCCGTTGGTCAGGGCTATTAAGAATATTATTGGGGATCCGAATCTATATTCGGAATAATTTTTGGATAATGTATTGAGCCCGAACTGTGAGCCTGTTTATTATAAAACGGTGAAATTTTAATGTGAAGCAAAGATATTAAAACATAAACCCTTCTTCCCCTCTTATGCTTCACGCTACTTCTTCTCCTTCTCCTTATTCTCTTTTCCTCATCTCTTCTTCTTCTTTCCTCTCCATCCTTCTTTTCGAGAAACCGAAGCTATGTGGAGCTTTCTTCTCCTCCACCATTTTCGTTTTCATGGGAGCTTGAAGGAGAAGCTTGTGGCTGGAATTCCTCTCCCCTCTTCTCCTCCATTTTCGTGTTCTCTCTCCCTCCATTAAAAGCTCAATGTTGGCTCTTGGGTGAGGTAAGTTCCTCACCATTCTTTATGAGTTTATGCCTTAGATTTTGGTTCTTGGTATTTGGGAGAGTGTTCATTTTATATGGGTTATTGGGAGAAGCTTTAATTAAGGAAACCCTAAGGTGGAGTGTTGTCATTATGGCATTAATGGTGAGTTATTATAGGTGTATGGAGTTAATACTTGGATGAGTGGAAAATAAATGAGTATTTATGATGTTGTTGGGTTTTGATGAAAACCCTAGCCCTTAGAAATTGGGGAAAATGGATATATTGTAATTGATGAGGTTCTAGATCATTGTGGTGTGCCATTTAAATGTGATTAATTAATTATGGTTATTGATGGATATGAGAGCTAAGTTGAATATTGAGTGATAATGATGATGTTTGAAGGATTAAAGTGATTTGAGGCTACATTATGTAATGGATGAGATGATGATGTTATTGGGTATAGTTGACCTTTAAGATCTAGAGGATCTTGGCTTTGGGAAAGGAATTCCCGAAGCCTAACACAATTGCATAACTGGTGTTTAGCAAGTCTAGGACTTGAAGTTGAGCTTTATGATAAGCTAACAAATGTTTAGAGTTATGATGGTTATTGATTATGTGTATGTATATGTATGGTATGTAGATTGTATTCCGGGATTATGTGGCAGAGCTTTCGGAGCGTGCGTTCGAAGTTTGGCTCTTCCCTCGAGGTAGGAGAGGAGTTAACATTCAAATTGCATGAGTAAATCGATAGTGATTGATGTATGTGATGGACTTGCCTTGCCATGTATTCATTAAGGTGCTATGAATGGCAAGTTAATGATGATTGGGAATGATGTGATATATGTGAAATTGTTGTGGCAATGTATGAATATTTGTATATCTGTTGATGATGAATTCGAATCTTACATTATTAATAAGTTGGGAATGAAGATTTATAAGTATGAATGTGTGAACAGGTTGTGTATGACTGTTATGATGTGTATGAAATGTTGGATAAGTCTAAATTTGGCTTATAATTAAGATTTCCGAGTAAGAATGCTTAGAATAAGTTGTATATGCCTTACCTGTTATATATATAACGTGTCAGAAGTGAGTATATTGGTCCTGGATGTGATTTCATGTATTAAACTGTGAGAACTTTCATTTTCTGACTAAGTACTGATAGTCTCGCTCAAGCGAGAAGGGATCTCGCTCAGGCAAGGATCCCCTGTATTGGTATAATGGTCTCTGGACCAATTTCGCCCAGGCGGTAAGGTTTCCGCTTAAGCAAGCTAGAAAGGAAATTGACACTGGACACTTTTCACTCAAGCGTAAGTGAGTCGCTTAAGTGAGAGTGTGGAGTTTGATGCTTGGACAGTACTCACTCAAGTGAGTGACTGGTATGGTTGTGTTTTGACTGAGTGTGATGAGTGTATGGTGAGTAAGTGGGATTCTTGACAAAATTTCACTTGAGTGGGAACCTTAGAAAATAATTTCATGATGTAGTGAATTTCCGAGTGAAATTCCGAGTGAACTATGTCCGAGACTGGACCTTCCGAATGAGGAAATGGACAATCCCGATTGAGAGGTCTCCCTGTAGGATATTCCGAGTAGTGGAGTTCCAATTGGAAATTTTTGAGTTCAAAGTAACTCGTTCCGAGTGGAGTGCCCCCGAGTGTGTGATTCCGAGGGATCCACCGATTGGGGGTATACGGTGTGAGTCTGCCCAGAAGTACTTTGGAATAAATCCACCAGAGTAAAGGACTTAGTGCTAAGAAGCCTCGCTCGAATGAAAGAAAAAGGAGTCGGCTTTGTAATAAGTTTATCGAGTGGAAAACCGATCGAGTGATGGTCGGTCTTGGAGTTGTCTAGCCGAGTGAAAGATCGAGCGAGTGTGGGGTCTGATGATGCATGATTTATCTTTAATTCTTCACTTTAAATGTGTATAATTTGCCATCACTTAGTGTGTAATAAATTACATTTTAACATATTTTCATCATTTGAGCTTTATGTAATATTTGATTTTTAATATGTGCCAAAAGAAAATGGATCCAAGAAATCAAGAATTCCAATCCAAAATGAAGATCAAAGTGTCTAAGGATCAAAGGAATCAAGGAATATGCAAAAGGATCTCAAAAAGGGTGGAAAAATACACAAAGAATGGAGAATCATGTGGATGAATCGATTCATACCCCACTTGAATCGATTCATACGGTTTAATGTACCCAGGATGTGAATATTTGAAGCTTGAATCGATTCATCAGCATTTTGAATCGATTCATTCGGGTTTTAAAGGGTTGAATCGATTCTTCCCACATTTGAATCGATTCATACGTTAATTTTTAGGCCAGAATTGCATTTGGAACACATGAATCGATTCATTTCACCATTGAATCGATTCATGAGTGAATTATTGGCCCAGGATCACGTTTTAGAGCTTCTGGATGGTAGGCAAGGCACTGAAGTTGATAATGGAGCACTGAAGTTGATAATGGAGCACCATGGACTTGTTAATTAAAGAGTGCACCTTCCATTATAATTGTTTATGGCATTGGCTTGCTTTTGGATTCCTATAAATAGGCACCAATTGGAAGGCTTCAGGGACACCATTTTTCATTCACACATCAATTCCTTCAAGAAGCCATTCGTTCTTCCTCTTCTCTGTTTCTTCTTCTAGTCAGTTCTTCATTTCTGGGTTAGGATCTTTTTATTTTTAGTTTGTTTTAATTATGGAGGGCTAAAACCCCTAGATTGATTTTCTTGGAGTATATTGTAATGTAATTTTGAGGTCATTATTTTTAATATAGTATGTTTTCGTTATTGTTATTTCTTCATAATCTTACTCTGCTTATTTAATTCCATTTTGTTTAATTAAATTTGTATGCTTAATCGGTTTAATTATTCAAATGGAATAAAATAAGATTTTAAATTAGAATGGATTAAGGAAATATGCATGCTTAATGAATATTTTCATAATCACTTTTAATAATTATGGTTTGCTTAATTCCATAATTTGAGAATAGATTATGTATGTAGGCGATGTTCTTACATATGCTCAATAATTCCTAGATTTTACGATCTTGACTCCTTTTGCTTAATTAGGATGCTTGATTAAATATTCATTTTTAAATGAAAGTAAAGGAATTATGAATTGAAAAAGACGCTTAGTTGATTAATTCGAATTGAGCTAAGAAATTAACAGTAATAAAAGTATACAAATTATCTTTAGTGAGCCAAGGATAAATTTATTTACAATACTCCAAGAAAATCAATCGCTTGTTATTTATTGTTTTAAATCCTATATTTACTTTGTTTTAATTTTAATTGTGACAACAAAAATCAATCAAAACCCCCCCAATTGTATGTTTGTTGAACTTATGTTTGTAAAAAATTTTAGTTGTTGAGTTTTTATTTTTAATTGTTAAAAATTAGTTTAAGACTTGATTTTTCCTAAATTTTTGTGTTGATCCTTGAGAGAACGACCTAGGTTGACACCCTAGTACTACATTAATTAATTTTAATGTACTAATTTGACGGAATCACGACTGCAAAAATATTCACGTCAAATTTTGGCGCCGCAGCCGGGGATCAACGATCTTTAGGAAAAATTCTTGTTTTAGATTAATTTTTTTTGTATAAATTAAAAAAAATATATATATAAAAAAATAAAAAAATTTCTTTGTTTGTTTTATTTTATTTCTTTTGCATGATTTAGGATTCTGATGATTTATTGCTCATGATGATCAAATATCTTGTTGTATGCTATGTATGACTAGAAGAACTTTTGAGCATTTATATTCATTTGATCCTGAAATTGATAGAACTTTTCATAGGTTAATTAGAGAAGCTAGATTTAATAATAACTTTGTTGATATTGATAGTGATAGTATCTTTTCTGAATCTGCTGAAAGTACTACTGCTAGTTTTTCTGATATGGCTGAACCTCATGAAAGAACTCTTAGAGAACTAGCTGCTCCTGAATTCACTTACGAAAGTTTGTGTATTCAATATCCTGATGAGGATGTCCCTTTTATTCTTAAGACCGAACTTATACACTTGTTGCCTAAGTTTCATGGTCTTGCGGGTGAAGATCCGCACAAACACCTCAAAGAATTCCACATTGTGTGTTCCACAATGAAACCCCAAAACGTTCAAGAAGACCATGTCTATCTTAAAGCGTTTCCTCATTCTTTAGAGGGTGTTGCTAAGGATTGGTTGTACTACCTTGCTCCAAGATCAATCACAAGTTGGAATGACTTAAAGAAAATGTTCTTGGAAAAATTCTTTCTTGCCTCTAGAACAACTACAATCCGTAAAGACATATCTGGCATTAGGCAACTCTCTGGAGAAAGTCTTTATGAATATTGGGAAAGATTTAAAAAACTCTGTGCAAGTTGCCCTCACCACCAAATTTCTGAATAACTTCTTCTTCAGTACTTCTATGAAGGTCTGCACCACGTTGATCGCAACATGATTGATGCGGCAAGTGGAGGAGCTTTAGGAGATATGACTGCTGCTGAAGCAAGAAATCTGATTGAGAAGACGGTATCTAACTCTCAACAATTTGGTATGAGAAATGATTCTTTCAAACCCATGTTTGATTCCAATTCTAGTTCATCTGGAATTAAATTAGGGAGCAAACTTGATGCTCTCACCACTCTGGTCACATAATTGGCAGTAAATCAAAAATCCATGACTGCTAAAGTATGTGGCATCTGCTTTTCACAAGAGCACCCCACTGATTGTTGTCCTTCTCTACAAGAAAAGGATAATAATAATCCCCAAGCCTATGCAGCTAACATCTACCATGATAGACCTCCACCACCACAACAACAACAAAACCATGACCTTTCCACCAACAGATACAATCCAGGTTGGAGGAACCATCCAAATTTGAGATGGGGAAACCAACAACAAAATCACCAACCCCCATTTCAAAACAATGCACCAACCTTCCAAAGACCTACACCTCAACCATCCACAAATGGCCCCTCTTTGGAGGATCTGGTGAAACAAATGGCTACACAAAACTTGGAGTATCAACAGAGGAATGATGCTACCATCCAGAGTTTAAGCAACCAAATTAGGAAATTGGCTTCATCATTAAGCCAGTTACAATCTCAAAACTCTGACAAATTACCATCTCAACCAGCTGCAAATCCAAGAAATGTGAGTGCAATTCAGTTAAGATCAGGTAAGAACCTTGAAGTACCCATACCTAAGGAACCTAAAAACAAACAACTGAGCCTGAAATAGTTGAGAATGATGTACCTTCTTCAAGCAAATCTGAGATACAACCACCCCAAATTCCACCTCATATCCCTCTTCCTTTCCCACCAAAAGCAATTCCAAGTAAGAAGATGGAAGAAGTGGACAAAGAAATTTTGGATACTTTCAGGAAAGTGGAAGTAAATATACCTCTTCTTGATGTAATCAAGCAAATACCTAAGTATGCCAAATTTCTGAAGGAGTTGTGTACTCACAAGAGGAGACTCAAAGGGAATGAAAGGATAAGCATGGGAAGGAATGTATCTGCACTGCTTGGTAAGGAAATTTCAAATATTCTTGAGAAATGCAAAGATCCAGGTACGTTTTCTATACCTTGTATCATAGGCAATAACAAATTTGAAAATTGCATGTTAGATTTAGGAGCTTCAATAAATGTTATGCCTATGTCTGTTTTTAAATCTTTGTCTCTTGAAAATTTACAACCTACTACTGTAGTAATTCAGCTAGCCAATAGGAGCACTGCCTATCCTGCTGGAGTTATAGAGGATGTTTTGGTTCAGGTAGAACAACTTATTTTCCCTGCTGACTTTTTCGTACTTGATATGGAAGAAGGTATGCCTCAAATTCCTGTTCCTATCATTTTGGGGAGACCATTTTTGAAAACAACTCGAACCAAAATAGATGTTCATTCTGGAACTCTCTTTATGGAATTTGGTGACACAAGGGTTCAATTTAATATTCTTGATGCCATGAAATACCCATCTGAAAATCATTCTGTTTTCCAAATTGACATTATTGATGAACTAGTTTTTGAACATTTTTCTAATGTTGATTTGGAATACATGGATGATTCAAACAAATGTTTTGCATGTAATAATTCTGGAAGTTGTGATATTTGTGCTGAAATTGATAACTACATAATTTCTGATTCAAAGTCTTTAGATATATCTGTTAACCATAAGGAGCTAAATGCAGGATTTCAAAAAAATTCTGACAAAATTTTTAAGGTGCAAGTAATAGAATCAAAATCTACTTTGTTAGTTCCATCTGTTTTGCAGGCACCCAAGTTAGAATTGAAACCCCTACCTAAGAACCTAAAGTATGTATACTTAGGGGATAATGAACAGCTCCCGGTGATAATTTCCACTTCTCTTGATGAAAATCAAGAAGAAAAATTGTTGCAGGTATTGAAAAGACATAAGAAGGCTATAGGATGGACATTGGCAGACATTCCTGGAATTAGTCCATCCATGTGCATGCATAGAATATTTCTGGAGGAAAATACTAAAGCAGTAAGATAGCCCCAGAGGAGACTCAACCCTGTAATCCTTGATGTGGTTAAGAAGGAGATTACCAAGCTTCTACAAGCAGGAATCATTTATCCTATCTCTAATAGCCAATGGGTGAGTCCGATTCAAGTGGTTCCTAAGAAAACAGGGATCACAGTTGTGAAAAATGAAAAGGATGAATTGATCCCAACTAGAGTGCAGAATAGTTGGAGAGTCTGTATTGATTACAGGAGACTTAACCAGGCAACAAAGAAGGACCATTTCCCTTTACCCTTCATTGATCAAATGCTTGAGCGTCTCGCAGGTAAGTCTCACTACTGTTTTCTTGATGGATTCTCTGGATATTTTCAGATTCACATTGCACCTGAGGATCAAGATAAGACCACATTCACCTGTCCCTTTGACACATTTGCTTATAGGAGAATGCCATTTGGATTATGCAATGCTCCTGGAACTTTCCAAAGATGCATGATAAGCATTTTTCATGATTTCATTGAAAATTGCATAGAGGTGTTTATGGATGATTTTACTGTCTATGGATCTTCATTTAATGCATGCCTTGATAGTTTGGATAAAGTTTTAAATAGATGTATTGAAACTAACCTTGTCTTGAACTATGAAAAATGTCATTTTATGGTAAAACAAGGAATAGTTTTAGGGCATGTAATCTCTGAGAAAGGAATTAAGGTAGATCCTGCCAAGGTAGAAGTTATATCACATTTGCCTTACCCCTCTTGTGTTCGAGAGGTTCGTTCTTTTCTTGGTCATGTAGGATTCTACAGAAGATTCATAAAGGATTTCAGCAAGAAGGCTAGGCCACTATCCAGTCTGCTTCAAAAGGATGTGGCATTTGAATTTGATGAAAAGTGTAAGGAGGCTTTTAATTGCCTCAAGCAAGCATTGACCACAACCCCAATAATTCAAGCACCTATTTGGACAGCCCCATTTGAGTTGATGTGTGATGCCTCTAATTATGCATTGGGAGCTGTCCTTGGTCAAAAGATTGACAAGCAGCCTAGGGTCATCTACTATGCATCTAAAACTTTAGATGTTGCCCAGGTAAATTACACCACCACTGAAAAAGAGCTCTTGGCCATTGTTTTTGCATTAGATAAGTTCAGATCTTACCTACTCGGTTCTCGAGTAGTTGTCTTTACTGACCATACAGCTCTGAAGTACTTGTTGAAGAAAGGTGAGTCCAAGCCAAGATTAATTCGTTGGATGCTCTTGCTCCAAGAGTTTGACTTGGAAATTCGTGACAGAAGTGGAACACAAAACCTCGTGGCAGACCATTTAAGCAGAATTGAGAATGCTCCTGATTTGGCACTTATTCGAGACCATTTTCCCGATGAACACCTCATGAGTATTTCTAACTCTTTTGATACACCTTGGTTTGCTAACATTGTAAATTATCTTGTTGCTTCTGTTTTTCCACCATATGCATCCAGAAACCAAATTTCAAAATTAAAAAGTGATGCAAAATATTATATATGGGATGACCCATATTTGTGGAAGTTGTGTAATGATCAGGTGATTCGAAGATGCATTCCTGACCAAGAGATAGAATCAGTTCTTCGATTCTGTCATGCTTCACCAGTTGGTGGACATTTTGGTCCATAAAAAATAGCAAGGAAGGTGTTGGATTCTGGTTTATATTGGCCCATAATTTTTAAGGATGCATGGAGAATTTGTAACACCTGTGAGAAATGCCAAAGAGCTAGTAATGCTACCACATGGAGACAACAGATGCCTCAGCAACCTATGTTGTTTTGTGAAGTATTTGATGTTTGGGGCATTGATTTTATGGGTCTATTTCCTCCATCCTTTGGTTTTACTTACATTTTATTGGCTGTAGATTATGTTTCTAAATGGGTGGAAGCTAAAGCCACCAGAACTAATGATGCTCGAGTTGTTGTGGATTTTGTTAGATCTTAAATTTTTTGCAGGTTTGGCATCCCGAGAGCAATCATTAGTGATCAAGGAACACACTTCTGTAACAGGACCATGCAAGCTATGCTCAGGAAGTATGGGGTTGTTCATAGAGTCTCTACTCCATATCACCCCCAAACCAATGGACAAGCAGAAGTCTCAAACAGAGAAATCAAAAGAATCCTGGAAAAGATAGTACAGCCTAATAAAAAGGATTGGAGCAGGAAATTGGATGATGCTCTTTGGGCACATAGAATAGCTTTTAAAACACCTATAGGAATGTCTCCCTATAGAATTATTTTTGGTAAGGCATGTCATCTTCCAGTGGAGATTGAGCATCGTGCTTATTGGGCTGTAAAAGCTTGCAACTTAGCACTTGATCAAGCAGGTAAAGAAAGAAAATTACAACTGAATGAGCTTGATGAGATCCGTTTGGCAGCTTATGAGAACTCAAGGTTCTATAAGGAGAAAACAAAGAAATTCCATGATAGCTCAATAGCTAGAAAAGATTTTACTGCTGGACAGAAAGTGCTACTGTTTAATTCCTAGTTGAAACTGATGGCCGAAAAATTATGCTCCAAATGGGAAGGACCTTTCATTGTTACTAATGTATTTCCCCATGGAGCTGTGGAAATAAAAAGTGAAAACTCCAATAAAAGCTTCAAGGTTAATGGACAACGTTTGAAGCCATTTCATGAAAATCCTTCACTTGTGGATGTTACAATGGAGGAACATGCTTTGGGGGAACCACTTCTTGATCCCCCTTGAGGGAGTTTTTCTTACCCATCTTTTTACTTTTTCATTATATTGTCTATTTTGTATGCTCTGTCTTACATTGAGGACAATGTATGATTTAAGTGTGGAGGTGGGAATATAGTTATAGATTGTTTTGTTGTTGTGTGATTAATTTTGTGTGACGTTAAAAAAAATAAAAATAAAAGATTTTGTGTGTGTTTTTGTATAAAAGATTTTGTGTGTGTTTTTGTTTTAAAAAGACATGTTTTATTGGAATTTTAAGATATGCATGAGTAACAGGTAAATTCTTTCATGTCTGATATGAGCTTAATGATATGTTATAATTTGAACTCAAGCAATTTTGGTATGATGGGAATGACATGATAATTAATAGATGATCATATATGATAGAATTATACCTTGTGAGATTTTTGAGCCTTAAAATTTGATGGATCACTTTACACCATCTGAATTCTTTCATGTGTGATTAATTCCTGAAAGCTTACATCCTAATTTTTGTCTTGTTTCTTGATGATACTTGAAACTCATATGAATGTATTTGAAATGATACAGGCATTTTGTTCAATTGAGCCACTAAGCCAGATAAGCCTACCATGAATAAATTATCTCTTGCTAGCCATTTTGAGCCTATTTAACTGTTTCCTTGTTGTAGCTCAAATAAGCCATGGATGAAAAACCAAAAATATATCTACCTTAAGGAATATATTGGAGCTTTGGAATCAAGTCAAAAACAAGCATTCAAATAAGTGTGGGGGTGTGCAAAAAGGAATTGCAACTCTTGTTCCAAGTGTTATGCAATCTTATTAAAAAAAAATAATAAAAATAAAAATAAAATATATTATGATTGCGACCAAATATCATACAATAAATGTTTTACCCTCACTATTTGCCAGTTAAAATTAATTGCTTCATCATTCTTTTTGGTATTTAAAAAAAAAAGAAGTTTCATCCATTTTAATCTTGGCCACATTACAACCCTACAAAGCCCTGTTGATCTATACATGTATTTGTGTTGATTGTGGAATTGAGAAACTTGCCAAATTTTTAGAGTGTTTGTTTTTCAGGAAAAGTTTAGAGAGTATACACAAACCTTAAACACTTGAGAGTTGAGAGTATGTCTTGTGAGGTTCTATCACTTATGATCTTCTTTTCAGTTTAATTTAATTTTCACATGCCTAAGTGGTTGAATGATTTTTATATATATCTTGATGCTCTGTATCTTGCATGTTGAATAACTCTTGTTTTTTCTGTATATTCCTAAGATTTCATGCCAATTCTGTGTGTTGTTGTTTTCAACTTAAATGTTTTCAATAAAATGTAAAAACTTGTTTTTATTCTGATTTTGCCCGGGAGTGCAAAAGAATAAGTGTGGGAGTATTTGATGATGCATGATTTATCTTTAATTCTTCACTTTAAATGTGTATAATTTGCCATCACTTAGTATGTAATAAATTGTATTTTAACACATTTTCATCATTTGAGCTTTATGTAATATTTGATTTTTAATATGTGCCAAAAGAAAATGGATCCAAGAAATCAAGAATTCCAATCCAAAATGAAGATCAAAGTGTCTAAGGATCAAAGGAATCAAGGAATATGCAAAAGGATCTCAAAAAGGGTGGAAAAATACACAAAGAATGGAGAATCAGGTGGATGAATCGATTCATCCCCCACTTAAATCGATTCATACGGTTTAATGCACCCAGGATGTGAATTTTTGAAGCTTGAATCGATTCATCAGCATTTTGAATCGATTCATTCGGGTTTTAAAGGGTTGAATCGATTCTTCCCACATTTGAATCGATTCATACGTTAATTTTTAGGCCAAAATTGCATTTGGAATGCATGAATCGATTCATTTCACCATTGAATCGATTCATGAGTGAATTATTGGCCCAGGATCACGTTTTAGAGCTTCTGGATGGTGGGCAAGGCACTGAAGTTGATAATGGAACACTGAAGTTGATAATGGAGCACCATGGACTTGTTAATTAAAGAGTGCACCTTCCATTATAATTGTTTATGGCATTGGCTTGCTTTTGGATTCCTATAAATAGGCACCAAGAGGAAGGCTTCAGGGACACCATTTTTCATTCACACATCAATTCCTTCAAGAAGCCATTCGTTCTTCCTCTTCTCTGTTTCTTCTTCCAGTCAGTTCTTCATTTCCGGGTTAGGATCTTTTTATTTTTAGTTTGTTTTAATTATGGAGGGCTAAAACCCCTAGATTGATTTTCTTGGAGAATATTGTAATGTAATTTTGAGGTTATTATTTTAATATAGTATGTTTTCGTTATTGTTATTTCTTCATAATCTTACTCTGCTTATTTAATTCCATTTTGTTTAATTAAATTTGTATGCTTAATCGGTTTAATTATTCAAATGGAATAAAATAAGATTTTAAATTAGAATGGATTAAGGAAATATGCATGCTTAATGAATATTTTCATAATCACTTTTAATAATTATGGTTTGCTTAATTCCATAATTTGAGAATAGATTATGTATGTAGGCGATGTTCTTACATATGCTCAATAATTCCTAAATTTTACGATCTTGACTCCTTTTGCTTAATTAGGATGCTTGATTAAATATTCATTTTTAAATGAAAGTAAAAGAATTATGAATTGAAAAAGACGCTTAGTTGATTAATTCAAATTGAGCTAAGAAATTAACAGTAATAAAAGTATACAAATTATCTTTAGTGAACCAAGGATAAATTTATTTACAATACTCCAAGAAAATCAATCGCTTGTTATTTATTGTTTTAAATCCTATATTTACTTTGTTTTAATTTTAATTGTGACAACAAAAATCAATCAAAACCCCCCCCAATTGTATGTTTGTTGAACTTATGTTTGTAAAAAATTTTAGTTGTTGAGTTTTTATTTTTAATTGTTAAAAATTAGTTTAAGACTTGATTTTTCCTAAATTTTTATGTTGATCCTTGAGAGAACGACCTAGGTTGACACCCTAGTACTACATTAATTAATTTTAATGTACTAATTTGACGGAATCACGACTGCAAAAATATTCATGTCAGGGTCGGTCTGGAATGATTTAACCGAGTAAGGATCAATCGAGTGATGGGTTGGTTTTAGAGTAATTGGCGAGTGAATGACCGATCAGGTGATGAGTCAGATGTGGAATGCAATTGCCGAGTGAAAGGCTGGTTAAGAGTTGACTCGGATTTGGAATGAAATTACCGAGTGAAAGACTGATTGAGAGATGACTCAGATTTGGAACAATTTGCTGAGTGAAGTGCCAAGTGAGAGACGAGTCGGCTTTGATTGATTTTTCCGAGTAGAAAACCAAGCTTGAGCGAGTGAATACTGTTAGTATTTGTTTCCCTTCTTTTCTCTCGGTTTTGATTATATTGACCCTTCTTTCTCGGTTCTGATGGCATTATGCCTTCTTCCTTTGCCTTGTGTGATTATGAACCCTTCATAGGAATGATTAAATAGCAAGCTGTATATTAATAACCGAATAAATCGGAGATGACAATTATGATGGGTTGAAAACCACTAAATGAATGTATAATGGAATTGATGAATAATGAGAAATATTATGACACCCTTGTGGTTGATACAAGTACTTGACTTGTATGTGTGTGAAGCAATGATGATTGCTATATATATATATATATATATATGTTCCGAAAACACCTTGTTGTTACATGTGTGGATTGATATTATGATTAATTGCTATGCCTTTGACATCCATGTGTGGATTGTTATGAATGATGTTTGTGGCCGATGAGATGCCAATTATATGAATGATGTGCCTTGAAGGGCTTTACAAATGATTATGTATGATTATTGAAATGCCAAATCAAAATATACCCTAATTGAGCGGGTGAGTTATCCTTAAGGTTGTTGGGTACATGCATTATTGCATTGTTGCATTCATGGCATAGCATGGCATTAATATGCATTATTGTTGAATATATCACCTTGCGGGGTGCCACAAAGGGTATATCCCAGAGTGAAGAGGACGTTGTCCTATTGTTGTTGATTTATTGTTGAATATAACACCTTGCGGGGTGCCACAAAGGGTATATCCCGGAGTGAAGAGGACGTTGTCCTATTGTTATTGAATTTGTTAGCCCAGGTGGCCTCTAGGAAACTCAAGAGGGGGGGTGAATTGAGTAGTTAGGAACTTTTTCACTAATAAATTTCTCCTCTAAAAACTCAATATGCAATGATATGTGATTTGAATAATAATGCTTAAAACATAAAGAGTTTAAGGGTTAGAGAAGTGCAAACAGAAATTTATACTGGTTCGGCCAACCACTGCCTACGTCCAGTCTTCTCAAGACACCCTTGAGGAAATTCACTATAATTAATTCCCTTAATTACACCACAATGGGGACTCACACCTTAATCACAAATGCTTTGGATGCTACACCACACCCAAGCACATCACCATTGGATGCTTCACCACATCCAATAACATCACCCTTGGATGCTACACCACATCCAAGAAGAACCCCCTCAGAGATACACCACTCTGAGTATCAATCTCACTTTTAGAGATAAAGATCTCTTACAAGAAAACTCTCTTCAAGAGTATGATAAACAAATTGAGGAACAAGAAAGAGTAATAACTCTATTAAGAGAATATGGCCATTATTGCTCATAAGAAAAGATTGGAAGTATTTGGTATATCTTGGTGTGTCTTTTGCAAATGAAATGTCTTCCTATTTATTGGAGAGGAAATGCCTTCAAGAGGTGTGAAATTATTGATTAAAATAATTAGAAAGGTACCTCTTGGATAAAATAATATTTTATGAAAAGTTATAATGTTTCAACATGATTTTTTGCTTTCTGATCACGTTGTAATCGATTACATAAAATAGGTAATCGATTACAGCCTTTTAAAATCAGTTTTAAAACATAACGTTCATATTGTAATCGATTACTTAAACATGGTAATCGATTACATTGCTGAGGTAATTGATTACACTAATGAGGTAATCAATTACACGATGTAATTGATTACACTAATGAGGTAATCAATTACATTCCATCAGAATGTATTCTTATTTTAAAACCTTTTTATATTAATGGCCGTACTTTCTTTTTATAGAGTCTTACTTTAATTATGCCTTGGTCTTGGATCTTCATTCTTGATCTCTGGCATTGGCCTTGTCATTATCAAAATCCTTCATGGTCTTCATTCTCCCCCTTTTTGATGATGACAAGATTTCATTGATTTCATGACTCTTTTTATGCTTGACATGGTATACTAAATCTTAAAGTCTTGCGTCCATGTTGTTAATCATGTCTTGCATATATGTTGTTGATATCAAAACCTTAGTTCTTCATTCTCCCCCTTTTTGATATTGACAACAATTCCTGAGAAGAAAAATAAACAGCATGCAAGATACAAGATTTTCTCCCCCTTAATTTTGGTTTAGTTGACAAGGTTTGATTGATTTTTCTCTTATTTTGCTTCTCATATATTAACTAGGTTTGATTGATTTTTCTCTTATTTTGCTTCTCATATATTACTCCCCCTTTGTCAATGGCAAAAAGAATATAAGAGCATAAAGTTTTAGCAGAGAGTGATGCACCTTGTTGTTTGATGTCACTCGTTATTTTGATATTGCTCTTTGTTACTTGTTGATTGATAGATGCTTCAAGAAATGTGTTGACTTTTCTTGTGGGTAAGAGTTAATCCTTAAGTGCCTCCCATCAATGATAATTCCTGCACTATTATAAATATTTGATCTTGGTACCCAAATTTTCTTGGGTCCTTGTGGGTTAGACGTGGATACTATATTCTTAGGAACCCAAATCATTTTTGTCTCAGTATAGCCTTTGTTCCTTATATGACATGTTGATGCACTGTGACCTTTTCTCATATAATGAGAGAATTTAACAAATGGGCTAGTTGAGGTCTTTTGTGAAATAAAGAAATTTTTCTGCAACTTTTGCTTTTTGGAAGGATCAGATCCTAGTTCTGCTTTTACATGACATTTTTGTTTTCCAAGAAGAATATCTAGGTTATCTCTTCCTATAGTAAATTTAACTAATGCATTTTTCAAATCATCAATCTCTTGAATATGCTTTTGACATGTTGAACATGTATGTTTAATGATAGTTTCATTTTTAAGCTTAGTTTCTAAGTCTTTCTTTTCTTCTTTAACTTGTTCTAGTTCATGATTGGCCTTTGATAGACTTTCTTCTAAGATTAGGGTAGAATTTTTCATATTTAAGAATTTCTTAGCTAGTTTTTGATATTCATTATGAAGATCTTCAAAAGCTTCTTGCAATTCATCAAATGTAGGATTTGAGTCATTTACTTCTTCGGTGTTAGTCATTAGGCACAAATTTGCGTCTTCATGGTCTGATTCCTTGGAAGAGCTTAAACCATTTTCATCCCAGGTAATATAAGCTATTCTTTTATTTTTGGGATGCTTTTTCTCTTGCTTGTCAGACTTCTTATTTAGTTTCGGACACTCCATTTTCATATGTCCATATTTTCCGCATTCAAAGCATTTTGGACCTTGGTTAGATTCATCATTTTTGAAGAAATTCTTGAAGTTCGGCTTTCTTTGCCCTTCCTTTTTCTTTAGAAACCTGTTAAATTGTTTAACAAATAATTTAAGGTCATTATAATCATTTATACCTTCTTCATCATCTTCTTCATCATCTTCTTCATTACTTTCTTTAATGGTTGATGATGATGCTTTTAGAGCAATACTTTTCTTCTTTTTGTTGCTTTCCTCATGTTGATTCAATCTTTCAAGCTCGAGTTCATGCTCTTGTAATTTTCCAAAGAGTGTTGCAAGGGACGTGCTTGACAAATCTTTTGATTCTGATATAGCAGTTACTTTTGGTTGCCATTCCCTGTTCAAGCATCTTAATACTTTATCAATCAAATCTTCATTTGAAAAGGTTTTTCCTAAGCATGCAAGATGATTGATTATATGAATGAATCTCTTTTGCATGTCTTGTATGCTTTCATTGTTGTTCATTCTAAATAATTCATATTCCCTAGTTAGGGTATTTATTCTTGATCTCTTAACTTCGCTTGTTCCTTCGTGAGTTACTTCTAAGGTATCCCACATCTCTTTTGCTGTCTTGCAATTAGATATTCTAAAGTATTCATCCATTCCTAAGGCTGAGGTTATTATATTTTTGGCCTTGAGGTTATATTGGACTTTTGTTTTATCCGCACCAGTCCATTCACTTCTTGGTTTAATCATGGTCACTTCTCCAACTACTTTGGTTGGTATAAATGGACCATTTTCAATGGAGTCCCATATGTCTATATCAATAGCTTCTATGAATATTTGCATACGGGTTTTCCAATATTGATATCCTACTCCATTAAATACAGGAGGTCTATGTATGGAGTTTCCCTCAGGAAAGATAGGATTGAAAGAGGCCATGGATCTTCTTGAGGTTGTTAAACCTTTTCCAAGATACGAGCTTTGATACCACTTGTTAGCCCAGGTGGCCTCTAGGAAACTCAAGAGGGGGGGTGAATTGAGTAGTTAGGAACTTTTTCACTAATAAATTTCTCCTCTAAAAACTCAATATGCAATGATATGTGATTTGAATAATAATGCTTAAAACATAAAGAGTTTAAGGGTTAGAGAAGTGCAAACAGAGATTTATACTGGTTCGGCTAACCACTGCCTACGTCCAGTCTTCTCAAGACACCCTTGAGGAAATTCACTATAATCAATTCCCTTGATTACACCACAATGGGGACTCACACCCCAATCACAAATGCCTTGGATGCTACACCACACCCAAGCACATCACCATTGGATGCTTCACCACATCCAATAACATCACCCTTGGATGCTACACCACATCCAAGAAGAACCCCCTCAGAGATACACCACTCTGAGTATCAATCTCACTTTTAGAGATAAAGATCTCTTACAAGAAAACTCTCTTCAAGAGTATGATAAACAAATTGAGGAACAAGAAAGAGTAATAACTCTATTAAGAGAATATGGCCATTATTGCTCATAAGAAAAGATTGGAAGTATTTGGTATATCTTGGTGTGTCTTTTGCAAATGAAATGTCTTCCTATTTATAGGAGAGGAAATGCCTTAAAGAGGTGTGAAATTATTGATTAAAATAATTGGAAAGGTACCTCTTGGATAAAATAATATTTTGTGAAAAGTTATAATGTTTCAACATGATTTTTTGCTTTCTGATCACGTTGTAATCGATTACATAAAATAGGTAACCGATTACAGCCTTTTAAAATCAGTTTTAAAACATAACGTTCATATTGTAATCGATTACTTAAACATGGTAATCGATTACATTGCTGAGGTAATTGATTACACTAATGAGGTAATCAATTACACGATGTAATTGATTACACTAATGGGGTAATCAATTACATTCCATCAGAATGTATTCTTATTTTAAAACCTTTTTATATTAATGGACGTACTTTCTTTTTATAGAGTCTTACTTTAATTATGCCTTGGTCTTGGATCTTCATTCTTGATCTCTGGCATTGGCCTTGTCATTATCAAAATCCTTCATGGTCTTCAGAATTATTATTAAAGAATCACCTTGCGGGGTGCCACGAAGGGTATATCCCAGAGTGAAGACGATGTTATCGTAATTATTGTTGAATATATCACCTTGCGGGGTGCCACGAGGGGTGTATCCCCGAGTGATGATGGTATTATGATAATTATTGTGAAGTGAATCACCTTGCAGGGTGCCACGAAGGGTGTATCCCTGAGTGATGATGATAATTTAAGTGATTGTGATTATTGTTGAATTTGAAAATCGGATCCGTTGCATATGCATTAATCTGTTGACATATGCATTTGCCTTAAGACCATGGCATTTGAGATGGGATGACCACGAGTGTTGAGAAACCCCTTGCGAGGAGGTATTGAGTGAGACCTTAATGAATTAATGATGATAATGATTGTGAATGCCCTTGTTGATAAGTGGCAAAGAGATTATATATGTGATTGTGTATATGTTGTGCTTATTTATGATATGAATTACGATTCATGAGGTTTGTATGCCTATTATAATAATGAGATGATATATGAATGATAATTTGATGATTTGATAGCAAAGCACACATGACATTTGTATGCATATACACATGATCACAATATATATATATTATTCGTCATTTTGAATGTATAACTCACTCTCCCATGTGGTCTCTTTTTTAGCATTGTGATGCAGGTTGTCATAGGATGAGTTCGGATTTTAATTAAAGCTTGGGTGAAGGTAAATAGTGGTAGAGGAAGTACCTTGGCCGGCATCATTTATGAGTTCTTGTGTAATGAATGAATTGATTATGAGAATGTAGATGATTTAGAGATTTTGAGTATGTATAAGATAATTCTTGAATTGTGGATGGTGAATATATATGTAGAATGTAAGAGATAATTTGTTGTATATTAGAAAGATTGAAATTGAATGATGTTCATTGATGATTGAGATAGTCGGGAGAAGATTCCCGAATGTAAATGTATATATATATATAATTATATCTTAGGCATTGCATGCTATTATGTAAAATGATGATGGTTGTCTATTAGGCTTATGATATGCCATTGCATGCTTTGCCGAGCCTTTTCTCATATCGTCATATATGGGACTAGGCGTGTGCCCGGTCTCGAACAGTGATTCAATTGATGATAAAGAAAAAGACTTCTTGGTTCAGTTCTCTACCTTAACGACAAAAAAAAGGATTGATCAAATTCTATTGAGTCTGATTCATAGTGATCATTTATCAAAGAATAACTCTGGTTATCAAATGATTGAACAACCGGGAGTAATTTACTTACGATACTTAGTTGACATTCATAAAAAGTATCTAATGAATTATGGGTTCAATACATCCTGTTTAGCAGAAAGACGGATATTCCTTGCTTATTATCAGACAATTACTTATCCACAAACCCGGTGGGGGGCTAATAGTTTTCATTTCCCATCTCATGGAAAACCTTTTTCACTCCACTTAGCCCTACCCCTCCCTAGGGGTATTTTAGTGATAGGTTCTATAGGAACTGGACGATCCTATTTGGTTAAATACCTAGCGACAAACTCCTATGTTCCTTTCATTACAGTATTTCTGAACAAGTTCCTGGATAATAATGTAAACACTATTATTTTCGTATACTGTTATGGGCAATTTATCTATCGATCCAGCTTAGGGTTATTTAATATCACTCTTTGGTTTTCTGTGATTTGGTTCTTGATGTGATCATGGTGATGTCTTGGAAATATTTTCAAACGTGAAAAATTTATTCGCATTTTCATTAATTATGACGATCACATCGGGATTCAAGTACAGAAAATCAGGGGTGTTACAAAGGTGGTATCAGAGCATATTTTGCTCTGAATTGGAGTTAATGGTTATTACCAGAGCATGGCTGCTCTGTGAGGATTTGATATCATGGATGATTGGAGCATTATTGCTCAATGGTGAGATACTTATGGTGATCTTTGGAGTGAGATACTCATTATTGGAATATGGTTGTTTGTATAGATTTAAGAATGATAATTATCTAGAGAATGACGATATTATGTTTGATTGCCTTATATGGACATATGATGGACTAAGTGTCTAGGAATTATGAATTGATCATAAGGGCATACTTGCTTATTGAGGAATTCTTGTGAGTCATTAATGTTGAGTTGGGATTTATGTTTATTAAAGGCTCTTTATGAGATTATGGATTCAGAAGATATAATTGATGCCTATGAGAGTATACCTTTTATCATAGAGGTTGTATGATGAACATGTGGAGCCTAGTTTCTCATTGATGATCATAAAACAATTAAGGGATTGAATATGAGTGAATGAATTTCCTCAATGTATGATGGATGTATTTATTGTGTAAGTCCGGCCAAGTTCCTTACCCTATTACCTTCAAATGATGAACATACTGTTATTGTGCATTGATGTTGATATATGAAATGCAAATTGAATTGATGATGGATCCATGATTAAATGTGATCATGGAAATGAAATATTAGAGTTGATGAATATGAAATATGAGATATGAATTGATATGATAATGAATTTGTACCATATGTAATCATGGATATGATATGTTAATTATGTAATGATTTAATGATAGACCTATGCCGTATGTTGATTACGGATAGGAGGTATTGAGAAGGAAATTGATATGGTAGTAGACCATATATGTTGAGACCTTGATATGCATATGCACTTTGAATATGAATTGTGGTTAGGTCTCTTATATGCACTATGCCTGTGGCGTCTAGCCAAGGAGTGCTTGTTAAATGAAAACGGAACTCATATGTTTGAGTTGATTGAATGAATAATATTGAAAGAATTCCCTGGTGTGGGTATTTTCGAATTTGAATGATTGGGTGTGCCAGTTATGAAGGATAGATTTTATATCCTTAGGCACAAGAGCCTTATATGTTAAATGATACAAGTGATTTGTTGTATTTCCCTGGATTGGGAGACTGAATATATGATAAGTGATTAAATATGAAATCGAATACATGTTAGATAGGGGTTGCGTCTCGGTTTTTGATGTGTGAAAACCGAGTGAATAATTGATTTGATTTTTGACTCACTAGGTGTAATGACCTAGATTGACTTGGTATGATCTTGTATGATCAATCGTTGTGGAGAATTGACTTAATAGACCCTATGGCAGTCTAGGCTCTATGTGGTTTGTGAGCCATATCCAATGATGATTGTGTGGTATGTGAGAATTCCACAATGGGTGCTAGGTAACCCCTGATGAATGATGGATAATAATGTTGAATTTGGGGTGTAATTGAAATTGATTATAGTATACGATTTTACGGAGTGATCTTGGGCAAAATGATGTGCCTTAGAGATTATGGTCATTGGAACCCTTATGGATGACAATATGATTTAGAGATGACATGTGTGATTATGAGTTGGTGAATAGAAATTTGACCATGTCATTACCCCTTTATTTTGTTTAAAGGGTGTTATATTGATGATGAGAAGCACATAGTGATGTTGTATTATATGAGGTGTAGATCCGATTCATGGATTTTAGTTGTGATCTAAGAGGAAAATTCCTAATGTGAAAGTTCATTATTCGATTAAATAACTTACTTGATAAGAGTTTGGTGAATCTTTTAAGGCTCGAATTGATTTATAGCCAACAAATATGTAAGTGAGACAAGAATTTTAGGCTATTTGAGCATGGATTTGGATGGATGAAACCCAAGGATGGGGTATTTACCCTGTGATGATTGAAAATTTATGGTTGGTACACCGATTAATGGTGAAGATAATTGAGATTTGATGATTGATATGGCATGATGGATGCCAAATTAATTGTAGAATGACAATGAAGTATGAATATGTTAGCTGTGGACTGGTGAGGGTTGTCACCGAGTCTTATATGGTCTGCTATCGCTTGAATATGTGTGACCGATATGAGCAATGGGAATACGAAGTACTGGTCCGATATGGTCTTACATGCCATAGGCATTGTGGCAGCATGCACTTATGCGCCGACTTTATGTGTTTGTGGTAACCACTACAGGATTGGGACGCCTTCTTGTATGTCGGATGCAGCAACACATAGGCCGGGTAGGTGTAGGGATTGTAACTGCTTATGGTGAATGTATTGAGCCTATCTGGTCATACTGAGTATAAACATGTGAGCTCTGTTGGGTGAGTTGTAATTGATGATACATGACACACTTGATGTGGAAATTTTATATTAAGAATGATAATATGATGATGAACATGACTGGATGGACTTTGGTAAGTCCAATGTTGTTCTATGGTGTTGTTGAACCTTGTTGATGTGTGGCCTGAGGTATGGCCTTGTGACATGTGTATCGATGCTAAATTTCGAGGACGAAATTCTTTTTAGGTGGGGTGGATTGTAACACCCCGAATTTTATAAAAATGAATAATTGATGAGAATAAGTAATAAATAATTGTATATGAGTGGATTTATGTCCCAAAAATATTGGAATGATTAAATTCGGATTTATTGGGATATTTGTAATTTATTGAGCATATGTGAGATAAAATTATGCCCGATTAGAATGTGGGTGTCGGACCAAGTATCTCCGATTGAGATGCCGTTGGTCAGGGCTATTAAGAATATTATTGGGGATCCGAATCTATATTCGGAATAATTTTTGGATAATGTATTGAGCCCGAACTGTGAGCCTGTTTATTATAAAACGGTGAAATTTTAATGTGAAGCAAAGATATTAAAACATAAACCCTTCTTCCCCTCTTATGCTTCACGCTACTTCTTCTCCTTCTCCTTATTCTCTTTTCCTCATCTCTTCTTCTTCTTTCCTCTCCATCCTTCTTTTCGAGAAACCGAAGCTATGTGGAGCTTTCTTCTCCTCCACCATTTTCGTTTTCATGGGAGCTTGAAGGAGAAGCTTGTGGCTGGAATTCCTCTCCCCTCTTCTCCTCCATTTTCGTGTTCTCTCTCCCTCCATTAAAAGCTCAATGTTGGCTCTTGGGTGAGGTAAGTTCCTCACCATTCTTTATGAGTTTATGCCTTAGATTTTGGTTCTTGGTATTTGGGAGAGTGTTCATTTTATATGGGTTATTGGGAGAAGCTTTAATTAAGGAAACCCTAAGGTGGAGTGTTGTCATTATGGCATTAATGGTGGGTTATTATAGGTGTATGGAGTTAATACTTGGATGAGTGGAAAATAAATGAGTATTTATGATGTTGTTGGGTTTTGATGAAAACCCTAGCCCTTAGAAATTGGGGAAAATGGATATATTGTAATTGATGAGGTTCTAGATCATTGTGGTGTGCCATTTAAATGTGATTAATTAATTATGGTTATTGATGGATATGAGAGCTAAGTTGAATATTGAGTGATAATGATGATGTTTGAAGGATTAAAGTGATTTGAGGCTACATTATGTAATGGATGAGATGATGATGTTATTGGGTATAGTTGACCTTTAAGATCTAGAGGATCTTGGCTTTGGGAAAGGAATTCCCGAAGCCTAACACAATTGCATAACTGGTGTTTAGCAAGTCTAGGACTTGAAGTTGAGCTTTATGATAAGCTAACAAATGTTTAGAGTTATGATGGTTATTGATTATGTGTATGTATATGTATGGTATGTAGATTGTATTCCGGGATTATGTGGCAGAGCTTTCAGAGCGTGTGTTCAGAGTTCGGCTCTTCCCTCGAGGTAGGAGAGGAGTTAACATTTAAATTGCATGAGTAAATCGATAGTGATTGATGTATGTGATGGACACTCATGCTTGCCTTGCCATGTATTCATTGAGGTGCTATGAATGACAAGTTAATGATGATTGGGAATGATGTGATATATGTGAAATTGTTGTGGCAATGTATGAATATTTGTATATCTGTTGATGATGAGTTTGAATCTTACATTATTAATAAGTTGGGAATGAAGATTTATAAGTATGAATGTGTGAACAGGTTGTGTATGACTGTTATGATGTGTATGAAATGTTGGATAAGTCTAAATTTGGCTTATAATTAAGACTTTCGAGTAAGAATGCTTAGAATAAGTTGTATATGCCTCACCTGTTATATATATAACGTGTTGGAAGTGAGTATATTGGTCCTGGATGTGATTTCATGTGTTAAACTGTGAGAACTTTCATTTTCTGACTAAGTATTGATAGTCTCGCTCAAGCGAGAAAGGATCTCGCTCAGGCGAGGATCCCCTGTATTGGTATAATGGTCTCTGGACCAATTTCGCCCAGGCGGTGAGGTTTCCGCTCAAGCGAGCTAGAGAGGAAATTGACACTAGACACTTTTCGCTCAAGCGTAGGTGAGTCGCTTGAGTGAGAGTGTGGAGTTTGATGCTTGGACAGTACTCACTCAAGTGAGTGACTGGTATGGTTGTGTTTTGACCGAGTGTGATGAGTGTATGGTGTGTAAGTGGGATACTTGACAAAATTTCATTTGAGTGGGAACCTTAGAAAATAATTTCATGATGTAGTGAATTTCTGAGTGAAATTCCGAGTGAACTATGTCCGAGACGGGACCTTCCGAATGAGGAAGTGGACAATCCCGATTGAGAGGTCTCCCTGTAGGATATTCTGAGTAGTGGAGTTCCGATTGGAAATTTCCAAGTTCAAAGTAACTCGTTCCGAGTGGAGTGCCCCCGAGTGTGTGATTCCGAGGGATCCACCGATTAGGGGTATACGGTGTGAGTCTACCCAGAAGTACTTTGGAATAAATCCACCCGAGTGAAGGACTTAGTGCTAAGAAGCCTCGCTCGAATGAAAGAAAAAGGAGTCGGCTTTGTAATAAGTTTACCGAGTGGAAAACCGATCGAGTGATGGTCGGTCTTGGAGTTGTCTGGCCGAGTAAAATATCGAGCGAGTGTGGGGTCGGTCTGGAATGATTTAACTGAGTGAGGATCAATCGAGTGATGGGTCGGTTTTAGAGTAATTACCGAGTGAATGACCGATCAGGTGATGAGTCGGATGTGGAATGCAATTGCCGAGTGAAAGGCTGGTTAAGAGTTGACTCAGATTTGGAATGAAATTATTGAGTGAAAGACTGATTGAGAGATGACTCGGATTTGGAACAATTTGCTGAGTGAAATGCCAAGTGAGAGACGAGTCGGCTTTGGTTGATTTTGCCGAGTAGAAAACCAAGCCAGATGAGTCGGTTTTAATGTAAATTGCCGAGTGAGGTACCGAATGAGAGGAGTCGATTCTGGAATAACTTCCCCGAGTGAAAAACTGAGAGTTGGGAAGGACGACCTCTGGTCGGATTCCGCTTAAGCGAATGGATTCCTCGCTCAAGCGAGCGAGTGTGGAAATGGTTACTGGAGTAATTTCGCCCGAACGAGTGGCTGGGTGTGTAGTGCTTCGCCCAAGCGAGCAACCTGGAAATTAGATACTGGCTTGATTTCGCCCGAGCGAGCTGAGGCGCTCAAGCGAGATGGGCTGTCTCGCTCAAGCGAATGTGTGCCTCGCTTACTGTTAGTATTTGTTTCCCTTCTTTTCTCTCGGTTTTGATTATATTGACCCTTCTTTCTCGGTTCTGATGGCATTAGGCCTTCTTCCTTTGCCTTGTGTGATTATGAACCCTTCATAGGAATGATTAAATAGCAAGCTGTATATTAATAACCGAATAAATCGGAGATGACAATTATGATGGGTTGAAAACCACTAAATGAATGTATAATGGAATTGATGAATAATGAGAAATATTATGACACCCTTGTGGTTGATACAAGTACTTGACTTGTATGTGTGTGAAGCAATGATGATTGCTATATATATATATATATGTTCCGAAAACACCTTGTTGTTACATGTGTGGATTGATATTATGATTAATTGCTATGCCTTCGACATCCATGTGTGGATTGTTATGAATGATGTTTGTGGCCGATGAGATGCCAATTATATGAATGATGTGCCTTGAAGGGTTTTATAAATGATTATGTATGATTATTGAAATGCCAAATCAAAATATACCCTAATTGAGAGGGTGAGCTATCCTTGAGGTTGTTGGGTACATGCATTATTGCATTGTTGCATTCATGGCATAGCATGGCATTAATATGCATTATTGTTGAATATATCACCTTGCGGGGTGCCACAAAGGGTATATCCCAGAGTGAAGAGGACATTGTCCTATTGTTGTTGATTTATTGTTGAATATAACACCTTGCGGGGTGCCACAAAGGGTATATCCCAGAGTGAAGAGGACGTTGTCCTATTGTTATTGAATTATTATTAAAGAATCACCTTGCGGGGTGCCACGAAGGGTATATCCCGGAGTGAAGACGATGTTATCGTAATTATTGTTGAATATATCACCTTGCGGGGTGCCACGAGGGGTGTATCCCCGAGTGATGATGGTATTATGATAATTATTGTGAAATGAATCACCTTGCAGGTGCCACGAAGGGTGTATCCCTGAGTGATGATGATAATTTAAGTGATTGTGATTATTGTTGAATTTGAAAATCAGATCCATTGCATATGCATTAAACTGTTGACATATGCATTAGCCTTAAGATCATGGCATTTGAGATGGGATGACCACGAGTGTTGAGAAACCCCTTGCGAGGAGGTATTGAGTGAGACCTTAATGAATTAATGATGATAATGATTGTGAATGCCCTTGTTGATAAGTGGCAAAGAGATTATGTATGTGATTGTGTATATGTTGTGCTTATTTATGATATGAATTGCGATTCATGAGGTTTGTATGCCTATTATAATAATGAGAAGATATATGAATGATAATTTAATGATTTGATAGCAAAGCACACATGACGTTTGTATACATATACACATGATCACAATATATATATATATATATATATATATATATATATATATATTATTCGTCATTTTGAATGTATAACTCACTCTCCTATGTGGTCTCTTTTTTAGCATTATGATGCAGGTTGCCATGGGATGAGTTCAGATTTTAATTAAAGCTTGGGTGAAGGTAAATAGTGGTAGAGGAAGTGCCTTGGCCAGCATCATTTATGAGTTCTTGTGCAATGAATGAATTGATTATGAGAATGTAGATGATTTAGAGATTTTGAGTATGTATAAGATAATTCTTGAATTGCGGATGGTGAATATATATGTAGAATGTAAGAGATAATTTGTTGTATATTAGAAAGATTGAAATTGAATGATGTTCATTGATGATTGAGATAGTCGGGAGAAGATTCCCGAATGTAAATGTATATATATATATAATTATATCTTAGGCATTGCATGCTATTATGTAAAATGATGATGGTTGTCTATTAGGCTTATAATATGCCATTGCATGCTTTGCCGAGCCTTTTCTCATATCGTCATATATGGGACTAGGCGTGTGCCCGATATACACATTCTTCTGCTGTAAACACTATTATTTTCGTATACCGTTATGGGCAATTTATCTATCGATCCAGCTTAGGGTTATTTAATCTCACTCTTTGGTTTTCTGTGATTTGGGTCTTGATGTGATCATGGTGATGTCTTGGAAATATTTTCAAACGTGAAAAATTTATTCGCATTTTCATTAATTATGATGATCACATCAGGATTCGAGTACAGAAAATTAGGGTTGTTACATGCTTCAAGGCAAACAACACCCAATTGTACCTAGATAGTGAGTGTTCAAAGCATATGACGGGTGATATAAGCAAATTCATAACATTTACACCTAAAAGAAAAGGAAGAGTCACTTATGGAGACAATACTAAAGGAAGAATCCTTGGAGTTAGAAACATTGGTACACTTTAAGAGATGACCTTAGAAAATAAGGAAGAAGAAGGAATCAATAATGAAGTAGCTTCTCAAAATGAACAACAACAACAAAGTTCTCAAAAAGAGTGGATCACATCAAAACACCATCCCATGGATAACATTATAGGTGATATCACTAAGGGTATAAGTACTCGACGCTCATTCAATACTTGTAATTATTTAGTATTTGTTTCATAAATTGAGCCTAAAACCATTGATGAAGCTATTATTGATGAACATTGGATGTTGGCTATGTAAGAAGAATTGAACCAATTTGAAAAAAATGAAGTTTAGGAACTTGTGCCAAAACCTAATGACCATCAAATAATAGGAACCAATGGGTATTTAGGAACAAGCTTGACAAAAACGACATAATCACTAGAAACAAAGCTAGGCTAGTTGCTAAGGGATATAATCAAGAAAAAGGAATCGATTATGAAGAAACATATGCTCCCGTAGCTTGGTTAGAAGCTATTAGACTATTACTAGCTTTTATGTAACACCCCAGTTTTCCGGGCTCGGATCCCGATGTGATCAAGATAATAGTTAATAAAAATACGAGTAAATTTTTCGCATTTAAAATAATTTCAAAATGCCACAATGATTACATCAAGACCCGAACCACAGAAAACCAAAGTGTTAGTTTTGATTACCTATAACTGGATCGATAAATAATTTACCCATAACGGTATACAAAATAATAAAGTTTACAGCGGAAGAAGAATATGTATACTGGGTATACGCCTAGTCCCATATATGACGATATGAGAAAAGGCTCGTCATAGCATGCAAACCCCCAATATAAACCTATTAGATCATAACCCATTTATGCGCTTACAATATACATATGCATTGCCTAAGATATACCTATAAATATACATATACACCCGGGGTCATACCCCAACTATCACCACTGCCTATATCTCATAATTGACCTATTTATTCACCTATTGGCATTAATACAAACACCACCATCATTAATATACAATATTCAAACTTTTAATTCCTCTAGTACTCATCAATTCATCACTTACATACTAAACATATATTCACCATTCATGAATTCAAAGGATTATCTTTTACATATCCAAAATTCACTAAGTCATCAATATCATTATATACAATTTACCCAATACATTATAATTCACAAATGATGCCAGCCAAGACACTTCCACTACCACTATTTACCTTCGCCCAAAGCTTTAATTCAAAATCTCATCTCGGCCCATGATAACCCTGCATCACAATGCTAAAAGGAGACCACACGGGAGAGTGAGTTATACATTCAAAATGATGAATATAATATATTGTGATTAAGTGTACATGCATTCATTCATCATGTGTGCTTTGCTATAAAATTATTAAATCATCATTAATTCGTAATCACATTCTCATAAATAGGCATACATGTTTCATAAATCAAAAATCATATCATAAGAAGGCACGAGCACATACACAATCACATTGCCACTTATCATCAAGGGCATTCACAATCATCATTATCAATTTATTAAATCTTTATTCAATTCCTCCTCGCAAGGGTGTTTCATCTCTCGTGGTCATCCCATCTCAAATGCCATGCACCTATGGCTAATGCATATGTCAACTGCTTAATGCATATGCACGGATCCGATGTCATTTCATCAGGTGATCGCAACCACCATATCATTCATTCACATGGGTTCCCCGCCTCACAAGGGGTACTCCCTCTAGCAGCCTCGCAAGGTGCTTTCTCGTGATCGCAACCACGTTCAATAATTCATATTGGTTTCCCGCCTCGCAAGGGGTACTCCCGCCTCGTGATCGCAACCACAGGCATCATAAGAACTCGCAAGCCCTTTTTCATATCAAGTACCAAGTGATCACAACCACTAGCTTATCATCATACAATCCCGTAGGATGTCTTATTGTGATCGCAACCACATATCAATCATTTTAGAATAGTTTCCCGCCTCGCAAGTGGTACTCCCTCCTCATGATCGCAACCATGGAGTATCATAGGAACTCGTAAGCCCTTTTTCATCTTAAGCATAAAGTGATCGTAACCACTTAATCAATGCTATGCCATGCCATGAATGCAAAATGCAATGTGCATATGCCAAATCTTAACCTCGCAAGGATTTCTCACCCTCTCAATTAGGGGTATATTATATTTTTTGTTTTTATTATCGTTGGCATACAATCAACCACAAGGCCCCTCAAGGCTCAACATTTACATTTTCATAAATCCACACATAGCAATCATAGCATATCAATCATCATAGCATTTATCCACGCATAGAAGCCAACAAGATATTTTAAAATATACATTCAGCAATCATCATTGTATCTCATACATATAAGTTATTACTTGCATTAATCATATTAGTACCACACTCATCCAAAATAGCAAACACTGCTTATTCAAGGGCATGTTCAACAACAACGTCCCTTTTATTCAATAATATCAATTATCATTCAATATATGTGGTATCCTTAACTTTTAATCATCATCAACACTATTTTAAATCCATTGATTTACACCCCCATTGCCATTTAATTGTCCTCTCATTAATTTTGTCATCACATAAAGTGTGTCATGTAACCATATCACTTACTTCCCATCATGCTTCATAATATATCCATAGTGGTGACGCATACATGTATTCATAACCCAACATAGGAATACACATATCTTGCCAAGGCCTTAAGCCATTCCTTAATCACCACTAAGACACACCACACATGTACCCCTAATGAAATCACTTATCTTTATATAATAAAAAGGGGTTTTGGGCAATAATGAGCCCATGATAAATTTCAACATTAAGACATGAGAAAAGCTTACACTTAGCCTTAAAAATAATGGGACATGTCACCAATGTCATCTATTAGTCCCAAATTGATAACCATAAAAAGTTGGGTTCAAAACCCTTTTAAATGTGAGTTCTGCACTATAGTGGGTTTGGTATTTTAGGCCTAATGAGAGTTAGAAAACTCCAATTAAAGTGAACTCTCACACCTCTGTATCATAATTATCTACAACTTTCATGAAGAAGTCGGAGGCTAAAAATGTTATTAAGATGCCCAAACAGGCCAAAAATAGCAAAGGAAACATAGTTGTTAGAAAAACAACATATAACAGGGCCATGAATCGATTCAAGCTTTGCATGAATCGATTCATGCATGCTAGAAGTCCAACAATTGACTAACAGAGAGTGAGGAATCGATTCACAACCCCCATGAATTGATTCACACGTGTCTGGGGCTCAAAACAGTGAAAACAGGACCCCTTGAATAGATTCAAGCTCGCATGAATCGATTCAAATGCTTCTGGAACTCAAAATTATGCAAACAGGGGTCCTTGAATCGATTCAAGATCATATGAATCGATTCAAGCCTTCCTGGAACCAAAAACAGTGAAAACAATAGCTCTTGAATCAATTCAGAGGGTATTCAAGACAACGCTGCTGTTGTTTTTATGCAGAAACGCATGATATTTCAACGTCTAACCCTCCTAACTTTCTCATATGAACTCCAAATGCTATGAAATTTTAACCCTAATAAATATACATCATTTGTGACGCGTGGCCATTGGCATCACTCAAAAATTCTTTAAAATGTGTGACTTATGCATATAAATGAGTTTAACCTATTTTAGACCGTTTCAATGCAATTCAAGGGTCATTTCTCAATAGAATTGACCCGTTCCAATTCCTACGAGTCATAAACTACATATATGGGCTATTGGAACTATCACACGCCATCAAAATCACATAACACTCAATTTGACTCTATGAGTTCCTCGATTATGCATTATCCTTCAAACTTATCATTAATGCCATCACAATGGCCATCTCATTCAATACCAAGCATCCATATAAAATCCTCAATTCACAAGGCATACACTTCATCCCCTCAAGTATGGTTCATTAACATGTACATATTTTAACCCCTCATGGGTTATTCATATATATATATATATACACACATATATTATCATCAATAGCCAATAATTTGCCATTCATATCATTTTACTATGAACATGGCAAGACAAGCATGAGTATCGTAACATACAATAATCATCAATTATATAACTCATGCAATTTGAATATAAACTCCTCTCCTACCTCAAGAGAAGAACCGCAACACAAATGCTCCGATTATTCCACATCATCACCTGGAACACAATCCTATCAATAAACACATATATACATGCCATTAATAAGCCATCATCTCTTAAAACTCATCATCAAGTCCTAGACTTGTCTAAACTCCAATTCATACGCCTATGTTAGGCTTCGGGAATTCCTTTCCCAAAACTAAGATTCTCTAAATCTCAAGGGTCGACTACACCCAACAACAACAACAACACCTCCTTCATCCCTCAACTACAATGCATTCCACATTACCTTAGTCATTCAAATACCATTATGGTTACTTAGAGTTCATTATAAGCCGTCTTAGCTCCTATCAATCATGATAAGCAACAACAATCAAAATCAATTCTCTTAGTCATAATATACACATTCCTAAATCTTAGGATTAGGATTCTTTAAAAGTCAACATCCATTTTCTTCATTGATTAAGCCCTCTCTAACAACATTTCCACTCTTAACACACTAAACCACTTAGAGTCATTATTCTCTTTTCTTGATTTCACAACTCCTCAACATCAATAATTAATATTACTCATTCAAAACTCTTATATATATATATAGAACCACTTCAACATCAATAGCTCATGATTCTCTTAAGAATTTTCCCTAAGCCCCAGAATCTTAATTCCTAGGGTTTCCATCAAAATCCAAAATCATCAATTTCCACCATTCATAAGCTTTATTTCAAGCACTCATGAGCTAACAACATATCACTCAAACCCTTAACAACCATAACAACAATCCCCAATGGTTTCATAAGCTTGGGTTTGGTTCAATATACCATTATCCACCAAAACAACACCCCAATACTCACTACAATACCTCTATAATTCAAAAACCACTAAGAAAATCCATGGGTGATTAAAATCATACCTTTTTCTCTAAGCTTAAGCCCCCAAACAAAAATGAAGAGATGAGGAGGGAAGGCCATCAAATATTTGCTTCAATGTCACTTCCATGCTCCATGAGCCCAAGCTTACATTTTGATTTTAGCAAGAAATGGAGTGGGGAGGGGGTGCCACGGTTTAGAGTTGGAGGGAGGAGAAAATGAAGAAGAAAACATAAAAGGGAGAGGGGGAGAAGTGATGTGAAAGTGGAGGGGAAAGAAGGGTTTTATTTTTAACTTGGTTCCCTTTCATTAAACTTCTTCATTTTAGATCAAATAGGACCTTCGTTCGGGCTCAATACTAAATCTAAAAATTATTCTGAATATAGATTTGGATTCCCAATTAAATTCTTAACAACCCTGACCAACGACATCTCAATCGGAGATACTTGGTCCGACACCCATATTTTAACCGGGTATAATCTTAGCTCCTTAAATCTCAATGAATTATAAATATCATAATAAATCCCTATTTAATTACTTCCAAATTTTTGGGACATAAATCAACTCATATATAATTATTTAATATTTATTCCTTATATTTCGTCATTTTTATAAAATTCAGGATGTTACATTTTGCATGTTGTAAGGATTTCAAATTGTATCAAATGGATGTCAAAAGTGCCTTTTTGAATGGATATATTCAAGAAGAAGTATATGTTGATCAACCTCCTAGTTTTGAAAACTATCAATTTTTAAATCATGTATTCAAACTAAGAAAAGCTTTGTATGGTTTAAAACAAGCTCCAAGAGCTTGGTATGAAAGATTGAGCAAATTCCTTTTAGAAAACAATTTTGAAAGAGGAAAAGTTAATACAACATTGTTCATTAAGCACAAAAAGAATGACATACTTTTGGTACAAGTTTATATGGATGATGTCATTTTTGGTGCCACTATGAATTGCTTTGCAAAGAGTTTTCTAAGATAACGCATAATGATTTTGAGATGTCCATGATGGGAGAACTCACATTCTTCCTCGGATTGCAAATCAAGTAAACTAGAGAAGGAACCTTCATTAGCCAATCCAAATATTGCAAAGAGTTGCTCAAAAAGTTCAACATGGACAAAGCAAATGAAATTGCCACACCCATGAGCACTTTATGTTATTTGGACAAGGATGAGAAAGGTAAGGATGTAGAACTCACAAAATATCGAGGTATGATTGGATCCTTACTCTACTTAACCGCTAGTAGACCAGATATCATGTTTGCTGTATGTATGTGTGCAAGATATCAAGCATGTCCAAAAGAATCACACTTAACTGCTGTAAAACGTATAATGAAATATCTTGTTGGAACTCTAGATATTGGTCTTTAGTATCCTAAAGGTGCTGAATGCATTCTTGTAGGATATTCTGACTCTGATTTTGCAGAATGTAAACTTGATAGAAAGAGCAAAAGTGGCACTTGTCACTTGCTTGGTAGCTCAATTGTTTCATGGCATAGCAAGAAGCAAGTTAGCGTGGCATTATCAACAGCTGAGGAAGAATATATTGCTACTGGGAGTTATTGTGCTTAAATTTTATGGATGAAACAACAACTTCTAGATTTTGGTGTTATTTTAGACCATGTGCCTCTTAGATGTGATAATACTAGTGCCATTAATATATCTAAGAATCCTGTCATGCATTCAAGGACCAAACATATAGAAATAAGACATCATTTCATTAGAGATCATGTATTGAAAGGTGATTGTGTGCTTGAACATGTTGAAACCACTAAGCAACTAGCTGATATCTTCACTAAACCACTTGTAAAAAAACAATTTATTAATATAAGGAGAGAGTTAGGAATATTAAATATTTCTAATTGTATTTAAAAAACTTTGATTGATGACTCATATTGATATCTTTGATTTACAATGTGTTTGATGATTTACAATGATGATTAATTGATGAAATAAACAAGTCTAAATCCATGTATATTAAGTTCTAAATGTTGATTGTTCAGAAAACATGTGTTTGTGCAATTCTAGGCATACTATAATCGATTATATGAATAATATAATTGATTAGGAGCTTTTTGAGTGGTTCATAATTGGTTATACATCTTTGTATAATCGATTATGGAGTTTCTGTGTTGTACATAATCGATTACATATCTCTATATAATCGATTATGGGTATTCTGTTATACATGTAATCGATTTCAGCCTCACTCTAATCGATTACTGAGTTTATGAAAAAAAATCCAATCTTGTTCTAATCAATTACACACGTTGTCTAATCGATTATGGAGCCTGACGTTTCAAATTCCTCAGAGGAGTAATCAATTACACCCTGACCTGTAATCGATTACGGAGTCACCAAGATTGCAGATTTTAATGCTCAATCTGTGTGCAGCTTGGCCCAACCAATCCTAATTCTCTCCAAAACCCTAAATCCCACCTCTAATCCCTATAAATACCTCCTTCCTCACCCTTCTCATCTCACACCACAATCCTCCTCTCTTCTATACTTCCTACCCCTCTCAAACCCCAAATCCTCCACATCTTCTTTTCTTAACAATGTCTTCCTCTAGAAATGTCAAAAGGGCAAGATCCTCCATTGCCCAAACCAACAACCCTCTTGATTTCTCAAGGTTCTTCTCTAATCCCAGAGATCTCTATAATTTCATCAAGAAATTTTTTGAGAAGGACATCATTGCTCCTCATTTTATCAATGCTGAATTTTTTGATCACCCAAGTTTTTCTTTCACTCAATTTCTTAACCACTACAATCTCATCCCCTTCCTCTCTCTCAAAGAAGAAGTTTATTACCCGGAGCTTGTTCGAGTCTTCTTTTTCAGTCTGAAACTTATTGATGGTGTGCTTGAAGCAAGAGTCAAGAATGTGACTCTCAAGATAACTAATGAACGACTTGCTGAAATAAGTCTCCTCCCTCTCTCAGATGCTGATTTTTCTGGTGGTCATCCTGAAGATGAATGAGATTTCAACAACATCACTACACGACAATCCTTATAGAAAGCCAACTGACCCTGCAGCAATCACAAGTTGGTAGGTCACCTTACTTTAAGCAACCGTCTTCTTCACTTTACTTTGGTAAAGCTTTTGGTTCCTCGTGGAGGCAACTACGCCCTTGTTGAGGAAGAAGATGTAGTGCTAATATGGGCAATGCAAAACCATAAGGAAATCAACTAGATTCAACTTCTCAAGCTTCACATGATTAAAGCCAAGGATCAACAAAAGCTACCCTATGCCATTCTTCTCATAAAAATTTTCAAAGCCTATGGTGTAGACCTCAGTGGAGAACTTTCAGAAACCATACCCTCTAAATCTTGCATTGGTACTCATCATCTCACCAAGATGGGGTAATCTTTTTCAATGGAGCTTGGGTCTCTAAGATGGAAGGAATTCATGCCAATATCCCATTTAAAGCACCTACTGATGCTCCTGCTTCTCCTACCCCTGCTACCCAAGGAGAATCCTTTACTTCTGTTGATCCCTTCACATCTCTCTATGCCTATCTTGATCGACGATTTGACAAACTTGAAACCTCTCTTCAAGAATTTCAAGTCACTGAGCAACAACACTTTGAGATGATAGACCAAAAATATGAGGATCTATCCAACCAACTCACTAATCTCCGTTTCTTTTCTCCTAATAATTGAATTGTTTTCTATGTTTTATCTTAGGATGTTTTTCTGCTTTGCCTTTATTTCTGTAATTTGCTTCAATAATGAATAAAGTTCCTTTCCTTTATCTTTTTCCTTTACTTGCATTATTTATTTTTGATGATTACAAAGGGGGAGAAAGATATTAGTTCATCATATAAGAATCTACAAATGGTTAATGAATGGTTAATAACAAGTGGTTAATCAAAGAACCTACAAATAGTTAGTAAAAAGTTCTAAGGACTATTATTGTTAAAATAGAAATTGAGCACCTTCATGAGATGAACATAGTTTGTCATCATCAAAAAGGGGGAGAATGTGTTTGAAAATTGTTTCAGGATTTTGGTAATGACAAAGAAAACAAATTAAAGAATCATGACATGATAATGAAGTTCATACAGACTCAAAATGCCAAGGACAATACGAAATAAACTTCCCAGAAGTTTAAAACAAAGAAATACAGGAGTCTACACTGAATCAAGACCAGACTTAAGCTCTCTGTAAAAGCATAATCAATTACAAAGACTAAGCTAATTGATTACAGAGTTGTGAAACAAAAAATAAATGCATCAGGTATATGTCATAATCGATTATAGCACTGGGACAATAAATTACATTGATTCTTGAATACACCTAGTCGATTATAACAAAGAGAATAATCGATTACACTATTCTAATAAAAGGAATAATGTATCATGTATTTTGCCCAATCGATTACAAGGCATGACTAATCGATTATAGAGGTTCTGTTTGATGTATAATCGATTATATGAGTTACATAATCGATTACAGTGCTTCTTACAGGAATTAAATGCATCAGGTATAATGATAATCGATGCAAGGATATGACATAATCGATTACATTGACATAATCGACTACAGGAAAAGACATAATTGATTACACAGCCACTGAACACTTAAACTAATGGAATACAGTGAAGCATAATCGATTACAGCTTGAGGAGTAATCGATTACACTAGTGTCAAAATGTAGGGAAATGTTTTTAAAGTGTAGATCCAACTCATTTCTCCATTTCCCACTCCATGCCCTACTGTGCAACAGCTTTGAAGCCTCTAAAGCTCCTCTCCAAGGCCTATAAATGCATCATCCATTTAAGCTATTCAAGCAATCAAGGAGAAAAGCATTCATAGCTTGTACTTGTGCCTTGTGAGTTCTTTTTGTGTATAGTTTCATTATTTTGAAACTTAGGTTCTAAATTTGCATATCCTCTCTTGTTGAGAGTTAGAATTTATAAAGGACTTTCAATTGTATATCTACTCTATTGAGAGAGTTATTTGCTTGTAAACACAAACACCAAACACAAAGTTTCACTCTAGTTATGAGTGGTCATAAAGGTTGGGGTTTAACCTTTGGGTATTGAGAGTTTGAGAGATTGGGTGGGGTGTCCTTATGCTAGTGAGGATTGAGTTCTTGAGTGTGGGACACTAGGAAGCTGCAATTGCTCATAGCTTGTATCTCTAAACTTCAATAGTGAAAATCCTTCAAGTGGGTTGCTTGAAGGCGAGACATACACCGGGGTGGTGGAACTCGTTATATTTGTTTGCAAGCGTCTCTTCCTTACTCTCTTGCATTTACATATTGCATCTGGCTGGTGTATTGTTTTGAATGTGATTACATTACTTGAACTTGATTAATTTGGTTAAACTAAGATCCAGCACACCAAGTGTTTGATAAATTGCCAAAGTGAATTCTACACATCTTTCTTATCTTATTTCTTGCATTATACTTGTTGTCTCTTGCATATTATTATCTTGTGTCAAAAGGGAACCAATTTCAAAGGCTTTTCAAGCAAAAGTTTTAAAACTCAATTCACCCCCCTCTTGAGTATTGAGGCCACTTGACTAACACATATCACCACCTAAAACCTATTAATCATGTTTTCAATTTAAGCACCACATGATATTAGGGGGAATTGATTGAGCCATAAATTTAACACGGACCTCTCTTCCAACTTTGGATAAGGCTATTTCTTTCTACCCCTTAGGTTATTCTACACTTTCTCATTGATAAAATTAAATACATGAGTTTTTTATTCTCCAAGGATGTTATGCAAACCAAGGTATTTATCATTGCTCTTAACTACCTTTACATTTTAAATTCCTCTTAGCTCATTAATCCTAACATTAGGCACTTTCGGCTACACCAACATTATAATTTGTAAAGATTTATTTACTAACCAAAAGCCAACTTATAGGTTTTCAAAATACAACTAGCGCCTCCTCTAGTACTACTTTGGAAAAATATTGTCATCTACAAAATAATAATAATAATAATAATAATAATAATAATAATAATAATAATAATAATTCAAATATGACTATTGCATTTCTAGCCACTTTAAGACCGTGAAAAGAGTTCATTTCCATATATCTTTTAATCATAACTGGCAATACCTCTCCATATAAAATGAACAAATAAAGTGATAATAGATTACCCTTTCTCAACACCCCCCAACCTGCCCCTGTCCCCATGGAATAAAGCTATAAGAATGCTGACGATTGATTATAACAAAGAAATAGATATTAGTGATATATCTCATAATTAAGGAAACAAGATGATTGAGAAAGCCAAGTTGGCATAAAGTGTTTCTTTAAAGAGACCATTCTTGCATAACGTATTTGCAGACTTGTTATCATAACATATCTTTATATGAGTATCTTACTTTTGGTGAATTACTTCCAAAATTCTTCTTAACCGTACTATATAAGTTGGATAACTAGCTATTGTGATATATTCTACTTTGGCCATTAAGAGAGCAACAAACAGTTATTTCTTTCAAGATCATCATAATGCACCACTACCAAGATGAAATGTGTACCCTGATTAGCTTTTTCTTGTTTCTACATCTGTTGCCCAATCACTATTGATCATGACATATCGTTCAGGCCTACATCGTATGTGAATAACATATTAGGATCATAAACCATTAAGGAACTCGTCCCATATTTGGATGATATGTCATATCTGATCATGAGAACATTGTCCACAAACCTAAGCAAGTTAGCAGCCACATCACTAATAGAACCTACAAAAGCATTTGACAACTCATCATTACATCTGTACAATTACCTAACTATAAATACCTTCCTCATAATTGATAAAGTTACGAATTAATTACATATTTATAGCATAATTTCATGATACCATCCAAATTAGCTCTAATGTCCCTTTCTGACTTATGCATCAGAGGTGCCTTATGGGACACACCACTCCTTTCTCCGTTTAGTATTTGTATAGGTACTTTGTAGATTCAGAGGTATACTGTCGAGATCATCCTTATATTATACTAGCTTAACTAATCTCTATACCAAGTAGATCAACCATCTATATAGCCAACAAGTTTAACATTACTGCTATCTGGCATAAAAGATTCCTTTAACTAGGGTACCTTTAATGTATCTCAGAATCATTTTCGCTCCTTACGGATGACTTATGCAAGGTTCTTCAATGAATCTGCTTAGTAATCATACTCCAAAGACAATATTTGGTCTTATTGTAGTCAAATATCTAAGACATCCAATCAAACTCTTATAGTAGGTTAGATCTACTCTCTTTCCATCAACTTCTCTCATCAACTTCTACTTTTCTTTAACAGGTGTAGACATTGGTTTTAAATTCTCTATCTTGAAGTTCTTCATAATATCATCTACATATTTCTTTTGAGAAATAAAAATTCCTTCTTCCCATTGAATGACCTCAATGCATAAAAATAGGACACAAGGCCTAAATCTATCATTTCAAAAGGCCTCATCATAATCTCCCTGAACTTTGTAATCATCTTGAGATTGTTACCGGTAAAGATTAATCATCAACATAAAAACACACTATAAGAGTGTACTTAGACTCAATAAATTAAATGTACAAAGCGCGCTCAAATAGGCCTTTTTGGAAACCATTTTCATAAAGTAAGAATCAATCTTTTGTACCAAATCCTTGGTGTCTGCTTCAAACCACACAATGTTTTCTTCAATCTATAGACTTTATCTTTCTTCCCCTCAATCACATACTTTAAGGTTATTCAACATATACTTCTTTCTCCAAAGTACTATTTATAAAGGTAGGCTTGACATCCATTTGATATATCCTCCAATTATTTTGAGCCAAAATAGATATAATCTTACAAATAATATATAATCTTACAACAGGAGAAAATACCTCAAAATAATCAATACCTAACTTCTACTTGCAGCCTTTTGCCACTAACCTTACCTTAAAGCGATCAATTTCACCATTGGGTTTATACTTGGTTTTGTAAACCCACTCCACTCCAATTGGGTTCTTATCTACTAAAAAATCTATCCACCAATATGTTTCATTATTCTCTATTGCATAAATCTCATCATTTATGGTATTTCTCCAATTCTGATCATTTACAGCTTCTTTAAAAATCACTGCTCATAATTTGTAAATAAAGCAAAATTAATAATTTCTTCACTAGATTCGTCATTATCATTACCCATAACATAATCCTCTAATATGGGTGGTAGTCTTTGTTGCCTCTATGGTCTTCTAGATGTCTTTGGCTCATTAAGTGTGGGTTCTATTTTCTCATTATGCTTTAAATAATTGTCTGCAATCACCATTGACTACTTGTTGCCTTTTAGAATCCAGTCTCATATTCCTTCTTCATCAAATGTTACCTCTTGACTAATAATCACCTTTGTCCCTGAATAATAGAGTTTAAATGCCTTTGAATTTGTAAAGTAGCCAATGAAAACACACTTCGCTTATTTATTATCAAGTTTCTTCATTAGTTGATCTATTACATGGGCATAAGAGATGTACCTAAATGATGAATCTACATGTTGAAGCCTTTCTTTGATAGTTGTCCCATGTTTAATAGATTATGATGAAGACTACATTCATAGAAAACATTAAAGAAGAATTTTTAAGTACCGCCCTTTAATCTAATTATGATTCGGTCTTTCCCTAAAATTGGAATATTGGTGTTGTTGTCGAAGTTTACTATTGACTTTACCAATTCATCTAGAAAAGAAAACAACTCTTTTTCCCTATAAATATGGTTACTATATCTAGTATCTAAACACCAAATGTTTTTATCTTTTGAAAAATTGTTACTGGTCAAAAATAAACTTGATGGGTTGTTTGAATTCTCACTAATATCTTGATACTGATATTCAATAATGTTAATCTTTTTTTAGAATCTATAATTTGTTGCTTTATAGCTAAACATTCCATAACAAAAGCAACTAAAATTACTTTCTTGATAAAAATTGTCTCCACCTTTTCCATGACTAGCAGACCAAGAAATATTTCCTATTTTCCTTGAGTGGTTGACCTAAAATTGTTATCTCTCTATTGGTTGAAATTACCACACCCTCTTCCTCTGAAACTACCACGAGATCTACCTCTGGAGTTTCCTCTTTCTCTACTATTGAAATCATCACAACCTCTACTTTCTCCAGCTTGACTAGATTTTACTATGTTGTTGAAATTCACCTAGATCTTCAATGCTTCATTTATCTTTTCTATTTTTTTTCCAATATTCTTCTTACATGATTTTCAATGATTCCCTATAATTCTACTGCTTACATAATGTTTATGTTGTGGGACTTTATTATCGTAGACATCATGTAACAACCCAAGTTTTAGGGTAATGTCTCAAACCTTCAGGAACCCTTGAGTGTGTCTTATCGAGGTTTCTATGGAAAGCGTGACGCTTCGACCTACCCGTGCATTATCTTCATTGCAAGACAATAGCAAGGAATGAGTCTGGACCAATAGGTTAAGCTGGTTTAGTGTAAAATATAATGATAGTGACCCTGTGAGAGTATAAGTGATGAGAAACCAAGTAAAGAAACATAAGAGTGATGAGAGGAATATTAATAGTGAGTATGAGTAAGTGATAGTAATAATATTGATAGTATTAATAATAATACTTAATAGAATATTTATCAGTGATATTTAATAACAATATAATAATGATAGTTAATATTTATTTAATTAATAATATATAATAATAATAATAATATTTAATAACATTTAATAATAAAATATTATTGAGTTCTTGAGTATGACTTTAGGACCTTATGGATCACGTGTAGGTGATCTTTCCCATGACTAGTAAACTTATAAGGAAACTAGTCTAGTTAGAGTGAACCATGTAGTAAATATAGGAAAATCGGTTCGGTCCCGTAGGCCTGACCCGTACTTCAGATACCTCCTTAGCCTGGCAGTACAAACGCTACAAATGTTTGATTCCAGTAAGGTTGGTCTCTAATGACCTATTTTGAAATTTTTAACACTTCTCCTAAAGGAACAACTCTAATTCAGACCCTATTTACCTCGATTCTTGAGAAAATAGCCCGTTAAGCCGAAACCCCAAACTTGATCCGAACACTAATAGTGTTTCGAGTATAAATTTTACCCACGATGTTGAAATTAAGAAATTCTTGTCTTGGTTTCCTCCCAATGAAAAACCTTACAACCTTCATTTCTGGCCTCAAGAGCTAATTCTCAGCAGATTATTTCTAATTTGAGTTTCAAGGATTTATACCCCAAAAAACTTGTTTGTTATCCCATTAAATTACGCATAGATTATGAGAAAATTCATAACTCCCTCTAAAAATGTTTGATTCACGTGACTCTACTCCTATAATTCTTATAACAAAATCCTCTACAACTTTCATGAATACTCTGAGAGCTAGTTCCCACCCAACAAGTCTAGAAAAATATATCTTTTCGCATCTTAATAAAAAACGTCACTCATTGGACCAGGTTCCAATATTTCATGCATAATTTCCTCTACCGATATCGAAATTCTTGTTTCTATGGACTTGTATCAAAATTAACTAAAAACCTTATAAAGAGCTCAAAGACCAATTCCAGATAGAATTTTCCCATTAACTGTTTCTTTTCAGCCTTTGAAAATTCGACCATAAATGTTGCTACCAATATTGGAATTGCTCATTCTTTATATTATTTTAAAAAAGAAAGAAAACCCTATAACTTTTGTGTTGATCATCTCTCCAAATTCTTACCCAAGAATAAAGTAGGAATTTATTAGAACTGGTTACGATTTTTGGTTATTGACACACCCGATTTCTTGCGCACCTATTAAAATTTTGATCATAATGTCTTCGTTCGTGATTGGAATTGATTTGTTTTTTTGTTAGTTTATTAATGAAATTATCTACAACTCTTATGAAGACAAAAATTAATTCCAAGCTGTTTGATCCTAGTTTTTATTTTAAAACATTACACCTAATTCGCGCTCAGATTCATGTAATTTTCATATTTTGGCCATAACTCCCATTCCCGATGTCGGATTTTGACTTAATTTAGCTTATTTTAAAGGGAAAAGAGAGATCTACAAATTTCATGTTAATCATTTTACCCATTTCGCATTGAGTCATGTTCTAAATTTCGTGTTAAACAAGCTACGAAAATCTGCCAACTTACAACCCTAAACTCTTGCCACCTTACACCATGATTTATCATTATTTCCCTTCACCACTAGGTGCCACCCGTCCATGCCTTGACACCCTATCACCATACATGTGTCACATTGTGATATCTTCATGCGCCACTTGTTTCACGCTATAACACACCACATTCATGTTGTTTTCCTCTTTATTGTAATTCACGTTATCACCACACATGACAATTTCCAATTTATATACTTCACTCGCCAATCTTCAATCGAGCAACACCCCTCAATTTTATCCTTTGAAATCCAATTCGCATTTCATTAAATTTCCCATCACTTTACTGAATTATCCCCTCTTCTTTTTTTGTAAGTTCAACTCTCAAATCTCTTGGCTCATTCTCTTTTCTTCCTCTATCCCTTTTTGCTCTTTTCCTCCACCACACCAACCACCACCTTACACTGTTCACTTCACCTTCCTTTCTCTTTTTTCATGTCATAACCTCCACCTTACCACTACCCACCAATGCCTCTCCTCCACCTTAGCCACACCATGAGCCATAACCACCAAAATCCACACATGGCCACCACATCCTCTTCCACATCTACCTCATAACCCGTGATCTTACCACCTCTAACCCTACTTTTCTTTTTTGCATGTCACCCAAATCACCACTGTGGCCAACCACCTTACAGTCACACCTCCACTTCCTCAAATGCTTTGCATGTGACTGTCAGCAACCATGACTCACCTCGTATATTCGACCAGGGTAAACGGATCGATGACTAGAGCTAGAGAACTGAAGATCGGAGCTCGACACTTTCTCGCCGAGGAATGAAAACATCGCTATAGGTAAAGAAGAGGATTCATCCACTCAAACTTATTTTTGTTAACTTTAAATTGTGTTTGTGGCCTTGATTAACCTTTTTGTGAAGTTTTACCAAGTTCTGTAATTTCTGTCAGTGGTCTCGTAGGTTTCTGCCACTTCCTGTAAACCCCGCCAATGTCTTTGTGATGTGCTACCTAAATCTCAAAAGTCATGCCACCATTCCTGAAGGTTGTGTCAGAGATCTGCTGAAAAACTATGCGTTACAGGCATTCTGCAGATATTTTTGCCAAAATATATTTTATTTTATCTTTTTAACGACGATGACCAAAAAAATCTTTTCCCACGTGACGCCTAGTAAATTTTAAAATAAATATATTAATGGTAATAATTAAAATTAAAAAGGGATCAAGAAAAATAAGAATTATAATTATTATTATTATAATATAAATATCGATATAGTTAAAAATAAGGAATTTATGGTTTCATTAATAAAAATGGACAATTAAAGGTTTTATTGGCTTTGTGAATAAATGGTAATAAAATAAAAGTTATGATTCTATATATATATATATATATATAATGATGAGTTTTAGTTAATGTTCCCTCCAGAAGATCAAGAGGTGGTCTCCACCATGTGATCTAGTCTCTCCGCGCTATCGAGAGGTCAGTTAGCTTAGGTTATAGTCTAATGGGCCAAGCCCGTCTTGTAACCTAGGTATAAGTATTACCAGTGTATAAATATGACCTATAGGCTCACATTGTAACTTAAGTGACACATATTGAGAATTAATAAACCTAATCCATAGGGGAATTCTCTAGGGTTTTGTGCTAATACTCTGTGTTATAGTTAATAATGATGATAGTAATGAAAATAATACTTACGATCATAGTTATTACTAAAAAAAGAATAAAAATAAAAATTTCATTATGGGTCAGGAAAATAATAATAATAGTAGTAATTTTATTATTTGTTAGGGTGATAATAAAAATAAGAAATAAAAAATATAATTTTATCAATTTTATATAGATAATAATAGATTTTAGTAATAATGGCAAAGTAATCATAACAGTAAATTTTGCTATAAGTTACAGTTATAATAATCTTAAAAATGAAAAGATAAGGTTATTTGATTTATAGGAATTAATCATGGTTCTAGTTGATAAAGGTAATAATAATAATAGATTGACAATAATAATAATGACTACAAATAATATTTTTGTGATAATTGATAGAAGTGGTATTTAATGAAAGAAAGTAATGTTTTTAGAAGTTAATGATCACAAGATATATAAAATAAAATAAAGGGACACACTACGCATGTTCTACAAGAAATATATTAACCAGGTAGACATAAGTTGCAATTAATACCAAGATAGATTAGACAAAAGATAAAGTATTAAATAAGGAATGTTGTTCCCTTAGTAACAAAATAAAGTGTAGGAACTCAACCAATAAATGGATATTTTATGGGATTAAATAGGTAACTTTATAAATGATAACAAAGGGACGTGATAGATTAAAATACAAAAGGGAAACTAATGTGTTAATAATTACGAACATGATTGATGATTGCCAAGTGAATATGTGTGTGCATGACTTTATTATGTGAAATTACATGACTTTATGCGTGTGTGATGAAATGATTGAAGTAGACATGGTGTGTTTCTGTAAACATGATGTGTACATATATTGTTGTAAGGCATGTCTCGGAAATATGAATTAAGAATAAGTCTCAATAGGGTCCTGACATAATGTGATGGTGATGTGGAAAGGCATGATGAGATATGATCTAGAAAGACGTGGTTAGATGATGGAGCACCAAGGTGCGAAGAATTGATGTGAGAAGGTGATGGATGATGGTATATAGCCACTTTTCCCTTAATTGCCAACTAATACCCTAAGATCACACACGTTATACCTTAGGGTTATAATAAAAAGTGCTAAACAAGAAAAGAATAAGAGCATGATCCAATTTAATTAAATTAGAAAGGGAACTTTAATCAAAATAATTAGTTATTAAAAGAAATCCATTAGTTAACGAGCTTAGAAAATGTCCCATGAACCATAAGTTACAGGAGGGCCAAGAGACATATCCCACTAAAATACACTACACTCTACCCCTGTACACTAACTAATTCCCTACTAAGTAAATAAGACCCCATAAGATCATGAGATATGGGCATATAAACTAAACGAGGTAGTGATTTAATAATTAGTTAATAATCAAGTATGCACATAAATAAACTATAATAATTAGAAGAACATTCAATACAAATCCCTAAGAATAAGATAACCCACACCTCAATAAGTAAGATTAGTTCACTAAGACGTAATTAGTCTTCACTTGGTAATATGAGAACGATGTCATAAAGAGCTTAGGATAATCTTTTACAGATCCTAACCCTATGAAGCCAAGAGAAAAGATGGTAAGGATATGAGTCGTATGACCTGAGAGAGTGATTAAGGTGATTAGTCATAAGCAATCCTGCAATAAAACTACCCTAGCATTAAGGACAAAGGTGGACTATTGGAAAGACCCTACGCGATGACAACTAATATGAAAGATAAACAAACTGTGCATTGATCATGCATCATATGCATATGACTTTGGCTGAAGGTTGTGATGAAAAGTAAAGCATATAGCAAGGGGTATGCTGGAGTACGTTCGCATTCGGTCCATGAGAAAGATCTAGGGAGTACAACTAGGTCGAAACCCTAATGGCCTTAGAGTCGCACCTAATGTAACATCTCAAATTTTAGAGAAATAAATTATTAGTGCAAAATTAATTAACTATTTGATTCTTGAGTTAGTAGGGAAATCAATTAAATATTAATTATGATTTATCGATAAATTAAAATATACTGAAACTGGACAATTTAACGGAAGGTGTAGGATCCATTAAATAATTTTAGGCATTTTATGGGTCTAGAATAATAAGGAATTTATTATGGTTATGGTTGGATGCATAACACAATATTTGGTGTTAAGGAGATATCTATTTCTACACGACGTATGTTAATAAACAACAAAACTACAAGCAAAATAGATTTTAAAAGAAAATGCAAAGTTCCTTTTTCCCTCTCTAATGGACCGTGTGAATTTTCCCTCCCTCTTTATGCTCTTTTGTCCATTGGACAAAGAGGTTTTATGAGCCACTAGGAAAAAGCTAAAGGCAATGCAATAACCATTGGGTAATACCTAATTTTAACAATTTCTCTCTCATTCCTCTTCTCATTTCTATGTGGCCATCTCTTCCTTCTCCCTCTTTGTGCCCAAACCATGTACCTCCCTCTCTACTCCCATTTTTGCAAAATCAAACACTAAAACTTAGATTGTGAAGCATATATTAGACATTGGAGCTAAGCTTGGGTCATTTTCCTCTCATTTTCATTTTTCATATAAGCTTAGAGTTAGAGGTATGTGTTCTTGGCAATTATTGATTTTTCTTGATAGTTTCAAGGTTGTTAGAGCTTAAGAATGGAGGATTAGGTGTTATCATGAGAAAATACATGTGGAACCATGAACCCTAGGCTAGATGACCATTGGGACTTATTGTTGATGATTTAAATGTAATATTGTTAGCTTGAGGATGCTTGAAATGGTGTATGTGAGTGATTGGAATTGATGATTGGTAGATTGTGTGAAAAACCCTAAAGTGTAGAGTTTGGGGCTTTTGGTAAAATTTTAAAGAGAATGTGATTAATTACCATTTGAGTGATTTTTCATATGAAAATGAAATTTTGGAATGATTGACATTAATTATTGATGTTGGGAATTTGAGAAATCAAGAATATATGATAAGGCACTAAGTTAGTAAAATTAGTAAGAGTAGATATTTAGTGGTGTTAGTATGAATGGAATTGGTATAATGTGTTTGAGATATTAAAACCCATTAATGATGATGGGTAAGGAGTTTGGTGTGTGTTAGTGACTTGGGTGTTATGTTGTACCCATTTAATCATAGAGAATTTTAGTTAATGGGAAAGAATTCCCAAAACGTAATAAAATGATGAAATAAAGCCTATAAATATTTAGAACTCAATGAGAATCATGTATATACATTTATTTGTATAACAAGAATATAAAATGATGTTTGAATGGGTCATTGATTTGGTTCTACATTTAGTTAATGTGGGGTTTGACAATTCTAGTGAGGCGAGACCATCTAACCCGGTGGAATGCTTCTTTTGAGGTAGGAAATAAGTATATTTTCTAAATGCATGATTCAATTATGTGTGGATAATGTATATGTTGGTGTATACTTGCATATTTATCTTGAATAGATATGCTACTTCCTATTGTGAAGTTGTATGAGATTAAATCTTGTTGATGGTTGAATTTTAGATTGGCAAATATATTGATTTTATACATTTGAAGTATACTTGTTGATATGCCCCCTTGATTTCCATGTGTGGATTGATATGGATGTGGCTCCTTGACTATTATATTGTGAACATAGTGAATTGATGCCTTAGAGGATTTTGTGATAAATTGTATGCCTTAGAGAATTGATGCCTTAGAGGATTTTTTGATAAATTGTATGCCTTAGAGAGTACTATGATTTGTTGCATGTTTCTAACTATAATTTTAAATGTATTGTGAATCCTTAAATGAGAGGGTGTGAGATTCTTGAGAAGCTGAGGCTAGCATATGCATTCTTGCATTTCATGGTATGCATGACATATCATATTGTGATGTATTAAGCTTTTGCGGGATCTTATGAAAAGGACCCTTGCACGGGGCATAAATACTTAAATGATTATACGTGGTTATGATCACTTGATATGTTGAAATAATTGAGATCTTGCGGGATCTTGTGAAAGGACGCTTGAGGGGGAACAAATATTAAAGCAACTATGCATGGTTATGATGACTTGATGAATTGTGTACACATGTGTTACAAACAATTGTTTAAAATCGGATCTGTTGCATATGCATTTCATGTTATGACATATGCACTAGCCATAGGAACATGGCATTGGGATGTGAGATGGCCAAGAAAAATGGTAACCTATAGAGAGTGTAAATTAAGAGATGAAATCCCACTTATTGGACACTAACTAATTATGTTATTGTTGTTAGTGTTGTCTCTTGATGTGCTCATGGAATGTGACAATAAATGTGATAGTGCTATGAATTAGTGACATGATTCTATTTTATAGTGCCATTGTTATTAGAGATTGTATATATGTATCTATATGCCTAATGGAGATTAATATGAATTGTGACATTGTTATTGGATTGAAACTCCTTGATAGGAGAATATGATTTGTTGTACCCACATAATTATATTATCATAATTTATTTGATTGTTCATCATTGAGAAAGCATGCTTACTCTCCATGTTGTCTATTTTTAGCTCTTGAGTGTAGGGCATGATCATGGAGTGATGCTTTTTGTAAGAGATGAGGTATAGTGTGAAGAAATGGATGACTTGATGCCTTGGCTGACATGCTTTTGGATTAATCAACTATGGTATACTTCTTTTAAAATTGTTATATATGGCATTTGTTATGTGTAGCTATACTATTGTTTAATGCCTTATAAGTATGATGGTGATTGGATATTGATGATTTGACAATTTAAGATGTTGGTTGATACATTAGGATCATTTGAAATGAACTTGTGATCATTTTGTATCCCAAAGTAATGTATGATGATGCATGACATTTAATTTGAAACCTAGTTAATGGTTTTAAGTAGTTGAGTAAAAAATGGTAAATGGACTTGTTGAATTTATACATTATGAATTTGATAGCCATTATGATGGCATTGATGTTTATGTTGAGGGAAAACTTATGGATCCATGTAATATCAAACTTGTTAGATTATGGTTTAATGTGATGCATGTTTTAGCCATGGTTTGATAATGATTTGGTGAACAAATTTGATGTAAAATGATATTGATGATTTTATGGTGTTTTTCACATGTTTTGTACCTTATCATGAGTGTATTTTGATGAAATTGAGCCCATGAAAGGCTAGGCATTGCATGATCTAAGGTCCTAAGGCATGGTATGATTTAAAAATAGAATTTGGAGAATCAGGGAGTGATCCACAGCTAGTGGATCATTCTGTCCATAAAATTGCACAATTTGGGATATGGAAATAGTGTATTCCACGACCAGTGGGAATTTCCCACGACTAGTGGAATGTTCTGTTTTGAAAATATAAAATTTTGGGCATTGTGACAGTGTGTTCCATTGCCAGTGGGAAATTTCCCACTGCCAGTGAAATGGTACCACGACTAGTGGAATGCCTAGATTTGTTTTTCACGCATTTTCTTACCATGGTCTTGTGCCTCTTGGTCCTCTATGCCTTGTACTTTAATCCTTTATCCTTGATTACTTGTTGTACACCTCTTTGACATGTTTTCCTTAATCAAATGCATACGCTTCCAATTACCTTTAATAAATACCTTGTGTTTTACCTTGGATCTTTTCTCATATCTTCATATATGGGATGAGATAAATATCCTAGCACATACATTTCTCTTCCACTAACTTTAAACTCTTTCCTGTGTAATTATAAGGGTTTTTCTTTACGATCCAATGATTCTCTTTTACTCATGGTGTCCCTATTCTGACAGTTGTTTAATCGTGAAAATTTTACCCTAATTTTTATATTATCTATATTATTTATTATTGGATTAAGGGCGCCACACCGAAAGCCCGGCGTACCGATGCAAGCCTAGTGTACTTCAACTTAGGCGGAGTGTAACTATGGCCGTGGAGAACCGGTTTCTTTTGTTTTGCACATGTGTGTCCAGGTTACTCGTGTGGTTGTTGGAATTCTATGGGCTCTGGTTGCTCTAGTATGGAAATGTTGTGCCTAGTATGAGACTGAGTAAGATGGTTCTGATGGATCGAGAATGATATGATTTTTGGCCCATATGCATTGCATTAAATAACACTAAAGGACGGAAGAATAATGGTACACATGCATGTATGCATAGCATTATGTCTAATTGATTTCCTGCTTGGATATGTTTTACATATGTGATACTATATCCATGATGTTGATAATTGATATATTGATGTGGTAGTAAATCTGGAAACCCATAAAGGATGTTACGATCATAACTATGTTAGGTCATATATCTTATAAAAACCACCTTTGGAATAAGTTAGCTATAATAAGAAGTAAGGTAACACCGAGTGAGATGAGTTTGAGTTAGAAGCGTAGTTAGGGGAAGATGGTAACTAACAAATGGTACAGGAGTGAGGCCTAAATCTCACGTGTAGTCTAGATTGCTATGAACTATATGTTCGATAGAAGAGGTGTCAGTAATAACAATTCTCCATTGTTTGTGAGTAAGAAGATATTCCTCACCTTTATAAATATTTTTGTAGAAACAAAACCCAAGAAGAAGAGGCAGAAGGAGTCACGGCAAAGTGGATAGCAATAACGGGGCAGTGCCCTCAGTGGGACTGTGTCCCTTGTGTCTCATGGGAGCCTACGTTCCCTTGATATTCAGAGTATGTATGGGTCGGTTGATGATGACCATGTGTTGTATAGGCATGCTGTAAATAAAGTTTCTATTCCACCAAGTTTTCATGTAAAAAAAACTTCCACATTTTTCTAAAACTCGTAACCTCTCAGTTAAGTAGGATGATCTAGTGAAGGGATTGTCCTAGTTAACCGAAGGTGTTACACACCTCTTAATCATATTTGATCAGAAAGGTACAAAGAATTTTCTCCACCACCTTATTGTCGGGTATCTCTTCTCTATATACCCTCATCTTAGTGACGAGGTCTGTAATGCGAGTAAAATATTGTTCAATACTTTATAAGGTGCATATCTCACATTTGCCAAAATCTCTATATAGGGATTGCTACTTTGATTTTTGTGTCTTCTTTACTCCTTTGTATGATAGCTTTAAAGTGTCCCACATATTTTTGGCAGTTTTGCAATTTGTAATTTTTCCAAAAATAGAATACTCTACTTGTTGGATTTATAATAGTTCCAACTGGTTCTTCCTTTAATTTTCTTCATTAGCTTCACCTAGTTTACCTAGGTCAACAAAGCTACAAACATTATGAGCTTTCAAATAGGTAGTCATTAACAAATTCCAATAATTATAATCAAGTTTCTCATCTAGTTAGGGACCTAACATTATAATATTATAATTAGTTGTTATCTCTCACTCACTAATAACACCAACTTAAACAAAAATGTAACTATGAGAATCTCTTATTCCTCATTCACTCTATTCTTCTCTCTCTATTTTTTCACTAACACTTTTTCCAAGCTCACTATATCAATGTTGGATATAACTAGCTCTGATACAAATTTGATGTTAGTTGGCCATTATAGAAGTAAACTTACACACATTCACAGAAGAATGGAACAGGGAAGAGAAATTCCTAAAAGTTTCATTCAATAACTTGTCGCTTATTACTATTATAAAGTGCATGACATTGCCTTTATATAGGCTTAAAAAATACATTAAATAAAAAAGTAAATAAAGCAAATATAATTACCACTTAAATTGAAAGGAAACCCATAAACAATGGAGAAAAAAAAGGTGACTTGGTATAAGATAAAGACTTTGTAAAATTAAAACTTTCTTAAATTCTATCTTTTAATTTTGATATCTTTTATTCTCTATTCTAATTTTGAATCAATTACTTGTTTTTGAAATAATTAAAATTTTTTAATATGTCAATTTAATATTTTACTAGTTATTATATTATTCATTATATAAAAACTAATATAACACACACATATTAAGAAGGTTATAGATTTGTCAACATAGAACATGACTTGAGACTGTGTTGTTTGTCACCGAATAAAAGGAATAGGGTTCGATCACAACCTTTCCTTCTCTTCCATTATATTATTGTTCCTTGTTATAAGAAAAAAAACTAGTACATTACATGATATATCATAAGATATTTTGACAAGTTAAAAACTTAGGGAGCCATGACACCCTCTAGTCCTTTTCCCGATAAGGGTACATTACTTCCCTATGTCACTGTAAGTACAAGATTTGATAGTGAGATTTGACATAGCATGATTCTTATAATCATGCTTAGTTTAATGTTAATAACAAAATATATTAACGTGTCAATATTAGCATGTAACTAATGATCTAATTTCATATATTATGGATAAGATATCAAGTTCTCAAATGGGTACTCATTAAAGGTAGTAATGTAATGGATGAACTGATGATCTAATCTTATAAATTATCGATAAGATATTAGGTAATAATGTCCTACACTAACCCATCATGAGAACATTACATAAATCATTATATGAGTGTGATTAATGTCATAATAGGTCAAAATAAATCTCAAATAGGATTGCTCTATAACAGCCCAGGTTTTTAGGGCAATGTCCTAGGCCCTTTGGAAATCCTAAGGGTACCCTGTTGAGCTTTCTAAGGAAATCATAAGGCTTTGTCCTACCTTGCAGAGTGACTCCATTACAAGGTAATGGTGAAAGTGAGCTTAACCGAGATATTAGTATGAGATATAGAGACCTAGAGAGGAAGTGTGATAGTGAAAGGAAAATGGAAGTGTAAGAAATAGAAGATAGGCAGATAACAAGTGACAATAGGAGAGATACATAGTAACATATTAATAATGTTTAATGATTGTGATATCTGTTAGTGGTAATTAATTGACACTCGACAACAATATGTGGTGGTGACATGTTTATTTAGTATTAATAATCTTGTTTAGTTAAGATTAATTATAGTTGCTCAATAGAAATGTTTTATAATAATATTTGTTAATAATAGTGTTTAATAATATTTAATTTAATTATGATATTTGATATTAATTTTACTGATTTTGAATATATATATATATATATATATTGATAATGATTGATTTAATAATAATATTTAAATTAATATTTACTTGATAAAATGTTTAATAATAAAATATTGTCAGGTTCTTAAATTTAACATTGGAACCTAGTGGATGGTTAGGTATCGATAATCCAACCCGAGACTTGTGATTCCTTAGGGAAACTAGTCCAGTCAGAGCAAATCCTTAAGTAAATCAAGAAAAACAGGTTCAAACTCGTAGGCCTGACCCGTACCTTATATACCTCTCACGTTTGGTTGTGCAAGCACTTTCGAGTGTTTGATTCTAGCATGGTCTATCCTTAATGATCTAATTTGACAATCTAAACACTTCTCCTGAAGAGACCCAAACCTAATTCAGATCCCATCGACCCCGAATCACCCAGTCAAATCGGGACCCCTAAGTTTGGCTCAAACACCTTCAACATTTCAAGCATAACTATTACATACAATATCAAAATCAAGAGATTTTTATCTTAGGTTCTTTGTTGCAAACAATATAACAATCTCTATTTCTAGCCTCAAAATCCAATTCACAACCAATCATCCTCAATTTGAGAATCAAGGATTCATACTCCGAAACCTCATTTGTTAATCTCGTTAATCTGCATATAGTTCGCTAGGAAATTCATAACTCCTTCATACAATGTTCAATTTGCACGATTCTAATTTCATAATTCTTGTAACAAAATTCTTTGTGACTTTTGTGAAGACTCTAAAGGCTGGTTCTCACCCCAAAAGTGCAGAATTAATAATATTTTTAGGGTTATTTCTAATTCGTCACCCATCAGGCCAGTTCTAGTAAAATGCGCATAACTCTCTTATACGATGCCAAAATCACTTTGTTTTTTTATCTATGTACTCACTGAAAACCCTTACAACTTTCATGTAGAGCTCGAAAACCAATTCCCAAAGAATTTTTCCCCACAGAGTCATCTTTTTAGTTCTTGGAGTTTCAAGTGCTCCGGGAGCACTTTTCCTTGGTTTAGCCATATCTTAAGCTACCAATGTTAGAATTCCCTATTCTTTATATCAAATCAAAGAGAAAACAAATCTCTACAACTTTTATGTTAGGATATTTTTAAAATTCTCACCCTAGAATAAATCATGAATTTATTAAAACTATCCTAAAATTTGGTCACCAGAAACCTAAAACACACCCGTTCCTTAACCCTAAGTTATCATTTCTGGCCACCATTTTCCAGTACCACCACCACCACATGTCATCTCACCTCTTGCATGTCCGACACCTCTTCTCCCTTCTTTAAGAAGTAATGTTGTTTGTCTGACAAGGAACCACAATGTCATGTTATCATGATATGCCATTACATGACCATGCCATTGCCTTTCATTTCACGCCAATATATGAATACGTGGGCCATTGTTTTATTGCTTTAGAATTTCCAATCAGGCATGCTACTTCTCACGCAATTCACTCTTGCTAATTTCTTATATATATATATATATAACTTTCATTCTCTTAACAACATTTCATTCATTTTTTTTCCATTTCCTTTTGTTGCTCTCTCTCAGCTAAGCTCCCTATCTTTTTCTTTCTTCATTTTTGCGGCCTACACCACCTAGAGCAACCAACATTCTTCTCCTTTCTCAACCCCTCACTACCACCATATCACCACCACACCTCCATGGCATCACCTTTATTCAATTCTACCTCTATTTCCCTTTTATAGTCGCGGCCTCCACCACCTTGGCTCCACCAAACTCGCGGCTCACCACCATAAAACCAGCCACCGTGGAAGCCTTTGTCCACAACCTTAGGCCACCATCAAGGCTACCACGACCTCCCGTGAGCCCTTGCGCCCTACCATTTTTTGATCTGTGACCACCGTCCTTCGATCGATGAGTGATTTCTTAGCTTTTCTCCTTAATCCTTTGTCAAATCTTGATTCCAAGCTTAACCTCACCTTAATTCCTCGTACATGTGACCGCAAAAGTGTCGTCTCTCTTCGCCTAGCCTTGTATGTGAGTTTCAGTGTGAACCAGGCATGATCAAGGCGAGGAAAATGACGATCAGGAATCTTCGGAACACCAAAATGTCCTCCCTCTCTTGGGCAGTAATTGTGTACTAGGGTAAAAAGGGGATTCTTCCAATCAAACTCATTTCTCTCACTTTCTAATTCTGCTTGTTTGTTTGGTTAACCCTCCTATAAAGTTTCGTGAATTTTGGAGATTTCTACCGGTAGTTTCGAGAGGTTTTGCCACTTTCGACAAGTCCTACCGACATTTTTATGAGGTTTCGCCACCGTTAGTGAGTTAGTACCTTTGTATGTGAGATCTGTCAGAGTTACGAGAGTTCCACTACCCTTTTTGGAGGTCCTGCCAAGGATCTGTCGTAAAAACCATGCATTATGGGCTTCCTAAAAAATTTATGATTAATTGTATTTTATTTTATTTTGTTACGCCGAAGACCATAAAATAATTACCCGCATGACGCCTAGTAAATTTTAAGTGAACATAGTCACGTGATAATTAGAAATTAAAAAGGAATCGAGGATAATTGATAATCGCAATAATAATAAAAATGATAACAATGACATATAATGTAGATAATATAAATTTAATATAGTTAGTTAATTTAAAATAAATTTATATTTAACTAAGTTTTATAAGGATATACTTGCATACAAATTAATAAAATAGGGAATAATGAGTTTATTACAAAAAAAGGTATCGATAATAACAATAGCGTTAAAAATAAGAAATTTATGACTCTATTAAGAAAATAGTCAAATAAAGGTTTTGCGGGTTTTGTAAATAAATGTTATAAGATGAGCTTGTAATTTTATTGACTTTATATAATGCTAGTAGTTTTATTACAATAGCACTAAAAGAGAATATATTTTTTGTCAATAATGATAATATTAATATAACTGGTAAAATAAAGAATTGTATTATAAGTCACGCTCATAATAACTTAAGGGGTAAAGAGTTAGGGTTATTTAGTTATATAAAATAATCACGATTAGGCAACAAAGAAAATAAGGCAAACATGGAGGTAGATAACTGGGGATTTTACTGGTGTTTAACAAATAGTAATAAATAATAATAACATTAAGTTAGAAGCTACAACGACACCTAGTTACAACCTTATATTGAATTATAGTCAATAATGGCAAAAAGATAATAAGGAGGTATGATTCCATTGGGTTAGTAATATAACAACTATAACTTCTTAATTTACAACTAGGGATAACAATAAGGAATTTAACAAAGGGAGATATTTTACAACTAATAGACTAACGTAAGTAATAGGAACTACTCTAAGTAAAATTAATAGGAACATGATACTTACACTTTACGAGAATCATAGTAAATAAATCTAAGTTGTAGGGACGTCCTCCGATCCCTCGGATCTGAATCCTGATGTGATTATAATAATCAATTTAATAAAAATACAAGTAAATTTTTCATGTTTTAAAAGCCCAAACATGCAACCTTACATCAAGATTGGAACCATGGAAAACCGGAGACCAAAGTTTAAGAATTTAGAAAAATGGATCGAGAAATAATTGCCTTAACATGTATACGAAATTAAATATGTTTAACAGAAAAAGAATTTCCATATACAGGGTATAAGCCTAGTCTCATATATGAAGATATGAGAAAATGCCCAAAAATAAAGAAAAGAGAAGAAAATTTCATTTCAAATGGTCTCGCTTAAGCAAGCCAACTCTCACTTGAGCAAGACCCCAACCCTTGCTTGAGCGAGCATAAGCTTGCTTGGCGAGAAGGGCTAAAGTATCAGACCCTCAATATGCGCTTGAGCGACGCCCCACTTGCTCAAGCAAAAATCCAACAGAATCAAACCATTTCAATCTCGCTTGAGCAAACATTCGTTCGCTTGAGCAAAAATCCTATAGAATCAATTCCTTGTATACTCGCTTGAGCGACGTCTCTCGCTTGAGCGAAAAAGAGACAAAATCAAAACTTTCTATACTCGCTTAAGCGAGATCCCACTTGCTTGAGTGAGAATCACACAGAATCAAAACTCTGGTTCTCGCTTAAGCGAGACCATGCCCGCTTGAGCGAAAAAGGACCAGAGAGCACATATTTGATGAGGACCCTTCTCGCTTGAGTGAGATTACCAGGAATATAGATTTTATATATATATATGAATCATTTTACATGACACACCAAAATGAAAATGGCAAGGCTTTGTCCCAAACACAATGTAGGTATATATTCACATGTATAATGTGACTTACTCCAATAAGTCTCATTAAATAACTCATTTCCTAGGTTAAGGTATGATTCCATTCACATTACAAGTCTTTACTAGCTAACTAGACATTCCAATTTTTGCAATCATGACCAATCGGCCACAACCGACCATGCACTCAAGTTTCATACATACATTATGAGTTGTAGATAACCTCTATATGAAGTCTTGTCCATTAAATGGAAATGTGATTTACTCACTTCCATGCCTTACATACAACTCACAATACCACATATATATAATCACATATGCACTATTAATGGATATAAACTTCATAATATCATCATTCATTCTCTAATATAACATACAATCAATACATCTTAATTAGTATCAACCATTGTCAATTTCATGACCAGAATTTAGCATTCAAGACACATAAGGCCTAATTTTCCCATAGGACCCACAAAATAAATTTTCATTTCTATCACAAGTTGTCATATACAAAACACACACAACACACACACATATATATATAATGTGCCTTTTCCAACACAATTGCCGACCAAGGCTCAAAAGCTTCCTTCCAATATTTACCTTCACTAAACTCATCCTCCAAAAAGAGTAGGATTTCAGCATACCTACATCAACCTTTAAAAATAGCAACTAGGAGGTGAGTAACAAATATCAAATGAATTAATATCATACATAATGATAATATATATATATACATGTACACAACATATGTTCCTTAATGGAACCATATGATTCAACCACACATAATATCATTCCACATACAATTTCACCATTAATCATTATAATTATAGCACATGTACCAAGTCATTACATATCATTTCATTGGCCAATCTCACTAATCATAACCATCCATTCAAGGTTAGTACCACAAAATTTTCAAATCACTTATCAATCATCCATGGCCACCACGGCTATTAATCTTGGCATATCGTCGACTATGTGCAAAATGCTCTTATAGCTAATGTATATGCACAAAGGAATCATTATCAAATGTGGATTCGATTATAGGAACAATACCATATAATATGCGGGTCAAACATAGGTGTGCTACTATGCCCCTACTGTAGTAGAAAATGTGTACATTTATCTCTTAATTTGTATACATAACATTGTCTTTTACTAGTACCAAATCGCTATCGCCCATATGTAGCACTAGTCACCTCGTGACTTATGGATCAACAACATGGCCTCACTTGCCAAAAGTGCTACAGGCCCCTCCCGAACACACATCGAGAGAGCCATGTCCTTTAGGGACACTAAGGTCACTTGTTTATCATAGAGTCGCCCACCCACTGGGCCCACCATATAGGATGCCTCGCCATCAAACTATGGACAACTTCATGATTCCACCGAATCACTAGGTAACAACAATGATTTACCATGCACTGGGCTGCCCTAGGCCTATCTATTGGAATCCCTAACATCCAAAAATAGACAACGTAATGATATGTCATGGATGCAAATGCAGATCAATGCATTCTTACACTGTGCCACTCATAATCAATAACTTGCCACCATCACTTAGTGGATTTTAATATCATCATCGTTTCTCAATTACCACTAATTATCATTAGATTTCACACATATATGATTAGTGGCAAACCATATCCATCAATTTTATCAACACAGGTATCATGGGATGTTCACATTTATATTCAATTCAATCATGGTTATAACATCAATCACAATCCATTCTCAACGCCATGAATCAACATCAACATTATAATCATCATCCTAAATATCATTCACCATATAACATAAATTATTCCAAATGTATTTCTAGTCACATATTTCATCAATACATTCATCCAAGCCAAATTATGGAAATACATCTATACATATACATCAATAATGGATGAAATCATGTATTTTGAAAATATTACCCCCTCCTACCTCAAGAGAAGTAGTATTTGTTATGGTCTGAAGGTCTCGCTTCGTCAATGGGGTCGTTTCCTACACCACACAATATATAATACAATCATTTTCATCTAAACCACCAAGATTCAAATGTTTTAAGTTAACTACTTAGTGTTTATGTCATTATTAATCTCAAACTACTTTCTATTTCATATAATTCACCACAATCACCATGGGTTTGGTGTCCATATTCATTATTACACATTTATGACCACAGTCATTAATGGGTTTCCACATTAGTGGCCATTTACCATCATTAATGGCTATCTCATCATTATTATCATCTCCCAACATTAATAATAATACTCACACTCTAAATATCATATATTCACACTTAATATCATATATTCATGCTTAATATTAACTCTCCTAAACACATTATACATTTTCCCCAATTCTTAGGGTTAGGGTTTCATTAAAACCCAACAATTACCATTAATGTTCATCTTTTTCCATAATAATAAATGCCATTTTCGTGTACCCCTATACACCCACATAAAACCATGCATTTATCACACCCCATCTTAGGCTTTTGCATAATAATGGCTCCCATTACATAACCCATACACATAACACTCTCTCCAACTAAAATAACCCATAACCTAGGGCTTTAAACCATGAAAATGGTGAGGGAAACTTACCTCAAGCCAAAGTGAAGTACCATAAGAGTGAGAGAGGGAGAAACGAAAATGAGGGTGAAATAGGAAGCTTTTTACCACCACAATCTTTTCCTTGCTAAATGAAGTGGAAAACAAAAATGGGGAGGAGAAATGGGTACATATACTTGATAGGTTTTTGGAGTAAGGAGAAGAGAAAAAAGTAGAAGTGGAGAAAAGAAAAGAGATTTTCCTTTTGGAAGAGAAAGGTAACATGAATGTGGAGGGTAAATAAGGAAATAAGAGTTTTAATTTGGCCCCCCATTAAAATTTCTTCATTTTATAATAAACAAGATCATCGTACGGGCTTAATACTTATCCAAAAATTATTCCGAATATATATTTGAATTCACAGCAATATTCCTATTAGCCCTGACCAACGGTACCTCAACCGGAGATACTTGGTCCGACATCCATATTTTAATCGAATATTAAATTCAACCCTTTAAACCTCAATAATTTATGAGTAGTCATAATAAATCTCAATTTAATTATTTCTAAATTTTTGGAACATCAATCAATTCATATTTAATTATTTTACTAATTATTCCTTTCAATCAAATATTTATTTAGATTTTAGGGATGTTACATAAGTTACCAGTATTTGTGGCGCCAAGGTAAATTAGATACAAGAACAAAGTATCAAAACCCGACCATTAAATGAATATTTTACTAATAAAAATTTAATAAGATATTTTTATGGACAATGGCGATAGGGCATGCTAGGTTAAGACAAGAAAAGAAATTTGTACGAAAACAAATGTACATATGTGTGTGCATTGGTTGTGTATATACGTATGTATGCCAAATTCCCTAAGTGAATTTGTGTGACTATGTGTCTCCTGTATGTGTGGTATGATTGTATGGATTTGTGGTGTGTGAACTATATATGTATATGTCGCGATAAGACGTGTTAGGAAACATAAATCAAGAATGAGTCTTGGTGGGTCCCGATGCAATGTAATGGTGATATACGGTGATGTGATATGAAATGGTAAGAGATAGTGATGTATCGAGGTGCGGGATGGTGATGTGAAATGTGATGAATAATGATGTGTGACCCCTTTGTCCTCAATCGCCAACTAAGTAATTTAAGACAATTTAAACAAATACCCAGTAGTTATAATAAGAATTCGAGCTAATAAAGGAATAGAAGTACCATTTAATTACCTACACTAAGGAGAAACTTATTCGATTTCATTGAACTAGTCAAGGCTAGAAACTGACCTCAACTAAATTAAACTACACCTACTCCTATACATAATCAATCATCTGTCACGCAGATAAGAGTGAATAAAATAAATAAAATAATGATTTAGTAACTAGTCGACGACTAAGTTCACTCATAAAGTAATAACTCCTGAATTAAGATAACCCACACCCTAAGTAAACAAGAACACCCAACCAATTTAATTAGTCTTACTCACTAATACAAAATCAATGTCATAAGGAACTTAGGTTAATCATAGACGAATCCTAAGCCCATAAAGTCAAAAGAAAAAGATAGTGAGAACAGAGGTAACAGAGTTCAAGTGAATGACTGAGATACTCAATCAGGAGTAAGGTGGAATTAAACGATCCCCAGTGTTAAGGACAAAGGTGGACCGTGGGAAGGACCCTACCGATGATAAGTATAATGAAAGGAAAAAGCTTATGCATTGAGCATGCATGATGTGTATACGGTATCGACAGAAGGCCGTGATGATGACTAGAGCATATAGCGAGGGGTATGCTGGAGGACATTTGCATCCAGTCCATGAGAATGACTTAGACAGTACAACTAGGTTAGAACCTTAATGGCCCTAGAGTCACACCTAAAGGCGGGTGTATCGATGCAAGCCTAGTGTACTTCTACAAAGGTAGAGTGTAACTATGACCGTGGAGAACCAAGTCCAATTATTGAATGGCCACAAATGGTGGTGTGAAGGATCCTTGTTGATTTAGGACATTTGTGTCCTGATTACCCCTATGTTATGGATGACATAGTAGGCTATAATCACTCTAGTGTTGAAACATTTTGCCCAATGTTAAACTGAGCAGGATGGTTTTGATGGTTGTGATGATGAGATTTTGGGCCCACATACTTTGCATTCACAAGGATAAAGGAAGAATAAATAATGAAACCCGTGCATTCATGTATTGCAATATGTTTTATTAGTTCTGGTATAATGTGTGATATATATGTAATATTAATATGATGATAAATATAAAACCATGGAGGAATACTACACGATCCCCTTGAGACGAACTAGCAATAGATGAAAGGTAAGGTAAGGCTAAGTGAGGTGAGCTGGGTCAAGGGCGACATTTTGTGAGAATAAGAAATAGCAGCTGGCGTGGGACTGAGGCCTGATCCTCAGACATAGTTTGAATTAGGATTTGTGCATTAGATGGAAGAGACGTCAAAAATGACGATTCTCTGGTTTTTGTGAGTGAGAGGATATTCTTCACCCTTTATAACTATTTTTCAAATCGAAGAAAAGACATATATAATGGACAGGATTCACCAGAGAAGATTACATACAACAGATAGAGTCATCAGGAGAACACAGGCAGAGTGGACAACGACAATATAGAAGTTCCCTCAGTACAACTGTGTCCCTTGTGTCGAGTTATAGGAGCCTATGTGTAACGCCCGACCGCTTTTCAGGAATGAACGACTCGTCTCATTCTGGTATGTATTCGGTTCGTTCATGTGTCTCTCCCACTGGAAGTCTGCCAGGAGCCGCTCCTTGTCCGTGCCTATGCACCGGCGATCACTCCCCGCCCTCAACAGTGCCCGGGATGCCACATTCCCCACTGGAAGCCTGCCAGGAGCCGCTCCTTGTCCGTGCCCATGCACCGGCGATCACTCCCCACCCTCAATAGCGCCAGGATGTCACATGCCCACCAGCTTCCGCCTGGTTCGTCCCGGAACCATAACTAGGAGAGGCTAGGCTCTGATACCACTGTAACGCCCTGGCTGCTTTTCAGGAATGAACGACTCGCCCCACAGACCAACAAGAGACCTTTCCAATGTGTTTTTGTCCTAACTCACACACTTCCTGAGAACTTCCCAGGAGGTCACCCATCCCAGAATTACTCCAAGTTAAGCACGCTTAACTTTGGAGTCCTTATATGATAGGCTACCGAAAAGGCTAATGCATTTGTTGGTATAGGTAGTACGAATTCATTTCTTTAAGCTATCCTCGACTGTATAGTCCCATACCTATACAGTCTTTGGATCCCTCTCATTCTGGTATGTATTCAGTTCGTTCATGTGTCCCTCCCACTGGAAGTCTGCAAGGAGCCGCTCCTTGTCCGTGCCTATGCACCGGCGATCACTCCCCGCCCTCAACAGTGCCCGGGATGCCACATTCCCCGCTGGAAGCCTGCCAAGAGCCGCTCCTTGTCCATGCCCATGCACCAGCGATCACTTCCCGCCATTTACAGCGCTGGGATGTCACACTATGTGCCCCTGATGTTTAGAGTATGTATAGTTTATCGATGACCATGTATTATATGACGATGTTTTATATAATGTTTCTGTTGCAACAGGTTTCCATGAACAAAAAAAACTTCCATATTTTTTTAAAACTTGTAACCCTTCAGTTAAGTAGGACGGTCTAGTGGGGGGATTGTCCTAGTGAACCAAAGTCGATAATTATTTTAAAATCGTATAAAATAACCAAAAGAAAAATTACAATGATGAATATTTCAAAATTGGATTAATGATTGAAACAATAAAACTACTAGTTCATAGTTCATTGATTCAACCATGGTTAAAGTAGTGATAATAAAATATATTTTTAATATAATTTTATAATATAATATATTTTATTATATATTATTAATACATTATATGAATATTAGGTTATATGGTAGTTTAAAATACTATAAAAGGATCATAATAGATATCTTATAAGATGAAAATTCATAATAAAAATAAAAATAATTAAAGTTGTATATAAATATTATATATTGATCTGTCTAAGGTAAGGAATCAGATAAGTCTGGTATACAAGTTGGTAATCTGAATGGTAAGCTCCTGGGTTTGACTTATACTTACACAAATGTCAAATAACACAAAGTGAGAGTATGTCCCATGAGTCACCTCCGATGCCTGAGTCAGAAATGGATATCGAAGCTAAAATGGATGATATCATTATAACTAATAATAAATGCAAAATTAGTGTGTAATCTTGTCATTTACGAGGGGGGATTTATAGTGAGATTACTATACAGACATTAGGAAAAAAATGCCAAACGCTTTTACTAGATATGTTGGTGATGTAGCTGTAAATCTGGCAGGGTTTGTTGACAATGTCACATGAGATGAAGTAAAGGCGTACCGTCTACAAAGGAATAAGCTCTACCTAAGTTGGTGATGCTGGTATGTTGTCTAAGTATGATGGGGATCTATACAACATGTTTGGATTATATGGCCCTTAGTTTGAGTCGTTTCCCGAGCATTGGTTTGAATTGCCTCTTAACGGTGTTGTATTTGGATGACATTATGTGAGTCTCTAGAACTTCTTTGGTTTCTTGGTTATGCAGGCTTTTAAATTCTCATAAATATGGAGGGGTGTTGTTTTATACATATGTCATGCCCCTATGGGTGGGTTTGAAAATTATGAAGGTTATGCCATTTCCTAACGTATTCATTTTCACCTGTCTTCCTTTCATTATGTTTATTATTCATGAAATCATGGATGGCAATGACAATTCTAGTTCTATGGAGATATTCCTTGGGCCACCGCCATCATAGCCATTTGAAGGATCTCGACATAAAGCCAAGATTCAACTGGATGGTGGACAACATAGCATGTTTTCTACCATCTTGTCCTTTTTTAATTTCAAGTTTAAAGATATATCTTACCTTAAGGGTGCGATTTAGTTGATCACATGATAGCGAGTGTAACACCCTCGGTTAACTAGGACAATCCCTTCCACTAGATTATCCTAATCAACTGAGAGGTTATAAGTTTTAGAAAAATATGGAATTTTTTTTGTACAAGAAAATTTGGTGGAACAGATATACCTTATATACAATATAATTATATACAGTACATGTCATAACAGTAATTGTACATACTAAAAGTAAAGGGGGCACGTAGGCTCCTATAAAGAAAATAAAATAATCTATTCTATTTGTCAGTGGTCCAACATGTGTCTAGCTGCTCCCTGATGCGAAGTCTGTCTCCATCCCCACAATGTCTGAAAATTTAGCGTAAGGGTGAGATCCACCTCCACAACAATCGGGATGGTGCCTCATCATCACCTGCCCCACATACAACATAAACAATCCAGGATCGAGTCTCTCCTACTCTCTTTGGGGTTCCTAAGATACATTCTAAGTTATCTCACCACTTTTGATCTCAGCTAATCATCCCTATTTTCCCATTCATCTCTTAGAGTTACTAAGTTCTACAAGGTCATACTTAAGTAACAAACAATCATACTCTTAGTACAATGATGCAATGCATGAGTTCATTTCATTATTTCCATTCTCTTTATTAGTCATCATGATGCATGTGATCCCATCTCCCTTCTTCAATCTCATATACCAATATCCATATGCACAACAGTCCCGCCTTATACTACCTGCCTAACTAGAGCGACTGGAGCTTTCCTCGTTCTGGTTTTCACAAAAGGGTAAGGACCTGTAGTCCAATCATCATAATGGTCAATCACACATCACATCAGAACGGGCACTCAATGGTCATAGAAACCCCTGTCTCTCGTTGAAGTATATTAGCATTTGCCACAGGCTATCCGGCGTCGGGCGTGAATCCGAGCCATTGGAGGTCTGCCCTTGATATACTCCTAAGACCGCCCTCAGGGGATCGAGACGCCTGCTATTTCTCTAATGTACCCATCACTATATGCTCTAGGAGAATATTCCAACATCCCTCCTTAACTTCCAAATATGATGCATACAACACACAATTTCTTTTCACTAGTCGTCGGTAGGGTTCTTTCAATGGCTCTATTTCATTTCTAACGTCGGACTTCTTCCTTTCATGAATTCTTAATTAATTCTTTTCCTTGTTTTCTCAAAATTCCTCAATTCATAACGGGATCATCCGACGCTTAGAAATGAAATGAGATCTCATATTTTCCTGAAATCATGGGTACACTAGAGTTACAACGCCCATCATCACATCGAATCTGATCCAATCTTATCACATCATTTTTACAATTTATTCATCTCAGGATCCCTATTGAGACATTTCTTCATTCATTCTTTTCTTATTTTTTTCAACATATTCATTTAATGCATAATACAAGTAGAACATCACAGTCCATACACATGTCATCATACCATACTCATCCTACATTTCATCACGTATAACTAACACATATTCATACACACAATTACATAGCATTCGCTAAACACGGCATTTATCATACAAGTGTTATACGACAATCATTGTACATATCATGAGAGGATCATGCATATAGGTATACTCATGGATATCTCTTTATAAGTGATTTAATCTTAGTTTCTTACTCATATCTTATCAAACTATTTATCTCAATTTATGTAAAGTGTCCAATTGCCCTTCATTGTTTCTTACTTATTGCTATTGGTTTTATTCATCCTTGATTTATTCGTATGTCGTTTAACTCGGTGCTTAGGTCCTGTTGACATTGGTGTTTCTATATTTGTTAAACTCCTTAGCGTATATTCTTATTATCCTATTATCAATTTTTATTCTTTAATAATTCCTAATATTTATAATATATGTACTTGACTCATTCCTTTGTACGCCATTAAGTTATTCGTCTCTTTATCTATTTAATCATGTGTTATTCTTCCTTGTTTCCTTAGTCACGAAATGGGTTACTAATTCTTTATGTATAATTAGTAATATTCTTTCTAAATTTCTAGTTACTGGTTTTTTTTGTGCGTTTCCTTTGCTCCTACAAGCTCTAATTATATTAACAGATTGGTTTCTTTAGTTGAATTCTTTTAGTCAACTAGAGTTTTCTTTCTCTATGACATCAAATTATTGCCTAAAGATCTAGAATTCACACCAATATTATGAATTTAGTCAAATATTATTTAGCCACTAAAATTACTAGTTAGTTTATAAGTCATTCTACTTCTTTTTATTACTAGTCCAAAGTTTAAATTCTAAAATCCTTTCTATATCTTTTATCATTTTTAGCAACTAATATTCTAAAGCTTAACTATTTATTTTGTATACATCAGGTCCTAACATCATTCTTACTTAGTTGATTATATGTGTCATGTATCATATAAATATTTCCTAAGTTCCTTGTCATTTGTTTTATTGATTTCTAAGATTTTTAACTCCTAACACCTATTTCTTAATCTTGGGTTCCTAATGATTTCATTCATTACATTTAGGCACCTTTCTCTTCTCTTAAATTCCAAATTAGACTTTAAAATTCCTTTTCTTTTTCTACTAGGCTAACTTAGTCCATTAAAATATCTAACTCAACGTGTTATTCCCTAATTAAATTCTAAAAGTCCCTTTTTCTTATACTTTTGCTCTAAGTAGTCACTAAAATTGGTCACTAATTTTTCTAAAACCGAATATCCATTTCTTTATTATGCATCAAAATTTCTTTTATCTCCCCTATTCTTTTCTTAGCTAATAAAACTTATTAAAATCCTATTTTAAAATTCTTCTTAGTTAGTCACTAAATTTGGTCACTAATTTTTCTAAATCCTAGCGTTCCTTACCTTCCAAAAATTTTCGCTTATTCTTAATTTACAAAACCTATTGGGCCTAACTTTGTCATTTGTCGATAAACCTCTTTTATGTAAAATTTTTCACTTCTCAAATTTAATTTATTTATCTAATTATCTTTCATAAAACTTATAAAATATTAAAAACAATTCGACCTTTTTTAAAACTTAGTGAGATAAAACGCCAGAACCGTTTGGTTGCTCAATTTTCTTAAAAAGCGTAGCGTCGTCCAAACACGCCCGGGGATATGTGGTGATAATTTAATTTCTAATAGCGGGGCTTACCGAAAACAAGTTATAAATTACATATTATTACCGTAAAATTTAAATAATAATAATACAACCAAATCGAATAAAACCGAGCCCGCCTAAATACTAAAATTCCTAAATTTTTCATTACGACTCCAATACCGATAAAATCCCTGTGAGTACATGAATGTCAAGTTACGCCAATTAAATTTATAAAATACCCATTAATTTAAAAATGTAGTAATTTTAACCGTTAGTTACGAAAATCTTCGAGGTTTAAAATTTAACTGTTGGATCGCAACAGAATTTAAAAGGGGGTCCCTAAGTACGCAAGCAATATTATAGAACAACAAAAAACACAATCCAATGCGGGAAAAACCCCCCTTACTACATGGAACAAATACTGCCCAGAGGAAGAAAATGGTGGTCTTGCCAAAAATTCATCGAATGTTCTGAAACGTTCATTGATCGTCGCCGACGGTACCTAAAACTTAACATGTTAAAACTTTTTGAGCTATAGAGGGGTCACAACTAGAAAAGGAATTTATAAGATAACCATAAGTTTAACTAAAATCAAAGGGGCCAGTTACCGAAAATTTACCGTTCACTTAAAACTTTTTGTCGTCTGTCGTCGATTGTTCCAGATCTTAAGAAAACACAACATGTACACTAAGTTTAGACAAGAGGGTCATGGTTTTGATCATCAAACAGCAAAGATAATCAATCATAAAATTCCAAAATGAAAACTAAATTTAGGTTAAGAAAACCATGAGCAAGATTCAGGGAAAAACATCAAAAATCCTCACCTTGAGTGGTTTGGATGGCTCACGGTTTTAGGACCCTTGCACAAGAGGATGAGATCACTTCTTGGAAGCTTGATACTTGTGAAAAATTTAAGAAAAGGGGTTGTTTGGATGGAGGTTAGCCGTGGGTTAGAGAAGGAGAAAGGAAAGAGGAAAACTTTTATGGTGGTTGGTGGTGGTTCTGATTGTGGATGGTTGAGGGAGGGGTTTTGGTGGCTGTTTTGTTGTCTAGAAGAGAAGAAAGTGGAGAAGAGAAATGGTGAAGTTGCGTCCATGAATGAGAAAAGAAGATGAAAGTGAAAATTAATTAATGAGTCATAGTATCATGGTATGGAAGCATGGATGTCATGATGATGTAGCATATGATGGGATGAAGAATTTAGGAATTACTCATGTAATAAGAAAACAGTGTGTAGATTTTAGGGAAATGGCACATGGTTTCTTAATTATTATTTTCTTTAGCAAGGAACAACTTGTCAAACAAGTTGTTAGTTCCCTTGGAGAGCAAGTTGACACAACTTGCTAGAGAAGGAGTTGATATGGTGCTGCCAAGTAGAGGCTAGGTGTCACATGGAGGAAATGCATGGAGGGAAGGATTTTTTGTGACACATGGTGACTAGGTGGCCTGAACTTGTTGAAGAAGGAGTTAAGGAAAGGAAGGCATGTGTGCCTTGGATGGTGGAAGCTAATTGGTCTTAAGTTGCATGGGCTGATGGGTCAAAATTCTGGGGCGTCACCTTGTCTGGGTTTTTAAGGGCTGATGCGGGCTGAATTAGGAAAAGGGCCTAACATGAGAATTGTAGGACTTTTTCTTATCTTTAAATTGATATATGGCATAAAATGTTTCTTTAAGAAATAAGAGAGTTATGGCCCAAATACATAGTGTAAAGTTGTGACATGATTATTGTTTCTTGCAAAGATTAATTTTCTGGGCAAATTTGGTGAAGAATTTGACTTCATGCCATTCATCAAAGTTGTAGGGAATTAAGTTGAGAAAAGTTTGGTCAAAGAGTTGTTTGATTTCATGGTCATACGAGGGAGATACACGAAAAATACTGAACATAGTGCAAGCTACCACTAGGAACACGTGAATTAGTATGGTATTTTAAATTCTGGGATTTATGGGGTAAGAATTGGATTTCAAATCCTGTATGAAGTTTATAGATCTTCTTTTTCTCTTTAATTTGATATATCATTTACGACAATCTGAGATCGGTAGCCCGAGATATACCTGACAAGGTGCTCTAGGAGCTTCCAGAATCAGCTACATCATTGGAAATAAATTCACCATTAATTCTCCTTTGAGAATTTGGTTTTGTGCCCTTCATGAACATTGTAGACGTCTACAATACAGATCCATAGCAAAAAGAACGAAGTGATTCAAGCACCGAACGAAGGAGATATGTGAATTTTACCAAAGACTACCAACATTGAAATGAAATAGCCAAGGGGTTGCAAAGATCTATTAAACTGAACTAATCTAGAAAGATTTCGCATTTGATGTCTGCACAAAAAACGTAGATAATTTTATTACAGAGATTTTGACACCACGTTTGCATGAATTGAAGGTAGTATGAGAGAGTTATGAATTTTTTTCTGAACCATGCGCAGGGAAAAACTTCCAAACAATGAATTTTTTAGGTGAACATACTTAATCTTCAATTTTGAGGTTGACAGAGTAAGAATCAGAGTTCGTGGATAGAAACAAAGATTAGAGATCTTTTTAAAATAAAGAGATTAAGAGCAAAATTGTTCGATTCTAAGGTCGTATGCCAAAGTTGGGTCCAAAACACTGAAGGTATTCGGATCGGGTTTTAAAGCGATGTATGAGGAAACCAACTTATGGAAAAACAAGGATGATAGAGTCTGAATCAAGCTTCAACCTCTTCAGGAAAAACTTCTAAAACATCGAAATGAGTCACCAGAGACTGGTTGTGCCATCATCAGATATCTCGAGGTATATGAACGGTCAAACATATGAGATGTTAAGGGTTCTGATTGGGCCGGTTAGGCTAAGTCAGACACCCTTGATCTTTTACAAAATGATCCTAACAGGACTAGTTCCCCTACTGGATCACTAGTCTTGGGTCGAATGGTCGTCTGTCCTCAGGCTGGGTCCCACAGTTTATCTATTAAGTATTGTTGACAGGAAATAATTATCAACTCGTATATAATTTTGAAATAAATTATTATAATTGTTTATCTATTAAGTATTGTTGATAGGAAATAATTGTCAACTGATATAATTATAAATTAATCAGTACCCAAAATAATCATCGTTAACATATTATTTTTTAATTGAACATTATTTATTATTTTCTTATTTCTGCTTCTCTCACCTGTTACATTCGCTCGGTATTCTTATGTTTCATGTTAAGCTTCACTTTTTACTATTTTCCTCATTCTAAACTGCTCAGGGAACAGACCAAAGCCTCGAGCTTCTTACCAAAAGCTCAACAGAGTATCCTCAGAGTCCTGAGGGTCTGGTTTCCTATTCTTAAAAATTAGGGCTGTTACAACGAGGCTTAGGCATCTTCGTATGTAACACATGTACTATAGTTCGAGCCTATCATCATAATAAAAAAAATCCTTCCAATCCTCTATCGCGACCATATCATCTTGATCCTTTCTTTCATCCTTATGAAATAACAAGGATTTCTTTAACTTCTTCCTCCTTCAATATGCGGTATCAGAGTCTTCAGGTGAAACCTCATCCCCATCAACTTTGACTGGAGGTTCAAATAGAATGATTGTGTCTCCAGTTGGTCTTAGTTCTTTGGTCGTTAGTTCTTGGAGTACCGGTATTAAGGTATTCCAAGTGACTAATGATATTGATTAGGAAAAGTGACTTGTTGATGATGAAGACTTCTGGATTACCAAGGAACTTCAAGAATGCACCTCTCAATATATGTTTAAGAGGAGTAAAGAATACTTATATCATATTCCCATGAGTATTGATAAGAAATGGCAATCCCATTTCAAAAGTTTATTTTCCCCTTAAAATATGAAAGGATTTATATGGGAAGGGGTAAAAATTGATTGTGAATAAACACTTTTAATTTTAGCGAGTTCAGGATTCATCTTCTTTTTATCAAGTTTAAAGTTAAGGTGTTGAACTATCCCCTGTTGCCCTGTCCCAGTTACATCTAAAATGTGTGGAACTTTTAAGAAGTTTTGAGTCAATATCGTATATTTACAAGTTTAAACCAACTTTAGCTTTATTTTCAAAATAGTCCATGTTTAAAAAAGGTTAGTACCAGGTAGAGGTATAGGTCATGTAGTCTTAAGGGCTCTATATCCAATCAGAGAGGTTTCGTTTGTTTTGGACCGTGAGATATTTTAGCTTTGAGTCGGGTGCTTACAATCTGGAAGTGGAATGATTGAGTTGTGAATTGTTTTTATTCTAGATGCTTTGAAATCGATGGTGAAGGTTGGCTTCCCGAAGAAACAAAGAAGGTTGTTTTAATACAAAAAGAGCTTAGACACTGGCGAGATCGCTCTTACTACCTCTTTGAGTTTGTTTTCTTGACTGATTTCTTTAAACTTTGGATCTTATTTTAGTTCTAACTTTATTATTTTCCTTTTATTTTATTTTCCATAGAATCCATGATTGGTGAGGTGGACATTCTTATAAAGACGATGGAAGAAAAAGAACGTTTGAATCAACTAGACATCGATGTGATGAATGAAGACAACGTTCAAGTAGATGTTACAAGGAGATAGAATGCTTTGACGTTCCTCATGACAATGAAGCCAACAAATCTTAAGGGGAAATGGTGAAGGAGAAGGAAAAAGGTAAAACAAGCCCCAAGAAAGGGGAAAAAAGAAAAAAAAGTTAGATAGTCTGACTAAGGTTTCTAAGATTTCAGGTGACACAAGTAGTACGATATCTGAAACACTAAGGAATCCTACAGACTTGACTTTGGAATCTATGCTGGTATCATCTGATAACCCTCCCATTGTTGAGCTTTGTAGCCAGATGCAAAGGGTCAAATCTAACAAAGATGCCAAACCGACTTTTCTTTTCCCTCATAAATTGAGTGCCAAGGAGCTTCATCAAGTCGTTGATATTTTTGTTCATAATGTTCATCTTGATTTGGATATGATGATGGAGTTTTGTGATGTCGCCCTGATGAAGACCTCACCTGTAAACAAGCCTTAGAGCTTATACAAAGACTAGAGGATGTCTTGGAGAGCTTTACTAGCCCTTTGACTAGGTCAAGGGTCAAGAAATCCAAGGAGGCACTCCCAAATGCTTTGGCTAGCTTTCTTACTTCCTTGGATGGGCCAAAGCCCAGGGAGGAGTATTTGAAGGCCCTTGGTTGCTTCTCTTGAACTATCTTGAAGTAAAGGACCTTATGGCTTTAGTTAAACCCTTTTTGGGCCTCTTTTGGGTATTCCCTTCACTTTGTAAATATTTTAGTAGTATTTTTATATTTTTAGAAATTAATTAGGTTTAATTTTTTTAGTTTGGGTCTTATATGACCAAATAACTTTGGGCAACTATTGGGCCTTTACCTTTCATTCTTCTTGATTTAGGCTTGTATTTAGGCCATCTTGGTAGGCATTTAGCATTGCGCCAAGAAGAAAGTCCAAGTCCTTTAGTGGTTGTCGAAATTCGTAGGGACTATATAAGCTTCTATTCCTTTGTAATTCATTAGCTAAGAACCATCTATCAACTTTTAGTGAGATTGAGTTAAATTTTCTTTCTCTAGACTCTTTGAGTGCTTAGCTCTCTTCCTTATGTTCTTGACTTTTAGAACCTCTCCCAAAGGCAGTGAACTTCACCAAAGACTTATCTCTCTTATTGAGAATGGCGTCCCTGTTGTCTACATATCTTGTTTCTCTATCATTCGTTTCTCCTAGTCTTTAGGTCTCTTTAGGATTTTGCCTAGGCTTTCCACCACGAATCCTTACATTTTCCATTCACATAGATCTCAGCCTTACCTTGTCCACTTCCAAATTCATATTTGACTTCATTCCTTGGAGGAGAAGTGCCTAGATCTAGAGGAGAAATCAAGAGAAGATCCATTTTCTTAAGAATTTCAAGGCAAATCCTACATCAATTGGTATCATTGAGCCTTAACTCTTGCTTTTCTTTTTTCAGATCTACTTCATTTTAAATCATGTTCTAAAATTTCAGTTCCATATCTTCATTGTCCTCTTCGTTAGCTTTCATATGACATATCATATATGAAAATCCAAGAAAAACATAAAAAATTGTCAAATCTTAGATTTTAGATTTACACCTTTTGGCTTTGAATTTTACAAACTCTCTTCACAAATGTTTTTGCTGTATTTAAAAAATGTGGAGTTTGGTGAGAAAAAAATTTTGGAAGTCAAAAGTGTTGCTTGTTATGGAAGAAACCTCTATTTTCTTGCATTTTTATGTTGTTTCTTGACATATTGTGTTTGATTCTTGTCATTTTTGTGTGTTAAATTCTAGTTCTAGACTTGTATAAAACTATGCTTATTTTGTAGTGTATATCATGTGTTTGTTGAAATGTTTTAATGTTTAGTGCTTCTAGTGTTATAGTTTTAAGCATTGGAACTTGTTCTTTTGTTGTCTAGGTTTTTACTTGCAGTTTATCTTGTGTGTAGTGGTTGGAATCTAATACATTTTAGACATATTTTTAAATTTTATTACAAGCTCCAAGTGTGTTATAAGTCTATCCACCTTTGTTGGACATTTTAGCTCATAACTTTTTAGGATTGTTAGTGTTTCCTAGGACTTTATCTAGTTTTTATTTTCATTTTCCAGAAACTATAAGTATTCTTGTGCATGTTGTATTTATTGTCATATAATTGCATTTTATGTCATTGTCCCATCCTTAATAATCCCAGAAGAAGATGCAAGCTCAAACACCACTTGTTGCATCAATTGTTGTTGTTTTTGTGCAAGTTTGTGAGGCATCTTTGGGGGTATTTTTCTTTCATTTTGGTGCATTAAAAACAAAACAAAAATAGGGGAAGTATAAAAAAATTACAAAAAAAGAAAAGGCTTGAAAGGTCCTTACATTTATACAAAATTTTAGGTCATTTCTTGGCAAAATTATGAATTAAAAGTGTTTGTACCCCTACAAAAAAAATTCCAGCACCTTGTATTTGTTTAGTGTAGTACCTAAAGTATTTGTTTTGCCTTGTATTATGTGTATTTAAAAAGTAAAAAAGAATTGTAAAGTTATTACAAAAAAAAATTATGGCGTTGCTTGCATTCTAGAGTTTCTAGTTTGCCTTTTTGTGTGCCTACTTTGTTGCTTTTATTTTTAGTTTGTCTTCTTTGACACTAAGTTTGTCACATTTTAATTTCATTCTTGTGTATATCTTCCTTCTATTGTCTTTTTATTGTCTATCTCTTTCTCTTGTTTGTCACATTCTTAATCCTTTTAGTTTAGCTTTCTAATTATGTTTTTCTTGCTTGTCTTTTTGATCTCTAGTTGTCTTTAGAGTATTTCTCTTTATTGACTTTCTTGAGATTAGTTCAAGTAAGACTTCACTTTTGGGTAGCATCTTAAGGTGATTAAGACTAGACTCAAGGGACTGCTCTAAGCAACTTTAAGTGGATAAAGAGTTAGTGAAGTGTACACACTTAGTCAGCTTGGAGTGTTTTTTTTGTTTTAAATTTTTCTTTGTGCTAACCAATATTTATGTTTAAAGTTTTTCCTTGCTAGCTTGGTATTTCTTTGAAGACTTGTAATTGGAAAGCACACTTTTGTAATGAATAGTAGTTACTTGAGTATCTTTTGTATTTTATTTTCTCCTTGTATTTTGAGAATGTGTATAAAAATATAGAATTCTTTTAATTCATTTTTATCTTAGTCTTTGTATTTAGAATTTCTTGGACTTTGGGTTTTTAATTAGTTGATTAGGGTGGTATGCTTAGGTTTAGTTTACTTTTGTGCACCCCTGACTAGTCTTGTTTTATTGCTTTATCTTTTGATTTTAGGTTAGTTTTGCTTTAAAAGACAACTAGTATACCTTTCTCATTTCTCTTGCATATCTTGATATACATCATGACTTCATATAGTGAGTGAGAGAGAGATCATACCCCTCCCTACATGCATGTTATCTTAGAGGAATTAAATAACATAAGTTTATGACTAGATAATCTTGAGCATAGGGAGGAACGTGAGAGACCCACTAGGAGAACTAGACATAGGAATAGACATCATGACGAAACTAGTGAGATTGAAGATAGGCATCATAGGAGGCATAATAGTCCTTATGAAGAGTTGGGCTTAGGAAAGTGAAATTTGAGGTACTCCCCTTTCATGGTAAGAGTAATGTAAATGCCTATCTAGATTGGGAAATGAGAGTTAAACAACTCTTCAACTCTCATCAAACAAAAAATAATAAAAAAAAGTAAGAGTTGTTACTCTTGCCTTCCAGAATTATGCCCTTGTATGGTGGACTCAATTGTGCAAGGATAGAAAAAGAGACCACTTCCCTTGCATTGATGATTGGGAAGATTTAAAAGTCTTGCTTAGGAAGAGGCATGTCCCTTCCTACTATAGGGGTTGCTTAATAATCTCTCCCAAGGGTCCAAGAGCATAGAAGACTATTGCAAGGCATTAGAAATAGCCATGATTAGGGCCAACATGGAAGAAGATAAAGAAATCCTCATGCATAGATTTCTTTATGGGTTAAATTAAAAACATTAAAAAAAGAGTGAAACTTCTACCTCATGTAGACATTGAGGAATTACTCCATAAATGCACAAGAGTATAATCTCAACTCAATGAGGGTGACTCTTATTACAAAGGGGACTTCAGACCCTTTAGGCCCAAGTGGAAGGGCAAAAAGGACTCCCAACTAGAAAGAGAGGGTAATTAGAGAAAAGGTACTTCCTCTACACCATCATCTTTTAGAACAATTTTATTCAAATGTTTTAAATGTTTAGTAAGAGGTCATATTGCCTCTTAATGCCTAATAAAAAACCATGATTTTAAAAGGGCATGATCACTACTCTAGCCAAGAGGAATCTTCCTCATCTTACTCTAATAATGGCTCAAGTAGTGATTCCTGTGAGAGTGAACATGTTCTAAGTGATGAGGGTGAATTATACATGATTAGAAGGATTCTTGGTAGCCATATAAGGAAGGATGACACTACACAATGGGAGAACATTTTTTACCCAAGATGTTATATTAATGAAAAATTTTGTTATCTCATTATGGATAGTGGAAGTTATGCTAATATGGCTAGTCAAAGGCTAGTCCACAAACTTGGATGTGAACTAATAGATCACCCTAAATTTTACAAAATACAATAGCCTAATGAAAAGGGTGAGATGTTAGTTAACAAATAAGTTAATCTTTTTTTCTCCATAGGAACATACAATGATAAAGTTTAGTGTGATGTTGTTCTTATGGAAGCCACCTATATTATTCTTGGTCACCTTGGCAATATGATAAAAAGGTCACCCATGAGGGTTTCACCAACACCCTCATATTTGTACATAATAATAAAAAGTTTGTTTTACATCTCTTAACTCCAAAACAAGTCATGGAGGATCAACTTCACATGAAGTTGAAAAGAGATAGAGAGGTTGGTTCTTCCACCTCCCCACCAAAACCAAGAAAATCTAAAAATGACTCCAAGAGGCATTTTTCTTTGTTTGCCTCTAAAAAATTAAAAAAATAGAATTTCTTGAATGTAGTTTTACAAGTAGGGGTCAAATGATCAAATATTGTCAAACATTCTTTAATTCACTTTCTCCCTCTACTTGTTGATCTACTAATGTTCTTTCTATCTTATCTTGTTACATAGATCTTGGAGAAGCCTTCATTTATACAATGTGGGCTTATGAGGCAGCTTCTCCAACTTTTCCTTTTAACAATGGGATGGGTAGGATATTGATTGTACATGATTTTCTTAGGATAACTTGTAGGATGTATATAGTTGTTATAGGTTCTTATAGTATAGGGATATGTTTATACTCATTTGATATGAACTTCCCAAGAGTCATTTCTTGTGTTGTTTTGCTTGTATCTAGGATATATATAGGTTCACCTTTTTCTTCATCTCATATCATTTCCATTAGGACTCTTCTAGGACCATGTACTAATTTTCATTATAATAATAACATCCATTTGTATGAGTGTTTATATAGGGAGATAGTTACATCTTTTTATGTCATACCATAATAGCCCCTAGTTTAAACTCCATAACACAATATGGTCCTCTTAAGGCATTACATCCAATGATTATTCATGATATGCCCATGTTTTATGTTACACCTTATGTTTTAACATCCATGTCATCTATCATATCCTCTATACATACCACACATAGGATCATCCATAAGGTTATTAGGATGCCCCATAACTTTGTTTGTGTATTTTTATGGGACCATCTCATTTCATTTTTTGATGATATTTATGTTTTAATTCTTTTAAGGTTCATAAGGCTAGTATTTGATCTTGGTTGATTTATTTTTATTAAATAAATAAATCATTTTTCTATTTGTTTATTTTCCTTTATCATAATATGGACTCATTGTTTCTCCTTTTTGTAGGAACTTATGTCTTGGATTTGATGACAAATCCTCTTGAAGAGGGGGAGCATGATGAAGACCTCACCCACAAAGAAGCCTTAGAGCCTACACAAAGACTAGGGGATGTCTTAGAGAGCTTTAGTGGCCCTTTAACTAGGTCAAGGGTCAAGAAAGCCAAGAAGGCACTCCTAAATGCTTTAGATAGCTTCCTCACTTCCTTGGGTGGGCCTAAGAAGGAGTATTTGAAGGCCCTTGCTTACTTCTCTTACACTATCTTGAAGTAAGAAACCTTTTGGCTTTTTTTGGACCTTATTTGGGCCTCTTTTGAGCCTTCCCTTCACCTTGAAAAATATTTTAGTAATGTTTTTAATTGTCTAAGAATTAATTAGGTTTAGAATTTTTTTAGTTTGGGCTTTGCATGGCCAAGTAGCTTTGGTGATGGTGAATCGTAAATCTTTACATGTTTCAGCCATGATGGTGAAGGAAATGGAATTGATTGAACAATTTTGTAACTTGAATGTTGGTGTGGAGGTGCATACCTCGAATAAAATTTCTTTGGCTATTCTAAAATTTTGTAATGAGTTTTTTGAGACGGTGAAAGTGAAACAAATGATTAATGACTATTTGATTAAGTTAAAGAAAGCTCAAGATGGTGTGAAGGAATTTATATTATCTGAAGGTACTGATGGTATTTGACGTGTTAAGGGATGAATTTATGTTCCATCTAGCGATGATTTAACAAAATTTGTACTTAAGGAAGCTTATAAGAGTGTGTTGAGCATCTATTCTAGTTCGACAAAAATGTATCAAGACTTGAAAAAGAATTTCTGGTGGCCTAGAATGAAGCGTGATGTTGTGAATCTTGTTGCATCTTGCCTTGTTTGTCAGAAGGCTAAGGTTGAATATCAGAAACCATCTAGTTTGTTGAGACCTCTTGAGATCCTAGTCTGGAAGTGGGATAGCATTGCTATGGATTTCATTTCTAGTTTGCCCAGAACTCGTGTTGGAAATGATGCGATATGGGTGATTATTGATCGATTGACTAAATATGCTTATTTCTTACCCATAAATATGAAAAGTTCATTGGAGAAGTTAGCCCAATTGTATATAAAGAAGATTGTTAGATTACATAGTGTGTCGTTTAGCATTGTATCTGATCGTAACCCTTGATTTACTTCCCGGTTTTGGGGAAGCTTACATCAAGAGTTAGGCTCTAAGCTTAAGCTTAGTTCAACTTATCATCCTTAAATGAATGGATAATCTAAGATGACTATCTTGTGTGCTTGACTATAGTCAATGTTGGGAGAGATTTCTTCCATTAATTGAGTTCACATACAATAACAGTTTCCATAGTAGTATCTGTATGGCTCCTTATGAGGCCCTCTAGGTAAAAAATATAGAACGCCTTTATATTGGTTGGAAACTGATGAGAATTTGGCATAAGGGCCAGAAATTGTTCAAGAGACTATAAAGGAAATTAGAAAGATACAAGAGAACATGAAGATTGCTCAAGAACGACAAAAAAGTTACTACGATAAAAGGCGAAAACCACTTGAATTTCAAGTTGGTAATCATGTATTTCTGAAGGTCTCGCATGATAAAGGAATTGGTAGGACTTTGAAGAGTAAAAAATTAAGTCCTAAGTTTATTGGACCATATGAAATTCTTGAAAGAATTGGTAATGTTGCATATTGGATTACATTTCCTCCATATTTTTCAAATTTGTATAATGTGTTTCACGTGTTACAGTTAAGGAAGTATATTCTTGGTCCTTTACATGTGTTCCCAATTGACGATGTTGATGTGTAGGACGATTTATCCATTTCCCCTATTTTTGTTTGAATTAGGGAAATTCCATTGCAGAACAAATTGATACCTTTAGTAAAGGTTGCATGGAAACATGGTAATGACGAGACTCTTACGTGCAAACATGAAGACAATATTCGAAAGCGATATCTAAATATTTTTGAATCGAGTATGTTAAATTTTGAAAAGGAAATTTCTTTTTAGGTGGGGTGGATTATAACATCCCAAATTTTAGAAAATAAAGTATTTAAATAATGATGATTAATTATTTAACATCCCAAACTGATAGGATAATTAACCTGACAGTAACTATGGATTATCAGTAAATTAAAATTTACTAAAATCGGGTGACTTGACCATAGGTGTGGAACCTATTAAATCACTTTAGGCATTTAATGGGTTTAAAGTGGTAAGGATTTTATTATGGTTATGATGTTATGGTCAAAATAATTTTTAGTGTTGAGGAGATATTTATTCAGACACTGTGTATATTTATAAATGGTGAATATACGAACGAAACTAATTTAGAAGAAAACACAAATTCTTTTTCTTTTTTCCCTCTATATTATAGTGCATTTCCCTCTCATTCTTTTTACACTTTATTGACCAATGGACCAAAGGCTTATGTGTGTTTATGCATGGACCAATGGGTAATGAACCATTTGCACTACATTTTCTCTTTCCCTTCCTCTAAATTTTTGGTGTTTCTTCTTCTCCCACCATCTTTTTTAACTTTGCTCCCTTTTCACCCTCTCTCTTGTGCTCCATAACCGCCCCTCTTCTTGCACCATTCCCCTTTCAAAATCAATTAGTATTGCTTGATTTGTGAAGCATTTATCCACTCATCTATATTCTTCTTCTTCTCCTTAAATTTATTTTCTATTTGAGCTTGGGTTTAATAGGTAGACCCATTGTCTTTTATGATTATTTGATGTTTCGAGGTTCTAAGAGCTTGGTAATGGTGGTTTGGGTGTTATTATAATGAGATGAACATGTGGAACTATGAAACCATAGGTTAGAAAACTTGGAAGTTTGATTTTTGGGGCATGAATGGTGTTACACAAAATTGTGGGTTTGTTTAGACTTGGAATGATGCATGAAAATGATTGAAGGTTGTGGTTTGTGGTATTTTGGTGAAAACCCTAGGTTGGGTACCCATGGGGGTTTTAGAAAGGGTTAAGGAAAATATATTTATTTGACATGGGAGTAATTCTTTGATATGGAAAAGGAGTTTGGAATGGCATAAGAGAATTAGACGAAGTATGTTTGAACCTTGGAAGCTCATTATAGATGATGGGTAAGGTGCTTGATAAATTGGTGACTCGTTAAATTTTAGAGAATCCTAGTTAATGGGAAGGAACTCTCGATGAAATTAGGCAATTTGTGTTTATAACATGTTTAAAACATGAGGAGAATTCTAAATATGATATTGTGTATTTAAAGTTGGAGTCAATGCCTTGATCGGTGAAATTGATTGTATTTAAATGTGTTAAGTGTATGGTCAATTCCGAACGATGAGGCGAGACCGTTAAATCTCTCAGACTACTTTTCTTCAGGTAGGAAAAGAGTTATATATTCTAAATGCATGAATTAGAAATGTTGATGATTGTTGTATTGTGTTATGAATCATATTTTCCGTGCTTTGATTTTGGTGTTATGATGTAATGAATGATTTGATGTTTGTTGTATTGGCAAATATGTTGATGCATTTAGAATATATGTGTGGTGTGTTGTCATAGTGAAATTTATATATGTATTGTTATGTATGACAATATCTGTGCCTATGAAATGTTATGCAAGACCTTGTATTTCACCTCTAATAATGATGATGATGTTTATTAATTAGAGTGATAAAAAGATGTTGTGCAATACACCTATGAATAATATTAAAAGTTGATATTTATTGTTATGATGCCACTGTGGTAATAAATGGAGTTGAATTGATAAAGATGATGTAAATGCCACACCAAAAAAACTGTGAAACAATGACAATACTTGAGTAACCTAAAATCCACTAAGTGAATATGGTGGTGGTGAGAATGATATTTGATGAATGGTGAGTGGCATGGTAGGATGCATAGTGTGAGATTGCATATGATTTGTATCTACATTATATTCATGGCATATTTGTATAGATGCTGGTATGGAATGTTAAGGGTTCCTCCGACTGGCCTAGTGGGAGGGCGGTTCTATGCACGAGCATTTGTTTACCCTAGTGATTCAGTGGCGGAATCACAAAGCTGCCCATGCTTAATCACGAGGGATTACATGTGGTTGACCCGGTGGGGAATGGCTCCTTGAGGGGCAGGTGTCCTCAGTGGTCTTGTTGGATCACAGCCACCATGGCATGATTCATGGTTAGCCCATAACACCATTTTGATGTTAATGTTGTTTACCACTATCATGGTGAAAATGACAGGTGTTGCATGATGGGCGATGCAGTTTGGTATTAATAAAATTGAGAGTTGTTATATGTATGTGTATACATTTTACTACTGTAGTAAGGGAATAGTTGTATACTTATGATTGAACCCTATTGATGTCTTATATTCCTATAATCGGATCCGCAGTGCATTATTGCGCATTTGTTGAATATATCCTTTGTGTATATGCATTAGCCTAAGAGCATTTGCATATAGCCTAAAGATATGCGGGAATGAGAATGAGATAATCGATTGGTGATGATTAAGGAAGAGTGAAAACTTGTGACAAGACAATTAATAATGATGAAAACTTTATGATAAGACTTATGGGAATTGTTATAATCCATATTGGGTGGTATGGAGAAATGATTAATTATGAATGTGTATATGTTGGCTATGTATGCCTATGATTATAGGATGATTATTTGGAATGTACTTTAACGTTTGTGTTGCAAAGTACATGGTGATTTGTATGCATATACACATGATCATAATTGTTTTATTTTCATCATTTCAAATATAATGACTCATTCTTCTATGTTTTCTCTTTTTAAGCATTTTGATGCAGGACTAACATGGGATGAGATATTCTTTTGAAGATTGAAGTGTTTTGGAAGAAGGTAAAATAGTTGTAAGAGAATTCCTTGGCCGGCAAATAATGAGATTTTGGATGATGTATATGATTGATGCTTTTGTTTATAACATCATGTATATGACTCAATTTATTTTGTAAATAATGCCCTATTCTTTTTAAAGGATTGACTTATAGCCATTTGTTTTGTAAACAATGGTGCATGACATAAGTGTGAGGATTAGATTGCCATTTTGATGGTATTGGTCTTGATGGACTTAAATTTAGAGTGAATGATGAATGATTATTTTCATGTCCAATGATGTTTAACTATGTGAATTGGCTGATAACGTATTGGTGTGAGTTTTTGGACATGCATTGATTTTGATGACATTAAGATTTGGAACCATATGCATTGTGTTAATGGAGTTCAAATTTTGAAATCTGATATTCTCGCTCAAGCGAGTGAAATCTTGCTCAAACGAGTGAAATCTCGCTCAAGCGAGAGTATGATGCATCAGTGTCTTACTCTCTGGACTATTTTTGCTTAGGCAAAATTCTTCTTGCTCAAGCGAGAGTCAGCGGAGCTATTTCGCTTGCTATTCACTCAAGTGAAGCTTAAATGAGAGACATGGGTTTGATTATGCGATTTTCGCTCAAGCAAGAAATGTCTCACTTAAGCAAAAATGAAAGGTTGGATTCTGTGATATTTTTACTTATGCGAGAGGTATATCACTCAAGCAAAAATATAAGGGTCTGATTCTGGATTCTACTCGCTCAAGCGATAGGTGGGGTCTCGCTTAGGTGAGAAAATTCTCTCTTAAGTGAGACTATCAGGATTAGAATTCTTGGTTTTTCCTCATTGTTTTGAATATTGTCTCATATCTTCATATATGGAGAGAGATGGTGCCCTGTATACATATTCTTTTCTTCCGTTGTATAAACTATTTTCCTCGTATACATGTAAGGGTTGTTCTCTTTGATCCATTTTTTTATTTCTTTAAAACCGTGGCCTTCAGCTTTTCATGGTTAAGGTCTTGATCCACTATTAAGAAAACCTCTGACAGCTACTAAAAAATAGTGACCGACAATAGTCGCCGCTAATTAGCGACCACCATAGCAAAAGGGATCTTGAAAAGGAAATTAGCTACCAAATTAGCGGCGACCTAGTATGTCGTCGCTAAGATTTGCAATAATTCATCGCTGGAATCATTGCTAAATACACTCTGTTACTAACACTGTAGTTATATTTCCCTCCCTCCAATTTTTTGGGTTTCTCTCCAATTTTTTTATTAGCGCCCAACTGAACGACGGGGACCACCCGTCGCTAACAGCTACCTGAAGTTAAAAGGGAGGAAATTAGCTACTAGCTTAGCGACCAACTGGTTTTTGTTGCTGAATTTTGCAACACATCGTCACTAGAAGCGTTGCTATTTAAACATGCTCCTTTTTTGCTTTCCCTCCAACGTTTTTTTTGTTTTCAACTTAGCGACGGTAGTGGACATCACTATACTTGGCCACATACCAAAAGAACATCTCCATTGCGAAGTCAAGATGAAGAGACGTTGTCATTGATCCCGTCTAGTAGCGATGGATTTAGTTCGTCACTAGGTTGAACAACTTAGTGACGGATGTTTGGCGTCACTAGTTGGAACATCTGTCCATCTTTTTTAAACTAGCGACGGTATTGTGACGGGTGTTTTCCATTGCTAAATCTGATAACTTATTTGAGGGTTTCCTTTCGCCCATCAGTTTTATACTTAAGCCCTAAACCCCTTCAGTCTCAGTTCCTCCCTGAACCCCTTCCCCTCTTCCACTCTGACCAGTTGTCCCATCACCGGCGGTCCCTCCTCTCATTTCCCTCTCTGCTCAACTCGTCGTTTACCTCTCTTATCTTTACAGTGTCCTCACTGGTGGCGGCTCACCCACTCCGTCATCTTTGTCTTCTCTGGTCATCTACGACCTTGTACTCCTCTGTCTCTCACTCCCTCAGTCAGTTCTCTAATTAACCTTTCTGCTCTATTACTTAAATGTAATGTTTCTACTTTGTTCTGCTCAAATGTAATTTTTCTGCTCTGCCTTCGTAATACCTTCCATCTTCTTGTGAATCTTGGTTCATTTTTTATTCTCTATTTTAGTGTTTTCTTTACTGTCTAGTTCAGTTACTATTCTTTTGTAAAAAACCTAGTGTTTGGTTAAATTTTTAATTGTGCTTCTATATTTGTCTTTAGTAAGGTTAATTGTCAAAGAAGTGACCATAACAGCCTCTTAAAGAGTTCAAGTTGTGTTTTTTAGTAAGGTTAATTATGATTTGGAAAAATACCATAAACAGGAGACATTAACAAGGACTTATATTCACTAAATTTGTTGGCATAAAACATATTCTCACTATCATGACTCATGCTAACATTGTCCAATGAATTTTAAGGAAAAATGTAAGTTAAAATAATCCTAAAAGTTGCATTTGGTAGTTGCATTGGAATTTAAATGAGAAAGTAAAGATTTGATACTTGCATTTCCTTGTTGCCGAAGGCTTATGACAAATCATGCATTGTGGTTGGCCCTTGGTTTAATTATTTCATTTACTAAAATAGAGTCTTTAATATGGTTTTTCCTTCTTGCTTTCTTAAAATTTAACAAACATATTTTTTGTTCAGTTAATAATGTGAATATATGCAGTATTCTAATATTATCAATTCTTGCAAACCATGGCACTCATACTTTATAATTGGGAACACCACACAGACAATGGTTAATATAGATTATTATTATTAAGGTAAAAAGTAAGTCACAATCATTCATTCAATTGAGTAACTAAAGCATCATAATAGAAGCAATGTAATAGACAACAATTAAATTAAGACTCAAAGAATGTGGCTACAACCCTAGAGACGAAGTGAAGCATATACAAAGTCCTCTATCCACTCCCTCACTTTTTAGTTTAGTCTCTTCCATTTCATTTTACATTGTCATTTTTGCACTGAAAAGAACTAAAGTAAATGGCATGCTACATTAGGAGCTACAATGGGTTTTACTCTAGATTTAAACTACTTTCTTATAATATTTGTACAAGCATTCTACTACCATTAACCCTAGTATTGTCAATTTCCCTGGGGTTTGGTATCGGGGGTGCTCTATTGTACAAAAATAACAATCCATACTTTGGATGAGAGGAAAAGTAATAACAATACCTTATTGGTGATCCATAGTTTAGTTTTATCTGCTTGTATAATAATTAAGAATGGTATTATCCTATAGGAATAAAAATCCTTCTACACTACTAAATTGATGAAAATTTTGTGTTTGATTAGATGTTTGATTATGCTTCTATATTTGTCTTCAAAATCTGTTCTGTATAACCATTTTAAAAATTAATTTTTAAAGAGGGTGTAAAGAGAAATATCAGAAGCTACTCTTATCAGACACTTTTAAACAAAAGTTTTAAAAAAATAGGAAACAAACAATCCAACAATCTTTTACTTGTTTTATATTATGCTGTCTAGGACCTGAATATATTGCTTGACGGCTCTCCTTTACTTTTAATATTCTATATGAATAATAAGTTTTCTTAGCATCTTGTCCTTAAAATGTCTTACAAGACAGACATCATGTTACCCATTTAACATTTGATTCTTAAACCAAGCCAGTCTCTACTTATCCCTCATTTACATATACAAGTTTAATTTTTGATTCTTAAACCTTTAATTAGTGTGTAATATCCTTCCAATATCCCATTGTAAAATAAAATAGAAATTCAAAATTAGATGCTAGTATTTATGTTGATATATCGTAACATTCTTTTTTGGATGAAAAGATATATCAAAACAAGAAGGTTCATTGACCACAAAGCTACATTTTTCATAAATTTCAGTCAAAGACTTGGTTTTAAGCACTAGACAATTAGATTCAGAAACCTGACTGTTACAACTGCTGGTCCTAGCAGGCCAGAAAGAACACTGAAAAAAGCCCACTTGGCTCAATGATTTTATTTAGTAACTTTGGGAATTCTGGCCCAATCATAATTAGGGCAACTCCTGTTTGTATTTTCCTTTATATGGGGAGTCTTCTTAATTTTCAAGGATATGAATGAACTTCTTGATTTTCTACATTTTTAGTAGTAGATCTTTAGTATCTCCAGTAGCTAAGAAATTATGGAATTGGAACCTATCATATTTGGTGCTTTCATTGACCTCATGCCTCCTTAACCCTCCTCTTCCTCCTCCAAAGAATTGGAAGATGTTCTCTCCAGCATTGCAGAAAAGCTAGGATCTTTACAATCCGAGCTTGAGGACCATCGTACCCTTCAAGATGCTAGACTTCACACCCTCCAACAAACTATGGACTCCCGTCATGATGCCATGACCCAGTTTATGGGAGGGTTACTTGAGCAGGTTGCTTCCCTCCAAATGGGTTCCCAAACCCAGGGCCCTCATTCTTCTTCAACCACCCCTATTTCTCCAACTATGACAACCGCCTACCTTGCTTCCACTCATAGCCCTATTGTTATTCCCTATTCCATTCCCCTAACTACTGCTTCGTCTACCCTACCCAAATTTACAACTTCACCAGTGTTTTCCACTTCACCTACCACAATGCCCAGACCATCTGTTAGTAGACCCAACCCCACCGCCCTTGGTCCTACTTACTCCACCCACACCACAACCTCAGCTTTTCCCCACTCGGGTTTTCTATACTCCCCATTTTCCCCTGCCTTTCCACTTAATACAGCCCCCATTGCAACACCATTACGTCCCCCTAAACTTGACCTGGCACCTTTTGATGGATCAGAACCCCTAGACTGGCTTTTCCAAGTTGACCAATTCTTTACCTTTTACTAGGTTCCTCCAGACCTGCGTCTTCCTATGGTTGTATTTTATATGCGGGGCGACGCTTTAAGTTGGTTCAAATGGATGTACCATAACAGGTAATTGACTGATTGGGCCACTTTTGTTAGAGCCCTGGAGCTATGTTTTGGCCCTTCCTCCTATGAAAATCACCAGGCAGAACTCTTTAAGCTCTGCCAACATGGTACTGTTTCAGATTATCAGGCTCAATTTGAAAAACTTTCTAATAGGGTTGTTGGTTTACCACCAGATATGCTACTTAATTGTTTTATTTCTAGTTTACACACTGGTATTAGAAGGGAATTGGCCATATTACAACCCACCAATATTACCCAGGCTATAGGATTAGCCAAACTTGTTGAGTCAAAACTTAAAGACAACAGGCCTCCTTTTACCCGTCAGGCATCCCCACTCAATTTTCCCTCTAACCCACCTTCTAAACCTTCCCAAGCCATTCCTCCTAATAGCTTCCAAAAACACCAACCACCACATATTTCCCCCCACTCCCTATTAAACGCCTCACACCAACTCAGATGCAAGAACGTCGAGCCCTTGGTCTTTGTTACAATTGCGATGAGAAATTCATCCCTGACCATAAATGCACTACCAGCCGCTTCCTCTTACTCCTTACTGATGAGGACTCACCAACTATGGAAACCTTTCACCCTACCGAGGAAACACTCTCATCCGACACCTCCCTAGATTCTGAAGCATTCAACTTTTAATTGTCCCCTCAAGCCCTTACTGGTCAACCTTCCCCTCAAACCTTAAAATTTCAGGGTTATATCTCTGGCCTCCCTGTCCGTGTATTAATTGACTCAGGGAGCTCCCATAATATTTTACAGCCTAGAATTGCATCCCATCTTAAACTCCTGACTCAACCTGTCCCAGCCTTTCCATTCATGGTAGGGAACTGGGTCCATATTGTATGTTTTGGCCTCTGCCCCAATGTTCCCATTGCTATTCAAGGTAATGACTTTGCTATCTCCTTCTATTTACTACCTATAGAAGGGGCAGATGTTGTTTTGGGTATTGAATGGCTTCGCACATTAGGACCCATCACTGCTGATTTTGCTGTGCCTAGTATGTCCTTCAATCATCAAGAACAACCAATCACACTCTCTGGTGAAGCTAACACCTCCATCCTACCATCTACCTACACTCAATTTTGTCATCTCCTACACACTGACTCTGTCGCCTCTTGCCATTTACTTACCTTTTGCCCCCAACCTCCAAACCCTCCCAATAATGATCCAATTGATGCCTCTCACCCGTCCCTGGTCTCCTTACCCCCTACCATCTCTCATATCATTCTATTCTACCCACATATTTTCAGCAAACCAAGTGACCTTCCCCCTCAAAGAACCCATGATCACCACATTCCTCTGAAACCCAACTCTACCCCAGTTAATGTTAAGCCCTACAGATACCCACATTTCCAAAAATCTGCCATGACTCAACTTATTCAGGAAATGTTGCAACAGGGAATCATTACACCCAGCAAGAGCCCTTTTTCTTCCCCTGTCCTATTGATAAAAAAAAGATGGCACCTGGCATTTTTGTGTTGACTATCGGGCACTTAATACCATTACCATAAAAGACAGGTTCCCTATTCCTACCATTGATGAACTACTGGATGAGCTAGGATCTGCTACTATATTTTCAAAACTTGATCTTCACTCAGGATACCATCAACTTCGGGTTCACCCCCCAGACACCCATAAGACCGCTTTCAGAACTTGGGATGGACACTACGAATTCCTAGTCATGCCTTTTGGCTTGGCTAATGCTCCCTCAACATTTCAGGCAGCCATGACAGACCTTCTTAGACCCTTTCTACGTCGGTTTGTTTTAGTTTTCTTTGATGACATTCTTGTGTATAGTTCCTCTCTCTCAGATCATGTTTATTATTTAGATTCAGTTTTAAATTTATTAGCTACTCACCAGTTTTTTGTTAAGTTATCTAAGTGTTCATTTGCTCAACCTAAGGTGACTTACCTAGGACACATCATTTCTGCTGAAGGAGTGGCCCCAGATCCAAAAAAATTTAGGCAATACTCGAGTGGCCACAACCTCGTTCTCTCACGGCCTTACGGGGATTTCTCGGTCTTACCGGGTTCTATCGACGATTTATTTGTCACTACGGCTCTCTCGCCGCTCCTCTTACCGATTTGCTAAGACAATCAGAAATTACATGGACTACAGCAGCCACTGAGGCGTTTGCAAATTTAAAGAACAAAATTACAAGCACGCCTATTCTGGTTCTACCCAATTTCTCCAAGCTCTTCGTGGTTGAAACCGATGCATCTGCTGTTGCAGTTGGTGCTGTTCTCATGCAAGAGGGTCACCCCCTGGCTTTCTTCAGCAAGAAGTTAGGACCTCGAATGGCCAGTGCATCCACCTATGTTCGAGAAATGTATGCTGTAACAGAGGCAGTAAAAAAATGACGTCAATATTTGATGGGTCATCACTTTCATATCATAACAGACCAACAGAGCCTTAAACACCTCTTATCCCAATCTTTTCAGACCCCAGAATAACAAAAATGGGCAATGAAATTACAGGGATACAGTTTCGAGGTTTTTTACAGACTTGGTTCCTTTAATTGTGTGGCTGATGCCCTCTCTAGGCCACCATCCGAGACTTCTCTTTTACTTTTGACAACCTCTTCCATGATCCCCACTCTCATCTCCACCCTGCAGACATATTACACTCAAGACCCCAGGGGAAAATCATTAGTTCAGAACACCAAGGATCTAACCACTGTTTTTCAAATGAATCAAGGGCTACTATTAACCCATGGGAAGATCTACATACCTTATTTACAAGATCTTCAATAGAAACTTCTGACTGAGTTTCACTCCACCCCCACAGCTGGTCACTCAGGCCCAAAACCTACTCTTGCCAGACTAGCAGCTTCCTTCTCATGGCCCGGCATGCAGCGCGATGTCAAACAGTTTGTCAAGCACTACACAATCTTTCAAGCCTCCAAGTACGAACCTTATTAAAAAAAAGGGTTACTACAACCACTGCCGATTCCCACAAAAGTTTGGAAAGATTTGAGTATGGACTTTGTGACTCACTTACCTAACTCTTGGGGCCACACAGTTATCTGGGTTGTTTGCGATCGTTTTACAAAGTCAGCATATTTTGTGGCTCTTCCCACCCACTTCACTGCTTTTGACTTGGGTCATTGATTCTCTATTGAAATCTGCCGCCTGCATGGCATCCCAGTCACCATTGTCTCAGATCGGGATCCCCTTTTCCTTAGTACCTTTTGGATGCAACTATTCAAATCACAAGGAACTACTTTAAAATACAGCACAACATACCACCCAGAAAAGGATGGGCAAACAGAGGTTCTAAACCGTACCTTAGAAGCTTATCTCTACTGCTTCTGTGGAGACCATCCGAAGTCATGGTTCAAGTTCTTGCACCTGGCAGAATTATGGTATAATACCTCCTATCACTCGGCCATCAACATGTCACCATTTAGAGCTTTGTATGGTCGTTCGCCTCTGTCAGTTCCCGACTTTATGCCTGAACCGTCATAGAGCCTTCACTATCAGTGACACTCCTCGAACGGCGTCTGGTTCTCCGCTCTGCTTGTGAAAGTTTACAAAGAACGCGCCAGAGGATGCTTGCTCAGGCCAACCGTCATAGACAAGATGTTTACTTCAACCCAGGGGATTATGTCTGGCTCTGCCTCAAATAATATCGCTAGGGATCTTTGGTCCAAAGACCCTTTCCCAAGCTGGCTCGCCACTTCCATGGCCCTTTTCCCGTCAAAAAACGCATTGGCAAAGTTGCCTACGAACTCGACCTTTCTTCCCACTCAAGGTTACACCTGGTGTTTCATATCTCTCTCCTTCGTGCATATTTTGGGGAGAAGCCCAAAAGTACTCCAAACTCTTTCCCACCGATTACTCTAGAAAATGCAACTCTTGTCCCCTCTGATTCTGAAGCAGTTCCCAAATTATGCCACTTAACTCCCTTTTTTTGTATTCCAAGATTCAGACTTCTCTCTCCTCTCCTAAACCATGTGATCACAACACGCTCAACAAGGCCCATATCCCACCATCCATTCGATCTTCTCTCTCCTCTCCTGAACCATGTGATCCCAACACGCTCCACGAGGCCCACATCCCACCAGTCTTTCCAACCACTACGCTGACACATGGGGCCCCCGATTTGCACATTCCTTGCGCACCGTGTAATGGCTTCCAGCCAGGCAACGTTGACAAGTCAATCTCCCTACAGCCGTCGGATCCCACCCCTCAACGTCTTCCGTCGGATCATGCCCTTCAGAACCTGCACGGTTGGATTCTCCAATTTTGGACCTTGAGGACAAGGCCCAATCTCCACCAGTGGGCAATGTTACAACTGCTGGTCCTAGCAGGCCAAAAAGGAAACTAAAAAAAGCCCACTTGACTCAATGATTTTATTTAGTAACCTTTGGAATTCTGGCCCAATCATAATTAGGGCAACTCCTGTTTGTATTTTCCTTTATATGGGGAGTCTTCTTAATTTTCAAGGATATGAATGAACTTCTTGATTTTCTGCATTTTTAGTAGTAGATCTTTAGTATCTCCAGTAGCTAAGAAATTGTGGAATTGGAACCTATCACTGACTTTCATGTTGTGTTTCTATTTGTTGTTATTTGTTGCGTTTATGTTGGCTTTCCAAGTTCATTCTGCACTACAGTGGCCAAAGTAGTTAATAAAAATAACTGATTCAATTTGAACAAAAAAAATGATTTTACATTGTAAGAATGATTTTATAGCAAGGTAATAAAGCTGTAGGATTGTCAATAACTTTAAATGGTTGTCATATGCACCATGCTACTATGATTATTTTTAGCTTCTAATTAACACTAACTTTAAATGATTTAATTAGATTGTTTCTTATATAAATTAACATGAAGTTATTCCCAGCAATTTATATATATACTACATTATATTTTATGAGTATAGTTTTTTTTTTTAATTTTCTTGTGACATGAAATAGTTAAGTAACTTAAGTTTAATGTTGTGGATTTACAAATATTAATTCCTGAGTATATATAGTAGGAGACTTAAATTGGTATGGCTATCATTGACCAAACTTGATTAACTTTAATATATGGGCCCACATTAGAAAGATCCATCCAGATTATGGCAAATTAATACGGTCTTTCCCTTTTTCTTTAGACAATACACGTATAATCAAAGAGAGCACACTAATAATCATAAACTTAGAAATAGATGGTAGGAATCACTTGACCTTATTAGGGGGCTTGTTGGAATATATATATATATATAAAGGAAACTAGTGCCAACCAATTACAAGCTTGAAATATAGACTTAATAAATCATTTGTTCTATTTTGTGTCTTATCTGCTAAAAAATCATTTGTTCTATTCTGTAACTTCCCTAGGAGATTACTCCTTTATTTTTAGAAAGCATCACTTTAGTCCTCAAGTTCTAGAAGCCATCACTTTGATGTCCGCAATTGCTAATTATCAACTAATTTAGTTTGTGAAATTGGTGGTTATCATTGAATTTAGTCCCTGAAATTGGTTATTGTGAATCAATTACATCCATAAAGTCAGAGATATCATTGAGTTCTGTTTGTTGTTTTCTTGTTAGTTTTCTTTTTGGAACCTGTTGAGTTCTCTTTGTTGTTCTCTGTTCTACTTTTTATTTGTATTTTGCTCTTTAGTACATTGTGAATTAAATGAGCTGAAACAGTTGAAGGAGCTGAAGAAACACCGCGAGCCATCATTGTATGAGGTGATGCAAATCACCAAGACAAACAAAGCTGGTGCATGGGTTAACTAGAAGACCACAGACATGGCGATAATTTATTTAAACTTACAAATGCTTAAACTTACAAATCAGATTATTAAATTTTATCATTATTTTACATTAGGAGACATATCTTGCCATGAGGGCCCAGAAAGAGGCTGAGTTGGCGACCCAAACACTTGTCAAGGAGGTACCTCTCACCCTTTCTTCTACTGACGATAATGCCATCTAGTTGAAGGTTGTCGGCAGCGTGAACAAGAAAGGGAGGGTGTTTGGCTTGGGAGGATCGACACACAGATCACCAAGAAGGGGAAGGCATCTTTTTCTTCCTCCTCCTTTGGGCTTCCAGCAGATGTAGTTTAGGTTATTCAAAACCTGAACACTGAGCTAGCAGAGGAGCGCCGGCAGAGACAACTTTTGGAGGAGCAAGTTGTGGAGGACCGACTCGAGACTCATCGACAGCTGGCGGGGCAACAGGAGATGATCAGTCGGATGATGGCAGCGCTTGGCCCTACCTTCTTAGAGTCCATTTCCCAGCCACCCTCATCACCACCACAAGATCCCCCTCCACCGTGATTATGCTACTCATCTTTTGACATTTATTTTTATTGTATGATTGTATAGAATTTTAGATAAATTTTGTTTTTATTTCATGTTTGGTATTTCTCAGTATCTACTTTATGTCATTTTCTTTTTCATGTGAATTTGCCAATTTAATATTATTAATGTATTACTAAGAATTCAACAAAGGAAAACCCTAAATTACAATATAAAATTGCTTTGATAGTAGGCAATATAATTTAATATAAAAATATTTAATATTTAACTATTATAATTAAAAAAATAAATTATCTAAGAAATATAATTGATCTGTTCTTGAATCCGGAGTCAAAGTTGACTGTCTTGACCGGGGTCTTAATTTCAGTATCCTGACCGTAGTCACCTCACTAGCTCTCAATTTAACTCCGCCTCAGTGGAGTTCGGTATTTTACACCTCAGATCAGTGGGAATCCAAGGTTCTTCAAGTATTGGTGGCAATTGATGTCTAGTCCGTACTGGTATTCCAAGACCACACCAGAGATGCCCCTGCAGAAGATTCTCCGATGCTTAAGTAAGTAAGGATACTTAGGTAAGAGATATTACGGAGGTGACTTACAGGATTAGTTCAGATCCCTCTTCAGTAATAAATGAGTTGTATTTATAGTGTTTACATTAGTTTTGGAAGTGATTTGACCATCTTCCTAACTTACTGTTGATACAGTGTCTACAGAGTCAGGTTGCCCATACCTCCTCTAACTGGTTGTCGGATTGTCAGTTGTGAACTGGGGTTGAGGGAAAGATCCGTAGTCAACCGATGGTTCCAGACTCCGGTTCTAACTTGCCAATTCTTCTAGGTGACGTGGCGTGGTGTTTTTGGACCTCGTCCAATTTTGGTTGCCACCCCAGAACAATAATCATCTTAAAAAAAGGCTCATGTATACATTAACGACGAAAACATACGATCGCTAATATGTTGTCATGTAGCGATGGCAAAGGTTATGGTCGCTAACATGTTAAGCAGCAACGACAACGATGTTCGCTAATATATTATCACGTAGCAACGACGATGGTGGTATGTTGTCACGTAGCGACAAAGACGGTGGTCACTATTATGTTGTCACTTAGCAACGGTAAAGGCGTCGTCGCTAAAAGCTTACCCCATTAGCGACGATTTATCTTGGTCGCTAATTTGATGGGAAAACACCAATAGTGCAACAAAGATAAACAAACCTAAATATACCAATTTGAAAATCAATATCGTTGAACAACAAATGTGGAGTCATCGTCGGTGTGTTGCTCATTTACCATTAGAATGTCTCTGACTATAGGTTCCGCGGCTCGTACAGGCTCTTCTGCAACTGCTCCATTGAGTATGAAATCCACTTATTGTAGTTGCAAAGACGTCGTCGTTTGCTCATCCTCACCATAGCCCAGGTTAGGTTCAGCGAGGTGTTGGTAGGCTAGGAGTGAGGTAGGTGGAGAGGGTTTAGAGGCACAAGCTCACATGTGGATGCAAAAGGACTAGGTTTGCTTTGCATTGCATTGCGAGAATAAAGTTTGCATTTTTTGTGTTATGTAGATTTGGGCGGTTGGGATTTGGTGGAGAAGGCAAGTGTAGAGGTTGTTATAATTAAAATTGTAATGGTTCTATAGAGACAAGAATGCGAAACTTTAAATTTCTAGGAAGATACTAAAGCATTTGAACAAAAAATATTGTAATGGTTCTACACGATAAATTTCATTTACTTAAAAGTAAATATTTAATAGAGTTTTTTTAAAAAATAGTTGATATAATTAAAACCATTGAATTTGTTTACAATGAATTGAAACAGTCTTTATAGAAACGGTTTTTAGAGATGCCTATTTAATAATTTATAAAAATTGTAGTATATTAGTTTTTGAGAACAATTTTTAATCATTGCATAAAAAAATAACGAATTTTAATTATGTCCGGCAACGGAATGGAAAGTGTTGCCTATTACTTCTTACTACAACGGTTCTTAACTCTTGCAAAGAATGGCGTTGCCATAGACCATATATGTTGTACGGAGATCATTGTAACCAGTAATAAATGTGAAATTATTATGTGCAGACATCATGATGAAGTGTTAAATGATGTTGCAGGGTTTGTTGGTGATGCGGCTACAGATCTAGCAAGGTTCATGGATGAAGTCACATGAGAGGAAGTAGATGCATGTCGTCCATAGAGGGGACTGGCTCTATCTATGTTAGTGATGTTGATATGTCATTTAAATACAATGCGGGTCTGGAATATGTCCGGATCATGTATAAGCCTTATATTTATTTAAATATATTTTCTTTTGTAAACATGGAAAAATCTATATAAATGTATTTTTAAAAAGTGAAATTATTTTTTTTTAAAAAAAAGCAGACCGATTTAATCTTTATTCTTGGTACCAATTTTAATGGATTTTGAAATTATTCAATTTTTTCATTTATCTACAGCAATACTCTCGCTAGGTTTTTTTGGATCGAACAAATGTATTCGATTTTCTTAGATGGGGTGTGTGTCACGTGAGGTGGAATCTTTATACGACCAGATGCAGTCCCACCCACAACCGCCTACTGCACAATCTTGTCATCAATCTCACCAATCATTTTCTTTCCTACTCAGATCCGATTCTTCTCCATACATAATATTATACACAAGAATAATGTCGACTCAAAATTCACATAAAAATATGTTAGATGGTTGGATTGATATATTGTAGAATCTACTCATGTTTGGGAAAATTTGAAATATCAGACTATAATTTTTTTAAACTATAATTTAAAGACATTGTTTACCTTGGACTCTTATTTTTTTATACAAAATTATAAAAATCGGATAAAAAATTATAAAAATGAAATAAATATAGTTTTAATACTTATATAAAAATGTAATACAAATAATAAAACTCACATAAATAGTTGCTTAATAATTGAACTTGTGGTTATAAGATCACGAATCAAAATACTATCGATGTAAAGTATTTTTTAATGGGTAATTTATAACTATTTTGAGACATAAAACTTTTATTTTCTTTAAATGTTTTTTAGTACGGAGACATATCATAGTTTGATGAAGCCTGATAAACTCATCTAAACTTTTATCTACCATAAAAACAGTCATTCGGCTTAATTTTTTTAAAAATGAATAGTTTAGATAAATTGAGTCTTATATATTTATTAAAATATGAGGATATTGAATTTACAAAAATAATATTTTAATTACGAAGACCTAAATCTTATGAAATGAAACATTCTTTTTCTAAATCCAATATCTTTGATAATTCATTTAGTTATTACATAAAAAATTTCAAATATTGTCACTACTAGGGGAATATATGATTGTACAGTGTCGATTGAAGATAATGTTACAAGTGTCTACATTAATTCGTCTTACTCCACACGTGCAATATGTGATAAGATTCCGATATGCAAAAACTTTTCTTCTAATTTTTCATTATTTATTCTAGTAATTAGTTTATAATCGATTTAAAAAAAAAATTGTTTTGTATGGGAGGATAAATAACTAGTTTAAATATTTTACATTAAATTTATTTCATTAGAAGAAAATATTTATCAATTAAAGATTTTATTTAATTGTTTACAAACTTTATTCTGCGCTAAAACAAAAAAAATAAGGAAAAATTAGCAAAGAAGCTGGATTTCGGTTTTTTTGCTCTTTTTTTTAACATTGGTTGTATTTCATATGGGATAAAAGTGATTGTTTAAAAAATATTGTTTGCTTTTTTAATATAATTAAATATTAATTAATAAAATAATTATAATATAAGATTATCTCCCTCCATCATTATAAAAAGATATAATTTGTGGCTTATATATTATTTTAAAAGTAATTATCATTATATCTTTACAAAATAAGATATTTAGAGTGATATATATAATTTTTTATGATAATGTAAATATTCATTTTTACAATAATAATTCACATTAATATAAAGTTTTCATCCTTATATAATAAAAAATCCATATAGTTTAAATATTAATAAATGATTATGTTAAAAAATTTCAAATTAATATTAATTATTTTACATGCACATGCACATACACAACTTTTTTGGTTTAGGTTTCTATTTGTTTTTAGTGTTTCATATTTCTCATACTTTCTAAGGGAGGAAAATGATTATTTTAAAAATTGTACAAAATTTATTTAAATATGATTAAATATTAATTAACAAGAAATATGAAAATATTCATAATAATGATATATAATATTTTGACACGTGCAATATAGTATTTTGACCTATTAAATAAAATATATGGTTTCACCTCTAAAGTCATATGATAAAATATAGTGTTTTAAATGTGTTAAGTAGTTTAAGGGAAATTTGTCCATCTCTGAGTATCTTCAAAGAATCACGGTCGCTGTCAACATGCTATGTTCCATCGGAGATCCTGTTGCATTTCATGATCATCTTGAGTCCATTCTTGATGGACTTCCAGACGAGTACAACTCCATAGTGGCAATCATTCAAAATCGTGTAGATTTAGGGTCTATCGTTGAAGTTAAAGTTATGTTATTAGCGCATGAAGTTTGTGTGGAACGTGCGTAGAGGAAACTACTTGTTGGTGCCACTACGTCAATGAATGTAACACAGATTCAACAATCTTCTATGCTTATTCAAGATTCAGTTTCACTAATTCAAGAACCAGTCTCCTTAGGTCAAAATTCGTCCTTAAATCCTGAAGTTAACCATGCTACTGTTAACACTGATGTTGGTAGTTTTAAAGGAGGTAGAGGAGATTATCATGGAAGAAGTTATCGATTTAGAAGGTTTCGTGGAATGAATGGTTGCAATGGGGGAAGACACAATGTTTAGTGTTAGATTTTGTTCAAGTTTGGCCATGATGCTAGCATCTGTTATCATAGAAATCAGGATTCATCAAATAGTTATGGTTACTATCCAAGTCCACTAATGTATCCTCCTTATCTTCTTGGAAATAACTTCACATCACCCAGTTTTGGTTTTTAGTCAGCTCATTATCCTCCTCCTCGTTCCCTATAGTATCATCATTAGCCTAGTTCTCCAGTTTTCAGAGACCTACACTAGTGCAAAAAATGGCTACGACAACGGGATATGATCACGGTCCAAAGAAAAACCGTGTTTGAAAAATATACGGTGGCATTTTTGTAAATATGAGGAAGTTTTTTAATCATGGTTCTAATGTAACCGTGGTCGTAGGAACAAGGTTTTTTTATTTTAATTTTTATATTTTTAAAAAAAGTACCTATAATCACGGTTGAGAAGAAACCGTGATTGTAGGGTATATATAATCACGGCTTTATGGGAAGCTGTGGTTATATCTACAGCCCGGTTTTTATTTTAATTTTTATATTTTTAAAAAATGCACCTATAATCACAGTTGAGAGAAAACCGTGATTGTAGGGCATCTATAATCACGGCTTTTTGGGAAACCGTGATTATATCTACAACCAGATTTTTTTATTTTTATTTTTTATATTTTAAAAAATTGTACCTACATTCACGGTTGAGAGGAAAACCGTGATTATAGATACCCTACAATCACAGGTGCTTAGGAACCGTGGTCATAGGTGTTTTCAAAATATAAATTTTGAACGTCGCGCGCTCCTTCTCTTTCTCTGTTAGCTTTCTCCTATCTTTCTCTCTAAGATTTCTCCTTTTTGTTTTCCCATTGCCATTGACGTTTGCATTTGTTTGTATTCTAGATCTAACGTGGTTCTATGTATATATTTTGCAGGTTTTCTTTTGCTATTCTCGTTGCGCGCCATTGACGACCACCACGCCACCCTTCTCTTATTTTCTTGTTCAACCATGTAAGGCTTCTCTTTTGTACATCTCTTCTTTTCTATTTCTTTCGATTATAATGAAGGCTTTACATTGTTAGTTTTTCTGTTTGTTTTTGTTGTCTATGTTTTGCTTCTGTTTGTTCCTATAATGGAGGTTTTCTGTTTTGAAGGTCAACGTTGGGGTTATTTTGAGGAGGATGTTGGTGGCAACTACGGAGATGTGTGCAGAACCTGATCGAAAGGAACGGTGGTGGTGATGGTAAGTTGGGTTTCGATTGTGGCGTAGAAGATTATAGAAGGTTGGCTTTTAATCACGGTTGTGGTTAGCAACCGTGATTAAATAGGGTCTTATTTAATCACGGTTTCAAACAACTGTGATTAAATGTGATCTATAACCACGGTTGTGAACCGTGATTAAAAGTCATGATCTATTACCACGGCTGAAACAACCACGGTTCATGAACCATGATTAAAGGCCAATTTTAACCGTAATTAAATCCCTTTTTTACACTAGTGCTAACTCATCTTTTGCTTCTTACTCTACTCAGGGATCCTCACAACATACTCAAAGCCAACCTCAGGCTTATCTCATAGGACCACAATTGGACTCAAAATAGTTGTGGTATAGATTCTGGGGCAACTTATCATGTAACCTATGATGCAATGCAGGTTTCAAATTCTGTTGATGTCAATGGTTCAAATTAGGTTATAATCGGAAATGGACAAGGTTTGTCAGTTTTATGCATTGGTACTTTTTCTTCACCTAATCCTCCACACACAACACTACATCTCAAACATTTACTGTTGGTTCCTTCTATCACTAATAATTTAGTGAGTGTGAGCAAGTTTGCAAAGGATAACAATGTGTTCTTTATGTTTCATCCTACTTACTGTCTCGTGAAATCTCAGGTCACCTCTGACATTCTCCTTCGTGGCTCAGTGGACAAAGACGAACTCTACTATTTTGATCATCATTTTGGGTATACTTCTTCCATACTTTCTACTACCATGTTGAGTAAAAATGTATGTGGTAACTCTAGTTACAGGTCTGATAATCAATCTATATCTTTTGATTCTTCACCTTTACACATTATAGCTCCAACTTTATATAACACTTGGCACTTGAGATTAGGTCATCCTCATCATGATTCTCTTAAAGCTGCTCTAAACAGTTGTAATATCAAGTTGCCTAATAAAATTTCATCTAATTTCACTTGTATTGCATGTTATCCTGGGAAAGCTCATAGGTTATCTTCTAGACCATCATCACACACTTATAATACTCCTCTTGAAATTGTGTTTTACGATTTGTGGGGTCTTGCTCTTGTGGAGTCTCTTACAGGATCTAAGCATCTAATTATATGTGTAGATGTTTGCACTAGGTATACTTGGGTTTTTCCTTTGAAATCAAAGTCTGAAACCTGCCAAGTGTAAAATCTCTCACTAATTCACCCTTAATTTTAAGCATTTAAATAAAAATTTCAATAAATTTTTCATAAAATAATTATTTGGCAATTAATTAACCTTCATAAAAACTCACGTGACTTCCACACAGTATCTTTATTATATTCTTAAAGTTTACAATTCAGTTACAATTGGCAAAATGTGTTTGGCAGAAATAGGGACCTGACGCTACGCATGAGGCCAATTTTACGCTCCTGACGCGTAGCGTGAGGTTACGGCTACGCGTCAGTCATGATAGTAGCAGCAATGCTGCTGTCATGAGTTTTAAACCATTTTGCCAACTTCCCAAAGTCCTATGTTGCCCAATTCAACTCCAAACTCAACCAAACTACATGGGCACTATATTACCTCCATTCTGGAGTTGTTGGCGCAGTCCATTTCCCAAAATTCTAGTCCAATAATGAGTTATGCAAAAAAATAAATTTAGACCATCTTATGGCCATATTATCACACCAATTCACCTTAAAGCCACTTAAAACACAAAATGAACATACAAACCAATTCTAAATGTTCATATGAACCTATTGAGCATTTTCGGAGATACTGAATCCCACCAGATCTCTATTTTACCTGTCTAGTTCCTCAATTTCACTTTTAAACTCATTAATCCAACATCCAAACTTCCTAATTCCAACCTTAACTTCCTAATTCATTCACATCATGATTTCAACACAGTCACACAACATTCAAACAATACAATTCCTGCCAACAATGCATGATCTTAAATACTAAATGGCTTCATGCCATAATATCTATATAAACAATACATGGTCATTATACATGAATAACTATCTAATGGCCCAATTCGATATCATACTTATACCAACTCAAACCTGAAGATACCATTTATATATATACACACACTAATGACTCAGTGCCATTAATTACCAAACCATACAGAAATCATCATAGGCACGCATGGCAGTAAAATACATAATACAACCATGCACATACATATGCATATACATATACATCAGAATTTATATATATATATATATATATAATATCATAAATATATATATATCACGTCATCCTAAATGTCCTAGCACTGCTCTACTTCTCACTTTGTATGGCATCCGTAATATCCCTCTCCTCATTCACTGTAAAATAGTTGTAAAGGGTGAGTTTTTATCATTATAATACAATGCAATTAAATGAAACAAAAACAATATCACCTGGAGGATTTCACACACCTCCCTCGTATATCATTCCATTAACCATTTTCTTACAACATCAAAATTTAGGTATAAGTTATTATAATCATGATCACAAATCAAATCTCAATATCATAAACTGGTTCTCATGGTCAAATCATATAAAACAGCATCTAGTATCTGGATACTACAGGAGCAACCACCAGCTGGGAGTCCATCGATATCTTGTGAACTCTACCTAGTCCACCGAGCCCTCCGGCTCCCTACCTCAAGCATTGGGTCTCTCCATGGACCTCTAGGTAGCTCAACTGGGTCACTCACGAACACGAGAGCCAAAAGCGAAGGGTAATATGTACCGAATGGCTGTCCACACCACATAACATGTATATACAACATATAACAACATTATAATCATCTTTAAAATTCATTAAAATCCATCTCCTAGGGCATAATACACCAAATCAAGGCATAAAACACATTAATCATCATCATTTACTTATAAATATATCATATATCTTATCATATCATCTCATAAACATCATTTTCATCACAACTCATCACTTTCTCATTATAATCATCATTATTACATTAATCATATTTATCAAACTCATTATACAATAGTTAACATATTTCAAACTATATATTTTCAAATAAAACATTCACATACACACAAAATTTTTAACTCATAATATGAAATCCTTAAAACCTAACTAAATACATACTAAAACGCTCCCCTTACCTCACTTCCAATGCTTCTTAACTTAATCATAAGAACCGATATGCCAAAACACTAAAAACACAAGAATTACAAAAGGGGTTTAGGGATTTAGCCATTGAAACTGTATCTTAACTTAAGAAAACACTTGAAAATCAACTCTTAAAGCTTTATAGGCTTCCATAACCAAGATCGACTGTTACGTAAGACACCCTTACTTCTACTAAGTTTTCGGCACTCCGTTCATAACCTACGCAAAGCGGAACTCAATTCCATAACTTAATCTTTCACTTAGTGGCCTTAAGGAACTCTTTAACCGGTTTAGAATCTTAAATTTCAAAGTCTCCTTGCATCCCCAAGAAAAACAAAAAAAGAAGGGAGACTTCCATGAAAATTAAAATTGAGAGATTTCACGCGTTTACCTTGTGTTTCCTATTTCTAATCCGCGATTAATTTTGAATCCCAACCAAAAATTAGCCTGAATCAATTTCTTAAGCTTTGAGAGAATAAAGAAGAAAGAGAAAGGTCCAGAATTCTATCTTTGCTTCTGTTTTATGTTGTTATGACTGTGAGGTTTTAATTTTGCTTGCGACGCTGATGGTACGCGTCAAGTTCAAATTTTTACCTTGACGCTACGCGTCAAACAAAAACCATAAACTCCCCCTTAAATTCATTCTTAAATCACACCAATGCATCATATTCTCAAATTATCATAATTTAAACTCACTTTCACATTTATTTATTCTTTTAAATGCAAAAATATACGGGATGTTACACTAAGTCTTTAAACACTTCAAAGCCATGGTTGAGCTTCAGTTGAACTACAAAATTAAAGTTGTTCAAACAGATTGAGGGGGTGAATTTAGACCCCTTACTTCTTATTTCTCTGAACTAGGCATCAATCATAGAATTATTTGCCCTCACACTCATCATCAAAATGAGATGGTTGAAAGAAAACATAGGCATTTGGTTGAAACTGGACTAACCTTGTTGGCACAAGCTAGTCTATCCTTTGAGCTATGGGAACATGTTTTTCTTACTGTAGTTTATCTGATTAACAGGCTTCCAACCACTGTTTTATAGTAAGATTCTCCCTACTTTAGAATGTTTAAATAACTACCTGATTTCAAGTTTTTAAAGGTGTTTGGGTGTTCTTGCTTTCCTTTTATTAGGCCATATAACAATTACAACATGGATTATCATTCTAGAGAGAGTGTTTTTCTTTGATACTCTTCATCTCATAAGGATATAAGTGCCTTACTTCATATGGAAAAATTCTAATTTCTAATATTTCATGAGTCTAGATTTCTATATCCTATTTTGTTTCCAAATTATGAACCTATAACACGAAATGACTTACCCAAACCTGTTGTCCTTCCTGTTTCATTATTTCAGTCTATACCTACACCTTATCAAATTATTCCATATCTATCTGATTCATCATAAAACACTACACCTATAGCAAACACTCTAAATTTAAACACCTCTGCCACCACTTCTGCCAATTCTGACTTCAATGCACCTCAACCTTAACCTTCACTTTTGTCTCAACCTTCATCTGTATCTTAATCTTCTCTCTATGACAACCTTTACCAACCATTCAACTTTGAAATACTCATCCCATGGTTACTAGAGCCAAAAATGATATAACAAAACCCAAAATATTTTTAACCTATTTTAAGCCTTCTATTGTTAAACAAGCTATGGCTGATTCTAAATGGCTGTAGGTTATGAAAGAACATACTACCTTGATGAAGAATAATACTAGGTGATTGGTTCCTCTTCCTCAAGGTAGGAAAGCAATAGGTTGTAAATGGGTGTTTAAGGTGAAAGAAAACTTAAATGGCTCTCTAAACAGGTACAAGGCCAGATTAGTGGCCAAAGGGTTCCATCAACAGCAAAAAGAGTGATTATAGTGAGACTTTTTCTCCTATTATAAAACCTATGATAGTAAGGACCATTCTCACTATTGCTATCTCAAAAAGGTATCTAATTCAACAAATCGATGTAAACAATGCCTTTCTGAATGGATTACTTGAGATAGAATTTTACATGTGTCAACCACTAGGTATTGAGGCATAGGATGCTACTCTGGTCTGCAAACTACACAAAGCTCTTTACGACTAAAATAAGCACCTAGGGCTTGGTTTGACAGACTTAAGGCCACTCTTACTCAATTTGGTTTCAAGTCCAGCAAGTGTGATTCATCTTTGTTTATTAACAGCAGTGGAAATCAGTGTTTGTATGTCCATGTCTATGTAGATGACAACATTATAACATGTGATTCATTGGTTGCTATTAAAGATCTCATTCAAAACTTTAATCTTAATTTTGCCTTAAAATAGTTAGGTGCTTTGGAGTATTTTTTAGGGATTCAAATTTCATACTTGCCTAATGGTTTTGTTATATTGTCTCAGTTAAAATATATTACTTAACTTCTATAGAAGACTGGCATGATTAATGCCAAGGGAATTTCTACTCCTATGATGGGTAATCTTAACCTTAGTAGACAATGTTTTTCTTAGCAGATCCCACTTTGTACAGATCCATAGTAGGAGCATTACAATATGTTACAGTCACCAGACCTAAAATCAGTTTCTCTGTTAACAAAGCCTGCCAATTTCTTTCAAGACCTCTTGAGCAACACTGGAAAGTTGTAAAAAGAATCCTAAGGTATCTTAGTGGTACTAGGACTTATGGCTTATTGCTACAGAAAACTTTTCCCAACAAGTCTATTCCTATCAGTGCATATTGTGATGCAGGTTGGACTTCTGATCCTGATGATAGAAAATCTATGTCAAAATCATGTATCTTTCTTGTCCCAAATTTGATTTCCTAGTGGGCAAAGAAACAGTTCCTGGTTGCGAGGTCCATCCCTGAAGTAGAGTACAGGAGCTTGGCTAATACTACTTAAGAAATTATCTAGATCCAATCCTTGTTGTTTGAACTTAATATCTTTTTCCACACCTCAAGTATTTTGTGATAATCAAAGTACAATTATGCTTTCAAATAATCCTATACTTCACTCAAGAACAAAACATATGGAGTTAGATATTTTCTTTGTGAGAGACATGGTGATGGCAAAGAAACTATTAGTAACTCATATTCCATTTTATGATCAGTGTGTTGACATTCTTACTAAGTCTCTTTCTATATAAAGATTTTTGATTCTGAGAGATCAGCTACATGTTGTTGACAAGTTATCTTTAAACAAGAACCACAAGGAGAGGTTTTGATTAAGGGAGCATATTAGAGTGAGTTGTAAGACTTAGTTAGAAGTTTGTTACAACTAACTAAGTAGTTCTAGTTAGCTCCCACTTTGTAATCTGTTACAATTAGACTCTCATATAAATATGGTGTTGCATTCTCTATTCCAGATATAATAAAATTATGATCAATATTTCTTTCTCTCTATCTCTTTCTCTCTTTCTCTATTTGTCTCCTTCTATAAACATTAATTTATCTCATTAGCATCTAAAATTAAAATAGCAAAAAATATACTAAACTTCAATATATACTCCACAAACAAACAATATATTTAACTCAAGTAAATGATAGACTAAATAACATTCTATTTTTGAGATCAAAGAGCCTACATGAATTAATAATAAGAAAGAGAATTTTTTCAAAAAAATCTAATTTCTTACACAAATAAATTTTCACTTTAGAACAATTCATAAAATTTACAAATCAAAGCAATGACTGTCTATCAATTTATAAGTAGGCACATAACATTTCTAAATTAAAACACAATGTTAATACAAAAGTAACAAAGAAAAATATAAGTCTTGATGAACATCTCTATTCCTTGATATAAAATTACTAATAACAAAATTAAATATAGTTCATACTAATAACAAAGGGATATCTAACCTTAAAACTATGAAGAAAAACAACAACAAACATTTTCATTGAAACACTTAAAATCCACTAATAACATGAGAGGCATATATTACATAAAATATATTAGCCAACGCTACTTACCTAAGAAAGACCAATCAATGCACACAAGTCAAATACTAGTTCCAATTCATTTTCTACAAATAAGAGGAAAAATAGAACAAATCAAAATAGAACACACAGAAATAGAAAATCAAGTAATATGGTTTAACTATTGTATAGTTTCCAAATAAGTTGTAAAGGGAGACTTCAATAGTAATATGTCTTAAATCACATAAAATATATTGTCAAATTAATACCCACTTTATTGACTTCAATTATCTTAAAACTAAAATAGATTGATGATGAAAGGTGGTAACACACCAAAACAACAAATAAGAGAATATGGACTAACTTGTACAATCTCCAAAGAAGTGTACTAGAGTTGTAACAGGGTCTATAATTGTACACGTCTTAAATCATGTAAAAGACACACAAAAATTAATACTCACTATTTTGATTTTAGTCATATATAAACCTTTTAAAGAAAAATCTTCAACTTCGTATACTAACAAATAGAAAATAAGAAAATCACTACAAAAAATTCATTTTTTAGTGGCGGTTTATTACTGGCGGTTAAGTAAACCGCCGGTAATATAGTGTTTATTAAAAAATTTGGTGTCGCATTTCTTAAGCGTCGGGAAGGTAATTTTTTAGCTAAAGTATGACGTTATATTTTTCGCGCCTATGCATTTCCCTCCTTTGTTTTTATTAAAACAATTTTTGATTAAAATAATTTTTCATTAAAACTTTTCATTCATTCCTTGTCTCATACACGACTCTTGCTCTCTCAACTGCTGTGAAACTCTTTGAGCCTCTCTATGGTGGCTACAACTAATTCCAAGGCAGAATCCACCTCTTTGAAGCTCTCTATAGAGGTATGTCATCTTTTTACTTCACCTCCTTCAATTTTTTACTTCACTTTTGGAAGACATGACATGTTTTTACACCATGATATTGAAAAGACTAAGGATGTCTATTTATAGTGCAGTAATTTCAAGCATAGAGCACATGGCATCTTTTATCTATTTGTTGTTACCTAAGTGGGAATTGAAATTGTTGCTTCTAATAGCCAAAAAATCTACATGTACGTAATGGTTCTTCATATATAGGTTGTAAATTAAAGCATAAATATTCATAAATGAAAGAAGAAACAACTCTAGCATCCTCACTTGAATTGGACTGGACTCTTGGTATATTAGATAAGGATTAGGAAAGGAAATTAAGTGTTATCACTTATGTGGGTTTAATTCTTATTATATATATATATATATTTGTTGAGAGAAACAAAATTTCCTTACATGATATTTTGGGTTTTAAAAAAATAAATAAAATATCAATTTGTATCAATACATATTAGTAAATTAGCCTGCATTAATCTGGGTGTTAGTTCCCTTTGTGTTATTCTAATTTTTAGGCAATATAATACAGTTAGGATGCATAGGAGTACTCATGGCCTTAGCGTCAGCCATTTTAAATTTCTTAAGTAGTTCCTTTGTGTACTTTTGTTGATGAATGAAAATTCCATTACTAGTCTGTTGAATTTGTAAGCCTAAGAAGAATTTAAGTTTACCCATCATACTCATTTCAAATTCTGCTTGCATTATTTTTGAAAAATCTTTACACAGACTATCATCAGTAGCACCAAAAACAATATCATCCACATAAATCTGCACAATAATAAAGTGTTTCTTAAAGCTTTTTCTGAAGAAGGTTATGTCAACTTGACCTCGTGTAAAGCCTTTTAAAATAAGAAAGGAACTGATTCTGTCGTACCAAGCTCTGGGAGCTTGTTTTAGACCATACAGTGCTTTGCTTAATTTAAAAACATGATTAGGAAGAGACACATCTTCAAAACCAGGAGGTCATTTTACATAAACTTCTTCCTCAATAAAACCATTTAGAAAAGCACTATTTACATCCATCTGATATAATGTAATACCTTTAAAAGCGGCAAACGTAAGAAGTATCCTAATAGCCTCAAGTATGGCTACAGGAGTAAAAGTTTTAGTAAAATCTATACCTTCTTGTTGACTATAGCATTGAGCTACTAATCTGGCTTTGTTACTGATCACTTTTCCATCTTCATCAAGGTTATTTCGGAATACCTACTTAGTTCTAATTATACTTTTATCTTTGGATTTAGGAACAAGTGTCCATACTTCACTTCTCTTAAACTGGTTTAACTTCTCTTACATAGCAAGAACCTAATCCTCATCCTTTAGGGCTTCCAAAATATTCTTTGGTTTTACCTCTGAGATAAGAGCGATTGATGATTGATTTTGAAGACTGGATCTTCCTTTCCATAATTCATAAGGAGTCTTATTCCTTTCCATAATTCAAAGGGATGAAAGTATGAGATGTTGGATTTTCTTCCTTTCCACAATTCATAAGGAGTCTTATTCAGTATTGGTCTGATAGAAACTCTATTTTGAATAAAACAAGAAGTACTCAAAGCTTCTTCCTAGAAATATTTTGGAAGATCATTTTCACAAAGCATGGTTCTGGCCATTTCCTGCAAGGATCTATTTTTTCTTTCCATAACTCCATTATGTTGTAGGGTTCTTAGTGAAGAAAAACCATGAGTTATCCCAGGCTCATTATAGAAGTTTTCAAAGATTTCATTTTCAAAATCTCGGCCATGATCACTTCTTATTGTACCAATACAGTAACCCTTCTCATTTTGAATTTTTTTGCAAAAGATTTTAAATACTTTTATAGACTCATCCTTGTGGGCTAGGAAATATACCCAGGTTAGTCTTGTGTAGTCTTCAATAATGACAAATCCATATTTCTTTCACGACAGACTTTGTACTTGAGAGGGACTAAATAGATCTAAATGTAATAGTTCTAGAGGTCTGGATGTGGACACAACGTCTTCATTTTTAAAAAAGGTTTTGTGTTGCTTCCCACTTTGGCATGCCTCACATTGTAAGGAACTGTTAAAAGGAATTTTTAGTAATCCTTTAACAAGATCCTTTCAATGAAGTTTTGAAATGAGTTTAAGACTTATATGCCCAAGCTTTTTGTGCCAAATCCATCTCTCTTCAGAGTTTGAAAATAGACATTTTACATTTTGATCATTCAGTTCATTCAAGTCAAACTTATAGAGGTTGTTTTGTCTGTTTGCATTAAAGAGTATGGTTCTATCATGATTGATGATAGTACACTTGTTCTTGTCAAAAGAAACTTGGCAACCATTGTCATAAAATTGGCTGATACTCAGTAGTTTATGTTGCAAACCTTCGACAAGAAATACATTTTCAATGACAGGTGAGGGAAGTTTATCCACTTTATCAGACCCAACAATTCTTCCAGTCTGGTTCCCTCCAAAGGTGACTGATCCTCCTTTAAATTGCTCCAGGTCTAGGAACATAGACCTTCTTTCTATCAGATGATGCAAGCATCCACTGTCCAGATACCATTACAAAGTTTTTTTTTGTTTTTAAGAATATCTACAAAAGGAATGATTAATGATTTTGGTAGCCATATTCTCCTGGGTTCTATGTTGTTAATGGTTTTTTCATTTATTCTTTTTCTTTTCCTGCATTCATTTATAGAGTGGTCATTGATTTTTGTAATAATTACATTTAATAATCTTTTGTCCTTCAGGAACAAATACTGAGGCTGAAAGATACTTAAGAGTTTTTAGTTTGGAAACATTTTTCTTTTCCACATAACACAGACCAAGACCTTTTCAATTTCCTTTGGACATTCCTAACAAAGCATCCAAGTTTTTTGTACTAGTAACAAACTTCCCTAGGTTAGAGGTAAGAGAATTGACAAGATTTTTTAACCTAATGATTTCTTTATCTTATGAGTTGCAACAAATCTTAGATCTTTCAAAATCTATTTTTAAAGAGTTGTTTCCTTTTCTAAGTATATTTAATTCTTCAAGATGCATTTTTTTGTTTTCTTTCAAGACATTTGTTCCATACTTTTCTTCTTTTAACAACAAATTTTAATTTTCAAAATCAGTAATCATGTCAACATGCTTCAGTTTCAGTTTCTTAAAACTATTTAGTAGTTTAGTAAAATCATTGAATAACAGTTCATAATTTTATTTAAGTTCAGAGTAACTTACTTATTCAGAGTCTAAGTTACTGAGACTGGCTTTTGAGTCTGGTTCCTTACTTGCCATGAGACAGATTTGGGCTAACTTATTTTCTTCATCAGACTCTTCTGAGCTGGATGATCCTTCATTATCCTATGTTATCAGACTTTTTTGTTTCTTAGGAAACTTCCTTATTTCCTTTCTATCCTTTTTATCTTTATTTAGAAGAGGGCACTCTGCTTTTATATGACCTGGTTTTTGTGTTTGAATATGTATTTCAGGTTGCATAATTTTGATAATGACAAAGAGATCAAAAAGCAATTGAAGAATCATGGCAAAGAGAACAAGTGCTTATAAAAGAACACTTAAAAGAGAAAAACAGAGAAAACAACATCAGACCTTCAAAAACACGAAGCCTAATCGATTACAGGACCTCACATAATCGATTACTGAAGTTCTGTCAAACACCTAATCGATTACCTCATCAAACACTAATTGATTATGAAGCCTCTGTTTGTTACCTAATCGATTACACCAAGGAGGCCAATCGATTACCAAGCTAAGAAAAAGAATTAAAAGCATCAGGTGCATATGCTAATCGATTACAAGGATGACACAATCGATTACCAATGTTCTGTAAGGCCACTAATCGATTACCGTTAAAGAACTAATCGAGTACAGAGTTTCTGTTTGTACAATAATAGATTATGCATGAGTCATAATCGATTACCATGCTGCGTAACACAATTAAATGCATCAGGTGCCACTCACAATCGATTACAGAGTGAAGAATAATCGATTAGCCAGGTTCTGTCTCTTAGCTAATCGATTACGTGGTATAGTCTAATCGATTACCTGTTCAATTACACTGAAGAATTCAAAATGTAATCGATTCAGCTCGAGGCCTAATCGATTACACTAGTTCCAGAATTTGGGGAAAGCATTTTTAAGTGGGAAACTAGCTTATTTCTCTATTATTACTCCAATCCCCATACTGTGCAACGGCTCTGAAGACTTTAGAGCACCTCTCCAAGGCCTATAAATGCAAGACTCATTCAAGCTTCTCAAGCACCCAAATCCATCAAAGGGAAATCAAATCTTGTGCCTTGTGAGTTCTATTTCTTTGTTCGTTTTAAGTTCTGAAACTTAGAGCTTATATTTGTAAATCCTCTCTTGTGAGAGTTTAGAAATTATGAGAGCTTTCATTTGTTTATCTACTACTCTATTGAGAGAGTTTATTGATTGTAAAACCAAACACCAAAACACCAAAGGTTATTCACTCTAGGATTGAGTGGTCACAAAGGTTGAGGTTCAACCTTTGGGTATCGAGAGTTTGAAAGATTGGGTGGGTTGCCCTTATGCTAGTGGGGATTAAGTTCTTGAGTGTGGAACACTAGGAAGCTGCAATTGCTCATAACTTGTATCTCTAAAACTTCAATAGTGGAAATCCTTCAAGTGGGTTGCTTGAAGGCGACACGTACACCGGGTTGGTGGAACTCGTTAAATTGGTTTGCAAGCTTCCCTTCCCTACTCTCTTGTATTTACATATTGCTTTTGGCTTGATTATTGTTGTTGATTATGAAAGCCCCTATTATATTTGCTTCAACAACTTGTGTTAAAGTGTTGCACATCAAGTGTTTGATATATTGCTTAAGTGACATTTGCACATTATTTTACATTGATTCTTGCACTACACTTGCTATCTATTGCATACAAGTATATTTTTTGAAAGAGAAATCAATTTCAAAGGCATTCTAAAGAAAAGTTTTTAAAACTTAATTCACCCCCTCTTGAGTATTGAGGCCACTTGAACAACAGTTTTCTACAATTAAAACATTCTAGAGCAGATTAATCAGTTTTAAACTTGAATTGACTTTTACCATTGTAGTCTTTCTTTTGGAGTATTTCCAATCTGAACTTTTTCTTTCTCAGTAATTTATGAAATCATTTGGTTACAAGTGCCAGTTCTTCATCAATGTCATCATCTAACTCATCAGATTTTGGTTCAGAATTCCTTTGCTTTTAGAACCTTGCCTTTTCTTGTTTCATTAGACTTTAAGGCAATGCTCTTGATGGAAGAGGATTTGTTGGTTTCTTTCTATTTCAGCTTTAACTCATGAACCCTGAGAACTCCAAGCAACTCATACAAAGAGAAGATGCTTAGATCCTTAGCTTCTTCTAAAGTGAAACATTTTGCATCAAACCTTTCAGGAAAGCATCCAAGAAGCTTGATGTTTATATCTTCTATAGAGGGAGTGGTTCCAAGATCTTTTAGTCCATTCAGTAGGGTTTGGAATCTTCTAAACATCTGATCTACTAATTCATGTTCCTCCATTTTGAAGTTATCATACTATTTGGTCAACAGTATCTTCTTGGATCTCTTGGCATTTGACGTTCCTTCGTAATGACATTGAAGAGCATCCTAGACTTCTTTAGCTATTTTATAGTTGAATAGCTTGTTGTACTCAAACTTATTAAGAGCACATGTGAGAAGAAATCTGGCTTTGGCATTGATCTCTATCTTTTTGATTTCATCAGAGCTCCATTCACTTTCTAATTTAGGTTGACCTTCACCATTTATAGGAGGGCTATGATCACCATTAATGATGACTACCCAAAGACTATATTGAGTGGATTTTATAAACATTTCCATTCTATCCTTCCAATAATAATAGTCTTCACCAAAGAAGGTTAGGGGTTTCTTGATGGAGGACTTTTCTATGATAAATTGATTACTTTGAGAAGCTACCATAGATCTTGATCCTTTTCATTGGAGGGAGTGATCAACCTAAAGGACAAGCTCTGATACCAATTGATGGTTTAGAGTTAGACTTAGAAGGGGGTTGAATAGTCTTAGGCTCTTTTTTTTTGCGGAACCAAAATAAAAATAAGTAACCAAGCAAGTAATGAATGAAAAATATAAACACACTGAGTTTATACTGGTTCACTTCCAACATAGAAGCTACGTCCAGTCCCTTCTAACTTGAAGGATTTCCTCTATTGTAAAATCTCCTTTACAATCACGGCACCAGACTCGTGCCTCAAGTATTCTTGACACTAGCCACTTCTGGCTCAACCCAAGTATTCTTTCAATAAGCCACACATGGATCAACCCAAGTATTCTTTCGAAAGCCTCTTCAGGCCAAAGTGTTTCCCAACACAAACTAGTTCTGGTAACACACCAAACATTTACAAATTGAATGAATAAAAAGAAGTTTTCAAAACTTAATGTACAAGTTATAAACTATTTAAGTTTGGGCACTAAGCTTTTGACACAAGACCAGAGTCTACTAGAAATAGAAGATAAATGAATATATGTCTTTATCTTATAAAGAATGTATAAGAGAATTTTTGAACTTGGATAAGATTAAATAAAAGCTTAGAGAAATTCTCTTGAAATTTTCTTGTATATCTGAATCTCTATCTTCCATCTTTAAACTTCCTTGGTATTTATAGAGGTTGGAGAATATGACAACTATATATTCTTTGAAAGAAGATATAGTCGTTGGAAATCCTTTGAAGGTATTTTGCCTTAAGCTTCATTGTTATCAGACCTTGATGATGAATTAGGCTTGAGAGAGGTCTGGTTCATTTCTTCAGCATTTTTCACGAAAATAGTTTCTCATGAATTTCTATGCATAAACCATTTGTGAACCAATTCTTGATTGAGTGATAAGTTGCTTTCTGAGATGTTTTGACGTAATCTCTGATTATGATCAGAATGTGTAGAGGTAGGTACGCTAACAACTGCTGCTTATATTGATCTTGTTCTTTATGTTCTTTGGTGATAAGCACTTAAATATGATAAGAGCATTACTTCCGAAGCATCACCAAAATAGAATTTATGAACGTTGAAGGAGAGTTCTTTGATCAGAGTGCTTCCATCAGACTTGTGTTGTTCTACCAGACTTTTATAACACTTATGCTCCCCCTTTGTTTTCATAGCCTAATATCTATATCCTGAAATTTCTTAGGTACACAGAGAATCATTATAAACATTGCAGACTTTATTCTTTTAGCGAAAATACTTGATGAACGGTTTAAACAAATTGAGGAATATATAGGATCTGGGGTCTGGTCTGAAAGGATTTAAAAATTATATTTTCAACCAGACTTTTTCTTAACACTATTTATAACTAATTTGTTTCTTATCATTTTTTTAGCAGCCTATAGAACCATCTCCAAGAAACCAACCATCTACATCTCAGTCTGGCACACATATCCCAAACTAGACAAGTCACCATTTAGTCTTTTTTATAGGAAATATAGTAGAGGCTTTGTTATTTCTAGTTGTATTGGTTATTGTGCCAAATGTAAGATGGATTACCATGTTGAACCTTAATGTGATTTCTAGTATTTTTTAGGAGTTATAGTAGAACCTTTATGTTGTTTACCTTTTATGCTTAATGTAATTTGGATTCCTTTTAATAGGTGGCATAATCACATGTGTTTAGCAGTTTAGAAGTTATTTTATACATAGTATTTTAATAATTTTCTTAGTAAGATATTCTTATGCAATCCTATTGTGAAACCTATTGGTGTTGTCTATGTTGGTGCTTGTTATGCTCATTGTTTCCAGTTCAAGTGGGTGCTACCAAGCTTTGATATTTTGGGATGAAAAAGATACATGGCTTGTTCTTGTCCTATCTTTTCTCTCTGCTTTGGTTTATTTCTTAACCTATTTTTGGTCTAATTAAACTATAACCATGTAGGTTGTTGTGGGTCTAATATTGTTCCTATATGACACCAAGGGGGAAAGCTAATTTATGTATTATGGTAAGATACTTACTTTATTATTTTCATCATGTTCTTTCATATATTCTTTTTACTCTCAGTTGTTTCATCTTTTATGCGTACTAGCTTAAGCTCTTGGGATGGTATCTAGCTAATAGAGTACAACAACTAGAAGTTAATATACATGTTGTTTGATTGATCGCTGATATCTCTGTACCTCTACAATTGCCCGCTGCTGGCCCAACTACATGCTTTAAAACCCTTACAGAAGGAGTGCAAGAATGGAATATAGGTTTTTTCTTAATCCTGATTCTTGTCTCTTTTTCTTTTACTGTATTTGATCTATCTATTTGGGATATGTGTTCTTAATTGGTCATATTCAATTAGCTATTGTGTTTCTAAATGTGAATAGAGGAGTACCTTAAAGAAATTTAACTTTTACAATATTTTCTCTTGTATATCTTTTACGAAGCCTTCATGGTTTAGTTGAGTAGTATACTTCTCCTTGCATATAGTAAATGAATGTCTTGGGAAGACCTGAGCAAATAGCAATTGAAGTGTTTGTATGTGTATGTGAGAGGTTGAATTTTAGCTACTTTGTGTTTTGGATTTTGGGCCCTTTGAAAATGATTATGATCTTTATGCTTGTTTTTGTGCTTACATATCAAAAATACACTTGGAGGTACAATTGGCATATAAATCTTTCCCAATTTTGTTGAAGAATTAAGTCTTTCAAGAGAATTTGCAACAATAATTTGTGTTGTTTATATCTACATTCTAACTTGTGACTATCTATATTGATGACCCCTCTAGTTCAATAAAGCAACTAGGGTGGTTGCTTCTTGTGATTCAAAGTCTTTTGAGTGTAGCATCTCATAAACATTACATGGTTAATATAGTTGTTGCCTAGTAAGGAGCATTTTATTTGCGTCTGATTTGTTAAGAAAATTGTATTATTTGTCCTTTTTGTTTTGTATTGATTTTTTGGTGCATGATTGTCAACTACACAGTTAATTTAGTGGTATTTTTCATTGACAAGAAATTGGCAGGTTAGTGCATTTGTCACTTGGTACATAATTTAGCTATTTTATTTTACTAGCTTTGCTTTTTGTTGTTGTTCTGATTTAGTTATTCTACAGAATTACCCGGCCGGTCAATTACAGTTGTAGCCCTGCTACCGTTGAGCATCAAAGACAAAGAAAGCAGGACCAAAGAGGATAATCACAAGCTATTGAATGGGAACTCAGGGGACCCTGCAGATCGGGTATGTGAATATACTTGTCCTTTCCCATGTTCATTTCATGTAATGTCTTTGCCTGTGATCTTGACATAACATGGCTATTCTAATTTTCTAAGAGGCAGAGAACTCAAGTGAATAGCAAGATCATTGAAGATGGAAATACATAAAAACACCCGATCTTGAATTTAACCCCAAGGAGTATCAAGTATCAACAAATAATGTATAGTGGTATGTTGTAGTGTTTATTGAATGTTACATTTTTACATATTTTTTTTGGTTATTTTGTCTGTCGTATAGTTTTCTCCATATAAATGAGGAATAAGGAATAGACAAAAAACTTTGAAATCTGTACTTGTGCTTGTCCTATGCAAGTAAGTCTTTTCTTGTTTACCAATGCTATTTGTTATTATTCCTTATGTTCTCTGAATACCTGGTGATTTCTTTTCACTAGCTATGTTAAAGCCTTTGAATGTTGGGTATTGAATGATTATGAAATTATATTTTTTGTTGTATGATATTTCAGTTAGGTGTGTATTGCAAATTTGTAATTCTAGTGGACAACTGAAACTTGTTTGGTCATATATTTCATTATGGAATAATAGTTATAGAAATTTGTCATAACTTGTGGTCTATGTCTTTGCTTTATAATATTTTTAAGGTATATCCTGCAATAGGAATTGTTGAAAACTCTACAATGAGCGTCTATGTAGTGAACATATATTCATTTAATAGACTAGAATTAATAGTTAATTTGCTAATTCTTAATTATTAGTTAAGAAGTCAAACACATAACATTCTTCTTCTTTACTGTCTCTCTTATTTCGTAATAGACCATCTTATCAGTCCTCATGTAACCAACATATATATATATATATTAAAATATGGTATCATCAACTGCATGTTTGAGAAAGACTTCCCTTTTCAATGCGTTATTTTTTTAAAAAAAATGATTGTATAGTTTAGAATCTTCCAGCAAACACGTATGTTTAAATGTGAAGTAATTTCAGACATATAAGCCAAGTGAAGATGATATGATACCAATGCAATCAGTAGTGTTATAGCCATTGCTAAACCTCCCAGTTAGCATTGAGTTAGGAAAATCAATCCCATAAAATGGCATATTTGTCACGGCATTTGAATATTTCAAAAAATTGTTGGTACCAACATCAAAAGTTGAGTCACCAAATATATAAATTACAGGTGTCATAGATTCAGTGCCTACATTCAAAAAGATAGGTATAGGAAGAGAAATAAAAGAGGCATGATGGATCTCTTGGCCATACGAGGAATATGAATGATGTATGATGTTCAGTGTGTGGCTCATGGGCTACAAATATATAACAAGAATATGAGATTGTTTGCTAATAGTAATTTCCAGGTGGTGAATCCTAGAGCCAATCTAACCAGGCTAGCTACTTAACAAAATCCAAATAATTACATAACAAACTCTTTTCTTTGTTACTTCCCTTGGGATTCCTTATTGATTCTTCCATATTCCTTTTTGCTTTAATTAATCCAACAATTCCAAAATTTGCTAGATGTTTTCCTTTGCTTTATAATAAACAATCCATGTATCTTCTTTAATTTTCCTTTGAGTTTGTGTGTGTATATTGTAACACCCCGAAAATAGGGGTAAATTTTTCACGATTTAAAATAATTATAAATAGAGGAAATTCAATATATATAATACCAAGTAATTACCCCAGATCATTTAATAACCTATCTCATATATGGAGATATGAGAAGGTATTATAGTGCTCCTTGGACGATTGGACTCGAGACCCTCACAATGGAAAGGCGGAAGATTTGATAAAATTTAAGAGTTAATGAAATACGTACAAAAAGAGGATAATATCATTTTCATGATTTAAGGGTCTCTAAACAAGCTAGAGAATTGAGCAAGGGAGAAAAAATCAAGAAACTGAGAACAGGGAAACTCGCTTGAGCGAGACCCACATGGGTCGCTTGGGCGAGGCCAGCGAGCGTGAGCGAAAACGCTCCAGTGTCATACCCACGCTCGCTCGCTTGAGCGAGTTGCCACCCAAAGACCATTAGCTCGAGCAAAAATGGTCCAGAACCATTCTACCATGATCTCACTTGAGCGAGACGAAGCTCGCCTGAGCGAAATGCCTCCAGTAGCTCATCCCTGATACATAATCATCTCGCTTGGGCGAGATACCAGTCCACCTGAGCGAATCTCGCCCAGAACCGATTTCACACAGCTCTCGCTTGAGCGAAGGCGAGCCCGCTCGAGTGAGAAACTTCCAAAAAGCATACACCAAGTGCAAGGTCATCTCGCCTGAGCGAGGACCACTCTCGCTTGAGCGAGAATAGGCTAGAGGCCATATAATTGACACAGGGGATTCTCGCTTGAGCGAGAATCCATCCCGCTTGAGTGAGATCACCAGCATGTGTGTAGAAAACAAGTAAAATCTCACAACTCCACATACCAAAACCCACACAAAGAAAAATTGATCAAATTCAACATATCACATACTTCATCTGAGGCATTTAAAACTTGTCTCAAGCATTTATACTCAATAATTTCCATTCCAATTCAATAATCATATCAAAACCAAGTCTATCACTTCACATACTACATAAAACATAATTTCTCACATAAACCTTCTTTCATTCCTTAAAATTTAAAGCAAATCCATATTATAGTTATCATTCATACATTATCAAGGTCATTAATGAAAATTAGCCATACACATAAAGTCTAATTTTCCTACATGACCCCCAAAATCAACTATTATCAAATTAATTACAAAATAAGCATATACTCACTTATGCTATACAAAATGAATGTATATATATATATATATATGCCGGCCAAGGCTCATCCATAGTCCTTCCATATTTACCTTCTCTAATGCTCGACCTCCAAAAGGGTAGGATTTACATCATACCTACATCAACCTTAAAAATGGTAACTAGGAGGTGAGTAAGATATTCTAAATGTATTAAAGTCATACATTGTGGTGATATTTATACATGTGTGCATGTCACGACCGGGATCGCGGCGGCGCTGCCGACCCTCGAAACGTTTTTAAAATGATAAACAGGGAGTCGCCACCAATATTTTTTAGGATAAAATACTGGAAAAACCTTTTGTTAAAGCACTGGTTATAAAAATGAAATTCCATGATTCGGGAGTCTGATTACAGGTGAGGAAGGTATCAGCACCTCACAACTGTCCGTTAAAAAAAAACGGTTACCTCAATTTGATAGCGCGCATTATAATTAACCCAATAATTATTTTAACTTCTTCATAAAAAGAAAAATGTACGGAACGACAAAATAAACAAAAATATAAACAAAGATCAACACAAAATATTTACATGAGATTAACAGGACGTCTCGTCCAAATTAATCTCGCTCCACCTTTTTAAAGAGATATTAAAAAAATGAGATTAACAGGATGTCTCGTCCAAATTAATCTCGCTCCGCCTTTTTAAAGAGATATTAAAAAAATGAGATTAACAGGACGTCTCGTCCAAATTAACCTCGCTCCTCCCTTTTTTAAAGAAATATTAAAAATATGAGATTAACAGGACGTCTCGTCCAAATTAATCTCGCTCCTCCTTTTGATAGCAAGACAAAAAGGAAACTCTAAAAATTAAATAAAGAAAGGTGGGCCCGACAGGAACTGTTTCCCGCTCCTACGTATTCTCAAGCTTTCAAGAAATCAGGGTCACGTAGTTCTTTGTTTTTTTCTTTTAAAAGATTGGGAAAATATTGGTGGGTATCATTGAGGTGGGGAACCCGTACAAGGCGAAGTTCTTCGCACGTGTACGAATCCTAAAGGGGGTTGTGTAGACGGGAGTGTCCCCGTACAACACTGTATATATTTTTTTTAAAAGAGGAAAAAAAAAGGATTTTTAGACTGGAAAATAAAACATATACAAAATCAATTATTTTTTATTATATATGCTTGTTAAGGAAAAGGACAAAAATATTAACAGTGTAAACTATGGCACACAGACAAACATAACCAACAAACTGCGAACTGACAGGAAAATAAAAGGGTGAAAGTAAAAGAAATAAGGAACAGGGTGGAACCGGTGTGATGAGCTCAGAGCCGATGAGTGAGTCAAACGCAGTGACGGTGTCTAACTGATTCCGGACTTGCACGCTGATAGAAGCACTGGACCGGTGTTGGGCACGAATGCTGAAAACTGAAGTGTAACCTATATTGGTGGGAGCTAATTCGAGGTGAGGGAGTGACTGGGCGCTGCGTATGGACGATGTTGAGGGTTGGCAAGGGTAATGACTAGGTAAGGTACAGTATGGAATCTGGGCAATAATTTAGTACTGGGACGGTGTAGGAGAAGGAGTGAGGAGGTCGGTTTTGGTGAGGACGGTTTTGGGAGAAAGGGACGGTGTTGTAGCTTGATGGACAATGTATTTGCTGGACGGTGTTGTATTTTGGGAGGTATTGGGGCGGTATGGTTTTGAGGGTATTGGGGCGGTGTGGATTGGGAGGTATTGGGGCGGTGTGGATTGGGAAGTATTGGGGCGGTGTGGATTGGGGAAGTACTGGGGCGGTATGGTTTTGAGGGTATTGGGGCGATGTGGATTGGGAGGTATTGGGGCAGTGTGTAAGAGGAACTGGGACGGTGTGTAGGAGAAAGGGTGAGGAGGTCGGTTTTGGTGAGGACGGTTGGCTGGGCGGAGTTGGCTGGGAGGAATGAAGTGTTGGGCGGTGTTATGTTGAGGGGAGAGGACGGCGTGGCTGTTGGAGACAACAGCTGGCTGATGAAGAGAGGAAGGAGGGCGCTGGATAGAGGAAGGAAGAGAAGGGAATGGCGCAGTGTGTGTGTGAGTATCTGTGTCTGTAAGGCTGTGTCTGTGTGTGTGTGTATGTGTCAGGGCTGGCTGACCAAGAGAGGAAGGAGGAGATAGGAATGGTGAGGGTGCTGGATGCGTATCTGTGTGTGTAAGTATCTGTAAGGGCCGAAAGCTTCAGCCCCTTGCCTATTTATAGGCTAGTTTGAGTGGAAGGCCAGCTCAGGCTTCCACTTCCGAGTGGAATGCCAGCTCAGGCCTCCATTCAGAGTGAAGTGGGGGACAACGGCTGGGTGGGAATTTTTAATTCCCCCCACTTCCAACCCTGTTTGCCACTTGTCTGCCACCCCCAGGATTCCTGGATCCACTTGGGTGGTGGAATCCAAGTCAGCACGGGCTAACAGGGGGACGGTTGGGCGGACTCTTGATGTGAGGACGGTTGGGCGGACTCTTGAGGTGAGGACGGTGGGCGGACTCTTGAAGTGAGGACGGTTGGGCGAACTCTTGAGGTGAGGACGGTGGGCGGACTCTTGAAGTGAGGACGGTGGGCGGACTCTTGAGGTGAGGACGTTTGGGCGGACTCTTGAAGTGAGGACGTTTGGGCGGACTCTTGAAGTGAGGACAGTGGGCGGACTCTTGAGGTGAGGACGTTTGGGTGGACTCTTGAAGTGAGGACGGTGGGCGGACTCTTGAGGTGAGGACGTTTGGGCGGACTCTTGAGGTGAGGACGTTTGGGCAGACTCTTGAGGTGAGGACGTTGGGCAGACTCTTGAAGTGAGGACGTTTGGGCGGACTCGGGGTGAGAACGTTTGGGCGGAGTTGATGTTAGCTAACACCGTCTGTGGAACGGTGTGTGAAGAGGGCGGAGTGCCACACCGTCTGTGGGACGGTATGTGAAGAGGGCAGAGTGCCACACCGTCTGTGAAGTATATGAGGGCGGAGTGCAAATGAGGGTGGAGTGCAAGTGTTAGTTAACACCGTCTGTGGGACGGAGTGCAATGTTAGCTAACACCGTCTGTGGAACGGTGTGTGAAGGCGGAGAGCCACACCGTCTGTGAGACGGTGTGTGAAGAGGGCGGAGTGCCACACCGTCTGTGAAGTATATGAGGTCGGTTGGGCGGAATGTGTGTTCCCCCCTTTTGGAATTTGGACTGGTTGTATTTCCATTTGGGACCGGTGTCTTTTCCATTTGGGTCGGACCGAAATAGGTGTTCACAGATGCCCCTCTTTACTCCTTTTTCACAAGAGAAATACGGAATCTTCGTATTTTTGAGGTGAAAAGGGAGTAAAGACATGAACACCGATGTAGGGGATAAATGGGACCTCTTGATCGGTATGGCGTCTGATGGTGCTGGCAATCACTAGTCAGTGTGCCATTTTTCTCTTTAAAGATGAGCTTTTCCCACTTCTGTCTCTCTATTTTCTTTTTCTTCTTTTTTCTCTCTATCTCCTTTTTTTTTTTTTTTGCTGGAAAAAGTGGAGCGAGGCTATGCCACGTCTGGCGATGAGGGATGCTACCTTTGGGCGACGGAAAAGGGTGCCTGAATAGGCAGACTAGAAAGGTAAAGGATGCCTGAATAGGCGAATGGAAAGGAAAGAATGCCTGAATAGGCGGAAAAAAAAAAAGGTGCCTGAATAGGCGAACGAAAAGTAAATGGCCTGAATAGGCGGACAGAAAGTAAAGAGTGCCTGAATAGGCGAGCTGAAAGTAAAGGATGCCTGAATAGGCGGACAGGAAGTAAATGGTGCCTGAATAGGCGGACAGAAAGTAAAGAGTGCCTGAATAGGCGAGCTGAAAGTAAAGGATGCCTGAATAGGCGGACAGGAAGTAAATGGTGCCTGAATAGGCGGACAGAAGGTAAAGAGTGCCTGAATAGGCGAGCTGAAAGTAAAGGATGCCTGAATAGGCGGATAGGAAGTAAATGGTGCCTGAATAGGCGGACAGAAAGTAAAGAGTGCCTGAATAGGCGAACTGAAAGTAAAGGATGCCTGAATAGGCGGACAGGAAAGGAAAGGAATGCCTGAATAGGCGAACGAAAAGTAAATGGCCTGAATAGGCGAACAGAAAATGAAGGATGCCTTGATAGGCGGCTGGGAAATAAAGGATGCCTTGATAGGCAGCTGGAAGCTAAAGTGTGGGATTGACCCTCGGTCGACGGCAAATACGGAGATTGGGGGAGATAACAGGACGTCTCGTCTGAATTAACTCACTGTTGGCAGGAAACGTAAAGGTTGGGGAGCTAACGGGACATCTCGTCCGAATTAACTCACTGGACCTAAAGGCTCGAGGTGATGCCCCAGTTTGACATGATTGAAGGTTCTTGGGGAATTGTCCCTTGACTGGAACAGAAGAAACATGGGGAGATGCCCCAGTTTGAGATGATTTAAAGGAATCTTGGGGAATTGTCCCTAGACTAAAATAGAAGAAATCTGGGGGAGATGCCCCAGTTAGGAAGTTTGAAGGGATCTCAGGGTACTGCTTCTTGACTAGAATAGAAGAAATTTGGGGAGATGCCCCAGTTTGAGATGTTTTAAAGAAAATGTAGTTCCATTGGGGAAGAATTTGGGTGATTCGAGATACTGCTCTTCGATGGAGAACGTAAAGTTTGGGATTCATTTGGGGAAGAGATCTTGAGAAGCGCCAACTTTGGCGATTGATTTCACTAGGGATGAGAATTCGAGAGGTGCTGATCTTGGGCGATTCAAGGAAGAGATTTGAAGGGCTTGATTGGGGTGTTAATGCCTGGCATGACTATCTGTGAGATAACCTGCAGAAAAATGGTCAGTAATGCAAAGATAAATTTCAAAATCGGGTAAGTCCTGTGAAACCGCGACTCTTACGAGAACTCATGGACGAAGTAGAACAAATGAGGCCCAAAGCTTCAAAGCGCGTGTCTGGCCTAGTCTCTACGATGATCACTTATGATGAGGTCGAGTAGTAGGAGCATCTTGTCCCTTGCGACTTTAAATGTTTACCAATCTTCCATTTTACTTTGTTAAAATTCATGTTTTTATCAGATCAACCAAATTCATAACACATATCGAAGAGGGTGAACTTTATTCATGCACGTTAAACAAGTACAGAGAAAGAAAAAAAAAATAAAGAAGGTAAATGAAATGAAAAAGGTCACACAGGTTCAGTCATAAATAAAAAACGGGAAGACTCATGAATCCTCCAGTGAATTTCTGAGACTTATGAGGGCTTTAACCCCTAACCCGACTTCATGTTCAACCTTCGACCTTGCTTTTGGAAAGGTAAGTTCGACAGTGATTCACGTGCGCGAGCTTGGACTCGTATCTCTTTGAGCCAGAAGATCATTTGTATTGCCAGAATTTTGACCCTAACTTTTGCCTGAGCCGCCCTATTCGGGTTTTCGACTCACCGGGTCACTCTAACTTTTGCCTAAGCCGCCTTTCCAGGTTTTCAGCTTAGCGAGCATTAAATTTATTTTTTTTTTTGTTTTTTTGTTTTTTTTTAAAAAATTTATTATTATTATTATTTATTTTTATTTTTTTTTTGACATCTCCTTCCTAAGCATAGCATTTTTTCACTGTATCTGTGTTTACAGGCATTGACAAATCCTGGCCATCCATATTAGTGAGTATTAAGGCTCCTCCAGAAAAAGCCTTCTTCACAACATATGGTCCTTCATAATTAGGAGTCCATTTGCCTCGATTGTCCTTTTGAATTGGTAAAATTTTCTTGAGTACCAGGTCTCCTTCTTGAAACTGTCGAGGTCGTACTTTCTTCTCGAATGCTTGTTTCATACGCCTCTGATACAACTGACCATGATAGAGGCCGGTCAGTCTTTTTCCATCAATCAAGTTTAATTGGTCGTGTCGAGCTTGAACCCACTCAGCCTCTTCTAATTTTGCTTCCATCATTACCCGAAGGGACGGGATTTCTACCTCAAAAGGCAAAACTGCTTCCATTCCATATACGAGGGAGAACGGGGTTGCCCCTGTCGAGGTTCGAACCGAGGTGCGATACCCATGCAGAGCGAAAGGGAGCATCTCGTTCTAATCTCTGTAGGTGACTACCATTTTCTGCACTATCTTCTTGATATTCTTATTGGCCGCCTCAACCGCCCCATTCATTTTAGGTCGATAAGGGGAGGAATTGTAATGGTGAATCTTGAAGCTTTCGCAGAGTTCCTTCATCATTTTGTTATTCAAATTCGTACCATTGTCAGTAATGATCTGACTTGGTAGGCCATATCGGCATATCAGTTCTCGCTTGATGAATTTGACCACAATACTCCTTGTTACACTGGCATATGAAGCTGCTTCTACCCATTTGGTGAAATAGTCGATGGCGACCAAGATGAAACGATGACCGTTTGAAGCTTTTGGCTCGATGGGTCCAATGACATCCATGCCCCACATTGAGAAAGGCCATGGTGCTGTCAAGACATTTAGGGATAACGGGGGCGCATGAATATGGTCGGCGTATATCTGACATTTGTGACATTTTTGGACATACTTGAAGCAATCTGCTTCCATGGTCATCCAGTAATAACCAGCCCTCAAAATCTTTCTAGACATGGCATGTCCATTAGCGTGAGTCCCAAAAGATCCTTCATGAACATCCTTCATGATTTCGTTTGCCTCATCAGCATCAACATAGCGAAGAAGGACAGAGTCATAGTTTCTTTTGTAAAGCACATCCTTATTTAAGAAGAAACCCATGGTGAGTCGCCTTAGAGTCTTCTTATCATTTTCTGTAGCACCCTCAGGGTATTCTTGACTCTGGATATATCTTTTAACATCATGGTACCAAGGTTTCCCATCAGACTCCTTTTCCATCATTTGACAGTATGCATGCTCACAGTGCTTCTTTACTTCGATGAGAGGCATATCGTAGTCACTACTCACTTTGAACATTGAGGCGAGGGTAGCTAAAGCATCAGCCATTTGATTGTCATCCTGGAGAACGTGATGAAAAGAGATCTCGTCAAACTCCTTGATCATTTCCTTGATGTGATCATAATAAGGAATCAATTTACTGTCCCTAGTCTCCCACTCGCCTTTCAATTGGTGAATAACCAAAGCAGAGTCCCCATAAACTTCTAACAACTTCACTTTTGCCTCCAACGCTGCCTGAATTCCTAATGAGCATGCCTCATATTCAGCAATATTATTGGTACAGTCAAAACACAACCTGGCGCAGATAGGGATAAATTCCTTATCGGGTGAAATCAAGATAGCACCAATTCTGTGCCCTAATGCATTGGAAGCTCCGTCAAATCTCAGGGTCCATTTCTCCTTTTGACCACCTTCTTCATTGAATAATGCCATGATATCTTCATCTGGAAAGTTAAATTGCATCGGCTGATAATCATTGATGGGTTGGTGTGCCAAGTAATCAGCCAGGGCACTTCCTCTTATAGCTTTTTGAGTGACATATATTATGTCGTACTCAGTTAACAGCACTTGCCAGCGAGCGATCCTTCCAGTCAGAGCAGGTTTTTCAAAAATGTACTTGACGGGGTCCATCTTAGAAATTAGCCAAGTGGTGTGACTCAACATGTACTGCCTTAGGCGCTTAGCGGCCCATGCTAACGCACAACAAGTCCGCTCTAAAGCGGAGTACCTCATTTCACAATCAGTGAACTTCTTGCTCAAGTAGTAGATAGCATGTTCCTTCTTTCCAGTTTCATCGTGTTGTCCCAACACGCAGCCCATGGATTCGTTCAGTACAGTCAGATACAATATAAGTGGTCTTCCTGGGGTTGGGGGTACCAAAATTGGTGGTTCTTGTAAGTACTGCTTAATCTTTTCGAAAGCTGTTTCACAATTCTCATCCCATCGCCCTGGTTGATTCTTGCGGAGTAGCTTGAAGATGGGTTCACAAGTTGCCGTCAATTGTGAAATAAATCTGGCGATATAATTGAGCCTTCCCAAAAATCCTCGGACCTCTCTTTCTGAACGAGGAGGAGGCATTTCAAGAATCGCCTTAACTTTGTCGGGATCAACCTCTATCCCCCTTTCACTTACTATAAATCCTAGCAGCTTGCCCGACCTTGCACCGAAAGTGTACTTGGCAGGGTTCAATCTTAGCTTGAACTTTCTCAATCGTTCAAAAAGCTTCCTTAGATCGCTAATGTGCTCTTCATCTGTTTTAGATTTGGCAATGATGTCATCCACGTAGACTTCTATTTCCTTGTGCATCATATCATGGAAAAGAGTCACCATTGCTCTCTGATAAGTTGCCCCAGCATTTTTCAGCCCAAAGGACATCACCTTATAACAAAATGTACCCCATAGAGTAATAAATGTGGTCTTCTCCATATCTTCAGGTGCCATCTTAATTTGATTATACCCTGAGAAACCATCCATGAAGGAGAAAATGGAATGTTGAGCTGTGTTATCAACCAAAACATCGATCTGTGGTAGGGGAAAATCATCTTTGGGACTAGCCCTATTCAAATCTCGGTAATCCACACACATCCGTACCTTTCCATCCTTTTTAGGGACAGGGACAATGTTGGCTACCCACTGAGGGTATTTTGCCACAGCTAGGAACCCAGCATCAAATTGCTTCTTAACCTCCTCTTTGATCTTTAAAAGCATTTCTGGCTTCATTCGGCGTAATTTCTGCTTTATTGGTGGGCACTCAGGTTTCAAAGGCAGTCTATCTTCGACAATGCTAGCATCAAGCCCAGGCATATCTTGATAAGACCAGGCAAAGACATCACAAAATTCCATTAACAACTTGATTAAATCTTCTCTTTGTTCTCTGCTTAGGGTAGTGCCGATCTTGACTTCCTTCTTATTTTCTTCATTCCCCAAATTAATGACCTCGACTATGTCTAGGTAGGGTTGAATCCCTTCATCCTCTTGCTCTAACAACCTTGTCATTTCAGGCGGTGGTTCACAATCTTCCCCACCTTCCTCATCAGCGTAATCAACCGGGTGATCGAAGTCGGGAAACGGGGTTGCAACCTCACTTTCCTCAAGGGAGTCACTTTCGGATCTGCAATTTAGTGTGGTATGGCAAATAAAAAGAAAGAACAAGCGAGTAAAAAGAAGGGCTTAAAACAAGGATAAAGGGTACACGAAGAGTTTTTTTGAATTACGATACGCGTTTATTGATGAAAATGATAAAAACAAGTTTCTTTCGCCTTTATTACATGGAAGGGTCCCACAACTTTAGGCAGAGCAGAGGGACGAATAAATACTTAAAGCATAAACAAATTACTTTGGCAAAACATTCAAAGTCGTGGGGAGCTCGATGGCCTCCCAGTTATGAAGTTCTTGGCCTGGTGGACAAGCAATCACAAAATCAGCACTATCACAAGGGTCTTCTTCAATGACAGCGACTTGGTCTGGAGGCATAAGTCCGGCGCTCCAAAAGCTCTGATAGAGATCACAGATGGGGATTCTTGCAGTACGAGGATCTCTGCCAGTAAGACGAGTAGCCCTTTTTTCTTTCTTCGCTTCCTCTACCCTTTTTCTGTCGGCAGCCGTGGGCCGGTATCCTAACCCAAAACCATTTCTGTTATCAAGCAGGCGTATTGGTTCTATTTCTCCATTCAAAGCACGTCCTAGCCCTCTTCCAGGTTCATACCCTCCACGCAGCATAACCTTTGCCATCATTAAAGATGCACTTGGCATGCAAGCTTTTGCCATTGTGGCTCCTTCCCCCACATAGGTAGTGTTTGCTATCTCTAATGTTTGGAAAGAAGTTTCAAGGGCCTCTTCTGCTGCCTCGACGTAAGGGGTTGACAGAGGCTTGCTGACCAGAAGGTCTTCCTCACCAGAAACAATTATCAGTTTGTTGTCAACTATGAATTTTAATTTTTGGTGCAGTGTAGAGGGTACCACTCCAGCAGAATGGATCCACGGCCTGCCTAATAAACAACTATAGGCAGGCCAGATATCCATGACTTGAAAAAGGACCTGGAACGTGCACGGCCCAACCTGTATGGGCAGCTCAATCTCACCCATAACCTCCCTCCGAGTTCCATCAAAAGCTCGTACTATTGTGGCACTTGGCTTCATAAAAGTCCCATCAAATGGTAATTTGGCCAATGTAGACTTTGGCATGACATTGAGGGATGACCCATTGTCAATAAGTACTTTTGCCAAGATGTAATCTCGGCATTTTACGGAGATATGGAGAGCCTTGTTGTGCCCAATCCCCTCTGTTGGTATTTCGTCATCAGTGAAGGTCAAATAGTTATCTGCAACAATGTGCCCCACTATTCCCTGAAACTTATCAACGGGAATGTCATGACTGACATGAGCCTCATTCAGGACCTTCATCAACATCTTTCGATGTGGCTCAGAGTTCATCAGCAATGATAATAAAGAGATTTTTACAGGAGTATGGGTCAGTTGGTCAAGCACTTGATATTCGCTCTGGCGAATAAACCTTAAGAATTCATGGGCTTCTTCATCAGTCACGGCCCTTTTGATTTCGCCATTGGCCCCTTCTTTGTTCACCTTAGCATTTCTGGTAACCTGATCCCTCTTCGGCTCTGGAAGGGTGTATACTCTTCCACTTCGGGTTATACCTCCTACCCCAACAATATTTGTGACGGACGAAGGAGATGGGTCACCTGTTGCCGGGCTTGCAACGATCACATCTGCGTTGTACTTCCAAGGGACAGCCCGAGAATCTTTGAATGCAAACGGGGTGGGTACTTGAATAGTGATGGTTGGTTGTACAGAGACAGGAGCTGCTTGGGGGTTCCTGGTGTAAAACATTGTCAAGGGCTTAGGGACCCGTGCCCCTGTTTGTTCCTCGATCATGTCGACCTCATCTCCATGGCGTTTACAGATCTACACAACATAGCTGTCCATAAGGCTTTGAAGGACCCCACAGAAACCTTGATGTTCGGCAGTCTGTTCGCAATCATGTTTCGCACTCCAAGCTCCTTCAATTAACGCCCTTTCAAGCAAAAGGGAATGAACCACCCTCAATGGCATTCTTATGTCAGTAACATTCTTAACGCACTCCTCATCATTTTCCAAGGCGTTGACCTCTGAATTTCCATGGTTGGGCAGGGGATTTGTGGCAACATTTGGGCTACCTTCCTTAAAGTTAATCCAGTCAGCTTTGATCAAATCCCTTACCTTATACTTCAAGGCCAGGCAATTTTCTGTGGAATGCCCTGGTGCCCCAGCATGGTAATCACAATGAGCGTTTGGGTCATATCCCCTTGGGTAAGGAGGTTGCAACGGCCTCATAGGGGATGGAGCTACCAGACCTTTCTGAACGAGGATTGGGAAAAGTTTGGTGTATGTTATAGGAATGGGATCGAACTGCACAGGAGAGCGTTCATTGTTGGAATTTCTTGTGTTTTGATTATGATTGGGTGGTCGAGCCACTTGTTGCGGGTGATGGTATGGCACGGGTTACGGTACTGGCGCTCTTACCATGGGTGGACGGAAGTGGGGAGTATAAGCTGTCGGGCTCTGAGTGGTAGCGGCCACATAAGGATTGGGAGCTTGAATCATAGTAGGAAAGAATGGTCTTGGCGAAGGCGTCTTTTGATTAGAAGAGATGGAATTAGTTTCTCCATCCCTTTTCCCAGGCGCCGGCCTTCTTGTCATGCTTGCCCCAGATGAGCCCTGAATGATCTTTCCTGTTCGTATTCCGCTTTCCACTCTTTCCCCGATAGTCACAATGTCAGAGAAGTTGGATGAAACACTACCAATCATCTTGCCGTAGAAAGGTGATGGGAGCGTATCAATAAACATCGCGACTATTTCTTTTTCCGACAATGGGGGATCCACTTGTTCCGCTGTCTCTCTCCATCGTTGGGCATATTCCTTGAATGTTTCACTGTCCTTTTTCATCATGTTTTGTAAATGAACCCTATTGGGTGCCATATCCATGTTATACTTGTATTGTCTAAGGAAGGCATCTGCCAGGTCCTTCCAACAACGGATATGGTTCCGATCAAGGTGAGCATACCATGTAAGAGCGGCCCCTGCCAGACTATCTGGGAAGCAGTGGATCAAGAGTTGGTCATTAGAAGAGTAAGACGCCATCTTTCGACAGTACATCGTGAGATGGTTCTTTGGACAAGTCATTCCCCGGTACTTATCAAAGTCTGGCATCTTGAATTTGGGTGGGAGGACAACATCTGTGACTAAACATAGCTCCGAGGCATCTATTAGTCCAAAACCTCCAGAGCCTTCCATCATCCTCAAACGCTCTTCTAAGATTTCTATCTTTTCCTTTCGAGGAGTTGTGACCATACGGGTTGCATCTTGGAAATTGGTCCCATAGGGGGTTCCGTATCCATATGGATAACCGAGTGGCTGGTTGAACGGAGGCAAAGCATGGGACTGGTTTGTTAGGCCTGTATTTGGTGAAGGACCTTGGGGTTGGGCCATAGCCTGTGCAACATAACTCGGTTGGGTCACCTGAGCTCGTGTATTTTGGGCTTGTGTGTTGTAGGTCAGCTGGGTCATCGGGGCTTGTATATTCTGAGTTTGGTGATTTTGTGGGTCAGGAACTTGTGTGCTTTGGGTTTGGTGGAGTGATGGTATATTTGGCTGGGTAGGGTATGAAGTGTGAGGATTCATGGCTTGCTGGTCATGGGCGTCTTGGTTAGCGAGCGGGGGATAGTATCCTGGTGGAAGGCCATAAAGTGGAAAAGGTACTGGGTTGCCGTCAGGGCCGACAAATGTATGCTGTGCATAAGACTGGCCATAAGGTGACTGGGTCTCAATAACGGGGTTAGGTCTTCCAACATGAATGGTGACAGGGGGTGTTGTTGTGTTTGGTACTTGGGTTCTTGCTGGGTCGGAACCAAGGGGAAGTGGTACAGTGGCAGGCTGCTGCTGGTTGTTCTCAATACCCGCAGAGGAAACCCCTTCTGTGATTCTCTTCTCCAGGAGCTTGGTTAACTCGGCTACTTGTTCTTTTAGCTGATCGAACTCGCTTCTGAAATCTTCATCCCTGATTTCTGCTTCGGCCATGAGTCTCGTTTGGAGTCGAGTCGAATAAGGATGTTTACCCGTAATGTCTATTGTAAGTGAAAACACGAAATTGTTAAAAAAGAAAGCATTAAATAAAAATGGTAAACGAAAAAAAAAATAAACAGTATGGTGCACAAAGTTATCGCGGAACTCGGCCAGTAACCTCCAACCATTCCTCAGAGCGTCACATTCAAGAGTAATAAGTATGTGATAAATGGAAATTAACATGAGACGGTTGTGGAGACAAAAGAATCCTTCTTTCTGAATTTCAAAGTACATTACCGCTGCCAATTTTTATGCAAGAAAAGTAAATCAGCCATTCCTAGCTCGGGCAATCATGTCCCTCATTTTACAAATCCTTTCCTTACAGTAATCAAGGAAGTTTACAATTTCTTTTGGGGTACTAAGAGGGTTAACCATCCCCTCAGCTTGCTTTAGTAGGAGTGGGAGGTCTTCGAGGACTCCATTAGCCAAATGTGCCAAGTGAGCAAAGCGATTCATCCATGAATGAATAACTTCATCTTGTTGTGTCATTTCAGCTTTCAAAACACGGATAGCTTCACGACATTCTTGCTCAGTATCCATCGCGTGCTGTCACTCGCCGTTTATCTCTCGCTGGCAAGCTTCTACCACCCCATTAAGCTGATGCTCTAATTGACCAACTTGCAGTTGTAGGAGCTCTTTTTGTACCAAGGCAATTTGCTCATTCTCTTTGGCTTTTTCCAACATATCCCTCAAGAGTTGCTTGTCAGCCAACATAGTATCCCTTTGCTTGCTCTTCATCCTCAGTTGAGTATTAGCTGTTCGGAGGCATTGACTTTGCTTCCTCAAGTAATCTCTTTCAACTTTCCGCTTCTTTCCAATCTCCTTGATGGTCCGCTTACTTTCTGAGTTCTCCCTTTTTTGAAGGGCACATTCTTGTTGAGATTTTAGCAAGTCTTCCTCTAGCTTCTTATTTTTTACAATTAACTCCTCTATCTTGGCTTTCAAGGCCTCCTCTTCAAGAGTAGGTGAGGGAACAGGTATTCTTGTCGGGAGATGGGAGGAACTTTTGAAAGGCATCTTGACAATGGAAACTCTATTCAGGATCCATCGGTAGTATTCGTCCTTCACGGCATGGCTTCGAGCTCCCAGTTATTTTCCTTGCCTGTGGACCATCTTCCACGCATTTGCTATATCCCGAATAGCAGAGGTATAATCTCCTTTTAAGTAGCGAAGGACAAAAGGAATGAGTGATTCTTCATCAGGTGGCCCAAGCAATGGATAAGCTAACTGCCGTTTGGCTATGACAGGGTTGTAGTTAATGCATCCTTGTGTACCCATAAGAGGAACATTCGGGTAGCTTCCACAATGATGAATAATGGTGTCAACCTTCAACCATTGTGGATACCACCTTACTTTGTCAGCTGTGAGCCCCGTCAAGTGATTGGCCCATTCACGCCCGTTTTTTGTTACTAACTGGCATAATTTCAGATCAGAAATAGGACATTCAACTTTGCCGACTTGGTGGAAGACATGTGACGTGAGCCACACATACAGAGCAGGTAGACAACAAATGATTCTTTTTCCACCTTGCGTAGAACAGAAGTCCATGGTGTAATATATATTTGCCAAGATAGCAGTGACGGGATTTTCAGACTTGAATTTACGGGCAAGGAAAATGCCAATGGCATCATAGTCTATGTAATTGTCAATGTTGGGGAACAAGATAACACCATAAATAGTTAAAGCCAAAGTATCCATGAAAGCCTCCCAATCTTCCTTCTCAGCCAGCAAGTGCATGTGCCTCTCAAAATATTCTCGATCAAACCCCAAGACTTGATTTCTATTTAGCTACTTACTTCTTAAGACTTCCGGATTAATCCTCAGGATATCAGCGATGGTAAGAACATTCGCATGGCGTCCAAGGTGGCGGTAAGGCATTTGTCCCTCTAGTGGCATACCCAGAATCTGTTCGAACTCCTCAACAGACGGAGCTAATTGAAAGTCTTGGAAAGTGAAACAACGGAGAGGTGGGTCATAAAACTGAATCAAAGCAGTAATTGCTTCGACTTGTACTTCCACTTCTAGCAACTTTAGGATCCTCCCATACTTCCTTGAAAAAAACATCTTCTGATTCATATCCAATTTCTTGCCTAATGCTTGCAGACTGGTTGTATCGACCTTCCTAGCCCTGACATGCAGTAATTTTTTCAACTCAGGTACATTTGTACCACAACTATCCGATCTCATGTTAATTTCCATACTTTCACTCAGAGGTGCTGGCTAAGCTCTTGATAACTTCCTGCGAGAACATGAGAAATGAGAAAATCAGTCACTAGAACTGACGTGTTTTGCAAATCGATACTCCCCTAGTAACTTTGAAAATATTTTTGTGTTCAGGGAAGTTTCGATTTGACAAAACTTATGACAAATCAAAGGACATGAGAGCTACGGATTTTCTGATCATTGTTAATAAAATAAAAAAAATAAATAAAAAAAATTTGATTTTTTTTTGATTTTTTTTTTGATTCAAAACGTCCGTAACTCAAATCCCAAAGACTTGTGCACAAAGAGAAAGAACTATTTGCCCCTTAAAGAATCACTAGTTAAAAGTGTCATTTTTTGAAAAAAAGTAATTCACTAATCGGGCAAGTAATCCTCTATTTTGGATTAGAAGGAAAAGTGAGAATGAGAAAAGGTAGAAGTAAAGTTTGCCCCTTCGTGCCTTAAGGCGGGTTTTTCTGGAGGTCTTGTAATGGTTCTAAGGTTCATCTATCAGTGATACCTCGCATTAGGTGGCTTGTTCTAAAACTTCTAAAGGTCACTAGAGCCAAGATCCTATTCATGATGTTGACCACAAATAGTAAGAAGTATACTAAGTGTGAGCACCATGAATAAGTCAAACTCTAGCTGAGATTCTCACGGTAACCAGACAGGAAGTACATCCCAAATGGCTCCGCTATCAACCTCCCCTAATCTTAAGTTTTATTTGGGCCCGGGTATAGGGTCCCACTCAAAAGTGTGTGCAAATTGTGAGTGTAGTGTGTGAAAGAGGCATTCAATACCCGTACCTTACTCACCCTGCAGATAGAACGAACACAGAGCAACAAAATAAAGTCGACTACCCTAGGGTTCAATGATCACACAGATATTTACAGAACATAAATAATTGAATACAAACAAAACAGAAACTAAACATTGACAAGGGAATAAAATAAAGGAAGAAGTTAAATAATTAATATGCAAATTAAAACACGCGCTATCAAATTGACTGGCTTGACTCTCTAATTCCCCAGTGGAGTCGCCATTTGTCGCGACCGGGATCACGGCGGCGCTGCCGACCCTCGAAACGTTTTTAAAATGATAAACAGGGAGTCGCCACCAATATTTTTTAGGATAAAATACTGGAAAAACCTTTTGTTAAAGCACTGGTTATAAAAATGAAATTCCATGATTCGGGAGTCTGATTACAGGTGAGGAAGGTATCAGCACCTCACAACTGTCCGTTAAAAAAAAAACGGTTACCTCAATTTGATAGCGCGCATTATAATTAACCCAATAATTATTTTAACTTCTTCATAAAAAGAAAAATGTACGGAACGACAAAATAAACAAAAATATAAACAAAGATCAACACAAAATATTTACATGAGATTAACAGGACGTCTCGTCCAAATTAATCTCGCTCCACCTTTTTAAAGAGATATTAAAAAAATGAGATTAACAGGACGTCTCGTCCAAATTAATCTCGCCCCGCCTTTTTAAAGAGATATTAAAAAAATGAGATTAACAGGACGTCTCGTCCAAATTAACCTCGCTCCTCCCTTTTTTAAAGAAATATTAAAAATATGAGATTAACAGGACGTCTCGTCCAAATTAATCTCGCTCCTCCTTTTGATAGCAAGACAAAAAGGAAACTCTAAAAATTAAATAAAGAAAGGTGGGCCTGACAGGAACTGTTTCCCGCTCCTACGTATTCTCGAGCTTTCGAGAAATCAGGGTCATGTAGTTCTTTGTTTTTTTCTTTTAAAAGATTGGGAAAATGTTGGTGGGTATCATTGAGGTGGGGAACCCGTACAAGGCGAAGTTCTTCGCACGTGTACGAATCCTAAAGGGGGTTGTGTAGACGGGAGTGTCCCCGTACAACACTGTATATATTTTTTTTTAAAAGAGGAAAAAAAAAAGGATTTTTAGACTGGAAAATAAAACATAAACAAAATCAATTATTTTTTATTATATATGCTTGTTAGGGAAAAGGACAAAAATATTAACAGTGTAAACTATGGCACACAGACAAACATAACCAACAAACAGCGAACTGACAGGAAAATAAAAGGGTGAAAGTAAAAGAAATAAGGAACAGGGTGGAACCGGTGTGATGAGCTCAGAGCCGATGAGTGAGTCAAACGCAGTGACGGTGTCTAACTGATTCCGGACTTGCACGCTGATAGAAGCACTGGACCGATGTTGGGCACGAATGCTGAAAACTGAAGTGTAGCCTATATTGGTGGGAGCTAATCCGAGGTGAGGGAGTGACTGGGCGCTACGTATGGACGATGTTGAGGGTTGGCAAGGGTAATGACTAGGTAAGGTACAGTATGGAATCTGGGGAATAATTTAGTACTGGGACGGTGTAGGAGAAGGAGTGAGGAGGTCGGTTTTGGTGAGGACGGTTTCGGGAGAAAGGGACGGTGTTGTAGCTTGATGGACAATGTATTTGCTGGACGGTGTTGTATTTTGGGAGGTATTGGGGCGGTATGGTTTTGAGGGTATTGGGGCGGTGTGGATTGGGAGGTATTGGGGCGGTGTGGATTGGGAAGTATTGGGGCGGTGTGGATTGGGGAAGTACTGGGGCGGTATGGTTTTGAAGGTATTGGGGCGATGTGGATCGGGAGGTATTGGGGCAGTGTGTAAGAGGAACTGGGACGGTGTGTAGGAGAAAGGGTGAGGAGGTCGGTTTTGGTAAGGACGGTTGGCTGGGAGGAATGAAGTGTTGGGCGGTGTTATGTTGAGGGGAGAGGAAGGCGTGGCTGTTGGAGACAACAGCTGGCTGATGAAGAGAGGAAGGAGGGCGCTGGATAGAGGAAGGAAGAGAAGGGAATGGCACAGTGTGTGTGTGAGTATCTGTGTCTGTAAGGTTGTGTCTGTGTGTGTGTGTATGTGTTAGGGCTGGCTGACCAAGAGAGGAAGGAGGAGATAGGAATGGTGAGGGTGCTGGATGCGTATCTGTGTGTGTAAGTATCCGTAAGGGCCGAAAGCTTCAGCCCCTTGCCTATTTATAGGCTAGTTTGAGTGGAAGGCCAGCTCAGGCTTCCACTTCCGAGTGGAATGCCAGCTCAGGCCTCCACTCAGAGTGAAGTGGGGGACAACGGCTGGGTGGGAATTTTTAATTCCCCCCACTTCCAACCCTGTTTGCCACTTGTCTGCCACCCCCAGGATTCCTGGATCCACTTGGGTGGTGGAATCCAAGTCAGCACGGGCTAACAGGGGGACGGTTGGGCGGACTCTTGATGTGAGGATGGTTGGACGGACTCTTGAGGTGAGGACGGTGGGCAGACTCTTGAAGTGAGGACGGTTGGGCGGACTCTTGAGGTGAGGACGGTGGGCAGACTCTTGAAGTGAGGACGGTGGGCGGACTCTTGAGGTGAGGACGTTTGGGCGGACTCTTGAAGTGAGGACGTTTGGGCGGACTCTTGAAGTGAGGACGGTGGGCAGACTCTTGAGGTGAGGACGTTTGGGTGGCCTCTTGAAGTGAGGACGGTGGGCGGACTCTTGAGGTGAGGACGTTTGGGCGGACTCTTGAGGTGAGGACGTTTGGGCGGACTCTTGAGGTGAGGACGGTTGGGCGGACTCTTGAAGTGAGGACGTTTGGGCGGACTCGGGGTGAGAACGTTTGGGCGGAGTTGATGTTAGCTAACACCGTCTGTGGAACGGTGTGTGAAGAGGGCGGAGTGCCACACCGTCTGTGGGACGGTATGTGAAGAGGGCAGAGTGCCACACCGTCTGTGAAGTATATGAGGGCGGAGTGCAAATGAGGGCGGAGTGCAAGTGTTAGTTAACACCGTCTGTGGGACGGAGTGCAATGTTAGCTAACACCGTCTGTGGAACGGTGTGTGAAGGCGGAGAGCCACACCGTCTGTGAGACGGTGTGTGAAGAGGGCGGAGTGCCACACCGTCTGTGAAGTATATGAGGTCGGTTGGGCGGAGTGTGTGTTCCCCCCTTTTGGAATTTGGACTGGTTGTATTTCCATTTGGGACCGGTGTCTTTTCCATTTGGGTCGGACCGAAATAGGTGTTCACAGTGCATTATATTCATTTTTCAAGAAAACATCACAAGCTTCACACGCATGATACATCATTTCATCTCAACACAGTACATGTCCGATTTAGTATATTCACAACACATAATCATATATAACATATCCTTATCATTCTCAATAATCATTACACTTTTAATGTTAGTACCTCAACTTACTTTCCCTCTATTTATCAATCATCCATCGCCACCACGGACTATCAACTAGGCATATCTCCGACTATATACAAATGCTCTTATAGCTAATGCATATGCACAATGGAATTAATATCAAATGCGGATCTGACTGTGGGAAACAACAACATACTAAGTGTGCGACGACCATAGGTGTGCTACTATGCCCCTACTACAGTAGAAAAATGTGTACACATATTCCTCAATCCATGCATGCTCAACATCATACTTTTAAACCAAACCGCTCTCGCCCATCTGTAGCACTAGTCACCCCGTGACTTGCGGATCTATAATCGTGGCCTTACTTGCCACAAGTGCTACGGGCCCCTCCCGAACACACATCGAGAGAGCCGTGTCCCATTGGACACCGAGGTAACTTGCTCATCATAGAGCCGCCCGCCTATTGGGCCCGCCATATAGGGTGCCTCATCACCAAACTATGGACAGCTTCATGATTCCCAACATCACTAGGGGAAATACAACAACATACCTGTGCACTGGGTCGCCCTCCCACTGGGCCCACTTAGTGGAACCCCTAACATTCCACATAGATAGTGTATGATATGCCATGGATGTAATCCAATGCAAATCAAGTGCATTCTCATACTATGCATCCTAATGCTACTCCACAATCAACCATTCACTACTACCACTTAGTGGATTTCAATATTCTCAATATCCTCAATCTTTACCAATCCTCGTTGGACTTATATATAATGATCATGCATTTAGAATAGTTACCCTCTCCTACCTCAAGAGAAGTAGTAATCAACGCAATTCGATGGCCCCGCCTCGTCAATGGGTTTGTTTCCTACATTATACAATATACCACACAATTATTTCTATTCAACCACCAAGACTTAATGTTCATATTCATTTACTTGGGGTTTATATCACTTTACATTCTCAAACCTCATTTATTTCATTAATTCCACCATAACCACCATGGGTTAGGTGTCCAAATTCATTATTATGCATTATTAATATCAAACCCATTAATGGGTTCCCACATTGATGGTTCCTAACAACCATCATTAATAATCAAACTTCATTAATGATCATCCACCATCAATAACATCACTTCACCTCATTAATAACATTCATCTAACACAATAAATGCTTCTCCACTCTTATTTCATATTCCCCCAAATCCTAGGGTTAGGGTTTTCATTAAAACCCAACAACCATCCTAAATGTCCATCTCCTTCCAACTACACATGCATCTACTCCATTACTTCCTCATAAAAGCTCACATTTATGACAACCTACCTTAGGGCTCATGCATTTATGACTTCCCCCAATAACCTACATACTTTAAATGCTTTCCCAAGCACAAAACTTATAACTAAGGGTTCATACTCTTGAGAAATGACAAGAATCTTACCTCAAAAGAAGGCATGAGAGAGTTTTCCAAGAGATGGAAGAGCCACATGAAAATGGAGGAGTAGAGAGTCCAAGCTCTAATGATCTCTTCCAAGCCCCTTCAAGAACGGAAATAGGAAAGGAGAAGAGAGCCACCACCCTTTTTGCTTAGGGTTTTTGAAGAGAAGTAGAAGAGGAAATGAAGGAGAAGAATAGAGAAGAAGAAAAAGCAAGGTGTTTGTTGAGAGGAGCCAAGAAGCTGACGGGAATAAGAAGAGAGAAATGGGCAATTTGGCCTTATTTTTAATCCCTCATTAAAGATTCATTATTTTATGACAAACAGGATCTCTATTTGGGCTCAATACTTTATCTAAAAATTATTCCGAATACATATTCGGATTCCCAATAATATCCTTAACAGCCCTGACCAATATCACCCCAATCGGAGATACTTGGTCCTACACCTATATTTTAATCGGGCATAAATTCAGCCTCTTCGGCTCCAATAAATTATGAGTAGTCCTCAAAAATCTTAATTTAGTTATTTCTAATATTTTGGGACATTAAATAACCCAAATATAATTATTTAATATTCATCTCCTTAATTAATCCTTTATTATAAAATTTAGGGTGTTACAATCCACCCCACCAAAAAGAAAATTCCGTCCTCGAAATTTAACATACCAGATTCAAAGGCATCAGGGTATCGTTCCCTTACATCATCTTCACATTCCCACATGAACGTCTCCACATTTCCATGCTTTCATGCAACTTTCACCAAAGGCACCAATTTGTTCTGTAGCTTTTTCACTGAGCGTTCGACAATACGAACGGAAACATGAGGGATAGTCAAGTCATCTCGCACATCAACATCATCAACGGGGATTACATGAGAGGGATCAGGAATATACTTCCTCAATTGTGACACATTCACGTTGTGCAGATTCGCAAGATGCGGAGGAAGTGTAATCCGATAAGCCGCATCACCAATTCGTTCAAGAATCTCATAAGGCTCAATAAACTTAGGACTTAACTTTTTACTCTTCAAAACTCTTCCAATACCCTTATCTCTTGATACTTTCAAAAACATATGTTCGCCAACTTGAAACTCAAGTGGCTTCTGCCTTTTATCATAATAACTCTTCTGACGATCTTGGGCAATTTTCATCTATTCTTGTATCATCTTAATCTGTTCATTTGTCTCCACAATCAACTCCGGCCCCAAAGCCGAACTCTCTCCAGTTTCAAGCCAACACAACGAAGTTCTACATTTCCAACCATATAACGCTTCATAGGGAGCCATACCAATAGAACTATGATAACTATTATTCTATGTAAATTCAATTAGTGGTAGGAATCTTTCCCAGCAACCACCGTGCTCCAATACACAATCCCGCAACAAATCTTCAAGGCTTTGAATCGTTCGCTCGGATTGTCCATCCGTTTATGGATGATATGCCGAACTAAGCTTCAACTTGGAACCCATTGCCTCATGCAAGCTTTCCCAAAATCGGGAAGTGAACCGTGGGTCGCGATTCGACACAATACTCAAAGGTACACCATGTAGCCTAACGATCTCCTTAATGTATAATTGTGCCAATTTCTCCAAAGAACTCTTCATGTTCATGGGCAAAAAGTGAGCACACTTCATCAATCAATCCACAATCACCCATATACCATCATTTCCAGTATGTGTCCTGGGCAATCTAGAGACAAAGTCCATAGCAATGTCATCCTACTTCCAAACAGGGATATCAAGAGGTCTCAAGTAACCAGATGGTTTCTGATGGTCAACCTTAACCTTTTGACAAACAATGTAAGAGGCTACATAATTAGCCACATCCCGCTTCATACCGGGCCACCAGAAATTTTTCTTCAGATCTTGATACATTTTTGTGGCACCAGGATGTATGCTCAACACACTTTTGTGAGCTTCTTCAAGTACCAATCTTCTTAAATCACCACCAGATGGAACATAAATTTGGTCCTTCACACGCCAAATGCCGTCATGACCTTCTGTCAAAAAATGAATTCTTCCAATTAGCTTGAGCTTCCTTCATCTCAATCAAGTACTCATCCTTCGATTGTTGCAATTTCACGGTTTTAAGGAATACATTTGCTACCGTCAATACCTCAAGAGACATTTTCTTCGGAGTATATATTTCTACTTCAACGTTCAAGTTTCTGAATTCCTCAATTAGCTCCATTTCTTTTACCATCATAGCAGAAACATGCAACGATTTCCGACTCAAAGCATCGGCAACTACATTTACCTTCCCGGGATGGTATCTCAATTCGAACACATAATCTTTTATAAACTCCATCCATCTTCGTTGGCGCATCTTAAGTTCCTTCTGATCAAATAGGTATTTAAGACTCTTGTGATCACTAAAGACCACAAACTTTGAGCCATACAAAGAGTACCGCCACAACTTCAAGGTAAACACCACCGTCGCTAATTCAAGATCATGTGTGGGGTAGTTAACTTCATGCGGTCGTAATTATCTCAATGCATAGGCTATCACACGCTCTCTTTGCATCATCATGCAACCAAGTCCAAGCTTAGAAGCGTCATAGTACACCACAAAATCATCCAATAAGTCTGGCAAAGCCAACACAGGAGCAGAAGTGAGTCTAACTTTCAACTCTTGGAAACTTCTTTCACAATGAGGACTCCACACAAATGGTTGATTCTTACAGGTTAGCTTCATCAAAGGCAAAGCCAATTATGAGAAACCCTCAATAAATCTCGGGTAATAACCGACAAGACCAAGAAAACTCCTTACTTCGGTCACAGATGTCGGTCTTTCCCAAGCTATCACGGCTTCGATCTTCGATGGATCAACTACAACACCATCTTTAGAGATAACATGTCCAATAAATTGGACCTCGAATAACCAAAATTCACACTTAGAGAGCTTCGTATACAACTCTTTCTCGCGAAAGACATTTAATACAAGAAGAAGATGTTCTTCATGTTCTTCATGGCTCTTGGAATAGACAAGGCTGTCATCGATAAACACCACTACAAACTTGTCAAGATATTCGTGAAAGATACGATTCATGTAATCCATGAAAATCGCAGGTGCATTTGTCACACCAAATGGCATCACCCCATATTCATAGTGGCCATATCGCCTTCGAAAAGTAGTTTTGGGGATATCTTCGGTCTTTACCCGAATCTGATGATATCCGGAACGTAAATCAATCTTTGAGAACACTACAGTATCCCTCAATTGATCCAGAAGATTATTAATGCGAGGTAGGGGATATCGATTCTTAATGGTCAACTTGTTAAGTTATCGATAGTCCACACATAACCTCATACTTCCATCTTTTTTTCTTACCAATAAAACAGGCGCACCCAAAAGAGACACACTTGGGCAAATAAACTCTTACTCTAACAACTCTTCAACTTGTCTCTTCAACTCGGTTAATTCCATAGGAGACATCTGATACAGCGCTCAGGAAACAGGTTCCGTACCTGGAACAAGATCAATAGAAAACTCCACCTCTCGTGGAGGAGGTAAACCAGGTACCTCATTGGGAAACACATCCAGAAATTCAGATACGACGGGAATATCAAGGGATTGAATAGCATTTTCTCCATCCACCATGCATAGCATAACAAGAATTTGAGATATACCTTGCATATCAAAGCGCTCGGTATTCGAAGAAGAAAGGACGATGCTCTGATTCTGACAATCTACCAAGACCTTGTTGGTAGACAACCAATCCATTCCCAAAGTGACTTCCAAGTCCTTCAAGGGTAAGAAAATAAGAGATACAACGAATCTCCTATCCTTGAGAATCATCTCAACATCACTACATCGAGTGACTTCCCGTAAACAAGTACCGGACGGTGTAGACACCATAATAGAACCTTTCATCATGCTTATTGTCAATTTTAGCTGCCTCACATAATCTACCAAAATAAAGGAGTGTGTTGCACCCGAATCAAATAATACATCAACACAATTACCATGTATTTGGCACTTACTTTGGACAAGATCCTTGGCCTGTGCAGCTTCTTCACCGATCACGGAAAAGACTCTCCCAGCAGTTTGTTGGTTAGCATCATGATTGTGACCGTTCCGGCCACCATTACCATTACCTCGGCCGTTCCCATTACCACGACCGTTGCCATTACCATTTTGACCACCATTACGGCCGCCATTACCGTTTCCACGACTACAGCCTCTAAAAAAGCCATAGCCTCTACGGTTTCCATCATTAGGAACCACTATATCCGTAGCATTCAAAGCACAATCGGGACGGATGTGCCCCGGTTGGTTGCATCTATAGCACACTACCGTCTCTTCATGGTTACATTCTCGAGTCAAATGGGGTTTCCACCACATCGTAAACAACGAAGACCTTGGCCATCACCTCGGCCACCATTAGCACCATGCCTTCCACCACCTCGTCCACCTTTAAAAGAAGAGGACCCATACATAAATTGTCTATTCTTGTTGAAATCACCCCTCTTCTTGAAGCTAGAAGGTTGGCCCTTCAATCTATGATCATGCCCCACATAACTCTTAGGCACCACATCGTTCTCTTCAAAGATTCGATATTTATTTACAAGAGTAGGAAAGCTCCTAATCTCTTGGTCACATATAGCCTTCTTGATCTCCTGACGCAACCCATTCTCAAACTTAACACATTTTGAAGCTTCGGTACCTTCCTGTTGGAAAGAAGGGTAAAACACGCATAATTCTTCAAATTTTGAGGCATATTCCTCCACCGACATGCTTCCTGTTTTGAGCTCCATAAATTCAAGCTCTTTCTTGTTCTTGTAGCTCTCAGGAAAGTATTTCCTAAGGAACTCCACCTTAAAATTCTCCCAATTCAGAGGAGTGTGAGCAGCAATCATACACCCACGTGTGAGAATCCACCAAGATTCAGCTCCATCTCCGACCATAAACACCGCGTACTCAACCTTTTGAGCTTCCGTACACTCCATACTAGCAAATATCGCTTCAAGTCACGGATCCAAACATAAACATCTTCCGGTTTATAGCCCCCATGAAATTCGGAAGGCTTCTATTTGAGGAATCGGTCAAGACCATGGTTTGGCTGACCCACGGGTTGTTGTTGCCATTCTAGGATATCGGTAAACTGATTGAAAGCTTCAGCCATAGCAGCTGCATCAACATTACGCCTATTTGCCATCAATCAATCTAGACACACAACACAAACATAATTAGAAACCTTGTGTTTCTCTCCTCAATATATACCAATCATCATCAACTATTATTAATACAAGTATCATCATAATATATTCACAATTTAAAGGTAAATATGGAAAAGAAAATGCCTGGTCGGGCTTAATAACGATCACACAATCATTACCATTCATAATATGAATTAGTGGGCAATCTATGTCCCAACAATGCTTATCTATAGTAACAATATCATAACATTAAGCAACTAGTGCTTTCATAAGGCATATCAAGGATTCAATAACAATCAACAACATTTCAATATCAGACAATCTCAATTTAACAAAAGAGTCACTCAACCTTGGTATTTTATTCACATATAACAAGCAATGAGCATGAACAAGCGCTCTGATACCAGGTTGTAACACCTCGAAAATAGGGGTAAATTTTTCGTGATTTAAAATAATTATAAGTAGAGGAAATTCAATATATATAATACCAAGTAATTACCCCAGATCATTTAATAACCTATCTCATATATGAAGATATGAGAAGGTATCAGAGTGCTCTTTGGACGATCAGACTCGAGACCGTCACAAGGGAAAGGCAGAAGATTGGATAAAATTTAAGAGTTAATGAAATACGTACAAAAAGGGGATAAAAGATACCTCATCAATTTATAAACATTAGAAATATAAAATAATAATAATAATAATAATAATAATAATAATAATAATAATAATAATATCATTTTCATGATTTAAGGGTCCCAAAACAAGCAAGAGAATTGAGCAAGGGAGAAAAAATCAAGAAACTGAGAACAGGGAAACTCGCTTGAGCGAGTCCCTATCTCGCTTGAGCGAGACCCACATGGGTCGCTTGGGCGAGGCCAGCAAGCATGAGCGAAAATGCTCCAGTGTTATACTCACGCTCGCTCATTTGAGCGAGTTACCACCCAAAGACCATTCGCTCGAGCGAAAATTCTAACACCCTCAATTACACCTTAATATATTCTAGAAAAATTCGTAATTTTTTTTACTAAAGATATGATTGTTAAAAAAAACTATCGGAATAAATTACATACATCATTTCTAAAATACCTTATAAATATTATTAAAACTTTATAAAGTAATTTTACATTCATACGAAGAAAATAAATATTAAACATTATAAGAAAGAGAGGAAACTCCATGGCCTAGAAGCAGTTACTTAATAACTTTATTTATTCATTGGACCACGGTATTCATACTGAGCTCCCTTTCTAGAACATGCTATATTTACTGTCGAGATTCTTCGCTCCTTCCCTCTGAACTATAAATTTAAGACATGTGAAACAAAAACACAGAGAAAGGAGTGAGAAACAGAATATAATATTCCCAAATAGGGCATAAGTAATAAAGGGTTTTCACAAATTAATATATAATAATATCAATCATAATCACATACAGAATCAATTATGAATGCATGAATGTTATGCAATATCCTCATCATAACTTACCTATATATGTGGGCCCTTAAATTTTAATTTGTACTGGACCAACCAGGAGTTTACACTGTTCCATAAGTCTAGATAATAATAATATGAACAGCTCAACTGGCATGAAAACACTTAGAGACTAGTCAAATTGAGAAAGTTTTTATTGTGAAAGTACCCGACACTAGGGAGCTACCCTAGATCCCCTCAAGCACCCTTTCACACCCTCTCATCCCAAGGCTCGTAATTAAGCCTCCTCTAATGTATCTTCGGTTTCTATAATTCATCCCCAGACAATATCATTTTGTTTCACTTTAATGATTTATGATGCATGAACTACTCGCATATTTAGTTAGTTAAGGCTTTCAGAAACTCAATTATTAAATACCTTAAAGGTTTACAATATTATCTCAATAAACTGTACATTTCCTCAATTCTCTGAATTTCTATCACACGGAAATAAATTTGGTACAGTTTTCAATTCTCACTAAAATTCAGTTTCCAAGCCTTAAATATCTCAAAACTTCTCATAGAAAACTTTACATATTCTTTCTCAAATTAAATCTTAACAATATCGAATTTAAAAATCTCAATTATTTCTAAATATCTTTAGTTATTAGGTTGGAACAAAATAATTTTCTTTTGAAAATTTTATTTTACTTAAAGATAATAATTCTTAATTTATTAAAAAATACTTAAAATTATAAAATTTTTCTTTAATTCAAGAATTAATTAATTCAAGCTTTTTATAAATTAATTTTTATAAAATGACTTCTTTTGAAATAAATACTAGATTTTTAAAGATTAAAAGTAAAATTAATGAAAATAATTTCTAAGAAGAAATAAAAGACTAAAAAAATAAAATAATACTTTTCCTTAGCATAAAAATTTAAAGAGTAGGGTAAGAAAATTCTTACTGGGTTTTAGCTTTCTGTCATGCTTGCTATATGCTCAAACTCCACATCACAAGATCATCCATCATAATTAACAATCATAAATAATTAACAATCATAAAAATAATCAATCAAAATCAAGTCAATAAAATATCATTTATAAATATTATAATTCAAAGTCCAATGGTTATTAATATAGTCAATTTGAGTCCTTATCATTCATTCCTTGCATAGGTTTAGTTCAGTCAATAATAGTCCAAGTCCTTGCATAGGTTTAATGCAGTCCGTATAGGTCATAATAGTCCAAGTCCTTGCATAGGTTTGTCAGAGTTAGTTACACCAGATATTTAATTTAAAATTTATTAAAAATTTTAAGTTAAAATGTTAATATTTTAAAATAATAATATTATCAAATTTAAAAGGACTAGAGGACTCCTCCCATTATTCTTATGTCTTTTTATATTATACTCTTATCTCACTCCTCCTTACCTTGAATTGTTACCAAAAGAGAGTTTGCTTTGCGCCTCCAATTTTTAGAAATATTAATACCAATCTTATTTTAGTATAGGCATAAGATGAAAATTAAGATTACTACTTAAAACAGAAATGGTAAATTTTGAATAGTGAATAGTAAATAGTAAATCATGAATAATAACGGTAAATAGTAAATCATGAATAGTAACAGTAAATAATAAATGTGAATAGTAACGGTAAATAATAAAACATGAATAGTAACGGTAAATAGTAAATCATGAATAGTAAAGGTAAATAGTAACAGTAAATAGTAATTTACTATTTAAATAGTAATTTACTATTGAAATAGTAATTTACTATTAAAATAGTATTTTACTATTCAGAATAGTAACTTAAAATAATATTATTTCTAGTATAATAATAGATTTCTAAAAACAATATGAAAACAACCCTAAAAAATATAAAAGAGAGGTATTCTTACCTTAAAATTTTAGCAAAACCTTCTTCTAAAAAATTATCTCTCTCTCTTACTTCCACCACTATCTCTCTAGCACTATTATATTAAGAAAATTTAATCTGAAATTGTGAATTCTAACAAAGAATTCCTTCGGTATTTATAGGAAGGATTACTATGTATTCCATTATTTTATTATAAAAGTACTGTGTATTTTCTGAAATTTTCATTTCTGGTTACTGTGCAAGTTTGAAAATTTTATACATGCACAGTGTTTTACATAGTAAATGTCAGCTGAATTATTAAGCTAAATAGTAACCTTTTACTCGGTATATTTTAAATATTCAAAATCAGTACTTTTTAAAATTTAGCGATATTATATTAGTCCTCACTAATTTTATAATAAGTAATATAAAGTTTAAATTTTAAAAATCCAAAATTTTCTCTAAATAAAAATTTATTGATACGTTCCTGATTTTTTTACGATTGGTAAAAATCAAGATTTTTCTCAAACCGATCATTTTTAGATATGTCTACTTGAAATAGATTTTAGAAAATTTTCTTAAAATTTAACTTCACTTTCTTATAAATATTTTTAATTTTAAGTCACTTTATATGAATTTAAAATTATTTAAAATATATTATTTTATTAAAATATTTCCAAACTTCTAGAAAATCATAAATAATAGGTAGATTAAAAAGTTCTAAACAACCACAATCTAATTCCTTCAAAATTTTAATAAAAATAAAGAAAAAGGTGTTAGAAAAATGGTTCAGAACCATTCTGCCATGATCTCGCTTAAGCGAGATAAAGCTCGCCTGAGTAAAATGCCTCCAGTAGCTCATTCCTGATACATAATCATCTCGCTTGGGCGAGATACCAGTCCACCTGAGCGAATCTCACCCAGAACCGATTCCACACAGCTCTAGCTTGAGCGAAGGCGAGCCTGCTCGAGCGAGAAACTTCCAAAAAGCATACACCAAGTGTAGGGTCATCTCGCCTGAGCAAGGACCACTCTCCCTTGAGCGAGAATAGGCCAGAGGCCACATAACTGACACAGGGGATTCTCGCTTGAGCGAGAATCCATCCCACTTGAGCGAGATTACCAGCATATGCGCAGAAAACAAGTAAAATCTCACAACTCCACATACCAAAACCCACACAATGTAAAATTGATCAAATTCAACATATCACATACTTCATCTTAGGCATTTAAAACTTGTCTCAAGCATTTATACTCAATAATTTCCATTCTAATTCATTAATCATATCAAAACCAAGTCTATCACTTCACATACTACATAAAACACAATTTCTCACATAAACCTTCATTCATTCATTAAAACTTACAACAAATCCACATTATAGATATCATTCATACATTATCAAGGTCATTAATGAAAATTAGCCATACACATAAGGTCTAATTTTCCTACATGACCCCCAAAATCAACTATCATCAAATTAATTACAAAATAAGCATATACACACTATATGCTATACAAAATGAATATATATATATATATATATATATATATGCCGGCCAAGGCTCATCCACAGTCCTTCCATATTTACCTTCTCCAATGCTCGACCTCCAAAAGGGTAGGATTTACATCATACCTACATCAACCTTAAAAATGGCAACTAGGAGGTGAGTAACATATTCTAAATGTGTTAAAGTCATACATTATGGTGATATTTATACATGCGTCTATTATATTCATTTTTCAAGAAAACATCACATGCTTCACATGCATGATACATCATTTTATCTTAACATAATACATGTCCGATTTAGTATATTCACAACATATAATCATATATAACATATCCTTAACATTCTCAATAATCATTACACTTTTAACGTTAGTACCTCAACTTACTTTTCCTTTATTTATCAATCATCCATCGCCACCACGGGCTATCAACTAGGAATATCTCTGGCTATATACAAATGCTCTTATAGCTAATACATATACACAATGGAATTAATATCAAATGCGGATCCGACTATGGGAAACAATAACATACTAAGTGTGCGACGAGCATAGGTGTGCTACTATGCCCCTACTGCAGTAGAAAAATGTGTACACATATTCCTCAATCCATGCATACTCAACATCATACTTTTACTGGTACCAAACCGCTCTCGCCCATCTGTAGCACTAGTCACCCCGTGACTTGCGGATCTATAATCGTGGCCTTACTTGCCACAAGTGCTACGAGGCCCTCCCGAACACACATCGAGAGAGCCATATCCTGTCGGACACCGAGGTAACTTGCTCATCACAAAGCCGCCCGCCCACTAGGCCTGTCATATAGGGTGCCTCATCACCAAACTATAGACAGCTTTGTGATTCCCAAAATCACTAGGGAAAATACAACAACATACCCGTGCACTTGGTCGCCCTCCCATTGGGCCCGCCTAGTGGAACCCCTAACATTCCATATAGACAGCGTATGATATGCCATGGATGCAATGCAATACAAATCAAGTGCATTCTCACACTATGCATCCTAATGCCACTCCACAATCAACCATTCACCACTACCACTTAGTGGATTTCAATATTCTCAATATCATCAATCTTTACCAATCCTCGTTAGACTTATACACAACGATAGTTAGTGGCATTCATGTTTATCAATTCATATATACATATTTGGGATATTTCACATCATTGATTGTAATTCAAAACATGGTCTCAAACCATCATGACATATTTCATAAACATGTTCAACATAATATCATATTCATCATCCCAAACACATGCCACATCACATCAATCATTCTAAATACGCTCAATTATGAAATCGTCACATCATCCACCCAAGCAATCATCAAACACAATCATATATACATATTTTAACATCATCAATAGATGAAATCATGTATTTAGAATAGTTACCCTCTCCTACCTCAAGAGAAGTAGTAATCAACGCAGTTCGATGAACCCGCCTCATTAATGGGGTTATTTCCTACATTATACAATATACCATACAATTATTTTCTATTCAACCACCAAGACTTAATGTTCACATTTATTTACTTGGTGTTTATATCACTTTAAATTCTCAAACCTTATTTATTTCATTAATTCCACCATAACCACCATGGGTTAGGTGTCCAAATTCATTATTATGCATTATTCACATCAAACCCATTAATGGGTTCCCACATTGATGGTTCCTAACACTTCACCTCATTAATAACATTCATCTAACACAATAAATGCTTCTCCACTCTTATTTCACATTTCCCCCAAATCCTAGGATTAGGGTTTTCATTAAAACCCAACAACCATCCTAAATGTCCATCTTCTTCCAACTACACATGCATCTACTCCATTACTTCCTCATAAAAGCTCACATTTATGGCAACCCACCTTAAGGCTCATGCATTTATGACTTCCCCCAACAACCCATATACTTTAAGTGCTCTCCCAACCGTAAAACTCATAACTAAGGGTTCATACTCTTGAGAAATGACAAGAATCTTACCTCAAGAGAAGGAATGAGAGAGTTTTCCAAGAGAGGGAAGAGCCATATGAAAATGGAGGAGTAGAGAGTCCAAGCTCTAATGATCTCTTCCAAGCTCCTTCAAGAACAGAAATAGGAAAGGAGAAAAGAGCCACCACCCTTTTTGCTTAGGGTTTTTGAAGAGAAGTAGAAGAGGAAATGAAGGAGAAGAATAGAGAAGAAGAAGAAGCAAGGTGTTTGTTAAGAGGAGCCAAGAAGCTGACGGGAATAAGAAGAGAGAAATAGGCCATTTGGCTTTATTTTTAATCCCTCATTAAAGATTCATCATTTTATGACAAACAGGATCTCTGTTTGGGCTCAATACTTTATCTAAAAATTATTCTGAATACATATTCGGATTCCCAATAATATCCTTAACAGTCCTGACCAATATCACCCCAATCAGAGATACTTGATCCTATACCTATATTTTAATCGGGCATAAATTCAGCCTGTTCGGCTCTAATAAATTATGAGTAGTCCCCAAAAATCTTAATTTAGTTATTTCTAATATTTTAGGACATTAAATAACCTAAATATAATTATTTAATATTCATCTCCTTAATTAATCCTTTATTTTAAAATTTAGGGTGTTACATATATATATATATATATATATTTAAAATCTTAAACTTCTACATCGTATCTCCATTTTATTGTTTGCTATTGTTTTCTCATAAATCCAATTTACAGATGCCCGAAGGGAGGATGACTTGCAAAAGATACTACTAATCCATAGAATACTCTGATGGAAAAGTTGTATGGATATGGCAGTTTTTTGTATTATTATACATGGCTCTGGGGATCACCAGCATCTGGAAGGTATCTTAATCCCAGTCAATAGAAAACGTGTTGCTGTTTACTTCTCATGTCTTTATTATATAGATTGAATTTTTCCTATCTGCTCCATTTTTTTTCTTGCCTCTACAAAAATCTCAACAGGATGTAAAGTATTAAAAGATGAGATATGTAGGTTTGGTTTTGCTTCTGCAGGTCCAATAATGCTTTTGTTTTTAATAGTGTCTAATAATATCACTTTTAAATTTCTTAAATGTTATGGAAACCAACTTTGAAGGTCTGGTTACCTGAATAAAAAAGCCTCGGTTTCAAAAAATTTAATTATTTTTTTTCAATTCATACAATTTTGTGGCTATTTGGTAGAGAAAACTGCCACTAGAATGAAATAAATTTTGTGGCAGTTTCAACTGACGGTATTCTTACTATTCATGGTTTACGTAACATGCATATTTGGGGCGGTTAGGATGCCAAAACGCCACCAAAGAACCCCCGTTATATTTCCGACGATGGTTCCAACGTTTAGTAAAAACCGCCATTGAATTTTTTGTTGTTGCCAATTTTACCGACGGTTTTCAAAGAGCCGAAGTGAATTTTGCGGCGGTTAAAACCCCCAGTAAACCAATTTAAAAGCCCCCACTAAAAAGTGAATTTCTTGCAGTGAATATTGTTTTCAATTTAATTTTTTTATAAAACATATGCTTTAAGAATAAAGAGAAAATTAAGGAATTATTAAAGCTGGGGTGAAGTTTGTTTAAATATCAATACACTATTTAACACACTCATCTTTCAAGATTCGACTTGCTTATTTCTTGTAACATAATCAAAATAAACAAAGAAAATAATCATTGACAAAAATGCAAAAAAAATATAAAGAAACATTTACAAGGCGGTTTTCCTCTTTATCTAAAAAACAAAAAAGGTGGGAGAAATATAGTATCAATTTATTTCACTAGTGTAAAAGATTATAGTATTAAAAGACATCTAAACATTATATGATTAACCATGTAAAGATTCAATATATATTTCTCAAACAAACATACAATATATATTTAATTCAAGTAAATAACAGAGTAAATAATATCTTTCTATTTTTCTCACTTTAGAACAATTCATAAAACTTAAAAACTCAAACAATAAATTTATAAGTAAATACACAAATTTATATAATATGATAGGGATAAGTTATATAAAATATATTAGTAAACATTATTTATCTAAGCAAGACCAATCAATGCACCCAAATTGAATATTGATTTAAGTTTTTGTTGTAAATAAGAGGACAAAATAAAATAAACCAAAATAGAACATACATAAGAATAAAATAAAAATTTTATTTTATCTATTAAAAGAATAATAAACCTTTAACATAACTTTTGATTTGTTAGTCAAAAAATGAAAAATATTCATTAGAGTAAGAATATAATAAAAAATATAAAAACAGGTTATTTAAATACCAAATTGATTATACTTTAAGAAATATTCTGAAATGTAAATCTCGTGAAAGAATCATATTTAGATATGCAAAACAAATCTATCCATATAAATTACAATCTGACATCAATAAATAAAAAGATTAAAAAAATATCGATAATGACTATAATCTCCAATAGAGATGCAAAACAAATCTATCTACGTAAATAAATAAATAAATTATGATTTGACATCATGTTAGCATTAATAAAGATAAAAATTATGAAAAAAGTATTGATAGTGAATGTAATCTGTATGTCGCAAACCATGTTGCATTTCATGTATATTTTAAAAGTTAGAGTACTATGTGTGTGTAGACGGTGTATCACGTGAGAAAGACTTTCTAAGGTGAGAGTGAGAAAAACTGTTGGATCTTATTATGGATAGTTGAGATTAAAATATATTGATCATATGACTTTTTAAGAAATTCGTGTAACTTTTTAAGTGATTATGTAACTTTGAAAAAACTTTTTAATCATGATCATCCATGTGTAGTTGTACGGCGTAAATTTGTCTCGCTCGCTCTTAACTAAGAGAACTTTTCTCATAAGATATATATCAATTACACCAATATTAAAGTTTTATAGTTAAATTCATTTTATTGGTAAGCATAATAGCACATGAAAAAGAATGGAACAAATTTACACATCAAATAAGAACTACACTATTTATGGAGAATTTGGGAAGACCTGACTATAGTAGATTTAAAACCTAAGAAATAGATTATAAAATGAATAATAATAGTAATAATAATAATAATAATAATAATAATAATAATAATAATAGTAAAAAAGGATGGATAGATCTATTATAGTAAAAAAGGATTACTATTTATCTTTTTCTTTTTCAAATGATGATTTACCCATTTACGATCTCTAAAAAAACTCATTATTTAAAAATTAAAACCTTACTTAGAATAAACTATTCATAATCCATACCATTGAAGGAGGAGTGATCAACATTAAAGACCTTTGAGATCTAACAGAACCCATTTCCAAGAAGAAGAAAGGGAAGAAGAAAAAGAAAAAATGTAAAAAAAAGAAAGAATAGAAATTAAGCATAATAGAGGAAAGAGGAAAGAAAATAAGAAAGAGGAAGAGAGAATAATATGAAACAATCCTAATTGAAATAATATATAAAGGCACAATGATATTAATTCGTGTGTTATAGTTTCCCAATGACTTTGGAAGGAAAAAATTTAATCAGGTGTGACAATTGAATCGAGGAGACATTAACATGTAATAATTGAATTTACATTATCAATAGTAATTAAATTAAATATAAATAAAAAAGATTATGACATTCATATGATATGCTTAATGGATATATAAGTATGTATTTATATGAAGGACGGTGTGATCTAGTGTGCAAGGGTGTAATATTGAGAGATTGACACATGAAGGTTCGACTAATGGTGGTGAAGTGGTAGAATAGTGATTGGTGAGTGTGTTATGTGAAAATAATATGAAAAGGTATCATGAATGCAAGACCAAAAAATAATTATCCCATTTATGTAAGGAATAGTAATTGGGAACGATTAAATATAGAGGAGAACAAACGATTCACTAATAATTAACAGAAATATCTAAAATGAAAATTGACGATTGAGATTGTCTTAATGGAAAAATCTGATAAATGATATTTATTACTATTTATGAAATATCCGACAGTTGAGATTGTTATGGAAAAATATGATCTAATGGTAGAGATACTTTTTAGGCTTAGAAGTTATACTTTATAAAAATATATAGATATAGATAAATATAATTTATGAAATATGTATTAGGTTTAAATTTATTTTAAAATGAATTTAAACTTCTTAAGGAACCATAACAAAATATTTCTTAAAAATATAGACCTAGTTTTCATAATTACTTGAGTTTTTTCTTGGATGCCCTCAGTAAGACTTGATCCTGCAATACATGGGAGAAAAAAAAAGAGTTTCACCACTAAACTACTTAACATATTTAAAAAATATAATGTAACTATAGTTATATTATATCTATAGAATGTATATCTGTTAATAAAAATTATCTACAAAATAAATATTTTTGTCTTTTTTATTTAGTATAAAAATTAAGATTAAAATTAAAATTAATGAATGAGAAAAGGCGGGAATGTTTATTTTGAAAATAAATTTTATTAATGGATATACATTCTAAGGATATAATATAACAATATATGGTTATATTACATCTCTTAAATGTAATCTAGTGGTGGGGCTCCTCTTCCATCTCCTATTTAAATTAAACGCTTCAGATGCTATCTTAAAATCCAAAAAAAATGATGACTTGGAAAAAATATGTGGCATAGATTGAGTTAACACGTGACTAGAGACTATACATGTAACATAATTCAGTTGACACATGGCTAGAGAGCTAGGGACATTAGAGCCCTCCATTAGCAACCGGTCAAATCAGTCACTCGTAAATAGTCAACATGTTAAAATATTTATATGTCAAAATTTAAGTGTAACAAGGTTTGATCCCTCAACATATAGGAGATGGAAGAGGAGCCTCAGCAGATTAAGGGCATATATCATGAGTTTTTCTAGGAATGGATGACCTTAGCCATGTGTGTGATTTAAGCAACTGGAATAGATGCCCCTAGCCACGTGTGAGCTGAATTTATACCATATGTATAGTCTTTAGCCACATGTCAACTCAATCTATGCAACATATTTTTCTAAGTCATCAGTTTTGTTTGGGTTCTAAGATAGCATCTGAAGCGTTCGATTTAAATAGGAGATCGAAAAAGAGTCTCACAACTAAATTACATTTAAGATATGTAATATAATCATACATTGTTATATTATATTCGTAGAATGTATATCCATTAATAAAATTTATTTGGAAAATAAACATTCCCGCCTGTTTTCATTCATTAATTTTAATTTTAATTTTTATACTAAATAAAAAAGACAAAAATGTTTATTTCGTAGATAGATTTTATTTACAACATAAATTCTACAAATATAAGTATATATAGTTGCGTTATATTTTTTCAATGTGTTAAGTAGTTTAGTAGTAAGACTTTTCTTTTTTCTCCATGTGTTGCAGGATCAAGCCTTGTCACATTCAAATTTTGGCATATAAAATGTTTTAATGCGTTGACATGTGGCATGACACATGGCTAAGGGCATCAATTCTAGTTACTTAAATCACACACAATTTTGACATATGGCTAGGGGAATTGAAGCCCTCAATTTAGAGAGGGCATCCAAGCAAAACCATAATTACTTTTTACTTTCTTTTTCAAAGCTTATTTTATATGTACTTCTAGTTTTTTTTTCAATTATACATGTTAAAAAAATTTAGGGAATAGGTTTGTTTTACAACAGTTTAGCTTTTTGGTGTTTTTGCATGGCGTCATAAATGAAGCTTCAATACGTCGCGCTATGGAAAATTGGCATAAAACTGGCCCCATAATGATGCTTAGATGATGTTATTCTCCAACAAGACGCAAGTTCTTCCTTTCCAAAATCTTTTTTATGGCTTGAAATTAAAAAGAAAGAAAATTTTTTTGTCTTTCTTATTGTGCTCTTATTCCTTTTAAACTCCTCTTGATCCTAGACAATTGTTAACTAACCCAATTACTAAAGAGGGGGTGTGACAAGTAATCTAATCAATGAAGCCCTAGAAAGCTCCAAGGCCAGTTGGTTTTCAAGTGTTCTTCTTCAAAATCTTCTGCCATGAGATTTAGGATGATGTGTGATCCTTTTTTAAGAATTTATTTTGCATGGTTGCTTTGATCCTTCAGTAGAAACCCTTATTGTTCTTATTGCAAAAGTTGTTTCGTAACGTCATTTTTTTAATTATTACGGATGTTCTAGTTATAGTTGTCAAAACGGCCCAACCCGTTAAAATTTTTTATAATCCAACTCAACTCGGCTCGCTTTCTTGAGTAAGCTAATTTTCTCAACCCGACCCAACCCACCGCGTGATTCACGGGTTGGCCCATCTTTTTTAAAAATATAAAAATCAAATAAAAAATAGGAAAAAGCCAAAAATTATTTTATTTTCCTCACATTCCAATTTTTTTATTTTCTTCATATTCTAATACCAATAAAAAATAGGAAAATGTCATAATTTATGAACTGGTCTGAACCGAGGTCAACGATCCAGTGTAGGACCAGCCATAAATATCAACTATTTAGAGTGATTTGTACACTGGTACAGTAGGTATCCGGTATTATGCCCTTTATCTAAGTAGGAGAATAAAGGTCTTGTAGTCCCGGAGATCCTTCACACCAAGCTTTCGCGTTGATGAGGAGCGAAAGGTGCTGTCACCTGTGAAGATTCTCCGATGCTCAAGTTAGTAACCAGAAATGGAATTCAAGGTTTCTCAAGCATAAGTTTTGGAAATGAGTCTAACGTACCAATGTATGAGAAATGGCTATTTACAAGTGTGCATGGAGAATGAAGGTCAGGCTGGGTGGTACGAGATTTTTAGTAAATCATACAAAGAAATGAAGTGTTCAAGGAAAGAGAATCAAGTTTGTATAATACAAACTCAATGTAATGTTTGTGCCAAGTTTAAACACAGTAATTGTAGTATAGTATAGATGTCGTTCCACTAAGGAGGTGTTGGTTTGAAGAACATAGTCCTTGAATTGATTTTGACAAAAGATTTGTTTTGATTTTGTAGTGCAAAAGATTGAATACAAGATAAACAGCAAGTGTTGAATGAAAATAATGACAGTAAAGTGTTTGGGTAAAACTCAGATTTGAAAAACTGGGATTGGTTTCATCTCATCTCACCTTCCATAAGCTGAATAAATTGCATGTATGTAATTTGAAATGATAATTTCTATGTCACAATCAAAGTCATTTGTATCGATCCCTCGACTACAAAATTCATAAGAATGATTTCAAACCGTCGATCCCTCAGTCACTTTGAAATCATTCCAGCATTAGCGATCGATTGTTTTGACGTTCATTGCATTAGATGCCATCCCTGGTCAGCTACTCACAACGAGTATTTCATTCAGATCTGCTTCCAAAAGTTACTTCCCAGTATACTTAAGAAAACTTAAAACAAGAAAATAGTGATCAAGTACCTTCAGGCATTAATGGCAGAATGAAATACAGAAAGTATCAAATCTCATTAACATACATAAAAACTTATAGCAGCATTACTTCAGGTTTGAATTGATTACAACCAATCCCAATAAAGGAAAATTAGTTACTTATGCTCTACATTTTCACTTAAGAAAATTTGGAAATGAATACAGAATGAATAGTGGGATACGGGAGATATGTTTGATGATTTGAAGGAGATGCTTTCCAATGATCTTCTCTGTTAGATTTATAGTGATTATGCTTCGGCTTCATTTTCCCACTTGCATAATGCCCATGAAGGAATATTCAGAGACATGCAGAAACACTTCAAGGTGGTTGAGTTGGCATCGCACCATTGGTCAATATTAAATTACAAACCCCATACTGCATGAGTCATGCTTGAGCTTAATGGTCACGTTAAAGCATGGAAGGTCCTGATGCTCACTTGTTGTCTCATGCTCAAGCCAACTTGACCATGCTCAAGCGTGCCCTTTATGTATGATTCACGCTTGATTCACATTCAGGCGAGCTCGGGCTCACGCTTGAGCGCCCCATTGCCATGCTTGAGCGTGAAAGGGTCCTGATGATTTTTTTTTGTGTGCACAAACCATGCTCAAGCCAAGCTCAAGCGAGCTCTCCTGTCAAGTCACACTTAGATTACGTTTAATCCACGCTCAGGCGAGCTCGGGCTCACGCTTGAGTGCCCCATTTCCATGCTTAAGCTTCAATGAGGTCTGATGCTTGGCTCGATCACGCTCAAGCGAGCGTAAGATACGCTTAAGCGTGATGCTTGAATGCTCGCTGTTTTGACTTTTCTTTGACTTGGTAGCTTTTCCTGCAATTCTTAAAGGATTTCAAGTTGATCTCTTTATTTTTCAAAACTTGTATTTATGTTCATAAATTCTTTGTTTTTTCATCCATTCAATTGATTTTCTTGCAATGATGCTTCAAATAATCATATGAATTACTGGTTTTTCTAGGATTTCAAATTGAAGAAAAGCATAAATATTCATTAAAACTTAGAGGCTTCTTCCTTGCTTTTCAAGCTTCAGAATTCATTTTCTTCCTTTTTTTGTTTTTGTTCAAAGATTCTTCTTTGGAGAATCTATTAATTTTCTTTTGGCATTTTTCAACCTCTCTTTCTTTCATCACCCTTATTTGGAAAAATATTTTATGCTCTTTTCTTATTAAGCATGCTGAGAAGGTAGGAATTTTATTTCTCATGCTCAGGTCAGGGTGTTTTCTGGAAAAAAAAATTTGGCTTAATTGGGCTACCAAAAAATGGGATAATTTGTTAAGGATAGCTTTTTGGCTTCTTAGCTTAAAATGTGTTTTCAAACAAAATGCCTTGATCATTTCCTTGCTTGCTTCTTAAGAAAAGGGTTAATCAAAAAATTAGGCAATGCCGACTTAACAATTTCCAATAAGACTCTCTGTGTTTAATTACTCACTTCTCACCCGGTTTAAAGGCATATTCCTTTGTTCTAGCAGAAAAAGGTTCAAGCATGTAAGAAGTTTTCACAAGTTTATGTATTTCATTTTTTTGGTTTTTAATTCACCCAATTGTCCTCTTTAATTGTTACTGTCTTATAATTTGTTATGCCTAAAGAATCTGTGCATGCATTCTAATTTCTTGCTTATGGTTGGGAAACAAATCTACTTCAAGCATATTCATGTGAAACCATTCAAACAGTTCATGCAAAATTATGAGAAACTTCCAACCAAAACCAAAGTGCCTTAATTGAGTTATCTGCAGTAAGTAAAATAAAAGGAGCAAAATGAAAATTGTTTATCAGAAGTAAAAATAGCAACCATAGATCAGAAAAGGAAATTAGAAGAAAAGTCACTCATCATCCTTTGTGTTTGTCTCTTCTTCCCTCACTGGAGCTCCTTGTGAGGAGGGTTCTGCTCCCGCCTGTGATGTCTCACCCCCTCCAAAGAAAGGAGGCCTGTCCCCAGGCCAAGCAATATGGGCTTCAGAGTGGGTTGGGTCCATCCAGGGGTTGGTTTGTCCTGCAAGAATGCTATGGTATAAGCCATTATGTATGTGTATCAAACCTTGATGATTAGCATTTTGTTATGCCAAGAGGTGGCTGTTCTGGATCTTAAGAAGATGGATGGATTGTAGAATCATTGATGTCTCTGTACTGAGAGAAGGAGGGGCAGGTTCTGATCCTGCTGGTGGTGGTGCTTGTTTTGTATCTGAGGCAGGTGGTGGAGATACTTCTGGTGCAGTTTGAGTGCTACAATACCGCTCAATGAAGCGTTTGTCAATGGATGGTCTGATAGGTTTGAGGTCCTGTACCTCAATCCCATGTGCTGCACAAAAATCAGTAATAAAAGCAGGGAAACCTAAACTTCCTTTAACCTTTTGCCCTGCCTGGGAATACTTTTGATCATCTTTTAAAAGTTTGTGAATTTCATCAGAGATTATCTGTGCTAGATCAATAGAGATGTCATTTTTTAAAATGCAATATAGTAAATAACACCTGCTGAAAATGAGATTAGAAATATGTGCATTAGGTGCAATGTTGGCAAGCATGAAAGAAGTCCATACTTGAGAAATGGTAGTCATGTCTTTTCTTAGAACTCGCAGTGGGTTTTCTCCTTGCCCCATCTGGAAGTAACGTCCTGGAATGCATATGGCGGCCTCAAGATCATTGGTGGCAATGAATTGGTTTCTTGAAACCATAGCAGCATATTCACAAATTTCTCCTTCTCTTAGCTCCATGATGCTACCCCGGCCAACTGATAGTATTTACCACCTCCTACCAAATGAACGATCTGTATATATGTACGATTACGTTTTTCTCTACCTTGGAGTCCACTTTCCTCTTACGAAATTCCAAATGGGGGTGTTGAGCATCTTAGACTGTGCCCCCTCTCAAGTACACCCAAATGGATGGGGTTTGATCTGCGCACTAGAGGTCATAGGTGAGCACTTCAACTTCAAACTCACCGTGGTAATGCTCTTTTATTACTGCCAGGTGGTACATCGGACAAATAAAAAAGGCGGCATTAGTTTCATTACCCTTTGATGTGACTCAAACTTGGTTAACTTTGAAGCCTTCATTGAATCAGCAAAGGTGAACGGAAGGTCTTTGAAACACTATTATACCAGGATCTGTGTCCAGTCCAACAAACCGATCTTCTGGAAGACTAGAGAGGGTCTCACAAAATTTTTAGTGGAGTGGACCCATGAGCACTTTCTCTTGACCTCCAAGGAATACTTCACGGAAGAGAGCGAACTGTCTCCTCATTCTGTGATGGTGGTGGCCGCTCTGAAGGCATACACCGAGGCATACAAGAAGTTTTCTTGTAAACGCCTTCTAGGATCCACTTCCATATGCAATGAATATTTAAGTAAAATTTTGTTGTCATCTTTCATTATTTTGAACTCGGTATGCATTGCATCTGACCCTAACATCTTTCTCTTATTTGTACAGAGGAAATAGAAGGTTACTCAGATATGGACAAATTAAAAGACTTACTAGTGAATGAGGACTCTTCCAGCGAGGAGAATAACATTCAACCCAAAAGGAATGCCATCAAGGCACAAGTTGAGAATATCCCCCTGACATCCGTTATTACCAATGAGGTGTGGCTGTTAGAGAACACCGGACAAGCTGGCAGGGCACAGCCTGAACCTAAGAGTGAAAAGGAAAAAGAGAAGGAGAGGAAGAAAAAGAAGAGGCATAACCAGAATGCTGAAGTAGCGAAACCGTCTTCTCCCAAACCGGTTAAGAAATAGAAAACCTTAAAAAAATGGGGATGACAAACGCCCAAAAGGGGGAAAAGGTTATCACTGCCACAGAGGCCCCCTCTGACTCTAAGGCTGAGACCAAATCGACTCCTAATGTGGGTATTACTGTACCGGTTGTGACTTGCTCTTCCCCAAACACCTCCTTCCTCTCACCATTCTTGAAGTATGAGGGGCCTATGCCCGCTACACTTCCCAAACCAACGTACAAGCTCTGCCATACCTTGGAGGTATTTAAGATTGAGGAGGCTTTCCAGGCTGATCGATGGCAAGTGGCTGAATTGTCCAGTCTCATCCACTCCCTAAGCAATATAACCAATAACATCGACAAGGTCGACAAGCTAAGCGCTCGGGTCGAAGAACTCACCATATCTTTAGCTAAGGATAAGGTAAATCTAAAAACTATAGAGGAAAAGCTGAAGAAGATCAAAGAAGAGAATGTTGAATAATTCAGTGAGATTTCAGCCCTGAAGATAGCCGCAAGGGTGCTGGAGGAGAAAATATCTAAGCTAAAAGAGGAAGTGAAGGAGGTCCCTCAGCTGAAGGAGGAACTGAAAAAGGAGAGGGAAAATTCTGTCGAGCTTTCTATTGAGCTGCAGTCTCTCAAGGTCGAACGCTCGAAGCAAGCCGAAGAATGGGCTTCGAGGGAGAAGGATCTGCTTTGATAGATTGAAGAACTTAAGCAGGGGAGTGCCCATGCTGGGTCACTAGAGAAAAAGAACACCAAACTGAGAAAGGGCCTTGCTGAAGCGAAAGCTAAAGCTAAGAAAGCTCTGGAAATATGCACTGAAGTTGCTCATGATTCCTTCGGTCTGGAAATCTGCCAAGTCTTTTACCATAACCCCGACGTGAAGCTTAATTTATATAGGATCCATCCATTCTATGAGTTTCACGGAGGGAAATTAGTTGCTATGAAAGATGGCTGGCATGAGGAACCTGCTAATTCTTTATACGAATTGCCACCTCTCCCTGATGGCCAAAGTATGCTTCTCCAGCTACTCCCGATCCCGAAGGCGCTATAGAGGAAGAGGCGAAAGGGGGTCACATTGGAGGTAATAGAACCTCGAGGAACAAGGCCGAAGAAGAAGGCACGACTCCTAAGGACAGCCGAACAGCTCCACCTTCTTGACCTTAATTTCTTGCTTTTTAATTCATGAAGCTGTGTTCCGAGATCAGCTCCAATGTTAAACTTTTAAATATACATGTAGAATCCTTATAATTTTCCCACTTCCGTTAATGAAACTTCTGTTTTCCCTTAACATTCCCTTCGATACATATTGCTCGTATTTCAATACGATACTCTACATTTTAAGTTCTTTATAGGGGCTTTTTAACTTTAAGTCGTGATAGTTATTAGCCGCTCTTCGGACTTAGACTTAGAACGGATCAGTATGGTCATACCACCTGAAGGTGTCTATTGTCAAACACATATCACCTTTCATTTGTGTCAATTACTGACATAATTAATATCTTTCTCGTGAGGTTATGTTGTCAGCTTCAGAAATGAATGACTGAGACTATCCGCCTAGAGGTTTGATCCTCGTGCCTAATTATAGAATGGGTAATTAGGATGATGGTATGGTCTTGAAAAGGGTCCAATCCTACAACCCCTTGAACCGCTTTAGGAGTTACATCGTTAATTACAGAATAGGTAATTGAGATCATCCGTCCTGAGAGTGAGCTATCGCTGAGGTTCGGTATGGCCTTGAAGAAGGTTCAATCCTATAACCCAAGTCTTCAATGGGGTTCGGTATGGCCTTGAAGAAGGTCCAATCCTACAACCCATTTATCTTCTCTAGGAGTTACATTGTCAATTACAGAATAGGTAATTGAGATCATTCGTCTTAAAGGTTAGTTTTCGCTGGGGTTTGGTATGGCCTTGTAGAAGGTCCAATCCTACAACCCAGGTCTTCAATGGGGTTCGGTATATCCTTGAAGAAGGTCAAATCCTATAACCCATTTAACTGCTCTAGGAGTTATATTGTCAATTACAGAATAGGTAATTAAGATCATCTATCCTGAGGGTTACTTTGCACACCATGCATAAAGCTAAAAGTCATAGACACATAAAAGAAGTGAAAATATCATTATTATTAACAAATTTTCTCATTGAATTAAATGTGTACACATGAAGCGTAGCTATGGTCATGCCTCATTAAAACCTTCTTGAGAAAACCCAATGGGAAAAAACTCAAGTTAGGAAAAAGAGTACATGCCATCTTACGAACTAGCTGTAATAAATGCGTAAATTGTGAGTATTCTACTTATTGCGGATGGGTGTGTCATCAAGGTTCTCCAGGTGGTATGAGCCTTTGCTAGTCACCCTGGATACTCTGTAAGGACCTTCCCATGTCAGAGCTAGCTTACCTTGATGAGCGAACTTATTACCCACGCTGGCCTTCCTTATTACAAGATCTCTCACGTTAAACGCTCTGTGTTGGACACGCTTATTGTACCGGACGGCAGCCTTTGCTTTGATAGCCTGGTCTCTAACAAAGGATTCTTCTTTGAGTTCTTGGAGAACATCCAACTCTGATGCCAGATTGGCATTGTTATTCTCTTTAGAGAAATACTCCACCCTCGTTGACGCGGTCTAAAGTTCCACCGGTATCATCGCCTCGACGCCATAAGTGAGGCGGTATGGGGACTCGTTGGTCGAGGAGTGGGGCGTGGTGTGACACGCCCATAAGACATGGCACAGTTGGTCTATCCAGCCACCCTTAGCTTCACCCAGGCACTTTTTAAGTCCTTTCAACACTTCTTTATTGGCCACTTCAGCTTGGCCATTCATCTGCAGATGTTCAATAAATGAGAAAATTTGGACTATCCCTGGTCCCTTGAGCAACTCTGTGAACTTTGTCACTGAATTGGGTGCCGTTTTCAGTAACGATCCAAGCTGGCACTCTGAATCGGGCTATGGTATTCTCATAGACAAAACGGTGCATCCGGGCTGAGGTGATGTGCACAACAGGCTTAGCTTCTATCCACTTTGTAAAATACTCTACCCCAACAATGAGGTACTTGATGCCCCCAGGCGCTGTTGGAAACAGGCCTAAGATGTCCAAACCCCATTAATGAAAGGGCCATGGCACAGCGGATGTGAAGAGCTCCTCAGCCGATGTGTGATGAAGGTTGGAGAACCTCTAGCATGGATCACACTTCTTGACAAACTCCGTGGAATCCTTCTTTATTGTAGGCCACTAGTAGCCTACTCTTAAAATCTTCCTCATTAAACTTCTGCCACAAAAGTGGTGCCCACATTACCCCTCGTACACCCATTGTACCTCATTTTCATTCAAACAATGGAGGTAGTCATAGAGAAACCTCTTCGAAAAAGTATCTCATTTACCATCATAAAATAAGGCAACTCCCTCCTTATTCTCCTCTTCTCTAACTCATCAGTGGGTAATTGTCCATTTACCAAGTATCGTATATAAGGAACTACCCATGAGTCTTTATTGAAGGCATGATATGTTATAGTATTTAACGATGGAGTTAGGAGAATGCTGGGAGACATCAAAGTACTTTGCACTACAGTAGTAGTGCTCCCAGGCTACTTCGTGCTTGCAAGTCTTGAAAGAATATCCACCCTGGTGTTCTCCTATCTAGGCACGTGCTTGAACTCTAACCTTAAGAATATTCCCTTAAGCTCATTTACATAATTCAAATACAACTGGAGTTGGGGCTCGCGGACTCGATACTCACCTTGAATTTATGAAATCACTAGCTATGAATCACTACAGAGGGTTACTACAGAGGCTCTGATGTTTATTGCTGCTCTGAGTCCGGTGAGACAAGCCTCATATTTAGCTTGGTTGTTAAAGGTTTTGAAATTGAATCGTAGGGAAATCTCCAAGTGCACACCATCATCACTTTCAACCACTACGCCTGCACCATATCCCTTGCTATTGGATGAGCCATCCATATAAATTGTCCAATGGGTACGAGGCACGGTTGGATTTGCCTTAGTCATCTCTACAATGAAGTCTATAAGCACCTGTGCTTTGATGGTACCTCGAGGCTCATAAGACACATCAAACTCTGATAGTTCGATGGACCACTTAATTATTCTCCCTGTGAGATCTGGCTTGCTCAGCACAGAACAAAACAGAAGATCTGTCTTTACCACGACGGGATGTGCATGAAAATACGACCTGAGGCGACAAGAGGCCCATACGACTGCGAGGGTGGCTTTCTCAATCTTTTGATACCGACCCTCACCTCCTTGTAGTGTTTTACTCGTGAAATAAACTGTCTTATGTCTCTCCGGGGTTTCCTTCACTAACGCGACCCCCAACGCTTTGTCAGAAATCACCAAGTAGAGAATGAGCGTCTCTCCAGGCTTAGGCTTCACCAAATTAGAAGGTCTGGACAAAACCTTCTTCAGCTCCTGAAATGCTTGCTCCTGCTCCTGCTCCTGCCCCTACTTAAACTTCTTAGACTTCTTAAGGATTTTGTATAGGGGGAGCGACCTGTGCACTATTTTGGGTATGAATCTCGCCAGGGCTGCTACCTTCCCGTTCAGGGACTAGATTAATCTTCAACTCTACCCTGGGGTCTAGATCAATCAAGCTAACAGACCCCGTCATAGTTTCTCTATCATTCAACTTTTTTCTCTTGTTGAACGCCTCCAATTTCACCATATTCAGGCTCAGGTTATAGCAATACCTGGCCATCTCCTGATCACCTCGGAGAGATGAAACATTATTATCCTTATCGATAAACTTGATAAGGAGGTGAGGCGTGGAGACAATTGCTTCCACGGCATTCAACGTGGGGCGGCCTATGATGCCATTGTATGGTGATTCCACATCAATCACCAGCACCCTGGATTTCACTGTCCTAGCTCTGGGCTCACCTTCAAAGGACACCAGAGTGTTAAGATATCCCTTCGTAGGTTGCTTCACTCTGTTAAAAGTTGTTAGCTCCTGTGTGTAAGGCTACAAATCAGTTATTAAATCCCATTCTTTTAAAACAACTGTAAAAAATAACGTCACAGGAACTCCCCTAATCCACAAGGATCCTCTTGACGTCCTTGTTTGTGATAACAGCTACAATGACTATAGCATCATCTCCTCCAGATAGGGTTAGGCCAAAATCATCGTTGAAAAAAGAAATCATCGGTGCCAACACACCATCTCTGAATGGGCAGTTATCCTTGGGCTTTCCTTGCACTGAGAGAATCATGCGGTGATGATTCTTCCTTGCGGTAATTGAGGCTTCGCCCCTAGCAAATCCTCCAGCAATCATATCAACTACTTCGCACTGACCTTGTTGCTGCTGGGACATGTCGTGTTGATGAGTAGCCTTGCTGATGACAACACCTTTTTTATTTTTCAGTGGAGGTAAATCTTTTGGCCGAAGCACGGTTATTATCACCCTCATAGTCGCGGTCTCGACCCCGCTTCTCCATCTGGTCTGGCTCGTCTAAAGATTTCTCCTTTAAGAGGTATTGCTTCAGCTTTCCCTCTTAGATGAGGGTCTCTATAGCATTCCTCAAGGCCTTGCACTCATCCATCATGTGGCCCACTTACTCGTGGAAATCACAATACTTACACTGGTTTCTGAGCCTTTTTATCAGGGTCAGCCTCCTTATGCCATACACACTCAGTGTGGGTTATCGAACCTCTCTCAAAATCTGAGAAGTCTTGGCATTCAGAGGGGCATAGTTACTGAAGGATGCTATACGCCTTTCTTGATGATGGGGTGGAGGGCTCTTAAATCTATCCTTCTAGAAAAGTCTTTCCGGCCTCGTCCTTTCTTTCTCTCTCCTTGGCTAGGACACCGAAGTTGGTGGCCTGACCCTTACCGTTGTGGCTTTTAAATACATCTTGATCCCCACATACTTGAAAGCCTTCCTCTGGAATTCCTCAAACAACGTTGGCGGGCTTTTCGCCAAAGACAAGGTAAAAGCTAAGTTGGGCTACAATGCCTCGATGACAATGTGCAGCTGGATGGCTGTTAACCCGGCGATAGCATCTTAACAGTTTGTTTCCACCACCGGGTTGTTAATTGGCAAGCGCACCAATTGTTTGTAGTTTTCAAAATTTAGATATCGTTCCACTGGGATTGAAAGTCCAATAACAACAATAATTTTCTATTTACTATGGTAAATGTGAAGGAAGTTATAAACAAAAGAATGATTTATATACAATTTATACAATATTCACAGGATAGCATGATTGAGTGATTCATAAGATAAAAGAAAATAAAATCTATCTAAAAAGTTGAGTTGCAATCTAGAATAGGTAAGATACTTTAGATAAATACAGATAAACAAATTATGTTAGAAATTGGATCCCTAATCTAGAATAACAATGAGGAACTCAAGACATGTATATTTAATCATCAAGTTTCATGTCATTGCAGCTTAAAATCATTATAACCGATCCCTCGTGATATAAATTCTAAGAATTCACTGTAAAGTCCGATCCCTCGTGAGCTTTCTCAGTAAAAACTTGCATTAAGACCTGGCCTTATGGCAACAATGGTTAACAACCCCTATAGAATTGAGATACCACGGGTATTCCAACTTTTTACTTTCGTCAAAACAAGTTTCAATACGGCATGAACAATCATTCTCCCATTTGACATTCATACTAATAAAACAAGTTTCAATACACATGAAAATCATTCTCCCGTTTGACGTTCATATTAATAAAAGGTTGAAATACTAACATGGACTTGAATCATAAACATGCAGAGGTCGAATTCACAACATTATACTCAATAGATTAGTTCACCAATTCCAACATAAACAGATTAGTTACACATGGTGAAAGTAAAAACAACACTTACAGAGTTTGACATTACGAAGACGATGGAAACTTCATGATACAACGATCACAATACACCGAAACACACTCAAGTATCCAGAAAAACTATTCTAGAACTACAACTCACAAAAGAAGTACTCAAAGTCGAGCACAATAGAGAAAAAAAGAGAATGGGATGCTATGGGATATTTAGAATGGTGTTGGATGGCCCTATTTATAGGGCTGAGCAAGGGTACTGACGCTACGCGTCAGGCCCCTGACTCAGCTTCCATTAAATAGCTGATAATGGCCACTTCAAATTATTAAAATTGATTATGCTTGGCCACTTGGACGTGTCTCCACTGTGTTTTGGCCATTTGTGTTAAGTGGGGTGGCCCTTGGTGCTGAGTGGGGTGGCCATTATTGGGTCAAAGCTGAGTGCTTGGCCAAGTTGGAAGTGGAGTCCACGCAGCACTGACGCTACGCGTGGATGTGACGCATAGCGTCAGCATCAAAAATAGCTGTTGATGCTACGCGTAGGGTGAGGCTACGCGTCAGATTCTCCAGTGTAATTTTCTCTTGATTTCTTAACTTTTTCACTGCAAAACTTAGAGAAAATTGATCAAGAGCAGATTATTTCCAACAACATCCATTTATTGAATTTAAATCCTAATTTTCTAACAAATTAAACTAATTTTTGTAATTTTTATGAAATTTTTATTAAAGTTTTTATTGAAAATTTGAGGACTAACAAATACCCCCAACTTGAGACATTGCTCGTCCTCGAGCAAGAGAGAAAAATAAGAAAAATAAAAATTTGGAATCAAATTTTTGAGTTAGTCCGAGAATTTACAACAAAAAGTAATTTTCACAATTTAACTAACTTTGTAATAATCAAAAATTAGTATCAAATATAACAAAGGTTTAATGATAAAATTTATTTACAATATTCTATTAACAATCAAGCAGAATTTCAGGCTTACCTCACAGGTGTTTATCTCTATGTAATAGGTAACCTGTTTCACTCAATCAATCATAAGATCAAACGAATTTAACTTTGTTTGTCATCTAATCAATGGTTATTTATACAGAATTAGTTCAGAAATCACAAGGTCTTTTCACGGGTTGTAATGAGGCTTGGTTTACAAGAATCAATGGTTTTTCTTGGAATTCAAAAACCTGAAATCATAAAAGAGCATTTTATAATTTTTTTAGGCTTTCTCTTGATCCAAACTCTCATTTCTTTTTGTTGATGAAAAATAAATACCCTCAACTTGATTCTTTTCACTATTTTTGACTTTTCTTTTCCATACTTTATTTTTTCTAAAAAGAATCAAGTTGCTTATTTTCACTCCCCATTTTTGTGAGAACACTCAAAATAATTTTCATTTATTTCAACTGCTCTTTTAATCAATCAAGTATAAGGAATGGTAAAAACAGATTTAGTTTTAAGGGTACCAAGGAATTTTATTTTAGGCTCAAATTGGCTTGCAAAGGATAAAAGAATTTTTACCAAGGTAAGCTGTTTGGCCCAAGGTTTTTTTTTTTCACCAAAAATGTGCCTTGATCATTTTCCTGAATTTTCTGTACAACAACACAAATCAGAGATTAAAGCAAAATCAATTCGAATTGAAAATATGTCGATTAAACTCTCAAGTATATAAAAAGATATCTCTCTACTCACCGGGCTATCGAAATTTGCTTGATGTTTAATAAACCTATTGTAATTAAATTTATCAAAATTCCTAAGTTATAAAGAACTAATAATTGATTTTACAAAATTAAGTTTCATTGTGTAAAAACTCTAAGTGTATAAATTAACTTACTAACAAAAATTTGATTGATTTATTAAAAAATAAATTTTATTTTTGGATTTTTGGATTTTTTTTTCGAATATGCAAAAACAAATAATTACGTAAAAACACACCACACAATAATAAAATATCATAATATAAAGTGTCAATGTAAATGTAAATATAAACTAAAAATAACTGTACTCAAGGTAAATGCAAGCAATAAGAAGATGGCATCATCAATCCTCCATCTGGTCATCCTGCTCCTCCTCCTCATCATCGCCGTCAGAGTCAGCCTGTGCGCCAGATGATCCACCAGTCTCAGGGTAGGTAGGTAAATCACTGGGCCAAGCTACATGTGCTGCAAACTCGGCCAGGGTAACATAAGGTGATCCCTCTCCCTGTAACCTGTACTGATAAAATTCATCGTGAAGATGAATATAAACTCTATGAGTGGCAGCCATCATCTGCATCATATGCTGATGCTCAAGTGATATCCGGGCAAAGCCCTATATGACAACATCAGTAGATGGAGGCTGCACTGGTGGTCTCCTCCTCCTAGGTCTGGGATGAGCCTCCTGCTCTAGTGGTGGAAGCTCGCACTGTTGAACGAAATAATCTCTATTCACTAGAACTTTGGGGACTCTCCCTGAAGAACTAGTGAACTCAGGTGAAGGTACGACGACTCCCTGCCTCCTCAGTAAGGCAGATATGATGAGAGGAAATGGAATGGGGCGGTTCACTTTATACCCAAGTGCATACAAGTGAATCTGCTCAGATATAAGCTCAGCGATGTCAATGGTGTGGCCCTGGAGGATAGAAAATAGAAGACAACAACGCTCAACTGGAAGAGATGAAAGATGGGTGACAGGAGTGATATTATAAAGCATGAGGTAGGACCATGCCTGGGCTATAGGGGTAAACTGGGTCTTTAAGAGGTTAGATGGACTCCTTCAACCCTTACTCAGGTTGAAAAAGATTACATCTTTACTCAAGAAGTGAGCAACCTCCTCGAGGGAGTATCCTAACTCTCCCTCGGTAATAATCTTGTTTCTGTTTTCCTTCCAGAAACAAGTGTCATCCTCGGGAGTAGGCTCCCAAGGATTACCCAATAAGGTACTGATAGTGTCCCGGTCATATGAAATATGTCGGCCCCTCACCCAACTTGTCCACTGTTGTCTAATATTCGGTGCATCCTGGCGAGTCCGAAAGGCATTTGCATAAAACTCCATCGCTAAGATGGGATCCCCCTCAGTAGGTAGAGAGAATAAAGGTCCCCATCTCCTCTGCTGAACTCCATCCTGAAGCTCAGGGTAATCTCCTGCACTTAAATCAAGGATCCTCTCCCAGATAAGTCTCTGGCCTTTGATTTGATGAAACCGTGCACACTTCGCATCAGTACGAAATCTGGTAGGATCCCTCGGTCTTAACACCTCCTGTCCCTAAAGATCAGGATCCTCAGAGGTGGTGTCAGTATCCGTGGTCTTCCTCTGTCTTTTAGAGGGACCAGTAGTGGGAATGGATTTCCTTGGTGCCATCTGCAAAAAGTAAAAATTTTAAAATTAAACACATGTTAAAAAGTAAATCACACATTATCTATCCTAAACAATCAACCAAATATTTACACAAAATTTGAAACATAAATATTTTTGGTTTTTCTAAAAATGAAATTCACACAACAACATATTTTTGTATTTTTGTGATTTATAAAGAAAGTTAACATACATATTTTTAAGTAATTTTGAATCAAGTTTTCAAAACGAAATTCATACAATTTATTCAAAATTTATACAAATTTATTTTTATATTTTTATGCAAGAAAGTATAAAAAATATTAAATATGACAATTTATTAATTTTAAAAAGAAAACAACAAATAAACAAACACACAGCATGTTAAATAAAATAAGAAACAAAAATTAAAAACAGAGGCTGACGCTACACGTGGTGGGACGCTACGCGTAAGCCAGTTCTATCCACGCTATGCGTCTGTGGGACGCTACGCGTGGGCTTACAGTTCATCCTCACGCTACGCGTCAGTGGGACGCTACGCGTGAGCTGCGTAGAACAGAAAAAAACAGGGGTTGCATAGCAGCAACCCCTTTCAAACCATATTATATCCATTCAATTTCCTAATTCTAACAGCAATCAATTCCAATGGTCTTCTAATCCTAAACCTAACCACATTTATTTCTAAGAATCGAAAATTAAAAACAAAACTAAAGAGAAAGGATTAGAACACTTACATGTGATTCCTTGAGCAAATAGGATTGAGAAGGTTTGGAAGAGAGAAAATTAGGTTTCGAAAATTAGGTTTTGAAAACTTAAGTGAGGCAGAGAGGAGATCTTAGGTTTTAAACCCTAAGATGGGCCTCTCTGGTTCAGTTTTAAAAACTGAACGTGGGCTCTGACGCTAAGCGTGGATTGGACGCTACGCGTCAGGTCCAAAATTTAGAGTCCATGCTACGCGTCACAGTGGCGCTACGCGTGGGCTTCTATTTTTTGATTTTTCAAAATTTTGATTTTCAAAAACCTTTTCTTTTGAGTTTTAAACCCCTTTTCTTTTAAAATTAATTGTTTTTTTTTTGAATAATTGAAAATAACAAGAAAAGAATGGGTTGCCTCCCATTGAGCGCTAGATTTAATGTCTCCAGCCAGACATTACCTCTGATTAATCAGGTGGTCTCCCACTATTTGTTGAGGAATCACCTGTCTTTTTCTTCCTCCTTCTTCTTTTCTGATGCTTAATTACCTGTTTTTCATCTTTCAAGGCATCGGTTAATTTAAAACAATTTAATTGATTGGGAAGAGATATACCTGGTTCGATTGAAGGATAAACATTTTTTTCATTACTTGTCCTTAGATGTTCATGAGCACTAAAGTTTACCTCTTCTTCATAAACCTTGACTGCAACCATACTTTGATCAACATCTACTCTGATCCTTGTAGTCTTCATGAAAGGTCTTCCTAGGATCAGGGGGATCTCAGTATCCTCCTTCATATCCAGTACCACAAAATCAACTCTGAAGTGGTACTTATCAACCTTTACTAACACATCTTCCATAATCCCAAAAGGCTTCTTGACAGAGCGATCCGCAAACTGTAATTCTGTTTTTGCCTCTTTTAGCTCAAATTCACCAATGCGCTTTATTAAATCTAAGGGCATCAAATTGATGTTAGCCCCTAAATCTAATAACGCATTCCTGATGTTGATATTTCCAATTGTTACAGGAATGGTGAAACTCCTTGGATCTTTGCATTTTTTAGGGGTTACACAGTTTGTTTCTTGCTCTGTATTTACTTGCACATTTTTTTCTTTTTCATTTTTTTCTATTTTTTCACTTTCTTTTTCTTTTTCTTCTTTCTTTTTCTCACTCTTTTCTTTACAATCAATTTTTACAACATCAGAAGAAACAGCATTACATTGTTCCCTTGGGTTTTGAGTGTTTGCAGTAAACCCAGAACTCTTTAATTCGGCTATTTCTTTTGCAAGCTGACCCATTTGTATGTCTGATACTTTTCAGGCAGCTTCATTTGTTTCCACAAACTACAATAACTGTTGAATAGATTCCTCTATCCTTCTCAATCTTGCATTGTCAGTTTGTTGTTGCTTAAATTGATTGTTAGGAGGTCGGTTAGAAGGTCCAGCATCCTGTCTCTAGCCAATATTTTAATTTTGCCAACCCTGCAGGTAATTGTTAGGAAAGGAATTTCCATAATTGAAAGGAAAACTACCTAAGGGTGCTCTTTGATGGTTCATGAAATTGGCTTGTTCTTGCTCATTTCCACAGTAACCACATGGTTGTTCTCCCATGCAGTGCATACATTGTTTAAGTTGAGCAGGGGGTGGTGATGTTACTTGAGCAATTTGGAGTTTTTCCAACTGTTTGCTCATAACTTTAATTTGTTGGGTCAGTAATTTTTGCTGAGCCAACACCACATCATTTACTCCCAATTCGAGCATTCCTGGCTTCCTTTGTACATTACCTCTTTCATGCTTTGCTTGGCGGTCACTGATAGCCATTGATTCCAATATTTCTATGGCTTCCTCCACAGTCTTGTTCATTAAAGAACCACCTGCACAAGCATCTAACATCATCTTGAACTGAGGCAATAAACCATGGTAAACGATTCTTACCTTTTCGGCATCATTCAGGTTGTGGTTTGGACACTTTCTCAAGAATGCCTTAAATCATTCCCATGTCTCTCCTAATGATTCATCATTATTTTGAGAAAAAGAGTGTATGACTGTCATTGCTTCAAAATATTTCGAAGGAGAATAAAATCTTTCCAAAAATTTTCTTTCAACATCGGACCAGTTTGCAAAACTACCCGGTGGACAAGATTTAAATCATTCTTTTGCTTTACCAATCAATGAAAAAGGAAAAAGTCTATATAAACAGACTCTTCTTGATTGGGTTCAAAACCAATTGTGCTGCATAACTCATAAAAAATAGTTAAATGTTCATATGGTTCTTCATGATTTAAACCAGAAAATTGGTTGTTTTGAATAATATTTAAAGTAGCAGGTTTAATCTCCACTGGTACAACAGGTCCTTGAAACATACCCGAAACTCGGGGTGGACCATTAATAGCAGCAAACTGTCCCAATGTTCTCCTTTCAGCAGCCATATTTGAATTTTCAGAATTAGAAGTAGAAGAAGATTTAGTTTGTGTTTTAGATTTCAAAGACTTGATTTTCTTTACAAACTTTTCTATCTCAGGATCAAAATAAATTTTACCTGCGGTAGATCGAGTTTGCATACACAAACTAGACAAAGAAAGTTAGTGTAACAATAAGTAAATAATAAAAACTTTAACTACGGTAAAAAAATATATATATATTTACCACGGTAATTAAAAATTTACTGTTTTATTGAAATAATTCAATCCCCGGCGACGGCGCCAGAAAACTTGTTAACCCGGCGATAGCGTCTCAATAGTTCGTTTCCACCACCGGGTTGTTAATTGGCAAGCGCACCAATCGTTTGTAGTTTTCAAAATTTAGATATCATTCCACTGGGATTGAAAGTCCAATAACAATAGTAATTTTCTATTTACTATGGTAAATGTGAAGGAAGTTATAAACAAAAGAATAATTTATATACAATTTATACAATATTCACAGGATAGCATGATTGAGTGATTCATAAGATAAAAGAAAATAAAATCTATCTAAAAAGTCGAGTTGCAATCTAGAATAGGTAAGATACTTGAGATAAACACAGATAAACAAATTATGTTGGAAATTGGATCCCTAATCTAGAATAACAATGAGGAACTTAAGACATGCATATTTAATCATCAAGTTTCATGTCATTGCAACTTAAAATCATTATAACCGATCCTTCATGATATAAATTCTAAGAATTCACCATAAAGTCTGATCCCTCGTGATCTTTCTCAGGAAAAACTTGCATTAAGACCTGGCCTTATGGCAACAATGGTTAACAACCCCTATAGAAACTTTTTACTTTCGTCAAAACAAGTTTCAATACGGCATGAACAATCATTCTCCTGTTTGACATTCATACTAATAAAACAAGTTTCAATACACATGAAAATCATTCTCCTGTTTGATGTTCATATTAATAAAAGGTTGAAATACTAACATGGACTTGAATCATAAACATGCAGAGGTCGAATTCACAACATTATACTCAATAGATTAGTTCATCAATTCCAACATAAACAGATTAGTTACACATGGTGAAAGTAAAAACAACACTTACAGAGTTTGACATTACGAAGACGATGGAAACTTCATGATACAACGATCACAATACACCGAAACACACTCAAGTATCCAGAAAAACTATTCTAAAACTACAACTCACAAAAGAAGTACTCAAAGTCGAGCACAAGTGAGAAAAGAAGAGAATGGGATGCTATGGGATATTTGGAATGGTGTTGGATGGCCCTATTTATAGGGCTGAGCAAGGGTGCTGACGCTACGCGTCAGGCCCCTGACTCAGCTTCCATTAAACAGCTGATAATGGCCACTTCAAATTATTAAAATTGATCATGCTTGGCCACTTGGACGTGTCTCCACTGTGTTTTGGCCATTTGTGTTGAGTGGGGTGGCCCTTGGTGCTGATTGGGGCGGCCATTATTGGGTCAAAGCTGAGTGCTTGGCCAAGTTGGAAGTGGAGTCCACGCAGCACTGACGCTACGCGTGGATGTGACGCGTAGCGTCAGCATCAAAAATAGCTGTTGATGCTACGCGTGGGGTGAGGCTACGCGTCAGATTCTCCAGTGTAATTTTCTCTTGATTTCTTAACTTTTTCACTGCAAAACTTAGAGAAAATTGATCAAGGGCAGATTATTTCCAACAACATCCATTTATTGAATTTAAATCCTAATTTTCTAACAAATTAAACTAATTTTTGTAATTTTTATGAAATTTTTATTAAAGTTTTTATTGAAAATTTGAGGACTAACAATGGCCTCTATAAGATTTGGGACTAACACTGCTTTCTTGTAAAATCTTATTAAGAACACCTTAAGAGTTTCTGCTTCTCCTTGCCTAATCTGGGTGAGGGTATGAGATGTCCTTGGAACATCCCTAAAAATGACAAAGTGATCACTAAAAGTTGTTGCCATTTCCTCCCAGGAGTCTATAGAACCTGAGGGGATCCCTTTGAACCAACTGAGGGCCTCTCCAACCAATATACAGGGGAACATCCTACATATGACGTCTTCTTCAGCCCTCAAGAACATGGCCACATATGTATAAGCATCCAAATGCTTAGTGGTGTCTGTCTCTCCTGTGTATTTTCTAATAGAGAGGGGCGGGGTCGTTTGCAAGTGCCTAGGGATAGGCACACTCATCAACCTCTACGAAAATAGGACGTTAAGTCTGTACGCCCTCAGAGCTATAGCCACTGGCTCCTTCTTTCTACCACTGACTCTCTCACTAGAGTCCTAGGTCTACTCCCTCTCTTCATACATAGGGATCTTCGAATATTGGAGAGTTGAGGACTTCTCTCTCCCAGTAGTGTGATGGGTCTCCTCATCCACCACTTTCTCCTCCACCTATCTTTTTTCCCTTTTTAACTCAGCTAGCTCCTCCTTTAGCTGCCTTATAACCTCATCATAAGGGTTTGGAGTTCCGAGAGGTACCTTCCTTCGTGAGCTCCCAACAGGAGACTCAACAGCTAGACGTCTTCCAACTTGGTACTCCTGGGCAGTGACATCCTCCACGTTCCCCTCCTGAAAGTTCCTACCATTACCTTCCATGATAGACTACTGAGCTTCTGTGGAAAGTGGGAATAACTCTATCAAGTCCCACCGGGCCTGCCAATGAACTGGTCTGAATCAGGGTCAACAATCTGGTGTAGTACCAGCCATAAATGTCAACTATTTAGAGTGATTTGTACACTGGTACAGTGGGTATTTATTATTATGCCCTTTATCTTAGTAGGAATATAAAGGTCTTATAGTCTTGGAGATCCTTCACACCAAGCTTTCACGTTGATAGGGGTGAAAGGTGGTGTCACCTACAAAGATTCTCCGACGCTCAAGTTAGTAACTAGAAATGGAATTCAAGGTTTCTCAAGCGTAAGTTTTAGAAATGAGTCTAACATAATAATGTATGAGAAATGGTTATTTATAAGTGTGCATGGAGAATGAAGGGTCAGGCTGGGCAAGGGGACAAATAGTACACTGTACAGTGTACGATTCTGACATACAACGCGGGAGGAATCGTGTCTCTCATGAATGTCCCCTACAGTTTTACCTTGCACCTTTTGTCAGGTGACGTGGATGCTTTCCGATGTGTGAGGTTCTGAACTGGACATACAGTCCGGATGAAATTACAGTCCGGGGGATATACAGTCCAAAGGTTTAACCTGCAATGCTGGTAGCATAGTGAAAACGGATGAAATTACATCCTTCTCCATGTGTCGGTATTGAGACTAGATCAATTTATATAATCCATAATCCATAAAACAAAACTAAATACATTTCATAGCTCAACTTAAAAATAATACAAATTAAAAACATTATACATGGGTGCAGCCAAGTTTTATTATTTATTTATTTTATTCATCAATCCATGGGCCAACTCGGCTCACCATGGGTTAGCCCACCGTGAGCCGAGTTCAGTGGGTTGAGCTAGAAAAAGCTTTTCTTAAAAAATGAGCCATTTTTCCAACCCGACTTACTTAAAACCCACATCGAGCTGGGTTGGCTCACTGGTTACAACTTATTTTGACGCCTCTAGTTCTAGTAGGTAAAATTTGTTACTTTTATTGTTTCCATAATTAGCCTTTTTAAGAGCAATTTTATCATGGGCGGGGGAACACCTAAGAATGCCATCATTGTTTAAGAAATCTCTTATTTTATAAGAGTTTCGAATAAGAAACATATTTTTTTTGGTTTTCAGCTTGATATTGAAAAAGCTTATAGCTAAAGCATTGTTAAACATGTGTCACCAATAAGTTAGACATTTCAGAACCATCTTAATAAACTAATGTTAATTTAGTTACTTAGATAAACAATTAATGAATTCAAGTTTAAAGTATAAACTAAAAAAACATTCAATATAAATGAATATAAAAGAAAAAATATTTTATGGGGACCAAAATTATTTACATGGATAACAACTTATTTAAATAGATAGAACTTCTTCGTATGTGGGTCATTTGTCTTAAAATGTGCTTTTGTAATTTTTTTATTAACAATGGGTTTAAAAGTTGAAATAAAACTAATTAAATTTTAGATATAGGGTACCCTATTATATATAACTTGGTTAGGTTATAATGTTCACACACAGAAAGAAGGCACAAAACCTTAGAGAACTCCCCTAGGGATTAGGTTTATTATCTCTCTATAATGCGTCACTTAAGTTACCTCATACGGCTACACATCATATATATACCTAGGCTACAAACATGGGCCTGGCCCATTAAGCTAACACTGAGGCAGTCATCCTTCTACCAACGTGGGAGGGATTACAGGCGTCATGGGGCCTACCCACAATCTCGCGGAGGGAACAGGAGCCCTCAGCCACGAGTCTTGGTAGTGAACCCGAGCGAAGTGGCTGAGTAAAGGTTCCAAGTGGAAACCCTGAGTAATCCTAGTGAAGCCTCTAAGTGAAGACTTTGAGTGAAAACTGAGTGAAGCTTCCGAGTGAAGACTCTGAGTGAAGATTCTGATTGAAGATTTTAAAGCTTCCGAGTGAAGACTCTGAGTAAAGATTCTGATTAAAGACTCTAAAGCTTCCGAGTGAAGACCCTGAGTAAGGATTCTGAGTGAAAACTAAGTGACGCTTCCAAGTGAAGCTTCTGAGTGAAGCTTCCGAGTGAAGATTCTAAGAGAAGACTCTAATTAAAGACCCTGAGTGAGGATCCTAAGTAAGGATTCTAAGTGAAAACTGAGTGAGGCTTCCGAGTGAAGCTTCTGAGTGAAGCTTCCTAGTGAAGACTCTGATTAAAGACCCTGGGTGAGGATTCTGAGTGAAAACTGAGTGAGGCTTCCGAGTAAAGCTTCTGAGAGAAGCTTTCGAGTGAAGATTCTAAATGGAGACTCTGATTGAAGACTCTACCTTGACACGTAGGGGTGACATTAGTTGTCACCAGTTGTGGCCTATTCATGCCACTTGGTACTAATTGATCAACCGTCATTTATGTTTTAATGAGCGTGCACTAGCCTAATAATTATGACACGTTTACATTCTCTAAAACATTAATGATATACCTTGAGGCGTTGGGGCGCTGTTTGATTTTAATGGAGTGGATACCAAAAGGTTCACTAGATGGTCATAACCAGTGGGTTCTCCTTCGTTGGATCTTCTTGTCTCTTCATATGACTCTCATTTGTGGCCCTTTGATTGTAATCATACTAGATGAGACCCCAACCATTGGATCTCCATGACTTTTCATTTGCCTTTTTAATTATTATTTACCTTTTCACTTACCATTGTTTCCTTTTCTACTTTTACTTCTTATTCCTTCCTTCTCTGCTTTTGCTTCTAGTTCCTACTTGCTCTCTTTCTTCAGCATTTCCACTGTCTTCTTTAGCTTTTTATACTAAACAGGTTAATACCCCCTTCTTCTTTGCTATTTCCTTCATTCCAGTAGTATCATGGCCTCTGTTAGTGAAGTGTCCTATAAATGGGTAAAAGACAAGGTTTTAGCCATCCCCTCCATCTTCCAAAATGAGGAGTCCATGGTGAAATTCTGGGAGGGGGAAAGTTTTAGCCACTCTGAGCTAGCCCCGAATGTGGAATACGTGAGGTGTTCTCCCACTAACTGGGTTTGCCACCGGCGTACTAACTTGGTTGAAGTAGATTTGTTTATGTCTATGAGATGTTTTACTCTCACCTCTACCTATCTTTTCCTTTTTCTGCTTTTGAGACAGTGTCTTAAACACCCTTAACATTGCACCTACCTAACTACATCCCAACAGGTGGGCCTTCGTTAAGGCCTTTGAACTCGTTTATGAGTATTTTGGTCGGGACGCCTCCGTTCCTCTTTTCTTCTATTTTTTTCAAGCTAAGGTTCCTAAGGTAGGGGTTGCCTTAGGATGGATTTCCCTGAGCAGAGTGGTCCATCGGAATTTAATTTGGGCCTTCGACCATTTATACAAGAACTTCAAGACTGGGTTTTACAAACTTCGTGTGGGCATGGATTTGCCTGAGGAGGACTTCCTGCACGGTACCAATTCCCTTCCTTTATTTCCTCTGTACTGGACCCAGAATCCAGTGCAATTTTAGGTGTTGTAGCACGATCTAACCGTGTTTGAGCAATCATATGCAAAATTCTTGTTTGAGGATGTGGGAGTTCCTTTCAGCTCTCAGGCATTGATCACCCTTTCTCCTAATACGGATGCCCTAGCTTCTTGGATTTATAAGTGACATGGTAGTTCTGCTTTATGACTAATGTTTATTATGCCTAATGCTGACCCCTCTTTTGTCTTGTGTTTGTAGACGATATGGCCCCCCACTCCTTATCGATGAGGGCTTTAAGGAAGTGTTACGAAGAGGCCAGTTCTAAAAACGCTGGCAAGAAAAGCGGCGCGAAGAAGGTGGGCTCCACCTCTGCCTCCACCCCAGGCTCGAGTCGGACTATGGTTCCCACCACCGTTGTTTCTCTAACTGTTGTGCCAGCTCAATCATGGTTGGAGAAAAAGGTGGGCTGCGTACAGAAGAGTTCCAGCCAGGAGGTGCCTGAGAACTCTGAATCATTCCCAGACTCTAACTGCGCTGAGGGCCCTGGAAGAAGCGGGGTGGTTCCCATGGTGCAGGTTTCAGACGTCCCCAATCCGGAGGTGGAAACCCTGGTGACCCGAGGGAGTTTATCTGGACGGCTGGTGGTTCCCCTGCTACTATTACTGTCAGGCAGATTATGGGGTCGGTGCCCAATAAGACAGATGCCTCTAACTGCCTTTGGAAAGCCTTTATGAATGGGTCAATGACCACCAAAAGAAATTTGGTACGCTCACTATAGGATGTGCGCTTCCTGGTCCCGCGCTTTGTGGACTACGTGGTGTTATTTAAAGAGGATAAGGAAAAATATACTTCTTCTACTCCGATTGCTATGTGTCAGGCTGTTGACATGTTTGGCCTCCGGGTAACATCGATGACCCGGTCATTGGAGAAGTAATTGGCCAACCTGACTCGTGAAAATGAATTTTTGAAGAAAGCAAACGAGTGGTTGAAGAGGGAGAGCAAGCATTTGGTCAAGGAGAAGGAAAAGTGGGACGACCAACTGTGTGACGCAGTGAGGTTGACTACGAAGCTGAAGAAAGACTTGGCTCAGTCAAAGAATGACCTAGAGATCGCCCAATCTGGTCGGGCGTTGGCCGAGGCAAAATTATCCGCTACCGAGGACGGGTGTGCTTTCTGGGACAGGCGTGTAGAGGAGGTGGAAGGTACTTATAATACACTTTCCCTAAAGAAGCAGGAGTTGGAGAAGGATCTCAAGAAGGCTCAAGATGATATGGAATCTCTAAAGAAGGAATCAAGTCTCTGACTGGAAGAGGCTGAAAGGGATATACGGTGAAATATCATGACGCCTTTGTTCTGTGCTAGAGGCAGATTAAAGTTTTGAACCCATCCCTTGAGTTGAACTTTGAAGGATGTGATCCCTTCAAGGTTATGGTTGATGGCCAAATTGTTGCCCTTCCTGATTCTGATGATGAAGGTGATGAACAAAGGGCTCCTGAGAGTCGGGAGGAATCTATTGGTTCTGACCCGTAGGGGTTTTAATTTTTCTTCATGTTTTGTAAAACCTGCCCTTTTTATCTTAATGAAATTTACTATTTCCTTTAGTTCTTTTAAGTTTCATGAAGGTATTTTTTGAGGGATCGACTTCGCGGTCGGATTTCAAGTACTTAAATGATTTTTAAGTTTCATGAATGTATTTGTCGAGGGATTGGTTCCGCGCTCAGACTTTAAGTACTTAAATGATTTTTAAGTTTTATGAACATATTTGCCGAGGGATCGGTTTTGCGCTTGGACTTTAAGTATTTAAACAATTTTTAAGTTTCATGAACGTATTTGCTAAGGGATCGGTTCCACGCTTAGACTTTAAGTACTTAAATGATTTTTAAGTTTCATGAACGTATGTCGAGGGATCGGTTTTGTGCTTGGACTTTAAGTACTTAAACGATCTTTAAGTTTCATGAACGTATTTGCCAAAGGATCGGTTTCGCGCTTGGACTTTAAGTATGTTATGTTGCTTGACTGAATAAAACTTTTATTGAAGTAACGGGGGCCTCATTAAAACCTCCCGAAAGAAAACCCTATGGGAAAAACCTCTCGGGTAGGAAAAAGAGTGCCCTATAGTACGAAGGCTAACTGTAGTAAAATTTCAGATGAGTAGTGTTCTATGTTCTCGGTATTGCTTTTCTCGACAATTCTTCTAAACGGTAAGCTATCTTTCCTATGGCTTCTGTGACTCGATAAAGGCCTTCCCAGGTGGCAGTGAATTTTCCCTCATCTCGTGGCTTTCAGTTATTGTCTGTAGTACGTAACACGAGGTCTTCCATTCGGAAAGGTCGGGGTCGGAGAAGGGAGTTCCAACACTAAGCATACTTCTGTTTAGCTACTTGTATATTTACGTATGCCATATCCCGCTCTTCTAGGCTGAGATCCAGGTGCTCTCGTGTTCCCTTATCGTTTAGGTCTTCATCATAGGTGAGGAGTCGGATGGTGGGTTCCCCCAACTCTACTGGTATCTTAGCATCGACCCCGTAGGTAAGTCAGAATGGGGTTTCCCGGGTCAACGAGTGAGGGATGGTGTGGTATGCCTACAGGGCCTCAGGAAATTCCTCTTCCCATCTTCCCTTAACTTCTCTGAGTCATTTTCAGAGCTCTTGGAGGATTATCTTGTTTGGTGCCTCAGCCTAGCCGTTGGTTTGTGGATGCTCTACAGAATAGAATTTTCGTTTGATACCCAGGTTTTCACAAAACAAAACCCTTATCTGTGAATTGGCGGCTATTATCTAAAATGATTGTGTGGGGTAGTCTGTGCCTATAGATGATATGTTTCCATGTGAAAGTATGGACTTTGGATGCAGTGATAGTCGCGAGGGGTTCTGCCTCGATCCATTTGGTGAAGAAGTCAACAGCTACCAAAAAAAACTTAACTTGACCTTTTCCGAGTGGAAATGGGCCTAGGATGTCCATCCCCTAGGTGTTGAAAGGCCAGGGGGCCAAGATTCCATGTAAGGGCTCAGAATAAGCGTAGATTCGGTTGGCATTATGCTGGCACTAGTCATATTTCTTAACAAATTTGGAGCAGTCAGCCCACAGGGTTGCCCAAAAATATCCTGGTCGGAGGATTCGACGGCCAAAGGGCAAACCCCTCCGTAGAGGCTGTAGATTCCCGAGTGAAGTTCACGTATTACATAGTCAGCTTGCTTTTGTCTAGGCATTTCAGGAGGGGCGCAGTAAAACCTCTTTTGTAGAGCTGTCCATCTAGCAGGGTATAGTTAGCTGCTTACACCTATAACTTTTTGGTCTGCTGGTGGTCTTCAGGAAGGGTTCCCTGTCTGGGAAAATTAACAATCAGAGTCATCCAATTATTTTTACTCGAAATTTCACATACCTGGTGTACTTGATGGGCTTCCTGAATGGTAGGCTCCTCCAAGACGATTTGGATGATTGTCTTGAAGTTCCCGGTCTTGACTGTGCTGGCCAACTTGGAGAGCAAGTCAGCACATTCGTTCATGGCTTGGGGAACGTAAACTATGCGGAAATGCTTGAGGTCCTGTGTCAACTCATTCACTCGTGCCAAGTACTTCATCAGGGTTGGGTCTTTAGCCTAGTACGACCCATCTACTTAGGGGGCCACTAACTGGGAGTCGGTTTTCGCTGAATGCACCGAGCCCCTAAATCTATGGTCGTCCTCAAACCAATGATGAGAGCCTCGTATTCTGCCTGGTTGTTAGTGGCTTTGAACTGGAATCTTAAGGACTCCTTAATTACCAACCCGGTCGGAGACTTCAATATGACCCCCTTCCTGCTTCCTTTCGTGTTAGAGGATCCGTCTATAGAGAGAGTCTATAGGCCATGTGTAGCCTCATAATCATCTTTATCTTCTCCTAGTTCCACCAAGAATTTTGCTAAGACTTGGGCTTTGATGTGACCTTTGGTTTCATACCGAATGCCGTATTCAGATAACTCCACGGCCCAAGCGACCATTCTTCCTACAAGCTCGGGCTTCTGAAGGATTTTTCCGAGCGGTTGGTGAAATAGATCGGCCTTTGGTACCGCACTTCAGCTCCTTGTAACGTCTTGCTGGTGAAATAAATCAGTTTTTGAATCGAACCATCCTCCTGGACTAAAATCAAGCTCACTGCCTTAGCTCTGGTGGATAAGTAAAGAACTAATTCAGATCCTACCTCGGGATGAGTTAAGATTGGTGAGGATGCAAGGTAGGCTTTTAAATCTTGGAATTCCTTTTCACAGTCTGGTGTCTATTCGAATTAGTCTGTCTTCTTCAATACTATGTAGAAAGGCATGGATTTTTCAGCAAATTTTAAGAGGAAACAGGAGAGAGCTGCGATCCAACCGGTGAGGCACTAGACCTCCTTGATATTTTGGGGACTTCTCATTTTGAGCACGGTGCGACATTGGTCTGGGTTGGCCTCAATGCCTCAGTAGGTGAGCATATATCCCAAGAACTTTCCTCCCTGAACCCCAAAGGAACATTTTTCCAGGTTCAACCGTATATTATGTCTGTGTAACTTGGAGAACGTCTCTTCTAGATCTTGGATGTGTGCCTCCATGTTTCTCCTGATTTGCCGCCAAAGATCTTATCTATTAACCTCTAGTAAGTAGCCCTTGTATTTTTCAGGCCAAATGACATCACCTGGTAGCAGTAGTTCACCCCATCTGTGATGAACATTATTTTCTCTTCATCTTTGGGGTCTATGCAGATTTGATTGTATCCCAAGTATCCATCCATGAAGCTCAAAATCCTGTATCCTGAAGTTCCATCTACCAAATGATCAATACTAGGTAATGGATAGGGATCTTTAGGGCATACCTTGTTCAGATCAGTGAAGTCGATACACATCTGCCATTTACCATTCGACTTCTTTACCATGACTACATTGGAGAGCCAGGTCGGATATTTGACTTCTCTGATAAAATTGGCTGACACAAGCTTGTTTGTTTCTTCCTTAACTGCATTCCTCTAGTCATGGCCTATTTTTCAAGGCGTCGATGTTCTAAGAGTGACAAATGATGTTGGGATTGATGCCTAGCATATCTATAGGGCTCTAGATGAATAGGTCTATGTTTTCCTTCAGCAGGTTGATGAGGGCCTCTTCAAAGTGTTAACCAAGTGGCCTCAATTACTCAAGAGGGGGGGTGAATTGAGTATTAAAAACTTTTCTTTGGAATGCTCTTGAAATTGATTCTTTTGTCACTATGTATGTTTAAGATAATAAATTAGATAACAAGAAGCAATAAATTATACACAAGACAAACTAACAACTACTTAAAGAGTTTGAATAATGAATCAATTTAGTTGCAAAGCAATTTATAGGACTTTTTTTTTTTGAAAGATTGATTCAAAAGAGATGCTTAAGTCCAAGTTCAACAAAGTTATTCAAAAATGGTTTTCAACTTAATATATCATGCACTTAGTTCAATTAATGAAGCAAGGAAGTTAAGCAAACAAATTAGGTGCACAAATTAAATGAGTTAAGGGAAGAAGGATTTGCAAACCGATGTATACGAGTTCCACCACGCCGGTGTACGTCTCGCCTCTAAGCAACCCACTTAGAGGATTTCCACTATTGTAGATTAGAGATACACTTTGAGCAATTGCAACTTCCTAGTGTCCCACACTCAAGAATCCAATTCTCACAAGTACAAGGGCACCCCACCCAATCTCTCAATCTCACAATTACAAGGTTGAAACCCAACCCAAAATTTCTAAGATGTTTGATGTTTGAGCATACAAGGAAACTCTCTCACTAGAGTGGATATACAAGTTAAAGCTTACACAAGATAATAACTCTCAAAGAGAGGATATGCAAGTTAAGTACACAAATATAATTTTCCCAACAAATTAACTCTCAAGAAATATACCAATCAAGAATAAAGAGAGTAAGTAGAAGAGCAAGAGAATGGAGGAGGAAGAAAGCAAATGGAAATGCTTCAAATGCTTGGTGCAAGTTTTGCCTTCAACTCCTTCTCTATTTATAGGCTCCATGAGGCATGACATGTGTAATATTTAATTCCTTGGGAGCTTGAAGTGTTAGGCATGTGTGTCTCCATTCAACTTGGCATTCCAATTCCAATAAACCTTTTAGTGTCTCCAAGAGAATATTGCATGTGCATCAAGAAGCATGTTTGTATAATATTTAATTTAATTGCATTTTCAATGTAACACATGCATGTGGAGAGGGACAAGTCATGGAACATTGCCTAGGGTCTTCCAATTTGATCCAACCGAAGGGAATTTAGAGTCTGCGCATGATTTTTGTTCCTGACAGCATGTTGAATCGATTCAGGCAAGGAAAGAATCGATTCATGCACTTTGATTTGCACAATTTGGACCCCTGCAGCCGTGTGAATCGATTCACACATGGGTTGAATCGATTCAACCCTGATAAAATCATATTTTGGCCACTGGAAAACGTATGAATCGATTCATACTTACCTTGAATCGATTCATGCACCTGATCCTTGAATTTTAGTGCATTTTTCACCCCTTTTTGGAACCCTTTTGCATATACCTTGGTTCCTTTGATTCTTAGGCATTTTGATGATCAATTCTCACTTGTTTTGAGCTTCTTTAAATGCCTTTAACATATGTCCTTAATTATTCATCAAATTTAAACATCAACCAATTTAGATTCCATATTAAACATAATCAATTGCTTGATAACATCTTTGATACTTCTTCATTTGTTGTGTCATTATCAAAACCTACATCAACATACAAATACATTCTCCCCCTTTTTGATGATGACAACAAATGTTTGTCTCTTGGGGTGTTAGTATCATAATAATTCATATATATTGCAATAAAGACTCCCCCTATCATATACAGTTTGATACCACATGTTGATGAAATCATAGACACAAGAAATCAAGAAAGTGTTTAAGAAACAAAGGTCTCTCCCCCTTAATATATGGTTTCTCCCCCTTAATATATGTTCTCTCATTCTTAGTCATCTCCTTACAATACTTTAAATATCTCTTACCTTTTACAAGATATTTTTATAAATTCTTCCCCTTTCTTATAGATATATCTCTCCCCCTTAAGAAATATGTATTTCTCTCCCCCTTTGGCATCATCAAAAAGATTTCCTTATAAACATATACAACTTAAAGGTAGATGCATACATTTTTGAAGTAAGATAACAATGCAATATACATCACGAAATCATTCAAGGCATATAGGCACATAATGTCTCATGGGAATCGATTCATCTAGCTATTTTTACGCGATTTTGAAGAATCATGTTACTAGATGGTTGTTTTATGAGGGATATATATGATGATTTATATTTTGCAAGTTGCCAATGATTTTGTTGCACAAGAAAGTCAAGAAAATCAAAGGTCATTTGCCATTTATTTTTGAGAACCATGTTGTATATAGGAGATTATCTTTGTGTAAAAATATGTTTAAAATAAATGGGGACTCCACGGGGTCTTAAAATAAGACAAGAGATTTGTAGAGCATTAAGTTGATTATTGGAAATGTGAGTATAAATTTTCTTTAAAAATTTGTAAGTATATCACAAAGTAAGGTATTATGTTCAAGGAAATGAAAATTTTATGAAAAAGATGAGTTGGAAATCTTCAAGTTAAAGATTTGTAAAATTTTGTTCAAAGAGTAAGAAAGTGTGATAAAATAAATCAATTAGGAAATTTCCAAGATTCTTAACTCCCTTCTAATATTTATAAATTGGTCTTTTGGAAGGGGTTTTGTAAAAATGTCCGCCAATTGTTTTGAAGTTTCAACATATTCAAGTACACAATCTCCTTTCAAAACATGATCTCTTATGAAGTGATGTCTTATTTCAATGTGTTTGGTCCTAGAATGCATGACCGGATTCTTAGATATATTTATTGCACTAGTGTTATCACATTTAATGGGGACTTTATCCAAGGAAATACCAAAATCAAGAAGTTGTTGTCTCATCCAAAGAATTTGAGCACAACAACTACCGGCTGCTACATATTCTGCCTCAGCCGTTGACAATGCAACACTTGCTTGTTTCTTGCTATGCCAAGAAACAAGGGAACTACCAAGTAAATGACATGTGCCACTAGTACTTTTTCTATCAAGCTTACAACCCGCAAAGTCGGAATCGGAATATCCTAAAAGATTACATTCAACGCCTTTGGGATACCATAAACTAACATTTTGAGTACCCACAAGATATTTCAAAATTCTTTTTACAGCGGTGAGATGTGATTCTTTAGGACAAGCTTGATATCTAGCACACATGCATACGGCAAACATAATATCGGGTCTACTAGAAGTTAAATAAAGTAAGGATCCTATCATTCCTCGATACTTAGTTATTTCAACGTCCTTACCCTTTTCATCTTTATCTAGATAGCAAGATGTGCTCATTGGTGTTGCTATTTCATTTGCCTTATCCATTTCAAAACGTTTAAGTAATTCTTTACAATATTTTGTTTGACTAATAAAAGTTCCTTCATTTGTTTGTTTTATTTGTAATCCTAAGAAAAAGGTAAGTTCTCCCATCATAGACATTTCAAATTCTTTTTGCATGAATTTAGCAAACTCTTGACAAAGGCTTTCATTTGTAGCACCAAAAATTATGTCATCAACATAAACTTGTACCAAAAGAATGTCATTATTTTTACGCCTTATAAATAGTGTAGTGTCAACCTTTCCTCTTTCGAAATTATTTTCTAAAAGAAATTTGCTAAGTCTTTCATACCAAGCTCTTGGAGCTTGTTTCAAACCGTATAAGGCTTTTCTCAATTTAAAAACATGATTTGGAAATTTATGATTTTCAAAACCGGGAGGTTGATCTACATAAACTTCTTCTTGAATATAGCCATTTAAAAAAGCGCTTTTGACATCCATTTGATAAAGTTTAAAATCCATACAACAAGCAAAAGCTAATAATAATCTAATGGCTTCTAACCTAGCTACGGGAGCATACGTTTCTTCATAGTCTATTCCTTCTTCTTGATTATACCCCTTAGCAACTAGTCTAGCTTTGTTTCTAGTTATTATTCCATTTTCATCTAGTTTGTTCCTAAAAACCCATTTTGTGCCTATTATTTGATGGTCATTGGGTCTTGGCACAAGTTCCCAAACTTCATTTCTTTCAAATTGGTTTAATTCTTCTTGCATGGCCAACATCCAATGTTCATCAATAATGGCTTCATCAATATTTTTGGGTTCAATTTGAGATACAAAAGCTAAGTGATTGCATGCATTTCTAATGGCATTTCGAGTGCTTACCCCTTTGGTTATTTCTCCAATGATTTTGTCCAAGGGATGGTCTTTTAGGGTTACCCAATCTTATTGTTTGTCAAGTTGTGTTGCACCTTCTTCATTATTGGCTTCTTCTTTGTCTTCCAAGTTCATTTCTTAGAAGGTACCTACAAGATCATCAACTTCCTTTCTCGGAGGATTTTGGTTAAGTTCATCGAATTTAACATGTATGGACTCTTCAATTGTAAAGGTTCGTTTGTTAAAGAGTCTATATGCTTTACTAGTAGATGAATAACCTAGAAAAATTGCTTCATCAGATTTTGCATCAAATTTGCCAAGATTTTCCTTTCCATTGTTTAAGACAAAACATTTGCATCCAAAAATGTGAAAGTAAGAAATATTTGGTTTACGTCCTTTGTAAAGTTCATAGGGGGTTTTCTTTAGTATAGGCCTTATTAAACAACGATTCATAACATGACAAGCGGTGTTTACCGCATCGGCCCAAAAATGTTTTGAAATATTTGCTTCATTCAACATAGTTCTTGCAAGCTCCGCTAAAGATCGATTTTTCCTTTCAACTACTCCATTTTGTTGTGGAGTTCTTGGAGCCGAAAAATTATGTTCAATGCCAAACTTTTCACAAAATTTTTCAAAAGATTGGTTTTCAAATTCTCCCCCATGATCCGTTCGAATGGATGCTATTTTTAAATTTTGTTCATTTTGGATGACCTTGGCAAGTTTCTTAAATGCTTGATATGCTTCATGTTTATGAGTAAGAAACAATGTCCATGTATATCTAGAGTAATCATCCACAATCACAAGACCATAATGGTTTCCACCAAAACTTTTGATTTTCGAAGGTCTAAATAAATCCATATGTAAAAGTTGTAAAGGCCTTGTTGTTGAAACAATATTTTTTGCTTGAAAAGAAACCTTTACTTGTTTTCCTTTTTGACAAGCGTCACAAAATTTATTTTCAAATTTTAATTTTGGTAAACCAATAACTAAATCTTTTGAAACAAGTTTATTTAAATGGTCTACATGAATGTGAGCGATTCTTCTATGCCATAGCCATGATTCATCCTCTTTAGTTATGAAACATTGTACATCATTTGAAGCAAGGCAATCTAGATTAATCATGTAAATGTTATCTACTCTTTGACTAACAAACTTTATCTCCTTGTTTAGTTTATTTTCAATTATGCAACCATTTGATTCAAAAACAATTTTGTAGCCCTTATCACATAATTGACTAATACTAAGCAAGTTGTGTTTTAGACCTTCAACATATAACACATCATTTATGGAGGTGGAAGAATTTTTACCAACATTTTCGATTCCGAGTATTCTTCCCTTTGTGTTATCTCCATAAGTAACAAATCCTTTATTTCGTGGAGTAAGTGATATAAACTTACTCTTATCTCCCGTCATATGTTTGGAACACCCACTATCCAAGTACCAATGGGTGTTACTTGCCTTAAAGCATACCTACAAAACAATTTAAGTTAGAGAGCTTGGTACCCATTTTATGTTGGGTCCTTGTAGGTTAGTTTGTGAAAAAGTTCCTTTAGGAACCCATACTTTTCTCACCACTTTTGGTCCTAATCTTCTAACTTTGCAATTATAAGAGTTATGACCTTTAAGACCACAATGATTACATTTTATAAAAGGTGAGGAGAATTTGCTTGGAGGTACAAAGAAATTTTTGTAGTGTTTTTCCATTTTGTGATTGCTATGTTCTTGATCATATCCCAAGCCGGTTTTACTAAACATGCATTTTTGTTGCCCAAGTAGGATATTCAAATTATCTCTTCCATTAGTGAACTTTTCTAGTGTCCTATTTAGGTCTACAACCTTGGTTTCTAATATAATGCATCTTTTTGCAAAATCACATGGTTTAACCTTAGAGCATGCTTGATTGTTTCTATCATTTATAAGTTTTTCAAGAGTTTTATTCAAGTCCAAAACCTTAGTTTCTAGCATATCACATTTCTTTGAAAACTCACAAGGTTTGGTCCTAGAACATGTTTGAACATTTGCTAACTCTTCTTTTAAGGATTCATTTTCTTTACACACTTCCATGAGATGCATTTCTAGAGTATTACTAGTTTTTCTTGATAACTTAAGCTTATTAGAGACTTTGGTGAATTTATCATACAAATCATCAAGAATATCAAGTAATTCATCCTTTCCTAAGTCATGAAAGTTTACCTCATTTTCTTCATCTTGGTGATTGGCCATGAGGCAAAGATTTGCTTCTTCATTTTCGGATTCATCCGAACTACTCACCTCATTTTCATCCCATGCTATGTATGCTCTTCTTCTTTCCTTTCTTTCTTTGTTCTTCTTTTTTAGATTTGGACAATCTACTTTGAAATGTCCTTCCTTTCCACATTCAAAACAAGTTGGTGAAGTAGAATTTTCTTTAGGTATAGATTTCTTACCTTGTGATTTGAAGTTCCTTTGAAAGCGTTTGTTCTTCATGAGCTTTCCAAACCTTTTTACAAATAGGCTTAACTCTTCATCTTCGTCAAGATCACTCTCGGTTTCATCTTCAACAATTGAAGTAGCTTTGAGAGCTAGTCCTTTCTTTTTGGAGACTTTCTCTTCTTCTTCCGCCATCTTCAATTCTTTTAGCTTTTGTTCTTGTTCTTGCAACTTACCAAATAGTGTAGCAAGAGACATTTCATTGATAGTAGGTGATTGTTTGATGGCCGTGACTAATGGTTGCCATTCCCTATTAAGACTTTTCAAGACTTTGTGAATAAGCTCTTTATTAGTATAAGTCTTTCCAAGTGTAATGAGTTGATTTATAATGAGTGTAAAACGTTTTTGCATATCAACAATAGATTCATTAGTATTTAGCCTAAAGCACTCATATTGACTAGTTAATGTACTAATCTTAGAGTCTTTAACATCATTTGTACCTTCATGGGTTACTTGTAAAGTATCCCACATCTCTTTAGCCGTTTCACATGTTATTACTCTAAAGAATTCATCGGGACCTAAGGCCGAAGTAATAAGATTTTTTGCCTTATAACCATATTGCACTTTCTTTTCTTCTTCACTAGACCAAATGTCCATAGGCTTTTCAACTTGTTTATTATCCACAATATGCATAGGTATAAAGGGACCATTTTCAATAGCATTCCACACTCTTAAATCTATTGATTGTACAAAAATTTTCATTCTTGCTTTCCAAAAAGCATAACCCTCACCATTAAAAGCGGGAGGTCGGTTTGTAGCACCACCCTCGGGAAACATGTTATATGAGATTGAGGCCATTTGTTCTCTTGAAGCCGTTAAGCTTGATTTTCCAAGAGTCAAGCTCTGATACCACTTGTTAACCAAGTGGCCTCAATTACTCAAGAGGGGGGGTGAATTGAGTATTAAAAACTTTTCTTTGGAATGCTCTTGAAATTGATTCTTTTGTCACTATGTATGTTTAAGATAATAAATTAGATAACAAGAAGCAATAAATTATACACAAGACAAACTAACAACTACTTAAAGAGTTTGAATAATGAATCAATTTAGTTGCAAAGCAATTTATAGGACTTTTTTTTTTGAAAGATTGATTCAAAAGAGATGCTTAAGTCCAAGTTCAACAAAGTTATTCAAAAATGGTTTTCAACTTAATATATCATGCACTTAGTTCAATTAATGAAGCAAGGAAGTTAAGCAAACAAATTAGGTGCACAAATTAAATGAGTTAAGGGAAGAAGGATTTGCAAACCGATGTATACGAGTTCCACCACGCCGGTGTACGTCTCGCCTCTAAGCAACCCACTTAGAGGATTTCCACTATTGTAGATTAGAGATACACTTTGAGCAATTGCAACTTCCTAGTGTCCCACACTCAAGAATCCAATTCTCACAAGTACAAGGGCACCCCACCCAATCTCTCAATCTCACAATTACAAGGTTGAAACCCAACCCAAAATTTCTAAGATGTTTGATGTTTGAGCATACAAGGAAACTCTCTCACTAGAGTGGATATACAAGTTAAAGCTTACACAAGATAATAACTCTCAAAGAGAGGATATGCAAGTTAAGTACACAAATATAATTTTCCCAACAAATTAACTCTCAAGAAATATACCAATCAAGAATAAAGAGAGTAAGTAGAAGAGCAAGAGAATGGAGGAGGAAGAAAGCAAATGGAAATGCTTCAAATGCTTGGTGCAAGTTTTGCCTTCAACTCCTTCTCTATTTATAGGCTCCATGAGGCATGACATGTGTAATATTTAATTCCTTGGGAGCTTGAAGTGTTAGGCATGTGTGTCTCCATTCAACTTGGCATTCCAATTCCAATAAACCTTTTAGTGTCTCCAAGAGAATATTGCATGTGCATCAAGAAGCATGTTTGTATAATATTTAATTTAATTGCATTTTCAATGTAACACATGCATGTGGAGAGGGACAAGTCATGGAACATTGCCTAGGGTCTTCCAATTTGATCCAACCGAAGGGAATTTAGAGTCTGCGCATGATTTTTGTTCCTGACAGCATGTTGAATCGATTCAGGCAAGGAAAGAATCGATTCATGCACTTTGATTTGCACAATTTGGACCCCTGCAGCCGTGTGAATCGATTCACACATGGGTTGAATCGATTCAACCCTGATAAAATCATATTTTGGCCACTGGAAAACGTATGAATCGATTCATACTTACCTTGAATCGATTCATGCACCTGATCCTTGAATTTTAGTGCATTTTTCACCCCTTTTTGGAACCCTTTTGCATATACCTTGGTTCCTTTGATTCTTAGGCATTTTGATGATCAATTCTCACTTGTTTTGAGCTTCTTTAAATGCCTTTAACATATGTCCTTAATTATTCATCAAATTTAAACATCAACCAATTTAGATTCCATATTAAACATAATCAATTGCTTGATAACATCTTTGATACTTCTTCATTTGTTGTGTCATTATCAAAACCTACATCAACATACAAATACACAAAGGTCGGGTTAAGAATTTCACTATTCCGAGTAAATTGATTAGGGGAGGGCCTGACCTGAACGAGCTTCAAGGATTCTACTGGATGGGGTCTCTTATACTTTCTGTCATCACAAGGGTCGAATCCTGCTTCTATATCTTCATCAATTATAAAGGTCTCCTTGGGACGGAGGCTCTCGTAATAGCACTCCTGGGTGACCTCTGGATCTGCTCTGACGACCCCTACCCTGCCGTCGCCGAGCGGGAACTTCATAGTTAGGTGCATGGTAGAAACTACAGCTCCTAGGGCATAAAGGGAAGGTCGTCCTAGTAACGCATTATAGGAGCTGGGGAAGTCAACGACTAGGAACTTCACTTTGACCGCTCGGTTGTCTCTTCCCTTTCTAAAAGTTGTCCTCAAATCGATGACCCCTAAGACCTGTACAGAGTCACCAGAAAAACTGAATAAGGTGCCATCATACCTTTTTAACCATCGAGTGGGGAGATTCATTCTTTGGTACGTCTTCCAGTGTAGGATGTCTACTGAGCTTCCCTGATCAATAAGTAATCGTTCCACCATAAAATCTTTAATTCCCATGGTGACCACCATCGGCTCATCTCTATTGGGGCCACCCTTACTACATCTGACTCCGCCTGTAATAAATTTACCTAGCCCAGCCGGTGTGAATGACGCGTACGGGCGCCTGGGAATCCGCCTAAAATGGTATAGATGACCCTCCTCTTGTCCTCTCTTTAATATGCGGGCTTTGTGGATTGAGAGCGTGGAGCTCTTGACCTCTCTCGGGTTTTGAGCTCCACCTGATCAGGGTATTCCCTTCCCCTCTTTTAATTCCCCCTTTGGTTTATCATCCTTTCATGCAACGAACCTCGCCAGATGCCCCTGGCGAATTAAATGCTCTATTTGATTACAGAGGAAGTGGTATTCTTCTGTCGCATGGCCTGGGGCTCGGTGGTACTCACAATATTTGGTCATGTCCAACCCTTTCGGCCCTTCTCCCAGGGGTGGAAGCGGGAGAAGCCCAATGTTGTAAACCTCATGCATGATCCGATCACGATGATCTTTTAATGGTGTGAAGCTGGTATACCTGGAAGCATTGTAGGCCTCGGCGTGCCTGTCTCGGCCCAGCCCGGGGCTTCTCTTCTTCTGGTCGGGTCGATAGGTGACCCGATCAAAGGAGGTCAATCGATTGGCCTCTTGCTCATCAATGGCGATGTATCGAGAAGCTCTTGCTCGGAAATCATCCATGTCTTGGGGGTTTCTTGACCAACGAATCAGTGAACTTGCTCTGTCGAAGGCCAGTTTGTATGGCTTGTAGGGCCACCTCGGGACTGAGATCTCGAATTTGAATGGCTTGCTCGAAGAAGCGAGCCATATACTGCTTTAGGGTTTCATTAGGGAGCTGGCATAAGTTCACCAAGCTATGCAAAGTTTGTTGCACGGCTCTGCTGGTGGAAAATTGTTTAAGAAACTTCTTATTGAGATTAGAGAAATTGGAGACACTCTTCTGGGGAAGATGGGAGAACCAGCAGAGGGCCGAGCTAGTCAACGTTGTAGGGAATGTTTGGTAAAAGAGGGAATCTGATGCTCCTGTAACCAACATGGTATTGGTGTACATGGTAAGGTGCTCCTCGGGATCTCCCCTACTGTTATATTTTTCCATGGAGGGTGGCTTATAATTTGGGGGGTTGGAGCATTCATAATTTGGTCAGACCAAGGATGGGCAGTGAAGGGGAGCTCAGGTTCATATCGTGCGGTTTCCCGTGTCTGGTAGGAGACACGGTCATTGGCCTTCCGCTGAGAGGATCAGCCCCTGTTGTTGCTAGAAGCTTCTCGCTCACCGTCCCTTTACCCTTGAAGTTCTGCGTTCTCCTGCTGTAAATTGGCCACATTCTCTGAAGGGTTTCTACCATGTTGGTTAATCGTTGTATTTGGTCACCGTGATTGGATGAATCCGGGAAACGTCCTCCATCTTCCTCGCGTTGGGTGTGTCGGGTATTAACCATGGCTGCAATTAGGATTAAGCTCTAGGGTTGGAGAGAGTGGTGTAGGATCCGTTTTACTAGGCCCACGATAGGCGCCAAAATGTTCACACACAGAAAGAAGGCACAAAACCCTAAAGAACTCCCCTAGGGATTAGGTTTATTATCTCTCTATAATGCGTCACTTAAGTTACCTCACGCGGCTATACGTCATATATATACCTAGGCCACAAACATGGCCTAGCCCATTAAGCTAACACTGAGGCAGTCATCCTTCCGCCAATGTGGGAGGGATTACAAGCGTTGTGGGGCCTACCCACGATCCCGCGGAGGGAACATATAATAAAACTAATTAAATGATAGAACTTCCTTAACATTAATGACTCATACACTTGATGAAGGATCAATTTCATGTATTTTCATTCTTTAGGAACTAATTAAAATTAATGATTTTAAACTTAGACACCAAAAGCAAAACGGTGTATAGTTTAAGGACCCCATTTTGGCAATGATTTCTTAAATATTACAAAATAAAGATACATATATGCGATATAATATGATAGAGTAGTCACTTAAGTAATTCATGTATACACAAGATGACTCAAATATAATGAAAAGGTTAATAACAACTATATTGAGAGACAGATGCATAAATAATTGAAACAATAGGAAAGGATTAAAAGAATGTTATTAAAATTAATGATTTTAAACTTGGACAAAAGCAAAATGGTTTATAGTTTAGGGACCCGATTTCGGCACGTGATTTCTTAAATATTACAAAATGAAGATACATATATGCGTTATAATATGATAGAGTAGTCCTCACTTAAGTAACTCACGTATACACGAGACGACTCAAATATAATGGAAAGGTTGATAACAACTATATTGAGAGACAAATACAGATATAATTTAAACAATGGGAAATGATTAAAAGAATGTTATTAAAATTATACAGATTTTTAAGTTAATGAAAGTGTAGGTTTATAAAACCATTATCAAACTAGAAATTAAGTCATGACTGAACTAATTGTTAAAAAAGATTAAATGAATCATTTACTTAACCGATTCATGATTCAACTAGTTTAACAAATCAATCCAATCTTTTTCTATAGTAACAATGATATATAATATTATATGTTGATTTAACAATTATTTATTATATTTTTTATTAAATAAACTTGCTAGCAGTAGCATAAAACAATGTTAGTAACTCCTAATTTATTATAACTCTAAAAAAAATAATAAATAGATAATATACATCATTATATATATATTTATATATATATATGGGGTAAACGACAAGGTGAAAATATAAAAAGTCTCCATATTTTTATTTTTTCGTGACTTATCAAATATACATACATTATATTTTAATATTTTAATTTAAATTTGTCTTATAATATAATTTGTATATGCTTAATTGGGAACTCATGCTCGCCCCTCCCTAAATCTGTCCCTGACGATATTATTTTATTAATTATTATTAGAAGAATATAAGATATATATTATGGATTTTAAGAATATATTTAATTATAATAATATTATTTTCTATACTGATAAGAATGTAGGTTGTATATAGAATTGCAAGAGATAAGCGATTTGATAGGTAGAGATCGTGTCTTTGTGAATGGTCTATGTTCTCTTTATTTTGAATGAGATTATTTTCACTTATTATTTTTTTATTTGGCGGAGAAAGGAAGTGAAAAGGATGTTGGTTCTAACATTTTTATTTGATATGTTCTTGGATTCACATCCAAAAAAGGAGATGTTATTTTAATATTTTCTATTATCGACAGAGAAAAAGTCAAAATTTTGGTGATTTGTTTTCAAGTTTGGTGATTTTGGCATGTTAAACTTATGTGAAATTTTGTAGAATTAGATATTTACATGTGTTTCAATATGTGTTTCAATATTTAAGAGGGGGTCACACTTTTCATATTAAAAAACAATGAATCTAACTCATCTTAAAAATTAACTCATGAATTAAAAATTATCTTAACTCTTATAAACTGAATATTAATTATATGAGATTCTTAATATCTTAACAAATCGAAAAAACTCGTGAACTAAGGAGTATAGTTTGGGGGAAATGTTGGAACATCGGGAAGATTCAATAGTTAGTTGTGTTTCTTTATTAGATAACACAAGTATTTCTCAGTTTGATATTATTAAGATTATTAAGATTGGTGATTGAATTTTAGAAGTATTATAAATAAAATTATCTTAAAAGATAATACAGTTGGCATGCTTATCATTAATGAGGTGAATACATTTTATACTTTTAGATGGAAATAAACAGAAAGGATAAATCATTTAAAACTGAGGGGGGGAATTATGAAAACATTTTTTAAAAATAAAGATATACTAATTTTATGAATACCCCGTATAAAATTAAACATTAAAAAAATTAAATTCACATTTTAATTTATTTAAAATAGTCTATCCAATTAATGGATGATTGATTTAAATGACTAGATTTCATAGAGAGAAAAATCTTCACCAAAAAAAATTAATCACACCGTGATATGGATGTTTCCGGTCTTCAAAAATATTGTCTCTGATGGAGGATATAATCGTGGTTAAACAGAAAAGAATCTGTTAATCTATTTTACTTGTTACTTTGGAAAAAAAATATTGTTATATTTTTTCATCATTTGAAAATATTGTTTTATCTGATTTGTTATTATAAGTGGTTTTTGAAAGATAGAAACATAACTGAATATATATAACATAATAGAATAATATTGTGTGTTGTGATTTCTAACTATAAGTTGTCAAGAAAGATAAGAGAACAAAACATCATTATTATGTATATTCTAATCGTATTCAATAATAAATTTTTTACTATATTTAAATATAAATAAAAATAACTAATTTTATACAAAAAGTAATTATTTATATGAACATTATTAAATATTTGTTATTATTTTTTAAAAGATCACTAATATTATTTTATATAAAAGATTAGTTATTTTAAAAATACTTAATTTTATTTATATTATAACGGTAACGACAACAACAAAACCAAAATTATTACTAGTAGTATATTAAAAATTGAGATTTGTTCAAAGAATGCTGAGGCTTGTGGTGTCGGATTGTGTTTTTTCATTGTTAAAAAAATGTTCAAAATCAAATTATTATTATCTATTTTATTTAATACGTGGAAATAAAAAAATAAAAATCATTTAGAATCAATATTAATCTAGTATTTTTGATAATAAAATTTTAACACAAATTCTAAATTTTCGCCCTTTTTTTATTTCTTATAGATGTAAGTCTTACAAATCTTTTTAAAAACTGGTAATTAAGAAATATTTTTCTAAATCAATGATAATAGAATCATGCCCGCATTTTTAAATTCAAATTAAAATGACATTATTAATTTGCATGTATATTTTTCACCCATGATAATTAATTATTTAATTAATCTATATATATTTCATGCATAATAATTAATTAATTATTTGTATTTTCACACATAATATTTAATTAATAAAAAATAATATTAAATATTAATATTAATATTCCCTCTATGGCATTTTTAATTATAAGGAGATTACCGTAGATAACATTTATCCAATTGAAGAAAAATAGTTGTGCACTTTTATTTTTATTAGAATTTTATTCTTAATTTTGTTCAAGTAAAACATAAAAAGTAATATTAATATTAATATTAATATTTCCTTTATCCCTTTTAATTGTAAGGAGATAATTGTAGGTAATGTACTTCCTATTAAAGCAAAATAGTTGTACACTTTTAATATTCTTAAAATATTAGATAAAATTTTAAAATTATTCCACTTAAAATAAAGTTGATTCTAAGATAAATGGATAACATTTTAATAATTTTATATCAAATTTAAGTATGAATGTTGCAACATTTCGCCTAAATTCTTAGAATTAATTCTTAGGGTTTATAAAAGTTATGGAAATGTTTTCACGATTACGTCAACCCTAACGAATTAGTCTAAGAATCTAAACGATACACGGTTTAACAACGAAAATGAACTACAAGCCCTAGCGGGCTTATGAAATGGACCTACCCAGCTAACAATGGACAAAGTATCATCCCCTTTCCATATATAAAAATATGAGTCGAGAACCAAGGAATACCGACCTCAGGGCATCACTACATAACTCAATCATACTTCAAATCACATTCATACTAATCTAAAATAACCTCTAAACATATGGAGGAGTTAACCTCAAACACAAAACACAATACCATTATACGACTCACATTAAACCTTCAATGAGATGTTAGTTACTTATCCACTAACAATCATATAATTATAATTATCGTAAATATTAAGAGATGACATCAATCTCATGTGCATATATATATATATATATATATATATATATATATATATATATATATGTTTGCCATCTTAGGCCAACCAGAGGGGTGCACCATATCATATATATAAAGAACATTTACCTATTGGGTCATGTAATTTAAGATATCATACTCACAGTACAATGACACATATAAGCCGACGAACCACACCTTAATCGTTAATTTAATTTCTAGTATTATCAATTTCATACCAGTCATTAATTTAAATTTCAAAATATCAACAAACACATATTAATTATCAATTTAACCTCAAACATCGATCATTACTTTATCATTATACATCACCATATATAATATCAATTTAATTCTGAACATCATCAAATACATATTAATCATCAATTCAACCTCAACCATCACCATATATAAGTTAATAATCAATTCAATACCATTGGTCATATTATATCAATAAGGGAAGCTGTAACATCCCTAAAATTTAAATAAATGCTTATTGAGTGAAATAATTAACAAAATAATTAAATATAAATTGATTAATATCCCAGAATTTAGAAATAATTAAATTAAAATTTATTATGGTCACTCCTAATTTATTGGGATTTATAGAGCTGAATTTAATACCCAATTAAAATATGGGTGTCAGACTAGGTGTCTCTGATTGAGGTACCGTTGGTCAGGGCTATGAAGGATATTGATGTGAATACGAATATATGTTCAGAATAATTTTTAGATAAGCATTGAACCTGTACGGTGATCCTATTTGTTGTGAAACGAAGAAATTTTTAAAAGGGACTCATTTATAACTCTATTCTCTCATTTTTCCCCTCACTCTCTCGTGCACTCTTCTTTCCTAAAGGCAAACCCTCTGATTTCTCTTCTTCCTCCAAAACCCACAAGGTATATGTGTGCCCATTCGCTCCCTATTTCATTTTCATCTTCCTTCATCAAGCAAGAAGAGCTTGTGATTCTTGGAATCTCTTATTTCCCTCTCAATCTCATTTTCCCCCTCTCTTGGGGTTTATTTCACTCTTGGCTTGAGGTAAGTTTTCCTCACCATTTTCATGATCTAAAGCCCTGGGATGTAAGTTATTATGATAGGAGAAAGACGTTACATGTATGAGTTATGGAAAAGGAACCATTTTTTTTACAAAACCCTAAGGTAGGGTGTGATAAATGTATGGTTTTGTGTGGTTGTACATAAGTACACAAAAATTGTGACATCCTGGCGCTGTTGAGGCCGGGGAGTGATCACCGGTGCATAGGCACGGATAAGGAGCGGCTCCTGGCAAGCTTCCAATGGGAGGGACACATGAACGAACCGAATACATACCAGAATGAGAGGGATCCAAAGACTGTATAGGTATGAGACTATACAATCGAGGATAGCTTAAAGGAATGAATTCGTACTACCTATACCAACAAATGCATTAGCCTTTTCGGTAGCCTATCACTTAAGAACTCCAAAGTTAAGCGTGCTTAACTTGGAGTAATTCTGGGATGGGTGACCTCCTGGAAAGTTCTCAGGAAATGTGTGAGTGAGGACAAAAGTACATTGGAAAGATCTCATGTTGGTCCGTGGGGCGAGTCGTTCATTCCTGAAGAGCGGTCGGGGCATTACAGTGGTATCAGAGCCTAGCCTCTCCTAGTACGGTATGGTTCGGGACGAACCAGGCGGAAGCTGGTGGGCATGTGACATCCTGGCGTTGTTGAGGGCGGGGAGTGATCGTCGGTGCATAGGCACGGACAAGGAGCGGCTCCTGACAGGCTTCCAGCGGGGATGTGATATCCCGGGCACTGTTGAGGACGGGGAGTGATCGTCGGTGCATAGGCACGGACAAGGAGCGGCTCCTGGTAGGCTTCCAGTGGGAGGGACACATGAACGAACCGAATACATACCAGAATGAGAGGGATCTAAAGACTGTATAGGTATGGGACTATACAGTCGAGGATAGCTTAAAGGAATGAATTCGTACTACCTATACCAACAAATGCATTAGCCTTTTCGGTAGCCTATCACTTAAGAACTCCAAAGTTAAGCGTGCTTAACTTGGAGTAATTCTGGGATGGGTGACCTCCTGAGAAGTTCTCAGGAAATGTGTGAGTGAGGACAAAAGTACATTAGAAAGATCTCGTGTTGGGTTGTGGGGTGAGTCGTTCATTCCTGAAGAGCGGCCGGGGCGTTACAAAAATGGCATTTAATGAGGTGGAAGATGATGAGCATTAATGGTGGTTGTTGGGTTTTGATGAAACCTTAACCCTAAGATTTAGGGAAAATATGTAATGCGGTTAGAAGAGTTGATTTTAAGTATGATTATATGATGTTTAAAGTATGGGTGTTGTTATTAATGTTGGGAGATGATATTAATGATAGTGGATGCCATTAATGGTGGTAGATAGCCATTAACGAGAAAACCCATTAATGGGTGTGGTCATAAATGAGTAATAATGAATATGGACACAAAAACCGGGTGGTTGTGGTGAATTAAATGAAATGAAAAGTAGTTTGAGATTAATAATGACATAGACACCAAGTAGTTAACTTAAAACATTTGAATCTTGGTGTTTTAGATGGAAATAATTGCATGGTATATTGTGTGGTGTAGGAAACGACCCATTAATGAAGCGGGACCTTTGAACCGGAGTGATTTCTACTTCTCTTGAGGTGGGAGGTGAAACATCCTAACAAAATTAAATTAAATCCGAACAAAAGAAAATTTTTCCAAAAATTCCGAACGACAACCAGGGAAAATCGGAACAAGAATCCGACCAAAGAAGGGAAAAACCGAGTCGGGACGCCCCAAGTTAGCAAGACTCCCTCACCGTTCAAACAATGGACAGCGGAGGAAAGCGCCCAAGCGAGTCACGATCGCTGGAGCGAAACCCTTCTCGCTCAAGCGGACAGGGCACTCGGATAATTCAATCACTCGGAATCTAAACTCAAGTCCACTCGGTATTCTTATCACTCGGTATCGGAGCCTAAGTTTACTCGGTAACCTTATCACTCAGAATCTGAACCTGAGTTCACTCGGGAATTTTTCCCCTCAGCCATTACACTCGGAAACTATAAATTTTCCTCGCTCGGAATATTTTCCTCAGTCTCGTATCACTCGGAAATGTTTCACATATCATTCACTCGGCATATATAATCTTTTTCACTCCGAGAATTTCATATTAAGCCAGGTCTCGCCTAAGGATTTTTAAGGCGTCGTTCACTCAGAATATTCTAGCATCTCGTCACTCGGGAAATCCTAATAAGTTCTTACTCGGGAGTTTTTAAGTCAATCCTCACTTGGAAATATATAACTCCACTCGCTCGGGATACCATAGCCTTATTCACTCGGAATAGGCTTACCAAAAGAATTTCTCACATACACCCTTCGATTTAGCATTATTGGGAAATAGTACATTATTGGGCATAACTCACTCGGATTTAGCCCAACCTTCTTCATTCGGAAGAGGGTCTTATGTTTCACATCACTCGGATTTACCTTAGCCCTTATTTACTCAGTATCTCACAAGCATTATACATTCAGTAGAAAATAAATGTACACAACATAGACATTCACCCACATCATTAAATGAAACACGTAGTATTATACATATACGGAAATATGTTTAATTTTACTCTCAAAACTGAGAGAATTCAAATCCCACATATTAAAGTAGAATGTTAGACTAAGAGCCGGCCAAGGCTATACAAAATCATCTATACAATATATGTAAATATGTACATCTCCACTGTACAATGCACTTCCCAACAATCGGTGCTCTCCCATCATTCCACATTCCGAGCAACATCCACTGAAATATGGCCACAATAGGGGTGAGCTTATACATATAAAATGACAGTAATGACTCGGAAAACCTCTAGAATTCCACAACACAGCATTATCTCATCAATCAATCTATCAGATGCACTGTCATTAGATATATCCACACATAGTATCATTCAATCAGAATTTATTCAAATAACACATAGCCAAATCAATCATATTCTCTTATATATGCATATAACCACACTGAGCTCATCAAAAGTATAAGTATGCACATATAAATTTTCAGTCGGATCCGATCAATTTTATTAAGTTTTATGTTGCAACATAGGCTCTAAGCCTTTTTCTCAGCTCCAAGCTGATCCGGTCGTTTTACTGGTACCAAACCGTTTGCCCTCACACGTAACACAATCGCTCCAAGCGACAACGGGAGTGTTACGGGCAGCCCCGAGTCTAACTCGGTAAGCTTGCCTTGAGTCCAACCCAAGGTCTTTAAGCGTCCAACGCTTAGTGCGCTCGGCACTGCCCCGAGTCCAACTCGAGGACTTTCACCATGCGTCCAACGCTGGTACACGAGTGTTTCACTCGGTCTTGCCTTGAGTCCAGCCCAAGGTCTTTTATTATTTTTCCCATGCATATTCATAAGTACAACAGAGGCACTTCACTCAGTAAAACCACGTATCACATGCATCATATATATTAATGCTTTCATATATATATAAATCCACACAGGAATCAACCAACAATCCCACAATATACACTCGGCATTAGAAATATCAATAACATATACCACATGCTGTTAAGTGTTTAATCACACACGGGACTCGGCATAACAACCTCTTAACGCATGCACTCGGCCAAAACAGATCCAGTACATTTTCATGTATTCTCATATTTATTCACACACATCTCATGGACGGAGAAAAGATATAACCTTACTTGACTCAACTAACACACACACCCGGTATTTGAAAGTTATTATCATATTATTCACGCAACCAACATATTCACAACCATAAACACAACATACAGTACTTTCACCTGGGATCCGTCCATAACTATGCATTTGAGATGTAAAGCTCCCCCTACCTTCTGAGAAGACGCAAGAAACTCCTCTGTTTTCAGTGCTAACCTATGCTCTATTTTTCAACACTGATACTGTTGCTCCTTCACTTTTACAATCGCTCTCTTCTGCTCAGTACCCGTCAAACCCAGTCGAACACCACACACGCAGCTTGGAAGACTGGAAGTTATTCCTCTTCCACTCGAACAATCGCTCCTTCCAACAGCGGGGAACTCGAATCCTTCACACACCACATTCGTAACTGACGAAGAAGGAGGATGAAGAAGAATGAAGAAGAAAGAGAAGAAGGAGAGGAAGAAATAGAGAGGAAGAGGAGAAGTCTTTGAGGGAATTTTGAGAGAATGCAAAAGTGGTTGAGAGCTCCAGAACCTATACTCGAGGAAATGAGGGGAGCGGTTGGGAGAGTGTACTTGTGGCAGCCCTATCAAATCATGTGTCATGTCTCATTACTCCCATCAGCATCAAGTTTCTTTTATTTTACATTAATTCTTAATTAACAATTATCCTATTTTGTAATTAATCTTAATTTGTAGTGAATTTTAATTTTAATCTGGCCATTAATTTAATTAGGATGTTACAATTCTCCCCCTCTCAAAGAATTTCGTCCTCGAAATTCAACACAAGCTTACCTCAATAAAATAGCTCGGGATACTGCTGCCTAATGGCATCCTCACGTTCCCAGGTATAAGAAATACATCCATTCTGCTGCCACGCTACTTCGACTAGTTGCACATCCTTGCTCTTCAAGCGTTTTACCGACCGGTCCACAATTTTAGTCGATACAGCAACAGTCGTCAAATTCTCTCTAATTTCGACTTCATCATCCGACATCTCGTGTATACAATCGGGCAAACACTTCCTCAACTGAGACACGTGAAACACATTATGCAAGTTCGATAGATGAGTCGGTAATGCTAATCGGTATGCCACAGGGCCGATCCTTTCCAATATCTCATAAGGTCCAATGTACCTGGGGCTTAATTTCCCACTCTTTAAGGCTCGTCCGACCCCTTTATTCGGCGAAACTCTCAAGAACACATTATCGCCGACCGAAAATTCAAGCGGCTTGGTCCGCTTATCATGGTAGCTTTTTTGTCGGTTCTGCGATGCCTTCATCTTTTCCTAAATTACTTAAATCTGTTCAAAAGTCTGCTTCACAATTTCTGGTCCCAACAATAGGCTTTCACCGGTTTCCGACCAACAAAGTGGGGTTCAACATTTCCAGCCATACAGTGCTTCATAGGGTGCCATGCCAATGCTGCTGTGGTGGCTATTATTATATGTAAATTCAATCAAAGGGAGATATTGATCCCAACTACCACCGTGCTCCAATACACATGACCTCAGCAAGTCCTCCAAACTTTGTATTGTCTGCTCGGATTGCCCATCTGACTGGGGATGGTAGGCTGAGCTCAGTCGGAGTTTAGTGCCCAATTCCTGGTGCAAGCTTCCCCAAAACCGGGAAGTAAATCTTGGGTCGCTGTCCGACACGATAGAAGATGGCACACCATGCAGTCGGACAATGTCTCGGATATAGATCTGGGCTAACTTCTATAAGGAATACCTCATGTTTATGGGTAAGAAATGTGCTGATTTCGTTAATCGGTCCACAATCACCCAAATGGCATCATAACCCGCTCGGGTTTTAGGCAATCCCATTACAAAGTCCATGGCAATTGAGTCCCATTTCCACACGGGGATTTCAAGAGATTGCAATCCACCATACGGTTTCTGGTGTTCAACTTTTGACTTCTGACAAATGACACACCGAGCCACATAATCGACCACGTCTCTTTTCAATCCGGGCCACCAGAAATGCACCCTCAAGTCATGGTACATCTTTGTAGTGCACGGGTGAATGCTTAATAGACTTTTGTGGGCTTCATCGAGTACCATCCTTCTCAACTCTCTAGCACCCAGCACATAGATCCTACTTTTCACTCGGAAAATTCCATCCAAGCCCTCAGTTAAGGATAGATCCTTGCCCTTAGCTTGAATCTCTTTCATCTCGGCCAAGTAAGAATCCGACTTCTGCTCCTCATACACTAGCTTCAGGAATTCATTAGCAATCTTCAACATTTCGAGCGTCACCTTCCGAGATGAAGAGACATCTGTATGTAAATTCATGTCTCGGAATTGCTCAAGTAATTCTATTTCTTTCACCATCATTGTTTCCATATGAATCGACTTCTGACTCAAGGCGTCGGCCACAATGTTCGCCTTACCCGGATGATACTTCAACTCGAAGTCGTAATCTTTCAAAAATTCCGTCCACCTCTTTTGCCTCATGTTCAGCTCTTTCTGATCGAATAAATATTTGAGGCTTTTGTGGTCACTGTAAACCTCAAATTTGGAGCCATACAAGTAATGTCTCCATATTTTCAACACGAATACAACAGCTGCCAACTTCAAGTCATGAGTCGGATAATGCTGCTCGTGTGGCCTCAATTGACGAGAGGCATAAGCTATCACTCGATTCTTCTGCATCAGCATACATCCGAGACTGAGTCCCAACGCATCACAGTAAACTACAAATTTGTCTTGCAAATTTAGCAATGCCAACACTGGAGCACTTATCAACTTAGTCTTTAGCTCTCAGAAACTTTTCTCATACTCGGAACTCCACACGAAAGGAACATTCTTCCGAGTCAACTTAGTCAGGGGCAACGCAAGCTTAGAGAACCCCTCAATAAACCTCCTATAATATCCGGCCAGACACATGAAGCTTCTAATCTCTGAGACCGACTTAGGCCTCTCCCATGCCATTACAGCTTCTACCTTGGAAGGATCTACCGAGACACCTTCCTCGAAAATTACATGTCCAAGAAAATAGATCCTATCCATCCAAAACTCACACTTTGAAAGTTTCGCAAACAGTTTCTTCTCCTTCAATACTTAGAGTACCGATCGGAGATGTTCCTCATGCTCCTTAGGGGTCTTAGAATAAACCAAGATATCATCGATAAAAACGACCACGAACCGGTCCAAGTATGGGTGGAAAATGTTGTTCATGTAATTCATGAACACAGCAGGGGCATTTGTCACACCGAATGGCATTACTACATACTCGTAATGACCATACTGAGTTCTAAACGCAGTCTTTGGAATATCCGAGTCCTTCACCCGGATCTGGTGGTATCCCGACCGTAAATCGATTTTTGAGAAGACTGAAGCACCTCTCAACTGATCTATCAGATCATCAATCCTCGGTAATGGGTACCGATTCTTTATAGTTAGCTTATTCAGCTGTCGGTAATCAATACATAGCCTCATGCTGCCGTCTTTCTTTTTGACGAGTAACACCGGTGCTCCCCATGGTGACACACTCGGTCGAATGAACTCTTTACCGAGTAACTCATCAACTTGCTTCTTCAACTCGGCTAATTCAGTCGGAGACATTCTATAAGGAGCACAGGAGACTGGCTCAGCTCCAGGGATTAAGTCAATAGAGAATTCAACTTCTCTATTTGGAGGAACACCCGGCACATCATCCGGAAACACCTCAAGAAAATTACAAACAATCGGTATATCATGCACTCGGACTCTACTCTCACCCTCGGTCAAACAAAGCATCACAAATAACTAGGCTATACCTTGCACTACATAATCATTATCGTTCTGCCTCGGGAAAATCACCTTCTGATTTTGGCAATCCACCAGCACCTTGTTGGCTGAAAGCCAATCCATGCCAAGTACGATATCGAGGTCTTTCAGAGGCACACATACCAAATCGAAGGTAAAACTCTGATCGCCCAACGTAAAGGTTACATCTTTACACATCATTGATGTCAACACTTTAACGCCGGTCGGATTGGCTACCTCCAAAGTCCGATTCATATACATAGTTGGCAATCTCAACCGTCTAACACAATCGTCAGCTATAAAGGAGTGGGTAGCTCCAGAATCAAAAACTACATCAAGAGTATGAATACCGAGTGAGCACTTACTTTGCACCAAGTCGTTAGCTTATGCAGCTTACTCAGCGTTGATTGCATAAACCCGTCCAGCAGCTGGTTGCTCAGCATTTCTCTCTCGGTTATTTGGGGCAAACATCATATTACCCCGAGCTCCATTGCCTCTACCTCCATTCCCTCGGCCGCCGTTTCTGTGACCCCTTCCTCGGAAACCTCCATGCTGTGCATTAACATTTGCCGGTTGCAGCTGGGGGCAGTCGAGGCGTACGTGCCCTTTTTCATTACAATGGAAGTATACAACATCTCTTCCAACATCACACTCTCGGGCAAAATGGTCTCCACCACATCTAAAGCACTTCCCATTCCCAGGACGACCTCCAAAACGTCCCCTACGATTTCCCCGTCCTCAGTATTTAGAGGAGGGTCCGCCTCTTCCAACATTGCCCGGCTTCTTAAAGCGAGGCTGGTGCGGCTTCAAGGACGAGTCGGTCCTGCTGCTCTGTCCCGGGTGGACATTCTCATCTTCCTCAAAAATTCTGCATTTGTTCACCAACACTGGGAAATTCTGAATTTCTTGGTGTCTGAAGGCTCTCTTAATCTTGGGTCTCAATCCGCTTTCGAACTTAATGCACTTGGAACCCTCGGTTCCGGGTTGCTGGAATGGTGGATAGAACAGGCACAGTGCTTCAAATTTAGCAGCGTATTCCTCAATAGTCATGGAACCCTGCTTTAATTCCATGAATTCCAATTCTTTCCAACTCCTCACAGTGTCAGGAAAGTATTTCTCCAGGAAACTTGCTTTAAAATTCTCCCAGATCAACTGGGTACCTGCATCAATCAATCGGGCCCTGGCGATCTTCCACCAACACTCGGCTTCAACTCGCAGCATATATACAGCATAGTCTACTTTCTGGGCCTCAGTACATTGAAGGCCACCAAAGATTCTTTTTAACTCCTGAATCCATGCATAAGCTGATTCGGGATTAAATCCTCCTTCAAACTCACTCGGCTTCCTCTTCAGGAAGCAGTCCAACCCTTGGTCATCATCAGTTCGAGGCTGGCCTTGCCTCTCAAATATGTCAGCAAAACATTGGAACGCTGTGGCTATGGCTTCTATGCTCTGACGATTGGCCATGACTTATCCTGAAATTAACACCCCTTTCAAGGATAAGTTTACAGAATTACTTACTACCGATCGGACTTCAACCCAACATTCAACAATTATTATAGAATCCTTGAGTATTATATAATTAATCGAACCAGGGTAGGAATAATCTTCCACCCTCACACAACACCTCATAGGCACATGGCCACTCGAATTGTACTTAAACATGAATCAAATCCATCAGATGCAGCAAATAGTTACGACACTCGGTCATAATGCACCCAACCGCTTACTAAGAGTAAGCATACCTTGGCCTTGGACCTTTTTAAGTCCGCTCTGATACCAAAATAAAACATCCTAACAAAATTAAATTAAATCCAAACAAAAGAAAATTTTTCCAAAAATTTCGAACGACAACCAGGGAAAATCGGAACAAGAATCCGACCAAAGAAGGGAAAAACCGAGTCGGGACGCCCCAAGTTGGCAAGACTCCCTCACCGTTCAAAAAATGGACAGTGGAGGAAAGCGCCCAAGCGAGTCATGATTGCTAGAGCGAAACCCTTCTCGCTCAAGCGGACAGGGCACTCGGATAATTCAATCACTCGGAATCTAAACTCAAGTCCACTCGGTATTCTTATCACTCGGTATCGGAGCCTAAGTTTACTCGGTAACCTTATCACTCGGAATCTGAACCTGAGTTCACTCGGGAAGTTTTCCCCTCGGCCATTACACTTGGAAACTATAAATTTTCCTCGCTCGGAATATTTTCCTCAGTCTCGTATCACTCGGAAATGTTTCACATATCATTCACTCGGCATATATAATCTTTTTCACTCCGAGAATTTCATATTAAGCTAGGTCTCGCCTAAGGATTTTTAAGGCGTCATTCACTCAGAATATTCTAGCATCTCGTCACTCGGGAAATCCTAATAAGTTCTTACTCGGGAGTTTTTAAGTCAATCCTCACTCGAAAATACATAACTCCACTCGCTCGGGATACCATAGCCTTATTCACTCAGAATAGGCTTACCAAAAGAATTTCTCACATACACCCTTCGATTGATCCTCTTAGGGAAATAGTACATTATTGGGCATAACTCACTCGGATTTAGCCCAACCTTCTTCATTCAGAAGAGGGTCTCATGTTTCACATCACTTGGATTTACCTTAGCCCTCATTTACTTGGTATCACACAAGCATTATACATTCAGTAGAAAATAAATGTACACAGCTTAGACATTCACCCACATCATTAAATGAAACACGTAGTATTATACATATACTGAAATATGTTTAATTTTACTCTTAAAACCGAGAGAATTCAAATCCCACATATTAAAGTAGAATGTTAGACTAAGAGCCGGCCAAGGCTATACAAAATCATCTATACAATATATGTAAATATGTACATCTCCACTGTACAATGCACTTCCCAACAATCGGTGCTCTCCCATCATTCCACATTCCGAGCAACATCCACTGAAATATGGCCACAATAGGGGTGAGCTTATACATATAAAATGACAGTAATGACTCGGAAAACCTCTAGAATTCCACAACACAACATTATCTCATCAATCAATCTATCAGATGCACTGTCATTAGATATATCCACACATAGTATCATTCAATCAGAATTTATTCAAATAACACATAGCCAAATTAATCATATTCTCTTACATACGCATATAACCACACTGAGCTCATCAAAAGTATAAGTATGCACACATAAATTTTCAGTCGGATCCGATCAATTTTATTAAGTTTTATGTTGCAACATAGGCTCCAAGCCTTTTTCTCAGCTCCAAGCTGATCCGGTCGTTTTACTGGTACCAAACCGTTTGCCCTCACACGTAACACAATCGCTCCAAGCGACAACGGGAGTGTTACGGGTAGCCCCGAGTCTAACTCGGTAAGCTTGCCTTGAGTCCAACCCAAGGTCTTTAAGCGTCCAACGCTTAGTGCGCTCGGCACTGCCCCGAGTCCAACTCGAGGACTTTCACCATGCGTCCAACGCTGGTACACGAGTGTTTCACTCGGTCTTGCCTTGAGTCCAGCCCAAGGTCTTTTATTATTTTTCCCATGCATATTCATAAGCACAACAGAGGCATTTCACTCGGTAAAACCACGTATCACATGCATCATATATATTAATGCTTTCATATATATATATAAATCCACACAGGAATCAACCAACAATCCCACAATATACACTCGGCATTAGCAATATCAATAACATATACCACATGCTGTTAAGTGTTTAATCACACACGGGACTCGGCATAACAACCTCTTAACGCATGCACTCGGCCAAAACAGATCCAGTACATTTTCATGCATTCTCATATTTATTCACACACATCTCATGGACGGAGAAAAGATATAACCTTACTTGACTCAACTAACACACACACCCGGTATTTGAAAGTTATTATCATATTATTCACGCAACCAACATATTCACAACCATAAACACAACATACAGTACTTTCACCTGGGATCCGTCCATAACTATGCATTTGAGATGTAAAGCTCCCCCTACCTTCTGAGAAGACGCAAGAAACTCCTCTGTTTTCAGTGCTAACCTGTGCTCTATTTTTCAACACTGATACTGTTGCTCCTTCACTTTTACAATTCGCTCTCTTCTGCTCAGTACCCGTCGAACCCAGTCGAACACCACACACATGGCTTGGAAGACTGGAAGTTGTTCCTCTTCCACTCGAACAATCGCTTCTTCCAACAGCGGGGAACTCGAATCCTCCACACACCACATTCGTAACTGACGAAGAAGGAGGATGAAGAAGAATGAAGAAGAACGAGAAGAAGGAGAGGAAGAAATGCAGAGGAAGAGGAGAAGTCTTTGAGGGAATTTTGAGAGAATGCAAAAGTGGTTGAGAGCTCCAGAACCTATACTCGAGGAAATGAGGGGAGCGGTTGGGAGAGTGTACTTGTGGCAGCCCTATCAAATCATGTGTCATGTCTCATTACTCCCATCAGCATCAAGTTTCTTTTATTTTACATTAATTCTCAATTAACAATTATCCTATTTTATAATTAATCTTAATTTGCAGTGAATTTTAATTTTAATCTGGCCATTAATTTAATTAGGATGTTATAATTCTCCCCCTCTCAAAGAATTTCGTCCTCGAAATTCAACACAAGCTTACCTCAATAAAATAGCTCGGGATACTGCTGCCTAATGGCATCCTCACGTTCCCAGGTATAAGAAATACATCCATTCTGCTGCCACGCTACTTCGACTAGTTGCACATCCTTGCTCTTCAAGCGTTTTACCGACCGGTCCACAATTTTAGTCGATACAGCAACAGTCGTCAAATTCTCTCTAATTTCAACTTCATCATCCGACATCTCGTGTATACAATCGGGCAAACACTTCCTCAACTGAGACACGTGAAACACATTATGCAAGTTCGATAGATGAGTCGGCAATGCTAATCGGTATGCCACAGGGCCGATCCTTTCCAATATCTCATAAGGTCCAATGTACCTGGGGCTTAATTTCCCACTCTTTAAGGCTCGTCCGACCCCTTTATTCGGCGAAACTCTCAAGAACACTTTATCGCCGACCGAAAATTCAAGCGGCTTGGTCCGCTTATCATGGTAGCTTTTTTGTCGGTTCTGCGATGCCTTCATCTTTTCCTGAATTACTTGAATCTGTTCAAAAGTCTGCTTCACAATTTCTGGTCCCAACAATAGGCTTCCACCGGTTTCCGACCAACAAAGTGGGGTTCAACATTTCCAGCCATACAGTGCTTCATAGGGTGCCTATACTCGAGGACCTATACTCGAGGAAATGAGGGGAGCGGTTGGGAGAGTGTGCTTGTGGCAGCCTCATCAAATCATGTGTCATGTCTCATTACTCCCATCAGCATCAAGTTTCTTTTATTTTACATTAATTCTCAATTAACAATTATCCTATTTTGCAATTAATCTTAATTTGTAATGAATTTTAATTTTAATCTGGCCATTAATTTAATTAGGATGTTACAGGAGGGGGTAACATTTTCTAAATGCATGATTTTAACCATTAATGATGTATATGCATGGATGTGCTCCACGATTTGACTTGAATGTAGGTCTCGATGAAATATGTGATTTGAAATGCATTTGGAAAATTTGTGTTATGTTGTGAATGATATTTGGGATGATGATTATGATGTTGATTTTGATACATGACGTTGTGGAATTACTCGTGATTAATGCTATGAGTATGGTTGAATTAAATATAAATGTGTTGAACATCCCATGATGTGTGACTTGATGAAAGTGTGTAGATATTGTTTGCCACTAACTGTTTATATAAGTGAAGTCCAATAACAATTAGTGGTAATTAAGAAATGATAATGGAATTGAAATCCACTAAGTGATAATGGTGAGTTGATGATTGTGGAGTGGCATTGTAGGATTCATAGTGTGAGAATGCATTAATCTATATTTGCATCCATGGCATATCATTACGCTGTCAGTTTTGGAATGTTAGGGGTTCCAACAGGCGAGCCTAGTGGGAGGGTGACCCTGTGCACGGGCAAAATTATTGTTGTTCCTTAGTGATTTAGTGGAATCACAGAGCTGTCCATAGTTTGATAGCGAGGCATCTTATGTGGCGGGCCTAGTGGGTGGATGGCTCTGTGATGAGTAAGTGACCTCGGTGTCTATATAGGGCGTGACTCTCTCGATGTGTGTTTGAGAGGGGCCCGTAGCACTTTTGGCAAGTGAGGCCATGTTGTTGATCTATAAGTCATGGGGTGACTAGTGCTACATATGGGCGATAATGATTTGGTACTAGTAAAAGATGGTGTTATGCATATAAAATAAAGAGATAAATATATACATTTTGCTACTGCAGTAGGGGTATAGTAGCATACTTATGCTTTACCCACATATTATATGATGTTGTTCCCACAGTCGGATCCGTGTTTGATAACAATTCTTTTGTGCATATGCATTAGCCATAAGAGCATTTGCATATAGCCAAAGATATATCAAGATAGGTAGCCCATGGTGGCGACGGATGATTGATAAAGAAATGAGAAAGATTGAGGTACTAACCTTGAATGGATGGTTGTAATTTGCCAATGAAATGATATGTAATGATTGGGTACATATGCTATGATTTTAATGATTAATGATGAAATTATATATGGAATAAATTTATGTGTGGTTTAATTATATGTTTCCATCGAGGAACGTATGCTGTGCACATGTATATATATTATCATAATGTATAATATTTATTCATTTGGTATATATTACTCACCTCCTAGTTGCTATTTTTAAAGGTTGATATAGGTATGTTAGAAGTCCTACTTTTTTTGGAGGTTGAGCTTGGAGAAGGTAAATATGGAGGGAAGCCTTTATGCCTTGGGCAACAGTTGTGTTTGTGAAAGGCATAACGTGAATGTTTTGTACATGATATTTGGATAATTATGGATATTGATTTTGAGGGTCATGTGTGAAAAATTAGACCTTAGTGTTTTTAGTACGACATTACCAATAGTTGATATCAATTATGATGCAATGGTATGCATGCTATATTGATTAATGAATGATGATATTATGAGATTTTTGATCATTGGTTATGTATATGTGATTTATGTATGATTGATGTTGTAAATTGTATGCATGGCTAGGAAGTGGATAGGCCATATTTTCATTTAATGAGCAAGATTTTATGTAGAGGTCATCTACAAACTATAACATATGTATGAAACTTGTGTACATGGTTGGTTGTGGCCAAATAGGCTTAGTTTGCAAATTGACATGTTTAGTTTAGCCAAAAAGTGTTTGAAATGTCATTGAAGTATACCTTGACTTAGGAAATGAATTATTGGGTGGGACTTGTTAGAGCAAGTCATATTTACACATATGAATATATGTCCATTGAGGGTTTATATTAAAACATTGCCAATTACATTTTGGTATGTTAAGTTAAATGGATAACATATGCATAAACCTTTAAATTCTGATAATCTCACTCAAGCGAGAATGTCCTAATATCAGTATGTGCTATCTGGGCTATTTTCACTCAAGAGAGAGTGATATCGCTTAAGCGAGAGCCAGAGTTTTGATTCTGTAGAATTCTCGCTTAAGCGAGTGAGTGCTCACTTGAGCAAGAATGGAATTGTTTGATTCTGTTGAAATTTCACTTAAGCGAGTGGGGACACGCTCAAGCAAAGATGCTATGAGTTTGATTCTAGAAGATTTTCGCTTGAGTAAAAGAGGTGTCGCTCAAGCGAGTACTGGGGCTGTTATCTTGATCCTGCTTGCTCCAACGAGCTTATGCTTGCTTAAGCAAGGGTCAGAGGTTCGCTCAAGCGAGAGTTTCCTCGCTTAAGTGAGACCACCTAAAATTGATTATTCTTCTTCCTTTCCTCGTTTTTGGGAACTTTCTTATATCTTCATATATGAAATTAGTTGTTTGCCTTGTATACATATTTTTTTCCGCTGTTAAATATATATTTTTTTCTGTATGCTTGTTGGGGCAATTATTCTTTGATCCATTTTCTTAATTCTTAAAATGTCAGTCTCTGATTTTTCATGGTTTGGTTCTCAATGTAAGGTTATATGTTTTGGGGTTTTAAAACACAAAAATTTGTCCATATTTTTATTGAATTAATTGTAGTTACATCGGGATTTGGGTCCAGAGGATCAAGGAGCATCTTTACTGAAGTCGTTAGTGACCCGAAACGCTAGATAAACCAAAGTGTCATAACACGGACAACCCTAATATCCACGACGATCTGAGACGCCATAAAAATGGATATCCTAGATATCTGTGACGAACTGAAGCACCATACTCGTAGATATCCCAAAGAAAACTGAAGCGCTAGGAAAATTGAAGTGTCATGTAACAAATAAACATGAGTGAACCGAAGCGCTCGACAAGCCGAAGTTCCATATAATAAATAACCATGAGCGAACGACAAATCAGAGTGCCATATAACAAATAACTATGAGCGAATCGAAGTGCTTGACAAACTAAAGTGTCATATAACAAATAAACATGAGAGAACCGAAGTGTTATCTCATAACATAAACATCATAGTCTAGCTCCACTAACCTCAATACTCATCAACTTAACAACCATTACTTCAAAAAAAATCTAAATCAAGCTCATAGAGCCACCAATACTATAAATAACATAATTACCAATATATTCATAATATCCACATAGGTCAAGTTCAGCAACACGTATCAACCAATACAATCAGCAACATTAGTATCATCAATAATTTATATCATTAACATATAACTATTCACAACACATCACCAGCCCAACAAACTTTTAACAACTATATAGCGTCACCACTGGGCGTAACTAATAGCGTTACAATATATACGATATCAATAATCATCAACAACATCGAGCATTAGACTTTACTTTGCAAACATTATTTCTTAATAAAAAATCTAATTTTCACTATATCCTCAGCACCATTATTACCCACATATACCCAACATTATATTCAATGGAATTTCATGAATTAAAAACTCATAATATTAATATCATCATTGACTAATAAATTTCCAATAACACTCAATCATCACAGCAGACTTCAACATACATTAAATGCCACCACGGGGCATAACCAATAACATGATAGTATAATTAATATCAAATACTCATCAACAATACCAAGCTTTAATCATATAGTGTCGCAAAAGGGTGTAACCAATAAATTTCCACTAGAAACCATATTAAGTAATCATCAACAATACCAAGTATTAAGCATTACTTCATGAATAACATTTTATAGTATAAATTTAACTTTCACAATATTATCCATATCAACATAGGTCATTCATCAGCAGCACATATCAAGTAATATTTTTAATAGCACTTCACGAATTAAATTATCAGGATATTAATGTTGTCGTTTATCAAAAGTCAAACTCTTATTAATAAATAACACTTTTTAACACCATAATAATTATATATTTTTTATATCAAAATCAATATTTTTTGGGCGTTAATATTTAAAATAAACTTTTTAATTTTAAAACCCTCCTTGGAATTAAAACTACTACTCGTTATTCGAGCGATAAACCCCCTCACATACCTTAAGGCGTTATCCAGCTTTCCAAAATAAAGTATCGACTCCTGATTCAGCTTTGCACGTCAATATCTTATATTTAAAATATTCTGAAGAATTAATAAATATAACTTTGTAACTCTTAAATTACAAAAAATACTAAAATCGAGGCTTGAATACAAAATAGATAAAGTTTTCAATAAGAATCAAGTTTACCGAGGGTTACAGGGAAATAGTCGACGTGGTGTCCAAACTTATCCCGAAGCTTTGAAATCCTATTGATGCCTTTTCGAACGTACAAGGCCAAGCTAGACAAAGAGAAAGAGAAAGAGAAAGAGAATATCAAAAACATTACATGCATTATATTATAAGAGAAAAACATGCATGAAATCAAAAATGACAACATGCGCATGCTCTCTATTTTAATCACAATTTGAGCTACGTATGTCTGATTTTAGTCATTTCAGTCTCAAAATCTTCGTAACAAAATTTACTATAATTTTTATAAAGACACTAAAAGTCAAATTTGAGCCAAATAGTCCCAATTTTCAAATAAAGGTTTTTGCTCGTAATAAAAATCCAACCAGGATAATGTTTAGTGTCTGGGGCATAACTTTTGCTCTAGACCTCAAATTTTGACGTTCTTTGACTCATTGGAAAGAGGAAAGAAAGAGAAATAACTTTTGTTTTAATAATTTCCCCAAAAACTGGACAGAGGGACATCATGTAGACAGATTAAAATACCTAGCGAGCTTACAATTTTTAGCATGCAAAAATAAAAAAAGGAGATGATCATGCCTGTGGGATTACATGTGCATGTAAGGGAAGGTAAACGTTAGACTTATCAACGTCGATTCCGCACCGATCGATGACCGAGAATCCTCGTTTTGGCTTCGATCAAGCCTCCGATCGACCTCAACGAAACCTCTAAGCTCCGCGATAATGGGCAACGCACATGCAAAGGGAAAGGAGGAATGAAGAGAGGCGCATGATGGTGATGGTGGTGGAGGAGAGGAAGAAGATGAAGCTTGGAGAGGGGGGGGGGAATGGTGGTAGTTAAGGGTTTCGACTTTTGAAAAAAAATGATGGCGAGGTCTTGCTCTCCAGGTTTGGCACACACATGAGCTAAAGGGTGGAATGGAAGGCACGATGGTGAAGGAAAATGGAGTGGAAACAAAGTGTTTTATGGTGGTCTTGGTGATGGAAAGACGAGGAGAAAGAGAAGAAAAATAAGAGAGTTTGGGGTGGTGGTGAAGTGAAAAGAATAAGTGTGGAAAATGTTTTAAGTGTAAGTGTGGTGGTGGGTATGATATAATGGCCTTGGAGGAAGTTAATGAAGTGGTGGAAATTATGGGTAGGTTATGTGGTGCGGTAAGGATGAGCTTAAGTAGGGTGAGGTCACGTGGTGGTGGTGCGTGAAAATTTAACACGACATGGGTTGAAATGACGTGATACACGTTCAAATAGCATGGAACCAAATTATAATGCATGTAAAAAATAATGAAAACATACATAAATTGATGATAGTTTGGTTCATGGTGACCACGAGTTTCCCAAAATATCCCATTTAATAAAATAAGGATGTTACAAATGTATTATTTAGAGTAATATGGAAAGATCAAATGTTTAAAATTTTGTTCATTAAGAACCTTCTAGTACTTTTTAATTCATACAAGATAATTTTATTACATTTCATCAAACAAAATAGTTTTTTCCCATCTTATTTACTTGAAATTATAGTATATCACATTTCAAACATTCCATTTGAGTCTTAGTTGGAATAATTAAGGGAGAATGATTTTTGAAGAAGGGAGACGAGATGAAAAAATAATTAATAGAAGGAAATAATAAATGGAATATGACAAAAAAAACATTTTTTATTTTTTTTATAAATGCAGGGCCACAGGCCCAAAATTATTTTTTTAATACGATAAAATTTTTATATAATAAATACTACTAATAATTTAATAAATATTATTAAAACTATAAAAATAATTTTTTATATTTATATTAAATTTAATTATAATAAAAACTAAATTTAATAAATGTATTATACAATTCATTTATTTTATCCTTGTTCGTTTAATCCATTTAAATTCCAAAAAAAACTTTTTACTCTATCTTTTCTTGTGTATTAATTTTATCCAACCAAACATTATTTCTATAATTTTATTTCTTTTCCATCTTATCTCTTTATTTCCCATTCCATTCTCGTTCAAGATAACACATTATTCTTTTCCTTTAACAGAATATTCGATTGAAACCCTAAAAACACTAATTTACACATGTTGGTGAAACGCGCGTAGAGGATAATATAGTAAAAGCAGCCACCAATCACTAGAATAATGATGAAGCGTCCCGGAAACTAGGCAAGGGCAAGACCGTAATACCAAGTCACACTAATAGCATTGGCACACAAACACGCACCGCCACCCTATAAATACACCCTCACCCACCCATTCTAATCCACCCGCAATTTTCTCTCTCTGTTACCTTTCTTTGGTCACGGTTTTTCTTTCTTCCTTTGCCTTTGATTTTTAGGGTTTTTGCCGTCATTCTCTTCTGCATCATCTCCCTAATTGTATGCCCTTTTCCTTTTTTATTATTTTTCTGTTACGTTCCTAATCGACTTTGAATGGCATTTTTTTCTTCTGATTTTTGGTTTCTGACTTTTTTAATTTGAATTTTTTCAGACTCCGCTCGATTCGTTTGTGTTGGATTTGGAGGTGTTTAAATCGTAATTCTTGGCGACGTTTTAATTCATTTTATCTAACCAGGTACCTGTTCTTAGTTTCTTCTCCATTTATTTTATTTACGTTTTTTTCCTTGTTTTTTATATTTTAATTTTGTAATCATTGCATAATTTCGGGATCTATGACCCTTTTTCTTTTGTCTGTTTTTGATTGTTTTATTTGATTCGTGTGTTGTTCAGTTTAATATTGTTCACATGATTATAGTATCCATTCTTTTTCTCTCTCTTTCTTTTTGTTCTCGGTTCGTTAAGTTAGATTTCGATGCATGTTGGTGGGTGCGCATTAAACTTTTTTATGGGTCTTGTCCATGAATGATTTTGCTCTGAATTGTCGTGTCGATGTCTAATTGTATAACTGGGACCTGTTATTGATTTATTGGATGTTATTGTATGTCTATCTTTTTTCGATACTTTTTTCTTCTTTGATTAATCTAAATTTTCATATATATATATATATATATATATATATATTACTTCTAGGTCATATATTTCAAGGATTTCATAAGGTTGAAAACCTAATTCCTTTTTCTAATTTTTTGTACAATCGATTTTCAATGATAAATGATTTTTATGTATTAATGTTTTTTGGTTGTAAAGTATTTCCTGAAATGTATGTTACTCTTTTTTCAAGTCTTTCTCCCATAATCGATTCTCATATTGAACTTAAATTTGTATGTTAAATTCCTAGACCGAGTCATTGGTTTGTTGGTGTTTGTTGGTTGTCTGCCTTTTTAATTCTTTTGGATTCATTTGAGTGTTTGAATAATATTTTCCATGTCTTTATTTGTGTTGAAGCAGGACTGAATGAACTAATGGAGTCCAAAGGTGGTAAGAAGAAGTCTAGTAGTAGTAGTAAATCATTGTTCTACGAAGCCCCCCTCGGTTACAGCATTGAAGACGTTCGACCAAACGGTGGAATCAAGAAGTTCAGATCTGCTGCTTACTCCAACGTAAGTTGTCTTTCATTTAGATGAAAATAATATGTATTTTGGTGCTGTCAATGCTAATGTGTTTTTTTAATGATTCTTATGCAGTGCGCTCGCAAGCCATCCTGATACGCCCCCCGGCAGATAGTTTTCTTTTTAGTTTTTTTGTTTTCGTTTAGGTCTTTTCACTACTCTCCTTCAAGCACATCTTTCCAATTCCTCTCTTTGCGATTGTGCTCTCTTCTGGTTCTGATTCCGGTTCCACTTCCCACTGCATTAGTTTCTCTTCTGAAACGTGGCCATGGCAGTCTCTGCAATTGGTTTTGAAGGCTACGAAAAGAGGTTGGAAGTATCATTTTTCCAGCCTGGACTTTTCTCTGACCCTGCTGGAAGGGGTTTAAGAGCTCTTACAAAATCCCAGTTGGATGAAATTCTTGCACCAGCTGAGTGCACCATTGTCTCATCACTTTCAAATGATGATGTTGACTCCTATGTTCTCTCAGAGTCCAGCCTTTTTGTTTATCCTTACAAGATCATCATTAAGACCTGTGGTACTACTAAGTTGTTGCTCGCAATACCACCCATATTGAAGCTGGCTGAGTTTCTTTCCCTAAAAGTCAGATCTGTGAGGTACACCAGGGGAAGTTTCATTTTTCCTGGTGCTCAGCCATATCCCCATCGCAACTTCAATGAGGAAGTTGCTATCCTTAATGGCTACTTTGGGAAGCTTGGTTTAGGCAGCACAGCTTATATTATTGGTGGTATGGACAAAGCACAGAAATGGCATGTTTACTCTGCCTCTGTTGATTCTGTGAACTCGTGTGAGAATGTTTACACTCTTGAGATGTGCATGACGGGCTTGGATAGAGAGAAATCATTGGTTTTCTACAAAGAACAAACTGGTTCTGCAGCCTCGATGACTGTTAATTCTGACATTAGAAACATTCTTCCTGAATCTGAGATATGCGATTTTGACTTTGAGCCGTGTGGTTATTCAATGAATTCTATTGAAGGGGCTGCTGTTTCAACCATTCATGTTACTCCTGAAGATGGATTCAGCTATGCAAGCTTTGAAACAGTGGGATATGACTTGAAAGCGGTGAATCTAAAGGAATTAGTCGAGAGAGTATTGACATGTTTTCAACCAACTGAGTTTTCTGTAGCTGTTCATGCAGACAGTGCTACCAATTCATTTGAGCAGAACTGTTCGCTGGATATTAAGGGATACTGTCGTGAAGAGAGGAACCACGAAGGGCTTGGAATGGGTGGTTCTGTTGTCTATCAAAAATTCATTAAAAACTGTGGTTCACCTAGATCAACTCTGAAGTGCTGGAAAGATGAAGATGAAGAAGAGTAGTTTGGTGTCTTTTATTGTTATTTGTCTTGAGTAAAAAATAAGTCTGGCCTTCCAGGCAATGTCTTGTGTCTTGTGATTTTCGTTTGTCATCTTATTATTGTGTGGAAGGGTTTACCCGATAACTGTTATTTGCATTTGACCATCGACTTCAATAAAAAGTACTGTTTTCGTTGCATTTTGTTTGTTATTATTGTATTGGAAGCTTGTTTTAGTATTCACGCAATGCAAATCTTGGGGTTTGTTCTCCCCCATTGTAGTTAATTTTGAGCTGCTTTTAGTATTTTGTTGTTCCCCCACGCTTGACACCAATTGTAATATGTAGATGTAGATGGCATTGAATTATTTATGTTTGATCTTCCGGCCGAATCTTGATTATGGTTTTAGGTCAATTCAAAAATTGTTTCCGTTTTATTTTAAACCAAAATTAGATTATAATGACTTTGGGATTTCCAACTAGCTAAGCGACTACTGTTTTTTCAAGTTAAGTTAACATGAAGAATTGGATTTTTCTACTTTGAGTAAGATGGATAGTAATGTAATAAACGAACTGAGAATTGTGAAGGGATACATCAGATCAGGGTGCAACAGGCTCAACACCTAATCAATCCTCTTGTTCCTAATGGACCATATAATCACATAAATCAAAGGATCAAAGGGAAGCCTTCTTTACTCTGATAATTAACTAGTCATGCCTGGTGCTTCATTCGGTCATATTGAGGATCGCATCAGGCCAAGGTTGGTGCAAGGTGCTGTGGTGGTCATGACATCAGAACATTCATGAGCCATTCTACACAACTTTTTTCCAGTTCCAGAATAAACAATTTTAAAATTATGAATCACCCTTATCAATTAATTATATGATTTGATTGCTACTTTTCATGTGCAGTAATTGACAAACATAGCCCCAGTTACACTGTTAGCACTTACCAGAGCCATCTAATTCATCTAAATCATCTTTTTCCTGTTTTTTTTTTCGCCTTAGCACTTTTTTCAGCACTTTGAACTGGAAAGTTGGAGGGCAAGGTCACATAGGACACGTTGATTTGTATTGTTCAGAACTGTAGCCGCTTATTTACTTTTGCACCATTGAGAAAATGGCGTAGCAAATCCAATACATTGTTTTATACTACTAACTAATTGATCAAAATGTCTTATACTACTAACTAATTCATCTTGCATAATCACTTTATTTTTTCAAGGGGGGGGGGGGGGGGGGGGGGGGGGGGGGGGGCGGGGTCATGTAGCCATTGAAATTTTTTTGGGCCATTATGGAAAAGGCGCAGCAACTGTAACCCTAATTTTCAAATCATATTAGAAAGCACGTAGATGTGAATGGGTTAGGTAGATGCAAACAGAGTGAGACCTATTTTAAGTTGACGTTTGCTTCATCTAATAGTCTATTTTATTTTTTAAGTTTGATTTAATATATTTGTAAGGTTTGAACTATTTAAAAATCCATCCATACTCTTGATTATAATAAGACTTATAAGGTAAAATTGTATAGCGAGTTATTGTTACAAATAGACTTATCAATATAAATACGTTAATTACATCTCATTTTGAATCAAATATTGCAAATATAATTTTATAAAATTTTAAATAAGTAAAATGATATAAATTTTTATAATTATTATATATAATTAGTACTAATAGGTCAATTAAACAGGTTGGCTTGTTGGCTTCAAAGATTTTTTTAGAAAACCTTTAGCCTGACTTATTTACTAAACATACCTTTTGAAAAGTTTAAGTTTAATCTTACGACCCAACAAACCTGACCTATATAGGATTTAAACAGTTCAATGATAAATGATTAATCTATTGACACCCCTAAAAACATATCAATCAAATATGGTGGCAAGTGACAACGTTCTCTAGGGCTCATTTTCAGAAATAAACAATTTTATTTAAATTTTATTGTTTAATTTCTATATAAATAATTAAAAATATATATAACCCCATTTTCAATTTTATATACATAAAAAATATCGTCACTGTTTTCAATAGAAAACTTAGAAACCAAAAAATAAATAGGGTGTCGGACAATATAAATTGTTTGGTTAGTTTATAACAACAGTGGTTCAACATAATCGTAAAAAGTTGCTGAAACAGAAAATTTATTCTATTATTTGACAAGTGAATGAAGTAAAATCAGTTATGATTTTATTAAATCTTATTTTATCTTCATTAAAACATTTAGAAGAATGAAAGAGAAGTTATTGTAAATTCGTAATATACTCACTTCTCAATAAGTGGATCGGAATTCATTTTCTAATTTTTGTTAATGAAAACACCTCAAGATCACTTTTTTTTTTTTTATTGTTTTGTATGTTTACAGTGGTAACGAATAATTAGTCTCGTGGTATGAGAATAACTTAAAATATATATATAATTGTTAAAATTTGGGTTATTTCTACATGTTAATTTATAATAGAGAAATGTTAATACTACATTTTTTAACATATTTTTTTAATACAATTCATGTGATTGATTAGTTTTTTTAAATGTTAACATTGAGTAGAATTTACAAAATACATGGTTTGACTTTTGTAACACACTCATTAAATATGAAAAATAGAAAAATTTCATAAGTTTAATAGAGACATATTGTCTGTTTTAAAGATATATTTATAATCACTCTAGATATATAACCATTTCCGTCACATGTTAACAATGTGGCTGTAGTTTAGTGGTAAGAATTCCACGTTGTGGCCGTGGAGACCTGGGCTCGAATCCCAGCAGCCACATGTTGTGTTTAACATCGCATTAAAGTGTTGCCATTTTTGGTACTAATATATATTTCATGTTACAACTTTTTATGAGGTATTCAACAATGTCACATATATCCTATTTAAATTGATGCGTAGATGATTATTAGTTTATATGAATTGGTTTAAAGTGACTTTCATTAAGAAAGGAAATATGTTGTTTATAATGGTTTCACAACATGACATAATGTATGTTTGATTTCTAGCTGAAAACTAATAAACTTGTTGATTTGATTGAAAAATATTAATTAAAATTAGTTGTTAGTGAAGCTGATAAATATAAAATAATATAAAAAGTCATGCACATCTATTATTTAGGAATAAATTATAGTTTTATTTTATTTATACATAACTTGTAGGTCTTTTTTAATCTTTTAATTGATATTAAACCATTTATCATCTATAATTTTCAATTGTGAAATTTAATCAAATAAATATTTATCTTTTACAATTATTAAAATTATCCAAAGACAATAAGTTAACAATGGCTTCTAGCTTATAGCTAAAACACTGCACATCTATTATTTAGGAATAAATTATAGTTTTATTTTATTTATACATAACTTGTAGGTCTTTTTTAATCTTTTAATTGATATTAAACCATTTATCATCTATAATTTTCAATTGTGAAATTTAATCAAATAAATATTTATCTTTTACAATTATTAAAATTATTCAAAGACAATAAGTTAACAATGGCTTCTAGCTTATAGCTAAAACACTACATATTCAAACATTTTTATTTTGCTAAAAGTGACATTTCACCTAATAAAATAAGTTTTCAATTATTGAAAATGTTTTGATAAATATTCATTTATGTTTGCTTAACATACAGTTGGGTAAATTTGGTTGGGTAAATATTTAACATTTATATTTATATTTAATACAAAATATTTATGATTAATATTTAATATTTAATGTGTTATTTCATTTTAACATTAAAAAAAACCAAATTAAGTAACATCTCCATCACTTTCATCAAACTTAGGTTTACCATACCCAACTTAGATTTTTTTGGTTAATAAACCCAATTTAGTTTGGTTGAGACAAACAAAGAAAAAACAACACTCAAGCACCCACTTTCACCCAATCTAATGGGATGTTTAGTTTCTGTTTTGATTTCTTATTTTCATTTTTCATTTTAACTTTTAATTACAGAATCACCATTTCTTTTCAAAATTCATATAAGAAAAAGTAAAAACAGGAAAAATATTATTTTAAACATTTCCTGTACAATTATTTTAAAACAGGAAAATAATAATAATTTTATAATTAAAATTAAAATAATTGAAAATACCAAACAACTCCTAAATTTCTGAACTTATTTTGCATTGCCTAACTTAGATGTTCCAAACTTTTAAGCAAACTAGGAATTACAAACAGCTCAATTTGGTTTGTTTCGGTTTGCTCCATCATCAGTTGGTGAGAAAATAATTAAGGTCAAGTTGGCTGCCTCCTCTTTGAGAAATAGGTTGGTCCATCAAACTTTCAAAAAATGGGCTATACTATCCTATAAATTTAAAACTACACATAGAATTAAAGAGTTAAAACTTTTAAAATGAAAAAGATATTAATTTTAAAAAACAAAATTACATATTATTAAGGCCCAACGGGCTGGCTATCCCCAACTCGTTGTTGGCCCACCATTTGATGGGTCAAAACGTGATAAATAAAAATAGCTTAATGGGCTTTATATAAGAAAAAACAATTACATTTGCTATCCTGAAGTTTAATGAAATTTCACTTCATATATTTCCCTTTCTTTACGTTATTTTGCTTTCCCCATCAAATTATACGACTAATGTGCATACTCATTTGGTATATAAAATCTAAGAAATATACATAAAAATGAGATTTTTTTAAAATGATATAAAATAATATAAAAAGTATTTTTTTTTTCAAGAATGAGTTTATGTTCCCCCACATAATAATGGATTTAATATCTGCTATAGTGATTGTTTAGACTTAAGAGGTTTTCAATCTTGTTCTTAAAGGAAGTTTTGAATTCTCAATCTACCAAGCTCTTATACATAATATTCATGATCTTTTTGGAAGGGATTAGAGGTTATCACAACACTTTCTCTTTTTTATTTATGCAGAGTTCCCAAATTAGAAAATCCATTATTGTGAAGTAGAAATTTTTGTTTAGTTATATCGAGTAGGAAGAAAGCGTTTTAAGTGGAAAGGATTGTCAAATAGATATAAATTTGTTCTACTAATCATTCTCGTATTGATAAAATTTCAATACATAATTTAATAATCACGAATTAAATTCTTAACTGACTTCTGATTTCTTTTACTTTGATACATCGGATAGTATATAAGAATATCTGCTGAGTCTCTCACTTTATAATTATTGAGAATTGTTAATAGCTTTTGCGTATGTGGGGTTTGGGAAGAGGAGAAGAAAAAAGACAATAACAGGTCTTACTTTATGGGGTGGTATCAAAATCTTAATTGGTGATTTGGGGTGTCAATCTCTCGTAACCACTACTAATGGAAAAGGTGGGGGAAAAAGTAGGGGTAGCGTGTTTAGTATCCAAAGCTTTAAAGGGCACCTATAGAGGTGAGAACATATTCTATCTTTATAACTTCTTCGGCTGGTTCACATGGGTTGAACGCTAGTGAAAACTTTTTTAGTTGACATGCACTACGCTATTTGTGATCCAGAGCCAATGAAATTAAATATTATTAATTAAAATTTACAGTCGGTTCTTTCTTCACATCTTTTAATGTAATCAAGATTGTGGAATTTCAAGTAAACTCATTTGTATCTTATGGGTTAACTCGTAAGAATTTACGTTTCAATAAAAAATATTAAAATAATAAAACATGTATGTTTTTAACTAAATAGACTATCATAAAATTTAAAAATTAAGTTATTTTAGTAGTTAATTGATAAATAAACTATCATTAAGCATATGTATATCTTTGTATTTAGACTTTAATGTTTAATTCCTAAATTACGATAAAATAAACACTAAAAAAGTGAACAACATAAAATATTCGAATCTTGTTCAATAGAAAAACTTGAACATAGAGGTGATGAAATATTCAAACGAAGGTCGAATAGTGAAGCTCAAACTTGGATAGTGAGAGAATGGTGATGCAGAAGAACGAATAAGGTGTGACGGTGAAGGGATGATGAAATTTGAAGGACGAAGAGACTAGAAAAAAAGAGGAATAGGGTTTCCATGAGAGAAAATAGATTGTTTATAATTTTATAATATCAAATTTTGATCGGATGTTTAAAACAATTTCATCTTGAAATAAAGTGAAATTTTTTTTTAATTCAGGAGATTACACGAGTTCATGTAAATCTAAACAAGCTTAATCATACACAAATTAATCAATCTGTACATCTAGTAAAATTTAGAAATTGCAACATTTCTTTCCTTGATGATCACTCTGCAACTACACGTCCCTTCATCAATCAATTCAAGTTCTGCTTGAGATGCCTTGATCTCTTATATTAATCGAATTACTTTTCTGTTATAAGCATGGTTGCTTAATTAATTGATTAAGTATTAATATATATGTGTGTTAATTACTCTTTGTCCATACTTTTCCAATTTTAGTTGTTCAACTTTCAAAATATGTGATGTTGGTATTCCATTTAATTTAATGAAAATTTAAAGTTGAGGATAACATGTGATTTAAATGTAGCGATGTCATTAAATTTTCCAAAATTGAGTTATTAAAATCACACACTTTTAAAAATTTAGGGTTAAAATTGTATAATTAAGAGTTTGGGAACTAAAATCATAAAGTTGGGCTAAATGATAACATTTGGTTATTATAAAAAAATAAGCACAACATTATTAACCATTAAACTTTATTCAAATGATTAAGTTTATAAAATAAGTGCACATGACATTTTTTTAACTGCTTAATTATATGAATGTATGAATACTGTACGATCCACATTTACAGTTTTTTTTACCACATTCAAATAAGAAAATTTCTAATAATTTGACATGGATGAACATTGAAGATATATATAAATATATATAGACACACACTAAAAAATGAATACAATGAATATATTGTACTTTGTATGAGATGAAACTAGCCCATCACGAGATATCGTGACCGACATATATGTGTATTTTAGTACAAGGATGGTTGTTTTTAGGGAAGAAGTTGATGGGTAAAATGCAGTGAATAGGTGAGAAATGGATGCAATGAGGGGAACAAGCTGGTGGAACAGGGTGTCAATTGTCAAAAAATTTGGAAGCTTTATAATTGTCGTCTTTTTCTAAAGAACATAGCCTTAGGCATAATCATGTGGTGGGTTGGTACAATTTTTATGATAGGGGCTCCTTCCCCTCCATTGAAACATTCCTAGTGAGTTTAAAAGAACAATGATTTCCCACTCATTTGTGCTAACCCCCTGTGGAATACATTCATTAAGGTCACGGTCAACCTCTCTTTAATTCATTACTTTGACTCTCTTTTTTAGGGCCTCAATGAACTTTCCATGCACAATTTTCCTTTTCTTTTTGCTCTTTGGTAAATTAAACGTGAAGCTTTCCATGATCGGTTCTTACCCTTTAATTTATCGACTGTCATTATAAAAACACCAAGAAAAGGTACTTAGATAAACATGCAGTTTCCCCCCCCCCCCCTCTCCTTTGGTGGTAGTGTTTTAATCAAAGGGAAAGTGCAAAGGTTCTAAGGTTTTAATGGAAATTAGAATGGAGCCAAGTGTATGTAGACATTGGACAAGAAAAGACCCCTATCGTTTTCAAGAAATCAGATAATACGGCAAGATATAGTGCGAATATGGTTGTGTTTGACAACGGCAAGTCTACAATGCACACCACACAAAATGATGTTAGGTACAATTTTTGTTTAGATTAATAATAAGATGGTTTGTTCTGAGAACAAAATTGCAACGCGATTAGTTACAATTGTCACTACAATAACAAAAGCTACCCTATTTAAAATTTAATGGATAAACTTAAGTTTATCCGTTTTATAAAGTAAATGCACAAAATTTGTGGCTTATTTCCTTTGAATTAATTATAGAACTATTTAATTTCAAACTAAAGATAGGGTAAAATACAGTTTACTCCTTAGGCAAAAAAATGATTTTAGTTCTATATTGTTTTGGTCCACATGTTTCTAAAACAATTGGCATTGTTAGATCTTACACATAACGTTCCTGACTCACCAAAGGTATGTTATTACATGTTTTAATCATTTTTAGCTAATTTGAAATGATTCTAAAATTAAATTTTATATGCAATTATATGCAAATCCAACTCATTATTCATTTTAACATTTCCTTTTCACTTCCACCCTAAGTAAAACCCTAATAAAGCTTTTTTTAAAAAAAACTTGCAAACATGATTTGTAAGATTTTACACGTGCTTCACATGATGGTGTAATAATACCTTTTTTTTTTTTTTTACTTAGTAACACTATTTGGGTTGATGACATGTAACTTTATTTGGTAACTCAATAACATTATTATATGTAGCAACTAGAGATATAATTTTTCGAAAACACGGGGACCAAAACCAATGCAAAACTAATACAGGGACTAAGCCTATTTTTCTTGTTATGACAGAGAGATAAAAATAGAAAACATAATATATATATATATATATATATATATATATATATATATATATATATATATATACTCATGCCATGCAAACAATTTTTATTTTGAATTGAATTTATATGTATATAAATTATGACATTTATTTTGAAAGTATATATATTGAATTTTATGCAAAATTAAATATTGTGCATCAAATATTAGGTGTAGTAAATAAATATTTAATGATAAATTTTTATTCTAATCATTAAGTTTTAATGGGGGAAATCAAGTCTAAAATTTTCTAAGTTGTGCAATTTTGGTGCTCAATAATGTTAGTGTTATATATGAAAAAATTGATATATAAAATAGTTAGATGATTAGAGAGGTTCAAATTTATATGTTATGAATCAAGATCTTACCTAGATCTCGGTTATAGTTCCTTATCTCTAATAATGAGATATATTTGAATGCTTAATGAATATGGTTAACCAATTCTTTATTACTTGACAATTATAATATGTGTATCTGATATTTTTACTTGATAAAAATTTGATATTTATCAAGCGTCAATATTCAAAGTAAACTTTTTAATTTTAAAACTTTTCCCGAAATTAAAAATTTCTATTCGTTACTTAAATAGTAAACTCCCTTGTACGTCAACATGTACATCAAGGAGTTATCCAACTTTCCAAACAAAGTGTCAATTTCTAATTCAGTTCCGAACGTTAATATCCTATATCCAGAAAATTCTGAAAAAATTAATAAAATAATTCTTGTATCCCATATATCACCAAAACACTAAAATCGAGGCAAAAATACAAAAATAATGGAGTTTCGATAAGGATCATACATATCGAGGGTAACAAAACTTGTCGACGGGGCATCAAAACTATCCCAGAGCTTTGAAATCCCACTAACGACTCTCGAACGTGCACCTCAACCACTTGGGCTTTGAGAAACAAAGTTTTCAAGAGCCGATCTTCGTGTTATCCTTAAGTTAAAAAAGAGAAGAAGGTCAAAAACACTGCATGCAAAGGGAACGAGTGATGGAATGCATGCAAGGGAAACAGAGGACAAAAATAAATCATACATGTCAAAAAGAAAGGAATTAAAGAAAGAAGTCATGCATGCAAAAAGGGGACCATGCATGCAACTGGGAGAGAAAACATGCATGCAAAGGAAGGAGAAATATGTGTATGATCCACTATTTTAATCATAACTTAAGCTATAGTTGTTCAATTTAAGTAATCATGGTCTTAAAATTTTTGTATTGAAATTTACTACAACTTTTATGAAGACACCAAGAGCTAGTTTTAAGCCCAAAAGTCCTAATTTGTGCATGAAGTTATTGACTCGTAGCCATGCAGCCAGCCAGAACAACATTTAGTATTTTAGGTATAACTTTTGCTCTAGTTAACGAATTTGAGTGTTCTATATCTCATTGGAAAGAGGAAAGAAAAAGGAACAATTTTCACGTTCATCATTTTCCCAAAATCATGATAGAACATCCTCATGCAAACCCATCAAAAGACCCCTAAAATTCTCAAATTCAACAAGCATGTAAGACAAGGTGGACAAAAATGCATGCTGTAGTGTCCCGCTTAAATTCTTAGAATTAATTCCCAGGGTTTAATAGAAATTAGGGGAAATTTTTCACAAATACGACAACCCTGACCAATCAGTCCAAGAACCTAAACGATACGCGACTCAACAATGGAAACATAACCTACAAATCTCAAACAACACCATAAGATAATTAATTTATAGTTCCTTCACTTTGGTATTGCATTTTCCTCAAATTTGAGCTCACCAAGCGCCATTGTCATTTTGAAAACTCACTTAAATGAAATTTGAGGGGCGAGTACCACTTTAAGCAGTAAATAGTAATCTTACACATAAATAAGATTGACCAATTGGGTTATATATTTCAAGATATCAAAATCATAACACATTGACATAGAAATCATTAGAACTATATGTCAAACATCGGTTCAATTCCATACAACACCAAATATGTATTAATAATCAATTCATCATTTTAATAGCAAACATTACCATAATACCTCTAAACTTCCAATAACTAACTATACATCAATACTCTAATACTCTCAAATGTAGTATCTGAATGCCATGGACTTTGAAAATTATATTCTTTTCAAATACATAAAAGCATGCAATGCAGACCCAACTTCATAACAAGGCAAATCATAGTGCCAAAGGATAATCCACACAACAAATTATAGTATTATAAAGTGGTGGATATCTAGACAACCACACAGTAAATCATAGTGTTATAATTGGTGGTACCTTAAGGACTGTACAACAAATAGTAGTGCTATAATTGGTAGCCTCATGAGAACTGCATAATAAATCATAGTGCTATAATCGACAATCTTAAACAACAAATCATAGTGCTAAGTGAATTGTAGCATTTTATTAATGCATATGATGTCATGATAATGTAAAATACATGGATGTGAATCATAACACATATATAATCATTTGACATCATACCCTAGCTCCATTAACCTCAATATAACTCTAAATCATCAATCGTCACTTTATTATTAATCAATTCAATCAATTGGAGCCATCAATACCATAACCAACATAATCAATCAATATATTCATAACACCATACAAGTCATATTCTAGTAACACATATCAGCTACAACTAATGGCAATCACACCATCAACTATATATATATATATATATATATCATTTTCAAGAATCGCTAATAAAAATTGTAACATCCTAAATCTTAAAATAAATGATTAACTAAGAGAAATAAATATCAAATAATTATATATGAGTTAATTAATGTACCAAAATATTGGAAATAATTAAATTAAGGTTTTTGGGAATTATTCCTAATTTATTGTGGCTTAAATAGTTGAAAATAATGCCCGATTAGAATATGAGTGTTAGACCAAGTATCTCTGATTGGGGTACCGTTGGTTAGGGCTGTTAAAAATATTATAGGGAGTCTGGATATATATTCGGAATAATTTTTAGATAAAGTATTGAGCCCAAATAGAGATTCTATTTGAATTAAAACGAAGAAGCTTTAATGAAAGGATTAAAAATAAAACATAAAACCCTATTTTTCCTTTGCATTTCTCGTCGGTTCCTGGCACCCCTTGGCAAAAACATACTTTCTTCTTCTTCTCCTATTCTCTTCCTCTCTTCTTTCTCTCTAAACCAAGGCAATGTGTTGAACCCACCTCCTCCCACCATTTTCGTTTTCTTCATTGGTAAAGGAAGGACTTGAAGCTTGAAGTCTCTTCTCCCTCTTCTCTCCCATATTCGTGTGGCACTTTTCCTCTCTTGAAAACCCATTCTTTTATTCTCTTGAGGTAAGCTTTCCATCAATTTTCAAGAGTTTAAACCCTAGGTTATGGGTTATGGTTGTTGGGAGAGTGTTTGGTTGCATGTGGGTGACTTTAAAGAGGCATTTATGGTGGAAAACACTTAGGTGGAGTGCTTTTAATATGAGTTTTATGAGGGGATAATGTGGTATACGAAAATGACATTAAAAGATGATGGAAAGTGATGAACGTTGATGATGGTTGTTGGGTTTTGATGAAACCCTAACTTTATAAATTAGGGGAAATATGAAATATGGGTAGAAGAATATTTATTGATGTCAGGAGAGTGTATTTAATGATGTGGGATTGTAGCATTGATGGTGGATGGCCATTAATGAGATTAAACAATTAAGAATGGTTATTGGAAACAATTAATATGGAAACTATAACACCCCAAATTTTGTAAAAAATAGAAGTTATATTAAGAAATGAATATTGAATAATTAGATGGGGGTTGATTAATATCCCAAAATGCTAGAAATAATTTAATTAAGATTTTTAGAGACTGTTAGTGAATTATTATGACCGGACAAGTTGAAAACTGACCCAGATAAAATATGGGTGTCGGACCAAGTATCTCTGTTTGAGATGATATTGGTCAGGGCTGTTGAGAATATTATTGGGAGTCCGGATATATATTCAGAATAATTTTTGGATAAGTATTGAGCCCAAACAGAGAACTTGTTTATGGAAAAACGATAAAATTTTAATGAAGGAGTTAAAGTTAAATGCTAAAGGCCCATTTTCCTTCTCTTATTTTTCATGACTTCCTGAGACCATTTGGCAGAGACATATTTCTTCTTCTTCTTCTATTTTCCCCTTTTCTCTTCTTTCTTCTAAACCCTAAGAAAAGGTGGTTCTATTTTACTCTTCTCAAATTTCATTCACTAGAGCTTAGAAGGAAACTATTGGAGTTTGGATTTCTCTTCTTTCTTCCTCTATTTTTACAGCTCCTCTTCTCTTTTCCTGGAACCCATTTCATTTGGGTGTGGTAAGCCATATTCACTTCTTTTGTTTGCTTTAATGTTGTGGGTCTTATGAAGTGTTAATGAGGTAGATACTTTATGGCTGAAAGAAGAAAAAAAAATTAATGGGTATTTATGAATGTTGATGGGTTAGTGAAAAACCCTAACTTTTAAAGATTTGGGGAAAATGGTGAATGTTGGTAAATTGAGGTATTTGAAGGCAAATACAAGCTACAGAGAGTTTGGGTTATGATTGACAAAGCATTATCATGGATGTTAGGTTATGGGTTTTGTGGCTTTTAGATATAATAAAGGTGGTATGGTAATAAGGAATTCCCAAAGCCTAATAAAGAAAGGAAAAGAATGCCTGTAACATGTTTTATACATGTTATGAATTGTAGATATAAAAAAATGGTTAGTTAAAGTTGAATTTGTGTTGAGTGGTTGATTAATTATGATTCTTTGAATATGTTAATATAAGGAATAACCCCATCGACGAGGCGGAACCTTTGGACCGCGTTGATCACTACTTCACTTGAGGTAGGAGAGGGGGTATATTTTCTAAATGTATGAGAACATGTATGTTGATAATGTATATGATGATGTAATGTGGCATGTCTACTTGAATGAAAGTAATATCATGTGTTTGTGATGTGGATTTGAACTTGGTGCCTAAAATGATTGATTGTAGATTGAGACCTTTTGAGGCTAAGAATGGTATATCATGTGATGATTATGTTATGATATTAATAAATATATCACCTTGCGGGGTGCCACGAAGGGTATATCCCGAAGTGATGATGATGGTATAATTGATAAATATATCACCTTGCGGGGTGCCACGAAGGGTATATTCCGGAGTGATGATGATGGTATGATTGATAAATATATCACCTTGCGGGGTGCCACAAAGGGTATATATATCCCGGAGTGATGATAATGATATGATTGATGAATATATCACCTTGCGGGGTGTCACAAAGGGTATTTATCCCGAAGTGATGATGATGATATGATTGATGAATATATCACCTTGCGGGGTGCCACGAAGGGTATATCCCGGAGTGATGATGTTAATTTAAGTGAATGAGATCTCTGTTGAAATAATAATCAGATCTGTGCATATGCAGTTTAAACACTAGCATGTGTGTTAGCCATAAGAACATGGCATAGAATGATATCCTGTTGAGTGAATTGTGTGAAGGATAAATAGAACTTACTTTTGAAACCAACTGTGAATGGGTTAGTGGACGATTTGTTTCTTGTGAATTAAAAAGGATACATATATGATTATGTTTAGTAAATTGATATTTGATGATTTAGTGTGGATTGAAGTTTTTATAGATGATGTTTATATTGCATTCATGTATATATTATCATAAATTTTAGATTTTCATCATTGAGAAAGTATACTCACTCTCCCTGTGGTATATTTTTTTTAGCAACTGTGTTGTAGGGTTGCACATGGAGGTGTTGAGTGAAGAAGAGGTGTGAAGATAGCCTATTATGGTAAAGAATGCCTTGGCCGGCAGTATTTTGGATTTTGGATTGTATGGAATGTTTGTATGTATAACTTTATATATTTTGTTTAGCTTTGAATTGGCATAATTACTTATGTGGATAAATTGGAATGAAAATTTGGATGTGTGTTTAATTGATTCAATTATGAATGCATATATATTGCACAGGTATATTATTGGCTTGAATTATTTTGTGAAGGATTGATTTGGGTATGTAAGAGTGCATAAGTTTCTAAGTTTTCTACATAATTTGTCAAACACGCTCAAGCGAGAAGATTCCTTGCTCAAGCGTGAATGCTCTGCATCTAAAATTTGCTCACTGTCCATCCTTCGCTCAAGCGAGAATTGATTTCACTTAAGCGCTTGTTAGAAGAAACCATTCTGTGTTAATCTCGCTCAAGCAAAGAAAGGATCGCTTAAGCGAGAAGTATCAGGTGAGCTACTGGAGTGTTTTCGCTTAAGCGAGAAACTCTCGCTCAAGCAAATTGAAGAGAAAATTGAGAGTGCAAGGGTGTCATGCTCAAGCGTGATCAAGCATGAAGGATCCCACGCTCAAGCGAGCGTTTTGCGCTCAAGCGCGCATGAGTCCTGATTCCCTTTTCTTCTCACGCTCAAGCGTGAGTCATGTGTAAAAGGGGCGCGCTCAAGCTTGATTGTGTGGGGAGAGGCTGATTGTTTCTCACGCTCAAGCATGATAACATGCTCATGCTCAAGCGAAAGGGGGCCACGCTTAAGCGTGAAGACCCCTGATGCTAATTTTCCTTCTTTCAATTTTCTTCATTTTCACTTAAGCGTAACTTTTCAAACCCGATCGCGCTTAAGCGTGGAAATTCACGCTCAAGCATGAAGAATCAGTTTTTGTACTGTTCATCAAAGTTGTAGATAATTTGGTCGCCGTCGTTTTGATACCCAATCTGCATCAATCGAAGTTTAGTAGCCCAAGTTATGCCCAAAATACTAAAGGGTGTTCAGGCTGAAAATTTCAGCAGGGCTGATTTCATAAATTAACAAATTAAGCAATCTTTGGGGTATAATTAGCTCTCAACTTCTTCATAAAAATTGTAGATATTTGAGTTACCATTCTTTACAAACCATATTCATCTTGATTGGAGTTGTGTAACTCTGATTTGACTTAAATTCTCTTTTAATCCACTCTCTTTGAAATGCAAACATACAACATAAATTTATTTAAATTCTTCCGCTAATTTTAAATGAGAATATCTCTTATATTATTTTCAAAACTCACCTTCTCATATCTTCACATATGGGATAGGTTTTATAGATTCGGGGTGGCGATATAATGCTTCACCACTTAATTTCCCTTATTGATTAATATCTTTAAAATCGCGAAAAATTTACCCCCAATTTCGGGGTGTCACAGAAACCCATGAAAGGGCTTAGCTTTAAATGCATAATAATAAGTTTAGGAACCTAACCCATAGTGGTTATGGTAGAGGAAATGAGAATAAATGAGGTTTGAGAATTAAAGTGGCATAAAACAACAAGTAGTTAGTTATGAGCACTTGAATCTTGGTAGTTGAATAAAAAATTGATTATGTGGTATATTGTATAATGTAGGAAACAACCTCATCGATGAGGCAGGACCATCAGACCACGTTTCTTTCTACTTCTCTTGAGGTAGGGGGTAACATCTTCAAATGTTTGATTTCATCCATTAGTGATGTGTGTATATGCTTGTGTTATGCTAAATTAGCTTGGATGAATGATTTGACGATTACTTGATCGAAATGCATTTAGAGTGAATGGTGTATGTGGCTTATGTTTGTGGGATGATAATTATGATGTGAATTAACTCATGATTAATGAGAGTTATTGTTAATGGCTTAGATCCATGATTGTATTGATTGCAATGTTATTAAACATCCCATGATATGTGAATTGATGGATTGTGATTGCCACTAACTAGTCATGTGTATGAAATCCAATGAATGTTGGTGATGGTTAAGAAAGATGAGTATATGGAGTTCCACTAAGTGTTGGTGGTGAATTATGATTGTGGAGTGGCATTTAGTATGCATAGTGTGAGAAATGCATTGATTGACATTTGCATCCATGACATATCATATGCTGTCTATGTGGAATGTTAGGGGTTCCAATAGGTGGGCCTAGTGGGAGGGCGGCCCAGTGCATGGGTAAAATCATGTGTTCATTCCCTAGTGATTCTTAGAATCACGAAGCTGCTCATAGCTTGGTGGCGAGGCACCCTATGTGGCAGGCCTAGTGGGTGGGCGGTGGTGTGTAAATCCTGAGTCATTAACTTGATGCATAACTCTCAGAGGATTTATATGCTTTTGGCAAGTGCACCAATCGTTAAATTTATAATTTATTTGATCATCCCATAGGGATTGAGGTAATTACCACAATCTTGGACTAGCACAAGCTAAACCAAAACAACACAGTGAAGAATTCATTCTATTTTTGTTGTTTTATACTTTCTATGTTTTTATATTTTCAGCAACAATAAAAAAGATGAAATGTAATTGATGAAAGATAGGTTAGGATTACTTTAGCTCACAATTTCATCAAGAAACATGCAATTAAGGTTCAATTAAGCTTCAGATTCAAGAGGACAATTTACAGATGGTTAATACCTAATTCCTTAGGTGATTAACACTAATTCCTAAGCATTAAACCCTAATCTCTTAGGTGTTCAGTGACAAAGAAATGTAATGCGAAATTGGGGTTGAACCCTAACTATTCACCTAATTACTAGGCCTGAATTAGTTAGGAAGCTAGAAGTTACCTAAGCCTCAACCATGATTCCTCACTGGTGAGATTCTTTAACTAGGTCAGAATTTATCAATCCAGCAATGTAGATCCACTTCTCAGCTTATTCTCCTTATGCTTCTGAAGATAATTTCCTCAATGCAGCTTCAAGATTCCATCGGAAGCTTCAGCAATCCCAACCCTAGGGGTTTAGCAACTCGTGGGATAGTTTCAGAAGAAGGAACGTGGAAAGCCATGGAAGAGAGAGTTTAGAGAGGGAAAATATTTAGAGAGAGATTGAAAATCAGAAAATGAATCGTGTTATTGCTCCCCGTTCTTCCCGTGTATTTACAAATATATATATAGCTACGACAAAACTAACTAACTAACTACTCTAATTAATTACAAAGGAAACTAATTAATAAGTAAAATAACTAAACTAATTACATACAATACTTAAGTTACTAAAATACAAAATAAATAGAAATTGATACATAACTAATGGTCACTATTGTAGTTTGATATTGAAGGAGTATCATGTACTATGCCAATAATCTTCACGTGACATGCTTGCTTAACTCTTCAAATATAATTTGATACTTGCTTGCTGCATGTTCACGTTACTGCATGGTAAGATTGCAAGGCTGAACTTGAATCCTTTCCTTTGGATGCATGCAGGATGTCTTCACGCTTAAGCGTGACTTGCTGCGCTTGAGTATCCCTTTGAATAGTCTTCACATACATGCAGGGCAACTTCACGCTTAAGCATGGTCGTGTGCCTTGCTAATTCTTCTCTTTATTTGATTCTGTTTGTGTGCATATGTACGTTGGGATTCTAGCATATGTACGCTGGGATTCTAGCGTATGTACGCTGGGTGGTCTCCTGCACCTGATCCTACAAAATTCAACATATAAATGCTTAGCGTATGTACGCTGGCTTTCTAGCTTATGTACACTGGGTTAATAAATCTCTTAATAAACATATTTCCTTATGTACTTATCTTTTTAGTTAATTTCTTGCATAATTTAAATACATTTGAATTAAATAATTAAAACAAGAAAGAATGAAAATTCATTACATAATAATGCCAAAGTTAACAATATTTGATGAATTAAGTTAAATTAAAGATGAATTTATTAAGTCTTTTCAAGACTTATCACATCCCCAAACTTAAAGCTTGCTTGTCCTCAAGCAAGGACTCAGATTAATTAAATCAATTGCACTTACTCAAGACAATCAACCTTCCCTTAACTTAACTCATGCCATAATTATTGAATACCATTCATGCTTTCTTTCTACAACTTCTGAAAATATGATTACTCACACTTCCTTTGGGAACAAGCTGGTGATGCTTTCCTCACATGGATTGGTGTTTCACTCTTCTCTCAGTGTATAAGGTCAATTTCATGCACTTATCACCTGTATAATTGTCAGATCAACATAGGCTTGTAACAGTTCTAAACATCATGACATATGCTAGCACAATTGGATCAATAAGGGCTTTTTAAGCTTGTAATGGGGTTAGGCTACAGGCTCCTTTTTTGTTTTTCTAGTCAATGTTGGGTTAAAAGATATGCCCACTGATGCCTTGCCTCAATCTTAACTTAAATGCCTCTACTAACGAGCTCTTTTGCTTTTCATTTTTTCATTTTTTTTTCATTTTTTCTTTCAGATGAAGGATAACTCAACTACTTGTGGTGCTTTGCACCTTCTTCTCTTTCAGTCCTTTGGACTCTTTATCTTTTTTTCTTCTTCTCTTTCATTCATTTTTTTCAATACCATTTTCCTTCTATATAGGAATTGCTTTTTCCTGATTTTTTACTTTTCTTTTTGCTTTTGCTATTCTTCCTTTCATTTCTCAAAATCCTCATCCATAATTAAGGTCAGAGTGTGTCCTTTAATTGCTGTTAGGCACACTTTTCATCCCCAAACTTAGAACTTGCTAGTCCCTAGCAATAAGATAAGACTCAGCAATCCATCAGTGGTACATCTAAGGACAATTCACTTGGTTTTTCTCAGATAAATAGGCTTGTAAAGTTAGGTATATAATTAGAATGAAGGGGTCTCAGGCTCAAACATAATTATTGGGTCAAAGGATAATTAATAATATTAAGGATGGTTAAATTTAGCCCTGGCTAATTTTTAAAGAAGGCCTTCATCATTAATTGGTAAACATATAATCATTAGCAAGTACTGAAGCAAATTCTGTCTCACTAAGCAATAATGCAGGCACACTCGGAAAAGAAATAATAAAGGCTCAAAAGCTCATAAATTATAGGTGATCAGCCAATCATGTCCCCAAACTTAATGCGAGATTACAAATTCAGATTGCTAACTAGCATGGTGAATATACAAATAATACAGGATGAGAATAGTTATGGACAAGGATCATGAATCAAGCAATGAAAATCAATTAATTTATCCAATTGATGCCTTAGAATCAGCAAGATTTAAATAATTAAGATGAGTTCTAAATTAAGCACAGTTAATACCTTCATAACTTAAGGAGATTAAGGGATAAATTACTTCCTTTTTTACCTATATGGCAAGGAATTGGTGAGCGATGGTTGTAAGAATTAAACAATATAGATCAGAAAGGAAATAACAACAAACAGCTTAACATAGAAATGATATTTCATTACAACTGAAAAAAAGGAAATACATTGTTCAAGAAAGGACATTGACATAGAGTTATTATAACACAACTGAACATGTGAGATGAATAGACATGATGGATGCATTAAATTCAAAATTGAAATGGTGGGATGTAATGATTCTAGCCATTAATTGAAATTAAGGATGGAAGAGATGTTAGCTTTCAATGGAATCCAAAGAATATGCTTTTTTTTCAAGGGCCAGAGCTTCCAAGTACAAGGGGTATGAGTCATGGGTACGCGTAGGTACGCTAGATCTGGGCGTACATACGCCCATATTAAAGCATAACAGGTGGTAACAAGTGGTAAAGTATGGATTCACATTCAAGCATACAATGGTCACGCTTGAGGATCACATTTAGCTCATAGAAGCTCACTCAAGCGAACAGGGTGTTCGCTCAAGCTTCAAGTCAACCGCTCAAGCGTGAAAAGAAAAATACATGTTCAAAGGTAATCACACTTAAGCGCATACAGCCTAGCCTAAGCCTGAAGAAGCATAATGGATGTTCCCCCAAATTCACTTAAGCGAAGGTAAGACGCTTAAGCAAGGAAAGGTAAAATGGGTTCTGATCTAATTTTGCTTAAGCAAATAGTTTCCGCTCAAGCGTGGTAAGTAAAATAGTATCAGGGGTCTAGTTGCTCAAGCAAAAACTATTACACTTAAGCGAAAGAAAACACTTAGTAAATCATGCTTGAGCGTGACCACCCAAGCTTAAGTGAGGAAGCCAAAAGGACATCAGATGTCCAATCCATGATCTCGCTTGAGCGTAGGAAGCAAAATTGTCATCAGGGGTTATTTTTATAGGACACGCTCAAGCATGAACTGATTCGCTTAAGCGAGGAAGAAACCTTTACATCATATGCTCAAGCGCCTGGGTTGCTCGCTTAAGCGAGAAGACACAAATTGGCCCACACTTAAGCGCACTATTTCCTCGCTTGAGCGCCAAGGTGCCTGATCCTTATTTCTTCATGCTGTTTAGTCTTTTCTTCTTTCTCCCTTTTTAGTTTTCTTTTTTTTCTTTTTTTTTTTAAATTCTATTTTTCTTTTTCCTTTTTTTTTCAAAACTTCTCTCACTACTTTATTTATGTACAAGAAAAATAACATAAGCTCATCCTCCAGGATCCCATTGCTTATGACCATACACTCTTGGTCTTTTGGATCTACTTTTCTCCTTGTTATGTTTGAGGCTAATGCTCAACACAACTTTCCTCCAATCTTTGTTTTTCCAAATTTTCTTCTTTCTTTGCTTTTTCTTTCCTTCACTCTTTTTCTGTTTTATGTTAGTGTCCCTCTTTTTGTGCCACAAGCAATGTTCTTCTTGACTTGAGAATTCGTGTTTCCTTGTGATTTCCATAGCTGCAGTAGTCACCACTAGCAAACGCTCCTCATGACATGGCTGAATTTCTTCTTCTTTTATATTCTCAACATCTAAACATGTTAACTCTTCTTGTGCATGAACCTCTACTTCTTTTTTTGCATTCATACTTAGCTCTAACAAAATTTCAGTATCATTATTGGGTTGCCAAGATGTGGTTTCCATCTCAGCTGAGACCTCTACCTCTTCTATCACTTCTTGCTCAACAATAGTGTATAATTGAGTCTCAATTTCCTCAATCACTTTTGTTGTCATTTCTTCACTTTGTACAACTTCAACACTTTCCTCATCAAAGTAATTACCCAATTACAGCTCCTGCTCTTGTTCTTCTTCAGACCAATCTTCTTCATTCCAATCATCAAAGAATGCTTCACTAGATATACTATCATCCAACTTTGAAGTATAATTCCTATCACTTTCTTCTTCACATTCTTCAATTGACTCTTCTTCCATCAAATATCCCTGAACTTTCTCCTTTTCTTTTTCTTCTTTTATTTCTACATCAACTTCAAGTTCAGGTTCATCCATCCCAATGTTTTCTAGCTGGTCTTCTTCTTCCCCAAACTTAATTTCTCCATCTAGACCAACATCATCATCCCATGGCTCTTCATATTGGTCTTTTCTTCGTACAACCTCTGTATTTCTTTGCTCTTCGACCAACTGCTTTGTAATAAAATCCACTTGCTTTTGAATGTTCATGATTGAGTTATCATAATTTTTTAGGCTAGTTTGAGTGACTTCCATGAATTGAATCAGAATTCTTTTTAATTTTGATGGCTCCTTCTCAATTGGTTATACCTCCTTTACATGGTTCATGCATAATGTTTGTGAATATTGAAGAGACTCTACTAAGGCATCATCAAGATTCATCACTTGTAACTTTTCACTTTCCAAAGGAACTAGAAAAAAAACATAACTACAACAACTAACTACAAATAAGGCTACTACAACGGTTAGTGCTAACAGCTAAACAACTAAAATCAAAACAGTAGTAACTATGAACAACAATTTAAGCAAGACTTAACAAATCCTACTCCTATAATGAAATTTACTAACAACTAACAACATGTACAGAAACTTAAAAAAAATGCTTCAGTCTAGTACCAGTCCAAGGATTGTTGATATTACTCAACAATCCCTGGCAACGGCGCCATTAACTTGGTATGTAAATCCTGATTCATTAACTTGATGCATAACTCTCGGAGGATTTATATTCTTTTGGAAAGCGCACCAATCATTAAATTTGTAATATATTTGATCGTCCCGCAAGGATTGAGGTAATTACCACAATCTTGGACTAGCACAAGCTAAACCAGAACAATGCAGTGAAGAATTCATTCTGTTTTTGTTGTTTTATACTTTCTATGTTTTTATATTTTCAGCAACAATAAAAGAGATGAAATGTAATTGATGGAAGATAGGTTAGGATTACTTCAGCTTATAATTTTATCAAGAAGTATGCAATTAAGGTTCAATCAAGCTTCAGATTCAAGAGGACAATTCACATATGGTTAATACCTAATTTCTTAAGTGATTAACACTAATTCCTAAGCATTAAACCCTAATCCCTTAGGTGTTCAGTGACAGAGAAATCTAATACGAAATTGGGGTTGAACCCTAACTATTCACCTAATTACTAGGCTTGAATTAGTTAGGAAGCTAGAAGTTACCTAAGCCTCAACCATGATTCCTCACTAGTGAGATTCTTCAACTAGGTCAGAATTTGTCAATCCAACAATATAGATCCACTTCTCAGCTTGTTCTCCTTATGCTTCTGAAGATAATTTCCTCAATGCAGCTTCAAGATTCCATCGGACACTACTAGAAAAGTAACTGATTGCTACTCAATATTAGTGACCGAACAAAGTCGTCGCTAATTAGCGACCGTATCAGTGACTGCTACACAAAAAACAACCATGGGGAAACATTAGTGACCAAATCAGCAACCATCGTAATGCCATCGCTAAAAATTAATCAAACCCCGTCGCTATGTCCGTCTCTACGTAACACCCGTCGCTAACATAGTTGCTAAAAATTTGGCGCCCAATAAATAATTGGAGGGAACGAAATAGCGACGGGCGTATCTTGGTCGCTAATATATGGCGCTAAAAATGATAGTGGGAAACCAAAAAAATCAAATGTAGTGACGGACGCTGGAGTCGCTAGTTGTGACTAACGGGGCGACGGGTGTAGTAGCCGTCGCTAAATCAGCCAATTGAGCGACGGATGCATACGCCGTCGCTATGTCTAGCCAGGAAGTTTATCTAGGGACGAAGTCTCTGTCGTTGCTAGTAAGCGTTGAATTTAGCGACGAGTTATGGGCGTCGCTAGTTGTGCCACGGTAGCGACGGCTTTGTTATTTCGTCACTATTTCTGCTAGGTGGCATTATTAGTGACTTTGTTAGTGACGGGTGTGAGCTGTCACTAAGTTTTTAATCTAACTTTGCAACATTCCCTCTTCCAGTCATTTGCCCTAACGTTCCCCTTCCTCTCTCAGGTGCTGTCTCCCTCTCCCTCAATCTCCATCTGGCCTCCATTTTCCCTCCCTCTCTCAGTGTTTGTCTCCGTCCTTTCCTCCATCTCCCAAAGTTCTTATTTCCCTCTCTTTGAACCTCTCCATTGTGTCTTCCTTCGAGTGTGGAACCTCTGTTGGAACTCCTCTATCTCTATCATGTCTGCATAGAAACTTCCTCCTTCCATCTGCCTCCATTCGAGCATGTGAGTTCCCCCTCCCTCTCCCTCTGCCTCCCTCCGTCCTTATGACCAGAAGCTTCAAAGTTGTGGTATCTTCAAAGCTGCCTCCCTTTCCTCCATCCCTACTGCGTGAAGGAAGAAACTGTGTCAGGGTCTCTATTATTCTCCTGTGAGGTGAGTATCTTCTGTTATTCAAGTGGCCTCAATACTCAAGAGGGGGTGAATTGAGTTTTTAAAACTTTGTTTTGAATGCCTTTGAACTTGATTTCTTTTATCACAAGTTTAAAGGTTATAAAGGTGAAATCAAGTTTGATGTAAGAGACAATGCAAAACAAGAGGTGTACGTAGCTAAGACAATTAGTCAAACACTTGGTGTGCAATATTCAAGGTTAACTAATTCAAGCAAGCTTAAGTATATGAGCCACAATCAACCAACACAAATCAATTAAGTGTAGTATATGAATGTAAAAGAGTAAGGGAGAAGAGCTTGCAAACTGAATTAATGAGTTCCACCAACCCCGGTGTACGTCTCGCCTTCAAGCAACCCACTTGAAGGATTTCCACTATTGAAGTTTAGAGATTACAAGCTATGAGCAATTGTAGCTTCCTAGTGTCCCACACTCAAGAACTCAATCCTCACTAGCACAAGGGCAACCCACCCAATCTCTCAAACTCTCAATACCCAAAGGTTGAACCCTAACCTTTGTGACCACTCAACCTAGAGTGAAAACCTTTGTGTTTAGTGTAGTGTTTACAAGCAAGTAACTCTCTTAATAGAGTAGATATACAAGTGAATTCTCTTTCAAATTCTAACTCTCAACAAGAGAGGATATACAAGTTGAAGTTCTAAGTTTCAGAAAAATGAAACTATACAAGGATAAAACTCACAAGATTCAAGAATTGATTTCCTTTTGATGGATTTGTGTGTTGCATTGAGTAGCTTGAAGGAGTCTTGCATTTATAGAGCTTGGAGATGAGCATAATGGAGTTCCTAGCCGTTGCAAGTCATGGGTGTCTGAGATCTATGGAGAAATGAGTTGGTTTCCACTTAAAAAGCACTTTCCCCGATTTCTGGCACTACCGTAATCGATTACACTTTGAATTCTTCAATGTAATTTGTGCTGTAGTCGATTAGACTATACCTAGTAATCGATTAGCTTTAACTCAGAACCTTGGTAATCGATTAAGTCTTGTCTCGTAATCGATTAGTAATGGCACCTGATGCATTTATTTTGATTACGCAGCTTTGTAATTGATTGTCCTTGTATATAATCGATTAGTTGTCATTCCAGTAGCTTTGTAATTGATTAGCTGATGTCTTGCAATCGATTAGCTTAAATACCTGATGCATTTAATTTAAATAGAAGTTAAGTAATCGATTAGCCTTGTTGGTGTAATCGATTAGTGTACAAACAGAAGCTATTTAATCGATTATCCTTATGTGTTTAATCGATTAGTGTACAAACATAAGCTTCCTAATCGATTATCCTTATGTGTTTAATTGATTAGTGTACAAACAAAAGCTTCCTAATCGATTATTCTTGTCGTCGTAATCGATTAGCCTGCGTGTTTTTATAGGTCTGATGCTGTTTCTTGTTTCTCCAAGAGTTTCTTCTGTGTTTATATGTTGTTATAGGTTTTGATAATGACAAACAAGCAAAGCAAAATTCAATTATGAAAATACCAAGGCATTTAGTTCAGTGGTTAAATCAAGTGACAAATAGTATTGTTAAATGCCAAAGGAACAAAGGTTGAAAATCTTGATGATACTGGCACGCTTGAGCGAAGGACCAAGCGTGAATCATGAGAATCAGGTGCTTGTCATGCCCAAGCGTAAAGTAAGCACGCTTGAGCGTAAGGAGCGCTCGCTTAAGCGTGAGCAAAGACACGCTTGAGCGTGGTCAAGGAACTTGGCGCTTAAGCGCTGGATAAGTCACGCTTGAGCGAGAAGCAATGGAACTTAAGCGCGAGTGTGAGCGTGATGCATCAGGGGTCTAAAAACTAAATTACGCTTGAGCGTGAGTTAGGCTCGCTTGAGCGTGGAACAGAGGATGACAACACGCTTGAGCGTGATGACATGGTTGAGCGTGGATTCAAGCGTGAGCATCAGGAGCCTGAAATACACATGGCTCGCTTAAGCGTCAACAACGCTCGCTTGAGCGTGAAACAAAGCGTGACAGTACGCTTAAGCGTGGATTTGAGCGTGAGCAAGCGTGAAGGAAAAATCAAAGGAAATATGCCTGGTCGCTTAAGCGTAATTACATTCGCCTGAGCGAGCTCTACATCGCACTTGGACAAACTGAAACACTAAATGAATTGATTCATTTAGTTCAAATGGTTCTGGAATGTTCATTTAAATGAGTTACAACCTGGAATAGTAAAACGGAGTCTCGGATCGCACTTCATAAGTAATGCTCCATTAAGCAGACAAAGGCAAGCTCCATTACGTGTTTTATGGATCGAAGGGAATTCTTTAATCACAAAGAAGCTATGCCTTGACACTATAAATAGGAGAAGAGCTGAAGGCATCAGTCGTCCCAAGCATTGAAGCAGTTCCTTTGCTTTCTTCTTCTCTCTCGCTGCATTACTCTCTTCTACTCTCTTAATTGCTCTCTGTTTCTAATTCTTGGCTTATTAATTTGAGAGTAAATATTTGTGAGCAAAGTTATTTTCTAGACTTGCTAATTAATTATTTTTAAGAGAGAAAATATTTTCTTGAAGTGCTAATATTTGCATATCCTCTCTTTGAGAGTTATTATCTTGTGTAAACTTTAAATTGTATATCCACTCTAGTGAGAGAGTTTCCTTGTACACTTAAATACCAAACTTCATAGAAATTTTGGGTTGGGTTTCAACCTTGTAATTGTGAGATTGAGAGATTGGGTGGGGTGCCCTTGTACTTGTGAGGATTGGATTCTTGAGTGTGGGACACTAGGAAGTTGCAATTGCTCAAAGTGTATCTCTAATCTACAATAGTGGAAATCCTCTAAGTGGGTTGCTTAGAGGCGAGACGTACACCGGCGTGGTGGAACTCGTATACATCGGTTTGCAAATCTCTCTTCCCTGAACTCATTTAATTTATGCACTTAACTTGTTTGCTTAATTCATTGCTTCATTAATTGGACTAAGTGCATGATACATTAAGTTGCAAACTATTTTTGAATAACATTGTTGTACTTGGACTTAAGCAACACTCTTGAATCATTCTTTCTAAAGTCCCATAAATTGTTTTGTTACTTAATTGATTCACTATCTAAACTCTTTAAGTAGTTATTAGTTTGTCTTGTGTATTATTTGTTGTTACTTGCAATCTAGTTTATTATCTTAAATAAACATAGTAACAAAAGAATCAATTTCAAGAGCATTCCAAAGAAAATTTTTAATACTCAATTCACCCCCCCTCTTGAGTAATTGAGGCCACTTGGTTAACAAGTGGTATCAGAGCTTGACTCTTGGTAAATCAAGCTTAACGGCTTCAAGAGAACAAATGGCCTCACAACTATCCGTTATGAAAAACGGTTACCTCAATATGATAGCGCGTATTATAATTAACCCAATAATTATTTTAACTTCTTCATAAAAAAAATACATGAAATGACAAAAAAATAAACAAAAATAAACACATGATTTTTTTTACATGAGATTAAAAGGACGTCTCATCCAAATTAAACTCGCTCCACATTTTTTCAAAATAATGAGATTAACAGGACGTCTCGTCCAAATTAATCTCGCTCTGCCTTTTTAAGAAAATAAATAAAATGTATGAAGCACTCATTCTTGTTAATATTTAATATGAATCTTGGTGGGGATTAATTCAATTATTAAAAATTAATTAATAATTGAAAAGGAAATGGATTCATTAATTAACAGTTAATTAATTTTGACAGAAGAATAAATAATGACAAATACTGAAAATGAGGAACAGATTTTTGATGGGGATCTAATCTGATCAACGAAAATTAATTACTTATTGGAAAGGAAACATTTCCATCAAACAGCAATTAATTTTTAACAGAAAAAAATAAAAAAATAGTACAAGCATTAAAAAGATGAGGGTCAGATTGAGACCAATGTAACGAGAAAGAGAGAAAGAGCGCTGGTATTGGAGCTTCTGTTGAATTATGGGGTTGGATGGTGTGGTGAGGATTTAGGAGGAGTTTGGTATTGATTTGAGGAGGAAGGACGATGTTGGTGTGGAGGAAGGGACGGTGTGGTGTGAGGAGAAAGGACGGTGTGGAGAGGAGAGGAGACGGTATGGAGGAAGAAAATTAGGACGGTGTGATGTGGGAAAGGGCGGTGTGGAGGAAGGAAATTGGGACGGTGTTTTAGGGGGCTGTACGGTGAGGTAGAAAGGAGAGAGGGACGGTTGGAAGGAGAAGGACAGTGGAGAGAGGAAGAGAAGGTGGGACCGTGTGTTTAGAGGAGGAAGGGATGATGGTTGGAGGGAGAGGGGAGACGATACTATAAGGACAGTGTGTGGAGAGGGACGGTGAAAGGAGAAAAGGCTGTTAGTATGAAGGGAGAGAGGGCTGTATTGGGTTAAGAGGAGAGTGAGGGGCGTACGGTGAGGTGGAAGAGTGAGTAGGAGAGGAGAAGGACGGTTGAAAACGGAGCTGTGTATTTTTTTTTAATGCTTTCGAGTTCTCGCCTTTTTCTTTGGAGGCTTCCAGGATCTCCTATTTATAGAAGTGGGAAACGGTGGCTAGTGGGGTTTTTTATTATTTCTTTCTTGTCAGCCGCCCTACTAATCAACAAAGCAAATTGGATACAGCCTGGATCTTGACAATAATGGAGGCTGGTGGGAATTTTTATTATTTTCCTCCTTCGTCTTGTTGTGAGCCGCCCCCTTAATTCAAGGATCCACTTGGATAGTGGAAATCCATGTCAGCATGCGCAATTAGTGGAATCTGACTCGGATTTAGTGGATCAGTCGGTATCCACCCACAGAGGGAAATAATCCGAGTGAAAAAGTGCTGACCGAGTGTAAGCTTGCTCGGTGTTGCTTTGCTGGTCGGCGTTGAGTTGCTGTGAGGAGAGTCCGTGTGCAACGGTGTGCAATTGGATTGAGTGGACAAGCAAAGCAATTCTGATTGGAACACTCAATCGGAACCGAGTGAAAAGTGACTCAGAACTGACTAAAGAGGACTCGAAAGCGCCTGAAGGGTGGCTCGGAACTGGCTGAAGAGGACTCGGTGCTGACTGAAGAGTGGCTCACTCGGTGCTGACTGAAAAATGGCTCACTCGGTAGCGACTGAAGAGTGAATGACTCGGTGCTGACTAAGAGTAGCTCACTCAGTGCTGACTGAAAAAGACTCACTCAGATTTGTCTAAAGGGTGACTCAAAACAAGTTCAAATGATTCAATCGGCCCTTTTACAATGTTTCACTGGGCTATGTCTCTGGAAATGAACCAGTCGGAGAAACCTTGCTCGGATCTGCTTGGTAGTATCACAGTTTGAAGTACTCAATCGGAGTTGCTTCAATTGGAGGGGTTTTGCTCGGTAGTGCTTCTGCTTGAAGCATCCATTCGGCATCTCAAAAGTATTATACTTGGCTATACCCCTGGTCGACAGGTCAGCACCATTCTTTCTTTGACTTAAGACCGAATCAATTGTGAAGTAAATTTCTCTTGGAAATATATCACTCGGATTGAATCACTCGGAGAATTGTTGGTCGAATACATGGCTCGGGATTGATTCAATCAGATGCATTCATCATCCTTAAGACTAAGTTTCATTTGTTTCATTTGTGAACTCAGCTCAGGATGTACCATCGGACCACTCGGTGCATTCACTCGGAGACCAATTTCAATCAGAATTGTTTCACTCGTTAACAACAGTTTGGATGCACTTGCTTGGGAGTCTCCAATCGGATGTGCTTACTCGGGATTGCTTATTCAGGAGTCGGACTCACATTTCAATCAGAATGGAACTTGAGAAAGTTAGACCACTCGGACGTCTTCACTCGGAAGCCTTTCTTACATTTCAATCCAAATGGTTTCACTTGACAACAATAGTTCGGATGCACTTCCTCAGAAACTGACCTTATTCCCCACTCAGAATTTGGAACTCAGCTTCAGCAATGCATCCCACTCGGATGTGTTCATTCGGGAATCCTTCCATTCGGTTGTTTTCTCTTGGGAGTAACAGGGAACCGGCTTTATTTTCAATCAGAATTTGGATTGACAATCAACCTTTCAGATTCATTCGGAGTCGGCCTTGTTTTCACTCTGAACAGCTTCAATTGTCAATCACCCCTTCGGATTTATTCACTCGGGAATCGAACTTTGGAATGGTTCCACTCGTCAACCAATCCCTTGGATATATTTACTCGGAGCTGGCCTTGTTTTCACTCGGAACAACTTCAATTGTCAATCACCCCTTCAGATTTGCTCATTCAGGAATCGGACTTCTTTTTACTCAGAACAGCTTCAATCGGGAATCCTTTACTCAGATGTATCCAATTAGTAAGTATTCATTCAAAGACAGTCCCTTTTACATTCAGTGGTTTCGATTCACTCGAAAACACCCCACCCGGAGACAATTCACTCGGTAATGTATCACTCGGCAATGTCTCACTCGGAACGCCTGAGCGAAGGAAAGGAATATGCATCAGGTATTAATCTCACTCGGGCGAGACATGTCTCGCTTAAGCAAAATTGTTCCAGTATATAAAACTTTTCCCTCTCGCTTGAGCCCTCACTTCTCCGCTTGAGCGAGAATCCCACTCGGTTAAGTGAGAACAGGCCAGAGGCCAAATTCTTGATTCAACACAATCTCGCTTGGGCCAGATTCCCACTCACTTGAGCGAGATATACATCATATCACATCACCATACATCAACATACCACTCGGTCATGTCTCACTCGGAGACTCCTTACTCGGAAATGATCATTCCGAGTCCTTTCACTCGGAAATGATCATTTCTGAGTCAGATTTTTTTTCTTTTTTTTCTTTTTTTTTGAATCTCTTTTTTTTGTGTGAATCTTTTTCACTTGTGGATCGACCGGACTGAAATAGGTGTTCACAGTCATCACAATGGAAACTCATAGGGTACAAAACATTTGGAATGATTAAATGTAAATCGACTTCTTTTGTAATTTAACATAGTAAAATACCTAGATTTGTTAGTAGAACCAACAACTGTTTCTTGCTTTGAACCTTTCAAGCATACATCGCAACCATCTTGACAACATATATATTTTGATCGCAATCTTAAGTCATTCAAATTACTCAAAAGATTGGCATTGATGTAACCTTTACAACGAGCTCATCTTCCATTTATAAAGATCAAATTCTTAGTCTTTCTTAAGTGTTTAAGGATATTCTTGACTATAGAATGAGAATATTAGTTCTAGAAGAAGTGTGTCTTCTACATGTAATACTAAACTATAATTGTGCAGTTACTAACCTTTTTATAGTCATAAGTTATCTCTATTCTTTAATGAAGATTCTAGATTCTAAAAGCTTGCTTTATTCTATAAATAGAACATTTATAGTTCACATACCTTCCTAGATGTTTCAGGCATAAAAGGCCTTTAGGTTGTGTCATATTGATATAGCCTAATCTTCAATCTTATAATCTAAGAGGGATGGATCTAATTATCTTTATTCAAATCTGGGAGAAAGGTTACCCTAAGACCAAGAACTAAAGTCTAAAGCATGGAAGGTGGTTGAAGGGTTTATGGAATGGATAGAAAATAATGAAGGAGACGCCACCAAGGAACTTGGATAAATCTCTAGCTCGCCACTCTAGGGATGGTCACCTAATGATAAGAGCTTGAAGAAGGTTAGAACTTTGTCTAGCCTAAAGGAGAGGAGAATATCTCACTACTGATAAAACACTCAAAGTGTATTCATCTCAAATTCAAAATTAATGGTTCCAAATACAAAGGAGAAGCAAGCTTTATATAGGTAAGGTGGAGTGGTGGCCAAGCTAGGAAACTTGGGCTTCCCACTCTTCCTTAGGCCCAAAAGCAACTAATCTATATAAAATGGCCAAATAGAAGGCCCAAAACATATACAAAGGCCCAAAAGTGACCTAAAAATAAACCTAAACTATTTTGAGTTCAATTAAAACTATTTATAGATTATGCCCTCACTATGCTCCCCTTCTTAAAAAAATATTTGTCCTTAAATCCTGTAAAAGAAAAGAGAGTAATGAGTTCAAAAATGAAAAATAAAGGAAACTAAAAGGTACAAGAAACAGGGTAGGGTATTGACCACCAGGATCAAACACAAACCTTTTTATTTTAGAAAGGATGATATAAGAAATATCAGTAAAGAACAAATCAAAAGTTCCCATAAGAATGCATATATTAAACTATGGATACCTCTATGATAGTTAATCATGCTACTATCTAAATTCACTAAAATAAACATATGAGTAGATGTAGTTATATGATCATGTGAGATATATCAAAATATTGACTTAATCTCAAAAAGATGGATTATGTTAAGGGGATCATAGTTAGTAATGGCATCTAAAGTTGGTACTAAAGTATGAATGTCATGCAATATTGCTAAAAATTCACTATATAACCCTTTATAAAAATAAATCATATCAACATGATCATAGATAAGATGTGAAAAATGCAATGAAATTTAATTTTGTCAATCTTGCTTTTAAAGGTACTCTTATTACCATCCATGTTTAGTTTTCCTTTTGAAAACCCATTTGCATCTTATAGGCTTTACCCTTTGGGTGCGTCAACCAAGGTTTATACCTTGTTAATGTACATGGAGCCCATTTCAAATCCCATGGTCTTATGCCATGTCTTAGAATCTAAACTTGCATTAGCCTTTTCATAAGAAGCTTGGTCATTTAGCAATATGCCTCCTTCTTGATTCGTAAGATATCTACATCTTTCAGATTTGTGACATATCCCATTGATCTTACACAAGTCTTGTGCTACTGGAGCTAATGATGTCATAACACTTTGTGATTTCTGCTTTAAGTCCATCCTTGACTTTTGAATGCTTCGTAATACTTGAATTTTTCAAGTTTTACTATCCTTCCATTGATTCTTTAAGAGATATACTCTTATTCAAGAATAGAACATTCTTAGCAACAAGCCTTTTTTTCTTAGATGGATTGTAGAAATGATAACCCTTAGTTTTCTTTGGGTATCTCACAGAAGACACTTATCCAATTTGGATCTGACCTTGTTAGAGTTGGGGACTCTATAAAAGCATCATAGTTCCAAATCATTATTAAAGACATACTAGGTTTCTTCCTAGTCTATATCATATATGGTTTCTTTAAAAAAGTCTAAGATGGAACATGGTTAAGTGTAAAAATTTTGTCAACAAAGGAACATTGATGGAGTTAGAGATATTTGATAATAATCAATAATCAAACTGTGTCCAACAAAGTTTGACTTTTCCCCATAGAGATGCTATTATGGCATTCCATGAGGAATGAGTTAAGATGTAATCTCTTACTCAATTAGAAAGTTATCAAACTTGTAGCTCAAATTATTTACTATCTTGATCTAATCAAGAGCTTTAATTGTCTTGCCAATTTAGTTTTTCACTTCATATAAATTCTTTGAACTTTTCAAAGACTTTCTAACTTGTGTTACATAAATCCATACTCATTGAATTTTCAATTAGTATGTCAAAGTATTGAAAAACATATCTAGTTATTGTTCCAATGGGCCCATGTACATCGTCATATATTAGATAATAGATTACTCATCTTTCACTTTTCACTGAATAAAGTCTCAACTATCTCTCCAACAAATAAGATTTACTTGTCTCAATTGATTCCAAAATCAAAAGAATCCAGATAACTACATTGATGGTATTTAGAAATGTGTTTCTCATTCATTTGTCTTAGGAGACAATACCATGTAAGTAAGGTTCAAAATCACTTACTTTAACCAACTTTGACAGTTATGTTATAGATAGGTGTTTTGAGATTTAGGATGTGAAATCCATTACTCAATTACGCATCAACATCCTTTTGAAGAAATAAAGTTGTTTTATAAAAGAAAACCTTTCTTGTCCAACAAGAAACAATATGCATAATGTCTAGTTCACTAACTAGCCTAATAAGTGAAGATCTTATATTTATTGTAACAACTTTTGCTCAATTTTACACAGATTTCTCCACCCTTAGTAAATGATCTACTTCCTTGATCTTTCAAAATGTAAGATCTGCTACTAGTATCTGATATTAATGTTAGTGAAGTAAAATAACTTGACTTCTATAACATGACTTGTAGCAGAAGTCTTACTTCCCTTTCTTTTAAACTCCTTCAAGTTCTTTAGACAAATTCTTTCAATGTCTTATTTGGCTAAAACTGGAAACAATTTGCTTTCTTGATCATCTTTAGACTTCTAGACCAACTCGACCTTAATAGAGTCTGTATACGATCATATCGTATATCTCCATTTATTCATATTCCCTTTTACAGTTCAGAGTTTATGCAGACTCTATAGGGTATTCAATACCCAACCATTCATGATATTGAAATAAGCCAAACATGACACACTACCGCTTTATCTTTATTGAAGATAATTCTCAAGTCTCGATACCTATCTAGGAATATTTCCAAATAAAGTGTGTGACGTCCCGTGTAATTTTCTGAATAAATTTTTTGCGTTTTAAAAGATCATTTAGAAAACTCATAATTTAAAATTCAGATTTCACGTATAAGTTGATATTTGTGGAATATTAATCATGTATGCTAGTCGTGTATAATAAAATTCAAGAAAATATTTGCGTAGCGGAAACAATTTAGAAGTAACAGTACATAGCACGTAATATTTATTACAACCTATTAAATTAAAGTAAAAATCAAAGTCCAAGCAATATATCATATAGTCATCAATCACGGCATCACTCTTCGTTCTACGTGACATTCACTGTAAAAATTGATGTAAGAGTGAGACAGAATATAGAATAAGTATAAAATAGATAAAATTGCACAAACACAATCAACAAATCATAATAATATGATAGATATGCCAGACGAGTTCATTTATATTTAATGAGTCTTTAATTAGTCAATGATGTCATGCTGGATCCATTTGGTTTGGTGGGAATACTGCAGTAAAAGTCTCATAGAGACACAAATAGGGCTTTAGCATATACCATGAATCCCTACACTTCATGGCGCTTAAGTACCGAAGTACACAAGTATCATAAGTAGGGCTTTGCATAAACCATGAATCCCTACACTCCATGGCGCACAACGAAATAGGGCTTAACTCGTCATAGAGTAACCCCCCACCAGGGTAGGCAATCATGGAACCCCTAAATTCCATGGTGCGTCCAAATACTTATGATGCATGAATGCCTTTAATTCTTATTACCATTTACATACCATGATATCCACATTTCCAAAACCTCTTGGAAAATAGAAGTCCTCAAGGGACACAATACACATAATAATTCACAAAATCATGGATTTACTGTTTCAACCACATATGTCAATAACCACAAGGCATTCATGTACATATAAATTAATTTCGTTATTCATAATTATTCACCACCACAATATACAAACTGTATGATACTCAACAGCATTCATAATAATTCATAATCACTCAAGAATTCAATAATAAATTATTACCCATAGAGAAAATATCATTTTCATTCATAATAGCCTTTATAAGTAAATTTCAGCATTACTAACAGCAACATACAATAGTAAAACAGCCATATCTTGAGCAAATCAAATCCTTTTTAGGTGATTCCACTTTCTACAGTCCAATAACAGAATTATCTACAACTTTCATGAAGAACACAATTTCAAATTCCAAATAGAAGTATCACTTATTCACGAAATACCACACTGCCTCAAAGTGAGTTTCCAAAACGTACATATATTAGTAATTTCAACGTTTCTGGAGCTATAAAAATGATTTTAACATGAAACTAGTTATAAATTACTAGTAACATAATTATCTACAACTTTCATGAAGACACCAACCACTAATTCACACCACACAATTCCCAGTTTTGAAAATAAGATTCGGATTTCATAGTTAACAGATTTTCATCATGAACATACTTCTGTATTTTGAGCATATCTATAGTTACAAGCATCTTTTTAACTTGAAACCACTTTCTATAGATCTCTAACATGAATATCTACAATTTCATGAAGACATCAAAGGCTGAGTATGCATGTATAATTCCCAGAATATCAAAATATGCACAGAACATAGCTTAAACATTTCACTCGGTCATGCTGTAGTATTTTGGCTATAACTTTTGCTATACATATCCAAATCAGTTGAATCAGGTCTCAAAATTCACATAACAAAAAGATCTACAACTTTGATGAAGAAGTCAAAATTTAATTCATACATTTGCAGCTTCAAAATTAGGCAACAAGTTATGAAATTAAAACTGGAATCCTAGAATAGCATACAACTCTACCCATTCCATAATTATTCACAACCCTGTCCCCTCTTACTTGGTTTAGAGATATTAGGCTGATTGAAAATGTCTTCCTTGCTGTCCTAGTTTCAACTCCGAAGTTGCTTTGATAGAGAAGAGGAATTGAGAGATAAAAGGTTCAATAATTTCTTTGTTCTAAGAGTTTTTGGAAGAGGCAGTGTTAATTTAATAATGCAAAGACAAGTGGGGAGACAAGCTTTCCCGTGATTGCATTTTAGTGGACTGTTAGGTGTATTTGATTGTGGAAATAATGCTAGTTCAGATAAGAAATGAGCTGTAATACTGTCCATTTCTAGCCGCCTACATGCTAGGGTATGTATGATTGGATTTAGATAAATTAAACTATGCGCAAGAGACAAGATTGGAGTCAAAAAGTTACTCCTGGCACTGAAAACCGACTGGAATTCACTCGGTCAGCCTCTAAACCGACTGGAATTCTACTCGGTTATTCTCTAAGCCGACTGGAAATTACTTCCGAGTCCGACTGAGGAGAATTCATCAGTCTCCTCCTTCAAAACCACTTCACTCAGAAGGGAAACCATTCGGAAATGCTTTTCCTTGAACACTCGGTTGGATTTTCATCCAAAACCGACTCATATTGCTCGGTCAAATCAATCAAAACCAACTCATCTCCCACTGGTATTCCACTCGGTAGCATTATTACAAATCCGACTCTTCTTTCGCCCAGTTTTTCACTCGGCATAATTGATCCAAACTTAGTCATTCTTCACCGTCTTTTCACTCGGCAATTACTCTAAAACTGACCATCACTCTATTGGTTTTCCACACTTGGTATTCATGCCTCTATTTCACTCGGATAATGCCTTAACTAATCCTTCTTCAGAATAAACTCCCCAATCAGGTTCCATTCGGAATTATCCCACTCCTCATCACTTGGAGAAATTCACCAAGTCAAGTCCCACTCGGACTTACACCATACATAGTCACTTAGAATACGGTTTACATGGTTCACTCGGAATATGTATAATATCTTTCACTCAGATATCAACACTTAGGAATATAGAAGTATTTCCCACTCGGGTTCTTACTCGGTTAATCATTACTTAGCCGAGATCAGACCAACTTCTTCAACTATGTTTCACTCAGAGTTCATCAGGGCCATTATCACTCGGAAAAAGGCCCATATATACGAGTCTCACTCGGAATTTGGCTTATATACATGAGACTCACTCGGTTACTTATTTCAAAGACTGACTCATGCACTCAAGTTTGTCACTCAGTAAAAAAATAATTTTTTTTATTGATCATCATTCACTCGTTCTTCTCTCGGCAAAATAATCCAAACTGAGTCCCCCTTCACAGTCTTCAACACTCGGTTCCTCATTCCAAATCCGAGTCTCCATACACACACGGTTCCACTCGGTAAGACTTTTCAGAAACCAATTCTCCCTCATAGTTGTCCACTCACTCGGAATCTCATTCCAGGATTGACATATCTGGCCATCATACACCGTGTGTCCCCAGTCGGAATCCTTCCACTCGAAAGTATATTTTCCTCTGTACTTCACTCGGAAATGAAGGCACTCAGTGAACTTTCAGTCAGAATTGCAATGTCTGACTATGATTGACTCAGAAACTAGTCATTCAGAAGCATTTGACTCGGAAACGAGTCTTTGGAGAGTACTTGACTCGGAAATGAGTCTTTCTAAGGTGTTTGACTCTGTAGTGAGTCAATCCAAGGTGAGTCACTCGGATTCGTTCACCCAGAAGTGGTTCTGTCAGTCCACTGCACACAAAAGTGTCTCTAGGGCAAGAATTCCACTCGGAATAAACCCTCTCGGCCATGTTCCACTCGGAAAACACAACCTTCACTCGGTATTTCCATTTTTTACTCGGAATTTCTCTTAGTCACTCAGAATTTTCATTCTTCACTCGAAACAGAGTCCCTTTTTCACTCGGACAGTCCTTTCTAAGGCATATTTCACTCGGAAAATGGATCTTATCAACAAAGATCTATATAAATTCTATAATTAAACCCAAAAATGAAATTTTTGGAGTATTATAAACCATCCATAGAGTGTTTTATTCATTGATTAACACTAACAGATCTTCTATACTTCAAAATTTACATAATAGAGCTATTATTAAAAGTAGGATGTTACAAAGTATCCTTCTAAAGGATATATTACAACAAAAATAATATTTAGTTTGTCATGGTTATTCTAAAACAAATTATATGCAAATCTATCACTTCTATTTAAAACATATTTAACTTTTGGTCATTAAATAAATATGTTGTCTCCCACTATTTTGATTCAAAACAAATATCTTTACTGAATCAAAATAATCCCATTGGAAGATTTTTCTAGTGGGTCAAGATCCATATTTAGCCTAGTGTTGAGTTAGCTTTGGCTGATCGCCCAATCCTTGGTTATTTAGGTAGAAAACACATTTCTAATTGCATCTCATGCAACTCTTGAATGATTGAGTGGTTAACTCTTTACCTTTATTCATCTTATGAATTTAAGCTTAATCCTTACGCCTCTAGTTATTTTTAATCCAATTGAAAAACTTAGTTAAGATAAGGCCCAATAAAAACAATTTGGATATTATAATTATTCCATCGCGCCTACTAATATAAAGGATAACACCCTGTTTTGGCAGGCCCATTATTTATTAACATTAGTCTCGATGAGTGTTACTTATTAGAAGATATTTAAACTTAATATTAACGCTTCTAGGTTCTTTAATCTGATTAAAGTTACCTAGATAAGTCCAATAACATATGGTTGGATAATCCAATTATCCATCATCCTTTACTAATATCATTGAAAGCACCTTGCTTTGGCAGAACCTATACTTTATTAAAACTAGCACTGATGAGTATTGCTTATTAGAACACATTTTAAACTATTCATACCTTTAGGCTATTCCAATCCAATTGAAAATTGTCTATTTGAATAAAACTTAATAAGTTATACTTTGATAATTCAATTATCCAATCACGTCCTACTAAACATAAATAAAGGCCCCCAACTATGGCATGACCTGCACTTTATCTATATCAAGTTTGACTTTATTACTTATTGGAAAGTTTAATTGTCGGGCTTGAGGGATTTCAATTTTCTTATTGTTCATTACCGACTTTCATTATATGCTTTAACACAAAATAAAACCCTAAAATATGCAATCAAAAAATGTGAGATGGTTATGGTCTTCCTAAAGAATAAAATAAAATAAAATAAACCTAAAGGAACTATAGTGCCTTGACTTCATGAAGTCCTACTTCTTGAAACCACCATCCTCCTGGAGTCACCACTTCTTTGTTCCTTTCAAGGTCATATCCATCAAGAGTGACCACTCTAGGTTTCTTCTAGGTCTCCACCTTGTTAGCTTCTTTAAGATTACAATGTAATAAAGAAGCTCGTTTGGCATACAAGTGAAGGGTTGAGAGAAGAAATTCAAGAATAGAGAAAGGCACAACACCAGGCTGTATTTAAAATTAAATAAAAAAATTTAAGACCATAACCATTCACCACTAGATGTGTTAATTAATCGTTAATTGAGTGATCAATTGTATTTAAAATAAAATAAATTTTAAAATACATAATTAAACATGTAGGGTCATAAATGGAAAACTACACAGAGAAGTTTGGCAGTTCCATTGACCGTTCAACGGATATGGTCAAGGGGAGGCTAGCGCTCCAACCTAAAAATTTAGTACTGTAATCAGGTTAGTTTCCATGAAAGAGAGGTGAGTCCGGTGTGACCGCTTAAGTACTAAGTTTTTCCTGGCCAGAACGTCCCACTGATGTTTGAAATCCTAATTTTAAGTTTCAACTCTCGAATCCTAAATTTTGGAACAGCCAAGGTTTAACTTTAAAACCTTATCTTTTGACCCAAAAACTATCCTAAAATAAGAATAGTTAAGGTTTAACTTTTAAACCTTATCTCTAGAGTCTCAACAGTCATCCTATTTTTAGGAACGATCAAGGTTTAAATTTTAAACCTTATCTCTAGAGTTCAAGATATTTTATTTTGAATCCTATTAAATTTGATAAAAATCTTATCTTTAATTTGTAACATTTATGAATCCTATCAAATTTATTAAGGATTAAATATTTGATTTTTAAAGTTATTAAATTTAATAAAGATCTTATCTTCTATTTGTAATAATTACAAATCATATTAAATTTAATAAATATGAATCAATTTGTAACTCTTACAAATCATATTAATTTTAAAAAGATCACATATGATGTAAATCCTATTAAAATTAATAAGAATAAATTATTTAAATTTGTAACTCTTACAAACTTTAAATTTATCAAACATTTAAAATTTGATTTGTAACTTTTACAAATCAAATTTAAAATATAATATTCAAATCAAATATTTTATTTGTAACATTTACAAATAAATAAAATACCATTTCAACTTTTGAATCCTAGTTTTCATTACGGCTAGGGTTTAACTATTAAACTTTTTAAACACAATCTCGCCTGAACAATTCATATTAGAAAGAGAAAGCATATAGACATGCATTGCATACAACCTTTGGTTTCAATTTAATTAAACGAATATAAAATTATACTTTCTAATTAGAACACATACAAAACAATCACCATTGCAGCATACATGTTCATATAATAAAGCACATCCAAAAAACATGTTCTTTAATTAAAATGTTGAGAAAAGCAATCAATATACACAAAAAAATTAAATTGATACTAGCTTTTAAATAAGTGTAACCTTTGCAACATATTTTGTAAAACAATTACAACCTTTGCATAATATCTCATTAAAAATACAACCTTTGCATCATATCTAATAAAAGATGCAACCTTTGCAAAAAGGTTCAACCTTTACATTTCTTTCTGTAAAAGAATTTTTTTTACATGTTATTTAAACAAACATTTGCCCAAAACACGGTTTTGCAACCAGGCTTTGATACCACTGTTAGGGAATCCCTAGTGCATAAGCAGCGAAAACACAAGGATTCCCATTGGACTTGTAAAACTTTATGTTTCAAAGCATAAAACAAACATCAAATTTATTAAGGGTTTTAGGATTACCTCTTGAAGAAAATTGACCAGTCCTAGCCTCATCCTTTAGAAGTCCACATGAGTACTCCCACCAGAAATGCTACACCTTCCGAATGCTAGTTTGACAACATGTAGCTTTTGCAACTTTTGCGTATTTTTTGTCTCTTTTTGGTGAGATGCCTATGAGCATCTTATGCTCTATTTATAGGCTTATGTTTGACCTAATTTGCTCTCTTTAAAGAGTAAGCTTCTTACTCATTCTAAATAAGTTAGGCCCAATAGCTTTATTTTAGTCTAACTAAAATAACAACTATTTTTTGGTAGGCTTACTCTTTATGTGTGACTCTACAGGTGAAATACTTGGTCATATTAATAATAAACTATTTTATTATTGATATAAAATAAGAGTAAGAGATCTAGCAATGCATCATTATATATGAATATTATTTATTATCAACATAACCTATAAGTGATAATTATTTTATATGTTTGCTCCTTTTGTCACGATATCCTAATTGGGCCCAAGGCTTGGTCGCATCATCCTTGTACAGCCCAATTTATTTTACTTAATACTAGAGTAGACTTTATCCGAAACATGGTCATGTATTTTCTTAGTCTCACTCCATCAAGTGGCCTATAGATATCACTCCTATCATATAGGAGAGACAAATCTCTTCTACATCACTCATATCCCTTTGCATAATTTATTCATTGCCTAATCACAACCTTTATAGTCCTCTTATTACAGAAGAAGTTTAATTGTATTAAAACAAAAAATTCCTTATATAGGAATTGTAATGACTTCAGATCAAAGGACTACATATACCATTATCATATTGAGAATCATTTATGACATTCATGTAACAATCAATGTAATATTCTCATGGTGGGTCTATCTAGTACATCATTACTCTTAATGTGTACCCTGTGAAGACTTGATATCATCTGTATCCATGAACTGTAACATCAGATCATCAGTATACTTACACGTTAGTCTTAATGTATTTACATGTCCCCATATAAACACTTGACTAGAGATATTTTAAGAATAACTCTTATATGACCTATTACTCCAAGGATAAAGAAAGGTTGTTAAACTATTTAACAAAAAATGCCTTATTCAAAATGATACATCCTATATAGGCTCTTAGTACATATTTCTAACAGTTAGGTGACACGAAATAAGAGAGGGAAATATGAGTAGAATATAGGTGGCACGATGGTGGAGTGGTGTGGTAAGTTAGTATTTAACCTAGTAGGCCGTGCCCTAAAACCTAATTTAATCACTATCGAATAATTAATTCAATTAAGTATGAACCGATGAATTTGAATCATAGGTTCCACTTAATTCCCTAAAATATCCTAACTGCACCAACTAATAAAAATGAGGATTGTACAAATTCAAAGTAAGTTGAAAGAAAACAAAGGGACATGCATGAAAAAAGAAGGATGACCGTGCATGGAAGGAAAGATAAGGTTTTACACATTGACGTTGATTTCACATTGATCGGCGGTTGAGAATCTTCGCTGCGGCTTTTGATCAAGCCTCTGATCAATCTCAATGTAACCTCAAGCTCCGCAACCAACATGCATAGATGCCACACATGCAAGGGCATGGGATAGATGATGTTTTTTAGAGAGAACGACACAGTGGTGAAGGTAAGAAAGGAAAAGATGGTGAAGGCTTGGTGGAGAGGTTACGACATGGTGGTGATGGTGAAGAGTAGAAGTAAAGAGTGAAGAAAGGGAGAGGGTGGCCATGGGTTGATGAAGGAGAAAAGAGAGAGAAAGAAGTGGTGGATAATAAAGGTAGTGGTTATGACTTAGAAGATGGGGGAAATAGAGTACATAAGTGTGATGATAGAAGAGAGTAAGAGGAAAATTGTGGTGGCTTAGAGAGAGGGTTGATGTGAGGTGGTGATGGTGAGAAGTAGAAAAAAGAGAAAAGAATGGTGAATGACTTAGTGGGTTAAAGATAGAGTGAAAGGAAGATGACTTGGTAGAGAAGAAAGAAAATGAGAGTGAGAAGAAAAAAGAGAAAAATGAATTAACCTAATTAATTTAGGTTGGCCAATGGTAGTTTGGTCCCTTAACTATTTTAGTTAATAACCAAAATCAAATACCCTTTCGATTTAATTCCTAAAAATTGACACGATTAAATCTTTTCATGTAACGGGTTACTTTAAAATAATTAACTCGTTGACTCTAGATTAATTAATTAATTAATTAATTATGAGCCGTTAAATTTAAATCACATACCCGATTTAACTTTTTAAAAATTTCCTAAATTCTCCCGATTAATTAAAATTGGAATGTTACACATGATCTGAATCAATTTAGTTTTTAGACAAAATATATATCATCCGATCTGATCACATTAATAAGTTGCGGTTTAGTTCAGTTGTAATGTATGATGACATCTGATTCAATCAAATATGGTTTAGATTGGATCAGTTTGTTTAGTTTTATATTAATAATAATTTTTTACAAAATCAAGTACACGACATATAATTTCAGCTCTATTAGATAAAAAATAACTACTTTAAAAATAGAATCATCATTGTAAAAAATTTCAACATAATAGAAAAATCATAAATCATTTCCTAAGGTTTTTTAAGTCTCATTTTAAGTTTAAGTCATGTATGTAATTTTGTAAGGTAATATAAATATAAGAGTAATATATGGAAGATTACAGCCCGATTGAGCTCGATTTGATTTTTAGAGGTAGATTTGAAATCTGATTCGAATTGCATTCATAATACGATATTTTTGTGGTTTCGATTTGATTGATTTTAGTTATTTTGGATTAGTTGAGCTATTTTGTTCAGTCTGATCAGATGATGAACACCTTTAATAACATGTAAAGTAGATTTAAAAGATTCAAAAAGAAGCTGACCAGAAGAATGACGAAGGTAAGGCAAGATACTACACATTGTAACCTATTGCAAAAGCATTCCAATTTGTTTGGTTTGATTGAATGGTGAACAAACCTAATAACAGGTAAAGTATATTCAAAAACTGTAGAAAGAAGCTAACTAGAAGAATGACAAAGGTAAGGCAAGATACTAGACATTACAACTTATTCCAAAAGCATTCCAATATCTTCTCATTGAAGGGGTAGGCCGAACCAATCATAATTCCAATGTTGCCTACGTTATTCAATGTTGTGACCAATTATAATTCCAATGTTGCCTACAACTTTGAGAAATTTAGCGCCATGTTTGTCAAGGAGGATCCAAACACCAAAATAGGAGTAAATCAGATTTGAGGAATGACAAAAGGCTATCTAGATATAAATACCAGTATACTTCCCTTAGTGACATCTTAGTCTAGGATTAATGCAACATCCTAATTTTGAATAATTAGAAAATTCTATTAAAAATTTTACCAGAGGAATTGATATGAAATTAGTGGGCTAAAATTAATTAATAATCTGGAGATTTATTTTCAGGACAAAAAGCGACACATTAAATTACGGTAATAGTTTGGTAACTTACAGGATTTAAATCGAAGGGTGTTTAGTTTTGGTGGTTAACCAAAAGGGTTGAATGACTGAACAACCCATAACCAACCTAGATTAATTAACTTTCTTTTCTCCTATTTTCTCATCTCTCTCACTTTTTTCCACGTGCTTTTCCCCTTATTCACTTTTCACTTTTCTAATCTCTTTCTCATGTCAACTCTGTCTCTTTCTCATCTACCATTATTATCTTTCTCTTATTTCTTTTTTACTGTCTCACAAGCTCTCTCTCCTCTCCCCATTTTTATCTTTCTCTCTCCCTCATCACCATACAAAATCGTGCCCTATTTTCTCTACTCTTTAACTTATTTTTGTTTTGCTTCATATGGCGGACATATAAGCTTTACTTTTCCCCATTTCTAAGCTCATTTTTGTTTCTCTCTCTAGGCCTGACCACCATGGGTGAAGCTTGAAATTTAACAAAACTCTATTTCTAACTTACTAGGTAAGCTCTAATCTTGTGGGTGTCTCTATTTCTCTTTTCTTTGAACAAATCATGAAACCCACTTCCTATTTATTAGGTTTCAATTTTGGTGGTGTGAGAAGGTTGATTATTAGGTGTTGGTACGCTATTAAGGTGGTGGTTTAGTGCTCAGTGGGGTTTTGGTGCTCTGATGGTGAGTTTCATCAATTTCGGTAAGAACACTACTAGAAAAAACTAATTTAGCCACCAAAATTTTTCGTGGCTAAAGTCTAAATTCCGTAGCTAATCATTTTAGTCACCGAATTTGCCATGGAAGTATGAACATGACAAAATTCCCAGTGGCTAAAACATTAGCCACCGATTTTGAAATTCCGTTGCTAAATAGCCATTGAAAGCTTTTGTCACAAAACTAGCATAATCCGTGGCTAATATTGGTTATTTCAACAAAAAATAACCACTGTTGTGACCAAATAATTCCACAGCTAAATCCATAGCAAAATAATAAGGAGTAATTTAGTGGCTAACAAGTTATTAATATAAAAATGTATGAGAAGTTAGTGGCTATTCTATGGCTAATTATTTTCAAATTCAGTGACTAATTCCATGGCTAATTATTTTAAAATTCAGGGGCTAATTTTGTGGCTGATTCTTAATTAGTGGCTCTTGCAATGTGAACAAAATTAGTGGCTAATTAGCTAGTGTTTGAAATTTTTATATGATTTCAGGGTCTTTTTTTATATTTCACCTGATAACAATATTTCCAACTATTATATGCAAATAAACCAGCCATATAACTCAATGTATATGTAGTTAGCAAAACAAAATAACAATATTATTATAAAGCATACATAACTAAAAGCATAATGATATATATATATATATATACACACACATAAAAAACAAAATATCCTTCAATAGACAACTATGACATACACATACATGTGCAAAACAAAGTCTCCAAAATATCAAGTATATAATAAGGTGAAGGTGATCATTGAATTGCGTCATCTTGGTGTTATGGTGAATCATCCTGCTATTGATGTTATGCTGATGGATGACCTTAAGGTGTATCTGTTTGGTGGGTAGGGGTAGGGATAGGAATGTTGGGCTGGAATCCCATATGGCTCATGAACTACTGGAGAATATCTTGAGTCACTATCAAAGAAGTCTGTGTTTGAGAAAGCTCAGCTGCCTGTGTCTGGATTTGAGTAGTTTGTGCCATAGTTTGGATCCGAGAGTCCTTTTATGTAATCTCTTTTTGAAGGCTAGAAATGATTTGGATGTAATTTGGGGTTGAAGTGGGGGCCCTATGATGAGATGAAATATTGGCAAACTCCTTTCTTATTTGGCCTAAACCATAAACATTACCCTTCTTATTGATTCCTTCAACAATGTCTATATATAGGGCATTGTCAGAGATAGAAGAATGGTCATCCTCTTCAACCTCACCATCCAAATCACCACTAATGTTAGGGTCATCATGAGATGATGTTTCTGCTCTCTGATGAAGATACTCATCTTACATGTTATCCAGTTAAGGTTTGATACTTATGTAGTATTGAAAACAAAAAGGAAATTTAAACACATCTTATTGTTTATCAACCTTTGTCCCAATATTTGGAGTGTTGTCAAACTAGTCACACATGAACAAAACCAACCTTTTGGAGGGAGATCCAGTGTATTCCAACTCAATAATATCAGTGAGGCATCCATAGAAGTATCCTCAAGTTGATCATTCATCCTTCTTACTCATACACCATAGTTGGAAGTTCTCATTCCTTCATTCCATCCTATAGTATTAAACTTATAACCGTTGATGATATAAATTGGCCATTTGGTAACCCTTCTTCGTAAAGGCCCCCGTGGTAGTGATATCAATAAGGGGTCAGTAATTTCATTGGATGCATCATAAACCTATGTCCATTTAAAATGATTATTAAATGTTATTTTTTATAAATTAGAATAAATTGTTGCATTATGTAAGGGCAATAATTCTTACATGTTGTTTGAACCAAGCAGAAAAATGAGTTGAAATCTCATGATTGATTTCATTGTCTGAAATATCAGGATTGAATTCTCTTAAAAAATCACCATATATCCTATACAACAATAACCAATATGCATTATTTGTTAGTTTGACAAGACAAAAATGAATAATTCACGTACAAATTGAATTAAAATTACTTGCTCTAAATATGGATCAACTTCTTCACAGTTTTAAAGAACATATAAGTAAGCCACTTAAAGGTCACGATCCTTAAGGAAGCATTATGTTTCTTTGCCCTTGGCACGACCCAGATAGTTAAAAATGGAAAGTTGAGGATAACTAGATGAATTTTCACCTATATTAAAATTTCATTGAACACGTGTTCTCCTTGTATCTATTTCACCAGGAAAATAAAATGAAGCAAAAATGGATATTTCTCCCACCAAATATGCTTCACAAATGGAACCCTTAACCCAAGCCTTGTTCTTGACTTTCTCTTTTAATGAACGTAAAACCTAGTAAATTTGGAAATGAGAACATGTTAATTTGCATGCAAAATATGCAATATACATAGGAAATAATTGATTAGATATTCTAGCTTTAATGCGATTGATTTAAGTTTTTAGGAAATACTTTATTTTTTAAAATAAATTATTATTATGGTAATACTAATTGGCTAACAATTCTAGCTTTAGTATTATTATTAATGTAATCTTAACTAAAAATTATCATCTTTTTAAAATAAATTATAACATCTTCACATTAAATGATTAGATATTCTAGCTTTAATATGATTGATTTTAAATAAAAAATAATTTATTTTTAAAATAAATAAATATATAATAACGCTATAAGGCTGTTAGTGTGTGATACATTACAATTATAAGGCAAGCAATTCTGGGCAACAGAACTTGAACAATGCCCATAACTCTTGTAATGAAGTTTTAAGAATAAAAACCATTAAACAAAGTAGCATAATCTAAATTTCAATAAGCATTATAAGAAAAGCATATATGTAATTGATGGATGATATAAAATAATATAGTGTTCCTGCCTACTAACTAACTTGCACTTTCTGCCAACTAATCAATATTATAAGGAAAGCATATATTCAATTGATGGATTATAATCTACATCAGCATAGTTCATACTTTTATAGTTTTTGCCAACTAATTTAACTTGCACTTCTCTACTCAAACTTCAAATTTACTTTAACCTTACTTTACCCTTATTCCTATTACTTGAAAGCTTAATCTTAAGTAGGGTTGAAATATAATAAAAGGAAAGCAACTAGCTTCAGTACTATCTAATTTCAGTCACTTTAACTATCTTTACAAGATTTCTTAACTGTCTTAAAACATAAAAATGAATATAAAGACAAAATTACAAATTATGTGAAATAAAAGTTTTTATTGAATCCAATGATGCTTTGAATTCTACTTTTGAATTCAATGAAAAATTACTAGTATATGTTCCTTCATATAAAAAATACTGAGGCAGAGTTATTTCTGTAGAAGTATATGACTTTGAGCTAGGACCATAAAAGACTTACAAACCAGGGAAGGCATTGCTTTAAATTATCTAAAAAGCCACCATTCACTAACCAGTAAGCAGGCACAGCCCAATTTCTTTAGCTCTCCTGAAGCAATACTTTGTATGTTGGGTTTGGACCATATTAAACAACATAACAAATAGTATATTCCATTAACTTTCAACCCTAAAGAGTAAAATCCAGTCATGTTTTAATGAGTTGCATGACTTTGAATGAACTTTTGAAAATGATTGATGAAGAATCCATATGTTTCACTTACAAGTTTAGATAAGTGAACCTAAATATAGGCATTAGGCATATGAAAAGGGGTGGACAACTTCTATAACACATATTTGACAATGTATACCAATATGAGCATATATAAAGTTCTTCATGTAAACCTACAAAATTAGTCTTTCACTTTGTACACGAATATTGATATAACTTCATGATTGTACTTTATATGAATGCTTTTTGGCTTCCAAATTCCTGGTTACTATCTTGTGAGCCATTATTAACATACAAGATATGACTAGTTGAATGAAAGACCAGTTTACATTTAAACAATTTTTGCTTAATCAAGTTGATTTCATTTTCCTAAGAGAGCAATTTTATGAAGTCCCTAAACAAATTTGGAAAAATGAAAATTACCACTATTAAAATTACTAACTTGTTGCAATAAGGGCGGACCTCGTGCATGAGATGATGAAGAACCGAAAGGATGACAGCTGTCTGAGAGAGGAGAGAACGCAAGACTGACACACGACATAATGAAAGAGATGGAGAATAAGAGAATATAAGGACTCAGTTGAGGGAGAACACTAACAAAGATGAAAGGAGCTACACGAGAGGGTGAAGTGTTGTGGCATAGGAGTTGAACAACAGTGAGAGGAGCAATTAGCTTTGAATAAGTTACAAATCGTAACAACATCTATACTGTTATGAAATAAGCTAAAATTATGAAAGAAGAAGAATTATAGAGGAAGAAGAATTATAGAGAACAGTGGGAGAAGAGAATTGAAGAGAGGGTAATTAAGAGTTAGAGAGAGGTTAGGGAAAATGGAATGTGTGTTTTCATTGAGTGGCATGAGCTCTATTTATAGAGCTTATGGACATCCACTTTAATATATAAAATATTTATAATACTCCCCCTTGGATGTCCATATTTTAGAATATGCCTCGTTAAAACCTTACTAGGAAAAACCCAGTGGGATAAAAACCTAGTGAAGGAAAAAGAGTACAATATTCTTTACAAAGTAAATAATTAATTAAATGTACAAGTATTTAATTCTCCCCCTTATCAGAACACTTATGTAAGCATCAAAGACCAATCTTCTGTATTAGTTGCTTGAAGATTTTGGTTGGTAAGGATTTTGTGAAAATATCTGCTAGATTCTTACATGATCGGACTTGCTGGACATTTATTTCACCATTCTTTATAAGATCATGAGTAAAATACCCCGCATGCTTTGTTCTATCTCCTTTAATATAACCTTCCTTTAATTGGGAGATACAAGCTGCATTATCTTCACATAAGATTGTTAATGGTAATTTTCCAGCATGCAAGCCACAAGTTTCTTGAATATGTTGAATCATAGATCTCAACCAAACACATTCTTGACTTGCTTCATGTAATACTAAAATTTCAGCATCATTAGATGATGTTGCTGTAATTGTTTATTTTATAGATCTCCATGAAATTGTTGTACCACCACATGTGAACAAGTATCCTGTTTGTGATCGACCATTATAAGGATCAAACAAATACCTCGCATCTGTATAACCAATTAGGTTTGTCTTAGATACATATGGGAAAAATAAACCCATGTCAATTGTACCTCTAAGATAGAGGAATATGTGCTTAATCGCGTTCCAATGTCTTTTTGTTCGTAAAGAACTATGTCTTGCTAATAAATTGACAACAAATAATATATCAGGTCGTGTATGACTAGCAAGATACATTAGTACACCAATTGCACTAAGATATGGTACTTCAGGACCAAGTAGTTCTTCATTTTTCTCCTTAGGTCGAAAAGGATCTTTGCTCACTTCAAGTGACCTTACAACCATTGGATTGCACAATGGGTGTGATTTGTCCATATAGAATCGCTTTAGCACCTTCTCTGTATAAGTCTTTTTGGTGCATTAGAATTCCTTCCTTTAAATATTCCAATTGTAATCTAAGACAAAACTTTGTTTTTCCCAAGTCTTTCATCTCAAATTGCATTTTCAAGTAATTTACAGTCTTCAAAAGCTCTTCAGGAGTTCTGATGATGTTCAAATCATCTACATAGATAGCAATTATAACAAACTCTTTCCTGAATCTTTTCATAAAAATGCATGGACAAATCAGGTCAATTTTATATCATTCTTTTAATAAATATTCACTAAGACAATTGTACCACATGCACCCAGATTGCTTTAGCCCGTAAAGGGATTTATTCAATTTAATTGAATAATTTTCTCGAGAATTTTTCTTGTATGCTTTGGCAAATTAAATCCTTCAGGGAGTTTTATATAGATGTCATTTTGCTTCAGGCAAATTAAATCCTTCAGGGAGTTTTATATAGATGTCTTTTTCAAGTGAGCCATATAAATATGTTGTAACAACATGCATTAAGTGTAAATCAAGTTTTCCACGAATTGCCAAACTAATCAAGTATTGAAAAGTACTTGCATCCATCACTGGTGAATATGTTTCATCGAAATTAATACCAGGTCTTTGTGAGAAACCTTGTGCAACAAACCTTGCTTTATATTACACAATTTCACTATTTTTATTTCCTTTTCTCATAAAGACCCATTTGTACCCAACTGGTTTTACACCTTCAGGTGTTTGGACTACAGGTTTAAAAACTTTTCATTTTGTAAGTGAGTTTAACTCTTCTTGCATTGTATCTTTCCACTTTGGCCAATCATTTCTTTGTGCACATTCTTTAACAGATTTTGGCTCATGATTCTTATCATCATTTATAATATCAAGAGCTACTTTAAATGTAAAATTTTATTAATATCAACTTCATGTCGATTCCATTATATTCCATCCATGACATAATTTATAAAGATCTCTTTATTCTTATCAATTTCAGGTACCTTGGTTTCTTCTGGATTTGAAACCTTGATTATGTCAAGAGACTCTTCTGGAGTCATTATATCCTCGATTCGACCATCCTCTTTATTTATTGAGGATTTTTATCTTTATAACTAACAGGTCTGCCACGTTTTATTTTGGCTTCAGTCTCACTTACAATTTTAGATTATCCTTTAAGGATATCAATCTTTATTGTAGTATTAACAGCTGTTATGTGTGACTTAGTCACTCCTTTTGGATCAGCAAATGCATTCGATAATTGGTTTGCTAGATTTTACAAACTAATTATTTTTTGAACTTCTAGTTCAAATTGCTTTGTTCGAGGATCAAGATGTGATAAAGATACCTCATTCCAACTAATCCTTTTATCCAACTATTTATTTCCTCTAACTAATGGTGGGAAAACAGATTCATCAAAATGACAATCAGCAAAACGAGCTATAAATAAATCACCTATTTAAGGGTTCAAGATATTTTATTATAGATGAACTTTCATATCCAATATATATTCCCAACCTTCTTTGAGGTCCCATTTTAGTGTGTTATGGAGGAGAAATAGGAACATATACTGCACTTCCAAAAATTCTTAGATGAGAAATATTTGGTTCTTTACCATGAACCAATTGTAAAGGGGAATACTCATAATAACTTGTAGGCCTGATGCGAATAAGTGCTGCTGCATGCAAGATTGCATGTCTCCAAGTTGAAATTGGGAGTTTTGATTTCATTAATAATGGTCTTGCTGTCAATTTCAAACATTTAATCAATGATTCAATAAGTCTATTTTGTGTATAAACATATGCTACAGGATGTTCAACATTGATTCTGATGGACATATAATAATCATCAAAAGATTAAGATGTGAACTCACTAGCGTTATCAAGGTGTATTTTCTTAATTTGATAATCAAGAAAATGAGCTCTTAAATAAATTAATTGAGCTAGTAATCTCATAAACGCTTGGTTGTGAGTTAACATTAAGCAAACATGTGACCATTTAGTTGATGCATCATAAAATATCTAAATGGTCCATAAATATCACCTTTTATACGCTTTAAAAATGTGAGTGATTCACTTCCAATTTTCATTGGTGATGGCCGAGTAATTAATTTCCCTTGAGAACAAGCAGCACATGAGAAATTATTAGTTTGGAGAATTTGTCTGCTTGACAAGCAATGACCATTTGAATTCTCAACTATTTTTCACATCATTATTATTCTAGGATAGCCTAACCGTTCATGCTAAATAACAAAATTATTCTTATTTGTAAACTTCTGGTTTACAATAACATTTGTTTCAACTGTACTAATATATGTGTAGTACAAACCAGAGGAAAATGAAAGTAATTTTTCCAATATATATTTCTTATCAGAAATTAACTTTGTGATATAAAGATATTCATTATTTCCTTTATTTGTGGTCTCAATATGGTATCCATTTCTGTGGATATCCTTAAAACTCAACAAATTACTTTAAGACTTCATAGAATATAATGCACTTTTAATGTGCAATTTTGTTCCTCCAGGTGACAAAATACTGGCTCTACTGGAGCCTTCAATTATATTTATACTACTAGATATAGTATTAGCACTAACTTCTTGTTTTAGTATATGGTAAGAATATTTCTCATTCTTGAGAATAGTATGAGTTGTTGCACTGTCTACGAGACATATATATTCATCATTCACATAAGCATTTATTCTTCATTAAATAATAATAAATAAATCATGAGTGAAAATATAATTAACAATAATAAATATTTAACATAAATTCACAACAAAACAAATTTCATAAAATATAAAATAATTTATTTAGGGGCACTCCCCTTTCCAACTGAGTGGTCAATATCTTCTTCAGGAAGAGTAAGAAAATCATTAACATCAAAGTGAGTATCAGCATCATCTATACCAGTCAAATTTGTTTCTATTATTTTCCCTTTATTTTTTAAAGGATTTTTGGTATAGATTAATCAGATGCTTTGGTGTGCGACAAACCTGAGACCAGTGGCCTTGACTACCATAAAAATAACAAATATTTTTAGTTTGTTCGCTACTTTGAATATCTTTTCCCTTTTCCATACGATCTTTATTTTTCCATACAAATGATTTATTATCATTTCGACCACGACCACGACCATGAGTATAATGATCATGTGTTGTTACATTCACTTCTGGGAATGAAGCAATTCCAATTGGACGGGACTCATGATTTTGTATAAGTAATTCATTATTTTATTTTTTTAGCCACATGAAGAGAAGTATAAATTAAATTTCATAGTAACCCGGTAGTGAAAATTTTAAAGTTATCATAAAATATCATTCTAGATGTCTAGTGGTAGAGTAATAACTTACCATGGCATAAATCTATGTTTGGTTCCTTTATATAATTTAATATATTATATTAATTATGAGTCTGGAAATTAATCAACACCCATGAGCTAAACAACATAACAATTATTTAATAATAAAAAAAATTCAACAAAGCAATTTGCATAACGTGTGAGCTAGCAATCAGTGTAGTAAGCAATTTTGCATGACGTAGGAGCTATTGCAATCATTTAATAGCAATCAATGCAGTAACTAGCAATGGATATAAAATATTACAATTATTTATATTAATTTAATAAAACGCTATCTTACTAGCATCCCATGACAATCCCCTGAAGTTACTAGCATTACCAATAAATAATTTAATAATATTGTATTCAAGCAATCAGGAGGTGTAGGCTAGCAAGAGAATTATTTTTAATATTGTTTAATAACTACCCCTAACAAAAGTAGCAGAGATGCTAGGTACAAAGGTACAATTTCTTACATCTGCTTCACTTGAAAATTGAAATTAGGAGTATTTTAATGTGTAAAGTTCTGTTTGGGCAATAATATCTAGTTTATCTTTCCTGAAATAATGCAATATTCTTAATATGAACAATGAAGGTAATACAATATATATATATATATATATAATTAAACAATCAGGAGATAATACCAAAAAAATAGTATATAACGTGTAGTGCACTAAGCAAAGCAAAATGGAAAGGCAGAGTAGTTTCAATATATATATATATTGTGTGTGAATTATTGGGCTGGTGCATGAATTATTAGGCAATTGAATTATGTTATGAAGCTACAGGGCTAGAAAAGCAAAGCAAGCTAATTAGAAGGGCGTGAAGCAGGTAAGGTAGTATATAATTATATAGTAAATAAATAGTGCCAATAGTATACAATTATATAAAAGCTATACTGGAACACAATTAGTGTAGAACCATGAATAAGGTATTATTTTATATATTTTTTTGAATATATATATTTAGATTGTTATAATTCTTTAGGAACTATTGATAAATATTTTCAAAATTCTTGAAAAACTCTGACTATTAATTTTATATATCATGTAAGGATATTTATGAGTAAGTTCTTCAAGAACCTATTTTTTTATGATATAAATATAATCTTATACATCCTTCTAGAATGTTTAAAATATAAGTTCTTCGAGAACTTTTATAATATATACATAAATAACATAAAATATATAAATTAAAATTACCAAGAATAACAATAATAATAATAATAATCATGTATTACCTCTCGTAGACCTGACTAGATCTCAGTTGGTCAGAACCTCGTGCTGACAACGTGTTATGAAATAAGCAAAAATTATGAAGGAAGAAGAATTATAGAGGAAGAAGAATTATAGAAAACAGTGGGAGAAGAGAATTGAAGAGAGGGTAACTAAGAGTTAGAGAGAGGTTAGGGAAAATGGAATGTGTGTATTTTCATTGAGTGGCATGAACTCTATTTATAGAGTTTATGGACATCCACTTTAATATATAAAATATTTATAATATATACATTTTATTTTGCCCACTTCTAAAAAAAACATTGTCATTTTAAATTAATTAAATATATTATTAAAAAAGTTTCCATCAAAAATTTTAAAATATTTTAAAGTATCATATAATATAATGTATAATATTCAACAAATTTAATTTTACTTATAATATATATGTATAGTTTATAATATTTTAATTTTAAAATTAATATTAAATTATAAATAGAAACTGGTCTCGTAATGTGCTTCAGCAGCTTAAAGATAATTCCATAAAAAAAAAATATTTTTTAGCCATGGAATATTATTTCCGTGGCTAATCATTAAAAAATTCATCAAAGCCACTAATTTTGTTATGTTTGCCATAGATTAAATCCATAGCTAATAAAAAATATAACTTTTTCAAAAAAATTAGCCACAGAATTACCTTTCCGTGGCAAATATGTTCTAAATTCCAATAGTTGGTAGGCTGAAAAAATTTAATTTTTTGGCCACAAAATATTATTTCTATGGCAAATAGGTTCCAATAAATTGCATTTTTTGCCACAGAATTTCTAATTCCGTGGCTAATCCTGCAAATCATAAATTTTATGAATCTAGCCACCGATTCCATATTCTGTGGCTAAAATTCCAAATCTTGTTCATGGCTAATTTCATTGGCTAAACTGAAAAATGAAAAATTTAGCCACAGAAACTATATTTGGTGGCTAATAGCCACTGATGAATTTAGTGGCTAAATTCGGTGGCTGTTACTCATTTTTCTGGTAGTGGAAATGTAACATCCCAGATTTTTAAATAATTATAAATTCCAGATTAAGGTTATGGATTGATGGAATTAATTGAGTTAATGGTTGATTAAGGATTATGATTGGTTTATTTGATGGCTAAATAGATTAATTAAGGAATAATAATAATATTAAGCATGTAAATGACCCTTGTGCTTTGGGGGTTAATTGGGTCCGGTTCCCTTCCTCTCTCCTTGTCCACGTGGAGTGCAATGATGGCTGTGAGAGTTAGCATTTAATGCTGATAGGATTGCATTAATGAGGATGTGGCTGTTGATGGAGACTAGAAGCTGTGGTAGAGCAGCATGATGATGGGGCTGTAAGGTGATGTAGCTTCACTTTCACGTTCCCTTTCACATATCATTCATTTACTTTTGGAGGAGTGTTTTGAAGAGAGAAACGCTCTCCATTCTCTCTAGAAAACTCTCTGGAGATCTTTCTTCTCTTTCGTTGTTCATTTTCTTCTTCCACTTACTCATTGTGTATATCCGAGTGGAAGGGTGTGGCTGTATGAGGAACATCATAGTGCTGTGTGGAGGCTGGGTTCAAGATTCCTCCTCTGTTCTCCTGGTTGTGCTTCTTCTTCCTCCATGTGATGGGTTGTATGAGGCTTAGTTTGGGAGCCTACAGCTGTGTGTGTGCCTCGTTATGGTAGATGGCCACTGTTTTTGAGACTGAGCTATTTGTGTGAAGAAGGCAGAGATGGATGAAGACATGCATGTGCATGGAAGCTTGGTTGTCCTCCATGGTGGTGAGGACGGTGCTGTGCCTGGAGGTCTCCCCACTGACTGGGTGGCAGAGTAGAGTGGAGCTTGGAGTGTTGATGCTGTGAGTGTGTTGCGTTCAGGGGAGCTACTGGGCGTATCTCGCTCAAGCGTGAATGGCCATGCTTGAGCAAGCCAGTGAAGAAATGGTCACTGGACCCTTTTCGCTCAAGCGAGTGCATGTGTGGCTTGAGCGAAAGGGTGATGTTTGATACTTGGTTGTTGAGAAGCGTGTTGCTGATTGACTGGGAAGCTGTGTGGCTTTTCCCACTGCTGGAATGCCGAGCAGAGTGCTGCTGTGGCCGGGCCGAGTGGCCCATGTGACTTCTGGAACGTCATTCCAGGTAAGGGGGGCTTTGCATCTCAAATGTATGGATTCCTGGACGGGTTTCCGGGTGAAATTGTCACTGTGTTGTGTTTTAATGTGTATGGTATGCTGTAGTTGAGTAAATAGCCCGGATTATTGATGCTTATTATTTATGTAATGTATGATACCCGTTCATATGATGTATGATGTTTGTTGATGATGTTTGTGTTAAGATGTATGAGATGCACATGATGAATGTTGTGTTCTATGTGTGATCCTCTATTTGTCCCTGGGTATGTTGTACATTTGAATGCATGTGATGCTTGTTGATGTATATGCTTGTGATGAATGAATGAATGGGGACTGTTATGATGAATGCCGAGTAGGCTTTATGGAGGAAAGCATGAAATGCTTACTGTAAAGGATAAATCCGAGTGAATAAAGGATAATCCGAGTGAATGGCATAGTAATTACCGAGTGAATGGCATAATGATTGCCGAGTGAATGGCATAGTGATTGCCGTGTGGATGTGATACTGGCTGAGTCATCTGATTGTTGTTGAATTGTCGTGTGCATATAATGCTGAATACTATATACCGAGTGGGCAATCGGATGAATATGCATTTAATGAACTTGATTGTGTTGATGTGATATAAGACCCGGGTTGGACTCGAGGAGTGCCTAGAGCACTAAGCGTGGGACGCTATTGAGGATTCTGAGATTAATCCTAAAAGACCTCCGAGTTGGACTCGAGGCCATGCTTGGAGCATGAGCATTTGATGCTTAATGGAAGTCCTTGGGTTGGACCCAAGGCAGATGCCGAGTGCATTGGAGTTGGACTCCGAGTGAATGTGACCATATGCATCCGATTCGCCACTGGAATGCTTGTAGCATGTATATATACCGATCGGCAATCAGATGATGAGATGTGTGGAAATGTGATTAAGTCCTGGAGCTGGGCTCAGGCACACTCCTTGACCAAGGCTCGGAGTTGAGTGAAATCCGAGTGGATCAGTATACTAGTTGCTGAGTGAATTAGGCTTTATAGCCGAGTGAAATGGGTAAGAAACCCGATTGGAGATGTTTGTGTTTGCTCACATTTAAATGGCAGTGTGCATATTTAATTGATGATATATATATATAATTGTATGTTGCGGATTTTGTGACTAATCCGAGCCAATATCTGTCATTTAATATGTAATGCTCACCCCTACACCATTTTTCAGTATATGCAGGTCAGATTGGATGATGTGATGGCCTTAACCTGAGTGTTGGGTATTTATTGATGAGGCTGTGTACATAATGTAATGTACCGAGTGTCTTTTGTTGTTTTAAAGCCTTGGTCGGCTCATAACAATGTTGTATCATGAATATGAAATATATATATGTACTGGAATCCAAATGCATGTTAATATATATATACTTCGAGTGAATGGTATTATATGCATACCGACTGAATGTGTTGGTGAATGGAAAGTATAAAGATAATAAGTATCCGAGTGTATGCGTATGTATATACCTATATGTTATGTTGATAACATGGTTATGAATCGGCGGAAGTGTATTGCTGTAGTGGTAGTCGGACTTGGAATTAGAGAATATACATATATATATAAGTGATTTATGTTGATTTGATGCTTCATACCGACTAGGAAATGATGATGTATGAATATTTCTAAGTTAATGAATCCTGAGTGAAATATAAGTGGCTTAGATGCTTTTCCGAATGAGTCTTATGTATGTAACTCCATTTCCGAGTATGACTCATCTGTGAGACTCTTTCTGTGTGTTGGTAGCTCTTGTGGATTCTGAGTGGAAAACATGGGTAAACCCCGAATGGGGAATGATTTGAATATCCCAAGTGGAAATCCGAGTGATCCTCTTCCGAGAGGAGAGTTGTTGTAATGGATTGAGATTAGAATATACTCTAAGTATGTGATTCATGTAAAATCCGAGTGAAAGAGATTCCATATCCTGAGTGGTTAGGATCTGAGCAAGTCTGAGTGGGACTTAATGGTTTCTCTGATTGAATAAGATATCAATTGCTGAATGAGAGACTGATTGAGATGACTCGGTTTTGGAGTGAGATTACCGAGTGGAATTCTGTGTGGGTGGAGACTCTGATTCAGACTGAATATTCCAAGTAGAGTATGATTGTAGAGACCCCTTCTGAGTAAGGGAAATGCTATAATGTTCTTCGAGTGAGAGATGTGAGTTTATACCGAGTGATGAATGTGAAGTACATTCCTGATTGAATTATGGTTAAATACACCGAGTGGTGTTTGGTTGGCAAATATCTGAGTGAGGGACAATTTATGGACCTGAGTGAAATAACCCTCAATTACCGAGTGAGTTATGTGTGTGACCTCGAAGATAGAAAATGATGGCTAAGTATGATAAGATGGATCATTTACCGAGTGAGTGGTACTCTGAACCCCGAGTGATGGGATTGCTGAGTGTAACTTCTTGCTTCAGCGAATGAAGGATTCGCTCCAGCGAGCAGGTGTTGTTGGAAGGCTTTTGGATCGGCTTCGCCTAAGCGGGGGGGCGTTCGCCCGAGCGAGTTGGTCGGCCTCGCTCAAGCGGAGTCAGATCTCACTTGAACGAGTGCACGCTGTATTGTGGTTCGCTCAGGCGCTGTTGTCCTTCCGCTGTATGCCTTTCTTGGTCGGCTTTTCATTGCCTTTGCCTTCCTTTCTCTTTCTTTATTTAATTGGACCCGGTTCTTCTCGGTCATTGGACCTGGCTCTCATATCTTCATATATGGGAGTGGCTTTTGATTATTGATCCAGGTATTTTCTAAATATTTGGCCCGGCTCTTCATGATTTATTTTGGAAAAAAAAAATTTCCTTGTCCCGGGTTTGTTTTATTTCAAAATTAGGATGTCACAGGAAAAATCATTTTTAAAACCCCATTTATTAAATGTTCTAACTTCGATTCTTGTGATTCAAAGGGTCGTATATTGCTAACATGGATTTTGTTAATTTCTTGGTGATTCTTTGTCTAGAAAATCCTGAAACTTTGTAAGTGAGGCCTAAATACCTTTAGCGATTTAATTGTGATTGAAAACCATTTTTTTCTTGTATCAAAATGCCACACAGATACCATTATTTTTTAGCCCATTAAATTACATAAAAATTGATTAAATTACATGGCCATGTGTCTTCCTAAAGTTACACACCAAATCACCCCATATCAGTACACCTAATTACCTTTCAAATCACTTTTCGTCTTGATTCAAGCACCATTTTCCCTCACCAAACTTATTACTCAGCCATGCCTTTTAATAAATAAAATTTTTAATACATGTGCCAATAAGTGAAAAAGGAAAGTACATTGCATCATTTTTCTCCTCCTTGGCCATGAGCCACTTCTCCATTTTCTCTTATCTTCAAGCTTTTTCTTCTCCTCTTCACCGTCCACCATTTCAACCACCACTTCAAGCTACTTTAAGACCACTCTTTTGGAGCAAGGAACCAAGAAAAGGAAAGCTCAAAGTCCTCTCTGTTCCATTCCATTTTAGCGTGAAACACCAAAAGGTAGGGGAGTTCTCCTTTTTCTCTTAGGATTTTATGCATGCATAGGTGATGGAAATCACCCTAAGGTTTGTATCTTTGAATTAAATGTTAAAAATAAGTATTTTCCTCATATTTTAAACTAGATTTCAATTTTGAAAAATTTGTTTTCGGAGCAAGAAAACTCACAAGATCCTTGAGATACACCTTAAGAAAAAGCTTTATTTTTGACCCTTAATGGAGAAAAACATGTTGCATGTTATTTTTATAATGCTTGGCTGGTTGAGTGCATGAGATTACATGTGTAGAAATATGATATTTTTGTGACTTGAATGTTGAATGACGAGATGGTGGTTTTGATTTTATTGCGTGTCAAAGATCGATGGTCAAAATGCCATCTTTTTGCTTTGCATGTGAAGTACTTGGTGCGTATGCTTAAGATCCTTGTGTGCAAGCATGAAATCTGAAATTTTGAGTATGAATTGACGTTGAAACACTGCTAGAAAATTTAAACTGAGTTTGTAGCTTTTAGGGTTTAGGTCTTGAGTTTTTTAAATTTTTTAAAAAAGCTCTAAGAACTCAATTCTCACACAAGTGAGTTCTTAGGGTTTTGGTTTTTATTTTAATTTTTTTTAATAAAACTAAATCCTTGGTTTCGTGAGAATTGAGTTTTCAGGGTGACTGTTTATATTTTAATTTTTTTAGGATATCAATGAACTTGGTTTACGAAAGAATTGAGTTTGTAACTTGAAAAACTTCCACTTACACTGAAAAACCCTTCACAATCTAAACGTTTTTTTTATTAGTTTTCCACTTTTCTTCCCTCTGAAACCCTTCCTTTATTACTTGCGAACTTGTCTTCCACTTTTCTTCCCTTATTGCACAGTGACTTCTTCTTTCTCCATTGCTCGGGTTCTTCCTCCATTGATCTTATAGAAAGGTTAGTTATATATTTGCTCATTGCTTTGTTTTACTGATTTGTACAGTGCTATGTTCTTCATTCATGAATGTTTCCATTGCCATTGCTTTTACTCCTTTTTGCTAAGTGTATTGCACTGTGTTCTTCATTTGTGAATGTTGCCATTGCCATTGCTGACTGTCACTCTATCTTGCTGTCTGCATACTATGTTGTGTTCCCTGTTGTTGTTACCATCGTATGTAAGTTGTTGTGTTATACTATGTTATACTGTGTTGGCATTGTATATAGGTCCTTTTTCCTAATATGTAGGCTCGCATGCTAGACCATTAAAATAAAAAAAATTCTAAAGAAAAATTTGTTGTAGAAACAACTTCTTAGATTTCTTAACAATATTTGTTTACATATAAATTTAACATGTTTCTGAAAGTAGGGATCTAAGATGAGCGAATTCCATGATTTGGAGATACATTTGAAACCCACAAGAGACATAACTGGAAGCGTTGATAAGATTTCAATCAACACATCCTCACTCAAAACTGCACCCTCCTGCCTTTTCATTTTCTCTCTTTCTTTAGGCTACGCATCAAATTTCATCTTTTTTTTATCTTACTGATTTCTATCTTTAATTATATCTTTTAAATTTTAAATATTTTAGTAACAAATTTTTAATTGGCCCTAATTAAGATGAGTACATAGATAATTGTTTTCCTTAACTAAGCTAATCTTTTCCAAAAATTAACCACATATAATTTTTAGATCATATATAACTAATCACCTATTTATCCATTATAAAAAAACCCATTTATCTTTATTTTCTTGTACCACTTTCTTAAATTCTCTCTCCCAAAAGAATAAAATTAAATCTATCCATTTTTGTTACCTTTTAATTCGGTATCTAATCTATTAATATTAAATCAAGTTTTTATTAATATTTTTAAAACAACTCTAAATGAATCAACTTAGAGCATGACTGGCGGATCTCCTACCTGTATAGTACTCTCTATATATCTCCATATCCCATGTAATGGTTAAAAAACTAGAATTAGTTATAATACTAGCCTGATGAATGACATGACTAGCCTAATTTGCTCTTTTTACTCTGTTAAGTGTAATGTATGATGTGACTAGCTAGTATGAATAATGTTTTTCCATAGGTGTGCTCTACTACATTAAATCAAAATATATTTAATGTAGTATGTTACGTATATTTCATGAGTTAAGAATCATAACTTTTGAATGATTTTCTTAATTCTAATTGATCAAGTGTACTCTGTTGAACAGTGTCACATCGTAAGTGTTGTATTTGGGTCATGAATAAAAGTTGGATTAATGCATCACGGTTAACTAATGTGTATTAGAGTGGAGTTGAAATGTTCATAGAGTTTGTATTTCAAAATGCCATAGACAATAATGGAAGATACTTTTGCCTTTGTGTTAAATGTGAGAATACGTGTCTGCTAGGCCTGGAAATGATAAGGGAACGTCTGTTATGTGATGGTTTCCTCAAGAGTTATACACGTTGGATATGACATGGTGAACATGTTATCATGCCGAGTGTGATGAATGTAAGTCAAAATGAAGGTTCTTCACGTAATGTTGATTATGATATGGATGATTGACCTAAAGAAATGATTCGTGATGTAGGTGAAGAAAATTTCTAGAGAGCATATGTGTATGAAACTCTCCGTGAGGATTCAGAGAACCCGCTTTATCCAAATTGCACTAATTTCACATGGTTATCAATGGTTTTACGATTGTTTATCTTGAAGGCGAGAAATGAGTGGACGGATAGAAGTTTCACTGAATTACTGCAACTATTGAAAGACATGCTTCCAGCTGGTAATACCTTGCCAAGTCGTAACTACAAGGCTAAAAGGATTTTGTGTCCTATGGGGTTGGAGTACAAGAAGATACACGCATGTCTAAATGATTGTATGTTATACAAAGATGAGTATGAAACGATGCATGAATGTCCAACATGTGGGTTGTCAAAGTATAAGAAGAAAGATAATGATTCTGGTGAAGAGGTATACACCAAAGGGCCTCGTGTAAAGGTGTTATGGTATTTGTCTATCATTCCTAGATTAAAGCGTTTATTTGCCAATGAAGATGATGCAAAGTTAATGAGGTTGCATTCTGAGGAGAGGTTGACTGATAGAAAACTTAGACATCTGACAGATGGATAACAATGGAAGAAGTTGGATTCACTATTTCTAGAGTTTGCTAATGACCCAAGAAGTTTAAGACTCAAACTGGCAATAGATGGAATAAACCTGTTCGGTAACTTAAGTACTACACATAGTTTATGGCCTATTTTGTTGTTTATTTACAACCTACCGCCATGGTTATATATGAAGAGAAAATATATGATGTTATCGATGATGATCTCAGGTCCAAGACAACCGAGTAATAACATTGACGTGTACTTAAAACCCTTGATTCGAGACTTGAGACTGTTGTGGGATGAATGAGTTGATGTTTTTGATGTAGTCAGGCATGAGACATTCAAGTTGTATATAATGTTGTTCTGCATAATCAATGACTTTCCAGCCTATGGAAACTTATCTGGTTATAGTGTAAAGGGTCACAAAGTATGTTCCCTATGTGAGGACAACACTTGTTACCAACAACTACATCATAGGAGGAAGATGGTTTACCTTTGACATCGAAGGTTTCTGAAAGTAGATCATCCATATCGGAGGTTAAAGAAGGCCTTTAATGGTAAAGGTACACTTGGTTTAAGATTGAAGAACAAGTTATGAGATGAAGTGCTTCAGGCACATTTGTACATATTAAACAACACCGACGAAGTCTTGCTTTATTTAGAAGAGCACAAACACTTAGTGAAGAGAAATAACCCATGAATGTCTGAGAGAAGGGTGTTGAATGAACATAACAAAACTTTTATGTAGTGGTTCAGAATGACTATCATGAAAGATTCATCAACATCTGTAACCCTACAACATGTAGCTCAAGGACCCAACTTTGATGCTTTCACTTTTAGTGGGTATGACATAAACAAGTACTCATTTTATACAAAATAACAAGGCAACAAGAGCACAATGCAAAATACTGGTGTTATGGTAATGTCTGAGTCGATGCATTTCTCCACTGCAAAAGATAAGAATCCTGTAATGGCTGAGTTGTTTTATTTTTGTGTGATTGAAGAAATATGGGATGCTAATTATGGTTCCTTCACAATACCATGCAAATAGGTGGATAATAATCACGATGGGAAAACTGATGAGTTTGGATACACTTTGGTTGATCTCAATAAGGTCGGCCATAAGGAAGAGCCTTTTATTATGGCGACTCAAGTGAAACAAGTGTTTTATGTTTCTGACCTATCTAACAAAAGATGCTCAGTTGTTATGCAAAGTAGACCTAACACTAAAGATGCTAACATAGGGGATCTTAGTCCTAATACCTTTGTTTTGACAGCACGTCCACCAACAATAAACCTAGTAGACCATATAGATAAAGTCCAAGCAACTCTGATGATCACCATGAAGGCATATGAGAGAATATATCAACTACATAAGTATGTATCATTTTTTCAAGGTGTTTGTTATTTTTGTAGACCATCATCACAACAAACGTACCAGATAAATGGGGAACTATAAATTTTATAACCAATTCATTAATTTCAAACAAATTTGAGTATAATGATGTAAAATATGTATTTGTATATGTAATAACTAACACACACACACATATATATAAATACAGGTTTTGCAGGACCGGTCCCCATACACTACACAAGAGATCAAGGATATTTGAGAGCAATGGGCCTCATATTTTTTGAGGATTAGGGGACAATAGTATAGGTATATAGTATAAGTTTTAGTAGTTTGTATATATATAGTTTTAGTAGTTTTAGTTTAGGATTTTGTATATATACATTTACTGTATGGTATAGACGCATTCTTGTATTAGGTCAATTTTGTTGTTTGCAAGTTTGGGATTACAGAAAAATAAAACAAATAATTAAAAAGAAAATCCTACCTACGAACTCGGTTCCTTTATTAACCGAGTTCATAGGATATCTATGAACTCGATTGTTGCTTAAACCGAGTTCATACTCTGTTTCTGGGTCAATCTATGAACTCGGTTTCTGGATAAACCTTGTTCATACTCTATTTCTAGATTGACCAAAAATAGAGTATGTTGACCCAGAAACAGAGTATGAACTCGGTTCATCCTATGACGAGGTCACATATTAGCTCTATGAACTCAGTTTTTTGAACTGAGTTGATACCCTTGTTACCTACGAACACGGTTGCAACGAACTCGCTCTCACAACCAAGTTCGTATCCCAATTTTAACCCAGTTCATAGACCTTTTATGCATTATTGACGTACAATAACATTCTAGCTAGAAAACTCCAAATACTTTTTTTAAAAATCATTAATTTAGTTTATATATTTTCATAACATAATAATAATAATATATGTTTATTAATCCAAAAAAAAACATATGTTTAGCAAAAGAAAAAAACATATAATAATATATGGTGATAACAACGGAAGACTGGGTAAATCACTAGAAAATCATTGGATTGCCTAATACATATGGATAAACTAACAAAATTATTGGGCAACTAATAGGCTTATCTTCGGCCTCACAGTATATTAGGCCTATTTTTAATTTTCTTAATATTCTAGGTGTACTTCTTCAAATATAAGTAATTAGAATTTGAATCATTTTAAGTTTAACTAATTAGATGTGATCCAATCTCGATACCGGTAATAGGACATGGATGTAATTTCATTCGTCCTCACTATGCTACCGACGCTGCAGGTAGACCTTCAGACTGTAAACCCCGTATCAGGCGCTCTCTCTAATCAGTATGTCCAGGTTAACACCTCACACACCAAAAAGTATCCATGTCACCTGACAGAAAGGACATGGTACAGCTGCTAGGGGACATTCGTAGGAGACGCGGCTCCTCCCGCATCGAGTATCAGAATCATACACTGTACAGTGTATTATTTGTCCCCTGGCACCACTTACACCTGACGATTCATTCTCCATGCTCACCTATAAATAGTCCATTCCCATACATAGAAAGGTTAGGTTGTTCTCATTCTTTATATATTGTTTCATCGCTTAAGCTCTCTTAACTTGAATCCTCATACTTGTTACTGACTTGAGCATCAGAGAATCTTCGCAGGTTGTACTACCTTTTGCCCCTTTTCAACGTGGAAGCTTGGTGTGAAGGATCTCCAGGACTTCAAGACCGATATCTCCCACTTAGATATCGGATACCAATAACGGATACCCACTGTATCGGTGTAAAGATATTCTTTGTAGTTGATTCTTGTGGCAGGTCCCATACCGGATCTTACACCCCATATCAGACCAGTTTATTAGCACGCCAAGTGGGACTCGATAGAGTTATTCCCATTTTTCCAGAAGCTCAGTAGTCTATCATAGAAGGAAATGGTAGGAACTTTCGAGAGGGGCACTTGGAGGATGTCACTACCGAGGAATACCAACTAGGAAAGCGTCTAGCCTTTGAGTCCCCTGTTGGGAGTTCATGAAGGATGGTACCTATCAGAACTCCAAACCCACGTGATAAGGTTATAAGGCAGGTCACGGAGGAGCTCACTGAGTTAAAAAAGGAAAAGACATAGGTGGAGGAGAAAATGGTGTCTCAAGATGAGGAGACCCACCACACTGCTAGGAGAGAAAAATCCACAACTCTCTAATATTCAAAGATCCCTATGTATGAAGAGAGCAAGCAGACCCAGGACTCTAGTGAGTGAGTCAATAGTAGAAGGAAGGAGCCAGTGGTTGTAACTCTGGTGGTGTACAGACTTAACGTCCCATTTTTACAGAGGTTAATGAGTGTGTCTATCCCTAGGCATTTACAAATGACTCAGCCCCTCTCCATTGGAAAGTACACAGGAAAGACGAACCCCACTAAGCATTTGGATGCTTATACTTATGAGGCCATGTTCTTGGGGTTGAAGAAGACGTCATGTGCAAGATGTTCCCCCACATGTTAGTTGGAGAGGCCCTCAGTTGGTTCAAAGGCTCCCTTCAGTTTTTATAGACTCCTGGGAGGAAATGGCAACAGTTTTTGATCACTTTGTCATTTCCAGGGATGTTCCCAGGACCTCTTATACCCTCGCCCGGATTAGGAAAGGAAAAGCAGAAACTCTTAAGGAGTTTTTAAGAAGATTTTATAAGGAAATAACTCTAGTCCCAAATCTCACAGAGGCCATCCAGCTGCACATTGTCATCGAGGCGTTGCAACCCAGCTTAGCTTTCGCCTTGTCTTTGGCGAAAATCCCTCCGATGTCGTTTGAGGATTTCGTGAGGAAGGCTTCCAAGTATGTGGGGATCGGGATGCATTTGGAAGCTACAGTGGCAAGGGTCAGGCCACTAGCTCTAATGTCCCAGCCAAGAAGAGACAAGGAGATGACGAGGTCAGAGGGACCTTTCCAGAGAGACAGGTTTAAGAGCTCTCAACCCCATCATCAAGAAAGGCGCGTAGCAACCTTCAGCAACTATGCCCCTCTGAATGCCAAGACTTCTCAGATTTTGAGAGAGGTCAGATGGCCCACACTGAGTGTATATGGAATTAGGAGGATGGCCCCAATAAAAACGCCTAGAAACCTACGTAAGTATTGTAATTTTCATAAGAAGGTGGGCCACACGACAGATGAGTGAAAGTCCTTGAGGAACACTATGGAGACCCTCACCCGAGAGGGAAAGCTAAAGTAATACCTTTTCAAGGAGAAGTCTTTTGGATGAGCCAGATTGGATGGAGAAGCGGGGTCGAGACCGCGACGATAAGGGCGATAATAACCGTGCTCCGACCAAAAGATTTATCGCCGCTAAAAAATAGAAGGGTGTTGTCATCAATGACGCTGCTTATTAGGATGACATGCCCCAGCAGCAGTAGCGAGCCTGGTGTGAAGTAATTGATATGATTGTCAAAGGATTCGCTAGGGGCGGAGCCTCAATCACCGCAAGGAAGAATCATTACTGCATGATTCTCTCAGTGCAAGTAAAACCCAAGGATAATAGTCCATTCAGAGACGGTGTGTTGGCGCCGATGATTTCTTTTTTCAATGATGATTTTGGCCCAACCATACCTGGAGGAGACGATGCTGTGGTTATTGTAGCTGTTATCGCAAACAAGGATGTCAAGAGGATCCTTATGGATTAGGGGAGTTCCTGGGACGTTAATTTTTTATAGCTATTTTAAAAGAATGAGTGTTAATGACTCTGATTTGCAACCTTACACGTAGAAGCTAACAACTTTTAACAAAGCGAAGCAGCCTACAAAAGGATATCTTGACACTCTGGTGTCTTTTAAGGGCGAGCCCAGAGCTAGGATAGTGAAGTCTAAGGTGCTGATGATTGATGTGGAATTATCGTACAACGACATCATAGGCCACCCCATGTTGAACGTCATGGAAGTAATTGTCTCCATGCCTCACCTTCTCATCAAGTTCAGCAACAAGGATAATAATGTGTCATCTCTCTGAGGTGATTAGGAGATGGCCAGGTACTGCTACAACTTGAGCCTAAATATGGTGAAATTGGAGGCATTCAATAAGAAAGGGAAGTTGAATAACGGAGGAACCGCGGTGGGGTCTGTTAGCTTGATTTATCTGGACCCCAGGGCAGAGCTGAAGATTGATCCGCTCAACCCTTCAAATCCCACACTGGAAGGCGGCTCCAGGGACGTCGTTTTGGGGGATTCCTCAGAAAAGATCACACACATCAATGATAAATTAGAAGCTGTGATAGAATAATGCCTACTTGCATTCCTTCAAGAGTTCAAAGACCTTTTTGCATGGCCAACCACTGACATGCCTGGGATGGACCCCAATTTTTACTATTATAAGCTATCCATCTATCTAGAGACGAGGCCAGTGGCCCAAAAGAAGAGAAGGTTAGGGCCTGAGAAGCAAAAGGTAGCTTGTGAGTAAACAGAGGAAATACTGAAGGCTGGATTTATTAGAGAAATCTGATATTCCTCGTGGCTCTCCAACGTGGTAATGGTGCAAAAGGCCAACGGTAAATGGAGGATGTGCACTGACTATGTAGACTTAAACCGTTGTTGCCCGAAGGATCCATATCCTCTCCCAAACATCGATCATATGTTGGACGATTCATCTGGTTACCAGTACCTGTCTTTCATGGATGCTTATTTAGGGTACAACCAAATTTCGATGTGGGAGGAAGATCAGGAGAAGACAGTTTTTGTTAATGACCATGATGTGTTCTGTTACACCGTTATGCCCTTCAGTCTAAAGAACGCTAGGGCCACATACCAGCGTATGATCAACAAAGTTTTCGAAGGCATGCACACCAAGTTGGTGGAGGTGTACATTGATGATATAATTGCCAAGACCCCAACAAGGAGTGACCATATTGAGGATTTTCGCCAAGTTTCACGCGTCTAAGGCAATACAACATGAGGTTGAACCCATTGAAGTGCACTTTCGCTGTACCTGTTGGGAAGTTTATGGGTTTCATGTTGACTTAGTAAGGTATTGAGGCCAATCCATGCAAGTGCCAGGAAATTCAGGACTTACAAAGCCCTAAAAATTTGAGGGAAGTCCAGTCCCTGAACGGGAATATAGCAGCCCTGGCGTGATTTATACCTAAGATGGTGCATAGGTCACTCTCCCTGTACAAAATCCTCAAGAAGTCTAAGAAGTTTGAGTGGGGGTTGGAGCAAGAGCAAGTGTTTCAGGAGCTGAAGGAGGTTTTGTCCAGACCTTCCATTCTAGTGAAGCCTGACCTTAGAGAAAGGCTTATTCTATACTTAGCGATTTCTGATGAAGCTTTGGGGGTCGCATTGGTGAAGGAGACCCTGGAGGGACAGAGGCCAATTTATTTCACGAGTAAGACTCTACCGGGACCTGAGGTCCGGTATCAGAAGATTGAAAAGACGGCCCTTGTAGTTGTTTGGGCCTCTCATTACCTCAAGCCGTATTTCCATACGTATCCCGTTGTAGTAAGAATGAATCTTCCACTACACTCTGTGTAACATCCCGGATAATTATAGAAAAATTTTGTGAAGTGGAAATATTAAAAATTGTTTTTTAGGAATTTATTTGATATTTTTATAAATTATTGGTTAATTATAAAAGGTGTGATTAGAAGAAGAAAGGTTTAATTTAAATCTTTAAAGAAATTATAAAGGAAAGGGAGAAATGACCGGTTGAAGAGGTGACCGGTTGGAAGTGACCGGTTGAGAAGGTAACTGGTTGCCATGAGTTTAAATAATGGTTTCCTTCTCTTTCCTCAATCATTTGCGTAATCATTCACTCAATCATTCACGAGAATCTTCTTCTTCATCTGCTACTTTTCTTCTTCTTCTTCCTCCATTGTTAAGAGCTGTAAGATTTGAAGGGAGGTCCATCTTTGTATCAAACCTTGAAATAATTACATAGCCGTGACAGTGGTTTCAAGGTGAGTTCATTGAACAATTTAAAATTGCTACCTCACCTCTTTTATTTTTTTTCTGGACCGAATGGCCATGTGTGGAGAGGTACTGTTCCGATCTCCACTCCTCTTGGCTGTGAGCCTGAAAATGGTTCTTTTAACCGTGTGGACGGTGGTGTGATGTTAACAAGCTTCACGTTCCAAACCCGTAGGTAGTGGAACGAACATCAGTGAGACAATTAAGGAAGCTGGTGCTGAACGGGGGTGGAACTGTGAACCCAACGACTGTTAAAGCTTGGAACATAGGTAAGGGGGGTGTTTGGGTTATAATTAATTAGAATAGAACATACTGTCCAAGTCGTTGGAATGATTGTGAACCGAGTAAGAGATGATGCTGAATGAAAATTGTGAATGTGTATGGATGCATGTATGTATATGGGCACCGATCGGTTGAGGATCGGGCGTGTGTATGACTTAAGAAATATTTGATGCTGTGATAATAGAGATGATGCTGGATGAGTTGTATGTGTATGCATGTATGTATATGGACACCGATTGGTTTAGGATCGTGTGTATGGCTTATGATGATTGAGTTTGAAATACTTGTGACAGTGTGTTGATGAATTAGCAAGTCGGCTATCCGGTGTAGTAAACTGTTAGTCCTAAAATTTACAATAAATCTTTTAATAAAAATTTCACAAAAATAAATAAAAATTTGGTTAATTTGTTAGAAAATTAGGCTTTAAATTCAATAAATGGATGTTGTTGGAAATAATCTGCCCTTGATCAATTTTCTCTAGTTTTGTAGTGAAAAAGTTAAAAAATCAAGAGAAAATTACACTAGAGGAGCTGACGCGTAGCCTCACCCCACGCGTAGCATCAACAGCTATTTTGGATGCTGACGCTACGCATCACAGCCACGCGTAGTGTCAGTGCTGCGTGGTCTCCACCTCCACTTTGGCCAACCACTCCACTTAAACCCAATAATGGGCACTCCACTCAGCACCAAGGGCCACCCCACTCAGCATGAAACGCCAAAACTCGGTGGAAACATGTTCATGTGGCTAGGCATGATCAAATTTAATAATTTGAAGTGGCCATTATCAAGTGTTTAATGGAGGCTGAGTCAAGGGTGTGACGCGTAGCGTCACACTGACGCGTAGCGTCAGCACCCTTGCTCAGCCCTATAAATAGGGCCATCCAATCCATCCCATCCATTCCTATTCTCATTCACTTCTCTTCTCTTCTCTCTTTGTGCTCGACTTTGAGTACTTCTTTTGTGAGTTGTAGTTCTAGAATAGTTTTCTAGATACTTGAGTGTGTTTTGGTGTAATGTGATTGTTGTATCATGAAGTTCCCATCGTCTTCGTAATGTCAAACTCTGTAAGTGTTGTTTTTACTTTCACCATGTGTAACTAATTTGTTTATGTTGGAATTGGTGAACTAATCTATTGAGTATAATGTTGTGAATTCGACCTCTGCATGTTTATGATTCAAGTCCATGTTAGTATTTCAATCTTTTATTAATATGAACGTCAAACGGGAGAATGATTTTCATGTGTATTGAAACTTGTTTTATTAGTATGAATGTCAAACGGGAGAATGATTATTCATGCCGTATTGAAACTTGTTTTGATGAAAGTAAAAGTTGGAATACCCTTGGTATCTCAATTCTGTAGGGGTTGTTAACCATTGTTGCCATAAAGCCAGGTCTTAAAGCAAGTTTTTACTGAGAAAGCTCATGAGGGATCGGACTTTACGGTGAATTCTTAGAATTTATATCACGAGGGATCGGTTATAATGATTTTAAGCTGCAATGACATGAAACTTGATGATTAAATATACATGTCTTGAGTTCCTCATTGTTATTCTAGATTAGGGATCCAATTTCCAACATAATTTGTTTATCTGTGTTTATCTCAAGTATCTTACCTATTCTAGATTGCAACTCAAATTTTTAGATAGATTTTTATTTTCTTTTTATCTCATGAACAAATCAACCATTCTATCTTGTGAATATTGTATAAATTGTATATAAATCATTCTTTTGTCCATAACTTTCTTCATATTTACCATAGTAAATAGAAAATTACTGTTGTTATTGGACTTTCAATCCCAGTGGAACGATATCTAAATTTTGAAAACTACAAATAATTGGTGCGCTTGCCAGTTAACAACCCGGTGGTGGAAACGAATGGATCTGACGCTATCACCGGGTTAACAAGTTTTCTGGCGCCATCGCCGGGGATTGAATTGTTTCAGTAAAACAGTAAATTTTTAATTACCGTGGTAAATATTTTTTTTACCTTAGTTAAAATTTTTTTATTACTTATTGTTACACTAACTTTCTTTTTCTAGTTTGTGTATGCAAACTCAATCTACCGCAGGTAAAATTTATTTTGATCCTGAGATAGAAAATTTGTAAAGAAAATCAAGTCTTTGAAATCTAAAACACAAACTAAATCTTCTTCTACTTCTAAAAATTTTGAAAATTCAAATATGGCTGCTGAAAGGAGAACATTAGGATAGTTTGCTGCTATTAATGGTCCACCCCGAGTATCGGGAATGTTTCAAGGACCTGTTGTACCAGTGGAGATTAAACCTGCTACTTTAAATATTATTCAAAATAAATTAATTTGCTGGTTTAAATCATGAAGAACCATATGAACATTTAACTGTTTTTTATGAGTTATACAGCACAATTGGTTTTGAACCCAATCAAGAAGAGTCTGTTTACATGAGACTTTTTCCTTTTTCATTGATTGGTAAAGCAAAAGAATGGTTTAAATCTTGTCCACCGGGTAGTTTTGCAAACTGGTCCGATGTTGAAAGAAAATTTTTGGAAAGATTTTATTCTCCTTCGAAATATTTTGAAGCAATGACAGCCATACATTCTTTTTCTCAAAATAATGATGAATCACTAGGAGAGACATGGGAACGATTCAAAGCACTCTTGAGAAAGTGTCCAAACCACAACCTGAATGATGCCGAAAAGGTAAGAATCGTTTACCATGGTTTATTGCCTCAGTTCAAGATGATGTTAGATGCTTGTGCAGGTGGTTCTTTAATGAACAAAACTATAGAGGAAGCAATTCAGATATTGGAATCAATGTCCATTAGTGACCATCAAGCTAAACCAGAAAGAGGTAATGTACAAGGTATACTTGAACAAGGAGTAAATGATACAGTGTTAATTCAACAAAAATTATTGATACAACAAATTGAGGCAATGAGTAAACAACTAGGAAAACTTTAAGTTACCCATGTAACACCATAACTTCAAGCTCAATTAAAACAATGTGAGTATTGTATGGGCGAACAACCATGTGGTTACTGTGTTCTTGACATGAATGAACAAGAACAAGCTAATTCCTTGATTCATCAAAGGTTACCTTCAGGTAATTCTCTAAATCCTCTTGTAAATTCTTTTTCTAACAATTACCTGCAAGGAAGGCAAAACCAAAACTATGGTTGGAGGCAAAATGCTAAACCCTTCAACAATCAAGGTGATTACAATAATAGATTGACAAAGGCTGAAGAAAGTGTTCAACAATTGATGCAATACATGGAGACAATTAAGGCTGCACGTAAAGCATCAGATCAACAGTTGAGTCAGCTAGTAAAAGAAGTAGCCGACATCAAGGAATTCAAAGTGAAAGAACAATGTAAGGTTATCTTTATAAGAAGTGGTAAAACTGTAGGTATGGATTATGAAAAAGAAAAAGAAAAAGAAAAAGAAAAAAAAGAAAAAGAAAAAGAAAAAGAAGAAGAAAAAAGTGAAAAAAATAAAGAAAAAGATGAAATAAAAGAAAAATAAAAAATAAAAAAATCAGTATTTGGGACAAACACCTCCTGTCCAGGATTTACCTTATCCTCATCCACCATCAAAAAAAGATAGAGAAAAGGAATATAAGAGATTCCTTGAAATTTTTAAGCAGTTACACATAAACATTCCTTTTTCTGAGGCATTAGAACAAATGCCTACATATGCTAAGTTTATAAAAGAACTGCTTACAAAGAAAAAGGAAGTATGATGAGGAGATAGTAGAACTTGAAGCAAGTTGCAGTGCTATTTTACAATACAAGATGCCAGAAAAATCCAAAGATCCTGGCAAATTCACTATTCCTGTCTCTATTGGCGGAGTAAATATCGGAAAGGCTTTATTAGATTTAGGGGCTAGTATCAATCTAATGCCCCTAAGTATGATGAAGCGCATTGGTGACCTTGATCCGCAACAGACAAGGATGACTCTGCAATTAGCTGATAAATCCATTAAGAGACCTTATGGGATTGTAGAAGATGTGCTTGTAAAGGTTGATAAATTCTACTTCCCTGTGGATTTTGTGATCTTAGACATAGAGGAAGATGCTGATGTTCCTTTAATTCTTGGAAGACCATTCATGAAACTGCTCGAGTACTGATTGATGTGGACAACGGGAAGCTATCAGTAAGGGTGCATGATGAGGAAGTGAATTTTGATGTCTTCAAAGCAATGAAACATCCTAGCTCGAAGCAAGACTGTTTCAAAGTGGACATCCTTGATGAAACTTATCTTTCCTTATCAAAAGGTATGATTATTTCTGACCCATTAAATAAGTTATTGACTAACTCTGTTGAATTTTTGAATAAAGAAGAGGAGAAACAGATTGAAAGGTATCTTGAAGAATTCAATCAAGGGAAAGAAATTTCCTTTGAATCAAGAAAGATTGAAGAAATTCAAGAATCACCTGTTGAAGAAATCCAGAAACTTGAACTAAAAGTGTTACCTTCCAATCTAAAATACATCTTTTTGAAAGAAGGTAATTTAAAACTAGTAATCATTAGTAATCTGTTAAGTGAAACAGAGGAAGAAAAACTGGTAAAAGTATTGAAGAGGAATCAAGAAGCAATTGGGTGGACACTTGAAGATTTGAAAGGTATAAGTCCATCATACTGCATACACAAAATCTTGTTGGAAGATAAGTTCAAACCTATTGCTCAACCTCAAAGACGCCTCAACCCAACTTTAAAAGAGGTAACCAAAAAGGAGGTTCTAAAATTGCTGAAAGCAGGTATTATTTATCCTATTTCTGATAGTGCATGGGTAAGTCCTATTCAAGTTGTTCCAAAAAAAGGTGGTATGACAGTAATTGTTAATGAAAAACATGAACTAATTCCTACAAGAACTGTCATCAGTTGGAGAATGTGTATTGATTATAGAAAATTAAATCAAACAACAAGAAAAGATCATTTTCCATTGCCTTTTATGGATCAAATGCTTGAAAGATTATCTGGACAAGAATATTATTGCTTTCTTGATGGTTATTCTGGATATAATCAAATTGTTGTTGACCCTCTTGATTAGGAGAAAATTGCCTTTACATGTCCTTTTGGCATATTTGCTTATAGAAAAATGCCATTTGGATTATGTAACACACCTGCTACTTTTCAAAGATGCATGTTTGCTATTTTTGCAGATTTAATTGAAAAGAGCATTGAGATTTTCATGGATGACTTCTCAGTTTTTGGGAATTCATTTGAAACATGTCTATCCAACCTGGACACCGTACTGAAGCGGTGTATTGAGACAAATTTGGTGCTTAATTGGGAGAAATGTCACTTCATGGTGAAAGAAGGAATTGTACTTGGTCATAAAATTTCTTCTAAAGGCATTGAAGTTGACCAAGCCAAAATAGAGGTAATTTCTAAACTCCCACCTCCTGTAAATGTAAAAGGTATTAGAAGCTTTTTAGGACATGCTGGATTTTATTTATTCAAGATTTTTCAAAAATTGCAAAACCTTTATCAAACCTTCTAAATAAAGATGTTGAATTCAAATTTGATGAAGCATGTCTTAAAGCTTTTAATTCCTTGAAAGAAAAATTGGTTTCTGCCCCTGTAATTGTTGCTCCTAATTGGAATCTACCCTTTGAACTTATGTGCGATGCAAGTGATTATGCTGTTGGAGCAGTTTTAGGTCAAAGATACGAAAAAGTTTTTAAAGTCATACATTATGCTAGTAAAGTTTTGAATGAAAATCAAATAAATTATGCAACTACTGAAAAAGAATTACTAGCCATAGTATATGCTTTAGAAAAATTTCGATCTTACTTGATTGGCTCAAAAATAATTGTTTTTACTGATCATGCTGCAATCAAGTATCTTTTAACTAAATCTGATTCAAAACCTCGGTAAATCAGATGGATTTTTCTCCTTCAAGAATATGATCTTGAAATCAAAGATAAAAAGGGTAGTGAAAATATGGTAGCTGACCATCTTTCTAGATTAATGAATAATGAGGTTACTGCCAAAGAAAAAGAAATTTTGGAAGAATTTCCCGATGAAAAACTTTTCAAAATAACACAACGGCCATGGTTTGCTGACATGGCCAATTTCAAAGCAGTAGGAGTTCTTCCAAACAAAGAAAAAAATTATTTAGAAATGCAAGATATTTTGTTTGGGATGACCCTCATTTATTCAAAATTGGAGCGGATAATTTGTTACGACGTTGTGTGCCTGACTGGGAAGTAAAAGATGTGTTGTGGCATTGTCATAATTCACCATATGGAGGACACTTTAATGATGAAAGAACAGCTGTAAAAGTTCTCCAATCAGGTTTATACTGGCCCTCTCTTTTTAAAGATGCTCACTTATTTGTTCAATCTTGTGATAATTGCCAAAGAACAGGTAATGTTGGAAGAAGGCAAGAAATGCCTCTCACAAATATACAAGAAGTTGAGGTATTTGATTGTTGGGGAATTGACTTCATGGGACATTTTCCTAACTCATACTCAAATTAATACATTCTTTTGGCAGTTGATTATGTTTCAAAATGGGTGGAAGCAATTGCTACCCCTAATGCTGACACTAAAACTATTGTGAATTTTTTGAAGAAAAATATTTTTGCAGATTTGGGACACCAAGAACTTTAATCAGTGATGGTGGTTCACACTTTTGTAATAAAATTCTTCAAAAAGTATTACAACATTATGGAGTAAAGCATAAGGTAGCCCCAACATATCATCCACAAACCAACGGACAAGTAGAGATTTCAAATCGTGAAGTGAAAAGAATTCTAGAGAAAACTGTGTCATCTTCTAGAAAGGATTGGTCACAAAAACTTGATGATGCACTCTGGGCATACAGAACTGCATTTAAAACACCAATTGGTCTTTCTCCTTTCCAGATGGTTTATGGAAAATCATGTCACCTTCCAGTTGAAATGGAACATAAAGCATATTGGGCTTTAAAATTCCTCAATTTTGATCAAAATGTAGCAGCAGACAAATGGAAGTTACAGCTACTCGAATTAGAGGAAATGAGGAACAATGCCTATGAATCATCTAGATGCTACAAAAGTAAGGTGAAAGCTTACCATGATAAAAAGTTAAAGAAAAGCCACTTCATACCAGGTCAGCAAGTTTTATTGTTCAATTCAAGATTAAAATTGTTTCCTGTAAAATTAAAATCAAAATGGTCAGGCCCGTTTTTGATTAAAGAAGTCAAACCATATGGAGCAGTGGAAATTGAAGATCCAACTTCCAAAAGAAGTTGGATGGTAAATGGGAAAAGGTTGAAACTATATTTGGGTGGTGAAAGTAACAAAATTACCACCAGTTATCTTTTAACTGACCTTTGAAATGCAGGAATGTCAGGCTGGAGACACTAAACCTAGCGCTCAATGGGAGGCAACCCATTTTGTTATTTGTTTATTTTAAATTATTCGGAAAAAAAAATTTATCTTTTTAACAAATCAATCAAATTTTTGTTAGTAAGCTAATTTTACACTTAAAGTTTTTACACAATGATACTTAATTTTGTAAAATCAATTATTAGTTCTTTATAACTTAGGAATTTTGATAAATTTAATTACGATAGGTTTATTAACTGTCAAGCAAATTTCGATAGCCCGGTGAGCTGAGAGATATCTTTTTAAATACTTGAGGTTTTAATCGACATATTTTCAATTCGAATTGATTTTGCTTTAATCTCTGATTTGTGTTGTTGTACAGAAAATTCAGGAAAATGATCAAGGCACATTTCTGGTGAAAAGAAACCTTGGGCTAAACAGCTTACCTTGGTAAAAATTGTTTTATCCTTTGCAAGCCAATTTGAGCCTAAAATAAAATTCCTTGGTACCCTTAAACCTAAATCTATTTTTACCATTCCCTATACTTGATTGATCAAAAGAGCACTTGAAATAAATGAAAAATATTTTGAATGTTCTCACAAAAATGGGGAGTGAAAATAAGCAACTTGATTCTTTTCAGAAAAAATAAAGTATGAAAAAGAAAAGTCAAAAATAGTGAAAAGAATCAAGTTGGGGGTATTTATTTTTCATCAATAAAAGAAAATGAGAAGTTTGGGTCAAGAGAAAGCCTAAAAGTTATAAAATGCTCTTTTATGATTTCAGGTTTTTGAATTCTAAGAAAAACCATTGATTCTTGTAAGCCAAGCCTCATTACAACCCGTGAAAAGACCTTGTGATTTCTGAATTAACTCTGTATAACTAACCATTGATTAGATAAAAATCAAAATTAAATTCATTTGATTTTATGATTGATTGAGTGAAACAGGTTACCAATTACATTGAGATAAACACTTGGAGAGGTAAGCCTGAAATTATGCTTAGTATGTTAATAAAATATTGTAAAGAATTTTATCATTAAACCTTTGTTATATTAGATGTCTATAATTGATTATTTCAAAATGGTAAATTGTGTAATTACTTTTTGTGGTAAATTCTCGGACTAACTCAAAAATTTGATTTCAAATTTTTATTTTTCTATTTTTCTCTCTTGCTCGAGGACGAGCAATGTCTCAAGTTGGGGTATTTGTTAGTCCTCAAATTTACAATAAATCTTTTAATAAAAATTTAACAAAAATAAATAAAAATTTAGTTAATTTGTAATTAGGCTTTAAATTCAATAAATGGATGTTGTTGGAAATAATATGCCCTTGATCAATTTTCTCTAGTTTTGCAGTGAAAAAGTTAAGAAATCAAGAGAAAATTACACTAGAGAAGCTGACGCGTAGCCTCACCCCACGCGTAGCATCAACAGCTATTTTGGATACTGACGCTACGCGTCACAGCCACGCGTAGCGTCAATGCTGCGTGGTCTCCACCTCCACTTTGGCCAACCACTCCATTTAGAGCCAATAATGAGCACTCCACTCAGCACCAAGGGCCACCCCACTCAGCATGAAAGGCCAAAACTCGGTGGAAACATGTTCATGTGGCCAGGCATGATCAAATTTAATAATTTGAAGTGGCCATTATCAAGTGTTTAATGGAGGCTGAGTCAGGGGTGTGACGCGTAGCGTCAGCACCCTTGCTTAACCCTATAAATAGGGCCATCCAATCCATCCCATCCATTCCCATTCTCATTCACTTCTCTTATCTTCTCTCTTTGTGCTTGACTTTGAGTACTTCTTTTGTGAGTTGTAGTTCTAGAATAGTTTTCTAGATACTTGAGTGTGTTTTGGTGTATTGTGATCGTTGTATCGTGAAGTTCCCATCGTCTTTGTAATGTCAAACTCTATAAGTGTTGTTTTTACTTTCACCATGTGTAACTAATTTGTTTATGTTGGAATTGGTGAACTAATTTATTGAGTATAATGTTGTGAATTCGACCTCTGCATGTTTATGATTCAAGTCCATGTTAGTATGTCAATCTTTTATTAATATGATCATCAAACGGGAGAATGATTTTCATGTGTATTGAAACTTGTTTTATTAGTATGATTGTCAAACGGGAGAATGGTTATTCATGCCGTATTGAAACTTGTTTTGACGAAAGTAAAAGTTGGAATACCCTTGTGACAGGGCCCGCAAGCGCACGGGTTATGTCGCGTAATATAAAAGATTATCGTTCTCCACAGGGACTGTGTTCAAAGTACCAGCATATTGAAATTTAATTATCCACACAATTGATTTTTAAGATTTTTATAAAATAAAGCACAAATTAAAGTTGCACAGAATACTAATAAATATAAAAATAAAATTTACTTGACACTTTAAAAATCAGAGTTGAGAATATCTTGGGATTTCGGAGGATTAAGACTCTATTTTATGTTAATGAATTTTAACTTTTCATAAATAAGAATCGAATTAAGTTTTCCAAGGCGAATTTTCCAAAAGCTAATTAATATGTTCCTCTCGGAATCCTATTAATGTACCTAACCTATGGAAAGCGCTGCTTAATCCTCAGAAAGGCCCATTATCGTTTTATGAAAATCCCTTTTATTTCCTCAAAAGAATTTTTGATTACTTTCACGGTTTTACCGAGGTCACAAAAAGCATCTCAAAAATCTTAGGTTTAGTTCAAAGCTTTCCGGTAAAAATAAATCTCTCGATTCAATTTATTACCTAAACTTACTAATATACCCGCAAGTATACAGTTTTATCATTTAGGTTCTTGTTAGGAATTACTAAAAGCATTAAGCATAATTGAACTAAATGGAAAACAGAAATTTATTTAATTCCAAGTCAAAATAATATTAACAATAAAATATTATCATACCCCTTTTATCCCAAGATAATTAATTTAGCTACTCATGAAATAATTCAAATTCATATAAATAATGGAAAAATAAAACATACAAGACATGGTAAAAATAAAGACTTACGGATTTCTCCAAAAGCTCAGAATAATTTACCACTGTAATTCCTTGTTGCAATAATTTGTCCACCAATTACAAATTTAAATTCTCACTTTTACAGCCCTCACACTCTTACAAAATAAAAGAAAGAAATGAAAATAAAAAGAAAGAGAAGAAAAATGAACAGAGGAAGAAAAATGAAGAGAAGAAAACTAAAGAGAAAAAGAAAGAAAGTAACGAAGAAAGGAAAATGAATCTAATGGTAATTGATGGGAAGAGATTGTTGATTTTATGCTCCTGGTTGCTCTCCCTTTTATAGGCAAATGGATGAATGAATCCAGCTAAGAAAACGCATTAAAATTTGCAAGTGGGAGAAACTTTCAGTGCATGTGAATTCCAGCTGTGCCAACTTGTTTCCAATTTGCATATTTTAATATTTCCAATAATTCGGTGCTTGGATTTATTCAGTTGGTCAAATTCTGAGTGGAAAGGTGCTAGAATTCCACAAGACCGAATGAAAGCTTGCTGTTCGGTATTGGTTGCTGGGCGTGGTTGGTTTATATGTGGCAGGTATGGTGGTATGAGGGACAGTGGAGTTGCTGGACGATGTGGTGGATGGAGCCGGTGTTGGTAGGAGAGAAGTCTGGGCGGTGTGGATGATGGAAAGGAGAAAAAGGACAGCGGATAGAAGAGGGAATGAGACGGTGTTGAGAAGTGAGGATGGTTGGGCGGTGTTGGTTGGAGAGGAGTCTGGGCGGTGTTGGTTGGAGAGGAGTCTAGGCAGTGTTGTGTTGAATGGGTTGCTGGGCAGTGTTGAGTGATCCGTTGTTTGGAGTTGTGGAGTGTAGGTCGGTTTTGAAAAGAGAGGGGATGGTGTGGAGAGGAGTGTTGTTGATTGTGGCCGGTGTTAGGCCTGTGAAGAGATGGAAGGAGTCGGTGTTGATGGAGGTAGTGATCCGGGGTTGCATTGTGGAGAATTGGGTCAGTTTTCTCTCTAGAATCCGAGTGGAAAAGAGGCCTTTTGAGCAAAAGACCGAGTGAAAGGTGACTTTGGACACAGATCCGAGTGACAGCCAGTCAGTGTTGTTGGGGGGTCGGTGTTTGCTGGATGAAAGGACGAGTGAAGATTGGCTGAAGAGCAACTTCCATTCAGTCGGAATTGACTGCAGAAGGACTCGAAACTGACTGAAACCATTCACTCGGCTCAGGTTCATGGAGTTTATTCGGAATAGATTGAAGACTCACTCGGCTCAGATTCAATCGGTTCCTAATCATTTTCACTCGGCTGTCTCTGAATTTGAACAACTCGGTTAAAGCTTTGCTTTGGAATTCACTCAGAAGTGCCTTCTTATTTTTCACTCAGAACTTGCACTTGAAGGACTCTGGAAGCTGGCTGGTAGAAGTTTATGTCTGAGCCTTGTTTTGCTCGGAAGTACAGCTTTCTGCCTTAGCTCACTCGGATGTCTTCCTTGGAGACTTTTCACTCGGATTTATTGCGAAACTTAAAAGTCAGTCCGAGTGTGATTTACTCCTGGTCGGATTTCACCTTGTCCGATTAAGACACCACTCGGAAATGCCTTGTTCTTCGAATGAAATCACTCGGATTCTCCTTAGTCAGCATTTATTCATTCAATGAAATTCCTTCTGCTCGGAATCAATTCACTCGGAATCAGCTTTTTGCCCAGAAAAGCACTTGTTCTTTGGTCAGACCTGCTTCAGTCAGCATTCTTCACTCGGATTTACTTCAATCAGCAAATTCCCACTCGGATTCACTTCAATCAGCAATCCTTTCACTTGGAAAATACCTTTGGGTAGCATTTATTAAAGCTCAGTTCCTTTTTTCACTCAGAATTATTGCATTCGGACAGCTTCCAATCGGATTTTCCTAAAACCTAGACTTATTCCTTTTTAGCATTGATCCTTCACTCGAGTCAGCCATTTATCACTCGGAATGGCTTTGACAGGGAACTTTCCACTCGGATTTGGCTCCAACAGTGAAGTATTCCACTCGGCAATGCTCCATTCTGAATCGTTCCACTCGGAAAGGCTCCATTCTGAGCCATTCCAATCGGATTTACCTTCAACAGTGTAGTATTCCACTCGAATTTGCTCCATTCTGAGTAATTCTACTCGGATTTGGTCCTTTCTCAGTCATCCCATTCGGATTTGGTCATTTTGAGTCAGATTTTAACATTCTGAGTCGGAATTCAGCATAAAAAGAAAGTTCTTTCTACTTTGGGCTTGTTCTTCTTGTTTCTTTATCATTTTATGGTCGTTTTTCTCTTGTTTTTGACCCTTTATTACCTTAATTCCTGCAAAATAACATACCCAAGTAGACTAGAGTAGAAAGAAAGCAAAAATCGTAATAAATAAAGGAAATACAGTGGATAATGACTAAAATCCTAAGCAATTTAGACCTAATTTATTGTGTTATAAAGCACTTATCAAAATACCCCAAACCAAAACATTGCTTGTCCTCAAGCAATCACCATATTCACAAGATAAAATACAGAAAACACTAAACTTAATAAACTAAGGAATCCAAAATAGAGAAACAGATTTATTCAAATGCCAGTTTTATTTTTCTTATGTGAATCAATTTTCAATGTCAAGATTTGAGATACTCTTCTCACAATTTTCACTCAAGTGTTTCAAGGTTTGTGTATCTCTCAAATCATCATAGTCAAAAAATATTACCATAAGCTTGTTAATAAACCAGAAACTCCACAGTTTAAATAGAAAATATGTCAAAGTCTAAAGGTTTTTCAAAGGTTGTAATGTGGCCTTGGGTTGTATTGTCAAGGTAGGAATTTCAAGAAAAATGGAATACAAAAGGGCTTTAATATTCATGAATGATTCAAATCACCATTATAAATTTAACAGAGCAAATTTTTGAACTTTTATGGACTTTTTTGGAACTCATTAAATATCATCCTTTTGATTTTCTTTTTCTTTTTCTTGCTTTTCTTTACATTCAATACCATATTTTTCTTAAGTCCTTTTTTATTTCTTTGCTCCACTAAATTTCCAACTTTTTTACCATTAAGAGAATATCATTCAGTGAAAGGTTTCAAAGAAAAATTTTCGCTTTTAGGCTCAAAAGGGGCAACTAGGGGTCAAATTATACAAAATTCTGAGGCTTAAGAATAAGACCTAATTGTGCCTTTATCATCCTAAGACATATAATCAAAAACCATTTTGAATCGGTTGAAAAACAAGTTCTAGAATATTAATGACTATGAGATTCACTCAATCAAGAAAATATGGGTTTTGAAAATTTGTTTGATAAATAACCCATTTTGGCTCAAGTCTAATCATGGAAAGTCTTTTCAAAGAAAATTTTAATCACATAAGGTTCATTTAAGCATTTATTTGGCATTTAAACAATCAAATTTTGAAAATTTTACTCAAAATTTTGGGGTCCTTAGATACTTTAGCCTTGTGTTCAAAGTAACTTTATCATGCAATAATGGTAAATTACAAGATTACAAACAAGGAAAACACACATGCAAAATAAAATAACAATCACACAATGTAAACAAAACAGTTAAGTTTTCTTACCTACCACCCTAAACCAGAATTTGACATTGTCCTCAATGTTAAAATGGATGATAAAAGTATAAGAAAACTTACCTGTAGTAACCCCAAATCGGCATCTGACATAGTTGGTTTTTTTATATATATATAGAATAAAAACTTAAAATAAAACAACAACTTTTTATAGGGTTACCTCCCTATCAGTGCTAAGTTTTAAGTCTTCAGCCAGACTTCTCACCGTTTGGATTTACTCATCAAGAGCATCAAACAGGCCCAAGTCACTTGCTTGTTGTATTGGTTGACCTGTCAGATAGTGCTTTACTCTCTGTCCATTTACTCTAAATGTACCAGATTTCTCGCTCCATAGTTCGACAGCTCCGAAGGGAAAGACTTTTGTCACCTTGAATGGTCCCGACCATCGGGATCTCAGTTTACCTGGAAAAAGCTTCAATCTGGAATTAAACAGTAAAACCATATCACCTGGATTAAATGTTCTCCATTGGATGTGACGATCATGCCATTGTTTGGTTTTTTCTTTATAAATTCTCGCATTTTCGTATGCATCTAGACGGAGTTCATCAAGCTCATTTAATTCCAACAATCTTTGTTCACCTGCAGCCTTATGATCAAAGTTAAGAGTTTTAACAGCCCAAAAAGATTTATATTCTAGCTCAACAGGTAAATGACAGGGCTTCCCATATACTAGCTTAAAAGGTGTGGTTCCAATGGGAGTTTTGTATGCGGTTCGATACGCCCATAAGGAATCATCTAACTTAATAGACCAATCCTTACGTGATGTATTCACCACTTTTGAAGAATATTTTTAATTTCCCGATTGGATACCTCAACTTGTCCACTAGTTTGTGGGTGATAAGGTGTAGCAACCTTATGCCTAACTCCATATTTCTTTAGAAGGGTCTGAAAAGTTTTCTCAATAAAATGAGACCCTCCATCACTTATAACACATTTTAGGACCCCAAACCTTGGAAATATTATTTTCTTGAAAAGTTTAATAACAGTTTTAGCATCAGAATGGGGTGAAGCAATGGCTTCTACCCATTTTGACACATAGTCAACCGCCACTAATATGAACTGATTTCCAAAAGAGGAAGGAAAAGGTCCCATAAAATCAACACCCCATACATCAAATAGTTCAACTTCTAAAATGGTATTCAAGGGCATTTCTTGTCTCTTACCAATGTTACCTGTTCTTTGGCAAGCATCACAAGTTAGAACATACTTACGTACATCCTTAAAAATATTTGGCCAATAGAACCCAGCTTGCAATATTTTAGCGGCTGTTTTAGAGGTGCTTATGTGTCCTCCACAGGAAAGAGAATGGCAATGATCCAAGATAGCATGGACATCATCTTGTGAAACACATCTCCGAATCATTCCATCTGCACATTGCTTGAAAAGGAGTGGTTCATCCCAATAATAATGCTTGACATCTGCATAAAACTTTTTCCTTTGCTGAAAGCGAAGATCAGGAGGTAAGATACCACATGCAAGAAAATTTACAAAATCAGCATACCAAGGAACACGTTGGATACTAAGATTCAAGAGTTGTTCATCTAGAAAAGATTCATTGATGGGAATATTATCTGTTTCTTCTTTTTCAGATGTCAACCTAGATAGGTGGTCAGCGACCAAGTTCTCGGTACCCTTCTTGTCCTTAATTTCCAAGTCAAATTCTTGCAATATTAGAATCCACCTAATTAACCTAGGCTTTGCTTCATTTTTATTCAATAGATACTTAATGGCAGAGTGGTCAGTGTAAACAGTAACATGTGAACCTACCAAATAAGACCTAAATTTATCAAAAGCAAAGACAATAGCTAACAGTTCTTTTTCAGTTGTGGCATAATTTACCTGAGCATCATTTAGCGTTCGGCTGGCATAATGAATTACATGGAGCTTTTTATCCTTTCTTTGCCCCAACACAGCCCCCACTGCGTAATCACTCGCATCGCACATCAGCTCAAATGGGAGTTTCCAATCAAGTGGTTGTACGATGGGTGCAGAGATTAGAGCTTGCTTAATCCTGCAAAAAGCTTCCATACAAGATGAATCAAAATTGAAAGGCACATCCTTACCTAGAAGTGTTGTAAGAGGCTTTGTGATCTTGGAGAAATCTTTAATGAACCTGCGATAAAACCCTGCATGTCCAAGAAAACTCCGAATACCTTTCACATTTGCGGGTGGAGGCAATTTTTCAATTACTTCCACTTTAGCCTTATCAACTTCTATACCTCTTTCAGACACCAGGTGTCCAAGAACTATGCCTTCTCTTACCATAAAATGGCATTTTTCCCAATTTAGAACCAAATTGGTTTCTTCACAACGCTGCAAGACTTGGCACAAATTTGTTAAACAATTATCAAAATCCAAACCATGCACTGAAAAATCATCCATAAAGACTTCCATCACATTTTCAATAAGATCAGAAAAAATTGCTTGCATACACCTTTGAAAAGTCGCAGGTGCATTACATAAACCAAAAGGCATACGTCTGTAAGCATAAGTCCCATAAGGGCAAGTGAAGGTAGTCTTTTCTTGATCAGATGGATGAATGGGAATTTGATGAAAACCTGAATACCCATCCAAATAACAGAAATAAGAGTGTTTCGCAAGTCTTTCAAGCATCTGATCAATAAAAGGGAGGCGAAAATGATCTTTTTTCATGGCGCTATTTAACTTTCTATAATCAATGCACATGCGCCAACCAGAGACAATCCTAGTAGGAATCAAGTTATGTTTATCATTTTCAATCACAGTTATTCCCCCCTTTTTAGGCACCACATGGACAGGACTTACCCATTTACTACTATCAACAGGATATATGACTCCAGCATCAAGCAATTTCAAAATTTCCTTTTTAACCACTTCTTGCATTTTAGGATTTAATCTCCTAAGTGGTTCTACTGTGGGCCTACTTTCATCTTCTATAATAATCCTGTGCATACAAAGAGAAGGGCTAATCCCTTTGATATCATCCATTGTATAACCTATTACCTTTCTATACAACCTAAGTTATTTCAAAAGTTTTTCAGTTTCAGATGGATTCAATTCAGCATTAATAATCACAGGATATGTGGAATTAGGGCCAAGAAACTCATACCTTAAAGAAGCTGGTAAAGGTTTCAATTCCATATTGGGGCTTACCACTTTGTCGTACATGACCTCAGTATCATGTGGGGCCTCAGAGCAATCAGATGTTTCTGTCAGCTCAATCATGAAAACAGTTTCAAGTGGGTCATTAGGAAGGGTTGCTTCCTTTACCACTTGTTCGACAAAATCCACAGTACAGCAAACATCATTATAAGGTTTTTCTAAAACATTTTTCAAGTTAAAGTCAACCTTTTGGTCTCCAACAGTCAGAGACAACTTACCATTCTTAACATCGATCACAGCACCTGCAGTTGCTAAAAATGGTTTGCCTAAAATAATAGGAATCAAAGAATCTTCGTCCATTTCAAGCACAACAAAGTCAGCAGGTATAAAAAATTTTCCTATCTTAATAGGAACATCCTCTAAAATTACTACAGGATATTTTACAGATCTATCAGCCAATTGTAAAGACATCCTAGTAGGTTTTAACTCACCCAATCCTAATTTTTCAGCAATAGATAATGGTATTAAACTCACACTTGCTCCTAAATCACACAATGCTTTATCTATATTCATGTCACCAATCATGCAAGGAATAGAGAAACTACCTGGATCTTGGAGCTTGGGTGGAAGTTTCTTTTGAATTAGAGCACTGCACTCTTTAGTAAGTGCAACTGTACCATCTTCCTCCAGTCTTTTTTTGTTGGACAAAATGTCCTTCAGGAACTTTGCATATGTGGGCATTTACTGCAAAGCATCTGTAAAGGGAATATTAATATACAATTTCTTTAAAACATCAAGGTACTTACCAAATTATTTGTCCAACTTTGCTTTGGCTAAGCGCTGAGGAAATGGAATGGGAGGTTGATATGGCTTAACCTCCTCCTTCTTTTCTTGTGGTTTCTCTTCTTCAATTACTGGATAAGATGAAGATTCATCTACTTTCTTTTCCTCCTTTGCAGTCTTGTCTACTGGCCCATCGTATTGAGTACCACTCCGAAGAGTGACAGCCATGGTTTGGTTAGATGGTCCAGCCTCTGGTTTCCCAAGAAATGTTCCCGATGCTCTTTGAGAATAGGAGGCTTGTTGGGCAATTTGATTTTCCAGTATTTTGTTGTGAGTGGCAAGAGAGTCCACTTTTGAAGCCAAGTTTTTTATTGCATCAGAGAATTCATCATTTTGTTTAAGTTGAGTAGCTATAAATGTCTCCATCAAGGATTCTAGCTTTGATTTTTGTGGAATATAGGTTCCTTGTTGAGGTTTGTAGTTACTTTGGAATTGAGGTGGCCTATTTTGGAAACCAGGTGGACCTTGTGGAGGTCTGTAGTATAATTTCCACCGTAGTTTCCAATAGCATCCACCTGATGCATTTCTTGTTCTTGATTAGAGGTCATGGCTAAGTTGCAGTTTGTAGCTCCATGTCCTGAAACACCACAAACTTCACAAACAATATTAGTAGCACCTGTTGACCCTATTTTATCAAGTTTTAATGTTAATGCTTCAACTTTGGCAGAAAGTAGGGAAAGAGCATCAACAGAGTACTTACCTGGTGTTTTAGAAGGTAATCCTCTCTTAGAGTTCCATTGGTGAGTGTTTTGAGCTATTTCCTCGATCAGGTTCTCAGCTTCATCAACATTTTTACTCATGAAGGCTCCTCCAGCTGCAGCATCTAAAGAGATCTTTTGTGTGGAAGTTAGTCCATTATAGAAAATATGGATTGTCAACCACCTTTCTATCCCATGGTGAGGACATTCTCTTAGCAACTCCCTGTATCTTTCCCAGGCTTCATACAAGGATTCATCATCTTTTTGTGAAAAATTGATGATTTGTTTTCTCAGCACATCAGTCTTGTTCCTTGGGTACCATTTATTGATAAAAGCACTGGACAATTGTTCCCAAGTCGTGATGGATCCTTCAGGAAGAGAGTATAACCACGCTCTCGCTTTATCTCTTAAGGAGAAAGGGAAAAGTCTTAAGTGAATGGCATCATTGGTGGCTCCGTTCATCTTCAGGGTGTCACAGTATTCAAGAAAGATTTGAAGGTGAAGATTTGGATCTTCGGAGGGTAATCCTCCGAATTGGTTCTGTTGAACCATTGAGAGTAGTGAAGGCTTCAATTCAAAATTGTTAGCCTCCACTGTGGGTCTGAGGATGCTGGATCCTCTTCCATTAGTGCTTGGAGCGGCAAAATCTCTTAAGGGTCTGTGTTGGTCTGCCATTTGTTTTTCTTTTTGTTCTTTTTGTTGTTTTTGTTGTTTTCTTAAAGCTCTAAGGGTACGTTCTATCTCAGGGTCAAATCCTAAGTTTAGATCGACACTACGGCTTCGTCGCATAAATAGAAAATAAATGACAAATAAAACAAACAATTACAAAAATAAAACAACAACAGATACACAAAATAAAGAAGGATTCCATGAAATTTGTCAAGAAGTGTGATCCATGCCAAAGGTTCTCTAACCTTCATCACACGCTGGCTGAGGAGCTCTGGTGGCAGGCTACTGGTGGCCTACAATATAGAAGGATTCCACGAAATTTGTCAAGAAGTGTGATCCATGCCAAAGGTTCTCTAACCTTCATCACACGCTGGCTGAGGAGCTCTTCATATCCGCTGTGCCATGGCCATTTCATCAATGAGGTTTGGACATCTTAGGCCTATTCCCAATAGCGCCTAGGGGCATCAAGTACCTCATTGTCAGGGTATATTATTTTACAAAGTGGATAGAGGTTGAGCCTGTTATGTACATCACCTCAGCTTGGAAGAACCGTTTTATCTATGAGAATATCATAGCATGATTCATAGTGCTAGCGCGGATCGTTACGGAAATGGTACTTAATTTATTATCAGAAAGTTCACAGAGTTGCTTGAAGGACTGGGGATAGTATAAATTTTCTCATCTGTTAAACATCCGCAGACAAACAACCAAGCTAAAGTGACCAATAGAGAAGTGTTGAAAGGACTTAAGAAGCGCCTGGGTGAAGCTAAGGGCAGCTGGATGGACCAACTATGCCATGTCTTATGGGCGTATCGCACCACGCCCCACTCCTCAACCAATGAGTCCCCATACCGCCTGATTTATGACGTTGAGGTGATGATACTAGGGGAACTTTAGACTGCGTCAACAAGGGTGGAGTATTTCTCTAAAGAAAATAACAATGCCAATCTGACATCGGAGTTGGATGTTCTCCAAGAACTCAAAGAAGAAGCCCTTATTGGAGACCATACTATCAAAGCGAAGGCCACCATCCGGTACAATAAGCGCGTCCAACACAAAGTATTTAACATGGGAGATCTTGTACTAAGGAAGGCCAGCGTGGGTAACAAGTTCGCTCATCAAGGCAAGCTGGCTCTGACATGGGAAGGTCCTTACAAAGTATCCTAGTTGACTGGCAAAGGCTCATACTGCCTGGAGAACCTCGACGGCACACCTATCCGCAATAAGTGGAATACTCAGAATTTACGCATTTATTACAGCTAGTTGGTAAGACGGCATGTACTTTTTTTCCTAACTTGAGTTTTTTCCCATTGGGTTTCTCAAGAAGGTTTTAATGAGGCATGACCCCAGCTACGCTTCATTTATACATATTCAATTCAATGAGAAAATTTGTCAATATTTTCACTTCTTTTCTGTGTCTGTGACTTTTAGCTTTATGCATGGTGTGCAAAGTAACCCTCTGGACAGATGATCCTAATTACCTATTCTGTAATTGACGATGTAACTCCTAGAGCGGTTAAATAGGTATTAGGATTGGAGCTTCTTCAAGGCCATACCAAACCCCATTGAAGACTTAGGTTGTAAGACTGGACCTTCTTCAAGGCCATACCAAACCCCATTGAAGACTTGGGTTATAGGATTGGACCTTCTTCAAGGTTATACCGAACCCCATTGAAGACTTGGGTTATAGGACTGGACCTTCTTCAAGGCCATACCGAACCCCAGCAAAAACTCACGGTTAAGATGGATGATCTAAATTTCCTATTCTGTAATTGACGATGTAACTCCTAGAGTGGCTAGATTAGTTGTAGGATTGGACCTTGACAAATTCCATTAAAGATCATCCTAATTACCCATTCTGTAATTGGGCACGAGGGTCAAACCTCTGGGAGGATAGTCTCAGTCATTCATTTCTGAAGCTGATGACGTAAACCTCTAGGTGAATAAACGTTCTTAGACAGTATGACCATTTCGGTTTGTTCTAAATCTAAGTTCAAAGAGAGGCTAACGACTATCACGAGTTATAGTTAAAAAGCATCTTACGAAGAACTTAAAAGGTAAAATGTTGAAGAGAAAGCAGTTTATATAGAAGAAAGTGTTAAAAATAAGTCATAAGTGTTTGCAAAGTATATTAAAAGCCAGAGTTGATCCTGTAACACGGCTGTATAACTAAGTTAAAAGTTCTTAGAGGCCAGAGATTGATTTCGAGCACCTCTATCTTCTTCAATTCTCTCCCTGCCATTATCTTCAATCTTCTCAGCTGGGGTCTTATCTTTTTTCTCCTCACCTTCAGAGGCTTCAGGCTTCTCCTCTAGCCGAGGTTTCTCCAGGAGGGCTGTGCCGGGCTCCATACTCTATCCCTCAGGCAAGGACGGGAGCTCGTACAAGGAGTTTTTAGGCTCCTGGTGCATACCATTCACCACTGCAATAAGCTTCCCTCTGTGAAACTCCAAGAACAAATCTAGACTGTAGAGATCGAGCACCACGTTGGGGTTGTGATTGAAGACCTGCTAGATTTCCATGTTGAATGAATCATACGCTATATTCTTACACATATTCAAGGCCTTTTTTGCCCTGGCCTTAGCTGCAGCAAGACTTGCCTTTAATTTGTTGTTTTCCTCAACAAGTACACCGACATCAGTACTCTTTTTCCTAAGTTCCTCCAGCTACTGGGGCAAGGACTTTCCTCTTTCTCCCTATTCTTCAGCTTGTTTGGTTCACCTGGCCTCAGCTGTTTTTAGGCTTTCGGAAAGCTGGGCGTTCTTCTGCTTTTCCACCCTGAGCTCCTCCTTGAGTTGAGGGACATCCTTCACTTTAGTTTGAAGTTTAAAAATCCTCCCCTCCAAGGATTTGGCTGCCATTTTTAGGGCGAATATTTTATAAAACTACTCATCGCCCAGCTCCTTAGCCTTCTTCAGCTTTTCCTCAGCTATCCTCAAATACGCCCTGTCTTTAGAAGCAGAAATGTTCAGATGCTCCAGCTTGGACGCTAACCTTTTAGCCTCTTCTATGCTATCGACAGTCCGACTGAGAGAGTTAAGAAGGCCCAATAATTTAGCCAACTTCCATCTCCCAGCCTCACCAACTTCTTTCATTTCCGATACCTCTAAGGTGGGGTGGAATTTGTACAGCGGTGTCAAAAGTTCAACAAGTATTGGGCCTTCATAGGCCTAGTAAGGTGAAAGGAAAGAGGTGTTAAGTAGATTTGACCGCACACGCGGATGGACATGTTGAGGAGCAGTCAGAGTTGGGCCGGCCTCAGGTTTTCACCCCGAAGAAGCCTCAGGGGTTGTTACCACTTTCTTCTCCCCTGAAGCCCTGCTAGACATTCCAGTCTCCAGCAGTGTCCTCTACTTCTTCGTAGGCGCAGCAGGAGGAGGTTTTTGGGCCTCAACGTTCTTGACCAACTTCCTTTTCTTTTTCTCCTTCTTCTTTGGCTCCTCTTAGTAAGAATCAGCCCCCTCGGGAGCGTCAAGCAGAGGAATCTCCCCACTCTCAGCAGAGGTGAGGGAAATGGTTTCAACCTAGGCCTCCGTGGCATTTATTTTTGGTTGGATGTTGTTTTCCTTTGGAATAGGAGTCATCTTCCGAAAGCATGGACTTCAGGGAGTTCATGCTGGACAAGATTCTTCTATTTCCTCTACATAAGAAAGAAGGGAAATGTTAGTGTTAAACACAATGGATACCAGATTTTAACAACAAAGAGTAAAAGGTAGTTCATTACTCAAATATTCATTCTTAATAAAGTTTAATCCCAGAAGGCACTTGTAGAAGAACTCCCCAACCTCAACGGTGTATGTCCTTAAGGCGCTTAAGACTTAGATGGAGTAGGGGGAGAGTTCACTCTCATCTATGAAGTAAGCCTGAGGGCAGGGTGCTAGCACCATGAACCTCTCCTTTAGCCTTTCTTCAGCAAAAACTCTGAAGCGTGGAAGGGTCAGTCCTCTGTCCTCCCTAGCATGTTGGGAGGCAATTTCGCGGAACTCTTCCTCGACCCAGCTGTAGGGATATCTCTCATTTAAGACTTCCTAGTTCAGCCGGTGTGCCACCACATTCACGTACCTTTCAATGTTCCTCAGAATTGGAACTTTTCCAGATCCGTCTATGTCCATATCATCTTGAGCATAGCGAAAGACGTTGGCGCTATGATAAAAAGTGATGTCATTAGAGAGGTAACATTCCACACTCACTTTATTGTCAGAGGAGTTACTAGCTCCTGAACTAGAGGAAGACTCAGAGTGAGGCCTAGTCACTGGCCGCCTCGAGCGAAAGGGTTCATTCTTTTCTGAATGACGGGGCCCAGCTCCAGAAGGACTCACAAGAGCCAGAGGGCCTGCAAGGGTTTCGTCCCCCCTGTTCAAGAACCAATATAAATATGCCTAGGGCGCATGGTGTTGGTTCTATTAAAAATGAAGAAAAAACTGAGAGAGGGGAGAAATGTGGTTACTCAAAGGAAACTGTGAAGTTTATGGAAGAAGGAATAACTTTGCAAGAAAATCACAGCAGCAGTTCTCTCAGAGGGAATTTTGATAAAGTTTTCTCAAGTATGGAAGCAAGTGTGGCTTCCAGAAAGTGCTAAGTTCCCCTTTTATAGGAGTAAGGGGGCATAACCACCAGTTGGGAAGACGTCGTTTGTCAGAAAGCATAATCCTTCAAAGCCTAAACGACGGTATTATTCCAGTCCAGTGCGTGTGAAAATTGTGTCGTTTGGCATAGAGGAGGAATCGAATAGGCCCAAAATCAAATTTCAGGCCCACTATCCACACCCGCGACGATTGGTTATCCTTGTAATTGTAACCAACGTTACCCATGTGTAATTAGCAATTACTGCTCATCATTGGTGGCTGCTCAAGACATGGGTGTTACAAAACTTAAATGCGAGGAGTTACAAATTTGAAAACTCTTGGGATTCTCCCACAGGGCAGAATACTGTCTAAATTCGTTGTTCGTATCCTTATCAGTTTCGTATCTATACCCATCGAATAGGGACTTTAGACTCTTAACCGGTATCAACATCCGCAGGAAGACAACTTAGCTTATATGAGCAACTCTACCAATCCCTCACACAACCTAGGGGGCAAATGATCTGGTCTTGATATCGGTACCAGGACAAGGACGTAATTTTATCCATCCTCACTATGCTACCGACGCTACAGGTAGACCTCCGGACTGTAACTACTAAAAAAAACCTATCAACGACAGAAACAATCGGTCGCTATTATGTGAAATTGTTGTCGATAACAGTGTTAACGACAGACATTATGACAGAAACACGTCCGTCACTAAATCCTTAGTCGCAGACAGAACAATGACCCTAACTACTTCCGTCGCTATGTTTTCGATGAAATAACACGGTCGCTAAAATGATCCCTGCACTGGTAACGCCTTCCGTCGCTAATGGTTACCAATAGCGACCCCTGTTAGGCCGTCGCTATACAGCAACGACTACCTGTCCGTCGCTATAAGTAACAATACAACGACCACTATATTACCATCGTTATCGAAAACCATACAGCGCCACTGTCTACCGTCACTATAAGTAACAATACAACGTTCACTAGCTTACTGTCGCTATCTAAAACCATACAGCGACCACTGCCTACCGTCGCTATAAGTAACAATACAGCGACCACTACTCATCCGTCGCTATACGAAAGCATACAACGACCACTATATTCCGTCGCTATATTATGACTATGCAGCAACCACTATTTCCGTCGCTATTTGAAACCATACAGCGACTATATTGTGACTATGCTACGACCACCCTTTCCGTCACTAACTATAATTTTTTTAAAATTTTTTTTTGAACTTCTACAATATTAATATAGATTTTGTTAATTTAATTTTAAACTAAAAATTTTGAATAACATAAAAATAATTAATGAAAAATGACAAAATTAAATACTAAATAAAATATAATATAAATAAATGAAATATAAAAAAATACAATGTATGCATACAAAATTAAATACAATGTGTCTATACAAACAAATGAATCATAAAAAAAACTAAAATCATGAGGGATGGGGATCCTGTGGTGGCGGCGGTGGCGGGTCAGAAGTAAGGGGAGGGAGCCTCGCCATCAGTTGCATAAGTAGCTGTTGCTACACAGCAAGCTGTCGACTAGTCTCAGTGTAAAGCTCCTCGGCCCATCGTCGGTCCTCCTCGGCCCGCTCCTCCAAAAGCTGCCTCTAGTGTCGCTCCTCCTGCAGCTCGTTGTTCAAGTTTTGAATAACCTGAACAACATCTGCAGGAAGGCCAAAGGAGGAAGAGGAGGAAGAGGTCTTCCCCTTTCTTGCGATCTGTGCGCCCACGCTACCTAACCTGAACACCTTCCCTTTCTTTTTCACGCCACCAATAGCCTCTATGTAGATGGCGTTGTTGTCGGAACAAGACAGGGCAGGAGGAACCTCCCCCTCAGGAGTCGAAGCCACTAACTCCGCCTCCTTCCCGGCCCTTCTGGCCTGATACGCCTCTTGAAAATTCAAAAATACTGATAGGATTAGTAAGCTAATTTGTAAATTATAAGCATGTGTAATTTAAAAGTTAATACTGCTAGATCTGTACTCTTCTGGTTTACCCATGCATCGGCTTTGATCTTCTTGGTCATTTGTATGACCTCAAAAAGGGAAGGCTCGCGGTGCTTCCTCAGCTCCTGTAATGGACAACAAGCATTGAAATTATTAATCTTAAACATGTCAGACCAATCATAATAGATTTGTTTAAGATAAGTATACTTACAAATCTTTTCTTGTGCTCGAGGGTTGAAATGCTACCCCCAGTGTAAACTGACGCTGCAGCATCAACGGCTCTGTTTGCATTGTTCCAAGCACTCGCCTGCTGGAACAAGACACTGCCCCACTTCTAGACCATCCCGTCCCAATGGTCCTCGGGGACCCAACAAGGGCGCTCACCCTTGTCCTTGACCTTCCAAAGGGTACTCTTGATGATTTTGGAGGTCTTGTGGCAAAGACCTTCCTAATCTCATCAGTCATACCCTCTGCCCACTGATAATCACGCTGTAATAATGAAATGAGATTTTAAAATTAATAACAGGTATATTTTAGCCATAAATTCATAATAAAAGAAAGTGTTAACTTACCGAGGTGTCGAACCACCTATCCTGGACAACCTTCCCAACATCTGTCCATGAGATGTATGGACCATCCCACTGGGCCTTCAACACCTTAGTAATCGCTTTGGTAGTACAACTACTATCAATAAAACTAAAACTTTGAAGCCAATAATTAAAAATAAATAGTATTATAGGAAACACACGGGGAGGCTACCAAAATTTTGGTAGAGTCTCCCTTGTAATTGTAACATTTCCAAGTTTGAACAATTGCCCTGTTACAAACAGAAGACTTCCCAGTATAATTCAATGTATACAAGTACTAAATAAACTAACATACAATAAACTACCATACAAGTAACCTACAACTATGTGAGTTTTACATATAGAAGTCTGAATAAATAGCCACTAACTAAGAAAGTTAAAATGAATTATTGTATACTTACTCATCTCCAGATGGCACTGGGACCAACATGGGTAGGGGGGATGCCGGAGGTGGGGTCTCCTCGAGGCCAGGGTTCTCCAAGCCACCAAGTGGAGTGGTCTAGTCTGGGGTGGTCTGTTGTGGCGTGGTCTGCTGTGGTGGTGAAGGAGTAGTGTATTGTGGTGGTGAAGGAGTGGACTGCTGGGGTGATGGAGTGCTGCCCTGCTCTGGTGGTGGAGTGGTGCCCTGTTGTGGGGTGGGAGTCCCCAGATAGGATGCTGGGGTCCTCGAGCCACCACCCCGACTAAATTGTAGTGGACATCCTATCATCTGTGAATAAAACCATAAAAACAAATGTTAGAATGATATGATATTAAAGATATGTATATATGTTTAACAACTATATACTCTGTGTCTGTTTTAGTTTGAAATTCCCTCTTAATTTCAGTGTCACTATAGCTATTTGTTTTAACAAGTTCATCAGTATCCAAATCAGCCCTAGACCGTTTTGATCGGGAGACAAGCTCTTTGTGAATGTGTTCACCCCCCGTAGTGGCGAGTATCATCCATTATCACTGGATCAATGTTGAATAACAGATGACTATTGTTGAGCTTATTCAGTATAAGTTGATAAGCATCATCAACCTCATCAGAGACATTATCAATTATCTGACTTCAGGCCCTTGCCTTGATTACTATGTACCAGTCCCGATGACCTCCTAGAAAGTCGGTGTAATAAACCTTCTTGGCTTATTGGGCAAAAATGAAGGGATCAAACCCTTTATATCTACCATTTTTCTTGACCTCGACTACACCATAGTTGTTGTTAACCTTTGTTCCTACACCGATTGTGTTGTCATACCAATCACATTTGAATATAATAATATCTCTTCTTAATCGTCTGGAGAAAAAAACTTTAACAATCTCTGTCAATACTACATAAAAGTCTTCCTCTAACTGTCCGGTTGTGCCTTTAACACAAACCCCATAGTTATGGGTATGCATCCCTTCACTCCATTGAAAAATGTTAAACTTGTAGCCGTTGACGTAATAAATGGGCCATTTTTTAACAGTTTTCATCGGTCCCCAAGAAAGGGCTTGGAGTAAGGGATCTTTAATATGGTTGTTAGGGTATTGAATCTATATACAGCATAACACATTTTGTAAGTCGTTAGATACCTAACATTACAACAATAACTTAAAAACAAATGGTATACGGGTCTTATGTGTTGTGCATACCAACCAATGAATTTGGATGATACCTCACTATGAATTTGGTCATCAGCTATATCATTTTGCTCAAGTTTTAACATATCTGCATATAAGCTATTTTTGAAGAAAAGAATTTAGATACAATAAAAGCTAGGTTTGGAATGTAAACTATAGGTTGGTGACTTACTTAAGATAAGGTTCCACTTCTAGGAAATTTAGAAGAATGTACAAGTGAGCCACTTTTTGATCTTTCTCATCAATGTAACATTTTGTGACCTTGCCCCCGGACGACCAGGATAGTTAAAAATTGAAACTTGATCATCCAACCCTATGCGCGTGATCACCCTAAGATTACGAGGAATTTTACTCAATCTTGTTTCTATCTCCGTCGAAAAATAGAAAGAAGCAAATGTTGTCATTTCTTCCACTAAGTATGCCTCACAAATTGAAGCTTCAACGCATGCTTTGTTTGACACTTTGTCTTTTAAAGAGTGTAAGAATCTTAAACATCATAAACAAATGTTAAGTTACAAAATGTTAAGTTACAATTATCATGTTGAGTTGTTGAGGGGTTTACCTTTCAAATGGATATATCCAACGATACTGCACCGGGCCACCAACTAAGCCTCGTACGGTAGAAGGATAGGCAGATGCTTCATGGAGTCAAAAAAACTTGGTGGGAAATCTGCTCTAACTTACAAATCAAGACCGGGATAGTTTCTTACATCTTCAGAAGTTTCTCCTCAGTCAACGAAGTTGCGGTCAACTCCTTAAAAAAGTGACTCAACTTAACCAGCAGTTTCCAAATAGGTTTTGGTAAGGCATGAAACGCGTACGGCAGTAGTTGTTGCATAAACACATGGTAATCATGGCTTTTCATGCCAAACACCCTGCCCTCCTTCACGTCGACACATCTACTCAAGTTGGAAGCGAATCCATTAGGCAGGGTCAACCTATTCATCCACACACACAGAGCAATTTGTTGAGGTCTACTTAAAACATATTTTGCATGGGGTTTAAACATTCTTCCACATCCCGCATCCCTCAATTCCAACTCCTTCCTAGAACACCAAATCAGAAGGTCTAGATGACTCTTCCCATTGTCCTTTATTCTCCCTCTAATATCCATCACAGTGTCATAAATATTCATGAAAATATTTCATTTAATGTGCATGACATCAATGTTGTGTTTTAACAACAAGTCTTTATAATACGGCAAATAAGATACTCTGCTTCACCCAGTGGTGTTCTTTCCTATAACCCGTAAACTCCTTTAACACTTTTATCCCAAATGTATGGATACTCTTCGACTCTCTGCCAAGCCTGTGCACCGGATAACCTACGGGGTGAAGGTTCATTCACAACCTTGTTCTTCTTAAAAGTGGTTTTGTTTCTCCTGAACGGGTGATCCAACTGTAGAAACTCTTGGTGGCAGTAAAAAAACTTGTCTTGCCACTAATAGGGAGTGATTCCCCCCGATATGTTCCATGCATACAGGGCAAGCAAGCTTCCCAGACGTTGACTATCCAGAAAGCATACCATATATCGGAAAGTCATTAATGGTCCACATCAATACAGCCCGTATCATGAAATTATTCTTTAAAGATGCATCATATGTCATCACCTCGACATCCCAAAATTATGATAACTCTTCAACCAATGATTATAAAAACACGTCTATTTTCGCCTTTGGATTTTTGGGTCCTGGAACCAGTACAGATAGAAACATGACCTCCCTCTTCACACATATTTAAAGACAGATTGTATGAGGTTAGTATGACTGGCCAGCAAGAGTATGCTCTTCTGTATTGACTGAACGGGTTGAACCCATCAGTACATAAGTCAAGTCGTACATTGCGTGGCTCACTTGAAAAGTTTGGATATAGCTCATCCAAACACTTCCATGCTTTCCCGTCGGAAGGATGACACACCCTCCTGTATTCAGTTCAGAGCATGCCAACGCATATGTTTTGCCATAGACAATGAGGCGTACAGGCATTGAAGACGCAGTGTTATGGGGAAGTACCATATTTTCTTCCTGGCCGTCCTAGTTACCTTCCCTCTCCTTTTAATGGTTTTGTAGCGTTCCTCATTATAATGTACATATTTTGTGACACTCTTGTCGGTAAACTTATTTCTGAACAACATACACCCGCCAACACAACACTCTATCTTCACACACCACAACCCAGGTTTGACACTCTTTTCTTAGCATGGTACAGGTTTGATGGCATTTGATGATTACTAGGCATGGTGGAACCCATCAGATCAACCATCCTATTAAAACAACCTCCTGAAAGATTATAATATGCCTTTAGGCTTAAAGTAGCTAGGGAGGCGGATAAGTCAGTGTGAATCTCGCACCCGTCCCATAATGGGGTCTGAGCCGCCGCCAACAAATCATAAAACCTCTTCCCTCCTCTACATTGTCATCCTCATTCCCGGCTTGGTCATCATGTTGTAGCATACGCCCGGTGGAGGGTCCAACATGATCCATCACCAACTGCTCCATGTTGTTGTACCCATCCCTATTTCCTTCGACCTCATAGTAAGACTGTCGCACGGTTATAGCTGATGGCTTGACCGATAACTGCTCACCATGGTTGTACTAGCAGTAGTATCTTTCCATAAACCCCTTCTTACTTAGGTGGTGCATGACATCATCCGCGTATTCAAAACTCATGCATTTGCACCTTGAGCATGGACAACGAATCTTCTGAGTCGCTTCAAAACCAGGCGTGTTCGCTGTAGTGAACAGAATGAACTCCAACAACCCCATCATAAACTTCTCAGTCACTCGCCGACTACGATCTAGCCGGTTGTCCATCCATCAACGATTTTCTGGAACCTCCATTCACGATATCTAACAAGCAGAGTTCTAGTTACTTTTAAAAAAACATTATGTGACTGTCGTTCATAAATCACTCTCTATCTCTTTGATGTTGCAAGTGGGTGGGGCCCTATCCCATTCGAGATGAATATGTAACCATCTATAGCCCATTGATATTGTATGTGGTCTATCTTTCCCATCATTGATGTTTATTTGAAATTTTGGTAGCATTTCACATTAGTCCCTGAGTACACAGAGATACGTGCGGGATGATACACCATACACAGACATGCACCCAGAGACAATACGAAACACAAACCGGATTTCTAAATCGACATCAACAACATAAGATAGAACACATTAGACAACGATTATGGGTTACGCCCTACTGGTTACTAATTCATCACAAACTGTCCAACCGGGACAATTCAAGATCCAACATAACACAGTATGTTACTCGGTTGTCTTGCTTGAACGAGAACCTAGTGGGTACACATACGACTAAACCTTACATTGTTAAACTTTAATATACTTCTTTATGTATCCTAAACCAGGGAACCTGCCAAAATTTTGGCAGAGTCTCCCCTATAAACTAGACATTTCTAAAATTTAGAAACGCCCTGTTACATACAGAAAACTTCCTAATACAGTTAAATATATATGCTACGCATTGTATATGAAATTGAGAGAGATAATCATAACAATCTAGTGAGATTTGCTCTCCACTAACAAACAACAATACACATGCATAAAAACATCATGTTATCAGCATATAAAACTAATGCCTAATGAGCTCTGCTCTCCACTAACAAACAATAATACATATGCACACTTTTAAAACATGTTATCAACACACATAAGCAATGCCTAATGAGCTCTACTCTCCACTAACAAACAACAATCAACATGCATACACTTCAAAAGATACAACACACATAATGAGAAAAGTTAGGGTTAGGGGATTACCTGGGAAAGAAAGTAAGCACTGGAGACGAAGCTGAATAAAGGCCAACAAATACCACGCGTAAGGTGTGCTAGTCTGCATAACAAATCGAGAAGTAGTTGACATTATTTACATAATCTCAAAGGAACAATAGCATAGTAGAGATGTGGCATTATTTACACAGCAATGACTTCTTAGTGATCTAGAGACTTGGGATCCATGTGAGAATGAGTCTTGGTCTAGACACAACAGAGACTACATTTGCATTATTAAATATTCTAAGGGTTGATTATAAAGACTCTTCTTGGATGAGTTAATTTATTTAAATCATTTTGTTAAAGATTTAGGGGCTAACACTAAACAAATTTATGCCATCACTTGATCACACAACGTTGGTTGATGCTATCAAGTGCTTCAAGGTAGCCATGTTAATGGATTGAGGTTGTCCTTTTATTTATTTACTTTAGTAATATTGTTGATTATGAGTAGTATATGTTTGATGATTTCAGTGACATGTTATGTTTCAGTTTATGTTATTTATCCATTTTTTCTAATCACAGATTCACAGCCAACATTGAGCTTTAGCTTCTATTGGTTGTTCAGTGAGCTTTTCAATTTTTGTCATTAGAGGTGACTCATACAGATGAATTATTGCATAGACAAAACTAGATTTTTTTAATTCTTATAATAACAAGTATGGAAGGAGAAGTGTGAAAAATGAGAATTCAAACTTGCTCTGAATACTCTATGTCAGTGTTAAGAACAAAACTAGCATGATAAGACCAAACTAATGTCAAACTAATAGGCAGCCATGATATCTTCAGAGAAACAGGAAACAAACAAGATGCTAAAAGTATAATGTTTCATCATTAATTTGGCCACTAACCAGTAACTCAAAAAGAAGGCTTTTGTATAACAGTTCAAGCATTTTGGATCAAATGAGGGAAATCAAAGTGTTGGATGCCATAGTCAACAAGGTGTAATAATTACAAAATTCATCTCTTGTTAATTACAAAATGAAAAAGCTTTAAAAAATAAAAACTACCATAATTAATAATTACAAATTGACATCATTAATATCTGCCATGGGATTTGAATAAGTATTATGTTGGGTAAATTGCAAAACAGAATTCGTTGTGCAATTTCCTTCCAACACATTCTTGAAACAAAAAGGGTCCACTTTGAACTTTTTATGACAATCAAGAGTAAACTCTTCACTTTAACTCTAGGGTATTAGAAATGTCATTGCTTTGGTCTTCTAATAATAAACATTGATAAAAAAATGATTTTAATGAGCTAATTTAATTTTAAAATTGGCACTAAACTGCTATTTTAATGTTTGGCTTATTCATGAACTAAATTAATAAACAGTATCATAGTTATATCTTTAAACATCAAAATAATAACTCATCAATTAACTCATCAAAATATTAAACAAATATATGCAAAAACAATATAATACCTTTTTTAAACACATATAAGCTATGATTCATTTTAAAAAATTATATCTATTATTTTAATTTCTAACCAGGTTTTCTCCTCCTCACCTTGGAACAAACATGCAACCTCTTCTACCCAATTGGTTCATCCCCTTCCCCATAAATTTTGATGTCAGTATGATACACAAAAAGAGGCTATAGAAGAAGAGGTTCAACATTCAGCAAACAAATTGATGAGCCAGGAAATCTAGTTGGGTAGGATTTGTTTTAATTAATCAAAAGTCTCTAGAAGGCATGTATTTGAATATAATCAATCAATGTGGTGCCATGTTTCACGACTATGTTGCCTTGAAGAGTAACTTAAATACTATTAGTTGCTCTTATGGTTTTGCTTCTCTGCCAACTAAACAATTTTTATAAGTAACTTTTTATACAAGTGGGTATGGTGCCATGTTTCATCATCAGAATACACTAGCATTGTTATTATCAGCATGGCTTCCTCCTTGGTCTGAAAAATTTATTAGTAGCAATAGTTTTTATTATACCATTTAAAGATTTTGAAGAAAGGGAAAGATTTTAGTCCCTTTTTGATTCTGGTCGCAATTTCGGTCACTAAGTAGCGACGGTCACTTGGCGGTCGCTAAAGAGAAGTAGCTATCAAATTACCAATTCTAATTCATGTCATGATTAAAATCTAATCTCTATTAATTTGATGTAAACTAATTTTTGGGATAGTCCATAACATGCTCAGGTAGCTTAAAAATTGACACCTCAAGGGAAAATCCATTCCATGATCCTGTCAATAGTCCATAACATGGTTGTGAATTACAGTCCACGATCATATTTGCAGTTGCACTGCTGCAATACTACAATTGTTCAATTTTTCAAAAATTTTAGTATAACCATGTTTGCAATTAGAAAACATAGTTATCAATCTTAGCTAGCAGTGCCAAGCAGCTAATCCTGAAAATGCTACAGCATGAAGGCCACTATTGTTAAAAGTCAAGCAATAATATGGGCAAGAACACTTCTAGACTTTAGAGTCCAGAACAAGGATAAGAGTGAAGTTCAGGTATCACTAGAAAAAACTTCTTACAGATGAGTTGCTCTAGGTGCACAAAAGTAGGCTTAACAAAGATAACAAAAGTATGGAACAAAGAAAGAGATGAAAGACATGTGGAAATACTTGGGAGATAGGGTTTTTTCTCTAAAATATGATGGAAAAAGTAAACTTCACCTCAAAATCTCTCCTCCACCTAAAATTCAATGATGTTCCAAGGGCTAAACCTCACATTTTTTAAGTTGAGGTTTTCTTCCTGCCTCACTATATTGTGATGGCAGCCATGAAAGGAAAACACACCACAATAGTTCCATACCCTTACTATTATGTATATATTGCACCTTGAGAAAATGCTACTGATAACTCTTTTAAAAATACCATGATAACTCTTTAAAAAATAATAGAGACACAACAATCCAAATCTTAAATTTAGTTCTTAAAAAACTACACTATGAACATAAAGTTTCAACAGAGAAGAGCAGAGAAAAAAATTCCATCACAACAGTAGACCATAGCAGCATGTCAGAAGAAGAGAAAAGCAGATTAGTTACCTAAGGAGGGACCGAGATTTTTGATTTGAAGGGATCTTCACTTGGTCGAATACCGATTCTGCCTGAGTCAGAAATTAGTCAAACAATTATTCTCAAACATTTATAGACAATTAGAGGCACCATAAATTAATCAACCAAACTCACAAAATTAAAAAAAAATAACAATCACATTAATGACAATATTGACTGAATAACAAATCAACATGGCAATTCAATGGCAACCAAATTTTTTGTTTGAAATAAGCAGCCATATCAGTTTGTATTTGTAAACACATTCGATGATTACTTTTTTTAGACTCACGATGCAAAGTAAAAGTTATATATTCTCACTAATTAAATGATATAGTACACGTTTTACATCCAATTTTCTGTACCTTGTTTTACACTTAGTGACCAAAATACCAATTCATAATTTATAGTAAAATGATGAGCATGAAACATCAGCAGAGCCAAGTTGTTCCCTAATAACAAACTAAAATGTATAATTCAGAAACTAAAATCTAAAACAAGCGTAAAAATAATGAAAGGAAACTAGAAGGGATCAATTTGGTCAAAAGATTAACATTATACTCAGCACACCGAGGAAGCAAATTTCACTATGCATTTTGTCAATCATATTTCATTTAGGTTGTCAATCAGATTTCATTTTGTCAACATTAATATAATTAAACCTTACAATATCGATATAACACATATAGGAAAAAGGCCAAAGAAAAATGAACAATATCAAATCACATAAACTAGTAACAATGGATTCTTCCTTGATAAGATTTGAAATCTAAGGTCAATATCATACATAATCCTCATTCAATGATTAGATTGATAGATTATATTCCATAAAAAATTGTTGAAAGATTACTATATCAGGTTAATTCCTACACCAGTATCAATTGATCCCTACACCAATCTCTGTCCTATTGAAAGCCTTGGCCATGAGTAAGCAACCTGAATTTAATTTTCTATAACTGCTAAGATTTTTCTTGTTGGTTTCAGTAAGAATCAAACACATGTCATAAGGGGTTTGCAATAACTCACATAACATACCATACTCAATCAACGGAGGTAGTCCCTCTTGACATAACTGTCAAGTTTTAGGCTTAACGATACACTACTAAAAAAATTTGCTAGTAAAGTGCATATAAAGGACCTTTCATCACTTTCATTTGTAGGTGGAGATGTGGCTAATGTGTTGCTCTTTAGAAACTTTAATTGTGGGAATAAACATTAAGAAATTAAGAAATAATGATTTTTCCAAAAGGACAATACACTCAAGCTTTGCTAAGATTAACCAAAGGTTATTAATGGAAAATTTTGTAGAACAAAAGATTATGCAATAGACAAATAATATTTTATAGGGAGGAATACATACTCAGACTTTGCCAAGATTACCTAGAGTTAATATTGATGGAGAACTTTATGAAATATAAGTATTCACCCTATATCCAAAATCCTAACACACTTAATTCATCACAGAACTACTGTAGAATGTATGGCATAAAATTTAGTGTTGTCACTTGTGAATTCACTATATAACCGATTACTTTTTCATAAACAGCATGTCCTCCTTTCATAGCTAATTTGTTCTTCCTCTATTAAAAACAGTAGCTGTGCTGCAATGTGTTAAGCTAATTCTACAATGTGAAGTGAACTAGGAACCACTGGCAACAAAAACTTGGAGCTGCATGTGTCACATAGGCCAAAACTAAGGCAAAATTACCATTTTGATGAAAATCTATGTACAGGAAATTACAGGAATAGAAATAGAGAGAGAGAGAGAGAGAGAGAGAGAGAAAAGTACATTAATAACAATATGCCAATAGAACAAATCAAAACAAACCAAATGCCACAATAGAATTACAAGAACAGAACCCCATCCCCATTAACCCTTTATACTTAGTCAGTCACCAGCTACCAATAACAAAAATCCAAACTGAGGTACATTACCTTGGGGTGTGGCCTGCGACTACTAGAGTAGCTCGTGGTGGCGGAGAAAGGAGACCACGATGAGGACAGATAGCACAGCACTGTAGGATAAGCTCCTCACGACGTCCTCGACGAAGATGGCACACGGAGCTGATAGAGCCAACGGAGAACGGTGAACGGAGGACGGCGATGAGGTCGGTCGTCGAGAGAGTTTAGAGAATAGAGGAGCAACGAGGAGGAGAAGCAGAGGGGTGTTTAGGGCCCGTGAGAATGCCAGGGGGGAAAGGTTGGGGTGGATTAAGTTAAAACATTTAGCTACAGAAAAAACACGTCGCTAACACCGTGTCTATTTTAAAAAAGTTGAGATTTAACGACAGTCACCTCACACTGTCTCTATCATTCCAAACTAGCGACGCCACAATACCATCACTATATATGAAATCCCTCCAAATTTTTAGTTTCCCATCCAGGGATTTATTATAGTGACGGCAGAATTACGTCGCTGATATTCCAAATATAGCGACCGTCATATCGCCGCCATTGATGGGAGTGTCTAGGGAATAGCGACGGTAACATACCCCGTCACTAACCTTTGGCGCGCAATAAAACCATAGAGGGAAACAAAAAATAAAGGGAAGTGAAAATTAGCGACCGCTTCAGTGACGGTGAGAAGTTATCGACGGCTATAGCGATGGCGGTTTGCTAAATTTAGCGATGTCGTGTTGGTGGTCACTGAGGCGGTCACTAATTCTATTTATTATGGTCCCTTTTTGTGTTTCGGTTACTACGGTGGTCGTTAACTAGCAACGGATAGCCGCGGTCGCTAACTTGTAGTGGCTATTAAGGGTTTTTCTAGTAGCGGGCCCTCTCCCTATACCGGTATGTCTAGGTTAACACCTCACACACCAGAAAGCATCTACGTCACCCGACAAAAAGTACAGGGTACAACTGTCAGGGGACGTTCGTAGAAGACGCGGCTCTTCCCGCGTCAATGTTAGAATCGTACACTGTACAATGTACTATTTGTTCCCTGGTCCCATCTACACCTGACGATTCATTCTCCATGTTTACCTATAAATAGTCCATTCCCATACGCAGAAAGGTTAGGTTATTCTCATTCTCTATATATTGTTTCACCGCTCGAGCTCTCTTAACTTAAATCCTCATACTTGTTACTGACTTAAGCGTCAGAGAATCTTCACAAGTGCACCACCTTTCGACCCCTTTCAACGCGGAAGTTTGATGTGAAAGATCTCCAGGACTTCAAGACTGGTATCTCCCACTGAGATATCGGATACCAATACCGGATACCCAGTATACCGGTGTAAAAATACTCTTTGTAGTTGATTCTTGTGGCAGGTCCCACACCGAATCTTACACCCCAGACCGGACCAGTTCAAGATGTAATGAGAACTTAGTGGGTAATATGTAACTTTTATTTATGCAAAATATATTTTTTAAGAAGTTTAAAAACATGTTAATTAAATAAAACATTTGTTATGAATTTTATTTTTTTCATTGATAACTATTAAAAAATAATTATTTTCTTATAAAATTAAAATACTTAATAATATTTTAATAAAAAAATATACAAATATACAATTCAATATTATAAATATAATATTTAAACATAATTGACATACTCGGGTGTTTATGTATCTATAAAATTATATCTCAATAATGGTTAATAAATATTATTGAAATTGAGTATTGTATTTATCTTTTCAAGTGAAACAACTAGAGTTTTGTTTTAAAATTTATTTAACTTATTTGTATTTTTTAAGGAGTACATCAATGCTTATATTTTAAACTTTGTTAAACAAATAAGTGAAGTTTAAATTATTTCATAGGTTTTTAAAATTTTCATAAATTTCACGATTAGTAAGGGAGAGAGGAAAGTTGGATGGATACATATTTTAAAAAATTTTAATAAAGGAGGAAATATCCCGGGGTTACATGCTGTTGGAAAGACTATATATTGAAAAGACTATTCCCATTAATGATGGTTATTGAAGGTAATTTCCAGATAAATTGTTTTTGTTTTTGAAATGGTAGCTTATTATTTCCATATACATATAATTAATAATAGGAGGAGAGGAAAGGTGAATTCGTAAATATCTTAAAAAATTCTAAAATAGGAGGAAATAGCATGTGATATATTAGTGGAAGAGGTTAGTATTAATAATAATAAACAATAGATGTCTATTATCACACACAATTCACATGATGTAATAGTGATTTACTTATATCTTAATAGTAATCTCTCCTTATTACAATCTTATAAAACATTATTGACAATTATAACAATTGTTAATATATATATATATATATATATATATATATATATATATATATATATATGGGATGTATCTTATGAGAAAAGTTTTATTACGTGAGACTGGAAGGAGCAAATCTAGCCCGTATAATCATACGATGGATAGTTGAGATTAAAAGTTTTTCAACGTCACATGATTACTTAAAAGGTCACGTGACTTCTTTAAAAACTCACATGATTAATCTCAACCATCTATTGTATGGTTGTACGGCACAAATTCGATTATCTCACTTTTACATAAAAGAACCTTTTTTATATAATACATCCTCTCATGAGATACATCATATATATATATATATATATATATATATATATATATATATATATATATATATATATATATATACACGTGTGTGAGATAAGATGCAGTGACTATATTATCTAATGAAACTGTAATATTAAATTTCCTGATAATAAAATTTAAGTGAAAATAATTTACAACTCAAAAACTTTAAAAATAACCAAAAACAATTAATTATATTAAATATCTATAACTTTTGCCTAGTAAGACAGGTTGCACCAAAGAATAATGCTAAGGCCTGATCGAGAGAGCATTATAAAATTACAAGAAAGAAATCAGAAAAATTTCAAAAGAAAAAATCGAAGATAAATGCTCGAATTAATTATTATAAATTATTAATAACTTAAGTTGTTTGTATCTACAAAACAATTAGTTTTGTTTTTTGTAAAAATTATTGAAAACGAATGTATTGATGCCGCATTTTAAAAAATGCAAAAATATTTCTGCGTTGGAGTTGGAGTAATGATAAATCCATAAACACAATTTTGATTTCAAAGAAAAGGAGGATGAAGACAAGGTTTAATATGATGATTGTGAAATGTGTTATAATTAATCTAATCTGAGTCTTAGATTTTGATTTATATCTTGGCATCTGGTTTTATTTGGCCATTGATGATGTGAATGAACGTCAAGTCGTTTTAGTGTGGGGTCTGTAATGCACGTGCACCTAGGTACCATAGTGAGCCATGCCATGCAATCAAGTAGTCGCTGCTCCTATTTCAGATTGAAACACTGCATGGGACCCCTTTCACCTATAAAGGAAAAAGGTGTTTCAACTTTGAACACCCCTTTCTTTCACCAAAATATGAAAATAATGGAAACGTTGCATGGTTGCATAAATACCATTTACTACTTAATATGAAAGGCTATTTTACCAAATTAATGTAATTTTTATAGAAATATTGTTACGAATAATACAAACTTAAAGCATATCCAATTAATGCACGTTCTCAATGGAGCTTTTATCTAATAGTGGAGATTTAAATATTCTAACAAGTAACTCATTCTTCATTGGAGTGAAATGATGTGGATGAGATTATTTCTCCCCAAAGTTGTTTCTCGAAGCAACCGTTTCTTAGATCACAGAGGGTTTATTTCCTTTTATATACTTTATTCACGTTGAAACCAGACATTACTGTTACTATTACGGATGAAAAAGTTGTTCTTATAAAAAATGTGTATTTTAAAGTTAAAGAAACCAGAGAGGAATATTTCTTTCAAAATCAAAAGCAGTCTAAAAAATGCAGATCTAAAAATAAAAAACAAGCAAAAGTATTTATAAAATAAAAAAATCATCTGAAAAAAGAAGAAGCTTAAATATTGAAAAAGATAACAAAGTCATATTATTCTCATTTCTACGAGAGTACTAAAGTGAACCATTATCTTATACCATCGTTTTAAGGTGCACCTCACATCAACCGTACAATATTGGTTTTATATGATTGGTGCACACACAAAACATTTAGGAATTTACAAATGAAAACTACAAATTTATAAATTTACCAACTTAATATCGTATCATGATATTCACATATATACAAGAGTACTAAAGTAAGTAAACCCCTTACTTCAAAAACAGAAGTAAACCCTTATATTATACTGATTAGTTTAATTATCTTTAAAAAATTCTCTCTCTCTCTCTCTCTCTCTCTCTCTCTCTATATATATATATATATATATATATATATATATCAGTCAATTCTACCTGAGTTTCAGCAAAGTTTGGTTTTTGTTTTTAAATCTTTTGGAATAGTTTAACTAAAATACTAAGTTATAAAGAATAACTATGTTAACAGCTTTGGCAGAAAATTTGCATGGTAAATGTGTTTTTTAACATATCTGATTTAAGTTTAAGCCGGATAAAACTATCACTATAAGGATATGTAATATGTAATGGAACTATATTTTTAATACTTGGTGATTAAGATCTTGTGATTCTAAAATCTTAGCAGGAAAACAAATTTATACGAACAGGATGTCAGGTCTTGTGTTTGGTGGGTTCTGCGTGTCAGGTCTGATATGCAAACCAAATATTGCTGAAAAATCAAAGAGAAGAAGTTCCTATAAAAACGGGAGTGAAATGGACATTACACACCCCATGTACTTCATGACACAGCAATGATGGTAAAAACTAAAAGGCCCTCACTTTGGCTTGTTTGTTAGTTATCAAGGGCATTTTTGGGATTTCCTGAGTGGGGGATAATTCATAATGGTGTTGGGAACAGCTTTTGCTTTTAAAAGTGGATTGCTTTTGGCTTGTTTATTAGAGGAACTGTCTGATGAATGTGATTATTTGGAGACAAAATGAGTGATTGAGGATCAATAAAGCATACCCAACTAAGATTAATGTGACCAATGAAAAAATTAAAGGAAATGGGAGACATAATTGACACAACAAAGATCTCTCAAGAGGAGGAGGAGGAGCCATTGCATCATCAATCTCAACCTCAATCCCCTTGGGATTCTAACTTTTTCTCATAATAATTGAATAAAACGAAAGAAAGTGGAGAGTTTGGTACTTAAAAGATAATGGCATACCTCTCGGACAGGGAATGTTTTTGGATTTTAATTTGTACAGAAAACTGATAGCAGCTTTACGAAAATAGAATCGGTTGTTTACTAAGTCAGAATTCTCCATCAATGGGTTAATCATCGAAATGAGAAATCATCGAGATTAATTCGATGTATATTAAAAAATAAAAAAATATAATTTAATTTATATAATTAATTAATTTAATCAATTTAATCTATTAAATTATTAATTTAATTAGATAAGCAACTCATTCAACTAGTCAAATCAATAATTTTTACCTATTCATATAAAGAACTAATCTGATAAATAACTTGACTTGGGTTATTTTCTCTCTCCTTAGTTGCTGCCACCTAAAACTCACTGAGCCACTTTGTTAATTTTCTGATTAGGCTCCATTAAACCAAACTTTCACGGTGCTTAACAGATAATACTTCACTTGCTGTTGTCTTTTATTCTACTACTACTATTATTATTCTGTTTTTGAAGGAATAGAATAAAACTCCTGTTCTTTAGACCAATGCATGATTGAAGGAATTTTCTTTTTCAATCATCTTTTGCATTTATCTAGAAAGAGGTTAATGGAGAGGTGGCTTTTATTATATATTCCTTGCTTTGCTTTCTTTGTTGAACCAATTGGCAGGCATGCTGGTTCTCTTTAAAGTCTTTTTTTTACCATTGGCTCCGATTCAATTCTGACACAAGGGTGGGGGTGAGTGCAATACATTCTGGCTTGCAAGCAGGTGGCAAAGGAAATGGGACTGGTTCCTTGTTCCTCTTGTGTGATGTAAAACATGACATGTAACATAAACAAACCAAGTTGGACTTGGTGTTGCTGAATCATTCAAAACCTGCTCCTTGGTTTGCCTCCTTAAGATATACAACTTGGTTCAGTTTTGTTGTGCAAATAAGTTTCTCGTGATTAGTGATCCCTCAAAGTTCACACAAATGGAAAGGAGAGGAGGGGATGTAGCTCTTTTTTGTTTGGCTTTGTGCTTCCTTTGGACTTCAGTAGCTGGTTTGCTTTCTCCTAAAGGTGTCAACTCTGAAGGTGACTAGGAGAACTTTCCTCATTTCTTACAACACATGTAAGGTCAATAATCAATAGTCCTAATAAAATGCAAAGCTGAACATATATATGTTTGTTTCACATGCAGTTCAAGCTCTGATGAGCATTAAATACTCTCTGGAGGATCCTCATTCTGTCTTAAATAATTGGGATGCTGATGCTGTGGATCCTTGCAACTGGGCTATGGTTACCTGTTCTCCTGATCATTTTGTGATTGCCCTGTAAGTCAAATTAGAACAAACTAAACCAACCAAGAAATAAATATTCAATTTTCACTGTTTTTCTTCTTCTTAAGATTCTACTTCATGTTTCATTATTTTCTTTTTCTTGTTGTTCTCAGTGGGATTCCAAGCCAAAGTATATCTGGTAATCTCTCATCAAGTATAGGAAAGTTAACAAACCTCCAGACCGTGTGAGTATTCGGCTATATATGTATGGTTAAAGAGAGCATGGTGTGAAGTTTTTGTGAAGGTTATCTTATTAGGCATTTTGCAGGCTCTTGCAGGATAATAATATAACAGGACCAATCCCCACTGAGATAGGGAGGCTCCAAAGGCTCGTAACTCTTGATCTTTCTGACAATTCTTTCACTGGTCAACTTCCAGATTCTCTTTCCCATATGAAGAGTCTCCATTATTTGTAAGTTGAAGCATGCTTCACATTCTTTTGATATGGGCTTTACTGAAAAATGTGTGTTAATTCCCTGTCAAGAATATGATATAGGAATTTGAATTTCAATCAGGCGGTTAAACAATAACAGTATCACTGGACCAATTCCTTCCTCTTTCGCTAACATGACCCAACTTGCCTTTCTGTGAGTCTCTTCTAGCCATTTATTATTAATTTATTATCTTTTTCTGCTTAGTTTCTCCCTCATCAATTTGATTTCCCATCAATAATTTGTCTTCTTCTCAACTTTTGCTCAGGGATATCTCTTATAATAACTTGAGTGGACTCGTACCTAAATTAAATGCAAAAACATTCAAGTAAGATGTTTGGTCTTTATTTTATTATTTTTCTTCTTGTTCAATATTTTCTGTGTTTTTCTCATGTGTGAGATAAAAAGTTTAAATTTTGTTCACAAGCAATTGATTAATTATGCGTTTTCCATCTCTTGAAACAGTATTGTAGGCAATCCTCAAATATGTGCCACTGGAGTTGAGCAGAACTGCTTTAGAACAACACCAATTCCTTCTGCTCCTAATAATTCTCAAGGTATTAATGGTTGTCATATGTTGCAAACTTGCTGATTCTTCTCAAATCTCATGATGTTTGCATCCAATATTTTCTCTTTTTCTTATCTGTCATAAGTGATTCCATTTTGACTTGAAGTTCATGATGGACTTAGTCTATACTTTATAGTCCAAAATTACTGTTTATAGGTGCAAAGATAGTTCATGAAGAGCTGTTCAAAACTATATAGGAAATTTTGCTTTCGTAAAACATTTTTTGTTTTATTTCCGTCTGTTTTTTGTTTTAATTATTAAATTTTCCAAAGTTTATAAAAGAAATAATCTATTTTTACTGTTTTTAGTACAAACTTTTAAAAAGATAAAATAAAATGATAGACTTGTAATTAAAAATAAAAATAGAAAACACAAAATATAAAACCAAAACGTCCTGAATTTCTTTACTATTTCATTACCGTCTTGACATATTTATAGCCATTTGCTGCCTTCATTTTCAACCTTTGCATGCAATTACCTTCATACCCTAACACGGTTTCCTGAAATGCTTTTCAAGATTCACAATCCCCCAACGGACCAAAGAGTCACAAAGTTGCCTTGGCCTTTGCTTCAAGTTTAAGCTGCATCTGCTTACTAATTCTGGGGCTTGGCTTCCTTATCTGGTGGAGACAAAGATATAACAAGCAAATATTCTTTGATGTCAATGGTTAGTGAATAGTGAATCATAAACTGAATCATACATAGGCCAACTTGATAAATGATAACCATATTTATATGATATTTCTTCTCTATTTTAACTTGCCTTTTCTGAAACTTTCAGAACAGCACCGCGAAGAGGTTTGCCTTGGAAACCTCAAGAAGTTCCATTTCAGAGAGCTTCAGCTTGCTACAAATAACTTCAGCAGCAAGAACTTGATTGGCAAGGGTGGCTTTGGAAATGTCTACAGAGGGTATCTTCCTGATGGTACAATTATAGCAGTAAAAAGGCTTAAAGATGGTAATGCCATAGGTGGTGAGATCCAATTCCAGACTGAAGTTGAGATGATCAGCTTAGCTGTCCACCGGAATCTTCTTCGCCTCTATGGATTCTGCATGACAGCCACAGAGAGGCTCTTGGTTTATCCTTACATGTCAAATGGTAGTGTTGCTTCCCGTCTTAAAGGTAATAACAATTCTATGCTCCTTCATCAGTCTCCTATATTAGTCCATAACATTGCTAAAAGTCATTCATGTCGGTTCTTTTATACTTCATTCATCGTTATCTTTTTATATATAAAAATGATAACTTAAGTTCTTTCGTAAAGTCAATGACAAAATGTACGACTCATGCAATTTCAAGAACTAACTTGATAGTTTACTCTATATGTTACTATATATAGTTTTAGTATAAAATTGGTTCTTCATGCAACTGATGTTGCTATAATTTCTATAAGTGCATATCTATACAAATTGGCCGCTGAGGGTCAACTTACTCACAAGTTCGTCTCACTAAGTTGTCTCAATTTGTAAACAATTGCATCACACAAAAGGACTCACTCACATGAAAGAAAACTTTCAAGGACCAAAACAACACAAACTGTTGCTTTTTGAGACCAAATTGCTTTTAACTCGTATATGCCTCCATTATTCTTGGGCCTGCTGTCATGTACATGAAAAGGAAAACTGTACAAATTTCAACTTTGAGGTCATCCAATTCCATAAAACCAAAATAGAAGTGGTTTCAGTTTCCAAACATAATCTTTGGTTTATGAGGTGTAAGCACTGATTTAGTTTTTGATGATATAGGCAAGCCAGTTCTGGACTGGGCTACAAGGAAGAGGATAGCTTTAGGAGCTGCAAGAGGCTTGCTATATTTGCATGAGCAGTGTGACCCAAAGATTATTCACAGGGATGTTAAGGCTGCAAATATCTTGCTTGATGATGATTGTGAGGCTGTGGTTGGAGATTTTGGGTTGGCAAAGCTGTTAGACCACAGGGATTCACATGTGACAACAGCAGTTAGAGGCACTGTAGGACACATAGCCCCAGAGTATCTCTCAACTGGCCAATCCTCTGAGAAAACAGATGTTTTTGGGTTTGGAATTCTTCTGCTTGAACTCATATCTGGCCAAAGAGCTCTTGAATTTGGTAAAGCAGCAAACCAAAAGGGAGCCATGCTTGACTGGGTGAGTCAAACTGGATTCTTGTCCTTTCTATTTTCACAAATAATTACAAAAGTGTCATGTTATCACTTTGTTTCCCACCTTTTAACATCTGTATCGGACAAAAGTAAAACCAACCATTTTTAACCAATTGCATTTTACAGATCTTTGAAAAAGGAAATAAAGCGAAATTCAAGTCACTTTGGTAATTATTTTTAAAAGAATAAAACTTAGATCTAGTTTCATAGGTAATTTTGGTACTGTTCTCTAATCATGATTAAAGTTTTGTCCAGATAACTAAGATGAAATTCTAGTTTTGATTAAAAAGTAATGCTAACAATAAGTACGCTTAGGGTATATTCTTTTGAAAAATTGGGATTGCGAATAGATAATATTTCAGGTTTTTTTAATGTATGTGTCTTACAGCCACAATTTCAGTAATAAAAGACGAAGTTTTTTTTTATTAAAGATTATGTTAGATCAACCTTAAAAAATTAAAAAAGAACACGTAAAACACAATTTTTAATAAATACTTTCACTTTTGATTTCTTTCGATATACGTGACACTCGTTAGAAAACTGATAATATTTTTTCAAAAACTACATCAACCTTTGTTTGTTTCTGCTACTCTGCTTTACTAAATGGAAATAACCATCATTGTTGTACTTGCAGGTGAAGAAAATCCACCAAGAGAAGAAAATTGACTTGTTAGTTGACAAGGACTTGAAGAACAACTATGATAGGATTGAGCTAGATGAAATTGTTCAAGTAGCACTTTTATGTACACAATATCTTCCAAGCCACCGACCCAAGACGTCTGAAGTGGTAAGGATGCTTGAAGGAGATGGGCTTGCAGAGAAATGGGAAGCCTCACAAAGAGCTGAATCAACAAGAAGTAGAGGAAACGAACTCTCCTCTTCAGAGCGCTACTCTGATCTCACTGATGACTCTTCATTGCTTGCCCAAGCAATGGAACTATCAGGACCAAGATAATATAGAAAAAAGTGTATGTCACATTTGATGTATTGGTAGTAAAGAAAGAGTGGAAGAAAGTAAAAGTTACTTCAAATGCAAATGCAAGTGCTTGAGTTGAAGTGAATTTGCTGCAACATTACTAGCTTCTCAAAGGGTTGTGCTAGTTTCTGACTGTACAGAATCTGATGGGAGACATTGACGTACAGATAAGATAGAGTGTTATGTGTTTTACTCTGTTCCTGGGGGCGAAAATTTTTGGGAAATGTACTTGTTAGTAGAATAAGGTTCATATAATAGATTGTATGTAAAAGTGTTAATAATAGTATTATGGAATGGGACTTGAGAGTTTGTTTTCCCAATGATAACTTGTTGCTTAATTTATTTTTGATTTTTGAATTTTTTGCTTTGTCTGAAAGGCACCTCACTTTCAATGTATTTTTTGTTTCCATTTTCTGTTTTTATTTTTAATTACAAAATTGTCATATTGTTTTCAATTTTTATAAATTCATATTGGAAAAAGTAAAATCAAGAAATGAGAACAAAAAAAATTAAAAAAATAGTTTTAATGATTCCTGTTTAAAACTTTAAAGACAACAGTTTTATAATTAAAATTAAAAATACAAAATTAAAACAAATATTAAAACTACAAGCAAAAAATGAAAACAGAATGCAAACATTTGGGCTCAGAGGAATTAGCTTAGGGCATTGCTTATTGAATTCTGGGTGCAAATAATGCTTGCAAGTAGTTGAGTAGAAATGAATTTGTATTAAATACGCTACAATAATAAGGAATAACTTCCCTGTCAATTAGATGCATTTCTAGCTGAGATTCCTAAATAGAAATTTAATATTATTAATCCGCTCCATGGTTTCTCTTAGGATTCAAATAAGGTGGGGCAATCAAACCATAGCCATAGGAAATTATGACAAGGAAAAGAGAACTTTAGAGAGAAAATGGCATGGTGCCAGTAGAATGATGTAAATTCATCAGTGAAAAGTTGTGATCAATACAATTTTGATACATCTATATTTATGCAACGTAATGTAGCTAACAATTGTTTATCATAACTGTCAACTAACTAACTAATTCCAAACTGAATGTATGTATGAATGAACATAATATGATTAACAGTAGTCTCATATTCTCTGTTACTTGCTACTTTCAAGGTGCATGAGGTTTTATGACAGTAGAATGGACTAGCTTGCATCCCGCATATAGAAGTCTTCATCCATTAAAATTTCTACTTTTGCCTGAGAATTTACAAGTTGTCTAATCTCACTACTCAGTAATTTTAAAAGAAGGTAATCAATGGCTGCATGCTAATTGTAACCAAGGAATAGCAACATTGGAAACGAAGGAAAATTTAAAAGAACGCATTCTATAACAGTCCACAATTTCACTCACGGTAAAAAATAACTTCTGCTCTAGAAGAAGCTCTTCGGCATTTCACCAATTCCGTCAACATTTTCACATTATTTTCCGCATCAAATACACACGGTATGATAGTCATTATCTCAAGCACAGGAGAACGACCAATCAAATGTTTAATAAATTCTATCTCGAGGGGCCAACCTCCCATTTCTATTAACTTCACAGTTTTAAGCTTGCCAAGTGTAGAACCTGAAAGGCATTCTCTTTCCCATAAATCCAAGTCTGGGGTATCAGGGGCAATTGCTATGTTTGATGAACCCTGCAAAGTCAATTGCATAAAGTATGCAATAACAAATTTTACATACGGAAATACAAGCTTGATTTGTAAAAACTAATAACAGAACCATTCATCAGCACTACGTAAAGAAAACTGAAAATCACATTTTCACGATGAGTAAGGACTAAGGACTTACTGAAATTTGTAGTTCTTTTAGATTAGGAGAGCTTGCAATCAAACGAAGGATAACAAGAATCTCTTGGATATCTTCAAAGTTTACTTGAAATAGTTCAACAGTCTCCAAATTGTTGTACATTATTGGATGATACCCTGGAATATTACCTACGCTCAAATACTTCAAGAATATGTAGAAATGAATAAGAAAGTGATCACCCATACGTAGTAACAAAATAAACACCCTTCCTATGATGATGAACTCACACAATGATGTTCGATACCAAAATTTACCTTTGTGAAATAGATATAGCCAACAAGCTTCTCAAGCTTAGGCACACCACCAAGAAATTTGTCAAAATTGCAATTCGAGCTTTGCTCAAGGTGCTCAGCAATGTCATCAGTCATATACATAGCAATAGATATCTCAACCAAAAGTGGAGTGTCTTCCAAACATATATCCCTGAATTCACCTTCAAGATTCAAGTACTTGAGGTTCGGAGCACGAATGGTAAGAGCCAAATTATCAAAGTAGGCCAGTGACAAGCTCTCCAAGAGAGGGCAACTGCAAATGAGGTTCTCAACTGTGTCAGGGGATATCAAAACCTGATGAAGGTTGAGGGTTTTCAGGCACATGAATCCCTTAAAGGTAGGGGGCGGATCCAATTCGCACCGCGAAAGATCCAAGCGAGTTAACTTCCTGCAGTTGAAAAGGCTTGAAGGAATTCTAAAAAACTCCCCTTCCCCCAACTCCATAACCAACTCCTTGATATCATTCCTGGAAAGGAAAAGAATCCACTGGTCGATTTCAGGGCAACTCTGCAACCTCGAATTTGTGATTTGGAACTTGTGAATTGGCCCTTGGTGAAGAAACAACACCCTGGTGATGAACTTGACAACACTTCTTTCAACAACATCTCTATCCATAGAAAAGGACACACATTTATCATCAAACACAAGTTGAGTGATTGAGGCCCATTTGTACCTCCATTTACTAGACAAAATGCTAGTTCTCACAGCATCCCTCATAGGAAGCCGTGTCAGAATGCTCTCTATAATGCTTTGAGGAAGGTCACTGATCAAATCAGGACCCATAACATCACCCATTTCTATGCTTCACCTAATACACAGCACCAAAAACAACAAGATAAGAAACAAAAGTGAATGCCAACATTAAAAAAAGATCAACTTTTTAATAATCCAACAACACAAATCAAATGACCCATTGATAAAAATGAAGAATTGTAACTACAAGGTTTTTTTATATATAACACCAATCCTGATTTTAAATTGTCGGGGGTGTGAAAAAAATGCAGTGAAAGTGAAACCTAGGATCTGACAGGACACCGTTTCAAGAACTAAAATCACCAGGATTAAGAAAGAGACTCTTATTAAAATGTACCGAATAATGAAGGAGCAGATCTCGGGTACAAAAGAAGCACAGAATTGGATTGCGTTGAAGAAGTGAGAGGCACTAACGAAACCTTACAGCAACAATGTGTGAAGCCGTTTGTATTTCTCTCTCCTATTTTGGGTGCGGTGGCAGGGAAAGATAGAGAGAGGAGAGAGAGAGTGGAAAGTTGCTTACACGGACAAACACTGTCATCGTAGAAGTGAATCCTCAACAGCATGCCTAACAAAATTACGCTCATATTTTTTTGGTCGCTGGAAAACATTGCAAGGAAAAAGGCCCAAAGGCAAGAACGGCCATACCTCACGGCCCAACATAGGGAATTTCTCCATCCACCGTCAATATTTGTTCTACACTACCTCCTATTTACTTTTTATTTAAAAAGAAATATACACCCTAAGTTAAGAAATAACAAAATTGGATCACGTATTCTCTTTGTGTTAGTTTGACACCACCACTCGCCTATTCTTATTATTTCATCTTAGGTTTGTTTTTTCTACATTTAACGGGTGGTTTTTGTTTAGGGTTTAGAAGGAAGTAGAAGAGAAAGTATAAACTATAGACAAATTAAAACAAAGTCAGATGAAAATTATTATAGCAATTCAACCAGAAAAATAACACCAATCACACCCAAGATAGTCTGAATTTTAAGTAAACAAAAATTAAGTGTGAAGAAATGATTTAACCGTTAATGCAAGTTGATGTAAGACATACAATGGTTCAACATATAAAAGAAAATATATATAACAAATGCAGTAAAACTACATAAACAAAGGTTCAAAATGGAACCCAAACATGCGGTAAAATAAGAGGTGCAGGAATTTAAAGTTAAGAGACAACCTGGTGCTCATACATCCTTTCGATTGCCAGTAGTCGTAATAGTGGATGTGTCAGGCGTTTCGCTTTGGACACCAAAGCCTTCTGAATTCGTTCTCTCTAATTTGAGTTCAAGTTCATTTTTATGCTTGCTCAAAAACTAACAACTTGAAAGAAGTTACCATTACATGGAAAGTTACTCATGTCTTCATATCATCAATGCCAAGTGTCCCAAGGCTACCAACCTTCAATAACTGCCCAAATAATTTAAATAAGCATGTGTTCAACCTTTAACTCCTCACAGGAACCAATTTTAGGTGTAACTTGAAAGGCTGTCCACTTGAAGCCTGTCAACTTAACGACATGTCTATGCAGGCTCTTTGCTTTTCTTTTATTTTTATCTTCAACCAAGGCTTCTTAATTGATAATGGAGCACCTTACTATTACTTTTGTAATTAAGGGTCACCAATTTGATTTAATTAATCAATATCTTCATTAATAATAATGTAAAAATTGTATCTCAAAGGACATTTTCCATAAAATTCAAGAGCAATCATGCAAATCTCTATTTTATTTAAGGATTTAATTTACTAAACCCCTATTTTATTTATGGATTTAATTTTCTTAAGATGCCCCCTAAAATATTAATTCTCAAAAAGAAATGAGAGAATTAATAGTCTAAAATCAAAATATTTAACAAGGCCTTTAAAAATATTTCAAAATCCAATCATCTCATTACATGTATCTTTCTTTCAGAAATCACATGTAATGGAAATTTAACTTTGAAAACCATTTCCAATTTTAATTACTCCAAGGCCAATTCATAGTATCCAACATGTGATTTGCCAATTGTTTTTGCAAATCAAATTACCAAAATTTCAAATATCCAGTTGCTAATTTCAAATCAAATATCCAAATTCGATTTGATATATGTTTATCATGGGCTTATTGCAATTGTTTCGCGTTTCAATAATAATACCTGATAGCATCTTGGCTTTATAAGCCCAATCTCCATTGACATGACAAAGGCCTAATTTTAACACCTTACACATGTGAATTTTGGCTAGCAATTACCTAAACTTTAACTTAAAAAAATTTCTCCAGATTGTGCCTTCTCCAATTGTAATTCCCTTGCGTGCTCTCTCACAGATCAGCTCCCTTATTCATGCCTTGCCATCATGCTCACACCACAATTGCACTAACCCTCTCATCTTATCTATAACACCATTGTACTAGGGTTGTCATTGTCGCTCCCAACCATAGCTACCACCCTGCGCCATCTTCACTACTTGCGTGAAAACCTCTCTCCCTCGCGGCCTCATCGTGCGTTGTCGTGCCATCTATATAGAAACCAATTATCATCACAAAACCTTCATGCCTTCATCATAGTACGTACCTTCACGTTGTCACTACATTAGTCCACGGTAGCTTCTTAACCTCAAACCACTACCGAAGCATATTGCCACTTACCATCAGTGTCTTGACTCATAGCTTTTCACACAAGTCAACCATTTTGACTTTATGGATTATTCACTAATATTGTTTGCTTTTTCATTGACCAATGTTCATACTTCGTAAGGTCCTACTTCCTTGACCCTGAAAAGGATGATGCAAAACAAATTCTTTAGCATGATCAAGTATTAATTCCCTTCCTGATTGATGATAAGAAACATGCCATTTTAGGACCTTACACGCCCACTCTGGCTGGTGATCTAAGAGATTTTTTTTTGCCACCACCCATCATTGATTGTATACTTGCATATAAAGACTCTGTTAGGATGGATTTTTATGATAACTTTAGAAATAGTTTTCATTCACACTTTCTTGTTAGCAAGAAATCTTATTTGCCATGGTATGAGAGAATAAAGAAAAAAAAGGTAATCTATAGAAATAGTTAGGAAGATATAATTTTATAAAGTTGAACATCCTTTAGCTTACAATGGTCCTCTACTCATGCCTTCATTTTTCTATTGAAATTGTACTACTCACACCTAAAAGTACCCGTGAGGGTCATTACCCCTACTCTTCTTGACATAGTTGGCATATGTGGCTTAAAGCCTACTGAAATTGAGTATTCAGATTTCCTTTAGTCTGACTCTAATGTTGCATTACACAATTTCACAAAATGCGTATACCAACTATTTCTACTAAACAACATATCTACTTCTAAGCAGGTCACAAACAAGGAACACATTATTTTTCTATTATATTGGTTGCCTACGTTTGTATTCTACTCCAGACTTTGTAGGTTCGAAGACTTTTTAGCCTATAGCCCATCTTTTACACAAGGGGTCCAACTCAACTTGAGCAAACTAGTTCTACCGATTGTTTACATGTCATTAGATGATGTTGTTGCTATCTTGTTGGATCCATCCCTTGTCATTTTGATCAACGGACCCTTATGGCTACTTTAATTATGGTTCAATACCATTCTTCCAGATCGACTTTATTTGACAACACCATTTGACATCTCCATGGATATCGAAGGGTATCATTTATCCTAGAATGAGAATATCTATCCAGGTCCTCATTTCTTTCATCAGTTTAAATAAAGGTTTGCTTATTTTCACAACTTAGAGGACTATTCCTCTCAGATTTCTCCTTTTGCCTTAAAAATGCCATTACCTTGATTGGTTGCTCTTTCCTTGACAAAGACCCTATCACCCAACAAGAAACCGTGCACATATAGTTGGAGTTCTTGACTTGCTTTCTTTTGACAATAAATGTTTTTGTCAATGACCCTAAAACCTTGGTGTACTAACCTTAGTTGGTGGCTAGGAAATTTAGTCTTGCACAGACCATAACCTTTTTTCTTTTTCAAGCACTTGAGTGAAGTGAAGCATTAGTATAGCTCTGAAGGTTCGTTTGAACTTGAAAGACTTTTTGAGAGGTCTAAAAATAGGGAAATCAAATTGACTTCCACTTGTTTTGAACCATCTTATTTCAATACTTAATGCTTTCATAATTAGTGGCATTCTTATCACGCTTCCTTTCAAGTTTGTTTGATGGAATGCTACAAGTGTGGCGCCCTGATTCCCCGGATCTGAATCCCAATGTAAACACAATCAGTTTAATAAAACACGGATAAATTTTCACATTTTAAAACCTCACAACGTAAAACTTCGATCGAGAACTAAACCATGAAAAATCGAAGGCCAAGATTTTTAAGAAATAAGAAAAGTGGATTAAAAGAGAAAAGCCCCAACATGTATACGAAAAGAAACATATTAACAGTGGAAGAAAAATGTGTATACAGGGCAAACACCTAATCCCATATATGAAGATATAAGAAAAGAACCAAAAACAATGAAGGAAAGAAAGAAAAACCAATCTTGATAGTCTTGCTTAAGCAACGCAATTGTCGCTTAAGTGAGCATCAATTCGCTCGAGCGATCAAAGAATCAGATCCCCAAGACTCGCTTGAGCGATACATCTTTCGCTCAGGCGAAAATCATTGAGAAACTCACCCTACCATTTTTGCTTGAGCGAGCATCACTTGCTTAAGCAAAAATCTCACAGAACCAATACCTTGAACACTCGCTTGAGCGAAAAACAAATAGAATCATATTCTTCCATTCTCGCTTGAGCGAGCTCTTACTCCCTTGAGCGAGAATTACACATAATCAATACTCTAACTTTCGTCTAAGCGGGATTACCCTCGCTTGAGTGAAAATAGTCCAAAGAGCATAGCACAGATTCCATGCACTCTTACTTAAGCGAGAATCTACTCTCTTGAGTGAGATTAACAAAATTCAAAATCTGAATTGCAACAAGCACAACATAATCACACAATTCATGCCTATATAATTACACCACATTCCACGCCTTACATATCATATAACATGAACCTATTTGGGCCAAGAAAACATTATTTACTAACACATCATAGTTCAAGTTCATTAATCTTCATATCATCTCATTGGGATTCCAATTTACACAATAACATGATATATCATGTTTACAAAAGAATTTTGCCATGATCCAATCCTCCATAGAATGAGGCATTAGTTATAAAATTAATTGAGCCATATTCACATTGTCATATACAAAAGCATTAATCAATACACAACATCCATAATGTCATCTTGTGCCGGCCAAGACATTCACTTACAACCATTATATGTAACATCCCGAATTTTAAAATAGAGGATTAATTAAGGAAAATAAATATTGACAAATTGAATATGAATTATTTAATGTCCCAAACTATTGAAAATAATTAAATTAAGATTTTTAGGGACTGTTGGTGAATTTTGGAGACCGGTTAAGCTGAAAATGAGCCTGGTTAAGATATGGGTGTCAGACCAAGTATCTCTAATTAAGATGATATTGGTCAGGGCTGTTAAGGATAATCTTGGAAATCCGAATATGTATTCAGTGTAATTTTTAGATGAAGTATTGAGCCCGAACGGAGAACCTGTTTGTCATAAAACGGTAAGATCTTAATGAATATGTTAAAATTAAAAACCCAACAGCCCAAACCCTTCAAAATTAAAAACCCAACAGCCCAAACCCTTCTTATTCACATGTATATGCTGAAATTGTTGGGCATGCACACTTCATTTCTCCTTCTCTTCATCCTCTTCTTCATTCCCTCTTCTCCTTCTTTCCAAAGCCCTAGCTTAGAGTGGTGAGCTCCCCCTTCCATTTTCGTTTTCAAGGGACTAGGAAGGAGATTATTGAAGCTGAATCCTTCTTCCTCTTCTTCTTTATTTTCACAGCCATCTTCCTCCTCTTGGAACCCACTTCGTTTTGGGTGTGAGGTAAGCTCCTTTCACCATTTTTGGATGGGTTAATGTTGATATTATGTGATGTAAGGGTTTGGAGGAGTAATACATGTACATGGGTATTTATTAGGAGCAATGAATGCTTGAACCCTAAGGTGGGTGGTCATAAATGTGAGTATTTATGAGGGGTTAATGGTGGTTGGTGCATTAATGATGGTGGGAAATGAAGAATGATGAGGCATTGATGAATGTGGTTGGGTTTTGGTGAAAACCCTAATTTGGAGATTTGGGGAAAATGGTTAATGTTGATTTAAGAACATGTCTTATGAAGAAATGCATGACATTAATGAACATGGATGTGGATAAAAGGAGTTACATAAAGGTTAGGGCTATTAATATTGGTAGCCCTTGAATTTTAATGAATGTGGCTTAATGGGAAGGAATTCCTGAAGCCTAACAAATGAGAAAAATGATGTTTATAACATGTCTAGCACATGCTGTGAAATTGTAGATAAGAGTATGATTAAATAGAATTGAAGTATTGTCTTGAGTAGTTGATTAATTGGGATTCTATATGCATGTTAATGTAGGATCTATTCCGAACGACGAGGTAGGCACGTCGTACCGCTCGGAATTCTTCTCTTGAGGTAGGAGAGGAGTCCTATGTTCTAAATGCATGAATTTGAATGTTATTTGATTGCCATATGTATTGGCATGTATGTTAGCCTTGCTTTAAATGTTATGAGAAATTGTAATGTGGTGTGTGATGTGGCTAATATGTTTGGCAACATGCTTTGATGCATTTAGAGTATTCATGGTATGTTATATAAGGGTATAGAATGATAAATGACTTGGTGTTATGCTTGTATCTACCATAAATACAAGATAAACGTTGATAGAGAATAATTGGAGTTTTTGTATTGATGATAAGGTTGAGTGATAAGAATGAGAATAAATGAGAATGCCACATAAAGACTTAAACTAACGTGAATAACCAACAATAATAAAAGCCTTGTGGTGATGTTGGTGATGACGATGTTGTATGATGAGAGGCATGTATAGGATGCATAGAGTGAGAAGTGTATATGATCTGCATTTGCATCCATGGCATACTGCATAGCCGCTGTTGTTGGAACATTAGGGGAGTTCCCTCAGCCGACCCAGTGGGAGGGTGGCTCGGTGCACGAGCAAGTTTTATTTCCTCTATGACTCGGTGTGTAAGTCATGAAGCCGCCCATGTATTACTTTGGGGAGCTACATGTGGCCGACCCTTGTGGGGGGTTGCTCTTGATGAGTAGGTGACCCCGGTGGTCTTTAAGATCACAGCCGCCATGATTTGATATCTGGCCGGCCCGCAACACCATATGTTGAATATGTTGTATACCGCGGTCATGGTGAAAATAACTAGGTGTTGCAAGATGGGCGATGCATTTTGGTACCAGTAAAATAATTGGTGATTGCATGCAAATTTAAGAATAAGTGTACATATTTTTCTACTGCAGTAGGGGTATGGTCAGATGATCATACTTGAATCCCACATTTGGTGTTTATATTCCCATAGTCAGATCTGCAATTGTTGAAATATTCCTTTGTGCATATGCATTAGCTTAAGAGCATTTGTATATAGCAATGAAGTATGCCAAAGGTGAAGAGATATGATGATGGATGTGATGAGGATGTAATAATATACTAAGACAACATAAAAGATATGAATACCAAATGATAGCTTGAGTGTGATGTCCGAATTGTGGTGAAAGTCGATTTTGTATGTGTTGTATGCTTTGTCAAAATTGTGGTGTTACTTGTGATGTATGTATGATGACGCTGAATTGATAAAGAGTATGGTGAAAGGATGTATGTGCAAAGTGTACATGTTTGATGCATAAGTACATAATCACATGGTATTCATATTCATTCCTTTGGAATGTGTAACTCACTCTCCCATGTTGTCTATTTTTAGATTTGTGATGCAGGGCACTCATGGGAAGAGCTGACATTTTAAAGTACATTTTGGTTGTGGAGGTAAATAGTTGTATAGGAAGTGCTTGGCCGGTAAAACCTAGATTTTGTATAGCATATGAGATGTAATGTATGCTTGTTTTGGTAGTCTAGGTGATATTTGGTGATTTTGAGGGTCATGTAGGAAAATTGGATCCTTGTGTTATGGCCAATTTTCATTAAAGACCCAAAGGATGTAATTTGATGAATGATGATGCGTGTTAATGTTTAATTCTAGGAATGAATGAACGTTTATGCGAAAAATTATGTTTTGGTGATTACATGAGATGGTGTGTTTGATTTGTTATGATTACATGAATTAGAATGGACTTTAGAGGATAACGATGAATGAGACAAGTTATAAATGTGTTATATAATGTGTAATCCATGTTGAACTTAAAGGAATTGGAGTAGAATGAATTTTGGCATTGTAGGTTCATGAAATCTGAGGAATCCTACGTTTTCTGCATAACTCGCGCAAGCGAGTGGGGATCTTGCTCAAGCGAGATTCCCCTACTTCTGTAGTGTGGTCTCAGGTTGAAATTCGCTCAGGCGGATGGCTTTATTGCCCAAGCGAGATTCATGGGAAATCAGAGGTTGGTCTCTGGACCATTTCCGCTCAAGCAAAATCGTCTTGGTCTGGTGGTCGCTCAAGCGAGGAAGAGGGAAATTAGATACTGGATGATTTTCGCCCAGGTGAGAGCTATCTCGCCCAAGCGAAAATCGGCCAGAGAGTTTTCAATGTTGCTGGGATGATCTCGTACAAGTGAGAAGGGTCTCGCTCAAGCGAGATAAGCCCCTGATGCCTAATATTTTTCCTCGCTCAGCCTTTCTGATTTCGCCCAAGCGTAACCACGCTGGCTCGCTCAAGCGAAAATAATTCTCGCTTGAGCGAGTGGCACCCTGTTGTCAACTTTCATTTTGTTCTAAATGTTTGTATTTTCTTTGCATTGAAATCTATTCATGCATTATTTTTAAAAAAAAGTGTTTTGAATCTAGTATGGTCATGGAACTTCATGAAGTCTTTTCTCCAAAAATTCATTCATGCAATAATTAAATTAATTAATTCTTCCGTTGATTTTAATTGGAAAATTATTAGAAAATCATTTTTTAATTTTACCCTCTCATATCTTCATATATGAGAGTGATCTCTCATAGATCCAGGGGTTGTGTTTCAAAACCTCATCACTTATTTTCTGTTCATCGAATAGTGATTTTAATTCGCAAAAAATTTACCCCTATTTTGGGGGCGTCTCATTATACCTTCTTCCAAAACACTTCAACTTCAAAAGGATGCCTTATCCTATATTTGATTCTACATCATCATGCTTAAAAAGAAACAACATGGGGGAGTGAGTCATCATATTCAAAATGACGAAGGTGAAACATTTGTGATTATGTACATATGCATACAAATCACCATATACTTTACAAATATAAGCACTAGAAGACAATTAAACTTAGCATTCCATCACCATAAATAATACATAGTTTACATATATATAACTCATAATCAATTCTCATATATCCCACCATTATGGATTACAACAATTCGCCATAAGTCTTATCATAAAATTTTCATCATTAATTGTTATCTTGTCTTAAGATTTATCTCTTCAATCAATCATCACCAATCCAATATCTCAATCTCAAGTCTTATACCGACATATCTAAAGGCTATATGCAAATCGCTCTTAGGCTAATACATGTGCATAAAGCATAAATGCAACAACTTGCAACAATGCACTGCGGATCTGACTATGGGAAATTAAACACCAATGTGGGATTCAAGCATAGATAAACAATCATGCTCCTACTGCAGTAGTAAAATGTGTATACTTATATTCACAATATCCATTTTACTGGTACCAAACCGCATCATCCATCATGCAACACTCGTCATCTTCACCATGACAACGGTAAACAACATCAACAACAAGATGGTGTTGCGGGCTAACCATGAACTATGCCACGACATTTGTGATCAAACAAGACCACTGAGGGCAACCGCTTCTCAAAGAGCCACCCCCATAAGGGTTAACCACATGCAATCCCTCACGATTAAGCATGGGCAGCTTTGTGATTCCACCAATGAATCAATAGGGTAAACAAACGCTCATACACTAAGCCGTCTTCCCACTGGGCCAACTGGAGGAACCCCTAACATTCCACACCAACAGCTATGTGATATGCCATGGAAGCAATATAGATACAATAACATGTTATCTAACAATAAGCATCCTACCATGCCATTCATCAATCATCCATCACCACCTTCATTTAGTGGATTTTAGATTATCTAATTATTTCCATTCACTACCAAAAACAAACCTATTAGCGACCACCCAAACCCGTCACTAAATCATGATAATTCCGTCGCTAAAATGATTAGTGGCAGAACTTATGACGGATAAGACGTCGTCACTATCTACATCGTTGCTAACACCATAACGATGCCCACAGACATCGTCGCAGAAGTTTTGACGGGGTCACGTCGTCGCTTAATGGGTCCCTATGGCGGTGACGCACCCTGTCACTATTACTACCTTCTTAGCGACCACCTCATGCCATCGCTATTATTGGCTTACTAGCGATGACCACACGCTATCGCTATTACTGGTTTACTAGCGACGACCACATGTCGTCGCTATTACTGGCTTACTAGCGACAACCACACGTCGTCGCTATTACTGGCTTACTAGCAACCACTACACGTTGTCGCTATTACTGGCTTAATAGTGACCAGCTCAGGCCAGCACTATTACTGTTACTCAACGACCATTGCTAACATATTTTTTCTTTTTTTTAAATTTAATTTTTTTTATTACTCTTTTAATTAATTTAATTTTTATTTATTATTTTTGAATTGAATTGATTAATAATATTGTGATTCTTCGTTGAGCGAGTGAACCGTAAATATCGAATATTGAATGACATAAAACAAGAAAAGGATAATATCATAAATCAAAGACTAAAATAAGGTATATATGATATAAAGTATAAATCAATGTATACAATATACAAAAAAAAATGAAGCATAAAAAAGTAAAATCATGGTGGAGGGGGATCCTGTGGTAGTGGTGTCGACTGGGAAGTATGGGAGGTAGCCTCGCCATCAACTGCATCAGTAGCTCTGTTGCGTAGTAAGTTGTCGACAAGTCTCGGCCTGCTGCTCCTCGACCTGTCGTCGGTCCACCTTGGCCTGCTCCTCCAAAAGCTGTCTCTGGCGTCACTCCTCCTGTAGCTCATTGTTCAGGTTTCTAATGATTCGAACAACATCCACCGAAAGACCAAAGGAGGAAGAGGAAAAGGTCTTCCCCTTTTTCACCAGCTGCGTGCCCATACTGCTCAATCCAAAGATCCTCCCTTTCTTGTTTACGCCGTCAACAGCCTCTATATAGATGGCGTTTTTGTCTCAACAAGAAAGGGTAGAAGGTACCTACCCCTCAGGTGTGGAGGCCACTAACTGTGCCTTCTTCTCAGTCTTTATGGCAAGATAAGCCTCCTGCAAATATAAAATGATGATAAAATTTAGTAATATATAATTTGTAAGTTTAAGTATGCGTAAGTTAAATTAAATTACCGCCATGCCTGTGGATTTCTGGTTAACCCAAGCACCGACTTTGTTTTTCTTGGTCATTTGCATGACCTTAAACAGTGATGGCTCCCGGTGCTCCTTCTGCTCTTGTTGTTCACAATAAAATTAAAATTGTTAATAGAAAACATATTAAGTCATTCATAAAAAAATGGTAGAAAAATGTATACTTACAAATCTTTTTTTGTGCTCAAGGACTGAAATACTGCCCCCGGTGTAGATAGAGGCTGCAACATTAGCTACTCTATTTGCCTTGTTCCGAGAACTTGCCTGCTGGAACAAGACACCCCACTTCTGGACCATCCCGTCCCAGTGGTCCTCGGGGATCCAACGAGGGCGCTCGCCCTTGTCCCTCACCTTTTAAAGGGTGCTCTTGATGATTTTGGAGGTCTTTGTAGCAAATACCCTCCTAATCTCATTAATCATACCCTCTATCCATTAAAAATCCCGCTGTTATATGAAATGAGATTTCAAAATTTAAAACAGGTATATGAATTAGCCATAAATTCATAACAAAAGGGAGTGTTAGCTTACTAAGAAGGTGCCAAACCACCTATCTTAGACAACCTTCCCTGCATCTATCCAAGAGATGTATGGACCATCCCACTAGGCCTTTAGAACCTTAGTAATCGCTTTGGTAGTGCGGCTACTATCAACAAAGCTGCAACAAACAACAATTAGAAATAAATAAAACAACTTACACACGGGGAGGCTACCAAAATTTTGGTAGAGTCTCCCCTATAAATGTAATATTTCCAAATTTGAATGGTTGCCTTGTTATAAATAGAAACGTTCCTAGTATAGTTCAATCTATGCAAGTACTAAATAAACTAACATACAACAAACCAATTTAGGCACTTTATGAGTTATATATATAAAGCAACTAATAAGCTACCGACTAAGAAACTTAAAACAAATTATAGTATACTTACTTGTCTCTGGCTGGCAGTGGGACCAACATGGGTAGGGGGATGCCAGAGGTGGGGTCGCCTCAAGGCCAGGGTCATCCAAACCTCCATGTAAAAGACTCTACTGTAGGGTTATCTACTATGGGGTGATCTGCTGTGTTGTGGTCTGTTATGGTGGTGAAGGAGTTGTGGCCTGATGTGGGGTGGTCTGTTGGGGGATGGTGGGCCCAAGTAGTGAAGGAGTGGTGGTCTTCTGTGATGTGGTGGCCTACTATGGTGCGGGGGCCTGCTGATAGGATCCTGGGGTCCTCGAACCACCACTCTGACTGAAGGGTAGTCGACATCCTGTCATATGTGGAATAAACCATGAAAACAAAGTCTCAGACTATAAAGATATTTTGTATGTCTATATGTTTAATAACTGCATACTCTCTATCTATTTTAGTTTGAAATTCCCCCTCAGTTTTAGTGTCACTATGGCTATTTGTTTTAACAGGTTCCTCATTCTCTAAATTAGCCCTAGACCATTTTGATTGGGAGACAACATCTTTGTCAATGTGTTCACCCCATAGTGGTGAGGGTATCATCCATTATCACTGGAGCAATGTTGAACAACAAATGACTGTCATTGAGTTCGTTCAGAGCGAGCTAATAAGCATCCTTAACCTCATCAGAGACATTATTAGTGATTTGACTTCTGGCCTTGGCCTTGATTACTACGTACCAGTCCTGGTACATTCCAGGGAAGTCCATGTAATAAACCTGCTCCACAACTAAAAAAACCCTGACAGCCACCTGAAGTTAACGATTGTGTTAGCGATTGGAATGTGAAAAAGGACACCACAAAAAAGATTAGTGACCATATTAGTGACCAAAATAATCCCGTCGCTAAAATTTGTAAATGTCCGTCGCTAAATCCGTCGCTACATGTTAATCTGTCACCAAATTAGTCGCTATATGCATTTCTCTCCATTTTTTGCTTTCCCTCCAAATTTTTATGTTGACGCCAAACTTAGCGACGACAGCAACCGGTCACTAAGTACAGGAAAATGTAGCGACGGTTATATCAGCGTCGCTGAAGAAAGTACTATTGCCTTCAGCGAGAGATTTCTATCATCGCTAAGTTTAGGTGCCAATAAAAACCCTTGGTGGGAACCAAAAAAGGTAGCAACGACGTGCCGTGGTTGCTAGGTAAGGGTTTAGGTAAGCCAAGGTAGCGATAGTGGTACTAGCCAGCGCTATATCATTTGAAAAAATAAACCATCGCGGTACCGGTCGCTAGCTTTCCCTCCACCTCCTGCCTTCTGACTGACCACCTTATTTTACTGAACCCTAAACGTAGCGACAAGGGTGTTCGTCGCTAGAAATCTCAAGCTAGCGACAATGGATTGATGGCGTCGCTATTTTGTCCACATAAAAACTTTTTAACAATAGCGATGGTTTTAGTGATGTATCAGTAGCCGTCGCTAAAGCTTATAACTTATTCGAACCCAACCTCCCCCCCCCCGCTAGTTTCTTCATCCTTAATCCTCCCCCCTCTTTCTTCTCTACCCCCTCTACTCCTCCCTCCGCTCTATTCTCTTAATGACCGTCCCACTTTCGACGACATCCCTTCTATCGTTTGTAACACCCTCGGTTAACTAAGATAATCTCTTCCACTAGATTAACTTGGTTAACTAAGAGGTTACTAATTTTAAGAAAAGTGGGAAGTTTTTTTTATACATAACAACACATGGTGGTAATAAAGCATAATATATATATATATATATATATATATACACAAAAGATACTGTACATGATCCAACTATTTCATCAAGTTTGTACACTGAAATAAAAAGGGGCACGCAGGCTCCCTAAACAAAATACAGGGAAATACGAATAAAATAAACCTAACAACTAAGAATCTCCACCCAGGAACTCATCATCAGACCATGGGGATGCAGGAGGATTAGAAGCAGATACCAATCCGGAGGAGCAGTACTCGTTGACGGTAAGTCACTAACGTCGTGGATCCTCTAGTGTCGGCGACTGACGTAGGCCTCTTAAGCCTTTACTAGAAGTCTCTGAGCCATGACATACATCTTTATGTACTCCTTGGTCTCTCCATACATGTAGCTCCTATAAATATGTCAGAGAAAACATTGGGAGTGGTCCCATTGTCGCCTCACTAAATACCTCTCCATCAGCGTCATGATTAGAACTCCCTGTTGTATGGGAATTCCTTCTACTCTACCCGCCTTATGAACTGTAAGGGGGACTACTAACTGAAGCTGCTGGGGTAGGGCTGGGAGTGCTACAAGATCTACTAAACCTGCTAGCATCTCCTTGAGAGAGTACTTCTCAAGATCCTCCTCGTCTTCCTCCTCCATGGGTAGTGGCACATACTCTGGTGTTGGCTCCCTCTGAGCCGTGCCGGCTGGGACTGGTACTACTGGATAAGAGGCAGAGTGAAGAATGGAGTTGGTAGTGGATGGAAATTGAGGGGATCTGCCAATAAAGCTGCCTCCCGCTAGAACATCTCCTTAAGCTCTTCCACACTCATGTGATGAGGTGGGTCGCTATACCGTCTGACTGAGCTCTCAATGACCTTTATGTCTCAATCATAAGGTTTCTCCGCATCATGCTGAGGGGGTGGTGGAATGTCCACTAAGGTGTCCTCGGTAATCGCCGCCAAGTGACTGGGGCCTTCCTAATCTTCTCTGCGTGCTACTCCTCTCATGTGATATACGTGCCTGGCTGGTGGTCTAGAATAATCAATTGTAAAGGTGAGTCGCCATCTCCATAATAATCGGGGAGTGTCATCTCTAACACTTGCCCCATACATTTCGATTAATATCAATCAATTCACTGAACTCTCTTTGGGATTCCTATATATATATATTCTAAGTTATCTCGCCGCTCTTACTACTAACAGACCCTTCCAATTTCTTATCAATTCACTACACAATCATATATAAATAATCATGATTGAAATGTAATGCATGAATTTCATCTCTTCACTAATATGGTACTCTAGTATGATGCATGAAACTCCGTCAATAACAACACATCATCAATCAAATCCTGCCTTATTCTCCTATCCACTAGAGCGACCAGAGCTCTCCTCGTTCTAGTTTTCACAAAGGGTAAGGACATACAGTCCTATCATCATAATGGCCATTCACAATCTCTGTAGAGCGGGCACTCCACGATCATAGAAAATCCCACTTCTTGTCAAAGTATATCAGGGTTTTTCACGGGTTGTCCAGTGACGGGTGCGAATCCGAGCCATTGGAATTCCCGCTTCTGATATACTCCCTAGACTGCCCTCCGGTATCGAAGCACGATAGATTCTTCAGTTTACGCCTCACTGTTATGCTCTAAGGAGTTTCTCAACACCACCCTTATTCGCTAGATATGATGCATGATTCAACTATTATATTTATCATGAAGTGGTTTCTTGATAAGGTTCTTCTTATTTCATTTCTAACGTCGAGTTCTTTTCTTAATACCGAATGTTATTAAAATTTTTTTTCTTTTCTCCTGATAAAAGTTTGCAATTCATTTCCCCAACTCTTAGAAATGAAATTTGATTCCATAACTCAATATCATAGGTATTTTGTTATTTCATCGTTTATCAATAATCATATTTGTGTACTTTCACATTCAGTCACATTGGAATCCTTACCGATACCACTGTTCCATATTTATGCATCACATATAGCATCCATCAATGAGATACACTTAGAGAATATATTACTCAAAACATACATCTACCAACACATCACGTCAATCATTTATAATACTATGACAATTTAATAGTTACTTTACTCTAGTCGGCGTTTATAAAGGTCATGAGTACAATATATGTATTAATATTAATACTCATTTGTTATTTATATGTCATATCTTAATTAATTTGGTAGTATATGGATCGAGTATCTTGCAGTGTGGTGAACTTCCAGGTATATTAGAATTGTTTATAACCCTTGTAATTTGACTAAGTAAAATTGATTTATCTGGTTTTTATTCTCTTAGCGTACTGCTTATAAACCCTTAGTTGATTGTTAAGTGACCTCATTAGTAATTTCTTCTCTTTTATTCTAGGTGAGTTTTAGATTTAATAGTTCACCCTCCTAGTTACTAAATAAGCCTTGTACACCTTTTTATCTTATCTTAATTTCTTGCATCCTGATAATAATATCTTCCTTAAATGTAGTCTTGCTAGATTAGATAATTCCTTCTTTAATAACTAATTTAACTGACTTATTTTCTAAACTATAATTAATCTCCTTTCTTCTATGATTATCCGTTTACCTCTTAAGGACTTTGAAACTTCTTCAATTCAAGATTTCCTTATATTGTTTAGTCATCCAAAAATTTCCCAATTAATTTAATCAATTCTATTTATTTTTATTGTGAGCTTAAAATTAGTATACCCCAAAATTCCATCTCTTAGTTACTAACTAATTTATTCTAGGCGTAAAATTTCCTTCGATTTCTTTTTCTACTTATAGTGCTTACCTTAATTTCTACTATAGCATTGCCTCTTTTAAAAGTTCTGGTTCTAAACCTAATTTATTTAAGGAAATAATCATATTAATCTATTAGGATCCTTTTTTAGAACCTTAGTCAAAATTTTAAATTCTAGTTTGTTATTTCTTTATTCTAAATCTCTTTAATCTACTAGAATAACTAATTCCAAGGTTCATTCTTTTTAATCAAGTTTCTTTTTAAATCTATCCTTTTTTCTTAAATTTCTAAAGTTACTATTCCTTTTCTTCTAAATGGTCACCAAGGTAGTCACTAAAAGTGGTTGCTAATAATTTGTCACCAATATTTTCTTCTTTTAACTTCTAATATCCATTATGCCAAAAATTCACTTATTTGAATTTTTCTTTACCTAACCTATAAAATTTAATTTGGGCCTAAGTTATGGAAATCCTTAATAAAGTTCTAAAAATTTTCTATTTAGAAAAAAAAAATTCCCAATTGTTTAGTTAACTTACTATTATATTGTTACATATAATTTTCTTTAAAATTCTTACTTTATAAAAAAAATTCATTATCACTCTTTTAGTAAAAGAAATTTTTTTTAATCGCCCGATCGACAAATTTCCTCGAAGGTACGTGATAATTCCAACAACGTCGATAAAATTTAAACGATCTCTTTAATTCCTAATAGCGGGACATACCAGAAAATAATCTACAAATTACATAATAACATTTGAAAAAAATTTAATTTATACAACCATATCAAAATGAAACCGGGCCCGCCTAAATACTAATTTTTCTAAATTTTCTAAATTTCTTTTCATTGGTCTGATAACGATAAAATCCATTTGTTTCGTGAATATTGAGTTACGCCGAATAAATTCTTAAAATATCAAAAATTCTAAAAACGTGACTTTTAACCATCGTTTACGAAAAATTTTACGGTTAAAGATCCGACCGTTGGATCGCGATGAAATCCAAAATGGAGGTTCCTTAACATGCGAACAACAATATGAGGCAACCAAAATTCAATCAATCGAGATGAGGACCCCCTTTACCTCATGATATAGTTGCTGCCCGGAGAAGAAAATTAAAGGTTTTGCCAAAAATTTCACCGATCACTCCTAACGTATTCTGATCGTTGTCTAAAGCTCCGGACCCTTAGAAAAATAAACATGCATGATTAGGACAAGGGAGGGCAGTCACGGTTTTTCCCTCCAAACAGTAAGAAATCATCACCATAATCTCAAAATAGAATCTATTTTTTAGAATTAGAAAGATTAAGGACAAGATTCAAGGAGGAAACATCAACATCCCTTACCTTGAATGGCTTGGTGAGTGACGGTTTGTGCAGCTTTAAGGTAAGGAGATGAGCTTCAATCCTTCAAAGCCATGGCATGAAAAAAGAATGGAGTTGAGGGATGATTGGTGGTGGCTGGCTGTGAGTGGGTGGAGCAAGGAGAAAAGGTAGTAGAATTTGGATGAGTGGAAGTGGATGGTGGTGATGTTGGGCCGTGGAAATGGAAAATGGTGGAGGCTTGATGGTTGTGTGAGGTGGCTGGAATTCTAAATGAAGGGAATGTTGTGGAGGGTTTGATGCTAGCTGAAGAAAGAAAGGGAAATGAAGTGGCATAGAGTGATAGTAAGGTGATGGGCGGTGTATGTGTGATGATGATAGATAGCCCTTGCATGAATTTTGATTGTTTGGAATGTAAGATGGCCAGCTGAGTGGAGGGGAGAGGCTGGATGGTGACATCTATCCAGAGAGGTGTCCAGGGGTGGTGATGTGGTTGGAAAATTGGTGGCCAGAAAATTAACTTGTCGGGCAAGAAACCAAAGTGTGCAGAATTTTTATGAACCAGGAAATAGAGACGTTAAAAAATTAATATGGGATAATTTGTGGATTCATAATTAGAGGAAACTCCCAATATAAAAGTTATAGATCTTATTTTTCTCTTTAAATCTATATATCATACGCGATGATCGGATATTGGTAGCTTGAGATATGTCTGATTTATGACGGGATACCCCCAAAGCTTCTGAATCAGTTAGGTGCTTAGAAATAAATTCACCAAAAATTATCCTTTGAGAATTGGGTTTCATGCCCTTCATAACAACTGTAGATATTTTCAACACGGATTCATAGCAAAAAGAATAAAGTAATTCAAGTATCGAACGAGGGAGATATATAAATTTTTCTACAGGAAATCAGTATTAAAACGAAACAGTCTAGGGGTTATAGAGATTCGTTAAACTGTACCGATCTAGAAAGAATCAACCTTCAATTTAAGGTTATGAATTGGAGGTTGTATGAGAAAGTTATGAATTTTTTTCTGAATCAGGTGTAGAGAAAAATTTCCTAACAATGAAAATTTAAGGCGAGCATGCTTAATTCTCAATTTTGGGGTTGACAAAGTGAGAATTAGAGTTCGGGGCTAGAAACGGAGGTTGAAGATCTTTTCAAAATGAAAAGTTTAAGACCAAGATTGCTCAATTCCAGGGTTGTATTCAAAAGTTAGGTCTAGAACACTAAAGGTATTCAGGTCGAGTTTTAAAACGATTTTTAAAGAAATCACTTTATAGAAAAACGGGGGTGATAGGGCCTGAACCGAGTTTCGGCCTCTTCATGAAAAGTTTCTAAAACTTTGAAACAAGTCACCAAAGATTGACCGTGTCACCATTGGACATCCCAAGGTATATGAATGGTCAAACGTAGGAGGCGCTAAGGATTCTGATTTGGCTGGTTAGGCCGAGTCAGGTACCCTTGATTCTTCACGAAACGATCCTAAGAGGACTAGTTTCCTTACTGGATCACTAGTCTTGGGTCGAACGACTAGAGTCCGACCTCAGGTTGGGTCCCATAGTTCAAATCTGAGGAACCGGGTGACATTTATTATTAAAATATTATTGATAATTAATTAATTTCTTATCTAAACTTTATTATAAATACACTTTTCATATTTTAAACTCATTACTAATAATGTTAAATACCAAAATAGATATTATATACCCTCTTCATTTTATCTTAATTAACTAAAATCTTTAAGAATAACATCCTTTTAATAATGCATTATTCAGTAATCACTTTATTAAAAGGTCTTAATTAAGTCTTATGAAATCTTGGGCTCCATGAATTACCAAGTCTTAAAATCTAACCAGATACTTAAATAATTCTAAACATTCCAATCCATTACAACTAAAATTGACTATCATTATCTATAAATCACCAAAGCTAAGCATCACTCAGAAATTGTCTAGCAGTAATAATAAGAATATATTCATGAATATAGATACCTCAGTAATAGATAAATTGTTGAATTAAACACATTCATTCCTTCCCATAATTCGTTATTAATCAAGAGTCTCTCTAGGGGTCACTATTGTACGAAGTTCTCTTGCTCACTTATTTCACTTAATTGAACAATTCACTCTTCACTTTCTCTTAAATAACACTTTCTCACACTATAATGATGATTTAGGGATCAGGTCTAAGCCTCGCTCTCCTAAAATACCTAACAAGGTACTCTTAAAGGTCTCGAGAGCTTGGGCCTCTATTCCAAAAAATCAGGGCTGTTACATGTCCTTACCCATTTGTGAAGATTAGAATAAGGAGAGCTCTGGTCGCTCTAGTTGGATAGGTAGTATAAGGCAGGATTGTGTGCACATGATTATTGATGTATGAGATTGATCGATGGAAGTTGGGCCCCATTGCATACTGGTATTAAAATTAAGATAAGTAATAATTGAACATAACACATGCATAACATATCATAATTATTTGACTAACCCTGTTGATTTTCCGTGTTTCTTGTGTATTTCAAGTATTGTGTGATTATTCTAAGGTATGTTGTGTACGCTCTTCTTCTTTGTTTAGTATATTTATGTTTGTTAAATATTTAAAGCTGCCCTTGCATGTGGATATTATGGGTTGAGAGCTTTTCACTCACCCCTTTCTGCGTTGTGTGTCTATTTTCTCTTGTTGCGGTCATCAGTTGAAGGTCAGAACAAACGCGAGTAGGACCTGAACTACCTACAGTAGAGAACGTGGACTGTAGGCATCGACTGTTTATATTTGTTGTTAGTGTCGGGACCGTTGTAGGTCCTGACGTTTATTTAATGTTATGTTATTTTGTTGTAACTGTCGCTGGGAGCCTGTGAGCCCCGTATCTTTTGAGTACACTATTGTGACAAAGAATCGATCTATGTTATGATTTTTATTGAACTACATGTGATAATCACCAATGAAAGAAAAACTCCTATTTTTCCTAAATAATTAGTGACTCCTTAATTAAGTAGGACGTTCCAGCGTGGGAATTAGTCCTAGTTAATTGAGGGTGACATATTGGTGGTATCTGAGACGCCCCGAAAAACACGGGTAAATTTTTCACATTTTATAAATCACTAATAAAGTAAATAATTAAAGTGGTGAAGCTTTAGATTCAACACCCCGGATCTATGAAACGCCACTCTCATATATGAAGATATGAGAGGGTAAATTAAAAATGATTTCATGAGAAATTTTTATTTAAAAAAAATAGCGGAAGAATTAATTGAATTGGTTATTGCATGATTGGATTTTGAGAGAGAAGATTTCATAAGGTTCTATGATTCATAATATGCCCAAAGTACTCTTAAGATGATGTAAAAAAAATGATTTGATGCAAGAGAAATAAGGGTTAATTGAAATGAAACAAAAGAGGGCATCAGAGAGCCACTCGCTCAAGCGAGAGTCACACTTGCTTGAGCGAGCCCACGAGGCGACGCTTGAGCGAGCCAAAAGAATGCTGAGCGAGAAAAAGACTAAGCATCAGGGGGTGCTCTCGCTTGAGCGAGCCCTATCTCGCTTGGGTGAGATTCGAAGGCCACACTTGGGTGAGCCAGTGAGGCGCTTGAGCGAGTTCCATCTTGCTTAGGGGCTAATCTCGCTTGAGCGAGTTCCATCTTGCTTGAGCAAGAATGCTCCAGTAGCATGAAGGACTCACTGTCCGATTTTTGCTTGAGTGAGGCAAGGCTCGCCTGGGCGAAAATTGTCCAGTGTCCATTTTCCTTTTCCCCCGCTTAAGCGAGTCCCAGACCAAGACCATTTCGCCTGAGCAAAAATGGTCTAGTAACCAACCACTGATTCCAGACAAATCTCGCTTGGGCGAGAAGGCCATTCGCTTGGGCGAATTTTGGCCAGTGGCCAAACCACTGATGCAAGAGGATCTCGCTTGAGTGAGATTCTCACTCGCTTGAGCAAGTTATGCAGAAAATGTGAAAACATGAAATTTTCATGTAGCTTAACATACCAAAACTCATCCCATCCTAAATCAATCAAATTCAACATAACATATTTATCATACTATACATTTATAACTTGTCTCAAGTATTAATCCCCTTTGAATTCCATTCATACTTAAGTATCATGTTAAATCAAGTAAATCATCTCATGTAATCACCAAAACATAAATTTTCACATACCTTCATTCATTCATGAAAATTCACCAAGATTTAGTAACATCAAACACAATAATTCTTCATCTTACATCTTTTGGGTCATTAATGAAAATTGGCCATGACGCCAAGGTCCAATTTTCCTACATGACCCATAAAAATCATCATCTATAATCTAGACAACAAAATAAGCATACATACACCTTATATGCTATACAAAAATCTAGGTTTTGCCGGCCAAGGCGCTTCCTATACATCTATTTACCTCTTTCCACCAAACGTACTTCAAATTCACATTTCCCATAAGTGCCCTGCATCACAAGTCTAAAAATAGATAACATGGGAGAGTGAGTCATACATTTCGAAAGAATGAATATGAATACAATAAGATCATGTGCATATGTACTACAACATGTATACTTGCATTCATACACAACTCATCATTAACTATCATCACGATTACAATCATCTTTGTAAATCAAGCAAGTATAAAACCACACACATGATCCAGACCTCCAACAATTAGGCCATCATATATTTCATCATTCGTCCCATATTATTATTTGGTATTCACATGATTTATGTTGTCTTAGTTACATCTCTCCATTCTCAACACAACCATCACCACATATCATTACCTTTAGCATACTTCCTTGCTATATGAAAATGCTCTTAAGCTAATGCATATGCACAATGGAACATTTCAACAATTGCAGATCTGACTGTGGAAAAATAAACACCGATTGTGGGATTCAAGTATGATCATCTAACCATACCCCTACCGCAGTAGTAAAATGTGTACACTTATTCTTAAATTTGCATGCATTTCACCAATTATTTTACTGGTACCAAACCGCATCGCCCATTTGCAACACCGGTTATTTTCACCATGACCGCGGTAAACAACATATTCAATATATGGTGTTGTGGGCTGGCCAGATCTCAAATCATGGTGGCTGTGATCCCAAGAACCACCGGGGTCACCTGCTCATGAAGAGCCACCCCCACAAGGGTCGGCCACATGTAGCTCCCCAGGGCAATACATGGGCAGCTTCGTGACTTACACACCGAGTCATAGGGGAAGAACAAAATTGCTCATGCACCGAGCCACCCTCCCACTGGGTCGGCCGAGGGAACTCCCCTAATGTTCCAACATCGGTGGCTATGCAGTATGCCATGGATGCAAATACAAATCATATGCATTTCTCACTCTATGCATCCTATATATGCCACTTATCAAACATCATTACCATCATCATCACCAACACCACTTCACATTTCTTAGTGGATTATTGTTGGGTTTAGTTTTGTTCTCAAGTTTTAAGTGTGGCACGTTAACGTTCATACACCATTTACAATGGCACTCAACATCAATTTCAATCATCAACTTTCCATTATCAAATCATGGTATGTTATTCACTCACACCCATTCTCAAACAAACATCAACAACATTCATTTCACATCCATGGTGGACATAAGAGTATCATCAATTTATCAGACAAACCACACTACCATATAGCACACCATATTTATTCTAATTACACAAGCATGATGCCAAACATTATTCTCAACATTACATACATAATTCATATTTCCATAACATCAAAATAAGGTAAACATGCATATTGTCACATATGATAATCAAACACTATCCAATTCATGCAATTAGAATATAAAACTCCTCTCCTACCTTAAGAGAAGTATTCTGATTAGTACGACGCACCCGTCTCATCGTTCGGAATGGATCCTACATTAACATGCATGTAAAATCCCAATCAATCAACTATTTCAAGATACAAATTCAATTCTATTTAATCATAATCATATCTACAATTTTATAACATGTATGAGACATGTTATAGGCATTATTTCCATTATTTGTCAGGCTTCGGGAATTCCTTCCCATCAAGCCACATTTATTAAATTCAAGGGCTACCAACCTCAATGGCCTAACATTCATACAACCCCATTTATCAATATTCATATTCATCAATGTCATGTATTTCTTCATAAAACATACTCTTGAGCCAACATTAACCATTTTCCCCTAAATCTCAAAGTTAGGGTTTTCACCAAAACCTAACAACCCTTATTAATGCCTCATTATTCTTCATCTCCTACCAACATAAATGCATCAACCATATTTATTCCACTTAAACCATGCATTTATGATAATCCCCACTATGGTTCTTGCATTAATTGTTCTCCATAAATGCCCATGTACATGCATTGCTACCCCAAATCATAATAACACATACCCATAGCCAAAAACTCAACAAAATAGTAAGTATAACTTACCTCACACCCAAAAACAAAATGGGTTCAAGAAGGGGGAAGATACTACACGAAAACGGGGAGGAGGAGGAAGAAGATTTCAACTCCAATGGTCTCCTTCCAAGCTCCAATGAAAATGAAAGTGGAGGAGGGTGGAGATATGTCACCTTTTGGCTTAGGGTTTTAGAAAAAGAGATAAAAGATGAAGAGGAAATGGAGAGAAGAAGAAATGAAGTGTTTTTCTCTAATCCTCTCAGCAAGCTCACAAGAAAAGAAAGGGAAATTTGGGGTTTTTGGTTTTAATTTTAACTCTTCATTAAAGGATTCATCGCTTTATGTCCAATAGGACCTGTGTTCGGGCTCAAATACTTAATTTGAAAATTATTCTGAATACATATTCGGACTCCTGATATTATTCCCAATAGCCCTGACAAATATCATCTCAATCAGAGATATTTGGTCTGACACCCATATCTGAATCGGGCTTATTTTTGGCTTATCCGGTCTCAATAAATCATTAACAGTCCCTAAAAATCTTAATTCAATTATTTTCCAATATTATGGGACATCAAACAATCCATATTCCAATTACTTAATATTTACTTTATGAATTAATTCTCTATTTTAAAAAAATTGGGATGTTACAGTATCAGAGCATGGTCAATTCTTTAAGCTTGGGGTGTGGACCGCCAAGGTTGCCTTGTACTCAAAAGAATTATTTGTGAGACGTTAGTACCTACGTAGTAGAAATTAATTGCTTGTTTGTGTGTGTGGAGCCTCCCAAAGTAGGAAGACTCATGGATTTTCTATTGAAGTTACCCATTTTCCTTCAGTCATCATGGCACACTAGAACAATGTGACATGGAATGCTCTGCTAGATAAGAGGGTAGAAGCTTGGGAACGTCGAGGGACTGATGCTCCCCACATTCCACTGAGGCATGACCAAGGACTCAATGACTTCCAGGAAAACAACCCTCCATAACTCAGCGGAGGATTACGCGAGGACATTCGTCAGGTGATCTGCTATCAACAAATTACTCAGTTCACTACTATAGTAGATCAATGTTTACCTGTGAGCATACGTCTATGCATAAGATGAAAATAACTTCCAACTACGGGCCAGAAAGACGCACGTCTAACAAGCGACCATAGAGAGACTCCAGATCGGGGAAGCCTTATCCTCGACCAAATCTCAATGGTCCTAGCAGAGTCGTAAGGACTTAAAGCGAGAAGCCTATGTAAGATGCTATGACTATGGAGGACCTCACTATGCCCAGGACTACCCTAGAAGGACTCTAACTTCTTATAGCTACAGAAAGATTGGGCATAAGAGATATGCTTATCCCCAAAAAGGCTTGAACGATCTGAAGGAAAAGACTAGAGGCCAGGTAGGGTGTCCCGCCGGACATGGGAATTGAGGGCCAACTGCTAGTGCGTTAGTCAATAATCCCAGAGTGGTGAATCTAAATTGTCAAAGTGGTGGTGATGCTCAACAAGGACCGAGAAATGCTATAGTAGGCAGGGATAGAGGCAATGCTAGAGTCTTCACCATGAATGGAGCTGAAGTTGCACAAGAAAATGATTTGGTGCAAGGTATATGCTTTATGGGTAAATTACTTCTGAATGTGTTATATGATTCTAGAGCCATTCATTCATATATGAGAATTGTATGAAACATTTAAACTTACCTTTGACTCATTTATCTAGTAAGATGATTATTGTTACCGCTGCTAGTATTCCCATATAATTTTGTGTTGTATGTATGAATTGCTCTATCACCATTGATAGAAGCTCCTATCAGGTGGACCTGATCTGTTTACCCTTGATTAATCTAGATATTGTTTTGAGAATAGATTGGCTTGCTGTTAATCTCATTCTGATTAACCATTACCATAACTCTATATCCCATGGAGTCCTTTCACCTAAGTACTTTCAGCTTAGGGAATTTGAGTCTATTGATGTTAATCAGAAGGTAACTCTGTTCCATTCAGGAGCGCGACTGTTTATGGTCCTTGCCAGCACCAAATGTGAGGTGAAGATAAAATCTAATTAGCTTCTGGATGTTTGAGAATTCCCTGAAGTTTTCCCGGAAGATATACCTAAGATCCCGCCAAAGAGGGAAATCGAGTTTAGCATCGATATCCTACCCAGTACTGGGCCGATCTCCATCACTCCATACCGAATGTCGCCAAAGGAATTAGAGGAACTCAAAAAGCAAATTAAAGAACTTCTAGAGAAAAGAATGATTTAACCCAGTGTTTCACCATGGGGAGCTCCAGTGTTGTTGGTAAAAAAGAAGGATGGCAGTATGCGTCTGTGTGTGGACTACCGTCAATTGAATAAGGTTACAATCAAGAATCGATATCCTCTTCCATGTATTGATGATTTATTAGATCAGCTGTGAGGAGCAGTCCTTTCCTTTAAGATTGATTTGACATCCAGCTACCATCGAATTTGAGTAAAGAAAGAAGACGTCCTAAGACAGTATTTCAGACTCGCTATGGTCACTATGAGTATCTTGTCATGCCTTTTGGAGTCACAAATGCACCCTCTATTTTCATGGATTATGTGAACCGTATCTTCCACCCGTACCTTGACAAATTTGTTGTCGTGTTCATCGATGATAGTCTGGTATACTCCAAGAGTGATGAAGAGCACCTTAAGACTATTTTGAATACATTACGTGCAAGGAAGTTGTACGCAAAGCTGTCCAAGTGTAAGTTTTGGCTGAGAGAGGTACAATATTTCCTTGGTCATGTTATTTCAGCAGAAGGTATAGCATGTAGGTTTTGACAATAAACAACAAATGAATATTTAAGTTCAAATACAAAAATCAATTATGATGATATGTTTCAATCAAGGCATTTACTTCAGTGGTTAAATCAAGTGACAAATGGTCTTGTTAAATGCCAAAAGAATAAAGGATTAAAGCCATAAGTTTTTACTCATCTAGCATGGATTTGGAAAGGCTCAGCTTGATGGAAATATGAATTAATTATGGTTTGATATCATAAAATGATGGATGCCAAGATAGTTGGAACAAAGGTTGAAAATCTTGAAGAAGCTGGCACGCTTGAGCGAAGGGTCAAGCGTGAATCATGAGAATCAGGTGTTTGGCACGCCCAAGCGAGAAGGAAGCTAGCTTGAGCGAGGGAGACAATTGTTAAAGCGTGAGAATTAGGTGCTTGGCACGCCCAAGCGTGAAGGAAGCTCGCTTGAGAAAGGAAGACAATTGTTAAGCATGAATAGTGCAAGCTTGAGTGTGAAGAACAAGCTTGAGCGAGGAAGCATCAGGATCCCAAAATTAAAGGCTCGCTTGAGCGTGATCTATAGAAGACTAAGCGTGAAGGAATGGCATGCTTGAGCGAAGGATCAAGCGTGAGCATCAGGGGGTCTACAAGCTTGAGTGTGAACAGTGCAAGCTTGAGCGTGAGCAGTGCAAGCTTGAGCGTGTTGCATCGGGTTCGCTTAAGCACTGGACTAACTCGCTTAAGCGCTGGACAAGCTCGCTTGAGCGTGAAGACATGGAGCTTAAGCGTGAGCATGGAACAAAGCGTGATGCATCAGGAGCCCAAAATCACAAGTCTCGCTTAAGCGTAAACAAGGTTCGCTTGAGCGTGATAACACGCTTGAGCGTGATAACACGCTTGAGCGTGGATTCGAGCATGATGCAAGCGTGAAAAGGAAATCAGGGAAATATTCCTGTTCGCTTAAGTGTGATTAAACTCGCTTGAGCGAGTATGCTACAGAATTAATTACAACATGTGTTTATGATGTGCAGTGGAAAATCAGAAGTTCCAAGAAGCTAATTCAAACATCATGCTACTCTTAGATGATTAAAACTACGTCACCATGAGTCAGATAAGTTTACTTAATTCAAATGAATTATGTGAATTTAAATTTGAATCTCTATTGAATATATGACAGCCTTGCATCGCACTTGGACAAACTGAATCACACTATGAATTAGCCAAATACAGCATTCCAACATTCTCTGAGCAAATTGCATTCTCCAGGTCTCCACCATGCAAGTTGCAATTTAAGTAACTAAAAATAGACATATGCTCCACTGTTCCACCTTGTCGTGGAAATTAAATACACTGCTCTACCATAAAATGACCATGTTGCTCCAAGTCATCAAAGGAAGTTAAAGATACAAGGAACCATACTACACTATCCTCGGATGAATATTTTAATTGCAATCACCATGCTTCCATCTACTATAAATAGGGAAGGCAATTGAATTTGCAATTCGTACCAAAGCATTTGAAGCATTTCCATTTGCTTTCTTCCCCCTCCATTCTCTTGCTCTTCTTCTTGCTCTCTTTATTCTTTGATTGGCATATTTCTTGAAGTTATTTTTGAGAGTTAATCTGTGGCGAAATTATATTGTGTACTTATTTTGCATATCCTCTCTTTGAGAGTTATTATTTTGTGAAAGCTTTAACTTGTATATCCACTCTATTGGAGAGTTTCCTTGTGTGCTCAAACACCAAACATCTTAAAATCTTTGGGTTGGGGGTTCAACCTTGTAATTGTGAGATTGAGAGATTGGGTGGAGTGCCCTTGTACTTGTGAGGATTGGATTCTTGAGTGTGGGACACTAGGAAGTCGCAGTTACTCAAAGTTGTATCTCTAATCTCAAATAGTAGAAATCCTCTAAGTGGGTTGCTTAGAGGCGAAACGTACACCGGCGTGGTGGAACTCGTATACATCGGTTTGCAAATCTCTCTTCCCTAAACTCATTTAATTTGTGCACTTAAGTTGCTTGCTTGATTCATTGTTTCATTAACTTAGATTTTTAAGTACTTATTATCTTGACTTGTGCATAACTTGTTATCACTTGCCATTAAGTTTATCTTCTTCAATAAACATAGTAACTAAAGAATCAATTTCAAAAGCATTCAAAGTAAAAATTTTAATACTCAATTCACCCCCCTCTTGAGTAATTGAGGCCACTTGGTTAACATAGCAGTGGATCCTGCCAAGGTTGAGGCAGTACTACAGTGGGAAAGACCAAAGAGCGTAACAAAAATCCATAGTTTCTTGGGTATTGCCAGCTATTATCGCAGGTTTATCAAGAATTTCTCTCAGATAGCTTCCCCTTTGACCAAGTTGACTCACAAGGATCAACCTTTCGTGTGGAGCGACAAATGTGAAAGTAGTTCCTAGAGCTTAGGAAGAAGCTAATCAGCTCGCCAGTTCTGATTTTTCTTGACCCTGCTAAGTCATATGAGGTATATTGTGATGTGTCTGGACAAGGATTAGGTTGTGTACTAATGCAAGAAAGAAAAGTGGTGGTTTACACATCTCGTTAGTTGAGACCTCATGAAGTAAGTTATCCGATGCATGACTTGGAATTGGCTGTAGTTGTTTTTGCCTTAAAGATCTGGAGGCACTGTCTGTATGGGACCAAATTCAAAGTATTCAACGACCATAAAAGTCTGAAGTACCTCTTCAATCATAAGGAGCTAAACATGAGGCAATGACAATGGATGGAGTTTCTTACGGACTACGACTTTGAGCTTTATCCTGGAGAAGCGAACATGGTGGATTGATTCACGAGGACTACACACTTAATTCTGATCAACATGAAGTATTCTTTGGAGAAGCTTACACAGATCTACATCAGAGAGATAGTCAGGTTACATGGTGTACCATCAGCCATTGTATCCGATCGAGATCCCTGTTTCACTTTACGTTTCTGGGAGAGTCTACAACGAGTGTTAGGAACCTGATTAAAGCTAAGTTTAGCATACCACCCCAGATCAATGGTCAGTCTAGGCGTACCATTAGGACCCTTGAGGATCTTCTAAGGATGTGTATGTTTGAACATGATGGGAGTTGGTAGGAATATCTACCGCATGTAGAATTCACTTACCACAACAGTTATCACACTAGCATTCAGATGGCACCATACGAAGCTCTGTATGGAAGAAAGTGTCACACACCCCTGTGTGGGTTCGAGATAGGGGAGAAAGTTTTGATTAGGCCGAAGGTCATTCAAAAGACTACAGAGAAAATCAAGGAAATTCAAGCCGCAATGAAAACTTCTCAGGATCGTCAGAAAAGCTACTACGACAAGTGTCAAAAACCCCTCGAGTTTGAAGATGGAGATCACATGTTTTTACGAGTTACTCCTGTGACAGGAGTACGAAGAGCCTTAAAGACATAGAAGTTAAGCCCTAAGTATGTAGGGCCATGTCAAATTCTTGAAAGAATTAGGCTGAGTGCTTATCGCATCGCTCTACCTTATGAATTAACCTTTATAATGTTTTCCATGTCTCCAAACTACAAAAATATGTACTTTATTCTGATCATATCCTGAAACCTGACCAACTTGATCTGGAGGAAAATCTTACCTATAAGGTAGTACTAGTGAAGATTACAGACAATCGTCTGAAGCAACTGCGAGGGAAAGATATAACATCCCAGATTTTAAAGAAAATAAAATCGTTAGATAATGATGATTGATTAATTATGGTCCAATAATTATGGGAGATTTTATTAGACATTAGAGGTGAATTATCGGTAAATTGAGAATTACCGAAACCGGATGATTTAATGAATGTTGTGGGACCTACTTGATCAAAATAAATATTTGATGGGTAATGAATACTTAGAAAATTATTGAAATGATGGTGATATAGTTGGAATAATTTTTAGTGTTAAGGAGATAATTAATTGGACACGACGCATGACATTAAACGACAAAAATAGAGCCAAATAGAAAATGAAAATTTCCTTTTCCCTCTCCTCACTTAACCGTGTGCATTTTACCTCCTCTAAATTGGTTCTTTTACACATTGGGTAATAAGATTTATAGACCATTGGGAAAAAGTAGAAAGAAGGATGGTTTTACCCATTGGTTAATGACCCAAAGCTTTCACCTTTTCTTTTCTCTCTCCCTCTAAACCATCCAAGCTTCTCCCTCTCACCTTCTTCTTCATTTTTCTTCTTCATTCTTCTTCTCTAATGGACAAAACTGAACCACCTCCTTCTCCTTCCATTCCTTGCCAAAAATTGAATTTAAGCATGGATTTGTGGAACATTTATGGGACATGGAGGCTTTGCTTGAGTCAACTCCTTCTCCTTCCTTCACTATTTTCATTTTTGAAGAAGCATGGATGTGAGGTAAGGATTTCTTACCTTCTTGCTATTTCATGTATGGTTTTTAAGTTATTTAAGTTGAAATGGTAATGTTAGAAGTTATGGGTATTAAAGAAAATAATGTAAACCTTAGGCATGATGGCTTAAGAAATGATTTTGATTATGGTTTTGTGAGTATATGAGAATGAGGGTTATGATATTCATATGGATTTAAGGAATGGTTGGGGTTATTGATTGGGTGATTTTGATAAAACCCTAAATGTTGATAGTTTTAGGGTTTTGGCCAAATTGATGAGTTAAATGATTTTAATGCCTTAGGATGATTTTATATGGGGAATGAATGTTTGAAACATTGGTATGGATTCTTGAGGTTTGGGAGATGTGTGTATGTTATTAGAGGAGTTGAATCCCTTAAGTGTTGGCAACTATGATGATGATAATGATGGTTGAAGACCATTGATAGTAGATTAAGGAAATGGATACTTGATTTGATGAAGTCTTAGGCCTTGATATATGCCATTTTAAAATTGTTAACTAGTGATGGTCTTAGATGGAGTCAAGAGGCTTATAATGGATTTGAATGAATTGTGATAATGATTGGATGTATTATGGATAAAGGGTATGATCTTGTTGTTATTGGGTGTGGTTAGCCCTTTTGAAACCTAGAGAATCTTGGTCTTGGGAAGGAATTCCCGAAGCCTAACATAAGCGTGTGAATTGGAGTTTAGACAAGTCCAGGACTTGATAATGAGTTTTAAGAAATGATGGCTTATTAATTTCATGTATATATATATGTTTGTTGATAGGATTGTATTCCGGACGATGATGTGGAATGATCGAAAGCAATTGCATTGCGGTTCTTCTCTTAAGGTAGGAGAGGAGTTTGCATTTCAAATTTCATGAGTGAATAATTATTGAATTATGTATATGTATGAACTCATGCATTGCCTTGCCATAAATGTGTTAAATGTAGAATTGATGATGTGATGAATGATGGTTTGGCCTTTGTTGAATGTTAAGGAAATGTGTATATATATATAAGAGGGTGATAAGTGTTAGGTTGTCCCTTTGTTGGACATGAATTATTTGTCAATGAAAATCTATGAATAGATAAATTAGAGTTGTGAAGTTGTAGTTATAATAATTATGCATAATGATATGTGTGACTGTGATGAAAATTTGTGTGAAAACCCTCACATGTAGTTAAATGAATTAAAGTTAAAGATGAAGAGGTATGGCTTGTTGAATCAAGCTTAATGGCATAGTTTAACATAGGTAGGATGTTAATTTAGTCCAACTTTACATAAGATGGATAGTGACATGCAAAGTGGAGTAAAAAACTTAAGTTTTGGGAGTGTACTAACAGTCTTGCTCAAGCGAGAGTCCCTTGTATCAGAGGGGTGGCCTCTGGCCCAATTCCGCTCAGGCGAGAAGAGGTCTCGCTCAAGTGAGACGTGTGTAAAATAGAAGGGTGCGCTACTGGACGAATCTCACTCAAGCGGGCGTGGCCACATTTGAGCGAGCGAGATGGAAAATGGTTCTGGGTGAATCTCGCTTAAGCGAGTGGCGAGGCAAGTTGAATCTCGCTCAAGCGAACGAGCCAAGAATGAGATATTAGACGATTTCCGCCCAAGCGAGCATGAGTCACTTGAGCGCGCATGAAGGGTCTAATGCTAAACTCTACTCGCTCAAGCGAGTGGCCATGTGAGGGGAAATCTCGCTCAAGCGAGCGAGCGTGGATACGCTGTTGGAAGCCTTTTACTTATGCGTGAAGGGGCTCGTCTAAGCGAGCTATGTTAATCTCGCTCAAGAAAGTATGGGTCTCGCTTGAGCAAGTTGCCCAGTGTAAAATGTTATGTTATTTTCTTTATTTTGGCTGATATTTAACCCTTTCCTTGTATTGTGAGGTACTTGAAGGAATGTATAAGGGGTATTTAATGATGACATGACATAGTGGCGTTTAGCATTGATTAAAACATTGGGAAAATATGTTATACCCATAATTAGTGATGAAAACATAAAGGTTCTCCACCAAGAGTGGGATATGAATGAAGGACAATGAGTAATGAATGGATGATAATGTTGATCATTTTCTTATATAAAGGATGATTGTCATTGAGGTTGATTGTTATTATTGATGAATTGTTGTGTACCATTGTGAGTGATACAAGTATAATCTTGTATGTGTGGTTTGAAATATAATAATGAAATGTTGTGAATGCCACACCAATATATATATAGATGAAACAATGGTAATGAATAATGATATGAAAATCCACTAACTGATTTTGTGGTGATATTGATGAAAGTTTGATGAATGATGTTTATGTTTGTTAGACATGTTATAAACATCATTTTTCTATAAACATAAGTGTTAGTGACTACTTTAGTGACTACTTTAGAGACCAATTAGAAAGAATTTAAAAAGTAATGGCTTTTGAGATTAAGAAAAAGGATGGACTTTAAGGAGAAAATTTTACTATAAATAGTAAATCTAAGAATTAGTGATATTAGAAGGCTTAAAGAAATTCGAAATAAAAGATAACAATTTAGAACTTAAAATTTTGACTAAGGCTCTAAGAATAATTTTAATAGATTTATTCTTTTTATGAAATTAGAACTGAAATTTTTATAATAACATAATGGAAAATCAAGTTAATTATTATGGTAGGAGTAAGTAATCAAAAGAAAACTTTGATCTAGATTAAATTAGTTAATAACCAAGAGATGAAATCTTAGTCATATAAAACTTTGGTATATAATACAGTAAAATAGGATTGATTAGATTAACTAATGACTAAGTGATATTAAGATACCTTATTTAAAAGAGGTTTTAGATCCTTAAGTAATTGAAGTGAATAAGTCTAAAAGAAAAAGGATTAATTATAGTTAAAGAAAATGAGTTAACTAAATGAATTATTAAAGAAAGAATTATTTAATCTAATAAGGTAATGTCTCAGGTAAATAATGTAAGAAGCTAAGATAAGGTAAAAAGAGATATATGATTTATTGAGTGGAGGAAAACTATTAAAGTTAAGGGGTATTTAATAGTAACTAATAAGTTAATAAAAAATCAAGTATGAATTTAATAACGATATGTTAAAAATGATGTTTGGATAGACCCATTTTACTTGATCAAATTAGAAAGAGTAAGAACAATTTTAAATATACCCAAAAGTTTATCGAATAGCTGGAATACTCGATCCACATACAACTAAATTTCTTAAAACAATGTAACCTCTACAAACGCCAAATAGAGTGAAATAATTATTATGGTAGTATAAATGATTGACGTGATATGTTTGTAGATACATGAATTTGAGTGATATATCTCTTAAAAGTACTCCCCTGATAAATGTTATGTGATGCATGGAAAATCTTAAATGGTATGTATGAATGTATGGTGTTGGTATCAGTAAGGATTCCCGAATATGATTAGATGTGAAATACATGAATGAATGATCAGGAACAGAATACCAATGATGTTGAGTTGTTAAACCTCATTTCATTTCTAAGAGTTGGGAAGATAAATTATAAACTTTTGTTAAGAGAAAAGAAAATTTGAATAATATTTAATGTTAGAAGAAAGGTTCGACGTTAGAAATAAAATGAGGAGGAGGACCTTACTGATGTACCACCCCAAAATAAATATAGTAATCAAATCATGCATCATACCTGGTGAATAAAGGTGGCATTGAGAATCTCCCTAGAGCATGACAGTGAGGGGTACACTGAAGAATTTGTCGTGCCTCGATACCCGAGGGCAGTCTAGGGAGTATATCGGAAGTGGGAATTCCAAGTGGCATCAGATTCGCGCCCGTCGCCGGATAGCCCGTGAAAAACCCTGATATACTTTGACAAGAGGCGGGATTTTCTATGACCGTGGAGTGCCTGTTCTGTAGAGATTGTGTTGGCCATTTTGTTATGAGAAGACTATGTGTCCTTACCCTTTTATGAAAATTAGAACGAGGAGAGCTTCGGTCACTTTAGAGGAGGGAGAAATAAGGGGAAAATCTAATAATGATGTGTTTTTATTGACGGAGAAGCACACATTATACTAGTGCACATAATAATATAACATTCATACATTTTATTTAAATATTTTGTTGTATTAATGTAGCGAATTGATAAATGAGTAGGGGAATCTGTAAGGAATGAGAGCGGTGAGATAACTTAGAAAGGTACATATATGAATCATAAAGAGAGCACGACGAATTGATTAATATTGATTAGAAATGTGTGGCGACTCACCTTTATAGTTAATTTCTCCAGACCACCATTCAGGCATGTATACGGTACTAGAGGAGCAGTGTGTAGAGAGGACCAAGCAGGTCCCAGTTGGTTAACAGCTATTCCAGAGGATACTCTAGTAGATGTACCACCACCACCATAGCAGAACATAGAGAGACCCTATGACCAGGATGTAGAGGTCATAGAGAGTTTAGTTAGGAGGTATGGCGATCCACCCCAACCCATGAGTATGGTAGAGCTTGAGGAGATGTCCGAGAGGGAGATATCTCTGTTAGCGGACCCCCTTAGTTTTTATCCACTACTAGCTCCGCTCATGGCCTCACTTCCTGTTCAGCCTGCAGAGGCTCCAGTAGTACCAGCTACAGATGGCACAGTCCGGAGGGAACCGACGCCAGAGTATGTTCCACTCCCCATGGAGGAGGATGAGGAGGAGGATCTAGAGGAATATCCCCTTGAGGACATGCTAGTAGGCTTGGTAGACCTTGTAGCACTTCCAACTTTGCCACAGCAGATCCAGCCAGCAGCTCCCCTCGTAGTTCATCAGGAAAATAGGGTAGGGAGTATTCCTATGATGCCGGGAGTTCTGCTTATGACGCCGATGGAGAGGTATCTAGTGACACGATAGTAGGACCACTCTCAGGGTTTTCTTCGCCATATTTATAAGAGTTACATGTACGGCGAGACTGAGGAGTACATTGAAATATCAATGACGACCTATAGTCTATTAGTAGAAGCTTATGAGTCCTATGTCAGTCGTAGGCATCAAGGGATCCATGACATTAGTGATATACCGTCTACTAGCTCCACTCCTCTAGACTATTCCAGATTGGCATCTGTTTCTGACCCACCTGTATCCCCATGGTCTGACGATGAGTTTCTTGGTGGAGGTCCTTAGTGGTTGAGACTGTTTGTTTGTTTTCATGTTTTATCTTTTGGTTAAGGGAGCCAGCGTGCCCCTCGTTTATTTCAGATGTATAGTTTGGACTTGACCAGTGTATATATAATGTTTTGCATATATATATGTTATGCTTTCATTCCACCATGTATTATCCTGTATAAAAAAAATTCCACATTTTCTAAAAATTTGTAACCTCTTAGTTAACCATGGTAATCTAATGGAAGAGATTATCTTAGTTAACCGAGGGTGTTATAAGTGAAGTTGGAAAAATGTAAAAGTAGTTGACTTATGTTCAACTTCCTCGCAGTTCAAAAGAATATATAAGTGGGCCGCCTTTCAATATTTCTCATCAATGTAACATTCTATGACCTTGCCTCCAGAATGACCGGGATAGTTAAATATTGAGGTTTGTTCACCAACACCAGGGTTTGGTGCCACTACAAGGTTATGGGGTATTCTATTCATTCTTGTTTCTATCTCTGTCAGAAAGTAAAATGAAGCAAAAGTGGTCATTTCTTCCACTAAGTATGCCTTACAAATCGATGCCTCAACGCATGCCTTGTTTGAGACTTTGTCTTTTAAAGAACACAAGAATCTAGTGAAACATAAAAAATGTTGAGTTACAATTAATTTAACAATTTTGCAAGAAAGTGTATTAATGGATTTGAAGTTGTTCTAGCGTCTAACCTTTCAAACGTATACATCCAATGATACTGGACGGGTCCACTAACCCTAGCCTCGTATGGTAGATGAACCGGCAGGTGCTCCATAAAATCAAAAAAACTAGGGGGAAATCTGCTCTAGCTTACAAATCAACACTAAAATACTTTCCTCCATCCTCACAAGAGTCTCCTCTATTAAGACTGTTGTTGTCAACTCTTTGAAAAAATGACTCAACTTAACCAACGGTTTATAGATGGGTTTCGGTAAGGCATGAAATGTGTATGGCAGTAGTTGTTGCATAAACACATGACAGTCATGACTTTTCATACTAAACAGTTTTCCCTCCTTTAGGTCGACACATCTACTCAAATTGAAAGGAAACCCATCAAGCATGGTCAACCCATTCACCCAGACACATACAGCCATCCGTTAAGCCTTTGTTAATGCATATTTCGCTTGTGGTTTAAACATTTTTCTGTGTCCTGTATCTCTCAACTCCAGCTCCTTCCTTGAACACAAAGTTGCAACACCTAATCGGCTTTTCTCATTGTCCTTTGTTCTGCCTTTGATGTCCATCATAGTGTCAAATATGTTCATGAAGACATTTCGTTCAGTGTGCATGACATCTATGTTGTGTCTTAACAAAAGGTCTTTCCAATACGGTAAATCCCATAATATACTTTGCTTCAACCAGTGATGCTCCTTCCCGTAACCCGCAAAGTCCTTAACATTCTTATCTCAGATGTAAGGATAGTCAGATACTCTTTCCCACACTTGTGGACTGGATAATCTACGCGGTGGAGGTTCATTGACAACCTTGTTTTTCTTAAAAGTAATTCTTGATCTCCTGTAAGGGTGATCAAATGGTAGGAATTTACGATAACAATCAAAATAACTTGTCTTGCCACTAAAGGGGAGTGATCCCCCCCCAGTGTGTTCTATGCATATAGGGCAAGCAAGCTTCCCTGACATTGACCATCCAGAAAGTATGCCATACGCAGGGAAGTCATTAATGGTCCACAACAAAACAACCCTCATCATGAAATAGTTTTTTAAGGATGCATCGTAAGTCATCACCCCAATATTCCATAATTTTGTCAACTTCTCATTCAACGGTTGCAAAAAGATGTCTATTTTCACCTTTGGATTTTTACGTCCTGGGACTAGTACAGATAGAAACATCACCTCCCTCTTCATACACATCTCAGGAGGTAGATTGTACAGGGATAGGATCACTGGCCAACAGGAGTACACTCTTCCATATTGACCAAACGGATTGAACCCATCAGTATATAGGCCAAGCGGTACATTGCATGGCTCATGTGAAAATTCTGGGTAAAGCCCATCTAAATACTTCCGTGCTTTCCCATCAGACGGATTACATAAAAGATCCTCATGTGTTTGGTTTATAGCATGCCAACACAAGTGTTTTGCTATTGACATCGAAGCGTATAAATGTTGAAGTCGTGGAGTAATCGGAAAGTACCACATTTTCTTACTTGCTCTTCTAGTTACCTTTCCTCTTCTCTTGATGGTTTTGTAGTGATCCTTGCTACAATAAACATATTTGTCGATACTCTTGTTCATAAACTCGTTCTGGAATAACATACATCCGTCAACACAACACTTTATCTTAACACATCCCAATCCCAGATTCGCCATACTTTTCTTAGCATAATATAGGTTTGATGGCATTCTGTTTCCGTTTGGCATAGTAGACCCCCATCAAATCCACCAATCTATTAAAACAGCCACCTGAGAGATTGTAGTCTGCCTTTATGCTTAAAGCAGCCAGAGAGGTAGATAATTTAGTATGACTCTCACAGCCGTCCCATAACGGGGTCTGGGCCGTGACCAACAAATCATAAAATTTCTTAACATTCAGATTTGGATCCTCCTCTATACCCTCATTTTGATCCCCCAATTCATCTTTATGTTGTAGAGCACACCCGGTGGAAGGTCCAGCATGGTCCATCACTATCTGTTCCATGTTGTTGTAGTTATTCCTATTGTTGAATACTTCAAAATAAGACGTTTGCATAGGTACGCTCAGTGGCCTAGGAGGTAACTGTTCACCATGGTTGTACCACCAATAATATCCTTTCACCATGGTTGTACCACCAATAATATCCCATTCAGAATGAAAATGTAACCATCCATAACCCATCTTGGTGTCTGGGTAAAGTTTGTGTGTTGACGTTCAATCAGAATTTTGGCAGTATTTCATATCGGTCCTCGAGTACATAGAGGTACGTGGGGTCAAAACACCCCACGCAAACATGCATCCAGAGACACACAAAAATGAAAAAGCCAAAACTCAAATTGGACATCAACAACACAAGTTTCACCACAAACACCAATATTTATGGGTTACACCCTATTGGTTATAGATCATCCTAAACTGTCCAATTGAGATAATTCAAGATCCAACACAACACAGTATGTCGGCTGGTTGCCTTGAATCTTGAATGGGTACCTAGTGGTTACAGACACGGCTAAACCTACATAATTAAATTTTTATAAAATTTTTTCTATAACCTAAAATAAGGAGCCTACCAAAATTTTGATAGAGTTTCCTCAGTAAATTAGACATTTCCAAATTTTAGAATATGCCCTATTACACAAAGATAAATTCCTAGTATAGCTCAATATATATAGTATGACATGCATATGAAATTTAGGAAAAATCACCACAACCTAGTGAGCTCTGCTCTCCACTAACAGACAACAATACACATGCAACATCAATGATGTTACCAACACACAAAACCAATGCCTAGTAAGCTCTGCTCTCCACTAACAAACAACAATGCACATGCAATATCAATCATGTTACCAACACACAAAACCAATGCCTAGTGAGCTCCGCTCTCCAATAACAGACAACAATAAATATGTAGCATCAATCATGTTACTAGCACACAAAACCAATATCTAATGAGCTCTGCTCTCTACTAACAAACAACAATTGACATGCATACACATCAAAAGATACAACATATATAATAAGAAAGTTAGTGTTAGGGAATTACCTTGGAGGGAGAGTCAACAATGGAGACAAAGCTGAAGAGAGATGAACAGAGACCATGCGTAAAGTATGCTGGTCTGCATGACAAACCAATAAGTGGTTGGCATGTTACCCAAGGCCTCGATACTCAAGAGGGGGGTGAATTGAGTATTTCAAATTTTCGCACGGAATCCCTTTCAAAACGGTTAGTAGTACACAAATGATGCAAAGTAAAAGAGATAATTATGAAGCACATATCATACTAAGATAATTTGAGTTGAAGATACAATGTTCAAGAATTGTTTTTGATAAATAAGGTAAGTTATTAGTTTAAGCAATTCTTGAAATACTTAGCATGCAATAATTAATTCAATAAAAGTTTAACTTAAACAATTTCTAATTAATTATGCATGAATAATTTACCAAGTTATTAACAATATTATTCAACTCCCTTATACAATAATTAAATCCAATAATATTTAAGTCAATTAATTCAAGGATTTAATTTTAGCAATTTACCAAATAAATTAAACATAAATATTTTAGCATGCAAATTAAATTCACAATGATAAAGGAGTTTAAGGGAAGAGAGAATTTGCAAACCGATATAACGAGTTCCACCACCCCGGTGTACGTCTCGCCTTCAAGCAACCCACTTGAAGGATTTCCACTATTAGAGATTAGAGATACAACTTTGAGCAATCATGGCTTCCTTGTGTCCCATACTCAAGAACCCAATCCTCACAAGTATAAGGGCACCCCACCCAATCTCTTAATCTCACAATTACAAGGCTGAACCCTCAACCCAAACCTCTAAGGGATTTTAGTGTTTTAATGGTTACAATGATAACTCTCTCACTAGAGTAGATTTACAATTTGAAGCTCTCAAAAATAATAACTCTCAAAGAGAGGATATACAAATTTAAGCTCACTCAAAATATTTTCTCTCTAACTCTTAAATAAACTATCAAGAGGAATATACCAATTAAGTGACCAAGAGAGAAATTGCAATGTTAAGAGAAGGAGGAGGAAACCAATGTAATTGCTTCACTGGTTTGGGACGATTTTGCAAGCTGAGTCCTTCTCCTATTTATAGCTTCAAAGGGCATGGCTTGTTGCAATAAATAATTCCTTCAGCATGGTAAATGACATAGTGGAGCATGGCTTTGCTAATTAAATTTGTCATAGTGCGATCTGTGTTTTCCATGTGCGATTCCAGGTTGTCCAACGTTCAACTTCAATTTCAAACAGAATGAATCTGTGCAATTTTAGACACTGCCAGGCGTATGAATCGATTCGTGTTAGGATTGAATCGATTCATTTGATAAAAATCACATATCTGGGCACATCATCACATGTGAATCGATTCAACAAGGTGAGGGAATCGATTCATGTAATTAAAAATAAGTTCCTGAACAATCCAAACCGAGTGAATCAATTCAACTGATATAGGAATCGATTCATTGCTTGATTTTTCCATTTCTTGCACCAAAATAACATAGGAATCGATTCAGGGTTTATGGGAATCGATTCAGGGTTTATGGGAATCGATTCAAGCTTATAAAAATGCAATCCTGGGCTTTAGAAACCGTGTGAATCGATTCAATGGAGGGGGAATCGATTCAAGCTTTGAATTTTCACTTCCTGGGCCTTTGAATTCTAATGAATCGATTCATGTAGTTGCTCATTGCTGTGTGAATCAATTCAAGTGCCTGATACATAAATTTTGGCACTTTGTTTCACCCTTTTTGATGTTTGTTCAATCATGGCTCCAATCCTTTGATCCTTAGGCAATTTGATAAATTTATTTCACCGAATTTGAGCTTCTTTAAATGCCTTGAATCATTTCTTTGAAGTTCATCAATTTTCCATCGTCAAACATAATTATTTTGTTTGACAACATCCTTAATATCTCTTCATTTGTTGTGTCATTATCAAAACCTATATCAACATATAAATACATGACAGTTATAAATTTTTTGTGTTGAAATGAATATATGAAAATGTACAACAAATTATTTGGACAAAGTTTGTTTAAACAAGTTTTTAGTAGTAGTTAAGAATCAATACACAAGATTTACCATAGCTTTATATATGGGTTGACTTAGTTATTATGATGCTTTAAGAAAACTATGTTGATGATGAAAAGAAAGAAAGAAAATGATTTTTTTCTATATGTAATTTTGTTACATCAATTTTAGAAATAGACAAGTTCACAGAAAATGTCTTTACTATGGAGGAACACAACAAACTCATGGATAAGGAAAAAGTGAGACTTACTCAACTCAACTCCAAGATGAGTATGTGAACACCAAGGCTTTCTTAAAGAATCAAATCATCATAAACAAGAAATTTTTGAAGAGGTCTCTAATCTCAAGGCAATGCTCCATGAAAAGGAAACCCAATTAAAATTTTGTGAGTTCAAGATATTGAAGATAGAGACTCATCTTGGTGGTCTAAAGACAAGTATGTTGAGGCTGACATGACCTTCAAGGAGACCCATCTTGGTTTAGTGTGTCATTTCACCGTTGTATTTGAAAGCCGAGGATGGGAGGAAGTTCCTGGTGGATAATCTTTAGTTTAAGTCTTCTGTTTATGAGGGAATTATTGGCGATGATTCGTTCGCAGATACCGTTTGGAAGGAAATCAATGCTAGAGGCTTATATCGTACTAGGCAGTATTAGGGTGCAAAAATCACTAGCCAATAGGAAAGTGCTTGGGTGGGACTCATGTCGTACTTAAAAAGTTCATCAATATACAGTTGCTAATAAGTCTTCATACAAAAGTAACTTTTGAACAAGTCTTCAGACCAGATCAAGCTTTTAAAAAGGTTGAACTAAGCCAAGATATAACATAAAACAATACATATTATATTTATAACAATTGTAAGAATAATAAAAATGGTATAAAAATATTATATATTATTCTTTTATTCAATTTAAAATATTATAAAAGATAAAACAACACATTCTTTAAAAATATTTAGGTTGGCTTAATCCTGACTTTCACCAATTCAACCTTATTTTTTGGATCAATTTTCAACCAATTTTAATAAGTTTTAATTGGGTTTTGGCCAATTTTAACAAGAATAAATCCATTCAATTTTTTTCCACTTGTCTAAATTGGTTTCCTCACAGATTTCTAGTTAAACTAACTCTTTGGTCTGAATATATATTCCTTTATTTAAAAATGTTACCTTCCCTTTCTCAAATATTAGAAATAAACTAACTCATATTTATTAAGGATGTTTTACAAGAGAACTGTATTTTTTTATCAATAAAACATGGTAGAATTAGGAGAAACAAAACTTGGATAATTCTTACATTTCAGAAAGATTAGGCTTTGATTTATGGTTAGTGTTCTTCAAGTTTAAAGAAATTTAAGGAAGACAAAATTGAGATTGAGATACTAGAAGTAGAGAAATAGAGATTCAGCTAGCAGAGGTTAGCGTGAGTTGTAGAAGCTGAGAATGGAAAATGAAAGAATGAAGGTTGAAAATGAACGCATTGCTTTAGAACTGAAGCAAAAATAGATGGGCCTTTAACTATGTCAGTAAGTCTTGCCAACAAGTCACATGATTATGAGAAAGGGAGAAACAGAGGAAGAAAGAAAGAACCAGTAAGGCAATTTATGAGACTTCAAATGTGTGTTGCAGGCAAGGAAGAGTATTGTAAGCATTCCGAGACATTTGTTAGAGAAAAGGAAAACATCACAAGAAAAACACGTGGACATGCTTAGTTGCATGATGAGAAAAAGTGAAAATAGATACAAATTAACTAATAAGGAAATCATTGATATAATTATTACAATTATGTATTCTGGTTATGAAACTATTTCAACCACTTCAATGATGGTTGTGAAGTACCTACATGATCATCCCAAAGTGCTTGAAGAAATCAGAGTGAGTGCAAAAATTCTCATGGTTTCTTTATTATGTATCTTGCTGTAGCTTTATGTAGAAAGAGCATTTTGCCATCAGAGAAAGAAAAAAACCAGAAGATCTAATTGACTCTAATGATCTCAAGTTAATGAGGTTTACTTATGCGGTAAAATGTTTCTATCTTTTCAAATTACTATGTTTTGGTTTTTTTTGGCTTTTACTTTAATAGTTGTCTAGAGTAGTGTATCAAAATTTTGATGTTATGTGGGTGTTTTGAAGGTGATTTCTTGAGACCTCGAGATTAGCAACAATAGTTAATAGGGTTCTAAGAAAAACCACTCATGACATGGAACTGAATGGTAGGTTTTATGAGGCCTATTATATCTCTTCCTTTTTGTTGTGTATTTAGTTTATAGGCTTAAGAAATAACAATGTACATAAGAAATAACAATGTACATTACTTTGATGTTATAGATAATGAACCTACTATCACTATTTGTTGATGAATCATATAATAGGTAAGTTTCATATTAAATATGATATTATTGACTCTTGAGACTGTTTTTGAGAGTTTAGAAGTTGGAATAATGGAGAAGAATAGTGAGAAAGAATGGGAATTAATGGGCACTAAGTTCTTAGTTGAGCCGATGAAGGAGGAGACAACAAGGAGAGATAAAGCTGTGGAGAAGTGGAAGCAAGTTTATATTGCAATGAAGGTTGAACTTGATGACCTCATTAAGAGGATATATGAAGCTCTCTTTCTCTCTTTCTATCTCTCTCTATACCATTGATTCTTATTAAAATTGATTTATGGATCAATTACATAACAAATTCAGTTTTATTTTTATTATTACTGATTTAATAAAGATTGGAGTCTCAAGTTGTTTAAACTAGTATTCTCACTAATTAAATGGTCAGTATCATTTTACATCCAATTTTTTGTACCTTCTTTTACACTTAGTGAGCAAAATAGCAAATCATAATTTATAGCAAAATGATGAGGATAAAACATCAGCAGAGAGAAGTTGTTCCCTAATAAGAAACTAAAAACTATAATTCAGAAACTAAAATCTAAAACAAGTGCAAAAACGATGAAAGGAAACTAGACGGTTACCAAAACCACAACGATGATAACTAAGGGGTCTACATGAGTCTAAAAAGTTACAGCTACATTGGAGTAAAAGATTCAATACAATATATGGGAATTCTAGAAGGAATTCTAGATTGGGTTATGCAGATAATTTTTTTTTTCATAATCACGCCTAAACATTAAAATAAATTCTAATATAGTTGACTCAATCATTGAAATAAATGTTTAGCAAAATAACATAAGTTAATCCTTTCATGCCAAATATTTTCCTCTTATGATGTTTTTTGTCTAAATAATTTGATAATTTACACTGCAGATTATTGGACAATAGTTGTTATTTATCCAACTTAACTCCAGAACTGGATAAGCTCAAGATAATTTCTAAATTTCATCATGTAAGTGAAGAAAAGCAAACTGGTACCGCAGCTAGAGAAGCATATCACCATGTGGCTAGAACAACTACATTAATTAGGATTTAACGCTAACCAGTTCAAAAGACTGACGCCAATTACACTAGCATGTGTTTCTATGTGGGATAGTACAAAACAAATTTTTGAGTTCACTGACATTAAATTTGATGACCAATTTTCTCAGTAAATGGTTGAATGACATTTTGCTCTGCCTTGCTTTTCTTACCATAACATACACTTAAGTTACATGGAAATATTATTTTCCAGTTCAATGTTTCTATAGTATGCTTATTCATTGTGAAGTTCATTAGATCAAAGTTTGAGATTACTTATTTGTGATATGACATTTTTTTCTCAGGCAATTTGGGTAACATAAGGATACATCATACAGGAGGAAGCTTCTCAAGGTACCAAATTCTGCTAATCACACACAGAATCTTTAGGGATGATAACCAAGAGATGCTTACACTGTCAACACCACCCTCACCATTTTCACCAGCAGAAAGTGGCTCAGATTCAGCATCAGCTCCATTATCTTATTAGCAATCACCCTAGTATATTTTTCTCTCCTTCACAATCACCCTCACCCTTACCTATACAAGCACACCCTCTTATCATCATGTCCATACTACCACAGTTTGATTGGGTTTCAACACCTTCTCCTTCAACTAAAAGACAACTAATGATTCTTTTATCTGAAATATCTTATTTGAACTTAAAAGTTGACATAAGACACTAACAAAGTCCTTTGATATCTAAACTTTATTATATATCAAATATCAATTTTGTAGCATCTAACTTTGAGATTGAATTTCAACTGAGTTTACATTTTAATATTTAATTTTACCAATTCTAACACAAATGAACTCTTAAGTCTTAACATACAGAATAAGGGGAAAATAAAAAATAAAGCCGAATAATTGTTGTACTATATACCTGAAAAAGAGGAAGCAATTCAAAAAGTTAAAAAGTAGAGGAAGCACAAAGAAGCTGAAGCAAGAGATCCACAGTAGGCCTACAACCAAAATGAGAACAGTCATCATCCACACAAACACCACCTTGAGGAAGCAAATCAGAAAATGCAACTTGATGTATATTACAACCACTTAATACCTAAAGAACAAGAACATGCATTCGAGAGAGTGTAATATAAGAAACATACCTTGCTATTGAGAGTCAGATAAGAGTAAGGTGAAGCACCCGTGAGCGAAAGAGGGAAAGGGGAAAGAAGGCCTGAGAGAGGGGAAGAAGAGTGAAATAGGTGAAAAAGGTGAGGCACCCGGAGGAGAACGCGTCAGACGGAGGACCTCGTCAGACAGAGGGGAAGAGGAAGGAGGCCTGAGAGAGGGGAAGAAGAGGGATTAAAGGAAGAGGAATTAGGGTTTATGAAAATGGAGAATGATGAATGGGGTTGTTGGTCGGAGGCCAGAACTCGTCGGACAGAGGAGCTCGTCGGACAGAGGGGAAGGGGAAGGAAGTTTGAGTGAGAAGAAGAAGAGGGATGCGAGGAAAAGGATTTAGGGTTTAGGAAAATAGAGAATGATGAAGGGGAAAGGCTTCACTCGAGTATGTTATTAAACTTAGCAATGGTGTACTCCGTTGCTAACTCGATGACCAACATTATTTTGACATAGCGACGGCACAAAGCGTCGCTATCTAAGAGGCAAAACAAAATCAAAGGTTTTACTTAGCGACTGCACATATATCCATCACTGTCCAATAACATATAGTGAGGGCTGACTCCGTCGCTACACATCATACATAGTGACGGTAGTTGACTACCGTTGCTACTTCTGAAACCCTTGGAGGGAAACCAAAAAAGTTGAGGGAAGTCAAATTTCCTACAGTTAGCGACGACATAAAGTGGTCGCTATAGTTACGCACCAACAAAAACCCTTTGAGGGAAACCAAAAAAAGAAGTGAAGGAAAAGATAGCGACTACCCTAGCGATGGTATAGTACTAGCGACAGTCAGGTAGAACATCGCTACATTTTTCCTATAGTTAGCAATGACATTATGTCGTCGCTACACTTACGCGCCAACAAAAACCCTTGGTGGGAAACCAAAAAAGAGGGAATTCAACAATACTGATCGTATTAGCGATGGAATTTTGCAATTTTTAGTGACAGGATTTTGGTGGTCGCTAAGGTAGTCACTAATATTCTTTTTGGGTCCCTTTTCACTTGGCGGTAGCTAAATTTAGGTAGCTGTTAGTGATTTTTTTAGTAGTGTTATTTCAGCAGAGGATATAACAGTAGATCCCACCAAGATTGAGGCAGTGCTATAGTGGGAAAGGCCGAAGAGCGCAACAGAAATCCATAGTTTCTTGGGTCTCATCGGCTATTATCGCAGATTTATCGAGAAATTCTCTCAAATATCTTCCCCTTTGACCTAGTTGACTCGCAAGGATCAACCCTTTGTGTGGTGCGACAAGTGTGAAAGCAGTTTCCTGGAGCTTAGAAAGAATACATGCATGGTGAAGTATAAGTGTCCCTTAACACTTATACTTTGATATCTTCTTAAAAATCTTAGTTTGTATGGTTTAGATCTTGAAAAATCTTTATGAAAAATGTGGATCTTCAAGAGATATCATAGCTGCACCATAGTTTTAGTTAATTCTTTAAATTCTAAAATTTTGATGATAAGTTACTAACTTGAGAATTTTATTGCTGCAGATTTTTTTTTTGTTGTAACTCTATGCATGTAATAACTTGTTAAATTTTGTGGTGCTTGGCTTAAATGATGGCTTGTGGTGTTAGTGATATTTTAGAAAATATGAAATCTTTTAAAATGAATTTTATAATAAATAGTGAACTAATATTGCTGCTGAATTTTTTTTAATGGTTAGTAAACAACTTAATAATTTTAGATCCTAACGTATAAACTTGAAAAAAATGATTTTTGAGGTTAAAATTTGGTAACATGACTTGATCTTTGAAAATTATGTGATAAAAATAAATTTTAATATAAAACTTTAATTCTGAAATTTTTATTAAAAATAAGAATAAGTGATTTTTAGTGGTAGCAATTAAATGATACGTTTATGACGTTAAGAAAATGAATTACAAGGATTTAGAAAGTCATTCTTGGCAATTACTTGTGATGGTTGGTGTTGCTTATTTTAATAAATTTGTGCATTATTGTGATTATAAAAATGTTATAAATGTGGTAAATAATAAAAGAATTAAAAAGGGACCCGAGTTTAGGTGCGAACCAAGCATTGGAAACGGTATAAAAGGCATTTTTATGGGCAAACGGAGGAAATTGGTAAAATGTTTTTGGAGAAGTATTTAGTGGTATTATAAGTGAATTTTGAGCATAAGAAAAATACCCAAAGAAGAAAATTTGGTTGGAAGAATTTTGACGCGTGATTTGTCCTTAAAACGCATTTTTACGAACAATAAAACGACGAACTCTGGCATTGAGTAAATTTTCGTGTAGGAGCTGTTTTTCTGGACTGATTTCATTTTTAAATTTACTATATTTAATTAGTATTTTCAAAGTTAAACACTTTTGGGTTTGAAATCACTCAAATTGGAATTTCCTAGATAAAATACAACAAAAATAATGTTTTGACAAAGAAATGGAATTTTACTACTTTGTATCTTTACTTTAGAAAAGAAAGGATTCTTTTATCTTCAATATAAACTTAGGAGAATTACCTTGTCATAATCATAAATTTTATCTAAGGATTTATGAAAAAATTTTAGAAAGTAAAAATTAATTAAATTCGTTTATCATAAATACAACGAAACAAACTTATAAGTGATTAAGTCTAATACAATATAGTTACTTTTTTTCTTTCTCTCTTCATGGGAAAAACTTGATTTTTCTTAAGATCATATTTTAAGAAACATAATTGAAATTATATTACCCTTTTTTACTTAGATATTCTATTATATCTTACCAATAAATTAAATATTTTATACTAAAGAATTTTCTTATTAAATTCGTTTAGAAAGTAATCTTGATATTTCTAATGAAATGAATTTTTGGTAGTATTGAATCTTTGAGACTTAGCCTCTACAACACAAAAAGTTTTATGGCTTAGATACTTTACATGCTTTAAGGACAAATACGCTATGTGAGTTAGGTTCCGTCTAGACTTCGGGCACCCTAGTGATAAGATAAGCATATGACATTTTGCATTTGGAGTTGAGGAGGGATGTTGGAATAATCCCCTAGAGCATACAGTGATGGGTACACTGAAGAACCTGTCGCGCCTCGATACCCGAGGGTAGTCTAGGGAGTATAACCGGAGGCGGGAATTCCAAGTGGCATCGGATTCATGCCCGTCGCCGGACAGCCCGTAGCAAACTCTGGTGTACTTCGACAAGAGGCAGGATTTTCTATGACCGTGGAGTGCCGGTTCTGTGGTGATGTTAATATGTGTGATTGGCCATTTTGATATTGGGACTATGAGTCCTTACCCATTTGTAAAAACCAGAACGAGGAGAGCTCTGGTCACTTTAGTTGGGCAGGGGAGATAAGGGTGGCAGATTGTGCACATGATTATTTGTATAGGAAATTAAGGAATGAAAGTTGGGCCCCATTGCATATTGGTAATGAATTATAACTTACAGTAATTGAATTTAACACATGCATAACATGTCATCATTATATGACTAACCCTCTGATTTTCATTAGTAATTGTGTATGTAAAGTTTTATTTGTCTATTCTAAGGTATGTTGTGTGTAAATTTTTCTATAGTTTAGAATATTAAGCCACCCTTGTATGTATATGTTATGGGTTGAGAGCTTTGTACTCACCCTTTTTGTTGTTATATATTGTTTTCCCTCTCTGTGATCATCAGCTGAAGGTCAAGGTGGGCGTGGGCAGGACTTGGACTACCTGCAGTAGAAGACGCCAGTTTGGAAGCGGTGACTGTGTATATTTTATGTTTGTGTCGAGATTGTTATAGACTCGACATTTATTTCTGTTATTTTGTAGTAGTTGTTGGGAGCCTGTGTGCCCCATAATTTTTCATGTACTTTCATGTTAAAAGAATCAATCTATGTAATATATTATTTTAAATCGTGTACTGATGATCACCAATAAAAAATACTATTATTTTTAGTGACTCCTTAATTAAGTAGGTCATTCCAGTGTGAGAATTGGTCCTAGTTAATCGAGGATGTCACACATATGTGGATTGTGTGATGATGAGAGTGTCTACATTGAGTACCATGTTCTTGTTGTGATGATTGACTATTAATTATGTATAAAAATAATCCATCTATGTCTGAAAGGCTGTAATTGGTATTGAGTAGGATAAGCATTAGTTGAACTGGTTAAAGACCCTTAGGGTATATGATAACCTTTGTATGTTGGTTCACAAGAAGATCGTTATTGCTACCCAATTTTGTCTGGGCCTAATTAATTTTTTTAAATAATAAATAATAATAATAATAATCATAATAATAGAAGTCAATCCAACATAGGATTTAATTTTGAATAAAAAAAGTGAACGTGTGGGCTTGTTTGAATTTCGAATTTTTGACTTAGGCTTTGATCTTTACAATTTTAATTCATCATGAGAACCATAAATTTTGAATCTAAAATTAGAGAAATTTTAAAATTCAAATAGGAGGGGAAGTTTAAATTTTGAATTTTATAAAAAATAAAAGACATCATATTTTTATGATGGAAGATTAGAGAAAAATGATGAGAGGATTTTAAGGAATGAGATAAAGTTTTTTTGAATATATATATTAGAATGAGATAGAGCTTTTAACTATATATATATTATAAAATGAGATAAACCTTTTTCTAATATATATATATATATATTATGGAATGACATCTATTTTATTAATATATATATATATATATATTTAAATTAAAAGTTCATGGAAAAGAGGAATGATTTTTAAAATATCATGCAAAAGGAAAAGATGAAGTATATATATATATACATAAGATAATATAAGCTAGAAAAAAAGAAAGGGAGACGCAACAAAAAAGAAAGAAAGATTGACACAAGGAGGAGAAAAGGATTTTGGGGAATTATATAGATATATATAATTGTATGTGTTCCTCGTCTCCTAATTTATAATAGGCATGATTAAATGCATGAATTCCTTTCTCATCTAGGAGAAATCTAATAATTAGTAACATAGAATACCTTTTAATGTTCGTTACTAACCAAGTTTAGAGTATTACATTCATAAGATTAAAAATAAAATTGATATTGACATGTAACAAAAATTAAAATATTTATGTTAGAGATTAATTTGGACGGGACGTCCTCTTAATCTATGATTTAATTTTTTTAAAACCATAAAAATAAAATTGATATTGACATGTAACAAGATTAAAATCTTTATGTTAGGAATTAATTTGGCGGCATGTCCTCTTAATCTATGTTTTTTATAGACCATAAAATATTTTAGTAACGTCAATATGTAACAAAAATAAAAATCTTTATGTTAGGAATTCATTTGGATGAGACATCCTATTAATCTATGTTGTAATCAATTTAAACCATAAGATATTTTGATAATAAAATTTAGAATCTTTATGGATTAATTTGGACGAGACGTCCTATTAATCTATGTTTGAAGTTATTTTTTTAAAATTAATTTAGACCATAAAATATTTTAATAATATTTCTATATAACAAAAATTGAAATATTTATATTATGGATCAATTTGGACGAGACGTCCTATTGATCTAGGTCTTCAAATAACATAAATTTTTATTTTGAAGTTAATTTAGATCATTAAGTTTTTTAAAAAGTAATAAAATCAATAAACCCAAGGTTCCCTTTTCATATACAATGTTTGAAATCAATTTGGACGAGACGTCTTGTTGATTAACATTTTCCTAAATCTCAACATCTTTAACTTATTTTACATTTCTTAAAATAATAAAATAAAAGAACTACGTAACCCTGATTTCCCTTCACACTTGGGCAATATGTAGGAACAAGAGTTATTCCTGTTGGGCTCAAATTTTAAAAATAAATATATCCCATTATCTTAGAAAATAAAATTATAACACATTTCAATGACAATCCGATTAATTTGGACTACACGTCCTATTAATCATAAAAAATATAACATTAATTGTTAAATCGACAATAAATCCATAGGGCATCTCTAAGAGGTTTAAATTTCAAATTATTAGGATTATTCAAAACTTAAACAATTTAGGGTAACCATTTAAAACGGACAATGTGGGGTGCTAATACCTTCCTCACCTGTAATCAGACTCTTGAACGTAAAATCTTAATTTTGGACCAGTACCTTTATGTTAGGGTTTTTCCGATGTTTTACCTTAAAAATATTGGTGGCGACTCTACGGCTTCCGGAAGAAATTCAGGAACCTAACTTTATTTTTACGGTCGGTCTCCTGCCGCGATCTTGGTCACGACAGATGGTGACTCCGCTAGGGACTTTAGAGAGTCAAGCCTGTTTAATTTGTTTAGGTATATTAGAATAATCCTATATAACCTTTTTCCTATGTGTTTGTGCCATGATTTTTGTCGATATATGTTATTATGGAAGCCTAGGGTAGAAGACATCATATTATTATGCTATTGAACCCTAGGATAGACGACTTTATTTGTATTGTTCTATGTTTGTTCCTTGTGAAGGAAGGGTAAGGTACAGGTATGCCCCTCCACACACCACACTTACACTTTTCATATACATTTCAAGTGGGACCCTACACCCAAGGGTCTAAATACACCATTAAGTTTAGGGGGAGGTTGTGTAGCGGTGTGATTTGGGACATTTGACTCCTTCTAACATCGTGAGAGCCTCAACTACAGCGTAACTTCCTTATGGTGCCCACACCTGGTAGGCTTCCTATTGTTGTGGTCAATATCATGGGCGGAGTCTGAGCTTTAGTGGCCTTTAGTAATTTAAAATAGCCACGCAATGTGAGAGGACACTATTAGAGGAGCCCTAGAACCGATCAAAAGGATTTAAATAAACCTTGTTTAGGTTACAAAGGGGCAACATTCCTTTTACCTTCATTCTTAAAGGATTTTTTTCTTTTACACCTAATAAATGTTTTTAAAAAGGAACCTAATGATCCGTCATGGGGAAAATGGTTCTCAAGCCCGTTTAATTTCATTCTTTAGGTTATAGGCTCCTTGAATTGTAAATTTTTATGCACACACATCAACCATTGTACGTTCACATCCATATTTCATAACTTATAGCAAAAATCCATAAATTCTATTCGCAATTTAGAAGATTCAACCATTTTCATCATAATTACCCATCTTCTATCCATAACAATGATAAGTGATAAATAAGCATTGATTTCATGGCTCATTTGAACTAAAATTTCTTAAGATTTGAAGCAAATTGATGAATGATAAAAGGAATCGAGAATGAATTCCTCAAGTAGTGATGGATATGTTATAAAAGAAAAATTACCTCAAAACTCTTGAAAAGTTACAGGAAATTCAAGAAGGAACCAAGGCCAAGCTTGAGCGAAGCAAACTTAAAAGAAAATGAGGTCATCCAGCACTATACATGCTTGAGCGTGACAAAGGGAGCCTTAAGCGTGGAACCATGAAGAACTTGAGAAGTATCAGGGCCTCCCACGCTTGAGCGAGAAAGGGAGCGTGGCGCAAAGTGAAGCCCATGCTTGAGTGTGATAGCATGCGCCTGAGCGTGAATTAATGAAGTTTGAGCTTGAGTCTTGCGCTCAAGTATGCGCAACTCAGAGAGCAATAGTAACCTCCCACGCTTGAGCTTGCACAAGTTAGTAGCAATTGATCTCTCCCACGCTTGAGCTTGACAATGGAAGCTTGAACGTAGGTCAAGCGCAAAGGAAACAGAAACATCAGACCTCTCCCACACTTGAGCATGAAAAAGGGCGCTTAAGAATGACACAATGAAGAAGCTCACGCTCAAGTGTGACCAATGGCGCTTAAGCGTGGAATGATAGAAAAGTGAAGTTTGAAGCTCTGCACAGTGGAGAAATGACCATTGACGCTTAAGCATGATAACTAGACGCTTAAGCTTGTACACCTCAAGCTTGAAGTAACGAGAAAGAATGGGTCATTCAATTAATTATTGCCCAATAGTGCGATTACAGCAAATCCGCTATGGGTCATTCAAATAATTAATTACTAATGGTGCGATTACAGCGCATCTACTTCTACACGTTTCTGACCACTGCTGTATGGGTCATCAATAAGTGGAGTGTCGCTTAAGCGTATTTTAGATAAACTTAAGTGAGGATTTCATTATAAAAAGTAGAGCTCTCCAAAGAATTAAGGCATCGAGCCATCAAGCCACTTAAGGCGGCAACACATTTTGTCTTTGATTTTTTTTCCTTGTTACTTTGCTGTACCTTGAAGAAATCTATGAGCAACATGCAAATCATGAGCAACTAAACTCTTCATTGGGATTAGTTATGATCCATTGAAACCTCATGTAATGTTGTTGTAAGTTTTATGTAAGACACCCCAGAAATCAGAGTAAATTTTTCACGTTTTTAGAAAATACCTGGATCTATAATAAGCCACTCCCATATATGAAGATATGAGAGGGTAAATTTAAAAGGATTAACTTTAAGAAAGTTCCTCAATTAAAACAGCGGAAGGAAAATTAAGCACATGAATAAATGTGATTCTGTTTTAAGAAATCGACCCCTGGGAATTAATAAAACCCAATTTTGCACTTAAGCTATCCATAAAATAATATGGGTTCAAGTCTCAGTTTTTAGAAAGGAAAGAAATTAATTGGGATAGTGCATTTCTTGGCATTACAGGAGTAGCAGGGCGAAAAGGAAAAAAAAGAGTAACAGGGCGTCATCTCGCTCAAGCGGAGTCCGACTTGCTTGAGTGAGACACACATGCCTCGTTTGGGCGAAGCCAGTGAGTCTTGAGCGAAATGCGTCCAGACTCGAATTTATGATTGACTCGCTTGGGCGAGACTTACTCGCTTAAGCGAAACACTCTCGGGGTCAAGCCTATATCCACTCGCATAATCAGAATCTTCAAGACTTAAATTTTCACTCAGCAAACCCCTCCAAATCCGACTCCCCTTACACGGGTTGTCACTCGGTATTCTTCTCCAAAAATCGACTCAAAGCACTCGGGTTCTCACTCGGTAGAGTCTTCCTGAAACTGACTCAAAGTACACAGATTCACCACTCAGCAAAATCCCCTGACTGAGCCATCATTCACTCAATCCCTACTCGGCAACAGCAGTCCAGACTGAGTCCTCCCTCACACAACATCCACTCGGTAAATTCACTCCAAGTCCGAGACTTCACCCACTCGGTGGTTCACTCGGGAAACTTCCCAGAAACTGACTTACCTTTGTTTGGTCATTCACTCGGAATCCCATTCAAAGACCGACTCATTGCCTGACTAGCGTTCACTCGGCATTTCATTACAAAGCCGACCTCCTCTCTTTTGCACTCGAGGAGAGTTATTCTTGAGAAATTCCTGGGCAACTCACACTGAGTATCACCAATCGGTGTTCTCTCACTCGGAGAATACAAGGTCGGAACACACAACTCGAAATAAGTACACTGGACTCGGAAATTCCCCTTCGGAACTCCATTTCCCAGATTATCGCACTCAGGAGCCTTCTCACTCGGATTATGAACCCTTCCTCACTCGGAAAACTATGGCTCGGGCTTAAGTCACTCGGAATTCACTTGGAAATTCCACCACCTCTTAGTTTATTTCCAAAATCCTCACTTAGACAGAATTCATTCATAGACTCACCCACTCACCATCTAATGGCCTCGCTTCCTTAGGCCCTTCGCTTGAGCGGATTTCTTCCAGTAGCCAACCCCCTGATTCTCCTAGCATTTACGGTTGAGCGAATTGGCCATTCGCCTGAGCGGAGTCAGGCCAGCAGCTAATCCCTTCACCCTCGCTCGGGCGAGACTCCATTCGCCTGGGCGAAATTCCTCCAGAGAGCAAACACTGATACGGGGCAATTTCGCTTGAGTGAGATTCAATCTCGCCTAAGGGAAATTGTCCAGAGACCAATTTCCTATCAGGTGTGGCTCTCGCTCGGGCGAGAATCCACCTCGCTTAAGCGAAACTACCAGACATCCTGCAGGACTCGAAATTCACACAACACAGCATACTAGAAATTGAACTTCACTCATTCTACAGACATGCATTATATATCAAACATCATTCAGAGCATTTAAAACTGGTTCTGCATCAGCATACTCTTAAATTCCATTCAACTCTTCAAAATCATATATGTAAATTAATTCTTCATCTCATCAGCTTTATAAAAGAAATACTGAAATATAATTCTTCATCCATTCATCAACACATAGGAAATCTCAATTATAATTTAAACCTTCATACATACTTAGGGTCACCAATGAAAATGAGATATACATACAATTTCTCATTTTCTCCCTTGACCCTCCAAAATCATCTATCAAGTAGACTTCCAAAATACACATTCATTACATATCCTACTACTCAAAATACATATGATTACATACATCACCGGCCAAGGCGCTTCCTATACACTAATTACCTCCATGGATACTTCAAAATGCTTACTCTTCCCATAATTGCCCTGTATCACAAGTCTAAAATTGACAACATGGGAGAGTGAGTCTACATTCCAAAGGAATAAACATGAATACCAAGTGATTATGCATATAGGCTTCCACACATGTATACTTTGCACATCAATAATATTCATGACATATACCAACACCATTTCACACAAAGCATACAAGCATATACATAATCATAATACTCAACCATTGAGTTATCACAACAACTTTCAAATGGTATTCATACTTTTATGTTGTCTTAAATATATTTGTACCACCTCTCACAATCACCATCACTACCTTGGCATACTACCTTCTATATGCAAATGCTCCTAACTAATGCATATGCACAAAGGATTATTTAAACAATTGCAGATCTGACTGTGGGAATTTCAACATCAACTGTGGGATTCAAGTGTGATCTTTTAACCACACCCCTACTGCAATAGTAAAATGTGTACACTTATTCTTTAAATTGCATGCATTCATCAATAGTTGGTACCTTGTACCAAACCGCATCGCCCATCTTGCAACACTTGGCCATTTTCATCATGACCGCAGTATACAACATAATCAACATAGAGTGTTGCGGACCAACCACGATTTATACCATGGCAGCTGTGATCTCAAGGACCACCTAGGACACCTGCTCCTCAAGAGCCACCCCCCACACGGGTCAACCATATGTGGCTCCCCGAAGCACAACATGGGCAGCTTCGTGACTTATACACCAAGTCACAGGGGAAATATATCATGCTCGTGCACCGAGCCGTCCTCCCACTGGGCCAACCGGGGGAATCCCCTAAAATTCCAACACCGGCAGCTATGCAGTATGCCATGGATGCAAATGCAATCATATGCATTCCTCACTCTATGCATCCTACACATGCCACTCATCTTCCAACATCGTCAACACCATAAGCTTTTATTAACATTGATTGCTCACAATAGTTTCAATCCTTGGGTGGCATTCTTTTTATTTTCAATCTCAATAAACAACATCAACAATCATATCACATTCATGGTAATACAACTTAACATAACACACCATGAATATTCTAAATGCACAAAAGCATGTTGCCAAACATATTACCTACATCACACCACAAGTCATCATTTCTTACAACATTCAAGCAAGGCTAAGATGCATAACACCATATACCACAATCAACTAACATTCAAATTCATGCATTTAGAATTTAGACTCATCTCCTACCTCAAGAGAAGAATTCCGATAGATAAGACGATCCCGCCTCGTCGTTCAGAATAGGTCCCACATTCACATTCATGTAAAACCTTAATCAATCAACTATTCAAATCATCAATTCAATTCTATTTAGTCATATTCATATTTATAATGTCATAACATGTGTTAGACATGTTGTGGATATCATTTTTATTCTTTATTAGGCTTCGGGAATTCCTTCCCATTAAGCCACCATCATTAAATTTAAGGATTACAAGATAACCCTATCCCCCAAGCTTGACCAAACTCCTTCCACCATCATTCATATCTTTTAATATCATACATTTCTCCATAAAACACATTCTCAAACTAACTTTAACTATTTTCCCCAAACTCCAAGGTTAGGGTTTTCTCCAAAACCCATCCATCTTCATTAATACATCATAAACCTTCACTTCTCACCATCATTAATGCACCAACAACCATTTTCCTTCCATAAATACTTGCATTTATGATACCCCATTCTAGGGCATGAGCATTAAATGCTCTAATAAACACCCATGCACATGCATCTCATTCCCAAAATCATAATACCCATAATATCAACATAAACCCATCCAAAAATGGTGGGAGAAGCTTACCTCACACCCAAAACGAATTGGGTTCAAGAAAGGAAGGGAGGCAGCACGAAAATAAGAGGAAGGAGAAGGAAGAACCCCAAGCTTCCAAGTCCTTTTCAACAAAAAATGGAGAGGAAAAGAGTCACCACACAAACTCAAGGTTTTTGGGAGAAGAAGAGAGAAGAATGGAGGAAGATGAAGACAAGAAGAAGTAAAGTATATTTGCTCAAAGCTTCAGCGGTTTACACATGAATAGAAGAAGGAAAGTTTGGGCTTTTGGGTTTATTTTAATTCCATCTATTAGAATTCATTATTTTTGTCACTAACAGGATCTTCGTTTGGGCTCAATACTTCATCCAAAAATTATTCCGAATGTATATTCGGATTCCCATTATTATTCTCTACAGCCCTGACCAGTATCATCTCATTCTGAGATATTTGGTCTGACACCCATATCTCAACCGGGCCCATTTTCAGCTTAACCGGTCTCCATAAATTACCAATGATTCCCAAAAATCTTAATTAGATAAATTCAATTTATTGGGACCTTAAACAATTCATATTCAACTTGTCAATATTTATTTCCCTTAATTAATCTTCTATTTTAAAATTCGGGATGTTACATTCCACCCCTCCAAAAAGAAAATTTCGTCCTCGAAATTTAACTTACCGGATTTGAATGCATCGGGATACCGTTCTCTGATGTCGTCCTCTCGTTCCCATGTGAATGTTTTAGTATTTCCATGTTTCCAAGCGACCTCCACCAAAGGTACCAACTTGTTTCGCAATTTCTTCATGGAATGTCCGACAATGCGAATGGAAACAGGAGGAATAGATAGATCCTCACGCACCTTAATCTCATCCACAAGAATCACATGTAAAGGATCATAGACATATTTTCTCAACTGCGACGCGTGGAACATGTTGTGTAGGTTAGCAAGATGCGGAGGGAGTGCTATCCGATAAGCAACCTCACCAATCCGCTCCAACACCTCGTAAGGTCCAATAAACCTAGGGCTCAACTTCCCACTCTTCAACGCCCTTCCAATGCCTTTATCACGCGTGACCTTCAAAAACACATGGTCACCCACTTGAAACTCAAGGGATTTATGTCTCTTGTCATAATAGCTCTTCTGTCTATCCTGAGCAATCTTCATATTCTCCTGTATCTTCTTAATTTGCTCCGTAGTTTCTTGAATAATCTCCAGCCCTAAGGCCAAATTTTCACCAACTTTAAGCCAACACAAGGGATTTCTACACTTCCTTCCATACAACGCCTCATAAGGTGCCATACCAATACTGGAATGGAAGCTGTTATTGTATGTGAATTCGATCAATGGTAGGAATCTCTCCCAACATCCAGCGTGTTCAAGGACACAAGCTCTCAACAAATCCTCCAAGCTTTGTATAGTTCTCTCTGATTGTCCATCGGTTTGAGGGTGATAAGTGGAACTAAGCTTCAACTTAGAACCCAACTCATCATGCAAGCGTCCCCAAAATCGAGAAGTAAATCGAGGATCACGGTCGGATATGATGCTGGACAGAACACCATGCAGCCTAACAATCTCCTTGATGTAGATTTGTGCCAATTTCTCTAAGGAACTCTTCATATTAATGGGCAAAAAGTGAGCACATTTTGTCAATCGGTCAACAATCACCCATATAGCATCGTTTCCAGCATGGGTTCTGGGTAGTCCGGAAACAAAATCCATAGCTATGCTATCCCATTTCCAAACTGGGATCTCCAATGGTCTCAAATATCCAGCTGGTCTCTAATGTTTAACCTTCGCCTTTTGACAAACAAGGCAAGATGCTACAAAATTCGCCACATCACGCTTCATACCGGGCCACCAGAAATTCTTCTTCAAATCTTGATACATCTTGGTGGAACCAGGGTGAATACTCAATATGCTTTTGTGGGCTTCCTTAAGTACACGTTTCCTCACATCATCGCTTGAGGGAACATAAATTCGACCCTTCACATGCCAAATGCCATCTTGACCTTCTACTAAGAACAAATTCTTCCCTTTTTCTTGGGTTTTCTTCATCTCAATCAAATACTCATCATTGGGTTATTGCGCCTTCACATATTCAAGAAATTCATTTGCAACTTTCAAGATTTCCAACACCATTTTCTTGGAAGTGTAAGGCTCCACACCCACATTCAAATCTCTAAATTGTTCTATCAACTCCATTTCCTTTGCCATTATCATGGAAACATGCAATAAATTTTGGCTCAATGCATCGGCAACTACATTCGCCTTACTGGGGTGATACTTCAATTCAAACTCATAGTCTTTTAGGAACTCCATCCACCATCTTTGGCGCATATTTAACTCCTTCTGGTCAAACAAGTACTTAAGGCTCTTATGATCACTAAAGATCACAAACTTGGAGCCATACAAATAGTGTCGCCACAACTTCAATGCAAACACCACCGCCGCCAATTCAAGATCATGTGTGGGATAATTAACCTCATGCGGTCGCAACTGCCTTGACGCATAGGCTATCACACGCTCCTTTTACATTAACACATATCCAAGACCAAGCTTAGACGCATCACAATATACCACAAATTCATCCATCAAATCGGGCAATGCTAACACCAGTGCGGTAGTAAGCCTCAACTTCAACTCTTGGAAACTCTCTTCACATTCATGGGTCCACACAAAAGAGTGATTTTTCTGAGTCAACTTTGTTAATAGTAAAGCCAAACGGGAAAACCCTTCAATGAACCTCCGGTAGTAACTGGCAAGACCAAGAAAACTTCTTATCTCCGTCACTGACGTTGGTCTTTCCCAAGCCATCACGGCTTCAACCTTCGACTTATCAACCGCAACTCCATCATTTGAAATAACATTGTGAACACCTCTTTTAGTCCGGTCCAAGTGGAATGAATCTTTTTTATACTGAATTCTAATTCAGAATGGTCAAATTCGAGTAGAATGGCTCCAAAATAATCAGAACCGAGCGAAATAACTCAGAATGAAGCTTTTCCAAGTGAAATACAGCCCTGTTGGAGGCAAATCCGATTGGAATGACTCAAAATGATCAAATCCAAGTAGGATGACTCAGATTAAAGCATTTTCGAGTGAAATACAGCCCTGGTGGAGATAAATCCGAGTGGAAAAACTTAAAAAATGGTCAAATCCGAGTCAAAATGAAGAAAAACCGAGTGGAATGGCCCAAAAATGGCAAATCCGAGTAAGATGACTCTGATTGAAGCATTTAGGAGTGAAATATAGCCCTGTTGAACAAAAATCTGAGTGGAATTTGCGCCTGTTGGAGTAAATCCGAGTAAAATTACTCAGAATAGATCAAATCCGAGTGGAATGTGCCCCTGTTGGAGTAAATCCGAGTGAAATTACTCAGAATGGGTCAGTTTCGAGTGAAATGCTTCACTGATAAAAGTGAATAGGAGTGGAATGACTCCCTGTCAGAGCCATTCCGAATGATGAATAGCTGACTCTGTTGGAGGATGAATGCTGAGAAGGATTACTTTCTAATTGCATCTAATTCGAGTGAAGAAATGCTAAATCCGAGTGAGTGCTTTCTGATTACTACTGATCTGAGTGAAAACAAGTCTGAGCGAAGGAAAATCCGACTCAGAGTGTAACTGGAAGGACAAATTTTGATCGGGGGGAAGCTTTTCCGAGTGAAAATACCAAGTTTCCAAGTCTTGAGTGGGAAGCAAGCCCTTTCCGAGTGAAAATGCTAAGTTCCGACTGATCCTGTGCCGAATGGTCAATCTTCAATCGGTTCCCGGGTGACAACAACCGAATGAAATGATTTCTGAATGAATGTGTACAAAGTCTCTCCGAGTGGTTCAGGAGATACCGATTGATGAAACTGAGTTTTTAATTCTGATTGAAGCATGAAGCCGACTCTGAGTGAGTTGGGAAACAGTCATGTGTTTCCGAGCAATCCAAGACTCGAATTTGTGAAGAACTTCTAAGAAAGTGCATCAAATAGCTGATTTCCAAGTGAAATTCCAATGTCTGAGTGGAAAATAGGTAGATTCTGAGTGAAAAAATTCAAATTTCCAATTTCTGAGTGCAAGGAAGGAAGGTTCCGAGTGAATGCTTCAAAGCAGTGAAGTTCTGTGTCACTTTTGAAGAAATTCTGAGTGAATGCTTCACACAGAGATGAGATCCGAGCAAAATACATCCGACTGATAGAATTTCGAGTGTTGCCTCTTTAATCAGAACCGAGAGTTGCTTCTTCAATCAGAACCGAGTGAAGTATTTTCAATCAGAATTGAGTGAGTCCTTTCACTCATTTTCATCAAACCCGAGTCACCATTCTCACCCGGATTCCGAGTCATCATTCTCACCTAATTCTGAGTTATTTTTAATCAGTTCTTGGTCAGTCTTCAATCATTTCTGACTCACTTTTTACCAATTCCGTGTCATTCCTTTCTCACCCACTCCTAAATGACCACTCTCACTCAAATCCGAGCCCTTTTCAAACTGATTCCCTCTCATCCCTCCTCAAGCCAATTACCGAGCCCATTTCCACCAATTTCCGAGCCATACTTCAAACCATCACCGAGCCACTTTTCAGTCGTTCCCGAGTCATCTTTCACCTATTTCTGAGTCAATTTTTAAACAATTACCGAGCTACTTCTCACCCAATTCCGAGTCCTTTTAAACCCAATTCTGAGTCATTATTTAACCATTTCAGTCGGTTCCGAGTCACTTGTCACTCGGTTCCGATTGAATGTCTCACAGCAACCTCATACCGAGCAAAACCACTCGGAAAGGAGTATTTTCAATCGGCTTTCTATGGGAAATGCTTCATTTCACTCGGAATTGACTCCTAATGTGGATGAATACTGACTGGGAGTCTGATCCGAGCCATCCTCACTTGGATTTCCATCATCCTCTCTCGGATTGCACATGCTGACCTGGATTCCACCATCCAAGTGGATCCAGGAATCCTGGAGGTGGCTGGCAGACAAGGGGCGGAAGTGGAGGAATTAAAAATTCCCACCAGCCACTGTCCCCCACTACCAGGACCGAGTGGAAGCCTGAGCTGGCTTTCCACTTGGAGTGGAAGCCTGAGCTGGCTTTCCACTCGGAGTGAAAGCCTGAGCTGGCTTTCCACTCGAAAAAGCCTATAAATACAGGGCTGAAGCTTTGAAACAAGGGCATTATTCATTAAGTGAGAAAACTCTGCTTGAATTCACCCCCATCCTCTCTCTCTCACACACTGTCCAGCCCCCTTCCAGCCACCAAACACCCTCTAGCTCCCTCCTCTTACCCTCTCCAACAGCCCCACTCCTCCTTCTGCTCACCAAACCGACCTCCCAAACTCCCTTTTACCAATCCGACCTCCTACACACCGCCCCAATTCCCTTCTCCTCAAACCCACATCAACCGTCCTTCTTCCTTAAAATCACCAACACCGTCCAGCCTTCCCCTCAAGTCCACCAAATCCGACCTCTTCACTCCTCACTCCAAACACTGTCCCTCACCAAACCGACCTCCCCAACTCCCTTTTACCACTTTGTCCTCACCACTCGGTACCGTTCTCCTCTCAAATCCAACACCGTCCCTCTTCTCACTTGGTATTCATTCCTCACTCGGTAATCTACTACTTTCACTCGGTATTTTCGTATTTCCACTCAGGTTTACCATTTTTTTACTCGGTTTTCCTCGTCCTCACTCGGTTTTCTGCTTTTATCACTCGGTATTTCATTTTTTACTCGGTTTCTTCCATTTCCACTTGGTTTTTTTCCATTTTCACTCGGTTTTTCCCTCTTTCTCACTCGGTTTTCTCTTCTTCCCCTCAGTTTTCGCTCATTTTTCCCTTTGTTTTCCGAACTTACTGTTTCCCTTTCTCTTTTGTAGCTTCTGCTACCTTCCCCTTTCGCTTCATAGTAAAAATATAATAAAGGGAAATAAATGCTTGCAATGTTTTCTTTCAAATCTAAATAAAATCAAAAAAAGGGGAAATGAATCATTTTTAAATAGTGTCGTACGGGAGCACTCCCGTCTACACAACCTCTTTAGGATTCGTACACGTGCGAAGAACTTCGCCTTATATGAGTTCCCCACCTCAGTAACATCCATCATCATCTTCCAAGTCTTTTCCTAAAAGAAAAACACTCAGAACTACGTAACCCTGATTTCTTGATAATTCAAGAATACGTAGGAGCAGGACCTCAATTCTTGTCGGGCCCATCTTTCTTATTTCTTTTTATTGATTTATTTCCTCACTTTCATGTTTCTTTCATAAATGTTCTTTTTTTGGTCGCTTCCGTGAAAATCAATTTAGACGTGACGTCTTGTTGATTTCCCCCTAGTTTTTGCTCAAGCCTCGCCATAATTCATAGGGAAGGAATACTTAGGACGAGACGTCCCACTTATCTCTTTCCTATCCCTGTTTTTTTTATTCAAGAACGTCTAATTTAGGCGTGACGCCTTATTAGCATTCTCTTCCCCTCTCTGTCTCATATCGAAGTCGAGTTTAATTCGGATGAAACGTCCCATTGACCTCGCTTTGACATTCTATGTTTGTATAGTTCTCTCACTCCATTCTGTCATTTTTTTTAAAAAAAAAATACAACAATAAAAGGGAAGAAATAAACCATCTTTTGTAAGGCTATTTATGTTGCGCATTTTCAATCTTGGTACTGTTTTTGACAGGCGATGTAGGGTGCTAATACCTTCCTTACTCGTAACCGACTCCCGAACTTGAATCTCAATTTTTAACCAGTGCTTTACTGAACTTAGTTTTTTCTGATTTTTTCCTATGGATAAAAACGTTGGTGGCGACTCCCTGTTTCATTCTACACTTTCTTTCTTTCTCGCCGCGCCGTCGCGATCCAGGTTGCGACAGATGGTGACTCCATTGGGGACACTTAAGAGAGTCAGGCCAGTTTGATTGAAAGCGCATGTTCTTTTTATATAGCCGTTGTTATCTTGGATTTCTTCCCCTTGTTTTATTTTCTGTCGATTGTTATGAATGTTTGATCTTGTTTTGATTGTATCTTGTTATTTGTTTCGTTGTCTATGTTTTACATGTTTGTTGAACCCTAGGGTAGAGGACCATGTTACTTTTTTGTAATCATTGAACCCTAGGGTAGACGACTTTGTATATTTGTTCTGTGTTTGTTCTTTGAGCAGAATGAGGTAAGGTAAAAGGTATTGAATGCCCTTTCATACACTACACTCATAAATTACTCGCACACACTTATGAGTGGCGCCCTATACCCGGGCCCCAAATGAAACTTAAGTTAGGAGGGGTTGGTATATAGAATCGTATAGGATGTACTTCCTATCCGGTGATCGTGAGAACCCCAACTAGAGTTCGACCTCTTGTGACATACGCACCTGTTATTCAAGTGGCCTCAATACTCAAGAGGGGGGGTGAATTGAGTTTTTAAAACTTTTAGTTGGAATACCTTTGAACTTGAATCTTATATACCAATTTACGAGATTATGCAAGTGAAATAAAGTTTAGTGGAATATGCAATGCAAAACAAAGGTAAATATAGCTGAGACAATTAAACAAACACTTGGTGTGCAGTCTTCAAGATTTACCAATTTAAACAAGTTCAAGTATGCAAGCCACAATCAATCAACACAAGCCAATTAAGTGCAGTATATGAAAGTAAAAGAGTAAGGGAGAAGAGCTTTGCAAACCAATTTAACGAGTTCCACCAATCCGGTGTACGTCTCGCCTCTAAGCAACCCACTTAGAGGATTTTCCACTATTGTAGACTAGAGATACAACTTTGAGCAATTGCGGCTTCCTAGTGTCCCACACTCAAGAACCCAATCCTCACAAGTATAAGGGCACCCCACCCAATCTCTCAATCTCACAATATCCCAAAGGTTGAGTCTCAACCTTTGTAACCACTCAACCTAGAGTGAACTTTGGTGTTTTGATGTAGTGTTTACAAGCAAGTAACTCTCTCAATAGAGTGGATAAGCAAAATGATAGCTCACACAATTTCTAATCTCTCAAGAAGAGAGGATATACAAATGAGATTCAAGATATACAAGAATAGGGCTTACAAAGCACAAGAATGAGCAAAGGAATTGTAGCTTCTTGGTATTTTTTGTGCTTGTGTTCCTCTTCAATTTATAGAGTCATTTGAGAGCTTGAGGTGTGCCCTTCTTCTTCCTAGCCGTTGCACTTAGTGGGTTTTTGAAAAATGGTGGACATATGAGCTGGTTTCCCACTTAAAAGTGTTTTCCCACTATCGTAATCGATTACACCCTCGAGCTGTAATCGATTATCTTCAAGTCAGAGAGCACCTAATCGATTATATCTTTGCCTGTAATCGATTATCACCTGTACCTGATGCATTTAATTTGACTTCGCAGCTTCCTAATCAATTAGCTTGCTTGACAATCAATTAGGTTAATTCCAGTAGCCTCCTAATCGATTATATGACTTCCCTTAATCGATTAGCCATTATACCTGATACATTTAATCCCATTTTTGACATTGATAATCGATTATATCATGTGTGTAGTCAATTAGCTTAATTACAGTAGCTCCTTAATTGATTATTTTGATTGCTGTAATCGAATAGCTTGTGGCCTGATACAATTTCTTCTAAAACAGAATGCTCCTAATCGATTAGCCTGGTCTGTATAATCGATTAGATTCGCTGCTTTTCAGGGTCTGATTCCATGTCTTTGTTTTTGCAAGGATTTCTTCAAGAGTGTTTTTGTCATTATCAAAATTCTTGAACCTGTTTACACATTCAAACACATTCTCCCCCTTTTTGATGATGACAACTATGTTCATCTCTTGAGGGTTGTTAGTGTAAAATACAAAGACTTATCTCTAATTTTATCTCTTAATCACATTCAGCTTCTTTATCTGATTATCTCTTATCTCTTATCAACAAATCTCCCCCTTTCTTTTGGAATTTATTAATCTCTTAAAATATTAATCTTTTGGCAATCTATTTCAGATTTTAACAAGATATGAATAGTTAATATTTCTCCCCCTTTGGAATCATCAAAAATAATGAATGCAAGTAAAGAGATATATCACAAAAGGAAAATTTTTATTGGATTACAAACAAAAAGCAGGAAATTACATGAAGTAAATTTTAGAAGTTAAAAAAAAAAGCAACCTAAACCAAAAACATGAAAAAGGTTCTAATTATCCGGATTAAAGAAACGAATTTCAGCAATTTGATGGGATAGCTCTTCATAACACTGTTGCATCATTTCAAAGTGTTGCTGCTCGGTCATGGAGAACTCTTGATATCTTAGTGTAATCGATTATCAACAAAAACAGAAACATAGTAATCGATTGTGAGGATGCATATAATCGATTATTGATTCAAAAACTTCAGGTTTTCATACAGCAGAGTTGCAAACATGAAATGTAATATTAATGAATCATACCATTTATCCAATCATGCCATACATCACAGTTTTTATCAAAATACTTCATCATTCAAACACAGTTGGTCATGTCAAGAATGCCTAATTCTCTTCTAATGTGGATGAATTGTTCTCTAGCCAAGGGTTTTGTGAAAATATCTGCTAGTTGCCTAGAAGTTTCAACATGCTCAAGTACACAATCTCCTTTTAATACATGGTCTCTAATGAAGTGATGCCTAATCTCAATATGTTTGGTTCTAGAATGCATTACAGGATTCTTTGAGATAATAGCACTAGTATTATCACATATAAAAGGCACATGGTTCAATATAACTCCAAAGTCTAGAAGTTGTTGTCTCATCCAAAGGATTTGAGCACAACAACTACCAGCTGCAACATATTCTGCCTCAGCTGTTGATAGCGCAACACTTACTTGTTTCTTGCTATCCCAAGAAACAAGAGAACTTCCAAGCAAGTGACATGTTCCGCTAGTACTTTTCCTGTCAAGTTTACATCCTGCAAAGTCTGAATCAGAGTAACCAACTAAAATACATTCAAACCCTTTGGGGTACCACAAACCAACATTTTGAGTTCCTACCAAATATTTCATTATCCTTTTTACTGCGGTAAGATGAGATTCTTTAGGACAAGCTTGGTATCTAGCACACATACACACAGCAAACATGATATCCGGTCTGCTAGCGGTTAAGTAAAGTAAGGATCCTATCATACCTCTATATTTTGTGAGTTCAACATCCTTACCTTTCTCATCCTTGTCCAAATAGCATGAAGTGCCCATGGGTGTGGCAATATCATTTGCTTTGTCCATATTGAATTTTCTTAGTAGCTCTTTGCAGTATTTGGATTGGTTGATGAATGTGCCTTCATTGGTTTGCTTGATTTGAAGTCCAAGGAAGAAAGTGAGTTCCCCCATCATGGACATTTCAAATTCTTCCTGCATTAGCTTAGAAAACTCCTTGCACATTGAATCGTTAGTGGCACCAAATATTATATCATCAACATAAACTTGTACCAATAGTATGTTATTTTTCTTGTGCTTTATGAATAAAGTTGTATCAACCTTTCCTCTTTCAAAATGATTTTCTAAAAGAAATTTGCTCAACCTTTCATACCAAGCTCTTGGAGCTTGTTTTAAACCATACAAAGCTTTCTTTAATTTGAAGACATGTTTTGGAGATTGATGGTTTTCAAAACCTAGAGGTTGATCAACATATACTTCCTCTTGAATGTATCCATTTAAGAAAGCACTTTTAACATCCATTTGGTACAATTTGAAATCCCTACAGCATGCGAAGGCTAATAGTAGTCTAATTGCTTCTAATCTAGCTACGGGTGCATACGTTTCTTCATAATCAATACCTTCTTCTTGATTATACCCTTTAGCTACTAGCCTAGCTTTGTTTCTAGTAATTATACCATTTTTATCCATTTTATTCCTAAATACCCATTTGGTTCCTATTATTTGGTGATCATTGGGTATTGGCTCAAGCTCCCAAACTTCATTTCTTTCAAATTGATTTAGCTCTTCTTGCATGGCCAACATCCAATGTTCATCAATAATAGCCTCATTTATGTTCTTGGGTTCTATTTAAGATACAAAGGCTAAATGATTGCATGTATTTCTAATTGCATTTCTAGTACTTACACCTTGAGTCATTTCACCTATGACTTTGTCTAGAGGATGATCCTTCAAAGTGATCCATTGTTGTGGTTCCTCATGTTTGGCTTTATTTGTGTCTTTGATTTCTCCTTCCTTGTCATCAATGGTCAATTCTTGAAGAGTACCTACAAGATCATCAACATCTTCCTTTCTCGGAGGGTTATGGCTATTTTCATCAAATTTAACATGAATGGATTCTTCTATGGTATTCGTGCGTTTGTTGAATATTCTATACGATTTACTAGATTGAGAGTATCCTAGGAATATTGCCTCATCAGATTTTGCATCAAACTTTCCTAGATTATCCTTTCCATTATTGAGCACAAAACATTTACATCCAAAAATATGAAAGTGTGCAATGTTGGGTTTCCTACCCTTGTAAAGTTCATAGGGGGTTTTCTTTAAAATAGGCCTTATTAAACATCTATTCATAACATAACAAGCGGTGTTTACCGCATCAGCCCAAAAGTGTTTTGCAATATGGTTTTCATTTAACATGGTTCTTGCAAGCTCCACTAAGGATCTATTTTTCCTTTCAACTACTCCATTTTGTTGTGGAGTTCTAGGAGCTGAAAAATTGTGATTAATACCATGTTTTTCACAAAATTTTTCAAAGGAGTGATTTTCAAACTCCCCCCCATGATCGGTTCTAATGGATGCAATTTTAGAATTTTGCTCATTTTGGATAATCTTTGCAAGTTTCTTGAATGCATGATATGCTTCATTTTTATGAGCAAGAAATAATGTCCATGTATATCTAGAATAGTCATCTACAATAACTAGACCATAGTAATTTCCTCCAAAGCTTTTGATTTTGGATGGTCCAAATAAGTCCATGTGCAAAAGTTGTAAAGGCCTTTGTATGGAAACAATTTTTTGGATTGAAAAGATGCCTTTACTTGTTTTCCCTTTTGACATGCATCATAAAATCTATTTTCAAACTTAAGCTTTGGTAAGCCAATTACTAATTCTTTGGAAACAAGTTTGTTCAAATGGTCTACATGTATATGAGCTATTCTCCTACGCCATAGCCAAGTTTGATCCTCTTTTGAAATGAAGCATTGTTCATCATTTGTAGACAAACTATCCATATCAATCATGTAAATATTATCAATTCTTTGGCCTACAAACTTAACTTCCTTATTAGTCTTATGCTCAATTATGCAACAATTTGTTTCAAACAAAACTCTATATCCTTTGTCACATAATTGACTTATACTAAGTAGATTATGTTTGAGGCCTTCAACATACAACACGTCACTTATGGATGTGGAAGAATTCTTACCTATATTTCTGATGCCTAGGATCCTTCCTTTGGTGTTGTCTCCATAGGTGACACTTCCTTTTCTCTTGGGAGTGAATGATGTAAACTTGCTTATGTCTCCCGTCATATGCTTTGAACACCCACTATCCAAGTACCAATGGGTGTTGCTTTCCTTGAAGCATACCTACAAAACAAGATTAGTTTAGAGAACTAGGTACCCATTTTATGTTGGGTCCTTTAAGGTTAGCTTGTGGTAATGTCCCTTTGGGAACCCACACCTTTCTTATAACCTTTGGCCCTAATTTTCTAACATTGCAATTTGAAGAGTTATGACCTTTGAATCCACAATGATTGCATTTCATAAAGGGTGAAGATGATTTGCTTGGTGGTACAAAGAAGTTTTTGTAATGCTTTTCCTTTTTAACAGAATTGTACCCTAAACCAGTTTTGTCAAACATGCATCTTTGATTTCCAAGTAGTACATTTAGATTATCTCTACCATTTGTAAACCTCTCTAAGGTTTTGTTTAGACCTAGGACTTTATTTTCTAGATCAACACATTTCTTAGCAAAATCACAAGGTTTACTTTTGGAGCATGTTTGAGCGTTTTTCAATTCTTCTTTTAAGCATTCATTCTCTTTGCAAACCTCCATAAGGTGCATCTCTAGAGTGTCACTAGTTTTTCTAGACACCTTAAGTCTATTGGAGACTTTTGTAAATTTATCATACAATTCCTCTAGAGCATCAAGTAATTCATCCTTATCTAAGTCATGGAAGTTTACCTCATCATCTTCTTCTTGGTGGTTGGCCATGAGGCAAAGGTTTGCTTCTTCATTTTCTGAGTCATCCGAGCTGCTTATCTCATTTTCATCCCATGCTATATATGTTTTCCTTCTTCCTCTTTTCTCTTTTCCCTTCTTCTTAAGATTTGGGCAATCCGCTTTGAAGTGCCCTTCCTTGCCACATTCAAAACAATTGGGTGAGGAAGAGTTTTCTTTAGTGATAGGTTTCTTACTTGGGTTTTTGAAGCTTCTTTGGAAGCGTTTGCCTTTCATGAATTTCCCAAAGCGTTTTACAAATAGTCCAAACTCTTCTTCTTCATCAAGTTCACTTCCGGATTCTTTTTCATTTATGGGAGTGGCCTTGAGAACGAGACCCTTTTTCTTGGAAGATTTTTCTTCCTCTTCCGCCATCTTTAATTCTTTCAGCTCTTGTTCCTGTTCCTGCAACTTACCAAATAGTGTGGCAAGAGACATTTCGTTTATGCTAGGAGATTGTTTGATGGCGGTAACTAGGGGTTGCCTTTCTCTGTTAAGACTTTTCAACACTTTATGAATGAGCTCTTTGTTAGTGTAAGTCTTTCCAAGTGTAATGAGTTGATTAATGATGAGAGTGAATCTTTTTTGCATATCAACAATTGATTCATGAGAGTTTAATCTAAAGCACTCATATTGACTAGTTAGTGTACTAATCTTAGAGTCTTTAACATCATTTGTACCTTCATGGGTTACTTGAAGAGTATCCCATATTTCCTTGGCGGATTTACAAGTGATTACTCAGAAAAATTCATCTGGTCCTAGTGCAAGAGTAATTAGATTTTTAGCCTTGTAATTGTATTGTACTTTCTTCTCTTCTTCACTAGTCCAATTATCCATAGGTTTTTCAACTAGTTTATCATCAACAGTATGCATAGGTATAAAAGGACCATTTTTAATGGCATTCCACACTCTTAAGTCAACTGATTGAATGAAGATTTTCATTCTCTCTTTCCAAAAGGTATAACCTTCCCCATTGAAAGCGGGAGGTCGATTTGTAGCACTACCCTCAGGAAAAAGGTTTAGAGAACTTGAGGCCATCTTTATCTCTTGAAGCTGTTAAGCTTGATCTACCAAGAGTCAAGCTCTGATACCACTTGTTATTCAAGTGGCCTCAATACTCAAGAGGGGGGGGGGTGAATTGAGTTTTTAAAACTTTTAGTTGGAATACCTTTGAACTTGAATCTTATATACCAATTTACGAGATTATGCAAGTGAAATAAAGTTTAGTGAAATATGCAATGCAAAACAAAGGTAAATATAGCTGAGACAATTAAACAAACACTTGGTGTGCAGTCTTCAAGATTTACCAATTTAAACAAGTTCAAGTATGCAAGCCACAATCAATCAACACAAGCCAATTAAGTGCAGTATATGAAAGTAAAAGAGTAAGGGAGAAGAGCTTTGCAAACCGATTTAACGAGTTCCACCAATCCGGTGTACGTCTCGCCTCTAAGCAACCCACTTAGAGGATTTTCCACTATTGTAGACTAGAGATACAACTTTGAGCAATTGCGGCTTCCTAGTGTCCCACACTCAAGAACCCAATCCTCATAAGTATAAGGGCACCCCACCCAATCTCTCAATCTCACAATATCCCAAAGGTTGAGTCTCAACCTTTGTAACCACTCAACCTAGAGTGAACTTTGGTGTTTTGATGTAGTGTTTACAAGCAAGTAACTCTCTCAATAGAGTGGATAAGCAAAATGATAGCTCACACAATTTCTAATCTCTCAAGAAGAAAGGATATACAAATGAGATTCAAGATATACAAGAATAGGGCTTACAAAGCACAAGAATGAGCAAAGGAATTGTAGCTTCTTGGTATTTTTTGTGCTTGTGTTCCTCTTCAATTTATAGAGTCATTTGAGAGCTTGAGGTGTGCCCTTCTTCTTCCTAGCCGTTGCACTTAGTGGGTTTTTGAAAAATGGTAGACATATGAGCTGGTTTCCGACTTAAAAGTGTTTTCCCACTATCGTAATCGATTACACCCTCGAGCTGTAATCGATTATCTTCAAGTCAGAGAGCACCTAATCGATTATATCTTTGCCTGTAATCGATTATCATCTGTACCTGATGCATTTAATTTGACTTCGCAGCTTCCTAATCGATTAGCTTGCTTGACAATCGATTAGGTTAATTCTAGTAGCCTCCTAATCGATTATATGACTTCCCTTAATCGATTAGCCATTATACCTGATACATTTAATCCCATTTTTGACATTGATAATCGATTACATCATATGTGTAGTCGATTAGCTTAATTCCAGTAGCTCCTTAATCGATTATTTTGATTGCTGTAATCGATTAGCTTGTGGCCTGATGCAATTTCTTCTAAAATAGAATGCTCCTAATCGATTAGCCTGGTCTGTATAATCGATTAGATTCGCTGCTTTTCAGGGTCTGATTCCATGTCTTTGTTTTTGCAAGGATTTCTTCAAGAGTGTTTTTGTCATTATCAAAATTCTTGAACCTGTTTACACATTCAAACACATTCTCCCCCTTTTTGATGATGACAACTATGTTCATCTCTTGAGGGTTGTTAGTGTAAAATACAAAGACTTATCTCTAATTTTATCTCTTAATCACATTCAGCATCTTTATCTAATTATCTCTTATCTCTTATCAACAAATCTCCCCCTTTCTTTTGGAATTTATTAATCTCTTAAAATATTAATCTTTTGGCAATCTATTTCAGATTTTAACAAGATATGAACAGTTAATATTTCTCCCCCTTTGGAATCATCAAAAATAATGAATGCACGTAAAGAGATATATCACAAAAGGAAAATTTTTATTGGATTGCAAACAAAAAGTAGGAAATTACATGAAGTAAATTTCAGAAGTTAAAAAAAAAGCAACCTAAACGAAAAACATGAAAAAGGTTCTAATTATCCGGATTAAAGAAACGAATTTCAGCAATTTGATGGGACAACTCTTCTTAACGCTGTTGCATCATTTCAAAGTGTTGCTGCTCGGTCATGGAGAACTCTTGATATCTTAGTGTAATCGATTATCAACAAAAACAGAAACATAGTAATCGATTGTGAGGATGCATATAATCGATTATTGATTCAAAAACTTCAGGTTTTCATACAGCAGAGTTGCAAACATGAAATGTAATATTAATGAATCATACCATTTATCCAATCATGCCATACAACACAGTTTTTATCAAAATACTTCATCATTCAAACACAGTTGGTCATGTCAAGAATGCCTAATTCTCTTCTAATATGGATGAATTGTTCTCTAGCCAAGGGTTTTGTGAAAATATCTGCTAGTTGCCTAGAAGTTTCAACATGCTCAAGTACACAATCTCCTTTTAATACATGGTCTCTAATGAAGTGATGCCTAATCTCAATATGTTTGGTTCTAGAATGCATTACAGGATTCTTTGAGATATTAATAGCAACACATATCAATAATTTTTTGCATATCAACAATTTATCCAAGGTTACCATGTCGCTAAAAGCCCAAGTAGAAGAGCTAAAGGCAAGGAATCAAAAACTGGAAGAAGATCTCCTGAAGTGCCAACAAGAGTGCACCCTCCATAGGAAAGAGAATTCCAAAGGAAGGCATGCTATGGTAGAAATGCGGAAAAAGAGAAAGATTGATGAAGATTACAGAATAAAACAAGATCAATGCCTGCGGGCGGCCAATTCGCAGTTAAAGATGAAAGGTCAGCAGAGCGATGCTGTATTGGCCGAAAAACAAATTTTGAAGGACATGCTGGTACGATCCAAGGAGAAGGAAAAGGAGGCTTTGGTGCAGAAAGAGATGTTACAAACCCAGGTCCATAAATTGGAACTACAGCTAGAGGAAGTAATAAATGCCTGCGAACAAGAGATAAACACAGAGCATAAAAAAGCCCTTGATGCTGAACGACGTTGCCAGGAGACTACACAGGCTCTGAGGGCAGAGTTAGCCCAAAGTGACGAAATCATTCATTCATGGATGGATCGTTTCGCTAAATTGGCTTACCTAGCCAATGGAGTCCTGGAAGATTTTCCCTCAATGTTGGAGCAAGCCGAAGGCATGGTCAATCCCCTGTCCACTCCCAAAGAGATATCATCATTTCTGAGCTATTGCCAGGAAAAGACTTTGTAAAATGAGGGCCATGATTGCCCGAGCCAGGAGTGGCTAAAGTTTTGTAATCCGAATCTTTCTAGCAACATTGTATCGTTTGGAAGAATAAAATAATGAAGCTCTTTTCATCTCCACAAGTTGTCTCATGTTAATTTCCAATATACTGTTATACCGAGTACTTTTGAACGCGACGTTCTGGGGAAAGGTTGAGGAATACGTGTCAAATTCGGAATTGTATCCCACGTATGACCATTTATTTTTCTTTTATCTTCTTTAACTGTTCCTTTTATTTTTCTAACCGTTTGTCGTGATTCTTTAGACCCTACGCGACCAGGCTCAGAAAGAAACTCATGGCCGATATAGAACAAGAAAATGAGAATTTGCGAGCTGAGGTTAATCAGTTGAAAGAATAAATGGCTGAAATGGCCAAGATGTTCGAAAGGAGAATCGCAGAAAGGGATTCTTTAGCGGAAGTTGAAAATGCTAGGCAACAATCTCCCATTCCCCAACACGCTCAAGGTCATGCTGGAGGACCGAGCTCAAACCCTGCAGGGCCTACTGTTACCGTTCGCCTTGGTAAATCGAACCCTGCCCATGTTCAACAACACACTTTTATCGATAAAGAAGGGAATGTCATACCCTTCCCACAGTATGGGTTACCCCCGGGCTATTTCCCGCCACTCCAAGAGGAGCCAGATTATCAGGAAACAATCCTTCACGCGGCTCAACCAAACATCCCACCTGTCTGGAATCCTCAAACGATTCCGGTCCATACACAGGTTGAACAACCACAAGCTGCCCAAGCCACAGCTGGACACCAAGCCTCAATTCTGAATGAGAGCCCGGCACATGTTGACCGACCAGTCAGGAGTGCTAGTCACTATGTCATTGCAGGTCCAAGTACTGCCACTGCTGCTACCCAGGAAGGAAGATTAGAGTTCTTGGAAAGGCGTTTAAGGGAAATGGATGGAATAAATCGATTTGGATTAGGCAGTGCTGCACAACTCTGTCTAATTCCCGACGTTGTTATTCTTCCCAAATTCAAAACGCTTGAATTTGATAAGTATCGGGGGCTGACATGTCCGAAAAACCATCTTACCATGTACTGCCGGAAGATGGCTTCGCATGCCTCCAACGACTCTCTGCTCATCCATTGTTTTCAAGATAGTTTGGCTGGAGGGTCTCTGACCTGGTACAACCATCTTGAACGATCTCGTATACACTGTTGGGAGGATCTGGCAGATGCTTTCATGCAACAGTATAAGTACAACTTGGACATGGCGCCAGATAGAGTACAATTGCAGAACATGTCCAAGAAAGACAACGAGACGTTCAAAGAATACGCCCAACGGTGGCGTGAAGTAGCAGCGCAAGTTGACCCACCTCTGTCTGAGAAAGAGGTAATCTCGACATTTATTGACACACTTCAATCGCCATTCTATGACAAGATGATTGGAAGTATTTCATCCCACTTCTCCGATATCGTCACTATCGGAGAAAGAATAGAGAATGGCCTCCGGACAGGGAAGATCACCCGAGGTCCAGCTGGGGTTAATGCAGCAAGAAGACCCTCCCATGGGGAAGGAAAGAGAAGAGAGGGAGAGACTAATCTAATCTCCCATAATCAGAGAAGAAACCAGCCGAGGCCACCCACCCTGGTCGCCTTTCCATCAACCTATCATAATACACCACATCCATATGTGGCTGCCGTTCAAACACCACATCCACCACATTTCCGCCCACCTGTCATGCGACCGCCTGCACCACTACAGGCACCATATCAACCACCACAAGCGCCATACCAACAGCCACAAATGAACCCACCAAATCCAAATCAGAGAAGGCAAAACAATGACCGTGCCCCACCGCAATTTGATCTGATTCCCATCTCTTACACAGAGCTTCTCCCTTACCTCATCGAAAACACGATGGTAGTGCCATGCCCTCTAAAACCACTTCAGCTGCCATATCCTAGAGGGTACGACCCAAATGCACGGTGTGATTACCACGCTGGTGCACCGGGACATTCTACTGAGAATTGCCTGGCACTGAAGTTTAAGGTAAGGGACCTAATCCGGGCCGACTGGATAAGCTTTAAAGAAGAGAGCCCAAGTATGACAACCAATCCCCTTCCAAACTATAAAGGACCGGATGTCAACGCTATAGAGGGGGATGAAGAATGCATTTCCAAAGTAGAGGACATCCAAATGCCTTTGGAAACCATACACTCCCATATGCTGAAGGTGGGATTAATAGAAGGGTCATGGGATGAAGAGTATAATGACCTCCAGTCCGCAAAGCGAAGGGGCTTCCAGGAAACCCTTCAAAGACTCATGAATGCTCGAGTCATAGAGGTCTGCAGGCACCGTGAAGGATAAATAAATATGGTACAGGGACATGGCAAGGCACGAGTTCCGAAACCCCTGGTTGTATACTATAACAAGGATACGCCAGCGGCTTTGGCTTCTGCCAAGACTGTCTTCACGGTAAAGGCACCAACCCCTTTCCCCTTCTAGAGTTCCCACACTGTGCCATGGAGGTACAATACAGATGTGGTCGTCACCAATCCCGAAGCGATCAACTCCATGCCATCCTCCTCTATTACAAATATAACCGGAGTGGGAAGAATGACACGGAGTGGAAGGGTATATACGCCGCCTGAGCCCAAACAAGGCAAGACTGCCAGAGAAGGAAAAACTGAGAAAGAAGTAGCCTCTGGCGAAACAAAGGGGGCTGTGACTGAAGAGGAAGCCCAGGAATTTCTGAAGTTTATTCGCCATAGTGACTACCAGGTGTTGGACCAATTGAACCACACCCCTGCAAAAATTTCCTTGTTGTCTTTGCTAATGAGTTCCGAACCATATCAGAACACGTTGATGAAGGTGTTGAGCGAGGCACACGTGAAGCATGATTTCTCCGTCGAACAATTCGGGGGCATAGTGGGGCATATCATTGCCAACAATTACTTGACCTTCACAGATGAGGAAGTACCTATTGAAGGAAGAGGGCACAACAAAGCCCTCCATATTTCTGTGAAATATCGGGATTATATCCTGGCAAAAGTACTTGTGGATAATGGATCTTCTCTGAACGTCATGCCAAAATCCACGTTGGCAAAACTGCCTTTCGATAGAACATACATGAGACCTAGCTCTATGGTTGTGAGGGCTTTTGATGGGACACGTAGGGAAGTCATTGGAGAAATCAAATTGCCTATACAAGTCAGACCCTGTACTTTCCAAGTACTCTTCCAAGTGATGGATATCGTGCCCGCCTACAGCTGTTTATTAGGGCGACCATGGATCCATTCGGCGGGGGTGGTCCCCTCCACGCTGCACCAAAGACTAAAATTCATCATCAATAACAAGTTGGTGACTATTTCTAGGGAGGAGGACCTTTTGGTCAGCAAACCCATATCCACTCCATACATCGAGGCCGCCGAGGAAGCCCTCGAAACATCCTTCCAAGCCTTGGAGATTGCCAATGCAACAAGCATTGTAAAGGTGTCTTTCCCCGACGTACCTCTAATGGTGACGCTGAACATGTTGCGAAAAGGGTACCAACCTGGAAAAGGATTAGGGCGGGATTTGGAAGGCAGAACCCAACCGGTGAGTCTCCCGGAAAATAAAAACAGATATGGTTTGGGATATAAGCCCACTGTCACGGATAAGAAAAGGGTTGAAGAGGAAAAGAAGGGGAGGAGAGTTGCTCGCCTTACTGGTCAAGAGATCAACGCTGCGAGAATCCCTATCTGCGATCTCTATCAGAGCTTTAAGAGCGTCGGAGTGATATATCCGGATCAAGTTGCCATGGTTGAGAACGAGCCTGACCTTAATGTAGAGCTGGTATATGCTTGCCATCCAGATCAAGAGCTGAGCAATTGGGAAGTCATGGAGTTCCCTACAACCATTAACGTTCTATCAGAGTAATCACTGTATTTCATAATTTGGTGGTCCCCTTGCCATGCCCAAGGCTCCGGGACCTATTTTGTAACAAGGGCAGAACTTGTTTATTTTATTTTTGAAAACCAATGAACACATTTTATTTCCCATCACCTCATCTTTATGCACTCTATTTTTCTTAAACCTTTCACTTGTTTGTTCTCTTTTCACTTTATAATATAACCCGAATGCAGATCCAAAAATGATTTCCCTGAGAATGACGAAAACCTGGATTTATTTCATGACCCTGTTTATCCAAATGATTGCGTCTACGAGGAAAGTGAGGAAGACTTTGGACCCTCATCTGAATTGACGAGATTGTTAGAACAAGAGGATAAGGAGATCCGCCCACATCAGGAGGAAATTAAAATCATCAACCTTGGAGATGAAGGAGAAGATAAAATGATCAAGATAGGCACCTACCTTAGTAAAGGCCGACAAGATGAATTGATTGAACTACTCCGAGAATTTTAGGATGTGTTCGCTTGGTCATATCAAGATATGCCAGGGTTGGATAACAGTATAGTGGAACATAAGTTGCCTCTGAAACCAGAGTGTCCACCAGTTAAGCAAAAGCTACAGAGAATGAAACCGGAAATGCTTCTCAAGATCAAGGAAGAGGTCAAAAAACAATTCAAAGCCGGTTTCTTGGCCGTAGCCAAATATCCACAATGGGTAGCTAACATAGTCCCGGTCCCAAAGAAGGATGGAAAAGTACGGATGTGTGTGGACTATCGAGATCTAAACAGGGCCAGCCCTAAGGACGATTTTCCTCTTCTACATATTGACATGTTGGTTGATAACACAGCCCAACACTCCATCTTCTCTTTCATGGATGGTTTCTCCGGGTACAATCAGATTAAAATGGCGCCCGAAGACATGGAAAAAACCACGTTCTTCACTTTGTAGGGTACTTTCTGTTACAAAGTAATGTCCTTTGGTTTGAAGAACGCAGGGGCAACTTATCAGAGAGCAATGGTCACTTTATTCCACGACATGATGCATAAGGAAATAGAGGTCTATGTGGATGATATCATTGCAAAATCCAGAACCGCGGAAGATCATGTCCGCGACTTAAGGAAATTGTTAACGGTTGAGAAGGTTTAAGCTTAGATTGAACCCTGCCAAGTGCACGTTTGGCGCAAGGTCAGGCAAACTGTTGGGTTTCATTGTAAGCAAGAAAGGAATTGAAGTGGATCCCGACAAGGTCAGGGCAATCCTAGAAATGCCACCTCCTTGCACAGAAAAAGAAGTCAGAGGGTTCTTGGGAAGATTAAACTACATCGCTCAATTTATCTCACAATTGACATCGACCTGCGAGCCGATCTTCAAGCTACTCCGCAAGAACCAACCAGGGCAATGGAATGAGGACTGCCAAACGGCTTTTGAGAAGATTAAGCAATACTTGAAAGAACCACCAATATTGGTACCACCAACCCCTGGGAGACCACTGATTTTATACATGACAATACTGGATGAGTCCATGGGCTGTGTATTGGGTCAGCACGATGAAACGGGAAAGAAAGAACATGCCATATATTACCTAAGCAAAAAGTTCACTGATTGCGAAATGCGATACTCCGTATTAGAACGAACTTGTTGCGCGTTAGCATGGGCTGCGAAGCGTTTAAGGCAATACATGTTGAGTCACACTACCTGGCTAGTCTCTAAGATGGATCCTATCAAGTACATCTTTGAGAAGCCAGCCCTGACCGGAAGGATTGCTCGATGGCAAGTGCTGCTAACTGAGTACGACATAACATATGTCACTCAGAAAGCCATAAAAGGGAGCGCTTTGGCTGACTACCTAGCCCATCAACCCGTAAGTGATTACCAACCAATACCATTCAACTTCCCAGACGAGGATATTTTGGCATTGTCCGACGAAAAAGAAGGCGGTAACAAAGACAAATGGATTTTAAGATTCGATGGAGCTTCTAATGCTTTAGGGCACGGAATTGGGGCCATTTTGATTTCACCAAAAAGAGAATTCATCCCTATCTGTGCCAGGCTATGTTTCGATGTACCAACAATGTCGCTGAATATGAGGCGTCCTCCTTAGGGATCCAAGCGGCATTAGATATAAAAGTAAGGACACTGGAAGTCTACGGAGACTCTGCTTTAGTTGTCCACCAGTTAAAAGGTGAATGGGAAACCAGAGATAGCAAGCTTCTCCTCTATCACGCCCACATTATGGAAATGATCAGAGATTTCAAAGATATTTCTTTCCATCATATTCCTCGGGAAGATAATCAGATGGCTGACGCTTTGTCCACTCTCCCTTAAATGTTCAAAGTAAACAATGACTATGACGTGCCCCTCATCGGGGTAGAAAGGCGTCATGAGCCCGCATACTGCCAAGTAGTCGAAGAACAATCGGATGGAAAACCTTGGTATCACGATATCAAGAGGTATATCCAGAGGCAAGAATACCCCGACAATGCCATAGAAAACGACAAGAGAACCCTGCGACGGCTCGCCATGGGGTTTTTCTTAAATGGAGACATGCTTTACAAAAGAAACCATGATTCTATCCTTCTTCGCTGTGTTGATACTGCTAAAGCAAATAGAATCATGAGGGATATCCACGAGGGATCTTTCGGAACCCACATCAATGGGCACGCCATGTCAAGGAAAATCTTAAGGGCTGGTTATTTTTGGATGACCATGGAAGCAGACTGCTTCGCCTATGCTCGGAGATGTCATAAGTGCCAAATATATGCTGATCATATTCATGCACCCCCATCATCTCTAAATGTTTTGTCAGCACCATGGCCCTTCTCGATGTGGGGCATGGATGTCATTGGTCCCATTGAACCAAAGGCTTCAAACGGCCATCGTTTCATTTTTGTCGCCATTGATTATTTCACAAAATGGGTAGAAGCAACTTCATACACTAATGTAACCAAAGGTGTTGTTGTTAAATTCGTCAAGTGTGAGTTGATATGTCGGTACGGCCTACCGAGCCAAATCATCACAGACAATGGTACAAACCTGAACAACAAAATGATTAAGGAGCTTTGTGAGAGCTTTAAGATCTCCCACCATAATTCCTCTCCGTACCGCCCAAAAATGAATGGGGCAGTCGAGGCGGCGAACAAAAATATCAAAAAGATAGTACAGAAGATGGTGGTAACTTACAAAGACTGGAACGAAATGCTTCCCTTTGCTCTACACGATTATCGTACCTCGGTCCGAACCTCGACTGGGGCAACCCCATTCTCTTTAGTTTATGGCATGGAAGCAGTCCTGCCTTTTGAAGTGGAGATTCCTTCCCTCCGAGTAATCATGGAAGCCAAACTGGTTGAAGCTGAATGGATCCAGACTTGACATGACCAATTAAATCTGATTGATGGTAAAAGACTGACTGCCCTCTGCCATGGTCAGCTATATCAAAGGCGTATGAAGCGAGCGTTTGAAAAGAAAGTACGACCCCGACAGTTCCAAGAAGGAGACTTGGTGCTCAAGAAGGTTTTGTCGATGCATAAAGATCACCAGGGCAAATGGACTCCTAACTACGAAGGGCCTTATGTCGTGAAGAAGGCTTTTTCCGGAGGTGCTCTCATACTCGCCAACATGGATGGGGAAGATCTACCGATGCCTATAAACACGGATGCAGTGAGAAGATACTACGCATAAAAAAAAGGGCTCACTGGGTTGAAAACCTGAAAAGGCGACCTAGGCAAAAGTTAGAGCAATTGGTGGGGTCGAAAGCGGCCCAGACAAATTCACACCTTATAGATTCAACACTGCAACGCCAATTTTTCAAGTCACAGACAAGGGGATGGGTCTAGGGCATCGAAGCTATTCTCGAGTCACACCCTCGAAAGCAAAATCAGAAGATAAGCAAGAAATCATGGAAAAGACCGGAATCTTGTCGCTCTCAAGAAATTGATGGAGGATCTAAAAGGCCTTCCCTTCCATCCTTGCCATCAATTCCTCACACCTTGTCATATTTTTGCATTATTGGTGTCACCTGTATATATCTGTTGCTCATAAATAAAAAGTTTCCCTTCTTCTCACATGTGTTCATGACTAGAATAAATAAACAAGTTTTGCCTAAAAAAGAATTTCTTAAAAATGAGTTTTTGAGAAGGATGAAAACACAAAGTTATAGGGAACGAAGTGTACACCATTGCCAGATCTTACCTCGGGCAAGCTCAACCAACTCTGCGAAACAACCTCAATGAAGTCAGAAGTAATAATTATTTTGGCCATGAGTTACTTCAACGCCTGTCGCCAAGGAACTACGCCTGTAAGTTTTTAATTAGTTTCACGTTTCTCTGTTAAAGGATGGCCAGGAACCATGATCCCCAAGATGTGTAGTTGCCCAACTCTCTCCTTAGCAGACCTTCGGCATATCCACAGTAAACCCCAAGTCCATTCTCTTTCACCCAAAGGGACATTACCCTGAATCACCAAAATTTTCTCCCCCAGTGGAACCATAATAGCCAAAAACTACACTTCCCAAATCCTTCCCCAGTGGGACTACACTTCCCAGTCAACCCAAAACTGGGGCATCTCCCCAGATTCTTCTTTCGGTCAAGGGATAGTTTTCCCCAAAGACTCTTTCGATCATGTCAAACCGCGGCATCTTCCCTAGGTCATTATCTCTTGTCGACCCCAGGACAGTACCCCGCGCTCCCAGAATATCTGAACTAGGACATCACCAAGGCCTCTCTTCGTCAAAATGGAGCACCCTCCAAGCTTCATCCAATCATGTCAAACTGGGGCATCACCCCAAGTTCGTTCTCATTCATTCAAGGGGCAGTTCACCAGGATTCCGTCAAATATTGTCAAACTGGGGCATCACCCCAAGTTTATTGTCTTTCAATTAAGGGGCAGTTCCCTAAGATTCCTTCAATACTTGCCAAACTGGGGCATCACCCCAGGTATATCCTCTCAATCAAGGGGTAGTTCCCCAACAACCCACAGTCGTGTCAAACTGGGGCATCCCCCTAGATTCATTCTCTTGCATTCAAAGGGCAGTTCCCCAAGGACCTGCAGTCATGACAACCGAGGGTCAACCCCAACCTTTACATTTCCTGCCAACAGTGAGTTAATTCGGACGAGACGTCCTGTTAGCTCCCCCCCTTTACGTTCCTGTCGTCAATCAAATGGCACCCCCTTTACTTTCCTGTCGCCGATCAAATGGCACCCCTTTACTTTCCTGTCGCCGATCAAATGGCACCCCCTTTACTTTCCTGTCGCCGATCAAATGGCACCCCTTTATCTTCCTGTCGCCGATCAAATGGTATCTTTACTTTCCTGTCGCCGATCAAATGGCACCCCTTTACTTTCCTGTCGCCAATCAAATGGCACCCCTTTACTTTCCTGTCGCTGATCAAATGGTACCTTTACTTTCCTATCGCCGATCAAATGGCACCACTTTACTTTCCTGTCGCCGATCAAATGGCACCCCTTTACTTTTCTGTCGCCGATCAAATGGCACCCCCTTTACTTTCCTGTCGCCGATCAAATGGCACCCCTTTATCTTCCTGTCGCCGATCAAATGGCATCTTTACTTTCCTGTCGCCGATCAAATGGCACCCTTTACTTTCTTGTCGCCGATCAAATGGCACCCCTTTACTTTCCTGTCGCTGATCAAATGGCACCTTTACTTTCCCATCGCCGATCAAATGGCACCACTTTACTTTCCTGTCGCTGAACAAATGGCATCCTTTTACCTTTTAGTCGCCTAAAAAGCATCCTTTTTCTTCCGGTCGCCGAATGAGGCACCCTTCATCTCCAATCAATTGAGAATAGACACTCAATCCTCTCGCCTCTTGTTAACTGAAAGACAATCCTTCTGCTTCATGTCATTCAAAGGATAATTCCTAGTTAACCACTTCTTACTAAAAATTGGAGCACTGCCCCACTTCTTTTTCCCAGATTTAGGGAAAAAAAAAGAAAAACAAAAAAAACAAAAAAAAACAAAAAAAAAACAACAAACAAAATGAAAAAAAAATAAAAAATAAAAAATAAAAAAAAAACAAAAAAGAAAGAAAGAAGAAAAATAGAGAAAGAAGAAGAAGAGAAAAGCGAAATGGAAGAGGAAAATGCTCGTCTTTAAAGAAGAAAGGTCACACTGACTCGTGATTGCCGACACTATCAGACGCCGTCAAAAAGTCCCACTTGGCCCCTACATTGGTGTTCATATCTTTACTTCCTTTTCACTTCAAAAACACAGAAGCTTCGTGTTTCTTTTGTGAAAAGAAGTAAAGAGGGGCATCTGTGAACACCTCTTTTGGTCCGGTCCAAGTGGAATGAATCTTTTTTATACTGAATTGTAATTCAGAATGGTCAAATTCGAGTAGAATGGCTCCAAAATAATCAGAACCGAGCGAAATAACTCAGAATAAAGCTTTTCCAAGTGAATGTTGAAGGCAAATCCGATTGGAATGACTCAAAATGATCAAATCCGAGTAGGATGACTCAGATTAAAGCATTTCCGAGTGAAATACAGCCCTGGTGGAGATAAATCCGAGTGGAAAAACTCAAAAAATGGTCAAATCCGAGTCAAAATGAAGAAAAACCGAGTGGAATGGCCCAAAAATGGCAAATCCAAGTAAGATGACTCTGATTGAAGCATTTAGGAGTGAAATATAGCCTTGTTGAACAAAAATCCGAGTGGAATATGCGCCTGTTGGAGTAAATCCGAGTAAAATTACTCAGAATGGATCAAATCCGAGTGGAATGTGCCCCTGTTGGAGTAAATCCGAGTGAAATTACTCAGAATGGGTCAGTTCCGAGTGAAATGCTTCACTGATGAAAGTGAATAGGAGTGGAATGACTCCCTGTCAGAGCCATTCCGAATGATGAATAGCTGACTCTGTTGGAGGATGAATGCTGAGAAGGATTGCTTTCTAATTGCATCTAATCCGAGTGAAGAAATGCTAAATCCGAGTGAGTGCTTTCTGATTGCTACTAATCTGAGTGAAAACAAGTCTGAGCGAAGGAAAATCCAACTCAGAGTCTAACTGGAAGGACAAATTTTGATCGGGGGGAAGCTTTTCTTAGTGAAAATACCAAGTTTCCAAGTCTTGAGTTGGAAGCAAGCCCTTTCCGAGTGAAAATGCTAAGTTCCGACTGATCCTGTGCCGAATGGTCAATCTTCAATCGATTCCCGGGTGACAACAACCGAATGAAATGATTTCTGAATGAATGTGTGCAAAGTCTCTCCGAGTGGTTCAGGAGATACCGATTGATGAAACTGAGTTTTTAATTCTGATTGAAGCATGAAGCCGACTCCGAGTGAGTTGGGAAACAGTCATGTGTTTCCGAGCAATCCAAGACTCGGATTTGTGAAGAACTTCTAAGAAAGTGCATCAAATAGCTGATTTCCGGGTGAAATTCCAATGTCTGAGTGGAAAATAGGTAGATTCCGAGTGAAAAAATTCAAATTTCCAATTTCTGAGTGCAAGGAAGGAAGGTTCCGAGTGAATGCTTCAAAGCAGTGAAGTTCTGTGTCACTTTTGAAGAAATTCCGAGTGAATGCTTCACACAGAGATGAGATCCGAGCAAAATACATCCGACTGACAGAATTCCGAGTGTTGCCTCTTCAATCAGAACCGAGAGTTGCTTCTTCAATCAGAACCGAGTGAAGTATTTTCAATCAGAATCGAGTGAGTCCTTTCACTCATTTTCATCAAACCTGAGTCACCATTCTCACCCGGATTCCGAGTCATCATTCTCACCTAATTCTGAGTTATTTTTAATCAGTTCTTGGTCAGTCTTCAATCATTTCTGACTCACTTTTTACCAATTCCGTGTCATTCCTTTCTCACCCACTCCTAAATGACCACTCTCACTCAAATCCGAGCCCTTTTCAAACTGATTCCCTCTCATCCCTCCTCAAGCCAATTACCGAGCCCATTTCCACCAATTTCCGAGCCATACTTCAAACCATCATCGAGCCACTTTTCAGTCGTTCCAGAGTCATCTTTCACTTATTTCCGAGTCAATTTTTAAACAATTACCGAGCTACTTCTCACCCAATTTCGAGTCCTTTTAAACCCAATTCTGAGTCATTATTCAACCATTTCAGTCGGTTCTGAGTCACTTGTCACTCGGTTCCGATTGAATGTCTCACAGCAACCTCATACCGAGCAAAACCACTCAGAAAGGAGTATTTTCACTCGGCTTTCTATAGGAATTGCTTCATTCCACTCGGAATTGACTCCCAATGTGGATGAATACTGACTGGGAGGCTGATCTGAGCCATCCTCACTCGGATTTCCATCATCCTCTCTCGGATTGCACATGCTGACCTGGATTCCACCACCCAAGTGGATCCAGGAATCCTGGAGGTGGCTGGCAGACAAGGGGCGGAAGTAGAGGAATTAAAAATTCCCACCAGCCACTGTCCCCCACTACCAGGACCGAGTGGAAGCCTGAGCTGGCATTCCACTCGGAGTGGAAGCCTGAGCTGGCTTTCCACTCGAAAAAGCCTATAAATACAGGGCTGAAGCTTTGAAACAAGGGCATTATTCATTAAGTGAGAAAACTCTACTTGAATTCACCCTCATCCTCTCTCTCTCACACACTGTCCAGCCCCCTTCCAGCCACCAAACACCCTCCAGCTCCCTCCTCTTACCCTCTCCAACAGCCCCACTCCTCCTTCTCCTCACCAAACCGACCTCCCCAACTCCCTTTTACCAATCCGACCTCCTATACACCGTCCCAATTCCCTTCTCCTCAAACCCACATCAACCGTCCTTCTTCCTTAAAATCACCAACACCGTCCAGCCTTCCCCTCAAGTCCACCAAATCCGACCTCTTCACTCCTTACTCCAAACACTGTCCCTCACCAAACCGACCTCCCCAACTCCCTTTTACCACTCCGTCCTCACCACTCGGTACCGTTCTCCTCTCAAATCCAACACCGTCCCTCTTCTCACTCAGTCTCACTCGGTATTCACTCCTCACTCGGTAATCTACTACTTTCACTCGGTATTTTCCTATTTCCACTCGGGTTTACCATTTTTTTACTCGGTTTTCCTCGTCCTGACTCGGTTTTCTGCTTTTATCACTCGATATTTCATTTTTTACTCGGTTTCTTCCATTTCCACTCGGTTTTTTCCATTTTCCATCGGTTTTTCCCTCTTTCTCACTCGGTTTTCTCTTCTTCCCCTCAGTTTTTGCTCATTTTCCCTCTGTTTTCCAAACTTACTATTTCCCTTTCTCTTTTGTAGCTTCTGCTACCTTCCCCTTTCATTTCATAGTAAAAATATAATAAAGGGAAATAAATGCTTCCTATGTTTTCTTTCAAATCTAAATAAAATCAAAAAAAGGGGAAACGAATCATTTTTAAATAGTGTCATACGGGAGCACTCCCGTCTACACAACCTCTTTAGGATTCGTACACGTGCGAAGAACTTTGCCTTGTACGAGTTCCCCACCTCAGTAACATCCATCATTATCTCCCAAGTCTTTTCCTAAAAGAAAAACACTCAGAACTACGTAACCCTGATTTCTTGATAATTCAAGAATACGTAGGAGCAGGACCTCAATTCCTGTTGGGCCCATCTTTCTTATTTATTTTTATTGATTTATTTCCTCACTTTCATGTTTCTTTCATAAATGTTCTTTTTTTGGTCGCTTCCGTGAAAATCAATTTAGACGTGACGTCTTGTTGATTTCCCCCTAGTTTTTGCTCAAGCCTCGCCATAATTCATAGGGAAGGAATACTTAGGACGAGACGTCCCGCTTATCTCTTTCCTATCCCTTTTTTTTATTCGAGAACGTCTAATTTAGGCGTGACGCCTTATTAGCATTCTCTTCCCCTCTCTGTCTCATATCGAAGTCGAGTTTAATTCGGATGAAACGTCCCATTGACCTCACTTTGACATTCTATGTTTGTACAGTTCTCTCACTCCATTCTGTCGTTTTTTTTTAAAAAATACAACAATAAAAGGGAAGAAATAAACCATCTTTTGTAAGGCTATTTATGTTGCGCATTTTCAATCTTGGTACTATTTTTGACAGGCGATGTAGGGTGCTAATACCTTCCCTACTCGTAACCGACTCCCGAACTTGAATCTCAATTTTTAACCAGTGCTTTACTGAACTTAGTTTTTTCCGATGTTTTTCCTATGGATAAAAACGTTGGTGGCGACTCCCTGTTTCATTCTACACTTTCTTTCTTTCTCGCCGCGCTGTCGCGATCCAGGTTGCAACAAACATGTCCAAGGAATTGGACCTCAGATAGCCAAAATTCACACTTAGAGTGCTTCGCATACAATTCCTTCTCATGTAGAATAGTCAATACAAGACGAAGATGTCTTTCATGCTCTTCATGAATCTTGGAGTACACCAAAATATCATCAATAAACACCACGATGAATTGGTCAAGATATTCATAGAAGATGCGATTCATGTAGCTCATGAAAATCGCAGGGGCATTCGTCACCTCAAATGGCATCACCACGTACTCATAATGTCCATACCGCGTTCGGAAAGCAGTTTTCGGAATATCTTTGGCCTTCACCCGAATTTGGTGATATCCGGAGCGCAAATCAATCTTTGAAAACACAACTGCCCCCTTTAATTGATCCAATAGATCATCAATGCATGGAAGAGGATATTTATTTTTAATGGTTAGTTTGTTGAGCTGGCGATAATCAACGCACAATCTCATACTCCCATCTTTCTTCTTCACTAATAGCACGGGAGCACCCCACGGAGACACACTTGGGCGAATAAACTCCCGCTCAAGTAATTCTTCCACCTGCTTTTTCAACTCAACTAACTCTATAGGAGACATCCTATAAGGAGCTCGGGAAACAGGTTCTGCACCCGGAATAAGATCAATAGCAAATTCCACTTCTCGTGGAGGAGGTAATCCGGGAATTTCTTTCGGAAACACATCGGGAAACTTTGAAACAATAGGAATTCCACCAGATTGGGAAACACCATTCCCATCAACCAAGCAGGACATCATAAGAAGCTGGGAGATACCTTGTACATCAAAATCTTCAGCATTCGAAGTCGGGAAGATCACCGTCTTGCTATGACAATCCACTAAGACTTTGTTAGCAGATAACCAATCCATGCCTAGAATAATATCCAAATCCTTCATAGGCAAGCATACGAGGGATACAACAAATTTCCTACCCTCAAGGTTCATCTCGACGTCCTCACATCGAGTTACCGATCTTAAGCAAGTACCGGTCAGTGTAGTCACCAATATAGAACCTTTCATCATGCACACAGGCACCCGCAAGCGCCTCACACAATCTTCAGAAATAAACAAGTGCGTATTACCAGAATCATAAATAATATGCACCAGAGTGCCAAGGATTTCACACTAACCACGGATAAGATCTTCAGCCTGAGCCGTTTCTTCACTAGTAATTGCAAATACTCTTCCCGCAGCTTGTACTTGACCACCGCCATTTCGGTTTCCATTTCTTCCACCACGACCGATACCTCGACCATTTCTTCCACCGTTGTGATTGCCACCACGGCCACCATTTCGGCCATCATTTTGGCCACCACCATTTCCACATCCACGGCCACCAAAACCTCCACGGTTAGGACTATAGTTCATGCGGTTAGGAGCATCAACATTAGCATCTCTTGCATTCATTGGACAATTTGGGCGAATATGCCCGGGTTGGTTGCATTGGAAGCACACAACATCATTTTGAGGACAATCACGTACCAAATGGTTGGCACCACATCAGAAGCAAGTTATGCCTTGGACATTTCCACGACCTTGGTTACCACCACCATAACCGCCTCTAGGAGCACCTCGTCCCCTTCGAAAAGAAGAAGAACCACGTACAAATTGTCTATTATTTTTAAAATTGCCTTTCTTCTTGAAGCTAGAAGATTGGCCCTTCAACCTGTAATCATGCCCCAAATAACTCCTTGGAGCAACATCATTTTCTTCAAAAATTCTGCACTTGTCCACAAGAGTAGGAAAACTCCTAATCTCTTGATGACAAATCGCCGTCTTGATTTCTTGGCACAGTCCATTTTCAAATTTAACACACTTCGAAGCTTCAGTGGCTTCTTATTGATAAGGTGGATAAAATGCACTTAATGCTTCAAATTTGGAGGCATACTCCTCCACCGTCATACTTCCTTGCCTAAGCTCCATAAATTCAAGCTCTTTCTTGCTCCTATAGCTGTCCGAAAAATATTTCTTCAAAAATTCCAACCTGAAATTTTCCCAAATCAAGGGAACATCAGCAACTATCATACGTCTTCTAGTAAGACACCACTATGCTTCAGCCTCATCGCAGAGCATAAAGACTGCATACTCCACCTCTTGCGCTTCTGAACATTCGAAGCTTGCATATATCCTTTCCAAGTCATTTATCCACGCATACGCATCTTCGGGTTTAAATCCTCCATGAAACTCCGAAGGATGCCTCTTGAGAAATAAGTCAAGACCTTGGGAACCTTGTCCCACATTCAGCTGGCCTTGCCTTTCCAAGAAATCAGTGAATCGGTTTAAGGCGTTTGCCATGGCAGCAGCCTCACGATTCTGTCTACCAGCCATATCTTATGCCTATACATCAAAACATGGCTCACACATAAGTACACTAGGCCAAACAATAGCTTTTCGATTTATAAATTCTGGAATTTCAGCAATCATAAGCCTATTATATATCATATCACATAACCACATCATTTTCAATACATGATCACAGCATATTCATAAATAGAGGTAATTAGTGTAAGGACTCTTGGCTGGACTTAACAACTCCATACAGCAATACAACAATATCAATTCAATGTCAACCATCATAATTTAGTCAAGTAATTTCATGAATCAGTCTTGCACAGTCAATAATCACATATACATCTTTAATCATAGTTGTATTAAGAGCAATTGCTGCTCTGATACCAGGTTGAGACACCCCAGAAATCAGAGTAAATTTTTCACATTTTTAGAAAATACCTGGATCTATAATAAGCCACTCCCATATATGAAGATATGAGAGGGTAAATTTAAAAGGATTAACTTTAAGAAAGTTCCTCAATTAAAACAGCGGAAGGAAAATTGAGCACATGAATAAATGTGATTCTATTTTAAGAAATCGACCCCTGGGAATTAATAAAACCCAATTTTGCACTTAAGGTATCCATAAAATAATATGGGTTCAAGTCTCAGTTTTTAGAAAGGAAAGAAATTAATTGGGATAGTGCATTTCTTGGCATTACAAGACTAGCAGGGCGAAAAGGAAAAAAAAAAGAGTAACAGGGCGTCATCTCGCTCAAGCGGAGTCCGACTCGCTTGAGCGAGACACACATGCCTCGTTTGGCCGAAGCCAACGAGTCTTGAGCGAAATGCGTCCAGACTCGAATTTATGATTGACTCGCTTGGGCGAGACTTACTCGCTTAAGCGAAACACTCTCGGGGTCAAGCCTCTACCCACTCGCATAATCAGAATCTTCAAGACTTAAATTTTCACTCAGCAAACCCCTCCAAATCTGACTCCCCTTACATGGGTTGTCACTCGGTATTCTTCTCCAAAAACCGACTCAAAGCACTCGGGTTCTCACTCGGTAGAGTCTTCCTGAAACTGACTCAAAGTACATAGATTCACCACTCAGCAAGATCGCCTGACTGAGCCATTATTCACTCAATCCCTACTCGGCAACAGCAGTCCAGACCGAGTCCTCCCTCACACAACGTCCACTCGGTAAATTCACTCCAAGTCCGAGACTTCACCCACTCGGTGGTTCACTCGGGAAACTTCCCAGAAACCGACTTACCTTTGTTTGGTCATTCACTCGGAATCCCATTCAAAGACCGACTCATTGCCTGACTAGCGTTCACTCGGCATTTCATTACAAAGCCGACCTCCTCTCTTTTGCACTCGAGGAGAGTTATTCTTGAGAAATTCCTGGGCAACTCACCCTGAGTATCACCAATCGGTGTTCTCTCACTCAGAGAATACAAGGTCGGAACACACAACTCGGAATAAGTACACTGGACTCAGAAATTCCCCTTCGGAACTCCACTGCCTAGATTATCACACTCAGGGGCCTTTTCACTCGGATTATGAACCCTTCCTCACTCGGAAAACTATGGCTCGGGCTTAAGTCACTCGGAATTCACTCGGAAATTCCACCACCTCTTAGTTTATTTCCAAAATCCTCACTTAGACAGAATTCATTCATAGACTCACCCACTCACCATCTAATGGCCTCGCTTGGGCGAATGCCATTCCTTAGGCCCTTCGCTTGAGCGGATTTCTTCCAGTAGCCAACCCCCTGATTCTCTTAGCATTTACGCTTGAGCGAATTGGCCATTCGCCTGAGCGGAGTCAGGCTAGCAGCTAATCCCTTCACCCTCGCTCGGGCGAGACTCTATTCGCCTGGGCGACATTCCTCAAGAGAGCAAACACTGATACGGGGCAATTTCGCTTGAGCGAGATTCAATCTCGCCTAAGCGAAATTGTCCAGAGACCAATTTCCTATCAGGTGTGGCTCTCGCTCGGGCGAGAATCCACCTCGCTTAAGTGAAACTACCAAACATCCTGCAGGACTCGAAATTCACACAACACAGCACACTAGAAATTGAACTTCACTCATTCTACAGACATGCATTATATATCAAACATCATTCAGAGCATTTAAAACTGGTTCTGCATCAGCATACTCTTAAATTCCATTCAACTCTTCAAAATCATATATGTAAATTAATTCTTCATCTCATCAGCTTTATAAAAGAAATACTGAAATATAATTCTTCATCCATTCATCAACACATAGGAAATCTCAATTATAATTTAAACCTTCATATATACTTAGGGTCACCAATGAAAATGAGATATACATACAATTTCTCATTTTCTCCCTTGACCCTCCAAAATCATCTATCAAGTAGACTTCCAAAATACACATTCATTACATATCCTACTGATGATGCATGATTTATCCTTAATTCCTCAATTTAAATGTGTATAATTTGCCATCACTTAGTGTGTAATATACTGCACTTTAACACATTTTCAGCATTTGAGCTTTATTTAATATTTAATTTTAAAATGAATTAAGGATAAATTTTTAATAAAAGTTGGTTTTCTCTTGTTTTGTAGTGTGTGATTAAGCCTGTAATTAAAAAATAATTACCACAGGTCAAACGAAAGAAGCCACGACTCAAGAAATGGTCAAAAATGCGAGAAAAGCACCAGAACAGGTCTGGGAATCGATTCACCAATGTGGGAATCGATTCCCACACAAAAGAACAGCAAGGAATCGATTCAAGCACCCTGGGAATCGATTCATAGCTAGGAATCGATTCCCCACCCCTGTGAATCGATTTATATGCATTTTAAAGGCCTGGGAATCGATTCAAACAAGCATGAATCGATTCATGTGCTTGGGAATCGATTCCCACCTCTGAGGAATCGATTCCTATGTGTAAAATTGCCCAAAAATTGCCTAGATGAATCGATTCAGGCATAGATTCATCAGTGGAAACATCAGATAACGCATTATCAAAGTGGAAACAACACTGAAGCTGATAATGGAGCACTAAAGATCATCATGGAGCACTGAAGCATGATAATGGAGCACCATTGAATTGTAAATTAAGAGTGCACATTCCATTACAAATTAATTAAGGCATAAGCTTTGCTTTTGAGCTCCTATAAATAGGAAGCAAGGCAAGGGGCAAAACCATTCATTCTTCATCAGAAGACTTCAATTCCTCCTTCATACGTTCTTCCTCTTCTCTGTTAGAATTTTTCCAGCAAGTTCTTCATTTCCGGGTTAGTTTCATTGTTTGTAGTTGTAATTATGGAGGGCTAAAACCCCTAGATTGATTTTCTTGGAGAATGTTGTAATGTAATTTTGAGGTCATTAATTTTAATATAGTATGCTTTTATTATTGTTATTTCTTCATAATCTTTCTCTACTTATTAAATTCCATTTTGTTTAATTAAATTTGTATGCTTAATCGGTTTAATTATTCAAATGGAATAAAATAAGGTTTTAAATTAGAATGGATTAAGGAAATATGCATGCTTAATGAATATTTTCATAATCACTTTTAATAATTATGGTTTGCTTAATTCCATAATTTGAGAATAGATTATGTATATAGGCGATGTTCTTATGTATGCTCAATAATTCCTAGATTTTACGATCTTGACTCCTTTTGCTTAATTAGGATGCTTGATTAAAATATTCATTTTTAAATGAAAGTAAAGGAATTGTGAATTGAAAAAGACGCTTAGTTGATCAATTCAATTTGAGCTAAGAAATTAACATTAATAAGTATACAAATTATTTTTAGTGAACCAAGGATAAATTTATTTACAATACTCCAAGAAAATCAATCGCTTGTTATTTATTGTTTTAAATCCTTTATTTACCTTGTTTTAATTTTAATTGTGACAACAAAAATCAATCAAAACCCCCCCAATTGTATGTTAGTGAACTTATGTTTGTAAAAATTTTTAGTTGTTTAGTTTTTATTTTTAATTGTTAAAAATTAGTTTAAGACTTGATTTTTCCTAAATTTTTGTGTTGATCCTTGAGAGAACGACCTAGGTTGACACCCTAGTACTACGTTAATTAATTTTAATGTACTAATTTGATGGAATCACGACTGTAAAAAAAATATCACGTCAAATTTTGGCGCCGCAGCCGGGGATCAACGATCTTTAGGAAAACACTTGTTTTAAATTAATTTTTTTTTTAATTGAAAAAAAAAATTTAAAATTTTAAAAAAAAAATTTAAAAAAAATTTTTTTTTTTTTTTTTTTGTTTGTTTATTTTATTTCTTTTGCATGATTTAGGATTCTTATGATTTATTGCTCATCATGATCAAATATCTTGCTGTATGCTATGTATGACTAGAAGAACTTTTGAGCATTTATATTCATTTGATCCTGAAATTGAAAGAACTTTTCATAGGTTAATTAGAGAAGCTAGATTTAATAATAACTTTGTTGATATTGATAGTGATAGTATTTTTTCTGAATCTGTTGAAAGTACTACTGCTAGTTTTTCTGATATGGCTGAACCTCGTGAGAGAACTCTTAGAGAACTAGCTGCTCCTGAATTCACTTACGAAAGTTTGTGTATTCAATATCCTGATGAGGATGTCCCTTTTATTCTTAAGACCGGACTTATACACTTATTGCCTAAGTTTCATGGTCTTGCGGGTGAAGATCCGCACAAACACCTCAAAGAATTCCACATTGTGTGTTCCACAATGAAACCCCAAAACGTTCAAGAAGACCACGTCTATCTTAAAGCATTTCCTCATTCTTTAGAGGGTGTTGCTAAGGATTGGTTGTATTACCTTGCTCCAAGATCTATCACAAGTTGGAATGACTTAAAGAAAATGTTCTTGGAAAAATTCTTTCCTGCCTCTAGAACAACTGCAATCTGTAAAGACATATCTGGCATTAGGCAACTCTCTGGAGAAAGTCTTTATGAATATTGGGAGAGATTTAAAAAACTTTGTGCAAGTTGCCCTCACCACCAAATTTCTGAACAACTTCTTCTTCAGTACTTCTATGAAGGTTTACACCACGTTGATCGCAACATGATTGATGCGGCAAGTGGAGGAGCTTTAGGAGACATGACTGCTGCTGAAGCAAGAAATCTGATTGAAAAGATGGCATCCAACTCTTAACAATTTGGTGTGAGAAATGATTCTTTCAAACCCATGTTTGATTCCAATTCTAGTTCATCTGGAATTAAATTGGAGAGCAAACTTGATGCTCTCACTACTCTGGTCCACAATTGGCAGTAAATCAAAAATCCATGACTGCTAAAGTATGTGGCATCTGCTCTTCACAAGAGCACCCCACTGATTGTTGTCCTTCTCTACAAGAAAAGGATAATAATAGTCCCCAAGCCTATACAGCTAACATCTACCATGATAGACCTCCACCACCACAAAACTATGACCTTTCCACCAATAAATACAACCCAGGTTGGAGGAACCATCCAAATTTGAGATGGGGAAACCAACAACAAAATCCTCAACCTCCATTTCAAAACAATGCACCAACCTTCCAAAGACCGACACCTCAACCACCCACAAGTGGCCCTTCTTTGGAGGATCTGGTGAAACAAATGGCTGCACAGAACTTAGAATATCAACAGAGGAATGATGCTACCATCCAGAGTTTAAGCAACCAAATTGGGCAATTGGCTTCATCATTAAGCCAGTTACAGTCTCAAAACTCTGACAAGTTACCATCTCAACCAGCTACAAATCCAAGAAATGTGAGTGCAATTCAGTTAAGATCAGGTAAGAACCTTGAAGTACCCATACCTAAGGAACCTGAAAAACAAACAGATGTGCCCACAACAGTTGAGAATGATGTGCCCTCTTCAAGCACAAGCAAATCTGAGATGCAACCATCCCAAATCCCATCTCGTATCCCTCTTCCATTCCCACCTAAAGCAATTCCAAGCAAGAAGATGGAAGAAGTGGACAAAGAAATTTTGGATACTTTCAGGAAAGTGGAAGTGAATATACCTCTTCTTGATGCAATCAAGCAAATTCCCAAGTATGCCAAATTTCTGACGGAGTTGTGTACTCACAAAAGGAGACTCAAGGGCAATGAAAGGATAAGTATGGGAAGGAATGTATCTGCACTGCTTGGTAAGGAAAATATCCCTGAGAAATGCAAGGATCCAGGTACGTTTTCTATACCCTGTATCATAGGCAATAACAAATTTGAAAATGGTATGTTAGATTTAGGAGCTTCAATAAATGTTATGCCTATGTCTGTTTTTAAATCTTTGTCTCTTGGAAATTTACAACCTACTGGTGTAGTAATTCAGCTAGCCAATAGGAGCACTGCTTATCCTGCTGGAGTTATAGAGGATGTTTTGGTTCAGGTAGAACAACTTGTTTTCCCTGCTGACTTTTTCGTACTTGATATGGAAGAAGGTATGCCTCAAATTCCTGTTCCTATCATTTTGGGAAGACCATTTTTAAAAACAGCTCGAACTAAAATAGATGTTCATTCTGGAACTCTCTCTATGGAATTTGGTGATACAAGGGTTCAATTTAATATTCTTGATGCCATGAAATACCCATCTGAAAATCATTCTGTTTTCCAAATTGACATTATTGATGAACTGGTTTTTGAACATTTTTCTAATATTGATTTGGAATACATGGATGATTCAAACAAATGTTTTGCATGCAATGATTCTGGAAGTTGTGATATTTGTGCTGAAATTGATAGATACATAATTTCTGATTCAGAGTCTTTAGATATACCTGTTAACCATAAGGAGCTGAATGCAGGATTTCAAGAAAATTCTAACATAATTTTTGAAGTGCAAGTAGCGGAATCAAAATCTACTTTGTTAGTTCCATCTGTTTTGCAGGCACCCAAGTTAGAATTGAAACCCTTACCTGAGAACCTAAAGTATGTATACTTAGGGGATAATGAACAGCTCCCGGTGATAATTTCCACTTCTCTTGATGAAAATCAAGAAGAAAAATTGTTACAGGTATTGAAAAGACATAAGAAGGCTATAGGATGGACATTGGCAGACATTCCTGGAATTAGTCCATCCATGTGCATGCATAGAATATTTCTGGAGGAAAATACTAAAGCAGTAAGACAGCCCCAGAGGAGACTCAACCCTGTAATCCTTGATGTGGTTAAGAAGGAGATCACCAAGCTTCTACAAGCAGGAATCATTTATCCTATCTCTGATAGCCAATGGGTGAGTCCAATTCAAGTGGTTCCTAAGAAAACAGGGATCACAGTTGTGAAAAATGAAAAGGATGAATTGATCCCAACTAGAGTGTAGAATAGTTGGAGAGTCTGTATTGACTACAGGAGACTTAACCAGGCAACAAAGAAGGACCATTTCCCTTTACCCTTCATTGACCAAATGCTTGAGCGTCTCGCAGGTAAGTCTCACTACTGTTTTCTTGATGGATTCTCTGGATATTTTCAGATTCACATTGCACCTGAGGATCAAGATAAGACCATATTCACCTATCCCTTTGGCACATTTGCTTATAGGAGAATGCCATTTGGCCTATGCAATGCCCCTGGAACTTTCCAAAGATGCATGATAAGTATTTTTCATGACTTCATTGAAAATTGCATAGAGGTGTTTATGGATGATTTTACTGTCTATGGATCTTCATTTAATGCATGCCTTGATAGTCTTGATAAAGTTTTAAACAGATGTATTGAAACTAACCTTGTTTTGAACTATGAAAAATGTCATTTTATGGTAAAACAAGGAATAGTTTTAAGGCATGTAATCTCTGAAAAAGGAATTGAGGTAGATCCTGCCAAGGTAGAAGTTATATCACATTTGCCTTACCCCTCTTGTGTTCGAGAGGTTCGTTCTTTTCTTGGTCATGCAGGATTGTATAGAAGATTCATAAAAGATTTCAGCAAGAAGGCTAGGCCACTATCCAGTCTGCTTCAAAAGGATGTGGCATTTGAATTTGATGAAAAGTGTAAGGAGGCTTTTAATTGCCTCAAGCAAGCATTGACAACAACCCCAATAATCCAAGCACCTGTTTGGACAGCTCCATTTGAGTTGATGTGTGATGCCTCTAATTATGCATTGGGAGCCGTCCTTGGTCAAAAGATTGACAAACAGCCTAGGGTCATCTACTATGCATCTAAAACTTTAGATGTTGCTCAGGTAAATTACACTACCACTGAAAAAGAGCTCTTGGCCATTGTTTTTGCATTAGATAAGTTCAGATCTTACCTACTCGGTTCTCGAGTAGTTGTCTTTACTGACCATGCAGCTCTGAAGTACTTGTTGAAGAAAGGTGAGTCCAAGCCAAGATTAATTCGTTGGATGCTTTTGCTCCAAGAGTTTGACTTAGAAATTCGTGACAGAAGTGGAACACAAAACCTTGTGGCAGACCATTTAAGCAGAATTGAGAATGCTCCTGATTCGGCACCTATTCGGGACCATTTTCCCGATGAACACCTCATGAGTATTTCTAACTCTTTTGATTCACCTTGGTTTGCTAACATTGTAAATTATCTTGTTGCTTCTGTTTTTCCACCATGTGCATCCAGAAACCAAATTTCAAAATTAAAAAGTGATGCAAAGTATTATATTTGGGATGACCCGTATTTGTGGAAATTGTGTAATGATCAGGTGATTCGAAGATGCATTCCCGATCATGAAATAGAATCAGTTCTTCGATTCTGCCATGCTTCACCAGTTGGTGGACATTTTGGTCCACAAAGAACAGCAAGAAAAGTGTTGGATTCTGGTTTATATTGGCCCACAATTTTTAAGGATGCATGGAGAATTTGTAACACCTGTGATAAATGCCAAAGAGCTAGTAATGCTACCACATGGAGACAACAGATGCCTCAGCAACCAATGTTATTTTGTGAAGTATTTGATGTTTGGGGCATTGATTTTATGGGTCCATTTCCTCCATCCTTTGGTTTTACTTACATTTTATTGGTTGTTGATTATGTTTCTAAATGGGTGGAAGCTAAAGCCACCAGAACTAATGATGCTCGAGTTGTTGTGGATTTTGTTAGATCTCAAATTCTTTGCAGGTTTGGCATTCCGAGAGCAATCATTAGTGATCAAGGAACACATTTCTGCAACAGGACCATGCAAGCTATGCTCAGGAAGTATGGGGTTGTTCATAGAGTCTCTACTCCATATCACCCCCAAACCAATGGACAAGCAGAAGTCTCTAACAGAGAAATCAAAAGAATCCTGGAGAAGATAGTACAGCCTAACAAAAAGGATTGGAGCAGGAAATTGGATGATGCTCTTTGGGCACATAGAACAGCTTTTAAGGCACCTATAGGAATGTCTCCCTATAGAATTGTTTTTGGTAAAGCATGTCATCTTCCAGTGGAGATTGAGCATCGTGCTTATTGGGCTGTAAAAGCTTGCAACTTAGCACTTGATCAAGCAGGTGAAGAAAGAAAATTACAACTGAATGAGCTTGATGAGATCCGTTTGGCAGCTTATGAGAACTCGAGGTTCTATAAGGAGAAAACAAAGAAATTCCATGATAGCTCAATAGCTAGAAAGGATTTTACTGCTGGACAGAAAGTGCTACTGTTTAATTCCCGGTTGAAACTGATGGCCGGAAAATTGCGCTCCAAATGGGAAGGACCTTTCATTGTTACGAATGTATTTCCCCATGGAGCTGTGGAAATAAAAAGTGAAAACTCCAACAAAAGCTTCAAGGTTAATGGACAATGTTTGAAGCCATTTCATGAAAATCCTTCACTTGTGGATGTTACAATAGAGGAACATGCTTTGGGGGAACCACTTCTTGATCCCCCTTGAGGGAGTTTTTTTTCTTACCCATCTCTTTACTTTTTCATTATATTGTCTATTTTGTATGCTCTGTCTTACATTGAGGATAATGTATGATTTAAGTGTGGGGGTGGGATCATTTATGTGTTATTGTGTGTGTGTGTTTTGTATGATTAAATTTTGTGTGATAAAAAAAAAATTATGTGTTTTTGTTTTAAAAAGGCATGTTTTATTGGAATTTTAAGATATGCATGAGTAACAAGTAAATTCTTTCATGTCTGGTATGAGATTAATGATATGTTATAATTTGAACTTAAGCAATTTTGGTATGATGAGAATGACATGATAATTGAGAAATGATCATATATGATGGAATTTTACCTCGTGAGATTTTTGAGCCTTAAAATTTGATGGATCACTTTAAACCATCTTAATCCTTTCATGTGTGATTAATTCCTGAAAGCTTACATCTTAATTTTTGTCTTGTTTCTTGATGATACTTGAAACTCATATGAATGTATTTGAAATGATACAGGCATTTTTGTTCAGTTGAGCCACTAAGCCATATAAGCCTACCATGAATAAATCATCCTTTGTTAGCCCCTTTGAGCCTATTTAACCATTTCTTTGTTGCAGCTCAAATAAGCCATGAAAAAAAAAAACCAAAAATATACCTACCTTAAGAAATATATTGAAGCTTTGGAATCAAGTCAAAACAGGCATTCAAATAAGTGTGGGGGTGTGCAAAAAGGAATTGCAACTCTTGTTCCAAGTGTTATGCAATCTCATAAAAATAAAAAAAATAAAAAAAAATTTACCAAATACCATACAATAAATGTTTTACCCTCACTGTTTGCCAGTAAAAATTAATTGCTTCATTATTATTTTGGTATATATATATATAAATATATATATTTCATCCATTTTAACCCTGGCCACATTACAACCCTGTGAAAGCCCTGTTGATCTATACATGCATTTGTGTTGATTGTGGAATTGAGAAACTTGCCAAATTTTTAGACTGTTTGATTTTCAGGAATTGTTTTGAGTGTATACACAAACCTTAAACACTTGAGAGTTGAGAGTATGTCTTGTGAGGTTCTATCACTTATGATCTTCTTTTCAGTTTAATTTAATTTTCACATGCCTAAGTGTTTGAATGATTTTTATATATATCTTGATGCTCTGCATCTTGCATGTTAAATAACTCTTATTTCTCTGTATATTCTTAAAATTTCATGCCAATTCTGTGTGTTGTTTTTAACTTAATGTTTTCAAATAAATTATGATACTTGTTTTTATTTTGATTTTGCCCGGGAGTGCAAAAGAATAAGTGTGGGAGTATTTGATGATGCATGATTTATCCTTAATTCCTCAATTTAAATGTGTATAATTTGCCATCACTTAGTGTGTAATATACTGCACTTTAACACATTTTCATCATTTGAGCTTTATTTAATATTTAATTTTAAAATAAATTAAGGATAAATTTTTAATAAAAGTTGGTTTTCTCTTGTTTTGTAGTGTGTGATTAAGCCTGTAATTAAAAAATAATTACCACAGGTCAAACGAAAGAAGCCACGACTCAAGAAATGGTCAAAAATGCGAGAAAAGCACCAGAACAGGTCTGGGAATCGATTCACCAATGTGGGAATCGATTCCCACACAAAAGAACAGCAAGGAATCGATTCAAGCACCCTGGGAATCGATTCATACAGCTAGGAATCGATTCCCCACCCCTGTGAATCGATTCATATGCATTGTAAAGGCCTGGGAATCGATTCAAACAAGCATGAATCGATTCATATGCTTGGGAATCGATTCCCACCTCTGAGGAATCGATTCCTATGTGTAAAATTGCCCAAAAATTGCCTAGATGAATCGATTCAGGCACAAATTCATCAGTGGAAACATCAGATAACGCATTATCAAAGTGGAAACAACACTGAAGCTGATAATGGAGCACTAAAGATCATCATGGAGCACTGAAGCATGATAATGGAGCACCATTGAATTGTAAATTAAGAGTGCACATTCCATTACAAATTAATTAAGGCATAAGCTTTGCTTTTGAGCTCCTATAAATAGGAAGCAAGGCAAGGGGCAAAACCATTCATTCTTCATCAGAAGACTTCAATTCCTCCTTCATACGTTCTTCCTCTTCTCTGTTGGAATTTTTCCAGCAAGTTCTTCATTTCCGGGTTAGTTTCATTGTTTGTAGTTGTAATTATGGAGGGCTAAAACCCCTAGATTGATTTTCTTGGAGAATGTTGTAATGTAATTTTGAGGTCATTAATTTTAATATAGTATGCTTTTATTATTGTTATTTCTTCATAATCTTTCTCTACTTATTAAATTCCATTTTGTTTAATTAAATTTGTATGCTTAATCGGTTTAATTATTCAAATGGAATAAAATAAGGTTTTAAATTAGAATGGATTAAGGAAATATGCATGCTTAATGAATATTTTCATAATCACTTTTAATAATTATGGTTTGCTTAATTCCATAATTTGAGAATAGATTATGTATATAGGCGATGTTCTTATGTATGCTCAATAATTCCTAGATTTTACGATCTTGACTCCTTTTGCTTAATTAGGATGCTTGATTAAAATATTCATTTTTAAATGAAAGTAAAGGAATTGTGAATTGAAAAAGACGCTTAGTTGATCAATTCAATTTGAGCTAAGAAATTAACATTAATAAGTATACAAATTATTTTTAGTGAACCAAGGATAAATTTATTTACAATACTCCAAGAAAATCAATCGCTTGTTATTTATTGTTTTAAATCCTTTATTTACCTTGTTTTAATTTTAATTGTGACAACAAAAATCAATCAAAACCCCCCCAATTGTATGTTAGTGAACTTATGTTTGTAAAAATTTTTAGTTGTTTAGTTTTTATTTTTAATTGTTAAAAATTAGTTTAAGACTTGATTTTTCCTAAATTTATGTGTTGATCCTTGAGAGAACGACCTAGGTTGACACCCTAGTACTACGTTAATTAATTTTAATGTACTAATTTGACGGAATCACGACTGTAAAAAAAAATATCACGTCACCTACTACTCAAAATACATATGATTACATACATTGCCGGCCAAGGCACTTCCTATACACTAATTACCTCCACGGCCAAAATATACTTCAAAATGCTTACTCTTCCCATAATTGCCCTGCATCACAAGTCTAAAATTGACAACATGGGAGAGTGAGTCTACATTCCAAAGGAATAAACATGAATACCAAGTGATTATGCATATAGGCTTCCACACATGTATACTTTGCACATCAATAATATTCATCATGACATATACCAACACCATTTCACACAAAGCATACAAGCATATACATAATCACAATACTCAACCATTGAGTTATCACAATAACTTTCAAATAGTATTCATACTTTTATGTTGTCTTAAAACCACCTCTCACAATCACCATCACTACCTTGGCATACTACCTTCTATATGCAAATACTCCTAACTAATGCATATGCACAAAGGATTATTTCAACAATTGAAGATCTGACTGTGGGAATTTCAACATCAACTGTGGGATTCAAGTGTGATCTTTTAATCACACCCCTACTATAGTAGTAAAATATGTACACTTATTCTTTAAATTGCATGCATTCATCAATAGTTTTACTGGTACCAAACCGCATCGCCCATCTTGCAACACTTGGCCATTTTCACCATGACCGCGGTATACAATATAATCAATATAGAGTGTTGCGGGCCAACCACGATTTATACCATGGCAGTTGTGATCTCAAGGACCACCGGGGACACCTGCTCCTCAAGAGCCACCCCCCACAAGGGTCAACCACATGTGGCTCCCCGAAGCACAACATGGGCAGCTTCATGACTTATACACCAAGTCACAGGGGAAATATATCATGCTCGTGCACCGAGCCGCCCTCCCACTGGGCCAACCGGGGGAATCACCTAAAATTCTAACACCGGCAGCTATGCAGTATGCCATGGATGCAAATGCAATCATATGCATTCCTCACTCTATGCATCCTACACATGCCACTCATCATCCAACATCGTCAACACCACAAGCTTTTATTAACATTAATTGTTCATAATAGTTTCAATCCTTGGGTGGCATTCTTTTTATTTTCAATCTCAACAAACAACATCAACAATCATATCACATTCATGGTAATACAACTTAACATAACACACCATGAATATTCTAAATGCACAAAAGCATGTTGCCAAACATATTACCTACATCACACCACAAGTCATCATTTCTTACAACATTCAAGCAAGGCTAACATGCATAACACCATATACCACAATCAACTAACATTCAAATTCATGCATTTAGAATTTAGACTCCTCTCCTACCTCAAGAGAAGAATTCCGATGGATAAGAGGATCCCGCCTCGTCGTTCGGAATAGGTCCTACATTCACATTCATGTAAAACCTTAATCAATCAACTATTCAAATCATCAATTCAATTCTATTTAGTCATATTCATATTTATAATGTCACAACATGTGTTAGACATGTTGTGGATATCATTTTTATTCTTTATTAGGCTTCGGGAATTCCTTCCCATTAAGCCACCATCATTAAATTTAAGGATTACAAGACAACTGTAACATCCTGCTTTAATAGTAGTTCAATTATGTAATTTATGAAGCATGGAAGGTCTGTAAGTGTTGATCAATGAATAAAACACTCTATGGATGGCTTTTAATGCTCCAAAAGTTTCATTTTTAGGTATAATTCTAGAATTTATATAGATCCTTATTGATAAGGCCCAATTTCCGAGTGAAAATGCCTTAAAAAGAACTGTCCGAGTGAGAAAGAGACTCTGTTCCGAGTGAAAACTGCAAATGCCGAGTGACCAAAAGGAATTCTGAGTGGAAAATGGAAATACCGAGTGAAAATTGTATTTTTCCGAGTGGAACATGGTCAAGAGGACTTATTCCGAGTGATATTTTGTCTCAGAGACTCACTGTTGAGTCAAACATCTCAGGAAGACTCAATTCTGAGTCAATTATTCCTGAGTGACTCATTTTCAAGTCAAACACCTCAGAATGACTCATTTCCGAGTCAATTATTCCTGAGTGACTCGTTTCCAAGTCAAACACCCCAGAAAGACTCATTCCTGAGTCAAGCTTCTTCCAAAGACTCGTTTCCGAGTCAATCATAATGCAATACCAAATGAAAGTTCTACCGAGCAAAAATCCAAGGATTTGGAATCGGTTTTAATAAATTTACCGAGTAAATAGTCGAGTGGAATAACTCGGTTTGGAGATGAATTACCGAGAAACAACTGACCTAATGTTGAGTCCTCTTTGGCAATGAAAACTGAGTGAATGATGAGCAATAAAGGATTACCTTGCCGAGTGGAAAATCTGAGTGTTGTAGTCAGACTCAGAAGAATACTTCCGAGTATAAAAAGAATGAGGTGTTTCTGAAAGAGGAACCAAAATTGTGTAACATACCGAGTGAAGCTTATGCATATTGTTCTTTTCTGAGTGGTGAAAACCTTAGAGGTTTCCGAATGAAGAACAATTCAAGGGTTTCTGCCAAGTGGAAACCTAGGAGCATTGAGTCGGTCTGAGACAACTTGACCGAGTGAAATAAGGAAGGAAGAGGAATCGGTTTTAATTAAATTACCGAGTGGATAATTGAGTGGAATGAGTCGGCTTAATAATGATTTGAAACGGCCGAGTGAAAAACAGAGAAGAATGACTCGGTTTTAGGGATAATATGCCGAGTGAGATATTTTATAAGTAAGTCCGAGTGAGGAAACTCCGACTGTCACCTCCAAGGAAGAGAAATCAGACTGAAAGTTTCAAATAGAACCAATTCCGAGTGAATAATAGGTGAAGACTCGGTTTCAGGAGGTTTTACCGAGTGGACTATGATGTTGAATGAAAACCGAGTGGATTCGCTTAAGCGAATGAATTCCTCGCTTAAGCGAGGGAGAGTGTCTGGCTCAAGCGAGTCGGTATCCGCTTGAGCGAGAGGGACTCGGATTTCCCTCTTTTCACGTTTCTGACAACTTCCAGTCGGTATATACATTGACCGGGTAGAATTCCAGTCGGCCAAGAGGCTGACCGAGTGAAATTTCACTCGGAATTCACTGTCAGAGTAACGCTTTGACTTCAATTTTGTCCCTTTATGCATATTTTTAATATATTTGACCCAATTACTCACCCTAGTGGGTGGACGGCCAGAAGTGGAAGACATATCACTTACTTTCTTATCTAGATCTCCATTATCAACCCACTAACAGCCCACTAGAAACCCACTCACAAAAAGCTTGTCCCCCACTGCCTTTGCATTATTAAACAAAACACTATCCCTTTAGAAACTCTTAGAAAACAGAAATATAGTATACCATCTTCCTTTCTTCCTCAAGACCTTCGAATAGAAGCCAGGACAACAAGGAGGCCAGTTCCAGTCAGCAAACCAAGTAAGAGGGGACAGGGTTGTGAATATTTATGAAATGGGTAGAGTTGTATGCTGTTTTAGGATTCCAGTTTTAATTTCGTATCTCGTTGCTTAATTTTGAAGCTGAAAGCTTATGAATTTGACTCTGACTTCTTCATGAAAGTTGTAGATCTTTTTGTTATGTGAATTTTGATACCTGATTCAACTGATTTGGATATGTATAGCAAAAGTTATAGCCAAAACACTACAGCATGACCGAGTGAAATGTTTAAGCTATGTTCTGTGCATATTTTGACATTCTGGGAATTTTACAAGCATAATCAGCCTTTGATGTCTTCATTAAAGTTTTAGATAATTGTGTTATGGATCTGTAGAAAGTGGTTTCAAGTCAAAATGATTTTTTGTAGCCCGAGTTATGACTAAAATAATGAAGTATGTCCAAGCTGTAAATCTGTTAACTTGAGATACGAAATTTATTTTTAAAACTGGGAATTTTGTGGTGAGAATTAGTGATCAGTGCCTTTATGAAAGTTGTAAATATTTTTATTATGTGAAATTTGAGACCTAAACCGACTGATTTGAGTATGTGTAGCAAAAGTTATAGCCAAAATACTACAGCATGTCCGAGTGGAATATTTATCCCATGTTTTGTGTATATATTAATATGCTGGGACTTGTACGTATATAATCAGTCTTTTATGTCTTCATGAAAGTTGTAAGTATTTATGTTATGGATCTATAGAAAGTGGTTTCAAGTCAAAATGATTTTTGTAGCTTGAGTTATGCCTAAAATACTGAAGTATGTACAAGCTGTAAATCTGTTAGCTATGAAATCCGAATATTATTTTCAAAATTGGGAATTTTGTGGTGTGAATTAGTGGTTGGTGTCTTCATGAAAGTTGTAGATAATTATATTAAGAGTAATTTAGGACTGGTCTGATGTCAAAACTAATTTTGTAACTCCAGAAACATTGAAAAATACTAATATATGTACGTTTTGAAAGCTCATCTGGAGGCAGTGTTGTATTTTGTGGATAATTGGTATTTCTGCTTAGAATTTGAATTTATGATCTGCATGAAACTTGTAAATATTTGTGTTAAGAATAATTTAGAACTGGTTTCATGCCAAAATTGTTTTTTTAGCTCCAAAAACGTTAAAAATACTAATCTGTGTACGTTTTAAAAAACCTCTTGAGGCAGTTTGTATTCTGTGAATAAGTGATGGTTCTGTTTAGAATTTGAATTTATGGTCTTCATGAAAGTTGTAGATATGTATGTTATTGAGCTATAGAAAGTGGAATCACATAAAAAGGATTTGATTTACTCATTTTATGACTGTTTTACTAACGTAAGCCGCTGTTTGGAAATGCTGAAATTGCTTATAATGGTTATTATGGATAAAAATGATATTTTCTCTATGGGTAATGATTTATTATTGAATTCTTGAGTGATTATGAATTATTATGAATGCTGTTGAGTATCATACAGTTTGTATATTGTGGTGGTGAATAATTATGAATAACAAAATTAATTTATATGTACATGAATGCCTAGTGGTTATTGACATATGTGGTTGAAACAGTAAATCCATGATTTTGTGAATTATTATGTGTATTGTGTCCCTTGAGGACTTGTATTTTCCAAGAGAATTTGGAAATATAGATATCATGGTATGTTAAATGGTAAAGAGAACTAAAGGCATTCATGCATCATAAGCATTTGGACGCACCATGGAATTTAGGGGTTCCATGATTGCCTACCCTGGTGGGGGGTTACTCTATGATGAGTTTAAGCCCTATTTTCACAAGAACCATGGAAGTGTAGGGATCCATGGTTGTGCAAATTCCTACTGGTATATTTATTTGTGCAGGAGCCATGAAAGTGTAGGGATTCATGGTTATGCTAATTCCTACTTGTGCACTTAATTTCGCAGGAGCCATGAAAGTGTAGGGATTCATTGTTATGCTAATTCCTACTGGAGTCTTTTTGAGACTTTTTACTGCAGTATTCCCACTAAACCAAATGGATCCAGCATGACATCATTTGACTAATTAAAGACTTAATATATATAAATGAACTTGTTTGACATATCCATCATATCATTATGATTTGTTGATTGTGTTTGTGCAATTTTATCTATTTTATACTTATTCTATATTCTGTCTCACTCTTACATCAATTTTTACAGTGAATGCCACGCAGAATGAAGATTGATGTCCTAATTGATGCCTATATGAATTATTACTTGGACTTTGATTTTTATTTATATTTATGGGTTGTAATAAATACAACGTATCATGTACTGTTATCATTCTAAATCGTTTCCGCTATGCAAATAATTCATGAATTTTATAAATCACGACTAGTATGCATGATAATATTCCGCAATTATCGAATTTTATGTGAACTCTGAATTTAAGTTATGAATTTTAAAATGATCTTTTAAAAACGTGAAAAATTTATTCGAAAAATTACACGGGACGTCTCATTGGTGGTATCAGAGCATTTTCAAAAATTCAGGACCAATTGCTATGACATGTACTGTTTCTCGATATAATATGTGAAATGTTTGATTCCTTACTTGATAACATGTTAAGTGTGTACTATATGACTTGTGCCTGACTGATTAATTGCAAAAAGATTTGTTTGATTACTGCTTGATAATATGATAAATGTGTTATATGATTTATTGCTTAACTGATAAACTGTAGAATAATGATAGTTATGTAGTATTTATATACGATATATTATCCCTTAGAATTGGTATAAACTAAACTACGAATGTAGGATGGCAAGAAACAACAACAACAACAACAACAACAACGATATGGCAGCAGCTTTCAACCGCTTAGCTGAAGCCATAGAACGACAAAACCAACCAAGGAGCACTGGAGGACTCCATGGGTTAGACCACTTCCTGAAAAGAAAGCCTTCACAATTCAAAGGAGGTTATAATCTAGAAGGAGCATATCTTTGGGCCAAGGAAATGGAGCGTATCTTTCGAGCATTGCCCTGCACAGAATGCGAAAAGGTGGAGTATGCCACCTATATGTTGGTGGAAGAGGCAGAAAACTGGTGGATTCATGCTAGAATCCGTATGATCGAGACTGACAGACCCTTGAACTGGGTCAACTTCAAAGACTGTTTCCTGGAGAAATATTTTCCAGCAAGTGTGAAAAGCCGCAAAGAGCTGGAATTTATGGAGTTGAAACAAGGCTCGATGTCCGTTGGAGAATATGCTGCAAAGTTTGAAGAACTATCTTTCTTTTACCCTCCTTTTCAACAGGCTGGTGCCGAAGAATCAAAATGTGTTAAATTTGAGAACGGGCTGAATTTGGAAATCAAAGAGGCGATAGGGTACCAAGAAATTCGGAGTTTTCCTATTCTAATCAACAAATGCCGAATTTTTGAAGAAAATCACCAAGCCAGACTGGCACATGAAAAGGCCAATAGACAACTGAAACCTCAGTCAGTTGATTTCAAAAGAAGAGGATCGTTCTATCAAAGTCGTTTTAAGGGAGGATCATCGTCATCATCTTCTGAAAGACGTAACAATATGAGATGTCTAAAGTGCGGAGGTAACCATCACATACGTGATTGCAACAGACATCTTGAAGATGTCACTTGTTTTCGTTGTAATCAAAAAGGACACATTAGTCCAAATTGTCCGCAGAACAATCAAAACAACAACAAGAACACTATAAATGATCAAAAAGGCTCTAATTATCAGAGAAGTCGTGGAGGAGACACACGTGCTGCCCAACCTCCAAGACAGAACAGGGAGTCAACAGACCAGCGGTTACAACCAACAACTGGAAGAGTCTTTGCCATCAGCGGTTCAGAGGCAGACCAAGCTGATGACCTCGTGCAAAGTAAGTGTGAGATAAATGGCACAATCTTATCTGTGTTATTTGATTCTGGTGCTACACATTCATTTATTTCTGATGAGTGTGTTGGACGTCTTCAATTACCTGTGAATCCTATGAGATATGATCTGATTGTTTCCACTCCCACCGGTACATAACTTAGGACTACTAAGGTGTGTAACGAATGTTCTATGCTCATAGAAGGTAAAAACTTTCTAGTAGATCTTGTTTGTTTACCTTTAAAGGATCTGGAAGTAATCCTAGGGATGGACTGGTTATCGACAAATCGAGTCTTGGTGGACTGTCATAACAAAACTATGATACTTCCATCAGAAGAAAATCTTACTTCCGAAAATCTCAAACTCTTTGCCTTACAAGGTGAAAGCCAATTATTTGCCTTGTTTACTCTTCCACAAGGAGATGGTGAATCTAAAGCAATCGAGATGCCAGTTGTTTCTGAATTTCCTGAAGTATTTCCTAAGGATGTCTCAAGTTTACCTCCAGAACGTGAGATAGAATTCTCAATTGATTTAATTCCAGGCGCAGAACCAATATCTAAGGCTCCATATCGCATGTCACCTATTGAACTGGCAGAACTAAAGAAGCAAATTGAAGAGTTATTAGAGAAGCATTTTATCAGACCCAGTGTGTCGCCATGGGGAGCGCCAGTATTACTTGTCAAGAAGAATAGAAGCATGAGATTATGTGTAGATTATCGTCAGTTGAATAAATTGACGGTGAAGAATAAATATCCTTTGCCCAGAATTGATGATCTGATAGATCAATTGAGGGGTGCTACTGTATTTTCCAAGATTGATCTACGATCGGGATACCACCAGATTCGTGTCAAGTCTGAAGATATTTCAAAGACAGCTTTTAGAACACGCTATGGCCATTACGAGTATCTTGTGATGCCCTTCGGAGTAACCAATGCCCCAGCTGTATTCATGGATTACATGAATCGAGTGTTCCATTCATACTTAGATCAGTTTGTTATTATCTTCATTGATGACATTCTGATTTATTCTAAGACGTGGGAGGAACATGAAAAGCATCTTCGAGTGGTATTACAGATTCTAAAAGAGAAGCAGTTGTATGCCAAGTTGTCAAAATATGAATTCTGGTTAAAGGAAGTAAAGTTTCTAGGTCATGTAATCTCAAGCAAAGGAGTGTCTGTGGACCCTTCAAAAATTGAAGCTGTAACGAACTGTGAGAGACCTACTTCAGTCACTGAGATACGAAGCTTCCTCGGATTAGCTGGTTATTATCGGAGATTTATTGAGGGGTTTTCTCAAATTGCCCTACCAATGACTCGTCTAACCCGGAAGAATCAACCTTTTGATTGGACGCCAGAATGTGAGAGAAGTTTCCAGGAACTAAAAATGAAGCTTACTGTTAGTCCTCAAATTTTCAATAAAAGCTTGAACAAAAATTTCATAAAAATTATAAAAATTAGTTTAATTTGTTAGAAAATTAGGATTTAAATTCAATAAATGGATGTTGTTGGAAATAATCTGCCTTTGATCAATTTTCTCCAGTTTTGCAGTGAAAAAGTTAAGAAATCAAGAGAAAATTACACTGGAGGAGCTGACGCGTAGCCTCATCCCACGCGTAGCATCAATAACTATTTTTGATGCTGACGCTATGCGTCCTAGCCACGCGTAGCGTCAATGCTGCGTAGGCTCCACTTCCAGCTTGGTCAAGCACTCAGCTTTGACCCAATAATGGTCATCCCACTCAGCACCAAAGGCCATCCCACTCAACACAAATGGCCAAAACACAGTGGAGACACGTCCAAGTGGCCAAGCATGATCCATTTTTATAATTTGTAGTGGCCATTATCAGCTGTTTAATGGAAGCTGAGTTAGGGGCCTGACACGTAGCGTCACACTGACGCGTAGCGTCAGCACCCTTGCTCAGCCCTATAAATAGGGCCATCCAACACCATTCTAAGCATCCCTTTCACAGCATTTCATTCTCTTCTTTTTTCTCTTGTGCTCGATTTTGAGTACTTCTTTTGTGAGTTGTAGTTCTAGAATAGTTTTCTAGATACTTGAGTGTGTTTCGGTGTATTGTGATCGTTGTATCGTGAAGTTTCCATCGTCTTCGTAATGTCAAACTCTGTAAGTGTTGTTTTTACTTTCACCATGTGTAACTAATCTGTTTATGTTGGAATTGGTGAACTAGTCTATTGAGTATAATGTTGTGAATTCGACCTCTGCATGTTTATGATTCAAGTCCATGTTAGTATTTCAACCTTTTATTAATATGAACGTCAAACGGGAGAATGATTTTCATGTGTATTGAAACTTGTTTTATTAGTATGAATGTCAAACGGGAGAATGATTGTTCATGCTGTATTGAAACTTGTTTTGACGAAAGTAAAAAGTTGGAATACCCTTGGTATCTTAAGTCTATAGGGGTTGTTAACCATTGTTGCCATAAGGTCAGGTCTTAATGCAAGTTTTTACTGAGAAAGCTCACGAGGGATCGGACTTTACGGTGAATTCTTAGAATTTATATCACGAGGGATCGGTTATAATGATTTTAAGCTGCAATGACATGAAACTTGATGATTAAATATGCATGTCTTGAGTTCCTCATTGTTATTCTAGATTAGGGATCCAATTTCCAACATAATTTGTTTATCTGTGTTTATCTCAAGTATCTTACCTATTCTAGATTGCAACTCGTCTTTTTAGATAGATTTTATTTTCTTTTATCTTATGAACCACTCAATCATGCTAACCTGTGAATATTGTATAAATTGTATATAAATCATTCTTTTGTTTATAACTTCCTTCACATTTACCATAGTAAATACAAAATTACTGTTGTTATTGGACTTTCAATCCCAGTGGAACGATATCTAAATTTTGAAAACTACAAACGATTGGTGCGCTTGCCAATTAACAACCCGGTGGTGGAAACGAACTGTTGAGACGCTATCGACGGGTTAACAAGTTTTCTGGCGCCGTCACCGGGGATTGAATTGTTTCAGTAAAATAGTAAATTTTCAATTACTGTGGTAAATATTTTTACCTTAGTTAAATTTTTGATTATTTGTTATTTCTTATTGTTACACTAACTTTCTTTGTCTAGTTTGTGTATGCAAACTCGATCTACCGCAGGTAAAATTTATTTTGATCCTGAGATAGAAAAGTTTGTAAAGAAAATCAAGTCTTTGAAATCTAAAACACAAACTAATTCTTCTTCTACTTCTAAAAATTTTTGAAAATTCAAATATGGTTGCTGAAAGGAGAACATTGGGACAGTTTGCTGCTATTAATGGTCCACCCCGAGTTTCGGGAATGTTTCAAGGACCAGTTTTACCAGTGGAAATTAAACCTGCTACTTTAAACATTATTCAAAACAACCAATTTGCTGGTTTAAATCATGAAGAACCATATGAACATTTAACTGTTTTTTATGAGTTATGCAGCATAATTGGTTTTGAACCCAATCAAGAAGAGTCTGTTTACATGAGACTTTTTCCTTTTTCATTGATTGGTAAAGCAAAAGAATGGTTTTAATCTTGTCCACCGGGTAGTTTTGCCAACTGGTCCAATGTTGAAAGAAAATTTTTGGAAAGATTTTATTCTCCTTCAAAATATTTTGAAGCAATGACAGCCATACACTCTTTTTCTCAAAATAATGATGAATCACTAGGAGAGACATGGGAACGATTCAAGGCACTCTTGAGAAAGTGTCCAAACCACAACCTGAATGATGCCGAAAAGGTAAGAATCGTTTACCATGGTTTATTACCTCAGTTTAAGATGATGTTAGACGCTTGTGCAGGTGGTTCTTTAATGAACAAGACTGTGGAGGAAGCCATAGAAATATTGGAATCAATGGCTATTAGTGACCGCCAAGCAAAGCATGAAAGAGGTAATGTATAAAGGAAGCCAGGAATGCTCGAATTGGGAGTAAATGATGCAGTGTTGGCTCAGCAAAAATTACTGACCCAACAAATTGAAGTTATGAGCAAGCAATTGGAAAAACTCCAAATTGCTCAAGTAACATCACCACCCCCTGCTCAACTTAAACAATGTATGCACTGCATGGGAGAACAACCATGTGGTTACTGTGGAAATGAACAAGAGCAAGCCAATTTCATGAACCATCAAAGAGCACCCTTAGGTAATTCTCCTTTCAATCATGGAAATTCTTTTCCTAATAATTACCTGCAGGGTTGGCAAAATCAGAATATTGGCTGGAGACAGGACACTAGACCTTCCAACAGACCTCCTAACAATCAATTCAAGCAACAACAAACTGACAATGCAAGATTGACAAGAATAGAGGAATCTATTCAACAGTTATTACAGTTTGTAGAGACAAATGAAGCTGCCCGGAAAGCATCAGACATACAAATGGGTCAGCTTGCAAAAGAAATAGCCGAATTAAAGAGTTCTGGGTTTTTTGCAAACACTCAAAACCCAAGGGAACAATGTAATGATGTTTCTTTTGATGTTGTAAAAATTGATTGTAAAGAAAAGAGTGAGAAAAAGAAAGAAGAAGAAGAGAAAGAAAGTAAAAAAATAGAAAAAAATAAAAAAATGAAAAAGAAAAAAATATGCAAGCAGATACAGAGCAAGAAACAAACTGTATAACCCTGAAAAAATGTAAAGATCCGGGGAGTTTCACCATTCCTGTAACAATTGGAAATATCAACATCAGGAATGCGTTATTAGATTTAGGGGCTAACATCAACTTGATGCCCTTAGATTTAATAACGCGCATTGGTGAATATGAGCTAAAAGAAGCAAAAACAGAATTACAGTTTGCAGATCACTCTGTCAAAAAGCCTTTTGGGATTGTGGAAGATGTACTAGTAAAGGTTGACAAGTACCACTTCAAGGTTGACTTTGTGGTACTGGATATGAAGGAGGATACTGAGATCCCCCTGATTCTAGGAAGACCTTTCATGAAGACTGCAAGGATCAGAGTAGATGTTGATCTAGGTATGGTTGCAGTCAAAGTTTATGAAGAAGAGGTAAGCTTCATTGCTCATGAACACCTCAGGATAAGTAATGAGAAAAAAATTTACCCTTCAACCGAACCAGGTATATCTCTTCCCAATCAATTAAATTGTTTTAAATTAACCGATGCCTTGAAAGATGAAAAACAGGTAATTAAGCATCGGAAAAGAAGAAGAAGGAAGAAAAAGACAGGTGATTCCTCAACGAATATTGGGAGACCACCTGATTAATCAGAGGCAATGTCTGGCTGGAGACATTAAACCTAGCGCTCAATGGGAGGCAACCCATTCTTTTCTTGTTATTTTTAATATTTTTAAACATAAAAAAAAAACAAAAATTTTAAAATTTGTTTGAAAGAAAAGGGGTTTAAAATTCAAAACAAAAAGGTTTTTGAAAATCAAAATTTTGAAAAATCAAAAACAGAAGCCCACGCGTAGCGCCACTGTGACGCGTAGCGTGGACCCTGAATTTTGGGTCTGAAGCGTAGCGTCCCACCCACATGTAGCGTCAGAGCCCACGTTCAGTTTTTAAAACTGAACCAGAGAGGCCCATCTTAGGTTTTAAAACCTAAAATCTCCTCTCTATCTCACTTAGTTTTCAAAACCTAAATTTTAGAAATCTCCTTTTCTCTCTTCCAAACCTTCTCAATCTTATTGCTCAAGCAACCACAAGTAAGTGTTCTAATCCTTTCTCTTTAGTTTTGTTTTTAAATTTTCAATTTTTAGAAATAAATGTGGTTAGGATTAGGATTAGAAGACCATTGGAATTGATTGCTGTTAGGAATTAGGAATTGAATGGATATAATGTGGTTTGGAAAGAGGTTGCTGCTGTGCAACCCCTGTTTTTTTTTCTATTCTGCAAAGCTCACGCGTAGCGTCCCACTGACGCGTAGCGTGAGGATGAACTGTGAGCCCATGCGTAGCGTCCCACAGACGCGTAGCGTGGGGAGAACAGGCTGACACATAGCGTCACACCACGCGTAGCGTCAGCCACTGTTTTTGATTTTTGTTAATTTTTGCTGTGTGATTGTTGTTTGTTGTTTTCTTTTTTTAAAATTAATAAATTTTCATATTTAGTATTTGTTTCTTGCATAAAAATATAAAAATAAATTTGTATAAATTTTGAATAAATTGTATTTTGTTTTGAAAATTTGAAAATATGTGTGTTACTTTCTTTATAAATCATAAAAATACAAAAATATGTTGTGGTGTGTTTTTACGTAATTATTTGTTTTTGCATATTTTATTTGAAAAATAATTCAAAAATAAAATTTATCTTTTAATAAATCAATCAAATTTTTGTTAGTAAGTCAATTTATACACTTAGAGTTTTTACACAATAACACCAATTTTGTAAAAATTAATTATCGATTCTTTTTAACTTAGGAGTTTTGATAAATTTAATTACAATAAGTTCATCAACTATCAAGCAAATTTCGATAACCCGGTGAGCAAAGAGATCTTATTAAACACTTGAGGGTTTAATCGACATATTTTCAATTCGAATTGTTTTTGCTTTAATCTCTGATTTATGTTGTTGTACAGAGAATTCGGGAAAATGATCAAGGCACATTTATTGGTGAAACGAAACCTTGGGCCAAACAGCTTACCTTGGTAAAAATTATTTTATCCTTTGCAAGCCAATTTGAGCCTAAAATAAAATTCTTTGGTACCCTTAAAACCTAAATTTGTTTTAACCATTCCCTATACTTGATTGATTAAAAGAGCAGTTGAAATAAATGAAAAATATTTTGAGTGTTCTCACAAAAATGGGGAGTGAAAATAAGCAACTTGATTCTTTTCAAAAAGAGAATATGGAAAAGAAAAGTCAAAAATAGTGAAAAGAATCAAGTTGGGGGTATTTATTTTTCATCAATAAAAGAAAATGAGAAGTTTGGGTCAAGAGAAAGCCTAAGAATTATAAAATACTCTTTTATGATTTCAGGTTTTTTGAATTCCAAGAAAAACCATTGATTCTTGTAAACCAAGCCTCATTGCAACCCGTGAAAAGACCTTGTGATTTCTGAATTAACTCTGTATAAATAACCATTGATTAGATGACAAACAAAGTTAAATTCGTTTGATTTTATGATTGATTGAGTGAAACAGGTTACCAATTGCATAGAGATAAACACTTGTGAGGTAAGCCTGAAATTCTGCTTGGTTGTTAATAGAATATTGTAAATAATTTTATCATTAAACCGTTGTTATATTTGATATCAATTTTTGATTATTACAAATTAGTTAAATTGTGTAATTGTTTTTTGTGGTAAATTCTTGGACTAACTTAAAAATTTGGTTCCAAATTTTTATTTTTTCTTATTTTTCTCTCTTGCTCGAGGACGAGCAATGTCTTAAGTTGGGGGTATTTGTTAGTCCTCAAATTTTCAATAAAAGCTTGAACAAAAATTTCATAAAAATTATAAAAATTAGTTTAATTTGTTAGAAAATTAGGATTTAAATTCAATAAATGGATGTTGTTGGAAATAATCTGCCCTTGATCAATTTTCTCCAGTTTTGCAGTGAAAAAGTTAAGAAATCAAGAGAAAACTATATTGGAGGAGCTGACGCGTAGCCTTATCCCACGCGTAGCATCAACAACTATTTTTGATGCTGACGCTATGCGTCCTAGCCACGCGTAGCGTCAATGCTGCGTAGCCTCCACTTCCAGCTTGGTCAAGCACTCAGCTTTGACCCAATAATGGTCATCCCACTCAGCACCAAGGGCCATCCCACTCAACACAAATGGCCAAAACACAGTGGAGACACGTCCAAGTTGCCAAGCATGATCCATTTTTATAATTTGTAGTGGCCATTATCAGCTGTTTAATGGAAGCTGAGTCAGGGGCCTGACGCGTAGCGTCAGCACCCTTGCTCAGCCCTATAAATAGGGCCATCCAACACCATTCTAAGCATCCCTTTCACAGTATTTCATTCTCTTCTTTTCTCTCTTGTGCTTGATTTTGAGTACTTCTTTTGTGAGTTGTAGTTCTAGAATAGTTTTCTAGATACTTGAGTGTGTTTCGGTGTATTGTGATCGTTGTATCGTGAAGTTTCCATCGTCTTCGTAATGTCAAACTCTGTAAGTGTTGTTTTTACTTTCACCATGTGTAACTAATCTGTTTATGTTGGAATTGGTGAACTAGTCTATTGAGTATAATGTTGTGAATTCGACCTCTGCATGTTTATGATTCAAGTCCATATTAGTATTTCAACCTTTTATCAATATGAATGTCAAACGGGAGAATGATTTTCATGTGTATTGAAACTTGTTTTATTAGTATGAATGTCAAATGGGAGAATGATTGTTCATGCCGTATTGAAACTTGTTTTGACGAAAGTAAAAAGTTGGAGTACCCTTGGTATCTCAATTCTATAGGGGTTGTTGACCATTGTTGCCATAAGGCCAGGTCTTAATGCAAGTTTTTACTGAGAAAGCTCACGAGGGATCGGACTTTACGGTGAATTCTTAGAATTTATATCACGAGGGATCAGTTATAATGATTTTAAGCTGCAATGACATGAAACTTGATGATTAAATATGCATGTCTTGAGTTCCTCATTGTTATTCTAGATTAGGGATCCAATTTCCAACATAATTTGTTTATCTGTGTTTATCTCAAGTATCTTACCTATCTAGATTGCAACTCGTCTTTTTAGATAGATTTTATTTTCTTTTATCTTATGAACCACTCAATCATGCTAACCTGTGAATATTGTATAAATTGTATATAAATCATTCTTTTGTTTATAACTTCCTTCACATTTACCATAGTAAATAGAAAATTACTATTGTTATTGGACTTTCAATCCCAGTGGAACGATATCTAAATTTTGAAAACTACAAACGATTGGTGCGCTTGCCAATTAACAACCCGGTGGTGGAAATGAACTGTTGAGACGCTATCGATGGGTTAACACTTACATCTACTCCAGTCTTAACCTTGCCTGACCCACAAGAAGACTTTGTGGTTTATTGTGATGCTTCTAAGATGGGCTTAGGTTGTGTCTTGATGCAACAACGAAGAGTAGTTGCCTATGCTTCTAGGCAATTGAGACCACATTAAATGAACTATCCAACGCATGATCTAGAATTGGCAGCAGTGGTATTTGCTCTGAAAATCTGGAGACACCATTTATATGGAGTCAAGTTTGAAGTGTTCAGTGACCACAAGAGCTTGAAGTATTTGTTCGATCAAAAGGAATTGAACATGAGGCAGCGAAGATGGATGGAATTCCTTAAAGATTATGATTTTAATTTGAAGTACCATCCAGGAAAAGCAAATGTGGTGGCAGATGCATTTAGCCGGAAGTCCATTCACATGGCATCTTTGATGGTAAAAGAAATGGAGATGATAGAACAGTTCAGAGACATGAACTTGGGTGTGGAGATGAAATCTTCAAAGAATATGATCTTGGGAACTTTGAAGATAACCAATGATTTTCTGAAGCTGATAAGTGAAAGACAAAAAGAAGATTTGCCATTACAAGAGTTGAGAGAATTACAGGCGAACGGAAAAGATATGGGATTACAAGAAGGATCAGATGGAATTTGGAGAATCAGAAGCAGAATTTGTGTACCAGATGATGTTGGTCTTAGAAGGACAATCCTAGAAGAAGCGCATAAAAGTATGTTGAGCATTCATCCTGGATCAACTAAGATGTATCAAGACCTGAAGAAAAGCTTTTGGTGGCCAAGGATGAAGAAAGAAATAGCTGAATATGTGTCTTCATGTCTGGTATGTCAAAAAGCCAAGGTGGAACACCAGAAGCCATCTGGTGAACTACAACCATTAGAGATTCCAGTTTGGAAATGGGATGATATTTCAATGGACTTTGTGTCAGGGTTACCAAGAACACGTTCAGGGAACGATGCAATCTGGGTTATTATAGACAGATTGACAAAGTCTGCTCATTTTCTCCCAATGAATATGAAGAACTCTCTATAAAAATTGGCACAATTATATGTGAAGGAGATCGTAAGACTTCATAGTGTACCATCTAGTATTGTGTCAGATAGAGACCCAAGGTTCACTTCCCGATTCTGGGGAAGCTTGCATCAGGAATTGGGTTCAAAGCTTCGATTAAGTTCAGCTTATCATCCCCAAACAGATGGACAGTCAGAGCGTACCATACAAAGTCTGGAAGACCTACTGCGATCTTATGTACTTGAACATGGTGGTAGTTGGGAGCAGTTTCTTCCACTGATTGAATTCACATATAACAACAATTACCATAGCAGTATTGGTATGGCTCCATTTGAAGCATTGTATGGTAGAAAGTGTCGAACGCCCCTTTATTGGTTAGAAACTGGTGAAAGTTTGGCGTTAGGACCTGAAATTGTGCAGCAGACTACTGAACAAATAGAAATAATCAGAGAGAAGATGAAGGCATCCCAAGATAGACAGAAGCACTATTATGATAAGAGGAGGAAACCACTTGAATTCCAAGTTGGTGAGCATGTATTTTTAAAGGTTTCACCTCACAAGGGGATTGGCCGAGCGTTGAAAAGTAAGAAGTTGAGTTCAAGGTTCATTGGACCATATAAGATTCTAAAGAGGATTGGTACAGTGGCATGTCAGATTGCACTTCCTCCTCACCTGGCAAATCTGCACAATGTGTTTCATGTGTCACAGCTGAGAAAGTATGTGCGAGACCCCACTCATGTGATTGCTACTGATGATATTGAAGTTAGAGAAAATCTGACCATCTCCACAGAACCTACACAGATTCTAGAAAGATCGAATAAACGCCTGAGAAACAAGAACGTACCACTAGTGAAGGTTGCATGGAAACAAGGAAACGAAGTAACTCTGACTTGGGAGCGTGAAGATGCTATGAGGACGCAGTATCCAGGATTGTTTCACTGAGGAGTACGTTAAGTTAAATTTTGAGGACGAAATTTTTTATTAGGGTGGGAGAAATGTAACATCCTGCTTTAATAGTAGTTCAATTATGTAATTTATGAAGCATGGAAGGCCTGTAAGTGTTGATCAATGAATAAAACACTCTATGGATGGTTTTTAATGCTCCAAAAGCTTCATTTTGGGGTATAATTCTAGAATTTATATATATCCTTATTGATAAGGCCCAATTTCCGAGTGAAAATGCCTTAGAAAAAACTGTCTGAGTGAGAAAAAGACTCTGTTCCGAGTGAAAACTGCAAATGTCGAGTGACCAAAAGGAATTCCGAGTGGAAAATGGAAATACGAATTGTATTTTTCCGAGTGGAACATGGTCAAGAGGACTTATTCCGAGTGACATTTTGTCTCAGAGACTCACTGCTGAGTCAAACATCTCAGGAAGACTCAATTCTAGGTCAATTATTCCTGAGTGACTCATTTCCGAGTCAAACACCTTAGAATGACTCATTTCCGAGTCAATTATTCCTGAGTGACTCGTTTCTGAGTTAAACACCCCAGAAAGACTCATTCCTGAGTCAAGCTTCTTCCAAAGACTCGTTTCTGAGTCAATCATAATGCAATACCAAATGAAAGTTCTACCGAGCAAAAACCCAAGGATTTGGAATCGGTTTTAATAAATTTACCGAGTAAACAGTCGAGTGGAATAACTCGGTTTGGAGATGAATTACCGAGCAACAACTGACCTAATGTTGAGTCCTCTTTGGCAATGAAAACTGAGTGAATGATGAGCAATAAAGGATTACCTTACCGAGTGGAAAATCTGAGTGTTGGAGTCGGACTCAGAAGAATACTTCCGAGTATAAAAAGAATGAGGTGTTTCTGAAAGAGGAATCAGAATTGTGTAACATACCGAGTGAAGCTTATGCATATTGTTCTTTTCCGAGTGGTGAAAACCTTAGAGGTTTCCGAATAAAGAACAATTCAAGGGTTTCTGCCAAGTGGAAACCTAGGAGCATTGAGTCGGTCTGAGACGACTTGACCGAGTGAAATGAGGAAGGAAGAGGAATCGGTTTTAATTAAATTACCGATTGGATAATTGAGTGGAATGAGTCGGCTTAATAATGATTTGAAACAGCCGAGTGGAAAACAGAGAAGAATGACTCGGTTTCAGGGAGAATATGCCGAGTGAGATATTTTATAAGTAAGTCCGAGTGAGGAAACTCCGACTGTCACCTCCAAGGAAGAGAAATTAGACTGAAAGTTTCAAATAGAACCAATTTCGAGTGAATAATAGGTGAAGACTCGGTTTCAGGAGGTTTTACCGAGTGGACTATGATGTTGAATGAAAACCGAGTGGATTCGCTTAAGCGAATGAATTCCTCGCTTAAGAGAGGGAGAGTGTCTGGCTCAAGCGAGTCGGTATCCGCTTGAGCGAGAGGGACTCGGATTTCCCTCTTTTCACATTGCCGACCACTTCCAGTCGGTATATACATTGACCGGGTAGAATTCCAGTCGGCCAAGAGGCTGACCGAGTGAAATTTCACTCGGAATTCACTGTCAGAGTAACGCTTTGACTTCAATTTTGTCCCTTTATGCATATTTTTAATATATTTGACCCAATTACTCACCCTAGTGGGTGGACGGCCAGAAGTGGAAGACATATCACTTACTTTCTTATCTAGATCTCCATTATCAACCCACTAACAGCCCACTAGAAACCCACTCACAAAAAGCTTGTCCCCCACTGCCTTTGCATTATTAAACAAAACAGTATCCCTTCAGAAACTCTTAGAAAACAGAAATACAGTATACCATCTTCCTTTCTTCCTCAAGACCTTCGAATAGAAGCCAGGACAACAAGGAGGCCAGTTCCAGTCAGCAAACCAAGTAAGACGGGACAGGGTTGTGAATATTTATGAAATGGGTAGAGTTGTATGCTGTTTTAGGATTCCAGTTTTAAATTCTTATCTCGTTGCTTAATTTCGAAGCTGAAAACGTATGAATTTGACTCTGACTTTTTCATGAAAGTTGTAGATCTTTTTGTTATGTGAATTTTGATACCTGATTCAACTGATTTGGATATGTATAGCAAACGTTATAGCCAAAACACTACAGCATGACCGAGTGAAATGTTTAAGCTATGTTCTGTGCATATTTTGACATTCTGGGAATTTTACAAGCATAATCAGCCTGTGATGTCTTCACGAAAGTTTTATATAATTGTGTTATGGATCGGAAGAAAGTGGTTTCAAGTCAAAATGATTTTTGTAGCCCGAGTTATGCCTACAATACTGAAGTATGTCCAAGCTGTAAATCTGTTAACTTGAGATATGAACTTTATTTTTAAAACTGGGAATTTTGTGTTGAGAATTAGTGATCAGCGCCTTCATGAAAGTTGTACATCTTTTTATTATGTGAAATTTGAGACCTGAACCGACTGATTTGAGTATGTGTAACAAACGTTATAGCCAAAATACTATAGCATGTCCGAGTGGAATATTTATCCCATGTTTTGTGTATATATTAATATGCTGGGACTTGTACGTAAATAATCAGCCTTTGATGTCTTCATGAAAGTTGTAAGTATTTATGTTATGGATCTATAGAAAGTGGTTTCAAGTCAACATGATTTTTGTAGCTTGAGTTATGCCTAAAATACTGAAGTATGTACAAGCTGTAAATCTGTTAGCTATGAAATCTGAATCTTATTTTCAAAATTGGGAATTTTGTGGTATGAATTAGTGGTTGGTGTCTTCATGAAAGTTGTAGATAATTATATTAAGAGTAATTTAGGACTAGTCTCATGTCAAAACTAATTTTGTAACTCCAGAAACATTGAAAATACTAATATATGTACGTTTTGAAAGCTCATCTGGAGGCAGTGTTGTATTTTGTGGATAATTGGTATTTCTGCTTAGAATTTGAAATTATGATCTTCATGAAACTTGTAGATATTTGTGTTAAGAATAATTTAGAACTGGTTTCATGCCAAAATTGTTTTTGTAGCTCCAAAAACGTTAAAAATACTAATCTGTGTAAGTTTTAAAAATCCTCTTGAGGCAATTTGTATTCTGTGAATAAGTGATGGTTCTGTTTAGAATTTGAATTTATGGTCTTCATGAAAGTTGTAGATATGTATGTTATTGAGCTATAGAAAGTGGAATCACATAAAAAGGATTTGATTTACTCATGTTATGACTGTTTTACTAACGTAAGCCGCTGTTTGGAAATGCTGAAATTGCTTATAATGGTTATTCTGGATAAAAATGATATTTTCTCTATGGGTAATGATTTATTATTGAATTCTTGAGTGATTATGAATTATTATGAATGCTGTTGAGTATCATACAGTTTGTATATTGTGGTGGTGAATAATTATGAATAACAAAATTAATTTATATGTACATGAATGCCCAGTGGTTATTGACATATATGGTTGAAATAGTAAATCCATGATTTTGTGAATTATTATGTGTATTGTTGTTAACCCGGCGATAGCATCTCAACAGTTCTTTTCCACCACTGGGTTTGTTAATTGGCAAGCGCACCAATCGTTGGTAGTTTTCAAAATTTAGATATCGTTCCACTAGGATTGAAAGTCCAATAATAACAGTAATTTTCTATTTACTATGGTAAATGGGAAGGAAGTTATAAACAAAAGAATAATTTATATACGATTTATACAATATTCACAGGATAGCATGATTGAGTGGTTCATAAGAGAAAAGAAAATAAAATCTATCTAAAAAAAACGAGTTGCAATCTAGAATAGGTAAGATACTTGAGATAAACACAGATAAACAAATTATGTTGGAAATTGGATCCCTAATCCTGAATAACAATGAGGAACTCAAGACATGCATATTTAATCATCAAGTTTCATGTCATTGCAGCTTAAAATCATTATAACTGATCCCTCGTGATATAAATTCTAAGAATTCACCGTAAAGTCCGATCCCTCGTGAGCTTTCTCAGTAAAAACTTGCATTAAGACCTGGCCTTATGGCAACAATGGTTAACAACCCCTATAGAATTGAGATACCAAGGGTATTCCAACTTTTTACTTTCGTCAAAACAAGTTTCAATACGGCATGAACAATCATTCTCCCGTTTGACATTCATACTAATAAAACAAATTTCAATACACATGAAAATCATTCTCCCGTTTGACGTTCATATTAATAAAAGGTTAAAATACTAACATGGACTTGAATCATAAACATACAGAGGTCGAATTCACAACATTATACTCAATAGATTAGTTCACCAATTCCAACATAAACAAATTAGTTACACATGGTGAAAGTAGAAACAACACTTACAGATTTTGACATTACGAAGACGATGGGAACTTCACAATACAATGATCACAATACACCGAAACACACTCAAGTATCTAGAAAACTATTCTAGAACTACAACTCACAAAAGAAGTACTCAAAGTCGAGCACAAGAGATAAAAGAAATGCTATGGAATGGGATGGGATGGGATGATTTGAATGGTGTTGGATGGCCCTATTTATAGGGCTGAGCAAGGGTGCTGACGCTACGCGTCCCTGTGACGCTACGCGTCCCTGTGACGCTACGCGTCACACCCCTGACTCAGCCTCCATTAAACACTTGATAATGGCCACTTCAAATTATTAAATTTGATCATGCTTGGCCATATGGACATGTCTCCACCAATTTTTGGCCTTTCATGGTGAGTGGGATGGCCCTTGTGGCTGAGTGGAGTGCCCATTATTGGGTCCAAGTGGAGTGGTTGGTCAAAGTAGAGGTGGAGACCACGCAGCACTGACGCTACGCGTGGATGTGATGCGTAGCGTCAGCATCAAAAATAGCTGCTGATGCTACGCGTGGGGTGAGGCTACGCGTCAGCTCCTCCAGTGTAATTTTCTCTTGATTTCTTAACTTTTTCACTGCAAAACTAGAGAAAATTGATCAAGGGCAATTATTTCCAACAACATCCATTTATTGAATTTAAATCCTAATTTTCTAACAAATTAAACTAATTTTTATAATTTTTATGAAATTTTTATTCAAGCTTTTATTGAAAATTTGAGGACTAACAAATACCCCCAACTTGAGACATTGCTCGTCCTCGAGCAAGAGAAAAATAAGAAAAAAAATAAAAATTTGGAATCAAATTTTTAAGTTAGTCCAAAAATTTACCACAAAAAATAATTACACAATTTAACTAATTTGTAATAATCAAAAATTGATATCAAATATAACAAAGGTCTAATTATAAAATTGTTTACAATATTCTATTAACAATCAAGCAGAATTTCAGGCTTACCTCACACGTGTTTATCTCTATGCAATTGGTAACCTATTTCACTCAATCAATCATAAAATCAAACGAATTTAACTTTGTTTGTCATCTAATCAATGGTTATTTATACCGAGTTAATTCGAAAATCACAAGGTCTTTTCACGGGTTGTAATGAGGCTTGGTTTTCAAGAAGTAATGGTTTTTCTTGGAATTCAAAAACCTGAAATCATAAAAGAGCATTTTATAATTCTTAGGCTTTTTCTTGACCCAAACTTCTCATTTTCTTTTATTGATGAAAAATAAATACCCCCAACTTGATTCTTTTCACTATTTTTGATTTTTTTCTTTTTCATACTTTCCTTTTGAAAAGAATCAAGTTACTTATTTTCACTCCCCATTTTTGTGAGAACACTCAAAATATTTTTCATTTATTTCAACTGCTCTTTTAATCAATCAAGTATAGGGAATGGTTAAAACAAATTTAGGTTTTAAGGGTACCAAAGAATTTTATTTTAGGCTCAAATTGGCTTTGCAAAGGATAAAAGACTTTTTACCAAGGTAAGCTGTTTGGCCCAAGGTTTCATTTCACCAATAAATGTGCCTTGATCATTTTCTCGAATTCTCTGTACAACAACACAAATCAGAGATTAAAGCAAAATCAATTCGAACTGAAAATATGTCGATTAAACCCTCAAAAAAATATCTCTCTGCTCACCGGGTTATTGAAATTTGCTTGATGGTTAATAAACTTATTGTAATTAAATTTATCAAAATTCCTAAGTTATATAAAAAAAATCGATAATTGATTTTACAAATTTAAGTTTTATTGTGTAAAAACTCTAAGTGTATAAATTAACTTACTAACAAAAATTTGATTTATTAAAAGATTTTTTATTTTTTTTAAATTTTTAAAAAAACAAATAACAAAATGGGTTGCTTCCCATTGAGCGCTAGGTTTAATGTCTCCAGCCTAACATTCCTGCATTTTAAGGGTCAGTTAAAAGATAACTGATGGTAATTTTGTTAATTTCACCACCCAAATATAGTTTCAACCTTTGCCCATTTACCATCCAACTTCTTTTGGAAGTTGGATCTTCAATTTCCACTGCTCCGTATGGTTTGACTTCTTGAATCAAGAACGCGCCTGACTATTTTGATTTCAATTTTCCAGGAAACAATTTTAATCTTGAGTTGAACAATAAAACTTGCTGACCTGGTGTGAAGTGTCTTTTCTTTAACTTTTTATCATGGTAATCCTTCACCTTACTTTTGTAGCATCTAGATGATTCATAGGCATTGTTCCTCATTTCCTCTAACTCAAGTAGCTGTAACTTTCGTTTGTCTGCTGCTACATTTTGATCAAAATTGAGGAATTTTAAAGCCTAATATGCTTTATGTTCCATTTCAACTGGAAGGTGACATGATTTTCCATAAACCATCTGGAAAGGCAAAAGACCAATTGGTGTTTTAAATGCAGTTCTGTATGCCCAGAGTGCATCATCAAGTTTTTGTGACCAATCCTTTCTAGAAGATGACACAGTTTTTTCCAGAATCCTTTTCACTTCACGATTTGAAATCTCTGCTTGCCCATTGGTTTGTGGATGATATGCTGTGGCTACCTTATGCTTTACTCCATAATGTTGTAATACTTTCTGAAGAATTTTATTACAAAAGTGTGAACCACCATCACTGATTAAAGTTCTTGGTGTCCCAAATCTACAAAAAATATTTTTCTTCAAGAAATTCACAACAGTTTTAGTGTCAGCATTAGGGGTAGAAATTGCTTCCACCCACTTTGAAACATAATCTACTGCCAAAAGAATGTATTGATTTGGGTATGAGTTAGGAAAAGGTCCCATGAAGTCAATTCCCCAACAATCAAATACCTCAACTTCTTGTATATTTGTGAGAGGCATTTCTTGCCTTCTTCCAACATTACCTGTTCTTTGGCAGTTATCACAAGATTGAACAAACAAGTGAGCATCTTTAAAAAGAGAGGGCCAGTATAAACCTGATTGGAGAACTTTTGCAGATGTTCTTTCATCATTAAAGTGTCCTCCATATGGTGATTTATGACAATGCCACAACACATCTCTTACTTCCCAGTCAGGCACACAACGTCGTAACAAATTATCCACTCCAATTTTGAATAAATGAGGGTCATCCCAAACAAAATATCTTGCATCTCTAAAAAAATTTTTCTTTGTTGCCAAGTCAAATCATTTAGAAGAACTCCTGCTGCTTTGAAATTGGCCATGTCAGCAAACCATGGCCGTTGTGTTATTTTGAAAAGTTTTTCATCTGGAAATTCTTCCAAAATTTTTTTTTCTTTGACAGTAACCTCATTATTCATTAATCTAGAAAGATGGTCAGCTACCATATTTTCACTACCCTTTTTATCTTTGATTTCAAGATCATATTCTTGAAGGAGCAAAATCCATCTGATTAACCGAGGTTTTGAATCAGGTTTAGTTAAAAGATACTTGATTGCAGCATGATCAGTAAAAATGATTATTTTTGAGCCAATCAAGTAAGATCGAAATTTTTCTAAAGCATACACTATAGCTAGTAATTCTTTTTCAGTAGTTGCATAATTTATTTGATTTTCATTCAAGACTTTACTAGCATAATGTAGGACTTTAAAAATTTTCTCATATCTTTGACCTAAAACTGCTCCAACAGCATAATCACTTGCATCGCACATAAGTTCAAAGGGTAGATTCCAATTAGGAGCAACAATTACAGGAGCAGTAACCAATTTTTCTTTCAAGGAATTAAAAGCTTTAAGACATGCTTCATCAAATTTGAATTCAACATCTTTATTTAGAAGGTTTGACAAGGGTTTTGCAATTTTTGAAAAATCTTGAATAAACCTTCTATAACATCCAGCATGTCCTAAAAAGCTTCTAATACCTTTTACATTTACAGGAGGTGGGAGTTTAGAAATTACCTCTATTTTAGCTTGGTCAACTTCAATGCCTCTAGAAGAAATTTTATGACCAAGTACAATTCCTTCTTTCACCATGAAGTGACATTTCTCCCAATTAAGCACCAAATTTGTCTCAATACACCGCTTCAGTACGGTGTCTAGGTTGGATAGACATGTTTCAAATGAATTCCCAAAAACTGAGAAGTCATCCATGAAAATTTCAATGCTCTTTTCAATTAAATCTACAAAAATAGCAAACATACATCTTTGAAAAGTAGCAGGTGCGTTACATAATCCAAATGGCATCTTTCTGTAAGTAAATATGCCAAAAGGACATGTAAAGGCAGTTTTCTCCTGATCAAGAGGGTCAACAGCAATTTGATTATATCCAGAATAACCATCGAGAAAGCAGTAATATTCTTGTCCAGATAATCTTTCAAGCATTTGATCCATAAAAGGTAATGGAAAATGATCTTTTCTTTTGGCTTGATTTAATTTTCTATAATCAATGCACATTCTCCAACTGGTGACAGTTCTTGTAGGAATTAGTTCATTTTTTCATTAACAATTACTGTCATACCACCTTTTTTTGGAACAACTTGAACAGGACTTACCCATGTACTATCAGAAATAGGATAAATAATACCTGCTTTCAGCAATTTCAGAACCTCCTTTTTGGTTACTTCTTTCAAAGTTGGATTGAGGCGTCTTTGAGGTTGAGCAATAGGTTTGAAATTATCTTCCAACAAGATTTTGTGCATGCAGTATGATGGACTTATACCTTTCAAATCTTCAAGTGTCCACCCAATTGCTTTTTGATTCCTCTTTAATACTTCCACCAGTTTTTCTTCCTCTGTTTCACTCAACAGATTACTAATGATAACTGGTTTTAAATTACCTTCTTTCAAAAAGATGTATTTCAGATTGGAAGGTAACACTTTTAATTCAGGTTTCCGGATTTCTTCAGCAAGTGATTCTTGAATTTCTTCAATCTTTCTTGATTCAAAGGAAATTTCTTTCCCTTGATCAAATTCTTCAAGATATCTTTCAATCTGTTTTTCCTCTTCTTCATTCAAAAATTCAACAGAGTTAGTCAATAACTTATTTAATGGGTCAGAAATAACCATACCTTTTGATAAGGAAAGATAAGTTTCATCAAGGATGTCCACTTTGAAACAATCTTGCTTTGAATTAGGATGTTTCATTGCCTTGAAGACATCAAAATTTACTTCCTCATCATGCACTCTTACTGCTAGCTTCCCATTGTCCACATCGATCAGTACTCGAGCAGTTTTCATGAATGGTCTTCCAAGAATTAGAGGAACATCAGCATCTTCTTCCATGTCTAAGATCACAAAATCCACAGGAAAGTAGAATTTGTCAACCTTTACAAGCACATCTTCTACAATCCCATAAGGTCTCTTGATGGATTTATCAGCTAATTGCATAGTCATCCTTGTCTGCTGTGGATCAAGATCACCAATACGCTTCATTATACTTAGGGGCATTAGATTGATGCTAGCCCCTAAATCTAATAAAGCCTTACCGATATTTACTCCACCAATAAAGACAAGAATAGTGAATTTACCAGGATCGTTGGATTTTTCTGGCATCTTGTATTGTAAAATAGCACTGCAACTTGCTTCAAGTTCTACGATCTCTTCGTCATACTTCCTTTTCTTTGTAAGCAGTTCTTTCATAAACTTAGTATATGTAGGCATCTGTTCTAATGCCTCAGAAAAAGGGATGTTTATGTGTAACTGCTTAAAGATTTCAAGGAATCTCTTGTATTCCTTCTCTTTATCTTTTCTTGATGGTGGATGAGGATAAGGTAAATCCTGGACAGGAGGTGTCTGTCCAGGATACTGATTTTTTTGATTTTTTTGATTTTTTTCTTTCTTTTCTTCACTTTCTTTTTCTTCTTCTTTTCCTTTTTCTTTTTCATTCTCTTCTTCTTTTTCTTTTTCATGATTTATACCTACAGTTTTACCACTTCTTGTAAAAATAACCTTACATTGTTCTTTCGCTTTGAATTCTTTGATGTCGGCTACTTCTTTTACTAGCTGACTTAACTGTTGATCTGATGCTTTACGTGCAACATTAATTGTCTCCATGTATTGCATCAATTGTTGAATACTTTCTTCAGCTTTTGTCAATCTAGCATTATAATCTCCTTGATTGTTGAAGGGTCTAGCATTTTGTTTCCAACCATAGTTTTGGTTTTGCCTTCCCTGCAGGTAATTGTTAGAAAAAGAATTTACAAGAGGATTTAGAGAATTACCTGTAGGTAACCTTTGATGAATCAAGGAATTAGCTTGTTCTTGTTCATTTTTGTCAAGAACACAGTAACCACATGGTTGTTCGGCCATACAATACTCACATTGTTGTAATTGAGCAGGGAGTTGTTGTGGTACATGGGTAACTTGAAGTTTTCCAAGTTGTTTACTCATTGCCTCAACTTGTTGCATCAACAATTTTTGTTGAATTAACACTGTATCATTTACTCCTTGTTCAAGTATACCTTGTCTATTACCTCTTTCTGGTTTAGCTTGACAGTCACTAATAGTCATTGATTCCAATATTTCTATGGCTTCCTCCACAGTCTTGTTCATTAAAGAACCACCTGCACAAGCATCTAACATCATCTTGAACTGAGGCAATAGACCATGGTAAACGATTCTTACCTTTTCGGCATCATTCAGGTTGTGGTTTGGACACTTTCTCAAAAGTGCCTTGAATCGTTCCCATGTCTCTCCTAGTGATTCATCATTATTTTGAGAAAAAGAATGTATGGCTATCATTGCTTCAAAATATTTTGAAGGAGAATAAAATCTTTCCAAAAATTTTCTTTCAACATCGGACCAGTTTGCAAAACTACCCGGTGGACAAGATTTAAACCATTCTTTTGCTTTACCAATCAATGAAAAAGGAAAAAGTCTCATGTAAACAGACTCTTCTTGATTGGGTTCAAAACCAATTGTGCTGCATAACTCATAAAAAACAGTTAAATGTTCATATGGTTCTTCATGATTTAAACCAGCAAATTGGTTGTTTTGAATAATGTTTAAAGTGGCAGGTTTAATTTCCACTGGTAAAACTGGTCCTTGAAACATTCCTGAAACTCTGGGTGGACCATTAATAGCAGCAAACTGTCCCAATGTTCTCCTTTCAGCAGCCATATTTGAATTTTCAAAAATTTTCGAAGTAGAAGAAGAATTAGTTTGTGTTTTAGATTTCAAAGACTTGATTTTCTTTACAAACTTTTCTATCTCAGGATCAAAATAAATTTTACCTGTGGTAGATCGAGTTTGCATACACAAACTAGACAAAGAAAGTTAGTGTAATAATGATAAGAAATCAATAATAAAAAAAATTATTAACTAAGGTAAAAAAAAATATATTTACCACGGTAATTAAAATTTTACTGTTTTACTGAAACAATTCAATCCCCGGCAACGGCGCCAGAAAACTTGTTAACCCGGTGATAGCATCTCAACAGTTCTTTTCCACCACCGGGTTTGTTAATTGGCAAGTGCACCAATCGTTTGTAGTTTTCAAAATTTAGATATCGTTCCACTGGGATTGAAAGTCCAATAATATCAGTAATTTTCTATTTACTATGGTAAATGGGAAGGAAGTTATAAACAAAAGAATAATTTATATACAATTTATACAATATTCACAGGATAGCATGATTGAGTGGTTCATAAGAGAAAAGAAAATAAAATCTATCTAAAAAAAATGAGTTGCAATCTAGAATAGGTAAGATACTTGAGATAAACACAGATAAACAAATTATGTTGAAAATTGGATCCCTAATCCTGAATAACAATGAGGAAATCAAGACATACATATTTAATCATCAAGTTTCATGTCATTGCAGCTTAAAATCATTATAACCGATCCCTCGTGATATAAATTCTAAGAATTCACCGTAAAGTCCGATCCCTCGTGAGCTTTCTCAGTAAAAACTTGCATTAAGACCTGGCCTTATGGCAACAATGGTTAACAACCCCTATAGAATTGAGATACCAAGGGTATTCCAACTTTTTACTTTCGTCAAAACAAGTTTCAATACGGCATGAATAATCATTCTCCCGTTTGACATTCATACTAATAAAACAAGTTTCAATACACATGAAAATCATTCTCCCGTTTGACGTTCATATTAATAAAAGGTTAAAATACTAACATGGACTTGAATCATAAACATGTAGAGGTCGAATTCACAACATTATACTCAATAGATTAGTTCACCAATTCCAACATAAACAAATTAGTTACACATGGTGAAAGTAGAAACAACACTTACAGATTTTGACATTACGAAGACGATGGGAACTTCACAATACAATGATCACAATACACCGAAACACACTCAAGTATCTAGAAAACTATTCTAGAGCTACAACTCACAAAAGAAGTACTCAAAGTCGAGCACAAGAGAGAAAAGAAATGCTATAGAATGGGATGGGATGGGATGATTTGAATAGTGTTGGATGGCCCTATTTATAGGGCTGAGCAAGGGTGCTGACGCTACGCGTCCCTGTGATGCTACGCGTCACACCCCTGACTCAGCCTCCATTAAACACTTGATAATGGCCACTTCAAATTATTAAATTTGATCATGCTTGGCCATATGGACATGTCTCCACCGATTTTTGGCCTTTCATGGTGAGTGGGATGGCCCTTGTGGCTGAGTGGAGTGCCCATTATTGGGTCCAAGTGGAGTGGTTGGTCAAAGTGGAGGTGGAGACCACGCAGCACTGACGCTACGCGTGGATGTGATGCGTAGCGTCAACATCAAAAATAGCTGTTGATGCTACGCGTGGGGTGAGGCTACGCGTCAGCTCCTCCAGTGTAATTTTCTCTTGATTTCTTAACTTTTTCACTGCAAAACTAGAGAAAATTGATCAAGGGCAGATTATTTCCAACAACATCCATTTATTGAATTTAAATCCTAATTTTCTAACAAATTAAACTAATTTTTATAATTTTTATAAAATTTTTATTCAAGCTTTTATTGAAAATTGGAGGACTAACAATTGTGTCCCTTGAGGACTTGTGTTTTCCAAGAGAATTTGGAAATATAGATATCATGGTATGTTAAATGGTAAAGAGAACTAAAGGCATTCATGCATCATAAGCATTTGGACGCACCATGGAATTTAGGGGTTCCATGATTGCCTACCCTGGTGGGGGGTTACTCTATGATGAGTTTAAGCCCTATTTTCATAAGAACCATGGAAGTGTAGGGATCCATGATTGTGCAAATTCCTACTGGTATATTTATTTGTGCAGGAGCCATGAAAGTGTAGGGATTCATGGTTATGCTAATTCCTACTTGTGCACTTAATTTCGCAGGAGCCATGAAAGTGTAGGGATTCATGGTTATACTAATTCCTACTGGAGTCTTTTTGAGACTTTTTACTGCAGTATTCCCACTAAACCAAATGGATCCAGCATGACATCATTTGACTAATTAAAGACTTAATATATATAAATGAACTTGTTTGACATATCCATCATATCATTATGATTTGTTGATTGTGTTTGTGCAATTTTATCTATTTTATACTTATTCTATATTCTGTCTCACTCTTACATCAATTTTTACAGTGAATGCCACGCAGAATGAAGATTGATGTCCTGATTGATGCCTATATGAATTATTACTTAGACTTTGATTTTTATTTATATTTATGGGTTGTAATAAATACAACGTATCATGTACTGTTATCATTCTAAATCGTTTCCGCTATGCAAATAATTCATGAATTTTATTAATCACGACTAGTATGCATGATAATAATCCGCAATTATCGAATTTTATGTGAACTCTGAATTTAAGTTATGAATTTTAAAATGATCTTTTAAAAACGTGAAAAATTTATTCGGAAAATTACACGGGACGTCTCAACAACCCTATCCCCCAAGCTTTACCAAACTCCTTCCACCATCATTCATATCTTTTAATATCATACATTTCTCCATAAAACACATTCTCAAACTAACTTTAACTATTTTCCCCAAACTCCAAGGTTAGGGTTTTCTCCAAAACCCATCCACCTTCATTAATACATCATAAACCTTCACTTTTCACCATCATTAATGCACCAACAACCATTTTCCTCCCATAAATACTTGCATTTATGATACCCCATTCTAGGGCATGAGCATTAAATGCTCTAATAAACACCCATGCACATGCATCTCCTTCCCAAAATCATAATACCCATAATATCAACATAAACCCATCCAAAAATGGTGGGAGAAGCTTACCTCACACCCAAAACGAATTGGGTTCAAGAAAGGAAGGGAGGCAACACGAAAATAAGAGGAAGGAGAAGGAAGAACCCCAAGCTTCCAAGTCCTCTTCAACGAAAAATGGAGAGGAAAAGAGTCACCACATAAACTCAAGGTTTTTGGGAGAAGAAGAGAGAAGAATGGAGGAAGATGAAGAGAAGAAGAAGTAAAGTATATTTGCTCAAAGCTTCAGCGGTTTACACGTGAATAGAAGAAGGAAAGTTTGGGCTTTTGGGTTTATTTTAATTCCATCTATTAGAATTCATCATTTTTGTCACTAACAGGCTCTTCATTTGGGCTCAATACTTCATCCAAAAATTATTCCGAATGTATATTCGGATTCCTATTATTATTCTCTATAGCCCTGACCAGTATCATCTCATTCCGAGATATTTGGTCCAACACCCATATCTCAACCGGGCTCATTTTTAGCTTAACCGGTCTCCATAAATTACCAATGATTCCCAAAAATCTTAATTAGATAAATTCAATTTATTGGGACCTTAAACAATTCATATTCAACTTGTCAATATTTATTTCCCTTAATTAATCTTCTATTTTAAAATTCGGGATGTTACATTATGTATGGTAACAAGATATGATAGTTTTTGTATTTCATTTTGTACTTAATGCTTGAAAGTATTTGACCACTATTTTCTTATGTTTAGTTTTATTTAGTGTATTGGGAAATAACTTTTGAAAGAAGAACTGAATCAAATACTTGTTGTGAGTAGCTGTCAGGGATGGTATCTATCGCAATAAACGTCTAAACAATCGGGCATTAATGCTGGAATGGTTTCAAGTTGACTGAGGGATCAGCAGGTTGGAACTATTCTTATGAATTTTGTAGTCAAGGAATCGATACAAATGACTTTGATTGTGACGTAAAAACTATCATTTCAAGTTACATGCATGCAAGTTTTATATAGCTTATGAAAGATGAGATAAGATGAAACCAGTCCTAGTTTCCCCACCATTGATCTTTGTTAAACTTAATATTGTTTGTTCTTCAGAATTATTACTCTCAGTTGATCATTTCCATTATCATCCTTTAAACCAACTTAAAATGAATCTGTTGTTGAATCAATTCATATGTTAAGATTTCCATACTAACATCTCCTCAGTGGAATAATAACCCTTTATACTACAACTCTAGTGTTTAAACTTGGCACTAATATTCATTGAAACCATATTATACAAACTTAATTCTTTTCTTGAAAACTTCATTTCTTTGTATGATAAAAACCATTATCAATCAATCTCATCATCAATTCAATAATCATAGCATAATCATTAAGATACATATATCTTTGAATTTAAATATACACACATGATCACATATATCTAGTTACTAATATTACTAATTGAATTCTAAAATTTACTAATCCTAACATAACCCAAGTTAACCAAAACCCAATTAAATGGAAACTGATTCAGTCAATGTGTACAAGTTAGGTTTTAGAGGTTTGACTAACCAACCCTGAAGACAAAATAGAATCCAAAGGGTGTAGGTTTCAAATTGATGATTGTTAGCCTTACGGTAACCTACGAACGGAGGATCCAAAAAGGATTGAGATTAGGTAAGTAATAATGTTAGAATGAGTTTTGGTAAAATAACCTAAACATGTAAATCTTCAACATTTTAAGATTCTTGGTAATCGTACTTATCTAAAAATATGTTTTTTATAATTTCTAACAAGGATAGATACATTTTCTTTTTAACTTTTATTAATTCCTGGATAAAAAAGTATTTCTACCAAACACTATATTAATGTCTTTCAATAATTGGATGACACAGACCATTTCTAACAAATAAAATAGTGTAAATAGTTGACAGTAACAAAATATTGACTTTGAACAATTTACTAGAATAATGACTTGTCAAATATGTATACATGACTAAATTCATGTATTAATTACCTAAATATGTGTACATCACTAAATTCATGTATTAAGTAAAGTTTAATCATACTACAACCATATCTCATAAATGACACAGTAAAATCTTGTTTATGATAAAAATTTTACTTAATTTTGATAAAATAGCTAAGTAATGTATATAACAATGTTAGAATGAATTTTGGTACAGTAACTTAAAAATACAAACCTTTCAAATTTTAAGATTCGTGGTAATCCTACTTACCTAGAAATATGTTTTTTTATAATTTCTAACAAGGATAGATAAATCTTCTTTTTAACTTTTATTCTCAAATAAAACATATTCCTGTCAAACATAACATTAGTGTCTTTCAACAACTAGATAACAAATACCTTTCTTAATAAAATAAAATAGTGTAAATAGTTGTAAGTAACAAAAAAAGAGTGTGAAAAGTTTACTAGAATAATGACATGTCAAATATGTATTAATTACCTAAATACATTTACATGACTAAATTCATGTATTAAATGAAATCTAATCTTGCTACAATCATTTCTAATAAATGACATAGAAAAATCTTGTTTGTAGTAAAAAAAATTACCTAATTTATATAAATTAGCTAAGCAATGTACTAATAATGTTAGAATGAATTTTGGTAGAGTAACCTGAAAATGCAAATCATTTACATTTCAATATTCTTGATAATCCTACTTATGCGAGAATTTGTTTTTTAATAATTTCTAACAAGCATACACAAATCTTTTTTTTAACTTTTTCCTCAAATAAAAACATATTCTTACCAAGCACTATATTAATGTCTTTAAATAACTAGATGAGACATACCTTTTCTAACAACTAAAATGGTGTAAATACTTGTAACTAACAAAAAAAATTAGTTTGAATAGTTACCAAAATAATGACTTGTCAAATATGTATTAATTATCTAAATAATGTATAAACAATGTTAGAATGAATTTTGGTTGAGTAACCAAAAAATACAAATCTTTCACATTTTAATATTCATGGCAATCCTATATATAATTTCTAACAAGGATAGATAAATTTTCTTTTTAACTTTGATTCTCAAATAAACAATATTCCTACCAAACACTACATTAATGTCCTTTAATAACTACATAACATAACTTTTTTAAAAAATAAAATAGTGTAAATAGTTGTAAGTAACAAAAAAAAGAGTGCAAACAATTTACTAGAATAATGACATGTCAAATATGTATTAATTATCTAAATACATTTACATCACTAAATTCATGTATTAATTTAAATCTAATCCTACTACAATCATTTCTAATCAATGACAGAAAAATCTTGTTTGCGGAATGTGTGCGTCCTTTACCCTTGGTTTTTGCAAAAACATGGTGAGCTTCAGTGGCTTTAGTATAGAAGCGTTGTGCTTTGTATGAGACTGAGGCAGGACGACTCTGGTAAGTATGATGTTGGAAGGGCCCTCATATGTATTCAAGAAACACTTAATAATTAAATGATCATAATACACCTAACTCATGCATAGCATTCTAATTGACTAACCACATTATGAATTCGGTTGTGGATTGTGTGATGTTGAAAGTGTCTACATTGAGTACCATGTTCTTCTTGTGATGATTGACTGTCAATTATATATAAAAATAATCCATCTTTATTTGAAAGGCTGTAATTGGTATTGAGTAGGATAAGCATTAGTTGAACTGGTTAAAGACCCTTAGGGTATATGATAAACTTTATATGTTGGTTCACAAGAAGATTGTTCTTGCTACCTAATTTTGTCCGGGCCTATTTAATTTTTTTAAAAAATAAAAAATAGAAAATTAGAATACTAATGCTTCCATCATACTGGTGTACCATATTAGTGAAGAGATGAAATTCATGCATTATATTTCAATCATGATTATTTATATGTGATTGTGTAGTGAATTGATAAGAAATTGGAAACGTCCGTCAGTAGTAAGAGCGGCGAGATAACTTAGAATATATATAAATATATAGGAATCCCAAAGAGAGTTTAGTGAATTGATTGATACTAATTGAAATGTATGGTGTGAGTGTCAAAGATGATACTCCCCAATTATTGTGGAGATGGAGACTCGCCTTTGTAGTTGATTATTCCAGACCACCAGCCAGGCACATATATTGCACAAGAGGAGTAGGATGCAAAAAAGATCAGGTAGGCCCTAGTCACTTGGCAGTAATTTCTCCTGAGGATGCCGCAGTGGAGATTCCACCACCCCCTCAGCATGATGCGGAGAGACCTTACGATCGAGACGTAGAGAGGTCATTGAGAGCTCAGTCAAACGATATGGTGACCCATCTCATCCCATGAGTGTGGAAGAGCTTGAGGAGCTGGCTGAGTGGGAGAGAGCTTTATTGGCAGATCCCGTTAGTTTCCATCCACTACCAGCTCCATTCTTGGCTTTGCCTCCTATCCAACAGGCAGAGATTCCAGCAGTACTAGTCCCAGTCGGCGTGGCTTAGAAGGAGCCAACACCAGAGTATGTTCCACTACCCACTAAGAAGGATGACGAGAAGGATTCTGAGGAGTATCCTCTTGAGGACATGCCAGCAGGTTTAGTAGATCCTACAACACTCCCAGCCCTACCCCAGTAGCTTCAGTCAGCAGTCCCTGTTGTAGTTCATAAGGTGGGTAGAGTATAGAACATTCCTATGCAACAGGGAGTTCTAATCATGACGCCAATGTAGAGGTATTTAGTGAGGCGACAGTGGGACCACACCTAGGGTTTCCTCCTACAAATTTACAGGAGCTACATGTATAGAGAGACTGAGGAGTACATAGAGATGTTCGTCGTGGCTTAGAGTCTTCTAGTAGAGGCTTACGAGGCCTACATCAGTCATCGACACCAGAGGATCCACGACATCAGTGACTTACCGTCCACGAGTACTGCTCATCTGGACTATTCCCGGTTGGCATCTTCTTCTGATCCTCTTGTATCCCCGTGGTCCGATGATGAGTTCCTGGGTAGAGATTCTTAGTGGTTAGGTTTATTTTATTCTTATTTCTCTGTATTTTGTTTAGGGAGCCTGCATGCCCCTTTTTGTTTCAGTGTACAGACTTGATGAAATAGTTAGATCATGTACAGTATCTTTTATGTGTATATATATATATATATTATGCTTTATTACCACTATGTGTTGTTATGTGCAAAAAGAAATTCCACACTTTTCTTAAAATTAGTAATCTCTTAGTTAACCAAGTTAATCTAGTGGAAGAGATTATCTTAGTTAATTGAGGATGTTACATTGGTGGTATCAGAGCATAACTGATTGATCATGCATGGGGTATGGTTCACTTTACCCTGCTGTACTCTAAAAGTTGTTGTTTGACAATCATTAACACTTGTTTGATAGGAACTACTTGATTAAGACTCAAGTAGTTGAAGCATCAGATGAGAATGCAAAGGGTTGATGACCCAAAGTTGCCTTGATGCCAATGATAATTGTGATGAATTTTGGGGGCGAGTGTAACAGCCCTAATTTTTTGGAATAGAAGCCCAAGCTCTTGAGACCTTCGAGAGTACCTTGTTAGGTATTTTAGGAGAGTGAGGCTTAGGCTTGATCCCTAAATCATCATTATAGTGTGAGAAAGTGATATTTAGGAGAAGGTGAATAGTGAATTATTCAGTTAAGTGAAATAAGTGAACAAGAGAAGTTTGTACAATAGTGACCCCTAGAGAGACTCTTGATTGATAACGAATTATGGGAAGGAATGAATGTGTTTAATTCAGTAATTTATCTATTACTGAGGTATCTATATTCATGAATATATTCTTATTATTACTGCTAGACAATTTTTGAGTGATGCTTAGCTTTGGTGATTTATAGATGAAGATAGTCAATTTTGGTTGTAATGCATTGGAATGTTTAGAATTATTGAAGTATCTGGTTAGAGTTTAAGACTTGGTAATTCATGGAGCCCAAGATTTCATAAGACTTAATTAAGCCTCTTTTATAAAGTGATTACTGAATAATGCATTATTTTGATATTAGCGGGTAAAGGGATGTTATGATTAAAGATTTTAGTTAATTAAGATAAAATGAAGTAGGTAGATAATATCTATTTTGGTATTTAATATTATTAGTAATAAGTTTAAAATATGAAAAATGTATTTATAATAAAGTTTAGTTAAGAAATTAATTAATTATTAACAATATTTTAATAATAAATGATGCCCGGTTCCTCAGATTTGAACTATGGGACCCAACCTGAGGTCAGACTCTGGTCGTTCGACCTAAGACTGGTGATCCAGTAAGGAAACTAGTCCCTTTAGGATCGTTTCATGAAGAATCAAGGGTACCTGACTCGGTCTAACCGGTCAAATCAGAATCCTTAACGCCTCCTATGTTTGATTGTTCATATACCTCGTGATGTCTGATGGTGACATGATCAGTCTCTTGTGACTCGTTTCAAAGTTTTAGAAACTTTTCATGAAGAGGTCAAAACTCAGTTCGGACTCTATCACCCCCATTTGTCTATAAAGTCATTTCTTTAAAAATCATTTTAAAACTCGACCCGAATACCTTCAGTGTTCTGGACCCAACTTTTGCATACGACCTTGAAATTGAGCAATCTTGGTCTCAAACTCTTTTTTTAAAAAAGATCTTTAATCTTTGTTTCTAGCCCCAAACTCTGATTCTCACTCTGTCAACCCCAAAATTGAGAATTAAGCATGCTCGCCTTAAATTTTCATTGTTAGGACGTTTTTCTTTGCACTTGATTCAGAATAAAATTCATAACTTTCTCATACGACCTCCGATTCAAGCAAACTTAGTGTCAAACTTTCTGTAACAAAATTATCTGCATTTTTATTTTAGACTTCAAAGGTTGATTCTTTATAGATTGGTACAGTTTAACAAATCTCTGTAACCCTTAGACTGTTTCATTTTAATGCTGACTACCTGTAGAAAAATTTGTATATCTCCCTTGTACAATACTCGAATCGCTACGTTATTTTTTATATGAATCTATATAAAAACCCAATACTACAATCATTATGAAGGGAAAAAAACCCAATTCTCAAAGGATAAGTTTTGATGAATTTATTTCTAAGCACCTAATTGATTCGGAAGCTTTTGGGGCATCCCGTAATAAATCGAACATATCTCGGGCTACCGATATCCGATAATCGCATATGATATATCGATTTAAAGAGTAAAAAGAGATCTACAACTTCTATATTGGAATTTCCCCTAATACTGACTCCACAAATTATACTATATTTATTTTTTAACGTCTCTATTTCCTAGTTCATAAAAATTCTGCACACTTTGGTTTCTTGCCCGACAAGTTAATTTCCCGGCCACCAATTTTTCGACCATATAACCACCCCAGGATACCTCTCTAGACAAATGTCACCATCCAGCCCCTCCCCTCCACTCAGCTGGCCATCTTACATTCCAACCAATCAAAATTCATGTTAGGGCTATATATCATCATCACACCTACACCGCCCATTACCTCACCATCACTCTATGCCACTTCATTTCCCTTTCTTTCTTCAGCCAGCATCAAACCCTCAACAACATTCCCTTCATTCAGAATTCTAGCCACCTCACACCACCATCAAGCCTCCACCATTTTCCATTTCCAAGGCCAAATATCACCATCATCCATCTCCACTCATCCAAATTCTACTACCTCTTCTCCTTGCTCCACCCACTCATGGCCAGCCACCACTAATCAGCCTTCACCTCCATTCTTTTTGCATGCTATGACCTTGAAGGATTGAAGCTCATCTCCTCACCTTGGTGCTGCACAAACCGCCACTCACCAAGCCATTCAAGGTAAGGGATTTTGATGTTTTCTCCTTGAATCTTGTCCTTCATCTTTCTAATTCCAAAAAATAGATTCTTTTTTAAGATTGTGGTGATAATTTCTTGTTGTTTGGAGGGAAAAATTATGACTACCCTCCCTTATCCTAATCATGCATGATCATTTTTCTAAGGGTCCGGAGGTTTAGACAATGATCGAAGGACGTTAAGAGCGATCGGCAAAATTTTTGGCAAAACCTTCAATTTTCTTCTCTGAGCAGTTGATGTTAACTGTCGTGGTCCCATCAAATTAGTACATTAAAATTAATTAATGTAGTACTAGGATGTTAACCTAGGTCGTTCTCTCACGGATCAACATAAAAATTTAGGAAAATCAAGTCTTAAACTAATTTTAAGAAACTAAAATCTAACAAACAAAATTTATTTTTTACAAACAGTAGTTCAACAAGCATACATTGGGGGGGTTTGTTTGATTGTCACAATAAATTTAATACAAAATACAAAATACAAAATAAGTGTAAAACAAGTAAATAACGAGCGATTGATTTTCTTGGGGTATTGCAATTTATTTTATCCTTGGATTTGAAAAGATTTCTATACACTTTACTTACTGTCAATCCCTTAGTTCAATTCAAATTAATCAACTAAGCGTCTTTTAATTCATAATTCCTTTACTTTCATTCAATTTAAAATGAAGATTTTAATCAAGCATCCTAATTAAGCAAAAGGAGTCAACATTTTAAATTTTAAGAATTATTGAACATACATAGAACATCGCCTACATACATAATCTAACTTCAATGTTATGGAATTAAGCAAACCACAACTATCAAGATTGATTTTGAAACATTCATTAAGCATGTATATTTCTTAATCTATCTTAATATAGTTCTTATTCAATTCTAACTGTATAATTAAATTGATTAAGCATACACCTTAATTAAACAATATAGACATTAAATAATTGAGCTAGAATTATGAAGAGATTAATAACAAGGAAATGTATTAAAAATCAAAACCTCAAAAATAACATTACATTAACCTCTAACAAAATCAATCTAAGGGTTTTAGCCCTCCATAATTAAGCAAAATAAAAACTGAACCCGGAATGAAGTTTCTCCCGAATTCTTCCTCTGTTTCTCCTACTGTTGTCCACTGCTTGTCTGCTCCAAAAATTCCCTCTACACCCTCTGCTACAGATTCTTCTCCCTTTCCATTCAACTCTAAGCTCCCTATTTATAGCATTTTCTTGGCTGATTTTTAGACAAATTAAGTGCAGCCTATCACCTAGCCATATGCCTTCACGTTACCATTTTTAGAGCAAAGGGAACATGCCATTTATTCCTTCATGGCCGTGAGAATGTAAGGCACTTGGTGTGTTCCTCCTTTTCATTTTTCTTAATGTAATAAAGTGGAAAACATTCTGCATTATGAGCCCTTTCACGTTGGATTTTAGCACTTGGAAGGAGAATGAATTAATTTGTTGTTTGCTGTCCTAATTTCTTGCTGTTTTGTGTTGTTTTCTTGCTGTTTGTTGTCCATTTTTCACTGCTGTTGCTGTCCCATTTTCTTTGTTGTTTTGTTGCTCCATTTCCCTTTGTTTTACGCTGCCTTTTTACGTAAAGAAGCTTGCTGCAGCTAAAAAAACTTCAACACATGGAGATAGCTTCTTGGAAGTTCACGTGAAACCATTTGTCAAAAAGGGTCCCTTTTCTTTTCTTTAATTCACGTGGAAATCATGAGCAAGGATGATGGGACTTTGTGCTTGAAAATAAAGCTTAATTAATTTCTTGGTGGAGTAATTTCCTTCAGCCTCTTTTCGTTGGTCATTGGAGGCTTAAAATGAGTTTACTAACTAAAGGAATTATGGGGACAAACTTGTATTATTTTACTACACCTTTTCTTGGACCTCTTCAAGCTTTATTCACTTTGACCAATTCAAGCATAATTCATGTGGGCCCATGGCTGAAAACATTGTCCAATTATTTTCCACTTTGTTCACGTTAATTAAAGCCTTGATGCTTTGATTTTATTTGTTAAATCAAAGTGTAATGACTATGTACTCTCTTGATGCAGTCCGTGAGTAGCTGTTTGGTCACCACATAATTGCTTTAAACAATGTCACATGGGACCATTGTGTAAATACGAATGAATGGAAATTCTTTTGAAAAATCAAAAGCATGTGACCGTGTGGACTTCTTTGGCTTCTTGGAGAAAAATATTAGGCAAAGAACCTTGCAAATTGGAGGACATTTACGTTAAGAAGCTTTGCCCATCAGCTATATAAATCATGTTGGCACACTTATGGCAAGTAACAAAAAAATTTTATTTTGTCATTTCATGAAGCATGGATGGTGCTTAACAATTAAACATTAATATACTTATCAAGAAGTAATTAATGTGAATTGTTATAGAGGAGGGGATCAAATTTATTTTGCATTTAAAGAAACAAACAAGTTAATTTAAATGGAATATTCAAAAATTAATTTTTATAGAAATGGAATTATGATTTAAGTTCTTGAAGATTTTGAAGTACTAAATTTTTAGCACTAATCCATAATTAATTTTCCACTTCTAAAAAAATAATTTTTTAACGTTCCTTTTAAATTAATTCACACAAAATACAACACTTAAATGGAAACAGTAAAAATAAGAAAATAGTGATCACTAGCAAGTAGTGAGATAAAAATTAAAAACGGAGACTACTGACAATTTACGCTAAAACACAGTTATTATAATTTAACATTAAATAAAACAGACAAACAGAGTAAGTAATTAAAGGTAAAAAGATATGTCATCAGCAGTAGCTATATCATGAGGTAAAGGGGGTCCTCATTTTGATTGTTTGAATTTTGGTTGCCTCATATTGTTGTTTGCATGTTAACAAACCTCCGTTTCAAATTTTATCGCGATCTAACGATTGGATCTTTAACCGTAAAATTTTTTGTAATCGACAGTTAAAAGTACGTTTTTAGAAATTTTGATATTTTAAGAATTTATTCAGCGTAACTCAATATTCATGAAATCGAATGGATTTTATCGTTATCGGACCAACGAAAAGAAATTTAGAAAATTTAGTATTTAAGCGGGGCCTGTTTCATTTCGATATGGATGTATAAATTAAATTTTATTTTTGATGTTGTTATGTAGTTTGTAGATTATTTTCCAGTAAGTCCCTCTATTAGGAATTAAATAGATCGTTTAAATTTTATCGACGTTGTTTTGGAATTATTGTGTACCTTCGAGGAAATTTACCAATCAGGCGATTAAAAAATATTAATTTCTTTTTCTAAAAGAGTGATAATGAATTTTTTTATAAAGTAAGAATTTTAAAGAAAAATATGTGTAACAATATAATAGTAAGTTAACTAAACAATGGAGAATTTTTTTTAATAGAAAATTTTTAGAACTTTATTAAGGATTTCCATAACTTAGGCCCAAGTTAAATTTTATAGGTTAGGTAAAGAAAAATTCAAATAAGTGAATTTTTGGCATAATGGATATTAGAAGTTAAAAGAAGAAAATATTATTGACAAACTTTTAGCAACCACTTTTTGTGACTACCCTGGTGACCATTTAGAAGAAAAGGAATGGTAACTTTAGAAATTTAAGAAAAAAGGATAGATTTAAAAAGAAACTTGATTAAAAAGAATGAACCTTGGAATTAGTTATTCTAGTAGATTAAAGAGATTTAGAATAAAGAAATAATAAACTAGAATTTAAAATTTTGACTAAGGTTCTAAAAAAGGATCCTAATAGATTAATAGGATTATTTCCTTAAATAAATTAAGTTTAGAACCGGAACTTTTAAAAGAGGCGATGCTATAGTAGAAATTAAGGTAATCACTATAAGTTGAAAAAGAAATCAAAGGAAATTTTGAGCCTAGAATAAATTAGTTAGTAACTAAGAGATGGAATTTTGGGGTATACTAATTTTAAGCTCACAATAAAAATAAATAGAATTGATTAAATTAATTGGTGAATTTTTGGATTACTAAACAATATTAGGATATCTTAAATTAAAGAAGTTTCTAAGTCCTTAAGCGGTAAACGGATAACCATAGAAGAAAAGAGATTAATTATAGTTAAGAAAATAAGTCAGTAAAATTAGTTATTAAAGACAGAATTATCTAATCTAGCAAGACTACGTTTAAGGAAGAAATTATTATCAGGATGTAAGAAATTAAGATAAGATAAAAAGGGGTACATGGCTTATTTAGTGACCAGGAGGGTGAACTATTAAATCAAAAACTCATCTAGAATAAAAGAGGAGAAATAACTAATGAGGTCACTTAACAATCAACTAGGGTTTATGAGCAGTACGCTAAGATAATAAAAACCAGATAAATCAAGTTTACTTAGTCAAATTACGAGGGTTATAAAGAATTCTAATATACCCGGAAGTTCACCATTCTGCAAGATACTCGATCCGCCTACTACCAAAATAATTAAGACAACATGACGTATAAATAACAAGTGAGTACTAATATTAATACATATATTGTACACATGACCTTTATAAACGTCGACTAGAGTAAAGTAACTATTGAATTGTCATAGTATTATAAATGATTGACGTGATGTGTTGGTAGATGTATGTTTTGAGTAATATATTCCTTAAGTGTATCTTATTGATGGATGCTATATGTGATGCTTAAATGTGGAATAGTGGTATCGGTAAGGATTCCAATGTGACTGAATATGAAAGTACACAAATATGATTATTGATGAACGATGTAATAACAAAATACCCATGGTATTGAGTTGTGGAATCTCATTTCATTTCTAAGAGTTATAGAAATGAATTGCAAACTTTTATCAAGAGAAAAGAAATTTTTTAATGACATTCGGTATTAAGAAAGGAACTCGACGTTAAAAATGAAATGAGAAGAGCCTTATCGAGAAACCACTTCATGATAAATATAATAGTTGAATCATGCATCATATCTGGTGAATAAGGGTGGTGTTGAGAAACTCCCTAGAGCATAACAGTGAGGGGTACACTGAAAAATCTACCGCGCTTCGATACTCGAGGGTAGTCTAGGGAGTATATCGGAAGCAGGAATTCAATGGCTTGGATTCGCTCCCGTTGCCGAATAGCCTGTGAAAAACCCTGATATACTTCGACAAGAGACGGGATTTTCAATGACCGTGGAGTGCCCGTTCTACAAAGATACTGATTGCCCATTATGATGATAGGACTGTGTGTCCTTACCCTTTGTGAAAACTAGAACGAGGAGAGCTCTGGTCACTCTAGTGGATAGGAGAATAAGGCGGGATTTGATTGATGATGTGTTGTTATTAACAGAGTTTCATGCAACATACTAGTGTACCATATTAGTGAAGAGATGAAATTCATGCATTACATTTCAATCACGATTATTTATATGTGATTGTGTAGTGAATTGATAAGAAATTGGAAGCGTTCGTCAGTAGTAAAGCGACGAGATAAATTAGAATATATATATATATATATAAGAATCCCGAAGAGAGTTCAGTGAATTGATTAATATTAATCGAAATGTATGGGGTGAGTATCAGAAATGATACTCCCTGATTGTTATGGAGATGGCGACTCACCTTTACAGTTGATTATTCCAGACCACGAGCTAGGCACATATATCGCACGAGAAGAGTACCATGCAGAGAAGATCAGGCAGGCCCTAGTCACTTGGAGACGACTCTTGAGGACGCCCTAGTGCATATTCTACCAACCCCTCAGCATGATATGGAGAGACCTTACGATCTAGACGTGGAGGTTATTGAGAGCTCAGTCAGACGGTATTACGACCCAACTCATCCCATTAGTATGGAAGAGCTTGATGAGATGTCTGAGTGAGAGAGAGCTTTATTGGCAGATCCCCTCAGTTTCCATCCACTACCAGCTCCATTCTTGGCTTTACCTCTTATCCAACAGACAGAGATTCCAGCAATACCAGTCCTAGCCGGCGCGGCTTAGAGGGAGCCAACACCAAAGTATGTTCCACTACCCATTAAGGAGGATGACGAGGAGGATCCTGAGAAGTACCCTCTCAAAGACATGCCAGTAGGTTTATTAGATTTTGCAACACTCCCAGCCCTGCCCCAGCAGCTTTAATCAGCAGTCCCCGTTGTAGTTCCTGAGGCAGGTAGAGTAGAGGGCATTCCTATGCAACAGGGAGTTCTAATCACGACGCCAATTAAGAGGTATTTAGTGAGGCGATAGTGGGACCACTCCTAGGGTTTCTCCAATATATTTATAGGAGCTACATGTATAGAGAGACTGAGGAGTACATAGAGATGTCCGCTGTGGCTCAGAGTCATCTAGCAGAGGCTTATGTGGCTATTAGTCTGATAAAACGTGTTGGGCTTCTTTATTGGCAAGCGCACCAATTTATCATTGCAGTTTTCAAAATAGATATCGTTCCCACAAGGATTGAATGTTTTTAGTGTGAAACAGTAATTCTTATTTACTATGGTAAATGTATCAAAACTTATTAACAAAAGAATGATGTATACATAATTTGTACAATATTCACATATTTAGAGATTGATTTATACATTGGGTGAAAGATTGTAAATTCTAAATTTACTAGAAATAACTTTGAGTAGTGCTTCAAAACAAATCAAATACTTGAGATTGAAAACACATATTAACAAACTATGTTGGAATTAGGATCCTCACACTAAAACATAATGAAATAATCATAAACATGCGTATTTAATCATCAAGTTCATGTTATTGCAGCTTAAAATCATTATACCCGATCCCTCGTGATATAAATTCTAAATAGTTACCGTAAAGTCTGATCCCTTAGATGCTTTCTCAGTAAAAACTTGCTTTAAGTCTTGGCCTTAACACAATAATAATTACCAACTCTATCCCTAGTAATTGGTATATTAAGGGTACGCCAACTTTTACTTTCGTTAAAGTGGTTTAACATGCATGAAAATCATTCTCCCATTTGAAGTTCATACTAATAAAAGATTGAAATACTAACATGGTACTTGAATCATAAACATGCAGAGATCATAATCACAACATCATATTTATAGATTGGTTCACCAATTCCAAGATAAATAGATTAGTTACACATGGTGAAAGTAAAAACACAACTTATAGTTGATGACATCATGAACACTTGATCACACTTCACAATACGGAAAGAACACAACATTATATTCTTAAGTATATGGAAATTATTCTAAAATACTAACTCAAAAGACACTGTGAATTTGAGTGAATGAAGATAAAAATGAAGAAAGGGATGCCAAAAGTGGGTGGAGAATGGCCCTATTTATAGGGCTGAGTAGAGGTCCTGACGCTACGTGTGAGGCTGGCGCTATGCGTCATGCCTCAGACTCAGCCTCCATTAATTTGCATAATTCAGGCCATGATTAGTAACTTTTAATTGCTAATAATCTACAGACATGTTCCTTATTTGTCCCCCCATTGTATTTTGGCAGTTGCTGGAAGTGGATTGGCCATTATTGGGCCATTTGGCTGAGTGCAAAGCCACCTAGAAGTGGAGTCCACGTAGCTTTTGACGCGTAGCGTCAGCATTAAAACCTTGACGCTACGTGTAGGGTTGATGCTACGTGTCAGCCCTTCAAATTTGTATAAATTTTTACTTCAATTCTTCCTTTTTTCACTGCAAAAATATAGAAAATGTGTCATAGCAGCTGAGTTTTAATAATTTCCATTTATTTTAAATAAAACCTAAATTTATTAACATTTAAACTAATTTTTATTATTTTTAACATACTTTTTATTAAGAAAGTAACAGTAAATTTTAGGACTAATAAATACCCTTAACTTAGGAAATTACTCGTAAACTACAACTAAAACAACCTTTTTGAAATCAAATTTTTGAAAAATCTGAAAATTTACCACAAGAAGTAATTCACAACTTACCGTTTGGAATGATCAAAAATAGATATCTTTGTGCAAAAGAGGCTTAAAGATAAAACTTACACAATGTCTTATCAATAACTCAAGCTTACTTCAAGGCTTACCTCACAAGTGTTTATCTCTGTAAAAAGGTAACTTGTCAGCTCAATCAATCATAAAATCAAACAAATTTAGTTTTAATTTTCTTCTTATCAATTGTCATTTATACAGAATCAAACAAGAGTCACAAGGTCTTTTCAAAGGTTGTAATGAGGCTTGGTTACAAGAATTTATTGTTTTTCTTGAAAATCAAACACCTAAAATCATAAGAGAGCATTTCATAATTTATGGTGCTTTTCTTGACCCAAAATCTCACTTCCCTTTTTTTTGTAAATACCCCTAACTTAATCCTTTTCATTGTTTTTTTCTTTGATTTTGCACATATATTTCTTTTTCATTTTTATATACATGCATCACTAATAATTTGAAAAGGCTAAGTTTTAATTTTCACTCCCCATTTTGTAAGAACACTCAAAATATTTTTTTATTTTGTTTAAATGCTCTTTTATTAAATCAGATAAAGGGAATGCTTAAAAATATTTATGGGCTAGGTGTAACAGCCCTTATTTTTGTGTTAGGTCCTTGAGACCAGTTGTCTGTATTTTGTGATAATTTTATGTGTATTAATGAATGAGCTACGACCGACTTTCTTATATGTCTGTTTTAAAGAGATTTTATGAGTGTGAGGTAAAGATTCTAGTTTTAAATTTTGTGAGTAATTGAGATAATTAGAATAACAATAATAATGTGTCTAATAACATTTGTAATAACAAAGATTTATAAAATAAAACATTAGGTGATTTAATATAAATATCTAAGTATTTATTTTAAGTTAGTAAAACTGTGTAACTCCCCGGTTTTGGCTTAGAAATTTTTCATGAGACTTGAGTCAATTATTTTTATCTTAAAAAATCTCTCATGTCGTTCCTAGGGATGGCAATATGGGTTAGGCCTACGGGCTGGCCCGTTTGGCCCGTTAAAACAGGCCGGGCCAAGCTTTGAAGCCTATTTTCCTGAATAGGCCCGACCCGTTTTAGCCCGTCAAAAAACAGGCCCGTCACGGGCTGGCCCGGCTTGGCTCGGTGGGCCTTTATTAAAATATATATTAATATATTATATGTATAATATTAATATTTAGTTGGTTGTAATTTTAATTATTTGTATTTATTGTTTTCATTTAATGAAATAAATTGGATTAATTATAAAAACTTTGCTTTAGAAAGGTGAAATCTAATTTTTATTTCTAATTTTTCTTAAAAAATATTTAAAAATAGTTTAAATTTCAAATAAAAAATAGTTTGTATAATTATATTAAAGAAATGGGATGGCCCATTTTGACCCGCGGGCCATAAAGAAAACGAGCTGGGCCAATGTTTTTTGTCTATTTTCCTATTATGGCCCGGCCCGGCCTGTATTTGGACGGGCCTATGTAGGCTTTGGCCCAGCCCGGCCCGTAGGCTCATTTTTCCATCCCTAGTCATTCCTAACCACTTTTATGAAGAGCCCAGTACCCATTTCTAACCAACCAAGGTTAAAAACGTTAATTTTAAGTTACCCAGGTGGGCCAAAATGCACATCTGTACGTATTTTGGGCGTAATTTATTCTCCCGGTATTGGATTCTTGTCATTCTTGTCCCAAAATTTTCATATCAAATTTATCTACAACTTTTATGTTGACCATAAAGGCCAATTCACTTCGCAAAAATCCAAGAAATTAAAACACTATATCAATTCACGTTTTTCCCACAACAGCTTGCACTAGGTGCAGTATTTTCCATATATCTCTCTCTCATATGACAATAAAATTGAATGAGGCCTTCTCAAAATTTTTCTTAACTCAATTATCCACAACTTTGATGAAGAACACAAAGCCAAATCCCTACCCATTTGTCCCAGAAAAATAATCTATGCATGGAACAAAAATCCCGTCACAGCCCTACACCCCTTTTGTATTTGGGCCATAACTTTCTCAATTCTTAATGGATTTTTTTGTGCTTTATATCAAATTAAAAAGAACAAAAAGTTCTATAACTTTTGTGTTCCACGCATTTCTGAATTCGGCCAGAAGACCCCTTAAAATCACGAGCAGGATGCTATCCCTACACTTAACACCTTAGCTTGCATGCACCATGAACCAATCAAGTCACTCCATCACTTGGCCACTTGTCCTAGCCATGCAAAGCTCTTCACCACCTCAATATCAGCTGCTTGTGACACATTTCCCTTGCATGAAAAATTAGTGACACCTCTCCCACTCACCTCTTTGACTATGCACCCCTTGGACACCAAGGAACCACATGCAAAATTTTATTTTTCATTACGCTTGCTTTGATTCTACTTTCTTCTTCCACACTTAGAAAAATACAGAAACTCATTTCTTTTCTTACTCATATCTCCTCCATCTAAATACCATTACACAACCATCACCATCCACCCTAAATCATCGTACCACCCTACAAAGGAACCAAAATTCAAGTTCCTACCTTTCAATGACCATATCTTCTTCTTGAACCTTCTCCAAACAGTAACCATTTTTCTACTTCCATCCACCATATTCACGTAACTTCACCATCCTCCAAGGCATCCATTTTTTTCTTCCTTGATAAGACAGTCTATGATGGCTTAGAAGTAAATTTTTTGAGTCTTTGCCACCTTTCTTGAGCATGAAATTTTAGTGGTTAGGAGGGAGTACCTTGCTTGTTTAAATCCATGAAATAATACATGCATGGTGAAGTATAAGTGTCACTTAACACTTATACTTTGATGTCTCCTTAAAGATCTTGGTTTGTATGGTTTAGATCTTGAAAAATCTTTGTGAAAAGTGTGTATCTTTAAAGAGATATCATGGCTGCACCATAGTTTTAATTAATTCTTTGAGTTTTGCAATTTTAATGATAAGTTACTAACTTGTGAATTTTATTGCTGCAGATTTTAGTTGGTTGTAATTTTATGCATGTGATAACTTGTTAAATTTTATGTTGCTTGGCTTAAATGGGTAGCTTGTGGTGTTAGTGATATTTTAGAAAATATGAAATCTTTAAAAATGAATTTTTATAATAAATAATGAACTAATATTGCTGCTGAAAATTTTTTTAATGGTTAGTAAACAACTTAATAATTTTAGATCTTAACGTATAAACTTGAAAAAAATGATTTTGTGGTTAAAATTTGGTAACATGACTTGATCATTGGGAATTATGTGATAAAAATAAATTTTAATACAAAACTTTAATTCTGGAATTTAAAAAAAAAATAGGAATAAGTGATTTTAGTGGTAACAATTAAATGATATGTTTATGACGTTAAGAAAATGAATTACAAGGATTTTAGAAAGTAATTCTTGGCAATTATGTATGATGGTTAGTGCTTCTGTATTTTAATATATTTGGGCATTATTATGATTATAAAAATGTTTTGAATGTGGTAAATAATAAAAGAAATAAAAAGGACCTGAGTTTAGGCGCGAACGAAACGTTGGAAACGGTATAAAACATATTTTTGTGGGCAAATGGAAGAAATTGCTAAAACTGTTTTGGAGGAGTATTTTATGGCATGAAAGATGAATTTTGAGTGTAATAAAAATACCCAAAGAAGAAAAATAGGTTGGGAGAATTTTTTATGCGCGATTTGTCCTTAAAACGCATTTTTACGAACGTTAGAACACGAACTTTGGCATTTAACAACTTTTTGTGTAAGGACTATTTTCTGGACATAATTCATTTTTAATTTTACCATATTTAATTAGAATGTTTAAAATTAAACACTTTTGACTTTGGAATCATTCAAATCAGAATTTTCTAGGTGAAATACGACGAAAATAATGGTTTGACAACGAAATGAAAATTTACTACTTTGTATTTCTATTTTAGAAAAGAGGATTCTTTTATCTTCAATATAAACTTAGGAGAATTAACTTATCATAATAATATATTTTTATCTAAGGATTTATGAAAAAAATTCTAGAAAGAAAAAAATCAATTAAATTCATTTATCATAAGTAAATACAATGAAACGAACTTATAAGTGATTAAGTCTAGTACAATATACTTGCCTTTTTCTCTCTTGATGGGAAAAACTTGATTTTTCTTAAGATCATATTTTAAGAAACATAATTGAAAATTATATTACCCCTTTTTACCTAGATATTCTATTATATCTTACTAATAAATTAAATATTTTATACTAAAGAATTTTCTTATAAAATTCGTTTAGAAAGAAATCTTGATATTTCTATAAAATGAATTTTTGGTAGTATTGAATCTTTGAGACTTAGCCTCTACAACACCAGAAGTTTTATGGCTTAGATACTTCACACGCATTAAGGACAAATACGCTATGTGAGTTAGGTTCCGTCTAGACTTCAGGCACCCTAGTAATAAGATAAGCACATGGCATTTTGCATTCGAAGTTAAGGAGGGATATTGGAATAAATTCCTTAGAGCATACAGTGATGGGTACACTGAAGAATCTATCAGTGCCTCAATACCAAAGGGCAGTCTAGGGAGTATAACCGGGGCAGGAATTCCAAGTGGCATCAGATTCGCGCCCGTTGCTGGACAGCCCGTAGCAAACTCTGGTGTACTTCAACAAGAGGCGAGATTTTCTATGACCGTGGAGTGCCCGTTCTATGGTGATGTGTGATTAGCCATTTTGATGTTAGGACTATGAGTCCTTACCTATTTGTGAAAACCAGAATGAGGAGAGCTCCGGTCGCTCTAGTTGGGCAGGGGAGATAAGGGTGGCAGATTGTACACATGATTATTGGTATATGAGATCGAGGAATGGAAGTTGAGCCCCATTGCATATTGGTATGAATTATGACTTACAATAATTGAATCTAACACATGCATAGCATGCCATCATTATATGACTAACCCTCTGATTGTTGTTGATATTTGTATATGCAAAGTTTTATATGTCTAAGCTAAGGTATGTTGTATGTAAGTTTTCTATAGTTTAAAATATTAAGCCACCCTTGTATGTATAATTTATGGGTTGAGAGCTTTGTACTTAACCCTTTTGTTGTTGTGTGTGTTATTTTTCCTTTTCTGTGATCATCAGCTGAAGAACAAGGTGAGCGTGGGCAGGACTTGGAATACCTACAGTAGAGGACGCCAGTTTGGAAGTGGCATCTGTGTATATTTTCTATTTGCATCGAGATCGTTATAGACTCGACATTTCTGTTATGTTTTTATTTTGCAGTAGTTGTCAGGAGCCGGTGAACTCCGTACTCTTTTAAATATTCTCATGTTAAAAGAATCGACCTATGTAATGTATTTGTTTTAATATCATGTGCTGATGATCACCAATCAAAAAAATACTCCTATTTTAATGACTCCTTAATTAAATAGGATGTTCCAGTGTGAGAATTTATCCTAGTTAATCGAGGGTGTCACACTAGGGGTGCCAAAGAAATTATTTTTAAGGCTTAAAATGGCTATCAAAGGATAAATGTACCATGTTAAGCTTTTTGGCCCTAAGTTCTTGTGTTTACCAAAAATGTGCCTTGATCATGCTCTTGGATCCTCTGTATAATAACATAAATCAAAGAATCAAGCAAAACTAATTTGAAGGAAATTATGTGGAAACCCTCAAGTGTTTAAAGATCTCTCAGCTCACCGGCTTTTCGAAATTAGCTAGATTATTAATAAGAACATTGTAATTGGTTTTATCAAAATGCCTTAGTTACAAAAGAATCGATCATTGATGATTAAAAATGGCTTATTGTGTAACAACTTCAAGCGTTTCCAATTTTCAAAAATTTGATTATTTTATTTTATTAAAAACACTTGTTTTTTATTTTTATTTTGAGAAAAGAAATTATAAAGCAGAAAAATCACACTATAAAAAATCAAACCACACAAATATATAATCCAAACAAAATATCAAAATATACCAAAGTAAATATCAAACTACATATAAAAGTAAAGTAAATGTAAAAGTAGTCATAAAAATGCAGAAATAAATGTGAAATGGTCCTCAGTCATCTGCCTCATGTATCTGGTCCTCCTCATCCTCAGTATCTGCCTCTGAATCTGCCTAATCAGTCTGAGCTCTTGATGGTCCTCCAACCTCAGGGTATGTGGGCTGGTTACCTGGCTAAGCTACATGAGATGCAAACTCAGCTGGTGTCATGAATGGTGCACCCTTTCCCTAGATCCTTTGCTAATAGAAAGAATCATGTAATTGTACATAAGCACGATGGGAGGCAGCCATCATCTGCATCATATGTTGATGCTCTATGCTCATCTTGGTAAATCCCTAGGTTATCTCATCAATAGGTGCTGGCCGCTGAGGTCTCCTCCTTCTCTTTCTAGGTTGAGCCTCCCGATCAATAGGTGGAAGCTCACATTGCTGCTCAAAATATAATCTGTTCACTACCACCTTGGGAACTCTCCCATATGAACTAGTGAACTTAGGTGATGGCACTGGCACTCTTTGCCTCCTCAGTAAGGTAGAAATAATGAGAGGAAAAGGTACTAGATGATGCACTTTATGCCCAAGTGCATACTGATGGATCTGCTCTGAAATGAGGGTTGCAATGTTGATAGTGTGATGCTAAAGGATAGAGAAGAGAAGACAACATCCCTCTACTGGCAAACTGGTAATGTGGGTAACAGGAGTAAGGTTATAGAGTATGAGACACATCCACACCTGAGTAATGGGAGTTAGTTGGGTCTTAAGGAGGTTGGATGAAGCTCTATTAACCTTGCCAAGGTTAAAATAGATAACATCCTTGCTCAAAAAATGAGTAACCTCCTCTAAATCGAAACCTAGAGGGCTATCAGGAAGTCTAACCTTCCTCCTATGTGTCATCCAAAAAAAGCTATCACTAGTGGATTTTGGGCTTATAAGCACGGTTATATTGGACTTTTAAGCACAGTTCTAGAACCATGCTTGTTGCCAGCATGTTAATAGATAAGGACTTTTAAGCACGGTTTTGAACCGTGGTCAAATATCCCCTATAAACACGGTTATTTGTAACCGTGGTTAAAAACTCCGACCCCTATAAACACGGTTACTCCTCCAACCATGGTCAAATATGGACTTTTAAATATGGTTACTCCCCTAACCGTGGTTAAATATGGGACTTTTAAACATGGTTAATTCCCAATCGTGGTCATTTTTTTAAAATTTTTCATTTTATGGTCATTCCCAAAACCTGCAAGCAAAATTTATAACCAGACAGCCCAATGATGCATACATATATATTGCTCAAATAATGAAAATGAATAAATTTCAATGAAATCATATAAACATCAAATATGGTACATAAAATGCACAATAATCTTAAAGCTACACTCATAGGTATAAACTACACACTAATAATAATAAATGATAAAACTCTTGCTCTCTGTGATATGGCGCAAGGTACACAGTCTTGTTCAAGGCATTCATCCAATTTTGGATGTATACCTGAATGTCCTCCTTGTTGTTCCCGCGAACTTGTATTAGAGAGGGCTCCAGGAAATTGTAAGTGTCATGGACACCCCTCTCTATGAAAAGTCTATGTAAAAACCTAAGAAAATTTATAGAGGTTTAGTTAGTGAAAAATAACATTTTAATTTACACAATCATTGAACAAAAAACATTATACTTACATCTCCCAACACTGAATCACAGAAATATTCAACACCGTCCTCCCCATCAAGACCTCACACAAGTCAGGCCGTGCAATGTACACTGGCATAGGACTTGGGCGGCCAAAAACAGATTCGTCCCAGAGGACCTAGATTGTATCCTCGTATAGCGAAGCCGATATTGCCCATAGTTGTTCGATCGGATCAAGGGGGCTGTGGCTTCTTTGATGGGCCAACACCCTGCTAAAATAGTTAAAAAAGTAGAAGCAATTTCAGATTATTGAAACCATAACTTAATATACAATTGATGCTAGTTTAAGGAGCATACCTGAAGATCATAATCTGACAAAAGTCTGGTCGGCCATATAAGGAAGTGTCCTATAGCCTGGCCGACCAGACGTACCTCCAAAGTTGGAATGGGCACAGCTACGTTCGCTTTGAGGACATGTACAACCGAAACCCTTGACACAGCATCAGGCATTGCTTGATGGTGAACCATAGGTCCTAGGTTATACATTGAATCAATGGCATCTGGCTCATCCACTCCATTAATAAAAAGGTCACACTGACGACACTCTCCAAGATTTACGTCGTCATTATCATCATCAGGTGCAGCACACGACCCCTTTGTGCTGACCCACCTAATCTGCATATTTACACAACATTTTGAAGTTATTCAAGAAATAATGATAGCAAATCACAAGTAATTTAATTAAATAATGTACAATATAACCTGTGGGTCCATCACCGGTGGTGTAGGTTGATGTTGTTGACTGAATGACGCAATTATCTCATTCCTAAACTGTGCCATCTCCTCTTGAAGTAGCCTCTGCATTTTTTTCTTAGCCTCTAGTTTCACTGCAACAACCTTCTCCTCAAAGGTCTTCTCCAAATTAGATATGGATTGAGAAAGGGTGGCAGGACGACCAAAATAGCTTCAGAGGCCTGCGGACAAAAAATGATTAGAATAAATAATGTTATTATAAAGAATCTAAAACTATTAATATAAACGTACCATGACCTCGACCAGCTGCACGTACTCGTCCAGGGTGCTCTGGTCGGCCGATGGCGGTGGTCAATATATCATCCCTACCATACGACACGAAAGACCCTTGGGTCGACTACTCAACCAAGGAATCCTGTAACCAAAACTCAGTGATTAGTGTTGTTAGTAACAGACAGACAATTAAAGTTGCATAAAACCTTTGAAGAAGCTTTGTACTTATAATCTGTGAGACAACCTCCTCAACATGTGATGAAGTATACTGACCACTCTTCTTCATCCTGGCACGCTTCCAATTTTCATGACGTGTGGGTGGGGAGGGGGGATCCATAATAGTGGTGTCAGGATGGCTGCCCTGGCGTTGGCTAGCTTTCTCCTCCATCATCCAATCCTCTAACAATCGGTAACCCCCACGTGACAACCTGTGAGGGCAGTCATTTTTCCCATGAATTTCCTGTGCTTTCATGCGTTTGGCCTGCAGCAAAAATAATTCAAAGACATTTATACGTTATACATTCTCCGGTTATAAAAACATAATTAGTAAAGGGTACATACAATAAAGTCGTCCGTGTGCCTGAATGCCACAAACGCATCCCAAGTCTGCTGATCTATGAATATGTATCTCTCTCTAGGAAACTCACCCTGCTTCTCCCTGAAGACATACCTAAAATTCAAAATACGGGAAGAAGTAATTGATAACATATTACAGGATAATTTTAAACACTTAATTTATGAATTGATAGTGTACGTGGAGGTCAGCTTGCCCTTGAATGCCCTCCATCGTTTAGAGATCTCAAACATGATTTTCCTACGTAGTGTATCCACTGCAGGAATATCCCAAACATCCTACAAGTGCATAATAAACAAGGTTGAGTTTATTATGCATAACAAATTACAATATGAGTAAACAAACAAATGTGCAGTTAAAGTACTTACAAGAACATCAGCCCAAATTGCATTCTTCATGACCTCCTCAACACTATCCCAATCAGGGATAACGATGGACACCTTCGACTGTACCAATACACCCAAGTAACTCTGAAACTTGGCAGCGTTAGGTCCCGAAGTCTGCCTAGTGTAAATATCAATGTCAACATGACTACTCTAACCTTGATAGTGTAACACCCCTATTTTTATTTTTATATTAAAATTTTTAAGGAATTAGATTATGGTTCTTTAGAACTTTTTAATCTACGTATTATTTATGATTTTTTGAAATTTTTTGAAATTTTTGAAATATTTTAATAAAATAATATTTTTAAATAATTTTAAATTCATATGAAGTGACTTAAAATTAAAAATATTTATAAGAAAGTGAAGTTAAATTATAAGAAAATTTTCTAATATCTATTTCAAGTAGATTTATTTAAAAATGATCTGTTTGAGAAAAATCTTGATTTTTATCAATCGTCAAACAATTAGAAAAGTACCAATAAATTTTTATTAACAGAAAATTTTAGATTTTTAAAATTTAAACTTTATATTACTTATTATAAAATTAGTAAGGACTGATGTAATATCGCTAAATTTTGAAAAGAACTAATTTTGAATATTTAAAATATACCAAGTGAAAGGTTACTATTTGACTTAATAATTCAGCCGACATTTACTATGTAAAACACTGTGCATGTATGAAATTTTCTAACTTGCAAGTAACTAGAAACGAAAATTTTAGAAGTACTTTTATAATAAAATAATGAAATGCACAGTAACCTTTCTGCCCATAAATACCAAAGAAATTCTTCGTTAGAATTCATAATTTCAGATTAAATTTTCTTAATATAGTAGTGCTAGAGAGATAGTGGTGGAAGTAAGAAAGAGAAATAATTTTTTTGGAAGGAGGTTCTGCTAAAATAACAAGGTAAGAATACCTCTCTTTTATATTTTTTAGGGTTATTTTCATATCGTTTTAGAAATCTATTATTATACTGGATAAAATATTATTTTAAGTTACTATTCTGAATAGTAAAATACTATTTCAATAGTAAATTACTATTTATTGTTACTATTTACCTTCACTATTCATGTTTTACTATTTACCATTACATAAGAATAATGGGAGGAGTCCCCTACTCCTTTTAAAATTAATAATATTATTATTTTTAAAATAATAACTTTTTAACTTAAAATTTATAATAAACTTTAAATTAAGAATCTTGTGTAACTTACTCTGACATATCTATGCAAGGACCTGAACTTTTATAACCTATGCGAACTGGACTGAACCTATGCAAGGACTTGGACTATTATGACCAATATGGACTGAAATGTACCTATGCGAGGACTGGAATTTTATGGACTTACATAGACCTATGCGAGGAAATGGACTATAAGGACTCAAAATCAATTTTAAATAACCATTAAAAATTTGGAATACATTTATAAGTAATATTTAATTGATTTCATTTGATTATAATTGATAATATATGATTATGATTGATAATATTTAATTGTGATCAATAATATTTGATTGTGATTGATTATGATTGATAAAATTTGATTGTGGCTGATGATCTTGTGATGTGGAGTTTGAGCTTATAGCAAGCATAACGAAAAGCTAAAACTCAGTAAGAATTTTCTTACCTTACTCTTCAAATTTTTATTCAAAGAGAAAATATTTTTTTATCATTTTAGTCTTTTATTTATTCTTAGAAATTATTTTCACTAATATTACTTTTGATCTTTAGAATAAAAAAAATCTAGTATTTATTTCAAAAGGAAGCCATTTTATAAAAATTAATTTATAAAAAGATTGAGATAATTAATTCTTCAATTAAAGAAAAATTTTATAGTTTTAAATATTTTTGGTTAATAATTTTTTAAAAATTATTATTCTCTTTTAGTAAAATAAAATTTTCAAAGGTAAATTATTTTGTTTTTTTTCTAACCTAATAACTAAATTGTTAAGATTCCATTTGAAAAAGATTATGTAAAAGATGTAAGATTTTCTATGAGACGTTTTGAGATATTTAAGGCTTGAAAACTCAATTTTAGTGAGAATTAAATTTGAAAACTGTACCAAATTTATTTCTGTATGATAGAAATTCAGAGAATTGAGGAAATGTACAGTTTATTAAGATGATGTTGTAAACTTTTATGGTATTTAATAATTGAGTTTCTAAAAGCCTTAACCAAGTAAATACGCGAGTAGTTCATGCATCATAAATCTTTAAAGTGAAACAAAATGATATTGTTTAGAGATGGATTATAGAAACCGAGGATACATTAGAGGAGGCTTAATTACGAGGTTTGGGATGAGAGGGTGTGAAAGGGTGCTTCAGGGGACCTGGGGTAGCTCCCTAGTGTCGGGTACTTTCACAATAAAAACTTTCTCAATCTGACTAGTCTCTAAGTGTTTCCATGCCAGTTGAGTTGTTCATATTATTATTATCTAGGCTTACGGAATAGTGTAAACTCCTGGTTGCATAACATTGGTAAGTTATGATGAAAATATTGCATAACATTCATGCATTCATAATTGATTGCGTATGTGATTGTGATTGATATTATTATATATTAGTTTATGAAAACCCTTTATCGCTTATAACCAATTTAGGAATATTATATTCTGTTTCTCACGCATTTCTCCGGGTTTTTGTTTCATATGTTTTAAATTCATGGTTCAGAGGGAAGGATCGAAGAATCTTGGTAGTAAATATAGCACGTTCTAGAAAGGGAGCTCGGTATGAATACCATGGTCCAATGAATAAATAATGTTATTAAGTAACTGCTTTTGGGCCATGGAGTTTCCTCTCTTTCTTATAATGTTTAATGTTTATTTCTTCAGATGAATGTAAAATTACTTTATAAAGTTTTAATAATATTTATGAGGTATTTTAGAAATGATGTATGTAATTTATTCCGATAGTTTCTTTTTAACAATCATATCTTTAGTAAAAAACTTATGAATTTTTAATGAATTTATTAAGGTGTAACAGAGGGTGTTACAAAGTGGTATCAAAGCAGTTAATCCCGTAGGCCTGGGGAAAAGGTCTATCTTGCTTTGTCTGTAAACTATGTGTAGGTAGAAAATAGAATATCTAACTTGGTAGTAACTATAATTGATGTGACAAGTCTCAGTTATTGTGAAACAGGAAACTAATGGCCATAAAGGATTTTGCTGGAGTTGTAGAGTGCTTAATCAATGCAATGAGAGCATGTGAAGGTCAAGGTAATGATGCCTTGAGAAGGTTGGACCTTTTCAAAAAGTGTAATCCACCTCGTTTCAAGGAAGGATATAACCCTGATGGAGCGTAAATCTGGATTTGAGAGATAGAGAAGATCTTTTGAGCATTGCAATGTACTGAAGCTGATAAAGTAGTCTTTACTACTTATGCCTTATCTGAGGTTGCTGAACATTGGTGGGATAGTGTACGTAGACAGTTCAAAGTTAATCACGTGGAGATCATTTAGAATTACTTCAAGGATATGTTCCTGGAAAAATACTTTCCAACTGATGTTAAAGAGAAAAGACAACTCGAATTCCTGTCGCTGACCCAAGGAAATATGACCGTTGGAGGTACGCATCCAGGTTTGAAGAGTTATCTCGTTTTCATTCTCATTATAATGATGCTACTAACGAAGGTGATCGGTGCGTAAAGTTTGTAAATGGATTGTGACCAGAGATTAAAGAAGCTATACGAATGCAGGAAATCCATGAATTTTCTGTATTAGTAAATTGTTGTAGGATCTTTGAAGAGTATTATAAGGATAGAATGACCAAAAGTCGTGAGCCCATTCACAAAGTGGGAGAAATGAGAAGTAGAGGACCTCACCATCACCAAAGAAGAGACTTTAGGAGAAATAAGCCTTACCAAGCGCTATTTCGCTGGTTTGGAGCAGCATTTGTTCCTAACAGACCTCAAACTTCAACTAGAAGCTATTACCCAGCACCTGCACTAAATTTTAAATGTTTTATCTGTGGAGGTTTGCATTTAAAAAGGGATTCTCCTAAAAACACTTATATTTGCTTTAAGTCTAACAAACAAGGTCATCACATCAAGGATTGCCCTGAGATAAAGAGGGAGAACCCTGAAGGTGCAAGTACATCCATGAATACTCAAGGAGGCATGCACAGTGCAGTCGGAAGGCCGAAGGCAAAAGGAAAGGTTTTTGCAATTATAAGGGAAGAAGCATCTCATTCTGACTCTATGGTGGAAGGTAAGTGTATCATTAATAAGATTCATTTAACTGTTATGTATGACTGAGGTGCATCATATTCCTTTATTAGCAATGACTGTGTAGAAAAACTAAAATTACCAGTGATAGAATTGTCATTTGATTTATCTGTTCATACTCCTGGGAATATTTCCATTGTCACTTCTAAAGCCTGTTGGGATTTCCCTATTATCATTCATGGTAGGGACTTTAAGGCTAATCTCTTTTGCTTACCCTTTTCTATCTTAGAAGTTATTATTGGACTAGATTGGTTGTCTAACAATCATGTTCTAATTGATTGTCATAATAAAACCATAAAGAACCAGTGAATTTGAATCCTGAGGATTCGAGATTTCTAACCACCAACCAAGTGAGTGCCTCTTTAAAAGGAGGGCCTCAAGGATTCATGTTATTGCTTTTAATGAAAGGAGAGCAAGAATCAAAAATCAAAAATCTGCCGGTTATGTACGAATTTCTAGACATTTTTCCAAAAGATATCCTTAGTTTACCCCCAGAAAGAGATGTGGAATTCACCATTGATCTAGTACCAGGAGTTGGACCCATTTCAATTGTATCATACCGAATGTCACCTCTAGAATTAACAAAGTTGAAGAAACAACTTGAAGAGATAATAGAGAAGCAGTTTGTATGACCTAGTGTATCCCCCTAGGGTGCACCAGTGTTATTGGTTAAGAAAAAGGATGGTAGCATGAGGTTGTGCGTAGATTATCGACAACTGAACAAGGTGACGATCAAGAACAGATATCCTTTGCCAAGGATTGACAACTTGATGGATCAGCTACGTGGTGCCACGGTGTTATTCAAAATTGATTTGAGGTCTGGATACCATCAAATAAGGGTGAAGAAAGAAGATGTACCGAAAACTGCTTTTAGAACACGCTATGGCCATTACGAATATCTAGTGATGCCTTTTGTTGTAACTAATGCACCAGCCGTATTCATGGATTACATGAATAGGATTTTTCATCCATATTTAGATAAATTTGTAGTGGTGTTCATTGATGATATATTAGTGTACTCTAAAAGCAGAGAAGAACATGTTGAACACTTGAAGGTTGTGTTGGAAATCCTGAAAAAGAAACAACTGTATGCAAAGCTGTCAAAGTGTGAATTTTGGTTGGAAGAAGTGAAATTTTTAGGACATGTAATTAGTCAAGGAGGAATAGTTATAGACCCTTCCAAGGTGGAAGCAGTTTTAAAATGGGAGAGACCAACCACAATCACTGAGATTAGAAGTTTCTTGGGCTTGGCTAGATACTATAGAAGATTCATTGAAGGATTTTCAAAGTTAGCATACCCACTGACCAAGCTAACACGGAAAGGACAACCTTTTGTGTGGGCGACATAATGCGAGAATAGTTTTCAAGAGCTGAAAGATCGACTTACTTCTACACCGGTGTTAGTACTCCCTGATCCACATCGAAGTTTGAAGTTTACTGTGATGCGTCTAAACAAAGACTAAGTGTACTCATGCAAGACAAGAAGGTTGTAGCCTATGCGTCGTGCCAATTAAGGAAACATGAGATTAACTACCCTACCCATGACTTAGAGTTAGCTGCTGTAGTTTTTGCCTTAAAGATTTAGAGGTATTATCTATACGGTGCAACATTCGATGTGTTTAACAATCATAAGAGTCTCAAGTATTTATTAGACCAAAAGAAGTTAAACATGAGGCAGCGGAGATGGATGGAATTCTTAAAGGACAACGACTTTGAGTTATAATACCATCCTGGAAAAGCGAACACAGTAGCTGATGCTTTGAGTCGAAAGTCTCTACATGTGTCCACAGTGATGATTAAAGAGCTGGAATTAATAAAGAACTTCAGAGATTTTAACCTAGCAGTAAAGATAATGCTAACAACTATAGATTAGGAGTGTTGCAAGTGACAAATGAATTCCTAAGGCAAGTGTTAGAGGCTCAATGGGAGGACAAATTCTTAGAAGAGAAGAAAGAACTCTTGAAATAAGGAAACTAAGTCAAGTTCAATGTGGGAAACGACCAATTGCTGAGGTATAAGGATCGAGTGTGTATTCCTAACCAAGAGGAGTTGAGGAAAGCAATTCTCGAAGAAGGCCACAAAAGTTATATAAGCATTCATCCCGGAGCTACTAAAATGTTCAAGATTTGAAGAAGTTATTTTGGTGGCTTGGAATGAAGAAAGTGGTGGCAGAGTACGTGGCTGCATGTCTAATTTGCCAAAAGGTTAAAGTGGAACATCAAAAACCCCCTGGAATGCTACAATCAATGGAAATACCAGAATTAAAATGGGATAGCATTACCATGGATTTTGTGACTTCTTTACCTAAAACTCCATTAGGACATGATTCAATATGGGTAATAGTTGATAGATTAACCAAATCTACCCACTTTATTCCCATCAATATTTGTTACTCTATGGAGAAGTTGGCAAAATTATAGATCGAGGAGATTGTAAGATTACATGGAATTCCTTCAAGTATCATTTCTGATCGGGACCCTTGTTTTACATCGCAATTCTGGAAGAGCTTACATAAGGCTTTAGGAACAAGACTACGTCTGAGTTCAGCATATCATCCTCAGATGGATGGACAATCAGAAAGAACAATCCAATCTCTAGAGGACTTGTTACGAGCTTGTGTGTTAGAGCATAAAGAAAGTTGGAATTAATTCTTACCATATGTGGAGTTCACCTACAACAGCAGTTTTCAAGCTAGCATTGGCATGACACCTTTTGAAGCGTTATATGGAAGAAAATATAGGACTCCACTATGTTGGTTTGAGACTGGTGAAAACTTGATGCTAGGACTAGAGTTGGTACAACAAACCACGTATAAAATCAAAATGGTTCAGGAAAAGATGAAGACAGCACAAAGCAGGCAGAAAAGTTACTATGACAAAAGAAGGAAGCCGCTCGAATTTCAAGAAGGCGATCATGTATTCTTGAAAGTCACACCTACAACTGGGGTCGGTCGGGCAATGAAATCTCGAAAAATAACTCCTAGATTTATTGGTCCATATCAAATAATTCATAAAGTTAGTCCTCTTGCTTACCAAATAGCATTACCACCTTTTCTTTCTAATATTCATAATGTTTTTCATGTGTCAAACTTACGAAAGTATATATCTGATCCTACACATGTTATTGAACTTGATGTCATACAAGTTAAACGTAATCTTACATATGATGCACCACCTGTCAGAATAGCTGACAAAAGAATAAAAAAGCTAAGGGACAAGACAATTCCACTCATAAAGGTCATTTGGAGTGAAACGAGAGGAGAAGATGTTACATGGGAACTAGAAACTGAGATGAAAGAGTTTATCCTCATTTATTTTATTGAATAATGTAAATTTTGAGGACATAATTTTTCTAAGGGGAGTAGAGTTGTAACACCCCTATTTTTATTTTTATATTAAAATTTTGAAGGAATTAGATTATGGTTCTTTAGAACTTTTTAATCTATGTATTATTTATGATTTTTTGAAATTTTTGAAATATTTTAATAAAATAATATTTTTTTAAAAATTTTAAATTCATATAAAGTGACTTAAAATTAAAAATATTTATAAGAAAGTGAAGTTAAATTATAAGAAAATTTTTTAAAATCTATTTGAAGTAGAATTATCTAAAAATGATTAGTTGGAGAAAAATCTTGATTTTTATCAATCGTAAAAAATTAGGAACGTACCAATAAATTTTTAGTAACAAAAATTTTAGATTTTTAAAATTTAAACTTTATATTATTTATTAATAAATTAGTGAGGACTGATGTAGTATCGTTAAATTTCAAAAAGAACTGATTTTGAATATTTAAAATATACCGAGTGAAAGGTTTACTATTTGGCTTAATAATTCAGCCGACATTTACTATGCAAAACACTGTGCATGTATGAAATTTTCAAACTTGTACAGTAACCAGAAATGAAAAATTTCAAAAATTGCACAGTACTTTTATAATAAAATAATGAAATACACGGTAACCTTTCTGCCTATAAATACCGAAGGAATTCTTCGTTAGAATTCACAATTTCAGATTAAATTTTCTTAATATAATAGTGTTAGAGAGATAGTGGTGGAAGTAAGAGAGAGAAATAATTTTTTTGGAAGGATGTTCTGCTAAATTAACAAGGTAAGAATACCTCTTTTATATTTTTTAGGGTTATTTTCATATCATTTTAGAAATCTATTATTATACTAGATATAATATTATTTTAAGTTACTATTCTGAATAGTAAAATACTATTTCAATAGTAAATTACTATTCAAATAGTAAATTACTATTTACTGTTACTATTTACCTTTACTATTCACATTTTACTATTTACCATTACTATATACGTTTTACTATTTACCATTACTATTCAAGTTTTACTATTTACTATCACTATTCATATTTTACTATTTACCGTTACTGTTCACATTTTACTATTTCTTGTTACTATTCACAGTAACTATTTAAAATTTAGTATTTATCGTTAATATGCATAATTACTATTTATCTTTCCTGTTTCAAATAGTAATCTAAATTTTCATCTTGTAAGTATATTAAAATAAAATTGGTATGTTTTAGAACTCGAAGACGAGACGCGCACGGATTTTCAATAACGAATCAGGATACAAGAGGTAAGGGAGAGTGAGATAGGAATATATAATATGAAAAGACATAAGAATAATGGGAGGAGTCTCCTACTCCTTTTAAATTTAATAATAATATTATTTTTAAAATAATAACTTTTTAACTTAAAATTTTGTGTAACTTACTCTGACATACCTATGCAAGGACCTGGACTTTTATAACCTATGCAAACTGGACTAAACCTGTACAAGGACTTGGACTATTATGACCAATATGGACTAAAATATACCTATGCGAGGACCGGAATTTTATTATGCGAGGAAATGGACTATTAAAAATTTGGAATTTTATGGACTTACATAGACCTATGCGAGGAAATCAACTTGAAATAACCATTAAAAATTTGGATTACATTTATGAGTAATATTTAATTGATTTAATTTGATTATAATTGATAATATATGATTGTGATTGATAATATTTAATTGTGATCAATAATATTTGATTGTGATTGATTATGATTGATAATATTTGATTATGATCAATAATATTCATAATACCTATTTTATACACAATTTAATAAAATACAAACGCTGCCGGCCAAGGCATTCTGTACCACTATTTACCTTCCCAAAACTTTACTTTCCAAACATCCTCATCCCATGATATTCCTACATCAGTACTAAAAAGTAGACCACATGGGAGAGTGAGTTATACATTTCAAATGACGATATGAATACAATTGAAATTATGTGCATATGCATATCAACATCATGTATGCTTTGCTAAACACATCAACAATCATCATAATCTATTCATTTCATAATGTACATATTATGTATTCACCCATCAATTCATAGCAAAGCAAGCATATACACATCTATTCCAATGCCACAATGGGCCAACGTCATCGATATCAACCATTCGGGTCTTTTCTCAAAGCCACCGTGGGCTATCATCAATATCATCAATCATAATAATTATGCCCTTCATTACATTGGACCATAACATACATATCGTCATATTCAATATTGTTTGGTGGTAATTATATCATTTATTAATTTTATATGGTCTTTTAGGTACTCAATTACCCATCTCATCAACACCATACCAAAATCACAATAGTCATCAATCATCATGATCATCTGGCATATCTCCATGCTATATGCAAATGCTCTTATGGCTAATGCATATGCACAATGGAATAGACAACAATAAATATGGATCCGACTGTGGGAATAAACATTAAATTATGGGACGAGCATAGGCGTGCTACTATCCCCCTAGTGCAGTAGAAAAATGCGTACACATATATCTCAATTCATGCATGCTCAACAACATACTTTTATTGGTACCAAACCGCTATCGCCCATTTGTAGCACTAGTCACCCCGTGACTTACGGATCAATAACATGGCCTCACTTGCCACAAGTGCTACGGCCCCCACCCGAACACACATCAGGAGAGCCGTGCCCTGTCGGACACCAAGGTAACTTACTCATCACAAAGCCGTCCGCCCACTGGGCCCACCACATAGGGTGCCTCGTCACCAAACTATGGACAACTTCGTGACTCACACACTGAGTCATAGGAGGAACAACAAGAATGCTCGTGCACTGAGCCGCCCTCCCACTGGGCCTGCCTAGTGGAACCCCCTAACATTCCACATAGACAACGTACGATATGCCATGGATGTAATGCAATGCAAATCAAATGCATTTCTCACACTATGCATCCTAAATACCACTCATTAATCATCATCATCATAATCACCAACACTACCATACACGCCTTAGTGTATTTTATCATTATTGGTTTTAGCTATTGTTTCAAGTTTTATATGTGGCATTTCATTTGATATCTTTCATATATATATACGTATCTTATATTGTATATGCAAGACAATACTTGTAATCAACTACGATGGCATCACAACATCGTAAATCATCATTATCATTCATTTATCTTTCATCAATACCACCATATAATCATTTAGTGGATTTTCACTTCATTTATCATCACCATTATTTCATCTATATATATATTGGTATGGCGTTCATAACATTTCATTATTATATTTCAAACCACACATACAAGATCACACTTGTATCACTCACAATGGTGCACAACAACTCATCAATAATAACAATCAACCTCAATGACAATCATCCTTTATATAAGAAAATGATCAACATCGTCATCTATTTATTACTCATTACCCTTCATTCATATCCTACTCTTGGTGGTCAACAATTATGATTTTCATTACATATTATGGGTATAAATGAATTATCCCAATGTTTTAATCAATATCAAACACCATTATATTATATCATGCTTACATACCCCCTATGCATTCCCTCAAATGTCTCACAATACAAGGAAGGGGTCCAACATAAGCCCAAAACAAAGAAAATAAAATAAATTTATATTCTGGGCAACTCGCTCAAGCGAGATTCACCTTTGCTTGAGTGAGACCAATACAGCTAAATGCCTCCAGTAGCATTTCCACGCTCACTCGCTCAAGCGAGGCTCCTCATACCAGGTTACTCGCTTGAGCGAGACAACATAAAGCATCAGACCTCTCACATGCTCAAGCGACTCATGCTCGCTCGGGCGAAAATCGTCCAGTATCTTATCTTAGGCTTGCTCGCTTGAGTGAGATTCAACTAGCCTCTTTACTCGCTTAAGTGAGATTTGTCTAGAATCATATTTCCATCTCGCTTGCTCAAGCGTGGCCACGCCCGCTTAAGCAAGATTCGTCCAGTAGCTCATTCACCTATTCCATACACGTCTCGCCTGAGCGAGACCCCTTCTCGCCTAAGCGAGATGGGGCCAGAGGCTACTCCCCTGATACATGGGGCTCTCGCTTGAGCGAGATCCCAACTCGCTTGAGCAAGATTGACCATCACACGCTCAACACTTAAATTTTTCACTCATCATCATATGGCACAATCTATCCTTTATAAAATTGGTCTAATCAATTCATCATACATGGGTGAAACCATACTCTTAGGCGTAATCCATTAAGCTATGCCTCACCATTTTCAATTCTAATTCATTTAACTACTTAAGGGGATTGTAACACCAATTTTCATCATAGCCACACATGTCATTATGCATAGTTATCATAAATGCTATTTCACACCTCAAGTGAGTTATCTATTCATAGATTTTCATTACCAATAATTCATGTCCAACAAATGGACATCCCAACACTTATCATCATCACATATATATTTTCATAACATTCAACATAGGCCAAGCCATCATTCATCACATCATCAATTCAAACATTTAACACATTCATGGCAAGGCATTGCATGAGTTCACACATATACATAATTAATAATTATTCACTCATGTGATTTGAAATGTAAACTCCTCTCCTACCTTGAGAGAAGAACCATAACGCATTTGCATTGATTATTCCGCATCATCGTCCGAAATACAATCTTATCAACAAACACATATATATACATGCTATTAATAAGTCATCATAAGGCATCATCTATTAAAACTCATCATCAAGTCCTAGACTTGTCTAAACTCTAAATTCACACGCTTATGTTAGGCTTCGGGAATTCCTTTCCCAAAACCAAGATCCTCTAGATCCTAAAAGGTCAACCATACCCAATAACAACAAGATCATATCCCTTATTCATATGGCATCTAATCTTCATATAAATCATCCATTTGTCATTATTATAACTGAAATTCATTATAAGTCATCTTAGCTTCACTTAAACCATCATCAATCAACAAATTTTAAGTGACAAATATCATGGCCTAAGGCCTCATCAAATCCTCATCAAAATCCAACAACCTTTAATATCAACTCCAATGATTCCAATCATCTTTTCTAAACCCAAAAGTCACTCTTATAACAACAAAATCATCAATCTCCTCATCTATGCCAAAAGCCTCAATTTTATCAATTCTTAAGGATTTATTGACTTTTTTTGTGAGTGTTGATGCACAAAATACTCATGGTCAGTTTTGATGTGACTTATGGCAAGTGGACCACTTTCGGTGTAGTATATGTTCTAAGGAACAAATGTCGTTCCCACTACGAATCATTTTAATTCAATTTTAAACTATTACGACAGATCTGGGGTACTGTTTTCATGATGGTGAATTAAACAAGCTATATAAGGAATGCATGAAAATAATACAAGTAATATTGTTGAAATAATAGAGTTTAGCAAATGGGATTTAGATTCACCTTTCTCACCTTCCGATACACAGTCAATATTCATATAAACGACTTTTGCAATATGATTCTTTACGTCACAATCTAAGTTATTCGTATCGATTCCTTGACTACGAAATTCATAAGAATAGATTTGATAACGTCAATCCCTTGATCATTTTAAATCCATTCCAGCATTAAGTACGATTGTTTAGATGTTCACTGCGTTAAATACCATTCCTAGTTATTTACTCACAATGAGCATTTCATTTAGATCCATTTTCGTAAGTTATTTTCCAACAACAAACGTAAACTTAAATCAAGAAAATGTTGATCAAGCATATTCAAGCAATAAACATGAAATGAAAGACCAAGAATCATAAAACAAATTCATCGATTACATAAATACCAAACACATGTTCATCCAGATTGATTGGTTACCTCCAATCCCAATGAGAGAGCTAGCTACTCATAGTAACCATGTTCATACAACATTAATGTAAGGAAGAAGAGAAACCTAAGCTCCGCGTGTAACACCCTTGGTTAAATAAGATAGACCCTTCTATAGGATCATCCTATTTAACTAAGAGGTTAAAAGTTTTTAGAAAAAGTAATTTTTTTTTGTAAGTAAAATAATGGCAGATCAGTGGAAACGAATAGTAGGTAATTCACATAGTCATTCACAAACTTTAAGTAATTGTACTCTTAATAGAATGGGGCATATAGGCACCTTAAATACATACAGTCATCTGTTGTCTTATTACTTATTTATAAATATTCAACTACATATATCCTACTTTTATTGAGTGCTCCCAGTTGGTCTAACGTATTGCTGTTCTTCGTACTCTGTTTCTTGGTTTCCTAGCTCCTCTGTTATTATTAATCAAAAAGGGTGAGTATATACCCCAGACCCTGAAGGTTCCTGGTGCGGACATATCCAGTCAACAGATAATATAACATAAATAATACAATTAACATATTTACAACTATAACAATCAATAATGTTGTTATGGAATGCATGAGTTAGGTTTATTATAATTTATCTTAAGTTTAAGTCTCATGATGCATGTGGGCCTAATAAACTAATCCACCATCACCATTATCTCACTCTTTGGCACAACGTTTCCATACTAGAGCGATCGGAGCCCACCAAGTCCCCCAATCATTATTTAATCATTATAAGGTACGAATGAACTCACAGGTTCTAATCATTATATTATCCTGGGACTTGGCTCTACACGATCATAGTTACATTCCGTCATTTAGTCAAAGTACACCAGACTTGCATCGTCTGACCCGGCTTCAGGCGCGACTCTGATGCCATTGGGTTTCCGTCCCGGTTGTACTCCCAAGATTCTTCTCAGAGATCGGACGTGAATGTCCTCCAGCGTACCCGGTGTATGCTCTAGTTTTAATCCTCCAAAAATATCTTCATGATGCAAAATGCATTATATCATTTGATCCTTGGGTATCTATGTGTTTCCAGCCTCGTAATATTTGTCCTCAAGTTGTTAGGTCCCACCAGTTTTTCAGACGTTGTAGGTTATTTTTATTATTTATTTATTCTTATTCTAGAAAATATATCGGTTATATCTTGACTAAAATAATGCTTCGTTTAAAGAGTAAGTAGTATGTTCCTTATTTCATTGTTCATAACTAAAACAATAATAATATTAGTAACAATAATAATAATAATAGTAATAATAATAGTAATAATAATAATAATAATAATAATAATCATAATAATGATAATAATAATAATAATCATATTCATAATTATAATTATAATCGTAATCATAATCATAATAATAGTAACAATGATATAAATGGTGACCCTTCATCCTTATTTTCTTGTTTATCTCGTCTTTCAAAACTTCCTCACTGGAATCCACATAGACACCCATGGTTCTTAATATTTTCACAGTTCAATACCGAACATATCCACTTAATCATCATGGTTAGTAATAATCAACACAGCCAATTAATCATAGACATAGCAATAAAAATTATATAAAATAAATATATAAAAATTAGAGCATCTTAGTTTAACAACAATTCCCGAACCTGCCCTCGGAAAGGTAAGGGCCAAAAGTACCTTAGTCTTTCCAAACACACGGTCCCCCCCCCAGGATACCAGAGAATATACCCCCCTTACCTTGATGGAAGATCCTGGAGCAGTTGAAAACGTTCTCTTATTGTCCTAGTTTCAGATCAAGAGTGACTTGATGGAGAAAAGGAACTGAGAGAGAGACTTTACTAACTTTAGCTTGTTCTAAGAATTCAGACTTGAGAACAAGATGTGGTATCGATTTTATGATGCAAATGACAAGTGGAGGACAAGCTTTTCATAATAGGATTGTAATGGAATGTTAGGTGCGTTAATTATGGTAATAATGGAGGTTTTAGATAAGAAAATGAGCTGTATTGTTGACCATTTCCACAGCTTACATAATGGAGCTTGTATGATTAAAGTAAAAATATTAAAATATGTACAAAACGACATGATTAGAGTAAAATGTACAAGTTTCCCCCCAGTGGCTCGTCCGTGATAACCTATTCGGATTTGCGTGAACTAGCGGACCGATCACTAAGTGGGGATGTTCCTTCTAGCATGAGCGAACCTTTTCGAAACTGGTTAGGAATGGAGTCACTATCCCAGCCCTGATCCAGCCAGGTTCTATGGATCATGTCCGCTATCAATTCTGACACTATTTTCAGTATTTAGGGCATATCTCTTTCCGAGAAGTATTCATCAGAGCCTTTTTTTGTTCAGAATTGCTTCACTCAGAAGGAATTCACTCAGAAATGTTTCTGCTTGAAACACTCGGTCATAGCCTTTCCTTTCTCGGAAGTGACTCATTCAGAAATGTCTCACCCGGAGACACCTCATTCAGAAATATCTCACTCGGATATATCTGCCCGAAAAGTACTCGTTCAAAATCAGCCATTTTTTATTCAGAATTGATTCACTCGGAAATTCTCTACTCGGATATATTTCTGCCCGAAAAGTACTTTATTCAAATCAAAGCCTTTCTTCACTCGAAAGTATTTCTCTCGAAAGTGTGTCACTCGGAAATTTACAACTGAAAGATCATTCGGAGTTGCGTCACTCGGAAATCTTACAACTGAAAGGATCATTTGGAGTCGAAGGCAATTTTGAAGACGAACCCGAGCACAAGCTCTCGGCAACTTTGAATATGGACCTGAGCACAGGCTCTAGGCAATCTTTAAGACATCCGAGCACTAATAGAATGAAGGGGTTCACCACTCGGATTATTACTTCCACTGGGAACTATTTACTCAAAAACGTACTTATTTGAAATCAAAACCTTTCTCTGTCCAGAAGTACTTCCCCTGAAAATGACTCACTCGGTATATTTCAATCGGTGCCATACCACACGGAAATCAGAAATCTCACTTGGTGTTATCCCACACGGAAGTATCGCACTCGGAGACACCCCATTTGGGAAAGTTACACTCAACTCGGAGATACCCCACTCGGGAATTCACTACTCGGAAATATCTCGGCCCGAGAAGTACTCATTCGAAATCAAAGCTTTTCTTTATTCGGAAGTACTTCTCTCGAAAACATTTCACTCGGAGACGCTTCATTCAGAAATGAGTCACTCGAAGACGTTTGACTCGGAAATGTTTCACTTGGAGACATTTCATTCGGAGACGTTTCACTCAGAAATGTTTCACTCGTAGACGAGTCACTCGAAGACGTTTGACTCAGAAACGTTTCACTTGGAGACGGTTCACTCAGAAACGTTTCACTCGAAGACGTTTCATTCAGAAACGAGTCACTTCGAAGATGTTTGACTTGGAAACGTTTCACTCGGAGATGTTTCATTCGAAAACGAGTCACTCGGAGACACTCCACCCGAAAGTATGTAACTTGGAAACGTCTTTGCCCGAAAGGTGCTCATTTGAAATCTTTTCACTCAGAAGTGGTTCTCTCGAACACACTTCACACAGAAATGTCTCCGAGGCCAGGACTCCCTTCACTCGGAAGTGGTTCTCTCGGTCATGACTCACTCGGAAACATCTTAACCTTCCTTCACTCGGAAGTTCTCTCGGTCATGACTCACTCAGAAACATCTCACTCGAAATCAGATTCCTTTCTACACTCGGACAGTCTTATCTAAGACATAATCCACTCGAAAATTGCTTGCTCAATAATATTTTACTCGGTAATGTCCCAATCAGAGCGCTACAGGAAGTTAGTATCAAAGAAGGTATTTTATTTACTTATTATTACTTACAGAACTTTCATACTTCAAAATTTACAAGGTTAAGACTGCTTACTAAAAATAGGGATGTTACACCGCGCACTTAATTGAAAGTTTGATAGCCGTGCCTCCCTTCTTCAACTCTTTAATTTTTTTCCTTTTATAATGCTTTACTCGCTCAAGCGAGAAGCATTCTTCAGCTTGAAGGAATTTTACGTCCTACTTCACCTGCATCCTAAACTCGCTCAAGCGAGAAATTTCGCCTGAGCGAGATTTAAGTTGATGATCCCCTGTTCAGCATTCGCTTAAGCCATGACCCATCCGCTGCAGCGATTTTGTTGTATTTTGGTTCTGGATGAATTTCGCTTGAGTGAACATATCTCGCTCAAGCGAATTCATCATTGAAACTTCACTGGATGAATTTTGGTGGGTGTTTTATTGGTACGCTTGAGCGAAGCCCATGCCTTTGCTTTCTGGATCAATTTCGCTCAAGCGATACCACTCTGCTTAAGCGACTTCTTTAATGAGCCTCACTGGTCCAAAGTCACTTAGGCAAATAAGTATTTCGCTCAAGCGATGGATGCCCCGTTTACTTGAATCTTTTAATTACCTTGCTCGCTCAAGTGAGCCTTCAGTTGGCCATAGCAAATCGATTCGCTCAAGCGAGATAGACTTCACTTGAGCGAGTTTGATCATCAATGTTTTTAACTTGAAGATTTTTGGTGAAATTCTTCCTTTTCTTTTTCCCTTCTTCTTTCTTCTTTATTTTACTTGAAATTACATCAAAAATTGAGACTTGGTAATACTTATTAACCAATCAAACATGTACAATGCTTGGATCCTAAATTATGTTATATTTAGCTTACAAAATGATAAACATTGCACTTTATGTCCAACTTTTGATCAATTTACATCACGAAATCTATGTAATTTGGACATCTATCAACTCTCCCTGACCTAGAACTTTGCTTGCCCTCAAGCAAATGGTCAGAATTAGGTAAATAAAACAAAGATCTTAATTAATCACAACTGTATATACAATGAAGGACAGTTTCTCACTATTTACAACTGATAGTTCCTAAATCATGGTTCAATTCATCTAACTAAATTCCAAGTTTGAAATGTACTACATAATTGCAAGTAACCACTTTGCTGTAAAAACAAGAAATCCTCTCTATTTGTACCTTCCAGGTGAGTGTTTCTTCTTTTAATCACTGACCAAGTGTTATTCAATCATTGTATTTCATTTCATTGCATAAGATGACTACTCACACAAACATGGATCAAAAGGTCTTAATAGGTTGTAACTTGGCCAGGCTAACAAGGAACTTATTGGTTTTTCTTTGGAGTTCAAAGGACATACTAAGGACAATTAAATACAGCATTTCATTAGCCTTGGCTATTTTAATTTTTTTCATAGTCCCATCCTTTCTTCACCTGAGCCATTAAATTTTGTTATTCCTTCCAATTTTTATTTTTTTCTTTGAATATTTCTAGTTTTCACTTGGAGGAGTTAATTTCTCTGTTGTTCTTTTCTCATTTTCCCTTCTTTGATTGCCACAGATCAATGAGAGCATTAAGAGCCTAATTTTCCTCATAACCTTCTTTCAAAGTTTTCTTGTCCTTAGCATGCATTAGGGTTAGCTTTAAAAATAAGCATGTTATAGGGTTATAGAATAACTTTTTAGCCCAATGGGGTTATGAAGAAATTGGATTGATTACTATCAGGGGTTGGCTTTTTGGCTCTAGTTTACCTATTCTACACAAATCTTTCCTTTATCCTGTCCATGTTTCACTAAGTAATGATCCTTGCTAGAAATTTATGCAATGAAAGATTACACAAGAATGAATGGACTCTCAGTGTTTAAGGTTGCACTCTCCTACTTGGTTAATCGTCTTGATTTCTTTATCTTCACAGAAAAGGGTTTAAGCATTGTGAGCTAATTCCTAACTCAAGATTTAGAAAGATTTCATTCAGCATTCATCAGGAATTATCATATTTTCAAAACTAGTTATCCTTCCTTTTATACAGCTTAAGATTAATTCACATCTTTCTTCACTATTCCAAAATATTGCATACATTAACAAAAAATCACGCCTAACCATAACAACTAGCTTATGCAACAAAATTCAGTTGAACATGTGAATCAAACTATAAACCATACTGAAATACTGCAAAGTAAAAGTACTGAATGTAAAAGTAACATAAACATAATTAAACTGAACAAAATAAAATGAACCACAAAGGCTGATCAATCACGTGACATCAAGATGTCGGTGACTACTCGATCAAGCTGCTCCTCGAACTCTCTATCCTCAGTATCACGCTGCTCCTGAGTCTATATAACAGCTGGCTGTGCCTCTGGTGCTGAAGATGATGCTGGGATTGGTATCTCTGCTGGTTCAGATGGTGGTAGTAATGGTGATGTGTCAGCTTTAGCTGTAGCTGCTGGCCTCTCCTCCTTTGGGAAGACAGGACTATCCACAGGCAAAACAACTTCAGCAAGAAATTCATCTGGATGCATGAATGGACCTGCAGGATGACTCCAGTAGCTGGCATGGTAGAAATAAGTGATAGCTCTGTTAAGAGCTGCCTGCTGCTATTGAATGTGAGTGAGATGAGTAAGGATGATAGGGTCGGTGGTAGGAGGCGGGGGTGGAACTGATGAAGATGGAGCTTTAAGCCGTGGTGGACATGATGTAGTCACAGGTTGTATAGAAACTGGGGGTGGTACAGAAGATGATTGTCCTGCTGATGATGCTGTTTCAGTTTGGCAGTTTTGATCAATGAACTTTTTATCAATAGGAGGTTGGATAGGAGTAGTAGGTTCAACATTAACTCCCTGGGCTGCACACAAACCTATGATGAAAGCAGGAAAACCAAGAGTGCCTTTGGGTTTTGCATCTGCTATGGTGGTTTTTGGATTTTGCTAAGCAAAATGAAAGATCTCATCAAAGAGGATTTGAGCGATGTCCACTATTATCTTTGGATCCAAGATGCATAAGAGGATCTCACACTTAGGCAAGGGAAGATTAGAAACATAAGCATTTGGAACCACATTGGCTAGAAGGAATGCGGTCCACACCCTCGTCAGTATTTTCATGTCTTTCCTAAGTAATCTAGTTGGATGTTGGTTGGTACCTCTCTAAAAATGGTGGTCTAGAAGGCATAACACAGATTCCAATTCAAGAACAGAGTAAACATAACGTTCCTTCTTCAATCTGCCATAGGTACATAGTTTATCTTCTTCTAATTGCATGATATCTCTGAGGTGATCATTAATGGTATCTCTGTCATAAGAAACCCAATGGCCTCGAACCCAGGCTCTTCGGTCCATAGCACCCTCGGTCCACTAAGCATTGGCATAAAACTGCTTCACCACTTCTGGATCATATTTAACTCGAGCAACTCGCAACCACTTCCTGTTTCTGATCATATTCATAAAATCATCACATTCCCTTTCTCTCAAATCTACTCTGCATTCTGGGAAGATGGTTATAACACCGCCAATTTTCCAGACTCGAATCCCGTTGTAATTGATAAGTCTTGAAAAGACTTAATTAATTCTGCTTTTTATTTGAATTAATTCATTGTTTAGTGATTAGTTTAGCCTTATTATTTAATTAATTGCTAATAATTTATAATTTATTTAATTATTTCAAAAGTGTTTTATTTATGTAAGAAAATGGTTAAAAACATTAATTAGTTAAGAGTTTATGATTATTTGTAATTCCATTAAGCAGCCAGTATACAAACGCTGGGCAAATTAGTTGTTTATTGATGCAGGAAAAGGATCGCTCAAGCTGAAAGGAAAAAGCCAAGCAAGATTTGGAAAATCCGAGTGAGATTTCACAAAACCGACTGAAAAGACTTCTCAAAAGGTTAACTGGAAGTAATTAATGAAAATTCGACTTGAAAGACTCCCAAGATACCGACTCTAAAATAGAACAGGGAACCGATTGAAACAAAAAGAAGAACCCGAGCGTCAATTTTAGAGTGCTGATTGAAAAGTCAATTCGCTCAAGCGAGGGTCAACATTCGTTCAAGTGAGCAAGTTCGCTTAAGCGTGATCCCAAAATATCACTCTCGCCCAAGCTTCTTCATAACACTTAAGCGAGAAAGCAACTCTGCAGTACATATCTCAAGTTCGCCCAAGCGAGAACACAGTTCGCTCAAGCGAAAAGGCTGATATTTAAAACAGTGATTGTTCCCTCCAGAATCCGCTCGGCACTGATGTTATTTCCTGCTGCCGTCTCTCCTACTTCTACACCTTAGTAATGAAGTAGTGAGCTATTAATTAGTTGGTGATGTGTTGTGATTAGCTAAGGATGAGCTGTAACTTGTTAAGATCTGAGCTGTAATTAGTTAAGTTATTCTGTAAATTATGTAGTTAGTTAGTTTTAGTCGTTAACTTAAGTCTTCTAAGTTATTAGTTAAGTTAGTTAGTTAGGTAGATGCCTATATATATATTTGTACATATTCTATAAGAGACAGAGACAGAATCACATAGAATACATAGAACACAATTCATTCAAAACTTCGAACATCTCACTACTTCATTTTCTTTCTCTAAATCCTCTCCTCCATGACGTTCCATAATCCTTCGATGGAACCGAAGTCAATGGAGTTCTAAATCCCTAAGGTTGGGATTGCAAAGGTTAGCAATGGAATCTTGAAGCTGTGAGCGAGGAAATCGACTTCTAGATCCTGAGGCGAACAAGCTGAGGAGTGGAGCAGTCTCACTGGATTGACAAATCCAGAACTAATGAAGAACTTCGCCAGTGAGGAATCATGGTTAAAGCTTAGGTAACTTCCAGCTTTCTAACTAGTTCAGGCCTAATCAATTTAGGTGAATAGTTAGAGTTCAACCTCCAATTTCGCATTAGATTCTTAGGTTAATTGAGCACTTAAGGAATTAAGGTTCGATGTTTAAGGATTAGTGTTTTTCACCTAAGGAATTAGGGAATAACCATAAGCGGATTATCCTCTGGATTATGAAGTTCGATTATACTTCAATTGCATGTTTCTTGAGGAAATTGTGAACTGAAGCAATCCTGACCTGTTTTCTATTAATCACCTTTCACATTTCATCTTAACTCTGTTTCTGGAAATACAAAAATAACTATAAAACATTAAAACAACCAAAAACTGAATGAACTTTCTGTGCTTGTGTTGGTTCAGCTTGTACTAGTCCAAGATTGAGGTACTTACCATAATCCCTATGGGACGATCAAATATACTACAATTTTAACGACTGGTGCACTTGCCAAGATATAAATCTGAGAGTCACAATTTTTAAACAAAGATTTTCACACCAATTTAATGACTCAGGATTTTAGCACCAAGTTAATGGCGCCGTTACTGGGGATTGTTGAGTAATATCAACAATCCTTGGACCGGTACTAGACTGAACCGTTTACTTTGTTTGCATTTATTACGTAGTTTGAATTGTGTTTTTATTAGTAGTAGTTTGTTGTTTTCATGTAGTTGTAGTTGTAGCTGTTTATCGTTCTTTTGTGTGATATTTGTTGTATGCAGTCAAGGAGCAGAGGAGAGCCTTTCTTCTTTGATCCTGACATCGACTTGTTAGAACGTAAACTGAGAAAAGAGAAAAAGCAAAAAGAACAAAAAGAAATGGAACAGAGGAGAGTTACATTAGGTGACTACTCTAGGCCGACTGAAGAAGGATCGCAATCTAGCATCCTTAGGCCACCAATTTCAGCAAATAACTTTGAACTTAAACCAACTCTCACTACTAAAAAAACACCTGTTAGCGACGGGATAAGTTGATCGCTAATCCATGCCAAGACCGTCGCTACATACCTTAGCGACGGCATTTTAGACGGGAACACACCCGTCGCTAAAACCCTCATCGAAAATAGATCAGCGACCATAAAACAGCCGTCACTAAAATGCCGACGGCATGACACCGTCGCTAAAATGGTCTGTGCTTCACTGACTTCAGTCGTCGCTAACTGTGGCCATACAGCGACCTGATGCCCCCATCGCTAGTAGCGACGGACGTATACCGTCGCTGTGGTTAGTCATACAGCGACCACAAGCTCCGTCGCTAGTTGTAGTTTACCAGCGACCGTAGAAGTCCGTCGCTATGTGTAGTCATGTAGCGACCACATTATCCATCGCTTAGTTATTGCCTATCAGCGACCGTATTCTTCCATCGCTGTGGTTGACCACAAGCTCCGTCGCTAGTTGTAGTCTACGAGCGACCGTATTCGTCCGTCGCTGTAGTAGACATTCAGCGACTACTGCAGTCCGTCGCTGTTTATATCTTATAGCGACCGTCTAATTCCGTCGCTAACTGGAATTTTTTAATTTTTAAAAAAGTTGATTAAATATTTACTAGTTTTGTTAATTTAACTTTAAAAATGTATTAATATTTTGTATTTTGTATTGGCTGAGAAAATTTTATAATTAAATTTAAATAATTTTTTTAAAATATTAAATTATTATTAAAAACAAAATATTGGATTAAATTTATTTATCAAATAGGTTGAATTATTAATGATAGTTACAATAAGGCTTTTTAATTTGAATTTAATTACCAATAAATATTGACATAATAAATGAAAAATGACAAAATAAATACTGAATGAAATATAACATAAAAATTATAAATCAAATATACAATGTTTATAAATAATAAAAATACAATCATGGTGGTGGGGGATCCCGGGGTGGTGGTGGGGGCGCCTGGGAAGTGGGGGGAGGTAGCCTCGCCATCAACTGCATTAGTAGCTCCTGCTGCTGAGCAAGTTGCCGACGAGTCTCGGCGTGCTGCTCCTCGGCCCACCGTCGGTCTGCCTCAGCCCGCTCCTCCAACAACTGCCTCTGACGTCGCTCCTCCTGTAGCTCATCGTTCAGGTTTTGAATTACATGAACGACCTCAGTCGGAAGACCAGAGGAGGACGAAGAGGAAGGGGTCTTCCCCTTTTTTGCCAGCTGCGTGCCGATGCCACCCAATCCAAATACCCTCCCTTTCTTGTTCACACCGCCAACAGCCTCCATATAGATGGCGTTGTCGTCAGAACAAGATAGGGTGGGAGGAACCTCCCCTTCAGGAGTGGAAGCCACCAGGACCGCCTCCTTCTCGGCCCTCCTGGCCTGATACGCCTCCTGTAAATTCATAAACAATGATAGGATTAGTAAGCTGATTTGTAAATTATAAGCATATGTCAGTTAAAAGTAAATACCGCTAGATCCATAGTCTTCTGGTTTACCCATGCACCGGCTTTGTTCTTCTTGGTCATTTGTATGACCTCAAACAAAGAAGGCTCCTGGTGCTCCCTCAGCTCCTGTGGTGGACAAAAAACATTGAGATTATTATTTGTAAACATGTCAGACGAATCATATTAAAAACTTAAATATACTTACAAATCTTTTCTTGTGCTCGAGGGTTTGAAATGCTACCCCCAGTGTAAACTGAGGCTGCAGCATCGGCGGCTCTGTTTGCCCTGTTCCGAGCACTCGCCTGCTAGAACGGGACACCGCCCCACTTTTGGACCATCCCGTCCCAATGGTCCTCCGGGATCCAACAAGGGCGCTCACCCTTGTCCCTCACCTTCCAAAGGGTACTCTTGATGATTTTGGAGATCTTTGTGGCAAAGACCTTCCTAATCTCATCAATCATACCCCCCGCCCACTGGTAATCACGCTGTAAAATGAAATGAGAAATCAAAATTAATAAGAGGTTAATTTTACAAATCAAGTCACAACAAATGAGCTAGGAACTTACCGAGAAGGTGTCAAACCACCTATCTTAGACAACCTTCCCAGCATCTGTCCAAGATATATATGGACCATCCCACTGGGCCTTTAATACCTTAGTAATCGCTTTGGTAGTGCGACTACTATCAACAAAGCTGTAATGACAACAATTATATCTGGAGAATAATAGTGGACAATCTAGGGAGACTCCCAAAATTTTGGCAGAGTCTCCCCTGTAAATGTAACATTTCCAAGTTTAAATAGTTACCCTGTTACAAAAGAAGAGTGCCCAGTACAATTCAATCTATACAAGTACTAATTAAAGTAACATCCAATAAACCAACAAGTCTTTCCACTAAAGTTTAATATAAAGTACCATACAAATAACATAAAAGTATTTAAGGTTTAGTCACTTACATGTCTCCGGCTGGCACGGGTACCAACATGGGCAAAGGGGATGCCGGAGGTGGGGTGGCCTGATGGCCATGGTCCTCCAAGCCACCAACTCCAGGAGTCTGCTCTGGGGTGGTCAGTGGGGGTGATGGGGTGGTCTGTTGTGGTTGTGGTGATGGAGTGGTCTCCTGTCCTGGGGTGGGAGTCCCCAGCCGGGATGTCGGGGTCCTGGACCCACCACCCCTACTGAAGGGCAGTCGACGTCCCGTCATCTGTGGATAAAATCATGAAAAGAAAGGTTAGTCTCAGGATATATATAAACCTATGTATATATGTTTAACAACTACATACTCTGTGTCTGTTTCAGTTTCAAATTCCCCTTCAGTTTCAGTGTCACTGTGGTTATCTGTTTGAACAAGTTCATCAGTATCCAAATCAGCCCTAGACCGTTTTTATCGAGAGACAAGGTCTTTGTCAATATGTTCACCCCCCATAGTGGCGAGTGTCTCATCCATTATGACTGGATCAATGTTGAACAACAAATTGGCATTGTTGAGCTCGTGTGGTGCAAGCTGATAAGCGTCATCAACCTCCTCGGAGACATTGTCAGTGATCTAACTTCGGGCCTTGGCCTTGATTACTGCATACCAGTCCTGATGTCCTCTCGGAAAGTCGGTGTAATAAACCTGCTCAGCTTGTTGGGCAAAAATAAAGGGATCAAACCCTTTATATCTAGCATTCTTCTTGACCTCAACTAAGCCGTAGTTGTTGTCAACCTTTGTTCCAACACCGATTGTATTGTCGAACCAATCACATTTGAATAGAACAATATCTCTTCTTAGTCGTCCAGAGAACGAAACTTCAACAATCTCCGTCAGCACTCCATAAAAGTCTTCTTCCAACTGTCCGGCGATGCCTTTAACACAAACCCCGTAGTTATGGGTGCGCATCCCTTCACTCCATTGAAGAATATTAAACTTGTAGCCATTTACGTAGTAAATAGGCCATTTTTTAACAGTTTTCACCGACCCCCAAGAAAGGGCTTGGAGTAAAGAATCTTCAATATGGTTGTTTGGGTCTTGTATCTATGTACAACATAACAAGTAGGTCATCGTTAGATATCGGGAGTTAGAAGCAAAGATAATGACGATATGTAAATGGGTCTTACGTGTTGCGTGAACCAACCAACGAACTTGGATAACACCTCACTATGAATTTGGTCATCAGTTAAATCATTTTGCTCAAGTTTTAGCATATCTGTGTATAAGCTATTCAAAGGAAACAAATTTAGATACTATAAAAGCTACGTTTAGAATGTAACATATAACTTCTATGACTTACTCAATAAAGAGTTCCACTTCTGGGCAATTTAGAAGAATGTACAAGTGAGCCGCCTTTCGATCTTTCTCATCAATGTAACATTTTGTAAGCTTGCCCCCCGGGTGACCAGGATAGTTGAAAATCGATGTTTGTTCATCAAACCCTGTGTGGCTGGCTACCCCAAGATTGCGGGGAATTCTACTCATTCTAGTTTCTATCTCCGTCGGAAAATAGAAAGAAGCAAAGTTTGTCATTTCTTCGACTAAGTATGCCTCACAAATTGATGCTTCAACGCAGGCTTTGTTCGACACTTTATCTTTTAAGGAGCGTAAGAATCTTTAACATCATTAACAAGATAGTGTTAAGTTAGAAAATACTATTATAAGAAGTGTTTGCAAGGAAATTAAAGAGTTCTGGCGTTCACCTTTCGAATGGATACATCCAACGATACTGCACCGGGCCACCAACCAAGGCCTCGTACGGTAGATGGATAGGCAAATGCTCCATCGAGTCAAAAAAACTTGGTGGGAAAATCTGCTCCAACTTACAAATCAATACCGGGATAGTTTCTTCCATCTTCACAAGTTTCTCCACAGTCAACGAAGTAGCCGTCAACTCCTTAAAGAAGTGACTCAACTCCACCAACGGCTTCCAAATAGGCTTCGGTAAGGCATGAAACGCGTACGGGAGTAGTTGTTGCATAAACACATGGCAATCATGACTTTTCATGCCAAACACCTGGCCCTCCTTCACGTCGACACATCTACTCAAGTTAGAAGCGAATCCGCCAGGCAGGGTCAACCCATTCATCCAAATACACACAGCAATCTGTTGTGGTCTAGTTAAAGCATATTTTGAATGGGGTTTAAACATTCTTCCACGTCCCGCATCCCTCAACTCCAACTCCTTCCTAGAACACCAAATCGGAAGGTCTAGATGACTCTTCTCGTTGTCCTTTGTTCTCCCTTTGATGTCCATAACAGTGTCAAAAATATTCATGAAAACATTACGTTCAGTGTGCATGACATCAATGTTGTGTCTTAACAACAAGTCTTTCCAATATGGCAAATCCTACAAGACACTCTGCTTCACCCAGTGGTGTTCCTTACCGTAACTCGTAAACTCCTTAACACTCTTGTCCCAGATGTAAGGATACTCTTCGACCCTGTGCCAAACCCGTGCACCAGATAACCTACGGGGTGGAGGTTCATTAACAACCTTGTTCTTCTTAAAAGCGGTTTTGTTTCTCCTAAACGGGTGATCCAATGGTAAAAACTTTCTATGACAGTCAAAGAAACTTGTCTTGCCACTAACAGGGAGTGATTTCCCCCCGGTATGTTCCATGCATACAGGGCAAGCAAGCTTCCCAGACGTGGACCATCCAAAAAGCATACCATAGGCCGGGAAGTCATTAATAGTCCATACCAAAACAGCACGCATCATAAAGTTATTCTTCAAAGACGCATCGTATGTCATTACCCCGACATCCCATAACTGTGATAACTCTTCAACCAACGGTTGCAAAAACACGTCTATGTTCGCCTTTGGATTTTTGGGTCCTGGAACCAGTATAGATAGAAACATGACCTCCCTCTTCATACACATATCAGGAGGCAGATTGTATGGGGTCAGGATGACTGGCCAACAAGAGTAAGCTCTTCTGTATTGACCGAACGGGTTAAACCCATCAGTACATAAGCCAAGTCTTACATTGCGCGGCTCACCAGAAAAGTCCGGATATAGCTCATCCAAACACTTCCATGCTTTCCCGTCAGAAGGATGGCAAAGAAACCCCTCTTGTGTTTGGTTCAGAGTATGCCAACGCATGTGTTTTGATGTAGACAATGAGGCATACAGGCGTTGAAGACGCGGTGTTATAGGGAAGTACCACATTTTCTTCCTGGTCGTCCGGGTTACCTTCCCTCTCCTTTTAACAGTTTTGTAGCGTTCCTCATTACAATGCAGACATTTTGTGACACTCTTATCTGCAAACTCATTTCTGAAGAGCATACAGCCGCCAACACAACACTCTATCTTCACACAAACCAACCCCAAGTTTGCCACTTGTTTCTTAGCATGGTACAAGTTTGCTGGCATTCAATGATTACTAGGCATAGTGGAACCCATCAGATTGACCATCCTATTAAAACAACCTCCAGAAAGATTATAATCTACCTTTAGGCTTAAAGAAGCTAGGGAGGCGGATAACTCAGTGTGACTGTTGCACTCGTCCCACAATAGAGTCTGAGCCACCGCTAACAAATCATAAAATCTCTTCACCTCCGGATTAGGATCCTCCTCTACATTGTCAGAGTCTCCATGACCTGCTTGGTCATTATGTTCCAACATACGCCCGGTGGAGGGTCCAACATGATCCATCACTATTTGTTCTATGTTGTTGTACGTATCCCTGTTTCCTCCAACCTCATAGTAAGACTGTTGCACAGTTACGTCTGATGGTCTACGCGGTAACTGCTCACCATGGTTGTACCAGCAGTGGTATGTTTCCATGAACCCTATCTCAGTTAGGTGGCACATGACATCATCTGCGTATTCAAAACTCATGCATTTGCACCTTGAGCACGGACAACAAATCTTCTGAGTCGCTTCAAATCCAGGTGTGTTTACCGTAGCGAACGGAATGAACTCCAATAGCCCCATCATAAACTCCTCAGTCACTCACCGCATGCGATCTAGTCAGTTGTACATCCATCGTCGATTTGCCGGTACCTCCATTTATGATATCTAACAAGCACAATTTCTGTTACTTTACATTTTTAATTTTTTATTTAACTATCGGTTGTGAATCACTCTATCTCTTTGATGTTGCAAATTGGTGGGGCCCTATCCCATTCAGGATGAATATGCAACCATCCGTAACCCATCCCATAATTGTATATGGTCTATCTTGTGTTGTTGATGTTCATTTGAAATTTCGGCAGCATTTCACATTGGTCCCCGAGTATACAGAGATACGTACGGTATGAAACACCACACGCAGACATGCACCCTAGGGACAATACGAAACACCATAACCGAAATTTGAAATGAATATTCATTCAACTTCTCAAGATAGACCACATACAACATTGATGGGTTACGCCCTACAGGTTACAAATTCATACCAAACTGTCCAACCGAGACAATTCAAGATCCAACACAACACGGTACATCAACCGGTTGTTTTGAAACTTGAACAGGAATCTAATGGGTACACACACGACTAAACCCTACATTATTAAAGTTGAGTTTCATTTTTTAAGTTTCCTAAGAAAGGGAGTCTGCTGAAATTTTGGCAGAGTCTCCCCTGTAAACTAGACATTTCCCAAATTTACAAACGGCCTATTACATATAGAAAACTTCCCAGTATAGATAAATAAACATATCATACGCATTGTATATGATATTCAAAGTTATGAACACCAAATCATGTTATCAATATATAAAATCAATGCCTAATGAGATGTACTCTCTACTAACAAACAACATTACACATGCATCGTAAATCTTGTTATCAGCACACAAAACCAATGCCTAATAAGCTCTGCTCTCCACTAACAAACAACATTACACATGCATAAAAAATCAAGTTATCAGCACACAAAATCACTACCTAATGAGCTCTGCTCTCCACTAACAAACAACAATCAACATACACACACTTCAAAACATACAACACACATAGCCAGAAAGTTAGCGTTAGGGGATTACTGTCGAAAGAGAGATAGCGATGGAGACAAAGCTGATGAGAGCCAAACACAGACCACGCGTAAAGTGTATTGGTCTGCATGACAAAGTTGATTGTTAACAGTGTTAATCAAAGTTCCCAACATTCAACTGGTTTCCATAATGAGGTTTCTAAAGATGTAATAGATAATAATGTAATAACTTTTAGCTTTACAACTTACTAAAAAAGAGATAACTAAAAAACTAAATCCTAACTATCTTTAGGAAATTAACAATTTCTGTTCACATCAATACCATATCTTATGTCAGACGAAAGAACCAAATTACATTAATTAAAAGAAACAACACATTTTGTCATGTACAGTAGAATAACATATCACAAACAACAGAATCAGATTTTGTCATTCAACCAACGATTTATGAAGTTATGAACAAAGTCCTTGAAAGATACATTATAGGGCATATTAAATCGTAAATTGACAATTACACAGTGTAGGTCATATTAAATCGTAAGTTAAGAACCCAGTTTATTTTTGAAAAATCATTCGACAAGTTCAGCTATTACTCAATAGAAGTGCTCTTGAACGGGTTTCAGGTACAAAGCTAAAGGTATTATAATATAGGATATACTTACTATGTTGCACACATATTCAAATGTATATACTGAAATATGACACAACTCATTGGTAAGGTGGAAACAAGTTAGGTAGGGCTAGACTTTACGAGATTTAGCTTACCTTAATTCTTGATTTTAAGGGTCTAAGTCTGATTTATTTACTTGATATATATCTAATTGTGAGATCTAATTTATTCTTTTATAAACTGACTTGGCTTGAAAACATATTAAAAATAATGTTTGTAATAATACTTATTAAGTAAATCTATAGATGTAAATTTAAATATATTAATAGGAATAAATTAACAATACTTCATTATTATTTACATTGATTTAAATAAGTTGGTTTGCCAAGCTTTAAAGACTTTTTGAATGACCCAAACTAGGACTTATTTATGCTTTCAAAAAAGTTTGTACTTGAAGTTCAATCCTCTCCACCCAAGCCGCCACCCTTTATCTTCCTTGGCACACCGTACACTTTCTAGTTCTAGTGCGTTCCCTTAAAGTGGAGATTTTGTTCTTCCATGGGAACATTACTCTCCTCTATGGAGGACTTTTCTTCTCACTTTATTTGGTTTTTTTTTATCTTTTTATTTCTTTGTCCTTGTTGTTCTTGTTGTGGACATTTTCTTTTTTGGTGAGAGTTTGCTTTCATTACTATTATTCTTTTAGGACCATCATTTATCTCTTCTGACTACCACACTACCACATTTTCATTTCGCTATATTTCTTTTCCACCATTTCTTCTATAGCTTGTTGTGTTTGTTATTTTGTGCACCATATTGTCATCATTCTCTCGTTGTATACTACATTGTATTATCCTTGACTATGGTTTGACAAAGCAGATATAGAAAAAAAAGATGAAGCGATAAAAATGATGAAACTTAGATATGTTCAATAGAGTCGACAACTCCAAAGTTTTATTTTATTATTTTTTGCTTTGTAGATATGATTTGTGTTTAACTACTATATTTAACTTTTTGAGAGTTGATAACTGCTTGGATTTCCTTTTTGTTGACAAGTTGGTTGTGTAAGGTTGTAGTGAACATATTTGAGTTATTATGTTGATTTATAACACTGTTGTATCACTCTACTATGGATTCTAATTGTAGTGTCAGTACGAATTGACTATTTTTATAATGTTGAATGAAGTTTTATTAATAAAAAAGGAGTGATTCATTTGACAAATTAGCCTAATATAATATGAATGAAATGTTGCCTATGTCATTGTCTTCCTTTTGAGCAATCTTACCTATTCATATTCCTAATTATAATTTATTTTATAAAACTATACAAAATAACTTTAAAAAGTTTGGTTAAGCATCTTTAACCAAACATATTTTTTAAAGTCCAAGATATATATCATTTCAGACATTCTAGATAATGAATTGTATAGCAGATGCAAGGACAAAAATTGAAATTTTAGATTGAAACACTACGAAATCTCATAAATAACCTCCTCTTGAGGTTGCTAAAGTAGTCTCTAAAGTCCTCTTGTAATTTTTTTTGTTACAAAAAAAAATCTAAATGATTTTTTAAAAAGCCTTATTCTAAGTTTTTTTTAACAAACACAACTAAATTAGATCTTAAATAGGTTATTTACCCTAATCGAGCTTAAGTTATTTCCACCCCTTAAAAATTTGTCATTATTAACTTATTTTTCCTCTATATTTATTTGAGTCATTATTCTCATTTATCTACTTTTGTTGTTGTTGTTATTATTATTATATTTTTATAAATTTCTATATTTATGATTCATCCAGTGTCGTATTTTTTATTTTTATATAAATAATGCATAGGCAGAAAAAAGGTGACACGTGGAATTGGAAGGGTGACCTAGAGCACAGAATCAGAAAAGCTCGTGCTTCTATTGTTTCTTATCTTTCTCTTTTTTCGCTTCCCTCCGCCTCCTAGGTTAGGTTTTCCCTTCTCCGCATTTTCCCCAACTGGTATTATTCCCCTATCCCTTTCCTTTATATGCCTTTCTTACCATTTTCTTCTTCTTTCGTAGTTTCAATTCTATCGTTCTTCCCTGTTTTCGATTCTTACTAACATCATTTAGAATTTGTTGACACGGGTGCGGGTTTAGTCGGTTTCGTCTGTATGTGTGTATTAAGGAAATATCCATGTTCAATTTTGTTAGTTTTATGCATGAAAACCTGAAAATATGTATGCTTTGAATTTCCTAGGAGATTTAATTTTTGTTGTAATTTTCACGCGTATTTATATTGATTAATTGTTATCTTGGTTGGAGCGCACTTCTCATGTGTATGATTTGTGTTATTATAAATTGCACTCGTTATACCATTACCATGTCTAAGGTTTTTTTTTTTGTTTTTCTGCCGTATTTGTTAAATTGAATCTGTCAATGGAAATTTTTTCTTTGAATTGTGATGAACTACTAGAAACTATTGTAAATCTCTATGAATTAAGTTCAAGGTTGATTGATTATCTGAAACAATAATATTCATATAATGGTTTCCTTCCTAGCTTCTTATTACGGAAGTCCTGTCTAAGCTGTTTTCAGTTACATCATTAATGATATTGAAGCTGTACCTGTTTTTTGTCAAACATACAGAGTCGTCACTTTTATATTTGAATCCATTGGTCTGTGATAAACTTTATGGAGAAGTTTATGAAAGACTCTTAAATGTCAAATTTTAACCACTAATATTAAAAGAATTTGAAATTGATTCTGACTAAGCCTTACCCTTAAAAATGTCTGGGTAAAAAACTTTCGTAGCATTTAACTTGGGTCTTAATTCTTAACCTTTGGCAATTAGGGAGGATTAGCATACACAAGACAGGTAGAGGTTAAATATTTATTACTGAGCTTCAAGAAAATAGACGTATTTACTCTTATGCTGTTCCTGTATAGATGCTAATAATACGGAAGTAGGATAGCAGCTTTGTTGTTTTTAGTCCAATGATGCTATTTTCTATCTTCAATCATGATACTCTTGGGTCATAGAAATCCCATTATCTAATTTTTTTCAGAGCACTGAAGTTAATCAGCTTTATTATCATGGACTGGTTTCTTCCACTGTTCCATGTAGATTATGCAATGATTGGCATATAGCTGATTCATATGCTTTGAAAACCTTAAACAAAGACTGCCGTCACCCCTCATTGTACTACCCTAAACAAAGAGAGAGAAGAGATCTCTCGTGAGAGAGAAGAGAGAAATGGCGAGACTACGAGAGAGAAGAGAGGAACGATGACTCCCACCACTTCTCTGGCGACACCTACCCCTTCTCTGACAAACCTGGTTTTCTTTGGCAACTTCTCTGGTGATCTTCATTCTCTATTTTGAACGAAAGAGTGCTGTACTTCTATTTTTTTTGGGTCATCTTCATCATCATCTTCTTCGACCTCCGAAGGCTGAAAATACACAGGAGAGGTTCAAGGGAAAGGATATTATTCATGTCCAAGAAGAGGAAGAAGATTTGGAAGGTGAAGAAATTAAGTCGGAGGAGGAAGAGGTTTACCAAAATGGTGATGATGATGGAGACGAGGAGCCAAATCTTGAAGATGAATATAAGGATGCATATTAAGATTGATTTAGGACTAGTAACTAGGAACTTGAAGTTTGTTATCTATTTGTTTAATTATCTTAGAAGTTGGAACCTGAATTTTCATGTGTGTTTGTGATGTCTTTGTGACTGTGTTTACTGTTTAGTACTTTAGTTTTATGCCATGTTATGTGATGTTTATTTCAATTTCAAATTTAATATTTGGTATTTTTTTGTGAAGTTTTTTCATATGTGTGTAGAAAGTGTAGGAAATGTTTAGTTATGTTCATCAAAATAGCGGTCATCCCGCTTTCCACTATGCCAGTTTTAAGGGTGGCTTCCCCACACTGCTATTTGGGATCGACAATTATGGTGTCATGTGCTTAGAAGTTAGTTTATACTGTACTCTGTTTTGGTACGTTGGAAATTTTAGGCTGTACTCTAGGCAGAGATCTGTAATTTAGTTTGTTCTTTTCTAGGAGTAAAATTGCAATATGTACTGAATTTGTTTGTTACCAGTCGAGTAAACATGATAATAAGAAAACAATTTAATATGATCAACATTTTAAGATATTTATCAGAATTATATTTGATTTGGAAATTGTTACTTACTTACGAGCTTTTTCTCGTCATGTTATTAAAACAGGTGGTTGTTGACAAAATGATTTTACACAACATGAATACACAGATTTAGCTACTGTTCTAAACACATAATATAAATCACACACATACACATTCCAGATAAAACCAACAAACATTCTACTCATTCTCAGTTCCAGTATATGCATATATAGAAATTACAAGACAGATTAGGGGACTTACCAGTTGAGCTCGAAGGTGAGAGACGACAAAACACAACTTCCCCGGAGGTCACCGGAGTGCGTGTCAGACAATGAAACAGTGAGATACAGCTACAAAATTTGCTTTCCACGGCTGCCATTGACAAGGAAAACAAAGATCAGTGTGAGAAAAAAACCTCCAATGACAGACACATTCGAAAGCTCCATGGAGAGGGAAGGACTTACATGCGATGGACGAAGGCTGGTCTCTTGGCAGCAAGTCTTGAAGGGGAAGCTTTGATTACTAAGGTTTATGGGGCGGGAGAGAGAAATGGAGAAGGTGAGATTTAGGGCAATGTACAAACTGAGAAAGAAGGGGGAGACAGCGCCGCCGCCACAGGAACGAACGGACGGAGGGAGACGGGTCGAGTACCGTCGGAGAAAGGGACGGGTGATCGGAGGAGCTCAGGGAAACAGAGGAGAGGGATTGAGAGTTAGGGCAAATGATTAGGGGAGAAGGTGGGCTCGAGTATTATTAGAATGTAGCGACGGTATACGACCGTCGCTAATAACGTCACAAGAATAAAAAGTTTACGACAGCCAACCACTTCTGTCACTAGGCTGTGAATCGTAGCGACGGATAAAAAATTCCGTCACTACTCTTGAAAATTAGCGACGATGTTTGGATACCGTCGCTATATTCCCAAGTTTAAACTAAAATAACGGAGGGAAGGTCAAATACAATAGTGACTACAAAACCCTCCGTCACTCATTTCCAGAACACTAGCGACGGCTATATGCTCCGTCACTAGCATAAAACCCTAGCGACGATAATATTCTCTGTCACTGGCATAAAACCCTAGCGACGGTGAGTACCGTTACCGTTACCGTCGCTCATATTTGGCGCCAACAAAACAACATGGAGGGAAACCCAAAAAAAGGGAGGAGCTGAATGATAGCGACGGCACTAGTGACCGTTACATTTCAACGTAGCGACGGTATTTGGTGGTCGCTAACTCATTTGGGGTTTAGGGTTTTTTAGTAGTGCAGTAGCGACGGCCCACCACCCGTCACTATGACAAAACCTAGCGATACGGGCCCACCGTCGCTAACGTTTGGAGGGAAACTCAGCGATGGTGCTTACCGCCGCTATGATTTGGCGCCATCAAAAAACCTTGGAGGGAAGCAAAAAAATGGAGGAGGGGAAAGCTAGCGACCGCTCCAGCGACGAGGGTGGATTTAGCGACGGTAATAGTGGCGGAATATTTTCAATTTTTATCGACTACTTTTTTGTGGTCGCTAATGGAGTCACTAAACTATATTTCTTCCCTTTTTAACCTAGGGGTCGCTAACTCGGTCGCTATTTAGCGACGGGATTCTGGTGGTCGCTAATTCGAGGTAGCTGTTTAGGGTTTTTTTAGTGGTGTCTACTGCAGTTGGTAAGAGATGAATAGTTCGGAGAAAGTGAGGTTGGGGATCCAAATTTGTATCTAGCAACCTTCCTCCAAATTTGTGATACAGTAAAAATGAACGGAATCCCTGACGACGCAATCCGACTGAGGTTGTTTCCATTTTCTCTAAGGGACCGAGTAAAAGCCTGGTTGCAAAGTCAACCGAGAGGCAGTATTTCCACTTGGGAAGACTTGCAAAGAAAATTTTTGATTAAATACTTTCCTCCTTCTAAATATGCAAAGTTTCATAATGAAATCACGTGTTTCCAACAAAGAGAAGGTGAATCTTTGATGGAAGCATGGGATCGGTATAAAGAGAGTTTGAGAAGATGTCCTCATCATCAGATTTTTGATGTGCAACAGGTGACTATTTTCTATAATGGTGTCAGGCCAGCTACCAGGGTCCTGATTGATGCCTCAGCTGGAGGTTCATTAACAACTAAAACTGTAGAAGAAGCCATAGAGCTGATTGACGTTATGGCTTCTAATGAATGTCTGATTAGTGAGAGGAGCCAAGTCCCTAGGAGAGGGATATTAGAACTAGAAGCACAAGATGCTTATCTGGCTCAGAGTAAGCTCATGACTCAGGCTTTGGAGAAACTAAGCATACAGATTTCAGAACTCCAAAAGCCGAGTCAAGTTTCTATGATCAGTTATGACTTTTATGGTGGAGACCATGAGAATGGAATGTGTGATCCAAATGTGCCTTCCGAGCAAGTGAACTATATGGGGCAGCAACAATATCAAAGGAATTATCCTTCTAATTCCTTTAATCCTAATTATAGGAGTCACCCTAATTTTTCCTGGCAGAAAGGTCCACATTTGAATCAGAACATCCCACAAAATCAACCCACAAATAGACCACAACAACCTTCTCACCCTTCTGTTAAAGAAAAGTCAGAACTTGAGAATGTACTTTCTCAGTTCATCCAGGCCAGTTTCAAAAATCAGGAAGCGTCCATAAGAAATCTAGAAAATCAAGTCAGACAGCTTTCTAAGCAATTAGCTGAGAGGCAAGCAGGCAATTTCCCTGGAGATACCAAGGTAAATCCAAGGGAACATTGCAAGGCTATAATCACTAGGAGTGGAAAAATTATTTCTCCATCTCCGAGTCAGGAAATAAGCTCAGAAAAAGAAAAAGAAAAAGAAATAGTGCAAAAAACCGAGCAGGTTAATAATGAAGCTGAAAATGAAAATGAAACAGAAAAAGAAAAAGAAAATAAAGTCCACCAAAAGAAAAAGAAAAAGGTTGATCTAATTCTGGAGGAAGCATCTAAGCTGACTCCTGAAAAACTGAGGAATTCTCCAATTCCACACAGGTTTAAAAAGCAAATAGAAGAGCAGAAGTTTGCTAGGTTCTTAGATGTATTCAACAAACTTCACATAAATATCCCTTTTGCCGAGGCATTGCAGGAGATGCCTTCCTATGCAAAATTTTTGAAAGAGCTATTGTCTAAGAAAAGGAAGCTTAAGGGGGATGAAATGATTGCTCTCACTCAAGAGTGCAGTGTAATCATTCAAAAGAAACTTCCTCAAAAGCTAGAGGATCCTGGATCTTTTACAATACCATGTACAATCGGGGATATTCATGTAGGAAGTGCTCTTTGTGACCTAGGAGCCAGTATAAATCTGATGCCTCTATCTTTGATGAAAAAACTAGGAATTAATGACCTACAACTGACTCGCATGTCTTTGCAGTTGGCTGACAGGTCTATTAAATATCCCCAAGGGATGCTGGAAGACCTGTTGGTTAAAGTAGACAAATTTATCTTCCCAGCAGATTTTATAGTGTTGGATATGGAGGCTGACCGAGAGATTCCTTTAATCTTAGGTAGACCCTTCCTAGCTACAGGCAGAGCATTGATTGATGTAGAAAAGGGTGAACTCATGCTGAGACTTCAGGAGGAGCAGGTAACCTTTAATGTCTTCAATTCCATGAAACATCCGACTGAAAGGATGGATTGTTTAATGATTGAAGAGATTAAAAGTTACCAGACTCCAATGCTTTTAAAAACTGAGGAAGAGGCCTTACGAACCTTTTTAGAGGATGACTTTGACTCCGAGACTGAGCAGTTGAATGACTCTCACTCGGAAATGCTAAACCTACTGGAAGTATTGGAAGTAGGTGATTTTGAAAAAGAAAAGAAAAATGATTTGAAAATTACTGAAGCTGAGAAAGGAAAGGAAGTTTCTGAAGAAAAATGTGATTTAAAATCTTTACCTTCTCATCTAAAATATGTTTTCCTGAGAGAGGACGAAACACATCCTGTCATTATTAATGCTGACTTAAAAGAAGAGGATGTGGACAAATTAATAGGGGTTTTAAAGGCACATGAATCTGTGATTGGCTGGAATATTTCTGACTTGAAGGGAATCAGTCCATCATTTTGTATGCACAAAATTCTGATAGAGGATGATTATTCCCCTGTAGTACAGCCACAACGCAGATTGAACCCCATAATGAAAGAGGCAGTCAGGAAAGAGGTGGTCAAGCTTCTTGATGCAGGAATCATTTATCCTATCTCGGACAGCGCTTGGATCAGTCCAGTCCAAGTGGTGCCCAAGAAAGGAGGGATGACGACTGTTAAAAATGAAAAAGGTGAAGTCATAGCTACTAGACCGACCACAGGATGGAGAATGTGTATAGACTATAGAAGGTTGAATGACTTCACTTGGAAAGACCACTTCCCTTTATCGTTTGTTGACCAGATGCTTGAGAGATTATCAGGTCATGAATACTACTGCTTCCTTGATGGTTACTCGGGTTATAACCAAATTGTGGTTGACCCAAAAGATCAAGAGAAGACAGCTTTCACCTGTCCATACGGAAGTTTTGCCTATAAACGCATGCCATTCGGTTTGTGCAACGCTCCAGCAACCTTTCAAAGGTGTATGATGGCAATCTTTGGGGACATGGTGGAGAAATTCATTGAAGTATTCATGGATGATTTCTCTATCTTTGGTAGTAATTTTGATTCATGCCTCAACAACCTATCTAAGGTGCTGGTGAGATGCCAAGAGACTAACCTCGTTCTTAACTGGGAAAAATGCCATTTTATGGTTAAGGGAGGGATAGTCCTTGGTCACAAAATCTCTACTGAGGGCATTCAAGTAGACTGAGCCAAAATAGAAATTATTGAAAAACTTTCTCCTCCGATCAACGTGAAAGGAGTGAGGAGTTTTCTAGGATGTGCTGGCTTCTACAGAAGGTTTATAAAAGATTTCTCAAAAATAGCTAAGCCTTTGATCGACTTTCTTGTAAAAGATCATGTGTTTGTGTTTAATGAAAACTGTGTCAAGGCTTTTGAAAAATTAAAACAAAGTTTGACTTCAGCTCCGATCCTTACAGCACCCGATTGGTCTTTATCGTTTGAATTGATGTGTGATGCAAGTGACTTTGCAATCGGAGCTGTATTGGGTCAGAAAAAAGGAAAATTAACTCATGTAATTTATTATGCTAGTAAAGTGTTGAACGAAAATCAAATACATTATACCACTACTGAAAAAGAAATGCTTGCTGTGGTGTATGCATTTGATAAATTTCGTGCTTAATTGATTGGGGCCAAGGTCATTGTATATACAGATCACTCGGCAATCAAGTACTTACTGGCTAAGAAAGAATCTAAGCCGAGACTGATCAGGTGGGTTCTGTTACTCCAGGAGTTTGACTTAGAAATAAAAGATAAAAAGGGAATAGAGAACTCAGTTGCCGACCAACTGTCTCGTCTGGAAGGTGAATCGGATTCTGTTTCAATAAAAGAAGAATTTCTAGATGAGAGGTTGATGGCAATTATCATCGGGCCATGGTATGCTGATATAGCCAACTTCAAAAGTGCCTCGGTGGTACCTGATGGCTGGACATCCCAAATGAAGAAAAAATTCTTTCATGATAGCAAAAACATCCTTTGGGATGATCCATTTCTGTATAAAATAGGAGTAGATGGAGTAATCAGGCGATGTGTGCCTGAATCCGAGCAAGAAAGGCTCTTGTGGCATTGCCACGACTCCTATTATGGAGGTCATCATGGTGCCTCCCGTGCAGTAGCAAAGGTTTTATAGAGTGGCTTTTATTGGCCAACTATCTTTCAAGATGCTAAAGAGTATGTCAAAAGGTGCGATAAATGTCAAAGGAGCGGAGGTCTCTCTACTAAAGCTGGCATGCCTTTGACAAACATTTTAATTGTGGAATTATTTGACGTCTGGGGTATCGACTTTATGGGACCATTTCCAAAGTTGTTGTCCAACAAATATATACTTGTTGCTGTAGACTATGTCTCCAAATGAGTGGAGGCAATCCCAACCAGAACCAATGATGCACATGTGGTGCTTAGGTTCATTAAGAAGAATACTTTCTCTAGGTTTGGAGTTCCGAGAGTACTTATTAGTGAAGGGGGGTCACATTTTTGTAATAAAATAATAGAAAAAGCCCTGCGTCACTATGAGGTTTTACATAAGATATCCACTCCTTACCATCCATAAACTTGTGGACAAGTTGAGCTGTCAAATAGAGAAATCAAGAGGATTTTAGAGAAAGTGGTCGGGAAATCTAGAAAAGATTGGTCGGTAAAATTAGATGATGCATTGTGGGCCTACAGAACAGCCTTCAAAACTCCGATTGGCATGTCCCCGTATCAATTAGTTTACGGTAAGGCTTGCCATCTCCCTGTGGAGTTGGAACACAAAGCGTGGTGGGCCACAAGACTATTAAACATGGATTGTGACCAATCCCAGGAGGAAAGAGTTTTAAAACTCCATGAACTAGAGGAGTTCCGACTCAACGCTTATCAAAGTGCCTCTATTTATAAGGAGAAAACAAAGAAGTGGCACGATAAGTGGATCAATAAGAAGGAGTTTCAAAAGGGTGATCAGGTTTTATTATTCAATTCCCGACTGAGACTCTTCCCTGGAAAACTTAAATCAAAGTGGTTGGGGCCTTTTACTGTAAATGAGGTTTTTCCTCATGCTGCAGTTGAGCTGAAAGACCCGACTACCGATCAGATTTTTAAGGTAAATGGCCAGCGACTCAAACTCTACTTTGGAGGAGAGTTTGATAGGCAGAAAACCTCCTTGTTGCTGCTGGCATCCTCTTAGATGTCACAAGGTCAAGCTAGTGACCTTAAAGAAGCGCTCTAGGGAGGCAGCCCTACGTTCTGAATGTTTTATTTTGTGCATGGTGTCGGAATTAATGAAAAGAAAACTAAAAATTTAGTGAATAAAGTGTGAATAAAATTTGTGAAGTTTGGAAGAAGGGAGTCCGAGCTTGATTCTTCCATTTCGCTCAGGCGAAACACTAGTAGCTTAGGCGAGGCGCTGCTGTTGTTGCTTCGTGCTTAAGCGAAAGTTTACTGAGCTTGAGCGGAAGTAGTACACTCGGATAACTGTTACTCACTCTTAACCCTTTTTCCCGACTGAACTTCACTCGTCATTCTTCAATAAATTCCAAATTTTGATGCGAATAAAAAAGGAGACTTTAATAAATGATTTCTGATTGTTGATTTAATAAACGGGTCAGATGATGAAGGGTGATTTAATTCAGTCAGCCTTTTATCACTCGGATTCATCACTCATCACAATCAGTTTTGTATCCATTAGTCTCCTATTCACTCAGTTTATTTTCTTGTCAGTCTTGTATTCACTCGGTCTTCCATTTTCTCATTCATCCACTCAGCTTTCTCACTCAGTCTCTCATTCCCTTGCCCGATCTCTTTCACTCGTTCTCCATTCACTCGGTCACTCTTTCATTCTTCCATTCGTCATTTATTCACCCGATTTTGTTTCACTCATTATTTCATGAATGCTTCGTCTTTCGTTTTTTCTTTTTCATCCACTCAGTATTTTCATTCACTCAGTTTCCACTGTAGTTGTTCTTTTATCCACTCGGATTTCATTCATTCATTCACTCAGTTTCCACTCAGTTTATCTCCTTCTCCTTCTGTCTTTCACTCGGGTTTATTCACCCGGTCAGTCAGCCATGCTTTCAATTTCTTTCACTCATTTTTCCATTTTCCGACCACTCGTTGTTCATTCATTTCGTTTTTCATTTTTACCCGGTATAATCCACTCGTATTCATTTACTTGTTGTTTCATTTACTCAGCTTTGCTCTCATTTTTTTGTTCGTCTTTTACTCATCGGTTTTTCTATTTACTCATTCCTTCTCTGCACTCGTAGGTTTGTTCACTCTTCCACTCGTCCTTTACCACTCAGTATCTCCACCACTTGGTATCTTTTCCCATATTCACTCGGTCATTTTCTTTTCACTCTTTCACTCAGTCTCCTCCTCTGTAGTCTTCCATTCAGCGTCTCCCATTCGATCACTTGGTTTTCATTCATTCGTTCACTCTAATTCACTCGTCCTTTATTCACTCTGTCAATCTCCCACTCATTTCTTCCTCCACTCGTTCTTCCATACACTCTTCCAATCATCATTTATTTCACTCTTTCTTTCTTTCACTCGGTCTTACTTTCATTGTTCTTTCTCCCACTCGTTTTCCGTCCACTCGCGTTTCACTACAGTTGTTCATTCGTCTCTCATGCACTCTACTTCATTCATGCATTCTTTCATTCGTTCTTGTATCCATTCATCTTTCATTCACTCAGGATCATTTCTATTTAGTTTTCATTCACTCGGGATCCTGTATTCATTCACGTGTTGTCATTCCATTTGTTCTTCCACTCACTCTTTTATTTACTTACTGCTTTTATTCGCCCGTTCCTTTTCATCGTTTGTTTATTCATTCGTCTTCTTCATCACTGTCACTCATCTTTCGTGAATCCACTCGGTATCTCTTCCCACTCTCACTCGATCTTCTACCTATTCAGTATGTGAGCGAAGTAAGAGTGTCTAAAAAAAATAATAACAATAATAAATATATAAAATAATATATATATTATAATAATAATAAAGTAATAAATAAAGCTGGAGCATACTTACGCGTTTCTTAGTTAAGTGACTTCAACAGTATAAAAACCTTTCAGCTTCCAAACCCTAAGTACCTACGCTGAAACTTGGGTTGAAGACGAAAAGGCACTTTCTCATTTCTAAGAAAGGTACTATCTTTCCACTTATTTCACTTATTTTGTTCACTTCTAAGTACATGCTTAGTATTTTCTTGCTTCTTTGTTAATATTCTTCCACTGTTCATAGCCATGCATCTCACATTTTTGGTTTACTGTGTTCGTTCTGGATTTTGGTACTTATTTTCATTTAGGTTGTTTATCAGCATTCTTGTATCATTAGCCATCAAAAGAAGATCACAGAGACTCCTGCAAAAACCTAGACCAAATTTTACCGAAGGAAGTCTGAGAAAAAAGCAATTGGATAACGAAAAGGAAGTGGCAACCATAAGTATATCTGATTCTTCTGAACATGCACCCAGTCCAAGTCAAGCTGAAAGGAATGCATCTCCTTCGGTTCAGAGGAATGCATCCCCTACAGTTGAGAGAAATGAATCGCCAAAAGTTGAAAGTGTTAAGGCTGCTGAAGACTATGCTATAAAGTTTAAAACCAGAGAGCCCGAGCGGCCTAGGCAATCTGTAGGAGCCGGTTCTTCTTCTTTTGACATTTCTATGGTGTTGCAGGAATTACAAGTCATGAAGAAGATACAACTTGGAATTTATGATCGGGTCTTGAACCACGATCTCATGCTCAGGAAGATTACAACCAAATTGAGGGTTAAGCACACGGCAGAAATGGGAGCCCCACCTGACAGAGATGCGTGGTTGGCTTCCATTGGATTCACTATTCCCTCTGAGGACGTATCCTAAGCAGCTGACCTCTCACCATCTTCAGAGCAGGACAAAGAGAATGAAGATCAGGATGATTGAGTTGTTGCTACGTGTTTTTATGATCGTTTTATGTAATAGCTTGACATTATTTTAAGTGTTTCCTGAACAATGAATTCTCTTTTATTTTAGTTGTAATGACATTTTCTTTCTTTGTTAAAATTTCTTGTTTTATTCTGTCTTTCGGTTGTATCGGTAAATTCATGCATCTCAATCCGACCACGTGTTTCCCATCCACAGCCACTCAGGTAAAAAGGGAAGTATTTTTCCGACTCATTCCTTAATTGATATTCTGACTCATTAATTGCTAAAATATGTTTATTGTTTAATTTTAAATCCATCTTAATAATTTAAAGTTTGCTAATTCTTAAGCTTAGTCAGATAAATTAACTGATCGGTTTTCTTTAACTCATGATCCTCTGACCATAACTAATTTTCATCATTAATTAATTGTTTACTCGGTATGCTAGTTAGCAATCTGAATGTATGATCTTACATTAAGTTTGGGGACATGACTGGCTGATTAACTATCTTTTTTCGTAGCTTTTGAGCCTATTTTATTCTTTTCCGAGTGAACTTGCATGCTAGTTAGTGAGACAGAATTTGCTTCAGTACTTGCTAATTGATTGTATGCCAGCTAATCGGAAATGATGAAGGCCTTCTTTGTTAATTCAGCCAGGGCTAAAAAGTAGCCTTTCTAATATATATAATTATCCTTTGACCCAAAAATTATGTTTGAGCCTGAGACCCTTTTATTCTGTTTATTCACCTAACGTTACAAGCCTATTTATCTTGAAGAAAAAAAAAAACCGACTGATTTACCCCTGGATGTCCCACTGATGAATTGCTCAGTCTTACTTATTGCTAGGGACTAGCAAGTTCTATGTTTGGGGATGAAGAGTGTGCCTAGCATCAATTAAGGACACACTTTGACCTTGGTTATAGATGAATAAATAGAGAAATGAAGGGAAAAATAGAAAAGCTGAGAAGAAAAATTAAAAAAAAAAATCAGCAAGGAAAAAGGTGCAAAGCACCAATTGAAAAATATATGATCGGAAAAAGATGGAAATGAAGAAAGAAAAGGAAAACTCTGAAGGACTGAAAGAAAAAGAAGGTGCACAGCACCGAAAGTGTTAAGTTAGTATTCACTCAGAAAATAATGGAGCTCGCTAAGTAGAGGCAGTTAAGTTAAAAATTGAGTCAAGGCATCAGTGGACACATCTTGTAACCCGACATTCACTCAAAAAAACAATAATTGAGCCTGTAGCCCAGCCCCATTATAAGCTTAAAAAGCCCTTACTGATCCGATTATGTTGGCATATGGCATAACGTGTAGAACTGTTGCAAGCCTATGTTTATCTAACAAGTATACAGGTGATGAGTGCATTCTATTTATCCTATACACCGAGAGAAGAGTGAAACACCGACCCAGTAAGGAAAGCATCAGGAGCTTGTCTCCCAAAGGAGGTGTAAGTTATTATACTTTTAGAAGTTGCAAAAAGAAAGCATGGTCGGTATTCAATAATTATAGCATGAACTAAGTTAACGAAAGGTTGATTGTGTTAAATAACAGCTTGTTAGTTAATTAATCTGAATAGTTGCTTGAGGACAAGCAAGTTTTAAGTTTGGGGATGTGATAAGTCTTGAAAAGACTTAATTAATTCTGCTTTTTATTTGAATTAATTCATTGTTTAGTGATTAGTTTAGCCTTATTATTTAATTAATTGCTAATAATTTATAATTTATTTAATTATTTCAAAAGTGTTTTATTTATGTAAGAAAATGGTTAAAAACATTAATTAGTTAAGAGTTTATGATTATTTGTAATTCCATTAAGCAGCCAGCATACAAACGCTGGGCAAATTAGTTGTTTATTGATGTAGGAAAAGGATCGCTCAAGCCGAAAGGAAAAAGCCGAGCGAGATTTGGAAAATCCGAGTGAGATTTCACAAAACCGACTGAAAAGACTTCTCAAAAGGTTGACTGGAAGGAATTAATGAAAATCCGACTTGAAAGACTCCCAAGATACCGACTCCAAAATAGAACAGGGAACCGATTGAAACAAAAAGAAGAACCTGAGCGTCAATTTCAGAGTGCTGATTGAAAAGTCAATTCTCTCAAACGAGGGTCAACATTCGTTCAAGTGAGCAAGTTCGCTCAAGCGTGATCCCAAAATATCACTCTCGCCCAAGCTTCTTCATAACGCTTAAGCGAGAAAGCAACTCTGCAGTACATATCTCAAGTTCGCCCAAGCGAGAACACAGTTCGCTCAAGCAAAAAGGCTGATATTTAAAATAGTGATTGTTCCCTCCAGAATCCACTCGGCACTGATGTTATTTCCTGCTGCCATCTCTCCTACTTCTGCACCTTAGTAATGAAGTAGTGGGCTGTTAATTAGTTGGTGCTGTGCTGTGATTAGCTAAGGATGAGCTATAACTTGTTAAGATCTGAGCTGTAATTAGTTAAGTTATTCTGTAAATTATGTAGTTAGTTAGTTTTAGTCGTTAACTTAAGTCTTCTAAGTTATTAGTTAAGTTAGTTAGTTAGGTAGATGCCTAGATATATGTTTGTACATATTCTGTAAGAGACAGAGACAGAATCACATAGAATACATAGAACACAATTCATTCAAAACTTCAAACATCTCACTACTTCATTTTCTCTCTCTAAATCCTCTCCTCCATGATGTTCCACAATCCTTCGATGGAACCGAAGTCAATGGAGTTCTAAATCCCTAAGGTTGGGATTGCGAAGGTTAGCAATGGAATCTTGAAGCTGTGAGCGAGGAAATCGACTTCTAGATCCTGAGGCGAACAAGCTGAGGAGTGGAACAGTTTCGCTGGATTGACAAATCCAGAACTGATGAAGAACTTCGCCAGTGAGGAATCATGGTTGAAGCTTAGGTAACTTCCAGCTTTCTAACTAGTTCAGGCCTAATTAATTTAGGTGAATAGTTAGAGTTCAACCTCCAATTTTACATTAGATTCTTAGGTTAATTGAGCACTTAAGGTATTAAGGTTCGATGCTTAAGGATTAGTGTTTTTCACCTAAGGAATTAGGGAATCACCACAAGCGGATTGTCCTCTGGATTATGAAGTTCGATTATACTTCAATTGCATGTTTCTTGAGGAAATTATGAACTGAAGCAATCCTGACTTGTTTTCTATTAATCACCTTTCACATTTCATCTTAACTCTATTTCTGGAAATACAAAAACAACTATAAAACATTAAAACAACCAAAAACCGAATGAACTTTCTGTGCTTGTGTTGGTTCAGCTTGTACTAGTCCAAGATTGAGGTACTTACCATAATCCCTGTGGGACGATCAAATATACTACAATTTTAACGACTGGTGCGCTTGCCAAGATATAAATCTGAGAGTCACAATTTTTAAACAAAGATTTTCACACCAATTTAATGACTCGAGATTTTAGCACCAGTAATCAAGATAATTAAATAATAAAAAAGCGAGTAAATTTTTCATGTTTGAAATAATTTCAAAACACCATCACGATCATATCAAGACACGAGCCACAGAAGACCAAAGAGTGAGATTTGATAATTTACAACCGGGTCGTAAAATAAATCACCTATGATTGTATACAAAAATAACAGAGTTTACAGCAGAAGAAAAATATGTATACAGGGCACACGCCTAGTCCCATATATGAAGATATGAGAAAAGTCTCAGCAAGGCATGCAACAACATATCATAAGCCAAATAATCATCCATTATCTTTTCACACAATTTCATGATCATATAAAGTCTAAAATATATATATATATATATATATATATATTTATATATATATATACTCTCATACATCCATTCGGTCATGCATCATATATATCTAATATTCATATCCAATAATTGACCATATCAGTTTAACCTGAATTTCGCATATCACCAAAACTTGTACATCCCTAGAGGAATACATAATCAACATCAATTTATTTATTAAGTGTGTATGAGGTCAAATACCCCAAACGCCAATAAGTCATCTACTTACATCGTCATTTATATTACATCTATCAATATCAATAATCAACCACATCATAATATTCATTTCATACATAACTCAATAATTTACAGACGCTGCCGGCCAAGGCATTCCATTACCACTATTTACCTTCCCAAAAACTTTACTTCATAAACATTCTCGTCCCATGGTTTTCCTACATCAATACTAAAAAGTAGACCATATGGGAGAGTGAGTTATACATTTCAAATAACGATATGAATACAATTGAAATTATGTGCATATGCATATCAACATCATGTATGCTTTGCTAAACACTTCAACAATCATCATAATCTATTCGTTTCAACAATATACATATTATGTATTCATTCATCAACTCATAGCAAAGCAATTACATACACACATCTATCACAACGCCATAATGGGCCAACATCATCAGTATTGACCATTCAGGTCTTATCTCGAAGCCACCACGGGCTAACATCATTGTTATCAATCATAAACAAATACGTCCTTCATTACATTGGGCCATAACATACATATCCTCATATTCGATATCATTTCATATATTCATATCATTTATTACTTTTATGTGGTCTTTTAGGTATATTAATTACCCATTTCACCAACACCACACCACAATCTCAATCATCATCACCACCTGGTATATCTCCATGTTATATGCAAATGCTCTTAGGCTAATGCATATGCACAATGGAATAATCAACAACAATTGCGGATCTGACTGTGGGAATAAATACCAAATTGTGGGTCAAGCATAGGTGTGCTACTATGCCCTTACTACAGCAGTAAAAGGGTACCCTTATATCTCATTTCATGCATGCTCAACATCATATTTTACTGGTACCAAACTGCATCACCCATATATAGCACTAGTCACCCCGTGACTTGCGGATCAACAACATGGCCTCACTTCTCAAAAGTGCTACGGGCCCCTCCCTAACACACATCGAGAGAGTCGTGCCCCGTCGGACACCGAGGTAACTCACTCACCATAGAGCCGCCCACCCACTGGGCCCACCACATAGGGTGCCTCATCACCAAACTATGGATAGCTTCGTCACTCACACACCGAGTCACAAGGGAAATAACAAGAATGCTCGTGCACTGAGCTGCCTTCCCACTAGGCCCTCCTAGTGGAACCCCCTAACATTCCACAGAGACAACGATCGATATGCTATGGATGCAATGCAATGCAATCAAATGCATTTCTCACACTGTGCATCCTAAATGCCACTCATCAATCATCATCATCATAATCACCAACACCACCATATACACCTTAGTGGATTTTATCATTGTTGGTTTTAGCCATTGCTTTCAAGTTTTATATGTGGCATTTCATTTAACATCTTTCATATATATATAGATATATATATTTCATATCACACATGCAAGACAATACTTGCAATCAACCACAATGGCATCACATCATTACATATCATTCATAAATATTACCACTCATTCACTTAGTGAATTTTCATTTCATTTGTCATTGCCATGGTTTCATAACTAGTGTGGTAATACAACAATTTATTAATACAATTCAAACCACACATATAAGATCACACTTGTATCATTCACAATGGCATTCAATAATTTTCAATAATAATAACCATCCTTTTATTCAAGGAAATGATCAACAACATCATCCATCATTATTCATTATCGATATCATCTCCCATTCATCGATTTAAAACAAATAGATTGTCATACAATCATCCCCTCATCAGTATCATCATATCATGTCATTAGTGGTGAATATCCATGTTTTCATAACATGCCACAATCAATATCAACACCACTAAGACACACCATCATCACCTACCCCTAATAAAATCTCTCATTTTTACCTAATAAAGGGGTTTTGAGCAATAATAAGCTCATGGTAACTTTTAATACTAAGACATGAGAAAAGCTCACTTTTAGTCTTAATAATAGTGGGTACCAATTTGGCCACTATAAAAAGTTTGGTTCAAAACCCTCTTAAATTTGAATTTTATGACGCAGTAGGTCCGGTGCTTTATGCCTAATAAGAGTTATAAAACTCCAATTAATGTGAGACCAATTCTCGCACCTCCGTAACATAATTATCTACAACTTTTGTGAAGAAGTTGGAGGCTAAAAACATCATTAAGGTGCCCAAATGGGCCAAAAAAGCAAAGAAAATAGACCAATTGGAAAAACAGCACAACAGTGGCCATAACAGGGCTCTGAATCGATTCAAGCTCGTGTGAATCGATTCAAGTGTCCTAAAATCTCAAAATTTGACAAACAGAGGGCCTTGAATTGATTCAAACTCATATGAATCAATTCAAACGCCCCTAGAGCCCAAAACAGTGAAAACAACACCTCTTGAATCGATTCAAAGAGTATTGAATTGATTCAAGACAGCACTGCTGTTGTTTTTATGCAGAAAACACATGATTTTTCAACTTCTTACCCTCCTAACTTTCTCGTATGAACTCCAAATGCTACAAAATTTTAACCCCAACAAATATACATCATTTGCGATGCGTGGCCACCGGCCTCACCCAAATATTCTCAAAATTGAGGGACTTATGCATATAAATGTGTTTTACCTATTTTGAGGCACTTTTGTGCAACCCAAGGACCTATTATCATTGCAATTGGCCCATTCCCATTCCTACAAGTCATAAACTGCATATATGGGCTATTGGGACTACCCCATGCCATCAGCATCACATAAAACTCTATTTGACCCCTTCACTTCCATGATTATGCATTAAAAATGCACTTTGGGAACTACATTATAACCCGAACCATCTATAATTCATTTCAATATGGGTCTTTGATTACAATGCATCAATTCCCATCAAGGGACCACTAACCATTCATCAATATCTCATATATATATAAATAAAATTTCCAAAATTCAATAATTTACCAAGCCTATCATTCATCACTTCAGCAATTCAAACATTTAATACATTCATGGCAAAGCATTGCTGAGTTCACACATAAACATAATTAATAATTTTTCACTCATGCAATTGAAATGTAAACTCCTCTCCTACCTCGAGAGAAGAACCACAATTCCAATGCTCCAAATGCTCCACTTCATCATTCGACTTTGAATCTAGATGTTGCAAACATATACACATGCAATTAATAGGCTATTACAAGGCATTATCTCTTAAAACTCATTGTTAAGTCCTAGACTTGTCTAAACTCCAATCCATACGCTTATGTTAGGCTTCGGGAATTCTTTTCCTGAAGACGAGATTCTCTAGGTTTCACAAAGGCTAACCATGCCCAACAACAACAAGATCATATCCCTTATTCATATGGCATCTAATCTTCATATAAATCATCCATTTGTCATCATTGTCACTCAAATTCATTATAAGCTATCTTAGCTTTACTTAAGCCATGATCAATCAACAAATTTCAAGTGACACATACCATGGCCTAAGGCCTCATCAAATTCTCATCAAAATCCAACAACCTCTAATATCAACTCCTCTAATTCTTATATATCTTTATATACATATATCTTTCACTTTAAGATTGGAACCTCAATAATCAACACCAATGCTTCTAAAATTTATTTCCTTATATAAAATTACTCTAAGGCATTCAAAACCATCATAATCACCTATTTAGCCAAAACCCTCAATTTATCATACTTAGGGTTTCCTTAAAACTCAATAATCATTTCTAATAACCATCAATCTCCATCATTAACAACACCTACACACATTATCATGGGTTTTCATTAAAAATCATCCTTCATGGCATTATTACTCATTTCCCCTAAATCCTAGAGTTAGGGTTCCATTAAAATCAAACAATCACCACTAACAACCATCATCTTCCATCTCTAATCTTGCAATTTTCGTATACCCCTTCACACCCATCCAAAAACACACATCCCACCTTTGGGTTTTACATGAAAATGGCTTCTAATCCATAACCCATACATATTTTACCCTTTCCTAACAAATAAACTCAACCAATGGTATAAGCTCAACAAAAATGGTGAGGAACTTACCCTAAGCCAAGAAACAAGTGAGCTCCCAAGAGAGGGAGGATGGGTGACAAAAATGAGAGGAGAAGAGGGAGAGAGCTTCCATCCAACATCATCTTTCTCACGCTTGGAGATGGCAAACGAAAATGGAAGGAGAAGGGAGCCACCACCCTTTTTGCTTAGGGTTATTAGAAGAGGAAGAAGAAGAGGAGTGGAAGAGGAAATGAAGAGAAAGAGAATAAAAGGAGAAGAAGAAGAAGTGACGTGAAATTGATAGAAGGCGGAGGGATTTTTATTTTAAGGTTTAACCATCATTAATAATTTCTCCGTTTTATAATTCACAGGATCTCTGTTCGGGCTTAATACTAAATCCAAAAATTATTCCGAAGACATATTCGGATTCCCAATAATATTCTTAACAGCCCTGACCAAGGACATGTCAATCGGAGATACTTGGTCCGATACCCATATTTTAATTGGGTAAAATTTTATCTCCTAAAATCTCAATAAATTATAAATATCCATAATAAGTCTCAATTTAATTATTCCAATATTTTTAGGATACTCATTAACTCATTTATAATTATTTAATATTTATTCTTCTCAATTAATCATTTTTATAAAATTTGGGGTGTTACAATGGTCCAGTGTTGAATGTTGGTGAATCTCTTCTCAATCTCCTTGTTTTTAAACTTTTATTTTAATGGAGTGGAAGATTCAGCGGTGCGCTTCTTTTTCCTTTATCCTTTTGTGCAACGGCCCTTTCTTGTCCTCTTTGTATTTCTTGTGCGTTCTTAGTACGAGCCATATCCTGAAAACACATAGGGGAATTTGTCAAGATCTAATAAACTTGATTGCAAAAATAGAGTATCATGTACCAACATATTTCATAGATAATAAAGCATTGTCATATAGAACTAAAGCACATGGAACTAATTCAGAATTCCTTATAGATAATTTTTATCCAGTATCACATTGTAAAAATAGATTGGAGAAGTTCAGAATTATATGGAACCAAAAGACATATCACAAAAGACTTTAGATTTCCCTAAAACAGCATAACCAAAAGAAAGCATAGCATAAAATTTTATTCATATCTTATTCAAACACAGAGCATAACACAAAAGACATTAGCATCCTCTACTTATTACATTCAACTTGCAATTACATGCATTATAATTAATGGTATCCAAAAACAGGGCATGCATAATCCATCTAAATCAACACATTAACTTAGGGCATAGATTTATTGAGCAAAACATGTATAATACTTCCTAGTTCTAGCCTAACCCTAAGGTAATGGAACCAATGCATTCCTCAAATAGATATAGCATATGAATTTTCAAAGCATGACACATGAGGAAGAAAAATTGGAGTAGAAAAGATGGAGTATTAGAACACTTACCTGAATATTATGAAAATCAGAGACCTAGAAACAGAGATGAGAAGAGAAGATGTAGTTCAACACCAGAAACCAAAAATGGAGATGAGATGAAACTTGTGAGCGAGAGGTTTTTAAGGGAGAAGAAGTTTGGTAACGGCCAATTGTGTTTAAAACTCCTTTTAAAACCTCAACCGCTTAAATTCGCTTAAGCAAGATTAAGTCGTTGCAGCGGATTTAAGTTTCGAAATAGGAACGGTCACCTATTTCGCTTGAGCGATAAGGAGGTTCGCTAAAGCAAAATATAGTGGGAAAGGTACCTAATGCTTCAAAATTTCTTTCGCTTGAGCTATTTGAGTTTCGCTTAGGCGAAATATTCATAGATTTAATTCTGGGTGAATTTAGCTTAGGCGAATAAAAGGAGCTTGAGTGAGAAATTGATAATTTCATTCTGGAAGATTTCTCTTAAGCGTCGTTTAATTCGCTTGAGCAATTTTACTCCAGTGTCTAAATTGTTGTGTCTCGCTTGGGCGACACTTAATTCGCTTGAGCGAATATTGCAGTAACTTGAAAACTTAGAATTTTTGTAATTTTTCTGCAACATTCGCCTAAGCGAGTATACTTTGCTTGATTGAACATTCCCCAGTGACTTCTCCCTTATGATTAGCCTGAGCGAAATACAATAGCTTTAAGCAAAAATCTCATTCTCTTGGGCGAGTGAGAAGTCGCTTAAGCGAATTTCTTCCAGTACCTAAATGATAGCTTTTTGCTTGAGCGACTTGCAATTGCTCCAAGCGAAAGTGTAAGAAAGTATTGATCACTTGAGCAAATTGGATGTCGCTTGAGCGAAATGACGTAAGTTCAATTTTGGAATCCTTTTGATTGAATTCTTTCTCCTCATTAAACTTCATCAATACCATTTCTTCAGTTTCTTGGATTTTAACACTTATTCAATATGTACTGATTAAACAAATAACAAACATAAAAATAAACACACAAGGACAAACCTATAAAAGATCAAACATACTGGGTTGCGTCCCAGTTAGCGCTTGTTTAACATCGTTAGCTCGACACCTGATTTACTTTTAAGTTTCATGAAAGTGGAGAAGCATGTCCAGCTTTTCCACACCTCCTCCCATGTAGGGTTTGAGTCGCTACCTGTTAATCGTCCAAGTTCTCTCAGATTATGGATCTTTAAGTTCAACTGCGCTATATGACTTGACCTCTTTGACTATGAAAGGTCCCGACCATTTTGATCGCAGTTTTCCAAGAAAAAGTTTTAACTTTGAATTAAATAAAAGCACAGACTGACCTGGGTAGAAGCTCTTTTTCAAAAATTTTTTGTCATGATAAGCCTTCATTCGATCTTTGTAGATTTTTGAAGACTCATACGCTTCTAGCCTTCATTCTCTCAGTTTTTCCAGTTGAATCTTTCTCTCCTTGGCTGATGCTTCTAGATCAAAATTGAGCAATTTCATTACCCAATACGCTTTGTGCTCCAGCTTTACAGGTAAATGTCCAGCTTTACAGGTAAATGACAACTTTTACCATAGACCAGCTGATAAGGTGAAAATCCTATCGGAGCCTTAAAAGCTATTCAATAAGCCCATAGAGCATCATCTAACTTTAGAGACCAATCCTTTCTGCTCTGAGAAACTGTCTTTTCTAAAATTCTTTTAGTTTCCCTGTTGGACACCTCCACTTGCCCATTGGCCTGTGGATGGTATGGAGAAGTCACTTTATGACTTACACCATAATGCTCTAAACATTTTTGAAGTTGTGTATTGTAAAAGTGGGATCTTCCATCACTTATTAATACTCTGGGAGCACCAAATTCATTGGAAAGTGAGGCTGGTAAGGGTCCAACAAAACCTATGCCCCAACAGTCAAAGACTTCCACTTCCAAAATGGCTGTTAGTGGCATTTCATTTCTTTTTGTTATACTTCCTGTTCTTTGACACACATCACAATTTTGCATAAATAAATTAGCATATTTAAATAAAGAGGGCCAGAAAAAACCTAATTGAAGGACTTTAGCTGCTGTCCTTTCTCTATTAAAATGGCCTCCATATGCTAAACTGTGACAATGCCATAGAATACTCCTGGCTTCCTATTGGGGTACACATCTTCTCAATATATTATTAGATCCAAGCTAAAATAAGTATGGATCATCCCATACATATTGTTGTGAATCCTTCAAAAAAAATTTCTTTTGTTGCCAGGTAAAATCTTCTAGAAGTATTCCGGCAGCTTTAAAGTTTGTCATGTCTGCAAACCATGGCCTCTCCTGAATTAATAACAGCTTTTCATCAGGAAATTCTTCTTGAACCTCAGGCTGTAATGTTGTCACTTCATTGTTGATCAGTCGGGATAGATGATCAGCTATGTAACACCCTAATTTTTAATAAATAAAGAATAATAAAACAGGGAAAATTTTTCCAAAAATAAACCAATGGTACCGGGTCCAAAAAGAGAAGGAAAGGCAAGCAAGGAAATAAAATAAAAGCCCACCAAACATTCATATTCCGACCCAAAATATTGGTTGGGGTAATTAGCAAACAGCGTAAGGGCAGAGAAGGCAAGGGCCGACCAGAAGAAAGGAAAACCATCACAAGGAGGCCCAGCGGAAGTCACAGCTCGCGCAACCAGTGTCCACTCGCTCAAGCGAGACCCAGGGCGCTTGAGCGAGACAGCCCACTCGCTCGGGCGAAGTACCAGCCGCTTAAGCGAACAACTTAGAAGCCTTCCATGCACACACACTCACTGGAGCTAAATCTAATTCGCTGGGGCAAACACAGGTACAAGGTGATTTCTCACTCGAATTTGGGATATAGGTTCACCCGGTAAATCATCACGCTCATACTTCACTTGGGAATCTACACAGCTCCTCATTTCGTTCATATAGGTTACAAGTATAAACCACTCAGGAAATGACTCCCTCTATTCTACCACTCGGAATCCAGAACTCTTTCTCACTCGGGAGATTTCCTAATTATACATCACTCGGGGTATTTGACTTCAATACAATCGGGATTGCACCGTACACTCGTCACTCGGTATATCTTCACATCGCACACTCAGAACACAGATCTTCCTTCACTCAGAAGGGGGGTCTCACAATCATTTATTACTCAGAATATCCAACCAAATTCACTCGGGGAAGTAAGAAGGTTAAGTCCCACTCGGACTTACTCAAAACTCAACTGCTCGGGATACAAGTCCCCACTCACTCGAATTTTATCTCATTCACTCGGGCCATAGATATCATACACTTAGAATTTTATCCTAATCTAAACCATTACATCAACTCTTCCTTCGGGAGAGGATCACTCGGGATTTCCTTACATTTTCACTCGGTAACGATCGTTCTTAATATTACTCAGGAAATTCACCCATCAGATCCTACAATATAGTTCATCTAAGATGTCCTTCTCAGAATCCAATTAAGCATCACCACTCGGAAAAGAAGGCACAGCCAATTATAGTCTCACTCGGAGATGGCTCTCACAACTAAGTTTACTAGGGAAATTATTAACTTAGTGATGTTCTATCCACCATCCCTTCTCGGTTTACTCAAACCCAAGTCACCAGTATACAACATATATATATATATACAATCATGCACTCAGAATACTCATCATCTTCCATCATTCATTCATCAGCACCTGTTATCTAATACAAGCACAGGTTATCAACATAGACCATATACGTATATAAACATGCACTCAAGTCATAATAGCTCAGATTACTCATATATATATATATATATATATATATATATCTATATTCGTTATACAACACTGTTATTATGAGCCGGGCAAGGCTAATAAACCATTAGGGACAAGAAGATTTAATCTGAAATATCGACAGATTCTTATCCAAATCAAAGAAGTTGAAAAAAATCACTATTCAAATTTTATTTCTATCAAATTTGAATATCAGAATAGTAGATATAGTTATCATTTAATGGGTTAGATCCACTTAGTTTATATATATAATATTTCCTACTTTTTTTTAAGAGTAATAGTACACTTTCTAACTGGAATTAGTTTACTATATTCGATATTCGATTCGAAATTCATTAGAATGAAAATTTCTTAGAATTAGACTTCATAATTAATTACATTTTCTATTAAATTCGGGTACTCTTTTTTTTTTTACAAATAGAAACTTTTTACAAATATCAACAATATTTTTATTCTTCCTAAAAAAATAAATAAATACTATTATTGGTGTTTTCTGAAAAAAAAAGTCAAAAGCCCCATATCGGATTTGAACCGATGACTTACGCCTTACCATGGCGTTACTCTACCACTGAGTTAAAAGGGCCCATTTCAAAAGAAGGGACTAACTAATATGACTAGTACATCCATTTGTTACTACATACATTTATTATATGGATAATATAGATAGATTAGAATATATGTACATAGATATTTTTTATTTGCATAATAACTTATAAAGGAACAAAAAATTAGATTTACCTAATGAATCGAGTATAGTTAGAAAAAAAATAGTTTATTAATATTGGATTTGATATATTAAATTTGACAAGCACCCAACAGTCGGAGTGCACGCCACTCAGACTTGAGGCTTTCACACCATTCCGAGTCTGACCTGCATACACTGAAAAATGGTGTAGGGGTGAGCTTCACATATTAAATGACAGACATCAGCTCGAATTATACCACGATCCTCGACTATGCAACTCATACAGTCCAACCACCCATAACACACACTGCCGTTTAAATATAAATATTCATTCATCATAATCCGATCGAAATTCATTCCAGCCAATCCACTCGGTTATATAAAACTCACATTATTTGCAATCACATAAAATCACAACCATAGGCTAATACTGCACTCGGCAACAGCATATACATATACATATACATATATTCAATCACACATGGACATATAATTCATATCATTCATCGCAGCATGTATAATATTCATGATGTCATATTCCACTCAGCAAATACATTAGTATGCATGCTTCAGTCCAACTAATTCATATCCACATATGCAAACATTTCATATTGAGCTCGGTATTAATCAAGAATGTGCACACATCAATTCACCCGGATCCGGTTACCAGTTTTTATTGTTGCAGCATAGGCTCCAAGCCTTTCACTCAGCTCCAAGCTGATTCGGCCGTTTAACAGGTACCAAACCGTTTGCCCTTACGCGTAACACAATTGCTCCAAGCAACAACGGGAGTGTCACGGGCAGCCCCGAGTCCAACTCGGTAAACCTGCCTTGGGTCCAACCCAAGGTCTTTAAGCGTCCAACGCTTAGTGCACTCGGCGCTGCCCCAAGTCCAACCGAGGGTCTTTTATATAATCCAACACGTATTCATCTGATTGCCGATCGGTATTAAGCGTCCAACGCTATATGTTTTAAGCATTTTAGTGGCGAATCGGATGAATATGGTCTTTCATCAGGCGTCCAACGCCTATGCACTCGGCATTCAATGTATCAATCACATGCATCCAATGCAATACCACAACACATGCACACAGTAATCACATGCACTCGGCAATACATGCACTCAGCAATACATGCACTCGGCTTTCTCATCAACAGCCAAAATATCCCATCCTTCACGTGGAATTCATATAGCATTGCATGCACTCGGCAATTCACCCATAACACTCGGTAATCATAATATTCACATGCATTTCAAGCATTTAAACACCACATAGATTTATGCCCTATCCCATACCTTAATGCACTCGACTATTCACAATTCCATCACATACATCAACTGTATTGTATCATTCAAGTCATAATCAGGAGTTGGTATAACAATGACATAGTACATGCACTCGAACCATAATACCATTCACATTTACATGCATCTAATCATATAATCACACACACACGGGTATCAGTAAATGACCACGCAATGCGCTCAGCATCCCTCATATACATCTCATACACTTAACATAGACATCATCAACAAGCATCATACTTCATATGAACGAAAAATCATACACAATACAAATAATAAACGTCATACATCTGGTTTACCACTCAACAACATGCAACATCCAGAAGACACAACACAGCATAATAACTCCACCCAAAAACCCGTCCATAAGCTATACACTTAACATGCAAGGCGCCCCCTACCTCAAGAAGACTTAGGAGACTCCACTGTTTTTAGTGTTAACCCGTGCTCTGTTTTCCCCAACACCGGTTCCGCAGCTTCTTCACTTCCACAGTCACTCCCTCCTAGTTAAAAACCGTCGCGGCCAGTCGAATACTCACTCGCAGCTCAGAAGGCTGGAAGTTATTCCCCTTTTACTCGAACATTCATCCTTTATGATAAATGCTTATTTTATGATTAAATTCAAGACTCAATTGGACTCATTTTCTAAAAAACGTAACTAGATTGGTGAATAACTGAACATGATTTTGATTATAAATAATAATGTGTTAAGTAAATAAGCTTGCTTTGAAAAATATTGAAGAAAGGTTCCAAAAGCTTGAAAGAAATCAAGAGGATTCAGCATCATCAGAACCTCACGCTTAAGCTTGACCTCGAGCGCACTTGAGCGCAACCTTGTTGAAGAATGAAGAAAACAAAGAAGCATTAGGATCCTCTCACGCTCAAGCGTAGGGATGAGTCGCTTGAGCGTGAGCCCGAGAGCGCCCAAGCGAGCAGCAAGCGTGATCATGAGCGTAGGCATGAGCCCGAGCAGGCACCACTAAAAAAACCCTTAACAGCCACCACAAAATAGCGACCACCTACTTCCGTCGCTAAATAGCGACCATATTAGCGACCACCTAAACAAAAAGGGACTGAAAAATTCTTAGCGACTCCTTTAGCGACCCCAAACGGATGCGGTCGCTAAAAATTGCAAAATACCGTCGTTAGTACGGTCGCTATCTTTCAGCTCCCCCTTTTTTGGTTTCCCTCCATGGTTTTTGTTGGCGCCAAATAGTAGTGACGGTAGAGACCATCGCTATATTTTGTAGTAGTGACGGAGGTCTTAGTCGTCGCTATGGTTAACAAAGGGAATATAGCGACGGAGGAATGTGGCCGTCGCTGATGTTGTCGGTCTTCCCTCATTATTTACTTTAACATGGGGCAGGTAGCGACGGTGGGGTGATGCCGTCGCTAGTATCCTTTGGATTAGTGACGGAGGTATTTGTCGTCACTATTATTTTCGGTCTTCCCTCCGTTATTTTACTTTATGGAGGGGAAAGTAGCGACGGTATCACCCACTGTCGCTAGTGTTCTGGGGATTAGTGACGGATTGTTTAGTCGTCGCTATTATTCCCTCCATTATTTTACTTTAAGAAGGGGAATTTAGCGATGGTGGATTGATACCGTCGCTAGTATTCTGGGTATTAGTGACGGTGGATTATGGCCGTCGCTAATATTTTAATCATACTCATAGGGCCAGCCGGCCCTAATTATTTTCCCTAGCTCTCAATCCCCCTCCTCTGTTTCTCCCTGACTCCCCCTCCCTCCTCTGACTTCCTGCACCCGTCTCCCTCCCTCTCTCGCAACCTCCCCAAACGTCACCATTCTCCGTCCGGCGAGGCTCCCTTCATCCCTTCAATCTTAAGCTCGTCTCACACTCCACGCTCGTCTCACACTCCCCGCTCGTCTCACACTCCTCGCTCGTCCCATTTGACCTCCTTAACTCGCAACCACTCTCGAAGTGTCCGGTCTCTCATCCCCTAGTGGTTCTGAGGTAATGGTCTCTTTTTTCTTCCTATTTTCGTTACTATTTTTTTCACGGACCCCATCTCCAAGATATATGAATGTCTTCTCTTCTCTTCTTTTCTCTTATTGATTCTCAAATTCCATCTATGATTAGACCTTGTAAAGAAAAAATTATAATTAGTTTTCTCTATCACTTTCAAAAATAATTTAATCTGTTTTTATGTTGGTTCATTCATATTCTATAGTAGTAGATTTTATTGATGGTGTACAACACCATTTCTTAGCAGTAGCTTGCAGCAGGTGATAAGTGCATTTGTAAGTATATTTGGTATATGCATTTGAGGTTCATTTCATGAGGTCATTTGTAGACCGATCTTGAAGGAAAGGAATTTGGGAGGGGTAAAAATGTGCAGGATGTGTTGGATGACTATCTATTAGTAGGTGTCAAAAGTTAAAACCCTGGTATATATTGGTTGGCATGTTTCAAATGATTGTGATTATTGTTTAACATATGATTATCTTATCTAGTATCCTATTTTATTGTCTCCTCTTTTGCATTATAATGGCTGTTGATCAGACAATGAAGATTATTATTAGATTTTCTTTATTTAGGGGCTGAGTTGATTTACTAGAGACCAACTTGTTAATGGGAAGATTTGTTGATGATCTTAAAAAGGATGTTGTGTCTTGGGAATTCAGTTTTAAAAAATGTTATTTTAATTGCTAAGTGGCCATTTTTTCTTTATAGACTACCTATTTATGACAACAACTTATCCGACGTATGGTTTGATATCTAACGAATTATGTAGTCAATGCTTCACATGCTAGCCTCATAATTTATTCTCACAGTTATACTTCTTTTAAATGTCTTGGTTTTGGCTAGGTTCAATCCATCTCTCTTATAATTGAGATAAAAGGAATGGTCTCTTGAGACTTTAGATTTAAGACTCATCTTGCAAATCCAATTTCTAGTTACTCTTCTCTGCATCTCCCTTTACTGCTTCTTTCGAATTGGACAAGTCTATTTTCACATCAATTGGTCCCTTTAAAGGTCAAATCTTTTATTTTCACTGTTGTTTATAAACAAGATTATTACTAAATAATTCATTCAAATTCAAAGACTTCTAATTGCCTTGTCCCCTGATTTGTTTATCTGTCAATCAAGTTCTGGAACTAGTTCTCATTTATTCTTTCATTGTTTAGCAATTTCCCTTCTTTGGGATATTTTGTAATTTTGTAAAAATTAGATTCCCCCCCAACTATCCTTAGCAATTCTTGTCAAAGTCGCCATCGATAACACCTCCTAATTTTGGACAATTTTCATAAGCTCTACAATCTCAGCTTCATTTGGAATATTTCCCGCAAGGTAACGAAAATACTCTAATTCAGTATTTGTTAGAAATCACAATTAAGTAGAATATGAGAAAATTTCAACACAACTAAGTTAGTAAAATTCTCTGAGAAGTCAAAATAAAAATTAAGCATGCAAATAAACACTTAAATCCTTCTTGATAACCAGTTTTAAATACTTCTAACCTCAACCAAGTATAGAATATGCACAAATGGAAAATTTGCAATGACAATAAAGTGATAATTACTATGGAATCCTTCTTGACATCCAATTTTAAATGCTTTCCATTCTTTGGTAACAGAAGATCAGTAACGGTATCTTGATACTTCGAGATCCAAAATTGATTTTAAGATTATTCAGATTATAAAAAAATGGCATTGATAGTGTTTGGTTCATATTAGATTCTTTTCAAACTACCACTTCCCTTTCTATGTATATCTTTTTGTAAGTTTTAGGTATGATGATATTATTTATAGTATTTATTATACATAGTGACATATCTTCTTGGGGGCGGGAGGGGGTCATAGCCTCATCCCTAAGATTCTTATTATTATATGAAGTTAAAAAACTATTTGAATAAAAAAAGGTATGAAAATGATATGTAATTATTTTCCTAATGATAAACTAGTTTCACACTTTGGAGACAAGCAGATAGGGGTTCTTTTTTACAAAGACACCTGTCTTTAAAATATAATGATGGAATTGGAAAATTGGCAATGCATCTAAATACTTTCCATGTGTATGGTTCCATTGTTAAAAGGCTAGCAGGTACATAGATACAAGACCCTAACAACCATATTGAAGATTCTTTACTCCAAGCCCTCTCTTGGGGGCCGGTGAAAACTGTTAAAAAATGGCCTATTTACTACGTAAATGGCTACAAGTTTAATATTCTTCAATGGAGTGAAGGGATGCGCACCCATAACTACGGGGTTTGTGTTAAAGGCACCGCCGGACAGTTGGAAGAAGACTTTTATGGAGTGTTGACGGAGATTGTTGAAGTTTCGTTCTCTGGACGACTAAGAAGAGGTATTGTTCTATTCAAATGTGATTGGTTCGACAACACAATCGGTGTTGGAACAAAGGTTGACAACAACTACGGCTTAGTTGAGGTCAAGAAGAATGGTAGATATAAAGGGTTTGATCCCTTCATTTTTGCCCAACAAGCTGAGCAGGTTTATTACACCGACTTCCCGGGAGGACATCAGGACTGGTATGCAGTAATCAAGGCCAAGGCCCGAAGTCAGATCACTGACAATGTCTCCGAGCAGGTCGACGACGCTTATCAGCTTGCACCACACGAGCTCAACGATGCCAATTTGTTGTTCAACATTGATCCAGTCATAATGGATGAGACACTCGCCACTATGGGGGGTGAACACATTGACAAAGACCTTGTCTCTCGATCAAAACGGTCTAGGGCTGATTTGGATACTGATGAACTTGTTCAAACAGATAACTACAGTGACACTGAAACTGAGGGGGAATTTGAAACTGAAACAGACACAGAGTATGTAGTCGTTAAACAAAATGTTATATAGGTTTATATATATCCTGAGACTAACCTTTCTTTTCATGATTTTATCCACAGATGACGGGACGTCGACTGCCCTTCAGTAGGGGTGGTGGGTCCAGGACCCCGACATCCCGGCAGGGGACTCCCACCCCAGGACAGCAGACTACTCCATCACCACTACAGCAGAGCACTCCATCACCACCACCACCACCACCAGAGCAGACCACTCCACCACCACCACCACCACTGCAGACCACCCCATCACCCCGACTGACCACCCCAGAGCAGAGTCCTGGAGCTGGTGGCTTGGAGGACCATGGCCATCAGGCGACCCTACCTCCGGCATCCCCTCTGCCCATGTTGGTACCCGTGCCGGCCGGAGACGAGTAAGTGACTAAACCTCAAATACTTTTATGTTATTTGTATGATACTTTATATTATACTTTAGTGGAAAGACTTGTTGGTTTATTGGATGTTACTTTAATTAGTACTTGTATAGATTGAATTGTACTGGGCACTCTTCTGTTTGTAACAGGGTAACTATTTAAACTTGGAAATGTTACATTTACAGGGGAGACTCTGCCGAAATTTTGGGGGTCTCCCTAGATTGTGTGTTGTTTTACTCCTAACATAATTGTTGTCATTATAGCTTTGTTGATAGTAGTCGCACTACCAAAGCGATTACTAAGGTTTTGAAGGCCCAGTGGGATGGTCCATATATATCTTGGACAGATGCTGGGAAGGTTGTGCAAGATAGGTGGTTTGACACCTTCTCGGTAAGTTTCTAGCTCATTTGTTGTGACTTGATTTGTAAAATAGACCTGTTATTAATTTTGATTTCTCATTTCATTTTACAGCGTGATTACCAGTGGGCGGAGGGTATGATTGATGAGATTAGGAAGGTCTTTGCCACAAAGACCTCCAAAATCATCAAGAGTACCCTTTGGAAGGTGAGGGACAAGGGTGAGCGCCCTCGTTGGATCCCGGAGGACCATTGGGACGGGATGGTCCAGAAGTGGGGCGGGGTCCCGTTCCAGCAGGCGAGTGCTCGGAACAGGGCCAACAGAGCCGCCGATGCTGCAGCCTCGGTTTACACTGGGGGTAGCATTTCAACCCTCGAGCATAAGAAAAGATTTATAAGTATATTTATGTTAAACATTTCTATTATGATTCATCTTACATGTTTACAAATAATAATCTCAATGTTTTTTGTCCACCACAGGAGTAGAGGGAGCACCGGGAGCCTTCTTTGTTTGAGGTCATGCAAATGACCAAGAAGAACAAAGCCGGTGCATGGGTAAACCAGAAGACTACGGATCTAGCGGTATTTACTTTTAACTGACATATGCTTATAATTTACAAAGCAGCTTACTAATCCTATCATTGTTTTTGAATTTACAGGAGGCGTATCAGGCCAGGAGGGCCGAGAAGGAGGCGGACCTGGTGGCTTCCACTCCTGAAGGGGAGGTTCCTCCCACCCTATCTTGTCCTGATGACAACGCCATCTATATGGAGGCTGTTGGCGGTGTGAACAAGAAAGGGAGGGTATTTGGATTGGGTGGCGTCGGCACGCAGCTGGCGAAAAAGGGGAAGACCCCTTCCTCTTTGTCTTCCTTTGGTCTTTTGACTGAGGTCGTTCAGGTAATTCAAAACCTGAACGATGAGCTACAGGAGGAGCGACGTCAGAGGCAGTTGTTGTTGTTGCGGGCCAAGGCGGACCGACAGAAAGCCGAGGCGGACCGACAGCGGGCCGAGGAGCAGCACGCGGAGACTCGTCAGCAACTTGCTCAGCAGCAGGAGCTACTGATGCAGTTGATGGCGAGGCTACCTCCCCCCACTTCCCAGGCGCCCCCACCACCACCCCAGGATCCCCCACCACCATGATTGTATTTTTATTATTTATACACATTGTATATTTGATTTTTAGTTATGTTATATTTCATTCAGTATTTATTTTGTCATTCTTTATTTATTATGTCAATATTTATTGGTAATTACATTCAAATCAAAAAACCTTATTGTACCTATCATTAATATTTCAACCTATTTGATAAATTAATTTAATCTATTATTTTGTTTTTAATAATAATTTAATATTTTAAAAAAATTATTTAAATTTAATTATAAAATTTTATCAGCCAATACAAAATACAAAATATTAATACATTTATAAAGTTAAATTAACAAAACCAGTCAATATTGAACCAATTTTAAAAAAATTTAAAAATTCCAGTTAGCGACGGTAGAGGACCGTCGCTACATGAATACCACTAGCGACGGATCTAGTCGTCGCTACATGATTAACACTAGCGACGGATGTTGTCGTCGCTACATGTTTAACACTAGCGACGGATTCTGTCATCGCTACATGAATACCAATAGCGACGGATCTTCTCGTCGCTACATGAATACCACTAGCGACGGACCTTGTCGTCGCTGTATTGTTAAAAACAGCGACGGACCTCAGTGGTTGCTACATGAGTACCTTTAGCGACGGCTTATGGTGGTCGCTGGTGGTTGCTAGTAGCGACGGGGTTTTGAGGTCGCTGTATGGCAACACTTAGCGACGGCTGGAGTTATTGGGGCAGAGACGATTTTAGCGACGGCCTTACGCCGTCAATATGGTAGCGACGGCATGTATGTGGTCGCTGATGTGTTTTCGACGAGGGTTTTAGCGACGTCCTCTGTCCCGTCTGAGATGCCGTCGCTAATGGTTTTAGCGACGGCCATTCCATTGATTAGCGACCAATTCCTTCCGTCGCTAAAAGGTTTTTTTTTAGTGGTGAGGCTTAAGTGTGGCGCGAGCGTGAAAGACAAAAGCTGAAGAAAAAAAGGGACTCACTTAAAGTGCAACAGGCCCAGCTTGAAGCGAAGGATCAAGAACCTCCTAACGCTTGAGCGAGAAAGGGAGACGCTCAAGCGTGAGCCCGAGCGCGCCTGAGTGAGGGTAAGCGAGGAGCAAGCGTGAGAAGGCAAGGAAGCCACGCTTGAGCGTGGCTTGAGCGAGGAACATATATGTTGAAATAAAAGTGCTCGCTTAAGCGTGACAGGTTTAGCTTGGGCGAAGATGAAAGAGTATCAGGAAATGTCTTAAGCTTGAGCGAGACAAGGAGGCGCTCAAGCGTGAACCCGAGTACGCCTGAGCGTGAAGTAAGCGTGGATCAAGCGTATGCTAAACAGAGGAACCACGCTTAAGCGTGGTTAAGGAAGCTCAAGCGCAAGACAACCAGTGAACATCAGTACCCTTCACGCTTGAGCGTAACCACTAAGCTCAAGCGTGACTCATGCAGTATGGGATTTTTCAATTTAATATTCACCAATGGTGCGATGCCAACTCACCCACTTTCTTGTGTTTCTACAAGTCTCTGAAAGATGCTGCATGGGTTCTACGCAAGTGGGCAAGGGAAGCTGAACCATAACTCCTATAAATCAAGCTGCAAACAAATCATCAATGATATATCCATCATCAGATTTAATCCCCTGTATTTCCCTCAAAATCTAACCTTTTCCATTATTTTCTGTATTCATATTTTTGAAGGTGAAAATGCAAGGCATGAGTAACTGAACTCCCTTATGGGATTGGCTGTAATCCATTCAACACTAAAGTAATGTTGTTGTAAGTTTTTATTTAGTAATGAGATTTGATAAGTTTCTGTATTTCCTTCTGCGTTTAATGCCTGAAAGTACTTGATCACTATTTTCTTGTTTTAAGTTTTCTTAAGTATGCTGGGAAGTGACTTTTGAAGCAGATCTGAAAGAAATACTTATTGTGAGTAGGTAGCCAGGGATGGCGTCTAACGCAATAAACGTCAAAACAATCGATCGATAATGCTGGGAAGATTTCAAAGTGACTGAGGGATCAGCGGTTTGAAATCATTCTTATGAATTTTGTAGTCGAGGGATCGATACAAATGACTATGATTGTGACGTAGAAATTATCTTTTCGATTTACTTATATAAAAACTTATGCAGCTTACAGAAGGTGAAGATGTGATGAAGCCAATCCCTGTTTTACCAAATTAATTTCTCTCAAAAACCATTCACTGTTATCTTTTGCAAAATTTCACTCTCTGTTATTTATTACTTTTTCATTCAACATCATTCACAATAAAACAAACTAAAAACCTTCTGCCTAATCAATTCAAAACTAAGATCTTCATTCTAACACCTCCCTAGTGGAACGACAACTATACTATATTACAACCTCTGTGTTTAAACTTGGCACATCCATTTCGTTGAGTTCATATTATACAAACTTGATTCTCTTTCATTTGAACTCATTCATTCCAATATATCAAAAATAATACCATCAAGGTTTGGCCCCGTTATCGGGGAGGTGATTTAAGTTTGAATATTTAGCATTGAATTGACAAGACAGTGTAAATACATTTGTTTTCAATTTGTTTTTATTTTTTCTTTGTGGTAACTTTGCTATTTTGAGTACTTGATTTATGATCTTGAGAGGACAGGGTACCAAAGAACAACTTGTATTTGATCCAGAGATAGACAGGTTCCTCAAGAAAATCAAGAAAGCCAAACAGAACTTCCACATAGGACAAACTTCCTCTGATACAATGGATGTCAACAGCAACAATCAAAACCCACCAAGGAGAACACTTGGAGACTATACTTTACAGCAAGGGCCAAGACATTTCTCAAGCATTGCAGTTCCAAACACTGTCAGAGCACTAGAAATGAAACCAGCATTTCTTAGTTTGATTAGTTCACACCAATTTACTGGAATGTCAAGTGAAGATCCGTATACTCACTTAGCCACATTCTATGAATTGGTTGGAACCATGGGATTTAACCAAGATGTTATTGATGCTGCATATTTAAGACTATTTCCTTTCTCTTTAGCAGGAAAAGCAAAGGAGTGGTTACAATCTCATCCAAATCAAAGTTTAAATAGCTGGAACATAGTTGAAGAAAAATTTCTACAAAGGTTCTTTCCTCCATCTAGATTCATCAAGGCCAAATCAGATATTACAACATTTAGACAAGGCCAAGATGAACCTTTTTGTGAGGCATGGGAACGCTTTAAATCACTCCTCAGAAAATGCCCAAACCATGGACTTGAAGATATTGCACAACTTATGATTTTTTACAGTGGTTTAAGGGCTGACACTAAAATGATTTTAGATGCAGCAGCAGGAGGAACAATGATGACAGTGGATGCTGACCAAGCCACAAGGATAATAGAAGCTTTATCCTCAACAGACTACCAAGCTCAACATGATCGTCAGCAAGTTCAAAGGAAAGGAGTCCTTGACTTAAACACCACAGATGCCATTTTAGCACAGAACAAAATTCTGACCCAACAATTAGAAGCATTGACCAAAAAGATAGCCAATCTTCCACAACAATTACATGTTGTACAATCATCACAACCAGGGCAACAACGAATGCCTGCAACATGTAACTTTTGTGGAGGAGATCATCTCAATGAGAACTGTGGATCACAAGAAGCAACTATATACTTCATGAACAACCAAGAAAGGTCTGGTAATTTCAATTCAAATTTTTCTAACCAACCATTTCAGGGATGGAGAAGTAACCAAAACCAAGGCCAAGGATGGAAGCAAGAGCCCAGCTCTTCAAATAAATCATATCAAAATAATGGTCTTTCTTTGGTGGAGAGAACTTCTAGATTAGAGGACACCTTGGAAAAATTTATGCAAACTTCTTTAGCAAGTCAAAAGAACAATGAGGCATCACTTAGGAACTTGGAAACACAATTGGGACAACTAGCCCGACAACTTGCTGAGAAACAGAAGCCTCAGTATGGAGCAAACACTGAAACAAACCCAATAGAGCATTGCAAGGCTGTGACCACACTGACTGAGGAAATAACTGAGGAAGAAGATGGACATGATACTATCATCTCTAAAGCAGTACCTTATAACACCAAAGATCCAGGGAGTTTTTCTATTCCTGTCACTATTGGAAATCTTTCAAAAAGTAAAGCTTTATTAGATCTTGGTGCTAGTGTAAATTTGATGCCATTATTCACACTTAAAAGTATAGGGGATTTTTCAGTAAAGCCAACAAACATGACCTTAAAAATGGCAGGTCAATCAATAAAAACCCCTTATGGTATTGCTGAAAATATTGAGGTCAAAGTTGATAAATTTGAATTCATGAGAACTTTGTTGTCATAGATATGGAGGAAGATTCTGAAGTCCCTCTAATACTGGGGAGACCATTCTTGAAAGCAGCCAAAGTCATCATAGATGTGTATGACAGAAAAGTAAAAATTCGAGTGCAAAAAGAAGAAGCTGATTTTGCTATTGAAGGTGCACTTGAAAAACAGAATGGAAGAAAGCCAAGGCCTGACTTAGGCAAGGAGGTGGAAAAACTCAATACTCTTATCCACCAACTCCATGACCCAACTTCAAAAAATCAGGCGTTAAGCTAATGACGTTAAATAAGTGCTTATTGGGAGGCAACCCAATCTTTTATGTTTTCTTTTCATCCTGTTGATTTTACTTTAAGTAAATTTTATCCTAAGATTGAATTTTTCTTTTACTTTTCAGGAAGCTCATCAAATTCATCCCACTCATTATCCGAAAGCAAGTTTGCAACCCACATTGTTTAGCCTGGGGACAGGCCTTCTTTCTTAGGAGGGGTGAGACTTCATAGGCTGGACCAGGACCCTCCTCAAAAGGGCCTTCAGTAAGGGAACAGGAGACAGAGGATGACTCTTCTGAGGATGAGTGATGAGTTTACTGCTTTAGTTTTTAATTGCTTTAGTTTACTTAGAGTTGGTTTTCTTACTGCAGCATACTTTGAAAATTTTTAAAATTTTCATGCTTTTGGTTGATTGTTTTGATGCAAAGTCACATGCTTAACACAAAAAAAAATGTTTTGAAAAACCCAACCAGGATTTACAATTTTTGTTTCAAGAAAAGATTCTGAGTTAGCAATTATTTTGAGGCAATAACATTGGTTTAAGACCATGAAAATGAAGGAAATGAACCATTAAAATTTGTTTGCATGCTTGAAACCCTTTTAGAATATGGAAGTATGCCTTATAAACCGGTGAGAAGGGAGAAATTTAAACACTGAGAGTCTCATTAGAATTTGCTAAAGTTTGCATTGCCTAATTTTCTGATTAATAATTTTTTCATAAGAAATTAAGCAAGGAAAGGATAAATGCAATTTTGAAAATAATATCCCAGAGCCAAAAAGCTACCCTAAAGTATGCCCTATTCCTTGGTAGCCCACTTTTGAGCCAAAAAATTTTATTCTATAAAAACACCCTAACCTAAGCATGAGAAATAAAAATCCTACCTTATCAGCATGCGTAAATTTGATAAGAGCATAAAATAGTTTTGTCCAAAAGGGTCATGAAAGAAACAGAGGCAGAAAAAGAAAATGCTAAAAAATAGTAAGTTCTCCAGAGATTCAAACAGAATTAGAGAACTAGAAAAAGAAAGAATTCTGTAGCTCAAAAAGGAAGAAACCTCATAAACTTTGAAAAGTTTCATAATTTATGTTCTTCCTTAAGCATGTATTTTGAACTCAAAGAAAAACCAAGAATTCTTGTTTAGCCCAGCCTCATTACAACCTTAAAAGACCTTTTGATCCTTACTGCTCTTATGATTTGATTTTGATTAGAAATGACTGGCAATGTTAATTAGGCAGTTCTTATGATGAATGTATGACACACCTGGTGAGAAATAATGAGAGTTCCTTATTCTTAATTGGTTACTTGCCTTCTGAAAAATTGAGTGGTGCATTGGAATTCAAAGGATTGGTATTAAGGATGTTATTTGCCTTAAGTTAAATTGAGATTATTGTCTTTCAAAATTTTTTCTGCAACTGACTCAGATTATTGAATGCTTGAATCCCTTTCCAAAACTTCTTTTTACTTGAGGACAAGCAAAAATTTAGGTTGGGGAGAGTTTGATAAATGCTTATTTTATGATTAAATTCATGACTCAATTGGACTCATTTTCTGAAAAACGTAACTAGATTGGTGAATAACTGAGCATGATTTTGATTATAAATAATAATGTGTTAAGTAAATAAGCTTGCTTTGAAAAATATTGAAGAAAGGTTCCAAAAGCTTGAAAGAAATCAAGAGGATTCAGCATTATCAGAACCTCACGCTTAAGCTTGACCTCGAGCGCGCTTGAGCGCAACCTTGTTGAAGAATGAAGAAAACAAAGAAGCATCAGGATCCTCTCACGCTCAAGCGTGGGGATGAGTCGCTTGAGCGTGAGCCCGAGAGCGCCCAAGCAAGGAGCAAGCGTGATCATGAGCGTAGGCATGAGCCCGAGCACGCTTAAGCGTGGCGCGAGCGTGAAAGACAAAAGCTGAAGAAAAAAAGGGACTCGCTTAAAGTGTAACAGGCCTAACTTGAAGCGAAGGATCAAGAACCTCCTAACGCTTGAGCGAGAAAGGGAGACGCTCAAGCGTGAGCCCGAGCGCGCCTGAGCGAGGGTAAGCGAGGAGCAAGCGTGAGAAGGCAAGGAAGCCACGCTTGAGCGTGGCTTGAGCGAGGAACATATATGTTGAAATAAAAGTGCTCGCTTAAGCGTGACAGGTTTAGCTTGGGCGAAGATGAAAGAGTATCAGGAAATGTCTCACGCTTGAGCGAGACAAGGAGGCGCTCAAGCGTGAACCCGAGTACGCCTGAGCGTGAAGTAAGCGTGGATCAAGCGTATGCTAAACAGAGGAACCACGCTTAAGCGTGGTTAAGGAAGCTCAAGCGCAAGACAACCAGTGAACATCAGTACCCTTCACGCTTGAGTGTAACCACTAAGCTCAAGCGTGACTCATGCAGTATGGGATATTTCAATTTAATATTCACCAATGGTGCGATGCCAACTCACCCATTTTCTTGTGTTTCTACAAGTCTCTGAAAGATGCTGCATGGGTTCTACGCAAGTGGGCAAGGGAAGCTGAACCATAACTCCTATAAATCAAGCTGCAAACAAATCATCAATGATATATCCATCATCAGATTTAATCCCTTGTATTTCCCTTAAAATCCAACCTTTTCCATTATTTTCTGTCTTCATATTTTTGAAAGTGAAAATGCAAGGCATGAGTAACTAAACTCCCTTATGGGATTGGCTGTAATCCATTCAACACTGAAGTAATGCTGTTGTAAGTTTTTATTTAGTAATGAGATTTGATAAGTTTCTGTATTTCCTTCTGCGTTTAATGCCTGAAAGTACTTGATCACTATTTTCTTGTTTTAAGTTTTCTTAAGTGTGCTGGGAAGTGACTTTTGAAGCAGATCTGAAAGAAATACTTATTGTGAGTAGGTAGCCAGGGATGGCGTCTAACGAATAAACGTCAAAACAATCGATCGATAATGCTGGGATGATTTCAAAGTGACTGAGGGATCAGCGGTTTGAAATCATTCTTATGAATTTTGTAGTTGAGGGATCGATACAAATGACTATGATTGTGACGTAGAAATTATCTTTTCGATTTACTTATATAAAAACTTATGCAGCTTACAGAAGGTGAAGATGTGATGAAGCCAATCCCCGTTTTACCAAATTAATTTCTCTCAAACACCATTCACTGTTATCTTTTGCAAAATTTCACTCTCTGTTATTTATTACTTTTTCATTCAACATCAGTCACAACAAAACAAACTAAAAACCTTCTGCCTAATCAATTCAAAACTAAGAACTTCATTCTAACACCTCCCTAGTGGAATGACAACTATACTATATTACAACCTCTGTGTTTAAACTTGGCACATCCATTTCCTTGAGTTCATATCATACAAACTTGATTCTCTTTCATTTGAACTCATTCATTCCAATATATCAAAAATAATACCATCACCTTACCACTTCACGCCACAACCTCCACTGAACTCTGACAGCTTTGAACGGAAGAAGAGATGAAGGGAAAACGACGTAGGGGAATAAGAAGGGGAGAGAACGAAGAAGGAAGTGGGCAGGAGAAGAGGACCAGACAGTGCCTCCGTGTTCTCCTTCGAAGGAAAGCTCTCAACTCTCCTTCTGTTCTTCCAAGCAGGCAATGCGAATGATGGTGAACTGAGGAGAGGAGAGAAGAGCCAAAGTTTATATATACCCAGGGGCACATGCGTCCTTTCATCTGGCATTATTTTTATTATGATTTACTCACTCATTTCTAACCAATCAGCAATTAGCCTAATTAATCTTAATTAACCAACCATCATTGTCTTAAGTTAAATTAATTAAGTTAATTATAATTAACAAGTAATTTTTTCCACTTTGTAATTATTATTCTAATGGCTTAATTCCATTCGGTAGTCAAATTTTTAAATCGGGATGTTACAATTCTCCCCCTCTCAAAAGAATTTCGTCCCTGAAATTCAATCGGCAACTTCCTTTAAATAATTAACTCGGAATATCGCTGTCATGCACTTTACCAATTGTATCTCTTGTTTCCCCTAGTGATTCGCCGACCGCTTCACCACTCCAATTGGCATGGTTTTGCTCCTCAAGTGATTTACCAACCGCCCCCAATTCCTATCGGCATAAACACTTAAAGTCAGGTCCCATTGGCTTACAATCTCTCCATAAAATGCAATATAATTGGGGAATCCAACTTTAAATGTACAACTTGCCCCATTATACTCTGCCAGTTCACCATAACCAATGGTACCTCAAGTTCCTTGGCCACTCGGCCCTATACCCTTGACACCAATCGGTATACCTTCATCATCATTTCCTCTATTCCATGGGAGTCACTCGGCACAATTATGCACCTATACCGGGTATAAGCTCAGAATTATGTCGCACTAGACACATTATAGGGTTATTCAATCAGTTGGACAAATCTAGTCGGTAAACAACACTACCGATTTCCACAAAATGCACACTATTATCTGACTTATCTCAGCTTAATTCCTTGGGTATTCGACTTCCGACTACTAAACCTCTTCTTTTAACCGGAAATTATCCTAACGATACCGGGCCGAACACATAATAGAGCTCCAGTGTGCGTTAATTAGCACAATTTGCCTAGACTCGTCCTTTACAGGTACCACACTCGGTTCTAAAACCTCAGATCTCTGCCCATTCCTTCGGCCAACTCCATGCCTATACCCTGAAAAGTCACTCGGAATTCTCAATCAAAAGGGTTGTTCAGAGTTGGGGGTAGTTCTTACCCGGAAAACTTCCATTTACCCATGTTTTCACTCGGAATTCAAGCCTACTCCAAATACAATTTCTGAGTTCAAACTCAGCAGATCCTTATCACTGACCTGAGTACGATTTCAATTAAATCCTTTTTCCCGGATACCTACTCCCCTTGGAGACCCTTCACTCGAAAACTTGCACACTTTAAGTTCTATTTTCTGACCAGAAGTACTTTCTCCTGGAGGAAGATCGCTCGGTGAAACATCACACGGTTATTAGGGATTCTACACTCGATATCTCTCCACCCAAAATCGTCCTACATGGTACCATTCCACTCGGGAGTGGTACGCTCTGAGTCACATCACTCGAATCTCACCTTACTCAGGAATGTTACGCTTGGACACAATTCCCTTAACTTAGTAATGATCCTCTCTATACAGTTCTACTCGGAACACCATAATTTTCACTCAGCAGTTCTTTCTCACAAAGACTTCACTTGGAATTGTCCCCACCTTTCACACTCAGAATATATTAATCCCTTCCCAAGCAAATCCTCACCTTACAATTTAGTTGGCTCAAAATCCTGGTTTCCTCGTTAGACTACAGTATCACTCGGTTAACCTTATAAAACTCCAATTTCAGTGACAGACTTGATCACCCCTCTTATTTTCAATAACTAATCATTATTTTAGTAGCCACTCTATACCCAGCATCCTCTAATCCTCTCGGAGGCAAACCCATCAAGGTTAAACAAACCCTCTACCTTCATTTGACACATAACCACATAATATTCATTTAATACAACTCTCATCTTCACTCAAGCAGTCCGATAGACTCACCACCACCATAAGTAGTTACAGCCTCACTTGCCCGACTTATGAATTACTGCATCCAACTTATAGGATGACGTCTCATCCCTATAGGGTTGCAACGATTACAGAAAGTCACTGCAATGTGTACGCTGCCACCATACCTATGGTTTGTAGAGTCGTCTCAGGCAGCATGTCTTACACCCACACCAACTAAACTCACTCAGCTATTACTAACTCACGAAATTAATGGCAATTCACAGACACATATATATATGCAATACATTTACATCAACATCATCATTATGCACTTCCTAGGCATATCACACAACAACAATCATGAATATCATTCATTATTACTGTAAAACAGTGTAACGGCAATGGGTTTCCAACCCACACAAAACACACGACTCATCATAAAATGGCATATCAACAATCGGCTTTTCAGCCCTGACCGAGCAATGTCTCTTAAAATCCCATTCATTGCAAACCATGGCTCAACCGTTATAATCCCTCATTTCGTCACTCGCTATAGGCCACCAATCAACTTTAAGCCTAATGATTCATCGAGCATAAATGCAATCCAGTGCAGTACAGTCTTTATAATCATTCCTCTTAGTACCAAGGTACTCGGGTTCCTACCTTACCAGTCACCATCAATCAGGTATCCCATGTATTATTTATATTTCACCTTAAGACAATTCGAGCCTAACCCGCTATAGTGTCTAGTTCTACATGGTCAGATTACATAAAGTTACATTAAACCCAATCGGTTTCCTACACCTTATAGGTCACAATTCAGCCAACGATTCACTCGGTTATCAACCACAAGACTGAGTCTAGCCCAAATCATTACACAATAAAAATCATCACACAATAGTGATTCAAGCCTCATGAGTTACTACGTAGTTGCTTTACTCGGGTTCGTCATCTCATAAGATTAGCAAATTATCAGACTTAGAATTCGTAAGGGGTCACTATCTATCCATCGTGAGTCACACCCCAACCCCAAGTATTATAAAGCCTAATACCATCCACTCGGTTTTCACACACTCGAACCGAGACAGTATTCAGATCAACAAGCACTCATTTTTCACATTCATTCATTTGTGATTATGCCCAATTAACTGGGTTAGTACACCTAATGGTCCAACATCTAATCCATCAGTCACTCGGTTTCCTCACCAACCATCGAGACACAACCCCAATTTAACATATACCCGATCTCACCTTTACTCACTCATCACACACCCAGATTTTCAACTTAGGAAACTGCGACACACTACTTATACCATATATCGTATACATTATATATCATTCATTTATCACATACTCAATTTCCCAATTCAGAAATCTGCAACCAATCAATTACATCATATGCCACAAAGGATTCCCGTGCCACGAGATATGTACCTGGCAACTTAGAAAACTACAATAAATCTCTTATACTCTCAGGATGAATTATGTATCCTTGGCATAAACAATACAACCGATCAATTAAGTTGGAAACACCACACTGTGGGACTTCTCAATATTATTCACTTAACTCAACCTACGAGTCCTATCTTATTCACTCAGTATGCCTCTACTGCGAGCCACTAGTATGGTCTACCCAAGGGACCAAATCGACCAGTACAGTTTCAATGCATATGAGTCTCAACCTTCATCATTCTATTTTCTCACAGCCGACCCAGGCTTAGGAATACTCCAAGTATCTCCTGAACAATCAGGCTAAGATAATAACAAACCTTCTGCCCTCAGATTAATATCACAATAGTAGTACCTTTCACTACTGTCTCCCAACAAAATACACAGGTACACAGCCATACAAATCATGATTAAATATGCATCAATTCAAACATAATACCACAAGCAATGATGACAACCGGTCATATTGCACACAACCGCCCACTAACAGTAGGCAAACCTTGCCCATGGACCTTTTGGTCTGCTCTGATACCAAAATGTAACACCCTAATTTTTAATAAATAAAGAATAATAAAACAGGGAAAATTTTTCCAAAAATAAACCAATGGTACCGGGTCCAAAAAGAGAAGGAAAGGCAAGCAAGGAAATAAAATAAAAGCCGGCCAAACATTCATATTCCTACCCAAAATATTGGTTGGGGTAATTAGCAAACAGCGTAAGGGCAGAGAAGGCAAGGGCCGACCAAAAGAAAGGAAAACCTTCACAAGGAGGCCCAGCGGAAGTCACAGATCGCGCAACCAGTGTCCACTCGCTCAAGCGAGACCCAGGGCGCTTGAGCGAGACAGCCTACTCGCTCGGGCGAAGTACCAGCTGCTTAAGCGAACAACTCAGAAGCCTTCCATGCACACACACTCGCTGGAGCTAAATCTAATTCGCTGGGGCGAACACAGGTACAAGGTGATTTCTCACTCGGATTTGGGACATAGGTTCACCCAGTAAATCATCACGCTCATACTTCACTCGGGAATCTACACAGCTACCCATTTCGTTTATATAGGTTACAAGTATAAACCACTCGGGAAATGACTCCCTCTATTCTACCACTCGGAATCTAGAACTCTTTCTCACTTGGGAGATTTCCTAATCATACATCACTCGGGGTATTTGACTTCAATACAATCAGGATTGCACTGTACACTCGTCACTTGGTATATCTTCACATCGCACACTCAGAACACAGATCTTTCTTCACTCAGAAGGGGGGTCTCACAATCATTTATTACTCGGAATATCCAACCAAATTCACTCGGGGAAGTAAGAAGGTTAAGTCCCACTTGGACTTACTCAGAACTCAACCGCTCGGGATACAAGTCCCCACTCACTCGAATTTTATCTCATTCACTTGGGCCATAGATATCATACACTTAGAATTTCATCCTAATCTAAACCATTACATCAACTCTTTCTTCGGGAGAGGATCACTCGGGATTTCCTTACATTTTCACTCGGTAATGATCTTTCTTAATATTACTCAGGAAATTCGCCCATCAGATCCTACAGTATAGTTCATCTAAGATGTCCTTCTCAGAATCCAATTAAGCATCACCACTCGGAAAAGAAGGCACAGCCAATTATAGTCTCACTCAGAGATGGCTCTCACAACTAAGTTTACTAGGGAAATCATTAACTTAGCGATGTTCTATCCACCATCCCTTCTCGGTTTACTCAAACCCAAGTCACCAGTATACAACATATATATATATATATATATATACAATCATGCACTCGGAATACTCATCATCTTCCATTATTCATTCATCAGCACCTGTTATCTGATACAAGCATAGGTTATCAACATAGACCATATACGTATATAAACATGCACTCAAGTCATAATAGCTCAGATTACTCATATATATATTTATATTCGTTATATAACACTGTTATTATGAGCCGGCCAAGGCTACAACTGACTAAACGTAGAAAATGCAATACAAGCACCCAACAGTCGGAGTGCACGCCACTCAGACTTCAGGCCTTCACACCATTCCGAGTCTGACCTGCATACACTGAAAAATGGTGTAGGGGTGAGCTTCACATATTAAATGACAGACATCGGCTCGGATTATACCACGATCCTCGATTATGTAACTCATACAGTCCAACCACCCAAAACACACACTACCGTTTAAATATAAATATTCACTCATCATAATCCGATCGGAATTCATTCCAGCCAATCCACTCAGTTATATAAAACTCACATTATTTGCAATCACATAAAATCACAACCATAGGCTAATACTGCACTCGGCAACAGCATATACATATACATATACATATATTCAATCACACATGGACATATAATTCATATCATTCATCGCAGCATGTATAATATTCATGATGTCATATTCCACTCAGCAAATACATTAGTATGCATGCTTCAGTCCAACTAATTCATATCCACATATGTAAACATTTCATATTGAGCTCGGTATTAATCAAGAATGTGCACACATCAATTCACCCAGATCCGGTTATAAGTTTTTATTGTTGCAACATAGGCTCCAAGCCTTTCACTCAGCTCCAAGCTGATTCGGCCATTTTACAGGAACCAAACCGTTTGCCCTTACGCGTAACACAATTGCTCCAAGCAACAACGGGAGTGTCACGGGCAGCCCCGAGTCCAACTCGGTAAGCCTGCCTTGGGTCCAACCCAAGGTCTGTAAGCGTCCAATGCTTAGTGCACTCGGCACTGCCCCAAGTCCAACCCAGGGTCTTTTATATAATCCAACACGTATTCATCTGATTGCCGATCGGTATTAAGCGTCCAACGCTATATGTTTTAAGTATTTCAGTGGCGAATCAGATGAATATGGTCTTTCATCAGGCGTCCAACGCCTATGTACTCAGCATTCAATGTATCAATCACATGCATCCAATGCAATACCACAACACATGCACACGGTAATCACATGCACTCGGCAATACATGCACTCAGCAATACAGGCACTCGACTTTCTCATCAACAGCCACAATATCCCATCCTTCACGTGGAATTCACACAGCATTGCATGCACTCGGCAATTCACCCATAACACTCGATAATCATAATATTCACATGCATTTCAAGCATTTAAACACCACATAGATTTATGCCCTATCCCATACCTTAATGCACTCGGCTATTCATAATTCCATCATATACATCAACTGTATTGTATCATTCAAGTCATAATCAGGAGTCGGTATAACAATAACATAGTACATGCACTCGAACCATAATACCATTCACATTTACATGCATCTAATCATATAATCACACACACACGGGTATCAGTAAATGACCACGCAATGCGCTCAGTACTCCTCATATGCATCTCATACACTTAACATAGACATCATCAACAAGCATCATACTTCATATGAACGGAAAATCATACACAATACAAATAATAAACGTCATACATCTGGTTTACCACTCAACAACATGCAACATCCAGAAGACACAACACAGCATAATAACTCCACCCGGAAACCCGTCCATAAGCTATACACTTAACATGCAAGGTGCCCCCTACCTCAAGAAGACTTAGGAGACTCCACTGTTTTTAGTGTTAACCCGTGCTTTGTTTTCCCCAACACCGGTTCCGCAGCTTCTTCACTTCCACAGTCACTCCCTCCTAGTTAGTAACCGTCGCGGCCAGTCGAATACTCACTCGCAGCTCAGAAGGTGGAAGTTGTTCCCCTTTTACTCAAACATTCGTCCCTTACCACTTCACACCACAACCTCCACTAAACTCTGACAGCTTTGAACGGAAGAAGAGATGAAGGGAAAGCGACGTAGGGGAATAAGAAGGGGAGAGAACGAAGAAGGAAGTGGGCAGGAGAAGAGGACCAGACAGTGCCTCCGTGTTCTCCTTCGAAGGAAAGCTCTCAACTCTCCTTCTGTTCTTCTAAACTGGCAATGCGAATGATGGTGAACTGAGGAGAGGAGAGAAGAGCCGAAGTTTATATATAACTAGGGGCACACGCGTCCTTTCATCTGGCATTATTTTTATTATTATTTACTCACTCATTTCTAACCAATCAGTAATTAGCCTAATTAATCTTAATTAACCAGCCATCGTTGTCTTAAGTTAAATTAATTAAGTTAATTATAATTAACAAGTAATTTTTTCCACTTTGTAATTATTATTCTAATGGCTTAATTCCATTCGGTAGTCAAATTTTTAAATCGGGATGTTACAAGCTATATGATTTTCACTGTCTTTCTTATCACGAATAGTCAAATCAAATTCTTGCAAAAGTAGGATCCATCTGATCAACCTAGGCTTGGAATCTTGTTTGTTTAACAGGTACTTAATTACAGCATGATCTGTAAAACAAATAACTCTCGAACCAATTAAATAAGATCTAAATTTTTCCAATCCATATACTACTTGTAATATCCCAGATTTAGGGAAAATAAATTTATTGGATGATGATAATTGATTATTTATGGTTAAAAATTATGGGAGATGTTGTTAGACATTAGAGGTCAATTATCGGTAAATTTAGATATACCAGAACCGGGTGAATTAACAGATGATATGGGACCCACTTGATCAGATTAAATAATAGATGGGCCTTGGATGTTCAGAAACTTATTATAGTTATGATGGTATAGTTGGAATAATTTTTAGTGCTAAGATGATAATTAAATGGACTCAACGTATATTATTAGACGGGGAAAATACGAACCAATTGGAATTAAAAGAAAACCAAAAATCCCATTTCTCCTCCCATTTTCACCGTGACCTCTTTCTCTCTATCACTTGATTCTTTTACCCATTGGATAATGGGGAATTATTACCCATTGGTAAAAGTAAAATGTGACATCCTTTTAACCATTGGACAATGTCCAATTTTGGTCTAATTTTTCCCTTTCTCTTCCTCATTCTCGGTACACTCTTCTCCTCTACTCTATCTTTGTCATTTTCTTCTTCTCCTCCATCCTTCTTTTGTCCAAACCGTGACCCACCCTTTTCTATACCCATTTTCATCAAAACTAATACAAAAGCTTGGAAATGTGAGGCATCTATGGAGCTTGCGAGCTTGCATTGGTCATCTCCCTCTTCCTCACTTTATTTTCATTTTTGGTGGAGCTTGGATTTGAGGTAAAGATCTCTCACCTCTTCCTTATCTCATTTATGATTTTGGGGTATTGGGCTGAAGATGGTGATGTTAGAGCCCTTGCATGTGGGTGGAAATGGAAACCCTAGGCTTGAATGTTTGAAAGTGAAACCATTGATTTAGGACTTTATGATTATGTGAGATTTAGAGGTTGATGATGTCATTATGATAAAATACAATGGATTGAAGATTGATAGAGATTGTTGATGGTTGTTGGGTATTTTGGAGAAGAAACCCTAAGTATTAATAATTTGGGGGTTTTGACCCACTTGATGATCTTGATGATTTTTGGTACCTTGGAACGATGTTATACATAGAAATGAGTATTTGAAGGATAGGAGTTGAATATTGATGTTAATAAAATGGTGAACTAAGTCATGAGTTGCAAATAATGGTATATGCATGTATATAGGTATGTTGATTTAAGGGATTAGTCTTAAGTGTTGATGTTGTTGGACTTGTTTAACCCTTGAGACTTAGAGATCTTAGCTTTAGGGAAAGGAATTCCCGAAGCCTAACATAGGCATATGAATTTGGAGTATAGACAAGTCTAGGACTTGATCATGAGTTTAAGAGATGATGCCTTATGATGGCTTATTAATTTCATGTGCATATGTGTGTTGTTGATAGGATTGTATTCCGGATGATGATGCATAATAACCGAGGCAATCAGAGTGTTTGGATTGCGATTCTTCTCTCGAGGTAGGAGAAGAGTTTACATTTCAAATCGCATGAGTGAATTAATTGCTAATTATGTATATATTGAACTCATGCAATGCCTTGCCATGAATGTCTTATATGATTAATTTGATGAAGTGATGAATGATGCCTTGGCTTATATTGATTGTTATGAAAATGTATGTATATACATATAATGTTGATGATAAGTGTTTGATGGTCCCTTGGTTAGACATAAAATCAGATGAGTATGAAAATCTATAAATGGATGAACTACATAAATTATAGAAGATTGTTTTGAAGAGATTGTGTAGAAAAACGAAAGATGGAGTGATGTGGGTTATAGTTAAAACCTTCATCTCGTAAAATTAAATAAGTAAGAGTGATTGATAAGTTGGAATGAGGATTTCCAAGTATGAATGGGTAGAAAGAGTTTTATATGCCTCATGTGATGTGTATGATGTATTGGTGGTGATTAAGTTGGCCTAGAATGAGGTTACATGTGTTAAGTTGTGAGAATTGTTGATTCTGCATAAGTCCTGATAGTCTCACTCACGCGAGATGGGATCTCGCTCAGGCAAGAATCCCCTGTCTCGGCATTATGGACTATGGGCCAATTTTACCCAGGCGAGCGAGTGTTCCGCTTAAGCGTGTTGAGTGTGATGTGATCAGGTGAGATCCTGGACGAATCTAGTTCAAGCGGGCGTAGCCGCACTTGAGCGAACAAAAAAGAGATGAGTTGGTTTCAGGATGATTTTGCCGAGTGAAAAACCGAGCGAGAGATGAGTCAGTTTTGGGATGATTTTGCCGAGTGAAAAACCAAGCGACAGACGAATCAGATTTGGAATGATTTTGCCGAGTGAAAAATTGAATGAGAGACGAATCAGATTTGGAATGATTTTGCCAAGTGAAAAACTAAGCGAGAGATAAGTCGATTTTGGAATGATTTTACCGAGTGAAAAACCGAGCGAGAGATGAGTCAGTTTTGGAATAATTTTACCGAGTGAAAGACCGAGCGAGAGGAGTCGGTTCTGGAATAATTTCACCGAGTGAAAAGCTGAGTGCTGGGAAGCCTTGCCCGAGCGTGCGAGTGTGGAAGGGAAGGACGACCTCTGGTCGGATTTTGCTTAAGCGAGTGTGTGCCTTGCTCAAGCGAGCGTTAGTGGGATTCCTTACTGGACAATTCTCGCCCGAGCGAGTGGCTAGTTGAAGGGAGCCTCGCTCGAGCGTATGCATGTGGATTTTGTTACTGGATGATTCTCGCTCGAGTAAGTGACTGAGTGTGAAGGTGCTTCGCCCGAGCGAGTGAGCTTGGGGACACTACTGGAGGCATTTCGCTTACGCGAAAGGGGTTGCCCCTGCGAGCCTGATCTGTCTCGCTCAAGCGGAGGTGAATCTCGCTTGAGCGAGTTTCCACCAGAATGGAATTTGCTCAATTTTATTTGTGGCAGGCTTATGTTTGACCCCCCTTCTTGGTATATGAGATAATTATGAGATGATTATAGGGATGTGTGAGGGATAATGTAATGACGATATAATATGGTGGTGATTGAGGGTGATTGGTACATGGGGACTAATTAATTGTAATGTATTTACCACCTAAAATAGAATAGTGAAAGGGTGATAATGAGATTATGATGATAGGATTATGAGATATATCCTAGAGCGAATTTGAAATTAATGAAGGGATAATAGAATGACATGGTATATAATATAAATTGATGAATTAGAGAAAAAATGACATTAAATAATGATAGATGATGATGTTGAGCACTCTCTTGCACAAAGAGGTGTATATTGTTATTGATGAATTGTTGTGTACCATTGTGTGTGATACAAGCATGATCTTGTATGTGTGGTATGAAATATAATAATGAAAATGTTGTGAATGCCACACCAATATATATACATATATAAGTATACATGAGACAATGGTAATGAATAATGAGATGAAAATCCATTAAATGAAAGTGTGATAATATTGATGAATATTATGTAATATTAAAATGCCATTGTCGTTGATTGCAAGTATTGACTTGCGTGTATGATGTTAAATATTGAGAAATATATTGAGAGGAGAATGCCATATTAAAAACTTGAAAACAATGGTTAAGAAACCAACAATGATGAAATCCACTAAGGTGTATGGTGGTGTTGGTGATTATGATGATGATATTTGATGAGTGGCATATAGGATGCACAGAGTGAGAATGCATTTGATTTACATTGCATTGCATCCATGGCATATCGATCGTTGTCTATGTGGAATATTAGGGGGTTCCACTAGGCGGGCCCAGTGGGAGGGCGGCTCAGTGCACGAGCGTATTGTTGTTTTCCCCCTGTGACTCGGTGTGTGAGTCACGAAGCTGTCCATAGATTGGTGACGAGGCACCCTATGTGGCGAGCCCAGTGGGCGGGCGGCTCTATGGTGAGCGAGTTACCTCGGTGTCCGACGGGACACGGCTCTCTCGATGTGTGTTCGGGAGGGGCCCGTAGCACTTTTGGCAAGTGAGGCCATGTTGTTGATCCACAAGTCACGGGGTGACTAGTGCTACAGATGGGCGATAGCGGTTTGGTACCAGTATAAGAAATTGTTGAGATGCATGCATGCTTTGAGATATGTGTACACATTTTACTACTGCAGTAGGGGCATAGTAGCACACCTATGCTTGACCCACAACTTGGTGTTTATTCCCACAGTTGGATCCGTATTTGTTGTTGATTATTCCATTATGCATATGCATTAGCCATAAGAGCATTTGCATATAGCATGGAGATATGCTAGAATATAATGATGATTGATGATGATTGAGATGGTGGTATGGTGATGATGAGATGGGTAATTAAGATACCAAAAGACCACGTAAAAGTAATAAAAGATATGAATATACGAAATAATGTTGAATATGACGATATGTATATGTTATGGCCCAATGTAATGAAGGGTGTATTTGTTTATGATTGATAATGATGATGTCAGCCCATGGTGGCTTGATGAAAGACCGGAATGGTCTATGTTGATGTGTTGGCCCATTGTGGCGGTGTGATAGATGTGTATATGCTTGCTTTGCTATGATTTGATGAATAAGTATGAAATAAGTATATATTGTTGAATTAATAATCTATGATGATCGTTGATGTGTTTAGCAAAGCATACATGATGTTGATATGCATATGCACATAATTTTAATTGTATTTATATCGTCATTTGAAATGTATAACTCACTCTCCCATGTGGTCTACTTTTTAGTATTGATACAAGAAAACCATGGGATGAGGACTTTTATGAAGTAAAGCTTTTGGGAAGGTAAATAGTTGTAATGGAATGCCTTGGCCGGCAGCAATTGTAATTTATTGAGTTGTGAATGAATGTATATTATGGTGCTGATATTTCATGATATTTTTGGATGTATTATGAATAACAACTTAAGTGGATATTGTGTTGGTATTTGGGGGTATATGGACTCACACCCGCTTGACGAATGTATAAGTGTTGATGACATATGTCTTGAGGTTGAATTAAATATGAATGTTGGAGATGTATGTTGCATGACCATATAGATATGTACTTATATATATTTTAGGCATTGCATACTCATAGGATTATGTAAAATGATAATGGTTGTCTATTAGGCTTATGATATGCCTTTGCATGCTTTGCCGAGTCTTTTCTCATATCTCCATTATGGCACTAGGCGTGTGCCCGGTATACACATTTTTCTTCCGTTGTAAAACTCTGTTATTTTGTATACCATTATGGGCAAACTATTTCTCGATCCAGTTATAGGTTACTAAATCTCACTCTTTGGTTTTCTGTGGTTCGAGTCTTGGTGTAGTCGAGATGGTGTTTAGAAACTGTTTTTGAACGCGAAAAATTTACTCATGTTTTTATTATTTAATTATGACGATTACATCGAGATTCGAGTACAGAAAATCAGGGGTGTTAGACTACTGCTAGTAATTCTTTTTTAGTTATGGAATAATTAATATGTGCCTCATTTAGAACTTTACTTGCGTAATATATAGGGTGGAACAATTTAGATTTTCTTTGTCCAAGCACTGCACCAATGGCATAGTCACTTGTGTCACACATTAATTCGAAATCAAGTGACCAATCAGGTGCAACTATGACATGAGCAGTGATCAATTTTTGTTTCAATAGTTGAAAAGCGGATAAACAAGCTTTATCAAACTAAAAAGGAATGTATTTTTGTAGCAGATTACTCAAAGGTTTTGCAATTTTACAAAAATCCTTAATAAACCTTCGGTAAAAGCCAGCATGCCCCAGAAAACTCCTGACACCTTTGACATTGATTGGTGGAGGTAATTTTTTAATAACTTCCACTTTGGCACGATCCACTTCAATGCCTTTATTTGAGATTGTGTGGCCTAACACAATGCCTTTGGATACCATAAAATGGAATTTTTCCCAATTTAGCACTAAGTTAGTCTCTACACATCTTTTAAGCATAGTGTCAAGATTTTCCAAGCATAATTCGAATGATTTACCAAAAACTAAAAAATCATCCATGAAAATTTCTATACAATTTTCTACAAGATCAACAAAGATAGAAAGCATGCACCTTTGAAAAGTGGCTGGGGCATTACAAAGTCCAAAAAGCATTTTTCTATAAACAAAAACACCGTAGGGACAAGTGAATGCTGTTTTTTCTTGGTCTTCTGGTGCTACAGCAATTTCATTATAACCTGAATAACTATCCAGAAAACAATAATATGCTTGTCCAGCCAATCTTTCTAACATCTGATCCATGAAGGGCAATAGAAAATGATCCTTTCTTATGGCTTGATTGAGCTTCCTGTAATTTATACACATCCTTCACCCGGTTACTGTTTGAGTAGGAATCAATTCATTATTTTCATTTTTCACCACTATCATACCACCTTTTTTTGGTACAACTTGTACTGGGCTCACCCCAGCACTATCAGAGATAGGATAAATCATTCCAGCTTCCAACAATTTGATGACTTCCTTTTTAACAACTTCTTTCATGGTTGGATTTAATCTTCTCTATGGTTGTGCTATAGGTTTGTACTCTTGCTCCATAAAAATGTGGTGCATACAGTATGAAAGGCTAATTCCTTTTAAATCGCTCAACTTCCACCCAATTGCCTCTTCATTCTTCTTCAGGATCTCATTCAATTTTTCCTCTTCCTCCCTTGACAAGTTGCTGCTGATGATTACTGGTTTTTCTTCTTCAGCATCTAAAAAGATATACTTCAAATGTGAAGGCAACTCTTTCAGCTCTAACTTTTGAACTTCAGGAACTTGTTTTTTTGGAAGAGTCTCCATTGTCTCTTCCTTTCTAGTACTTGCTTTGCCTGCATCTAATCTTTGCAAAATCTCCCTCACTTCTTCATCTTCGGAATCATTAAGACTTTCCACAGCTCCAACTAATGCCTTTTCAAGAGAACTTGAATTTTGTACTTTGTTGAATTGTCTTTCAATCACTTCCTCTTACATATCAATTTTGAAACAACTTTGTTTATCTACTGGATATTTCATTGCTTCAAAAACATTGAAGTTTACTTCTTCATCTTGGACTCGTACCTTCAATTTTCCATCATCCACGTCTATGATTACTTTGGCAGTTTTCATAAATGGTCTTCCTAAAATCAATGGTACTTCAACGTCCTCTTCCATGTCCATTATCATAAAATCTACTGGGAACACAAATTTCTCCACTCTTACTAAAACATCTTCCGCCACACCATAAGGGAACTTTATTGATCTGTCAGCCAATTATAATGTCATTGTTGTTGGCCTTATTTCAAGATCTTCGATCCTTTTAAGCATTGAGAGTGGCATTAAATTTATACTTGCTCCCAAATCTAACAATGCTTCCTACACCGGCGTGTGACCAATAGTAACAGGAATTGTGAAACTCCCAGGGTCTTTGGTCTTTGGCGGTAATGTTTTTTGGATAATGGCACTTCATCCAGCTTCTAATTCAACTGTCTCTTCTGAAAACCTTCTTTTCTTTGTTAATAAATCCTTTATGAACTTTGCATAGGTGGGAATTTGTTCCATGGCTTCCATAAATGGGACATTAATTTAAAGTCTTTTAAAGATGTCCATGAACCTTGTAAATTGTCTCTCCTTATCACGCTCCGAAGGATTCTTTGGGTAAGGCATACTTTTTAATTGAAGCAACTCTTCACCAACCTTGCCTTTGCCCTTTTCAAGCTAACTCTTTTTGTTTTTCTCTTTTTCATTTTCTTTATTTACATTTTCTTTTATTTCTTTTTCACTTTCTTTCATATCTTTTTCTTTTTCTTTTTGACACTTTCTTTCTTTTTCTTTTCTTTCTCTCAAAATCTCTTATTCTTCTTTTTCTTTTGCTCCTAGCTCAACTCTAATTTGTCTACCACTCCTTGTTGTGACAGCTTTGCAATGCTCCTTTGGATTTCACTCAGTATTTGCTCCATACTGAGGTCGTTGATTTTTAGCAATTTGTCGGGCCAATTATCGCACTTGAGTTTCCAAATTCTTTATTGACGCCTTAGTATTTTTCGGTTTTGTCAAAGAAGCCTGCATGAACTTCTCCAAGGTATCCTCTAATCTTGAAGTCTTCTTCATCAAGAAAGGATAATTACTTTGGTATGGTCTATTTGAAGAACTTGGTTATTGTTTCCATCCTTGTCCTTGATGTTGATTACTCCTCCATCCCTAAAATTATTGGTTAGGATAATTAGAATTAAAATTATTTGGCTTACCTTGGTTATTCATGTAGTGAATTGCTTCTTCTTGTGCTCCGCAATAACCATTCGGGTGATCGCCTCCATAAAAATCACATCTTGCAGTTTGTTGCTGTATTGGTTGTGAAGAATGCACTGAATGCAATTGTTGTGGGAGTTTGGCCATTTGTTGAGTCAAAACCTCAATTTGTTGAGTCAAAATTTTGTTTTGGGCCAAAATAGCATCTGAGGTGCTCAAATCTAAAACTCTTTTTCTTTGGAATTGTTGACGATCATGTTGGGCTTGATAATCCATTGAGGATAAAGCCTCTATGATTCTTGTAGCTTGATCAGCGTCAACTATCATCATTGTGCCACCAGCTGCAGCATCTAAAATCATCTTTGTATCCGGTCAAAGTCCATTATAAAAGATGCTCAGTTATGCAATGTCTTCAAAACCATGATTAGGACATTTACGAAGCAATGATTTAAAATGGTCCCATGCTTCACAAAATGGTTCCTCAGCTCCTTGATGGAATGTTGAAATATCAGATTTAGCTTTTATGAACCTTGATGGAGGAAAGAAGCGAGACAAAAATTTTTCTTCCACATTAGACCAACTAGTCAAGCTTTGATTTAGATGTGATTGCAACCACTCCTTAACTTTACCAGCCAATAAAAATGGGAATAAGTGAAGGTATACAGATTCCATATCCTTTTATCCAAAACCCATAGTACCAACTAATTCATAGAATGTTGCCAAATGAGTATATGGATCTTCATTTGACATTCTAGTAAATTGATAGGCACTAATCAAACTCAGAAAAGCTGGTTTTATCTCCAAAGCTCTTGTTTGTGGCATCACAATACTTGAGAAGTACCGTGGTCCTTGTTGATTTGCATAGTCTCCCAAAGTGCGCCTTGGTGGCGATTGGTGTTGTCTCTCTATATTTTCTTTTTCAGATTTTGGAGTTGATATCGGTATTGAAGTTAGAGAAGAAGATTGTCCAGAAGACTGTCCTTCCTCTTTTTGTTGTTCCTTTGCTTTTCTTTAATTTTCTTCAAGGTCTTCTCTATTTAAAGGTCTAGTTCAACCTATTCTTTGGATCCCTAACTTCTTAATATCATAAGCAAAACTAACAATGGAGAGGTTAACACAAAAAGATATAAAAGCACAAGATTACTCACAACTACTATATTCACAAACCGAAATAGTTAAAATTAATTTAAGTTCGATCCGCGGCGGACGGTTGACAGGGCCCGCAAGCGCACGGGTTATGTCGCGTAATATAAAAGATTATCGTTCTCCACAGGGACTGTGTTCAAAGTACCAGCATATTGAAATTTAATTATCCAAATAATTAATTTTTAAGATTTTTATAAAATAAAGCACAAATTAAAGTTGCATAGAATATGAATAAAAATAAAATTTACTTGACACTAAAAAATCAGAGTTGAGAGTATCTTGGGATTTCAGGGGATTAAGACTCTATTTTATGTTTAATGAATTTTAACTTTTCATAAATAAGAATCGAATTAAGTTTTCCAAGGCGAATTTTCCAAAAGCTAATTAATATGTTCCTCTCGGAATCCTATTAATGTACCTAACCTATGGAAAGCGCTGCTTAATCCTCAGAAAGGCCCATTATCGTTTTATGAAAATCCCTTTTATTTCCTCAAAAGAATTTTGATTACTTTCACGGTTTTACCGAGGTCACAAAAAGCATTTCAAAAATCTTAGGTTTAGTTCAAAGCTTTCTGGTAAAAATAAATCTCTCGATTCTATTTATTACCTAAACTTACTAATATACCCGTAAGTATACAGTTTTATCATTTAGGTTCTTGTTAGGAATTACTAAAAGCATTAAGCATAATTGAACTAAATGGAAAACAGAAATTTATTTAATTCCAAGTCAAAATAACATTAAAATAAAATATTATCATACCCTCTTCATCCCAAGATAATTAATTTAGCTACTCATGAAATAATTCAAATTCATATAAATAATGGAAAAATAAAACATACAAGACATGGTAAAAAATAAAGACTTACGGGTTTCTCCAAAAGCTCAGAATAATTTACCACTGTATTTCCTTGTTGCAATATTCCTCCACCAATTACAAATTGGAACACTCAATTTCACAATCCTCACAACTCTTACACAAAATAAAAGAAAGAAAAAGAAAATAAAAAGAGAAAGAAAATAAAACAGAGAAAGAAAACGAAAGAGAAAGAAAGGAATGAAGCTGATGAAGAATGGGATTTGGATCTGGATTCTGGATGCCTTCTCTTCTTGGATTGCTTCTCCTTTTATAGGCGAAGGAAGGGAGGAAGCCAGCTAAGAAAACGCGTTGCAAGTTGGAAAATTTCGGTGCATGTGATTTCCAGCTGTTCCAGTTGTCTCCAATTTGCGTATTTTTGTTGTTTCCAATAATTCGGCGCATGATTTCACTGATGAATCGATTCCTCCAGTTGATTTTTGCCTTCAAAACAGCGTGTGAATCGATTCCTAAAGGTGGGAATCGATTCCCAGCATGATGAATCGATTCCTGGCCTTCATGAATCGATTCCCAGCCTTCCAAACATCAATGAATCGATTCCTTTAAGGGGGGAATCGATTCCCAGCCCTATGAATCGATTCCCAACAGGCTTGAATCGATTCCTAGCTTATGTTTCACATGGGAATCGATTCCTGTAAGGGTGAATCGATTCCTACCCTTTCCTGGAAGTGTTTTCTTGCATTTTTGAGGCATTTTGGACAGTATAGCTCATGGTTCTTGATTGCTTTGATCCTTTGGCACTTTGATCATCTTTTTGGGTTCTTGAATCCATTTTCCATTTATATTCATTCATTCTTAAAATGGATCATCAATAATTCCAAATCTATTAATTTCTGCAAAATAAAAGTACCCGAGTAGAATACAGTGGAAAGAAAGCAAAAATCACAATAAATAAAGGAAATACAGTGCATAATGATTAAAATCCTAAGTAAACTAAATCTAATTTATTGTGTTATAAAACACTTATCAACGGCGCCAAAAACTTGCTGACTTTTTTATGAGTGTTAATGCATAAAATACTCAGATGGTCAGTTTTGATATGACTTGTGGCAAGTGGACCACTGTCGGTGTAGTATATGTTCTAAAGAACAAATATCGTTCCTACTACGGATCGTTTTAATTCAATTTCAAACTATTATGGCAGATCTGGGGTACTGTTTTCATGATGGTGAATTAAAGAAGCTATATAAAGAATGCATAAAAATAATACAAGTAATATTATTAAAATAATAGAGTTTAGCAAATGGGATTTAGATTCACCTTTCTCACCTTCCGATACACAGTCAATATTCATATAAACAACTTTTGCAATATGATTCTTTACGTCACAATCCAAGTCATTCGTATCGTTTCCTCGACTACAAAATTCATAAAAATAGATTTGATAACGTCAATCCCTTGATCGTTTCAAATCCATTCCAGTATTAAGTATGATTGTTTAGACGTTCACTACGTTAAATACCATTCCTGGTTATTTACTCACAATGAGCATTTCATTTAGATCCATTTTCATAAGTTATTTTCCAACAACAAACGTAAACTTAAATCAAGAAAATGTTGATCAAGCATATTGACAGGGCCCGCAAGCGCACGGGTTATGTCGCGTAATATAAAAGATTATCGTTCTCCACAGGGACTGTGTTCAAAGTACCAGTATATTGAAATTTAATTATCCACACAATTAATTTTTAAGATTTTTATAAAATAAAGCACAAATTAAAGTTGCACAGAATATAAATAAAAATAAAATTTACTTGACACTAAAAAATCAGAGTTGAGAGTATCTTGGGATTTTGGGGGATTAAGACTCTATTTTATATTTAATGAATTTTAACTTTTCATAAATAAGAATCGAATTAAGTTTTCCAAGGCGAATTTTCCAAAAGCTAATTAATATGTTCCTCTCGGAATCCTATTAATGTACCTAACCTATGGAAAGCGCTGCTTAATCCTCAGAAAGGCCCATTATCGTTTATGAAAATCCCTTTTATTTCCTCAAAAGAATTTTGATTACTTTCACGGTTTTACCGAGGTCACATAAAGCATTTCAAAAATCTTAGGTTTAGTTCAAAGCTTTCTGGTAAAAATAAATCTCTCGATTCTATTTATTACCTAAACTTACTAATATACCCGTAAGTATACAGTTTTATCATTTAGGTTCTTGTTAGGAATTACTAAAAGCATTAAGCATAATTGAACTAAATGGAAAATAGAAATTTATTTAATTCCAAGTCAAAATAACATTAAAATAAAATATTATCATACCCCTTTTATCCCAAGATAATTAATTTAGCTACTCATGAAATAATTTAAATTCATGTAAATAATGGAAAAATAAAACATACAAGACATGGTAAAAATAAAGACTTACGGGTTTCTCCAAAAGCTCAGAATAATTTACCACTGTAATTCCTTGTTGAAATAATTTCTCCACCAATTACAAATTTAAAATCTTACTTTTACAGCCCTCACACTCTTACAAAATAAAAGAAAGAAAAGAAAATAAAAAGAAAGAGAAGAAAAACGGACAGAGAAAGAAAAAATAGAAAAGAATAGAACTAAGAGAAAATGAGAGAAAAAAAAGAACGAAGAAATGAAGCTTGAATGATTTTTGACTGGGAAGAAGTTGTGTTTGCTGATGGGTTGCTGCTGCTTTTATAGGCAAATGGATTGAGGATTCCAGCAATGAAAACGCGTTCAATTTGCAAGTGGAAGAAACTTTCGGTGCATGTGAATTCCAGCTGTGCCAACTTGTTTCCAATTTGCATTATTTTAATATTTCCAATAATTCGGTGCTTGGATTTATTCAGCTGGGCAAATTCTGAATGGAAAAGGACCGAGTGAAAGCTTGCTGTTTGGTATTAGTTGCTGGGCGTTGTTGGTTTGTATGTGGCAGGTATGGTGATATGAGGGACAGTGGAGTTGCTGGACGGTGTGGTGGATGGAGCCGGTGTTGCTGGGCGGTGTTGTGTTGAGTGAGTTACTGGGCGGTGTTCAATTGATCTGGTGTTGGGCCTGTGAAGAGAGTCTGGGCGGTGTGGAGAGTACTGCTGGACGGTGTTGTGGTTTAAGAGTCTGGGCGGAGTTGAGAGGGTTACTAGGCGGTGTTATGTATTAGAAGAAGAAAGGGAGACGGTGTTGGGAAGTTGGGCGGTGTGTTGAGGTGAGGACGGTTGGGCGGTGTGTGAAGTGAGGACGGTTGGGCAGTGTTGAGAGGTGAGGACGGTTGGGCGGTGTTGAGAGGTGAGGACGGTTGGGCGGAGTTGAGAGTGTTGGAAAGGAAAGGAGTATGGGCGGTGTAGGTGTTGAAGAGGATTGTTGGGCGGTGTGGAGTATTGGAAAGGAGAGGTGAAGTGGGACGGTGTGTGGTATAGATTAGAAGGGGACAGCGGATAGGGAATGGGACGGTGTTGTTGATGGAAAGGAGAGGAGTCTGGTTGGGTGAAGAATCTAGGCGGTGTCATGGATTAGGAGCTTGGGCGGTGTCATGGATTAGGAGCTTGGGCGGTGTCATGGATTAGGAACTTGGGCGGTGTCATGGATTAGGAGCTTGGGCGGTGTCATGGATTAGGAACTTGGGCGGTGTCATGGATTAGGAGCTTGGGCGGTGTCATGGATTAGGAACTTGGGCGGTGTTGGTTGGGGAAAAGTCTGGGCGGTGTTCTGGATTGAGGACGGAGTTTGTGGAGTAGGTCGGTTTTCTCTTGTTTTTGACCCTTTATTTCCTTAATTCCTGCAAAATAACATACCCAAGTAGAATAGAGTGGAAAGAAAGTAAAAATCGCAATAAATAAAAGGAAATACAGTGGATAATGACTAAATTCTAAGCAAACTAAATCTATTTTATTGTATTAAAAAGCACTTATCAAAATACCCCAAACCAAAACATTGCTTGTCCTCAAGCAATCACCATATTCACAAGATAAAATACAGAAAACACTAAACTTAATAAACTAAGGAATCCAAAATAGAGAAACAGATTTATTCAAATGCCAATTTTTATTTACTTATGTGAATCAAATTTCAATGTCAAGACTTGAGATACTCTTCTTACAATTTTCACTCAAGTGTTTCAAGGTTTGTGTATCTCTCAAATCATCATAGTAAAAAAAAACATTACCATAAGCTTGTTAATAAACCAGAGACTCCACAGTTTAGATACAAAATATGTCAAAGTCTAAAGGTCTTTCAAAGGTTGTAACGCGGCCTTGGGTTGTATTGGTAGGAATTTCAAGAAAAATGGAATACAAAAGGGCTTTAACATCATGAATGATTCAAATTACCATTATAATTTTAACAGAGCAAATTTTTGAACTTTTATGGACTTTTTGGAATTCATTCAATATCATCCTTTTGATTTTCTTTTTCTTTTTCTTGCTTTTCTTTGCATCCAATACCATATTTTTCTTAAGTCCTTTTTTTTTATTATTATTTCTTTGCTCCACTAAATTTCCAACTTTTTCACCATTATAGAGAATATTAGTCAATGAAAGGTTTCAAAGAAAAATTTTCACTTTCAGGCTCAAAAGGGACAACTAGGGGTCAAATTATATAAAATTCTGAGGCTTAAGAATAAGACCTAATTGTGCCTTTTTCATCCTAAGACATATAATCAAAAACCATTTTGAATCGGTTGAAAAACAAGTTCTAGAATATTAATGACTATGAGATTCACTCAATCAAGAAAATATCGGTTTTAAAAATTTGTTTGATAGATGACGTGAATATTTTTGCAGTCGTGATTCCGTCAAATTAGTACATTAAAATTAATTAACGTAGTACTAGGGTGTCAACCTAGGTCGTTCTCTCAAGGATCAACACAAAAATTTAGGAAAAATCAAGTCTTAAACTAATTTTTAACAATTAAAAATAAAAACTCAACAACTAAAAATTTTTACAAACATAAGTTCAACTAACATACAATTGGGGGGGTTTTGATTGATTTTTGTTGTCACAATTAAAATTAAAACAAGGTAAATAAAGGATTTAAAACAATAAATAACAAGCGATTGATTTTCTTGGAGTATTGTAAATAAATTTATCCTTGGTTCACTAAAAATAATTTGGATACTTATTAATGTTAATTTCTTAGCTCAAATTGAATTGATCAACTAAGCGTCTTTTTCAATTCATAATTCCTTTACTTTCATTTAAAAATGAATATTTTAATCAAGCATCCTAATTAAGCAAAAGGAGTCAAGATCGTAAAATCTAGGAATTATTGAGCATACATAAGAACATCGCCTATATACATAATCTATTCTCAAATTATGGAATTAAGCAAACCATAATTATTAAAAGTGATTATGAAAATATTCATTAAGCATGCATATTTCCTTAATCCATTCTAATTTAAAACCTTATTTTATTCCATTTGAATAATTAAACCGATTAAGCATACAAATTTAATTAAACAAAATGGAATTAAATAAGTAGAGAAAGATTATGAAGAAATAACAATAATAAAAGCATACTATATTAAAATTAATGACCTCAAAATTACATTACAACATTCTCCAAGAAAATCAATCTAGGGGTTTTAGCCCTCCATAATTACAACTACAAACAATGAAACTAACCCGGAAATGAAGAACTTGCTGGAAAAATTCCAACGGAGAAGAGAAGAGGAAGAACGTATGAAGGAGGAATTGATGTCTTCTGATGAAGAATGAATGATTTTTGCCCCTTGCCTTGCTTCCTATTTATAGGAGCTCAAAAGCAAAGCTTATGCCTTAATTAATTTGTAATGGAATGTGCACTCTTAATTTACAATTCAATGGTGCTCCATTATGATGCTTCAGTGCTCCAATATCAACTTCAGTGTTGTTTCCACTTTGATAATGCGTTATCTGATGTTTCCACTGATGAATCTGTGCCTGAATCGATTCATCTAGGCAATTTTTGGGCAATTTTACACATAGGAATCGATTCCTCAGGGGTGGGAATCGATTCCCAAGCACATGAATCGATTCATGCTTGTTTGAATCGATTCCCAGGCCTTAAAAATGCATATGAATCGATTCACATGGGCTGGGAATCGATTCCTAGCTGTATGAATCGATTCCCAGGGTGCTTGAATCGATTCCTTGCTGTTTTTTCTGTGGGAATCGATTCCCACATTGGTGAATCGATTCCCAGACCTGTTCTGGTGCTTTTCTCGCATTTTTGACCATTTCTTGAGTCGTGGCTTCTTTCGTTTGACCTGTGGTAATTATTTTTTTAATTACAGGCTTAATCACACACTACAAAACAAGAGAAAACCAACTTTTATTAAAAATTTATCCTTAATTCATTTTAAAATTAAATATTAAATAAAGCTCAAATGATGAAAATGTGTTAAAGTGCAGTATATTACACACTAAGTGATGGCAAATTATACACATTTAAATTGAGGAATTAAGGATAAATCATGCATCATCAATAGATAACCCAATTTGGCTCAAGTCTCACCATGGAAAGTCTTTTCAAAGAAAATTTTAATCACATAAGGTTCATTTAAGCATTTATTTGGCATTTAAACAATTAAATTTTGAAAATTTTACTCAAAATTTTGGGGTCCTTAGATATTTTATCCTTGTGTTCAAAGTAAATTTATCATGCAATCATGGTAAATTACAAGATTACAAACAAAATAAGGAAAACACACATGCAAAATAAAATAACAATCACACAACGTAAACAAAACAGTTAAGTTTTCTTACCTACCACCCCAAACCAGAATTTGACATTGTCCTCAATGTTAAAATGGATGATAAAAGGATAAGAAAACTTACCTGTAATAACCCCAAACCAGCATCTGACATAGTTGGTTTTTTTTATTTTTATTTTTATATATATATATATATATATATATTTTTTAAAAGCTTAAAATAAAACAACAACTTTTTATAGGGTTACCTCCCTATCAGTGCTAAGTTTTAAGTCTTCAGCCAGACTTCTCACCATTTGGATTTACTCATCAGGAGCATCAAACAAGTCCAAGTCACTTGCTTGTTGTATTGGTTGACCTGTGAAGTAATACTTTACTCTCTGTCCATTTACTCTAAATGTACCAGATTTCTCGCTCCATAGTTCGACAGCTCCAAAGGGAAAGACTTTTGTCACCTTGAATGGTCCCGACCATCGGGATCTCAGTTTACCTGGAAAAAGCTTCAGTCTGGAATTAAACAAGAAAACCATATCCCCTGGATTAAATGTTCTCCGTTGGATGTGACGATCATGCCATTGTTTGGTTTTTTCTTTATAAATTCTGGCATTTTCGTATGCATCTAGACGGAGTTCTTCAAGTTCATTTAATTCCAACAACCTACGTTCACCTGCAGCCTTATGATCAAAGTTAAGAGTTTTAACAGCCCAAAAAGATTTATATTCTAGCTCAACAGGTAAATGACAGGGCTTCCCATATACTAGCTTAAAAGGTGTCGTTCCAATGAGAGTTTTGTATGCGGTTCGATACACCCATAAGGAATCATCTAACTTAATAGACCAATCCTTACGTGATGTATTCACCACTTTTTGAAGAATATTTTTAATTTCCCGATTGGATACCTCAACTTGTCCACTAGTTTGTGGGTGATAAGGTGTAGCAACCTTATGCTTAACTCCATATTTCTTTAGAAGGGTCTGAAAAGTTTTTTCAATAAAATGAGACCCTCCATCACTTATAACACATTTTGGGACCCCAAACCTTGGAAATATTATTTTCTTGAAAAGTTTAATAACAGTCTTAGCATCAGAATGAGGTGAAGCAATGGCTTCCACCCATTTTGACACATAGTCAACTGCCACTAATATGAACTGATTTCCAAAAGAAGAGGGAAAGGGACCCATAAAATCAACACCCCATACATCAAACAATTCAACTTCTAAAATTGTATTCAATGGCATTTCTTGTCTCTTACCAATGTTACCTGTTCTCTGGCAAGCATCACAAGTTAGAACATACTTACATACATCCTTAAAAATATTTGGCCAATAGAACCCAGCTTGCAATATTTTAGCAGCTGTCTTGGAGGTGCTCATGTGCCCTCCACAGGAAAGAGAATGGCAATGATCCAAGATAGCATGGACATCATCTTGTGAAACACATCTCCGAATCATACCATCTGCACATTGCTTGAAAAGGAGTGGTTCATCCCAATAATAATGCTTGACATCTGCATAAAACTTTTTCCTTTGCTAAAAGCTAAGATCAGGAGGTAAGATACCACATGCAAGAAAATTTACAAAATCAGCATACCAAGGAACACGTTGGATACTAAGATTCAAGAGTTGTTCATCTGGAAAAGATTCATTGATGGGAATATTATCTGTTTCTTCTTTTTCAGATGTCAACCTAGATAGGTGGTCAGCGACCAAGTTCTCGGTACCCTTCTTGTCCTTAATTTCCAAGTCAAATTCTTGCAATATTAGAATCCACCTAATTAATCTAGGCTTTGCTTCCTTTTTATTCAATAGATACTTAATGGCAGAGTGTTCAGTGTAAACAGTAACATGTGATCCTACCAAATAAGACCTAAATTTATCAAAAGCAAAGACAATAGCTAACAGTTCTTTTTCAGTTGTGGCATAATTTACCTGAGCATCATCTAGCGTCCGGCTGGCATAATGAATTACATGGAGCTTTTTATCCTTTCTTTGTCCTAACACAGCCCCCACTGCGTAATCACTCGCATCGCACATTAGCTCAAATGGGAGTTTCCAATCAGGTGGTTGTACGATGGGGGCAGAGATTAGAGCTTGCTTAATCCTGCAAAAAGCTTCCATACAAGATGAATCAAAATTGAAAGGTACATCCTTACCCAGAAGAGTTGTAAGAGGCTTTGTGATCTTGGAGAAATCTTTAATGAACCTGCGATAAAACCCCGCATGTCCAAGAAAACTCCGAATACCTTTCACATTTGTGGGTGGAGGTAATTTTTCAATTACTTCCACTTTAGCCTTATCAACTTCTATACCTCTTTCAGACACCAGGTGTCCAAGAACTATGCCTTCTCTTACCATAAAATGGCATTTTTCCCAATTTAGAACCAAATTGGTTTCTTCACAACGCTGCAAGACTTGGCACAAATTTGTTAAACAATTATCAAAATCCAAACCATGCACTGAAAAATCATCCATAAAGACTTCCATCACATTTTCAATAAGATCAGAAAAAATTGCTTGCATACACCTTTGAAAAGTCGCAGGTGCATTACATAAACCAAAAGGCATACGTCTGTAAGCATAAGTCCCATAAGGGCAAGTGAAGGTAGTCTTTTCTTGATCAGATGGATGAATGGGAATTTGATGAAAACCTGAATACCCATCCAAATAACAGAAATAAGAGTGTTTTGCAAGTCTTTCAAGCATCTGATCAATAAAAGGGAGGGGAAAATGATCTTTTTTTGTGGCGCTATTTAACTTCCTATAATCAATGCACATGCGCCAACCAGAGACAATCCTAGTAGGGATCAAGTTATGTTTATCATTTTCAATCACAGTTATTCCCCCCTTTTTAGGCACCACATGGACAGGACTTACCCATTTACTACTATCAACAGGATATATCACTCCAGCATCAATCAGTTTCAATATTTCCTTTTTAACCACTTCTTGCATTTTAGGGTTTAATCTCCTAAGTGGTTCTACTGTGGGCCTACTTTCATCTTCTACAGTAATCCTGTGCATACAAAGAGAAGGGCTAATCCCTTTGATATCATCCATTGTATAACCTATTACCTTTCTATACAACCTAAGTTGTTTCAAAAGTTTTTCAGTTTCAGATGGATTCAATTCAGCATTAATAATCACAGGATATGTGGAATTAGGGCCAAGAAACTCATACCTTAATAAAGCTGGTAAAGGTTTTAATTCCACATTGGGGCTTACCACTTTGTCACACATGACCTCAGTATCATGTGGGGCCTCAGAGCAATCAGATGTTTCTGTCGGCTCAATCATGAAAATAGTTTCAAGTGGGTCATTAGGAATGGTTGATTCCTTTACCACTTGTTCGACAAAATCCACAGTACAGCAAACATCATTATAAGGTTTTTCTATAACATTTTTCAAGTTGAAATCAACCTTTTGGTCTCCAACAGTTAGAGACAACTTACCATTCTTGACATCAATCACAGTACCTGCAGTTGCTAAAAATGGTCTGCCTAAAATAATAGGAATCAAAGAATCTTCGTCCATTTCAAGCACAACAAAGTCAGCAGGTATAAAAAATTTTCCTATCTTAATAGGAACATCCTCTAAAATTCCTACAGGATATTTTTCAGATCTATCAGCCAATTGTAAAGACATCCTAGTAGGTTTTAGTTCACCCAATCCTAACTTTTCAGCAACAGATAATGGCATTAAACTCACACTTGCTCCTAAATCACACAATGCTTTATCTATATTCATGTCACCAATCATGCAAGGAATAGAGAAACTACCTGGATCTTGGAGCTTGGGTGGAAGTTTCTTTTGAATTAGAGCACTGCACTCTTCAGTAAGTGCAACTGTACCATCTTCCTCCAGTCTTCTTTTGTTGGACAGAATGTCCTTCAAGAACTTTGCATATGTAGGCATTTGCTGCAAAGCATCTGTAAAAGGAATATTAATATACAATTTCTTTAAAACATCAAGGAACTTACCAAATTGTTTGTCCAACTTTGCTTTGGCTAAGCGCTGAGGAAATGGAATGGGAGGCTGATATGGCTTAACTTCCTCCTTCTTTTCTTGTGGTTTCTCTTCTTCAATTACTGGATGAGATGAAGATTCATCTACTTTCTTTTCCTCCTTTGCTGTCTTGTCAACTGGCCCATCGTATTGAGTACCACTCCTAAGAGTGACAGCCATGGTTTGGTTAGACGGTCCAGCCTCTAGTTTCCCAGGAAATGTTCCCGGTGCTCTTTGAGAATAGGAGGCTTGTTGGGCAATTTGATTTTCCAGTATTTTGTTGTGAGTGGCAAGAGAGTCCACTTTTGAAGCCAAGTTTTTTATTGCATCAGAGAATTCATCATTTTGTTTAAGTTGAGTAGCTACAAATATTTCCATCAAGGATTCTAGCTTTGATTTTTGTGGAATATAGGTTCCTTGTTGAGGTTTGTAGTTACTTTGGAATTGAGGTGGCCTATTTTGGAAGCCAGGTGGACCTTGTGGAGGTCTGTAGTTACCTTGATAGTTTCCACCATAGTTTCCAATAGCGTCTACCTGATGCATTTCTTGTTCTTGATTAGGGGTCATGGCTAAGTTACAGTTTGTAGCTCCATGTCCTGAAACACCACAAACTTCACAAACAATATTAGTAGCACCTGTTGACCCTATTTTATCAAGTTTTAATGTTAATGCTTCAACTTTGGCAGAAAGTAAGGAAAGAGCATCAACAGAGTACTTACCTGGTGTTTTAGAACCTCTCTCAGAGTTCCATTGGTGAGTGTTTTAAGCTATTTCCTCGATCAGGTTCTCAGCTTCATCAACATTTTTACTCATGAAGGCTCCTCCAGCTGCAGCATCTAAAGAGATCTTTTGTGTGGAAGTTAGTCCATTATAGAAAATATGGATTGTCAACCACCTTTCTATCCCATGGTGAGGACATTCTCTTAGCAACTCTCTGTATCTTTCCCAGGCTTCATACAAGGATTCATCATCTTTTTGTGAAAAATTGATGATTTGTTTTCTCAGCACATCAGTCTTGTTCCTTGGGTACCATTTATTGATAAAAGCACTGGACAATTGTTCCCAAGTCGTGATGGATCCTTCAGGAAGAGAGTATAACCACGCCCTTGCTTTATCTCTTAAGGAGAAAGGGAAAAGTCTTAAGCGAATGGCATCATTGGTGGCTCCGTTCATCTTCAGGGTGTCACAGTATTCAAGAAAGATTTGAAGGTGAAGGTTTGGATCTTCAGAGGGTAAACCTCCGAATTGGTTCTGTTGAACCATTGAGAGTAGTGAAGGCTTCAATTCAAAATTGTTAGCCTCCACTGTGGGTCTAAGGATGCTAGATCCTCTCCCATTAGTGCTTGGAGCGGCAAAATCTCTTAAGGGTCTGTGTTGGTCTGCCATTTGTTTTTCTTTTTGTTCTTTTTGTTGTTTTCTCAAAGCTCTAAGGGTACGTTCTATCTCAGGGTCAAATCCTAAGTTTAGATCGACACTACGGCTTCGTCGCATAAATAGAAAATAAATGACAAATAAAAGAAACAATTACAAAAATAAAACAGATACACAGAATATAGAACAAAATACAAAATTACAAAGAAAATAAAAATAAAAATAAAAAATAACAATAAAAATATTAACAAGTATGATCTAATCAAATTTCAATATTGCCGATATTTGAGGGACAACAGTCCCCGGCAACGGCGCCAAAAACTTGACAGGGCCCGCAAGCGCACGGGTTATGTCGCGTAATATAAAAGATTATCGTTCTCCACAAGGACTGTGTTCAAAGTACCAGTATATTGAAATTTAATTATCCACATAATTAATTTTTAAGATTTTTATAAAATAAAGCACAAATTAAAGTTGCACAGAATATAAATAAAAATAAAATTTACTTGACACTAAAAAATCAGAGTTGAGAGTATCTTGGGATTTTGGGGGATTAAGACTCTATTTTATATTTAATGAATTTTAACTTTTCATAAATAAGAATCAAATTAAGTTTTCCAAGGCGAATTTTCCAAAAGCTAATTAATATGTTCCTCTCGAAATCCTATTAATGTACCTAACCTATGGAAAGCGCTGCTTAATCCTCAGAAAGGCCCATTATCGTTTTATGAAAATCCCTTTTATTTCCTCAAAAGAATTTTGATTACTTTCACAGTTTTACCGAGGTCACATAAAGCATTTCAAAAATCTTAGGTTTAGTTCAAAGCTTTCTGGTAAAAATAAATCTCTCGATTCTATTTATTACCTAAACTTACTAATATACCCGTAAGTATACAGTTTTATCATTTAGGTTCTTGTTAGGAATTACTAAAAGCATTAAGCATAATTGAACTAAATGGAAAACAGAAATTTATTTAATTCCAAGTCAAAATAACATTAAAATAAAATATTATCATACCCCCTTTATCCCAAGATAATTAATTTAGCTACTCATGAAATAATTTAAATTCATGTAAATAATGGAAAAATAAAACATACAAGACATGGTAAAAATAAAGACTTACAGGTTTCTCCAAAAGCTCAGAATAATTTACCACTGTAATTCCTTGTTGAAATAATTTCTCCACCAATTACAAATTTAAAATCTCACTTTTACAGCCCTCACACTCTTACAAAATAAAAGAAAGAAAAGAAAATAAAAAGAAAGAGAAGAAAAATGGACAGAGAAAGAAAAAATAGAAAAGAATAGAACTAATAGAAAAAGAGAGAAAAAAAAGAACGAAGAAATGAAGCTTGAATGATTTTTGACTGGGAAGAAGTTGTGTTTGCTGATGGGTTGCTGCTGCTTTTACAGGCAAATGGAATGAGGATTCCAGCAATGAAAACGTGTTTAATTTGCAAGTGGAAGAAACTTTCGGTGCATGTGAATTCCAGCTGTGCCAACTTGTTTCCAATTTGCATTATTTTAATATTTCCAATAATTCGGTGCTTGGATTTATTCAGCTGGGCAAATTCTGAATGGAAAAGGACCGAGTGAAAGCTTGCTGTTTGGTATTAGTTGCTGGGCGTTGTTGGTTTGTATGTGGCAGGTATGGTGATATGAGGGACAGTGGAGTTGCTGGACGGTGTGGTGGATGGAGCCGGTGTTGCTGGGCGGTGTTGTGTTGAGTGAGTTACTGGGCGGTGTTTAATTGATCTGGTGTTGGGCCTGTGAAGAGAGTCTGGGCGGTGTGGAGAGTACTGCTGGACGGTGTTGTGGTTTAAGAGTCTGGGCAGAGTTGAGAGGGTTACTGGGCGGTGTTATGTATTAGAAGAAGAAAGGGAGACGGTGTTGGGAAGTTGGGCGATGTGTTGAGGTGAGGACGGTTGGGCGGTGTGTGAAGTGAGGACGGTTGGGCGGTGTTGAGAGGTGAGGACGGTTGGGCGGTGTTGAGAGGTGAGGACGGTTGGGCGGAGTTGAGAGTGTTGGAAAGGAAAGGAGTATGGGCGGTGTAGGTGTTGAAGAGGATTGTTGGGCGGTGTGGAGTATTGGAAAGGAGAGGTGAAGTGGGACGGTGTGTGGTATAGATTAGAAGGGGACAGCGGATAGGGAATGGGACGGTGTTGTTGATGGAAAGGAGAGGAGTCTGGTTGGGTGAAGAATCTAGGCGGTGTCATGGATTAGGAGCTTGGGCGGTGTCATGAATTAGGAGCTTGGGCGGTGTCATGGATTAGGAACTTGGGCGGTGTCATGGATTAGGAGCTTGGGCGGTGTCATGGATTAGGAACTTGGGCGGTGTCATGATTAGGAGCTTGGGCGGTGTCATGGATTAGGAACTTGGGCGGTGTTGGTTGGGGAAAAGTCTGGGCGGTGTTCTGGATTGAGGACGGAGTTTGTGGAGTAGGTCGGTTTTCTCTTGTTTTTGACCCTTTATTTCCTTAATTCCTGCAAAATAACATACCCAAGTAGAATAGAGTGGAAAGAAAGTAAAAATCGCAATAAATAAAAGGAAATACAGTGGATAATGACTAAATTCTAAGCAAACTAAATCTATTTTATTGTATTAAAAAGCACTTATCACATATTCGAGCAATAAACATGAAATGAAAGACTAAGAATCATAAAACAAATTCATCAATTACATAAATACCAAACACATGTTCATCCGGATTCATTCGTTACCTCCAATCCCAATGAGAGAGTTAGCTACTCATAGTAACCATGTTCATACAACATTAATGTAAGGAAGAAGAGAAACCTAAGCTGGATGAATTTTGCTGGGTGTTTTATTAGTACGCTTGAGCGAAGCCCATGTCTTTGCTTTCTAGATTAATTTCACTCAAGCGATACCATTTTGCTTGAGCGACTTCTTCAATGAGCCTCACTGGTCCAAAGTCACTTAGGCGAATAAGTATTTCGCTCAATCGATGGATGCCCCTGTTACTTGAATCTTTTAATTACCTTGCTCGCTCAAGCAAGCCTTCAGTTGGCCATAGCGAATCGATTCGCTCAAGCGAGATAGACTTCGCTTGATCGAGTTTGATCATCAATGCTTTTAACTTGAAGAGTTTTGGTGAAATTCTTTCTTTTCTTTTCCCCTTCTTCTTTCTTCTTCATTTTACCTGAAATTGCATCAAAAATTGAGACTTGGTAATACTTATCAACCAATCAAACATTTACAATGCTTGGATCCTAAATTATTTTGTATTTAGCTTACAAAATGATAAACATTGCACTTTATGCCCAACTTTTGATCAATTTACATCACGAAATCTATGTAATTCGGACATCTATCAGGATTCCATACAAATTGACAACCATCAATTCCAACCATTTTCACATATCATCATAAGCATGTTATCATCATCAAAGTGCCAACCAATGTAAACAATACACAATGTTCCCAATGGTCATCTATCCTATGATTTGGGTTTCACATGTATATATTATCATCCACATAACATTAACTTAGCTTAAAAATTTATCAACATCAATAATCAATCCCAATACTTCTAAATGTTCATTTCCTCATATAAAATTATTCCCAAGGCATCAAAATCACTAAAACCATTAATTGGGCAAAAATCCTCAATTTATCAACACTTAAGGTTTTCTCTAAAATCACCCAACAACAACTTCAACCCATTATAAAATTCATATGCAAACCTTAACCCTCATCCATTTCTAACACCAAACCATAATCAAGAATCACATTTTCAAGCCATTCATGTCTAGGGTTCATATCCCCATCAATACCCATAACTTCTAACATTACCATTTCCAACTCAATCAACAACAAAACCATAACTAGAATAGTGAGGGGAGCAAGAATCCTTACCTCAAGCCCATGCTCCACCAAAAACGAAAATAGTGAAGAGGAAAGAGAACCCATTTGATCTTTGCCCCAAAGTGCCATTCAAGCTCCATGAATCCATGCTCAAGTATTAATTTTGGTAAAAGATGAAGGTGGGAATGGAAGGGTGAAGGAGAAGAAGAAAAAAATGAAGAAGAGGGAAGAAGAAAAGAAGTTCACAGTGATAGAGAAAAAGAGAGGGGAAATGTATGTAAAAATTGGACATTGTCCATTGGTCCAAAGAGTGCATCATGTTACCTTTTACCAATGGGTAATAATTCCCCATTACACAATGGACAAAAGGGTCAAGTGTGAAAGAGAAAAAGAGGCTACGGTCATGATAAGAGAAGAAATGGGATTTTGGATTTTCTTTTAATTCCATTTGGCTCGTATTTTCCCTGTTTCATATCCTACGTGTCCAAATAATTATTTCCTTAACACTAAAAATTATTTCAACTATACCATCATAACCACAATAAATTTCTAAATATTTTAGACCCATCAATTATTTAACTTGACCAAGTGGGTCCTACATCATCTGTTAAATCACCCGGTTCCGGTAAATCTCAATTTATCAATAATTCACCTCTAGTATCTAATAAAATTTCCTATAGTTATTTGACCATAAATAATTAATCACCATTATTCTATAAATTGTTTTCTTTAAAATTTAGGGTGTTATACATGCCAGTTGATAAGTCTTGAAAAGACTTAATTATTTCATCTTTTATTTAACATAATTCATTAAATATTGTTTAGTTTAGCACTATTATTTAATAAATTGTCAATAATTCTTATTTTATTTATTTATTTTAAAAGTGTTTAATTTATGCAAGAAAATGATTAAAAATAATAATTAGTTAAAGAAATCATGTTTATTTATAAATTCACTAATCTAGCATACAAGCGTTGGATAACCGGCGTTCAAACGCTAGGCAATTATTTGTTTATATGTACAGGTGCAGTAATATAAGTTTCACACTCAAGCGGGAAAGACCCAAGCTCAAGCGTGAAGGATACATGCAGCTACGTAAAAGGAGAGAACATTGCATGAGGAAAAGGAAACTCGACCACGCTCAAGCGTGGCTCATTCACGCTCAAGCGTGAAGACATAGTGTAGTGAATTTTTTGATCTCGCTCAAGTGAGAAAGGATACCATCCATGCCTAAAGCTTCCAAGCTCACGCTCAAGCGTGACTCCAACAGTGCCTTAAATAATTCGACCTCGCTCAAGCGAGAGCCCTTCACGCTCAAGCGTGAAGGTCGTTATTTAAACTGATGTTTTCCCTCCATCAGAAGCTCTGCACCATTTCTGTTCCTATTATCTGATGTATTGCTACTGTACATTAGTAATTTAATTATTGAGTTGTAATTATTTATTTACTTGTAATTAGTTAATTAGTTTAGTTAATTTAATTATTAATTAAGCTTTCTTTGTAATTAATTAAGTTAGTTAGTAGTTAGATGCCTATATATGCTTGTACATATTCTATAGAGACAGAGACAGTAGAATACAGAACACGATTCATTTGCCCATTTCCAATCTCTCTTTAGTTCCTTTCTCTCTCTAATTTCTCTCATCCATGTCTCTCCAGATTCCTTCGTCCGAATCCATTTCCATGGGTTTCTAAGTCCCTAGGGTTGGGATTGCAAAGGTTTGCAATGAATTCTTGAAAGTGTATTGAGGAAGTCAACTTCTAAATCTAGAGGAGAACAAGCTGAGGAGTGGATCTACTTTGCTGGATTGACAAATCCAGATCTGATGAAGAAACTCACCAGTGAGGAATCATGGTTGAGGCTTAGGTAACTTCTCGCTTCCTAACTAATTCAGGCCTAGTAATTAGGTGAATAGTTAGGGTTCAACCCCCAATTTTGCATTAGATTTCTCCGTTAATTGAGCACCTAAGGGATTAGGGTTTAATGCTTAGGAGTTAGTGTTATTCACCTAAGGAATTAGGAATTAACCATCTATGGATTGTCCTCTTGAGTCTGAAGATTGATTAAACCTTAATTGCATGTTTCTTGATGAATTTGTAAGCTAAAGCAATCCTAACCTATCTTCCATTAATCACATTTCACCTTTCATACTGTCTCTGAAAATACAAAAACATTAGAAATATAAAACAACAAAAATAGAATGAATCCTATCTCCATTGTGTTGGTTCAACTTGTACTAGTCTAAGATTGCGGTAATTACCACAATCCCTGTGGGAATGATCAAATATATTACAAATTTAACGATTGGTACGCTTTCCAAAAGAATAAATCCTCTGAGAGTCATACAATAAATCAATATTAATTCAAGATTTTCCAACCAAATTAATGACTTGGAGATTTAGCATCACCAGTTGAGCTGTTCATATTATTATTATCCAGACTTATGGAACAGTGTAAACTCCTGGTTGGCCTAGTGCAAATTAAAATTTAAGGGCCTACATATATTGGTAAGTTATGATGAAGATATTGCATAACATTCATGCATTCATAATTGATTGTGTATGTGATTGTGATTAATATTATTATATATTAGTTTGTAAAAACCCTTTATTGCTTATGCCCCATTTGGGAATATTATATTCTATTTCTCACTCATTTCTCCATGTTTTTGTTTCATATGTTTTAAATTGATGGTTTAGATGGAAGGTTCAAAGAATCTCCGTAGTAAATATAACACGTGTTAGCCAAGGCCTCAACACTCAAGAGGGGGGTGAATTGAGTGTTTCAAACTTTCACGTGGAATCCCTTAAAAACGGTTAGTAATATACAAATGATGCAATGATGAAGAGACAATAACTTTTATGTACATATCACACTATGAAACACTTGATGTGTAGTGACAATATTCAGCCTTATATGTGATAAACAAGGCAAGTTATTGGTTTAGGAAATTCATCAAACAGTTGGTGTGCTTAGATTTGTTTCATCAATAATATGGTGTTTCTTATAAAGATTCAGCTCATTCAATTTATCAAACAGCTTATGTGCATAAGATAAGTGATAGAAATCTAGTAAGTATCACACAAGAGTTGATAGCAAACAATGTTCTAGATACTTGGCAAGTTATAGTAAATTCTAGTTATTAAGAACTTCACCAAATATTGATTCAAGCAAATTATCAAACACTTGGCATACAGAGTTAAGCTTCTACTTGAACAACAACTTCAATTCAAACATTCAGCTCAGGCATAGCGAATAGTTTATATGTGTAGTTGTATAAAGAGTTCAAGGTAAAGAGAAATGCAAACCAATTTAACGAGTTCCACCAACCCGATGTATGTCTCACCTTCAAGCAACCCACTTGAAGGATTTGTACTATTGAAGTTTAGAGATACAAGCTCTGAGCAATTGTAGCTTCCTAGTGTCCCACACTCAAGAACTCAATCCTCACTAGCACAAAGGCACCCCACCCAATCTCAAACTCTCAATACCTAAAGGTTGAACCCCAACCTTTATGACCACTCAAAACTAGAGTGAAACTTTGTGTTTGGTGTTTGTGTTTACAAGCAAATAACTCTCTCAATAGAGTAGATATACAATTGAAAGGCTCTCAGAAATTCTAACTCTCAACAAGAGAGGATATGCAAATTTAGAACCTAAGTTTTAGAATAATGAAACTATACACAGAAAATGAACTCATAAGGCACAAGTACAATCTATGAATGATTTCCCCTTGATACCTTGAGTAGCTTGAATGAATGGTGCATTTATAAGCCTTGGAAAGGAGCTTTGGAGTCTTCAGAGCCGTTGCACATGATGGGCATAGGAGTAGGAAAATGGAGAAATGAGCTGCATTTGCACTTTAAAAATATTTCCCCATATTCTGGCACTTAGGTAATCGATTACTCCTCGAGCTGTAATAGATTATACTTCGCTGTATTCCATTAATTTAAATGTCCAGTAGTTGTGTAATTGATTATGTCTTTTCCTGTAATTAATTAGTGATCAAACAGAGTCAATGTAATCGATTATACATTATACCTGATGCATTTAATTCCTTTACACGGCACTATAATCGATTATGTAACTCATATAATCGATTATAAATCAAACAGAACCTCTGTAATCGATTAGTCATGCCTTGTAATCGATTAGGCAAAATACCTGATACATTAACCCTTTTATTGCAAAAGTTTAATCGATTATTATCTTTGTTTTAATCGATTAGGTGACAAATAGAATCCTGGTAATCGATTATCCCAGCCATGTAATCGATTATAGATTATACCTGATACTTTTAATTCTTGTTACACAACATCATAATTAATTAGCTTATTTGCTGTAATCAATTATGTTCCTTCCAGAGTCAAGGTAATCGATTGTGACAGTGGTGTAATCGATTAGGCTATGTCAAATTCAGGTTTGATTCTTGATTTAATTTGTAAGCTCTTTTCTCTTCTTTATTTTGATCTTCCCAGAGGTTTATTCTCATTATTCTAGCACTTTGACACTTCATGAAATTCATTTTCTTTGTCATGATTCTTCAAATGGTTGCTTTGTCATTATTAAGACTTTGACATACAAGCTTTTGTTACCTGAGACAATTTTCAAACACAGTAGGTTCTAGAAAGGGAGCTTGGTATGAATACCGTGGTCCAATGAATAAATAATGTTATTAAGTATCTGCTTTTGGGCCATGGAGTTTCCTCTCTTTCTTATAATGTTTAATATTTATTTTCTTTGGATGAATGTAAAATTCCTTTATAAAGTTTTAATAATGTTTATGAGATATTTCAGAAATGATGTATGTAATTTATTCTGATAGTTTCTTTTTAACAATCATATCTTTAGTAACAAAAATTATGAATTTTTATAGAATTTATTAAGGTGTAACATAGGGTGTTACAGATGGCGCCTTAGTCCAACACTGGTCATCCGGGTAACACCTCGACTCCTCCTAGCTGAGGAATCTATATCCTGGGAGTCAGATCTCGTGGGTGGACCCTGGTCAGCCATAAGTATCTGTTTAAAGAAGCAAAAAAAACACATAGTAAGTTTAATAAACACATTACATATATAAATCAGTCAATACATCAATGTGTAGTTATTATTAATGAACAATACATACAATCATGCAAATATACAACCTTTACATACCCTATGTTTCCCAGAGACCCTCCTGGTGGTCATGACGGGTCGCAACTATATCTTCTATGTGATCTTCTACAATCCCAGACGGCATCCGTGTTGTTAGACAAGGTATGTCTAGGATATCAAGAGTTAGATCCCCAATGTTGTGTCTACCTTAGGTAACAACTGACCATCTTTTATCAGATGGATCAACAATGTAAAAAACTTGCTTCACTTGAGCTGCCATGATGAAAGGCTCATCCTTGTGACCTATTTTATTCAGGTCTACTAATGTAAATCCACATTCATCTGTCTTGAAACTATTATTACTATCAACCCATTTATATTTAAACACAAGAACAGTGAAACGACCATAATTGACCTTCTATATATCTTTAATTACACCAAAACAACATAACTCAACCATGATAGGGTTATTCTCCTTTGAAGTAGAGGAATGCATTGATTCGGACACAACCATAACCCTACTATTCTACACCGCACTTTTATCATCCTGGGCCCTTGTATAGAATGAATAGTTATTTATGTCATATCCATAATAAGTGATTACATCAAAGTTGGGACCTAGTGCTAGTTGATGTAATGTCTCAGAGGTAGATGTATCTTTGAGAATTGTTGTTTTAAACCACTGCATGAACGTTTTGATGTGTTCGTTCAACACCCACTTTTCAGTCATTCTAGGGTTGTTGTTTTCTTGACTAAGTCTTTGTCAGTCATTAAATATGGGAGGACAACGTCTGTGTTGTTCAAAATATACAAGTGTGCTTTGAGGACTTCATCACGTGACATGCTTTTAATTCTTTTCCCAATGGTACCTTTCCCATCCAATCGCCCTTCGTGACGGGTCTTTGGAATACCAATGCTTTCAGCCTGTGACATATAATCTATGCAGAACTCAATTGCTTCCTCTGAAACGTACCTTTCTACTATCGATGCTTCGGGGCGGCGTTGGTTCTTCACATAGCCTTTCAATATTTTCATGTATCGCTCAATGGGATACATCCCCCTCAAGAACACTCGCCCACACAAATGAACCTCCCTTACCAAATGGATGATTAAGTGTACCATTATGTCAAAGAATGAAGGTGGGAAATACATTTCCAACTGACATAGTATAAGAAACCCTTCTTGTTCCAATGCTTCTAACTCCTCGTGGGTGATTACTTTGCAATATATTGCATTGAAAAACAAACACACCCTTGTTATCACATGTCTGACATTTTTAGGCAGAATGTCATGAATGGCAATGGATAGAAACTGTTGCATCAACATATGACAATCGTGCGACTTCAAACCCACTAACTTCAGATCCTTCATGGAAACGCAACTGTTGATGTTGGAACCGTACCCAGATGGAACTTTGACACAACGTAACGATATACACAAACTTTGCTTCTCTTTCCTGGACAAGGTATGACATGCTAGAGGCAAATATGTTCTTTTTCCCCTTGATTGTGGGTGCAACTCCTCGCGTATACCCAACAACTCCAAGTCTAGACGTGAATTCAGGCCATCCTTAGTTTTTCCAGTACGTTTAACAAGGTTCCAATTAAACTATCATATACATTTTTCTCCACATGCATTACATCAATACAATATCTTACATCAAGCTCTTTCCAATACGGCAAATCAAAAAATATTGACCTTTTCTTCCACGTGTTTTTTGAGGAGGACTGCTTCTCAAACTTACCAAGAACCACATTGACTTCTTTCACCTTTTCATATACTTGATGACCAGACAGTGATGGAGGAGGAATTTCAAGCTCTTGCGCACCATTGAACGACTTCTTCAATCTACGAAGTGGATGATTAGCTGTGAGAAACCTACAATGTTGAAGATAAACATTTTTTCTTCCATGATACAGTCGATCAGAACTAGTTGCCTCCTCACATATAGGAAATGCTTTATGACCTTCAACGCTATAGCCCGAGAGGTTACCATATGCTGGAAAATCATTGATCGTGCCAAATAACGTGGCCCTCAAATTGAATGAATATCCTACAAACCCGTCAAACACATCAACCCCGTCTTCCCATGACATTTTCAGGTCTTCAACTAACAGAGATAAGTATATATCAATGTCATTCCCTGGTTGTCATGCACCAAAAATCATCATTGATAACATAATGTATATTCGCTTCATGTACAGACATGGTGACAAGTTATAAAGAAACAACAAAACAGGCCACGAACTGTGGTTTGTGCTTAGGTTCCCATATGGGTTCATGCCGTCTGTGGCTAGTGCAAGCCTAACATTTCTTGGGTCACGGGAAAAATTCAGAAACATCGTATCCATTTTCTTCCACTGTAATCCATCTGCCGGATGCCTAAGTAGTTCATCGTCAACAACCTTTCATCAGCCTGCCATCTCATAAGCTTTGAGTCTTCTGCATTGGCAAATAGATGCTTTAGTCTTAGAACTATGGGGAGATACCACAACACCTTTATAGGAGACCCTTTAGTGTATAATTCATCAGAATCAACCTCTTTCTTCTTATACCGTGACACCCCACACCTAGGACATCGATGCAGCATTTCATACTCACCACGGTATAATACACAATCATTTGGGCATGCATGTATCTTCGTATACTTCAAGCCCAAAGGATACAACACCTTTTTAGCCTCATAGTTACGATTTGGCAAAGTGTTACCAACTAGGATCATTTCTTTCAACAACTTAAGCAAGTCAGTGAAACTTTTATCTATCCACCCATTTATCGCCTTCAAGTTAAATAATCGTAAAATTGCTTACAACCGCGTGAAATTAGCACAATTCGGATACAACGGTTTTTCAAAATCCTCACATAGAGTCGCATATACATGAGCTCTCTTAAAACTTTCTACCCCCACATCACGGATCATATCTTCCATACGGTCATCTATGTCGTCATCAACCTCATGTGTAAAGCTTTGGTCTTTTGTTTGAAAACTGGTACTTGGCACCTTAACATCTTCACTATGCCATATCCATCGTGTATAAGACTGAAGAAAACCATCACACACCAGATGTTCTCGTACCTCTTTCAATTCTAGTCGATGCATGTTCAAACATTTAACACAAGGACAAAAATATTTTCAATTCAACTCCTCAGCATTTCGTATCACGAATTCTATGAATGTTTCGACTCCACCCTCATACTATGGTCTTATACGTGATGCAGTTATCCAACTTCAATCCATACCCACTGTTTACAATACCATCAAAATTAAGGATGCTATGAATCTCACTTTCTTTACAAAGGTGGTGGTCCTACCCATTCAAGATGAGCATTCTTCTATACTTCATAACTGCATACAACTTAAAAGTTATTTTAAAATTTGATAAAATTTCAGCAGCATTTTGCATTGGTCTCTAAGTACACAAAATGAAAGTGGTGACATTGGATTCAACCATAATCAAATATGCACCAAGAGAACAATACAAAACATAACTAACCAAAACTGATCAAATTTTAAAATAAGTCCTAACTTGTACATAGCAATAATGCATAAAAAAAATTTTCATCCCAAACTGTCCAAATAGACAATTCAAGATTCAACACACACAATGAAATCAATTAATTTAATTACCATTTATGTCGAATCTCAAACGGGAAACTGTGGTTCACTCACACAATTTAAAAAATTACAAACTCATTTAAAAGGGACTAAATAAACTTATCAAAACCTAAACAAACAACAAATTAAAATTACCCTAAACAAAATTAGCACACAAAATTAAAATTCAAACTAAAGACAATAATTAGTTTAATACTACTAATTTTTTTATTTAATCGGGTACAATTTAGATTTACCATAAGGTGTTTTGGGGTGTTGTATAATAAACTAAACTAGTTATTATTATTATAATAAAATTTTTTAAAATTATAGAACTAAAATAATTTTGGGATTAATTCATTATGTAATTAAACTCTTAACTTGACTAATCAACATTAATTATGGGGTTAATTCATTTTGTTACAATGTTCATGTTTAATACAATTTATTATTTTACTCTTACAACTAACATTTTATTTAGTTGAAGTTATCAATGTCGATGTATTTAAATTTTTTACTAATGTAAGGAATAATACTAATGTTTATGTATTTATTTAGTTAAAAATATTATTTTTTTACTTTAAATTTATTTAGTTAATTCATTTTGTTACAATGTTCATGTTTAATATAATTTATTATTTTACTCTTACAACTAACATTTTATTTAGTTGAAGTTATCAATGTCGATGTATTTAAATTTTTTACTAATGTAAGGAATAATACTAATGTTTATGTATTTATTTAGTTAAAAATATCATTTTTTTACTTTAAATTTATTTAGTTAATTCATTTTGTTACAATATTCATGTTTAATACAATTTATTATTTTACTCTTATAACTAACATTTTATTTAGTTGAAGTTTAATATTTTTATGTATTTAGCTTAAATTTATAAAAGAATACAAAATAATTTTAACAATCAATTAACACTTAAGTATTTAATCTATAATTAACAACATTCTAATTTTCCTAATCAGGTTTTCCTAATATATTAATGGCATTCTCATTTTTCTAATACTATCTAAGCCTAACATTAACAAAGAATACAAAATAAATTCAAAATACCTAAGCATTTAATCTATAGTTAACAACATTCTAATTTCCCTAACATATAACTAATGGCATTCTTATTTTCCTAACATATAACATATAACTAACATATAACAATCTATACTAACTAAGCCTAATATTGCATCAACTAAACAAACTCAACATTGCATATAAGCATAAGCATATAAGAGAAAAATGGAATTTTAGGAAGAACCTTGGTGTGCAGAGAACACTTCGTAGTTAGAGTGCAATGCGTAGTGGAGGGAGGGAAGAGGATGAACTCGTGAAAATGGAGAGATGGATGAGGAAGAAGACGTAATGGAGGGAGGGAGGAGGAGCACGTTCGTGTGTTATGCGTAGGGGGGAGGGAAGAGGAACAACTCATGAAAATGGAGAGGGATGAGGAAGAAGACGTGATCCCGTGGGAGGGAGGAGGAGCACATTCATTATGCATGAGGGGGGAGGAGAAGAAGAAGGTGTAATAAAGGGAGGGAAGGAGGAGGAAGAAGAAGACTAAGAGGGAGAATGGAGGGAAATGAAATAAGTATGCGTGAAATTAATGTGTATCCGTGAAATTGAAACATGAGCTCCTAGAGAAGCGTGAAAGTTGACCCTATAAACACAGTTCCCCTTAAAATCGTGTTGGTAGCTGAATTTTTTAATACTTTTAAGCATAGTTCCCCTGACAACCATGTTTATAGACCTGCTATAAACACGGTTCCCTCAAACCGTCTTCGTAAGTGTTTTCAAAAAAATTTAAAAAAATAAATTATGTCACCCTTTAACCACGGTCCCCTTTCTAACTGTGTTCATATATGGGTCTATAAACACGATTCTCTCTAACCGTATTCGTATGTGTTTTAAAAAAAATTAAAAAAATAAATTATAACACCCTTTAACCACGGTTCCCTGCAACGTGTTCCTAGGCCTTTTAAAAAAAAATTTTAAAAAATTTATAACACCCTTTTACCACAATCCATTTGCAACCGTGTTCATAGATGGCCTTTAACCATGGTTCCCTCTTAACCGTGTTCGTATATGCATTTTAAAAATAAAACACTTTTCTTCATATTTACAAAAATGCCACCGTGTGGTTTTAAACACGGTTTTGGGATAACCGTGCTCATATCCCGTGCTTAAAACTCTTTTTTGCACTAGTGTATCATCCTTAGGAGTAAGCTCCCAAGGATTACTCAAGAGGGTACTGATGGTGTCCTTATTATAGACAATGTGTCTGCCTCTGACCCAACTACTCCACTACTGTCCAATGTTTGACGAATCCTACCGAGTCCTGTAGGCATTGATGTAGAACTCTAACACCAAAATAGCGTCTCCCTCAGTGGGTAGGGAAAACAATCTTCCCACCTCCTCCTTTGGATCTCATCCTGAAGCTCTAGGTAGTCTCCTGCTCCTAGATCAAGCACTCGTTCCCATATCAGCTTTTGCCCCATAATTTGGTGAAACCTAGCCCACTTCGTATTTGTCCTGAACCTAGTGGGATCACACGGCCCAAGCTGCTCCTCCTCATAAAAATTAGGGTCCTGAGAAGAAGTAGTGGTGTCAGCGGTCCTTCTTCTTTTAGGATCGGTGGAAGGAATGGACTTCTTTGGAGCCATCTGTAAAAATTAAAAATAATATACTATTGAAATAAATAAACACATATATACAAATGATCCTAAAATATTAAAATACTTACATAAAATTTGAAGCACACAAAATATACATAGATCACACAATAATTTAATTCACATTTTCAACATGTACTTAGGAAACACAAAATTCAAAATCATGCATCACATAAATTCATATTTTTAGTTTTTAATAAAAAATTAACATAACTAAATTAATTCACACAACACATGCATATTTTTGAGTTTTTTAAACAAAATCATTTTTTACAATTCATGCAAGAAAGTATAACAAACATTAAAACAAAATATTTTTAAAGAAATTCATTCAACTATATTAAAAACAAGCAACACACAACAAACATTTATACAAACAATTTTTAATTTTTTCAATAATTAAAAATAAAATAGAAAATATATTTTACAAATTAAAACATTTAAAACAAAAAATTAAAAGATACAAAAATAGGGGCCTGACACGTAGCTCTAAGGGGACGCATAGCGTCAGCCCTTCCCACGCTACGCGTCAGGTTGACGATACGCGTGGGGTCACAGTTCCTGAAACTGAAAAATGGGGGTTGCACAATAGAAACCCCTCTATCACACATTCATTCGTGAAATAAACAGTAATCAATTCCCAATGTTTTTCTAATCCTAATCTTAACCACATACAGTTTGAAGATTGAAAACGCAGGATTAAAGAGAAAGGGGAAAAAACTTACTTGGGATTGATGATGAATGAAGAGAGAATATGGGAAGTTTGGAGTTTTTAGGATTTGAGAAATTGGGTTTGAAGAATGGAGGCACAAAGAGAGTGAAAATTAGGTTTAAACTTGTTAATTGGGCCTCCACTTTGTGAGTGGGTTCGGTTTTTAAAAACTGAACGCAGGTCCTGACGCTACGTGTGACTGGGCACGCTACGCGTGGGAATCAATTTTTCATTTTCTTTAATTTTTAATTTAAAAACTCATTTTCATGCAATTTCAACCCTTTTTTATTTTCAAAAATTCAATCTTTACCCAAAATTGAAAAAATAATTTTTTTATATATAAAATTAAAGAAAACACAAATAATAAAAATTAATAGGTTGCCTCCCATTGAGCGCTTGGTTTAATGTCTCTAACTTGACATCCTACATATTACAATTTAGTCAGATAACAGATATTTGTGAGTCTGTTGATTTCACCACCCAGATAAGGTTTCAATCTTTGCCCATTAACCATCCAACTTCTTTTAGAAGTTTAGGGTTTAGGATTTAGGGTTTAGGGTTTAGGGTTTAGAAGTTGGATCTTTGATTTCCACTGCTCCATATGGTTTAACTTCTTTAATTACAAATGAGCCTGACCACTTAGATTTCAATTTACCAGGAAACAATTTTAATCCTGAATTAAACAGTAAAACTTGCTGACCTGGTGTGAAGTGTCTTTTCTTTAAATTCTTGTCATCGTAAGCTTTTACCTTACTCTTGTAGTTTTTGGATGACTCATAAGCATTGTTCCTCATTTCCTCTAACTCAAGTAACTGTAACTTTCTTTTGTCAGCTGTTGCATTTGGATCAAAGTTAAGAAATTGTAATGCCCAGTATGCCTTATGTTCCATCTCTACTAGAAGATGAGAAGCTTTTCCATAGACCATCTGAAAAGGGGAAAGGCCAATGGGGGTTTTAAATGCAGTTCTGTATGCCTAGAATGCATCATCAAGTTTTTGTGACTAATCCTTTCTGGAAGAAGACACAGTCTTTTCCAAAATTCTTTTCGCTTCATGATTTGAAATCTCAGTCTATCCATTGGTTTGTGGATGATATGTTGTGGCCACCTTATGCCTCACTCCATAATACTATAACACTTTTTAAAGAACTTTGTTACAAAAATATGAACCTCCATCACTGATTAAAGTTCTTGCTATTCCAAATTTACAAAAAATATTTTTCTTCAAGAAATTCACTACAGTTTTGGTGTCAGTATTAGGTGAAGCGATTGCTTCTACCCATTTTAAAACATAATCAACTGCCAAAAGGATATATTGATTGAATTGGGAATAAGGGAAGGGTCCATGAAATCAATTCTCTAGCAATCAAATACCTCTACCTCCTGAATATTCTTTGATTAATATTAATCGTAAAGAGAGTTTAGTGAATTGATTAATATTAATTGAAATATATGGGGCGAGTGTCAGAGATAACACTCCCCGATTGTTGTGGAGATGGTGACTTATATTTACAGTTAATTATTCTAGACCACTAGCCAGACACGTATACCGTACGAGAGGAATAACACACAAAGAAGATCAGGAAGGCCCCAGTCACTTGGCGATGATTCCCGAGGACGCCCCAGTAGACATTCCACCACCCCCTCAACATGATACGGAGAGACCTTATGATTGAGACGTAGAGGTCATCGAGAGCTCAGTCAGACTGTATGGAGACCCACCCCTTCCCATGAGTGTAGAAGAGCTTGAGGAAATGTCTGAGTGGGAGACAACTTGATTTGCAGATCCCCTCAGTTTCCATCCACTACCAGCTTTATTCTTGGCTCTGCCTCCTGTCCAGCAGATAGAGATTCCAGTAGTACCAGTCCCATCTGGCATGGCTCAGAGGGAGCCAATACCAGAGTATGTTCCACTACCCATGGAGGAGGACGATGAGGAGGATCCCGAGGACATACCAGCAGGTTTAGTAGATACTACAACACTCCCAGCCCTACCTCAGTAGCTTCAATCAGCAATCCCCCTTGAAGTTCATGAGGCGGGTAGAATATAGGGTATTCCCTTGCAACAGGGAGTCCTAATCATGACGCCGATGGAGAGGTATTTAGTAAGGTGACAGTGGGACCGCTCCTAGAGTTTTCTCCGACATAAGAGCTACATGTATGAAGAGACTAAGGAGTATATAGAGAGGTCCGTCACGGCTCAGAGTCTTCTAGCAGAGGCTTACGAGGCTTACGTCAGTCGCTGACACTAGACGATCCGCGACATTAGTGACTTACCGTCCACGAACACTGCTCCTCCGGACTATTCCCAGTTGGCATCTGCTTCTAATCCTCTTGCATCCCTATGGTCCAATGATGGGTTCCTGGGTGGAGATTCTTAGTGGTTAGGTTTATTTTATTCTTATTTCCCTATATTTTGTTTAGGGAGCCCGCACGTCCCTTTTTATTTCAGTGTATAGACTTGATAAAATAGTTAGATCATGTACAATATCTTTTCTATATATATTATGCTTTATTACCACCATGTGTTGTTATGTACAAAAACAAAACTTCCATACTTTTCTTAAAATTAGTAAACTCTTAGTTAACCAAGTTAATCTAGTGAAAGGGATTATCTTAGTTAACCGAGGGTGTTACATCTTGCCAATATATATGGTTCAAAACATATGAAAATTATAGTGAAACTTATGTGGCATTAGGAAATTTCAAATCTTTCTGTAAAAAAAAATTGAAAGAGGTTCCAACAAGAAAGCATTTTCAAAGAAATCATATTAAAACTACAAAATTTTGATGTACATCACAACATAATAGGAATATACAAAGAGAGCGAAAATATTAATAAGGGGATGGATGGTTTCAAATCTTTCCACTGCTTGAATGACGATTTAGGATGAAAACTAACAAGTTTCCCAACTTCATGTGTGTATAATTATTTTATTTTTAATATATACCATAATTTGTGGTATTTTAATTTTTTTGTTATTGTTTGGTTTGGGGTATGATTATTTTTATCAACTTATCTTGTGTAAGTAATTCTTAGACAAATTGTTTCTCATATTTGTTTGTCAAGGGGTTTTTCTATGGTGGTTATATATTTTAATATTCTCATGTTTGGTATGAAGAAAACTTAATAATGTTGTGAATTTAGGCATAAGTCAGGGGACGGGGTAATTTTGGTACAAATTTACTTATTCCTGGGTAAATTTTCTTTACTAACATATTTAGATGGATAACCTGAAAATGTGAGTCACTCATATTTTAAATTTTATAGTAATCCTACTAATCCAGAAATCTATTTTTTATAATTTCTAACAAGCATAGATAAATCTTCTTTTTACCTTTTATTATAACACTCCTACTTTATTAATAGCAATGGGGCCAAACGCCTTGCTTTGACACCAGTAGAATATGTGACACCTAAAATTCACAACTCAAAAATTCAAAGTTTTAGGTGTATACTATTTGTGCAAGTCAAGGGATCCTTAAAATGGCTACACAAAGTTCATAAGGTTATTTTGGGTAAAAATTAGCAGAATCATCAATTACAAGGGCCAGCATAATCGATTATCACTGTATAAAAATCTATCTGGAGAAACAGAGCAAAATAATTGATTATCCTACTTAGGTAATTGATTACCATGAGTTAGGTATTTAATTACCACCACTTGGGTAATCGATTATGACCACCTGGGTAATCGATTATCTTAGGTAAAGTGGTCAAATTCTATACAAAATTTAAAATTTATAAAACTTACCAAATTTCCCTGGTTCTTTACCCATTATACCCTAGTCCAAACCTTACTTGCTTTTGTACACAACACATACACCTGATTTTTAAACTATTGGTTTAAGTGCCATGCCAAAATGCTTACCGAATTGGAATTCACGAAGACTATTTACATGGTGTATAAAATCGTAATTGGTGGAGTTTTAGGCCCAAACCCTTCCAAGCATATTTCAATCTGGCAATTTAGGACTTGCCTATCATATTCCCAGTCAATTTTACCTACTACCATATCCACTCGCATATTGACATACTTCATGCGTTATGCAACCTGCCATATTGACTCTTTTATCAATCTCTCACATAATTTCATAGCACACATATGCATTTACATAGCATGATATTCAATTCAAGTAGTTATATAATTCCTAGACATATCTTGTGTTTGAATATATATTTTAGGTTATATGATTTTGATAATGACAAAGAAATTGAAGAATCATGACAAAGAGTATGAGTTTTATGAAACTTCAAAGACCAAGGTTCATGGAGAAAAACTCTTGCAAGATGAAAATGAAGAAAAACTAAGAGCCAAGCATCAGACCTGAAAAATGCGCAAGCTAATCGATTACAAGACCATGGCTAATTGACTACAAAGCTTCTGTCTGTCACACAATCGATTACAAGGTCATTCCTAATCGATTACACAGATTCTGTTTATTACCTAATCAATTGCACCAAGGAATCTAATCGATTACCGAACTGAGAAATTGAATAAAAAGCATCAGGTGCATCTTTTAATCGACTACAAGGCTGCCACAATCAATTACCAATGTTCTGTAATATTACTAATCAATTACAAGACAAGAACTAATCGATTAAAGAGTTTCTGTTTGTCCCATGATCGATTTCATATGAGTCATAATCGATTACCATGCTACGTAACAAAATCAAATGCATCAGGTGGCACTCATAATCGATTACAAGGTACGAACAATCGATTAGCAAGGTTCTGTTTCTTGGATAATCAATTACAAGGGAAAGGCTAATCGATTACTAATCCAATTACACTGAAGAATTCAAAGTGTAATCAATTACAGGTCTAGGAGTAATCGATTACGATAGTGCCAAATCTTGGGGAAAAACATTTTTAAGTAGGAAACCAGCTCACTTCTCTATTTTCTATAAGATGCCCATGCTGTGTAATGCCTATGAAGACTCTTGGGCACTCTCCAAATCCTATAAATGCAAGACTCATTCAAGCTATGCAACATATCAAAAGGAAATCATTCATAGCTTACATTTGTGCCTTGTGAGTTCTATTTCTTTGTGTAGTTTCAATTTCTGAAACTTAGAGCTTAAATTTGTAAATCCTTTCTTGTTGAGAGTTATCATTGTTAGAGCTTTTCATTTGCTTATCTACTCTATTGAGAGAGTCTATTGATTGTAAATCAAACACCAAAACACCAAGGTTTTTCACTATAGGTTAAGTGGTCACAAAGGTTGGGGTTCAACCTTTGGGTATTAAGAGTTTGAGAGATTGGGTGGGTTACCCTTGTTCTAGTGAGGATTGAGTTCTTGAGTGTGGGACACTAGGAAGCTGTAATTGCTCATAACTTGTATCTCTAAACTTCAATAGTGGAAATCCTTCAAATGGGTTGCTTGAAGGCGAGAGGTACATCGAGTTGGTGGAACTCGTTAAATTGGTTTGCAAGCTTCTCTTCCCTACTCTCTTACATTTACTTATTGCATTTGGTTGTTATATTGATTTCATTGTGATACTATTGCTTGAACTTGAGTAATTAGGCTATGTTAAAGTGTTGCACACCAAGTGTTTGACATATTGCCTAAGTAACATTTGCATATTGTTTTACATTGATTCTTGCTCTACACTTGCTATCTCTTGCATACAAGCATATTTTGTGAAAAAGGAATCAACTTTAAAGGCATTCTAAAGAAAAGTTTTAAACACTCAATTCACCCCCCTCTTGAGTATTGAGGCCACTTAAACAACAAGTGGTATCAGAGCTTGACTCTTGGTAGATCAAGCTTAACAGCTTTAAGAGAACAATAGCCTCTAATTCTCTAAATCTTTTTCCTGAGGGTGGTGCTACAAATAGAGCTCCCGCTTTCAATGGGGAAGGCTATGTATTTTGGAAAGAAAGGATGAAAATTTTTGTACAATCTATTGACCTTAAAATTTGGAATGTAATTGAAAATGGTCCCTTTATACCAATGCATGTTGTAGATGGTAAACAAGTTGAGAAACTCATGGATGACTGGAGTAGTGAGGAGGAAAAGAAATACAACTACAAAGCTAAAAATCTCATCACCCTTGCGTTAGGTCCGGATGAGTTCTTTAGAGTTGTAACTTGTAAAACTGCTAAGGAAATATGGGACACTCTCCAAGTCACCCATTAGGGAACTAGTGATGTAAAAGATTCTAACATTAGCACACTCACTAGTGAATATGAAAGTTTTAGATTAAATTCTGGAGAAACGATTGTTGATATGCAAAAGAGGTTTACCCTTATTATAAATCATCTTATTACTCTTGGCAAGACTTACACTAACAAAGAACTTGTTCATAAAGTGTTAAAAAGTCTTACTAGGGAATGGCAACTTCTTGTCACTGCCATCAAACAATCTCCAAGCATCAATGAGATGTCTCTTGCTACATTATTTGGTAAGTTACAAGAGCAGGAACAAGAGCTGAAGGACTTAAAGATGACGGAGGAAGAAGAAAAATCCTCCAAGAAGAAAGGTCTAGCTCTCAAGGCCACTTCAATCAAGGAAGATGAATTCGATAGCGAACATGATGAGGATGAGGAATGTAGATTATTTGTGAAGCATTTCAGAAAATTTATGAGAAATAAACGCTTCCAAAAGGGCTTCAAATCTCAAGGTAAGAAACCGATCTCAAATGAAAATTCTTCCTCACCAAATTGCTTTGAGTGTGGCAAGGAAGGTCACTTCAAGGTGGATTGTCCAAACCATAAAAAGAACAACAAAGAGAAAAGAGGAAGAAGAAGAGCTTATATTGCTTGGGATGAAAATGAATTGAGTAGCTCGGAAGAATTGGACAATGAGAAAGCCAACTTGTGCCTTATGACAAATCATTAAGATGAAGATGATGAGGTAAGTTTTCTTGACTTAGAGATGAATTGCTTGATGCATTTGAGGAATTGTATGACAAATTTGTTACAATTTCAAACAAGTGTAAATTGTCTAGGAAAACCATTGATACTCTAGAAGTGCATCTCATGGAGCTTAGTAAAGAAAGTGAATACTTGAAAGAGAAAGTAGCTAATGCTCAACCATGTTCCATGATCAAACCATGTGAATTTGCTATAAAATGTGATCATCTAGAAAAAAAAGTCCTAGACTTGAATACAACTCTTGTGAAATTCACATATGGTAGAGATAATTTGAATGTTTTACTTGGAAATCAACAATGCATGTTTGACAAAACCGGATTACGATATAATTCCACCAAAAAGGAAAAGCATTACAAGAATTTCTTTGTGCCACCTAGAAAATCTCCATCCCCATTTACTAAATGCAATCATTGTGGCGCTAAGGGTCATAATGCTTCAAATTTCCATATTAGAAAATTTGGAACAAAAGTGGTAAGAAAGGTGTAGGTTCCCAAAGGGACATTACCACAAGCTAACCAAAAAGGACCCGGGTACCAAGTTCTCTAAACTAATTTTGTTTTGTAGGTATGCTTCAAGGCAAGCAACACCCATTGGTACTTGGATAGTGGGTGTTCAAAGCACATGACGGGAGATATGAGCAAATTCACAACATTCACTCCCAAAAGAAAAGGAAGCGTCACTTATGGGGATAATACCAAAGGAAGAATACTTGGTATTGGAAACATTGGTAAAAATTCTTCTAGTTCAATTAGTGATGTATTATATGTTGAAGGACTCAAACATAACTTGCTTAGCATAAGTCAATTATGTGGTAAAGGATATAGAGTATTATTTGAATCTAATTGTTGCATAATTGAAAATAAGCTAAACAAGGAAGTTAAGTTTATTGGTAAAAGAATTGATAATATTTACATGATTAATGTTGATAGTTTGTCTTCAAATGATGTGCAATGCTTCATAACTAGAGAAGATGAATCATGGTTATGGCATAGAAGAATAGCACATATACATATAGACCATCTAAACAAACTTGTTTCTAAAGAATTAGTAATTGGTTTGCCAAAGCTCAAATTTGAAAATAAATTTTGTGATGCATGTCAAAAGGGAAAACAAGTAAAGATATCTTTTCAAGCTAAAAACGTTGTTTCTACTCAAAAACCTTTACAACTTTTGCATATGGATCTATTTCGACCATCTAAAATCAAAAGCTTTGGTGGTAATTACTATAGTCTAGTAATTGTAGATGACTATTCAAGATATACCTGGACTTTGTTTTTTGCTCACAAAAATAAAGCATACCATGCATTTAAGAAACTAGCCAAGATTATCCAAAATGAACAAAATTCAAAGATTACATCCACAAGAACTAATCATGGGGGAGAATTTAAAAACTAATCATTTGAAAAGTTTTGTGAAAAACATGGTATTAAACATAATTTTTCAGCTGCTAGAACTCCACAACAAAATGGAGTGGTTGAAAGGAAAAATAGATCTTTGGTGGAGCGTGCAAGAACCATGTTAAATGAAAGTAACATTACGAAATATTTTTAGGCCAATGTGGTAAACACCGCTTGTCATGTTATGAATAGATGTTTGATTAGGCTTATTCTAAAGAAAACCCCCTATGAACTTTACAAAGGTAGAAAACCAAATATTTCTTACTTTCATATATTTAGATGTAAATGCTTGGTACTTAACAATGGAAAGGATAATCTAGGAAAGTTTAAATGCAAAATCTGATGAGGTAATCTTTCTTGGATATTCATCATCAAGTAAATCTTATCGATTATTTAACAAACAAACAAATACTATTGAGGAGTCAATTCATGTGAAATTTGATGAAAATAGCCATAACTCCCCGAGAAAGGAAGATTTTGATGATCTTGTAAGTACCCTCCAAGAATTGAACTTGGATGACAAAGAAGAAGACAACAAACAAGGAGACACAACACAAGGTGTGGAAACTCAACAAAAGGAATGGATCACCTAAAAAGACCATCCATTGGACAATATTATAGGTGATATCACTAAAGGTGTAAGTACCCGATGCTCTTTCAATACTTGCAATCATTTAGCGTTTGTCTCTCAAATTGAACCTAAAACCATTGATGAAGCTATTATTGATGAACATTAGATGTTGGTCATGCAAGAAGAGCTAAATCAATTTGAAAGAAATGAAGTTGGGAATCAGTGCCAAGACCAATGATCACCAAATAATAGGTACTAAATGGGTTTTTAGAAATAAACTTGATGAAAATGGTACAATCACTAGAAACAAGGCTAGGCTAGTAGCTAAGGGATACAATCAAGAAGGAATAGATTATGAAGAAACGTATGCACCGGTAGCTAGGTTAGAAGCCATTAGATTATTATTAGCCTTTGTATGTTGTAAAGACTTTAAATTATACTAAACGGATGTCAAGAGTGCTTTCTTTAATGGATACATTCAAGAAGAAGTATATGTTGATCAACCTCCTAGTTTTGAAAACTATCAATTTCCAAATCATGTTTTCAAACTAAGAAAAGCATTATATGGTATAAAACAAGCTCCAAGAGCTTAGTATGAAAGATTGAGTAAATTTCTTTTGGAAAACAATTTTGAAAAAGGAAAGGTTGATATAACATTATTCATTAAGCACAAGAAGAATGACATACTTTTAGTATAAATATATATATGGATGATATCATTTTTGGTGCTACTAATGAATCACTCTGCAAGGAGTTTGCTAAGTTGATGCAGGATGAGTTTGAAATGTCTATGATAGGAGAACTTACATTCTTCCTTGGACTGTAAATTAAGCAAACTAAAGAAGGTACATTCATTAGTCAATCTAAATATTGCAAGGAGTTACTTAAGAAATTCAACATGGACAAGATAAATAAAATTGCCAATCCTATGAGTACTTCATGTTATTTGGATAAAGATGAAAAAGGTAAGGATGTAGAACTCATAAAGTATAGAGGTATGATTGGATCCTTACTTTACTTAACCGCTAGTAGACCAGATATCATGTTTGCTGTTTGTATGTGTGCAAGATACCAAGCATGCCTAAAAGAATCACACCTTACTGCTGTAAAAAGAATAATGAAATACTTGGTTGGAACTCAAGATGTTAGTTTATGGTACCCCAAAGGGGTTGAATGCACTCTTATTGGTTCTTCTGACTCTGATTTTGTAGGATGTAAACTTGATAGAAAAAGTATTAATGGTACTTGTCACTTGCTTTGTAGTTCTCTTGTATCTTGGCATAGCAAGAAACAGGTAAGTGTTGCATTATTCACAACTGAGGCGGAATATGTTGTAGCTGGTAGCTGTTGTGCTCAACAACTTCTAGATTTTGGTGTTATGTTAGACTATGTGCCTCTCAAATGTGATAACACAAGTGCCATTAATATTTCAAAGAATCCTGTGATGCATTCTAGAACCAAACATATTGAGATTAGACACCATTTCATTAGAGATCATATGTTAAAAGGTGATTGTGTGCTTGAACATGTTGAAACCTCTAAGCAATTAGTTGATATCTTCACAAAAGCACTTGCAAAGGAGCAATTCATACACATAAGAAGAGAGTTAGGAATTCTAGACATTTCCCATTGTGTTTAAATATTGATTGATATTGATGATTCTTTGACTTACAATGTGTTTAATGAGTGAAAATTGGTTGATTAATGAAATGAGTATGTTCTATTCCATGACAATTGAGTCCGTAATGCTTTTTGATTGAAGAACATATGTTTTAAGAATTTCTGGGTTGTCATAATTGATTAGATAGCCAAAGATAATCGATTAGAAGCGTTCTGTCTTGACCATAATCGATTACACAGCAGCTCATAATCGATTAGTAAGCTTTTGGGTTATCACTAATCGATTAGGGTATATGCCAAATCGATTAGAGACTTTTTGGCTTACAGCTAATCGACTATCCACTCTTCCTAATCGATTGAAAAGGTTATATTTTTAACGCAATCGATTACACCCTGTTTATAATCGATTAGAAAGTCTGATATTCCAAATTCTGAAGAGACGTAATCGATTACCTATCACTCCGTAATCGATTACACATGTATCAGGTGCGCAGATTTAAATGCATAATTCGTGTGATCTTATTCCACCCAATCCTAATCCTTCTTCTAAACCCTATTTTTCACTCCTAAACCCTATAAATACCCCCTCCTTTACTCTTATCATCTCACACCTCCAATCCTCCTCCTTCTTCCAAATCTCTCCAAATTTTCTAAACTTCTTCATCTTTTTCTCCTGACCATGTCTTCTTCAAGGAATGTGAAAAGAACTAGGTCCTCTCTTGCCCAAACTAATAACCCCTTTGATTTTTCAAGGTTCTTCACCAATCCTAGAGACCTCCAAAACTTCATTCAAAAATTTTCTGAAAAGGATATCATCTCCCCGCACTACATCAATACTGAGATTTTTGACCATCCCAGTTTCACCTTTACTCACTCCCTTCACCACTACAATCTCTTTCCTTTTCTCACTCTTAAAGAAGAAGTCTACTACCCAAAACTCATGCGAGTCTTCTTCTGCAATTTAAGGCTTGTTGATGGGTTACTTAAAGCTAGAGTCAAAAATATGACTCTAAGGATCACCAATGCATAACTTGCAGAGATTACCCAACTTCCCCTCTCCGATGCTGAATTTGCTGGTGGTCATCCAGAAGATGAATGGGACTTTAATGCCATCTTCGCTTGCCAATCCCTTTGGAAAGCTGACTGTCCTCACAGCAACCACAAACTGGTAGGCCATTTAACTGTCAATAACCGTCTTCTTCATTTCTTCTTGGTCAAACTTCTTGTTCCCTGTGGTGGAAATTATGCCTTAGTTAGAGAGGATGATGTGCTCTTAATATGGGCAATGCAAAATGAAAAAGAGATCAACTGGATTTAGCTCCTGAAATTACATATGCTCAAGGCCAAAGAGCAGCAAAAGCTTCCCTGTGCCACCCTCCTCACAAAAATTTTCAAGGCTTATGGTGTTGACCTTGTTGGAGAACTTTCTGAGAAAATACCTCCAAAGGCATGCATTGGCACCCATCATCTCACCAAGATGGGTATAATCTATGTCAATGGAGCTTGGCTCTCTAAGATGGAAGGCATTCATGCCAACATTCCCTTTGAAGCTCCAGCCAATGATCCCGCCTCTCCTTCTCCTGCAACTCAAGCACCACAAGGCAAACTATCTACTTCTGCTGACCCTTTCACTTCCCTCTATGCTTACTTGGATCAACATTTTGAAAGAATTGATAATACCCTTCAAGAATTTCAAATGACCGAGCAACAACATTTTGAGCTTATGGAGCAGCGCTATGAGGAACTCTCCAACAACATTTCTGAATTGCACTTTTTCAATCTCGATAATTAGACTCTTATTATTTTATTTGTTTTCACTTTTTGCATTATTTCCCTTTCTGTATTTTTCAGTATGTACTTCCCTTTTAATCAATGAATGAAATTTCCTTTTAGTCTATCATGCCTTATTTGTTTTTGATGATTACAAAGGGGGAAAAGATATATAAGTGTTAGTGTTCTTCCATAAATAACAAGTGGTCAATAGTGGTTAATAACAAGTGAAATATGATAACAAGTGGGCTCTAAAATCAAATGATCACGTATGATTAACAAGTGGTTCTAAAATCACATGATTTTGACTAATGCTAAGTAGTTAATTATTCACTTTCATGATTCTTAAAGTTATGCATAAACTCCTCAAGAAAGGGGGAGAAAACTCTATTTGGACTAACACCCCCATGAGATGAACATTGTTTGTCATCATCAAAAAGGGGGAGAATATGTTTGAATATATATTTTAGGTTATATGATTTTGATAATGACAAAGAAATTGAATAATCATGACAAAGAGTATGAGTTTTATGAAACTTCAAAGACCAAGGTTCATGGAGAAAAACTCCTACAAGATGAAAATGAAGAAAAACTAAGAGCCAAGCATCAGACCTAAAAAATATGTAAGCTAATCGATTACAAGACCATGACTAATCGACTACAAAGCTTCTGTATATCACACAATCGATTACAAGGTCATTCCTAATCTATTACACGGATTCTGTTTATTACCTAATCGATTGCACCAAGGAATCTAATCGATTATCGAACTGAGAAATTGAATAAAAAGCATCTGGTGCATCTTTTAATCGACTACAAGGCTGCCATAATCGATTACCAATGTTCTGTAATGTTACTAATCGATTACAAGACAAGAACAAATCGATTACAGAGTTTCTGTTTGTCCCATAATCGATTTTACACATGCGTAACAAAATTAAATGCATCAGGTGTCACTCATAATCAATTACTAGGTATGAACAATCGATTAGCAAGGTTCTGCTTCTTGGATAATCGATTACAGGGGAAAGGCTAATTGACTACCAATCCAATTACACTGAAGAATTCAAAGTGTAATCGATTACAACTAGAGGAGTAATCGATTACGATTGTTCCAAATCTTGGGGAAAAGCGTTTTTAAGTGGGAAACCAGCTCACTTCTACATTTTCTATAAGATGCTCATGCTGTGCAACGGATATGAAGACTCTAGGGCACCTCTCCAAGACCTATAAATGCAAGACTCATTCAAGCTAAGCAATATATCAAAGGGAAATCATTCATAGCTTACATTTGTGCCTTGTGAGTTCTATTTCTTTGTGTAGTTTCAATTTCTGAAACTTAGAGCTTAAATTTGTAAATCCTTTCTTGTTGAGAGTTATCATTCTTAGAGCTTTTTATTTGCTTATCTACTATATTAAGAGAGTCTATTGATTGTAAATGAAACACCAAAATACCAAGGTTTTTCACTCTAGGTTGAGTGGTCACAAAGGTTGGGGTTCAACCTTTGGGTATTAAGAGTTTGAGAGATTGGGTGGGTTGTCCTTGTGCTAGTGAGGATTAAGTTCTTGAGTATGGGAACCTAGAAAGCTGCAATTGCTCATAGCTTGTATCTCTAAACTTCAATTGTGGAAATCCTTCAAGTGGGTTGCTTAAAGACGAGACGTACACCGGGTTGGTGGAACTCGTTAAATTGGTTTGCAAGCTTCTCTTCCTTACTCTCTTGCATTTACTTATTGCATTTGGTTGGTATATTGATTTGATTGTGATACTATTGCTTAAACTTGAGTAATTAGGCTAAGTTAAGGTGTTGCACACCAAGTGTTTGAGATATTGCCTAAGTAACATTTGCACATTATTTTACATTGATTCTTACACTACACTTGCTATCTCTTGCATACAAGCATATTTTGTGAAAAAGGAATCAACTTCAAAGGGATTCTAAAGTAAAGTTTTAAACACTCAATTCACCCCCCCCCCTCGTGAGTATTGAGGCCACTTGAACAACATATCTTACATCGGTGAGCCTTACTTGGCCTCACACTTCATATTCACTACATCAAAAGTTATACAAAACTTTGAGATCCACACATCAACCATTATGTGTTCACATCCATATTTCATAACTTATAGTGAAAATCCATAAATTTTATTCATAATTTAGAAGATTCAACCATTTTTGTCATAGTTACCTGCCTTCTATCCATATCAATCTCATCATCAATTCAAAAATCATAGCATAATCATTAAGATACATATATCTTTAAATTTAAATATGCACACATGATTACATATATCTAGTTACTGATATTACTAATTGAATTCTAATTTACCAATCATAACATAACCCAAGTTAACCAAAACCCAATTAAATGGAAACTGATTTAGTCAATGTGTATAGTTTAGGTTTTGGAGGTTTGACTTACCAACCCTGAAGACAAAATAAAATCCAAAGAGCTGTGGTTTCAAATTGATGATTGCTAGGCTTAGGGTAGCCTACGAACCGAGGATCCAAAACAAGATTGAGATTAGGGTTCACAACAACACCTATTTACCCTAAAATTAAGGTAGAGGCGAATGGAGGAATAAGAGCTTGCCTTACCTTGAAGCAAACTAAGAAGGGGATAAAGATAGAGGGTGTAAGGTGTGAGAGGGAAAGAGAGAGGAAAATGAGGGTGGTCACGTGAGAGGGGAGAGGAAGAGGAAAACCCTTTTCTTTTCTTTAGCGAAAGTGAGAAGGAAATGGTAAATTGGTTTTAAGTGACAGGCGTTATGGTCAATTCAAATATTTAATTAATTTCAGAATTAATTTGGTAACTTTAGCTTATCATTTCTTAGTCATAAATTTAAATTAGGATGTTACATTTATTGGCAAAAAAAAATATTCCTACTAAACACTACATAAACATCTTTAAATGACTAGATGACACATACCTTTTTTTCAAAAAGTGTGTGAATAGTTTGCTAGACTTATGACTTGTCAAATATGTATTAATTACCTAAATATGTATATATGACTAAATTCATGTACTAATTAAAATATAATCTTGCTACAATCATTTCTCATAAATGACTTAGAAAATATTATTTACGATAAAAAACTTCTCCCTAATTTTGATAAATTAGTAGCATGAGTTTTGGTAAAATAACATAAAAATGTAAATCTTTCACATTTTAAGATTCATGGTAACCTCACTTATCTAAAAATATGTTTTTTTATAATTTCTAACAAGGATAGATAAATCTTCTTTTTAACTTTTATTCCTAGAGAACAAAGTATTTCTACCAAACACTATATTAATGTCTTTCAATAATTGGATGACATAGACCATTTCTAACAAATAAAATAGTGTAAATAGTTGACAATAACAAAATATTGACTTTGAACAATTTACTAGAATAATGACTTGTCAAATATGTATACATGACTAAATTCATGTATTAATTACCTAAATATGTATACATGACTAAATTCATGTATTAAGTAAAGTTTAATCCTACTACAACCATATCTCATAAATGACATAGCAAAATCTTGTTTGTGATAAAAAATTTACCTAATTTTGATAAATTAGCTAAGTAATGTATATAAACAATGTTAGAATGAATTTTGGTATAGTAAATTAAAAATATAAACCTTTTAAATTTTAAGATTCATGGTAATCCTACTTACCTAGAAATATTTTTTTTTATAATTTCTAACAAGGATAGATAAATCTTCTTTTTAACTTTTATTGTCAAATAAAAAATAGTCCTATCAAACATAACATTAGTGTTTTTCAACAACTAGATAACAAATACCTTTCTTAATAAAATAAAATAGTGTAAATAAATGTAAGTAACAAAAAAGAGTGTGAAAAGTTTACTAGAATAGTGACATGTCAAATATATATTAATTACCTAAATACATTTACATGACTAAATTCATGTATTAAATGAAATCTAATCCTGCTACAATCATTTCTAATAAATGACATAGAAAAATCTTGTTTGTAGTAAAAAATTTACCTAATTTATATAAATTAGCTAAGCAATGTATTAATAATGTTAGAATGAATTTTGGTAGAGTAACCTGAAAATGCAAATCATTCACATTTCAATATTCTTGATAATCCTACTTATACGAGAATTTGTTTTTTAATAATTTCTAACAATCATAGACAAATCTTCTTTTTAACTTTTTCCCAAAATAAAAACATATTCTTACCAAGCACTATATTAATGTCTTTAAATAACTAGATGACACATAGCTTTTCTAAAAACTAAAATAGTGTAAATACTTGTAACTAAAAAAAATAGTTTGAACAGTTACCCGAATAATGACTTGTCAAATATATATTAATTACCAAAATATGTATACATGACTAAATTCATGTATTAATTAAAATTTAATCTGGCTCCAATCCTTTCTCCTAAATGACAAAAGTCTTGTATGCAATAAAATGTTTTATTTAATTTTAATAAATTAGCGAATTAATGTATAAACAATGTTAGAATAAATTTTGGTTGAGTAACCTAAAAATACAAATCTTTCACATTTTAAGATCCATGGTAATCCTAATTATAATTTCTAACAATGATAGATAAATCTTCTTTTTAACTTTTATTCTCAAATAAACAATATTCCTACCAAACACTACTTTAATGTCCTTCAATAACTAGATAATAGGTAACTTTTTTTAAAAATAAAATAGTGTAAATAGTTGTAAGTAACAAAAAAAAGTGCAAATAATTTACTAGAATAATGATATGTCAAATATGTATTAATTACCTAATTATGTTTACATCACTAAATTCTTGTATTAATTTAAATCTAATCCTACTACAATCATTTCTAATCAATGACATAGAAAAATCTTGTTTGCGGAATGTGCGCGTCCTTTACCCTTGGTTTTTACAAAACGTGGTGAACTTCAGTCGCTTTAATACAAAAGCGTTGTGTTTTGTATGAGACTGAGGCAGGACAACTCTGGTGAGTATGATGTTAGAAGGGCCTTCATATGCATTCAAGAAACACTTAATAATAAAATGATCATAATACACCTAACTTATGCATAGCATCCTAATTGACTAACCACATTATGAATTTGGTTGTGGATTATCTGATGTTGAGAGTGTCTACATTGAGTACCATGTTCTTGCTATGATGATTGATTGTCAATTATGTATAAAAATAATCCAACTCTGTCTAAAAGGTGTAACACCCTAAAAATAGGGGTAAATTTTCATGATTTAAAATAATTATAAGTAGAGGAGACTCAATATAATTAATACCAAGTAATTAACCTGGGTCATTTAATAGCCTATCTCATATATGAACATATGAGAAGGTATCGGAGTGCTTCTGGGACGATCGAATTTGAGACCGTCACAAGGGAAAAAGTGAAAGATTTGATAAAATTTAAGAGTTAATGAAATACGTACAAAAGGGGATAAAAGTTGCCTTATTAATTTATAGACAATGGAAATACAAAATAATAATAATAATAATACCATTTTCATGATTTAGGGTTTCCAAAACAAATAAGAAAATGGAATAAAGAAGCCAAAATGAGAAAACTGGAATTAGGGGATCTCGCTTGAGCGAGACCCACAGGGGTCGCTTAGGCGAGGCCTGTGAGCGTGAGGGAAAACACTCCAGGATCGAAGGCACGCTCACTCGCTTGAGCGAGGCAAGCTTGCTTGAGCGAAATTACTCTAGTAGCTAATAAATCCTCATTCGCCTGGGCAAGACAATCTTGCCTGGGTGAAATAACTCCAGTAACCATTCTGCCTTAATTTTGCTTGAGCGAGGCGAAGCTTGCCTGAGCGAATGACCTCCAGAAACTCATACCTAATGCATTACTCATCTCGCTTGGGTGAGACACCAATTCGCCTAAGCCAATCTCGCCCAGGAACGATTGCACACAACACTCGCTTGAGCGGAGACGAGCCCGCCTGAGTGAAAAACATCTAGTATGCACACATCTGATGCAGGTTCGTCTCACCTGAGCGAGGACCACTCTCTCTTGAGCGAGAATTGGCCAGAGGTCATATAACTGATGCAAGGGATTCTCGCTTAAGCAAAAATCCCTCTCGCTTGAGCGAGATTATCAGGTCTTATGTAGAAAATGAAATTCCTCATAACCCAACATACCAAATCTCATTCCAAGTCAATTTGATCAAATCCAACACATCATATACATCATATTAGGCATATAAAACTTGCTTCAAAAAATCATACTCATAAATTCTCATTCCAACTCACTAATCATATCAAAACCAAGCATATCACTTTACATACTACATGAAACACAATTTCTCATATAAGTCTTCATTCATTCATTAAAATCTACATCAAATCCACATTATAGTTATCATTCATACATTATCAAGGTCATTAATGAAAATTAGCCATACACATAAGGTCTAATTTTCCTACATGACCTCTAAAATCAACTATCATCAAATTAATTACAAAATAAGCATATACACACTATATGCTATACAAAATGAGTATTTATATGCCGGCCAAGGCTCACCCACATTCCTTCCACATTTACCTTCATCAATCCTCGACCTCTAAAAGAGTAGGATTTACATTATACCTACATCAAGCTTTAAAAATAACAACATAGGAGGTGAGTAACATAATCCAAATGTATCAAAGTCATACATTATGATGATATCCATACATATTCATACATGATACACTTCACAAAAACACCATAATTCTCATTCACATACTATATTATCCATAATAACAGGCTATATACTCAAGACATACATCTACAACACATATATTCAAATCATTGGTATTCTCAATACTATCATCATACACATAATGTTAGTACCACATTTCTTCCTTCTTTATATCTCAATCATCCATCGCTATCATAGGCTTTTAACTAGGCATATCTCTGGCTATATGCAAATGCTCTTATAGATAATGCATATGCTCAAAGGAATTATCATCAAATGCGGATCCAACTATGGGACACAACAACATATCAAATATGGGACAAGCATAGGTGTGCTACTATGCCCCTATTGCAGTAGAAAAATTATGTACACATATACCTCAATTCATGCATGCTCAACAACATATTTTTACTGATACAAACTGCTCTCGCCCTTATGTAGCACTAGTCACTCCATGACTCGCGGATCAACATCGTGACCTTACTTGCCACAAGTGCTATGGGCCCCTCCCAAACACACATCAAGAGAGCCGTTCCCGTCGGACACCGAGGTAACTCGCTCACCATAGAGCCGCTCGCCCACTAGGCCCGCCACATAGGGTGCCTCATCACCAAACTATGGATAGCTTTGTGATTCCCAGAATCACTAGGGAAATACAATAATATACCCGTGCACTGGGTCGCCCTCCCACTGGGCCCGCCTAGTAGAACCCCTAACATTCCACATAGACAACAATGATATGCCATGGATGCACATGCCAACCAATGTATTCTCACTCTATGCATCCTATCATGCTGCTCCACAATCAACCATTCACCACTACCACTTATTGGATTTCAATATTCCCAATCATTACCAACCCTCATTGGACTTATACACCCAATAGTTAGTGCCAAACACAATTATCAATTCATACATACACATTTGGGATATTTCATATCATTGATTTCAATTCAAAACATGGTCTCTAACCATCATGACATATTTCCACAACATAATATCATATTCACCATCCCAAACACATGCCACATAACATCAACAATTCTAAATGCACACCATTCACAAAATCATAACATCATCCATTCAAGCAATCACCAAACACAACCAAATATACATATTTTCACATCATCAATGGATGAAATCATGCATTTAGAATAGTTACCCCCTCCTACCTCAAGAGAAGTAGTAATCAATGCGGTTCGATGGTCCCACCTCATTGATGGGGTTATTTCCTACATCACAATATATCACACAATCAATTTTTCCATTTAAACCACCAAGACATAATGTTCATATTTATTTACTTGGTGTTTATATCACTTTAAATTCTCAAACCTCATTTATTTCATTTAATCCACCATAACCACCATGGGTTAGGTGCCTACATTTATTATTATGCATTTTCAATGTCAAACCCATTATTGGGTTCCCACATTAATGGTTCCCAACAACCATAATCAACTACTAAACTTCATTAATGGCTATTCACCATTTATAGCATCATTTCACCTCACCAATAACAATTACCTAACACCATAAATGCTTCTCCACTCTTATTTCTCACTTCCCCCAAATCATAGGGTTAGGGTTTCTCTAAAACCCAACAACACTCATTAATACCCATTTATCCTTTATCACCTTCCAACCATACATTCACCCTCTTTATTTATTCCCACTAAGGCTTTCATTTATGATAACCCACCTTAGGTTTCACATCATTAATGGCTTCTTTACACAACCCATATTCATTAAATGCTCTCTTAGCTACCAAAACTCATAACTAGTGGTTCATGCTCTTGAGAAATGACAAGAGTCTAACCTTAAGAGAAGAAATGAAGGAGTTTTCTAAGAGGAGGAAGAACCATACGAAAATGGAGAGAGGGAGAGTCAGAGACTCCAAGCTCCAAGCTCTCCTTCAAGAACGAAAATGGAAGGAGAAGAGGGCCACCACCTTTTTGCTAGGGTTTTTAAAGAGAAGAAGTAGAAGAAATGGAAATGAAGAAAAGATAGAGAGGAAGTAGAAGAAGCAAGGTGTTTTCCAAAATAGAGACTAAGAAGCTAACGGGAAAGAAAAGAGAAATGGGCCATTTGGCTTTATTTTTAATCCCACATTAAATATTCATCATTTTATGACAAACAGGATCTCTGTTTGGGCTTAATACTTTATCTAAAAATTATTCTGAATACACATTCGGATTCCCAATAATATTCTTAACATCCCTGATCACTATCATTCCAATTGGAGATACTTGGTCCGACACTCATATTTTAATCGGGTCAGTTTTAAGCTTATTCGGTCCCAATAAATTACTAACAGTCCCAAAAAATCTTAGTTTAATTATTTCCAATATTTTATGATATTAATAATCCGCATTCAATTATTCAATATTTATTTCCCCTAATTAATCCTTTATTTTAAAAATTTAGGGTGTTACAAAAGGCTGTAATTGGTATTGAGTAGGATAAGCATTAGTTGAACTGGTTAAAGACCCTTAGGGTATATCATAACCTTTGTATGCTGATTCACAAGAAGATCATTGTTACTACCCAATTTTGTCCGGGCCTATTTAATTTTTTAAAAAAATAAAAACAAAAAATTTATAATACTACTACTACTACTACTACTAATAATAATAATAATAATAGAAGTCAATCCAACATAGGATTTAATTTTGAATTTCAAATTTTTGATTTGGGCTTTAATCTTTACAATTTTAATTCATCATGAGAACCATAAATTTTGAATCTAAATTTAGAGAAATTTTAAATAGTAGGGGAAGTTTAAATTTTGAATTTTATAAAAAATAAAAGACATCATATTTTTATGATGGAAGATTAGAGAAAAATGATGAAAGGATTTTAAGGAATGAGATAAAGTTTTTTTGAATATATATATTAGAATGAGATAGAGCTTTTAACTATATATATATTACAAAATTAGATAAACCTGTTTTTAAAATATATATATTATAGAATGACATCTGTTTCTTTAATATATATATATATATATATATATTAAAAGTTCACGGAAAAGAGGAATGATTTATAAAATATCACGTAAAAAGGAAAGGATCAGGTGTATATATATATATATGTATATATATAAAAAATAAGCAAGAAAAAAAAGAAAGGGAGACACAATAGAAAAAAAAGAAAGATTGACACAAGCGAGAGAAAAAGATTTTGGGGAATTATATATATATATATATAGTTTTTTGTGTTCCTCGTTTCCTAGAGAATTATAATAGGCATGATTAAATGCATGAAGTCCTTTCTCATCTAGGAGAAATCTAATAATTAGTAACATAGAATACCTTTTAATGTACGTTACTAACCAAGTTTAGAGTATTACATTCGTAAGATTAAAAATAAATTGATATTGACATGTAACAGAAATTAAAATATTTATGTTAGAGATTAATTTGGACGGGACATCCTCTTAATCCATAATTTAATTTTTTTTTAAAACCATAGAAATAAAATTGATATCAACATGTAACAAGATTAAAATCTTTATGTTAGGGATTAATTTTGACGGACATCCTCTTAATCTATGTTTTTTTAGACCATAAAATATTTTGATAATGTCAATATGTAACAAAAATAAAAATCTTTATGTTAGGGATTCGTTGGGATGAGACATCCTATTAATCTATGTTGTAATCAATTTAAACCATAAGATATTTTGATAATAAAATTTAGAATCTTTATGGATTAATTTGGATGAGACATTTTATTAATCTACGTTTAAAGTTATATTTTAAAATTAATTTAGACCATAAAATATTTTAATAATATTGATATATAACAAAATTAAAATATTTATATTATGGATCAATTTGGATGAGACGTTCTATTGATCTAGGTCTTCAAATAAGATAATTTTTTTATTTTTAAGTTAATTTAGACCACTAAGTTTTTTTAAAAAATAATAAAATCAATAAACCCAAGGTTCCCTTTTCATATACAATGTTTGAAATCAATTTGGACGAGACGTCTTGCTGCTTAAAGTTTTCCTAACTCTCGACGTCTTTAACTTATTTTACATTTTTTAAAATAATAAAATGAAAGAACTACACAACCCTGATTTTCCCCCACGCTTGGGGAATACATAGGAACACGAGTTATTCCTGTCAGGTTCAAATTTTAAAAATAAATATGTCCCATTATCTTGGAAAATAAAATTATAACACATTTTAACGATGACCTGATTAATTTGGACTAGACGTCCTATTAATCATAGAAAAATATAACTTTAATTGTTAAATCGACAATAAATCCTATAGGGCATCTATAAAATGTTTAAATTTCAAATTATTAGGATTATTCAAAACTTAAACAATTGAGGGTAACCGTTTAAAATAGACAGTGTAGGGTGCTAATACCTTCCCCACCTATAATCAGACTCTTGAACATAAAATCTCAATTTAGGACCAGTACCTTTACGTTAAGGTTTTTCTGATGTTTTACCTTAAAAATATTAGTGGCAACTCCACGGTTTCTGAAACAAATTTAAGAACCTAATTTTCTTTTTACGGTCAGCCTCTTATCGCGATCTTGGTCGCCACAGATGGTGACTTCGCTAGGGACTTTAGAGAGTTAAGCCTATTTAATTTGTTTAGGTATATTAAAATAATCCTATATAACCTCTTGCCTATGTGTTTATTGTAACACCCTAATTTTGATAAGTAAATAAATAAGTAAATAAATAAAACAAAGAAAATTTTCCACAATAAAAAAAATCAGGATAATCGGGCGCGAGGAAATGAGGGAAAAGAAGGCAAGAGGAATGAAACCGACTCAAGGAGCTGACAGCTAAAGAAGGAAACGCTCAGGCGGGTTACGCAACGACCTTACTCGCTCAGCGAAGGCTACACTCGGCACTCACTCACTCCACTCGGCATTCCCGCACCCGGATTTCAGCGCCTGGTACACTCGGAAAAGGTCCACTCCCTATTCACTCAGGATATTTTACTTTTATTTTCACTCGGTAACCATATTTCTTCCTACTCTAGTCATCCTACTAAGTTAAGACTCACTCGGGTTCCCTCACTGCAATGATTGACTACAATGGGGTCCACTTAGGGCCTTAGGTGCCGCCTTTCGGTCGAAAAACCTTCACTCGGCAGATTCTCACTCGGGAATTGTTAATCATTCTACACTCGGGAAAATCCTATCAATTACCACTCGAAAATACTTAAACTCTTCGGTACCCAGAATAAATCACTGTCTCACTTCCCTTATCAACTCTCAATCCCATTTTTACCCATGGTTATACCGACCTCACACACTCGTAAGTACGCGTACACATATATATATATATCACTCAGATCATTCACGCGATATAGAACAAGACACAGTAAGATGGATAAAGGAAAGGATATAAATAAGTACAGGCACACAGTCTTGTCTCCTACCCAAGAGGGTTCAAGTTCTAGTATAAAGAGACTACGACTGAAATACGAGCCGGCCAAGGCTTAACAAGACATGTACACAGCATATACATAAACGCATCATCTCCATAGTGCACCAGTACTTCACTCGGCAATCAGCTCCTTCTCCACTCCTCATTTTGAGAGACATTCACTGAAAAGTTGCCACAGCAGGGGTGAGTATCTTAGATATCGAATGATAGATACTGACTCAGATTGTTCCACAGTTATACAACAATATATATATATATACATATATACAATTATACATGGTAACGATTAGGGTCAGAGCAATACCAATCGACCAGGACACACATAAGATTCTTACCGATCAAAATCCACTAGTTATCACTCGGCCTTATGCACGTATCAATTCAATAACGTTAACATACAACAATCAGTGACATAATAATGCCCATGAATCAGAATGCATATGTTGAACAATTCTCAATCAGAATCCGACAATTCTCACTCGGCTATATATATATATACAACATTTCAATAACATTAATATACATCCATGGAATAGATTTCAATCAGCCTCAACAGCATATGATCACAGAATAATTCACTCGGTTATATACATTCATCATCTCATTAATCATCAACACATGGATAATCAATTCAAAACAACGTCAGCAGTTAATATACATAGATTATTTCACTCGGTTCCGTATTCGTGTATAATCGGTTTTGACGCTGCAACGTAGGCTCCCAGCCTTTTTATACATAGCTCTCAGCTATCAATTCAGCTCCCAGCTGCTTGACCATTTTACAGGTACCCAACCGTTTGCCCACAAGGTGACACCAACGCTCTCAGCGCCAACGGAGGTGTTCACAGGCAGCCCGACTCCCACTCAAGGGCTACCTTGAGTCCCACTCAAGGATTTACAACGTCCCACGTTTTAATAATCGATGGTAGTGTCCCACACTACATGCTCTTAGCATAAACGCATCCCATGCGACACACGCGAATTCATCACACAACACAGCATTCTTATACACAACACAGCATTCTTTAATTCTCTTCCACCCGGTACGTATATTCTGTTTTTCACTCGGAAGATTCCATCCGATCCCTCGGTCAAAGACAAATCCTTACCTTTGGCCTGAGTCTCCTTCATCTCAGCTAAGTAGGAATCTGACTGCTACTGCTCGTACACGGATTTTAGGAATTCATTGGCAATCCTCAACGTACCGATCGTCATTTTCCGAGAAGAGGGGATGTCAATATGCAAGTTCATGTCTCGGAACTGTTCCAACATCTCCACCTCCTTCACCATCATCACTGCCATATGGAGAGATTTCCGACTCAACGCGTCGGCAACAACGTTTTCCTTACCCGGATGGTACTTCAGTTTGAAGTCATAATCCTTTAAAAATTCCATCCATCTTCTCTGCCTCATGTTCAGCTCCTTCTGGTCGAATAAATATTTGAGGCTCTTGTGGTCGCTGTAAACTTTGAATTTAGAACCGTACAAGTAATGTCTCCATATTTTCAATGCGAAGACCACAGCTGATAGTTCCAAGTCGTGGGTCGGGTAATGCTGTTCGTGAGGCCTCAATTGCCGAGAGGCATAAGCTATCACTTGGCCCTTCTGCATTAGCACGCATCCTAATCTGAGTCCTGACGCATCACAATAAACCACGAAGCTTTCTTGTAAGTCAGGCAATGCCAGTACTGGAGTGGTTGTCAAGTTGTCTTTTAGCTCTCGGAAACTGCTCTCGCACTCGCAACTCCACACGAAGGGAACATTTTTCAGGTCAATTTAGTCAGTGGCAAAGCTAGCTTAGAAAAACCTTCAATAAACCGCCTATAATAACCAGCCAGGCCCATAAAGCTCCTTATCTCTGAGACCGACTCGGGTCTCCCCCATGCCATTATAGCTGCCACCTTTGAAGGGTCTACCGAGACACCCTCCTTGGAAATCACATGTCTGATAAAATGGATCTTATCCATCCAGAAATCACACTTTGAAAATTTTGCAAACAGCTGCTTCTCCTTCAAGACTTGAAGTACCGCTCGGAGGTGTTCTTCATCTCATCAGAGGTCTTGGAGTAGACTAAGATATCATCGATAAAAACTACTACGAACCGATCCAAGTACGGGTGGAATATGCTGTTCATGTAATTCATGAATATGGCAGGTGCATTTGTTACACCGAACGGCATCACTACATACTCGTAGTAGCCATACCGAGTCCTAAAGGCAGTCTTGGGAATATCCGAGTCCTTCACTCGGATTTGGTGGTATCCCAACCGTAAGTCGATCTTTGAGAAAACTGAAGCATCACGCAGTTGGTCAATCAGATCGTCGATCCTGGGCAACGGGTATCGGTTCTTAATTATGAGTTTGTTTAGCTGTCGGTAATCTATGCATAGTCTCATGCTGCTATCCTTCTTCTTAACAAGTAGTACAGGTGCGCCCTATAGTGATACACTCAGTCTAATGAATTGTTTACCGAGTAACTCATCCACCTGCTTTTTCAGCTCGGCCAACTCTGTTGGGGACATTCTATAAGGTGCACTGGAGACTGGCTCGGCTCCAGGGATCAGGTCAATAGAGAACTCAACTTCTCTAGTTGGAGGGACACCCGGCACATCATCTGGAAACACTTCTGGGAATTCACAAACAGTCAGAATTTCATTCATTCGGGCTTTACTCTCACCCTCAGTTAGATAAAGCATCATAAATAGCTGAGATATACCTTGCACTGTATAGTCCTCAGTGCCTTGCCTCGGAAAAATTATCCTGCGGTTTCTACAGTCTACCAACACCTTGTTGGCTGAAAGCCAATCTACACTGAGTACAATGTCGAGATCCTTTAAAGGCATGCACACCAAATCGAAGGTGAAACTCCGATCGCCCAACACAAATGCCACGTCCTTGCACATTGATGATGTCAACACCTTAGTGCCAGTCGGGTGGCTACTTCCAAAGTCCGATCCATACACACGGTCGGTAACTTTAAACGCCTTACACACTCATCAGCTATAAAAGAATAGGTGGCTCCCGAATCAAAAACTACATTAAGTGTATATCTACCGAGTGAGCACTTACATTGTACCAAGTCATTCGCTTGCACAGCATCTTCTGTGTTAATGGCGTAGACTCTTCCCACCGCTGGTTGGTCGGTATTCCTTTCTCGGTTACTTGGAGCAAGCATCATGTTTCCTCTAGCTCTGCCGCCTCTGCCCCCCGGTCTTTGACTATCGCTCCCACGGTTCTTCTCTTGGAAGCCTCCTTGACGCATATTGGTGTTTGCTTGACGAAGTTGGGGGCAGTCAGGGCGAATGTGCCCCTTCTTATTACAATGGAAGCACACCATCTCACCATCGTTATTGCAGTCTCGAGCGTAGTGATTTCCCCCATAATTAAAACATCTTCCATTCCCCATAACCGGTCATTTTTCTTGCTGGCTCCGACCCCTAAATCTGGAAAAAGGTCTGCTCCTACCAGCGTTGTTTGGCCTCTTGAAGCGGGATTGCTGGGGCTTCATGTAATGGTCTGCTCTGCTGCTCTGGCCTGAGTGGGCCTTGTCGTCCTCTTCAAATATTCTGCACTTATTCACCAATATAGGGAAGCTCCTAATCTCTTGGTATCTGCAGGCTCTTTTAATGTCTGATCTCAATCCGTTCTCAAATTTAAGGCATTTAGAACTTTCTGTTCCAGGTTACTGGAAGGGCGGGTAGAATAAGCACAGTTCTTCAAATCTAGCTGCATACTCCTCCACAGACATGGAGCCTTGTTTTAATTCCATGAATTCAAGTTCCTTCTGACTCCTGATTGTGTCGGGGAAATATTTCTCTAAGAAGCATGCCTTGAAATTTTCCCAGGTCAGCTGGGTATCAGCATCAGTCAGTCAGTTTCTGGCGATCTTCTACCAGTTCTCTGCCTCGTCCCGCAGTATGTACACTGCGCACTCCACCTTCTGGGCCTCGGTGCAGTGGAGGCCCCCAAAAATCCTCTCTAACTCTTGAGTCCATTTGTAAGCTGCCTCAGGGTTACGTCCTCCCTGAAATTCACTCGGCTTCCTCTTCAAGAAGCGGCCCAACACTTAGCCTTCTTCAGCTCGAGGCTGGCCCTGCCTCTCAAACACGTCAGCAAAATGTTGGAATGCCGTGGCTATGGCCTCCATGCTTTGACGATTCGCCATAACTTATCCTGAAATTAACACCCCTTCAAGGATAAGTTTACAAGGTTACATTTTCCCGATCGGATCTTATCCGCATATCCACTGATTATAGCACATCATACCATTTATATATGTATACGTCATGCAATCAATCAGACCAGGAGGGAAATTACCTCCTATTCCCAAATCAATATCTCAACATCAATTAGAATATCACAAAAATGATGACCACTCGGTCATAACACATACAACCGCTTACACTCGGTAAGCACACCTTGGCCTTGGACTTTTCGGTCTGCTCTGATACCAAAATGTAACACCTTAATTTTGATAAGTAAATAAATAAGTAAATAAATAAAACAAAGAAAATTTTCCACAATAAAAAAAAATCAGGATAATCAGGTGCGAGGAAATGAGGGACAGAAGGCAAGAGGAATGAAACCGACTCAAGGAGCTGACAGCTAAAGAAGGAAACGCTCAAGCGGGTTACGCAGCGACCTTACTCGCTCAGCGAAGGCTACACTCGGCACTCACTCACTCCACTCGGCATTCCCGCACCCGGATTTCAGCGCCTGGTACACTCGGAAAAGGTCCACTCCTTATTCACTCGGGATATTTTACTTTTATTTTCACTTGGTAACCATATTTCTTCCTACTCTAGTCATCCTACTAAGTTAAGACTCACTCGGGTTCCCTCACTGTAATGATTGATTACAATGGGGTCCACTTAGGGCCTTAGGTGCCGCCTTTCGGTCGAAAAACCTTCACTCGGCAGATTCTCACTCGGGAATTGTTAATCATTCTACACTCGGGAAAATCCTATCAATTACCACTCGGAAATACTTAAACTCTTCGGTACCTAGAATAAATCACGGTCTCACTTCCCTTATCAACTCTCAATCCTATTTCTACCCATGGTTATACCGACCTCACACACTCGGTAAGTACGCGTACACACACACATATATATATATATATATATATATATATCACTCGGATCATTCACGCGATATAGAACAAGACACAATAAGATGGATAAAGGAAAGGATATAAATAAGTACAGGCATACAGTCTTGTCTCCTACCCAAGAGGGTTCAAGTTCTAGTATAAAAAGACTACGACTGAAATACAAGCCGGCCAAGGCTTAACAAGACATGTACACAGCATATACATAAACGCATCATCTCTATAGTGCACCAGTACTTCACTCGGCAATCAGCTCCTTCTTCACTCCTCATTTCGAGAGACATTCACTGAAAAGTTGCCACAACAGGGGTGAGTATCTTAGATATCAAATGATAGATACTGACTCGGATTGTTCTATAGTTATACAACAATATATATATATACAATTATACATGGCAATGATTAGGGTCAGAGCAATACCAATCGACCAGGACACACATAAGATTCTTACCGATCGGAATCCACCAGTTATCACTCGGCCTTATGCACGTATCAATTCAATAACGTTAACATACAACAATCAGTGACATAATAATGCCCATGGATCAGAATGCACATATTGAACAATTCTCAATCAGAATCCGACAATTCTCACTCGGCTATATATATATATATATACAACATTTCAATAACATTAATATACATCCATGGAATAGATTTCAATCAGCCCAACAGCATATGCACATAGAATAATTCACTCGGTTATATACATTCATCATCTCATTAATCATCAACACATGCATAATCAATTCCAAACAACGTCAGCAGTTAATATACATAGATTATTTCACTTGGTTCCGTATTCGTGTGTAATCGATTTTGACGTTGCAACGTAGGCTCCCAGCCTTTTTATACATAGCTCTCAGCTATCAATTCAGCTCCCAACTGCTTGGCCGTTTTACAGGTACCCAACCGTTTGCCCACAAGGTGACACCAACGCTCTCAACACCAACGGAGGTGTTCACAGGCAGCCCGAGTCCCACTCAAGGGCTACCTTGAGTCCCACTCAAGGATTTACAGCATCCCACACTTTAATAACTGATGGTAGTGTCCCACACTACATGCTCTCAGCATAAACGCATCCCATGCGACACACGCGGATTCATCATACAACACAGTATTCTTATACACCACCTTTCACTCAAACATACATGCATCACATGTAATCGGTAATAAGCATTCTCAGAGCTCAATATATTAGTCCTACACACACGCTTTACATGTAATCAATATCATGGTTCAAGTAGATGAATACAACAACACACGCGTCCATGCAGTCGGTGTTAAGCAATACTAGGATTCAATGAAGTAATCCAACAACACAAGCATATCATGCAATCGGTATTTGGCAATATCAGGACTCAGACAACACATGCATCAATGGGATATATTACCCGATTCACTACGCCAACATTCAACCACATGCAGTCAGTATTTTATATTTGTAATATCCTACATATCACATAAACCGCACGGTAATCATCATCACAAGTTAGCATACTCTTTCCATGCAATCATTCGACATTCTCAAGCCATCAGCATACATTTCAAGGACGGGACTAGACATGCAACACTCAGCTCTCATTCATCATGCACCCGGGTATTACATGCTCCTCATACAAGCACACACATAAACAGAATACAAACAACAAACATCAACACCCGGAACCCGTCCATAACCCATGCATTTAAAATATAAGGTACTGCCCCTACCAACTACGATACTCTGAGAGACTCCTCCGCCTGGATGTTGGTCCCCTGCCTTGCTACTTTGCTCGTTACTTCCCCTCGTTTGGCCTCCTCTTGAACATTGTCGCCTTCCACGATTGACTCAGGAACAGGGGCTGTTTCTTCTTTCACTTCGATGATCGCCTTTCACTGGCATGAGGGAGCTCTGACTCCTCTGTAGTACCGTCAACGTGGCTTCCAAAGGTAGAAAATGGAAACAGAGAGCAGGGAAAGAGGAGAAGAAGGAAGAAGAAGAGGGAAGTCGTAGAGGGAAACCGAAGAAATGAATGGCAAAGAGACCCATCGACCAATCATATATGCATGCACGGAGGAATGGAAAGGTGGGGTGGGAAAATGTGAAGCAGCAACTCGCTCACGCTATGCCCAATCACAAATGGACAACCATCAATAATCAACTATACTTAACCAGCCATTATTTTCTTAAGCTAAATAATCAAGTTAATTATAATTAATAAATAATTTTTCCCACTTTGCAATTATTATTCCAAGGTTCAATTTCACCTGGTAATTCATTTTAAATCGGGATGTTACATTTGTGCCATGATTTTTATTGATATATGTTATTATGGAACCCTAGGGTAGAAGATATCATATTATTATACTATTAAACCCTAGGGTAGACAACTTTATTTGTATTTTCTGTGTTTGTTCCTTGTGAAGGAATGGTAAGGTACAGGTATGTATGCCCCTCCACACACTACACTTATACTTTTCACATACATTTTGAGTGGGACCCTACACCCGAGAGTCTGAATAGACCATTAAGTTTAGGGGAAAGGTTATGTAGCGGTGTTATTTAGGATATTCATCTCCTTCTGACATCGTGAGAGCCTCAGCTAGAGCGTAACTTCCTTATGGTGCCCACACCTGTTAAGCTTCCTGCTGTTGTGGTAAATATCATGAGCGGAGTCTGAGCTTTGGTGGCCTTTAGTAATTTAAAATAGCCACGCAATGTAAGATGACACTATTAGAGGAGCCCTAGAACCGATTAAAAGCCTTTAAATAAACCTTGTTTAGGGCACAAAGGGGCAACATTCCTTTTACCTTTCATTCTTAAAGGATTTTTTTCTTTTACACCCTAACAAATGTTTTTTAAAAAAGAGCCCAATGATCCATCATGGGGAAAATGGTTCTCAAGCCTATTTAATTTCATTCTTTAGGTTATAGGCTTCTTGAATCGTAATTTTTTATGCAAAGTTTTCCTAAAAATAGTCACACAATCTGAAAGGTCTGTAACTTATTCTTTGTTTATCATTATTCCCTATAGACACGAAAAATATTTTTAAGAAATAATGATTAACAAGACATGACAAGCCCACAAGTTGACTCTTTTTTTCTTTCTTGTCTTTTTTTAGGAAGTAATCTGAACTTGGTGAGTATCCTACTAGAGATGGAAACTAATATGAGTGTAGACGAATGCGGGGCCAACAAGGCTAAACTAAGGAAAATACTACATGTCAAGGATGGGAAAATTGACACAGCTAGCCTATAGGCTTATGGAAAGAAGCTGAATCTGACCCAAAGGACGACCTTCTCAAGGAAATATAGGAAGATCTTAAAACTTATAGAGGTTGAAGTATAGGTCAAAGCAATCACCGCTTTGGCCCAAATTTATGACCCACCCTTTCAGTGCTTCACCTTTCGAGACTTCCAGTTAGCGCCATCAGTAGAAGAGTTTGAACAGATCTTGGGCTTGCCATTAGAGGGTCGGATACCCTATAGACAACTTGAGCAACATGCCAACATCACCTCCTTTGCTTCTATATTGAAAACAAATCCGACTAAGCTGGGAAAAGCACAACTGAACAAGAATTAGAGGTCAGGGTTTGCCAGGGTGTATCTTGAAAAACACTTGAACAATCTGGCTGAGAAAGAAGATTGGGAGACTTTCATGCATGGATACCCTATCATTTACCCTTTATGGTGTCATCCTGTTCCCTTGAATTGAGAACTATATGGACTGTGATGATTGATGAATTAGTTTTAATACACATTATATTTTTACACTAGGGGTTTATTATATAATTATTATGTTTAATGATAGTATTTTAATTAAGTTCTATGTTGTAACATCCCTAATTTTATATAAATAATGAAATATTGGGAATAAATATTAAATAATTACCAAGGATTAATTTATGTACCAAAATGTTGAAAATAATTAAATTTAGATTTGAGGGGTTACTCATGAATTATTGAGGCTTTATAGTTGAAAATATGCCCGATTAAAATATGGGGGTCAGACCAAGTATCTCCGATTGAGGTGCTATTGGTCAGGGATATTAAGGATATTATTGGGAAACCGAACATGTATTCGGAATAATTTTTAGATAGAGTATTGAGCCCGAACGGAGATCCTGTTTGATTTAAAACGGAGAGGTTAAGTGAGGGGTTAAAATAAAACTCTAAAACTCTTTTTTCCCCTTTTATTCATGTTAGTTTCCTCTCCCTTTGCAAGTTCACTCTTTTCTCTTCTCCTTTCATCTTCCACTCTTCTTCTACTTTTTCCTCTTCCATTCTCCAAAACCCACAAAGTGGTGGTTTGCCCTTCCTCCTCCATATTTCATTTTTCTCCTAGCTTGGGTAGAGAAGCTTGTGGTGCTTTAAAGCTTTCCCTCTCCTTTTCAATTTTGGTTCTCCTTCTCTCCCATTCTTGGAGCTCACTCCCTTTTGCTTGAGGTAAGGTTTCCTTTCCATTTTCTTGAGCCCTAACTTTTGGTTATATGATTGGGTTATTGGGAGAGTGTTAAATTTGTATGGGTAGATGTTAGAGAGGTATTTATGATGAGAAACCCTAAGGTGTGATGTTTTAATGTGAGTTTTATAAGGGCATAATGTAGTACACGAAATGGTATGGAAGGTGATAGGAAATGTTGAACATTTATGTTGATTGTTGGGTTTTTAATGAAACCCTAGCTTTGTAAATTAGGGGAAATATGAATTGTAGGTAGATGTGCATTTATTATTGATGGAAGATGTTATTTATAATAGGAAATAATCATTAATGATGGTGAATGGTTGTTGGGAACCATTAATGTAGGAACCCATTATAGGGCATGGCATTGAAGAGGCATAATAATGAATTTAGGCACCTAACTCATGGTAGTTATGGTGGATTGAATGAAATAAATGAGGTTGAGAATTGAAATGGTATAAAACACCAAGAAATAAATGAGTACTTGAATCTTGGTAGTTAAAATAAAAATTAATTGTATCGTATATGGCATAATGTAGGAAATGACCCCATCGACGAGGTGAAACCTTTGGGCCGCGTTGATTTCTACTTCTCTTGAGGTAAGAGGGGGTAACATTTCTAAATAGTTGATTTGATCCATTAGTGATGTGTGTGTATATGATTATGTTATACTAATTGGCTTGGATGAACGATTTGATGATTACTTGATTGAAATGCAATTAGAGTGAATGGTGTTATGTGGCTTATATTTATGGGATAATGAATATGATGCTGAATTGACTCATGATTAATGAGAGTTATTGTAATGGCTTAGAACCATGATTGTATATTGATTACATTGTTATTGAACATCCCATGAAATATGAATTAATGATTTGTGATTGCCACTAACTAGTATGTGTATGAAATCCAATGAATGTTGATACTGGTTAAGAATGATGAGAACCTAGAGTTCCACTAAAGTGTTGAGGATGAATTATTGATGGTGGAGTGGCATTTAGGATACATAGTGTGAGAGTGCATTTGATTTGCATTGCATTGCATCTATGGCATATCATTTGCTGCTTATATGGAATGTTAGGGGTTCTAATAGGCGCGCCCAGTGGGAGGGTGGCCTAGTGCAGGGGTAAATTATTGTTGTTCCCTAGTGATTCTGGGAATTACGAAGCTGCCCTTAGTTTGGTGACGAGGCACCCTATGTGACGGGCTAGTGGTGGGCGGCTCTGTGGTGAACTAGTGACCTCGATGTCCCAATGGGGCACGGCTCTCTCGATGTGTGTTGGTATTTGCATATAGCCGGAGATATGCCTAGTTGGTAGCCTGTGGTGGCGATGGATGATTATTAAATAAAGAGGAAGGAGGTTGTAGCATTAACATTGAGTGTATAATGACCTTTTTTGAGAATGCCATGATTTGATGTGTAAGTTATGAATATAATGATTTGGATGGGTATGATGTTAAATTGGAATGTGATAATGTGTAAATGAAACTTATAATGTTTCTTGAGAAATATATGTTATGCACATATGTATATGTTTCATCATAATGTATGATTTTGAATCATTTGGTATATGTTACTCACCTCCTAGTTGCCATTTTAAAGTTTGATGTAGGTATGATGAAAATCCTACTCTTTTGGAGGGTGAGCTAGGATAGAGGCAAATATGAGAAGAAAGTGAGAACCTTGGCCGGCATCTTTTGTAAATCACTTGATAAGTGTAGATCTTTATTTTGTATATGATAATTGATTGGTCATGAATATTGATTTGTTGGTCATGTGTAAAAATTAGACCTATGTGTTTTGAATGGCTAATTTTTAGTAATGACCCTAACAATGGATGATATTGATTGTAAATTGAAGGATTATATGCCATGTTAATGGATGAATGTTGAAACCATGAGGTTTATGTTTATTAACAATGCATATGAGTCTTGTGAATGGATGAGAATGTGAGTAGGGTATTAGAATGATGAATGAATGATTTTGGCATGAAGTATATGATGAATTTCTATAGTTTTATGCATAATTAAGGAGCCAATAGGGTCAAAATGAGTTTTATGAGATTTTGATAGTAGGTCATGATTCCAATATCTTAAATTCATGATTTGTGACTTATAGGAATTGGAATGGGACAATTCTATTGAGAATAGGTCCTTGAGTTGCACAATGCCTCAAAACGAGTAAAATGTACTTATGCACATAACTCTCTCATTTTTAGGAAATTTTGAGTCCGGCCGGTGGTCGCACGTGACAAATGATGTATATAAGTTGGTGTCAAGATTTGGTAGGCATTGGAATTCGTATGAGAAAGTTAGGGGGGTTAGAAGTCCAAAAATATGACTTTTTTCTGCATAAATGGCCTCTGTGCTGTCATGAATCAATTCACAATAGTGCATGAATCGATTCAAGAAACACTATTTTTACTATTCTTGAATTTTGGGTACCTTGAATTGATTCAAGCTCCTACATGAATCGATTCAAAGCTCACTGGAATCACTGTTCATGAGGTCCAGGAACGTTTGAATCGATTCAAGCTCACATGAATTGATTCAAAAGGCCATGTTTTCACTGTTTGGACTCCAGAAGCGTTTGAATCGATTCATGGAGTCCTCGAATCAATTCATGGCCCTATTTTCACACGTTTTCCTTTGTTTTAGGGTATGATTGGTATCATTTGGTCACGGTATGATTATACAACAACATACACATATAATTAACACGTTTTAATAACTAAATGAGATGCTTTTGAACCTTCCTTATTTCCATTCACCCTTATGAAATAATTGTGTACTTATGCTATTTCTTGTTAATGATCATGAGATTGATTGTCCGAGGTCCACTCTTGATTTAATTTATCCACCTTCTCATATCTTCATATGTGGGATATGTTATTTAAAATGATCTAAGGTTACATATTAAATATTTACCTTATGGTTTCTTCTATTCTTTAATTATTTTAAAATCGTAAAAAATTTACCCTCATTTTATTATTTGAATATTATCACTGAGGCCCTATAATAGGGGCATCTCACATATTAGTTTAATTGAAGTATTATGTATATATATTTTAATTTTCGTGTTTTGTTTGTATCTTGAGTATCTTGCCTTGTTTTAGTCATAACTTAGGCTTTTATGATCCAATTGGGATGATCTTGAAGCCCATGAAAAGCTAAGACAAAGAACTACATTATGATGAATACATTTGGTTATTTTACATCTGAAAAGGATGAAGAAATGGAGATTGAATCAATCACCCCGCATGTGTCTCACCAACATTGACATAGTTCACTAAAGTACATATATCTTAAGCTGTAGAACTCTAAATGACTTGGTTCTTGCAGCAAAATTTCAATAAGATAAAGATGTTCAACTTTTATGTTGAAGATTTGGTGAAATTATGTAATCTAGAGGGTTAGAGCTGACGTGCAAGATGGAAAACGTAAAGAACAATGAATTTCAAAAAGTAAGCTTATCATTTTTTTGAATTATTACCAATGTTGAAATAATTGCATAAATGTTTAGCACATGGGTGTAGAGTGCGCTGATACCTTGGCTATAAATTGATGCTTGAAGTTATAAGGAAGACACAAGAGAGATACATAATAAAATACATGCTTAAGTTTCCATTACATTTCTATGTTTTTGCTTTAGTTTCTTAAGTTTTAGTTCTTCTTTCTCTTGTTTTATTTATTTGCTCTATATTCTATTCTTCAAGTTATGATTTTTATTTCCCTTTCTCAACATGAAGTAATTTATTTTTATTATTTATTATTTACTTTTATAATCAAAGTTATAATTAATTTAAATTTAAATTTCATTGTTAAACATCATCATGGAAGCTTTGTAACAATCTCTTCCATTAGATTATCCTAGTCAACTGAGGGGTTACGAGTTTTAAAAAAATATGGAAGGTTTTTTGTAAACACTTGGTGGAGCAGTATCATTATATCTATAAATTAACAAAGTTATATATGCAACAAGTGGTCAACCAGAACTCTACATGTTAAAGCTAAAGGGGCACACAGGCTCCCATTCAAAACATGAAATGAAAACATCTATCATAATCATCCTTAGTCCAAGAAGACTTTAGCAAGTCTTCGATGCGAAGCCTGCACTAATTTTCATAAATGACATAGAAAAATTTTTTTCGTGGTAAAATATTTACCAAATTTTCATAAATTAGCTGAGAAATGTATTATCAATATTAGAATGAATTTTGGTAAAGTAACCTAAAAATGAAAATCATTCACATTTCAATATTCTTGGTAATCCTACTTATCCGGGAATTTTTTTTAATAATTTCTAACAAGCATAGATAAATCTTCTTTTTAAATTTTTCCCTAAATAAAAACAAATTCCTACCAAGCATTACATTAATGTCTTTAAATAACTAGATGACACGTAACTTTTCTAAAAGCCAAAATAGTGTAAATACTTGTAACTAACAAGAAAAATTAGTTTAAATAGTTACCATAATAATGACTTGTTAAATATGTATTAATTACATAAATATGTATACATGACTAAATTCATGTATTGATTAAAATTTAATACGGCTCAAATCATTTCTTGTAAATGACATAGGAAAGTCTTATGTGCGCTAAAAAATTTTATTTTATTTTGATAAATTAGCTAATTAATGTATAAACAACGTTAGAATGAATTTTGGTAGAGTAACCTAAAAATAAAAATCTTTCATATTTTAAGATTCATGGTAATCCTACTTATAATTTCTAACAAGGATAGATAAATCTTCACTTTAACTTTTATTCTCAAATAAAAAATATTCCTATCAAACACTATATTAATGTCCTTCAATAAGTGGATAACAAATATCTTTTTTAAAAAATAAAATATTGTATGAAAATAATTCATCTCTATCTGAATGGTTGTATGAAAATATTCCTATCAAACACTACATTAATGGTTGTATATTGGTTCACTAGAAGATCGTAATAGTTAATTAGCTTTGTATCCTATAAGAACATGCTTTGGATTTAAGTAAATAATAAAGGTTTAGAAGAATGAGTAGGTTGTCATGGGAGAACTATAAGTAGATAGCACAATGGATAAAGGAAGAACATAACTGACTATTAGTCATACTTGTGTGTTAGTTCCCTTAGAAGTAGATTGAGTTATTACTATGGAATCATAATTCATTGATAGGCTATGCACATACCAAAGGCACTTTAAGTAATGGAATGGTATGACTCTATGGTAGATAAGACTCACTTAATGATTTAACTTTGTCTATGAAATCCACTAGGTATGACGGTGTACTTTTGTCTGTTTTTCCAACAAAGCTAGAATAAGATAAACTTACCACTATTGTTTTGTGGTTATATTATGTATATCTAAATATGCACTCAGGGGCTGCCAGGAACATATCTGGACATTGAAGGAGAAGATTGACAGAGTTACATAGTAGATACAGTTGGACCCTCAACTCGACGGAGTAGTGACTAGGTTAACTTGGGTTTACATTTTATGGGAGCTTGTGTGACCTTGTATATTCAGAGTATGTAAGTTTCTATTGAGATCATGTGATGTATAAAAATGTTTTCATTCAAGCACCATTATTTCTTGCATAAAAAAACTTCCATATTCTTTTGAAACTCGTAACCTCTTAGTTAAGTAGGATGATCCAGTAGAAGAGATTGTCCTAGTTAACCAAGGGTGTTATAGAAAAGGAATCATGCACAACCACAAAACAATATATGAAAATAGTATCAACATACCACTAGTTAAAACTTTCGATCTTATACCTTAATATTTATTTGACTTTCTTTCCCCTTAAAACACAAGATAATTAGGTGTCACTATTTCCCAATATCAATATATTCTAAAAATTACATTATTTGACAATATATCCCCAATTATATAGAAATGAGAAAGAGTTAAATGAGAGATTGATAATTTTTCTTTTAGATTGTTAGTTGGGAAATAAGAAAGTTTCTTCACAGTTATGAGTCCATGTCCTTAAAGCAAAACTCAAGTAGACCTCTAATGTAATTAAGCGCTAGTGTTGCTCCCTATAGGTTACACAACCACAAACAAGAATGAGTGCACTTCAAAATCTTATGTGTTAAAAGTTCAACAACACTATCTAGAGAGGAATCAAAATAAGAGGGAACAAAGTAAAGAAAGGAAGAGAACAAAATGCTCATTTTGATTGTGTATCTACTATGTTGGCTAGAAGTCATTAGATAAGAACTATTAGATCAAAATGGCAAGAAACATTATATTCCATAAATTAGATTAAAGAAAAAATAGACATAAATTCAAGACAAAATGTAACTAATCTGAAAAAGTTATGATCCTTAAATTCTTATCCCATAAATGTCAAAATCCAATAAATCACTCATAATTAAAGAATTACAAATTTATTATCACAACAATATATTCTCCAAATTTTGAGTCAACTAACATAACAATTATTATTGCTTTAACATATTTTTGTGATACCTAGTTTATGTTTCTTAAAATGTGACCTTTATAGAGGAAAATAGAATCACTCATCACCTAATTTAATTTGTGTGATTCTATTACACTCTTCAATGACATGAATTTGTATTTTAATTTATATGTCCATGTTTACCATAATTTTGTCATGTGTAATTTGCTAACATATTTTATATATTAAATATTTAGTATGTTTAAGATATTTATAAATATTTTAAAGTTATCTTAACATGCATCTTTTTGAGATTATTTAAACTTATACTTTAAGTAATGTTAGATATATTGCCATATTTAGCAAAATTAATTCCTCTTAATCGATATAAGTCTCTCATATCTTTTTTCTTTGCACAAGCTGTTTACTTTTTTCTCTTTAAACTACTGAATCAAAATCTTTGTACAAAAATTTACCATGCATTTAAATCTGAAAATTTTATGAAATGTTTAGATACATATTTGTTTTATATATGGCATCTATCATTGTTTATTAATCCTAGTTTAATTAAGACATTAATTAATTTTCTCTATAGTTGTCTTTATTAGCTCTTTCCTATATAATGAAAAATAAAACTAATTCCAAAATGTTGAAACTAATAGTAACAAACAATGCTTAGATAACAAAAGTTATTCGTTATAGTTCTATTAATATAAGAAAATTAATTATAAATTTGTCAAATGATAACAAATTGTTCTCCAAAGAGTGTTTGATAAATTAAAGAGTTGTCGTCTCAACTCTTTTATTAACGTAAAACTAGCACATGAAGTTCAAATGGATTGTCCTCAAAAGAAAAAAAGATCGTATCTCTTACAGACAATAATAGTCCTACAAAGATGATATCACCCTTGCCCAATAAATCTTCTTGTATGGTTGAATAAAATAACACATGGATAATGCTCATTGTCATCAGTGATAAGTGTTATCTCATGCTGGTCAGGAAACATGACATCCCTCACAGTTCTTGCTAGAATATACTACAATAACAAAACAAAGGAATTATTCAAAATTCACAATACAAATATAAGTTTAATCAACTGTTAATTCAAACAACTACTTAAACTCACCAATGGATATTTTCCAGAAGCAAATCTTTCGGTCACAACCTTATTCCATCCAAGTACATTGGCAACATCAGAAGTAAGAAGCTCAGGATTGTTATTCTCTAATATAGGTTCATCATCATCATCATCATCATCATCATCAATGACAATCACCCCATTGACTCCATGGTTAGGGTAGTTTAACTCACTAGTGGAAAAAAAGGATATAATCACGGTTAAAAAAGGCCTTTATTCACGGTTAAAGAACCGTGGTTGTTGAAGCCGTGGTAGTAGATGATGGTCTTTAACCACGGTTAACAACCGTGGTAATAAATCACATCTAACCACGGTTAAGAACAACTGTGAATATAACTTACTATTTATATTCACGGTTATCGAGAATAACCGTGGATATAGATACATTTTATCCACGGTTGTCCATCAAAACCATGAATATAAGTAGTTTGTAACTGAAACTAAACCATACTTATATTCACGGTTATGATGGACAACCGTGGATATAGATACATTTTATCCACGGTTGTCCATCAAAACCGTGAATATAAGTAGTTTGTAACTGAAACTAAACCATACTTATATTCACGGTTATGATGGACAACCGTGGATATAGATACATTTTATCCACGGTTGTCCATCACAACCGTGAATATAAGTATGGTTTAGTTTCAGTTACAAACTACTTATATTCATGGTTGTGATGGACAACCGTGGATAAAATGTATCTATATCCACGGTTATGGTAGTAACCGTGGAAAAATCTTGTCTTTTTTCACGGTTGTTGCCATAACCGTGAATAAATACTGAGGTTTTTTTTTTAATATACATTCTGTTTTATCGTTTCCCAACCCTGCATTCAGACAAACCAGTACAGTATACAGTATGCCACAGCAACACTATGCCAAAAGAATCGTATGTATATATATAACAATTTATTTTCTATATTAATTCATAACAACCTAAAAATTGAAAGTATATACAATTAAGTTGAATGTAATCTAATAAAAGTAAACCCTAAATCCTACTACATACATATATAAAAGAATAAAGATCCTATATCTAGCTTTGCCTAAGTTCAATGAAGTGTGAGGCCCATTGCCTTCTAACATCATCCACAAGTTCCTTTGGGAAATATGACCGGTCATTAAAGTACTGCAAACAATGCACAAAACAATTAGAACAAAAGCTTTATTTATTACATGAAATTGATGAAATTGGAGAAATTGACACGGTGATGAGAATTACCTCTGTCCATCCATCTACTAAATGATGTTGGACAATGGTCAGCATAGTGTGCATGACGAAATAGCCACACTCAAAGGAACCCTTCTGCCTGTAAGACTACAATGGACATATAGTATAGAATAAGTGAATTCGGAACTTAAAAAACATGTACTGAAGATTTGAATGAATACGATTGACTTACTTTTGGGTACACCCATACAACTGTTTTTCCTTTGGGCTTGTTTCCAATCAGTACATTGTATCCAACCACCGCCCTGCGTCAAACAAAACACAAGATAAGTTAGAATTGTATAGTTCTAAAAATGATGTAATCGAATTTGTGGTTATTGTTTAGGGATGAACTTACCGGTCTACTATATCTTTCAGGTCTTGTGGAGCTGTTTTGTGCAAACTATCAAAGTACAGAGCAAGATAGTCCTTCGGACAGATCACCAGAAGCGTCCAGTGAACCCTGCAGTTACGAGTGATAAGTGAGACTTCAAAATGCAAAATATCATGACAATAATTATGGAATAGAGTATTACCCTTTATGATAGGGGCCCATGTATATAGACTTCCCAGACTCAAACATCCAATTCTGGATATATGTCTGGGTGTTCTGCGAGGTGTTTCCTTGCCTCTGTATGAGAGAGGGCTCTAAGAAACCGTAAGTTCCTTGGAAACCCAAGTCCACTGAGAGTTTTGCCAGAAACCTAAACAAGTTAAGACATGGTTAGCGACAAATAACTTGTATAATGAAAAAATTGGACAAAACAAGGATATACTTACAGCTCCCACAACTGAAAGATGAAGCCGTTCAGCATCAACGTCCCCGTAATAATGTCACAAATGTCAGAATTTGTAACGTAAACTGGAAGAGCACTGGGATGGCCGAACACTAGTGGCTGCCATGGGACCTGAACAGTGTCGTTAGCTTGCTCATACCCGATGCGCCATAGCATCCGGACAGGATCCTTGGCCGGGTCTGGCTTCTTCAATGGCTGTTCCTGTTGAACAATTGACAACCATCACATTTTGTACCATAATTGACAAGGAAATAAAGCTAGTTAGTGTTTAGGGTTTTTACCTGTCCAGGGGCAATCACCAGAAGTCTGTTAGGCCACATCAGAAAGTGGCCCACCGCCTGACCAACGGTCTTCACCTCCTGAGTTGCCACTGGCACAGCAGCATCCTCCTCGAGGATGAGCACAACCGAGACCCTGGACATACCATCAGGTAATGTCTGATGGTGAACCACAGGGCCTAAGTTGTGCACCATACCAGTGGCAACTGGCTCCTCTGACCCGTCAATGAACAGGTCACATTGACGGGTGTCTGGTGGCTCGACCCCGTCATCCTCAGGGTCAGCCGCAGCACACGACCCCTTAGTGCTAACCTTTCGTACCTACATATTTACACATCAAGCAGAAGTTATTCAATAATGAAAGTGATTACAAACAATAAAATTGAGGAAAATAAATAAAGAATCTAACCTGTGGGTCGCTGGCTGGTGTAGTAGTCTCCTGGTGGTGGCTGAGTGAGGCCTTCATCTCCTTCCTGAATCGGGCCATCTCCTGGTGGAGCCTAGATATCTCCTCCTGGTACTCAGCCTTCACAACAGCCACCTTTTGCTCCACTATTTGCTCAAGGGATGGGGCAGGGTCGGGAGCACCGTAATAGGCGCGGAGGCCTGTAAAATGTGAATGATTAGCCCATAATTGTTTAACAGATAACAAAATGAAGGCATAGAGTTAGTTAGCACTTACCTACACCTCGACCAATAGCACGCACTCTTCCTGGGTGCTCTGGCCTGCCAATGGCGGTAGTCAAAATATCCTCCTGTCCATGGGCTATGAAAGACCCTTGGGTTGATTGCTCAACCAAGGAATCCTGAAACCAAACAAGTTAGTATTCACTTCCTTCACGTAAACTGAAAAACAGACACTGATATAAAGGGGAATACTTACTATCCGTGAGGCAACCTCCTGAGCCTGTGAGGAAGTGTATTCCCCACTCTTCTTGATCCTAGCCCGCTTCCATTTGTCATGGCGTGCAGGTGGGGAAGGGGGATCCACAATACCAGTGTCAGTCTGACACTGACTCAGCCTCTCCTGTGCCAGCCGCTCCTCCAACCTACGGTAACCCCCACGTGACAGTGTGTGTGGGCAGTCATTTAGCTTCCTAGTCTCCTTGGCTTTCTTTCTGGTCTCCTACAACAAGAAAAAAATATTCACAGTTAGCCGTATAAATTATACATATTATTTAATCATCTAAAAACCAATGTACCTAAAACTCGGCAGAATGTCTAGATGCAACAAAAGCATCCCAGGTCTCCTGATCGATGAATGGATACTTCTCTCCAGGGAACTTTCCTTGGTCGTCCCCGAATACATACCTACAATGAAAGGTACATTTAAACTAAGGATTGGTACAATTTGGTGAAGCGTTGATTAAGAATTTAAAGTTCAATATACCTCGTGGTGAGTATGGATTTGAACGACCTCCATCGCTCAGCCATAATACCGAGGACCTTCCTCCTCGCTATGTCGGAAGATGGTATCTCAAAAGAATCCTACATGAAAGGAGTTAGTCCATAAAGGAGTCCTTATTAAGAGTTACATGAAATAATACACTAAAATAAAACTTAAATAATACATAAGTTACCAGAACATCACTCCATAGCTGGTTCTTCACCACCTCCTCGACACTATCCCAGTCGGGGATAATGATGGACACCTTCGACCGTACCACAACCCCCAGATAACTGCTAAGCTTCGTGGCATGCGGTCCACTGAATCTACCGGTGTTGACATCCATGTCAACAACTAGCCTCTCTCCCCGGTGACGCCTACGTGCGACGTCTGGCATCCGGGTAACACCTCTACTCTTCCGAGCAGAGGAACCACTGGCTTGTGAGTCGGACCTGGATCGTCCATCCTGGTCAGCCATGAGTATCTGTCCAAACAAGGAAAAAAACTATCAAATATTTAATATAACATTTAAAACAACGAATAACTAATATAACATGTAATGAAATGAATCACCAACAAGATTAATACCCTATTAAGATGAAATATTTTCCCACAAGCCCTCATGGTGGTCATGACGACTGGCAACTACATCATCTATGTCATGTTCCACGATAGATGTTGGAATACGTGTTGTAGTTGATGGAATGTCCACAATATCAAGATTGGGGTCTCCAATGTGTCTACCTTGGATAACAATTGACCACCGTTTGTCAGCTGGGTCAGCCACATAAAAAACTTGCTTCACCTGCGTTGCCATTATGAATGGTTCTTCCTTATGCCCGATCTTGTTGAGGTCCACCAACGTAACTCCTAAATCATCAGTTGTGACACCGTTCTTATTGTCAACCCATTTGCATTTAAACACAGGAACGGTGAAGAGACCGTAATCAACTTCCCATATATCTTCAATCACACCAAAGTAGCATGACTCCGCCATCACAGGGTTGTTGTCCTTTGCAGTTGAGAAATGCATTGACTGAGCCACAACCATCACTCCACTGTTTTGATTTGTACTCTTTTCATCCTGTGTCCTTGTATAAAATGAATAGTTGTTTATGTCATACCCACAAAAGGTGAGGACATCAAAGTTCGGGCCCTGTGCTAGTCGCTGTAATGTCGAGGATGCAGATGCATCTTTCAGGACGGTCTTTTGGAACCACTGCATGAAACTCTTGTTGTGTTCATTCAACAACCACTTTTCAGTCATTTTAGGGTTGGTTTTCTTGACTAGCTCCTTGTGTGTGGCTAGATACGGTTACACATCGTCCGTGTTGTTTAAAATATACAAGTGTGCCTGAAGGACATCAGCACGTGGCATGCTCTTCACTTTTTTTCCAATCGTTCCTTTCCCATCCAATCTCCCTTCATGACGGGTCGTTGGAATACCAATGCTTGCAGCATGTGACATGTATTCAGTGCAAAACTCAATTGCTTCTTCTGCAATATATCTTTCCACAATTGAAGCTTCGGGACGACGTTGGTTCTTCATATACCCTTTCAATATCTTCATATATCGCTCAACGGGATACATCCAATGGAGGAACACTGGACCACAACAATTGACCTCTCTCACCAAATGGATGATTAAGTGGACTATTATGTCAAAAAAAGAGGGCGGGAAATACATTTCAAGCTGACATAATATAAGTGATGCTTCCTGTTCCAACACATCCAATTCGCTGGGCACGAGTACCTTGCAATATATGGCATTGAAAAACATACACAACCTTGTTATGACATTTCTCACATTTTTAGGAAGAATGTCACGAATGGCGATAGGCAGAAACTGCTGCATCAACATGTGACAATCATGAGACTTCAACCCAACTAACTTCAAATCTTTCATGGAAACACAAGACTTGATGTTGGAGCCATAACCAGATGGAACTTTCACACTTCGTAACGATTCACACAGACTTTGCTTTTCTTTTCTGGATAACGTATGACATGCTGGAGGCAAATATGTTCTTTTGCCCTTTGATTGTGGATGCAAATCCTGACGTATACCAACTCTAAGTCCATACGCGAGTTTAGGCCATCCTTAGTCTTCCCGGGTATGTTTAAGAGTGTACCAACTAAACTGTCGCACACATTCTTCTCTACATGCATTACATCAATGCAGTGTCTTACATCAAGCTCCCTCCAATATGGCAGGTCAAAAAACACTGACCTTTTCTTCTAGTTTTTTTGTGTCGGGTGCTGTTTTTCACACTTACCAAATTGCACATTGACGTCGTTCACCTTTTCATATGCCTGGCGACCAGATAGTGGTGGAGGAGCCATTTCAAAATCTTGGGCACCGTTAAACGACTTCTTCAACCTTCGAAACGGATGATTCGCTTTAAGAAACCTTCGATGTCGAAGATAAACATTTTTCCTGCCATGATGCAACCGCACAGAACTAGTCCCCTCCTCACATACTGGACAAGCTTTATGACCCTTCACACTGTACCCAGATAAGTTACCATACGCTGGAAAGTCATTGATTGTGCAAAATAACATGGCACGCAATTTGAATGATCGCCCGGTAAACCCATCAAACACTTCAACCCCGTCTTCCCACAACCTTTTGAGGTCTTCAACCAATGGAGTTAAATATACATCAATGTCGTTCCCCGGTTGTCGTGGACCAGAAATCATCATTGATAACATCACATATTTTCGCTTCATGCACAACCATGGCGGCAAGTTGTAAACAAACAACAAAACAGGCCACGAACTATGGTTTGTGCTCAGGTTCCCAAACGGGTTCATGCCGTCTGTGGCTAGTGCAAGCCTAACATTTCTTGGTTCATTAGCAAATTCTGGAAAAATCCTATCCATTTTCTTCCATTGCGACCCATCGGCCGGATGCCTAAGTAGTCCATCAATAACCCTCTCATCAGCATGCCATCTCATAAGTTTTGCATCATCTGCATTGGCAAACAGACGCTTTAGTCTTGGAACTATAGGTAGATACCACAACACCTTTGCAGGAGACCCTTTAGTGCATACCTCATCAGAATCCGCCTCTTTCTTCTTATACCGTGATACCCCACATCTAGGACATCGATGCAGCATTTCTAACTCACCCCGGAATAATACACAATCATTTGGGCATGCATGTATTTTCTCATACTCCAAACCCATAGGACGCAACACCTTTTTGGCCTTATAGTTACTTTTCGGCAAGGTGTTTCCAGCTGGGAGCATTTCTTTCAACAACTTCAGTAAGTCAGTGAAACTTTTATCCGTCCACCCGTTTATGGCCTTCAAATTAAACAACCGTAAAACAGCTGATAACCTCGTGAAATTGATGCAGTTTGGATACAACAGCTGCTCAGAGTCCTGACACAGAGTTGTATATACATGAGCTTTCTTAAAACCTTCTACCCCTACATCACGGATCATATCCTTGAGTCGGTCATCCATGTCGACATCATTGTCATGCATCGAGCTTCGATTTTTAGTCTGAGAGCTGTTACTTGGCACCACCACATCTTCACCATGCCATATCCAACGCGTATAACTACGTAGAAAACCGTCACACAGTAGATGTTCTCGCACCTCTTCCAAGTCTACCCGACGCAGGTTGAAGCATTTAACACAAGGGCAAAAATACTTTCCATTCACCCCCACTGCATTCCTCACTACGAATTCTATAAATGATTCAACTCCCCCCTCGTACTCCAGACTTAGGCGTGACGCAGAAATCCAACTCCGATCCATACCAACTGTTTACAAGGTGCTATGATCAACCTCACTTTTTATACAAAGGTGGTGGTCCTATACCCATTCAGCATGACAATTATTTTTATACGTCATTCATATATACAGGTTAGGACTTATTTTAAAATTCGACGAAATTTCGGCAGCATTTCGCATTGGTCTCTAAGTACACAAAATAAGAGTGGTCAAATCAAATTCAACCACAACCAAATATGCACCCAGAGAACAACACAAAATACAAGTTACCGAAATTTTATCAAATTTTAAAATAACTCCTAACTTGTACATACTAACAATGACGTATAAAAAATAATTGTTCATCCCAAACTGTCCAAACGGACAATTCAAGATTCAACACAAACGATGACATTAATTGATTTAATGACCATTTGTGTCGAATCTCAAACGGGGAACTACGGTTCACTCATATGCACAACAACTTTCATACTAGTTAACAACCACACACATACAACAGCAATAAACATAACATATAAGAGTAACCAACAATAACAGAAATAAAACAGATAATAATTTAGTTAAATTTTTTCCTAAAATAGTATGATGTTTTTAATTTATGTTATCTTGAAGTAGAAGTATGGTGTTGGAGTATGGATTATGGATTATGGATTATGGTGTTAGTTTATAATGCAAGTTCAAACTTTAGAATTTTTTTAGTAATTAATATGATATTTTTAAATTCTATTATTTTCAAGTAGAACTATGGTGTTAGATGATGGATTATGGATTATGAGAATTTTTAGAGTTGAACTTTTATTTTATGGATTACGGCTTATGGACATGGTGTTGAATTTAGTTAAATTCTACTTAAGAAGAACAAATCATGTAAAATAAATATTAATGCAGTCTACTTGTGATTTCCAATGCAAGTTTAATAAGTTACTCTTACTCTTTTTAATTTCTTATCCTGCACAAAAGTTACACAAATTAGATAAATTCTAGTTAAAAAATCCTGGAACTTCAAAGCTTAAATGCTTCTTGGTGATTTGATTAATCCATTGATTTAGCCTTAACTTAATCCTGACTCAGAACCCTTCTCTCTTGTATTTCCCTTTCACCTCCCCACATCCATCACTACTATCTTAACCCAATTTTCCATGGTTTCTGCAAAACCGTAAGGCCTTCCCCCCTTTCAAGACCATGTATTTGTTCCATTACAACCAGACAAATAAATACACAGAATAAAGTATGATGAACTGAAAGATTAAATACATAACTGATTTTTTTCATAATATAAAACAGAAATTAAAAATTTCAGCAGATGAAAATAAAAACAGAGGAAGGGAAACTGTTTTTAGGAAAATGGAAAAACTATTCAGCATCACAGTTTAACAACATAGGCATCACAGTTTAATAAACTGTTCTGGTTGTATGCATAACAACAAAGTAATTATACATACAACCAGAACAGAATAGAACAGGCACATTATATATACAACCAATAAAGCAGAGACAGAAACCCCTTTCAACAGTCCACAAAACCCATATAACGCATCAACATAACTTAAAATAGATTTAACTCAAACAGGGACCAACAAAAACAGTGACTAGTAAAAAGAGGGACGACCTACAGGATAATGCAACAAGCAACGAGCACAATGGGATAAGCAACGAGCAACGAGCACAATGGGATAAGCCAACGAGCACACTGGAACAATGGGATAAGCAGCGAGCACACTGGGATAAATGGAGAAGATGAGAAATAGTTCAAACGAAGAAAGAGAAAATGAAAAAGAAAAAAATAGGGATGACTTACCTGACAGAAACGATGAAAGAAAAAGACCAAAGGAGGTAGAGAACTTGCGTAAATACAAGAGCAATAGGGCAAAGAGTAACAGGACAAGCAACGAGCAAGAACCAGGCAAAAATAGCAACGAGCACACTGGGACAGATGGAGAGGATGAGAAACCACTCGAAAAGATGAGCGCGAGAGGAGAAGTAGAAAGTGAAAGAAGAAGAGAAAGTGGAAAAAGGCTGAAAGGCGCGGCTTTTGAAGTTTCAAAAAAGATGTATATCCACGGTTCCCCTTGAAACCGTGAATATATGTGTAATATATTCACGGTTGAGCAAACAACCGTGGATAAATGGTAACACTATATCCACGGTTAAGACAACAACCGTGGTTAAATATTAAATCTATAATCACAGTTATAGAAACAACCGTGGACATATAGTCCCCAGTGATTATGCCTTAAAACCTGAACTATATATCCACGGTTGAAAATACAACCGTGGATATAGACATCAATATATATCCACGGTTAACATCATAACCCTGATCATAACCATGAATATATATTCACGGTTGTACACACAACCGTGGATATATATTTAAGGTACTACATATCCACGGTTTACTCCTCAACCGTGGATATATATTTACGTCTATATCCACGGTTATGCTTTTAACCGTGGATATATAGTTTTCTCTGATTATAACGTTCACCTTATAATTTCAAAAATGCCACCGCGCATGTTTTTATCACTGATCCTCTTCTACCCGTGAATATATCCCCGTTGTTATATCCATTTTTTCCACTAGTGACTCTTCCAAATTCTTATCTTTGTTCTATATATTGATGTTAAACAATCCGGATCTTCTATACATGAAAGCAATTAAACAGCGACTGTTCAAACCATAAAAATTAACAAACTCTAATAAACCATCCTTAAACACTGGCTTTCCACCTCTATCCCTCACCCATATCCTTAGCATGTTTCCTACTGGATCTCGTAGTTTTACTTTTCGATTAGCCAACTCCTGACTCCAATGTGAATAAAACCTCATGCTAATTGAAATGTATAACTAAGTTTGGAAAAGACATCAAATATCATTAAGATATATAAATATAATATATATATATATATTAGAATTTTAAAATTGGGAGTTTGATTGAAACCTTTCCAGGGTACCATTTGGAACCAAAACCGTGATGGAAGGAGTTATGATTCAGAGATGTAGGTTGAGCCATGTATCTAAATAATCATATAACAAACCAAAATGAATATAAATGCCATAAGATCATAAGAGCTTTTAATTAATATCCAAAATGTATGAAACACTTGATAAATAGAATACAACATAAATGTCATAATAACAACATATACCTAATAGAGGATGAAAGTGGTACAATCAATGTAAAAGTGAATTATGGTTCAAACCTAATTTGGTAGCTCTATGTGTAATTCAATAATGTGATGGTTAACCAAAATTTATCCCTTAATAGTAAATAAATAAATAAAATTAAAAGAGGAAAAAAATCAATAGCAACTAAAAAGAACATGAAAAAAATGTAGGGATTGAGAATCTAGTAGTTTGTCTTACCAGTATATATGGTTCAAAATATGTGAAAATTATAGTGAAACTTATAAGGCATTAGGAAATTTCAAATCTTTCTGCAAAAATAAAAATTGAAAGAGGTTCCAGCAAGAAAGCATTTTCAAAGAAATCAAATTAAAACTACAAAATTTTGATGTACATCACAACATAATAAGATCATGCAAAGAGAGTGAAAATATTGATAAGGGGATGGATGGCTATCACCTGTAACTATTAAATTAAATAAGAAAACTATCGAGAGAAACTTTCCACTGCTTGAATGAGGATTTAGGATGAAAACTAACATGTTTCCCTACTTCATGTGTGTATAATTATTTTATTTTTAATATATACCATAAAGTTGTAGTATTTTAATTTTTTTGTTATTGTTTGGTTTGGGGTATGATTATTTTTATCTACTTATCCTGTGTAAGTAATTCTTAGATAAATTGTTTCTCATATTTATTTGTTAAGGGTTTTTTCTGTGGTGGTTTTTTCTACAAAATTTACTTATTCCCTAGTAAATTTTCTTTACTAACATATTTAGATAGATAACCTGAAAATGTGAATCACTCATATTTTAAATTTTATGGTAATCCTACTTATCCAGAAATCTATTTTTTATAATTTCTAACAAGCATAGATAAATCTTCTTTTTACCTTTTATTATAACACTCTTACTTTATTAACAACAATAGGGCTAAACGCCTTGCTTTGACACCAGTAGAATATGTGACACCTAAAATTCACAACTCAAAAATTCAAAGTTTTAGGTGTATGTTGTTTGTGCAAGTCAATGGATCCTTAAAATGGCCACGCAAAGTTCATAAGGTTATTTTGGGTAAAAATTAACAGAATCATCAATTACAAGGGCCAACATAATCGATTATTACTGCATAAAAATCTATCTGGAGAAATAAAGCCAAAATAATTGATTATCCTACTTAGGTAATTGATTACCATGGCTTGGGTATTTGATTACCACCACTTGGGTAATCGATTACCACCGCCTCGGTAATCGATTATCTTATGTAGAGTGGTCAAATTCTATAAAAAAATGTAAAATTTATAAAATTTCCCTGGTTTTTTACCCATTATACCCCAGTCCTAACCTTACTTGATTTTGTACACAACACATACACCTAATTGTTAAACTATTGGTCTAAGTCCCATGCCAAAATGCTTAACAAATTGGACTTCACGCAGACTATTTATATGGAGCGTGAAATCCTAATTGGTGGAGTTTTAGCCCCAAACCCTTCCAAGCACATTTCAATCTGCCAATTTAGGACTTACCTATCATATTCCCAGTCAATTTTACCTACATCCATATCCACTCACATATTGACATACTTCATGTGTCATGTAACCTACCATATTGACTCTTTTATTAATCTCTCACATAATTTCATAGCACACATATATAACAATGCATTTGTATAACATGATATTCAATTCAAGTAGTTATATAATTCCTAAACATATCTTACATCAGTGAGCCTTACTTGTCCTCACACTTCAAATTCACTACATCAAAAGCTCTACACAACTTTGAGATCCACACACATCAACCATTGTGTGTTCACATCCATATTTCATAATTATAGCGAAAATCCATAAATTCTATTCAAAATTTAGAAGATTCAACCATTTTCGTCATAATTACCCACCTTCTATGCATATCAATCTCATCATTAATTCAACAATCATAGCATGATCATTAAGATACATATATCTTTGAATTTAAATACACACACATGATTACATATATCTAGTTACTGATATTACTAATTAAATTCTAATTTACTAATCCTAACATAACCCAAGTTAGGTTTTGGAGGTTTGACTTACCAACCCCGAAGACAAAACATAATTCAAAGGGTGTAGGTTTCAAATTGATGATCGCTAGGCTCAGGGTAACCTAAAAATGGAGAATCCAAAAAAGTATTGAGATTAGGGTTCACAACAACACCTATTTACCCTAAAATTAAGGTAGAGGCAGATGGAGGAATGAGAGCTTGCCTTGCCTTGAAGCAAGCTGAGAGAGGGATAAAGATAGAGGGTGTACGGTGTGAGAGGGAAAGAGAAAGGAAAATAAGGGTGGTCATGTGAAGGGAGAGAGGAAGAGGAAAACCCTTTTCTTTTCTTACTTTAGCGAAAATAAGAAGGAAATGGAAAATTGGTTTTAAATGACAGGCGTTATGGTCAATTCAAATATTTAATTAATTTCAGAATTAATTCGGTAACTTTAGCTCATCATTTCTTAGTCATAAATTTAAATTACGATGTTACATTTATTAGCAAAAAAAATATTCCTACCAAACACTACATAAACATCTTTAAATGACTGGATGACATATACCTTTTTTCAAAGAGTGTGTGAATAGTTTGCTAGAGTTATGACTTGTCAAATATGCATTAATTACCTAAATACGAATATATGACTAAATTCATGTACTAATTCAAATATAATCTTGCTACAATCATTTCTCATAAATGGCTTAGACAATTTTGTTTGCGATCAAAAAACTTTTCCTTAATTTTGATAAATTATTAGCTAAGTAATCTCTTAACAATGTTAGAATGAGTTTTGGTAAAATAACGTAAAAATGTAAATCTTTCACATTTTAAGATTCATGGTAATCGTACTTATCAAAAAATATATTTTTTTTATAATTTCTAACAAGGATAGATAAATCTTCTTTTTAACTTTTATTCCCAGATAAAAAAGTATTTCTACCAAACACTATATTAATGTCTTTCAATAATTGGATGACATAGACCATTTCTAACAAATAAAATAGTGTAAAGAGTTGACAATAACAAAATATTGGCTTTGAATAATTTACTAGAATAATGACTTGTCAAATATGTATACATCAAATTCATGTATTAATTACCTAAATATGTATACATGACTAAATTCATGTATGAAGTAAAGTTTAATCCTACTACAACCATATCTCATAAATGACATAGTAAAATCTTGTTTGTGATAAAAATTTTACCTAATTTTGATAAATTAGCTAAGTAATGTATATAAACAATGTTAGAATGAATTTTGGTACAGTAACTTAAAAGTAGAAACCTTTCAAATTTTAAGATTCATGGTAATCCTACTTACCCAGAAATATGTTCTTTTTATAATTTCTAACAAGGATAGATAAATCTTCTTTTTAACCTTTATTCTCAAATAAAACATATTCCTATCAAACATAACATTAGTGTCTTTCAATAACTAAATAACAAATACCTTTCTTAATAAAATAAAATAGTGTAAATAGTTGTAAGTAACAAAAAAAACTGTGAAAAGTGTAACACCCTAAATTTTAAAATAAAGGACTAATTGAGGAGATAAATATTAAATAATTATATGCGGGTTATTTATTGTCCCAAAATATTAGAAATAATTAAATTAAGATTTTTGGGGACTACTCATAATTTACTGGAGCCGAATGGGCTAAAATTATACCCAATTAAAATATGGGTGTTGGACCAAGTTTTTCTAATTAGGATGATATTGATAAGGGCTGTTAAGGATATTATTGGGAGTCTGATATGTATTCAGAATAATTTTTAGATAAAGTATTGAGCCCAAACAGATATCTTGTTTGATTTAAAATGGAGGACTTAAGTGAAGGGATTAAAATAAAATGCCCAAAACCCATTTTTCCCTTCTCTTTCACGTTGCATACTCTTCTTCTCCTTCTACATTCTCTACTCTTCACTCATCTTCTTAGAGCAAGAAAGGTGGTGCCCAAATCTCCTCTCCCATCTTTATTTTTCTTAGAGCAAGAAAAAAGAGCTTGAAACCCGGTCTCTCCCCCATCCCTTCGCATTTTTGTGCTCTTCCCCTTCCATTCTAGAAGCTCACTCCTTTTAGCTTGAGGTAAGGTGCTCTCACCATTTTCATGAGCTTAAACCATTGGCCATGAGTTCTTATGGTTTTGAGAGTGCAATGTATATGGGGATGGTAATGGAATGCATTTATTATGTGAAGCCATTAGGTGGGGTGGCATTAATGGGAGGTATAAAAGGGTATTTATGAGTATGGATATATGGCAATGGAGATGATGGAAAAGTGATAAACATTGATGATGGTTGTTGGGTTTTGATAAAACCCTAACCCTAAGATTTGGGGGAAATACAAAATATGGGTAGAGAAACATTTATTATATTGGATAAATATCATTAATGATGTGAAATAGTGTTATTGATGGTGTATGACCATTAATAAGGTTGGATGACTAATGATAGTTGTTGGAAGACCATAAATATAGTGACCCATAAATGGGTTTGGCTTTAAATGTGTTTGAATATGACTACAGGTTCAAGGATTTTGATAATGACAAAGGACTCTTGAAGAAATTCTTGCAAAAATAAAGACTTAGAATCAGACCCAGAAAAACTGCGCAGCTAATCGATTAGGGAGCCCAAGCTAATCGATTACCCCAAATGACATAATCGATTACCAGCATCAAAAATTGAATTAAATGTATCAGGTATATATGATAATCGATTACAGGACTTCAGCCAATCGATTACCAAGCTACTGGAACGACAATAATCGATTACACATGTCTGCTAATCAATTACCAAGATCAAGAACTAAATTAAATGCATCAAGGGTTATAGCTAATCGATTACAGGCCAAGATCTAATCGATTACAATTATTCTGACTTGAAGCAAATTGATTACACAGAAAGGGCTAATCGATTACAATCATTCTGACTTGAAGCTAATCGATTACACATAAAGGGCTAATCGATTACAGCACAAACTGGACTGAAAAATTCGAAGTGTAATCGATTACAGCTCGATGCGCAATCGATTACAATAGTGGGAAAACACATTTTAGTGGAAAGACAGCTCATTTCTTCACTATTTCTCAGATGCCCACTACATGCAACGGCTAGGAACTTCTGCAGCTCATCCATGGCTCTATAAATGCAAGGAAAACACAAGCACAAAAAAACACAACAAGAAGCAATCATTCCTTACCTTCATTTGTGCTTAGTGAGTTTATTCTTGTGTATACTCTGAAATTTCAAGCCTAGAACTTGTATATCCTCTCATCTTGAGAGTTAGAATTTGTGTGAGCTTTCACTTGTACATCTACTCTATTGAGAGAGTTATTTACTTGTAAACACTACACCAAACACAAAGGTTTTCACTCTAGGTTGAGTGGTCACAAAGGTTGGGGTTCAACCTTTGGGTATTGAGAGTTTGAGAGATTGGGTGGGTTACCCTTGTGCTAGTGAGGATTGAGTTCTTGAGTGTGGGACACTAGGAAGCTGCAATTGCTCATAGCTTGTATCTCTAAACTTCAATAGTGGAAATCCTTCAAGTGGGTTGCTTGAAGGCGAGACGTACACTGGGGTTGGTGGAACTCATTAAATTGGTTTGTAAGCTCTTCTCCCTTACTCTTTTACATTCATACACTGCACTTAATTGATTTGTGTTGATTGATTGTTGTTTGGATACTTAAGCTTGCTTGAATTAGTTAACTTTGAATATTGCATACCAAGTGTTTGATAAATTGTCTCAGCCATATCCACCTCTTGTTTTGCATTGTCTTTTGCATTATACTCGACTTCACTTGCATTATTTCTAAACTTGTGATAAAAGAACTAATTTCAAAGGCATTCCAAGTAAAGTTTTAAAAACTCAATTCACCCCCCCTCTTGAGTATTGAGGCCACTTGAATAACAAGTGGTATCAGAGCTTGACTCTTGGTAGATCAAGCTTAACATCTTTAAGAGATAAAGATGGCCTCAAGTTCTCTAAACCTTTCTCCCGAGGGTGGCGCCATAAATAGACCTCCCGCTTTCAATGGGAATGAAAATCTTCATTCAATCTATTGATCTAAGAATTTGGAATGCAATTAAAAATGGTCCTTACACGCCAATGCATACTGTTGATAATAAAAATGTTGAAAAACCTATGGACGAATAGACTTGTGATGAAGAGAAGAAAGTACAATACGACTATAAAGCTAAAAATCTCATCACTATGGCATTAGGTCCTGATGAATTTTTCCGAATAATGACTTGTAATTCTACTAAGGAAATGTGGGATACCCTTCAAGTAACTCATGAAGGAACTAGCAATGTTAAGGACTCTAAGATTAGTACTTTAACTAGTCAATATGAAAGCTTTAGAATGAATTCCAGTGAAATTATTTTAGAACTTCAAAAGAGATTCACCTTGATTATTAATCATCTTATTACACTTGGTAAATCTTATACTAACAAGGAACTTATCCACAAAGTTCTAAAAAGTCTTACTAGGGAATGGCAACCTCTTGTTACGGCCATTAAGCAATCTCCCAACATAAATGATATGTCCCTTGCCACTTTGTTTGGTAAACTCCAAGAACAAGAACAGGAATTGAAAGACTTGAAACAAGAGGAGGAAGAAGAAAAAGTCTCTAAGAAGAAAGGCCTAGCTCTCAAGGCCACCTCTACACATGAAGAAGAATCTTGTAGCGACCTTGATGATGAGGAGGAATTTGGATTGTTTGTGAAGAGATTCAGAAAGTTCATGAAGAACAAACGATTCCAAAAGAATTTCAAACCTCAAGGTAAGAGACCTATTCCCAATGAATCATCTTCTTCACCTAACTGTTTTGAATGTGGCAAGGAAGGGCACTTCAAGGCGGATTGCCCAAATCTCAAGAAGAAAGGCAAGGAGAAAAGAGGAAGAAGAAGAGCTTACATCGCATAGGATGAAAATGATGTAAGTAGTTCCGATGATTCAGACAATGAAGAAGCAAATCTTTGTCTAATGGCCAAACACTCTAAAGAGGAAAATGAGGTAAGTCTCCATGACCTAAATAAAGAAGAATTGCTTGATGCTTTTAATGAATTGTATGATAAATTTACAAAAGTCTCTAATAGGCTTAAATTGTCTAGAAAAACAAGCAATACTCTAGAAATACATCTTATGGAAGTTTGCAAAGAAAATGAATGTTTAAAAGCAGAGTTAGAAAATGTCCAAGCATGCTCTAAGAGTAAACCTTGTGAATTTGCTAAGAAATGCATTGATCTAGAAGAGAAGGTCCTAGACTTAAACAAGACCTTAGAGAGATTCACTAATGGTAGGGATAATTTAGATGCACTTCTTGGAAAACAACGCTGCATGTTTAATAAAACCGGATTAGGATATAATCAAGGATCACATACTAGCAAGAAAGAAAAACATTACAAAAGTTTCTTTGTACCACCTAGTAAATCATCTACACCTTTCATGAAATGTAACTATTGTGGCTTCAAAGGACATAATGCATCTAATTGTAATGTTAGAAAGCTAGGACCAAAGGTTGTGAGAAAAGTATAGGTTCCTAAAGGAACATTACAACAAGCTAACATTAAAGGACCCAACATACAATGGGTACCTAGTTCTCTAAATTAATCTTGTTTTGTAGGTATGCTTCAAGGAAAGCAACACCCATTGGTATTTGGATAGTGGGTCTTTAAAACACATGACGGGAGACAAAAACAAGTTCATATCATTTACTCCATGAAATAAGGGATTCGTTACTTATGGAGATAACATGAAGGGAAGAATACTAGGAATCAAAAATGTCAGTAAAAACTCTTCCACTTCTATAAACGGTGTATTATATGTTGAAGGACTTAAACATAACTTGCTTAGCATTAGTCAATTATGTGACAAAGGCTATAAAATTATTTTTGAATCAAATGGTTGCATAATTGAAAATATGCTAAACAAGGAAATAAAATTTATTGGTCAAAGAGTTGATAATATTTATATGATTAATCTTGATTGCCTTGCTTCAAATAATGTGCAATGCTTCATAACTAAAGAGGATGAATCATGGCTATGGCATAGAAGAATTGCTCACATTCATATAGACCATTTGAATAAACTCGTTTCAAAAGATTTAGTAATTGGTTTAGCAAAATTGAAGTTCGAAAATAAATTCTGTGACGCATGTAAAAAGGGAAACAAGTAAAGGTTTCTTTTCAAGCGAAAAATGTTGTTTCAACAAATAGACCTTTACAGCTTTTACATATGGATTTATTTGGACCGTCAAAAATTAAGAGTTTTGGTGGAAACTACTATGGTCTTGTGATTGTGGATGATTATTCTAGATATACATGGACTCTGTTTCTTACTCATAAACATGAAGCATATCATGTATTTAAGAAACTTGCCAAGATCATCCAAAACGAACAAAATTTGAAAATAGCATCTATTCGAACTGATCATGGGGGAGAATTTGAGAACCAATTTTTTGAAAAGTTTTGTGAAAAATTTGGCATTGATCATAATTTTTCGGCTCCAAGAACTCCACAACAAAATGGAGTAGTTGAAAGGAAAAATCGATCTTTAGTGGAGCTCGCAAGAACTATGATAAGTGAAAGTAACATTTCTAAACATTTTTGGGCCGATGCGGTAAATACTGCGTGTCATGTTATGAGCTGATGTTTGATAAGGCCTATATTAAAGAAAACCCCCTATGAACTTTATAAAGGAAGAAAACCAAATATTTCTTATTTTCACATATTTGGATGCAAATGCTTTGTTTTAAACAATGGAAAGGAAAATCTCGGCAAATTTGATGCAAAATCTGATGAAGCAATATTCTTAGGTTATTCATCTACTAGTAAAGCATATCGACTCTTTAACAAACGAACATGTACAATTGAAGAGTCTATACATGTCAAATTTGATGAACTTAACCAAAATCCTCCGAGAAAGGAAATTGATGATCTTGTAGGTACCTTCCAAGAAATGAACTTGGAAGACGAATAAGGAAATAAAAATGAAGGAGATATAGCACAAAACGGTGAACCTCAACAAAAGGAATGGATCACCTTAAAGAATCACCCCTTGGACAATGTTATAGGAGAAATAACAAAAGGTATAAGTACTTGAAACGCTATTAGAAATGCATGCAATCACTTAGCTTTTGTATCACAAATAGAACCCAAAAATATCAATGAAGCTATTATTGATGAACATTGGATGTTGGCCATGCAGGAAGAATTGAATCAATTTGAAAGAAATGAAGTTTGGGAACTTGTGCCAAGACCCAATGACCATCTAATAATAGGTACTAAATGGGTTTTTAGAAATAAGTTAGATAAAAATGGAATAATAACTAAAAACAAAGCTAGATTAATTGCTAAAGGATATAATCAAGAAGAGGGAATAGACTATGAAGAAACATATTGTTAGTCCTCAAATTTACAATAAATCTTTTAATAAAAATTTCATAAAAATTATAAAAATTAGTTTAATTTGTTAGAAAATTAGGATTTAAATTCAATAAATGGATGTTGTTGGAAATAATCTACCCTTGATCAATTTTCTCTAGTTTTGCAGTGAAAAAGTTAAGAAATCAAGAGAAAATTACACTGGAGGAGCTGACACGTAGCCTCATCCCACGCGTAGCATCAACAACTGTTTTTGATGCTGACGCTACGCGTCATATCCACGCGTAGCGTCAATGCTGCGTAGACACCACTTCCAGCTTAGCCAAGCACTCAGCTTTGACCTAATAATGGTCATCCCACTCAGCACCAAGGGCCATCCCACTCAACACAAATGGCCAAAACACAGTGGAGAGACGTCCAAGTGGCCAAGCATGATCTATTTTTATAATTTGTAGTGGCCATTATCAGCTGTTTAATGGAAGCTGAGTCAGGGGCCTGACGCGTAGCATCACACCGACGCGTAGCGTCAGCACCCTTGCTCAGCCCTATAAATAGGGCCATCCAACACCATTCTAAGCATCCCATCCCATCTTATTCCATAGCATTTCATTCTCTTCTTTTCTCTCTTGTGCTCGACTTTGAGTACTTCTTTTGTGAGTTGTAGTTCTAGAATAGTTTTCTAGATACTTGAGTGTGTTTCGGTGTATTGTGATTGTTGTATCGTGAAGTTTCCATCATCTTCGTAATGTCAAACTCTGTAAGTGTTGTTTTTACTTTGACCATGTGTAACTAATCTGTTTATGTTGGAATTGGTGAACTAATCTATTGAGTATAATGTTGTGAATTCGACCTCTGCATGTTTATGATTCAAGTCCATGTTAGTATTTCAACCTTTTATTAATATGAACGTCAAACGGGAGAATGATTTTCATGTATATTAAAACTTGTTTTATTAGTATGAATGTCAAACGGGAGAATGATTGTTCATGCCGTATTGAAACTTGTTTTGACGAAAGTAAAAAGTTGGAATACCCTTGGTATCTCAATTCTATAGGGGTTGTTAACCATTGTTGCCATAAGGCCAGGTCTTAATGCAAGTTTTTACTGAGAAAGCTCACGAGGGATCAGACTTTACGGTGAATTCTTAGAATTTATATCACGAGGGATCGGTTATAATGATTTTAAGCTGCAATGACATGAAACTTGATGATTAAATATGCATGTCTTGAGTTCCTCATTGTTATTCTAGATTAGGGATCCAATTTCCAACATAATTTATTTATCTGTGTTTATCTCAAGTATCTTACCTATTCTAGATTGCAACTCATCTTTTTAGATAGATTTTATTTTCTTTTATCTTATGAACCACTCAATCATGCTATCCTGTGAATATTGTATAAATTATATATAAATCATTCTTTTGTTTATAACTTCCTCCACATTTACCATAGTAAATAGAAAATTACTGTTGTTATTGGACTTTCAATCCCAGTGGAACGATATCTAAATTTTGAAAACTACAAACGATTGGTGCGCTTGCCAATTAACAACCCGGTGGTGGAACGAACAGTTGAGACGCTATCGCCTGGTTAACAAGTTTTCTGGCGCCGTCGCCGGGGATTGAATTGTTTCAGTAAAACAGTAAATTTTTATTTACCGTGATAAATATTTTTACCTTAGTTAAATTTTTGATTATTTATTATTTTTTTACTTATTGTTACACTAACTTTCTTTGTCTAGTTTGTGTATGCAAACTCGATCTACCGCAGGTAAAATTTATTTTGATCCTGAGATAGAAAAGTTTGTAAAGAAAATCAAGTCTTTGAAATCTAAAACACAAACTAATTCTTCTTCTACTTCTAAAAATTTTGAAAATTCAAATATGGCTGCTGAAAGGAGAACATTGGGACAGTTTGCTGCTATTAATGGTCCACCCCGAGTTTCGGGAATGTTTCAAGGACCAGTTTTACCAGTGGAAATTAAACCTGCCACTTTAAACATTATTCAAAACAACCAATTTGCTGGTTTAAATCATGAAGAACCATATGAACATTTAACTATTTTTTATGAGTTATGCAGCACAATTGGTTTTGAACCCAATCAAGAAGAGTCTGTTTACATAAGACTTTTTCCTTTTTCATTGATTGGTAAAGCAAAAGAATGGTTTAAATCTTGCCCACCGGGTAGTTTTGCAAACTGGTCCGATGTTGAAAGAAAATTTTTGGAAAGATTTTATTCTCCTTCAAAACATTTTGAAGCAATGACAGCCATACACTCTTTTTCTCAAAATAATGATGAATCACTAGGAGAGACATGGGAACGATTCAAGGCACTCTTGAGAAAGTGTCCAAACCACAACCTGAATGATGCCGAAAAGGTAAGAATCGTTTACCATGGTTTATTGCCTCAGTTCAAGATGATGTTAGATGCTTGTGCAGGAGGTTCTTTAATGAACAAGACTGTGGAGGAAGCCATAGAAATATTGGAATCAATGGCTATTAGTGACCGCCAAGTAAAGCATGAAAGAGGTAATGTACAAAGGAAGCCAGGAATGCTCGAATTGGGAGTAAATGATGTAGTGTTGGCTCAGCAAAAATTACTGACCCAATAAATTGAAGTTATGAGCAAGCAATTGGAAAAACTCCAAATTGCTCAAGTAGCATCACCACCCCCTGCTCAACTAAAACAATGTATGCATTGCATGGGAGAACAACTATGTGATTACTGTAGAAATGAACAAGAGCAAGCCAATTTCATGAATCATCAAAGAGCACGCTTAGGTAATTTTCCTTTTAATCATGGAAATTCTTTTCCTAACAATTACCTGCAGGGTTGGCAAAATCAGAATATTGGCTGGAGACAGGATGTTGGACCTTCCAACAGACTTCCTAACAATCAATTCAAGCAACAACAAACTGACAATGCAAGATTGACAAGAATAGAGGAATCTATTCAACAGTTATTGCAGTTTATGGAAACAAATGAAGCTGCCCAAAAAGCATCAGACATACAAATGGGTCAGCTTGCAAAAGAAATAGCCGAATTAAAGAGTTCTTGGTTTACTGCAAACACTCAAAACCCAAGGGAACAATGTAATGCTGTTTCTTCTGATGTTGTAAAAATTAATTGTAAAGAAAAGGGTGAGAAAAAGAAAGAAGAAGAAGAAAAAGAAAGTGAAAAAATAGAAAAAAATGAAAAAAAGAAAAAAGAAAAAAATATGCAAGTAGATACAGAGCAAGAAACAAACTGTATAACCCTGAAAAAATGTAAAGATCCAGGGAGTTTCACCATTCTTGTAATAATTGGAAATATCAACATCAGGAATGTGTTATTAGATTTAGGGGCTAACATCAACTTGATGCCCTTAGATTTAATAAAGCGCATTGGTGAATATGAGCTAAAAGAAGCAAAGACAGAATTACAGTTTGCAGATCCCTCTGTCAAAAAGCCTTTTGGGATTGTGGAAGATGTATTGGTAAAGGTTGACAAGTACCACTTCAAGGTTGACTTTGTGGTATTGGATATGAAGGAGGATACTGAGATTCCCCTGATCCTAGGAAGACCTTTCATGAAAACTGCAAAAATCAGAGTAGATGTCGATCAAAGTATGGTTGCAGTCAAGGTTTATGAAGAAGAGGTAAGCTTCAGTGCTCATGAACACCTCAGGATAAGTAATGAGGAAAAAGTTTACCCTTCAACCAAACCAGGTATATCTTTTCCCAATCAATTAAATTGTTTTAAATTAACCGATGCCTTGAAAGATGAAAAACAGGTAATTAAGCATTGAAAAAGAAGAAGAAGGAAGAAAAAGACAGGTGATTCCTCAATGAATATTGGGAGACCACCTGATTAATCAAAGGTAATGTCTGGCTGGAGACATTAAACCTAGCACTCGATGGGAGGCAACCCATTCTTTTCTTGTTATTTTTAAATATTTTTTTAAACATAAAAAAAAACAAAACAAAAATTTTAAAAGAAAAGGGGTTTAAAACTCAAAAGAAAAAGGTTTTTGAAAATCAAAATTTTGAAAAATCAAAAACAGAAGCCTACGCGTAGCACCACTATAATGCGTAGCGTGGACTCTGAATTTTGGGTCTGAAGCGTAGCGTCCCACCTACGCGTAGCATCAGAGCCCACGTTCAGTTTTTAAAACTGAACCAGAGAGGCCCATCTTAGGTTTTAAAACCTAAAATCTCCTCTCTGCCTCACTTAGTTTTCAAAAACCAAATTTTAGAAACCTCCTTTTCTCTCTTCCAAACCTTCTCAATCCTATTGCTCAAGGAACCACAAGTAAGTGTTCTAATCCTTTCTCTTTAGTTTTGTTTTTAAATTTTCGATTTTTAGAAATAAATGTGGTTAAGATTAGGATTAGAAGACCATTGGAATTGATTGCTGTTAGGAATTAGGAATTGAATGGATATAATGTGATTTGGAAAGGGGTTGCTGTTGTGCAACCCCTGTTTTTTTTTCTCTGTTCTGCGCAGCTCACGCGTAGCGTCCCACTGACGTGTAGCGTGAGGATGAACTGTGAGCCCACGCGTAGCGTCCCACAGACGCGTAGCGTAGGCAGAACAGGCTGACGCGTAGCGTTACACCACGCGTAGCGTCAGCCTCTGTTTTTAATTTTTATTAATTTATGCTGTGTGTTTGTTTGTTGTTTTCTTTTTTTATTAATAAATTTTCATATTTAATATTTGTTATACTTTCTTGCATAAAAATATAAAAATAAGTTTGTATAAATTTTGAATAAATTGTATTTTGTTTTGAAAATTTGAAAATATGTGTATTACTTTCTTTATAAATCATAGAAATACAAAAATATGTTGTGGTGTATTTGAATTTCAATTTTAGAAAAACCAAAAATATTTTTGTTTTAAATTTTATGGATTGATTGTATAGGATTGTTAATATATGATTTACTTTTTAATGTGTGTTTAATTTTAAAATTTTTACTTTTTGCAGATGGCACCAAGGAAATCCATTCCCACTGCTGGTCCCTCTAAAAGACAGAGGAAGACCACGGATACTGACACCACCTCTGAGGATCCTGATCTTCAGGGACAGGAGGTGTTAGGACCGAGGGATCCCACCAGATTTCGCACTGATGCGAAATGGGCACGGTTTCATCAAATCAAAGGCCAGAGACTTATTTGGGAGAGGGTTCTTGATTTGAGTGCAGGAGATTACCCTGAGCTTCAGGATTGAGTTCAGCAGAGGAGATGGGGACCTCTATTCTCTCTACCTACTGAGGGGGACCCTATCTTAGTGATGGAATTTTATGCAAACGCCTTCAGGACTCGCCAGGACGCACCGAGCATAGGGCAGCAGCGGACGAGTTGGGTGAGGGGCCTGCATATTTCATATGACCGGGACACTATCAGCACCCTATTGGGTAACCCTTGGGAGCCTACTCCTGAGAATGACACTTGTTTCTGGAAGGAAAACAGAAACAAGATTGCTGCTGAGGAAGAGTTAGGATACTCCCTCGAGGAGGTTGCTCATTTCTTGAGCCAGGATGGAATCTTTTTCAACCTGAGTAAGGTTGGAAGGAGTCCATCTAACCTCCTAAAGACCCAGCTGACCCCTATAGCCTAGGCATGGTCCTACCTCATGCTTCATAATATCACTCCTGTCACCCACCTTTCATCTCTTCCAGTTGAGCGTTGTTGCCTTCTATTTTCTATCCTCCAGGGCCATACCATTGACATCGCTGAGCTTATATCCGAGCAGATTCACTTTTATGCCCTTGGGTATAAAGTGAATCGCCCCATTCCATTCCCTCTCATCATATCTGCCTTACTGAGGAGGCAGGGAGTCATTGTACCTTCACCAGAGTTCACTAGTTCTTCAGGGAGAGTCCCTAAAGTTCTAGTGAATAGAGACTATTTTGTGCAGCAGTGCGAGCTTCCACCACTAGAGCAGGAGGCTCAGCCCAGACCGAGGAGGAGGAGACCACCAGTGCAGCCTCCATCTACTGATGTTGTCACACAGGGCTTTGCCCGGATATCACTTGAGCATCAGCATATGATGCAGATGATGGCTGCCACTCACAGAGCTTATATTCATCTTCACGATGAATTTTATCAGTACAGGTTACAGGGAGAGGGAGCACCTTATGTTACCCCGGCCGAGTTTGCACCACATGTAGCTTGGCCCGGAGATTTACCTACCTACCCTGAGACTAGTGGATCGTCTGGCGCACAGGCTGACTCTGATGGCGATGGTGATGATGACGAGGAGGAGGATGATGATCAGATGAAGGATTGATGATGCCATCTTCTTATTTACTTTGAGTACAGTTGCTTTTAGTTTATATTTACATTTACATTTACATTTTATATTATAGTATTTTATTATTGTGTGGTGTGTTTTTACGTAATTATTTGTTTTTGCATGTTTTATTCAAAAAATAATCCAATTTATCTTTTAATAAATCAATCAAATTTTTGTTAGTAAGTCAATTTATACACTTAGAGTTTTTACACAATAACACCAATTTTGTTAGTAAATCAATTATCAATTCTTTTTAACTTAGGAATTTTGATAAATTTAATTATAATAAGTTTATTAAATATCAAGCAAATTTCGATAACCCGGTGAGCAGTGAGATATTTTTAAACACTTGAGGGTTTAATCGACATATTTTCAATTCGAATTGATTTTGCTTTAATCTCTGATTTGTGTTGTTGTACAGAGAATTCGGGAAAATGATCAAGGCACATTTATTGGTGAAACAAAAGCTTGGGCCAAACAGCTTACCTCGGTAAAAATTATTTTATCCTTTGCAAGCCAATTTGAGCCTAAAATAAAATTCCTTGGTACCCTTAAAACTAAATCTGTTTTTACCATTCCCTATACTTGAATGATTAAAAGAGCAGTTGAAATAAATGAAAAAATATTTTAAATGTTCTCACAAAAATGGGGAGTGAAAATAAGCAACTTGATTCTTTTAAAAAAAATTAAAGTATGAAAAAGAAAAAGTCAAAAATAGTGAAAAGAATCAAGTTGGGGGTATTTATTTTTCATCAATAAAAGAAAATGAGAAGTTTGGGTCAAGAGAAAGCCTAAGAATTATAAAATGCTCTTTTATGATTTCAGGTTTTTGAATTCCAAGAAAAACCATTAATTCTTGTAAACCAAGCCTCATTACAACCCGTGAAAAGACCTTGTGATTTCTGAATTAACTCTGTATAAATAACCATTGATTAGATGACAAACAAAGTTAAATTCGTTTGATTTTATGATTGATTGAGTGAAACAGGTTACCAATTGCATAGAGATAAACACTTGTAAGGTAAGCCTGAAATTCTGCTTGGTTGTTAATAGAACATTGTAAATAATTTTATCATTAAACCTTTGTTATATTTTATATCAATTTTTGATTATTACAAATTAGTTAAATTGTGTAATTATTTTTTTTGGTAAATTCTCAGACTAACTCAAAAATTTGATTCCAAATTTTTATTTTTATTTTTCTCTCTTGCTCGAGGACGAGCAATATCTCAAGTTGGGGGTATTTGTTAGTCCTCAAATTTACAATAAATATTTTAATAAAAATTTCATAAAAATTATAAAAATTAGTTTAATTTGTTAGAAAATTAGGATTTAAATTCAATAAATGGATGTTGTTGGAAATAATCTACCCTTGATCAATTTTCTCTAGTTTTGCAATGAAAAAGTTAAGAAATCAAGAGAAAATTACATTGGAAGAGCTGACGTGTAGCCTCATCCTACGCGTAGCATCAACAGCTGTTTTTGATGCTGACGCTACGCGTCATATCCACGCGTAGCGTCAATGCTGCGTAGACTCCACTTCCAACTTGGCCAAGCACTCAGTTTTGACCCAATAATGGTCATCCCACTCAGCACCAAGGGCCATCCCACTCAACACAAATGGCCAAAACACAGTGGAGACACGTCCAAGTAGCCAAGCATGATCTATTTTTATAATTTGTAGTGGCCATTATCAGCTGTTTAATGGAAGCTGAGTCAGGGGCCTGACGCGTAGCGTCACACCGACGCATAGCGTCAGCACCCTTGCTCAGCCCTATAAATAGGGCCATCCAACACCATTCTAAGCATCCCATCCCATCCCATTCCATAGCATTTCATTCTCTTCTTTTCTCTCTTGTGCTCGACATTGAGTACTTCTTTTGTGAGTTGTAGTTCTAGAATAGTTTTCTAGATACTTGAGTGTGTTTCGGTGTATTGTAATCATTGTATCGTGAAGTTTCCATCATCTTCGTAATGTCAAACTCTGTAAGTGTTATTTTTACTTTCACCATGTGTAACTAATCTGTTTATGTTGGAATTGGTGAACTAATCTATTGAGTATAATGTTGTGAATTCGACCTCTGCATGTTTATGATTCAAGTCCATGTTAGTATTTTAACCTTTTATTAATATGAACATCAAACGGGAGAATGATTTTCATGTGTATTGAAACTTGTTTTATTAGTATGAATGTCAAATGGGAGAATGATTGTTCATGCCGTATTGAAACTTGTTTTGACGAAAGTAAAAAGTTGGAATACCCTTGGTATCTCAATTCTATAGGGGTTGTTAACCATTGTTGCCATAAGGCCAGGTCTTAATGCAAGTTTTTACTGAGAAAGCTCACGAGGGATCGGACTTTACAGTGAATTCTTAGAATTTATATCACGAGGGATCGGTTATAATGATTTTAAGCTGCAATGACATGAAACTTGATGATTAAATATGCATGTCTTGAGTTCCTCATTGTTATTCTAGATTAGGGATCTAATTTCCAACATAATTTGTTTATCTGTGTTTATCTCAAGTATCTTACCTATTCTAGATTGCAACTCGTCTTTTTAGATAGATTTTATTTTCTTTTATCTTATGAACCACTCAATCATGCTATCCTGTGAATATTGTATAAATTGTATATAAATCATTCTTTTGTTTATAACTTCCTCCACATTTACCATAGTAAATAGAAAATTACTGTTGTTTTTGGACTTTCAATCCCAGTGGAACGATATCTAAATTTTGAAAACTACTAATGATTGGTGCGCTTGCCAATTAACAACCCGGTGGTGGAACGAACTGTTGAGACGCTATCGCTGGGTTAACACATATGCTCCCGTAGCTAGATTAGAAGCCATAAGATTACTGTTAGCTTTTGCTTGTTGTATGGATTTTAAGCTTTATCAAATGGATGTCAAAAGCGCTTTTCTAAATGGCTATATTCAAGAAGAAATTTATGTAGATCAACCTTCCGGTTTTGAAAATCACAAATTTCCAAATCATGTTTTTAAATTGAGAAAAGCTTTATATGGTTTGAAACAAGCTCCAAGAGCTTGGTATGAAAGACTTAGTAAATTTCTTTTAGAAAATAATTTTGAAAGAGGAAAGGTTGATACTACGCTGTTTATAAAATGTAAAAACAATGACATTCTTTTGGTACAAGTTTATGTTGATGACATAATATTTGGTGCTACTAATGAAATTCTTTGTCAAGAGTTTGCCAAGATTATGCAAGATGAATTCGAAATGTCCATGATGGGAGAACTCACATTCTTCCTTGGATTACAAATCAAACAAACAAATGAAGGGACTTTCATTAGTCAAACAAAATATTGCAAAGAACTACTCAAAAGATTTAAAATGGATAAGGCAAACGAAATAGCTACACCCATGAGTACATCCTGCTACTTAGACAAAGATGAGAAGGGTAAGGACGTTGAAATAACTAAATACCGAGGTATGATTGGTTCCTTACTTTACTTAACAGCTAGTAGGCCTGATATTATGTTTGTTGTGTGTATATGTGTTAGATATCAAGCATGTCCTAAAGAATCACATCTCATTGCTGTAAAAAGGATTTTGAAATATCTTGTGGGAACTCAAAATGTTGGTCTATGGTACCCCAAAGGGGTTGAATGCACTTTAGTAGGATATTCTGATTCAAATTTTGCAGGATGTAAACTTGATAGAAAAATCACTAGTGGAACATGTCACTTGCTTGGTAGTTCTCTTGTTTCTTGGCATAGCAAGAAACAAGTAAGTGTTGCACTATCCACAGCTGAGGCAGAATATGTTACAGCTGGTAGTTGTTGTGCTCAAATCCTTTGGATGAGATAACAACTTCTAGACTTTGGAGTTATGTTAGATCATGTGCCTCTTAAATACAAGAATACTATTGCTATCAATATTTCAAAAAATCCTGTAATGCATTCAAGAACTAAACATATTGAGATTCAGCATCATTTCATTAGGGATCATGTATTAAAGGGTGATTGTGTGCTTGAACATGTTGAAACCTCTAAGCAATTAGCAGATATATTCACCAAACCCTTGGCTAAAGACCAATTAATTCATATTAGAAGAGAGTTAGGAATTCTTGATATAACCAATTATGTTTGAATGATGAATGATTTTGATAAATTTCTTGATTCTGATTATGTTTCATTAAGTTAGTAATATTCTAAGGAATAACTCATTAGACTTCTAGCCCTCTGAATCAAAAACTGCAAAATCTGAGCCTTTTAAGCCAACTAATCAATTACCATTTGACATCTAATCGATTAGCAAGCTTCTGTTGTATGCATAATCGATTACCTCTTGGCCCCTAATCGATTACAAAGCATCTGTTTCAGGTCCAAAATGCTTCATCTTTCCACTAATCGATTAGAAGCCTCTCTCAATTGATTAGGACGATTCTATTTCTTCACTAATCGATTAGTCAACGTCCCTAATCGATTACCCACTGTACGAAACGATTCAAATTCCCCAGAAATAGTGAGCTAATCAATTACTTATGCCCCGTAATCGATTAGCATCGGTTCTGCAACAGTCAAACACAGGTTCCCGAGGTCTACTCGACTTTCTCCCTCATTAAGCTCACTTCACTCCTTTCTAAACCTAATTTTTTTCCTATATAAACCCACCTACTCACCCTCTCATCTCACACTACCTTCTTCTCCTTCAACTCTCTCAAAAGTTCTCAAGAACTCTCTCATTCTCCTCTCATCTTCTTTGCCTCTCTTCTCTCCTTTACCATGTCTTCCTCCCGCACCGTCAAAAGAGCAAGGTCCTCCATGGCCCAAGCTAACAACCCCTTAGACTTCTCTAGGTTCTTCTCTTCTCCTAGAGACCTCCAAAACTTTGTGAAAATTTTTTCTGAGAAGGCCATAATCTCTCCCCACTTCATCAATGAGGAAATCTTCAACCACCCAAGCTTCACCTTCACCCAACTCCTCCACCATTATGAGCTTTTGCCTTTTCTAACCCTCAAGGAAGAGTTGTACTATCCTGAGCTTGTTCGAGTCTTCTATTGCAACCTAAGGTTGGTTAATGGGTTGCTTGAGTCCAAGGTCAAGAATATGACCATAAAACTCACAGATGCTCAATTGGCACATATTTCCCTTCTTCCACTAAATGATGCTAAAAAAGAACCCGAGGATGAATGGGCATTCAATCCCATTGCCACACGTCAATCGCTATGGAAAGCTAAGCGCCCAAGGAGCAACCACAAATTGGTAGGTCATCTTACCATGAACAACCATCTTCTTCACTTTTTCCTAGTGAAAATTTTGTTTCCTCGCGGTGGGAATTATGCGGTGGTAAAAGAGGATGATGTTCTCCTAATGTGGGCAATGCATAACCACAAGGAAGTTAACTGGGTTCAAATGCTCAAGCTTCACATGCGCCAAGCCAAAAACCAACAAAAGCTTCCCTATGCCATCTTGCTTACCAAACTCTTCAAAGATGTAGGAGTTGATTTGGCTGGTGAGTTATCTGAAAAAGTGCCTCCCAAGGCCTGCATTGGCACTCATCACCTCACCAAAATGGGCATCGTTTTTCTACACGGAGCATGGTATTCAAGGATGGAAGGCTATCATGCCAACATTCCTTTTGAAGCTCCTGCTGTTGATGAGCCAGTCCCTCCTCCTCCTGAACCACAAGCTGCACCGGAAGCCCCCGCTGATCCATTTACATCTCTCTACACTCACCTTGACCGCCGCTTCGACCGTATTGAAAAATCTCTTCAAGAGTTTTCCATGACTGAGCAGCAGCATTATAAGATGATGCAACAACGCTGTGATGATCTATCTCACCAAATTTCCAAGCTTAGATTTTTCAATCCGGATAACTAGATCCCTTTTTCATGTTTTGATTCAATGTGCTTTCTGCTTTTCTTTAATTCTGCATAAGTTTTAATATTTCCATTTGATGTACTTCCCTTAAGTTTGAATTGAATAAAAAGTTTGTCTTTCATTATATGCCTTATTTGCTTTATCATTTTTGATGATTCCAAAGGGGGAGAAGAAATAATTGTTTAACTGTTTTGACTGCTAAAAATAGTTATGCTAAATGATTAATTATCTCTAAGCGGTTAAATTTTTTAAAGTGGTTAATAGATTCCTAAAGATAGGGGGAGATTTACTTGCTTAAGAGATAAAAGAGATAATGTTTAAATGCAAAATCTGATAACATTTTAGAGATAACATGCACATTCTGAAAATCTGGTTAAGAGATAAGAGATCATGTAGAATTCAAATGTTTTTGTAGAGATAAAATTAGAGATAATCTTGTTGTTTAAACTAACAACCCTCAAGAGATGAACATGGTTGTCATCATCAAAAAGGGGGAGAATGTGTTTGAATATGACTATAGGTTCAAGGATTTTGATAATGACAAAGGACTCTTGAAGAAATTCTTGCAAAAATAAAGACTTAGAATCAGACCCAGAAAAACTACGCAGCTAATCGATTAGGGAGCCCAAGCTAATCGATTAGGCAGCTTCTGTTTTGAATTAAAAGCATCAGCAACATAAGCTAATCGATTACCCCAAATGACATAATCGATTACCAGCATCAAAAATTGAATTAAATGCATCAGGTACATATGATAATTGTCGCAACCGGGATCGCGGCGGCACGACCGACCCTCAAAACGATCTTTCGTTTTGAAAAGAAAAACAGGGAGTCGCCACCAATATTTTTTAGGATAAAAGACTGGGAAAACCTTTCGTTAAAGCACTGGTTATAAAAAATGAAATTCCATGTTCGAGAGTCTAATTACAGGTGAGGAAGGTATTAGCACCTCACAACTGTCCGTTATAAAAACGATTACCTCAATATGATAGCGCGCATTATAATCAACCCAATAATTATTTTAACTTCTTCATTAAAAAGAAAATACACGAAATGACAAAAAATATATATAAAAAAAATAAACAAAACAAACACGGAATTTTTACATGAGATTAACAGGACGTCTCGTCCAAATTAAACTCGCTCCACCCCTTTTTTAAAAAAAGAAAAATGAGATTAACAAGACGTCTCGTCCAAATTAATCTCGTTCCGCCTTTTTAAGAAAATAGAGAAATAAAAATTATAATAATAATGAGAATAATAATATTCATTACAACCTTTTTGCTAGTCCAAATAGAATGTATGAAGCACTCATTTTTGTTACATATTTATTACAAACCTTGGAAGGGGTAAAAAGGAAAAGAAAAGTAATTTATTTAAGTGGGAAAATGAAATTCCAAGTGAAAAGGTGAAAAACCGAGTGAAAAAGTGGAATACCGAGTGCAAAATGGGAAAACTGAGTGAAAAAGTTGAATACCGAGTGAGGAAGTGGAATACCGAGTGAGGAAGTGGAATACCGAGTGAAGTGTGGGCTGACCGAGGGAGAAGAGGGACGGTATTGGAATTAATAGGAGATGGACGATGTTGGTGAGGAGTGAGATCGGTTGGGTGAATTGAGAGAGGTCGGTTGAGAGTGAGGGGTGAGGACGGTTGAGTGAGAGGAGTGAGGACGGACTGGAGTGAGGAGTTGAGGACGGCTGGGAGGGGCTATGAGGACGGTTGAGTGAGACAGTACGGTGAAGAGAGATTGGAGGGGGCTGTATGGTATGAAGAGAAGAGGAGAAGGACGCTTTAGGGGGCAGTATGGAGAGTGAGACGGTGTTGAGAGGTGTATTTTAGGAGCTGTATGGAGAGGGGGAGGGACGGTGGAAGGGGGTCTCCGACAGTGAGAGGAAGAGAGAGGGACGGTTGGGTGTTCCTTTTTTTCTCAAAAAAATAAGGGCTCTCCTGAAGGCACCAGGATCCTCTCTATTTATAGAGGTCCTGGACGCCCACCAGCAGTGGCAAGTGGTCCTTTTTTATTATTTTTCCTTGCCAGCCGCTCCACTTGGCCAGCCTGGATGGAGTTGGTGGACACAGCTTACACCTAGACAGCCATAGGGGTCGGCAACTAGTGGGCCTCTCCTTTGTCCCTTTGTCAGCCGCCCCCCACAAGTCAAAGATCCACTTGGATAGTGGAAATCCAAGTCAGCAAGGGCACTCGGTGGGAATATGGGTCGGATTTTACCTTCTCTCCAAAATCCGAGTGGAAAAGATGAATTTGTTGCACGAGGCCGAGTGGAAAAAAGTGATGTTTTACAAAAACCGAGTGAAGAATGACTCAGAACCGACTGAAATGTTTGGAGTTTGACTCGGAATGGTTGAATAATGACACGGAATTGGATGAAAGATGACTCAGAATTGGGTAAAAATGGCTCAGAAACTGACTGAAGAGGATTCACTCAGTGCTGACTGAAGAAACTTCAATCGGTGCTGACTGAAAAGTCTTCACTCGGTGCTGACTGAAGAAGCATCACTCAGTGCTGACTAAAAAGTCTTCACTCGGCAACTTGAGGATTCTTCACTCGGTATAGCTTCATGTCTTCCTTTATTCGAATGGTTCAATCAGCACTCGGAGAAATCTTGCTCGGCAATCCTTCTGCTTGAAGCCTCCTTCTGCCCTTCTGCTTGATTCACTTGGCATGTCAGAAACATTTTGCTCGGTTGCTGGTAGATCAGAACCATTCTTTCTTTAACTTCACACTCATTCAGTCGGAATGTTGTCAGCCGGTTTGGAAATGAACTTCAACCCTCTCGGATTCACAATGGGGAGTCGTCCTCAATACTTTGGGAAAATCTGATGACTCAGACAAATTCACTCGGAATTGGCTTCATACTTTAATCATGATATGCCCAGATGTTGGGATTGCTGCACTCGTTGTCATCCTTTATACCTCAATCAGAATTGAGAAATTGAGAATCTGACCACTCGGATATGCTCACCTGGGACTCCACTCAGAATTTGGATCTCAGACATTTTCACTCGGAACCGACCTTCTTTTCACTCAGAATTGCATATTTCTTACTCAAAAATTGGAATTTGACAATTCACTCAGAATCAGTCTGCTTCTCACTCAGAATTGCCTATTTCTTACTCAGAAATTCGAATTTGGCAATCTGACTCGGAATTGGCCTTGTTTTCACTCAGAACTTGGAATTTCACTTGGAATTGGCCTTCTTTCCACTCAGAATATGGAAACTTGGCATTTTCACTCAGAATCTGCCTGCTTTTCAGTCAGAACTTAGAAATTTGGCATTTTCACTCGGAATCTGCCTGCTTTTCAGTCAGAACTTGGAAATTGGACTTTTTCACTCGGAAAATGCCTTCTTTCCACTCAGAATTTGGAAACTTGGCAACTTTCACTCGGATCCGGCCTCCTTTTCAGTCAGAACTTGGAAATTGGCAATCTTCACTCAGATCCTGCCTTCTTCTTACTCAGAATTTGGAAATTGGCTCGGAATGATTGCAGTGGGACAGCTTCCACTCGGATTTACTTCTAATAGGGACATATTTCTTCAAGATCAACCATTTTTCACTCGGAATGGCTTTGATAGGGAAGCTTCCACTTGGATTTCCTCCAACAGTAAAGTATTCCACTCGGATTCGCTCCATTCTGAGTAATTCCACTCGGTTTTGGTCATTTCTGTGTAATTCTACTCGGATTACATCATTCTGAGTCAGATTCGTTTCAATCAGAAAGGTTCCAGTCGACAATCAGCCCTTCAGATGTATTTCGCTCGGAAACCGACCTTATTTACTCAGAAATGGGAATACTCCAATTGGAAACACCCGTCTCGCTTGAGCGAACCATTACCCGCTTGGGCGAAAATAGGCCAGGGACCATGTCTCACTCGGAAATGATCATTCTGAGTCCCTTCACTCGGAAATGATCATTTCCGAGTCAGTTTTTTTTTGGGACTCTTTGTTCTTTTTCCCCCTTTTTTTTCTTTTTTCTTTTTTTTTAATTGTATTCTTTTTCACTTGTGGATCGACCGGACTGAAATAGGTGTTCACAATAATCGATTACAGGACTTCAGCCAATCGATTACCAAGCTACTGGAACGATAATAATTGATTACAAATGTGTGTTAATCAATTACCAAGATTAAGAACTGAATTAAATGCATCAGGGGTTATAGCTAATTGATTACAGGCCAAGATCTAATCGATTACAATCATTCTGACTTAAAGCTAATTGATTACACAGAAAGGGCTAATTGATTACAATCATTCTGACTTGAAGCTAATCAATTACACATAAAGGGCTAATCGATTACAGCACGAACTGGACTGAAAAATTCGAAGTGTAATCGATTACAGCTCGATGCGCAATCGATTACGATAGTGGGAAAACACATTTTAGTGGGAAGACAGCTTATTTCTTCGTTATTTCTCAGATGCCCACTACATGCAACGGCTAGGAACTTCTGCAGCTCATCCATGGCTTTATAAATGCAAGGAAAACACAAGCACAAGACACACAATAAGAAGCAATCATTCTTTACCTTCATTTGTGCTTAGTGAGTTTATTCTTGTGTATACTCTGAAATTTCAAGCCTAGAACTTGTATATCCTCTCATCTTGAGAGTTAGAATTTGTGTGAGCTTTCACTTGTACATCTACTCTATTGAGAGAGTTATTTACTTATAAACACTACACCAAACACAAAGGTTTTCACTCTAGGTTGAGTGGTCACAAAGGTTGGGGTTAACCTTTGGGTATTGAGAGTTTGAGAGATTGGGTGGGTTACCCTTATGCTAGTGAGGATTGAGTTCTTGAGTGTGGGACACTAGGAAGCTGCAATTTCTCATAGCTTGTATCTCTAAACTTCAATAGTGGAAATCCTTCAAGTGGGTTGCTTGAAGGCGAGACGTACACCGGGGTTGGTGGAACTCATTAAATTGGTTTGTAAGCTCTTCTCCCTTACTCTTTTACATTTATACACTGCACTTAATTGATTTGTGTTGATTGATTGTTGTTTGGATACTTAAGCTTGCTTGAATTAGTTAACTTTGAACATTGCATACCAAGTGTTTGATAAATTGTCTTAGCCATATCCACCTCTTGTTTTGCATTGTCTTTTGCATTATACTTGACTTCACTTGCATTATTTCTAAACTTGTGATAAAAGAACTAATTTCAAAGGCATTCCAAGTAAAGTTTTAAAAACTCAATTCACCCACCCTCTTGAGTATTGAGGCCACTTGAATAACATTAAATGCATAAAAATGATAATAATAATAATAATAATAATAATAATAATAATAATAATAACCCATGGTTGTTATGGTGGATTGAATGAAATAAAGGAGACTTGAGAGTTAAGATGCTAGAAAACACCAAGTGGTCAAATATATTAACATTGGAATCTTGGTGGTTTAAATGGAAAAATTGATTATGTGGTATATTGTAATGTAGGGAATAAAGCTATTGACGAGGCGGAACCATCAGACCGCGTTGATTACTACTTCTGTTGAGGTAGGAGGGGGTAACTATTCTAAATGCATGATTTCATCCATTGATGATATGAAAATATGTATATATGATTGGGGTTGATGATTGTTTAGATGGATGATGTGACGATTTCATGATTTGAGTGCATTTAGAATGATTGATGTTATGTGGCATGTGTTTGGGATGTTGAATATGATGTTATGTTGAAGTATGTTGATGAAATATGTTATGAATGGTTTGAGACCATGTTTGTATCGAATTCAATATTATGAGATATCCCAATATATATGTGTGAATTGATAAATATGATTGCCACTAACTATCGATGTGTATGAGTTCCAACGAGAATTGGTAAAGATTGAGAATATTGAAATCCACTAAGTGGTAGTGGTGAATGGATGATTGATGAGTGGCATTTAGGAAGCACAGTGTGAGAAATGCATTTGATTTGTATTGCATCACATCCATGGCATATCATACGCTGTCTATGTGGAATGTTAGGGGTTCCACTAGGCAGGCCCAGTGGGAGGGCGACCCGGTGCACGGATATATTATTGTATTTCCCTAGTGATTCTGGGAATCACGGAACTGTCCATAGTTTTGTGACGAGGTACCCTATGTGACGGGCCCAGTGGGCGGGCGGCTCTGAGATGAGCAAGTTACCTCGGTGTCCGACGGGACACGACTCTCTCGATGTATGTTCGGGAGGGGCCCATAGCACTTGTGGCAAGTAAGGCCATGATTATAGATCCGCAAGTCACGGGGTGACTAGTGCTACAGATGGGCGAGAATGGTTTGGTACAAGTAAAAGTATATTGTTAAACATGCATGAATTGAGGTATATGTGTACACATTTTTCTACTGCAGTAGGGGCATTAGTAGCATATATATGCTTGTCCCACATTTAGTATGTTGTTGTTTCCCACAGTTGGATCCGCATTTGATATTAATTCCTTTGTGTATAAGCATTAGCTATAAGAACATTTGCATATAGCCGGAGATATGCCTAGTTGGAAGCCTGTGGTGGCGATGGATAATTGAGAAATAAAAAGGGAAGAAATATGGTACTAACACTAAGTGTATGATGATGATATTGAGAATACCAAAGATTTGAATATGTGAGTTGTGGATGTATTTCTTAAGTATGTAACATGTTGCTATGAATGATATAGTATGTGAATGAAACTATGATGTTTCTTGTGAAATGTATTATATGTGAGCATGTATGGATATCATCATAATGTATGACTTTGATACATTTGGATTATGTTACTCACCTCCTAGTTTCCATTTTTAAGTTTGATGTAGGTGTGATACAAATCCTACTCTTTTGGAGGTCGAGTGTTAATGAAGGTAAATGTGAAAGGAAAGTGGGTGAGCCTTGGCCTGCATATGATCATTTTGTAGAGTATATGATATACATATGCTCAATTTTGTAAATTGATATGATGAATGATGATTTTGGAGGTCATATAGGAAAATGTGACCCTTATGTGTATGGCTTATTTTCATAAATGACCTTGACAATGTATGGATGATATAAATGATGTAGCATGCTGTTAAAATTGATGAGTGAATGATATTCATATATATTTTGGATTTTATAAAGCGTAGGATATGATAAGTTTGATTTTGATATAATTAATGAATTAGAATGGAAATTATTGAGTATGAATGCTTGAGATAAGTTTCAAATGCTTAATATGATGTATGTGATGTGTTGAATTTGATCAATTTTGCTTTGTATGGGTTTTGGTATGTAAAGTTGTGAAATTTTCACGTTTTCTACACATGAACTGATAATCTCGCTCAAGCGAGAATCCCCTGTATCAGTTGTATGGCCTCTAGCCTATTCTCACTCAAGCGAGATTGGTCCTCGCTCAGGCGAGGTGACTCTGTATTTGGTATCTACATTCTGGACGTTTCTCGCTCATGCAGTCTCCTCTTCACTCAAGCGAGTGTGGTGTGGAGTTATTTTTGGATGAGGTTCGCTCAGGCAAACTGGTGTCTCGCCCAAGCGAGATACTTATTGGTAAGATATTTTCATAGATCATACAAAGAAATGAAGTGTTCAAGGAAAGAGAATCAAGTTTGTATAATATGAACTCAATAGAATATTTATGCCAAGTTTAAACACAGTAATTGTAGCATAGTATAGATGTCGTTCCACTAAAAAGGTGTTGGTTTGAAGATTTTAGTTCTCGAATTGATTTTGACAAAAGATTTGTTTTGATTTTGTTGTGCAAAAGATTGAATACAAAAGAAACAACAAGTGAATGAAAATAATAATAGTAAAGTGTTTGGGTAAAAATCAGATTTGGAAAACTGGATTGGTTTCATTGCATCTCACCTTTCATAAGCTGAATAAATTGCATGTATGTAATTTGAAATGATAATTTCTACGTCACAATCAAAGTCATTTGTATCGATCCCTCGACTACAAAATTCATAAGAATGATTTCAAACCACTGATCCCTCAGTCACTTTGAAATCATTCCAGTATTAGCGATCGATTATTTTGACATTCATTGCGTTAGATGCCATCCCTGGTCAGCTACTCACAACGAGTATTTTACTCAGATCTGCTTTCAAAAGTTACTTCCCAGTATACTTAAGAAAACTTAAAACAAGAAAATAGTGATCAAGTACCTTCAGGCATTAATGGCAGAATAAAATACAGAAAGTATCAAATCTCATTAACATACATAAAAACTTACATCAACATTACTTCAGGTTTGAATTGATTACAACCAATCCCAATAAGGAGAATTAGTTACTCATGCTTTTCATTTTCACTTCAAGAAGATTTGGAAATGAATACAGAAGGTAAAAAGATAATGGAGAGGTTGGATTTTGTAGGAGATGCAGGGGATAATTGATGATCTCGATGCCCTGTTTTCTACTGGATTTATAGTGGTTATGTTTCAGCTTCCCTTGCCCACTTGCATAGACATACAAAAAACACCTCAAAGTGGTTGAGTTAGCATCGCACCATTGGTTAATATTAAATTAAAAACTCCATACTGCATAAGTCATGCTTGAGCTTAATGGTCACGATTAAGCGTGGAAGGTCTTGATTCTCACTGTTTGTTTTGTACTCAGGCCAAGCTTAACCTCACTCAAGCGTCCTTCATGTCAAGCCATGCTTCATCCTCGCTCAGGCCATGCTCAAGCGAGCTCGGGCTCACACTTGAGCGTCTTCTTCTCTTACTCAAGCATGAGGAGGGACTTGATACTGATTCAGGCTTCTTCCAATCCACGCTCAAGCGTCTTCCAATCCACGCTCAAGTGTGGGGTCTTCTCGTCCAAGCACTCTCGGGTTCACGCTCAAGCGTGAGGAATCTTTGCTCAGCCTTGCTTCATTCATGCTTCCAGTGCGCTATCCTTCCTTCACTCACACTCAAGCGTGAGTTTCTTAAGCTTGAGCGCAACTGTCACGCTTAAACTACGCTTCAAGCGTGAGGGGAGGCCTGCTGGTATTTGTTTTCTTTTATCCCACGCTTACGTGAGATTTCTTTTTCAAGCGCGCAGCTAATGATTTCACACTTTATTTTTGGTTGATCCTTCCAAACCAAGACCAAGTGAGCTAAACGGATTGCTTCTTTGAACAACCTGTAAATCTTCAAGAGTATGGACGATGCATTCATTTGTAAAAGAATCATGCTTAATTTCTCATTAATTTAATTAAGTTCTTTACAAAATGAGTTTAATTTAAGCATGAAATCAATGTATAATAAACGCTTATCACTTATGTGTCAGATGGGAGCTAGTGGAGGTAATTCGCTCAGGCGGGCTTCGCCTTGCTTGGGCGAAATTATAGCAGAATGGTTCTGGACCATTTTCACTCAAGCGAAATGGTCTTGGGTGGCAACTCGCTCAAGCGAGCAAGCATGGGTAATACATTGGAACATTTTCGTTCACGCTCGCTGGCCTCGCTCAAGTGGCCCATGTGGGTCTCGCTCAAGCAAGACAGGGACTCGCTCAAGCGAGTTTCCCTGTTCTCAGTTTCTTGATTTTTACTCCTTTACTCAATTTTCTTACTTGTTTTGGAATCCCTATATCATAGAAATGATATTATTATTATGAAATCATATTTCTAATGTTTGACAAATTGATGAGGCATCTTTCCTTTCCTTTTTCCACATATTTCGATAACTCTTAAATTTTATCCAATTTTCTGTTTTTCCCTTGTGACGACCTCGAGTCCGATCGTCCAAGGAGCACTCTGATACCTTCTCATATCTTCATATATGAAATAGGTTATTAAATGATCCGGGGTAATCACTTAACATTTTATATATCACGTTTCCTCTATTTATAATTATTCTAAAATCATGAAAAATTTACCTCCATTTTTGGGGTGTTACAACCTGGTATCAGAGCGCTTGTTAATGCTCATTGTTTGTTATATGTGAATGAAATACCAAGGTTGAGTGACTCTTTTGGTTGAATTGAGATTGTCTGATATTAAAATGTTGTTGAAGGTCATTGAACCATTGTTATGCCTCATGAAGGCACTAGTCGCTTAATGTTAGGATGTTGTTACTGTAGACAAGCATTGTTGGGACATAGATTGCTCACTAATTCATATTATGAATGGTAATGATTATGTGATCGTTATTAAGCCCGACCAGGCATTTCTTTTTGCATATTTACCTTCAAGTTGTCAATATATTATAATGATACATGTATTGATGATGATTGGTATATATTGAGGAAAGAAACATAAGGTTTCTAATTATGTTGTGTTGTGTGTCTAGATTAATTGATGGCGAATAGGCATACTGTTGATGCTACCGCTATGGCTGAAGCTTTCAATCGGTTTGCCGATATCTTTGAACGGCAACAACAACCCATTGGTCAACCAAACCATGGTCTTGACCGATTCCTCAAGCGGAAGCCTTCCGAATTTAATGGGGGCTATTGATGCATAAATCCTGAGCCATTAACTTAGTGTGTAATTCTCATAGGATTTATATTCTTTTGCCAAGTGCACCAATCATTAAATTTGTAATATTTTTTATCGTCCCACAGGGATTGAGGTAATTACCGCAATCTTGGACTAGCACAAGCTAAACCAACACAAGCAGATAGAATTCATTCTGTTTTTGTTGTTTTATACTTTCTATGTTTTTGTATTTTCAGAAACAATAGAAAAGATGAAGTGTGATTAATGGAAGATAGGTAGGATTACTTCATCTTACAACTTTATCAAGAAACATGTAATTGGGGTTCAATCAAGTTTCAGATGCACGAGGACAATTCACAGTTGGTTAATCCCTAATTCCTTAGGTGACTAATACTAATTCCTACGCATTAAACCCTAATCCCTTAGGTGTTCAGTGATAGAGAAATCTAATGCAAAATTAGGGATTGAACCCTAACTACTCACCTAATTACTAGGCCTGAATTAGTTAGAAAGCCAGAAGTTACCTAAGCCTCAACCATGATTCCTCACTGGTAAGATTCTTCATTTGGATCTGAATTTGTCAATTCAACAGAGTAAATCCACTTCTCAGCTTGTTCTCTCCTTACTTCAGAAGATAATTTCCTCAATACAGCTTCAAGATTCCATTGGAAGCTTCAACAATCCCAACCCTAGGGGTTTAGAAACCCATGGGAATGGATTCGGATAAGGGAATATGGAGAGACATAGATGAGAGAGTTTAGAGAGAGAAAAGAATTAGACAGAGATTAGAAATGAGAAAATGAGTCGTGTTATTGCTTCTGTGTGTTCTCCCCCTCTCATTTTACATAGTATTTATAAGTATATATAGATAACTTAAACTAACTAACTAACTCTAATTAATTATAAAGGAAACTTAATTAATAACTAAAATAGCTAAACTAATTACATACAATACTTAAGTTACTAAAATACAAAATAAACAACAAAGGATACAAAATAATTAAGGGGAACTATTGTAATCTGATGTTAAAGGACAATGAAACACTGGACAAGGAGAATTCACGCTTAAGCTTGATCCAAGGGTGCTTGAGAATGATGCTTTAATTTATGCCTTTTGTGACTTCACGTTTGAGTGTGAACGTGTCCGCTTGAGCGTGGTCGAAGCTTTAATGCATGTTGTGACTTCCTTCCCTTTTACGTGAATTGCATGATGACTTCACGCTTGAGCTTGACGCTTTTACGCTTGAGCTTGATGCTTTCACGCTTGAGCTTGAAGCTTCTCTTTTTAGGTTCTATTTATGCGCGTACATACGCTGGGATTCTAGCGTATGTATGCTGGATGTCCTGCACTTGATCCTGCAACATGCAAACAAATAAATGCCTAACGTATGTACGCTGGCTTTCTAGTGTATGTACGCTGGGTTAATAAATCTCTCAATACACATAATTCCTTATATACTTATCTTTTTAACCATTTTCTTACATAATTTAAACACTTTTGAATTTAATAACTAAAACAAGAATTATTGACAATTTATTAAATAATAATGTCAAATTAAACAATATTTAATGGATTAAGTTAAATTAAAGATGAAATTATTAAGTCTTTTCAAGACTGATCACATCCCCAAACTTAAAACTTGCTTGTCCTCAAGCAAGGACTCAAATTAATTAACTGAATTGCACTCACTCAAGAGAATCAACCTTTCCTTAACATAATTCATACCAAAATTATTGAATACCATTCATGCTTTGTTTTTGCAAATTTTGAAAATATAATTACTCATACTTCCTTTGGGAACAAGCTGGTGATGCTTTCCTCACATGGATTGGTCTTTCACTTTTCTCTCAGTGTATAGGGTCAATAGCATGCACTCATCACCTGCATAATTGTTAAATCAACATAGGCTTACAATAGTTCTAAATATCATGACATATGCTAGCATAATTGGATCAGTAAGGGCTTTTCAAGCTTGTAATGGGGTTAGGCTACAGGCTCTATTTTTGTTTTTCTGGTCAATGTTGGGTTAAAAGATGTGCCCACTAATGCCTTACCTCAATCTTAACTTAAATGCCTCTACTAACCATCCTTTTTGCTTTCATTATATCTTTTTTTTCTTTAAATGAAGGATACTCAACTACTTGTGGTGCTTTGCACCTTCTTCTCTTTCAGTCCTTTGGAGTTTTTCTTTCTTTCTTTTTTCTCTTTCATTTTTTTTCAATACCATTTTTCTTTTATTGTGGTGCTTTGCACCTTTGCTTTGCTAATTTTTCACTTTTCTTTTGCTTTTGTTGTTCTTCCTTTCATTTCTTAAAATCCTCATCTATAATTAAGGTTAGAGTGTGTCATTTGCTTAGCTGTTAGGCACACTCTTCATCCCCAAACTTAGAACTTGCTAGTCCTTAGCAATAAGATAAGACTCAATGATAAGTGCTTTATAATACAATAAATTAGGTCTAAATTGCTTAAGATTTTAGTCATTATCCACTGTATTTCCTTTATTTATTACGATTTTTGCTTTCTTTCCACTCTAGTCTACTTGGGTATGTTATTTTGTAGGAATTAAGGTAATAAAGGGTCAAAAACAAGAGAAAAACGACCATAAAATGATAAAGAAACAAGAAGAACAAGCCCAAAGTAGAAAGAACTCTCTTTTTATGCTGAATTCCGACTCAGAATGCTGAGATCCGACTCAAATGTTAAAATCAGACTCAGAAATGCTGAATTCTGACTCAAAATGACCAAATCCGAGTAGAATTCCTCAGAATGGAGCAATTCCGAGTGGAATACTACACTGTTGAAGGTAAATCCGATTGGAATGGCTCGGAATAAAGCCTTTCCGAGTGGAACGATTCAGAATGGAGCATTGCCGAGTGGAATACTTCACTGTTGGAGCCAAATCCGAGTGGAAAGTTCCCTGTTAAAGCCATTCCGAGTGATAAATGGCTGACTCGAGTGAAGGATCAATGCTAAAAAGGAATAAGTCTAGGTTTTAGGAAAATCTGATTGGAAGCTGTCTGAATGCAACAATTCCGAGTGAAAAAAGGAACTGAGCTTTAATAAATGCTACCCAAAGGTATTTTCAGAGTGAAAGGATTGCTGATTGAAGTGAATCCGAGTGGGAATTTGTTGATTGAAGTAAATCCGAGTGAAGAATGCTGACTGAAGCAGGTCTGACCAAAGAACAAGTGCTTTTCTAGGCAAAAAGCTGATTCCGAGTGAATTGATTCCGAGCAGAAGGAATGCCATTGAATGAATAAATGCTGACTGAGGAGAATCCGAGTAGTTTCATTCGGAGAATAAGGCATTTCCGAGTGGTGTCTTAATCGGACAAGGAAAAATCCGACCAGAAATGAATCATACTCGGGCAGACTCTCCAGTTTCACACTGAGCCCGAGTGAGAAGTCTCCAAGGAAAGGCCATTCCGAGTGAGTTGGGTCAGAAAGATGCATTTCCGAGCAAAGCAAAGCTCGGACATAAGAAGAAATTCAATCAGTCAAATTCCAACCCTTCAAGTGCAAGTTCCTGAGTAAAAGTGAAGGCCATTCCGAGTGAGTTGATTGACGACTGAAAACCATTCTGAGTAAAAAGCATGAAGGCCGACTGAAATATTTCAAAGCAAATCCGAGTGAATTCCAAAGCAAAGCTTTAACTGAGTGGTCCAAATTCAGAGACAGCCGAGTGAAAATGATTGGGAACCGATTGAATCTGAACCAAGTGAGTCTTCAATCAGTTCTGAATGAACTCCATGAACCTGAGCCGAGCGAATGGTTACAGTCAGATCCGAGTCCCTCTTCAGTCAATTCCGAGCAACACAAGCAAATCCGAGCAAGGATTCTCCGAGTGAAACAGTGAAAAAGAGAACCTCTCGCTTAAGCGAACCTTTATCCGCTTGAGCGAGATGGTTTCCTTCAACAAACGCTTAAGCGAGAAACTCTCGCTCAAGCGAAACCGACCGGTTTTCTTAAATACCGACCCCTCAACTCAACACCGAGTGAAGATTTCACTCGGTTTTATGTGCGAACAGTACGATTTTTTACTCGGGTTTGAGCACAGAAGGCACCCTTTCACTCGGATTTTGCAGAAAAGATGAAAACCGACCCACTTTTCCACTCGGAATTTGCCCAGCTGAATAAATCCAAGCACTGAATTATTGGAAGTATTAAAATAATGCAAATTGGCACAGCTGGAACTCACATGCACCGAAAGTTTTCTCCCACTTGACACCATCCAGGCTGTCTCCAAGCTGTGATGGTGGGGCGGCTGAGAAGAAGACAATTTTAACGCGTTTTCTTAGCTGGATTCATTCATCCATTCGCCTATAAAAGGGAGAGCACCAATCAATCATCTCTTCCCATCAATTACCATCAGATTCATTTTCTTTTCTTTTCTTCGTGACTTTCTCTCTTTCTCTCTTTAGTTTTCTTCTTTTCCATTTTTCTTTCTCTGTTCGTTTTTCTTCTCTTTCTTTTTATTTTCTTTTCTTTCTTTTATTTTGTAAGAGTGTGAGGGCTGTAAAAGTGAGAATTTAAATTTGTAATTGGTGGAGAAATTATTGCAACAAGGAATTACAGTGGTAAATTATTCTGAGCTTTTGGAGAAACCCGTAAGTCTTTATTTTTACCATGTCTTGTATGTTTTATTTTTCCATTATTTATATGAATTTGAATTATTTCATGAGTAGCTAAATTAATTATCTTGGGATAAAGGGGGTATGATAATATTTTATTTTAATGTTATTTTGACTTGGAATTAAATAAATTTCTGTTTTCCATTTAGTTCAATTATGCTTAATGCTTTTAGTAATTCCTAACAAGAACCTAAATGATAAAACTGTATACTTACGGGTATATTAGTAAGTTTAGGTAATAAATAGAATCGAGAGATTTATTTTTACCGGAAAGCTTTGAACTAAACCTAAGATTTTTGAGATGCTTTTTGTGACCTCGGTAAAACCGTGAAAGTAATCAAAAATCTTTTGAGGAAATAAAAGGGATTTTCATAAAATGATAATGGGCCTTTCTGAGGATTAAGCAACGCTTTCCATAGGTTAGGTACATTAATAGGATTTCGAGAGGAACATATTAATTATCTTTTGGAAAATTCGCCTTGGAAAAATTAATTCGATTCTTATTTATGAAAAGTTAAAATTCATTAACATAAAATAGAGTCTTAATCCCCCGAAATCCCAAGATATTCTCAACTCTGATTTTTAAGTGTCAAGTAAATTTAATTTTTATATTTATTCATATTTTGCGCAATTTTAATTTGTGCTTTGTTTTATAAAAATCTTAAAAATCAATTCTGTGGATAATTAAATTTCAATATGCTGGTACTTTGAACACAATCCCTGTGGAGAACGATAATCTTTTATATTACGCGACATAACCTGTGCGCTTGCGGTCCCTGTCAAGTTTTTGGCGCCGTTGCCGGGGACTGTTGTCCCTCAAATATCGGCAATATTGAAATTCGATTAGATCATACTTGTTAATATTTTTATTGTTATTTTTATTTTTATTTTTATTTTGGTTGTAATTTTGTATTTTGTTCTTTATTTTGTGTATCTGTTGTTGTTTTATTTTGTGATAATTTGTTTTAGTTGTCATTTATTTTATGCGACGAAGCCGTAGTGTCGATCTAAACTTAGGATTTGACCCTGAGATAGAACGTACCCTTAGAGCTTTGAGAAAACAACAAAAACAACAAAAAGAAGAAAAAGAAAAACAAATGGCAGACCAACATAGACCCTTAAGAGATTTTGCCGCTCCAAGTACAAATGGAAGAAGATCTAGCATCCTCAGATCCACAGTGGAGGCTAACAATTTTGAATTGAAGCCTTCACTACTCTCAATGGTTCAACAGAACCAATTCGGAGGATTACCCTCCGAAGATCTAAATCTTCACCTTCAAATCTTTCTTGAATACTGTGACACCCTGAAGATGAACGGAGCCACCAGTGATGCCATTCGCTTAAGACTCTTCCCTTTTTCTTTAAGAGATAAAGCGAGGGCGTGGTTATACTCTCTTCCTGAAGGATCCATCACGACTTGGGAACAATTGTCCAATGCTTTTATCAATAAATGGTACCCAAGGAACAAGACTGATGTGCTGAGAAAATAAATCATAAATTTTTCACAAAAAGATGATGAATCTTTATATGAAGCCTGGGAGAGATACAGAGAGTTGCTAAGAGAATGTCCTCACCATGGGATAGAAAGGTGGTTGACAATCCATATTTTCTATAATGGACTAACTTCCACACAAAAGATCTCTTTAGATGCTGCAGCTGGAGGAGCCTTCATGAGTAAAAATGTTGATGAAGCTGAGAACCTGATTGAGGAAATAGCTCAAAACACTCACCAGTGGAACTCTGAGAGAGGATTACCTTCTAAAATACCAGGTAAGTATTCTGTTGATGCTCTTTCCTTACTTTCTGCCAAAGTTGAAGCATTAACATTAAAACTTGATAAAATAGGGTCAACAGGTGCTACTAATATTGTTTGTGAAGTTTGTGGTGTTTCAGGACATGGAGCTACAAACTGCCATTTAGCAATGACCCCTAATCAAGAACAAGAAATGCATCAGGTAGACGCTATTGGAAACTATGGTGGAAACTATCAAGGTAACTATAGACCTCCACAAGGTCCACCTGGCTTCCAAAATAGGCCACCTTAATTCCAAAGTAACTACAAACCTCAACAAGGAACCTATATTCCACAAAAATCAAAGCTAGAATCCTTGATGGAGACATTTGTAGCTACTCAACTTAAACAAAATGATGAATTCTCTGATGCAATAAAAAATTTGGCTTCAAAAGTGGACTCTCTTGCCACTCACAACAAAATACTGGAAAATCAAATAGCCCAACAAGCCTCCTATTCTCAAAGAGCACCAGGAACATTTCCTGGAAAACCAGAGGCTGGACCATCCAACAAACCATGGCTGTCACTCTTAGGAGTGGTACTCAATACGATGGGCCAGTTGACAAGACAGCAAAGGAGGAAAAGAAAGTCGATGAATCTTCATCTCATCCAGTAATTGAAGAAGAGAAATGACAAGAAAAGAAGGAGGAGGTTAAGCCATATCAACCCCCCATTCCATTTCCTCAACGCTTAGCCAAAGCAAAGTTGGACAAACAATTTGGTAAGTTCCTTGATGTTTTAAAGAAATTGTATATTAATATTCCCTTTACAGATGCTTTGCAACAAATGCCCACATATGCAAAGTTCCTGAAGGACATTTTGTCCAACAAAAGAAGACTGGAGGAAGATGGTATAGTTGCACTTACTAAAGAGTGCAGTGCTCTAATTCAAAAGAAACTTCCACCCAAGCTCCAAGATCCAGGTAGTTTCTTTATTCCTTGCATGATTGGTGACATGAATATAGATAAAGCATTGTGTGATTTAGGAGCAAGTGTGAGTTTAATGCCATTATCTATTGGTGAAAAATTAGGATTGGGTGAGTTAAAACCTACTAGGATGTCTTTACAATTGGCTGATAGATCTGTAAAATATCCTGTAGGAATTTTAGAGGATGTTCCTATTAAGATAGGAAAATTTTTTATACCTGCTGACTTTGTTGTGCTTGAAATGGACGAAGATTCTTTGATTCCTATTATTTTAGGCAGACCATTTTTAGCAACTGCAGGTGCTGTGATCGATGTCAAGAATGGTAAGTTGTCTCTGACTATTGGAGACCAAAAGGTTGACTTCAACTTGAAAAATGTTTTAGAAAAACCTTATAATGATGTTTGCTGTACTGTGGATTTTGTCGAACAAGTGGTAAAGGAAGCAACCCTTCCTAATGACCCACTTGAAACTGTTTTCATGATTGAGCTGACAGAAACATCTGATTGCTCTGAGGCCCCACATGATACTGAGGTCATGTACGACAAAGTGGTAAGCCCCAATGTGGAATTAAAACCTTTACTAGCTTCTTTAAGGTATGAGTTTCTTGGCCCTAATTCCACATATCCTGTGATTATTAATGCTGAATTGAATCCATTTGAAACTGAAAAACTTTTGAAACAACTTAGGTTGTATAGAAAGGTAATAGGTTATACAATGGATGATATCAAAGGGATTAGCCCTTCTCTTTGTATGCACAGGATTACTGTAGAAGATGAAAGTAGTCCCACAGTAGAACTACTTAGGAGATTAAATCCTAAAATGCAAGAAGTGGTTAAAAAGGAAATTTTGAAATTGCTTGATGCTGGAGTCATATATCCTGTTGATAGTAGTAAATGGGTAAGTCCTGTCCATGTGGTGCCTAAAAAGGGGGAATAACTGTGATTGAAAATGATAAACATAACTTGATTCCTACTAGGATTGTCTTTGGTTGGCGCATGTGCATTGATTGTAGAAAGTTAAATAGCGCCATGAAAAAAGATAATTTTCCCCTCCCTTTTATTGATCAGATGCTTGAAAGACTTGTGAAACACTCTTATTTCTGTTATTTGGATGGGTATTCAGGTTTTCATCAAATTCCCATTCATGCATCTGATCAAGAAAAGACTACCTTCACTTGCCCTTATGGGACTTATGCTTACAGACGTATGCCTTTTGGTTTATGTAATGCACCTGCGACTTTTCAAAGGTGTATGCAAGCAATTTTTTCTGATCTTATTGAAAATGTGATGGAAGTCTTTATGGATGATTTTTCAGTGCATGGTTTGGATTTTGATAATTGTTTAACAAATTTGTGCCAAGTCTTGCAGCGTTGTAAAGAAACCAATTTGGTTCTAAATTGGGAAAAATGCCATTTTATGGTAAGAGAAGGTATAGTTCTTGGACACCTGGTGTCTGAAAGAGGTATAGAAGTTGATAAGGCTAAAGTGGAAGTAATTGAAAAATTGCCTCCACCCACAAATGTGAAAGGTATTCGGAGTTTTCTTGGACATGCAGGGTTTTATCGCAGGTTCATTAAAGATTTCTCCAAGATCACAAAGCCTCTTACAACTCTTTTGGGTAAGGATGTGCCTTTCAATTTTGATTCATCTTGTATAGAAGCTTTTTGCAGGATTAAGCAAGCTCTAATCTCTGCACCCATCGTACAACCACCTGATTGGAAACTCCCATTTGAGCTGATGTGCGATGCGAGTGATTACGCAGTGGGGGCTGTGTTGGGGCAAAGAAAGGATAAAAAGCTCCATGTAATTCATTATGCTAGCCGAACGCTAGATGATGCTCAGGTAAATTATGCCACAACTGAAAAAGAACTGTTAGCTATTGTCTTTGCTTTTGATAAATTTAGGTCTTATTTGGTAGGTTCACATGTTACTGTTTACACTGACCACTCTGCCATTAAGTATCTATTGAATAAAAAGGAAGCAAAGCCTAGATTAATTAGGTGGATTCTAATATTGCAAGAATTTGACTTGGAAATTAAGGACAAGAAGGGTACCGAGAACTTGGTCGCTGACCACCTATCTAGGTTGACATCTGAAAATGAAGAAACAGATAATATTCCCATCAATGAATCTTTTCCAGATGAACAACTCTTGAATCTTAGTATCCAACGTGTTCCTTGGTATGCTGATTTTGTAAATTTTCTTGCATGTGGTATCTTACCTCCTGATCTTAGCTTTCAGCAAAGGAAAAAGTTTTATGCAGATGTCAAGCATTATTATTGGGATGAACCACTCCTTTTCAAGCAATGTGCAGATGGTATGATTCAAAGATGTGTTTCACAAGATGATGTCCATGCTATCTTGGATCATTGCCATTCTCTTTCCTGTGGAGGACACATGAGCACCTCTAAAACAGCCGCTAAAGTATTGCACGCTGGGTTCTATTGGCCAAATATTTTTAAGGATGTATGTAAGTATGTTCTAACTTGTGATGCTTGCCAGAGAATAGGTAACATTGGTAAGAGACAAGAAATGCCAATGAATACAATTTTAGAAGTTGAACTGTTTGATGTATGGGGTGTTGATTTTATGGGACCTTTTCCTTCCTCTTTTGGAAATCAGTTCATATTAGTAGCAGTTGACTATGTGTCAAAATGGGTGGAAGCCATTACTTCACCCCATTCCGATGCTAAAACTATTATTAAACTTTTCAAGAAAATAATATTTCCAAGGTTTGGGGTCCCAAAATGTGTTATAAGTGATGGAGGGTCTCATTTTATTGAGAAAACTTTTCAGACCCTTCTAAAGAAATATGGAGTTAGGCATAAGGTTGCTACACCTTATCACCCATAAACTAGTGGACAAGTTGAGGTATCCAATCGGGAAATTAAAAATATTCTTCAAAAAGTGGTGAATACATCACGTAAGGATTGGTCTATTAAGTTAGATGATTCCTTATGGGCGTATCGAACCGCATATAAAACTCCCATTGGAACCACACCTTTTAAGCTAGTATATGGGAAGCCCTGTCATTTACCTGTTGAGCTAGAATATAAATCTTTTTGGGCTGTTAAAACACTTAACTTTGATCATAAGGCTGCAGGTGAACAAAGATTGTTGGAATTAAATGAGCTTGAAGAACTCCGTCTAGATGCATATGAAAATGCCAGAATTTATAAAGAAAAAACCAAACAATGGCATGATCGTCACATCCAACGGAGAACATTTAATCCAGGTGATATGGTTTTACTGTTTAATTCCAGATTGAAGCTTTTTCCAGGTAAACTGAGATCCCGATGGTCGGGAACATTCAAGGTGACAAAAGTCTTTCCCTTCGGAGCTGTCGAACTATGGAGCGAGAAATCTGGTACATTTAGAGTAAATGGACAGAGAGTAAAGCACTATCTGACAGGTCAACCAATACAACAAGCAAGTGACTTGGACCTGTTTGATGCTCCTAATGAGTAAATCCAAACGGTGAGAAGTCTGGCTGAAGACTTAAAACTTAGCACTGATAGGGAGGTAACCCTATAAAAAGTTGTTGTTTTATTTTAAGCTTTTATTCTATAAAAAAAAACCAACTATGTCAGATGCCGGTTTGGGGTTACTACAGGTAAGTTTTCTTATACTCTTATCATCCATTTTAACATTGAGGACAATGTCAAATTCTGGTTTGGGGTGGTAGGTAAGAAAACTTAACTGTTTTGTTTACGTTGTGTGATTGTTATTTTATTTTGCATGTGTGTTTTCCTTGTTTGTAATCTTGTAATTTACCATTATTGCATGATAAAGTTACTTTGAACACAAGGCTAAAGTATTTAAGGACCCCAAAATTTTGAGTAAAATTTTCAAAATTTGATTGTTTAAATGCCAAATAAATGCTTAAATGAACCTTATGTGATTAAAATTTTCTTTGAAAAGACTTTCCATGATTAGACTTGAGCCAAAATGGGTTATTTATCAAACAAATTTTCAAAACCCATATTTTCTTGATTGAGTGAATCTCATAGTCATTAATATTCTAGAACTTGTTTTTCAACCGATTCAAAATGGTTTTTGATTATATGTCTTAGGATGATAAAGGCACAATTAGGTCTTATTCTTAAGCCTCAGAATTTTGTATAATTTGACCTCTAGTTGCCCCTTTTGAGCCTAAAAGCGAAAATTTTTCATTGAAACCTTTCATTGACTGATCTTCTCTTATTGGTGAAAAAGTTGGAAATTTAGTGAAGCAAAGAAATAAAAAAGGACTTAAGAAAAATATGTATTGGATGCAAAGAAAAGCAAGAAAAAGAAAAAAAATCAAAAGGATGATATTGAATGAATGAAAAAGTCCATAAAAGTTCAAAAATTTACTCTGTTAAATTTATAATGGTGATTTGAATCATTCATGACTGTTAAAGCCCTTTTGTATTCCATTTTTTTGAAATTTCTACCTTGACAATACAACCCAAGGCCACGTTACAACCTTTGAAAGACCTTTAGACTTTGACATATTTTCTATCTAAACTGTGGAGTTTCTGGTTTATTAACAAGCTTATGGTAATATTTTTTGACTGTGATGATTTGAGAGATACACAAACCTTGAAACACTTGAGTGAAAATTGCGAGAAGAGTATCTCAAGTCTTGACATTGAAAATTGATTCACATAAGAAAAATAAAACTGGCATTTGAATAAATCTGTTTCTCTGTTTTGGATTCCTTAGTTTATTAAGTTTAGTGTTTTCTGTATTTTATCTTGTGAATATGGTGATTGCTTGAGGACAAGCAATGTTTTGGTTTGGGGTATTTTGATAAGTGCTTTATAATACAATAAATTAGGTCTAAATTGCTTAAGATTTTAGTCATTATCCACTGTATTTCCTTTATTTATTGTGATTTTTGCTTTCTTTCCACTCTAGTCTACTTGGGTATGTTATTTTGCAGGAATTAAGGTAATAAAGGGTCAAAAACAAGAGAAAAACGACCATAAAATGATAAAGAAACAAGAAGAATAAGCCCAAAGTAGAAAGAACTCTCTTTTTATGCTAAATTCTGACTCAGAATGCTGAAATCCGACTCAAATGTTAAAATCCGACTCAGAAATGCTGAATTCTGACTCAAAATGACCAAATCCGAGTAGAATTACTCAGAATAGAGCAATTCCGAGTGGAATACTACACTGTTGAAGGTAAATCCGATTGGAATGGCTCAGAATGGAGCCTTTCCGAGTGGAACGATTCAGAATGGAGCATTGCCGAGTGGAATACTTCACTGTTGGAGCCAAATCCGAGTGGAAAGTTCCCTGTCAAAACCATTCCGAGTGATAAATGGCTGACTCGAGTGAAGGATCAATGCTAAAAAGGAATAAGTCTAGGTTTTAGGAAAATCCGATTGGAAGCTGTCCGAATGCAACAATTCCGAGTGAAAAAAGGAACTGAGCTTTAATAAATACTACCCAAAGGTATTTTCAGAGTGAAAGGATTGCTGATTGAAGTGAATCCGAGTGGGAATTTGCTGATTGAAGTAAATCCGAGTGAAGAATGCTGACTGAAGCAGGTCTGACCAAAGAACAAGTGCTTTTCTGGGCAAAAAGCTGATTCCGAGTGAATTGATTCCGAGCAGAAGGAATGCCATTGAATGAATAAATACTGACTAAGGAGAATCCGAGTAGTTTCATTCAGAGAACAAGGCATTTCCGAGTGGTGTCTTAATCGGACAAGGAAAAATCCGACCAGAAATAAATCATACTCGGGCAGACTCTCAAGTTTCACACTGAGCCCGAGTGAGAAGTCTCCAAGGAAAGGCCATTCCGAGTGAGTTGGGTCAGAAAGATGCATTTCTGAGCAAAGCAAAGCTCGGACATAAGAAGAAATTCAATCAGTCAAATTCCAACCCTTCAAGTGCAAGTTCCTGAGTAAAAGTGAAGGCCATTCTGAGTGAGTTGATTGACGACTGAAGGCCATTCTGAGTATAAAGCATGAAGGCCGACTGAAATATTTCAAAGCAAATCCGAGTGAATTCCAAAGCAAAGCTTTAACCAAGTGGTCCAATTTCCGAGACAGCCGAGTGAAAATGATTGGGAACCGATTGAATCTGAACCAAGTGAGTCTTCAATCAGTTCTGAATAAACTCCATGAACTTGAGCCGAGTGAATGGTTTTAGTCGGATCCAAGTCCCTCTTCAGTCAATTCCGAGCAACACAAGCAAATCCGAGCAAGGATTCTCCGAGTGAAACAGTGAAAAAGAGAACCTCTCGCTTGAGTAAACCTTTATCCGCTTGAGCGAGACGGTTTCCTTCAACAAACGCTTAAGCGAGAAACTCTCGCTCAAGCGAAACCGACCGGTTTTCTTAAATACCGACCCCTCAACTCAACACTGAGTGAAGATTTCAGTCGGTTTTATATGCGAATAGTACCATTTTTTACTCGGTTTTGAGCACAGAAGGCACCCTTTCACTCGGATTTTGCAGAAAAGATGAAAACCGACCCACTTTTCCACTCGAAATTTGCCCAGCTGAATAAATCCAAGCACCGAATTATTGGAAGTATTAAAATAATGCAAATTGGCACAGCTGGAACTCACATGCACCAAAAGTTTTCTCCCACTTGACACCATCCAGGCTGTCTCCAAGCTGTGATGGTGGGGCGGCTGAGAAGAAGACAATTTTAACGCGTTTTCTTAGCTGGATTCATTCATTCATTCGCCTATAAAAGGGAGAGCACCAATCAATCATCTCTTCCCATCAATTACCATCAGATTCATTTTCTTTTCTTTTCTTCGTTACTTTCTCTCTTTTTCTCTTTAGTTTTCTTCTTTTCTATTTTTCTTTCTCTGTTCGTTTTTCTTCTCTTTCTTTTTATTTTCTTTTCTTTCTTTTATTTTGTAAGAGTGTGAGGGCTGTAAAAGTGAGAATTTAAATTTGTAATTGGTGGAGAAATTATTGTAACAAGGAATTACAGTGGTAAATTATTCTGAGCTTTTGGAGAAACCCGTAAGTCTTTATTTTTACCATGTCTTGTATGTTTTATTTTTCCATTATTTATATGAATTTGAATTATTTCATGAGTAGCTAAATTAATTATCTTGGGATAAAGGGGGTATGATAATATTTTATTTTAATGTTATTTTGACTTGGAATTAAATAAATTTCTATTTTCCATTTAGTTCAATTATGCTTAATGCTTTTAGTAATTCCTAACAAGAACCTAAATGATAAAACTGTATACTTACGGGTATATTAGTAAGTTTAGGTAATAAATAGAATCGAGAGATTTATTTTTACCGAAAAGCTTTGAACTAAACCTAAGATTTTTGAGATGCTTTTTGTGACCTCGGTAAAACCGTGAAAGTAATCAAAATTCTTTTGAGGAAATAAAAGGGATTTTTTAAAACGATAATGGGCCTTTCTGAGGATTAAGCAGCGCTTTCCATAGGTTAGGTACATTAATAGGATTCCGAGAGGAACATATTAATTAGCTTTTGGAAAATTCGCCTTGGAAAATTTAATTCGATTCTTATTTATGAAAAGTTAAAATTCATTAACATAAAATAGAGTCTTAATCCCCCTGATCCGGTCCTAACACCGGCCCCCAAGAGCATGGCTTTAATGCTTTGCCAGGTCAGCATTTTGAATAAAGAGAAGTACGCTTCAAATACATTACGATTACTTCTATACGGAGTGCATACCGCCAGGGCAAGTAACTCCGCCAAGGCATGTTACTCCGCCAAGAAACGTAACTCCGCCAAGGCATGCTACTCCGCCAAGGCGCCTTACTCCGCCAAGGTATGTTACTCCGCCAAGGAACGTAACTCCGCCAAAATTTGTTACTCCGCCAAGGTGGAAAATATTGAATATCTTATACACATGCATGAAATGTTCCCAATGCATATTACTCCGCCAAGCCAAAGGCTCAATACTGGCGGAATATTGAATTTCCCATACTGCGTAGCGAGCCCATACTCACAACCCCGGCACGAGATTGACTCTGTCTTGAGAGGTTAATAATGGGAATCACGCTGTCACGCATAAAGGGGAATAACAATAAAATAATAAAGCATTGACGCTTTCCAGACAAGTGGAGATACCTACTACAATAATGGTGCTTGTAAACGGCGCAGGGACCCACCACCTTTTCAGCATTATGCCGGAAAACAAGGAACGGGTCCTACCAATAATGGAGCACCAGTAACAGGTATATAAACCTCTATCAAAAAGGTATAAGGGATCCCCCAATTCTGAACCTTACACTCTCTTACTTGCATAATTCTCTCAGATTTGCTTTCTAAGTCTTTAAGTATTCTGAAATACTGACTTGAGCGTCGGAGAACGATTGCAGGTACCACCCCCAATCGGGTCAAGACAAAGAAGATCCCGTCAGGCGGACTGCACACCGCCTTCGCATATTGTACTCCGCCTCAACATACAAAGACACTACGCATCTGTACATTTACGCACATTGCTTTGTATCAGATTGACTTTTTATGTACATTTTGAATTGTTCAACGAACATACTTCTACACCCCCTGTAAAGAACAGTTCACCCCCGAAATCCCAAGATATTCTCAACTCTGATTTTTAAGTGTCAAGTAAATTTTATTTTTATATTTATTCGTATTCTGTGTAATTTTAATTTATGCTTTATTTTATAAAAATCTTAAAAATCAATTGTGTGGATAATTAAATTTCAATATGCTGGTACTTTGAACACAGTCCCTGTGGAGAACGATAATCTTTTATATTACGCGACATAACCTGTGCGCTTGCGGTCCCTGTCACTCAACAGTCCATCAGTGGAACATCCAGGGATAATTCACTTGGTTTTGCTTAAATAAATAGGCTTGTAAAATTAGGTACATAATCAGAATGAAAGGGTCTTAAGCTCAAAATATAATTGTTAGGTCAAAGGATAATTAATAATATGGATGGCTAAATTTGGCCCTGGCCAATTTCCAAAGAAGGCCTTCATCATTTGCAATTGGCAAACATAAAATCATTTAGCAAGCACTGAAGCAAATTCTGTCTCACTAACAATAATGCAGACACACTCGAAAAAGAATTAATAAAGGCTCAAAAGCTAATAAATTATAGGTAATCAGCCAATCATGTCTCTAAACTTAATGCAATATCATAAATTCAGATTGCTAACTAGCATGGTGAATATACAAATAATATAGGATTGAAATAGTTATGGAAAGGGATCATGAATCAAGTAATGTGAATCAATTAAGTTATCTAATTGATGCCTGAGAATCAGAAAGATTTAAATAATTAAGATGGATTCTAAATTAAACACAGTTAACACCTTTCATAAGTTAATGAGAGTAAGGGATAGATTACTTCCCTTCTTACGTATATGGCAAGGAATTGGTGAGCAACGGAATACACGAATTTAGATGATACAAATCAGAAAAGAAATAGCAACAAACAACTTAACATAGAAATAAAATTTCATTTCAGCAGAAAAGGAAATACATTGTTCAAGAAAGGACATTGACATAGACTTATTATAACACAACTGAACATATGAGATGAATGGACATGATGGATGCATTAAATTCAAAATTAAAATGGTGGAATGTAATAATTCTAGCTATTAACTGAAATTAAGGAGGGAAAAGATGTTACCTTTCAATGGAATCCAAAGAATATGCTTTTTTTTTCAAGAGGCAGAGCTTCCAACGTACAACGGGTATGATTCATGGGTACGCGTAGGTACACTGGATCTTTGGCATACATACGCCCACATTAAAGCAGACAGGTGGCAACAGGTCTAAACAACACTCAAGCTTGCACTATCACGCTTGAGCGTGGGGCATAGCCATGAGTCACACTCAAGCACACACTAGTTCGCTCAAGCGCAAAGCTGGAATTTTTGTTGAGAGTGATAAGCACGCTCAAGTGTAAGCATCACCGCTTAAGCGAGGAGAAAGCATCATGGGGCGCGCTCAAGCGCCGGGAGACCACGCTCATGCGTGTTAGGAACAGGGGAAGATCAAGCTCAGGCACGCACTCACTGCCCTCAAGCGCCACATCTTCCATCTTAAGCGCATACATGCACAGGGGTCAAGCTTAGAGCGTGAAGGCACATGTTCAAGCACCAATTTGGTCCAGGGTACCCAGAGGTTACTTGCTCAAGCGCTCCAAAATTTGCCCAGGCTACCAATGCTCTCGCTCAGGCGCACATAGGCTTTGCTCAAGCGCGAGGTTCATATTTAGTACAGGCGTGATCACGCTTAAGCGTGAAATGGTCACGCTCGGGCGCAGAGCCATATACAGGAGTCACGCTCAAGCTCGCTGAAGTCACGCTTGAGCACGAAAGGGACTCACTAGAGCGCCATGAGGGTCTGATTCTAATTTCTTCATGTTGTTCAGTCTCTTTCTTTCTCTTTTTTCTTTTCTTTTCTTTTCTTTTCTTTTTTTTCATTTTCTTTTTTCTTCTTCTTTTTTCTTCTCTTTTTTTTTAAATTCTATTTTTCTCTCTTTTTTTTCTCTTTTTTTTTCAAACCTTCTCTCACTACATTATTTATGTACAAGAAAAACAAACATAAGCTCATCCTCTAGGATCCCATTGCTTATGACCATACACTCTTGGTCTTTTTACTCCTTGTTTCTCCTTGTTGTGTTTGAGGTTAATGCTTAACACAACTTTCTTCCAATCTTTCTTTTTCTAAACTTTCTACTTTTTTTCTTTCTTTTCTTGCTTTCCTTCACTCTTTTTCTTTTTCTATTTTGTGTTAGTCTCTCTTTTTGTGCGACAAGCAATGTTCTTCTTAACTTGAGAATTCATGTTTCCTTGTGATTTCCATAGCTGCAGTAGTCACCACTAGCAAATGCTCCTTATGACATGGCTGAGTTTCTTCTTCTTTTATATTCTCAACATCTAAACATGTTAACTCTTCTTGTGCATGAATCTCTACTTCTTTCTCTACATTCATACTTAGCTCTAACAAAATTTCAGTATCATTATTGTGTTGCCAATATGTGGTTTCCATCTCAGCTGAAATCTCTACCTCTTCTATCATTTCTTGCTCAACAATAGTGTATAATTGAGTCTCAACTTCCTCAATCACTTTTGTTGTCATTTCTTTACTTTGTACTACTTCAACACTTTCCTCATCAAAGTAATTACCCAATGACAGCTCCTACTCTTGTTCTTCAGACCAATCATCTTCATTCCAATCATCGAAGAATGCTTCACTAGATATACTATCATCTTCCAATTTTGAAGTATAATTCCTATCACTTTTTTCTTTACATTCTTCAATTGACTCTTCTTTCATCAAATAACCCTGAACTTTCTCATTTTCTTTTTCTTCTTTTGTTTCTACCTCAACTTCAAGTTCAGGTTCATTCATCCTAATGTTTTCTAGCTGGTCTTCTTCTTCCCCAAACTTAATTTCTTTAGCTAGACCAACATCATCATCCCATGGCTCTTCATATTGGTCTTCTCTTCGTACAACCTCTGCATTTCTTTGCTCTTCGGCCAACTACTTTGCAATAAAATCTACTTGCTTTTAAATGTTCATGATTGAATTATCATAATTTTTAGGCTAGTTTGAGTGACTTCCATGATTTGAATTCAAATCCTTTCTAACTCTGATTGCTCTTTATCAATTGGTTGTACCTCCTCTACATGGTTCATGCATAATGTTTGTGAATATTGAAGAAACTCTGCTAAGGTGTCATCAAGATCCATCACATGTAACTTTTCATTTTCCAAAGCAACTAGAAAAAAAATAATTACAACAACTAACTACAAACAAGGCTACTGCAATGGTTAGTGCTACCACTAAAATAGCCAAAAACAACTAACAGCAAACACTCAACATAATACCAATACTTAACAAAATCTACTCCTACAACAAAATTCACTTACAACTAACAAAAGTTACAAAGACTAAAAAAAATGGTTCAGTCTAGTACAAGTCCAAGGATTGTTGATATTACTCAACAATCCCCGGCAATGGCACCATTAACTTGATGCATAAATCCTGAGCCATTAACTTGGTGTATAATTCTCAGAGGATTTATATTCTTTTGGCAAGCGCACCAATCGTTAAATTTGTAATATATTTGATCGTCCCACAGGGATTGAGGTAATTACCATAATCTTGGACTAGCACAAGCTTAACCAACACAAGCAGATAGAATTCATTCTGCTCTTGTTGTTATATACTTTCTATGTTTTTGTATTTTCACAAAAAATAGAAAAAATAAAGTGTGATTAATGGAAGATAGGTTAGGATTACTTCAGCTTACAATTTCATCAAGAAACATGTAATTGAGGTTCAAGCAAGCTTCAGATGCACGAGGATAATTCACAGTTGGTTCATCCCGAATTCCTTAGGTGACTAATACTAATTCCTACGCATTAAACCCTAATCCCTTAGGTGTTTAGTGATAGAGAAATCTAATGTGAAATTGGGGATTGAACCCTAACTATTCACCTAATTACTAGGCCTGAATTAGTTAGAAAGCCAGAAGTTACCTAAGCCTCAACCATGATTCCTCACTGGTGAGATTCTTCATTTGGATCTGAATTTGTCAATTCAGCAGAGTAGATCCACTTCTCAGCTTGTTCTCCCCTTGCTTCAGAAGATAATTTCCTCAATACAGCTTTAAGATTCCATTGGAAGCTTCAGCAATCCCAACCCTAGGGGTTTAGAAACCCATGGGAATGGATTCAGACAAGGGAATATGGAGAGACATAGACGAAAGAGTTTAAAGAGAGAAAAGAATTAGAGAGAGATTAGAAATGAGAAAATGAGTCATGTTATTGCTTCTGTGTGTTCTCCGTCTCTCGTTTTACATAGTATTTACAAGTATATATAGATAACTTAAACTAACTAACTAAATATAATTAATTAGAAAGGAAACTTAATTAATAACTAAAATATCTAAACTAATTACATACAATACTTAAGTTACTAAAATACAAAACAAACAGCAATGGATATAAAATAATTAAGGGGAACTATTGTAATCTGACGTTGAAGGAGAATGAAACACTGGACAAGGAGAATTCACGCTTAAGCTTGATCCAAGGGTGCTTGAGCTTGATGCTTTAATTTATGCCTTTTCTGACTTCACGTTTGAGTGTGAACGTGTCCGCTTAAGCGTGGTCGAAGCTGTAATGTATGTTGTGACTTCCTTCCCTTTTACGTGAATTGTATGATGACTTCACACTTGAGCTTGATGCTTTCATACTTGAGCTTGATGCTTTCATGCTTGAGCTTGATGCTTTCACGCTTGAGCTTGATGCTTTCATGCTTGAGCTTGAAGCTTCTCTTTTCAGGTTCTGTTTGTACGTGTACATACGCTGGGATTCCAACGTATGTACGCTGGATGTCCTACACCTAATCCTGCAACATGCAAACAAATAAATGCCTAGTGTATGTACGCTAACTTTCTAGTGTATGTACGCTGGGTTAATAAATCTCTCAATACACATAATTCCTTATATACTTATCTTTTTAACCATTTTCTTGCACAATTTAAACACTTTTGAATTAAATAACTAAAACAAGAATTATTGACAATCTATTAAATAATAATGCCAAACTAAACAATATTTAATGGATTAAGTTAAATTAAAGATAAAATTATTAAGTCTTTTCAAGACTTATCAGCTATAAACCGAAAGACGCTTATGTTTGGATCCGTGACTTGAAGCGGATATTTGCTAGTATGGAGTGTATGGAAGCTTAAAAAGTTGAGTACGCAGTGTTTATGGTCCAAGATGAAGCTAAATCTTGGTGGATTCTCACTTGTGGATGTATGATTGCTGCTCACACTCCTTTGAATTGGGAGAACTTTAAGGTGAAATTCCTTAGGAAGTATTTTCCAGAGAGCTATAAGAATAAGAAAGAGCTTGAATTTATGGAACTCAAACAAGGAAGCATATTGGTGGAGGAATATTCCTCAAAGTTTGAAGAACTATGTGTGTTTTACCCTCTTTCCCAACAGGAAGGTTCTGAAGCTTCGAAATGTGTTAAGTTTGAGAATGGGTTGCGTCAGGAGATCTCTTTGAAGAAAATGATGTGACTCCTAAGAGTTATTCGGGGCATGATCATAGATTGAAGGGCCAATCATCTAACTTCAAGAACAGGGGTGATTTCAAGAAGAATAGACAATTTGTGCATGGTTCCTCTTCATTTAAAGGTAGACGAGGTGGTGGCAGACATGGTACCAATGGTGGCCGAGGTAATGGCCAAGGTCTTCATTATTTTCGGTGTGGTGGAAACCATTTGGCTCGCAAATGTAATCATGAGGAGACGGTGGTGTACTATAGATGCAACCAACCGGGGCACATTCGTCCCGATTGTCCCTTGAATGCCACGGATGTGGTGGCGTGTAATGATGCAAACTGTGGACGCTATGGTGCTTTTAGAGGTCGTGGTCATGGAAACGGTAATGGCGGCTGCAATGGTGGTCGAAATGGAAACGGTGGCAACAGTCGTGGTAATCGGAATGGCCAAGGTAATGGTAATGGTGGTCGGAATGGTTGATGCATAAATCCTCAGCCATTAACTTGGTTGGAAAATCCTGAATTAATATTAACTAATAGTGTGACTCTTAGAGGATTTATTTCTTTTGGCAAGCGCATCAATCGTTAAATTTGTAATATATTTGATTGTTCCCACAGGGATTGTGGTAATTACTGCAATCTTGGACTAATACAAGCTGAACCAACACAAGCAGGTACAATTCTTTCTGTTTTTGTTGTTTTATATTTTCTATGTTTTTATGTTTTCAGAAGCAGTACAAAATGTGAAATGTGATGAATAGAAGATAGGTTAGGATTACTTTAGGTTATAATTTCATCAAGAAACATGCAATTAAAGTTCAATCAAGCTTCAGATGCAAGAGGACAATTCACAGTTGGTTAATCCCTAATTCCTTAGGTGAATAACACTAATTCCTAAGCATTAAACCCTAATCCCTTAGGTGCTCAATAATAGAGAAATCTAATGCGAAATATGGGGTTGAACCCTAACTATTCACCTAATTAATAGGCCTGAATTAGTTAGGAAGCCATAAGTTACCTCAGTCTCAACTATGATTCCTCACTAGTGAGATTCTTCATTTGGATCTGGATTTGTCAATCCAACAAAGTAGATCCACTTCTCAGCTTGTTCTTCTCTTACTTCAGAAGATAATTTCCTCAATGCAGCTTTAAGATTCCATCGGAAGCTTCAACAATCCCAAACCTAGGGGTTTAGAAACCCATGGAAATGGATTCTAACGAAGGAATGTGAAGAGACATGGATGAGAGAATTTAAAGAGAGATTAGAAATGAGAAAATGAATCGTGTTATTATTCTGTACTCTGCCTCTCCACCACACTTTACAGAGTATGTACAAGTATATATAAATAACTAACTAACTAACTTAATTAATTACAAAGAAACTTAATTAATAATTAACTAACTAAACTAAATACATAATTACAAATAAATAAATAATTACAACTCAATACTTAAGTTTCTAATGTACAACAGCAAAACAGGAAGAGTAACTAATTAAAGCGGACTGCAGCACTTGGAGGGAAGAATAAATAATTGCACAACTAACACCACACTTGAGTGTGACTAACTAACGCTTAAGCGCATGCTTGAATTAATAAATAAAATGGAATCACGCTTAAGTGTGATCGTTGAGCGTGAGTGTAATTGGTCTTCACACTTGAGCGTGAATGGGAGGTGCTTGAGCGAGGTCGTGCTTTCCTTTTATGTAACTTGCATGGTTCTCAAGCTTAAGCGTGAAGCTTTTAAGCTTTGAGCGTTAAGCTTATGTTACTGCACCTGCACATGAAAACAAATAAATGCCTAGCGTATGTACGCTGGCTGTCCAGCGTATGTACGCTAGGTTAATGAATTCATAAATAAACGAATTTCCTTAACTAATTATTATGTTTAGTCATTTTCTTGCATAAATTAAACGTTTTTGAAATAAATAAATAAAACCCAGAATTATTGACAATTTATTAAATAATAATGCCAAACTAAACAATAATTAATGAATTAAGTTAAATAAAAGGTGAAATAATTAAGTCTTTTCAAGACTTATCACATCCCCAAACTTAAAACTTGCTTGTCCTCAAGCAAATACTCAGATTAATTAAATCAATTGCACTTACTCAAGACAATCAACCTTTCCTTAACTTAGTTCATACCATAATTATTGAATACCAATCATGCTTTCTTTTCACAATTTCTGAAAATATAATAACTCACACCTCCTTTGAAAAATAAGTTGGTGATGATTTTCCTCACTGGATTCGTGTTTCACTTTTCTCTCAGTGTGTAAGGTAAATTAAATGCATTCATCAGCTGCATAATTATTGGATCAACATAGGCTTGCAACAGTTCTAAACATCATGACATATGCTAGCATAATTGGATCAGTAAGGGCTTTTTAAGCTTGTAATGGGGTTAGGCTACAGGCTCTATTTTTGTTTTTCTAGTCAATGTTGGGTTAAAAGATGTACCCAATGATGCCTTGCCTCAATCTTAACTTAAATGCCTTTACTACTAGCTTTCTTGCTTTCATTATTTTTCAGATGAAGGGGTGCTTTTTACTTGTGGTGCTTTGCACCTCCTCTTTCAGTCCTTTAGACTCTTTCTTTCTTTCTTTCTTTTTTTCATCTTTTTTTTAATACCATTTTTTTCTTGTGGTGCTTTGCACTTTCCTTCTTTGCTGATTTTTCACTTTTCTTTTGCTTTTGCTGTTCTCCTTTCATTATTTTTCTTCTCTTTCATTTTTCAAAACCTTTATCTATAATTAAGGTCAGAGTGTGTCTTTTAATTGCTGTTAGGCACACTCTTCATCCCCAAACTAAGAACTTGCTAGTCCCTAGCAATAAGATAAGACCCAGCAATTCATCAGTGGAACATCTAGGGATAATTCACTTCGTTTTTCTCAGATAAATTGGCTTATAAAGTTAGGGACATAATCAGAATGAAAGGGTCTCAGGCTCAAAATATAATTGTTAGGTCAAAGGATAATTAATAATATTAAGGATGGCTAAATTTGGCCCTGGCTAAATTAGTAAAGAAGGCCTTCATCATTTCCAATTAGCAAACATATAATCAATTAGCAAGCACTGAAGCAAATTCTATCTCACTAAACAAGAATGCAAGCACACTCAGAAAAGAATTAATAAAGGCTCAAAAGCTAATATATAACATGTAATCAGCCAATCATGTCCCCAAACTTAATGCAAGATTATAAACTCAGATTTCTAACTAGTGTAACACCCCGGTTTTTCAGACTCAGATCCTGATGTAATCAAGATAATAATTAATAAAAATACAAGTAAATTTTTCACATTTTAAAATAGTTTCTAAATACCTCGACGATTACATCAAGACCCGAATCCCAGAAAGCCGAAGCGTACGATTTAATAAACTAAAACTGGATCGATAACTAAAATGCCCATAACGGTATACAAAATAACAGAGTTTACAGCAGAAGAAGAATGTGTACACTGGGCATACGCCTATTCCCATATATGAAGATATGAGAAAAGGCTCGGCAAGCATACAAAGGCATATCATAAGCCTAATAGACAACCATCATCTTTTCTCATAATTTCATGAACATGCAGTGCCTAAGATATATGTATATACATATCTATATGGTCATGCAGCATACATCTCCAACATTTATAATCATAATTGGCCATAACCAGTTCAACCTCAAATTTGTATATCATCATCACTTATGTTTTCCCAAAATAATTACACAATCGACATTCTATTATATACCAAATGGGTATAAATCAAATGCCCCCAATAGTAATACATCATCCACATTTGCACGTATTCACAGTTCATCCATCAACATCAATAATTAACAACATCATAATATTCATTTTATACATAACTCATTAAATTACAAACGCTGCTGGCCAAGGCATTCCATTACCACTATTTTACCTTCACAAAAGCTTTACTTTAAAAATATCTTCTTCCCATGGCATTCCTGTGTCAATACTAAAAAGTTGACCACATGGGAGAGTGAGTTATACATTTCAAATGACGATATGAATACAATGGAAATTATGTGCATATGCATATCAACATCATGTATGCTTAGCTAAATGCATCACTAATCATCATAATGTGTCAATTCAATAGCATATACATAATTCATATTATTTCATCTTTTCATAGAAAAACAAGCATATACACATCTATCACATCGCCACAATGGGCCATCATCACCAATACCGACCATTTAGGTCTTTTCTCAAAGCCACCATGGGCTATCATCATAATCATCAATCATAATTAATCATGCCCAACATTATAATGGCTATAGCACACATATCATCATATTCAACATCATTTTAGATATACTCATATTATTTATTAATCATATGTGGTCTTTTAGGTATTTAATTACCCATCTCATCAACACCATACCACCATCTCAATCATCATCAATCATCATCATATTCTGGCATATCTCCATGCTATATGCAAATGCTCTTATGGCTAATGCATATGCACAATGGAATAATCAATAACAAATGTGGATCCAACTGGGGGAATAACACCAAGTTATGGGTTCAAGCGTGATCACACACCATGCCCCTACTGCAGTAGTAAAATGTGTAGACATATATCATAATGCATGCATATTCACCATACCTTTACTGGTACCAAACCGCATCGCCCATTTTGCAACACCTGGTCATTTTTACCATGACCGTGGTATACAACATATTCAACTTATGGTGTTGCGGGCCGGCCAGATATCAAATCATGGTGGCTGTGATCCCAAGGACCACCGGGGTCACTGATGATGCATGATTTATCTCTAATTCTCCAATTTAAATGTGTATAATTTGCCATCACTTAGTGTGTAATATACTGCACTTTAACACATTTTCATCATTTGAGCTTTATTTAATATTTAATTTTAAAATGAATTAAGGATAAATTTTTAATAAAAGATGGTTTTCTCTTGTTTTGTAGTGTGTGATTAAGCCTGTAATTAAAAAAATAATTACCACAGGTCAAACGAAAGAAGCCACGACTCAAGAAATGGTCAAAAATGCGAGAAAAGCACCAGAACAGGTCTGGGAATCGATTCACCAATATGGGAATCGATTCCCACACAAAAGAACAGCAAGGAATCGATTCAAGCACCCTGGGAATCGATTCATACAGCTAGGAATCGATTCCCCACCCCTGTGAATCGATTCATATGCATTTTAAAGGCCTGGGAATCGATTCAAACAAGCATGAATCGATTCATGTGCTTGGGAATCGATTCCCACCCCTGAGGAATCGATTCCTATGTGTAAAATTGCCCAAAAATTGCCTAGATGAATCGATTCAGGCACAGATTCATCAGTGGAAACATCAGATAACGCATTATCAAAGTGGAAACAACACTGAAGCTGATAATGGAGCACTGAAGCATGATAATGGAGCACCATTGAATTATAAATTAAGAGTGCACATTCCATTACAAATTAATTAAGGCATAAGCGTTGCTTTTGAGCTCCTATAAATAGGAAGCAAGGCAAGGGGCAAAATCATTCATTCTTCATCAGAAGACATCAATTCCTCCTTCATACGTTCTTCCTCTTCTCTTCTCCGTTGGAATTTTTCCAGCAAGTTCTTCATTTCCGGGTTAGTTTCATTGTTTGTAGTTGTAATTATGGAGGGCTAAAACCCCTAGATTGATTTTCTTGGAGAATGTTGTAATGTAATTTTGAGGTCATTAATTTTAATATAGTATGCTTTTATTATTGTTATTTCTTCATAATCTTTCTCTACTTATTTAATTCCATTTTGTTTAATTAAATTTGTATGCTTAATCGGTTTAATTATTCAAATGGAATAAAATAAGGTTTTAAATTAGAATGGATTAAGGAAATATGCATGCTTAATGAATATTTTCATAATCACTTTTAATAATTATGGTTTGCTTAATTCCATAATTTGAGAATAGATTATGTATATAGGCGATGTTCTTATGTATGCTCAATAATTCCTAGATTTTACGATCTTGACTCCTTTTGCTTAATTAGGATGCTTGATTAAAATATTCATTTTTAAATGAAAGTAAAGGAATTGTGAATTGAAAAAGATGCTTAGTTGATCAATTCAATTTGAGCTAAGAAATTAACATTAATAAGTATACAAATTATTTTTAGTGAACCAAGGATAAATTTATTTACAATACTCCAAGAAAATCAATCGCTTGTTATTTATTGTTTTAAATCCTTTATTTACCTTGTTTTAATTTTAATTGTGACAACAAAAATCAATCAAAACCCCCCAATTGTATGTTAGTTGAACTTATGTTTGTAAAAAATTTTAGTTGTTGAGTTTTTATTTTTAATTGTTAAAAATTAGTTTAAGACTTGATTTTTCCTAAATTTTTATGTTGATCCTTGAGAGAACGACCTAGGTTGACACCCTAGTACTACGTTAATTAATTTTAATGTACTAATTTGACGGAATCACGACTGTAAAAATATATTCACGTCAAATTTTGGCGCCGCAGCCAGGGATCAACGATCTTTAGGAAAAACTCTTGTTTTAAATTAATTTTTTTAAAAAAAAAAATTTGTTTGTTTGTTTGTTTATTTTATTTCTTTTGCATGATTTAGAATTCTTATGATTTATTGCTCATCATGATCAAATATCTTGTTGTATGCTATGTATGACTAGAAGAACTTTTGAGCATTTATATTCATTTGATCCTGAAATTGAAAGAACTTTTCATAGGTTAATTAGAGAAGCTAGATTTAATAATAACTTTATTGATATTGATAGTGATAGTATTTTTTCTGAATCTGTTGAAAGTACTACTACTAGTTTTTCTGATATGGCTGAACCTCGTGAAAGAACTCTTAGAGAACTAGCTGCTCCTGAATTCACTTACGAAAGTTTGTGTATTCAATATCCTGATGAGGATGTCCCTTTTATTCTTAAGACCGGACTTATACACCTGTTGCCTAAGTTTCATGGTCTTGCGGGTGAAGATCCGCACAAACACCTCAAAGAATTCCACATTGTGTGTTCCACAATGAAACCCCAAAACGTTCAAGAAGACCATGTCTATCTTAAAGCGTTTCCTCATTCTTTAGAGGGTGTTGCTAAGGATTGGTTGTACTACCTTGCTCCAAGATCAATCACAAGTTGGAATGACTTAAAGAAAATGTTCTTGGAAAAATTCTTTCCTTGCCTCTAGAACAACTGCAATCCGTAAAGACATATCTGGCATTAGGCAACTCTCTGGAGAAAGTCTTTATGAATATTGGGAGAGATTTAAAAAACTCTGTGCAAGTTGCCCTCACCACCAAATTTCTGAACAACTTCTTCTTCAGTACTTCTATGAAGGTTTACACCACGTTGATCGCAACATGATTGATGCGGCAAGTGGAGGAGCTTTAGGAGATATGACTGCTGCTGAAGCAAGAAATCTGATTGAGAAGATGGCATCTAACTCTCAACAATTTGGTGTGAGAAATGATTCTTTCAAACCCATGTTTGATTCCAATTCTAGTTCATCTGGAATTAAACTTGAGAGCAAACTTGATGCTCTCACCACTCTAGTCACACAATTGGTAGTAAATCAAAAATCTATGACTGCTAAAGTATGTGGCATCTGCTCTTCACAAGAGCACCCCACTGATTGTTGTCCTTCTCTACAAGAAAAGGATAATAATAGTCCCCAAGCCTATGTAGCTAACATCTATCATGATAGACCTCCACCACCACAAAACCATGACCTTTCCACCAACAGATATAATCCAGGTTGGAGGAACCATCCAAACTTGAGATGGGGCAACCAACAACAAAATCCCCAACCTCCATTTCAAAATAATGCCCCAACCTTCCAAAGACCGACACCTCAACCACCCACAAGTGGCCCTTCTTTGGAGGATCTGGTGAAACAAATGGCTGCACAGAACTTAGAATATCAACAGAGGAATGATGCTACCATCCAGAGTTTAAGCAACCAAATTGGGCAATTGGCTTCATCATTAAGCCAGTTACAATCTCAAAACTCTGACAAATTACCATCTCAACCAGCTGCAAATCCAAGAAATGTGAGTGCAATTCAGTTAAGATCAGGTAAGAACCTTGAAGTACCCATACCTAAGGAACCTGAAAAACAAACAGATGTGCCCACAACAGTTGAGAATGATGTGCCCTCTTCAAGCACAAGCAAATCTGAGAAGCAACCATCCCAAATTCCACCTCATATCCCTCTTCCTTTCCCACCAAAAGCAATTCCAAGCAAGAAAATTGAAGAAGTGGACAAAGAAATTTTGGATACTTTCAGTAAAGTGGAAGTGAATATACCTCTTCTCGATGCAATCAAGCAAATTCCCAAGTATGCCAAATTTCTGAAGGAGTTGTGTACTCACAAGAGGAGACTCAAAGGTAATGAAAGGATAAGTATGGGAAGAAATGTATCTGCACTGCTTGGTAAGGAAAATATCCCTGAAAAATGCAAGGATCCAGGTACGTTTTCTATACCTTGTATCATAGGCAATAATAAATTTGAAAATTGCATGTTAGATTTAGGAGCTTCAATAAATGTTATGCCTATGTCTGTTTTTAAATCTTTGTCTCTTGGAAATTTACAACCTACTGGTGTAGTAATTCAGCTAGCCAATAGGAGCACTGCTTACCCTGCTGGAGTTATAGAGGATGTTTTAGTTCAGGTAGAACAACTTGTTTTCCCTGCTGACTTTTTCGTACTTGATATGGAATAAGGTATGCCTCAAATTCCTGTTCCTATCATTTTGGGAAGACCATTTTTAAAAACAGCTCGAACCAAAATAGATGTTCATTCTAGAACTCTCTCTATGGAATTTGGTGATACAAGAGTTCAATTTAATATTCTTGATGCCATGAAATACCCATCTGAACATCATTCTGTTTTCCAAATTGACATTATTGATGAACTGGTTTTTGAACATTTTTCTAATATTGATTTGGAATACATGGATGATTCAAACAAATGTTTTGCATGCAATGATTCTGGAAGTTGTGATATTTGTGCTGAAATTGATAGATACATAATTTCTGATTCAGAGTCTTTAGATATACCTGTTAACCATAAGGAGCTGAATGCAGGATTTCAAGAAAATTCTAACATAATTTTTGAAGTGCAAGCAGCGGAATCAAAATCTACTTTGTTAGCTCCATCTGTTTTGCAGGCACCCAAGTTAGAATTGAAACCCTTACCTGAGAACCTAAAGTATGTATACTTAGGGGATAATGAACAGCTCCCGGTGATAATTTCCACTTCTCTTGATAAAAATCAAGAAGAAAAATTGTTGCAGGTATTGAAAAGACATAAGAAGGCTATAGGATGGACATTGGCAGACATTCCTGGAATTAGTCCATCCATGTGCATGCATAGAATATTTCTGGAGGAAAATACTAAAGCAGTAAGACAGCCCCAGAGGAGACTCAACCCTGTAATCCTTGATGTGGTTAAGAAGGAGATCACCAAGCTTCTACAAGCAGGAATTATTTATCCTATCTCTGATAGCCAATGGGTGAGTCCAATTCAAGTGGTTCCTAAGAAAACAGGGATCATAGTTGTGAAAAATGAAAAGGATGAATTGATCCCAACTAGAGTGCAGAATAGTTGGAGAGTCTGTATTGACTACAGGAGACTTAACCAGGCAACAAAGAAGGACCATTTCCCTTTACCCTTCATTGACCAAATGCTTGAGCGTCTCGCAGGTAAGTCTCACTACTGTTTTCTTGATGGATTCTCTGGATATTTTCAGATTCACATTGCACCTGAGGATCAAGATAAGACCACATTCACCTGTCCCTTTGGCACATTTGCTTATAGGAGAATGCCATTTGGCCTATGCAATGCCCCTGGAACTTTCTAAAGATGCATGATAAGTATTTTTCATGACTTCATTGAAAATTGCATAGAGGTGTTTATGGATGATTTTATTGTCTATGGATCTTCATTTAATGCATGCCTTGATAGTCTTGATAAAGTTTTAAACAGATGTATTGAAACTAACCTTGTTTTGAACTATGAAAAATGTCATTTTATGGTAAAACAAGGAATAGTTTTAGGGCATGTAATCTCTGAAAAAGGAATTGAGGTAGATCCTGCCAAGGTAGAAGTTATATCACATTTGCCTTACCCCTCTTGTGTTCGAGAGGTTCGTTCTTTTCTTGGCCATGCAGGATTCTACAGAAGATTCATAAAAGATTTCAGCAAGAAGGCTAGGCCACTATCCAGTCTGCTTCAAAAGGATGTGGCATTTGAATTTGATGAAAAGTGTAAGGAGGCTTTTAATTGCCTCAAGCAAGCATTGACCACTACCCCAATAATCCAAGCACCTGTTTGGACAGCTCCATTTGAGTTGATGTGTGATGCCTCTAATTATGCATTGGGAGCCGTCCTTGGTCAAAAGATTGACAAGCAGCCTAGGGTCATCTACTATGCATCTAAAACTTTAGATGCTGCTCAGGTAAATTACACTACCACTGAAAAAGAGCTCTTGGCCATTGTTTTTGCATTAGATAAGTTCAGATCTTACCTACTCGGTTCTCGAGTAGTTGTCTTTACTGACCATGCAGCTCTGAAGTACTTGTTGAAGAAAGGTGAGTCCAAGCCAAGATTAATTCATTGGATGCTTTTGCTCCAAGAGTTTGACTTGGAAATTCGTGACAGAAATGGAACACAAAACCTTGTGGCAGACCATTTAAGCAGAATTGAGAATGCTCCTGATTCGGCACCTATTCGGGACCATTTTCCCGATGAACACCTCATGAGTATTTCTAACTCTTTTGATTCACCTTGGTTTGCTAACATTGTAAATTATCTTGTTGCTTCTATTTTTCCACCATGTGCATCCAGAAACCAAATTTTAAAATTAAAAAGTGATGCAAAGTATTATATTTGGGATGACCCGTATTTGTGGAAATTATGTAATGATCAGGTGATTCGAAGATGCATTCCCGATCATGAAATAGAATCAGTTCTTCGATTCTGCCATGCTTCACCAGTTGGTGGACATTTTGGTCCACAAAGAATAGCAAGAAAAGTGTTGGATTCTGGTTTATATTGGCCTACAATTTTTAAGGATGCATGGAGAATTTGTAACACCTGTGATAAATGCCAAAGAGCTAGTAATGCTACCACATGGAGACAACAGATGCCTCAGCAACCAATGTTGTTTTGTGAAGTATTTGATGTTTGGGGCATTGATTTTATAGGTCCATTTTATTGGCTGTTGATTATGTTTCTAAATGGGTGTTGATTTTACTTACATTTTATCGGCTGTTGATTATGTTTCTAAATGGGTGGAAGCTAAAGCCACCAGAACTAATGATGCTCGAGTTGTTGTGGATTTTGTTAGATCTCAAATTCTTTGCAGGTTTGGCATCCCGAGAGCAATCATTAGTGATCAAGGAACACATTTCTGCAACAGGACCATGCAAGCTATGCTCAGGAAGTATGGGGTTGTTCATAGAGTCTCTACTCCATATCACCCCCAAACCAATGGACAAGCAGAAGTCTCTAACAGAGAAATCAAAAGGATCCTGGAGAAGATAGTACAGCCTAACAAAAAGGATTGGAGCAGGAAATTGGATGATGCTCTTTGGGCACATAGAACAGCTTTTAAGGCACCTATAGGAATGTCTCCCTATAGAATTGTTTTTGGTAAAGCATGTCATCTTCCAGTGGAGATTAAGCATCGTGCTTATTGGGCTGTAAAAGCTTGTAACTTAGCACTTGATCAAGCAGGTGAGGAAAGAAAATTACAACTGAATGAGCTTGATGAGATCCGTTTGGCAGCTTATGAGAACTCAAGGTTCTATAAGGAGAAAACAAAGAAATTCCATGATAGCTCAATAGCTAGAAAGGATTTTACTGCTGGATAGAAAGTGCTACTGTTTAATTCCCGGTTGAAACTGATGGCTGGAAAATTACGCTCCAAATGGGAAGGACCTTTCATTGTTACAAATGTATTTCCCCATGGAGCTGTGGAAATAAAAAGTGAAAACTCCAACAAAAGCTTCAAGGTTAATGGACAACGTTTGAAGCCATTTCATGAAAATCCTTCACTTGTGGATGTTACAATGGAGGAACATGCTTTGGGGGAACCACTTCTTGATCCCCCTTGAGGGAGTTTTTCTTACCCATCTCTTTACTTTTTCATTATATTGTCTATTTTGTATGCTCTGTCTTACATTGAGGACAATGTATGCTTTAAGTGTGGGGGTGGTATCATTCGTGTGTGTGTTATTGTTTGATTAAATTTTGTGTGATATTAAAAAAAAAATTATTAAAAATAAAAGATTTTGTGTGTGTTTTTTTAGAAGGCATGTTTTATTGGAATTTTAAGATATGCATGAGTAACAAGTAAATTCTTTCATGTCTGATATGATGATATGTTATAATTTGAACTTAAACATTTTTGGTATGTTGAGAATGACATGATAATTGAGAAATGATCATATATGATGGAATTATACCTTGTGAGATTTTTGAGCCTTAAAATTTGATGGATCACTTTAAACCATCTTAATCCTTTCATGTGTGATTAATTCCTGAAAGCTTACATCTTAATTTTTGTCTTATTTCTTGATGATACTTGAAACTCATATGAATGTATTTGAAATGATACATGCATTTTTTTCAGTTGAGCCACTAAGCCAGATAAGCCTACCATGAATAAATTATCTCTTGCTAGCCATTTTGAGCCTATTTAACTGTTTCCTTGTTGCAGCTCAAATAAGCCATGGATGAAGAACCAAAAATATACCTACCTTAAGGAATATATTGGAGCTTTGAAATCAAGTCAAAACAGGCATTCAAATAAGTGTGGGGGTGTGCAAAAAAGGAATTGCAACTCTTGTTCCAAGTGTTATGCAATCTCATAAAAAAAAAAAAATTACCAAATACCATACAATAAATGTTTTACCCTCACTGTTTGCCAGTAAAATTAATTGCTTCATTATTCTTTTTGGTATATATATATAAATATATATATTTCATCCATTTTAACCTTGGCCACATTACAACCCTATGAAAGCCCTGTTGATCTATACATGCATTTGTGTTGATTGTGGAATTAAGAAACTTGCCAAATTTTTAGACTGTTTGATTTTCAGGAATTGTTTTGAGTGTATACATAAACCTTAAACACTTGAGAGTTGAGAGTATGTCTTGTGAGGTTCTATCACTTATGATCTTCTTTTCAGTTTAATTTAATTTTCACATGCCTAAATGTTTGAATGATCTTTATATATATCTTGATGCTCTGAATCTTGCATGTTAAATAACTCTTGTTTCTCTGTATATTCTTAAAATTTCATGCCAATTCTGTGTGTTGTTTTCAACTTAATGTTTTCAATAAATTGTGATACTTGTTTTTATTTTGATTTTGCCCGGGAGTGCAAAAGAATAAGTGTGGGAGTATTTGATGATGCATGATTTATCTCTAATTCTCCAATTTAAATGTGTATAATTTGCCATCACTTAGTGTGTAATATACTGCACTTTAACACATTTTCATCATTTGAGCTTTATTTAATATTTAATTTTAAAATGAATTAAGGATAAATTTTTAATAAAAGATGGTTTTCTCTTGTTTTGTAGTGTGTGATTAAGCCTGTAATTAAAAAAATAATTACCACAGGTCAAACGAAAGAAGCCACGACTCAAGAAATGGTCAAAAATGCGAGAAAAGCACCAGAACAGGTCTGGGAATCGATTCACCAATATGGGAATCGATTCCCACACAAAAGAACAGCAAGGAATCGATTCAAGCACCCTGGGAATCGATTCATACAGCTAGGAATCGATTCCCCACCCCTGTGAATTGATTCATATGCATTTTAAAGGCCTGGGAATCGATTCAAACAAGCATGAATCGATTCATGTGCTTGGGAATCGATTCCCACCCCTGAGGAATCGATTCCTATGTGTAAAATTGCCCAAAAATTGCCTAGATGAATCGATTCAGGCACAGATTCATCAGTGGAAACATCAGATAACGCATTATCAAAGTGGAAACAACACTGAAGCTGATAATGGAGCACTGAAGCATGATAATGGAGCACCATTGAATTGTAAATTAAGAGTGCACATTCCATTACAAATTAATTAAGGCATAAGCGTTGCTTTTGAGCTCCTATAAATAGGAAGCAAGGCAAGGGGCAAAATCATTCATTCTTCATCAGAAGACATCAATTCCTCCTTCATACGTTCTTCCTCTTCTCTTCTCCGTTGGAATTTTTCCAGCAAGTTCTTCATTTCCGGGTTAGTTTCATTGTTTGTAGTTGTAATTATGGAGGGCTAAAACCCCTAGATTGATTTTCTTGGAGAATGTTGTAATGTAATTTTGAGGTCATTAATTTTAATATAGTATGCTTTTATTATTGTTATTTCTTCATAATCTTTCTCTACTTATTTAATTCCATTTTGTTTAATTAAATTTGTATGCTTAATCGGTTTAATTATTCAAATAGAATAAAATAAGGTTTTAAATTAGAATGGATTAAGGAAATATGCATGCTTAATGAATATTTTCATAATCACTTTTAATAATTATGGTTTGCTTAATTCCATAATTTGAGAATAGATTATGTATATAGGCGATGTTCTTATGTATGCTCAATAATTCCTAGATTTTACGATCTTGACTCCTTTTGCTTAATTAGGATGCTTGATTAAAATATTCATTTTTAAATGAAAGTAAAGGAATTGTGAATTGAAAAAGACGCTTAGTTGATCAATTCAATTTGAGCTAAGAAATTAACATTAATAAGTATACAAATTATTTTTAGTGAACCAAGGATAAATTTATTTACAATACTCCAAGAAAATCAATCGCTTGTTATTTATTGTTTTAAATCCTTTATTTACCTTGTTTTAATTTTAATTGTGACAACAAAAATCAATCAAAACCCCCCCCAATTGTATGTTAGTTGAACTTATGTTTGTAAAAATTTTTAGTTGTTGAGTTTTTATTTTTAATTGTTAAAAATTAGTTTAAGACTTGATTTTTCCTAAATTTTTGTGTTGATCCTTGAGAGAACGACCTAGGTTGACACCCTAGTACTACGTTAATTAATTTTAATGTACTAATTTGACGGAATCACGACTGTAAAAATATTCACGTCAGTCACCTGCTCATCAAGAGCCACCCCCCACAATGGTCGGCCATATGTAGCTCCCCGTATAGCAATACATGGGCAGCTTCGTGACTTACATATCGAGTCACAGGGGATACAATAAATTGCTCGTGCACTGAGACACCCTCCCACTGGGTCAGCCGAGGGAACTCCCCTAATGTTCCAACATTGGCCGCTATGATATCCCATGGATGCAATGCAATGTAGATCAAGTATATTCTCACTCTGTGTATCCTAAATGCCACTCATCCATCATCATCATCATAATCACCAACACCACCACACACATCTTAGTGGGTTTTATGATTGTTGGTTTCTTAGTCATTGTTTTCAAATTTTAAAGATGGCATTACATCTCAACATATTTTATACATACACATTTCATTTCATACATGCAAGTCAATACTTGCAATCAACCACAATGGCATTACAATATTACATAACATTCATCAATATTATCACACTTTCATTTAATGGATTTTCATCTCATCATTCATTACCATTGTCTCATGTATACATATATATGTATATATATATATATATATATTTGTGTGGCATTCACAACATTTTCATTATCATATTTTATACCACACATACAAGATCATGCATGTATCACACACAATGGCACACAACAATTTATCAATATTAACAATCATCCTTTACTCAAGGAAATGATCCACAACTTCATTCATCATCATGTAATACCGATGTCATCTTCGATTCATTAGTATATAACAATTACTAAATCATCCATTCATTCACTCATCGATCTTATAATTATTCTAAGGTATCTTTCATAACCTCACCACCAAGTTATCTTTATCATTCCATCATATCCCACTCTCAGTGGTAAGCATATCATAGTTAATTCATTCCCAAGCATATCATTAAGTCTCTAACCTTCACTTTATCATACCATGTCTATATATCCCATATTCATTTCTCAAGTATCATATAATGTAGAGAAAAGGGTCTAACATAAGCCCAATTCAAAGGAAATGAAATAAAAATTCAATCTGGGCAACTCGCTCAAGCGAGACCCACACTCACTTGAGCGAGGCCAGCATGACTCGCTTGGGCGACCCCTTTCGCTTAAGCGAAAAGCTTCTAGTAGCGCCCCCACGCTCACTCACTCGAGCGAGACTCCCATTCAATTAGTCACTCGCTTAAGCGAGACAATCATGAAGCATCAGGTCCCATGCTCACTCAAGCGACTCAGGCTCGCTTGAGCGAAAATCATCTAGTGCCATATTTTAGGCTCGCTAGCTTGGGCGAGCTTCAACTTGCCACACCTCTCGCCTAAGCGAGATTCATCCATTATCATTTTCCCATTCCGCTCGCTCAAGCGCGGCTACGCCCGCTTGAGCGAGATTCGTCCAGTATCTCACCAGTCTTATTTGTACGCACCTCGCTTGAGCGGAACACCATCTCGCCTGAGCGAGATTAAGCCAGAAACCATAATACTGGTCCAGGGGATTCTCGCTTGAGCAAGAATCCATCTCGCTTGAGCAAGATTATCAGAACTTGTGTAGGGAAACGTAATTTTTCCCAACCCAGCACACAAAATCTCATTCTAAACCAATTTAATCATAACCAATACATCATACACATCACATAGGGCATCTAAAACTTGCTCTAACCATTCATACTCAGAAATTCTCATTCCAACTCATCAATCACTCTTACTTATTTAATCTATAAGGGGAAGATTTTAACTACACCCCACATCACTCCCTCATTCATTTTTCCACACAAACGATTCAAAAACAATCCTCTACAATTTATGTAGTTCATCCATTTATAGATTGTCACCATCATCTAGTTTATGTCCAACCGGGGGACCATCAAACACTTATCATTAACATCATATAAATACATATATTTTCATAACAGTCAACATAAGCCAAGCCACCATTCATCACTTCAGCAATTCAATCATATAAGACATTCATGGCAAGGCATTGCATGAGTTCAACATATACATAATTAGCAATTAATTCACTCATGCGATTTGAAATATAAACTATTTTCCTACCTCAAGAGAAGAACCGTAATCTCAACACTCTGATTGCCTCGATTATTATACATCATCGTCCGGAATACAATCCTATCAACAACACACATATGCACATGAAATTAATAAGCCATCATAAGGCATTATCTCATAAGACTCATCATCAAGTCCTAGACTTGTCTAAACCCCATTTATATGCTCATGTTAGGCTTCGGGAATTCCTTTCCCAAAACCAAGATTCTCTAAGTCTCAAAGGGTTAACAATCCGAATAACAACAATACCACGACCCATATCCATAAGGCTTCTAAGTCATCTCATGAATCACTCAACTATTATCACCAATTCACAATTCCCAAATGGACATATCAAGACTTAAGACTTCATCAATTCAAATATCCATTTCCTTAGTCCACTATTAATGGTTTGCAACCATTATCAATATCATAAACATCAACACTTAAGATTAATCCCTCAAATCAACATACCTATATACATGCATATATCTTCATTTGCAACTCACGACTTAGTTCACAATTTTATCAACATCAATATTCAACCCCTATCCTTCAAAATTCATTTCCATGTATAAAATCATTCTAAGGTACCAAAAATCATCAAGACCACCTATTTAGCCAAAATCCCCAATTTATCAAATTTAAGGTTTTTATCAAAATCAACTAATCAACATCAATCTTTACCATCTTCATAAAACATTTCATCCATAAAAATATTCATCCACATTGGGTACTATCCCATATTCAAGAATCACCCATCTAAACTATTCAAGCCTAGGGTTTCCATTTCCACCCACATGTAAGGTTTCTAACATTAATATCACAAGCCCAAACATCATAAACCACAAATGAAATAACAAGGAGGCAAGAAATCCTCACCTCACCTCCTGCATCACCAAAACGAAAATGAGAGTGAAAAGAGGGAGATGACCATTGCAAGCTCCCAAGCTCCATGAATGCTTCACATTTCCAAGCTTAGCTTTTGTTTTTGGTAAGAGAAAGAAGGAAAATGGAGATGGGCAGTTTTTGGCCATGGAGAAAGGGAGAAGAAGAAGAAAAATGTGGAGGAGTGTAACACCCTAATTTTGATAAGTAAATAAATAAATAAATAAATAAAACAAAGAAAATTTTTCATAATAAAAACCAGAATAATTGGCACAAGGAAATGAGGGAAAAGAAGGCAAGAGGAATGAAACCGACTCAAGGAGCTGACAGCGAAAGAAGGAAACGCTCAGGCGGATCACACAGCGACCCCACTCGCTCAGCGAAGGCTACACTCGGCACTCACTCACTCCACTCGGCATTCCCGCACCCGGATTTCAGCGCCTGGTTCACTCGGAAGGTCTACTCCCTATTCACTCGGATTGGCCATTAAACATACCAGCCCCATTCAGAAAACATAACGCATTCTATGACTTCATTCAATCGGGACACGTATGTGAACAACTCGGAAATGTTTCCCATCACCACTCACTCGGAACCCATGAAGACTTCTCACTCGGAATAACTTTCACGCCCCTTTCGTCACTCGGGATATTTCACTTTTATTTTCACTCGGTAACCATAATTCTTCCTACTCTAGTCATCCTACTAAGTCAAGACTCACTCGGGTTCCCTTACTACAAACGATTGAATACAATGGGGTCCACTTAGAGCCTTAGGTGTCGCCTTTCGGTCAGAAAACCTTCACTCGACAGATTCTCACTCAAAAATTGTTAATTATCCTACACTCGGGAAAATCCTATCAATTATCACTCGGAAAGTATCTAGATCAGTTCTCACTCGGTGTTCCGTATTCTCATTCACTCAGAAATACTTAAACCCTTCGGCACTCAGAATAAATCACTGTCTCACTCCCCTTATTAACTCTTAATCCCATTTCTACCCATGGTTATACCAACCTCACACACTCGGTAAGTACGCATACATATATATATTACTCGGATCATTCACCCAATTTAGAACAAGACACGGTAAGATGGATAAAGAAAGGGATATAAATAAGTACAGGCACACGGTCTTGTCTTCTACCCAAGAGGGTTCAAGTTCTAGTATAAAGAGACTACAACTGAAATACGGGGCCAAGGCTTAACAAGACATGTACACAACATATACATAAACGTATAATCTCAATAGTACACCAGTACTTCACTCGGCATTCAGCTCCTCCTCCACTCCTCATTTCGAGAGACATTCACTGAAAAGTTGCCACAGCAGGGGTGAGTATCTTAGATATTAAATGATAGATATTGACTCAGATTATCCTTACTCATGCAGCAATATAAAGTACATGGCTACTATCAAATAAACACAATACCAAGTAAACCAGAACGTACACATTCAACATTTCACGATCAGAGTCCATCAGTCTCACTCGGATATATGCACATAACAATACAACGACATTAACAATTATCCATAGAACAAATCTCTATCAATATTAACAAATAATGTACACGGGATAATTCACTCGGTTCCGCATTCATGTGTCATCGGTTTTTGACGTTGCAACGTAGGCTCCCAGCCTTTTTATACATAGCTCTCGGCTATCCATTTAGCTCCCAGCTGCTTGGCCGTTTTATAGGTACCCAACCGTTTGCCCATAAGGTGACACCAACGCTCTCAGCGTCAACGGAGATGTTCACGGGCAGCTCGAGTCCCACTCAGAGGCTACCTAGAGTCCCACTCGAAGGATTTCACAGCGTCCCACGCTTTTAATTAACCGATGGTAGTTTCCCACACTACGTGTTCCCATCATAACGCATCCCATGCGCCACACGCGGATTCATCACACAACACAACATTCTTATACATAACCTTTCACTCAAACATACATGCATCACATGTAATCGGTAATAAGCATTCTCAGAACTCAATATATAAGTCCTACACACATGCTTCTCATACAATCAATATCATAGCTCAAATAGATGAATACAACAACACACGCGTCCCATGCAGTCGGTCAGTATCAGGATTCAATGAAGTAATCCAACAACACAAGCATATCATGCAATCGGTACTCAGCAGTATCAGGACTCAAACAACACATGCATCAGTGGGATATATTACCCGATTCACTACGTCAACATTCAATCACATGCAGTCAGTATTTTATATTCGTAACAACTTATATGTCACATAAATCGTACGGTAATCATCATCAATAATTCAACACACCCTTTCCATGTAATCATTCGATATTCTCAAGCTATCAGCATGCATTTCAAGGACGGGACTAGAAATACAACACTCAGCTCTCATTCATCATGCACCCGGGTATTACACACTCCTCATGCAAGCACAACACATAAACAGAATACAAAAACAACAATCATCAGCACCCGGAACCCGTCCATAACCCATGCATTTAAAATATAAGGTACTCCTCCTACCAACTACGAAACTCCAAGAGACTCTTCCGCTTGGATGTTGGTTCTCTGCCTTGCTGCTTTGCTCGTTACTTCCACTCGTTCGGCCTCTTCTTGAACACTGTCGTCTTTCACGATTGACTCAGGAACAGGGGCTGTTTCTTCTTCCACTTTGACGATCGCCTTTCACTAGCATGAGGGAGCTCTGACTCCTCTGCAGTATCGTCAACGTGGCTTCCGAAGGCAGAAAATAGAAACAGAGAGCAGGGAAGGAGAAGAAGAAGAATGAAGGAGAAGAGAAGAAGGAAGAAGAAGAGAGAAGTCGCAGAGGGAAAACTGAAGGAATGAATGACAAAGAGACCCATCGACCAATCATATATGGATGCATGAAGGAATGGAAAGGTGGGGTGGGAAAACGTGAAGCAGCAGTCTGCTCACGTTACCCAGTCACCATCAGAAACAATCAATAGTTAAACACACTTAACCATCCCTCATTTGATTAATTAAGTTAATGGTAATTAATAAATAATTTTCCACTTCTGATATTATTACTTTAATGGTTTTGTTTCACCCGATACTTGTTTTAAATCGGGATGTTACAGTTCTCCCCCGCTCAAAAGAATTTCATCCTCAAAATTTAATCGGTAACTCACCTTGATCAAACAACTCAGGGTACTGTTGCCGCATGGCATCCTCGCGTTCCCAGGTATAAGAGGTATACCCGTCCTGCTGCCATTCTACTTCAACTAGTTGCACATCCTTACTCCTTAAATGCTTTACCGATCGGTCCACTATTCTAGTCGATATAGTCACAGTGGTCAGGTCCTCCTTAATCTCCACTTTATCATCCGACATCGTGTGAGTGGAATCGTGTAAGTACTTCCTTAATTGAGACACATGGAACACGTTATGCAATCGGGATAAGTGAGTCGGTAATGCCACTTGGTATGCTACGGGACCGATCCGCTCCAATACCTCATAAGGCCCAATGTACCGGGGGCTCAGCTTTCCACTTTTCAAGGTTCGTCCGACTCCCTTGCTTGGTGAAGTCTTCAGAAACACCCTGTCTCTGACTGAAAACTCTAGCGGTTTGGTTCATTTATCATGGTAGCTCTTCTGCCTATCTTGAGACGCCTTCATCTTTTCCCTTATCACTCAGATCTGTTCTGAGGTTTGCTTCACAATTTCTGGTCCCAATAGAAGACTCTCACCCGATTCCGACCAACAAAGTGAGGTTCGGTATCTTCGACCATATAGTGCTTCGTAGGGTGCCATACCGATACTGTTGTGGTGGCTGTTGTTGTACGTAAATTCGATCAGGGAAAGGTACTGCTCCCAATCTCCACCGTGCTCCAACACACACGCCCTCAGTAAGTCCTCTAAACTTTGTATCGTTCGCTCGGATTGTCTATCCGATTAGGGGTGGTAAGCGGAACTTAGCCAAAGCTTCGTACCCAATTCCTGGTGTAGGCTGGTCCAAAACCGAGACGTGAATCTAGGTTCCCTGTCCGACACGATAGAAGTCGGCACACCATGCAGTCGGACAATTTCACGAACATAAATCCGGGCTAACTTATGCAACGGGTACTTCATGTTCACAGGTAGAAAGTGTGCACTCTTTGTCAGTCGGTCAACAATGACCCAGATCGCATCATGGACCGCTCAGTTTTTTGGCAATCCCATGACAAAGTCCATGGCGATTGAGTCCCATTTCCACACGGGGATTTCCAAGGGTTGCAATGCACCACATGGCTTCTGATGCTCGATTTTCGATTTCTGACAGGTAATACACCGGGCCACGTATTCTGCCACATCCCTCTTTAATCCAGGCCACCAGAATTGTGTCCTTAGGTCATGGTACATCTTCGTGGTACCCGGGTGGATACTTAGTAGGCTTTTGTGGGCTTCATCGAGCACCATTCTTCTTAATTCTCCTCCACCCGGCACGTAAATTCTGTTTCTCACTCGGAAGATTCCGTCCGATCCCTCGGTCAAGGACAAGTCCTTTCCTTTGGCCTGGGTCTCCTTTATCTCAGCCAAGTAGGAATCTGACTGCTGTTGTTCGTACACGGATCTCAGAAATTCATTGGCAATCCTTAACATACCAATTGTTATTTTCCAAGAGAAGGGGATGTCAACATGCAAGTTCATGTCTCGGAACTGTTCCAACAACTCCACCTCCTTTACCATTATCACTGCTATATGGAGGGATTTCTGACTCAACGCGTCGGCAACAACGTTTGCCTTACCCGGATGGTACTTTAGCTCAAAGTCATAATCCTTTAAAAATTCCATCCATCTCCTCTGCCTCATGTTCAGCTCCTTCTAGACGAATAAATATTTGAGGCTCTTATGGTCGCTGTAAACTTCAAATTTAGAATCGTACAAGTAATGCCTTTATATTTTTAATGCGAAGACCACAGCTGCTAATTCCAAGTCGTGGGTCGGGTAATGCTGTTCGTAAGGCCTCAATTGTCGAGAGGCATAAGCTATCACTTGGTCCTTCTGCATTAGCACACATCCTAATCCGAGTCCTGACGCATCACAATAAACCATGAAGCTCTCTTGTAAGTCAGGCAATGCCAGTACTGGAGCGGTCGTCAACTTGTCTTTTAGCTCTCAGAAACTGCTCTCGCACTCGGAACTCCACACGAAGGGAACGTTTTTCCGGGTCAATTTAGTCAGTGGCAAAGCTAGCTTAGAAAAACTTTCAATAAACCGCCTATAATAACCAGCCAGGCCCATAAAGCTCCTTATCTCCGAGACCGACTCGGGTCTCTCCCATGCCATTATAGCTGCCACCTTCGAAGGGTCTACCAAAACACCCTCCTTGGAAATCACATGTCCGAGAAAGTGGATCTTATCCATCCAGAAATCACACTTTGAAAATTTTACAAACAACTGCTTTTCCTTCAAGACTTGAAGTACCGCTCGGAGGTGTTCTTCATGCTCATCAGAGGTCTTGGAGTAGACTAAGATATCATCGATGAAAACTACCACGAATCGGTCCAAGTACGGGTGGAATATGCTGTTCATGTAATTCATGAATATGGCAGGTGCATTTGTTACACCGAACGGCATCACTACATACTCGTAGTGGCCATACCGAGTCCTAAAGGCAGTCTTGGGAATATCCGAGTCCTTCACCCGAATTTGGTGGTATCCCGACCGTAAGTCGATCTTTGAGAAGATTGAAGCACCACGCAGTTGGTCAATCAGATCATCGATCCTGGGCAACGGGTATCGGTTCTTAATTAGGAGTTTGTTTAGCTGTCGGTAATCTACACATAGTCTCATGCTGCCATCCTTCTTCTTAACAAGTAGTACAGGTGCGCCCCATGGTGATACACTCGATCTAATGAATTGTTTACCGAGTAACTCATCCACCTGCTTCTTCAACTCGGCCAATTCTGTTGGGGACATTCTATAAGGTGCACTAGAGACTGGCTAGGCTCCAGGGATCAAGTCAATAGAGAACTCAACTTCTCTAGTTGGAGGGACACCAGGCACATCATCTGGAAACACTTCTGGGAATTCACAAACAGTCAGAATTTCATTCATTCGGGCTTTACTCTCACCCTCAGTTAGACAAAGCATCATAAATAGCTGACATATACTTTGCACCGTATAGTCCTCATTGCTTTGCCTCGGAAAAATTATCCTGCGGTTTCTACAGTCTACCAATACCTTGTTGGCTGAAAGCCAATCTACACCGAGTACAATGTCGAGATCCTTTAAAGGCATGCACACCAAATCGAAGGTGAAGCTCTGATCGCCCAACACAAACGCTACATCCTTACACATCGATGATGTCAACACCTTAGTGCCAGTCGGATTGGCTACTTCCAAAGTCCGATCCATATACACAGTCGGTAACTTTAAACGCCTTACACACTCATCAGCTATAAAAGAATGGGTGGCTCCCGAATCAAAAACTATATTAAGTGTACATCTACCGAGTGAGCACTTATATTGTACCAAGTCATTCGCTTGCACAGCATCTTCTACGTTAATGGCGTAGACTCTTCTCACCGCTGGTTGGTCGGTATTTCTTTCTCGGTTACTTGGAGCAAGCATCATGTTTCCTCTGGCTCTGCCGCCTCTACCCCCCAGTCTTTGACTATCGTTCCCACGGTTCCTCTCTTGGAAGCCTCCTTGAAGCATATTGGTGTTTGCTTGACGGAGTTGGGGGCAGTCAGGGCGAATGTGCCCCTTCCTATTACAATGGAAGCACACCATCTCACCATTGTTGTTGCAGTCTCGAGCGTAGTGATTTCCTCCAAACTTAAAACATTTTTCGTTCCCCATAACTGGTCGTCTTTCTTGCTGGCTCCGACCCCCAAATCTGGAAAAAGGTCTGCTCCTACCAACGTTGTTTGGCCTCTTGAAGCGGGATTGCTGGGGCTTCAAGTAATGGTCTGCTCTACTGCTCTGGCCCAAGTGGGCCTTGTCGTCCTCTTCGAATATTCTACACTTATTCACCAATACAGGGAAGCTCCTAATCTCTTGGTATCTGCAAGCTCTTTTAATGTCTGATCTCAATCCGTTCTTAAATTTAAGGCATTTAGAACTTTCCGTCCCAGGTTGTTGGAAGGGCGGGTAGAATAAGCACAGTTCTTCAAATCTAGCTGCGTACTCCTCCACAGACATGGAGCCCGATTTTAATTACATGAATTCAAGTTCCTTCCGACTCCTGATTGTGTCGGGGAAATATTTCTCTAAGAAGAATGTCTAGAAATTTTCCCAGGTCAGCTGGGTATCAGCATCAGTCAGTCGGTTTCTGGCGATCTTCCACCAGTTCTCTGCCTCATCCCGTAGCATGTACACTGCGCACTCCACCTTCTGGGCCTCGGTGCAGTGGAGACCCCCAAAAATCCTCTCTAACTCTTGAGTCCATTTGTAAGCTGCCTCAGGGTTACGTCCTCCCTGAAATTCACTCGGCTTCCTCTTCAGGAAGCGGTCCAACACTTGGCCTTCTTCAGCTCGAGGCTGGCCCTGCCTCTCAAACACGTCAGCAAAACGTTGGAATGTCGTGGCTATGGCCTCCATGCTTTGACGATTTGCCATAACTTATCCTGAAATTAACACCCCTTCAAGGATAAGTTTACAAGGTTACATTTTTCCGATCGGATCTCATCCCCATATCCACTAATTATAGCATATTATACCATTTATATATATATACGTCGTGCAATCAATCGGACCAGGAGAGAAGTTACCTCCTATTCCCAAATCAATATCTCAACATCAATCATATTCAATCAGAATATCACAATAATGATGACCACTCGATCATAACACATACAACCGCTTATACTCGGTAAACACACCTTAGCCTTGGACTTTTTCGGTCTGCTCTGATACCAAAATGTAACACCCTAATTTTGATAAGTAAATAAATAAATAAAACAAAGAAAATTTTTCACAATAAAAACCAGAATAATCGGCACAAGGAAATGAGGGAAAAGAAGGCAAGAGGAATGAAACCGACTCAAGGAGCTGACAGCGAAAGAAGGAAACGCTCAGGCGGATCACACAGTGACCCCGCTCGCTCAGTGAAGGCTACACTCGGCACTCACTCAATCCACTCGGCATTCCCGCACCTGGATTTCAGCGCCTGGTTCACTCGGAAGGTCCACTCCCTATTCACTCGGATTGGCCATTAAACATACCAGCCCCATTCAGAAAACATAACGCATTCTATGACTTTATTCAATCGGGACGCTTATGCGAACAACTTGGAAATGTTTCCCATCACCACTCACTCGGAACCCATGAAGACTTCTCACTCAGAATAGCTTTCACGCCCCTTTCGTCACTTGGGATATTTCACTTTTATTTTTACTCGGTAACCATAATTCTTCCTACTCTAGTCATCCTACTAAGTCAAGACTCACTCGGGTTCCCTTACTACAAACGATTGAATACAATGGGGTCCACTTAGAGCCTTAGGTGTCGCCTTTCGGTCGGAAAACCTTCACTCAGCAGATTCTCACTCGGAAATTGTTAATTATCCTACACTCGGGAAAATCCTATCAATTATCACTCAGAAAGTATCTAGATCAGTTCTCACTCGGTGTTCCGTATTCTCATTCACTCGGAAATATTAAACCCTTCGGAACTCAGAATAAATCACTGTCTCACTCCCCTTATCAACTCTTAATCCCATTTCTACCCATGGTTATACCAACCTCACACACTCGGTAAGTACGCGTACATATATATGTTACTCAGATCATTCACACAATATAGAACAAGACACGGTAAGATGGATAAAGAAAGGGATATAAATAAGTACAGGCACACGGTCTTGTCTTCTACCCAAGAGGGTTCAAGTTCTAGTATAAAGAGACTACGATTGAAGTACGAGCCGGCCAAGGCTTAACAAGACATGTACACAGCATATACATAAACGCATAATCTCCATAGTGCACCAGTACTTCACTCGGCATTCAGCTCCTCCTCAACTACTCATTTCGAGAGACATTCACTGAAAAGTTGCCATAGCAGGGGTGAGTATCTTAGATATTAACTCGGATTATCTTAGCAATATAAAGTACACAGCTACTATCAAATAAACACAATACCAAGTAAACCAGAACGTACACATTCAACATTTCACAATCAGAGTCCATCAATCTCACTCGGATATATGCACATAACAATACAACGACATTAACAATTATCCACAGAATAGATCTCTATCAATATTAACAAATAATGCACACGGGATAATTCACTCGGTTCCGCATTTGTGTGTAATTGGTTTTTGACGTTGCAACGTAGGCTCCCATCCTTTTTATACATAGCTCTCGGCTATCCATTCAGCTCCCAGCTGCTTGGCCATTTTACAGGTACCCAACCGTTTGCCCACAAGGTGACACCAACGCTCTCAGCATCAACGGAGGTGTTCACGGGCAGCCCGAGTCCCACTCAGAGGCTACCTTGAGTCCCACTCGAAGGATTTCACAGCGTCCTATGCTTTTAATTAACCGATGGTAGTGTCCCACACTACGTGCTCCCAGCACAACGCATCCCATGCGCCACACGTGGATTCATCACACAACACAGCATTCTTATACACAACCTTTCACTCAAACATACATGCATCACTTGCAATCTGTAATAAGCATTCTCAGAACTCAATATATTAGTCCTACACACATGCTTCTCATGCAATCAATATCATAGCTCAAATAGATGAATACAACAACACACGCGTCTCATGCAGTCGCTGTCAAGCAGTATCAGGATTCAATGAAGTAATCCAACAACACAAGCATATCATGCAATCGGTGCTCAGCAGTATCAGGACTCAGACAACACATGCATCAGTGGGATATATTACCCGATTCACTACGTCAATATTCAATTACATACAGTCAGTATTTTATATTCGTAACAACTTATATGTCACATAAACCGCACGGTAATCATCATCAACAATTCAGCACACCCTTTCCATGTAATCATTCGATATTCTCAAGCTATCAACATGCATTTCAAGGACGGGACTAGACATGCAACACTCAGCTCTCATTCATCATGCACCCGGGTATTACACACTCCTCATGCAAGCACAACACATAAATAGAATACAAAAACAACAATCACCAGCACCCGGAACCCGTCCATAACCCATGCATTTAAAATATAAGGTACTCCCCCTACCAACTACGAAACTCTGAGAAACTCTTCCGTTTGGATGTTGGTCCTCTGCCTTGCTGCTTCGCTCGTTACTTCCACTCGTTCGGCCTCTTCTTGAACACTGTCGTCTTCCACGATTGACTCAGGAACAAGGGCTGTTTCTTCTTCCATTTCGACGATTGCCTTTCACTAGCATGAGGGAGCTCCGACTCCTCTGCAGTACCGTCAACGTGGCTTCCAAAGGCAGAAAATGGAAACAGAGAGCAGGGAAGGAGAAGAAGAATAACGAAGGAGAAGAGAAGAAAGAAGAAGAAGAGAGAAGTCGCAGAGGGAAAACTGAAGGAATGAATGGCAAAAAGACTCATCGACCAATCATATATGCATGCACGAAGGAATGGAAAGGTGGGGTGGGAAAACGTGAAGCAGCAGTCTGCTCACGTCACCCAGTCACCATCAGCAACAATCAATAGTTAAACACACTTAACCAGCCCTCATTTGATTAATTAAGTTAATGGTAATTAATAAATAATTTTCCACTTCTGATATTATTACTTTAATGGTTTTGTTTCACCCGGTACTTGTTTTAAATTGGGATGTTACAAGGAGGGTGAGAGAAGAAGATACCACCGAAAATGAGAGAAAGAGAGAGAGGTTAGTGTAAAAATTGGACATTGTCCAATGGGTAAAGCCATGCATCTTTGCCATTTGTCCATTGGATCATAAAACCCCATTAACCATTGTATAATAGCATGAAAAGTAGAAATGGGAGAAAGAGAGAAGGTAGACGGCTGACATGAAGAGAAGAAAGGGAATTTTCATTTTCTTTTAATCCCATTTGGTTCGTGTTTTCCCCGTTTCATATCTTACATGAGTCCAATTAATTAGTTCCTTAACACCAAAAATTATTTCAATTATACCGTTGTAACCACAATAATTTTCTAAACATTTTAGACCCATCAATTATTTAATTTACCCTAGTGGGTCCCACATCATCTGTTAAATCACCCAATTCCGGTAAATATTAATTTATCGATAATTCACCTCTAATGTCTAATTGATTTTCCCATAATTATTGGACCATAATTATTTAATTATTCTTATCCAATAAATTTATTTTCTTTAGAATCTAGGATGTTACAACTAGCATGGTGAATAAACAAAAAATACAGGATTGAAAAATAGTTATGGACAGGGATCATGAATGAAGAAATGCAAATTAATTAAATTATCCAATCAAAGCCTGAGAATTAGCATACTTTAAATTATTAAAGATGGATTTTAAATTAAACATACTTAACATAGTTTATCAATCAATGAGTCGAAAGAATAGATTACTTCCCTTTTTACCTAGATGACAGTGAATGGTGAGGAATGGTGTGCATGAATTTAACAATACAATTCAGAAAAGAAATAACAACAAACAACTTAACATAGAAATAAAGTTCCATTACACTGAAAAGAAAATACATTGTTCAAGACAATATTTAAACAAAGTCATTACAACTTGAAAATAGCAAAATAACACCTAAACAAAATAAAAGATCAGTCATCCTCTTCTTCATTTTCTTTATTTTCTTCATTCATAGACTCATCATTATCTTGCTCAGGGTAGGGTGAAAATTTAGCTGCTAAGGGTGTGTCATCAGGGGGAATGGTGAATCCAATGGAAGCCAACCATAAATCTCTGTCAGGTGGAACTCCCATTTCTTTAGTGTGATCCACATTCAATGTGGTATCAATCCTTCTCAGCATGAGATCATGGTTTAGGACCAGATCATAGTTTCCTAGCTGCATTTTCATCATAACCTAAAGTTCCTGCATTACCATGGAAATATCAGAAGAAGTACCTGCTCCTATTGGAGGTGGTGGTGCAAAAGATGTTGGATTAGGTTGTCTGGGACGCTTTGACTCTTAAGGCATAAAATTGTTAATGTGGTTTATCACTCATTGTTTGTCCATAATCCTTTCAGGCTTTACCTTTGTCAGTTCCTCATAATTCAACCTAACCTGATTCTTTTTGGCCAACAAGGTGATAATAGAGCAATATGGCAATTGGAGATTTTTTCAAGGTTTTTCATCATCTCTTCCAGTATTAACTCACCCAGATTAACATATAGACCTCTCATTAAACAGTAAATCAACACCAACCTCTTAATGGCAATTTTAGTAGAATGAGTTATAGGTTGCAGGGATGAAAGGACATAGTGGCACCATAAAAGGGAAAGATGATTCAAACAATTCTTCCTGACACTTTTTGGTGCACCATTAACCTTTGTTATATATGCAGCTCCTTGTTCACAGCACTCCTCTAAAATTTCTTTCCTCGGATTTTCATTTTCAGCCCTATGAAAGATATCTACTTTCCATGTGTAGTGACATCCTTCCTCATCCAATATAGGAACTTTCAACAGCTTATTCAATATGTTACCAGTTAGAGGAATGATGACTCCTCTCAAAAAGGAAGAAAAAGGAAACTTATCTTCCATAGAGTGAGTCTTTAGATTTGCATAGAATTCTCTAGTGAATTCCTGGTAACCATTGCCTAAATTCTCATTAAAGAACTGCCATCCCCTCTCAATCATAGCAGCTTTTACATTAAAATCAGAACAATTTTCTTCATTAAGGACTAGAGCCCTTTCCCTTACAACACCTCTACTCTTAAACTTTTTCTCATACAATTGGGCTGCTTGAGATCTCTTAACCTATGCCCATCGAAACCCTCAACTGTCTGAGACTTCCTTCCTTCTTCAAGACTTTTACTCTTTTTAGTTGATGGAGAATCAGGGATATTGATAGTGGCTACCCCTTTTCCTTTCTCCTTTAGGGTTTCTTTAACATTTTCTATTTCAACACTTTTTTCAGTGTTTTCTGCAAAGTCTTTGTGATCTTCTTATCATGATGAGTGTTAACCATGGTATTTATAATGCCTAAATGGATACATATATACAAACAGCAAAACCATAACAAAATGAAAATGTAAGATGAACATAAATGATGGATGAAAGAAATTCAGAATCAAAACAGTGAAGTTCAATAATTCTAACTATACAGTGAAAAGAAGAACCTAAAAAGATAGTACCTTTCAAAGGAATCAGAGACTGTGCCTTTTCCTCTTCAAAACCCAAAGTTCCAGTGTAAAGAGTTAGGGTTTATACACTGTGAGGGTTTTATATTGTTGAACCCAATACCTGAAGTACACGTAGGTACGCTGAAATCTTGGCGTATAAACGCCCAAATTAAATCAAACAAGTAGCATCAGGTATGAATTACACTCAAGCGAACCATTATTTGCTTAAGCAAATGATATGTAAGTGAATGTCACGCTTAAGCGTGAAGAACTATGCTCAAGCGCCAAACAAACAGGTATCAGATTGCTTCAATGGGACACTCACGCTTAAGTTTACACCATCACATTTAAGTGAGAAATTGGAACAGAGCTACCTTAACCCGATCACGCTCAAGCGTGATATAGGGGTGCTCAAGCGTGATGCTTCTATACACATCATGCTCAAATCGTGGTTAACAAGGCTCAAGCGTGGATTTCATATCAGGCACCAGTAGTTATCACGCTTAAGCGTGGCTTTGGGCGCTCAGGCGAGGGACTAAGCTACAAGTCACGCTCAAAGCATGGGAATCAGTAGAAGGCACAACAAGCCCACGCTTAAGCATGAGTAATGTACGCTTAAGTGACAAACCATTCTACTCCACTGTGAAGATCACGCTTAAGCTTGATTGGTATCTGCTTAAGCGACAATTTTGAACAAAAGGCTTCTAATTTTCTCAGCCCCGATCACGCTCAAGCGTGAGGTTAGGGCGCTCAGGCGAGGCATTAAAACATGAATCACGCTCAGGCAAAGCTATTGCAGGATCAAGCGTGAGAATCAGTGGCTTACAGACGAGCTCACGCTCAGGCGTGAGTAATATGCGCTCAAGCATGGTGCAACAGGGGGTACACATCACGATCACACTCAAGCTTGACAAGTTCTCGCTTAAGCGTGTAGGAAAAATAGGACTTTCTCGCTTAAGCTCCCATGGTTACGCTTGATCGAGGAGAAAAGACTTTGGTAATTTTCATTCTGCATGAAATTTGCTTAAGCGAAAGGTGCTTCGCTCGAGTGAAATAAAAGAAATGGATGCACTCGCTTAAGCGCCAATATATTCGCTTAAGCGAACAGAAGGAATTAAAACCAGGCACCATTCATGCTTAAGCGTGAGAGAATTACGCTCAAGAGTGAGAAGCAACAAGTCCCGAGTTCGCTCAAGCGGTAAGATGTCACGCTTAAGCGCCACAGCATATAACTAGTCACGCTCAGGCGCCAATAGGCTTTGCTCAAGCGTGAGAATCATATAGGAGGTCGCGTTCAAGTGCGAGAGAGTTACGCTCAAGCGTAAAGGGTACCTGATTCTAATTCTAACTAATGGATTTTCATGTATGTACACTTGGAATTGAGCGTATGAACACTCAAACCTTATTCAAAAATTTACCAGATTATTTACACTTTATTCACAAAAGTTTTATTTTCTTTTATTTTCTAGAAATACAAAACACATAATGCAACAATTAAAGTATAGGGTTGCCTCTATAAAACGCTTCTTTAAGTTCACTAGCTTGACCTTCTAACATCTAAGAAGATGCTTGCAATAGCATGGAGGTTTTCTGCCTATCAAACTCTCCTCCAAAGTAGAGTTTGAGTCTTTGGCCATTCACTTTAAATGTTCTATCAGTGGCTGGTTCTTTCAACTCAATTGCACCATGAAGGAAGACCTCATTCATAATAAAAGGTCTAGACTACTTAGATCTAAGTTTTCCTGGAAAGAGTCTCAGCCTAGAATTGAACAACAAGACCTTATCATCTTTTTGAAACTCTTTTCTATTTATCCACTTATCATGCCACCTCTTAGTTTTCTCTTTATAAATTGAGGCACTCTGATAAGCATTGAGTGTAACATCCCAAATTTAATAAAGTACCAAGTGAATAAAGTTATTAGAGTAATAATTTCAGAAGTAGGAATTTGCTTATTAAGTACCATTAATTTAATTAATCAAGGGTGTGCTGATTTAAAGGGAGGATTGACCTTAGTGGGTGCTGATGGGACTGGGTGACGTGAGCAGACTGTTCCTCACATTTTCCCACCCCACCATTCTTTCCCTCATGCATGCGTTTATAAGTGGAGGATGGTTCTCCTTGCCATTCGTCTTTCAGAGTTCCCTGCGAGTTCCTTCTTCTTCTTTCTTCTTCTTCTCTTCTTCTTCTTTGCTCTCTATTTCATCCCCTATTTTGGAAGACGAGTGACGGTGTTACAGAGGAGTCAGAGCTCCCCCACACGAGTAGAAGAAGAGCGTTGAAACAGAAGCAGAAATAGCCCTGCACCATTCATGGCCAGCATTCAAGTAAAGGCTAAGCGAGTGGAAGCACTGAGTGAAGCAGCGAGGAAGGGAACCAACACCCAAGCAGAAAAGTCTCTCGGAGTCTCGTAGTTGGTAGGGGGAGTACCTTACATGTTAAATGCATAGGTTATGAATGGGTTCCGAATGTTGAAGTGATAGTTCTGTATCCTGTGTATAATAATGCTTGCATGTGGAGTAACCGAGTGTGAGACAAGTGAGAATGAGTGTTGCATATTGTTATCATCCTTAAAGATGCATGCGTTGTTTGAACTCTGATACCTTATAACCCGATTGCATGTTACGTTGTGTTGACTGGAATGCTTGTTGAATCCGTTTATGTTCGTATGCATGCATGTGTTGACTGAGTCTTGACACTATTGTATACCGATTGCATATTATGTTGTACTGATTTAAAATGTTTGTTGGAACCTGTTGATCTTCATATGGATGCCTGTGTTGAGTAAGTTCTGATACTGCTGTGTACCGAGTGCATGTTATGTTTGAGTTGATAAGAACGCTGATAGAAGCTTGATATTGAGTGATACTAATTGCATTGGATTTATATGTTGTTAATAGAGCTATGATGATGATTGCATGGAAGTATGTGTGTGTTAAATAAATATGTAGAATCCTGGAAATGCGTATTACCGACTGCATGTGAGATATGTATAACTGAGTGAAGGTTGTGCGCATGAATACTATGTTGTGTGATGGATCCGCGTGTGGCGCATGGGATGTGTTGTGCCGAGAGCACGTAGTGTGGGACACTACCATCGGTTATAAAGCGTGGGACGCTATGAAATCCTTGAGTGGGACTCAAGGTAGCCCTGAGTGGGACTCGGGCTGCCTGTGATCACCTCTGTTGGCACTGAGAGCGTTGGTGTCACCTGTGGGCAAACGGTTGGGTACCTGTAAAATGGCCAAGCAGCTGGGAGCTGATTTGATAGCTGAAGAGCTATGTATAAAAAGGGCTGAGAGCCTACGTTGCAACGTCTAAACCGATACACACAAATGCGGAACCGAGTGAATATTCTGTGTTTATATTGCTACTAATGTTATGTGGAATTAACTATGCTTGTGACGGTGTTGGTAAGACGATATATATATATATATATCCTCATGACCGAGTGTACTATTCTGTGTGTATATGATGTTAATGCTGATTAAAGTCTATTCCATGAATGTATGTTATGTATTGGAGAATTGCTTGTATATATATATATATATATATATATATATATATATATCTGAGTGAGGATTATGGATTCTGACTGATAATTGTTCAATAAAAGCATTCTAATTCACGTATCGTAATATACTACCACTGATTGTTGTATGTTGATATTATTAAGTTGATGCGTGTGAAAGGCTGAGTGATATCTGATGGATTCTGATTGGTAAGGATCTTGTGTGTGTTTTGGCCGATTGGCATTGCTCCGACTACAATAGTTGCCATGTATAATTGTGTATATAAATATTGTTGTATAAAGGTGAGGCAACCTGAGTCAGTAGCTATCATTTAAAATTTAAGATACTCACCCCTGCTGTGGAAAATTTTCAGTGAACATCTCTCGTAATGAGGAGTGGAGGAGGAGCTGAAATACCGGGTGAAGGGTTGCTGCACTATGAGATATCATGGCTGTGTATATGTTGTATATAGTGTTCTGAGTTAAGCCTTGGCCGGCTCGTGTTTGTCGTTAGCCTTTAAATTACAATTGAATTCCTTGGATCGGGAACATGACTTCTTGGTTGTAAAATCATGACATACACTTCTATATATATACATGCCTATGTTTATGCCACGTTACATGTCTATCTCATGTTGTGAAATGTCCGAGTGATCTATATATATATATGTGCGTTCATATCTCTGATTGTGTAGGAAGTAACATAACCCAACATGAAGGAAGCCAATTCATGGTCTAGAGGGTGAGCTTACGATTCTGTAACTAAGTGGGAGAGATTTAGATGTTCGGAGTGAGTGAAAATCAGATAGCCCGAGTAGGGAGTGACGTAGAAGACTGCCCCAACGACTAACTGCTAGGAACACTCCCGAGCGTAGAATAGTCAATAATTCCCAATTGAGAATTTACTGAGTGGTGGTTCTTCCGAATGGAGAGTGACACCTTAGACTGTAGAGGACCCCAATGAGGTGAACTATTGGTAATAAAGGAATCTGAGTGAGACTTAGCTTAGTGGGAAGCTTAGAGTAGGAAGGGGATGGTTACCGAGTGAAAACTAGGCGAGATATCCCAAGTGACTGAAGGGGCACGAAGGTTGTCCCGAGTGAAAGGGTTCCCATATATTCCAAGTGAGAGCCAGTGAGGACCATTCCCGCATTATTCGTGTATGTATTCTGATTGTTGAAGCCGTGGAATAAGTTACGTTTCCAAGTGAATTGAGGTCAAATTCTTCCGAGTGAACTAGGCACTAGAATTCGAGTGCGGAAATGCCAAGTGATATGAGCAGATATCGAGAGAAGCCTTCGCTTGAGCGGGTATGCGTAGCTGCGTGATTCGCTTAAGTGATTTCCTCTTCTTCCGCTGCCATCTCCTCTGAATCGGTTTTATCTCTCTTGTTCTCTTTTCCTTTCATCTTCTTATGCCAAGGCATTCTGGCTTTCCTTTAATTGTGAAAAAATTTCCCCTGATTTTCTTGCTTATGATTGGTTTAAATTAGGGTGTTACATTGAGCCTGAACTAATTAAGTTCATGGAGTTTTAGGACTCTTTCCTCTTGAGATTGGTCAAAGTCCATGTTTAACAGCTTTGTGGCCCACCATGCCTTATGCTCTAACACCACAGGAAGATGGCAAGCCTTACCATATACCAACTGATAAAGAGACATGCCAATTTGAGTTTTAAATGCTGTCCTATAGGCCCATAATGCATCATTCAATCTCACAGACTAATCTTTCCTAGATTTCCCTACCACTTTCTCTAATATTCTTTTAATTTCTCTATTAGACAGCTCAACTTGGCCACAAGTTTGTGGATGATATGGAGTAGATACCTTATGCAGTACCTCATAGTGTCTAAGGGCTTTTTCCATGATTCTATTGCAGAAATGTGACCCTCCATCACTAATGAGGACTCTAGGGACTCCAAATCTAGAAAAAATGTTCTTCTTTATAAACCTAAGCACCACATGTGCATCATTGGTTCTGGTAGGGATTGCCTCCACCGACTTGGAGACATAATCCACAACAACAAGGATAAATTCATTGGAGAATGACTTTGGGAAAGGTCCCATGAAGTCAATGCCCCAAACATCAAATAATTCCACAACTAAAATATTTATCAAAGGCATGCCAGCATTAGCAGAGAGGCCTCCACTTCTTTGACACTTATCACACCTTGGAACATATATTTTAGCATCCTGAAAAATTATTGGCCAATAAAAGCCACTTTGTAAAACTTTTGCTGTTGTTCTGGAGGCACCATGGTGTCCTCCATAATAGGAGTCATGGCAGCACCATAAGAGTCCCTGCTCAGATTCAGGCACACATCTCCTGATAACTCCATCTACTCCTATCTTATAAAGAAATGGATCATCCCAAAGAAAGTTTTACTTTCATTAAAGAATTTTTTCTTCATTTGGGCTGTCCAACCTTTAGGTACCACAAAGGCACTTTTAAAGTTGGCCATATCAGCATACCATGGCCCTATGATAATTGCCATCAGCCTTTCATCTGGGAATTCCTCTTTAATCAAGATAGAATCTGATTCTCCTTCCAGAAGAGAGAGTTGATCAGCCACTGAATTCTCTACTCCCTTTTTATCTCTTATTTCCAAATCAAACTCCTGGAGTAAAAGAACCCATCTGATCAATCTTGGCTTTGATTCTTTTTTAGCTAGCAAGTACTTGATTGTTGAATGATCTGTATACACAATGACCTTAGCACCAATCAAGTAAGCTCTGAATTTATCAAATGCATACACCACAGCAATCATTTCTTTTTCAGTGGTGGTGTAATTTATTTGATTCTCATTTAATACTTTGCTAGCATAATAAATGACATGTGTTAATTTTTCCTTTTTCTGTCCCAGCACAACTCCTATAGCAAAATCACTTGCATTACACATTAGTTCAAATGGTAAAGACCAATCGGGTGCTGCAAGTATTGGAGCTGTTACTAATCTTTGTTTCAAATTTTCAAAAGCCTTGACACATTTTTCATCAAAAACAAAAGCATGATCTTTCACAAGTAAATCAGTCAAGGGCTTAACTATTTTTGAAAAATCCTTAATAAATCTCCTATGAAAGCCAACACATCCTAAGAAACTCTTTACTCCTTTTACATTGATTAGAGGAGAAAGTTTTTCAATGATATCAATCTTGGCTCTACCTACCTGAATGCCCTCAGTAGAGATTTTGTGGCCAAGGACTATCCCTCCTTTAACCATAAAATGGCATTTTTCCCAGTTAAGGACAAGATTAGTCTCCTGACATCTCACCAGCACCTTAGATAGGTTGTTGAGGCATATATCAAAGTTATTACCAAACACAGGGAAGTCATCCATAAACACCTCAATGAACTTCTCTACCATATCCCCAAAAATTACCAGCATACACCTTTGAAAGGTTGTTGGTGCATTGCACAAACCAAAAGACATGTGCCTATATGCAAAAATTCCATAAGGACAGGTGAAGGCTATCTTCTCTTGATCTTTTGGATCAACCATAATTTTGTTGTAACCAGAATATCCATCAAGGAAGCAGTAATACTCATGACCTGACAGCCTCTCCAGCATTTGGTCAACAAATGGTGAAGGAAAGTGGTCTTTTTTAGTGGAGTCATTAAGCCTTCTATAATCTATGCACATTCTCCAACCTGTAGTTGGTCTAGTGGCAATGACTTCACCTTTTTCATTCTTAACGGTGGTCATCCCTCCTTTCTTAGGCACCACTTGGAATGGACTAATCCAAGCGCTGTCCGAGATTGGATAGATAATTCCTACATCAAGAAGTTTAACCACCTCTTTCCTTACAGCTTCTTTCATTACAGGGTTTAATCTTCTTTGTGGCTGAACAACAGGGGAATAGTCATCTTCCATTAAAATTTTATGCATACAGAATGATGGACTAATTCCTTTTAAGTCAGCGATGTTCCAACCAATAGCAGATTCATGTTTTCTTAAAACCCCTATCAATTTTTCCACATCCTCATCTTTTAAATCAGCATTAATGATTACAGGATGTGATTCATTATCTCTTAAGAACACATATTTCAAATGACAAGGCAAAGGTTTTAAATCAAGTTTTTCTTCAAACACTTCCTTACCTTTCTCAAGTTCAGTATTATTTAACTTTTCTTTATTTTCATTTTCAAAATCACCTACTTCACACGCTTCAAGTAGGTTCAGTAATTCATTATGTGAGTCATTTAACTCCTCCACCTCAGAGTCAAAATCATCCTCCAAAAAGGCTTGTAAAACCTCTTCTTCAGTTTTTAACAGCAAAGGAGTATTATAACTTTTAATTTCTTCAATCATAAAACAATCCATCTTCTCAGCTGGATGTTTTATAGCATTGAAGACATTAAAAGTTACCTGCTCCTCTTGAACTCTCACCATGAGTTCTCTCTTCTCTACATCAGTTAAAGCTCCACTTGTAGCTTAGAAGGGTCTTCCTAAAATTAAAGAAATTTCTCTATCAGTTTCCATATCCAAAACTATAAAGTCTGCTGGGAAGATGAATTTATCTACCTTAACTAACAAGTCTTCCAGCATCCCATGAGGATATTTGATAGACCTATCTGCCAACTATAAAGACATACGAGTTGGTTACAGGTCATTAATTCTTAACTTCCTCATTAAAGACAAAGGCATCAAGTTTATGCTAACCCCTAGATCACATAAAGCACTTCCTACATGAACATCCCCTACTGCACAAGGTATTGTAAAAGATCCAGGATCTTCTAGCTTTTAAGGGAGTTTCTTTTGAATAATTGCACTACACTCTTGAGTGAGAGCAATCATCTCATCTCCCTTAAGTTTTCTCTTCTTAGACAGAAGTTATTTTAAAAATTTAGCATATGAAGGCATCTCTTGCAATGCTTCAGCAAAGGGAATATTTATGTGAAGCTTTTTAAATACATCTATGAACTTAGCAAACTTTTGCTCCTCTATTTGTTTCTTAAGCCTATGTGGAAATGGAGCATTCTTTAATTTCTCAGGAGTCAGCTTAGCAGCTTCCTCCAAGATCAAATCAATCTTTTTCTTTTTCTTTTGATGGACTTGGTTTTGTTTTTCTATTTCTATTTCTTCTTCATTTTCAATTCTATTATTGTCTTGCTCACTTTCCTGCTCTTTTTCTTTTTTAGCATCTTTCTCTAAACTCACTTCATGACTTGGAGGTAGGAGAAGAATTTTCCCATTCCTTGTAGTTATCGCTTTGCAATGTTCCCTTGGATTTACCTCGGTATCTCCAGTAAAATTGCCTAATTGTCTCTCAGCTAATTGTTTTGAAAGCTGTCCAACTTGATTTTTTAAATTTCTAATGGACGCTTCTTGATTTTTAAAGCTGACCTAAGTGGCCTGAATGAACTGAGACAACACATTCTCAAGTCTAGACTTTTCTTTAGAAGGAAGGGGAGAAGGTTGTTCTAATCTATTTATGGTTTGATTTTGTGGCATATTTTGATTCAAATATGGACCTTTCTGCCATGAAAAATTGGGGTGATTCCTGTAGTTAGGATTAAAGGAATTAGAGGGATAATTCCTTTGAAATTGTTGCTGCCCCATATAATTCACTTGTTCAGCAGTCACATTTGGATCACACATGCCATTTTCATGGTCTCCACCACAAAAATCACAACTCATCATACAAACTTGACTAGGCTTTTGAAGTTCTAAAATTTGTACACTTAATTTCTCTAACGCCTGAGTCATCAATTTACTTTGAGCCAAATAACAATCCCGTGCTTCCAATTCTAATATCCCTCTCTTAGGGATTTGGCTCCTTTCACTAACTAAACATTCATTAGAAACCATAACATCTATCAGCTCTGTAGCTTCTTCTACAGTTTTTGTTGTGAATGAACCTCCAACTGAGGCATCAATCAAGACCCTAGTTGCTGGTCTCACACTATTATAGAATATAGTAACTTGCTGCACATCAGGAATCCGATGGTGAGGACATTTCCTTAAACTCTCTTTATACCTATCCCATGCTTCCATTAGAGATTCACCTTCTCTCTGCTGGAAACAAGTGATTTCAGTGTGCAACTTGGCATATTGGGAAGGAGGGAAATATTTAATCAGAAATTTTCTTTGTAAATCCTCCCAAGTAGAGATACTACCTCTTGGTTGGCTTTACAACCAAGCCTTAGCTCTGTCCCTTAAAGAAAAAGGAAATAATCTCAGTCTTATTGCCTCTTCAGGGACTCTATTCATTTTCACAGTATCACAGATTTGGAGGAAGGTTACTAGATGCAAATTTGGATCCTCAACCTCACTTCCTCCGAATTGGTCATTTCTAACCAACTGCAGCAAAGCCGGTTTAAGTTCAAAGTTATTGGCTGCAATCGAAGGCCTAAGGATGCTAGATTGCGATCCTTCTTCAGTAGGCCTAGAGTAGTCACCTAGTGTAACTCTCCTCTGTTCTATTTCTTGCTGTTCTTTTTGCTTTTTCTCCTTTCTAAGCTTACGCTCTAACAAATCAATATCAGGATCAAAGAAGAAAGACTCTCCTTTGTTCCTTGACTGTATACACCAAATGTTAGACACAAATAATTAAAGCTACTGCTATTGCTACACACAAACAAACTACTACTATACTAAAAACGAGAATTAAACTACTTAGAAAATATAAAAACAAAATTTAAACGGTTCAGTCTAGTACCGGTCCAAGGATTATTGATATTACTCAATAATCCCTGGCAATGACGCCATTAACTTAGAGCGATAAATCCTCAGCAATTAACTTGATTGGAAAATCCTGAATTAATATTGACTAATAGTGTGACTCTTAGAGGATTTATTTCTTTTGGCAAGTGCATCAATCGTTAAATTTGTAATATATTTGATCGTTCCCATAGGGATTGTGGTAATTACCGCAATCTTGGACTAATACAAGCTGAACCAACGGAAGAAGATATAATTCATTCTATTTTTGTTGTTTTATATTTTCTATGTTTTTGTGTTTTAAGAAGCAGTACAAAATGTGAAATGTGATTAATGAAAGATAGGTTAGAATTACTTCAGCTTACAATTTCATCAAGAAACATGCAATTAAGGTTCAATCAAGCTTTAGATGCAAGAGGACAATTCACAGTTGGTTAATCCCTAATTCCTTAGGTGAATAACACTAATTCCTAAGCATTAAACCCTAATCCCTTAGGTGCTCAATAACAGAGAAATCTAATGCAAAATTGGGGGTTGAACCCTAACTATTCACCTAATTAATAGGCTTGAATTAGTTAGGAAGCCAAAAGTTACCTAAGTCTCAACTATGATTCCTCACTAGTGAGATTCTTCATTTGGATCTGGATTTGTCAATCCAGCAAAGTAGATCCACTTCTCAGCTTATTCTCCTCTTACTTCAGAAGATAATTTCCTCAATGCAGCTTTAAGATTCCATCAGAAGCTTTAGTAATCCCAACCCTAGGGGTTTAGAAACCCATGGAAATGGATTCTGATGAAGGAATGTAAAGAGACATGGATGAGAGAATTTAGAGAGAGAAAGGAATTAGAGAGAGATTGGAAATGAAAAAATGAATCGTGTTATTATTCTGTACTCTGCCTCTCCACCACACTTTATAAAGTATGTACAAGTATATATAGATAACTAACTAACTAACTTAATTAATTACAAAGAAACTTAATTAATAATTAACTAACTAAACTAAATACATAATTACAAATAAATAAATAATTACAACTCAATACTTAAGTTACTAATGTACAACAGCAAAATAGTAACAACAACTAATTAAAGCGGACTGCAGCGCTTGGAGGGAAGAATAACTAACTGCGCAACTAACACCACACTTGAGTGTGACCAATGAACGCTTAAGCGTATGCTTGAATTAATAAATAAAATGGAATCACGCTTAAGCGCGATCGTTGAGCGTGAGTGTAATTGGTCTTCACGCTTGAGCGTGAATGGGAGGCGCTTGAGCGAGGTCGTGCTTTCCTTTCACGTAACTTGCATGGTTCTCAAGCTTACGCGTGAAGCTTTTAAGCTTTGAGCGTGAAGCTTATGTTACTGCACCTACACATGAAAACAAATAAATGCCTAGTGTATGTACGCTAGTTGTCCAGCGTATGTACGCTGGGTTAATGAATTCATAAATAAATGAATTTCCTTTACTAATTATTATTTTTAGTCATTTTCTTGCATAAATTAAACACTTTTGAAATAAATAAATAAAACCTAGAATTATTGACAATTTATTAAATAATAATGCCAAACTAAATAATAATTAATGAATTAAGTTAAATAAAAGGTGAAATAATTAAGTCTTTTCAAAACTTATCAATGGTCACAACCATGGTGCCAACCAGCAAACTGCTGGATGAGTCTTTGCCGTGACTGGTGAAGAAGCTGCACAGGCCGAGGATCTTGTCCAAAGTAAGTGCCAAATACATGGTAATTGTGTTGATGTATTGTTTGATTCGGGTGGGATGCACTTCTTTATTTCGGAAGATTGTGTGAGGCGATTAAAATTGCCAATAAGTATGATGAAAGGTTCTATCATGGTGTCTACGCCGACCGCTACTTGTTTAAGGGTGGTCACTCGATGTAGTGATGTTGAGATGATTCTTGAGGATACGAGATTTGTTGTATCTCTTATTTGCTTACCCTTGAAGGACTTAAAAATTATTTTGGGAATGGATTGGTTGTCTGCCAACAAGGTCTTGGTAGATTGTCAGAATCAGAGCATCGTTCTTCCTTCTCCAAATACCGAGTGCTTTAATGTGTAAGGTATATCTCAAATCTTTGTTATGCTATGCATGGTGGATGGAGAAAATACTATTCAATCCCTTGATATTCCCATTGTGTCCAAATTTATGGATGTATTTCTTGATGAGGTACCTGGTTTACCTCCTCCACGAGAGGTGGAGTTTTCTATTGATCTTGTTCTAGGTGCGAAACCTGTTTCCCGAGTGCCGTATCGAATGTCTCCTATTGAGTTAACCGAGTTGAAAAGGAAAGTTGAAGAGTTGTTAGAGCAAGAGTTTATTCGCCTAAGTGTATCTTCTTAGGGTGCGCCTGTTTTATTGGTTAGAAAGAAGGATGGAAGTATGAGGTTATGTGTGGACTATCGATAACTTAACAAGTTGACCATTAAGAACCGATATCCCCTACCTCGTATTGATGATCTTTTGGATCAATTGAAGGATGTAGTGGTGTTCTCAAAGATTGATTTGCGTTCTGGATATCATCAAATTCGGGTGAATACCGAAGATATTCCTAAACTAGTTTTCGAACATGATATGGCCACTACGAGTATGTGGTGATGCCTTTTGGTGTGACAAATGCACCTGCGATTTTCATGGATTACATGAATCACATCTTTCATGAGTATCTTGACCGATTCATTGTGGTGTTTATTGATGACATTCTTGTGTATTCCAAGAGTCATGAAGAGCATGAAGAGCATCTTCGTCTTGTGCTGAATGTCCTTCGTAAGAAAGAGTTATATGTAAAGCTCTCTAAGTGTGCATTTTGGTTATCCGACGTCCAATTCCTTGGACATGTCATTTCCAAAGATGGTGTTACTATTAATCCATCAAAGATTGAAGCCGTGATGACTTGGGAAAGACCGATATCTTTGACTAAAATAAGGAGTTTTCTTGGTCTTGCCGGTTATTACCGGAGATTTATTGAAGGTTTCTCCCATTTGGCTTTGCCGTTGATGAAGCTAACCTGTAAGAATCAGCTGTTTGTGTGGAATCTTGACTGTGAAAGGAGTTTCTAAGAGTTGAAGGTTAGACTCACTTCTGCTCCTATATTGGCGTTGCCCGACTTATTGGATGATTTCGTGGTGTATTGCGATGCTTCCAAGCTTGGTTTTGGTTGCGTGTTGATGCAAAGTGAGCGTGTGATAGCCTATGCGTCAAGACAGTTACGACCTATAAGGTTAATTATCCCACACATGATCTTGAATTAGCGGCGGTGGTATTTGCTTTGAAGTTATGGCGACACTGCTTGTACAGTTTGAAGTTTGTGGTCTTTAGTTGCCCCAACGAAGATGGATGGAGTTTCTGAAAGATTATGAGTTCGAATTGAGATACCATCCCAGAAAGGCAAATGTGGTTGCTGATGCCTTGAGTCAGAAATTGTTGCATGTTTTTGCTATGATGGTGAAAGAAATAGAGCTAATTGAGTAATTCAGAAACTTGAACGTGGGTGTGTGATAAGTCTTGAAAAGACTTAATTATTTCACCTTTTATTTAACATAATCCATTAAATATTGTTTAGTTTGGCTTTATTATTTAATAAATTGTCAATAATTCTTATTTTATTTATTTATTTCAAAAGTGTTTAATTTATGCAAGAAAATGATTAAAAAAACAATAATTAGTTAAGAAATTATGTTTATTTATAAATTCACTAACCCAGCGTACAAACGCTAGGAAATTATTTATTTACATGTGCAGGTGCAGTAAAGAACAGTTCACGCTCAAGCTTGAAGGATGCAAGCTCAAGCGAGATTCATGCAAAGTAAGTGAAGAGAAAGAAAGGAAAGCACGACCACGCTCAAGTGAGCAAGCTCACGCTCAAGCGTGACTCCAAAACATCACCCACGCCCAAGCTTCTCCATCACGCTTAAGCTTGAAATCAACACTGCAGTGAATAATTCGATCCCGCTCAAGCGAGAGCCCTTCACGCTCAAGCGTGAAGGTGGTTATTTAAAGCTGATGCTTTCCCTCCAAAAGAAGCTCTGCACCGTTGTTGTACTGTTTGCACGTTGTATATTAGTAATTTAAGTATTGAGTTGTAATTAATTATTTATTTGTAATTATGTAATTAGTTTAGTTAGTTTAATTATTAATTAAGGTTTCTTTGTAATTAATTAAGATAGTTAGTTAGTTATTTGCATATATATACTTGTACATACTCTCTGTGAAGACATACAGAGACGGTAGAATACAGAACACGATTCATTTTCCCATTTTCAATCTCTCTCTAGTTTTTTTCTCTCTCTAAATTCTCTCATCCATGTCTCTCCATATTCCTTCGATAGAATCCTTGTCTGTGGGTTTCTAAACCCCTAGGGTTGGGATTACGAAGGTTTGCAATGAATTCTTGAAAGTGTATTGAAGGTTTCTAAACCCCTAGGGTTGGGATTGACAAATCCACATCTGATGAAGAAACTCACCAGTGAGGAATCATGGTTGAGGCTTAGGTAACTTCTCGCTTCCTAACTAATTCAGGCCTGGTAATTAGGTGAATAGTTAGGGTTCAACCCCCAATTTTACATTAGATTTCTCTATTAATTGAACACCTAAGGGATTAGGGTTTAATGCTTAGGAATCAGTGTTATTCACCTAAGGAATTAGGGAGTAACCATCTGCGGATTGTCCTCTTGAGTCTGAAGATTGATTGAACCTTAAATGCATGCTTCTTGATGAAATTGTAAACTGAAACAATTCTAACCTATCTTCCATCACTCACATTTCATCTTTTGTACTGTCTCTGAAAATACAAAAACATTAGAAATATAAAACAACAAAAATAGAATGAAATCTATCTGCATTACGTTGGTTCAGCTTGTACTAGTCTAAGATTGCGGTAATTACCACAATCCCTATGGGATCAATCAAATATATTACAAATTTAATGATTAGTGCGCTTGCCAAAAGAAATAAATCCTCTAAGAGTCATACAATAAATCAATATTAATTCAAGATTTTCCAACCAAATTAATGACTCGGAGATTTAGCATCAAGTTAATGGCGCCGTTGCTGGGGATTGTTGAGTAATATCAACAATCCTTGGACCGGTACTAGACTGAACCGTTTAATTTTGTTTTTGCATTTAGTAAGTAGTTAATTCTTTTTTTTAGTATAGCAGTAGTTTTTTTGTAGCTGTAGCAGTAGCTTTAATATTGTTTGTGTCTAACATTTGGTGTATGCAGTCAAGGAATAGAGGAGAGCCTTTCTTCTTTGATCCTGATATTGATTTGTTAGAGCATAAGCTTAGAAAGGAGAAAAAACAAAAAGAGCAGAAAGAAATAGAACAGAGGAGAGTTACACTAGGTGATTATTCTAGGCCTACTGAAGAAGGATCGCAATCTAGTATCCTTAGGCCTCCAATTACAGCTAATAACTTCGAACTTAAACCGACTTTGTTGCACTTGGTTAGAAATGATCAATTCGAAAGTAGTAAGGTTGAGGATCCAAATTTGCATCTAGCAACCTTCCTCCAAATCTATGATACTGTGAAAATGAATGGAGTCCTTAAAGAGGCAATAAGACTGAGATTATTTCCTTTTTCTTTAAGGGATAGAGCAAAAGCCTAGTTCCAGAGCCAACCAAGAGGTAGTATCTCTACTTGGGAGGATTTACAAAGAAAATTTTTGATTAAGTATTTCCCTCCTTCCAAGTATGCTAAGTTGCGCATTGAAATCACTTGTTTCCAACAGAGAGAGGGTAAATCTCTAATGGAAGCATGGGATAGATATAAAGAGAGTTTAAGGAAATGTCCTTATCATCAAATCACTGATGTGCAGCAAGTTACTATATTCTATAATGGTGTAAGACCAGCTACTAGGGTCTTGATTGATGCCTCAGCTGGAAGTTCATTAACCACCAAAACTTTAGAGGAAGCTATAGAGCTGATAAATGTTATGGCTTCTAATAAATGTTTAGTAAGTGAGAGGAGCCAAATCCCTAAGAGAGGGATACTAGAATTGGAAGCACAAGATGCTTATTTGGCTCAAAGTAAGTTGATGACTCAGGCTTTAGAGAAATTAAGTGTACAGATTTTAGAACTTCAAAAGCCTAGCCAAGTTTGTATGATAAGTTGTGATTTTTGTGGTGGAGATCATGAAAATGGAATGTGTGATCCAAATATACCTACTGAGCAAGTGAATTATATGGGGCAGCAACAATTTCAAAGGAATTATCCCTCTAATTCCTTTAATCCTAACTATAGAAATCACCCCAATTTTTCATGTCCACATTTGAATCAAAACATGCCACAAAATCAAACCACAATTAGATCATAACAACCTTCTCCCCCTCCATCTAAGGAAAAATCGGAACTTGAGAATGTGCTGTCTCAGTTCATTCAGGCCACTCAGGCCAGTTTTAAAAATCAAAAAGCGTCCATTAAAAGTTTGGAAAATCAGGTCGGACAGCTATCAAAACAATTAACTAAGAGACAGTCTGGCAATTTTCTTGGAGATACTGAGGTAAATCCAAGGTAGCATTGCAAAGCAATAACTACTAGGAGTGGGAAAATTCTTTCCCCACCTACAAGTCATGAAATGAGTTTAGAAAAAGATGAAGAAAAAGAAAGAGCAGGAAAGTGAGCAAGTTAATAATGAAACTGAAAATAAAGTTGAAACAGAAAAAGAATAAGAAAATCAAGTCCATCAAAAGAAAAAGAAAAAGATTGATTTGATTTTGGAGGAAGCTTCTAAGCTATTTCCTGAAAAATTAAAGAATGCTCCATTTCCACATAGATTTAAAAAACAAATAGAAGAGCAAAAGTTTGCTAAGTTCTTAGATGATTTTAAAAAGCTTCACATAAATATTCCTTTTGTTGAGGCATTGCAGGAGATGTCATCCTATGCTAAATTTTTGAAAGAACTTCTGTCTAAGAAGAGAAAGCTTAAGGCAGATGAGATGATTGCTCTTACTCAAGAGTGCAGTGCAATTATTCAAAAGAAACTCCCTCAGAAGCTGGAAGATCCTGGATCTTTTATAATACCTTATGCAATAGGGGATGTTCATGTAAGAAGTGCCTTATGTGATCTAGGAGCTAGCATAAACTTGATGCCTTTATCTTTAATGAAGAAGTTAGGAATTAATGACCTGCAACCAACTCGCATGTCTTTATAGTTGGCTGATAGGTCAATTAAATATCCTCATGGGATGCTGGAAGATCTATTAGTTAAGGTAGATAAGTTTACCTTCCCAGTAGATTTTGTAGTTCTGGATATGGAGGCTGATAGAGAAATTCCTTTGATTTTAGGAAGACCCTTCTTAGCTACAGGTAGAGCTTTAATTGATGTAGAGAAAGGAGAACTCATGCTGAGAGTTCAGGAGGAGCAGGTAACTTTTAATGTCTTCAATGCTATGAAACATCCAGCTGAGAAGATGGATTGTTTTATGATTGAAGAAATTAAAAGTTATAAGACTCCTATGCTGTTAAAAGCTGAAAAAGAGGTTTTACAAGCCTTTTTGGAGGATGATTTTGACTCTGAGACTGAGGAGTTAAATGACTCACATTCTGAATTACTGAACCTACTTGAAGCATGTGAAGTAAGTGATTTTGAAAATGAAAAGAAAGAAAATTTGAATAATACTGAACTTGAGAAAGGTAAGCAGGTGTTTGAAGAAAAACATGAATTAAAACCTTTGCCTTCTCATTTGAAATATGTTTTCTTAAGAGATGATGAATCACATCTTGTAATCATTAATGCTGATTTAAAAGATAAAGATATAGAAAAATTGATAGAGGTTTTAAGAAAACATGAGTCTGCTATTGGCTGGAACATTTCTGATTTAAAGGGAATTAGTCCATCTTTTTGTATGCATAAAATTTTAATGGAAGATGACTATTCCCTTGTTGTTTAGCCACAAAGAAGATTAAACCCCATAATGAAAGAAGCTGTAAGGAAAGAGGTGGTTAAACTTCTTGATGCAGGAATTATCTATCCTATCTCAGACAGTACTTGGATTAGTCCAGTCCAAGTGGTGCCTAAGGAAGGAGGGATGACCACTGTTAAGAATGAAAAAGGTGAAGTCATTGCCACTAGACCAACTACAAGTTGGAGAATGTGCATAGATTATAGAAGGCTTAATGACTTCACTAGAAAAGACCACTTTCCTTTACCATTTATAAATCAAATGCTTGAGAGACTATCAGGTCATGAGTATTACTGCTTCCTTGATGGGTATTCTGGTTACAACCAAATTGTGGTTGACCCAAAAGATCAAGAAAAGACAGCCTTCACCTGTCCCTATGGAATCTTTGCTTATAGGCGCATGCCATTTGGTTTGTGCAATGCACCAGCAACCTTTCAAAGGTGTATGCTGGCAATTTTTGGGGACATGGTAGAGAAGTTCATTGAAGTATTCATGGATGACTTCTCTGTGTTTGGAAGTAGTTTTGATATATGCCTCAGCAACCTATCTAAGGTGCTGGTGAGATGTAAGGAGACTAATCTTGTCCATAACTAGGAAAAGTGTCATTTTATGGTTAAAGGAGGGATAGTTCTTGGCCACAAAATCTCTGCTGAGGGCATTCAGGTAGATAGAGCCAAGATTGATATCATTGAAAAACTTCCTCCTCCAACTAATGTAAAAGGAGTGAGGAGTTTCTTAGGATGTGCTGGCTTTTATAGGAGATTTATAAAGGATTTTTCGAAAATAACAAAGCCTTTGACTGAGTTGCTTGTGAAAGACCATGCTTTTATTTTTGATGAAAACTGTGTCGAGGCTTTTGAAAATTTGAAACAGAGATTAATTTCAGCTCCAATCCTTGCAGCACCTGATTGGTCTTTACCATTTGAACTAATGTGTGATGCAAGTGATTTTGCTGTAGGAGCCGTACTGGGACAGAAGAAAGAAAAATTAACACATGTGATTTATTATGCTAGCAAAGTATTGAATGAGAATCAAATAAATTACACCACCACTGAAAAAGAAATGCTTGCTGTGGTGTATGCATTTGATAAATTCAGAGCTTACTTAATTGGTGCTAAGGTCATTGTGTATACAGATAATTCAGTAATTAAGTACCTACTAGCTAAAAAAGAATCTAAGCCAAGGTTGATCAGGTGGGTTCTTTTACTCTAAGAGTTTGATTTAGAAATAAGAGACAAAAAAGGAGTAGAAAACTCAGTTGCTAATCAATTATCTCATCTGGAAGGTGAATCTGATTCTATTTTAATTAAAGAAGAATTTCCAGATGAGAGGTTGATGGCAATTATCACAGGGCCATGGTATGCTGATATGGCCAACTTTAAAAGTACCTCGGTGGTACCTGAAGGTTGGACATCTCAAATAAAGAAAATATTCTTTCATGACAGTAAAACCTTTCTTTGGGATGATCCCTTTCTTTATAAGATAGGAGTAGATGGAGTTATCAGGAGATGTGTGCTTGAATCTGAGTAGGAAAGGCTATTGTGACATTGCCATGACTCCTGTTATAGAGGACACCATGGTGCCTCCAGAACAGCAGCAAAAGTTTTGCAAAGTGGCTTTTATTGGCCAACCATTTTTCAGGAAGCTAAAGTGCATGTTCGAAGTTATGATAAGTGTCAAAGAAGTGGAGGTCTATCTGCTAAAGCTGGCATGCCTTTGACAAACATTTTAGTTATGGAGTTATTTGATGTTTGGGGCATTGACTTCATGGGACCTTTCCCAAAGTCATTCTCCAATGAATATATCCTTGTTGCTGTGCATTATGTCTCCAAGTGGGTGGAGGCAATCCCTACCAGAACCAATGATGCACATGTGGTGCTTAGGTTTATAAAGAAGAACATTTTCTCTAGATTTGGAGTCCCTAAAGTCCTCATTAGTGATGGAGGGTCGTATTTCTGCAATAGATTTATGGAAAAAGCCCTGAGACACTATGAGTTACTGTATAAAGTATCCACTCTATACCATCCACAAACTTGTGGACAAGTTGAACTTTCTAATAAAGAAATTAAAAGAATTTTAGAGAAAGTGGTAGGGAAGTCTAGGAAAGATTAGTCTGTAAGATTAGATGATGCATTGTGGGCCTATAGGACAGCATTTAAAACTCCCATTGGCATGTCTCCTTATCAGTTAGTTTATGGTAAGGCTTGCCATCTTCCTGTGGAGTTAGAACATAAGGCATGGTGGGCCACAAAGCTGTTAAATATGGATTTTGACCAGTCTCAAGAGGAGAGAGTCCTAACACTCCATGAACTTGAGGAGTTTAGACTCAATGCTTATCAGAGTGCTTCAATTTATAAAGAGAAAACTAAGAGGTGGCATGATAAGTGGATACATAGAAAAGAGTTTCAAAAAGATGATAAAGTTTTGTTGTTTAACTCTAGACTGAGACTCTTTCCAGGAAAACTAAGATCCAACTGGTCTGGACCTTTTATTATGAATGAGGTTTTCACTCATGGTGCAATTGAATTGAAAGAACCAACCACTGATAGAACTTTTAAGGTGAATGGCCAAAGACTCAAACTCTACTTTGGAGGAGAGTTTGATAGGCAGAAAACCTCCATGTTATTGCAGGAATCTTCTTAGATGTTAGAAGGTCAAGCTAGTGACCTTAAAGAAGCGCTTTAGGGAGGCAACCCTACATTCTGATTGTTGAATTTTTGTGTTGGAAATAATAAAAGAAAACTAAAATGTTTATGAATAAAGTGTGAATAAAATTGTAAAACTTTTAATAAGGTCTGAGTGTTCACACACTCAAATTTTCAGTGTGCATACTTGAAAATTCGTTAGTTAGAATTAGAATCAGGTATCTTGTTCGCTTGAGCGAATCTAATTGCGCTTAAGCGTGACCTCCTGTTTGTCCAGTTGCTTGGATGAAATTTATTTGCGCCTGAGCGAGACCTGTTTTGCTGAACTAGTTGCTCGAGCGTGATTTATTCACGCTTAAGTGAGAACTGTTCCATGTTTGATCTTTCTATTCGCTCAAGCGAATACACTATGAGCTTAAGCGAGTGCATCCATTCTTATTATTTCGCTCAGGCGAAGCATCTTTTGCTTAAGCGAAGTTTATACAGAATGCAAAATTACCAAAGTCTGTTCTGCTCGCTCAAGCGAAACCATTTAAGCTTAAGCGAGAAGATCCTGTTGTTCCTCCACGCTTAAGCGAAAGCGTATTGAGCTTGAGCGTGATCGAACTTTGTACCCCTGTTTGCAACTCGCACTTGAGTGCACATTATTCTCGCCTGAGTGTGAGCTCACCTGTGAGCCACTGATTCTCACGCTTGAGCGAAGCGTCTCACGCTTGAGCGTGACTGATGATTTCCTCCTTGCGCTTGAGCGTGCCTTGCCGTAGCTCGAGTGAATTACTTCCTGATTGCACCTCACGCTTAAGCGTCATTCTTCACGCTTTAAGCGTGATCGTGATGCATGACTTCTATTTGTTTTGCACACTTGAGCGTATGCCTGTGCGCTCAAAGCGTGACCCCTGGTACCTGATAGCATACTTTCACGCTTGAGCATCCTTCATTCACGCTTGTAGCGTGATGCATAGTAATGTCACGCTTGAGCCTCGCTCGTCAAGCTTTGAGCATGCTTTATAAATAAGTTCCACGCTTAAGTTCCCCCATCTCTCGCTTGAGCGTGATCGGGGCTGAGGTTATACTGTTTCATGTTCTCGCTTAAGCGTGCTGCTATGAGCTTGAGCGAGAGTCCCAATTTTGAAGCCATCTAATACTGTCTATTTCACGCCTGAGCATGATTCAACGCGCTTTGAGCATGACCATGGGTACCAATCATACTTAACCGTGATTATCAAAGTGAAACAGAATGGGTTGTCGCTTAAGCGTACATTCCTCACGCTTAAGCGTGATAGCTACTGGTAAAATCCACGCTTGAGCCTTGTTAACCATGCTTTGAGCGCGATGTATATATAAGTCTCTCGCTTAAGCGCCTCAAGCTCTCGCTTGAGCGCGATCGAGAAGAAAGGATGTACTGTTTATTTTCTCGCTCAAGCGTGATGAAGTGAGCTTGAGCGAGAGTGCCATATTGAAGCCACCTGATGTTATTTGTTTGGCGCTTAAGCGTAGTATGATACGCTTGAGTGAATATCATACCTGATGCTTTCTATGTGATTTAATTTGGGTGTTGGTACGCCAAGATTTCAGCGTACTAACGCATACCTCAGGTAATGGGTTCAACATTATAAAACCCCCTCAGTGTACAAACCCTAACTTTCTATGCTAGAAATTTTGGTTTTGAAGAGGAAAAGGCACAACTTCTAATTCCTTAGAAAGGTACCATCTTTACACTTCTTTCTTTCAATTCTTAGTTACATAGTTAATGTTTTACTGTTTCACTGTCAAACTTCTTTCATTTTTCATAACCATTCATCTTACATTTTTCGGTTTGCTATGATTGTTTGGTTTTTTTACTTATTTTCATTTAGGATTTTTAACCACCATCTTTAACACTCACAATGAGGAGAAGATTATAAAGATTCTTGGAAAAACCTGAAGAAATTATGGAAGTGGAAAATGTGAAGAAAACGCTAAAAGATAAGGAAAAGGGGGTGGTTACTGTCAGTATCTCTGATTCCCCACCACCTAAAATAAGTCAAAGTCTGAGTGAGAGAAATAAATCCCAGGCAGTTGAAAGTTTTGATGGGCATAGGTTTAGAGATTTTAAGGTCGCCCAAGATTATGAACAAAAGTTTAAAACCAGAGGAGTAATAAGGGATAGAGCTCTAGTTCTTGAGGGAGAAAAATGTGCCGACCTTAATATGCAAGCTGCTATGATTGAAAGGGGATGGCAGTTCTTTAATGAGAACTTAGGCAATGGTTACCAGGAACTCACTAGAGAATTTTATGCAAATCTGAGGACTCATTCTATAGAGGATAAATTTCCTTTTTCTTCCTTCGTGAGAGGTGTCACTATTCCTCTAACTGGTAACATTTTGAATAAGCTTTTGCAAATACCTATATTAGAGGAAGAAAGATGTCACTACACATGGAAGGTGGATATTTTTCATAGGGCTGAAAATGAAAATCTTAGGAAAGAAATATTAGAGGAATGCTGTGAACAGGGAGCTGCATATTTGACACGGGTCAATGGTGTACCAAAAAGTGTCAGGAAGAATTGTTTGAATCACCTTCCCCTTTTATGGTGCCACTATGTCCTATCATCTTTGCAACCTGTGCTGCATGCTACTGAGATTACCATTAAGAGGTTGGTATTGATTTATTGCCTAATGAGAGGTTTGTATGTAAATTTGGGTGAGTTGATATTGGAAGAGATGCTGAAGAACCTTGAAAAGAATCTTCAACTGCCATATTGCTCTGTTATCACCCTGTTGGCCCAAAAGAATCAGGCTATGGTGAATTATGCTGAACTGACAAAGGTAAAGCCTGAGAGGATTATGGATAAGCAATTGGTGACAAACTATATTGACAATTTTATGCCTCAAGAGTCCAAGCGTCCAAGGCAACCTCAACCAACATCTTTTGCACCACCACCTCCAACAGGAGCAGGTCCTTCTTCTGATATTTCCATGATAATGTAGGAACTACAGGTTATGAAGAAGATGCAGTTAGGAACCTATGATCTAGTCCTGAACCATGATCTCATACTGAGAAAGATTGCCACCAAATTGAATGTAGATCATACTGAAGAAATGGGAGTTCTACTTGATAGAGATTTATGGTTGGCTTCCATAGGATTCACCATTCCCCCTGATGACACACCTTTAGCAGCTGAATTTCCACCTTATCCAGAGCAAGATGATGATGAATCTAGGAATGAAGAAAGTGAAGAAGAGGATGACTGATCTTTTACTTTGTGTTTATGTTATGTTGCTTCTTTGTAATGACTTTGTTTAAATATTCTCTTGAATAATGTATTTTCTTTTCAGTGTAATGGAACTTTAATTCTATGTTAAGTTGTTTGTTGTTATTTCTTTTCTCAATTGTATTGTTAAATCCATGCACTCCATTCCAAACAATTTCCTACCAGGCACTGCCATTCAGGTAAAAAGGGAAGTAATCTGTCCTTTCATCTTATTAACTGATAGATTATGTTAATTATGTTTAATTTAGAATCCATTTTAATAATTTAAGGTTTGATGATTCTAAGGCTTTAATTGGATAAATTAATTGATTCGCATTACTTGATTCATGATCCCTATCCATAACTATTTCAATCCTATATTATTTGTATATTCACCATGCTAGTTAGCAATCTGAGTTTATAATCTTTCATTAAGTTTGGGGACATGATTGGTTGCTTACCTGTTATTTTTAGCTTTTGAGCCTTTATTAATTCTTTTCCGAGTGTGCTTGCGTTCTTGTTTAAGTGAGACAGAATTTGCTTCAGTGCTTGCTAAATGATTATATGTTGCCAATTGGAAATGATGAAGGCCTTCTTTGTTAATCTAGCCAGGGCCAAAATTAGCCATCCTAATATTATTAATAATCCTTTGACCCAATAATTATATTTGAGCCTGAGACCCTGTCATTCTTATTTTATACCAAATTTTACAAGCCTACTTATCTAAGAAAAACCAAGTGAATTATCCCTGGATGTTCCACTGATGAATTGTTGAGTTTTATCTTATTGCTATGGACTAGCAAGTTCTAAGTTTAGGGATGAAGAGTGTGCCTAACAGCAATTAAAGGACACACTCTGACCTTAAATATAGATGAGTATTTTGAGAAATGAAAGGAAGAACAGTAAAAGTAAAAGAAAAATGAAAAATCAGCAAAGAAAGAAGTTACAAAGCACCACAAGAAAAAAATGGTATTAAAAAAAATTTTGAAAAAGAGAAAAAAAAGAAAGAAAGAGTCCAAAGGACTGAAAAAAAAAGGGAGAGCAAAGCACCACAAATTATTGAGTTACCATTCATATGAAAAATAATGAAAATAAAATAGCTAGTTAGTTAAGGCATTTAAGTTAAGATTGAGGCAAGGCATCAGTGGGCACATCTTTTAACACAACATTGACTAGAAAAACAAAAATAGAGCCTATAGCCTAACCCCATTACAAGCTTAAAAAGCCCTTACTGATCCAATTGTGCTAGCATATTTCATGATGTTTAGAACTGTTGCGAGCCTATGTTGATCTAACAATTATGCAGGTGATGGGTGCATGAAATTGAACCTTATACACTGAGAGAAGAGTGAAACACTAATTCAGTGAGGAAAGTATCACTAACTTCTTTCCCAAAGGAGGTGTGAGTAATTATATTTTCAGAATTTGTGAAAAGAAAGCATGAATGGTATTCAATAATTATGGTATGAACTAAGTTAAGGAAAGGCTGATTGTTTTGAGTAAGTGTTGTTGATTTAATTAATTTGAGTATTTACTTGAGGACAAGCAAGTTTTAAGTTTGGGGATGTGATAAGTCTTGAAAAGACTTAATTATTTCACCTTTTATTTAACATAATCCATTAAATATTGTTTAGTTTGGCTTTATTATTTAATAAATTGTCAATACTTCTTATTTTATTTATTTATTTCAAAAGTGTTTAATTTATGCAAGAAAATGATTAAAAAAACAATAATTAGTTAAGAAATTATGTTTGTTTATAAATTCACTAACCCAGCGTAGCTACGCTGGACAGCCAGCATACAAACGCTAGGAAATTATTTATTTGCATGTACAGGTGCAGTAAAGAACAGTTCACGCTCAAGCTTGAAGGATGCAAGCTCAAGCAAGATTCATGCAAAGTAAGTGAAGAGAAAGAAAGGAAAGCACGACCACGCTCAAGCGAGCAAGCTCACGCTTAAGCGTGACTCTAAAACATCACCCACGCCCAAGCTTCTCCATCACGCTTAAGCGTGAAATCAACACTGTAGTGAATAATTCAATCCCGCTCAAGCGAGAGCCCTTCACGCTCAAGCGTGAAGGTGGTTATTTAACGTTGATGCTTTCCCTCCAAAAGAAGCTCTGCACCATTGCTGTACTGTTTGCACGCTGTATATTAGTAATTTAAGTATTGAGTTGTAATTAATTATTTATTTGTAATTATGTAATTAGTTTAGTTAGTTGATAAGTGTTTTATAACACAATAAATTAGATTTAGTTTACTTAGGATTTTAATCATTATGTACTGTATTTCCTTTATTTATTGTGATTTTTGCTTTCTTTCCACTGTATTCTACTCGGGTACTTTTATTTTGCAAAAATTAATAGATTTGGAATTATTGATGATCCATTTTAAGAATGAATGAATATAAATGGAAAATGGATTCAAGAACCCAAAAAGATGATCAAAGTGCCAAAGGATGAAAACAATCAAGAACCGTGAGCTATACTGTCCAAAACGCCTCAAAAATGCAAGAAAACACTTCCAGGAAAGGGTAGGAATCGATTCACCCTTACAGGAATCGATTCCCATGTGAAACATAAGCTAGGAATCGATTCAAGGCTGTTGGGAATCGATTCATAAGGCTGGGAATCGATTCCCCCCTTATAGGAATCGATTCATTGATGTTTGAAAGGCCAGGAATCGATTCATGAAGGCCAGGAATCGATTCATCATGCTGGGAATCGATTCCCACCTTTAGGAATCGATTCACACGCTGTTTTGAAGGCAAAAATCAACTGGAGGAATCGATTCATCAGTGAGATCATGCACCGAAAATCATTGGAAACAACAAATAAGCAAATTAGAGACAACTGGAACAGCTGGAAATCACATGCACCGAAAGTTTCCAACTTGCAACGCGTTTTCTTAGCTGGCTTCCTCCCTTCCTTCGCCTATAAAAGGAGAAGCAATCCAAGCAGATCCAGCAATCCCATTCTTCATCAGCTTCATTCCTTTTCTTTTCTTTCTCTTTCGTTTTCTTTCTCTGTTTTATTTTCTTTTTCTTTCTTTTATTTTGTGTAAGAGTTGTGAGGATTGTGAAATTGAGTGTTCCAATTTGTAATTGGTGGAGGAATATTGCAACAAGGAAATACAGTGGTAAATTATTCTGAGCTTTTGGAGAAACCCGTAAGTCTTTATTTTTTTACCATGTCTTGTATGTTTTATTTTTCCATTATTTATATGAATTTGAATTATTTCATGAGTAGCTAAATTAATTATCTTGGGATGAAGAGGGTATGATAATATTTTATTTTAATGTTATTTTGACTTTGAATTAAATAAATTTCTGTTTTCCATTTAGTTCAATTATGCTTAATGCTTTTAGTAATTCCTAACAAGAACCTAAATGATAAAACTGTATACTTACGGGTATATTAGTAAGTTTAGGTAATAAATAGAATCGAGAGATTTATTTTTACCAGAAAGCTTTGAACTAAACCTAAGATTTTTGAAATGCTTTTTGTGACCTCGGTAAAACCGTGAAAGTAATCAAAATTCTTTTGAGGAAATAAAAGGGATTTTCATAAAACGATAATGGGCCTTTCTGAGGATTAAGCAGCGCTTTCCATAGGTTAGGTACATTAATAGGATTCCGAGAGGAACATATTAATTAGCTTTTGGAAAATTCGCCTTGGAAAACTTAATTCGATTCTTATTTATCAAAAGTTAAAATTCATTAAACATAAAATAGAGTCTTAATCCCTCGAAATCCCAAGATATTCTCAACTCTGATTTTTTAAGTGTCAAGTAAATTTTATTTTATTTATATTCTATGCAACTTTAATTTGTACTTTATTTTATAAAAACCTTAAAAATTAATTGTGTGGATAATTAAATTTCAATATGCTGGTACTTTGAACACAGTCCCTGTGGAGAACGATAATCTTTTATATTACGCGACATAACCCGTGCGCTTGCGGGCCCTGTCACTAGTTTAATTATTAATTAAGGTTTCTTTGTAATTAATTAAGATAGTTAGTTAGTTATTTGCATATATATACTTGTACATACTCTCTGTGAAGACACACAGAGACGGTAGAATACAGAACATGTTTCATTTTCCCATTTTTAATCTCTCTCTAGTTCTTTTCTCTCTCTAAATTCTCTCATCCATGTCTCTCCATATTCCTTTGATAGAATCCTTGTCTATGGGTTTCTAAACCCCTAGGGTTGGGATTACGTACATTTGCAATGAATTCTTGAAAATGTATTAAGGAAGTCAACTTCTAAATCTAGAGGAGAACAAGCTGAGGAGTGGATCTACTTTGCTGGATTGACAAATCCAGATCTGATGAAGAAACTCACTAGTGAGGAATCATGGTTGAGGCTTAGGTAACTTCTCGCTTCCTAACTAATTAAGGCCTGGTAATTAAGTGAATAGTTAGGGTTCAACCCCCAATTTCGCATTAGATTTCTCTATTAATTGAACACCTAAGGGATTAGGGTTTAATGCTTAGGAATCAGTATTATTCATCTAAGGAATTAGGGAGTAACCATCTGTGGATTGTCCTCTTGAGTCTGAAGATTGATTGAACCTTAAATGCATGTTTCTTGATGAAATTGTAAACTGAAGCAATTCTAACCTATCTTCCATCACTCACATTTCATCTTTTGTACTGTCTCTGAAAATACAAAAACATTAGAAATATAAAATAACAAAAATAGAATGAAATCTATCTGTATTGCATTGGTTCAGCTTGTACTAGTCTAAGATTGTGGTAATTACCACAATCCCTATGGGAACGATCAAATATATTACAAATTTAATGATTAGTGCGCTTGCCAAAAGAAATAAATCCTCTGAGAGTCATACAATAAATCAATATTAATTCAAGATTTTCCAACCAAATTAATGACTCAAAGATTTAGCATCAGTATGGAAATATATACTCTGAAGAAGATGTCTCTTGAGGTGTTGATGGTAGCAAATGTATTCCTTGAAATCATGAAATTGTAACAACCGAAGGATGAGTACCTGATTAAGATGAAGGAAGCTCAAGCTAATGGGAACAATTCATTTTTGACGGAAGGTCATGATGGCATTTGGCATGTGAAGGGCCAAATTTATGTCCTATCTGGTGGTGATTTAAGAAGGTCAGTACTTGAAGAAGCCCACAAGAGTGTGTTGAGCATACACCCTGGTTCCACAAAAATGTATCAAGATCTGAAGAAGAATTTCTGGTGACCCGGTATTAAGCGGAATGTGGCTAATTGTGTAGTCTCTTGCATTATTTGTCAAAAGGTTAAGGTTGAGCATCATAAACCATCTGGTTACTTGAGACCTCTTGATATCCCTGTTTGGAAGTGGGATAGCATTGCTATGGACTTTATTTCTGGATTGCCCAAAACATATACTGGAAATGATGCTATATGGGTGATTGTTGATCAATTGACGAAGTGTGCTCACTTCTTGCCCATGAACATGAAAAGTTCTTTGGAGAAATTCACACAATTGTACATTAAAGAGATCGTTAGGCTACATGGTGTACCTTTGAGTATTGTGTTGGATCGTGACCAACGATTCACTTCCCGATTTTGGGGAAGCTCTTAGGAGGCAATGGGTTCCAAGTTAAAGCTTAGTTCGGCGTATCATCCATAAACAGATGGACAATCTGAACGAACAATTCAAAGCCTTGAAGATTTGTTGCAGGCTTGGGTATTGGAGCATGGTGGTTGTTAGGAAAGATTTCTACCACTAATTGAATTTACATACAACAATAGTTATCATAGTTCTATTGGTATGGCTCCACATGAAGCATTGTATGGTTAGAAATGTAGAACCCCGTTGTGTTGGCTTGAAACTGGTGAGAATTTGGCTTTGGTGCCGGAATTGATTACGGAGACAAATGAACAAATTAAAATGATACAAGAAAAGATGAAAATTGCCCTAGATCGTCAGAAGAGTTATTATGATAAAAGGCAGAAGCCACTTGAGTTTCAAGTTGGCGATCACGTGTTTTTGAGAGTGTCAAGAGATAAGGGTATTGGAAGAGCTTTGAAGAGCAAGAAATTAAGTCCCAATTTTATTGGGCCTTATGAGATACTTGAACGAATTGGTGATATGGCTTATCGAATTGCACTTCCTCCGCACCTTGCGAATCTGCATAATGTGTTTCATGTGTCGCAGTTGAGGAAGTATATTCCTAATCCCTTGCATGTAATCCCCGTTGATGATGTTGATGTGCGAGATGACTTGACTATCCCTCCTATTTTCGTTCGTATTGTTGAACACTCCGTGAAGAAACTACAGAACAAATTGGTACCTTTGATGAAAGTTGTATGGAAGCATGGAAATATGGGAACGTGAAGATGATATAAAGGAACAATACCCTGATGCATTCGAAATCTGGTATGTTAAATTTTAAGGATGAAATTTTCTTTTTGGTGGGGTGGATTGTAACACCCTAAATTTTAAAATAAAGGACTAATTAAGGAGATAAATATTAAATAATTATATATGGGTTATTTAATGTCCCAAAATATTAGAAATAATTAAATTAAGATTTTTGGGGACTACCCATAATTTACTGGAGCTGAATGGGCTAAAATTATACCCAATTAAAATATGGGTGTCGGACCAAGTATCTCCGATTGGGATGATATTGGTCAGGACTATTAAGGATATTATTGGGAGTCTGAATATGTATTCGAAATAATTTTTAGATAAAGTATTGAGGCCAAACAGAAATCCTGTTTGATTTAAAATGGAGGACTTACGTGAAGGGATTAAAATAAAATGCCAAAAACCCATTTTTCCTTTCTCTTTCACGTTGCATACTCTTCTTCTCCTTCTACATTCTCTACTCTTCACTCTTTTTATTCCCACTCATCTTCTTCCTCTAAAAACCCTAAGAAAAAGGTGGTGCCCAAATCTTTTCTCCCATTTTCATTTTTTTTAGCAAGAAAGAAGAGCTTGAAACTTGGTCTCTCCCCCATCCCTTCTCATTTACGTGCTCTTCCCCTTCCATTCTAGAAGCTCACTCCTTTTAGCTTGAGGTAAGGTGCTCTCACCATTTTCATGAGCTTAAACCATTGGGCATGCGTTCTTATGGTTTTGAGAGGGCAATGTATATAGGGATGGTAGTGGAATACATTTATTATGTGAAGCCATTAGGTGGGGTGGCATTAATGGGAGATATAAATGGGTATTTATGAGTGTGGATATATGGCAAGGGAGATGATGGAAAAGTGATAAGCATTGATGATGGTTGTTGGGTTTTCATAAAACCCTAACCGTAAGATTTGGGGGAAATACAAAATATGGGTAGAGAAACATTTATTATATTAGATAAATATCATTAATGATGTGAAATAGTGTTATTGATGGTGTATGGCTATTAATGAGGTTGGATGACCAATGATAGTTGTTGGGAGACCATAAATATAGTGACCCATAAATGGTTTTGGCTTTAAATACATAATAATAATAATAATAATAATAATAATAATAATAATAATAATAATAATAATAATAATAAATGTAGACACCTAACCCATGGTGTTTATGGTGGATTTGATGAACTAAAGGAGACTTGAGAGTTAAGATGCTAGAAAACACCAATTGGTCAAATATATTAACATTGGAATCTTGGTGGTTTAAATGGAAAAATTGATTATATGGTATATTGTTATATAGGGAATAACCTCATTGACGAGGCGAAACCATCGGGCCGTGTTGATTACTACTCCTCTTGAGGTAGGAGGGGGTAATTATTCTAAATGCATGATTTCATCCATTGATGATGTGAAAATATATATATATATATATATATATATGATTAGGTTTGAAGATTGTTTGGATGGATGATGTGACGATTTCATCATTTGAGTGCATTTAGAATGATTGATGTTATGTGTCATGTGTTTGGGATGTTGAATATGATGTTATGTTGAAGTATGTTGATGAAATATGTTATGAATGGTTGAGACCATGTTCGTATCGAATTCAATATTATAAGTTATCCCATCATGTATATGTGAATTGATAAATGTGATTGTGGTTTGCAGATGTTTGTTGTGATTTGGAAGTTATACAAACTTAAAGAAGTGAAGTATTCAATTAAGAGAATCAAGTTTGTATAATATAAAATTAATGGAATGTTTGTGCCAAGTTTAAACACAGTAATTGTAGTACAGTATAGATGTCATTGCACTGAGAAGGTGTTGGTTTGAAAATCTTAGTTCTTGAATTGATGTTGACAAAAGATTTGTTTTGATTTATGTTGTGCAAAAGGTTGAGTACAATGTAAACAACAAATGTTAAAAATAATGACAGTAAAGAGTTTTGGTAGAAATCAGATTTGGAAAACTGGGATTGGTTTCATCGCATCTCACCTTTCATAAGCTAAATAAATTTGCATGTATTTAACTTAAAATGAGAATTTCTACGTCATAATCAAAGTCATTTGTATCGATCCCTCGACTATAAAATTCATAAGAATGATTTCAAACCGCTGATCCCTCAGTCACTTTGAAATCATTCCAGCATTAGCGATCAATTGTTTTGAGGTTCATTACGTTAGATGCCATCCCTGGTCAGCTACTCACAACGAGTATTTCATTCAGATTTGCTTTCAAAAGTTACTTCCCAGTATACTTAAGAAAACTTAAAACAAGAAAATAGTGATCAAATACCTTCAGGCATTAATGGCAGAATGAAATACAGAAAGTATCAAATCTCATTAACATACATAAAAACTTACAACAGTATTACTTCAGGTTTGAATTGATTACAACCAATCCTAATAAAGGAAAATTAGCTACTCATGCTTTGCATTTTCACTTCAAGAAAATTTAGAAATGAATACAGAAGGTAAAAGGAAATGGAATAATGGGGATGTTGGATTTTTAGGAGATGCAGTGGATGCTGCCTATGTGTGTTTTCTGCTTGATTTATAGGGTTTATGCTTCAGCTTTCTTTTCCCACTTACATAGAGCCCATGAAGGAATATTCCAAGACATGTAGAAACACCTCAAAGTGGTTGAGTTGGCATCGCACCATTGGTTAATATTAAATTAAAACTCCCATACTGCATGAGTCACGCTTGAGCTTAATGGTCACGCTCAAGGGTGAGGGACCTGATACCTTCTTGTATCTTCTGTGTTTCCTACGCTTGGTCACGCCCAGAGTCATGCTCAAGCATTCTCAGGCTCACGCTCAAGCGTGTGGTGTTCGAGCTCAAGTGTAAGGGGAAGGTCTGATGCTGTCTCTTACACTTAGTCATGCTTAAGCGTGGCTTTCTCTTCTACTTCTTCGCTTAAGCTTCCCCCTCTCACGCTCAAGCATGGGGGGAGTCTAATGGTTCTTTGTTTCTTTTTAATCCAAGCCCAAGCGCGGGGTCTGTTTGCCCAAGCGCCCATGTAATGATTTCACTTTCATACATTATCCTTCAAGACCAAGTAAGCTAATTTGATTGTTTCTTTGAACATCCTGCAAAGCTTCAAGAGTATTGACAATGTACTTATTTATAAAAGAATCACTCTCAATTTTTCACTAAATTAGTTAAGTTCTTTTGAAAAATGAGTTAAATTGAAGCATGAAATCAATGTATGATGCATCTTTATCAAACTCTCCACAACCTAAAGTTTTACTTGTCCTCAAGTAAAAGAATTTGGAAGGAAAATCAAGTATTCAAGAAGATCAGATTTAGTTGCAGACAAAAATTTAAAAGACAGTAATCTCAGTTTAACTTCTTTAAGGCAAACAACATCCTTAATCCCATTTCCTTGAAATGCAATGCACCATTTAATTTTTCACAAGGCAAGTAACCAATTGCTGTAAGAATAAGGAATTCTTTTTATTTCTTACCAGGTGTCTGTTTCACACATCCATCATGAGAACTGCCTAGTTAACATTGCCAGTCATTTCCAATAAAAATCAAAATCATAAGAACAGCAAGGATCAAAAAGGCCTTTTCAGGGTTGTAATGAGGCTAGGCTTACAAGAATTCTTGGTTTTTCTTGGATTCAAAGTGCATGCATGAAGAAGAGCATATGTTCTGATATTTTCAAATTTTATGAGGCTTCTTCCTTTTTAAGGAACAAAATTCTTTATTTCTCTTTTTCTAGTTCTCTATTTTTGTTTAAATTTCTGGAGAACTTTACTATTTTTATTATTCTCTTTTTCAGACTCTATTTCTTTCATCACCCTTTTGGAAAACTATTTTATGCTCCTTTCAAAAATAAGCATGCTGATAAGGTAGGAATTTATTTCTCATGCTTAGGTTAAGGTGTTTTTATAGAATAAAATTTTTGGCTTAAAATTGGGCTACCAAAGAATGAGGCATATTTTTTAGGGTAGCTTTTTGGCTCTGGGTTAATTTTATTTTCAAAATTTGCCTTGATGATTTCCTTGCTTTATTTCTTACAAAAGAGGTTAATCAGAAAATTAGGCAATACAAACTTAACAAATTCTAATGAGACTCTCAGTGTTTAAATTTCTCACTACTCACCGGGCTATAAGGCAAACTTCCATCTTCTAACAGAAACGGGTTTAAGCATGTAAACAATTTTAATAGTTCATTTCTTTCATTTTCATGGTTCTTAAATCAGTTGATTTGCCTTTTCAAAATCAATGTTACTGTCTCAACAGAATTGATACTGAGAATCTTTTCTTGCTTAAAAATTGATTTTTGGTTGGTTTTCTTCAAAAATATTTTAGTTACAAGCATGTAATAAGGTTGCATCCAAAAAATTATAACGCATAATCATAGAAAAATTTCAAATTGCTGCAGTAATGTCAAACTGTCAAAAATTCAAAGTAAAAACCATAAAATGTCAATCAGAGCAAAATTTAGAAAGGAAAAATTAAAGTGATCAAACTAAAGCAAATAAAACTAACACAGTAAAACTCATCATTCGTCCTCTGAAGAATCATCCTTTGTCTCATTTTCCCTTATTGGAGGTCCTTGTGAGGAGGGTCCTGGTCCAGCCTGTGAAGTCTCTCCCCTTCCAAAGAAATGAGGCCTATCCCTAGGCCAAGCAATGAGGGCTTCAAAATGAATGGGATCCATCCAGGAATTAGGTTGCCATGCGGGAATGCTGTGGTACAAGGCATGATGAATGTGCATTAGTCCATGATGATTAGCATTTTGCTGTGCCAGGAAATAACAGTTCTGAATCTTAAGCTGGTGGATTGACTGTAAGATCATTAATGATTCTGTGCTGAGAGGAGGAGGGGTAGGTTCTGATCCTGCTGGTGGTGGTGCTTACTGTGTATCTGAGGCGAGTGGTGGAGATACTTCTGGTGTAGTTGGTGGTGCTTGGGTGCTATAATACTGCTCAATGAAGCGTTTATCAATGGATGGCCTGATAGGTTTGATGTCCTATACCTCAATCCCATGTGCTGCACAAAAGTCAGTAATAAAAGCAGGGAAGCCTAAACTTCCCTTAACCTTCTGCCCTGCCTGGGAGTACTTTTGATCAGCCTTCACAAACTTATGAATTTCATCAGAGATTATTTGGGCTAGATCAATGGAGATGTCATTTTGTAAAATGCAATATAGTAATAACACCTACTGAAAATGAGATCAGAGACATGTGCATTTGGTGCTATGTTAGCAAGCATAAAAGAAGTCCATACTTGAGAGATGGTGGTCATGTCTTTTCTTAGAACTCGTAATGGGTTCTTTCCTTGCCCCATCTGAAAGTGACGCCCTGGAATGCAAATGGCTTCTTCAAGATCATGGGTGGCATTAATTTGGTTTCTTAAAGTCATGGCAGTATATTCACATGTTTCTCCCTCTCCTAGCTCCATGATGTTGCCTAAGTAGAAGTTAATCTCATCTCTGCCATAGGAGAGCCAATGACCTCTGACATATGTCCTTCGATCACCTTCTCCCTCCTTTGGCCAGGCATTGGCATAGAATTCTCTGACTATCTATGGGTTATATTTCTCCCTTGGATAGTAGATCTTGAGCCAGTTTCTCCTTCTCACAACCTGTAAAAAGGCATCATATTCTCCTAAAGCGAAATCTACCTTCCTTTCCGGTATGAACATCTAGTTGGAAATATCCTCATAACGCCTACTCTTATCTTTGTTCTTGAATTTTGGGGCATCGTCTTGGTCATCCGTCTGTGGTCACTTTCCCTTATTTCTTCTGGAACTTCTTTTAGTAGCTTTTGGTGGAGAAGAAGGGGTTGTTTGTTTAACTCTTGCCATCTGTGTAAGATAACAAAGTTAAGATAATGATGACAAAATCATAATTGAAATATCCTTGTGGTGATAAGACATGTATCAGACATGGGATAATACAGAGTAAGGTGCAAGAAACATTTAGGACCATGATCAGTGTTTCTAGTAATGTCTCACAGGATCTTTAACTAACAAGTAATAGGCACAACAGTATGACAACAGGGTCTCTCTATCAAAACTCTTCAATTGACCATGAAGATTTCAAAAATGTGGATGCATATTTTGAATTAAGTGAATGGTGTAAACAATTTTTTTGGTGTGGTTTTATTTTTTTGAAACCTCAACATGCATTAACAACTGCTATTCTCATAATACAGCAAAAAAGATACACCAGAAAAAGAGAAAGTTTTAAGAATTACCTTGTAGAGTCTGAAGTTGATGCAGAGAATAGAAAATACAGTGACCTTTGAAGTGGATTGTTAATGAAATACAGTGAGAATGCTTAATGTAAATTATGATGCAAGAGGGAATGAGATAAGTAATGAAAATGGGATGGTCAGTTATAAAACTTGAAAGACAGAGGTGATAATGGGCGGTTACAGGGGTTGAGAAGTACAAACGCTGCACTTATTAGCCTCAGGAGCAGTTTCAATATCTCTCGCTCGAGCATGAGTATATCACGCTTAAGCGTGATCGTCCATCAGTGGCTCAATTCAGGTTAAGCACAGGTTTATGAAAATCATTTCACGCTTGAGCGTGAGCTAATTGCGCTTAAGCGTGGTCGTGATTGCCTGTTCCTGTTAAAAATTGTTTAACAAAAGGGCACTTAACCTTGAAAATACCACGCTTGAGCGTGATATGAGAGAAAGGTTGCGCTCGAGCTTGGAGAGCTCACACTTAAGCGTGATTGAGAACTTAAAGTTCTCGCTTGAATGCGTAATTGCCACGCTTGAGCGTGGTTACTACCTAGGGCCTATTTTCTCCTCGCTTGAGCGTATCCTATCACGCTTGAGCGTGATCGAGGGTGAGAAGCCTCCGATGCTAGTTTATCCCTCCCTCGCTCAGGTTGCTTGGGTGCAATAAGTCTCGCTTGATCCCTTGAACTGGTCACACTTGAGCATGCATAATTAAGCTTAAGCATACATGATGCTTGGTAGTGTTTGAAACTTATCTTATCCTTTGTCATTTGGGGTGGTTTGATGAGTGACCTGACTAAGAAGAATTAAAAGGACTTTAAACACAATAACACACACACTTACTAAGTTAACTAAATAAGAGAAAAATATAAGTGATTGGGTTGCCTCCCAGTAAGTGCTTATTTATCGTCTTTAGCTTGATGCCTGTTAGATTTTTCAATATGGATCATGTAGCTGATGGATGAGAGTGTTGAGTTTTTCCACCTTCCTTCCCAAGTATGGCCTTGCCTTTCTTTCATTCAGATTTTCAAGTTCACCTATGACACAACTTTGCTTATCTTCAAAGTATTTATTTGTTTTAAAAATAGCAAAATTGACTTTTTCTTCTTTCACTCGCACTTTTAGCTTTCCGTCATCCACATCTATGATGACTCTGGCTGCTTTCATAAATGGTCTTCCCAAATTTAGAGGAACTTCAGGATCTTCCTCCATATCTATAATAACAAAATCCATATGAAATTTAAATTTATCTATTTTTAACAAAACATTTTCAACAATACCATAGGGGAATTTCAGTGATTGATCTGCCAATTTTAAAGTCATTTTTGTTGGCTTTACTTTAAGATCCCCTATCTTTTTAAGTATAGATAGTGGCATCAAATTTACACTAGCACCAAGATCTAATAAAGCCTTTTTTTCTGAAAGATTTTCAATAGTGACAGGAATAGAAAAACTCCCTAGATCTTTAGTGTTATAAGGTACTACCTTATGGATGATAGCACTATGTCCATCTTCAGCTCAGTTGTTTCCTCATTCAGAGTGGTTATAACCTTGCATTGCTCTATTGGGTTTATTTTAGTGTTTGCTCCATACTAAGGCTTTTTGATTTCAGTGACTTGTCGGGCTAGCTATCCTACTTGTGTTTCCAAGTTCCTGATTGATGCCTCAGTGTTCTTTTGATTTGTGAGAGAAGCTTGCATAAATTTTTCCAAGGTATCCTCTATTCTAGAAGTTCTTTCCATCAAGGAAGGACCAATGTTTTGATATGGTTTATTTGAAGAGCTGGGCTCTTGCTTCCATCCTTAGCCCTGATTTTGGTTACTTCTCCATCCCTGAAATGGTTGGTTAGAAAAATTTGAATTGAAATTACTGGACCTTCCTTGGTTGTTCATGAAATATACAACTGCTTCTTGTGAGCCACAGTTTCAATTTGGAAGATATCCTCCATAGAAATTACATGTTACAGGTATATGTTATTGCACTGGTTGTGATGATTGCACTGCATGTAATTGTTTTGGAAGATTGGCTATCTTTTGAGTCAATGCTTCCAATTGTTGAGTTAGAATTTTGTTCTAAGCTAGAATAACGTCTGTGATGTTTAAGTCAAGGACTCCTTTCCTTTGAACTTGCTGACGGTCATGTTGAGTTTGATAATCTGTTGAAGATAACGCTTCTATTATCCTTATGGCTTGGTCCGCATCTACTGTCATCATGGTACCTCCTGCTACTGTATCTAGTATCATTTTAGTGTCAGCCTTTAGACCACTGTAGAAGATATTGAGTTATGCTATATCTTCAAGTCTATGGTTTGGGCCTTTCTTGAGTAGTGATTTAAAACGTTCCCATGCCTCACAAAAAGGTTCATCTTAGCCTTGTCTAAATGTTGTAATATTTGACTTGGCCTTGATAAATCTAGATGGAGGAAAGAACCTTTGTAGGAATTTTTCTTCAACTATGTTCCAGCTATTCAAACTTTGATTTGGATGAGATTGTAACCACTCCTTTGCTTTTCCTCCTAAAGAGAAAGGAAATAGTCTCAAATATGCAACATCAATAACATCTTGGTCAAATCCCATGGTTCCAACCAATTCATAGAAAGTTGCCAAGTGAGTGTATGGATCTTTACTTGACATTCCAGTAAATTGGTGTGAACTAATCAAACTAAGAAATGTTAGTTTAATTTCTAGTACTCTGACAGTGTTTGGAATTGCAATGCTTGAGAAATGTCTTGGCCCTTGCTGTAAAGCATAGTCTCCAAGTGTTCTTCTTGGTGGATTTTGATTGTTGCTATTGACATCTGCCATTTTCTCAGAGAAAGTTTTTCCTGTGTGGAAGCTCTGCTTTTTCTTGGCTTTCTTGATTTTCTTGAGGAACCTATCTATCTCTGGATCAAAAGTAAGTTGTTTATTTGGTCCCTGTCCTCTCAAGATCATAAATCAAGCACTCACTCCAGCAAGGTTACCACACATAACAAAAAAATAAAAATAAAAAAATGTAAACAAATAGAAAATTATTCACAGAGTCTTTGTCAATTCAATGCTTAAATATTCAAACTTGAATCACCTCCCGGCTGCGGCGCCAAAACTTGGTGTGTAGATTTTTGTTGTGTTCAATTAAGAGAAGTAAAGTTTGTATAATATAAAATCAATGGAATGTTTACGCCAACTTTAAACACAATATTTGTAGTACAACATAGATGTCGTTCCATTGAGGAGGTGTTGGTTTGAAAATCTTAGTTCTTGAATTGATGTTGACAAAAGATTTGTTTTGATTTGTGTTGTGCAAAAGGTTGAGTACAATGTAAACAACAAATGTTGAAAATAATAACGGTAAAAAGTTTTGGTAGAAATCAGATTTGGAAAACTGGGATTAGTTTCATCGCATCTCACCTTTCATAAGCTAAATAAATTTACATGTATGTAACATAAAATGATAATTTCTACGTCACAATCAAAGTCATTTGTATCAATCCCTCGACTATAAAATTCATTAGAATGATTTCAAACCGCTGATCCCTCAGTCACTTTGAAATTATTCCAGCATTAGCGATTGATTATTTCAACGTTCGTTGCGTTAGATGCCATCCCTAGTCAGCTACTCACAACGAGTATTTCATTCAGATCTGCTTTCAAAAGTTACTTCCCAGTATACTTAAGAAAACTTAAAACAAGAAAATAGTGATCAAATACCTTCGGGCATTAATGGCAAAATAAAATACAGAAAGTATGAAATCTCATTAACATACATAAAAACTTACAGCAGCATTACTTCAGGTTTAAATTGATTACAACCAATCCCAATAAAGGAAAATTAGCTACTCATGCTTTGTATTTTCACTTCAAGAAAATTTGGAAATGAATACAGAAGGTAAAAGGAAATAGAATAATGGGGATGTTAGATTTTCAGGAGATGTAGGGGATGCTGCCTATGTGTGTTTTCTGCTTGATTTATAGGGGTTATGCTTCAGCTTTCTTTTCCCACTTGCATAGAGCCCATGAAGGAATATTCCAAGACATGCAGAAACACCTCAAAGTGGTTGAGTTGGCATCGCACCATTAGTTAATATTAAATTAAAACTCCCATACTGCATGAGTCATGCTTGAGCTTAATGGTCATACTCAAGCGTGAGGAACCTGATACCTTCTTGTAGCTTCTATGTTTCCTGCGCTTAGTTACGCCTAGAGTCACGCTCAAGCATTCATAATCATCATCATCATTAGTCATATACAGTCACGCCCTTTATTACATTGGGCCATAACATACATATCGTCATACTCAACATTGTTTCGTATATTCATATCATTTATTACTTTTTATGCGATCTTTCGGTAAATTAATTTACGAAGTGACCTTGGGTTAAATTGTGTGCCCTCGGGATTATGATCATTGGAATAATTATGGATGATGATATGATTTAGAGATGACATGTGTGATTGTGAGTCGGTGAATAGAAATGTGATCATGTCATTACCCCCTATTCTATTTGTAGGGTGCTATATTGAAGATGGAAAACACATAGTGATGTTGTACTATATGAGGTGTAGGTCCAATTCATGGACTTTAGTTGTGATCTGTGAGGAGAATGCGTAATGTGGAAGCTTATTATACGATTAAGTAGCCTACTTGATAAGAGTTTGGTGAATCTTTTAAGGCTCGAATTGATTTATAGCCAACAAATATGTAAGTGAGACAAGAATTTTAGGCTATTTAACCATGGTATTAGATGGATGAAGCCTGAGGATAGGGTATTTACCTTGTGATGATAGAAAATTATGGTTGGTACACTAATTCATTACGATGTTGATTAATATTTGATGTTTGATATGGCGTGATTTATACCAAATTAATTGTAACATGACGATGAAAAATGAATATATTAGTTGTGGATTGGTATCTTTTGAAAATGTATGACCGACATGAGCAATGGGAATACGAGGTACTGGTCCCGATATGGTCTTACATGCCATAGGCATTGTGGCAACATGCACTTATGCACCGACTTTATGTGTTTGTGGTAACCACTACAGGATTGGGACGCCTTCCTGTATGTTGGATGCAACAACACATAGGCCGGGCAGGTGTAGGGATTGTAGCTGCTTATGGTGAATGTGTTGAGCCTATCTGGACGTACCGAGTATGAACATGTGAGCTCTGTTGGCTGAGTTGTGATCGATGACATATGACACGATTAGAAAGGAAACTTTATGTTAAGAATGATGAAGTGATGATGAACATGTTTTGATGGACTTTGGGAAGTCCAATGTTATTCTATGGTGTCGTTGAACTTTGTTGATGTGTGGCCTGAGGTATGGCCTTGTGATATGTATATCAGTGATGAATTTCGAGGACGAAATTCTTTTTAGGTGGGGTGGAATGTAACATCCCGAATTTTATAAAAATAATAAATTGTGGAGAATGGATAATAAATCATTGTATATGAGTGGATTTGTGTCCCAAAATATTGCAATGATTAAATTGGGATTTATTAGGGATATTTATAATTTATTAAGCTTATGTGAGATAAAATTTTACCCGATTAGAATATGGGTGTCGGACCAAGTATCTCCAAATGAGATGCCGTTGGTTAGGGCTATTAAGAATATTATTAGGAGTCCGAATCTATATTCGGAATAATTTTCGGAATTAATGTTGAGCCCGAACTGAGAGCCTGCTTATTATAAAATGGTGAACTTTTAATGTGAAGCCAAATATTAAAACATAAACCCTTCTACCTCTCTTATGTTTCACGCCACTTTTTCTTCTTCTTTCTATTCTATTCTCTTCATTCTCCTTCTCCTTTCTCATTTCTCTCCGCCTTCTCTTCAAAAACCTAAGCCATGTGGAGTCTTCCCCTCCTCCACTATTCTCGTTTTCATGAAGGCTTGAAGAAGAAGTTTGTGGCTGGAATTCCTCTCCCCTCTTCTCCTCCATTTTTTGTGTTTTCTCTCCCTCTCTTGGAAGCTCATGGTTGTCTCTTGGTTGAGGTAAGTTCCTCATCATTTTCATGAGCTTTATGCCTTAGATTTTGGGTTCTTGGTATTTGGGGGAGTATTTATGGCATATGGGTTGTTGAGAGAAGCTTTAAATGAGGAAACCCTAAGGTGGGGTGGCTTAAATGTGAGCCTTTATAGGCATTTAATGAGGCACTTAAGATTAATGTTGGAAGGTGATAAGGAATAAATAGATATTAATGAGTGTTGTTGGGTTTTAGTGAAACCCTAAGTTTAATATATTAGGGAAAGTGTGAAATGTGAAATGAATGTAGGTTTAATGATATTGAAGAATGATATTAATGATGAAAGATGGCCAATTGTGGTAATTAATGGGTATTAGAAAAGGTTGTTGGGGTTTTAATGAAAACCCTAGCCCTTAGAATTTGGGGAAAATGGATATGTTGTAATTTAGGAGGTTAAATTGAAAGTGAATAGATGATGTTTAAGATTAAATGTTGCTTAAAATAATATAGAACCATTGGTGGTGAAACCTATAAATAGGTATTGATATGAATATGGAATGTGAGGGAGTAGAAGAATTGATTTTAAGGATGGATATATGAAATATTCAATGTTGGGTATCATTAGGTATGATAATAGACGATGATAATGATGATGTTTGAAAAGTTGAGGTGAATTGGGAATACATCGTGTAATGGATGAGGTGATGCTGATGTTGTTGGGTTTGGTTGGTCCATAAGATCTAGAGGATCTTGGCTTTGGGAAAGGAATTCCCAAAGCCTAACACAATTGTATAAGTTGGTGTTTAACAAGTTTGGGACTTGCTATTAAGCTTTATGATAAGCTAGCAAGTATTTAAAATTATGATGGTTATTAATTATATGAATATACTTGCATATGTTATGTAGATCGTATTCCGGATGATGCGATGGAGCATTCAGAGCATTGGAACCGTTTCGGCTCTTCCCTCGAGGTAGGAGAGGAGTTAACATTCAAATTGCATGAGTAAATTGAGAGTGATTTGATGTATGTGTTAAATACTCATGCCTGCCTTGCCATATAGTTATTGAGATGTTTGGAATGGCAAGTTGATGATTATTACAGATAATGTATGAGAATATGTTTGTTAAAAATGATAAGCATGATTTTAATGTGAATAATAAGTTTGGAATGAAAATCTATAAGTATGAATGTGTGAACAGGTTGTATATGCCTTTTTGTGATGTGTAAGAAATGTTGGATATGTCCAAATTTGGCTTATAATGAGAATTTCCGAGTGAGAATGCTTAGAACGAGTTGTATATGCCTTACATGTTGTATAGGATGTGTTGGAAGTGAGTGAATTGGCCTTGAATGTGATTTCATGTGTTGAGTTGTGAGAACTTTCGTTTTCTGCCTATGTCCTGATATTCTCGCCCAAGCGAGATGGATTCTCGTCTAAGCGAGAATCCTCTGTATCAGTATTATGGCCTCTGGGCCAATCTCGCCCAAGCGAGTGAGCTTTCTGCTCAAGCGAGATGAGTGAATAGTGAACAGGTGAGATTCTGGACAAGCCCCGCTCAAGCGGGTGTGGCCGCATTTGAGCGAGCAAGGGAGGACGTTGATACTGGACGAATTCCGTCCGAGTGGGAAGTTTAGAAGATAATTTCATGATGTGGTGAATTTCCGAGTGAAATTCCGAGTGAGCTATGTCCAAGACAGGACCTTCCGCATTTGAGTGAGCAAGGGAGGACGTTGATACTAGACGAATTCCGTCCGAGTGGGAATTTTAGAAGATAATTTCATGATGTGGTGAATTTCTGAGTGAAATTCTGAGTGAGCTATGTCCGAGACAGGACCTTCCGAGTGAGGAAGTGGATATAATTCCAAGTAAAAGGTCTCCGAGTGTGATATTCCGGGCAGTGGAGTTTCGAGTGGGAATTTCTGAGTTCAGTGTAACTCATTCCTAGTGGGGTGCCTCCGAGGGTGTAATTCTGAGTAGGATGGCACCGATGGGGGTATACAGTGTGAGTCTATCCAGAAGTACTCTGGAATAACTTCGCCCGAGTGGAAGACTTAGTGCTAGGAAACCTCACTCAAGTGATTCCAAAAACCGATTTCATTTCTTTAACACTCGAGCGAGGTTTCCTAGCACTAAGTCTTCCACTCGGGCGAAGTTATTCCAGAGTACTTCTGTAACATCCCAATTTTGAAGTTAAATACCGAATGAAATAAACCATTAAGACCTTGATTTCAAAGTGGGAAGATAATTGTTAATTATAATCAATTTAATTTAAGGAATAATGACAAATTAATTTAGTTGATAAAAGATGGCTGCTTGTGATTGGTGAGTCACGTGAGTGGACTGCGATTCACGTTTTCCCATCCCACTTCCTTCTCTTCGCATGCATATACATATACCCTGTATCACCGTAATATTCATCCTTCCTTACTGCTTCATCCTCTCTTTTTTTTCTTTTTCATCTTCGTCCTCTTTTCTTCCCCTATTTTTATTCTTCGTTTCTGGGGATCACGACGATGGTACTGGAGAAAGGTCATAGCCCCTCCGACTGGTGAAGGACGATCACTAAAGCAGAGGAAGAACAACTCCCCATCCCTGAGCCGATTGCAGGGTACGACGGCGCGAAGGGGGACTGGACGAGTCAGAAAGGGCGTCAGACCAAACGTCGGAGAGCAGAAGAGCTTCTTGAGTTCCTTCGGTAGGTAGGGGGCGCTTGCATGTCAAATGCATAGTCCACGAACGGTACCGGATGAATGTACTGCTTTAAGTGTGTGCATGTGTCTGTGACGACTGTGTATTATGCATGATTATTGATCTTGGACTCCATGTGTATGATAATAGTATCTTGTTAATAGTTATACAATAATTGCATGCAATCAAGATGGTGGTAATGTAGTCTGTTGGCTTTTCTGATATAGACGAGTATGATGCACGGTACTATTACTGTTAATACCGTGAGACATGAATGTGTGGCTGTTAGTTGATTCGTCCGATGTTATTACTCTGAACTGTTGATTGCTGTGCATGCTGGTGTGATTGACAAAGTAAATATAGGGACTATATTGAATCGGTTTCTACCTTGAAGGTTACAAAGGAGGTATCGGTTGAGTAATGATGCTCGCTGGTAAAACGCATAAGTTGCATGTGTAGGAATGGGGTGACCCGTGGAAGGTCAAGAGCCCCGAAGGAATGGCTTCCAGCTATAGACCTTGGCTAGATCCTGTAAGAGCTCGTGGTAGCCGTGGGAGCTAGAGATGAGTCTCGAGATGTCAATGGGAGGCCAGTACCACGTGGGAAAAGCTGATGGACGAGTGGCCAGTAAGGGGGAAACTGTAACTGAAAGTCATTACTTATGTAAGATCCGTAGGCATGCATGTAGATATGATGTTGATTAGGATAGTACGCGTGGCATGTGTTGGGTGTTATGAATGAATTCTGAGTGTGCGGATTCATGTGTATGTGTGAATAAGGATGAACTTTATGTAGTATGTATGTGAGTGTATGTTATTGATATTATTCTAATTTGCATGGCCTTAGTTTAATCTGAATGCGACCGAGTGAACGTAGGTGTGCATACTGACACTGATACCGAGTCATTGACTGTCATTTTATATGTAAAAGCTCACCCCTACTGTGGCTACATTTTTCAGTGAATATCTCTCGGAATGAAGGATGAAGGAGGAGCTGAGTGCAGAGCGGAGCATCCGAGCGCTGTTGAATATATGTGTATATGTATATGCTGTATATAAGATCTTGTTAAGCCTTGGCCAGCTCGTATTTTGGTTTTAGTCCCTTACATTAGAACTTGAACCCTCTTGGGTAGAGAGAACATGATGATGCATTTGTAATTATTTAAATACATCCTTATATATATATATTATGTGTTTATCCTACGCTATGAGTGATGTTCGAGTGATAAATATGGGTGTACAGGTATACTTTCCAAGCGTATGAGGTCGGTGTGACTATGGGTAGAAGTGGAGCTAAGTTGTTGTTGGGGAAAGCGAGATAGGGAGATATTCCGAGTGATGAGGAGTCGGGTAGCACCGAGTGAGTGAGGTCATATAGCCTGGAGCGGGAATTGGTTTGAATTCTTTAAGTGATATCTGTGAGATTTTCCGAGTGGAGATTAATCAATGATTTCCGATTGAGAATCCACCGAGTGAGAGTTCACCGACTAGGGAACGACACCTAAGACTCTAAGTGGGCCTATAGTAATAAATTAGTAAGTAGCTAGAGAACCCGAGTGCGCCTTGACTTAGTGGGAAAATCAGAGTAGGAAATATTATGGACACCGAGTGAAAAGTGAGTGAAATGTCTCGAGTGGCGTGATGGGCATGAAAGTTATTCCGAGTGAGAAGTCTTCATGGATTTCGAGTGAGCGGCTTTGGGGATCATTTTCGGGTTGCCAATATATATATATATACATAATCCGATCGAGTGAAGCCACGAAGTGTGATAGGCTGTCTGGATGAAACTAGTATGTATTAGGGTCAATCCGAGTGAATTAAGAAGTGGACCTTCCCGAGTGAACCATACGCATGAAATCCGAGTGGGGAAAATACCGAGTGGAGTGACAGGATACCGAGTGTAGTTTCGCTTAAGTGCTTCCCCTTTCGCTGTGCATTGCCCATTTCCCTTGACTTTTTCCCCCTCCTTTTTCCTTGTTGCGCCTGATTTTGTTATTCGAGCAGATTATGTACGGTTTATTAACTTTAGAATTTGGAAAAATTTCCCTATTGGTTTAATTTATTTAATTAGAAATTAGGGTGTTACATTTTGGTATCAGAGCAGACCGAAAGGTCCAAGGCCAAGGTATGCTTACCGAGTGTGAGCGGTTGTGTGTATTATGATCGAATGGTCATCATTATTGTGATATTGTTGAACCTGATTGATACTGTGATATTGATTTGTGGATAGGAGGTTATTCCTCCTAGTCCGACTGATTGTGTAACATATAGAAATGGCATAATGTGCTAAGTTACTGAATATTAGGCTGAGATATGATCGGTAGTAAGTGACTTGGTATACTTATCCTTGAAGGGGTGTTAATTTCAGGACAAGGGATGACGAATTGCCAAAGCATGGAGGCCATAGCCACGGCCTCCCAACATTTTGCTGATGTGTTCGAGAGACAGGGCCAGCAACGAGCTGAATGAGGCCAAGTGTTGGACCGCTTCCTGAAAAGGAAGCCGAGTGAATTTCAAGGAGGGCGTAACCCTGAGGCAGCTTTTAAATGGACTCAAGAGCTGGAAAGGATTTTTGGGGGTCTTTGCTGTACCGAGGCCCAGAAGGTAGAATGTGCAGTGTATATGCTGCGAGACGAGGCGGAGAACTGGTGGAAGATAGCCAGAAACCGATTTCCTGACGATGATACTCAGCTGACCTGGAACAATTTCAAGACATGCTTCTTAGAGAAGTACTTCCCCAACACAGTAAGGAGTCAGAAGGAATTGGAGTTTATGGAGTTGAAACAGGGTTCCATGACTGTGGAAGAATACGCGGCCAGATTCGAAGAATTATGTCTATTCTACCCACCCTTCCAACAACCGGGGACGGAGAACTCCAAATGCCTTAAGTTCGAGAATGGATTGAGGTCAGATATTAAGAGAGCCTATAGATACCAAGAGATTAGGAGTTTTCCTGCATTGGTGAATAAGTGTAGAATATTTGAAGAAGATGACAAGGCCCACTCAGGCCAGAACAGTGGAGCAGGTTCCTCCTTGAGGCCTCAACAGTCACGCTTCAAGAGGCCAGGTAACATGGGAAGAAATGGACCCTTTACTAGATATCAAGATCGCAGTAACCAAGGGAGACAGATAAGTGGACGACCAAAATATGGCAAGTGTTTTAAATGTGGTGGCGACCACTTTGCTCAGAATTGTGTTAGTGCAGATGTCAAGTGTTTTCATTGCAAGGAGAAGGGGCACATTCACCCTGACTGCCCCCAACTCCGTCAAACAAGTACCAATACGCGTCAGGGAGGTTTCCAGGTGAGGAGCCGTGGAAACAATGGTCAAAGCTCGGGGGGTGGAAGCAACAGAGCCAGAGGAAATATGATGGTTGCCCCAAATAATCGAAGGAGAAACACCGATCAACCAGCTGCTGGAAGAATCTACGCCATCAGTGCTGAGGAAGCTGCACAGGCGAATGACTTAGTACAAAGTAAGTGCCTACTCAGTAAATATACACTTAGTGTAATTTTTGATTCTGGAGCCACCCACTCCTTCGTAGCTGATGAGTGTGTGAGACGATTGCGATTACCGACTGTGGATATGGATTGGATTTTGGAAGTAGCCAACCCGACTGGCCCTAAGGTGTTGACATCAACGATGTGTAAGGACGTAACGTTTGTGTTGGACAATCGGAGTTTTACCTTCGATCTTGTGTGCATGCCTTTGAATGGCCTTGATATCGTGCTCGGTGTAGATTGGCTTTCAGCCAACAAGGTGTTACTGGATTGTAGAAACCGAAGGATAATCTTCCCGAGGTAGCACAATGAGGACTACACGGCACAAGGTATAGCTCAACTGTTTATGATGCTTTGTTTAACCGAGGGTGAGAGTAAAGCCCGAGTGGACAAAATTCTGACTGTCTATGAATTCCCAGAGGTGTTTCCTAAGGATGTACCAAGGGTCCCTCCCAATAGAGAAGTTGAATTCTCTATAGACCTGATCCCTAGAGCCGAGCCAGTCTCTAGTGCACCTTATAGAATGTCCCCAACAGAATTGGCCGAGTTGAAGAAGCAGGTGGATGAGTTACTCGGAAAACAATTCATTAGGCCGAGTGTGTCACCATGGGGCACACCTGTACTGCTTGTTAAGAAGAAGGATGGCAGCATGAGACTATGTATAGATTACCGACAGCTAAACAAACTCATAATTAAGAATCGGTACCCATTGCCCAGAATTGACGATCTAATTGACCAGCTGCGTGGCGCTTCAGTCTTCTCCAAGATCGATTTACGATCGGGATACCACCAAATCCAGGTGAAGGACTCAGACATTCCTAAAACTGCCTTTAGGACACGGTATGGCCACTACGAATATGTAGTGATGTCATTCGGTGTGACAAACGCCCCTGCTGTCTTCATGAATTACATGAACAGCATATTCCACCCATATCTAGACCAATTTGTTGTAGTTTTCATTGATGATATCCTAATCTACTCTAGGACTCCTAAGGAGCATGAAGAACACCTCCGAGCGGTACTTCAAGTGTTGAAGGAGAAGCAATTGTTTGCAAAGCTCTCAAAGTGCGATTTCTGGATGGATAAGATCCACTTCCTCGGACATGTGATTTCCGAGGAAGGTGTCTCGGTGGACCCTTCGAAAGTAGCAGCTATAATGGCGTGGGAGAGACCCAAGTCGGTCTCAGAGATAAGAAGCTTTATGGGCCTGGCTGGTTATTATAGAAGATTCATTGAGGGTTTTTCTAAGTTGGCCTTGCCACTGACTAAATTGACTCGGAAAAACATTCCCTTCGTATGGAGTTCTGAGTGCGAGAGCAGTTTCCGAGAGCTGAAAGACAAGTTGACAACTGCTCCAGTGTTGGCATTACCTAACTTGCAAGAGAGCTTCGTGGTTTACTGTGATGCGTCAGGACTCGGATTGGGATGCGTGTTAATGCAGAAAGACCGAGTGATAGCGTATGCCTCTCGGCAATTGAGACCTCACGAACAACATTACCCGACCCATGACTTAGAGCTGGCAGCCGTAGTCTTCGCATTGAAGATTTGGAGGCATTATTTGTTCGGGTCCAGATTTGAAGTATACAGTGATCACAAGAGCCTCAAATACTTATTCGACCAAAAGGAGCTGAATATGAGGCAGAGGAGATGGATGGAATTTTTAAAAGATTATGATTTCGAGCTAAAGTACCATCCGGGTAAGGCAAACGTTGTTGCCGACGCGTTGAGTCGGAAATCTCTCCATATAGCAGTGATGATGGGAAGGGAAGTGGAGTTATTGGAACAGTTCCGAGACATGAACTTACATGTTGACATCCCCTCCTCTCGGAAAATAACAATCGGTACGTTGAGAATCGCCAATGAATTCCTGAAATCCGTGTACGAGCAGCAGCAGTCAGATTCCTACTTGACTAAGATGAAGGAGACTCAGGCCAAAGGAAAGGACTTGTCCCTGACCGAGGGATTGGACGGAATCTTCCAAGTAAGAAACAGAATATATGTACCGGGTGGAGGAGAATTGAGAAGTATGGTGCTTGATGAAGCTCACAAGAGCTTGCTAAGTATCCACCCAGGTACCACGAAGATGTACCATGATCTAAGAGCACAATTTTGGTGGCCCGGATTAAAGAGAAATGTGGCAGAATACGTGGCTCGGTGTATTACCTATCAAAAATCGAAAGTTGAGCACCAGAAGCCATATGGTGCATTGCAACCCCTGGAGATTCCCGTGTGGAAATGGGACACAATTGCCATGGACTTTGTCATGGGATTGCCAAAAAATCGAGCGGGCCATGATGCGATTTGGGTCATTGTTGACCAACTGACGAAGAGTGCACACTTCCTACCTGTGAATATGAGATACCCACTGCATAAGTTGGCCCAGATTTACGTACGTGAAATTGTTCGACTGCATGGAGTGCCGACTTCTATCGTATCGGATAGGGATCCTAGGTTCACGTCCCGGTTTTGGACCAGCCTGCACCAGGAATTGGGTACGAAGCTTTGGCTAAGTTCCTCTTACCACCCCCAATTGGATGGATAATCCGAGCGAACGATTCAAAGCCTGGAGGACTTGCTAAGGGCGTGTGTGTTGGAGCACGGTGGAAATTGGGAGCAGTACCTTCCCCTGATCGAGTTTACATACAACAATAGCCACCACAACAGCATCGGTATGGCACCCTACGAAGCACTTTATGGTCGAAGATGCCGAACCCGACTCTGCTGGTCGGAAACGGGTGAGAGTCTGCTATTGGGGCCAGAAATTGTAAAGCAAACATCATAACAGATCCGAGTGATAAGGGAAAGGATGAAGGCGTCTCAGGATAGGCAGAAGAGCTACCATGACAAACGAACCAAACCATTACAGTTTTCAGTCGGACACAGAGTGTTTTTGAAGACTTCACCGAGTAAAGGAGTCAGGCGAGCCTTGAAAGGTGGGAAGTTGAGCCCCCGGTACATTGGGCCTTATGAGGTGTTGGAACGAGTCGGCTCCATGGCATACCGAATAGCATTACCGACTCACTTATCCCGATTGCATAACGTGTTTCACGTGTCCCAACTAAGGAAATATCTACATGATCCCAATCACACAATGCCTGATGAGGAAGTGGAAATCAAGGAAGACCTGACCACTGTAGCTATACTGATTAGAATTGTGGACCGATCAGTAAAGTGTTTGAGGAGCAAGGACGTACAACTAGTTGAAGTGGAATGGCAACAGAACGGGACTACCTCTTGTACCTGGGAACGCGAAGATGCCATGAGGCAGCAGTACCCCGAGTTGTTTAACCAAGGTGAGTTGCCGACTGAATTTCGAGGACGAAATTCTTTTGAGAGGGGGAGAACTGTAACATCCCAATTTTGAAGTTAAATACCAAATGAAATAAACCATTAAGACCTTGATTTCAAAGTGGGAAGATAATTGTTAATTATAATCAATTTAATTTAAGGAATAATGACAAATTAATTTAGTTGGTAAAAGATGGCTGCTTGTGATTGGTGAGTCACATGAGTGGACTGCGATTCACGTTTTCCCATCCCACTTCCTTTTCTTTGCATGCATATACATATACCCTGTATCACCGTAATATTCATCCTTCCTTACTGCTTCATCCTCTCTTTTTTTTCTTCTTCGTCTTCGTCCTCTTTTCTTCCCCTATTTTTATTCTTCGTTTCTGGGGATCACGACGACGGTACTGGAGAAAGGTCATAGCCCCTCCGACTGGTGAAGGACGATCACTAAAGCAGAGGAAGAACAACTCCCCATCCCCGAGCCGATTGCAGGGTACGACAGCGTGAAGGGGGACTGGACGAGTCAGAAAGGGCATCAGACCAAACGTCGGAGAGCAGAAGAGCTTCTTGAGTTCCTTCGGTAGGTAGGGGGCGCTTGCATGTCAAATGCATGGTCCACGAACGGTACCGGATGAATGTACTTCTTTAAGTGTGTGCATGTGTCTGTGACGACTGTGTATTATGCATGATTGTTGATCTTGGACTCCATGTGTATGATAGTAGTATCTTGTTAATAGTTATATAATAATTGCATGCAATCAAGATGGTGGTAATGTAGTCTGTTGGCCTTTCTGATATAGACGAGTGTGATGCACGGTTCTATTACTGTTAATACTGTGAGACATGAATGTGTGGCTGTTAGTTGATTCGTCCGATGTTATTACTCTGAACTGTTGATTGTTGTGCATGCTGGTGTGATTGCCAAAGTAAATATAGGGACTATATTGAATCGGTTTCTACCTTGATGGTTACGAAGGAGGTATCGGTTGAGTAACGATGCTCGCTGGTAAAATGCATAAGTTGCATGTGTAGGAATGGGGTGACCCGTGGAAGGTCAAGAGCCCCGAAGGAATGGCTTCCAGCTACAGACCTTGGCTAGATCCTGTGAGAGCTCGTGGTAGCCGTGGGAGCTAAAGATGAGTCTCGAGACGTCAATGGGAGGCCGGTAACACGCGGGAAGAGCTGATGGACGAGTGGCTAGTAAGGGGGAAACTGTAACTGAAAGTCATTACTTAAGTCTGATCGGCAGGCATGCATGTAGATATGATGTTGATTAGGATAGTACGCGTGGCATGTGTTGGGTGTTATGAATGAATTCCGAGTGTGCGGATGCATGTGTATGTGTGAATAAGGATGAACTTTATGTAGTATGTATGTGAGTGTATGTTATTGATATTATTCTAATTTACATGGCCTTAGTTTAATCTGAATGCGACCGAGTAAACGTAGGTGTGCGTACTGACACTGATACCGAGTCATTGACTGTCATTTTATATGTAAAAGCTCACCCTAATGTGGCTACATTTTTCAGTGAATATCTCTCAGAATGAAGGATGAAGGAGGAGCTGAGTGCAGAGCGGAGCATCCAAGCGCTGTTGAATATATGTGTATATGTATATACTGTATATAAGATCTTGTTAAGCCTTGGCCAGCTCGTATTTTGGTTTTAGTCCCTTACATTAGAACTTGAACCCTCTTGGGTAGAGAGAACATGATGATGCATTTGTAATTATTTAAATACATCCTTATATATATATATTGTGTGTTTATCCTACGCTATGAGTGATATCCGAGTGATAAATATGGGTGTACAGGTATACTTTCTGAGCGTATGAGGTCGGTGTGACTATGGGTAGAAGCGGAGCTAAGTTGTTGTTGGGGAAAGCGAGATAGGGAGATATTTCGAGTGATGAGGAGTCGGGTAGCACCGAGTGAGTGAGGTCATATAGCCTGGAGCGGGAATTGGTTTGAATTCTTTAAGTGATATCTGTGAGATTTTCCGAGTGGAGATTAATCAACGATTTCCGATTGAGAATCCGCCGAGTGAGAGTTCACCGACTAGGGAACAACACCTAAGACTCTAAGTGGGCCCATAGTAATAAATTAGTAAGTAGCTAGAGAACCCGAGTGCGCCTTGACTTAGTGGGAAAATCAGAGTAGGAAATATTATGGACACCGAGTGAAAAGTGAGTGAAATGTCCCGAGTGGCGTGATGGGCATGAAAGTTATTCCGAGTGAGAAGTCTTCATGGATTCCGAGTGAGCGGCTTTGGGGATCATTTTCGGGTTGCCAATATATATATATACATAATCCGATCGAGTGAAGCCACGGAGTGTGATAGGCTGTCTGGATGAAACTAGTATGTATTAGGGTCAATCCGAGTGAATTAAGAAGTGGACCTTCCCGAGCGAACCACACGCATGAAATCCGAATGGGGAAAATACCGAGTGGAGTGACAGGATACCGAGTGTAGTTTCGCTTAAGCGCTTCCCCTTTCGCTGTGCATTGCCCATTTCCCTTGTCTTTTTCCCCCTCATTTTTCCTTATTGCGCCCAGTTTTGTTATTCGAGCAGATTATGTACGGTTTATTAACTTTAGAATTTGGAAAAATTTCCCTGTTGGTTTAATTTATTTAATTAGAAATTAAGGTGTTACAACTTCTGGACAGACTCACACTGTATACCCCCATCGGTGCCATCCTACTCGGAATTACACCCTTGGAGGCACCCCACTCGGAACGAGTTACACTGAACTCGGAAATTCCCACTCGGAACTCCACTGCCTGGAATATCACACTCGGAGACCTTTCACTTGGAATTATAAAGAGAGGTAGAAGGGTTTATGTTTTAATATTTGGCTTCACATTAAAATTTCACCGTTTTATAATAAACAGGCTCTCAGTTCGGGCTCAACACTAATTCCAAAAATTATTCCGAATATAGATTCGGACTCCCAATAATATTCTTAACAGCCCTGACCAACGGCATCTCATTCGGAGATACTTGCTCCGACACCCATATTCTAATCGGGTAAAATTTTATCTCACATAAGCTCAATAAATTATAAATATCCCTAATAAATCCCAATTTAATCATTCCAATATTTTGGGACACAAATCCACTCATATACAATGATTTATTATCCATTCTCCATAATTTATTATTTTTATAAAATTTAGGATGTTACACTATTAAATTACAGGACCCTAAGTCTGAAAGAACCTAGGTTGTAAATGGACAAAGACTGAAGCCTTATTTAGGAGGAGAGGTGGAGAAGGTCGCCACCGTTATTCAACTGAAGGATCCATGATCAAACTCAGGCGTCGAGCTAAAGACGATAAACAAGCGCTCATTGGGAGGTAACCCAATCTTTTATGCTTTCTTTTCATGTTGATTTTATTTTAAATGTTATTAAAGTTTTTGTTTATTTTGTAGGTCACTCATCCAGAAAACTCCAAATGTAAAATCAAGTTTCAAACAATGGCAAACATGAAGGGAGCTTAAGCTTGATTAACCATGCTCAAGCTTGATCTGTTCAAAGGAGCAAGCGTGAAAAGGTACGCTTAAGCGAAGGAAAGACAGTTAGGAGAGAAAAAGCATCAGGAAATCATCTCGCCCAAGCGTGAAGACTCTCGCTTAAGTGAGATAAAGTAAGTCATGGTCCCATATGTTTCACGCTCAAGCGCTGGATATACTCGCTCAAGCGAGCCAAGGTGAGCCATATACTGTCCATATCAAGCTTAAGCGAAGGAATCAAGCCTTGAGCGTGGCACCAGTACAAAAGAAATTTTTAACAAAATAAACCCGATCACGCTTAAGCGTGATCTGTTGCGCTTAAGCGAGAGGATTTTTAAAAATAAACAAAGACTGCTACGCTTAAAGCAAGAACACTTCACGCTTAAGCGAGAAGTTGATTAAAGCATCAGGTACCAAATTTGTATATCACGCTCAAGCATGACAAATACACGCTTAGGCGAGTAACAGTTGATTTAATTCTAATTTAAATTCGCTTGGGCGAATGATAATGCGCTTAAGCCAGGAAGCATACTCAAGTGTACCCATCACTGGTCGATCATGCTTAAGCGTGATGTACCCACGCTCGAGCGAGAAAATTTAAAATTGCCCCAGATGCTAATAAATGGAGTGTTTTTGTAACTTCCACTCAAGTAACCGCCCATTACCCCTCCTGATTCTCCAAGTTTTATAACTGACCATCTCTTCTCACTATTTGTTCCTTCCCCTCTCATCTCATAAGGTACACTTTACTACATTTCATTAAAACTAATTATATCTTCTCTCCTCTGCATCACTCTCTGATTCTCCCAGGTGACCACTAGACTTTCCTCTTTTAAATTGCATTATGTTGTTACTTTATTAGAGAGAAATGATACCCCTTTTCAGGAATGCATGCATTGAAGTCTTTAACCATTTTCTTTTCATTCCTGCTGAGTACCATGATCTATGCTTGATTATTTTCTAGGTTGTTTAGAAAAAGGGGATCGGTGTTACTGTGTTTCAACTTCTTTGTGATGCATGTTAACTGTTCATAAAAAGTCCTATGCAACACTTGTTTTACATATTGGTCATGATCCTCATCATATATAATACGCAATGGTATTTATTTGGGATATAATTTTTGACATAGGACACTACATTTATGGCTTTTCTTTACCATTCTAATTATCATATTAGCATCATATAAAGCTATGCCTTTTATGCAAATGGCCAGAACCAAGCAAGTTGCACCAAGTTCCCCTTCCCCACCAAGGTCTTCAAGGAAGAGTAAAGGAAAATGACCAAGGACAGATGACCAAGACAGTGCACCAAGGTTCAAAAATAAAGATAAAAGTAGGCGCTACAAAGATATTTCTAACTGGACATTCATACCAGGTCGACTTGGCCCTTGGAGAATGCGATTCCTTTTTGTAGGTCATAGGAAGACGGAATTGGCTAAAAATCTGCTACCCTAGAGACAAATATGACCCTGAGATTGTCCAGGAATTTTATGCCAATGCCTGGCCAAAGGATGGTGCAGGAGATCGGAGGACCTATGTCAGAAGACATGTGCTTTCCTATGGAAGAGATGCTATCAACACTTACTTAGGAGGACATCACCATTGATTTGGCGCAGATTATCTTAGATGAAATCCATAAATTTTCCACAACAGAGTAGAAAATCTCTCAAGAAGGCCAAATGGTTAAGGGAAGTTTAGGATTTCCTGCTTTTATTACTGACCTGTGTGCAGTTCATGGAATTCAGGTCCAAAACTCAAAGCCTATCAGACCATCTATTGATAGGCGCTTCATAGAAAGATACTGCACCAACAGGCCTAATCAAGATCCCCAACAACAGCCTCAGCAAGCACCACCACCAGCAGGATCAGAACCAGCCCCTCCTCTTCTCAGTATAGAAACAGCCATGATTCTACAGGGCATCCACCTCTTGAAGATCCAAATCAGCCACCTTCTAGCACAGCAAAATACTGATCATAGAGGTTTGATGCATATTCATAATGGCTTATATCACAGCATCCCTACAGGACAACCTAATCCATGGATGGACCCTGCCCAATTTGAAGCCCTCATTGCTTGGCCTTGGGACAGGCCTCTTTTTGTGGGAGGGGGTGAGACTGCACAAGAGAGGCCAGGACCTTCTTCACAAGGACCTCCAGAAAGAGACCAGGAAGCAGAAGATGATTCCTTTGAGGATGAGTGATGAATCTAAATGCTTTAGTTTTTAATGGCATTAATCTGCTACTTTAATTTTCTTTTTTGATTGACATTAGTTTTACTTTGAAATTTTTTCTACTGCAGCATGCTTTGGAATTGTTTATGATTTTGGGTTATGTTTGTTTTAAATATGAAGTTACATGTTTGAAAACAACATCCTTGAAAAACCCAACCAAGAGTTAACTTTTTGAACAAGAAAAGATTCTAAGCAGCAAAATATTTTTAGGCAGTAACACTGATTTTCATAAAAGCAAAATGACTGAATTAAGAACCAAGGAATTGGAATGAATGTACTTTTGATTATTTACATGCTTGAACCCTTTTCTGTTAGAACAAGGAAGTAAGCCGTATATCCTGGTGAGAAGTGAGAAACTTAAACACTGAGAGTCTTATGAGAATTTATCAAATAGCATTGCCTGATTTTCTGATTAACATTTTATAAGAAATTAAGCAAGGAAATGATAAAGACAATTTTTTAAAATAAAATAAACCTATAGCCAAAAAGCTACCCTTTAAATTTATCTTAGTTTTTGTAGCCCATTTTTATGCCAAAAAGTTTATTCAAACACCCTAACCCAAGCATGAGAAATAAAATCTTACCTTATCAGCATGCTTAAATTTTGATAAGAGCACAAAATACTTTTCCCAAAGGGTGATAAAAGAAACTGAGGCTGAAAAAGATAATAAAGTTCTCCAAAAATTTAAACAAAAATAGAGAACTAGAAAAAGAAAAACAAAGGATTCTGTAGCACAAAAGAAGAAGCCTTATAAAAGTTAGAAGAATCTCAGAACATATGCTCTTCTTCTTCATGCATGCACTTTGAAACCATGAAAAACCAAGAATTCTTGATAGCCCAGCCTTATTATAACCATGAAAAGACCTTTTGATCCTTACTTATCTTATGAATTGATTTTGATTGGAAATGACCAGCAATGTAATTAGGCAGTTCTCATGATGAATGTGCAACACACACACCTGGTGAGAAATAATGAGAGTTCCTTATTCTTACAGCAATGGGTTACCTACTTTGTGAACAAATTAATGTTGCATTACATTTCAAAGAATGGGTATTAAGGAGGTTATTTGCCTAAGTAAAAATTGAGATTATTGTCTTTTAAAATTTTGTCTGCAACTGAATCTGATCTTATTGAAATGCTTGGTTTCCTTTCCAAAACTTCTTTTACTTGAGGACAAGCAAAAATCCAGGTTGGGGAGAGTTTGATAAGTGATATTTCACATTGATTTAATACTTCGATTAAACCAATTTTGGAAAGAATTTAACTAAATTAGCAAGTAATAAAGCATGATTTTGTTGTAAATAACATATTGTGTAGCACAAGCTTTGTTTGTCAAAATATTTGAAGAAAAGTGACAAAAGTCTTGAAGAAACCAAGAAACACCAGCACAAGACAAGAAGGACGCTTGAACATAACATGTTTCACGCTTAAGCGTGAATGAGAGAAAGCAAAGAGCATCAGGACCCCCTCACGCTCAAGCGTGGGACTGAGCCGCTTGAGCGTAGCGTGACCTCGAGCGCGCCTGAGCGTGGATCAAGCATGGAGCAAGCATGAGTTGGACGGGCTAGCACGCTTGAGCGTGGAAGAACTTGGCTTAAGCGTGAGATAAAATGAGAGCATCAGACCCTCCACGCTTGAGTGTGACTATCAAGCTCAAGCGTGACTCATGCAGCATGGGATTTCCAATATTTTACTCACCAATGGTGCAATGCCAACTCAACCATTTAGGAATGTTTCTGCATGTTTTTGAATGATTCCTTATGGGCTCTACGCAAGTGGGAAAGAAGAGGGAAGCATCAAATCTATAAATCAAGCAGAGAAGAAGCACAGAGGATCATCCCCAATCATCCACTGTATTTCCTGCATAATCCAAACTTTTCCATTATTTTCTGTATTCGTATTCTGAAGGTGAAAATGCAAAGCATGAGTAGTTAAACTCCCTTATGGGATTGGTTGTAATCCATTCAATCATGAAGTAACGCTGCTGTAAGTTTTTATATGTGTAATGAGATTTAATAAGTTTCTGTATTTCCTTCTGCGTTTAATGCCTGAAAGTACTTGATCACTATTTTCTTGTTTTAAGTTTTCTCAAGTATACTGGGAAGTGACTTTTGAAAGTAGATCCGAATGAAATACTTGTTGTGAGTAGGTAGCCAGGGATGGCATCTAACGCAATAAATGTCAAAACAATCGATCGAGAATGCTGGGATGATTTCAAAGTGACTGAGTAATCAGTAGTTTGAAATCATTCTTATGAATTTTGTAGTCGAGGGATCAATGCAAATGACTTTGATTATGGCGTAGAAATTATCTTTTCATGTTACTTACATAAAAACTTATACAATTTACAGAAGGTGAGATGTGATGAAACCAATCCCTATTTTACTAAACTGATTTTTCTCAAAACTATTCACTGTTATCTTTTGCAGAATTTCACTCTCTATTATTTATTACTTTTTCAATCAGCATCATTTATAACAATCCAAAACAAAACCTTCTGTCAACTCAGTTCAAAACTAAGATTTTCATTCAAACACCTCCTCAGTAGAATGACATCTATACTATATTACAACCTCTGTGTTTAAACTTGGCACAACCTTTCCATTAATTTTATATTATACAAACTTGATTCTCTTTCTCTGAATACTTCACAATCCCAAGCTTTGGCTAGACAAGTTTTGTATAAACCCACAAAAATACCATATCAGGTACCAATAAAAGTATGTTATTGAACATGCATGAATTGAGGTATATGTGTACATATTTTTCTACTGTAGTAGGGGAATAGTAGCATACCTATGCTTGTCCCACATTTAGTATGTTGTTGTTTCCCACAGTCAGATCCACATTTGATATTAAATCCTTTGTGCATAAGCAGTAGCTATAAGAACATTTGTATATAGCCAGAGATATGCCTGGTTGGAAGCTTATGGTGGCTATGGATAATTGAGAGATAAAGAGGGAAGAAATATGGTACTAACACTAAATGTATGATGATGATATTGAGAATACCAAAGATTTGAATATGTGAGTTGTGGATGTATCTCTTGAGTATGTAACATGTTGCTATGAATGATATAGTATGTGAATAAAACTATGATGTTTCTTGTGAAATGTATTATATATGAGCATGTATGGATATCATCATAATGTATGACTTTGATGAATTTGGATTATGTTACTCACCTCCTAGTTTTCATTTTTAATTTGATGTAGGTGTGATACATATCCTACTCTTTTGGAGGTCGAGTGTTGATGAAGGTAAATGTGAAAGGAAAGTAGGTGAGCCTTGGTCGGCATATGATCATTTTATAGAGTATATGACATACATATTCTTAATTTTGTAAATTGATATGATGAATAATGATTTTAGAGGTCATCTAGGAAAATAAAACCCTTGTATGTATAGCGTATTTTCATAAATGACCTTGACAATGTATGGATGATATAAATGATGTAGCATGCTGTTAAAATTGATGAATGAATGGATATTCATATATATTTTGGATTTTATAAAGCATATAAGATGTTAAGTTTGATTTTGATATGATTAATGAATTGGAATGGAAATTATTGAGTATGAATGCTAGAGATAAGTTTCAAATGCTTAATATGATGTATGTGATGTATTCAATTTGATCAATTTTACTTTGTATGGGTTTTGGTATGTAAAGTTGTGAAATTTTCACATTTTCTGCACATGAGCTGATAATCTCACTCAAGCAAGATGGATTCTTGCTCAAGCGAGATGGATTCTCGCTCAAGCGAGAATCCCCTGTATCAGTTGTATGGCCTTTGGCCTATTCCCGCTCAAGCGAGATTGGTCCTTACTCAGGCGAGGCAACTCTACACTTGGAATATGCATTCTGGAGTTTCTCGCTCGAGCGGTCTCGCCTTCGCTCAAGCGAGTATGGTGTGGAGTTGTTTCTGGATGAGGTTCGCTCAGGCGAACTAATGTCTCACCCAAGCGAGATACTTATGTGTTAGGTGGGAGCTACTGGAGGTAATTTGCTCAGGCGGGCTTCGCCTCGTTCGGGCGAAATGATGGCAGAATAGTTCTGGACCATTTTCGCTCAAGCGAAATGGTCTTGGGTGGCAACTCGCTCAAGCGGCCCATGTGGGTCTTGCTCAAGCGAGACAGGGACTCGCTTAAGCGAGTTTCCCTGTTCTTAGTTTCTTGATTTTTACTCCTTTGCTCAATTTTCTTGCTTGTTTTTGAATCCGTATATCATAGAAATAATATTATTATTATGAAATCATATTTCTAATGTTTGACAAATTGATGAGGTATCTTTCCTTTCCTTTTTCCATAACTCTTAAATTTTATCCAATTTTTCACTTTTCCCTTGTGATGACCTCGAGTCTGATCGTCCAAGGAGCACTCTGATACCTTGTTATATGAGATAGGTTATTAAATGATCCGGGGTAATCACTCAACATTTTACATATCGCGTTTCCTCTACTTATAATTATTCTAAAATCACGAAAAATTTACCCCCATTTTCGGAGTGTTACAAAATGTTTACTAGAATAATGACATGTCAAATATGTATTAATTACCTAAATACCTTGACATGACTAAATTCATGTATTAAATGAAATATAATCCTGCTACAATCATTTCTAATAAATGACATAGAAAAATCTTGTTGGTAGTAAAAAATTTACCTAATTTATATAAATTATCTAAGTAATGTATTAATAATGTTAGAATGAATTTTGGTAGAGTAACCTGAAAATACAAATAATTCATATTTCAATATTCTTGATAATCCTACTTATGCGAGAATTTCTTTTTTAATAATTTCTAATGAGGATAGACAAATCTTCTTTTTAACTTTTTCCCCAAATAAAAACATATTCTTACCAAGCACTATATTAATGTCTTTAAATAACTAGATGACACATACCTTTTCTAAAAACTAAAATGGTGTAAATACTTGTAACTAACAAAAACAATTAGTTTGAATAGTTACCAGAATAATGACTTGTCAAATATGTATTAATTATCTAAATATGTATACATGACTAAATTCATGCATTAATTAAAATTTAATCTGGATCCAATCATTTCTCCTAAATGACAAAAGTCTTGTGTATGATAAAAATTCTTATTTCATTTTGATAAATTAGTGAATTAATGTATAAACAACGTTAGAGTGAATTTTGGTTGAGTAACCTAAAAATACAAATCTTTCACATTTTAAGTGCTTGTTTGGTGTAAAGTTGAGTTGATGGAGTTTAGAAAACTGAGGTTTTGTAAATGGAGTCTACAAAATTGGGGTTTTGTAAACGGAGTTTTGTTTGGTTGACAGTTAAGTTAAAGTGAGTTAAGTTATAGTGATTTTGTTTGGTTTGTAGTAGAATTGGGTTTGAAAAATGGTAGTTGAGGGTGAAATGACTAAAAGGGTATAATTTAAATATATAAAATTTATGTGTATATTTGTTTTTATTAATATTAAATGTTTACTATTAAACCAAAAAGGGTATTAAATTTAATAATAATATTTAACAACAGAATTAATATATTAAAACTAGTAAATGTAAAATTATATATATATATTAAAACTAAAAAATTAATGTGATTATTTTTATATATTATAAATTATAAATATATTTTATTATTTTTATTAAGCCTTTTATTATTTTTTATATATTAAAGCTAATAAATTTTTCAAATAATTAACAACATACACAAATAAAAAACATACTTAACAACATATACAAATAAAATTAATTATTAACAACACATACAAATAAAAAAACTTAATTAACAACATGTACAAATAAAAAAAACTTAATTAACAACAAATACAAATAAAAAATCTTAATCAACAATATATACAAATAAAAAATTAATTAACAACATATACAAATAAAAAATCATAATTAATAACATATACTAATAAAAAACTAAATTAAATTATTTTTAAAAACTTGAAAATGACAAAAAAAAGGGTTTGCTACTGTACACCCATCACCACCTCCTCACCCGTACACCCCACCAATCACCACCGTCCATCTAACCTACCATCACCAAGGTCCATCACCACCACCGTCCACCACAAACCACACCTCCACCCCCACTGCCTTGACCAAGCCTCCACACCACCACCAACAACACTGACCAACAAACCCCAACCCACACCCCAAGCATAACCCAACCCCAAACCGCGAGAACCCCCCACGCCCAACTCCCCAAACCACCACCCACCACCCTACCTAACCCCAAATCAAACCCATAAACACCCCCCAACAGTGCCAAAACTAGATCCCAACAGCCAACACAGCAAAACGGAGGGGTATTCTGGACTTTCCTACAAAGGTCGTTGGGTGGAGGCTGGTCGAAGCTCCCTCTGGCCAACGGAGTGTGTTGCCGTTCACCTTGACGGAACGGAACTCTTCATCGAAGCCAAACACGCATAGAGAGAGAAGGGTCTCGTTGAACGCGACGGAAGGCAAGTGAACGGAGGTGAACAGAGGTTTAAGGGCTGTGCCAAACAAGCTCTAAGATTCATGGTAATCCTACTTATAATTTCTAACAAGGAGAGATAAATCTTCTTTTTAACTTTTATTCTCAAATAAACAATATTCCTACCAAACACTACATTAATGTCCTTTAATAACTAGATAATAGATAACTTTTTTCAAAAATAAAATAGTGTAAATAGTTGTAAGTAATAAAAAAAAGAGTGCAAATAATTTACTAGAATAATGACAAGTCAAATATGTATTAATTACCTAAATACGTTTATATCACTAAATTCATGTATTAATTTAAATCTAATCCTACTATAATCATTTGCAACCAATGACAAAGAAAAATCTTGTTTGCGGAATGTGCGCGTCCTTTACCCTTAGTTTTTGCAAAAACGTGGTGAGCTTCGGTCGCTTTAGTACAGAAGCATCATGCTTTGTGTGAGACTGAGGCAGGACGACTCTGGTGAGTATGATGTTGGAAGGGCCCTCATATGCATTTAAGAAACACTTAATAATGAAATGATCATAATACACCTAACTCATGCATAGCATCCTAATTGACTAACCATATTATGAATTCGGTTGTGGATTGTGTGATGTTGAAAGTGTCTACATTGTACACCATGTCCTTGCTGTGATGGTTAATTATTAATTATGTATAAAAATAATCCATCTCTATGTAATTGTTATTGAGTAGGATAAGCATTAGTTGAACTGGTTAAAGACCATTGGGGTATCTGATAACCTTTGTATGTTGGTTCATAAGAAGATCGTTGTTGCTACCCAATTTTGTCCTAGCCTATTTAATTTAAAAAAATAAAAAAATAAAAAATAAAAAATTATAATACTAATAATAATAATATTATTATTAGAAGTCAATCCAAAATAGGATTTAATTTTGAATAAAAAAGTGAATGTGTGGGCTTGTTTAAATTTCAAAACTTTGATTTGGGCTTTGATCTTTACATAAATTTTGAATCTAAATTTAGAGAAATTTTAAAATTCAAATAGGAGCATAAGTTTAAATTTTGAATTTTATAAAAAATAAAGGACATCATATTTTTATGGTGGAAGATTATAGAAAATGATGAGAGGATTTTAAGGAACAAGATCAAGTTTTTTTAGAATATATATATTAGAATGAGGTAGAGCTTTTAACTATATATATTATAAAATAAGATAAACCTTTTTTTAATATATATATATATATATTATGTAATGACATCTGTTTATTAATATATATATATATATTCAAAGTTCACGAAAAAGAGGATTGATTTTTAAAATATCACACAATAGGAAAAGGTTAGGTATATATATATATATATATATATAATTGTGTGTGTTCCTCGTGTCGTAGAGAATTATAATAGACATGATTAAATGTATGAAGTCCTTTCTCATCTAGGAGAAATCTAATAATTAGTAACATAGAATACCTTTTAATGTTCGTTTTAGAGTGTTAGATTCGTAAGATTAAAAATAAAATTGATAATGACATGTAAAAAAATTAAAATATTTATGTTAGAGATTAATTTGGACGGGACGTCCTCTTATTCCATGATTTAATTTTTTTAAAACCATAAACGTAAAATTGATATTGACATGTAACAAGATTAAAATCTTTTTGTTAGGAATTAATTTGGACGAGACGTCCTCTTAATCTATGTTTTTTTAGACCATAAAATATTTTAGTAACGTCAATATGTAACAAAAATAAAAATCTTTATGTTAGGGATTCGTTTGGATGAGACATCCTAATAATCTATGTTGTAATCAATTTAAACCATAAGATATTTTGATAATAAAATTTAGAATCTTTATGGATTAATTTGGATGAGACGTCCTATTAATCTACATTTGAAGTTATTTTTCTAAAATTAATTCAGTCCATAAAATAATTTAATAATATTGATATATAACAAAAATTAAAATATTTATATTATGGATCAATTTGGACGAGACGTCCTATTGATCTAGGTCTTCAAATAAGATAATTTTTTATTTTTAATTTAATTTAGACCATTAAGTTTTTTTAAGAAAATAATAAAATCAATAAACCCAAGCTTCCCTTTTCATATACAATGTTTGAAATCAATTTGGCGAAGACATCTTGTTGCTTAACGTTTTCCTAAATCTCAACGTCTTTAACTTATTTTACGTTTTTTAAAATAATATAATGAAAGAACTGCGTGACCATAATTTCCCCTCACGCTTGGGGAAAATGTAGGAATAAGAGTTATTCTTGTCGGGCCCAAATTTTAAAAATAAATATATCCCATTATCTTAGAAAATAAAATTATAACACATTTTCACGACAACCCGATTAATTTGGACTAGACGTCCTATTAATCATAAAAAAATATCTTTAATTGTTTAATCGACCATAAATCTTATAGGGCATCTCTAAGATGTTTAAATTTCAAATTATTAGGATTATTTAAAACTTAAACAATTTAGGGTAACCGTTTAAAACGGACAATGTAGGGTGCTAATACCTTCCCTACCTATAATTGGACTCTTGAACGTAAAATCTCAATTTAGGACCAGTACCTTTACATTATGGTTTTTTCGATGTTTTACCTTAAAAACATTAGTGGCGACTACAGAGTTTCTGAAACAAATTTGGGAACTTAAGTTTCTTTTTATGGTTAGCCTTTTGCCGCGATCTTGGTCATGACAGATGGCGACTTCGCTAGGGACTTTAGAAAGCCTATTTAATTTTTTTAGGTATATTAGAATAATTCTATATAACCTTTTGCCTATATGTTTGGCCCATGAATTTTATTGATATATGTTATTATGGAACCCTAGGTTAGAAGACATCATATTATTATGCTATTAAACCCTAGGGTAGACAACTTTATTTTTATTGTTCTGTGTTTGTTCCTTGTGAAGGAATGATAAGGTACAGGTATGTATGCCCCTCCACACACTACACTTACATTTTTCATATACATTTTGAGTGGGACCTTACACCCAAGGGTCTGAATAGACCATTAAGTTTAGGGGGAGGTTGTGTAGCGGTGTCATTTGGGACATTTGTCTCCTTCTGACATTGTGAGAGTCTCAGCTAGAGCATAACTTCCTCATGGTGCCCACACCTGGTAGGCTTCCTACTGTTATGGTCAATATCATGGGCAGAGTCTGAGCTTTGGTGGCCTTTAGTAATTTAAAATAGCCACGCAATGTGAGAGGACACTATTATAGGAGCCTAGAACCGATCAAAAGCCTTTAAGTAAACCTTATTTAGGGCACAAAGGGGCAACATTCCTTTTACCTTTCATTCTTAAAGGATCTTTTTCTTTTACACCTTAATAATTTTTTTGAAAAAAGAGCCCAATGATCCGTCATGGGGAAAATAGTTCTCAAGCCCGTTTAATTTCATTCTTTAGGTTATAGGCTCCTTGATTCGTAAGTTTTTATGCAAATTTTTCCCAAAAATAATCAGACGAATTGAAAGGTCTGTAACTTATTCTTTATTTATCATTATTCCCTATAGACACGAAATATATTTTTAAGAAATAATGATTAACAAGACATGACAAGCCCACAAGTTGACTCTTTTTTTCTTTCTTGTCTTTTTTAAGAAGTAATCTGAACTTGGTGAGTATCCTACTAGAGATGGAAACTAATATGGGTTTAGATGAATATGGGGCCAACAGGACTAAACTGAGGAAAATACTACATGTCAAGGCTAGGAAAATTCATACAGCTTGCCTGTAGGCTTGTAGAAACAAGTTGAATCTGACCCAAAGGATGGCCTTCTCAAGGAAATATAGGAGGATCCAGAAACTTATGGAGGTTGAAGTACAGGTTGAAGCAATCACCGCTTTGCAACAATTTTATGACCCACCCCTGATATGTTATTTTTGTGGGTTTATACAGAACTTGTTTAGCCAAAGCTTGATACAATTATTTTCATATATTAAAATGAATGAAGAGTTCAATAAAAGAGAATCAAGTTTGTATAATATGAACTCAAGGAAATGGATCTGCCAAGTTTAAACACAGAGGTTGTAATATAGTATAGTTGTCGTTACACTGAGGAGGTGTTAGCATGAAAATCTTAGCTTTGAACTGAGTTGACAGAAAGTTTTGTTCTGGATTGTTATAAATGTTACTGATTGAAAAAGTAATAAATAACAGAGAGTGAAATTTTACAAAAGATAATAGTGAATAATTTTGAGAAAAATCAGTTTTGTAAAACAGGGATTGGTTTCATCATATCTCACCTTTTGTAAGCTGTATAAGTTTTTACGTAAGTAACTTGAAAAGATAGTTTCTACGTCACAATCAAAGTCATTTGCATCGATCCCTCGACTACAAAATTCATAAGAATGATTTCAAATCGCTGATCCCTCAGTCACTTTGAAATCATCCCAGCATTATTGATCGATTGTTTTGAAAGGGAATCAAGCATTCAATAAGATCAGCTTCTGTTGCAGACAAAATTTTTAAAAGACAATAATCTGAGTTTATGTTTAGGCAAATGATCTCCTTAATACCAATTCTTTAAAATGAAATGCACCATTAATTTGTTCATAAAGCAAGTAACCAATTGCTGTAAGAATAAAGAACTCTCATTATTTCTCACCAGTTGGGTGTGTTGCACATTCATCATGAGAACTGCCTAATTAACATTGCCAGTCATTTCTAATCAAAATCAATTCATAAGATAAGTAAGGATCAAAAGGTCTTTTCAAGGTTGTAATAAGGCTGGGCTGTAAAGAACTCTTGGTTTTTCTTGAGTTCAAAGTGCATGTATGAAGAAGAAGAAGAGCATATGCTTAGACTTTTATGAGGCTTCTTCTTTTATGCAACTAAATTCTTCTTTCTTTTTCTAGTTCTCTATTTTTGTTTTGGAGAACTTTTATTTCTTTTTTAGCCTCAGTTTCTTTTATCACCTTTTGAAAAAAATTGTTTTATGCTCTTTTCACAAAATTTTGAAGCATGCTGATAAGGTAAGATTTTCTCATGCTTGGTTTAGGGTGTTCGAATAAAATTTTTGGCTCAAAATGGCTACAAAAATTAGAACAGTTTTAAAGGGTAGCTTTTTGGCTCTGAGCTTATTTTTATTTTCAAAATTTCCTCTGTCATTTCCCTGCTTAATTTCTTATAAACTGTTAATCAAAAAATTAGGCAATGCTTATTCGACAAATTCTCATGAGACTCTCACTGTTTAGATTTCTCACTTCTTACCTGGATATAAGGTTGTTTCTATATTCTAACAGAAAAGGGTTCAAGCATGTAAACAATCAAGAGTACATTAATTTCATTTCCTTGGTTCTTAATTCAGCCATTTTGCCCTTTTTTTTCTTTTAAATTCAGTGTTACTGTCTAAATTATTTTGCTGCTTAGAAACTTTTCTTTTTCAAAAAGTTAAATCTTGGTTGGGTTTTTCAAAAATGTTACAGTTGCAAGCATTAAAATAAACAACAAAAAAAAATATCACAAACAATTCCAAAGCATGCTGCAGTAATATCAACTAAAAGAGTTCAAAGAAAAACTATATAATGTTAGTTAGAAAGAAAACTTAAAGTAGCAAATTAAACCAATTAAAAACTGAAGCATTAAAATTCATCACTCATCCTCAGAGGAATCTTCTTCTGCTCCCGGGTTTCTTTCTGGAGGTTGCTGCGAGGAAGGTCCTGGCCTCTCTTGTGCAGTCTCACCCCCTCCCACAAAAGGAGGCCTGTCCCCAGGCCAAGCAATGAGGGCTTCAAATTGGGCGGGGTGCATCCAAGGATTGGGTTATCCTACAGGGATGCTGTGATATAGGCCATTATGAATATGCATCAAACCTCTATGATGAGCATTTTGCTGTGCCAGAAGGTGGCTGAGTTGGATTTTCAAGAGGTGAATGTCCTGTAAAATCATGGCAGTTTCTGTGCTGAGAGGCGGAGGGGTAGGTTCTGGTCCTGCCTGTGGTGGTGCTGGTTGTGGCTGTTGCTGGGCTTTATGTGTGCTGCAAAATCACTCGATGAAGCGTTTATCTATAGATGGCCATATAGGTTTGAGGTCTTAAACCTCAATCCCATGTGCTGCACAAAAGTCAGTAATAAAAGCAGGGAAGCCTAAACTTCCTTTTATCTTCTGGCCTGCCTGAGAATATTTTTGGTCAGCAACCACAAATTTATGAATTTCATCAGAGAGTATTTGGGCCAGATTAATGGAAATGTCATCTTATAAAATGCAGTATAATAAATAACACCTGCTGAAAATTAGATCAGACACATGGGCATTAGGTGTTATGTTAGCAAGCAAAAAGGACGTCCATACTTGAGAGATGGAGGTCATGTCTTTTCTTAGAACCCGCAGTGGGTTCTCTCCTTGCCCCCTCTGAAAGTGATGCCCTGGAATACATATGGCTGCTTCAAGATCACTCATGGCAATGAGTTGGTTTCTTACAAGCATGGCAGCATATTCATATATCTCTCCTTCTCCTAGGTTCATAATGCTTCCTAAGTAAAAATTGATTTCATCCCTATCATAGGAGAGCCAAGTTCCTCTCACATAAGTCTTTCTATCTCCTGCTCCATCCCTTGTCCAAGCATTAGCATAGAACTCTCTAACAATTTTTGGGTCATACTTGTCTCTTGGGTAGCATATCTTCAACCAATTTCTCCTCTGTATAACTTGCAGGAAGTCATCACAATCTCCCAAAGCCAAATCCACCTTTCGTTCTGGTATGAAGGTCCAGTTGGAGATGTCCTCATAACGTTTACTTTTATCCTTGTTTCTAAATTTTGGGGCATTGTCTTAGTCATCAGTGCGTGGCCTTTTTCCTTTATTTCTTCTGGAACTTCTTGCTAGTGAAATGGTTGGAGGGGGATTAGGTGCAGTCCGCTTAGTTCTTGCCATCTGTATATCAAGGAGAAGAATGTAGTGTGACATTACAGGTACATAATCCTCTCAACAATATAACAGAACAGTTCAGTCCTAAGGCTAAGCATTAAGGAGAGCTACTCTGTACAAAGTATGCTTGCTATGTATCATGCAAAACAAATGCTTCCCAGGACTTTTTACGAACACTTAACATGCATTGCAAAGATTTTGAAGCATAATAGTACCGATCTCTTTTCTAAACATCCCAGAAAATAATCAACTTCAGATTATAATAAGCATACAGTAGGACTGAAAAGAAAATGGTTACGGAGTTCAATGCATGCATTCTGAAAAGGAGTCTTATTTCTCATATGATGTAATTAAAAAGAGGAGAGTCTAGTGGTCACCTGAGAGAAGCAGAGAGTGATGTAGCAGAGAGAAGATATACTTAGTTTCAATGAAATGCAGTAAAATGTATCTTGTGAAATGAGAGGGGAAGGAACAAATAGGGAGAACAAATAGGGAGAGAAGATGGTCGATTACAAAACTGGTAGAGTCGGGAGAGGTAATGGACAGTTATTTGAGTGGGAGGGGTTACGAAATATTCCATTTATTAGCATCAGGGCCCATTTTGAATTTCTCGCTCGAGCGTGGGCATATCACGCTTAAGCGTGATCGACCAGTGATGGTACACTTGAGCTTTTGAATTTGTCTCGCTTAGGCCTTCTCAATATTCGCTTAAGCGTGCATATCCTGATGTAGTATGTACTTCCTTGCTTAAGCGTATTGTCATTCACCCAAGTGAATTTAAATTAAAATCCAATCAGTTGTTGCTTGCCTAAGCGTGTGTCTGTCACGCTTGAGCGTGATATTCATAAGTGGTACCTGATGCTTTCATCAACTTCTCGCTTAAGCGTGAAATGTTCTTACTTTAAGCGTGGCCTCTCGCTTAAGCGCAAAATATCATGCTTAAGTGTGATCGGGTTTATTTTGTTGAAAATTCCTTTTGTATTGGTGCCACGCTTAGAGCTTGAGTCCTTCGCTTAAGCCTGATATGGATAGTGTATGGCTCACCTTGGCTCGCTTGAGCGAGTACATCCAGCGCTTGAGCGTGGGATGACTTACTTTGTCTTGCTTAAGCGAGAGTCTTCACGCTTGGTTGAGATGTTTTCCTGATGCTCTCCTAATCTGTTTAAGCATACCTTTTTACTTTTGCTTCTTTGAACAGATTCAGCTTGACCATGGTTAAACAATCTTAAGCTCCAGTTATGTTTGTCTTTGTTTAAAATTTGATTTTTTTATTTGGATTTCTCTTGATAAGTGATCTACAAAATAAACAGAAACTTTAATAATATTTAAAGTAAAATTCTTATGAAAAGAAAGCATAAAAAATTGGGTTGCCTCCCAATGAGCGCTTGTTTATCGTCTTTAGCTTGACGCCTGAGTTTGATCATGGATCCTTCAGTAGAATATTAGTGGTGACCTTCTCCACCTCTCCTCCTAGATAGGGCTTAAGTCTTTGTCCATTCACAACCCAAGTTCTTTTAGACTTAGGGTCCTGTAATTCAACAGCCCCATAAGATTTCACCTCCTTCACAATAAAGGGTCCTGACCATTTAGACTTGAGTTTTCCTAGAAACAGTTTCATCCTTGAATTGAAAAGAAGAACAGATTGTCCCTGGTGAAAATTTTTCTTCATGATGTGCCTATCATGGTAAGCCTTTATTTATATTTATAAATCCTTGATGAGTCATAAGCCTGATTCCTCCATTCTTCTAACTTGTGCATCTGGATTCTCCTCTCTTCAGCTGATGCCCTTGGGTCATAGTTGAGTGCTTTCATTGCCCAAAATGCTTTATGTTCAAGTTCAACTAGAAGATGGCAGTTTTTTCCATATACCAACTGATAAGGTGAAAATCCAGTTGGTGCCTTGTAAGCTGTTCTATAAGCCCAAAGAGCGTCCTCCAGTTTCAACGACCAATCCTTTCTACTTTGACTAATTGTCTTCTCCAGTATCCTCTTAATTTCTCTGTTGGATACTTCTACTTGGCCATTGGCTTGTGGATGGTAAAGGGAGGTCACTTTGTGCTTGACTCTATAATGTTCTAGACATCGTTGGAGTTGGGTGTTACAGAAATGAGAGCCTCCGTCACTTGTCAACACTCTTGGAGTGCCAAACCTGTTGAAAATGTGTTTCTTAAGAAATTTGATGACAGTCTTGGCATCAGCTTTAGTACATGCCATGGCCTCTACCCACTTTGAGACATAGTCTACCCCCACAATAATGTATTCATTTGAAATAACATTGGTAATGGCCCAATAAAATCTATGCCCCAGCAATCGAAGACTTCTATTTCTAGGATGGTGGTTAATGGCATCTCGTGTCTTCTTGATATGCTACCTGTCTTTTGACAGGCATCACAGTGCTACACAAAAACATTAGCATCTTTAAACAATGAAGGCCAATAAAAACCTGATTGGAGGATTTTAGCTGCTGTCCTTTCCCCATTAAAGTGTCCTCCATAGGGTGAGCTGTGGCAGTGCCATAAGATACTGTTAGCTTCTTCTTGGGACACACATCTCCTCAAAATATGGTCTGATCCAAGTTTAAACAGGTAAGGATCGTCCCATATGAATTGTTTTGCATCTTTCAAAAATTTTTTCTTCTGTTGCCATGAAAGATCATCAGGCAATACTCCAGCAGCCTTAAAGTTTGCCATGTCTGCAAACCATGGCCTTTCTTTCATCATTTGTAGCTTTTCATCAGGAAATTCTTCCTTCACCTCAGGTTGGAGTAGTATGACTTCCTGATTGACAAGACGGGACAAGTGATCTGCAATAAAATTTTCGCTGCCCTTTTTGTCTTTGACTACTAGGTTGAATTCTTGCATCAGCAAGATCCATCTAATTAGCCTGGGCTTAGAATCAGGTTTATTCAGCAGATATTTAATAGCAGTATGGTCAGTAAAAATAGTGATTTTGGAACCAATCAGATAAGGTCTAAATTTTTCCAGGCCATACACTATTGCTAAGAGTTCTTTTTCTGTTGTTGTGTAATTTGTTTATGTAGGGTTCAAAACTTTGCTAGCATAGTGTATGACATGAAAAACTTTTGCCTTCCTTTGTCCTAATACGGCCTAAATAGCATAATCACTGGCATCACACATTATTTTAAAATCTAATTCCCAATCAGGGGCAACTATTACAGGTGCACATGTTAGTCTATGTTTTAAGGTTTCAAATGCATGTAAACAAGAATCGTCAAAAACAAAGGAGTGTCTTTGTTTAAGAGATTACTCAAAGGCTTTGCAATTTTTGAGAAGTCCTTGATGAATCTTCTATAGAATCCTGCATGGCCCAAGAAGCTTCTTACTCCTTTCACGTTCCCTGGTGGTGGTAATTTCTCAATTACTTCTACTTTTGCTTTGTCCACTTCAATGCCTCGTTTGGAGATTTGATGTCCTAACACAATGCCTTCGGTGACCATGAAGTGGCATTTTTCCCAATTTAAAACTAAATTGGTGTCCACACATCTTTTCAGTACTATGGTCAAATTTTTCAAACATTGATCGAATGATGGACCAAAAACAGAGAAATCGTCCATGAAGACCTCAATGCATTTTTCCACCAAATCAGAGAAGATAGCTAGCATACATCTTTGGAATGTTACAGGAGCATTACATAACCCAAAAGGCATTTTTCTGTATGCAAACACCCCAAAAGAACACGTGAATGCTATTTTTTCTTGATTTCTGGTGCAACTGCTATCTAGTTGTAGCCTGAGTAACCATCCAGAAAGCAGTAATATGCTTGTCCTGCAAGTCTTTCCAGCATTTGATCTATGAAGGGCAGAGGAAAATGATCTTTCCGGGTTGCAGTGTTCAGTTTTCTGTAGTCGATACACATCCTCCATCCTGTGACTGTTCTTGATCAATTCATTTTTTTCATTTTGTATGACACTGATTCCTCCTTTCTTTGGAACAACCTGCACAGGACTTACCCAAGAGCTATCAGAAATTGGATAAATTATACCAGCTTCTAGTAATTTAATTACCTCCCCTTTCACTACTTCCTTCATGGTTGGATTCAAGCGTCTCTATGGCTGAGCAATTGGTTTAAATTCTTGTTCCATGTAAATGTGATGCGTACAGTAGGCTGGGCTTATTCCTTTCAAATCTTCCAGTCTCTATCCAATTGCTGTTAAGTGCTCTTTCAAGACTTGAATCAATTGCCTTTCTTCTGTACCTGTCAATTCCTTATTAATAATAACAGGTTTTTGGTTATCATTATCAAGAAAAACATATTTCAAATGTGAAGGTAAGGCTTTTAACTACACTTTTGGTAGGACAACTTTTTTTGTCTTCTCTGACAACTTTTCATAATGAATTTCTTTTTGAATGTCATGCTTGTCCTCCTTCGAGTTTCCCCCGTCCATTATTCCATTTGCTTCAACGTTTAGCTCACCTAGTGGATCTTTATTGAGCCATTCACTGGTTTGTTCTCTGATGGCTTCTTCTTCAATGTCAATTTTGAAGCATTGTTGCTTTTCCTTTGGATACTTTATTGCATCAAACACATTGAAGTTTACTTCCTCATCTTGCACTCTTACCTTTAGCTTTCCATCGTCCACATCAATAATTACTTTTACGGCTTTCATGAAGGGTCTTCCCAGAATGAGAGGCACTTCTGCATCTTCTTCAATATCCATTATGACAAAATCTACAGGAAATATGAACTTGTCAACTCGTACCAGCACATCCTCAGCTATGCCATATGGAAACTTCATAGATCGATTAGCAAGTTGGAGAGTCATCCGTGTTGGCTTCACCTCAAGATCTCCAATTCTTTTCACCATTAAGAGGGGCATTAGGTTAATGTTTGCTCCCAAGTCTAAGAGTGCTTTTCCTACTGGTAAAGTACCAATAGTTACTGGGATTGTGAAACTTCCGGGGTCTTTTGTTTTTTGTGGCAGTGCTTTTTGAATGATGGCACTGTATCCTGCGGCGAGTTCCACTGTTTCTTCAGAAAATCTTTTCTTTTTTGTTAATAGCTCCTTCATGAACTTAGCGTAAGTTGGCATTTGCTCCATGGCTTCTATAAAAGGTATGTTTATTTGCAACCTTTTAAAGATATCCATGAATCTTGCAAATTGCCTCTCCTTGTCTATTTTTGAAGGGTTCTTTGGATACGGCAAACTTTTCAATTGTGGTGCTGGGTCGTCCACCTTCTTCTTCCTTTCTTTTATTTCTTTCTTTTTTTCTTTTTCAACTTCCTCCTTCATATGTACATCTTTAATTTTTTTATTTTTCTTTTCACTAACTTCCTCCTTTGTTTCTTTTTCAAAATTTTCTTCCACTTTTTCTTCCACCTTGTCACCCTCTTTTTGTTGTCCAATGACCTTTCCACTTCTTGTTGTGATTGCTTTGCATTGCTCCTTCAGATTTGGGTGTGTATTGGCTCCAAATTGAGAGTTATGATGCTCTGCGATTTGACGAGCCAATTGCCCCACTTGAGTCTCCAGGTTTCTTATTGAAGCATTAGTGTTTTTTTGATTGGTGATTGAGACCTGCATGAATTTTTCTAGAGTGTCCTCTAGTTTTGATGTCCTTTCTGTCAAGGAAGGGCCTTGCTGATAAGGTTGTTGTCTGTTGGACGTGCTTGCTTCTTGCTTCCATCCACCATTTTGATTATTTCTCCATCCCTGTGAAAAATTGTTAGAGTAAGCATTGTTATTAAAGTTACCCTGCTTACCTTGGTTATTCATATATAGGATGGATTGGTCTCCTTGCTCTCCTTGGCAATGTCCATTCTGATGTTCTCCTCCACAAAAATCACATCCCATTTGTGCTTGTTGGTTTCCCGTAGAGGATTGTACGGCATGCAGTTGTTGAGGGAGTTTTGCCATTTGCTGTGTCAGAGCTTTAATTTGTTGTGTCAAAATTTTGTTTTGAGCCAAAATGGCATCTGTTATATTGAGTTCCAACATTCCCTTCTCTTGGACTTGTGTTCTGTAATGCTGAGCTTGGTAATCTGTGGATGATAATGCTTCAATAATTCTTGTAGCTTGCTTTGCATCCACTGTCATCATGGTTCTTCCAGCTGCTGCTTCTAGTATCGTTTTGGTATCTGCTTTAAGTCCACTGTAGAAGATATTCAATGGGTAATATCTTCTAAGCCATGGTTTGGGCATCTTCTTAGGAGAGATTTGAAACGTTCCCATGCCTCGCAAAAGGGTTCATCATGGCTTTGTTTAAATGTTGTAATATCTGACTTAGCCTTGATAAATCTAGATGGTGGGAAGAATCTGTGTAGGAATTTCTCTTCCACTGTGTCCCAACTATTCAGGCTTTGATTTGGGTACGACTGGAGCCATTCTTTAGCTTTTCCTGCAAGAGAAAAAGGGAATAATCTTAGATACGTTGCTTCAATTACTTCCTGTTCAAAGCCCATTGTTCCTACTAATTCATAGAATATGGCCAAGTGAGTGTATGGATCTTCACTGGACATTCCATGGAATTGATGGGAACTAATTAAACTAAGGAAGGCAGGTTTCATTTCTATAGCCCTGATTGTATTTGGTATAGCAATGCTTGAGTAGTGTCTAGGTCCTTGTTGTAGGGTGTAATCTCCCAGTGTTCTCCTTGGTGGATTTTGATTGTTGCTGTTGACATCCATTGTATCAAAGGAAGTTTGTCCTGCTTGGAAGTTCTACTTGGCTTTCTTTATTTTCTTGAGGAACCTGTCTATCTCTGGATCGAATGCAAATTGTTCTTTTGTAACCTGTCCTCTCAAGATCATAAATCAAGTACTCAAAATAACAAAGTTGCTACAAAAATTAAAAACAAATTAAAAATAAATTTATTTACACTGTCTTGTCGATTCAATGCTAAAATATTCAAACTTGAATACCTCCCCGGCTGCAGCGCCAAAACTTGATATGTTATTTTTGTGGGTTTATACAGAACTTGTTTAGCCAAAGCTTGATACAATTATTTTCATATATTAAAAATGAATGAAGAGTTCAATGAAAGAGAATCAAGTTTGTATAATATGAACTCAAGGAAATGGATGTGCCAAGTTTAAACACAGAGGTTGCAATATAGTATAGTTGTCGTTCCACTGAGGAGGTGTTAGCATGAAAATCTTAGCTTTGAACTGAGTTGACAGAAAGTTTTGTTCTGGATTGTTATAAATGTTGCTGATGGAAAAAGTAATAAATAACAGAGAGTGAAATTTTGCAAAAGATAACAGTGAATAATTTTGAGAAAAATCAGTTTTGTAAAACAGGGATTGGTTTCATCACATCTCACCTTTTGTAAGCTGTATAAGTTTTTACGTAGGTAACTTGAAAAGATAGTTTCTACGTCACAATCAAAGTCATTTGCATCGATCCCTCGACTACAAAATTCATAAGAATGATTTCAAATCGTTGATCCCTCAGTCACTTTGAAATCATCCCAGCATTATTTATCGATTGTTTTGATGTTTATTGCGTTAGATGCCATCCCTGGCTACCTACTCACAACAAGTATTTCATTCAGATCTGCTTTCAAAAGTCACTTCCCACCATACTTGAGAAAACTTAAAACAAGAAAATAGTGATCAAGTACTTTCAGGCATTAAACGCAGAAGGAAATACAGAAACTTATCAAATCTCATTACAATATAAAAACTTACAGCAGCATTACTTCAGGATTGAATGGATTACAACCAATCCCATAAGGGAGTTTAGTTACTCATGCTTTGCATTTTCACCTTCAAAATATGAACACAGAAAATAATGGAAAAGGTTGGATTGTGAGGGAAATACAGGGGATGAATCTGATGCTTGATGTCCTATTTTCTGCTTGATTTATAGGGGTTATGGTTCAGCTTCACTTGCCACTTGCATAGACCCTATGAAGGAATATTCGGAGACATACAGAAACACAAGAAAATGGTTGAGTTGGCATCGCACCATTGGTGAATATTAAATTAAAAATCCCATACTGCATGAGTCACACTTGAGCTTGGTGGTCACGCTCAAGCGTGGAGGGTTTTGATGTCCACTTGGTTGTCTCAAGCTCATGCTGTCTTAACCACGCTTAAGCGTGGCCTTCTTGTTCAGTATACTAGTTTCCACGCTTGATTCACGCTTGGGCGAGCTCGAATTTATGCTCTGTTATCTATCAGTCACGCTCAGGCGCTCTTCTTCTCAATCCACGCTTATCTCACACTCAGGCGCGCTTCCACGCTTATCTCACGCTCAGGCGCGCTTGGACCTGATGCTGAATTATGTCACGCTCAAGTTTCATAAGTCCTTCGCTTAAGCGCACAGCTATGTTCAGGGTCACGCTTGAGCGAGCTCGGGCTTGCGCTCAAGCGTGAGGTTCTTCTTATTTTTCTCGCTCAAGCTGCCTTCTGTTTCTTCCACGCTCAAGCATGCAGTGTGCCACGCTCAAGCGTCCTTGCTTGATGCTCTGGTGCTTCTTGGTTTCTTCAAGGCTTTTGACAACTTTTTCACTGAGTTTGATAATTCAAGCTTCTTTACACAATACATTATTTATAATCAAAATCATGCTCAATTATTTATCAATTTAGTTAAGTTATTTAGAAAATGAGTCCAATTGAGTCATGAATTTAATCATAAAATAAGCACTTATCAACCCCTTCAGTGCTTTACCTTTTGGGACTTCCCGTTGGCGCCATCAGTAAAGGAGTTTGAACTGATCTTGGGCTTGCCATTAGGGGGTCGGATACCGTATAGATAACTTGAGTAGCATGCCAACATCACCTCCTTTGCTTCTATATTGAAAACCAATCTGACTAAGCTGGGAAAAGCACAACTGAATAAGAGTTAGAGGTCAGGGTTTACTAGGGTGTATCTTGAAAAACACTTGAACAATCTGGCTGAGAAAGAGGATTGGGAGACTTTCATGCATGGATACCCTAGCATTTACCCTCTATGGTGTCATCTTGTTCCCTTGAATTGAGAATTATATGGACTGTGATGCTTGATGAATCAGTTTTAATACACTTATTATATTTTTACACTAGGGGTTTATTATATATTTATTATGTTTAATGATATTATTTAAATTAAGTTCCATGTTGTTAGTTTAATTGAAGTATTATGTATATATGTAATTTTCATGTTTTGTTTGTATCTTGAGTGTCTCGCCTTATTTTGGTCATAACTTGGTCTTTTATGATCCAATTGGGCTGATCTTGGAGCCCATGAAAAGCTAGACAAAGAACTACATTATGATGAACATATTTGGTTATTTTACATCTAAAAAGGATGAAGAAATGGAGATTGAATCAATCACCCTGCATGTGTCTCACTAACATTAATATAGTTCACTAAAATAGATATATCTTAAGCTGTAGATGTCTAAATAATTTGGCTCTTGCAGTAAAATTTCAAAAAGATAAAGATCTACAACTTTTATGTTGAAGGTTTGGTGAAATTATGTCATCTAGAGGGTTAGAGCTGGCGTGCAAGATGGAAAACGTGAAGAATAATGAATTTCAAAAAGTAACCTTATCATTTCTTTGAATTATTGTAATCTCAATCCCCCCAATGTTAAAATAATTAGATCAATGTTTAGCACATGGATGTATAGTGTTCCGATACCTTGGCTATAAATTGATGCTTGAAGTTGTAAGGAAGACACAAGAGAGATACATAATAAAATACATGCTTAAGTTTCCATTACATTTCTATGTTTTTGCTTTAGTTTCTTAAGTTTTTGTTCTTCTTTCTCTTGTTTTATTTATTTGCTCTATATTCCATTCTTCAAGTTATGATTTTCATTTCCCTTTTTCAACATGAAGTAAGTTAATTTTATTATTTGTTATTTACTTTTATAATCAAAGTTATAATTAATTTATATTTATATTTCATTGTTAAAAATCATCATGGAAGCTTTGTAACACCATCGTTTAACTAGGATAATCCCTTCCATTAGATTATCCTAGTCAATTGAGAAGTTACGAGTTTTAAAAAAATGTGGAAGGTTTTTCGTAAACACTTGGTGGAACAATATCTTTTTATATATACATAATAGAGTTATATATGCAACAAGTGGTCGAACAGAACTCTACATGCTCAAGGTGAAGGGACACATAGGCTCCTATTCAAAACATGAAATAAAAATATCTATATCCTAATCATCCTCAGTCCAAGAAGAATTTGGCTGGTCTTTGATGCAAAGCCTACACTAACTTTTATAAATGATGTAACAGCTTTGGTTTTCTGAAATTGAAACTCAGGCTCTTTGGACTTCCGAGAGTACCTTGTTAGGTGTTTTAGGAGAGCTAGGCTTAGGCCTGACCCCTAAAATCATCGTGGGGATATGAGAAAGAAAGATTTGAGAGGATGTGAATAGTGGATAGTTCAGATAAATGGAGACGAGTGAGTAAGGGAGGCTGTGTGCAATAGTGAACCCTAGAGGAACTTGCTAATTTGTTGATAATTTATTGGAGATAATTGTGGTTGACCCGATAATTGAATTATTGATGAAGTGCTATATTCATGAATATGTTCTGTTATTGATAATTTATGAATAATATTTAATTTTAGTAGATTATAAATAATGATGTCAATCATCTGTTGATAACGGATTTAGGATAATTATATTTATTTAACTGACAAGTTAGATTTAGAGGATAGGTGATTATTAGAGCCCAAGATTTCATAAGACTTAATTAAGTTCCTTTAATAAAATAATTACCGAATAATACATTACTTGGATATTAGCAGGTAAATAGACGTTATTATTAAAGAGTTTAGTTAATTAATATAAAATAAGGTGAATAGATAATATCTATTTTGGTATTTTACATTAATTATGATGAGCTCAAGATATGGAAAATATATTTATAATATGTTTTAGTTAAAAAATTATTTAACTACTGTTATTTTAATAATAAACGTTGTTCGGTTCCTCAAGAATTAAACTGTGGAACCCAACTTAAGGTCAGACTCCAACCAATCGAACCAAGACTAGTGGTCCAGTAGGGAGACTAGTCCTCTTAGGATCGCTTTGTAAAGAATCGAGGGTGCTTGACTTAGCCTGACCAGCCAAATCAAAATCCCCAACGTCTCATATGTTGACTGTTCATATATCTCGGAATATCCGATAGTGACACGGTCAGTCCCTGATAACTCATTTCGACAATTTGGGAAGGTTTCCTGAAGAGCCCAAAACTTGATTCGGACTCGGCCAACCTTATCCATGAGCTATTCTATTCCTTCGGAAGCTCAATCTGCGTGTTTCTGATGTTTCTAACGTAACTTTCTCAAACGATGTTTGATTGAGGTAATTCTAGTTTTGTCCACTTTGTTTCAAAGATATCTTCAAACTCTATTTCTGGCCTCAATCTCAAATTCCTACTCTGTCATGCTCAAATTCAAGAATTTATTAAATTCATCATAGAACCATGATTATTCGTGTTTTTGTCTTGCGCATGGTTTGTTAAAAAATTCATAACTCTCTCATACGACCTTCGTTTATCGCAAACTTGGTGTCAAATCTCCGTAACAAAATTATCTACATTTTCCATGAAGACATTGAAGGCTAAATCCTTCTAGATTGGTACAGTTTTATAAATCTTTTTGACCTCTTGGATGTTTCATTTTAATGTTGGCAGCCTTTGATAAAATTTGTGTATCTCCTTCGTCCGGTGCTTGAATCACTCCATTCTTTTTTATATAGATCTTTATCATAGACCTCTTCAATTTTTATACAGGGAATGAAATCAAATTCCTAAAGGAGAATTAATGGTGAATTTATTTCAAATACCCTAGCTGATCCAGGAAGCTTCTAGAGCACCTTGTTGTAAGTCAGGTATATCTCGGGCTAACAAACTTGGATCATCACAAATGATATATCAAATTAAAGAGGAAAGAAATATATAAAAACTTCATGAAGGACGCAAAATCAAATTCTCATCCCATAAATCCTAGAAATTAAAACATTACACCAATTCATGTTTTTCCACTTTCAGTTTGCACTAGGTGCAGTGTTATCTACATAACTCTCTCATATGGCCATTAAATTGAATGAGGCCTTCATCAAAATTTTCCTGACACATTTCTTCACAACTTTAATGTAGAAACCAAAACCTAATTCATAACTCATTTGGCCCAGAAAAATTATTTATGAAAGGGACAAAAATCCCGTCATAGCCCTGCACCCTTTTAGTATTTGGGCCATATCTCACACAATTCTTGATGGAGTTTTTGTGCTTTATATGTATTTAAAGAGAACAAATAGTTATATAACTTTTATGTTTGGGCCATTTTCGAATTCGGCACATAAAGGCCCCAAAAAGCCTGCACAAAGTGACGCCTCTGAATGTACCACCTCAGTCTTTATGCAACAAGATCCAATCACATTGCACCACTCATGGAACACTTGTCTTCTTCACTCTAACTCTTCCCATACATCTCTAGCTCTTGCCACCTCATTAGAGAGGTGCCACCACCTTGCTCCTCCCCTCCACTCAGCTGGTCACCTCCCAATTCAGCCAATGAAGATTCATGCAAAGCTTTCCATCACCTTGTTCATCATTCCCTTCTAACTCCATCCAACTCTCTCTTCTCTTTCTATATCTCATGGCTAAAACTCAGCCTGTAACCACCATGATTCTCTTCTCTTCATCTTCTCTCCTCCTTAGCCAAGCCACCAATAACCGCTAGCCGCCCAAACAACCAACACCAACCACCATCAAAACCACCACAATTTTCAACCATTCAAAAAATTTGCTACTCTCTTCTTCTCCTTCTTCTTTGCCACGGCCAGCCACCACAAAACCCACCATCCAACTTCATTTCTCTAGCATGCAAAGGTCTTAAAGATCACAATCCCATCTCCTTACTTTGAGGCTTCAAAACCATGAAGCTCATCAAGACCATACTAGGTAAATTCAACAAAACTTTCTTCTTAAACCTTGTTCTTGAAAATGTAGTGGTCAAATTCTATTTTTGGAACTTGAAAATTTATGGCACTTTCTTGTTTTGATTTGAAGGCTAGAGCTGTGACCATTTCCCTTTTGTTGGATCTTCAAGGTCGTGACTTTGTAAAGGCTATCATAGGTAAAAATTGTCACCTTTTCTTTTGATCATTACTCTTGAATTCTTATGGTCAATGCTGTCCTTATTTTAGAAATTTTAATGATGGAATCCTTGCCATTTGGAGCCAAAACCGTGACTGGTCCTTCCTCTTCTAACCATGCATGTCCATTTTTTTAAGGGGTCCAAAGGTTTAAGCGGCGATCGAAGGACGTTGGGAGCGTTCGATGAAATTTTTGACGAAACCACCATTCTCCTTTTCTGGACAGCGACCATCTCGTGAGGTAAAGGGGGTCTTTTCCTCGCTTGATTACATTTTTGGTTGTACCATAATATTCCTCAAGTAGTCGGGGACCTTCATTTTGAATTTCATCGCGATCCAACGGTCGGATCTTAAACCGTAAAAATTTTCATAACCAACGACTAAAAGTTTACATTTTTGATTTACCGGTATTTTAAAAATTTTAATTGGCGTAACTCAATGTTCACAAACTCAAAAGGATTTATCACGATCGGACCAACAAAAAGAGATTTAGAAAATTTTGCAATTAGGCGGGCTCGGTTTCAATCGATATGGTTGTATTAATTATTTTTAGTTTTGGATGTTATTATGTAATTTGTAGAATATTATCCGGTAAGCCCCGCTATTAAATAATTTAAATGATCATTTAATGCCGCTGAGTTATTTTCGAAATAATGTGCATGTTAAAACGAATTCTCAATCGAACGTTAAAAAAATATTTTTTTACTAAGTTACAAAAGTAAATTATTTGGGAAAAAGGTTAAATAAAGAAATTAAATTTTTGAAAACCACTCCAAATAATATTATTGAAAAGCTTTCTTAACTTAAAATAAGGTTTTATTAGTAGGAATATATATATATATATATATATATATATATATATATATATATATCAAGCGTTTGGAATCTAACTAGAATAGGAAATTTTGTGACCACTTTTAGTGACCACTTAGAAGAAAGAAATGGTAGCCTTAGAAATTTAAGAAAAGAGATAGATTTAATAACAAGAGACTTGATTAAAAAAAATGGACTTTAAGATTTATTATTTTAGTAGAATAAAGATACTTAGAACAAAGAAATAACGAACTAGAATTTTAAAATTTGACTAAGGTTCTGAAAAGAATCCTAATAAATTAATAGGATTTTTTACTTAAAATAAATCCAATTTAGAATCTGGAACTCTTAAAAAAAAGGGTAATGCCATAATAGAAATTAAGGTAGTTACTATAAGTAGAAAAAGAGATCAAAGGAAGTGTTGTGCCTAGAATAAATGGGTTAGTAATAAAAAAATGGAATTTTTGGGTATACTAGTTTTTAAACTCACAAATAAAATAAATAAAACTTATCAAATCAATTGATAAACTTTTGGTTGACAAAACAACGTTAGACCAATTTAAGATATCTCAAATTGAATAGACTTCTAAGTAATAAGCAGGTAACTATAAAGCAAAAAGAGACTAATCATAGTTATATAAATCAGTTAATTAGTCACTAAAGAAGGAATTTTCAAATCTAGTAAAGTCATATTTAGGAGATATATGACTATAAGATGTAAGAGATTAAGTTAGGACACAAAAGAAGTTCTACTTTGAATACTAATTAATAAGAAAGGGTTTTAGGACTAAATCTTAAACTTATCGTGAAAAGAAACAATACCTATTAATTAAAATGGTAACTTTCAGTAACTAAGAAATAATAGACTTGGTTGTAATGTTAAGATCAAGGTAGTACTCAGATTTCTAAACAGCTAATGAGCATTCATAAAAGGGAATAAATTTAGAGAACGAAGTTAAGGGAATAATTCAATTAATGAAGTCAAGAATAATGAAGTAAGAGTTACACAAATTGGTAATCTTAAGCTGAAGAAAAATATCACTAAATCATTGTCGGGATATAAAAGACTAGTGGCTCATTTAGTGATTAAGAAAAACAAGATTGATAACAAAGTCCATTTAGAATAGAAAACAACTAATGGGCCGAGAGTTCATAATTGGACCTCAGGAGGTTGTATTATGGAAGTAATCATATGCAAGTGAATAGAGAATGCTTAACAAGTGGAGAAATGAAAAATACAGAGAGTATTGAACTAAATGGTATACCCTTAGTAATAAATTAAATTAAGGAAATGCTAATGACATGAACTGTATAAATGGTAACGCTTATGTCTAGTAAACTTTTAGTGACTTTAAGTACGCAATTACTTGCTAAGTCATGGTAATGATGAAGATTAAAATTTATATCATACGTGTGTGTAATGACTACTTAATATTATATGTAATATAACACTTGTTGGTTGACTGATTATGTGACATGATGGGATATGTGACTGTGAATGATTGTGTACATAAATATAAGTGTGATAGTTACATGATGAATATGGTATAATGCATTGTATTTTGTGATGCTATTGAATACTTGTTGATATGGTATGGTTGTGAACATTGTATGATGCATGGATAACAAGATGAGGAAATTATAAATAAAAGATTTAGAAAAAGGTATTGGTAGGGGTCTCAGAATGATTAAATATAAAAGTATGTGAGACTCGGATCCGAGATGAAATGTGGGCGTTGAAGAGCCAACGTACCCAAATTGTTGAGAAACTGTAAAACCTCACTTCATTCCTAAGTGTCGAGCACGTTACTATAATAAAGAAAATGAGAAAATTTGGTTACACTGAGTATAGAAAAGGACTTGACATTAGGAATGGAGGGGAGTCATTTGGGGGACCCTACCGAGGACCATTGAACAAAAATGAATTATTGAATTATGCATCATGAATCGGAGTTAAGGAGGGATGTTGGAATAATCCCCTAGAGTATACAATGATGGGTACACTGAAGAAATAGTAGGCGTCTTGATCCCCTGAGGGCGGTCTTGGGAGTATATCGGCGGCGGACCTCCAATGGCTCGGATTCACGCCCGACGCTGGATAGCCCGTGGCAGACTCTGATATACTTTGACAAGAGGTGGGGGTTTCTATGACTGTAGAGTGACCGTTCTTTGGTGATGTGCGATATGTGTGATTGGCCATTTTGATGTTGGGACTGAGAGTCCTTACCCATTTGTAAAAACTAGAACGAGGAGAGCTCCGGTCACTCTAGTTGGGCAGGGGATATAAGGGTGATGGATTGAGCACTAGATTGATGAGATTGTTGAGGAGGAGATGGGCCCACATGTATCATGATGACTAATAAAAAAGAATAGAAATAACGAAAAGAACTTATACATTGCATCATATACTGTGATTGTTACTGTTTATTACTTAATTATGACGTTGTAGAACTTAATAGTCCTGAGAGATGAATGGGAAAATGGGGATAATTAACTGAGATAAAAAGTGGTGAGATAACTTAAAATATATCTTAGAAACCCTAAAGAGAGTGGGTAGGACCTGATCTTGGATTGTTTGTGTGACGCCCCAAAAATATAGGGGAAAATTAATAAATAAAATATGGATAATTAAAATAGAGGATAAATTTTTCGCGATTTAAAACACTTAAAGGATCGAAGAAATCGTGAGGAGAAAACTTTAACAAGTAACCCCCGGACCCTTTTTAATGACCTATCTCATATATGAAGATATGAGAAGGTGAACAATCAAGTCAAGAGTGAACCTTGGATGGTCAACATCATGTTCATCTACAAGGGGTAGCGGAAGTGTATAATTACATTAAGAAAATGAAAGGAAGTGGTAGAAGGTCAAAGGATGGTCCATCGAATTGATAAAATGTATTAATTATGCGTGTAGGGCGTTGTACAATCATATTATAGTCAAACAATGCTAATTATACCCTAAAACAGAAGGAAAATGAGAAAAATAGGGTCATGAATCGATTCAAACATCCCATGAATCGATTCAAGTGGTTCTGGAGTCCAAAACAGTGAAAACAAAACACCTTGAATCGATTCAAACTCATATGAATCGATTCAAATGCACCTGAAACTCAAAATTTGGCAAACAGGGGTCCTTGAATCGATTCAAGATCGTATGAATCGATTGAGGCCTTCCTGGAACCAAAAACAGTGAAAACAACAACTCTTGAATCGATTCAGGAATCCTTGAATCGATTCAAGACAGCACAGTTGTTGTTTTTATGCAGAAAAAGCATGATTTTTAGACTTCCAACCCCCCTAACTTTTTCATATCAACTCCAAACGCTACCAAATTTTGACACCAACTAAAATACACCATTTGTGACATGTAGCCACCGGCCTCACTCAAAAATTCTCAAAAATGAGAAACTTATGCAAATAAATGCGTTTAGTCCATTCCTAAGCCTTTTTGAGTAACTTAAGGGTCTATTCTCAATGGAATTGACCCGTTCTAGTTTCTATAAGTCACAAATCATGTATTGAAGCTATTGGAACCACCACACACTACCCAAAACTCATAAAACTCAGTTTGACCCTACTAGTTCCTTACTTATGCATGACAATCATGAAATATCATCAATTATACAGCACATAAAGTCATCATTCACAATTCTCATCATTTGTTCATCAAAGTGAGCAAAAGTCAAGCACTCACACATTAGCATCTTACATCACCAAGGTCATAACTGGAAATTGGTCTTATATGTAAGTTCCAATTTTCACACATGATCTACAAAATCATTATACATCATCCATACCAATTCATGGCTATACAAGATATTAATTATATTTATTTACATTACAAAAGCCCATATCAAAGCTATAAAGTCAGAACATTCACCGGCCAAGGCATTCTTTACCCAAAATAGGCTTCCTTCACACCACTTCTCCACACAAGAACTCCATAGGTTGCCCTACACCACAGGAGCTAAAAAGATATACCACATGGAGAGTGCGTATACTTTCTCAATGATGAAAATCCAACAATTATGACAATATATGCAAAAATAAAATATAAACATCTCCTCCTTAAGAGGAGTTCAATCAACACCAAATCGATCATTTAACAAATTCATTGAAACACATATATCCATCAAAATTCTCAAAGTCACATCAACCAACATCACAATCACAGTTAGTAATTAAAAGGGAGTTCCACTCGCTTCTCACATAATCTCCTCAACGGGATATCATACTATGCCATGCTTCTATGGCTAATGCATATGCTAGTGTTTAAGATGCATATGCATGGATCCGATTTCTTTTCCACGGGTGATTGCAACCACCATAATCATTCAATCATTCTCAATGGTTTCCCGCCTCGTAAGGAACTCTTCATACTGATCGGTAGAAAATATGCACTCTTTGTCAAACGATCCACAATCACCCAGATTCCATTACATCTGGACCTCGTCCTTAGCAATCCGGACACAAAGTCCATAGCAATTGCATCCCACTTCCAAATGGGGATATCAAGTGGTCTCAAAGTACCCGAAGGTCTCTGATGCTCTACCTTCGCCTTCTGACAAGTAAGGCACGAAGCTACAAAGTTGGCAACATCACGCTTCATTCCGGGCCACCAAAAATTCTTCTTTACATCTTCGTACATTTTGGTTGCACCAGGGTGAATGCTAAGAATGCTTTTGTGTGCTTCCTCAAGCACCGTGTGTCTCAAATCTCTAAATGAAGGTATATACACACGACCTTTTACTCACCATAAGCCATCAACATCTTCCATAAGGAATAGATTTTTCCCATCGCCTTGAGATCTTCTCATCTCTTGTAAATAATCATCATCCCCTTGTTTCTCCTTTACAAGCTCTAAGAACTCATTGCATATCTTTAAAGTAGCAAAACATAGTTTCTTGGGAGATTGTATTTCGGTCCCAACATTCAAATTCTGAAATTCCTCAATCAATTCAAATTCATTGACCATCATAGCCGACACATGTAAGGATTTCCGACTAAGAGCATCGGTAACAACATTAGCTTTTCCTAGATGGTACATCAATTTAAAATTGTAGTCCTTCAGGAATTCCATCCATCTCCTTTGGCGCATATTCAATTCCTTTTGATCAAAGAGATATTTAAAGCTTTTATGGTCGCTAAAGACCACGAACTTCGAACCATAGAGATAGTGACGCCAAATCTTCAAGGCAAACACAACCACCGCCAACTCCAAGTCGTGAGTCGGGTAGTTAACTTCATGAGGTATCAATTGACGTGAAGCATAAGCTATAACACGTTCCTTCTGCATCAAAACACATCCAAGTCCATGCTTAGAAGCATTGCAATACACCACAAAGTCTTCTTGTAAATTAGGCAATGCCAAGATAGACGCAGAAATCAGCCTTATCTTTAACTCTTCAAAGCATCTCTCACATTCAACCGTCCATACAAAAGGTTGGTTCTTCCTTGTCAAGTTCATCAAAGGTTTAGCAAGACGAGAAAAACCTTCGATGAACCTCCGATAATAACCGACAAGTCCAAGGAAACTCTGGATTTCCATAACCGATATAGGTCTAGGCCATGCCATAACGACTTTAACCTTGGAAGGATCCATCGAAACACCATCTTCGAATATCACATGTCCAAGAAACTGGACGCTCGTCAACCAAAATTTGCATTTAGAGAGCTTAGTGTACAACTGCTTCTCTCTAAGTATGTTCAACACCACTTTCAAATGTTCCTTGTGTTCCTCACGGCTCTTGGAATACACTAAGATATCATCGATGAATACCACAACAAAACGATCCAGGTATTCGTGAAAGATGCGGTTCATGTAATTCATGAACACCGCTGGAGCATTAGTCACTCCAAATGGCATTACAACATACTCATAATGGCCATATCGCATCCTAAACGCAGTCTTCAGAATGTCTTCGGTTCTCACCCGAATTTGATGGTAACCAGAACGCAAATCAATCTTTGAAAACACCACCGCACCTCTTAATTGTTCCCACAGATCATCGATACATGGTAAGGGATATCTATTCTTTATTGTCAACTTGTTCAATTGGCGGTAGTCAACAAACAACCGCATGGTTCCGTCTTTCTTCTTGACCAATAAAACAGGAGCTCCCCAGGGTGACACACTGGGTCGAACAAACTCCTTCTCAAGCAGCTCCTCAACTTGCTTCTTAAGTTCAGCCAACTCCATAGGAGACATCCTATAAGGAGCGATAGACACTAGTTCTGCACAGGTACAAGATCGATAGCAAACTTAACCTCCCGTGGAGGTGGTAAACCAGGTATCTCCTCGGGAAACACATCCAAGAATTCTGACACCACAGGGATGCTAAGGGAATCGAGACCATTTTTCCCATCAGCAAGAGATAATAATATACAAAGTTGAGCTATACCATGCACATCGAATTGTCCCACATTAGAAGAAGGGAAAATAACGGCCCGCTGTTGACAGTCAACCAAAACCTTATTGGCGGAGAGCCAATCCATACCAAGTATGATCTCTAATCCCTTCATAGGTAAGTAAATGAAAGATATAACAAATCTCTTCCCTTCTAGGAGCATATCGACATTATCACACCGATTAACTGATCTGAGACAAGTACCGGTTGGGGTGGTAACCACTAGGGCATTTTTCATTAAACATACCGGCAATCTCAATCGCCGAACACAATCTTAGGATATAAAAGAGTGAGTTGCACCCGAATCATAAATAACATGAACAGAATGTCCAAGTATTTCACACTTACTTTCAGCTAAATTATCTGCTTGTGCTGCTTCCTCACCGGTCACAGCAAACACCCTTCCGGCATTTGGTTGAAGATTTCCACCATTCCTGTTTCCATCACGAGCACCATTGCCATTACCTCGACCGTTGCCATGCCTCCCACCATTATAGCCACCTCGACCACCATTTCAGCCACCATTGTTTCCATTGCCACGACCTTGTTCACCATTGTGGCCTCCGCGATTCATATGAACAGGTGCATTAGCACGGTTGGGAGTACTAGCTTGTACCGGAGCTGGTCTTATGAGCATAGGGCATGCAGGACAGATATGTCCCACCTGGTCATAGTTAAAGCATACCACGTCCTCACAGTGCACACATTCACAAACATAGTGTGGACCACCACACCTATAGCATCTCGGCCCATTGGCATTTGCATTGCCTCGGCCAAAGGTGTTACCATGTCCACCACCTCTAGCTTGGACATTAGAATGAGCACCCCTCTGAAAATGTCCTCTTCTGAAATTTCCTTGCCTCTTGAAACTAGAAGATTGACCCTTCAACTTAGAGTCAAATTTTGAATGATGCGGGGGAGCATGTTCTTCATAAATGCGGCACTTATTCATAAGTACCATGAAGCTTCGGATTTCTTGATGAAAAATGGCCCTTTGAATATCAGGGCGTAGACCGTTCTCGAACTTCACACATTTCGAGGCTTCAGTTCCCTTTTGTTGATAAAAAAGGTAGAATTCACAAAGTTCTTCGAATTTAGAAGCATACTCTTCCACCGTCATTGTGCCTTGCTTGAGTTCCATGAACTCTAGTTCCTTCTTACTCTTGTAGCTCTCGGGCATATACTTTCTCATGAGTTCAAGTTTAAAGTTTTCCCAAGTCAAGGGAATAGCAGCAGCAATCATTCTACTCTTGGTGAGTCTCCACCAAGTCTCAGCTTCATCTTTCATCATAAAAACAACATACTCCACTTCTAGAGCTCATTGCATTTGAAACTATCGAAGATTCACTCAACATCTCTGATCCAAACATAGGCTTGCTCAGGCCTGAATCCACCATGAAACTCAGATGGTTTCTACTTCAAGAACATGTCAAGGCCTTGAGTACCTTGAACAACAGGAGCAGGTTGTCTGTCCGCTTCTTGTCTATCACGGTTTTACGAATCGAGGAGGTCCGCAAAATGATTCAAAGCTCTAGCTATAGCGTCATCGTTATCTTGATGACGATGGGTCATCTCAATATCTATAATCATAACATGAGATTTAACTATCATTAGTAAACTCGTTCATAAACCCCTCTATAGTTTTATACTATAGTACTTCATCATAAAAATTAAGTTATGGCCCTTCATCATGGAGTCTAATATCAACTAATTCATATCAAAGCTCATAAAAGCATATCATCATATCGTGGTGTTGCATGCATTCACAAAACATAAGAATTCATCATTGAGGGAGAATAGTGTGAAGAAAGCTTGGCCAGACTTATAGCAATCACATCCAATCCATAGTCAATTCATACATAGTCAAACAACAATGGTAATCATTCGTTAAATGCATGTCATGCTCTTATAATAATAATTAATCACAGTAGAAAAGGGCAAGTAATGCTCTGATACCAGGTTGTGACGCCCCAAAAATACAGGGGAAAATTAATAAATAAAATGTGGATAATTAAAATAGAGGATAAATTATTCGTGATTTAAAACACTTAAAGGATGAAAGAAATCGCGAGGAGAAAACTTTAACAAGTAACCCCCGGACCCTTTTTAATAACCTATCTCATATATGAAGATATGAGAAGGTGAACAATCAAGTCAAGAGTGAACCTTGGATAATCAACATCATGTTCATCTACAAGGGGTAGCGGAAGTGTACAATTACATTAAGAAAATGAAGGAAAGTGGTAGAAGGTCAAAGGATGGTCCATCGAATTGATAAAATGTATTAATTATGCGTGTAGGGCGTTGTACAATCATATTATAGTCAAACAATGCCAATTGTACCCTAAAACAGAGGAAAAATGAGAAAAACAGGGTCATGAATCGATTCAAACATCCCATGAATCCATTCAAGTGGTTCTGGAGTCCAAAACAGTGAAAATAAAACACCTTGAATCGATTCAAACTCATATGAATCAATTCAAACGCTCCAAGAACTCAAAATTTTGCAAACAGGGATCCTTGAATCGATTTAAGATTGTATGAATCGATTCAGGCCTTCCTGGAACCTAAAACAGTGAAAACAACAACTCTTGAACTGATTCAGGAATCCTTGAATCGATTCAAGACAGCACAGTTGCTGTTTTTATGCAGAAAAAGCATGATTTTTGGACTTCCAACCCCCCTAACTTTTTCATATCAACTCTAAACGCTACCAAATTTTGACACCAACTAAAATACACCATTTGTGACGTGTACCCACCGGCCTCACTAAAACATTCTCAAAAATGAGAAACTTATGCAAATAAATGTGTTTAGTCTATTCCTGAGCCTTTTTGAGTAACTTAAGGGTCTATTCTCAATAGAATTGACCCGTTCCAGTTTCTATAAGTCATAAATCATGTATTTAAGCTATTGGAACCACCACACACTACCCAAAACTCATAAAACTCATTTTGACCCTACTAGTTCCTTACTTATGCATGACAATCATGAAATATCATCAATTATGCAGCACATAAAGTCATCATTCACAATTCTCATCCTTTGTTCATCAAAGTGAGCAAAATTCAAGCACTCACACATTAGCATCTTACATCACCAAGGTCATAACTGAAAATTGGTTTTATATGTTATAACACCCTCGATTTTCCGGACTCGAATCCCGATGTAATCAAGATAATTAATTAATAAAAATACGAATAAATATTTCCCGTTTGAAATATTTCCAAAACACGACTACGATTACATCGAGACCCAAATCACAAAAAACTCAAGAGTGAGATTTAATAAAATATAACTGGATCGTGAAATAGTTTGGCCATAACGGTATACAAAATAACAGAGTTTACAGCGGAAGAAAAATATGTATACCGGACACACGCCTAGTCCCATATATGAAGATATGAGAAAAGGCTCGGCAAAGCATGCAAAGGCATATCATAAGCCTAATAGACAACCATTATCATTTTACATAATCACATGAGCATGCAATGCCTAATATATATGTATATACATATCTATATGGTCATGCATCATACATCTGCAATATTCATAGTCTATATTTGACTATATCATTTCAACCCTCAATTTATGTATTTTTAATACTTGTACATACTTAGAGGATTAATAAATCAACATCTTATTAGACACCAGATAGGTATAAATCCAATGCCTCCAATACATATTCACAGTTCATCCATCAACATCAATAATTAATAACATCATAATATCTATTTTATACACGACTTAATAAAGTACAAACACTGCTGGCCAAGGCATTCCGTTACCACCATTTACCTTCCCAAAAACTTTACTTCATAAACATTCTTGTCCCATGGTCTTCCTGCATCAATACTAAAAAGTAGACCACATGGGAGAGTGAGTTATACATTTCAAATAACGATATGAATACAATTGAGATTATGTGCATATGCATATCAACATCATGTATGCTTTGCTAAACATATCAATATTCTTCATAAATCATTGATTCAATAACATACACTTATTTCATATTCATTAATCAATTCTTACCAAAGCAAGTATATACACATTTATCACACCGCCATAATAGGCCACATCTCCAATATTGACCATTTAGGTCTTTTCTCAAAGCCACCATGGGCTATCATCATAATCATCAATCATAATTAATCATGCCCAACATTATAATGGGTCATCACACACATATCATCATATTCAACATTGTTTTAGATATATTCATATCATTTATTATTCATATGTGGTCTTTTAGGTATTTAATTACCCATCTCATCAACACTATACCACTATCTCAATCATCATCAATCATCATCATATTCTGGCATATCTCCATGCTGTATGCAAATGCTCTTATGGGTAATGCATATGCACAATGGAGTAGACAACAAATGCGGATCCGACTGTGGGAAATAACACCAAGTGTGGGTTCAAGCATGATCACATACCATGCCCCTACTGCAGTAGTAAAATGTGTACACATATATCATAATGCATGCATTTTCACCATATTTTTACTGGTACCAAACTGCATCGCCCATTTTGCAACACCGGTCATTTTCACCATGACCGCGGTAAACAACATAATCAACAATATAAGGTGTTGCGGGCCAACCATGATTCTCAACATGGCAGCTGTGATCCAAAGGACCACCAGGGACACCTGCTCCTTAAGAGCCACCCCCACAAGGGTCAACCACATGTAGCTCCCCGTAGCTCAGCATGGGCAGCTTCATGACTTACACACCGAGTCACAGGGGAAACAACAAAAATGCTCGTGCACTGAGCCCTCCCACTAGGCCAACTGGGGGAATCCCATAATATTCCAACACCGGCAGCTATGATATGCCATGGATGCAATCCAATGCAAATCAAATGCATTCTCACTCTATGCATCCTAAATGCCACTCATCATTCATCATAATCGTAACACCAACACCACCATACACACCTTAGTGGATTTTATCATTGTTGGTTTTAGCCATTGTTTTCAATATTTAAGTGAGGCATTTCATCTCAACATATTTCATATCATACACACAAGTTAATACTTGCAATCAACCACAATGGTATTACCACATTACATAGTGTTCATCAATATTACCACACTTTCATTTAGTGGGTTTTCATCTCATTATTCATTACCATTGTCTTATGTATATATATATAGTGGTGTGACATTCACAACATTTTCATTATTATATTTCATGCCACACATACAAGATCATGCTTGTATCACATATAATGCCACACAACAATTCATCAATAATAACGATCATCCTTTACTCAAGGAAATGATCCACAACCTCATTCATCATCACGTAATACCGATATCATTTTCGATTCATCGGTTTATAACAATTACTAAGTCATCTATTCATTCTCTCGTTGGTCTTATAATTATTCTAGGGTATCTCTCATAATCCCACCATTATATTCTCATTATCATCCTTTCGCTATTCCTTTTTAAGTGGTAAATACATCACAAACAATTAATCCTAACGTGCCAATCAATCCCAATTACCACCATGTTATATCATCATTAAATTGCCCTTCATACATCCCCTCAATCATCTCATATCACAAAAGAAGGGTCCAACATAAGCCCGGTACAAAGAAAATGAAATAAATTTCAATTCTGGGCAACTCGCTCAAGCGAGACTCACCGTCGCTTGAGCGAGATCAACATTGCTCGCTTGGACGAGACTTACAGTAACGTTTTCACGCTCGCTCGCTTGAGCGAGACTCACACTCGCCTGAGCGAGATTGAAGTGGGTCACTTGAGCGTCTAAAATTCTCCTTGAGTGAAGAAGTCTTGGAGTATCAGGTCACGATCTCGCTTGAGCGATAGCTCGCTCAAGCGAAAATCATCCAGTATCCAATCTTGTGCTCACTCGTTTGAGCGAGACCCAATATATCCCTCCACTCGCCTAAGCGAGATTTGTCCAGAAACAATCTCTCTATTTCACTTGCTCAAGCGCGGCCACGCCCGCTTGAGCGAAATTCGCCCAGTAGCTCACCATTCCATTTTTCATGTGTCTTGCTTGAGTGAAACTCCTTTTTGCCTGAGCGAGATTGGGCCAGAGGCCACCCTCCTGATATAGGGGAACTCTCGCTTGAGCAAGACCCCAACTCGCTTGAGCGAGAGTTACATACACGCCCAAAGACTCAAGTTGTTTACTTCTTTCTAAATGCCAATATCCTCACAACATAAAATTGGCCTAAACTAACCTTTCTCACACATTAATTCATGTACTTAGGACTTGGTTCAACAATCCATACATCACCATTTTAAATCCTAATTCATCAACTATATAATGAAGGCTTTAAGACACTTCTCATCACTACTCCACTCATCTCAAAACAATCCTCTACACCTTGTTTAACTCATCCATTCATAGATTTTCACCATCATCTAATTCATATCAAACCAAAGGACTATCAAACACTTATCATTAACATTATATATATACATACATTTTTATAACAATTAACATAAGTCAAGCCATCATTCATCACTTCAACAATTCAAACATACAATACATTCACGGCAAGGCATTACATGAGTTCATACATAAACATAATTATCAATTAATCACTCATGCAATTGAAATATAAACTCCTCTCCTACCTCGAGAAAAGGACCACAACACAATTGTATCGATCATTCTGCCTCATCGTCTGGAATACAATCCTATAAACAAACACACACACATATGCAATCAATAAACCATCACAATGCATCATTTCCTAAAGTTCATTATCAAGTCCTAGGCTTGTCTAAACTTTAATTCATACCATTGTGTTAGGCTTTGAGAATTCCTTTCCCAAAACCATGATCCTCTAGATTTTAAAGGGCTAAACATTCTAACAACAACAACACCATGGCTCTTATCCATAAGGCTTCCACGTCATCCCATGAGTCACTCAACTATCATCACCAATTAACAATTCCCAAATGGCATGTATCAAGACCTAAGACTTCATTAATTCAAACATCCATTTCCTTAGTCCACTATTACTGGTTTGCAACCATTATCAACATCATAAACATCAACACTTAAGACTAATTCCTCAAATCATCATACCTATATACATGCATATATTATCATTTGTAACTCTTGACTTAGTTTGCAATTTTATTAGTATCAATATTCAACTCCTATCCCTTAAAATTCATTTCCATGTATAAAATCATTCTAAGGTGCCAAAAATAATCAAGATCACCTATTTAGCCAAAATCCCCAATTTATCATACTTATGGTTTTTATCAAAATCAACCAATCAACATCAATATTTACCATCTTCATAAAACATCTCATCCATAATAACATTCACTCACATTGGGTAATATCCCATATTCAAGAATCACCCATCTAAGCCATTCAAACCTAGGGTTTCTATATTTTCACTAACATACAAGGTTTCAACATCACCATCTTCAACCCAATACCCATAAATAAGATAAGGAGGAGGTGAGAGATCTTTACCTCAAGTCCAAGCTCCACCAAAAACAAAAATGAAAGTGAGGAAGAGGGAGATGACCAATGCAAGCTCCCAAGCTCCATAGATGCCTCATATTTCCAAGCTTTTGTGTTAGTTTTTTATGAAAATGGGTATAGAAGGGGGTGGGTCACGGTTTTGGGAGGAGAAAATGGGTGGAGAAAGAGAAGAGAATGAATGAAGTGGGAGAGAGGGAGAGCCACCAAGAAATGAGAAAGAGAGGGGGGAGTTGTGTAAAAATCAATGGTCCAAAGGATGCATTATCTTACTTTTACCATTGGGTAATAATTCCCATTTTCCAATGGGTAAAAGGTGTTATAAAAGAGAGAGGATTGCCACGGTTAAGTGAAGAAGAAGAAATGGGAATTTTCATTTTCTTTTAATCTAATTCGGTTCGTAATTTCCTTATTTTATATCCTACGTCATGTCCAAATAATTATTTTCTCAACACCAAAAATTATTTCAACCATACCGTCATAACCATAATAATTTACTAAGCATTCTAGACCCATCAAACATCTAATTAAGTCAAGTGGGTCCCACATCATCTGTTAAATCACCCGGTTCCAGTTAATCTTAATTTACCGATAATTAACCTTTAATGTCTAACAAAATCCCGCATAATTATTTGACTATAAAGAATTAGTTATCATTATCCAATAGATTTATTTTCTTTAACATCCGGGATGTTACATATGTAGGTTCCAATTTTCACACATGATTTACAAAATCATTATACATCATCCATACCAATTCATGGCTATACAAGATATTAATTATATCTATTTACATTACAAAAGCCCATATCAAAGCTATAAAGTCAGAACATTCACCGGCCAAGGCATTCTTTACCCAAAATAGGCTTCCTTCACACCACTTCTCCACACAAGAACTCCATAGGTAGCCCTACACCACAGGATCTAAAAAGATATACCACATGGAGAGTAAGTATACTTTCTCAATGATGAAAATCCAACAATTATGACAATATATGCATAAATGCAATATAAACATCTCCTCCTTAAGAGGAGTTCAATCAATACCAAATCGATCATTTAACAAATTCATTGAAACACATATATCCATCAAAATTCTCAAAGTCACATCAACCAACATCACAATCACAGTTAGTAATTAAAAGGGAGTTCTACCTGCTCCTCACATAATCTCCTCAACGGGATATCATACTATGCCATGCTTCTATGGCTAATGCACATGCTAGTGTTTAAGATGCATATGCACGGATCTGATTTCATTTCCATGGGTGATCGTAACCACCATAATCATTCAATCATTCTCAATGGTTTCCCGCCTCGCAGGGGGTACTCCCTATAGCAGCCTCGCAAGGTGCTTTCTCGTGATCGCAACCACGTTGAACAATTTTTAATGGTTTCCTGCCTCGCAAGGGGTACTCCTGCCTCATGATCGCAACCATGGGCATTCAATCTCAATGGTCCCGCAGGGCCTTTCATTTCAAACACCAGGTGATCTCAACCACCTGTCCAATAATCACAGGAACTCGCAAGCCCTTTATATTTCCAACATCAAGTGATCGCAACCACTTATCAACATCATCATGATATGCATGCTATGCCATGTATGCAATGCTCATTCATGCCTCAACCTCATATAGGTTATCTCACCCTCTCATCTAGGGTACATTCATACTCAACCACACTGATATCCACAAATCAAGCATATACATTAATCCTCACATTCAAGAAATATTCTAGCCAAGAATTTCAAGTGCTCATCATACCACATATGGAATCAATAATACATCATCACATAATATACTACTCATAGCTTCATTAAGACTTTATCCTACAACCAATCATTATGAGCATCATACTCGATTTCACATCATATACACATGATACCATATTCATCCAAGAAATCATGCCATATTACATCAATACACACATTATCATCATACAAGTTCTCATACATTTAGAAAATACACCCCTCTCCTACCGCAAGAGAAGTAAACTTCCGGGTTTGATGTTCCCGCTTCACCCGTGTTATCAAGTCCTACACCAATCATTATAGGAGGACATCAATTATTCATCCCATAATCATCTCCATATTTTTATACATATCTATGTACACATGATTCTTATCATATAGAAACTATTTATCAATTTTATTCATTTGCCTAATTAGGCTTCGGGAGTTCCTTCCCTTAAATCGAAATCCATTATTATCAAGGGCTACAACCTAATTTATTAGGTTATCCCATTTATCAAGCTCCCACCAACACCTTGGTGAGTTTCCCATTTATTGTGACTTCAAATCAACGTTATAAATCATTATTAAATGCTACTACCTCATCATTTATAACATTTCCCTCATCAATAAATGTTAACCCCATCAACTTTACACATTTCCCCCAAAAATTATAAATTAGGGTTTCATTAAAACTCATCAATATTCAAAATAGTCATACACTCTCATCTCTTTCCAACCATAATGTATCTACCCCATTAATACCCTCTTTAAAGCTTGTATTTATGACACCCATTTTAGGGTTTCCACATTCAATGCTTCTCCTAATAACCTACATACATGAAATGCTTTCTTAACATTGAAGACATATAGTAATAGGTTTATATACTTGAAAAATAACTAGAACCTACCTCAAATGAAGAAATGGAGAAGTTACAAGAGTGGGGGATGAAGACCACGAAATGGGAGGGGAGGAAGGGAGTTCAAACTCCAAGCTTCTCCTTCTTGCTCCAAGAAAACAAAAATGAGAGAGGGAAATAGGTATCCCTCCTTTGATTAGGGTTTTTAGAAGAAGAATGTGAATAGAGAAGTGATAAGAAGAAGGAGAGGTAAATTTGTTTAGGGAAGAGTGAGTGTCACGAGAAAAGAAAGTGGAAGAATGAGGTCTTGTTTTAAATTTTTAATCTTTCATTAAACTTTTCCATTTTTAAATAAACAGGCTCTCCGTTCGGGCTCAATACTTATTCTAAAAATTAATCCGAATACATATTCGGATTCCCAATAACATTATCTACAGCCCTGACCAACAACATCTTAATCGGAGATACTTGGTCCGACACCCATACTTTATCCGGGTCAGTTTTCAGCTTATCCGATCACAATAACTCACTAACAGTCTCCAAAAATATTAATTAAATTATTTATAGCATTTTGGGATATTAATTAGTCCATATTTAATTATTTAATATTTATCTTCTTAATTTAACTTTCTATTTTAAAAATTCAGGGTGTTATAGTTTGTGTTGTATATAGGCAGGTGTTGATGAGACATCTTCCCGATTGTTGTGGAGGTGAAGACTCACCTTTACGCTAATTTTTCTAGACATCGTGGCGATGGTCATCGACTATACATTAAAGATCAGCTAGACTCTTCCTAGACCGAAGACGAATAGAATAGGTTAATTTTGTTTTCATTTACGTGAGCCTGCGTGCCCCTTTTTCTTTCAGTTGTACAGTTGTTGTTTTGACCATGTGTTATATATGACCATGTTATATGTATGATGTATCTGTTCCACCAAGCTTTATTGTACAAAAAAAATCTTCCATTTTTTTCTAAAACTCGTAACCTCTTAGTTGACCAGGATAATCTAGTGGAAGGGATTATCCTAGTTAACCGTAGGTGTTACAAATAACATAGAAAAATTTTGTTTGCAGTAAAAAAATTACTTAATTTTCATATATTAGTTGTGCAATGTATTAACAATATTAGAATGAATTTCGGTAGAGTAACCTGAAAATGAAAATCATTCACATTTCAATATTCTTGGTAATCCTACTTATCCAGGAATTTTTTAATAATTTCTAACAAGCATAGATAAATCTTCTTTTTAACTTTTTCCCCACATAAAAACATATTCCTACCAAGCACTACATTAATGTCTTTAAATAACTAGATGACACGTACCTTTTCTAAAAGCCAAAATAGTGTAAATACTTGTAACTAACAAGAAAAATTATTCAAACAGTTACCAGAATAATGACTTGTTAAATATGTATTAATTACCTAAATATGTATACATGACTAAATTCATGTATTAACTAAAATTTAATCCGGCTGTAATCATTGCTTGTAAATGACATAGGAAAGTCTTGTGTGTGATAAAAAAATTTATTTTATTTTGATAAATTAGCTAATTAATGTATAAACAACATTAGAATGAATTTTTGTAGAGTAACCTAAAAATACAAATCTTTTATATTTTAGGATTCATTGTAATCCTACTTATAATTTTTAACAAGGATAGATAAATCTTCACTTTAACTTTTATTCTTAAATAAAAAAATCCTATCAAACACTACATTAATGTCCTTCAATAAGTGGATAACAAATATTTTTAAAAAATAATATTTTATGAAAATAATCCATCTTTGTCTAAATGGCTATAATTGGTATTGAGTAGGATAAGCATTGGTTAAACTGGTTCAAGATCCTTAGAGTATATGATAACATTTGTATGTTGGTTCACGTCGTAATAGTCAATTAGCTTTGTATCCTATAAGAACATGCTTTGGATTTAAATATATAATAAAGGTTTAGAAGAAAGGAAGAACATAACTGACTATTGGTCATGCTTGTGTGTTAGTTCCCTTAGAAGTAGATTGAGTTATTACTATAGAATCATAATTCATTGATAGGCTATACACATACCAAAGACACTTAAAGTAAAGGAATAGTATGACTCTATGGTAGATAAGACTCACTTAATGATTTAACTTTGTGTGTGAAATCCCCTAGGTATGACGATGTACTTTTGTATGTTTTTCCAACAAAGCTAGAATGAGATAAACTTACCACTATTGTTTTGTGGTTATATTGTGTCTATCTAAATATGCACCCAGGGCCTGCCAGGAACATATCTGGACATTAAAGGAGAAGATTGACAGAGTTACACAACGGATACAGTTAGACCCTCAACTCGACGAAGTAGTGACTAGGTTAACTTTGATTTACATTTTATGGGAGCTTGTGTGCCCTTGTACATTCAGAGTATGTAACTTTCTATTGAGATCATGTGATGTATAAAAATGTTTTCATTCAAGCACCATTATTTTTTACACAAAAAAACTTCTATACTCTTTTGAAACTCGTAACCTCTTGGTTAAGTAGAATGATCTAATAGAAGAGATTGTCCTAGTTAACCAAGGGTGTTATAAAAAAGGAATCATGCACAACCACGAAACAATATATGAAAATAGCATCAACATACCATTAGTTAAAACTTTTGATCTCATACCTTAATATTTATTTGACTTTCTTTCCCCTCAAAACACAAGATAATTAGGTGTCACTATTTCCCAATATCCATCTATTCTAAAAATTACATTATTTGACAATATATCCCCAATTATATAGAAAAGAGAAAGAGTTAAACAAGAGATTCATAGATAAACAATTTTTTATTTTAGATTGTTAGTTTGGAAATAAGAAAGTTCCCTCACAATTATGACACTACAAGAAAGTGGGTATTTACCCCGAGAACTTAGCGGCGGTTATATAGCAAACCGCTGCCGGTTACAGTGCGCTGGCGGTTTTACTGGCGGTTTCTTTAACTGCCGCTATTTAATTTCTAACAGCAGTAAATCAAACATATTTAAGGGTGGTTTGTTCTTTTATTTTAAAAAAATAATTATAAACAATTTTTTTTTACAAAAAAAGTGAAAAGTTCCTTAACCTGCATGTAAGACTTTCACACTCTTAATTTCCCTCTCATTCGTTTCCCTCATTCAATCTCTGGTTGGCACTCCCATAAATCTCCATCTTAGTTTAGCCCTCCCGACAGAAGTCATTCGCTCTCATTCTGGTTCACTTTCATTAATTGTTGTTGTAAGGAAGAAGAAACGAAAAGATGAGCGAAGGTAGGAAAAGACAAGGTATCTTGCCTTCTCCTCTAAGAGGCACTCCTCCCCTCTTGCCCCTGCCTCGAATCTGTCAATCCTGAAAAGGTATCTTCTCTCTCTTTCTCTTTTATTCTTTCTCATTCAACATCATTGTTTCTTCTGTGTTTTCAGACTTCCCCTTTGCTTCTCCAAGTGTTCACCAAGATTGAAGGTCACCACACCATGGAAGACTTTGTCGTTAGAGGCAAGGAACCCAAAGATGAGGTCCAGATTTATACCTAGAAGGACGCTACTGTCCGAGAGTTAACCGATCTTGTATCCTTGAATTCTCGTCTTCCTATTCACTATCACTTCTTCCATCCAACAATTTAATTGCTATACCCTCATTTTACTCTCTAACGAAATGTGTTCTTTTATTTGTCTCTATAATTGATACAGATTTTCATTATCAAGGGTTTTGTAATTTTTAAGGGTTAAAATGGTTTTTTTATAATTAAGGTTTAGGGACTGGGAGAATGTTTTTGTAATTTTAAGGATTGAATTGTTCTCTGTTTGAACTCAGTTCTATGACAGTGGAGTATAGGTGTTTTAATGGTAGTGGAGTACAGGTGTTGTGGAACTAAGTTCTTCACTCGCTTATTAGGAATTTTTGCTTGTGATGTTTGCTGGATTGATGTCAGGGCTCACCTTAGGTTTCATGTCCTTGAGTCTTGTTAATCTTAAGGTCTTTGCCAAGTCTGTACCCTTTAGGATCACAACCATACTGGTAATTTCTCTTTCTTACCATAATCTAAGCTCTGTTTTTGTCCTTAGGAATAACGGTAGAGGGAAAGGAAAGATACTAAGTGTGCTAATTTTGGATACTAAAACTAAAATAAGTTTGATATATAAATTAGTTTTATTTAAGTGTGATGTTAATGTTTGGACAAAAAATATGCAGGGAAAAAATAAATTTTGGGTGCTTGATTTTTTACAGTTTTAACTTTTAGTCCATGAGTTTCTTGGATACTCATGGTTGTAATTTTTTAATCATAATTTTAGTTTTTCTCCTTTCTCAAGCTACACTGAATTGAAAGAAATGTAGGCTATGGAATATGGTTGTAGTTGTAGTTGTGTGTCATTCCTAATCTGAGAGAGCTTTGTCATTGTAGAAATAGGAATAACATTGTCCTGTCTTATGAATATACAGTTATTGAACCGCGGGCTATTTGAACTTATGTATTTTTCTTTCATTTGCAGCAAAGATATTGCTTGTTGTTAGAAATCAACATTTATTGCTTTACACCCTACTAATTTGCAATGTTGTAGCCATGGAGGTACAACTAAGATAATGATTTAGTGTGTAATTAATCACATGAATATACTTAAGAATCTAGCTAATATTGGATATGGATGTTGCTTTTGTCATACACTTCCAATCTTACTTGATAGTCTTGTGGTTGCATATGGTGCTATCTTGATTTCAGTGTAAAGGGAATTAGTATTACAGTTAATTAATGCAGTTAATTAGTTTTAAGTTTGTTATTAGTTTTCGTTTGTTTTCTGTTTTCAAGCTGCTAAATATATAGGATCCTCCTCTGTATCCTTGTGCAATAATAAAGGAAAACTCATTTGATTGCTTCATTCCTTCATGTATACATCACTCTAACATGGTATTCAGAGCCTCCTAAACCATGGCTTCCGAAACTGCCTTCAATCCTCAAATATTTCATACCCCGATCTCCATCAAACTCGATGATGAAAATTTTTTGATCTGGCAGCAACAAGTTCTTGCCACAGTTTGAGGATTCAAACTCGGTAAATACCTTCTTCAAGAACACGTTCGAAGAATTTTGAGTCCAAAGATCATGAAAAAACTGGTAACATCAGTGATGTTTTTCTCAATTTTGAACAGCAAGATCAGTTACTTGTTGCATGGCTTCTTGCATCAATGTCGACACCCATTCTCACAAAGATGGTCGACTTGGACCAAACATGGCAGATCTGGAAAAGATTAGCGGCCTATTATGCATCTCAAACCCGTGCGAAAGTAAAGAAATTGAAGGTTCAATGTGCCAAATCAAGAAAGATAAGTCAATTTCTGAATACTTACTTGCGATAAAGAAAATTGTTGATTCTTTGGATGCGATTGGTTCTGCAATTTCTGATAAGGATCATATAGAAGCAATTTTAGATGGCTTACCTGAAGATTATGATTCTTTTGTTACTTCTGTCATATCCCGTTTAGATCCATATGTTGTTCATGATATTGAAGCTCTTCTAATGGCTCAAGAAGAGCGGTTTGAGAAACACAAGAAATTTGATTCACTGTTAATTCTGGCTAATGTGCATCTGGACCTAGATACTTCTCTGATAGAGGAAGAGGAGATAATTCAACTTACAGAGGAGGATATAACAATCGTGGTGGTAGATCTAATTTTCGTGGTGGTTATCATTCCAATCAAGGAGGAAGATTCAATAATGGAAGACGAATTGCTAGATCAAGCTCGGGACAAAAATCAAATAATTCTTGGAATCAAAATAATAAACTACAATGTCAAATTTATGGTAAGTCTGGACACCTCGTAATTGACTGTTGGCATAGATTTAATCAAGATTTCCAAGGTCCTCCTCAAGAAAATCACAGCCAATATCAAGGAACTTCTCATACTGATCAAATCTTCATGTCAACTCCAACAACTGTCTTGGATCCTCTATGGTATCCAGACAGTGGAGCAAGTCATCACATAACCAATGATGAAAATAACCTCTCTGTCAAGTCTGATTATGCAGGGAATAATCATGTAAAAATTGGTAATGGTTCAGGTTTGGTTATTAAACATATTGGAAGTTCTAAATTCTATGATTCTAAATCAAAAAATCATTTTGTTATGAATCAATTATTACATGTTCCATCTATTAAAAAGAATCTTCTAAGTGTGTCTTAGTTTTGTCGTGATAATCAAGTCTTTTTTGAATTTCATGCTAATAAATGTAATGTAAAATAGGAACATACCAAGGAGACCCTTCTTCAAGGTAACTATAACAAAAGTCTCTATGTCTTTCCTAAACTTCAGCATCAAAACAATATTTCTGCTTTCCACTCTGCAAAAGATTCTACAACCTTGGAACTTTGGCATTCAAGACTTGCTCATGCTTCTATTAAAACTGTTAAATTTGTTCTTAATCAATGTAATATACCATGTGATCAGTCTGCTGCTTCTTTACTTTGTCAGTCATGTTGTATGGGGAAGGCACATCAACTTCCTTTCTTTACTTCTTAGACTTTTTACACTAGTCCTCTTGATTTAGTTTTTACAGATATTTGGGGTCCAGCCCCCTACACTTCTTCTAATGGATCAAGATATTACATAATATTCATTGATGCCTTTTCTAGATATACTTGGATGTATTTGTTTCAAAATAAATCTTAAGCTTTTACTACCTTTCTTCAATTTAAATCTCTTGCTGAAAAACAATTGGGAACAACTTTAAAAGCCTTACAATCTGATAATGCAAAATAATATCTCACATTCACTTCCTATCTTAATAAACAAGGAATTCACCACAGATTGACTTGTCCTCATACACATGAACAAAATGGTATTCCTGAAAGGAAACATAGACACTTAACTGAAACTAGTCTCACCTTGTTAGCCTCTGCTTCTCTTCCTTTAAATTTTTGGGAGGAAGCATTTAGCACTGCTGCTGTCATAATTAATTATCTTCCTTCCTCTGCTATTAACAATATGATTCCTTTTGAAAAATTATTTCAAAAAAGGCCAGACTATACTTTCTTGAGAGTGTTTGGAAGTTCCTGTTATCCCTTGGTAAGACCTTATAACAAACATAAACTTGACTTTAGGTCACATATGTGCTTATTCATTGGCTATAGCTCTCAACACAAAGGTTATAAATGTCTCTCACCCTCTGGAAAATGCTATATCTCTAGACATATTATTTTTCATGAATCAATCTTTCCTTTTAAGCTTCTTGACAATCCTTTTACTTCTAACTGTTCCACTTCCTGTTCTGAAATTATTTCTTCTAATCCTTTACTTGTTTTAACTAATACTACTAATTCTCACAATAATGTTGATTCAACTGATTCATTACCTAATGATCCCTTACCATGTGATACTAATGAGTCTACTGCTGTAGTTGTTTCATCACCTATTGTAGGGTCTGTTCCTCAAAATACTCATTCAATGACAACCAGAGCTAAAGCTGGTATTTTTAAACCAAAATCTTATACTTCATACAAGCAAGGCAGTTATAATCACATTATTGAGCCACACACTATAAAAGAAGCCATGACCAAACCTGAATGGCTCAATGCTATGAAAGAGGAGCATGATGCTCTTATCAACAATGATACATGGTCCTTAGTGGATCCTCCTCCAAACTGTAAGCCTATACGCTGTAAATGGGTGTTTAAAAGTAAATTCAATGCTGATGGGAGTTTTCAAAGGCACAAGGCCAGACTAGTAGCAAAGGGCTATCATCAAAGAGAGGGGTTTGATTTTAAAGAAACCTTCAGTCTAGTGATTAAACCAGCAACAATTAGAACTATTCTTTCTCTTGCTATTTCACAGCAATGGCCTATTCATCAAGTGGACATCAACAATGCCTTTTTACATGGAGATCTTCAAGAAGCTGTATATATGACTCAACCACCAGGTTTTATGTCATCTGACAAACACAAAGTATGCAAACTACAGAAGGCTCTTTACGATTTGAAACAGGCCCCCAGATCTTGGTTTCATAAACTCAGTATAGTCTTGAAGAATTTAGGATTCAATTCAACTAAAAGTGATACGTCTCTTTTCATGAAATTTACTTCTACATCTACAACTTGTGTTCTGGTATTTGTTGATGATATTATCATCACCAGTTCTTCTTCTTCTGAAATCACATCCCTTATTGTTCATCTTAATACACAGTTTTCTTTGAAAGATCTTGGCCCCCTTCATTATTTTCTTGGCATTGAGGTTCAGCATCACTCAAATGGTGGAATTCTTCTTTCTCAATCAAAATATATAAGAGATCTCCTTCATAAAACTAATCTGCTGGATTCCAAACCTCAGCCAATTCCTATGGTTTCTAGCTTAAAACTTACTGCTAATGAATCTTGTTCTGTCCAGGACCCTACCTATTACAGAAGCATTGTAGGAGCTCTTCAGTATATTATTATAACAAGGCCTGAAATTTCATTCTCTGTTAATAAAGTTTGTCAATTTATGCATAAACCCCAAGAGCATCATTGGAGGGCAGTAAAACAGATTTCAAGATATCTCCAAGGTTCTATTACATATAGTTTACACATTACTCCCTCACAGCAGCTGCATATAATGGGTTTTTATGACTCAGATTAGGGTTCAGACCCAGATGATAGAAAGTCCACTACAGGTTACTGTGTATATCTTAGACCCAATCTTGTCTCATGGTTGTCTAGGAAGCAAGTTGTTGTTTCTCGAAGTAGTACTGAGGCAGAATACAGAGGATTGGCTGTTGTTATTGCTGACATCCTATGGCTGCAAAATTTACTCAGAGAGTTACGTGTTCCTGTTGCATTACTAAGAATTTATTATGACAATTTGAGTGCTGTTCACCTTGCTGCTAATCCTATTATGCACTCGCGCACAAAGCATTTTAAGTTGGATTTACATTTCGTTCATGATAAAGTTTTGCTGAAGGAACTTGTTATTGTTCATTTACCTGCTGAGTTTCAGGTTGCTGATATTCTCACTAAAGCTGTTCTAAATCCTCAATTAACCAAATTCAGATCCAAACTCAATGTTTCATCTGCTTTCGCCATGAGTTTGAAGGGGGTGTAAAGGGAATTAGTAATGCAGTTAATTAATGCAGTTAATTAGTTTTAAGTTTGTTATTAGTTTTCGTTTGTTTTCTGTTTTCAAGTTGTCCTATATATAGGATTCTCCTCTATATCCTTGTGTAATAATAAAGGAAAACTCATACATACATCACTCTAACATTCAGTCATATTCATTCTCTTGTTTGATGAGGTAAGAAATTTAATTTTTTTCTATGTTAAATAAAATACATGCATCACAAGTTGAAAACTGAGGACAGTGCTTCTCTTTTGACACAAAGTAATTGGGAATTATTGTCACAATATCTGGCACATATTTTCTTTTAGAATATCGTAGGACCATATTTGCTTTCATTACTCAGCTTGTGTGAATTTTCTCTGATATCTGCTTACTTCTGTGAAGATTATACACTACAACATTTTGGGGTTTAGACAACGCCAATTTTGTCAACGGTCATAAAACTGTTCCTGTAGCATGGTTGAGGCTACGGTTTTTACCCGTACATGCTTTTGTAAATTTTTGAATGGGTAACATAGGTGACCACTATTTTCTTATATGAGACAACGATTTTTAACTGTGACTGTATTGAAGGTTACGGTTCTTTAGGCATTGATATATAAGCAACACTTTTTTCTTGTTGCCATTTAATATTCTAAATGGGCCACGCCCAAAACCGTTCCCTAATACAAGCCCGTGAAAAAATAAAAACTCCCAGCAGTTTTTTATTGGTTTACTGATTAATATAACTAAATATTTGTTAAAATATTCCTCATTATTACACTAAAATGTTAAAACCCCAAATCAGATATTGAAATCTAAAAACCTAAAACCTATAATTTTAATCTTCTTTGTTTCCCCTTCTCTGGAACTCTAATCCGCCCCACCAAAAGGCACCGCGTGCGCAGTAGAAGCAAAGGAGGTGGAAGCTTGTTTCGGCTTTTAACTCTCGTAGAACACTTTTCGCGACCTGTTTCCACTCTGTTCCACCGCTCCGATGAGTACGCAATCAGACCTGTGCCAAAGAAGGTATATTTCTCCATCCTTAGTCATTATTATTCTATAAAAATGAAGTTGTTGTGTATAGTGTTAAAACACGAGGTAAGAACCAGGTTGCGTTTGCATGTCATATGAACAACTCGAGAAGGGTTAGAAATTTCATTAGCTGTTGGTTCATGTTTTGCGTGGGATATTGAGCGAAAAATTGACCATTTAGCGCATTCATATTTATATTCACATTAGGCTGTTGCTGAAGCATATTAAGAATACTTTATGCTAAAATGTTCCTTTTGACCTGAAGTTTTGTTTAAAACCCGAGATTGGTGATTCTTTCTCTGTGCTTCACTCCAGTACCTTTATTGCATGTTTGGCCTATGATTGTAGCTTTTAATTTGGAACAAATGTTCCTCTTGAACTACTCTAATATATGTTATATGCCTTGTTCTAAATATATTTCAGCTATATGATTCTAGAAAGTTTTAATTGCAACTATACTCCCATGTACTGCCTTCCTTTCCATGCTTTTCAACTAATCTCTATTTCATTAAATAGAATTTTAATCCATTACTCAATATTACAAAGCTATTAATAACATAAATATAAAGATAAAGAATCAAGAGATAATAAGGATATATAAACTTCAAGAAAAAGAAAAAAATAATGCTAGAAAATAATCTAATGAACACATATCCAATAACAAAATATCAAATAGAATGAAGGCTGGAGCGGAACTGTTACTCAGCAAGTATATTTGATAGCTTACGGATAATCAATAACAATGTTACCAAAAGTTTCTACATGATTGATTATCTAGCAACAAGGAGGAAGCATTAGTATCATAGTATATTTATATCTTCAATTTAATTCATATCAAATTCTTAATTTCCCAGGAGGATCAGCTATTGAGTCCAAATTCTAAGTTTGAAAATGTTTGTTCTTAATTAGTGATTCCTTATCCAATAGTGTTTTTTTAGGCATCAATCCAAAAAGCTTATGTCACACATGAATGCAAAACAAAAAGTGGCATTGACTCTGTTTTCTCAGCAATATGATTATTTTCACGAAATCTAGTTGTTTAGTTCAAATTCTCAATGACAATTGATTTGTATAAAAAGAGATAATATCCAAACCTAAACTTGTGATTGTATATTAGTTATGTATATTTTATTTTCTAGTAGTTTGTTTTTTGCCTATTAATCATTAGCCTTACTTTCTAGATACTTGTCATAAAAACTAATTACAATCTTCTTGCCCATTAATATTATAATTAATAAAACACAATTCATGAAAGTGGAATGTAAGGCACTGCTGACAAGTATTTATATTTAAAACATTATTTATATTTAAAACATAAAACATTATTTATATTTAAAAATAAAGTAATTAACTAATAAAAATGAAAACATTATTTATATTTAAAACATAAAACACGGTATATAATAACTTATCATTCTTTATATAATTGACAACATTCAATATAATATATATTAGATATTTTTAGTGATAAAGTAAATTATATACACTGTCAAGAATTGTAAAGTTATCAAAGATTATATTCAAATATCCTTTATTTGACAAGTTAAGAACTGCATCACGTGAAGGTGATGTCCAGATAGCTGTGAGGATGATTTCATTCCTTAGTCAATAATTGTATCATAAATAATCTTTCGTAAGAAAATTCGTTTGGCCAAATATGACTATTGATAGTTTTTATTATAGAACAAATTAATTGATTGACAGTAGTATATATATGTCAATTTTAATTTATATATGTGTATGCTATTTTTATAGTATATAAAATCAAATTCAAGTTTAAATTTTTGAAGCGGTTACTTTATGGTGATGTGTCTGGTTCTTTTTTTTTTTTCTAGTTTGGGATTATTACATAAAATTTATTTTATACTTATATTTAAAATTCATTCTAGTTATTATGTTAATTATCTAAGAAAAACTTCTTATTCCATTATCATTTAGTTTTCTTGCATATTAGAAATTTATCCTCAAATTATGACTTTTATGTTAGAAATGTCAGTACAACCTTTTTCAAAATTTAATATTATTTTCATTTTTTATTGCAGGTAGTAATTCTTTGTGATTTGAAGTATAGCTATTGTTCATTCAAAGTAGTGCAACTGTGAAAAGTTTATCTATCTATTCTGGTGACACGTTAGGTAAGCCATTTATTCATTTTATTTTATTTTATTTTATTTTTTGGTGTAAACTTCCCCTACTTTCTATATCAATATGGATGCTTGGTTTAGTCAGCATTAAATGTAGGAATAGAAATGTTCACTTTATGTTTACAATTTACAATTTGTCAATTACGTTAATTAATATTTCAATGAAAATGTCTTACTATATATGTTTTGCTTATTTTGTATGTATAGTGTCTACATATAGTGAAAGCCTTACTATATATGTTTTGCTTATTTTAGTATACTTGGGATAATGGACAAGACTTGGACAAATTTACCAAGATATTGTGATGAGTACATCAATGGTGTTAACTCATTCTTAGATTTTGCCTTTACTAGAGGAAAACCTCAAGGAGGAGAAATATTGTGCCCTTGTAGTAAGTGTAACAATTGTAGTTGGGAACGTAGGGACGTGGTGTTTGATCATCTCATAAGCAAAGGGTTCCAAAAAGGCTATACTATTTGGGTTAATCATGGAGAAGGGATCACTCCTATGGACCTTGATTGTGGTAGCATCGATGATCAACATGAAAGTGGGGATGACATTGATGGATTGTTGTATGATACATTTAGAGACGTGATTAGAGAAGGAATTCATGAAGGACCAAATGAAGATGCAAATAAGTTCTATAGGTTGATTGAGGAGGCAAAAGAAGAACTGTATCCAGGTTGTAAAAAGTTTTCTACATTGTCATTCATGCTTCGAATGTATATGTTGAAGTGTCTACATGGTTGGAGCAATGCATCATTTACCGCTCTACTTGAGCTGCTAAAGGAAGCTATGCCTTGTTTAAATGTTCCTGAGTCTTACAATAAGACAAAAACCATGATAAAAGACTTAGGCCTTAATTATGAAAAGATTCATGCTTGCCCTTGCGATTGCATTCTTTATCGTGGTAAATATGAAAATAAGGAGTTTTGCCCCATTTGTGAGAAAGCAAGATATGTTGAAAATCCTCAACTAGACTCAGAAGGCATAGAAACAAAGAAAAAACGTGTGCCTGTAAAAGTTTTGAGACATTTTCCGTTGATTCCAAGGCTTCAAAGGTTGTTCATGTGCTCAACAACAGCAGAATCATTGAGGTGGCATGAAGAAGGACGCTCAAAAGATGGGAAGTTAAGGCATCCAGCTGATGGTAAATCATGGAAAGACTTTGATCTACGTCATTCTGAATTTTCTAGTGATTGTCGTAACATCAGACTTGGGCTAGCCAGTGACGGGTTCAACCCTTTTAGGACAATGAACATATCCCATAGTACCTGGCCAGTAGTTTTGGTTGCATATAATTTCCCACCCTGGTTGTGCATGAAGCCAGAGTATTGTATGTTATCATTACTAATTCCTGGACCGAGTTCTCCTGGAAATGATATCGATGTGTATCTCCAACCTTTAGTTGATGAGTTGAAGGTGTTATGGGAGGAAGGAGTAGAAACATATGATGCATCCATGAATCAAACATTTCAATTACGTGCTGCTCTTTTATGGACCATTCATGATTTTCCAGGATATGCTATGTTATCAGGTTGGAGCACAAAAGGAGAGCTTGCTTGCCCTTGCTGTAACTATGAAACTTGTTCAGTATATTTATATCATAGTCGGAAGACATGCTATATGGGTCATCGTGCCTTTTTGGCTATGGATCACCCTTATAGGTTGGATAAAAGTTCTTTCAATGGTGAGGAAGATTTCAGATCTACACCGTGTGCATTGGATGGGGTACAAATATTTGAACACTTGAAGAATTTTATCAACAGGTTTGGGAAGAAGCAAAAGAAGAACAACAACAAACCTTGGAAAAAAAGATCTATTTTCTTTGAGTTGCCATATTGGAAGTATAACACATTGCGCCACAATCTTGATGTTATGCACATAGAAAAAAACATATGTGATAGCATCATTGGAACTTTATTGGATATTACAGGGAAGACAAAGGACCATTTGAATGCTCGTTATGATTTGGAAGATATGGGTATTAGAAAGAACCTTCAGCCAAAGGAAATAGAAGGGGGTAAAAAGGCAATATTTCCAAAAGCCTGTTTTTCCTTAACTACAGAAGAGAAATCTATTTTTTGTGGAATTTTGAAGGCAGCAAAACTACCAACTGGCAGTGTTTCAAATATTTCTCGATGTGTTCAAGTTGCTGAAAGGAAAATATCAGGATATAAAAGTCATGATGCTCATTTCATGTTACACTATTTATTGCAAGTAGCAATCAAAAGTACAATGAGTTATCAAGTGGCTGGTCCTTTGATTTGTCTCAGTTCTTTCTTTCGTACTTTGTGCCAAAAAGTTATTGAAGTGAGTGATCTAGATAATTTAGAAGATGAAATAGCTGAAATTTTATGCCAATTGGAACGAGTTTTCCCTCCTTCATTCTTTGACATAATGGTGCATTTGCCTATCCATTTAGCGAATGAGGTGAGATTAGGCGGTCCAGTCCAATTTCGATGGATGTACCCTATTGAAAGATATTTATGCAGATTAAAGTCTTATGTTCGTAATAAAAGCCATCCAGAAGGCTCAATTGCTGAAGGATACTTGGTGGAGGAATGTTTGACATTTTGCTCAAGATATTTGAATCCTAGTGTGGAAACAAGGTTGACTAGAATGACCAAGAATTATGATAAGCATGATTTAAAAGCAGTTGGGACATCTAGTTATTTTTCAAGCTTGGGTCACCCTATGGGTGGAAAGAATAAAGGCCAAGCATTTTCTCTGGATGATGTCTCAATGAGGCAAGCTCATCGATACATCTTATTCAACTGTGAAGAAATTAAAGAATACATTAGGTGTTCTTCTAACTCTCTTTACAACTTATTTGAAATTCTATAATATAATTAGTATCTTGATTGAAAGATATTTTTTCTTTGTAGAGGGCATGAGGACTATGTTAATAATCACGCCAAAGGAAGAAAATGGAGCAAAGCTAAAATTCAAAGCCAAGATTTTAGTCATTGGTTTAAAGCTCGTGCCAAGGATGGAAACATGTCAAAGAAACATAGAGAATTGTCTAAAGGGCCAAATTCTGTGGCAAAAAGATTTTCAGGATATATGATTAATGGATATACATTTCATACTAGGAAACATGATGCAAGACACATAACTCAAAATAGTGGTGTGACATTGGTGTGTGAAACTGCAAGTTTCGCTAGCTCCAAGGATGAAAATCCAAAGACAAGAGCTGTTACTTACTATGGAATAATAAATGATATTATTGAGTTAGATTATTATTCTCATTTTAAGTTTGTCCTTTTTAAGTGTGATTGGTTTGAATTTGAGGAAGAAGAGTATGGATTGACTTGTGTTAACTTTAATAAAAGATGCTACAAGGATGATCCTTTTGTGATTGCTTCTCAAGTCCTCCAATGCTTCTATATCCAAGACCCATTTGATGCAAATAAGCATTATGCCATGAAAACAATGCCTAGGGACTTGTTTAATATGAAGGATGAAACTGATTTTGATGCTCAAGAATCTTATGAAAATGAACCAGTTGCGCATGTTAATGTTTTAAGTGTACCAAGAGATGGTTGTGAAATTCAATGGGTTAGGGAAGATATTCCAAATACAATTGCTGAAAAACCCATACTCGTGCCACCACAAAATGAAGATGAAGAAGATTCTGAGTTTGAATAAACTATGAATCCATAGAGTAATTCTTTTGTGTTTCACAATATGCTTTAGACTATTCAGGTAACTTCTTGATCTATTTAGGTGGCTTTCTAATATTGGTTTTATTTTTTTTTGTCAATATCTTTAAGATTATATGGTTGAAATAACTTAAGTTAATGTTTATGCTAATATCATTTTTTTCACAGAAAATGCAGAGGGTTCAAAGTTCCAATGGAGGATTTCATTATCATTTCCCTAAAAATGCAAAGTCAAGTGCTGAGTTACTTTTAATGTTTAACAAAGTCAAACGTGAAAAGATGGTGGGATCTAGAGAAAGAATTCATGAAGTTGATGAACATGTTCAACAAGAAGATCCAAGGAAGAAAAATAGAACTAGCCTATCATTAACAAAAGCTGCCAATAACCAACAGGATCCAAGCAAGGTCAAAAGCACCAGCCTACCAATAACCAAAGTTGTCACCCAAGCAAAAGGTTCCAATCCAAAACAAAGGAAAGAACCAACTGTTCAAGTAAAAGGCTGCAATTTAAATCAAAGGAAGGAAACTATGATTAACATGGCCACTCAATCTAAGGAGTCTACAACTTTAACTCAAAACAAGCTGCCCAAGACTCAAAGTGTAACTCATGTTGAGGAATCTCATAAGAAGGCCAAACTAAAGAGGAAGTTTAGTGCTGCAGTAACACTTGGTGATGAAGGACCGAGTGACAAGCAAAAAAGTCCCCTAAAAAGGAAAAAGAAAACTGCAAAGTTCCCTTCCATGTCTATTAATGAATTCCTTGAATTAAACCAAGAACAAAATGGAGACCAAATGGAGGATGATGAAGGAGATAATGGTATTGGGCAGCAACTAGAAGAAGATATTAGTCGAAGTGAAGCTAATGAGCAAGCCAACAATGGTGAGATAGAAGGTAGTCATTTTATTTCTTATTCACTGAATAACCTTTGTTTATAAACTTACATAGCTTTTATAAATTCCATACCTATATATAACTTTCTATGTTGTATAATAACAGGGAAAAAAGGTCAAAAGACACGAGGAAAAACACGATGTATAAAAATTCATGCAAGGTCAAAAGAGGAACGACAAGAAGTCACCCTAGATGATCAAGGGGAGGCAATTGGGCCAAATGAAAAAGTAGTATCATACTTAGGTTACTTTGTGGGCACAATAGCTAGAAATTCAAATTTTTGTCCCTTAAATTACACAAATTGGAAATTGGTTCCAAATAAGGATGACATATGGGAATATGTCAATGTAAGAATACTAAACCTACTTCAGTTTTACTAATTTATAGTTGCTTGACTTGTTTATGTTGATGGTTGGTGATGATTTATGTATAATGTTAGATATTTGGTTGTCTTATTTGTTAATAACATCATTCTATATTTGATGCAGTCCAAATTTGACATTCCAATTGAAGGAAAAAAAGTGTTACTTGCTCGTGTCACTGATGCTTGGAGACGCCACAAACACAATATTCGGAAGGAACATTTTGAAAAGTATAAAAGTACAGCTGAAAGGTTAAAACATCGTCCCAAAGAGATTCCAGAAGCACATTTTAAAGAATTAATAAAATATTGGAGGAATGAAGATGTTAAAGTAAGATTTCCAAAACTAATGATGATAGATTCTTACTTTCATGTTTTAATATTTTGTTAACAAAATGTTGGACAATGTAGGCAATGTGCCAACAAAATGCAAGGAACAGAGCTAAACAAAAGTTTAGGCATCGGATGGGACCTATCAAATTTGCTAGAATACGTGCAAGATTGGTAAAATATTTAAATATAAATAGTGATTATTATGTTTTTGTGTGTGAGTATGGACATTCATATGAGTACTTTCAATTTTATGTTACTAACTCTTGTTCAAAATGATTGTTGGATATGATTTAGTATGCTAAGAACAATGAACAACCTAACCAAGCTGAGATGTTCATTGAAACTCGTCAAAGTACAAAGGGAAAGCCATTAGATAAGGACACCCAAGATGCTGTTGTATGTTTCCTCTTAGCTCTAAGAATGTTCTGATGATATATGTGTTATTTAGATTCTAATGAACATTACATTTATTTGTATTAGGCTACTCTTCAAAATGAAATTCAGAACTCTAGTGAATCTGCCATAAAAGCTTTCCAATCCTTGTTTGGAAAGGAAAAATCAGGAAGAGTACGTTGTATGGGTAGAAGTATCACACCAACTATTTTGAAGAAAAATGAAGAAATTGCAGCAATTAAGAAAAAGCATGCTGGTGAAATATCTTGTTTACAAGCTAAAGTTCAAGGTATGGAACAAGAAATGGATGGGTTAAAGACTCTTGTGAAATGTTTTTTGCTACAAAATAACCCGGGAATGGACTCGGAGTCCTTGGCAGCAAAATTAGGATGCAGTTTAGGTGATGCTAGTAGTGCACCTAATTTTTCAAGCCATGAAGAGGTATACCTTTCACTTCTAATTAATTATTCTAGTGTTGAAATCAACTTATTTGCTCTTAAAGCATTATTTGACAAAATAGATTTCTTATTTGTCCAAAGATTTTTTTTGTCAAGATGTTTTCTTGTATTTTTATCATTTTATACTAAGTGATAAATTGTTTTCAATGTCTTGAAAAAGTTTTTAGGTGGCTAGTTTGGTCCACTACAAGAATTACTTGATAGTATTAGGAATATGTCATGTTTGTGTTAGTTGATGAGTATCTCATGTTCATATATATGCCTTTGAAAATGTGTGTTTTTGTATGATGGATGGGTGTCTATTGTATTTTGTGCAAGGGGACTTTGTGTAATCTTATGTATTTTTGGATTTTAATATAGGTGTATAGTCATTTCATGGTTTATTTAGCCTTTTGAAAAAAATATTGGTGAGGTGTATATATATACTTTATATATCTTATATTTAATCTAATAATTATCATATCTTGCAGGAAAATGATGTTGAACAAGAAGACTAGTAAGATCTAGTGGGACTCAAGAAGAATGAATTAATGTTCTGGAAGTGTTTGGTTTTTAGGGAATTTTTTGTCATGGGAAGAAAGTACTTGTGAATTGTAATTAAGGGGAATTTTATTTTGATTTAGTGAAGTAAGATTTTAGATTTACCACTACTACACTTTGATATTATTATAAGGCCTCTTTTGATGTATAAGCATTTTAATTAAGGTCTAATATTAGATAGAGATTCATATTTTTAATGTATTTAAATGATGTTAAATTTATAATTATATATATGAATTAAGGCGTAACATATATAAGGATTAGGTGATACAAAAAATGTGCCAATTTTATTATCTATAACCATTTACTATAAATAATTTTTACAAACTTAATATTTCTTATGATAAGAAATGCAATGGTTTTTCTATCCAAAAAAATGTTTTATAAAAGAAGGTAATAGACTTAAAATGTAATAGCCAACGGTTATATAATTGTTTCCTAAATACTTAGGCAACGGTTTTTAAACTGTTCTAAATAAAACATGCTACAGTTCACTAAACGTCGTAATTACTAATGCAACGACAAATAAATGTTTCATTTATTATATCATTAGCTACATGTGACTACCGTTGCATATATATTACAACATTGAAAAAATCGTTGCATTTGTTTTCACTAAAACCGTTGTTTTCTCTAGTAGAAAAGCAACGGTTTTTTACTATCGTAGCCAGTAATCAGAAAAACCGTTGTCTATACCTATGGTAACGCTTAATAAAAGCACGGTTGGGGAACCGTTGCTTTAACTTTAGGAAACACTTTTTTTACTTTCTCCAACGGTTTTCAACTGTTGCTTAAGAACAAAAATGTTGTAGTGACTGTATACATACCAGGATAAGTCGAATAATGTTTGTAGGTTGCTCATAATAGACAGGGACTCTACTATGCCCTTTCTTCAATATTAGATTCATCAAATCCCTACTTGATTATTATAACTTAATTTCATGACAAAAAAAGTTGTGTAAAATACAAAAGCTAGCATGATTTTTGGTAATTTTTTGAGCAATCTCAAGAGTTGAGTCCTTACCTATCAAGCTTTGAATTAATATCAATAGAAAATATTTCAGTTATAGGAGTCCTGGCGTCACTGGCTGTCTTCTCAGAGAGTTCAAGTACTCCAGCAATGATTGTTGTTTCGTAATGTGTCAGTTCGCCACCTTTTCCAGCCTAATACAATTCATCATGGAATAGCAACTAAAAAAAGCATGAGGGTCTAGATAACAACAACACAAGCCCTCTTAAAATTTTTGGATTTCATGTTTTAATCATAAAAATTACGGCTTTTCATTCTTAATATTTAAAAATAAAAGGTATAACTTTAATATAAAAAATAAAAAGATTGATGCAAAATTATAAATTTGTTGACTTTTAAATCTAAACCCTTCATATTGAGGGATTGTTTGTACATATTTGTTCTACGAGTTTGCAAAAAGAGAGAAAAATATAACCCCACATTTCCATTACATCATTTAGTTTAGAAATAAAAAGGTTAAGAAATGCAGCATACTTGTGAATTTAACAAGAAAAGGACAAAAAAAGAAAGGCTTCAACTTCAAGATTAAATCAAAAATGAATACATCAAAATTATAAAGTGTAGATGCATGCATTTGTTTCAATCTAAGAATCATGTAGCTATGATACATATATATACCTCATCGCCATGCAGATTTACAAGTGTTTTCAACTCAGCTCTGCGAAAAAGGGAAGCATGTCGATGCCCCAACGAAATGTCCAACAACTGGGAAAAGAAAATCAACAAATAACAAATTAGATTAGGTCCATGTTTAATCAAAATGAAACAAGAAAGGTATCAATAATAATTTTGCTCATAGTATGTCACCTTGCTAATTGGATAAGCAACAAGAAAGCAGGCCCACACAAGAACATAGACAAAAGGATCCACTTTTGCACCAATTGTTAAACCATACCAAGAACAAATTGATTGAGGTAGTCTATTATTTATTCTTTAACTAATCCCTTCATATTGAAAACTGGTTGTAAAAACCACTTAACAGTTAATTTATTTGAGTTTCAATCTGTCAACTCTCTTTTCAATTTGCTTTAAGCATGTATGCTTTTTACTTTCAGGTCAAGAATTTATTGACTATTGATCCAGAAGATGAAGCACCTGTGAAAAGTATGACTATGCGTAGAATTCCTAGGTATTACTATTGTGTGTTTATGTATTTTTTTCATGGATGTAATGCAAATACTGAGATCATAAATTCATATATGAAAGTTACATGTATTAACAGGGTTCCAGAAACAATGCCACTGTATGATATCTTGAATGAGTTCCAGAAAGGCCATAGCCACATGGCTGTTATTGTTAAGAGAGGGCAGCAACTATATATGTGTTGTCATTTTCTGGTTCCATGCTTAATTGTAATTTAGCTTATGTCTTATTATTCGCCCCACTTTCTTGATTATGATATGATATATATGCATGGCGAGAACATACTGATAATATACTAATACTAGAGAATCCTTGGACGTTACTTTACCCAATTGTAATTTTGAATACTAAGTCTAATCCTTTTCAATGATATTTTGTCAGGCCATGTGTAAGGATATGTATCCGTAGCTGCAGCAACTGAAATTGAGGTAGCTAAAGAGGTGAAAGATTTTCCTTCAAGGACTCAACGTAGGTTTATTTTCGTTAAATCTTTCTTGTAATTTATTTTTTATTTCTACTTTTTTTTTCTAACATATATGATATATACTTTAAACTAAAATATCTATAAATCTATTTTTTAAAAGGCCAAGCATTCATTAATCATTAATCAAAATGTGTACCCACTCACGAAAGTTTACCACCTGGACAAGCCAATGTCAAATGTCCTTAATCAAAATGTGTACATATGTACTGCACTTTCTAAAATAATATGGCGTGGCATGGACTAACTAAACCATATGTTTATCACCTGTCCTCTAGCAAATTCCAACTATATATCTCATTTATACTTTTAATTTTTATAGCAATATCTCATTTTTTAAAAATTTTCTTTTTATGTTTTTCCTCTGACCCATTTTACATTTACAAGGTAAATGGTTTTTGAATCACAAAATCTTTAGTAGTTCAATTTGCGAACATAATTATTAATATATTTAAAATATTAATATAGTATGCACTAGTGGAAAAAAGACTTTTTTCACCAGGCTTTTTACACCGTTGTAATATAACCGGTGTAATAAATAACGCAGTGGCAATTTTGTAATTATTAAGTAACTTTATACCGGTCTAAATCTCGGTCCGGTGAGAAATATATATTTTACACCGTTTTAATTTAGAACTGGTATAACTTAAAATTATAATTATTTTTTATACCGATTTTAATTTTTGGACCGGTAAGAAAACCCTTTCAATATCCTTTTTCATCTTTCTTCTTCTCATTTCTCTCGAACCCTAGTCACCCTTTCTCTTCCTCCTTCACTTCCATTCCCTCGACGCCATTCGCATTCCCTCTCTTTCAAATCATCCTCCATAACCCAAGACCCTTCCCTGTCCCTCTCTTCATGGAACTCCACCATCCCTTTCTATTCTTGGCACCGTGTCACCTGCGACTCACGCCGCCACGTTACCTCCCTCGACCTCTCTTCTCTTTCCCTCTCCGGCACTCTCTCTGACGACCTCTCCCACCTCCCTTTCCTCTCCCACCTCTCCCTCACCGACACCAAGTTCTCCGGTCTCATCCCTCCCTCCCTCTCCTCTCTCTCCAACCTTCGCTTCCTTAATCTCTCCAACAACTTTTTCAATGGCACCTTCCCTTCCCAACTTTCCAAACTCCATAACCTCTGAGTCCTCGACCTCTACAACAACATGACCGGTTCTCTCCCCCTCGCCGTCACCAACATGTCCCTCCTCCGTCACCTGCATCTCAGCGGCAACATCCCTCCTCAGTACGGCAAGATTCCGCCAGAGCTGGGGAAGCTTCAGAACCCTAGACATCGTTTTACGAGACTGGTAGTTCTCTCTTTCTCTCTTTTATTGTGATCTTGTTTTCTTTGTTTTTAGATCTAGTGCTATTTGTTTCATCCAATATTTTCATTGATTTGTGCTGATTTTAGAGAAACAGGAAGAAGATCATTAATTTTATTATAATCTACCATCTCTACCTTATTGCTTGTCTTAACTTAAAATTCTTCGGAAATGGATTCTCTGTAATGAATGAATGGAACACTGCATTAAGATTTAGATAATGAAATATGAATTCAAATAACAATTTACAGTTGGGAGAATTAACAACTTCAATCAAATCACCCATGGTTTTATTCTTAACCCCGTGTGAAGGATCATGTTAATGTATCGTGTTTTATTCAGATCTGTTTAAGTAAACTCTTTTTGTATTAATTTAGCTTAATATGTACTTAAATTTCAAAAGCCACATTAGAAAATGGGCTCCTGTGTTCTCATTCGTTGAAACTGGGGCCTTAGAAAATTTTGTCAAGTTTATTGCTGTTTCTATAATTAACCGTATAATTGAATTGCAAATAGCATAAAGGTTACGTGGATGATTTTTTTAATATATATCTCGTTATATAAAGAAGTTATCTGGGTAATTAAAAGAAAGAGTTGAACAGACTTGAATGACCCATAAAAACAAAGAAACAAACAAAGCCTGAATGAAGGGAAGAACATAATGCAAAGCATATATATGCTTTATAACAACGCTCATAGAGCTGATCATGAACAGATCAACTCTAAATTTTAATCAAACAAATCAAAATAATCCTTTTTTTATAATCCTTTATAGTTGTTTCTCTGCCCTTGTTTTTTTCTCTGCTTTTAGTACTGTTGGGGCAGCTCCACTTGAAGCTCAGATTGAACTTTTCAATGCTCTAATTGATGACAGTCCTTCATCATGGACAACACTTGCTGAAGCTGAGTTAGAGGTATAATAATATATCTTTGTTTATTCCTCTTTCTCAGGGCTATGAATCCCCAAGTGAATACTGTCAGGTATAATAATATATCTTCATGCATATGTTTCTAATTGTGAACACCTATTTCGTTCCAGACAATTTTCACCAAGAATGGGGAATTCACAAGGGAAAAGAATTAAAAAAAACAAAAAAAAATTAAAAAAAAATCAAAAAAAATCAAAAAAAAAAAAATTTGACTCGGAAATGATCATTTCCGAGTGAAAGGACTCGGAATGATCATTTCCGAGTGAAGGAGCCTCCAAGCGGACCTCAAGTGTCAAGAAAGGACACAAAGAGGGCTGGACCCGAGTGCAGAAGCCAAATTCCAACCTCTGAGTGGAAAGAAGACCAGAATCCAAGTGAAAAACAGTGAAATTCCAACCTCTGAGTGGAAAGAAGACCAGAATCCGAGTGAAAAACATTGAAATTCCAACCTCTGAGTGGAAAAGAGACAGTTTCCTAGTGATAAACGTCCCATTTCCATGTTCTGATCGAAAAAACAGGCAGATTCCGAGTGAAAATGCCAAGCTTCCAAATTCTGAGTAATAAGAAGGCAATTTCTGAGTGCAAATGGCTGAACTTCTAATTTTCTGAGTGCAAAGAAAGACGATGCCGATTGATGAATGTGAACACCTCTTTTTGTCCGGCCAATTGGTACAGTTCCATCCTTTGAGCACTCTTTTATGCGCATGGTTCATTTGAAAATTCATAACTCCTTCATACGATCTTTGATTTGCGCAAACCCGGTCTCTAAATTTTCGTAATAAAATTGTCTACGACTTTTGTGAAGACCTTGAAGGCCGAATCCTTACCAATTGGTACAGTTTTAATAATCTTCCTGGACTTGCTCCAGTTTCATGACTGCTCTGCACATCTTTAAGAAAAAATTCATATCTCCCTCATATGATACTGAAATGACCCCATTATTTTTTATATGGCTCCATATCAAAGAGATCTACAAACTTCATGAAGGCCACAAAAGCTAATTCTCCACCCATTTTGCCCAGTGAATTTATTTTTCTTGCAAATGTATTTCCGTCACACTCTGGAGCCGTTTTCATAGATGGGCCATATCTCCCTCGTTTCTTGATGAAAATTTTTGTGCCATATATCAAATTAAAGCTAAGAGAAAGATCTACAAACTTCATGAAGGACACAAAAGCTAATTCTCTACCCATTGTGCCCAGTGAATTTATTTTACATGCAAAGGTATTTTCGTCACAGTCTGGAGCAGTTTTCGTAGATGAGTCATATCTCCCTCGTTTCTTGATGAAACTTTTTGTGCCATATATCAAATTAAAGCTAAGAGAAAGATCTACAACTTTCATGTTGGACTCTTTTTCAAATTTGGCACGCATCAGCCCTCAAATGCACGAGCAAGTTTGTGATGGTGGGCAAGGCACTAAAGATCATAATGGAGCACTAAGGATCATAATGGAGCACTAAAGCATCATAATGGGGCACTAAAGATCATAATGGAGCACTTAAGTTGATAATGGAGCACCATGGACTTGTTAATTGGAGAGTGCACCTTCCATTACAAATTTTTTATGGCAATGGCTGCTTTTGCATTCCTATAAATAGGCACCATGAGCATTCATTCAAGGGGGGGATTCTTCATTGAAGGCAATCAAGTCTTGGGAAGCCATTCGTTTCTCCTCTTCTTCTTCTCTGTTGCATTTGTTCTTCCAGCAAGTTTTTTTTCATTTCCGGCAAGTTTCTTTTCATTTCCAAGTTTTTCCATTTTCGGGTTAGTTTCTTTTCCAGATTATTATGTTCTTTTCTTTTCTTTACTTTTCTTTGTAGTTGTTATTATGTAGTTTCATTTCTTCTTCCAGCAAGTTTCTTTTCATTCCCAAGTTTTTTTTATTTCCAGGTTATTTTTAATAAAGTATGCTATTATTAATAAAATAATAAAAAAAATAAAAAAAATAAAATAATAATAAAAAAAATAATAAGTAATAAGTTTTGCATATGTTTTATTTTCTAGCCTAAAAATTTCCATTTTTTAACCGTGTCGTACGGGAACACTTCCGTCTACACAATCTCCTTAGGATCCGTACACGTACGAAGAACTTCGTCTTGTATGAGTTCCCCATCTCAATGACTTCCATCATCATGTTCCGAGTCAAAATTTTTCCTCAGAACTACGTAACCCTGATTTCTTGATAATTCAAGAATACGTAGGAGCAGGACTTTAACTCCTGTCGGGCCCATCTTTCTTATTTCCTTTTACTGATTTATTTCCTTGCTTTTTGCGTTTCTTTCGTGATGTTACTTTTTGTCGTTTCCGTGAAAATCAATTTAGACGTGACGTCTTGTTGATTTCCCCCTAGTTTTTGTTCAAACCTTGCTACAATTCATAGGGAAGGGATACTTAGGACAAGACGTCCCGCTTATCTCTTTCCTATCCCTATCCTTTTTACCCAAGGATGTTTAATTTAGACGTGACGTCTTATTGGCATTCTCTCACCCTGTCTGTCTCATATCGAAGTCGAGCTTAATTCGGACGAAACGTCCCATTGACCTCTCTTCAACATTCTATGTCTGTACAGTTCTCTACTCCATTCTATCATTTTCAAAATAAAAGTAAAAGGGAAGAAACCATGTTTTATTTAAGGCTATTTATATTGTGCTTTCAATCTTGGTACTGTCTTTGACAGGCGATGTAGGGTGCTAATACCTTCCCTACTCGTAATCGACTCCCGAACTTGAATCTCAACTTTTAACCAGTGCTTTACTGAATTCAGTTTTTTCCCAATGTTTTTCCTATGAATAAAAACGTTGGTGGCGACTCCCTGTTTCATTCCACCCCTTCTTTCTTTCTCGCCGCGCCGTCGCGATCCAAGTTGCGACAGATGGCGACTCCACTGGGGACACTTAAGAGAGTCAGGCCAGTTTGATTGAAAGCGCATGTTCTTTTATATAGCCTTTGTTAGCTTGGATTTCTTCCCCCTTGTTTTATTTTCTGTTAATTGTTGTGGAAGTTTGTTCTTGTTTTAATTGTATCTTGTTATTTGTTACATTATCTATGTTTGCATGCTTGTTGAACCCTAGGGTAGAGGACCATGTTACTTTCCTGTAATTATTGAACCCTAGGGTAGACGACTTTGTATATTTGTTCTGTGTTTGTTCTTTATGCAGAATGAAGTAAGGTAAAAAGTATTGAATGCCCTTTCACACACTACACTCACAAATTACTCGCACACACTTATGAGTGGCGCCCTATACCCGGGCCCCAAATGAAACTTAAGTTAGGAGAGGTTGGTAACGAAATCGTATGGGATGTACTTCCTATCCAGTGTTCGTGAGAACCTCAACCAGAGTTCGACCTCTCATGATATACGCACCTAGTGGTTCCCCACTGTTGCGTCCCTGTCATGGGTAGGATCTTGGCTCTGGTGACCTTCTAGAAGTCTAGAATGAGCCACCTGGTGTGAAGAGCCACTTTTAGACAAACCATAGGGCCTAGAGAAAACTTTCAACAAAACCCAACCTAGGCCACAAAAGGGCAAACTTTACTTTACCTTATGTCATTTTTGCTTTCCCCTTTTATCCAAGAAAATGAATTATCTACCACCCGCAGATTTACTGAGTTATTGAAATAATGACTCGTTTTGAAACACACAGTATTCTTCGGGTGAATAGATAGTCCTCCTTTGGTCATGTACCCTTTGAGTATCTATGGAAATTGACATGGGATTGAACTTAAGAAATAAGGGCTGTAATTGCCCGAAGAAGATGTCTGAGCTAGAGGCTCCCGCCGCAGGATAAAAGATTTCTTCTGTCTTCACAAATATCCCATATTAATTTCTATGATTACCATACCTAGTACTTTTGAATGATAAGTTCTAAGGAATGGTCAAAGGATACTCGCCAAAGTCTATGATTGTTTCCCACAACATTTCCCTTCTTTTTATTTCTGCCTAACATTTATTTCTTCTTTTTTTTAAAAAAAAAAAAAAACACCAACATCACGGGTAGGCATCCTTACCAGACCCGGCTCCAAAAGAAACTCATGGCTGAGGCAGAAGCTGTTGAAGGAAACTTTAGAACCGAGTTCGATCAGCTGAAAGAGCGAGTCGCGGAGTTAACTAAACTCTTAGAAAAGAAACTTACCGAAGGAGGCTCCTCTGCAGGTGTTGAGGATGCCCAACAGTAGCCTGCCACCACGCCACCTCCCCTTGATTCTGACCCATCAAGAACCCAACTCCCTAACACAATGACACCCCCTCTCACCATTCATGTCGGGAGACCTAACCCTGCCATTGAGACCCAGCCACCTTACGGCCAGTCTTACGCACAACATACATTTGTCGGTCTAGACGGCAACCCAGTACCTTTTCCACTTTATGGCCTACCCCCGGGGTACTATCCCCCGCTCGCTAACCAACAAGACGCCCACAACCAGCAAGCGGTAAATCCTCATGCTTCATACCCCACACAACCAAATATGCCACCACTCCACCAAACCCAAAACACGCAAGCCCATGACCCAAAAACCTACCAAACCCAAAACACGCAAGCCCATGACCCACAAACTTACCAAACCCAAAACACACAAGCCCCGATGGCCCAGCCAACCTACAACGCCCAAGCCCAAAATACACAAGCCCAGATAACCCAGCCGACTTATGCTATGGCCCATCCTCAAGGTCCCTCACCAAATACAGGCCTAGTAAACCAGTCCCATGTGTTGTCTCTGTTCAACCAGTCATTCGGCTATCCGTATGGATACGGAACCCCCTATGGGACAAACCTCCAAGATACAACCCGCGCGGTTGCGGCTCCTCGGAGGGAAAGGATAGAGATCTTAGAAGAGCGTTTAAGAATGATGGAAGGCGCCGGAGGTTTTGGACTAATAGATGCTTCGGAGCTATGTTTAGTCACAGATGTTATCCTCCCGCCTAAATTCAAGATGCCAGACTTTGACAAGTATCAGGGAATGACTTGTCCTAAGAATCATCTCACAATGTATTGTCGAAAGATGGCATCTTACTCTTCTAATGACCAACTGTTGATCCACTGTTTCCAAGATAGTCTAGCAGGAGCTGCTCTTACATGGTATGCTCACCTTGATCGGAACCGTATCCGTTGTTGGAAAGACCTGGCAGATGCCTTCCTTAGACAATACAAGTATAACATGGATATGGCACCCAACAGGGTTCATTTACAAAATATGGTGAAGAGGGACAGTGAAACGTTCAAGGAGTATGCCCAACGATGGAGAGAAACAGCGGCGCAAATGGATCCCCCATTGTTGGAAAAAGAAATAGTCGCAATGTTTATCGACACACTCTCATCACCTTTCTACGGCAAGATGATTGGTAGTGTTTCAGCCAACTTCTCCGACATTGTGACTATTGGGGAAAGAGTGGAGAGTGGAATACGAACGGGTAAGATCACTCAAGGCTCATCTGGGGCAAACATGACGAGGAAGCCGGCACCTGGGAGAAGGGACGGAGAAACTAATTCCATCTCTTCTAATCAAAAGACGGCTCCGCCGAGACCATTCACTCCTACCATGATTCAAGCTCCCAATCCTTATGTGGCCGCAGCCACTTATGGCCCGACAGCTCATACTCCTCACTACCGCCCACCCATGGTAAGAGCTCCAATGCCATAACCCATGCCATACCATCACCCGCAGCAAGTAGCTCAACCACCCAACCATAATCAGAACCCAAGGAATCCCAACAATGAGTGCACCCCGGTGCAGTTCGATCCAATTCCCATAACATATTCCGAACTTTTTCCAATCCTCGTTCAGGAAGGTCTGTTGGTTTCATGCCCCATGAAGCCATTGCAACCTCCTTATCCAAGGGGATATGACCCAGACGCTCATTGTGATTACCACGCTGGGGCACCGGGGCATTCCACAGAAAATTGCATAGCTCTGAAATATAAAGTGAGAGATTTGATCAAAGCCGAATGGATCGATTTTAAAGAAGGAAGCCCTAACGTGGTCAAGAATCCCCTGCCTAATCATGGAAGCTCAGAAGTTAATGCCGTGGTGGTTGATAGTTTTGATAACAATGTTGATTTGGTGACCGCTTGCCTGCCGGGCCGAGAGCTCAGTAACTGGGAAGCTGTCAAACTCCCTACGATTTTAAATGATTCACCAAAGTAATTTGTCATTGCCTTAAAAGTCTTGTTTATCCCTCTGCTATGCCTAAGGCTTTGGGACTTTCCATGTAATAAAGGCGAAAAAACTTGTTTTACCAGTCAATCAATAAATGCGTATCGAAATTCTAAAAAAAATTTTCATCCCTTTATCCTTGCATTGATTCATTTTCTTTACTTGCTTGTTCCTCTTTTTCTTTCCTTTTTATTTTTTGCCATAACGCACTAAATTGCAGACCCAAAAATGATCCTCTTGAGACTAATGAAATCACAATCCTATTTTACGACCTCAACTACCCGGTCGATTGTGCTGACAAAGAAGGTAGGAAAGCTTGTGAGTCACCACACAAGTTAACCAGATTGTTAGAACAAGAGGTTAAGGAATACCCCTGAGTCAAGAATGACTGAAGGAATCACGGGGCAATATATCAGAAGACATTAGTAATATTGTTTCAGGGCGTGGAAATAATCTATGTGAATGATAACATTGCCAAGTCATAAATTGGACAAGTGGTAGGCCAGTCAACTAAGAAAACCACAACAGTTACCAGCATAAATAGGGGAAAATTGCTAATGCCTTAAATGCAGATACAGTCAAGGGAGACTTGGCCAAAAATTCAAAAAAAAAATGAAAAATGAAAAATGAAAAGTAGAAGTCAAGCTTGAAGTCCAATGCACATACCAAGCAGGGAAAGCTGGTTACGTCCAGATCCGCGAGCAAGCTGTCATTTTCTGTATAAGGGGAACAAATGTCGTCAGGCCAAGAACTCGTATTCTTGTCATCATCAACACCTCAACCCTAAGGAGTGCGCCATTCCTCATACCTATGTAGCCAAGGAAATAGTCTGTCAGATTGAGTCCTTGCGTCATTAAGGGGATTAAAAAAAACAAAGAAAAAAAAACACAAAAGCAAAAAAAAAGAGGGCAAACAAAAGAAATGGAAAATGAAAAAAAATAAAAAAAAAGAAAAAACAAAAGGCCAGAATGATGATTCAAGAGTAATTCCCTCTCATTGGTGCCAAAAGACTCACCAATATTTCCTTGGGTACATGGCATAGGAGTGGAGTCTCCTATTTGAAGTGACATCAGTTTCCCAAAGGATCAAACTAAATTTGGAAAAGAATAGGCAGACTCAACTGGAGTGTGATCAGTTTCAACTTTTTACTGTAAAGGATGCAGCCCAAAAATGAACAAGAACACATTATAAAGAAAGAAAAGAGCTTGCTAGGCTGAAAACCTGAAAAGGCGGCCTAGGCAAAAGTTAGAGCAACCCGGTGAGTCGAAAACCTGAAAAGGCGGCTCAGGTAAAAATTAGGGTCAAGATTTCGGCAGAGTAAGTAAAATTTCCAATGCAAAACGCGTAAACTGGGGGCATGTGGACCATGGTTGAACTACCCTCTCAAAGGCAGAGTTAAACGATGTACTTGAGGTCGTGACGCAGGATTAAGGTTCTCACTAGTCTCAGGAATTCACTGGAGGATCCTCGAACCTTCCCTGTTTCTCCTGGCCTTGACCTGTCCTATGTAACTTCATTCCATCCCATCTATTTTCCCCCATTGTCCATTCTCTGTATTCTGTTTGTCATACATGAATAAAATTTATCCTTTTTCGATACGTGTTATGAATTGCATTAATCTGATAAAACATTGTGTTTTTATAAAAAATAAAATAAAAGAATGGTGAACATTTAAAGTCGTAAGGAGCAAGACGCTCCCACTACTTGACCTCGACAATCATCACAAAGACTCAGCCAGGCATGCGCTTCAAAGCTATGATCGCCTCTTGCATTCTCCTCTGTCCATGAGTTGTCCTAAGGGTCACGGTTTCACAGGACCTACCCAGTTTTTGAACTTATCTTTGCACTACTTACCATTTTTTATGCAGGTTATCTCACAGACAGTCATGCCAGGCATTAACACCTCAATCAAGTCCTTCAAGTCCCCTCCTCGAATCGCCTCAGAACTCCTTCCCTAAATCGCCAAAGTTGGCACCTTTTAGTGTTTTCTTCTTCCATCACCTAAGCAGACATCTTTAAAATCTCTCGCTCAACTCCAAAGTCAGCATCTCTCAAATTCTCATCCCCCTAGTGGAACCTTCCTCGCCAAAGTTGGCACTTCTCGAGGTCGCCAAAGTTGGCACTTCTCAAAGTCTCCTCTTCAATCTCCAAAGCAAACACCGTTCTAAGCCTCTTTCGCCAAAGTTGGCAATCTTCAAAGTCTCCCACTCAACTCCAAAATTAGCACCTCTCAAATTCTCATCCCCAGTGAAATCAATCGCCAAAGCTGGCACTTATCAAGATCTCTTCCCCAATGAATCCCAAACTTTCCATTCTCAATCAAGAGGCAGTACCCGAATCACTAAATTCTTCCCCAATAGAACTACACTTCCCAGACAAATTAAATTGGGGCATCACCCTAGATTCCCCCAAAGCCCTTTAGATCATGTCAAATTGGGGCATCTCCCCCAGGATGTTATTTTTTGTCAACCCAAGAGCAATACCCCACGCTCCCGGGAAGTTTAAGCCGGGACATCACTCGGGTCTCTCTCTGTCAAAAGGGAACGTACCCCAAGCTTCTTCAACCGCCCTAACTGGGGCATCACCCCATATCCTTCTCCCAGCCTTGAGGTGGTACCCCTAAATCTTCTAATCTTTCCAAAATTGAGGTATCACCCCAAATCTTTCCTCCGTTCAAGGGGCAGTATCCCTAGCTCTTTCAGCTAGATTTTCCCCCATTTCTCTTCCTACCAATCAAGGAGCAGTTCCCTGAATCATCTAAGACAGCTTGAACTGGATCATCCCCAGATTTCTTTCCTTTAGTAAGCCCACCATACATCCCCAGTGGACCCCAGATTTTTCCTTCCAGTCAAGAAGCAGTTCCCTGAGATCCTTTCAATCTTCCTAACTGGGGCATCTCCCCCAGATTTCTTCTATTTTAGTCAAGGGGAAATTCCCCAAGATTCCTTCAAATTATCTCCAACTGGGGCACCCCAGGTTCACCCTCTTTCAGTCAAAGGGTAATTCCCCAAGAACCTTCAGTCATGTCAAACTGGGGCATCACCCCGAGCCTTTAGGTCCAGTGAGTTAATTTGGACGAGACGTCCTGTTAGCTCCCCCCAACCTTTACATTTCTTGCCAACAGTGAGTTAATTTGGACGAGACGTCCTGTTAACTCCCCCAACCTTCACATTTCCTACCAACAGTGAGTTAATTTGGACGAGACGTCCTGTTAGCTCCCCCAATCTCTGTATTTTCTGTCGACCGAGGGTCAACCCCACCCTTTACCTTCTTGTCGCCGATCAAATGGCACCTTTTACCTTTCCAGCTGCCTATCAAGGCATCCTTTATTTTCCAGCCGCCTATCAAGGCATCCTTTATTTTCCAGCCGCCTATCAAGGCATCCTTTATTTTCCAGCCGCCTATCAAGGCATCCTTTATTTTCCAGCCGCCTATCAAGGCATCCTTTACTTTCCAGCCGCCTATCAAGGCATCCTTTACTTTCCAGCCGCCTATCAAGGCATCCTTTACTTTCCAGCCGCCTATCAAGGCATCCTTTATTTTCCAGCCGCCTATCAAGGCATCCTTTATTTTCCAGCCGCCTATCAAGGCATCCTTTATTTTCCAGCCGCCTATCAAGGCATCCTTTATTTTCCAGCCGCCTATCAAGGCATCCTTTATTTTCCAGCCGCCTATCAAGGCATCCTTTTCCAGCCGCCTATCAAGGCATCCTTTATTTTCCAGCCGCCTATCAAGGCATCCTTTACTTTCCAGCCGCCTATCAAGGCGTCCTTTTCCAGCCGCCTATCAAGGCATCCTTTACTTTCCAGCCGCCTATCAAGGCATCCTTTACTTTCCAGCCGCCTATCAAGGCATCCTTTATTTTCCAGTCGCCTATCAAGGCGTCCTTTACTTTCCATTCACCTATGCAGGCACCCTTTACCTTCTAGTCTACCAGGGGTCAATCCCGATCTTCCCACTGAAAGAATTTTTTCCCGGTCAATCCAGAGTTCAAAAAAAAAAAAAAAACAAAAACAAAAACAAAAAAAAAACAAAAAAAAAACAAAGAAAAAAGAGAGGAGAAAAGAAGAGAAACAGAAGTAGAGAATGCTCGTTTTTTTTAAGAAAAAGGTCACACTAACTCGCGATCAGTTGCCATACCGATCAAGAGGTCCCACTTGGCCCCCTACATCGGTGTTCATATCTTTACTTCCTTTTCACTTCAAAAACACAGAAGCTTCGTGTCTCTTTTATGAAAAAGAAGTAAAGAGGGGCATCTGTGAACACCTCTTTTTGTCCGGCCAATTGGTACAGTTCCATCCTTTGAGCACTCTTTTATGCGCATGGTTCATTTGAAAATTCATAACTCCTTCATACGATCTTTGATTTGCGCAAACCCGGTCTCTAAATTTTCGTAACAAAATTGTCTACGACTTTTGTGAAGACCTTGAAGGCCGAATCCTTACCAATTGGTACAGTTTTAATAATCTTCCTGGACTTGCTCCAGTTTCATGACTGCTCTGCACATCTTTAAGAAAAAATTCATATCTCCCTCATATGATACTGAAATGACCCCATTATTTTTTCTATGGCTCCATATCAAAGAGATCTACAAACTTCATGAAGGCCACAAAAGCTAATTCTCCACCCATTTTGCCCAGTGAATTTATTTTTCTTGCAAATGTATTTCCGTCACACTCTGGAGCAGTTTTCATAGATGGGCCATATCTCCCTCGTTTCTTGATGAAAATTTTTGTGCCATATATCAAATTAAAGCTAAGAGAAAGATCTACAAACTTCATGAAGGGCACAAAAGCTAATTCTCTACCCATTGTGCCCAGTGAATTTATTTTACATGCAAAGGTATTTTCGTCACAGTCTGGAGCAGTTTTCGTAGATGAGTCATATCTCCCTCGTTTCTTGATGAAACTTTTTGTGCCATATATCAAATTAAAGCTAAGAGAAAGATCTACAACTTTCATGTTGGACTCTTTTTCAAATTTGGCACGCATCAGCCCTCAAATGCACGAGCAAGTTTGTGATGGTGGGCAAGGCACTAAAGATCATAATGGAGCACTAAGGATCATAATGGAGCACTAAAGCATCATAATGGGGCACTAAAGATCATAATGGAGCACTTAAGTTGATAATGGAGCACCATGGACTTGTTAATTGGAGAGTGCACCTTCCATTACAAATTTTTTATGGCAATGGCTGCTTTTGCATTCCTATAAATAGGCACCATGAGCATTCATTCAAGGGGGGGATTCTTCATTGAAGGCAATCAAGTCTTGGGAAGCCATTCGTTTCTCCTCTTCTTCTTCTCTGTTGCATTTGTTCTTCCAGCAAGTTTTTTTTCATTTCCGGCAAGTTTCTTTTCATTTCCAAGTTTTTCCATTTCCGGGTTAGTTTCTTTTCCAGATTATTATGTTCTTTTCTTTTCTTTACTTTTCTTTGTAGTTGTTATTATGTAGTTTCATTTCTTCTTCCAGCAAGTTTCTTTTCATTCCCAAGTTTTTTTTATTTCCAGGTTATTTTTAATAAAGTATGCTATTATTAATAAAATAATAAAAAAAATAAAAAAAATAAAATAATAATAAAAAAAATAATAAGTAATAAGTTTTGCATATGTTTTATTTTCTAGCCTAAAAATTTCCATTTTTTAACCGTGTCGTACGGGAACACTTCCGTCTACACAATCTCCTTAGGATCCGTACACGTACGAAGAACTTCGTCTTGTATGAGTTCCCCATCTCAATGACTTCCATCATCATGTTCCGAGTCAAAATTTTTCCTCAGAACTACGTAACCCTGATTTCTTGATAATTCAAGAATACGTAGGAGCAGGACTTTAACTCCTGTCGGGCCCATCTTTCTTATTGCCTTTTACTGATTTATTTCCTTGCTTTTTGCATTTCTTTCGTGATGTTACTTTTTGTCGTTTCCGTGAAAATCAATTTAGACGTGACGTCTTGTTGATTTCCCCCTAGTTTTTGTTCAAACCTTGCTACAATTCATAGGGAAGGGATACTTAGGACAAGACGTCCCGCTTATCTCTTTCCTATCCCTATCCTTTTTACCCAAGGATGTTTAATTTAGACGTGACGTCTTATTGGCATTCTCTCACCCTCTCTGTCTCATATCGAAGTCGAGCTTAATTCGGACGAAACGTCCCATTGACCTCGCTTCAACATTCTATGTCTGTACAGTTCTCTACTCCATTCTATCATTTTCAAAATAAAAGTAAAAGGGAAGAAACCATGTTTTATTTAAGGCTATTTATATTGTGCTTTCAATCTTGGTACTGTCTTTGACAGGCGATGTAGGGTGCTAATACCTTCCCTACTCGTAATCGACTCCCGAACTTGAATCTCAACTTTTAACCAGTGCTTTACTGAATTCAGTTTTTTCCCAATGTTTTTCCTATGAATAAAAACGTTGGTGGCGACTCCCTGTTTCATTCCACCCCTTCTTTCTTTCTTGCCGCGCCGTCGCGATCCAAGTTGCGACAATGAAAACTAAGTTTTTGATTCTGATTGAAGCATGAGACCGACTCCGAGTGACTTGGAGGACAAGCATGTGTTTCCGAGCAAATCAAGATTCGGACTTGTAAAGAACTTCTAAGAAAATGCATCGAATACCTGATTGCCGAGTGAAAGCCATTCCTGAGTGACGAATGAAAGCCAATTACCGATTGGAAAATAAGTAAAAAAGGTAAGATTTTCAAGTGGATGAAATGAGGAATGACTGAAAGAAATTCTGAGTAAAAATCCACTCGGAACCGAGGGAAGAAGGAGTATTCCGAGTGATGTTCTTCAATCAGTACCAAGTAAAGGTTATCCACTCAGAACCGAGTGAGGTATTTCCAAGTCTGCACCAAGTCATTCCCTTTTCAGTCGGCTCCGAGCCATCACCCTCCATTCCACTTATTTCCGAGCCATATTTAAACATCACTGAGCTCGTTTTCACCAAACCCGAGCCACCAATTTTCACCCAAAGCTGGCTCACCATTCTCACCCGGATTCCGAGTCAATTATTACCAAGTTCTGAGTCATCATTCTGAGTCATTTTTAATCAGTTCTGAGGCAATATTCGATTGGTTTTTGAGTGACACTTTCCAGTCGGTTCTGGGTCAATCTCCAATCATATCCGACTCCCAAATGACCACTCTCACTCAAATCTCCAATCGAACCAATGCTCACTCAGAACCGACTGGCAATTCAGCTAGTTAGCATTCCTCAAGCAAATTACCGAGCCCATTGCAACCATTTCAGTCGGTTCCGAGTCTTTTTCCACTCGGCTCCGACTGAGTGTCTCACAGCAACCTCATACCGAGCAATTCTCACTCGGAAAGGTGTGTTTTCTCTCGGTTTACCATTGGAAATGCTTCATTCCACTCGGAACTCACTCCCAATATGGATAAATACCGATTGAGAAGCTGACTCGAGTCATTTCACTCGGAATTCTGTTTTCCTCACTCAGATTTTCATCACTTTCTCTCGGATTTTCATCTTGCTGAGTTGGATGTCCATTATCCAAGTGGATCCTTGAATTACGGAGGGTAGTTGGCAATAAGACAAGGTGGAAAGTGATAAAGAATTGCCACCAGCCTTCATTGTCAAAGATCCAGGCTGTTTCCAACACCACCATGCAAGTTGTTTGACAATCTCGTAGGGCGGCTGGCAACAAGACAATGTGGAAATATTAAAAAATCCTCACCAATTGGCAGCCAGGCTGGTCACGGGTCTGTTCAAGCAATCAACGTGCTCCTCAAATGCTCTATAAATACAGCAAGCGAAGGAAGAAGAAAGGATCCTGGAAGAGTCATTGAAGAGAACCCAAAAAAAAAACAAACTTTCTCCCTCATCCACTTTTCAACCGTCCTCAACACCGCCCACATTGCCCTCTCCACACCGCCCCCTACACATTGCCCTCTCCACACCACCCCACACACCGCCCAAACTTCCTTCCCAGTCCGTTCTCCACTCCGCCCCAAGACACCGTCCTCACAGCCCTTCCCAAACCTCTCCACACCGCCCCACACACCGCCCCTACACACCGTCCTCAACACCGCCCCACACACCATCCCCAAACCGACCTCATAAACCTCTCAACACCGCCCCAACACCGTCCTCACCCTCCAAATACCATCTTCCTCACTCCCCATAATATCTTTCTCTACACCGCCCCAAACACCGTACCTATCCCTCACCTCACTTCACTCCACTTTCTTCATCACCCCTCTACACCATCCCACTCTACTTTCCCCCATATCATCCTCTTCCTTACCCCTCACCACTGTTACGTCCCTATTTCATAGCCCCTTTTATTATCTCATTTCTCCCCCACTCCACGCTCACTCTTCCCTTCCTTTCCTCCTTTAAAACCAACCTACGCACATACTTTTGTCCTTCCCCTCAAACACCCATCCAAAAACAGCACCTTATCCCTCCTTTCCTCTGTCCAAGACCTCAAGCCCACAATACCATCCAACTCCTTTCTCACCATACCGGTCCCACTTTTCACCTTATTCTTAATACTTGTTATTTATTTTATTTTCTGCTAAATTAATTGTTATTCAGTGATTTTGTCTTCCTTTTCAATTATCAATTAATCTTTATTGATTGGTAAATATTAATAAAATGAGTGCTTCACATATTCTATTTAAATTAGCATAAAAGGTGTGACTATTGTTATTATCATTATTATTGCAATTTTTATTTCTTTTATTCTTTATTCTTTTTATTTTAAAAAAGGAGGAACGAGTTTAATTTGGACGAGACGTCCTGTTAATCTCATTTTTTTTTAAAAAAGATGGAGCGAGTTTAATTTGGACGAGACGTCCTGTTAATCTCATGTAAATATTCCGTGTTTATTTCTGTTTATTTTTATATATTTTGTCGTCTCGCATATTTTCTTTTCATGGAAAAGTTAAAATAATTATTGGGTTAATTATAATGCGCGCTATTAAATTGAGGTAACCGTTTTTATAACGGACAGCTGTGAGGTGCTAATACCTTCCTCACCTGTAATTAGACTCCCAGATCTGGAATCTCATTTTTTGACCAATGCTTTAATTAAAGGTTTTCCCGGTATTTTATCCTAAAAATATTGGTGGTGACTCCCTGTTCATCATTTTCAAAAATCGTTTTGAGGGTCGGCCATGCCGTCGCGATCCCAGTCGCGACAGATGGCGACTCCGCTGGGGACTTAGAGAGTCAAGCCAGTCAATCTGATAGCGCATATTTTAATTAGCATATTAATTATTTGACTTTTTCCTTTATTTTATTTGGTCTCTGTTTTATTTGTATCTTATCCTTTATGTTCTGTAAATATATGTGTGATCATTGAACCCTAGGGTAGTCGACTTTATTTTGTTGCTCTGTGTTTGTTCTATGTGCAGGATGAGTAAGGTACAGGTATTGAATGCCTCTTTCACACACTACACTCACAACTTGCACACACTTTTGAGTGGGACCCTATACCCGGGCCTAAATAAAACTTAAGATTAGGGGAGATTGATAGTGGAGCCATTTGGGATGTACTTCCTATCTGGTTACTGTGAGAATCTCAGCTAGAGTTCGACTTACTCGTGGTGCCCACACTTAGTAGACCTCCTACTATTTGTGGCCAACATCATGAGTAGGATCTTGGCTCTAGTGACCTTTAGAAATTTTAGAATAAACCACCCAATGTGAGACATCACTGATAAATAAACCTTAGAACCATTAAGGCATCTTCAGAAAAACCCGACTTAAGGCACCAAGAGGCAAACTTTACTTATACCTTTTCTCATTCTCGTTTTCTCTTCCAATCCAAACTAATGGACCGTTTGCCTGTTTAGAGGATTACTTTTTCAAAGAATGACCTATTTTTAACCTGTGATCCTCTAATGGGCAAGTGGACCTTTCTTTTTATATTTGCTTAAGTCTTAGGATCTGGAGTTATGAACTTCCTAAAAAAAAGAAGAAAAAAATAATCAGAAAATTCATAGCTCGTGTGATCCTTGATTTATTGCAAGTTTCGACAAATTGTAACTTCCCTAAATCCCAAAATGTTTTCAAGAAAATTATTAGGGGAGTGTCAATTTGCAAAGCATGTCAGTGATTGATTTTTCTTTTCTTTATGTCCCTACAGGAAGCTATTAAGGGCTTGGCCAGTATCTTTGAGTGAAATATGGAAATTAATATGAGGTCAGATAGTTGTGGTGGAAATGTACCCGAGTTGAAAAGATTACTGCATGTTAAGGTTAGGAAAGTTGATACAACCAGTCTACAAGTATTAGGGAAGAAATTGGACATGAATCAGAAGATGGTTTTCTCAAGGAAATATGGGAGGATCCTAAAACTACTAGAAGTGGAGGTACAAGTCGAGGCAATTACCGCTTTGACTCAATTCTATGACCCACCTCTCCGTTGTTTTACCTTCCGGGACTTCCAATTAGCTTCGTCAGTTGAGGAGTTTGAACAAATTCTGGGGATGCCATTAGAAGGACAAATACCTTACCGTCATCTTGGACGTCAAGCAAATATTATTACTGTTGCTAATGTCCTAAAGATTCACCCGGAAGTGTTAAGGAGTGCGCAACTGAATAGAAATCAGATCCTGGGATTTGATCGAGAGTATTTTGAAAAGCACATGCACTTGCTAGCTGAGAAAAGAGATTGGGAAGCCTTCATGGATACTCTAGCTCTCACCATTTATGGAGTTATCTTGTTTCCTAATATTGACAATTATGTGGACTATGATGCTATTGGCGTTTTCCTTGCCCATAGGTTCAAGTCTGAAAATCTTGTCACTGCTATATTGGCAAATATATACTGCACCATGGACTTCTGCTGTACACGAGGTGGAAAGAGAATCATTTGCTGTTTACCTGCTCTATATGTATGGCTTACATCACATGTCTTCCATCAAGTCAGCAAAATTGAATGTCCAGTTTCAGATCTGAAGTTATGTCAGTTAGTAGCGAAGAATAGGCGTGAATGGGCCAATCACCTGGTAGGACTCACAGCTGATAAAGTAAGGTGGTACCCGCAATGGTTGAAGGTTGATACCATAATTCACCATTGTGGAAACTACCCGAATGTTCCTCTCATGGGTACTCAGGGGTGTATCAATTACAACCCTATCATAGCCAAACGTCAGCTAGCCTATCCCTTACTTGGGTCACCCGATGGAGAATTCCTTACTTCTTTCATCGTTTATTTCTCAGAGGGGGATTGCACGTCTGTCATTCGGGATATAGCAAATGCATGGAAGAAAGTCCACAAACAAGGGAAAGAATTAGGAAGTCGAAGCCACGCCATGAAGGAAGAGTACTACCAATGGGTCTTAAACAGAGTTTCCATTGTCAAGCTACCTTTCAAAAGTCCCTCCTATCTCCCGACAGGCGCACATGTTACCTCTCCTACCCTTGAAGAAAAGGCAATGAGAGCCAAAATAAAAGAGCTAACCGCCAAAAATGAGGAATTGGAAAAAGAATTGCTGATATCTCAGCAAGAATGTGCCCTTCAGAAAAGGGAGAATTTAGAAAGCAAACAAACCATCAGGAAGATTGGAAAGAAAAGAAAAATTGAAAGGGACTACCTGAGGAAAAAAAGCCAATGCCTCCGAACGGCTAATGCTCAACTAAAAGCGAAGAACAAGCAAAGAGATACCATGTTGACTGATAAGCAGCTTCTAAGGGACATGTTGGCAAGAGCCAAAGAGCACGAGCAAAATGTCTTGGTACAGAAAGAACTTCTGCAATTGCAAGTTTACCGATTAGAGCATCAGCTTGATGAGATGGTAGAAGCTTACCAGCATGAGATAAATGGTGAACGACGGCGTGTGATAGAGGCTGAACAAGAATGTGGTGAAGCTATCCGTGTTTTGAAAGATGAACTAACACAGCAAAATGAAGATATTCATTCATGGATGAATCGCTTTGCCCACTTGGCATATTTGGCTAATGGAGTTCTGGAAGACCTCCCGCTCCTACTCAAGCAAGCTGAGGGGATGGTTAATCCTCTTAACACTCCAAGAGAAATTATGACCTTCCTTGATTATTGTAGAGAAAGGATTTGTAAAATGAGGGCCATGATTGCCCGAGCTAGGAATGACTGATTTACTTTTTCTGCATAAAATAGGCTGGCAGCAGTAATGTATTCCGAAAAAAAAAGAGGGTTTCTTCATGTCCCCACAACTACCTCATGTTAATTTCCACTCATCACTTTTGAATGAAGTTCTGAAAAAAGTCAAAAGATACTGGCTGAATTCCGCGATTGCTTCACGTATCATTTGTTTTTCTTTTGCTGTTTTTTTACTTTCTTTTTAACAATTTCTTGTTGACTTCCCAGAAATAACGGGTAAACATCCTTACGCGACTCGGCTTAATACCAGACTCATGGCTGAAATAGAACAAGAAAATAAGAGTTTGAGAGCTGAAGTCAATCAACTGAAAGAGCAAATGGCTGAAATGGCCAAACTCCTTGAGAGAAGGGTCACAGAAGGGGATTCTTCAGTAGGAATTGAAGATAATAGACAACGACCGTCCACTCAGGGTCCCACTAGGGGACCAAGTTCAAACCCAGCTGCGCCTCCCCTAACCATTCATGTTAGGAAACCAAACACTGCTGAAGCCCAGCAACCCATCTTTGTAGATGCAGAAGGTAACGTCATACCTTACGGATTGCCACCGGGTTATTTCCCACCGCTTCAAGAAGAACCTGATTATCAAGAGGCAATCCTACATACGGCCCAGCCAAGTGTCCCGCCTGTCCGATAGAGTACAAGTATAATCTGGCAGATCTGGCAGATGCTTTCATGCAACAGTACAAGTATAATCTGGATATGGCGCCAGATAGAGTACAGTTGCAAAACATGGCCAAGAAAGATAATGAGACGTTTAAAGAATATGCCCAAAGGTGGCGAGAAGTAGCAGCACAAGTCGATCCACCTCTATCAGAAAAAGAGGTGATTTCCATATTTATTGATACACTCCAGTCACCTTTATATGACAAGATGATTGGAAGCATTTCCTCCCACTTCTCCGATATCGTCACTATCAGAGAAAGAATAGAGAATGGCTTGAGAACGGGGAAGATTACTCGTAGCCCATCTGGGGCTGGGACAGCAAGAGGACCTTCTTTTGGAGAAGGAAAAAGAAGAGAGGGAGAGACTAACCTGGTCTCTCATAACCAAAGAAGGAACCAGCTCAGACCACCTACTCCCGTCACCTTTCCGTCAACTTACCATAACACACCACACCCATATGTAGCTACAATTCCAAATCCAAACCCACCACATTTTCGAGCACCTGTCATGCGACCACCCGCACCACCACAAACACCATATCAACCACCCCAAATAAACCCACCAAATCCAAACATGAGGAGACAGAATGATGACCGCACTCAAGTGCAATTTGATCCAATTCCCATGACCTACACAGAGCTTCTCCCCCATCTTATTAAAAACACCTTAGTGGCACCTTGTCCTTTAAAACCGCTTCAACCACCTTATCCCAGAGGGTATGACCCAAATGCGCGATGTGATTACCATGCCGGTGCACCGGGACATTCCACCGAAAATTGCCTGGCATTGAAGTTTAAGGTAAGAGATTTAATCAGAGCTGATTGGATAAGCTTCAAGGAAGGAAGCCCGAATGTGACCACCAATCCTTTGCCTAACCATGGGAAACCAAGCGTTAACGCTGTGGAAAAAGATGAGGAATGTATTTCCAAAGTTCAGGACATCCAAATACCGTTGGAAACCATTCATTCCCATATGCTTAAGATGGGATTGATAAAAGGATCATGGGATAAAGAGTGCAATGACCTCCTGTCCGCAAAGCGAAGAGACTTCCAGAAAACCCTTTAGGGATTTATGGACAGTCACGTCATAGAAGTTTGCCGGCATCGTGAAGACATAATAAATATGATACAAGAGCAAGGCCGAGTTCGAGCTCCAAAACCTCTAGTCATATTTTACAATAAAAATGCACCTGTGGCTTCAACCCCTGTTAAAACTGTCATCACGGTAAACACTCCAACCTCATTCCCTTACAAGGATTCGCGAGCTGTACCATGGAAGTATGGTACTGATGTGATCGTTACCAGTTCTGAGGCCGTTGAGCCTACTCCATCATCCCCTGTCATGAATATTGCCGGAATCGGGGGTGTCACCCGAAGTGGAAGAGTGTATGCTTCCCCAGAACCAAAACTTGACAAAGCCACAGGGAATGGGAAGGGAGAATCCTCCGGTGAAGCAAAGAAGGTAGTAACCGAAGAGGAAGCCCAAGAGTTTCTTAGATTCATTCGTCATAGTGACTACCAAGTGTTGGACCAACTAAACCACACCCCGGCAAAAATTTCTCTGTTGTCCTTACTAATGAGTTCTGAACCACACCGGAACACGCTGATGAAAGTTTTGAGTGAGGCACATGTGAAACATGATTTGCCAGTAGATAAATTCGAGGGCATAGTGGGACACATTGTGGCCAACAACTATCTAACTTTTACGGATGATGAGACACCAGCGGAAGGAAGAGGGCACAACAAAGCCCTTCATATCTCCATAAAATGTCAAGATCATATCATGGCGAAGGTTCTGGTTGACAATGGATCGTCCTTGAATGTAATGCCAAAATCTACGTTGGCAAAGTTGCCTTTTGATGGGACCCATATGAGACCCAGTTCCATGGTAGTCCGGGCTTTTGACGGAACTCGCCGAGAAGTCATGGGAGAAATTGAATTGCCTATACAAGTTGGGCCATGCACCTTTCAAATCCTTTTTCAAGTCATGGATATTACGCCCGCATACAGTTGTTTATTGGGACGGCCGTGGATCCATTCGGCTGGGGTAGTTCCTTCAAAAGTTGAAGTTCATCATTGACAACAAGTTGGTGATTGTCTCTGGAGAAGAAGACTTGTTGGTTAGTAAGCCTGCCAACACCCCATACATTGAAGCGATTGAGGAAGCCCTTGAAACCTCATTTCAGGCTCTAGAGGTGGCTAATGCAACGAGCATTACAAAGAAATCCTTCCCAAACGTGCCTCTGATGGTTGCAAAGACAATGTTGAGAGAAGGATACAAGCTGGGAAAGGGGTTAGGACGAGAATTGGAAGGGAGAACCCAACCTATACGTCTCCCAGAAAATAGAGATAGGTATGGTCTGGGATACAAGCCTACAGCAGCTGATAGAAAAAGGGTGGGAGAAGAAAGAAGGGAGAGAAGGATCGCTTGCCTTACAGGTCAAAAGTTCGATACTGCTAGAATCCCTATCTGTGACCTCTATCAAAGCTTCAGAAGCGTCGGGATCATATATCCGAGTCAGGTGGCTATGGTTGGAGACGGACACAGCCCTGATGTGGAATTAGTGCACGCTTGCTTACCCGGTCAAGAACTGGACAACTGGGAAATCATAGAGTTCCCCATAACTATCAATCCTCAGCCAAAGTAATTGTTGTTTTCAAAACTTGTCGATCCTCTTGCTATGCCTAAGGCTTTAGGATCTGTTTTGTAATAAAGGTAAAAACTTGCTTGTTTATTAAATTAAATGAATGCAGTCTGATTTCATACCTCATCTTTGTTCAAACTCTCTCTTTTAAACCTTCCATTTGCTTGCCTTTCTTTGTTTTCATTCATTATGATATAACACTAAATGCAGATCTGAAAGTGATTCTTCTAAGAGCAATGAAAACTCGGTTCTATTTCATGACTCTGATAATCCAAATGATTATGCCTATGAGGATAGTGAGGAAGACTTTGAACCTTCACTCGAGTTGACAAAGTTAATGGAACAAGAAGATAAAGAAATTCAACCTCATCAGGAAAAGATTGAGACCATTAACCTGGGAGATGAAGGAGAAAATAAAGAAGTCAAGATAGGCACCCTCTTGAGCAAACAACGGCAGAGTGAATTGATTAGACTACTCTGGGAATTTCGAGACATTTTTGCATGGTCGTATCAAGATATGCCAGGTCTGGATAATAACATTGTGGAACACAAGTTGCCTTTAAAGCCGGAATGTCCACCGATCAAGCAAAAGTTATGACGAATGAAACCAGAAATGCTTCTTAAGATCAAAGAAGAAGTCAAGAAACAATTCGACGCTGGTTTCTTAGCCGTAGCTAAGTATCCCCAATGGGTAGCCAATATAGTTCCCGTTCCAAAGAAAGATGGGAGAGTAAGGATATGTGTGGACTACCGAGACTTGAATCGGGCGAGTCCTAAGGATGATTTTCCTTTACCTCAGATTGACGTATTGGTTGATAACACAGCTCAGCATTCTATCTTCTCATTTATGGATGGATTTTCGGGATATAACCAGATCAAGATGGCACCAGAAGATATGGAAAAGACCACGTTCATCACTCTGTTGGGCACCTTTTGTTACAAAGTAATGTCCTTCGGATTAAAAAATGCAGGAGCCACCTATCAAAGGGCAATGGTGACTCTCTTCCACGACATGATGCACAAGGAGATAGAGGTCTATGTGGATGACATAATTACCAAGTCCAGGTCTGAGGAGGAGCATATTGCTGACCTGAGAAAACTTTTCAAAAGGTTGAGGAAATTCAAACTTAGATTGAATCCCGCCAAGTGTACTTTTGGCGCAAGATCCAGCAAATTGTTAGGGTTCATTGTGAATGAGAAGGGGATAGAAGTTGATCCTGACAAAGTCAAGGCAATTCTGGAAATGCCTCCTCCTCGTACTGAAAAAGAAGTCCGAGGATTCTTGGGAAGATTGAATTACATTGCCCGATTCATTTCCCAAATGACGGTAACTTGTGAGCCAATTTTCAAGTTGCTTCGCAAGAATCAGCCTAGACAGTGGAATGAGGATTGTCAGATTGCATTTGAAAAAATAAAACAGTACTTATTGGAGCCACCAGTCTTGGTGCCACCCGTTCATGGGAGACCATTAATCCTATACCTGACTGTGTTGAATGAATCCATGGGATGTGTATTGGGTCAACATGATGAGACTGGAAGAAAGGAATGCGCCATCTACTACTTGAGCAAGAGATTTACCGAATGTGAGATGAGGTATTCATCTCTTGAAAGAACGTGTTATGCATTGGCTTGGGCTGCCCGACGCTTACAGCAATACATGCTTAATCATACTACTTGGCTGGTATCTAAGATGGATCCCATCAAGTATATCTTTGAAAAACCCGCTTTGACTGGAAGGATTGCCCGTTGGCAAGTGTTACTGACGGAATATGACATAACATATGTCACCCAAAAGGCAATTAAAGGGAGTGCGCTGGCAGATTACTTGGCATACCAACCCATTGAAGCTTATCAACCAATGCGGCATGATTTCCCAGATGAGGATATCTTGGCTCTTTCCAAAGAAGAAGATGGCCTGGAAACCAGATAGATCATGAGATTCGATGGAGCATCCAATGCACTAGGACATGGAATTGGGGTTATTTTAATCTCACCTGATAAGGAATTCATCCCTATTTGCGCTCGGCTGTGTTTTGACTGCACCAATAATATTGCGGAATATGAAGCATGCTCTCTAGGAATACAAGCAGCTCTAAACGTGGGAATAAAGGTTCTGGAAGTTTATGGAGATTCTGCTTTAGTTATCCATCAACTAAAGGATGAGTGGGAGACTAGAGATAATAAACTAGTTCCCTATCATGCTCATATCAAAGAGATGATCAAAAGGTTCGATGAAGTTACCTTCCATCATGTTCCACGGAAGGACAACCAAATGGCAGATGCTTTAGCCACCCTAGCTGCTATATTCGAGGTCAGCAATGATTACAAAGTGCCTCTCATTGAGGTAAAGAAACAGCAAGAACCTGCCCATTGCCAGGCCATAGAAGAAGAACCGGATGGCAAGCCCTGGTATCATGACATCAAAAGATACCTCCAATGCCAAGAATACCCTGAAGGTATCACGGACAATGACAAACGAACTTTGAGAAGGCTAGCCATGGGATACCTATTGAGTGGTAACGTGCTTTACAAGAGGAATTATGATTCCATTCTCCTCCGGTGTGTTGATACCGTTGAAGCAAACCAGATCATGAAAGATATCCATGAAGGATCTTTCGGAACTCATACAAATGGGCATGCTATGTCAAGAAAAATACTGAGAGCTGGGTATTATTGGATGACTATGGAAGCCGATTGTTTTGCTTACGTACGAAGGTGTCATAAATGTCAGATTTATGCTGATCACATTCACGCTCCTCCCTCATCCCTAAATGTCTTGTCAGCACCATGGCCTTTTTCAATGTGGGGTATGGATGTAATTGGGCCTATTGAACCAAAAGCCTCGAATGGTCATCGTTTCATTTTGGTTGCTATCGATTATTTCACCAAGTGGGTAGAAGCAGCTTCATACGCCAATGTGACAAAAAATGTTGTGGTCAAATTCGTCAAGCGTGAGCTGATATGCCGGTATGGCATACCAAACCAAATCATCACGGACAATGGTACAAATTTAAACAACAAAATGATGAAGGAGCTTTGTGAGAGTTTTAAAATCTCCCATCACAACTCCTCTCCATACCGTCCGAAAATGAATGGAGCGGTTGAGGCAGCCAACAAAAATATAAAGAGGATAGTGCAAAAGATGGTAGTAACCTACAAAGACTGGCATGAAATGCTCCCTTTTACGCTACATGGATACCGAACTTCGGTGCGAACCTCAACTGGGGCAACCCCATTTTCTTTGGTTTACGGAATGGAAGCTGTACTACCGTTCGAAGTGGAAATTCCATCCCTTAGGGTGATCATGGAGGCTAAATTGCAAGAAGCTGAATGGGTCCAGGCCAAATATGACCAATTGAATCTAATTGATGGGAAGAGATTAACTGCCCTTTGCCAGGGACAATTGTATCAAAGACGCATGAAGCGGGCATACGAAAAGAAAGTACGCCCCCGACAATTCCAAGAGGGAGATTTGGTCCTCAAGAAGATTTTGCCAATTCAAAGGGATGTCCGAGGGAAATGGACACCTAATTATGAGGGACCATATGTTATAAAGAAGGCTTTCTCTGGAGGAGCCCTTATACTCACTAATATGGATGGAGACGACCTGCCAATGCCTGTCAATACCGATGCAGTGAAAGGATACTTTGCATAATAATAATAATAATAATAATAAAAAAAGGAAAAGAGCTCGCTAGGTTGAAAACCTGAAAAGGTGACCTAGGCAAAAGTTAGAGCAGCAAGATGAGCCGAAAACCTAAAAAGGCGGTTCTACAAATTCGACTCCACAACATAAGCCCTTCAAACCAAAGTCAAAGGAGCTCAAAACGGGTATTAGGGTCATTGTCAAATTACGCCCTCAGAAGCAAAATCAAAAGACGAACACAAAGTCATGATATGGGATCAAGTTTCTCATTGCTCGCGGAGGATCATTTGAGGATATATGCGCCTTTTCCTTTTATTTTGCCTTCAATTCTTTGTATACCTTGTCACATCACTGTGTTTAATATTATCGCTGTACATATCTGATGTTTATAAAATCTTCCTTCATCCTACATGTGTTCATTTTTATGAATAAACAAGTTTTCGCCTAAAATTTTTTGAAATTGGAAACAACAGAGCATAAAGTTATGGGGGATGAAATGTTTCCCAGCGCCAAACTTCGCTTGGTATAAGCATAACCATTTCCGCTAAATACTCTCGCCAAAAGTCGAAGGATGTTTCTGTTTCATCCATGAGTTATCTTAAAGAGCCAGTCACCAAGGAAAATTTACCTGTAAGTCTTTTTATACTAACTCATTCTTTTGTCAGCGGGACACCAAATCCATCATCCAAAAGCAGGTATTCGCCAAAGTTTTCTCTCAGTGAGACCTATAGACTGAACATCTCTCCCAAGGAGTTCCATAAAAATGGGATCAGTTCCCTCGATCAGGATGTTTCTTTGATCAGGCTTAAGAGGACTTATCTTTCCCCAGTGAGCTCACCATTACCAAACTAGCGTCCATCATACTCCTCTCACTAAAAAGTTCAAACTGGGGCATCTCCCCAGATTTCTTTCAAGAGGGCAGTCCCCCAACAACCTTCAGTTATGTCAAATTGGGGCATCTCCCCAGATTTCTTTCAAGGGGTAGTTCCCCAATAACCTTCAGTTATGTCAAATTGGGGCATCTCCCCAGATTTCTTTCAAGGGGTAGTTTCCCAATAACCTTCAGTTATGTCAAATTGGGGCATCTCCCCAGATTTCTTTCAAGGGGTAGTCCCCCAACAACCTTCAGTTATGTCAAACTGGGGCATCTCCCCAGATTTCTTTCAAGAGGGCAGTCCCCCAACAACCTTCAGTTATGTCAAATTGGGGCATCTCCCCAGATTTTTTTCAAGGGGTAGTTCCCCAATAACCTTCAGTTATGTCAAATTGGGGCATCTCCCCAGATTTCTTTCAAGGGGTAGTCCCCCAACAACCTTCAGTTATGTCAAACTGGGGCATCTCCCCAGATTTCTTTCAAGGGGCAGTCCCCCAACAACCTTCAGTCATGTCAAACTGGGGCATCTCCCCAGATTTCATTCTCTTTCCTTAGAAGGACAGTTCCCCGACAATCCCCAGATTACTCTGTCCCAACTCACCTAATACTTCCCCAGTGGAACCATGAAGGATACCAGGCAAGTGCTAACCAAACCTTTCCCCGGTGGAGCTACACTTCCTGAACAATTCAAACTGGGGCATCATCCCAGATCCATTCTCTTTCAGTCAAGGGACAGTTCCCCAAAATTCTCCCAAACCTTTTAAAACTAGGGCATTACCCCAGATTTATCCCCATTCAATCCAGGGCTTCAGCTGTCAACCGAGAGGCAACACCCTCATCCTTCTACTTTTCCAGTCAATCGAGAGGCAACACCCTCATCCTTTTACCTTTGCTGTCAACCGAGAGGCAACACCCTCATCCTTCTACTTTTCCAGTCAACCGAGAGGCAACACCCTCATCCTTTTACTTTCAACCGAGAGGCAACACCCTCATCCTTTTACTTTCAACCGGGAGGCAACACCCTCATCCTTCTACTTTTCCAGTCAATCGAGAGGCAACACCCTCATCCTTCTACTTTTCCAGTCAACCGAGAGGCAACACCCTCATCCTTCTACTTTTCCAGTCAATCGAGAGGCAACACCCTCATCCTTTTACCTTTGCTGTCAACCTAGAGACAACATCCTCATCATTCCTGTTAACCAAGAAGTAACACCTTCACTTTCTACTTTTCCAATGGTGTTCACGTCTTTACTCCCTTTCCATTTCAAAAAAAGGCAAGAAGAAACTTCATGCTTTTTCCTCATGAAAAAGAAGTAAAGAGGGGCATCTGTGAACACCTATTTCGTTCCAGACAATTTTCACCAAGAATGGGGAATTCACAAGGGAAAAGAATTTAAAAAAAACAAAAAAAAATCAAAAAAAATCAAAAAAAAATCAAAAAAAAATCAAAAAAAAAAATTTGACTCGGAAATGATCATTTCCGAGTGAAAGGACTCGGAATGATCATTTCCGAGTGAAGGAGCCTCCAAGCGGACCTCAAGTGTCAAGAAAGGACACAAAAAGGGCTGGACCCGAGTGCAGAAGCCAAATTCCAACCTCTGAGTGGAAAGAAGACCAGAATTCGAGTGAAAAACAGTGAAATTCCAACCTCTGAGTGGAAAGAAGACCAGAATCCGAGTGAAAAACAGTGAAATTCCAACCTCTGAGTGGAAAAGAGACAGTTTCCGAGTGACAAACGTCCCATTTCCATGTTCTGATCAAAAAACAGGCAGATTCCGAGTGAAAATGCCAAGCTTCCAAATTCTGAGTAATAAGAAGGCAATTTCCGAGTGCAAATGGCTAAACTTCTAATTTTCCGAGTGCAAAGAAAGACGATGCCGATTGATGAAAACTAAGTTTTTGATTCTGATTGAAGCATGAGACCGACTCCGAGTGACTTGGAGGACAAGCATGTGTTTCCGAGCAAATCAAGATTCGGACTTGTAAAGAACTTCTAAGAAAATGCATCGAATACCTGATTGCCGAGTGAAAGCCATTCCTGAGTGACGAATGAAAGCCAATTACCGATTGGAAAATAAGTAAAAAAGGTAAGATTTTCAAGTGGATGAAATGAGGAACGACTGAAAGAAATTCTGAGTAAAAATCCACTCGGAACCGAGGGAAGAAGGAGTATTCCGAGTGATGTTCTTCAATCGGTACCAAGTAAAGGTTATCCACTCAGAACCGAGTGAGGTATTTCCAAGTCTGCACCAAGTCATTCCCTTTTCAGTCGGCTCCTAGCCATCACCCTCCATTCCACTTATTTCCAAGCCATATTTAAACATCACTGAGCTCGTTTTCACCAAACCCGAGCCACCAATTTTCACCCAAAGCTGGCTCACCATTCTCACCCGGATTCCGAGTCAATTATTACCAAGTTCCGAGTCATCATTCTGAGTCATTTTTAATCAGTTCTGAGGCAATATTCGATCGGTTTTTGAGTGACACTTTCCAGTCGGTTCTGGGTCAATCTTCAATCATATCCGACTCCCAAATGACCACTCTCACTCAAATCTCTAATCGAACTAATGCTCACTCGGAACCGACTGGCAATTCAGCTAGTTAGCATTCCTCAAGCCAATTACCGAGCCCATTGCAACCATTTCAGTCGGTTCTGAGTCTTTTTCCACTCGGCTCCGACTGAGTGTCTCACAGCAACCTTATACCGAGCAATTCTCACTCGGAAAGGTGTGTTTTCTCTCGGTTTACCATTGGAAATGCTTCATTCCACTCGGAACTCACTCCCAATATGGATAAATACCGATTGAGAAGCTGACTCGAGTCATTTCACTCGGAATTCTGTTTTCCTCACTCGGATTTTCATCACTTTCTCTCGGATTTTCATCTTGCTGAGTTGGATGTCCACTATCCAAGTGGATCCTTGAATTACGGAGGGTAGTTGGCAATAAGACAAGGTAGAAAGTGATAAAGAATTGCCACCAGCCTTTATTGTCAAAGATCCAGGCTGTTTCCAACACCACCATGCATGTTGTTTGACAATCTCGTAGGGCGGCTGGCAACAAGACAATGTGGAAATATTAAAAAATCCTCACCAATTGGCAGTCAGGCTGGTCACGGGTCTGTTCAAGCAATCAACGTGCTCCTCAAATGCTCTATAAATACAGCAAGCGAAGGAAGAAGAAAGGATCCTGGAAGAGTCATTGAAGAGAACCCAAAAAAAAAACAAACTTTCTCCCTCATCCACTTTTCAACCGTCCTCAACACCGCCCACATTGCCCTCTCCACACCGCCCCCTACACATTGCCCTCTCCACACTGCCCCACACACCGCCCAAACTTCCTTCCCAGTCCGTTCTCCACTCTGCCCCAAGACACCGTCCTCACAGCCCTTCCCAAACCTCTCCACACCGCCCCACACACCGCCCCAAGACACCGTCCTCACAGCCCTTCCCAAACCTCTCCACACCGCCCCACACACCACCCCAAACCGACCTCACAAACCTCTCCACACCGCCCCACACACCGCCCCTACACACCGTCCTCAACACCGCCCTACACACCATCCCCAAACCGACCTCACAAACCTCTCAACACCGCCCCAACACCGTCCTCACCCTCCAAATACCATCTTCCTCACTCCCCATAATATCTTTCTCTACACCGCCCCAAACACCGTACCTATCCCTCACCTCACTTCACTCCACTTTCTTCATCACCCCTCTATACCGTCCCACTCTACTTTCCCCCATATCATCCTCTTCCTTACCCCTCACCACTGTTACGTCCCTATTTCACAGCCCCTTTTATTATCTCATTTCTCCCCCACTCCACGCTCACTCTTCCCTTCCTTTCCTCCTTTAAAACCAACCTACGCACACACTTTTGTCCTTCCCCTCAAACACCCATCCAAAAACAGCACCTTATCCCTCCTTTCCTCTGTCCAAGACCTCAAGCCCACAATACCATCCAACTCCTTTCTCACCATACCGGTCCCACTTTTCACCTTATTCTTAATACTTGTTATTTATTTTATTTTCTGCTAAATTAATTGTTATTCAGTGATTTTGTCTTCCTTTTCAATTATCAATTAATCTTTATTGATTGGTAAATATTAATAAAATGAGTGCTTCACATATTCTATTTAAATTAGCATAAAAGGTGTGACTATTGTTATTATCATTATTATTGCAATTTTTATTTCTTTTATTCTTTATTCTTTTTATTTTAAAAAAGGAGGAGCGAGTTTAATTTGGACGAGACGTCCTATTAATCTCATTTTTTTTAAAAAAAGATGGAGCGAGTTTAATTTGGACGAGACGTCCTGTTAATCTCATGTAAATATTCTGTGTTTATTTCTGTTTATTTTTATATATTTTGTCGTCTCGCATATTTTCTTTTCATGGAAAAGTTAAAATAATTATTGGGTTAATTATAATGCGCGCTATTAAATTGAGGTAACCGTTTTTATAACGGACAGCTGTGAGGTGCTAATACCTTCCTCACCTGTAATTAGACTCCCGGATCTGGAATCTCATTTTTTGACCAATGCTTTAATTAAAGGTTTTCCCGGTATTTTATCCTAAAAATATTGGTGGCGACTCCCTGTTCATCATTTTCAAAAATCGTTTTGAGGGTCGGCCGTGCCGTCGCGATCCCGGTCGTGACACTAATGGATCTGCTAATTACTGTTGTAGAACTAATGGGATTCCATATTGTGTTATCTCCATTGAAAGAAATATACTTGAATTTGGTTTTGGTGAAATAGATCTAAAGTTTCTTTTAGTTTTATTTTACTTTTCTGCAACATTTGAATCCTTCTTTCATTGAATTTAGGCTGTCTTGAGTATTCTTAGGGCAGGAAATTGCTGATTCTGAGGCAGAGCTTGCAGTTATATGTTCAGAAATGGGAGAGAGAACAGTACATGTTAGGCAGGTTAGGATATTTATGCACTGCCAATTTTATGATTGTTGTTAAATAGCTTTTGTGTGTATGTGTCAATTAAATAAAGTGGAGATCTTAAGGTAAATGAAATTGTATCTGTGTTTAGTGACATGACATTGACAATAGTATAAAGTGATTACTTAAGATGTATGAATGAAGCTTGTTGATTGCTGATAAAATCTTATGCACAGATTTGTATGTGAACTATATTTAATGATTACTAATTTGTGTAGTATTTAATGATAAAATCTTATGCACAGATTTGCTGATAAAAGCTCTATTGAAATTAAAATACAATAACTATACATGTATTTTGTGTAGTGTTTTATGCCACAGGACAGCTGAAGCTTATGAAATTATGATTAACTGAAATTATCCAACATTAAATTTTAGTTTAGTTTACTTTAACATGGTCTTCAAATACTATTTCAGACTCAAGGACGCGAGTCAATTGTTGCCAAGCTTGTAGCAAATTTAATTACAGAAGTAAGTGCAAATCATGTTCCTGCATGTAACCTCCATTTTGGACAGTCCATGGGCTATTTTGATATTCTAGTTGATCATGTGTATGGACAGGTATAATTTTATAAACCAGGTGTAACACTATTTTTTATCTAATTATTCCTCTGAATCTCAGTATTTTCATGTTTATATATGATTAATTTGGGTCATAATTGTTCAAGATTCACGGGATTACAATTCTACCTCACGGAGTTAAGAAATTTGTTCAATATTTGAATGAAACTTTAGACAATTTTTTTGAGAATGTGCATGATTTCTCTCTAGAAAATTTCAATTCCAGTTTGGTTGCATTTGCTGACAATATGGGTAAATATAAAGTATGAAGAGCTGGACCGGCTGGCTCCCTGGCAACCGCATCAGCTTCTTCCGTTCCTTTTTTTAGAAAACATGTAGCTCTTTCCTCTTAGTTCGTTTGTTTTCATTGAAATGGCCATATAAAGGGAACTCTATTTAGATATACTTTGATATAAGTATTGTCATTTGTAATTTTTTTATATTATCTTGTAATTTGACAATTTTTAATAAAAGTTATTTGATTAGAGTTCTTTCTATTTGTATATACTTTTAATACAAGTGTTGTTCTTTTTATTCTCTGTGACATTGTAGCATCACAATTTAGTAGTAGAAAAAGGGAAAGTAAAAAAATAATGCAAAAAGGATAAAAAAAATAAAAGTCCTTTTTTGTACCGAGCCAAAAACAGGACCAGTGAGAAAAATCCTCTTTGTACCGGGCCAAATCGATGGGACCGGTGAGAAAAGTCCTTTTTTGTACTGGGCCAAAAATAGGACCGGTGAGAAAAATCCTCTTTGTACAGGGTCACAAGAACAAAACCGGTGAGAAATGTAGTCTTTTACACCGGTCGTTATAAACAGGACCGGTGTAAAATGTATTTTTCTCACCGGTCCCAAAACCGGTGTAAAAAGTCCCTATTTTTCTCACCGGCTCCATCCACACCGGTCCTAAAACCGGTGTAAAAAGCCAAAAAGGACCGGTGTAAAAAGCCTTTTTTTCACTAGTGATGATACATGATATATAATTTGTTAATTAATTTTACCTCTTTATCATTTAATATACTTTCGAAAGAGAAGAAGCTGTTGGAATAATTACCATGGAAGATGTCATTGAAGAGCTCCTATAGGTCAATCATTTTTTTGTTAATTTGAAATAATTTATCATTTTTTATAAAATTCAATTTTTATATGATAACATTTTGAACAGATTTAAACTTCTTTTTTCTACTCTATACTTAATTTCTTCTTATTGCAGCTTGTTGGACAACAATGATGATCATCTTTTGGTTTCTCTCCATATATTAACAAACTGAAGATGCTTTTTGAATAAGTAAATGAAATGCAACTAATTCGAGTAGAGAAAATGTAGAATGCTATTTCAGCTTTTCTTTTACTTCTAATGATTGCCTTACTAGCACAATATAGAAGGCATTATTGGGAAATTTGAGTCTAGGCATGTGGCACCATTGTTAGATACTTCTTTTTCCTCTTGTATAATTTACTTTGTAATATTTAAAGTTGAGATAACATTTATTAATTCTAAAAAGAATTTATTGCCAGAAATATGGCATCAGTGTCATTGATTCTTGTAAATATTGAGCTATTGATTCTTGTAAAATATATTTTATATTTTTATTTCATTATACTAGTTATATATATATATATATTGATAATAAAATAATTTAGTATATGAAAACTTAATTATATATAGAGTAAAATTAAAATCTAATATGAAATATAATTGAAGCCTTGAAAACTTAATAGAGATAAAAGAAATATAATGTTACAATTAAAAGAACTGATTGGCATTATAAAAAACTATAGGAGCTTTTGCGGCGGTTTTAAACGCCGGGAAATACAAAAACTGACGGAAATACTCTAGCGTGTTGCGGCGGTTCTAACGGCAGGTGATTACATTACGGCGCTTATTCCTGCGATTGAAGATAACCGCCGCTAATTTACTAGCGGCGGAGCATTTAGCGGCGTGTTCCGAACCGCCGTGAATGTCATTTAGTGGGGGCTTGAACCGCCGTAAAATTCCAAAATAACCACCGCTAAATACTATTTTTGTTGTAGTGTGAGTCCATGTCCTTAAAGCAAAACTCTAGTAGACCTCTAATGTAATCAAGCGCTGGTGTTGCTCCCTATGGGTTACACAACCGCAAACAAGAATGAGTGCACTCCAAAATCTTATATGTTAATGTAGAGAGGAATCAAAATAAGAGGGAGCGAAGTAAGGAAAGGAAGAGAACAAAATGCTCGATTTGATTGTGTATCTACTATGTTGGCTAGAAATCATTAGATAAGCATTATTAGATCAAAATGGCAAGAAACATTATATTCCATAAATCAGATTAAAGAAAAAAATAGACATAAATTCAAGACAAAGTGTAACTAATCTAAAAAAGTTATGATCCTTCAATTCTTATCCCATAAATGTCAAAATCCAATAAATCACTCATAATAAAAGAATTAAAAATTTATTATCACAACAATATATTCTCCAAATTTTGAGTTAACTAACATAACAGTTATTGTTGCTTTAACATATTTTTGTGATACCTAGTTTATGTTTCTTAAAATGTGACCTTTACAAAGGAAAATAGAATCACTCATCACTTAATTTAATTTGCGTGATTATATTACACTCTTCAATGACATGAATTTTTATATGTCCAAGTTTACCATAATTTTGTCATGTGTAACTTGCTAACATATTTTATATATTAAATATTTAGTATGTTTAAGATATTTATAAATATTTTAAAGTTATCTTAACATGCATCTTTTTGAGATTATTTAAACCTATACTTCAAGTAATATTAGATATATTGTCATATTTAGCAAAATTAATTCCACTTAATCAATATAAGTCTCTCATATCTTTTTTCATTGCACAAGTTGTTTACTTTTCTCTTTAAACTACCGTATCAAAATCTTTGTACAAAAATTTACCATATGCATTTAAATCTGAAAATTCTATGAAATGTTTAAATACATATTTGTTTTATATATGACATTTATCATTGTTTATTAATCCTAGTTTAATTAAGACATTTATTAATTTTCTCTATAGTTGTCTTTATTATCTCTTTCCTATATAATGAAAAATAAAACTAATTCCAAAATGTTGAAACTACTAGTAGCAAACAATGCTTACATAACAAGTTATTCGTTATAGTTCTATTAATATAAGAAAATTAATTAGAAATTTATCAAATGATAACAAATTGTTCTCCAAAGAGTGTTTGATAAATTAAAGAGTTGTCATCTCAACTCTTTTAGTCACGCAAAACTAGCATATGAAGTTCAAATGGATTGTCCTCAAAAGAAAAAAGATCGTATCTCCTACAGACAATAGCAGAGTCCTACAAAGATGATACCACCCTTGCCCAATAAATCTTCTTGTATCATTGAATAGAATATCACATGGATAATGCTCATTGTCATCAGTGATAAGTGTTATCTCATGTTGGTCAGGAAACATGACATCCCTCACAATTTTTGCTAGAATATACTACAATAAAAAAACAAAGGAATTATTCACAATTCACAATACAAATACAAGTTTAATCAACTACTATTTCAAATAACTACTTAAACCAACAATGGATATTTTCCACAAGCAAATCTTTCGGTCACAACCTTATTCCATCCAAGTACATTGGCAACATCAGAAGTAAGAAGCTCGAGATTGGTATTCTCTAATATAGGTTCATTATCATCATCATCATCAATGACAATCACCCCATTGACTCCATGGTTAGGTAGTTTAACTCTTCCAAATTCTTATCTTTTTCCATACATTGATGTCAAACAATTGGGATCCTCTATACATGAACGCAATTAAACAGCGACTGTTCAAACCATAAAAATTAACAAACTCTAATAAACCATCTTGAAACACTGGCTTTCCACCTTTATCCCTCACCTATATCCTTAGCACATTTCCTACTGGATCTCGTAGTTTTACTTTTCGATCAGCCAACTCCTGACTCCAATGTGAATAAAACCTTGTGCTAATTGAAATGTATAACTAAGTTTGGAAAAGACATCAAATATCATTAAGATATATAAAGATATAATATATATATATATATATATATATATATATATATTAGAATTTTATAACTGAGAGTTTGATTGAAACCTTTCTAGGGTGCCATTTGGAACCAAAACCGTGATGGGGGGAGTTATGATTCAGAGATGTAGGTTGGGCCATGTATCTAAACAATTATTTAACAAACCAAAATGAATATAAATGCCATAAGATCATAAGAGCTTTTAATTAATATCCAAAATGTATGAAACACTTGATAAATAGAATACAACATAAATGCCATAATAACAACATATACCCAATAGAGGATGAAAGTGGTATAATCAATGTAAAAGTAAACTGTGGTTTAAACCTAATTTGGTAGCTCTATGTGTAATTCAATAATATGATGGTTAACCAAAATTTATCCCTTAACAGTAAATAAATAAATAAAATTAAAAGAGGAAAAAAATCAATAGCAACTAAAAGAACATGAAAAAATGTAGGATTGAGAATCCAGTAGTTTGTCTTTCTAGTATATATGATTCAAAATATGTGAAAATTATAGTGAAACTTATGTGGCATTAGGAAATTTCAAATCTTTCTACAAAACTAAAAATTGAAAGAGGTTCCGGCAAGAAAGCATTTTCAAAGAAATCAGATTAAAACTACAAATTTTTTATGTACATCATAATATAATAAGATCATGCTAAAAGAGTGAAAATATTGATAAGGGGATGGATGGCTATCACCTGTGACTTTTAAATTAAATAAGAAAACCATCGAGAGAAACTTTCCACTGCTTGAATGAAAATTTAGGATGAAAACTAACATGTTTCCCTACTTCATGTGTGCATAATTATTTTATTTTTAATATATACCATAAGTTGTAGTATTTTAATTTTTTTTTATTGTTTGGTTTGGGGTATGATTATTTTTATCTACTTATCCTGTGTAAGTAATTCTTAGATAAATTGTTTCTCACATTTGTTTGTCAAGGGTTTTTCTGTGGTGGTTATATATTTTAATATTCTCATGTTTGGTATGCAGAAAACTTAATAATATTGTGAATTTAGGCATAAGTTCAGGGACGGGGTAATTTTGGTACAAATTTACTTATTCCCGGGTAAATTTTCTTTACTAACATATTTAGATGGATAACCTGAAAATGTGAATCACTCATTTTTTTAAATTTTATGGTAATCCTACTTATCCAGAAATCTATTTTTTATAATTTCTAACAAGCATAGATAAATCTTCTTTTTACCTTTTATTATAACACTCCACTTTATTAACAGCAATGGGGCCAAACGCCTTGCTTTGACACTAGTAGAATATGTGGCACTTAAAATTCACAACTCAAAAATTCAAAGTTTTAGGTGTATACTACTTGTGCAAGTCAAGGGATCCTTAAAATGGCCATAGAAAAGTTCATAAGGTTATTTTGGGTAAAAATTAGCAGAATCATGAATTACAAGGGCCAACATAATCGATTATTACTACATAAAAATCTATCTGGAGAAATAGAGCCAAAATAATTAATTATCCTACTTGGGTAATTGATTACCATGACTTAGGTATTTGATTACCACCACTTGGGTAATCGATTACCACCACCTCAGTATCGATTATCTTATGTAGAGTGGTCAAATTCTATACAAAATGTAAAATTTACAAAATTTCCCTATTTTTACCCATTATACCCCAGTCCTAACCTTACTTGATTTTGTACACAACACATACACCTAATTGTTAAACTATTGGTCTAAGTCCCATGCTAAAATGCCTAACAAATTGGACTTCACATAGACTATTTACATGGTGTGTGAAATCCTAATTGGTGGAGTTTTAGCCCCAAACCCTTCCAAGCATATTTCAATTTGCCAATTTAGGACTTGCCTATCATATTCCCAGTCAATTTTACCTACAACCATATCCACTCACATATTGACATACTTCATGCGTCATGCAACCTGCCATATTGACTCTTTTATTAATCTCTCACATAATTTCATAGCACACATATATAATAATGCATTTATGTAACATGATATTCAATTCAAGTAGTTATATAATTCCTAGACATATCTTACATCAATGAGCCTTACTTGGCCTCACACTTCAAATTCATTACATTAAAAACTCTACACAACTTTGAGATCCACACACATCAACCAATGTGTGTTTACATCCATATTTCATAACTTATAGCGAAAATCCATAAATTCTATTCACAATTTAGAAGATTCAACCATTTTCGTCATAATTACCCACCTTCTATCCATATCAATCTCATTATCAATTCAATAATCATAGTATAATCATTAAGATACATATATCTTTGAATTTAAATATACACACATGATTACATATATCTGGTTACTGATATTACTAATTGAATTCTAATTTACCAATCCTAACATAACCCAAGTTAGGTTTTGGAGGTTTTACTTACCAACCCCGAAGACAAAGCAGAATCCAAAGGGCATAGGTTTTAAATCGATGATCGCTAGGCTTAGGGTAACTTATAAACAGAGGATCCAAAAAAGGATTGAGATTAGGGTTCATAACAACACTTATTTACCCTAAAATTAAGGTAGAGGCAGATAGAGGAATGAGAGCTTGCCTTGCCTTGAAGTAAATTGAGAGAGGGATAAAGATAGAGGGTGTACGGTGTGAAAAGGAAAGGGAGAGGAAAATGAGGGTGGTCATGTGAGGGAGGAGAGGAAGAGGAAAACCCTTTTCTTTTCTTACTTTAGCAAAAGTGAGAAGGAAATGGAAAATTGGTTTTAAGTGGCAGGCGTTATGGTCAATTCAAATATTTAATTGATTTCAGAATTAATTCGGTAACTTTAGCTTATCATTTCTTAGTCACAAATTCAAATTAGGATGTTACATTTATTGGCAAAAAAAATATTCCTACCAAACACTACATAAGCGTCTTTAAATGACTGGATGTCACATACCTTTTTTCAAAAAGTGTGTGAATAGTTTGCTAGAGTTACGACTTGTCAAATATGTATTAATTACCTAAATACGAATATATGACTAAATTCATGTACTAATTTAAATATAATCTTGCTACAATCATTTCTCATAAATGACTTAGAAAATTTTGTTTAAGATAAAAAACTTTTCCCTAATTTTGATAAATTATTAGCTAAGTAATCTCTTAACAATGTTAGAATGAGTTTTGGTAAAATAACCTAAAAATATAAATCTTTCACATTTTAAGATTCATGGTAATCGTACTTATATAAAAATATATTTTTTTATAATTTCTAACAAGGATAGATAAATCTTCTTTTTAACTTTTATTCCTAGATAAAAAAGTATTTCTACCAAACACTATATTAATGTCTTTCAATAATTGGATGACACAGACCATTTCTAACAAATAAAATAGTGTAAATAGTTGACAATAACAAAATATTGACTTTGAACAATTTACTAGAATAATGACTTGTCAAATATGTATACATGACTAAATTCATGTATTAAGTAAAGTTTAATCCTACTACAACCATATCTCATAAATGACATAGTAAAATCTTGTTTGTGATAAAAACTTTACCTAATTTTGATAAATTAGCTAAGTAATGTATATAAACAATGTTAGAATGAATTTTGGTACAGTAACTTAAAAATACAAACCTTTCAAATTTTAAGATTCATGGTAATCCTACTTACCCAGAAATATGTTTTTTTATAATTTCTAACAAGGATAGATAAATCTTCTTTTTAACTTTTATTCTTAAATAAAACATATTCCTGTCAAACATAACATTAGTGTCTTTCAACAACTAGATAACAAATACCTTTCTTAATAAAATAAAATAGTGTAAATAGTTGTAAGTAACAAAAAAAGAGTGTGAAAAGGTTACTAGAATAATGACATGTCAAATATGTATTAATTACCTAAATACATTTGCATGACTAAATTCATGTATTAAATGAAATCTAATCCTGCTACAATCATTTCTAATAAATGACATAGAAAAATCTTGTTGGTAGTAAAAAATTTACCTAATTTATATAAATTAGCTAAGCAATGTATTAATAATGTTAGAATGAATTTTGGTAGAATAACCTGAAAATGCAAGTCATTCACATTTCAATATTCTTGATAATCCTACTTATGCGAGAACTTGTTTTTTAATAATTCTAACAAGCATAGACAAATCTTCTTTTTAACTTTTTCCCCAAATAAAAACATATTCTTACCAAGCACTATATTAATGTCTTTAAATAACTAGATGACACATACCTTTTCTAAAAACTAAAATGGTGTAAATACTTGTAACTAACAAAAAAAAAATTAGTTTGAACAGTTACCAGAATAATGACTTGTCAAATATGTATTAATTACCTAAATATGTATACATGACTAAATTCATGTATTAATTAATATTTAATCTAGATCCAATCATTTCTCCTAAATGACAAAAGTCTTGGGTGTGATAAAATTTTTTATTTAATTTTAATAAATTAGCGAATTAATGCATAAACAACGTTTGGATGAATTTTGGTTAAGTAACCTAAAAATACAAATCTTTCACATTTTAAGATTCATGGTAAACCTACTTATAATTTCTAACAAGGAGAGATAAATCTTCTTTTTAACTTTTTTTCTCAAATAAACAATATTCTTACCAAACACTACATTATTGTCCTTTAATAACTAGATAACAGATAACTTTTTTAAAAAATAGAATAGTGTAAATAGTTATAAGTAACAAAAAAAAGAGTGCAAACAATTTACTAGAATAATGACAAGTCAAATGTATTAATTACCTAAATACGTTTACATCACTAAATTCATGTATTAATTTAAATCTAATCCTACTACAATCATTTCTAATTAATGACAAAGAAAAATCTTATTTGCGAAATGTATGCGTCCTTTACCCTTGGTTTTTGCATAAACGTGGTGAGCTTTGGTCGCTTTAGTACAGAATCGTCATGCTTTGCATGAGACCGAGGCAGGACGACTCTGGTGAGTATGATGTTGGAAGGGCCCTCATATGCATTCAACAAACACTTAATAATGAAATGATCATAATACACCTAACTCATGCATAACATCCTAATTGACTAACCATATTATGAATTCGGTTGTGGATTGTGTGATGTTAAAAGTGTCTACATTGTGTACCATGTTCTTGCTATGATGATAAATTGTTAATTATGTATAAAAATAATCCATCTTTATCTGAAAGGCTGTAATTGGTATTGAGTAGGATAATCATTAGTTGAACTAATTAAAGACCCTTGGGGTATCTGATAACCTTTGTATGTTGGATCACAAGATGATCGTTGTTGCTACCTAATTTTGTCTGGACCTATTTAATTTTAAAAAAATAAAAATAAAAAATAAAAAATAAAAAATTATAATACTAATAATAATAATATTATTAGAAGTCAATCCAACATATAGGATTTAATTTTGAATAAAAAAGTGAATGTGTGGGCTTGTTTGAATTTCAAATTTTTAATTTGGGCTTTGATCTTTACAATTTTAATTCATCATGAGAACCTTAAATTTTGAATCTAAATTTAGAGAAATTTTAAAATTCAAATAGGAGGGGAAGTTTAAATTTTGAATTTTATAAAAAATAAAAGACATCATATTTTTATGGTGGAAGATTATAGAAAAATGATGAGAGGATTTTAAGGAACGAGATTAATGTTTTTTAAATATATATATTAGAATGAGATAGAGCTTTTAACTATATATATATATATATATTATAAAATAAGATAAACCTTTTTTTAAAATATATATATATTATGTAATGACATATTTTGTTTAATATATATATACATATATATATTAAAAGTTCATCGGAAAGAGGAATGATTTTTAAAATATCACACAATAGGAAAAGGACAGGTATATATATATAATTGTTTGTGTTCCTCGTCTCTTAGAGAATTATAATAGGCATGATTAAATGTATGAAGTCCTTTCTCATCTAGGAGAAATCTAATAATTAGTAACATAGAATACCTTTTAATGTTCATTACTAACCAAGTTTAGAGTATTACATTCGTAAGATTAAAAATAAAATTGATATTGGCATGTAACAAAAATTAAAATATTTATGTTAGAGATTAATTTGGACGGGACGTCCTCTTAATCCATGATTTAATTTTTTTTAAAACCATAAAAATAAAATTGATATTAACATGTAACAAGATTAAAATCTTTATGTTAGGGATTAATTTGGACGGGACGTCCTCTTAATCTATGTTTTTTTAGACCATAAAATATTTTAGTAACGTCAATATGTAACAAAAATAAAAATCTTTATGTTAGGGATTCGTTTGGAAGAGACATCCTATTAATCTATGTTGTGATCAATTTAAACCATAAGATATTTTGATAATATAATTTAGAATCTTTATGGATTAATTTGGACGAGACACCCTATTAATCTACATTTGAAGTTATTTTTTTAAAATTAATTTAGACCATAAAATATTTTAATAATGTTGATATATAACAAAAATTAAAATATTTATATTATGGATCAATTTGGACAAGACGTCCTATTGATCTAGCTCTTCAAATAAGATAATTTTTATTTTTAAGTTAATTTAGACCATTAAGTTTTTTAAGAAAATAATAAAATCAATAAACCAAAGGTTCCCTTTTCATATATAATGTTTGAAATCAATTTGGATGAGACATCTTGTTGCTTAACGTTTTCCTATATCTCAACATCTTTAACTTATTTTACATTTTTTAAAACAATAAAACGAAAGAACTATGTGACCCTGATTTTCCCTCACGCTTGGGGAATATGTAGGAACATGAGTTATTCTTGTCGGGCCCAAATTTTAAAAATAAATATATCCCATTATCTTAGAAAATGAAATTATAACACATTTTAATGACGACCCGATTAATTTGGACTAGACGTCCTATTAATCATAAAAAAAATATAACTTTAATTGTTAAATTGACAATAAATCTTATAGGGCATCTCTAAGAGGTTTAAATTTCAAATTATTAGGATTATTCAAAACTTAAACAATTTAGGGTAACCATTTAAAACAGACAATGTAGGATGCTAATACCTTCTCCACCTGTAATCAGACTCTTGAACGTAAAATCTCAATTTAGGACCAGTACCTTTACGTTAGGGTTTTTTCGATGTTTTACCTTAAAAACATTAGTGGCGACTACACGGTTTCCGAAATAAATTCAGGAACCTAAGTTTCTTTTTACGGTCAGCCTCCTACCGCGATGTTGGTCATGACAGATGGCGACTTCGCTAGGGAATTTAGAGAGTCAAGCCTATTTAATTTGTTTAGGTATATTAGAATAATCCTATATAAACTCTTGGCTATGTGTTTGTGCCATGATTTTTGTTGATATATGTTATATTATGGAACCCTACGGTAGAAGACATCATATTATTATGCTATTAAACCCTAAGGTAGACAACTTTATTTGTATTGTTCTGTGTTTGCCCCTCTATACACTACACTTACACTTTTCACATACATTTCAGGTGGGACCCTACACCCAAGGGTTTGAATAAACCATTAAATTTAGGGGGAGGTTGTGTAGCGGTGTCATTTGGGACATTTGTCTCCTTCTGACATCATGAGAGCCTAAGCTAGAGCATAACTTCCTCATGGAGCGCAACCTGGTAGGCTTCCTACTGTTATGGCCAATATCATAGGCGAAGTCTGAGCTTTGATGGCCTTTAGTAATTTAAAATAGTCACGCAATGTAAGAGGACACTATTAAAGGAGCCCCAGAACCGATCAAAAGCCTTTAAATAAACCTTGTTTAGGGCACAAGCGGGAAACATTCCTTTTACCTTTCATTATTAAAGGATTTTTTTCTTTTACACCCAAACAAATGTTTTTAAAAAAGAGCCCAATGATCCGTCATGGGGAAAATGGTTCTTAAGCCCGTTTAATTTCATTCTTTAGGTTATAGGCTCCTTGAATCGTAAGTTTTTATGCAAAATTTTCCCAAAAATAATCAAACGAATTGAAAGGTCTGTAACTTATTCTTTATTTATCATTATTCCCTATATACACAAAATATTTTTAAGAATTAATGATTAACAAGACATGACAAGCCCACAAGTTGACTCTTTTTTTCTTTCTTGTCTTTTTTTAGGAAGTAATCTGAACTTGGTGAGTATCCTACTAGAGATGGAAACTAATATGGGTTTAGAGGAATATAGGGCCAACAGGGCTAAACTGAGGAAAATACTACATGTCAAGGCTGGGAAAATTGACACAGCTAGCCTGTAGGCTTGTGGAAAGAAGCTGAATTTGACCCAAAGGATGTCCTTCTCAAGGAAATATAAAAGGATCCTAAAACTTATGGAGGTTGAAGTACAGGTCGAAGCAATCACCGCTTTGCCCCAATTTTATGACCCACCCTTTCTTTGCTTTACCTTTTAGGACTTCCAGTTGGCGCTATCAGTAGAGGAGTTTGAACAAATCTTGGGCTTACCATTAGAGGGTTGGATACCATATAGACGACTTGAGCAACATGCTAACATCACCTCCTTTGCTTCTATAATGAAACCAATCCAACTAAGCTAGGAAAAGCACAACTGAACAAGAATTAGAGGTCAAGGTTTACCAGGGTGTATCTTGAAAAACACTTGAACAATCTAGTTGAGAAAGAAGATTGGGAGACTTTCATGCATGGATACCCTAGCATTTACCCGCTATGGTGTCATCTTGTTCCCTTGAATTGAGAATTATATGGACTGTGATGCTTGATGAATCAGTTTTAATACACTTATTATATTTTTACACTAGGGGTTTATTATATATTGATTATGTTTAATGATATTATTTTAATTAAGTTCCATGTTGTTAGTTTAATTGAAGTATTATGTATATATGTAATTTTCATGTTTTGTTTGTATCTTGAGTGTCTCACCTTGTTTTGGTCATAACTTAGGCTTTTATGATCCAATTGGGCTGATCTTGGAGCCCATGAAAAGCTAAGACAAAGAACTACATTATGATGAACACATTTGGTTATTTTACATCTGAAAAGGATAAAGAAATGGAGATTAAATCAATCACCTCACATGTGTCACACCAACATTGACATAGTTCACTAAAATACATATATCTTAAGCTGTAGGTGTCTAAATAACTTGGTTCTTACAGTAAAATTTCAATAAGATAAAGAACTACAACTTTTATGTTGACGGTTTGGTGAAATTATGTCATCTAAAGGGTTAGAGCTTGCGTGCAAGATGGAAAATGTGACATCCTCGATTAACTAGGACAAATTCCCACACTGGAATGTCCTACTTAATTAAGGAGTCATAAAAAATAGTATTTTTTTAATAGTGATCATCAGCATATGATTTAAAATAAATATATTACATAGATCAATTCTTTCAACATAAGAGTATTTAAAAGAGTACGGAGCTCACAGGCTTCCAACAACTACTACAAAATAAAAGTATAATAGAAATGTCGAGTCTATAACGATCTCGACGTAAACAGGCGTCCCCTACTGCAGGTACTCCAAGTCCTGGCCATGCTTGCCTTGTCCTTCAACTGATGATCACGAAAAGGAAAAATAACACACAACAACAAAAGGGGTGAGTACAAAGCTCTTAACCCATAACGTATACATACAAGGGTGGCTTAATAATTTAAATTATAGAGAAGGTTACATACGGTATACCTTAGAATAGAAATATAAAAGTTCACATACACAATTGTCAATAGCAATAAGAGGGTTAGTCATATAATGATGGCATGCTATGCATGTGTTAGATTCAATTGCTGTAAGTTATAATTCATTACCAATATGCAATGGGGCCCAACTTCCATTCATCAATCTCATATACTAATAACCGTGTACACAACCCGCCATCCTTATCTCTCCTACCCAACTAGAGCGACCGGAGCTCTCCTAGTTCTGGTTTTCACCAAAGGGTAAGGACTCATGGTCCTAACATCAAAATGGCCAATAACCCATATCACACATCACCACAAAATGGACACTCCACGATCATAGAAACCGCCGCCTCTTGTCGAAGTACATCAACGGTTGCCACGGGCTATCCGGCGTCGGGCGCGAAGCCGAGCCATTAAAGGTCTGTTTCCAATATACTCCTAAGATCGCCCTCAAGGGATCGAGACGCCTGCTGTTTCTTTAGTGTACCCATCACTGTAAGCTCTAGGGTAATATCCAACATCCCTCACTCCATATGCAAAATGCCATGCACTTTTCTCAATTACTAGGGTACCCGGAGTTTAGACGGAACCTAATTCGTATAGCGTATTTGTTCTTAAAACTCATAAATATCTAACCATAAATCTTTCCATGTTCTATGGGCTAAGTCTCAGGATTCAATACTACTAAAAATTCACTTTATGAGAATTTGCAAAGTTATTTATTAACAATTCTTTTAAGAAAATTCTCTACTGTAAAATATAAAATATAGATATCTAAGTAAGAGAGGTAACATAAAATTTCAACTATGTTTCTTATAATTTAAGAAAATCCAACATTGCCTTAGGTGTAAGGTATAAAAGTTCTTGTCGATTTTTTTCTACGATTACTAAAGTTGTTTCGTCGCATTTACTTATAATAAATCAAGAACTTGATTTTATCTTTCTAAATTTTTTTTCATAAAATAATAGATGAAATTTTTATAAGGTGTCTCTCCTAATTCTACATTGAAAATAAAAGAATCCTCTTTTCTAAAGTAAATATACAAAGTAGTAAATTTTCATTTCACTGTCAAAACATCGTTTTTGTCGTATTTTGCCTTTAAAATTCTGATTCAAGTGTTTCCAAAGCTAAAAGTGTTTAATTTTAAAAATAATAACTAAATAAAGTAGAATTAAAAATAAAATCTATCCAGAAAATATCCCCTTACATGAAATTTCACCAATGGCAAAGTTTGTCATTCTGACGTTCGTAAAAGTGCGTTTTAAGGACAAATCGCGTGTCAAAAATTCATCCAACCATTTTTTCTTCTTTGGGTATTTTTCTCATGCTCAAAATTTATCTTTCATGTCACAAAATAATTCTCTAAAACAGTTTTGCCATTTTCTTCCGTTGCCCACAAAAACACGTTTTATACCGTTATCGACGTTTCGTTCACGCCTAACTCGGGTCCCTTTTTAATTCTTTTAACGTTTATCACATCCCTACCATTTTCATGATCATAAATATTTCTCAAACATATAAATTTATGACAGCACCAACAATCCTAATTATTCATCAAGGAATATTTTCTAAAATTATTGTAAATCATTTCCTTAATTTCATAAACATATTATTTAATTACTTATAACAAAAAAATCACTTGTTCTTATTTTTATTAAAATTTCCAGAATTAAAGTTTTGTACTAAAATTTATTTTATCACATAATTTTCGAGTTCATGTCTCATTACCAATTTTCTATCACCAAAAATCATTTTTTTCAAGTTATACGTTAGGATCTAACATTTATGAAGTTATTTTACTAGCCATTAAAAATTCCCAACAGCAACAAGAATCCATTTTTAAATATAAAACTCATTTTAAGAAAGTTCATATTTTCTAAAAATCTTACTAACAGCATAAGCCTTCAATCAAACCAAACAATACACAAATCAACAAGTTGTAACATGCACATATGACTACAACCAAAAATCTGTAGCAATAAAATTCAAGTTAGTGACTTTCATAATTAAAGCTTTAAAATTTAAAGGATTTAACAAGAATCATGGTGCAACCATAATGCTCCTTAAAGATCTTAATTTTTTTCCAAGGATTTTAAAGATTAAACCATAAAAATTAGATCTTTAAGGTAGCATTAGGATATAAGTGCTAAGGAACACTTATATCCCACCATGCATGTACTTATTTATGGATTTTAATCAAGCAATGTACCCCTCCCCTTACCAACAAAATTTTCGTCCTTCAAGAGAAAGGCCAAGGATTCCAAGGTTGGCTTCTAGATCATCACCATGGATTGTTTCATTAAAGAAGAAGGAGATCGATGCTAGAAGGGTGGTTACTCACATAAATTTAGTGGTGAATAAGAGAAGAAAAAGCTTGCTGTTTGGTGGGGAAAAAGATTTTGGTCTTAGAAAGTGGTATCTTGAACTTTGTGATGTGGTATGGTGACTTAGAATGAATGATGATGGGTATGGGATGATGGTTTAGGTAAAGAAAGGATGAGAAAGTGAAGAGAATAGTTGCTGGAATTTCTCTAAGTTGGAAGGAGAAAGAAGAACCAAGCAAAACCAATGTAAGAGAAATAAAAAACAAAATTTTGCATATGACTTCCTTGGTGTCCAAGGAGTCACATGGTCATTGCAAGTGAATGGGAGAGATGTCACTTGAGATTCATGCAAGGGAAATGTGTCACAAGGGTTAATAGTGAGGTGGTGGAGAGTTATGCATGGCTGGGACAAGTGTCCAAGTGATGGAGCCATGTTATTGGTTACTTATGTATGCAAGCTTAGGTGTCACATGCAGGGCAGCCACTTGCTCGAAGTTTTAGGGTGTCTTATGTGCCAAATTAGAAAATGGGCTAAACATCAAAGTTGTAGAAATTTTTTTCCTCTATAAATTCATATAAAGGACAAAAAACCATTGAGAATTGAGTGAGATATGGCCTAAATACTAAAGGGTGCAAGGCTGTGATGAGATTTTTGTCCCTTGAACAAATAATTTTTCTGGGCCAAATGGCCTGCGAATTAGACTTTGGTTTCTTCATCAAAGTTGTGAAGAAATATGTTAGAAAACTTTTAGTGAATGCCTTATTCAATTTCATGGTCATATGAAAGAGTTATGTAGAAAACACTGCACCTAGTGCAAACTGATGCTGGAAAAACATGAATTGGTGTAGTGTTTCAATTTTTGGGAATTATGGGATAAGAGCTGGTCTTAGTGGTCAACATGAAAGTTATAGATAAATCTGATACAGAGAGTTTGGGACAATAATGACTTGATCCAACATTGGGAGAATAAATTACACCCAAAATACATACATACGCGTATTTTGGCTTACTCGGGTAACTTAAATTCAACGTTTTTAAGCTTGGTTGTTTAAAATTGGGTGTTGGGCTCTTCGTGAAATTTGTTAGGAACAACATGAGGGATGTTTTGGGATAAAAAAAATTTACTCAAGTTCCTCGGATAATTTCTGGGCTCAAGTCGGGGAGTTACTCTATTTTATTGACTTAAAACTATTTCTTAAATATTTATATTTGAATTACTTAATGTTTTATTTTACAAATCTATGTTATTAGAGTGTTATTAAACACATTATTATGTTATCCATATTATCTCATTAATCATATAATTAAAGTTAGAACCTCTACCTTACACTCTCAAAATCTCTTTAAAACAGACACATAATCGAGTCGGCCATAGCCCAAACATCAGTACACATAAAATTATCACAAAATACAAACAACTGGTCTCAAGGACCTATCATACAAAAATGAGGGGTGTTACACTCTCCCCTTCTTTTAGAAATTTTACCCTAAAATTTCACCTAGTGCTAGCAAACAAATGAGGATAAAGAGTTCGCATCTTTTCCTCAAGCTCCCACATAGCATCTACTTCGTCAGATTGACTCCAGATGACCTTTACCAAGGATACATCCTTTCCTCTTAGTTGCTTCAGATGACTACCTGTAATCTTTACTAGTACAACCTTATAAGTAAGATTCTCTTTAAGATCAAGCTGATCAGGTTTCAGGATATAATCAGAATACGGTACATATTTCCAAAGTTGAGAGACATGAAAGACATTATGAAGGTTGGAGAATTCAGGAGGTGGGGCGATGCGATAAGCACTCGGCCCAATTCTTTCAAGAATTTAGTATGGTCCTATATACTTGGGGCTTAACTTCTTCATTTTCAAGGCTCTTCCTATTCCCGTTACAGGAGTGACTCGCAGAAAAATGTGATCTCCTTCCTCAAACTTGAGAGGTTTTCGACGCTTGTCATAGTAGCTTTTCTGACGGTCTTGAGAAGTCTTCATTGCTGCTTGAATTCCCTTAATTTGCTCTGTGGTCTTCTAGATGACTTCTGGTCCAATTACAACTTTCTCTCTTGTCTCAAACCAACACAAGGGCGTGCGACACTTTCTTCCATACAAAGTTTCATATGGTGCCATCCCGATGCTAGTATGATAACTGTTATTATAAGTGAATTCCATAAGCGGTAGACACTCTTGCCAACTTCCACTGTGCTCAAGCATACACATCCTTAGGAGATCCTTAAGAGTCCTAATGGTATGCTTAGACTAACTATCTGTCGGAGGGTGATATGCTGAACTTAGCTTTAATCGGGTCCCTAATACTTGTTGCAAGCTTTCCCAGAAACGTGAAGTGAAACGGAGATCTCTATCAAATACAATAGCAGATGGCACTCTATGCAATCTAACTATCTCTCTGATGTAGATCTGCATGAGCTTCTCTAAAGAATATTTCATGTTAACCGGAATGAAATGTGCGGTTTTCATAAGTCTATCCATGACTACCCAGATTGTACATCCAGCTGGAGTCCTTGGAAATCCGGATACAAAATCCATGGCAATCTTATCCCACTTCCATTCAGGAATCTCTAAAGGCTGAAGAGTTCCATACGATCATTGCTGCTCGACCCTTACCGTCTGATAAGTCAAGCACTTACTGATATATTCAGTGAGGCCCTCTTCATTCCTTGCCACCAGAACACCTTCTTCAACTCTTGGTACATCTTTGTCGCTCCAGGGTGCACACTATACTTACTTTTATGAGCTTCCTCAAGGATGGATCTTCTCAATTCAACATTTTTAGGTACACATAATCTCTCATGATACCTGATTACTCCTTGCTTATCTCACACAAATTCTCCAGACTTTGCTTTTTCAAGCTGCTTCTATAGAGTCTCATCAGTCAACTAGGCTTCCTTAACTTGATTCAAAAACTCATTGGAGACTTTTAGCATTCCAACCATTAGATTCCCCGCTCTAGGTGATACAGCGAGATTCAAATTGTGGAACTGCTCCACTAGCTCAAGCTCCTTAGCCATCATGTAAGACAAATACAATACCTTCTTGCTGAAGGCATTGGCTACTATGTTTGCCTTTCCCAGATGATAATGAAGCTCGAAGTCATAGTCTTTAATAAACTCCATCCATCATCATTGCCTCATGTTCAGCTCCTTTTGATCGAAGAGGTATTTCAAGCTCTTGTGATCGCTAAAAACCTCGAACTTAGTGTCGTATAGATAGTGCCTCTAGATTTTCAAGGCAAAAACAACCGCGGCTAACTCCAAGTCGTGCGTCGGGTAATTTACTTTATGGGGTCTTAACTGATGAGATGTGTAAGCCACTACCTTCCTCTCTTGCATCAGCGCACATCCTAAACCTTACCCTGATGCATCACAATACACTTCATACGATTTAGTAGGATCGGGCAAAATCAGAACTGGCACGCTAGTTAGCTTCTTTCTAAGCTCCAGGAAACTTTTTTTGCACTTATTGCTCCATACGAAAGGCTGATCTTTATGAGTCAACTTGGTCAAAGGAGAAGCTATTCGAGAGAAGTTCTTGATAAATCTTCAATAATAGCCAACGAGTCCCAAGAAACTACTGATTTCTGTTACGTTCTTCGGCCTTTCCCATTTTAGCACTGCCCCAATCTTGGCGGGATCTACGGCTATACCTTCTGTTGAAATAACATGACCCAAGAACTATACCTCTCTCAACCAGAACTCACACTTAGACATCTTCGCGTACAATTTCCTTCCACGTAATGTATTCAGAACAGTCCTAAGGTGCTATTCATGGTCTTTATTGATTCTTGATCGTAACCTTATTTAGCTGACGGTAGTCCACACATAGGCGCATACTGCCGCCTTTCTTCTTTACTAATAACACTAGAGCTCCCCATGGTGAAACACTAGGTTGAATCATTCCTTTCTCTAGAAGTGCTTCGATTTGCTTCTTAAGTTCCTCTAATTCCTTTGGTGACATACAATACGGAGGAATGAAGATTGGTCCAGTACTGGGTAGAATATCGATGCTGAACTCGATTTCTCTCTCTGGCAGTATCCTAGGTATATCCTCTGGAAATACTTTGGGGAATTCTTGAACAACGAGAAGCTGATCAGGCTTTAACTTCTTCTCACACTTGGTACTAGCAAGGACCATAAACACTTACGCTCCTGATTAGAATAGAGTTACCTCCTGAGTAACAACAACAGACTCAGACTTTCTGAGCTGAGAGGGCTCTGGTGTCGTGACTCCATAGGATATAGACTTACTGTGGCATTCAACTAGAACATGATTGGCAGCAAGCCAAACCATTCCCAGAATAATGTCCAGATCAATCAAGGGCAAATAGATCAGGTCTACCTGGTAGTACCTTCCATCAATAGTAATGGGGCAATTCATACACATGATAGAAAAACTTGTGGGTTCATTAGTAGCAGTAACAATAATCATTTTACCAGATAAGGGGGTCAATGGTAATTTCAAATGCTTCACATAATCTTCCAGAGATAAATGAGTGAGTGGCTCTAGAATCATATAACACATTCAGAAGCACTTCACCTATAAAGCATGTACCTTGCACCAGGTCATTCTCTTGTGCAACCTCTGCTCCATTCATGATGAAGACTCTAGCATTGCCTCCACCTCTACCCGCTGCAGTATTCCTCGGTCCTTGTTGAGAAATACCACTGCCTTAACGGTTCAGATTTGCCATTCTGGGATTATTGACTAACGCACTAGCAGCTGGTCCTCCATTCCCACGGCCTACAGGACATCCTATCTGACCTCTAACTTCCCTCTTTGGGAAATTAGATTCTTCTTGGGATAGACGATACTCTTGTGCCTGGTCTTTCCATAGTTAAAACAAGTTAAGGTCTTTCTAGGGCAATCCCTAAGCGAAGTGAGGTCCTCCATAATCATAACATCTCATAGAGGACTGATCACTCTGAGTTCTTGTGGGTCTGCTGGGTCTACTGAAGTTCGGTGGGGAATAAGGCTTCCTTGACCTGAAGTCCTTTTGGGGTCGCTTGTCAATGCTCTGGCCCATAACTGGAAGTTATTTTCGACCTCTGGCTGACGTATGCCTATAAATACGACACCTGTCCACCAAAGTAGTGAACTGAGTGATTTTTTGGTAGCAAATCACCTGACGGATGTCCTGATGTAGCCCTCCTTCAAACTTAGCACATTGAGAAGCCTCACTCATCTAAGTGTAGTACAGACAACACCTTGTTAACTCGTCAAACTTTGCTGCGTACTCCCCTACTGTCATGAATTCTTTCCTCAGATTGAAGAATTCTTGCTCCTTCGGCCTCCTGATGTCTTTAGGAAAATACTTAGCCAGAAACTCAGTCTTGAATCATTCCCAAGTAATCCTAGCTTCATTAGTAGTCATTTGCACCCTCGTGTAACTCCACCAGTGCTTAGCTTCTCCCATTAACATGAAAGTAGCATAGACCACTCTCTCGTTGTCCCCACATCGCATAGCTGTGAAGATCTTCTCCATTTTCTCAATCCACAGTTGAGCTCCCTCAGGGTCAAATCCTCCTTTGAATTATGTAGGATGGTTCTTCTGGAAGTCGACAAGTCCTTGGTCGTGCCTTGGCGGAGCTTGGGGAGCATTCGCCCCCTAACGTTCCAGAGCTGCCACCATCCTATCTAGTAGAACGTTCAATGTTGCGTTGTTTCGGTATGCCATGACGACTGAAAGAAAAGCAGAGCTCAATAGAAATTCAACGAGTCTCCCTTTATTGGAAGGCTCTACACAGATAGATAAGCAACTAAATCCTACTGAGCGAGTATCAACACCTCGCGAATAACTCTTTTGAGTATGAGGGAACCTTAGTGGTCCACACCCCAAGCTTAAAGAATCGACCATCCTCGGATACCACCATTTGTGACACCCTCGATTAACTAGGCCAAATTCCCACGCTGGAACGTCCTACTTAATTAAAGAGTCACCAAAAATAGGAGTATTTTTTTTAAAGTGATCATCAGCACACGGTTTAAAATAAATATATTACATAGATCGATTCTTTCAACATGACAGTATTTAAAAGAGTACAGAAGTCACAGGCTCCCAACAACTACTACAAAATAAAAGCATAACAGAAATGTCAAGTCTATAACAATCTGGACACAAACAGAGAATATACACACAAATGACGCTTCCAAACGGGCGTCGCCTACTGCAGGTACTCCAAGTCCTGTCCATGCTAGCCTTGTCCTTCAACTGATGATCATGGAAAGGAAAAATAACAGACAACAATAAAAGGGGTGAGTATAAAGCTCTCAAACCATAACATATACATACAAGGGTGGCTTAATAATTTAAATTATAGAGAAGGTTACATACAGTATACCTTAGAACAGAAATACAAAACTTCACATACACAATTGTCAACAGTAATAAGAGGGTTAGTCATATAATGATGGCATGCTATGCATGTGTTAGATTCAATTACTGTAAGTTATAATTCGTTACCAATGTGCAGTGGGGCCTAACTTCCATTCATCAATCTTATATACTAATAACCGTGTACACAACCCCCATCCTTATCTCTCATGCCCAACTAGAGCAACCGGAGCTCTCCTGGTTCTAGTTTTCACAAAAGGGTAAGGACTCACGGTCCCAACATCAAAATGGCCAATAACCCATATCACACATCACCACTGAACGGGCACTCCACTATCATAGAAACCCCCGCCTCTTGTCGAAGTACATCAGCGGTTGCCATGGGCTATCCGGCGTTGGGCGCGAATCCGAGCCATTAGATTTTCGTCCCCGATATACTCCAAAGATCGCCCTCAGGGGATCAAGACGCCTACTGTTTCTTAAGTGTACCCATCACTATAAGCTCTAGGGGAATATCCAACATCCTTCCTCAACTCCATATGTAAAATGCCATGCACCTTTCTCAATTACTAGGGTACCCGGAGTTTAGACGGAACCTAACTCGTATAACATATTTGTCCTTAAAACTCGTACATAACTAACCATAAATCTTTTCATGTTGTAGGGGCTAAGTCTCAAGATTCAATACTACTAAAAATTCACTTTATGAGAATTTCCAAAGTTATTTACTAACAATTCTTTTAAGAAAATTCTCTACTGTAAAATATACAAAATAGATATCTAAGTAAGAGAGGTAACATAAAATTTCAACTATGTTTCTTATAATTTAAAAAAATCCAACGTTGCCTTAGGTGTAAGGTATAAAAGTTCTTCTTGATTTTTTTCTTCAATTACTAAAGTCGTTTCATTGTATTTACTTATAATAAATCAAGAACTTGATTTTATCTTTCTAATTTTTTTTCATAAAATAATAGATGAAATTTTTATAAGGTATCTCTCCTAATTCTACATTGAAAATAAAAGAATCCTCTTTTCTAAAGTAAATATACAAAGTAGTAAATTTTCATTTCGTTGTCAAAACATCATTTTTGTCGTATTTTGCCTATAAAATTCCGCTTCGAGTGTTTCCAAAGCCAAAAGTGTTTAACTTTGAAAATACTAACCAAATAAAGTAGAATTAAAAATAAAATCTGTCCAGAAAACAGCCCCTTACATGAAATTTCACCAATGTCAAAGTTTGTTGTTATGACGTTCGTAAAAGTACGTTTTAAGGACAAATCACGCGTAAAAAATTCATCGCAGCAATTTTTCTTCTTTGGGTATTTTTCTCATGCTCAAAATTCATCTTTCATGTTACAAAATAATTCTCCAAAATAGTTTCGCCATTTTCTTCCATTGCCCACAAAAACACGTTTTATACCATTTTCGACATTTCGTTCGCGCCTAACTCGGGTCCTTTTTAATTCTTTTAACATTTATCACATCCCTAACATTTTCATGATCATAAATATTTCTCAAACATATAAACGTACGATAGCGCCAAAATCCTAATTATTCATTAAGGAATATTTTCTAAAATTATTATAAATCATTTCCTTAATTTCATAAACATATTATTTAATTACTTATAACAAAAAAATCACTTGTTCTTATTTTTAATAAAATTTACAAAATTAAAGTTTTGTACTAAAATTTATTGTATCACATAATTTTCAAGTTCAAATCACCAAAAATTATTTTTTTTCAAGTTATACGTTAGGATCTAACATTTATTAAGTTGTTTTACAAAACATTAAAAATTCCCAACAGCAACAAGAATCCATTTTTCAATATAAAACTCATTTTAAGAAAGTTCCTATTTTCTAAAAATCTTACTAACACCATAAGCCTTCAATCAAACCAAACAATACACAAATCAACAAGTTGTAACATGCACATATGATTACAACCAAAATTCTGCAGCAATAAAATTCAAGTTAGTGACTTTCATAATTAAAGCTTTAAAATTTAAAGGATTTAACAAGAATCGTGGTGTAGCCATAATGCTCCTTAAAGATCTTAATTTTTTCCAAGGATTTTAAAGATTAAACCATAAAAATTAGATTTTTAAGGTAGCATTAGGATATAAGTGCTAAGGAACACTTATATCCTACCATACATGTACTTATTTATGGATTTTAAACAAGCAATGTACCCCCCCTTACCAACAAAATTTTCATCCTTCAAGAGAAAGGCCAAGGATTCCAAGGTTGGCTTCCATAGATTGCTTCATCAAAGAAGAAGGAGATGGATGCTAGAAGGGTGGTTGCTCACGTGAATTTAGTGGTGAATACGAGAAGAAAAAGCTTGCTGTTTGGTGGGGAAAAAGATTTTGGTCTTAGAAAGTGGTATCTTGAACTTTGTGATATGGTATGGTGACTTAGAATGAATGATGATGGGTATGGGATGATGGTTTAGGTGAAGAAAGGATGAGAAAGTGAAGACAATAGCTGCTGGAATTTCTCTAAGTTAGAAGAAGAAAGAAGAACCAAGCAAAACCAATGCAAGAGAAATGAAAAACAAAATTTTGCATGTGACTTCCTTGGTGTCCAAGGAGTCACACGGTCATGGAAAGTGAATGGGAGATGTGTCACTTGAGATTCATGCAAGTAAAATATGCAACAAGGGCTGATAGTGAGGTGGTGGAGAGTTATGCATGGCTGGGACAAGTGTCCAAGTCATGGAGCCATGTTATTGGTTACTTATGCATGCAAGCTTAGGTGTCACATGCAGCGCAGCCACTTGCTCAAAGCTTTAGGGTGTATTATGTGCCGAATAAGCAAATGGGATAAACCTAAAAGTTGTATAATTTTTTGTCGTCTTTAGATACACATACAGTACAAAAACATCCATTGAGAATTGAGTGAGATATGGTCCAAATACTAAAAGGTTACAGGTCTGTGATGAGATTTTTGTCCCTTGCACAAACAATTTTTCTGGGCCAAATGGGCTGTGAATAAAGTTATGGATAAATATGTTAGAAAACTTTTGGTGAAGGACTCATTCAATTTCATGGCCATATGAGAGAGTTATGTAGAAAACACTGCACCTAGTGCAAACTGATGCTGGAAAAACATGAATTGGTGTAGTGTTTTAATTTCTCGGAATTATGGGATGAGAACTCGTCTTAGTGATCAACATGAAAGTTGTAGATAAATTCAATACGGAGATTTTGGGACAATAATAACTGGAATCCAATATTGGGAGAATAAATTACGCCTAAAATACGTATAGACGCTCATTTTGGCTTACCCGGGTAACTTAAATTCAACATTTTTAAGCTTGGTTGTTTAAAATTAGGTGTTGGGCTCTTCATGAAAGTTGTTAGGAATAACATGAAAGATGTTTTAGGATAAAAATAATTTACTCAAGTTCCTCGGATAATTTTTGGGCTCAAACCGGGGAGTTACTCTGTTTTATTGACTTAAAATAGTTACTTAAATATTTGTATTTGAATTACTTAATGTTTTATTTTACAAATCTATGTTATTAGAGTGTTATTAAACACATTATAATGTTATTCTAATTATCTCAATTAATCACATAATTAAAGTTAGAACCTCTACCTTACACTCTCAAAATCTCTTTAAAACAGACATATAATCGAGTCGGCTGTAGCCCAAACATCAGTACACATAAAATTATCACAGAATACAAACAACTAGTCTCAAGGACCTATCATACAAAAATGAGGGCTGTTATAGAAAACGCAAAGAATAATGAATTTCAAAAAGTAACCTTTTCATTTCTTTGAATTACTGTAATTTCAACCCCACCAATGTTGAAATAATTGCATCAATGTTTAACATATGGGTGCATAGTGCTCTAATACCTTGGCTATAAATTGATGCTTGAAGTTGTAAGGAAGATACAAGAGAGATACATAATAAAATACATGCTTAAGTTTCCATTACATTTCTATGTTTTTGCTTTAGTTTCTTAAGTTTTAGTTCTTCTTTCTCGTGTTTTATTTATTTGCTCTATATTCAAGTTATGATTTTCATTTCCCTATCTCAACATGAAGTACGTTAATTTTATTATTTGTTATTTACTTTTATAATCTGAACTATTCTTTACAGGGGGTGTAGAAGTATGTTCGTTGAACAATTCAAAATGTACATAAAATGTCAATCTGATACAAAGCAATGTGCGTAAATGTACAGATACGTAGTGTCTTTGTATGTTGAGGCGGAGTGCAATATGCGAAGGCGGTGTGCAGTCCGCCTGACGGGATCTTCTTTGTCTTGACCCGATTGGGGGTGGTACCTGCAATCGTTCTCCGATGCTCAAGTCAGTATTTCAGAATACTTAAAGATTTAGAAAGCGAATCTGAGGGAATTATGCAAGTAAGAGAGTGTAAGGTTCAGAATTGGGGGATCCCTTATACCTTTTTGATAGAGGTTTATATACCTGTTACTGGTGCTCCATTATTGGTAGGACCCGTTCCTTGTTTTCAGGCATAATGCTGAAAAAGTGGTGGGTCCCTGCGCCGTTTACAAGCACCATTATTGTAGTAGGTATCTCCACTTGTCTGGAAAGCGTCAATGCTTTATTATTTTATTGTTATTCCCCTTTATGCGTGACAGCGTGATTCCCATTATTAACCTCTCAAGACAGAGTCAATCTCGTGCCGGGGTTGTGAGTATGGGCTTGCTACGCAGTATGGGAAATTCAATATTCCGCCAGTATTGAGCCTATGGCTTGGCGGAGTAATATGCATTGGGAACATTTCATGCATGTGTATAAGATATTCAATATTTTCCACCTTGGCGGAGTAACAAATTTTGGCGGAGTTACGTTCCTTGGCGGAGTAACATACCTTGGCGGAGTAAGGCGCCTTGGCGGAGTAGCATGCCTTGGCGGAGTAGCATGCCTTGGCGGAGTTACGTTTCTTGGCGGAGTAACATGCCTTGGCGGAGTTACTTGCCCTGGCGGTATGCACTCCGTATAGAAGTAATCGTAATGTATTTGAAGTGTACTTCTCTTTATTCAAAATGCTGACCTGGCAAAGCATTAAAGCCATGCTCTTGGGGGCCGGTGTTAGGACCAGATCATATGCCCCCTAGCTTGTTATAGTGACTGGCGGAGTCACTTTAATGAGCTATAACACTTAAGTTTAGCTTTTATAGGCATGGGTTTAGGCGGCGTTTGCTAGTTCAGGATTTATGGACAAGTGTTTTCATGCATTTATTGGCTTTATCATTACTTGTCACGCCTGTCATTAATGCGCCTCGAGACCACGTTTTTGCCTCTTCAATCTCCCACTGCCACGTATGCCCTCGTAACGATTGCCATTCCAATGATGGGACATAAATGCGTGGGATGGCAGTTGAGAAACGTTTTCGAGGTTATTACCGTGGGCCTTGGATTTTGAAAATGTGGCCCAGGAAATACCTGCCCTTAGATTCATCTATTGGTTTCAGCATCAAAAAAGGAACCGTCAGTGAGATTCATCCAACGGTTGTAAACGTGTGTTTGAATTTTAGAACCGTTGATGAGATTTATCCAACGGCTGCAAACACATCTTTGAAATTTTTGAGATTTCGCTTATTTCCCCCCAAGCCATGCCTATAAAGGTAAACTCTTAGGAGGGAAATGTTTTGCTCCATCTTCCACTTCGCATTTGTTTGCTGAAACTGTTTTTGCTACTCTCTCGCGAGTTTATTGGTACTGGAGTTCTTCAGTTCTTTCAGAAGCTTAAGGTAACTTGCTTCTTCCTCTGCTTTCTATCTTCATTTTCATTGGGTTGGTTCTGTTTTTTCTTTCTGTGTGTTCGTTAAAATGAAGATGAGAGGAAAAAGGTCAGAGTCTTGCTTTAGGGTTTCTGTTCATCCCATGTTTTTGGATATTGAGAGTAGAGATGAGGCTTTTTATACTGGGAGGGATGCAACATTTTACAGCAGCGTGGAGTTTTTTAGTAATGCTGTACATTCGTTTGTATCAGGAGGTATTCCTCAGATTGAAGTAAGAACGATGGCAGAGTGTCAAAACGTTGTGTTGCATGGGTTGGATTGGAAAAAGATGCTTGAGGTCGACCCTTATTGTTGGGTTGAGGAAGATGTTAAGGGTGCTTCCTCTCGTCATGCGACAACAAGCGGAGGGGTAGTGGAGTTGTCTGTTCCGGTTTGGAAGGATGAGAGGTATGAGGAGAGGTTCATCGTCCGTTCACCCAAGACGTATGAACGTATATGCCATCGTCCTCAAGATAGACGTACATTATACATGTACGATATTTTGTTTACCCAGTTGGGGGTACGATTTCCACTGAACAAATTCCAGATGGGCGTACTGAGGTTCCTGGATTGCGCCCCTTCTCAGCTGCACCCTAACGGTTGGGGAATAGTTCGCAGCTTCGAGGTGTTGGCTAAACATCTGGAGTTTACGCCTACTGTGGCGTTATTCTTTGCCTTTTGCCGTATTATGAGGAGAGTAAACACAAAAACTGGCGGCATGGGCTTTGTAACTCTTCGGGCGGAGCCGAAGATTGTAAATTTCAGGGCATTTGCTGACTCCGCCAAAGAAGGCGGACTTCATTTTCGGATGAGCTTTGTAAAAGTCTCTGTCAGGAAGAACAAGTCCGTTTTCTGGCGGAGTAAGGAGGGAATTGACAAATTCCCAGTAGTGTGGACCCATGAGCACTTCCTCCTGACCAAACAAGCTTATGAAGTTGAGGAGGGTGCCTTGTCAGCTACTTCTGTGGAAGTGCTCCGGACGTTGAAGAAGTACAACGCCGTCCACAAGCAAATCTTATGCAAAAGGCTGCTTGGGCGGAATGCTGAGGATTATTTAAGTAATTCTTTAAGACTTTTTGCTTGAATATTACTCCTGTTGTTTCCTGCAGCTTCTAATCATATTCATGTATATTATTTTGCAAGAGAAATTGCTGCATTCCCTGGGATGGAACGTATTAAGCAGATTCGTATGAGCCACGCGGAGATTGACGCGGAGAATAATGTGCAGCCCAGAAGGAATCTGGCTGCTGCTCTGACAAAAACTCTTCCTTTCTCTGCATCCACTAATATAATAAATTTGGAAGGTGGTGTAGGATCCTCAACAGCTGCTGTTGAGAGGCGTTCTAAAAAACGCCAAGAACCAGAAGCTGCTGAGGAGGAAGAAGAAGAAGTAGATCTCCAGCCCTTGCAAAGAAGGAGGACCAAAGGCAAGAAGAGGGTTGAGGAAGGAGCATCAATTGATGCTGCCATTGACTTGGAGGAGACTCAGGAGGTACCTGTTGTGGGTACTTCTGCTGATATGGGCGGTGTTGAAGGCGTCCCCGAAGAAGATGTCGTGGGGGAGCAAGCGGAGGGAATCCAAGCCTCTCCTGACCAAGTTGTGGGGGATGAGGCAGAGGGAGTTCAAATTTCCCCAGTCCGCCCGTCTGAGGATCCCGCCTTGGACTTGACTGCTCGAGGGACAACAGTTTTCTTAATTGATGTTCCAGGGGAGTCATCCAGGCGATCCGTCTCTCTGCCTCTGGCGGGGTCTCGTCTGAACCCTTATTTGTATTTCTCAAATGTGGGATCCCGCCAGTCAGAGAGGCGTGATCCGGACTTCATTCTCCGCCCAGACATCGACTTCGAGGAAGTTGCAGATGCCACTGCTGCTGCAAGGTGGCATCTTGCTGAGATTGATGGTTTCCTTGCTTCCGTACCACGTATTGTGGAGGTGGCTGCTGAAGCTAACATGTTTCAAGAATCTTTTCATTACTCCGTTGAGAAGATACCTGGTGCTGAAATCCCGAGTCATTAAATTGATGGTAAAATCTTAGTAAAATGAAATGAGACTCTCGGATTCACACTTATGGCAAGCGCACTAGTCGTTAAAATTGTAATATATTTGATCGTCTCACAGGGATTGTGGTAAATACCTCAATCTAGGACTAGTACAAGCTGAACCAACAGAAAATACATGAAATTCATTCGGTTTTTATGGTTTTAGTGTTTTATAGTTGTTTTTATATTTTGAGAAACAGAGTTAAGGTGAAAAGTGAAAAGTGATTAAAAGAAAACAGGTCAGGATTGCTTCAGCTCACAATTTCCTCAAGAAACATGCAATTCAGTAAAATCAAACTTCACAATCTAGAGGACAATCCGCTTGTGGTTATTCCCTAATTCCTTAGGTGAAAAACACTAATTCTTAAGCAATGAACCTTAATTCCTTAAGTGCTCGATTAACCTAAGAATCTAATGCGAAATTGGAGGTTGAACTCTAACTATTCACCTAAATTGATTAGGCCTGAACTAGTTAGAAAGCTGGAAGTTACCTAAGCTTCAGCCATGATTCCTCACTGGTGAAGTTCTTCATCCGTTCTGGATTTGTCAATCCAGCAATTCTGCTCCACTCCTCAGCTTGTTCGCCTCAAGATCTTCGAAGCCGATCTACTTACTCACAACTTCAAGATTCCATTGTTCACCTTCACAATCCCAACCTTGGGGATTTAGAACTCCATAGACTTCGGTTCCATCGAAGGATCGTGGAACGTCATGGAGGAGAGAGTTTAGAGAGATGAAAATTGTAGTGAGAGATTGGGAATGGCAAAATGAAATTGTATTATTTTTCTCTGTGTCTCTACACACGCTACTACTATTCTTGCCACCCCTCTCTTTAGTATGTACAACCTATTTATAAGTTTCTACCTAACTAACTTAACGGATAACTTCCGACCGCCTCAGCTAACGACTAACACTACTTAATTACATAGTTTACAAAATAACTAACTAATTACAGCTCAGCTCTTAACAGGATCCAGCTTAACCTTAGCTAATGTACAGCTCAGCTCCAGCTAATTGACAGCTCTCTTCTTAAGTTAACTTGAGGTTTCAGTAGTAGAGAAGAAGGCAATGGGAGCGGAACAGTACTACACCAAGTATGTTGTTGGAGGGAAGGAACGGTATTTAAATTACTGCCTTGATGCTTCAGCTACTGAGTATTCGCTTGGGCGGATTAAGCTTCGCTTGGTTGAGTCCGGATTATCACTGCAGTGTTTCTTTCTCTCTTGGGCGTTGTGGCAAAACTTGGGCGAGGACGGACTCTTAAAGTTATGCTTGAGTGAGTCCGGATCTTACTAGGACGGATTAAATAATGACTAAGCACAATGGTTTCTTATGTGGCATTCCGTTATTCTTCTCTTTTATAACCGGTGTCTTGGGCGTTGTCTTCTTAAGTAAGCTTGGTCGTAGTCTTGCTTTGGGCGGAGTACTTGGACGGAGTACTTGCTTTGGGCGGAGTCTTAGACGGAGTCTTGGACCCTCGCTTGAGCGGATTTAATTCCCGCTTGGGCTGATTAATTATCAAATCGGTATTCTGTAGTTAACACTCGGGTTTTACACGCAGTATTCTGAGCCCTTATTCTCTTTTGGAGTCAGTGTCTTTAAGGTCTCACTCATTCAGAATTGAAGAAGTCTCACTCGGCTCTGTAAGATTTTACTCAGAATTTTCTTCTTGTCTCGAGTCCGCCCTGTTCCTGCACCAATAAATAGCTACTTGCCTAGCATTTATACACTGGCTGCTTAGTAAATTTGTAAATACTTCAAAATTCCTTATTTAATTACAAGTTTCAATCGGTTTCTTACATAGATAACATACTTTTGAAATAATTAACTAGAACATGAATTCTTATCAAATTATTAAATAATAATTATAAAACTAAACAATACTTAGTAAATTATGTTAAATAACTAGTGGAATAATTAAGTCTTTTCAAGACTTATCAATACGCAGCTTGGAACATGATAATGAATAGCTGTCGGAGGTGATCAAGGCGAAGGATAAACACCTTGACGCCGCCGACTCCGACATCAAGAAGCTGGAGGAGGAGCTGGCTCGGGTGAGAGCTGATAAAGTCTTGCTGGAAAAGCAAGTTTCTGGCTTAAAAGAGCAGAATATAAAACTGGGCGAGGAGGTGAATGGGCTGTCCCAGGTGAAGGCTGACAATGATCTGCTGAAACAACAAGTTTCGGATCTGACTCAGCAGAAACAAAAATTGGGCGAGGATGTGAGTGAGCTTCAGCAGAAGTTGGTTTCTCTTGAACTTAATAAAACCACTACTGAAGACGCCTGGGCGGCGGAGTTAGACCAAGCAGCTACTGCATACTTGAAAAATAGGTTGAAGAGTTGCGAGCTGAAAAAGCTACCTCAGATGCCGCCAGTGAAAGGCTTGACAAGGAGTTACAATCTGCGTTAGATGCAGCTGAGGCAGCGATTGATGATGCTTTCAGCATGGCTGTTCGCCAACTCCGTTATCGCAATCCAGGCGTTGCTCTCTCCACCACAGGCATTCATCCTTACTACGAATTCATCAATGGAGAATTAATGGTGCCTGTTCAGGGGGGTCACGCTCCTGCGCCCAGTGTTGAATATATCCTGGCGGACTTGCCTCCCTCCCAAAGTTTAATCAAACCTGGTGAAGGTCATGCCACCTCTGCCCAACAAGAAGGGATGCCATCCGACCCTTGAAGACCAGCTCCTGAAACTCTTTGCAAGCTTTGTTTTTATTTGCATTTCAATGATATCGCCTTGTTTCAGGATAGGCTCTGGATTTTTGTCAATATTGGCAATATTGAATAAAATATATTTTCTGTAAATCTATACTTGTTCATATAAGCAATGTTTGAGTCCGTCGTATTTATGCCTTGTAAAATGATATTAAGAAGGCGGAATATTCATCTGAGGACTTAATGAAATATGACTAAGTATAACGAGGCGGAATAGCCTTTTTGAAATTCTGGTGAAGTAAAATTCAGTAGGGAGGCAAAGTAGCCTCTTAGGAATTTCAATGAAACAAATTCAGTAATGGGGCGGAATAGCCTTTTGAGAATTTAACTGAAGTAATTTCAATAATGAGGCGGAGTAGCCTCTTGAGAATTTCAACGAAGAATGTTCTTCAATGAGGCGGAGTGGCCTCTTGAGAACTTCATTGAGGTGATTTCAATAATGAGGCGTAATAGCCTCCTAGGAATTTCAAAGAAGTTGGATTCCGTAAGGAGGCGGAGTAGCCTCTTAGGAATTTCAATGAAGTTAGATTCCGTAAGGAGGCGGAGTAGCCTCTTAGGAATTTCAATGAAGTTGGATTCCATAAGGAGGCGGAGTAGCCTCTTAGGAATTTCAACGGAGTTGGATTCCGTAAGGAGGCGGAGTAGCCTCTTAGGAATTTTAACGGAGTTGGATTCCGTAAGAAGGCGGAGTAGCCTCTTAGGAATTTAATGAAGTTGGATTCCGTCAGGAGGAGGAGTAGCCTCTTAGGAATTTCAACGGAGTTGGATTCCGTAAGAAGGCGGAGTAGCCTCTTAGGAATTTAATGAAGTTGGATTCCGTAAGGAGGCGGAGTGGCCTCTTAGGAATTTCAACGGAGTTGGATTCCGTAAGAAGGTGGAGTAGCCTCTTAGGAATTTAATGAAATAGGATTCCGTAAGGAGGCGGAGTAGCCTCTTAGGAATTTAATGAAATAGGATTCCGTAAGGAGGCGGAGTAGCCTCTTAGGAATTTCAATGAAGTTGGATTCCGTAAGGAGGCGGAGTAGCCTCTTAGGAATTTCAATGAAGTTGGATTCCGTAAGGAGGCGGAGTAGCCTCTTAGGAATTTCAACGGAGTTGGATTCCGTAAGAAGGTGGAGTAGCCTCTTAGGAATTTAATGAAATAGGATTCCGTAAGGAGGTGGAATAGCCTCTTAGGAATTTCAATGAAGTTGGATTCCGTAAGGAGGCGGAGTAGCCTCTTAGGAATTTAATGAAATAGGATTCCGTAAGGAGGCGGAGTAGCCTCTTAGGAATTTCAATGAAGTTGGATTCCGTAAGGAGGCGGAGTAGCCTCTTAGGAATTTCAACGGAGTTGGATTCCGTAAGGAGGCGGAGTAGCCTCTTAGGAATTTCAACGGAGTTGGATTCCATAAGAAGGCGGAGTAGCCTCTTAGGAATTTAATGAAGTTGGATTCCGTAAGGAGACGGAGTAGCCTCCTAGGAATTTCAACGGAGTTGGATTCCGTAAGAAGGCGGAGTAGCCTCTTAGGAATTTCAAAGAAGCACAATTTTACAAGTGTTGAACTTACTTGAACTTGTTGGGTAGTGCTTGAGTTTGTTGCTCATGTACTCCGTAAAACATTGGTAGTTAGGCGGAGTCAAGCTTTGGATGGAGTGTTCATCCTTTTGAACTTGGACCGGAGTGTAACTCCTGATCAAATGAGAATTGTTGAATCCAGGATGGCTATGGTGCAGCATATATCTTGTGACACCAATTCTTCCTGTGAGAATTTTGTTGGTTCTTACCCTTGAGATAGTATGGTGCAGCATATAGCTGTGACACCAATTGTTCCTGCAAGAAATTAGTTGAACCTTTGAGGCGGTATGGTGCAGCATATAGCTGTGATACCAATTCATCCTGCAAGAAATTTGTTGGATTTTGGGATTAGCGTGGTGCAGCATATAGCTGTGACACCAGCTCTTTCCACAAGAAGCCTGCAGGACCTTGGGGACGAATTAGTATAGCATATAGCTGTGACACCAGTTCTTTCCATAGGCGGCCTGCAAGACCTTAGGGTCGGTATGGTGCAGCATACAGCTGTGACACCAATCCTTTCCCCCTAAGGAGTTTTCTGTACCTTAGGGTCGGTATGGTGCAGCATATAGCTGAGACACCAATCCTTTCCCCCCAAGGAGTTTTCTGGACCTTAGGGTCGGTATGGTGCAGCATATAGCTGAGACACCAATCCTTTCCCCCCAAGGAGTTTTTTGGACCTTAGGGTCGGTATGGTGCAGCATATAGCTGAGACACCAATCCTTTCCCCCCAAGGAGTTTTTGTTGACTCCGTTTGTGAAGCGTTGTTGCATGTTGGTTGATCTTTATGGAATAAAGAGTTATGCATCTGTGCTTCAATTTTTGGAGCTGTTGTCTTATCTGCATGGGAATAAATTCTGCCATGGATAATCAATTCAAAGTTATAGTGAAGATTGAATGGAGGAAGGCATTTCATTAATAATGGAACTACATAAAGGGCTGAGTTGGGGTATATCTTTTCGAAACCCTTTCAAGGAAAGCATACATAGGAAGATCCTTGAGTTAGGAAGAAAATATCATACCATATTACCCAACTAGCTGTAGTATATGCGTAAATTTAAAATGTTCCATTTATTCCTGACCGGAGTGCCATCTAAGTTTTCTAGGCGGTATGTGCCTTTGCCCAAAACCTCGATGACTCGGTATGGACCTTCCCAGGTTGGTGCCAATTTGCCTTGGTGTGCAAATTTGTTGCCAATATTGGCCCTTCTTAGGACCAAATCTCCTTCTTTGAAACGGCATTCAAAAATGCGTGTGTTATACCGTTTGGCGGCCTTTGCTTTGACAGCTTGGTCTCTTACAAAGGCTTCCTTTCTCAACTCCGCCAAAACCTCGAGTTCATGTGCGAGGTTCTGTTGATTGGCTTCTTCGTTGAAATGGAGGACTCGAGCTGAAGGGGCTGCCAATTCAATGGGAATGACAGCCTCAACTCCATATGTCAGCCAATATGGAGATTCATTCGTGGTGGAGTGAGGGGTTGTTCTGTATGCCCATAAAACATGGCACAGTTGATTTGCCCAATCTCCCTTTGCCTCACCGAGGCGTTTCTTGAGGCCCTTCAAGATTTCTCTGTTGGCAACCTCTGCTTGTCCATTGGTTTGAGGGTGTTCCACAGAAGAGAAAATCTGCGTAATACTGAGATTTTCTAGAAGTTCAGTGAACTTGCGATCTGTGAACTGGGTGCCATTATCAGTGACTATGCGTCCAGGGACTCCGAAACGTGCAATGATATTTTCATATACGAACCTTCGAGTCCTGGCTGACGTTATGTGCACCACTGCCTCTGCCTCAATCCATTTGGTGAAATAATCAATACCAACTATCAAGTATTTGATACCGCCGGGCGCAGTTGGGAATGGACCCAAGATATCCATGCCCCATTGATAGAAAGGCCAAGGCGTTATTGATGATGACATTTCCTCCACTGGAGTGTGGTGGAGATTTGCGAATCGTTGGCATTGATCGCATTTTTGAACATACGAGGCGGAGTCATGCTTCAGAGTGGGCCACCAATACCCCGCCCTGAGTATTTTTCTCATTAGACTCCGTGCCCCTGGGTGATGTCCACACTGCCCTTCATGGACTTCTTCCAAAACAGCTTGTACCTCGTTTTCATTTATACAAATTAGGTAAGGAACAGAAATTCCTCGGCGGTATAACTGTCCGTCTAGGAGTGTATAATAGGGTGCTTCTTTCTTTAGTTTCTTTCGCTCAAGATCATCCGTGGGCAATTGTCCATTAACAAGGTAACGAACTATTGGTGCTACCCAGGAATTGTCGTCAAAGGAGCGGCTCTTAATCATATTTACTGATGAAGGAAAGGAAATGCTTGGCTCTGTCAAGGTACTCTGTACAACCGTAGTTATGCACCCCGCCTTCTTTGTGCTGGCTAACCTGGAGAGGATATCAGCACGTGTATTCTCTTCGCGGGGTACATGCTTGAAAGTGACTTCATTGAAGCGCTGCTTTAACTCATTGACGCAGTGAAGATATTGTTGTAGCAGGGGTTCTTTAGCCTGATACTCACCAAGAATTTGTGAGATGACTAATTGAGAATCACTGCGTAGGGTAACAATTTTGGCCTCAATATCTTGGGCTGCTCTGAGTCCGGCCAAGCAGGCTTCATACTCCGCCTGATTGTTGGACGTAGTGAAGGTGAAGTGTAATGAAATTTCAAGATGTACCCCGTCATCACTTTCAATAACAATTCTTGCTCCACATCCTTTGTTGTTCGAAGACCCATCGACATATATTGTCCAATGCGAATGATCTGCATCTGGGCTAGAGCCTGTTAATTCAACTACGAAATCTGCTAGGACTTGTGCCTTGATAGCAGTTCTTGGCTCATAAGATATGTCGAATTCAGAGAGTTCTATGGCCCATTTGATCATCCTTCCTGCCAGGTCTGGTTTGAACAATATAGTACGGAGTGGTAAGTCTGTGTGAATCAGGATGGGATGTGCATGGAAATATGGTCTTAGGCGTCGTGAGGCCCAAACAACTGCAAGTGCTGCCTTTTCAATCTTCTGGTATCGGCACTCTGCACCATGCAATGTTCTACCAGTGAAGTACACCGATCGTTGGCCTTCAACTGTTTCTTTGACCAGAGCCACTGCCAGCGCTTCATCTGAAACAGACAAATAAACAATGAGTTGTTCACCTGGGCTTGGTTTGACCAGGATTGGAGGGCTGGCCAAGACATTTTTCAAGCTTTGGAATGCCGCCTCTTGTTCTGGGCCCCAACTGAATTTCTTATCCTTCTTCAGCATTTTGTACAAAGGAAGAGAGCGATGAGCCATTTTTGGCATAAATCTTGCTAGAGCAGCGATTTTGCCATTGAGGGATTGTACCTCCTTCAATGTTTTGGGGCTCTGCAACTCTTGAATTACACGACATTTATCAGGATTAGCCTCTATGCCTCTTTGTGTTAACATGAAACCCAAAAATCTGCCCCCAGGGACAGCAAATGTACATTTTAATGGATTGAGTCTCATGTTGTATTACTGTAGGCGTTGGAAAATGAGGCGTAGGTCTTCAACATGGTCTCTTCCCTCCGGGGTCTTGGCAATAATGTCGTCAATATAAACCTCTACCAGCTTTGTGTGCATACCCTCAAAAACTTTGTTGATCATGCGCTGGTAGGTTGCCCCGGCGTTCTTTAGCCCAAATGGCATGACGTTGTAGCAAAAGACCCCTTTGTCATTAATGAATGCTGTCTTCTCCTGATCATCCTCACACATTGGAATTTGGTTGTATCCGGAGTAGGCATCCATAAAAGATAGATACTTGTATCCTGAGGAATCGTCAACCAATCTGTCAATGTTGGGGAGAGGGTATGGATCTTTGGGACAACATTTATTCAAATCAACGTAGTTTATGCACATACGCCATTTGCCATTGGCTTTCTGTACCATAACCACGTTGGACAGCCAGGAGGAGTAACGGAGTTCCTTGATGAACCCCGCCTTGAGGAGCTCCTTTGTTTGTTCACAAGCAGCTTTTTGCTTAGCAGGACCCATACGCCGTTTCTTTTGTGCCACTGGCTTAGTTTCAGGATACACCGCCAGGCGGTGACAACAAAAGTTAGGATCTATGCCAGGCATGTCTGCAGCGGTCCAAGCAAAAATTTCTTTGTATTCATGGAGGAGTGCAATCAATCTTGCTTCCATGTTAGGCTCCAGTTTGTCATTGATGTTAGTAATTTGCTCCGGGGTGCTGCCTAAGACAATAGACTTGGAACCACCATCAGGAGTTGGTTTCAAAGGATTCAGTGGGTCTATAGAAGACTCCGTCCTGGGGTCAAGATCCACCAAATTGACGGATGCCGCCGCACTGCTTCCTTCATTCAGTTTTCTTTTCTTAGACATGGTTTCAAGCTTCACCATGTTAAGACTCAAATTGTAACAATAGCGAGCCATCTCCTGGTCACCCCTTACAGACGAGACTTGATTATCTTTGTCAATGAACTTGATTAACAAGTGGGGGGTTGAAACGATGGCTTCCATGGCATTCAGGGTAGGCCGCCCGATGATGCCATTGTATGGAGATTTAACATCAATGACAAGAATCCTGGATTTCACAGTCCTTGCCCCAGGTTCACCATCGAAAGTGATCCTTGTATCCAAGTAGCCTTTAGTGGGCTGTTTGGCGCCATTAAAGGCTGTAAGGTCCTGCGTATAAGGCTGCAAATCAGCATCAGTTAGTCTCATGCGTTTAAAACAGTCATAGAAGATAACACCGCAGGAACTTCCCTGGTCAATTAGGATGCGTTTTACATCCATATTAGCGATTACTGCGATAATCACTACTGCGTCATCTCCCTCAGGAACTGTAGGGCCAAAATCATCATCTGTGAAGGTTATGGGCGGAGTCTGGACCCCGTTCCTGAATGGGCGATATTCCTTACCCTTGCCTTGCACAGACAAGATCATAAGATGGTATTTTTCCTGGCGGTGTTTGAGGGTCCGCCTCCGGCGAAGCCCCCAGCAATCATATCTACAACCTGCCTTTTACCCCGTGATCTGGGTTCTGGGCTTGGCTCTCTTTGGGCGGACTCAAGAACAACGCCCTTTTGTTTTTCGGTTACCACCGTACGTTTTGGCTCCCGAGTGTTATCAGGATCAGGAGAACGATCACGAGATCTTTTCTCAAATCTCTCTGGTTCATCGTGAGATTTACCCTTGAACAAATAATGTTTCAGTTTGCCTTCACGAATGAGTACCTCAATGGTATTTTTGAGTTGCTTGCACTCCTCCGTGGTATGGCCAACTGACTCATGGAACTCACAATATTTCTTTGGGTTCCCACCGCGTCTGATTGGAGGTGGACGTTGAATCCCGTAAATATTAAGGGTAGTCCATCCTATTTCACGCAAGATTTGCTCATATGACGTGTTCAGGGGTGCATAATGAGCGAAATTGAACACACGTCTATCTTGCTGTTTGAAGGGCTGGTTCCCTGCTTTGTCTTTCTGAGGTAACTTATCATTCCTGGATGATTTTTCTTTACCTTTGTCATGGTGTGGAGTTGCGGTGGGTGGTTTACTGCGTGATGCAGTGGCTTCCAGGTGCATCTCAATACCAACGTACTTGGACGCCTTCCTGCGAAATTCCTCCATTGTGGATGGAGGTCCCTTTGCCAACGACAGAGCAAAAGGTGATTTTGGCTGCATAGCCTCGATGAGGATATGCAACTGTATCACTTCCGTCAAATCAGGAACCATGGCTGCCTCCTTATAGATTCTCTTAAGGAAATCCTTCAGAGATTCTTTGTCACCTTGCTTGATCTGAGCCAAGGTATGAGAGGTTCTAGGTGCATCCCTAGAGATCACGAAGTGGCTGCCAAAAGCTGTAGCCAGATCCTCCTATGAATCAATGGAACCTGAAGGTAAACTCTTGAACCAACTAAGAGCTTCACCTGTAAGGGTTCTGGGGAACATCCTACACATGATATCTTCTTCTGCACCTAAGAACATAGCCTCATAGATGTAAGCATCTAGATGCTTAGAAGGATCTGTTTCCCCAGTATATTTTCCTATGGAAATAGGTTGCATGGTCTGCAAATGTCTGGGGACATGCGCATTCATGAGCCTTTTAGAAAATGGGATACTCATCTTGTATCCTGAGGGGGATGCAATTGAGCCTGCTCTCCTCCCCTCTTGATGTTGTGCATTTGCCAGTGGAAGGCTTCGTTGCTCTTCCATGTAAGTAGAGTAGCTGGGAGTGCTTGATTCCTCTTGTGCATGCGCCTCATGATGCGGCTGTCTTGCAGGAGCTGCTCTCTCGTGAGTGTGATTTGCCTTCTCACGTCGAAGCTCAGCAATTTCTTCTCTCAGCATCCTAATCATGTCGTCTCTCGGATCTGGAGAATCAGCATGCGTTGCTTTTTTGTGAGCATCGTTATCAAAATTGAGACGTCTAGGATTGCGTGGAGGAGAATCCTCAGTCTGCACTTCTGGTCTTGGTCTTTCCATTAATGATGAATGTAATGGAGATTGATCAAAGATTGTGGGAATACCAAATTTACAGGTCCCACTGGGCGTGCCAATGAACTGTTCTTTACAGGGGGTGTAGAAGTATGTTCGTTGAACAATTCAAAATGTACATAAAATGTCAATCTGATACAAAGCAATGTGCGTAAATGTACAGATACGTAGTGTCTTTGTATGTTGAGGCGGAGTGCAATATGCGAAGGCGGTGTGCAGTCCGCCTGACGGGATCTTCTTTGTCTTGACCCGATTGGGGGTGGTACCTGCAATCATTCTTCGACGCTCAAGTCAGTATTTCAGAATACTTAAAGACTTAGAAAGCGAATCTGAGGGAATTATGCAAGTAAGAGAGTGTAAGGTTCAGAATTGGGGGATCCCTTATACCTTTTTGATAGAGGTTTATATACCTGTTACTGGTGCTCCATTATTGGTAGGACCCGTTCCTTGTTTTCAGGCATAATGCTGAAAAGGTGGTGGGTCCCTGTGCCGTTTACAAGCACCATTATTGTAGTAGGTATCTCCACTTGTCTGGAAAACGTCAATGCTTTATTATTTTATTGTTATTCCCCTTTATGCGTGACAACGTGATTCCCATTATTAACCTCTCAAGACAAAGTCAATCTCGTGCCGGGGTTGTGAGTATGGGCTTGCTACGCAGTATGGGAAATTCAATATTCCGCCAGTATTGAGCCTATGGCTTGGCGGAGTAATATGCATTGGGAACATTTCATGCATGTGTATAAGATATTCAATATTTTCCACCTTGGCGGAGTAACAAATTTTGGCGGAGTTACGTTCCTTGGCGGAGTAACATACCTTGGCGGAGTAAGGCGCCTTGGCGGAGTAGCATGCCTTGGCGGAGTTACGTTTCTTGGCGGAGTAACATGCCTTGGCGGAGTTACTTGCCCTGGCGGTATGCACTCCGTATAGAAGTAATCGTAATGTATTTGAAGCGTACTTCTCTTTATTCAAAATGCTGACCTGGCAAAGCATTAAATCCATGCTCTTGGGGGCCGGTGTTAGGACCGGATCATAATCAAAGTTATAATTAATTTATATTTATATTTCATAGGACGCCCCAAACCCCCATATAAAATAGGGGAAAAGTTTTTCGCATCTTTGAAAACAATAATAATAATAAATCGAATAATTAGAGTGGTGAAGTATTTTTCACTAAACCCCTGGATCTAAAATAAACCACTCCCATATATGAAGATATGAGAGGGTGAAATTAAAATATTATTTTTCAGTCAGAGTCAGGTGAAGAATTATTTAATTTGTTCACTGGCCGATTGATTTCCAAGAGGAGGAGTTTCATAAAAATGTGGGATGTAGTTTATATAGTCTGGAGATTCAAAATATACTCCTCAATAACTGTAAAATAATGTTTAAGGAAAAACATGTGCATAGGATTTAAAAATCTAATTAAAGTAACAAATATGAGCATCAGGGGGAATACTCGCTCAAGCGAGATCACATCCGCTTGAGCGAGCCAGCGTAATAACACTTGGGCGAACGCTGAGTGATGCTAGGTGAGAGGAAAGAATGAGCATCAGGGCTCAGCTCACTTGAGCGAGCCCTGTCTCGCTTGAGCGAGATACGAAGGAATGCCTTGAGCGAAGCAAGCGAGACGCTTGAGCGAAAGAGGGTGTTAGTATCAGGTCCCAATCTTGCTTGAGCGGCCCAAGGCTCGCTTGAGCGAGATCGTTCCAGAATGGTTAGCAACTCTCTGGCCGATTTTTGCTTGGGCGAGGCACCACTCGCCTGGGTGAAAATCGTCTAGAATCAAAACTCTTCTCCCTCGCTTGAGCGCCTACTCCCATGCCTGGGCGAAAATAGTACAGAATCGAACCACTGATTCTGTGGCCATTTTGCTTGGCGAAATGCACTGCCGCTTGAGCGAAAATGGGGTAGAAACGTATCCCCTGTTCCACAACAATCTCGCTCGAGCGAGATTATCACTCGCTTGAGCGAGTTCTGCAGAAACTCAGCAGAAACGAAGATTCTCTTGAACTTAGCTCATGAAACCTTAACCCCTTCTATTTTGGCCTTATATAGGACCATACTTTACCTCATTATGCATGCACCAATTCATACAATACTACCATCAAAGACTATACAATTCTTCCATTGAATCAATTAACATAAACACCATCATGCTAATATTAATCCCATGCATATAATCTTAATTCAACATTATCTCACAAAATCCATGAACTAGCATAAAATACTGCATTCATTCATTCATCAAAGTTAAGTTTCATAATCCACTCTTTACATCATTTGGGTCATGTAGGAAAATTGGCCTTACACAAACATGTCCAACTTTCTCCCATGACCTCCAAAATTATCAACATTTACAAAATTGAGTATATAAACCTCATATACTCTACAAAATAGATTTCGTGCCGGCCAAGGCTTACACATTCCTATCCATATTTACCTCCTTCAAACTCAGCCTCCAAAATTGTAGGATTCAAGTCATACCTACATCAACTTTAAAAATGGCAACGGGGAGGTGAGTAACATAATCCAAATGAATTAAAGTCATACATTATGATGAAATACATGTATACTTGCACAAATAACCATCATTACACCACACCATACGTCATACATAAATACATTTCATAATCTCAAGTATACATTCACAATATCAATCATTTGGATTTCCAAACACACACATAGGGTTAGTATTCAACTCTTTCCCTTTTTAATTCTCATTCATCCGTTGCCACCATGGGCTTTCAACTAGGCATATCTCCAGCTATATGCAAATGCTCTTAAAGCTAATGCATATGCACAAGAATTTCTTATCAAACAATGCGGATCCGACTGTGGGAAAAATACCATATCAATTCAATTATGGGACAAGCATAGGTGTGCTACTATGCCCCTACTGTAGTAGAAAAAAAATTGTGTACACATATATCTCAATTCATGCATGCTTACATCATCATAATTTTACTAGTACCAAACCGCTATCGCCCATCTGTAGCACTAGTCACCCTGTGACTTGCGGATCAACATCGTGGCCTCAACTACCACAAGTGCTACGGGCCCCTCCCGAACACACATCGAGAGAGCCGTGTCCCGTCAGACACCGAGGTAAACTCGCTCACCAATAGAGCCGCCCGCCCACCGGGCCTGCCACAAAGGGTGCCTCGTCACCAAACTATGGACAGCTTCGTGACTCATACACCGAGTCACAGGGGAAAATCACAATACGCTCGTGCACTGAGCCGCCCTCCCACTGTGTAACACCCTTATTTTTAGGGAGAAATTTTCGCAAAAACATACCTGGATCTATAAAATCCACTCTCATATATGAAGATATGAGAGCTGGTCCCACGGCCAAGGAGAAGAAGGAGAGGAAGGCAACAGGCAAATAAAATCTTTCACAGCGGAAAACAACAGCGCCTGAGCGATCCCACAAACAGCGTGCATTCGCTTAAGCGAGATCTGACTCCGCTTGAGCGAGACAGCATAATTCGCTCAGACGAACACACATTCGCTTGGACGAAACCATACAAAAGCCTTACCAAACAACATACTCGCTGGAGCGAGCACTCACTCGCTGAAGCGAGAAGCCACACTCGGCTAATCCACCACTCGATATACGGGACAGCCATTCACTCGGTAATGACTTACTCCACTCGTGATATGAGATTTCCAATCACTCGGGAACTACCCCAACAATTGCCTCACTCGGCAACCCATAACTTAGTCTCTCAATTTTTATCCACAAGGTCAACATAATGATCCACTCGGGAAAAGAAAGTGATTCCACTCGGATTCTATCAAACCCCTCACACTCGGGTTATTACCCAACCAAACACCAATCAGTATAATTCAACCCCGAGTCACTCGGCATATTTGAACTCTATCACTCAGAAAATACATAGGCTTCCTTTTGGCCATAAATCACTCGGTCTAATCATTCATAAACCAACTCATCATTAGAGTGGTATTCCACTCGGTAACTAGTATCATTTCCGACCAATACTCATTCGGCCCCATACTCGGCATTCAAGCCTATTTTCACTCAGAGAATATATGGATTTTCCCTCACTTATAAGGAATCTCCAAAACCATACTCCACTCGGAATATTCCTCATTTCTTATACGAAGAACACCTTAACATCCATCACTAGGAAATAACTTCCTAAACATTTCCACTCGGAATTATCCAAACTCCTCCATACTTAGAGAATTTCACCAGGTTAAGTCACTTGGACATATACAATACTTAACCACTCGGGAAACCATTAGATCGGGTTCCACTCGGACTCATTCCGCTCTTAACACTCAGCATATATATATATATTTCATACTTAGAATATATTTCCAAACTACGTTAGTACAACCAGTCTTCCCTTAAGAGATTCACTCAGATTCCACTCGGGAAACACAAACCATTCCCTGCTTGGGTTTACCCATATTTTTCACTCGGAATCATTCAAGCTTATTCACTTGGAAAAAGCCACGTATTCATCCTCGGCTCGGCTCCCATAATAACGTTTCACTCAGAATTCTTTACCTTAACATTATTCTATTCAACATCATTTATATTCCAGTCGGAATTTATTAACTTAATCATCATTCATAACATATCATTCCCTAGTCAGTGAGAGGCATCAAATCAACATAAATACCTATATACATACATATCCATTTATTCACTCGGAACTCAAATCATATGGTTCTATCAGAACCGACTTTCACCTTTTTATTCCATATTCAAATAATGTTTCACACTCAAAATTCACTAAGGCTACCACCATTCAGAAAGGGGCTTATACATAAGTCACACTCGGAAAAGCACTAACCTCTTATATTTCACTCCTTCAACACCATTATATTTCAATCGGTAAGAAGCATCAAATCAACATAAACCTCATACTTAACTGTACTCTCTGCTTCCGAAAGCCGACTACCCACTCAGCAATACTCAACACTAATACATATTTATGTTATCCTTAAAACATATACATATATACAGACACTCGGATTATCCATCATCTTAACATGATTTATCATTGTTAATCCTAAGCCAACTCCACTACATAATGCCCACATAAAACGTGTATACATACCAATAGGAGTTTACACTCGGATAATGTTAACTTAACTTTATTCATTCACTAACATCCATTATCCAGTACATTTACATGATTTCAATGTAAATCTTGTATATACACACTCGGATCCAATACATATATTTGTATTCATTGTACAACAGATTATATAAGCCAACCAAGGCTTTAGTACAATAATTGCACTCGGTACATTACATCACTCATACAGCCTCATCATAAATACCCATCACTCGGGTTTAAGGCCATCATAACATTCCAACCGACCTGTAAACACTGAAAAATGGTGTAGGGGTGAGCATTACATATTAAATGACAGATATTGGCTCGGATTAATCATAGAATCCATAACATGTCACAACATATACATCATTCAACACAACATTCATTGTCATTCAACATGATCAATCACAATCATCCTCAATCGGGTTTCTTACCCATTTCACTCGGCTATAAAGCTCAACATCTTCATCAATAATACCATCCCTCAATCGGATTTCACTTCAAGTTTGCTCCAATACTATGTCAAAAATATTCATACTCCGAGCCACGCTCAAGGAGTCTGTCCGAGCCCAGCTCCAGGACTTAAGCATATTCATCACCTGTCATCTGATTGCCGATCGGTTTACAAATCCAACGCATTCCAGTAGTAAATCGGATGCATACGGTTTCATTCACTCGGCGTCTAAGGCCCATGCACTCAGCATTTCAACAAGCATTTCATTTCACGCTTAATGCCCCAGGCACTGCTCGAATCCAATCCGGGTCTTTCATCACAATCAACATTAGGACCACGTCCTCTTCACTCGGGATAACACCCTCGTGGCACCCTGCAAGGTGTTCATATTCAATAACACAATAACACGTATGCATATGAAATTCAACTCATATTCATTCGATTGCCCACTCGGAAATCTACGTTCAACATTAAATTCATTCGGCAACTCAACAACAGTCAGATGACTCGGCTTATACCACATTCACTCGGCAATCCTATGCCATCCACTCAGTAATCATCATACCATTCACTCGGCAATCACTATGCCATTCACTCGGATTATCCTATATTCACTCGGATTTATCCTTTACAGTAAGCATTTCATGCTTTCCTCTATAAAGCCCACTCGGCATTCATCATAACAGTCCCTATTCATTCATTTATCATAAGTACATGCATCAACAAAGCTCACATGCATTCAAGGTACAACATACCCAAGGACAAATAGAGGATCACACAAAGAACACAACATTCACCACGTGCATCTTATACATCTCAACATAAACATGATCCATAAACATCACACATCATATGAACGGGTATCATACATTGCATAAATAATAAGCGTCAATAGTCTGGGCTATTTACTCAATTACAGTATACCATACATATTAAAACACAACACAGTGACAATTTCACCCGGAAACCCGTCCATAACCTATTCATTTGAGATGCAAAGCCCCCCTTACCTGAATGAAGCTTCCAAGAGTCACATGGATACTCGGCCCAGCCACAGCAGCACTCTGCTCGGCTTTCTAAACGTGGGAAGAGCCAATATAATTTTCACACAAGCCTCAAAGCCACCAAGTCAGTGGAGAAGCTCCCAAGCTCAACACAAACTATACCATACTCTCGATCAGCACTATTCTCACCACCATGGAGGACAACCAACTTTCATGCATGTCTTTTCTTCACAACAACACCATACACCTTCAACAATAGTGAAGGACCACCATACCTCCATGCAACATGCATGTTTTCATCTTTACAGCACAGTGGACCATCTTGTATCCACAACTGAGGCACAACCAGCCCATCACATAGAGAAAGATGAAGAGGAAACACCAGGGAATATGGAAGGATAAAAGGGACCTAAACCCAGCCTCCACACACGGCCATATCTGTTCCTCAACACCACACAGTTCCACTAAAATTCTATACCATACATGAGTGGAAGTAGAAGATAAAAAGGAGGAAGAAGATGAAGCAGAAGCTCCAACAAGTTCTAGAGAGAAGAAGGAGCACTTCTCTCATCAGAACATGCACTCCCAAGAAATAGGGAGAGAGTGAGAAGAAAAACATACAACCAAGGCCTTATCATCTCAGCCTCATTAGCATCCCACTCATCACAACATCCCATCCTCATTTAATGCAAATCCATCAACATTTAATGCTATACCCTCAGCAATCATCACTCCCATCTAACGTGGACAAGGGAGAGGAAAAGAACCAAACACCAAGGCACCATGTATCACCAACGTGTATTCAGGAGAGAGAAAACTGGGCCCCAGCATCAGACCCCACTTCACTCGCTCAAGCGCCCTAAGCTCTCTTGAGCGACCAACACTCAGAATCCCTCTCTTCTCTCGCTCGTTCAAGAGCAACAACATCCGCTTGAGCGGGATCCGTCCAGAATCTCTCCTGCTCGCTTCTCACTCGATTCGCTTAAGCGGGTAATCTATTCGCCTGGGCGAATTCGGGCCAGAAGCCCTGAAACCAACACAAAAGGATTCTCGCTTGAGCGAGAATCCCTCTCGCTTGGGCGAGAAGTATCAGGATCTGGGCAGAAACGTGATCTCTCAATAGTACACATAACAAAATCCATTCAAAGCCTATTTAACTCAATTCCATACTTCATATACCTTACAATAATCATTTAAAACTTATCTCTAGTGTTCGTGCACAACAATTTCAATTCAACTCATATTCAACCATTTGCCATTCTCATCAATTACTCATTTTACAAAATTCGGGGTGTTACAATTCTCCCCACCTTCAAGGAATTTCGTCCTCGAAATTCAATTATGAACTTACCTCAATAAGTAACTTGGCATTTACTATAGACCAACAAATCATTTACATACCAACACTTTCTAAATATTCACCGACTGCCAAATCCAGTCAGCACAATTTCACTTCTCAAGTAGTTTCTAACCACACAACAAGAATTTCCAAGATACCACACTCTTAACATCTTCCACTCGGAAGTATCACCAATTGGCTTGGAAATCACCCACTCGGTTTTCCACAATTCCACATCACTCAGCAACTCTTTTACTTGTCCATCATTTTAATACTTAAACACATACTCATCTATTCAGATTCAAATCCTCACCTTGCTCGGAGCAGTCCAATAGACTCAGGCCATCTCCATAAGCAGCTACAGCCTCATTTGCTAACCTATGAACTGTTGCATCCAACTTATAGGATGATGCCTCATTCCTATAGGGTTACAACAATTGCATAGAGTCACTGCAAAATGCAAACTGCCACCATACCTATGGCATGTAGAATCATACTAGAATAGCATCCTCACAGTTATGTCACTCATACCGACCAAATTTACTCGGTTAACACCAATTTTCATAGAAATCAAAGGCAGTTCTTACCATTTTATAAACAATACATCTGAACCAACATTATTCTTAGGCACCAACAGTGATGCATCTCATGTCCTCAGTCAACAAACATCAGTTATCATCATAGTAAAATGCATTTTATTAGTAAATTTGCAACCCATTCAAGGTATATTTCCAGTCCCTATACTTATTCTAGTACAATCCTCATGATAATAATCATCAAATGCCAACCACACTTACCTTAAAAGGGCACAATGGCAATCAGTTTTCAGTACAAACCGAGTAAATACCTCTTATTTAATCTTATTTATCACAAAATCATAAACAATCAGCCAATCAATCCCTCAATTCATCATTCATCACTAGCCATCAATTAATTTAAACCTAAGGAATTCATCAAATTCTCTTAGATATATCACTCGGTTTTCAATATGATTTCCAATTATAACAATAGGGTCCTACATTGGTAACTTTTCTCGCTGAGCATAAACACCGTCTACCAGTCAGATACACAATCATTATAGTATTGTTTCCATTTTTACCATATCCAGTACCAAGGTCTATTCGGACTTCAACCTTAAGACGCTTCAAACCTCCACAATGTGTTATACCATTACTTGACTCAACAATGCACATGATCAATCAGATTCTCTGACTCGGAATTTCAAGGGTTACTAAACACCCCCACAACATCCAATTACTACCGAGTCATGTCAACATAGAGTCCAATTCTACAAGGTCTAACAGTATAAGATCATACAAAATCTAATCGGATCACTACACCTTATGGGTCATAATTCGATCAATCACTTACTCAGTTTTCAATCACAAAACCGAGACAGTACCCAAACTAACAGGTATCCAACCGAATTAATTCTCAATCATCCAATCACACATAATTATGCCTAATCAATTGGATTACCATACTTCGAATCGAAACAAAATTCCCAACCAAGCTTGCATCAGGTTTTACATTCAATCACCTATCACATATTAAAATTCTCACATCATGAGATTTCCCAGCATTACTCACCCAACCAACTTAGTATGTAAATTTGAATCCATTTACAATCATGACTCGACCATGAATCGTTAGCATAGCATACACTAGAATTTAAATCAATTAACACAGTCTTAATACTTATAAGAACTTCACTATCATCAATTAATCCATCACTCGGTTTTAACACATCAAAACCAAGACGCAATTCCAACATAACATATACCTGATTTCACATTTACACATTCATGATCGTATTCAAATTCTTAAATTAGGAATATGCAATAAATCAACTTAATCATATATATATATATATATATATATTAATTAAACAAAGTTCTCATGCCAAGGGTATAAATCATCATTTAAGAAATGGCACAATCAAACATCCATAATCCGAATCCAACACACTAGGGAATTCCTTCATTAACATTTTCACATATTTCATTATTAAAGTATCACAATAGCATACCAGCCTCATGAAGCGCAATTCATATCATAAATAAGCACAACATATATATAATCACCAACACTGTCACTTTACCACTTATCCACAAGACCATTCATAATTATTATCATCATTAATTCACTAAGGTCTCACTCAATACCTCCTTACAAGGGGTTTCTCAATACTCGTGGTCATCCCATCTTAAATGCCATGATCTTTAAACAAATACATATGTCAACTGTGTAATGCATATGCAACGGATCTGATTTCATATCACGGGTGATTGCAACCACCATAATTAATCAATCATAATCATTGGTTTCCCACCTTGCAAGGGGTACTCCCTCTAGCAACCTCACAAGGTGCTTCTCGTGATCGCAACCACGTTCACTATTTCATATAGGTTTTCCTCCTCGCAAGGGGTACTCCCGCCTCATGATCGCAACCATGGGCATCATAGGTGCTCACAAGCCCTTTATCATATCAAATACCAAGTGATCGCAACCACTGGCTCATCATCATACAATGGTCCCCGCAGGGCCTTTCACATTCCATAATCAGGTGATCACAACCACATAATATCAATGCTATGCCATGCCATGAATGCAAAATGCAACAATGCATATACTCAATAACAACCTCACAAGCATGTCTCACCCTCTCAGTTAGGGGTATATTATATATTTTAGTTTTATCATCAATGGCGTATAAATATTCACAAGGCCCTTCAAGGCACATCATTCAAATAATTGGCATTCAATGGCCACAAACACCACTCATAACCATCCACACATGGATATCAAAGGCATAGCACACATAATAATATCAATCCATAAAAAAATCATTTGAGGCAGATTCACCATTCACATACTTGGCAATTATCATTGCCTTACACACATACAAGTCAACTACTTGTACCCACCACTAGAATGTCATAATATTTCATCTTATCTATCAATATCCTTATATATATTCATTGGGGATTTCCAACCCAACACAAGAGTATCATTATAATTATCCATCAATCCATATACATAAATCCTAGTCAGTTAATCCGACTTCCACAAATATAAGGACACAACATTATATCACTTTATTTCTCAAATCAACCTTCACAAAAGTAGTATCTTTTACTACTGTCCCAGCAAAGCACATAGGCATACAGCCATACAAACCATGCATAAGCAGGCATTCAAACTAATAAAATACCACCAACAGTAATGACAACTGGTCATCATACATTCAACCGCTTACACTCGGTAAGCATATCTTGGCCATGAACCTCTCAGTCTGCTCTGATACCAAAATGTAACACCCTTATTTTTAGGGAAAAATTTTCGCAAAAACATACCTGGATCTATAAAATCGACTCTCATATATGAAGATATGAGAGCTGGTCCCACGACCAAGGAGAAGAAGGAGAGGAAGGCAACAGGCAAATAAAATCTTTCACAGCGGAAAAAAACAATGCCTGAGCGATCCCACAAACAGCGTGCATTTGCTCAAGCGAGATCCGACTCCGCTTGAGCGAGACAGCACAATTCGCTCGGACGAACACACATTCGCTTGGACGAAACCATACAAAAGCCTTACTAAACAACATACTCGCTGGAGCGAGCACTCACTCGCTGAAGCAAGAAGCCACACTCGGCTAATCCACCACTCGGTATACGGGACAACCACTCACTCGGTAATGACTTAGTCCACTCGGTATATGAGATTTCTAATCACTCGGGAACTACCCCAACAATTGCCTCACTCGACAACCCATAACTTAGTCTCTCAATTTTTATCCACAAGGTCAACATAATGATCCACTCGGGAAAAGAAAGTGATTCCACTCGGATTCTATCAAACCCCTCACACTCGGGTTATTATGTAACATCCCCGTTTTAAAATTTAATGCTGAATGAAGAATAAACCATTAAGATTTGATTTTTAACTAAGAAATAACTGTTAATTGCATTTAACTACTTAGGATTAAGCCATTAAAATATTAAAAAAAAAATGGTGGTGGTCAGGGGATGGGGTGGAGTGCACGTGACTGCTGGACACGCACTCTCCCATCCCACTCCTCTTTTACTGCGCACATACACATATATATATATATAAGCGTGAGCCCTTGGCGGAAAAAACGCACTTGCTATTTCTTCAGACTCCCTTCTCCGTCACTTCATTCCCTACTTCCCCTCTTCGTCTTAATCTTTCTTCTTCTTCTATCTTACTCTTCGCTCCTGGAGGTCTGGGTTGCAGTACTGGAGAACGGACCACACTTCATCCCAGAATCAGGCGTAGGATACGACAAGCCAAGGAAGACCAAACGAACCAGGAGAAAGACGCCGGACCCAACAACGAGAACAGAAAGGTTTCTGAGGATTCTTCTGAAGGTAGGGGGCGCTTGCATGTCGAATGCATGGTCTAAGAACGGTACCGGATGAATGTATTGCTGAGTGCGGGTGTGTGTGTGTGCATGTATTTATAATCATTAGAACTGATGCTGTGCATGTGTGCATGTATTCACAATTACTAAAACTGATGCATGATTTGAGATTCTGATAGTGATCTTCGTGGCGATGGTGTAGCTTGCTCGTGGATGATAATGATGGATCTATTTTGTTATCACTATGAAAAGTATGTATGTGCATGTTCTTAATTGGATTGCTCAATGTTGTTAGTCTGATGACTGATTGTAACATGCGCTGGTGTGACTGACTGAATGATTACGAGTAGTGGGGAATATCCGTTCTTACTTAATGACTACGGTAAGGTGTTCATGGCGCGATGACGTGTAATAATGAATGTGTTAGTTGCATGAGTAAGAGTGGGGTGACCCATGGAAGGTCAAGAACCCCAAGGGAAATGACTTCCAGTTACCAACCCTGGCTAGATCCCAATAGAGCTCGTGGTAGCCGTTGGAGCTAGAGAAGAGAGTCTCGAGACGCCGTGGGGAGGCCGGTGCCACCTGGTAAGAGCTGAGGGACGAGGGGCCAAAAGAAAAGGGGACCGTAACTGAGAGTCTTTACCCAAGTCGGATCCGCAGGCATGCATATAGAATATAAGGCTGATTGTGGTGATGTATAAATCTATGTATGTGCATGTGTATGATTTTGAATGCATGAATATATATTTAGATGTGGAATAAACTCTGTGAATTATGTGTGTCATGAATGTTGTTTGAATTGTATGAATTTGGTTACTTGAGAAAGGTTGAGTGATAGCAGGAGCGTGTACTGACGCTGATACCGAGTCTGTGAGTATCATTTTACATGTAAAAGCTCACCCCTGCAGTGGCCATTTTCAGTGAATGTCTCTCGTGAGGAGGATCAGAAACAGAGCTGGAATGCTGGGCGGAGTGCTGATGCATTTGGAAGGTTTAATTAAGGCGTTGTTAGATTAAGCCCGGACTGGCTCATATCGGATGTTAATGTTTTGGGGATGAATAGAACTTTACGGGCAAGGAGAAGTCCGATTTTGTATTGTAAATATTGACATGCACTTTTATGTATATATATGGATGTATGGTTTTGGTGTGCGTGATGCTATGTGCTGCCTTGTTTCCTAATTATGCTTTAATAGATACGCAGGGACAGTCTGATTGAGCAGGTTATAGCTAAGTATGAGTGAACCGAGAATTGTCTTAGGAAAAATTTATGTCGGATACGCTGGGCGGAGTCGTACCCCGCCCGAAGTGTGGGAGCAATTCGCCCAAGCGCGAGGACTCACGCTGAAGCGAGTAATTACCAGAGTGAGATATCGACCATTATCCTTTCCTATCCGTTGTGATGCTAACACAATCCAGACCCCGATGTTGACCCTGAATTGTGCGTTATGGCTAAGTCCGCCCAGGCGTCGTCATACTTAGTTGAGCTGGGTGGAATAGGTTCAGATCCCTCCTTTCTCCACAACCTACTAACGTATATGTACCCTGTAACTTCTCATTTTTCTGAGTGAAAGGCGAGTGTGAGGATTTACTTAGTGAACCCTTGTCTATACCCGATGGAGGAAATTACCTTGTAGTTGTGTTAAAGAGGCGTTATGTAGACTTCGTTTAGGCGGCGTCATACCTCGCCCAAGTAACTAGGACAGCCCGCCCAAGATAAATATACTCCGCCTGGACGGTGTCAGACCCCGTCTGAGCGAATAAACGGTGTTGTGCAATCCGCCCTAGTGTTGGTGCGTTACGATAAACCCATTGAGCCGGCCCCAGTTTTAGTTTCCCTGTAAGTTGCTATGTGCGTGTGAAGGCTTTTCGTTCTTCCCTTGCCTGCTCCCTCATATATCGAATAATACGGGACTGTTTTGTGAAAAATTTTCTCATATTTTTTTTGGAATTTTTAGTTGCAATTAATTAGGGTGTTATATTTTGGTATCAGAGCGGACCGAAAAGTCCAAGGCCAAAGTATGCTTACCAAGTGTAAGCGGTGGTGTGTGTGTCTTTTTGATTGAATGGTTGAAATTGTTCTGATGCTGGTTGACTTGATTGATGATTGACTTGAGGACAAGGGGTTGTTTTCCCCTGGTCCGATTGTGTGTATGACTTAGGCGAATGACATAATGTGCTAAGCTATTAATTGTTGGACTAATAACTAGATCGGTAGTAAGTGGCTCCGTATACTTATCCTTAAATGTCAATTTCAGGATAAGGAATGGCGCATCGTCAAAGTATGGAGGCTATAGCCACAGCATTCCAACGCTTTGCTGATGTGTTTGAAAGGCAAGGCCAAACTCAACCTGAGGATGGCCATGTGCTGGACCGCTTCCTGAAGAGGAAGCCGAGTGAATTCTTAGGAGGACGGAACCCTGAGGCGGCGTTCAAGTGGACTCAGGAATTAGAGAGAATTTTTAGGGGTCTTCGCTGTACCGAAGCCCAGAAGGTGGAATGCGCAGTGTATATGCTGCGAGATGAAGCGGAGAATTGGTGGAAGATAGCCAGGAGCCGATTCCCCGAAGATGACAATCAACTGACGTGGAACGATTTCAAGGCCTGCTTCCTAGACAAATACTTTCCCGACACAGTGAGGAGTCGGAAAGAGCTGGAGTTTATGGAGTTAAAACAGGGCTCCATGACTGTGGAAGAATACGCGACCAGATTTGAAGAATTGTGCCTATTCTATCCGCCCTTCCAGCAGCCAGGAACGGAGCACTCCAAGTGTCTTAAGTTTGAGAACGGACTGAGATCGAATATCAAGAGGGCCTGCAGATACCATGAAATCCGGAGTTTCCCTGCCTTAGTGAACAAGTGTAGAATATTCGAAGAGGATGACAGGGCCCATTCGGGCCAGTGCAGTAGAGCCAACCAGCACCTGAGGCCTCAGCAATCACGTTTTAAGAGGCCAGGGAACGTGAGGAGGAATGAACCCTTCACCAGATATCAGAACCATAATGACCGAGGGAGACAGATGAGTGGGCGACCAAGGTATGGCGGATGCTTTAAATACGGCGGTGATCATTTTGCTAAGGAATGCAATGATACAAATGTTAAATGCTACCACTGCGGAGAGAAGGGACACGTTCGCCCGGACTGCCCCCAACTCCGCCAGGCAAACACCAATGTGCGTCAAGAAGGATTTCAAGATCGAACCAGAGTGAATGATAACCAACGACCTGGTGGCAGAGGCAACGGAACCAGAGGAAATATGATGCGTGCCCCGAACAGCCGAGAGAGGAACACCGGCCCAACAGCGACAGGAAGGATCTACACCATCAATGTAGAGGATGTTGCACCAGCAAACGATCTAGTACAATGTAAGTGCTCACTTGGAATGAATACGCTTAATGTTGTTTTCGATTCGGGAGCAACCCATTCTTTTATAGCTGATGAGTGCGTGAAACGGTTGAAGCTACCAACTGTGTCTATGAACCGGACTTTGGAAGTGGCCAGCCCCACTGGCCCTAGTGTGTTCACATCGTCAATATGTAAAAATGTAGCATTTGAGTTGTATGATCGGAGTTTCACCTTCGATCTGATTTGCATGCCCTTAAAGGGTCTTGATATTGTGCTTGGAATAGATTGGCTTTCAGCCAATAAGGTATTAGTAGATTGTAGAAACCGAGAGATAGTTTTCCCAAAATAACCCACTGAAGATGGCACGGCACTAGGTATAACCCAACTATTTATGATGCTTTGTCTAACCAAAGATGAGAATGAGCCCCTAGTGAACGAAATTCCGGTTGTCTGCGAATTCCCAGAAGTGTTCCCAGAGGACGTCCCGAGTGTGCCTCCCAATAGAGAAGTTGAATTCTCTATAGACTTGATCCCTGGAGCCGAACCGGTCTCCAGTGCACCCTACAGAATGTCCTCAACTGAATTGGTAGAGTTGAAGAAACAAGTGGATGAGTTACTTGAGAAGCAGTTCATTAGACCAAGCGTGTCACCATAGGGCGCACCTGTGCTACTTGTTAAGAAGAAGGATGGCAGCATGAGACTTTGTATAGATTATCGACAGCTTAACAAACTCACAATCAAGAATCGATACCCACTGCCTAGAATTGATGATTTAATTGACCAGCTGCGTGGAGCCTCAGTCTTCTCGAAAATTGACTTACGATCGGGATATCACCAAATCCGAGTGAAGGACTCGGACATTCCTAAAACTGCCTTTAGGACTAGGTATGGTCACTATGAGTATGTAGTGATGCCGTTCGGTGTGACAAACGCCCCTGCTGTTTTCATGAATTACATGAACAGCATATTCCACTCCTTCTTAGATCGGTTTGTTGTTGTCTTCATCGATGATATTCTAGTTTATTCTAAGACATCTGAGGAGCATGAAGGACATCTCAGGACGGTACTCCAAGTGTTGAAGGAGAAGCAATTGTTTGCAAAGCTTTCAAAGTACGAATTTTGGATGGATGAGATCCACTTCCTCGGGCATGTGATCTCCAAGCGAGGCGTCTCGGTGGATCCTGCGAAGGTAGCTGCTGTAATGGCATGGGAGAGGCCCAGATCGATCTCGGAAATAAGGAGTTTTATGGGCTTGGCAGGTTATTATAGAAGGTTCATCGAAGGTTTTTCTAAGTTGGCATTACCCCTGACTAAATTGACTCGGAAGAACGTTCCTTTTGTGTGGAGTCCAGAGTGTGAGAGCAGCTTCCAAGAGCTGAAGAATAAGTTGACAACTGCTCCGGTGTTGGCATTACCTGAGTTACGAGAAAGCTTCGTGGTCTATTGTGACGCGTCCGGACTCAGATTAGGATGTGTACTCATGCAGAAGGATCGAGTGATAGCATATGCCTCTCGACAATTGAGACCCCACGAACAACATTATCCGACCCATGACTTGGAGTTGGCAGCAGTAGTTTTTGCATTGAAAATCTGGAGGCATTACTTGTACGGATCCAAATTTGAAGTATACAGCGATCATAAGAGCCTCAAATACCTATTCGACCAAAAGGAGCTAAACATGAGGCAGAGAAGATGGATTGAGTTTTTGAAGGACTATGATTTCGAGTTGAAATACCACCCAGGTAAGGCAAATGTCGTAGCAGACGCATTGAGTCGAAAATCCCTCCACATAGCAGCCATGATGGCAAAAGAAGTTGAGTTGTTGGAGCGGTTCCGAGACATGAACTTGCATGTTGACGCCCCTTCCTCTCAGAAGATGACAATCGGTACGTTGAGGATTGCCAACGAATTCTTAAAATCCGTGTACGAACAGCAACAGGCGGACTCTTACCTAGCTGAAATGAAGGAAATTCAGGCTAAAGGAAATGATTTATCCTTGGCAGAGGGGTCAGATGGGATCTTCCGGGTGAGAAACAGAATATACATACCAAGTGAAGGAAGATTGAGAAGAATGGTGCTTGATGAAGCCCACAAAAGCCTACTCAGCATTCACCCAGGAACCACGAAAATGTACCATGACTTGAGGAGACAGTTTTGGTGGCCCGGACTAAAGAAGGATGTGGCGGAGTACGTGGCCCGGTGTATCACTTGTCAGAAATCGAAGGTAGAGCACCAAAAACCGTACGGTGCAATGCAGCCTCTAGAGATCCCCGTGTGGAAATGGGACTCAATTGCGATGGATTTTATCATGGGATTACCCAAAAACCGAGCAGGCCATGATGCCATTTGGGTCATCGTTGACAGATTGACGAAGAGTGCACACTTCTTACCAGTAAATATGAGGTACCCATTGCATAAATTGGCTCGAATCTACATTCAAGAAGTTATCCGACTGCATGGCATACCTACTTCCATCGTCTCAGATAGGGACCCTAGATTTACGTCCAGGTTTTGGACCAGCATGCATCAAGAACTGGGAACGAAGCTTTGGCTTAGTTCTGCCTACCACCCCCAATCGGATGGACAATCCGAGCGAACAATTCAGAGTCTAGAAGACTTATTGAGAGCGTGTGTGTTAGAGTACGGTGGGGACTGGGAGCAGTACCTTCCCTTGATCGAGTTTACGTACAACAACAGCCATCATCACAGCATTGGCATGGCACCTTACGAGGCATTATATGGGCGTAGATGCCGAACCCCACTCTGTTGGTCGGAAGCGGGTGAAAGTCTATTACTGGGACCAGACATCGTGAAGCAAACCACAGAACAGATCCGAGTAATAAGGGAGAAGATGAAAGCATCACAAGACAGGCAGAAGAGCTACCATGACAAACGCATCAAGCCATTGGAATTTCAAGTCGGAGATCGAGTGTTTCTGAGAACCTCTTCGAATAAAGGAGTTGGACGAGCCTTAAAAAGTGGGAAGTTAAGCCCTCGCTACATCGGACCTTATGAGGTAGTAGAACGGATTGGCCCCGTGGCATTACCGCCTCGCGTTACCAACTCACTTGTCCCGATTACACAACGTTTTTCATGTGTCTCAGCTAAGGAAGTATTTGCATGACCCCAGCCACACGATGCCTGACGACGAGGTAGAGATCAAGGAAGAACTAACCACTGTGACTACACCGGTTGGAATCGTGGATCAATCGGTAAAACGCTTAAGAAACAAGAACGTAAGGCTGGTTAAGGTGGAGTGGCAGCAAGGCAAGACCACCTCCTACACGTGGGAACGCGAAGACGCCATGCGACAGCAGTACCCCGAATTGTTTACCTAGGTAAGTACCGACTGAATTTCGGGGACGAAATTCTTTTTCAGTGGGGGAGAACTGTAACATCCCCGTTTTAAAATTTAATGCTGAATGAAGAATAAACCATTAAGATTTGATTTTTAACTAAGAAATAACTGTTAATTGCATTTAACTACTTAGGATTAAGCCATTAAAATATTAAAAAAAAATGGTGGTGGTCAGGGGATGGGGTGGAGTGCACGTGACTGCTGGACACGCACTCTCCCATCCCACTCCTCTTTTACTGCGCACATACACATATATATATATATAAGCGTGAGCCCTTGGCGGAAAAAACGCACTTGCTATTTCTTCAGACTCCCTTCTCCGTCACTTCATTCCCTACTTCCCCTCTTCGTCTTAATCTTTCTTCTTCTTCTATCTTACTCTTCGCTCCTGGAGGTCTGGGTTGCAGTACTGGAGAACGGACCACACTTCATCCCAGAATCAGGCGCAGGATACGACAAGCCAAGGAAGACCGAACGAACCAGGAGAAAGACGCCGGACCCAACAACGAGAACAGAAAGGTTTCTGAGGATTCTTCTGAAGGTAGGGGGCGCTTGCATGTCGAATGCATGGTCTAAGAACGGTACCGGATGAATGTATTGCTGAGTGCGGGTGTGTGTGTGTGCATGTATTTATAATCATTAGAACTGATGCTGTGCATGTGTGCATGTATTCACAATTACTAAAACTGATGCATGATTTGAGATTCTGATAGTGATCTTCGTGGCGATGGTGTAGCTTGCTCGTGGATGATAATGATGGATCGATTTTGTTGTCACTATGAAAAGTATGTATGTGCATGTTCTTAATTGGATTGCTCAATGTTGTTAGTCTGATGACCGATTGTAACATGCGCTGGTGTGACTGACTGAATGATTACGAGTAGTGGGGAATATCCGTTCTTACTTAATGACTACGGTAAGGTGTTCATGGCGCGATGACGTGTAATAATGAATGTGTTAGTTGCATGAGTAAGAGTGGGGTGACCCATGGAAGGTCAAGAACCCCAAGGGAAACGACTTCCAGTTACCAACCCTGGCTAGATCCCAATAGAGCTCGTGGTAGCCGTTGGAGCTAGAGAAGAGAGTCTCGAGACGCCGTGGGGAGGCCGGTGCCACCTGGTAAGAGCTGAGGGACGAGGGGCCAAAAGAAAAGGGGACCGTAACTGAGAGTCTTTACCCAAGTCAGATCCGCAGGCATGCATATAGAATATAAGGCTGATTGTGGTGATGTATAAATCTATGTATGTGCATGTGTATGATTTTGAATGCATGAATATATATTTAGATGTGGAATAAACTCTGTGAATTATGTGTGTCATGAATGTTGTTTGAATTGTATGAATTTGGTTACTTGAGAAAGGTTGAGTGATAGCAGGAGCGTGTACTGACGCTGATACCGAGTCTGTGAGTATCATTTTACATGTAAAAGCTCACCCCTGCAGTGGCCATTTTCAGTGAATGTCTCTCGTGAGGAGGATCAGAAACAGAGCTGGAATGCTGGGCGGAGTGCTGATGCATTTGGAAGGTTTAATTAAGGTGTTGTTAGATTAAGCCCGGACTGGCTCATACCGGATGTTAATGTTTTGGGGATGAATAGAACTTTACGGGCAAGGAGAAGTCCGATTTTGTATTGTAAATATTGACATGCACTTTTATGTATATATATGGATGTATGGTTTTGGTATGCGTGATGCTATGTGCTGCCTTGTTTCCTAATTATGCTTTAATAGATACGCAGGGACAGTCTGATTGAGCAGGTTATAGCTAAGTATGAGTGAACCGAGAATTGTCTTAGGAAAAATTTATGTCGGATACGCTGGGCGGAGTCGTACCCCGCCCGAAGTGTGGGAGCAATTCGCCCAAGCGCGAGGACTCACGCTGAAGCGAGTAATTACCAGAGTGAGATATCGACCATTATCCTTTCCTATCCGTTGTGATGCTAACACAATCCAGACCCCGATGTTGACCCCGAATTGTGCGTTATGGCTAAGTCCGCCCAGGCATCGTCATACTTAGTTGAGCTGGGTGGAATAGGTTCAGATCCCTCCTTTCTCCACAACCTACTAACGTATATGTACCCTGTAACTTCTCATTTTTCTGAGTGAAAGGCGAGTGTGAGGATTTACTTAGTGAACCCTTGTCCATACCCGATGGAGGAAATTACCTTGTAGTTGTGTTAAAGAGGCGTTATGTAGACTTCGTTTAGGCGGCGTCATACCTCGCCCAAGTAACTAGGACAGCCCGCCCAAGATAAATATACTCCGCCTGGACGGTGTCAGACCCCGTCTGAGCGAATAAACGGTGTTGTGCAATCCGCCCTAGTGTTGGTGCGTTACGATAAACCCATTGAGCCGGCCCCAGTTTTAGTTTCCCTGTAAGTTGCTATGTGCGTGTGAAGGCTTTTCGTTCTTCCCTTGCCTGCTCCCTCATATATCGAATAATACGGGACTGTTTTGTGAAAAATTTTCTCATATTTTTTTTGGAATTTTTAGTTGCAATTAATTAGGGTGTTACATATTACCCAACCAAACACCAATCGGTATAATTCAACCCCGAGTCACTCGGCATATTTGAACTCTATCACTCAGAAAATACATAGGCTTCCTTTTGGCCATAAATCACTCGGTCTAATCATTCATAAACCAACTCATCATCAGAGTGGTATTCCACTCGGTAACTAGTATCATTTCCGACCAATACTCATTCGGCCCCACACTCGGCATTCAAGCCTATTTTCACTCGGAGAATATATGGATTTTCCCTCACTTATAAGGAATCTCTACAACCATACTCCACTCGGAATATTCCTCATTTCTTATACGAAGAACACCTTAACATCCATCACTAGGAAATAACTTCCTAAACATTTCCACTCGGAATTATCCAAACTCCTCCATACTTAGAGAATTTCACCAGGTTAAGTCACTTGGACATATACAATACTTAACCACTCGGGAAACCATTAGATCGGGTTCCACTCGGACTCATTCCGCTCTTAACACTCAGTATATATATATTTCATACTTAGAATATATTTCCAAACTAAGTTAGTACAACTAGTCTTCCCTTAAGAGATTCACTCAGATTCCACTCGGGAAACACAAACCATTCCCTGCTTGGGTTTACCCATATTTTTCACCCGGAATCATTCAAGCTTATTCACTTGGAAAAAGCCACATATTCATCCTCGGCTCGGCTCCCATAATAACGTTTCACTCAGAATTCTTTACCTTAACATTATTCTATTCAACATCATTTATATTCCAGTCGGAATTTATTAACTTAATCATCATTCATAACATATCATTCCCTAGTCAGTGAGAGGCATCAAATCAACATAAATACCTATATACATACATATCCATTTATTCACTCGGAACTCAAATCATATGGTTCTATCAGAACCGACTTTCACCTTTTTATTCCATATTCAAATAATGTTTCACACTCAAAATTCACTAAGGCTACCACCATTCAGAAAGGGGCTTATACATAAGTCACACTCGGAAAAGCACTAACCTCTTATATTTCACTCCTTCAACACCATTATATTTTAATCGGTAAGAAGCATCAAATCAACATAAACCTCATACTTAACTGTACTCTCTGCTTCCCAAAGCCGACTACCCACTCAGCAATACTCAACACTAATACATATTTATGTTATCCTTAAAACATATACATATATACAGACACTCAGATTATCCATCATCTTAACATGATTTATCATTGTTAATCCTAAGCCAACTCCACTACATAATGCCCACATAAAACGTGTATACATACCAATAGGAGTTTACACTCGGATAATGTCAACTTAACTTTATTCATTCACTAACATCCATTATCCAGTACATTTACATGATTTCAATGTAAATCTTGTATATACACACTCGGATCCAATACATATATTTGTATTCATTGTACAACAGATTATATAAGCCAACCAAGGCTTTAGTACAATAATTGCACTCGGTACATTACATCACTCATACAGCCTCATCATAAATACCCATCACTCGGGTTTAAGGCCATCATAACATTCCAACCGACCTGCAAACACTGAAAAATGGTGTAGGGGTGAGCATTACATATTAAATGACAGATATTGGCTTGGATTAATCATAGAATCCATAACATGTCACAACATATACATCATTCAACACAACATTCATTGTCATTCAACATGATCAATCACAATCATCCTCAATCGGGTTTCTTACCCATTTCACTCGGCTATAAAGCTCAACATCTTCATCAATAATACCATCCCTCAATCGGATTTCACTTCAAGTTTGCTCCAATACTATGTCAAAAATATTCACACTCCGAGCCACGCTCAAGGAGTCTGTCCGAGCCCAGCTCCACGACTTAAGCATATTCATCACCTGTCATCTGATTGCCGATCGGTATACAAATCCAACGCATTCCAATGGCGAATCGGATGCATACGGTTTTATTCACTCGGCGTCCAAGGCCCATGCACTCAGCATTTCAACAAGCGTTTCATTTCACGCTTAGTGCCCCAGGCACTGCCCGAATCCAATCCGGGTCTTTCATCACAATCAATATTAGGACCACGTCCTCTTCACTCGGGATAACACCCTCGTGGCACCCCGCAAGGTGTTCATATTCAATAACACAATAACACGTATGCATATGAAATTCAACTCATATTCATTCGATTGCCCACTCGGAAATCTGCGTTCAACATTAAATTCATTCGGCAACTCAACAACAGTCAGATGACTTGGGTTATACCACATTCACTCGGCAATCCTATGCCATCCACTCAGTAATCATCATACCATTCACTCGGCAATCACTATGCCATTCACTCGGATTATCCTATATTCACTCGGATTTATCCTTTACAGTAAGCATTTCATGCTTTCCTCTATAAAGCCCACTCGGCATTCATCATAACAGTCCCTATTCATTCATTTATCACAAGTACATGCATCAACAAAGCTCACATGCATTCAAGGTACAACATACCCAAGGACAAATAGAGGATCACACAAAGAACACAACATTCACCACGTGCATCTTATACATCTCAACATAAACATCATCCATAAACATCACACATCATATAAACGGGTATCATACATTGCATAAATAATAAGCGTCAATAGTCCGGGCTATTTACTCAATTACAGTATACCATACACATTAAAACACAACACAGTGACAATTTCACCCGGAAACCCGTCCATAACCTATTCATTTGAGATGCAAAGCCCCCTTACCTGAATGAAGCTTCTAAGAGTCATATGGACACTCGGCCCAGCCACAGCAGCACTTTGCTCGGCTTTCTAAACGTGGGAAGAGCCAATATAATTTCCACACAAGCCTCAAAGCCACCAAGTCAGTGGAGAAGCTCCCAAGCTCAACACAAACTATACCATACTCTCGATCAGCACTATTCTCACCACCATGGAGGACAACCAACTTTCATGCATTTCTTTTCTTCACAACAGCACCATACACCTTCAACAATAGTGAAGGACCACCATACCTCCATGCAACATGCATGTTTTCATCTTCACAGCACAGTGGACCATCTTGTATCCACAACTGAGGCACAACCAGCCCATCACATAGAGAAAGATAAAGAGGAAACACCAGGGAACAGGGAAGGATAAAAGGGACCTAAACCCAGCCTCCACACACGGCCATATCTATTCCTCAACACCACACAGTTCCACTAAAATTCTATACCATACATGAGTGGAAGTAGAAGATAAAAAGGAGGAAGAAGATAAAGCAGAAGCTCCAACAAGTTCTAGAGAGAAGAAGGAGCACTTCTCTCATCAGAACATGCACTCCCAAGAAATAGGAAGAGAGTGAGAAGAAAAACATGCAACCAAGGCCTTATCATCTCAGCCTCATTAGCATCCCACTCATCACAATATCCCATCCTCATTTAATGCAAATCCATCAACATTTAATGCTATACCCTCAACAATCATCACTCCCATCTAACGTGGACAAGGGAGAGGAAAAGAACCAAACACCAAGGCACCACATATCACCAATGTGCATTCAGGAGAGAGAAAACCGGGCCCCAGCATCAGACCCCTTTCACTCGCTCAAGCGCCCCAAGCTCTCTTGAGCGACCAACACTCAGAATCCCTCTCCTCTCTCGCTCGTTCAAGCGCAACAACATCCGCTTGAGTGGGATCCGTCTATAATCTCTCCTGCTCGCTTCTCACTCGATTCGCTTAAGCGGGTAATCTATTCGCCTGGGCGAATTCGGGCCAGAAGCCCTGAAACCAACATAAAAGGATTCTCGCTTGAGCGAGAATCCCTCTCGCTTGGGCGAGAAGTATCAGGATCTGGACAGAAACGTGAGCTCTCAATAGCACACATAACAAAATCCATTCAAAGCCTATTTAACTCAATTCCATACTTCATATACCTTACAATAATCATTTAAAAGTTATCTCTAGTGTTCGTGTACAACAATTTCAATTCAACTTATATTCAACCATTTTCTATTCTCATCAATTACTCATTTTACAAAATTCAGGGTGTTACACACTGGGCCTGCCTAGTGGAACCCTCTAATATTCCACATAGACAGCTATGATATGCCATGGATGAAATGCAAATGCAAATCAAGTGCATCCTCACACTATGCATCCTAGATGCCACTCCACAATCAATCATTCACCACCACCACTTGGTGGATTTCAATATTCTCATCATTCTCATCCAATCCCAATTCTCTTTTTCACTCATTCACATCAATAGTTAGTGGCATACACATTCAATAGATCATACACACATCTTTGGGATATTCACTTCATAATTCCAATTCACACATGGTTTCAAACCATCATTATACTTCATCAACATAGTATCATCACAACATCAATATTATCCCAAATACAATGCCACATAACAATAATCATTCTAAATGCATTCAAATCACATCATTGTCACATCATCCATTCAACAATCATCAACATAAACACATATACATATTTTCACATCACCAATGGATGAAATCATGCATTTAGAAAAGTTACCCCTCCTACCTCAAGTGAAGTAGTGATCAACGCGGTTTGATGGTCCCGCTTCGTCAATGGGGTCACTTCCTACATCACAATACATTACACAATCAATTTTCTACTCACTCACTAAGACTTAAATACTTATATATCAATAACTTGATGTTTATATTATTTTAACTCTCAAACTTCTTTCATTTCATTTTATCCACTATAACCACCATGGGTTAGGTGCTACCCATTATTATTATGCACTCTAGAACCAAACCCCTTCATGGGTTTCTCCATTAATGACTTCCACCAACAAAATACCATCACCAATGACCCTTATGCATCATAACTCATATTTATTACCAACAATAAATGCTCATCAACCTCCATATACATTTTCCCCCCAAATTTAAGAAGTTAGGGTTTTCATAAAATTCCAACAACCATCATAAATATTCTTCTCCTTCCAACCACAAATGTATCCACTTCATTACTCTCCCAAAGAAACCTTATTCTCATAAAAACCCACATTAAACTCTTACATTAAATGCTCTCCTCAAAACATCTATTCACATGCATGGCTTCAAAACACATATATGCCATATACCCATAACCAAAACCTTAGCAAAAATGGGTATACTTACCTCAAAACCCAAAAATGAAAATGGGTTCAATGGAGGGAGAGAAAGCTGCGAAAATGGAGAGAAAGGAGGAGAAAACAGCAGCTCACAACCTCCTTCAAGCTCCATCAACGAAAATGAGAAGGAGATATGGAAGATGGATTCAAACTTGTTAGGGCTTGGATGAAGAAGAAGAGAAAAATGGAGAAGATGATAATGAAGAGAAGAAGAAGAAAGTGAAGTGTAATGTCCACTTTCAGCACGCCTACGTGAATAGAGAAAGGAAAATTTGGGTTTTTGATTTATTTTAAATTCCCATTCATTAAAACTCCGTCATTTTATAATTAACAGGTTCTCAGTTCGGGCTTAATACATCGTTTGAAAATTATTCCGAATACATATTCGGATTTCCAATAATATTCTCAATAGCCCTGACCAATATCATCTCATTCCGAGATACTTAGTCCGACACCCATATCTCAACCGAGCTTAATTTTAGCTTAACCGGTCTCCATAATTTTCTAACAGTCCCCAAAATCATCAATTTAATTATTCACACCAATTTCTAATATTTATTCCGGTAATTAATTCTCTATTTTAAAATTCGGGATGTTACATTTCATTGTTAAAAATCATCATGGAAGCTTTGTAACACCATCGGTTAACTAGGACAATCCCTTCCATTAGATTATCCTAGTCAACTGAGAGGTTACAAGTTTTAAAAAAATGTGGAAGGTTTTTTCATAAACACTTGGTGGAATAGTATCATTATATATATACATAATCAAGTTATATATGCAACAAGTGGTCGAACAGAACTCTACATGCTAAAGGTAAAGGGGCACACAGGCTCCCATTCAAAACATGAAATGAAAACATCTATCCTAATATCCTCAGTCCAAGAAGAATTCGGCTGGTCTTCGATGCGAAGCCTGTACTAACTTTCATAAATGACATAGAAAAATTTTGTTTGTGGTAAAAAATTTACCTAATTTTCATAAATTAGTTGTGCAATGTATTCACAATATTAGAATGAATTTTGGTAGAGTAACCTGAAATTGAAAATCATTCACATTTCAATATTGTTGGTAATCCTACTTATCCAAGAATTTTTTTAATAATTTCTAACAAGCATAGATAAATCTTCTTTTTAACTTTTTCCCCAAATAAAAACATATTCCTACTAACCACTACATTCATGTGTTTAAATAACTAGATGACACGTACCTTTTCTAAAAGCCAAAATAGTTTAAATACTTGTAACTAACAAAAAAAATTAGTTCAAACAGTTACCAAAATAATGACTTGTTAAATATGTATTAATTACCTAAATATGTATATATGACTAAATTCATGTATTAATTAAAATTTAATCCGGCTCCAATCATTTCTTATACATGACATAGGAAAGTCTTGTGTGCGATAAAATATTTTGTTTTATTTTGATAAATTAGCTAATTAATGTATAAACAACGTTAGAATGAATTTTTGTAGAGTAACCTAAAATACAAATCTTTTATATTTTAAGATTCATGGTAATCCTACATATAATTTCAAACAAGGATAGATAAATCTTCACTTTAACTTTTATTCTCAAATAAAAAATATTCCTATCAAACACTACATTAATGTCCTTCAATAAGTGGATAACAAATAACTTTTTAAAAAGTAAAATATTTTATGAAAATAATCCATCTTTGTCTGAATGGCTGTAATTGGTATTGAGTAGGATAAGCATTGGTTGAACTGGTTCAAGATCCTTAGAGTATATGATAAAGTTTGTATGTTGGTTCACATCGTAATAGCTAATTAGCTTTGTATCCTATAAGAACATGCTTTCTATTTAAGTAAATAATAAAGGTTTAGAAGAATGAGTGGGTTGTCATGGGAGAACTATAAGTAGATAGCACAATGGATAAAGGAAGAACATAACTGACTATTGGTCATACTTGTGTGTTAGTTCCCTTAGAAGTATATTGGGTTATTGTTAACCAAGTGGCCTCAATTACTCAAGAGAGGGGGTGAATTGAGTATTAAAAAATTTTACTTGGAATGCTTTTGAAATTAATTCTTTGATAAGTACACTTGTTGTAGATGATAAATTTAATCGCTCAAGACACAACAACAATAAGCACTTAATTAACCAAATTAATTAGCAATAATGAAGAAGTTAATAAATCAAGTTATAAAAAAAATAAATTAACCAAGTAAGTTAAGTGTATAAATTAAATGAGTTTAGGGAAGAGAGATTTACAAACCGATATATACGAGTTTGACGTGTATATTTTTACAGTCGTCATTCCGTCAAATTAGTACATTAAAATTAATTAACGTAGTACTAGGGTGTCAACCTAGGTCGTTCTCTCAAGGATCAACACAAAAATTTAGGAAAAATCAAGTCTTAAACTAATTTTTAACAATTAAAAATAAAAACTCAACAACTAAAAATTTTTTACAAACATAAGTTTACTAACATACAATTGGGGGGGTTTTGAGTGATTTTTGTTGTCACAATTAAAATTAAAACAAGGTAAATAAAGGATTTAAAACAATAAATAACAAGCGATTGATTTTCTTGGAGTATTGTAAATAAATTTATCCTTGGTTCACTAAAGATAATTTGTATACTTTCATTACTGTCAATTTCTTAGCTCAATTTGAATTAATCAACTAAGCGTCTTTTTCAATTCACAATTCCTTTACTTTCATTTAAAAATGAATATTTTAATCAAGCATCCTAATTAAGCAAAAGGAGTCAAGATCGTAAAATCTAGGAATTATTGAGCATACATAAGAACATCCACTAGTGGAAAAAAAGGATATAATCACGGTTAAAAAAGGCCTTTATTCACGGTTAAAGAACCGTGGTTGTTGAAGCCGTGGTAGTAGATGATGGTCTTTAACCACGGTTAACAACCGTGGTAATAAATCACATCTAACCACGGTTAAGAACAACTGTGAACATAACTTACTATTTATATTCACGGTTATCGAGAATAACCGTGGATATAGATACATTTTATCCACGGTTGTCCATCAAAACCGTGAATATAAGTAGATTTTAACTGAAACTAAACCATACTTATATTCACGGTTGTGATGGACAACCGTGGATAAAATGTATCTATATCCACGGTTGCCCATCACAACCGTGAATATAAGTATGGTTTAGTTTCAGTTAAAATCTACTTATATTCACGGTTGTGATGGACAACCGTGGATAAAAATGTATCTATATCCACGGTTACTACCTTAACCGTGGAAAAATCTTGTCTTTATTCACGGTTGTTGCCATAACCGTGAATAAATGCTGAGGTTTTTTTTTTTAATATGCACTCTGTTTTATCGTTGCCCAACCCTGCATTCAGACAAGCCAGTACAGTATACAGTATGCCACAGAAACAATATGCCGAAAGAATCGTATGTATATATATATATAACAATTTATTTTCTATATCAATTCATAACAACCTAAAAAATAAAAGTATATACAATTAAGTTGAATGTAATCTAATAAAAGTAAACCCTAAATCCTACTACATACATATATAAAAGAATAAATATCCTATATCTAGCTTTGCCTAAGTTCATGGAAGTGTGAGGCCCATTGCCTTCTAACATCATCCACAAGTTCCTTTGGGAAATATGACCGGTCATTAAAGTGCTGCAAACAATGCACAAAACAATTAGAACAAAAGCTTTATTTATTACATGAAATTGATGAAATTGGAGAAATTGACACGGTGATGAGAATTACCTCTGTCCATCCATCTACTAAATGATGTTGGACAATGGTCAGCATAGTGTGCATGACGAAATAGCCACACTCAAAGGTACCCTTCTGCCTGTAAGACTACAATGGACATATAGTATGGAATAAGTGAATTCGGAACTTAAAAACCATGTACTGAAGATTTGAATGAATACGATTGACTTACTTTTGGGTACACCCATACAACTGTTCTTCCTTTGTGCTTGTTTCCAATCAGTACATTGTATCCAACCACCGCCCTGCGTCAAACAAAACACAAGATAAGTTAGAATTGTATAGTTCTAAAAATGATGTAATTGAATTTGTGGTTATTGTTTAGGGATGAACTTACCGGTCTACTATATCTCTCAGGTCTTGTGGAGCTGTTTTGTGCAAACTATCAAAGTACAAAGCAAGATAGTCCTTCGGACAGATCACCAGAAGCGTCCAGTGAGCCCTGCAGTTACGAGTGATAACTGAGACTTCAAAATGCAAAATATCATAACAATAATTATGGAATAGAGTATTACCCTTTATGATAGGGGCCCATGTATATAGACTTCTCAGACTCAAACATCCAATTCTGGATGTATGTCTGGGTGTTCTGCGAGGTGTTTCCTTGCCTCTGTATGACAGAGGGCTCTAAGAAACCGTAAGTTCCTTGGAAACCCAAGTCCACTGAGAGTTTTGCCAGATACCTAAACAAGGTAAGACATGGTTAGCGACAAATAACTTGTATAATGAACAAATTGGACAACACAAGGATATACTTACAGCTCCCACAACTGCAAGATGGAGCCGTTCAGCATCGACGTCCCCGTAATAATGTCACAAATGTCAGAACTTGTAACGTAAACTGGAAAATCACTGGGATGGCCGAACACTAGTGGCTGCCATGGGACCTGAACAGTGTCGTTATCTTCCTTATACCCGATGCGCCATAGCATCCGGACGGGATCCTTGGCCGGGTCTGGCTTCTTCAATGGCTGTTCCTGTTGAACAATTGACAACCATCACATTTTGTACCATAATTGACAAGGAAATAAAGCTAGTTAGTGTTTAGGGTTTTTACCTGTCCAGGTGCAATCACCAGAAGTCTGTTGGGCCACATCAGAAAGTGGCCCAACGCCTGACCGACGGTCTTCACCTCCTGAGTTGCCACTGGCACAGCAGCATCCTCCTCGAGGACGAGCACAACCGAGACCCTGGACATACCATCAGGTAATGTCTGATGGTGAACCACAGGGCCTAAGTTGTGCACCATACCAGTGGCAACTGGCTCCTCCGACCCGTCAATGAACAGGTCACATTGACGGGTGTCTGGTGGCTCGACCCCGTCATCGTCAGGGTCAGCCGCAGCGCACGACCCCTTAGTGCTAACCTTCCGTACCTACATATTTACACATCAGGCAGAAGTTATTCAACAATGAAAGTGATTACAAACAATAAAATTGAGGAAAATAAATAAAGAATCTAACCTGTGGGTCGCTGGCTGGTGTAGTAGTCTCCTGGTGGTGGCTGAGTGAGGCCTTCATCTCCTCCCTGAATCGGGCCATCTCCTGGTGGAGCCTAGATATCTCCTCCTGGTACTCAGCCTTCACAACAGCCACCTTTTGCTCCACTATTTGCTCAAGGGATGGGGCAGGGTCGGGAGCACCGTAATAGGCGCGGAGGCCTGTAAAATGTGAATGATTAGCTCATAATTGTTTAACAGATAACAAAATGAATGCATAGAGTTAGTTAGCACTCACCTACACCTCGACCAATAGCACGCACTCTTCCTGGGTGCTCTGGCCTGCCAATGGCGGTAGTCAATATATCCTCCCGTCCATGGGCTACGAAAGACCCTTGGGTTAATTGCTCAACCAAGGAATCCTGAAACCAAACAAGTTAGTATTCACTTCCTTCACGTAAACTGAAAAACAGACACTGATATAAAGGGGAATACTTACTATACGTGAGGCAACCTCCTGAGCCTGTGAGGAAGTGTATTCCCCACTCTTCTTGATCCTAGCCCGCTTCCATTTGTCGTGGCGCGCAGGTGGGGAAGGGGGATCCACAATACCAGTGTCAGTCTGACACTGACTCAGCCTCTCCTGTGCCAGCCGCTCCTCCAACCTACGGTAACCGCCACGTGACAGTGTGTGTGGGCAGTCATTTAGCTTCCTAGTCTCCTTGGCTTTCTTTCTGGTCTCCTACAACAAGAAAAAAAATATTCACAGTTAGCCGTATAAATTATACATATTATTTAATCATCTAAAAACCAATGTACCTGAAACTCGGCAGAATGTCTAGATGCAACAAAAGCATCCCAGGTCTCCTGATCGATGAATGGATACTTCTCTCCAGGGAACTTTCCTTGGTCGTCCCCGAATACATACCTACAATGAAAGGTACATTTAAACTAAGGATTGGCACAATTTAGTGAAGCGTTGATTAAGAATTTAAAGTTCAATATACCTCGTGGTGAGTATGGATTTGAACGACCTCCATCGCTCAGCCATGATACCGAGGACCTTCCTCCTCGCTATGTCGGAAGATGGTATCTCAAAAGAATCCTACATGAAAGGAGTTAGTCCATAAAGGAGTCCTTATTAAGAGTTACATGAAATAATACACTAAAATAAAACTTAAATAATACATAAGTTACCAGAACATCACTCCATAGCTGGTTCTTCACCACCTCCTCGACACTATCCCAGTCGGGGATAATGATGGACACCTTCGACCGTACGACAACCCCCAGATAACTGCTAAGCTTCGTGGCATGCGGTCCACTAAATCTGCCGGTGTTGACATCCATGTCAACAACTGGCCTCTCTCCCCGGTGACGCCTACGTGCGATGTCTGGCATCCGGGTAACACCTCTACTCTTCCGAGCAGAGGAACCACTGGCCTGTGAGTCGGACCTGGATCGTCCATCCTGGTCAGCCATGAGTATCTGTCCAAACAAGGAAAAAAACTGTCAAATATTTAATATAACATTTAAAACAACGAATAACTAATATAACATGTAATGAAATGAATCACCAACAAGATTAATACCCTATTAAGATGAAATATTTTCCCACAAGCCCTCATGGTGGTCATGACGACTGGCAACTACATCATCTATGTCATGTTCCACGATAGATGTTGGAATACGTGTTGTAGTTGATGGAATGTCCACAATATCAAGATTGGGGTCTCCAATGTGTCTACCTTGGATAACAATTGACCACCGTTTGTCAGCTGGGTCAGCCACATAAAAAACTTGCTTCACCTGCGTTGCCATTATGAATGGTTCTTCCTTATGCCCGATCTTGTTGAGGTCCACCAACGTAACTCCTAAATCATCAGTTGTGACACCGTTCTTATTGTCAACCCATTTGCATTTAAACACAGGAACGGTGAAGGGACCGTAATCAACTTCCCATATATCTTCAATCACACCAAAGTAGCATGACTCCGCCATCACAGGGTTGTTGTCCTTTGCAGTTGAGAAATGCATTGACTGAGCCACAACCATCACTCCACTGTTTTGATTTGTACTCTTTTCATCCTGTGTCCTTGTATAAAACGAATAGTTGTTTATGTCATACCCACAAAAGGTGAGGACATCAAAGTTCGGGCCCTGTGCTAGTCGATGTAATGTCGAGGATGCAGATGCATCTTTCAGGACGGTCTTTTGGAACCACTGCATGAAGCTCTTGTTGTGTTCATTCAACAACCACTTTTCAGTCATTTTAGGGTTGGTTTTCTTGACTAGCTCCTTGTGTGTGGCTAGATACGGTTGCACGTCGTCCGTGTTGTTTAAAATATACAAGTGTGCCTGAAGGACATCAGCACGTGGCATGCTCTTCACTTTTTTTCCAATCGTTCCTTTCCCATCCAATCTCCCTTCATGACGGGTCGTTGGAATACCAATGCTTGCAGCATGTGACATGTATTCAGTGCAAAACTCAATTGCTTCCTCTACAATATATCTTTCCACAATTGAAGCTTCGGGACGACGTTGGTTCTTCATATACCCTTTCAATATCTTCATATATCGCTCAACGGGATACATCCAATGGAGGAACACTGGACCACAACAACGGACCTCTCTCACCAAATGGATGATTAAGTGGACCATTATGTCAAAAAAAGAGGGCGGGAAATACATTTCAAGCTGACATAATATAAGTGATGCTTCCTGTTCCAACACATCCAATTCGCCGGGCACGATTACCTTGCAACATATGGAATTGAAAAACATACACAACCTTGTTATGACATTTCTCACATTTTTAGGAAGAATGTCACGAATGGCGATAGGCAGAAACTGCTGCATCAACATGTGACAATCGTGTGACTTCAACCCAATTAACTTTAAATCTTTCATGGAAACACAAGACTTGATGTTGGAGCCATAACCAGACGGAACTTTCACACTTCGTAACGATTCACACAGGCTTTGCTTTTCTTTTCTTGATAACGTATGACATGCTGGAGGCAAATATGTTCTTTTGCCCTTTGATTGTGGATGCAAATCTTGACGTATACCCATCAACTCTAAGTCCATACGCGAGTTTAGGCCATCCTTAGTCTTCCCGGGTATGTTTAAGAGTGTACCAACTAAACTGTCGCAGACATTCTTCTCCACATGCATTACATCAATGCAATGTCTTACATCAAGCTCCCTCCAATATGGCAGGTCAAAAAACACTGACCTTTTCTTCCAGTTGTTTTGTGTCGGGTGCTGTTTTTCACACTTACCAAATTGCACGTTGACGTCCTTCACCTTTTCATATGCCTGGCGACCAGATAGTGGTGGAGGAGCCATTTCAAAATCTTGGGCACCGTTAAACGACTTCTTCAACCTTCGAAACGGATGATTCGCTTTAAGAAACCTTCGATGTCGAAGATAAACATTTTTCCTGCCATGATGCAACCGCACAGAACTAGTCCCCTCCTCACATACTGGACAAGCTTTATGACCCTTCACACTGTACCCAGATAAGTTACCATACGCTGGAAAGTCATTGATTGTGCAAAATAACATGGCACGCAATTTGAATGATCGCCCGGTAAACCCATCAAACACTTCAACCCCGTCTTCCCACAACCTTTTGAGGTCTTCAACCAATGGAGTTAAATATACATCAATGTCGTTCCCTGGTTGTCGTGGACCAGAAATCATCATTGATAACATCACATATTTTCGCTTCATGCACAACCATGGCGGCAAGTTGTAAACAAACAACAAAACAGGCCACGAACTATGGGTTGTGCTCAGGTTACCAAACGGGTTCATGCCGTCTGTGGCTAGTGCAAGCCTAACATTTCTTGGTTCATTGGCAAACTCTGGAAAAATCCTATCCATTTTCTTCCATTGCGACCCATCGGCCGGATGCCTAAGTAGTCCATCAACAACCCTCTCATCAGCATGCCATCTCATAAGTTTTGCATCATCTGCATTGGCAAACAGACGCTTTAGTCTTGGAACTATAGGTAGATACCACAACACCTTTGCAGGAGACCCTTTAGTGCATACCTCATCAGAATCCGCCTCTTTCTTCTTATACCGTGACACCCCACATCTAGGACATCGATGCAGCATTTCTAATTCACCCCGGAATAATACACAATCATTTGGGCATGCATGTATTTTCTCATACTCCAAACCCATAGGACACAACACCTTTTTGGCCTCATAGTTACTTTTCGGCAAGGTGTTTCCAGCTGGGAGCATTTCTTTCAACAACTTCAGTAAGTCAGTGAAACTTTTATCCGTCCACCCGTTTATGGCCTTCAAATTAAACAACCGCAAAACAGCTGATAACCTCGTGAAATTGACGCAGTTTGGATACAACGGCTGCTCAGAGTCTTGACACAGAGTTGTATATACATGAGCTTTCTTAAAACCTTCTACCCCTACATCACGGATCATATCCTCGAGTCGGTCATCCATGTCGACATTGTTGTCATGCATCGGGCTTCGATTTTTAGTCTGAGAGCTGTTACTTGGCACCACCACATCTTCACCATGCCATATCCAACGCGTATAACTACGTAGAAAACCGTCACACAGTAGATGTTCTCGCACCTCTTCCAAGTCTACCCGACGCAGGTTGAAGCATTTAACACAAGGGCAAAAATACTTTCCATTCACCCCCGCTGCATTCCTCGCTACGAATTCTATAAATGATTCAACTCCCCCCTCGTACTCCAGACTTAGGCGTGACGCAGAAATCCAACTCCGATCCATACCAACTGTTTACAAGGTGCTATGATCAACCTCACTTTTTATACAAAGGTGGTGGTCCTATACCCATTCAGCATGACAATTATTTTTATACGTCATTCATATATACAGGTTAGGACTTATTTTAAAATTTGATGAAATTTCGGCAGCATTTCGCATTGGTCTCTAAGTACACAAAATGAGAGTGGTCAAATCAAATTCAACCACAACCAAATATGCACCCAGAGAACAACACAAAATACAAGTTACCGAAATTTTATCAAATTTTAAAATAACTCCTAACTTGTACATACTAACAATGACGTATAAAAAATAATTGTTCATCCCAAACTGTCCAAACGGACAATTCAAGATTCAACACAAACGATGACATTAATTGATTTAATGACCATTTGTGTCGAATCTCAAACGGGGAACTACGGTTCACTCATATGCACAACAACTTTCATACTAGTTAACTAGTTAACTAGTATGAGCCTACGAGTTTGCAAGATTGAAAACCACATGCATGCAATAGACAGAAATAACATTATATACGAGCAACCAACAATAACAGCAATAACATTATATACGAGCAACCAACAATAACAGCAATAACAATGATGAAGTGAAAATTTTCCATTTAAAAATATCTAACTTGAACCTTATTAGGCCCTGTGTATTCAGAATGTAACATTACATTGTATAGATCATGTCTGAGGTAACATTAAAAACTTGATGGTAATGACTTTGGTTATTCTAATGGAGAATATGATATATCTAACTTACAATGAAATCTTTTATGATATATCTAACTTAGATCATATTTTTTTTTGGTCGAAGCTTAGATCATTAAAAAAGTTGTTAAAACATTGTTAGTTTGGTTTAAAAAATGGTCAAACAAAAAATCAATTAAAAATGGTAGAGTTATTAGAATGGGAAGATTTTAACAACTTTAGCTATTTTAACATAGATGCATTGAGTCTAACTAAGTTCAGATTCTAAGTAAGAATTAATTCTAGATTTTAAAGAACATGAATTTTTATTTTGGAGGAGAGCCTGAATTTTATTACTGATACCAAAACAAAACAGCAAAGAGATTGTAGCCATCCATTTCAGTTTCTTGGTCCTATAAAATAATCTTTCAAATGTTATCCCTTCTAAACCATAGAATCAACCAAAGATTAAAAAGTAAAAACTAAACAGAAAATTTGACTATACAGGGGATTACTAGCAAGTGTCAATTGCCGATTACAGTTTACCAAGTTTAACTATACAGGGCACTGTGCAACAGTTTACCAAGTTTATTCTAGTTTATTAAAAAAACATACACCCAAATGTCCACTCGATTCTAGGCATTATAAACTGGTAGGAGTTTACAACTTAACTCAATAGTTTCACAACATAGAGACAGAGACAATGAAATGTTGGCACAATAAAACAAGCTTAACCAAACTTAATCACTAGTACAACATAGAGACAGAGACAGTGAAATAGGTTCCACAAACAAGGCAGAGCATAATAACGAAGTACACCAGCAGTGAGCGAAGAAGTAGGGTAATGGAGCACTTACTTGAAAATGGTGCGAAGATGACACGAACGAAAGAAGGAAGAAGCGAGTGAACACGAACGAAAGAAGAAAGAAGCGAGTGAACACGAACAGCAAAGAACAAACTCAAGGAAGAAGACGATAACCAGCGCGAAGAAGAAGAGAAAGTGAAAAAAGAATGAAAGGCGCGGCTTTTGAAGTTTCAGAAAGGATGTATATTCACGGTTCCCCTTGAAACCGTGAATATATTACACATATATTCACGGTTTAACAAACAACCGTGGATAAATGTTAACTATATATCCACGGTTACTATCCCAACCGTGGATAAATATTAAATTTATATTCACAGTTATAGAAACAACCGTGGACATACAGTACCCAGTGATTAAACCCTAAAACCTGAACTATATATCCACGGTTGGAAATACATCCGTGAATATTGACATCTATATATATCCACGGTTAACATCATAACCGTGAATGTATCCATCAATATATATTCACGGTTGTGCACACAACCGTCGATATTAATATATATCCACGGTTGACTTATCAACCGTGAATATATATTGATGGATACATTCACGGTTATGATGTTAACCATGGATATATAGTTTTCTCTGATTATAACGTTCACCTTATAATTTCAAAAATGCCACCGCGCATGTTTTTATCACTGATCCTCTTCTACCCGTGAATATATCCCCGTTGTTATATCCATTTTTTCCACTAGTGATCGCTTATATACATAATCTATTCTCAAATTATGGAATTAAGCAAACCATAATTATTAAAAGTGATTATGAAAATATTCATTAAGCATGCATATTTCCTTAATCCATTCTAATTTAAAATCTTATTTTATTCCATTTGAATAATTAAACCGATTAAGCATACAAATTTAATCAAACTGAATGGAATTAAATAAGCAGAGTAAGATTACGAAGAAATAACAATAACGAAAACATACTATATTAAAAATAATGACCTCAAAATTACATTACAATATTCTCCAAGAAAATCAATCTAGGGTTTTAGCCCTCCATAATAACAACTACAAAGAAAAGAAACTAACCCGGAATGGAGCAAAGAGTGGGAAGAAGAGAGGAGGAGGCTTTGTGCCTTCCTCTGATGCTTATAGAAACAAAGAGAGAAAAGAGAGAAATGTGAATTGAGGTGTGTTTCAAGCCTTTGGCAAGCAGGACGCTACGCGTCAGCATTGCGAATATGCTTCCACGCTACGCGTAATTATGAGGCTACGCGTGAGTGTTTCTGACTCAGAATACATTATTTCATCCAATAATTCTTCAATAATGCTTGGACACTTGTGCTGCATGTTCCCCACTGAGATAGTGCCGTATGTCTGTAATGGATTGGCCAATAAGTGCTTTAATATAAATAAATCCTCCACTTCTGAAGTTGCACACAGCCTGTTAATGGGATCCTCGTCACTGTTGACGCTACGCGTGGGCTTGACGCTACGCGTCAGTGTTACAAATTTGCTTCCACGCTACGCGTGGTACCAGCGCTACGCGTCAGACCTGATGCTCAATTTTATGATTTCCCAATTGCAACCTCAATTATTCACTACAATATCAAGGAAATTAAGTAAGATTTATTATTTCATTTTTAGATTATCGCCTAATTCAGTTAATATTAAATAAAGCTTGAATTATGAAAATGTGTTAAAATGCATAATATTACACAATTAGCAATGGCAAATTATACACATTTAAAGCAAGGAATTAAGGCTAAATCATGCATCATCAAATACTCCCACACTTATTCTTTTGCACTCCCGGGCAAAATCAAAATAAAAACAAGTATCACAATTTATTGAAAAACATTAAGTTGAAAATAACACACAGAATTGGCATGAAATCTTAGGAATATACAGAGAAACAAGAGTTATTCAACATGCAAGATACAGAGCATCAAGATATATATAAAAATCATTCAAACACTTAGGCATGTGAAAATTAAATTAAACTGAAAAGAAAATCATCAGTGATAGAACCTCACAAGACATACTCTCAACTCTCAAGTGTTTAAGGTTTGTGTATACTCTCAAAACAATTCCTGAAAAACAGACAGTCTAAAAATTTGGCAAGTTTCTCAATTCCACAATCAACTTAAATGCATGTATAGATCAACAGGGCTTTCTAGGGTTGTAATGTGGCCAAGGTTAGGGTAGTAAAATTTTTGGAATTGTGGTAAGTACCAAAAAGAATAAGGAGCAAATAATTCTACAGGTAAGCATGAGGATATAACACTTTGTGTTCCAATTTCTTTTGGTCGCAATCATCAAAACATTTCTTTTTTTATTTTTTTATTTTTTTATTTTATTTTTATTTTTTTTTATTAAAAATAATAATATGCAATTGCATAACACTTAAAACAAGAGTTGCGACTCCTTTTTGCACACCCCCACACTTATTTGAATGCCTGTTTTTGACTTGATTTCAAAGCTCCAATATATTCCTTAAGGTAGGTATATTTTTGGTTTTTCACCCATGGCTTATTTGAGCTACAACAAGGAAATAGTTAAATAGGCTCAAAATGGCTAGCAAGAGATAATTTATTCATGGTAGGCTTATCTGGCTTAGTGGCTCAATTGAACAAAATGCCTGTATCATTTCAAATACATTCATATGAGTTTCAAGTATCATCAAGAACAAGACAAAAATTAAGATGTATGCTTTCAGGAATTAATCACACATGAAAGGATTAAGATGGTTTAAAGTGATCCATCAATTTTAAAGGCTCAAAAATCTCACAAGGTATAATTCTATCATATATGATCATCTATCAATTATCATGTCATTCTCATCATACCAAAATTGCTTGAGTTCAAATTATAACATATCATTAAGCTCATATCAGACATGAAAGAATTTACTTGTTACTCATGCATATCTTAAAATTCCAATAAAACATGGCTTTTTAAAACAAAAACACACACAAAATCTTTTATTTAAAAATTTATTTTTTTTTATCACACAAAATTTAATCACACAAAACACAAAATTTAATCACACAACACACAATTACACACGAATCCCACCCCCACACTTAAATCATACATTGTCCTCAATGTAAGACAGAGCATACAAAATAGACAATATAATGAAAAAGTAAAGAGATGGGTAAGAAAAACTCCCTCAAGGTGGATTAAACTCAAATACCACATCCTTTTGAAGCAGATTGGATAGTGGTCTAGCCTTCTTGTGCCTTCCCAAATCTTGCAGCAATTTTTCTTCTTGATTTTCATCAAGAGAAGTAAAGATTATTACCGGAAGCTCTTCATCATTTCCCAAGTATGAATACTTGAGGTTTTCAAGTAAGAAATTTAGCTCCAAATTAGGTGCCTGCAAAGTAGATGGAACTAACAAAGCAGATTTGGATTCTTGCACCTCAAAAATTTTGTTAGAGTCTTCTTGAAAATTTGCATTTAGAACAGGTATTTTTATAGACTCTAAATCAGCAGTTATGTATTTGTCAATTTCAGCACAAATATGACAATTCTCAGAATTATTGCATGCAAAACAACTGTATGAATCATCTATGCATTCCAAATCAACATCAGAAAAATGTTCAAAAACTAGTTCATCAATAATGTCAATTTGGAAAACAGAATGATTTTTAGAAGGGTGTTTCATGGCATCTAGAATTTTAAATCTTACCTTAGTGTCACCAAATTCCATGGAAAGGGTTCCAGCATGGACATCAATTATAGTTTTGGCTGTTTTCAAAAATGGTCTTCCCAAAATGATAGGAACAGGAATTTGAGGCATACCTTCTTCCATATCAAGTACGAAAAAGTCAGCAGGGAAAACAAGTTGTTCTACCTGAACCAAAACATCCTCTATAACTCCAGCAGGATAGGCAGTGCTCCTATTGGCTAGCTGAATTACTACACCAGTAGGTTGTAAATTTCCAAGAGACAATGATTTAAAAACAGACATAGGCATAACATTTATTGAAGCTCCTAAATCTAACATGCAATTTTCAAATTTATTATTGCCTATGATACAGGGTATAGAAAACGTACCTGGATCCTTGCATTTCTCAGGGATATTTTCCTTACCAAGCAGTGCAGATACATTTCTTCCCATGCTTATCCTTTCATTGCCCTTGAGTCTCCTCTTGTGAGTACACAACTCCTTCAGAAATTTGGCATACTTGGGAATTTGCTTGATTGCATCGAGAAGAGGTATATTCACTTCCACTTTCCTGAAAGTATCCAAAATTTCTTTGTCCATTTCTTCCATCTTCTTGCTTGGAATTGCTTTTGGTGGGAAAGGAAGAGGGATATGAGATGGAATTTGGGGTGGTTGTATCTCAGACTTTCTTGAGCTTGAAGAGGGTACATCATTCTCAACTGTTGTGGGCACATCTGTTTGTTTTTCAGGTTCCTTAGATATGGGTACTTCAAGGTTCTTACCTGATCTTAACTGAATTACACTCACATTTCTTGGATTTGCAGCTGGTTGAGATGGTAATTTGTCAGAGTTTTGAGATTGTAACTGGCTTAATGATGAAGCCAATTGCCCAATTTGGTTGCTTAAACTCTGGATGGTAGCATCATTCCTCTGTTGATACTCCAAGTTCTGTGCAGCCATTTGTTTCACCAGATCCTCCAAAGAAGGGCCATTTGTGGATGGTTGAGGTGTAGTTCTTTGGAAGGTTGGTGCATTGTTTTGAAATGGGGGTTGGGGATTTTGTTGTTGGTTGCCCCATCTCAAGTTTGGATGGTTCCTCCAACCTGGATTGTATCTATTGGTGGAAAGGTCATGGTTTTGTGGTGGTGGAGGTCTATCATGGTAGATGTTAGCTGCATAGGCTTGGGGACTATTATTATCCTTTTCTTGTAGAGAAGGACAACAATCAGTGGGGTGCTCTTGTGAAGTACAGATGCCACACACTTTAGCAGTCATGGATTTTTGATTTACTGCTAATTGTGTGACCAGAGTGGTGAGAGCATCGAGTTTGCTCTCCAATTTAATTCCAGATGAACTAGAATTGGAATCAAACATGGGTTTGAAAGAATCATTTCTCATACCAAATTGTTGAGAGTTGGATGCCATCTTCTCAATCAAATTTCTTGCTTCAGCAGCAGTCATGTCTCCTAAAGCTCCTCCACTTGCCGCATCAATCATATTGCGATCAACGTGGTGCAGACCTTCATAGAAGTACTGAAGAAGAAGTTGTTCAGAAATTTGGTGGTGAGGGCAACTTGCACAGAGTTTCTTAAATCTCTCCCAATACTCATAAAGACTTTCTCCAGAGAGTTGCCTAATGCCAGATATATCTTTACGGATTGCAGTTGTTCTAGAGGCAGGAAAGAATTTTTTCAAGAACATTTTCTTTAAGTCATTCCAACTTGTGATTGATCTTGGAGCAAGGTAGTACAACCAATCCTTAGCAACACCCTCTAAAGAATGAGGAAACGCTTTAAGATAGACATGGTCTTCTTGAACGTTTTGGGGTTTCATTGTGGAGCACACAATGTGGAATTCTTTGAGGTGTTTGTGCGGATCTTCACCCGCAAGACCATGAAACTTAGGCAACAAGTGTATAAGTCCGGTCTTAAGAATAAAAGGGACATCCTCATCAGGATATTGAATACACAAACTTTCGTAAGTGAATTCAGGAGCAGCTAGTTCTCTAAGAGTTCTTTTACGAGGTTCAGCCATATCAGAAAAACTAGCAGTAGTACTTTCAACAGATTCAGAAAAAATACTATCACTATCAATATCAACAAAATTATTATTAAATCTAGCTTCTCTAATTAACCTATGAAAAGTTCTTTCAATTTCAGGATCAAATGAATATAAATGCTCAAGAGTTCTTCTAGTCATACATAGCATACAACAAGATATTTGATCATGATGAGCAATAAATCATAAGAATCCTAAATCATGCAAAAGAAATAAAACAAACAAACAAACAAAAGAAGTTTTTTTTTTTCAATTTAAAAAAAATAATTAATTTAAAACAAGAGTTTTTCCTAAAGATCGTTGATCCCCGGCTGCGGCGCCAAAATTTTGACGTGTATATTTTTACAGTCGTGATTCCGTCAAATTAGTACATTAAAATTAATTAACGTAGTACTAGGGTGTCAACCTAGGTCGTTCTCTCAAGGATCAACACAAAAATTTAGGAAAAATCAAGTCTTAAACTAATTTTTAACAATTAAAAATAAAAACTCAACAACTAAAAATTTTTTACAAACATAAGTTTACTAACATACAATTGGGGGGGGTTTTGAGTGATTTTTGTTGTCACAATTAAAATTAAAACAAGGTAAATAAAGGATTTAAAACAATAAATAACAAGCGATTGATTTTTTTGGAGTATTGTAAATAAATTTATCCTTGGTTCACTAAAGATAATTTGTATACTTTCATTACTGTCAATTTCTTAGCTCAATTTGAATTAATCAACTAAGCGTCTTTTTCAATTCACAATTCCTTTACTTTCATTTAAAAATGAATATTTTAATCAAGCATCCTAATTAAGCAAAAGGAGTCAAGATCGTAAAATCTAGGAATTATTGAGCATACATAAGAACATCGCCTATATACATAATCTATTCTCAAATTATGGAATTAAGCAAACCATAATTATTAAAAGTGATTATGAAAATATTCATTAAGCATGCATATTTCCTTAATCCATTCTAATTTAAAATCTTATTTTATTCCATTTGAATAATTAAACCGATTAAGCATACAAATTTAATCAAACAGAATGGAATTAAATAAGCAGAGTAAGATTATGAAGAAATAACAATAACGAAAACATACTATATTAAAAATAATGACCTCAAAATTACATTACAATATTCTCCAAGAAAATCAATCTAGGGTTTTAGCCCTCCATAATAACAACTACAAAGAAAAGAAACTAACCCGGAATGGAGCAAAGAGTGGGAAGAAGAGAGGAGGAGGCTTTGTGCCTTCCTCTGATGCTTATAGAAACAAAGAGAGAAAAGAGAGAAATGTGAATTGAGGTGTGTTTCAAGCCTTTGGCAATGGTCCTATTTATAGTGAAAGCAAGGGTAAGGGTCTCCTGCTGACGCTGTGCGTCAGCAGGACGCTACGCGTCAGCATTGCGAATATGCTTCCACGCTACGCGTAATTATAAGGCTACGCGTGAGTGTTTCTGACTCAGAATACATTATTTCATCCAATAATTCTTCAATAATGCTTGGACACTTGTGCTGCATGTTCCCCACTGAGATAGTGCCGTATGTCTGTAATGGATTGGCCAATAAGTGCTTTAATATAAATAAATCCTCCACTTCTGAAGTTGCACACAGCCTGTTAATGGGATCCTCGTCACTGTTGACGCTACGCGTGGGCTTGACGCTACGCGTCAGTGTTACAAATTTGCTTCCACGCTACGCGTGCTACCAGCGCTACGCGTCAGACCTGATGCTCAATTTTATGATTTCCCAATTGCAACCTCAATTATTCACTACAATATCAAGGAAATTAAGTAAGATTTATTATTTCATTTTTAGATTATCGCCTAATTCAGTTAATATTAAATAAAGCTTGAATTATGAAAATGTGTTAAAATGCATAATATTACACAATTAGCAATGGCAAATTATACACATTTAAAGCAAGGAATTAAGGCTAAATCATGCATCATCAGAGTTCCACCACACCGGTGTTTGTCTCGCTCTAAGTAACCCACTTAGAGGATTTGCACTATTAAAGATTAGAGATACAAGTTTGAACAATCGCGGCTTCCTAGTGTCCCACACTCAAGAACCCAATTCTCACAAGTACAAGGGTACGTCACCCAATCTCTCAATCTCACAAGTTTCCTGACCTTGAATCTGTAAATTGGTAGCTTGATTGTTTGATTTTTGGAGCAGCGTGAGGTTTCCATGTTTCCTGCAATTCTGTTAGTGTTCAAAATTTGACATTCAAGTTTAAACTAAATGAATCAATTCATCTAGTGTATCTGGGCTTCAATCAGCATAAGAATCAATTTTTTTGGCATATGAATTAATTCACTGGGCAATTTTGAACACATGAATCGATTCAATAATATATGAATCGATTCAGAAAGGCAAATAACACATCTTGGGGCATTCTGTTTACGCATGAATCGATTCGGGGCTGTGATAAATCAATTTAATCACCAAAATTTCACATCTTGGGGTATTTTATTTCGTATGAATCGATTCAGGGGTTTTAGGGAATTGATCCAACATGCTGATGGTCTATTTATCATGTATTTGGTACTCCTTTTCATATGTTATTGTATATGGTCATGTTGTCTTGGTCCTTAGGCATTTTGATGAATTTATTTCACTAGATTTGAGCCTCTATCAATGCTTTGAATCATTCTTTTGGAGTTCATCATTTTTGCATCATCGATCATAATTAATTTGTCCATAATTATTCTTGTGTGTCATTATCAAAACTTGTTGCAACATATAAACACATTCTCCCTTTTTGATGATGACAATAAGTGTTTATCTCTTGGGGTGTTAGTTACACAATATATAATACAAGTTTTTGACAAACAATAATACTCCCCCTTTCTAATACAATTTGATACCATTTATACAAGATATTTGCATATAAGATATTTGCATATAATACTCCCCCTTGACTATGCAATGCATACTGTAAAAATGATTTATATCATTCAAGATACCAAAATGAGAATTAAAAAGTGATATTTCTCTCCCCCTTTGGCATCATAAAAAAAAACTTAAAGGATTTAGCAAACATGAAAGTAATTTTATTAAATAATTAAAAGTAGGAACATGATTAAAACATAAAACACTAAACAAAGAAATACAACAAGTTCTAGCTTATGGAATAAAAAGTTTGAACTCAGAGAATTGTTGATTGAGTTTATTGTATTGAGTGGTCATTGTTTCCTGTATTTGATTGAGGTGAGAATTCATATTAGTCTCCAAGTGATCAGAACGTTGATCAAAATAATTGGTGAGCCTTGCAAGAAGTTCTTCATTAGAGAGGGGAGCTTGCGGAATAGGTAGTGGTGGTACTTGTTGTGCTTGTTCCGCTTGTTCAAGAGGTTCTTCATCGTCACCAGAACTATTTTTGGGAGAATAATGCCAAAGGTTATCTTGATGAACCCATCCATTTTTATGAGATGTTGGCTACCAATTTGTCCTTTTGCACCAACTAACTCCCTTACTTAATTTGAAAAATCCACTTGAAAATGTTGAAGAAGTTTGGTAATCAATACCGCATATGGAAGACGAGTTAGCTTTTGTGCATCAATCATGTGTTGTTTTATGAGGGCTATCCAATTTATGTCTTTTTGATGCAACATTGCCCAAATAATAAGCATTTGGCTTTCACTTACTCATGCATTGTTGCTTTCTTTAGGAAGGAGGATTTTCACCAAGCAGTAGTGAAGAAGACGATGCTCAATGTTCATATGACCCACGGTGCTTGAAGAAGAGGAAAGGCTAAGAAAAGTTCTAGCCTCCAAAGGATTATAGTTCCATTCGAGAATCGGTTTCTTCCCATTGAAGTTTGCATTACTGAGTGGAAGTTGACCAACAACATGAAGGATATGGTCATCAAGAGAGATGGTGACTCCTTTTACTATAGCTATTAAACTATTTTTGGCAACTTGAAAAGTAGAATAAAATGCTCTAATAAGTTCAGGGTAGATGAAAGGTTCTTGAAGAGTGGTAAATTCAACAAGGTGTAATAGTTTAAGATTTTCAAAGGAATCAAACTCATGTTCATTGAATAGTTAAAGGTCAAGCCAATGAGGGGTACAAGAGCTTTTTTAGAGAAATTTTCTAAGTACCTTTGGAGCTCTTTTTGAGTTTCAAATAGTCGAGAAAGATCATTGATTTGAGGAGTGGAGGACTCAGTAATGTTAGCTATTTTTTTTCTTCTTAGGTTGGAAGAAGATGCCATTGATTTTTAGAAGGGGTAGAAGAAGAGTATTTAGTGAGGAGGCAAGGGAATTATAAGAGAAGGATGAAGAATGGGTGAAGAAAATAGAAAGAGTTCTTGTATTTATAAGAGAATACATGAGATAGGCCAAAGCTGCTCGTGTGAATTGATTCGTCCCCAATTGAATCGATTCATTTTGTGTGATTTTTGCCCATTCATGCTCGAGTGAATCGATTCACTCCTAGGATGAATCGATTCAAGCTTTGTATTTTGCGTAAATTTGAAGCTAAACTCACGTGAAAGGGAATGTTGTGCTTGGGAAATCAACTTTTGTCATTTAGCCTTATTAAAGTCTCATGAATTGCATAGAAAATTGAAGTCAAGAGAATGGAATCATGGGAATGCTAAGAATAGCACATGCCTTTGTCACTTTTTGAATTTTGAATTCAAATTTTTAAATTTGAAATTTGAATTCAAATTTTAAGCTTTTTGGTGTCTCTTGTTTATGTAAATGATCCAATTAATGTTATATGGAGACTCAAGAAATATTGATCAAGATTTCAATCTAGAGAAATTATATAAAAGGCTAATTTTGCAAGAGATTTATCAATTTGCCAATGATTTTGTTGGTATAGAAATTTCACCAAAAAATCAAGGTTTATTTGACAAGTTATTTTTGAGATCTTTGTGATACATAAGAGATTATTTTGTTCAAAAATATGTCTTAAATTTCTTTAGCAAGAAAGTATTTTGTTAGAAAATCAATTTGAGATTTTAAAAAAAATTGTAATTAATCAATAAGATAAACAAGTAAGCATTGATTTGAACATAAAAAAAATACAAAGATTTAAAGTTTTAAAATTGATTTAGTAAAAAAAAATCCTTTTGAAAGGTATCATTAAGATATTTTGTCAAAAAATTTTAAGAATTTAAACTTTTAAAATGTTTTCAAAAGCACTTTAAATAATATTTGTTATTTCTAAAATTCCTAACTCCCTCCCAATTTTTATAAATTATTCTTTAGGGTTTAGGGTTTTGTAAAAATATCTGCCAATTGTTTGGAAGTATCAGCATATTCAAGAACACAATCTCCTTTTAAAACATGATCTCTTATATAGTGATGACAGATTTCTATGTGTTTGATCCTAGAGTGCATTACTAGATTTTTTGAGATGTTGATTGCGCTAGTATTGTCACACTTAATAGGAATTTGATCTAAGAAAATACCAAAATCAAGAAGTTGTTGTCTCATCCATAGAATTTGAGCACAACAACTGCCATCTGCAACATATTCTGCCTCAGCTGTTGATAATGCGACGCTGACTTATTTCTTCTTATGCCAAGAGACAAGGGAACTACCAAGTAAATGACAAGTACCGCTTGTGCTTTTTCTATCTAATTTACAGCCTATGAAATCGGAGTCAGAATAACCAATTAAATAACATTCGACACCTTTTGGGTACCACAATCCAACATTTTAAGTTCTAACCAAGTATTTCATTATCCGCTTTACTACAGTTAAGTGTGATTCTTTTAGGCATGCTTGATATCTTGCACACATACAAATAGCAAACATAATATTGGGTCTACTAGCTGTTAAGTAAAGTAAGAATCCAATCATACCTCGGTATTTAGTTATTTCAACGTCCTTACCCTTCTCATCTTTGTCTAAGTAGCAAGAAGTACTCATTGGTGTGGCTATTTTATTTGCTTTATCTATTTCAAACCTTTTGAGTAGTTCTTTGCAGTATTTTGTTTGACTAATGAAAGTTCCTTCTTTTGTTTGCTTAATTTGTAGCCCAAGGAAGAATGTAAGTTCTTCCATCATGGACATTTCAAATTCATCTTGCATAATCTTGGCAAACTCTTAACAAAGAATTTCGTTAGTAGCACCGAATATTATGTCATCAATAGACACTTGTACCAAAAGGATGTCATGGTTTTTATGTTTTATAAACAGTGTAGTATCAACCTTTCCCCTTTCAAAATTATTTTCAAGAAGAAATTTACTGAGTCATTCATACCAAGCTCTTAGAGCTTGTTTCAAACCATATAAAGCTTTTCTCAATTTAAAAACATGGTTTGGAAATTTATGATTTTCAAAATCGAGAGGTTGATTTATATAAACTTCTTCTTGAATATAACCGTTTAGAAAAGCTCTTTTGACATCCATTTGATAAAGCTTAAAATCTATACAACAAGTAAAAGCTAACAATAATCTTATGACTTCTAACCTAGCTACGGGAGCATACATTTCTTCATAGTCTATTCCCTCTTCTTGATTATATCCCTTAGCAACTAATCTAACTTTATTTCTTATTATTATTCTATTTTCATCTAGCTTATTTCTAAAAACCCATTTAGTGCCTATTATTTGATGATCATTGGGTTTTGGCACAAGTTCCCAAACTTTATTTCTTTCAAATTGATTTAATTACTCTTGCATGGCCAACATCCAATGTTCATCAATAATAGCTTCATTGATATTTTTGGGTTCTATTTTTGATACAAAGGCTAAGTGATTGCATGCATTTCTAATAGCGTTTCGAGTACTTACACCTTTTGTTATTTCACCTATGACATTGTCCAAAGGTTGATTCTTCATTGTGATCCACTCCTTTTGTTGAGGTTCATCATTTTGTGTTATATCTTCTTCATTTTTGATTTCTTATTTATCATCCAAGTTCATTTCTTGGAAGGTACCTACAAGGTCATCAATTTCCTTTCTCGTAGGATTTTGGTTAAGTTCATCAAATTTGACGTGTATAGACTCTTTAGTTGTACAAGTTCGTTTGTTAAAGAGTCGATAAGTTTTACTAGTAGATGAGTAACCTAAGAATATTGCTTCATCAGATTTTGAATCGAATTTGCCAAGATTATCCTTTCCATTGTTTAAAACAAAGCATTTGCATCCAAATACATGAAAATAGAAAATATTTGGTTTTCTTCCTTTATAAAGCTCATAGGGAGTTTTCTTTAATATAGGCCTTATCAAACATCGATTCATAACATGGCAAGCAGTATTTACTACATCGGCCCAAAAATGTTTCCCAATATTATTTTCATTCAACATAGTTCTTGTGAGCTCCGCTAAAGATCGATTTTTCCTTTTAACTACTCCATTTTGTTGTGGAGTTCTTGGAGCTGAAAAATTATGTTCAATGCCAAATTTTTCATAAAATTTTTCAAAAGATTAGTTTTCAAATTCTGCCCATGATCCGTTCGAATGGATGCTATTTTCAAATTTTGTTCGTTTTGGATAATCTTGGCAAGTTTTTTGAATGCATGATATGCTTCATTTTTATGAGTAACAAACAAAGTCCATGTATACCTAGAATAATCAACCACAATCACAAGACCATAATGATTTCCACTGAGGCACCCCGAAAAATACGGGTAAATTTTTTCGTGATTTCAAAATCATTATTCAATGAAGGGAAAAATAAGTGGTGAAGCTTTCAAGTTCAATACCTGGATCTATAAAAAGCTGCTCCCATATATGAGGATATGAGAGGGTAGATTAAAAGAAGATTTCATAATAAATTTCCAATTAGAAACAACAGAAGGATTAATTAATTTAGTTGTTGTATGATTGAATTTAAGAGAAGGGATTTCATGAGGTTCAGGGATCCATAATACGTCCAAACTTATTTTAAGATGATGTAAGAAAAAGGTTCAATGCAAGGGAGATTTAATCATTTGAAATAAAATAAAATTTGTACATTAGTGGGGCTACTCGCTAAAGCGAGCACCACATTCGCTTAAGCGAGCCAGCATAGACACGCTTGAGTGAAATAAGAAACAGCTAAGTGAAGAAGGGATTAAGCATCAGGGGCTCCACTCGCTTGAGCGAGCCTCACCTCGCTTGAGCAAAATTCGAAGAGAACCCTTGAGCGAGCCAACGAGATGCTTGAACGAGAGAGGAGGTTTACATTAGGGGCTAATCTCACTTGAGCGAGTTCCATCTTGCTTGAGCGAGATTGCTCTAGTGACATTAGAAACTCTCTACCCGATTTTTGCTTGGGCGAGACACATCTCGCCTGGGCGAAAATCGTCTAGTGTCAATTTCCCTTCTCCTCGCTTGAGCGTTCACCAAGCCAGGACCATTTTGCTTGAACGGAAATGGTTCAGTGACCAACCTCTATTCCCAGGCCAAGTCTCGCTTGGGTGAGACTACCATCCGCTCGGGTGAGTTTTGACCAGTAGCCACACCACCATCCCACAAAGGTCTCGCTAGAGCGAGATTGCCACTCGCTTGAGCGAGTTCTGCAGAACTTATGCAGAAACGTGGACTTTTCACAACATGGCATATGAATTCTCAATTTCTACTAATTGTACCTATCCTAATGCATTGCCTACACTCCATTATGCATATATAAGTCCTCCAAATTACTTATACACTTCAAGAGCAATTTCCATTCATCTAATGCAAAGGATTTGAATTCATTTCTACAAGACTTCATAAAATGCTATAATTTAAGAATATCTTACATCATTTGGGTCATAAATGAAAATTAGCCATGCACACTAAGGTCCAATTTTCCTCCATGACCCTTAAAATCATCATCACTAACCTAGATAACATAATAAGCATTCATATACATCATATGCTATACAAAAATCTAGATTTCGCCAGCCAAGGCACTTCCTATACCACTATTTACCTCCTCAACCAAAATGTACTTCAAAATGTCCACTTTCCCCATAATTGCCCTGCATCACAAATCTAAAAATGGATAACATGGGAGAGTGAGTCATACATTCCAAAGGAATGAATACAAATACCATGTGATTATGTACATATGCATCAAAACATGTATACTTTGCACATACATATCATTCACCGTACTCTTTATCATCACAACACCATCATACATACATCACAAGTAACATTACATTTTAGACAAAGTACACAACATATACATAATCAAGTCCCACCATAATTTGGCTACTACACAAACTATTATTTGGTATTCATATCTTTTATGTTGTCTTAGGATATCATTACATCCTCATCACATCCATCATCATATCTCATCACCTTCGGCATACTTCCTTCCTATATGCAAATGCTTTTAAGCTAATGCATATGCGTAATGGAATATTTCAACAATTGCAGATCTGACTGTGGGATTATAAACACCGAATGTGGGATTCAAGTGTGATCATCTAACCATACCCTTACTGCAGTAGTAAAATGTGTACACTTATTCTTAAATTTGCATGCATTCACCAACTGTTTTACTGGTACCAAACCGCATCACCCATCTTGTAATACCTGGTCATTTTCACCATGACCGCGGTATATAACATATTCAACATATGGTGTTGCGGGCTGGCCAGATATCAAATCATGGTGGCTGTGATCCCAAGGACCACCAGGGTCACCTGCTCATCAAGAGCGACCCCCCAAAAGAGTCGGCCACATGTAGCTCCCTGAAGCAATACATGGGCGGCTTTATGACTTACACACCGAGTCATAGGGGAAATAAAACTTGCTCGTGCACCAAGCCACCGTCCCACTGGGTCGGCCGAGGGAACTCCCCTAATGTTCCAACAACGGCGGCTATGCAGTATGCCATGGATGCAAATGTAAATCATATGCATTTCTCACTCTATACACCCTATACATGCCACTCTTTATACATCATCATCAACACCATTACCAACATTACCATAAGGCTTTTAGTGGATTCATTGTTGTTGGTTATTCTTATTAATTTAAACATTTGTGTGGCATTATAATAGTTCTCAATCAACATCATCAACAATCATATTACATTCATGGTGGATACAAGCATAACTTCATATCATTGATCATTCTACACCACCATATAGCACACCATGAATATTCTAAATGCATCAAAGCATGTTGCCAAACACGTTATCCATACCATACACCGCATTACAATTTCTCATATCATTTCAAGCAAGGCTTACATGCATACCAATACATATGGTAATCAAATAACATTCAAATTCATGCATTTAGAACATAAGACTTCTCTCCTTGTCGTTTGGAATGGATTCTACATTAACATGTATATAGAATCCGAATCAATCAACTCTTTAAGACATCATTCTTTTCTATTTAATCATAATCGTATCTACAATTTCTTAACATGCACTAGACATGTTATAGACCTCATTTTTATCATTTATTAGGCTTCGAGAATTCCTTCCCATCAAGCCACATTCATTAAATTAAAGGGCCACAAAACAACCATAGCCCCAACCTTCACAAAGTACCATAACAATTAATACCCACATACCTAATGGCTTATATTTGCTCTCAATCACACTATCCAACCAATATTCATAACTTTTCCCAAATTCTTAAAAGCTAGGGTTTCTCTAAAACCCAATAACTCTTATTAATGTCTTATCATTCTTCATCTTTTACCATTATAAATGCATCTACTACTCTTTTCCCTCATTAAAATCTCACATTTATTGCCACCCACCTTAGGTCTCAAGTTCTAAAAGCTTCTAATAAATGTCCATTCACATGCATGACTTCCCAAACCTTAAAAACTCATAACTACATTATTATTCCATCCAAAAGTTGGAGAAATGGGCTTACCTCACCCAAAACGAAATGGGTTTTAAAGGGAGAGGGAAAACAAACAAAAATGAGGGGAAAGAGAAAGAAGATTCCAAGCTCCAAGCCTCTCTTAAGCTCCTTGAGGAACGAAAATAGAAGATGAAGAAGGAGCCACCACCATTGCCAAGAGTTTTGGAAGAGAAGACAATAAAGAAGTAGAGAAGAAGTAAGGTGTGTTTTCCAAAAGGGTCACGGTGCTTAGGTGCAAATAAGAAGGGAAGTGCAGGCTTTTAGTTTTAATTGTTAACCCTTCATTAAAAGATTCACTGTTTTATGGCAAACAAGATCTCAGTTTGGGCTCAATACTTTATCTGAAAAGTATTCCGAATATATATTAGGACTCCCAATATTATTCTCAATAGCCCTGACCAATATCATCTCGATCAGAGATACTTGGTCCAACACCCATATTCTATTCAGGCTTTTTTTCAACTTAACCGATCTCAGTAATTCACAAGCAGTCTCCAAAAATCTTAATTTAATTATTTTCAATATTTTGGGACATCAAATAACTTTCATTCAATTAACCAATATTTATTTTCCTTGATTTAATCCTTTATTTTAAAATTTTGGGATGTTACAATCCACCCCACCAAAAAGAAAATTTCAGCCTTGAAATTTAACATACCGGATTTGAACACGTCGGGATATCGTTCTCTGATATTGTCCTCACGTTCCCATGTGAACGTCTCCATATTCCCGTGCTTCCAAGCGATCTTCACCAAAGGTACCAACTTATTCCGTAACATTTTCACGGAATGCTCGACAATGCGAATAGAAGCAGGAGGAATAGATAAATCATCCTGTACGTCGACATCGTCTATAGGAATTACATGTAGGGGATCATGGACATATTTTCTTAACTGCGACATATGGAACATGTTGTGTAGGTTAGCAAGATGCGGAGGGAGTGCTATCCGATAAGCAACGTCGCCAATCTACTCCAATACCTCGTAAGGTCCAATAAATCTAGGGCTCAACTTTCCACTTTTCAACGCCCTTCCAATTCCCTTATCATGCGAAACCTTCAAGAATACGTGATCACCAACTTTAAATTCAAGTGGTTTATGCCTCTTGTCATAGTAACTCTTCTGTCGGCCCTGAGTAATCTTCAATTTCTCTTGTATTTTCTTAATATGCTCTGTAGTCTCCTGAACAATCTCCGACCCTAAGGCCAAATTTTCACCAGTCTCCAACCAATATAAAGGCGTTCTACATTTTCTTCTATAAAGTGTCTCATAAGGAGCCATACCAATAGAGCTATGGTAGCTATTGTTGTATGTGAATTCAATCAATGGTAAGAATCTCTCCCAATATCCACCATGTTCAAGAACACAAGCCCTCAACAAGTCTTCCAAACTTTGTATTGTCCTTTCAGATTGCCCATCGGTTTTGCTGATGATAAGTGGAACTAAGCTTCAACTTAGAACCCAATTCATTATGCAAACTTCCCTAAAATCGAGAAGTAAACCGAGGATCACAGGCAGATATGATACTAGACGGCACACCATGCAACCTAACAATCTTCTTTATATATAATTATGCCAATCTCTCTAAAGAACTCTTCATATTCATGGGCAAAAAGTGAGTACACTTCATCAATCGATCCACAATTACCCATATGGCATCATTTCTAGCACGAGTTCTGGGAAGTCCAGAAACAAAGTCCATAGCTATGTTATCCTACTTCCAAACAGAGATCTTCAAAGGCCTCAAATAACCAGATGGTCTTTGACGCTCGATCTTAGCCTTCTGACAAACAAGGCAAGAGGCTACAAAGTTTTCCACATCACGCTTTATACCAGGCCACTAAAAATTCTTCTTCAAGTCTTGATACATCTTGGTAGAACCAGGATGAATGCTTAATACGCTTTTGTGAGCTTCCTCAAGTATACATTTCCTCACATCACCACTTGAGGGAACATAAATTCGACCCGACCATTCACACACCATATGCAATCTTGGCCTTCCACTAGGAACAAATTCTTCCCTTTCTCTTGGGTTTTCTTCATCCTAGTCAAATACTCATCATTCGGCTGTTGTACCTTCATATATTCAAGGAATTCATTTATGACCTTCAACATCTCAAGCGATATCTTCTTGGGAGTATAGGTCTCCACGCCCATATTCAGATTTCTAAACTGTTCAATCAACTCCATTTCTTTATAGATTGTTGATGTAACAACAGTCAATTAAAATTGAACTTGCATTTGGAATAGTTGATGAATTTGGGATTTTACATGTATGTTAATGTAGGATCCATTCCGAGCGACGAGGCGGGTGTGTCTTATCAATCGGAATTCTTCTCTTAAGGTAGGAGAGGAGTCTTATGTTCTAAATGCATGAATTTGAATGTTATTTGATTGCCATATGTATTGGTGTGCATGTTAGCCTTGCTTGAAATGATATAAAAAATTGTAATGTGGTGTATGGTGTAGATAATATGTTTGGCAACATGCTTTAATGCATTTAGAATATTCATGGTGTGCTATATGGTGGTGTAGAATGATCAATGATATGAAGTTATGCTTGTATCCACCATGAATGTAATGTGATTGTTGATGATGTTGATTGAGAACTATTGTAATGCCACACAAATGTTTAAATTAATAAGAATAACCTAACAATAATAAATCCATTAAAAGCCTCGTGGAAATGTTGGTAATGGTGTTGATGATGATGTATGATGAGTGGGCATGTATAGGATGCATAGAGTGAGAAATGCATATGATTTGCATTTGCATCTATGGCATACTACATAGCTGCCAGTGTTGGAATTTTAGGGGATTCCCCCGGTTGGCCCAGTGGGAGGGCGGCTCTATGCACGAGCAATTTGTATTCCCCTGTGACTCGATGTGTAAGTCACGAAGCTGCCCATGTTATGCTAGGGGGAGCCACATGTGGTTGACTCTTGTAGGGGATGGCTCTTAATGAGCAGGTGGCCCCGGTGGTCCTTGGGATCATAGCTGCCATGATATGTCTCATGGTTGGCTCATAACACCATATGTTGAATATGTTGTATACCGCGGTCATGGTGAAAATAACCAGGTGTTGCAAGATGGGCGATGCGGTTTGGGTACTAGTAAAACAATTGGTGAGATGCATGCAAATTTAAGAATAAGTGTACACATTTTACTACTGCAGTAGGGGTATGGTTAGATTATCATACTTGAATCCCACACTTGGTGTTCGTAATCCCACAGTCAGATCTGCAATTGTTGAAATATTCCACTGTGCATATGCATTAGCTTAAGAGCATTTGCATATAGTAAAGAAGTATGCCGAAGGTGATACGATATGATGATGGATGTGATGAGTAAGTAATGATATACTAAGACAACATAAAAGATATGAATACCAAATAATAGTTGTGTAATAGCCCAATTGTGGTGGGACTTGATTATGTATATGCTGTGTACTTTGTCTAAATTATAGTGTTACTTGTGAACGTATGCATGATGGTGTTGTGATGATAAAGAGTATGGTGAATGATATGTATGTGCAAAGTATACATGTTTTGATGCATATGTACATAATCATATGGTATTTATATTCACTCATTTGGAATGTATGACTCACTCTCCCATGTTGTCCATTTTTAGATTTGTGATGCAGGGCAATTGTGGGAAGAGTGGACCTTTTGAAGTACATTTTGGTTGAAGAGGTAAATAGGTGTATAGGAAATGCCTTGGCCGGTGAAATCTAGACTTTGTACAGCATGTGATGTATGCGAATGCTTATTTTGTTATCTAGATTAGTGATGATGATTTTGGGGGTCATGGAGGAAAATTGGACCTTAGTATGTATGGCCAATTTTCATTTATGACCCTAATGATGTAAGATAAAGAATCATGTTGTCTGATAATGTTATCTTTTATGAATGAATGATGTGCATTGTGATTTGAGGTATTTTATAGAGTGTATGAGGAAATGATTTCAATTTATATGCATTGAATGAATGGTTTGAATGCTATGTGATGGATGATAGGAAGTTAAATCTAATATGTGTGAAAGGGTGGATATGATTACAAATGCATAATAGAATATGAGGAATGCATTAGGATGGGCTAAAGTAGTAGTAAATGTTGTTTGGTATGTTGAGTTACATGAAATTCCTACATTTGGTCATTTTCTACATAACTCGCTCAAGCGAGTGGTGATCTCGCCCAAGCGAGTGGTGATCTCGCCCAAGCGAGATCATCTTGCATCAGTGTTGTTGTCACTGGCCGAAATTCGCTTAGGCGAGTGGCTTTCTCACTTAAGCGAGAATGAACTGGAAGCAGTGGTTGGTCTCTGGACCATTTTCGCTCAAGCGAAATGGCCCTGGCTTGGTGACCGCTCAAACGAGAGGGAGGGCATTTGGACACTGGACGATTTTCACTCAGGCGTGCCTAGTCTCGCCCAAGTGAAAATCGGGCAGAGAGCTTCAAATCGTATTGTACCAATCTCGATCAAGCAAGGTGGAACTCGCCTAAGCGAGATTAGCCCCTGATGCAGACTTCCCTCTCTCGCTCAAGCGTTTAGCTAGCTCGCCCAGATGTGACTTTTGAGTCTCCCTCAAGCGAGATGGGGCTCGCTCAAGCGAGAGAAGGCCCCGATGCTCAAATTTTCCTTCGCTCGGTCTTTCTCATTTCCACCCAAGCGTGCCTACACTGGCTCACTCAAGCGAATGTGGGACTCGCTTAAGCGAGTGGCACCCTGATGCACATATTTTGTCCTGTTTTAAATGATTGCGTTTCCTTTGCAATAAAACCCCTTCTTACATTATTTAAACGTTATTTTGGAAATATTAAGGGATCTTGAACTCTATGAAATCCTTCCCTTCAAAATCAATCATACAATAATTAAATTCATTAATTCTTCCGCTGTTTTTAATTGAAAATTTTATTATAAAAATCATCCTTTAATTTACCCTCTCGTATCTTCATATATGGGAGTGGCTGTTCTAGATCCAGGTGTCGAACTAGAAAGCTTCACCACTTAATTTCTTTTCATTGAATAATGATTTCAAAATCGTGAAAAATTTCTCCGTATTTCCGGGGCGTCTCATAGTGTCTATATCGCGTTCAGAAAGCAGTTTTCGGGATATCTTCGGTCTTCACCCGAATTTGGTGATATCCGGAATGTAAGTCAATCTTAGAGAATAGTACAGTACCTTTCAACTGATCTAGAAGATCATCAATTCGAGGAAGAGGATATTTGTTCTTAATAGTTACCTTGTTGAGTTGGCGATAGTCAACGCACAATCTCATGCTTCCATCCTTCTTTTTCACCAACAACACAGAAGCACCCGAAGGAGACACACTTGGGGGAATAAACTCCCGCTCGAGTAATTCCTCGACTTGTTTCTTCAATTCACTTAACTCTATAGGAGACATCCTATAAGGATCTCTAGAAACAGGCTCAGCGCCAGGGATGAGATCAATAGAAAATTCCACTTCTCGTGGGGGAGGTAGTCCAGGAATCTCTTTCGGAAACACATCAGGAAACTCTGAAACAATAGGAATCTCACAAGATTGGGACATACCATTCCCATCAACCAAATAGAATATCATAAGGAGCTGAGAGATACCTTGCACATCAAAGCCTTTAGTTTTCGAAGTCGAGAAGATCACCATCTTGTTACGGCAATCCACCAAGACCTTGTTAGTGGATAACCAATCCATGCTTAGAATAATGTCCAGATCCTTCATAGGCAAACAAACGAGGGATACAACAAACCTTCGACCCTTAAGAGTGATCTCGACGTTCTCACATCGAGTCACCGATCTTAAACAAGTACCAATTGGTGTAGTCACCAATATAAAACCTTTCATCATACACACAGGCACCCTCAAGCGCCTCACACAATCTTCAAAAATAAATGAGTGCGTAGCACCAGAATCAAAGATAAAGTTTACCGAAACACCAAGAATTTCACGCTCACCACAGGCAAGATCTTCAGCTTGCGCGGCTTCTTCACCAGAAACCGTAAACACTCTACGAACAGCTTGTAGTTGATCCCCACCATTACGGTTTCCATTTCTTCCACCATGGCCATTACCTCGACCATTGCCGTTTCTTCCACCGTCATGATTTCTACCACGGCCACCATTTCCGCCACCATTATGGCCATTACCGTTTCCACAGCCACGACCTCCAAAACCACCATGGCCTCCACGGTTAGCATCATAATTCATGCGGTTAGGAGTGTCAACATTAGCACCTCCTGTGTTCAATGGGAAATGGGGACGAATATGTCCGGGTTGGTTGCATTGGTAGCACACCACATTATCCCACGGACAATCACGTGCCAAATGGTTAGCACCATATTTGAAGCAAGTTAGGCCTTGGACATTACCATGACCTTGGTTACCACCACCGTAACCACCTCTAGGAGCACCACGTCCTCTAGTATTGGAGGATCCACCATGAAAGAACTTGTTCTTCTTGGAATGACCTTGCTTCTTGAAACCAGAAAATTGGCCTTTTAACTTAGGCTCGTGTTTTCTGTGACTCGAAGGAGCTACATCGTCTTCCTCATATATGCAACACTTATTCACAAGCGTCGGAAAGCTTCTAATTTCTTGATGTCGGATAGCCCGCTTGATCTCAGGCCTCAATCCATTTTCAAACTTCACACATTTGGAAGCTTCAGTACCATCTTGTTGATAGGGCGGATAAAACACATAAAGTTCTTCAAACTTGGAGGCATACTCCTCTACCGTCATACCACCTTGCTTAAGTTTCATAAACTCAAGCTCTTTCTTGCTCCTATAGTGATCCGAAAAATATTTCTTCAAGAACTCCACCTTGAAGTTTTCCCAAATCAACGGAACATTAGCATATACCATGCGTCCCCTAGTAAGACGCCATCATGCTTCAGCTTCATCGCAGATCATAAAGACCACATACTCCACCTTTTGTGCTTTAGAACACTCGAAGCTAGCATAGATCCTCTCCAAATAATTAATCCAAGCATACGCATCTTCAGGCTTATAACCTCCATGAAATTCTGAAGGTTTCCTCTTGAGAAATAAATCAAGACCTTAGGAGCCTTGTCCCACGTTCAGCTGGCCTTGTCTTTCCAAGAGATCGGCAAATCGATTCAAGGCATTTGCCATAGCAGCAGCCTCACGATTCGGTCTACCAGCCATATTTCAAGCCTATATGTTAAAACATGGCTTACACATGAGTAAACTAGACCAAGCAATGACTTTTTAACTTATAAATGTAAAGGTCTTAGCACTCATAAGTCTATCATGCACTACATCACATAATCATATCAATTTCAATACATAACCACAACATATTCATCATTAGAGGTAAATAGTGTAAAGACTCTTGGCCAGACTCAAATAACTATAGACCTCAATCACAATTCAATAACAAACAGCCACAATTTAATCAAAAATTCATAAATCAATCAATCACATCTCATATGACTTAATCTTAAGCAACAACTACATGAACAACACTAATCATGATCGAATCAAGAGCAACCAATGCTCTGATACCAGGTTGAGACGCCCTAAAAAATACGGGTAAATTTTTTCGTAATTTCAAAATCATTATTCAATGAAGGGAAAAATAAGTGGTGAAGCTTTCAAGTTCAACTCCTGGATCTATGAAAAGCCGCTCCCATATATAAGGATATGAGAGGGTAGATTAAAAGAAGATTTCATAATAAATTTCCAATTAGAAATAGCGGAAGGATTAATTAATTTAGTTGTTGTATGATTGAATTTAAGAGAAGGGATTTCATGAGGTTCAGGGATCCATAATAGGTCCAAACTTATATTAAGATGATGCAAGAAAAAGGTTCAATGCAAGGGAGGTTTAATCATTTGAAATAAAATAAAACTTGTACATCAGGGGGGCTACTCACTCAAGTGAGCACCACATTCGCTTGAGCGAGCCAGCATAAACACGCTTGAGTGAAATAAGAAACAGCTGAGCAAAGAAGGGATTAAGCATCAGGGGCTCCTCTCACTTGAGTGAAATTCGAAGAGAACCCTTGAGCGAGCCAGCGAGATGCTTGAGCAAGAGAGGAGGTTTGCATCAGGGGCTAATCACGCTTGAGTGAGTTCCATCTCGCTTGAGCGAGATTGCTCCAGTGATATTAGAAATACTCTGCCCGATTTTCACTTGGGCGAGACACATCTCGCCTGGGCAAAAATCGTCCAGTGTCAATTTCCCTTCTCCTCGCTTGAGCGTTTACCAAGCCAGGACCATTTTGCTTGAGCGAAAATGGTCCAGTGACCAACCTCTGTTCCCAGGCCAAGTCTCGCTTGGGCGAGACTGCTATCTGCTCGGGCGAGTTTTGGCCAGTAGCCACACCACCATCCCACGAAGGTCTCGCTTGAGCGAGATTGCCACTCGCTTGAGCGAGTTCTGCAATTTCTACCAATTTTAGCTATCCTAATGCATTGCCTACACTCTATTATGCATATATAAGTCCTCCAAATTACTTATACACTTCAAGAGCAATTTCCATTCATCTAATGCAAAGGATTTGAATTTATTTCTACAAGACTTCATAAAATGCTATAATTTAAGAATATCTTACATCATTTGGGTCATAAATGAAAATTAACCATGCACACCAAGGTCCAATTTTCCTCCATGACCCTTAAAATCATCATCACAAACCTAGATAACATAAAAAGCATTCATATACATCACATGCAATACAAAAATCTAGATTTCACCGGCCAAGGCACTTCCTATACCACTATTTACCTCCTCAACCAAAATGTACTTCAAAATGTCCACTCTCCCAACAATTGCCCTGCATCACAAATCTAAAAATGGACAACATGGGAGAGTGAGTCATACATTCTAAAGGAATGAATATGAATAGCATGTGATTATGTACATATGCATAAAAACATGTATACTTTGCACATACATATCATTCACCATACTCTTTATCATCATAACACCATCATACATACATCACAAGTAACATTACATTTTAGACAAAGTACACAACATATACATAATCAAGTCCCACCACCATTTGGCTATTACACAAACTATTATTTGGTATTCATATCTTTTATGTTGTCTTAGTATATCATTACATCCACATCATATCCATCATCATATCTCATCACCTTTGGCATACTTCCTTGCTATATGCAAATGCTTTTAACCTTGCATATGTGTAATGGAATATTTCAACAATTTCAGATCTGACTGTGGGATTACAAACACCGAATGTAAGATTCAAGTATGATCATCTAAACATACCCCTACTGCAGTAGTAAAATATGTACACTTATTCTTAAATTTGCGTGTATTCACCAATTGTTTTACTGGTACCAAACCGCATTGCCTATCTTACAACACCTGGTCATTTTTACCTTGACCGCGGTATACAACATATTCAACATATGGTGTAATGGGCCGACCAGATATCAAATCATGGTGGCTGTGATCCCAAGGACCACCGGGGCCACCTGCTCATCAAGAGCCACCCCCCACAAGGGTCGGCCACATGTAGCTTCCTGAAGCAATACATGGGTGGCTTCATGACTTACACGCCGAGTCACGGGAAATAAAACTTGCTCGTGCACCAAGCCACCCTCCCACTGGGTCGGCCGAGGGAACTCCCCAAATGTTCAAACAACGGCGGCTATGCAGTATGCCATAGATGCAAATGTAAATCGTATGCATTTCTCACTCTATGCATCCTATACATGCCACTCTTCATACATCATCATCAACACCATTTCCAACATTACCACAAGGCTTTTAGTGGATTCATTATTGTTAGTTATTCTTATTAATTTAAATATTTGTGTGGCATTATAATAGTTCTTAATCAACATCATCAACAATCACATTACATTCATGGTTGATACAAGCATAACTTCATATCATTGATCACTCTACACCACCATATAGCACACCATGAATATTCTAAATGCATCAAAGCATGTTGCTAAACACGTTATCCGCACCAGACGCCACATTACAATTTCTCATATAATTTCAAGCAAGGCTAACATGCATACCAATACATATGGTAATCAAATAACATTCAAATTCATGCATTTAGAACATAAGACTCCTCTCCTACCTCAAGAGAAGAATTTCGATTGATAAGACGCACCCGCCTAGTCATTCGGAATGGATCCTACATTAACATGCATATAGAATCCCAATCAATCAACTATTTAAGACATCATTATTTTCTATTTAATCATAATCGTATCTACAATTTCTTAACATGCACTAGACATGTTATAGACCTCATTTTTATCATTTATTAGGCTTTGGGAATTCCTTCCCATCAAGCCACATTCTATAAATTCAAGGGCCATAAAACAACCATAGCCCCAACCTTCATAAAATACCACAACAATTAATACCCACATACCTAATGGCTTATATTTGCTCTCAATCACACTATCCAACCAATATTCATAACTTTCCCCAAATTCTTAAAAACAAAGGTTTCTCTAAAACACAACAACTCTCATTAATGTCTTATCATTCTTCATCTCTTACCATCATAAATGCATCTACTACTTTTGTCCCTCATTAAAATCTCACATTTATTGCCACCCACCTTAGGGCTTAAGTTCTAAAAGCTTCTAATAAATGCCCATTCACATGCATGACTTCCTAAACCTTAAAAACTCATAACTACATTATTATTCCATCCAAAAGTTGGAGAAAGGGGCTTACCTCACCCAAAACGAAATAGGTTTTCAAGGGAGAGGGAAAGCTAACAAAAATAAGGGGGAAGAGGAAGAAGATTCCAAGCTCCAAGTCTCTCTTAAGCTCCTTGAGGAATGAAAATAAAAGATGAAGAAGGAGCCACCACCTTTGCCAAGGGTTTTGGAAGAGAAGACAATGAAGAAGTAGAGAAGAAGAAGTAAGGTGTGTTTACCAAAAGGGTCACAGTGCTTAGGTGAAAATAAGAAAGGTAGTGAAGGCTTTTAGTTTTAATTCTTAACCCTTCATTAAAAGATTCATCGTTTTGTGGCAAACAGGATCTCAGTTCGGGCTTAATACTTTATTTAAAAATTATTCCGAATATATATTCAGACTCCCAATATTATTCTCAACAACCCTGACCAATATCATCTTGGTAAGATATTTTTGTAAATCATAAAAAGAAATGAAGTGTTCAAGGAAAGAGAATCAAGTTTGTATAACATGAACTCAATGGAATGTTTGTGCCAAGTTTAAACACAATAATTGTAGTATAGTATAGATATCGTTCCACTGAGGAGGTGTTGGTTTGAAGATCTTGGTTCTTGAATTGATTTTGACAAAAGATTTGTTTTGATTTTGTAGTGGAAAATATTGAATACAAGATAAATAGAAAGTGTTGAATGAAAATAATAACAGTATAGTGTTTGGATAAAACTTAGATTTGGAAAACTGGATTGGTTTCGTCGCATCGCACCTTTCGTAAGCTAAATAAATTTGCATGTATGTAACTTAAAATGATAATTTCTACGTCACAATCAAAGTCATTTGTATCGATCCCTCAACTACAAAATTCATAAGAATGATTTCAAACCACTGATCCCTCAGTCACTTTGAAACCATTCCAGCATTACCAATCGATTATTTTGACGTTCATTGTGTTAGACGCCATCCCTGGTCAGCTACTCACAATAAGTATTTCATTCAGATCTGCTCTTAAAAGTTACTTCCCAGTATACTTAAGAAAACTTAAAAAAAGAAAATAGTGATCAAGTATCTTCAGGCATTAATGGCAGAATGAAATACAGAAAGTATCAAATCTCATTAACATATATAAAAACTTATAGTAGCATTACTTCAGGTTTGAATTGATTACAACCAATCCCAATAAGGAAAATTAGTTACTCATGCTATGCATTTTCACTTAAGAACAATTGGAAATCAATACAGAATGAATGGTGGGATGCAGGAGATATGTTTGATGATATGAAGGAGATAATCCAGCAGAAGATGACTTCATCCCTCTTCTCTACTTGATTTATAAGGATTATGTTTCAACTTTTCTTTCCCCACTTGCGTAGAGCCCATGAAGAATCATTCAGAAACATGCAGAAACACACCAAGGTGGGTGAGTTGGCATCGCACCATTGGTTAATATAAAATTAAAAATCCCACGCTGCATAAGTCACGCTTGAGCTTACTGGTCACGCTCAAGCGTGAGGAATTTGATGTTCTCTATTGGTTCTACGCTTAAGCTAAACTCTGTCATGCGTGAGTGTGCCTTTTAGTTCAACATGTCCACTCCACGCTCAAGCCACGCTCAGGAGAGCTCAGGCTCACGCCTGAGCGTCTTCTTATCTCGCTTAAGTGTGAGGAGGGTCCTGATACTGATTCATCTTCGCTCAAGCCTCGCTTAAGCGTACATTAGATCCACGCTCAAGCGCTCTCTCTCACGCTTAAGCGTGAGCTTCTTTTGAGTACCATGCGCTTAGATCTTCTTCCTTATGCTCAAGCGTGAAGGGTCTTCAGGGTCTGTCTTTAGCACGATCATGCTCAAGTGAGCTCAAAACACACTTAAGCATGATGTCTTTGGTGGTTTCTCTGTTGACCTTTCTTTGACTTTAAGGCTTTTCCTGCATTTCTTAAGGGATTTAAGCTAATTTCTTTATTTTTTGAAATATTTATTCATATTCATCTTTCAAGATAAATTCTTTGTTTTTCCATCTATTTACTTCACTTTCTTGTAAAGATGCTTCAAAAAATCACAAGAATATATTGCTTGATTAGCATTTATCAAACTTTCCCCAACCTAGATTTTTGCTTGTCCTCAAGTAAAAGAAGCTGGAAAGGAAATCAAGTATTCAAGAAGATTAGATTCATTTGCAGACAAAATTTAAAAGACAATAATCTCAGTTTAACTTCTTTTTAAGGAAAATAACATCCTTAATACCAATTCTTTGAAATTTAATGCACCATTAAATTATTCACAAAGCAGGTAACCAATTGCTGTAAGAATAAGAAACTCTCATTATTTCTCACCAGGTGTCTGTGTCGCACATTCATCATGAGAATTGCCTAATTAACATTGGCAGGCATTGCCAATCAAAATCAAATCATAAGAGCAGTAAGGATCAAAAGGTCTTTTAAGGGTTGTAATGAGGCTGGGCTAAACAAGAATTCTTGGTTTTTCTTGGGTTCAAGATGCATGCACAAAGAAGAGCATAAGTTATGAAACTTTCAAAGTTTGTGAGGCTTCTTCCTTTTTGAGCTACAAAATTCTTTATTTTTCTTTTTCTAGTTCTCTATTTCTGTTTGAACTTTTGGAGAACTTTAATATTTTTATCATTCTCTTTTTCAGCTTCCATTTCTTTCATCACCCTTTGGAAAAGTATTTTATGCTTTTTTCAAAAATAAGCATGCTGATAAGGTAGGAATTTATTTCTCATGCTTGGGTTAGGGTGTTTTTATAGAATAAAATTTTTTGGCTCATGAATGGGTTACCAAAGAATAGGGCATATTTTTTAGGGTAGCTTTTTGGCTTTGGGCTATTTGATTTTCAAAATTGCCTTTATCATTTCCTCGCTTAATTTCTTATGAAAAATGTTAATCAGAAAATTAGGCAATGCCAACTTGACAAATTTTAATGAGACTCTCAGTGTTTAAATTTCTCACTACTTACTGGGTCATAAGGCATACTTCCATATTGTAACAGAAAAATGGTTTGAGTATGTAAATAATTTCAACAGTTCATTTACTTTAGTTATATGGTTCTTAAATTAGTTATTTTGCCTTCTCAAAATCAATGTTACTACCTTAAAATAATTGCTACTCAGAATCTTTTCTTGCTTAAAAAGTTTAAATCTTGGTTGGGTTTTTCAAAATTGTTTCAGTTTTAAGCATGTAACTTTGCATCCAAAGAATCATAACATAAAATCATAGAAAAATTTAAATATTTTCAAAGTATGTTGTAGTAATATCAAACTAAGAAAAAAAACTCAAAGTAAAACCATAAAATGTCAATCAGAGAAATTTAAAAAGAAAAATTAAAGTAGTAGAACTAAAGCAAATAAAGACTAAAGTAGTAAACTTATTTCTCATCCTCAGAAGAGTCATCCTCTGTTTCCTCTTCCCTTTTTGGAGGTTCCTGTGAAGAAGGTCCTGGCCTAGCTTGTGAAGCCTCACCCCTTCCCACAAAAGAAGGCCTGTCCCCAGGCCAAGCAATGAGGGCTTTAAATTGGACTGGATCCATCCAAGGGTTAGTTTGTCCTGCAGGAATGCTACGGTATAAGCCATTATGTATGTGTATCAAACCTTGATGATTAGCATTCTGTTGTAACAAGAGGTGGCTGTTCTGGATCTTGAGAAGATGGATGTCCTATAGAATCATTGATAACTCTGTGCTGAGAGAAGGAGAGGTAAGTTCTGATCCTGCTGGTGGTGGTGCTTGTTGTTGTGCTCCCTGAGGCTCTTGTTGGGGTTCTTGGGTAGGCCTGTTGGTGCAGTATCTTTCTATGAAGTGCCTATCAATAGATAGTCTGATAGGCTTTGAGTCTTATACCTGAATTCCATGAACTGCACACAGGTCAGTAATAAAAGCAGGAAATCCTAAACTCCCTCTAACCTTTTGCCCAGCCTGAGAGTATTTTTGATCTGTGGTGGCAAACTTATGAATTTTGTCTGAGATGATCTGGGCCAAATCAATGGTGTTATTATCCTATAAAATACAGTACAACAAATAACATCCTACATGAATCAAATCAGATACACAAGCATTTGGGGCTACATTAGCAAGTAAGAAGGAGGTCCAGACTTGAGAAGGGGTAATCATATCCTTTCTCAGGAGATGCATTGGCTGTTCCCCTTGGCCAGTCTGAAAGTGTCAACCTGGAATACATATGGATGCCTCTATATCTTGGGCAGGGATCTCTTGATTCTGTAGTCTCATGCTTGTATAATCACAGGTCTCCTTTTCTCTTAGTTTCATGAGGTTGCCTAGGTAAGAGTTGATTTTGTCTCTGCCATAGAAGAGCCAATGGCCTCTCATGTATGAACTTCGATCTTCTGCCCCCCTTAGGCCATGCATTGGCGTAAAACTCTCTCACAACCTCTGGGTCATATCTTTCTCTTAGGTAACAGATTTTGAGCCAATTCCTTCTTTTGATGACTTATAAAAGGGCATCACACTCCCCTAGTGCTAAATCCATTTTTTACTCAGGAATGGATGTCCAATTCTGAATGTCTTTATATCTCTTTTATTGTTCTTTGTCCTTGAATTTTTGTCCAGAAGTTGGCTCTACAATGCGGGGTCATTTCTTTTTATTTCTTCTTGAAGATCCCGCAGTGGTTTTTGGTGGAGAAGGAGGGGCTGTTTGTTTAACCCTTGCCATCTATAAGTAATCAAAATATAAATTTGGGAAGATAAAGGGTGAATCTGTAACTATTTTAATAACCATTTCAAGTGAACCTAGAGACTTATTATGCACAATATCTCTAAATCAAGCATGCCTATTAGTGACTTAAGCAAAAGAACAGTGATTGTTAATTGGCATAGCATAGCAATTTAATCCTTTAACATAACATATTCTGTACTTTTATCAAATGGTTGACGTGCGTCATTAAAACAACAAAGGTTTTCATAATGCTCTTTCACAATCAATTAGTTAATCCAATGTTGAATTAGCATATCCAGATAAAATGTATCATCCGATCACAAAGCATGTAAAACAAGGAAACTTGATTTTCAAACTTGATTTTCAATGGAACCATGCTTTGTACTTCATATCACAGCAAAACATTGTAGGACAATCAGAAGAAAAGAAAGGGGTTGAGATTTACCTTGCTTCAACGGAAATGGATGATGCACAGAAGATGAAATGTTTGTAGAAATGGTAAATAAAAAGATAAGTAACGTGCAAAGTGGAACTTGTCACAGGGTTGCTCAAAGAAAACTGACTAGGAGAAGCAAATGGGGTGTGGGGATTAATGTGAAGAGCGGTTACAGATTTTTAACATAATGGCTCTTTTAAAAAAATTTTTTGAACTGGTGTAAGGTGGCAGTTTTAAAAATACCCTGCTTGAGCGAGCTCATCACGCTTAAGCGTGATTGTGTTATTTAGGCACGCTTGAGCTCACGGTTTCCACACTTGAGCGTGGCTACCGCCTGAAAGTTATTGTCTCCTCGCTTAAGCGAGAGTTGACTACGCTTCAACGTGATCGGTTGCTCAATATGGTTCGCTTAAGCGCAGAAATTTCACGTTTAAGCGTGATGCTTGAAGATTGGTCCCTGATGCAGTGTTTGTTTTCTCGCTTGAGTGCAAGTGAATTCGCTTTAAGCGTGGCACTTGTTAATTTAGAAAAGGTTCTTCTTGCTTAAGCGCAACATGCTACGCTTAAGTGTGATCGCGTTTGAGAGTTTGATAAACTTCACTGGTAGTGTTGCCATGCTTTAAGCATTATTCTTGCGCTTAAGCGTGAAATATGGAAGTGCCTTACCTTGACTCGCTTAAGCGAGATTATCCACGCTTGAGCGTGGTGATCCCCCTGATGCTTTCTTTGTCTCGCTTGAGCTTTTAACAAGGTTCACTTGAGCGAATTTAAGACAGAGCCATATTTTTCCCTTCTCGCTTGAGCAAGTATGACCTCGCTTAAGCGAGATGATATTCCCAACTTGAGCATGACAGATCACGCTTGAACTTGCCCATTGACCTTTCTTTTCTCTTTGCATATTTAATAAGTAAGTGGGATACCTGAAAAGAAATTTCAACCATCAGATAATATTTTCTTAAAATTAAAACAAGTAGAATGAAAATTAAAAACATAAAAGATTGGGTTGCCTCCGAAAAGCGCTTGTTTATCGTCATTAGCTCAACGCCTGATTTGTTTGATCATGGATCCTTCAGTTGAATGATGGTGGTGACCTTCTCCACCTCTCCTCCCAAATAAGGTTTGAATCTTTGACCATTTACAACCTAGGTTCTTTTAGATTTAGGGTCTTGTAATTCAATGGCCCCATAAGACCTTACTTCTTTCACAATGAATGGTCCTGACCATTTGGATTTTAGTTTTCCTGGGAAAAATTTTATCCTTGAATTGAAAAGGAGCACAGATTATCCCGGGTAAAAACTCTTTTTCATAATGTTCCTGTCATGGTAAGCCTTCATTTTCTCCTTATAGATCCTTAATGATTCATAGGCATCCATCCTCCATTCTTCCAACTTGTGCATCTGAACTTTTCTTTCTTGAGCTGATGCCTTTGGGTTATAATTGAGAATTTTCATTGCCCAAAATGCCTTGTGTTCAAGCTCTACTGGAAGATGGCAATTTTTTCCATACACCAACTGGTAAGGTGAAAATCCAGTTGGTGCCTTGTAGGATGTTCTATATGCCCATAAAGCATCATCCAGCTTTAAGGACCAATCCTTTCTATTTTGGCCAATTGTTTTTTCTAGTATCCTCTTGATTTCTCCGTTGGATACTTCTACTTGGCCATTGGCTTGAGGGTGGTATGGGGAGGTTACCTTGTGCTTTACTCCATAGTGTTTTAGGCACCTTTGAAGTTGAGCGTTGCAGAAATGAGAACCTCTGTCACTTATCAGTACTCTTGGAGTGCTAAACCTACTGAAAATGTTTCTCTTTACAAATTTGATGACGGTCTTGGCATCAGCTTTAACACAATCCATGGCTTCTACCCACTATGATACATAGTCCACTGCTACAATAATGTACTCATTTGAAAATGAAGTAGGTAGAGGTCCAACAAAGTCTATGCCCCAGCAATCAAAGACCTCTATTTCAAGAATGGTGGTTAATGGCATCTCGTTTCTTTTTGATACGCTACTTGTCCTTTGACATGCATCACAATGCTGCATAAAAACATTAGCATCCTTAAACAATGAAGGCAAATAAAAACCTGATTGGAGGATTTTAGTTGTTGTCCTCTCCCCATTGAAGTATTCTCTATATGGTGAGTTGTGGCAGTGCCATAAGATGTTGTTAGCTTCTTCTTGAGATACACATCTCCTCAAAATATGGTCTGATCTGAGTTTAAACAGGTATGGATCATCCCATATGAATTGTTTTGCATCATTCAGAAACTTTTTCTTTTGTTGCCATGAAAGATCATCATGCAATACTCCAGCAGCCTTAAAGTTTGCCATGTCTGCAAACCATGGCCTTTCTTTTATCATCAATAGATTTTCATCAAGAAATTCTTCATTTACTTCTGGTTGTAGTAGTGTGACTTCCCTGTTAACAAGGCGGACAAATGATCTGTAATAAAATTTGCACTGCCCTTTTTGTCTTTGATTAGTAGATTGAATTCTTGCATCAGCAAGATCCATCTAATTAGCCTGGGATTAGAGTCAGGTTTATTCAGTAGATATTTAATAGCAGCATGATCAGTAAAAATAGTGACTTGGGAACCAATTAGATAAGGTCTAAACTTTTCCAGGCCATACACTATTGCTAACAGCTCTTTTTCTGTTGTTGCATAATTTGTTTGGGCAAGGTTTAAAACTTTGCTAGCATAGTATATAACATGGAAAACTTTTGCCTTCCTCTGTCCTAATATGGCCCCAATGGCATAATCACTAGCATCACACATTATTTCAAAATCTAATCCCAATCAGGAGCAACTATCACAGAAGCATAAGTTAGTTTATGTTTTAAAGTTTTGAATGCATGTAGACAAGAATCATAAAAATAAAGGGAGTGTCTTTGTTCAAGAGATTACTCAAAGGCTTTGCAATTTTGGAGAAGTCCTTGATGAATCTTTGATAAAATCCTGCGTGGCCCAAGAAGCTTCTAACTCCTATCACATTCTCTAGTGGTGGCAGTTTCTCAATTACTTCCACTTTGGCTTTGTCCACTTCAATGCCTCTTTTGGAAATTTGATGCCCCAACACAATTTCTTCAGTAACCATGAAGTGGCACTTTTCCCAATTTAAAACTAAATTGGTTTTCACACATCTTTTCAATACTATACTCAAGTTTTCCAAGCATTGATTAAATGATGGTCCAAAAATAGAAAAGTCATCCATGAAAACTTTAATGTATTTTTCCACCAAATCTAAGAAAATAGCTAACATGCACCTTTGGAATATTGCAGGGGCATTACATAACCCAAAAGGCATTTTTCTGTATGCAAACACCCCAAAGGGACATGTGAATGTTGTTTTCTCTTGATCTTCTGGTGCAACAGCTATTTGGTTATAACCTGAGTATCCATCCAAAAAGCAATAGTATGCTTGTCCTGCAAGCCTTTCCAGTATTTGGTCCATGAAGAGTAGAGGAAAATGATCTTTCCTAGTTGTTGTGTTTAACTTCCTGTAGTCAATGCACATTCTCCATCCAGTGACTGTCCTTGTGGGGATCAATTCATTCTTGTCATTTTGTATGATAGTTACTCCTCCCTTCTTTGGAACAACCTATAAAGGACTCACCTAAGAACTATCAGAGATTGGATAAATTATACCAGCTTCTAGTAACTTAATTACCTCCCCTTCGACTACTTCCTTCATGGTTGGATTCAAACGTCTCTATAGTTGAGCAATTGGTTTGAATTCTTGTTCCATGTAAATACGGTGCATACAGTAGGCTGGGCTTATTCCTTTTAAGTCTTCTAATTTCCAACCAATTGCTATTGAGTGCTCCTTTAATACTTGAATCAATTGTTTTTCTTTAGATTCTGACAATTGCCTATTAATAATAATAGGTTTTTGACTATCCTCATCAAGAAAAAATGTATTTCAAATGTGAAGGCAAAACTTTTAGCTCCATTCTTGATGCTGCGACTTCTTTTGCTTTTTCTGGCAGCTTCTCATAATGAATTGCTTTTTGAATGTTATGCTTGTCCTCCTCTAAGTTCTTCACATCTTCTTCCTCTATTATTTTTCCACTTGGTTCAGTGTTTGTCATTAACTCGTCTAGTGGATCTTTGTTGAGCAATTCATTGGATTGTTCTCTGATGGCTATTTCTTCAATGTTAATTTTGAAGCACTGCTGCTTCTCTGTTGGGTACTTCATTGTATCAAACACATTAAAATTTACTTCCTCATCTTGCACTCTTACCTTTAGCTTCCCATCGTCCACATCAATAATCACCTTTGCAGTTTTCATGAAGGGCCTGCCAAAAATGAGAGGCACCTTTGTATCTTATTCAATGTCCATGATGACAAAATCTACAGGGAACATGAATTTATCAACTCGTACCAGCACATCCTCCGCTATACTATATGGAAACTTCATGGATCGATCAGCAAGTTGGAGAGTCATTCGTATTAGTTTCACCTCAAGATCTCCAATTCTTTTTACCATTAAGAGGGTCATTAGGTTAATGCTAGCTCCTAAGTCTAAGATTGCTTTTCCTACTGGTAAAGTACCTATAGTTACTGGAATTGTGAAACTCCCTGGGTCTTTTGTTTTCTGAGGCAGTGCTTTTTGAATAATGGCACTGCATCCTGCGGTGAGTTCCACTGTTTCTTTAGAGAATCTTTTCTTCCTGGTTAATAGCTCCTTCATGAAGTTTTCATACGTTGGCATTTACTCCATGGCTCCCACAAAAGGTATGTTTATCTGTAACCTTTTGAAGATGTCCATGAATCTTGCAAATTGCCTCTCCTTGTCTATCTTCGAAAGGTTCTTTGGATATGGTAAACTTTTCAACTGTGGTGTTGGGTCGTCTACCTTTTTCTTCCCTTCTTTTATTTTTTTCTTTTTAATTTTTTCAACTTTATCCTCCTTCATATGTACATCATCATTCTTTTTATTTTTCTCTTCACTAACTTCCTCCCTTGCTTCTTTTTCACAATTCTTTTCTTCCACCTTTTCACCCTTTTCCTCTTCTTGTCCAATGACCTTTCCACTTCTTGTGGTGATTGCTTTGTATTGCTCCTTTGGATTTGGGTGGGTATTAGCTCCAAATTGTGAATTATGATGTTCTGTAATATGACGAGCCAATTGCCCTACTTGGGTCTCCAGATTTCTTATTAAAGCATCAATGTTTTTTTGATTGGTGATTAAAACTTGCATGAATTTCTCTAGAGTGTCCTCTAGTTTTGATGTTTTTTTCCATCAAAGAAGAACCTTGTTGATAAGGTTGTTGTCTGTTGGAAGTGCTTGCCTCTTACTTCCATCCACCATTTTGATTATTTCTCCATCCCTGTGAAAAATTGTTAGAATAAGCATTGTTACTGAAGTTACTCTGCTTACCTTGATTATTCATATAGAGGATGGATTGGTCAACTTGCTCTCCTTGACAGTGTCCATTTTGATGTTCTCCTCTACAAAAGTCACATTTCAATTATGATTGTTGATTATTTGTAGAGGTTTATACTGCATGTAATTGCTGAAGGAGTTTTGCCATTTGTTGAGTCAAAATTTTACTTTGAGCTAAAATGGCATCTGTTGTATTCAGTTCTAAAATTCCCTTCTTCTAGACTTGTGTTCTATCATGCTGGGCTTGGTAATCTGTGGATGATAATGCTTCAATGATTCTTGTAGCTTGTTCTACATCCACCGTCATCATAGTGCCTCTAATTGCTATATCTAGTATCATTTTGGTATCTGCTTTGAGTCCACTATAGAAGATATTAGGTTGGGCAATATCTTCCAAGCCATGATTTGGACACTTTCTCAAAATAGATTTAAAACTTTCCCATGCTTCACAGAAGGGTTCATCTTGACCCTGTTTGAATATTGTGATGTCTGATTTGGCTTTGATAAATCTGGATAGTGGAAAGAATCCGTGTAGGAATTTTTCTTCCACCATGTCCCAACTATTTAAGCTTTGATTTGGGTGAGATTGGAGCCATTCCTTTGCTTTACCTGCTAAAGAAAAAGGAAATAGTCTTAGATATGTGGCTTCAATTACTTCATGTTCAAAGCCCATCGTTCCTACTAATTCATAGAATGTGGCCAAGTGAGTATATGGATCTTCACTTGTCATTCCATGGAATTCGTGGGAACTAATTAAACTAAGAAACGCATGTTTCATTTCTATAGCCCTTATTGTATTTGGTATAGCAATGCTTGAGTAGTGTCTGGGCCCTTGTTGTAGAGTGTAATCTTCAAGTATTCTCCTTGGTGGATTTTGATTGTTGCTATTGACATCCGCCATTCTATCAAAGGAAGTTTTTCCTGTGTGGAAGTTCTGCTTAGCTTTCTTTGTTAGGGAATCCCATCAGGGTCAGGCAGCGAAAACACAAAGGATTCCCAAAAATAAGGATTGCAAATGCAAATGTCTCAAAGCATTATGTAATTAAAGTTTTGATCTAGGGATTACCTCTTGTAGACGCACAACAAGTTCCTCGATCGAAGCAATTATAGCTTCGCCCTTAGGAGTCCACACGAGCACTCCCACCAGAAAACCAAAGATCTGAATGCTAGTACGGAATTTTAGTGTAATCTAATTTCTGAGCAGCAGCCTATGAGCATCTCATGCTCTATATATAGGCTTAGGTCTTGACCTAAGCTCTTATTAAACATTGGGCTCCTGACTCATTCTAAATGAGTTAGGCTTAAATAGTTTTATTTTAGTCCAACTAAAATAAAACTATCCTTTGGTGGGCTTACTCTATGTGTGTGACCCGATAGGTAAAATATTCAGTTATATTAATACTAAACTATTTTATTATTAATATAAAATAAGAGCGGTATCTAGCAATATATCATTATGTCTGAATATTATTTATCATCAACATGACCTATAAGTGATAATTATTTTATATATTTGTTCCTTTTGTCACGATATCTAATTGGGCCCAAGGCATGGTCGTCGTCATCCTTGTATGGGCCAATTCATTTTACTTGATACCAGAGTAGACTTTGTAGAATAAATATCTAATATTTATTCATCCTAGCATGGCCATGCATTTCATTAGTCTCACTCTATCAAGTGGCCCATAGATATCACTCCTGTCATATATGAGAGATAAATTCCATCTACATCACTCGCATCCCTCTACATAATTTGTCTATTGCCTAATCACAATCTTTATGGTCATCTTTTTACAGATAATGTTTGATTATATTAAAACAATAAACTCCTTATGTAGGAATCATAGTGACTTCAGGTCGAAGGAATATACCATTATCACATTGAGAACCATTTATGACACTCATGTAACGATCCATGCAACGTTCTCATGGTGGGTCTGTCCAGTATAACATTACTCTTAATGTGTACCAGTGTAAAGACTTGATAGCATATATCCATGATTTGTGAGATCAAATCATCAGTACATTCACACACTAATCTTAATGTATTTACATGTCCCCATGTAAATACTTGATTAGGGACGTTTTAGGAATAATTCTCATATGACCTATTATTCTAGGATAAATAACATTAAAATTAGTCTAAAACTAAAAATACTAACTTTATTGATAAGTTAAAATTGATACATTAATAGCTCGTAGTGCATACACCAACAATCTCCCACTTTGATAAGTGCTTTATAGTACAATAAATTAGACCCAGTTTGCTTAGGATTTTTATCATTATCCACTGTATTTCCTTTATTTATTGAGATTTTTGCTTTCTTTCCACTCTATTCTACTTGGGTATGTTATTTTGCAGGAATTAAGGTAATAAAGGGTCAAAAACAAGAGAAAAACGACCATAAAATGATAAAGAAACAAGAAGAACAAGCCCAAAGTAGAAAGAACTCTCTTTTTATGCTGAAATCCAACTCAGAATGTTAAAATCTAACTCAGAAATGCTGAATTTCGATTCAGAATGTTAAAATCCGACTCAAAATGACCAAATCCGAGTGGGATGACTGAGAAAGGACCAAATCCGAGTGGAATTACTCAGAATGGAGCAAATCCGAGTGGAATACTTCACTGTTGGATTAGAATCCGAGTGGAAAGTTCCCTGTCTTAGACATTCCGAGTGATAAATGGCTGACTCTGTTGGAGGTTCAATGCTGAAAAGGAATAAGTCTCGGTTGGAGGAGATTCCGAGTGGAAGATCCCCTACTGCGACCAATCCGAGTGAAAAAAGGGATTGACCTTGAATAGATGCTGCCCAAAGCTATTTTCCGAGTGAAAGGATTGCTGATTGAAGTGAATCCGAGTGGGAGTTTTCTGATTACAAATAATCCGAGTGAAGAAATGCTGATTGAAACAAGTCTGAACTATTTTTCTGTGCCAAACTGCCTCCGATTGGAAAACTGTCGAGTGGTCAAAACTGTTGTCCGAGCAGAAGAAGTCACTAAAAGAGCAACTGTTGAATAAGGGGGAATCCGAGTGGTTTCATTCGGAGAAAATGGCATTCTCAAGCGGAACAAGGCATTTCCGAGTAATGCCTTAAGCAAGCAAGGAAAATCCGACCAGGAGTGAATCATACTCGGACAGATTCTCACAGTTTCACACTAAGTCCGAGTGAGATCTCTGTAACGAAGAATACCGAGTGAGTTGGGTCAGAAACCTATGTTTCCGAGCTAAGAGAGATACAGACCCGGAAAGAAATTTAATCAGTCAGATTCCAACCCTTCAAGTGCAAGTTTCTGAGTAAAAGTGGAGGCCATTCCGAGTGAGAAGTAAGAAGGCACTTCCGAGTGAATGTATCCCAATGAATTTGTCCGAGTGAATTCCAAAGCAAAATCCGAGCAAAGTTTTAACCGAGTGGTTCAAATTCAGAGACAGCCGAGTGAAAATGGTTGGGAACCGATTGAATAAATTCTAATCCTGAGTGAGTCTTCAATCAGTTTCGAATAAACTCCATGAACCTGAGCTGAGTGAATGGTTTCAGTCGGTTCCGAGTCCTTCTGCAGTCAATTCTGACTGAATGGCTCAATCAGAAGTTACTCTTCAGTCACTCTTCACTTGTCCTTTCATCCAGCTTCATCACCGACCGGTTCTCCTCCAAACACCGACCCCTCAACAACACTGACTGGCTTTCACTCGGATTTGTGTCCAAAGTCACCTTTTCACTTGGTCTTTTGCACAAAAGGCCTCTTTTCCACTCGGATTCTAGAGAAAAGGTGAAAACCGACCCAATTCTTCACAATGCAACACCGGATCACTACCTCCATCAACACCGACTCCTTCCATCTCTTCACAGGCCCAACACCGGATCAATAGAACACCGGCCACAATCAACAACACTCCTCTCCACACCGTTCAACAACTCCACTGTCCCTCAAGCCACAACACTGTCCCCTCTCCCTTTCCGTTCCAACATAACACCGGCTCCAACACCTCTCTCCATACCATCCAATATCAACTTCACACCGCCTAGACTCTTCTCTCCAACCAACACCGTCCAGCACTCAGCAAACCACCCTCCAGCAAGCTTTCACTCGGAATTATGGGAAAACAACACTTTTCCACTCGGAATTTCTCCACCTGCACCAATCATCACTAAATCCAAGCACCGAATTATTGGAAATATTAAAATATGCAAATTGGAAACAAGTTGGCACAGCTGGAACTCACATGCACCGAAAAGTTTCTTCCACTTGCAATTTTAACACGTTTTCTTAGCTGGATTCATTCATCCATTCGCCTATAAAAGGGAACACGGACAACACCACCAAGGCATCACTTGAAATCAATTAGAATCAGCTTCAATTCCTTTTCTTTTCTCTCTTTTCTCTTTCTTTTTCTCTTTTCTTTTTACGTTCCTTCTCTTTTCTTTCTTTCTTTTCATTTTTTTTACTTCGTTCCTTTTCCTTTCTTTTTCGTTTTAATTTCTCTTTTTATTTTCTTTTACTTTATTTTATTTTAAGAGTTGTGAATTATAAAAGTGAGTTGTTTAAATTTGTAATTGGTGGAGAATACTGCAACAAGGAAATACAGTGGTAAATTATTCTGAGCTTTTGGAGAAACCCGTAAGTCTTTATTTTTACCATGTCTTGTATGTTTTATTTTTCCATTATTTATATGAATTTGAATTATTTCATGAGTAGCTAAATTAATTATCTTGGGATAAAGGGGGTATGATAATATTTTATTGTTAATATTATTTTGACTTGGAATTAAATAAATTTCTGTTTTCCATTTAGTTTAAAAAATGCTTAATGCTTTTAGTGATTCCTAACAAGAACCTAAATGATAAAACTGTATACTTACGGGTATATTAGTAAGTTTAGGTAATAAATAGAATCGAGAGATTTATTTTTACCGGAAAGCTTTCAACTAAACCTAAGATTTTTGAAATACTTTTTGTGACCTCGGTAAAACCGTGAAAGTAATCAAAATTCTTTTGAGGAAATAAAAAGGGTTTTCATAAAATGATAATGGGCCTTTCTGAGGATTAAGCAGCGCTTTCCATAGGTTAGGTATATTAATAGGATTCCGAGAGGAACATATTAATTAGCTTTTGGAAAATTTGCCTTGGAAAACTTAATTCGATTCTTATTTATGAAAAGTTAAAATTCATTAACATAAAATAGAGTCTTAATCCCCCGAAATCCCAAGATATTCTCAACTCTGATTTTTAAGTGTCAAGTAAATTTTATTTTTATATTTATTTGTATTCTGTACAACTTTAATTTGTGCTTTATTTTATAAAAATCTTAAAAATCAATTGTGTGGATAATTAAATTTCAATATGCTGGTACTTTGAACACAGTCCCTGTGGAGAACGATAATCTTTTATATTACACGACATAACCCGTGCGCTTGCGGTCCCTGTCACACTTGCACTAGAGCTAATCATACATTTGCCTAATGCCTAATGATCTAGTATGTCCCTCATGCTTTTGTTGTGCAAGAGGTTTGGTGAGTGGGTCAGCAATGTTCTCATCGGTGTGCACTTTACATATCTTAACATCTTCTTGTTCAAGTATTTCTCAGATGAGATGATAACGCCTAAGTATATGCTTGGATCGCTGATGTGATCTAGGTTCCTTAGCTGATGCAATTGCTCCACTATTGTCATAGTAGAGACTTATAGGGTCCACAATGCTAAGAACTACCTCAAGTTTTGTTATGAACTTCTTGATCCATACTGCCTCTTTTGCAGCATTTGAGGCAGCAATATACTCAGATTCTGTAGTAGAATCATCAACTGCCTTTTACTTCGAACTTTTCTAGCTTAAAACACCACTATTTAAACAAAACACATACCCTGATTGTGATCTTGAGTCATCCTTACCAGTTTGGAAGCTAGCATCAGTGTAACCCTTTACAATGAGCTCTTCTTCCCCTCCATATATCAAGAATGAATCTTTAGTTTTTCTCAAGTACTTTAGGATATTCTTGGCAGCAGTCTAGTGACTTTCACCGGGATCAGACTAGTATCTGCTCGTCATGCTTAAAGCATACGAGACATCTGGTTGGGTACATATCATGGCATATATGATTGATCCAATGCAGATGCATAAGGAATCTTATTCATCCGTTCTCTCTCTTCTTTAGTGGAAGGAGATTGAGCCTTTGATAAGCTTATGCCATAAGCCATAGGCAAAGTTCCTTTCTTGGAATCTTGCATGTTAAACCTTTTTAACACTTTGTCTATGTATATATTCTGACTTAGGCCAAGAAGTTTTCTTGATCTATCTCTATAGATCTTAATTCCCAACACGTAGGTTGCTTCACCTAAGTCTTTTATAGAAAAATAGCTTCCTAACCAAGTCTTCACAGACTGAAGGGTAGGAACGTCATTTCCAATGAGTAGTATGTCATCAACATACAGGACCAAAAAAATAATTGTGCAGTCACTAACCTTCTTGTAGACACAAGGTTCATCCTTATTTTTAGTAAAGCCAAATTGTTTAATGGCTTCATCAAAACGAAGATTCCAGCTTCTGGAAGCTTGCTTAAGTCTATATATGGAACGTTGTAGTTTACACACCTTCCTGGATGCTTCAGGCTTAACAAATCCTTCGGGTTGTGTCATGTACACTTCCTCAAGAAGATTTCCATTAAGGAAAGCAGTCTTGACATCCATTTACCATATCTTATAATCATGGTATGCAACAATAGCAAGCAGAATCCGAATAGACTTTAGCATAGTGACTGGAGAAAAGGTTTCATCATAGTCTATACCATGAATTTGCTTGAAACCTTTCACTACCAATCTTGCCTTATAGGTACTTATATTTCCATACATGTCAGTTTTCTTTTTGAAAACCCACTTGCATCATATAGGTTTTACCCCTTTGGGTGCATCAATCAAAGACTAAACTTGATTAGTGTACATGGAGTCCATTTTAGATCCCATGGCTTCAAGCTATTTCTCAGATTCTGGACTTGCAATGGCCTCTTCATAAGATGTTGGCTCATTTTGATCCATTAGCAATACATATCCTTCCTAAGTTACAAGAAATCCATATCTTTCAGGTTGTTGACGTATTCTACCTGATCTACGTAAGTATTGTCCTACTGGAGTTGGAGTTATCACAACATTTTATGGTTCGGCTCCATTTCCACCATTGGCTCTTCAATGCCTTGCAGGTCTTGAACTTCTTCAAGTTCTACTTTCCTCCCACTGATTCTTTTATAGATAAATTCCCTTTCTAAGAATATAGCATTTCGAGCAACAAACACTTTGCCCTCGGTAGGATTGTAGAAGTAATAACCCTTAGTTTCCTTTGGGTATCCCACAAAAAGACATTTATCTGATTTGGGTCTAAGTTTGTTAGAAATTTGACGCTTCACACAAGCTTCACAGCCCCAAATCTTAAGAAAAGACATACTGGGTCGTTTCCCAATCCATATCTCATATGGTGTCTTTATGACAACCTTAGATGGAACACGGTTAAGTGTAAAAGCTGTTGTCATCAAAGCATGTCTCCAGAAGGAGTTAGGGAGGTCAGTTTGACTCATCATTGATTAAACCATGTCTAACAAGGTTCTATTTCTCTGCTCAGAAACACCATTCCATTGTGGTGTACCAGGAGGAGTGAGTTAAGAGACAATCCCACATTCTTTAAGATATTCTTCAAACTCTAGGCTTAAGTATTCGCCATCTCGATCAGATCAAAGTACTTTAATTTTCTTGCCAAGTTGGTTCTCTACTTCATGTTTGAATTCTTTGAACTTTTCAAAGGATTCTGATTTATGCTTCACTAGAAACACAAATCCATATCCACTGAAATCATCAGTAAAGGTGATAAAGTAGCTAAAACCTCCCCTAGCCATTGTCCCTATTGTCTCACATACATCACTATGTATCAAGCTTAGAAGATCACTCGCCCTTTCACTGATTCCAGTAAATGGGGTCTTAGTCATCTTCCCTAATAAACAAGCTTCACATGTATCTGTTGATTCAAAATCAAAAGAGTCTAAATATCCATCTTTATGGAGTTTAGAAATACATTTCTCATTTATATGTCCTAGGCGACAATGCCAAAGATAAGTTGGGTTTAAATCATTTGGTTTAACCTTTTTAGTATTAACGTTATAGATAGGGGTTTCAAGATCGTGAACATAAAGTCCATTACTCAAATTTGCGTAGCAATAAACCATGTCACTCAAATAAATAGAACAACTATTGTTCTTTATTATAAAGGAAAACCCTTTCCTATCTAGACAAGAAACAGAAATAATGTTTCTTCTTATTACCGAAACATAAAAACAATTTTCTAATTCAAGAACAAGCCCTGAGGGAAAGGATGAAAAATAAGTCCCTACAGCTAATGCAGCAACTCTTGCTCCATTTCCAATGCGTAGGTCCACCTCGCCTTTCATCAACTGCCTACTCCTTTTTAGATCCTGCACATTAAGACAAATGTGAGATCCACATCCAGTATCTAATACCCATGATGTTGAAGTTGACAAGTTAATTTCTATAACAAAAATACCTAAAGTGAAAGTGTTACTTCCCTTCTTCTTAAGCTCTTCCAGGTACTTTGGACAGTTTCTCTTCCAGTGTCCCTTCTGTCTGTAACATCCCTGATGTTTTAATGAGAATTATAAGAAATGGGAAATATTAGAAAATGTTTTACAAGTTTTATTTAATATTTGTTCTGTCTGAGCCAGAGACGGGAAAGCCGGTGTCGAGATCGGTCTCAGAAGAGCGGGCAGGCGGAGTTGAAGATCGGGAGTGTAAGAGAAGAGCGGACAGGGCCAGGTGGTTTGGTCCAAACCGATGTGAGGAGAGCGCCTCACTCGGGGTCATAGCCTGGATTAACCTCATAATGACTGAAACAACGGGTGTAGGTAACCAAGAGGTGAGCACGGATGAGATATCCGACCTCTCAGGTTGTAGCTCGGATTTCCGAGGTATGAACACTAAGCTAGGACGCCGGGGGGCCGATATTCATATTGGGCCTATACTCTTGCGAAGTATTAGAGAATTGTGAATAATTAAACGTTGAGGGAATAAATAAGTGTAATTGATTTGATAACTATGAAATAGTTTAATATGGTGAAATTGATTAAAATTTAGGGAGAATACAAATAAAATAAAGGAAAAGACGATCTTGCCCATGAGCTTTATATATATATAAGAAGATTCTCTTCCTTCCCTCTTCATTATTTGCGAGTTACCTCTGCTGCTGGTCTGCCCCTTCTCTTTCATTTTCTCCTCTCTTAACGCTGAGTTGCATGCGCTGGGGAGGGACTCCATTTGTGTCTGAACTTCAACTGAATCCCATTCCTGTGATCGAGGCTTCAAGGTGAGTCTACTGATCCGTTCCAATTGTGATTCCCTTATCCCTTTTATTCTTTGGCGGTTAAGGGCCATGCATGGTTATATTCGAGGCTGTTCTCCACTCCTCTGGTGAGTGTGAGCCCAAATGCAGTCCATGAACTAAGGGGCGTTGAAGTGACGAGCTGTACTTTATGATCCGTAGGTAGTAGGTTAAGCAATGGAAGACTGAGTGACGGAGCTGAGACTGCAAAACCAGTGCTCAGAGGAAGGAATCGACACAGAGAGCAGATTATCGAAGCGTGGAACCAAAGTAAGGGGGGTGTTCGGGTTATAATTAATTAGAATAAGACTCGCTTCTTATTCAGGTCATTGAGGTAGTGTAAACAGGTTAAGGAAAATGTTGCTAAACGTAGTTGTGTGTTTATGCTTGTGCATGTGTGACTGGGTACATTAATTAGTGGAGGATCGGGTGTGGTTGAGTTTATCATGTTATGATCTCTTGATATCTAATGTTGAAATGATCAGTGTTATGTGACGTCGGGTTAGCAAGCAGGCTACCCGAGTGATGAGGAATTGATATTAATATGTGAAAGGTAAATTGTTGAATGACTATGTGGTGTAGGATGGACGACGGTATATGATAGCCCCTCATTTCTGGCTCCCGTGGTTTTCGTGCCCAGTTGAGCTACCCAGTGGTCAAGTAGGACCCAGTGGTCGAGGTGGAGAGTCAAGCAGGACTCGGTGAACCAAGCAGGGTTCACGGGGTGTCAAGTAGGACCCCCAGCTGAAGGCCAATCCTTTAGTATCCGGATACTAGGAGTCAGATTGTATGAGAGTCAGTGGTGATTGTGATGAATGTGATGGAATTGCTTGGTTAGGTTAATATAGTTTTCGTATGTAATACACTGTGTTTCTATGTGTAATTTGATAGATTTCCGAGTGAAAAATTGATATCTTGTTAAGTATGGGCTAACCCCTTTGACGGTTGCAAATGATGTACTTGTTGAGTAAATTGTGCTTACTTTCGAATGATGCTTGATGTATATATATAATTATGTATGTATATTTGTTAAGTTCCATTCTATATTAATTACAATGCCAAAGACTCACCCTTGCCCTTTTTTTTTAGTAACCAGTGACAGGGAGGGGGAAGGAGCCATGGAGTCGCGCCAAGGGGGAGATCGGTGCCAGGGTCCGAGTGACTTTGAGTGACTCTCTATAGAGTTATATGTGTGTATAAGAACTTCCGAGCATTATTATTAGTTGTGTTTAACCAAGACCGGACCGGATACAAATCTATATTTTAAAATACATCACTGTCATTTACATATGCTCTCATGGTAGCTATGACAACCCTTTGGTTAACAGAATCATTTTTAGGGTGAGATTTTTCAGGAGTCCGTTTGCATGTTTTGCCCAATCCGATGTGCGAAAGGTATTCGCTCAAGCTAATAGAAACCTCATTCAAGCGAGAGTCCGAAATCTCGCTCAGACGAGTAGGGGCCCCGCTCAAGCGGGAGGCCCTGATTCCCTTTTTCCCCATCCGTTGTGCTTAGATTAACTTGTTCTTCTTTCTAGATCTCATTTATTTAATTTGATTGCGACTGCTGTCACTTGAATAAGTCAGTAAAACTAAATGCTATTTCACTAAATCTCGATTAATTTTCAAAAAAAAAATTTATCATAAGATTTAATCAATTGAATAAAAATAAATGCAAAAATAACCTAGGATGTTACACTTGGTATCAGAGCGGTTCTTTCTAGAGCCGGTGTATGGGTCGGTCTAGTGATTGTGTTAGTCTTATGAAGGTTGATTGTATTTCGTTGTACCATGATTATGTGTATGGTCTGGCATTGTTCCCTTGGCACTCCACTGGCGTAGTATTCTATGTATATAAGGTAAATTTCTGATCCCCTGGCTGACCTTGGTTATTAATGGTGATGTGTTTGCTCATTGTAGAATTACTAAATGGCCGAAGAAACTAGTTCTGGGGGAGGAGATGATTTCTTCTCTAGATTTACTCAGCTGATGAGTAGGACCGAGTCTGGTCCCACTTTGGATAAATTCCTGAAAAGGAATCCTCCGATCTACAAAGGGGGACACGACTATGACGGGGCATACATCTGGATTAGGGATATCGAGCAGGTTTTTGAATATTTTGAGTGCTCAGAAGAGCAAAAGGTTTTATTTGCTACTTACTAACTAAAAGAAGAGGCTAGAGTATGGTGGTCCCGAGTGAAGGTGCAGATGAACGCAGCAAATGAGCCGTTGGTATGGGTAAATTTCTGAAGGAGGTTCCTTGTTAAATACTTCCCGGACAACTACAAAATCCAGAAAGAAATGGAATTCCTGAAGTTGGAGCAAGATCGGCTATCTGTGGCCGAGTACACCAGCAAGTTTGACGAGCTGTGTGATTTTTACCACCCTTTCTCGTTAGAAGGGACTGAGGGTAGCAAGTGTGCCAAATACGAAGCTGGACTACGGATTGAACTCCATAGTGTAATCGTACCGATGGAGATTAGGGACTACCCAACCCTGGTGAACAAAGCAAGACTGACTGAAGAGGTGCAGTTACAAAGGACGTCCCAGCCGAGAGATAAAAAGCCACTGAAGGCAAAAGGATTCAACTTCAAGAGGATAAGTCAATTCTTCCGGGGCGGCAAGTCTTCTGCTACCTCCTCATCCTCTTCCGGTCGGGGTTCCACTGGTCGATCGGGTAATCCTTCTGGTAGCCGTGCATGCTACAATTGTGGTCAGGAAGGTCACATTGCCAAACATTGCCAAGCCAACCAAATTGTGTGCTTCCAGTGCGGACAACCAGGGCACCTCAGGCCCGATTGCCCTCAGAGGCAGCCGCGGGGCAGGCAGGATAACCGAACAAATTCTTCTAGGACCCGGGGTTCCAACTTTCCGAGGGGAGGCCAGAATGGAGCTGGTAGAGGGAACCAACAATCGGGAAGATATGATGCCCAATCTAGCAGTGCCCAGAACGCCATGACCGGGCGTGTATTTGCGTTTGACGCTTCGAAAGCTACGAGGAATGACAATTTGGTACAGGGTAAGTGCCTCATCTGTGGCTATCTGTTGATGTAATTTATGATTCAGGTGCCACCCATTCCTTTATTTCAGAAAGTTGTATGCGACGGCTTGGTCTGCCAATCGGTTTAATGGAGAACGCTCTTATTGTTTCCACTCCAACTGGTTCCACTTTCTGTGCAACTACAGTGTGTAGAGAACTGCCGATGCAAATCGAAGCCCGTACTTTTCGAGTGAATTTTATCTGTATGCCATTGAAGGACTTAGATGTTATTCTAGGTCTCGATTGGCTTGCTGCTAATCATGTGTTGGTCGATTGTTATCGGAAGAATATTGTTTTCTCTCAGGAACTTGACATGAAGGACGGGGTGAGCGATGTCCTAACCACGTATGTTGTTTTATTCGCTTCAGGGGGTAGGCATAACCTCCTGCCGAGCGATATTCCAATTGTTTGCGAATTTCTCGATGTTTTTCCGGAAGAAATTCCGGAGCTACCTCCTAGTCGGGAGATTGATTTCTCTATTGACTTGATTCCCGGGGCAGAACCTGTGTCCCGAGCACCATATAGAATGTCTTCGGTGGAATTGACCGAAGTGAAGAAACAAGTAAACGAATTACTAGAAAAGGGCTTTATCCGACCCAGTGCCTCACCCTGGGGCGCTCCGGTGTTACTGGTAAAGAAGAAGGACAGTAGTATGCGAATGTGCATTGATTACCGACAGCTGAACAAACTGACAATCAAAAATAAATATCCACTACCTAGGATTGACGATTTACTGGACCAGTTGCGAGGCGCCGTTGTGTTCTCTAAGATCGATTTGAGGTCGGGGTACCACCAAATCCGAGTGAGGTCAGATGATACCCCAAAAACAGCATTTCGGACTCGGTATGGGCACTTCGAGTACGTAGCAATGCCCTTTGGAGTAACGAACGCTCCTGCCATTTTTATGGACTATATGAATCGGACCTTTCAACCGTACTTGGACCAGTTTGTGGTAGTATTCATTGATGATATTTTGGTATATTCGAGGTCGGACGAGGAGCATGCTCAACATCTTCGACTTGTTTTACAAGTACTCCGAGAGAAGAAGTTGTACGCTAAACTATCTAAGTGTGATTTCTGGGGGAGTAGTGTACAATTCTTGGGGCATGTAATTTCCCAAGAGGGAATCTCAGTTGATCCGACAAAAATTGAGGCGGTTATGGCTTGGGAGAGGCCGAAGTCAGTAACTGAAATTAGGAGTTTCCTCGGATTAGCTGGATACTATCGACGCTTCATTGAGGGGTTCTCTCGGATAGCACTCCCTCTGACTCGGTTAACGAGGAAAGGAAACCCCTTCGTGTGGTCGGAAAAGTGTGAATTAAGCTTCCAAACTCTCAAGCGATGTTTAACGACTGCCCCTGTGCTTGCACTGCCCGATGTAACACAGGAATTTGAAGTATATTGTGATGCATCCAAATTTGGATTGGGGTGTGTGTTGATGCAAGCTGATCGGGCAATCGCCTATGCTTCAAGGCAATTGAGGTCATATGAGGAGAATTACCCGACTCATGATCTGGAACTTACAGCAGTGGTGTACGCACTGAAGATTTGGCGCCATTATCTGTATGGAGCTTGCTTTGTAGTATTCAGTGATCACAAGAGTTTAAAGTACTTATTTGATCAAAAGGAGCTAAATATGAGACAGAGGCGATGGGTGGAGTATTTGAAGGATTACGACTTCGATTTAAAGTATCACCCGGGCAAAGCGAATGTTGTGGCAGATGCACTAAGCAGGAAGGTATTACACGTGGCTTACCTGATGGGTAGAGAACAGGAATTGCTGGAAAGCTTTAGAGATATGAATGTTGGAATTGTTATGGACGCGCCAAACCGAATGACAATCGGAATGTTAAAAATCTCCAACGAATTTCTGGAGTCGGTGGTAGCTGCACAGAAAGACGATGAAGAGTTACTGAGGCTGATTGATACTCAGACCCAAGGCAAAAATGTGGAGATAACTCAGGGTAACGATGGTATATGGAGATTCAGGAACCGAGTGGTGGTGCCTGCACATGGAGGCTTCAGGCAGGCGTGCTATCAGAAGCACACAAGAGCTCTCTGAGTATACATCCGGGAGTGACAAAAATGTATCATGACTTAAAAAAGGAATTCTGGTGGCCAAGCATGAAGAAGGCAATAATCGAGTATGTGAAATCCTGTGTGATATGCCAGAAGTGCAAAGTTGAGCACCAACGACCTCCAGGTTTGCTTCGACCTCCAGAAATTCCGATCTGGAAGTGGGAAGGTATCACCATGGACTTCGTATCCGGACTGCCTCGCACTCGAACCGGATACAACACGATTTGGGTGATTGTTGATCGACTAACCAAAAGTGCGCATTTCCTGGCAATAAATACGAAGTGGTCGCTAGATCGATTAGCTAAGTTGTATGTTGCGAAAGTTGTACGACTGCATGGTGTGCCCTCAAGCATTATCTCCGATCGGGATCCCCGATTCACTTCGAGGTTTTGGGGGAGTTTGTAACAACAACTGGGTACTGAGCTCAAACTGAGCTCAGCCTACCATCCCCAGACCGATGGCCAATCAGAACGGACTATACAGACTCTTGAAGATATGTTAAGGGCATGTGTACTGGAACAGGGCAGATCATGGGAGAAATACTTGCCCTTGGTAGAGTTTGCATATAATAACAGTTACCATAGCAGCATTGGGATGGCTCCATACGAAGCTCTTTATGGTCGGAAATGTCGTACTCCATTATGTTAGAATGAGAACGGCGATGCCCTTCATCTGGGGCCTGAGATGGTTCAAGAGATGAACGAACAAATCGCTTTAATCCGAGATAAGATAAAAATTGCCCAAGACCGGCAAAAGAGCTATTATGACAATCGGCACAGACCCCTTGAATTCCAAGTGGGTGATTGGGTGTTCCTAAGTGATAAGTGCTTTTTAATACAATAAAATAGATTTAGTTTGCTTAGAATTTAGTCATTATCCACTGTATTTCCTTTTATTTATTGCGATTTTTACTTTCTTTCCACTCTATTCTACTTGGGTATGTTATTTTGCAGGAATTAAGGAAATAAAGGGTCAAAAACAAGAGAAAACCGACCTACTCCATAAACTCCGTCCTCAATCCAGAACACCGCCCAAGTTCCTAATCCATGACACCGCCCAAGTTCCTAATCCATGACACCGCCCAAGTTCCTAATCCATGACACCGCCCAAGCTCCTAATCCATGACACCGCCCAAGTTCCTAATCCATGACACCGCCCAAGCTCCTAATCCATGACACCGCCTAGATTCTTCACCCAACCAGACTCCTCTCCTTTCCATCAACAACACCGTCCCATTCCCTATCCGCTGTCCCTTTCTTCTAATCCAAACCTCACACACCGCCCAACCGTCCTCACCTCTCAACACACCGCCCAACCGTCCTTACCTCAACACATCGCCCAACCGTCCTCACCTCAACTCCGCCCAACCGTCCTCACCTCAACTCTGTCCAACCGTCCTCACCTCAACACACCGCCCAGTAACCCTCTCAACACCGCCCAGACTCTTAAACCACAACACCGTCCAGCAGTACTCTCCACACCGCCGAGACTCTCTTCACAGGCCCAACACCAGATCAATTGAACACCGCCCAGTAACTCACTCAACACAACAACGCCCAGCAACTAATACCAAACAGCAAGCTTTCACTCGGTCTTGTGGAATTCCAGTACTTTTCCATTCAGAATTTGCCCAGCTGAATAAATCCAAGCACCGAATTATTGGAAATATTAAAATAATGCAATTTGGGACAGTTGGATATCACATGCACCGAAAGTTTCTCCCACTTGCAAATTTTAACGCGTTTCCTTAGCTGGATTCATTCATCCATTCGCCTATAAAAAGAGGAATCACTTCCATCAATTACCATCAGATTTCTTTTCTCTTCTTCGTTACTTTCTCTCTTTTTCTCTTTAGTTTTCTTTTTTTCCATTTTTTCTTTCTCTGTTCGTTTTTCTTCTCTTTCTTTTTATTTTCTTTTCTTTCTTTTATTTTGTAAGAGTGTGAGGGCTGTAAAAGTGAGATTTTAAATTTGTAATTGGTGGAGAATATTGCAACAAGGAAATACAGTGGTAAATTATTTTGAGCTTTTGGAGAAACCCGTAAGTCTTTATTTTTACCATGTCTTGTATGTTTTATTTTTCCATTATTTACATGAATTTAAATTATTTCATGAGTAGCTAAATTAATTATCTTGGGATAAAGGGGGTATGATAATATTTTATTTTAATGTTATTTTGACTTGGAATTAAATAAATTTATGTTTTCCATTTAGTTCAATTATGCTTAATGCTTTTAGTAATTCCTAACAAGAACCTAAATGATAAAACTGTATACTTACGGGTATATTAGTAAGTTTAGGTAATAAATAGAATCGAGAGATTTATTTTTACCAGAAAGCTTTGAACTAAACCTAAGATTTTTGAAATGCTTTATGTGACCTCGGTAAAACTGTGAAAGTAATCAAAATTCTTTTGAGGAAATGAAAGGGATTTTCATAAAACGATAATGGGCCTTTCAGAGGATTAAGCAGCACTTTCCATAGGTTAGGTACATTAATAGGATTCCGAGAGGAACATATTAATTAGCTTTTGGAAAATTCGCCTTGGAAAACTTAATTCGATTCTTATTTATGAAAAGTTAAAATTCATTAAATATAAAATAGAGTCTTAATCCCCCAAAATCCCAAGATACTCTCAACTCTGATTTTTTAGTGTTAAGTAAATTTTATTTTTATTTATATTCTGTGCAACTTTAATTTGTGCTTTATTTTATAAAAATCTTAAAAATTAATTGTGTGGATAATTAAATTTCAATATATTGGTACTTTGAACACAGTCCCTGTGGAGAACGATAATCTTTTATATTACGCGACATAACCCGTGCGCTTGCGGGCCCTGTCAAGTTTTTGGCGCCGTTGCCGGGGACTGTTGTCCCTCAAATATCAGTAATATTGAAATTTGATTAGATCATACTTGTTAATATTTTTTTTTGTTTGTTTTATTTCTAGTTATTTATCTATTTTTATTTTTATTTTCAAAGATCACACTTGATCTTTGTTTGTTATGGAATTCTTAACAGGTGCTACTGACTTTTATTGTTGGATTTGTGGTGATTCAGGACATGCTGCTACAAATTGCTATTTTGCAATATCCTTAAACCACCATGAACAAGAATTTCATCAGTTGGATGCAATTGGGAACTATAACCATAGGAGGGATTTTAGAAGCTTACCAGTATTCCAAAACTATCCTCACCAGAAATCCAAACTTGAAAAACTGATGGAAAATTTTGTAAGCACCCAAGAAAAATGAAATGAAGAGTTCTCAAATGCCATAAAAACCTTAGCTTCAAAGGTGGACTCTCTGGCCACCCATAACAAAATTTTGGAAAATCAAATTGTCCAACAAACCTCTTTTTCTATGAAAACACCAGAAATATTTTCTGTAAAACTTGAGGTAGGACCATCTAACCACACCATGGACATCACTCTTAGGAGTGATACTCATTATGATGATCCGGTTGGCATAACAAAAGAAGAAGCTAAGGAAGAGAAGAAATTTGATGAGTCTCTATCTTATCCGATAATTGAGGAGAGCAGTACACTGATCCAAAAGAAGGTACTGCCCAAGCTTCAGAATCCAGGTATTCTAGAGGTTATTCCTATTAAGGTAGGAAAATTTTACATACCTGTTAACTTTACTGTGCTTGAAATAGACTTTATTAACCAAGTGGTAGAGAAAGAGGCAATACAAAACCTCCATCTTGATCCACTAGAATCTGTTTTATCTATTGACTTTTCAGGCATTTCAAAAACACACTTCTGTGATTTTTTGGATAAAAGAGAACTGATCCCTAAAGTGGAATTCAGACCACTAAAACCTGTGTTCAGGTATGAATTATATAGTTGAAGCTGGTTCAGAAAAGTCTGGCTGAAGACTTAAAACTTAGCACTTGTGGGGAGGTAACCTCATATCTTTAATAAATAAATTCTAAAAAAAAAAAAAAAACCAACTATGTCAGATGCTGGTTTGGGGTTACTACAGGTAAGTTTTCTTATCCTTTTATCATCCATTTTAACAATGAGGACAATGTCAAATTCTGGTTTGGGGTGGTAGGTAAGAAAACTTAACTGTTTTGTTTACGTTGTGTGATTGTCATTTTATTATGCATGTGTGTTTTCTTTGATTTGTTTGTAATCTTGTAATTTACCATGATTGCATGATAAATTTACTTTGAACACAAGGCTAAAGTATCTAAGGACCCCAAAATTTTGAGTAAAATTTTCAAAATTTAATTGTTTAAATGCCAAATAAATGCTTAAATGAACCTTATGTGATTAAAATTTTCTTTGAAAAGACTTTCCATGGTTAGACTTGAGCCAAAATGGGTTATCTATCAAACAAATTTTCAAAACCCATATTTTCTTGATTGAGTGAATCTCATAATCATTAATATTCTAGAACTTGTTTTTCAACCGATCCAAATGGTTTTTGATTATATGTCTTAGGATGATAAAGGCACAATTAGGTCCTATTCTTAAGCCTCAGACTTTTGTATAATTTGACCCCTAGTTGCCCCTTTTGAGCCTAAAAGCAAAAAAATTTTCTTTGAAACCTTTCATTGACAGATATTCTCTTGATGGTGAAAAAGTTAGAAATTTAGTGGAGCAAAGAAATAAAAAAGGACTTAAGAAAAATATGTATTGAATGCAAAGAAAAACAAGGAAAAGAAAAAAGAAAATCAAAAGGATGATACTGAATGAATTACAAAAAGTCCATAAAAGTTCAAAATTTGCTCTGTTAAATTTATGATGATAAGTTGAATCATTCATGACTGTTAAAGCCCTTTTGTATTCCATTTTTCTTGAAATTCCTACCAATACAACCCAAGGCCACGTTACAACCTTTGAAAGACCTTTAGACTTTGACATATTTTCTATCTAAACTGTGGAGTCTCTGGTTTATTAACAAGCTTATGGTAATGTTTTTTGACTATGATGATTTGAGAGATACACAAACCTTGAAACACTTGAGTGAAAATTGTGAGAAGAGTATCTCAAGTCTTGACATTGAAATTTGATTCACATAAGTAAATAAAAATTGGCATTTGAATAAATCTGTTTCTCTATTTTGGATTCCTTAGTTTATTAAGTTTAGTGTTTTCTGTATTTTATCTTGTGAATATGGTGATTGCTTGAGGACAAGCAATGTTTTGGTTTGGGGTATTTTGATAAGTGCTTTTTAATACAATAAAATAGATTTAGTTTGCTTAGAATTTAGTCATTATCCACTGTATTTCCTTTTATTTATTGCGATTTTTACTTTCTTTCCACTCTATTCTACTTGGGTATGTTATTTTGCAGGAATTAAGGAAATAAAGGGTCAAAAACAAGAGAAAACCGACCTACTCCACAAACTCCGTCCTCAATCCAGAACACCGCCCAGACTTTTCCCCAACCAACACCGCCCAAGTTCCTAATCCATGACACCGCCCAAGTTCCTAATCCATGACACCGCCCAAGTTCCTAATCCATGACACCGCCCAAGTTCCTAATCCATGACACCGCCCAAGTTCCTAATCCATGACACCGCCCAAGCTCCTAATCCATGACACCGCCTAGATTCTTCACCCAACCAGACTCCTCTCCTTTCCATCAACAACACCGTCCCATTCCCTATCCGCTGTCCCTTTCTTCTAATCCAAACCTCACACACCACCCAACCGTCCTCACCTCTCAACACACCGCCCAACCGTCTTTACCTCAACACATCGCCCAACCGTCCTCACCTCAACTCCACCCAACCGTCCTCACCTCAACTCCGCCCAACCGTCCTCACCTTAACACACCGCCCAGTAACCCTCTCAACACCGCCCAGACTCTTAAACCACAACACCGTCCAGCAGTACTCTCCACACCGCCCAGACTCTCTTCACAGGCCCAACACCAGATCAATTGAACACCGCCCAGTAACTCACTCAACACAACAACGCCCAGCAACTAATACCAAACAGCAAGCTTTCACTCGGTCTTGTGGAATTCCAGTACTTTTCCATTCAGAATTTGCCCAGCTGAATAAATCCAAGCACCGAATTATTGGAAATATTAAAATAATGCAATTTGGGACAGTTGGAAGTCACATGCACCGAAAGTTTCTCCCACTTGCAAATTTTAACACGTTTCCTTAGCTGGATTCATTCATCCATTCGCCTATAAAAAGAGGAATCACTTCCATCAATTACCATCAGATTTCTTTTCTCTTCTTCGTTACTTTCTCTCTTTTTCTCTTTAGTTTTCTTTTTTTCCATTTTTTCTTTCTCTGTTCGTTTTTCTTCTCTTTCTTTTTATTTTCTTTTCTTTCTTTTATTTTGTAAGAGTGTGAGGGCTATAAAAGTGAGATTTTAAATTTGTAATTGGTGGAGAATATTGCAACAAGGAAATACAGTGGTAAATTATTTTGAGCTTTTGGAGAAACCCGTAAGTCTTTATTTTTACCATGTCTTGTATGTTTTATTTTTCCATTATTTACATGAATTTAAATTACTTCATGAGTAGCTAAATTAATTATCTTGGGATAAAGGGGGTATGATAATATTTTATTTTAATGTTATTTTGACTTGGAATTAAATAAATTTCTGTTTTCCATTTAGTTCAATTATGCTTAATGCTTTTAGTAATTCCTAACAAGAACCTAAATGATAAAACTGTATACTTACGGGTATATTAGTAAGTTTAGGTAATAAATAGAATCGAGAGATTTATTTTTACCAGAAAGCTTTGAACTAAACCTAAGATTTTTTGAAATGCTTTATGTGACCTCGGTAAAACCGTGAAAGTAATCAAAATTCTTTTGAGGAAATAAAAGGGATTTTCATAAAATGATAATGGGCCTTTCTGAGGATTAAGCAGCGCTTTCCATAGGTTAGGTACATTAATAGGATTCCGAGAGGAACATATTAATTAGCTTTTGGAAAATTCGCCTTGGAAAACTTAATTCGATTCTTATTTATGAAAAGTTAAAATTCATTAAATATAAAATAGAGTCTTAATCCCCCAAAATCCCAAGATACTCTCAACTCTGATTTTTTAGTGTCAAGTAAATTTTATTTTTATTTATATTCTATGCAACTTTAATTTGTGCTTTATTTTATAAAAATCTTAAAAATTAATTGTGTGGATAATTAAATTTCAATATACTGGTACTTTGAACACAGTCCCTGTAGAGAACGATAATCTTTTATATTACGCGACATAACCCGTGCGCTTGCGGGCCCTGTCACTAAGGATTTCACCGACTAAGGGTGTAGGTCGAATTTTGAAGAGCCAAAAGCTTAATCTGAAGTATATTGGACCATACCAAATACTAGAACGGATTGGTGAAGTCGCTTATCGACTGGATCTTCCCCAATCGTTGACTAACATTCACAACGTGTTCCACGTATCGCAACTTCGAGCCTACATTCTGTGTGATACCATGATTGTACCGAGTGACTCCATTGAAGTGAAGGAGAACCTGACGGTGGAGGCAGTACCGATCAGCATTGAAGAGCATCAAACCAAACGGTTAAGGAACAAGGAGGTACCGCTGGTGAAGGTGAAGTGGCAGAATTTACATTGGATGAACTACACTTGGGAGTTAGAATCCGATATGAGGCGAATGTACCCTCATCTTTTCTAATCGGAACACTGATTTTGGGGACGAAATCTCCTTTTAGGGGGGGTGGATGTAACATCCCTGATGTTTTAATGAGAATTATAAGAAATGGGAAATGTTAGTAAATGTTTTAGAAGTTTTATTTAATATTTGTTCTGTCTGAGCCAGAGACGGGAAAGCCGGTGTCGAGATCGGTCTTAGAAGAGCGGGCAGGCGGAGTTGAAGATCGGGAGTGTAAGAGAAGAGCGGACAGGGCCAGGTGGTTTGGTCCAAACCGATGTGAGGAGAGAGCCTCACTCGGGGTCATAGCCCGGATTAACCTCATAATGACTGAAACAACGGGTGTAGGTAACCAAGAGGTGAGCACGGATGAGATATCCGACCTCTCAAGTTGTAGCTCGGATTTCCGAGGTATGAACACTAAGCTAGGACGCCGGGGGGCCGATATTCATATTGGGCCTATACTCTTGTGAAGTATTAGAGAATTGTGAATAATTAAACGTTGAGGGAATAAATAAGTGTAATTGATTTGATAACTATGAAATAGTTTAATATGGTGAAATTGATTAAAATTTAGGGAGAATACAAATAAAATAAAGGAAAAGACGATCTTGCCCATGAGCTTTATATATATATAAGAAGATTCTCTTCCTTCCCTCTTCATTATTTGCGAGTTACCTCTGCTGCTGGTCTGCCCCTTCTCTTTCGTTTTCTCCTCTCTTAACGCTGAGTTGCATGCGCTGGGGAGGGACTCCATTTGTGTCTGAACTTCAACTGAATCCCATTCCTGTGATCGAGGCTTCAAGGTGAGTCTACTGATCCGTTCCAATTGTGATTCCCTTATCCCTTTTATTCTTTGGCGGTTAAGGGCCATGCATGGTTATATTCGAGGCTGTTCTCCACTCCTCTGGTGAGTGTGAGCCCAAATGCAGTCCATGAACTAAGGGGCGTTGAAGTGACGAGCTGTACTTTATGATCCGTAGGTAGTAGGTTAAGCAACGGAAGACTGAGTGACGGAGCTGAGACTGCAAAACCAGTGCTCAGAGGAAGGAATCGACACAGAGAGCAGATTATCGAAGCGTGGAACCAAAGTAAGGGGGGTGTTCGGGTTATAATTAATTAGAATAGGACTTGCTTCTTATTCAGGTCATTGAGGTAGTGTAAACAGGTTAAGGAAAATGTTGCTAAACGTAGTTGTGTGTTTATGCTTGTGCATGTGTGACTGGGTACATTAATTAGTGGAGGATCGGGTGTGGTTGAGTTTATCATGTTATGATCTCTTGATATCTAATGTTGAAATGATCAGTGTTATGTGACGTCGGGTTAGCAAGCAGGCTACCCGAGTGATGAGGAATTGATATTAATATGTGAAAGGTAAATTATTGAATGACTATGTGGTGTGGGATGGACGACGGTATATGATAGCCCCTCATTTCCGGCTCCCGTGGTTTTCGTGCCCAGTTGAGCTACCCAGTGGTCAAGTAGGACCCAGTGGTCGAGGTGGAGAGTCAAGCAGGACTCGGTGAACCAAGCAGGGTTCACGGGGTGTCAAGTAGGACCCCCAGCTGAAGGCCAATCCTTTAGTATCCGGATACTAGGAGTCAGATTGTATGAGAGTTAGTGGTGATTGTGATGAATGTGATGGAATTGCTTGGTTGGGTTAATATAGTTTTCGTATGTAATACACTGTGTTTCTATGTGTAATTTGATAGATTTCTGAGTGAAAAATTGATATCTTGTTAAGTATGGGCTAACCCCTTTGACGGTTGCAAATGATGTACTTGTTGAGTAAACTGTGCTTACTTTCAAATGATGCTTGATGTATATATATAATTATGTATGTATATTTGTTAAGTTCCATTCTAAATTAATTACAATGCCAAACACTCACCCTTGCCCCTTTTTTTTAGTAACTAGTGACAGGCAGGGGGAAGGAGCCATGGAGTCGCGCCAAGGGGGAGATCGGTGCCAGGGTCCGAGTGACTTTGAGTGACTCTCTATAGAGTTATATGTGTCTATAAGAACTTCCGAGCATTATTATTAGTTGTGTTTAACCAAGACCGGACCGGATGCAAATCTATATTTTAAAATACATCACTGTCATTTACATATGCTCTTATGGTAGCTATGACAACCCTTTGGTTAACAGAATCATTTTTAGGATGAGATTTTTCGGGAGTCCATTTGCATGTTTTGCCCAATCCGATGTACGAAAGGTATTCGCTCAAGCTAATAGAAACCTCGTTCAAGCGAGAGTCCGGAATCTCGCTCAGACGAGTAGGGGCCCCGCTCAAGTGGGAGGCCCTGATTCCCTTTTTCCCCATCCGTTGTGCTTAGATTAACTTGTTCTTCTTTCTAGATCTCATTTATTTAATTTGACTGCGACTGCTGTCACTTGAATAAGTCAGTAAAACTAAATGCGATTTCACTAAATCTCGATTAATTTTCAAAAAAAAAAATTTATCATAAGATTTAATCAATTGAATAAAAATAAATGCAAAAATAACCTAGGATGTTACACTGTCTACAATGGTGATAATTTCCTTCCTTAGCCACCCCACCCACAGGTTTTAAGGCTAATGTACTTGGCTTATCCTTGCCTTTCCAAATTGTCTTGCCTTTTACCCATAACAGTCTTTCCCTTGCCTTTATGCATGCTCTTTCCTTTACCTTTGCCAGAATTGACCATCATTATGGTCTTGCCCTTTCCTTTAGAAATATTGGGCTCAGCAGTCCTCAACATATTGAGTAGCTCTGGCAATGTTTTATCCAATGCAATCATGTTATAATTCATGATGACTAGCTTAAAACTGTCAGGTAATGACTTCAAAATGAAATCAGTAGCTAACTTTTGAGGGAAAGGGAATCCTAGCCTAGCTAGATTCTCCAGGTACCCAATTAATAAGTGTTTTAGAACACCATTATATAGGTTTAATTCCACTAGAATTTTATATCATTCCCATTGTATTTTTTTAAATTTATATGATTTATGCTTCCTTCCCACTTTATTCTACTCGGGTACTTTTATTTTACAGAAATTAATAGATTTGGAATTATTGAAGATCCATTTTAAGAGTGAATGAATGTAAATGGAAAATGGATTCAAGAACTCAAGATTTCCAACCCAAAAAGATGATCAAAGTGCCAAAGAATGAAAGCAATCAAGAACTATGAACTATATTGTAACATCCCGATTTCTAACTTAATTACCGATTGAAGTTAAGCTATTAATTAAAGGTTAATTACAGAATTAGGATTAATGGTTAATTAGAGTAATTGCTGATTTGGGTAGAAATAATTGAATAAATAATAATAATAGTGCCAGGCGAAAGGACGCATGTGTCCCTAGGAGTATAAGACAACTTCAGCTCTCTCTTTCTCTCATTATTCACGCCGGCAGCTCTCCTTGTGCGTGTATATGGTCTCTCCTTCCCTGTTTCTCTTCTTCTTCACTCTCATTCATGTCGCCACTCGAACAGTGAGAGAGTCGAGAGCTCCTGCAGGAACATCAATACAGCTCTGACTCCACTCCCTGTTCTCTCCTTCCTCCCTATTGCCTTCTTCCTCTCCTTCTTCTTCTACCTGGAGCTGTGGTATTCTAGTTGGAAGGTTGTACTGGAAGTGCTTTGGAGCTGTGGAGGAGACGGACCTGTAGGAGGAAAGGAGCAACTCTGGCCCAGGATCAACGCTGAACTCGAAGGCTATTGGAGGAGTAACGGAGGGACGATCGGTTAGCACTGCAACTTGAAGAGTCTCTGAACCCCAACAGTAGGTAGGGGGCGCTTTGCATGTCAAGCGTATGGTTTATGACCGGGTCCCTGGTGCTTGCTTTAATGTAATATGTGTGTGAAATGTGTAGATCGATGTGTGGTGATTGACTGATTGTGCATGCAACTTCCGAATTGGGACATCTGTGAAAGGTTGAGGGTTGTGTGACCTCGTCTTTGAGTTCCTGTTAATACTTCTGTGATGCATGTTGTTGAAATCTGAGTTTGCTGAGTGAATGTGTATGTGTGTTAGCATTATCCCCGAATGCATGAGATGCAAATTGATGCGTGATTTCCATTTTGAATGTCGTGTGGAAAGGTATGCTGACTCTGTTAAAAATGTTGAGTGGATGTACTGTAATGTGGTTCCCTATGCTTGCTGTTGTGAGTTATTATGATAGAGACATGTGTTGTTGTAATGGAATATGGGATTCCGAATGAATCTGATTGCTGTGTGGGGGATCGGTTGTGACCCATTGATGGCTATGTGAGACGCGTCTGGTAAGTTTGGATGTTGTTGTGGATTTGCATGAGATTGCATATGTGGGATGATTCCCAGATTCCTGACCAGTTCCATGAGGACGGGGGGTCGGAAAGGCATCTAGAGTCATGTAAAACGAGTTCCAGTCAGATTCCTGGTTAGATCCATGAGGACCCATGGTAGCCGATAGAGCTAGAGCTGGGTCTCGAGACGTCACGGGGTGACCGGTGCCACACGGAAAAGGCTAGTGGACGAGGGACCGGGAAGGAATCTACACTGAACTCACTGTTTAAGTCGGATCCGCATGCATGAGTCTATGAGCATTGTTAGTGAGATTATTGTGAATTGCATGGATTAAATGAATTGAGTGAACTCCGACTAGACGATGTAGTATGAGCAAATTTTGACTGAACGAATGTACGGGTATTGATACCGTTGCTGAGTGCAGTGTGATACTATGATTGAGAATATATGTTATGGTGCAACTTTCGATTGAATGATATGGTCTGACCCTTAAATTAATTGGCAATATATATATATCGTTAGGGATTGAACCCAGTAAATTATATAATTGAGAATGGAGGTAGAGTCCAAGTCAATAGCTGGCACTTTATATGCAAAAGCTCACCCCTACACCATTTTTCAGTGTGTGCAGGTCGTGCTCGGAAATGATGATAAGGTTTCAAGTCCGAGTGTGGTGCACTCCGACTGATGAGTACCTGTATCGCTTTATTATGTTCTATCCGTGTAGCCTTGGCCGGCTCTTATGTAAAATGACGATCAAACATATCCATTTATAAAGATTGAATAATCATGGTGTCATTGTGTGGTATCTTATTGGTAAACGCATAATATCAAGTTAATGAGTATTCCGAGTATATGGTTACATGCTTGTGGGTCGGTAGATTGAATTTGTGGGCAAATTTATGTTTCTGAGAATATGTATTCCTATGTATGTGCTTCGTACTGACTCGATGCGTTTTCCGACTGGGACGTGTTGCTAAATGACCCGAGGGTTGTTGATGAGTGAAATTATGTCAAGTTGGTGGTTCCGAGTGAAGATTCTGAGTGACTCCGAGTGAAGATTATAGGTAAACCTGAATGAGGAAGAGTTCTTATTCCCGAGTGGAAAACCTTGGGTAATTCTCCTCCTGAGAGAGGAGTTAGTGTAGTGGTTTAGAATAGAATGGGTTCTGAGTGTAAAACATTGATAATCCGAGTGAAAGATGTAAAATCCGAGTGAGTAAGGGTCTGTATACCGAGTGGTGGAGTTCTGACTAAGTCTAAGTGGGACCTAACTACCTGATTTTCCCGAGTGAATGTGAATGCACACCGAATAGTGGAAGTGTAATGTGACCCGAATGTGTTAAGGATGGATTACGTCGAGTGATGTTCGAATAGGATATATTCTGAGTGAGAAGGGGGTTTGATAGAATCCGAGTGGGATTTCCCTCATTTCCGGAGTGGATCCTTAGGCTTACTTTATGAAGAAAATTGAGAGACTAAGTTATGGGTTGCCGAGGGAAGCGAATATTGGGGTTGTTCCAGAGCGAATGGAACCCTTTAATCCCGAGTGGTTTGAGCGTTACCCAGCAAATGGCTGTCTCGTATTCCGAATGGTGGATTAGCCGAGTGTGGCTTCTCACTCCAGCGAGCGTGCGGGTTTGGAAGACTTTTACTGTGATTTCGCCCAAGCGTCCCTGGACCTCGCCCGAGCGAGTCAGAGTTGTCATGGATTTCGGCCAGGCGCTGATGTGTTTCGTTGAACCGAATGGGTCGGTTCCAGCCTTGTTCCTTCCGCTGTTTGCCATACGCATGAATATTCTTTTATTTCCCTTGCCTTCTTCTTTCTTTTTTTTATGCCAATTGACCAGTGGTTGATTTTGTGAAATTTTTTTTCCTTGTTTTTGGAATTATTATTTATTAAAATTAGGATGTTACATATACTACCCAAAATGCATCAAAAATGCATGGAAACACTTCCAGGAAAGGCCAGGAATTGATTCACCCTTACAGGAATCGATTCCCACGTGAAACACAATCAAGGAATCGATTAAAGGCCATTGGGAATCGATTCATGGGGCTGGGAATCGATTCCCCCCTTATAGGAATCGATTCATTCATGTTTGAAAAGACAGGAATCGATTCAAGGAATACAAGAATCGATTCATGATACTAGGAATCGATTCCCCTTGTCAGGAATCGATTCGTACGTTATTTTTGATGGAAAAATACCCTGTAGGAATCGATTCATCAATCAAATCATGCGCCGAGTCATTGGAAACAACAAAACGCAACTTGGAAATAGTTGGAAATCATGCACCGAAAATTTCCACTTGCTCCTTAAATCACGCACGCGTTTTCATTCGGTGCCTCCTTTTCATCGCCTATAAAAGGAGAAGAAGTTGCAAGCAGAGAGCATCCAACATTCATTCTTCATTCCTCTCTTTTCTTTTTCCTTCATTTTCCTCTCTGTTCTATTTTCTTTCTCTTTTTATTTTCTTTTCTTTCTTTCTTTTATTTGTTGTGTAAGAGTTGTGAGGATTATGAAATTGAGTGTTCCAATTTGTAATTGGTGGAGGAATATTGCAACAAGAAAATACAGTGGTGAAATTATTTTGAGCTTTTGGAGAAACCCGTAAATCTTTATTTTTACCATGCCTTGTATGTTTTATTTTTCCATCATGTGTATGAATTTGAATTATTTCATGAGTAACTAAATTAAATATCTTGGGATTTTAGGGGTGTGACAATATTTTGTGTTAATGTTATTTTGACTTTGATTTAAATAAATTTCTATTTTCCATTTAGTTCAAATTATGCTCAATGCTCTTAGTGATTCCTAACAAGAACCTAAGTGATAAAACTGTATACTTGCAGGTATATTAGTAACTTTAAGTAATTAATAGAATCGAGAGATTTATTGTTACTGAAAAGTTTTTGAACTAAGCCTAAGGTTTTGAAATACTTTTTGTGACTAGGTAAAACCGTGAAAGTAATCAAAATCTTTTGGGGAATAAATAAGGGATTTTCACAAAGCGATAATGGGCCTTTCTTATGGATTGAACGTTGTTCTCCATAAGTTAGGTACATTAATAGGATTCTGAGAGAAACATATTAATTAGCTTAAGGAAAATCCGCCTTGGAAAACTTAATTCGATTGTTATTTATGAAATGTTAAAATTCATTAACATAAAATAGAGTCTTGATCCCCCGAAATCCCAAGATACTCTCAACTCTGATTTTTAAGTGTCTGGAAAATTTTGTTTATTTATTCGTATTCTGTGCAACTTTATTATGTTTTATTTTACAAAAACATTAAAAATCAATTGTGTGGATAATTAAATTTCAATATGCTGGTACTTTGAACACAGTCCATGTGGAGACGATAATCTTTTATATCACTCGACATAACCTGTGCGCTTGCGGGCCCTGTCAAGTTTTTGGCGCCGTTGTTGGGGACTGTTGTCCCTTAAATATTGGCAATATTGAAATTTGATTAGATCATACTTGTTAATATTTTTTTCTGTTTATTTTATTTCTTTTTATTTATTTATTTTTATTTTTAAAAAAATCACACTTGATCTTTGTTTGTTATGGAATTCTCAAAGGTGCTACTGACTTTTGTTGTTGGATTTGTGGTGATTCAGGACAGGCTGCTACAAATTGCTATTTTGTAATATCGTTGAACCAGCAGGAACAAGAATTTCATCAATTGGATGCTATTAGGAACTATAACTATAGCAGTGATTTTAGAAGCTTACTAGTTTTCCAAAACTACCCCCTATAAAAATCCAAACTTGAAATACTGATGGAAATTTTTGTGAGTACCCAAGAAAAACAAAATGAAGAGTTCTCAATTGCCATAAAGACCTTAGCTTCAAAGGTGGACTCTCTGGCCACCCATAACAAAATTTTGGAGAATCAAATTGTCCAACCTACCTCTTTTTCTATGAGAACACTAGGAATATTTCCTGTAAAACCTAAGGTGGGACCATCTAACCACACCATGGATATCACTCTTAGGAGTGGTACTCAGTATAATGATCCGGTTGGCATAACTAAAGAAGAAGCTAAGGAAGAGAAGAAATTTGATGAGTCTCTATCTCATCCGGTAATTACGGAGAGCAGTACACTAATCCAAAAGAAGGTACTGCCCAAGTTTCAGGATCCAGGTATTCTAGAGGTTATTCCTATCAAGGTAGAAAAATTTTATATACCTGTTAACTTTGTTGTGCTTGAAATAGATTTTATTGACTAAGTGGTAGAGGAAGAGGCAATCAAAAACCTCCCTCTTGATCCACTTGAATCTATTTTATCTTATGATTTTTCAGGCATTTCAAAAACACACTTCTATGATTCTTTGACTGAAAGAGAACTGATCCCTAAGGTAGAACTTAGACCACTAAGACCTGTGTTCAGGTATGAATTGTATAGCTGAAGTAGGTTCAGAAATGTCTGGCTGAAGACTTAAAACTTAGCACTGATAGGGAGGTAACCCTATGCTTGTTGTTTTGTTTATTTAAATTTATAAAAAAAATAAAATAAAGTTTTATGTTTGAATTCTGGTTTGGGGTGACTCCAGGTAAGTTTTCTTATCCTTTTATCATCCATTTTAACATTGAGGACAATGTCAAATTCTGGTTTGGGGTAGTAGATAAGAAAACTTAACTGTTTTGTTTGCATTGTGTGATTGTTATATTTTTCATGCATGTGTGTTTTCCTTGTTTTGTTTGTCATCTTGTAATTTACCATGATTGCATGATAGTTAACTTTGAACACAAAGCTAAAGTATCTAAGGACCCTAAAATTTTAAGTAAAATTTTTCAAAAATTAATTGTTTAAATGCCAAACAAATGATTAAACAAACCTTATGTGATTAAAATTTTCTTTGAAAAGACTTTCCATGGTTAGACTTGAGCCTAAATGGGTAATTTATCAAACAAATTTTCAAAACCCATATTTTCTTGATTGAGTGAATCTCATAATCATTAATATTCTAGAACTTGTTTTTTAACCGATTCAAAATGGTTTTTGGTTGTATGTCTTAGGATGATAAAGGCACAATTAGGTCTTATTCTTAAGCCTCGGAATTTTTGCACAATTTGACCCCTAGTTTCCCCTTTTGAGCCTGAAAGTGAAAATTTTTCTTTGAAACCTTTCATTGACTGATATTCTCTTAATGGTGAAAAAGTTGGAAATTTAGTGGAGCAAAGAAATAAAAAGGACTTAAGAAAAATATGTTATGGGATGCAAAGAAAAGCAAGAAAAAGAAAAAGAAAATCAAAAGGATGATATTGAATGAATTACAAAAAGTCCATAAAAGTTCAAAAATTTGCTCTGTTAGTTTCTGAATTTATGATGGTGATTTGAATCATTCATGACTGTTTAAGCCCTTTTGTATTCCATCTTTCTTGAAATTCCTACCTTGACAATACAACCTATGGCCACATTACAACCCTTGAAAGACCTTTAGACTTTGACATACTTTCTATCTAAACTGTGGAGTTTCTAGTTTATTAACAAGTTTATGGTAATATTTTTTGACTATGATGATTTGAAGGATACACAAACCATAAAACACTTTGAGTGAAAATTGAGAAAAAAGTATCCTCTATCTTGACAATGAAAATTGATTCACATAAGAAAATTAATATTGGTATTTGAATAAATCTGTTTCTCTATTTTGGATTTTTTAGTTTACTGAGCTTAGTGTTTTCTGTATCTTATCTTGTGAATATGGTGATTGCTTGAGGACAAGCAATGTTTTGGTTTGGGGTATTTTGATAAGTGTTTTAGAACACCATTATATAGGTTTAATTCAACTAGAATTTTATATCATTCCCACTGTATTTTCTTAAATTTACATGATTTATGCTTCCTTCCCACTTTATTCTACTCGGGTACTTTTATTTTACAAAAATTAATAGATTTGGAATTATTGAAGATCCATTTTAAGAGTGAATGAATGTAAATGGAAAATGGATTTAAGAACTCAAGATTTCCAACCCAAAAAGATGATCAAAGTGCTAAAGAATGAAAGCAATCAAGAACCATGAACTATACTGCCCAAAATGCATCAAAAATGCATGGAAACACTTCTAGGAAAGGCCAAGAATTCATTCACCCTTACAGGAATCGATTCCCACATGAAACACAATCAAGGAATCGATTCAAGGCCATTGGGAATCGATTCATGGGGCTGGGAATCGATTCCCCCTTATAGGAATCAATTCATTCATGTTTGAAAAGCAAGGGATTGATTCAAGGAGTGCAGGAATCGATTCATGATACTAGGGATCGATTCCCCTTGTCAGGAATTGATTCATACGCTATTTTTGATGGAAAAATACCTGGAGGAATCGATTCAACAATCAAATCATGCGCCGAATCATTGGAAACAACAAAATGCAACTTGGAAATAGCTAGAAATCATGCACTGAAAATTTCCACTTGCTCCTTAAATCACGCACTCGTTTTCATTCAGTGCCTCCTTTCCATCGCCTATAAAAGGAGAGGAAGTTGCAAGCAGAGAGCATCCAACATTCATTCTTCATTCCTCTCTTTTCTTTTTCCTTCATTTTCCTCTCTGTTCTATTTTCTTTCTCTTTTTATTTTATTTTCTTTCTTTCTTTTATTTGTTGAGTAAGAGTTGTGAGGATTGTGAAATTGAGTGTTCCAATTTGTAATTGGTAGAGGAATATTGCAACAAGAAAATACAGTGGTAAAATTTTTTGAGCTTTTGGAGAAACCCATAAGTCTTTATTTTTACCATGTCTTGTATGTTTTATTTTTCCATCATGTGTATGAATTTGAATTATTTCATGAGTAACTAAATTAAATATCTTAGGATTTTAGGGGTGTGACAACATTTTGTGTTAATGTTATTTTGACTTTGATTTAAATAAATTTCTATTTTCCATTTAGTTCAAATTATGCTCAATGCTCTTAGTGATTCCTACCAAGAACCTAAGTGATAAAACTGTATACTTGCGAGTATATTAGTAACTTTAAGTAATTAATAGAATCGAGAGATTTATTGTTACAGGAAAGTTTTTGAACTAAGCCTAAGGTTTTGAAATACTTTTTGTGACCACGGTAAAACTGTGAAAGTAATCAAAATCTTTTGGGGAATAAATAAGGGATTTTCACAAAACGATAATGGGCCTTTCTTAGGGATTGAACGTTGTTCTCCATAAGTTAGGTACATTAATAGGATTCTGAGAGGAACATATTAATTAGCTTAAGGAAAATCCACCTTGGAAAACTTAATTCGATTCTTATTTATGAAAAGTTAAAATTCATTAACATAAAATAGAGTCTTGATCCCCCGAAATCCCAAGATACTCTCAACTCTGATTTTTAAGTGTCTGGAAAATTTTGCTTATTTATTCGTATTCTGTGTAACTTTATTTTGTGTTTTATTTTACAAAAACATTAAAAATCAATTGTGTGGATAATTAAATTTTAATATGCTGGTACTTTGAACACAGTCCTTGTGGAGACGATAATCTTTTGTATCACGCGACATAACTCGTGCGCTTGCGGACCCTGTCACCAATCATTTTGAGCATATGAGGTTCTACAGAACCTCCCTCTTCAAGTCTGCAGCTAAATAGGGCTGAAGAAACTTCATATCTTTCTTGGTTAGCTTGACCTTGATATAGTTTCCTTAGGTTTTAGATCATATCAAAAGCCTCAATATGCTCATGTTGCTTCTGAAGCTTAGGAGACGTGGTTGCCAGCATAAGGCATTGGACATCTAAAGCGTCATCCTGATGCTTCTTGTAAGCATCCTTGTCAGCTTTAGAGGCATTGTTCGTGGGTGGTTCCGGAATCGGATCTTCCAAGATATACTGCTTTTTCTCTTGTTTGAGGACAATCCTCAAATTCCTATACCAGTCTAGAAAGTTAGGTCCAAACAATTTTTCTTTGTCTAGGATCGATCGCAATGAAAGGTTTAAAGGCGTGTTTGATGTCATGGTTATCTAAAACAAGAAGATATGTAATAAGTATCAATTAAAAAAATTATATTTAATTTTTGGTCTTAAGATTAAACAGTCTCCCACTATTTTGATTCAAAATCTACTAATCAGAAAATCCCTTTGGAAGATTTTCTAGTGGGCAAAGATCCATATTTGGCCTAATGTTAAGTCAGCTTTGGCTGATCACTTAACATTTGGTTATTTAGGTAGGAAAATCCTTTCTAATTGTATCTTATACAACTCTTAGACATTGGGTTAGGTAACCATTACCAATCATTCATCTTATGAAAGTTTAGCCTAATGTATACGCCTCTAAGTTTATTCAATCCAATTGATAACTTAGTAAGTCAAAACCCAATAAAACATTTTGGATATTACAATTATCCCATCGCGTCTTACTAATATAAATGATAGTACCCTGCTTTGGTAGACCTACTATTCATTGACATTAGTATTGACGAGTGTACTTATTGGAAGGCGTTTGTAACTTAATATTATTTTGAGGGATTTTAATTTATTTTAAATTGCCGTCTTTGTTAAACGCTTTAACGTAATAAAATTATCCCCAAAGCATGCAAACAAAATTATGAGATGGTTATGGTCTTCCTAGAAGAATAAATAAATAAATAAATAAACCTAAAGGAACTATATTGCCAAGGCTTCATGAAGTCCTAGTTCTTGAACCCACCATCCTCTTGGAGTCACCACTCCTTGGTTCCTTTCAAAGACAAAAGCACTTAGAGTCACCACTCTAGTTTTCTTCTAGGTCTCTACTTTGTTGGCTCGATCAAGATTACAAGACTTTAAAGAAACTCGCTTTACATACGAGTGAAGGGTTGAGAAAAGAAATACAACAGAATGAAGAGAGGCACAACACACAGGCTGTTTTTAAATAAAATAACTAAGACCATAACCATTCACCATGCAATGTGTTAATTAATTAATTATAACCCATTTGAAAGCATTAAAAAAATTAATTTTTAAATGGGCCATTAAACACATGGGTCGGTAATAAGGCGCTACGCAGAGAATGTACGGGGTCAAGGGGGCCGCCCCTTGCGGGGTGCGGGGCAGTGCCCTGACCCAAAAATTTAGTACTGTAGTCAGGTTGGTTCCCAGGAAAGAGAGGTGGGTCTGGTGTGACCGCTTAAGTACCAAGACTTTCCTAGCCAGAACGTCCCACTGACCATTAACAGCTCTAAAATTTTGGCTAGGGTTTCAACCACTTTGAAACCCTAATTCCTTATTGCGAATACTTCACAACGCAACCGTCAAGGCATATGTAGGCAACGCCGTCTAGCGTTTCCAAACCTAGAATTCAAATTGCACCTTTCTCATAATGGCTACCTAGGTTTCAATGTTTAAACCCTAGGTTAAGGAACGGCTAAGGTTTAACACTTAAACCTTATCACTTGATGCCCCATAACATGAACTATTGATGCTCGGAGATCAATGCATTATCAAAACGCAGTTTGTATAACAACAATGATTATTAATGAATTCAACACATGTATCACATACGAAAATTGAAAATGTAAATATCATAAAAGCCTCTAAAATAACAGAAACGCATACTTCAAATGAGAAAGCCTATAAACAGTATCTCATACAATTTACAGAAAACAAAAGAGCATACGAATCATGATATTATTTCATACATAATATGCTTGAATGTTTTTTAAAACAAGTTTCGTAAATAATTTCGTAAAACAGAACATAAAGCTTATAACATGAAAACGATTTCATAAACAAAAATTTTTAAAAGCTTTTTTAGAATGAAAAAATGGAATTATGAAACGTAAACAAATGCCCAAAACATAGCTTTGCAACCAGGCTTTGATACCATTGTTAGGGAATCCCATCAGAGTCAGGCAGCGAAAACACAAAGGATTCCCAAAAAAAAGGATTGCAAATGCAAATGTCTCAGAGCATTATGTAATTAAAGTTTTGATCTAGGGATTACCTCTTGTAGAAGCACAATGAGTTCCTCGATCAAAGTAATTGTAGCTTTGCCCTTAGGAGTCCACACGAGCACTCCTACCAGAAAACCAAAGATCTGAATGCTAGTATGGAATTTTAGTGTAATCTAATTTCTAAGCAGCAGCCTATGAGTATCTCATGCTCTATATATAGGCTTAGGTCTTGACCTGAGCTCTCAATAAACATTGGGCTCCTGACTCATTCTAAATGAGTTAGGCCCAAATAGTTTTATTTTAGTCCAACTAAAATAAAACTATCCTCTGGTGGACTTACTCTATGTGTATGACCCTATAGGCAAAATATTCGGTTATATTAATAATAAACTATTTTATTATTAATATAAAATAAGAGCGGTATCTAGCAATACATCATTATGTTTGAATATTATTTATCATCGACATACCTATAAGTGATAATTATTTTATATATTTATTCCTTTTGTCACAATATCTAATTGGGCCCAAGGCATGGTCGTCGTCATCCTTGTATGGCCCAATTCATTTTACTTGATACCAGAGTAGACTTTACAGAATAAATATCTAATATTTATTCATCCTAGCATGGCCATGCATTTCGTTAGTCTCACTCCATCAAGTGGCCCATAGATATCACTCCTGTCACATAGGAGAGACAAATTCCATCTATATCACTCACATCCCTCTACATAATTTGTCTATTGCCTAATCACAATCTTTATGGTCATCTTATTATAGATAATGTTTGATTGTATTAAAACAATAAACTCCTTATGTAGGAATCGTAGTGACTTCAGGTCGAAGGACTATATACCATTATCACATTGAGAACCGTTCATGACACTCATGTAACGATCCATGCAATGTTCTCATGGTGGGTCTGTCCAGTACAACATTGCTCTTAATGTGTACCCGTGTAAAGACTTGATATCATATATCCATGATTTGTGAGATCAAATCATCAGTACATTCACACACTAATCTTAATGTATTTACATGTCCCCATGTAAATACTTGATTAGAGACATTTTAGGAATAATTCTCATATGACCTATTATTCTAGGATAAATACCATTAAAATTAGTTTAAAACTGAAAATACTAATTTTATTGATAAGTTAAAATTGATACATTAATAGCTTGTAGTGCATACACCAACAATCTCCCACTTGCACCAGAGCCAATCAGACATTTGCCTAATGCCTAATGATCTAGTGTGTCCCTCATGCTTTTGTTGTGCAAGAGGTTTGGTGAGTGGGTCAGCAATGTGTTGGTGTATGCACTATGAGCTTTTATGCTTCTTCATTTGTATCATTTTTCTACTTATCAATAGAATAAATATTTCAGTTTAAAATTGTTTTAAAACATATTTATCCTTGGAGTAATAGGTCATATAAAAATTATTCCTAAAATGTCCCTAGTCAAGTATTTACATGGGGACATGTAAATACACTGAGATTAGTGTGTGAGTGTACTGATGACCTGATCTCACAGATCATAGATATAGATGATATCGAGTCTTCACACAGGTACACATTAAGAGTAATGATGTACTGGACAGACCCACCATGAGAACGTTGCATGGATCGTTACATGATTGTCATAAACGATTCTCAATGTGATAATGGTATATGTAGTCCTTCGACCTGAAGTCAGTACGATTCCTACATGAGGAGTTTATTGTTTTAATACAATTAAACGTCTTCTGTAACAAGAGGACTATAAAGGTTGTGATTAGGCAATGAACAAATTATGCAGAGGGATGTGAGTGATGTAGATGGGATTTGTCTTTCCTATGTGACAGGAGTGATATCCATAGGCCACTTGATGGAGTAAGACTAAGAAAACGCATGGCCATGCTAGAAAAAATAAATATTAGATATTTATTCGGATCCAGTCTACTCCGGTATCAAGTAAAATAAATTGGGCCGTGCAAGGATGACACGACCATGCCTTGGGCCCAAATTAGGATATCGTGACAAAAGGAATAAACATATTAAATAATTATCACCTATAGGTTATGTTGATAATATTCAGACATAATGATGCATTGCTAGATGCCGCTCTTATTTTATATTAATAATAAAATAGTTTATTATTAATATGACCGGGTATTTTACCTATAGGGTCACACACATAGAGTAAGCCCATCAGAAAATGTTGTCTTATTTTAGTTGGATTAAAATAAAGCTATTGGGCCTAACTCATTTGGAATGAGTAAGGAGCCCACTTTTAGAGAGAACAAATTAGGTCAAACCTAAGCCTATAAATAGAGCATAAGATGCTCATAGGCCGTTCACTCAAGTGAGACACAAATTCGCAAAAGTTGCAAGAGCTACACGCCGTCAAACTAGCAGTTGGCAAGTGTTGCGATTCTGGTGGGAGTGCTTGTGTGGACTCCTAAAGGACGAGGCTACGACTGCTTCGGAGTTCTTCAAGAGGTAATCCAAAATGAATTTCGAAATTGTTTTTGTGCTTTGAAACATGGAACCTTGCAAATCCTATGGAATCCCTTTTATTTTTCCGCTGCTCATGCTTAGGGATTTTTTAACAGCGGTATCAGAGCCTAGGTTGCAAAACCGTGTTTTGGGCATTTGTTTATATTTTATGATGATATGTTTTCGTTTGCAAGAGCTTTTGGAAAATATGATTTGCGAAATCGTTTCGTTGTTTAAAGCTTTTCAATTTTGTTTTGCGAAAATGTTTTGTGAAACTAGGATTCGAAAATGAACATGCATGATTATGTTGCTATTTTGAGTTATCGCATATGATGCATATTATTACAATGATTAATCATGTATATGGTATGACCTCTGTTTTGGCATGATACATATAATTTTGAGTTATTCTTTATAAATTGTATATGGTGCATATTATAGAGTTTCTCAATTTTAGTATGTATGTTGTTGCCGTTTAAATTTGTATGATGTATGAGTTTATGCAATTTTTATATTTGATATGTGTTTTACTCATATGATAGTCATCGTACAAACTTTGAATCAATTGAGTTGATCTTCGAACATGAATGGTTCATGTTATGGGGCGTTAAGTGATAAGGTTTAAGTGTTAAACCATAGCCGTTCCTTAATCTAGGGTTCAAGAGTTGAAACCTAGACGGCCGTCATGGAAAGGCATTGCATGTTGGCATTAATGCAAATTGAATTCTAAGTTTTGAAACCCTATACGGCGCTGCCTCCATGTGCCTTGACGGCTGCGTTGTGAAGTGTTCGCAACAAGGAATTAGGGTTTCAAAGTGGTTGAAACCCTAGCCGAAATTTTAGAGCTGTTAATGGTCAGTGGGACGTTCTGGCTAGGAAAGATTTGGTACTTAAGCGGTCACACCGGACCCACCTCTCTTTCCTGGGAACCAACCTAGCGGGACCCCCGTACATTCTCTGCGTAGCGCCTTATTACCGACCCACGTGTTTAATGGCCCGTTTAAAAATTTTTTTTTAAAATTATTTCAAATGGGTTATAATTAATTAATTAACACGTTGCATGGTGAATGGTTATGGTCTTAGTTATTTTATTTAAATACAGCCTGCGTGCTGTGCCTCTCTTCATTCTGTTGTATTTCTTTTCTCAACCCTTCACTCGTATGTAAAGCGAGTTTCTTTAAAAATCTTGTAATCTTGATCGAGGCAACAAAGTAGAGATCTAGAAGAAAACTAGAGTGGTGACTCTAAGCGCTTTTGTCTTTGAAAGGAACCAAGGAGTGGTGACTCCAAGAGGATGGTGGGTTCAAAAAGTAGGACTTCATGAAGCCTTGGCATATAGTTCCTTTAGGTTTATTTATTTATTTATTTTTCTTCTAGGAAGACCATAACCATCTCACAATTTCGTTTGCATGTTTTGGGGATAATTTTATTACGTTAAAGCGTTTAACAAAGATGGTAATTTTAAAATAAATTAAAATCCCTCAAAATAATATTAAGTTATAAACGCCTTCCAATAAGTACACTCGTCAACACTAATGTCAATAAATAGTGGGTCTGCCAAAGCAGGGCACTATTATTTATATTAGTAAGACGCGATGGGATAATGGTAATATCCAAACTGTTTTATTGGGCTTTAACTTAACTAAGTTTTCAATTGGATTGAATAATTCTTAGAGGCATAAACATTGGGCTAAATATTCATAAGATGAATAATTAGTAATGGTTACTTAACCCAATGACTAAGAGTTGTATAAAGATACAATTGGAAAAAGTTTCCTACCTAAATAACCAAGTATTAGGTGATCAGCCAAAGCTGACTTAACGCTTGGCAAAATATGGATCTTAGCCCACTAGAAAATCTTCCAACGGGATTTTCTGATTCGTGGAGGGTATTTTGTTTTGAATCGAAATAGTGGGAGACATATTTAATTTAAATGACCATAATTTAAATATGTTTTGAAAATGATACTTACTACATATTTTCTGTTTTAGATAACCATGACGTCAAACACACCTTCAAACCTTTCGTTGCGATCAATCCTAGACAAAGAAAAATTGTCTGGTTCTAACTTCCTTGACTGGTATAGAAGTTTGAGGATTGTCCTCAAACAAGAGAAAAAGCAGTATGTCCTGGAAGGTCCGATTTCGGAACCACCTGCGAACAATGCCTCTAAAGCTGACAAGGATGCTTACAAGAAGCATCAGGATGACGCTTTAGATGTCCAATGCCTTATGCTGGCAACCATGTCTCCTGAGCTTCAGAAGCAACATGAGCATATGGAGGCTTTCGATATGATCGAAAACCTAAGGAAACTATATCAAGGTCAAGCTGACCAAGAAAGATATGAGGTTTCTTCAGCTCTATTTAGCTGCAGACTTGAAGAGGGAGGTTCTGTAGGACCTCATGTGCTCAAAATGATTGGGTACTTGGAGAATCTAGCTAGGCTAGGATTCCCCTTCCCTCAGAAGTTGGCTACCGATCTTATTTTGAAATCATTACCTGATAGTTTTAAGCCAGTCATCATGAATTACAACATGAATGCATTGGACAAAACATTGCCAGAGCTACTCAATATATTGATTACTGCTGAGCCCAATATTTCTAAAGGAAAGGGCAAGGCCATAATGATGGTCAATTCTGGCAAAGGTAAAGGAAAGGGCATGTATAAAGGCAAAGGAAAGGCTATTGTAGGAAATGGCAAGAAGATTTGGAAAGGCAAGGATAAGCCAAGTATATCAGCCTTAAAACCTGTGGGCGGGGTGGCTAAGGAAGGTAAATGTCACCATTGTGGACAAAAGGGACACTGGAAGAGAAACTGTCCAAAGTACCTAGAAGAGCTTAAGAAGAAGGGAAGTGAGACTTCCACTTTAGGTATTTTTGTTATAGAAATTAACATGTCAACTTCAACATCATGGGTATTAGATACTGGATGTGGATCTCACATTTGTCTTAATGTGCAGGATCTAAGAAGGAGTAGGCAGTTGATGAAGGGAGAGGTAGACCTACGTGTTGGAAATGGAGCAAGAGTTGCTGCATTAGCTGTAGGGACTTATTTTTTATCCTTTCCCTCAGGGTTAGTCCTTGAATTGGACAATTGTTATTTTGTTCCTGCAATAAGGAGAAATATTATTTCTGTTTCTTGTCTTGATAAGAAAGGGTTTTCCTTTACAATAAAGAATAATAGTTGTTCTGTTTATTTAAAAGACATGTTTTATTATTGTGCAAATTTGAGTAATGGACTTTATGTTCTAGATCTCGAAACCCCTATCTATAACATTAATACTAAAAGGGTTAAAACAAATGATTTAAACCCAACTTATCTTTGGTATTGTCGCCTAGGACATATAAATGAGAAACGCATTTCTAAACTCCATCAAGATGGATATTTAGAATCTTTTGATTTTGAATCAATAGATACATGTGAATCTTGTTTATTAGGGAAGATGACCAAGACCCCTTTTAACGGAAAAGGTGAAAGGGCGAGTGATCTTCTCGGCTTGATACATAGTGATGTATGTGGGCCCATAGGGACAATGGCTAGGGGAGGTTTTAGTTACTTCATCACTTTTACTGATGATTTCAGTAGATATGGATTTGTGTTTCTCATGAAACATAAATCAGAATCCTTTGAAAAGTTCAAGGAGTTTAAACATGAAGTAGAGAACCAACTTGGCAAGACAATTAAAGTACTTCGATCCGATCGAGGTGGTGAATATTTGAGCCTAGAGTTTGATGAATATCTTAAAGAGTGTGGGATTATATCTCAACTTACTCCCCCTGGAACACCAGAATGGAATGGGGTTTTTGAGCGGAGAAATAGAACCTTATTGGACATGGTTCGATCAATGATGAGTCAAACTGACCTCCCTAACTCATTCTGGGGACATGCTTTGTTGACAACAACTTTCACACTTAACCGTGTTCCATCAAAGGCTGTCATAAAGACACCATATGAGATATGGACTGGGAAATGACCTAGTATGTCTTTTCTTAAGATTTGGGGCTGTGAAGCTTATGTTAAACGCCAAAGTTCTGATAAACTTGGGCCCAAGTCAGATAAATGTCTTTTTGTGGGATACCCAAAAGAAACTAAGGGTTATTATTTTTACAATCCTACTGAGGGCAAAGTGTTTGTTGCTCGAAATGCTGTATTCTTAGAAAGGGAATTCATCTCTACAACAATCAGTGGGAGGAAATTAGAACTTAAAGAAATTCAAGACTCACAAGGCATTGAAGAGCCAATGGTGGAAGTGGAGCAGGACCCACAAAATATTGTGATAACACCAGCTCCAGTAGCACAAGACTTGCGTAGATCAGGTAGAATACGTCAACAACCTGAAAGATATGGATTTCTTGTAACTCAGGAAGGAGATGTATTCCTAATGGATCAAAATGAGCCAACATCTTATGAAGAGGCCATTGCAAGTTCAGAATCTGAGAAATGGCTAGAAGCCATGGAATCTGAAATGGACTCCATGTACACTAATCAAGTTTGGAACTTGGTTGATGCACCTAAAGGGGTAAAACCTATAGGATGCAAGTGGGTTTTCAAAAAGAAAACTGACATGAATGGTAATATAAGTACCTTTAAAGCAAGGTTGGTGGCTAAAGGTTTCAAGCAAATACATGGTATAGACTATGATGAAACTTTTTCCCCAGTTGCTATGCTAAAGTCTATTCGGATTCTGCTTGCTATTGCTGCATACCATGATTATGAGATATGGCAAATGGATGTCAAGACTGCTTTCCTTAATGGAAATCTTCTTGAGGAAGTGTACATGACACAACCTGAAGGCTTTGTTAAGCCTGAAGCATCCAGGAAGGTGTGCAAGCTACAACGTTCTATATATGGACTTAAGCAAGCTTCCAGAAGCTGGAATCTTCGTTTTGATGAAGCTGTTAAACAATTTGGCTTTACTAAAAATAAGGATGAACCTTGTGTCTACAAGAAGGTTAGTGACTGCACAATTGTTTTTCTGGTCCTGTATGTTGATGACATACTACTTATTGGAAATGACGTTCCTACTCTTCAGTCTGTGAAGAGTTGGTTGGGAAACTATTTTTCTATGAAAGACTTAGGTGAAGCAACCTACATATTGGGAATTATGATCTATAGAGATAGATCAAGAAAACTTCTTGGCCTAAGTCAGAATACATACATAGATAAAGTGTTAAAAAGGTTTAACATGCAAGATTCCAAGAAAGGAACTTTGCCTATGGCTCATGGCATAAGCTTATCAAAAGCTCAATCTCCTTCCACTAAAGAAGAAAGAGAACGGATGAATAAGATTCCATATGCATCTGCTATTGGATCAATCATGTATGCCATGATATGTACCCGACCAGATGTCTCGTACGCTTTAAGCATGACGAGCAGATACCAGTCTGATCCCGGTGAAAGTCACTAGACTACTGTCAAGAATATCCTGAAGTACTTAAGAAAAACTAAGGATTCATTCTTGATATATGGAGGGGAAGAAGAGCTCATTGTAAAAGGTTACACTGATGCTAGCTTCCAAACTGATAAGGATGACTCAAGATCGCAATCTGGGTACGTGTTTTGTCTAAATGGTGGCGCTGTAAGCTGGAAGAGTTCAAAGCAAGAGACAGTTGCTGATTCTACTACAGAGTCTGAGTATATTGCTGCCTCAAATGCTGCAAAAGAGGCAGTATGGATCAAGAAGTTCATAACAGAACTTGGGATTGTTCCTAGCATTGTGGACCCTATAAGTCTCTACTGTGACAATAGTGGAGCAATCGCACAAGCTAAGGAACCTAGATCACATCAACGATCCAAGCATATACTTAGGCGATTTCATCTCATTCGAGAGATCCTTGACCGAGGAGATGTAAAGATATGTAAGGTGCATACTGATGAGAATATTGCTGACCCACTCACAAAACCTCTTACACAACAAAAACATGAGGGGCACACTAGATCATTAGGCATTAGGCAAATGTCTGATTGGCTCTAGTGCAAGTGGGAGATTGTTGGTGTATGCACTATGAGCTTTTATGCTTCTTCATTTGTATCATTTTTCTACTTATCAATAGAATAAATATTTCAGTTTAAAATTGTTTTAAAAAATATTTATCCTTGGAGTAATAGGTCATATAAAAATTATTCCTAAAATGTCCCTAGTCAAGTATTTACATGGGGACATGTAAATACACTGAGACTAGTGTGTGAGTGTACTGATGACCTGATCTCACAGATCATAGATATAGATGATATCGAGTCTTCACACAGGTACACATTAAGAGTAATGATGTACTGGACAGACCCACCATGAGAACGTTGCATGGATCGTTACATGATTGTCATAAACGATTCTCAATGTGATAATGGTATATGTAGTCCTTCGACCTGAAGTCACTACGATTCCTACATGAGGAGTTTATTGTTTTAATACAATTAAACGTCTTCTGTAACAAGAGGACTATAAAGGTTGTGATTAGGCAATGAACAAATTATGCAGAGGGATGTGAGTGATGTAGATGGGATTTGTCTCTCCTATGTGACAGGAGTGATATCCATAGGCCACTTGATGGAGTAAGACTAAGAAAACGCATGGCCATGCTAGAAAGAATAAATATTAGATATTTATTCGGATCCAGTCTACTCCGGTATCAAGTAAAATAAATTGGGCCGTACAAGGATGACGCGACCATGCCTTGGGCCCAAATTAGGATATCGTGACAAAAGGAATAAACATATTAAATAATTATCACTTATAGGTTATGTTGATAATATTTGGATATAATGATACATTGCTAGATGCCGCTCTTATTTTATATTAATAATAAAATAGTTTATTATTAATATGACCGGGTATTTTACCTATAGGGTCACACACATAGAGTAAGCCCATCAGAAAATGTTGTCTTATTTTAGTTGGACTAAAATAAAGCTATTGGGCCTAACTCATTTGGAATGAGTAAGGAGCCCACTTTTAGAGAGAACAAATTAGGTCAAACCTAAGCCTATAAATAGAGCATAAGATGCTCATAGGCCGTTCACTCAAGTGAGACACAAATTCGCAAAAGTTGCAAGAGCTACACGCCGTCAAACTAGCAGTTGGTAAGTGTTGCGATTCTGGTGGGAGTGCTCGTGTGGACTCCTAAAGGACGAGGCTACGACTGCTTCGGAGTTCTTCAAGAGGTAATCCAAAATGAATTTCGAAATTGTTTTTGTGCTTTGAAACACGGAACCTTGCAAATCCTATGGAATCCTTTTTATTTTTCCGCTGCTCATGCTTAGGGATTTTCTAACACAATGTTCTCATCATTGTGCACTTTACATATCTTAACATCTCCTCGTTCAAGTATTTCTCAGATGAGATGATAACACCTAAGTATATGCTTGGATCGCTGATGTGATCTAGGTTCCTTAGCTTGTGCAATTGCTCCACTATTGTCACAGTAAAGACTTATAGGGTCTACAATGCTAGGAACTACCTCAAGTTTTATTATGAACTTCTTGATCCATACTGCCTCTTTTGCAGCATTTGAGGCAGCAATATACTCAGATTCTGTAGTAGAATCAGCAACTGTCTCTTGCTTCAAACTTTTCAAGCTTACAGTGCCACCATTTAAAAAAAACACATACCCTGATTGTGATCTTGAGTCATCCTTATCAGTTTGGAAGCTAGCATCAGTGTAACCCTTTACAATGAGCTCTTCTTCCCCTCCATATATCAAGAATGAATCTTTAGTTTTTCTCAAGTACTTTAGGATATTCTTGACAGTAGTCCAGTGACTTTCATCGGGAATCAAATACAGAAAGTATTAAATCTCATTAACATATATAAAAACTTATAGCAGCATTACTTCAGGTTTGAATTGATTACAACCAATCCTAATAAGGAAAATTAGTTACTCATGCTTTGCATTTTCACTTAAGAACAATTGGAAATGAATACAGAATGAATGGTGGGATGCACGAGATGTGTTTGATGATATGAAGGAGATGATCCAGCAAAAGATGACTTCATCCCTCTTCTCTGCTTGATGCATAAGGATTATGTTTCAGCTTTTCTTTCCCCACTTGCGTAGAGCCCATGAAGAATCATTCAGAAACATGCAGAAACACACCAAGGTGGGTGAGTTGGCATTGCACCATTGGTTAATATAAAATTTAAATTCCTATGCTGCATAAGTCACGCTTAAGCTTGCTGGTCATGCTCAAGCGTGAGGAATCTGATGTTCACTGTTGGTTCCAAGCTTAAGCTAAACTATGTCACGCTTGAGCATGCCTTTTAGTTCAACATGTCCACTCCACGCTCAAGCCACGCTCAAGCGAGCTCGGGCTCACACTTAAGCGTCATCTTATACCGCCTCACTTAAGCATATCCACGCTCAAGCACTCTCTCTCACGTTTAAGCGTGAGCTTCTTTTCAGTACCATGCGCTTAGATCTTCTTCCTTACGCTTAAGCGTGAAGGGTCTTTAGGGTCTGTCTTCAGCATGATCACGCTCAAGCGAGCTCAAAACACGCTTAAGTGTGATGTCTTTGCTGGTTGCTCTGTTGACCTTTCTTTGACTTTAAGGCTTTTCCTGCATTTCTTAAGGAATTTAAGCTAATTTCTTTATTTCTCAAAATATTTATTCATATTCATCTTTTAAGATAAATTCTTTATTTTTTCATCTATTTACTTCACTTTCTTGTAAAGATGCTTCAAAAAATCACATGAATATATTGCTAAATTAGCATTTATCACATCTCGATCAGAGATACTTAGTCCGACGCCCATATTCCATTCGGGCTTATCCAGTCTCAGTAATTCACCAGCAATCTCCAAAAATCTTAATTTAATTATTTTTAATATTTTAGGACATCAAATAACTTTCATTCAATTTGCCAATATTTTTTTCCTTGATTTAATCCTCTATTTTAAAATTTTGGGATGTTACATCCACCAAAACTTTTAATCTTTGAAGGTCCAAATAAATCCATGTGTAAAAGCTGTAAAGGTCTATTTGTTGAAATAATATTTTTTGCTTAAAAAGAAACCTTTACTTGTTTTCCCTTTAGACATGCGTCACAAAATTTGTTTTCAAATTTCAGTTTTGGTAAACCAATTACTAAATCTTTCAAAACAAGTTTATTTAAATGGTCTATATGAATATGAGCAATTCTTCTATTCCATAGCCATGATTCATACTCTTTAGTTATGAAGCATTGCACATCATTTGAAGCAAGGCAATCAAGATTAATCATGTAAATATTATCAATTCTTTGACCAATGAACTTTGCTTCCTTGTTTAGCTTATTTTCAATTATGCAACAATTTGATTCAAAAATAATTTTATATCCTTTGTCACATAATTGACTAATACTAAGCAAGTTATGTTTAAGTCCTTCAACATATAGTACGTCATTTATTAAAGTTGAAGAGTTTTTGCCAATGTTACCAATTCCAAGTATTCTTCCTTTTGTGTTGTCTCCATAAGTAACAAAACCTTTGTTTCGAGGAGTAAATGATATAAATTTACTTTTATCTCCCGTCATGTGTTTTGAACACCCACATCCAAATACCAATGGGTGTTACTTTCTTTAAAGCATACCTACAAAACAAGTCAAGTTAGAGAACTTGGTACCCATTTTATGTTGGGTCCTTGTAGGTTAGTTTGAGGTAATTTTCCTTTAGGAACCCATACTTTTCTCACAACCTTTGGCCCTAGTTTTCTAACATTACAATTAGACGCATTATGTCCTTTAAAACCATAATAATGGCATTTCATGAAAGGTGATGTAGTTTTACTAGGTGGTATAAAGAAGTTCTTATAATTCTTTTGTTTCTTATAGGCATTAAAACCTAGTCCCGTTTTATCAAACATACATCGTTGTTTTCCAAGTAAAACATTTAAGTTGTCTCTACCATTTGTAAACTTTTCTAAAGTTCTACTCAAGTCTAAAACCTTTGTTTCTAGAATGTCACATTTCTTAACAAATTCACAAGGTTTAGTCCTAGAGCATGCTTGTACTTTTACTACTTCCATTTTTAAAATTTCATTTTCTTACAAACCTCCATAAAATGCATCTTAAGAGTATCAATGGTTTTTCTTGATAACTTATGTTTATTAGAAACTTTTATAAATTTATCATACAATTCTTCAAGAGCATCAAGTAGTTCTTCTTTATCGAAGTCATGAAAATTTACCTTATCATCTTCATCTTGGTGGTTGGCCATGAGGCAAAGGTTTGCTTCTTCATTTTTAGATTCGTCCAAGCTACTTATCTCATTTTCATCCCATGCGATATATGCTCTTCTTTTCCTTTTTCTTTCTTTATTTTTCTTCATTAGGTTTGGGCAATCCGTTTTAAAGTGCCCTGCCTTTCCATATTCAAAACAAGTAGGTGAGGAATTATTTTCTTTAGAGATAGGTTTCTTACCTTTATTTATGAAGCTCTTTTAGAAGCGTTTGTTTCTCATGAGTTTCCCAAAATGCTTCACGAATAGTCCTAGCTCTTCGTCCTCATCAAGATCACTCTCGGATTCATTTTCATCTATTGAGGTGGCCTTGAGAGCTATCCCTTTTTTCTTTGAGGCTTTTTCTTCTTCCTCCGCATGTTTCAAATCTTTCAACTCTTGTTCTTGTAGTTTACCAAACAATGTGGCAAGAGACATATCATTTATATTTGGAGATTGCTTGATGGCCATAACAAGAGGTTGCCATTCCCTAGTAAGACTTTTTAGAACTTTGTGGATAAGTTACTTGGTAGTGTAAGATTTACCAAGAGTAATAAGATGATTAATAATCAAAGTAAATCTCTTTTGTAGTTCTAAGATCGTCTCACCATAATTCATTCTAAAACTTTCATATTGGCTAGTTAATGTAATAATCTTAGAATCCTTAACATCGCTAGTTCCTTCATGAGTTATTTGAAGGGTATCCCATATATCTTTGGCAGATTTACATGTTACTACTTTAAACAATTCATCGGGACCTAAAGCTAGAGTGATTAGATTCTTGGCTTTATAATTATACTGTACTTTCTTTTCTTCATCACTAGTCTAATCATCCATGGGTTTTTCTATTTGTTTACCATCAACAATATGCATAGGTATAAAAGGACCATTTTATATAGCATTCCAAACTCTTAGATCAATTGATTGAACACAAATTTTTATTCTTTCTTTCCAAAAAGCATAACCTTCCCCATTAAAAGTAGGAGGTCGATTTGTAGCACCACCCTCAGGAAAAAGGTTTAAAGAATTTGAGGTCATTCGTTCTCTTGAAGTTGTTAAGCTTGATTTACCAAGAGTCAAGCTCTGATACCACTTGTTAACCAAGTGGCCTCAATTACTCAAGAGGGGGGTGAATTGAGTATTAAAAAATTTTACTTGGAATGCTTTTGAAATTAATTCTTTGATAAGTACACTTGTTGTAGATGATAAATTTAATCGCTCAAGACACAACAACAATAAGCACTTAATTAACCAAATTAATTAGCAATAATGAAGAAGTTAATAAATCAAGTTATAAACAAAATAAATTAACCAAGTAAGTTAAGTGCACAAATTAAATGAGTTTAGGGAAGAGAGATTTGCAAACTGATATATACGAGTTCCACCACACCGGTGTACGTCTCGCCTCTAAGTAACCCACTTAGAGGATTTCCACTATTGTAGATTAGAGATACAACTTTGAGCAATCGTGGCTTCCTAGTGTCCCATACTCAAGAACCCAATTCTCACAAGTACAAGGGTACCTCACCCAATCTCTCAATCTCACAATTTTACAAGGTTAAACCCCAACCCAAAACTTTAGGATTTTTGGTGTTTAGAATACAAGAGTAACTCTCAAAAGAGTGGATATACAAATTTAGTCACTTGAAAAATATTTTTCTCTCTTAGAAAGGATATGCAAATTTAGCACTTAGGAAAATATTTTTCTCACAACAAACTCTCAAAAAATATAATTGCAAGGGAATGAGAACAGAGAGTAAAATGCAAGAAATAAAGAACAGAGAAGAGAAGCAATGTGATTTTCATAGCTTTTCTTAGTGTGTCTTCAGCTTCCAACTTCTCTTCTATTTATAAGCAAGGGTGCAAGCAATTTGTCCAATTTTTAATTCCCTCAAAAACATAAATCCATAAAACTTTCCATGATTTAAGTTTCTTGCTTCTATGCATAAGTTTCCTGACCTTGAATTTGTAAATTGGCAGATTGATTGTTTGATTTTTGGAGCAGCGTGAGGTTTCCATGTTTCCTGCAAGTCTGTCAGCGTTCAAAATTCGAAAGTCAATTTAAACTGAATGAATCGATTTATCTAGTGTATCTGGGCTTTAATCAACATATGAATCGATTCTTTTGGCATATGAATCAATTCACTGGGCAATTTTGAACACATGAATCGATTCAGAAAGGTAAATAACATATCCTAGGGCATTCGGTTTACGCATGAATTGATTTGGGGTTGTGATAAATCGATTCAATCACCAAAATTTCACATCCTGGGGTATTTTATTTCGTATGAATCGATTCAGGGGTTTGGGGAATTGATTCAAGTGCTGAAAAATCACATCCTGGGCCTTTTATTTCATATGAATCAATTCAAGGGTTTTAGGGAATCGATTCAACATGTTGATGGTCCATTTATCATGTATTTGGTACTTGTTTTCACATGTTATTGCATATGGTCATGTTGTCTTGGTTCTTAGGCATTTTGATGAATTTATTTCACTAGATTTAAGCCCTTGTCAATGCTTTGAATCATTCTTTTGGAGTTCATCATTTTTGCATCATCGATCATAATTAATTTGTCCATAATTATTCTTGTGTGTCATTATCAAAACTTGCTACAACATATAAACACAGTTATTACTATGAAATCATAATTCATTGATAGGCTATACACATACCAAAGACACTTAAAGTAAAGGAATAATATGACTCTATAGTAGATAAGACTCACTTAATGATTTAACTTTGTGTATGAAATCCCCTAGGCATGACGATGTACTTTTGTATGTTTTTCCAACAAAGCTAGAATGAGATAAACTTACCACTATTATTTTGTGGTTATATTGTGTATATCTAAATATGCACTTAGGGCCTGCCAGGAACATATCTGGACATTGAAGGAGAAGATTGATAGAGTTACACAACGGATACAGTTGGACCCTCAACTTGACGAAGTAGTGACTAGGTTAACTTGGGTTTACATTTTAAAGGAGCTTGTGTGCCCTTGTACATTCAGAGTATGTAAGTTTCTATTAAGATCATGTGATGTATAAAAATGTTTTCATTCAAACACCATTATTTCTTAAACAAAAAAACTTCCATATTCTTTTGAAACTCATAACCTCTTAGTTAAGTAGGATGATCTGGTAGAAGAGATTGTCCTAGTTAACCAAGGGTGTTATACAAAAGGAATCATGCACAACCGTAAAATAATATATGAAAATAGCATCAACATACCATTAGTTAAAACTTTCAAACTTATACCTTAATATTTATTTGACTTTTTTCCCCTCAAAACACAAGATAATTAGGTGTCACTATTTCCCAATATCAATCTATTCTAAAAATTACATTATTTGACAATATATCCCCAATTATATAGAAAAGAGAAAGAGTTAAATGAGAGACTCATAGATAAACAATTTTTTCTTTTAGATTGTTAGTTTGGAAATAAGAAAATTCCCTTACAGTTATAAGTCCATGTCCTTAAAGCAAAACTCTAGCAGACCTCTAATGTAATCAAGCGCTGGTGTTGCTCCATATGGGTTACACAACCACAAACAAGAATGAGTGCACTCTAAAATCTTATGTGTTAAAAGTTCAACAACACTATCTAGAGAGGAATCAAAATAAAAGGGAGCAAAGTAAAGAAAGGAAGAGAACAAAATGCTCGATTTGATTGTGTATCTACTATGTTAGCTAGAAGTCATTAGATAAGCATTATTAGATAAAAATGGCAAGAAACATTATATTCTATAAATCAGATTAAAGAAAAAATAGACATAAATTCAAGACAAAGTGTAACTAATATGAAAAAGTTATGATCCTTAAATTCTTATCCCATAAATGTCAAAATCCAATAAATCACTCATAATTAAAGAATTAAAAATTTATTATCACAATAATATATTCTCTAAATTTTGAGTCAACTAACATAACAGTTATTGTTGTTTTTGGCTATTTTAGTGGTAGCACTAACCATTGCAGTAGCCTTGTTTGTAGTTAGTTGTTGCAATTTTTTTTCCTAGTTTCTTTGGAAAGTGAAAAGTTACAGGTGATGGATCTTGATGATGCCTTAGCAGAGTTTCTTCAATATTCACAAACATTATGCATGAACCATGTAGAAGAGGTATAACCAATTGAAAAAGAGCAACCGGAGTTAGAAAGGATTTTAATTCAATTCATGGAAGTCACTCAAACCAGCCAAAAAAATTATGATAATTCAATCATGAACATTTAAAAGCAAGTAGATTTTATTACAAAGCAGTTGGCTGATGTAACACCCTAATTTTTTTTTAATAAATAATAATTCCAAAAACAGGGAGAAATTTTTTCACAAAAACCAACCACTGGTCAATCGGCATAAAAAAAAGGCAATGGAATTAAAAGAGCGTTCCCACATATATCAATCAGCGGAAGGTATAATGCTGGAACCGACCCATTCGGTTCAGCGAGACACATCAGCGCCTGGGCGAAACAGCTCTAGTCGCTCGGGCGAGGCACGATCCGCTTAAGCGATGCCAACACAAAAGCCTTCCCAAACATCCTTCGTTCGCTGAAGTGAAAAGCCTCACACGGTAAATTCATCACTCGGCATCGGGGCATCCATACACTCGGTAACCGACTAAGTCCACTCGAAAATTCATTCCTAAGTCCGTTCGGAACTCCACAACTTAGCCTTCCAATTTTATCCATACGGCGACACTTACACTCTACTCGGGAACTGAGGGTTATCCCACTCGAATTCCAGAACTCCTTCTCACTCGGACTTTACATCTTTCACTCGGGTTACCGATACCTTACACTTAAGATCCAATCCACTCTAAACCACCATTCGAACTCCTCTCTCAGAAGGGAATCACTCGAGGTTTTCACTCGGGAATACCAACTCTTCCTCACTCGGGAGTTCATACATACTTTTACTCGGAAATCCTCAGGCCTATAATCATTCGAGGAATAGCGACTGACTCACCCGACATACCACCATTTAATCACTCGGATTATAATTACCCTACGCTCATAAGATATACTCATACAGTCCTTTTCACCGCTCAACATCACTTACAGTATAGAAGAACACACACAACCTATACATATATAAACGAAAGCATTCATATAATTACAAGAACTTTATCATGACTTCTGGTACCCGAAGCTGTCAAGTTTTAACGTAAGGACTAAAGCCAAAACATGAGCCGGCCAAGGCTTAACAAAATGTTATACACAGTATATATACATATGTACATATATACATGTAGATATATGTTCCAATAGCGCTCGGATTCATTGTCCTGCACTCGGCTCCTCCTTCATCCTTCATTCCGAGAGATGTTCACTGAAAGTGTAGCCACTGTAGGGTTGAGCTTTTACATGTAAAATGACAATCAAGGACTCGGTATCAGTGTCAGTATACATATTCACATCCATTCAATCGTTTTCAAATTAATTAAGGTTAGACACGGCAAAACAACATTTAAGACACACATACAACACACACGGTATTCCCCACACTCAGAAATCATTCATAACACTCCACACACGTTATACGTACTACTCTAATCAACCTCATATCTACATGCATGCCTGCGGATCCGACTCGAGTGATGACTTTCAGTTACAGTTTTCCCCTCTCCTGGCCCCTCGTCCTTCAGCTCTTCCCGCGTGGTACCGGCCTCCCATTGGCGTCTCGAGACTCTTCTCTAGCTCCTACGGCTACCACGAGCTCCTTCGGAATCTAGCCGAGGTCTGTAACTGGAAGTCATTCCCTCGGGGCTCTTGACCTTCCACGGGTCGCCCCACTCTTACACATGCAGCTAAATGCATTTACCAGCAAGCGTCATCACACCACCGATACCTCCTTCGTAACCATTAAGTAGGAACAGATTCAATGCAACCTTTATTCGCTTTATTATTTACACCAATATGTTCAACCATCAGCAATCAAGTAATAGCATCTGACAAGTCACTAACGAGCACACATTCATATTCTCACAGTGTTAACAAGGATAGAACCATGCATATCATTCGTTATTATCAATACTAACATACTACTTCACCACCATCTAGATTACAAGCATTTACTGTTTAACCACTATAAAACACATGGAATCCAGAATCTTCAATCATGCATAGGATCCAATCATCACAAACACATGCACATACACTCAAGCAGTACATTCATCCGGTACCGTTCGTGGACCATGCATTCAACATGCAAGCGCCCCCTACCTACGAAAGGAACTTCAAGAAGCTTTTCTGCTCTTCGACGTTGAATCTGACGCCCCTCTACTGATTCGTTCAGCCTTTCTCCACTCCGTCGTACTCTGCACTTGGTTCAGAGTTGGGGTGTTGTTCTTCCTCTGCTTCAACGATCGTCCTTCACCTGTCGGGGCTCTGACCTTCTTCCCGCACTATCGTCGTGACGAACAGAAACAGGGGAAAGGAAAGAAGATGGAGACGAAGAAGAAAAGAGAGAATGGAGTAGTGGGAGAAGTTTTTTGCACTCATGGTGATACTGAATATGCACCTATATACGCATGCGAGGAGAAGGAGTGGGATGGGAAAGCGTGAGTAACAGTCCACTCACACCTTCCGCCAATCGCAGACAGCCACATCCCATCAATTAAGTCCAATTAACTTGTCATTAACTCTCAGGCTATATTGATTATGATTAACAACTAATTCTTTACTTTACTTTCAATTTTCTTATTATTTAATTTTTATTCGGTATCTAACTTCAAAACTGGGATGTTACAGTTCTCCCCCACTCAAAAGAATTTCGTCCTCGAAATTCAGTCGGTAACTCACCTTAGCAAACAACTCGGGGTACTGCTGCCTCATGGTGTCTTCGCGTTCCCAGGTACGGGAGGTAGTCTTGCCTTGTTGCCACTCCACTTCTACCAGCTGTACGTTTTTGTTCCTCAAACGCTTCACCGATTGCTCCATGATTCTGATCGGTGTAGTCATAGTGGTCAGGTCTTCCTTGACTTCCACTTCATCGTCAGGCATTGTGTGACTGGGGTCATGTAGATACTTCCTTAGTTGAGACACATGAAATACGTTGTGCAATCGGGATAAGTGAGTCGGTAATGCTATTCGGTATGCCATGGTGCCGACTCGTTCCAACACCTCATAAGGTCCAATGTATCGAGGGCTTAACTTTTCGCCCTTCAAGGCTCGTCCGACTCCTTTACTCGGAGAAGTCCTCAAAAACACTTTGTCTCCGACTGAAAATTCCAATGGTTTGGTGCGGTTGTCATGGTAACTCTTCTGCCTGTCTTGAGATGCCTTCATTTTTCCCTGTATCACTTGGATCTGCTCTGTGGTTTGCTTCACAATGTCTGGTCCCAATAGCAGACTCTCACCCGTTTCCGACCAGCAAAGTGGGGTTCGACATCTTCGTCCATATAGTGCTTCGTAGGGTGCCATGCCAATGCTGTTATGATGGCTGTTATTGTACGTAAACTCAATCAAGGGGAGGTACTGCTCCCAATCTCCTCCGTGCTCTAACACACACGCTCTTAATAAGTCTTTTAAACTTTGAATCATCCGCTCGGATTGTCCATCCGATTGGGGGTGGTAGGCAGAACTAAGCCAAAGTTTAGTGCCCATTTCTTGATGCAGGCTGGTCTAAAACTGGGACGTGAACCTAGGATCCCTATCCGATACGATGGAAGTTGGTACACCATGCAATCGGATAATCTCATGAACGTAAATCTGTGCCAATTTATGCATCGGGTACTTCATGTTCACAGGCAGGAAGTGTGCACTCTTTGTCAGTCGGTCAACAATGACCCAAATCGCATCATGGCCCACTCGGTTTTTGGGCAATCCCATAACAAAATCCATAGCAATCGAGTCCCATTTCCACACGGGAAGCTCCAGGGGCTGCATTGCACCGTACGGCTTCTGGTGCTCCACTTTTGATTTCTGACAAGTAATACACTGAGCCACGTATTCTGCCACATTCCTCTTTAGTCCGGGCCACCAGAACTGTTTCTTCAGGTCATGGTACATCTTCGTGGTACCCGGGTGAATACTGAGGAGGCTCTTATGAGCTTCGTCAAGCACCATTTTCCTTAATCCTTTCCCACTCGGCACGTATATCCTGTCTTTCACTCGGAAGATACCATCTGATCCCTCGGTAAAGGACAAATCCTTTCCCTTGGCCTGCGTCTTCTTCATCTCAGCCAAGTAAGAGTCTGACTGCTGCTGCTCGTACACGGACTTCAGGAATTCATTGGTGATTCTTAACGTACCGATTGCTATTTTCCGAGAGGAGGGGGTGTCAACATGTAAGTTCATGTCTCGGAACTGCTCCAACAACTCCACTTCTCTTGCCATCATTGTTGCCATATGGAGGGATTTCCGACTCAACGCGTCGACAACGACATTTGCCTTACCCGGATAGTATTTCAGCTCGAAATCGTAGTCCTTTAAGAATTCTATCCATCTCCTCTGCCTCATGCTCAACTCTTTTTGGTCAAATAGGTATTTAAGGCTCTTGTGATCACTGTATACTTTAAATCTGGACCCGTACAAATAATGCCTCCAAATTTTTATTGCGAACACCACAGCTGCCAAGTCCAAATCGTGGGTCGGATAATGCTGCTCGTAAGGTCTCAATTGCCGAGAGGCATACGCTATCACTCGATCTCTCTGCATGAGCACGCATCCTAATCCGAGTCCTGATGCATCACAATAAACTACAAAGCTTTCTTGTAAGTCAGGTAATGCCAGCACTGGCGCAGTCGTCAACTTGTTCTTCAGCTCTCAGAAGCTGCTCTCGCACTCGGGACTCCACACGAAGGGAATGCTTTTCCGAGTCAATTTAGTTAGTGGTAACGCCAGTTTAGAAAAACCTTCAATGAACCTTCTATAATAACCTGCCAGGCCCATAAAACTCCTTATTTCCGAGACCGACTTGGGTCTCTCCCATGCCATTATAGCTGTCACCTTCGAAGGGTCCACCGAGACACCTTGCTCGGAAATTACATGTCCGAGGAAGTGGATCTTATTCATCCAGAATTCACACTTTGAAAGCTTCGCGAACAACTGCTTCTCCCTTAACACTTGGAGTACCGCTCGGAGGTGTTCTTCATGCTCCTCGAAAGTCTTAGAATAGACTAGGATGTCATCAATGAAAACAACTACGAATCGGTCTAAATAGGGGTGGAATATGCTGTTCATGTAATTTATGAAGACAGCAGGGGCGTTTGTCACACCGAACGGCATCACTACATACTCGTAGTGGCCATACCGAGTCCTAAAGGCAGTTTTTGGGATATCTGAGTCCTTCACTCGGATTTGGTGATATCCCGATCGTAGGTCGATCTTCGAGAAGACTGAGGCTCCACGCAGTTGGTCAATTAAGTCATCAATTCTGGGTAACGGGTAACGATTCTTAATTGTGAGTTTATTCAGCTGTCGGTAATCTATACAAAGTCTCATGCTGCCATCCTTCTTCTTAACAAGCAGCACAGGTGCGCCCCATGGTGATACACTCGGCCTAATGAATTGTTTTCTGAGTAACTCATCTACTTACTTCTTCAGCTCAGCCAATTCAGTTGGGGACATCCTATAAGGTGCACAGGATGCTGGCTCGGCCCCAGGGATCAAGTCTATAGAAAATTCGACTTCCCTATTGGGAGGGACACTCGGTACGTCTTCAGGGAACAATTCTGGAAATTCACAGACAATTGGGATTTCGTTCACTCGGGTTTTACTCTCTCCTTTGGTTAGACAAAGCATCATGAATTGTTGAGTTATACCTTGTGCTGTGCAGTCCTCATGGTGCTGTCTCGGGAAAATTATCCTTCGGTTTCTGCAATCCACTAACACCTCGTTGGCTAAAAGCCAATCTACCCCAAGTACGATATCAAGATCCTTCAAGGGTATGCACACCAAGTCGAAAGTGAAACTCCGATCGCACAATTCAAACGTCACTTCGTTGCACATTGACGAGGTCAGTACCTTAGGACCAGTCGGATTGGCTACTTCCAAAATCCGATCCATTTCCACGGTCGGTAATTTCAAACGTTTTACACAATCATCAGCTATGAAGGAGTGGGTAGCTCCAGAATCAAAAACTACACTAAGTGTGTATCTACCGAGTGAGCACTTACATTGTACTAAGTCATTTGCTTGTGCGACTTCTTCTGCGTTGACGGCGTAGACTCTTCCAGTGGCTGGTTGGTCGGTGTCTCTCCTCCTGATATTTGGGGCAACCATCATATTCCCTCTAGCTCTGTTGTTTCCGCCCCGTGAGTTTTGTCCATCATTCCTATTGCTTTTCACCTGGAACCCTCCTTGACGCACACTAGCATTTGTTTGATGGAGCTGGGGGCAGTCAGGGCGAATGTGTCCCCTATTCCTGCAGTGAAAACACTTAACATCGGTATCATTGCAATTCTGAGCAAAGTGGTCGCCACCACATTTAAAACACTTACCATACCTGGGTCGTCCACTCATCTGTCTCCCTCGGTCACCGCGACCCTGATATCTAGTGAAGGGTTCATTTCTTCCTACGTTCCCTGGCCTCTTGAAACGTGACTGCTGAGGCCTCAGATACTGGTTGGCTCTGCTGCTCTGGCCCGAGTGGGCCTTGTCATCTTCTTCAAATATCCTACATTTATTCACCAATGCAGGGAAACTCCGTATCTCATGGTATCTGCAGGCCCTCTTAACATCTGATCTTAATCCATTCTCAAACTTAAGGTACTTCGAGCTCTCCGTCCCAGGTTGTTGGAAGGGTGGGTAGAATAGGCACAACTCCTCGAATCTTGTCGCGTATTCTTCCATATTCATGGAGCCTTGCTTCAACTCCATAAACTCCAGTTCCTTCCGACTCCTCACTGTGTCGGGGAAGTATTTCTCTAAGAAGCATTTCTTAAAATCGTTCCATGTCAGCTGAGCTTCATCATCAGGGAATCGGCTTCTGGCTATCTTCCACCAGTTCTCCGCTTCATCTCGCAGCATATACACTACACATTCCACCTTTTGGGCCTCGGTACAACGAAGACCCCCAAAAATCCTCTCTAGTTCCTGAGTCCATTTAAAAGCTGCCTCCGGATTACGTCCTCCCTGAAACTCACTCAGCTCGAGTCTGGCCCTGCCTTTCAAACACGTCCACAAAGCGTTGGAATGCTGTGGCTATAGCCTCCATGCTTTGACGATGTGTCATTCCTTATCCTGAAATCGACATTCGAGGATAAGTATACCGAGCCACTTACTACCGATCGGGTTTTCAGTCTAACATTCAATAGCTTAGCACATTATATCATTCTTCCAGGTTACACACACAATCGGACCAGGAGGAAACAACCTCCTATCCTCAAGCCAATATCAATCAGGTTCAACTTAACACCACAACCATTATAACCATTTAGCCAAAAAAAAACACACAACCGCTTACACTCGGTAAGCATACCTTGTCCTTGGACCTTTTGGTCTGCTCTGATACCAAAATGTAACACCCTAATTTTTTTTTAATAAATAATAATTCCAAAAACAGGGAGAAATTTTTTCACAAAAACCAACCACTGGTCAATCGGCATAAAAAAAAGGCAATGGAATTAAAAGAGCGTTCCCACATATATCAATCAGCGGAAGGTATAATGCTGGAACCGACCCATTCGGTTCAGCGAGACACATCAGCGCCTGGGCGAAACAGCTCTAGTCGCTCGGGTGAGGCACGATCCGCTTAAGCGATGCCAACACAAAAGCCTTCCTAAACACCCATTCGCTGGAGCGGATCCTTCATTCGCTGAAGCGAAAAGCCTCACACGGTAAATTCATCACTCGGCATCGTGGCATCCATACACTCGGTAACCGACTAAGTCCACTCAAAAATTCATTCCTAAGTCCGTTCGGAACTCCACAACTTAGCCTTCCAATTTTATCCATACGGCGACACTTACACTCTACTCGGGAACTGAGGGTTATCCCACTCGGATTCCAGAACTCCTTCTCACTCGGACTTTACATCTTTCACTCGGGTTACCGATACCTTACACTTAAGATCCAATCCACTCTAAACCACCATTCGAACTCCTCTCTCAGAAGGGAATCACTCGAGGTTTTCACTCGGGAATACCAACTCTTCCTCACTCGGGAGTTCATACATACTTTTACTCGAAAATCCTCAGGCCTATAATCATTCGGGGAATAGCGACTGACTCACCCGGCATACCACCATTTAATCACTCAGATTATAATTACCCTACGCTCATAAGACATACTCATACAGTCCTCTTCACCGCTCAACATCACTTACAGCATAGAAGAACACACACAACCTATACATATATAAACGAAAGCATTCATATAATTACAAGAACTTCATCATGACTTCTGGTACCCGAAGCTGTCAAGTTTAAACGTAAGGACTAAAACCAAAACATGAGCCGGCCAAGGCTTAACAAAATGTTATACACAGTATATATACATATGTACATATATACATGTAGATATATGTTCCAATAGCACTCGGATTCATTGTCCTGCACTCGGCTCCTCCTTCATCCTTCATTCCAAGAGATGTTCACTGAAAGTGTAGCCACTGTAGGGGTGAGCTTTTACATGTAAAATGACAATCAAGGACTCGGTATCAGTGTCAGTATACACATTCTCATCCATTCAATCATTTTTAAATTAATTAAGGTTAGACACGGCAAAACAACATTTAAGACACACATACAACACACACGGTATTCCCCACACTCGGAAATCATTCATAACACTCCACACACGTTATACGTACTACTCTAATCAACCTCATATCTACATGCATGCCTGCGGATCCGACTCGAGTGATGACTTTCAGTTACAGTTTTCCCCTCTCCTGGCCCCTCGTCCTTCAGCTCTTCCCGCGTGGTACCGGCCTCCCATTGGCGTCTCAAGACTCTTCTCTAGCTCCTACGTCTACCACGAGCTCCTTCAGAATCTAGCCGAGGTCTGTAACTGGAAGTCATTCCCTCAGGGCTCTTGACCTTCCACGGGTCGCCCCACTCTTACACATGCAGCTAAATGCATTTACCAGCAAGCGTCATCACACCACCGATACCTCCTTCGTAACCATTAAGTAGGAACAGATTCAATGCAACCTTTATTCACTTTATTATTTACACCAATATGTTCAACCATCAGCAATCAAGTAATAGCATCTGACAAGTCACTAACGAGCACACATTCATATTCTCACAGTGTTAACAAGGATAGAACCATGCATATCATTCGTTATTATCAATACCAACATACTACTTCACCACTATCTAGATTACAAGCATTTACTGTTTAACCACTATAAAACACACGGAATCTAGAATCTTCAATCATGCATAGGATCCAATCATCACAAACACATGCATATACACTCAAGCAGTACATTCATCCGGTACCGTTCGTGGACCATGCATTCAACATGCAAGCGCCCCCTACCTACGAAAGGAACTTCAAGAAGCTTTTCTGCTCTTCGACGTTGAATCTGACGCCCCTCTACTGATTCGTTCAGCCTTTCTCCACTCCGTCGTACTCTGCACTTGGTTCGGAGTTGGGGTGTTGTTCTTCCTCTGCTTCAACGATAGTCCTTCACCTGTCGGGGCTCTGACCTTCTTCCCGCACTATCGTCGTGACGAACAGAAACAGGGGAAAGGAAAAAAGATAGAGACGAAGAAGAAAAGAGAGAATGGAGTAGTGGGAGAAGTTTTTTGCCCTCACGGTGATACTGAATATGCACCTATATACGCATGCGAGGAGAAGGAATGGGATGGGAAAGCGTGAGTAGCAGTCCACTCACACCTTCCGCCAATCGCAGACAGCCACATCCCATCAATTAAGTCCAATTAACTTGTCATTAACTCTCAGGCTATATTGATTATGATTAACAACTAATTCTTTACTTTACTTTCAATTTTCTTATTATTTAATTTTTATTCGGTATCTAACTTCAAAACTGGGATGTTACAGCTGAAGAGGAAAGAAATACAGAGGTTATACAAAGAGAAGACCAACATGAAGAGTCATGGGATGATGATATTGGTGTAGTTGAAGAAATTAAGTTTGGGGAAGAAGAAGGCCAGCTAGAAAACATTGGGATGGATGAACCTGAACTTGAAGTTGATGTAGAAACAAAAGAAGAAAAAGAAAATAAGGAAGTTCAGGGATATTTGATGGAAGAAGAGTCAACTGAAGAATGTGAAGAAGAAAGTGATAGGAATTATACTTCAGAGTTGGATGATAGTATATCTAGTGAAGCATTCTTCGATGATTGGAATCAAGAAGATTGGTCTGAAGAAGAACAAGAGCAAGAGTTGTCATTGAATAATTTCTTTAATAATGCAAGTATTGCGGGAGTCCAAATTGAACAAATGATAACAGAAGCCATTGAGGAACCTATGAATTAATTAGACACTATTGTTCAACAAGAAGTGATAGAAGAGGTAGAGGTTTCAGCTGAGATGGAAACCACATCTTGGCAACACAATAATGATAATAAAATTTTGTTGGAGCCAAGTGTGAATACAGAGAAGTAGAGATTCATGCACAAGAAAAATTCATATGTCTAGATGTTGAGAATATAAAAGAAGAAGAAATTCATCCATGTCATGAGGAGTGTTTGCTAGTGGTGACTGAACACCTAAGGTGAATAGTTAGGGTTTAACCCCCAATTTTGCATTAGATTTCTCTGTCACTGAAAACCTAAGGGATTAGGGTTTAATGCTTAGGAATTAGTGTTAATCACCTAAGGAATTAGGGATTAAACATCTGTGAATTGTCCTCTTACATCTAAAGCTTAATTGAACCTCAATTGCAAGTTTCTTGATGAAGTTGTATGTTGAAGTAATCCTAACCTATCTCCATTAATCATATTTCATCTCCTATATTGTTTCTGAAAATACAAAAATATAGAAAGTATAAAACAACAAAAACAGAATGAATTCTATCTGCTTGTGTTGGTTCAGCTTGTGCTAGTCCAAGAGTGCGATAATTACCTCAATCCCTGTGGGATGATCAAATATATTACAAATTTAACGATTGGTACGCTTGCCAAAAGAATATAAATCCTCCAAGAGTTAGACACCAAGTTAATGGCTCAGGATTTATGCATCAAGTTAATGGCGCCGTTGCCAAGGATTGTTGAGTAATATCAACAATCCTTAGACCGGTACTAGACTGAACCATTTTTTTTAGTCTTTGTAATTTTTGTTAGTTGTTAGTGAATTTTGTTGTAGGAGTAGATTTTGTTAAGTGTTGGTATTGTGTTGAGTGTTTGCTATTAGTTGGTTTTGGCTATTTTAGTGGTAGCACTAACCATTGCAGTAGCCTTGTTTGTAGTTAGTTGTTGCAATTATTTTTTTTTCTAGTTGCTTTGGAAAGTGAAAAGTTACAGGTGATGGATCTTGATGACGCCTTAGCAGAGTTTCTTCAATATTCACAAACATTATGCATGAGCCATGTAGAAGAGATACAACCAATTGAAAAAGAGCAATCGGAGTTAGAAAGGATTTTAATTTAATTCATGGAAGTCACTCAAACCAGCCTAAAAAATTATGATAATTCAATCATGAACATTTAAAAGCAAGTAGATTTTATTGCAAAGCAGTTGGCTGAAGAGGAAAGAAATACAGAGGTTATACAAAGAGAAGACCAACATGAAGAGTCATGGGATGATGATGTTGGTCTAGCTGAAGAAATTAAGTTTGGGGAAGAAGAAGGCCAGCTAGAAAACATTGGGATGGATGAACCTGAACTTAAAGTTAATATAGAAACAAAAAAAGAAAAAAAATAAGGAAGTTTAGAGATATTTGATGGAAGAAGAGTTAATTGAAGAATGTGAAGAAGAAAGTGATAGGAATTATACTTCAGAGTTGGATGATAGTATATCTAGTGAAGCATTCTTCAATGATTGGAATCAAGAAGATTGGTCTGAAGAAGAACAAGAGCAAGAGTTGTCATTGAATAATTTCTTTGATAATGCAAGTATTGCAGGAGTCCAAATTGAACAAATGACAACAGAAGCCATTGAGGAACCTGAGAATGAATTAGACACTATTGTTCAGCAAGAAGTGATAGAAGAGGTAGAGGTTTCAGCTGAGATGGAAACCACATCTTGGCAACACAATAATGATAATGAAATTTTGTTGGAGCCAAGTGTGAATACAGAGAAAGAAGTAAAGATTCATGCACAAGAAAAATTCATATGTCTAGATGTTAAGAATATAAAAGAAGAAGAAATTCAGCCATGTCATCAGGATCGTTTGCTAGTGGTGACTATTGCAGCTATGGAAATCACAAGGAAATGGAATTCTCAAGTCAAGAAGAACATTGCTTGTGACACAAAAAGAGTGAGACTAACACAAAACAGAAAAAGAAAAAGAGTGAAGGAAAGAAAAAGAAGAAAAAGCAGAAAGTTTAGAAAAAGAAAGATTGGAGGAAAGTTAGGTTGAGCATTAGCCTCAACCATAACAAAGAGAAAACTGGATCTAAAAGACCAAGAGTGTATGGTCATAAGCAATGGGATCTTGGAGGATAAGCCTATGTTTGTTTTTCTTGTACATAAATAAAGTAGTGGGAGAAGTTTTCAAAAAAAAAAAGAAGAAGAAGAAGAGAAAAATAGCGTTAAAAAAAGAGATAGAAGAAAAAGAAGAAAAAAAAAACAAAAGAGAATTTTCAGGATTACACAGTGGATGCTCCCAACAAGCGTTCTTACGCTCACCTTCATTCCTTGAATAATGAACCACCAAAGTATGCACTTCTACACCATCTCTTTCTCTCCATGCAGGTAGTTTTTATTCATGCATCTTAGTTCCTTTCACTAGTGGAAAAAATGGATATAACAACGGGATATTATTCACGGGTAGAAGAGGATCAGTGATAAAAACATGCGTGGTGGCATTTTTGAAATTATAAGGTGAACGTTTTAATCAGAGAAAACTATATATCCACGGTTAACATCATAACCGTGAACGTAACCATCAATATATATTCACGGTTGAGGAGTCAACCGTGGATATATAGTACCTGAAATATATATCGACGGTTTTAATCACAACCGTGAATATATATTGATGGGTACGTTCACGGTTATGATGTTAACCGTGGATATATATAGATGTCAATATTCATGGTTGTATTTCCAACCGTGGATATATAGTTAAGGTTTTAGGGTTTAATCACTGGGTACTCTATGTCCACGGTTGTTTCTATAACTGTGAATATAGATTTAATATTTATCCACGGTTGGTATCGTAACCGTGGATATATAGTTAACATTTATCCACGGTTGTTTGTTAAACCGTGAATATATGTGTAATATATTCACGGTTTCTAGGGGAACCGTGAATATACATCCTTTCTGAAACTTCAAAAGCCGCGCCTTTCACTCTTTTTTCAGTTTCTCTTCTTCTACGCGTTGGTTGTCGTCTTCTCCATTATCTGTGAGCTTCGTGCCCTTCTCTCTGTTCAGCATCTTCTTCCTTTCTTCATTCAGGTTCCCTGAACCCCTATTGTCATGCGTGTTTGTCATAATATACTGATTCTTTCTCTGTTGGTATTCCTTGTTTCCTGACACGATAGTTACTGGTTCAAAAGCTTAAGTTATAAACTCTGTTTAAACTCTGTTTATGTGCCTGTTTGGTTATATGCATTTTTTAGAACTCTGTTTATGCACCATCCGTTTAAACTCTGTTTGGTTATATGCATTTTTTAGCCTCGGTACCCTCTGTTTAAACTCTGTTTATGTGCCTGTTTATGTTTAAACTCTGTTTATGCACCATCCGAATCTCCGTTTGCATTTCTGTGTGTTATGGACGGTTTTGCCCTTCTGCCTGTTGGAGAAGATGGAGCACTGGTGGAGATTCTTGGCTTGGTGTACCATAAATGTTGGAAGATCTGAGATGGTGATTGGTTTATGGTGGTGGTGCATGGGTGTGTATGGGGGGTGAGATGTACTGTAAAAATTGAGTGGTTTAATAGTGGATGATTGGTTTGGATGGTGCACCATGGGTGTGCTTCATGTACTAGGGTGTACCTTAAAGGCTGATGGAATTAAGGGTTTAGATTACATTGGATTTAGGGTGCATGGGTGTGGACTGAAAAATGTTGACCATGTTAACTTTTTCTATTTAATGTGACCTGTTCATTGACGGGTCGGAGGAGCCAGTTGCCACTGGTATGGTGTACAACTTAGGCCCTGTGGTTCACCATCAGACATTACCTGATGGTATGTCCAGGGTCTCGGTTGTGCTCGTCCTCGAGGAGGATGCTGCTGTGCCAGTGGCAACTCAGGAGGTGAAGACCATCGGTCAGGCGGTGGGCCACTTTCTGATGTGGCCCAACAGACTTCTGGTGATTGCCCCTGGACAGGTAAAAACCCTAAACACTAACTAGCTTTATTTCCTTGTCAATTATGGTACAAAATGTGATGGTTGTCAATTGTTCAATAGGAACAGACATTGAAGAAGCCAGACCCGGCCAAGGATCCCATCCGGATGCTATGGCGCATCGGGTATGAGCAAGCTGACGACACTGTTCAGGTCCCATGGCAGCCACTAGTGTTCGGCTGTCCCAGTGATTTTCCAGTTTACGTTACAAATTCTGACATTTGTGACATTATTACGGGGACGTCAATGCTGAACGGCTCCATCTTTCAGTTGTGGGAGCTGTAAGTATATCCTTGTTTTGTCCAATTTTTTCATTATACAAGTTATTTGTCGCTAACCATGTCTTAACTTGTTTAGGTTTCTGGCAAAACTTTGTGTGGACTTGGGTTTCCAAGGAACTTACGGTTTCTTAGAGCCCTCTCTCATACAGAGGCAAGGAAACACCTCGTAGAACACCCAGACATACATCTAGAATTGGATGTTTGATTTTGGGAAGTCTATATACATGGGCCCCTATCATAAAGGGTAATACTCTATTCCATAATTATTGTCATGATATTTTGCATTTTGAAGTCTCACTTACCACTCGTAACTGCAGGGCTCACTGGACGCTTCTGGTGATCTGTCCGAAGGACTATCTTGCTCTGTACTTTGATAGTTTGCATCGGACAGCTCCACAAGACCTGAAAGATATAGTAGACCGGTAAGTTCATCCCTAAACAATAACCACAAATTCGATTACATCATTTTTAGAACTATACAATTCTAACTTATCTTGTGTTTTGTTTGACGCAGGGCGGTGGTTGGATACAATCTACTGATTGGAAACAAGCCCAAAGGAAAAACAGTTGTATGGGTGTACCCAAAAGTAAGTCAATCGTATTCATTCAAATCTTCAGTACATATTTTTTAAGTTCCGAATTCACTTATTCTATACTATATGTCCATTGTAGTCTTACAGGCAGAAGGGTACCTTTGAGTGTGGCTATTTCGTCATGCACACTATGCTGACCATTGTCCAACATCATTTAGTAGATGGATGGACACAGGTAATTCTCATCATTTGGACTACTTTTCTCCAATTTCATCAATTTCATGTAATAAATAAAGCTTTTGTTCTAATTGTTTTGTGCATTGTTTGCAGTACTTTAATGACCGGTCATTTTTCCCAAAGGAACTTGTGGATGATGTTAGAAGGCAATGGGCCTCACACTTCATTGAACTTAGGCAAAGCTAGATATAGGATCTTTATTCTTTTATATATGTATCTAGTAGGATTTAGGGTTTACTTTTATTAGATTACATTCAACTTAATTGTATATACTTTCATTTTTTAGGTTGTTATGAATTGATATAGAAAATAAATTGTTATATATATACATACCATTCTTTCGGCATAGTGTTGCTGTGGCATACTGTATACTGTACTGGTTTGTCTGAATGCAGGGTTGGGAAACGATAAAACAGAATCCATATTAAAAAAAAAAACCTCAGTATTTATTCACGGTTATGGCAACAACCGTGAATATAGACTATATTTATCCACGGTTACTACCATAACCGTGGATATAGATACATTTTATCCACGGTTGTCCATCACAACCGTGAATATAAGTAGTTTGTAACTGAAACCAATCCATACTTATATTCACGGTTGTGATGGACAAACGTGGATAAAATGTATCTATATCCACGGTTGTCCATCATAACCGTGAATATAAGTGGATGTAACTGACATCTTTCAGTTCTTATATTCACGGTTATGCTCGATAACCGTGAATATAAATAGTAAGTTATATTCACAGTTGTTCTTAACCGTGGTTAGATGTGATTTATTACCACGGTTGTTAACCGTGGTTAAAGACCATCATCTACTACCACGGCTGCAACAACCACGGTTCTTTAACCGTGAATAAAGGCCTTTTTTAACCGTGATTATATCCTTTTTTTCCACTAGTGTTTATATGAAAAAATATTCTAATTTTGTGTTCTATAGTCATACCATTGTACAGCATCCGTTTTCTTATTTTGTGTTTTATGTTGGTTCTTTGTTACTTTCAATTTCCTTTATAAATACAAAAAAAACAAAACAAAAGAAAACTAAAAAGGGAAAAAGAAGAAAAGACTGAAAAAGCTTGAAAAATTTTGAATAAGGTTTGAGCGTACATACATTGGATTTCAGTGTACATACGCACATCAGTAAAAGAATAAGAATTATGGGCTAGGAAGTGAGCGTACATATGCTAAAATCCCAGCGTACCTACGCATGGGTCCAGTAGCTAGAACCTTCACGCTTGAGCTTGAGCTTCATGCTTGAGTGATAAGAAAGTGACGTTTAAGCGTGACCTAAGCGTGACTCATAGATATGCCTCGCGCTTGAGCGAGGAATGATCACGCTTAAGCATGATCGTGGGAGTGGTTGTACCAAGCTTCTTACACTGTCACGCTTGAGCGAGAGAATGTCACGCTTAAGAGTGACTACTGTACGCTTAAGCGTGATCATAAGGGCTTGAGCGTGAGTACCATACTTTACCTCCTCTTCCACTCTGTTATGTCCACACGCTTGAGCAAACACCCTGTTCGCTTGAGCGAGCTTCTATGAGCTTAATGTGATCCTCAAGCGTGACCATTGTACGGTTGAATGTGAACCCATACTTTACCACCTGTTACCACCTGTTATACTTTAATGTGGGCGTATGTATGCCCAGATCCAGCGTACCTATGCATACCCATGACTCATACCCCTTGTACGTTGGAAGCTCTGCCTCTTGAAAAAAAAGCATATTCTTTGGATTCCATTGAAAGGTAACATCTCTTCCCTTCTTAATTTTAGTTAATGGCTAGAATTATTATATTCCACCATTTTAATTTTGAAATTATTGCATCCATCATGTCTATTCATCTCACATTTTTTTGTTGTAATAACTTTATTTTAGTATTTTTCTTGAACAGTGTATCTCCTTTTCATTTGTAATGAAATCATATTTCCCTGTTAATTGTTCAATGTTATTTCTTTTCTGCTTTGTATTGATCAATTCATGCACACCATTGGTCACCAATCCTTGCCATATAGGTAAAAAAGGGAAGTAATCTATTCCTTAATCTCCTTAACTGATGAAATGTGTTAACTGTGTTTAATTTAGAACCCATCTTAATTATTTAAATCTTGCTGATTCTCAGGTATCAATTGGATAAATTAATTGATTTGAATTTCTTGATTCATGATCCCTGTCCATAACTATTTTCATCCTTAATTATTTATATATTCACCATGCTAGTTAGCAATCTGAATTTGTAATCTCACATTAAGTTTGGGGACATGATTGGTTGATTACCTGTAATGTATGAGCTTTTGAGCCTTTATTAAGTTTTTTTGAGTATGCCTACATTCTTGTTTAGTGAGATGGAATTTGCTTCAGTTCTTGTTAAATGATTATATGTTTGCCAATTGGAAATGATGAAGGCCTTCTTTGGAAATTAGCCAGGGCCAAATTTAGCCATCATTAATATTTTAATTATCCTTTGACCCAACAATTATATTTTGAGCTTGAGACCCTTTCATTCTGATTATGTACCTAACTTTACAAGCCTATTTATCTAAGAAAAACCAAGTGAATTATCCCTGGATGTTCCACTGATAGACTGCTAAGTCTTATCTTATTACTAAGGACTAGCAAGTTCTAAGTTGGGGATGAAGAGTGTACCTAACAATAAAGCAAAGGACACACTCTGACCTTAATTATAGATGAGGATTTTGAGAAATGAAAGGAAGAACAGCAAAAGTAAAAGAAAAGTGAAAAATCAGCAAAGCAAAGGTGCAAAACACCACAATAAAAGAAAAATGGTATTAAAAAAAATGAAAGAAAGAAAAAGAAAGAAAGAAAGAGTCCAAAGGACTGAAAGAGAAAAAGGTGCAAATCACCACAAGTAGTTGAGTATCCTTTATCTAAAAAAAAGATATAATGAAAGTAAAGAGTTGGTTAGTAAAGGCATTTAAGTTAAGATTGAGGCAAGGCATCAGTGGGCACATCTTTTAACCCAACCTTGACTAGAAAAACAAAAATAGAGCCTGTAGCCTAACCCATTACAAGCTTAAAAAGCCCTTACTGATCCAATTGTGCCAGCATATGTCATGATGTTTAGAACTATTGCAAGCCTATGTTGATCTGACAATTATGCAGGTGATGAGTGCATGCAATTGAACCTATACACTGAGAGAAGAGTTAAACACTAAACCATGTAAGGAAAGCATCACCAACTTATTCTCAAAGGAAGTGTAAATAATTATAAAAAGAAAGCATGAAGGATATTCAATAATTATGGTATGAATTAAGCTAAGGAAAGGTTGATTGTCTTGAGTGAGTGCAATTGATTTAATTAATCTGAGTCCTTGCTTGAGGACAAACAAGTTTTAAGTTTGGGGATGTGATAAGTCTTGAAAAGACTTAATAATTTCATCTTCAATTTAACTTAATCCATTAAATATTGTTTAGTTTGGCATTATTATTTGATAAATTGTCAATAATTCTTGTTTTAGTTATTTAATTCAAAAGTTTTTAAATTGTGCAAGAAAATGGTTAAAAAGATAAGTATATAAGGAATTATGTGTATTGAGAGATTTATTAACCCAGTGTACATACGCTAGGCATTTATTTGTTTGCATGTTGCAGGATCAGGTGCAGGACATCGCACAAACAAAACCTGAAAAGAAAACATCAAGCTCAAGCGTGAAAGCTTCAAGCTCAAGCGTGAAAGTATCAAGCTCCAGCGTAAAGTCATCATGCAATTCACGTAAAAGGGAAGGAAGTCACCACATGCATTAAAACTTCAACCACACTCAAGCGGACACGTTCATGCTCAAACGTGAAGTCATAAAAGGCATAAACTAAAGCATCATGCTCAAGCGCCCTTGGATCAAGCTTAATGTGAATTCTCCTTGTCCAGTGTTTCATTCTCCTTTAACGTCAGGTTACAATAGTTCCCCTTAATTATTTTGTATCTGTTGCTGTTTATTTTGTATTTTAGTAACTTAAGTATTGTATGTAGTTATTTTAGTTATTAATTAAGTTTCCTTTATAATTAACTAGAGTTAGTTAGTTAGTTTAAGTTATCTATATCTACTTGTAAATACTCTGTAAAACAAAGGAGGAGACACACACAAGCAATAAGACAATTCATTTTCACATTTCTAATCTTTCTCTAATTCTTCTCTCTCTCTAAACTCTCTCACCCATGTCTCTTCACATTCCTTCGATAGAATCCATTCCCATGGGTTTTTAAACCCCTAGGGTTGGGATTGCTGAAGCTTTCGATGGAATCTTGAAGCTGCATTGAGGAAGTTATCTTCTAAAGCAAGAGGAGAACAAGCTGAGAAGTGGATCTACTCTACTGAATTGACAAATTCAGATCCAAATAAAGAATCTTACCAGTGAGGAATCATGGTTGAGGCTTAGGTAACTTTTGGCTTCTTAACTAATTCAGGCCTAGTAATTAGGTGAATAGTTAGGGTTCAACCTCCAATTTCACATTAGATTTCTTTGTCACTAAACACCTAAGAGATTAGGGTTTAATGCTTACGAATTAGTGTTAATCACCTAAGGAATTTGGGATTAACCATCTATGAATTGTCCTCTTGCATCTGAAGCTTAATTGAACCTCAATTGCATGTTTCTTGATGAAGTTGTATGCTGAAGTAATCCTAACCTATCTTCCATTAATCACATTTCATCTCCCATATTGTTTTTGAAAATACAAAAACATAGAAAGTATAAAACAACAAAAATAGAATGAATTCTATCTGCTTGTGTTAGTTCAGGTTGTGCTAGTCCAAGATTGTGGTAATTACCTCAATCCTTGTGGGACAATCAAATATATTACAAATTTAACTATTGGTGCACTTGCCAAAACATCTATGCATCAAAAACATCTATCCTAATCATCCTTAGTCCAAGAAGAATTTGGCTAGTCTTCGATGCAAAGCCTGCACTAACTTTTATAAATGACAGAAAAATTTTGTTTGCGGTAAAAAATTTACTTAATTTTCATAAATTAGTTGTTCAATATATTAACAATATTAGAATGAATTTTGGTAGAGTAACCTAAAAATGAAAATCATTCACATCTTAATTTTATTGGTAATGTTTTTAATAATTTCTAACAAGCATAGATAAATCTTCTTTTTAACTTTTTCCCTAAATAAAAACATATTCCTATTAAGCACTACATTAATGCCTTTAAATAACTAGAGACACGTACCTTCTCTAAAAGCCAAATTAGTGTAAATACTTGTAACTAACAAGAAAAATTAGTTTAAACAGTTACCAGAATAATGACTTGTTAAATATGTATTAATTGCCTAAATATGTTTACATGACTAAATTCATGTATTAATTAAAATTTAATCTGGCTCTAATAATTTCTTGTAAATGACATAGGAAAGTCTTGTATGCGATAAAGAATTTTATTTTATTTTGATAAATTAGCTAATTAATGTATAAACAATGTTAGAATGAATTTTTGTAGAGTAACCTAAAAATACAAATCTTTCATATTTTAAGATTCATCGTAATCCTACTTATAATTTCTAACAAGGATTGATAAATCTTCACTTTAATTTTATTCTCAAAAAAAAATATTCCTATCAAACACTACATTAATGTCCTTCAATAAGTGGATAAAAAATAACTTTTTTAAAAAATAAAATATTTTATGAAAATAATTTATCTCTGTCTAAATGGCTATAATTGGTATTAAGTAGGATAAACATTGGTTGAACTGGTTCAATATCCTTAGAGTATATGATAATGTTTGTATGTTGGTTTACTGGAAGATCGTAATAGTCAATTAGCTTTGTATCCTATAAGAACATGCTTTGGATTTAAGTAAATAATAAAGGTTTAGAAGAATGAGTGGGTTGTCATGGGAGAACTATAAGTAGATAGCACAATGGAAAAAGGAAGAACATAAATAACTATTGGTCATACTTGTGTGTTAGTTCCCTTAGAAGTAGATTGGATTATTACTATAGAATCATAATTCATTGATAGGCTATACACATACCAAAGACACTTAAAATAAAGGAATGGTATGACTCTATGGTATATAAGACTCACTTAATGATTTAACTTTGTGTGTGAAATCCCCTAGGTATGACGATGTACTTTTGAATGTTTTTCCAATAAAGCTAGAATGAGATAAACTTACCACTATTATTTTGTGGTTATATTGTGTATATCTAAATATGCACTCAGGGCCTGCCAGGAACATATCTGGACATTGAAGGAGAAGATTGATGGAGTTACACAACGGATACAGTTGGACCCTCAACTCGACAAAGTAGTGACGAGGTTAACTTGGGTTTACATTTTATGGGAGCTTGTGTGCCCTTATACATTCAGAGTATGTAAGTTTCTATTAAGATCATGTGATGTATAAAAATGTTTTCATTCAAGCACCATTAATTGTTGCACAAAAAAAACTTCCATATTCTTTTGAAACTCGTAACCTTTTAGTTAAGTAGGATGATCCAGTAGAAGAGATTGTCCTAGTTAACCAAGGGTGTTATACAAAAGGAATCATGCACAACCACAAAACAATATGAAAATACCATCAACATACCATTAGTTAAAACTTTCGATCTTATACCTTAATATTTATTTGACTTTCTTTCCCCTCAAAACACAAGATAATTAGGTGTCACTATTTTCCAATATCAGTCTATTCTAAAAATTACATTATTTGACAATATATCCTTAATTATATAGAAAAGAGAAAGAGTTAAATGAGAGATTCATAGATAAATATAGGTTATACAACCACAAATAAGAATGAGTGCACTCTAAAATCTTATGTATTAAAAGTTCAACAACACTATCTAGAGACGAGTCAAAATAAGAGGGAGCAAAGTAAAGAAAGGAAGAAAACAAAATGCTCGATTTGATTGTGTATCTACTATGTTGGTTAGAAGTCATTAGATAAGCATTATTAGATCAAAATGGCAAGAAACATTATATTCTATAAATCAGATTAAAGAAAGAAATAGACATAAATTCAAGACAAAGTGTAACTCATCTGAAAAAGTTACGATCCTTAAATTCTTATCCCATAAATGTCAAAATCCAATAAATCACTCATAATTAAAGAATTAAAAATTTATTCTCACAACAATATATTCTCCAAATTTTGAGTCAACTAACATAACAGTTATTGTTGCTTTAACATATTTTTGTGATACCTAGTTTATGCTTCTTAAAATATGACATTTACAGAGGAAAGTAGAATCACTCATCACCTAATTTAATTTGTGTGATTATATTACACTCTTTAATAACATGAATTTGTATTTTAATTTATATGTCCAAGTTTACCATAATTTTGTCATGTGTAACTTGCTAACATATCTTATACATTAAATATTTAGTATGTTTAAGATATTTATAAATATTTTTGATCCGGTCCTAACACCGGCCCCCAAGAGCATGGCTTTAATGCCTTGCCAGATCAGCATTTTGAATAAAGAGAAGTACTCTTCAAATACACTACAAATACTATACGGAGTGCATACCGCCAGGGCAAGTAACGCCGCCAAGGTTCATGACTCCGCCCAGGCACGTTACCCCGCCAAGGAATGTAACTCCGTCCAGGCATGTTACTCCGTCAAGGAATGTAACCTCGCCAAAGTTGTTACTCCGCCAAGCCATAGGCTCAACATTGGCGGAATACCGAATTTCCCCTACTGCGTAGCGAGCCCATACTCACAACCCCGACACGAGATTGACTCTGTCTTGAGAGGTTAATAATGGGAATCACGCTGTCACGCATAAAGGGAAATAACAATAAAATATTAAAGCACTAATGCTTTCCAGACAAGTTGTGATACCTACTACAATAATGGTGCATGTAAACGGCGTAGGGACCCACTACCTTTTCAGCATTATGCCTGAAGACAAGGAGCGGGTCCTACCAATAATGCAGCACCAGTAACAGGTATATAAACCTCTATCGAAAAGGTATAAGGGATCTTTTTCCCATTCTCTTAACCTTACACTCTCTTACTTGCAGAATTCTCTCTGATTGTCTTTCTAAGTCTCTAAGTATTCTGAAATACTGACTTGAGCGTCAGAGAACGATTGCAGGTACCACCCCCAATCGGGTCAAGGCAACGTAGATCCCGTCAGGCGGACTGTGACACCGCCCAAGAGTACACTGCACTCCGCCTCAGCATACAAAGACTCTCCGTATTTCCATTTATGCACATATTGCTTTGTATCAAATACACATTTATATATATATTTTGAGTTGTTCTACAAATACACTTCTACACCCCCTGTAAAGAACAGTTCATTGGCACGCCCAGTGGGACCTGTAAACTAGGTAATCCCACAATCTTTGATCAATCTTCATCATCAATGGAGAGACAAGGACCAGAGATGGGGAACGAGGATTCTCCTCCACGCAATCCTAGACGTCTTAACTTCGATGATGATGCTCAGAAAAAAGGAACGCAAGCCGATTCTCTAGATCCAAGAGATGACATGATTCGAATGTTGAGAGAAGAACTTGCGAAACTTCGTCGTGAAAAAGCAAACCCAGCGCATGAGAAAGCTGGTCCCGCAAGACAACCACATCATGAATCACACATGCAGGAGGAATCAAGTACTCCTCACTACTCTCGTATTCCTACATACATGGAGGAGCAACGAAGCCTCCCACTGGTGAATGCTCAGCATCAAGAAGGAAGGAGAGCAGGCTCAAACGCATCCCCCTCAGGATATAAGATGAGCATCCCATTTTCCAAAAGGCTCATGAATGTACATGTACCCAGACATCTGCAAACTATGCAGCCCATTTCTATAGGGAAATATACTGGGGAAACAGATCCCTCTAAGCATTTAGATGCTTATATCTACGAGGCCATGTTCCTAGGAGCTGAGGAGGATGTCATGTGCAGAATGTTCTCCAGAACCCTTACAGGCGAAGCTCTTAGTTGGTTCAAGAGCTTACCTTCAGGTTCCATTGATTCGTGGGAGGAGCTGGCCTCAGCTTTTGGAAGCCACTTCGTGATCTCCAGGGATGCACCCAGAACCTCTCATACCTTGGCTCAGATCAAACAAGGCGACAAAGAATCTCTGAAGGATTTCCTTAAGAGATTTTACAAGGAAGCAGCCATGGTCCCTGATCTGACTGAGGCAATCCAGTTGCATATTCTCATAGAAGCTATGCAACCAAAGTCACCTTTCGCTTTGTCTTTGGCAAAGGGACCTCCAACCACGATGGAGGAATTTCGCAGGAAGGCGTCTAAGTACGTGGGTATTGAGATGCATCTGGAAGCCACTGCATCTCGCAGTAAACCACTCCCTGCAACTCCACCTCAAGACAAAGGGAAAGATAAATTGTTGAAGAATGACAAGTCCCACCAAAGGGACAAAGTAGGGAACCAACCTTTCAAACAGCAGGACAGACGCGTGTTCAATTTTGCTCACTATGCACCACTGAACACAACCTGCGAGCAAATCTTGCGTGAAATAGGATGGACCACCCTCAATGTTTATGGAATTCAACGTCCACCTCCAATCAGGCGCGGTGGAAACCCAAAGAAATATTGTGAATTCCATGAGTCAGTTGGCCACACCACAGAAGAATGTAAGCAACTCAAAAATACCATTGAGGTGCTCATTCGTGAAGGTAAACTGAAACATTACCTGTTCAAAGGCAAATCTCATGATGAGCCTAAGAAGTTTGAAAAGCGACATCGTGATCGTTCTCCGGATCCTGATAGTACTCGGGAACCAAAACGTATGGCGGTGTCAGAGAAACAAAAAGGCATTGTTTTGGAGTCCGCCCAACGAGAACCGAGCCCTGAACCTAGGTCGCGAGGTAAAAGGCAGGTGGTGGACATGATTGCTGGAGGCTTCGCAGGAGGCGGACCCTCAAACACCGCCCGGAAAAATCATCATCGCATGATCTTATCTGTGCAGGGCAAGAACAAAGAATATCGCCCATTCAGGGACGGAGTTCAGACCCCGCCTATAACTTTCACAGATGATGATTTTGGCCCAACCATTCCTGAGGGAGATGATGCGGTAGTGATCATTGCGGTGATCGCTAATATGGATGTAAAACGCATCCTAGTTGATCAGGGAAGTTCCTGCGACGTTATTTTTTATGACTGTTTTAAACGCATGGGACTGACTGACGCTGATTTGCAGCCTTACACACAGGACCTCACAGCCTTTAATGGCGCCAAACAGCCTACTAAAGGCTACTTGGACACAAGGATTACCTTCGATGGTGAACCTGGAGCAAGGACTGTGAAATCCAGGGTCCTTGTCATTGATGTTAAATCCCCATACAATGGCATCATTGGGCGGCCTACTCTGAATGCCATGGAAGCCATCGTTTCAACCCCCCACTTGTTAATCAAGTTCATCGACAAAGATAATCAAGTCTCATCTGTCAGGGGCGACCAGGAGATGGCACGTTATTGTTACAATTTAAGTCTTAACATGGTGAAGCTTGAGACCATGTCTAAGAAAAGGAAATTGAACGAAGGAAACAGTGCGGCGGCATCCGTCAACTTGGTGGATCTTGATCCAAGGGCGGAGTCTTCTATAGACCCACTGAATCCTTTGAAACCAACTCCCGATGGTGGTTCCAAGTCTATTGTTTTGGGCAGCACCCCGGAGCAAATTACTAACATCAATGACAAGCTGGAGCCTAACATGGAAGCAAGACTGATTGCACTCCTCCATGAGTACAAGGAAATTTTTGCCTGGACAGCCGCAGACATGCCTGGTATGGATCCTAACTTCTATTGCCACCGCCTGGCGGTGTATCCTGAAACTAAGCCAGTGGCACAAAAGAAACGGCGTATAGGTCCTGCTAAGCAAAATGCTGCTTGCGAACAAACCGAAGAGCTCCTTAAGGCGGGGTTCATCAGGGAACTCCGTTACTCTTCTTGGCTGTCCAACGTGGTTATGGTGCAGAAAGCCAATGGGAAATGGCGCATGTGTATAGACTATGTTGATTTGAATAAATGTTGTCCCAAAGATCCTTATCCTCTCCCCAACATTGACAGACTGGTTGACGATTCATCAGGATACAAGTATCTATCCTTCATGGATGCTTACTCCGGATACAACCAAATTCCAATGTGCGAGGATGATCAGGAGAAAACAGCATTTATCAACGACAGAGGAGTCTTTTGCTACAATGTCATGCCATTTGGGCTGAAGAACGCTGGGGCCACCTACCAGCGCATGATCAACAAGGTCTTTGAGGGCATGCATACAAAGCTGGTGGAGGTTTATATTGATGATATCATCGCCAAGACTCCAGAGGGAGGAGACCATGTTGAAGACCTACGCCTCATTTTTCAACGCTTGCAGCAATACAACATGAGACTCAACCCACTAAAATGTACATTTGCTGTACCTGGAGGAAGATTTTTGGGTTTCATGTTAACACAAAGAGGCATAGAAGCTAATCCTGACAAGTGTCGTGTGATACAAGAGTTGTAGAGCCCCAAAACACTGAAAGAGGTACAATCCCTCAATGGCAAAATCGCTGCTCTAGCACGATTCATGCCAAAAATGGCTCATCGCTCTCTCCCCTTATACAAGATGCTGAAGAAGGATAAGAAATTTAATTGGGGCCCAGAGCAAGAGGCGGCCTTCCAGAGCTTGAAAAATGTCTTAGCCAGCCCTCCAATCCTGGTAAAACCAAGCCCAGGTGAGCAACTCATCGTTTATTTGTCTGTTTCAGATGAAGCGCTGGCAGTGGCCCTGGTCAAAAAAACAGTCGAAGGCCAACGACCGGTGTACTTCACTGGTAAAACATTGCATGGTGCAGAGTGCCGTTATCAGAAGATTGAGAAGGCAGCACTTGCAGTTGTTTGGGCCTCACGACGCCTGAGACCATATTTCCATGCACACCCCATCTTGATTCGCACAGACTTGCCACTCCGTACTATATTTTTCAAGCCAAACTTGGCAGGAAGGATGATCAAATGGGCCATAGAACTCTCTGAATTCGACATATCCTACGAACCAAGAACTGCTATCAAGGCACAAGTCCTAGCAGATTTCGTAGCTGAATTAACAGGCTCTAGCCCAGATGCAGATCATTCACACTGGACAGTATACGTCGATGGGTCTTTAAACAGCAAAGGATGTGGGGCAGGAATCGTTGTAGAAAGTGATGACGGGATACATCTTGAAATTTCATTGCACTTTACCTTCACTACGTCTAACAATCAGGCGGAGTATGAAGCCTGCTTAGCCGGACTCAGAGCAGCACAAGATATTGGGGCCAAAACTGTCACCCTATGCAGTGATTCTCAACTAGTCATCTCACAAATTCTGGGTGAGTATCAGGCTAAAGAACCTCTACTGCAACAATATCTGGACTGCGTCAATGAGTTGAAACAGCGCTTCGATGAAGTGACTTTCAAGCATGTACCTCGCGAAGAAAATACACGTGCTGATATCCTGTCCAGGTTAGCCAGCACAAAGAAGGCGGGGTGCACAACCACGGTTGTACAGAGTACTCTGGCCGAGCCAAGTATATCCCTTCCCTCTTCAATTCATATGATTAAAAGTCGCCCCGTTGATGACAACTCCTGGGTAACACCAATAGTTCGTTATCTTGTTAATGGACAATTACCCACGGATGATCTTGAGCGAAAGAAGCTAAGGAGGGAGGCACCCTATTATACACTCCTAGATGGGCAGCTATACCGCCGAGGAATATCTGTCCCATACTTAATTTACATAAATGAAAACGAGGTGCCAGCTGTTTTGGAAGAAGTCCATGAAGGGCAGTGTGGACATCATCCAGGGGCACGGAGTCTAGTGAGAAAAATCCTCAGGGCGGGGTATTGGTGGCCCACTATGAAGCAAGACACTGCCTCATATATTCAAAAATGCGATCAATGTCAACGATTCGCTAATTTTCACCATACTCCAGCTGAGGAAATGTCATCATCAATAACGCCTTGGCCTTTCTATCAATGGGGTATGGATATTCTAGGTCCATTCCCAACTGCGCCCGGCGGAATCAAATACTTGATAGTTGGTGTTGATTATTTCACCAAATGGATTGAGGCAGAGGCAGTGGTGCACATAACGTCAGCCAGGACTCGAAGATTCGTTTATGAGAATATCATTGCACGTTTCGGAGTCCCTGAACGCATAGTCACTGATAATGGCACCCAGTTCACAGATCGCAAGTTCACTGAACTCTTAGAAAATCTCAGCATCACGCAGATTTTCTCTTCTGTGGAACACCCTCAAACCAATGGACAAGCAGAGGTCGCCAACAGAGAAATCTTGAAGGGCCTCAAAAAATGCCTTGGTGAGGCAAAGGGAGATTGGGCAAATCAGTTATGCCATGTTTTATGGGCATACAGAACTACCCCACACTCCACCACAAATGAATCTCCGTATCGGCTAACATATGGAGTCGAGGCTGTTATTCCCATAGAATTAACAGCTCCTTCAGCTCGAGTCCTCCATTTCAATGAGGAAGCCAATCAACAGAACCTCGCACACGAATTGGAGGTTTTGGCGGAGTTGAGAGAGGAAGCCTTTGTGAGAGATCAAGCTGTCAAAGCAAAGGCCGCCAAACGGTATAATGCACGCATGTGCGAGCGCCGTTTCAAAGAGGGAGATTTGGTCCTGAGAAGGGCCAACATTGGCAACAAATTTGCGCACCAAGGCAAATTGGCACCAAATTGGGAAGGTCCATACCGAGTCATCGAAGTTTTGGGCAAGGGTACATACCGCCTAGAAAACTTGGATGGTACTCCGGTCAGATATAAATGGAACATTTTGAATTTACGCATATATTACAGTTAGTTGGGTAATACGGTATGATCCTTTCTTCCTAACTCAAGGATCTTCCTCTGTATGCTTTCCTTGAAAAGGTTTCGAAAAGATATATCCCAACTCAATCTTTTGTGTAATTCCATTCTCAATGAAATGCCTTCCTGCATTTAATCTTCACTCTAACTTTGAATTGATTATCCATGGCAGAATTTGTTCCCATGCAGATAAAACAACGACTCTAAAATTGAAGCACAAACGCATAACTCTTTATTCCATAAAGATCAACCAACATGCAACGCCGCTTCACAAACGGAGTCAACAAAAACTCCTTGGGGAATTGGTGTCTCAGCTATATGCTGCACCATACCGACCCTAAGGTACAGAAAACTCCTTGGGGGGAAAGGATTGGTGTCTCAGCTATATGCTGCACCATACCGACCCTAAGGTACAGAAAACTCCTTGGGGGGAAAGGATTGGTGTCCCAGCTATATGCTGCACCATACCGACCCTAAGGTACAGAAAACTCCTTGGGGGGAAAGGATTGGTGTCTCAGCTATATGCTGCACCATACCGACCCTAAGGTCCTACAGGCCGCCTATGGAAAGAACTAGTGTCACAGCTATATGCTGCACTAATTCACCCCCAAGGTCCTGCAGGCTTCTTGTGGGAAGAGCTGGTGTCACAGCAATATGCTGCACCACGCTAACCCCAAAATCCAACCAATTTCTTGCAGGATGAATTGGTGTCACAGCTATATGCCGCACCATACCGCCTAGAAGGTTTAACCAAATTCTTGCAGGACGAATTGGTGTCACAGCTATATGCTGCACCATACCGCCTCGAAGGTTTAACCAATTTCTTGCAGGATAAATTGGTGTCGCAGCTATATGCTGTACAATAGCAATCCTCACTTCGATGATTTTCATTCAATCAGGAGTTGCACTCCAATCAAAATGCAAAAGGATGAACATTCCATCCAAAACTTGACTCTGCCTAACTCCTAATGTTTTACGGAGTACATGAGCAACAAACTCAAGCACTACCCAACAAGTTCAAGTAAGTCCAACACTTGTAAAATTGTGCTTCATTAAAATTCCTAAGAGGCCACTCCACCTTCTTACGGAATCCAATTCCTTTTAAATTCCTAAGAGGCCACTCCGCCTTCTTACGGAACCCAATTCGTTGAAATTCCTAAGAGGCCACTCCGCCTTCTTACGGAATCCAATTCCTTTTAAATTCCTAAGAGGCGACTCCGCCTTCTTACGGAATCCAACCTCATTGAAATTCCTAAGAGGCCACTCCGCCTTCTTACGGAATCCAATTCCTTTTAAATTCCTAAGAGGCGACTCCGCCTTCTTACGGAATCCAACCTCATTGAAATTCCTAAAAGGCCACTCCGCCTTCTTATGGAATCCAATTCCTTTTAAATTCCTAAGAGGCGACTCCGCCTTCTTATGGAATCCAACCTCATTGAGATTCCTAAGAGGCCACTCCGCCTTCTTACGGAATCCAATTCCTTTTAAATTCCTAAGAGGCGACTCCGCCTTCTTACGGAATCCAACCTCGTTGAAATTCCTAAAAGGCCACTCCGCCTTCTTATGGAATCCAATTCCTTTTAAATTCCTAAGAGGCGACTCCGCCTTCTTACGGAATCCAACCTCATTGAGATTCCTAAGAGGCCACTCCGCCTTCTTACGGAATCCAATTCCTTTTAAATTCCTAAGAGGCGACTCCGCCTTCTTACGGAATCCAACCTCATTGAAATTCCTAAAAGGCTACTCCGCCTTCTTACGTAATCCAATTCCTTTTAAATTCCTAAGAGGCTACTACGCCTCACTATTAAAATCATTTCAATGAAATTCCCACGAGGTTACTACGCCTCACTATTGAAATTACTTCAGTTAAATTCTCAAAAAGGCTATTCCGCCTCGTTATACTTAGTCATATTTCATTAAGTCCTCAGATGAATATTCCGCCTTTTCAATATCATTTTACAAGGCATAAATACGACGGACTTAAACACTACTTCTATGAACAAGTATACATTTGCAGAAAATATGCTTCATTAATATTGTCAAGGATTGATAAAAGTCCAGAGCCTATCCTGGAACAAGGCAATATTAACAAAATTCAAAAATTAAAAGCTGGGGAAGGGTTTCAGGAGCTGGTCTTTAAGGGTCGGACGGCATCCCTTCTTGTTGGGCAGAGGTGGCCTGACCTTCACCAGGTTTGCTTAAACTTTGAGAGGGAGGCAAGTCCGCCAGAACATATTCGTCATTGGGCGCAGGAGCATGACCCCCTTGAACAGGCACCATCAATTCTCCATTGATGAACTCATAGTAAGGATGAATGCCTGTGGTGGACAGAGCAACGCCTGGATTGCGATAACGGAGTTGACGAACAGCCATGCTGAAAGCATCATCAATCGCTGCCTCAGCCGCATCCAGCGTGGATTGTAAATCCTTGTCGAGCTTTTCATTGGCGGCCTCAGAGGTAGCTTTTTCAGCTTGCAACACTTCAACCTGTTTTTCAAGGTTAGTGTACGCAGTAGCTGCTTGGTCTAACTCCGCCACCCAGGCATCTTTGGCAGAAGCTTTATCAAGTTCAAGGAAAATCAACTTCTGCTGGAGCTCACTTACATCCTCGCCCAATTTTTGTTTCTGCTGAATTAAGTCTGAAACTTGTTGTTTCAGCAGATTATTGTCAGCCCTCACCTGGGTCAGGCCACTCACCTCCTCGCCCAGTTTTTTGTTTTGCTCTTTTAAGCCGGAGACTTGCTTCTCCAGCAAAGTTTTGTCAGCTCTCACCCGAGCCAGCTCCTCCTCCAGCTTCTTGGTGTTGGCATCGGCGGTGTCAAGGTGTTTGTCCTTGGCCTTGATCACCTCGGACAGCTGCTCATTGTCATGTTCCAAGCTACGAATCTTTTCCACAGACTCGTGGTAAGACGCCTGAAACATGTTGGCCTCGGCAGCAACGTCAGCTATCCGGGGGACAGAGGCCAAGAAACCATCTATCTCTGCAAGGTGCCACCTCGCAGCTGCTGCACCCTCCGGAATCTCGTCAAAGTCGAGGTCGGGGCGGAGGATGAATTCTGGATCACGCCTCTCTGATTGGCGGGATCCTATATTTGTGAAGTACAGAAAGGGATTCAAGCGAGACCCCGCCTCAGGCAAAGAAACAAACCGCCTGGATGATTCCCCTGGCATATCAATCGGGAAAACTGCTGTACCTCGAGTGGTCAAGCTCAGGGCGGGATCCTCAGACGGGCGGACTGGGGAAATTTGAATTCTCCCTGTCTCGTCCCCCGTATCTTGGTCAGAAGGGGCTTGGAATCCCTCCGCTTGCTCCCCCTCGACATCTTCTTCAGGGATGCCTTCAACTACGCCCGTAGTAGCAGAAGTACCCACAACAGGTACTTCCGGAGTCTCCTCCAAATCAATAGCAGCATCAATTGATGCTCCTTCCTCAACCCTCTTCTTGCTTTTGGTCCTCCTTCTTTGCAAGGGCTGGGGGTCTATTTCCTCTTCTTCTTCTTCAGCAGCTTCTGGTTCTTGGCGTTTTTTAGAACGCCTTTCAACAGTAGCTGCTGAAGATCCTGCACCACCTTCAAAATTTACTATGTTGGTGGAGGCAGGGAAGGGAAGGGTCTTTGTGAGAGCAGCAGTCAGATTCCTCCTGGGCTGCACATTATTCTCCGCGTTTATTTCCCTGCGGCTCATTTGGATCTGCTTGATACGATCCATCCCAGGGAACTCAGCGATTTCTCCTGTGAAATAACAAGATGAGGATTCAGTTAGAAAATGCAAGATAGAGGAAATACTCAATCACATTGCAATTGTTCATAATATTACTCAAGTATCCTTGAGCATCCCGCCCAAGCAGCCTTCGACAAAGAATCAGCTTGTGGACGGAGTTGTACTCCTTCAACATCCGGAGTACTTCCACAGACGCCGCCGATAGAGCACCCTCTTCAACCTCATACGCTCGTTTGGTTAAGAGAAAGTGCTCATGCGTCCATGCCACTGGAAATCTATCAACACCTTCTTTATTCCGCCAAAAAACAGGTTTGTCCTTCCTGACGGATACCTTCACAAAACTCATCCTGAAGTGAAGTCCGCCTTCTTTGGCGGAGTCAGCAAACGCCTTAAAGTTCAAAATCTTTGGCTCCGCCCGGAGAGTCACAAAACCCATGCCGCCGGTTTTCATATTTACTCTCCTCATAATGCGGCAGAAAGCGAAAAACAACGCCACTGTAGGCGTAAACCCCAAATGTTCAGCCATCACCTCAAAGCTGCGAACTATTCCCCAACCATTAGGATGCAGCTGAGAAGGGGCACAGTCCAAGAACCTAAGCACACCCATCTGGAATTTATTCAATGGGAAGCGCACCCCTAACTGGGTAAATAGAATATCGTACATATATATGGTACGATCATTCTGAGGACGATGGCAAACCCGTTCATACGTCTTGGGTGAACGGACGATGAACCTATCCTCATACCGCTCATCCTTCCAAACCGGAACAGGCAACTCCACTACCCCTCCGCTTGTTGTCGCATGTCGAGAGGAAGCATCCTTGACATCTTCCTCAACCCAACAGTAGGGGTCATTCTCGAGTGTCTTTTTCCAATCCAGTCCATGTAACACAACATTTCGACACTCTGCCATAGTCAGCACTTGTGTATGGGAAACACCTCCTGACACAAATGAATGTACAGCATTACTAAAGTACTCCACGCTGCTATAAAACGTCGAGTCCCTCCCAGTATAAAAAGCCTCATCTCCACTCTCAATGTCAGAAAACATGGGACGAACAGAAACCCTAGAACGTGACTCTGACCTCTTTCCTCTCATCTTCCTTTTTACGAGCACACAATAAGGGAAAACAAAACCAACCCAGTGAAAATGGAGAAGCAAAGAAAAGGAGGAAGCAAGTACCTTAAACTTCTGAAAGATAGAAGAACTCCAAACACCAATAAATTCGCAAGAAAGTAGCAAAAATACTTTCAGCAAACGAATATGAACTGAGAGATGAAGCAAAACATTTCCCTTCTGAGAGTTTACCTATTTATAGGCATGGCTTGGGGGGAAAATAAACGAATCCTCAGAAATTTCGAAGATGTGTTTGCAGCCGTTAGAAATAAACGAATCCTCAGAAATTTCGAATATGCGTTTACAACCGTTGGATTTGTCTCAATGACGCTTCCTTTTTTGCTGAAACCGATAGATATATCTAAGGGCAGATATTTCATGGGCCACGTTTTCAAAATCCAAGGCCCACGGTAATAACCTCGAAAACGGTTCTCCATTGCCATCACGCGCATTTATGTCCCATCATTGGAATGGCAACCGTTACAAGGGCATACGTGGCAATAGGAGACTGAAGAATAAAAAACGTGGTTTCGAGGCGCATTAATGACAGGCGTGTCAAATGATGACAGCTAATAAATGCACGAAAGCACTTGTCCACAAAACCTGGACTAGCAAATACCGCCTAAACCCATGCCTACAAAAGCTAAACTTAAGTGTTGTAGCTTATTAAAGTGACTCCGCCAGTCACTATAACAAGCTAGGGGGCATATGATCCGGTCCTAACACCGGCCCCCAAGAGCATGGCTTTAATGCCTTGCCAGATCAGCATTTTGAATAAAGAGAAGTACTCTTCAAATACACTACAAATACTATACGGAGTGCATACCGCCAGGGCAAGTAACGCCGCCAAGGTTCATGACTCCGCCCAGGCACGTTACCCCGCCAAGGAATGTAACTCCGTCCAGGCATGTTACTCCGTCAAGGAATGTAACCTCGCCAAAGTTGTTACTCCGCCAAGCCATAGGCTCAACATTGGCGGAATACCGAATTTCCCCTACTACGTAGCGAGCCCATACTCACAACCCCGGCACGAGATTGACTCTGTCTTGAGAGGTTAATAATGGGAATCACGCTGTCACGCATAAAGGGAAATAACAATAAAATATTAAAGCACTAATGCTTTCCAGACAAGTTGTGATACCTACTACAATAATGGTGCATGTAAACGGCGCAGGGACCCACTACCTTTTCAGCATTATGCCTGAAGACAAGGAGCGGGTCCTACCAATAATGCAGCACCAGTAACAGGTATATAAACCTCTATCGAAAAGGTATAAGGGATCTTTTTCCCATTCTCTTAACCTTACACTCTCTTACTTGCAGAATTCTCTCTGATTGTCTTTCTAAGTCTCTAAGTATTCTGAAATACTGACTTGAGCGTCGGAGAACGATTGCAGGTACCACCCCCAATCGGGTCAAGGCAACGTTGATCCCGTCAGGCGGACTGTGACACCGTCCAAGAGTACACTGCACTCCGCCTCAGCATACAAAGACTCTCCGTATTTCCATTTATGCGCATATTGCTTTGTATCAAATACACATTTATATATATATTTTGAGTTGTTCTACAAATACACTTCTACACCCCCTGTAAAGAACAGTTCAATTTTAAAGTTATCTTAACATGCATCTTTTTCAGATTATTTAAACCTATACTTCGAGTAATACTAGATATATTGCCATATTTAGCAAAATTAATTCCACTTAATCGATATGAGTCTCTCATATCTTTTTTCTTTGCACAAGTTATTTACTTTTCTCTTTAAACTACTGTATCAAAATCTTTGTACAAAAATTTACCATATGCATTTAAATATGAAAATTTTATGAAATGTTTAGATACATATTTGTTTTATATACGGCATCTATCATTGTTTATTAATCCTAGTATAATTAAGACATTTATTAATTTTCTCTATAGTTGTCTTTATTAGCTCTTTCCTATATAATGAAACATAAAAGTAATTCCAAAATATTGAAACTAATAGTAACAAAGAATGCTTAGATAACAAATGTTATTCGTTATAGTTCTATTTATATAAGAAAATGAATTAGAAATTTATCAAATGATAACAAATTGTTCTCCAAAGAGTGTTTGATAAATTAAAGAGTTGTCGTCTCAACTCTTTTACTCATGCCAAACTAGCACATGAAGTTCAAATAGATTGTCCTTAAAAGAAAAAAAGATCGTATCTCCTACAAACAATAGCAGAGTCCTACAAACATGATACCACCCTTACCCAATAAATCTTCTTGTATCGTTGAATATTTATGTTAGGGATTAATTTGGACGAGACGTCCTCTTAATCCATGATTTAATTTTTTTAAAAACCATTAAAACAAAATTAATATTGACATGTAACAAGATTAAAATCTTTATTTTAGGGATTAATTTAGACGGGACGTCCTCTTAATCTATGTTTTTTTAGACCATAAAATATTTTAGTAATGTCAATATGTAACAAAAATAAAAATCTTTATGTTAAGGATTCATTTGGATGAGACATCCTATTAATCTATGTTGTAATTAATTTAAACCAAAAGATATTTTGATAATAAAATTTAGAATCTTTATGGATTAATTTGGATGAGACGTCCTATTAATCTATGTTTGAAGTTATTTTTTTAAAATTAATTTAGACCATAAAATATTTTAATAATGCTTATATATAACAAAAATTAAAATATTTATATTATGGATCAATTTGGACGAGACGTCCTATTGATCTAGGTCTTCAAATAAGATAATTTTTTATTTTTAAGTTAATTTAGACCATTCAGTTTTTTAAGAAAATAATAAAATCAATAAACCCAAGGTTCGCATTTCATATACAATGTTTGAAATCTGAACTGGTCTGGACCGGGGTCTAGGATCCGGTGTGGGACCAGCCAAAAGAATGCAGGTGTTTTTAGGGTTTGCACACCGGAACAGTGTAAATCCGATGTATTAATCCGGTCTCTCAGTGGGAGAGGCCGGTCTTGTTGTCCTGGAGATCCTTCACACCAACGTTTCGCGTTGTAGGGGGGCGAAAGGTGGTGCCACCTGCGAAGATTCTCCGACGCTCAAGTTAGAAGAGTGTAAGAACTCAATGAATGCTTAAGCGAAGTAATAGTAAAAGTGTGAGATAGAACAACGATACCATGATTTGTATTGAAATATACTACTTATAGTTGCACGTCAAAGAATGAGTCGTTGGATACAGGTGGGTCCCTTAGCTCTGATTGCATGTATATTGTGTCAATCAAAGTGGCTCGACTTTCAGAATGTGTCAGGAGGGTAGGTCAATTATCAGAGTACGATCCTCTAGGGAGAGGAAAGGATAATCACATTTTTCGCATAATCTGCTGACACGCCCACTTACTTTCTGAAGCCATTGATGTGACGTATTTTGCTACAAACAGTGTCTTCGTTGATAAGTTATCAGGGACTCTTCTCTTGCTGTGACTGAAAAGCCAACAGTTATATAAATGTCCTGTAACAATGAACATAGAGCCGTTATAGAGAAAATGAATGATGCTGTGGTGGAGTGAGGACGGACGGCCAGACAACGGATATCCGGTGTGGCAACGTTGAACCAGGACACCGGTTTTCCTTATATGAGGTCAGTCTGACGTCACAAGAATGGGGGCCGGTATCTAGACCGGATCATTTGTCCCCTAGCTTGTATGAGGGACTGTTAAGTTGCTCATATGAGCTACACAACTCCTTAGAAAAGTCTGGATGCCGGTAACACATTCTGGTGACATAGCCTGTTATAGTGACTGGCGGAGTCACTTTAATAAGCTACAACACTCAGGTTTAGCATTTTGGACAAGTGTTTTCGTGCTTTTAAGGCGGAATAACCTCTTAGGAATTTCAATGAGTTGGATTCCGTAAGAAGGCGGGGTAGCCTCTTAGGAATTTCAATGAGATTGGATTCCGTAAGAAGGCGGGGTAGCCTCTTAGGAATTTCCAAGGTAGATTCCGTAAGAAGGCGGAGTAGCCTCTTAGGAATTTCAATGAAATTGGATTCCGTAAGAAGGCGGAGTGGCCTCTTAGGAATTTCAATGAGATTGGATTCCGTAAGAAGGTGGGGTAGCCTCTTAGGAAATTCAATGAGATTGGATTCCGTAAGAAGGCGGGGTAGCCTCTTAGGAATTTCCAAGGTAGATTCCGTAAGAAGGCGGAGTAGCCTCTTAGGAATTTCAATGAAATTGGATTTCGTAAGAAGGCGGAGTGGCCTCTTAGGAATTCCAATGAAATGTATTCCGTAAGAAGGCGGAGTGGCCTCTTAGGAATTTCAATGAGATTGGATTCCGTAAGAAGGCGGAGTGGCCTCTTAGGAATTCCAATGAAATGTATTCCGTAAGAAGGCGGAGTGGCCTCTTAGGAATTTCCAAGGAGTTGGATTCCGTAAGAGGGCGGAGTAGCCTCTTAGGAATTTCCAAGGATTTGGATTCCGTAAGAGGGCGGAGTGGCCTCTTAGGAATTTCCAAGGATTTGGATTCCGTAAGAGGGCGGAGTTGCCTCTTAGGAATTTCCAAGGATTTGGATTCCGTAAGAAGGCAGAGTGGCCTCTTAGGAATTTCCAAGGAAGCACAATTTTACAAGTGTTGAACTTACTTGAACTCGTTGGGAGTGCTTGAGTTTGTTGCTCATGTACTCCGTAAAACATTGGTAGTTAGGCGGAGTCAAGCTTTGGATGGAGTGTTCATCCTTTCGAACTTGGACCGGAGTGTAACTCCTGATCGAATGAGAACTGTTGAATCCATGATGGCTATGGTGCAGCATATAGCTTGTGACACCTATTGTTCCTTTGAGGCGGTATGGTGCAGCAAATAGCTGAGACACCAATCCTTTCCTTTGAAGGAGTTTTCTGGACCTTAGGGTCGGTATGGTGCAGCATATAGCTGAGACACCAATCCTTTCCCCCCAAGGAGTTTTTATTGACTCCGTTTACGAAGCGTTGTTGCATGTTGGTTAATCTTTATGGAATAAAGAGTTATACATCTGTGCTTCAATTTTGGAGCCGTTGTCTTATCTGCATGGGAACAAGTTCTGCCATGGATAATCAATTCAAAGTTAGAGTGAAGATTGAATGCAGGAAGGCATTTAATAACCCGTTCGGCGTGATCAATATTGAGGTCGGATTGGGGAAGTGTATCTCAATCGTAAGAGTACGGATTGAGTCTTCAAATGGGAGCTCTGTGGCGTCCGCTCTAATAAATGGGTGACCGCTCTTCTTGCGTTGTGTACAACGGATTTAGACAGCATAAAATGAGTAATGGAAATCCCAAGAGTCTTTGGAAATCGAGACCTTTGGTATTCGAAAAGTGGTTGGGAAGCATTAAATGCGCACAGCATGATTGGACAGTAAATGCCTTTTTTACGCAAGAACCATCATTACCCAAGAGTGTAACCGTCGATTGGGCTATTGGGCCTGGATTCAAAATGAATGGGGGCCCATTTTGTCAAAATGTTTGCTGAAACGTTACTGTTTTCGCGCCCGTACGTGATGAAACGACGGAGTCGTTTCAATTTGAAAAGGTTGCGTTTTGACGTAAGCCTTGTGACCTTCGATGAAACACTGTGTTTCTTCGTTACCTATAAAAGGAACTCTTAGCAGATTTTGGAATCCATCCTTGTTCTCAAGCTTAGTGAAACTCTGCTCAAATTTCCTTGGAATTTCTCTGTCGTCTCCAACTTCTCAAAGATCCTCTTCCTTTAGGTAACCTCCCTTTCCTTCAACTCCTTGCAATTTTAGTAATTCTATTTCCATCATGCGCCCTAGAGCAGGCCACGCTGGTCATTCAAACAGGGGGAGGTTTGGCTCTCGTGCCCCCCTTAGCCACCGTGGTGGGAGGATTCCAGCGAATCCTCCTGTGGCTGGGCGCCATCGCTCAGAGAGAGCTGAAGCTTCTTCCTCATGAGCGTCTTCTTCCCCTCATCGCTCTGAGGTTCCCCTTGGTTCAAGGGCTACCAGCCGCTCTGATGAGGGGTCAAGTGCTGAAGGTTATCTCTCTGACGATGTTGCTTTTTATCACAGCACCTACGCGTTCCACCGCGCCTGCACAACCATGGATCTTCCAGGACGTGGAAAAACACCGTTTCTCCGCTCTGCTGAAGGGTGTGTCAATGTTGTGGCACATCGGCTTGACTGGGAGAAACTCAACAGGGAAAAACCTTATTGCTGGGTGGAAGAGGAATTCCTAAAGATCCCTTCGCACCATGCAAGTGAGGAGTTGTGCACGGTTTCTTTCCGCTGCAAGATATATTCGGATAAGAAGTACAAAGCGCGATACGCTGTGATGGCACCACATCCCTCTGAAAGAATATGCCACAGCGTCCCTGATGTGAGGTCGGTCTACATGTACGACTTCGTCTTCTTGAAATTGGGAGTACGCTTCCCCATGACGGAGTTCCAGATGGCCGTCCTGCGTTTCCTAGACTGCGCCCCCTCACAACTGCATCCCAACGGTTGGGGTCTTGTCCGGGCTCTGGAAGTTCTGGGGGAGCACTTCAACTTCTCCGCCACTGTGGCTAAGCTATTTTACTATTGCCAAGTAGTCCGCCGAGCTAATAAGAAGGGCGGTCTTGGGTTCATTACTCTCCGTAGTGACTCAAGGGTGGTAAATTTCAAATCTTATATGGAATCCGCAAAGGTGGATGGGCGCTCCTTCAAACACTACTACACGCGGGTCCGGATTCAACCAAATAAGCCGGTCTTCTGGCGGAATAAAGAGGGGTTTACCAAGTTTCCCCTTAGCTGGACGCACGAGCATTTTCTCCTTATGAGTCGTGCTTATTATACAGATGAGAGCAAACTTTCCCCTCATTCTGTTGAGGTCTTGAGCGCCATGCAGACGGCCTCAAAGACCCTCAAAGGGTTTTCCAGCCGTCTTCTCTTGGCCGAGGATGGCATCAAAAACACCTACCTCCGTAACATCTGCTCTTATTCTCTTTGTGTTGTATGGTTATTCCGCTCTGGTTATTTTTTCCTTCTTGTATGCTTATTCAACTTTTCTTGTTTTGCAGAACAAATTGAAAAAGCCTGCCCAGAGATGTTGTCGTTAAGGACCATGATGGCTGACGATGACTCCTCTTCTGAAGAGAATGAAATCCAGGCGAAGAGGAACACCACCAAAACTCCCCTCATTCCTCTGACTTCTGCGGTAGGAGATGAGGTTCCTCTCTTCGACAAGGAGGAAACCGAAAAGACGGCTGAGGCCACTGGAGCGGGTGGCGAGGAAGCCGTCCCAGAAAAGAAGAGGAAGAAGAGGCATCTAGTAAAGAAGGCAGATCAAGAAAAGCCCTCCTCTGATGACCCTGTGAAGAAGCGTCAGAGGACGGCCGAAGAAGCTGAATTGAAAAAGGACAAGGGAAAGAAACCCGTTCCTGAGTCCTCTGTCCCTTCTTCACAGAACGCTTCAGAACCGGACTCTGGGACTGGTCCCCCTCCAGTGTTTGAGCCTCCGTGTGACTCCTTCCTCTCCCCCTACTTGTGGTTTCAGGGGTCCATGCCTCCTACTCTTCCAAAGGCACGGTATTGCCTCCGCCCCTCCCTCGACGCTGCTGGGGTCCGAGGTGCTTGCAAGGCTGGGCGTTGGCAGCTTGATGAACTGTCCGGCCTACTTGAGTCCCTGAGCGAGAAAGCTGACTATATAGATCAAGTTGAAAAACTTGAAACCGAACTCGCGGTGAAGGAGAAATGGTCGGCCAAGCAAGCTGAAGTTCACAGGGGGGTGGAATCAGAATTAAAGAAAACTAAAGAAACGCTCCAGAGGAAAACTGAAGAGGCAAGCCAAGTTCATTTTGCGAACAAGGCCCTAGAGCGGGAAGTTGCCGACCTTCAGAATAAGAATAAATCCATACCCCTCCTTGAAGAAGAATTACAACTGGAGAAGAAGAGATCGGCTAAGCTTGCTGACGATCTCAAAGTTATGCAGGACAGTCGCAACAAGGACCTTGGGGAGTGGGAGTCCATTCGGAAGGAGATGCAAGCCCAAATTGATGAACTCAAAAAGGGTGGTGCGAGTGCTGGGCCTTCAGAAGAGGATTATGCCAAGGTTCAAAGAAGACTAGCTGCTGCAAAGGCCAAGGCTGCCAAAGCCTTGGAGATATGCAAAAATGTGGCGTATGAATCTTTCGGCCTGGCCCTTCGTCAAGTCTACTATCGTAACCCTGGAGTGAAGCTGAATTTTTACGGATTAGATCCGTTCTTCGAGTTCCATGGGGGAAGACTTATCGAAGTTCATAAGGACGGATCGCACCATGAACCCCATGCATCTCTATATGAATTGCCTCCCCTTCCAGAAGGTCAGAGTATGGAACCCACAGCGTCCACCGCTGCCTCTGGAGCCGAAGCACAAGAAGGTGCCCAAACTGGAGTGGAGGACACAACGGAGGAGGCAAGAGTACCCACAGCAGAGGAGCAAGCGCCGGCCTCTTAATTTAATGCTTTCATTCATAGCCGTGTTCTGGGATCGGCTCCAGTTTTAAGACACTTTGTAACCTTTACATTTTCTTATTGAAAATAAAATTCACTATTGCTTTTCTTCTACTGCTTGCGTCGAATGTGTGATTGTTGAATAACTTTGCGTTATACAAAACACTTTATTGTTTTCAATGCTTTGCGAATCCGTTCTGCGTGGTCACCTAGCTGCTTAGAACGTACTTATCACACCGGATTAAGATAACAAATTGTAACGAATAATTTACAATTAATTGAAAGCATGCCCTGTCCCCAAGTGTAAGTACATTGGGAAGGGAAAGTTTATCTCAAGGATTACTTTTTAACTTCTTAAAAAGATAGAAATGCTTATCTGTCCTCGAAGATGTAGAGCGGGTATGTTAGCGTTCAACCGCTCCGGGGTGGGTGTTCCACAACTGAGGACGGACATTGCCTTTGAATTTTAGTATAGCTTTGACAAGGGTAAGCTTTTGCGCCTTTCTCTTGAGGTTCGGTTTGGTTTTACTCCTCAAGTCTTCACACGGTGTTCGGTTTGATCCTACTAACCGTACTTGGAGTTCGGTGCAATCCTACAATCCAAGCCTTCAACACGGGGTTCGGATCAGGGCTAATCCTGAACCTACTGCGCCCGTTACTCGGGGTTCAGCGCGGTTTTCAGTATAAACCGGCCTACTGCGCCCGAGCCTTCGCATGGGGTTTGGTTTGTGGCCTTGAAAAAGGATCAGCCCTACAACCCATGTAGTCTTCGAATGGGGTTCGGTTTGTGGCCTTGAAAAAGGACCAGCCCTACAACCCATGTAGTCTTCGAATGGGGTTCGGTTTGTGGCCTTGAAAAAGGACCAGCCCTACAACCCATGTTGTCTTCGAATGGGGTTCGGTTTGTGGCCTTGAAAAAGGACCAGCCCTACAACCCATGTTGTCTTCGAATGGGGTTCAGTTTGTGGCCTTGAAAAAGGACCAGCCCTACAACCCATGTTGTCTTCGAATGGGGTTCGGTTTGTGGCCTTGAAAAAGGACCAGCCCTACAACACATGTTGTCTTCGAATGGGGTTCGGTTTGTGGCCTTGAAAAAGGACCAGCCCTACAACCCATGTTGTCTTCGAATGGGGTTCGGTTTGTGGCCTTGAAAAAGGACCAGCCCTACAACCCATGTTGTCTTCGAATGGGGTTCGGTTTGTGGCCTTGAAAAAGATGTATTCTCATTAAAATTGAAAGTACATTACACAAAGAGCGTAGTTGGGGCCATGCCTCGTTAAAACCTTCTTGAGAAAACCCCATGGGAAAAAACTCAAGTAAGGAAAAAGAGTACACGCCGTCTTACCAACTAGCTGTAATAAACTTGTAAGTTCTGAGTGTTCCATTTGTTGCGGATTGGAGTTCCATCAAGTTCTTCCAACCGGTATGACCCTCTTCCAGTCACCTCAGAAACTCTATAAGGACCTTCCCACGTTGGTGCTAGCTTTCCTTGGTGGGTGAACTTATTCCCCACACTGGCCTTTCTCAGAACGAGGTCTCCGGTGTTAAAAGCTCTGTACTGGACACGTTTATTATACCGGAGTGCAGCCTTTGCTTTTATTGCCTGGTCTCTGACGAAAGCCTTTTCCCTTAGCTCTTGGAGGACGTCCAGTTCTGATGCTAAGTTGGCGTTGTTATCTTCAGCTGAAAAATACTCCACACGAGCTGATCTTATTTGTAACTCCACTGGGATCATCGCCTCAACCCCATACGTCAGCCGGTATGGGGATTCGTTAGTTGAAGAATGAGGCGTAGTGCGGTATGCCCATAAAACATGACATAGCTGGTCAGTCCATCCTCCCTTTGCTTCTCCCAGACGCTTCTTCAACCCCTTTAGCACTTCTCGGTTAGCTACCTCTGCTTGCCCATTGGTTTGGGGATGTTCAACAGATGAAAATATCTGGATTATCCCCAGTCCTTTAAGCAAATCCGTGAACTTTTTGTCTGTAAAATGGGTGCCGTTGTCAGTCACAATCCGCCCTGGCACCCCGAACCGAGCTATGATATTCTCGTACATGAAACGTCTTGTACGTGCAGAAGTAATATGCACTACAGGTTCTGCCTCGATCCATTTAGTGAAATAGTCTACCCCCACGATCAAGTATTTAATACCTCCTGGCGCAGTGGGAAATGGACCCAAAATATCAAGGCCCCATTGGTAGAACGGCCAAGGCACGGCAGATAAAGATAACTCTTGGGCCGGTGTATGGTGGAGATTGGAGAATTTTTGGCAAGCGTCGCACTTCCTCACGAAATCTGCGGAATCCTGCTTCATAGTGGGCCACCAGTATCCAGCCCTGAGGACTTTTCTCATTAGGCTTCGGCCTTCAGCATGGTTCCCACATTGCCCCTCGTGCACCTCAGCCAAGACCGCTTGAACTTCGTCTTCTCTTAAACATGAAAGATATGGGACAGAGAATCCCCTTCTGTAGAGTATACCATCGACCATAGTAAAATATGGCAGCTCCCTCTTCACTCGTCTCCTTTCCTTATCGTCAGTGGGAAGTTGACCATCAGCCAGATAGTGAATATAGGGAATGACCCAAGAATCCTCATATGGATAGCTCACCATGACAGCATTCAGAGAAGGATACAGAGGTATACTGGGCGATGTCAAAGTGCTTTGAACCACCGTTGTTATGCTGCCAGGCTGCTTTGTACTTGCCAATCTTGACAAGATGTCCGCTCTGGTATTTTCTTCCCTGGGCACATGCTTAAACTCTAAAACTTCAAATCTTCCCTTCAACTCATTAACACAATTCAAGTACAATTGAAGTTGTGGTTCCTTCGCCTGGTACTCCCCCTGGATCTGTGAAATCACCAGCTGGGAATCACTGCAGAGTGTAACTGCTGATGCTCCGATGTCAATCGCTGCACGGAGACCGGCCAAGCATGCTTCGTATTCAGCTTGATTGTTGGAGGTCTTGAAATTGAATCGGAGGGAAATTTCTAAGTGCACACCGTCATCACTTTCTACCACCACTCCTGCTCCACAACCTTTGCTGTTTGACGAGCCGTCAACGTAGATGGTCCAATGCGCTCGAGGGGTGGCCGGGTCCGCCCCAGTCATTTCTACTACAAAATCGGCCAACACTTGCGCCTTGATGGCTCCTCGAGGCTCATATGAAATTTCAAATTCAGACAGCTCGATAGACCACTTTATCATCCTTCCGGCGAGGTCTGGCTTGCTGAGTACTGAACGGAGTGGCAGATCCGTTCTCACCAATACTGGGTGCGCATGGAAATAAGACCTCAGCCGTCGTGACGCCCACACAACTGCCAGGGCGGCTTTCTCAATCTTCTGATACCTTCCTTCCGCCCCCTGAAACGTTTTACTAGTAAAGTACACCGGTCTCTGCCCTTCAGGGGTTTCTTTCACCAAGGCCACACCTAGAGCTTCATCAGAGATTGCTAAGTATAAAATTAACGTTTCGCCAGGGTCAGGCTTAACCAGAATTGGTGGACTCGAGAGAACGGCCCTGAGCTACTGGAAGGCTTGCTCTTGTTCCTCTCCCCATTCAAAACTCTTGTGTTTCTTCAACGCCTTATACAAGGGGAGGGACCTGTGCGCCATCTTAGGCATGAAACGAGCTAAAGCGGCCACTTTCCCATTCAATGATTGGACCTCCCTCAAACATTTAGGACTCTGCATGTCCAGGATTACTTGACATTTCCCGGGGTTAGCCTCAATGCCTCGTTGGGTCAACATAAATCCCAAGAATTTTCCTGCTGGAACGGCGAAGGTGCACTTTAAAGGGTTTAACCTCATGTTGTACTGCCGAAGCCTAGTGAAGACTTGGCGTAGATCTTCAATGTGGTCTCCTCCAGCGGGCGTTTTGGCTATGATATCATCAATATAGACTTCGACCAGCCTTGTATGCATCCCTTCAAAGACTTTGTTAATCATGTGCTGATAGGTAGCGCCGGCGTTCTTCAATCCAAAAGGCATGACGGTGTAGCAGAAAACACCGCGGTCATTGATAAAGGCAGTTTTCTCCTGGTCTCCCTCCCATATCGGAATCTGGTTGTACCCTGAATAGGCATCCATGAAACTGAGGTATTGGTAACCAGATGAATCATCCACCATGCGATCGATGTTGGGCAGGGGATATGGATCTTTAGGGCAACAACAGTTAAGATCCACATAATCTGTACACATTCTCCATTTGCCGTTGGCCTTCTGCACCATGACCACATTAGAAAGCCAAGATGAATAGCGTATCTCCCTTATAAAACCTGCTTTCAATAATTCCTCTGTCTGCTCGCAAGCTGCCTTCTGCTTCTCCGGTCCCAACCTCCTCTTCTTCTGGGCCACCGGTCTTGTTTCAGGATACACTGCAAGCTTGTGGCAACAGAAATTAGGATCCATCCCAGGCATGTCCGCTGCTGTCCACGCGAAAAGATCCTTGAACTCCTGCAAAAGGGTTAATAAGCGTTGCTCCATAGCAAACTCCAGCTTATCGTTGATGTACGTGACCTTCTCAGGGGAATCTCCCAACACGACATCCCTGGAACCACCATCTGGTGTGGGCTTAGATGGATTGAGTGGATCAATCTTCAATTCCGCTCTAGGGTCCAGGTCAATAAGACTGACAGACCCTGCCGCTGTTCCTCCGTCGTTCAACTTCCTCTTCTTGTTGAATGCTTCCAATTTAACCATGTTGAGGCTCAAGTTATAGCAATATCGAGCCATCTCCTGGTCACCGCGGAGAGAGGACACACCGTTGTCCTTGTCAATGAATTTGATCAAAAGGTGAGGAGTGGATACAATTGCTTCCATAGCGTTCAATGTTGGACGGCCTATGATACCATTGTACGGGGATTCCACGTCAATCACCAGAATTCTTGACTTGACCGTTCTTGCACCGGGCTCCCCTTCAAAAGAAATCAAAGTGTCAAGGTATCCCTTGGTGGGTTGCTTGGCTCCATTAAACGCTGTGAGTTCTTGTGTGTAGGGTTGTAAATCTGCATCACTGAAACCCATTCGTTTGAAACAATTATAAAAGATAACATCACAGGAACTTCCCTGATCGACGAGGATCCTCTTGACGTCCTTATTGGCTATGACGGCCACAATAACTACCGCATCATCACCTCCTGGAATTGTTGGGCCGAAGTCATCATCAGTAAATGACACCGTCGGGGCTGTCATACCGTCCCTGAAAGGGCGGTTATCCCTCGATTTACCCTGGACTGACAGAATCATCCTGTGGTGATTCTTTCATGCTGTGATTGATGTTCCTCCCCCCGCAAATCCTCCAGCTATCATCTCAATCACTTCTCGTCTGCCCTGCCTCTGCTGCTGGGGCATGTTACTTTGTTGGGCACCTTCAGCAATCACTACCCCCTTCTGCTTCTCAGCCGCAGTGAATTTCCTTGCTGGGTTGTGTGTATTATCATCTTCATCATCAGGATCTCTATTTCTTTTCTCCATCCTGTGAGGCTCATCCATAGATTTCTCCTTAAACAAATACTGCTTCAGCTTTCCTTCCTGAATGAGAGTTTCCACCGTATTCTTTAACGCCTTGCACTCATCAGTGTTGTGCCCTGTCTGCTCATGGAAAGTGCAGTATTTACGTGGGTTACCACCCCTCTTGGCTGGGGCTGGCTTCCTTATACCAAAGATGTTCAGAGTTGGCCAACCAACCTCCCTCATGATTTGTGAGTGCCTGGTGTTCAACAGAGCATAGTGGTCGAACGATGATACACGCCTATCTCATGGATGCTGACGAGCGTTCACAAAGTCTTCTCTAAAGGCACGCTTCTCAGGCCTTACTCTCTCCTTTTCTCTCTGTGGCTGCTGAGCGGGTACAGAAGGCTTTATTCTTGTTGTAGTTGCCTCTAGATGTATCTCTATGCCCACGTACTTGGAAGCTTTCCTTCGAAACTCCTCGAAGGTTGTTAGTGGACTCTTTGCCAAAGATAGGGCAAAGGCTGAACCAGGCTGAAGAGCTTCCACGACAATATGGAGTTGTATGGCCTCCGTGAGGTTAGGGACCAAAGCAGCTTCCTTGTAAAACCTTCTCAAGAACTCCTTAAGAGTTTCAGTCTCTCCCTGCTTTATCTGGGCCAGGGTGTGAGACGTTCTTGGGATATCCCTAGAAATAACGAAATGGCTTTCGAATGCAGCAGCCATTTCATCCCAAGAGTCTATAGATCCTGAGGGTAAACTTTTAAACCAGCTGAGAGCTTCCTCCGTCAACGTCCTTGGGAACATTCTGCACATGACATCTTCGTCTGCTCCCAGATACATAGCTTCATAAACATAAGCATCCAAATGCTTAGTGGGGTCGGTCTCTCCATTATACTTCCCGATCGACAATGGCTGAGTTGTTTGCAAGTGTTTTGGGATGACAATACTCATCAGCCTTCTTGAGAAAGGGACACTGAGCTTGTATGTCCCTGAAGTTACCACCGCCTGCTCCCTTCTCCTGGTGCTGACTCTATCACCAGAGTCCTGCGTCTGCTCCCTCTCTTCATATGTGGGGATCTTCAAATACTGGAGGGTTGTAGATCTATCCCTCGCTAATGCATGGTGAGCATCCTCTGCATGAGACACTACTCTGTCCCCAGCTCCTCCTTTCTCCCGCCTCAACTCCATCAGCTCCTCCCTGAGTTGCCTGATAACCTCATCGTGAGGGTCAGGCGTCTGCACTTGCACCATCCTCCGGGTTTGAGTTACAGGGGATTCGAAGACGAGTCTCCTCCCAGCCTGTTGATGGGTCACATCCTCCACGTGACCTTCGACGAAATCTCTCCCATCACCTTCCATTGTGACAACCAAACTTCTGCGAAAATGGGAATAACTCTATCGAGTCCCACCGGGCGTGCCAATGAACTGGTCTGGACCGGGGTCTAGGATCCGGTGTTGGACCAGCCACAAGAATGCAGGTGTTTTTAGGGTTTGCACACCAGAACAGTGTAAATCCGATGTATTAATCTGGTCTCTCAGTGGGAGAGGCCGGTCTTGTTGTCCTGGAGATCCTTCACACCAACGTTTCGCATTGTAGGGGGGTGAAAGGTGGTGCCACCTGCGAAGATTCTCCGACGCTCAAGTTAGAAGAGTGTAAGAACTCAATGAATGCTTAAGCGAAGTAATAGTAAAAGTGTGAGATAGAACAACGATACCATGCATTTGTATTGAAATATACTACTTATAGTTGCACGTCAAAGAATGAGTCGTTGGATACAGGTGGGTCCCTTAGCTTTGATTGCGTGTATATTGTGTCAATCAAAGTGGCTCGACTTTCAGAATGTGTCAGGAGGGTAGGTCAATTATCAGAGTACGATCCTCTAGGGAGAGGAGAGGATAATCACCTTTTCCGCATAATCTGCTGACACGCCCACTTACTTTCTGAAGCCATTGATGTGACGTATTTTGCTACAAACAGTGTCTTCGTTGATAAGTTATCAGGGACTCTTCTCTTGCTGTGACTGAAAAGCCAACAGTTATATAAATGTCCTGTAACAATGAACATAGAACCGTTATAGAGAAAATGAATGATGCTGTGGTGGAGTGAGGACGGACGGCCAGACAACGGATATCCGGTGTGGCAACGTTGAACCAGGACACCGGTTTTCCTTATATGAGGTCAGTCTGACGTCACAAGAATGGGGGCCGGTATCTAGACCGGATCAAAATCAATTTGGACGAGATGTCTTGTTGCTTAACATTTTCCTAAATCTTGACGTCTTTAACTTATTTTACATTTTTAAAATTATAAAATGAAATAACTACATGACCCTGATTTCCCCTTACGCTTGGGGAATATGTAGGAACAGGAGTTATTCTTGTCGGGCCCAAATTTTAAAAATAAATATATCCCATTATCTTAGAAAATAAAATTATAACACATTTTAATAATGACCCGGTTAATTTGGACTAAACGTCCTATTAATCATAAAAAAATATAACTTTAATTGTTAAATCGACAATAAATCTTATAGGGCATCTCTAAGAGGTTTAAATTTCAAATTATTAGGATTATTCAAAACTTAAACAATTTAGGGTAACCGTTTAAAACGGACAATGTAGGGTGCTAATACCTTCCCCACCTTTAATCAGACTCTTGAATGTAAAATCTCAATTTAGGACCAGTACCATTACGTTAGGGTTTTTTCGATGTTTTACCTTAAAAACATTAGTGGTGACTACACGGTTTTTGAAACAAATTCGGGAACCTAAGTTTCTTTTTACGGTCAGCCTCCTGCCTCGATCTTGGTCGCGACAGATGGCGACTTCGCTAGGGACTTTAGAGAGTCAAGCCTATTTAATTTGTTTAGGTATATTAGAATAATCCTATATAACCTCTTGCCTATGTGTTTGTGCCATGATTTTTGTTGATATATGTTATTATGGAACCCTAGGGTAGAAGGCATCATATTATTATGCTATTAAACCATAGGGTAGACAACTTTATTTGTATTGTTCTGTGAAGGAATGGTAAGGTACAGGTATGGATGCCCCTTTACACACTACGCTTACACTTTTCATACACATTTCATATGGGACCCTACACCCAAGGGTCTGACTAGACCATTAAGTTTAGGGGGAGGTTGTGTAGCGGAGTCATTTGGGACATATGTCTCCTTTTGACATCGTGAGAGCCTCAGCTAGAGCATAACTTCCTCATGGTGCTCACAACTTGTAGGCTTTCTACTGTTGTGGTTAATATCATGGGCGGAGTCTGAGTTTTGGTGGCCTTTAGTAATTTAAAATTGCCACACAATGTAAGAGGACACTATTAAAGGAGCCCTAGAACCGATCAAAAGCCTTTAAATAAACCTTGTTTAGGGCATAAAAGGGCAACATTCCTTTTGCCTTTCATTCTTAAAGGATTGTTTTCTTTTACACCCTAACAAATGTTTTTAAAAAAGAGCCCAATGATCCGCCATGGGGAAAATGGTTCTCAAGCCCATTTAATTTCATTGTTTAGGTTATAGGCTCCTTAAATCGTAAGTTTTTATACAAAGTTTTCCCAAAAATAATTAGACAAATTGAAAGGTCTGTAACTTATTCTTTGTTTATCATTATTCCCTATAGACACGAAAAATATTTTTAAGAAATAATGATTAACAAGATATGACAAGCCCACAAGTTGACTTTTTTTTCTTGTCTTTTTTAGGAAGTAATTTGAACTTGGTGAGTATCCTACTAGAGATGGAAAATAATATGGGTTTAGATGAATATAGGGCCAACAGGGCTCAACTGAGGAAAATACTATAAGTCAAGGATGGGAAAATTGACACAGCTAGCAAGTAGGCTTGTGGAAAGAAGCTGAGTCTGACCCACAGGATGCTCTTCTCAAGGAAATATAAGAGGATCCTAAAACTTATGGAGGTTGAAGTACAGGTTGAAGCAATCACTGCTTTTCCCTAATTTTATGACCCACCCCTTTAGTTCTTCACCTTTTGGGACTTCTAGTTGGCCCTATCAGTAGAGAGGTTTGAACAGATCTTGGGCTTGCCATTAGAGGGTCGGATACCCTATAAACGACTTGAGCAACATGCCAACATTACCTCCTTTGCCTTTATATTAAAAACCAATCTGACTAAGCTGGGAAAAGCACAACTAAACAAGAATTAGAGGTCAGGTTTTGCCAGGGTGTATCTTGAAAAACACTTGAACAATCTGGCTGAGAAAGAAGATTGGGAGACTTTCATGCATGGATACCCTAACATTTACCCTCTATAGTGTCACCTTATTGCCTCGAATTGAGAATTATATGGACTGTGATGCTTGATGAATTAGTTTTAATACACTTATTATATTCTTACATTAGGGATTTATTATATATTTATTATGTTTAATGATATTATTTTAATTAAGTCCTATGTTATTAGTTTAATTAAAGTATTATATATATATGTAATTTTCGTGTTTTGTTTGTATCTTGAGTGTCTTGCCTTGTTTTGGTCATAACTTGGGCTTTTATGATCCAATTGGGCTGATCTTGGAGCCCATGAAAAGCTAAGACAAATAACTACATTATGATGAACACATTTGGTTATTTTACATCTGAAAAGGATGAAGAAATGGAGATTGAATCAATCACCCCATATGTGTCTCACCAACATTGACATAGTTTACTAAAATACATATATCTTAAGTTGTAGATGTCTAAATAACTTGGTTCTTATAGCAAAATTTCAATAAGATAAAGATATACAACTTTAATGTTGAAGGTTTAGTGAAATTATGTCATCTAGAGTGTTAGAGCTGGCATGCAAGATGGAAAATGTGAAGAATAATGAATTTCAAAAAGTAACCTTATCATTTGTTTGAATTATTGTAATCTCAACCCCATCAATGTTGAAATAATTGCATTAATGTTCAGCATATGGATGTATATTGCTTTGATACCTTGGCTATAAATTGATGCTTAAAGTTGTAAGGAAGATATAAGAGAGATACATAATAAAATACATGCTTAAGTTTCCATTACATTTCTATGTTTTTGCTTTAGTTTCTTAAGTTTTAGTTCTTCTCTCTCTTGTTTTATTTATTTGCTCTATATTCCATTCTTCAAGTTATGATTTTCATTTCCCTTTGTTAACATGAAGTAAGTTAATTTTATTATTTGTTATTTACTTTTATCATAAAAGTTATAATTAATTTATATTTATATTTCATTATTAAAAATCATCATGGAAGCTTTGTAACACCCTCGGTTAACTAGGATAATTCCTTCCATTAGATTATCCTAGTCAACTGAGAGGTTACAAGTTTTAAAAAATGTAGAAGGTTTTTTCGTAAACACTTGGTTGAATAGTATCATTATATATATACATAGTAGAGTTATATATGCAACAAGTAGTCGAACAGAACTCTACATGCTGAAGGTAAGGGGGCACACAGGCTCCCATTCAAAACATGAAATGAAAACATCTATCCCAATCATCCTTAGTCCAAGAAGAATTTGGCTGGTCTTCGATGCAAAGCCTGCACCAATTTTCATAAATGACATAGAAAAATTTTGTTTGCAGTAAAAATTTACAATAATTTCATAAATTACTTATGCAATGTATTAACAATATTTGAATGAATTTTGGTAGAGTAACCTAAAAATAAAAGTCATTCAGATTTCAATATTCTTAGTAATCCTACTTATCCAAGAATATTTTTTAATAATTTCTAACAAGCATTGATAAATCTTCTTTTTAACTTTTTCCCCAAATAAAAACATATTCCTACCAAGCACTACATTAATGTCTTTAAATAACTAGATGACACGTACCTTTTCTAAAAGCCAAAATAGTGCAAATACTTGTAACTAACAAGGAAAATTAGTTCAAACAGTTACCAGAATAATGACTTGTTAAATTTGTATTAATTACCTAAATATGTATACATGACTAAATTCATGTATTAATTAAAATTTAATCCGGCTCCAATCATTTCTTGTAAATGACATAGGAAAGTCTTGTATGTGATAAAAAATTTTATTTTATTTTGATAAATTAGCTAATTAATGTATAAACAACATTAGAATGAATTTTGGTAGAGTAACTTAAAAATACAAATCTTTCATATTTTAAGATTCATGGTAATCCTACTTATAATTTCTAACAAGGATAGATAAATCTTCACTTTAACTTTTATTCTCAAATAAAAAATATTCCTTTCAAACACTATATTCACTAGTGGAAAAAATGGATACAACCACGGGGGTATAATCACGGATTAATGTGGATCCGTGATTAAAAATGACGCGGTGGCATTTTTGAAATTTTTGGGAAAACTTTTAATCACGGTTGTTAGGCAACCGTGATTAAAAGTCTATATAATCACGGTTGTTTGACAACCGTAGTTATATGTTAAAACGAGATGGCATTTTTGAAATTTTTGGGAAAACTTTTAATCACGGTTGTTAGGCAACCGTGATTAAAAGTGTCTATAACCACGGTTGTTTGACAACCGTGGTTATATGTCAAAATATTATTCACCTTATTTTTAGAAAAATCCAAAAAAATAGAGAAACATGGAATTTTGATCTGATTTTTTGCGTCATGACTTCTTTTGGTACTTATTAGCTATTGGAGTTGGAATTTTTGAAAAATCAATTTTTGAGTGAGAGATACAAAAATTGTGACGACAAAAATCGGCAAACTTCAAACGAGCATAACTTGAGCTAGAAAACTCAGAATCCTTATTGCTGCATATGATTTTGGGGTAGAAAAAAAATCCGCATTCATTCCAACTCCCTACACCAGTTGGGATTGCTCAGATCTTCAAAAAACCCTTGTTTTCTCAAAATTTTTTATTTTTTGTGATTTATTTGCTTATTTTTTGGATTTTTAGGCTTCTACTTTACCTACCAAATAAATTCTAAAAATTCTAAAATTTTTTATGGTGTTTTCTAATGCCAAAATAAATTGATTTTCACATATAACCACGGGTCCCTTGTTCAACCGTGGTTATATGTCATATATATAACCACGGGTCCTGTAGTAACCGTGGTTATAGGTCATACATATAACCACGGGTACTAGCATAACCGTGGTTATAGGTCATACATATAACCACGGTTGCTTGTGTAACCGTGATTATAGCTTTCTTTTCGTTTTAAATTTCGTAATTTCACGAGCGCGCCTTAGTCTAACTCTCTTTTCTCTCCTTCTTCTCTGTAAGGTTTCTCTTCTCTGTTTTCATGTTTCCATTTACATTTCATTATTTACGTTCTAGATTTGTTTATTATGTGAGTTCTTACTATTTTTCTATTGCCATTTACAGGTTTCCCATCGCACGCCATTGATTATTTACAGGTTTACGTTTTAGATTTATACTTGTGTTCTTCGTTTTGCTATGTGTTCTTCGTTTTACTCTGTGTTCTTCTCGTTCCTTTGTTGTAGTTCTTCTCGTTCCTTTGTTGTAGTAGCATTCTTGTTTCTTGTGGTTGTTCTGATTTTCATTCATTTACTTTTCTTCTATTTTTGTTTCTTGCGTTCTTGCTGCGTTTCTTATTTCTGGTGTTGGTGTTCATTGTGTTCTTGCTGTTTCTGAATGGTGAAGATGATAACCACGATTTTTAATTTTTTTTTGGTCCAGTACATTTAAGCACGGTTGCCTAAGGCAACCGTGGTTATATCCACTCCACTTTTAACCACGGTTCAAACCCGTGATTAAATATCCTGATATACAACCACGCCCACTTTTAACCACGGTTGTTCAACCGTGATTAAAAGCCTTTTTTAACCGTGGTTAAAGCCATTTTTTCCACTAGTGATTAATGCCCTTCAATAAGTGGATAACAAATAACTTTTTTAAAAAATAAATATTGTATAAAAATAATCCATCTCTGTTTGAATGGCTGTAACTGGTATAGAGTAGGATAAGCATTGGTTGAACTGGTTCAAGATCCTTAGAGTATATGATAATGTTTGTATGTTGGTTTAATGGAAGATCGTAATAGTCAATTAGCTTTGTATCCTATAAGAACATGCTTTGGATTTAAGTAAATAATAAAGGTTTAGAAGAATGAGTGGGTTGTCATGGGAGAACTATAAGTAGATGGCATAATGGATAAAGGAAGAACATAACTGACTATTAGTCATACTTATGTGTTAGTTCCCTTAGAAGTAGATTAGGTTATTACTATGGAATCATAATTCATTGATAGGCTATACACATACCAAAGACACTTAAAGTAAAGGAATGGTATGACTCTATGGTAGAAAAGACTCACTTAATGATTTAACTTTGTGTGTGAAATCCCCTAGGTATGACGGTGTACTTTTGTATGTTTTTCCAACAAAGCTAGAATGAGATAAACTTACCACTATTGTTTTGTGGTTATATTGTGTATATCTAAATATGTACTCATGGCCTGCCAGGAACATATCTAGACATTAAAGGAGAAGATTGACAGAGTTACACAACAGATACGATTGGACCCTCAACTTGATAGAGTAGTGACTACGTTATCTTGGGTTTACATTTTATGGGAGCTTGTGTGCCCTTGTACATTAAGAGTATGTAAGTTTCTATTGAGATCATGTGATGTATAAAAATGTTTTCATTCAAGCACCATTATTTGTTGCACAAAAAAACTTCCATATTCTTTTGAAACTTGTAACCTCTTAGTTAAGTAGGATAATGCAGTAAAAGAGATTGTCCTAGTTAACCAAGGGTGTTATGCAAAAGGAATCATGCAAACCATAAAACAATATATGAAAATAACATCAATATAATGTTCGTTAAAACTTTCGATCTTATACCTTAATATTTATTTGACTTTCTTTTGTAACAGCCCTGATTTTCGGTAGTGGAAGTTTAAGCCCTCGAGACCTTCGAGAGTTCCTTGTTGAGTATTTTAGGAGAACAAGGCTTAGGCTTGACCCTCGAATCACCCTAATAGTGGGAGGAAATGAGACTTAAGATAAGGTAAACAGTGAGTTAATCGGTCGAGTGAAGTGAACGAGTAAAAGTAATTTGTGTTAATATGACTCCTAGCGAGAGATTTAAATTTTAAATTATTATATGAAAGGATAATACATTTAAATTCAGTAATTTATCTACTACTGAGATAATTATATTTATGAATATGTTTTATTGTTATTGCTAGACAAGCTATGAATGATATTAAATTGATAATTATAGGTAATGATAATTAATTTTGAATTAGAATATTTAAAATTACTTAAGTAACCATATTTGTTTTTAAGACTTGATGATTTATGAAGTCCAAAATTTCATAAGACATAACTAAACCCCTTTAAATGGAGTGATTATTGAATAATATATTATTTGAATACTAATGGTTGAATAGATATTATTGTTAAAAAAATTTAGTTAATTAAGAAAACACGAAATAAATATATGATAACTATTCTAGTATTAAACATTATTAGTAATGAATGTAAAACGTTAAAAAAAGTATAATTATAATAAAGTTTAATTAAGAAAATAATAAATTATTATTATTTTAATAATAATGGTCACCCGGTTCCTCAAATTTGAGCTGTGGAACCCAGATTAAGGTCAGACTCGGGTCATTCAAGTTGAGACTGGTAATTTAGTGAGGAAATTAGTCCTCTTAAAATCGTTTCATGAAAAATCAAGGACACCTGACTCGGCCTAACCAGCCAAGTTAGAATCTTTAACATTCTCCATGTTTGACTGTTTATGTACCCCAGAATGTCTGATGGAGATTCGGTCAGTCTCTGGTGACTCGTTACGGACTCTATCATTATCATTTTTCCATAAAATAATTTCTTCGAAAGTTGTTTTAAGACTCGACCCGTATATCCTTAGTGTTTTGGACCCAACTTTTGTATATGATCTTGGAATGGGACAATTTTGGTCTCGATCTCTTTATTTTGAAAAGATATTCAACCTCTGTTTCTAGCCCCAAACTCTGATTCTCACTCTGTCAACCCCAAAATCGAGGATTAAGTGTATTTGTAATAAAATTTTATTAAAAGGGCGTTTTCCCTGCACCTGATTGGGAAAAAAATTCATATCTTTTGCATACGACTTTTGATTCATGAAAACTTAGTGTCAAAATCTCCGTAACTTAATTATATACGTTTTTCATGAAGAAATCAAAGGCTAATTCTTTCCAGATTAGTACATTTTGATGAATCTTTATGATTCATAAACTGTTTCATTTTTATGTTGACTATTTATGGGAAAATTCGCATATCTTTCTCGTTTGATACTTAAATCACTCTGTTCTTTTTGATGTGGGTTTGTATCAAATCACTCTATAATTGTTATGAAGGGCCCATGGCTTAATTCTAAAAGGAGAATTTTTGTTGAATTTATTTCTGAATCCCTACCTGATTCAGAGGCATTTGGGATAGCCTATCGTAAATCGAGCGTATCTTGGGCTACCGATATTTGATTGTTACGTATAATATATCGATTTAAAGAGAAAATAAGATTTAAAAATTTCATGTTGGACGTTTTCTCTAATTTTGATTCCATGAATTATTCTAGATTTAATTGTAACGTTCCTATTTTCTCGGTTCATAAAAATCTTGCGCACTTCAGTTTCTTGCTCAACAAGTTAATTTTTCAGCCACCGATTTTCTGATCACCTCACCACCCTTGGACGCCCTCTGGACAGGTGTCACCACTGTGTCTCCCTCACCCACTCAACCCTCCCACCTCTCACTCCAGCCACTAGAATTTCATGCAAGTATAGGCATCATCATCACACCTACACCATCCATCATCTCACCTTACCTCCATATCATTGCACCCTTCAGTATACCATCAATCCTCCATAATCTCTCCTTATTTTAGAAGCCCAAGATTCAGCCATCCTTTTCTTCCTCTAATCATCTCACGTCACCACTCAATCTCCATTCTCTTCCATTTTCACGAGCACACCTCACCACCATCCACCTACACTAACTCAAATTCCATCACATTTTCTTCTTGCTCCACCATTCACAGCCAGTCATCACCAAATAGCACCTCCCCTAATCTTTTGCATGTCATGACTTTAGAGGAGTAAAACCTATTTTCTCATCTTGGAAGCCACTCAAGGCTGTGAGCTCCTCAAGGCTACTTTAGGTAAGTCTTGAAAAATTTCCTTCTCAATCTTGTTCTCAAAGTGTCATGGCCAAATTCTGTTTTGTAGAAAATTTGATTGATGACATTTCTTTGTTGAACTAGGAATTAGAAATTTCAGCAACCCACTCAAATTGTTGAGACTCCAAGGCCGTGAACCCTCCTAGACCATATAAGGGCGAGTTTGGCAAAATTCCACCATTGGTTGTTGTTTTTGAATTTTTAGAGCCAACTTCAGATTTTAATTTAAATTTCTTGTGTTGTACCCTTTCCATTGAAGATGAAGTCATGGCTGTCCCTCTCCCTTTCTAACCATGCATATGTTTTTTTAAGACCTGAAGGCTTAAATTGGCTATCGAAGCATGATAGAAAGATCGAAAGAATTTTTCGACAAATCTCAAAAATTCTTTTTCTAGATAGCAGCTTCAAGATGAGGTAAAGGGGGTTTCCATTCTGTTTGATTTGAATTCTAGGTGTGCTATAATGATTTTTGAGTACTTAGGAGCTTACGTTTCGAATTTCAGCGTGATCCAACAGTCAGATCTTAAATCGTAGAAATTTTTGTAACCGACGACAAAATGTTACATTTTTAAATTAATTGATATTTTGAATTTATTCGACGTCGTACGATGTTCGTATACTCGAATGAAATTTATTACGATTAGATACGTGAAAAAGAGATTAGTAAAAATTAGCGTTTAGGCGGGCTCGGTTACATTCGATATGGTTGTAATTAATGTTAATTCGGAAATTTTATGTAATTTGTAACATATTTCCGGTAAGTTCCGTTATTAGATAATTAATTATTCCTTAAATTGGTATCGAATTATTTTAAGGAAGATCGCATCCGGTAAAAGAATTCTAAATTGGGTAATCATAAAATTTTTATTTTAGTCACTTGAAAAAGGTTAGAATTTAGAAGTTAGATTTTTTAATATTTTCTTTATATGACTTATAAATTGAAAATGAAGAAATTTAATTTTGAAGAATTGATGGTGAAGAATTATACCCTTGTTTATTTTTTATATATATCATTTCCAAAAGTAAGCCAATAAAAGATACTTTTATGTTTTAATAATTAGGAAAAGGAAAGAATTTAATCCTTATAACTTAGGGCCAAAACGAAATTTTGAAGGAGATGAAATAAGTGAATTTTCGCATAATGGATACTAAGAATAAAAGAAGAAAACATAAGTAACAAATATTAGTGACCACTTTAGAGACCACTTAGAAAAAAATTAAAAAGTAATGGCTTTTGAGATTAAGAAAAAGAATGGACTTTAAGGAGAAAATTTTATTAGAAATAGTAAATCTAAGAATTAGTGATATTAGAAGGCTTAAAGATTTTGGAAATAAAAGATAACAAATTAGAACTTAAAATTTTGACTAAGGCTCTAAGAATATTCTTTTTATGAAGCTAGAACCAAAATTTTTATTTTTAGATAATAACATAGTGGAAAATCAAGTTAATTGTTATGGTAGGAGTAAGGAATCAAAAGAAAATTTTGATCTAGATTAGATTAGTTAACAACCAAGAGATAAAAATTTGGTTATACAAAACTTAGGTATATAATACAATAAATAGGATTGATTAGATTAACTAATGACTAAGTAATATTAAGATGCCTTGCTTTAAAGAGTTTTAGATCCTTAAATAATTGAAGTGAATAAGTCTAAAAGAAAAAAGACTAATTATAGTTAAAGAAAATGGGTTAACTAAATGAATTATTAAAGAAAGAATTATTTAATCTAATAAGATGACGTCTGAGGTAAATAATGTAAGAAGCTAAAATAAGGTAAAAATAGATATATGATTTATTAAGTGGAGGGAAACTGTTAAATTCGAGGTGTATTTAAGAATAAATGAAAAAGAATAACTAATAAGGTTAATTAAAAATTAAGTAAGAATTTAATAATGATATGTTAAAAATGATGTTTGGATAGACCCATTCTTGATCAAATTACAAAGACTAAGAACAATTTTAAATATACCCAAAAGTTTACCAAATGGCTGGAATACTCGATCCACATACCACTAAATTTCTTGAAACAACGTAACCTTTACGAGCGCCAAATAGAGTGAAATAGTTGTTATGGTAGTATAAATGATTAACGTGATGTGCTGATAGATACATGAATTTGAGTGATATATCTCTTAAAGCTACTCCCCTGATAGATGTTATGTGATGCATGGAAAATTTGAAATGGTATGTATGAATGTGGGGTGCTGGTATCAGTAAGGATTCCCAAATGTGATTGGATGTAAAATACATGAATGAATGATCAGGGACAGAATACCCATGATGTTGAGTTGTGAAACCTCATTTCATTTCTAAGAGTTAGGAAGATAAATTATAAACTTTTTTTTAAAAGAAAAGAAAAGTTGAATAATATTTAATGTTGAGAGAAAGGTTTGACGTTAGAAATGAAATAAGGAAGAGGACCTTACTAATGTACCACCCCAGAATAAATATAGTAATCGAATCATGCATCATATTTGGTGAATAAGGGTCGTATAGAGAAACTCCCTAAGGCATAACAGTGAGGGGTACACTAAAGAATCTGTCGCGCCTTGGTATCCGAAGGCAGTCTAGGGAGTATATCGGAAGTGGGAATTCCAAGTGGTATTGGATTCGCACCCATCCCGGACAGCCTGCCGAAAACCCTGATATACTTTGACAAGAGGCGGGATTTTCTATGACCATGGAGTGCCTGTTCTGTAGAGATTATGTTAGCCATTTTGTGATGAGAGGACAAGCTGTCTTTACACTTTTGTGAAAATCAGAACGAGGAGAGCTCCGGTCGCTTTAGTGTAGGGAGAAATAAGGCGGGAATCTGATAAGCGATGTGTTGTTATTGATGGAGAAGTATGCATTATACTAGTGTTCAGTAATAGTATAACATTCATACATTTCATTTAAATTATGATTATCTCGTTGTATTAATGCAGTGAATTGATAAATGAGTAGGGGGACCCATAAGAAATGAGAACTATAACATCCTAAATTTTATAAAAATGATTAATCAAGAGGAATAAATATTAAATAATTATAAATGGGTTAATAAGTGTCCCAAAAATATTGAAATAATTAAATTAAGATTTATAAGGATTATTTATAATTTATTGAGGCTTTAAGGGATAAAATTATACCCGATTAAAATATGGGTGTCGGACCAAGTATCTCTGATTGAGATGCCGTTGGTTAGGGCTGTTAAGAATATTACTGGGAATCCGAATTTATATTCGGAACAAGTTTTAGATAAAGTATTGAGCCCGAACTGAGATCCTATTTGTTATAAAATGGGAAACATTTTAATGATGGACCAAGATATAACTTATTTCCCTCTCTTTTTTCCTTATTTTCACGTGTAACTCTCCTCCCTTCTCCCTCATTTTTCGTCACCTCCCTTCTCCCCTACACAAACTCTCTCTTTTCTTCTCTTCTTCTACAAAGCTCACCATTTTTGTGAGTCTCCTTCCATATACCTAACCAACCATGCTTCTTCTTCTTCATTTTGGAGATGATTCAAATACTTGGGAGGTCTTTTTCTCTCTTTCTATTTTTGTGTACATGCTAGGGCTTGGAATAGCTTGGAGCTTGAGGTAAGTTTCCTAACTCTTTGGATGCTTTTGGCCCTAGGTTTTGGTTTCTAATTGGTTAGGAGAGTGCCTTATGAATGGATTGAGTAATGAGAGCCATTTTCATGTAAAACCCAAAGGTGAGGTGTGATTTATGTGTGTTTTTGGATGAGTATGAAGGGGTATACGAAAATTTCATGGTTAGAGGTGAAAGATGATGATTGTTAGTAGTGATTGTTGAATTTCAATGGAACCCTAACTATAGGAATTGAGTAATAATGCCATGAAAGATGATTTTTAGTGAAAACCCATGATAATGTGTGTGTGGGTGTTGTTAATGATGAAGATTAATGGTTATTAGAAATGGTTATTGAGTTTTGATGAAAAACCCTAAGTGTGGTGATTTGGGGGTTTTGGCTAAATTGATGATTTTGATGGTTTTGAATACTCTAGAATGATTTATATGAAGGGAATGAATCTTTAAAATCATTGGGATTGATTAATGAGGTTGATGATATTTTAAACCTTGTTCATAAGGTTGTGTAAGATGATATATGCATGTATGTAGGAATGATGGTTTGAGGTGTTGAGTTAAGAGTGAATATGAGATGTTGTTATTGTGATAATAATAGTTAAAAACCATTAATAAGGGATACTTGAGTTGATGAGTAGTTAGGCCATGATAAATATCTTAAGAGTTTGTTGATTGATGATGGTCTTGAATGGAGCCAAGAAGCTTATAATGGATTTGAATAAATTATGATGATAGTTAGTGATTCACATGAGATATTGGATGCCTTATGGATAAGGGCCATGATGTTGTTATTGTTGGATTTGTTTAACCCCTTGAGGCTTAGAGAATCTTGGTTTTGGGAAAGGAATTCCTGAAGCCTAACCTAAGCGTATGAATTGGAGTTTAGACAAATCTAGGACTTGATAATGAGTTTTAAGAGATGATGTCTTATGATGGCTTATTAATTGCATGTGTGTATGTATGCAATATGTAGGTTCTACTTCGAACGATGAAGTGGAGCATTCGGAGTGCTTGGATTGCGGTTCTTCTCTTGAGGTAGGAGAGGAGTTTGTATTTCAATTGCATGAGTTGAATGTTTGATGATTGAGTATATGAATATGTTCATGCTTGCCTTGCCATGACTATATTGAATGATGAAATAAGTGATAATGTGATGGATGTTATAATTGGCAATTGTGTGTATGAGAAGCATAATGTTATGTTTTGTATATGATGTGGATTTGCATGATATTGAACAAGTGGATGGGTCATATTTTGATCCAAGAGTTTATAAGGCGTAGAATTAGGATACATAACCTCAATTATGCATTTGAATCTTGTTGGCAATGTTTAGAACATGGATGAGGTAGTTTAAATAGCTTTGGCCATGACTGTTGACTACAAAGTGTGTTTTTATGCATAATCATGGAAGTAAATGGGTTAAATAGAGTTTTATGTGGTTTTGATGGTATAGGGTAGTTCCTATAGCTTCCATGTATGAATTAAAACTTGTGGAAGTTGGAATAGGACAAATTAAGTAAGAAATGACCCTTGAGTTGTAGGGAAATGTTGTAAAATGGTTTAAATGCGTTTATATGTATAAGTCACTCATTCTAAAGAATTTTTGAGTAAGGCCGGTGGCCACACGTCACAAATGATGTATATATATATTGGGGTTAAAATTTTGTAACATTTGGAGTTCATAGGAGAAAGTTAAGTGGTTAGAAGTCCCAAAATATGTATTTTCTACACAATTTTTGTATTCTGGTGTGGCGTAATCGATTATGAAGGTGAGCGTAATCGATTACAGGCATTCCGTTTCAGGCGTGATTAATTAGCCTTAAGTGTAATCGATTACAGGATTAGCATAATTGATTACCGTAATCGATTACAAGATTGGCGTAATCGATTACGACAGGATTGTCTAAAAGCGCCCCTTGCTGGTTTTGGCCTGTTTGGGCATTTTAATGAAATTTTTGGCCTCTAACTTCTGCATGAAAGTTGTAGATAATTGTATTATGAAAGCATGAGAATTGGTTTCACTTTAATTAGAGTTATCTAACTCTCATTAGGCAAAAAATACCAAACCCATTGCTTTAAAAAATTCAAGTTTAAGAGGGTTTTGAATCCAACTTTTTATAGTGGTCAAATTGGGACTAATAAGTGATAGTTATGACATGTCCCACTATTCTGAAGATTAAAAGTGAGCTTTTCTCATGTCTTAGTATTGAAATTTAATATGAGCTTATTATTACTCAAAACCCTTTTGTTATGTAAAAATAAGAGATTGTATTAGGGGTAATGATGGATGATATTATTGATCAATCCCTTGAATAAAGTATTATTGTCATTATTGATATTTTGTTGGATACCATTGTATGTGATACAAGTGTGACCTTGTAGGTGTGGTGTAAAATTATATTAATGAGTTGATGCATTACCACGCTAGTTATGAAACAATGGTAATTTTAAATGTAATGAGAGATTAATGAATATTAATGATGATTTATGATGTTATGATGCCATTATGGTTGATTGCAAGTGTTGACTTGCATGTATAATATATGATATATTGAGATGAAAATGCCACATATAAAACTTGAAAAACAATGGCTAAAATCAACAATGATAAAATCCACTAAGGTGTGTATGGTGGTGTTGGTGATTATGATGATGATGAATGATGAGTGGCATTTAGAATGCGCAGTGTGAGAAATGCATTTGATTTGCATTGCATTGCATCCATGGCATATCATACACTGTCTATATGGAATGTTAGGGGTTCCACTAGACGGGCCCAATGGGAGGGCGACCTAGTACACAGGTATATTGTTGTTGTTGTTCCCTAGTGATTCTGGGAATCATGAAGCTGTCCATAGTTTGTTGATGAGGCACCCTATATGGCGGGCCTAGTGGGTGGGCGGCTCTATGGTGAACGAGTTACCTCGGTGTCCGACGGGGCACGACTCTCTCGATGTGTGTTCGGGAGGGGCCCGTAGCACTTTTGGCAAGTGAGGCCATGTTGATCCGTAAGTCACGGGATGACTAGTGCCACAGATGGGCAATAAGGAGTTGGTACCAGTAAAATATGTTGTTGAGTATGTATGAATTGAGATATAAGTGTACACATTTTACTACTGCAGTAAGGGCATAGTAGCACACCTATCCTTGTCCTATAATTAGTGTTTATTCTGATAGTCAGATCCATATTTATTGTCGATTATTCCCTTATGCATATGCATTAGCCTAAGAGCATTTGCATATAACATGGAGATATACAGATGGTGATGATGATTGATGATGATTAAGATTGTGGTGTGGTGTTGATGAGATAGGTAATTAAATACCTAAAGACCACATATGATTAATAAATGATATGAATATATCTAAAACAATATTGAATAAGATGATATGTATGTTGTGCCCAATGTATTGAAGGGCATGTGTATATGAGATTGATGATAATGATGTTAGCCCATGGTGGCTTTGAGAAAAGACCTGGATGGTCAATGATGATGATGTTGGGCAATTGTGGTGTTATGACTAATGTGTATATGTCTACTTTGCTATGAATTGATTAATGAATATGAAATAAGTGTATGTTATTGAATCAATAAGTTATGATGAATATTGATATGTTTAGCAAAGTATACATGATGTTGATGTGCATATGCACATAATCTCAAATGTATCCATATCGTTATTTGAAATGTATAACTCACTCTTCCATGTGGTCTACTTTTTAGTATTGATGCAGGATTATCATGGAGTGAGGATTATTTTAAAGAAGAGATCTTGGGAAGGTAAATACTGGTAAGGGATTGCCTTGGCGGCAGCATCTGTAATTTATCAAATTGTGATCAAATGTGTATGATAGTGTGATTATCATTGATATTAATGGGTGGACTATGGATAATATATATGTGGATGATGTATTAATATTTGGGGGTATTAAATTCACACCCATTTGTTAGATGATAGGACATTGATGTATTAATCCTTTTAGGTATGTGTAGGTATTGGTAGCATATGATTTAAAGGTCAATTTGAGTATGGTCAATTAGGGAACGTGGATATTGGAGATGTATGACGCATAACCATATAGATATATATATATATCTTAGGCATAATATGATTATGACTTATATGGTGGCCTAATAGGCTTGTGTGATATGGTTGCATGCCTTGTCGAGCCTTTTCTCATATCTTCATATATGGGACTAGGCGAATGCCCAGTATACGCATTCTTCTTCTGTTGTATACTCTGTTATTTTGTATACCAATATGGGCAATATGTTTTACGATCCAGTTATAAATTATGAACTCTTAATCTTCGTCTTTCCGTGGTTTGAGTCTCGATGTAATCATAAGGTGTTTTGAAATTCTTTTGAATGCGAAAAATTTACTAGCATTTTTATTATTTAATTATCTTGATTGCATCGGGATTTGAGTTCAGAAAATCGAGGTGTTACAAGCTGGTATCAGAGCGTATTTTTCTCTGGACTAATGTTGCTAGTTATTATCGGAGCATGTTTTGCTCTATATTGAGAGTATTAATTATTGATAGGATGAGGTTACTCTTTATTGAGTTGATGCAATGGATGATTGGAGCCCGATTGCTCAATATCGAAACATTTTGGTGATCATTGGAATATGGTTGTTCTATATAGATTTAAGAGTGGCAATTATCTTGAGGATGGTATTATGTTGAGTATTGGTTGCACTATACAGATTTGAGAATGATTAATTGTCTAAGAATTATGAATCTAGTTTATTGAGGATTCTTGTGAATTATTATTCATAAGTTATGATTGTTGTTTATGGAAGTACGATCATTGTCATTGAGGTTATGTGATACAAAAGTGGAGTATAGTTACTTATTGGCAAACTTAATAAATCATGAGATTGAATGCATATGGGTGAATTCCTCAATTAGATTGATATAATTGTTTGTGTAAGACTGGCCAAGTTCCTTACACTATTTCCTTCTAATGATGAATACATTGATATTATACATTCGATATTGATACATTGAGTATGAAATAACATGATAATGGATGTGTGCCATATGTGGATCATGGATATGAAGTATTGAATATGAAATGACTTGATGATGTATGCCATGTGTGATCATGAATATAATATATTGAATATGAATTGAGTTGATGATAGACCTATGTCATGCGTTGATCACGGATAGGAGATGTTAAATGTGAGTCGAGATGGCGGTAGGCCATGAAAGGTGAGACCATGTATATATATATTGAAATGAAATTATTTGGTTGGGTCTCTTGTATGAATCACATTTATGGTTCCTAGCCATGGTATATTTATTAAACAAGAGTGTTTCATATGCTAGCATGGATTAAATGAATGATAGTGAAAGAATTCCCTATTGTGGATATCTATAAATTGAAATGATTAATTGTACTAAATTCTCAAAGATGTATTCTATATCCTTTGGCATGAAAACCTTGTATTATATGATTAAGTGATTTACTATGACTCCTTAGATTAAGAACATGAATAAGTGATAAGATGATTGAATATGAAATTATGTTGGTACATGTTTGAGGTTATACCTAGATTTTTGTGTGAAAACCGAGTGAATGATTAAATTAATTATGACCCACTAAGTGTGGTAAACTCGGTTGACTTGATGTGATCTTGAAAGACCAAACCTTATGGAATTGGACCCTATGGTGGTCTAGGCTCTATGTTGTTTTATGAGCCATGTTTAACGATGAATTGGGTGTTGTGGGTGTATCTCATAAATCTCACAATGGGTAATAGGTAAACCCTAGACCTTTTAGATCCGATGATCGGTCGAACATTGTGATTAAGTAAGCCGTAACGAAATTAATTGTGAGATAAATTGTTGAGCCTAGAACCGATATGTGATGGAATTCAAATAATGAATGTAAACCCCTAAGCGGTTGATGAATGATAATATTGAAATTCAGGATATAAATTGGTATTGGCAATGATATGTGATTTTATGGTATGACTTTGGGCAAAATTGTGTGCCCTTAATGTTATGAACATTAGATTGATTATGAATTACGTTATGCTGTAGAGATGACATATGTGAACATGGGTTGGTAAATGGAGTTTAATCTTGTTGATACCTTCCTTTTTGTTTTGAAAGGAATTATATTGGTGATAGAAACCACATACCGGTGTGACACAATATGAATCGTACGTTCAGTATATGGACTTTGGCTATGATAAATAAGGAAATCCACTAGTGTGGAAAATTATTAAATGATTGTGTAACATATTTTAACCTTGGGAGTGTATACTTGATGTGAGTTTGGCGGATTGATTAGACCTGAACCGAATTATAGCTGACAATATTTAAATTGGACAAATGATTTCTAAGTTACTTGACTATGACTTCAGGAAGGATGAAGTCCAATGGTGGGGTGATTAACCTATGATGATTGGAGATCTATAGTTGATATGTTAATATATGGTTATAGTGGCTGACGATTGATGAATTGTATGGCATGAATTATGCCGGAATATGTTAAACAATAATGTAATGTGAGTGTAGTACACATGGACTTATGTGACTTCTCATAAAGTCTCGTATGTGAAGAGATATTATCTGGATTGATACGAATAATGTGAGTGATAAGACATGAAGGTACTTATCCTGATATGTCTCTACATGCCATAGGCATTATGGAAACATGCACTTATGCTTCGATCTCTTGTGTTTGTAGTAACCACTATGGGATTGGGACGCCTTCCTATATGTCGAATGCAGCAACACATAGATCGGGCAAGTGTAGTGTTGTAACTGCTTACGGTGAATGTATTGAATATATCCAGTTGTACTGGATTGAATGAGTTAAGTTAAGATGGATTAAGAATTGATAAGTTGTTACTCCTTTGGATATGGATGGTTATGTGCTGATGAAAAGGAATGATGATGATCTCGTCTTGTGGACTTTGGGAAGTCCAATGTTATGATAAGATGACATTGAACCTTGTTGATGTGCGGCCCGAAGGGTGGCCTTATGATGGATAGATCGAGGTTAAATTTCAAGGACGAAATTTCTTTTTAGGTAGGGTAGATTATAACATCCTGAATTTTATAAAAATGATTAATTGAGAGGAATAAATATTAAATAATTATAAATGGGTTAATAAGTGTCCCAAAAATATTAAAATGATTAAATTGAGATTTATAAGGATTATTTATAATTTATTGAGGCTTTAAGAGACAAAATTATACCTGATTAAAATATGGGTGTCGGACCAAGTATCTCTGATTGAGATGCCGTTGGTCGGGGTTGTTAAGAATATTATTGGGAATCCAAATTTATGAATAATTTTTAGATAAAGTATTGAGCCCAAACTGAGATCCTCTTTGTTATAAAACATGAAACATTTTAATGATAGACCAAGATATAACTTATTTCCCTCTCTTTTTTCCTTATTTTCACGTGTAACTCTCCTCCTTTCTCCCTCATTTTTCGTCACCTCCCTTCTCCCCTACACAAACCCTCTCTTTTCTTCTCTTCTTCTACAAAGCTCACCATTTTTGTGAGTCTCCTTCCATACCCAACCAACCATGCTTATTCTTCTTCATTTTGGAGAAGATTCAAATACTTGGGAGCTCATTTTCTCCTCTTCCATTTTCGTGTACATGCAATGGCTTGGGATAGCTTGGAGATTGAGGTAAGTTTCCCAACTCTTTGGATGTTTTTGGCCCTAGGTTTTGGTTTCTAATTGGTTAGGAGAGTGCCTTATGAATGGATTGAGTAATGGGAGCCATTTTCATGTAAAACCTAAAGGTGAGATGTGATTTATATGTGTTTTTGGATGGGTATGAAGGGGTATACGAAAATTTCATGGTTAGAGGTGAAAAATGATGATTATTAGTAGTGATTATTGGATTTCAATGGAACCCTAACTTTAGGTGTAACACCCTCGGTTAACTAGGATAATCCCTTCCACTAGATTATCCTGGTCAACTAAGAGGTTACGAGTTTTAGAAAAATGTAGAAGTTTTTTTTGTACAAGGAAACTTGGTGGAACAGATACACCGTATATACGACATATCATATATAATACATGGTCGTAACAACAACAATAAATACTGAAAGTTGTAACACCCTAATGTAAATGAATCATAGACGGTAAAATAGAGAAAAAAATTTTTCTTTTCACAATAAAAAGAAGATCAGAATGCCTTGGCACAAGAAATGGGAGGAGAAGAAGAACAAGAGCGAGAAAGCCGATCCAGAGGAGCTAACAGCGGAAGAAAGGGGGGGTTCGCTTAGGCGAACCACGCAGCAACGCATACTCGCTCAAGCGAAAGCTTCTCTCGGTATCCACTCATTTCACTCGGCATTCCGCACTCGGTTTCCAACGCCTAATTCACTCGGAAGAATCTCGTCTCATTTCACTCGGAAATCTATTTTATTCTATAGCTTCAACAATCAGAGCACATGCATGAATCATACGGGAGTGGTCCTTACTATCACTCACTCGGAATCTATGGGAACTCCTCACTCGGAACAACCTCCGCACCCTCTTTGTTACTCGGGGTATTTTACTTAGTTTTTCACTCGGTATTATTAATTATTCTACGCTCGGGGAAATCCTAATAGTTGTCACTCGGAAAGCATTTCTAGACTCTCAACTCCGAATCCTAACAGCTTGTCGTTGGAGCAGTCTCCTACATCAATCCCTACTCGGAGCTATCTGATTCCACTCACTCAGAACATCTGGACCTCTCCCACTCGGTGACAGAATCGTAAACTCGCCCTCTAGACCTTGAATTGGCTTCCTTCATATTGAGTTATGTTATTTTCTACACATTCGGGAATATGAACGCACATATATATATAAGGATCACCCCGACATTTCACAGCATGAGATAGACATGCAAGATGGCATAGGCATAGGCATATATACATATAGAAGTGTATATCACAATTTTACAATCACGAAGTCATGCTTCCATTCCAATGGATTCAACTCTGATCAAAAGGCTAACAACAAAACACAAGCCGACCAAGGCTTAACTCAAAACACTATAAACAGCATATGCATAGTCATGATATTCCATAGTGCATCAGCACTTCACCCGGCATTTCAGCTCCTCCTCCAATCCTCGTTACGAGAGATGTTCACTGAAAGTTGCCACAGCAGGGGTGAGTATCTTAAATTTTAAATGATAGGTACTGACTCAGGTCGCCTCACATTTATACAACAATATACATATATATATGCACAATTATACTTGGCAACAGTTATAGTCAGGGCAATACCAATTAGCCAGAACACACACAAGATCCATACCGATCGGGATCCATCAGTTATCACTCGGCCCTTTACACGCATCAACTCGATAATATCAACATGCAACAATCAGTAGTATTATACTAAGACCCGTGAATTAGAATGCACCCTTGGAACATTTATCAGTCAGAATCCATGATCCTCACTCGGCTACATATATATATACAACTCTCCAATACATAACATACATTCTTAGAACAGATTTCAATCAGCATTAAAAGCATATACACATGGAATAGTGCACTCGGTCAAGAGTATATATATATATTATCTCACTAACGCCGTCAGAAACATAATTAATTCTACACAACATCAGTAGCAATATAACCAATTCCAAACAATATCAACAGTTAAAAGGCACATAGCATTTCACTCGGTTCCGCCTTCGTGTGTATTGGTTTAGACGTTACAATGTAGGCTCTCAGCCTTTTTATACATAGCTCTCAGCTATCAAATCAGCTCCCAACTGCTTGGCCGTTTTACGGGTACGCAACCGTTTGCTCACAGGTGACACCAACGCTCTCAGCGCCAATGGAGGTGTTCACAGGCAGCCCGAGTCCCACTCAAGGACTACCTTGAGTCCCACTCAAGAATTTCATAGCGTCTCACGCTTTATAACCGATGGTAGTGTCCCATACTACGTGCTCCCAGCACAATGCATCACATGTGCCATACGCGGATTCATCCCACAACATAGAATTCATGCACACAACCTTCACTCAGTTATACATATTTCACATGTAGTCGGTAATACGCATTTCCAGGATTCCACGTATTAATTTAACACACACATGCTTCCATGCAATCATCATCATAGCTCTATTAGCAACATATGAGTCCAATGCAACCGGTATCAATCAATATCAAGCTTCTAATAGCATTCTTATCAACTCCAGCATAACATGCACTCGGTGTACAGCAGTATCAGAACTTACTCAACACATGCATCCATATGAAAATCAATAGGTTCAAACAAACATTCCAATCAGCACAACATAATATGCAATCGGTATACAACGGTGTGAAGACTTAATCAACGCATGCATACATGTGAACATGAACGAATTCAACAAAGCATTCCAGTCAACACAACATAACATGCAATCGGGTTCTGTGGTATCTGAATTCAAGCAATGCATGCATCTTCAAGGATGATAATAACATGCAACATTCACTCTTACTTATCTTACACTCGGTTACTCCACATGTAAGCATATCATACAACAGGATACAGAACCATCATTATCAACACCCGAGACCTGTTCATAACCCATGCATTTAACATGTAAGGTACTCCCCCTAGCAACTACGAGACTCCGAGAGACTTTTCTGCTTGGGTGTTGGTTCTCTTCCTCGCTGCTTCACTCAACGCTTCCACTCGCTTAGCCTTTATTTGAACGCTGTTGCCCTCCACGAGTGGTGCAGGGCTGTTTCTGCTTCTGCTTCGACACTCATCTTCTACTCGTGTAAGGGAGCTTTGACTCCTCTGCAGCACCATCACTCGGTTTCGAAACAAGGAATGGAACAGGGAGCAGAGAAGGAGAAGAGAAGAAGAAGGAAGAAGAAGAAACTCGCAGGGGATTCTGAAGAACGAATGGCAAGGAAGGCCATCGTCCACTTATAAACACATGCATGAGGGAAGGAATGGTGGGGTGGGAAAACGTGAGGAGCAGTCTGCTCACGTCACCCAGTCCCATCAGCACCCACTAAGCCAATCATCCTTTTTAATCAGTACGCTTTTTAAGTTAATGGCAATTAATAAACAAATCCCTCCTTTTTGGAATTATTATTTTAATGGCTTTATTCACCTGGTACATTATTAAAAATTGGGATGTTACAGTTCTCCCCTACTTCAAAAGAATTTTATCCTCAAAATTCAGTCGGTAACTCACCTTGGTCAAACAACTCGGGGTACTGCTGCCTCATGGCATCCTCGCGCTCTCAGGTATAAGAGGTATACCCGTCCTGCTACCATTCTACTTCAACCAGTTGCACATTCTTACTCCTTAATCGCTTTACCGATCGATCCACGATCCTAATCGGTATAGTTGCAGTGGTCAGATCTTCCTTGATCTCCACCTTATCATCAGGCATTGTATGAGTAGAATCTGGCAGGTACTTCCTTAGTTGAGACACATGAAACACGTCATGCAATCGAGATAAATGAGTCGGTAATGCTATTTGGTATGCCATGGGGCCGACTCGATTCAACACCTCATAAGGCCCAATGTATCGAGGGCTCAACTTTCTACTTTTCAAGGCTCGCCCGAGTCCTTTACTCGGTGAAGTCCTTAAAAATACCTTGTCTGCGACTGAAAATTCCAATGGTCTGGTGCGTTTGTCATGATAGCTCTTTTGCCTATCTTGAGACGCCTTCATCTTTTCTCTTATCACCCGGATCTGCTCAAAAGTTTGCCTCACAATCTCTGGTCCCAATAGCAGACTCTCACCCGTTTCCGACCAGCATAGCGGGGTTCGGCATCTTCGACCATACAGTGCTTCGTAGAGTGCCATGCCAATACTATTGTGATGGTTGTTGTTGTATGTAAACTCGATCAGGGGAAGGTATTGCTCCCAGTCCCCACCGTGCTCTAACACACACGCCCTTAGTAAGTCCTCTAAGCTCTAGATTGTTCGCTCGGATTGCCCATCAGATTGGGGTGGTAAGCAGAACTAAGCCAAAGTTTCGTACCCATTTCCTGGTGCAGACTGGTCCAAAACCGGGACGTGAACCTAGGATCCCTATCTGATACGATGGAAGTCGGTATACCATGCAGTCGGACAACTTCGTGAATATAAATCTGGGCTAACCTATGTATCAAGTACTTTATGTTCACAGGAAAGAAGTGTGCACTCTTCGTTAGTCGGTCAACAATGACCCAAATCGCATCATGGCCCGCTCGGTTTTTGGGCAATCCCATGACAAAGTCCATGGCAATTGAGTCCCATTTCCACACGGGAATTTCCAGGGGTTGTAATGCACCATACGACTTTTGGTGCTCCACTTTTGACTTCTGATAGGTGATGCACCGAGCCACATATTCTGCCACGTTCCTTTTTAATCCGGGCCACCAGAACTGGGTTCTCAGGTCATGGTACATCTTCGTGGCACCCGGGTGGATACTTAGCAAGCTCTTATGGGATTCATCAAGCACCATTCCCCTCAATTCTCCTCCACTCGGTACGTATATTCTGTTTCTTACTCAGAAGATTCCATCTGATCCCTTGGTCAAGGACAAATCCTTACCCTTGGCCTGAGTCTCCTTCATCTCAGCCAAGTAGGAATCTGACTGCTGTTGCTCGCACACGGATCTCAAGAATTCATTGGCAATCCTCAGCGTGCCGATCGTCATTTTTCGAGAGGAGGGGATGTCAACATGTAAGTTCGTGTCTCGGAACTGTTCCAATAGTTCTACCTCCTTCACCATCATCACTGCTACATGAAGGGATTTCTGACTCAACGTGTCGGCAACAACGTTTGCCTTACTCGGATGGTACCTTAGCTCGAAATCATAATCTTTTAAAAATTCCATCCATCTCCTCTGCCTCATGTTCAGCTCCTTCTGGTCGAATAAGTATCTGAGGCTCTTATGATCAGTGTATACTTCAAATCTGGACCCAAACAAATAATGCCTCCAGGTTTTTAATGCGAACACCACAGCTGCCAATTCCAAGTCGTGGGTCGGATAATGCTGCTCGTGAGGTCTCAATTGCCGAGAGGCATACACTATCACTCGGTCTTTCTACATTAGCACGCATCCTAATCCGAGTCCTGATGCATCACAGTAAACCACGAAGTTCTCTCGTAAGTCAGGTAATGCTAGTACTGGAGCAGTCGTTAACTTGTCCTTCAGCTCTCGGAAACTGTTCTCGCACTCGGGACTCCATACGAAGGGAATGTTTTTCCGAGTCAATTTAGTCAGTGGCGAGGACAACTTAGAAAAACCTTCGATGAATCTTCTATAATAACCTGCCAGGCCCATAAAGCTCCTTATCTCCGAGACCGACTTGGGTCTCTCCCATGCCATTACAGCTGCCACCTTTGAAGGATCCACAGAGACACCTTCCTCGGAAATCACATGTCCGAGGAAATGGATTTTATCCATCCAGAAATCGCATTTCGAAAACTTTGCAAACAACTGCTTCTCCTTCAATACTTGAAGTACCGCCCGGAGATGCTCTTCATGCTCCTCAGGAGTCTTGGAGTAAATTAGGATGTCATCAATGAAAACAACTACGAATTGGTCTAAATACGGGTGGAATATGTTGTTCATGTAATTCATGAAGACAGCAGGGGCGTTTGTCACCCCAAACGGCATCACTACATACTCGTAGTGACCATACCGAGTCCTAAAGGCAGTCTTTGGAATATCTGACTCCTTCACTCGGATTTGGTGGTATCCCGACCGCAGGTCGATTTTTGAGAAAATTGAGGCTCCACGCAGTTGGTCAATGAGGTCATCAATTCTGGGCAACGGGTACCGATTCTTAATCGTGAGTTTATTTAGCTGTCGGTAGTCTATACAAAGCCTCATGCTACCATCCTTCTTCTTAACAAGCAGCACAGGCGCGTCCCAAGGTGATACACTCGGTCTAATGAATTGTTTTCCGAGTAACTCATCTACTTGCTTCTTCAGCTCGGCCAATTTAGTTGGGGACATTCTATACGGTGCACTGGAGACTGGCTCGGCTCCAAGGATCAGGTCTATAGAGAACTCGACTTCTCTATTGGGAGGGACACTCGGTACGTCTTCAGGAAACACTTCTGGGAATTCACAGACAGTTAGAATTTCGTTCACTCGGGTTTTACCCTCACCCTCGGTTAGACAAAGCATCATAAACAGTTGGGTTATACCTTGTGCTGTGTCGTCCTCATTGCGCTGCCTCGGGAAGATTATCCTTCAGTTTCTGCAATCCACTAACACCTTGTTGGTTGAAAGCCAATCTATTCTGAGCATAATATCAAGATCCTTGAAAGGTATGCACACTAAATCGAAAGTGAATCTCCAATCACACAACACAAATGTCACATCCTTACATACTGACGATGTCAACACTTTAGGGCCAGTCGGATTGGCCACTTCCAAAGTCCGATCCATAAACACAGTCGGTAACTTTAAACGCTTTACACACTCATCAGCTATAAAAGAATGGGTGGCTCCTGAATCGAAAACAACATTAAGTGTATGTCTACCAAGTGAGCACTTACATTTTACCAGGTCATTTGCTTGTGCAGCCTCCTCTGCGTTGACGGCGTAGACTCTTCCCACTGCTGGTTGGTCGGTATTCTTTTCTCGGTTATTTGAAGCAAGCATTATGTTTCCCCTGGCTCTGTTGCCTCTGCCGCCCGGTCGTTGGTTATCATTCACCCGGTTTCTCCCTTGGAAACCTCCTGGACGTACGCTGGTGCTTGCTTGACGGAGTTGGGGGCAATCGGGGCGAATGTGTCCTCTTTTATTGCAATGGAAGCACACCATTTCACCATTGTTGTTGCAGTCTCGGGCATAATGATTTCCTCCATACTTGAAACATTTTCCGTCTCCTACCACTAGTCGTCTTTCAGACTGATTCCGTCCCTCAAATCTGGAAAAAGATTTGTTTCTACCAACGTTGCTTTGCCTTTTGAAGCGGGACTGTTGGGGCCTCAAAGAATGGTTAGCTCTGCTGCTCTGGCCCGAATGGGCCCTGTCATCCTCCTCAAATATCCTACACTTATTTACCAATGCAGGAAAACTCTGTATCTCTTGGTATCTATAAGCTCTCTTAATATCAGATCTTAATCCATTCTCAAATTTAAGGGACTTGGAACTCTCCGTCCCAGGTTGTTGGAAAGGTGGGTAGAATAGACACAACTCTTTGAATCTGGTCGCATACTCCTCTACCGTCATGGAGCCTTGTTTCAACTCCATAAACTCCAACTCCTTCCGACTCCTTACTGTGTCGGGGAAGTACTTCTCCAAGAAGCAGGTCTTGAAGTCGTTCCATGTCAGCTGAGCATCATCATCAGGGAATCGGTTTCTGGCTATCTTTCACCAGTTTTCCACCTCGTCTCGCAGCATGTACACTGCACACTTTACCTTCTGGGCCTCGGTACAGCGAAGACCCCCAAAAATTCTTTCCAGCTCCTGAATCCACTTAAACGCTGCTTTAGGATTTCGTCCTCCTAGAAATTCACTCGGCTTCCTCTTCAGGAAGTGGTCCAGCACTTGGCCCTCCTCAGCTCGAGGCTGGCCCTGCCTCTCAAACACGTCTGCAAAGCGTTGGAATGTTGTGGCTATAGCCTCCATGCTTTGACGATGCGTCATTCCTTATCCTGAAATTAACACCCTTCAAGGATAAGTATACCAAGTCGATCGGATTTCAGCCTAATGTTCAGTAACTTAGCACATTATACTATTTCTATATGCTGCACAATCAATCGGACCAGGAGGGGAACAACCTCCTATCCACAAGTCAATATCAACCAGGATGACCACTTGGTCAGAAGCAAACAACCGCTCACACTCGGTAAGCATACGTTGGCCTTGGACCTTTCGGTCTGCTCAGATACCAAAATGTAACACCCTAATGTAAATGAATCATAGACGGTAAAATAGAGAAAAAAAATTTTCTTTTCACAATAAAAAGAAGATCAGAATGCCTTGGCACAAGAAATGGGAGGAGAAGAAGAACAAGAGCGAGAAAGCCGATCCAAAGGAGCTGACAGCGGAAGAAAGGGGGGTTCGCTTAGGCGAACCACGCAGCAACGCATACTCGCTCAAGCGAAAGCTTCTCTCGGTATCCACTCATTTCACTCGGCATTCCGCACTCGGTTTCCAACGCTTAATTCACTCGGAAGAATCTGGTCTCAGTTCACTCGGAAATGTATTTTATTCTACAGCTTCAACAATCAGAACACATGCACGAATAATACGGGAGTGGTCCTTACTATCACTCACTCGGAATCTATGGGAACTCCTCACTCGGAACAACCTCCGCGCCTTTTTTGTTACTCGGGGTATTTTACTTAGCTTTACACTCGGTATTATTAATTATTCTACGCTCGGGGAAATCCTAATAGTTGCCACTCGGAAAGCATTTCTAGACTCTCAACTCCGAATCCTAACAGCTTGTCGTTGGAGCAGTCTCCTACATCAATCCCTACTCGGAGCTATCTGATTCCACTCACTCAGAACATCTGGACCTCTCCCACTCGGTGACAGAATCGTAAACTCGCCCTCTAGACCTTGAATTGGCTTCCTTCATATTGAGTTATGTTATTTCCTACACATTCGGGAATATGAACGCACATATATATATAAGGATCACCCCGACATTTCACAGCATGAGATAGACATGCAAGATGGCATAGGCATATGCATATATACATATAGAAGTGTATATCACAATTTTACAATCATGAAGTCATGCTTCCATTCCAAGGGATTCAACTCTGATCAAAAGGCTAACAACAAAACACGAGCCGGCCAAGGCTTAACTCAAAACACTATAAACAGTATATGCACAGTCATGATATTCCATAGTGTATCAGCACTTCACCCGGCATTTCAGCTCCTCCTCTAATCCTCGTTACCAGAGATGTTCACTGAAAGTTACCACAGCAGGGGTGAGTATCTTAAATTTTAAATGATAGGTACTGACTCAGGTTGCCTCACATTTATACAACAATATACATATATATATGCACAATTATACATGGCAACAGTTATAGTCAGGGCAATACCAATCAGCCAGAACACACACAAGATCCATACCGATCGGGATCCATCAGTTATCACTTGGCCCTTTACACGCATCAACTCGATAATGTCAACATGCAACAATCAGTAGTATTATACTAAGACCCGTAAATTAGAATGCACCCTTGGAACATTTATCAGTCAGAATCCACGATCCTCACTCGGCTACATATATATACAACTCTCCAATACATAACATACATTCTTAGAACAGATTTCAATCAGCATTAACAGCATATACACACGGAATAGTGCACTCGGTCATGAGCATATATATATATATTATCTCACTAACGCCGTCACAAGCATAATTAATTCTACACAACATCAGTAGCAATATAACCAATTCCAAACAATATCAACAGTTAAAAGGCACATAGCATTTCACTCGGTTCCGCCTTCGTGTGTATCGGTTTAGACGTTGCAGCGTAGGCTCTCAGCCTTTTTATACATAGCTCTCAGCTATCAAATCAGCTCCCGGCTGCTAGGCCGTTTTACGGGTACCCAACCGTTTGCCCACAGGTGACACCAACGCTCTCAGCGCCAACGGAGGTGTTCACAGGCAGCCCGAGTCCCACTCAAGGACTACCTTGAGTCCCACTCAAGAATTTCATAGCGTCTCACGCTTTATAACCGATGGTAGTGTCCCATACTACGTGCTCCCAGCATAACGCATCCCATGCGCCACATGCGGATTCATCACACAACATAGAATTCATGCACACAACCTTCACTCTGTTATACATATTTCACATGCAGTCGGTAATACGCATTTCCAGGATTCTACGTATTAATTTAACACACACATGCTTCCATGCAATCATCATCATAGCTCTATTAGCAACATATGAGTCCAATGCAACCGGTATCAATCAATATCAAGCTTCTAACAGCATTCTTATCAACTCCAGCATAACATGCACTCGGTGTACAGCAGTATCAGAACTTACTTAACACATGCATCCATATGAAAATCAATAGGTTCAAACAAACATTCCAATCAAGACAACATAATATGCAATCGGTATACAACGGTGTCAAGACTTAATCAACGCATGCATACATGTGAACATGAATGAATTCAACAAAGCATTCCAGTCAACACAACATAACATGTAATCGAGTTCTGTGGTATCTGAATTCAAGCAACGCATGCATCTTCAAGGATGATAATAACATGCAACATTCACTCTCACTTATCTTACACTCGGTTACTCCACATGCAAGCATATCATACAACAGGATACAGAACCATCATTATCAACACCCGAGACCCATTCATAACCCATGCATTTAACATGTAAGGTACTCCCCCTACCAACTACGAGACTCCGAGAGACTTTTCTGCTTGGGTGTTGGTTCTCTTCCTCGCTGCTTCATTCAACGCTTCCACTCGCTTAGCCTTTATTTGAACGCTGTTGCCCTCCACGAGTGGTGCAGGGCTGTTTCTGCTTCTGCTTCGACGCTCGTCTTCTACTCGTGTGAGGGAGCTCTGACTCCTCTGCAGCACCGTCACTCAGTATCGAAACAGGGAATAGAACAGGGAGCAGAGAAGGAGAAAAGAAGAAGAAGAAAGAAGAAGAAACTCGCAGGGGATTCTGAAGAACGAATGGCAAGGAAGGCCATCATCCACTTATAAACACATGCATGAGGGAAGGAATGGTGGGGTGGGAAAACGTGAGGAGCAGTCTGCTCACGTCACCCAGTCCCATCAGCACCCACTAAGCCAATCATCCTTTTTAATCAGTACGCTTTTTAAGTTAGTGGCAATTAATAAACAAATCCCCCCTTTTTGGAATTATTATTTTAATGGCTTTATTCACCCGGTACATTATTAAAAATTGGGATGTTACAAAAGTGAAGTGATAAGTGTTTTAGAACACTGTTTTTCACTATTTAAATTGTTTACATTTTCTGTTGTTACTGTATTATTTCCTCCGATTTTCATGATTTCCGCTTTAAATTCACTGTCATTGTCCAAGTATCGTATTTTGCATGAATTAATGAAAATGGAACAATTAAAAAAAAACACAATTTTGAGAATTTGAAAAATATGATGGATTGATATTTTTATTTTTATTTTACTGTTTTCACTGTATTTTTACTGCTGTCTGTATTTTTCAGCAGCTCCACTGTTTCTACTGCTGTTTTCACTACTGTTTCTACTGTCTGTCACTGTTTTTCCAGCACTCTGTTTCTGCACGTTTTTCATCTATTTTTCCACTGTTTTCAGCCCTGAAAACTTGGTTTTTGCTGCTGGAAAATTGTGTTAAAAATGGTTTCTTCTTTGGCTCCATGTACCAATAAAATAATGTGCAAATGCCTTCCAAATTCTTCATGCATTCCACGGTTGAACACAAGAAGCCAAGGCACCACTTGCTTTCAATTTTTTAAGCTTTTCACCTAAGACTTTATCCCACCATGGCCTACCACCAAAGTTTCATAAACTTTGCCAAATAATTCATTCATTCACGGCACCATACAACAATAAAAGGCATGGCACTTTGTTTTCATTTGTTTAACATTTCCTTTTCCAATTATCATGGCCTACCTTGTCCCACCATGTTTTGCTTTCATTTATTTTGAATTCTTTGACCCATTCTCTAGAACACCACATGGTCAAAAGCAAGGTCTAAGAGTTAATATTTTATTCACTCTTTCTTCCATTCTCTCATAATTCTCACGGCAATGCTAGCTTCCAAAACACCAAATATTTTATTCAAAAGCTTTCCACTTTCTCTTCACACTCACACGGTCACACTTGCTTCCTATCACCCATGTACTTGATTTTAATTGCCATCCTTCCAAGAACCAATTCACGGCCAAGACATTAGCAAAAGGACAAAACCATTTCATGTACATGCATCACAAAAGCAAGAAATGGACAAGGAAAAGGGACAGCTTTTCACGTGAAAATGCTGCTGTATTTGGACAGCAATGGATTTATGCATGAGCTGACAGCAAACAGCAAAGAAAACAGCAAGAAATGGACAGCCTTTTCACGTGAAAATGGGACAGCTTTGCAAGATAGTTTTGAATTAATTTGGGAGCACTCACCAGCAGAGAATGGGTTCCCATTTATGAAGCATTATGCCAACGAAAAAGGAAGAAAAAGAGGAGGCAAAGTGGAAGCATGAGATGGCTGGCCTTGGAAGAAAGAATAAAATATTCTTACCTGAAGAATTATAAAGGAGATGTTCAGCAGAAAATAGAAGAGAGGACAGTAGCAGAGAGAATTTTGTGCAGAGAGTGAGTCAGAAAATTAAACAAAAGAAAAACAGTGTGCGTGTAGTGTGGAATTTTATTTCTTTGTATTGTATTTTTATTTTGTGAAATAAGAATTGAGAGGACAGTGAAATTGAGCGGTTAAATTTGTATACGGTGGAGGGATCCGGAACAAAGATTTACGGTGGAAAATTTACTGGGCTTTTGGAGAAACCCGTAAGTTTTATTTACCATGAATTGTATGTTGTATTTCCTTTTCATTATATGTATGAATTTATACCGTATCATGTGTAACTAAATTTTTATCTTGGGAAAACGGGGGTACGATAATATTTTACGTTGATGTTATTTCGACTTAAAAGTAAATAAATTTCTGTTTTCCATTTAGTTCAAATTTTACTTAATGCTTTTAGTGATTCCTAACAAGAACCTAAATGATAAAACTGTATACTTGCGGGTATATTAGTAAGTTTAGGTAATAAATAGAATCGAGAGATTTATTTTTACCGGAAAGCTTTGAACTAAACCTAAGATTTTTGAGATGCTTTTTGTGACCTCGGTAAAACCGTGAAAGTAATCAAAATTCTTTTGAGGAAGTAAAAACGGGATTTTCATAAAACGATAATGGGCCTTTCTTAGGATTAAGCAGCGCTTTCTGTAAGTTAGGTACATTAATAGGAATCCGAGAGGAAAATATTAATTGGCTTTTGGAAAATTCGCCTTGGAAAACTTAATTTGATTTTTGTTTATAAAAAGTTGAAATTGTCAACGTAGAATAATATCTTAAACCCCCGGAATCCCAAGATACTCTCAACTCTGCTTTTCACCCACGGTAAATTTTTATTTTTACTGTAAGGTAAAATTTTTTTTTACTGTTAATTTTTATTTTTCACAAATACCAAAAATTGAAAGAGAATTGTGTGGATAATCAAAATTTTGATATGCCGATACTTTGAAAACAGTCCCTGTGGAGAACGATAATCTTTTATATTACGCGACATAACCCGTGCGCTTGCGGAACCTGTCATGAAGGGGCACGCAGACTCTGATAAATAAAAATAAAATAATCTATCCTAATCTTCCCGTCCTTGGTCCAAGAAGAGCTCGCATGATCCTCGTTTTAAAGTCTGTCTTCATCCCCATGATATCTGGAAAAATTAGCGTAAGGGTGAGTCTTCACCTCCATAACAATCGGAAAGGTGTCTCATCAGCACCTGCCCATATACAACACAAACAATCCAAGATCGAGTCCCATCCATTCTCTTTGGGATTCCTAAAATACACTCTAAGTTATCTCACCACTTTTCATCATAGCTGAACATTCCCATCTTCCCAGTCACCTCTTAGGGTTACTAATATCTATACGATCATATTTAAACAACAAGCCATCACAATCTCAATACAATGATGCAATGCATGAATTCATTTTGTTATTTCAAATCTTTTATTAGTCATCATGATATATATGGGCCCATCTCCTCATCAATAATCTTATATACAATATCCATGTACACAACCATGCCACCCTTATCTCCCCTCCCTAACTAGCGCGACCAGAGCTCTCCTCGTTCTAGTTTTCATAAATGGGTAAGGACTCTTAGTCCCAACATCAAAATGGCCAATTACATATATCACACATCACCACAAAGCGGGCACTCCACGGTCATAGAAAATCCCGCCTCTTGTTAAAGTACACCAGAGTTTGCTACGGGCTGCCTGGCGACGGGCACGAATCCGATGCCATTTAGAATTCCCGCCTCTGGTAATACTCCCTAGACTATCCTCGCGTATCGAGGTGCGACAGATTCTTCAGTGTACCCATCACTATATGCTCTAGGGGATCATTCCAACATCCCTCCTTAACTTCCATATATGATGCATACAACACATAATTTTCTCTTTACTAGTCATCGGTAGTGTCTTTTTGATGGCTCCATTTCATTTCAAACGTCAGACTTCTTGAAATTTCAATTTATTCTTTTCCTTGGTTTCTCAAAATTCCTTAATTCATAACGGTCTAATCTGACGCTTAGAAATGAAACGAGATCTCATATTTTCCAAAAATCATGGGTGCATTAGCGTCACCAGGCCCATCATTACATCGGATCTGATCCAATCTCATCACATCATTTTCATAACTTATTCATCTCAGGACCCCTACCGAGATATTTCTTCATTTATTCTTTTCTTATTTATTTCAACATATTTATTTAATGCATCATACAATTACAACATCATAGTTCATACACATGTCATCATACCATACTTATCACGTATGATTAAGACATATTCATACACACCATTGCATAGCAGTTGCCAAACACAACACTTATCATACAAATATTATACAATAATCATTATACATGTCATGAGAGAATCATACATACATACGTATTCATGGATATCTCCTTATAAGTGATTTAATCTTAGTTTCTTACTCGTATCTTATCAAACTGTTTATCTCGGTTTAATTAGATATGATTACTCTCTTTTTACCCTTATATTTTCTAATGTCCATTTATGAATTTAGCGACTTCTGTCGACTTTCTTTAATTAATCCAAATTAAATTCTATTGGTCGGGTACTTATTTCTTTGGTCACTAAACGGGTCGTTAATTCCTTATAATTGGTTGAATTAATGATATTCCTTTAATTCATTCCATTATTAAAGGTATACTATCACTTGTTTTAATTCTTTATATACCTTCGATTATTTGTTTGTTAAGCATTCTTCACTAAATTAGGTAGAATTATCCCTTTCACTTAATTTAATTTCCTGATGTCTAATTATGAACTCTTAGTCATTGTCAAGCAGTCTTACTGTTAATTTGCTTTTACTAGTTCCATTAAGCTTTTATTAGTTGACAACTTACTTCCTTAGTCACTAGAGGGTTACTAATTCTTTATGTATCAATTTAGTGACGTTCTTTCTAACTTTCGAACTACTAATTTTGAGTATCTTTTTCTTTACTTCCCTTGCTACTAATTTGCTTCATTAGTTAATCAACTAAATTTATTTCTTAGGAATGTAGAACTACTCTAACCTTCACATTATGAACTTAGTCAATTATTACTTAGTTTCTAGAAGTCACCATTTAATTAATAGGTCTTTTCCCCTTTTTATCATAAGTCTAAGATCTAAGTCCTAAGATCTTTTTATTTAACTAAATAGTGTTTCTAAGTATGAAACTCCTTTAATTCTTTTCTCTTGCTTCTTAACGATTACCTAGGTTTCTAACTTCTAACATTAATTTCTTTTATTGGATTTCCAAACTTTAAATGTATTTTTTTTATTTAGGTACATAATTCCTTCCTAATTAATTCATTAAAATCCTTTTGCTCCAAGTTAGACTCTAGTTATTCATTACTTATTATTCTTAGCCTAATGAAAATAGTTAATCAAAAAATTTTGTTTTCTAATCAAATTTATTTTGTTAAATTCCTTTCATTTAATCAAGTTTTTAAAATCACTTTTATTTTACCATAAATGGTCACAAGAGTGGTCACTAAATTAGTTGCTAAAACCCTTAAATTCTAATACTCATTTTAATATGCTTTAAAGATTCCTTTTCTTTTTCTTAGCTAAAAATTCATTCGTACACAATTCTTTTTGCTTATTAATAAAACTCTCTCAAATAATTTCATTTTACTTAATTGTCACTTTTCCAACATCAATTTATTTATTTGGCTAATTCTTAGAAAATTTTCTAATAACTTAAAACAGTGCAAATTTTAAAACTTAGTGAAATAAATTGTCGTAATCATTCGGTCGGTGAATTTTCTTAAAACACACAATATCATCAAAATAATCCCAGTGATGCTTGGCGATAAATCCAATTTCTAATAGCAGGGCTTACCGAATACGAATTACAAATTACATATTAACACCATAAATTTAAATATAATAATATAACCATATTGAATCAATCATGCCCGCCCAACGTTAGTTTTCTAAATTTTTCGTCTTAACACCGATCGCGATAAAACTTTTTTTGAATATTCCAATTTCGAGATACACTCATTAAATTTATTAAAAATTCATTTTAATAATATATTTGATTAAAGTTAATCGTTGTCGATGGAAATTTCCATAACTTGATATCTAGCCATTAGATCATGGTGAAATTCAAAATGGAGATTCTTGAATATATAAGCTGTAACACCTTAATTTTGATAAGTAAATAAGTAAATAAATAAAACAAAGAAAATTTTTCACAATAAAAAAAAATTAGGATAATCGGGCGCGAGGAGATGAGGGAAAAGAAGGCAAGGGGAATGAAACCGACTCAAGGAGCTGACAGCTAAAGAAGGAAACGCTCAGGCGGGTTACGCAGCGACCTTACTCGCTCAGCGAAGGCTACACTCGGCACTCACTCACTCCACTCGGCATTCCCGCACCCGGATTTTAGCGCCTGGTACACTCTGAAAAGGTCCACTCCCTATTCACTCGGATTGGCCATTAAACATACCAGTCCCATTCAGAAACATAACGCATTCTACGACTTCATTCAACCCGGACGCGTATGCGAACAACTCGGAAATGGTTCCTTTCACCACTCACTCGGAACCCAGGGAGACTTCTCACCCGGGATAGCTTTCACACTCCTTTCATCACTCGGGATATTTTACTTTCATTTTCACTCGGTAACCATAATTCTTCCTACTCTAGTCATCCTACTAAGTTAAGACTCACTCGGAAATACTTAAACTCTTCGGTACCCAGAATAAATCACTGTCTCACTTCCCTTATCAACTCTCAATCTCATTTCTACCCATGGTTATACCGACCTCACACACTCGGTAAGTACACGTACTCATATATATATATATATATCACTCGGATCATTCACGCGATATAGAACCAGACACAGAAAGATGGATAAAGGAAAAGATATAAATAAGTACAGGTATACAATCTTGTCTTCTACCCAAGAGGGTTCAAGTTCTAGTATAAAGAGACTACGACTGAAATACGAGCCGGCCAAGGCTTAACAAGACATGTACACAGCATATACATAAACGCATCATCTATATAGTGCACCAGTACTTCACTCGGCATTCAGCTCCTCCTCCACTCCTCATTTCGAGAGACATTCACTGAAAAGTTACCACAACAGGGGTGAATATCTTAGATATTAAATGATAGATACTGACTCGGATTGTCCTACAGTTATGCAACAATATATATATACACACAATCATACATGGCAACGATTAAAGTCAGAGCAATACCAATCAACCAGGACACACCTAAGACTCTTACCGATCGGAATACCAGTTATCACTCGGCCTTATGCACGTATCAATTTAATAACATTAACATGCAACAATCAGTGACATAATAATGCCTATGAATCAGAATGCACATATTGAATATTTCTCAATCAGAGTCCGGTAATTCTCACCCAGATATATATATACACAACATTTCAACAACATTAATGTACATTCATATAATAGATTTCAATCAGCCTCAACAGTATATGCGCACAAAATAATTCACTCGGTTATATACATTCATCATCTCATTAACATCATCACATGCATAATCAATTCCAACCAACATTAGCAGTTAATATGCACAGATTATTTCACTCGGTTCCGCATTCGTGTGTAATCAGTTTTGACGTTGCAACGTAGGCTCCCAGCCTTTTTATACATAGCTCTCAGCTATCAATCCAGCTCCCAGCTGCTTGGCCGTTTTACAGGTACCCAACCGTTTGCCCACAAGGTGACACCAATGCTCTCAGCGCCAACAGAGGTGTTCACAGGCAGCCGAGTCCCACTCAAGGGCTACCTTGAGTCCCACTCAAGGATTTACAGCGTCCCACGCTTTAATAACCGATGGTAGTGTCCCACACTACATGCTCTCAGCATAAACGCATCCCATGCGCCACACGCGGATTCATCACACAACACAGCATTCTTATACATAACCTTTCGCTCAAACATACATGCATCACATGCAATCGGTAATAAGCATTCTCAGAGCTTAATATATTAGTCCTACACACACGCCTCACATGCAATCAATATCATGGTTCAAGTAGATGAATACAATAACACACGCATCCCATGCTGTCGGTATTAAGCAATACTAGGATTCAATGAAGTAATCCAACAACACAAGCATATCATGCAATCGGTATTCGGAAATATCATGACTCAGACAACATATGCATCAGTGGGATATATTACCCGACTCACTACGCCAACATTCAACCACATGCAGTCAGTATTTTATATTTGTACTATCTTACATATCATATAAACCGCACGGTAATCATCATCATAAGTTAGCACACTCTTTCCATGCAATCATTCGACATTCTCAAGCCATCAGTATGCATTTCAAGGATGGGACTAGACATGCAACACTCAGCTCTCATTCGTCATGCACCCGGGTATTACATGCTCCCCATGCAAGCACACACATAAACAGAATACAAATAACAAACATCAACACCCGGAACCCGTCCATAACCCATGCATTTAAAATATAAGGTACTCCCCCTACCAACTACGGTACTCCGAAAGACTCCTCCGCCTGGATGTTGGTCCTCTGCCTTGCTGCTTCGCTCGTTACTTCCACTCGTTCGGCCTCCTCTTGAGCACTGTCGTCTTGCACGATTGACTCAGGAACAGGGGCTGTTTCTCCTTTCACTTTGACGGTCGCCTTTCACTTGCACGAGGGAGCTCTGACTCCTCTGCAGTACCGTCACGTGGCTTCCAAAGGTAGAAAATGGAAACAGAGAGCAGGGAAGGAGGGGAAGAAGAATGAAGGAGAAGAGAAGAAGGAAGAAGAAGGGAGAAGTCACAGAGGGAAATCGAAGGAATGAATGGCAAAGAGACCCATCGACCAATCATATATGCATGCACGGAGGAATGGAAAGGTGGGGTGGGAAAACGTGAAGCAGCAGCCCACTCACGCTATGCCCAATCACAAACGGACAACCATTAATAATCAATCATACTTAACCAGCCATTATTTTCTTAAGCTAAATAATCAAGTTAATTATAATTAATAAATAATTTTTCCCACTTTGCAATTATTATTCCAAGGTTCAATTTCACCCGGTAATTCGTTTTAAATCGGGATGTTACAGTTCTCCCCCTCTCAAAAGAATTTCGTCCTCAAAATTCAGTCGGTAACTCACCTTGATCAAACAAGTCGGGGTACTATTGCCGCATGGCATCCTCGCGTTCCCAGGTATAAGAGGTATACCCGTCCTGCTGCCACTCTACTTTAACCAGTTGCACATCCTTACTCCTTAAACGCTTTACCGATCGGTCCACTATTCTAGTCGGTATAGCCACAGTGGTCAGGTCCTCTTTAATCTCCACTTCATCATCTGGCATCGTGTGAGTGGAATCGTGCATGTACTTCCTTAATTGAGACACATGGAACACGTTATGCAATCGGGATAAGTGAGTCGGTAATGCCACTCGGTATGCTACGGAACCGATCCGCTCCACTACTTCATAAGGCCCAATGTACCGGGGGCTTAGCTTTCCACTTTTCAAGGTTCATCCGACTCCCTTGCTTGGTGAAGTCTTCAAAAACACCCTGTCTCCGACTGAAAACTCTAGCGGTTTGGTTCATTTATCATGGTAGCTCTTCTACCTATCCTGAGACGCCTTCATCTTTTCCCTTATCACTCGGATCTATTTTGAGGTTTGTTTCACAATTTCTGGTCCCAATAGCAGAATCTCACCCGATTCCGACCAACAAAGTGGGGTTCGGCATCTTCGACCATATAGTGCTTCGCAGGGTGCCATACCGATACTGTTGTGGTGGCTGTTGTTATACGTAAATTCGAACAGGGAAAGGTACTGCTCCCAATCTCCACCATGCTCCAACACACACGCCCTCAGTAAGTCCTCTAAACTTTGTATCGTTCGCTCGGATTGTCCATCCGATTGAGGGTGGTAAGCAGAACTTAGCCAAAGCTTCGTACCCAATTCCTAGTGCAGGCTGGTCCAAAACTGGGATGTGAACCTTGGATCCCTATCCGATACAATAGAAGTCGGTATACCATGCAGTCGGACAATTTCATGAATGTAAATCCGAGCTAACTTATGCAACGGGTACTTCATGTTCACAGGTAGGAAGTATGCACTCTTTGTCAGTCGGTCAACAATGACCCAAATCGCATCATGGCCCGCTCAGTTTCTTGGAAATCCCATGACAAAGTCCATGGCAATTGAGTCCCATTTCCACACGAGAATCTCCAGGGGTTGCAATGCACCATACGGCTTCTGGTGCTCGACTTTTAATTTTTGGCAGATGATACACCGAGCCACATATTCTGCCATATCCCTCTTTAATCCGGGCCACTAGAATCGTGTCCTTAGATCCAGGTACATCTTCGTGGTACCCGGGTAAATACTGAGTAAGCTCTTGTGGGCTTCATCAAGCACCATTTTCCTTAATTCTCTTCCACCCGGTACGTATATTCTATTTTTCACTTGGAAGATTCCATCCGATCCCTCGGTCAAAGACAAATCCTTACCTTTGGCCTGAGTCTCCTTCATCTCAGCCAAGTAGGAATCTGACTGCTGCTGCTCGTACACGGATTTCAGGAATTCATTGGCAATCCTCAACGTATCGATCGTCATTTTCTGAGAAGAGAGGATGTCAACATGCAAGTTCATGTCTCGGAACTATTCCAACATCTCCACCTCCTTCACCATCATCACTGCCATATGGAGGGATTTCCGACTCAACACGTCGGCAACAACGTTTGCCTTACCCGGATGGTACTTCAGTTCGAAGTCATAATCCTTTAAAAATTCCATCCATCTTCTCTGCCTTATGTTCAGCTCCTTCTGGTCGAATAAATATTTGAGGCTCTTTTGGTCACTGTAAACTTCGAATTTAGAACCGTACAAGTAATGTCTCCATATTTTCAATGCGAAGACCATAGCTGCTAGTTCCAAGTCGTGGGTCGGGTAATGCTGTTCGTGAGGCCTCAATTGCCGAGAGGCATAAGCTATCACTCGGCCCTTCTTCATTAGCACGCATCCTAATCCGAGTCCTGACGCATCACAATAAACCACAAAGCTTTCTTGTAAGTTAGGCAATGCCAGTACTGGAGCGGTCGCCAACTTGTCTTTTAGCTCTCGGAAACTGCTCTCTCACTTGGAACTCCACATGAAGGGAACATTTTTCCGGGTTAATTTAGTCAGTGGCAAAGCTAGCTTAGAAAAACCTTCAATAAACCGCCTATAATAACCATCCAGGCCCATAAAGCTCCTTACCTCTGAGACCGACTCGGGTCTCCCCCATGCCATTATTGCTGCCACCTTTGAAGGGTCTACCGAGACACCCTCCTTGGAAATCACATGTCCGAGAAAATGGATCTTATCCATCCAGAAATCACAATTTGAAAATTTTGCAAACAGCTACTTCTCCTTCAAGACTTGAAGTACTGCTCGGAGGTGTTCTTCATGCTCATCAGAGGTCTTGGAGTAACTAAGATATCATCGATAAAAATTACTATGAACCGATCCAAGTACGGCTGGAATATGCTGTTCATGTAATTCATGAATATGGCAGGTGCATTTGTTACACCGAACGACATCACTACATACTCGTAGTGGCCATACCGAGTCCTAAAGGCAGTCTTGGGAATATCCGAGTCCTTCGCTCGGATTTGGTGGTATCCCAACTATAAGTCGATCTTTGAGAAGACTGAAGCATCACGCAGTTGGTCAATCAGATCGTCGATCCTAGGCAACGGGTATCGGTTCTTAATTGTGAGTTTGTTTAGCTGTCGGTAATCTATGCATAGTCTCATGCTGCCATCCTTCTTCTTAACAAGTAGTACAGGTGCGCCCCATGGTGATACACTCGGTCTAATGAATTGTTTACCGAGTAACTCATCCACCTACTTCTTCAGCTCGGCCAACTCCGTTGGGGACATTCTATAAGGTGCACTGGAGACTGGCTCGGCTCCAAGGATCAGGTCAATAGAGAACTCAACTTCTCTAGTTGGAGGGACACCCAACACATCATCCGGAAACACTTCTGGGAATTCACAAACAGTCGGAATTTCGTTCATTCGGGCTTTACTCTCACCCTCAGTTAGACAAAGCATCATAAATAGCTGAGATATACCTTGCACAGTATAGTCCTCAGTGCCTTGCCTTGGAAAAATTATCCTGCGGTTTCTACAGTCTACCAACACCTTGTTGGCTGAAAGCCAATCTACACCGAGTACAATGTCGAGATCCTTTAAAGGCATGCACACCAAGTCGAAGGTGAAACTCTGATCGCCCAACACAAACGCCACGTCCTTGCACATTGATGATGTCAACACCTTAGTGCCAGTCGGGTTGGCTACTTCCAAAGTCTGATCCATACACACGATCGGTAACTTTAAACGCCTTACACACTCAACAGCTATAAAAGAATAGGTGGCTCCCGAATCAAATACTACATTAAGCGTATATCTACCAAGTGAGCACTTACATTGTACCAAGTCATTCGCTTGCACAGTATCTTTTGTGTTGATGGCGTAGACTCTTCCCACCACTGGTTGGTCGGTATTCCTTTCTTGGTTACTTGGAGCAAGCATCATGTTTCCTCTGGCTCTGCCGCCTCTGCCCCCCAGTCTTTGACTATCGCTCCCACGGTTCCTCTCTTGGAAGCCTCCTTGACACATATTGGTGCTTGCTTGACAAAGTTAAGGGCAGTCAGGGCGAATGTGCCCCTTCCTATTACAATGGAAGCACACCATCTCACCATCGTTATTGCAGTCTCGAGCGTAGTGATTTCCCCCACACTTAAAACATCTTCCATTCCCCTTAACTGGTCGTTTCTCTTGCTAGCTCCGACCCCCAAATCTGGAAAAAGGTCTACCCCCAAATCTGGAAAAAGGTCTGCTCCTACCAGCGTTGTTTGGCCTCTTGAAGCGGGATTGCTGGGGCTTCAAGTAATGGTCTGCTCTGCTGCTCTGGCTCGAGTGGGCCTTGTCGTCCTCTTCGAATATTCTGCACTTATTCACCAATACAGGGAAGCTCCTAATCTCTTGGTATCTACAGGCTCTTTTAATGTCTGATCTCAATCCGTTCTCAAATTTAAGGCATTTAGAAATTTCTGTTCCAGGTTGTTGGAAGGGCGGGTAGAATAAGCACAGTTCTTCAAATCTAGCTGCATACTCCTCCACAGACATGGAGCCTTGTTTTAATTCCATGAATTCAAGTTCCTTCCGACTCCTGATTGTGTCGGGGAAATATTTCTCTAAGAAGCATGCCTTGAAATTTTCCCAGGTCAGCTGGGTATTAGCATCAGTCAGTCGGTTTCTGGTGATCTTCCACCAGTTCTCTGCCTTGTCCCGCAGCATGTACACTGTGCACTCCACCTTCTGGGCCTCGGTGTAGTGGAGACCCCCAAAAATCCTCTCTAACTCTCGAGTCCATTTGTAAGCTGCCTCAGGGTTACGTCCTCCCTGAAATTCACTCGGCTTCCTCTTTAGGAAGTGGTCCAACACTTGGCCTTCTTCAGCTCGAAGCTGGCCCTGCCTCTCAAACATGTCGGCAAAACATTAGAATGTTGTGGCTATGGCCTCCATGCTTTGACGATTTGCCATAACTTATCCTGAAATTAACACCCCTTCAAGGATAAGTTTACAAGGTTACATTTTCCCGATCGGATCTTATCCCCATATCCACTAATTATAGCACATCATACCATTTAAATATACGTCATGCAATCAATCGGACCAGGAGGGAAGTTACCTCCTATTCCCAAATCAATATCTCAACATCAATCATATTCAATCAAAATATCATAATAATGATGACCACTCGGTCATAACACATACAACCGCTTACACTCGGTAAGCATACCTTGGCCTTGGACTTTTCAGTCTGCTCTGATACCAAAATGTAACACCTTAATTTTGATAAGTAAATAAGTAAATAAATAAAACAAAGAAAATTTTTCATAATAAAAAAAAATTAGGATAATCGGGTGCGAGGAGATGAGGGAAAAGAAGGCAAGGGGAATGAAACCGACTCAAGGAGCTGACAGCTAAAGAAGAAAATGTTCAGGCGGGTTACGCAGCGACCTTACTCGCTCAGCGAAGGCTACACTCGGTACTCACTCACTTCACTCGGCATTCCCGCACCCGGATTTCAGCGCCTGGTACACTCGGAAAAGGTCCACTCCCTATTCACTCGGATTGGCCATTAAACATACCAGTCCCATTCAGAAACATAACGCATTCTACGACTTCATTCAACCCGGACGCGTATGCGAACAACTTGGAAATGGTTCCCTTCACCACTCACTCGGAACCCAGGGAGACTTCTCACTCGGGATAGCTTTCATACTCCTTTCATCACTCGGGATATTTTACTTTCATTTTCACTTGGTAACCATAATTCTTCCTACTCTAGTCATCCTACTAAGTTAAGACTCACTCGGAAATACTTAAACTCTTTGGTACCCAGAATAAATCACTGTCTCACTTCCCTTATCAACTCTCAATCTCATTTCTACCCATGGTTATACCGACCTCACACACTCGGTAAGTACACGTACACATATATATATATCACTTGGATCATTCACGCGATATAGAACCAGACACAGAAAGATGGATAAAGGAAAAGATATAAATAAGTACAGGCACACAATCTTGTCTCCTACCCAAGAGGGTTCAAGTTCTAGTATAAAGAGACTACGACTGAAATACGAGCCGGCCAAGGCTTAACAAGACATGTACACAGCATATACATAAACGCATCATCTCCATAGTGTACCAGTACTTCACTCGGCATTCAGCTCCTCCTCCACTCCTCATTTCGAGAGACATTCACTGAAAAGTTACCACAGCAGGGGTGAGTATCTTAGATATTAAATGATAGATACTGACTCAGATTGTCCCACAGTTATGCAACAATATATATATACACACAATCATACATGGCAACGATTAAAGTCAGAGCAATACCAATCAACCAGGACACACCTAAGACTCTTATCGATCGGAATCCACCAGTTATCACTCGGCCTTATGCACGTATCAATTTAATAACATTAACATGCAACAATCAGTGACATAATAATGCCTATGAATCAGAATGCACATATTGAACATTTCTCAATCTCTCACCCGGATATATATATACACAACATTTCAATAAATTAATATACATTCATATAATAGATTTCAATCAGCCTCAACAGCATATGCGCACAGAATAATTCACTTGGTTATATACATTCATCATCTCATTAACATCATCACATGCATAATCAATTCCAACAAACATCAGCAGTTAATATGCACAGATTATTTCACTCGGTTCCGCATTCGTGTGTAATCGGTTTTGACGTTGCAACGTAGGCTCCCAGCCTTTTTATACATAGCTCTCAGCTATCAATCCGGCTCCCAGCTGCTTGGCCGTTTTACAGGTACCCAACCGTTTGCCCATAAGGTGACACCAACGCTCTCAGCGCCAACGGAGGTGTTCACAGGCAGCCCGAGTCCCACTCAAGGGCTACCTTGAGTCCCACTCAAGGATTTACAGCATCCCACGCTTTAATAACCGATGGTAGTGTCCCATACTACATGCTCTCAGCATAAACACATCCCATGCGCCACACGCGGATTCATCACACAACACAGCATTCTTATACACAACCTTTCGCTCAAACATACATGCATCACATGCAATCGGTAATAAGCATTCTCTAAGCTCAATATATTAGTCCTACACACACGCCTCACATGCAATCAATATCATGGTTCAAGTAGATGAATACAACAACACATGCGTCCCATGCAGTCGGTATTAAGCAATACTAGGATTCAATGAAGTAATCCAACAACACAAGCATATCATGCAATCGGTATTCGGCAATATCAGGACTCAGACAACACATGCATCAATGGGATATATTACCCGATTCACTACGCCAACATTCAACCACATGCAGTCAGTATTTTATATTTGTACTATCTTACATATCACATAAACCACACGGTAATCATCATCATAAGTTAGCACACTCTTTCCATGCAATCATTCGACATTCTCAAGCCATCAGCATGTATTTCAAGGACGGGACTAGACATGCAACACTCAGCTCTCATTCATCATGCACCCAGGTATTACATGCTCCTCATGCAAGCACACACATAAACAGAATACAAACAGCAAACATCAACACCCGGAACCCGTCCATAACCCATGCATTTAAAATATAAGGTACTCCCCCTACCAACTACGATACTCCAAGAGACTCCTCCACCTGGATGTTGGTCCTCTGCCTTGCTGCTTCGCTCGTTACTTCCACTCGTTCGGCCTCCTCTTGAGCACTGTCGTTTTCCACGATTGACTCAGGAACAGGGGCTGTTTCTCCTTTCACTTCGACGATCGCCTTTCACTAGAACGAGGGAGCTCCGACTCTTCTGCAGTACCATCACATGGCTTCTGAAGGTAGAAAATGGAAACAGAGAGCAGGGAAGGAGGGGAAGAAGAACGAAGGAGAAGAGAAAAAAGAAGAAGAAGGGAGAAGTCGCAGAGGGAAACCGAAGGAATGAATGGCAAAGAGACCCATCGACCAATCATATATGCATGCATGGAGGAATGGAAAGCTGGGGTGGGAAAACGTGAAGCAGCAGCCCATTCATGCTATGCCCAATCACAAACGGACAACCATCAATAATCAATCATACTTAACCAGCCATTATTTTCTTAAGCTAAATAATCAAGTTAATTATAATTAATAAATAATTTTTCCCACTTTGCAATTATTATTCCAAGGTTCAATTTCACCCAGTAATTCATTTTAAATCGGGATGTTACATGAGCAATATTATGAAATGGTTAAAAATAATTTTAGACGAGGTGAGACCCCCCTTACCACACGGAACAACTGCTGTCCGTAGGAAAAAATTAGTACGTTCGCCAAAAATCGCCAAATGTTCAAAACGTCCACCAATCGTTCTAGGATCCGCTAAAATCGACATGCAAGAAATTTTGAAACTTTTAAAGGTCATGGACAACAATGGAAAGTCATAAAACAACCGTGAAATCATTCTAAATCAAGAGGTCGTTTACCAAAAATTTGTCGTTTTGCTCCGTACTTTCCACCGTTCGTCGCCGATCACCGCTAATCGTCCCCGATCCTAAAAGATGACAACATGCAGCCTAAAATTTAAAGAGGGTGTCATGGCCAGTAAGGGAAATACTAGTACAACCATGGATTAAATAGAACTTAAGGAATCAAGCGTCGAAATTATACCATTTACTTGAAACTTTTCACCGTTTGTTGCTTATAGTTCCCGATCATAAAAGAAAACAACACATGCAACCAAAAGGGAACAATGAAGTCATGGTTTTGGGCTTCCAAAACAGAGAGGAAAATGTCACAAAATCAAACACATAAACTGTTTTGGGCACCAAAGAAAGAGAAGACAAGATCAAGAACCAAAATGTGAAAATCCTTACCTTGGTGGCCTTGGATTGGCTCGCGGTTTTGGGAGCTTGAAACAAGGAAGATGAGGCTGATCTTTGGGGGTCTGAATCCTGTAGAAAATTTAAGAGAAGATTATTGTTTGGTGGAGGAAGTGTCGTAGGTTCAAGAAGAGAAGGAAGAAGGAGAAGAGATCATGGCGATTGATAGTGGTGTAGTGACGTGAGGCCATAAGGGAGGGGAGGTGTGGTGGCTTTTGTGGTGACTTAAGAGAAGGGAATTTGTGATGGTTATATGAAGTAAAGAGACTTAAAGGGCTGGTTAATTCTGGCCATGAGTTGAAGGAGAAATGGAAGTGGAATGGTACAAGGAAATGATGACAATTCTTGGTGATGGGTTAGTTGCATGAAAGCTGATTGAGGAAAGAAAGGTGGGCAGCTGAGTGAAGAGGGAAGACATGGTGGTGACACCTCTCTAATGAGATGGCAAGAGGTCTGAACTTGCTAAATAAGGAGTTAAGGTGAAGGGGACAAGTGTGCCATGCATGTGCAATGTGATTGGTCCACTCACATGCAAAGGTGGAGGTGTCCGCTCCAGGGGCCTCAACTTACTCGAGGTTTTAAGGGCCTCTCTGGGCCGAATTAGAGAATGGCCCAAACATAAAAACCTTTTGTCCTCTTTAAATCCGTATAAAGAATAGAAAAATCCATCAAGCATTGAGTGGGATATGGCCCAAATACTAAAAGGGTGCAGGGCTGCAACAGGATTTTTGTTCCTTGCACAAATAATTTATCTGGGCCAAATGGGCTGCGAATTGGAGGTTGGTTTCTTCATAAAGGTTATGGAGAAATGTGTTAATAAAATTATCGTGAAGTCCTCATTCAATTTCATGGCCATATGTGAGAGTTAAGGGGAAGATACTATACCTAGTGCAAGCTGTTCCTAGAGAAACGTGAATTAGTGTAGTGTTTTAAATTCTGAGATTTTTGTAGTGGGAATTTAATTTTGAGACCTTCATGAAGTTTTTAGATATTCCTTTCCTATTTAATTTGATATATCATTTGCAATGATCAAAGTTTTGTAGCTTGAGATATACCCGATTTACGACAGGGTGCTCTAGAAGTTTCTCGGATCAGCTAGGGCCTTCGAAATAAATTCACCATTAATTCTCCCTTAGGAATTTGATTTCATCCCTTTCATGAAAATTGTAGAAATGTTTGATACGGATCTATATCAAAAAGAACAGAGCGATTTGAGTTCTGGAAGAGGGTGATATAGCTATTTTACTAGGACCTGTCAGCATAATGACATGAATGTTATGGACTGGAAAAGATTCTTAAAACTGTATTAATCTGTGAGGATTTAGCTTTTGGGGTCCGTATAAAAAATGTAGATAATTTCGATACGGAGATTTTGACACCAAGTTTACAATAAATGGAGGTCGTATGTGAGAGTTATGAATTTTTTAACGAACCATGCGCAATACAAAAACATGAATAATCATGGTTCTATGATGAATTTAATAAATTCTTGAATTTGAGCATGACAGGGTAGGAATTTGAGATCGAGACCAGAAATAGAGTTTGAAGATATCTTTGGAACGAACTGAATGAAATTAGAATTACCTCAATCAAACATCATTTGTGAAAGTTACATCAGAAACGTAAAAAATGTGCAGATTAAACTTCTGAAAGAATAGAATAGCTCATGGGTGAGGTTCATAGAGTCCAAATCAAGTTTTGGGCTCTTCAGGAACCCTTCCTAAAACGTTGAAACGAGTTATCAAGGACTGACTGTGTCACCATCAGACATCCCGAGATATATAAACAGTTAACGTAAGAGGCGTTGAGGATTTTGATTTGGCAAGTCGGGCTAAGTCAAGCACCCTCGATTCTTTACGAAGCGATCCTATGAGGACTAGTCTCCTTACTGGACCACTAGTCTTGGTTCAATTGGTCGGAGTCTGACCTTAAGCTGGGTCCCACAGTTCAAATCTCAGGAACCTGTCAATATTTTATTATTAAATATAATTATCAAAATAAATGAATAAATAATTTAAAATAGATATAATTTCAAAATAAATTATTATAATTATTTATATATTATATATTGTCGACAAAAAATAATTATCAAATAAATATAATGATAAATTAATTTATACCCAAAATAATCGTCATTAACGCATATTTTTAATTAAATAGTATTGTCAAACGTTATTTATTATTTTTTTATCTCTGCTTTTCTCACTCGTTACGTTCTCTCAGTATTCTTATGTTTCATGTTAAGCTCTACTTTTCACTATTTTCCCCATTCTAAAATGCTCAGGGAACAGGCCTAAAGCCTTGAGCTTCTTACCAAAAGCTTAACAGAATATCCTCAGACTCCTATTCTAAAAAATTAGGGTTGTTACAATAGGAATTAAGGGAAATGAGTAATAATGCTATGAAAGATGATTTTTAGTGAAAACCCAAGATAATGTGTGTGTGGGTGTTGCTAATGATGGAGATTGATGGTTATTAGAAATGGTTATTGAGTTTTGATGAAAAACTCTAAGTGTGGTGATTTGGGGGTTTTGGATAAATTAATGATTTTGATGGTTTTGAATACTCTAGAATGATTTATATGAAGGGAATAAATCTTTAGAATCATTGGGATTGATTAATGAGGTTGATGATATTTTAAACTATGTTCATGAGGTTGTATAAGATGATATATGCATGTATGTAGGAATGATGGTTTAAGGTGTTAGGTTAAGAGTGAATATAAGATGTTGTTATTATGATAATAATAGTTAAAAACCATTGATAAAGGATACTTAAGTTGATGAGTAGTTAGGCCATGATAAATATCTCAAGAGTTTGTTGATTGATGATGGTCTTGAATAGAGCCAAGAAGCTTATAATGGATTTGAATAAATTATGATGATAGTTGAGTGATTCACATGAGATATTGGATGCCTTATGGATAAGGGTCATGATGTTGTTGTTGTTGGATTTGTTTAACCCCTTGAGGCTTAGAGAATCTTGGTTTTGGGAAAGGAATTTCCAAAGCCTAACCTAAGTGTATGAATTGAAGTTTAGACAAATCTAGGACTTGATAATGAGTTTTAAAAGATGATGTCTTATGATGGCTTATTAATTGCATGTGTGTATGTATGCAATATATAGGTTCTACTTTGAACAATGAAGTAGAGCGTTCGGAGCGCTTGGATTACAGTTCTTCTCTCGAGGTAACAGAGGAGTTTGCATTTCAATTGCATGAGTTGAATGTTTGATGATTAAGTATATACATATGCTCATGCTTGCCTTTCCATGATTATATTGAATGATGAGATAAGTGATAATGTAATGGGTGTTATAATTGGCAATTGTGTATATGAGAAGCATAATGTTATGTTTTGTATATGATGTGGATTTGCATGATATTGAACAAGTGGATGGGTCATATTTTGATCCAAGAGGTTATATGGCATAGAATTAGGATACATAACCTCAATTGTGCATTTGAATCTTGTTGGCATTGTTTAGAACATGGATGAGGTAGTTTAAATAGCTTTGGCCATGATTGTTGACTACAAAGTGCGTTTTTATGCATAATCATGAAAGTAAATGGGTTAAAAAGATTTTTATATGGTTTTGATGGAATAGGGTAGTTCCTATAGCTTCCATGTATGAATTAAAACTCGTGGAAGTTGGAATGGGACAAATTGAGTAAGAAATGACCCTTGAGTTATAGGGAAATATTGTAAAATAGTTTAAATGCGTTTATACGAATAAGTCACTCATTTTAAAGAATTTTTCAGTGAGGCTAGTAACCACGCATCATAAATGATGTATATTTATTGGAGTTAAAATTCGTAACATTTGGATTTCATACGAGAAAGTTAAGGGGATTAAAAGTCCCAAAATCATGCATTTTCTGCATAATTTTTGCATCCTGGTGTGGCCTAATCGATTAGGAAGGTGAGCATAATCGATTATAGGTATTCTGTTTCAGGCGTGATTGATTAGCCCCAGGTGTAATTTCCTACAGGATGAGCATAATTGATTACCGTAATCGATTACAGGATTGGCGTAATCGATTATGACAGGATTGTCCAATAAGCGTCCCTTGCTGTTGTTGGCCCGTTTTTGCATCTTAATGACATTTTTCGCCTCCGAAATTTGCATGAAAGTTATAGATAATTGTATTACGGAGGTTTGAGAATTGGTCTCACTTTAATTGGAGTTATCTAACTCTTATTAGGCAAAAAATACCAAACCTACTGTGTTGAAAAATTCAAGTTTAAGATGGTTTTGAACCCAACTTTTTATGGTGATTAAATTGGGACTAATAGGTGATATTTGTGACATGTCCCACTATTTTAAGACTAAAAGTAAGCTTTTCTCATGCCTTAGTATTGAAATTTATCATGAGCTTATTATTACTCAAAACCCCTTCGTTATGTAAAAACAAAAGATTGTATTAAGTGAAATGATGGACAATATTATTGATTAATCCCTTGAATAAAGGATGATTGTCATAATTGATATTTTTTTGGATGCCATTGTATGTGATACAAGTGTGACCTTGTAGGTATGGTGTAAAATTATATTGATGAGTTGATACATTACCACAATAGTTATGAAATAATGGTAATGATAAATGTAATGAGAGATTAATGAATGTTAATAATGATTTGTGATGTTATGATGCCATTGTGGTTGATTGCAAGTGTTGACTTGCATGTATAATATATGATATATTGAGATGAAAATGCTACATATAAAACTTGAAAAACAATGGCTAAAATCAACAATGATAAAATCCACTAAGCTGTGTATGGTGGTATTGGTGATTATGATGATGATGAATGATGAGTGACATTTAGGATGCATAGTGTGAGAAATGCATTTGATTTGCATTGCATTGCATCCATGGCATATCATACTCTGTCTATGTGGAATGTTAGGGGTTCCACTAGGCGGGCCCAGTGGGAAGGCGACCCAGTGCACATGTATATTGTTGTTGTTGTTCCCTAGTGATTCTGGGAATCACGAAGCTGTCCATAGTTTGGTGACGAGCCACCCTATTTGGCGGGCCCAGTGGGTAGGCGGCTCTATGGTGAGCGAGTTACCTCAGTGTCTGACGGGGAATGGCTCTCTCGATGTGTGTTCGGGAGGGGCCCGTAGCACTTTTGGCAAGTGAGGTCATGTTGATCCGCAAGTCACGGGGTGACTAGTGCTACAGATAGGCGATAGCTGTTTGATACTAGTAAAATATGTTGTTGAGTATGTATGAATTGAGATATAAGTGTATACATTTTACTACTACAATAGGGGCATAGTAGCATGCCTATGCTTGTCCCACAATTGGTGTTTACTCCCACAGTCGGATCTGTATTTGTTGTTGATTATTCCCTTATGAATATGTATTAGCCTAAGAGCATTTGTATATAACATGGAGATATGCCAGATGGTGATGATGATTGATGATGATTGAGATTGTGGTGTAGTGTTGATGAGATGGGTTATTAAATACCTAAAGACCACATATGATTGATAAATGATATGAATACATCTAAAACAATATTGAATAAGATGATGTGTATGTTATGCCCGATGTATTGAAGGGCATGTGTATATGAGATTGATGATAATGATGTTAGCCCATGGTGGCTTCAAAAAATGACTTGGATGGTCAATGATGATGATGTTGGCCAATTCTGGTGTTATGACTAATGTGTATATGCTTGCTTTGCTATGAATTGATTAATGAATATGAAATAAGTGTATGTTACTGAATCAATGATTTATGATGAATATTGATATGTTTAGCAAAGCATACATGATGTTGATATGCATATGCACATAATCTCAAATGTATCCATATCATTATTTGAAATGTATAACTCACTCTCCCATGTGGTCTACTTTTAGTATTGATGTAGGATTATCATGGAGTGAGGATTATTTTGAAGAAGAGATCTTGGGAAGGTAAATAGTAGTAAGGGATTGCCTTGGCCGGCAACATCTGTAATTTATTGAATTGTGATCAAATGTGTATGATAGTGTGATGATCATCAATATTAATGGGTGGACTATGGATAATGTATATGTGGATGATGTATTAATATTTGGGGGTATTGAATTCACACCCATTTGTTAGATGATAGGACATTGATGTATTAATCCTTTTAGGTATGTGTGTGTATTGGTAGCATATGATTTAAATGTCGAATTGAGTATGGTCAATTAGGGAATGTGGACATTGGAGATGTATGACACATAACCATTTAGATGTATATATATTTTAGGCATAATATGATTATGACTTATATGGTGGCCTAATAGGCTTGTGTGATATGGTTGCATGCCTTGCCGAGCCTTTTCTCATATCTTCATATATGGGACTAGGTGAATGCCCGGTATACGCATTCTTCTTCCGTTGTATACTTTGTTATTTTGTATATCAATATGGGCAATATGTTTTACGATCCAGTTGTAAATTATGAACTCTCAATCTTCGTCTTTCTGTGGTTCGAGTCTCGATGTAATCGTAAGGTGTTTTGGAATTCTTTTGAATGCAAAAAATTTACTCATATTTTTATCATTTAATTATCTTGATTGCATCAGGATTTGAGTTTGGAAAATCGAGGTGTTACAAGAACGGTGAGACAACTTAGAAATATATATGAACCCCAAAGATAGCTCAACATTGATATTGATTGGAAATGTGTGGGGTGAGTGTTAGAAATGACACTACCCAATTATATGGGGATGGAGACTCACCTTTGTAGTTAATTTCTCCAAACCACCATTCAGGCATGTATACAGTACTAAAGGAGCAGTGCGTAGAGAGGACCAAGCAGGTCCCAGTCGGTTAGCGGTTATTCTAGAGGATGCTCTAGTAGATGTACCACCACCACCACAGCAGGATACAGAGAGACCCTATGACTGAGATGTAGAGGTCATAGAGAGTTTAGTTAGGAGGTACAACGATCCACCCTGACCCATGAGCATGGCAGAGCTAGAGGAGATATTCGAGAGGCAGGCAGCTCTGTTAGCGGACTCCCTTAGCTTTCATCCACTACCAGCTCCACTCATAGCCCTGCCTCCTATTCAGCCAGTAGAGGCTCCAGTAATACAAGCTATAGATGGTGTAGTTCAGATGGAGCCTACACCCGAGTATATTCCGCTCCCTATGTAGGAGGACGAGGAGGAGGATCCAGAGGAGTATCCCCTTGAGAACATACTAGCAGGTTTGGTAGACCCTGCAGCACTTCCAGCTTTGCCACAACAAATTCAGCCAGCAGCTCCCCTCGCAGTTCATGAGACAGAGAGGGTAAAGAGTGTTCCTATGATGCCGGGAGTTTTGATTATGATGTCAATGGAGAGGTATCTAGTGAGACGACAATGGGACCACTCTCAGGGCTTTCTTTGACATATCTATAAGAGTTACTTGAGCCCAGACTCTATTAGCGTAGGCTTATGAGGCCTATGTTAGTCATAGGCATCAGAGGATCCGTGACATTAGTGATATACCATCTACTAGCTCCGCTCCTCCAGACTATTTCATATTGGCATCTACTTCTAACCCACTTGCATCCCCATGGTCTGACGATGAGTTTCTTGGTAGAGGTCCTTAGTGGTTGAGACTATTTTGTTATTTTTATGTTTTGTCTTTTGATAAGGGAGCCTGTGTGCCCCTCATTTATTTTAGCCGTATAGTTCAGACTTGACCAGTGTATATAATGTTATATATATATATGTTATGCTTTTATTCCACCATGTATTATCTTGTATAAAAAAAAGACTTCCACATCTTTCTAAAATTAGTGACCTCTGAGTTAACCAAGGTAATCTAGTGGAAGAGATTATCTTAGTTAACCGAGGGTGTACATCTTTCCCCTTAAAACACAAGATAATTAGGTGCCACTATTTCCCAATATCAATGTATTCTAAAAATTACATTATTTGAAAATATATCCCTAATTATATAGAAAAGAGAAAGAGTTAAATGAGATATTCATAGATAAACAATTTTTTCTTTTAGATTGTCAGTTTGGAAATAAGAAAGTTTCCTCACAGTTATGAGTCCATGTCCTTAAAGCAAAACTCTAGTAGACCTCTAATGTAATCAAGCATTGGTGTTGCTCCCTATGGGTTACACAACCACAAACAAGAATGAGAGCACTCCAAAATCTTATGTGTTAAAAGTTCAACAATACTATCTAGAGAGGAATCAAAATAAGAGGGAGCAAAGTATAGAATGAAAGAGAACAAAATGCTTGATTTGACTGTGTATCTACTATGTTGGCTAGAAGTTATTAGATAAGCATTATTAGATCAAAATGGCAAGAAACATAATATTCCATATATCAGATTAAAGAAAAAATAGACATAAATTCAAGACAAAGTGTAACTAATCTGAAAAAGTTATGATCCTTATATTCTTATCCCATAAATGTCACAATCCAATAAATCACTCATAATTAAAGAATTAAAAATTTATTATCATAACAATATATTCTCCAAATTGTAAGTCAACTAACATAACAGTTATTGTTGCTTTAACATATTTTTTGATACCTAGTTTATGTTTCTTAAAATATAACCTTTATAGAGGAAAATAGAATCACTCATCACCTAATTTAATTTGTGTGATTATATTATTCTCTTCAATGACATGAATTTGTATTTTAATTTATATGTCCAAGTTTACCATAATTTTGTCATGTAACTTGCTAACATATTTTATATATTAAATATTCAGTATGTTTAAGATATTTATAAATATTTTAAAGTTATCTTCACATGCATCTTTTTGAGATTATTTAAACCTATACTTCAAGTAATATTAGATATATTATCATATTTATCAAAATAAATTCCACTTAATCAATATAAGTCTCTCATATCTTTTTTCTTTGCGTAAGTTGTTTACTTTTCTCTTTAAACTACCGTATCAAAATCTTTGTACAAAAATTTACCATATGCATTTAAATCTGAAAATTTTATAAAATGTTTAGATATATATTTGTTTTATATATGGCATCTATCATTATTTATTAATCCTAGTTTAATTAAGACATTTATTAATTTTCTCTATAGTTGTCTTTATTAGCTCTTTCCTATATAATGAAAAATAAAACTAATTCCAAAATGTTGAAACTAATAGTAACAAACAATGCTTACATAACAAAAGTTATCCGTTATAGTTCTATTAATATAAGAAAATTAATTAGTAATTTGTCAAATGATAACAAATTGTTCTCCAAAGAGTGTTTGATAAATTAAAGACTTCTCAACTCTTTTACTCATGCAAAACTAGCACATGAAGTTCAAATGGATTGTCCTGAAAAGAAAAAAAGATCGTATCTCCTACAGACAATAGCAGAGTCCTACAAAGATGATACCACCCTTGCCCAATAAATCTTTTTGTATCGTTGAATAAAATACCACATGGATAATGCTCATTGTCATCAGTGATAAGTGTTATCTCATGTTGGTCAGGAAACATGACATCCCTCACAATTCTTGCTGGAATATATTCACAATTCACAATACAAATATAACTTTAATCAACTGCTAATTCAAATAGCTACTTAAACTCACCAATGGATATTTTCCAGAAGCAAATCTTTCGGTCACAACCTTACTCCATCCAAGTACATTGGCAACATCAGAAGTAAGAAGCTCAAGATTGTTATTCTCTAATATAGGTTCATCATCATCATCATCAATAACAATCACCCCATTGACTCCATGGTTAGGGTAGTTTAACTCTTCCAAGTTCTTATCTTTGTTCTAGATATTGATGTCAAACGATTGGGATCCTCTATACATGAACGCAATTAAACAACGACTGTTTTACAATAAAAATTAACAAACTCTAATAAACCATCCTGAAACACTGGCTTTCCACCTTTATCCGTCACCCATATCCTTAGCTCATTTCCTACTAGATCTCGTAGTTTTACTTTTCGATTAGCCAACTCCTGACTCCAATGTGTATAAAACCTTGTGCTAATTGAAATGTATAACTAAGTTTGGAAAATACATCAAATATCATTAAGATATATAAAGATATAATATATATATATATATATAGTAGAATTTTAAAACTGAGAGTTTGATTGAAACCTTTCCAGGGTGCCATTTGGAACCAAAACCGTGATGGGGGGAGTTATGATTCGGAGATATAGGTTGGACCATATATCTAAACAATCATTTAACAAACCAAAATGAATATAAATGGCATAAGATCATAAGAGCTTTTAATTAATATCCAAAATGTATGAAACACTTGATAAATAGAATACAACATAAATGTCATAGTAACAACATATACCCAATAGAGGATGAAAGTGGTACAATCAATGTAAAACTGAACTATGGTCCAAACCTAATTTGGTAGCTCTATGTGTAATTCAATAATGTGATGGTTAACCAAAATTTATCCATTAAAAGTAAATAAATAAATAAAATTAAAAGAGGAAAAAATCAATAGCAACTAAAAAGAACATGAAAAAATGTAGGGATTGAGAATCCAGTAGTTTGTCTTGCCAGTATATACGGTTCAAAATATATGAAAATTATAGTGAAACTTATGTGCTATTAGGAAATTTCAAATCTTTTTGCCAAAACAAAAATTGAAAGAGGTTCCAGTAAGAAAGCATTTTCAAAGAAATCAGATTAAAACTACAAAATTTTGATGTACATCACAACATAATAAGATCATGGAAAGAGAGTGAAAATATTGATAAGGGGATGGATGGCTATCACCTGTGACTATTAAATTAAATAAGAAAACTATTGAGAGAAAATTTCCACTACTTGAATGAGGATTTAGGATGAAAACTAACATGTTTCCGTACTTCATGTGTGTATAATTATTTTATTTTTAATATATACCATAAGTTATAGTATTTTAATTTTTTTGTTATTATTTTGTTTGGGGTATGATTATTTATATCTACTTATCCTGTGTAAGTAATTCTTAGATAAATTGTTTCTTACATTTGTTTGTCAAGGGTTTTTTCTATGGTGGTTATATATTTTAATATTCTTATGTTTGGTATGAAGAAAACTTAATAATGTTGTGAATTTAGGCATAAGTTGGGGGACGGGGTAATTTTGGTACAAATTTACTTATTCCCAGGTAAATTTTCTTTACTAACATATTTAGATGGATAACCTAAAAATGTGAATCACTCATATTTTAAATTTTATGGTAATCCTACTTATCTAGAAATCTATTTTTTATAATTTCTAACAAGCATAGATAAATCTTATTTTTACCTTTTATTATAACACTCCTACTTTATTAATAGTAATAGGGCCAAACGCCTTGCTTTGACACCAGTAGAATATGTGACACCTAAAATTCACAACTCAAAAATTCAAAGTTTTAGGTGTATACTGTTTGTGAAAGTCAAGTGATCCATAAAATGGCCACACAAAGTTCATAGGTTATTTTAGTTAAAAATTAAAAGAATCATAAATTACAAGGGCCAGCATAATCGATTATTATTGTAGAAAAATCTATCTGGAGAAACAGAGCCAAAATAATTGATTGTCCTACTTGGGTAATTGATTACCATGACTTGGGTATTTGATTACCACCACGTGGGTAATCGATTACCACCACCTCGGTAATTGATTATCTAATGTAGAATGGTCAAATTATATACAAAATGCAAAATTTATAGAATTACCAAATTTCCCTTGTTTTTTACCCATTATACCTTAGTCCAAACCTTACTTGATTTTGTACACAACACATACACCTAATTTTTAAACTATTGGTCTAAGTCCCATGCCAATTGAACTTCACGCAGACTATTTACATGGTGTGTGAAATCCTAATTTGTGGAGTTTTGGCCCCAAACCTTTCCAAGCATATTCCAATCTGCCAATTTAGGACTTTCCTATCATACTCCCAGTCAATTTTACCTACAACCATACCCATTCACATATTGACATACGTCATGCGTCATGTAACCTGCCATATTGTCTCTTTCATCAATCTCTCACATAATTTCATAGCACACATATAACAATGCATTTACATAACATGATATTTAATTCAAGTAGTTATATAATTCCTAGACATATCCTACATCAGTGAGCCTTACTTGGCCTTACACTTCAAATTCATTACATCAAAAGCTCTACACAACTTTGAGATCCACACACATAAACCATTGTGTGTTCGTATCCATATTTCATAACTTATAGTGAAAATCCATAAATTCTATTCGTATTTTAGAAGATTCAACCATTTTCGTCAGAATTACCCACCTTCTATCCATATCAATCTCATCATCAATTCAACAATCATAGTGTAACACCCTAATTTTAATAAATAAATAAAACCGAACAGGGACATTTTTTTTTCAAATTTAAGGGTTAGCAAAGCATACATAATCCGCCCAAAATAATTAAACCGGGCACAACAAGGAGAAGGAGGGGAAATGGAAGGCAAGGAAGATAAAGGCCCAAACAAAAGTCACCCAGTAATCCTCACTCGTCCCTTATATTCCTATCAGGGTTCATCAACTTAGAGTTATTCACTCGATATCAGTTATATCCCAGTCGGCAAGAAGCATCAATCAACATAAAGCACTTATGTATAAATATACGTTCCTAGAGATATAAACCTGCCCACAATCCAGTCTACCGACTCATATAAATGTAACCATATACTCGGAATACTCATTATCTTAACATTATACATTTACCAATATTTATAATACCATCCAAGTGACACCATGACTATACTTCTTATAATCAATCTTTATAAATGAATATATTTAATCGTCATTTTACATGAGAGCCGGCCAAGGCTACACTAACTGAACATACTAAACGCAATACAAGCACTCAACAGTCAGAGTGCACCACACTCGGACTTGAGGCCCTATCATCACTTCCGAGTCCGACCTGCACACACTGAAAATGGTGTAGGGGTGAGCTTTTACATATAAGATGACAGTTATTGACTCGGATTATACCACAATCCTTGACTATGCAATTCATACAATTCAATCATCCATAACACACTCTGCCGTTTAAATATGAATATTCACTCATCGTAATCCGATCGGAATTCATTCCAGCCAATCCACTCGGTTATATAAAACTCACATTATTTGCAATCATGTATAATCACAACCATAGGCCAATACTGCACTCGGCAACGGCATATATATATATATATACATATATTCAATCACACATGGAGATATAATTCATATCATTCATCACAGCATGTATAATACTCATGATATCATATTTCACTCACCAAATACATTAGTATACATGCTTCAATCCAATTAATTCATGTCCACATATGCAAACATTTCGTATTGAGCTCGGTATCAATCAAGAATGCGTACACATCAATTCACCCGGATCCGATTACCAGTTTTTATTGTTGCAACATAGGCTCCAAGCCTTTTACTCAGCTCCAAGCTGATTCGGTCGTTTTACAGGTACCAAACCGTTTGCCCTCACGCGTAACACAATTGCTCCAAGCAACAACGGGAGTGTCACGGGCAGCCCCGAGTCCAACTCGGTAAGCCTGCCTTGAGTCCAACCCAAGGTCTTTAAGCGTCCAACGCTTAGTGCACTCGGCACTGCCCCAAGTCCAACCCAGGGTCTTTTATATAATTCAACACATATTCATCTGATTGCTGATCGGTATTAAGCGTCCAACGCTATATGTTCTAAGCATTTCAGTGGTGAATCGGATGAATATGGTCTTTCATCAGGCGTCCAACGCCTATGCACTCGGCATTCGATGTATCAATCACATGCATCCACTGCAATACCATAACACATGCACACGGCAATCACATGCACTCGGCAATACATGCACTCAGCAATACATGCGCTCGGCTTTCTCTTCAACAGCCACAATATCTCATACCTTCACATGGAATTCATACAGCATTGCATGCACTCGGCAATTTACCTATAACACTCGGTAATCATAATATTCATATGCATTTCAAGCATTTTAACACCACATAGATTTATGCCCTGCCCCATACCTTATTGTACTCAACTATTCACAATCCCATCACATACATCAACTGTATTGTATCATTCAAAGTCCTAATCAGGAGTCGGTATAACAATGACATAGTACATGCACTCGTAAACCATAATATCATTCACGTTTACATGCATCTAATCATATAGTCACACACAGGTATCAGTAAATAACCACACAATGCACTCAGCATTCCTCGTATGCATCTCATACACTTAACATAAACATCATCAACAAGCATCATACTTCATATGGACGGAAAATCATACACAACACAAATAATAAATGTCATACATCCGGTTTACTACTCAACAACATGCGACATCCAGAAGACATAACATAGTACATTAGCTCCACCCGGAAACCCGTCCATAAACTATACATTTGACATGCAAAGCGCCCCCTACCTGGAATGAAGCTTCCAGTCGGTCAACACGATACTCTGTTCCAGAGGAACACCGAGTCACTCAACTCATAGCTTTGAAGGACCAGAAGCATCCTTAAGCTAACAATGCTGACCAGTCGTTCGTCGACTGCTCCCTCCAACCCACACAACCACTGGGCTCAGACGTTGGGCTCGGTACTCCGCATGGAGAACTCAAAGCTATTTCCATATCCATGAATAATTTGATTTTGCCAGCAAGGGTGGGTTCCTGATTCAGGGCATCTCAACGTCACTGAGTTGGGTGGAGGAGAAGACGACGAGGAAGGAGACGAAGGAACAGCGAGGAAGGGAACGGGTTGCATGCAGAGGGGAATGCACACTCTCCCCCTCTCTGGCTCGTCGAGGAAGGAAGGAGGACTCCGATCCTCGGACACCACTGTCGCGAGCTCACGGAAATAGAAAACAGAGGAGGGAGAAGAAGATCGAAGAGTGAAGAAGAAGAAGAAGAAAGAAGAGAGGACGGAAGGGAGAGAAGCCCGAAGGGGAAAAATGAATAATAAGGTGGTCTAGTAGTACATATATGCATGCACGGAGAAGGGAAGAGTGGGGTGGGAAGTCGTGCACAGCAGCGGCCCCCACACGCATCACACGCACATAGTTACAATTAATCAGCCTTTATTTCCTTAAGTTAAATTAATTAAGTCAATTATAATTAATAAATAATTTTTCCCACTTTAAAATTATTATTTTAATGATTTATTTCCATTCAGTAATTAATTATTAAATTGGGATGTTACACATAGCATAATCATGAAGATACATATATCTTTGAATTTAAATATACACACATGACTACATATATCTGGTTACTGATATTACTAATTGAATTATAATTTACCAATCCTAACATAACCCAAGTTAGGTTTTGGAGGTTTGACTTACCAACCCTGAAGACAAAATAGAATCCAAACGGCGTAGGTTTCAAATTGATGATCGCTAGGCTTAGGGTAACCTACAAATGGAGGATCCAAAAAAGGATTCAGATTAGGGTTCACAATAACACCTATTTACCCTAAAATTAAGGTAGAGGCAGATGGAGGAATGAGATCTTGCGTTGCCTTAAAGCAAACTGAGAGGGGGATTAAGATAGAGGGTGTACGGTGTGAAATGGAAAGAGAGAGGAAAATGAGGGTGGTCATGTGAGGGGGGAGGAAGAGGAAAACCCTTTTCTTTTCTTACTTTAGTGAAAGTGAGAAGGAAATGGAAAATTTGTTTTAAGTGATAGGCGTCATGGTCAATTCAAATATTTAATTAATTTTAAAATTAATTTGATAACTTTAGCTTATCATTTCTTAGTCACAAATTTAAATTAGGATGTTACATTTATTGGCAAAAAAAAATCCTACTAAACACTACATAAACGTCTTTAAATGATTGGATGACACTACCTTTTTTTCAAAAAGTGTGTGAATAGTTTGCTAGAGTTATGACTTGTCAAAAGTGTATTAATTACCTAAATACGTATATATGATTAAATTCATGTACTAATTAAAATATAATATTTCTACAATCATTTCTCATAAATGACTAAAAATTTTATTTGCGATAAAAAACTTTTCCCTAATTTTGATAAATTATTAGCTAAGTAATCTCTTAACAATATTAGAATGAGTTTTGGTAAAATAACCTAAAAATGTAAATCTTTCACATTTTAAAATTCATGGTAATCGTACTTATCTAAAAATATGTTTTTTTATAATTTCTAACAATATATAAATCTTCTTTTTAACTTTGATTCCGAGATAAAAAAAAGTATTTCTACCAAACACTATATTAATGTCATTCAATAATTGGATGACACAGACCATTTCTAACAAATAAAATAGTGTATATAGTTGACAATAACAAAATATTGACTTTGAACAATTTACTAGAATAATGACTTGTCAAATATGTATACATGACTAAATTCATGTATTAATTACCTAAATATGTATACGTGTCTAAATTCATGTATTAAGTAAAGTTTAATCCTACTATAACCATATCTCATAAATGACATAGTAAAATCTTGTTTATGAAAAAAAATTTACCTAATTTTGATAAATTACAGCTAAGTAATGTATATAAACAATGTTAGAATTGATTTTGGTACAATAAATTAAAAATACAAACCTTTCAAATTTTAAGATTCATGGTAATCCTACTTACCAAGAAATATGTTTTTTTTATAATTTCTAACCAGGATAGATAAATCTTCTTTTTAACTTTTACTGTCAAATAAAAAATATTCCTGTCAAACATAACATTAGTGTCTTTCAACAACTAGATAACAAATACCTTTCTTAATAAAATAATATAGTGCAAATAGTTGTAAGTAACAAAAAAAGAGTGTGAAAAGTTTACTAGAATAATGACATGTCAAATATGTATTAATTACCTAAATACATTTACATGACTAAATTCATGTGTTAAATGAAATCTAATCCTGCTACAATCATTTCTAATAAATGACATAGAAAAATCTTGTTTATAGTAAAAAATTTACCTAATTTATATAAATTAGCTAAACAATGTATTAATAATGTTAGAATGAATTTTGGTAGAGTAACCTGAAAATGCAAATCATTCACATTTCAATATTCTTGATAATCCTACTTATGTGAGAATTTGTTTTTTAATAATTTCTAACAAGCATAGACAAATCTTCTTTTTAACTTTTTCCCAAAATAAAAACATATTCTTACCAAGCACTATATTAATGTCTTTAAATAACTAGATGACACATACCTTTTCTAAAAACTAAAATAGTCTAAAAACTTGTAACTAACAAAAAAATAACAGTTACCCGAATAATGACATGTCAAATATATATTAATTACCTAAATATGTATACATGACTAAATTCATGTATTAATTAAAATTTAATCCGGCTCTAATCATTTCTCTTAAATGACAAAAGTCTTGTGTGTGATAAAAATTTTTATTTAATTTTGATAAATTAGTGAATTAATGTATAAACAATGTCAGAATGAATTTTGGTTGAGTAACCTAAAAATACAAATCTTTCAAATTTTAAGATCCATGGTAATCCTAATTATAATTTCTAAAAAGGATAGATAAATCTTCTTTTTAACTTTTATTCTCAAATAAACAATAGTCCTACCAAACACTACATTAATGTCCTTCAATAACTAGATAACAAATAACTTTTTTTAAAAATAAAATAGTGTAAATAGTTGTAAGTAACAAAAAAAAAGAGTGCAAACAACTTACTAGAATAATGACATGTCAACTATGTATTAATTACGTAATTATGTTTACATCACTAAATTCATGTACTAATTTAAATCTAATCCTACTACAATCATTTCTAATGAATGACAGAAAAATCTTGTTTGCGGAATGTGTGTCCTTTACCCTTGGTTTTTACAGAAACGTGGTGAACTTCAGTCGCTCTAATACAGAAGTGTTATGCTTTGTATGAGACCGAGCCATAATGACTCTGGTGAGTATAATGTTGGAAGGGCCCTCATATGCATTCAAGAAACACTTAATAATGAAATGATCATAATACACCGAACTCATGCATAGCATCCTAATTGACTAACCACATTATGAATTCGGTTATGGATTGTGTGATGTTGAGAGTGTCTACATTGAGTACCATGTTCTTGTTGTGATGATTGACTGTCAATTATGTATAAAAATAATCCATCTCTATCTGAAAGACTTAATAGGTATTGAGTAGGATAAACATTAGTTGAACTGGTTAAAAACCCTTAGGGTATATGATAACCTTTGTATGCTTGTTCACAAGAAGATTGTTGTTGCTACCTAATTTTGTCTGGGCCTATTTAATTTTTTTAAAAAATAAAAAATAAAAAATTATAATACTACTACTAATAATAATAGAAGTCAATCCAACATAGGATTTAATTTTGAATTTCAAATTTTTGATTTGAGCTTTGATCTTAACAACTTAATTCATCATGAGAACCATAAATTTTGAATCTAAATTTAGAGAAATTTTAAAATTCAAATAGGAGGGGAAGTTTAAATTTTGAATTTTATAAAAAATAAAAGACATCATATTTTTATGATAGAAGATTACAGAAAAATGATGAGAGGATTTTAAGGAACGAGATCAAGTTTTTTTGAATATATATATATATATTAGAATGAGGTAGAGCTTTTAACTATATATATATTATAAAATGAGATAAATATTTTTTTAAAATATATATTATAGAATGACATCTGTTTTTTTAATATATATATATATTAAAAGTTCATGCAAAAGAGGAATGATTTTTTAAAATATCACGCAAAAGGAAAGGATCAGGTGTATACATATACATATATATATATATATATATATGTATATATATAAGATAAATAAGCAAGAAAAAAAAGAAGGGGAGGCACAACAGAAAAAAAAAAGAAAGACTGACGCAAGCGGGAGAAAAAGATTTTGGGGAATTATATATATATATATATATATATATATATATATATATAATTGTCTGTGTTCTTCGTCTCCTAGAGAAATTTAATAGGCATAATTAAATGCATGAGGTCCTTTTTCATCTAGGAGAAATCTAATAATTATTAACATAGAATACCTTTTAATGTTCGTTACTAACAAAGTTTAGAGTATTACATTCGTAAGATTAAAAATAAAATTTATATTGACATGTAACAAAAATTAAAATCTTTATGTTAGAGATTAATTTGGACGGGATGTCTTAATCCATGATTTAATTTTTTTAAAACCATAGAAATAAAATTGATATTGACATGTAACGAGATTAAAATCTTTATGTGAGGGATTAATTTAGACGAGACGTCCTCTTAATCTATGTTTTTTTAGACCATAAAATATTTTAGCAATATCAATATGTAACAAAAAAAATATCTTTATGTTCGGGATTTGTTTGGATGAGACATCCTATTAATCTATGTTGTAATCAATTTAAACCATAAGATATTTTGATAATAAAATTTAGAATCTTTATGGATTAATTTGGACGAGATGTCCGATTAATCTATGTTTGAAGTTAATTTTTTAAAATTAATTTAGACCATAAAATATTTTAATAATGTTGATATGTAACAAAAATTAAAAAATTCATATTAGGGATCAATTTGGATGAGACGTCCTATTCATCTAGGTCTTCAAATAACATAAATTTTGTATTTTTAAGTTAATTTAAATCATTAAGTTTTTAAAAAATAATAAAATCAATATACCCAAGGTTCCTTTTTCATATACAGTGTTTGAAATATATTTGGACAAGATGTCTTGTTGATTAGCATTTTCTTAAATCTAGACGTCTTTAACTTATTTTACATTTTTAAAAATAATAAAACAAATGAACTACGTAACCCTGATTTTCCCTCACGCTTGGGGAATATGTAGGAACAAGAATTATTCCTGTCAGGCCTAAATTTTTAAAATAAATATATCCCATTATCTTGGAAAATAAAATTATAACACATTTTAATGACGACCCAAATAATTTAGACTAGACGTCCTATTAATTATAAAAAATATAACTTTAATTGTTAAATCGACAATAAATCCATAGGACATCTCTAAGAGGTTTAAATTTCAAATTATTAGGATTATTCAAAACTTAAACAATTTAGGGTAACTGTTTAAATGGGACAGTGTAGGATGCTAATACCTTCCCCACAAGTAATTAGACTCCTGAATGTAAAATCTCAATGTAGGACCAGTACCTTTATGTTAGGGTTTTTTCAATGTTTTACCTTAAAATCTTTGATAGCGACTCCACGGTTTTCAGAAGAAATTTGGGAACCTGATTTTCTTTTTACAGTTGGCCTCCTGCCGTGATCATGGTCACGACAGATGGCAACTCTGCCAGGGACTTTAGAGAGTCAAGCCTCTTTAACTTGTTTAGGTATATTAGAATAATCCTATATAACCTCTTGCCTATATGTTTATGCCATGATTTCTATCGATATATGTTATTATAGAACCCTAGGGTAGAAGACATCATATTGTTATGCTATTGAACCCTATGGTAGACGACTTTAATTATATTATTCTGTGTTTGTTCCTTGTGAATGAAGGGTAAGGTACAAGTATGTATGCCCCTCCCCACACCACACTTACATTTTTCAAATACATTTCGAGTGGGACCCTACACCCAAGGGTCTGAATAAACCATTATGTTTAGGGGAGGTTGTGTAGCGGTGTCATTTGGGACATTCATATCCTTCTGATATCATGATAGCCTCAACTAGAGCGTAACTTCCTCATGGTGCCCACACCTGGTAGGCTTCCTACTATTGTGGTCAATATCATGGGCGGAGTCTGAGCTTTAGTAGCCTTTAGTAATTTAAAATAGCCACGCAATGTAAGAGGACACTATTAGAGGAGCCCTAGAACCGATCAAAAGCCTTTAATAAACCTTATTTAAGGCACAAAGGGGAAACATTCCTTTTACCTTTCATTCTTAAAGAATTTCTTTCTTTTACACCCAATCAAATGTTTTTAAAAAAGAGCCAAATGATCCGTCATGCGGAAAATAGTTCTCAAGCCCGTTTAATTTCATTCTTTAGGTTATAGGCTCATTGAATCGTAAATTTTTATGCAAAGTTTTCCTAAAAATAATCAGACGATCCAAAAGTTCTGTAACTTATTCTTTGTTAGTCATTATTCCCTATAGACACGGAAAATATTTTTATGAAATAATGATTAACAAGACATGACAAGCCCACAAGTTGACTCTTTTCTTTCTTGTCTTTTTTTAGGAAGTAATCTGAACTTGGTGAGTATCCTACTAGAGATGGAAACTAATATGGGTTTAGACGAATATGGGGCCAACAAAGCTAAACTGAGGAAAATACTACATGTTAAGGTTGGGAAAATTGACACAGCTAGCCTGCAGGCTTGTGGAAAGAAGCTGAATCTGATCCAAAGGATGGCCTTCTCAAGGAAATATGGGAGGATCCTAAAACTTATGGAGGTTGAAGTACAAGTCGAAGCAATCACCGCTTTTGACCCACCCCTTCGGTGCTTTACCTTTCGGGACTTCCAGTTAGCTCCATCAGTAGAGGAGTTTAAACAGATCTTGGGCTTGCACTTAAAGTGGCAGATACCCTATAGACGACTTGAGCAGCATGTCAACATCACCTCCCTTGCTTCTATATTGAAAAACAATCTGAATGAGTTGGGAAAAGCATAAATGAACATGAATTAGACGTCAGGGTTTGCCAGGGTGCATCTTGAAAAACACTTGAACAGTCTAGCTGAGAAAGAAGATTGGGAGACTTTCATGCATGGATACCCTAGCATTTACCCTCTATGGTGTGATCTTGTTCCCTCGAATTGAGAATTATATGGACTGTGATGCTTGATGAATCAGTTTTAATACACTTATTATATTTTTACACTAGGGTTTGTTATATATTTATTATGTTTAATGATAGTATTTTAATTAAATTTCATGTTGTTAGTTTAATTGAAGTATTATGTTTTCGATTTTTGTTTGTATCTTGAGTGTCTTACCTTGTTTTAGTCATAAGTTAGGGTTTTGTGATCCAGTTGGGCTGATCTTGCAGCCCATGAAAAGCTTAGACAAAGACCTACATCATAATGAACACATTTGGCTATTTTACATCTGAAAAGGATGAAGAAATTGAGATTGAATCAATCACCTCACATGTGTCTCTCCAATATTGACATAGTTCATTAAAATACACATATCTTAAGTTATAGATGTCCAAATGACTTGGTTCTTAAAGAACAATTTCAATAAGATCAAGATCTACAACTTTTATGTTGAAGATTTGGTGAAATTATATCATCTAGAGGGTTAGAGCTAGCATACGAAATGGAAAACGTGAAGAATAATGAATTTTAAAAAGTAACCTTATCATTTCTTTGAATTATTGTAATCTTAACCCCACTAATGTTGAAATAATTGCATCAATGTTCAACACATGGGTGTATAGTGCTCTAATACCTTGGCTATAAATTGATGCTTGAAGTTGTAAGGAATACACAAGAGAGATACATAATAAATACATGCTTAAGTTTCCATTACATTTCTATGTTTTTGCTTTAGTTTCTTAAGTTTTAGTTCTTCTTTCTCTTGTTTTATTTCTTTGCTCTATATTCCATTCTTCAAGTTATGATTTTCATTTCCATTTCTCAACATGAAGTAAGTTAATTTTATTATTTGTTATTTACTTTTATAATCAATGTTATAATTAATTTAAATTTATATTCCATTGTTAAAAATCGTCATGGATGCTTCGTAATGCCCTCGGTTAACTAGGACAATCACATCCATTAGATTATCCTAGTCAACTAAGAGGTTATGAGTTTTAAAAAAATATGGAAGGTTTTTTCGTAAACACTTGGTGGAATAGTATCATTATATATATACATAATAGAGTTATATATGCAACAAGTGGTCGAATAAAACTCTACATGCTGAAGCTAAAAGGGGTACACAGGCTTCCATTCAAAACATGAAATGAAAACATCTATCCTAATCATCCTCAGTCCAAGAAGAATCTGGCTGGTCTTCGATTTTCATAAATGACATAGAAAAATTTTGTTTGCGGTAAAAAATTTATCTAATTTTCATAAATTAGCTGAGCAATGTATTAAGAATGTTAGAATGAATTTTGGTAGAGTAACCTAAAAATGAAAATCATTCACATTTCAATATTCTTGGTGTTAACCAAGTGACCTCAATTACTCAAGAAGGGGGTGAATTGAGTATTAAAAATTTTACTTGGAATGCTTTTGAAATTGATTCTTTAATAATTACGCTTAATGAAGATGATAAATTTAATCATAAATGATAACAACTTTTACACAAGGAAAATTTACAAGTACTAAGTATATGGCAAATAAATTCACTTAAGAGTTAAAGTAATATTCAAGAAACAATATCAAATTAATTATAACACTATTTTTGGTACTTAGGAAAATTTCAAATTAATTCAAGAATATTACTTGAAATAATTTCAACAAGGTTAATCTAAATAATTTATAACTCAATAGAATATGCACTTAATTTTAACAACCAAATTAATTAGCAATAATGAAGTAGTTAATTAATCAAGTTATGAACACAATAAATTAAGCAAGCAAGTTAAGTGCGTAAATTAAATGAGTTTAGGGAAGAGAGATTTGCAAACCGATATATATGAGTTCCACCACACCGGTGTACGTCTCACCTCCAAGGAACCAACTTGGATGATTTCCACTATTGGAGATTAGAGATACAACTTTGAGCAATCACGGCTTCCTAGTGTCCCACACTCAAGAACCCAATTCTCACAAGTACAAGGGCACCCCACCCAATCTCTTAATCTCACACTTTTACAAGGTTGAACCCCAACTCAAAATTCTAGGAATTTATTGTTTAAGTGTACAAGGATAACTCTCCAATAGAGTGGATATACAAGTTAAAGCTTTCATAAAAAAATAACTCTCAAAGAGAGGATATGCAAATTTTAGCACTCAAAAATAATTTTGCTCACAACTTCACTCTCAAAATAATTTGCCAAGAAATAGAACCAGAGAATAAATAGGCCAATAAAGAAGAAAGTGACACAGGAGAAAAAGGAAGAGGCAAGAAAAATGTTTCATTGTTGGGATGAATGTTGAATGCCTCTGATGCTTCTCAATTTATAGGACTCCAAAGGTAAGGCATTGCAATAAATAATTCCTTCGATGCTGCAATTGGAGCATGGCTTAGTAAGTTAATTAATTCCTTCGATGTAGTGTAGCATGGTTTGGCAAATTAATTAACTTTTTCGTAGTGCAGTATGGAGTCGTTGCATTTTTAATTCTAGTGTGATATGTAGCTTTCATGTTATGATTCTAGGCTGTTCCACTGCGTAAAAACACTGAGTGAATCGATTCCTTACTAGATGAATCGATTCCCCTGTTTATTTTTCCCATATGAATCGATTCAATAACATGAAGAATCAATTCCCTATTTGTTGTGCTCGTATGAATCGATTATTAGGCACAATGAATTGATTCCTGCCTTGCTAAACACGTATGAATTCCCTTTGGCTTGAATTGATTCCTGCCTTAAATTTTTCAAGTTCTGGACAATATAAGCATGTGAATCAATTCCTCATGGTGTTTGTGGTGCATGAATTGATTCATCTTATTAGATTTACACATTCCAGCCCCCTATTTGATATTTGATCAATCGTCCTTTGATCCTTAGGCACTTTGATAATTATTTTTCATTTGATTTAAGCCTTTGTAAATGCCTTGACTTAAGTCCTTTGTTGTTCATCAATCCTTATGCATTTAACTCTTGAATCCTTGACCCGTTTTGTTTGAACTTCATGATTCAATTAATCGCTTTGCACAACATCCTTGATTCTTTATTTGTTGCATCATTATCAAAACCTACATCAACATATAAATACATTCTCCCTCTTTTTGATGATGACAACAAATGTTCATCTCTCAGGATGTTAGTTTCACAACAGTTCAAATACATGGCATAAGTGACTCCCCTTTTCATATATACTTTGATACCACATGTTATACATATCTTATACATATAATTAAATACGACTTTGACATTTACAAATGTAATTTGATATCATTTGTTATAAAGAAATATTGTAAAGCTCCCCCTTAATCATGCAATATCAACAAGGATAGATATAGATGTTTGATTCTAGATGTTATCTCCCACTTAATCATTCAATAGATACTATTATAACATCATGATATTCTCTCCCCCTTTGACATCCTCAAAAAAAGTTAAGAATATATATACCACTTTAAAATGGATACATTTGTTATTATAGAGATGGATACCATTTGCATGTAAAACTCCCCCTTACATATAGAATATATATCACATAGTGATTCATATCATCAAAGTATATAAGCAAGGATAATAAGCATGATTCTTCATTGTCTCATAGGAATCGATTCACCTATATAGGAATCGATTTGTCTGGCTATTTTTGCCCAAGTTTGAAGAACAATGTCACTAGAAAGGTGTTTTGTGAGGGGTTGTACAAGAATTTAAGAATTTTGCAATTGCCAATGGTTTTGTTGTACGAGAGAGTCAAAAAAAACCAAAGGTTATTTGACATTTGTTTTTAAGATCCATGTGGTGCATTTGTTCAAAAATATGTTTAATTAAGTAGATACTACCTGGGAACTCAATAAGACAAGAGATTTGTGGAGCATTAACATGATTATTGAAAATGTGATTTTCTTTTTAATGAAAAGATTTGACTATATATGACAAAGTAAATCACTTTGTTGAAAGAAATGAGGATTTTATGAAATAAATAGGTAAAAATCTTTAAGTTAAAGATTTTGCAAAACAATGTTCAAAGAGTAAGTATTTTAAAAGTGATGAAAACAAAGCAACTAGACAATTTCCAGAATACCCAATTCCCTTCTAATATTTATAAATTGTTCTTTCGGAAGGGGTTTAGTAAAAATCACTACAACAAAAATTGCAAAAGGATGCGCTAGTTTTGTCTGCGGTTGGACGAAACCGCAGACATTGATGTAAAATTATGACTATTGTCTGTGGTTGCACTATGAAACGCAAAAAATAACTTTTGTCTACGGTTCCGCATCACAACCGCTGACAATAGTGTTGCAAAAATAACTTTTGTCAGCGGTTTCGCACTACAACCGCTGACAATAGTGTTGTGAAAATAACTTTTTTCAGTGGTTCCGCATCACAACCGCTGACAATAGTAACCGCTGACAATAATGTTGTGAAAATAACTTTTGTCAGCGGTTCCGCACTACAACCACTGACAATAGTGTTGTGAAAATAACTTTTGTCTGTGGTTCTGCACCACAACCGCTGACAATAATGAAATTAGAATGCTCCACACGTGGGATTTTCTTTTTGATGAATGTGTCAATTTAAAATTTAAATTTTGCCTTTTTCTTATAAAGTGACTTTTCTAAGAGTTCTTGTTGATTCTAGAAAATAACTTTTTCTTTCCCCTCTCTCTCTGTTCCTGTGTGTTACTTCCATTTTTTATGATCTATCTTTCTCTTCTCTTTTCTTTAAGGTAAGTTTTTTATTTTTTTGGTATCTCTTTCTATTTTGGCATGTAATCTTTCTCCTCTGTGTTTTGTGTGTTGCTGCTGTTGGTGGTCCATAGAAAGCTATATTTTGGAGTGTACTCCTCTTTTTTCTTCAAGCTATATTTCGGAGTGTACTCCTCTCTTTCTTCAAGGTGAGTTTTTTTTATTTATTTTTTGGGTATCTCTCTATTTTGGCATGTAATGTTTCCCACTGTTACAAAATGTTGAACGTAGCTTTTATTGTAAATATATGTCCCTTATCATTTTATTGTAAATGTTTCAACTTTCATGTCCACTAATTAAAATTAAAGCACATGAAGGCATATGTTTTCCTCTGTTCCCTCTTATTTGGGCTTAATGTAGTTTGGCAATATGGTTTTTTAATAATAATAATAATAATAATAATAATAATAATATAGGTACATGAAACTAAACCCATTTTAAAAAGATGTTTATTGGTGTTTTAATTTTTTAGCTATTAATATTGTTATATCTATAGTTCTGAAACTATTAGTGTAAAAATTAGTTTATTATAATATTTAATATAAGTTTAGTAAATTAAAAAAACTAAAATAAAAAAAAAGCAAATATTGACTATTGTCTGCGGTTCTGCACTACAACCGTAGACATTGTGTGACTATTGTCTGCGGTTCCGCACTACAATCGCAGACATTGTGTGACTATTGTCTGTGGTTCCACACTACAACCGCTGACAATACTTAGCTAATGTCAGCGGTTTGAGCGCTGACATTATTTTTAGTGCTATTATCAGCGCCATTATTTTTTGCGCTTGCACCGCTGACAATAATCATAATGGAACCGCTGACAATGGCCTTTTTTGTAGTAGTGAATGTCTGTCAATTGTTTTGAAGTTTCAACATATTCAAGAACATGATCTCCTTTCAAAACATGGTCTCTTATAAAATTATGTCTTATCTCAATATGTTTAGTCCTAGAGTGCATGACAGGATTTTTGGAGATATTTATGGCGCTAGTGTTATCATATTTAATGGGCACTTTATTTAAAACAACACCAAAGTCAAGAAGTTGTTGTCTCATCCAAAGAATTTGAGCACAACAACTGCCAGCTGCTATATATTCTTCCTCAGTTGTCAATAAAGAAACACTTACTTGTTTCTTGTTATGCCAAGAAATAAGGGAACTACCAAGTAAATGTCATGTGCCACTATTACTCTTTCTATCAAGTTTATAACCAGCAAAGTCAAAATCAGAATATCCTACAAGAATACATTCAACGCCTTTGGGATACCATAAACCAACATTTTGAGTACCCACAAGATATTTCAAAATTCTTTTTACGACAGTGAGATGTGATTCTTTAGGACATGCTTGATATCTAGCACACATACATACAACAAATATAATATTGGGTCTACTAGCTATCAAGTAAAGTAAGGATCCAATCATACCTCGATATTTAGTTATTTCAACATCCTTACCCTTCTCATCTTTGTCTAAGTAGCAAGATGTACTCATGGGTGTTGCTATTTTGTTTGCCTTGTCCATTTCGAACCTTTTGAGTAGTTCTTTGCAATATTTCGTTTGACTAAGGAAAGTTCCTTCTTTAGTTTGCTTAATTTGTAGCCCGAGGAAGAATTTAAGTTCTCCATCATGGACATTTTGAATTCATTTTGCATAATCTTGGCAAACTCTTGACAAAGTATTTTGTTAGTAGCACCAAATATTATGTCATAAATATAAACTTGTACCAAAAGAATGTCATTGTTTTTAAGTTTTATAAACAGTGTAATATCAACCTTTCCTCTTTCAAAATTATTTTCTAAAAGAAATTTACTGAGTCTTTCATACCAAGCTCTTGGAGCTTGTTTCAAACCATATAAAGCTTTTCTCAATTTAAAAACATGGTTTGGAAATTTGTGATTTTCAAAACCAGGAGGTTGATCTACATAAATTTCTTCTTAACTATAACCATTTAAAAGCACTTTTGACATCCATTTGAGAAAGCTTAAAATCCATGCAACAAGCAAAAACTAATAATAATCTTATGGCTTCTGACCTAGCTACGGGAGCATACGTTTCTTCATAGTCTATTCGCTCTTCTTGATTATATCCCTTAGCAACTAATCTGGCTTTATTTCTTATTATTGTTCCATTTTCATCTAGCTTATTTCTAAAAACCCATTTGGTGCCTATTATTAGATGGTCATTGGGTCTTGGCACAAGTTCCCAAACTTTATTTCTTTCAAATTGATTCAATTCATCTTGCATGGCCAACATCCAATGTACATCAATAATAGCCTCATTGATATTTTTAGGTTCAATTTGTGATACAAAGACTAAGTGATTACATGTATTTCTAATGACATTTCGAGTACTTACACCTTTTGTTATTTCACCTATGATATTGTCCAAGGGGTGATTCTTCATGGTGATCCATTTTTTTTGTTAAGGTTCATCATTTTGTGTTGTATCTCCTTTATTTTTGATTTCTTCTTTATCATCCAAGTTTATTTCATGGAAGGTACCTACAAGATCATCAATTTCCTTTCTCGTGGAATTTTGGTTAAGTTCATCAATTTTGACATGTATAGACTCTTCAATTGTACAAGTTCGTTTGTTAAAGAGTCGATATGCTTTACTGGTAGATGAATAACCTAAGAGTATTGCTTCATCAGATTTTGCATCGAATTTGCTGAGATTATCCTTTCCATTGTTTAAAACAAAGCATTTGCATCCAAATACATGAAAATAAGAAATATTTGGTTTTCTTCCTTTATAAAGCTCATAAAGGGTTTTCTTTAAAATTGGTCTTATCAAACATCGATTCATAACATGGCAAGCGGTATTTACTGCATCGGCCCAAAAATGTTTTACAATATTACTTTCATTCAACATTGTTCTTGCAAGCTCCGCTAAAGATCAATTTTTCCTTTCAACTACTCCATTTTGTTGTGGAGTTCTTGGAGCCGAAAAATTATGTTCAATGCTAAATGTTTCACAAAAGTTTTCAAAAGATTGGTTTTCAAATTCTCCCTCATGATCCATTCGAATGGATGCTATTTTCAAATTTTGTTCGTTTTGGATGATCTTGGCAAGTTTCTTAAATGCATGATATGCTTCATGTTTAGAGTAAGAAACAAAGTCTATGTGTACCTAGAATAATCATCCACAATCACAAGAGCATAATAGTTTCCACCAAAACTTTTAATTTTTGAAGGTCCAAATAAATCTATATGTAAAAGTTGTAAAGGTCTATTTATTGAAACAACATTTTTTTCTTGAAAAGAGACCTTTACTTGTTTTCCCTTTTGATACGCGTCACAAAACTTGTTTTCAAATTTTAACTTTGGAAAACCAATCACTAAATCTTTCGAAACAAGTTTGTTTAAATGGTCTATATGAATATGAGAAATTCTTCTACGCCACAACCATGATTCATCCTCTTTAGTTATAAAGCATTGCACATCACTTGAAGCAAGATAATCTAGATTAATCATATAAATATTATCAACTCTTTGACCAACGAACTTTATTTCCTTATTTAGCTTATTTTCAATTATGCAACAGTTTGATTCAAAAACAATTTTATAGCCTTTATCACATAATTGACTAATGGTAAGCAAGTTATGTTTAAGTCCCTCAACATATAATACATCATTTATAGAAGTGGAAGAGTTTTTACCAATATTTCTGATTCCTAGAATTCTTCCCTTCGTGTTGTCTCCATATGTAACAAATCCTTTATTTCGTGGAGTAAATGATATAAACTTACTTTTATCTCCCGTCATGTGTTTTGAACACCGACTATCCAAATACCAATGGGTGTTACTTGCTTTAAAGCATACCTACAAAATAGGTCAAGTTAGAGAACTTGGTACCCATTTTATGTTGGGTCCTTGTAGGTTAGTTTGAGGTAATGTTCCTTTAGGAACCCATATTTTTCTCATAACCTTTGGCCCAAAGTTTCTAACATTACAATTAGATGCACTATGTCCTTTAAAATCATAGTGATTACATTTCATGAAGGGTGATGAATTTTTACTGGGCGGTATAAAGAAATTTTTATAGTTCTTGTGTTTCTTATAAGCATTAAAACCTAATCCCGTTTTATCAAACATACAACGTTGTTTTCCAAATAAAACATTTAAATTGTCTCTACCATTTGTAAATTTTTCTAAAGTTCTATTCAAGTCTAAAATCATAGCTTCTAGAATGTCACATTTCTTAGCAAATTCACAAGGTTTAGTTTTAGAGCATGCTTGTACTTTTACTACTTTTGTTTTTAAAGTTTCATTTTCTTTACAAACTTCCATAAGATGCATCTCAAGTGTGTCAATGGTTTTTCTAGATAACTTATGCTTATTAGAAACTTTTATAAATTTATCATACAATTCTTCAAGAGCATCAAGTAGTTCTTCTTTATCTAAGTCATGAAAATTTACCTCATCCTCTTTATCTTGGTGGTTGGCCATGAGGCAGAGGTTTGCTTCTTCATTTTTTGATTCGTCTGAGCTACTTATCTCATTTTTATCCCATGCGATGTATGCTCTTCTCCTCCCTTTTCTTTCCTTGTTTGCCTTCTTAAGGTTTGGGCAATCTATCTTGAATTGTCCTTCCTTTCCACATTCAAAGCAAGTAGGTGAGGAAGAGTTTTCTTTAAGAATGGGTTTCTTACCTTGAGATTTGAAGCTTCTTTAGAAATGTTTGTTCTTCATAAGCTTTCCAAAGTGCTTTACGAATAGACCTAACTCTTTGTTCTCATCAAGATCACTTTCGATTTCATCTTTAACAATTGAGGTGGCTTTGAGAGATAGCCCTTTTTTCTTTGAGGCTTTTTCTTCTTCCTCTACATGTTTCAAATCTTTCAACTTTTGTTCTTATTCTTGTAACTTACCAAACAATGTATCAAGGGACATATCATTTATATTAGGTGATTGCTTGATGGCAGTAACAAGAGGTTGCCACTCCCTAGTAAGACTTTTTAGAACTTTATGAATAAGTTCCTTGTTAGTGTAGGATTTACCAAGTGCAATAAGATGATTAATAATCAAAGTAAATCTCTTTTGTAGTTCTAAGATAGTTTCACTAGAATTCATTCTAAAACTTTCATATTGGCTAGTTAAAGTACTAATCTTAGAATCCTTAACATCGCTAGTTCCTTCATGAGTTATTTGAAGGGTATCGCACATATCCTTAGCAGATTTACATGTAACTACTCTAAAGAATTCATCAGGACCTAAGGCTAAAGTGATAAGATTTTTTGCTTTGTAATTATATTGCACTTTCTTTTATTCCTCACTAGTCCAATTATGACGCCACAAAAACATGGGTAAATTTTTCACGATTTAAAAAGCATTAATTCATTATATAATAAAGTGGTGAGGTTATCTTTCACTACCCAGGATCTATCAGATACCCGTCTCATATGTGAAGATATGAGAAGGTAAGTTAAAAGGAGTGACATTAAAGAATTCCTCAATTAAAAAGAGCGGAAGGATTTAGGTAAGTTAATGTTATGTAATTAGGTTTAAAGAGGTCAACTACTTTTAAAATTAAGAAGTCCAATTTTATGCCCAAAGTATTCCTATAATAATGCAGGGTCAAGGTTTAATGTGAAGAAGAGAGAAATTAATTTGAACATTTCATTTTAGGCAATCAGGGCATCCCTCGCTCAAGCGAGAACCCAACTCGCTTGAGCGAGTCCCATATAGGGCACTTGGGCGAGCAACCCCACACGCTAAACGAGAAGACCAAAGGAGAATCAGGGGCCAACTCGCTTGGGAGAGCCCCAACTCGCTTGAGCGAGATACACAAGATTCGCTTGGGCGGAGCCAGCGAGTGTGAGCGAAATTTGTCCAGAACCCAACCTACGCTCGCTCGCTTGAGCGAGCACCATCCTCAAGGCCATTCGCTCAAGCGGAATTCGGCTAGTAACCAAATGCTCAACTCTCGCTCGGGCGAGACCCTCCTCGCCTAAACGAAAGTCTTCCAGAGGCCAACCCCTGGTACCAGGGCCATCTCGCTTGGGCGAGACCCACTCTCGCCTGGGCGAGAATGGTCCAGAGACTAAAACACTGATGCTAGGACAATCTCGCTTGAGCATGACTCACTCCCGCCTAAGCGAGAATTGTCCAGAGACCAAATACCATACAAGGGGGGGATTCTCGCTTGAGCGAGATTATCAGAAAACATGCAGAAACATGGAAATTCAACAACACAACCTATCAAAACTCCACTCAAGCCAATTTTACTCAATTCATCACATCAAAATCATCCTATTAGTCAATTAAAACTTGTTCCAAATAAGCGTATTCGTACCTTTACATTACAATTCATTAAATGCATACAAGAACCAAATCATCAACTCCTTTACTTCACAAAACCAACACTTAAATATAAATCTTCATTCATTAATCAAAAGTAGGGAAAGCTTTATCATGAGTTCATCCCTCACATATTCATAGGGTCACCAATGAAAATGAGCCATACACAAAAGTTCTCATTTTCCTCCATGACCCCTAAGATTACCATTGTATATATATGTGTTCATTATCCACACAAATATCTATTCCAAATCTAGACTATACAAAATATGCAGAATATCATACACATTACAACCATTCCACATATCTATGAAATCAAAATGTTACCGGCCAAGGCATTCTTTACCCAAGTAGGCTTCCTTCACACGTCTCCTCCACACAAAAGCTCTATGTACAGCCCTACAACACAAGAGCTAAAAAGATATACCACATGGAGAGTGAGTATACTTTCTCTATGATGAAAATCCAACAAGTCAGACAATAAATGCATGAATGCAATACAAATATTCCTTCCTCAAGGAAAGTTCATTCAACACCCAATCATTCATTTATCAATTTCATTTAAATACATATATCCATCAAATTTCTTGGAGTCACATCAACCAATATCACAATCATAATTAGTAATTTAAAGAAAATGGTTCCACCTACTCCTCACATAACCTCATCAACAGGGTATCTCTCCATGCCATGCTTCTATGGCTAATGCACATGCTAGTGTTTAAAATGCATATGCACGGGTCCAATTTATAATTCATTAATAATCTCAATCACTTAAATTACCATCATCACTCCGGGATATACCGTTCGTGGCACCCCGCAAGGTGATCAACATCATAACAACATCATCACTCCAGGATATACCCTTCGTGGCACTCCGTAAGGTGATCAATATCATAACAACATCATCACTCCGGGATATACCCTTCGTGGCACCCCACAAGGTGATATAATCATCAATATCATAACAATATCATCGCTCCGGGATATACCCTTCGTGGCACCCCGCAAGGTGATATAATCATCAATATCATAACAACATCATCACTCTGGGATATACCCTTCGTGGCACCCCCAAGGTGATATAATCATCAATATCATAACAACATCATCACTCCGGGATATACCCTTTGTGGCACCCCGCAAGGTGATATAATCATCAATATCATAACAACATCATCACTCTGGGATATACCCTTCGTGGCATCTGCAAGGTGATATAATCATTAATATCATAACAACATCATCACTCCGGGATATACCCTTTGTGGTACCCCGTAAGGTGATATAATCATCAATATCATAACAACATCATGATATGCATGCCATGGCATGTATGAAATGCTCATGCATGCCTCAACTTTATTAGGATTATCTCACCCTCTCGTCTATGGTACATTCATACTCAACCACACTATTATCCACAAATTTATACATAAACGTCAATCCTTATATTTAAGAACCATTCCAACCAAAGCTTTTAGATACTCATCATGTCATATGTGAAACCAATAGTACATCATCACATAATATGCCATTCATAGCCTCATTTAGGCTTCATCATATAAACAATTATTTCAAAACACCACACACAATTCTTATCACATACACATGATATCACATCTATCCAAGAAAACATGACCTATTACATTAATACATACATTACCATCACAATTCTCATGCATTTAGAAAATACACCCCTCTCCTACCTTAAGAGAAGTATACTTCCGGGTTTGATATTCCCGCTTCACCCGTGTTATCAAGTCCTACACCAATCATTATAGGACCACATCAATTATTCATTCAAAGTCCATTTCAATATACACATATGTATTTATGTACACGTGATTCTCATCATGTGGAAGCTATTCTTGAATTTCACTCATTTACCTATTTAGGCTTCGGGAATTCCTTCCCTTAAATCACCATTCATTATTATCAAGGGCTACAACCTAATTTGTTAGGTTATCCCATTTGCCATACTTATAATTAACTCACACCAAGTGGGTTTTTATTTATGTTTTCCAATGTCAATGCCTCATCAGTTATAATACTTCCTCATCAATAAATGTTAACCCCATCTACATCCTACCTTTCCCCCAATTTATAGGGATAGGGTTTTCACCAAAACCCAATCACATTCATAAATGCACTTCCATACTTATCATCTTTCAATCTTATCTTCATATACCTCATTTATTACTCATAAATACCTATATTTATTTCACCCATACCTTAGGGTTCATGCATTTAATGCTTTCTTTCTCTACCCATATTTAATACTCTCCCAAGCCTTAGAAATCCATGTTCTATGGTTTAGCTACCATTAAGATGAGGAAGAACTTACCTAAATCAAGAAACAAAGTAGACACCAAGAGAGAGAATGGTGTATACAAAAATGGGGGAGGAAGAAGGGAGACTTCAACCACCCAATGTCCTTCCTTGCTCCAATGGTGGGTGAAAACAAAGAGGAAGATTGGTATCACTCTTGATTAGGGATTTTAGAAGAAAGGTGTGAATGTAGAAGTGGTAGAAAGGAGAAGAAGTGAGTGTGTTGGCGTGAGAAAGAGAGAGTTACGGAAATGAGAGTGAAAGAGTGAGTTTTATTTTAAGTTTTTAAGCTTTCATTTAAACTCTTGCGTTTTTCATCAAACAGGCTCACTGTTCGGGCTCAATACTTATTCTAAAAATTATTCCGAATACATATTCGGATTCCCAACAATTTTATCTACAGCCCTGACCAATGGCATCTCAATCGGAGATACTTGGTCCGACACCCATATTTTATCCGGGTCAGTTTTCAGCTTATCCGGTCACAATATCTCACTAGCAGTTTCTGAAAATCTTATTTAAATTATATCTAGCATTTTGGGATATCAATTAACCCATACTTAATTATTCAATATTTATTTCCTCTATTTATTTTCTATTTTCAAAATTCCGGGTGTTACAATCCACCCCACCTAAAAGAAATTTCGTCCTCAAAATTTGACATACCGGTGAGTGTTTCAATGTTTCCATGCCCTCGAAATTTGACATATTGCTCACGGATATCATCTTCACGTTCCCAGGTGAGTGTCTCAACGTTTCCATACCTCCATGCTACTTTCACCAATGGTACCATCTTATTCCACAGTCTCTTCACGGAATACTCAATGATACGAACCAAAACGGGAGGGGCGAACAAGTCATCCCGCACATCAACATCATCTAGAAAGATCACGTGCAAAGGATTATGAATATACTTCCTTAACTACGACACGTGGAACACATTATGTAGGTTTGCAAGTTGTGGAGGGAGCGCAATCTGATAAGTGACATCTCTAATCCGCTCTAAGATCTCATAAGGTCCAATGAATTTAGGGCTTAATTTCCTGCTCTTCAATGCTCTGCCAATACCCTTATCACGCGAGACTCGTAAGAACACATGATCGCCAACTTGAAATTCAAGTGGCTTCCTCCTCTTGTCATAATAGCTCTTCTGCCGGTCTTGAGTGATTTTCATCTTTTCTCAAATCATCTTGATATGTTCAGTAGTTTCCTCAACAATTTGAGGTCCTAAGGCCAAGTTCTCAATAACTTCAAGCCAACATAAAGGGGTTCGACACCTCCTTCCATATAATGCCTCATATGGTGCCATACCGATACTAGAATTAAAACTGTTGTTATAGGTAAATTCAATCAGTGGCAGATATTTCTCCCACGAACTGTCGTGCTCCAAAACGCAAGCACACAACAAATCCTCTAGGCTCTGAATGGTCCTCTTAGACTGTCCGTCAGTTTAAGGATGGTACGCCGAGCTTAGCTTCAATTTTGAACCCATTGCTTCATGTAAGCTTCCCCAAAATCGGGAAGTAAATCGGGGGTCACGATCAGACACAATACTTGATGGCACACCATGTAACCTCACAATCTCCTGAATGTATAGCTGTGCTAAATCCTGCAAAGAGCTCTTCATACTAATTGGTGGGAAATGGGCACTCTTCGTCAAACGATCCACAATCACCTAGATTCCGTCACATCTGGACCTCGTCCTTGGTAATCCGGACACAAAGTCCATGGCAACTGCATCCCACTTCCAAACAGGGATATCAAGCGGTCTCAAAGTACCCGAAGGTCTCTGATGTTCTACCTTCGCCTTCTGACAAGTAAGGCACGAAGCCACAAAATTGGCAACATCACGCTTTATCTCGGGCCACCAGAAATTCTTCTTTACATCTTGGTACATCTTGGTTGCGCCAGGGTGAATGCTAAAAATGCTTTTATGTGCTTCCTCAAGCACCGTGCATCTCAAATCTCCAAATGAAGGTACATACACATGACCCTTTACTCGCCATAAGCCATCAATATCTTCCACCAGGAATAGATTTTTCTCATCGCCTTGAGGTCTTCTCATCTCTTGTAAATAATCATCACTCCCTTGTTTCTCCTTCACAAGTTCTAAAAACTCATTGCATATCTTCAAGGTAGCAAAACATAGTTTCTTGGGAGATTGAATCTTGGTTCCAACATTCAAATTCTGAAATTCCTCAACCAATTCAAATTCTTTGACCATCATAGCCGACATATGCAAGGACTTTCAACTAAGAGCATCGGCAACAACATTAGCTTTCCCGGATGGTACCTTAGTTCAAATTCATAGTCCTTTAGGAATTCCATCCATCTCCATTGGCGCATATTCAATTCTTGTTGATCAAAGAGATACTTCAAACTTTTATGGTCACTAAAGACCACGAACTTCGAACCATAGAGATAGTGATGCCAAATCTTCAAGGTGAACACAACCGCCGCCAACTCCAAATCGTGAGTCGGGTAATTAACTTCATGGGGTCTCAACTGGCGTGAAGCACACATCCGAGCCCATGCTTAGAAGCATCGCAATACACCACAAAGTCTTCTTGTAAATTAGGCAATGCCAAGATAGGCGTAGAAGTCAGCCTCATCTTCAACTCTTTAAAGCATCTCTCATATTTAACCGTCCATACAAAAAGTGGGTTCTTCCTTGTCAAGTTCATCAAAGGTTTAGCAAGACGAGAAAAACCTTCGATGAACCTCCAATAATAATCGGCAAGTCCAAGGAAACTCTTGATTTCCGTAACCGATGTAGGTCTAGGCCATGCCATAACGGTTTTAACCTTGGAAGGATCCACCGAAACACCATCTTCGGATATCACATGTCTAAGAAACTGGACGCTCGTCAACCAGAATTCGCATTTAGAGAGTTTAGCGTACAACTGGTTCTCTCTAAGAATGTTCAACACCACTTTCAAATATTCCTCGTGTTCCTCACAACTCTTGGAATACACTAAGATATCATCGATGAATACCACAACGAAACGATCCAGGTATTCGTGAAAGATGCGGTTCATGTAACTCATGAACACCACTGGAGCATTAGTCACTTCGAATGGCATTACAACATACTCATAATGGCCATATCGCGTCCTAAACGCAATCTTCAGAATGTCTTCGGTTCTCACCCGAATTTGATGGTAACCAGAACGCAAATCAATCTTTGAAAACACCACCGCACCCCTTAATTGATCCAGCAGATCATCGATACGTGGTAAGGGATATCTATTCTTTATCGTCAACTTGTTCAATTGGCGGTAGTCAACACACAACCGCATGGTCCTGTTTTTCTTCTTTACCAATAAAACAGGAGCTCCCCAGGGTGACACACTGGGTCAAACAAACTCCTTTTCAAGCAGCTCCTCAACTTGCTTCTTAAGTTCAGCCAACTCTATAGGAGACATCCTATAAGTAGTGATAGACACCGGTTCTGCACCAGGTACAAGATCGATAGCAAACTCAACCTCTCATGGAGGGGGTAAGCCGGGTATCTCCTCGGGAAACACATCCAAGAATTCTGACACCACAGGGATGCTAAGGGGATCGGGACCACTTGTCCCATCGGTAAAAGATAGTAATATGCAAAGTTGAGCTATACCTTGCACATCAAATTGTTCCGCACCGAAAGAAGGGAAAATCGCGGTCCATTGTTGACAGTCGACCAGAACCGTATTGGCGGAGAGCCAATCCATACCAAGTATGATCTCCAATCCCTTCATAGGTAGGGAAATAAAGGACACAACAAATCTTCTCCCATCTAGGAGCATACCAACATTATCACACCGATGAACCAATCTAAGACAAGTACCGGTTGGGGTGGTAACCACAAGGGCATTTTTCATTGAACACAACGGTAATCTCAATCGCCAAACACAATCTTGGGATATAAATGAGTGGGTTGCACCCGAATCATAAATAACATGAACTGTATGTCTGAGTATTTCACACTTACTTTCGACTAAATTATCTGCTTGTGCTGCTTCCTCACGGTCACAGCAAACACCCTTCCGGTATTGGGCTGCACATTTCCACCGTTTTTGTTTCCATCACGAGCACCATTGCCATTTCCTCGACCGTTGCCATGTCTTCCACTGTTATAGCCACCTCGACTACCATTTCGGCCACCATTGTTTCCATTACCACGGCCTCGTCCACCATTGTGGCCTCTGCGGTCCACATGAGCGGGTACATTAGCACAGTTAGGAGTATTGGCTTGCATATGAGCCCGCCTCGCAAGTAAAGGACATGCGGGGCGAGCATGTCCTACTTGATCATAATGAAAACACACCACGTCATCCCATTGTGCACACTCGCAAATATGATGAGGTCCTCCACACCTAAAGCATCTCGGCCCATTGGCATTTACATCACTCCGGCCAAAAGTATTACTATGTCCACCACCTCTAGCTTGGACATTAGAGTGAGCACCCCCCTGAAAGCGTCCTCTTCTGAAATTCCCTTGCCTCTTGAAACTAGAAGATTGACCCTTCAACTTAGAGTCAAATTTAGAATGATGCGGGGGAGCACGTTCTTCATAAATACGGCACTTATTCACAAGCACCGTAAAGCTTCGGATCTCTTAGTTACATATGGCCCTTTGAATATCAGGGCGTAGACCGTTCTCGAATTTCACACATTTTGAGGCTTCAGTTCCCTCTTGTTGGTAAGGAGGGTAAAATTCACAAAGTTCTTCAAATTTGGAAGCATACTCTTCCACCGTCATGATCCCTTGTTTGAGTTCCATGAACTCGAGTTCCTTCTTACTCTTGTAGCTTTCGGGCACATACTTCCTTATGAGTTCATATTTAAAATTTTCCCAAGTCAAGGGAATAGCAGCAGCAATCATTCTAGTCTTGGTGAGTCTCCACCAAGTCTTCGCTTCATCTCTCATCATAAAAACAGCATACTCCATTTTTTGGAGTTTATTGCATTCGAAACTATCAAAGATTTGCTCAACATCTCTGATCCAAACATAAGCTTGCTCAGGCCTAAATCCACCATGAAACTCAGATGGTTTCCGCTTCAAGAACATGTCAAGGCCCTGAGTACCTTGAACAGCAGAAGCAGGTTATCTTTTTACTTCTTGTCTATCATGGTTTTGCGACTCGAGAAGATCCGTAAAATGGTTCAAAGCTCTAGCTATAGCGTCATCGTTATCTTGACGACGACGGGCCATCTCAATATCTATAATCATAACATGAAATTTAACTAACATTAGTAAACTTATTCATAAAATTCTTCTATAGTCTCTTACTATAGTACTTCATAATAAAATCAAGTTATGGCCCTCCATCATGGAGTTTAATATCAACTAATCCATATTAAAGCTTATAAAAGCATATTATCATATCATGGTGTCATATGCATTCACAAAACTTCAGATTCATCATTGAGGGAGAATAGTGTAAAGAAAGCTTGGCCGGACTTATAATAATTACACTCAATCCATAGTCAATTCATACATAGTCAAACAACAATGGCAATCACTCATCAATTTCATATCATGTTCTATTAATAATAGCAACTAATCACAGTAATACAGAGCGAATAATGCTCTAATACTAGGTTGTGATGCCCCAAAAACAGGGGTAAATTTTTTGCGATTTAAAAAGCATTAATTCATTATATAATAAAGTGGTGAGGTTATCTTTCACTACCCAGGATCTATCAGAGACCCGTCTCATATGTGAAGATATGAGAAGGTAAGTTAAAAGGAGTGACATTAAAGAATTCCTCAATTAAAAAGAGCGGAAGGATTTGGGTAAGTTAATGTTATGTAATTAGGTTTAAAGAGGTCAACTACTTTTAAAATTAAGAAGTCCAATTTTATGCCCAAAGTATTCCTATAATAATGCAGGGTCAAGGTTTAATGTGAAGAAGAGAGAAATTAATTTGAACATTTCATTTTAGGCAATCAGGGCATCCCTCGCTCAAGCGAGAACCCAACTCGCTTGAGCGAGTCCCATATAGGGCACTTGGGCGAGCAACCCCACACGCTAAACGAGAAGACCAAAGGAGAATCAGGGGCCAACTCGCTTGGGAGAGCCCCAACTCGCTTGAGCGAGATACACAAGATTCGCTTGGGCGGAGCCAGCGAGTGTGAGCGAAATTTGTCCAGAACCCAACCTACGCTCGCTCGCTTGAGCGAGCACCATCCTCAAGGCCATTCGCTCAAGCGGAATTCGGCTAGTAACCAAATGCTCAACTCTCGCTCGGGCGAGACCCTCCTCGCCTAAACGAAAGTCTTCCAGAGGCCAACCCCTGGTACCAGGGTCATCTCGCTTGGGCGAGACCCACTCTCGCCTGGGCGAGAATGGTCCAGAGACTAAAACACTGATGCTAGGACAATCTCGCTTGAGCATGACTCACTCCCGCCTAAGCGAGAATTGTCCAGAGACCAAATACCATACAAGGGGGGGATTCTTGCTTCAGCGAGAATCCATCTCGCTTGAGCGAGATTATCAGAAAACATGCAGAAACATGGAAATTCAACAACACAACCTATCAAAACTCCACTCAAGCCAATTTTACTCAATTCATCACATCAAAATCATCCTATTAGACAATTGAAACTTGTTCCAAATAAGCGTATTCGTACCTTTACATTACAACTCATTAAATGCATACAAGAACCAAATCATCAACTCCTTTACTTCACAAAACCAACACTTAAATATAAATCTTCATTCATTAAACAAAAGTAGGGAAATTTTCATCATGAGTTCATCCCTCATACATTCATAGGGTCACCAATGAAAATGAGCCATACACAAAAGTTCTCATTTTCCTCCATGACCCCTAAGATTACCATTGTATATATATGTGTTCATTATCCACACAAATATCTATTCCAAATCTAGACTATACAAAATATGCAGAATATCATACACATTACAACCATTCCACATATCTATGAAATCAAAATGTTGCTGGCCAAGGCATTCTTTACCCAAGTAGGCTTCCTTCACACGTCTCCTCCACACAAAAGCTCCATGTACAGCCCTACAACACAAGAGCTAAAAAGATATACCACATGGAGAGTGAGTATACTTTCTCAATGATGAATATCCAACAAGTCAGACAATATATGCATGAATACAATACAAACATTCCTTCCTCAAGGAAAGTTCATTCAACACCCAATCATTCATTTATCAATTTCATTTAAATACATATATCCATCAAATTTCTCAGAGTCACATCAACCAATATCACAATCATAGTTAGTAATTTAAAGAAAAGGGTTCCACCTACTCCTCACATAACCTCATCAACAAGGTATCTCTCCATGCCATGCTTCTATGGCTAATGCACATGCTAGTGTTTAAAATGCATATGCACGGGTCCGATTTATAATTCATTAATAATCCCAATCACTTAAATTACCATCATCACTCCGGGATATACCCTTCGTGGCATCCCGCAAGGTGATCAATATCATAACAACATCATCATTCCGGGATATACCCTTCGTGGCACCCTGCAAGGTGATCAATATCATAACAACATCATCATTCCGGGATAGACCCTTCATGGCACCCCGCAAGGTGATATAATCATCAACATCATAACAACATCATCACTACGGGATATACCCTTCGTGGCACCCCGCAAGGTGATATAATCATCAATATCATAACAACATCATCACTCCGGGATATACCCTTCGTGGCACCCCGCAAGGTGATATAATCATCAATATCACAACAACATCATCACTTCAAGATATACCCTTAGTGGGACCCCGCAAGGTGATATAATCATCAATATCATAACATCATCATGATATGCATGCCATGCCATGTATGAAATGCTCATGCATGCCTCAACCTCATTAGGATTATCTCACCCTCTTGTCTAGGGTACATTCATACTCAACCACACTATTATCCACAAATTTATACATAAACGTCAATCCTTATATTTAAGAACCATTCCAACCAAAGATTTTAGATACTCATCATGTCATATATGAAACCAATAGTACATCATCACATAATATGCCATTCATAGCCTCATTTAGGCTTCATCATATAAACAATTATTTCAAAACACCATACACAATTCTCATCACATCCACATGATATCACACCTATCCAAGAAAACATGACCTATTACATTAATACATACATTATCATCACAATTCTCATGCATTAAGAAAATACACCCCTCTCCTACCTTAAGAGAAGTATACTTCCAGGTTTGATGCTCCCGCTTCACCCATGTTATCAAGTCCTACACCAATCATTATAGGACCACATCAATTATTCATTCAAAGTCCATTTCAATATACACATACATATCTATGTACACATGATTCTCATCATGTGGAAGCCATTCTTGAATTTCACTCATTTACCTATTTAGGCTTCGGGAATTCCTTCCCTTAAATCACCATTCATTATTATCAAGGGCTACAACCTAATTTGTTAGGTTATTCCATTTGCCACACTTATAATTAACTCACACCAAGTGGGTTTTTATTTATGTTTTCCAACCACCATCTCTAATCACCCATAAATGTCAATGTCTCATCATTTATAATACTTCCCTCATCAATAAATGTTAACCCCATCTATATCCTACCTTTCCCCCAATTTATAGGGTTAGGGTTTTCACCAAAACCCAATCACATTCATAAATGCACTTCTATACTCATTATCTTTCAATCTTATCTTCATACACCTCTTTTATTACTCATAAATACCCATATTTATTTCACCCACACCTTAGGGTTCATGCATTTAATGCTTTCTTTCTCTACCCACAAACATTTAATACTCTCCCAAGCCTTAGAAATACATGTTCTATGGTTTAGCTACCATTAAGATGAGGAAGAACTTACCTAAATCAAGAAACAAAGTAGACACCAAGGGAGAGATTGGAGTATACAAAAATGGGGGAGGAAGAAGGGAGACTTCAACCACCCAATGTCCTTCCTTGCTCCAATGGTGGGTGAAAACAAAGAGGAAGATTGGTATCACTCTTGATTAGGGATTTTGGAAGAAAGGTGTAAATGTAGAAGTGGTAGAAAGGAGAAGAAGTGAGTGTGTTGGCGTGAGAAAAAGAGAGTTACGGAAATAAGAGTGAAAGAGTGAGTTTTATTTTAAGTTTTTAAGCTTTCATTTAAACTCTTACTTTTTCATCAAACAGACTCACTGTTCGGGCTCAATACTTATTCTAAAAATTATTCCGAATACATATTCAGATTCCCAACAATTTTATCTACAGCCCTGAACAACGGCATCTTAATCGGAGATACTTGGTCCGACACCCATATTTTATCCGGGTCAGTTTTCAGCTTATCCGGTCACAATATCTCACTAATAGTTTCTGAAAATCTTATTTAAATTATATCTAGCATTTTGGGATATCAATTAACCCATATTTAATTATTCAATATTTATTTCCTCTATTTATTTTTTATTTTCAAAATTTGGGGTGTTACAATCCACCCCACCTAAAAGAAATTTCGTCCTCGAAATTTGACGTACTGGATTCGAATGCATGATGATACCACTTACGGATATCATCTTCGCGTTCCTAGGTGAGTGTCTCAACGTTTCCATGCCTCCATGCTACTTTCACCGATGGTACCATCTTATTCCGTAGTCTCTTCACTGAATACTCAATGATACGAACCGAAACGGGAGGGACGGACAAGTCATCCCGCACATCAACATCATCTAGAAAGATCACGTGCAAAGGATCATGAATATACTTCCTTAACTGTGACACGTGGAACACATTATGTAGGTTTGCAAGTTGTGGAGGGAGCGCAATCCGATAAGCGATATCTCCAATCCGCTCCAAGATCTCATAAGGTCCAATGAATTTATCGCTTAATTTCCTGCTCTTCAATGCTCTGCCAATACCCTTATCACACGAGACTCGTAAGAACACATGATCGCCAACTTGAAATTCAAGTGGCTTCCTCCTCTTGTCATAATAGCTCTTCTGCCAGTCTTGAGTGATTTTCATCTTTTCTCGAATCATCTTGATCTATTCAGTAGTTTCCTCAATAATTTGGGGTCCTAAGGCCAAGTTCTCACCAACTTCAAGCCAACATAAATGGGTTCGACACCTCCTTCCATATAATGCCTCGTATGGTGCCATACCGATACTAGAATTAAAACTGTTGTTATAGGTAAATTCAATCAGGGGCAGATATTTCTCCCATGAACTTATTCTAAAAATTATTCCGAATACATATTCGGATTCCCAACAATTTTATCTACAGCCCTGACCAACGACATCTCAATCAGAGATACTTGGTCAGACACCCATATTATATCTGGGTCAGTTTTCAGCTTATCCGGTCACAATATCTCAATAACAATTTTAGAAAATCTTATTCAAATTATATCTAGCATTTTGGGATATCAATTAACCCAGATTTAATCATTCAATATTTATTTCCTCTATTTATTTTCTATTTTCAAAATTCGGGGTGTTACACCAATCATCCATAGGATTTTTCTATTTGTTTATTATCAACAATGTGCATACGTATAAAAGGACCATTTTCAATAGCATTCCATATTTTCAAATCAATTCATTATACATAAATTTTCATCCTTTCTTTCCAAAACGCATAACCTTCCCAATTGAAAGTAGGAGGTCGATTTGTAGCACCGCCCTCAAGAAAAATGTTATATGAGGTTGAGGCCATCTTTATCTCTTGAACCTGTTAAGCTTGATCTACCAAGAGTCAAGATCTGATACCACTTGTTAACTAAGTGGCCTCAATTACTCAAGAGGGGGGTGAATTGAGTATTAAAAATTTTACTTGGAATGCTTTTGAAATTGATGCTTTAATAATTATGTTTAATGAAGATGATAAATTTAATCACAAATGATAACAACCTTTACATAAGGCAAATTTACAAGTACTAAGTATATGGCAAATAAATTCACTTAAGAGTTAAAATAATATTCAAGAAACAATATCAAATTAATTACAACACTGTTTTTGGTACTTAGAAAGATTTCAAATTAATTCAAGAATATTACTTGAAATAATTTCAACAAGGTTAATCTAAATAATTTACAACTCAATAGAATATGCACTTAATTTTAACAACCAAATTAATTAGCAATAATGAAGCAGTTAAATAATCAAGTTATGAACACAATAAATTAAGCAAACAAGTTAAGTGTGCAAATTAAATGAGTTTATGGAAGAGAGATTTGCAAACCGATATATACGAGTTTCACCACACCGGTATACGTCTCGCCTCCAAGCAACCAACTTGGAGTATTTCCACTATCAGAGATTAGAGACACAACTTTAAGCAATCACGGCTTCCTAGTGTCCTACACTCAAGAACCAAATTCTCATAAGTACAAGGGCACCCCACCCAATCTCTCAATCTCACAATTTTACAAGGTTGAACCCCAACCTAAAATTCTAGGAATTTAGTGTAAGTGTACAAGGATAACTCTCCAATAGAGTGGATATACAAGTTAAAGCTTTCACAAAATAATAACTCTCTAAGAGAGGAAATGCAAATTTTAGCACTCAAAAATAATTTTGCTCACAACTTCACTCTTAAAATAATTTGCCAAGAAATAGAACCAGAGAGTAAATTGGCTAATAAAGAAGAAAGTGATGCAGGAGAGAAAAGAAGAGGCAAGAAAAATGTTTCGTTGTTGGGATGAATGTTGAATGCCTCTGATGCTTCTCAATTTATAGGACTCCAAAGGTAAGGCATTGCAATAAATAATTCCTTTGATGCTGTAATTGGAGCATGGCTTGGTAAGTTAATTAATTCCTTCGATGTAGTGTGGCATGGAGTCGTTGTATTTTTAATTCTAGTGCGATATGTAGCTTTCATGTTACGATTCTAGGATGTTCCACTGTGTAAAAACACTGAGTGAATCGATTCCCTTGTTTATTTTTCCCATATGAATCGATTCAATAACATGAAGAATCGATTCTCTATTTGTTGTGCTTGTGTGAATTGATTCTTAGGCACAATGAATCGATTCCTGCCTTGCTAAACATATATGAATCGATTCCTTTTGGCTTGAATTGATTCCTGCCTTAAATTTTTCAAGTTCCTGGACAATATAAATGTGTGAATCGATTCCTCATGGTGTTCGTGGTGCATGAATCGATTCATCTTATTATATTTACACATTCCAGCCCCATGTTTGATATTTGATCAATCGTGGCTCTAATCCTTTGATCCTTAGGCACTTTGATGATTTTTTTCATTTGATTTAAGCCTTCGTAAATGCCTTGACTTAAGTCCTTTATTGTTCATCAATCCTTATGCATTTAACTCTTGAATCCTTGACCCGTTTTGTTTGAACTTCATGATTCAATTAATCGCTTTGCACAACATCCTTGATTCTTCATTTGTTGCATCACTATCAAATCCTACATCAACATATAAATACACTTGGTAATCTTACTTATCCAGGATTTTTTTTAATAACTTCAACAAGTATAGATAAATCTTCTTTTTAACTTTTTCCCCAAATAAAAACATATTCCTACCAAGCTCTACATTAATGTCTTTAAATAACTAAATGACACATACCTTTTCTAAAAGCCAAAATAGTGTAAATACTTGTAACTAACAAAAAAAATTAGTTCAAACAGTTACTTGAATATTGACTTGTTAAATATGTATTAATTACTTCAATATGTATACATGACTAAATACATGTATTAATTAAAATTTAATCCAGCTTTATTCATTTCTTGTAAATGACATAGGAAAGTCTTATGTGCGATAAAAATTTTATTTGATTTGATAAATTAGCTAATTAATGTATAAAAAATGTTAGAATGAATTTTGGTAGAGTAACCTAAAAATATAAATCTTTCATATTTTAAGATTCATGGTAATCCTACTTATAATTTCTAACAAGGATAGATAAATCTTCATTTTAGCTTTTATTCTCAAATAAAAAATATTCTTATCAAACACTACATTAATGTCCTTCAATAAGTTGATAACAAATAACTTTTTTAAAAAATAAAATATTGTATAAAATAATCCATCTCTGTCTAAATGACTATAATTGGTATTGAGTAGGATAAGTATTGGTTGAACTGGTTCAAGACCCTTAGAGTATTTGATAACGTTTGTATGTTAGTTCACTGGAAGATCGTAATAGTCAATTAGCTTTGTATCCTATAAGAACATGCTTTGGATTTAAGTAAATAATAAAGGTTTAGAAGAATGAGTGGGTTGTCATAGGAGAACTATAAGTAGATAGCACAATGGATAAAGGAAGAACATAACAGACTACTGGTCATACTTGTGTGTTAGTTCCCTTAGAAGTAGATTGGGTTATTACTATGGAATCATAATTCATTGATAGGCTATACACATACCAAAGACACTTAAAGTAAAAGAATGGTATGACTCTATGATAGATAAGACTCACTTAATGATTTAACTTTGTGTGTGAAATCCCCTAGGTATGACGATGTACTTTTGTATGTTTTTCCAACAAAGCTGGAATGAGATAAACTTACCACTATTATTTTATGGTTATATTGTGTATCTAAATATGCACTCAGGGCCTGCCAGGAACAGCGGATATAGTTGGACCCTAAACTCGATGGAGTAGTGACTAGGTTAACTTGGGTTTACATTTTATGGGAGCTTGTGTGCCTTTGTACATTCAGAGTATGTAAGTTTCTATTGAGATCATGTGATGTATAAAAATGTTTTCATTCAAGCACCATTGTTTCTTGCACAAAAAAAACTTTTATACTCTTTTGAAACTCACAACCTCTTAGTTAAGTAGGATGATCCAGTAAAAGAGATTGTCCTAGTTAACCAAGGGTTTTATACAAAAGGAATCATGAACAACCACAAAACAATATATGAAAATAGCATCAACATACCACTAGTTAAAACTTTTGATCATATACCTTAATATTTATTTGACTTTGTTTCCCTTCAAAACACAAGATAATTAGGTGTCACTATTTCACAATATCAATCTATTCTAAAAATTACATTATTTGACAATATATCCCCAATTATATAGAAAAGAGAAAGTCAAACGAGAGAGTCATAGATAAATAATTTTTTCTTTTAGATTGTTAGTTTGGAAATAAGAAAGCTCCCTTACAGTTATGAGTCCATGTCCTTAAAACAAAACTCTAGTAGACCTCTAATGTAATCAAGCGCTGGTGTTGCTCCCTATGGGTTACACAACCATAAACAAGAATGAGTGCACTCCAAATTCTTATGTGTTAAAAGTTCAACAACACTATCTAGAGAGAAATCAAAATAAGAAGGAGCAAAGTAAAGAAAGAAAACAAAATGCTTGTTTTGATTATGTATCTGCTATGTTGGCTAAAGGTCATTAGATAAGCATTATTAATCAAAATGGCAAGAAACATTATATTCCGTAAATCAGATTAAAGAAAAAAATAGATATAAATTCAAGACAAAGTGTAACTAATCTAAAAAAGTTATGATCCTTAAATTCTTATCCCATAAATGTCAAAATCCAATAAATCACTCATAATTAAAGAATTAAAAATTTATTATCACAACAATATATTCTCCAAGTTTTGAGTCAACTAACATAACAGTTATTGTTGCTTTAACATATTTTTGTGATACCTAGTTTATGTTTCTTAAAATGTGACCTTTACAGAGGAAAATAGAATCACTCATCACCTAATTTAATTTGTGTAATTCTATTACACTCTTCAATGACATGAATTTGTATTTTAATTTATATGTCCAAGTTTACCATAATTTTGTCATGTGTAACTTGCTAACATATTTTATATATTAAATATTTAGTATGTTTAAGATATTTATAAATATTTTAAAGTTATCTAAACATGCATCTTTTTGAGATTATTTAAACTTATACTTCAAGTAATATTAGATATATTGCCATATTTAGCAAAATTAATTCCACTTAATCAATATAAGTCTCTCATATCTTTTTTCTTTGCACAAGTTGTTTACTTTTCTCTTTAAACTACCGTATCAAAATCTTTGTACAAAAATTTACCATATGCATTTAAATCTGAAAATTTTATGAAATGTTTAGATACATATTTGTTTTATATATGGCATCTATCATTGTTTATTAATCCAAGTTTAATTAAGACATTTATTAACTTTCTCTATAGTTGTCTTTATTAGCTCTTTCCTATATAATGAAAAATAAAACTAATTCCAAAATGTTGAAATTAATAGTAACAAACAATGCTTAGATAACAAAAGTTATTCATTATAGTTCTATTAATATAAGAAAATTAATTAGAAATTTGTCAAATGATAATAAATTGTTTTCAAAAGAGTGTTTGATAAATTAAAGAGTTATCATCTTAACTCTTTTACTCACGCAAAACTAGCACATGAAGTTCAAATGGATTGTCCTTAAAAGAAAAAAAGATTGTATCTCCTATAGATAATAGCAGAGTCCTACAAAGGTGATACCACCCTTGCCCAATAAATCTTCTTATATCGTTGAGTAGAACATCACATGGATAATGCTTATTGTCATCAGTGATAAGTGTTATCTCATGTTGGTCAGGAAACATGACATCCTTCATAATTCTTGTTGGAATATACTACAATAACAAAACAAAGGAATTATTCACAATTCACAATACAAATATAAGTTTAATCAACTGCTAATTCAAATAACTACTTAAACTTACCAATGGATATTTTCCAGAAGCAAATATTTCTATCACAACTTTATTCCATCCAAGTACATTAGCAACATCAGAAGTAAGAAGCTCGGGATTGTTATTCTCTAATATAGGTTCATCATCATCATCAATGACAATCACCCCATTGACTCCATGGTTAGGGTAGTTTAAATCTTCCAAATTCTTATCTTTGTTCCATATATTGATGTCAAACAATTGGGATCCTCTATACATGAACGCAATTAAGCAGCGACTGTTCAAACCATAAAAATAAACAAACTCTAATAAACCATCCTGAAACACTGGCTTTCTGTAACATCCTGAATTTTATAAAAATGATTAAATAGGAGAAATAAATATTAAATAATTATAAATAGGTTAATAAATGTTCCAAAAATATTAAAATGATTAAATTGAGATTTATGAGAATTATTTATGATTTATTGGGACTTTAAGAGTTAAAATTATACCCAGTTAGAATATGGGTGTCGGACCAAGTATCTCCAATTGAGATGCCGTTGGTCAGGGTTTTAAGAATATTATTGGGAATCCGAATATGTCTTTGGAATAATTTTTGGATTTAGTATTAAGCTCGAACAGAGATCCTGTGTATTATAAAACAGAGAAATTATTAATGAGGGTTAAACCTTAAAACAAAAATCCATCCCCCTTCTCTCAATTTCATGTCATTTCTTCTTCTTCTTCCTATTCTCTTTCTCTTTATTTCCTCTTCCACTCCTCTTCTTCTTCCTCTTCTAAAAACCCTAAGCAAAAAGGGTGGTGGCTCCCTTCTCCTTCCATTTTCATTTGTGATCTCCAAGCATGAGAAAGATGATGTTGGATGGAAGCCCTCTCCCTCTTCTCTTCTCATTTTCGTCACCCATCCTCCCTCTCTTGGAAGCTCACTTGTTTCTTGGCTTGGGGTAAGTTTCTCACTATTTTTGTTGAGCTTATACCATTGGTTATGAGTTTATTTGTTAGGAGAGGGATTAGAAGCCATTTTTGTGTAAAACCCTAAGGTGGGGTGTGATTTATAGGTGTTTTTGGATGGGTGTGAAGGAGTATACGAAAATTGCAAGATTAGAGATGGAAGATGATGGTTGTTAGTGGTGATTGTTTGATTTTAATGGAACCCTAACTCTAGGATTTGGGGGAAATAAGTAATAATGGAACCCTAACTCTAGGATTTGGAGGTTTGACTTACCAACCATGAAGACAAAATAGAATCCAAAGGGCGTAGGTTTCAAACTGATGATCGCTAGGCATATAGTAACCTACAAATGGAGGATCCAAAAAAGGATTCAGATTAGGGTTCACACAACACCTATTTACCTAAAATTAAGGTAAAGGCAGATGGAGGAATGAGATCTTGCCTTGCCTTAAAGCATACTGAGAGGGGGATAAAGATAAAGGGTGTATGGTGTGAGAGGGAAAGAGAGAGGAAAATAAAGGTGGTCATGTGAGGGGGGAGAGGAAGAGGAAAACCCTTTTCTTTTCTTAGTTTAGTGAAAGTGAGAAGGAAATGGAAAATTGGTTTTAAGTGACAGGCGTCATGGTCAATTCAAATATTTAATTAATTTCAGAATTAATTCAATAACTTTAGCTTATCATTTCTTAGTCACAAATTTAAATTACGATGTTACATTTATTGGCAAAAAAATATTCCTACCAAACACTACATAAACGTCTTTAAATGACTGGATAACACGTACCTTTTTTCAAAAAGTGTGTGAATAGTTTGCTAGAGCTCTGACTTGTCAAATATGTATTAATTACCTAAATACGTATATATGACTAAATTCATGTACTAATTAAAATATAATATTTCTACAATCATTACTCATAAATGACTTAGAAAATTTTGTTTGCGATAAAAACTTTTCCTTAATTTTGATAAATTATTAGCTAAGTAATCTCTTAACAATGTTAGAATGAGTTTTGGTAAAATAACCTAAAAATGTAACTCTTTCACATTTTAAGATTCATGGTAATCGTACTTATCTAAAAATATGTTTTTTATAATTTCTAACAACAGATAAATCTTCCTTTTAACTTTTATTCCTAGATAAAAAAAGTATTTCTACCAAACACTATATTAATGTCATTCAATAATTGGATGACACAGACCATTTCTAACAAATAAAATAGTGTAAATAGTTGAAAATAACAAAATATTGACTTTGAACAATTTACTACAATAATGACTTGTCAAATATGTATACTTGACTAAATTCATGTAATAATTACCTAAATATGTATACGTGTCTAAATTCATGTATTAAGTAAAGTGTAATCCTACTACAACCATATCTCATAAATAACATAGTAAAATCTTGTTTGTGATAAAAATTTTACCTAATTTTGATAAATTATAGCTAAGTAATGTATATAAACAATGTTAGAATGAATTTTGGTACAATAAATTAAAAATACAAACCTTTCAAATTGTAAGATTCATGGTAATCCTACTTACCTAGAAATATATTTTTTTTATAATTTCTAACAAGGATAGATAAATCTTCTTTTTAACTTTTATTGTCAAATAAAAAATATTCTTGTCAAACATAACATTAGTGTCTTTCAACAACTAGATAACAAATACCTTTCTTAATAAAATAATATAGTGTAAATAGTTGTAAGTAACAAAAAAAGAGTGTGAAAAGTTTACTAGAATAATGACATGTCAAATATGTATATATTACCTAAATACATTCACAAGACTAAATTCATGTATTAAATGAAATCTAATCCTGCTACAATCATTTCTAATAAATGACATAGAAAAATCTTGTTTGTAGTAAAACAATTTACCTAATTTATATAAATTAGCTAAGCAATGTATTAATAATGTTAGAATGAATTTTGGTAGAGTAACTTGAAAATGAAAATTATTCACATTTCAATATTCTTGATAATCCTACTTATACGAGACTTTGTTTTTTTAATAATTTCTAACAAGCATAGACAAATCTTCTTTTTAAATTGTTTCCCAAAATAAAAACATATTCTTACCAAGCACTATATTAATGTCTTTAAATAACTAGATGACACATACCTTTTCTAAAAACTAAAATAGTCTAAATACTTGTAACAAACAAAAAAAGTAGTTTGAACTATTACCCGAATAATGACATGTCATGTATTAATTAAAATTTAATCCAGCTCCAATCATTTCTCCTAAATGACAAAAGTCTTGAGTGCGATAAAGTTTTTATTTTATTTTAATAAATTAGCGAATTAATGTATAAACAACGTTAGAATGAATTTTGGTTGAGTAATTAATGTATAAACAACGTTAGAATGAATTTTGGTTGAGTAACCTAAAAATACATGGAACGTTGGCTTTTAATGAGTATGCCGAGTATATGTACTGATCCCCGTGTGTGAATGTGTATTTAAATGCATGTGATGCTTGTCATTGAACATGTGAATGCTAAATGCATAAGATGGGGACTTTGTGTTAAATTCGTATGGATATTATATGAAAAGCATGTGATGCTTGTTGTAAATGATAATTCCGAGTGGATGGCATTGTGATTGCCGAGTGCATGAGATATGGGTCAGTTATGTTAATTCCCCTTAGGATCTTATATTAAAAAGCACGTGATTTGCCAACTGCATGTGATTGCCGAGTGCATGTATTGTGTTATTGCTATGCCGACCCTTGTTTATGAATAATAATGATAAAATGCATTGGATGCATGTTATTGATATTTGAATGCCGAGTGCATGTATGTGGAAAACATATTGAAAGACCTTGGGTTGGACTCAAGGCAATGCCGAGTGCATTGGCGTTGGACGCCTGATGAATAAGACCGTATGCATCTGATTCGCCACTGGAAATGCTTGGAGCATATACCGTTGGACGCTTAATACCGATCGATAATCAGATGAATATGTGTTGAAAAATATAGTGAAAGACCTCGGGATGGACTCGAGGCAGTGCCGAGTGCACTAAGCGTTGGACGCTTAAAGACCTTGGGTTGGACTCAAGGCAAGCCTACCGGGTTAGATTCGGGGCTGCCCGTAACACTTCCATTGTCGCTTGGAGTGACTGTGTTACATGTGAGGGCAAACGGTTTGGTACCAGTAAAACGGCCGAATCAGCTTGGAGTTGAGAAAAGGCTTGGAGCCTATGTTGCAACAATAAAAATTGGTAATAAATAACCGGATCCGGGTGAAATGAATGTGTGCACACTTATAATTGTCATTGCGCTCAATGTGAACTGTTTGGATATGTGCATATGAATTGATTGGGGTGAATCCAATTGGATTAATGCATGTATACTGGTATATTTACCGAGTGCAATATGATGTTATGGTTGTGATACATGATGTGATGAATATGAATTATATAGCAATGAATAATTGGTGTGAATTTCGACTGAGTGAATATATGTACATGGGTACTGTTGCAGTGCAAGGTGATGTTATGGCTGTGAATATGTGATTGTGAATGTTGTGAATTACTCAGTCTTGAATGAATTGCATGAATCCCGAGTGGATGAAGTTGTTGTAGGGTTCATATTGAATGATAGAGTGCATTATTGCTGATTGAGATATGTTATTGTATGGTTGAGGATTCTAAGATTAATCCGAGTCAATAACTGTCATTTAATATGTAAAAGCTCACCCCTACTCTGGCTATATTTTTCAGTATATGTAGGTCGGACTGGGAATGAGGATGGCCTCAAGTCCGAGTGGGGAGCACTAAGATTGTTGAAGTGCACATATGGTATATATATTGTAAATAGATATGTTAAGCCTTGGCCGGCTCTTTTGTAATCCGAACGGATTTAATTATATGGGTTGACTATTGGGTTTTGTGGACAAGTATACATTGTATATACATATATATATTACATTGTTATAAAGTTACCCGAATTGTTCATTACGTGGTGTCGAGAGAATAATGCTAAGTTAATGAATTCCGAGTGGAATATTGATAGGAGAGCCGTGTCCGAGTGAAACTTAGCGTGTAGCCTTTTTCCGAGTTATAAAGGCATATATGGTTCCGAGTAAGATGTACTCGAGTGGGCTACTTCCGAGGGAAGTCTAGTCCATATGTTACCGAGTGAAAATATGTGTAAACCCCGAGTGGGGAAGGGTTTGAATATTCCCGAGTGGGAAATCCCGAGTGAACCTTTTCCGAGGGAAGAGTAATTATGATGGTTCTGATTGAGGTAGTCTAGGAGTCCTCTTCCGAGTGAACGAGGCTATATATATATATATTCCAAGTGGATAAGTTTTAAATAATCCCGAGTGACTTAACTTAATGAATTCCTCCAAGAGATGAGGTTTAAGGTCATCTCCGAGTGAGGAAGATGAAATTATGCCGAGTACAGAATGGATAATGTATTCTGAGTGAATTATGGTTGAAACATACCGAGTGGTATTGGACTGGGGAAATACTCCGTGTGGGGGAAAGCTTATGGACTCCGAGTGGAGTGTCCGAGGGAATCATTTCCGAGTGAAATACGCCCGTGTGTCTTATGATTGTGATGTGGCTAAGTAAGAAATTACCAGGTGGATGGGGACCGTTTCCGAGTGAACTTAGGTCCCGATTCTGAGTGATGAAATTAGCGAGTGAATGGGTTCGCTTTAGCAAACAAGGCGTTCGCTCCAGCGAGAAATGGACTCGCTCAAGCACTGTATTCCACTGGGTTGTTGACCGAAGTTGAGTCTTGCCCATGTGTGGCTTTCTTACTCGGTCTTCCCTTCCCTGATCGGTTTTGGTTCCCCTTGCCTTATTCTATTTTTAATTACCCCAACGCCTAATGGGGAATGATTGTGAACGTTTGGAACGTTCTAAATTTGGAAAAAAAATTTCCCGGGTCTCAGTTTTGAGTTTATTATGTAAGGTTGTTTCATTTTGGTATCAGAGAGGACTTAAAAAGGTCCATGGCCAAGGTATGCCCATTGTGAATGGGCGGTTCTGTGCAATATGATCGGTTGTCATCATTGCTTGTGATATTCTATTGGATATGATACATGTTTAACCATGATGTTAGGAAATCCCTAAGCATGAGCAGTGAAAAAATAAAAGGGATTCCATAGGATTTGCAAGGTTCCGTGTTTCAAAGCACAAAAACAATTTCGAAATTCATTTCGGATTACCTCTTGAAGAACTCCGAAGCAGTCGTAGCCTCGTCCTTTAGGAGTCCACACGAGCACTCCCACCAGAATCGCAACACTTGCCAACTGCTAGTTTGACGGCGTGTAACTCTTGCAACTTTTGCAAATTTGTGTCTCACTTGAGTGAACGGCCTATGAGCATCTTATACTCTATTTATAGGCTTAGGTTTGACCTAATTTGTTCTCTCTAAAAGTGGGCTCCTTACTCATTCCAAATGAGTTAGGCCCAATAGCTTTATTTTAGTTCAACTAAAATAAGACAACATTTTCTGATGGGCTTACTCTTTGTGTGTGACCCTATAGGTAAAATACCCGGTCATATTAATAATAAATTATTTTATTATTAATATAAAATAAGAGCGGCATCTAGCAATGCATCATTATGTCCGAATATTATCAACATAACCTATAAGTGATAATTATTTAATATGTTTATTCCTTTTGTCACGATATCCTAATTGGGCCCAAGGCATGGTCGCGTCATCCTTGTACGGACCAATTTATTTTACTTGATACCAGAGTAGACTGGATCCGAATAAATATCTAATATTTATTCTTTCTAGCATGGCCATGCGTTTTCTTAGTCTTACTCCATCAAGTGGCCTATGGATATCACTCCTGTCACATAGGAGAGACAAATCCCATCTACATTACTCACATCCCTCTGCATAATTTGTTCATTGCCTAATCACAACCTTTATAGTCCTCTTGTTACAGAAGACGTTTAATTGTATTAAAACAATAAACTCCTCATGTAGGAATCATAGTGACTTCAGGTCGAAGGACTACATATACCATTATCACATTGAGAATCGTTTATGACAATCATGTAACGATCCATGCAACGTTCTCATGGTGGGTCTGTCCAGTACATCATTACTCTTAATGTGTACCCGTGTGAAGACTCGATATCATCTATATCTATGATCTGTGAGATCAGGTCATCAGTACACTCACACACTAGTCTCAGTGTATTTACATGTCCCCATGTAAATACTTGACTAGGGACATTTTAGGAATAATTTTTATATGACCTATTACTCCAAGGATAAATATGTTTTAAAACAATTTTAAACTGAAATATTTATTCTATTGATAAGTAGAAAAATGATACAAATGAAAAAGTATAAAAGCTTATAGTGCATACACCAACACATGATTTGTGTGAGTATATGCCTATGTGTTTTGTGAGGACCGTAGTGAGAGGTACTACTGTTGATATGTTGAATTGGGGGTAGAGTTGTTACTACCCTGGTTTGGTTATTCATTGGATAAGAGGTATTTCTAAGCCTAGGTCGGCTGAAACGGAATAGAATGATAGGTGTTGAGACCTCATATGCATTGGAACTGTATTGGTTGGTTCAGCCTCTTCTGTTGGCCATACTAGTGGTTCATGGCCGAGTCATGCTTGTTGAATGGATTAGAACTCATATATTTGAGTTGATTAAGTGAATGATAATGAAGGTATTCCCTAGTGTGGTGTTTCCGAATTCAAGTGATCGGTTGTGCCATTTGTAAGGGATCATCCCTTGGCACGAGAACTCTATATGATATATGATGTACGTGATTTATGGTACAAGTGATGTGTTGCAGTTTCCTAAGTTCGAAATTTGGGTATGTGATAGATGATTAAATGTAAAATCTGATGCATGTTTGATTGGGGTAGTGTCTCGGTTTCTGGTGTGTGAAAACCGAGTGAATGGTTGGTTGATGTTAGGCCACTAGGTGTGGTGACCCAGTTGATTGGGCATGATTAAGTATGATCAGATATTATTGAGACGGATACCTGAGGATTTGGGTTAGACTCGGTCTTGCAGCTGAAAACCGAGTGAATAATTGATTTAGTGGTGACCCATAAGGTATGGAAATTCCGATCGGATTTAGTATAATTATATGCTATCAGATTTTATGGAGCTGGACCCGATGGTGATCTAGGCTCGGTGAGATTTGGATGTTGTAGGAGTGTCCTAAAGTGGGTACTAGTTGACCCCTGGAATTTTGAGTCAGATAATCTGATTGACCCTATGGATTGTTGAGCCGAGTAAGGTAATTGTGTAATAAATTGTTGAGGCTTGAATCGTCCTAAGATGAAATGCAAGTGATGAATGTGATACCGATGGATAGTGAGTGGTAAGGTTGAAATCCGAGTACCTTGTGGTACTGAGAATGATGATGATGATGATTGTACTCCACTGTATTGTGTTTATGATTAATGAAAAGGTTTACCGATTTAGAAACGTGTTATGTGAATGAAAGTCACATCGTAATCCGAGTGGTATACCTAAGTGAGCTCAGTGAATCATTTAGGCTTAAATTCAGGTATGGCCGGTGAGGTGTGATGAAAGGGAGGATTAATAGGCTGTCGGATTATGGTTTTATGATGGATGTGATCCAATGAAAGGATATTACTCAGTAAGGGCTGGAAGCCGATTGTTGGTATGTAGAGTGAGTATATGTGAATACAGTGCTGAATTCATGTGATTTTTGTGGGGGTCAGAAACCTATTGCCATTATACTATTTTACAGTAATGGTAAATGATATTTCATGATTGTTGTTGCGTGATGTGCCCTAGGTAGTGCATAATGATGATGTTGATGTAAATGTGTGCTTATATATGTGTGTGAATTGCCATTAATTTTTATGAATTAGTATTAGTTGATTGAGCTTGGTCGGTATAAGCGAAAAGAGTGTGAGGGATGTTGTTCCGGGACGACTCTACCTAGCATAGGTATTGTGGCAGCATACACGTTTACAGCGACTCTATGCAATTGTAACCCTATAGGAATGAGACGTCATCCTATAAATTAGATGCAGCAATTCATAAGTCGGGCAGGTGAGGCTGTAGCTACTTATGGTGATGGTGAGTCTATCGGGCTGTTCTGAGTGAAGATGAGAGTTGTATTGAGTGAACAGTAAGTGGTTGTGTATCAAAATGAGGATAGAAGGTTGTTTAACCTTGATGTGTTTACCTCTGAGAGGATCAGAGGTTATTGGGTATGAATTGGCTATTAAAATAATGATTGGTTATTGAAATAGATAGGTGATCAAGTCTGTCACTAAAAATTGAAAGTTTTATAAGGCTAACCGAGTGATACGGTAAGTTTAACGAGGGAACCAAGACCTTGAGCCAAGGTAATCTGTAAGGTGAGGATTTACTCGGGAAAGATTAGTATACTCCGAGTTTGAGAAAGTGGAGATAATTTCGAGTGAAATCTTTCTGGGAGAAAGAACTACTGAGTGGAGTTATGATGTTCTGAGTGAAACATCATTTTGGGGGAGTCATTGCTAAGTTAAGGAACTGTGTCCGAATGTGGCACTCCTGAGTAGGGAAAAATCCGAGCGAAGTGTCTCTGGTTGTGACACTTCTGAGTGGAATGGTAGTGTGTGGGACTTGGAATAGGTAAGTTTCCGAGTGAATGGCTCCCGAGGGGAGTAGATACCCGAGAGGTAAATTTATTCACAATTATGTTCGGATCGATGTTTGAGCTGCTGAGTTGAATTCAGGTTTGATTTCGAAGTAGGCTTGAATTCCGAGTGACATTCTCAGGGTGTAGGCATGGAATTAGCCGAAGGAATGGTTAGAAACCTGAGATTTTAGGACCGAGTGTGGTGCCTGTAAAGGATGAGTCCAGGCAAACTCTGCTAATTGTAGCACATTAGAGCTCTCTTAAGTGTCCGTCTCGGTATTGCCAAGATATATCATGGCTTGGAGAAGAATTTTAGTGGTCGGATGTTGAATATCCGAGGGTTAAATCTGAGATAAATCGGACAATAGTGAGTAATAGAGAGAATCGGTAATGTTGTTTACCGACTAGATTCTTCCCAGCTTGTTGATTAACCTCCATAATGTGTCTCATGTGACACATAGAGTTTATATTCTGCATGGATACTTAATTGTGCCAAGTAACTCCTATGAATTGGAGGAGCTGACGGTGGATGTACACCGATTGGCGTTGAGAGTGTAGGGCCGAGTGGCCAAAGAACTAGAGGTGCCATTGGTTATGATGAATTGGTAGAGTTAAATGGGGTAATTTGTACATTTTAAAAATTGAATCCCCAACTATATTGGATTCTATGAGGAGGAATTGTATGCAGGTAGGACCTGACTTTAGTGATTTTGCCGACTGGAATGTTGTAGCGGTCGGTAAACCGCTTGAGAGGTGAAGCTATACTGAGTGAAATTGTGAACCGGTTGGTGAATGCTTGGGAAGCAGAGACATGTAATTAGTTGAGTCAGCAATATTCTGAGCTATTTGTTAAGGTAAGTTCATGTTGGAATTTCGAGGACAAAATTCTTTAAAGGAGGGGAGTAGTGTAACATCCTCGTTTTGATTAAGGTTAATTAGAGAATTAAGATTTATTGATTGAAGAATAATAATAATAATAATAATAATAATAATAATAATAATGCCAAGAAATGACATTGGTGCCCTTGGTGTTATGAGAGCTTCGGTTCTCTCTCCCTCTCTCTCCTTCAATTCCCACGCTGATGGGAGTGACTTTAATGGTGATGTGATGGCTGATGGGAATGGCATTAAATATGGATGGACTGTTGATTGAGAGGGAGAGTGAACGCTGGGCAGAGCCATGATGAAGGGCTTTGGCTTCTCATCTTCCACCCACTCCTTGCTCATTTTCTCTTGGGTTCACGGAGAACCACTCCTCTGTTCTCTCTTGAGTTTTCGGAAGCTCTGCTTCCTCTTCTTGTTGTTTCTTCACCTTTGCTGTTTCTTCTTCTTCATCTTCTTCTTCCACTCAACACTGAGTAGAACTGAGTGGGAACACGAAGTGGAACAGCGTGGCTGAGAGAGATCAGTGTGGTGTTGAGTGTCTTGGAGGCAAGGATCCTCCTCTACTTTACCTAAGCAACGATGGGTGCTTGGAAGCCTAGGGGTCCTCTACTGTTGGTGAGGACTGGCTGTTCGGGTGTGGGAGCAGCCTTGGAATCCTCCACTGGACTGAGTGTGGGGTGACATTGTGCCTTGGAGGCTTGGCATGGAGTGTTTGGTGGTAGATATGCTTATGAGTAAGCAGCTGTTGGTTCTTCCAAAGCTAAGAGTAGAGTGCTGTGTGAACAGCTGGAAGCTGGGTCGTTCTATTGAGAACGAGTGACTGAAGAACGTTCAGTCGGTGCTGCAAGCTCAGGGAGCTTCTGGGATTTTCATTCCAGGTAGGGGGGCTAATTTACATCTCAAATGTATGGTTTATGGACGGGTTCCGGGTGGTTTTGCTTAAATATGTTGTGAGATGTTTGAATATGCTGATTGATGTGTTGTAGTACATGCAACGCCCGGATAGTTGTGATATTTATGATCTGTCTAGTGGTTTGGTGGTCCCGTCCCTGAGATGTGTGTTGTTAAGCATATGATTGCTGAGTGAATGCATGGAATGTTGGCTTTTAATGAGTATGCCGAGTGTATGTCCTGATCCCCGTGTGTGAATGTGTATTTAAATGCATGTGATGCTTGTCATTGAACATGTGAATGCTAAGTGCATAAGATGGGGACTGTTGTGTTAAATCCGTGTGGATATTATATGAAAAGCATGTGATGCTTGTTGTAAATGATAATTCCGAGTGGATGGCATTCTGATTTCTGAGTGCATGAGATGTCGGTCGGTTGTGTTAATTCCCGTTGGGATCTTATATTAAAAATCATGTGATTTGCCAAGTGCATATGATTGCCGAGTGCATGTATTGTGTTATTGCTATGCCGACCCTTGTTTATGAATAATAATGATAAAAGGCATTGGATGCATGTTATTGATATTTGAACGCCGAGTGCATGTGTGTGGAAAACATATTGAAAGACCTTGGGTTGGACTCAAGGCAATGCCGAGTGCATTGGCGTTGGACGCCTGATGAATAAGACCGTATGCATCTGATTTGCCACTGGAAATGCTTGGAGCATATAGTGTTGGACGCTTAATACCGATCGGTAATCAGATGAATATGTGTTGAAAAATATATTGAAAGACCTCGGGTTGGACTCGAGGCAGTGCCGAGTTCACTAAGCGTTGGACGCTTAAAGACCTTGGGTTGGACTCAAGGCAAGCCTACCGGGTTGGACTCGGGGCTGCCCGTAACACTTTCGTTGTCGCTTGGAGTGACTATGTTACATGTGAGGGCAAACGGTTTGGTACTAGTAAAACGGCCGAATCAGCTTGGAGCTGAGAAAAGGCTTGAAGCCTATGTTGCAACAATAACAATTGGTAATAAATAACCGGATCCGGGTGAAATGAATGTGTGCACACTTATAATTATCATTGAGCTAAATGTGAACTGTTTGGATATGTGGATATGAATTGATTGGGGTGAATCCGATTGGATTAATGCATGTATACTGGTGTATTTGCCGAGTGCAATATGATGTTATGGTTGTGATACATGCTATGATGAATATGAATTATATAGCCATGAATAATTGGTGTGAATTCCGACTGAGTGAATATATGTACATGGGTACTGTTGCCGAGTGCAAGGTGATGTTATGGCTGTGAATATGTGATTGTGAATGTTGTGAATTACTCAGTCTTGAATGAATTGCATCAATCCAGAGTGGATGAAGTTGTTGTAGGGTTCATATTGAATGATAGAGTGCATTATTGCTGATTAAGATATGTTATTGTGTGGTTGAGGATTCTAAGATTAATCCGAGTCAATAACTGTCATTTAATATGTAAAAGCTCACCCCTACTGTGGCTATATTTTTCAGTATATGCAGGTCGGACTGGGAATGAGGATGGCCTCAAGTCCGAGTGGGGAGCACTAAGATTGTTGAAGTGAATAATTGGTATATATATTGTAAATAGATATGTTAAGCCTTGGCCAGCTCTTTTGTAATCCGAACGGATTTAATTATATGGGTTGACTATCGGGTTTTGTGGACAAGTATACATTGTATATACATATATATATTACATTGTTATAAAGTTACCCGAATTGTTCATTACGTGGTGTCGAGAGAATAATGCTAAGTTAATGAATTCCGAGTGGAATATTGATAGGAGAGCCGTGTCCGAGTGAAACTCAGCGTGTAGCCTTTTTCCGAGTTATAAAGGCATATATGGTTCCGAGTAAGATGTACTCGAGTGGGCTACTTCCGAGGGAAGTCTAGTCCATATGTTACCGAGTGAAAATATGTGTAAACCCCGAGTGGGGAAGGGTTTGAATATTCCCGAGTGGGAAATCCCGAGTGAACCTTTTCCGAGGGAAGAGTAATTATGATGGTTCTGATTGAGGTAGTCTAGGAGTCCTCTTCCGAGTGAACGAGGCTATATATATATATATTCCAAGTGGATAAGTTTTAAATAATCCCGAGTGACTTAACTTAATGAATTCCTCCGAGAGATGAGGTTTAAGGTCATCTCCGAGTGAGGGAGATGAAATTATGCCGAGTGCAGAATGGATAATGTATTCCGAGTGAATTGTGGTTGAAACATACCGAGTGGTATTGGACTGGGGAAATACTCCGTGTGGGGGAAAGCTTATGGACTCCGAGTGGAGTGTCCGAGGGAATCATTTCCGAGTGAAATACGCCCGTGTGTCTTATGATTGTGATGTGGCTAAGTAAGAAATTACCGGGTGGATGGGGACCGTTTCCGAGTGAACTTAGGTCCCGATTCCGAGTGATGAAATTACCGAGTGAATGGGTTCTCTTTAGCGAACAAGGCGTTCGCTCCAGCGAGAAATGGACTCGCTTAAGCGCTGTATTTCGCTAGGTTGTTGACCGAAGCTGAGTCTTGCCCATGTGTGGCTTTCTGACTCGGTCTTCCCTTCCCTGATCGATTTTGCTTCCCCTTGCCTTATTCTGTTTTTAATTACCCCGACACCTAATGGGGAATGATTGTGAACGTTTGGAATGTTCTAAATTTGGAAAAAAAATTTCCCTGGTCTCGATTTTGGGTTTATTATGTAGGGTTGTTTCACATAGCATCCTAATTGACTAACCACACTATGAATTCGGTTATAAATTGTGTGATGTTGAGAGTGTCTACATTAAGTATCATGTTCTTGTTGTGATGATTGACTGTCAATTATGTATAAAAATAATCTATCTCTGTCTAAAAGGCTGTAATAGGTATTGAGTAGGATAAGCATTAGTTGAACTGGTTAAAGACCCTTAGGTTATATGATAACCTTTGTATGCTGGTTCACAAGAAGATCATTGTTGCTACCCAATATTGTCCGGGCCTATTTAATTTTTTTAAAAAAATAAAAATAAAATATTATAATACTACTACTAATAATAATAGAAGTCAATCCAAAATAAGATTTAATTTTGAATTTCAAATTTTTGATTTGGGCTTTCATTTTTACAACTTAATTCATCATGAGAACCATAAATTTTGAATCTAAATTTAGAGAAATTTTAGAATTCCAATAGGAGGGGAAGTTTAAATTTTGAATTTTATAAAAAGTAAAAGACATCATAATTTTATGATAGAAGATTACAGAAAAATGATGAGAGGATTTTAAGGAACGAGATCAAGTTTTTTGAATATATATATATTAGAATGAGGTAGAGCTTTTAACTATATATATATTATAAAATGAGATAAACCTTTTTTTAAAATATATATATTATAGAGTGACATCTATTTTTTTAATATATCTATATATATTAAAAGTTCACGGAAAAGAGGAATGATTTTTAAAGTATCACGCAACAGGAAAAGATCAGGTATATATATATATAATTGTGTGTGTTCCTCGTCTCTTAGAGAATTATAATAGGCGTGATTAAATGTATGAAGTCCTTTCTCATCTAGGAGAAATCTAATAATTAGTAACATAGAATACCTTTTAATGTTCGTTACTAAGCAAGTTTAGAGTATTACATTCGTAAGATTAAAAATAAAATTGATATTGGCATTAATAAAAATTAAAATATTTATGTTAGAGATTAATTTGGATGAGACGTCCTCTTAATCCATGATTTAATTTTTTTAAAACCATAAAAATAAAATTGATATTGACATGTAACAAGATTAAAATCTTTATGTGAGGGATTAATTTGGACGGAACGTCCTCTTAATCTATGTTTTTTAGACCATAAAATATTTTAGTAACATCAATATGTAACAAAAACAAAAATCTTTATGTTAGAGATTTGTTTGGATGAGACATCCTATTAATCTATGTTGTAATCAATTTAAACCATAAGATATTTTGATAATAAAATTTAGAATCTTTATAGATTAATTTGGACGAGACGTCCTATTAATCTATGTTTGAAGTTAATTTGTTAAAATTAATTTAGACCATAAAATATTTTAATAATGTTGATATGTAACAAAAATTAAAATATTCATATTAGGGATCAATTTGGATGAGACGTCCTATTGATCTAGGTCTTCAAATAACATAAATTTTGTATTTTTAAGTTAATTTAGATCATTAAGTTTTTTAAAAAATAATAAAATCAATAAACCCAAGGTTCCTTTTTCATATGCAATGTTTGAAATATATTTGGACGAGACGTCTTGTTGATTAACATTTTCCTAAATCTAGACGTCTTTAACTTATTTTACATTTTTAAAAATAAAAAAAAAGAACTATGTAACACTGATTTCCCCTTACGCTTGGGGAATATGTAGGAACAGGAGTTATTCCTACCGGGCCTAAATTTTAAAAATAAATATATCCCAATATCTTGGAAAATAAAATTATAACACATTTTAATGACAACCTGAATAATTTGGACTAGACGTCCTATTAATCATAAAAAATATAACTTTAATTGTTAAATCGACAATAAATCCATAGGGCATCTCTAAGAGGTTTAAATTTCAAATTATTAGGATTATTCAAAACTTAAACAATTTAGGGTAACCGTTAAAAGGGACAGTGTAGGATGCTAATACCTTCCCCACAAGTAATTAGACTCCTGAACGTAAAATCTCAATGTAGGACCAGTACTTTTACGTTAGGGTTTTTTTGATGTTTTACCTTAAAAACTTTGGTAGCGACTCCACGGTTTTCAAAAGAAATTCGGGAACCTAATTTTCTTTTTATGGTCGGCCTCTTGCCGTGATCATGGTCGCGACAGATGGCAACTCTGCCAGGGACTTCAGAGAGTCAAGCCTGTTTAACTTGTTTAGGCATATTAGAATAATCCTATATAACCTCTTTCCTATGTGTTTGTTCCATGATTTTTATCGACATATGCTATTATAAAACCCTAGTGTAGAAGACATCATATTGTTATGCTATTGAACCCTATGGTAGATGACTTTAATTGTATTGTTCTGTGTTTGTTCCTTGTGAAGGAAAGGTAAGGTACAGGTATGTATACCCCTCCCCACACCACACTTACATTTTTCAAATACATTTCGAGTGGGACCCTACACCCAAAGGTCTGAATAAACCATTAAGTTTAGGGGAGGTTGTGTAGCGGTGAGACGGCCCAGAAAAATACGGGTAAATTTTTCACTCTTTACCAAGAAAAGAATTCTACGAAGAAATATAATGGAGGGCTTTGATCAATACCCTGGATTTATATAAAACTTATCTCATATATGAAGATTGTCGCAACCTGGATCGCGACGGCGCAGCGAGAAAGAGAGAAAATGTGTATATAATGAGACAGGGAGTCGCCACCAACGTTTTTATCCATAGGAAAAACATTGGAAAAAACTAGGTTCAGTAAAGCACTGGTTAAAAATTGAAATCCAAGTTCGGGAGTCGGTTATGAGTAGGGAAGGTATTAGCACCCTACATCGCCTGTCAAAGACAGTACCAAGATTGAAAGCACAATATAAATAGCCTTAAATAAAACATGGTTTCTTCCCTTTTACTCTTGTATTTTTATTTAAAAAAAGAGACAGAATTGAATGAGAGAACTGTACAAACATAGAATGTCGAAGCGAGGTCAATGGAACGTTTCATCCGAATTAAACTCGACTTCGATATGAGACAGAGAGGGGAAGAGGATGCTAATAAGGCGTCACGCCTAAATTAGACATTCTCGGATGAAAAGAAGGGATAGGAAAGAGATAAGCGGGACGTCTCGTCCTAAGTATCCCTTCCCTATGAAATTATGGCGAGGCTTGAGCAAAAACTAAGGGAAAATCAATGAGACGTCGCGTCTAAATTGATTTTTCACGGAAACGAAAAAAGTAACAACACGAAGGAACACAAAAAGCAAGGAAATAAATCAGTAAAAGGAAATAAGAAAGGTGGGCCCGACAGGAGTTAAAGTCCTGCTCCTACGTATTCTTGAATTATCAAGAAATCAGGGTTACGTAGTTCTGAGTATTATTATTTTTAGGAAGAAATCTGAGAGATGTTGATGGATGTCATTAGAATGGGAGACTCATGAAAAGCGAAATTCTTCGCACGTGCACGAATCCTAAGTGGGTTGTGTAGACGGGAGTGCTCCCGTACGACACTATTTTTTACAAAATCATTTATTTTTATTATATGTACTTGTTAGGGGAAAGGACAAAAATATTAACAGTGTAAACTATGGTAAACAGACAAACATAACCAACAAACAGCGAACTGACAGGAAAATAAAAGGCTGAAAGTAAAAGAAATAAGGAACAGGGTGGAACCGGTGTGATGGGCTCAGAACCGATGTGTGAGTCAAACGTAGTGACGGTGTCTGACTGATTCCGGACTTGCACACTGATAGAAGCACTGGACCGGTGTTGGGCACGAATGCTGAAAACTGGAGTGTAGCCGATATTGGTGGGAGCTAATCCGAGGTGAGGGAGTGACTGGGCGCTGTGTATGGACGATGTTGAGGATTGGCAAGGGTAATGACTAGGTAAGGCACAGTATGGAATCTGGGGAATGATTTAGTACTGGGACGGTGTAGGAGAAGGGGTGAGGAGGTCAGTTTTGGTGAGGACGGTTTCGGGAGAAAGGGACGGTGTTGTGGCTTGATGGACAATGTATTTGCTGGACGGTGTTGTATTTTGGGGGTATTGGGACGGTGTAGTGTTTAAGGAGTATTGGAAGTACTCAGGAGTTGTTGGGACGGTGTGGAGGGATTAGGACGGATTAGGGCAGAACTGGGCGGTGTTCGGGGATATAGGTACGATATGGTAAGTTTAGGAGATCGGTGTGAAGGACTATAGTGAATCGGTGGAGTGGATGAGGATCTGAGGGAGGACAGTGCTGTTGGGAGGATGCTATTAGGACGATGTGGGTTGGAGGCTGAGACGGTGTGGTGTTCAAGGAATATGGAGATGGTGAATTGGGAGGTGTTGGGACGGTATAGTTTGGGGAGGTGTTTATATTGGTGATTGGCGATTATGACAAGTTATTGGTTTCCCAGTGGGGAAGGGTTTCAGAAGGTCTTCAAAGAAATCAGAGAGAGTTTTGAAAAAAAAGCTTCCTTGTGAACCAGCCTCTCAAAAACGCAACCCCCATAGCTTCTTTGGCTGGGGTATTTATAAGGCTTAAAGGTATGGGTTGAGTGTTTGGGACAACCAGAGTTCCCACTCACCCATACGCGTAGTGGTGTGCAAGCCTGGCCATTAACTGTTCGTGGGGGACAGGATTTCAGCATGGCATTTTTAATTGTCCACTTCCGCCTCCCCCTGTCTGCCACTTTTGGGGAGTGCGATTCCAGGTCATCACGCACAAACTTCCAACCTCGTCTATCCGTTGTCAAATCTGTGACATCGGCTAGCGAAGATATCGGTTGGACGGAGTCTCCCATTTATCCGATGTGGTATCTTAAGAACCTTTACCTGTGTCTAACACCGGTTGAGCCTTTCCATGTAATCACAAGGGCGGTGTTCTAATTCCTAGTCCGGATCCACTACCAGCCGGTGTGCCTATTTTGATCTGATCCCTTTCCTTGGGGCCGGACTGGCCTGTTATTCTGTTGTCAGGCGCACGACATCGGTCCGGTGTTAATTTGGGCCTTGTCCGGTGTTGCCAGTTTTAAGGCCGGGTCTGGTGTTATAACAATTTAGGCCGGACTGAAAGACACTACTAAAAAAACCCTAAACAGCTACCTGACATTAGCGACCACCGAATCCCGTCGCTAATTAGCCACCGCATTAGCGACCGATGTATAACAAAAGGGACCAAAAATATGTTAGTCACTCCTTTAGCGACCGCAAATTCAGGCGGTCGCTACCAATTGTAAAAACCGTCGCTAGTTCGGTCGCTATGTTTACCTCCACCTTGTTTTGGTTTCCCGCCAGGATTTTCTATTGGCGCCAAATAGTAGCGACGGCGTTTGTCCGTCGCTAGGGTTTGTAATAGTGACGGAAGCCTCCGTCGTGGCTATTTGTTTGTCCAATTTAGTGACGGAGGTTATCGTCCGTCGCTACGGTTTTTGCTTCCCTCCATAAGTTTTCTTTTCATAATGAAAGGTAGTGACGGTTCGCCTGCACCGTCGCTACTTTTCAGGAGGGTAGTGACGGAGTAGGGTAGCCGTCGCCAACATTTTCGTCTTCCCTCCATATTTTCTTTAAGTTAGTGACGGTGGGGCGTAACCGTCGCTAATTTTCTGGAGGTTAGTGACGGAGTAGAGTAGCCGTCGCTAACATTTTCGTCTTCCCTCCATATTTTCTTTAAGTTAGTGACGGTGTGGTGAAACCGTCACTAATATTCAGGAGGTTAGTGACGGATTTATCTTACCGTCGCTAATCTTCAGGAGATTAGGGACGGAGTCTGTGAGCCGTCGCTAATCATTTTATTGTAGTGACGTTTTTAGCGACGGGTAATTAGCCGTCGCTAAGTATTTAATCAAACTCGACAGCAACCCCTTTCCCTGTCAATTGCCCTATCTTTCCCATTCCTCTTGCAGCGCCGTCTCCCTCTCCTCCCTCCCTTCGTCGGACCTGCTACCTCACCCGTCGTCTCCCTCTCCTCCCTCCCTTCACCGTCGGACCTCCTTTCCCTGTTCGTGTGCCTCTCACCCGCCGTCCCCCCTCTCCTCCCTCGGAAGCCCTCTCTGACGTCTACTCCTTTCTTCCTCCGTCGAGCCTCCGTGTGCCATTGCAGGGTAAGGTTTGTCTCTCACTCACTCTCTCGTCCTCTCATCTCTTTTCTCATTTGTCCCTTATAATGGCTCATTCGGTGATTCCTGTTTATGACTAGAGAATGAAATTAAGCATTATGGATGTTCCTCTAGTTTATTGTTGAGTAGCAAAGTTGGTGGTTCTTGCTCTTAAGTTTGTGTTTTGCATCTGGCATTTGCAGCATCTTTTCTTCTGTTGGGATTAGGAGCACTCTATCATTCGGATAGCATTTGATCTGATATCTATGTTACCGCATGTTTGAAGTATTTAACATTACCTCTGTTTCAACTTTCAACTCCACTCCCTTGAAATGCATTTTTTTCCTAATGGTGGAGAAATTTTAGCATCTCTATTTCCTGAGTTATACACACAGCTTTAGTTTAGGTTCTGTTTTCTGAATGATTCCTGATCCCCCTTTTTCACGACCACTATTTTACATTGTTTCCTTTCAAATTCACTTTTCAAGTTTGGAAGGGTGAAGGGAGAAGGAAGAGGGGGAGAGGTTGTAAGTTCGAATTCTTCCACTAACACTTCTAATATATTCTAACAAACTAACATTAGCCTATTAAAGTATAGAAGATAGAAAATAAACAAGATGATAGAACCTACATAACAGGAACAAGGTATGTATTATGTTATATGTATTTTTTTTCATATGTGGCAGAACTGCTAGATAAGTGGTGAAATAGTTTAGAAATTGGATCCTCACAACAATTCTATTAAAGTTCTATTAAACACCAAACCTAATTAAAAGCTCTGAAATAGTTCAGAAATCTACATAAAAAAGTTCAGTAACCTGATTATTGAGAGCGAGGCAATTACAAATGATTCGAAGTTCAGGAACCTGATTATAAACTTTCAAATTATAGGAACTTAATTAAATATATCCAAATTAAAACCCTTTTTGGTTCAACAACCAATTTTTAAACTGGTTTTTCCTTTTAAATGGTTTGAAACTGGTTTGAACTCAATTTCAGCCAAAACTGGTTTTTCCTTCTCTGTGTGGGCTGTGTGTATTGGCTGTGTTCTCCTTTATTGGTTGTGTATTACTTTCCTCACAGTAGTCCTTTGAAGCACCATCTATTTCTTCAATGTAACAAAAATCTGCATCCCATTACCGTGCAAGATAACAAAAAACATGAAATTAAATTCTTAGTGATTGGTTCGGTTATGTTGTCAGTATGTGTTTGGTTATGTTGTCAAACCCCTAAAATTAATTTTCACTTTCTAAAAACATGTTTCACTGCAATTGTATATGTTTAGAAAGTCTTCCCAAATTGATTTCTAGTCATGAGAACCATGTTCTGGTTGAAGTCACTCCTCCTTACAGTTTCTGCTTTAACAAAATCAGTTTATAAAATCATTTTAATCTAAAATTTAGTGAATTTTAGTGTTTGTTCGGTATCCCTTATAAAAAAAGACACTACCTATTAGAGAAGATTGATGTTATACATTGTTTGAATTGTTAGAACAATAATTTCAATTAACTTTTGTCATTCGTTAACTTTTCAAGTCTCATATTAAAAACTCTATCTCTTAGATCATATTTTTATATATCTTAACCAACTTAATTTGGTATGTTAGTTAAAAGACTAATAAATAAAATCGTCAAGCAGCCCTGGCCCGGTTACACAGTATACACGCTCATTATTTGGCTGAAGTGAATCAGTAGACCATTATACACAATTCTATCTCCTTGAATCATTTTATAAAAGAACCCTAACAACATTGTTAGACACTATATAACAATCAAATTAAAAACTAACCCAATTGAGAATCAAAGATGAACTAAATATGATTCTTCCTTTTATATCAGAATATATTTGTCAAACATGCCAAACTTTATTTTTTAAGTTGAGCTTGTAGTTTAATTTGAATTTTTAAGTTTCAAGGTTTTTAAATAAATAGAAAGAAAAAACTTTTGTTAAACTTGCTTTTTCTCTAAAAATTAAATGGCAAAGGTGTCTTTTTAGTTGTCAGGTTGTAATTCATTGTATCCAGGGTGACTTTTGCTTTTGTTTTGAACTTGTTTTTACTAATTAATAAAGTTATGCATTATCCTTACTATTGAATTTTTAAGCTTGACATATAGTAACAATTATGGATGAGTTAGTAATTAACAATATTGATTTCTCCTATGTGTTTTTTAAAGAAAAATTATTATATGGGTATTCTAGATGGAATGTATTATTAGATCAGTGAAATTTAACTGAAAGTCACTTAAATTAGAGAAGTGAAATTTAAGTGAAAATCACTTAAATTCCTTGAAACTTAATGTGAATGTATTATTAGATAAGTGAAAATCTGTTTCATAGAACACTACGGTAATATTTTGTTTAATTGCATTGACGTAGTTAGCTCTACTGGAGTCATAATATCTTTCTTTTGTTATTTCAATTATGTTATCATATTAAACCTGTATTAATGCATGCACACAATTAGTCTAAAGCATAGTAGTTAAATCACGCGTAGCGGCCGCGATCGCAACGCGAAATAGTGTCGTGGCTCCCTTGCGCGACAGAGCAGGCATAGCGGGCATGATTGAGGTTACGGCGTGATTGCCACGATCCCACGATCGTAAATCGCGGAGAATCGCGGAGGGGAGCGGCCGCGATCCGGTTCCTCTGTAAAGCTGCGTCGTTTTGGGCCAAAATTAAGGGTAAATCAGTACTTTTTTTAGTTTCCATCCTTTTTCTCACTTAGGTCAAGTTTCTTCTCCCTATTCTTCTCTTCTCCTCACTGTTTCGTGCTTCCACTACTCTCTCTCTCATCTTCGACAACTCCCTCTCATCTCCGACAGCTCCCTCTTATCTCCGGCAGCTCCGTTCATCTTCTCCGGCGAGTTCCCTTCTTCTCCGGTGAGTTCCCCTTCTTGGGTGAAGGTTTTTCTTTTTGTCTTCTTTCTTTTCTTCTTGGGTGGAGGCTCTGTTTCTGCCTCTTGGTCTCCGGTGAGCCTTCAGCAAGCTGCAAGGAGGAAGAACAGCCATTGTTGGCTCCGGTGACAACCCCACACAGCAACTGCACCCTCCTGCAACAGCCCCTGCAACCTCTGTTTTCTCTTCTCTAAATTTTTTTTTTGTTGAAATCACCTCTATTAACAATGGCAAGTGGTGGACAGCAGCCTGTAAACACCTCTGGGACTCCTAATTCAGCTGCACAAGCTGAAATGTTTAGGCCACCAGGAAGAGAATGGTGCATTTGACCTGAAACAACTTGGGTCTTTTAACTAATTAACTCATCTAAGAAGAGTCTTTATAAATTAACTCATCTAAGAAGAGTCCTTACAAATAACGTTTAGAATGTTTAATAATGCAAATGTAGTCTCCGTTGCATCTCTCATGGACTCATTCTCACGTGGATCCCAAGTGTCTAGATCATTAAGAAGTCATTGTTATGTAATCTATAATTTGCTTTGCGTGTCTATCTTTGTTTAGTTTCCTTGCTACTTGTAACTGTCTAACGACTTCTTGGTTTGTCATACAGAGTAACACACATCACGCGTGGTCTCTGATCGTCTCTCTTCAGCTTCGTATTCATCACCGACTTTTTTCCCTAGGTAATCCCTTAACGCTGACTTTCTCGATATATGTATGCATGTCAATTGTTGTTTGTTAGTAGAGAGATTAGGAACTGGTTTTGATGTGTTTATAATGAGTTTTATGCATGTGTAATGTTGTTTGTTAGTGGAGAGCAGAGCTCATTAGGCATTGGTTGTGTGCTGATAACATGATTCTTTATGCATGTGTAATGTTGTGTGTTAGTGGAGAGCAGAGCTCATTAGGCATTGGTTTTGTGTGCTGATAACATGATTCTTTATGCATGTGTAATGTTGTTTGTTAGTGGAGAGCAGAGCTCATTAGGCATTGGTTTTATGTACTGATAACCTTGTCTCTCGATCGTATTCATAACTCTGAATATCATATACAATACGTATGGTATGTATATTTATCATTTCTGGAAAGTTTTATGTATGTAACAGGTTGTTCGTAAATTTGGGAAATGTCCAGTTTACAGGGGAGACTCTGCCAAAATTTTGACAGGCTCCCTTTCTTAGGAAACTTAAAAAATGAAACTCATGATTTAATAACGTAGAGTTTAGTCGTGTGTGAACCCATTAGATTCCCGTTCAAGTTTCAAAACAACCGGCTAATGTACCGTGTTGTGTTGGATCTTGAATTGTCTCAGTTGGACAGTTTGGTATGAATTTGTAACCAGTAGGGCGTAACCCATCAATGTTGTATATAGTCTATCTTAAGACGTTGAATGTTCATATAAAATTTCGGTTATGGTGTTTCGTATTGTCCCCAGGGTGCATGTCTGCGTGCGGTGTTTCATACCGTACGTATCTCTGTGTACTCGGGGACTAATGCGAAATGCTGCCGAAATTTTAAATGAACATGAACGACACAAGATAGACCACATACAACAGAGATGGGTTACAGTTGGTTGCATATTCATCCCGAATGGGATAGGGCCCCACCAATTTGCAACATCAAAGAGATAGGGAGTGATTTACAACCCACAGTCAAATAAAATTACAATAATTTAAAGTAACAGAAATCGTGCTTGTTAGATATTGTAAATGGAGGTACCGGCTAATCAGCGATGGATGTACAACCGACTAGATCGCAATCGGCGAGTGACTGAGGAGTTTATGATGGGGCTGTTGGAGTTCATTCCGTTCGCTACAGCAAACACGCCTGGATTTGAAGTGACTCAGAAGATCCGTTGTCCGTGCTCAAGGTGCAAATGCATGAGTTTTGAATACGCGGATGATGTCATGTGCCATCTAACTGAGAAAGGGTTCATGGAAACATACCACTGCTGGTACAACCATGGTGAGCAGTTACCGCGTAGACCGTCAGACGTAACCGTGCAACAGTCTTACTACGAGGTTGGAGGAAACAGGGATACGTACAACAACATAGAACAAATGGTGATGGATCATGTTGGACCCTCCACCGGGCGTATGCTGGAACATAATGACCAAGCAGGTAATGGGGACTCTGACAATACAGAGGAGGATCCTAATCCGGAGGTGAAGAGATTTTATGATTTGTTGGCGGCGGCTCAGACTCCATTGTGGGACGGGTGCAACAATCACACTGAGTTATCCGCCTCCCTAGCTGCTTTAAGCATAAAGGCAGATTATAATCTTTCTGGAGGTTGTTTTGATAGAATGGTCAGTCTGATGGGTTCCACCATGCCTAGTAATCACAGAATGCCAGCAAACCTGTACCGTGCTAAGAAACAAGTGGCAAACTTGGGGCTGGGTTGTGTGAAGATAGAGTGTTGTGTTGGTGGATGTATGCTGTTCAGAAATGAGTTTGCAGACGAGAGTGTCACAAAATGTCTGCATTGTAATGAGGAACGCTACAAGACCGTTAAAAGGAGAGGGAAGGTAACCCGGACGGCCAGGAAGAAAATGTGGTACTTCCCTATAACACCGCGTCTTCAACGCCTGTATGCCTCATTGTCCACGGCAAAACACATGCGTTGGCATGCTCTGAACCGATCACAAGAGGGGTTTCTTTGCCATCCTTCCGACGGGAAAGCATGGAAGTGTTTGGATGAGCTATATCCGGACTTTTCTGGCGAGCCGCGAAATGTCAGACTTGGACTATGTACTGATGGGTTTAACCCTTTCGGTCAATACGGAAGGGCTTACTCTTGTTGGCCAGTCATCCTGACCCCATACAATCTGCCGCCTGATATGTGTATGAAGAGGGAGGTCATGTTTCTATCTATACTGGTTCCAGGACCCAAAAATCCAAAGGCGAACATAGACGTGTTTTTGCAACCGTTGGTTGAAGAGTTATCACAGTTATGGGATGTCGGTGTAATGACATACGATGTGTCTTTGAAGAACAACTTCATGATGCGTGTTGTTTTGATGTGGACTATTAACGACTTCCCGGCCTATGGTATGCTTTCTGGATGGTCCACGTCTGGGAAGCTTGCTTGCCCTGTATGCATGGAACATACCGGGGGGGAATCACTCCCTGTTAGTGGCAAGACAAGTTTCTTTGACTGTCATAGAAAGTTTCTACCGTTGGATCACCCGTTTAGGAGGAACAAAACCGCTTTTAAGAAGAACAAGGTTGTTAACGAACCTCCACCCCGTAGGTTATCTGGTGCACGAGTTTGGCAGAGGGTCGAAGAGTATCCTTACATCTGGGACAAGAGTGTTAAGGAGTTTGCGGGTTACGGTAAGGAACACCACTGGGTGAAGCAGAGTGTGTTGTGGGATTTGCCATATTGGAAAGACTTGTTGTTAAGACACAACGTTGATGTGATGCACACTGAACGTAATGTTTTCATGAATATTTTTGACACTGTTATGGACATCAAAGGGAGAACAAAGGACAACGAGAAGAGTCGTCTAGACCTTCCGATTTGGTGTTCCAGAAAGGAGTTGGAGTTGAGGGATGCGGGACGTGGAAGAATGTTTAAACCCCATGCAAAATATGCTTTAACTAGACCACAACAGATTGCTGTGTGTATTTGGATGAATGGGTTGACCCTGCCTGACGGATTCGCTTCTAACTTGAGTAGATGTGTCGACGTGAAGGAGGGCAGGGTGTTTGGCATGAAAAGTCATGATTGCCATGTGTTTATGCAACAACTACTCCCGTACGCGTTTCATGCCTTACCGAAGCCTATTTGGAAACCGTTAGTGGAGTTGAGTCACTTCTTTAAGGAGTTGACGGCTACTTCGTTGAGTGTGGAGAAACTTGTGAAGATGGAAGAAACTATCCCGGTATTGATTTGTAAGTTGGAGCAGATTTTCCCACCAAGTTTTTTTGACTCCATGGAGCATTTGCCTATCCATCTACCGTACGAGGCCTTGGTTGGTGGCCCAGTGCAGTATCGTTGGATGTATCCATTCGAAAGGTGAATGCTTGGTGAACTCTTTAATTTACTTGCAAATCATGCTTATAATAGTATTTTCTAACTTAACACCACCTTGTTAATGATGTTGAAGATTCTTACGCTCTTTAAAAGATAAAGTGTCGAACAAAGCCTGCGTTGAAGCTTCAATTTGTGAGGCATACTTAGTCGAAGAAATGACAACCTTTGCTTCTTTCTATTTTCCAACGGAGATAGAAACTAGAATGAGTAGAGTTCCCCGCAATCTTGGTGTAGCCAGCCGCACAGGGTTTGATGAACAAACGTCGATTTTCAACTATCCTGGTCACCCGGGGGGCAGGCCGGAGACGAGTAAGTGACTAAATTTCATATACTTTTATGTTATTTGTATGATACTTTATATTAGGGTTTAGTTGAAAGACTTGTTGGTTTATTGGATGTTACTTTAATTAGTACTTGTATAGATTGAATTGTACTGGGCACTCTTCTGTTTGTAACAGGGTAACTATTTAAACTTGGAAATGTTACATTTACAGGGGAGACTCTACCGAAATTTTGGGTGTCTCCCTAGATTGTGTGTTGTTTTATTCCTAACATAATTGTTGTCATTACAGCTTTGTTGATAGTAGTCGCACTACCAAAGCGATTACTAAGGTTTTGAAGGCCCAGTGGGATGGTCCATATATATCTTGGACAGATGCTGGGAAGGTTGTGCAAGATAGGTGGTTTGACACCTTCTCGGTAAGTTCCTAGCTCATTTATTGTGACTTGATTTGTAAAATAGACCCGTTATTAATTTTGATTTCTCAATTCATTTTACAGCGTGATTACCAGTGGGCGGAGGGTATGATTGATGAGATTAGGAAGGTCTTTGCCACAAAGACCTCCAAAATCATCAAGAGTACCCTTTGGAAGGTGAGGGACAAGGGTGAGCGCCCTCGTTGGATCCCGGAGGACCATTGGGACGGGATGGTCCAGAAGTGGGGCGGGGTCCCATTCCAGCAGGCGAGTGCTCGGAATAGGGCCAACAGAGCCGCCGATGCTGCAGCCTCGGTTTACACTGGGGGTAGCATTTCAACCCTCGAGCACAAGAAAAGATTTGTAAGTATATTTATGTTAAACATTTCTATTATGATTCGTCTTACATGTTTACAAATAATAATCTCAATGTTTTTTGTCCACCACAGGAGCAGAGGGAGCACCGGGAGCCTTCTTTGTTTGAGGTCATGCAAATGACCAAGAAGAACAAAGCCGGTGCATGGGTAAACCAGAAGACTACGGAGCTAGCGGTATTTACTTTTAACTGACACATGCTTTTAATTTACTTACAAATCAGCTTACTAATCCTATCGTTGTTTTTGAATTTACAGGAGGCGTATCAGGCCAGGAGGGCCGAGAAGGAGGCGGACCTGGTGGCTTCCACTCCTGAAGGGGAGGTTCCTCCCACCCTATCTTGTTCTGACGACAACGCCATCTATATGGAGGCTGTTGGCGGTGTGAACAAGAAAGGGAGGGTGTTTGGATTGGGTGGCGTCGGCACGCAGCTGGCGAAAAAGGGGAAGACCCCTTCCTCTTCGTCTTCCTCTGGTCTTCCGACTGAGGTCGTTCAGGTAATTCAAAACCTGAACGATGAGCTACAGGAGGAGCGACGTCAGAGGCAGTTGCTGTTGGAGCGGCACGAGGCGGACCGACAGAAGGCCGAGGCGGACCGACAGCGGGCCGAGGAGCAGCACGCCGAGACTCGTCGGCAACTTGCTCAGCAGCAGGAGCTACTGATGCAGTTGATGGCGAGGCTACCTCCCCCCACTTCCCAGGCGCCCCCACCACCACCCCAGGATCCCCCACCACCTTGATTGTAGTTCTTTTATTTATACACATTGTATATTTGATTTTTAGTTATGTTATATTTTTATTCAGTATTTATTTTGTCATTCTTTATATATTATGTCAATATTTATTGGTAATTACATTCAAATCACAAAGCCTTATTCTACCTATCATTAAGAATTCAACCTATTTGATAAATTAATTTAATTATAAAATTTTATCAGCCAATACAAAATATTAAGATATTTTTAAAGTTAAATTAACAAAACCAGTCAATATTGAATTAATTTTTAAAAAATATAAAAATTCCCGTTAGCGACGGGACATGTCCGTCGCTGACGTTTTAACACTAGCGACGGATGCCGTGGTCGCTATATCACAATCACTAGCGACGGACGTTGTGGTCGCTAACTGACAACAACTAGCGACGGACATTGGCGTCGCTACATCGCAACCTCTAGCGACGGATACTGTGGTCGCTACATCACGATCAGTAGCGACGGAATAACTTGGTCGCTGTATCACTTCCTATAGCGACGGCAGACGGTGGTCGCTTGTGGCTGTTAGTAGCGACGGGTATTCGAGGTCGCTGTATGACAACACTTAGCGACGGCTGGAGTTATTGGGGCAGAGACGATTTTAGCGACGGCCTTATGCCGTCGATATTGTAGCGACGGCAGTTATGTGGTCGCTGATGTGTTTTCGACGAGGGTTTTAGCGACGTCCTCTTGCCCGTCTGCGATGCCGTCGCTAAAACCATTAGCGACGGGAATTCCATTGAGTAGCGACCAATTACTTCCGTCGCTAACAGTTGTTTTTTTAGTTGTGAGAGGTGTTCACAGGGGCGGTGTTCTCCCTCCTAGTCCGGATCTACTACCAGCCGGTGTGCCTATTTTCAATTTGAATCCGCCCACGAGATCGTCGTTTCTTACTTGGGCCGGACTCACTCGTTCTTTCGTTGCCAGGTGCATGACATCGGCCATCAAGGGATTCTAACAACTGGTCCGGTGTTTATAGGGCCTTGAGGTCATGGGCTGAGGGTTTGGGACAGCCAAAATTCCCCCTTACCCATACGCGTAGTGGTGTGTAAACCTGGCCATTAACTGTTCGTGGGGAGCAGGATTTCAGTGTGGCATTTTTTAATTGTCCACTTTCGCCTCCCTGTCTGCCATTTTTGGGGAATGCGATTCCAGGTCATCATGCACAAACTTCTGACCTCGTCTATCCGTTGTCAAATTTGTGACATCGGTTAGCAAAGACATCGGTTGGACGGAGTCCCCACTGATCCGATATGGCCTCTTAAGAACCTGGACCTGTGTCTTCACACCGGTTGAGTCTTACAATCACAGGGACGGTGTTCTCCCTCCTAGTCCGGATCTACTACCAGCCGGTGTGCACATATTTCGACCTGAGTCCTCCCACGAGATCGTTGTTTCTTACTTGGGCCGGACTCACTCGTCTTTTTGTTGTTAGATCCGTGACATCAGTCATTAAGGGACTCCTGAGGTGAGGACGGTGGGCAGAGTTGAGGTGAGGACAGTTGGGCGGAGTGTTAAGGTGAGGACGGTTGGGCGGAGTTGAGGTGAGGACGGTTGGGCGGAGTGGGTGTTCTCCCTTTTGGAATTTGGACCGGTTATATTTCCATTTGGGACCGGTGTTTTTTCCATTTGGGTCGGACCGAAATAGGTGTTCATAGATGCCCCTCTTTACTCCTTTTTCACAAGAGAAATACGGAATCTTCGTATTTCCGAGGTGAAAAGGGAGTAAAGACATGAACACCGATGTAGGGGATGAATGGGACCCATCAACCGGTCATCGTCCTTGCAAAGCATAGAACCTCAGATTAGAGCATCATGACCACCCCGTCCTCAACTTGTTCCCTTTTGAATGGCCTGTGTATTGTGCATGACATCGGCCTTAGCAAAAACCCTGAAACCAATTCTATCCGAAGTAGATTTTCTGACACCGTTTGTTGCTTCCCTAAAGTAGTAACCGGTGTGACCATCGGGACACCGTCTCTTATAACTTCACAGGGCCTACTTCGTTTGACTTTAAGAGCAATGACACCGTCTTTGGAATCACCATATTCCGTAATAGAGTGAACCTCTACCTAGCGTCCATATCGGATCAACACCGTCTATCTTTTTCCTTTTTTTTTCTTCTTTTTTTTTTTTTATGGTGCGCCGTCCTTTGGGTGACAGGAAGGCGAGAGTGGGGAGTTGCCCTTTTACTGAAGATAATACATGGGGTGTGGCCCTTGACTTGCAGGAAGGTAAAAGGTGACAGGAAAAATAAATGTGGGGTGTGGCCCTTGGTTTGCAAAAAGGTAAAAGGTGGGGGATTGCCCCCTTGGCGGGCAGGAAAAATAAATGTGGGGTGTGGTCCTTGGTTTGCAGAAAGGTAAAAGGTGACAGGAAAAATAAGTGTGGGGTGTGGCCCTTGGTTTGCAGAAAGTTAAAAGGTGGGGGATCGCCCCCTTGACTGACAGGAAAAATAAATGTGGGGTGTGGCCCTTGGTTTGCAGAAAGGTAAAAGGTGACAGGAAAAATAAATGTGGGGTGTGGCCCTTGGTTTGCAGGAAGTTAAAAGGTGGGGGATTGCCCCTTGACTGACAGGAAAATAAATGTGGGGTGTGGCCCTTGGTTTGCAGGAAGATAAAAGGTGGGGGATTTCCCCTTGACTGACAGGAAAATAAATGTGGGGTGCGGCCCTTGGTTTGCAGAAAGATAAAAGGTGGGGGATTGCCCCTTGACTGACAGGAAAATAAATGTGGGGTGCGGCCCTTGGTTCGCAGGAAGATAAAAGGTGGGGGATTGCCCCTTGATTGACAGGAAAATAAATGTTGGGGGAGCTAACAGGACGTCTCGTCCGAATTAACTCAATGTTGGCAGGAAATGTAAAGGTTGGGGTTGACCCTCGGATGCCATGACTGTGGGTTCTTGGGGAACTGCCCCTTGATTGAGAGGATATACCCGGAGAGATGTCCCAGTTTGACATGATTGGATGAAATCTTAGGTAACTGTCCCTTGAATGAAAGAATAAACCCGGGGAGATGCCCCAGTTTGACATGATTGGATGAAATCTTGGGGAACTGCCCCTTGAATGAATTAGAACGAACCTGGGAGAGATGCTCCAGTTTGAGATGATTGGATGAAGCTTGAAGGGTGGGGTACTGTCCTTTGAATGAAAGAATAAACCCAGGGAGATGCCCCAGTTTGACATGATTGGATGAAATCTTGGGGAACTGCCCCTTGAATGAAAGAATAAACCCGGGGAGATGCCCCAGTTTGACATGATTGGATGAAATCTTGGGGAACTGCCCCTTGAATGAAAGAATAAACCCGGGGAGATGCCCCAGTTTGACATGATTGGATGAAATCTTGGGGAACTGCCCCTTGAATAAGAGAATAAACTCAGGGAGATGCCCCGGTTTGACATGATCGAAAGAGTCTTTGGGGAAAACTGTCCCTTGACTGAAAGAAGAATCTGGGGAGATGCCCCAGTTTTGGGTTGACTGGGAAGTGTAGTCCCACTGGGGAAGGATTTGGGAAATGTAGTTTTTGGCGATTATGGTTCCACTGGGGGAGAAAATTTGGTGATTCAGGGTAATGTTCCTTTGGGTGAAAGAGAATGGACTTGGGGTTCACTGCGGACATGCCGAAGGTCTGCTAAGGAGAGAGTTGGGCAACTACACATCTCGGGGATCATGGTTCATGGCCATCCTATAACAGAGAAACGTGAAACTAATTAAAAACTTACAGGCGAACTCCCTTGGCGACAGGCGTTGAAGTAACTCATGGCCAAAATAATTATTGCTTCTGACTTCATTAAGGCTGTTTCACAGAGCTGGTTGAGCTTGCTTGAGGTAAGATCTGGCAACGGTGTCCACTTCGTTCCCCATAACTTTGTGTTTTCATTCTTCTCAAAACTCATTTTTTTTAAGAAATTCTTTTTAGGCAAAACTTGTTTATTCATTCTAGTCATGAACACATGTGAAAAGAAAAGAAACTTTTATTTATGAACAACAGATATGTACAGGTGACAATAATAATGCAAAAATATGACAAGGTGTGAGGAATTGATGGTAAGGATGGAAAGGAAGGCCTTTTAGATCCTCCATTGATTTCCTGAGAGCGACAAAATTCTAGTCTTTTCCATGATTTCCTGTTTATCTTCCGATTTTGTTTTCGAGGGCGTGACTTGACAATGGCTTCAATGTTCTAGACCCATCCCCTTGTCTGTGACTTGAAAAATTGGCATTGCAGTGTTGAATCTATAGGGTGTGAATTTGTCTGGGCCGCCTTCTTAGGATTTTTGACCCTACCAATTGCTCTAACTTTTGCCTAGGTCGCCTTTTCAGGTTTTCAACCTAGCGAGCCTCTTTTTTTTTTTTTTTTTTTTTTACGCGTAGTATCTTCTCACTGCGTCCGCGTTTATAGGCATCGGTAGATCTTCCCCATCCATGTTGGTGAGTATGAGAGCACCTCCGAAAAAAGCTTTCTTCATGACATAAGGCCCTTCATAGCTAGGAGTCCATTTGCCTCGGTGATCTTTATGCATTGACAAAACCTTCTTGAGCACCAAGTCTCCCTCTTGGAACTGTCGGGGTCGTACTTTCTTTTCAAATGCTCGCTTCATACGCCTTTGATATAACTGACCATGGCAGAGGGCAGTCAATCTTTTGCTATCAATCAGATTTAATTGGTCATGTCGAGTTTGGATCCATTCAGCCTCAACTAATTCGGCTTCCATGATTACTCGGAGGGAAGGAATCTCCACTTCAAAAGGCAGGACTGCTTCTATGCCATAAACTAAAGAGAATGGAGTTGCCCCAGTCGAGGTCCGGACTGAGGTACGATAACCGTGCCGAGCAAAAGGAAGCATTTCATTCCAGTCTTTATAGGTTACCACCATTTTCTGTATTATCTTTTTGATATTCTTGTTCGCCGCCTCGACTGCCCCATTCATTTTTGGGCGGTACGGAGAGGAATTATGGTGGGAGATCTTAAAGCTCTCACAAAGCTCCTTCATCATTTTGTTGTTCAGGTTTGTACCATTGTCTGTGATGATTTGATTCGGTAGGCCGTACCGACATATCAACTCACGCTTGACGAATTTAACAACAACACCTTTGGTTACATTAGTATACGAAGCTGCTTTCACCCATTTTGTGAAGTAATCAATGGCGACCAAAATGAAACGATGGCCATTTGAAGCCTTTGGTTCAATGGGACCAATGACATCCATGCCCCACATCGAAAAAGGCCATGGTGCTGACAAAACATTTAGAGATGACGGGGGTGCGTGAATATGATCAGCATATATTTGGCACTTATGACATCTCCGAGCATAGGCGAAGCAGTCTGCTTCCATGGTCATCCAAAAATAACCAGCCCTTAAGATTTTCCTTGACATGGCGTGCCCATTGATATGGGTTCCGAAAGATCCTTCATGGATATCCCTCATAATTCTATTTGCTTCAGCGGTATCAACACAGCGAAGAAGGATAGAATCATAGTTTCTTTTGTAAAGCACGTCTCCATTTAAGAAAAACCCCATGGCGAGCTGTCGCAGGGTTCTTTTGTCATTTTCTGTGGCATTGTCAAGGTATTCTTGCCTCTAGATATACCTCTTGATATCGTGATACCAAGGTTTTCCATCCGACTGTTCTTCGACTACTTGGCAGTATGCGGGCTCGTGACGCCTTTCTACCTCGATGAGGGGCACGTCATAGTCATTGTTTACTTTGAACATTGAAGCGAGAGTGGCCAAAGCGTCAGCCATCTGATTATCTTCCCGAGGAACATGATGGAAAGAAATCTCTTCAAAATCTCTGATCATTTCCATAATGTGGGCGTGATAGGGGAGAAGCTTGCTATCTCTGGTTTCCCACTCACCTTTCAACTGGTGGACGACTAAAGCAGAGTCTCCGTAGACTTCCAGTGTTCTTACTTTCATATCCAATGCCGCTTGGATCCCTAAGGAGCACGCCTCATATTCAGCGACATTGTTGGTACAATCAAAACATAGCCTGGCACAGACAGGTATGAACTCTTTCTTTGGTGAAATCAAAATGGCTCCGATTCCATGTCCCAAAGCATTAGAAGCTCCATCGAATCTTAAAATCCATTTGTCCTTGTTACCTCCTTCTTCTTCGTCGGACAATGCCAAAATATCCTCATCTGGGAAGTCGAACGGTATTGGTTGGTAATCACTTATGGGTTGATGGGCTAGGTAGTCAGCCAAAGCGCTCCCTTTTATGGCTTTCTGAGTGACATATGTTATGTCGTACTCAGTTAGCAGCACTTGCCATCGAGCAATCCTTCCGGTCAAGGCTGGCTTCTCAAAGATGTACTTGATAGGATCCATCTTAGAGACTAGCCAGGTAGTGTGACTTAACATGTATTGCCTTAAACGCTTCGCAGCCCATGCTAATGTGCAACAAGTTCGTTCTAATGCGGAGTATCGCATTTCACAATCAGTGAACTTTTTGCTTAGGTAATATATGGCATGTTCTTTCTTTCCCGTTTCATCGTGCTGACCCAATACGCAGCCCATGGACTCATCCAGTACCGTCATGTATAAAATCAGTGGTCTCCCAGGGGTTGGTGGTACCAATATTGGTGGTTCTTTCAAGTACTGCTTAATCTTCTCAAAAGCTGTTTGGCAATCCTCATTCCATTGCCCCGGTTGGTTCTTGCGGAGTAGCTTGAAGATTGGCTCGCAGGTCGATGTCAATTGTAAGATAAATCGAGCGATGTAGTTTAATCTTCCCAAGAACCCCCTGACTTCTTTTTCTGTGCAAGGAGGTGGCATTTCTAGGATTGCCCTGACCTTGTCGGGATCCACTTCAATTCCTTTCTTGCTTACAATGAAACCAAACAGTTTGCCTGACCTTGCGCCAAACGTGCACTTGGCAGGATTCAATCTAAGCTTAAACCTTCTCAACCGTTCAAATAATTTCCTTAAGTCGCGGACATGATCTTCCTCAGTTCTGGATTTTGCAATGATGTCATCCACATAGACCTCTATTTCCTTGTGCATCATATCGTGGAATAAAGTGACCATTGCTCTCTGATAAGTTACCCCTGCGTTCTTCAAACCAAAGGACATTACTTTGTAACAGAAAGTACCCCACAAAGTAACGAACGTGGTCTTTTCCATGTCTTCGGGCGCCATTTTAATCTGATTGTACCAGGAGAAACCATCCATGAAAGAGAAAATAGAGTGCTGGGCTGTGTTATCGACCAACATGTCAATATGTGGAAGAGGAAAATCGTCTTTAGGGCTGGCCCTGTTTAGATCTCGATAGTCCACACACATCCGCACTTTTCCATCCTTCTTCGGGACCGGGACTATGTTGGCTACCCATTGTGGATATTTGGCTACGGCCAAGAAACCGGCTTCGAATTGTTTTTTGACCTCTTCCTTGATCTTGAGAAGCATTTCCGGTTTCATTCTTCGCAGCTTTTGCTTAATTGATGGACACTCTGGTTTCAGAGGCAATCTATGTTCCACTATGCTGTTATCCAACCCTGGCATATCTTGATATGACCAAGCAAACACATCCCGAAATTCCTGGAGCAGTTCAATCAATTCATCTTGCTGGTTTTTACTCAGGCAGGTGCCTATCTTGATCATTTTATCTTCTCCTTCACCTCCAAGGTTGATGATTTTAATTTCCTCCCGATGTGGGCAGATCTCCTTATCCTCTTGTTCCAATAATCTCGTCAATTCAGATGAGGGTCCAAAGTCTTCCTCACTTTCCTCGTAGACGCAATCATTTGGATAAACAGGGTCATGAAATAAATCCAGGTTTTCATCGTTCTCAGGGAAATCATTTTTGGATCTGCATTCGGGTTATATTATAAAGTGAAAAGAGAAGCAAACAAGTGAAAGGTTTAAGAAACAGAGAATGCACAAAGATGAGGTGATGGGGAATAAAAATGTGTTCATTGATTTTCAAAAACAAAGTAAACAAGTTTTGCCCTTATTACAAAATGGGTCCCGGAGCCTTGGGCATAGCAAGGGGACCACCAAATTATGAAATACAGTGATTACTCTGATAGAACGTTAATGGTTGTAGGGAACTCCATGATTTCCCAATTGCTCAGCTCTTGATCTGGATGGCAAGCATGAACCAGCTCCACATTGAGGTCGGGCTCATTCTCCACCATGGAAACTTGATCCGGATATATCACTCCGGCGCTCTTAAAGCTTTGATAGAGATCGCAGATAGGGATTCTTGCAGTGTTGATCTCTTGACCAGTAAGACGAGCAACTCTCCTCCCCTTCTTTTCCTCTTCAACCCTTTTCTTATCCGTCACAGTGGGCTTATATCCCAAACCATATCTGTTTTTATTTTCCGGGAGACTCACCGGTTGGGTTACGCCTTCTAAATCCCGCCCCAATCCTTTTCCGGGTTGGTACCCTTTCCGTAACATGTTCAGCGTCACCATTAGAGGTACGTTGGGGAAAGACATTTTCACAATGCTTGTTGCATTGGCAATCTCCAAGGTTTAGAAGGATGTTTCGAGGGCTTCCTCGACGGCCTCGATGTACGGAGTGGATATGGGTTTGCTGACCAAAAGGTCCTCCTCCCCAGAAACAGTCACCAACTTGTTGTCGATGATGAATTTTAGTCTTTGGTGCAGCGTGGAGGGGACCACCCCTGCCGAATGAATCCATGGTCGCCCTAATAAACAGCTGTAGGCGGGCGCAATATCCATTACTTGGAAGAGTACCTGGAAAGTACAGGGCCCGACTTGTATAGGCAATTTAATTTCTCCAACGACTTCCCTACGTGTCCCATCAAAAGCCCGCACAACCATAGAGCTAGGCCTCATGTATGTTCCGTCGAAAGGCAATTTTGCCAACGTGGATTTTGGCATGACGTTCAGAGAAGATCCATTATCCACAAGTACTTTTGCCAGGATATAATCCCGATATTTCACAGAAATATAGAGGGCTTTGTTGTGCCCCCTTCCTTCAATAGGTACTTCCTCATCTGTGAAGGTCAAGTAATTATTGGCAACGATATGCCCCACTATGCCCCCAAATTGTTCGACGGGTAAATCATGCTTCACGTGCGCCTCGCTCAACACCTTCATCAACGTGTTTCGATGTGGTTCAGAACTCATTAGCAGAGACAATAGGGAAATTTTCACAGGGGTGTGGTTCAATTGGTCCAACACCTGGTAGTCACTATGGCGAATAAACTTCAGGAATTCCTGGGCTTCCTCTTCAGTCACAGCCCCTTTTGTTTCGCCAGAGGCTACTTCTTTTCCAGTTTTTCCTTCTCCGGTAGTCTTGCCTTGCTTGGGCTCAGGTGGTGTATATATTCTTCCGCTACGTGTTATTTTTCCCACTCCGGTTATATTTGTAATAGAGGAGGATGGTATGGAGTTGACCGCCTCTGGATTGGTGACGACCACATCTGTATTGTACCTCCATGGCACAGCGTGGGAACTTTGGAAGGGGAAAGGGGTTGGTGCCCTTACTGTGAAGACAGTCTTGGCAGGAGTCGAAGCCGCTGGCGTATCCTTGTTATAGTATACGACCAGGGGTTTCGGAACTCGTGCCTTACCCTGTTCCTGCACCACATTTATTTGTCTTTCACGGTTCCTACAGACCTCTATGACTCGAGCATTCATGAGTCTTTGAAGGGTTTCATGGAAGTCCCTTCGTTTTACGGACTGGAGGTCATTATGCTCTTCACTCCACGACCCCTCTATTAATCCCATCTTCAGCATATGGGAGTGTATTGTCTCCAAAGGCATCTGGATGTCTTCTACTTTGGAAATGCAATCTTCATCCCCTTCTATAGCGTTGACATCCGATCCTTTATGGTTTGGAAGGGGATTAGTTGTCACGCCTGGGCTCCCTTCTTTGAAGCTTATCCAGTCGGCCCGAATGAGGTCCCTTACTTTAAACTTCAGTGCCAAGCAGTTCTCAGTAGAATGTCCCGGTGCACCGGCGTAGTAATCACACCGTGCGTTCGGGTCATACCCTCTAGGATACGGCGGCTGAAATGGCTTTAAAGGGCAGGGTACTACTATCGTGTTTTCGATGAGGTAAGGGAGAAGCTCTGTGTAAGTGATGGGAATTGGATCAAATTGTGGTGGGGCACGGTCGTTGTTTTGCCTTCTCTGATTTGGATTCGGCGGGTTCATTTGTGGCTGCTGGTACGGAGCTTGTGGTGGTTGATATGGTGCCTGTAGGGGTGCAGGCGGTCGCATGACAGGTGGGCGGAAATGTGGTGGATGTGGTGTTTGAACGGCGGCCACATATGGATGTGGTGTATTATGATAGGTTGATGGAAAGGCGACCGGGGTGGGTGGCCTCGGCTGGTTTCTTCCCTGATTATGGGAGATCAGATTAGTCTCTCCCTCTCTTCTCTTTCCTTCCCCATGGGAGGGTCTTCTTGCTGCATTAACCCCAGCTGGGCCTCGGGCGATCTTCCCTGTCCGGAGGCCATTTTCTATTCTTTCTCCGATAGTGACGATATCGGAGAAGTGGGAGGAAATACTTCCGATCATCTTGTCATAAAATGGCGATTGGAGTGTGTCAATAAATGTCGAGATCACCTCTTTCTCAGACAAAGGTGGGTCAACTTGCGCTGCTACTTCACGCCATCGTTGGGCGTATTCTTTGAATGTCTCGTCGTCTTTCTTGGACATGTTCTGCAATTGTACTCTATCTGGTGTCATGTCCAAATTGTACTTATACTGCTGCATGAAAGCATCTGCCAGATCCTCCCAACAGCGTATACGAGAACGTTCAAGATGGTTATACCAGGTTAGAGGCGCTCCAGCCAAACTATCTTGGAAACAGTGGATGAGCAGAGAGTCGTTGGAGGCATGCGAAGCCATCTTCCGGCAGTACATGGTAAGATGGTTTCTCGGACATGTCATCCCCCGATACTTATCAAATTCAGGTGTTTTGAATTTGGGAGGAATAACAATGTCAGGAATTAGGCAGAGTTGTGCAGCACTGCCTAATCCAAATCGATTCCTCCCATCCATTTCCCTTAATCGCCTTTCCAAGAACTCTAATCTTCCTTCCTGGGTAGCAGCAGTGGCAGTACTTGGTCCTGTGACGACATAGTGACTAGCACTCTTGACTGGTCGGTCGACATGTGCCGGGCTCTCATTCAGAATTGAGGCTTGGTGTCTAGCTGTGGCTTGGGCAGCTTGTGGTTGTTCAGCCTGTGTATGGACCGGAATCGTTTGAGGATTTCAGACAGGTGGGATGTTTGGTTGAGCCGCGTGAAGGATTATTTCCTGATAATCTGGCTCCTCTTGGAGTGGTGGGAAATAGCCTGGCGGTAACCCATACTGTGGGAAGGGTACGACATTCCCTTCTTTATCAACAAAAGAGTGTTGTTGAACATGAGCAGGGTTCGGCTTACTAAGGCGAACGGTAACAGTAGGCCCTGCAGGGTTTGAGCTCGGTTCCCCAGCATGACCTTGAGCGTGTTGGAGAATGGGAGATTGCTGCCTAGCATTTTCAACTTCCGCTAAAGAATCCCTTTCTGCGATCCTCCTTTCAAACATCTTGGCCATTTCAGCCATTTGTTCTTTCAATTGATTAACCTCAGCTCGCAGGTTTTCATTCTCTTGCTTTATTTCGGCCATGAGTTTCTTTCTGAGCCTGGTCGCGTAGGGATGCTTACCCGTAGTGTCTAAAGAATCATGGCAAATGGTTAGAAAAATAGAAGGAACAGTTAAAGAAGATAAAAGAAAAATAAAAAAATAAACGGGCATTCGCGAGATACGATTCCGAATTTGACACGTATTCCTTGACCTTTCCCCAGAACGTCACGTTCAAAAGTGCTTAGTATAACAGTATATTGGAAATTAACATGAGACAACTGTGAAGGCACATTAATTCATCATTCCATTCATCTGTAAAGGTACAATGTTACTTGAAAGATACGGTTACAATATTCAGCCATTCCTAGCTTGGGCAATCATGACTTTCATTTTGCAAAGTCTTTCTTGACAATAGTTCAAAAATGATGATATCTCCTTTGGGGTGGATAGGGGATTGACCATGCCTTCGGCCTGCTTTAACATTGAGGGAAAATCTTCCAAGATTCCATTGGATAGGTATGCCAACTTGGCGAAACGGTCCATCCATAAATGAATGACTTCATCCCGTTGAGCTAACTCTGTCCCCAAAGCTCGTGTGGCTTCTTGGCAGCGGCGTTCGGCGTCAAGGGTTTTCTTTTGTTCAGCATGTATTTCTTGCTCATAAGCTCTCATCGTTTCATCAAACTGTTGCTCCAATTTATGGACTTGGGTTTGTAGCATTTCTTTTTGCATCAAAGCCTCCTTTCCCTTCTCCTTGGATTGTACCAGCATGTCTTTTAAAAGTTGTTTTTCAACCAATGCAGCATCATTTTGTTGACCTTTTGTCTTTAACTGTGAATTGGCCGCCCGAAGGCATTGATCTTGTTTTATTCTGTAATCTTCATCAATCTTTCTCTTTTTCCGCATTTCTTCCATAGCATGTCTTCCTTCAGAGTTCTCTTTCCTATGGAGGGCGCACTCTTGTTAGCACTTTAGGAGATCTTCTTCCAGTTTTTGATTCCTTGTCTTTAGCTCTTCTACTTGGGCTTTTAGCGATATGGTAACCTTGTCCTCCACAATGCACGGCGGAGGAACTGTGTCCTCAGGTTGGTATGAAGGGCTCTTGAAAGACAATTTCACGATGGAGACTCTGTTCACCACCCAATCTAAGTATTCAATTCTCACAGCGTGGCTTCGTGCTCCCAGTTCTTTGCTCCTCCTATGGACCTTCTTCCAGGCATTGGCTATGTCCCGAATAATGGAGGCGTAATTCCCATTCACATAGTACAGAACGAAAGAAGTAAGTAATGCTTCGTCCAGCGGCCCAAGTAGAGGATAAGCCAACTGCCGCTTAGCAATAACAGGATTATAATTGATGCAGCCTTGTGTCCCCATTAGAGGAACATTTGGATATCCTCCACAGCTATAAATGATGGACTCAACTTCTAGCCATTGAGGACACCACCTTACCTTTTCTGCTGTAAGGCCTACAAGGTGATTAGCCCACTCACGCCCATTCTTAGTTGTCAGCTGACACAATTTCAAATCAGAGATGGGACACTCGGCTTTGCATAGTTGATGAAAAGCGTGGGATATGAGCCACACATATAGAACAGGTAAACAACAAATAATCCTCTTTCCTCCTTGGGTATGGCAGAAATCCAAGGTGCAATAGACATTGGCCAACACTGCTGTGACTGGATTTTCCATTCTATGCTTGCGAGCGGTGAAGACACCTATAGCATCATAATCAACGTAGTTGTCTAAGTTAGGGAATAAGACAACTCCGTAAATAGTGAGAGCCAAGGTATCAATGAAAGCTTCCCATTCTTCCTTCTCTGCCAGGACATGCATGTGTTTCTCTAGAAATTCCCTAGTAAATCCGGGAATCTGGTTTCTGTTCATTTGTACTCTTTTTAACATTTCAGGATGGACCTTCAAAATACGAGCGACAGAAGTGATTGACGCGTGATGGTCCAAATGGCGATAAGGAATCTGTCCCTCCATTGGCATCCCCAATATTTGTTCAAATTCTTCTATGGAGGGTGCCAGTTGAAAGTCTTGGAAAGTGAAACAGCGGAGAGGTGGGTCATAGAATTGTGCCAGAGCTGTGATGGCTTCTGTTTGGACGTCTACCTCCAAGAGTTTCAGGATCTTCCCATACTTCCTTGCGAAAGTCATCTTTTGTGTCAAGCTCAGTTTTTTCCCTAGTGCTTGTAAACTGTCAGTATTGACCTTCCTAGCCTTGAGGTGCAATAACTTCTTCAATTCGGTCACCCCTATATCACAATTACTGTGTCCCATGTTAATTTCCATACTGTCCTAGAAATACCGACAAATTCGGGATCGTCCCCTACGAATATCAAGACAAAGAATGGAATCAGTTATGCGAGCTCCAAAAGTCGTAGGTTTTCCCAATCGTCATTGCCACTTCAACCAGAGGGAAATGAAGTATAATTTTTTTGGATTTTTCCTTTGATGATTAGAAGAACCTATGACTTCAGACTCAGAGATACATGACAAAAAAGAGAGGAACATCTATTCACCCGAAGAATACTTGTGTGTTCCAAAAAAAAAAATTTCCAAGACTAAGCGAATCTTTGGGTGATAGATAATCCCTTTTTAATAACAGGAAAGCCAAAATGACATAAGGTAAAGTAAAGTTTGCCCTTTCGTGGCCTAAGTCAGGTTTTGTTGAAGGTTTTCTCTGGACCCTAGGGCTTGCCTAAAAGTGACTCTTCACACTGGGTGGCTTATGCTAGACTTCTAGAAGGTCACCAGAGCCAAGATCCTACCCATGACAGGGACACAACAGTGGGGAACCACTAGGTGTGTATGTCACAAGAGGTCGAACTCTAGTTAGGGTTCTCACGATCACCGGATAGGAAGTACATCCTATACGATTCCGTATACCAACCCCTCCTAACTTAAGTTTTATTTGGGGCCCGGGTATAGGGCGCCACTCATAAGTGTGTGCGAGTAATTTGTGAGTGTAGTGTGTGAAAGGGCATTCAATACCTTTTTACCTTACACCATTCTGCACAGAGAACAAACACAGAACAAATATACAAAGTCGTCTACCCTAGGGTTCAATAATTACAGGAAAGTAATATGGTCCTCTATCCTAGGGTTCAACAATCATACGGAACATGGACAATAAAACGAATAACAAGATGCAAATAATAACGAATATTCACAACAATTAACGGAAAATAAAAAAAAACAAGGGGAAGAAATCCAAGCTAACAAAGGCTATATATAAAAAAACACGCTTTCAACCAAACTGGCCTGACTCTCTTAAGTATCCCCAGTGAAGTCGCCATCTGTCGCAACCTGGATCGCGACGACGCGGCGAGAAAGAGAGAAAATGTGTATATAATGAGACAGGGAGTCGCCACCAACGTTTTTATCCATAGGAAAAACATTGGAAAAAACTAGGTTCAGTAAAGCACTTTGAAATCCAAGTTCGGGAGTCGGTTACGAGTAGGGAAGGTATTAGCACCCTACATCGCCTGTCAAAGACAGTACCAAGATTGAAAGCACAATATAAATAGCCTTAAATAAAACATGGTTTCTTCCCTTTTACTCTTGTATTTTTATTTTAAAAAAGAGACAGAATTGAATGAGAGAACTGTACAAACATAGAATGTCGAAGCGAGGTCAATGGAACGTTTCATCCGAATTAAACTCGACTTCGATATGAGACAGAGAGGGGAAGAGGATGCTAATAAGGCGTCACGCCTAAATTAGACATTCTCGGATGAAAAGAAGGGATAGGAAAGAGATAAGCGGGACGTCTCGTCCTAAGTATCCCTTCCCTATGAAATTATGGCGAGGCTTGAACAAAAACTAAGGGAAAATCAACGAGACGTCGCGTCTAAATTGATTTTTCACGGAAACGAAAAAAAGTAACAACACGAAGGAACACAAAAAGCAAGGAAATAAATCAGTAAAAGGAAATAAGAAAGTCCTGCTCCTACGTATTCTTGAATTATCAAGAAATCAGGGTTACGTAGTTCTGAGTATTATTATTTTTAGGAAGAAATCTGAGAGATGTTGATGGATGTCATTAGAATGGGAGACTCATGCAAAGCGAAATTCTTCGCACGTGCACGAATCCTAAGTGGGTTGTGTAGATGGGAGTGCTCCCGTACGACACTATTTTTTACAAAATCATTTATTTTTATTATATGTACTTGTTAGGGGAAAGGACAAAAATATTAACAGTGTAAACTATGGCAAACAGACAAACATAACCAACAAACAACGAACTGACAGGAAAATAAAAGGCTGAAAGTAAAAGAAATAAGGAACAGGGTGGAACCGGTGTGATGGGCTCAGAACCGATGTGTGAGTCAAACGTAGTGACGGTGTCTGACTGATTCCGGACTTGCACACTGATAGAAGCACTGGACCGGTGTTGGGCACGAATGCTAAAAACTGGAGTGTAGCCGATATTGGTGGGAGCTAATCCGAGGTGAAGGAGTGACTGGGCGCTGTGTATGGACGATGTTGAGGATTGGCAAGGGTAATGACTAGGTAAGGCACAGTATGGAATCTGGGGAATGATTTAGTACTGGGACGGTGTAGGAGAAGGGGTGAGGAGGTCGGTTTTGGTGAGGACGGTTTCGGGAGAAAGGGACGGTGTTGTGGCTTGATGGACAATGTATTTGCTGGACGGTGTTGTATTTTGGGGGGTATTGGGACGGTGTAGTGTTTAAGGAGTATTGGAAGTGCTCAGGAGTTGTTGGGACGGTGTGGAGGGATTAGGACGGATTAGGGCAGAACTGGGCGGTGTTCGGGGATATAGGTACGATATGGTAAGTTTAGGAGATCGGTGTGAAGGACTATAGTGAATCGGTGGAGTGGATGAGGATCTGAGGGAGGACAGTGCTGTTGGGAGGATGCTGTTAGGACGATGTGGGTTGGAGGCTGAGACGGTGTGGTGTTCAAGGAATATGGAGATGGTGAATTGGGAGGTGTTGGGACGGTATAGTTTGGGGAGGTGTTTATATTGGTGATTGGCGATTATGACAAGTTATTGGTTTCCCAGTGGGGAAGGGTTTCAGAAGGTCTTCAAAGAAATCAGAGAGAGTTTTGAAAAAAAAGCTTCCTTGCGAACCAGCCTCTCAAAAACGCAACCCCCATAGCTTCTTTAGCTGGGGTATTTATAAGGCTTAAAGGTATGGGTTGAGTGTTTGGGACAACCAGAGTTCCCACTCACCCATACGCGTAGTGGTGTGCAAGCCTGGCCATTAACTGTTCGTGGGGGACAGGATTTCAGTATGGCATTTTTAATTGTCCACTTCCGCCTCCCCCTGTCTGCCACTTTTGGGGAGTGCGATTCCAGGTCATCGCGCACAAACTTCCGACCTCGTCTATCCGTTGTCAAATCTGTGACATCGGCTAGCGAAGATATCGGTTGGACGGAGTCTCCCGTTTATCCGATGTGGTATCTTAAGAACCTTTACCTGTGTCTAACACCGGTTGAGCCTTTCCATGTAATCACAGGGGCGGTGTTCTAATTCCTAGTCCGGATCCACTACCAGCCGGTGTGCCTATTTTGATCTGATCCCTTTCCTTGGGGCCGGACTGGCCTGTTATTCTGTTGTCAGGCGCACGACATCGGTCCAGTGTTAATTTGGGCCTTGTCCGGTGTTGCCAGTTTTAAGGTCGGGTCCGGTGTTATAACAATTTAGGCCGGACTGAAAGAGGTGTTCACAGGGGCGGTGTTCTCCCTCCTAGTCCGGATCTACTACCAGCCGGTGTGCCTATTTTCAATCTGAATCCACCCACGAGATCGTCGTTTCTTACTTGGGCCGGACTCACTCGTTCTTTCGTTGCTAGGTGCATGATATCGGCCATCAAGGGATTCCAACAACTGGTCCAGTGTTTATAGGGCCTTGAGGTCATGGGCTGAGGGTTTGGGACAGCCAAAATTCCCCCTCACCCATACGCATAGTGGTGTGTAAACCTGGCCATTAACTGTTCATGGGGAGCAGGATTTCAGTGTGGCATTTTTTAATTGTCCATTTTCGCCTCCCTGTCTGCCATTTTTGGGGAATGCGATTCCAGGTCATCATGCACAAACTTCTGACCTCGTCTATCCGTTGTCAAATTTGTGACATCGGTTAGCAAAGACATCGGTTGGACGGAGTCCCCACTGATCCGATGTGGCCTCTTAAGAACCTGGACCTGTGTCTTCACACCGGTTGAGTCTTCCAATCACAGGGACGGTGTTCTCCCTCCTAGTCCGGATCTACTACCAGCCGGTGTGCACATATTTCGACCTGAGTCCTCCCACGAGATCGTCATTTCTTACTTGGGTCGGACTCACTCGTCTTTTTGTTGTTAGATCCGTGACATCGGTCATTAAGGGACTCCTGAGGTGAGGACGGTGGGCAGAGTTGAGGTGAGGACGGTTGGGCGGAGTGTTAAGGTGAGGACGGTTGGGCGGAGTTGAGGCGGAGTGTTGAGGTGAGGACGGTTGGGCGGAGTTGAGGTGAGGATGGTTGGGCGGAGTGGGTGTTCTCCCTTTTGGAATTTGGACCGGTTATATTTCCATTTGGGACCGGTGTCTTTTCCATTTGGGTTGGACCGAAATAGGTGTTCACAAAGATATCAGAAGGTATCAGAGTACACAAGATATATTTAAGTAATGCCATTTCGATCTCCGATTGATATAGTCAATTAATTCATGTACAAATCAAAGCCCTAATCGATTACAGGGCAGGAGTTAATTGATTACAATACCATAATCGATTTCAAAGCAAGACGTAATCGATTATAGAGCTTCTGAAATGGTACATTAAATCAGGGGTTTAACTTAATTGATTATAACACTTAGCGTAATCGATTACATTATTTCTATTGGGTCCATAATTGATTATAATGTTTATTATAATCGATTACCAAGCCACTGGAATCTATGTAATGCATCAGGTATTTTACCTATTCGATTACAAGGGCCAATTTAATCAACTACAAGGCTTCGAGTTGGTTCATAATCAATTAAAACACTGAATGTAATCGATTACCACACTGAATGTAATTGATTACCTTGTCTCTGGATAGTTCATAATTGATAGTTCATAATCAATTACAACCTTAAGCCTAATCAATTACCTTAAAGACAGGAACCTTGTAATCGATTAAGCCTGTGAGCTAATCGATTACGATCTATCAATATGTAGAAATTATGCAAATTTTTATAGAAAAATGAACTTCTCAACCACCAAAACCCATGCAAATGATATCGGAATGTCACCAAATTTTAACACAAGCCAAAACACATTGTGACGTGTGGCCACCAGCCTCACTCAAAAATTCCTAAAAACGAGGGAGATTTGCGCATAAATGTGTTTATCTCATTTCAAGGCATTTAGAGGCAACCAAATGATCATTTCTCTATAAAATCTTACCATTCCACTTTCCACAAATCACAATTAACATGTTTAAGCCATTGCATTCATTACATCACATTAAAATCTCATATATCATAAATTGACCATGCTAGTTCCTAGCTCATGCATAAGATAACCATGGGAAACTTCGAATATACATCACATAAAATTACCGTTCATAATTCTCATCAGTCATTCATAAAAATTCGCCAAGATTTAGCAACATCAAACACAATAATTCATCGTCTTACATCCTTTAGGTCATTAATGAAAATTAGCCCTACACTCCAAGGTCCAATTTTCCTATATGACCCTCAAAATTATCATCTACGATCTAAATAACAAAATGAGCATACATATATACAACATGCTGTACAAAAATCTAGATTTGTCGGCCAGGGCGCTTCCTATACATTTATTTACCTCCTTCCACAAAATGTACTTCAAGAGAGTTTTACTCCTCCCATGAGTGACCTGCATCACAAATCTAAAAATGGACAACATGGGAGAGTGAGTCATACATTCCAAAGGAATGAATATGAATACCATATGATCATGTGTATATGCATCACAACATGTATACTTGCATTTACACACAACTCATCATCAACTACCATCATAAACACAATTATCTATGTAAATCAAGCAGGCATAAAATCACACACATGATCTAGTCCTTCACACATTTGGACTATCATACAATTCATCATCCTTCTTAGATTATTATTTGGTATTCACATGTTTTATGTTGTTTTACTCATATTTCTTCATTCTCACTACAACCATCACCACATATCAACACGTTGATAAGTGTTTTAAAACACTATTTTTCACTGGTTGATTTGTTTAAAATAAAATGTTTACTGTATCATTTTTTCCAATTTTTGTAATTTTTGTTTTCTTTTTATTGTTTCCGTTTAAGTGTTGTATTTTATGTGAATTAATGGAATGTTTAAAAAGTATTTTTTAGAATTGGAATGATGCTCTTTAAAATTATCAAAAGAACTTAAATTCCATTTCTATAAAAATCAATTTTTGAGTATTCCAAAATAAAATTTTATTCTAAAATTGCAAGATGTTTCAATGTTAATTTACTATGCTCAAAGGTGGTTTTGTGTAGCTTTGTTTACAAATATTTCTTGAATAAAAGAAGTCAAATTGTTTCCTACTTATGCAAGGCTTTAGGGTAAAATGCTATGGCTGAATGGTAACATTGAATAAGCTTAAAGTTGATTAAATTTTCTTCCTCCTGCAGCTATGTATTTCACGTGAGGGACTTCTAATTTGGGCAAGGAATTAATATTCTTTTTATGTGCAGCTTGGTCCAATGATTCATGAATAATTTAATCTTTTCCTTGCAACAAGCTTCCAAACGTAAAACTCATGGGCTGATGGGTGAATTTGTGATCATTGAATAAAATAATGCCTTTCCTTTCACTCACCTTGTTTCACGTGAAAGGCTCTTCAAATAATACCATGTGCCTTTTATTTTTAATGCAACAAAACTTCCACTCTCTTAAGTATTTAACGTGAATGATGTAAGAGTGAAAGATGATGCATTATTTTATTTACTTATTCACCATTGTTTCTTATCTCTCATGGTCAAAAAACAAGGCATTGGTCCACTAAATAAAATAAACAAAAGTTAACATCATTTTTTCTATAAGTAATCAACGTAAAAGCTGATTGGAAAATGGACCCATCTTTTATTTATTTAATATTAAAATAGAAATGAGTGGTCATGGCACATGTTTACAATATTTTATTCATTATTTGGTGCAGCCCATGGTGCTAATCAACGTAAATAGCTGATGGAAATTTGTACAAAAGGTTGAATGCTTTCTTCTTTTTGTAGGACAAACCAAAGGACAAGATTTGAAGCACCATTCATCTAATCCTTTCATGCTTTAACGTGAAGTGGCCTCTGTGCAAATTTTGGGCAGCAAACAAAAGGAATTGGACAGCATTTAACATAAATTAAATGGGTTCCCATTTCTTTTAATTGCCAACGTAAAAGTGGCTGCAGAAATAAGGGAATTTGGATAGCAATTGCATACTAAATTAAGAGCCAATTTGACGTGAGTGAAGCACTAGCAAATGACATGAATTGAATGGTGAATTCATGGAGGAATTCACGTGAAATCAAGGTTGTTGGGCATATAAAATGGGTTGTTAAAATACAAGTTAATGGAAGATAGAGGGAAACAGAGAAGAATAGGCTCAAATAATGAGGCACTATGCAAGAGGCAAAATGGAAAAATGAGGTGGCTGGCTTTAAAAAAATTAATAAAGAGAACCTGCTGAAGCTTATAAAAGGAAAGCACACAGCAGTCAACCAGGGGGAAACCATTGGCCAAAGGTACAACAACAGAGAAAATATAAAAAGGAAAGGAGCCAGTTTCGTGCAGAGAGTAAAATTTATTTTCTTTGTTCTTTTCTTGTTATTATTTGGTAAAAAAGAATTGAGAAAGAGTGGTGAAATTGAGTGTTTAAATTTGTGTACTATGGAGGATATTGCAAATACAACAAGGAGTAACATTGGTGAATTTATTGGGCTTTTTGGAGAAACCCGTAAGTCTTTATTTTTACCATGTCTTGTATGTTTTACTTTTCTTCCATCATATGTATGAATTTAAATTATATCATGAGTAACTAAATTTTTATCTTGGGATGAAGGGGGTGTGACAATATTTTATGTTAATGTTATTTTGACTTTGAATTAAATAAATTTCTGTTTTCCATTTAGTTCAAATTATGCTCAATGCTCTTAGTGATTCCTAACAAGAACCTAAGTGATAAAACTGTATACTTGTGGGTATATTAGAAAGTTTAAGTAATTAATAGAATCAAGAGATTTATTGTTACTAGAAAGCTTTTGAACTAAACCCAAGGTTTTGAAATACTTTTTGTGACCTTGGTAAAACCGAGAAAGTAATCAAAAACTTTTGAGGAATAAAAAGGGATTTTCATAAAACAGTAAAGGGCCTATCTTAGGGATTGAACGTGGTTCTCCGTATGTTAGGTACATTAATAGGATTCCGAGAGGAACATATTAATTAGCTTAAGGAAAATCTGCCTTGGAAAACTTAATTTGATTCTTATTTATGAAAAGTTAAAATTATTAGCATAAAATAAAGTCTTGATCCCCCGGAATCCCAAGGTACTCTTAATTCTGATTTTCAAGTGTCTATAAAACTTTGTTTCTGTATTTATTTTTATTATGTGTAAATTTTCTTTTGAGTTTTATTTTATAAAAACATAAAAAATCAAATTGTATGGATAATTAAATTTCAATATGCTGGTACTTTGAAAACAGTCCCTGTAGATACGATAATCTTTTATATCACGCAACATAACCCGTGCGCTTGCGGGCCATGTCAAGTTTTTGGTGCCGTTGCCGGGGACTGTTGTCCCTCAAATATCGGCAATATTGAAATTTGATTAGATCATACTTTTTAATATATTTTATTTTTATTTTTATTTTTGTTTTATTTTGTTTGTTTGGTTTATTTCTTTTTGTATATTCATTTGTTTTTAGTGATTATTTATTCGGTTACTTTGTATTTTGTATTCTGTTCTTTTTTCTTTTACTGTTACTATTTTTGTTTTTTTGATTAATTATTCTATTATTTTTAATTCATTTTGTTTTATTCGATTCTTAAATTTGGTTATTCTATTTTACTGTTGTATATTTAGTGTGACATTTTTCTTGATATTATTCTGTTTTTCGTATTTGTTTATTGTTGTTGTTTTCTTTTTCTTTTATTTTATTTGTTTTGTTTATTTCTTTTTCTGTATATTTATTTTAATATTTTTTTTGTATTTTATTTTGTTTGTAATCTTGTATTTTGTTCTTTATTTCGTGTATCTGCTGTTGTTTTATTTTTGTGATTATTTGTTTTATTTGTCATTTATTTTTGTTTTATGCGACGAAGCCGTAGTGTCGATCTAAACTTAGGATTTGACCCTGAGATAGAACATACCCTTAGAGCTTTAAGAAAACAACAAAAACAACAAAAACAACAAAAAGAAAAACAAATGGCAGACCAAAATAGAGCCTTAAGAGATTTTGCTGCTCCAAGTACAAGTAGAAGAGGGTCTAGCATCCTTAGACCCACAGTGGAGGCTAACAATTTTGAATTGAAGCCTTCACTGCTCTCTATGGTTCAGCAGAACCAAATCGGAGGATTACCCTCCGAAGATCTAAATCTTCATCTTCAAATCTTTCTTGAATACTGTGACACCCTGAAGATGAACGGAGCCACCAATGATGCCATTTGCTTGAGACTCTTCCCTTTCTCCTTAAGAGATAAAGCGAGAGCAGGGTTATATTCTCTTCCTGAAGGATCCATCACGACTTGGGAACAACTATCTAGTGCTTTCATCAATAAGTGGTACCCAAGAAATAAAACTGATTTGTTAAGAAAACAAATAATTAATTTTGTACAAAAAGATAATGAATCCTTATATGAAGCCTGGGAAAGATACAAGGAGTTGCTAAGAGAATGTCCTCACCATGGGATAGAAAGGTGGTTGACAATCCATATTTTCTATAATGGACTAACTTCCACGCAAAAGATCTCTTTAGATGCTGCAGCTGGAGGAGCCTTCATGAGTAAAAATGTTGATGAAGCTCAGAACCTGATTGAGGAAATAGCTCAAAACACTCACCAGTGGAACTCTGAGAGAGGATTACCTGCTAAAACACCAGGTAAGTACTCTGTTGATGCTCTTTCCCTACTTTCTGCCAAAGTTGAAGCATTAACATTAAAACTTGATAAAATAGGGTCAACAGGTGCTACTAATATTGTTTGTGAAGTTTGTGATGTTTCAGGACATGGAGCTACAAACTGCCATTTAACAATGACCCTTAATTAAGAACAAGAAATGCATCAGGTGGATGCTATTAGAAACTATGGTGGAAATTTTCAAAATAACTATAGACCTTCACAAGGTCCACCTGGCTTCCAAAATAGGCCACCTCCATTCCAAGGTAATCAAAGTAACTACAAACCTCAATAAGGATCTTATATTCCACAAAAATCAAAGCTAGAATCCTTGATGGAGACATTTGTAGCTACTTAACTTAAACAAAATGACAAATTCTCTGAGGCAATAAAGAACTTAGCTTCAAAAGTGGATTCTCTTGCCACCCATAATAAAATCTTGGAAAATCAGATTGCCCAACAAGCTTCTTATTCGACAAGAGCACCAGGAACATTTCCTGGAAAACCTGAAGCTGGACCATCTAACCAAACCATGGCTGTCACTCTTAGGGGTGGTACTCAATATGATGGGCCAGTTGGCAAGACTGGAAAGGATGAAAAGAAAGTGGATGAATCTTTATCTAACCCAGTGATTGAAGAAGAGAAACCACAAGAAAAGAAGGAGGAGATTAAGCCATATCAACCTCCTATTCCATTTCCTCAGCGCTTGGCTAAAGCAAAGTTGGACAAATAATTTGGTAAGTTTCTTGATGTTTTAAAGAAATTGTATATCAATATTCCCTTCACGGATGCTTTGCAGCAAATACCCACATATGTAAAATTCCTGAAGGACATTTTGTGCAACAAAAGAAGACTAGAAGAAGATGGTACAGTGGCACTTAATGAAGAGTGTAGTGCTCTAATTCAAAGGAAGCTTCCACCTAAGCTCCAAGATCTAGGTAGTTTCTCTATTCCTTATATGATTGGTGACATGAATATAGATAAAGCATTGTGTGATTTAGGAGCGAGTGTGAGTTTAATGCCATTATCTATTGCTGAAAATTTAGGATTGGGTGAGCTGAAACCTACTAGGATGTCTTTACAATTGGCTGATAGATCTGTAAAATATCCTGTAGGAATTTTAGAGGATGTTCCTATTAAAGTAGGAAAATTTTTTATACCTGCTGACTTTGTTATGCTTGAAATGGACGAAGATTCTTTGATTCCTATTATTTTAGGCAGACCATTTTTAGTAACTGTAGGTGCTGTGATCTATGTCAAGAATGGTAAGTTGTCTCTGACTGTTGGAGACCAAAAGGTTGATTTTAACTTGAAAAATGCTTTAGAAAAACCTTTTAATAATGATGTTTGCTATAGTGTGGATTTTATTGAACAAGTGGTAAAGGAAACAACCCTTCCTAATGACCCACTTAAAACTATTTTCATGATTGAGCCTACAGGAACATCCGATTGCTCTGAGGCCCCACTAAAACATGATACTGAGGTCATGTGTGACAAAGTGGTAAGCCCCAACATGGAATTAAAACCTTTACCAGCTTCATTAAGGTATGAGTTTCTTGGTCCTAATTCCACATATCCTGTGATTGTTAATGCTGAATTGAATCCATGTGAAACTGAAAAACTTTTAAAACAACTTAGGTTGTATAGAAAGGTAATAGGTTATACAATGGATGATATCAAAAGGATTAACCCTTCTCTTTGTATGCACAGAATCACTGTAGAAGATGAAAGTAGGCCCACAGTAGAACCACTTAGGAGATTAAATCCAAAAATGCAAGAAGTGGTTAAAAAGGAAATTTTGAAATTGCTTGATGCTGGAGTCATATATCCTATTGATAGTAGTAAATGGGTAAGTCCTGTCCATATGGTTGATGCTAAATCTCCGAGTCATTATTTTGATATGTAATTTCAGAAGATTTACGCTTTGGCAAGCGCACCAGTCGTTAAAATTGTATTATATTTGATCGTCCCACAGGGATTGTGGTAAGTACCTCAATCTCAGACTAGTACAAGCTGAACCAACACAAGCACAGAAAGTTCATTTGGTTTTTGTTGTTTTAATGTTTTCTAGTTGTTTTTGTATTTCCAGAAACAGTGTTAAGATGAAATATGAAAGGTGATTAATAGAAAATAGGTCAGGATTGCTTCGGTTCACAAATTCATCAAGAAACATGCAATTATAGTATAATCAAACTTCATAATCCAGAGGACAATCCGCTTGTGGTTATTCCCTAATTCCTTAGGTGAAAAACACTAATCCTTAAGCATCGAACCTTAATTCCTTAAGTGCTCAATTAACCTAAGAATCTAATGCGAAATTGGAGGTTGAACTCTAACTATTTACCTAACATAATTAGGCCTGAACTAGTTAGAAAGCTGGAAGTTACCTAAGCTTCAACCATGATTCCTCATTGGCGAAGTTCTTCATCAGTTCTGGATTTGTCAATCCAGCAAAACAGATCCACTCCTCAGCTTATTCGCCTCAGGATCTAGAAGTTGATTTCCTCACTCACAGCTTCAAGATTCCATTGCTAACCTTCGCAATCCCAACCTTAGGAATTTAGAAATCCATCGACATTGGTTCCATCGAAGGAATGTGGAAAGACATGGATGAGAGAGTTTAGAGAGTGAAAGGAATTAGAGAGATGTTGGAAAATGGAAAATAAATTGTATTCTATGTACTCTGTTTTCTGCTTCTCTTACAGAATATGTACAAGCATATTTATAAGCATCTACCTAACTAACGAACTTAACTAATCACTAGGAAAGCTAAGTTAATAATTAAACTAACTAACTAATTACATAATTACGGAATAACTAACTAATTACAGCTCAGCTCTTAACAAATTACAGCTCATCATTAGCTAATCACAGTGCAGCGCTAACTAATAACAGCTCAGTACTTAAATTACTAAGGTGCAGAAGTAGGAGAGAAGGAAGCAATAAACAGCACTGGTACCGACTGTCTTCTGGGGAACAATCAGTGTTTTAAATAACATCCTTCACGCTTGAACGAACTGGGTTCTCGCTTGGGCGAGCTCGAAATATGTACTGCAGTATTGCTTTCTCGCTTTAAGCGTTATGGAGAAGCTTGGGCGAGGGGTGATGTTTTGGAGTCACGCTTGAGCGAACTTGCTCGCTTGAACAAATTTTTGACCCCCGCTTGAGCGAATTTGACTCTCGCTTGAGCGAATTGATTATTCAATCAGCATTCTAAAATTGACGCTCGGGTTTTTCATGCAATATTCGGTTCCCTGTTCTATTTTGGAGTTGGTATCTTGGGAGTCTTTTAAGTCAGACTTTTATTAATTCCTTCTGATCAACCTTTTAGGAAGTCTTTCCAGTCAGCCTCTTTGCAGTCTCGCTCAGTTTGGGCTTTTGGACTTTTTTCAGTTGGATTTGTGAAGTCTCACTCGGATTTTCCAAATCTCGCTCGGCTTTTTCCTTTCAGCTTGAGCGCTCTTTTTCCTGCACCAATAAACAACTAATTTGTCCAGCGTTTGTTCACTGATTGTCCAGTATTTGTACGCTGGGTTAATGAAAATTCAATTTCTTAACTAATTAATGTTTTTAATCAGTTTCTTACATAAATTAAGCACTTTTGAAATAATTAAATAAATTATAAATTATTAGCAATTAATTAAATAATAAGGCTAAACTAATCACTAAACAATGAATTAAGTCAAATAAAAGGCAGAATAATTAAGTCTGTTGAAGACTTATCACATCCCCAAACTTAAAACTTGCTTGTCCTCAAGCAAATATTCAGATTAATTAACTAACAAGCTGTTATTCAACACAATCAACCTTTCCTAAACTTAGTTCATGCTATAATTATTGAATACCGACCATGCTTTCTTTTCACAATTTCTGAAAATATAATAACTTACAACTCCTTTGGGAAACAAGCTGTTGATGCTTTACTCACTGGTCGGTGTTTTACTCTTCTCTCGGTGTATAGGGTAAGTAGAATGCACTCATCACCTGCATACTTGTTAGATAAACATAGGCTTGCAACAGTTCTTAAACGTCATGCCATATGCCAACACAATCGGATCAGTAAGGGCTTTTTTAAGCTTATAATGGGGCTGGGCTATAGGCTCTATTATTGTTTTTCTGAGTCAGTGACAGGTTACAAGATGTATCCACTGATGCCTTGACTCAATTTTGACTTAATTTGCCTGTACTTAGCAAGCTCCATTATTTTTCTGAGTGAATGCTAAATTAACAACTTACGGTGCTTTGCACCTTCTTTTTCTTCGGACTTTTCCTTTTCTTTCTTTCTTTCCATCTTTTTCCAATCACAAAATTTCAATCAGGCTTTGCACCTTTTTTCCTTGCTAATTTTTTTTTTCATTTTTCTTCTCGGCTTTTCAATTTCTCCTTTCATTTCTCTACATATTCATCTATAACTAAGGTCGTAGTGTGTCCTTAATTGATGTTAGGCACACTCTTCATCCCCAAACTTAGAACTTGCTAGTCCCTAGCAATAAGTAAGACTGAGCAATTCATTAGTGGAACATCCAGGGATAAATCAGTCGGTTTTTTCTAGATAAATAGGCTTGTAACGTTAGGTGAATAAACAAAATAAAAGGGTCTCAGGCTCAAACATAATTATTGGGTCAAAGGATAATTTAAAATATTAGGAAGGCTAATTTTTGGCCCTGGCTAAATTAACAAAGAAGGCCTTCATCATTTCCGATTAGCTGGCATACAATCAATTAGCAAGCACTGAAGCAAATTCTGTCTCACTAACTAGCATGCAAGTTCACTCAGAAAAGAATAAAACAGGCTCAAAAGCTACGAATATAATAGTTAATCAGCCAGTCATGTCCCCAAACTTAATGTAAGGTCATACATTCAGATTGCTAACTAGCATGCCGAGTAAACAATTAATTAATGATGAAAAATAGTTATGGGCAGAGATCATGAATCAAACAAAGCCGATCAATTAATTTATCCGACTAAAGCTTAAGAATCAGCAAACTTTAAATTATTAAGATGGATTTGAAATTAAACACAATAAACATATTTTATCAATTAATGAGTCAGAATATCAATTAAGGAGTCGGAGTAATAAAATACTTCCCTTTTTACCTGAGTGGCAGTGAATGGGAAACACGTGGTCAGATTGGGAAGCATGAATTTACTGATACATTCGAAAAACAGAATAATAACAAGCAATTTAACAAAGAAATAAAATTTCATTACAACTAAAACAAAAGAGAATTCATTGTTCAGGAAAACACTTAAAATAATGTCAAGTCATTACATAAAAAATAACATAATAAACAAAATATGAAGCAACAAAATCAATCATCCTGATCCGTATTCTCTTTGTTCTGCTCTGAAGATGGTGGGAGGTCAGCTGCCAGGGGTACGTCCTCAGAGGGAATAGTGAATCCAATGGAAGCCAACCATGCATCTCTGTCAGGTGGGGCTCCCATTTCTGCTGTGTGCTCTACCCTCAATTTGGTGGCAATCTTCCTGAGCATGAGATCGTGGTTCAAGACCCGATCATAGATTCCAAGTTGCATCTTCTTTATGACCTGCAATTCCTGCAACACCATAGAAATATCAGAAGAAGAAGAACCGGCTCCTGCAGATTGCCTGGGACGCTTGGGCTCTTTGGGCACAAAATTATCAACATGGCTTATCACCCACTGCTTATCCATCACTCTTTCAGGCTTGACCTTCGTCAACTCAGCATAATTGACCTTAGCCTGATACTTTTGAGCTAGCAAGGTGATAACCGAGCAGTATGGCAATTGAAGATTCTTGTCCAGGTTTTTCATCATTTCTTCTAAGATCAGCTCACCGAGATTCACATGCCAACCCTTCATCAGGCAGAACATCAATACCAACCTTTTAATGGTGATTTCTGTTGTATGCATCACTGGTTGTAGAGATGAGAGGATATAATGGCACCAAAACAGTGGAAGATGGTTCAGAGAATTTTTCTTGACACTCTTTGGTCAACCATCAGCCTTTGTCAGATAAGCAGCGCCTGGTTGACAACATTCTTCTAATATATCTTTCCTCAAATTTGCATTTTCTGCCCGATGAAAAATATCAACTTTCCACGTGTACTGGCATCCTTCCTCCTCCAGAATTGGTACTTTCAGAAGCTTATTCAGGATGTCACCAGTTAAAGGAATGGTGACTCCTCTCAGGAAGGAAGAAAATGGAAAGTTGTCTTTTCTTGAGTGGGTTCTGAGATTGGCATAGAACTCTCGGGTGAGTTCTTGGTATCCATGGCCCAAATTTTTGTTGAAAAACTGCCAGCCCCTTTGAATCATGGCAGCTTGGACAGTATCATCAGCACTTTTGTCTCCTTCAAGGACAAGAGCTCTGTCCCTTATGACTCCCCTGGTTTTGAATTTCTTTTCATATTCCTGGGCAGCCTTCGCATCTTGAAACCTAAGCCCATCAAAACCTTCAACTTCTGGCGATTCGTTCCTCTCAACTGCAGGGGATGCGTTCCTCTCAACTGAAGGAGATACATTCCTCTGAACCGAAGGAGAGGTATTCCTTTCAGCTTGACTTTGACTGGGTGCAGGTTCAGGAGAATCAGATATACTTATGGTTGCTACCTTCTTTTCGTTATCTTTTGGCTTTTTTCTCACACTTCTTTCTGCAAAATTTGGTCTTGGTTTTTGCAGGAGACTCTGTGATCTTCTTTTCATATTGAATGATAAAAATGCTGATAAACAACCTAAGTGAAAATAAGTACAGAAACCCAAAACAATCACAGCAAACCGAAAATGTGAGATGCATGGCTATGAACAATGGAAGAATAGTAACAATGAAACAGGAAAATACTAAGCATGTACTTAGAAGTGAAAAACATAAGTGAAAAGATGGTACCTTTCTTCAGGAATTCGAAGGTGTGTCTTTTCCTCTTCAACCCAAGTTTCAGCGTAAGAATTTAGGGTTTGTACGCTGAAGGGTTTTTATACTGTTTGACCCTGTACCTGAGATACACGTAAGCATGCTGAAATGTTGACGTACCAACACTCCATTTTCTTTTATTATTATTTTTTATTTCAATAGGCTCTCTCGCTCGGCTCACACACTGAATAGATGGAAGACCGAGTGAGACTAGGAAGAGATGCCGAGTGGATACATGAAAAACGAGTGACAGTGAGGGTGGATGAAAAAGAACGAGTGGAAGGAAGAACGAATGAAAAAGAACAAATGAAAACAAATTTCGGGTAAATAGGACGAGTGAAAGATATACCGACCAGATGAAGGTGATAAGTAAATGAAAGGTGAGTGGAAGAACAATTGGAAGAACGATACATGAATGAATGAACAGGATCCCGAGTGAATGAAAACTGAATGGAAATGATCCCGAGTGAATGAAGGACGAATGGATACAAGAACGAGTGAAATAATGAATGAATAAAGTAGAGTGCATGAGAGACGAGTGAACAATGAATAGACGAGTGAACAACAGCAGTGAGATACGAGTGAACAGAAAAGCGAGTGGAAGAGAGAACAATAAAAGTAAGGCAGAGTGAAAGAAAGAACGAGTGAAATAAATAACGATTGGAAGAGTGAAAGAATGAGTGGAAGAACAATTGGAAGAACGATACGTGAATGAATGAACAGGATCCCGAGTGAATGAAAACTAAATGGAAATGATCCTGAGTGAATGAAGGACGAATGGATACAAGAACGAGTGAAATAATGAATGAATAAAGTAGAGTGCATAAGAGACGAGTGAACAATGAATAGACGAGTGAACAACTGCAGTGAGATACGAGTGAACAGAAAAGCGAGTAGAAGAGAGAATAATGAAAGTAAGGCCGAGTGAAAGAAAGAACGAGTGAAATAAATGACGATTAGAAGAGTGAAAGAATGAGTGGAAGAGATACTGAGTGAATGAGTGACAGAAGTGAAAGTGACCGAATAAATGAAAGACGAGTGGAAGATTGACAGAGTGAATGAAGGACGAGTGAATTAGAGTGACCGAATGAATGAAGGCCGAGTGGGATAAACGAGTACAAGTTATACCGAGTGGATGAAGAACTGAATGAAAAATAAGGTGAAAAATTAAAGTCCGAATGAAATGGAGTGATTGAGCGAGAAAGACGAGTGCAGGAAAAAGAAAAATACAGAGAGGTGTGTGAGAAAACTGAGAAAGAATTTAGGTGGAACGAAACAACGAGTGAATGAATACCGAGTGGATTATACCGGGTGAGAATGAAAAATGAATGAATGGACAGTTGATGGTGTTATTTTGATATATTGTTGGAATGAAGAGTTCAATAAAAGAGAATCAAGTTTGTATAATATGAACTCAATGCAGTGGATGTGCCAAGTTTAAACACAGAAGTTGTAATATAGTATAGTTGTCGTTCCACTGAGGAGGTGTTAGAATGAAGATCTTAGTTTTGAATTGATTTGGCAGAATGTTTTGGTTTTTGTTTTGTTTTGAATGATGTTGAATGAGAAAGTGAATAAATAACAGAGAGTGAAATTCTGCAAAAGATGATAGTAAATGGTGTTGGAAAAATCAGCTTTGTAAAACAGGGATTGGCTTCATCACATCTTCACCTTCTGTAAGCTGCATAAGTTTTTATATAAGTAAATCAAAAAGATAATTTCTACGTCACAATCAAAGTCATTTGTATCGATCCCTCGACTACAAAATTCATAAGAATGATTTCAAACCGCTGATCCCTCAGTCACTTTGGAATCATCCCAGCATTATCGATCGATTATTTTGACGTTTATTGCGTTAGACGCCATCCCTGGCTACCTACTCACAACAAGTATTTCTTTCAGATCTGCTTTCAAAAGTCACTTCCCAGCATACTTGAGAAAACTTAAAACAAGAAAATAGTGATCAAGTACTTTCAGGCATTAAACGTAGAAGGAAATACAGAAACTTATCAAATCTCATTACTAAATAAAAACTTACAACAGCATTACTTCAGTGTTGAATGGATTACAGCCAATCCCATAAGGGAGTTTAGTTACTCATGCCTTGCATTTTCACCTTCAAAAATATGAATACAGAAAATAATGGAAAAGGTTGGATTTTCAGGGAAAATACAGGGGATTAAATCTCATGTTCGATATCTGTTTGCAGCTTGATTTATAGGAGTTATGGTTCAGCTTCCCTTGCCCACTTACGTAGAACCCATACAGCATCTTTCAGAGACTTGTAGAAACACAAGAAAGTGGGTGAGTTGGCATCGCACCATTGGTGAATATTAAATTGAAAAATCCCATACTGCATGAGTCACGCTTGAGCTTAGTGGTTACGCTCAAGCGTGAAGGGTACTGATGTTCACTGGTTGTCTTGCGCTTGAGCTTCCTTAACCACGCTTAAGCGTGGTTCCTCTGTTTAGCATACGCTTGATCCACGCTTACTTCACGCTCAGGCGTACTCGGGTTCACGCTTGAGCGCCTCCTTGTCTCGCTCAAGCTTGAGACATTTCCTGATACTCTTTCATCTTCGCCCAAGCTAAATCTGTCACGCTTAAGCGAGCACTTTTATTTCAACATATATGTTCCACGCTCAAGCCACGCTCAAGCGAGGTCGAGGTTGCGCTTGAGCTTCTTATGCTTACGCTCGAGTGGGAGGAGGGACCTGATGCTGTTCTTCTTTCAATTGAGTCACGCTTGAGCTCCATATAGTCACGCTCAAGCGCCAGTCATGCCTGGGCTCACGCTTAAGCGAGCTCGGTCTCACGCTCAAGCGTGAGAGGCTGTTGATGTGTTCTTCATTTTTGCTTGAGCGCATGGGCAGCGTAGGCTTTTTTTTTTGTTTCTTTCCACGCTTAAGCGTGCAGTGTGCCACGCTCAAGCGTCCTTGCTTGATGTTCTGTTGCTCCTTTGTTTCTTCAAGGTTTTTGACAACTTCTTCACTGATTTTTACAATTCAAGCTTCTTTATTTTAACACATTATTTATAATCAAAATCATGCTCAATTATTTATCAATTTAGTTAATTTATTCAGAAAATGGGTCCAATTGAGTCATGCATTTAATCATAAAATAAGCACTTATCAAACTCTCCCCAACCTAGATTTTTGCTTGTCCTCAAGTAAAAAGAAGTTTTGGAAAGGGAATCAAGCATTCAATAATCTGAGTCAGTTGCAGACAAAATTTTGAAAGACAATAATCTCAATTTAACTTAAGGCAAATAACATCCTTAATACCAATCCTTTGAATTCCAATGCACCACTCAATTTTTCACAAGGCAAGTAACCAATTAAGAATAAGGAACTCTCATTATTTCTTACCAGGTGTGTCGTACATTCATCATAAGAACTGCCTAATTAACATTGCCAGTCATTTCTAATCAAAATCAAATCATAAGAGCAGTAAGGATCAAAAGGTCTTTTAAGGTTGTAATGAGGCTGGGCTAAACAAGAATTCTTGGTTTTTCTTTGAGTTCAAAATACATGCTTAAGGAAGATCATAAATTATGAAACTTTTCAAAGTTTATGAGGTTTCTTCCTTTTTGAGCTACAGAATTCTTTCTTTTTCTAGTTCTCTAATTTTGTTTGAATCTCTGGAGAACTTACTATTTTTTAGCATTTTTTTTTTCTGCCTCTGTTTCTTTCATGACCCTTTTGGACAAAACTATTTTATGCTCTTATCAAATTTAAGCATGCTGATAAGGTAGGATTTTTATTTCTCATGCTTAGGTTAGGGTGTTTTTATAGAATAAATTTTTTTTTTGGCTCAAAAGTGGGCTACCAAGGAATAGGGCATACTTTAGGGTAGCTTTTTGGCTCTGGGATATTATTTTCAAAATTGCCTTTATCCTTTCCTTGCTTAATTTCTTATGAAAAAATTATTAATCAGAAAATTAGGCAATGCAAACTTAGCAAATTCTAATGAGACTCTCAGTGTTTAAATTTCTCCCTTCTCACTAGTTTATAAGGCATACTTCCATATTCTAAAAGGGTTTCAAGCATGCAAACAAATTTTAATGGTTCATTTCCTTCATTTTCATGGTCTTAAATCAGTTAATTTTCCTTCTCAAAACCAATGTTATTGCCTCAAAATAATTGTTAACTCAGAATCTTTTCTTGAAACAAAAATTGTAAATCCTGGTTGGGTTTTTTAAAACATTTTTTTTTTGTGTTAAGCATGTGACTTTGCATCAAAACAATCAACCAAAAGCATGAAAATTTTAAAAATTTTCAAGGTATGCTGCAGTAAGAAAACCAACTCTAAGTAAACTAAAGCAATTAAAAACTAAAGCAGTAAACTCATCACTCATCCTCAGAAGAGTCATCCTCTGTCTCCTGTTCCCTTACTGAAGGCCCTTTTGAGGAGGGTCCTGGTCTAGCCTATGAAGTCTCACCCCTCCTAAGAAAGAAGGCCTGTCCCCAGGCTAAACAATGTGGGCTGCAGACTTGCTTTTGGATAATGAGTGGGATGAATTTGATGAGCTGCCTGAAAAAAATAAAAGAAAAATTCAATCTTAGGATAAAATTTACTTAAAATAAAATCAACAGGATGAAAAGAAAACATAAAAGATTGGGTTGCCTCCCAATAAGCGCTTGTTTAACGTCTTTAGCTTGACGCCTGATAGATTTTTCAATATGGATCATGGACTTGGTGGATGAGAGTGTTGAGTTTTTCCACCTCCTTGCCTAAGTCAGGCCTTGGCTTTCTTCCATTCTGTTTTTCAAGTGCACCTTCAATAGCAAAATCAGCTTGTTCTTTTTGCACTCGAATTTTTACTTTTCTGTCATCCACATCTATGATGACTTTGGCCGCTTTCAAGAATGGTCTCCCCAGTATTAGAGGAACTTCAGGATCTTCCTCCATATCTATGACAACAAAACTCTCATGAAATACAAATTTATCAACTTTGACCTTAACATTTTCCGCAATACCATAAGGGGTTTTTATTGATTGATCTGCCATTTTTAAAGTCATGTTTATTGGCTTTACTGAAAAATCCCCTATCTTTTTAAGTGTGGATAATGGCATCAAGTTTACACTAGCACCAAGATCTAATAAAGCTTTACTTTTTGAAAGATTTCCAATAGTGACAGGAATAGAAAAACTCCCTGGATCTCTGGTGTTATGAGGTACTACTTCAGAGATGATAGCATCATGTCCATCTTCTGCCTTAGTTATTTCCTCAGTCAGTGTGGTCACAACCTTACAATGCTCTATTGGGTTTGTTTCAGTGTTTGCTCCATACTGAGGCTTCTGTTTCTCAGCAAGTTGTCGGGCTAGTTGTCCCAATTGTGTTTCCAAGTTCCTAAGTGATGCCTCATTGTTCTTTTGACTTGCTAAAGAAGTTTGCATAAATTTTTCCAAGGTGTCCTCTAATCTAGAAGTTCTCTCCACCAAAGAAGGACCATTATTTTGATATGGTTTATTTGAAGAGCTGGGCTCTTGCTTCCATCCTTGGCCTTGGTTTTGGTTACTTCTCCATCCCTGAAATGGTTGGTTAGAAAAATTTGAATTGAAATTACCAGACCTTCATTGGTTGTTCATGAAGTATACAGTTGCTTCTTGTGATCCACAGTTCTCATTGAGATGATCTCCTCCACAAAAGTTACATGTTGCAGGCATTTGCTGTTGCCCTAGTTGTGATGATTGTACAGCATGTAATTGTTGTGGAAGATTGACTATCTTTTTGGTCAATGCTTCCAATTGTTGGGTCAGAATTTTGTTCTGTGCTAAAATGGCATTTGTGGTGTTTAAGTCAAGGACTCCTTTCCTTTGAACTTGCTGACGATCATGTTGAGCTTGGTAGTCTGTTGAGGATAAAGCTTCTATTATCCGTGTGGCTTGGTCAGCATCCACTATCATCATTGTTCCTCCTGCTGCTGCATCTAAAATCATTTTAGTGTCAACCCTTAAACCACTATAAAAAATATTAAGTTGTGCAATATCTTCAAGTCCATGGTTTAGGCATTTTCTGAGGAGTGATTTAAAGCGTTCCCATGCCTCACAAAAAGGTTCATCTTGGCCTTGTCTAAATGTTGTAATATCTGATTTGGCCTTGATGAATCTAGATGGAGGGAAGAACCTTTGTAGAAATTTTTCTTCAACTATATTCCAGCTATTCAAACTTTGATTTGGATGAGATTGTAACCACTCCTTTGCTTTTCCTGCTAAAGAGAAAGGAAATAGTCTTAAATATGTAGCATCAATAACATCTTGGTTAAATCCCATGGTTCCAACCAATTCATAGAATGTGGCTAAGTGAGTATACGGATCTTCACTTGACATTCCAGTAAATTGGTGTGAACTAATCAAAGTAAGAAATGTTGGTTTCATTTATAGTGCTCTGACAGTATTTGGAACTGCAATGCTTGAGAAATGTCTTGGCCCTTGTTGTAAAGCATAGTCTCCAAGGGTTCTCCTTGGTGGGTTTTGATTGTTGCTGTTGACATCCATTGTATCAGAGGAAGTTTGTCCTGCGTGGAAGTTCTGCTTGGCTTTCTTGATTTTCTTGAGGAACCTGTCTATCTCTGGATCAAATGCAAGTTGTTCTTTTGTACCCTGTCCTCTCAAGATCATAAATCAAGTACTCAAAGTAGCAAGGTTACTAAAAAAAATAAAAACAAAATTGAAAACAAATTTATTTACACTGTCTTGTCAATTCAATGCTAAAATATTCAAACTTAAATCACCTCCCCGGCTGCGGCGCCAAAACTTGGTGGTGTTATTTTGATATATTGTTGGAATGAAGAGTTCAATAAAAGAGAATCAAGTTTGTATAATATGAACTCAATGCAGTGGATGTGCCAAGTTTAAACACAGAAGTTGTAATATAGTATAGTTGTCGTTCCACTGAGGAGGTGTTAGAATGAAGATCTTAGTTTTGAATTGATTTGGCAGAATGTTTTGGTTTTTGTTTTGTTTTGAATGATGTTGAATGAGAAAGTGAATAAATAACAGAGAGTGAAATTCTGCAAAAGATAACAGTAAATGGTGTTGGAAAAATCAGTTTTGTAAAACAGGGATTGGCATCATCACATCTTCACCTTCTGTAAGCTGCATAAGTTGTTATATAAGTAAATCAAAAAGATAATTTCTACGTCACAATCAAAGTCATTTGTATCGATCCCTCGACTACAAAATTCATAAGAATGATTTCAAACCGCTGATCCCTCAGTCACTTTGGAATCATCCCAGCATTATCGATCGATTGTTTTGACGTTTATTGCGTTAGACGCCATCCCTGGCTACCTACTCACAACAAGTATTTCTTTCAGATCTGCTTTCAAAAGTCACTTCCCAGCATACTTGAGAAAACTTAAAACAAGAAAATAGTGATCAAGTACTTTCAGGCATTAAACGTAGAAGGAAATACAGAAACTTATCAAATCTCATTACTAAATAAAAACTTACAACAGCATTACTTCAGTGTTGAATGGATTACAGCCAATCCCATAAGGGAGTTTAGTTACTCATGCCTTGCATTTTCACCTTCAAAAATATGAATACAGAAAATAATGGAAAAGGTTGGATTTTCAGGGAAAATACAGGGGATTAAATCTCATGTTCGATATCTGTTTGCAACTTGATTTATAGGAGTTATGGTTCAGCTTCCCTTGCCCACTTACGTAGAACCCATACAGCATCTTTCAGAGACTTGTAGAAACACAAGAAAGTGGGTGAGTTGGCATCGCACCATTGGTGAATATTAAATTGAAAAATCCCATACTGCATAAGTCATGCTTGAGCTTAGTGGTTACGCTCAAGCGTGAAGGGTACTGATGTTCACTGGTTGTCTTGCGCTTGAGCTTCCTTAACCACGCTTAAGCGTGGTTCCTCTGTTTAGCATACGCTTGATCCACACTTACTTCACGCTCAGGCGTACTCGGGTTCACGCTTGAGCACCTCCTTGTCTCGCTCAAGCGTGAGACATTTCCGGATACTCTTTTATCTTCGCCCAAGCTAAATCTGTCACGCTTAAGCGAGCACTTTTATTTCAACATATATGTTCCACGCTCAAGCCACGCTCAAGCGGGGTCGAGGTTGCGCTTGAGCTTTTTATGCTTACGCTCGAGCGGGAGGAGGGACCTGATGCTGTTCTTCTTTCAATTGAGTCACGCTTGAGCTCCATATAGTCACGCTCAAGCGCCAGTCATGCCTGGGCTCACGCTTAAGCGAGCTCGGTCTCACGCTCAAGCGTGAGAGGCTGTTGATGTGTTCTTCATTTTTGCTTGAGCGCATGGGCAGCGCAGGCTTTTTTTTTTGTTTCTTTTCACGCTTAAGCGTGCAGTGTGCCATGCTCAAGCGTCCTTGCTTGATGTTCTGTTGCTCCTTTGTTTCTTCAAGGTTTTTGATAACTTCTTCATTGATTTTTACAATTCAAGCTTCTTTATTTTAACACATTATTTATAATCAAAATCATGCTCAATTATTTATCAATTTAGTTAATTTATTCAGAAAATGGGTCCAATTGAGTCATGCATTTAATCATAAAATAAGCACTTATCAACAGTGAGTGAACGTAAGAACGGAAAAACGAGTGAAAGAAAGTGAAAGAGTGAATGCATAATTGCAGAGAGAGAGAGCCGAGTGAATGGTATCTCTAATGGATGGAACACCGAGTGGATGTAAACGAGTGAGAAACAGAACAAGAAGAAGATAAACTGAGTGGATAACTGAACAACTACAGGGGAAGCTGAGTGAATGAAAATACTGAGTGGATGTCGGATTGAGAAAAATACAGACGAAGCATTCATGAAATAACGAGTGGAAAAGAAAGACCGAGTGGAAGAAAAATGAAAAGATGGAAGACCGAGTGATCACAAGACCGACAAGAAAATATACTGAGTGAATAGAAGACTAATTGATACAAAGCTGACCGTGATAAGTGAGGAATCCGAGTGATAAAAGGCTGACTAAAATAAGTCACCCTTCATCATCTGACCCGTTTATTAAATCAATGATCAGAAATCATTTATTAAAGTCTCCCTTTTTATTCACATCAAAATTGGGAGTTTATTGAAGACTGACGAGTGAAGAGTTTTAAGTTGGGAAACATGGTTAAGAATGAGTAACAACGATCTGAGTGTACCACTCTCGCTCAAGCTCAGTAAACTTTTGCTTAAGCGTGAAACAACAGCAGAAGCTTCTCGCCTAAGCTACATGTGCTTCGCCTGAGCGGAATGGGAGAATCAGGATCGGACTCCCTTCCTTAAAACTTCATAAATTTTATTCAAACTTTATTCACAAACTCTTTTTCTTTTTATTAATTCCTACACAAAACATAAAATGGAACACTCGGAACGTAGGGCTACCTCCCTATAGCGCTTCTTTAAGGTCACTAGCTTGACCTTCTGGCATCTAAGAAGATGCCCGCAGCAATATGGAGGTTTTCTGCCTATCAAACTCTCCTCCAAAGTAGAGTTTGAGTCGCTGGCCATTCATCTTAAAAATCCGATCGGTGGTCGGGTCTTTCAGCTCAACTGCACCATGAGGAAAAACCTCATTTACAAGAAAAGGTCCCAACCACTTAGATCTGAGCTTTCTAGGAAAGAGTCTCAGTCGGGAATTGAATAACAAAACCTGATCACCCTTTTGAAACTCCTTCTTATTGATCCACTTATTGTGCCATCTCTTTGTTTTCTTCTTATAAATGGAGGCACTTTGATAAGCGTTAAGTCAGAACTCCTCAAGTTCATGGAGTTTCAAAACTCTTTCTTCCTGGGATTAGTCAAAATCCATGTTTAATAGCTTTGTGGCCCACCACGCCTTATGTTCCAACTCCATAGGGAGATGGCAAGCCTTACCATAGACTAACTGATAAGGGGACATGCCAATCAGAGTTTTAAAGGCTGTCCTGTAGGCCCACAATGCATCATCTAATTTTACCGACCAATCTTTCCTAGATTTCCGGACCACTTTCTCTAAAATTCTCTTAATTTCTCTATTTGATAGCTCAACTTGTCCACAAGTTTATGGATGGTATGGAGTAGATATCATATGTAAAACCTCATAGTGTCGCAGGGCTTTTTCCATTATTTTATTACAAAAATGTGAACCCCCATCACTAATGAGCATTCTTGGAACTCCAAACCTAGAGAAAATTTTTTTCTTTATGAACCTAAGCACCACATGTGCATCATTGGTTCTGGTCGGGATTGCCTCCACCCATTTGGAGACATAATCTACAGCAACAAGTATATATTTGTTGGAGAACGACTTTGGAAATGGTCCCATAAAGTCGATACCCCAGACATCAAATAATTCCACAACTAAAATATTTGTCAAAGGCATGCCAGCTTTAGCAGAGAGACCTCCGCTCCTTTGACATTTATCACACCTTTTGACATACACTTTAGCATCCTGAAAGATAGTCGGCCAATAAAAGCCATTCTGTAAAACCTTTGCTGCTGTACGGGAGGCACCATGGTGTCCTTCATAATGGGAGTCGTGGCAATGCCACAAGAGCCTTTCTTGCTCGGATTCAGGCACACATCGCCTGATCACTCCATCTACTCCTATTTTATACAGAAATGGATCATCCCAAAGTAAGGTTTTACTATCATGAAAGAATTTTTTCTTCATTTGGGATGTCCAGCCGTCAGGTACCACCGAGGCACTTTTGAAGTTGGCCATATCAACATACCATGGCCCGGTGATAATTGCCATCAACCTCTCATCTGGAAATTCTTCTTTTATCAAAACAGAATCCGATTCACCTTCCAGATGAGACAGTTGATCGACAACTGAGTTCTCTACTCCCTTTTTGTCTCTTATTTCTAAGTCAAACTCCTGGAGTAACAGAACCCACCTGATCAGTCTCGGCTTAGATTCTTTCTTAGCTAGTAAGTACTTGATTGCCAAATGATCTGTATATACAATGACCTTAGCACCAATCAAGTAAGCACGAAATTTATCAAATGCATACACCACAGCAAGCATTTCTTTTTCAGTAGTGGTGTAATGTATTTGATTTTCATTCAACACTTTACTAGCATAATAAATTACATGAGTTAATTTTCCTTTTTTCTGACCCAGCATAGCTCCGACTGCAAAGTCACTTGCATCACACATTAATTCAAACGGTAACGACCAATCGGGTGCTGCAAGGATCGGAGCTGAAGTCAAACTTTGTTTCAATTTTTCAAAAGCCTTGACACAGTTTTCATTAAACACAAACACATGATCTTTTACAAGCAAGTCGGTCAAAGGCTTAGCTATTTTTGAAAAATCTTTTATAAATCTTCTGTAGAAGCCAGCACATCCTAGAAAACTCCTCACTCCTTTCACATTGATTGGAGGAGGAAGTTTTTCAATGATTTCTATCTTGGCTCTATCCACTTGAATGCCCTCAGCGGAGATTTTGTGGCTAAGGACTATCCCTCCCTTAACCATAAAATGACACTTTTCCCAGTTAAGGACAAGGTTAGCCTCCTAGCATCTCACCAGCACCTTAGATAGGTTGTTGAGGCATGTATCAAAACTACTACCAAAGACGGAGAAGTCATCCATGAATACTTCAATGAATTTCTCCACCATGTCCCCAAAGATTGCTAGCATACACCTTTGAAAGGTTGCTGGAGCATTGTACAAACCGAATGGCATACGCCTATAGGCAAAAATTCCATATGGACAGGTGAATGCTGTCTTCTCTTGATCTTTTGGGTCAACAACAATTTGGTTATAACCCAAGTAACCATCAAGGAAGCAGTAGTATTCATGACCTGACAGTCTCTCAAACATCCGGTCAACAAACGGTAAGGGAAAGTGGTCTTTCCGAGTGAAGTTATTCAGCCTTCTATAGTCTATACACATTCTCCATCCTGTGGTCGGTCTAGTAGCTATGACTTCACCTTTTTTATTTTTTACAGTTGTCATCCCTCCTTTCTTGGGCACCACTTAGACCGGACTGATCCAAGCGCTGTCCGAGATAGGATAGATGATTCCTACATCAAGAAGCTTGACCACCTATTTCCTAACAGCCTCTTTCATTATGGGGTTCAATCTACGTTGTGGCTGAACTACAGTGGAATAATCATCCTCCATCAGAATTTTGTGCATACAAAATGATGGACTGATTCCCTTCAAATCAGAAATATTCTAGCCAATCGCAGATTCGTGTATCTTTAAAACCCCTATTAATTTGTCAACATCCTCTTCTTTTAAGTCAGCATTAATAATGATAGGATGTGTTTCGTCCTCTCTCAGAAAAACATATTTCAGATGAGAAAGCAAAGGTTTTAAATCATATTTTTCTTCAGAAACTTCCTTTCCTTTCTCAACTTCAGTAATTTTCAAATCATTTTTCTTTTCTTTTTCAAAATCACCTACTTCCAATACTTCCAGTAGGTTCAGCATTTCCGAGTGAGAGTCATTTAACTCCTCAGTCTCGGAGTCAAAGTCATCCTCCAAAAAGGTTTGTAAGACCTCTTCTTCAGTTTTTAAAAGCATTGGAGTCTTGTAACTTTTAATTTCTTCAATCATTAAGCAATCCATCCTTTCAGTCAGATGTTTCATGGAATTGAAGACATTAAAAGTTACCTGCTCCTCCTGAACTCTCAGCATGAGTTCACCCTTTTCTACATCAATCAATGCTCTGCCTGTAGCTAGAAAGGGTCTGCCTAAGATCAAAGGAATCTCTCGATCAGCCTCCATATCCAACACTATAAAATCTGCTAGAAAGATAAATTTGTCTACCTTAACTAACAGGTCTTCCAGCATCCCCTGGGGATATTTAATAGACCTGTCAGCCAACTGCAAAGACATATGAGTCGGTTGCAGGTCATTAATTCCCAATTTTTTCATCAAAGATAGAGGCATCAGATTTATACTAGCTCCTAGGTCACAAAGAGCACTTCCTACATGAATATCCCCAATTTCACATGGTATTGTAAAAGATCCAGGATCTTCTAGCTTTTGAGGAAGTTTCTTTTGGATGATTGCACTGCACTCTTGAGTGAGAGCAATCATTTTATCCCCCTTAAGCTTCCTCTTCTTAGACAATAGTTCTTTCAAAAAATTTTCATAGGAAGGCATCTCCTGCAATGCCTCGGCAAAAGGGATATTTATGTGAAGTTTCTTAAATACATCTAAGAACCTAGCAAACTTTTGCTCTTCTATTTGCTTTTTAAACCTGTGTGGAAATGGAGCATTTCTCAGTTTTTTAGGAGTCAGCTTAGAAGCTTCCTCCAGAATCAGATCAACCTTTTTCTTTTTCTTTTGGTGGACTTTATTTTCTTTTTCTTTTTCTTTTTCATTTTTATTTTCAGCTTCATTATTAACCTGCTCAGTTTCTTGCACTATTTCTTTTTCTTTATCTTTTTCTGAGCTTATTTCCTGACTCGGAGGTGGAGAAAGAATTTTTCCACTCCTAGTGGTTATAGCTTTGTAATGTTCCCTTGGATTTACCTTGGTATCTCCAGGGAAATTGCCTGCTTGCCTCTCAGCTAATTGCTTAGAAAGTGTCCGACTTGATTTTCTAGATTTCTTATGGACGCTTCCTGATTTTTAAAACTGGCCTGAGTGGCCTGGATGAACTGAGAAAGTACATTCTCAAGTTCTAACTTTTCTTTAAGAGGAGGGTGAGAAGGTTGTTGTGGTCTATTTGTGGGTTGATTTTGTGGGATGTTCTGATTCAAATGTGGACCTTTCTGCCAGGAAAAATTGGGGTGATTCCTATAATTAGGATTAAAGGAATTAGAAGGATAATTCCTTTGATATTGTTGCTACCCCATATAGTTTACTTGCTCGGAAGGCACATTTGGATCACACATTCCATTTTCATGGTCTCCACCATAAAAGTCACAACTTATCATAGAAACTTGACTCGGCTTTTGGAGTTCTGAAATCTATATGCTTAGTTTCTCCAAAGCCTGAGTCATCAGCTTACTCTGAGCCAGATAAGCATCTTGTGCTTCTAGTTCTAATATCCCTCTCTTAGGGACTTGGCTCCTCTCACTAATCAGACATTCATTAGAAGCCATAACGTTAATCAGCTCTATGGCTTCTTCTACAGTTTTAGTTGTTAATGAGCCTCCAGCCGAGGCATCAATCAGGACCTTGGTAGCTGGTCTGACACCATTATAAAAAATAGTGACCTGTTGCACATCGAAGATTTGATGATGAGGACATCTCCTCAAAATCTCTTTATACCTATCCCATGCTTCCATCAAAGATTCACCTTCTCTTTGTTGGAAACACATGATTTCATTGCGCAACTTCGCATATTTAGAAGGAGGAAAGTACTTAATCAAAAATTTTCTTTGCAAGTCCTCCCAAGTGGAAATACTGCCTCTCAGTTGACTCTGCAACCAGGCTTTAGCTTGGTCCCTTAGAGAAAATGGAAACAATCTCAGTCGAATTGCCTCTTCAGGGACTCCGTTCACTTTTACTGTATCACAAATTTAGAGGAAGGTTGCTAGATGTAAATTTGGATCCTCAACCTCACTTCCTCTAAACTGTTCATTTCTACCCAATTGCAGTAAAGCTGGTTTAAGTTCAAAATTATTTGTTGAAATCGGTGGCCTAAGGATGCTAGATTGCGATCCTTCTTCAGTCGGCCGGGAGTAGTCACCTAGTGTAACTCTCCTCTGTTCCATTTCTTTTTATTCTTTTTGCTTTTTCTCTTTTCTCAATTTACATTCTAACAAATCGATATCAGGATCAAAGAAGAAAGGCTCTCCTCTGTTCCTTGACTGCATACAATAAATGTTAAACAAAAGAACAATTCACAGCTACACTACAGCTACATGAAAACAACTACTACTACTAAAAACAAAAATCAAACTATGTATTAAATGCAAACAAAAGTAAACGATTCAGTCTAGTACCGGTCCAAGGATTGTTGATATTACTCAACAATCCCCGGCAACGGCGCCATTAACTTGATGCTAAATCTCTGAGTCATTATTTTGATATGTAATTCTCAGAAGATTTACGCTTTGGCAAGCGCACCAGTCATTAAAATTGTATTATATTTGATCGTCCCACAGGAATTGTGGTAAGTACCTCAATCTCAGACTAGTACAAGTTGAACCAACACAAGCACAGAAAGTTCATTTGGTTTTTGTTGTTTTAATGTTTTCTAGTTGTTTTTGTATTTCCAGAAACAGTGTTAAGATGAAATATGAAAGGTGATTAATAGAAAATAGGTCAGGATTGCTTTGGTTCACAAATTCATCAAGAAACATGCAATTACAGTATAATCAAACTTCATAATCCAAAGGACAATCCGCTTGTGGTTATTCCCTAATTCCTTAGGTGAAAAACACTAATCCTTAAGCATCGAACCCAATTAACCTAAGAATCTAATGCGAAATTGGAGGTTGAATTCTAACTATTCACCTAACTTAATTAAGCCTAAACTAGTTAGAAAGCTGGAAGTTACCTAAGCTTCAAACATGATTTCTCACTGGCGAAGTTCTTCATCAATTTTGGATTTGTCAATCCAGCAAAACAGATCCACTCCTCAGCTTGTTCGCCTCAGGATCTAGAAGTTGATTTCCTCACTCACAGCTTCAAGATTCCATTGCTAACCTTCGCAATCCCAACCTTAGGAATTTAGAAATCCATCGACATTGGTTCCATCGAAAGAATGTGGAAAGACATGGATGAGAGAGTTTAGAGAGCGAAAAGAATTAGAGAGATGTTGGAAAATGGAAAATGAATTGTATTCTATGTACTCTGTTTTCTTCTTCTCTTACAGAATATGTACAAGCATATATATAAGCATCTACCTAACTAACGAACTTAACTAATCACTAGGAAAGCTAAGTTAATAATTAAACTAACTAACTAATTACATAATTACGGAATAACTAACTAATTACAACTCAGCTCTTAACAAATTACAGCTCATCATTAGCTAATCACAGTGCAGCACTAACTAATAACAGCTCAGTAGTTAAATTACTAAGGTGCAGAAGTAGGGGAGAAGGCAGCAGTAAACAGCACTGGTACCGAGTGTCTTCTAGAGGGAACAATCAGTGTTTTAAATAACATCCTTCACGCTTGAGCGAACTGGGTTCTCGCTTGGGCGAGCTCGAAATATGTACTGCAGTATTGCTTTCTCGCTTTAAGCATTATGGAGACGCTTGGGCGAGGGGTGATGTTTTGGAGTCACGCTTGAGCGAACTTGCTCGCTTGAACGAATTTTTGACCCTCGCTTGAGCGAATTTGACTCTCGCTTGAGCGAATTGATTATTCAATCAGCATTCTAAAATTGACGCTCGGGTTCTTCATGCAATATTCGGTTCCCTGTTCTATTTTGGAGTTATCTTGGGAGTCTTTTAAGTCAGACTTTTATTAATTCCTTCTGATCAACCTTTTGGGAAGTCTTTTTCAGTCAGCCTCTTTACAGTCTCGCTCAGTTTGGGCTTTTGGACTTTTTTTAGTTGGATTTGTGAAGTCTCACTCGGATTTTCCAAATCTCGCTCAGCTTTTTCCTTTCAGCTTGAGCGCTCTTTTTCCTGCACCAATAAACAACTAATTTGCCCAGCGTTTGTTCACTGATTGTCCAGTATTTGTACGCTGGGTTAATGAAAATTCAATTTCTTAACTAATTAATGTTTTTAATCAGTTTCTTACATAAATTAAGCACTTTTGAAATAATTAAATAAATTATAAATTATTAGCAATTAATTAAATAATAAGGGTAAACTAATCACTAAACAATGAATTAAGTCAAATAAAAGGTAGAATAATTAAGTCATTTCAAGACTTATCAGTGGTGCCTAAAAAGGGGGGAATAACTGTGATTGAAAATGATAAACATAACTTGACTCCTACTAGAATTGTCTCTGGTTGGCGCATGTGCATTCATTACAGGAAGTTAAAGAGCGCCACGAAAAAAGATCATTTTCCTCTCCCTTTTATTGATCAGATGCTTGAAAGACTTGCGAAACACTCTTATTTCTGTTATTTGAATGGGTATTCAGGTTTTCATCAAATTCCCATTCATCCATCTGATCAACAAAAGACTACCTTCACTTGCCCCTATGTGACTTATGCTTATAGGCGTATGCCTTTTGGTCTGTGCAATGCACCTGCGACTTTTCAAAGGTGTATGCAAGCAATTTTTTCTGACCTTATTGAAAATGTGATGGAAGTCTTTATGGATGATTTTTCAGTGCATGGTTTGGATTTTGATAACTGTTTAACAAATTTATGCCAAGTCTTGCAGCGTTGTGAAGAGACCAATCTAGTCTTGAACTGGGAAAAGTGCCATTTTATGGTAAGAAAAGGCATAGTTCTTGGACACTTAGTGTCTGAAAGAGGTATAGAAGTTGATAAGGCTAAAGTGGAAGTGATTAAAAAATTGCCCCCACCTACAAATGTGAAAGGTATTCAGAGTTTTCTTGGACATGCAGGGTTTTACCATCGGTTCATTAAAGATTTCTCCAAAATCACAAAGCCTCTTACAACTCTTCTAGATAAGGATGTGCCTTTCAATTATGACTCATCTTGTATGGAAGCTTTTTGCAGGATTAAGCAAGCTCTAATCTCCGCTCCCATCGTGCAACCACCTGATTGGGAACTCCCATTCGAGTTGATGTGCGATGCGAGTGATTACGCAGTAGGGGCTATGTGTAACGCCCCAGCCGCTTTTCAGGAATGAATGACTGGCCCCACAGACCAACACAAGATCTTTCCAATGTGCTTTTGTCCTCACTCGCACATTTCCTGAGAACTTCCCAGGTGGTCACCCATCCCAGAATTACTCCAAGTTAAGCACGCTTAACTTTAGAGTTCTTAAGTGATAGGCCACCGAAAAGGCTAATGCATTTGTTGGTATAGGTAGTATGAATTCATTTCTTTAAGCTATCCTCGATTGTGTAGTCCCATACCTATACAGTCTTTGGATCCCTCTCATTCTGGTATGTATTCGGTTTATTCATCTGTCCCTCCCACTGGAAGCCTGCTAGGAGCCGCTCCTTGTCCGTGCTTATGCACCGGCGATCACTCCCCGCCCTCAACAGTGCCCGGGATGTCACATCCCCCGCTGGAAGCCTGCCAGAAGCCGCTCCTTGTCCGTGCCCATGCACCGGCGATCACTCCCCGCCCTCAACAGCGCTAGGATGTCACATGCCCACCAGCTTCCGCCTGGTTCGTCCCCGAACCATACCGTACTAGGAGAGGCTAGGCTCTGATACCATTGTAACGCCCCAGCCGCTTTTCAGGAATGAACGACTGGCCCCACAGACCAACACAAGACCTTTCCAATGTGCTTTTGTCCTCACTCATACATTTCCTGAGAACTTCCCAGGAGGTCACCCATCCCAGAATTACTCCAAGTTAAGCACGCTTAACTTTGGAGTTCTTAAGTGATAGGCCACCGAAAAGGCTAAAGCATTTGTTGGTATAGGTAGTACGAATTCATTTCTTTAAGCTATCATCGACTGTGTAGTCCCATACCTATACAGTCTTTGGATCCCTCTCATTCTGGTATGTATTCGGTTTATTCATGTGTCCCTCCCACTGGAAGCCTGCCAGGAGCCGCTCCTTGTCCGTGCCTATGCACCAGCGATCACTCCCCGCCCTCAATAGTGCCCGGGATGTCACATCCCCCGCTGGAAGCCTGCCAGGAGCCGCTCCTTGTCCGTGCCCATGCACCGGCGATCACTCCCCGCCCTGAACAGCGCCAGGATGTCACAATCATCATAATCATTATTCTCAGTACCACAAAGTACTCGGATTTCAACCTTACTAGTCACTATCCATCCGGTATCACAATCATCACTTGCATTCCATCTTAGGACGATTCAAGCCTCAACAATTTATTACACAATCATTTTACTCGGCTCAATAATCCATAAGGTCAATCAGATTATCAAACTCGGAAATTCCAGGGGTCACCAAGTACCCACCGTAAGACATTCCCACAACATTCAAATATCCCGAGTCTGGACCACCATAAGGCCCAACTCTACAAAATCTGATAGCATACAATTATACTAAATTCGATCGGGATTTCCATACCTTATGGGTCACCATTAAATCAATTATTCGCTCGGTTTTCAACCACAAGACCGAGACAAACCCAAATCCTCAAGTATCCAATTACATCAATTTCTTACCCAGTTTTCTAACCTCTCAAGTATTCATCTCAATAATATCCGATCATACATGATCATGCCCAATCAACTGGGTCACCACACCTAGTGGTCAAACATCAACCAATCATTCAGTCGGTTTTCACACACCAAAAACCGAGACACAACCCCAATCAAACATGTATCGGATTTTACATTTAATCACTTATCACATACCCAGATTTCCAACCTAGGAAACTGCAACACTTCACTTATACCATAAATCACATACATCATATATCATATGGGGTTCCCGTGCCAAAAGATATAAAATTCATCCCATACACATGGCACAACCAATCAGTTAAGTAGGAAACACCACACTAGGGAATTCCTTCATTATCATTCACTTAATCAACTCAAATATGTGAGTTCTAATCTCATCCAACAAGCATGACTCGGCCATAAACCATTAGCATGGCATACACAAGAGTCCTAGCCAATTAATCTGACCTCCACCTATAAAAGGGTCACATCATATATCATTCTATTTCCTTCCCAATCAACCCAGGCTTAGAATAACCTCTAAGTATTTCATGGATAACCGAACCAGGGTAGTAACAAATCCTCTACCCCAATTAATACCACAATAGTAGTACCACTCACTACTGTCCCCAATAAACACATAGGCATATATCACACAAATCATGGTTAAACATGTATCAATTCCAATCGAACACCATAAGCAATGATGACAACCGATCACATTGCACACAACCGCTTACAATTCAGTAAGCATACCTTGGCCATGGACCTTTTAAGTCCGCTCTGATACCAAAATGAAACATCCTTAATTCTTTTAAGAATGCTTTGATACAAAAATGAAACAACCTGAATTAATTAAAACCCAAACCAAGACTAGGAAAATTTTTTCCAAAATTCACCATGCAGCCGGGTAAAATAAAAATAGCATAAGGGCAAGGGAAAGAAAAATCGATCAGAGAAGGGAAAACCAAGTCAGAAAGCCACGTATGGGCGAGACTCAGCTCCGATTGCACAGCCCAGTGGAAGAACAAGCTTAAGCGAGCCCATTACAGTGTCCACTCGCTCAAGCGAGACCCAAATCCTCTTGAGCGAGACAACCCATTTCGCTTGGGCGAAGCACCCATTCGCTTAAGCGAAACCAACCAAAAACCTTCCTTCCATCCACACTCGCTGAAGCGAATACCTTGTTCGCTGAAGCGAACACCCACACTCAGTAAACATCATCACTCGGAATGGGGACCTCGTCCACCCGGGAACCGTCCCATATATATGATTCACCCGGTAAATCATTACTTAGCCAAATCACAGTTATAAAACACACAGGCGTATTTCACTTGGGAAATGATTCCCTCGGATACTCCACTCGGAGTCCATAAGCTTTCCCCTCACCCAGAGTATTTCCCCAGTCCAACATCACTCGGTATAATTTAACCACAATTCACTCGGATTCCACTATCCATTTTGCACTCGGCATAATTTGATCTTCCTCACTTGGAGATCACCCAAACCTCTCGGTTATAAATCACCCAGTCACATCTTAACCATTCATCACTCGGGTAATACATTAATCCCTTCCCACTAAGAGGAATTCACCAAGTTAAGTCATACTCGGACTTATTTAAAACTTATCCACTTGGAATATATATATATATATATAGCCTCATTCACTTGGAAGAGGACTCCTAAAATACCTCAATCAGAACCACCACAATAACTCTTCCCTCGGAAAAGGTTCACTCAAACAATAGCCTCACTCGGCAATGGCTCTCCCATCAATATTCCACTCGAAATTTATTAACTTAACATTATTCTATCAATACACATAATGAACAATTCGGGTAACATCATAACCATGTAAATATATATATATATACAATGTATGTTTATCCATAAACCCGATAATCCACCCATATAATTAAATCCGTTCGGATTACAAGTGAGCCAGCCAAGGCTTTAACATATTTATTTACAATATATAAATACAATACGCACTCCAACAATCTGAGTGCCCAACACTCGGACTTGAGGGCATCTCCTCATTCCCAGTCCGACCTGCATATACTGAAAAATATTGTAGGGGTGAGCTTTTACATATTAAATGACAGTTATTGACTCAGATTAATCTCAGAGTCCTCAACCATTCAATATCATATGTCAATCAGCAATTATACAAATCACATAATCAATCATAGTACATACTGCCATTTAAATATGAACATTCACACATCATCTTCCGATCGGGATTTACCCATTTCACTCGGCTATAATGCACAACATCCTCAATAACAATATATCAATATACATGTATTCCTCCAATCGGATTTTACCCCAAATCTATTCCAAGCAATATCAATAATGTTTAAACTCCGAGCTTCACTCAAGGAGAGTGCCTGAGCCCCGCTCAAAGGTCTTAATCATATCCTCACACATTTTCATCTGATTTTCGATTCAATAATAAGCGCCCAATGCTTCATGCTCCAAGCATTTCCAGTGGCGAATCGGATGCATACGGTCTCATTCATCAGGCATCCAACGCCAATGCACTCGGCATCGCCTTGAGTCCAACCCAAGGTCTTTCATCAAGCATCCAACGCTTAGTACACTCGGCACTGCCTCGAGTCCAACCCGAGGTATTTCATTATATTTAACACATATTCATCCGATTGCCGACTCAGTATCAAGCGTCCCATGCTATATGCACTCGGCCCTTCCAATGGCAAATCAGATGATCCAATCTCATACACTCGACAATCACAATGCCATCCACTCAGATTATCCTTACAACAAGCATCTCATGCTTTCTCATATAACATTCCACTCGGAAATCAACACTAGTAAGCATCTCATGCTATTTTATATAAAATTCCACTTGGCATTAACATAGAAGCCCCCATCCTATGCACTCAGCATTCGCATATTCAATGTCAAGCATCACATACATTTAAACACACCATCACACACGAGGACCAATAAAAGACCACACAAATGCACTCGGCATTCATAATATGCATCTCATACATTTAACATAACCACAACATGTATCATACATCATATGGACGGAAATCATACACCACACGATAATAATCAACACACATCCGGGCTCAACTCAAACAACATACAATCACAAAACAAACACAACACATCACAGTGTATTAGTTTCACCCGGAAACCCGTCCATAAACCATACATTTGAGATGCAATAGCCCCCCTTACCAGGAATGAAGATCCAAAAGCTCCCGAAGCTTGCAGAACTGACCAACTGCTCCTTGGTCACACGTTCTCAACAGAAGGACTCAGCTGTTGTACTCTACACAGCTTTGGAGAAACGCCGAGCCACTCGGCCACACGATCAGCTCTGCCTCCATTAACTCCATGCTCTGTTTATAAGACAATGGAGGGTCCCATGCCTCCAAGGCACAACACAGTCCCCACGCAACCCAGTGGAGGACTCCAAATGCTGTTCCACCCTCGAACAACCCAGTTCTTACCAACAGTGAAGGACTCCAAGGTTTCCAAACACCCTTCACTGTTTAGGCAGAACAGAGGAAGATCTCTGCCTTTAAAACACACAGCACCATACTGTTTTCACAACCTTCACACAGATTTCTCTCAACCACGTTGTTCCCCATCGCGTTCCACTTCGCACTCGGGCTTTACTCAGCGTGCGAGTGGAAGAAGAAGATGAAGGGGAAAACGAACAACGAAGAAGAAGAAGAAGAAAAGTCTCCAGAGAGTTTAGAGAGAAAGGAGAATGGTTCTCCATATACCCAAGAGAGAATGAGCAAAGAATGGTTGGAGAATGAGAAGCCAAGCCCTTATCTCTTCACTGCCGTGATAGCCCTCTCCTATCAGCCATCAATCCCATCCTTATTTAATGCAATCCCATCAGCCATCATCAATCACATTTAGCGTGATTAAAGAGAAAGGGGAGAGAGAGGACCGAAGTTCCTCTAAAGTCACCAAGGGCACATGGGTCAATTCTTTGCATTATTATTATTATCATTATTAAATCAACAACTTTAATTATGTAATTAGCCTCAATCGGTAATTAAACCAAAACCAGGATGTTACACTGTAGGCTCGAGGAGCTTCTGGAATCTTCATTCTAGGTAGGGGGCTGATTTACATCTCAAATGCATGGTTTATGGACGGGTTCCAGGTGAAACTACTTCACTGTGTTGTGTTGTACTTGTAGTGTGTTGATTGTTGTATTTCGATTGAGTGATAGCTCGGATGTGTGATGATTATGAATTGTGGTGCATGTCGATTTCCGTCCATGAGATGTATGTTGATAAACATGAGGATGTAGAGTGAATGCATGTGTATGTTATTATGATTGCTGAGTGCATTATACTGTGAGACAGTGGATAATATCCGTTTGATGTTTATATTAAAATGCATGTCGATTCTATTAAGATACCGAGTGTATGAGTCTGCTATACTGATTCTCATGTGTGATTTTGTATTTAAATGCATGAGATGCATGTTACTGATATTCGAATGCTGAGTGCATGAGATGGGGACTGTTGTGTTAATTCTCGTTTAGGATTTTATATTAAAAAGCATGTGATGCATATGATGAAAGTGTGGATTGCCGAGTGTATGCAAATGCTGTGCTGAATCTGTTGTGATTTTATATGAATTAGCATGAGAAGCTTGTCGTTGTAAATGTGAATGCTGAGTGCATACGCTTGATGAATACGACCATATACATCTGATTCGCCATTGAAAATGCTAAGAGCATATAGCGTGGGACGCTCAATATATAAATGGCAATCAGATGAATATGTGTGAAATACAATCAAAGACCTTTGAGCGAGGCTCAGGCACTCCCCTTGAGCGAGGCTCGGGGTTTAACTTTAAAGACCTTTGAGCGAGGCTCAGGCACTCCCCTTGAGCGAGGCTCGGGGTTTAACTTTAAAGACCTTTGAGCGAGGCTCAGGCACTCCCCTTAAGCGAGGCTCGGGGTTTAACTTTAAAGACCTTTGAGCGAGGCTCAGGCAAACCTCTTGAGCGAGGCTCGGGGTTTAGCCCGTGACACTACCGTTGACGCTGAGAGTGTTTGTGTCACATGAGAGGGTAAACGATTTGGTACCAGTAAAACGGCCAGATCAGCTTGGAGCTATGAAAAAGGCTTGGAGCCTATGTTGCAACATAACGATTTATAATGAGTAGTAAGATCCGATTGAATTAAATGTGTGCACACTTATAACTGTTGTTGAGCTCAACGTGAATTGTATATGTGTAAATGTTATTGAGAATAACATGATTAATGTAGTCTTGAATTGACTTGAATGAATTTTGATTGGATGAATGTATGTATACTGATGCGGTTACCGAGTGTAATATGATGGTATGGTTGTGGTATATGTTGTTGTGAATAATATGAACTATATAGCCATGTATGAATTGAATAATCACGATCGGATGATGTTGCGTGAATGTCCATATTGAATGGCAGTGCATGTTATTGTTGATTGAGATATGTAATTGCATGATGGAGAATTTGAGGATTTATCCAAGTCAATAACTGTCATTTAATATGTAAAAGCTCACCCCTACTGTGGCTATATTTTTCAGTTAAGACAGGTCGGAATGGTGAATGACGAGAAGGCCTTAAACCTGAGTGACAGGTATCTATGCTGTTGTAGTGTACATAGTGTACAGATTGTATATAGTCAATATAGCCTTAGCTGGCTCTCATGTAATCCGTTGTCTAAACGTATTTCTTTATATGGGTTGACTATCGGAGTTGTGAACAAGTATACATGTATATATATAAATTTTATGTTGATATGATGTTGTTTGTATAGACTGAGAAGTGGTGACGAAAGAATAATGCTAAGTTAATAAGTTCCAAATGGGATATTGTTGGGAGAGCTGTTTCTAAGTGAGGCTATAGCGAGTGGGCCTTTTTCTGAGTGGTGAAGGCTTAAAATGGTTCCGAGAGAAATGTGTTTGAAGGGACTTCTTCCGGAGGAAGAATAGTCATGATGCCGGGTGGAAAGTAACTGGGAGAACCTCTTCCGAGGGAAACAAGGTTTAACACTCCTGAGTGAGAATTGACCGAGGGGGAATTCTTCCGAGGGAAGAACGGTCAAAATGGTTATGAGTGAAACCCATCCTTGTAAACCTATTCCGAGAGGATAAGGTTCAGATATTGCCGAGCAAAACTTAACTTGGTGAAGTTTGCCGAGTGAAGAGAAGTTAGAGTAATTCCGAGCGGAATTTGATTAAGAAGATCATTTTCGAGGGATGGAAGGTCAAGGCGTTTGCCGAGTGGAACCTAGTAGATGGAACTCTTCCGAGTGAGACATACTATATAGACTCTGAGTAGATGAGGTTATAAAATCTTTAATGAGACTTGACCTGGTAAAGTGTTCTCCGAGTGAGGAAGATTAAAATATGCCGAGTGAAGAATGTGTAATACGCTTTCGAGTGAATTGAGGTTGAAATACACTAGGTGGTGTTTGACTGGGGAAAATACTTTCATGTGAGGGAAAGCTTATAGATTCTGAGTGGAATAACCAAGGGAATCATTCCCTGAGTGGAGATTAAGACATTTCCGAATGAAGCATATCTGTGACCTTCTTGAATAAAGATAAGGATCTAGCTAAGAGTTTACCGGGTGAAGCATGACCTGAAGGGGACCGTTCCCGAGTGAACCTGGTCCCGATTCCGAGTGATATACCGAGTGCATGGGTTCACTTAAGCGAATGGGGAATCGCTCCAGCGAGAATAGGGCTCGCTTAAGCTTCATCTTCCCCTAGTTTTGTTTAACCGAAACAGGTCTTGCCAGCGTGTGGCATCCTGTCTCGGTCTTCTTTTCCTCTAATCGGTTTTTCTGCTTCCCTTGCCTTTAGTTTGTTTTATTTACCCTGACTCCTATTCTGAACTGCTTTGTGAACGTTTGAATTTTGGAAAAAATTTCCCTAGTCTCGGGTTTGTTCTTATTTAAGTCGGGTTGTTTCATACATAATAACATACATGCTTAAGTTTCCATTACATTTCTATGTTTTTGGTTTAGTTTTTATGTTTTAGTTCTTCTTTCTCTTGTTTTATTTCTTTACTCTATTTTCTATTCTTCAAGTTATGATTTTCATTTCGCTTTCTCAACATAAAGTAAGTTAATTTTATTATTTGTTATTTACTTTTATAATCAAAGTTATAATAAATTTATATTTATATTTCATTGTTAAAAATCATCATGGAAGCTTTGTAACACCCTCGGTTAACTAGGACAATCCTTTTCACTAGATTATCTTAGTTAACTGAGAGGTTACAAGTTTTAAAAAATGTGGAAGTTGTTTTTTGTAAACACTTGGGGGAACAATAGCAATATATATATTTATATATACAAAACAGAGTTATATATGCAACAAGTGGTTGAACAGAACTTTACATGCTGAAGGTAAAGGGGCACACAGGCTCCCATTCAAAACATGAAATGAAAACATCTATCTTAATCATCCTCAGTCCAATAAGAATCTGGTTAGTCTTTAATGCAAAGCCTGCATTAATTTTCATAAATGACATAGAAAATTCTGTTTGCGGTAAAAGATTTACCTAATTTTCATAAATTAGCTGAGCAATGTATTAACAATGTTAGAATGAATTTTGGTAAAGTAACCTGAAAATGAAAATCATTCACATTTCAATATTCTTGGTAATCCTACTTATTTAGGAATTTTTTTAAAATAATTTCTAAAAAGCATAGATAAATCTTCTTTTTAAATTTTTCCCCCAACAAAAACATATTCCTACCAAGCACTACATTAATGTCTTTAAATAACTAGAAGACACATACCTTTTCTAAAAGCCAAAATAGTGTAAATACATGTAACTAACAAAAGAAATTAGTTCAAACAGTTACAGAATAATGACTTGTTAAATATGTATTAATTACCTAAATATGTATACATGACTAAATTCATGTATTACTTAAAATTTAATCTGACTCCAATCATTTCTCGTAAATGACATAGGAAAGTCTTCTGTGCAATAAAAAATTTATTTTATTTTGATAAATTAGCTAATTAATGTATAAACAACGTTAGAATGAATTTTGGTAGAGTAACCTTACAATAGAAATCTTTCATATTTTAAGATTCATGGTAATCCTACTTATAATTTCAAACAAGGATAGATAAATCTTCACTTTAACTTTTATTCTCAAATAAAAAATATTCCTATCAAACACCACATTAATGTCCTTCAATAAGTGGATAACAAATAACTTTTTTAAAAAATAAAATATTGTACGAAAATAATCCATCTCTGTCTGAACGGTTGTAATTGGTATTGAGTAGGATAAGCATTGGTTGAACTGGTTCAAGATCCTTAGAGTATATGATAACGTTTGTATGTTTGTTCACAGGAAAATTGTAATAGTAAATTAGCTTTGTATCCTATAAGTACATGCTTTGGATTTAACTAAATAATAAAGGTTTAGAAGAATGAATGTGTTGTCATGGGAGAACTATAAGTAGATAGCACAATGGATAAATGAAGAACATAACTGACTATTGATCATACTTGTATGTTAGTTCACTTAGAAGTAAATTGGGTTATTACTACGGAATCATAATTCATTGATAGGCTATACACATACCAAAGACACTTAATGTAAAGGAATGGTATGACTCTATGGTAGATAAGACTCACTTAATGATTTAACTTTATGTGTGAAATCCCCTAGGTATGACAGTGTACTTTTGTATATTTTTTCAACAAGGCTAGAATGAGATAAACTTACCACTATTGTTTTGTGGTTATATTGTGTATATCTAAATATGCACTTAGGGCCTACCAGGAACATATCTGGATATTGAAGGAGAAGATTGACAGAGTTACACAACGGATACAGTTGGACCCTCAACTTGACGGAGTAGTGACTAGGTTAACTTGGGTTTACATTTTATGGGAGCTTGTGTGCCCTTGTACATTCAAAGTATGTAAGTTTCTATTGAGATCACTTGATGTATAAAAAAAATTTCATTCAAGCAACATTATTTCTTGCAAAAAAAAACTTCCATATTCTTTTGAAACTTGTAACCTCTTAGTTAAGTAGGATGATCCAGTAAGAGAGATTGTCCTAGTTAACCAAGGGTGTTATACAAAAAGAATCATGCACAACCACAAAACAATACCACTAGTTAAAACTTTCAATCTTATACCTTAACATTTATTTGACTTTCTTTCTCCTTAAAACACAAGATAATTAGGTGTCACTATTTCCCAATATCAATCTATTCTAAAATTTACATTATTTGACAATATATCCCCAATTATATAGAAAAGAGAAAGACTTAAATGAGAGATTGATAGATAAACAATTTTTTCTTTTAGATTGTTAGTTTGGAAATAAGAAAGTTCCCTCACAGTTATGAATCCATGTCCTTAAAGCAAAACTCTATTAGACCTCTAATGTAATCAAGCGCTGGTGTTGCTCCCTATGGGTTATACAACCACAAACAAGAATGAGTGCACTCCAAAATCTCATGTGTTAAAAGTTCAACAACACTATCTAGAAAGGAATCAAAATAAGAGGGACCAAAGTAAAGAAAGGAAGAGAACAAAATGCTCGTTTTGATTGTGTATCTACTATGTTGGCTACAAGTCATTAGATAAGCATTATTAGATCAAAATGGCAAGAAACGTTATATTCCATAAATCAGATTAAAGAAAAAAATAGACATAAATTCAAGACAAAGTGTAACTAATCTAAAAAAGTTATGATCCTTAAATTCTTATCCCATAAATGTCAAAATCCAATAAATCACTCATAGTTAAAGAATTAAAAATTTATTATCACAACAATATATTCTCCAAATTTGGACTCAACTAACATAACAGTTATTGTTGCTTTAACATATTTTTGTGATACCTAGTTTATGTTTCTTAAAATGTGACCTTTACAGAGGAAAATATAATCACTCATCACCTAATTTAATTTGTGTGATTCTATTACACTCTTCAATGACATGAATTTGTATTTTAATTTATACGTCAAAGTTTACCATAATTTTGTCATGTGTAACTTGCTAACATATTTTATATACTAAATATTTAGTATGTTTAAGATATTTATAAATATTTTAAAGTCATCTTAACATGCAACTTTTTAAGATTGTTTAAACCTATACTTCAAGTAATATTAGATATATTGTCATATTTAGAAAAATTAATTCCACTTAATCGATATAAGTCTCTCATATCTTTTTTCTTTGCACAAGTTGTTTACTTTTCTCTTTAAACTACCATATCAAAATCTTTGTACAAAAATTTACCATATGCATTTAAATCTAAAAATTTTATGAAATGTTTAGATACATATTTGTTTTATATATGGCATCTATCATTGTTTATTAATCCTAGTTTAATTAAGACATTTATTAATTTTCTCTATAGTTGTCTTTATTAGTTTTTTCCTATATAATGAAAAATAAAACTAATTCCAAAATGTTGAAACTAATAGTAACAAACAATGCTTAGATAACAAAAAGTTATTCGTTATAGTTCTATTAATATAAGAAAATTAATTAGAAATTTGTCAAATGAAAACAAATTGTTCTCCAAAGAGTGTTTGATAAATTAAACAGTTGTCGTCTTAACTCTTTTACTTAAGCAAAACTAGCATATGGAGTTCAAATGGATTGTCCTCAAAAGAAAAAAAGATCGTATCTCCTACAGACAATAGGAGAGTCCTACAAAGATGATACCACCCTTGCTCGATAAATGTTCTTGTATCGTTGAGTAGAATATCACATGGATAATGCTCATTGTCATCAGTGATAAGTGTTATCTCATGTTGGTCAGGAAACATGACATCCTTTAGAATTCTTGCTGGAATATACTACAATAACAAAACAAAGGAATTATTCACAATTCACAATACAAATATAAGTTTAATCAACTGCTAATTCAAATAACTACTTAAACTCACCAATGGATATTTTCCAGAAGCAAATCTTTCGGTCACAACCTTATTCCATCCAAGTATATTGCAACATCAGAAGTAAGAAGCTTGGGATTGTTATTCTCTAATATAGGTTCGTCATCATCTTCATCAATGATAATTACCTCATTGACTCTATGGTTAGTTTAATTCTTCCAAATTGTTATCTTTGTTCCATATATTGATGTCAATCAATTGGGATCCTCTATACATAAATGCAATTAAACAGCGACTATTCAAACCATAAAAATTAACAAACTCTAATAAACCATCCTGAAACACTGGCTTTCCACCTTTGTCCCTCACCCATATCCTTAGCACATTTCCTACTGGATCTCGTAGTTTTACTTTTCGATCAGCCAACTCCTGACTCCAATGTGAATAAAACCTCGTGCTAATTGAAATGTATAACTAAGTTTGGAAAAGACATCAAATATCATTAAGATATATAAATATAATATATATATATATATATATGTATATATATTAGAATTTTAAAACTGAGAGTTTGATTGAAACCTTTCTAGGGTGCCATTTGGAACCAAAACCGTGATGGGGGAGTTATGATTCGTAGATGTAGGTTGGGCCATGTATTTAAACAATCATTTAAGAAACCAAAATGAATATAAATGCCATAAGATCATAAGAGCTTTTAATTAATATCCAAAATGTATGAAACACTTGATAAATAGAATACAACATAAATGTCATAATAACAACATATACCCAATAGAGGATGAAAGTGGTACAACCAATGTACAAGTGAACTATGGTTCAAACCTAATTTGTTAGCTCTATGTGTAATTCAATAATGTGATGGTTAACCAAAATTTATCCCTTCACAGTAAATAAATAAATAAAATTAAAGGAGGAAAAAAATCAATAGCAACTAAAAAGAACATGAAAAATATAGGGATTAAGAATCCAGTAGTTTGTCTTGCCAGTATATATGGTTCAAAATATGTGAAAATTATAGTGAAACTTATGTGGCATTAGGAAATTTCAAATCTTTCTGCAAAAATAAAAATTGAAAGAGGTTCCAGCAAGAAAGCATTTTCAAAGAAATCAGATTAAAACTACAAAATTTTTATGTACATCACAACATAATAAGATCATGCAAAGAGAGTGAAAATATTGATAAGGGGATGGATGGCTATCACCTATGACTATTAAATTAAATAAGAAAACTATCGAGAAAAACTTTCCACTACTTGAATGAGGATTTAGGATGAAAACTAACATGTTTCCCTACTTCATGTATGTATAATTATTTTATTTTTAATATATACCATAAGTTGTAGTATTTTAATTTTTTTGTTATTGTTTGGTTTGGGGTATGATTATTTTTATCTACTTATCCTGTGTAAGTAATTCTTAGATAAATTGTTTCTCACATTTTTTGTCAAGGGTTTTTTCTATGGTGGTTATATGTTTTAATATTCTCATGTTTGGTATGAAGAAAACTTAATAATGTTATGAATTTAGGCATAAGTTTGATTACCACCAATTGGGTAATATATATTTTATCTACTTATCCTACTTGGGTAATTGATTACCACCAATTAAGTAATCGATTACCGCCACCTGGGTAATCGATTATCTTATGTAGAGTGGTCAATCTACCAATTTAGGACTTGCCTATCATATTCCCAATCAATTTTACCTATAACCATATCCACTCACATATTGACATACTTCATGCGTCATGCAACCTGCCATATTGACTCTTTTATCAATCTCTCACATAATTTCATAGCACAAATATATAACAATGCTTTACATAACATGATATTCAATTCAAGTAATTATATAATTCCTAGACATATCTTACATCAGTGAGCCTTACTTGGCCTCACACTCCAAATTCACTACATCAAAAGCTATACATAACTTTGAGATCCGCACACATAAACCATTGTGTGTTCACATCCATATTTCATAACTTATAGCAAAAATCCATAAATTTTATTCACAATTTAGAAGATTCAACCATTTTCGTCATCGTTACCCACCTTCTATCCATATCAATCTCATCATCAATTCAACAATCATAGCATAATCATTAAGATACATATATCTTTGAGTTTAAATATACACACATGATTACATATATCTAGTTACTGATATTACTAATTGAATTCTGTAACACCATGAAAATAGGGGTAAATTTTTTGCGATTTAAAATAATTATAAGTAGAAGAAATTCAATATATATAACACCAACACTACTACAAAAAAGGCTATTGTCAGCGGTTCCGTTATGACTATTGTCAGCGATACAAGCGCAAAAAATAATGGCGCTGTTAATAGCACTAAAAACAATGTCAGCGCTCAAACCGCTGACATTAGCTAAGTATTGTCAGCGGTTGTAGTGCGGAACCGCAGACAATAGTCACACAATGTCTGCGGTTGTAGTGCGGAACCGCAGACAATAGTCACACAATGTCTGCGGTTGTAGTGCGAAACCGCAGACAATAGTCACATAATGTCTGCGGTTGTAGTGCAGAACCGCAGACAATAGTCAATATTTGCTTTTTTTTTATTTTAGTTTTTTTATTTACTAAACTTATATTAAATATTATAATAAACTAATTTTTACACTATAATAGTTTCAGAACTATAGATATAACAATATTAATAGCTAAAAAATTAAAACACCAACAAATATCTTTTTAAAATGGGTTTAGTTTCATGTACCTATATTATTATTATTATTATTATTATTATTATTATTATTATTATTATTATTATTATTATTATTATTATTAGAAAACCATATAGCCAAACTACATTAAGCCCAAACAGGAGGGAACAGAGGAAAACATATACCTTCATGTGCTTTGATTTTAATTAGTGGACATGAAAGTTGATACATTTACAATAAAATGATAAGGGACATACATTTACAATAAAAGCTACGTTCATCATTTTGTAATAGTGGGAAACATTACATGCCAAAATAGAGAGATACCCAAAAAATAAAATAAAAAAACTCACCTTGAAGAAAAGAGAGGAGTACACTCCAAAATATAGCTTGAAGAATAAAGAGGAGTACACTCCAAAATATAGCTTTCTATGGACCACCAACAGTAGCAACACACAAAACACAGAGGAGAAAGATTACATGCCAAAATAGAAAGAGATACCAAAAAAATAAAAAAACTTACCTTGAAGAAAAGAGAAGAGAAAGATAGATCATAAAATGGAAGTAACACACAAGAGCAGAGAGAGAGGAAAGAAAAAGTTATTTTCTAGAAGCAACAAGAACTCTTAGAAAAGTCACTTTATAGGAAAAAGGCAAAATTTAAATTTTAAATTGACACATTCATCAAAAAGCGAATCCCGCGTGCGGAGCATTCTAATTTCATTATTGTCAGTGGTTGTGGTGCGGAACCGCAGACAAAAGTTATTTTCACAACAATATTGTCAGCAGTTGTGGTGCGGAACCGCTGACAAAAGTTATTTTCACAACACTATTGTCAGCGGTTACCATTGTCAGCGGTTGTGATGCGGAACCGCTGACAAAAGTTATTTTCATAACACTATTGTCAGCGGTTGTAGTGCGGAACCGCTGACAAAAGTTATTTTCGCAACACTATTGTCAGCGGTTGTGATGCGGAACCGCAGACAAAAGTTATTTTCTGCGTTTCATAGTGCAACCGCAGACAATAGTCATAATTTTGCATCAATGTCTGCGGTTCCGTCCAACCGCAAATAAAACTAGCGCATCCTTTTACAATTTTTGTTGTAGTGCAAGTAATTACCCCAGATCATTTAATAACCTATCTCATATATGAAGATATGAAAAGGTATCAGAGTGCTCTTTGGATGATCAGACTCGAGATTGTCACAAAGGAAAAGTGAAAAATTGGATAAAATTTAAGAGTTATCAAAATATGTGGAAAAAGGGAAGGAAAGATGCCTCATCAAATTATTAAATATTAGAAATATGATTTCATAATAATAATATCATTTCTATGATATAAGGATTCTAAAACAGGAAAGAAAATTAAGCAAAGGAGTAAAAATCAAGAAACTAAGAATAGGGTAACTCTCTTGAGTGAGTCCCAGTCTCGCTTAAGCGAGACCCACATGGGTCGCTTGGGCAAGGCCAGCGAGCGTGAGCGAAAATGTTCCAGTGTCATACCCACGCTCGCTCGCTTGAGCGAGTTGCCACCCAAAGACCATTTCGCTTGAGCAAAAATGGTCCAGAACCATTCTGCCATAATTTTGCTTGAGCAAGACGAAACCCGCCTGAGCGAATTACCTCCAATAGCTCCCACCTGATACATAAGCATCTCACTTAGGCGAGACACCAGTCCGCCTGAGCGAACCCCGACCAGAAACAACTCTACACCATACTCGCTTGAGCGAAGGCGAGACCGCTGGAGCGAAGAACGTCCAGAATGCACACATCAGGTGCAGGGTCGACTCACCTGAGCGAGAACCAATCCCGCTTAAGCGAGATTAGGCCAGAGGCCATATAACTGACACAGAGGATTCTCGCTTGAGCGAGAATCCATCTCGCTTGAGTGAGATTATCAGCACATGCGTAGAGAACATGTAAATTTCACAATCTAACATATAAAAATCCATCCCAAGCAAAATTGATCAAAATTGATATATCACATACATCATATTAAGCATTTAAAACTTGTCTCAAGCAATCATACTCAATAAATTCCATTCCAATTCATTAATCATATCAAAATCAAGCTTAATATCTTATATGCTTTATAAAATCCAAAATATAAATAAATATCTATTCATTCATCAATTCTAACAGCATACCACATCATTTATATCATCCATACATTGTCAAGGCCATTAATGAAAATAAGCCATACACACAAGGGTCTCATTTTCCTACATGACCTCCAAAATCATCATTCATCATATCTAATTACAAAATTGAGCATGTGTACCCATACACTCTACAAAATGATCATATGTCGGCCAAGGCTCACCCACTTTCCTTCCACATTTACCTTCATTAATATTCGACCTCTAAAAGAGTAGGGTTTACATCCCACCTACATCAAACATAAAAATGGCAACTAGGAGGTGAGTAACATAATCCAAATGTATCACAGTCATACATTATGATGATACCCAAACATAATCACATATGATACATTTCACAAGAAACATCATAGTTTCATTCACATACTATATCATTCATAGTAACATATTACATTCTCAAGAAATACATCCCCAACACACATATTCAAATCATTGGTATTCTCAATAGCATCATTGTCGCGACCTGGATCGCGACAGCGCGGCTGACCCTCTCGAAAAAGGATATGAAACAAACCAAAACAGGGAGTCGCCACCAACGTTTTTATCCATAGGAAAAACATTGGAAACAACTAAATTCAGTAAAGCACTGGTTTAAAAAAATGAGATTCAAGTTCGGGAGTCGATTACGAGTAGGGAAGGTAGTAGCACCCTACATCGCCTGTTAAAAATAGTACCAAGATTGAAAATGCGCAACATAAATATCCTTATAAATGATGTTTTATTTCTTCCCTTTTATTTTTGTACTTTATAAAAAAAAAGGAAAGGAACAAACTGGACAAACATGAAGTATAGGTCAACAGGACGTCTCGTCCAAATTAACCTTGGCTTTGGTATAAAACCGGGAAAGGGAAGAATGCCAACAAGACTTCGCGTCTAAATTAGTCATCCTTTAATCAAAATACGGGGATTAGAAATGGGAAGGGGATAAGCGGGACGTCTCGTCCCAAGTATCCCGTTCCTTATGAATCGTGGAGATGGTCTATCAAAAATAGGGGAAAATCAACAAGACGTCACGTCTAAATTGATTTTTTATGGAATTTAATTAAGATGCGGGGTTAGAAACGGGAAGGGGATAAGCGATATGTCTTGTCTCAAGTATCCCGTTCCTTATGAATCGGGGTGATGGTCTACTGAAGATAGGGGAGGATCAACAAGACGTCACGTCTAAATTGATTTTTATGGAAGTGATAAAAAAAAAGGCAGTTACAAAGGAAACATAAAGAAAATAAAAATACGCGTAAAATGGGAAAGGTGGGCCCGACAGGATTTAAAGTCCTTCTCCTACGTATTCTTGAGCTACCAAGAAATCAGGGTTACGTAGTTCTTGATGATTTTTTTTAGGAAAAGACTAAAAGATTAATGGTGGATGATGTTTTTTTTTGGCTAGTTTGAATGTGAAACACTCGTTTTTTTGTTATTTATTTATTACGAACCTAGGAAGGGGAAAAAAGAAAAGAAAAGAAAATAACAGAAATTTATTTAAATGGGGATACAGATTCGACAATCAGTAACAAATTTGATAGAAAAATAGGTAATGAAAAGCAAGGAAAATAAAGAACGGAGTGTAACTGGTGTAATGAGAGAGTTGAGGGCCGGTGTGGACTTAGACAATGAGATCCGAAGTGACGCTGTTGTGGCTGTTATTGTTGCTGTTGTTGTTGCTGCTGTTGCTGTTGTTGTGGCTGTGTTGTTGCTGCTATTGTGTTGCTGCTGTTGCTGTTACTGTGTTGTTGCTGCTGTTGTCTTGCTGCTATTGTTGTTGCTGTGTTGTTGCTGTTGCTGTTGCTTGTTAAACCGATGGAGTAAGGGAGTGGAATAGGACCGGTGTGGTGAGAGAGAACTAGACTCTGGTGTGAGGAGAGAACAGAATGCTGAATAGTGTGGTGTGAAGGGATGAGGTGCTGGACGGTGTGGACTTGAGAGGTGTTGGACGGTGTTAGAGGGAGAGAGAGAGGCTGGACGGTGTAAAGGATTTAGGAGGAACTTGGACGGTGTTAGAGGGAAAGAGAGGGGTGATGGACAGTATGGAGAGGGACGGTGCTGAGAGGGTTTGAGGGGTGCTGGACAGTATGGAGAGGGACGGTGTTGAGAGGGACGGTGTTAGAGGATTTGAGGGGCTAGACGGTGTTGGTGAGGAGTGAGGGACGCTGGTGTGGTTTTGAGAAGAGAGGGACTGTGTGAAGAATCCAGGAGGAGCTTGGACAGTGTGAGTTTTAAGACAGTGTTTCTTCTCTCTAAAAGAAAAGTTTTAGAGTTCTCTCAAATGAAGGCTTCAGAATCCCCCCTAAAAATCCAACCACTTTTGCCTCTTCAGATGAGGTATTTATAGGGGTTGCCGAGTGCTTGGACAACACATACTTCTACTCACGGTGGAGGCAGCCTAGCCACTAACAGGTAGTGGGGAGTAGCGGCTGGTGGGAAATTTTTATTATTTTCTTTTTTTTGTTTGTTGCTAGCCGCCCCCCATAATTCAAGGATCCACTTGGATAGTGCAATCCCAAGTCAGCACGGGTGGAATGGTGTCACACGGAACCTGTGTTCTTTCTATGACTCGGATTAGGGCCTCAGCCGGTATCCATCCTCAGTGGGAATTAATCTGAGTGGAACAGGTACATTTTATACACAAAAGACCTAGTGAAAGCTTTGCTCAGAACTTGTTTCTGTTTGAAGCAATTCGAGCTGGACGAGCAAAGCAACTCTGATTGAAACATTCATTCGAAACTGATTGAAACATTTATTCAGAACCGATTGAAAAGTGATTCACTTGGAACTGATTGAAGAGTGACTCGGAACCGATTGAAACATTCATTCAGAACCGATTGAAAAGTGATTCACTCGGAACTGATTGAAGAGTGACTCAGAACCGATTAAAATATTCATTCCGAACCGATTGAAAAGTGATTCACTCTGAACTGATTGAAGAGTGATTCGGAACCGATTGAAACATTCATTCGGAACTGGTTGAAAAGTGATTCATTCGGAACTGATTGGAGAGTGATTGGGAACCGATTAAAAAGTGATTCACTTGGAACTGATTGAAGAGTGACTCGGAACCGATTGAAAAGTGACTCACTCGGCACAGGTTCAAGCCCTCCTTCTTTCACATGTGACCCACTCAGGATCGGGAAGTTTTTATTCAAATAATTCAATCGGCACCCTCAAAATGTTTCACTCGGCTATGTCTCAGGAATTGAACCACTCGGAGAAACCTTGCTCGGATATATTGCTTGGGAGTAATTCAGTCGACCCTTCCTTCACTCCTTGAAATGATCCACTCGGACACATTCATTTGGACACATTCATTCGTCAATCAGCCCATTCAGTTGTATTTACTCGAGAGTTGGCTTTGCCTTTCACTCAGAAATTTGGAACTTAAGAGAGTCTGGAATCTGGCCAATAGAAGCTCTTCCGAGGTCCGAGCTTTGCTTTACTCGGAAATGCAACTCTCTGCCCCCAACTTACTCGAAAGTGCCCCTCATATGTAACTCACTCAGAAGTGCCTTCCTTGGAGACATCTCACTCGGGCTTAGTTTGAAACTTGAGAAAGTCTGCCCGGAAGAGACTCATTCTTGGTCGAACTCTTTGCTTTGCTTGAAAAGGTCTTTTCTCCGAAACACACTACTCGGTAAGGCCTTGCCTGACAATTGTTCTTCTGAAGTTCAGAGTTTTTTTCATTCGGAATCAACTCACTCGGGAGTTTTCCACTCGGAGACAATTTTGCCCAGAAAAAGCAGTTGTTCCCCAAATCAGACTCGCTTCAATCAGTAATCCTTCACTCGGATGAATAACTTTGGGTGGTATTTATTCAAAGTCAGGCCCTTTTTTCACTCAGAGTAGTTGCAGTCAAGAATCTTCCACTCGGATTTATCTCCAACCGGGAAGTATTCGTTCAAGGTCAGCCATTTTTCATTTGGAGTGGCTTTCCTCGGGAATCTTCCACTTAGAAACACCCCACCTGGAGACAATCCACTCGGCAACGTCTCACTCGGAGACTCTCTACTCAGAAATGATCATTCTGAGTCATCCTACTTGGAAATGAACATCTAGAGCCTTTTCCTCGTTCAGAAATAACTCCCTCAGAGGCAGCCTACTCGGACACGCGTCAGTCAGAAATAGCTCACTCAGATATTTCACTCAAAAACAGCTGACTCGGATATCTCACTCGGTAACAGCCATTTTTCACTCGGAAATAGCCATTTTTCACTCGGAAATAGCCATTTTTCACTCGGAAATCTTACAACCAGAAGGATTAGTTAGAATTGAAGCTCAGTCCTCTCTCGGAGATCCTTCCGCCTCGGAAAGGCACATCCCTACTCTTGGTAAAACCTGACCGGACTGAGATAGGTGTTCACAGATGCCCCTCTTTACTTCTTTTTCATGAGAAAAGCATGAAGTTTCTTCTTGCTTTTGAAATGGAAAGGGAGTAAAGACGTGAACACCATTGTCGAAGTCAATGCCGACTTTAATAACCAAGAGAGTCTGTATTGTTCCATTGAAGAAAACCAATAGTGGTGCCAATTTCTGTGACTTGAAGAATGAAGCAAGGCGTCTACTTTGATGGCTTTGGCGATCTGATAAGGGTGGAAACCCAGGAATTGACATTTGAAGCTCTTGCTTTCTCTCTTTTTTTCTCTGTTCTTCTTTCTCTCTCTTTTTTGTTGTGTTTTTTTTGTTTTTTTTTGTTTTTTTGTTTTTTTTGTTTTTTTTGTTTTTTGTTTTTTTAGTTCTTTTTTTTATTTTTTTGTTTTTTTAGTTCTTTTTTTATTTTTTTGTTTTTTTATTCTAAATCTGGAAAAAGAAGTGGGGTGGTGCTCCAGTTTTTAGCAGGAAATGGTTAACTAGGAAAGCAAAAGGTGCCTTCTTAGGCGACTAGAAGGTAAAAAGGTGCCTTCTTAGGCGGCTAGAAGATAAAGGGTGAGGGTGTTGCCTCCCGGTTGACTGAAAGGTAAAGGGTGTCATTTGATCGGCGACAGGAAGATAAAGGGTGCCTTCATAGGCGAATGGAGAGGAAAGGGTGCCTTCATAGGCGACTGGAAAGTAAAGGGTGCCTTCAAGGGTGACTGGAAAGTAAAGGGTGCTTTCATAGGCGACTGGAAAGGAAAGGGTGCCTTCATAGGCGACTGGAAAGTAAAAGGTGCCTTCATAGGCGATTGGAAAGTAAAGGGTGCCTTCATAGGCGACTGGAAAGGAAAGGGTGCCTTCATAGGCGACTGGAAAGCAAAGGGTGCCTTCATAGGCGACTGGAAAGGAAAGGGTGCCTTCATAGGCGACCGGAAAGTAAAGGGTGCCTTCATAGGCGACTGGAAAGTAAACGGTGCCTTCATAGGCAACTAGAAAGTAAAGGGTGCCTTCATAGGCGACTAGAAAGGAAAGGGTGCCTTCATAGGCGACTGAAAAGTAAAGGGTGCCTTCATAGGTGACTGGAACATAAAGGGTGCCTTCATAGGTGACTGGAAAGGAAAGGGTGCCTTCATAGGCAACTGGAAAGTAAAGGGTGCCTTCATAGGCGACTGGAAAGTAAAGGGTACCTTCATAGGCGACTGGAATAGAAAGGGTGCCTTCATAGGTGACTGGAAAGGAAAGGGTGCCTTCATAGATGACTGGAAAGTAAAAGATGCCTTCATAGGCGACTGGAAAGGAAAGGGTGCCTTCATAGGCGACTGGAAAGGAAAGGGTGCCTTCATAGGCGACTGGAAATAAAGGGTGCCTTCATAGGCGACTGGAAAGTAAAGGGTGCCTTCATAGGCGACTGGAAAGTAAAGGGTGCCTTCATAGGCGACTAGAAAGTAAAGGGTGCCTTCATAGGCGACTGGAAAGTAAAGGATGCCTTCATAGGCGACTAGAAAGGAAAGGGTGCGTTCATAGGCAACTAGAAAGTAAAAGATGCCTTCATAGGTGACTGGAAAGGAAAGGGTGCCTTCATAGGCGACTGGAAAGGAAAGGGTGCCTTCATAGGCGACTGGAAAGGAAAGGGTGCCTTCATAGGCGACTGGAAATAAAGGGTGCCTTCATAGGCGACTGGAAAGTAAAGGGTACCTTCATAGGCGACTGGAAAGTAAAGGGTGCCTTCATAGGCGACTAGAAAGTAAAGGGTGCCTTTATAGGAGACTGGAAAGTAAAGGATGCCTTCATAGGCGACTGGAAAGGAAAGGGTGCGTTCATAGGCAACTAGAAAGTAAAAGATGCCTTCATAGGCGACTGGAAAGTAAAGGGTGCCTTCATAGGCGACTGGAAAGGAAAGGGTGCCTTCATAGGCGACTGGAAATAAAGGGTGCCTTCATAGGCGACTGGAAAGTAAAGGGTGCCTTCATAGGCGACTGGAAAGTAAAGGGTGCCTTCATAGGCGACTAGAAAGTAAAGGGTGCCTTTATAGGCGACTGGAAAGTAAAGGATGCCTTCATAGGCGACTGGAAAGGAAAGGGTGCCTTCATAGGCAACTGGAAAGTAAAAGATGCCTTCATAGGCGACTGGAAAGGAAAGGGTGCCTTCATAGGTGACTGGAAAGTAAAGAATGCCTTCATAGGCGACTGGAAAGGAAAGGATGCCTTCATAGGCGACTGGAAAGGTAAAGGGTTGGGGTTAACCCTCGGTTGATAGGAAGTGTAAAGATTGGGGGAGCTAACAGGACGTCTCGTCCGAATTAACTCACCGGACCTAAAGACTCAGGGTGATGCCCCGGTTTGACATGACTGAAGGTTGTTGGGGAATTGCTCCTTGAATGAAAGAGAATGAACCTGGAGGAACTGCCCCTGTTTGACATGACTGAAGGTTCTTGGGGAATTGCTCCTTGAATGAAAGAGAATGAACCTGGGGTGATGCCCCGGTTTGACATGACTGAAGGTTGTTGGGGAACTGCCCTTTGAATGAAAGAGAATAAACCTGGAGGAACTGCCCCTAGACTGACAAAGAATAAACCTGGGGTGATGCCCCAGTTTGACATGATTTGAAGGAATCTTGGGGAATTGCCCCTTGACTGGAACAAAAGAAATCTGGGGAGATGCCCCAGTTTGAGTTGTTTAGGAAGTGTAATTCTACTGGGGAAGGATTTGGTGATTCGGGGTACTGTCTCTTTGGGTGAGAGAGAATGAACCTGGGGTGATGTGATAAGTGCTTTATAGTACAATAAATTAGATCCAGTTTGCTTAGGATTTTTATCATTATCCACTGTAATTCCTTTATTTATTGCGATTTTTGCTTTCTTTCCATTATATTCTACTTGGGTATGTTATTTTGTAGGAATTAAGGTAATAAAGGCTCAAAAACAAGAGAAAAATGACCATAAAATGATAAAGAAACAAGAAGAACAAGCCCAAAGTGGAAAGAGTTCTCTTTTTAAAATTGAAATCCGACTCAGAAAGCAGAAATCCAACTCAGAGCACTGAAATCAGACTCAAAATGGCCAAATCCGAGTGGGATAACTCAGAAATGACCAAATCCGAGTGGAAAGACTCAGAGTAGAGCATTGCCGAGTGGAATACTGCACTATTGAAGGTAAATCCGAGTGGAATGGCTCAGAATAGAGCCTTTCCGAGTGGAACGACTCAGAATGGAGCATTGTCGAGTGAAATACTTCACTGTTGGAGCCAAATCTGAGTGGAAAGTTCCCTGTCAAAGCCATTCCGAGTGATAAATGGCTGAGGTTCAATGCTAAAATGGAATGAGTCTCGATTGGAGGAGATTCCGAGTGGAAACTTCCCCGACTGCGCCCATTCCGAATGAAAAAGGGGACTGACGTTGAATAGATGTTGTCCAAAGCTATTCTCTGAGTGAAAGGCTTGCTGATTAAAGTGAATCCGAGTGGGAGCTTTCTGATTTGCAACTAATCTGAGCAAAAAGCTGTTCCGAGTGAATGGATTCCGAGCAGAAGAAGCCACTGAATGAATCCGAGTGGTTTCATTCAGAGAAGAAGGCATTCTCAAGCAGCACAAGACATTTCCGAGTAGAATTCTTATCAAGCAATGAAAGATCCGACTGGGAATGAATAACACTCGGGCAGACTCTCAAGTTTTACACTAAGCCCGAGTGAGATGTCTCCAAGGAAGACTTCCGAGTGAGTTGGGCTATATTTCCGAGCAAAGCAAGGCTCAGACATGAGAGGAAATTTAATCAGCCAGATTCGAGTAAAGACAACCGACTGGGTTGATTGACGACTGAAGGCCATTCCGAGTAAAAAGCAAGAAGGCACTTCCGAGTGTATCATTTCAAGGAATGAAGGCCGACTGAAATATTTCAAAGCAAATCCGAGTGAATGTATCCAAATGAATATGACCGAGTGAATTCCAAAGCAAAGCTTTAACCGAGTGGTTCAAATTCAGAGACAGCCGAGTGAAAATGATTGGGAACCGATTTAATAAATTCTGATCCTGAGTGAGTCTTCAATCAGTTCCGAATGAACTCCATGAACCTGAGCCGAGTGAATGGTTTCAATCGGATCTGAGTCCCTCTTAGTCAATTCTGAGCAACACAAGCAAATCCGAGCAAGGTTTCTCCGAGTGAAACAGTGAAAGAGAACCTCTCGCTTGAGCGAACCTTTATCCGTTTGAGCGAGACGGTTTCCTTCAACAAACGCTTAAGCGAGAAACTCTCGCTCAAGAGAAACCGACCAGTTTTCTTAAATACCGACCCCTTAACTCAACACCGAGTGAATATTTCACTCGGTTTTATGTACAAACAGTACCATTTTCACTCGGTTTTGAGCACAAAAGGAACCCTTTCACTCTGATTTTGCAGAAAAGATGAAAACCGACCCATTTTTCCACTCAAAATTTGCCCAGCTGAATAAATCCAAGCATCGAATTATTGGAAATATTAAAATAATACAATTTGGGACAGTTGGAAGTCACATGCACCGAAAGTTTTCTCCCACTTGACACCATCCAGGCTGTCTCCAAGCTGTGATGGTGGGGCGGCTGAGAAGAAGACAATTTTAACGTGTTTTCTTAGCTGGATTCATTCATCTATTCGCCTATAAAAGGGAGAGCATCACTTGAAATCAAGAGCATCAGCTTCGTTCCAATTCTTCTTTCCTTTCTCTTTTCTTTGTTTCCTTTTCCGCTTCTTTTTTCTTTCTTTTCTTTCTTTTTCTTCTTCATTTTTCTTCTCCTTTTCTTTTCTTTTTCTTTCATTTTATTTCTTTTATTTTCTTTCTCTGTCCCGTTCCCATTTTTTCTTTTACTTTCTTTTTCTTTATTTTATTTTAAGAGTTGTGAATTGTAAAAGTGAGTTATTTAAATTTGTAATTGGTGGAGAAATTATTGCAACAAGGAATTACAGTGGTAAATTATTCTGAGCTTTTGGAGAAACCCGTAAGTCTTTATTTTTTTACCATGTCTTGTATGTTTTATTTTTCCATTATTTATATGAATTTGAATTATTTCATGAGTAGCTAAATTAATTATCTTGGGATGAAAGGGGTTTGATAATATTTTATTTTAATGTTATTTTGACTTAGAATTAAATAAATTTCTGTTTTCCGTTTAGTTTAAAAAATGCTCAATGCTTTTAGTAATTCCTAACAAGAACCTAAATGATAAAACTGTATACTTGCGGGTATATTAGTAAGTTTAGGTAATAAATAGAATCGAGAGATTTATTTTTACTGGAAAGCTTTGAACTAAACCAAAGATTTTTGAAATGCTTTTTGTGACCTCGGTAAAACCGTGAAAGTAATCAAAATTCTTTTGAGGAAATAAAAGGGGTTTTCATAAAACGATAATGGGCCTTTCTGAGGATTAAGCAGCGCTTTCCATAGGTTAGGTACATTAATAGGATTCCGAGAGGAACATATTAATTAGCTTTTGGAAAATTCGCATTGGAAAACTTAATTCGATTCTTATTTATGAAAAGTTAAAATTCATTAACATAAAATAGAGTCTTAATCCCCCGAAATCCCAAGATATTCTCAACTTTGATTTTTAAGTGTCAAGTAAATTTTATTTTTATATTTATTCGTATTCTGTGCAACTTTAATTTGTGCTTTATTTTATAAAAATCTTAAAAAAATCAATTGTGTGGATAATTAAATTTCAATATGCTGGTACTTTGAACACAGTCCCTGTGGAGAACGATAATCTTTTATATTACGCGACATAACCCGTGCGCTTGCGGGCCCTGTCATGATGCCCCAGTTTAAACTATCTGCCTTGAAACCTTGGGGAGTTGCCCCTTGAGCGAGAAGAAATGATCTTGGGGTGATGCCCTAGTTTGATTTGTTTGGGAAGTGTAGTTCCACTGGAGAAGGATTGATGGTTCGGGGCATTGCCCCTTGATTAGGAAGGGAAAATCTGGGGTCCACCTGGTATGTGTGGATTCACTGAGAGAAGTGTGCTGGGGCCCTTTGGGGAGGGTTCTTCTAAGCCTGACTAGAAAAGTGTTCTTACTAGGGGAGAAGATAATCTGAATTATAGGCTCACTAGGTAGAGAGTTTGGTGATTCTGCTGGGGGAGAGAATTTTGCTGGAAACTATCCTTGGGCTTGGGAAGGGACACGCTTAACTGTTAGAATGTATCAGGTAGATTCCTAGGAAGGGAGTTTGAAAAAGTGTCAGCTTTGGCAGTTGAGGAGAAGACTTCGAGGAGTGCCAACTTTGGTGATTTAGGGAAGGGATTCTGAGAAGTGCCAACATTGGAGGTTGAAGAAGAGATTTTGTAAAATGCCAACTTTGGCGATTTGGGGAAAGAATTCTGAGAAGCGCCAACTTTGGCAGTTGAAGAAGAGATTTTGAGCCGTACCAACCTTGGCAATTTAAGGAAGCGATTCTGAGGAGTGCCAGCTTTGGCGATTTGAGGAAAGGATTCTAAGGAGTGCCAACCTTAGCGGTTTGAGGAAAAGATTCTGAGGAGTACCAACTTTGGCGATTGAAGAAGAGATTTTGAAAAATGCCAACTTTGATGATTAAGGAGAAGACTCTGAGAATTGCCAACTTTGGCGATTTAAGGAAAGGATTCTGAGGAGTGCAAACTTTGGCGGTTCGAGGAAGGGACTTGAAGGACTTAATTGAGGTGTCAATACTTGACATGACTGTCTGTTGTAATAACCTGTAGAAAAAAGGGAAAGTAGTGCAAAGATAACACTAGTGGAAAAAATGGCTTTAACCACGGTTAAAAAAGGCTTTTAATCACGGTTGAACAACCGTGGTTAAAAGGGGGCGTGGTTGTATATCAGGATATTTAATCACGGGTTTGAACCGTGGTTAAAAGTGGAGTGGATATAACCACGGTTGCCTAAGGCAACCGTGATTAAATGTACTGGACCAAAAAAAAATTAAAAATCATGGTTATCATCTTCACCATTCAGAAACAGCAACAACACAATGAACACCAACACCAGAAATAAGAAACGCAGCAAGAACGCAAGAAACAAAAACAGAAGAAAAGTAAATGAATGAAAATCAGAACAACCACAGGAAACAAGAAACAAGAATGCTACTACAACAAAGGAACGAGAAGAACACAGAGTAAAACGAAGAACACATAGCAAAACGAAGAACACAAGTATAAATCTAAAACGTAAACCTGTAAATAATCAATGGCGTGCGATGGGAAACCTATAAATGGCAATAGAAAAATAGTAAGAACTCACATAATAAACAAATCTAGAACGTAAATAATGAAATGTAAATGGAAACATGAAAACAGAGAAGAGAAACCTTACAGAGAAGAAGGAGAGAAAAGAGAGTTAGACTAAGGCGCGCTCGTGAAATTACAAAATTTAAAACGAAAAGGAAGCTATAATCACGGTTACACAAGGAACCGTGGTTATATGTATGACCTATAACCACGGTTATGCTAGTACCCGTGGTTATATGTATGACCTATCACCACGGTTACTACAGGACCCGTGGTTATATATATGACATATAACCACGGTTGGACAAGGGACCCGTGGTTATTTGGTAGGTAAAGTAGAAGCCTAAAAATCCAAAAAATAAGCAAATAAATCACAAAAAATAAAAAATTTTGAGAAAACAAGGGTTTTTTGAAGATCTGAGCAATCCCAACTGGCGTAGCGAGTTGGAATGAATGCGGATTTTTTTCTACCCCAAAATCATATGCAGCAATAAGGATTCTGAGTTTTCTAGCTCAAGTTATGCTCGTTTGAAGTTTGCCGATTTTTGTCGTCACAAAATTTTTGTATCTCTCACTCAAAAATTGATTTTTCAAAAATTCCAACTCGAATAGCTAATAAGTACCAAAAGAAGTCATGACGCAAAAAATCAGATCAAAAAATTCCATGTTTTTCTATTTTTTTGGATTTTTCTAAAAATAAGGTGAATAATATTTTGACATATAACCACGGTTGTCAAACAACCATGGTTATAGACACTTTTAGTCATGGTTATAGACACATGAAAAGTCCCAAAGCCTTAGGCATAGCAGAGGGATAAACAAGACTTTGAGGCAATGACAAATTACTTTGGTGAATCATTTAAAATCTTAGGGAGTTCGACAGCCTCCCAGTTACTGAGCTCTTGGCCCGGTGGGCAAGCGATCACCAAATCAGCATTATCATCAAAACCATCTTCAATATCGGCCACCACGACATTAACTTCTGAATCTCCATGATTGGGCAGGGGATTTATGATCACGTTAGGGCTTCCTTCCCGAAAATTAATCCAGTCGGCTTTGATCAAATCTCTCACTTTATATTTCAAAGCCATGAAATTTTCTGTGGAATGCCCTAGCGCCCCAGCGTGGTAATCACAATGAGCGTTTCGATCATACCCCCTTGGGTAAGGAGGTTGCAACGACCTCATGGGGGATGGAGCTACCAGACCTTTCTGAACGAGGATTGGAAAAAGTTTGGTATATGTTATGGGAATTGGATCGAACTGCACAGGGGTGTGCTCATTGTTAGGATTCCTTGTGTTCTGGTTATGATTGGGTGGTCGAGTCACTTGCTGCGGCTGATGGTATGGCATGGGTTACGGCGTTGGCGCTCTTACCATGGGCGAGCGGAAGTGGGGAGTATAAGCTGTCGGGCCATAAGTGGCAGCGGCCACATAAAGATTGGGAGCTTAAATCAAGGTAGAGACGAATGGTCTTGGCGGAGCCGTCTTTTGATTAGAAGAGATGGAATTAGTTTCTCCATCCCTTCTCCCAGGCGCCGGCTTTCTTGTCATGCTTGCGCCAGATGGGCCCTGAGTGATCTTTCCCGTTCGTATTCCGCTCTCCACCTTTTCCCCAATAGTCACGATTTCGGAGAAGTTGGCTGAAACACTACCAATCATCTTACCGTAGAAAGGTGATGAGAGCGTGTCGATAAACATCGCGACTATCTCTTTTACCAACAATGGGGGGTCCACTTGCGCCGCTGTCTCTCTTCATCGTTGGGCATACTCCTTAAACGTTTCACTGTCCCTCTTCACCATATTCTGTAACTGGACCCTAATGGGTGCCATATCCATGTTATACTTGTATTGTCTAAGGAAGGCATCTGCCAGGTCCTTCCAATAACGAATATGGTTCCGCTCAAGGTGAGCATACCATGTAAGAGCGGCCCCTGCCAGACTATCTTGGAAGCAGCGGATCAATAATTGGTCGTTAGAAGAGTAAGATGCCATCTTTCGACAGTACATCGTGAGATGGTTCTTTGGACAAGTCATTCCCCGATACTTGTCAAAGTCTGGCATCTTGAATTTTGGTGGGAGGACAACATCTGTGACTAGACATAGCTCAAAAGTATCTATCAGTCCAAAATCCCCAGCGCCTTCCATCATTCTCAAACGCTCTTCTAAGATTTCTATCTTTTCCTTTTGGGGAGCTGTGACCGTGCTATGACCGGCTACCAGGTTTATCATGCGGGTTGTATCTTGGAGATTGGTCATATAGGGGGTTGCGTATCCGTATGGATAGCTGAGTGGCTGGTTGAAAGGAGGCAACGCATGGGACTGGTTCATTAGGCCTGTATTTGGTGAGGGACCTTGGGGTTAGGCCATAGCTTGTACGGCATAAGTCGGCTGGGTCATCTGGGCTCGTGTGTTTTGGGCTTGTGCGTTGTAGGTTGGCTGGGCCATCGGGGCTTGTGTGTTTTGGGTTTGGTAGGTTTGTGGGTCATGGGCCTGTGTGTTTTGGGTTTGGTAGGCTTGTGGGTCATGGGCTTGTGTGTTTTGGGTTTGGTGGAGTGGTGGCATGTTTGGTTGGGTGGGGTATGAAGCGTGAGGATTCATCGCTTGCTGATCGTGGGCGTCTTGTTGGTTAATGAGCGGGGGATAGTACCCCGGTGGTAGGCCATAAAGTGAAAAAGGTACTGGGTTGCCGTCAGGACTGACAAATGTATGCTGTTCTGCATAAGACTGACCGTAAGGTGGCTGGGCCTCCAAGGCAGGGTTAGGTCTTCCGACATGAATGGTGAGAGGGGGTGTCGTTGTGTTAGGGAGTTGGGTTCTTGCTGGGTCAGAACCAAGGGGGGTGGTGCGGTGGCAGGCTGCTATTAGGCGTCCTCAACACCTGCAGAGGAGCCTCCTTCTGTGAGTTTCTTTTCTAAAAGTTTAGTTAACTCCGCCACTCGCTCTTTCAACTGATCGAACTCAGTTCTAAAGTCTCCGTCAACAGCTTCTGCCTCAGCCATGAGTTTCCTTTGGAGCCGGATTTGGTAAGGATGCCTACCCGTGACACCTGTGTCTTTTTTTTATAAAAAAAAAGTAAAAAAATGTTAGGTGGAAATAAAAAGAAGGAGAATGTAGTGGGAAGCAATCACAGGCTTTGGCGAGTATCCTTTGACCATTCCTTAGAACTTATCGTTCAAAAGTACTAGGTATGGTAAACATGGAAATTAATATGGGATAGTTGTAAAAATAGAAGAAACCTTTCATCCTGAGGCGGGAGCCTCAAGCTCAAATATTTTCTTTGGGCAACTACAACCTTCATTTCTTGAGTTCAATCCCATGTTAACTTCTATAGATACTCAAAAGGTATTCGTTAAGTTCTGAATAACCCCCCACGATAATGAGGATAAGGAAAAGAAATTAGTTGATGTCATGTTTTGGAACCAGTACTTCCCCATTGATTTAACATAAAGCAATTTTTCTTGGGGAAACAACAATTACCAAGGGTCCAAGTCGCAATAGTCATAATTTTTTTAATTGTCATCGACGCCCCTGTTGGAGTGGAAATAAAGTTATATTTTTTTTATTTTTTGACGATTAGGAAAATCTATGACTCAGGACTCAGAGGTACATGACCAAAAGAGGATTATCTATTCACTTGAAGAATACTATGTGTTTCAAAATGAGTCATTATTTCAAAAACTAAGCAAATCTACGGGTGGTAGATAATTCATTTTTTTGGATAAAAGGGAAAGCAAAAATGACGTAAGGTAAAGTAAAGTTTGCCCTTTTGTGGCCTAGGTCAGGTTTTGTTGAAAGTCTTTTCTAGGCCCTATGGCTTGTCTAAAAGTGACTCTCCATATCGGGTGGTTTCCACTAGACATCTAGAAGGTCACCAGAGCCAAGATCTTACCCATGACAGAGACGCAAACAGTGGGGAATCCACTAGGTGCGTATGTCGCGAGAGGTCAAACTCTAGTTGAGGTTCTCACGAACACCGGATAGGAAGTACATCCCATACGATTCCGTTACCAACCCCTCCTAACTTAAGCTTCATTTGGGGCCTAGGTATAGGGCGCCACTCATAGGTGTATGCAAGTAATTGTGAGTGTAGTGTGTGGAAGGGCATTCAATACCTTTTGCCTTACCCCATTATGCACAAAGAACAAACACAGAACAAATATACAAATTCATCTACCCTAGGGTACAATGATTGCAGAAAAGTAACATGGTCTTCTACCCTAGGGTTCAACAAACATGCAAAATATAAACAATAAAGCAAATAACAAGATACAATTAAAACAAAAACAAACATTCACAACAATCAACAGAAAATAAACAAGGGGAAGAAATCCAAGCTAACAAAGGCTATATAAAAAGAACATGCGCTTTCAATCAAACTGGCCTGACTCTCTTAAGTGTCCCCAGCGGAGTCGCCATCTGTCGCGACCTGGATCACGACGGCGCGGCCGACCCTCTCGAAAAAGGATATGAAACAAACAAAAACAGGGAGTCGCCACCAACGTTTTTATCCATAGGAAAAACATTGGAAAAAATTAAATTCAGTAAAGCACTGGTTTAAAAAAATGAGATTCAAGTTCGGGAGTTGGTTACGAGTAGGGAAGGTATTAGCACCCTACATCGCCTATAAAAAATAGTACCAAGATTGAAAATGTGCAACATAAATAGCCTTATAAATGATGTTTTATTTTTTCCCTTTTATTGTTGTACTTTATAAAAAAACGAAAGGAACAAACTGGACAAACATGAAGTGTAGGTCAACAGGACGTCTCTTCCAAATTAACCTTGGCTTTGGTATAAAACCGGGAAAGGGAAGGATGCCAACAAGACGTCACGTCTAAATTAGTCATCCTTTAATCAAAATGCGGGGATCAAAAACAGGAAGGGGATAAGCGGGACATCTCGTCCCAAGTATCCCGTTCCTTATGAATCGTGGTGATGGTCTATCAAAAATAGGGGAAAATCAATAAGACGTCACGTCTAAATTAATTTTTCATGGAATTTAATCAAGATGCGGGGTTAGAAACGGGAAGGGGGTAAGCGGGACATCTCGTCTTAAGTATCCCGTTCCTTATGAATCGTGGTGATGGTCTACTGAAGATAGGGGAGGATCAACAAAACGTCACATCTAAATTGATTTTCATGGAAGTGATAAAAAAAGGGCAGTTACAAAGGAAACATAAAGAAAATAAAAATAGGAATAAAATGGGAAAGGTGGGCCCGACAGGATTTAAAGTCCTGCTCCTATGTATTCTTGAGCTACCAAGAAATCAGGGTTACGTAGTTCTTGATGATTTTTTTTAGGAAAAGACTAAAAGATTAATGGTGGATGATGTTTTTTTTTTGGCTAGTTTGAATGTGAAACACTCGTTTTTTTGTTATTTATTTATTACAAACCTTGGAAGGGGAAAAAAAGAAAAGAAAAGAAAATAACGGAAATTTATTTAAATGGGGATACAGATTTGACAACCAGTAACAAATTTGATAGAAAAATAGGTAATGAAAAGCAAGGAAAATAAAGAACGGAGTGTAACTGGTGTAATGAGAGAGTTGAGGGCCGGTGTGGACTTAGACAATGGGATCCGAAGTGACGTTGTTGTGGCTGTTGTTGTTGCTGTTGCTGTGTTGTTGCTGCTGTTGTTGTTACTGTGTTGTTGCTACTGCTGTGTTGCTGCTGTTGCTGTTGCTGTTGCTGTTGTTGTTGTTGCTGTGTTGTTGCTGTTATTGTTGCTTGTTGAACCGATGGAGTAAGGGAGTGGAATATGACCGGTGTGGTGAGAGAGAACTGGACTCCGGTGTGAGGAGAGAACAGAACGCTGAATAGTATGGTGTGAAGGGATGAGGTGCTGGACGGTGTGGACTTGAGAGGTGTTGGATGGTGTTAGAGGGAGAGAGAGGGGTGATGGACAGTATGGAGAGGGGCGGTGCTGAGAGGGTTTAAGGGGTGCTGGACAGTATGGAGAGGGACGGTGTTGAGAGGGACAGTGTTGGAGGATTTGAGGGGCTAGACGGTGTTGGTGAAGAGTGAGGGACGCTGGTGTGGTTTTGAGAAGAGAGGGACTGCGTGAAGAATCCAGGAGGAGCTTGGACAGTGTGGGTTTTAAGACAATGTTTCTTCTCTCTAAAAGAAAAGTTTCAGAGTTCTCTCAAATGAAGGCTTCAGAATCCCCCCCAAAAATCCAACCACTTTTTCCTCTTCAGATGAGGTATTTATAGGGGTTGCCGAGTGCTTGGACAACACATACTTCCACTCACAGTGGAGGCAGCCTAGCCACTAACAGGTAGTGGGGAGCAGCGACTGGTGGAAAATTTTTATTATTTTCTTTTTTTTTGTCTGTTGCCAGCCGCCCCCCATAATTCAAGGATCCACTTGGATAGTGCAATCCCAAGTCAGCACGGGTGGAATGGTGTCACACGAAACCTGCGTTCTTTCTATGACTCGGATTAGGGCCTCAGCCGGTATCCATCCTTAGTGGGAATTAATTCGAGCGGAACAGGTACATTTTATACACAAAAGACCGAGTGAAAGCTTTGCTCGGAACTTGTTTCTGTTTGAAGCAATTCGAGCTGGACGAGCAAAGCAACTCTGATTGAAACATTCAATCGGAACCGATTGAAACATTCATTCGAAACTGATTGAAACATTCATTCGGAACCGATTGAAAAATGATTCACTCGGAACTGATTGAAGAGTGACTCGGAACCGATTGAAATATTCATTCGGAACCGATTGAAAAGTGGTTCACTCGGAACTGATTGAAGAGTGATTTGGAACTGATTAAAACATTCATTCGGAACCGATTGAAAAGTGATTCACTCGGAATTGATTGAAGAGTGATTCGAAACCGATTGAAACATTCATTCGAAACTGATTGAAAAGTGATTCACTCGGAGCTGATTGGAGAGTGATTGGGAACCGATTGAAAAGTGATTCACTCGAAACTGATTGAAGAGTGACTCGGAACCGATTAAAAAGTGACTCACTCGGCACAGGTTCAAGCCCTCCTTCTTTCACATGTGACCCACTCAGGATCAAGAAGTTTTCATTCAAATGATTCAATCGGCACCCTCAAAATGTTTTACTCGGCTATGTCTCTGGAATTGAACCACTCGGAGAAACCTTGCTCGGATATATTGCTTGGGAGTAATTTAGTCGACCCTTCCTTCACTCCTTGAAATGATCCACTTGGACACATTCATTCGGACACATTCATTCGTCAATCAGCTCATTCAGTTGTATTTACTCGAGAGTTGGCTTTGCCTTTCACTCAGAAATTTGGAACTTGAGAGAGTCTGGAATCTGGCCGATAGAAGCTCTTCCGAGGTCCGAGCTTCGCTTTACTCGGAAATGCAACTCTCTTCCCCCAACTCACTCGGAAGTGCCCCTTACATGTAACTCACTCAGAAGTGCCTTCCTTGGAGGCTGAGTTTGAAACTTGAGAGAGTCTGCCCGGAAGAGACTCATTCCCGGTCAGACTCTTTACTTTGCTTGAAAAGGTCTTTTCTCTGAAACACACTACTAGGTAAGGCCTTGCCTGACAATTGTTCTTCCGAAGTTCAGAGTTTTTTCATTCGGAATCAACTCACTCAGGAGTTTTCCACTCGGAGACAATTTTGCCCAGAAAAAGCAGTTGTTCCCCAAATCAGACTTACTTCAATCAGCAATCTTTCACTCGGATGAATAGCTTTGGGCAGTATTTATTCAAAGTCAGGCCCTTTTTTCACTCAGAGTGGTTGCAGTCAAGAATCTTCCACTCGGATTTATCTCTAACCGGGAAGTATTTGTTCAAGGTCAGCCATTTTTCATTTGGAGTGGCTTCCCTCGGGAATCTTCCACTCGAAAACACCCTACCTGGAGACAATCCACTCGGCAACGTCTCACTCGGAGACTCTCTACTCGGAAATGATCATTCTGAGTCATCCTACTTGGAAATGACCATCCAGAGCCTTTTCTTCGTTCGGAAATAACTCCCTCAGAGGCAGCCTACTCGGACACGTGTTAGTCAGAAACAGCTCACTCGGATATTTCACTCGGAAACAGTTGACTCGGATATCTCACTCGAAAATAGCCATTTTTCACTCGGAAATAGCCATTTTTCACTCGGAAATCTTACAACCAGAAGGATTAGTTAGAATTAAAGTTCAGTCCTCTCTCGGAGATCCTTCCGCCTGGGAAAGGCACATCCCTACTCTTGGTGAAACCTGACCAAACTGAGATAGGTGTTCACAATCATTGTACACATAATGTTAGTACCACATTTCTTCCTTCTTTATTTCTCAATCATCCATCGCCATCATGGGCTTTCAACTAGGAATATCTCCGGCTATATGCAAATACTCTTATAGCTAATACATATGCATAAAGGATTCGTTATCAAATGCGGATCCGACTCTGGGAAACAACAACATACTAAATGTGGGACAAGCGTAGGTGTGCTACTATGGCTCTACTGCAGTAGAAAATGCGTACACATATCTCAATCCATGCATGCTCAACAACATATTTTTACATTTACCAAACCGCTCTCGCCCATCTGTAGCACTAGTCACCCCGTGACTTGCGGATCTATAATCATGGCCTTACTTGCCACAAGTGCTAAGGGCCCCTCCTGAACACACATCAAGAGAGCCGTGTCCTGTCGGGGTGCCACTGGGCCCGCCACATAGGGTGCCTCATCACCAAACTATAGACAGCTTCATGATTTCCCAGAATCACTAGGGAAATACAAAATATCCCGGTGCACCTGGTTGCCCTCCCATTGGGCCCACCTAGTGGAACCCCTAACATTCTATATAGACAACGAATGATATGCCATGGATACAAATGTCAATCAATGAATTCTCACTCTATACATCCTATTGTGCCACTCCACATTCAACAATTCACTATTTCTTATTGGATTCCATATACATCAATCGTTAGTGGCAACCATCCTTTATCAATTCACACATCATGGGATGTTCAAAAACACATCAATCAATACAACCATGCACATCAAGCCATTCAGAACAATTCTCATCACAAGCAATATCCCAAAACACATGCCATATAGCATCAATTACTCTAAATGTATTCCAATCATATATTCATCAAATCATCTATTCAAGCCAAATTAACAATACATAATTATACACACACATCATTAATGGATGAAATATGCATTTAGAATAGTTACCCTCTCCTACCTCAAGAGAAGTAGTAATCAACGTTGTCTGATGGTCCTGCCTCATCAATGAGGTTGTTTCTACATTATACAATATATCACATAATTAATTTTTATCCGACCACCAAGATTCAAATGACCATATTTAATAACTTGGTGTTTATGCTATTTTAATTATCAACTCATTTTATTTCATTCTATCCACTATAACCACCATAGGTTAGGTGCCTTTATTCTTTATTATGCATCATTAATATTAAACCCACTATTAGGTTCCCACATTAATGGTTCCCAACAACCATCATTAATCATTAAACTTCATTAATGGTTATCCATCATTAGTAACATTACTTTACCTCATTAATAACATTTATCTAACACAATAAATGCTTCTCTATTCATATTTCACATTTTCCCCAAATCATAGGGTTAGGGTTTCACCAAAACCCAACAACACTCATTAATACCCATTTATTCTTTTTCATCTTCTAACCATACCTTCATCTTCCTCATTTATTTCCACTAAGGCTTGTATTTATGACAACCCACCATAGGTTTCACATCATTAATGGCTTCTCTACACAACCGATATTTATTAAATCACTTTCCCAACATCAAAACCCAAAACCCATAGTTCATACTCTTGAGAAATAGTAGGAGTTTACCTTAAGAGAAGAAGGGAGTGGGTTTTCCAAGAGAGGGAATGTTGCATACAAAAATGAGAAGAGAGGGAGGAGAGTCTTCAAGATCCAAGCTCTTCCTTGCAAACTCCAAGTAACGAAAATGGAAGAATAGGGGTGGGTTTCAATTCTTTATTTAGGGTTTGAAGGAGTAAATGATGAAGAGAGTGAGGAAGTAAAAGAAGGTGAGTGTTCTACTTTTTGAGGGAGTAGGCAACGTGAATTTAGAAGGGAAATAGGAGAGTTTGTGTTTTATTTTAACCCTCTTTACTTAAAGTTCTCTATTTTTTATCACACAGGATCTCTATTTGGGCTTGATACTTTATCTAAAAATTATTCCAAATACATATTCAGATTCCCAATAATATTCTCAATAGCCCTAACCACTATCATCCCAATCAGAGATATTTTGTCCAACACCTATATTTTAATCGGGCTTAATTTCAGCTTATTCGGCTCCAATAAATTATGAGTAGTCCCCAAAAATATTAATTTAATTATTTCTAATATTCTGGGACATTAAATAACCCACATACAACTATTTAATAATTATTTCCTTAATTAATCCTTTATTTTAAAATTTAGGGTGTTACAATCTACCCCACCAAAAAGAAAATTTTGTCCTCGAAATTTAACATACCAGATTCGAACGCATCAGGGTATCGTTCCCTTATATCATCTTCACATTCCCATGTGAGCGTCTCCACATTTCCATGCTTCCATGCAACTTTTACCAAAGGTACCAATTTGTTCTGTAGCTTCTTCATGGAGTATTCAACAATACGAACGGAAATAGGAGGGATAGTCAAGTCATCTCGCACATCAACATCATCAACGGGGATTACATACGAGGGATCAGGAATATACTTCCTCAACTGCGACACATGAAACACATTGTGTAGATTCGCAAGGTGCGGAGGAAGTGCAATCTGATAAGCCACATCACCGATTCGTTCAAGAATCTCATAAGGTCCAATAAACTTAGGACTTAATTTCTTGCTCTCACTTCCAATACCCTTATCTCTTAACACTCTCAAAAACACGTGATCGCCAACTCGAAACTCAAGCGAATTCTGCCTTTTATCATAACATCTCTTCTGAAGATCTTGGGCAATTTTCATTTTTTCTTGTATCATCTTAATCTGTTCATTTGTTTCAGTAATCAATTCCGGCCCCAAAGTCAAATGCTCACCAGTTTCAAGCCAACACAACGGAGTTCTACATTTTCAACCATACAACGCTTCATATGGAGCTATACCAATAGAACTATGATAACTATTGTTGTATGTAAATTCAATTAGTGGTACGAATCTTTCCTAACAACCACCATGCTCCAATACATAAGCCCACAACAAATCTTCAAGGCTTTGAATTGTTCGTTCAGATTGTCCGTCCTTTTATGGATGATACGTCGAACTAAGCTTTAACTTGGAACCTATTGCCTACTGCAAGCTTCCCTAAAATCAGGAAGTAAACCGCGGGTCACGATCCGACACAATACTCGAATGTATACCATATAACCTAACGATCTCCTTAATGTACATTTATGCTAATTTCTCCAAAGAACTCTTCATGTTCATGGGCAAGAAGTGAGCACACTTCGTCAATCGATAAACAATTACTCATATAGCATTATTTCCAGTACGTGTTCTGGGTAATCCAGAAACAAAGTCCATAGCAATGCTATCCCACTTCCAAATTGGGATATCAAGAGGTTTCAAGTAACCAGATGGTTTCTGATGCTCAACCTTCACCTTTTGACAAATAATGCAAGAGGCTACACAATTAGCCACATCCCGCTTCATACCGGGCCACAAGAAATTTTTCTTCAGATCTTGATACATTTTTATGGAACCAGGGTGTATGCTTAACACACTCTTGTGAGCTTCTTCAAGTACCAACCTTCTTAAATCACCACCAAATGGAAAATAAATTCGGCCTTTCATACGCCAAATGCCATCATGACCTTCTATCAAAAATGAATTCTTCCCATTAGCTTGAGCTTTCTTCATCTTAATCAAGTAGTCATCCTTCGATTGTTGTAATTTCATAGTTTTAAGGAATACATTTGCTACCGTCAACACCTCAAGAGACATTTTCTTCAGAGTATATATTTCCACACCGACGTTCAAGTTTCTAAATTGCTCAATTAGCTCCATTTCTTTCACCATCATAGCAGAAACATGCAACGATTTATGACTCAAGGCATCGGCAACCACATTTGCCTTTCTGAGATGGTATCTCAATTCGAACTCATAATCCTTTAGAAACTCCATCCATCTTCGTTGATGTATATTAAGCTCCTTCTGGTCAAATAGATATTTGAGACTCTTGTGATCACTAAAGACCACAAACTTTGAGCCATACAAATAGTGCCCCCATAACTTCAAGGAAAATACCACCGCCACTAATTCAAGATCATGTGTGGGGTAGTTAACCTCATGCGGTCACAATTGTCTCAACGCATAGGCTATCACACGCTCTCTTCGCATCAGCACGCAACCAAGACCAAGCTTAGAAGTGTCACAGTACACCACCAAATCATCCAATAAGTCTGGCAAGGCTAACACAGGACCAGAAGTTAGTCTAACTTTCAACTCTTGGAAACTTCTCTCACAATCAAGACTCCACACAAATGGTTGATTCTTACGAGTTAGCTTCGTCAACGGCAAAGCCAAACGGGAGAAACCTTCAATAAATCTCTGATAATAACTGGTAACACCAAGAAAACTCCTTATTTCAGTCACAGACGTCGGTCTTTCCCAAGCCATCATGACTTCAATCTTAGATGGATCAATAGCAACACCATCTTTGGAGATAACATGTCTAAGAAATTGGACCTCGAATAACCAAAATTCACACTTTGAAAGTTTCACATACAACTCTTTCTCGTGAAGAATACTCAACACAAGACGAAGATGTTCTTCATGTTCCTCATGGCTCTTGGAATAGACAAGGATGTCATCGATAAACACCACCACAAATTTGTCAAGATATTCATGAAAGATGCGGTTCATGTAATCCATGAAAATCACAGATGCATTTATCACACCAAATGGCATCACCACATACTTATAGTGGCCATATCGTGTTCGAAAAGAAGTTTTAGGAATATCTCCGATCTTCACCTGAATTTGATGATATCCGGAACGTAAATCAATCTTTAAGAACACCACTGCATCCTTCAATTGATCCAAAAGATCATCAATACGAGGTAGAGGATAATGGTTCTTAATGGTCAACTTGTTAAGTTGTCGATAGTCCACACATAACCTCATACTTCCATCCTTCTTTCTCACCAATAAAACAGGTGCACCCCAAGGAGACACACTTGGGCGAATAAACTCTCGCTCTAACAATTCTTTAACTTGTCTCTTCAACTCGGTTAATTCTATAGGAGACATCTGATACGGTGCTTGACAGACAGGTTCCGCTCCCAAAACAAGATCAATGGAAAACTTCACGCTCGTGGAGAAGGTAAACCAGGTACCTCATCAAGAAATACATCCAGAAATTTAGACACAATGGGAATATCAAGGGATTAAATAGTATTTTCTCCATCCACCATGTGTAGCATAACAAGAATTTGAGATATACCTTACACATCAAAGCACTCGATATTCGGAGAAGGAAGGACGATGCTCCAATTCTGACAATCCACCAAGACCTTGTTGGCAGATAACCAATCCATTCCCAAGATAATTTTTAAGTCCTTCAAGGGTAAGCAAATAAGAGATACAATGAATCTCCTACCTTCAAGAATCATCTCAACATCATTACATTGAGTGACTGCCCACAAATAAGAGACACCATGATAGAACCTTTCATCATACTTATTGGCAATTTTAATTGTCTTACACAATCTTTTGAAATAAAGAAGTGCGTCACACCTAAATCAAACAATACATCAACATAATCACCATGTATTTGGCACTTACTTTGGACAAGATCCTGGGCCTGTGCAGCTTCTGTACCGATCATGGCAAAGACTCTTCCAGCAGTTTGTTGGTTGGCACCATGATTATGACCATTCTGGCCAGCATTACCATTACCTCGGCCGTTCCATTACCACGACAGTTACCACCTTTCCATTTCGACCACTATTACGGCCGCCATTACCATTTCCACGACCACGGCCTCTAAAAGCACCATAGCCTCCATGGTTTCCATTATTCCGAACTACCATATCCGTGGTATTCAAGGGATAATCAGGACGAATGTGCTCCAGTTGGTTGCATCTATAGCACACTACCATCTCCTCATGATTACATTCGCAAGCCAAATGGTTTCCGTCACACCGGAAACAACAAAGACCTTGGCCATTACCTCGGCCACCATTTGTACCATGGCTTCCACCACCACGTCCACCTCTAAGCGAAGAGGAACCACACATAAATTATCTGTTACTCTTAAAGCTACCTTTCTTCTTGAAGCTAGAGGATTGGCCCTTCATCTATAATCATGCCTTGAATAACTCTTAGGAGTCACACCATTCTCTTCAAAGATTTGACATTTGTTCACAAGAGTAGGAAAACACCTAATCTCTTGGTGACAAATCGCCTTCTTGATCTCTTGACGTAACCCATTCTCAAACTTAACACATTTTGAAGCCTCGATACGTTCCTGTTGGAAAGGAGGGTAGAACACACATAATTCTTCAAATTTTGAGGCATATTCCTCCACCGACATGCTTCCTTGTTTGAGCTCCATAAATTCAAGCTCCTTCTTGTTCTTGTAGCTCTCAGGAAAGTATTTCCTAAGGAACTCCACCTTAAAATTCTCCCAATTCAGAGAAGTATGAGCAGCAATCATACGCCACGAGTGAGAATCCACCAAGATTCAGCTTTATCTTAGACCATAAATACCGCGTACTCAACTTTTTAAGCTTCCATACACTCCATACTAGCAAATATCCGCTCCAAGTCACGGATCCAAACATAAGTGTCTTCCGGTCTATAACCCCCATGAAATTTGGAAGGCTTTCACTTAAGGAATCGGTCAAGACCATGGTTTGATTGACCAACGGGTTGTTGTTACCGTTCAAGGATGTCGGCAAACTGATTGAAAGCTTCAGCCATAGCGGCTGCATTAACATTAAGCCTATTCACCATCAATCAATCTAGACACATAACACAAACATAATTAGAAATCTTGTGTTTCTTTCCTCAATATATACCAATCATCATCCATCATCATTAATACATGTATCATCAAAATATATTCACAATTTGAAGGTAAATATGAGGAAGGAAATGTCTGGCCGGGCTTAATAACGATTACACAATCATTACCATTCATAATATGAATTAGTGGGCAATATGTGCCCCAACAATGCTTGTCTATAGTAACAACATCATAACATTAAGCAACTAGTGCTTTCATGAGGCATATTGATGATTCAATAATAATCAACAACATTTCGATGTCAGACAATCTTAATTCAACAAAAGAATCACTTAACCTTGGTATTTCATTCACATATAACAAGCAATGAGCATTAACAAATACTCTGATACCAGGTTGTAACACCCTGAAAATAGGGGTAAATTTTTCACGATTTAAAATAATTATAAGTAGAAGAAATTCAATATATATAATACCAAGTAATTACCCCGGATCATTTAATAACCTATCTCATATATGAAGATATAAGAAGGTATCAGAGTGCTCCTTGGATGAATGGACTCGAGATCATCACAAAGGAAAAGTAAAAAATTGGATAAAATTTAAGAGTTATCAAAATATGTGGAAAAAAGGAAGGAAAGATGCCTCATCAATTTATTAAACATTAGAAATATGATTTCATAATAATAATATCATTTCTATGATATAAGGATTCCAAAACAAGCAAGAAAATTGAGTAAATGAGTAAAAATCAAGAAACTAAGAATAGGGAAACTCGCTTGAACGAGTCCATGTCTTCCTTGAGCAAGACCCACTGGGTCGCTTAGACGAGGCCAGCGAGCGTGAGCGAAAATGTTCCAGTGTCATACCCATGCTCGCTCACTTGAGTGAGTTGCCACCTAAAGACCATTCACTTGAGCAAAAATGGTCCAGAACCATTCTGCCATAATTTCACTCGAGCGAGGCGAAACCCGCCTGAGCGAATTGCCTCCAGTAGCTTCCACCTAATACATAAGCATCTCGCTTGGGTGAGACACCAGTCCGCCTGAGCGAACCCCGACCAGAAACAACTCCACACCACACTCACTTGAGCGAAGGCGAGACCGCTCGAGCAAGGAACGTCTAGAATGCACACATTAGGTGTAGGGTCGACTCGCCTGAGCAAGAACCAATCTCGCTTGAGTAAGATTAGGCCAAAGGCCATATAACTGACATAGGGGATTCTCGTTTGAGATAGAATCCATCTCGCTTGAGCGAGATTATCAGTAAATGTGCAGAAAACATATAAATTTCACAACCTAACATATGAAAATCCATCCCAAGCAAAATTGATCAAAATTCATCTATCACATACTATTAAGCATTTAAACTTGTCTCAAGCAATCATACTCAATAATTTCCATTCCAATTCATTAATCATATCAAAATCAAGCTTAATATCTCATATGCTTTATAAAATCCAAAATATAAATAAATATCCATTCATTCATCAATTCTAACAGCATACCACATCATTTATATCATCCATACATTGTCAAGGTCATTAATGAAAATAAGCCATACACACAAGGGTCTCATTTTCCTACATGACCTCCAAAATCATCATTCATCATATCTAATTACAAAATTGAGCATGTGTACACCATATACTCTACAAACTGATATATGTCGGCCAAGGCTCACCCACTTTCCTTCCGTATTTACCTTTATCAATATTCGACCTCCAAAAGAGTAGGGTTTACATCCCACCTACATCAAACTTAAAAATGACAACTAGGAGGTGAGTAACATAATCTAAATGTATCAAAGTCATACATTATGATGATACCTAAACATGATCACATATGATACATTTCATAAGAAACATCATAGTTTCATTCACATACTATATCATTCATAGTAACATATTACATTCTCAAGAAATACATCCACAACACACATATTCAAATCATTGGTATTCTTAATAACATCATTGTACCCATAATGTTGGTACCATATTTCTTTACTCTTTATTTCTCAATCATCCATTGCCACCACAGGCTTTCAACTAGGCATATCTCCGGCTATATGCAAATGCTTTTATAGCTAATGTATATGCATAAAGGATTTGTTATCAAATACGGATCCGACTATGGGAAACAATAACATACTAAATGTGGGACAAGCATAGGTGTGCTACTATGCCCCTTTTACAGTAGAAAAATGCATACACATATATCTCAATCCATGCATGCTCAATAATATATTTTTACAGGTACCAAACCGCTCTCGCCCATTTGTAGCACTAGTCACCCCGTGACTTGCGGATCTATATTCATGGCCTTACTTGCCACAAGTGCTACGGGACCCTCCCGAACACACATTGAGAGAGCCGTGTCCCGTCGGACACCGAGGTAACTTACTCATCATAAAGCTGCCCGCCCACTCGGCCCACCACATAGGGTGCCTCATCACCAAACTATGGACAACTTCATGATTCTTAAAATCACTAGGGAAAATACAACAATATACCCGTGCACCGGGTCACACTCCCACTGGGCCCGCCTAGTGATACGCCTTACTTGCCACAATGCATTCTCACTCTATGCATCCTATTGTGCCACTCCACATTCAACAATTCACCATTTCTTATTGGATTCTATATACATCAATAGTTAGTGGCAACCATCCTTTATCAATTCACACATCATGGGATGTTCAACAACATATCAATCAATACAACCATGCGCATTAAGCCATTCACAAGAATTCTCATCACAAGCAACATCCCAAAACATATGCCACATAGCATCAATTACTCTAAATGCATTCCAATCATATATTCATCAAATCATCTATTCAAGCCAAATTAACAATACATAATTATACACACACATCACTAATGGATGAAATCATGCATTAAGAATAGTTACCCCCTCCTACCTTAAGAGAAATAGTAATCAACGTGGTCTGATGGTCCTGCCTCCTCAATGGGGTTATTTCTACATTACACAATATATCACATAATTAATTTTTATCCAACCACCAAGATTCAAATGGTCATATTTAATAACTTGGTATTTATGCCATTTTAATTATCAACTCTTTTTATTTCATTCTATCCACTATAACCACCATAGGTTAGGTGCCTCCATTCTTTATTATGCATCATTAATATTAAACCTACTATTAGGTTCCCATATTAATGGTTCCCAACAACCATCATTAATCATTAAACTTCATTAATGGTCATCCATCATTAATAACATTTCTTTACCTCATTAATAACATTTATCTAACATAATAAATGCTTCTCTATTCATATTTCATATTTTCCCCAAATCATAGGGTTAGGGTTTCACCAAAACCCAACAACACTCATTAATACCTATTTATTCTTCATCACCTTCTAACCATACCTTCATCTTCCTCATTTATTTCCACTAAGGCTTGTATTTATGACAACCCACCATAGGTTTCACATCATTAATGGCTTCTCTACACAACCCATATTTATTAAATCACTTTCCCAACATCAAAACCCAAAACCCATAGTTCATACTCTTGAGAAATAGCAAGAGTTTACCTTAAGAGAAGAAGGGAGTGGGTTTTCCAAGAGAGGGAATGTTTCACACGAAAATGAGAAGAGAGGGAGGAGAGTCTTCAAGATCCAAGCTCTTCCTTGCAAACTCCAAGTAATGAAAATGGAAGAATAGGGGTGGTTTCAATTCTTTGTTTAGGGTTTGAAGGAGAAAATGATGAAGAGAGTGAGGAAGTAGAAGAAGGTGAGTGTTCTACTTTTTGAGGGAGTAGGCAACGTGAATTTAGAAGGGAAATAGGAGAGTTTGTGGTTATTTTACCCTTTTTACTTAAAGTTCTCCGTTTTTTATCACACAGGATCTCTGTTTAGGCTTGATACTTTATCTAAAAATTATTCTGAATACATATTCGGATTCCCAATAATATTCTCAATGGCCCTGACCACTATCATCTCAATCGGAGATATTTCGTCCGACACCCATATTTTAATCGGGCTTAATTTTAGCCTATTCAGCTTCAATAAATTATGAGTAGTCCCCAAAAATCTTAATTTAATTATTTCTAATATTTTGGGATATTAAATAACCCACATATAACTATTTAATAATTATTTTCTTAATTAATCCTTTATTTTAAAATTTAGGGTATTACAAATTCTAATTTACAAATTCTAATTTAGGTTTTGGAGGTTTGACTTACCAACCCCAAAGACAACAGAATCCAAAGGGCGTAGGTTTCAAATTGATGATCGCTAGGCTTAGGGTAACCTATAAATGGAGGATCCAAAAAAGGATTGAGATTAGGGTTCACAATAACACCTATTTACCCTAAAATTAAGGTAGAGGCGGATGGAGGAATGAGAGCTTGCCTTGCCTTGAAGCAAACCAAGAGAGGGATAAAGATAAAGGGTGTACGGTGTGAGAGGAAGAGGAAGAGGAAAACCCTTTTCTTTTCTTACTTTAGCGAAAGTGAGAAGGAAATGGAAAATTGGTTTTAAGTGACAGGCGTTATGGTCAATTCAAATATTTAATTAATTTCAGAATTAATTCGGTAACTTTAGCTTATCATTTCTTAGTCACAAATTTAAATTAGGATGTTACATTTATTGGCAAAAAAAAAGTATTCCTACCAAACACTACATAAACATCTTTAAATGACTGGATGACACATACCTTTTTTCAAAAAGTGTGTGAATAGTTTGCTAGAGCTATGAGTTGTCAAATATGTATTAATTACCTAAATGTGAATATATGACTAAATTCATGTACTAATTAAAATATAATCTTGCTACAATCATTTCTCATAAATGACTTAGAAAATTTTGTTTGTGATAAAAAACTTTTCCCTAATTTTGATACATTATTAGCTAATCTCTTAACAATGTTAGAATCAGTTTTGGCAAAATAACCTAAAAATGTAAATCTTTCACATTTTAAGATTCATGGTAATCATACTTATCTAAAAATATGTTTTTTATAATTTCTAACAAGGATAGATAAATCTTCTTTTTAACTTTTATTCCAAGATAAAAAAGTATTTCTACCAAACACTATATTAATGTTTTTTAATAATTGGATGACACAGACCATTTCTAACAAATAAAATAGTGTAAATAGTTGACAATAACAAAATATTTACTTTGAACAATTTACTAGAATAATGACTTGTCAAATATGTATACATGACTAAATTCATGTATTAATTACCTAAATATGTATACATGACTAAATTCATGTATTAAGTAAAGTTTAATCCTACTACAACCATATCTCATAAATGACATAGTAAAATCTTGTTTGTGATAAAAAATTTAACTAATTTTGATAAATTAGCTAAGTAATGTATATAAACAATGTTAGAATGAATTTTAGTATAGTAACTTAAAAAAACAAACCTTTCAAATTTTAATATTCATGGTAATCCTACTTACCCAGAAATATATCTTTTTATAATTTCTAACAAGGATAGATAAATATTCTTTTTAACTTTTATTCTCAAATAAAACATATTCCTGTCAAACATAACATTAGTGTCTTTCAATAACTAGATAACAAATACCTTTCTTAATAAAATAAAATAGTGTAAATAATTGTAAGTAACATTAGTGTGAAGATATCTTGGAGGCATGGAGATGTGGTTACTACTACGTGGGAGCGTGAGGACGATATGCGGAAGAGGCACCCTGAGATATTCGAATCAGGTTGGTAAATTTCAGGGACAAAATTTCTTCGAAGGTGGGGTTGATTGTAACATCCCTAATTTTATATAAATGATGAAATATTGGGAATAAATATTAAATAATTACCAAGGATTAACTAATGTACAAAAATGTTGAAAATAATTAAATTTAGATTTTTGGGGGTTGCTCATGAATTATTGAGGCTTTATACGTTGAAAATATGCCCGATTAAAATATGGGGGACGGACCAAGTATCTTCGATTGAGGTGCTATTGGTCAGGGCTGTTAAGGATATTATTGGGAATCTGAATATGTGTTTGGAATAATTTTTAGATAAAGTATTGAGCATAAATAGAGATCCTATTTAATTTAAAACAGAGAGGTTAAGTGAGAGGTTAAAATTAAAAACTCTAAAACTCTCTTTTTCCCCTCTTATTCACATTGGTTTCCTCTCCCTTGGCAAGTTCACTTTTTTCTCTTCTCCTTTCATCTCCCACTCTTCTTCTACTTCTTCCTCTTCCTTTCTCCAAAACCCACAAAGTGGTGGTGTGCCCTTCCTCCTCCATATTTTATTTTTCTCCTAGCTTAGGTGGAGAAGCTTGTGGTGCTTTGAAGCTTTCCCTCTCCCTCTCAATTTTCATTCTCCCTCTCTTCCATTCTTGGAGCTTACTCCTTTTTGCTTGAGGTAAGGTTTCCTCTCCATTTTCTTGAGCCCTAACTTTTGGTTATGTGATTGGGTTGTTGGGAGAATGCTAAATGTGTATGGATAGATGTTGGAGAGGCATATTGATGAGAAACCCTAAGGTGGGGTGTTTTAATATGAGTTTTATGAGGGCACAATGTGGTACATGAAAATGGTATGGAAGGTGATAGGAAATGTTGAACATTTATGTTGGTTGTTGGGTTTTCAATGAAACCCTAGCTTTGTAAATTAGGGGAAATATGAATTATAGGTAGATGTGCATTTATTATTGATGGGAGATGTTATTTATGATAGTAAATAATGATTAACGATGGTGAATGGTTGATAATGGTTGTTGGGAACCATTAATGTAGGAACCCATTATAGGGCATGGCATTGAAGAGGCATAATAATGAACTTAGGCACCTAACCCGTGGTGGTTATGGTGGATTGAATGAAATAAATGAGGTTGAGAATTAAAATGGTATAAAACACCAAGAAATAAATATGAGTACTTAAATCTTGGTAGTTGAAATAAAAATTAACTGTGTGTTATATGGCATAATGTAGGAAATGACCCTATCGACAAGGCAAGACCTTCAGACCGCGTTGATTTCTACTTCTATTAAGGTAGGAAGGGGTAACATCTCTAAATGCTTGATTTCATCCATTAGTGATATGTGTGTATATGATTGTGTTATGCTAATTGGCTTGGATGAACGATTTGATGATTACTTGATTGAAATGCAATTAGAGTGAATGGTGTTATGTGGCTTATGTTTGTAGGATGATGAATATCATGTTGAATTGACTCGTGATTAATGAGAGTTGTTGTAATGGCTTGGAACCATGATTTATTGATTACATTGTTATTGAACATCCCATGAAATGTGAATTAATGATTTGTGATTGCCACTAACTAGTATGTGTATGAAATCCAATGAATGTTGGTAATCGTTGAGAATGATGAGAACCTAGAGTTCCACTAAAGTATTCAGGATAAATTATTGATGGTGGAGTGGCATTTAGGATGCATAATGTGAGAATGCATTCGATTTGCATTGCATTGCATCCATGATATATTATTTGCTGCTTATATGGAATGATAGGGGTTCCAATAGACGGGCCCAGTGGAAGGGTGTAACAGCCCTGGTTTTTGAGAATGGGAAACCAGACCCTTAGGACTCTTGAGGACACTCTATTGAGCTTTTGGTAAGAAGCTTAAGGCTTTTGGCCTGTTCCCTGAGTAGTTTAGAATGAGGAAAATAGTGAAAAGCAGAGCTTAACATGAAAGATGAGGATACCAAGAGAACGTAATGAGTGAGAAAGGTAGAAATAAGAAAATAATAAATAACATTCGACAATGCTGTTTAATTAGAAACGACGATTATTTCGGGTATAAATTAATTTATAATTATATTTATTCAATAATTATTTTTTATTAAAAGTATTTAATAGATAAATAATTATAATAATTTATTTTGAAATTATATATATTAAATTATTTATTTATTTAATAATTATATTTAATATGATACTGCTTAGTTCCTCAGATTTGAACTGTGGGACCCAGCCTGAGGCTAGACTTTGACCGTTCAATTCAAGACTAGTGATCCAGTAGGGATACTAGTCCTGTTAGAATCTCTCTATGAAGACTCAAGGGTGTCTGACTTAGCCTGATAAGCTCAATCAAAACCTTTGACGTCTCCTATGTTTGACCGTTCATATACCTCGGGATATCAGATGGTGACACGGTCAGTCTCTGGTGACTCATTTCGACGTTTTAGGAATTTTTCCTGAAGGGACCGAAGCTTGATTCGGACTCTATCATCCCTGTTTTTCAATAAGTTGATTTCCTTAGAAATCGCTTAAAAACTCGACCTGAATACCTTTGGTGTTTTGGACCCAGATTTTTTATACAATCTTAGGATCGAGTGATTTTGGTCTCAATCCCTTCATTTTAAAAATATCTTCAATCTTTGTTTCTAGGCCCGAACTACGACTCTTACTCTGTCAACCCCAAAATCGAAGATTAAGTATATTCATCTCAAAATTCCACTGTTTCAACATTTTTCTCTGCGCATGGTTCAGAAAAAATTCATAACTTTCTCATACGACCTTCAATTTATGCAAACATAGTGTCTAAATCTCTGTAACAAAATTATCTACATTTTCCATGAAGACATCAAAAGCTAACTTCTTCTAGATTGGTACATTTTAATAAATCTTTATGACCCCTTGGCTATTTCATTTCAATGCTAACAGCCTTCGATAAACTTCATGTATGTCCCTCTTCCATTACTTGAATCACTCAGTTCTTTTTTCTATAGATCCTTATCATAGAAGTCTACAATTTTTATGAAGGGCACGAAATCAAATTCCTAAGGGAGAATTAATGGTGAATTTATTTCTAAGACCCTAGCTGATCCGGGAAGCTTCTAGAGCACCCTGTCGTAAATCAGGTATATCTTAGGCTACAAAACTTGGATCATTACAAATGATATATCAAATTAAAGAGGAAAGGAAGAAATAAAAACTTCATGAAGGGCTTGAAATCAAATTCCAACTCAATGAATCCTATAATTTAAAACACTATACCAATTCATGTTTCTCTAGCAACAGCTTGCACTAAATTGAATTAGGCCTTCACTAAATTTTTCCTAACTCAATTCTTCACAACTTTTATGAAGGACTCAAAGCCCAAATCGTAACCTATTTGGCCTAGAAAATTAATCTATGATAGGGATAAAAATCCCATCATAGCCCTGCACTCTTTTAGTGTTTGGGCCATATCTCACTTAATTATTGATGGATTTTTCTATGCTTTATATGGATTTAAAAAGAACAAAACGTTCTACAACTTTGATGGTCAGCCTATTTTCAAATTCGCCCCATAAAGGCCCTAAACATCCCTCACAAGAAGATGCCCCTAGAGTGGACACCTCAACCTTTGCATGAGAATGGACCAATCACATTGCACATGCATGGCCACTTGTCTCCTTCACCTTAACTCCTTCCCTAACAAGTTCAAACCCCTTGCTACATGTCCTCTCCATCCTCCACAACATGCCACATGCCCCTCTTGGTGTCAATATTCAGCCTACTCCTTGCTCAATAAGTCTTGCCACTTGTCTAGCAAGCTGAAAATTCACGGCAGCAACTCCATCACTTCTCCTCTCCACTTTCTTCTTCTTCTAGACCATAAAACAGCCACCAAAACCCCTTCCTCAACCATCCACAATCACAGCCACCACAAGAACCACCACCAACCACCATAAAAAAATTCTTTCTCCTTCCTTTTCTCCTTTAAACCCGTGACCCTCTTCTCACCAAACAGCCATCTCCTCTTCAATTTTTTTCAAGCTTAGACCCCTTAAAATCTAGCTAGAAATTCCTTTGCATTGGCCTCTTGAAATCGTGACCATCCAAGGCCACCAAGGCAAGGATTTTTACATTTTTATCTCTTGAACTTGTTGTTTCTTTTCTTATGCCAAAATAGTTTTTGTTTCTTGATTTTATGGCATTTTCCTCACTAATTTGGAAGCCAATACCATGACTTCATTTTCCCCTCTTGGTTGCATGTGTAGTTTTCCTTGAGAACGGGAACTTAGACCATGATCGGTGGCGAACGGTGGAAAATTACGGAATAAATGATGAATTTTTGGTAAAATGATTTTTTGGTTTCAAACAATTTCATGGTTGTTTATGATCTTCCTTGGCTGTTCACAACCCTCTAGGTGTCTAAAAATTTTTGCATGTCACGTTTTTAGCAACATAAGGACGATTGACGATGATCGACAGACGTTTCAGAGTACCCGGTAAATTTTTGATGAACGGATCATTTTTCTTCCTTCGGGAAATGAGCGTTTTGTATGGTAAGGGGGGCCTTACCTTGTTTTGATTTTGTTTTTCATTGTCCTATAATATTGTATGAGTATCCGGGAACCACCGTTTTAAATTTCGTCGCAATCCAACGGTAAAATCTCAAACCGCGAATATTTTCGTAACCGACCATTAAAATTATTACGTTTTTAATTTAGTAAGTATTTTAGAAATTAAATTGGCATAATTTGACATTCACGTGCTCGGGGGGATTTTATCGCGATCAAACAAGAAAACAAAAAATTTAGAAAATTTAACATTTAGGCGGGCTCGGTTTTATTCGATATGGTTGTATTATTTATTTTAAATTTTCAATGTTATTATGTAGTTTGTAAATTATTTCACCGGTAAGCCCCGCTATTAGAAATTAATATTACCATTAAGCACTCTGGAGTTATTTGGAAGATATCGCGCACTTCATAAAAATTTACCGACCGAACGGTTACGACACGTTATGTTACTAAGCGTTAAAAATGGCATTACCTAAGTGGTTATAAGATTTTATAGAAATTTACTAAATAAATGAATAGATTCTTTTATGAAAAACTTTACTAACAAGTAACTTGATAATTATGAAAAAGGAAATGGAAATACAAGAAGTCTTTTAGTGTAACAAATTTTGGAATTTAGAAGGAGAATTTCATGGCAAATTTTAGTGACCATTTTGTGACCACTTGAGGTAAAAATAAAAAGTGACTTTAAGCACTTGATAAATTGGAATGAATTTGAAATTGAGTAGGAAATGAAATTTTGGGTTAAATATTTTAATAGATTAATTAGGCTAAGAAGGAAAAGAAATAGCTAGAGTCTAACTTGAAGTAAATTATAGAAAAAGATTTTTATGAATTAATTAGGGAAGGAATTATGTACCTAAATAAAATAAGTCTAAAGTTTGGAAATCTAATAAAAGAAAATAATGTTAAGAGTTAGAAACCTAAGAAACCATTAAAATGTAAGTGAAAGGAATTAAAGAAGTTTTAGGCTTAAAGATATTAATTAGTTAAATAAAGAGAAGATTTTAGGATTTAGACTTATAATAAAAAGGGACCTTAGGTAATTTTGAAGTAAATGGTACAAACGCTCAAATAATTCAGAATAAGTTTAGAAGTTTAAAGAAGAGACAAGCATTAGAATTTTAGAATATTGATAACTAATGATAGTAAAGGACATGTAAGAGATTTTTGAATTTAAACTGTAGACTAGCAATAAAAAGGAGCAACTTATAAATTAGATAATGACTTTTAGGGAGGAAATATCCTAATTAAGCATTAAAGCATAGAAGCTAGAATAATGACTAAATCCTTAAGTAACAAATTGTCATTTTAGAGATAATCAATCTTATTTGATTAAATAAAGGTAACTCAATAAATTCATAATGACAGAAATAGAGAAATAGTACTAAAGGATAACGACTAAAAGTTAGGGGGGGGGATATCACTAAGGGTAAACTTATGTGCATAAGAAATTAGTAACCTAGGAAATAAATTGTTCAATTAGCAAAGTTTACTGACAAAAGAAAATAAATACTAAAGGATGACTTAAATTCCTTAATTTAAGAGTAAATTGAACTCTCTAATTACTAAGAATTAGAATCGGGAAATAAAAAAGAATATACTAATAAATAATTTGAGGATATGAGAAAAGCTAAGCTATTCCATAAAACCTTGTTGGTTAAAGTATAAGACCTAAGTATCTAAGTTAAGCTATAGAAGTCACATAGTAGTGAGTTAGACTTCATGATTAAACATAAGGAGTTAAAATCATGTAATAAAATAATTAGTGTAATAATCATAATAAAGTAATAAATAACTTAAGGAGAGTAATAGAATCCCAACTACTCCATAAGGTATTTTGAGTAAGCACGTACGATCTGATGTCTAAACTAGTGGAAAATTAATGTACAAATTAGTATACCAAGTTTAATGCTAATAATTACCTTTGATTTTCTGTAAATAATACTACTGAATGAGTATTGGTGTAATTGTGTGAATTGAGTAAAGTATCTCATAAGTATATTGTAATGATGAATGTTGTTTCTGACGATCGCTATGTAATTGTGTGCATGAATGAATATGTGTTAATTATGTATGATGAGTATATGCGCTGAAATATATGGACTGTGATGTTGTACTTGTATGATGCATTGAATGAAAATGTTGAAATAAATAAGAAAAGAATGAATGAAGAGATGTCTCGATAGAGATCATAAGATGAATAAATTATGAAAATAATGTGATGAGGTCAGATCGGATCCGATGTGATGATGGGCATGGTAACGTCAATGTACCCATGATTTCTAGAAAATATAAGATCTCATTTCATTTCTAAGCGTCGGATGATACCGTTATGACTTGAAGAATTTTGAGAAAAACAAGGAAAAGAATTAATTGAAATTTCAGGAAAGGAAGAAGTCCGACGTTGGAAATGAAATGGAGCCATCGAAAAAGGACCCTATCGATGACTAGAAAAAGAAATTAGTATTGTACGCATCATATGTGGAAGTTAAGGAGGGATGTTGGAACAATCCCCTAGAGCATACAGTGATGGGTACACTGAAGAATCTGTCGCGTGTCGATACCCGAGGGCAGTCTAGGGAGTATAACCGGAGGCGGGAATTCCAAGTGGCATCGGATTCGCACCCATCGTCGGACAGCCCGTAGCAAACTCTGGTGTACTTCGACAAGAGGCGGGATTTTCTATGACTGTGGAGTGCCCATTCTATGGTGATGTGTAATATATGTGATTGGCCATTGATGTTAGGACTGAGAGTCCTTACCCATTTGTGAAAACCAGAATGAGGAGAACTCCGGTCGCTCTAGTTGGGCAGGGGAGATAAGGGTGGGTGGCTATGCACATGATTATTGTTATATAAGATTATTGAGGAGGAGATAGGCCCACATGCATCATAATGACTAATAAAGAGAATGGAAATAATGAAATGAAATCATGCATTGCCTCATTGTACTGTGATTGTGACTGTTTATTACTTAAGTAAGACTTTGTAGAACTTATTAACCCTAAGATATGAATGGGAACATGGGGATGATTAGCTGAGATCAAAAGTAGTGAGATAACTTAGAATGTATCTTAGGAACCCAAAAGAGAGTAGGTGGGACTTGATTTTGGATTGTTTGTGTTATATATGGGCAGGTGCTGATGAGACATGAGACGCCCCCAAAATAGGGGTAAAATTTTTCATGATTTAAAGATTATTATTCGATCATGAGAAAATAAGTGGTGGAACATTTAAGACAACACCTGGATCTATGAGAGACCTCTCTCATATATGAAGATATGAGAGGATAATTAAAAATGTGTTTTGATAGTAAATTTCCAACTAAAATAAGCGGAAGAATTAATTAATTTAATTGTTGCATGAATGAATTTTAAGAGGAAAGACTTCATGAAGTTCCATGGCCCGTACTGGGTTCAAAATACTTTTTAATGTAATGCAGGAATAAATTTTATTGCAAAGAAAATGTGAAAATTTAAGCAAGGGAAAATGTGCAACAGTGTGCCCCTCGCTCAAGCGAGAATCCCATTCGCTTGAGCGAGCCAGCGTGGTTACGCTTGGGCGAAGAGGAAGAAAGCTGAGCGAATGAAAGGTTTGAGCATCAGGGGTCCATCTCACTTGAGCGAGCCTTGTCTGGCTTGAGCGAGGTGTGAAGGAAACCATAAGCGAGCCAGCGAGACGCTTGAACGAAAGAAGGGAATTGCTTCAGGAACCAATCTCGCTTGAGCGAAGTCTATCCTGCTCGAGCGAGATTGCCCCAGAAACAATGGAAACTCTCTGGCCAATTTTCGCTTGGACGAGGCATCTCCCGCCTGAGCAAAAATCGTCCAGTAGCTAATTCACCTTCTCCTCGCTTGAGCGACCACCCTCCTGCCTGGGCGAAAACTGTTCAGAGGCTAACCTCTGATTCAACATCAATCTCGCTTGTGCGAGATAAACATACGCTCGGGCAAAATCAGGCCAGAGGCCAAAACCCTGATCCATAACAATCTCGCTCGAGCGAGATTCTCACTCGCTTGAGCGAGTTCTGCAGAACTTATGCAGAAATTGAAAGTTCTCACAACATGGCATACCAAGTTATAATTCATGCTATATTAACCTTATTTAATGCATTATATCCCCTCCAACATGTAAATATAATCTCATCCAACTACCATTCACCCAATGCATATAATTTGAAATCATCATCATTTCACCAACTCCATAATATGGTACAAAACATAATACACACCATTCATTCATTAGAATTAACATCATCAATCATCATAATTCATTCTTTACCTCATTTAGGTTATAAATGAAAATTGACCATGCACATCAAGGTTCAATTTTCCTTTATGACCCTCAAAATCAATTATCACTAATCTAGATATCAAAACAAGCATTCTTATACATTACATGCTATACAAAAATCTAGATTTTTGCCGGCCAAGGCACTTCTTACACCACTATTTACCTCCTCAAGCAAAGTGTACTTCAAAATGTCAACCCCTTCCCATGAGTACCCTGCATCACAAGTCTAAAAATAGACAACATGGGAGAGTGAGTCCACATTCTAAAAGTATGAATATGAATACCATGTGATTATGTACATATGCATCTAAACATGTATACTTTGCATATCCATAACATTACACCATGCCATATACCATCACAATTCCATCGTACATTTATTACAATAACATCACAATTCCAAACAAAGTACACAAGCATATACATAATCACGTCCCTCAACAATTGAACTATCACACAACCATTATTTGGTATTCATATCTTTTATGTTGTCTTAAAATATATTTTTACGTTCTCATCACATCCATCATCATATCTCATTATCTTTGGCATACCTCCTTGCTATATGCAAATGCTCTTAAGCTAATGTATATGCACAAAGGAATATTTCAACAATTGCAGATCTGACTGTGGGAATATAAACACCAAATATGGGATTCAAGTTTGATCATCTAACCATACCCCTACTGTAGTAGTAAAATGTGTACACTTGTTCTTAAATTTTGCATGCATTCACCAATTATTTTACTGGTACCAAACCGCATCGCCCATCTTGCAACACCTGGTCATTTTCACCATGACTGCGGTATACAACATATCATCATGAGGTGTTACGGGCCGACCAGATATTAAATCATGGCGGCTGTGATCTCAAGGACCACCGGGGTCACCTGCTCATAAAGAGCCACCACCCACAAGGGTCGGCCACACGTAGCTCCCCGAAGCAATACATGGGCGGCTTCGTGACTTCACACCAAGTCACAGGGGAAATACAAATTGCTCATGCATCGAGCCACCCTCCCACTGGGTCGGCCGAGGGAACTCCCCTAATGTTCCACAACGGCGGCTATGCAATATGCCATGGATGCAAATGCAGATCATATGCATTTTTCACTCTATGAATCCTATACATGCCACTCACCATACATCATCATCAACACCAACATTACCACAAGGTTTTTAATGGATTCAGTCTTGTTAGTTATTCTCATTAATTTGAATCTTTGCGTGGCATTCTCAATAGTTATCAATGACATCATTCAACTTTAATACCATACAAGAATACAATTTATTCCCTATCAAAATCATTAACATTCGTTATTCTTTCTCGGTGGACATATATTTATCTAACCACACGTTCATCAAACAACTCATGCTACCACACCATACATCAAAATTTTTTTTAAATGCATTCAAAGCATGTTGCCAAACATATCATCTACATCATACACCACATCATCATTCCTCACAATATTCAAGCAAGGCTAGCATGCATGACAATACATACCATAATCAAATAACATTCAAATTCATGCATTTAGAACTTAAGACTCCTCTCCTACCTCAAGAGAAGAATTCCGATTGATAAGACACACCCGCCTCGTCGTTTGGAATAGGTCCTACATTAATATACATGTAAAACCTCAATTAATTCACTATTGAAAACACCATTTCAATTCTATATAATCATAGTTATATCCATGATTTCATAACATATACTAGACATGTTATAGACATCATTTTTATCATCTATTAGGCTTCGGGAATTCCTTCCCATTAGGCCACATTCATTAAATTCAGGGGCTACAAAGCAATCTTAGCCCCAACCTTTACAAAACACCATCTACCAACATTCATATTTCTCAATGTCATGCATTTCTTCATAAGAGATATTCTTAAATCAACATTAACTATTTTCCCCAAATCTCAAAGTTAGGGTTTCCACCAAAACCCAACAACTCTCATTAATGCATCATCTATCTCCATTTCCCATATCATTAATGCACCAACCACCATTATCCCCTCATAAATACTCACATTTATGGTAACCCATTCTAGGGCATAAACATTAAATGCTCCAACAATCACCCATTCATATGCACAACCCTTCTAAATCATGACACCCCATAATATTATCATTAACCCATCCAAAAATAGTGAAAGCAGCTTACCTTACACCCAAAACGAAATGGGTTTTCAAGGGGGAGGAAGGCCACACGAAAATGGGAGGAAGAAGAGGGAAGAACTCCAAGCTTCCAAGCCTTCTTCAACGAAAATGGAGAGAGGGGAAGAGGTCACCACTTAAACTTAGGGTTTTTGAGAGGAGGAAGAAGAAGAATGGAGAAAAGATGAAGAGAAGAAGAAGTAAGGTGTGCATGCCAAAGGAGCCAAGAAGCCAATGAAAATAGAAGGGAAAAATTGTGGCTTTTGGTTTTATTTTTAATTCCTTCATTAAAAGATTCCTCATTTTATAACCAACAGGCTCTTAGTTTGGGCTCAATACTTTATCTAAAAATTATTCTGAATATATGTTCAGACTCCTAATATTATCCTCAACAACCCTGACCAATATCATCTCAATCAGAGGTACTTGGTTCGACACTCATATCTCAACCGGGCTCATCTTCAGCTTAACCGGTCTCCAAAATTCACCAACAATCCCTAAAAATCTTAATTTAATTATTTTCAATAGTTTGGGACATTAAATAATTCACATTCAGTTTGTCAATATTTATTTTCCTTAATTAATCCTCTATTTTAAAATTTTGGGATGTTACAAGACACCTTCCCGATTGTTATGGAGGTGAAGACTCACCCTTACACTAATTTTTCCAGACATCATGGCGATGGTCACCGACTCTGCATTGAGGATCAGCCAGACTCTTCCTGGACCGAAGACAAATAGAATAGGTTAATTTTGTTTTCATTTACGGGAGCCAGCGTGCCCCTTTTTCTTTCAGTTGAACAGTTGTTGTTTTGACCATGTGTTGTATATGACCATGTTATATATATGATGTATCTATTCCACCAAGCTTTCTTGTATAAAAAGAAACTTCTATATTTTTTTTAAAACTCGTAATCTCTCAGTTGACCAGGATAATCTAGTGGAAGGGATTATCCTAGTTAACCGAGGGTGTTACAGAGGGCGGCCTAGTGCACGGGTAAATTGTTATTATTCCCTAGTGATTCTGGGAATCATGAAGCTGCCCTTAGTTTGGTGATGAGGCACCCTACGTGGCGGGCCTAGTGGGTGGGCGGCTTTATGGTGAACTAGTGACCTCGGTGTCCCAATAGGGCACGGCTCTCTTAATGTGTGTTCGGGAGGGGACCGTAGCACTTATGGCAAATGAGACAATGTAAGTAATCTGCAAGTCACGGGGTGACTAGTGCTATAAATGGGCGATGGTGGTTTGGTACCTATAAAATATGATGTTAAGCATGCATGATTTTAAATATAAGTGTACACTTTTACTACTACAATAGGGGCATAGTAGCACACCTATGTTTGACCCACACTTGATATAATGATATTTCCCACAGTCGGATCTGTAATTGTTATTGATTTCTTTATGCATATGCATTAGCTATAAGAGCATTTGCATATAGCCAGAGATATACCTAGTTGGTAGCCGGTGGTGGCGATGGATGATTGTTAAATAAAGAGAAAGGAGGTTGTGGCACTAACATTGAGTATATGATGACCTTTATTGAGAATGCCATGATTTAATGTGTGAGTTATGAATATAATGATTTGGATGGATATAATGTTCAATTGGAATGTGATGATGTGTAAATGAAACTTATAATATTTCTTGAGAAATATATGTTATGCACATATGTATATGTTTCATCATAATGTATGATTTTGAATCATTTGGCATATGTTACTCACCTCCTAGTTGCCATTTTAAAGTTTAATGTAAGTATAATAAAAATCCTACTCTTTTGGAGGGTGAGCTAGGATGGAGGTAAATATGGAAAGAAAGTGTGAGCCTTGACCGACATCTTTTGTGAATCACTTGATAAGTGTAGATCTTTATTTTGTATATGATAATTAATTGGTCATGAATATTGATTTGTGGATCATGTGTAAAAATTAGACCTATGTTTTGAATGGCTAATTTTTAGTAATGACCCTAACAATGGATGATATTGATTGTAAATTGAAGGACTATATGACATGTTAATGGATGGATGTTGAAACCATGAGGTTTATGTTTATTAACAATGCATATGAGTCGTGTGTAAGGATGAGAATGTGAGTAGGGTATTAGAATGATGAATGAATGATTTTGGCATGAAGTATATGATGAATTTCCATGGTTTTATGCATAATTGAGGAACCAATAGGGTCAAATTGAGTTTTATGAGATTTTGATAGTAGGTAATGATTCCAATAGCTTAAATTCATGATTTGTGACTTGTAGGAATTAGAATGGGACAATTCCATTGAAAATAGGTCCTTGAGTTGCACAAAAATGCCTCAAAATGAGTGAAACACACTTATGCACATAACTCTCTCGTTTTTAGGAATTTTTTAGTGTGGCTAGTGGACACACATCACAAATGATGTACATAAGTTGATGTCAAATTTTGGTAGGCGTTGGAATTTGATAAAAAAGTTAGAGGGGTTAAAAGTCTAAAAATGTGACTTTTTCTGCATAAAATGGCCTCTGTGCTATCATGAATCGATTCACAACAATGCATGAATCGATTCAAGATACACCGTTTTTACTGTTCCTAAATTTTGGGTACCTTAAATCAATTCAAGGCCCTGTATGAATCGATTCAAAGCTCACTGGAATCACTGTTCATGAGGTCCAGGAACGTTTGAATCGATTCAAGCTCGCATGAATCGATTCAAAGGGCCATGTTTTCACTGTTTGGACTCTAGAAGCGTCTGAATCAATTCGTGGAGTTCTCAAATCGATTCATGGCCCTGTTTTAACACATTTTGCTCTGTTTTGTGGTATGATTGGTATCGTTTGGTTACGATATGATTATATAACAACATACACGTATAATTAATATGTTTTAACAACTAAATGAGATGCTCTTGAACCTTCCCTCATTTCCATTCACCCTTATGAAATAATTGTATACTTCCATTATTCCTTGTTGATGATCATGAGATTGATTATCCAAGGTCCACTCTTGATTTAATTTATCCACCTTCTCATATCTTCATATATGGGATAGGTTATTTAAAATGATCTGGGGTTACATATTAAATATTTACCTCGTGGTTTCTTCTATTCTTTAATTATTTTAAAATCGTGAAAAATTTACCCTCATTTTATTATTTGAATATTATCACTGAGGCCCTATAATTGGGGCGTCTCACATGTTGTTAGTTTAATTGAAGTATTATGTATATATGTTTTAAATTTTGTGTTTTGTTTGTATCTTGAGTATCTTGCCTTGTTTTGGTCATAACATGGGCTTTTATGATCCAATTGGGCTGATCTTGGAGCCCATGAAAAGCTAAGGCAAAGAACTACATTATGATGAACACATTTAGTTATTTTACATCTAAAAAATGATGAAGAAATAGAGATTGAATCAATCATCCCGCTTGTGTCTCACCAAGATTGACATAGTTCACTAAAATACATATATCTTAAGCTGTAGATGTCTAAATGACTTAGTTCTTATAGCAAAATTTCAATAAGATAAAGATCTATAACTTTTATGTTAAAAGTTTGGTGAAATTATGTCATCTAGAGGGTTAGAGCTGGCGTGCAAGATGGAAAACGTAAAGAATAATGAATTTCAAAAAGTAACCTTATCATTTCTTTGAATTATTACCAATGTTGAAATAATTGCATCAATGTTCAGCACATGGGTGTATAGTGCTCTGATACCTTGGCTATAAATTGATGCTTGAAGTTTTAAGGAAGACACAAGAGAGATACATAATAAAATACATGCTTAAGTCTCAATTACATTTCTATGTTTTTGCTTTAGTTTCTTAAGTTTTAGTTCTTCTTTCCCTTGTTTTATTTATTTGCTCTATATTCCATTCTTCAAGTTATGATTTTCATTTCCCTTTCTCAACATGAAGAAAGTTAATTTTATTATTTGTTATTTACTTTTATAATCAAAGTTATAGTTAATTTAAATTTATATTTCATTGTTAAAAATCATCATGGAAGCTTTGTAACACCCTCGGTTAACTAGGACAATCCCTTCCATTAGATTATCCTAGTCAACTGAGAGGTTACGAGTTTTAAAAAATTATGGAAGGTTTTTTTGTAAACACTTGGTGGAACAGTATCATTATATATATACATAACAGAGTTATATATGCAACAAGTGGTCGAACAGAACTTTACATGTTGAAGCTAAAGGGGAACACAGGCTCTCATTCAAAATATGAAATAGAAACATCTATTCTAATCATCCTCAGTCCAAGAAGAATTTAGCTAGTCTTCGATCTGAAACCTACACTAATTTTCATAAATGACATAGAAAAATTTTGTTTGCGGTAAAAAATTTACCTAATTTTCATAAATTAGCTAAGAAATGTATTAGTAATATTAGAATCACTAGTGGAAAAAAGGCTTTTTACACCGGTCCTTTTTGGCCTTTTACACCGGTTTTAGGACAGGTGTAGATGAAGCCGGTGAGAAAAATAGGGACTTTTTACACCGGTTTTAGGACCGGTGAGAAAAATAGATTTTACACCGGACCTTTGGATTACGACCGGTGTAAAATATAATATTTACACCGGTCCTTTTGTTAGTAACCGGTATAAATAAGATATTTTACACCGGTCTTATTTGAAATGCCCGGTACAGAAAAGTAATATTTACACCGGTTCTATTTGAATGCCCGGTACAAAAAAAAGTAGACTTTTAACACCGGTTGGTTACTACAACCGGTGTAAAAAGGTTTTTTTTTACTTTCTATTTTGTTTCCTTTATTTAATCGTGGTCACTTTCAATTTTTGAATTTAATCTATATTAGATTTTAGTTAATAAATGGAAATATCAAGTATAATGTTAACAAATAAAAAGATTAATTTTCAAAAGATAACATTCTAATTTGTTATATTTACCCCATGCACTCAGTAGATGAAATTAAATATTTACCATCACAACAAATTCAAGAACACATTCATAGAATTATCATAAGAGATGGTAAAATTAATGAATCAGCGAGAGCACGCACTAGTTGATAATGCATGATTTATCCTTAATTCATTTGTTTAAATGTGTATAATTTGTCATCACTTATTGTCTAACATATTGCATTTTAACACATTTTTCATATTTTGTGCTTTATTTAATAATTGATTTTAAAATGAATTAAGGATAAGTTCTTAATTAATTAATGAAATCTTGTTTCCTTTTTGTTTTTGTAGGGAATAAATGTCAACAAATTAAAGAATTATGACCAAGGATCAAGAAGAAGAAGCCATGGATGATTAAATATCAAGAAAGGGTGAAAAAGTATGCAAAACATGGAAAATCAGGTGTATGAATCGATTCATCCATGTATGAATCGATTCATACGAATAAAAATGCCTAAGAATTGGAAAATTTGAGCCATGAATCGATTCATTCTGGTCTGAATCGATTCATACGTCTGATTCACTCAAAAATCATGCAATAATTGGCCTCGAATATATTCATTTGCTTCCTGAATCTATTCATTTCAATTGGAATGCACAAAATACACTAAATGAATAGATTCATGGCTAAAATGAATAGATTCATCAAGTGGAAACATCAGATAACGCATTCATCAAAGTGGAATCAGCACTGAAGGATTATTAATTATGCACTAGCATTCCACTGGCTCAGTTTTTTATCATTTCCTGACTCATTTCTCATGCTATAAATAGAAGACCCTCCTAGCTTCTTCCACACACCTCAATTCACATTTCTCTCTTAATTCCCTCTTAGTAGTTTCTTTAAGCATCAGAGGAAGGCACAAAGCCTCCTCCTCTCTTCTTTCCCCTCTTTGCTCCATTCCGGGTTAGTTTCTTTTCTTTGTAGTTTGTTCTTATTATGGAGGGCTAAAACCCCTAGATTGATTTTCTTGTAGAATATTGTAATGTAATTTTGAGGTCATTATTTTTAATATAGTATGCTTTTGTTATTGTTATCTCTTCATAATCTTACTCTGCTTATTTAATTCTATTCTGTTTAATTAAATTTGTATGCTTAATCAGTTTAATTATTCAAATGGAATAAAATAAGATTTTAAATTAGAATGGATTAAGGAAATATCCATGCTTAATGAATATTTTCATAATCACTTTTAATAATTATGGTTTGCTTAATTCCATAATTTGAGAATAGATTATGTATGTAGGCGATGTTCTTACATATGCTCAATAATTCCTAGATTTTATGATCTTGACTCCTTTTGCTTAATTAGGATGCTTGATTAAAATATTCATTTTTAAATGAAAGTAAAGGAATTATGAATTGAAAAAGACGCTTAGTTGATTAATTCAAATTGAGCTAAGAAATTAACAGTAATGAAAGTATACAAATTATCTTTAGTGAACCAAGGATAAATTTATTTACAATACTCCAAGAAAATCAATCGCTTGTTATTTATTGTTTTAAATCCTATATTTACTTTGTTTTAATTTTAATTGTGACAACAAAATCAATCAAAACCCCCCCAATTGTATTTGTATGTTTGTTAAAATTCTGTTTGTAAAAATTAATTTTAAACTTGATTTTTCCTAAATTTTTGTGTTGATCCTTGAGAGAACGACCTAGGTTGACACCCTAGTACTACATTAATTAATTTTAATGTACTAATTTGACGGAATCACGACTGTAAAAATATTCACGTCAAATTTTGGCGTCGTTGCCGGGGATCAACGATCTTTAGGAAAAATTCTTGTTTTAGATTAATTTTTTTTGTATAAATTGAAAAAAATATAATAATAATAAAAAAAATAAAAAAATATTTTTGTTTGTTTGTTTTATTTTATTTCTTTTGCATGATTTAGGATTCTTATGATTTAATGCTCATGATGATCAAATATCTTGTTATATGCTATGTATGACTAGAAGAATTTTTTAGCATTTATATTCATTTGATCCTGAAATTGAAAGAACTTTTCATAGGTTAATTAGAGAAGCTAGATTTAATAATAACTTTGTTGATATTGATAGTGATAGTATCTTTTCTGAATCTGCTGAAAGTACTACTGCTAGTTTTTCTGATATGGCTGAACCTCGTGAAAGAACTCTTAGTGAACTAGCTGCACCTGAATTCACATACGAAAGTTTGTGTATTCAATATCCTGATGAGGATGTCCCTTTTATACTTAAGACCGGACTTATACACTTGTTGCCTAAGTTTCATGGTCTTGCGGGTGAAGATCCGCACAAACACCTCAAAGAATTCCACATTGTGTGCTCCACAATGAAACCCCAAAACGTTCAAGAAGACCATGTCTATCTTAAAGCGTTTCCTCATTCTTTAGATGGTGTTGCTAAGGATTGGTTGTACTACCTTGCTCCAAGATCAATCACAAGTTGGAATGACTTAAAGAAAATGTTCTTGGAAAAATTCTTTCCTGTCTCTAGAACAACTACAATCTGTAAAGACATATCTGGCATTAGGCAACTCTCTGGAGAAAGTCTTTATGAGTATTGGGAGAGATTTAAAAAACTCTGTGCAAGTTGCCCTCACCACCAAATTTCTGAACAACTTCTTCTTCAGTACTTCTATGAAGGTCTGCACCACATTGATCACAACATGATTGATGCGGCAAGTGGAGGAGCTTTAGGAGACATGACTACTGCTGAAGCAAGAAATCTGATTGAGAAGATGGCATCTAACTCTCAACAATTTGGTGTGAGAAATGATTCTTTCAAACCCATGTTTGATTCTAATTCTAGTTCATCTGGAATTAAATTGGAGAGCAAACTTGATGCTCTCACCACTCTGGTCACACAATTGGCAGTAAATCAAAAATCCATGACTGCTAAAGTATGTGGCATTTGCTCTTCACAAGAGCACCCCACTGATTGTTGTCCTTCTCTACAAGAAAAAGATAATAATAGTCCTCAAGCCTATGCAGCTAACATCTACCATGATAGACCTCCACCACCACAACAATAAAATCATGACCTTTCCACCAACAGATACAATCCAGGTTGGAGGAACCATCCAAATTTGAGATGGGGTAACCAAAATCCTCAACCTCCATTTCAAAGCAATGCACCAACCTTCCAAAGACCTACATCTCAACCAGCTGCAAATCCAAGAAATGTGAGTGCAATTCAGTTAAGATCAGGTAAGAACCTTGAAGTACCCATACCTAAGGAACCTGAAAAACAAACAACTGAGCCTGAAATAGTTGAGAATGATGTACCCTCTTCAAGTAAATCTGAGATACAACCACCCCAAATTCCACCTCATATCCCTCTTCCTTTCCCACTAAAAGCAATTCCAAGTAAGAAGATAGAAGAAGTGGACAAAGAAATTTTGGATACTTTCAGGAAAGTGGAAGTGAATATACCTCTTCTTGATGCAATCAAGCAAATTCCCAAGTATGCCAAATTTCTGAAGGAGTTATGTACTCACAAGAGGAGACTCAAAGGTAATGAAAGGATCAGCATGGGAAGAAATGTATCTGCACTGCTTGGTAAGGAAATTTCAAATATTCCTGAGAAATGCAAAGATCCAGGTACGTTTTCTATACCTTGTATCATAGGCAATAACAAATTTGAAAATTGCATGTTAGATTTAGGAGCTTCAATAAATGTTATGCCTATGTCTGTTTTCAAATCATTATCTCTTGGAAATTTACAACCTACTGGTGTAGTAATTCAACTAGCCAATAGGAGCACTGCTTACACTGCTGGAGTTATAGAGGATGTTTTGATTTAGGTAGAACAACTTGTTTTCCCTGCTGACTTTTTCATACTTGATATGGAAGAAGGTATGCCTCAAATTCCTGTTCCTATCATTTTGGGAAGACCATTTTTAAAAATAGCTCGAACCAAAATAGATGTTCATTCTGGAACTCTCTCTATGGAATTTGGTGACACGAGAGTTCAATTTAATATTCTTGATGCCATGAAATACCCATCTGAAAATCATTTTGTTTTCCAAATGGACATTATTGATGAACTAGTTTTTGAACATTTTTCTAATATAGATATAACAATGCATTTACATAACATGATATTCAATTCAAGTAGTTATATAATTCCTAGACATATCTTACATCAGTGAGCCTTACTTGGCCTCATATTTCAAATTCACTACATCAGAAGCTATACACAACTTTGAGATCCACACACATCAACCATTGTGTGTTCACATCCATATTTCATAACTTATACCAAAAATCCATAAATTCTATTCACAATTTAGAAGATTTAACCATTTTTCATCATAATTACCCACCTTTTATCTATATCAATCTCATCATCAATTCAACAATCATAGCATAATCATTAAGATACATGTATCTTTGAATTTAAATATACACACATGATTACATATATCTGGTTACTGATATTACTAATTGAATTCTAATTTACTAGTCCTTACATAACCCAAGTTAGGTTTTGGAGGTTTGACTTACCAACCCCAAAGACAAAACAGAATCGAAAGGGCGTAGGTTTCAAATTAATGATCACTAGGCTTAGGGTAACCTACAAACAGAGGATCCAAAAAAGGATTGAGATTAGGGTTTACAACAACACCTATTTACCCTAAAATTAAGGTAGAGGCGGATCGAGGAATGAGATCTTACCTTGCCTTAAAGCAAACTAGGGGATAAAGATAGAGGGTGTACAGTGTGAGAGGGATAGAGAAAGGAAAATGAGGGTGGCCATGTGAGGGGGGAAAGAAAGAGGAAAACCCTTTTCTTTTCTTACTTTAGCGAAAGTGATAAGGAAATGGAAAATTGGTTTTAAGTGACAGACGTTATGGTCAATTCAAATACTTAATTAATTTCAGAATTAATTTGGTAACTTTAGCTTATCATTTCTTAGTCACAAATTTAAATTAGGATCTTACATCTATTGGCAAAAAAAATATTCATACCAAACACTACATAAACGTCTTTAAATGACTGGATGACACATACCTTTTTTCAAAAAAATGTGTGAATAGTTTGCTAGAGTTATGACTTGTCAAATATGTATTAATTACCTAAATACGAATATATGACTAAATTAATGTACTAATTAAAATATAATCTTGCTACAATCATTTCTCATAAATGACTAAGAAAATTTTGTTTGCGATAAAAAAACTTTTCCCTGATTTTGATAAATTATTAGCTAAGTAATCTCTTAACAATGTTAGAATGAGTTTTGGTAAAATAACTTAAAAATGTAAATCTTTCACATTTTAAGATTCATGGTATTCGTACTTATCTAAAAATATTTTTTTATAATTTCTAACAAGGATAGATGAATCTTTTTCTTAACTTTTATTCCCAGATAAAAAGGTATTTCTACCAAACACTATATTAATGTCTTTCAATAATTGGTTGACACATACTATTTTTAACAAATAAAATAGTGTAAATAGTTGACAATAACAAAATATTGACTTTGAACAATTTACTAGAATAATGACTTGTCAAATATGTATACATAACTAAATTCATGTATTAAGTAAATGGAATAGTAAAATCTTGTTTGTGATAAAAATTTTACCTAAATGTATATAAATAATGTTAGAATGAATTTTGGTACAGTAACTTAAAAATACAAAACTTTCAAATTTTAAGATTCATGGTAATCCTACTTACCTAGAAATATGTTTTTTTATAATTTCTAACAATGATAGACAAATCTTCTTTTTAAATTTTATTCTCAAATAAAACATATTCCAGTCAAACATAACATTAGTGTCTTTCAATAACTAGATAACAAATAGCTTTCTTAATAAAATAAAATAATGTAAATAGTTGTAAGTAACAAAAAAAAGAGTGTGAAAAGTTTACTAGAATAATGAGATGTCAAATATGTATTAATTACCTAAATACATTTACATGACTAAATTCATGTATTAAATGAAATCTAATCCTCCTACAATCATTTCTAATAAATGACATAGAAAAATCTTGTTGGTAGTAAAAAATTTACCTAATGTATATAAATTAGCTAAGCAATGTATTAATAATATTAGAATGAATTTTGGTAGAGTAACCTGAAAATGCAAATCATTCATATTTCAATATTCTTGATAATCCTACTTATGTGAGAATTTGTTTTTTAATAATTTCTAACAAGCATAGACAAATCTTCTTTTTAACTTTTCCCCAAATAAAAATATATTCTTACCAAGCACTATATTAATGTCTTTAAATAATTAGATGAGACATACCTTTTCTAAAAACTAAAATGGTGTAAATACTTGTAACTAACAAAAAAATTAGTTTGTGTTAAAAATATGAACTCGTTTACATAGTTATACCATATCATCAACATGTCATCAATGTATTTTATATATATTTTGGTTGATGGTAGCTTACGATCCAGGAATCTGTTCACCAATATCTGACGGTTCTCTTAGCTCAAAATCAGCAACCAAAGGTTTCTTGGTGTCCTTGTCTTGGTAGTATGATCTGTCTTCCAACATCTCCTCAATAAATAAAGCCTGTTAACCAAAATTTTTCTTCAATAGTTAAAGTTTTAATAACATAATTTTGATATAAGAATTAAGTAACGCATCTCATAATTGTAATCTTACTAATTGTGTGACGCATTGTCTCCTGTACCTACGCCTTTCATTAGTGGGCAAGGAGTCCAACAAGATCAAAGCCTTCTCACTTAAATCAATCACCAACAAAAACCAGTGTTTGTTCTCATCGTTGATGGGGACAAAAATCTATTTCAAACAATAGAATAGAGTGTTGCACCAATTGAATATTATGTATAAACCACATACACGTTGTTTCAAATTTTAACCATGAACAAAGATCTACTTATATACAGTTACTACAATACCTTTGATAAGCCTTCCACTTTCCCCATGAATTCATCTTGATAGTATTCAGTCACAGTTTGTGCAGTTGTGATTCTACCCATTACATATTGATACAATACAACCAACATCACATTTAACTGTGTATACGAAAATACCACACACCTGAGAATACTCAAGTAAAATAATCAATCACCGCGATCATTGTTGGCAAGAACCAACAAGTAGTGTTTCCACAAAGTGTTTTCTCTTGATACATTAGCCGACGAGCAACGAAATTGATCACCTGTATATAGTTCCTCGTAACAAATTTTATTTACTACATATTTGGTACCTAATATGTAGAGTATCATTTAGGAATTTGAGTTGTTTGAAATACGAACCTCTTAATCAACACACTCTTTATGCATAAGTGTCTTCAAAGTTCTCCTATCTCCTTTGTCTTTACTGGCTTGAATCAAAATCTCGTCTCTGTTAGTAGTAACATGAATGATGAATTATTAAGTTAGTCAATGTAAGAGTGTGTGGTTGAAAAATAAGTGGTCATATTTTTTGGATGTTTTGTCATGAAAAACAAATCAAGTTAGTTGTTACCCTTGTGACGGTCCAGTTTTGTTTCTCCCAAACACATATGCAGCAATTGCAACTTCAACCTCATCCAGCATCATAGACGTAGGTGGTTTGAAGAGCACAGGAATGAACTTACAAACATACACATTACTAGTGTTAGCCATTACCCCACAACATACGTAAATAATTAAGTAGCAAAAATGAATGCTAAAAGAATAGGGTTTATGATTATGGATTGTGTACCTCAGGTATAGTTAGTCCAATATGACGCACCCATTTGGATGAGTGAAGACACTGATAATTCATATAATACTTTGATGTGTCAGTTGCATCAGTTGATGTAAACAGTCTTTTTTGTAGATGGTCATTTATGTTTTCATCTGAGTCTTTCATGGTGGCTGGTGTTCCATTTGGTGGTATTGCAAGACTAGAGGGTGAAAACATTGCAAGGAATGCCTCTGCTCCCTTGATTTTTGATTCCAAGTCATCCATTTCAGACATTTTTGGTTGGTTGGTGTTTGTAGTGTCAGGCCAAGTATTAGTTCCAACCATCATCCCACTGTTTGCAAAAATCCACCTTTGGATATTTTTAATTGCATCTAGGCAAAATGCCAATGCCTGAAAGTAAATACAACGATTTTTTATCACTAGCAACCATAATTGGTATACAATTTTTAGAAGTATGGATTTATTTTTCATATCGTGTAACTGGTATACCTGATCTTTGATGTGGTCGTCTCCCTTTCTGTGTTGGTGTTGACATTGGTCATGGTTTGGAGAACTATAGGAAGATGACTTCTTTCCTAGGTTTTCTGCAATCAGTGGCAAACTACTAGGACCCCTGTAGTAAATTGGTAGCTCCTAATTAGTCATTGAGGTAATACTTGTCAAGATTTGAATTGATATAGGTAATTGGTATATTTGACTACATCCTCTATGATTTATTTTTGATGTGTTAGTAAACAATAATTATTATCATTACAACAAAATGTGTTATAAATTCTTATTTATAGTATATAATGGTGATATATATATATGACAATATATTATACTTATTATAATAAATATACAAAGGAACAAAATCATATTAAGAATTACAAAGTTAGGATCATACTAAAGTTAATATAAATAATAAATAAGTTCTTACGTACCTGATATAAATATCAAAAGGGGCAACTCAAGTATTTTTGAAGTCTTATTAATTGGTTAAATAAAGTGTGATATGTGACAGATACATCAAATTACAAGAGGCATACAACTAGAAAATATAAAATAATTACATGTTGAACTCTTGTTGTGCCAACGGTTTTATGAGAGAAAAGTTAAAATAACAATATTGTTGACACATTAGTTTATTAGTCAGCAACTACTAGCACACAAAATCTTGGGTGGAATAAATGAGAAGTCTTAAAGGATAAATACGTTAAATTGAGTTAATGAAAGAATTGTGATTTAGTTATTTGAAAAGGGAGTAGCTTGCCTCTATATATAAGATTCTATGGGAATTGTAAAATGCCTGGGTGAGATTGTGTATAGATTCATATATTTAGTAGTAGTTAACCACACATTCAAAACAAAATATGTATATTGCTATAATTCGAATCTAACCTATTTTTCTTATATATTAAGTTGTTATTTAATATATTATATATTACTAGTATGCATAGCATAAAGTAGAAAAACAACTTTGTAACAACAAATTAAGTCGGGGATGGAAACAATAACGTATTCAAGTTTTTTGGATGCTAGCTATGTAAATTCAATTTGATACAAATGATAAATTTTTGGAATTTTAAAAATTAAAGATAAAAAATTTAAAAAGTCTATTGGCCTAAATAGAATTTTTCATTCTTAAAATATATATTGGTTTAATGGTATAAAAACTAAATTTATATACATATATAAATTTTAATTAAATTAGCGTATATCTTTTACTTGTATAATTAAACATTTATAAAATAAGTACACAAACAGACAATTTACACACATTATGTCTCGTATACAAATTGTCACTTGTGTAAGTAAACATTTATAAAATAAGTCTACAAACAGACAATTTAATTTATTATCTCTCTTATACAACTTGTCATCGTATCTATTAAATTTCCAATGACAAAAGAATAAGGAACAAGGCCCAAAACAATATTCTTTTTAAGTTATTGTAATCGTGTTGATGAAATTTTAATTAAAAAAACTAACTTAAGCGTAGGCTAGGTGGGAATAAAAGGACTTACGTTGAAGAGATGTTGATGATGTCAGGAGGCGTCTTCCTTTTTTTTACTTTGATCGGTGCACATTTTGTTGTAGTAGGTGTGGATTTCTTGCCAGTCGGTGTGGCACCGATTTTGGCTGTATCTTTTTTCAGCTGACCTCCTCGTTGACTAGCCATGAGAGATAAGAACACCAACACTATAATTAGAATGAAGTTTGTGTGAGTGTTTAGTTGAAGCTAAAATATTGTGCCCTATTATAATAGTAATGGTGTTAAACAATGACGAACATAAATCAATATTTGATAACTAATATTAAGAGATAACATGAAAATACAATATTTTATTCTATGACTAACATATTTGGCTATCATTGTTTAAATATTTGAATAAGACATTTTTGTTTTAGATTTTTGAATAAATATTATTTAATATTTGTATAATATGAGATATGATATAGTTGGTACTTAATTTGAAATTTTGTTACACATTTTTTAACAAATAATGGATAATTTTATCATATTTTGTACATATGTTATTATTTGAATTTCACTATTTAAAAGTTTGTTTCAGGTTTGAAATTTAATATTATTTTATATTTTTTAATATGCATATGTGATATGGTTGAGTAGTTTATTCTAAATTTTTTTTCCATATTCTAGAACAGATAGTGGATAATGTTTGTATACTATGTAGATATGTTAGTACATTGATTTGGTTATTTAAATTTTTTTTTTAGATTTTTGAATAAACATTATTTAATATTTGTATAATATGAGATATGATATAGTTGGTAGTTAATTTAAAATTTTGTTACATATTTTTGAACAAATAATGGATAATGTGATTAAATTTTGTAGATATGTTATTATTTGAATTTCACTATTTAAAAGTTTGTTTCAGATTTGAAATTTAATATTATTTAATATTTTTTAATATGCATATGTGATATAGTTGAATAGTTTATTCCAAATTTTTGCCTATATTCTAGAACAGATAGTGGATAATGTTTGTATGTTATGTGGATATGTTAGTATATTGATTTGGTTATTTAAAATTTTGTTTCAGATTTTTGAATAAATTTTATTAAATATTTCTAAAATATGAGATATGATATAGTTAGTAGTTAATTTGAAATTTTGTTACACATTTTTGAACAAATAGTGGATAATGTGATTATATTTTGTAGATATGTTATTATTTGGATTTGACTATTTCAAATTTTGTTTCAGATTTTTTATTTAATATTATTTAATATTTTTTCTATATGCATATGTGTTATAGTCGAGTAGTTTGTTTCAAAAATTTCTCCATATTGTAGAACAAATAGTGGATAATGTTTGTATACTATGTAAATATGTTATTATATAGATTTAGTTATTTAAAATATTTTTACACATTTTTTAATAAATATTGTAGAATATATCCCCATGTGTTTTTTCCCATTAAATTTTTTTATGTGTAGCTGTTAAAAGAACCCTCCATTTGATTTCTTGAAGATCAGTTTCCTAGTTCCACTTTTCATGAAAGAGTATTTTTTCGAATTAGTAATACTATATCCCAGTATATTGCTATTCTCTTACTAATTTTATTTATATTTTATTAAATAAGAAGCCTATAAAAATAAAAAGTAAACATATTTAATGTTATTTAATATTAAAAACATTTATACTTTCATAAATTATAATTAATAAGAATATTTGTATGATGTTGCAGGTTGTAAGATTTTGTTTTCATTTAAAAGTAGTTCTTTTAATTTCTATTATTGATGGGCTGCACTATTTTTTTTTGTTGTTAACTATATGGATGTTATTATTTAGAGGTAATCTTGTTTAGAAAATTTAGTAAAAGTTTAGGTTCTTTTGCCCTGCTAAAAATATATTTACGGTCTATTTGATAAAATTAATAGGTAAATTAGTTAAAAGTTTATTGTTAGTAGTTGAGAACTGAAAGATATTAACTTAACTGATTAAATTAAAATCTTTGATAAAATTAACTATTAAATGTAGAATGATGTCATATATACACATACATATATTCAAAGGTAGATGAGTGATGTTTTAAAAGATATATATGCATAAAAATTAAATAACCACATCTTATACTAATAAAAATAGAACAGATAGTGAAAAATAAACCTCCATATTAATTTCCACCCCCACCGCTTACATTATAGCTTTGTGATATGTAGTTTTTCCCATTTCCAATTAGGTGGATATTGTGTAGACATTGCACGTGTTATTTGGGATTGATGTATAAATCAATACTTGCAACAATGTTGTCGATTATGTCAAATAAACACCTTTAATGAGGTATGTTCTACGGTAAACAAAATTCAAATGGATAAAACTTAAAAAAGTAAAGATGCATAAGGCATTAACTCACTATCAATGCCCAATTAATTAACTGCAGTTTAAAATGTCTTATGCAATTCGACATCCCAATTAATTCCTTGACATTGTTGCAACATTTCTCCTCAATTGCATACTTCTTATGATCCATACAATAAAAAATGTTACGTTATGTTAGGTTGAAAAATAGTTGAAACTACTTAAAAAATGTGTTTGGAGAAATGTATTTATACTCCAAACCAAAAACAAAAATATTAAACTTCAAAAATTAGTAAATACATAAAAATTCTATAGGCATTCAGATTTGCTTATTGCTTTCCGATTATTTATGACAATATTTACTTACCCTTACATGGGCAACAATGTCTTTGTCATCCACGGTGCACATAATTTTATCATTGTCACTTTCACTTTAGAAGAAGCTAACTCTTTAACCTATGTGTTAAAAAGATCCGATATTAATGTGTCAGTTTTTTTTCACGCAATAGCTTCTTGTGCATATGACTCATTTCTGTCCCTAATGGCTAAAAAAAAATTGTTGGAACTCTTCATCCACTCCTCTATAACTGGTTTTACATGTAAATTAGTTTTACATTTGAGTTTCAATACACATGTAAGTATTATAGATGTTGACACTATCTATAAATAACACTCAAATGGAAATTATGTGGTGTATGCAGTTTGCTGTGGACATTGGGTCAGCCTCTGTGGCTACCAAAATCATTGGCCTTGTCGTGGGGTATATTATCAGCCTAGTTGTTGAACTTGCCCTTTCCGGTCTTTAAGCTTCGTGTTTTTTCGTTTGCTACATCGCCCTCGGGTATCCAACGTGCAGCGTAGGATAGCCTATAAATTTGATTCAGGTTTGTTTGTTCAATATATTTTCATAAAACCTACAAGGGGTATCATATACTTAAGTATACCAACAATTGTAACTCACGTCATAAAATTCAAATTTGATACCATGCTATCTAAGTATGTAAAAAAACAATACATATACTTTATCACACAAGCATGAAACATGGTTATGTGTAGGATTCTTTGATCGTGACTCGTGATAAAATGCTAACATCATAAAATGAAGATACCATTCTATGTGTTACATGCAGATGTCTGATTTTGTGAGTCACGCGTTTGCTAGTGATGAAGGTGATGTTGATGCTAGTCAACAGGGTAGTGAGAACAATTTTGTCAGTGGTTCAGAGGATGATAATTGGGATGAACATGAATCAGAAAAATATATTGGTACACAGGCCGGGGGTAATTATGAGGTTGATAAATTTTGTGTTGATTTTTGTCGTGATACTGATAACTTATGGGAAATAATGGAGTTGACAGAAAGTCAGATTCGAGGACTTCAATTTCAAACTGAAGAAGAAGGTTATGTGTTTTATCAAACGTATGCTAAAAGTCATGGTTTTGTTGTTAGAAAAGACGATGTGAGCAAAGATACACATGGGAACATTGTTATGAGATAGCTAGTGTGCAATCGAGAGGGGTTGAGAAATCAAAAACACTTTCGGAGGGTTGATCGGAAAATGCCACACATAGCGATAACTCGAACCAACTGCCCGGCCAGGTTACGGATTCTTTTTGATCATAAGATATCAAAGTGGACAGTGAGTTCTTTTGTTGTTACCCATAACCATGAGTTATATCCAGCTCGGTATTCCCATTTAATTCCCGCAAATCGTGTGTTGACCGACGCTGATAAGGCTCAAGTTGATTGTTTACACTCTAGTGGTGTTAAGACTTGCCACATAATTGGGTATTTGCTTGCCCAAAAGGGGAGTTATGGTAAGTTGGGTTTTTGCAAAAAAGATTTATACAACTATATAGATTGTCAAAAAAACTTTAAGATTCAGGAAGGGGATGTCAAAGCTGTGTTGAGTTACCTTAGAGGAAAGGCTAATAGTGAGCCCGTTATGTATTCAAAATGTACCACCACTACTGATGGTAAATTGAAGGACATCTTTTGGGCTGATGGTGGTTGCATAGCTGACTACCAATGTTTCGGGGATGTTGTTGCCTTTGATACAACCTACAAAATAAACAAGTATAACATGCCTTTAGTGATCTTGTCTGGCTGCAACCATCATAGCCAAATTGTAATTTTTGGGGCGGCGTTGGTTTCTGATGAATCCATCTCTACATATCAGTGGGTGTTAGAGGTTTTCTTGGAAGCAATGTGTGGCAAACATCCTAAGACCGTTGTAACAGATGGTTGTGCTTCTATGAAAGATGCTGTGAAGACAATGTTTCCGAACATAACCCATCGATTGTGTGCGTGGCACTTGTATAGGAATGCATGTGAGAAAGTGAAGAAAAAAGACTTCTTACAAGACTTCCAACGTGCAATGTATTCACATTTTATAATAGATGAATTTGAAGTGTTTTGGCATAACATGGTTTTGAAGCATGACCTTTTGCAAGACCGTTGGATTTCGAAAACGTATGACATGAAGGAATCATGGGCCAATGCATATTTGCGTGACAAATTTTTTGGTAGGATCCAGACTACTTCTCAATGTGAGTCAGTGAATGCTTTCGTAAAGGCTTATGTACGCCGGAAACATAGTGCATTTGAGTTCATACAAAAATTTGACCAGGTGTTGCGTGAGTATAGGAACAATGAACTGATTGCTGATTTCAAGACGTTATTCACCAACCCTGTTTTGACTACTTCTCTCCATTCAATTGAACATGAAGCTTCCCAATTTTATACACAAGAGATATTCACTGAAGTTAAGGATCAGATTAATCTTGCAGGTTCCCTTAATGTGTTGGAGCGAATACAAAATGATTCCATGACTGAGTTTAGGCTGGGTGTATATTGTAAAGCTGGGTTTACAAACAGAGTGTGGTATGATACATTGAAAGCATCACTGAGCTGTGATTGTAGACTTTTTGAGTCGCGTGGAATTCCTTGTTCTCATATTTTCGGCGTGATCCGAACTGAGAATATTGACCATATTCCCAGCAGCTTATTAAATAAAAGGTGGTCGAAAACTACAAAGAGTGAGATAATTACAACAGATACTAGTGATGAGATGACATTGGATACAATGTTTGTTGCCCGATATAGTTCGTTATCTGCTGCATGTAATACCCTATGTGACATTGGCGCGAAGAGTCGCGATTCATTTTGTTTTGTAAGGGATGAAATTTTGAATTTGATCAGTAAGTTAAAGTCTGAATTTGGTCCACAAGGAAGGCTGAAAAGTTTTGAAAATACTATCGGTGACCCCGATATAGTTAAAACTAAAGGAGCACCCCTAAAGAAGAAGTTCTTTAGGAGAAAAAAGAAAAGAGTATCATTTTCTTCTAAGGAGACTTCACACACAAAAGTTCGTGCAACACCTGAGAAACAAGACCCTGTCATTGTAAGTTATGTTAGTTGATAATAGTTGAATGTCTTTTAAGAGAAGTGTTTTTTAAAATTATTTATTAATTTGTATAATATTGTGGTATGGGTTTTTTATTAGGTGAATCAAGAAACAACTTTGATTGAAGACAAAGATGAGGACACTATTGACAGAGATTTGTAAACAAATGAAGATTTCATTGTATGAACAATTTTTATTAGGTTTTTCATGCGTTATTGACCTAAATATGTTTTATTTATTGCTTTTAGTGTTTGTTGTTAAATAGGCTATCGGAGATACAAACTTTTACGAGTCTAGTGGAAAAGAGACGACTCACAATATACGTGTAGAGCGTGGTTCGTTCAAAGAAGATTGTCAAAATGAAAAAGGATTAGAAGAGTCGCAACCTTACAAAAAAAATGATAGCAAAAATAAATGTAAGAGGTTGAGAGATGACGCATTGGATCCTGTCGTCACAGTGGGTGTGCACATGGTGGGGTCACTAACTCTTTTATGAAACTAACCTTTTATAGTTGTCATTGTTTTGTAGGTGTTTATTGTGATTTGGTTACTTAATGATGCTATAACTGTAATTAATATTTGAATGATTTTTCATTTTACATTGCAGAACGATAATGACGTTATGTACAATAAACCCGCACACACTCATCTATCTATGGAACCTTTGGTGGTTCCTCATACTCCAAATGCTCCTTATATATACCCCCAAGTTAATTACGGTCATCATATGTTACCTTATTATGGACAAATTCCCTTTTATGGCCAACCACCTTAACTGCCCCCGTATGTTCAATGGTCGCAGGTAATGTGAGAAGTATAATACATGATTTTACGCTCAAATGTGATGATTTTCATTGTTTAATATTTGAATTTTCTATAGGCATTCCCTGGTGGAGACCACGGTGTTAATAGTGGCAACATGTCCTTCAATGCATTGTTGGACCAATTTATTCCAAATAGTGACCAAGATAGTGAGTCATGTAATCCAAACAACTTGATGTGTTTAAATATTGGTCGTCATGTTGTGTTTCATTAATCATATTAACAATTGCATGTTGTGTTTCTTTTTGGTTACCCGGTTATGTTACATACAGGAAGGAATTGAATTGGGGTTTTCTTTGTGTTTAGGGGGTAAGGATTGAATCTTCTTCCTTCCACCTTCTTGACCAGTTCATGAGTTGACCTGTTGTGTCCCCTAGCCGCTGCCACACCATGTGACATGTTCCATCTTTTCATCATCGGCAAACCACTTGACCAAACTTGTCGTCTTCCTTTTCATTGTTATCATAATGCTTGGTGGTAGGTATATATCTTCACACACTCTTTCTTTATTCTAAAAAGATAAATGAATTGCTTGGGTTATTTTGTTTTGTTATTGGTTAATTTTTAGATTCTTTATTTTAAATTATGGTTATGTTAATGGATATTTTTTAATTGATTGATTCAATGAAAAATAAATATCGATTTCCACAACGGTTACGTGTGTGGAGGAAAAAGACATCAATGGAAAACCTATAATAATTTAGTGAAAATGCTAACACTGACTGTTAGTTTCTTCAATTTGTGGCAATGGTGAGTTAACCGCCTATTGCAGTTCAATTCTATCTATTTTTGTTACAACACAGTCCCATGGTGTCAGCCAGTTTGGTGCTACAATGCAACCTCTATGGTGTGAGGTTTTTTGGTGAGTTAAAACGCATTTTTTCTTAGGGTTTCATGTTTTCGTGTCTTACTCAGTTCAATATGAACAGTGGGCTCTTTCCTTTGCCACTTTTGCTCATTATCCATATCATTTTTTTAATTTAAAATCTTTCACACTAGTTTTGTGGTTCTGGTTAATTAATTATCTTGATTAATTTGGCAGGAGTTAATTCAATTAGAAGATGTAAATCTTCTTGAGGAGATGTATCCTTAACGGGATAAGGTAGCTACAAGAAGTTATGGCCTTTTGACCTATAGGCATTAACAGTATATAATGAAAATATAATGATTCTGCATTGATCAATATTAGCTTTTCTTTTACTTAGACTCCAGTTTAATTTAAACCATCTAATCATTCTGCCTATCAGGGAAAACAAAGTTATTTCTCTATGAAAATAGTGAGACCTTTTCCTGGCCATTGGAGGAAGAGCTTTAGAAGACTTGAGAGCCCTTATCTGTAATCAATTCCGATCCTCTGAAGGTTCAAAACATTAACAGCAACGTATTTATGGTCCAGCTATTGCACTGTCCTTCAATTACCTTGTTACAATTGGTATTATTTTCATTAACAACCTGATTTGTTTACTCTTTTGTTTTCCTATTTCATGTTGACATGCGTTGAAATTTTTATTATCATGGGTATCAGTTATTGATGTCTTAGGTCTTATTGTTTTATTTTAGGTGCTTTAAACTTTCAAATTCAAATTCCCTATACTTCTCACGCCAATCCACTATTTAGTTAGCGGGTTGTTAATGATAGTACTCATAGTGGTTGACTAGGTCTAGCTAGTGTGATCGTACTTATAGTAGTATGTCTATTAGGTTGTATTATGTTATTTTAGGCATCTCTTTCATCATCCTATCAAAAGACCTTACTTTATTAAGTTTTAGTTGGCCTATAATCTGTCTACAAATGATATGTGTAGTCTATATTCTAGAATAAAATTTCACCTCATCTTCCTATAGAATTGACTTTTGCCACTGTCCATTTATTTTTTCTGATTATCTTATTTTAGCATTTGATGCTTACTAGAAATTTTGCAACTTTACACACATTAGCATTAATAGTGGTATCTATTGGTGTTATTGTGGCAACTGTGACTGACCTGTAGTTTCATGTCTTTGGTACTTGTGCAGCATTGACATGGAAAGTATGAGTGTTGTATCCAAAATGTTGTGGTCTAGACTGTGGCATCAAGAGTAGTGGACTACTTTGTCATGAGTAATTGATTGTATTAGTATAATTTTGTGCCTTCATCTTCCTTGGTGTTGTTTTTTTTGCAAAGGAATGTTTTTTTCTCTATCTTGCTAATTTATGGATTCATCAACAGGCTAATATGGAAAACCACACCTATCAGTGTGATTTTCCTGTCTGCTTTGGTACCTTGCTTAGATCCCCAGGTGTACTTTCCTTTGATTGGAACTTTAGCAATGATCTGGTAATTTTTTCTTCGGCTATTCTTGGATTCTTGGTTGAGTGGTCTAGTGCATTACCACTAGGGTGAGCCATTCTTCTAACTGTATATTGTTGCCTGGAAAAAGAATTTCATTTTCCTATATCTGTTGAATTCTATATGGATCTCCATTTGTTTAAGATCATTTGTTATATATTCTAGAACATATATCTGATGTTTGTGTGGTTGGTTTAAGAATGAACTTACCTCTAAGGGGCTAATACTAGTGGCTGCTTTTGTTTGATTATATCCTAAGAAACATTAGTGCGCACACTTGGGCCTCTCTCTCTCTACCCATAGTTTTAAAGCATTAGTGGAAGAGAAATTAGCTTGTTTTTTTCATGGGGAAGTGAATAGGGTAAGGTTAATCAGCTGTGTTAGTTGAGTTGAAATAGTTAAACCAAGAAACCTTAGGGGTCGTTTCATGTATCATATGATTGCCTACATTTACCTGGGTAAATTATCCATCTCAAGGTGGTGCTTTGTATTGTATTTATATATGCTTTAGTTTTAGTTAATTAAATATTATATTTCAATGATTTTGCTAGAAAAGGAAAATATGTAGGTCTTTCCCTTTATCATGTGTTCAACCCAACCTATTATAGATAAACAGCACTGCTTTGCAATAATTCCTTATTTGCTTTATTTATTGCAATTATAAATTATTTCTCTATCATCTGCATCCTCACGTTCCCCCACTGTTTAATATCTTTTTAGCTAAAATCTTGTTAATTTTGAATTTCAGAGGATGGCTTATCCTTTTGGTGATGTTAATATGCACCAGGTTGAACCAGTGGCTAATTGTAATCTGGCTATGGTACGTAATTTTAATTAAAGCATTTTGAATTTGTGAATTATTGTAAACATTAGGTGACAACTGAATATTTGGCTATCATTGTTATTGGTTGTGTCATGATGTTTTTGATTATTTTTAGTGGGAATCAAATAAACTTCATTAACATCTTGGCATTACACTTTTCAAATAATGTTGGGAGGAACAAGATAGAGGGCATCTTTTTTTAAAAATGTTAGAGTAAAATTGTTAAAAAAATGTAGTTGTGAATCTCTATAAGCGTCATTTACCAAACATGGTTATTTTTTCTAATAAAGCATTACCCATAAACAATAAAATAGCCTAAATTATTTCCTTTGCAAAACATAACATTAATCATTGACTTTGTTAACGTTTTAATTAAACCCTTTGTTTCAAATAATATTTAACCAAATTTTGTTCTATAATTAAATTTATTTTAAAAGAGAGCACCACATCAACAACTTCCTCTTACACGGCCTGCATGCACATCTGATTGGGACAATTTTGAGTTCCCCTAATCATATATTTAATATGACAAGTCTCACTCTAATATTTCTTAAATAGTATAGGATACTCTCACTTAGAATTCACGTAAGGATCGAAAAAAGTTAAGGTCTCTTTTTGGCCTCTGACAACCAAATATTTTATTTGTTTTTGACTTTGCAGCAAGAGCTTGAAATATAATATGAAGACGTTGGAGTGAGTTTGCACTTGTACAATGAGTTGGAATATAATATAATGATGCGTTGTTGTTGTATGCAGCATACAAGGATAATGAAAGGCCAAATCATGTTACTTGTCAAGTAGGGATATGTGAGGGGTGAAGGTTTGATAATTGTGATGCCTTCAAATGAAGGAGATATTGCAAGGAATATGTTGGTGATGTTGGTAAAGGAAGAACTTGCTCAACTAAGCAAACATGAGCTATATTGTCATATAATTAATAAGTGGGGAGGGCACGTGTGAGTGAATTGCTTCTACGAATTAAGATTTTTTTCTTATGTTCATCTTTATTTTAGATGTATATAACAATTTCACATATTTGTTATATTATTTATGTAGATGCACATGTATTTTATATAGTCTTAACTACTTGCTTTTAGATTGTAATTTTTACTTGATTGATACAATTTGTGATTATCTTAATATCCTATTGTGGATATAGAATCAAATAAATAGTTTTGATACAATTCAATGTCTTATATTGAATAATAACTATTTACACCTATTTTATGAGATAATTTCTAAAAATATTTACTTGACTTGTATGATACAATTTCTAAAATTGTTAAATGTGGCACCCCTAATATTTTCTCAAACACTACCATTGAGGGATGATATTTAGTTATTTACACAATTTATCCTAGCAAGTATATATTAGCACCAGTGGTATAGGCATCCATGTAAAGTTGCATCAGAATTTGGACAAAATATCCGAGGTAAAATAAGCCAACATTGACTATGTATGTAGAATATGATTTTAGCAATATAATTACACCACTCCAATTCTATTCCCTATACCACTAAAACTTTTTATGGCATCTTTCTCAACTTGTATATTTCTGTCTTCTTCATCATCGGATGAAACCACTTCTTTATGATGGAAGATGTTCTTTAGTTTTGTGACTCCCCTTTCCACATGCCCTATGGCTTGATTTATTGTCAGTACAACATCCTTTACGATACCTGATTGTTTAATAATACAAAATTATTCCCATCATGGTTGTGATAGGGTTAATAGTGATAACTAAATTACAATATATTATTGTTAAACAATAGAGTCACTCTTTGACCACCTTCAACAACAATATTTAGACACTTTTTAAGACACTTGGTCTTGGAGCCTCAACTTGAGTGGTTGTCTCTTTAACCACAGCTGATTTTATGCTTGTCCCCTTCATCTATCTCTAAGGCTTCAACAATGTCATTTCCTTTTTGGCCTTTCCATATGCAAAATAAATAGTAGATAATGATATGGTTTCATAGAAAATACATACACATGAGCAACAGTTACAGTGGCTATCTACATTACCATAGACATACGTTACTGTGTTGGATGAAAAGGAATTGAAAAATATTTTGCACTTTTTTGTAATACTATTTTGTAAATATTACAATAGATAAGGTTGCAAATGGTTCAAAGATTTTAGTAACCCAAGGATCATTTCTGCACACTAAAATGTATTCATCAACAAGCTAAAACCATAACATGAAAAGAACTACATCACTGTCCTCATATGCCTCTGAAATAATGATTTTTCATTAGCCTATTTTTTATAGACATCCTAGTTAAATACATGAGATACATCAAATTCTTTCAATCTACTTGCCAAAGGTAGGAAAAAGAGGACTATCATTTATAAAGGTATTTTTTCTAGAAACTTCAAAGTACAAAATGGGGGCATATGCATAAGCACATAATTGACTATAATGTATGATTGTATAATAAAAATAATATTTGTTATGACAATATTAAAAAAGTATTCATTAAACCTCCTCCACTAGAGGAGGTTCTTTTATAGAGGTGTTAAACTTCCTATATTCGTTACGACAATATAAAAAAAATATTTAGCCCTTCAATCCTTATTGATTTTCAATCCAACCTTACCATGAAATTTTATTGTATATCTATAAACAACATACATTTACTATATAATAATATACATAAGATTTTGTTAATCGTATATAATTGAATTGATTATAATGTATGATTCTATTATAAAAAATCTAATACAAGTCACAAGTGTCACTACTAGTTACATTTATTGTACAAAAAAGTAATGTTAATGCAACTGCCAGTTTCCAAGCATGTATGAAATGCAACAGAAAGCAAAACAACTGAAAAAACCTACCAAAATTTTTGGTTTCAGCCTAAAGAAATCACCCAATATATGAAACTTATGGGTTTCACTATGACAAACTTATGCCGTGGTCACATCTAGTGTATCACAGAGCTAATGCCTATGTGCCTCTTATTGACATAAACTTATGTTGTTTCACTTGCTGGTTTACACACCTGCATCAATCATAACATTTATGTAGTAATTAGCATTTATCACTTTATCTAGTGAACAACATTGATTTAAAAATAGTGTTCTGTCATGCAAAATTTACCTGGCAAATACAGCCTTAAGTTGTGATGTCTAATTGCCCAAAGTTCGAATATAATCGCTTACATAGTCATCTCCAGGAGCTGATGTAATACAAAAGGGATGCCTACATAGAAATATATGGAAAACAAATAATTTTATTAGTCTTTCTCGAGCTTTTTTCTCATTTTTTTATGACTAGATAATTTTATCACTCCTCGGTTTGGTGATGCCTCAGGTGGTTTGATTAAGAGTTAGCTTTTCTTATTCTGTTATTTGTAACAATTATATACATTTGAAATCTAACATTAATATAGTAGATAGGATTGACTATAGAGAGGCTATAACACTGCCAATCTATTTATACCTGAAAAAATCATTCCAAGTTGCATGGATTTCATTGTAATATCTCAATCCAACAGTTACTATCAGATTCAAGTATACCTGTCTTTGCTGGAGTATGACTTCTTACATCTCTCACACTTGAAACTAGACTTATAGATTGCTAACCTGCATATCAAAAATCATTTGAGACAAGATTTTAGACATACAAAATTGAATACTCCTTCCTTCATGCTTATCTATCTGAATAGAAAGCTTATAGAAACAAACACATCGGTTCTATTTGTAAAATGCACATGTTAATATTTTGAATTTATAAGCAACAAATAACCTTAGCGTAGTCCTTAATAAAAAAATGAAGCAATAAACAACTTTTTCAATTACTTAGGCATTTTATCAAACCCATCACTTGCAAACCATGATACTAATAGCATAACACATTGATACTTTCCCAAAACAAACCGGAAGCTTACAGAGAGTGATACAGTGGCAACAACAGATCATTTTAACCAGAACCGTAAGGGCCACCATAGATTTGGTGTTTCCCAAACAATCATACATAGAAAACATTATGAATGTATTTATCTATATGTGTTTGTGTGTGTAACTCAACAAACTTTCTGGACACTAGGAAGGAAAAGAATGAACCAGTTACAAATTTTATTATGATTTGAAACATCTCAAAATATTTTAAGATGGTACACCCTGAAAGAACATTTACATGTGCACTTAGTATAAGAGATTTGAGCACAATTGAAAAGATGGATTTGGAAATTTCAAAAGAAGAAAACATCATGTTACTAAGACATGGAATAACAAATAAATATCTAGCACCAGTAGCAAAAGGACAAACCAACCTGAATTTACAGATCTAGCAAAACCCAGATGGTTAGAATCCAAGCCACCACCTATATACATTCCCTGAAGTTCGTTTGACTCAAGATATTCGAGAGGGGAAGGTAGCAAGATGCTGGTAAACAAAACGTGATCCACAACGAAAACTACATGCATATTATCTTCCCCTCACCTGCTGTATCGCATGATCTAGCTCTTGCCCCAACTGCATCAACTTTAAATGACTTGATTCTAACGGCTGCACATAGGCCTCTAAGGCAATATCAGAAACCACATGAACATTAGTATATCTAAACACTAATTGCATGTCCAACAAAACAATCTATCAATATACAGATGCAAACCTTTTTCCTCAAACGGCTCTTCCAAGCAACCTCTCGACTTTGTGCAAGACGTCCTTATATCTGCAATGCCTGAAGATCCCTAATGATGTATGTTAGGAGCTCAGAGAAAAAGAAAAGAAAGAGAAGACTGAAGAGTTTCAAAGTAAATATAGTTTTTAATTAATAAAATACTACTAAGAAGTAACCCTTCTTTCTTTTTCTGCTGTCTTAGTAAAGGTAGGGGAAAGATAGGCAATGGGTTTGCATAACATTGTTTTACAAAGTCATTGGGTTTATTAGCTTCTTGGTCAAACTTTGTTAGGTGTTTCGAGTATACCATGCGAATGATCCTCTGACTAGGCATTAAACAGCATAAAAGAATTTGGTTAGTTAACAGAATAGGCACTCCTATTTTCAAATGAAACAAAGCAACAATTTTGTAAGCTTGCACCTGACTATCTGCTAACTTCATGTCCGCCTCATCAATTAATGGCATGGATACACTTAAATTACCATTACTTTTGAAAGTTTCCCTCCACATAATCTGGTGGATAGAATCGTACACACTCATCCTTCTAGAGGAAACAAATTTGGGGGGGTGGTGAATTCATGCTCTATGGACCTATCAGTGCAACAACTCAATGAACAATCAACAAGCGTCTATATAGCAAACTCCTGTTAAGGAAAGAAGAAAAAAATGCTTTGAATATTGTAAGTCAAACAAGTTCACCTTAGACATTAACAATACAAAAAATACAATCACAAGATTATAAGTCAAACAAGTTTCATATGCTGCACAACAAGAGCATCATAAGTCTTAATCATAATCAACAAGATGGTGTCTATGCAGCTGAAGCACTAAACTAGCTACCATTGACTCAAGATGAGAAATTTATGCACTAGAAATGATCAATTACAAATTTAACAGAACTAGCCTTCATATTCAGACCTTCCAGCATCATAGTAGGAGGAAGAAACGAAAAACAAATCAAGGGGTAGCAGATTATTAGAAGAATCAAGCAGTGGAATCATTTAATTTGCCTTTGCTCCAACTTTTACAGTACCAGAAGTAGTACCATGAGAAAGGGAGAGAGGAAGAATAAAGCTCTTTAATTCAACAGCTAATAGCTAATAGCACAAACACAAAACATGCATAATTCATTTAACTAAAATACCATGCCTTTTCAATTTTTTCCTCCATCTCAGCCAAGTTTGTACCATAACCACTACGACACCAAGACCTACAAAACAGATTCTTATAGTATGATTTTCGCATCCAACAAGGTAACAACCCAAGTTATGATTTTTTTCAATACAGAACACAAAAACAAATCCAACATAGACCCCATTTTTCCCTTTTTTCTTCCAAAGGTAACTAAAGTACTACCAGTAATCAGAAAGGAACAACTAGTTCGAAGCAAAGACAAAACGAAAGGCGTATCTATATATCTAGATATCTATCTACCTATCCATTGATTTCATGATGTCGGTTATCAAGTACAACACAGCTTGATTTTGATCTGTACCAATATTCCTTCCTCGTTTTCCTCGATAACAGAATTATAATTATCCACAAAAAATTAAAAGGGCAAATAAATAATTAAAAAGCCAAACCTTAGAAAGCCACTTTGAGAAACGTTATGCTCTATTTTGCTTTTTTCCCGCTCAAATCTTCATGCCAACATGGCTAGCAGTGGCACAAAATGAAGAACTTAAGACCCTTCTATTCCATCACTGCGTTCCTTCACAAGACGACGGCTTTAAAGACAGCCTCAAGCTTCAATTTTCATTATATAATATAAAAAAAACACTAAATAGAAACAATTAAACAAAGTAGCCCCCCTTTGTCCATTTTTATATCGGGTTACATTATTTGTGTATTGTGCATATTAAATTAAGAAAAAAAAATGTACAAAAGACTCGTAGTGCTTTGTTGTTGGAGAGTGGAACTTGTATTTTTATGCTTCTTGTTGTTGCTTGGTTGTGGTGAGTTATTAAAAGTCAAATATAAATTTCAAAATAAGCTAAGCCAGGTGTCACACTCATCGTCATATTTCCACTACTGCTAATGTGCGCGCCAAGTAGACACCACTCCTTCACTGTTCCACCGCCACCGGAATTTATATCATCGCCGGCGAGGTTACATCATTAACTCTAATTCTACAATTATACATTACATTAACATGGATAAGATTTGATGAAAACAAAACACAGGATTCTGTAAAACTTCAATTGAATAAAGAAAAATGGAACTGCAGTCTAGTATAGCTACAACTGAATTTATGTTTTACACATTCTATATTATGTATCTATATCAGAGGTTTTCCTGTTGAAGAATTTTAAAACCAGAAATTTCTATAGACAGTACTTAATGAATTGTAAAGTTGATAAAGACAATGATAGTGATACTTAAATGAATTTATGAAAAAAGAACATCAACCAGTAACTAATATGAGAATCAAGAAATTTAAACAATTCAAAGATGGAAGCAGTTTTGGCTTTGAATCCACATATCCTTTTGTATATAGAGATCCAAATGGAAATATGAATCTATCTCAACCACATTAACGAGCTGTGATTGTATGCTATTTACAGAGGCAAAATAATAAATTTTGAAGGCAAGCTTTCCTTTTATTTTGTGCAGCTCAGACAACCAAAAATTGGAACTAAGTAGATGGAATGGAAGTACCTTTATTACATATAGACTAATTCAGGGACCGCAAGCAAAGGGATGGCATGTGCCACTAATTCTTTGTGCACATTCATATTTCTGATTCGTGCATCTCTCTAATAGAGCATATTATCACGATATAGTATGCCATTCTAGAAATGCCCTGGCCTGGACAAACCTAGTAATTAGAACAGCAGAACTGCCTATTGCCTATCACTGTCAGTTTCACAGGCTGAAATATGATAAAGGGTCAACAAACTGAAAAAATATGTAGCCATAGGCAGCTTAAGTAAGTATTTCAGTATTTAACACCAGAAAATATGATTGATCCACAAAACAATACCTAACATAATAACAGACTATAATCCTTTATTTAGGAACCAAAGAAGTTAAAATAGTGTATAACATGAACATGATGAAGAATACATTATTTTCCCCTTCGTTGATTTGATGTCAAACATATGGGGAGAGAGTATTTTAAAAATAATGATAGTTTAGAATATTATCATGTATATTTTGATCTTCTCTGTACTTTCTCTCCAATCTTTTAGAAATTGATTTCAGATTACTCTGTTAATGAAGGTTGGTTAATCAACTATAAGGATGGACCTACTTACACAAGGTATTAGGTTCAAATTCTAAACAGCTGAAGGAAAACCAACAATAGTTTCTAAAGGGGGGAAGGTTGCTCTAACAATAATGTCATCACTCACACGGCTATAAGTCCTTAAAAACTAGTGTATCAAAAATGAGAATTTGGCTTAAGGACAAGAATTAGGCTTAAGGACCCTACATATGGAATATTTAGGCCATCAAATTAGTCTCCATTACTCCCTATCACAAATCTTAATGGCTAATTTGCATACAGAATACATGTTATGAGGATTTAACTAATGGCTAAATGCATATTAAGAGGGCCACAAATGTAATTTTCAGCATTGTAGGATAAGTTAGGATCAATTGACATCAAATTTTGAACTTGACAAACTTACACCTTTAATAAAGAGTGTGTCCTTTGTATTCACCAGCCAGTGAACCCTAAAAAGTGTGTCCTGCACAAGTAAGACAAGATCAAAAGTGTCATCATAGTTGTTGGTCTCATTAGAGGATGATAATGTGCAATTATCACACCTATAAAGGGATTTGTAGATTTAGATCATGGCTTTGGTACCGAAGCGAAGCTTGTTGACCATGTCGCCGTCACAAACAATGACAAAGCATATAGTGATGACTATTATCTCTGTCACAGGTTCTGACAACAGAGCCACACCCATTCTCGCCAGGATCTACCTTCATCAGAGCAACATTATTCTTCGCAAAAAATCACTTTTATAATATCTATTATTCAACAGAAAATCTCATTACTTCAAAAATAGTTTTGCATTTAACCAATTTTACAAAATCACATTAATCTAAAATTGATTTTATCTCTACAAAATCAATCATGCACTAACTAGCTACAAATAAAACAGGTAATACTAACTTGACCACACATATCATACAACACCTTATACAAGTATTTCCATGATCATAGGTCATATCCAGGACCCTAATAGCAGCTCTTTCACAAAAACTTAATAATCAATCACTATAATCATCAATTTATCGATCCGAACATGGTTGTGTAAAGAAAATAATAAGTAGGTGGAAGCAGTACCTGGTGGTTACCACATTGTTGGCAAGTAAAGCAGGGGACATAGGTAACAGTACCCCTCGTATCAACAACAAGAGCAAACCTCTGCGGAGGAGTTCCGATCCAAAGCCACATGGAATAGTACCTGTTCCATCGAATTTCACAAAAATATAAACAAAGAACTGTGAATTTATTTTGGGAGAAAGAGAGGAAGGGGAACAATGCAACCCGTTTTGAAGGTCGTTATGGAGTCTTATCGAGAGTTAGGACGCGGTTTGGGCTTGGATCCATGGAGTTGACGATGGTGGTTAAAGTCGATGGTGGAAGAATCAGAAACAGAGTGGTAGGAAGGCTCCGAAGTGGCGGTAGTCGTCGGTGGGGTTTCGAAGAGGACTCGTACTAGCTCTGCATCGTTGCCGTAGAGGTGTGACAATGCGACGTGCTTCTGGCTTACGTGGAGGTGGGTTTCCGTGGTGGTAGGATATGCGGATTTGTCTTGGGATAAAGCTCTAAGGAAGGACATGAGCGGCAAGGAGAGGAAGAGAGAACAATAAAGGTTGCCACGGAGGAGTTCTCATACATGAGGGGATGAGGTGAGGGTTCGTGGGAAATGGATCTTAACCACCGTTGAGAGAGGGCACGAGAGAAGACAAGGGGACGGGAGAAGAGAACGGGGACGACAGTGTTTCAGGGAGAGGGAGAAGAGACTATGGCAGGGAGACGGAGAAGAGACGTTGAGTGTGATAGAGAAGGAAGACTTTCAAAAAAGTTTTCAACTAAAAAAAAGCTGATATGGATGCCAGGTGGGTCAGGGTACCAAAACCCTCACTTCACTCAGGGTACTCAAGAATTTCACTAAAATAAAATAGTGTAAATAGTTGTAAGTAACAAAAAAAGAGTGTGAAAAGTTTACTAGAATATATTCTTACCAAGCACTATATTAATGTCTTTAAATAACTAGATGACACATACCTTTTCTAAAAACTAAAATGGTGTAAATACTTGTAACTAACAAAAAAAATTAGTTTGAACAGTTACCAGAATAATGACTTGTCAAATATGTATTAATTACCTTAATATCTTATATGACTAAATTCATGTATTAATTAAAATTTAATCTTGATCCAATCATTTCTCCTAAATGACAAACGTCTTGTGTGCGATAAAAAATTTTATTTAATTTTGATAAATTAGCGAATTAATGTATAAACAACGTTAGAATGAATTTTAGTTGAGTAACCTAAAAATACAAATCTTTCACATTTTAAGATTCATCGTAATCCTACTTATAATTTCTAACAAGGAGAGATAAATCTTCTTTTTAACTTTTATTCTCAAATAAACAATATTCCTACCAAACACTACATTAATGTCCTTTAATAACTAGATAACAGATAACTTTTTTTAAAAATAAAATATTGTAAATAGTTGTAAGTAACAAAAAAATGCAAACAATTTACTAGAATAATGACAAGTTAAATATGTATTAATTACCTAAATACATTTACATCACTAAATTCATGTATTAATTTAAATATAATTCTACTACAATCATTTCTAATCAATGACAGACAAATCTTGTTTGTAGAAACGTGGTGAGCTTCGGTCGCTTTAGTACAGAAGCGTCGTGCATTGTATGAGACCAAGGCAGGACGACTCTGATGAGTAAGCTGTTGGAAGGGCCCTCATATGCATTCAAGAAACACTTAATAATGAAATGATCATAATACACCTAACTCATGCATAGCATCCTAATTGACTAACCATATTATGAATTTGGTTGTGGATTGTGTGATGTTGAGAGTGTCTACATTGTGTACCATGTTCTTGCTATGATGATTAACTGTTAATTATGTATAAAAATAATCCATCTCTAACTGAAAGGCTATAATTGGTATTGCATAGGATAAGCATTAGTTGAACTGGTTAAAGACCCTTGGGGTATCTGATAACCTTTGAATGTTGGTTCACAAGAAGATCGTTGTTGCTACCCAATTTTGTCCAGGCCTATTTACTTTAAAAAAAATTATAATACTAATAATAATAATAATATTAGAAGTCAATCCAACATAGGATTTAATTTTGAATAAAAAAAGTGAATGTGTGGGCTTGTTTGAATTTTAAATTTTTGATTTGGGCTTTGATCTTTACAATTTTAATTCATCATGAGAACCATAAATTTTGAATCTAAATTTAGAGAAATTTTAAAATTCAAATAGGAGGGGAAGTTTAAATGTTGAATTTTATAAAAAATAAAAGACATCATATTTTTATAGTGGAAGATTATAGAAAAATGATGAGAGGATTTTAAGGAACGAGATCAAGTTTTTTTTTAATATATATATATAATAGAATGAGATAGAGCTTCTAACTATATATATATATATATATATATATTATAAAATAAGATAAACCTTTTTTTAAAATATATATATTATGTAATGACATCTCTTTTTTCAATATATATGTATATATATATATATATTAAAAGTTCACGAAAAAGAGGAATGATTTTTAAAATATCATACAACAGGAAAAAATCAGGTATATATATAATTGTGTGTGTTCTTCATCTCTTAGAGAATTATAATAAGCACGATTAAATGTATGAAGTCTTTTCTCATCTAGGAGAAATCTAATAATTAGTAACATTTAATACCTTTTAATGTTCGTTACTAACCAAGTTTAGAGTATTACACTCGTAAGATTAAAAATAAAATTGATATTGGCATGTAACAAAAATCAAAATATTTATATTAGAGATTAATTTGGACGGGACGCCCTCTTAATCCATGATTTAATTTTTTTTAAAAACCATAAAAATAAAATTGATATTCACATGTAACAAGATTAAAATCAAAATAGGAAAGGGACGTCCTCTTAATCTATGTTTTTTTAGACCATAAAATATTTTATTAATGTCAATATGTAACAAAAATAAAAATCTTTATGTTAAGGATTTGTTTAGATGATACATCCTATTAATCTATGTTGTAATCAATTTAAACCATACGATATTTTAATAATAAAATTTACAATCCTTATGGATTAATTTGAACGAGACGTCTTATTAATCTATGTTTTAAGTCAAGTTTTTAAAATTAATTTAGACCATAAAATATTTTAATAATGTTGGTATGTAACAAAAATTAAACTATTCATATTAGGGATCAATTTGGATGAGACATCCTATTGATCTAGGTCTTCAAATAACATAAATTTTATATTTTTAAATTAATTTAGATCATTAAGTTTTTTTTTAAAAAAATCAATAAACCCAAGGTTCCCTTTTCATATACAATGTTTGAAATCAATTTGGATGAGACGTCTTGTTGCTTAACGTTTTCCTAAATCTCGACGTCTTTAACTTATTTTACATTTTTTAAAATAATAAAATGAAAGAACTATGTGACCCTGATTTTCCCTCACGCTTGGGGAATATGTAGGGACAGGAGTTATTCTTGTCAGGCCCAAATTTTAAAAATAAATATATCCCATTATCTTAGAAAATAAAATTATAACACATTTTAATGATGACTTGATTAATTTGTACTAGACGTCTTACTAATCATAAAAAAATATAACTTTAATTATTAAATCGACACTAGATCTTATAGGGCATCTCTAAGAGGTTTAAATTTCAAATTATTAGGATTATTCAAAACTTAAACAATTTAGGGTAACCATTTAAAACGCACAATGTAGGGTGCTAATACCTTCCCCACCTGTAACCAGACTCTTGAACGTAAAATCTCAATTTAGGACCAGTACATTTACGTTAGGGCTTCTTGAATGTTTTACCTTAAAAACATTAGTGGCGACTACAAGGTTTCCGAAACAAATTCGGGAACCTAAGTTTCTTTTTACGGTCAGCCTCCTGCCGCAATCTTGGTCGCGACAGATGGCTACTTCGCTAGGGACTTTAGAGAGTCAAGCCTATTTAATTTGTTTAGGTATATTAGAATAATCCTATACAACCTCTTGCCTATGTGTCTATGCCATGATTTTTATTGATATATGTTATTATGGAACCCTAGGATAGAAGACATTATATTATTATGTTATTAAACCCTAGGGTAGACGACTTTATTGTATTGTTCTATGTTTCTTCCTTTTGAAGGAATGGTAAGGTATAGGTATGTATGCCCCTCCCCATACTACACTTACACTTTTCACGTATATTTCGAGTAGGACCCTACACCCAAGGGTCTGAATAGACCATTAAGTTTAGGGTGAGGTTGTGTAGCGGTGTCATTTGGGACATTTGTCTCCTTCTGACATCGTGAGAGCCTCAACTAGAGCATAACTTCCTTATGGTGCCCATACCTGGTAGGCTTCCTACTGTTATGGTCAATATCATGGGCGGAGTCTGAGCTTTGGTGGCCTTTAGTAATTTAAAATAGCCACCCAATGTAAGAGGACACTATTAGAGGAGCCCTAGAACCGATCAAAAGCCTTTAAATAAACCTTGCTTAAGGCACAAAGTGGCAACATTCTTTTTACCTTTCATTCTTAAAGGATTTTTTGTTTTACACCCTAACAAATGTTTTTAAAAAAGAGCCCAATGATCCGTCATGGGGAAAATGGTTCTCAAGCCCGTTTAATTTCATTCTTTAGGCTATAGGCTACTTGAATCGTAAGTTTTTATGCAAAGTTTTCCCAAAAATAATCAGACGAATTGAAAGGTCTGTAACTTATTCTTTGTTTATCATTATTCCTTATAGACACAGAAAATATTTTTAAGAAATAATGATTAACAAGACATGACAAGCCCATAAGTTGACTCTTTTTTTCTTTCTTGTCTTTTTTTAGGAAGTAATCTGAACTTGGTGAGTATCCTACTAGAGATGGAAACAAATATGGGTTTAGACGAATATGGGGCCAACAGGGCTAAACTGAGGAAAATACTACATGTTAAGGCTGGGAAAATTGACACAGCTAGCCTGTAGGATTGTGGAAAGAAGCTGAATTTGACCCAAAGGATGGCCTTCTCAAGGAAATATAGGAGGATCCTAAAACTTATGGAGGTTGAAGTACAGGTCGAAGCAATCACCGCTTTTCCCTAATTTTATGACCCACCCCTTCAGTGCTTCACCTTTTGGGCCCGCCATTAGAGGGTCGGATACCCTATAGACGACTTGAGTAGCATGCCCATATCACCTTCTTTGCTTCTATATTAAAAACCAATCCGACTAAGCTGGGAAAAGCACAACTAAACAAGAATTAGAGGTCAGGGTTTACCAGGGTGTATCTTGAAAAACACTTGAACAATCTGGCTGAGAAAGAAGATTGGGAGACTTTCATGCATGGATGCCCTAGCATTTACCCTCTATGGTGTCATCTTGTTCCCTCGAATTGAGAATTATATGGATTGTGATGCTTGATGAATCAGATTTAATACACTTATTATATTTTTACGCTAGGGGTTTATTATATATTTATTATGTTTAATGATATTATTTTAACTAAGTTCCATGTTGTTAGTTTAATTAAAGTACTATGTATATACGTAATTTTCATGTTTTGTTTGTATCATGAGTGTCTCACCTTGTTTTAGTCATAACTTGGGCTTTTATGATCCAATTGAGCTGATCTTGGAGCCAATGAAAAGCTAAGACAAAGAACTACATTATGATGAACACATTTGGTTATTTTACATCTGAAAAGGATGAAGAAATAGAGATTGAATCAATCATCCCTCATGTGTCTCACCAACATTGACATAGTTCACTAAAATACATATATCTTAAGTTGTAATGTCTAAATAACTTGGTTCTTGTAGCAAAATTTCAATAAGATAAAGATCTACAACTTTTACGTTAAAGGATTGGTAAAATTATGTCATTTAGAGGGTTAGAGTTGTCATCTAAATAACCTTATCATTTCTTTAAATTATTGTAATCTCAACCCCACCAATGTTGAAATAATTGCATCAATGTTCAGCACATGGGTGTATAGTGCTCTGATACCTTGGCTATAAATTGATGCTTGAAGTTGTAAGGAAGACATAAGAGAGATACATAATAAAATACATGCTTAAGTTTCCTTTACATCTCTATGTTTTTACTCTAGTTTCTTAAGTTTTGGTTCTTTTTTCTCTTGTTTTATTTATTTTCTCTATATTCCCTTCTCCAAGTTATGATTTTCATTTCCCTTTCTAAACATGAAGTAAGTTAATTTTATTATTTGTTATTTACTTTTATAATCAAAGTTATAATTAATTTATATTTCATTGTTAAAAATCATCAAGGAAGATTTGTAACACCCTCAGTTAACTAAGATAATCCCTTCCATTAGATTATCCTAGTCAACTGAGAGGTTACGAGTTTTAAAAAAATATGCAAGGTTTTTTCGTAAACACTTGGTGGAACAGTATCATTATATATATATACATAATAGGGTTATATATGCAACAAGTGGTCAAACAGAACTCTACATGCTAAAGGTAAAGGCACACAGGCTCTCATTCAAAACATGAAATAAAAACATCTATCCTAATCATCCTCAATCCAAGAAGAATTTAGCTGGTGTTCGATGCGAAGCCTGCACTAACTTTCTTAAATGACATAGAAAAATTTTGTTTGCGGTAAAAAATTTACCTAATTTTCATAAATTAGCTGTGTAATGTATTAAAAATTTTAGAATGAATTTTGGTAGAGTAACCTGAAAATGAAAATCATTCACATTTCAATATTCTTGGTAATCCTACTTATCCAGGAATTTTTTTAAATAATTTCTAACAAGCACAGATAAATCTCTTTTTAACTTTTTCCCCAAATAAAAACATATTCCTACAAAGCACTACATTAATGTCTTTAAATAACTAGATGACACGTACCTTTTCTAAAAGCCAAAATAGTATAAATACTTGTAACTAACAAAAAAAATCAGTTCAAATAGTTACCAGAATAATGACTTGTTAAATATGTATTAATTACCTAAATATGTATACATGACTAAATTCATGTATTAATTAAAATTTAATCCAGCTCCGATCATTTCTTGTAAATGACATAGGAAAGTCTTGTGTGCGATAAAAAATTTTATTTTATTTTGCTAAATTATCTAATTAATGTATAAACAACGTTAGAATGAATTTTGATAGAGTAACCTAAAAATACAAATCTTTCATATTTTAAGATTCATGGTCATCCTGCTTATAATTTCTAACAAGGATAGATAAATCTTCACTTTAACTTTTATTCTCAAATAAAAAATATTCCTATCAAACACTACATTAATGTCCTCCAATAAGTGGATAACAAATAACTTTTTTAAAAAATAAAATATTGTATGAAAATAATCCATCTATATCTGAATGGCTGTAATTTGGTATTGAGAAGGATAAGCATTGGTTGAACTGGTTCAACGTCTCATAAAGAGCAAGAAATATTATTTTATGGGTCATCATCGCTTTCTTTATCGTAGACATAGATTTCGATTGAATAGAATTCGATTTGATGGGCAGCAAGACTTGCGTGATCCACCAAAAAAACTATCTGGAGTTGAAAGTTTTGAGCAAGTTAGGAACATTACTTTCATATTAGGAAAAAGGAAAAGAGGACGTGGCACTGAAAATTCCATACAAGAAAAGGCTCAACTATGGAAAAAGAAAAGTATTTTTTTTGAGTTGCCATATTGGAGGTATAATTTAATATGTCACAACCTTGATGTGATGCACATAGAGAAGAATGTGTGTGACAATATCATCTACACCTTGTTAAATGATGGCGCAAAGTCGAAAGATCACCTTAATGCTGGAAAAGACCTTCAGGTATTGGGAGTTAGACAAGAGCTATGGCCTAATGAGAATGGAAAATATCTTGCAGTAATCTATACATTAACCAATCAGGCCAAGAAGGAATTCTTAACAACTTTGAGGAACATCACAATGCCTGATGGGTATTCAAGCAACATTTCTAGGTGCATTGATATGGATAATAATCGATTTAATGGGATGCTAAAGAGTCATGATAGCCATGTTCTGATGCAACAATTCCTTCCAATTGCCATACGAACAGTTTTGCCCACTGAGGTTTTAGCAATATTGATTGAATTGTGCACATTTTTAGACAGTTATGTCATAAAGTGTTGTCTCCAACAGATTTAGACAAGCTTCAAAAACAAATCGTGCTCACTTTATGCTATATGGAGATGATTTTCCCCCATCATTCTTTACTGTCATGGTTCACTTGGTTGTTCATCTGGCTGAAGAAGCTAAGGTTGGAGGTCCTGTCCATTATAGGTGGATGTATCCTATAGAGAGGTAATATTTACATGATACATTATTGAGCTATCTTACTGAGCTATGTTTTAGGGTTATTATTAATTTTGTTTGATATGGATTCATAGGTATTTAGGGTTACTGAAATCGTATGTGACTAACAAGGCTAGGCCTGAAAGATCTATAGCAGAAGGTTATCTAATGCAAGAGATTTTAACATTCTACTCAAGGTATCTAGACAACATTGAAACAAGGTGGAATCGACCTGCTCGTGTCGATGATGGGCATGACGATGATACACAACCTACTTCACGAGTAGCTGAATTATTTCTCCATATAGGAAAACCAGTTGGTGGTTCTTCATATTTTACTCTAACATCTGTTGAAAAATTACAGGCTCATAGACATGTACTCACCAATTGCCAGTTGTTGATTGCTATCTCCAGTGAGTTTTTCTGACACTTAAATAACCTACATATTCTATTCTACAATGTTTAATTCAATAACTGTATATGTATAGGGAATTTAGAGATGTTGTGCGGAGGCAACTAAGGTGTCGTGTTAGGAATGCTACTGATATTGACCAGAAGGTTCATAGGGAATTTGTCAGTTGGTTTACAAGACGTGTGAGTAAAACCTAAATAAAAATTAATTATTGTGTTTAATTTTGCGTGCTCATCACACTAGTATTACTTATTATGTTGTAGATATTCCAAGATGTCAACAATATTAGTGAATCAGATAAGAGTGTCCTCTTATGTCTTGCCAAAGGTCCCCTAAACCAAGCTACAAGATACACAGCATATAATGTCAATGGATACAAGTTTCGAACCATGGCAAGAGATAAAGGACTTAATACTCAAAACTGTGGTATCTTTGGGTCATATTCAACTAGAAGTTACTCAAGTGTTGTTGATGTCCAAATAGTATGTGGAGAAGTTCCTTATTATGGGAAACTTATAGACATTATTGAGCTTAACTACAATGGGCTGTTCAAGGTACCTCTGTTCAAATGTGAATGGGCTAATACCACTAATCCTAGAGGCATAAGGAAAGACAATTTAGGTTTCACTTCAATCAATTTTTCAAGATTAATCCATACTGGTGAATATGAAGATGATGAGCCATACATAAAAGCTTGTAAAGCTCAATTGGTTTTTTATGTAGAGGATGAGAAAGAAAAGGGTTGGAGTATCCCTATTCATGTAAAGTCGAGAGACTTGTATGACATTGGTGATTTGGATAGTGAAATAGTAGTATCTGATCAATCTTTTCCATCTAACAATTTGGAACAAGTTTTTCCAGCCGATGCAATACCTATACAATTAGCTAGAGATAACGATGGTGACCCTTTAAATCTAGTCGTTACTGAAGATAATGATGGTGACAATGGCGACATGGTTTTATGATAGGTATCAATATACACATTTGTTAGGTTTGATGTGTAATGTAGCATTTAAAACTACTTTCATTATTCACTCTTTCTCTAATTATGAATTTTGGATTTAATATAATATCTAGTTTGCTAAAAATTAATTATTACAGGAATGCCTAGAAGGAAGAGGACTGTTTCTAAGACTGCTTCCCACATATCGACGGGTAGTACTCAATATGCTAGCCAAGATCACATATCTGCTCCGGCCAACTTCCAAACCATACCTGTAGTTCCACCCACACCTATGGTTCCACCTACACCACTTGTTCCACCCATACTTATAGTTCCACCCATACCTGTAGTTCCACCCACATCACTTATTCCACCCACACCTGTAGTTCCACCCACATCAGTTGTTCCACCCACACTTGTGGTTCCACCCACATCAATTGTTCCACCCACATCAATTGTTCCATCCACACCTGTAGTTCCACCCACACATCTTGTTCCTCCCATTAGCCAAAACATACCTTCTGATCCACCCTCTAGCGAAAACACCGATTCAAGATCCTCTTCTGATAGAAAGTCCCTAAAATTTTGGACAGTGAATGTGGTTGGTAAGTGATAATTTTTTAATGCATGTGTAACAAATTTAATTTATTTAAACTAATTGAATATTTTTGCTTTACTTGTAGATGCAGCTGGAGTGGTCAAAGAAGAACGTTTGAGGGTAGGAGATGCCTTCAATCTCGATCTAGGGAAGCGGGTGGTCCTAGATTTTAATGAGGTTGGCCAATGGGTTGGAGAGTCAGGTGGCCTATTTGGGGGATTTTTGGGAGCTGTTACTTCTAATTGCAACGCGTTCCCTATTTCTTATGAAAATTGGCGTAAAGTATCTAAAATTCATAAGGACCATGCGTTTGACATGACAATATCGGTATGATTGAATTTCTTATTATTATTTATATCTATAATTAGTTTTATATATTACTAACTTGTTTGGTTTCCATATTGAAGGGTAAATTCACAGTCAATGAAGGCCACAAACACAATATTATGAAAAAAATGGGAAAGATTTGGAAGGATAATCATTGTGACATGTATAACCAATGCTATGATGAGACACGGACATTGGAAGAAAATCAAGAGATACGTCCTGATGGGGTTCCGTTAGAACAATGGGCAACTTTCTTAGCATACCGGAACAAACCTGAGACTAAGGTAATGTAGTCATAAATATAATGATTTATGTGATTATGTTGATGTTTGTGTGATTAACAAAATTAAGAAAGTGGGAGAGATTAATTATTAGCTCTTAGATAAATTGAACTATTAATGTAAATGACAGGGATTAGTAAGTTAACTACAGAACGAATGTTTAGAATTTTGGGGTTTAGAATGACACATGTTTCTGCTCTAATACTATTCTATAGCTAGTGCCTGCAATACCTGCCCTGACTTAACATACTACAATAAATTAAATAAGTTGTACCGATTGGTCAATTTGAGGGTCTGCTGAGTGTTCTCTGTGTTTGTGTGTTTTGCAACCATGATGTGGTCCATTAGATTATCCTAGTCAACAGAGAGGTTACGAGTTTTAAAAAAATATGCAAGGTTTTTTCGTAAACACTTGGTGGAACAGTATCATTATATATATACATAATAGAGTTATATATGCAACAAGTGGTCGAACAGAACTCTACATACTGAAGGTAAAGGCACACAGGCTCCCATTCAAAACATGAAATAAAAACATCTATCCTAATCATCCTCAATCCAAGAAGAATTTGGCTGGTGTTCGATGCGAAGCCTGCACTAACTTTCATAAATGACATAGAAAAATTTTGTTTGCGGTAAAAAATTTACCTAATTTTCATAAATTAGCTGTGTAATGTATTAACAATTTTAGAATGAATTTTGGTAGAGTAACCTGAAAAAGAAAATCATTCACATTTCAATATTCTTGGTAATCCTACTTATCCAGGAATTTTTTTAATAATTTCTAACAAGCATAGATAATTCTTCTTTTTAACTTTTTCCCCAAATAAAAACATATTCCTACAAAGCACTACATTAATGTCTTTAAATAACTAGATGACACGTACCTTTTCTAAAAGCCAAAATAGTGTAAATACTTGTAACTCACAAGAAAAATCAGTTCAAATAGTTACCAGAATAATGACTTGTTAAATATGTATTAATTACCTAAATATGTATACATGACTAAATTCATGTATTAATTAAAATTTAATTTGGCTCCAATCATTTCTTGTAAATGACATAAGAAAGTCTTGTGTGCGATAAAAATTTTTATTTTATTTTGCTAAATTATCTAATTAATGTATAAACAACGTTAGAATGAATTTTGATAGAGTAACCTAAAAATACAAATCTTTTATATTTTAAGATTCATGGTCATCCTGCTTATAATTTCTAACAAGGATAGATAAATCTTCACTTTAACTTTTATTCTCAAATAAAAAATATTCCTATCAAACACTACATTAATGTCCTCCAATAAGTGAATAACAAATAACTTTTTTAAAAAATAAAATATTGTATGGAAATAATCCATCTCTGTCTAAATGGTTGTAATTTGGTATTGAGTAGGATAAGCATTGGTTGAACTGGTTCAAGATCCTTAAAGTATATGATAACATTTGTATATTGGTTCACCAAAAGATCGTAATAGTCAATTAGCTTTGTATCCTATAAGAACATGCTTTGGATTTAAGTAAATAATAAAGGTTTAGAAGAATGAGTGGGTTGTCATGGGAGAACTATAAGTAGATAGCATAATGGATAAAGGAAGAACATAACATTATTATGGAATCATAATTCATTGATAGGCTATACACATACCAAAGACACTTAAAGTAAAGGAATGGTATGACTCTATGGTAGATAAGACTCACTTAATGATTTAACTTTATGTGTGAAATCCCCTAGGTATGACGGTTTACTTTTGTATGTTTTTCCAACAAAGGTAGAATGAGATAAACTTACCACTATTGTTTTGTGGTTATATTGTGTCTATCTAAATATGCACTCAGGGCTTGCCAGGAACATATCTGGACATTGAAGGAGAAGATTGACAGAGTTACACAGCGGATACAGTTGGACCCTTAACTCGACAAAGTAGTGACTAGGTTAACTTGGGTTTACATTTTATGGGAGCTTGTATGCCCTTGTACATTTAGAGTATGTAAGTTTTATTGAGATCATGTGATGTATAAAAATGTTTTCATTTAAGCACCATTATTTCTTGCATATAAAAAACTTCCATATTCTTTTGAAACTCGTAACCTCTTAGTTAAGTAGGATAATCTAGTAGAAGAGATTGTCCTAGTTAACCAAGGGTGTTATACAAAAGGAATCATGCACAACCATAAAACAATATATGAAAATAGCATCAACATACCATTAGTTAAAACTTTCGATCTTATACCTTAATATTTATTTGACTTTCTTTTATAACAACCCTGATTTTCAAGAGTGGATGTTTAAGCCCTTGAAACCTTCGAGAGTTACTCGTTGAGTATTTTAGGAGAATAAGTCTTAGGCTTGACCCTCAAATCACCCTAATAGTGGGAGGAAATGAGACTTAATAAGGTAAACAGTGAGTTGATCGGTCGAGTAAAGTGAACGAGTAAGAGAAATTTATGTTAATATGACTCCTAGAGAGAGATTTAAATTTTAAATAATTATATAAAAGGATAGTACATTTAAATTCTGTAATTTATCTACTACTGAGATAATTATATTTATGAATATGTTTTGTTGTTATTGCTAGACAAGCTATGAATGATATTAAATTGATAATTATAGGTAATGATAATTAATTTTGAATTATATTTATGAGTTGTGGAACCCAAATTAAGGTCAGACTCAGGTCGTTCGATTCGAGACTATAATTTAGTGAGGAAATTAGCCCTCTTAGGATCGTTTCAGGAAAAATCAAGGACACCTGACTCGGCCTAACCAGCCAAGTCAGAATCCTTAACATTCTCCACGTTTGACCGTTTAAATACTCTGGAATATCCGATGGAGATCCGGTCAGTCTCCGGTGACTTATTTTTAAGTTTTATGATGTTTTTGTGAACAGGCTGAGACCAGGTTCGGACTTTATCATTATTGTTTTTCCATAAAATAATTTCTTCAAAAGTTATTTTAAGACTCGACCTACATATCGTCAGTGTTTTGGACCCAACTTTTGCGTACGATCTCGGAATGGGCCAATTTTAGTCTTGATCTCTTTGTTTTGAAAAGATCTTCAACCTCTGTTTTTTAGTCCCAAACTCCGACTCTCACTATGTCAACCCCAAAATCAAGGATTAAGTATATTCATCCTAAAATTTTATTAATAGGGCATTTTCCCTGCACCTGATTCGAAAACAATTCATAACTTTCGCATACGACCTTCGATTCATGGAAAATTTATGTCAAAAGTTTTGTAACAAAATTATCTACGTTTTCCATGAAGAAATCAAAGGCTAATTCTTTCCAAATTAGTACAGTTTAATGAATCTTTATGATTCATAAACTATTTCATTTTTATATTGGCTGTTTATGGAAAATTTCATATATATTTTTCGTGTTCAATACTTAAATCACTCTACAATTTTTTTGAAGAGCCCGAGGCTTAATTCTCAAAGGCAAATTTTTGGTGAATTTATTTTTGAATCCCTACCTGATTCAGAGGCATTTGGGACAGCCTGTCGTAAATCGACCGTATCTTGGGCTGCCGATATTTGATAGTCGCGTATAATATATCGATTTAAAGAGAAAATGAATATCTAAAATTTTCATGTTGGAAGTTTTCTCAAATTTTGATTCTACAAATTATTCCAGATTTAATTGTAACGTTTCTATTTTCCTGGTTCATAAAAATCTTGCGCACTTTAGTTTCTTGCTCGAAAAGTTAATTTTCTACCCACTGATTTTCTGACCACCTCACTACCCTTGGACGCCCTCTAGATAGGTGTCACCACTGTGTCTCCCTCACCCACTCAGCCCTTCCACCTCTCACTCCAGCCACTAGAATTTCATGCAAGTATAGGCATTATCATCACACCTACACCATCCATCATCTCACCTTACCTCCACATCATTGCACCCGTCAGCCAACACTCAATCCTCCACAATCTCTCCTCATTTTAGAAGCCTAAGATTCAGCCATCCTTCTCTTCCTCTAATCATCTCACGTCACCACCCAATCTCCATGCTCTTCTATTTTCACGAGCACACCTCACCACCATCCACCTACACTAACTCAAATTCCATAACCTTTTCTCCTTGCTCCACCATTCACGGTAGTGATAACCAAACAGCACCTCCCCTACTCTTTTGCATGTCATGACTTTGGAGGAGTAAAACCTATTTTCTCATCTTGGAAGCCACTCAAGACCGTGAGCTCCTCAAGGCTACTTTAGGTAAGTCTTGAAAAATTCCCTTCTCAATCTTGTTCTCAAAGTGTCATGGCCAAATTCTGTTTTGTGGAAAATTTGATTGATGACATTTCTTTGTTGAACTAGGAACTAGAAATTTCAGCCACCCACTCAAATTGTTGAGACTCCAAGGCCGTGAACTCTCCTAGACCATATAAGGTGAGTTTGGCAAAATTCCTCCATTGGTTGTTGTTTTTGAATTTTTGGAGCCAACTTTAGATTTTAATTTAAATTTCTTGTGTTGTTCCCTTCCCATTGAAGATGAAGTCATGGCTGTCCCTCTCCCTTTCTAACCAAGCATACGTTTTTTTTAAGGTTCGGAAGCTTAAATGGGCATTCAGAGCACGATAGAACGATCGAAAGAATTTTTCAACAAATCTCAAAAATTCTATTTCTGGATAGCAGCTTCAAGATGAGGTAAAGGGCGTTTCCATTCTGTTTGATTTGAATTTTGGCTGTGCTATAATGATTCTTGACTACTTAGGAGCTTACGTTTTGAATTTCGGTGCGATCCAACGGTCGGATCTTAAATCATAGAAATTTTCGTAACCGACGACAAAATGTTACGTTTTTAAATTAATTGATATTTTGAAAATCTATTCGACGTGATACGATGTTCGTATACTCGAATGAAATTTATTGCGATTAGATACACGAAAAAGAGATTAGTAAAAATTAGTGTTTATGCAGGCTCAATTACATTCAATATGGTTGTAATTAATGTTAATTCAGAAATTTTTATGTAATGTGTAACATATTTTCGGTAAGTCCCGCTATTAGATAATTAATTATTCCTTAAATCAGTATCGAATTATTTTAAGGAAGATTGCATCCGGTAAAACAATTTTAAATTGGGTAATCACAAAATTTTTATTTTAGTCACTTGAAAAAGGTTAGAATTTAGATTTTTGAATATTTTCTTTATATGACTTATAAATTGAAAATGAAGAAATTTAATTTTGAAGAATTGATGGTGAAGAATTATACCCTTGTTTATTTTTTGCTTTAATAATTAGGAAAAGGAAAGAATTTAATCCTTATAACTTAGGCCCAAAATGAAATTTTGAAGGAGATGAAATAAGTGAATTTTCGCATAATGGATACTAAGAATAAAAGAAGAAAACATTAGTAATAAATATTAGTGACCACTTTAGAGACCACTTAGAAAAAAATTAAAAAGTAATGACTTTTGAGATTAAGAAAAAGAATGGACTTTAAGGAGAAAATTTTATTAAAAATAGTAAATCTAAGAATTAGTGATATTAGAAGGCTTAAATAAATTGGAAATAAAAGATAACAAATTAGAACTTAAAATTTTAACTAAGGCTCTAAGAATAATTTTAATAGGTTCATTCTTTTTATGAGGTTAGAACCGAAATTTTTATTTTTGGATAATAACATAGTGGAAAATCAAGTTAATTGTTATGGTAGGAGTAAGGAATCAAAAGAAAATTTTGATCTAGATTAGATTAGTTAACAACCAAGAGATGAAATTTTGGTTATACAAAACTTGGGTATATAATACAATAAATAAGATTGATTAGATTAACTAATGACTAAGTAATATTAAGATACCTTGCTTTAAAGAGTTTTAGATCTTTAAATAATTGAAGTGAATAAGTCTAAAAGAAAACTGACTAATTATAGTTAAAGAAAATGGGTTAACTAAATGAATTATTAAAGAAAGAATTATTTAATCTAATAAGATAATGTCTGAGGTAAATAATGTAAGAAGCTAAGATAAGGTAAAAAGAGATATATGATTTATTGAATAGAGGGAAACTATTAAATTCAAGGTGTATTTAAAGAGTAAATGAAAAAGAATAACTAATAAGGTTAATTAAAAATTAAGAAAGAATTTAATAATGATATGTTAAAAATGATGTTTGGATAGACCCATTTCACTTGATCAAATTACAAAGAGTAAGAACAATTTTAAATATACCCAAAAGTTTACCGAATAGCTGGAATACTCGATCCACGTACCACTACGATCGCCAAATAGAGTGAAATAATTGTTATGGTAGTATAAATGACTGACATGATGTGCTGATAGATACTTGAATTTTAGTGATATATCTCTTAAAACTACTCCCCTGATAGATGTTATGTGATGCATGGAAAATCTTAAACTGTATATATGAATGTGGGGTGCTAATATCAATAAAGATTCTCGAATATGATTGGATGTGAAATACATGAATGAATGATCAGGGACAGAATACCCATGATGTTGAGTTGTGAAACCTCATTACATTTCCAAGAGTTGGGAAGATAAATTATAAACTTTTGTTAAAAGAAAAGAAAAGTTGAATAATATTTAATGTTGAGAGAAAGGTTTGACGTTAGAAATGAAATGAGGAAGAGGACCTTACTAATGTACCACCCCATAATAAATATAGTAATCTAATCATGCATCATATCTGGTGAATAAGGGTGGCATTGAGAAACTCCCTAAGGCATAACAGCGAGGGGTACATTGAAGAATCTGTCGTGCCTCGATACCTGAGGGCAGTCTAGGGAGTATATTGAAAGTGGGAATTCCAAGTGGCATCGGATTCGCGCCCGTCGCTGGACAGCCCATGGAAAACCCTGATATACTTCGACAAGACGTGGGATTTTCTATGACCGTGGAGTGCCTATTCTGTAGAGATTATGTTGGCCATTTTATGATGAGAGGACGTGTGTCCTTAACCTTTTGTGAAAATCAGAACAGGGAGAGCTCCGGTCGCTTTAGTGGAGGGAGAAAAAACGGGGGAATCTGATAAGCGATGTGTTGTTATTGATAGAGAAGCATGCATTATATTAGTGTACAGTAATAGTATAACATTCATACATTTCATTTAAATTATGATTATCTCATTGTATTAATGTACTGAATTGATAAATGGGTAGGGGGACTCATAAGAAATGAGAATGGTGAGACAACTTAGAAATATATATATGAACCCTAAAGAGAGCTCCGCAAATTGATTGATATTGATCGGAAATGCATGGGGTAAGTGTTAGAAATGACACTCCCCGATTGTGTGGGGATGACGACTCATATTTACAGTTAATTTCTCCAGACCACCTTTCAGGCATGTATACCGTACTAAAAGGGCAGTGCATAGAGAGGACCAAGCAGGTCCCAGTCGGTTATCAGCTATTCCGAAGGATACTCCAGTAGATGTACCACCACCACCATAGCAGGATGTGGAGAGACCCTATGACTGAGATGTAGAGGTCATAGAGAGTTCCATTAAGAGGTACAACGATCCACCCCTTCCCATAAGCATGGCAGAGCTCGAGGAGATGTCCAAGAGTGAGGCAGCTCTGTTAGTGGACCCCCTTAGCTTTCTTCAACTACCAATTCCACTTATGGCCCCGCCTCCTATTCAACCAGTAGAGGCTCCAGTAGTACCAGCTACAGATGATGTAGTTCAGAGGGAGACCAAAGAGTACATTGACATGTCAGCTATAGCCCAGAGTCTATTAGCGGAGGCTTATAAGGCCTATGTTAGTCGTAGGCATCAGAGGATTCGCGACATTAGTGATATACCGTCTACTAGCTCCGCTCCTCCAGACTATTCCAGATTGGCATCTACTTCTGACCCACCTACATCCCCATGGTCTAACAACGAGTTTCTTGGTGGAGGTCCTTAGTGGTTGAGACTATTTTGTTGTTTTTATGTTTTGTCTTTTATTAAGGGAGCCTGTGTAACATCCCGAAATTTATAAAAATGATTAATTAAAGAGAATAAATAATAAATAATTACATATGAGTTGATTTATGTCCCAAAAATTTAGAAATAATTAAATTAGAATTTATTATGGATATTTATAATTTATTGAGATTTAAGGAACTAAAATTATACCTGATTCAAATATGGGTGTCGGACCAAGTATCTCCGATTGAGATGCCGTTGGTCAGGGCTGTTAATAACATTATTGGGAATCCGAATATGTCTTCAAAATAATTTTTGGATTTAGTATTGTGCCCTAATGGAGCTCCTGTTATTATAAAATGGAGAAGTTTTTAATGATGGGTCAAAATTTAAAATAAAACTCTCATTTCTCTCTTATATCTCACATTACTTCTCCCTCTTTCTCCCTTTCACTTTGCTTTTTCTTCTTCTCCCTCCATTCTTCTTCTCCATGACCGTCCCCCTCCCTTCCACCTTTTCCTTCCATCTATTTCCAAAATTAAAACCAAAGCTTGGATTCATGAAGCGCGAATAGAACATTGGAGCAAAGCTTGGTTCTCCATTTCCTCTTTTTTCCTCATTTTCATGTTTGGCATAAAGCTAGGAGAAAGAGGTATGATTCTTGAACACCCATAGTTTTTGTTTATGGTTTTTATGTTATTGAGGTATTGTGATAGGGGATTGGAGGTTATTTTGTTGAGTAAGGGTATGTAGAACCAAAATCCTAGCTTGGATAATTCTTGGGAATTCATTGTTGTGGTTGATAATGAATGGGATACATTGATGCTAGTCTATGGATGCATGTAAATGGCTAAAATTGATGATTTTAGGTTATTGATGAAAACCCTAGAAATTAGGATTTTGGGGCTTTGGGAAATTAATGAGAAAATTATGAGTTATTGGCATTGGATGATTATATATACATGAGAATGAGTTTTTGAATGAGTAATATTGATTGTTGATGTTGAGAACCAAACACTACAAGGAAATGAGCATTTGCCCACTGGAACTTAGTGGCGGTTATACAGTAAACCGCCGCCGCTGACAATGTGCCGGCGGTTTTACCGGCGGTTTGTGTAACCGCCGCTATTTGCTTTCCAATAGGAGCGGCGTACTACCTTTAAGGGCGGTTACCCATTTGTTAAAAAAATAAAAAATTAAATGTAAAATTTTTTTAAAAAACCCTAAAAGTTCTCACTCTTTTTCCTCTCATTCGTTTCCCCCTCTTTCTTTTCCCTCTCTTTATTTTCCCTTTCAGTAACCATTCAATCTCTGTAACCTAATCTTCTAAATCCCTTATCAATTAGCACCAAACTCTGTAAAAATATGACGGTTTAATGATAATGACAACGGGGAAGACGGCTTCTAACGTTGACGATCGTCAGAGAGGGGCTTGGTTATTGTGTTTGTTTGATTTAGGGCTAAGCGGTGCATGGTAAGTTGGTCATGGTGGATCGATGGATTGGCGGTGGCTTATGATTAGAGAAGGGTTTCTAAAACCTAAATCCCAAATCAAACCCAGGCCCTTGGCATAACAGATTTCAAGCTTCAGGTATGAACCTTAACCTAAAATCCTTCTAATATTTTGGATAGTCTATTGAAATTTTTCTTATTTGGAAGTGGAAGGGATATCTGGTGAAAGCCCGAAAAACCACAACATACGGCTATAATTGATGTTACAAACAAACATAGAGCCTTAATATCGTAACTTCACTATGGTTTTCCCTCTCTGCTATGATTCTCCTTTAAGGGGTTGATCTAGTTTCAATACCTTTCTTAGTGATACAGAGAGTGCTACTCATAACCTAACCCCTAAAAAAAGATTAAGGGGAAAATAGAAACTTCAGTTTTGTTTTTCGTGGCTTGTAACTCTCATTCGACATGTCTGAGAGGTATTATAATTTGAAGAAGACTGATGATATTTGTGATGATGTGGGCTAAGGTTTTAATGAGTTTCTGGGTTTTGTTGGCAATGCAAAATAAAAAGTTAAGTAATAATGATGTTTTTTCCTGCATCATTTATTTTGTATGTCTTATTATATTAGAAATCTAGTTTAACTTTTTTTTTATTGTTTTTTAGTGCTTCTCTGGGAGTTTTTGGATTGAAGAATATAATTTCCCCTCTTAATTTATAAGTGTAGTGTGTTAATTAATTAATCTGTATATTGTTGTTTCGAAGTTACGGTTCATGGGTTTATGGTTAGATTGATAGGCATTTAAGCATCCATGTTTTGTAGAATGAAAGTGGTGTTGAGCTCTGTTTTGTGCATCTACCATTTTGAATTATAGTTTCTGGAAATTTTAAGAAGAGAGAGACAAGAAGGAATTAAGCCAGACCCTGAGATTGACGCATTCATGAAGGCTTGTAGCATTGTCGGGTCAAAAGACCAATTTAGTAACAGATTATATTCTTAAGGTTTGTGTTCATCTCAACTTCAAATTATTAACATTACCTTAATGCTTCAGTTTGTATATAACCTGCAATCTATTCACTATGATATTTCAACAGATACTTGGGATGGATATTTGTGCTGACATTGTGGTTGGTGATGAAATGAGAAAGGGCATCTCCGAGGGAGAAAAGAAAAGAGTAACAAGAGGTTAATTTTATTTTTTATTAGCAATAGATATAAGCATTGAAAATTTATCCGAGTTATTCTAGTTCCAAGTAATGCCATCACCCCTGCATCATTACTCTCATTAGATTGTCACTAGAGTTTGCTTACCTTATTCGATTATTGGAACAGCCTCACTAACTCTTGGTTCAAGATATTAAAAAGTGGAGTAATGGAACACTAATTGATAAGTTGATTAAATAAAATACAGAATAGAGAAATCAATCTAAGAAGTAAATAGTTATGTGCATCATTCTTCACATATCCATCCTCTGCGTTCTCATAAATAAATGACTCATATATCATTTCATCACTAAATATTTTAGGAGATTCTACTTTATCGTTGACTTTTGGTTGTATTAGAATGTTGAAGTCTGATTCATTCATATTTTATGATTCATATTTGATGATGCAAAATACCCTCTCATAATATTTATGATATCTCTTTTGATATCTAATCTGTTAGTAAATGAAAATAATCCCAAAATATGAGTAATGAGATCAATATTTTCAAACCATTATAAATTCAGTTACATATCTCAAATGTTACAGGGAGTCACTCTTAGACAAATGAGAATATTGGTTTACTTGTATAATATAATACCTTTATTGAAGAATAATGCTTTATGGTGTCATTTGCTTATCATTGAATTAAAACTGCAGGCAAGAGATACTTCTATTGGATAATGAAATATCCTTCAATGAGGCCATGATTGAAGAAAGAGAACAGGGAATTAGAGAGGTGGAAGAGCAAATAGGATAAGCAAATGAAATATTGAAGGACCTAGCTATTCTAGTTCATGATCAGGGTGTTGTTATTGGTAAAATAAATAAGACTGTACCATTTTGCAGAATGGAAATTTACAGGAAAATCCAGAACCTTATTTTTAATTAGTTATTCATTTCATTCATGTTATTTGTGGCACTCTGGCAGATGACATTCATTTAAATATCAGTACTTCTGCTGGTGCTACTGTCCAAGCTAAGGTCAAACTAGCCAAGGCTTCCAAAAGTGTAAAATCCAGAACCTCTTGGGTGAGCCTTAAAGATCTTATCATACTAAATAAGCTCTAATAATAGTTAACCACAATAGAATAGATATTTGGCTTCCCTTTGTAATAGAGCAAGTGAGCTTCATAGACATCATTATTGGAATATAATAATGCCTTCATTTTCATCTGTACATTTGATATTTATTAGAGTATGATATATTATGATATATTTGTCTGATTCTTACCCCAAACACTATTTGCACACTACCCTTACATGTTAACATTTGCATGTAACTGATTGGCTTCTTATATATAGAAAAATATTCCAAAGTTGGAAGTAGTGCAAGACAAGTTTGCAACATTATTTTAGTTATTAGTAATACATTTTTATGATATATGACCTCATTTATTTTTTCTTACTCTACAGTGTTGGTGGTTGCTAGTAATTTATATATTTACTTAACTTTTATTACTTTACACGCGATTATCAAAAGTTTAAAATTAACAATACTTAGTAGTGTATTACTTTTTGTCCACCTTCAAATATTTATGACATGTGTCTTGCATGACAAAAGAATTAAAAGAAAGGATACCATTTTTTTTAGAAAATAAAACATGAAAAAATTGTAACAATTTACGCATTTTAATTTATAAAAGAATAATTAACATTGAAATTACTATTTTTTATCATTAAGATATTTTGGCTTTTAGAAAAAAATATATTAAAATAGCTATTTAATACTCTTTTAGACAGGTATATATAGAACTATAAAATAAGACTATACTACTTATTAAAAAACAATAATATAAATATCTAAAACATTAATATATAAAATATAATATATAATTGCCGCATTAAAAACATTAATGGGTATAAAAAATAATTTGTTATAATTAAGGAAAATCTGACTTTTTAAAAATAGTTATAATTAAGGAATTTTTTTAAAAAAATGAAACTTTTAGTGGCGGTTTAAGCTGCTTTTAAATGGCTTGTATTTTTTGCTTTTTGCAGCGGTTCTAACCGCAGATAACATCATTACGGCGGTTATCTTTGCGGTTAAACTATTAGCGGCGGTTATTCCAGCGGTTAACAAACACCGCCGTTAAATGCCTAGTGGCGGAGCATTTAGCGGCGGTTTGAGAACCGCCACAGATGTCATTTAGTGGCGGTTTAAACCGCCGCTAGGTTCCAAAATAACCGCCGCTAAATTCCCTTTTTGTTGTAGTGAAAACCATGGTGAATGTGAGGGATTGGTGAAATAAGCATGTCTTGATAAGGTCTTAGACCATCTTGTATGCCATATGAAATTGTTGATGGATAATGGTTTGAGAGGAGCTAAGAGGCCCATGATGAATTTGAATGGCAAATGGATAGTTTAGGTGATGGTGAAAGAGATGTTGTTATTGTTGGATTGGTGTTTTGTTAAGTCTAGGACTTGATATTAAGCCTTGATATATGTTTACAATTGCTTAGAATTAAAATGATGCCTTGTGTTGGCTCATTGATTAGATATATGTATATATGTGTACTGATGTAGGTTATGTTTTAGGCAATGTGGTGGAACATTTGGAATGTGCAAATTGTTACGGTTCTTCTCTCGAGGTAGGAGAAGAGTTTACATTCAAATTGCATGAGTTATATAATTGATGATTATTGTATGTCATGATACTCATGCTTGCCTTGCCATGTTTATAGTGAAATGATGTGAATAGCAAATTGTTGGCTATTGGTGATATATATATATATGTATATATGAATTGATGATGAATGTTTAATGCCATTTAATGAGAGTCATGCACTGTTGATGAATAACCCATGAGGGGTTGAAATATGCATACACCATGTGAATTTAGAATTCTATGTAATTTTGATGAATGAATATTGGAAATGAGAGGCTAAGGCCAATAGATGACATTAATGTTTATATTGATAGGGAAATTGTTCAAAATGTGAAACTAGGTGTTGAAATTAATGCATAATTGAGGAACTAATAGAGCCAAATAGAGTTTTATGAGGATTGAATGAAATGAGATAGTTCTAATAGCTTCCATGTATAGTTTATGACTTGTAGGAATTGAGTGGGCTAATTCTAATGAGAATAGGCCCTTGAGTTGCACAAAAGTGCCTCAAAATGAGTAAAATGCATTTATACGCTTAAGTCACTCATTTTAAAGGATTTTTGAGTGAGGCCGGTGACCACATATCATAAATGGTGTAATTTAGTTGGTGTCAGAATTTGGTAGTATTTAGAGTTGATATGAAAAAGTTAAAGGGGTTGGAAGTCCAAAATTATGTATTTTCTATATAATTTCTGCATTCTGATAGGCCGTAATCGATTAGATTATTAGTCTAATCGATTACGAGGATTCTGTTCCTATAGTAATCAATTGGCTTAATCGATTACAAACCTGTACGCAACCCAATAATTGATTGTGTTTGAGGGTGTAATCGATTAAAGACCAAACAGAATCAATGTAATCGATTGTGTTCAAGGGTGAAATCAACTATGTACTAAAACAAAAATAAGGTAATCGATTACCCTAGTCTCATAATCGATTATGCACATTGTAACACCCTAATTTTTTAACAAATAATAATTCCAAAACAATGAGGAAATTTTTCACAAAAGCAGCCACGGGTCACTTGGCATAGAAGGAAGAAAAAGACAAGAGAAATAGAAGAGCATTCACACGCACATGGCAAGCAGCAGAGGAATTAGGACTGGAACCGATCCATTCGGTGCAGTGTGACACACCAGCGCCTGGGCGGATTCGATGACATCGTTGTCTCGCTCAGGCGAGGTCTGATACCGCCTAGGCGGGGTATGGCAATGCAACAGCGGATGGAGGGGGTTCACAAATGAAACCCAACACCAGCCCCCACTCGTTTTCTCAAGAGGATCAACAGGGAGAACTTTTCCACAAGCAAACGCTAGTCAATCAGTATAAGGAAATAGGCAAGGGAAAGAGAAGAAAGACTCCCATGCGTGGTAACCTGTGGAAGGAATGGGACCTAAACCCACTCCGTCCAGTTCAGCGAAGCATGACAACGCCTGGGCGGACTCCACCACGACGCCCATCCGTTCAAGCAGGGGTCAACACCATCGAGTGAGACACGTTAATGCAACAACAAAAGAGGAAGGTATTTGGGTGGAGTTACACACTGACACCTACTCGCTTCAGCGCGGTTCCACACGCTTGGGCGAGCCGTCCTAGTCGCTCGGGTGAGGTATGACTCCGCCTAAGCGAGGCCAACACAAGCCTTCCCAAACCCGCACTCACTAGAGCGAGTACATTGCTCGCTGGAGCGAGGAATCACTCGCTGAAGCGAAAAGCCACACTCGGCATTGAATCACTCGGAAAACCGAGACATTCATTCACTCGGGGAAGTAGGTAGTTAAGTTCCACTCGGATTTATTCAAAAACCCAACCACTCGGAATACCAATCCTCACTCTCTCGGAATCACTCGGTGTACTCACTCGGAATCTATGGGGGCTCCTCACTCGGAATAACTCCCACGTCCATTTCGCTACTCGGGGTATCCTACTTACTTCTCACTCGGTAACCATATTATGTTCTGTTCTAGTTTTCCTACTAAGCCAGGACTCACTCGGGTCCTTTAGCCACTTGCTAATCTATCATATTAGGTCCACTTAGAATCTTAGGTGTCTCTCTCTGGTCAGTGAACTACTCACTCGGAAACCGCTGATTATCCTTTACTCGGGGCGTTTCACGATTTTTACTCACGAAATTCCAGTCAACTCCTATTCCAGGCTATGCGACCTCAATCGCTCGGATTATTCAACCCCTCATCACTCGGAATGACTCATTGACTCGCTTTTCTCCCACAATAACTTAGCTCCACTCCTGCTCATAGTCACACTGATCTCCTATACTCGGAAGGTATACTTATGCGTCCATGTTTATCATTCGGACATCTTCTACAGCACAATATAACACGCAATATATATACATATGTTTAGGAAACATCTGAATAATTACAAATGCAACATGTTCCTTCTACCCGAAGATGTTCAAGTTTCAGAAGTAAGGACTAAGATCAAAACACGAGCCGGCCAAGGCTTAACGAGACCTTATACACAGTATATACATATACACACATATTCCATGGTACTCGACTGCTCTGCTCTACACTCGGCTCCTCCTTCATTCTTCATTCTGAGAGATATTCACTGAAAATATAGCCACTGCAGGGGTGAGCTTTTACATGTAAAATGATAATCAAAGACTCGGTATCAGCGTCAGTACACGCACCTACTTTCATTCAATCTTTCTCAGGTTAACTAAGTTCATGCAATGTAAGATAACGTCTATAACATACATGCTACATATAGTTCATCTCCACACACACACACATGCATCCATGCACTTGGAAATCATACACACACCCCACACATGCTATGTGCACTACCACAATCAGCCTCATATCTATATGCATGCCTGCGGATCCGACTCGGATAATGACTTTCAGTTACGGTTTCCCTTCGTCTGGCCCCTCGTCCTTCAGCTCTTACCAAGTGGTACCGGCCTCCCATGGGCGTCTCGAGACTCTTCTCTAGCTCCTACGGCTACCACGAGCACTATCAGGATCTAGCCAAGGTCTGTAACTGGAAGTCATTCCCTCGGGGTTCATGACCCTCCATGGGTCACCCCACTCTTGCACATGTAGCTAATGCATTTACCAGTACGTATCATCGCACCACCGATACCTCCCTCATAGCCATTAAGTAAGAACAGATTCAACACCGCCTTTATATTTGTTTTATTAGTCATACCAATGCATACAACAATCGGCAATCAAAATAATATCATCGGGCAGTTCAACTAACACGCACACACTCATAGTCTCACAGAGATAAGAGGGATAGAACCATGCATTTCATTCGTCATTATTAATTACTAACAGACTATGTCACCACCATCTAGATTACATGCGATCACTGCATACCCACTGTAAAACACACACAGAATCCAGAATCATGCATAAGATCTAGTCGTCATACACACATGCACACACACTCATGCAGTACATTCCTCCGGTACCGTTCGTGGACCATGCATTCGACATGCAAGCGCCCCCTACCTACAGAAGAACCTCAAGAAACTTTTCTGCTCTCATCGTTGGGTCTGATGCCCTTCTCCTGGTTCGTTCAGTCTCCCTTGGCTCAGTCGTATCCTGCGCTTGGTTCTGGGATGGAGCGTGGTCCTTCCTCCAGTACTGTCGTCACGATCTCCAGGAGCGAAGAGCAAGACAGGGAGAAAAGAAGATGGAGACAAAGAGGGAAAAAGAGAGAATGAAGTGATGGAGGAAAAAGAATCTGAAGGAACAGTGAGTGTTTGTGACCATAGGCTTACGTTCATATATATATTCGCACGAGGAAGAGAAGAGTAGGGTGGGAGAGCGTGAGCCCAGCAGCCACGCGCACTCCGCCCCATCACCTGGCCATCACCATCCTTTATATTTTAATTAGTTTATTGTTTTCTGATTTTCAGGGTAGTTGGGCTGCTAAATTCCTCAAATCATTTTAATCATTTTAATGGCTTAAATCCATTTGATAGTTATATACAATTAACGGTTGTTTTCTATTTGAAATCGAGTCTTGATGGTTTATTTTTCATTCGGCATTCAGCTTCAAAACTGGGATGTTACACACATCACCTGATACATTATACTACTTACAGAAGCAGTGTGATCGATTATCTCCTACCCCGTAATCGATTATCACTAGCTAAATTGATTAAATCAGCTTAGGATTTGCATTTTTACTTCTTTTGAGTACTTATCTTGTACTCCCTGGACCCTTAGGCCTACTTGACAATTAAATGGGGTATTCTGAAACCTTCTTCCAATCCCATGTGATCTGTCCTGGACCGGGGTCAAGAGATCTGATCTCAAGCCAGTCACGAATAGTATGTCAATACCGTCTAATAGACCGGATGTATGTGTATCCGATGTATGTATCCGTTGTCCTTGAATGAGGAGAGCGGATTGGGCATCCTGGAGATCCTTCACACCGACCTAACGCGTTGAAGTGGGCGAATGGTGGTGTCACCTGCAAAGATTCTCCGACGCTCAAGTCAGTGATTATATTCCAAGTAAGGAATGTATTCAGAGAGTAATCAGTCGTAAAAAGAGCTGAAGAAGAAGATCCCCCCTTCAATCATGAAGTGAGTTCATATACCTGATTGGCTCGATTAACGAGGACTCGTTGGTGGGGAACCACCAACTCCCATTTGCATTATTATATTGCGCACTTACCTGTATGATTGGGTCAAGTGGCTATTTTATATTGAGCATAGAGAATGTAGACTAGGATTAGGGAACAAGTTGACCATTCCCGTGAGCAGAATTTGGCTCGTAGTGCAGGGAATTATTGATCGATCCCTGTAACAACAATCCTTGTCTTTTGCACAGTGACGTGTGTATTATCCGATGTCATGGTGTTATCCTGAACAACCGGTATAGGGAGAACGCCTGATACGGAATTACAGTCCGGATGTATACCGATGACACCGGTTACACGTAGATGTCTTATCAAAGACGTTGAAATATGTATAGCAGATCGGATACCGGTATTGAGACCGGATCATATGTCCCCTAGCTTGTGTGAGGGACTGAATAGTTGTTCACATAAGCTACTCAACCTGCGAGAGGTCTTAATATCGGTAAGCTTACGTGTGTAACAGTTCCTTAGCATCTGCTGTCATTCGTAAAGAACCGTTCTAAATTTAATAGAAACGACCTTTCGGTACGGTCACAACGGATTTAGACAAAGATTCGTTGTGTGAGAATTTCAAGAGTTTATTGGAATTGAAAGCTCTTGAAGTTCGTGTAACGGCTGTAAAGCGTGAATTGCGTTGCATGATTAGACATTAATGCTTTTAATCACGTGGGCAAGCAATTATTGCGTCTGAGATGAAAATCTCATTAACCGTTGTTTTGGGCTTAATGGGCCTGAAGTTTTCGAAACTTTTGGGCCTAGTAGATAGCCCTTCACTGAGTCGCTATCGTTTTGGCGCCTAAGAATTTGGAACGGTTGTGTCGTTTCGTTTGTGAACGAATGCGTTTTATCGAGAACGACACAACTTCAAGAAGGGGTAACCGAACCTCTTCGTTTCCTATAAAAGGAACACTTAGTGGATTCTGGGTTCCACTTGCTTTTGTTTACTTAACAAAACTCTGCAGAAATATCGCAAGGAAGTTTGTTGCCTGCATTACGAGGGTTTCTTCGTTTCTCAAATTCATCATTGTCATCTGAGGTAACTATTCCTTTCTTGTTGCTCTGGTCTTGCTTTGGTTTGCTACTCTTAGTTATAGAAAGTAGGCTTCATCTAGGGGGGGATCAGTTTCCCGCAACCCTAATAGTCGTGGGGAAGAGTTCTTATAATTCTTCCTAAGACTGAATCACGTTGCTCAGAAAGGGGATCTTACTCACTGTGGGAAGTGACCTTTCCCTTCTCAGAGTCGCCCTCTGATTGTAATTGCTTTTAAAATGCAGTGAGTAATGATTGCAACTTTCTGACGACATTTTATTTCTTATCGTAGATTAAGGAGTTCGATTCAGAAAACCCAAATGGCCACTGGAGAAGGAACCTCTGGAAATAGTGCTATTTCGAGGACAACTGAAGGTCTCTATAGCGTAGTTGCTTCAAGGCTGAATTGGGAGGAGGTTCAGGCTAAATGGCCTTTCTGCTGGGTGTCCAGTGAGTTTAAAGACTTGGCCTCCCGTCATGCAGATGAGGAGGGATCCCGGATTCAACCGAGGTTCACGCTGAGTTCGGATGAAGAGACGAAAAAGTGGTATAGGGTTTACGCACCACTTCCGACAGAGCGGATATGTCATGTCGTCCCTAATGACCGCTCTGTGTATATGTATGACTTCATTTTTCATTATCTGGGAGTTCGTTTTCCTCTAACCGAACTCCAGATGGGCGTCTTGAAGTTTCTAAACTGTGCACCCTCCCAACTTCATCCCAACGGTTGGGGCCTCATCCGAGCTTTGGAGGTCTTGGGTGAACATTTTAATTTCACGCCAACTGTAGCGATGCTGTTCTACTACACTCAGGTAGTTCGAAGGGCAAACAAGCAGGGTGGAGTTGGTCTGGTGACTCTCCGGACTCTCCGTTCCTTTGTGAACTTTGAGTCTTATACGGATTCTGCCAAGGTTGACGGGAAGTCCTTCAAGACTTACTTTACTCGCATCTCCATTAAGAAGGGCAAACCAAAATTTTGGAAGGACGAAGAGGATGTTGACAAATTTCCCTTGAGTTGGACACACAAACATTTCCTCTTGAGCTCACACGCGTACTACACTGATCAATCCGATCTGTCTCGTGAGACGTCGAGAGTGTTGTTCGCACTTGAATCGCACACTACAGGTCGTCACGTCTTTTCGTGTAGGCGTTTGCTAAGTAGCTCAAGCAGAGTCCGGGAGGAATATTTGCGTACTTCTCGTTTTATTTCATCTTTCCTCCTTTACCAAATATATATAGAATATTTGTAGTTGTTGACATCTTGTGTTTGTTCATGTAGGTGAAATAGAACAGGAAACTCCAGAAATGGACAAATTGAAGAAATTCAAGGCGGCTGGTAAATCCGTTACCCGTGAAAATGAAGTGAAGCCCAGGCCCTCAACAAAGGATCGTCCTGAGTTAATAATACTGACCTCGGATACTGAAGGGGACGTTCCGTTGGTTGAGGGCGGTTCTTCTGCCGCTGATGAATCCACGGGCCATCCTCCAGTTTCTGAGAGGAGAAGAAAAATCAAGAATGACTCAGTGGGAGGCCCGTCCAAAAAGCGCAAAACTCCGGAGGATAAGCCTGTTGAAACCTCGGAAGCAGCTGGTGCTCCCTCTAGTCTTAATAAAGAAACTGCTGCTGGGGCTTCTGGGTCAAATCCGACCTCCTTCCCAACGACCTCGTTTCTTACCCCCTTCCTCTCCTACGAAGGTTCTACTCCAGCCACTCTTCCACCACCGATGTACAAACTCCGGCCTACGCTTAGCGTTAAAGAAATTGAAGAAGCGTGTGAGGCCGGAAGGTGGCAGCTAGCCGAACTTGCTGGAATGCTATCTTCCGTCAGCGAGTTGGCTAAGAACATCAACAAGGTTGAGGAGCTGAGTGACAAATTAGAAGACCTCAACCTTTCCTCAGAAAAAGACAAAGCCGCCATGAAGTTAATGGAAGATCGTCTTAACAAGTCTAAGGAGTTTGGGGATCTCATAACTAAAGAGAATCTCAAGCTCAAAGGCGATCTTAAAAACTTGGAAGGCAAAGTGGCAGAGAAGGAGGAAGAACTCCGTAGCAGCCAGGATAAAAATAAGGCTGACGCTGAGGAGTGGTCTCAAAGGGAGAAGAAGCTCCTTCTTGAAATAGAGGGACTGAAGGCTAGGAAAGCGGAGTCCGAAGTATCTAGTGAGAAGCTGTCCAAGTTGCGGAGAGAATTGGCTACAGCGAAAGCTGAGAGAGAAGAAGCTATTGACATATGCAGCCGGGCTGTTGAAGAGTCCTTCGGCCTAGCCATACGCCAAGTCTTCTACCGCAACCCCACTGTGAAACTTAACCTTTATGGGATGGATCCGTACTATGAATTCCATGGGGGAAAGTTAGTCGCAGTGGTGGATGGTCGTTACGAAGATCCACCGACGTCCTTGTATGGTTTGGCTCCTCTTCCTGAGGGTCAATCCATGGGACCTGATTACGTCTTTCCTGTGTCCGAGGTTCCTTCTTCTGAAGAAAGGGCTGAGGCTCCTGGAGGCGAGACTCCTGCGGAGGTTCTAAAGGAAGGAGCACAAGAGCCCAGTGCTGAGGAGGCACAAAAAACTGAAGAACAGATTCCTCCTCCGTAGTTTTGTTTTCATTTACATGTATAGTTGTGTACCGGGATCAACTCCGGATTTTGAACTATTGTATGTAATTTCATTTCAATGAATGAGTTTTGATTGAAGGAATTTGTCTTTGCCTTTTCATGTATATATAAATCGTTACTAATCCGTTCTGTATAACTAATCTTAAGGCCGGATTGAAATAATAGCCTCGGAAGATTAAACAACAAATAAAATTTAGAACGGATAAATATATACATGTCCCCAAGTGCGTATTAAGAAGAAGGTGCCTGTCTCTGGGGCATGATCCTTAATTCTTTTTGGGGAAAGATGGGTCGATCCGCTGTTTAGCAAAGTAGTGTAACAGGACGGATGACTGCTTCTAATCCGTAATACTCTTACAGGAGATGATAATATTGTTCCAAGTTTAGGGAACTGCAAGGAAGTGGTGTTTGAGTCCTTTATCATAAGGATGATGATGGGAGTTTTTTCTACGCCAGGAGTTACGTCGTTGTATCATAGAATAGGTGATAAAGAGTATCCGTCCTGGGAGAATACCACTTGAAAGCGAAAGTGCGGACTGACTTTCGGAATTTTCCATCATAAAGATGATTATGAGAATTGATCATGCCAGGTGTTTTATCATCAAATCACTTCATAAGTGATTGAGATCATCCGTCCTGGGGAGGTGTACAGCACCAGAAGTTATAACATCGGATCACATAACAGGTGATTGAGATCATCCGTCCTTGAGGTGTGTACGGCGCCAGGAGTTACATCGTCATATCACAGAATAGGTGATTGAGATCATCCGTCCTAGGCAGGTACACCATGTCAAGGAGTTACATCGTCAGATCACATAATGGGTGATTGAGATTGTCCGTTCTGGAAAAGTACACAACACCAAGAGTTGCATCGTCAGATCACAGATTAGGTGATTTAGATAATCCGTCCTGGAGACATTTTTCAATTGTAGGAGTACGGATTTAGTGAATACTTCTCAGAATGATGATGAGAATTTTTCATACCAGGAGTTACATCGTCGAATCACTGAATAGGTGATTGAGATCATCCGTCCTGGAATGATTATTGGAGTTCTTCGTACCAGGAGTTACATCATCGAATCACTGAATAAGTGATTGAGATCATCCGTCCTGGTGAATTTTTTCCAATCATGGGAGTGCGGATTAGGCAATTTTCGCATCCATCCGAAATCCGAGTATTACCTCTATTAGCCCCCTAGCTGATGTGAGGAAGCAGTTGTCTTGCTCATATGAGCTATATTGATCATAACACGTTTGGATTTCGGAATTGCACCGAAGTGTAAATATCCGCTCTGGGAACCATGTTCCGTAGTGATGAAATTTTAAGGGTGGATTCGACAATGGGAATATCAGAAGTTTATCGAATTTTGCAACCCTTGGTATTCGGGTAATGGTGGCCACGTTTCTAATGATTGGACATTTAATGCCTTAATTCACGTGGGCGAGCCATTATTGCGTTAAGTGCGCATGTCTTAGTAACTGTCACGCATAGTCTTGTTGGGCCTAGTATTTGGTTTTAATAGGCCCATTTCGATGGCTCTGTGACAAAACGATGGCATTTTCGCGCCTTGATGTACTAAACGACAATTTTGGTCCACTAAACGGGGAGTCGTTTAGGGATAAACGATAGGTTGTGTTTAGTGGGTATTTGAAAAATTTTTGTGCCCCGATAAAGGCATATTTGGCAATCTCAGTTACCATTTCTTCTTGCTTCTTTGACGAACCTCTGCAAAAGTTCCAAGAAGTTCTTCGTGTCCGCCTCTGTGAATTTCAATTCACTATCCTTAGGTAACCACTTTCCCTTTGTTTTTTGTATCTCTTTTCAATATTTGAGAATGGCTAGGAAGGGTGTTAGTTTCAGTGGCGTTAGCCCTAGAGGAAGAGGAGGAAGGGCTCTAGCTCGAAATCATGGTGGGAGGATCCCAGTGATCTTCCAGTCGAGGCCACAGTATACAGAGGGGGAAGGGTCGCAGTATAAAAGGCGAAGGGTGATTATACCCTCTTCAGAGTCTTCCTCCTCCAGTGAGAGTGTCGAGAGTGGGGATTTGTATCTCTCTGATGATGTGAAATTTTATCGCAGCATCAAAGCTTTCACTATGGTGACAAAGAAAGCTACTGGGAGGAAATCGTCTGAAGGGGAATCTCCTTCTGAGAAGTATATCTTGAAGACCCAATCCGGCCTATGCAATGTGGTTGCACACCGGATAGACTGGGTGAAATTCCAACAGAAACGCCCATTCAGCTGGGTGGCTGAAGAATTTCGTGAAATAGCATCAGTTCACGCTCGAGAGGAGGGAGCGGAGTTGGAGCCGCGTTTCACGGTCTTTAAGAAGGACAAATACAAGAAGTGCTTCATGGTGATAGCTCCGTTGCCATCCGATCGAATTTGTCATGCTCCGGACGAAAGGTCCTTGTATATGTATGACTTTTTATTTTTGAACCTTGGTGTGCGGTTTCCCCTTTCGAAGTTTCAGATGGGGGTTCTGAGATTCCTGGACTGCGCTCCTTCGCAGCTTCACCCCAATGGATGGGGATTAGTCCGTTCTCTTGAAGTACTTGGGGAGCACTTCAACTTCAAACCGACGGTGGCCATGCTCTTCTATTTTACCCAAGTGGTCCGTCGTGCAAACAAAGAGAAGGGGGGAGTGAGCTTGATATCCCTCCGGACTCTCTCCAAGGTTATCAACTTTGAGGCGTACACTGACTCCGCCAAAGTTGATGGACATTCATTCAAGTCCTATTTCACGAAGATTAGCGTTCACCCTGATGAGTCAGTTTTTTGGTTAACTGAAGATGGGATTCTGAAGTTCCCAGTGGCTTGGACGCATGAGCACTTTTTGCTGACCTCCCAGGCGTACTACACTGAGGAGGACGAACTAAGCCCGTCTTCAGTTTCCGTTCTTTCCGCCCTTCAATCCTACACCGCCTCGCATCAAGTTTTCTCTTGCAGGCGTTTGTTAGGATCGTGGTCTACCCGCGAGGAATATCTGCGTAATTTTCCTGCTATTTTTCATGTTTTATCGTATCATACCTTGAAGTCTTTGATATCTAACCGTATTGTTTGGTTTTGCAGTTGAAATTGAAGCTGCGTCACCAGAGATGAAAAAACTGAAGGGGCTCAAAGCTGGGGTGAATTCCGTAGCAGCTGAAAATGACATTCAAGCGAAACGGAATTCGAAGAAAGCTACAGCGGAGACCATCATTTTAACCTCATCTGCTGGTGACGATATTCCCTTGCTAGAGGGAGGATCTGAGGGGGTTGCGGTTGAGAAGGTCGGAGAGAAGAAGAAAAGAATAAAACGCGGTTCCTCAAAGACCTCGGATCGTCAACTCTCTCCGAAAAAACAAAAATTTTCAAGTGAGGGTGTTGATCCGGAGCTTTTAAAGGGAAAGAAAGTGGAAGGGTCCGTTCTGGATGCAGGATCCACTCCGGATGCCCCCGGCGACGGGATCACTTATGGTGCAAAGCCAATAACGACTTACTTTGCACCAAAAGTTACTCGCCCTCTTCAAAGTTACTCCGGTCTTGCACAATATCTGGTATACGAGGGTTCGGTTCCTGAGGGCGTTCCTGAGACTCCGTACAAGCTGAAGCCCTCACTGATGAGCGATGAAGTAACCAAAGCTTGCGATGCCGGACAGAAGCACCTGGCAGAATTATCCGGGCTCTTAAGATCGGTTCGCAAGCTTTCAGAAGAGAATGAGAGGCTGAGCTTGTTGGTTGGCAAGGTTAATGACCTCAGCGTTGCTGCTGCTAAGGATAAGGCAACCATCTTTCGTCTAGAAGGTAAATTAGAAGCTTCCAAAGAGGAAGCATATAAGAAGGATGAAGAAATTGGCAGGCTGAAATATCTTGCCACGGAGTTGGAGGCCCAAGTAGCTGACCAAAAGAAAATCAATTCCGACCTCCATTCCGGTTTTTATGCGGAGAAGGAACGCTCTTCAAAGCTGGAAGAGGAGCTTAAGGAAGTTAAAGTTGTTTATTCTCGAGGAACCGAAGATTGGTCTCGTAAGGAGAAGGAGCTGCTCTCAAAGTTGGCGGACACAAAAGCAGAATTTGACGAGGCTGTAGATATGTGTGATCAAGCAGTCAAGGAATCCTTTGGGTTGGCTGTTCATCAAATTCAATACCGGAATCCCAAGGTGAAACTTAATCTGAATGGTATTGATCCGTTCTATGAGTTTCATCAAGGGAAACTGGTGGCCGTAGTTGATAAGCGTCATGAAAGTCCGCCTAACACTCCTTATAAGTTCGCTCCTTTACCTAAAGGTCAATCAATGGGACCTTCACTCCTGAAGCCCATAAGCACAGGAACAAGCTCTCGCACTGAAGAAGGCAAGACCGGAGGCAAAGGCAAAGGGAAAGAAGGAGATTCAAGCCAGAGAAAGTAGCGCCTTCCCTGTTTCCTTTTTCATTCTATTGATTCGAATTCGCTGTGTTCCGGGATCAGCTCCGGATTATTACATGAATTGTAATCCTCATTAAATCAATAAAAGAGTTTTTTATCTCCATTCTTGTTTAGTGAAAAACAACTTAAATAGAGGGATTGCATGTGCATTGTATCGGATTGTTAAAACAACATCTCCATACTGGACTTATACATGCGAGATGAATTTCATAATAAGATCACCGCTTGTGAGGGAACACATCATCGTCACAAGAACGACTTAAGGGGAATGATTGTGAGATCGTTTAGACGAGAGTTCATTCCTCAAGGTATTCGTTAAATCGTTGATGCTGTCCCCCAGTTTCATTGGGTGATTATCACTTTGAATAAACTCTAAGTAAGATTTTCTCATGAGAGCTTTTAAGAGTGAGGATTTAAAATAGAAATTCCTCTTCAAATATTTCCGACTGAGAGATTTCGGGTGAATATGCCTTAGTTTATGGCGTACCCGAGTGAATTGTTTGTGTCGGAGTTTATGAGTCAGGTCTCAATTGAAGAATTGATGACTCAGAATTATAAGCTATAAAATTTCCAAATAAAGAACTTCATGAGAGTATTAATCTGGAGTTCAGTATAACTTACTTGTTGTGTTTGGAGTTCGGTTTGATCCTACAGTCCATGTCATATTTGGCCTTCGGTTTAATCCTACTAGCCGTTCTTCAATTGGTCTTTGGTTTTATCCAATGACAATTCTTCACCGACGTTCGGTTTATCCTACTAGTCGTACTCAGAGTTCGGTTTAATCCTACAATCCGAGCCTTCGATACGGGGTTCAGATCAGGGCTAATCCTGAACCTACTGCGCCCGTCACTTGGGGTTCAGCGTGGTCTTGAAGAAGAACCAGCTTACTGCGCCCAAGCCTTCGCATGGGGTTCGGTTTGTGGCCTTGAAAGAGGACCAGCCCTACAACCCATGTAGTCTTCGAATGGGGTTCGGTTTGTGGCCTTGAAGAAGGACCAGCCCTACAACCCATGTAGTCTTCGAATGGGGTTCGGTTTGTGGCCTTGAAAAAGGACCAGCCCTACAACCCATGCCCTGAGGTTCGGTTTAATCCTACAACTCAGGTCTTCACCGACGTTCGGTTAATCCTACTAGTCGTACCCAGAGTTCGGTTTAATCCTACAATCTGGGCCTTCAATACTTAGACACACTCGAGGAGTTACATCGTCAATTATAGAATGGGTAATTGAGATCATCCGTCCTGAGTATGCTCTTGTGCGTTGTACATATTCGAGGAGTTACATCGTCAATTACAGAATAAGTAGCTGAGATCATCCGTCCTGAATATGCTTCTGTACACCGGATAAACTGAAAATCACAGCATAAGAAAAACTCGAAAGAGTTAAATTGTTATGAGAGATTCTTATTAAATCAAAAATAAGAATTACAATGAGAGCGTAGCTGTGAAAATAAATTCTCCAGTATTCAATCCAAGATAAGGATAGGAGAGTGTAGATGGTTTCAACAACTAGCTATAGTAGATGCGCAAGTTTTGGGTGTTCCATTTATTTCGGATTGGAGTGCCATCAAGGTTTTCAAGGCGGTAAGAGCCTTTGCCAGTAACTTTGGATACCCTGTATGGGCCTTCCCAGTTTGGGGCTAATTTGCCTTAATGAGCGAATTTGTTCCCTATACTTGCTTTTCTCAAAACCAAATCTCCAACGTTGAAAGACCTTGATTGGACTCGTTTGTTGTACCGGAGAGCAACTTTGGCTTTGATGGCTTGATCTCTGATGAAAGCGTCTTCTCTAAGTTCTTGTATGACATCCATTTCGGATGCCAAGTTAGCATTGTTGGTTTCTTCAGAGAAGTACTTAACCCTTGTGGAAGCAATTTGCAGTTCCACAGGTATCATTGCCTCGACACCGTATGTTAGGCGATATGGGGATTCATTGGTGGATGAATGAGGCGTTGTCCGATATGCCCAAAGGACATGACACAGCTGGTCTGTCCATCCGCCCTTGGCTTCACCAAGGCGTTTCTTTAGTCCCTTTAGCACCTCCCTGTTGGCCACTTCAGCTTGACCATTAGTTTGGGGATGTTCGACGGATGAGAATATTTGGGTTATTCCTAACCCTTCAAGTAAATCTGTGAATTTCCTATCCGTGAACTGGGTGCCGTTGTCTGTGACAATCCGTGCTGGGACCCCGAACCGTGTTATGATGTTTTCATACATGAAACGACGAGTTCGGGCTGAAGTAATATGCACCACCGGCTCTGCTTCTATCCACTTAGTGAAATAATCGACCCCTACAATGAGATATTTGATGCCCCCAGGAGCAGTTGGAAAGGGGCCCAGAATATCCAATCCCCATTGGTAGAAGGGCCATGGAACAGCGGATGTGAAGAGTTCTTCCGCCGGTGTGTGGTGAAGGTTAGAGAATTTTTGGCAAGCATCACATTTTTTGACGAAGTCAATGGAGTCTTGCTTCATTGTGGGCCACCAGTATCCAGCTCTGAGGATTTTTCGCATTAAGCTTCTTCCTCTGGCGTGGTGTCCACATTGTCCTCCATGCACTTCCTCCATTACATCTTGCATATCATCCTCTTTGAGACAGATCAAATAGGGTACAGAGAGTGCCCTTCTGTAAAGATTACCATCAATCATAGTGAAATACGGTAATTCTCTCCTTAGCCTCGTTTTTTCCTTCTCATCCGTAGGTAATTGTCCATCAGCCAAGTAACGGATGTAAGGAGCCATCCATGTATCTCCGTAAAGGGAGTTAGTCATTATAGCGTTTAGAGAAGGGAAAAGAGGAATGCTGGGCGATGTTAGCGTGCTTTGAACCAACGTAGTGGTGCTACCTGGTCGTTTAGTGCTTGCTAACCTGGAGAGTATATCCGCTCTCGTATTCTCTTCACGTGGAACATGCTTGAATTCCACCTTTGAGAATTTCTCAGTCAACTCCTTGACACAGTTCAAGTATAATTGGAGTTGAGGTTCGCGAGCTTGATAATCTCCTAAGATCTGCGAAATCACCAGCTGTGAATCGCTGCAGAGCGTCGCCTCAGAAGCTCCGATGTCAATTGCAGCTCTTAGCCCGGCCAAGCAAGCTTCGTACTCAGCTTGGTTGTTGGATGTTTTGAAATTGAAACGAAGGGAGATCTCCCGGTGTACTCCGTCATCACTTTCTAGAACTACACCTGCTCCAGAGCCTCTTTGGTTTGATGAACCATCAACGTAAATGGTCCAATGGACTCGAGGGTAATCTGGATCAGTCCCTGTCATTTCCACAATAAAGTCAGCCAAGACTTGAGCTTTAATAGCGCTGCGGGGTTCGTAGGATATATCAAACTCAGAGAGTTCAATAGACCATTTGATCATCCTCCCAGCGAGATCGGGTTTGATTAAGACAGAACGGAGTGGCAAATCTGTTCTCACTATGATCGGATGGGCGTGAAAGTACGGACGCAACCGTCGTGAGGCCCAAACAACAGCGAGGGCGACCTTTTCAATTTTCTGATACCGGATTTCAGCACCTTGCAAGGTCTTGCTAGTGAAATAGACCGGTCTTTGTCCATCAGGAGTTTCTTTTATCAAGGCAACGCCCAAAGCTTCATCTGAAATAGCCAAGTACAGAATGAGTGTGTCTTCGGGGTCAGGTTTTGTGAGAATGGGAGGTTTGGACAACACCTCCTTAAGCTCTTGGAAAGCTTTTTCTTGTTCCTGTCCCCACTCGAATTTCTTGGACTTTTTCAGTATTTTGTATAGGGGGAGCGACCTGTGAGCCATCTTCGGCATGAATCGTGCCAAAGCTGCTACCTTGCCGTTCAGGGATTGGACTTCTTTGAGATTCTTAGGACTCTGCATGTCTAGAATCGTTTGGCACTTCCCTGGATTGGCTTCAATACCACGTTGAGTTAACATGAAACCCAAAAACTTCCCAGCAGGAACAGCAAATGTGCACTTCATTGGGTTCAGCCTCATGTTAAATTGTCTCAAACGGGTGAATACTTGGCGTAGGTCGTCAATGTGATCGCCACCAACCGGTGTCTTTGCTATTATGTCGTCAATGTATACTTCAACAAGTTTGGTGTGCATACCTTCGAAAACCTTATTGATCATGCGCTGATATGTCGCCCCAGCATTTTTCAGGCCAAAGGGCATGACTGTATAGCAAAAGACTCCACGATCATTTATGAAGGCTGTCTTCTCTTGATCCTCTTCGCACATCGGAATTTGGTTGTAACCAGAATAAGCGTCCATGAAGCTCAGGTATTGATAACCAGAGGAATCATCCACCATTCGATCTATATTAGGAAGAGGATAAGGATCTTTTGAACAGCAGCGATTGAGGTCCACGTAGTCAATACACATTCTCCATTTACCATTGGATTTAGGGACCATCACCACATTCGAAAGCCAAGAGGAATATCGGATTTCCCTGATAAACCCGGCCTTTAGCAACTCCTCAGTTTGCTGGCAAGCTGCCTTCTGTTTTTCTAGGCCCAATCGTCTTTTCTTTTGGGCCACAGGTTTTGTCTCTGGATAGACGGATAGTTTATGACAGCAGAATTCAGGGTCTATGCCTGGCATATCAGCTGCAGTCCAGGCGAAGAGGTCTTTAAACTCTTGCAAGAGAGCCAGCAGTCGCTGCTCTATTTCAGTATCTAGCTTGTCATTAATATGGGTGATCTTTTCTGGAGAATCTCCCAAGACGATGTCCCTGGAACTTCCATCCGGTGTGGGCTTTGATGGGTTGAACGGATCAATGTTCAAATCCGCTCTAGGGTCCAGGTCGACAAGGCTTACAGATCCAGCCGATGTTCCAGCATCATTAAGTTTCCTCTTTTTATTGGAGGCGTCCAGCTTTGTCATGTTGAGGCTAAGGTTGTAGCAGTACCTAGCCATCTCTTGATCACCCCGGATAGATGACACAGCATTATCCTTGTCAATGAACTTGATAAGGAGATGAGGGGTTGATACAACTGCCTCCATTGCATTCAGAGTGGGACGGCCTATGATGCCATTAAATGGTGATTTGACATCAATCACTAGCACCCGAGACTTAACCGTCCTGGCTCCTGGCTCGCCTTCAAACGAGATAAGGGTGTCAAGATACCCTTTAGTTGGTTGCTTTGCGCCATTGAAAGCTGTTAGATCCTGCGTGTAAGGCTGTAAGTCTGAGTCTTTAAAACCCATTCTTTCAAAGCAATTATAGAAAATAACATCGCAGGAACTTCCCTGGTCAACAAGGATTCTTCGGACGTCCTTGTTGGCGATCACAGCAGTGATGACTACAGCATCGTCACCACCGGGAATGGTTGGGCCAAAATCCTCGTCAGAGAAAGAAATTGTGGGAGCTTCAATCCCACCTCTGTAAGGGCGATTGTCTTTGACTTTCCCTTGCACAGATAGAATCATTCTGTGATGATTCTTACGGGCTGTAATTGAAGCTCCTCCTCCAGCGAACCCTCCAGCAATCATGTCAATAACTTCATGTCGGCCCTGACGTTGTTGCTGGGGCATGCTGTCTTTCTGTGCTGCATTATCAACCATCACACCTTTTTGCTTCTCTGCAGCAGAGAACTTTCGAACCGGACTGGGGTTATTGTCATCCCCATCGTCTGGATCTCTTTCTCTTTTCTCATTCCGTTCTGCCCTGTCAAAGGATTTTTCTTTGAACAGGTATTGCTTCAACTTGCCTTCTCTAATTAGCGTCTCAACCGCGTTCTTTAGAGCTTGGCATTCATCAGTTGAATGACCATTTTGTTCATGAAAATCACAGTACTTACGCGAATTTCCTGGTCTTTTCATAGGGGCTGGTCTTCTGATGCCATATGTGCTGAGCATTGGCCATCCGACCTCTCTTAAAATCTGAGACGGCCTGGCAGACAATTGTGCATAATGGCTGAAGGAATTGACGTGCCTTTCTCGAGGTCGAGGAGGGTGGTTATTAACCTTAGGATTTGTAAACGGCCTCTCCATGCGTTCTGACCTCGTCTTCTCCTTACCCTTCTGGGTTTGAGGAAGTGGTGCTGGGGGCTTTTTCTTTGCAGCTATTGCCTCCAAATACATCTCTATACTCACGTATTTTGAGGCTTTCTTTTTGAATTCCTCAAAAGTTGCTGGAGGGCTCTTTGCTAATGAAAGAGCGAAAGCTGAACTCGGCTGCAACGCCTCAATAACGATATGCAGCTTGATAGATTCCGTGAGGTTAGGAACCAGGGCTGCTTCCTTATAAAACCTCTTCAAAAAATCTTTTAAGCCCTCTGTTTCACCTTGCTTAATTTGAGCTAAGGTATGGGACGTCTTGGGCACGTCTCTGGAGATGACAAAGTGGGTTTCAAAGGCAGCTGCCATTTCCGTCCAAGAATCTATGGATCCAGATGGCAAGCCTTTAAACCACCCGAGGGCCTCCTCAGACAATGTTCGAGGGAACATTCGGCACATCACGTCTTCATCAGCCCCCAAGTACATGGCTTCAAACACATAAGCATCAAGGTGCTTAGTTGGATCAGTTTCACCATTATACTTTTCGATGGAAAGTGGTTGAGTAGTTTGAAGGTGCTTGGGGATGCTGATGCCCATAAGTCTCCTTGAAAAAGGAACTTTCAGATTGTAAGACAATGGGGGTGCTGTTGTTGAATCTCTCTTCCTTTGGGAAGCTGCATCCTCAGAATCGCGAGTCTGTTCTCCCCCCTCAAACGTAGGGATATTTGAGTACTGAAGAGTGGTGGACTTTTCACCATCAGTTGTGCGGGGAGTGTTTCGCGTACGAGATGATTCTTTATCCTCGCTTTGCCTTTTTTCTCTTCGCAATTCAGCGAGTTCCCTCTGAAGTTGTTTGATCAACTCATCGCGAGGATCAGGATCAGACACTGTTACTATCTTCTTTGAGCTGCCCCCATGAGAATCAAAGTTGAGTTTTCTAAAGGCGTTGGGATTGGTTCTGCCTTCAGCTTGATTCTCCATGAAGTCTTGTGCTTCGCCCTCCATTGTGGATTACCTGCTCTGTCAAAGGATATGGGAATAACTTTATCGAGTCCCACTGGGCGTGCCAATGATCTGTCCTGGACCGGGGTCGAGAGATCCGATCTCAAGCCAGTCACGAATAGTATGTCAATACCGTCTAATAGACTGGATGTATGTGTATCCGATGTATGTATCCGTTGTCCTTGAATGAGGAGAGCGGATTGGGCGTCCTGGAGATCCTTCACACCGACCTAACGCGTTGAAGTGGGCGAATGGTGGTGTCACCTGCAAAGATTCTCCGACGCTCAAGTCAGTGATTATATTCCAAGTAAGGAATGTATTCAGAGAGTAATCAGTCGTAAAAAGAGCTGAAGAAGAAGATCCCCCCTTCAATCATGAAGTGAGTTCATATACCTGATTGGCTCGATTAACGAGGACTCGTTGGTGGGGAACCACCAACTCCCATTAGCATTATTATATTGCGCACTTACCTGCATGATTGGGTCAAGTGGCTATTTTATATTGAGCATAGAGAATGTAGACTAGGATTAGGGAACAAGTTGACCATTCCCGTGAGCAGAATTTGGCTCGTAGTGCAGGGAATTATTGATCGATCCCTGTAACAACAATCCTTGTCTTTTGTACAGTGACGTGTGTATTATCCGATGTCATGGTGTTATCCTGAACAACCGGTATAGGGAGAACGCCTGATACGGAATTACAGTCCGGATGTATACCGATGACACCGGTTACACGTAGATATCTTATCAAAGACGTTGAAATATGTATAGCAGATCGGATACCGGTATTGAGACCGGATCACCATGCATGCTTTTGGAATAATTACGAGTGAATTCACTAGGGGTATATGTGTAGTTTGTCTTAGTGGTGATTGGGGAATGGCTTAAGGCCTTGGCAAGGTATGTGTATGCCTATGCTATGTTATGAAAACATGTATGCTTCCCCTCTATTGATATATTATGAATATTGATGAAAAGTAAATGATGTGATTGTATGACACACCTTGATTGACGATGGAACTAATAAGGGGACAATTGAATAGCAATGAGTTATTATAACTCAATGAATTTTGAAAAAGTGTCACGGTGATTATTATTATTGTTATGACATTGTGTTTGATGCAAGTGAAATATTGTATATGTAACTTGAATTGTGTTGGCTAGCATGTGATGCTATGAACTTGAAACGTATTTGTTAACATGCCTTGTTGAATTCCATGCGTGGATTAATGTGAGAATGATATTGTGGCTATTGAGAAGTCAAGTATATGAATGATATGCCTTGAGGGTATTTGTAAATGATTTTATATTATTGATTAAAAATGTTACATTAAAATATATCCCTATGTGAGAGGGTGAGATATCCTTGCGAGGTTGATTGGCATATGCATTATTGCATTTTGCATACATAGCATGGCATAACATTGAATATGTGGTTGCGATCATAATGATGAAAGATCCTACCGGATTCTATGAAGGGAGTACCCCTTGCGAGGCGGGAAACTAACATGATGATGATATAATATTGAGCCGGTGGTTGCGATCACCTAGTTATTGAAATGAAAGGCCCTACGGGGACCATTGTGGATGAATACCCGTGGTTGCGATCACGAGGAGGGAGTACCCCTTGTGAGGCGGGAAACCATTATGAAATGATTGAAATGTGGTTGCGATCATAATGAAACATCCTACAGGATTGTATGATGATAAGTCAGTGGTTGCAATCACTTGGTACTTGAAATGAAAAGGGCTTGTGAGTTCCTATGATTTCCGTGGTTGTGATCACGAGGAGGGAGTACCCCTTGCGAGGCAGGCAGGAAACCAATATGATGATGATTATAAGTGGTTGTGATCACTTGAGATACCATGTGTGCATGGGTGTTTGAAATGGATCCATTGCATATGCATTAAACAGTTGGCATATGCATTAGCCATAGGTGCATGGCATTTGAGATGGGATGACCACGAGAGATGAAAAACCCCTTGCGAGGAGGAATTGAGTAAAGATTTAATAAATTGATGATGATAATTTGTGAATGCTCTTGTTGATAAGTGGCAATGTGATTGTGTATGTGCTTGTGCTTGCTTATGTTGTGAACTACGTTTTATGAGGCTTGTATGCCTATTATATCAATGTGATGATGATTGAATGATGAATTGATGATTTTATAGTAAAGCACACATGATGAATGAATATATGTACACTTAACCACAATATATGTATATTCGTCATTTTGAATGTATAACTCACTCTTCCATGTGGTCTCCTTTTTAGCATTATGATGCAGGTTGCCATGGGATGGGTTCGGATTTTCAATTGAAGTTTCGGGAAGGTAAATAGTGGTAGTGGAAGTGCCTTGGCCGGCATCATTTATGAATTTTAATGTAAGGAATAAATTGTATATGATGATATTGATGATTTAGTGATTTTGGTCATGTATAAGATAATCGTTCATGCATGAATGGTGATCATATGTATTAGTATGTAAGTAATGATTTGATACGTATATGAGGATTAGAATTTGGATTTTGTACATTAGGGATGAAGATGACTATATAGATACACATCGTATATGAAAAATTAGTTATGACCTAATAGGCTTATGTTAAGTATTTGCATGCTTTGCCGAGCCTTTTCTCATATCTTCATATATGGGACTAGGCGCATTCCCGGTATACATATTCTTCTTCCACTGTAAACTCTACTATTTTTGTATACCGTTATGGGCGAATTAGTTATTGATCCAGTTATTTGTTGATAAATCTCACTTTTCGGTTCTTTGTGGTTTGGGTTCGAGGTAATCGTGGGAGTGTTTTGAAACTATTTCGAACGTGAAAAATTTACTCACATTTTTATTAATTATTATCTTGATTACATTGGGATTCGGGTCTGGAAAACCGGGGTGTTACAGCCTGCGTGCCCCTGATTTATTTCAGCCGTATAGTTCAGACTTGACCAGTGTATATATAATGTTTTATATATATGTTATGCTTTTATTCCACCATGTATTATCCTGTATAAAAAAAAAACTTCCATATTTTTCTCAAATTAGTGACCTCTCAGTTAACCAAGGTAATCTAGTGGAAAAGATTATCTTAGTTAACCGAGGGTGTTACATCTTTCCCCTCAAAACACAAGATAATTAGGTGTCACTATTTCCCAATATCAATTTATTCTAAAAATTACATTATTTGACAATATATCCCTAATTATATAGAAAAGAGAAAGAGTTAAACAAGAGATTCATACATAAACAATTTTTTCTTTTCAATTGTTAGTTTGGAAATAAGAAAGTTCCCTCACAGTTATGAGTCCATGTCCTAAAAGCAAAACTCTAGTAGACCTCTAATGTAATCAAGCGCTGGTGTTGCTCCGTATGGGTTACACAACTACAAACAAGAATGAGTGCACTCCAAAATCTTATGTGTTAAAAGTTCAACAACACTATCTAGAGAGGAAACAAAATAAGAGGGAGCAAACTAAAGAAAGGAAGAGAACAAAATGCTCGATTTGATTGTGTATCTACTATGTTAGCTAAAGGTCATTAGATAAGCATTATTAGATCAAAATGGCAAGAAACATTATATTCCGTAAATCAAATTAAAGAAAGAAATAGACATAAATTCAAGACAAAGTGTAACTAATCTGAAAAAGTTATGATCCTTAAATTCTTATCCCATAAATGTCAAAATCCAATAAATCACTCATAATTAAAGAATTAAAAATTTATTATCACAATAATATATTCTTTAAATTTTGAGTCAACTAACATAACAGTTATTGTTGCTTTAATATATTTTTGTGATACCTAGTTTATGTTTCTTAAAATATGACATTTACAGAGGAAAATAAAATCATTCATCACCTAATTTAATTTGTGTGATTATATTACACTCTTCAATGACATGAATTTGTATTTTAATTTATATGTCCAAGTTTACCATAATTTTGTCATGTGTAACTTGCTAACATATTTTATATATTATATATTTAGTATGTTTAAGATATTTATAAATATTTTAAAGTTATCTTAACATGCATCTTTTTGAGATTATTTAAACCTATACTTCAAGTAATATTAGATATATTGCCATATTTAGCAAAATTAATTCCACTTAATCAATATAAGTCTCTCATATCTTTTTTCTTTGCAAAAGTTGTTTACTTTTCTCTTTAAACTATCGTATCAAAATCTTTGTACAAAAATTTACCATATGCATTTAAATATGAAAATTTTATGAAATGTTTAGATACATATTTGTTTTATATATGGCATCTATAATTGTTTATTAATCCAAGTTTAATTAAGACATTTATTAATTTTCTCTATAGTTATCTTTATTAGCTCTTTCCTATATAATGAAAAATAAAACTAATTCTAAAATGTTGAAACTAATAGTAACAAACAATGCTTACATAACAAAAATTATTCATTATAGTTCTATTAATATAAGAAAATTAATTAGAAATTTGTCAAATGATAACAAATTGTTCTCCAAAGAGAGTTTGATAAATTAAAGAGTTGTCATCTTGACTCTTTTACTCACGTAAAACTAGCACATGAAGTTCAAATGGATTGTCCTCAAAAGAAAAAAAGATCGTATCTCCTACGAATAATAACAGAGTCCTACAAAGATGATACCACCCTTGCCCAATAAATCTTCTTGTATCGTTGAATAGAATATCACATGGATAATGCTCATTGTCATCAGTGATAAGTGTTATCTCACGTTGGTCAGGAAACATGACATCCCTCACAATTCTTGCTGGAATATACTACAATAACAAAACAAAAGAATTATTCACAATTCACAATACAAATATAAGTTTAATCAACTACTAATTCAAATAACTACTTAAACTCACCAATGGATATTTTCCAGAAGCAAATCTTTCGGTCACAACCTTATTCCATCCAAGTACATTGGCAACATCAGAAGTAAGAAGCTCGGGATTGTTATTCTCTACTATAGGTTCATCATCATCATCATCATCATCATCAATGACAATCACCCCATTGACTCCATGGTTAGGGTAGTTTAACTCTTCCAAATTCTTATCTTTGTTCCATATATTGATGTCAAACAATTGGGATCCTCTATACATGAACGCAATTAAACAACGACTGTTTAAACCATAAAAATTAACAAACTCTAATAAACCATCCTGAAACACTGGCTTTCCACCTCTATCCCTCACCCATATCCTTAGCACATTTCCTACTGGATCTCGTAGTTTTACTTTTCGATCAGCCAGCTCCTGACTCCAATGTGAATAAAACCTCGTGCTAATTGAAATGTATAACTAAGTTTGGAAAAGACATCAAATATCATTAAGATATATAAAGATATAATATATATATATACATATATTAAAATTTTAAAACTGAGAGTTTGATTGAGACCTTTCCAGGGTGCCATTTGGAACCAAAACCGTGATGGGGGGCGTTATGATTCGGAGATGTAGGTTGGGCCATGTATCTAAACAATTATTTAACAAACCAAAATGAATATAAATGCCATAAGATCATAAGAGCTTTTAATTAATATCCAAAATGTATGAAACACTTGATAAATAGAATACAACATAAATGTCATAATAACAACATATACCCAACAAAGGAAGAAAGTGGTACAATCAATGTAAAAGTGAACTATGGTTCAAACCTAATTTGGTAGCTCTATGTGTAATTCAATAAAGTGATGGTTAACCGAAATTTATCCCTTAACAGTAAATAAATAAATAAAATTAAAGAAGGAAAAAATCAATAGCAACTAAAAAGAACATGAAAAAATGTAGGGATTGGGAATCTAGTAGTTTGTCTTGCCAGTATACATGGTTCAAAATATATGAAAATTATAAGGAAACTTATAAGGCATTAGGAAATTTCAAATCTTTCTGCAAAAATAAAAATTAAAAGAGGTTCCAGCAAGAAAGCATTTTCAAAGAAATCAGATTAAAACTACAAAATTTTGATGTACATCACAATATCATAAGATCATGCAAAGAGAGTGAAAATATTGATAAGGGGATGGATGGCTATCACCTGTGACTATTAAATTAAATAAGAAAACTATTGAGAGAAACTTTTCGCTGCTTGAATAAGGATTTAGGATGAAAACTAACATGTTTCCCTACTTTATGTGTTTATAATTATTTTATTTTTAATATATACCATAAGTTGTAGTATTTTAATTTTTTTGTTATTGTTTGGTTTGGGGTATGATTATTTTTATCTACTTATCCTGTATAAGTAATTCTTAGATAAATTGTGTCTCACATTTGTTTGTGAAGGGTTTTTTCTGTGGTGGTTATATATTTTAATATTCTCATGTTTGGTATGAAGAAACCTTAATAATGTTGTGAATTTAGGCATAAGTTGGGGGACGGGGTAATTTGGTACAAATTTACTTATTCTTGGGTAAATTTTCTTTACTAACATATTTAGATAGATAACTTGAAAATATGAATCACTCATATTTTAAATTTTATGGTAATCCTACTTATCCATAAATCTATTTTTTATAATTTCTAACAAGCATAGATAAATCTTCTTTTTACCATTTATTATAACACTCCTACTTTATTAACAACAATAGGGCCAAACACCTTGATTTTACACCAGTAGAATATGTGACACATAAAATTCACAACTCAAAAATTCAAAGTTTTAGGTGTATACTGTTTGTGCAAGTCAAGGGATCCTTAAAATGGCCACACAAAGTTCATAAGGTTATTTTGGGTAAAAATTAGTAGAGTCATCAATTACAAGGGCCAACATAATCGATTATTACTGCATAAAAATCTATCTGGAGAAATAAAGACAAAATAATTGATTATCCTACTTAGGTAATTGATTACCATGACTTGGGTATTTGATTACCACCACTTGGGTAATCGATTACCACCGCCTCGGTAATCGATTATCTTATGTAGAGTGGTCAAATTCTATACAAAATGTAAAATTTACAAAATTTTCCTGGTTTTTTACCCATTATACTCCAGTCCTAACCTTACTTGATTTTGTACACAACACATACACCTAATTGTTAAACTATTGGTCTAAGTCCCATGCCAAAATGCTTAACAAATTGGACTTCACGCAGACTATTTACATGGTGTGTGAAATCCTAATTGGTGGAGTTTTAGCCCCAAACCCTTCCAAGCATATTTTAATTTGCCAATTTAGGACTTGCCTATCATATTCCCAGTCAATTTTACCTACAACCATATCCACTCACATATTGACATACGTCATGCGTTATGCAACCTGCCATATTGACTCTTTTATCAATCTCTCACATAATTTCATAGAACACATATATAACAATGTATTTACATAACATGATATTCAATTCAAGTAGTTATATAATTCCTAGACATATCTTACATCAGTGAGCCTTACTTGGCCTCATATTTCAAATTCACTACATCAGAAGCTATACACAACTTTGAGATCCACACACATCAACCATTGTGTGTTCACATCCATATTTCATAACTTATAGCAAAAATCCATAAATTCTATTCACAATTTAGAAGATTCAACCATTTTTCATCATAATTACCCACCTTTTATCCATATCAATCTCATCATCAATTCAACAATCATAGCATAATCATTAAGATACATGTATCTTTGAATTTAAATATACACACATGATTACATATATCTGGTTACTGATATTACTAATTGAATTCTAATTTACCAATCCTAACATAACCCAAGTTAGGTTTTGGAGCTTTGACTTACCAACCCCGAAGACAAAACAGAATCCAAAGGGCGTAGGTTTCAAATTGATGATCGCTAGGCTTAGGGTAACCTAAAAATAGAGGATCCAAAAAAGGATTGAGATTAGGGTTTACAACAACACCTATTTACCCTAAAATTAAGGTAGAGGCGGATCGAGGAATGAGATCTTGCCTTGCCTTAAAGCAAACTGAGAGGGGGATAAAGATAGAGGGTGTACAATGTGAGAGGGATAGAGAAAGGAAAATGAGGATGGCCATGTGAGGGTGGAGAGGAAGAGGAAAACCCTTTTCTTTTCTTACTTTAGCAAAAGTGATAAGGAAATGGAAAATTGGTTTTAAGTAACAGGCATTATGGTCAATTCAAATACTTAATTAATTTCAGAATTAATTCGGTAACTTTAGCTTATCATTTCTTAGTCACAAATTTAAATTAGGATGTTACATCTATTGGCAAAAAAAATATTCCTACCAAACAATACATAAACGTCTTTAAATGACTGGATGACACATACCTTTTTTAAAAAAGATGTGTGAATTGTTTGCTAGAGTTATGACTTGTCAAATATGTATTAATTACCTAAATATGAATATATGACTAAATTCATGTACTAATTAAAATATAATCTTGCTACAATCATTTCTCATAAATGACTAAGAAAATTTTGTTTGCGATAAAAAAAATTTTCCCTGATTTTGATAAATTATTAGCTAAGTAATCTCTTAACAATGTTAGAATGAGTTTTGGTAAAATAAATTAAAAATGTACATCTTTCACATTTTAAGATTCAAGGTAATCGTACTTATCTAAAAATATTTTTTATAATTTCTAACAAGGATAGATGAATCTTTTTCTTAACTTTTATTCCCAGATAAAAAGGTATTTCTACCAAACACTATATTAATGTCATTCAATAATTGGATGACACACACTATTTCTAACAAATAAAATAGTGTAAATAGTTGACAATAGCAAAATATTGACTTTGAACAATTTACTAGAATAATGACTTGTCAAATATGTATACATGACTAAATTCATGTATTAAGTAAAGTTTAATCCTACTACAACCATATCTCATAAATGGCATAGTAAAATCTTGTTTGTGATAAAAATTTTACCTAAATGTATATAAACAATGTTAGAATGAATTTTGGTACAGTAACTTAAAAATACAAACCTTTCAAATTTTAAGATTCATGGTAATCCTACTTACCTAGAAATATGTTTTTTTATAATTTCTAACAATGATAGACAAATCTTCTTTTTAAATTTTATTCTCAAATAAAACATATTCCAGTCAAACATAACATTAGTGTCTTTCAATAACTAGATAACAAATAGCTTTCTTAATAAAATAAAATAGTGTAAATAGTTGTAAGTAACAAAAAAAAGAGTGTGAAAAGTTTACTAGAATAATGACATGTCAAATATGTATTAATTACCTAAATACATTTACATGACTAAATTCATGTATTAAATGAAATCTAATCCTCCTACAATCATTTCTAATAAATGACATAGAAAAATCTTGTTGGTAGTAAAAAATTTACCTAATGTATATAAATTAGCTAAGAAATGTATTAATAATATTAGAATGAATTTTGGTAGAGTAACCTGAAAATGCAAATCATTCATATTTCAATATTCTTGATAATCCTACTAATGTGAGAATTTGTTTTTTAATAATTTCTAACAAGCATAGACAAATCTTCTTTTTAACTTTTCCCCAAATAAAAATATATTCTTACCAAGCACTATATTAATGTCTTTAAATAATTAGATGAGACATACCTTTTCTAAAAACTAAAATGGTGTAAATACTTGTAACTAACAAAAAAATTAGTTTGAACAGTTACCAGAATAATGACTTGTCAAATATGTATTAATTACCTAAATATCTATACATGACTAAATTCATGTATTAATTAAAATTTAATCTTGATCCAATCATTTCTCCTAAATGACAAAAGTCTTGTGTGCGATAAAAAGTTTTATTTAATTTTGATAAATTAGTGAATTAATGTATAAACAACGTTAGAATGAATTTTGGTTGAGTAACCTAAAAATACAAATCTTTCACATTTTAAGATTCATGGTAATCCTACTTATAATTTCTAACAAGGAGAGATAAATCTTCTTTTTAACTTTTATTCTCAAATAAACAATATTCCTACCAAACAGTACATTAATGTCCTTTAATAACTAGATAACAGATAACTTTTTTAAAAAATAAAATACTGTAAATAGTTGTAAGTAACAAAAAAAAGTGCAAACAATTTACTAGAATAATGACAAGTTAAATATGTATTAATTACCTAAATACGTTTACATCACTAAATTCATGTATTAATTTAAATCTAATCCTACTACAATCATTTCTAATCAATGACAGATAAATCTTGTTTGCAGAAACATGGTGAGCTTCGGTCGCTTTAGTACAGAAGCATCGTGCTTTGTATGAGACCAAGGCAGGACGACTCTGGTGAGTAAGCTATTGGAAGGGCCCTCATATGCATTCAAGAAACACTTAATAATGAAATGATCATAATACACCTAACTCATGCATAGCATCCTAATTAACTAACCATATTATGAATTCGGTTGTGAATTGTGTGATGTTGAGAGTGTCTACATGTGTACCATGTTCTTGCTGTGATGATTAACTGTTAATTATGTATAAAAATAATCCATCTCTAACTGAAAGGCTGTAATTGGTATTGCATAGGATAAGCATTAATTGAACTGGTTAAAGACCCTTGGGGTATCTGATAACTTTTGTATGTTGGTTCACAAGAAGATCGTTGTTGCTACCCAATTTTATCCATGCCTATTTAATTTTAAAAAATAAAAAATAAAAAATTATAATACTAATAATAATAATAATATTAGAAGTTAATCCAACATAGGATTTAATTTTGAATTAAAAAAGTGAATGTGTGGGCTTGTTTGAATTTCAAATTTTTGATTTGGGCTTTGATCTTTACAATTTTAATTCATCATGAGAACCATAACTTTTGAATCTAAATTTAGAGAAATTTTAAAATTCAAATAGGGGGGAAGTTTAAAATTGAATTTTATAAAAAATAAAAGAGATCATATTTTTATGGTGGAAGATTATAGAAAACTGATGAGAGGATTTTAAGGAACGAGATCAAGTTTTTTTTAATATATATATAATAGAATGAGATAGAGCTTCTAACTATATATATATTATAAAATAAGATATATATATGTAATGACATCTCTTTTTTCAATATATATGTATATATATATATTAAAAGTTCACGAAAAAGAGGAATGATTTTTAAAATATCACGTAACAAGAAAAAATCAGGTATATATATAATTGTGTGTTCTTCGTCTCTTAAAGAATTATAATAAGCATGATTAAATGTATGAAGTCTTTTCTCATCTAGGAGAAATCTAATAATTAGTAACATTGAATACCTTTTAATGTTCGTTACTAACCAAGTTTAGAGTATTACATTCGTAAGATTAAAAATAAAATTGATATTGGCATGTAACAAAAATTAAAATATTTATATTAGAGATTAATTTGGACGGGACGCCCTCTTAATCCATCATTTAATTTTTTTTAAAAACCATAAAAATAAAATTAATATTGACATGTAACAAGATTAAAATCAAAATATGAAACGGACGTCCTCTTAATCTCTTTTTTTTAGACCATAAAATATTTTAGTAACGTCAATATGTAACAAAAATAAAAATCTTTATGTTAAGGATTCGTTTGGATGATACATCCTATTAATCTATGTTGTAATCAATTTAAACCATAAGATATTTTAATAATAAAATTTAGAATCTTTATGGATTAATTTGGACAAGACGTCCTATTAATCTATGTTTTAAGTTAAGTTTTTAAAATTAATTTAGACCATAAAATATTTTAATAATGTTGATATGTAACAAAAATTAAAATATTCATATTAGGGATCAATTTGGATGAGACGTCCTATTGATCTAGGTCTTCAAATAACATAAATTTTGTATTTTTAAATTAATTTATATCATTAAGTTTTTTTTAAAAAAATCAATAAACCCAAGGTATCCTTTTCATATACAATATTTGAAATCAATTTGAACGAGACGTCTTGTTGCTTAACGTTTTCCTAAATCTCGACGTCTTTAACTTATTTTACATTTTTTAAAATAATAAAATGAAAGAACTATATGACTCTGATTTGCCCTCACGCTTAGGGAATATGTAGGGACAAGAGTTATTCTTGTCGGGCCCAAATTTTTAAAATAAATATATCCCATTATCTTAGAAAATAAAATTATACCACATTTTAATGACGACCTGATTAATTTGTACTAGACGTCCTATTAATCATAAAAAAATATAGCTTTAATTATTAAATTGACACTGGATCTTATAGGGCATCTCTAAGAGTTGTAAATTATTCAAAACTTAAACAATTTAGGATAACCGTTTAAAACAGACAATGTAGGGTGCTAATACCTTCCCCACCTGTAATCAGACTCTTGAACGTAAAATCTCAATTTAGGACCAGTACCTTTACGTTAGGGTTTCTTGAATGTTTTACCTTAAAAATATTAGTGGCGACTACACGGTTTCCGAAACAAATTCAGGAACCTAAGTTTCTTTTTACGGTTAGCCTCCTGCCGTGATCTTGGTCGCGACAGATGGCAACTTCGCTAGGGACTTTAGAGAGTCAAGCCTATTTAATTTGTTTAGGTATATAGAATAATCCTATACAACCTCTTGCCTATGTGTTTGTGCCATGATTTTTGTTGATATATGTTATTATGGAACCCTAGGATAGAAGACATCATATTATTATGTTATTAAACCCTAGGGTAGACGACTTTATTGGTATTGTTCTGTGTTTCTTCCTCGTGAAAGAATGGTAAGGTATAGGTATGTATGCCCCTCCCCATACTACACTTACACTTTTCACATATATTTCGAGTAGGACCCTACACCCAAGGGTTTGAATAGACCATTAAGTTTAGGGGGAGGTTGTGTAGCGGTGTCATTTGGGACATTTGTCTCCTTCTGACATCGTGAGAGCCTCAACTAGAGCATAACTTCCTCATGGTGCCCATACCTGGTAGGCTTCCTACTGTTATGGTCAATATCCTGGGCGGAGTCTGAGCTTTGGTGGCCTTTAGTAATTTAAAATAGCCACGCAATGTAAGAGGACACTATTAGAAGAGCCCTAGAACCGATCAAAAGCCTTTAAATAAACCTTGTTTAAGGCACAAAGTGGCAACATTCCTTTTACCTTTCATTCTTAAAGGATTTTTTCTTTTACACCCTAACAAATGCTTTTAAAAAAGAACCCAATGATTCGTCATGGGGAAAATGGTTCTCAAGCCTGTTTAATTTCATTCTTTAGGTTATAGGCTCCTTGAATCATAAGTTTTTATGCAAAGTTTTCCCAAAAATAATCAGACGAATTGAAAGGTATGTAACTTATTCTTTGTTTATCATAATTCCTTATAGACGCAGAAAATATTTTTAAGAAATAATGATTAACAAGACATGACAAGCCCATAAGTTGACTCTTTTTTTCTTTCTTGTCTTTTTTTAGGAAGTAATATGAACTTGGTGAGTATCCTACTAGAGATGGAAACTAATATGGGTTTAGACGAATATGGGGACAACAGGGCTAAATTGAGGAAAATACAACATATCAAGGCTGGGAAAATTGACACAGCTAGCCTGTAGGCTTGTGGAAAGAAGCTGAATCTGACCCAAAGGATGGCCTTCTCAAGGAAATATAGGAGGATCCTAAAACTTATGGAGGTTGAAGTACAGGTCAAAGCAATCTCCATTTTTCCCTAATTTTATGACCCACCCCTTCAGTGCTTCACCTTTTGGGCTTGTCATTAGAGGGTCAGATACCCTATAGACGACTTGAGCAGCATGCCAACATCACCTTCTTTGCTTCTATATTGAAAACCAATCCGACTAAGCTGGGAAAAGCACAACTGAACAAGAATTAGAGGTCAGGGTTTACCAGGGTGTATCTTGAAAAACACTTGAACAATCTTGCTGAGAAAGAAGATTGGGAGACTTTCATGCATGGATACCCTAGCATTTACCCTCTATGGTGTCATCTTGTTCCCTTGAATTAAGAATTATATAGATTGTGATGCTTGATGAATCAGTTTTAATACACTTATTATATTTTTACGCTAGGGGTTTATTATATATTTATTATGTTTAATGATATTATTTTAACTAAGTTCCATGTTGTTAGTTTAATTAAAGTATTATGTAGATATGTAATTTTCATGTTTTGTTTGTATCATGAGTGTCTCACCTTGTTTTAGTCATAACTTGGGCTTTTATGAGCCAATTGAGCTGATCTTAGAGCCAATGAAAAGCTAAGACAAAGAACTACATTATGATGAACACATTTGGTTATTTTACATCTGAAAAGGATGAAGAAATAGAGATTGAATCAATCACCCCTCATGTGTCTCACCAACATTGACATAGTTCACTAAAATACATATATCTTAAGTTGCAGATGTCTAAATAACTTGGTTCTTACAGCAAAATTTCAATAAGATAAAGATCTACAACTTTTATGTTAAAGGTTTGGTAAAATTATGTCATCTAAAGGGTTAAGGCTGTCATCTAAATAACCTTATTATTTCTTTAAATTATTGTAATCTTAACCCCACCAACGTTGAAATAATTGCATCAATGTTCAGCATATGGGTGTATAGTGCTCTGATACCTTGGCTATAAATTGATGCTTCAAGTTGTAAGGAAGACATAAGAGAGATACATAATAAAATACATGCTTAAGTTTCCTTTACATGTCTATGTTTTTGCTCTAGTTTCTTAAGTTTTGGTTTTTTTTTCTCTTGTTTTATTTATTTGCTCTATATTCCTTTCTTCAAGTTATGATTTTCATTTCCCTTTCTGAACATGAAGTAAGTTAATTTTATTATTTGTTATTTACTTTTATAATCAAAGTTATAATTAATTTATATTTCATTGTTTAAAATCATCAAGGAAGATTTGTAACACCCTCGGTTAACTAGGATAATCCCTTCCATTAGATTATCCTAGTCAACTGAGAGGTTACGAGTTTTAAAAAAATATGCAAGCTTTTTCGTAAACACTTGGTGGAACAGTATCATTATATATATACATAATAGAGTTATATATGCAACAAGTGGTCGAACAGAACTCTACATACTGAAGGTAAAGGCACACAGGCTCCCATTCAAAACATGAAATAAAAACATCTATCCTAATCATCCTCAATCTAAGAAGAATTTGGCTGGTGTTCGATGCGAAGCCTGCACTAACTTTCATAAATGACATAGAAAAATTTTGTTTGCGGTAAAAAATTTACCTAATTTTCATAAATTAGCTGTGTAATGTATTAACAATTTTAGAATGAATTTTGGTAGAGTAACCTGAAAAAGAAAATCATTCACATTTCAATATTCTTGGTAATCCTACTTATCCAGGAATTTTTTTAATAATTTCTAACAAGCATAGATAATTCTTCTTTTTAACTTTTCCCCCAAATAAAAACATATTCCTACAAAGCACTACATTAATGTCTTTAAATAACTAGATGACACGTACCTTTTCTAAAAGCCAAAATAGTGTAAATACTTGTAACTAACAAGAAAAATCAGTTCAAATAGTTACCAGAATAATGACTTGTTAAATATGTATTAATTACCTAAATATGTATACATGACTAAATTCATGTATTAATTAAAATTTAATTTGGCTCCAATCATTTCTTGTAAATGACATAGGAAAGTCTTGTGTGTGATAAAAAATTTTATTTTATTTAGCTAAGTTATCTAATTAATGTATAAACAACGTTAGAATGAATTTTGATAGAGTAACCTAAAAATACAAATCTTTCATATTTTAAGATTCATGGTCATCCTACTTATAATTTCTAACAAGGATAGATAAATCTTCACTTTAACTTTTATTCTCAAATAAAAAATATTCCTATCAAACACTACATTAATGTCCTCCAATAAGTGGATAACAAATAACTTTTTTTAAAAAATAAAATATTGTATGAAAATAATCCATCTCTGTCTGAATGGCTGTAATTTGGTATTGAGTAGGATAAGCATTGGTTGAACTGGTTCAAGATCCTTAAAGTATATGATAACATTTGTATGTTAGTTCACCGAAAGATAGTAATAGTCAATTAGCTTTGTATCCTATAAGAACATGCTTTGGATTTAAGTAAATAATAAAGGTTTAGAAGAATGAGTGGGTTGTCATGGGAGAACTATAAGTAGATAGCATAATGGATAAAGGAAGAACATAACATTACTATGGAATCATAATTCATTGATAGGCTATACACATACCAAAGACACTTAAAGTAAAGGAATGGTATGACTCTATGGTAGATAAGACTCACTTAATGATTTAACTTTGTGTGTGAAATCCCCTAGGTATGAGGGTTTACTTTTGTATGTTTTTCCAACAAAGGTAGAATGAGATAAACTTACCACTATTGTTTTGTGGTTATATTGTGTATATCTAAATATGCACTCAGGGCCTGCCAGGAACATATCTGGACATTGAAGGAGAAGATTGACAGAGTTGCATAGCGGATACAGTTGGACCCTTAACTCGACAAAGTAGTGACTAGGTTAACTTGGGTTTACATTTTATGGGAGCTTGTATGCCCTTGTACATTTAGAGTATGTAAGTTTTATTGAGATCATATGATGTATAAAAATGTTTTCATTCAAGCACCATTATTTCTTACACATAAAAAACTTCCATATTCTTTTGAAACTCGTAACCTCTTAGTTAAGTAGGATAATCCAGTAGAAGAGATTGTCCTAGTTAACCAAGGGTGTTATACAAAAGGAATCATGCACAACCATAAAACAATATATGAAAATAGCATCAACATACCATTAGTTAAAACTTTCGATCTTATACCTTAATATTTATTTGACTTTCTTTTGTAACAACCCTGATTTTCAAGAGTGGATGTTTAAGCCCTCGAAACCTTTGAGAGTTCCTCGTTGAGTATTTTAGGAGAACAAGTCTTAGGCTTGACCCCCAAATCACCCTAATAGTGGGAGGAAATGAGACTTAAGATAAGGTAAACAGTGAGTTGATCGGTCGAGTGAAGTGAACGAGTAAGAGAAATTTGTGTTAATATGACTCCTAGAGAGAGATTTAAATTTTAAATAATTATATAAAAGGATAGTACATTTAAATTCTGTAATTTATCTACTATTGAGATAATTATATTTATGAATATGTTTTGTTGTTATTGCTAGACAAGCTATGAATGATATTAAATTGATAATTATAGGTAATGATAATTAATTTTGAATTATATTTATGAGTTGTGGAACCCAGATTAAGGTCAGACTTAGGTCGTTCGATTCGAGACTATAATTTAGTGAGGAAATTAGCCCTCTTAGGATTGTTTCAGGAAAAATCAAGGACACCTGACTCGGCCTAACCAGCCAAGTCAGAATCCTTAACATTCACCATGTTTGACCGTTTAAATACTCTGGAATATCTGATGGAGATCCGGTTAGCCTCTGGTGACTTATTTTTAAATTTTATGAAGTTTTTGTGAAGAGGCCGAGACCAGGTTCAGACTTTATCATTATCGTTTTTCCATAAAATAATTTCTTCAAAAGTTATTTTAAGACTCGACTTACATATCCTCAGTGTTTTGGACCCAACTTTTACGTACGATCTCAGAATGGGCCAATTTTAGTCTTGATCTCTTTGTTTTGAAAAGATCTTCAACCTCTGTTTTTTAGCCCCAAACTCCGACTCTCACTATGTCAACCCTGAAATTAAGGATTAAGTATATTCGTCCTAAAATTTTATTAATAGGGCATTTTCCCTGCACCTGATTCGAAAAAAATTCATAACTTTCGCATACGACCTTCGATTCATGCAAACTTTATGTCAAAATCTTTGTAACAAAATTATCTATGTTTTCCATGAAGAAATCAAAGGCTAATTCTTTTCAGATTAGTACAGTTTAATGAATCTTTATGATTCATAAACTATTTCATTTTTATATTGGCTGTTTATGGAAAAATTCATATATCTTTCTTGTTCGATACTTAAATCACTCTGTTCTTTTTTCTATGGGTTTTTATCAAAGAACTCTACAATTGTTTTGAAGAGCCCGAGGCTTAATTCTCAAAGTCAAATTTTTGGTGAATTTATTTTTGAATCCCTACCTGATTCGGAGGCATTTGGGACAGCCTGTCGTAAATCGACCGTATCTTGGGCTACCAATATCTGATAATCGCGTATAATATATCAATTTAAAGAGAAAATGAATATATAAAATTTTTATGTTGGAAGTTTTCTCTAATTTTGATTCTACCAATTATTCCAGATTTAATTGTAACGTTTCTATTTTCCTGGTTCATAAAAATCTTGCGCACTTCAGTTTCTTGCTCGACAAGTTAATTTTCTGCCCACCGATTTTCTGACCACCTCACCACACTTGGACGCCCTCTAGATAGGTGTCACCACCATGTCTTCCTCACCCACTCAGCCCTCCCACCTCTCACTCCAGCCACTAGAATTTCATGCAAGTATAGGCATTATCATCACACCTACACCATCCATCATCTCACCTTACCTCCACATCATTGCACCCTTCAGCCAACATTCAATCCTCCATAATCTCTCCTTATTTCAGAAGCCTAAGATTCAGCCATCCTTCTCTTCCTCTAATCATCTCACATCACCACCCAATCTCCATGCTCTTCTATTTTCACGAGCATACCTCACCACCATCCACCTACACTAACTCAAATTCCATAACCTTTACTCCTTGCTCCACCATTCACAGCCAGTGATAACCAAACAGCACCTCCCCTACTCTTTTGCATGTCATGACTTTGGAGGAGTAAAACCTATTTTCTCATCTTGGAAGCCACTCAAGACCGTGAGCTCCTCAAGGCTACTTTAGGTAAGTCTTAAAAAATTCCCTTCTCAATCTTGTTCTCAAAGTGTCATGGCCAAATTCTGTTTTGTGGAAAATTTGATTGATGACATTTCTTTGTTGAACTAGGAACTAGAAATTTCAGCCACCCACTCAAATTGTTGAGACTCCAAGGCCGTGAACTCTCCTAGACCATATAAGGGTGAGTTTGGCAAAATTCCTCCATTGGTTGTTGTTTTTGAATTTTTGGAGCCAACTTTAGATTTTAATTTAAATTTCTTGTGTTCTACCCTTGCCATTGAAGATGAAGTCATGGCTGTCCCTCTCCCTTTCTAACCATGCATACGTTTTTTTAAGGTTCGGAAGCTTAAATTGGCATTCAGAGTACGATAGAACGATCGAAAGAATTTTTCAACAAATCTCAAAAACTCTTTCTGGACAGAAGCTTCAAGATGAGGTAAAGGGGGTTTCCATTCTGTTTGATTTGAATTTTGACTGTGCTATAATGATTCTTGAGTACTTAGGAGCTTACGTTTCGAATTTCGGTGCGATCCAACGGTCGGATCTTAAATCATAGAAATTTTCGTAACCGACGACAAAATGTTACGTTTTTAAATTAATTGATATTTTGAAAATCTATTCGACGTGATATGATGTTCGTATACTCGAATGAAATTTATTACGATTAGTTACGCGAAAAAGAGATTAGTAAAAATTAGTGTTTGGGCGGGCTCGGTTACATTCAATATGGTTATAATTAATGTTAATTCAGAAATTTTTATGTAATGTGTAACATATTTTCGGTAAGTCCCGCTATTAGATAATTAATTATTCCTTAAATCAATATCGAATTATTTTAAGGAAGATCGCATCCGGTAAAACAATTTTAAATTGGGTAATCACAAAATTTTTATTTTAGTCACTTGAAAAAGGTTAGAATTTAGATTTTTGAATATTTTCTTTATATGACTTATAAATTGAAAATGAAGAAATTTAATTTTGAAGAATTGATGGTGAAGAATTATACCCTTGTTTATTTTTTGTTTTAATAATTAGGAAAAGGAAAGAATTTAATCCTTATAACTTAGGCCCAAAATGAAATTTTGAAGGAGATGAAATAAGTGAATTTTCGCATAATGGATACTAAGAATAAAAGAAGAAAACATTAGTAACAAATATTAGTGAACACTTTAGAGACCACTTAGAAAAAAATTAAAAAGTAATGACTTTTGAGATTAAGAAAAAGAATGGACTTTAAGGAGAAAATTTTATTAGAAATAGTAAATCTAAGAATTAGTGATATTAGAAGGCTTAAAGAAATTGGAAATAAAAGATAACAAATTAGAACTTAAAATTTTAACTAAGGCTCTAAGAATAATTTTAATAGGTTCATTCTTTTTATGAGGTTAGAACCGAAATTTTTATTTTTGGATAATAACATAGTGGAAAATCAAGTTAATTGTTATGGTAGGAGTAAGGAATCAAAAGAAAATTTTGATCTAGATTAGATTAGTTAAAAACCAAGAGATGAAATTTTGGTTATACAAAACTTGGGTATATAATACAATAAATAAGATTGATTAGATTAACTAATGACTAAGTAATATTAAGATACCTTGCTTTAAAGAGTTTTAGATCCTTAAATAATTAAAGTGAATAAGTCTAAAAGAAAAAGGACTAATTATAGTTCAAGAAAATGGGTTAACTAAATGAATTATTAAAGAAAGAATTATTTAATCTAATAAGATAACGTCTGAGGTAAATAATGTAAGAAGCTAAGATAAGGTAAAAAGAGATATATGATTTATTGAGTGGAGGGAAACTATTAAATTCAAGGTGTATTTAAAGAGTAAATGAAAAAGAATAACTAATAAGGTTAATTAAAAATTAAGAAAGAATTTAATAATGATATGTTAAAAATGATGTTTGGATAGACCCCTTTTACTTGATCATATTACAAAGAGTAAGAACAATTTTAAATATACCCAAAAGTTTACCGAATAGCTAGAATACTCGATCCACATACCACTAAATTTCTTAAAACAACGCAACCTCTACGATCGCCAAATAGAGTAAAATAATTGTTATGGTAGTGTAAATGACTGACATGATGTGCTGATAGATACATGAATTTGGGTGATATATCTCTTAAAACTACTCCTTTGATAGATATTATGTGATGCATGGAAAATCTTAAACGGTATATATGAATGTGGGGTGCTGGTATCAATAAAGATTCTCGAATATGATTGGATGTGAAATACATGAATGAATGATCAGGGACAGAATACCCATGATGTTGAGTTGTGAAACCTCATTTTATTTCCAAGAGTTGGGAAGATAAATTATAAACTTTTGTTAAAAGAAAAGAAAAGTTGAATAATATTTAATGTTGAGAGAAAGGTTTGACGTTTGAAATGAAATGAGGAAGAGGACCTTACTAATGTACCACCCCATAATAAATATAGTAATCAAATCATGCATCATATCTGGTGAATAAGGGTGGCATTGAGAAACTCCCTAGGGCATAACAGCGAAGGGTACATTGAAGAATCTGTCGTGCCTCGATACCCGAGGGCAGTCTAGGGAGTATATCAAAAGTGGGAATTCCTAGTGGCATCGGATTCACGCCCGTCGTTGGCAACCCACGGAAAACCCTGATATACTTTGACAAGAGGCGGGATTTTCTATGACCGTGGAGTGCCTATTCTGTAGAGATTATGTTGGCCATTTTATGATAAGAGAACGGTGTGTCCTTACCCTTTTGTGAAAATTAGAACGGGGAAAGCTCCGGTCGCTTTAGTGGAGGGAGAAATAAGGGGGGAATCTGATAAGTGATGTGTTGTTATTGATGGAGAAGCATGCATTATATTAGTGTACAGTAATAGTATAACATTCATACATTTCATTTAAATTATGATTATCTCGTTGTATTAATGTAGTGAATTGATAAATGGGTAGGGGGACTCATAAGAAATGAGAATGGTGAGACAACTTAGAAATATATATGAACCCTAAAGAGAGCTCGGCGAATTGATTGATATTGATTGGAAATGTATGGCGTAAGTGTTAGAAATGACACTCCCCGATTGTGTGGGGATGACGACTCATATTTACAGTTAATTTCTCCAGACCACCATTCAGGCATGTATACCGTACTAAAAGAGTAGTGCATAGAGAGGACCAAGCAGGTCCCAGTCGGTTATCAGCTATTCCGGAGGATGCTCCAGTAGATGTACCACCACCACCATAGCAGGATGCGGAGAGACCCTATGACTGAGATGTAGAGGTCATAGAGAGTTCCGTTAGGAGGTACAACAATCCACCCCTTCCCATGAGCATGGCAGAGCTCGAGGAGATGTCCAAGACAGAGGTAGCCCTGTTAGCGGACCCCCTTAGCTTTCTTCAACTACCAGCTCCACTTATGGCCCTGCCTCCTATTCAAATAGTAGAGGCTCCAGTAGTACCAGCTACAGATGATGCAGTTTAGAGGGAGACCAAAGAGTACATTGACATGTCAGCTATGGCCCAGAGTCTATTAGCGGAGCCTTATAAGGCCTATGTTAGTCATAGGCATCAGAGGATTCGCGACATTAGTGATATACCATCTACTAGTTCTGCTTCTCCAGACTATTCCAGATTGGCATCTACTTCTGACCCACCTATATCCCCATTGTCTAGCAACGAGTTTCTTGGTGGAGGTCCTTAGTGGTTGAGACTATTTTGTTGTTTTTATGTTTTGTCTTTTGTTAAGGGAGCCTGTGTAACATCCCAAAATTTATAAAAATAATTAATTGTAGAGAATAAATAATAAATAATTACATATGAGTTGATTTATGTCCCAAAAATTTGGAAATAACTAAATTAGGATTTATTTTGGATATTTATAATTTATTGAGATTTAAGGAACTAAAATTATACCTGATTAAAATATGGGTGTCGGACCAAGTATCTCCGATTGAGATACCGTTGGTCAGGGCTGTTAAGAACATTATTGGGAATCTGAATATGTCTTCGGAATAATTTTTGGATTTAGTATTGAGCCCGAATGGAGATCCTGTTATTATAAAATGGAGAAGTTTTTAATGATGGGTCAAAATTTAAAATAAAACTCTCATTTCTCTCTTATATCTCACGTTACTTCTCCCTCTTTCTCCTTCTCACTTTGCTTTTTCTTCTTCTCCCTCCATTCTTCTTCTCCATGACCGTCCCCCTCCCTTCCACCTTCTCCTTCCATCCATTTCCAAAATTAAAACCAAAGCTTGGATTCATGAAGCGTAAATGGAACATTGGAGCAAAGTTTGGTTCTCCATTTCCTCTCTTTTCCTCTTTTTCATGTTTGGCATAGAGCTAGGAGAAAGAGGTATGATTCTTGAACACCCATAGTTTTTCTTTATGGTTTTTATGTTATTGAGGTATTGTGATAAGGGATTGGAGGTTGTTTTGATGAATAAGGGTATGTAGAACTAAAATCCTAGCTTGGATAATTCTTGGGGATTCATTATTGTGGTTGATAATGAATGGGATACATTGATGCTAGTCTATCGATGCATGTAAATGGCTAAAATTGATGATTTTGGGTTATTGATGAAAACCCTAGAAATTAGGATTTTGGGGCTTTGGGAAATTGATGAGAAAATTGTGAGCTATTGGCATTGGAATGATTATATATACATGAGAATGAGTTTTTGAATGAGTAATATTAATTGTTGATGTTGAGAACCAAAACCATGGTGAATATGAGGGATTGGTGAAATAAGCATGTGTCTTGATAAGGTCTTAGACCATCTTGTATGCCATATGAAATTGTTGATGGATAATGGTTTGAAAGGAGCTAAGAGGCTCATGATGAATTTGAATGGCAAATGGATAGATTAGGTGATGGTGAAAGAGATGTTGTTGTTGTTGGGTATGGTTAGCCCTTTTAGATCTAGAGAATCTTGGTTTTGGGAAAGGAATTCTCGACACATAACACAAGTATATGGATTGGTGTTTTGTTAAGTCTAGGACTTGATATTAAGCCTTGATATATGTTTACAATTGCTTAGAATTAAATTGATGCCTTGTGTTGGCTCATTGATTGGATATATGTATATATATGTACTGATGTAGGTTATGTTCTGGGCAATGTGGTGGAACACTTGGAATGTGCAAATTGTTGCGGTTTTTCTCTCGAGGTAGGAGAAGAGTTTACATTCAAATTGCATGAGTTATATAATTGATGATTATTGTATGTCATGATACTCATGCTTGCCTTGCCATGTTTATAGTGAAATGATGTGAATAGCAAATTGTTGGCTATTGGTGATATATATATATATGTATATATGCATTGATGATGAATGTTTAGTGCCCTTTAATGGGAGTAATGTACTTTTGATGAATAACCCATGAGGGGTTGAAATATGCATACACTATGTGAAATTAGAATTCAATGTAATTTTGATGAATGAATATTGGAAATGAGAGGCTAAGGCCAATAAATGACATTAATGTTTATATTGATAGGGAAATTGTTCAAAATATGAAACTAGGTGTTGACATTAATGCATAATTGAGGAACTAATAGAGCCAAATAGAGTTTTATGAGGATTGAGTGAAATGGGATAGTTCTAATAGCTTCCATGTATAGTTTATGACTTGTAGGAATTGAGTGGGCTAATTCTAATGAGAATAGGCCCTTGAGTTACACAAAAGTGCCTCAAAATGAGTAAAATGCATTTATGCGCTTAAGTCACTCATTTTAAAGGATTTTTGAGTGAGGTCGGTGACCACATATCATAAATGGTGTAATTTAGTTGGTGTCAGAATTTGGTAGTATTTAGAGTTGATATGAAAAAGTTAAAGTTGTTGCAAGTCCAAAATTATGTATTTTCTGCATAATTTCTGCATTCTGATAGGCCGTAATCGATTAGACTGTAATTGATTAGATTATTAGTCTAATCGATGAGGATTCTGTTCCTATAGTAATCGATTGGCTTAATTGATTACAAACCTGTACGCAGCCTAGTAATTTATTGTGTTTGAGGGTGTAATCGATTAGAGACCAAACAGAATCAATGTAATCGATTGTGTTCAAGGGTGAAATCGACTATGTACTAAAACAGAAATAAGGTAATCGATTACCCTAGTCTCGTAACTGATTATGCATAACACCTGATACATTATACCACCTACAAAAGCAGTGTAATCGATTATATCCTACCCCGTATTCGATTATCACTAGCTAAATTGATTAAATCAGCTTAGGATTTGCATTTTTACTTCTTTTGAGTACTTATCTTGTACTACTTGGACCCTTAGGCCTACTTGACAATTAAATAAGGTATTCTGAAACCTTCTTCCAATCCCATGCATGCTTTTGGAATAATTACGAGTGAATTCACTAGGGGTATATGTGTAGTTTGTCTTAGTGGTGATTGGGGAATGGCTTAAGGCCTTGGCAAGGTATGTGTATGCCTATGCTATGTTATGAAAACATGTATGCTTCCCCTCTATTGATATATTATGAATCTTGATGAAAAGTAAATAATGTGATTGTATGACACACCTTGATTGACGATGGAACTAATAAGGGGATAATTGAATAGCAATGAGTTATTATAACTCAATGAATTTTGAAAAAGTATCAACGGTGATTATTATTATTGTTATGCCATTATGTTTGATGCAAGTGAAATATTGTATATGTAACTTGAATTGTGTTGGCCAGCATGTGATGCTATGAACTTGAAACGTATTTGTTAACATGCCTTGTTGAATTCCATGCGTGGATTAATGTGAGAATGATATTGTGGCTATTGAGAAGTCAAGTATATGAATGATATGCCTTGAGGGGCTTTGTAAATGATTGTATATTATTGATTAAAAAAGTTAAATTAAAATATATCCCTATGTGAGAGGGTGAGATATCCTTGTGAGGTTGATTGGCATATGTATTATTGCATTTTGCATACATGGCATGGCATAACATTGAATATGTGGTTGCGATTATAATGATGAAAGATCCTGTAGGATTCTATGAAGGGAGTACCCCTTGCGAGGTGGGAAACCAACGTGATGATGATATGATATTGAGCTGATGGTTGTGATCACCTGGTTGTTAAAATGAAAGGCCCTACGGGGACCATTGTGGATGAATACCCGTAGTTGCGATCACGAGGAGGGAGTACGCCTTGTGAGGTGGGAAACCATTATGAAATGATTGAAATGTGGTTGCGATCACAATGAAATATCCTGTAGGATTGTATGATGATAAGCCAGTGGTTGCGATCACTTGGTACTTGAAATGAAAAGGGCTTGTGAGTTCCTATGATATTTCTGTGGTTGCGATCATGAGGAAGGAGTACCCCTTGCGAGGCAGGTAGGAAACCAATATGATGATGATTATAAGTGGTTGCGATCACTTGAGATACCATGTGTGCATGGGTGTTTGAAATGGATCCATTGCATATGCATTAAACAGTTGGCATATGCATTAGCCATAGGTGCATGGAATTTGAGATGGGATGACCACGAGAGATGAGAAACCCCTTGCGAGGAGGAATGGAGTAAAGATTTAATGAATTGATGATGATCATTTGTGAATGCCCTTGTTGATAAGTGGCAATGTGATTGTGTATGTGCTTGTGCTTGCTTATGTTGTGAACTGCGTTTCATGAGGCTTGTATGCCTATTATATCAATATGATGATGATTGAATGATGAATTGATGATTTTATAGTAAAGCACACATGATGAATGAATGTATGTACACTTAATCACAATATATGTATATTCGTCATTTTGAATGTATAACTCACTCTCCTGTGTGGTCTCCTTTTTAGCATTGTGATGCAGGTTGCCATGGGACGGGTTCAAATTTTAAATTGAAGTTTTAGGAAGGTAAATAGTGGTAGTGGAAGTGCCTTGACCGACATCATTTGTGAATTCTAATGTAACGAATAAATTGTATATGATGATATTGATGATTTAGTGATTTTGGCCATTTATAAGATAATCGTGCATGCATGAATGGTGATCATATGTATTAGTACGTAAGTAATGATTTGATACGTATATGAGGATTAGAATTTGGATTTTGTACATTAGGGATGAAGATGACTATATAGATACACATCGTATATGAAAAATTAGTTATGACCTAATAGGCTTATGTTAAGTATTTGCATGCTTTGCCGAGCCTTTTCTCATATCTTTATATATGGGACTACGCGTATTCCCGGTACACATATTCTTCTTCCGCTGTAAACTCTACTATTTTTGTATACCGTTATGGGCAAATTAGTTATCGATCCAATTATTTGTTGATAAATCTCACTCTTCGGTTCTCTGTGGTTTGGGTTCGAGGTAATCGTGGGAGTGTTTTTGAAACTATTTCGAACATGAAAAATTTACTCGCATTTTTATTAATTATTATCTTGATTACATTGGGATTCGGGTCCAGAACACCGGGGTGTTACAGCCTACGTGCCCCTCGTTTATTTTAGCCGTATAATTCAGACTTGACCAGTGTATATATATTGTTTTATATATATGTTATGCTTTTATTCCACCATGTATTATCCTGTATAAAAAAAACTTCCACATTTTTCTCAAATTAGTGACCTCTCAGTTAACCAAGGTAATCTAGTGGAAAAGATTATCTTAGTTAACCGAGGGTGTTACATCTTTCCCCTCAAAACACAAGATAATTAGGTGTTGTAACATCCCAAATTTTAAAATAGAGGATTAATTAAGGAAAATAAATGTTGACAAATTGAATGTGAATTATTTAACATCCCAAACTATTGAAAATAATTGAATTAAGATTTATAGGGACTGTTGGTGGATTATGGAGACCGGTTAAGTTGAAAATGAGCCCGATCGGGATATGGGTGTCGGACCAAGTATCTCTGAATGAGATGATATTGGTCAGGGCTGTTGAGAATAATATTAGGAATCCGAACATATATTCAGAATAATTTTCAGATAAAGTATTGAGCCCAAACAAAGAGCCTGTTTGTGGAAAAATGATGAAGCTTTAATGAATGGAATTAAAAAAAATCAAAACCCCAAATTTCCCTTCTATTTTCATGATGGCTGCTTCTCATTCCGGTGGAAACCTTCTTCTTCTTCTTTTCTCTACTTTTCCTTCTCCTTCTTCATCTCTTCTTCTTTCAAAACCCTAAGTTAAGGTGGTCTCATTTTCATTTCCTCCATTTTCGTTTGAAGAAGACTTGGAGCTTGAAGTCTTTCCTCTTTTCTCTTCTCATTTTTGTGTGGCTACCTCTCCCTATTATAACCCATTTCGTTTTTGGGTGAGGTAAGCTCCTTTCACCACTTTTGAATGGGTCAATGCTAAGATTTTGTGATGATATGATTTGGGGGAGTCATGCATGTGAATGAGTATTTATTTGAAGCATTTAATGCTTATGCCCTAAGGTGAGTGGCAATAAATGTGAGGTTTTAATGAGGGCTTGATTAAGGTGATGCATTTATGATGGGAAGAAGATGAGAAATGGATGTATTTATGAATGTGGTTGGGTTTTGGTGAAAATCCTAACTTTGAGATTTGGGGAAAATAGTTAAAGTTGATTTAAGAATATGTTTTATGAAGTAATACATGACATTGAGAAAATATAAATGTTGGTAGATGATATTTTGTAAAGGTTGGGGCTAAGATTGCCTTGTAGCCCTTGAATTTAATGAATGTGGCTTAATGGGAAGGAATTCCCGAAGCCTAACAAATGATGGAAAATAATGTCTATAGCATGACTTGTATATGCTATGAATTAGTAGATGTAATAATAGCTAATTAGAATGGAAATGGTGTCTTCAATAGTGAATTGATTGAGGTTTTACATGTATATTAATGTAGGACCTATTCTGAACGACAAGGCAGGAGCGTCTTATCAATCGAAATTCTTCTCTTGAGGTAGGAGAGGAGTCATATGTTCTAAATGCATGAATTTGAATGTTATTTGATTACCATATGTATTGGTATGCATGTTAGCCTTGCTTGAAATGTTATGAGAAATTATGATTGTGGTATATGGTGTGAATAATATGGTTGGCAACATGCTTTTGTGCATTTAGAATATTCATGGTATGTTATATGGTGGTGTATAGTGATCAATGATATGATGTTATGTTTGTATCTACCATGAATGTAATATGAATGTTGACGATGTTTGTTGAGAATGAGAAAAAAGAAGAATGCCACCCAAAGACTTAAACTAATGTGAATAACCAACAATAATAAAAAACCTTATGGTGATATTGGTGATAATGATGTTATATGATGAGTGGCATGTATAGGATGCATAAAGTGGGGAATGCATATGAATTGCATTTGCATCCATGGCATACTGCATAGCTGCCGGTGTTGGAATTTTAGGGGATTCCCCCGGTTGGCCCAGTGGGAGGGCGGCTCTGTGCATGAGCAATTTATATTTCCCCTGTGACTCGGTGTGTAAGTCACGAAGCTGCCCATGTTGTGCTACGGGGAGCCGCATATGGTTGACCCTTTTGGGGGGTGGCTCTTGATGAGCAGGTGTCCCCGGTGGTCCTTTGGATCACAGCTGCCATAATATAACTCATGGTTGGCCTGCAACACCATATGTTAATATGTTGTATACCGCGATCATGGTGAAAATGACCAGGTGTTGCAAGATGGGCGATGTGGTTTGGTACCAGTAAAACAATTGGTGAATACATGCAAATTTAAGAATAAGTGTACACATTTTACTACTGCAGTAGGGGTATGGTTAGATGATCATACTTGAAACCCACATTCGGTATTTATATTCCCACAGTCAGATCTACAATTGTTGAAATATTCTATTTGTGCATATGCATTCGCTTAAGAGCATTTGCATATAGCAAGAAAGTATGCCAAAGGTGATGAGATATGATGATGGATGTGATGAGGATGTAATAATATACTAAGACAACATAAAAGATATGAATACCAAATGATAATCTGTGTATGACATCCAAATTGTGGTGAAATTTGATTATGTATATGTTGTATGCTTTGTCAAAATTGTGGTGTTATTTGTGATGTATGTATGATGATGTTAAATTGATGAAGAGTATGGTGAAAGAATGTATGTGCAAAGTATACATGTTTTGATGCATATGTACATAATCACATGGTATTCATATTCATTCCTTTGGAATGTGTGACTCACTCTCCCATGTTGTCCATTTTTAGACTTGTGATGCAGGGCACTCATGGGAAGAGTAGACATTTTGAAGTATATTTTGGTTGATGAGGTAAATAGTGGTATATGAAGTGCCTTGGCCGGCGATATCTAGATCTTGTATAGCATATGAGATGTAATGTATGCTTATTTTGGTAATCTAGATGATATTTGATGATTTTGAGGGTCATGTAGGAAAATTGGATCCTTGTGTTATGGCCAATTTTCATTAATGACCCAAAGGATATAATTTGATGAATGATGATGCTTGTTGATGTTTAACTCTATAAATGAATGATGCATTTTACAATTTTATAGCATTTAATGAAGTTTATGTAGGAATAATTTCAAGTCCTATGCAATGAATGAGACGGAGTTGGATTTAATTGGTATGAAATAGTGGGTAGATCCCTAAATGCATAATTATATGGTTATAATGTATTAGAATAGGCTAAGATGGCATAAATTAATATTTGAGGTAATATGTAGTAAGAATTCCCTGTCTCTGCACAAGTTCTGCAGAACTCGCTTAAGCGAGTGGGAATCTCGCTCGAGCGAGATGCTTATGAAATAGGGGTATGGATACTAGCCGAAATTTGCTCAGGCGAATGGCCTTCTCACTCAAGCGAGATTGGATTAGAATCAGGGGTTGGTCTCTGGACCATTTTCGCTCAAGCGAAATGGCCCTGGCTCAGTGATCGTTCAAGCGAGGAAGAAGGGAATTAGATACTGGATGATTTTCACCCAGGCGAGAGATGACTCGCCCAAGTGAAAATGGGGCAGTGAGCTTCTGGGGTTGCTAGAGCAATCTCGCTTGAGCGGGATGGACCTCGCCCAAGCAAGATTGATTCCAGTGGCATCCTTCTTCTCTCGCTCAAGCATCTCGCTGACCCGCCCAGGGCGATTCTCGATTCTCGCTCAAGCGAGATGGGGCTCGCTCAAGTGAGAAGAGCCTCTGATGCTTAATATCTTTCCTCTCTCAGCCTTCCACATACTCGCTCAAGCGTCACTACGTGTGCTCGCTCAAGTGAGTGTTGCTCTCGCTTAAGCGAGTAGCCACCTGATGCCCCACTTGTTTTATTTCAAATAAATTATGTTTCTTATTGCATAAAACCCTTATCATGCATCATCTTAAAGGTATTTTGGAGTATATTATGAATCTCCATGCTATATGAAATATATTCCATGATCTCAAGAAAGCTCTTCTCTTGAAATTCAATCATGCAACGATTAAATTAATTAATTCCTCTGCTGATTTTAATTGGAAAATTAATATAAAATAATCTTTTTATTTACCCTCTCATATCTTCATATATGGGAGCGGTTTATCAAAGATCCAGGTGTTAAACTAAGAGCTTCACCACTTATTTTCTCATTATCGAATAATAATCTTTAAATCGCAAAAAATTTCCCCGTATTTCCGGGGGCGTCACAGGTGTCACTATTTCCTAATATCAATCTATTCTAAAAATTACATTATTTGACAATATATCCCTAATTATATAGAAAAGAGAAAGAGTTAAACGAGAGATTCATACATAAACAATTTTTTCCCTCACAGTTATGAGTCCATGTCCTAAAAGCAAAACTCTAGTAGACCTCTAATGTAATCAAGCGCTGGTGTTGCTCCCTATGGGTTACACAGCCACAAATAAGAATGAGTGCACTCTAACATCTTATGTGTTAAAAGTTCAACAAGACTATCTAGAGAGGAATCAAAATAAGAAGGAGCAAAGTAAAGAAAGGAAGAGAACAAAATGCTCGATTTGATTGTGTATCTACTATGTTGGCTAAAGGTCATTAGATAAGCATTATTAGATCAAAATGGCAAGAAATATTATATTCCGTAAATCAAATTAAAGAAAAAAATAGACATAAATTCAAGACAAAGTGTAACTAATCTGAAAAAGTTATGATCCTTAAATTCTTATCCCATAAATGTCAAAATCCAATAAATCACTCATAATTAAAGAATTAAAAATTTATTATCACAACAATATATTCTCCAAATTTTGAGTCAACTAACATAACAGTTATTGTTGCTTTAACATATTTTTGTGATACCTAGTTTATGTTTCTTAAAATGTGACCTTTACAGAGGAAAATAGAATCATTCATCACCTAATTTAATTTGTGTGATTATATTACACTCTTCGATGACATGAATTTGTATTTTAATTTATATGTCCAAGTTTACCATAATTTTGTCATGTGTAACTTGCTAACTTTATATATTATATATTTAGTACGTTTAAGATATTTATAAATATTTTAAAGTTATCTTAACATGCATCTTTTTGAGATTACTTAAACCTATACTTCAAGTAATATTAGATATATTGCCATATTTAGCAAAATTAATTCCACTTAATCGATATAAGTCTCTCATATCTTTTTTCTTTGCAAAAGTTGTTTACTTTTCTCTTTAAACTACCGTATCAAAAGCTTTGTACAAAACTTTACCATATGCATTTAAATATGAAAATTTTATGAAATGTTTAGATACATATTTGTTTTATATATGGCATCTATCATTGTTTATTAATCCGAGTTTAATTAAGACATTTATTAATTTTCTCTATAGTTATCTTTATTAGCTCTTTCCTATATAATAAAAAATAAAACTAATTCTAAAATGTTGAAACTAATAGTAACAAACAATGCTTACATAACAAAAGTTATTCATTATAGTTCTATTAATATAAGAAAATTAATTAGAAATTTGTCAAATGATAACAAATTGTTCTCCAAAGAGAGTTTGATAAATTAAAGAGTTGTCATCTCAACTCCTTTACTCACGTACAACTAGCAAATGAAGTTCAAATGGATTGTCCTCAAAAGAAAAAAAGATCGTATCTCCTACGGACAATAACAGAGTCCTACAAAGATGATACCACCCTTGCCCAATAAATCTTCTTGTATCGTTGAATAGAATATCACATGGATAATGCTCATTGTCATCAGTGATAAGTGTTATCTCACGTTGGTCAGGAAACATGACATCCCTCACAATTCTTGCTGGAATATACTACAATAACAAAACAAAAGAATTATTCACAATTCACAATACAAATATAAGTTTAATCAAGTACTAATTCAAATAACTACTTAAACTCACCAATGGATATTTTCCAGAAGCAAATCTTTCGGTCACAACCTTATTCCATCCAAGTACATTGGCAACATCAGAAGTAAGAAGCTCAGGATTGTTATTCTCTACTATAGGTTCATCATCATCATCATCATCATCAATGACAATCACCCCATTGACTCCATGGTTAGGGTAGTTTAACTCTTCCAAATTCTTATCTTTGTTCCATATATTGATGTCAAACAATTGGGATCCTCTATACATGAACGCAATTAAACAGCGACTGTTTAAACCATAAAAATTAACAAACTCTAATAAACCATCCTGAAACACTGGCTTCCCACCTCTATCCCTCACCCATATCCTTAGCACATTTCCTACTGGATCTCGTAGTTTTACTTTTCGATCAGCCAGCTCCTGACTCCAATGTGAATAAAACCTCGTGCTAATTGAAATGTATAACTAAGTTTGGAAAACACATCAAATATCATTAAGATATATAAAGATATAATATATATATATATATATTAAAATTTTAAAACTGAGAGTTTGATTGAGACCTTTCCAGGGTGCCATTTGGAACCAAAACCGTGATGGGAGGAGTTATGATTCGGAGATGTAGGTTGGGCCATGTATCTAAACAATCATTTAACAAACTAAAATGAATATAAATGCCATAAGATCATAAGAGCTTTTAATTAATATCCAAAATGTATGAAACACTTGATAAATAGAATACAACATAAATGTCATACTAACAACATATACCAAATAAAGGATGAAAGTGGTACAATCAATGTAAAAGTGAACTATGGCTCAAACCTAATTTGGTAGCTCTATGTGTAATTCAATAATGTGATGGTTAACCAAAATTTATCCCTTAACAGTAAATAAATAAATAAAATTAAAGGAGGAAAAAATCAATAGCAACTAAAAAGAAAATGAAAAAATGTAGGGATTGAGAATCCAGTAGTTTGTCTTGCTAGTATACATGGTTCAAAATATGTGAAAATTATAGTGAAACTTATGTGGCATTTGGAAATTTCAAATCTTTTTACAAAAATAAAAATTCAAAGAGGTTCCAGCAAGAAAGCATTTTCAAAGAAATCAGATTAAAACTACAAAATTTTGATGTACATCACAACATAATAAGATCATGCAAAGAGAGTGAAAATATTGATAAGGGGATGGATGGCTATCACCTGTGACTATTAAATTAAATAAGAAAACTATCGAGAGAAACTTTCCACTGCTTGAATGAGGATTTAGGATGAAAACTAACATGATTCCCTACTTCATGTGTGTATAATTATTTTATTTTTAACATATACCATAAATTGTAGTATTTTAATTTTTTTGTTATTGTTCGGTTTGGGGTATGATTATTTTTATCTACTTATCCTGTGTAACTAATTCTTAGATAAATTGTTTCTCTCATTTGTTTGTCGAGAGTTTTTTCTGTGGTGGTTATATATTTTAATATTCTCATGTTTGGTATGAAGAAAACTTAATAATGTTCTGAATTTAGGCATAAGTTGGGGGACGGGGTAATTTTGGTACAAATTTACTTATTCCCGGTTAAATTTTCTTTACTAACATATTTAGATGGATAACCTAAAAATGTGAATCACTCATATTTTAAATTTTATGGTAATCCTACTTATCCAGAAATCTATTTTTTATAATTTCTAATAAGCATAGATAAATCTTCTTTTTACCTTTTATTATAACACTCCTATTTTATTAACAACAATAGGGCCAAACGTCTTAATTTGACACCAGTAGAATATGTGACACCTAAAATTCACAACTTAAAAATTCAAAGTTTTAAGTGTATACTGTTTGTGCAAGTTAAGGGATCCTTAAAATGGCCACATAAAGTTCATAAGGTTATTTTGGGTAAAAATTAGTAGAATCATCAATTACAAGGGCTAGCATAATCGATTATTACTGCATAAAAATCTATCTGGAGAAACAGAGCCAAAATAATTGATTATCCTACTTGGGTATATGATTACCACCACTTGGGTAATCGATTACCACCACCTCGGTAATCGATTATCTTATGTAGAATGGTCAAATTCTATAGAAAGTGTAAAATTCACAGAATTTACCAATATTCCCTGGTTTATTTACCCATTATACCCCAGTCTAAATGTTACTTGATTTTGTACACAACACATACACCTAATTTTTAAACTATTGGTCTAAGTCCCATGCCAATTAGACTTCACGCAGACTATTTACATGGTGTGTGAAATCCTAATTGGTGGAATTTTGGCCCCAAACCCTTCCAAGCACATTTCAATCTACCAATTTAGGACTTGCTTATCATATTCCCAGTCAATTTTACCCACAACCATACCCACTCACATATTGACATACTTCATGCGTCATGCAACCTGCCATATTGACTCTTTCATCAATCTCTCACATAATTTCATAGCACACATATATAACAATGCATTTACATAACATGATATTCAATTCAAGTAGTTATATAATTCCTAGACATATCTTACATTAATGAGCCTTACTTGGCCTCACACTTCAAATTCACTATATCAAAAGCTCTACACAACTTTGAGATCCACATACATCAACCATTGTATGTTCACGTCCATATTTCATAACTTATATCAAAAATCCATAAATTCTATTCGCAATTTAGAAGATTCAACCATTTTCGTCATAATTACCCACCTTCTATCCATATCAATCTCATCGTCAATTCAACAATCATAGCATAATCATTAAGATACATATATCTTTGAATTTAAATATACACACATGATTACATATATTTGGTTACTGATATTACTAATTGAATTCTAATTTACCAATCCTAACATAACCCAAGTTAGGTTTTGGAGGTTTGACTTACCAACCCTGAAGACAAAACAAAATCCAAAAGGCGTAGGTTTCAAATTGATGACCGCTAGGCTTAGGGTAACATACAAACTGAGGATCCAGAAAAGGATTGAGATTAAGGTTCACAACAACACCTATTTACCCTAAAATTAAGGTAGAGGCGGATCGAGGAATGAGATCTTGCCTTGCCTTAAAGCAAACTGAGAGGGGGATAAAGATAGAGGGTGTACAGTGTGAGAGGGAAAGAGAAAGGAAAATAAGGGTGGTCATATGAGGGGGAGAGGAAGAGGAAAACCCTTTTCTTTTCTTACTTTAGCGAAAGTGAGAAGGAAATGGAAAATTGGTTTTAAGTGATAGGCGTCATGGTCAATTCAAATATTTAATTAATTTCAGAATTAATTCGGTAACTTTAGCTTATCATTTCTTAGTCACAAATTTAAATTAGGATGTTACATCTATTGGCAAAAAAAGTATTCCTACCAAACACTACATAAACGTCTTTAAATGACTGGATGACACATACCTTTTTTTTCAAAAAGTGTGTGAATAGTTTGCTAGAGTTATGACTTGTCAAATATGTATTAATTACCTAAATATGAATATATGACTAAATTCATGTACTAATTAAAATATAATCTTGCTACAATCATTTCTCATAAATGACTTAAAAATTTTGTTTGCGATAAAAAACTTTGCCCTGATTTTGATAAATTATTAGCTAAGTAATCTCTTAACAATGTTAGAATGAGTTTTGGTAAAATAACCTAAAAATGTAAATTTTTCACATTTTAAGATTCATGGTAATCGTACTTATCTAAAAATATGTTTTTTTATAATTTCTAACAATAGATAAATCTTCTTTTTAACTTTTATTCCCAGATAAAAAAGTGTTTCTACCAAACATTATATTAATATCATTCAATAATTGGATGGCACAGACCATTTCTATCAAATAAAATAGTGTAAATAGTTGACAATAACAAAATATTGACTTTGAACAATTTACTAGAATAATGACTTGTCAAATATGTATACATGACTAAATTCATGTATTAATTACCTAAATATGCATACATGACTAAATTCATGTATTAAGTAAAGTTTAATCCTACTACAACCATATCTTATAAATGACATAGTAAAATCTTGTTTGTGATAAAAATTTTACCTAATTTTGATAAATTAGCTAAGTAATGTATATAAACAATGTTAGAATGAATTTTGGTACAGTAACTTAAAAATACAAACCTGTCAAATTTTAAGATTCATGGTAATCCTACTTACCCAGAAATATGTTTTTTTATAATTCCTAACAAGGATAGATAAATCTTCTTTTTACCTTTTATTCTCAAATAAAACATATTCCTGTCAAACATAACATTAGTGTCTTTCAACAACTCGATAACAAATACCTTTCTTAATAAAATAATATAGTGTAAATAATTATAAGTAACAAAAAAAGAGTGTGAAAAGTTTACTAGAATAATGACATGTGAAATATGTATTAATTACCTAAATACATTTACATGAATAAATTCATGTATTAAATGAAATCTAATCCTGCGACAATCATTTCTAATAAATGACATAGAAAAATCTTGTTAGTAGTAAAAAATTTACCTAATTTATATAAATTAGCTAAGCAGTGTATTAATAATGTTAGAATGAATTTTGGTAGAGTAACCTAAAAATGCAAATCATTCACATTTTAATATTCTTGATAATCATACTTATGCAAGAATTTGTTTTTTAATAATTTCTAACAAGCATAAACAAATCTTGTTTTTAACTTTTCCCAAAATAAAACATATTCTTACCAAGCACTATATTAATGTCTTTAAATAACTAGATGACACATACCTTTTCTAAAAACTAAAATAGTCTAAATACTTGTAACTAACAAAAAAAATAGTTTGAACAGTTACCTGAATAATGACATGTGAAATATATATTAATTACCTAAATATGTATACATGACTAAATTTATGTATTAATTAAAATTTAATCCCAACTCCAATCATTTCTCCTAAATGACAAAATTCTTGTGTGCGATAAAACTTTTTATTTAATTTTGATAAATTAGCGAATTAATGTATAAACAATGTTAGAATGAATTTTGGTTGAGTAACCTAAAAATACAAATCTTTCACATTTTAAGATCCATGGTAATCCTAATTATAATTTCTAACAAGGATAGATAAATCTTCCTTTTAACTTTTATTCTCAAATAAAAAATATTCCTACCAAACACTACATTAATGTCTTTCAATAACTAGATAACAGATAACTTTTTTAAAAAATAAAATAGTGTAAATAGTTGTAAGTAACAAAAAAAAGTGCAAACAATTTACTAGAATAATGACATGTCAAATATGTATTAATTACCTAATTACATTTACATCACTAAATTCATGTATTAATTTAAATCTAATCCTACTACAATCATTTCTAATCAATGACATAGAAAAATCTTGTTTGCAGAATGTGCGCGTCCTTTACCCTTGGTTTTTACATAAACGTGGTGAACTTCGGTCGCTCTAATACAGAAGCATTGTGCTTTGTATGAGACCGAGGCAGAATGACTCTGGTGAGTATGATGTTGGAAGGGCCCTCATATGCATTCAAGAAACACTTAATAATGAAATGATCATAATACACCAAACTCATGCATAGCATCCTAATTGACTAACCACATTATGAATTTGGTTATGTATTGTGTGATGTTGAGAGTGTCTACATTGAGTACCATGTTCTTGCTATGATGATTGACTGTCAATTATGTATAAAAATAATCCATCTCTGTCTGAAAGGCTGTAATAGGTATTGAGTAGGATAAGCATTAGTTAAACTGGTTAAAGACCCTTAGGGTACATGATAACCTTTGTATGCTGGTTCACAAAAAGATCGTTGTTGCTACCCAATTTTGTCCGGGCCTATTTAATTTTTTTAAAAAAATAAAAATAAAAAATTATAATACTAATACTACTACTACTACTACTACTACTACTACTAATAATAATAATAATAATAATAATAATAATAATAATAATAATAATAATAATAATAGAAGCTAATCCAATATAGGATTTAATTTTGAATTTCAAATTTTTGATTTGGGCTTTGATCTTTACAATTTTAATTCATCATGAGAACCATAAATTTTGAATCTAATACAAAAGCGTTGTGCTTTGTATGAGACCGAGGTAGAACGACTCTGGTGAGTATGGTGTTGGAAGGGCCCTCATATGCATTCAAGAAACACTTAATAATGAAATGATCATAATACACCAAACTCATGCATAACATCCTAATTGACTAACCAAATTATGAATTCAGTTGTGGATTGTGTGATGTTGAGAGTGTCTACATTGAGTACCATGTTCTTACTGTGATGATTGACCGTCAATTATGTATAAAAATAATCCATCACTGTCTAAAAGGCTGTAATAGGTATTGAGTAGGATAAGCATTAGTTGAACTGGTTAAAGACCCTTAGGGTATATGATAACCTTTGTATGCTGGTTCACAAGAAGATCGTTGTTACTACCCAATTTTGTCCTGGCCTATTTAACTTTTTAAAAAAAATAAAAAATAAAAAAATTATACTACTACTACTACTACTACTAATTATAATAATAATAATAATAATAATAATAATAATAATAATAGAAGTCAATCCAACATAGGATTTAATTTTGAATTTCAAATTTTTAATTTGGGCTTTGATCTTTACAATTTTAATTCATCATGAGAACCATAAATTTTGAATCTAAATTTAAAGAAATTTTAAATAAGAGTGGAAGTTTAAATTTTAAATTTTATAAAAAAATATAAGACATCATATTTTTATGATGGAAGATTAGAGAAAAATGATGAGAGGATTTTAAGGAACGAGATAAAGTTTTTCTGAATATATATATTAGAATGAGATAGAGCTTTTAACTATATATATATATTATAAAATTAGATAAACCTTTTTTTAAAATATATATTATAGAATGATATCTATTTTTTAATATATATATTAAAAGTTCTGGAAAAGAGGAATGATTTTTAAAATATCACGTAAAAGTAAAGGATCAGGTGTGTATATATATATATATATATATATATATATATATATATGTGTGTGTGTGTGTGTGTGTGTGTATAAGATAAAATAAGCAAGAAAAAAAGAAGGGGAGACACAACAGAAAAAAGAAAGAAAGATTGACACAAGCGGGAGAAAAAGATTTGGGGAATTATATATATATATATATATATATATATATATATATATATATATAATTGGTTGTGTTCCTTATCTCCTAGAAAAATTTAATAGGCATGATTAAATGCATGAAGTCCATTTTCATCTAGGAGAAATCTAATAATTAGTAACATAGAATACCTTTTAATGTTCATTACTAACAAAGTTTAGAGTATTACATTCGTAAGATTAAAAATAAAATCTCTATTGACATGTAACAAAAATTAAAATCTTTATGTTAGAGATTAATTTGGACGGGACATCCTTTTAGTCCATGATTTCATTTTTCTAAAACCATAGAAATAAAATTGATATTGACATGTAACAAGATTAAAATCTTTATGTGAGGGATTAATTTGGACAGGACGCCCTCTTAATCTATGTTTTTTTAGACCATAAAATATTTTAGTAACATCAATGTAACAAAAATAAAAATCTTTATGTCAGGTATTTATTTGGATGAGACATCCTATTAATCTATGTTGTAATCAATTTAAACCATAAGATATTTTAATAATAAAATTTAGAATCTTTATGGATTAATTTGGAGGAGACGTCCTATTAATCTATGTTTTAAGTTTTTAAAATTAATTTAGACCATAAAATATTTTAATAATGTTAATATGTAACAAAAATTAAAATATTTATATTAGGGATCAATTTGGATGAGACGTCCTATTGATCTTCAAATAACATAAATTTTGTATTTTTAAATTAATTTAGATCATTAAGTTTTTTTTAAAAAATCAATAAACCCAAGGTTCCTTTTTCATATACAACGTTTGAAATATATTTGGACGAGACATCTTGTTGATTAACATATTCCTAAATCTAGACATCTTTAACTTATTTTACATTTTTAAAAATAATAAGACAAAAGAACTACGTAACCCTGATTTCCCCTCACGCTTGGGGAATATGTAGGAATAGGAGTTATTCTTGTCGGGCTCAAATTTTAAAAAATAAATATATCCCATTATCTTGGAAAATTATAATACATTTTAAAGACGACCCGAATAATTTGGACTAGACGTCCTATTAATCATATAAAATATAACTTTAATTGTTAAATTGACAATAAATCCAAAGGGCATCTCTAAGAGGTTTAAATTTCAAATTATTAGGATTATTCAAAACTTAAAAAATTTAGGGTAACCGATTAAAACAGACAGTGTAGGATGCTAATACCTTCCCCACAAGTAATTAGACTCCTGAACGTAAAATCTCAATGTAGGACTAGTACCTTTACGTTAGGGTTTTTTCGATGTTTTACCTTAAAAGCTTTGGTAGGAGTCCACGGTTTTCGGAAGAAATTCGGGAACCTAATTTACTTTTTACGGTCGGCCTCCTGCCGTGATCATGGTCGTGACAGATGGAAACTCTGCCAGAGACTTTAGAGAGTCAAGCCTGTTTAACTTGTTTAGGTATATTTGAATAATCCTATATAACATCTTGCTATATGTTTGTGCCATGATTTTTATCGATATATGTTATTATGGAACCCTAGGGTAGAAGACATCATATTGTTATGCTATTGAATCCTATAGTAGACGACTTTGATTGTATTGTTCTATGTTTGTTCCTTGTGAAGGAAGGGTAAGGTACAGGTATGTATGCCCCTCCACACACCATACTTACATTTTTTCATATACATTTTGAGTGGGACCCTACACCCAAGGGTCTAAATAAACCATTAAGTTTAGGGGAGGTTGTGTAACAGTGTCATTTAGGACATTCGTCTCCTTCTGACATCGTGAGAGCCTCAGCTAAAGCGTAACTTCCTCATGGTGCCCACACTTGGTAGGCTTCCTACTGTTGTGGTCAATATCATGGGCGAAGTCTGAGCTTTGGTAGCCTTTAGTAATTTAAAATAGCCACGCAATGTAAGAGGATACTATTAGAGGAGCCCTAGAACTGATCAAAAGCCTTTAATTAAACCTTGTTTAGGGCACAAAGGGGAAACATTCCTATTACCTTTTATTCTTAAAGGATTTTTTTCTTTTACACCCAAACACATGTTTTTAAAAAAAAGCCCAATGATCCGTCATGGGGAAAATAGTTCTCAAGCCCGTTTAATTTCATTCTTTAGGTTATAGGCTTCTTGAATCGTAAATTTTTATGCAAAGTTTTCCTAAAAATAATCAGACGATCCGAAAGATCTGTAACTTATTCTTTGTTAATCATTATTCCCTATAAACACAGAAAATATTTTTATGAAATAATGATTAACAAGACATGACAAGCCCACAAGTTGACTCTTTTTTCTTTCATGTCTTTTTTTAGGAAGTAATCTAAACTTGGTGAGTATCCTACTAGAGATGGAAACTAATATGAGTTTAGACGAATGTGGGGCCAACAGGGCTAAACTGAGGAAAATACCATATGTCAAGGCTGGGAAAATTGACATAGCTAGCCTGCAGGCTTGTGGAAAGAAGCTGAATCTGACCCAAAGGATGGCCTTCTCAAGAAAATATGGAAGGATCCTAAAGCTTCTGGAGGTTGAAGTACAGGTCGAAGCAATCACCACTTTGGCCCAATTTTATGACCAACCCTTTTGGTGCTTCACCTTTCAGGACTTCCAGTTAGTGTCATCAGTAAAGGAGTTTGAACAGATCTTGGGCTTGCCATTAGAGTGACGGATACCCTATAGACGACTTGAGCAGCATGTCAACATCACCTCCCTTGCTTCTATATTGAAAACTAATCCGACTGAGCTGGGAAAAGCACAACTGAACAAGAATTAGATGTCGGGGTTTGCCAGGGTGTATCTTGAGAAACACTTGAATAGTCTGGTTGAGAAACAAGATTGGGAGACTTTCATGCATGGATACCCTAGCATTTTCCCTCTATGGTGTCATCTTGTTCCCTCGAATTGAGAATTATATGGACTGTGATGCTTGATGAATCAGTTTTAATACAGTTATTATATTTTTACACTAGGGGTTTGTTATATATTTATTATGTTTAATGATAGTATTTTAATTAAGTTTCATGTTGTTAGTTTAATTGAAGTATTATGTTTTTGATTTTTGTTTGTATCTTAAGTGTCTTGCCTTGTTTTGGTCATAACTTAGGATTTTATGATCTAATTGATATGATCTTGGAGCCAATAAAAAGCTAAGACAAAGAACTACATCATGATGAACACATTTGAGTATTTTACATCTAAAAAGGATGAAGAAATGGAGATTGAATCAATCACCTCACATGTGTCTCACCAACATTGACATAGTTCACTAAAATACTCATATCTTGAGCTGTAGATGTCCAAATGACTTGGTTCTTTGAGCAAAATTTCAATAAGATAAAGATCTACAACTTTTATGTTGAAGGTTTGGTGAAATTATATCATCTAGAGGGTTAGAGCTGGCGTGAGAGATGGAAAATGTGAAGAATAATGAATTTTAAAAAGTAACCTTATCATTTCTTTGAATTATTGTAATCTCAACCCCACTAATGTTGAAATAATTGCATCAATGTTCAACACATGGGTGTATAGTGCTCTGATACCTTGGCTATAAATTGATGCTTAAAGTTGTAAGGAATACACAAGAGAGATACATAATAAATACATGCTTAAGTTTTCATTATATTTCTATGTTTTTGCTTTAGTTTCTTACGTTTTAGTTTTTCTTTCTCTTGTTTTATTTCTTTGCTCTATATTCCATTCTTCAAGTTATGATTTTCATTTCCCTTTCTTAACACGAAGTAAGTTAATTTTATTATCTGTTATTTAATTTTATAATCAATGTTATACTTAATTTAAATTTATATTTCATTACATCAATGTTCAACACCCTCGATTTTCTAGGACAATCCCTTCCATTAGATTATCCTAGTCAACTAAGAGGTTACAAGTTTTATAAAAATATGGAAGGTTTTTTCGTAAGATGGAACAGTATCATTATATATATACATGACAGAGTTATATATGCAACAAGTGGTCGAACAAAACTCTACATGTTGAAGCTAAAGGGTTACACAGGCTCCCATTCAAAACATGAAATGAAAACATCTATCGTAATCATCCTTGTAACACCCCGAAAATAGGGGTAAATTTTTCACGATTTTAAAAAAAATTATAAGTAGAAGAAAATAAATATATATATATAGTACCAAGTAATTACCCCAGATCATTTAATAACCTATCTCATATATGAAGATATGAGAAGGTATCAAACTGCTTCTTGGACGATCAGACTCGAGACCGTCACAAGGGAAAAACGGAAGATGTAATTAAAATTAAGAGTTATGAAAATATATAAAAAGAAAGGATGAGAGATGCCTTATCAATTTATTAAACATTAGAAATATGATTTCATAATAATAATATCATTTCCATGATTTAAGAGTTCCAAAACAAGTGAGAAAATGGAACAAAGAAACAAAATGAGAAAACTGGGATCAGGGGAACTCGCTTGAGCGAGATCCACAGGGGTCGCTTAGGCAAGGCAAGCAAGCGTGAGCAAACATGCCCCAAAACCAAAATCACGCTCACTCGCTAGAGCGAGTGCTACTCCAAAGACCATTCGCTTGAGCGAAAATGGTCCAGAACCATTCTGCCTTAATTTCGCTCGAGCGAGGCAAAGCTCGCCAGAGCGAATTGCCTCCAAAAGCACATACCTTATACATAATCATCTCGCTTGGGCGAGATACTATTTTGCCTGAGCGAATCTCACCCAGAAACGATTCCACACAACACTCGCTTGAGCGAAGGCAAGCCCGCTCGAGCGAGAAACGTCTAGGATGCACATGCCAAGTGTAGAGCCGTCTCACCTGAGCAAGAACCAATCTCGCTTGAGCGAGATTAGGCCAGAGGACATATAACTGACACAAGGGATTCTCGCTTGAGCGAGAATCCATCTCGCTTGAGCGAAATTATCATTACATGCGTAGAAAACATGTAAATTTCACAACCTAACATATGAAAATCCATCCTAAGCAAAATTGATCAAAATTGATATATCACATACATCATATTAAGCATTTAAAACTTGTCTCAAGCATTCATACTCAATAATTTCCATTCCAATTCATTAATTATATCAAAATCAAGCTTATCATCTCATATGCTTTATAAAGTCCAAAATATAAATAAATATCCATTCATTCATCAATTCTAATAGCATACCATATCATTTATATCATCCATACATTGTCAAGGTCATTAATGAAAATAAGCCATACACACAAGGGTCTTATTTTCCTACATGACCTCCAAAATCATCATTCATCATATTTAATTACAAAATTGAGCATGTGTAAACCATATACTCTAGAAAATGATCATATGCCGGCCAAGGCTCACCCACTTTCCTTCCATATTTACCTTTATCAATACTCGACCTCCAAAAGAGTGGGATTTACATCACACCTACATCAAACTTAAAATGGTAACTAGGAGGTAAGTAACAAAATCCAAATGTATCAAACTCATACATTATGATGATATCCATACATACTCACATATGATACACTTCACAAAAAACATCATAGTTTTATTCATATACTATATTATTCATAGTAACATATTACATACTCAAGAAATACATCCATAACATACATATCCAAATCATTGGTCTTCTCAGTAACATCATCATACACATAATGTAGTACCACCTTTCTTTCCTCTTTATTTCTCAATCATCCATCGCCACCATGGGCTTTCAACTAGGCATATCTCCGGCTATATGCAAATGCTCTTATAGCTAATGCATATGCACAAAGAAATTTTCATCGAATACAAATCCGACTATGGGAAACAACAACATACTAAATGTGGGACAAGTATAGGTGTGCTACTATGCCCCTACTGCAGTAGAAAAATTGTGTACACATATACCTCAATCCATGCATGCTCAACATCATACTTTTATTGGTAACCAACCGTTCTCGTCCATCTATAGCACTAGTCACCCTTTGACTTACGGATCTATAATCATGGCCTTACTAGCCACAAGTGCTACGGGCCCCTCCCAAACACACATCGAGAGAGCCGAATCTCGTCGAACACCGAGGTAACTTGCTCATCACAGAGACGCCCGCCCACTGGGCCCGCCACATACGGTGCCTCGTCACTAAACTATGGACAACTTTGTGATTCCCAGAATCACTAGGGAAAATACAATAATATACCCTGTACCGGGTCGCCCTCCCACTAGGCCCGCCTAGTGGAACCCTTAACATTCCACATAGACAGTGTATGATATGCCATGGATGCAAATTCCAATCAATGCATTCTCACTCTATGCATCCTATCATGCCACTCCACATTCAACAAATCACCACAACCACTTAGTGGATTTCGTATATTCATCATTTTCAACCATCACCAATTCTTATTGGATTTCATATACATCAATAGTTAGTGGCAATCATTCTTTATCAATTCACACATCATGGGATGTTCAACAACATATCAATCAATACAAACATGGTCATCAAACCATTCACAACAACTCTCATCAACATGAGTCAAGTTTCATCACAAACAAGATCCCAAAACACATGTCACATAGCATCAATTTCTCTAAATGCATTTCAAACATATAATCATCAAATCATCCATTCAAGCCAAATTAACAATACATACTTATATACACACATCACTAATGGATGAAATCATGCATTTAGAATAGTTACCCCCTCCAACCTCAAGAGAAGTAGTAGTCAACGCGCTCTGATTGTCCCGCCTCGTCAATGGGGTTGTTTCCTACATTATACAATATATCACACAATTATTTTCTATTCAAAACACCAAGATTCAAATGGTCATATTTAATAACTTAGTGTTTATACCATTTTAATTATCAACTCCTTTTATTTCATTCTATCCACCATAACCACCATAGGTTAGGTGCCCAAATTCATTATTATGCATTATTAATATCAAACCCATTATTAGGTTCCCACACTAATGGTTCCCAACAACCATCATTAATCACCAAAGTTCATTAATGGCCATCCACCATTTATGACACCACTTCACCTCATTAATAATATTTATCTAACACAATAGATGTTTCATTACACATATTCCACATTTTCCCTAAATCTTAGGGTTAGGGTTTTTCTAAAATCCAACAACATTCATAAATGCATCATTACTCTTCACCACCTTCCCATCATATACTCTTCTACCTCATTTATTTCATTTAAGGCTTGTATTTATGACAACTCATCTTAGTGTTTACACTTTTATGGCTTCTCCCAACAACCCCCATACTTTAAATGCTCTCCTAACACCAAAAACTCATAACTAAAGGCTCTTACTCCTGAGAAATAGCAAAAATTTTACCTCAAGAGAAGAAAAGAGAGTACCTTCAAGGGAGAGGGAGTGCTGCACGAAAATAAAGAGAAAAAGGGAGAGGGAACTTTAATCTCTAAGCCTTCTTCAAGCTCTCCACCCAAAACAAAAAATGGAGGAAGACTGGGTCACACCTTTGCTAGGGTTTAGGGAGGAAAAGAGATGAAGAGAATAGGAGAAGAGGAAGAAGATGAATGTTTAGTGTTTTAGAGGAAGAAGTAACGTGAATTGCCAAAGAAGAAGGGGTTTAGTGTTTTAATTTTCGACCCTCCATTAAAATTTCATCATTTTATGACAAACAGGATCTCTGTTCGGGCTCAATACTTTATCTAAAAATTATTCCAAATACATATTCGGATTTCCAATAATATTCTTAACAGCCCTGACCAATATCATCCCAATCGGAGATACTTGGTCCGACACCTATATTTTAATCGGGCATAATTTCAGCCTATTCGACTCCAATAAATTATGTGTAGTCCCCAAAAATATCAATTTAATTATTTTCAATATTTTGGGACATTAAATAACCCATATATAATTATTTAATATTTATCTTCTTAATTAACCCTTTATTTTAAAATTTAGGGTGTTATAATCCTCAGTCCAAGAAGAATCTGGCTGGTCTTTGATGCGAAGCCTGCACTAATTTTCATAAATGACATAGAAAAATTTTGTTTGCGGTAAAAATTTACCTAATTTTAATAAATTAGCTGAGCAATGTATTAACAATGTTAGAATGAATTTTGGTAGAGTAACCTAAAAATGAAAATCACTCACATTTCAATATTCTTGGTAATCGTACTTATCTAGGAATTTTTTTTTAATAACTTCAACAAGCATAGATAAATCTTCTTTTTAACTTTTTCCCAAAAAAAACGTATTCCTACCAAGCTCTACAACTAGATGACATGTACCTTTTCTAAAAGTCAAAATAGTGTAAATACTTGTAACTAACAAAAAAAATTAGTTCAAACAGTTACCAAAATAATGACTTGTTAAATATGTATTAATTACCTGTCGCGACCGGGATCGCGGCGGCACGGCCGACCCTCAATACCATCTCGAAAAGATAAAAAAAAGAGGGAGTCGCCACCAATATTTTTTTAGGATAAAATACTGGAAAAACCTTTCGTTAAAGCACTGGTTAATAAAATAAAATTCCATGATTCGGGAGTCTGATTACAGGTGAGGAAGGTATTAGCACCTCACAACTGTCCGTTATAAAAACGGTTACCTCAATATGATAGCGCGCATTATAATTAGCCCAGTAATTATTTTAACTTCTTCATGAAAAGAAAATATACGAGATGACAAAATATACAAAAATAAACAAAAAAAATAAACACAGAATATTTACATGAGATCAATAGGACGTCTCGTCCAAATTAATCTCGCTCCACCTTTTTTAAAAAAATATTAAAAAAAGATATAAGATTAACAGGATGTCTCGTCCAAATTAACCTCGCTCCTTCTTTTAAAGAAATACTACAAAAATATGAGATTAACAAGACGTCTAGTCTAAATTAACCTCGCTCCTTCTTTTTTTAGCAAGACAAAAATGGAAACTCTAAAAATTAAATAAAGGAAGATGGGCCCGACAGGAACTATTTCCTGCTCCTACGTATTCTCAAGCTTCCGAGAAATCAGGGTCACGTAGTTCTTTAGATGTTTTTTTTTAGGAAAAAATTAGGGAAATGTTGGTAGGTATCATCTTAGTGATGAACCCATACAAGACGAAGGTCTTTGCACGTGTACGGATCTTATAGAGGTTGTGTAGACGGAAGTATTTTCCGTACGACACTGACTAAAAATGATTTGTTTTTTTTTATTTTATTTAGATTTGAAAGAAAACCCATGAAACATCCATTTCCTTTTATTATTTTTATTACGAAGCAAAAGAGGGAAGGTAGCAGAAGCTACAAGAGAGAAAGGGGAACAGTAAGTTCGAAGAAGAGAGGGAAAAATGAGCGAAAACTGAGTGGGAGAAGAGAAAACTGAGTGAAAAATGGAAAAAAGCGAGTGAAAAATGGGAAAACCGAGTGAAAATGGGAAAAACCGAGTGAAAATAGTAGAATACCGGGTGAAAGTTTGAGAAACCGAGTGATGGAGCAGGAGAGCTGGTCTCAGGATGCTGAACAGTGAGGTGTGAAGGGTGCTGGTGAGGAGAGAGGATTTGGGACGGTATTGGTTAAGAAGAAGGAGTTTTTTGTATTGGTGGAGGAGAGATGACAGTGAGATGATGGAGAGAGGAAAGAAGAGAAGGTATAGTGAGGGTGCTGGGTCGTGTGGGTGTTTGAAGGGAGTTGACAGGTGGGAGGACAGTTGCTGGTGAAGAGAGGGAAGGGAGTTGGTGTGAGGGAGAGAGAGAGTAAAGATGAATTTAGGCAGAGTTTTCTCTTAATCAATGCCCTCCCCTCAAAGCTTCAAACCTTGTTTATTTATAGGCTTTTCTGAGTGGAAGGCCAGCTCAGGCTTCCACTCAGGTATGGTAGTGGGGGACAGCGGCTGATGGGAATTTTTAATTCCTCCACTTTCGCCCCCTTGTCTGCCACTCCCGGGATTCCTGGTTCCACTTGGGTGGTCAGCACGGGCGAAGAGGGGGAGTGAAGAGGAAATCCGAGAGAGGATGACTCGGATTAGCCTCTCAGTCAGCATTCACCCTCAGTCCGAGCCAATTCCGAGTGAAAATTCTTCTGGAAGGAGCCCTCCTATGGAAGACCGAGTGGAAGTTTTGCTCGGTATTGGGTCGCTATGAGTAGAATCCGAGTGAAAAAGTGTGCAATTGGATTGAGGGGACAAACAAGGCAATTCTGATCAGAATAATCAATCAGACCGAGTGAAGAGGACTCAGAATTGGTTTGAGAATGATATGGAATTGGTGAAAATGGGGCTCAGAATTGGTAAAAAGTGAGTCAGAAATGATTGAAGACTGACCAGGAACTGACTGAAAAGTGTCACTCAAAAACCGATCAAAAATTGACTCAGAGCTGATTAAAAATGACTTAGAATTAGGTGAGAATGATGACTCGGAAATTAGTAAAAATTAACTCGGAAATGGGTAAAGGATGACTCGGAATCTGGGTGAGAGTGGTGAGTCTGATTTGGTAAAAATGGGCTCGGTGATGTTGGCTAAAAGGGTCGGTGATGGTTTGAAGAGTGACTCGGGAATAGGTGGAATGGAAGGGACTCGGAATCGGTGGCTAGGAATTAATTGGCCAAAAGGGCTCGGGAAAGGTTTAAGTATGGCTCGGAAATGGTTGAAAGAAGGACGACTCAGAATTGGTTTGAAGGGTGATGACTCGGCATTGGATGAGTGAAGATTGGCTCAGAAATCCGACTGGCTTCTCACCCAGAATTTTCCTTCAGTCGTCCATCATTTCGTCCATTTGAAAATCTGACCATTTGACTTATTTTCCAATCGGAAATAGCTTTCATTCGGTAATTGGCTTGTTCGGTGCACTCATTTGTCAATCAGGAATGGCTTTCACTCGGCAATCAGCTATTTAACGCGCTTTCTTAGAAGTTCTTCACAAATTTGAGTCTTGGATTGCTCAGAAACACATGACTGTTTCCCAACTCACTCGGAGTCGGCTTCATGCTTCAATCAGAATTAAAAACTCAGTTTCATCAATCGGTATCTCCTGAACCACTCAGAGAGACTTTGCACACATTCATTCAGAAATCCTTTTATTCGGTTATTGTCACCCGGGAACCGATTGAAGATTGACCATTCGGCACAGGATCAGTCGGAACTTAGTATTTTCACTCAGAAAAGGCTTGCTTCCCATTCAAGACTTGGAGACTTGGTATTTTCACTCGGAAAAGCTTTCGTCCAATCAAAATCTGTCCTTCCAATTACACTCTAAGTCGGATTTTCCTTCGCTCAGACTTGTTTTCACTCAGATCAGTAGCAATCAGAAAGCACTCACTCGGATTTAGCATTTCTTCACTCGGATTAATTGCAGTGAAAGAGCAATCATTCTCAGCATTCATCCTTCAATAGAGTATCACTCGGAATGGCTTTGACAGGGAGCCTTCCACTCGGATTCACCTTCAACAGGGAAGCATTTCACTCAGAACTGACTCATTCTGAGTAATTCTACTAGGATTTGATCCTTTTTGAGTCATTCCACTCTGATCCACTCCAACAGGAGTATATTCCACTCGGATTTGACCCATTCTGAGTCATTTCACATGGATTTGATCATTCCTTAAGTTATTTCATTCAGATTTGCTCATTCCTTAAGTCATTTCATTCGGATTTGCTCCAATCTAAGTCATTTCACTCGGATTTACCTCCAACAGGTCTATATTCCACTCGAAAATGCTTCAATCAGAGTCATTTCGTTCGGATTTGCTCCAATCTGAGTCATTTCACTCGGATTTCTCTTCAACAGGGACATACTCCACTCGGCAATGCTCCAATCTGAGTCATTTCACTCGGATTTGCCAACAACAGGTCTATATTCCACTCGGAAATGCTTCCATCAGAGTCATCTTACTCGGATCTGATCATTTTTGAGTTATTCTATTCAGATTTGACCATTCTGAATTAGAATTCAGTATAAAAGATGATTCATTCCACTTGGACCGGACCAAAAGAGGTGTTCACAGATGCCCCTCTTTACTTCTTTTTTCACAAAAGAAACACGAAGCTTCTGTGTTTCTGAAGTGAAAAGGAAGTAAAGATATGAACACCGATGTAAGGGCCAAGTGGGACCTCTTGATCGGTATGGCGTCTGATGGTGCTGGCAATCACTAGTCAGTGTGACCTTTTTTTCTTTAAAGACGAGCATTTCCCACTTCTGTCTCTCTATTTTCTTTTTCTTCTTTTTTTTTTCTCTCTCTCTCTCTCTTTTTTTATTTTTTTTTGTTGTCTTTTTTTGTTGTCTTTTTTTTTTGTCGCTAGAAAAAGTGGAGCGAGGCTATGCCACGTCTGGCGATGAGGGATGCCACCTTTGGGCGACGAAAAAGTAAAAGGTGCCTAAATAGGCAGACTGGAAAGGTAAAGGATGCCTGAATAGGCGAATGGAAAGGAAAGGGTGCCTGAATAGGCGACTGGAAAGTAAAGTGGTGCCTGAATAGGCGAACTGGAAAGTAACTGGTGCCTGAATAGGCGAACTGGAAAGGTAGAGGATGCCTGAATAGGCGAATGGAAAGGAAAGGATGTCTGAATAGGCGACTGGAAAGTAACTGGTGCCTGAATAGGCGAACTGGAAAGGTAAAGGATGCCTGAATAGGTGAACGGGAAGGAAAGGATGCCTGAATAGGCGAACAGAAAGTAAAGGGTGCCTGAATAGGCAAACGGAAATTAAAGGGTGCTTGAATAGGTGAACAGAAAGTAAAGGGTGCCTGAACAGGCGAACAGAAAGTAAAGGGTGCCTGAATAGGCGAACAGAAAGTAAAGGGTGCCTGAATAGGCAAACGGAAAGGTAAGCATGCCTGAATAGGCGAATGGAAAGTAAAGGATGCCTAAACAGGCGAACGGAAAGTAAATGGTGCCTGAACAGGCGAATGGAAAGTAAGGGTGCCTGAATAGGCGAACAGAAAGTAAAGGGTGCCTAAATAGGCGAACCGAAAGTAAAGGGTGCCTGAATAGGTGAACGGAAATGCAGAGGGTGCCTGAATAGGCGAACGAAAATTAAAGGGTGCCTGAATAGGCGAACGGAAATGCAGAGATTGGAGGAGCTAACAGGACGTCTCGTCTAAATTAACTCACTAGACTTAAAGGCTCTTGGCGATGGTCTCAGTTTGACATGACTGAAGGAATCTTGGGGAATTACCTCCTTGACTTAAAGAGAATGAACCTGAGGTGATGCCCCGGTTTGACATGACTGAAGGTTCTTGGGGAATTGCCCCTTGACTGGAACGGAAGAAATCTGGGGAGATGCCCCAGTTTGACATGGTTTGAAGGAACCTTGGGGAATTTCCCCCCTTGACTGAATAGATCTGGGGTGATGCCCCAGTTTGAATCGTTTGGGAAATGTAGTTCCACTAGGGAAGAATTTGGTGATTTGGGGTACTGCCCCTGATTGAGAATGGAAAATTTAGGGTCCATCAGGGTAGAGATCTTGAGAAGTGCCAGCTTTGGCGATCGATTCCACTGGGGAAGAGAATTTGAGAGATGCTGATTTTGGAGTTGAGCGGGAGACTTTGAAGATTGCCAACTTTGGCGATTTAGGAGAAAGAAACTTCGAACGGTGCCTGCTTGGGCTATGGAGGAAGAAACCTTGAAAGGTGCCAGCTTTGGCGATCACGGTTCCATTGGGGAATGTTCTTCTAAGCCTGATTAGAAAAGTGTTCTTATCAGGAGGAGAAGATGATCTGAATTGTAGGCTTACTGGGGAGAGTTTGGTGACTCTGCTGGGGGAGAGAATTTTTGTTGGAAACTATCTTTGGGAAGGGAAATGCTTGACTGTCAAAATGTATCAGGTAGATTCCTTGGAAGGGAGTTTGAAGAAGTGTCAGCTTTGGCAATTGAGGAGAAGACTTCAAGAAGTGCTAACTTTGGCGATTTAGGTAAGGAGATATGAGAAGTGCCAGCTTGGGCGATTTGAGGAAGGAGTTCTGAGAAGTGCTAGCTTTGGCAATTTGAGGAAGGAGTTCTGAGAAGTGCCAGATTTGGCAATTTGAGAAAACTTTGAGAGGTGCCATCTTTGGCAGATTAAGGAAGAGATTTTGAGCGGTGCCAACTTTGGTGATTTGGGGGAAGACTTTGAGAATTGCCAACTTTGGCGATGGAGGAAAGAATTTTGAGGAGTGCCAACTTTGGCGGTTCGAGGAAGGAACTTGAGGTGTCAACACTTGACATGACTGTCTGTTGTAATAACCTGCAGAAAAAGGTTAGTAGTGCAAAGTAAAATTCACAAACTGGGTAGGTCCTGTGAAACCACGACCCTTAGGATAACTCATGGACAGAGGAGAATGAAAGATGGCGATCATAGCTTTAAAGCGCGTGTATTGGCTGAGTCTTTGTGATGATTGTCCAAGATGAGGTCAAGTAATGGGAGCGTCTTGTTCCTCACGTCTTTAAATGTTCACCATTCTTTCATTTTATTTTTGTAAAAATACAATGTTTTATCAAATCAATGCAATTCATAACGCGTATCGAAAAAAGGATGTATGTCAAACAGAATACAGAGAAATGATAATGGGGAAAATAGATGGGATGAAATGAGGTTACATAGGACAGGTCAAGGCCGGGAGAAACAGGAAAAGTTCAAGGATCCTCCAGTGAATTCCTGAGACTAGTGAGAACCTTAATCCCATGTCATGACCTCAAGTACATCGTTCAACTCTGCCTTCGAGAGGGTAGTTTGACCATGGTCCACATGCCTCAGTTTGCACGTTTTGCATTGGAAACTTTAGTTACTCTATCGAGATGTTGACCCTAATTTTTACCTGAGCTGCCTTTTCAGGTTTTCAACTCACCGGGTTGCTCTAACTTTTGCCTAGGCCGCCCTTTCAGGTTTTCAGCCTAGCGAGCTTTTCTTTTTCTTTATAATGTGTTCTTGTTTATTTTGGGCTGCATCCTTTACAGTAAAAAGTTAAAACTGATCACACTCCAGTTGAGTCTGCCTATCATTTTCCTTTGGGAAACTGATGTTACTTCAAAGAGGAGACTCTATTCCTATGCCATGTATCCAAGGAAATATTGGTGAGTCTTTTGGCATCAATGAGAGGGAATTACTTTGAATCATCATTTTGGCCTTTATTTTTCCCCCTTTTTTTTGCTTTTTTCTGTTTTCTGGATTTTTTTCTTTTCCATTTTTGAAAATTTTTTTTATCCCCTTGATGATGCAATGACTCAATCTGATAGATTATTTCCTTGGTTACATGAGCATGAGGAATAACGTACCTTTTAAGGTTGAGGTGTTGATGATGACAAGAATGCAAGTTCTTGGTCTAGTAACATTCATTCCCCCAACACAGAAAATGACAGCTTGCTTGATGATCTGGACGTAACCAGCTTTCCCCGTTTGGCACATGTGCATTCAAGCTTGACTCTATTTTGTATTTTTCATTCCCTTTTTTTTTTTTTGCAAAATCTCTCTTGACTGTATCTACATTTGTAGGCATTAGTAATTTTCCCCTATTTATGCTTGTAACAGTTGTGGTTTTCTTAGTTGACTGGCCTACCACTTGTCCAATTCTGGATTTGGCAATGCTGTTATTCACATAGATTCCTTCCACATCTTGAAACAAAATACTAATGCCTTCTGATAAATTACCACCGTGATTCCTTCAGTTGATCCTAACTTAGGGTATTCTTTAACCTCTTGTTCTAACAATCTTGTTGACTTGTGCAGTGGCTCACAGGTTTCTCTTACCTTCTTCATTGGCATAGTCGACTGGGTAATCGAAATCGTGAAGCGTGATTGTGATTTCACTAGTCTCAAGAGGATCATTTTTGGATCTGCAATTTTAGTGCGTTATGGCAAAATAAAGAAGATATAGGAAAAGCAAGTTAAGGAGAATGAGTCAAAAGCAAGGATAAAGGGATGAGAATTTTTTTGAATTTCGATACGCATTTATTGATTGACTGGTAAAACAAGTTTTTTTTTCGCCCTTATTACATGAAAAATCCCAAAGCCTTAGGCATAGCAGAGGGATAAACAAGACTTTGAGGCAATGGCAAATTATTTTGGTGAATCATTTAAAATCGAAGGGAGTTTGACAGCCTCCCAGTTATTGAGCTCTTGGTCCAGCGGGCAAGCGATCACCAAATCAGTATTACCATCAAAACCATCTTCATTATTGGCCACCACGGCATTAACTTCTGAACCTCCATGATTGGGCAGGGGATTTGTGGTCACGTTAGGGCTTCCTTCCCGAAAATTAATCCAGTCGGCTTTGATCAAATCTCTCACTTTATATTTCAGAGCCATGCAATTTTCTGTAGAATGCCCTGGTGCCCCAGCATGGTAATCACAATGAGTGTTTGGGTCATACCCCCTTGGGTAAGGAGGTTGTAACGGTCTCATGGGGCATGGAGCTACCAGACCCTTTTGAACAAGGATTGGCAAAAGTTCGGTATATGTTATAGGAATTGGATCGAACTGCACAGGGGTGCGCTCATTGTTGGGGTTTCTCGTATTCTGATTATGATCAGGTGGTCGAATCACTTGTTACGGGTGATGGTATGCCATGGGTTGTGGCATTGGTGCTCTTACCATGGGCGGACGGAAGTGAGGAGTGTTAGTTGTCAGGCCCTGAGTGGTGGCGGCCACATAAGGATTGGGAGCTTGAATCATGGTAGGCGCGAATGGTCTTGGCAGGGCCGTCTTTTGATTAGAAGAGATGGAATTAGTTTCTCCATCCCTTCTCCCAGGTGCCAGTTTTCTCGTCATGCTTGCCCCAGATGGGCCCTGAGTGATTTTTCCTGTTCGTATTCCGCTTTCCACCCTTTCCCCAATAGTCACAATGTCGGAGAAATTGGATGAAACACTACCAATCATCTTGCCATAAAAAGGTGATGGGAGTGTGTCAATAAACATTGCGATTATCTCTTTTTCCGATAATGGGGGGTCCACTTGTGCCGCTGTTTCTCTCCAGCGTTGGGCATACTCCTTAAACGTTTCACTGTCCCTTTTCAACATATTCTGTAACTGAACCCTGTTGGGAGCCATATCCATGTTATACTTGTATTGTCTAAGGAAGGCATCTGCCAGGTCCTTCCAACAACGAATATGGTTCCGCTCAAGGTGAGCATACCAGGTAAGAGCGGCCCCCGCCAGACTATCTTGGAAGCAGTGGATCAATAACTGGTCGTTAGAAGAGTAAGATGCCATCTTTCGATAGTACATCGTGAGATGGTTCTTTGGACAAGTCATTCCCCGATACTTATCAAAGTCTGGCATCTTGAATTTAGGCGGGAGGACAACATCTGTGACTAGGCATAGTTCAAAAGCATCTATCAGTCCGAAACCTCCAACGCCTTCCATCATTCTTAAACGCTCCTCTAGGATTTCTATCTTTTCTTTTTGGGGAGCTACGACCGTGCTATGACCGTTTACCGGGTTCATCATGCGGGTTGTATCTTGGATATTGGTCATATAAGGAGTTGCGTATCCGTATGGATAGCCGAGTGGCTGGTTGAACGGAGGCAACACATGGGACTGGTTCATTAGGCCTGTATTTGGTGAGGGTCCTTGAGGTTAGGCCATAGTTTGTACAGCATAAGTTGGCCGGGTCATCTGGGCTTGTGTGTTTTGGGCTTGTGCGTTGCAAGTTGGCTGGGCCATCGAGGCTTGTGTATTTTGGATTTGATGTGTTTATGGGTCATGGGTCTGTGTGTTTTGGGTTTGGTACGCTTGTGGGCCATGGGCTTGCGTGTTTTGGGTTTCTTGTTGGTTAGCGAGCGGGGGATAGTACCCCGGTGGTAGGCCATAAAGTGGAAAAGGTACTGGGTTGCCGTCAGGACCAACAAATGTATGTTGTTGTGCATAAGACTGGCCGTAGGGTGGCTGGGCCTCAATGGCAGGGTTAGGTCCTCCGACATGAATAGTGAGAGGGGGTGTCGTTGTGTTAGGTAGTTGGGTTCTTGCTGGGTCAGAACCAAGGGGGAGTGGTATGGTGGCAGGCTGCTGTTGGGTGTTCTCAATACTTGCATAGGAGGCTCCTTCTGTGAGTTTCTTTTCTAAGAGTTTAGTTAACTCCGCCACTCGCTCTTTCAGCTGATCGAACTTAGTCCTAAAGTCTCCATCAACAGCTTCTGCCTCAGCCATGAGTTTCCTTTGAAGTCGGGTCTGGTAAGGATGCCTACCCGTGACGTCTGTGTTTCAGTGTCGGGTGAAAGAAAAACAAGAAATGTCAGGTGGAAATAGAAAGAAGAAGAATGTCATGGGAAGCAATTACAGGCTTTGGCGAGTATCCTTTGACCATTCCTTAGAACTTATTGTTCAAAAGTACTAGGTATGGTAAACACTGAAATTAATACGGGATAGTTGTGAAGACAGAAAAATCCTTCATCTTGAAATGCAATAAGAGCCTCAAGTTTAGCTATTTCTAGCTCAAGGAACCATGACTCTTCTCTTAAAGGTTTGATCCCACGTTAATTTCCATATCTTGCTCAAAGGTATTTGTTAAGCTTTGAATAGCTTCCGGTGAGAATAGAAAGAAAGGAGAGAAGGAGCCATCAGGAAATGACGTGTTTTGCAAATCGATACTCCCCTAGTAACTATCTCGAAAACATTTTTGCATTTAGAGGGGTTACGATTTGACAAAACTTGTGTCAAGTCAAGGATCATGTGAGTTATGGATTTTCCGATCATTGTCAATACAAAAAGAATTGATTTTTTTGTTTTATATATATATGTATATATATACATGTATATATATATATTTTTTATTTTTATTTTTATTTATTTATTTATTTATTTATTTATTTTTTGATGATTCAAAACATCCGTAACTCAGGATCCAAAGACTTGTGTATAAAAAGAAAACTACTTACCCGTTAAAGGATCACTAGTTAAAAGTATGTCATTTTGGGAAAAAGTAATCCATTAAACGGGCAAGTGGTCCCTTAATTTTGGATCAGAAAAGAAAGTGAGAACGAGAAAAGGTAGAAGTAAAGTTTGCCCCTTTGTGCCTTAAGGTGGGTTTTTCTGAAGGTCTCCTAATGGTTCTAAGGTTTGTCTATCAGTGATACCTCGCATTAGGTGGCTTATTCTAAAATTTCTAAAGGTCACTAGAGCCAAGATCCTACTCATGATGTTAACCACAAATAATAGGAAGTCTACTAGGTGTGGGCACCATGAATAAGTCGAACTCTAGTTGAGGTTCTTACGGTAACCAGACAGAAAGTACATCCCAAATGGCTCCGCTACCAACCTCCCCTAGTCTTAAGTTTCATTTGGGCCCGGGTATAGGGTCCCACTCAAAAGTGTGTGCAAATTGTGAGTGTAGTGTGTGAAAGAGGCATCCAATACCTATACCTTACTCATCCTGCACATAGAATAAACACAGAGCAATAAAATAAAGTCATCTAACCTAGGGTTCAATGATCACACAGATATTTACAGAACATAAATGATAAAATATAAACAGAACAGAAATCATACACAAACATTTACAGAAAATAAAATAAAGGAAGAAGTTAAATAATTAATATGCTAATTAAAACATGCGCTATCAAATTGACTGGCTTGACTCTCTAAGTCCCCAGTGGAGTCACCATCTGTCGCGACCGGGATCGCGGCGGCACGGCCGACCCTCAATAACATCTCGAAAAGATAAAAAAAAACAGGGAGTCGACACCAATATTTTTTTTAGGATAAAATACTGGAAAAACCTTTCGTTAAAGCACTGGTTATAAAAATGAAATTCCATGATTCGGCAGTCTGATTACAGGTGAGGAAGGTATTAGAACCTCACAACTGTCCGTTATAAAAATGGTTACCTCAATATGATAGCGCGCATTATAATTAGCCCAGTAATTATTTTAACTTCTTCATGAAAAGAAAATATACGAGATGACAAAATATACAAAAATAAACAAAAAAAATAAACACAGAATATTTACATGAGATCAATAGGACATCTAGTCCAAATTAATCTCGTTCCACCTTTTTTAAAAAAATATTAAAAAAAGATATAAGATTAATAGGACGTCTCGTCCAAATTAACCTCGCTCCTTCTTTTAAAGAAATACTACAAAAATATGAGATTAACAAGACGTCTTGTCTAAATTTACCTCGCTCCTTCTTTTTTTAGCAAGACAAAAATGGAAACTCTAAAAATTAAATAAAGGAAGATGGGCCCGACAGGAACTATTTCCTACTCCTACGTATTCTCGAGCTTCCAAGAAATCAGGGTCACGTAGTTCTTTAGATGTTTTTTTTAGGAAAAAATTAGGGAAATGTTGGTAGGTATCATCTTAGTGATGAACCCATACAAGACGAAGGTCTTTGCACGTGTACGGATCTTATAGAGGTTGTATAGACGGAAGTATTTTCCGTACCACACTGACTAAAATGATTTGTTTTTTTTATTTTATTTAGATTTGAAAGAAAACCCATGAAACATCCATTTCCTTTTATTATTTTTATTACGAAGCAAAAGAGGGAAGGTAGCAGAAGCTACAAAAGAGAAAAGGGAATAGTAAGTTCGAAGAGGAGAGGGAAAAATGAGCGAAAACTGAGTGGGAGAAGAGAAAACCGAGTCAAAAATGGAAAAAAACTGAGTGAAAAATGGGAAAACCGAGTGAAAATGGGAAAAACCGAGTGAAAATAGTAGAATACCGGGTGAAAGTTTGAGAAACCGAGTGATGGAGCAGGAGAGCTGGTCTCAGGATGCTGAACAGTGAGGTGTAAAGGGTGCTGGTAAGGAGAGAGGATTTGGGACGGTATTGGTTAAGAGGAAGGAGTTTTTTGTATTGGTGGAGGAGAGATGACAGTGAGACGATGGAGAGAGGAAAGAAAAGAAGGTATGGTGAGGGTGTTGGGCCGTGTGGGTGTTTGAAGGGAGTTGGCAGGTGGGAGGACAGTTGCTGGTGAAGAGAGGGAAGGGAGCTGGTGTGAGGAAGAGAGAGAGTGAGGATGAATTTAGGCAGAGTTTTCTCTTAATCAATGCCCTCCCCTCAAAGCTTCAAACCTTATCTATTTATAGGCTTTTCTGAGTGGAAGGCCAGCTCAGGCTTCCACTCCGAGTGGAAGGCCAGCTCAGGCTTCCACTCTGAGTGGAAGGCCAGCTCAGGCTTCCACTCAGGTCTGGTAGTGGGGACAGCGGCTGATGGGAATTTTTAATTCCTCCACTTCCGCCCCCTTGTCTGCCACTCCCGGGATTCCTGGTTCCACTTGGGTGGTGGAGTCCAAGTCAACACAGGCGATCAGGGGGAGTGAGGAGGAAATCCGAGAAAGGATGACTCGGATTAGCCTCTCAGTCAGCATTCACCCTCAGTCCGAGCCAATTCCGAGTGAAAAATAGTCCTTTCCGAGTGAAAATTCTTCTGGAAGGAGCCCTCCTATGGAAGACCGAGTGGAAGTTTTGCTCGGTATTGGGTCGCTGTGAGTAGAATCCGAGTGAAAAAGTGTGCAATTGGATTGAGGGGACAAACAAGGCAATTCTGATCGGAACAATCAATCAGACCGAGTGAAGAGGACTCGGAATTGGTTTGAGAATGATATGGAATTGGTGAAAATGGGGCTCGTAATTGGTAAAAAGTGAGTCAGAAATGATTGAAGACTGACCAGGAACTGACTAAAAAGTGTCACTCAAAAACCGATCGAAAATTGACTCAGAGCTGATTAAAAATGACTTAGAATTAGGTGAGAATGATGACTCAGAAATTAGTAAAAATTGACTCAGAAATGGGTAAAGGATGACTCAGAATCTGGGTGAGAGTGGTGAGTCAGATTTGGTAAAAATAGGCTCGGTGATGTTGGCTAAAAGGGTCGGTGATGGTTTGAAGAGTGACTCGGGAATAGGTGGAATGGAAGGGACTCGGAATCGGTGGCTCGGAATTAATTGGCCAAAAGGGCTCGGGAAAGGTTTAAGTATGGCTCGGAAATGGTTGAAAGAAGGACGACTCAGAATTGGTTTGAAGGGTGATGACTCGGCATTGGATGAGTGAAGATTGGCTCAGAAATCCGACTGGCTTCTCACCCAGAATTTTCCTTCAGTCGTCCATCATTTCGTCCATTTGAAAATCTGACCATTTGACTTATTTTCCAATCGGAAATAGCTTTCATTCGGTAATTGGCTTGTTCGGTGCACTCATTTGTCAATCAGGAATGGCTTTCACTCGGCAATCAGCTATTTAATGCGCTTTCTTAGAAGTTCTTCACAAATCCGAGTCTTGGATTGCTAGGAAACACATGACTGTTTCCCAACTCACTCGGAGTCGGCTTCATGCTTCAATCAGAATTAAAAACTCAGTTTCATCAATCGGTATCTCCTGAACCACTCGGAGAGACTTTGCACACATTCATTCAGAAATCCTTTCATTCGGTTATTGTCACTCGGGAACCGATTGAAGATTGACCATTCGGCACAGGATCAGTCGGAACTTAGTATTTTCACTCGGAAAAGGCTTGCTTCCCAGTCAAGACTTGGAGACTTGGTATTTTCACTCGGAAAAGCTTTCGTCCAATCAAAATTTGTCCTTCCAATTACACTCTGAGTCGGATTTTCCTTCGCTCAGACTTGTTTTCACTCAGATCAGTAGCAATCAGAAAGCACTCACTCGGATTTAGCATTTCTTCACTCAGATTAATTGCAGTGAAAGAGCAATCCTTCTCAGCATTCATCCTTCAACAGAGTATCACTCGGAATGGCTTTGACAGGGAGCCTTCCACTCGGATTCACCTTCAACAGGGAAGCATTTCACTCGGAACTGACTCATTTTGAGTAATTCTACTCAGATTTGATCCTTTTTGAGTCATTCCACTCTGATCCACTCCAACAGGAGTATATTCCACTCGGATTTGACCCATTCTGAGTCATTTCACACGGATTTGATCATTCCTTAAGTTATTTCATTCGGATTTGCTCATTCCTTAAGTCATTTCATTCGGATTTTCTCCAATCTAAGTCATTTCACTCGGATTTACCTCCAACAGGTCTATATTCCACTTGAAAATGCTTCAATCAGAGTCATTTCATTCGGATTTACTCCAATCTGAGTTATTTCACTCGGATTTCTCTTCAACAGGGACATACTCCACTCGGCAATGCTCCAATCTGAGTCATTTCACTCGGATTTGCCTCCAACAGGTCTATATTCCACTCGGAAATGCTTCCATCAGAGTCATCTTACTCGGATCTGATCATTTTTGAGTTATTCTATTCAGATTTGACCATTCTGAATCAGAATTCAGTATAAAAGACGATTCGTTCCACTTGGACCGGACCAAAAGAGGTTTTCACATTACCTAATATGTATACATGACTAAATTCATGTATTAATTAAAATTTAATCTGGCTCTAGTCATTTCTTATAAATGACATAAGAAAGTCTTGTTTACGATAAAAAAATTTATTTTATTTTGATAAATTAGCTAATTAATGTATAAACAACGTTTGAATGAATTTTGGTAGAGTAACCAAAAATTACAAAAATCTTTCATATTTTAAGATTCATGGTTGTGAACACCTCTTTTGGTCCGGTCCAAGTGGAATAAATATCTTTTATACTGAATTCCAATCCAGGGTGGTTAAATTCGAATAGAATGGCTCCGAAATAATCAGAACCGAGCGAAATAACTCAAAATGAAGCTTTTCCAAGTGAAATACAGCCCTGCTGGAGATAAATCCGAGTGAAAAAACTTAGAAAATGGTCAAATCCGAGTCAAAATGAAGCATTTCCGAGTGGAATGACTCAAAATTGATGAAATCCGAGTGGAATCACTCAGAATGAGTCATTTCTGAGTGAAATGCTTCCCTGCCAAGCCAATCCGAGTGGATTATGCCCATCTTCAAGAGAAGTCCGAATGGAATGACTCAAAATTGATGAAATCCGAGTGGAATCACTCAGAATGAGTCATTTCCGAATGAAATGCTCCCCGATGAAGCCAAATCCAAGTGGAATATGCTCCTGTTGAATCAAATCTGAGTGACACTACTCTGAATGGAGAAAATCCGAGTGAAATTACTCAGTTTTGGGCTTGTCCGAGTGGAGTATGACCTGTTGGGTGGGAAATCCGAGTGAAACTACTTAGTTTCACTCAGAATGACTCAACAATGGACCAATCCAAGTGGAATATGCCAGTTTACAAGCCATGATTGCAAAAAATTTCAATTCCGAGTGAAATATCATGTTTTCTGAGTAAAACATGACTGAGAAGGCTGCAACCGAGTGAAGTTCTAACCTGAGAGGCAATTCCGAGTGAGAAACACTTCACTGGACCAAAACCGAATGAAAGAAGTATGTGTGAGTCTTGGTCCGAGAGGTAATGGTCTAAACCGAGTGAAGAAAGACTCGAATTTCCGAGCAAAGGTTCTGAGAAAGGGAGGACTTGGTCTGAAGAGGTAAAACCGATTGGTAAGGCAAGTGTTGAGTCAGTTTTGGATGAATTCTGAGCTAGGTATTCATCAAAACCGACCTCACAGACGATGTACATTAAATCCCTCACATACCGACCTCGGTTTCTTACTCCACACCGGCCAAAGGAAGCTGTTCTTGAACCGAGGTGCACACCAAGCAATTCTGAGCCGGTGTTCATCACAACCGACCTCCTCTACAGACGGTGTCTCTGAATCTTTTCATACACCGTCCCTAACATTGCACTCCGTCCCACAGACGGTGTTAACTAACACTTGCACTCCGCCCTCATTTGCACTCCGCCCTCATATACTTCACAGACGGTGTGGCACTCCGCCCTCTTCACACACCGTCCCACAGACGGTGTGGCTCTCCACCCTCTTCACACACCGTTCCACAGACGGTGTTAGCTAACATTGCACTCCGTCCCACAGACGGTGTTAACTAACACTTGCACTCCGCCCTCATTTGCACTCCGCCCTCATATACTTCACAGACGGTGTGGCACTCTGCCCTCTTCACACACCGTCCCACAGACGGTGTGGCACTCCGCCCTCTTCACACACCGTTCCACAGACGGTGTTAGCTAACATTGCACCCCGCCCTCACACACCCAATACCGCCCCACATGTAAAGCCAACCTCTTAGCCAACTGACTCTTCTGACTCAGCATACCACTTAGAAGTGGGCAGTGACTCAACAACCACTCGGAAATGGACACTGAGTCAGCATACCACTCAGAAATGGGCACTGACTCAGCAACCACTCAGAAATGGGCTGTGACTCAGCAGCCCACTCGGAAAAGTTGTCTCCCACCTGTCTCCCACTCACTTCCTCTCTATTTAAACGAATTAAAGGACCTCAGACCACACACACACACAGACACAGCCTTACAGACACAGATACTCACACACACATTGCGCCATTCCCTTCTCTTCCTTCCTCTATCCAGCACCCTCCTTCCTCTCTTCATCAGCCAGTTGTTACCTCCAACAGCCACGCCGTCCTCTCCCCTCAACACAACACCGCCCAACACTTCATTCCTCTCAGCCAATACCACCCAGCCAACCGTCCTCACCAAAACCGACCTCCTCACCCCTTCTCCTACACACCGTCCCAGTTCCTCTTACACACCGCCCCAATACCTCCCGATCCACACCGCCCCAATACCTCCCAATCCATACCGTCCCAATACCTCCCAATCCACACCGCCCCAATACCTCCCAATCCACACCGTCCCAATACCTCCCGATCCACACCGTCCCAACACCTCCCAATCCGCACCGTCCCAATACTCCCTAAACTATACCGTCCCAACACCTCCCAATTCACCATCTCCATATTCCTCGAACACCACACCGTCTCAGCCTCCAACCCACATCGTCCTAACAGCATCCTCCCAACAGCACTGTCCTCTCTCAGATCCTCATCCACTCCACCGATTCACTATAGCCCTTCACACCGATCTCCTAAACTTACCATATCGTACCTATATCCCCGAACACCGCCCGGTTCTGTCCTAATCCGTCCTAACCCCTCCACACCGTCCCAACAACTCCTGAACGCTTCCAATACTCCTTAAACACTACACCGTCCCAATACCCCCCAAAATACAACACCGTCCAGCAAATACATTGTCCATCAAGCCACAACACCGTCCCTTTCTCCCGAAACCGTCCTCACCAAAACCGACCTCCTCACCCCTTCTCCTGCACCGTCCCAGTACTAAATTATTCCCCAGATTCCATACTTTACCTTACCTAGTCATTACCCTTGCCAATCCTCAACATCGTCCATACACAGCGCCCAGTCACTCCCTCACCTCGGATTAGCTCCCACCAATATCGGCTACACTTCAGTTTTTAGCATTCGTGCCCAACACCGGTCCAGTGCTTCTATCAGCGTGCAAGTCCGGAATCAGTCAGACACCGTCACTGTGTTTGACTCACACATCGGTTCTGAGCTCATCACACCGGTTCCACCCTGTTCCTTATTTCTTTTACTTTCAGCCTTTTATTTTCCTGTCAGTTCGCAGTTTGTTGGTTATGTTTGTCTGTGTGCCATAGTTTACACTGTTAATATTTTTGTCCTTTTCCCTAACAAGCACATATAATAAAAATAATTGATTTTGTATATGTTTTATTTTCCAGTCTAAAAATCTTTTTTTTTCTTTTAAAAAAAAAATATAGTGTCGTACGGGGACACTCCCGTCTACACAACCCCTTTAGGATTCGTACACGTGCGAAGAACTTCGCCTTGTACGAGTTCCCCACCTCAGTGACATCCATCATCATCTCCTAAGTCTTTTCCTAAAAGAAAAACATTCAGAACTACGTAACCCTAATTTCTTGATTATTCAAGAATACGTAGGAGCAGGACTTTAACTCCTGTCGGGCCCATCTTTCTTATTTCTTTTTGCTGATTTATTTCTTTACTTCCACGTTTCTTTCATAAATGTTCTTTTCTTGGTTACTTCCGTGAAAATCAATTTAGACGTGACGTCTTGTTGATTTCCCCCTAGTTTTTTTTTTTTTTTGCTTAAGCCTCGCCATAATTCATAGGAGAGAGATACTTAGGACGAGACGTCCCGCTTATCTCTTTCCCATCCCTGTCTTTTTTTTTATTTAAGGATGTATAATTTAGGCGTGACGCCTTATTAGCATTCTTTTCCCCTCACTGTCTCATATCGAAGTCGAGTTTAATTCGGATGAAACGTCCCATTAACCCCACTTCGACATTCTATGTTTGTACAGTTCTCTTACCCCATTCTGTCGTTTTTTTTAATAAAAAATACAACAATAAAAGGGAAGAAACAAACCATCTTTTGTAAGGCTATTTATGTTGCGCATTTTCAATCTTGGTACTGTTTTTGACAGGCGATGTAGGGTGCTAATACCTTCCCTACTCGTAACCGACTCCCGAACTTGGATTTCAATTTTTTTTTAACCAGTGCTTTACTGAACCTAGTTTTTTCCCAATGTTTTTCCTATGGATAAAAACGTTGGTGGCGACTCCCTATTTCATTCCACCATTCTTTCTCTTGTTCGCCGCGCCGTCGCGATCCAGTTGCGACAGATGGCGACTCCACTGGGGATGCTTAAGAGAGTCAGGCCAGTTTGGTTGAAAGCGCGTTTTTTTATATAGCCTTTGTTTAGCTTGGATTTCTTCCCCTTGTTTTTTTATTTTCCGTTAATTGTTGTGAATGTTCGTTATTATTCGCATCTTGTTATTCGTTTTATTGTCCATGTTCTGTATGATTGTTGAACCCTAGGGTAGAGGACTATGTTACTTTTCTGCAATCATTGAACCCTAGGGTAGACAACTTTGTATATTTGTTCTGTGTTTGTTCTCTGTGCAGAATGGTGTAAGGTAAAAAGGTATTAAATGCCCTTTCACACACTACACTCACAAATTACTCGCACACACTTATGAGTGGCGCCCTATACCCGAGCCCCAAATGAAACTTAAGTTAGGAGGGGTTGGTATACGGAATCGTATAGGATGTACTTCCTATCCGGTGATCGTGAGAACCCCAACTAGAGTTTGACCTCTTATGACATACGTACCTAGTGGTTCCCCACTGTTGCGTCCCTGTCATGGGTAGGATCTTGGCTCTGGTAACCTTCTAGAAGTCTAGTATAAGCCACCTAGTGTGAAGAGTCACTTTTAGACAAGCCCTAAGGTCCAGAGAAAACCTTCAACAAAACCTGACTTAGGCCACGAAAGGGCAAACTTTACTTTACCTTATGTCATTTTCACTTCCCTGTTATTAAAAAGGGATTATCTATCACCCAAAGATTCGCTTAGTCTAGGAAAATTTTTTGGAACACATAAGTATTCTTCGGGTGAATAGATGATCCTCTCTTTTTTGTCTGAAGTCATAAGTTCTCCTAATCGTCAAAGGAAAAATAAAAAAAAAATTTTATATATACTTCATTTCCCTCTGGTTGAAGTGGCAATGACGATTTGGAAAACCTACGACTTTTGAGCTCGTATAACTGATTCCATTCTTTGTCTTGATGTTCGCAGGGGACGATTCCGAATTTGTCAGTATTTCTAAGGCAGTATGGAAATTAACATGGGACATAGTAATTGTGATATAGGGGTGACTGAATTGAAGAAGTTATTGCACCTCAAGGCTAGAAAGGTCAATACTGACAGTTTACAAGCACTAGGGAGAAAACTGAGCTTGACACAGAAAATGACTTTCGCAAGAAAGTATGGGAAGATCCTAAAAATGTTAGAGGTAGACGTCCAAACGGAAGCCATCACAGCTTTGGCGCAATTCTATGACCCACCTCTCCGCTGTTTCACTTTCCAAGACTTTCAACTGGCACCCTCCATAGAAGAATTTAAACAAATATTGGGGATGCCAATGGAGGGACAGATTCCTTATCGCCATTTGGACCATCACGCGTCAATCACTTCTGTCGCTCGTATTTTGAAGGTCCATCCTGAAATGTTAAGAGGAGTACAAATGAACAGAAATCAAATTCCCGGATTTACTAGGGAATTTCTAGAGAAACACATGCATATCCTGGCAGAGAAGGAAGAATGGGAAGCTTTCATTGATACCTTGGCTCTCACTATTTACGGAGTTGTCTTATTCCCTAACTTAGACAACTACGTAGATTATGATGCTATAGGTGTCTTCACCGCTCGCAAGCACAGATTGGAAAATCCCGTCACAGCAGTGTTGGCCAATGTCTATTGCACCTTGGATTTCTGCCATACCCAAGGAGGAAAGAGGATTATTTGTTGTTTGCCTGTTCTATATGTATGGCTCACATCCCACGCTTTTCATCAACTATGCAAAGCCGAGTGTCCTATCTCTGATTTGAAGTTGTGTCAGTTGACAATGAAGAATGGGCGTGAGTGGGCTAATCACCTTGTAGGCCTTACAGCAGAAAAGGTGAGGTGGTGTCCTCAATGGCTAGAAGTTGAGTCCATCGTTTATAGCTGTGGAGGATATCCAAATATTCCTCTAATGGGGACACAAGGCTGCATCAATTATAATCCTGTTATTGCTAAGCGGCAGTTGGCTTATCCTCTACTGGGGCCACCGGACGAAGCACTACTTACTCCTTTCGTTCTGTACTATGCAAATGGGAATTACACCTCCACTATTCGGGACATAGCTAATGCCTGGAAGAAGATGGGCAAAGAATTGGGAGCACGAAGCCACGCTGTGAGAGTTGAATACTCAGATTGGGTGGTGAACAGAGTCTCCATCGTGAAATTGCCTTTCAAGAGCCCTTCATACCAACCTGAGGACACAGTTCCTCCGCCGTGCATTGTGGAGGACAAGGTTACCATATCACTAAAGGCCCAAGTAGGAGAGCTAAAGGCAAGGAATCAAAAATTGGAAGAAGACCTCCTGAAGTGCCAACAAGAGTGCGCCCTCCATAGGAAAGAGAACTCTGAAGGAAGGCATGCTATGGAAGAAATACGGAAAAAGAGAAAAATTGATGAAGATTACAGAATAAAACAAGATCAATGCCTTCGGGCGGCCAATTCACAGCTGAAGATGAAGGGTCAGCAGAGCGATGTTGTATTGGCCGAAAAACAAATTTTAAAGGACATGCTGGTACAATCTAAGGAGAAGGGAAAGGAGGCGTTGATGCAAAAAGAAATGCTACAAACCCAAGTCCACAAATTGGAGCAACAACTTGATGAAACGATGAGAGCTTATGAGCTAGAAATACATGCTGAACAGAAGAAAACCCTTGACGCCGAACGCCGCTGCCAAGAAGCCACACGAGCTTTGGGGACAGAGTTAGTTCAACGGGATGAAGTCATTCATTTATGGATGGACCGTTTCGCCAAGTTGGCATACCTATCCAATGGAATCTTGGAAGATTTTCCCTCAATGTAAAAGCAGGCCGAAGGCATGGTCAATCCTCTATCCACCCCAAAGGAGATATCATCATTTTTGAACTATTGTCAAGAAAGGCTTTGCAAAATGAAAGTTATGATTGCCCAAGCTAGGAATGGCTGAATATTGTAACCGTATCTTTCAAGTAACATTGTACCTTTACAGATGAATGGAATGATGAATCAATGTGCCTTCACAGTTGTCTCATGTTAATTTCCAATATACTGTTATACTAAGTACTTTTGAACGTGACGTTCTGGGGAAAGGTCAAGGAATACATGTCAAATTCGGAATCGTATCCCGTGAATGACCATTTATTTTCTTCTTTTATCTTCTTTAACTGTTCCCTCTATTTTTCTAACCATTTGTCGTGATTCCTTAGACGCTACGGGTAAGCATCCCTACGCGACCAGGCTCAGAAGGAAACTCATGGCCGAAATAGAGCAAGAGAATGAAAACCTGCGAGCTGAGGTTAATCAATTGAAAGAACAAGTGGCTGAAATGGCCAAGATGTTTGAAAGAAGGATCGTAGAAAGGGATTCTTTAGCAGAAGTTGAAAATGCTAGGCAGCAATCTCCCGTTCTCCAACACGCTCAAGGTCATGCTGGGGAACTAAGCTCAAATCCTACAGGGCCTACTGTTACCGTTTGCCTTAGTAAGCCAAACCCTGCTCACGTTCAACAACACTCTTTTGTTGATAAAGAAGGGAATGTTGTACCCTTCCCACAGTATGGGTTACCCCCAGGCTATTTCCCACCACTCCAAGAAGAGCCAGATTATCAGGAAACAATCCTTCATGCGGCTCAACCAAACATCCCACCTGTCCGAAATCCTCAAGCGATTCCGGTCCATACACAGGTTGAACAACCACAAGCTGCCCAAGCCACAGCTGGACACCAAGCCTCAATTCTGAATGAGAGCCCGGCGCATGTTGACCGACCAGTCAAGAGTGCTAGTCACTATGTCGTCACAGGACCAAGTACTACCACTGCTACTACCCAGGAAGGAAGATTAGAGTTCTTGGAAAGGCGATTAAGGGAAATGGATGGAAGGAATCGATTTGGATTAGGCAGTGCTGCACAACTCTGCCTAATTCCTGACGTTGTTATTCCTCCCAAATTCAAAACACCTGAATTTGATAAGTATCGAGGGCTGACATGTCCGAGAAACCATCTTACCATGTACTGCCAGAAGATGGCTTCGCATGCCTCCAACGACTCTCTGCTCATCTATTGTTTCCAACATAGTTTGGCTGGAGCGCCTTTAACCTGGTATAACCATCTTGAATGTTCTCGTATACGCTGTTGGGAGGATCTAGCAGATGCTTTCATGCAGCAGTATAAGTACAATTTGGACATGGCGCCGGATAGAGTACAATTGCAGAACATGTCCAAGAAAGACAACGAGACATTCAAAGAATACGCCCAACGGTGGCGTGAAGTAGCAGCGCAAGTTGACCCACCTTTGTCTGAGAAAGAGGTGATCTCGACATTTATTGACACACTCCAATCGCCATTCTATGACAAGATGATCGGAAGTATTTCCTCCCATTTCTCCGATATTGTCACTATCGGAGAAAGAATAGAAAATGGCCTCCGGACAGGGAAGATCGCCCGAGGCCCAGCTGGGGTTAATGCAGCAAGAAGACCCTCCCATGTGGAAGGAAAGAGAAGAGAGGGAGAGACTAATCTGATCTCCCATAATCAGGGAAGAAACCAACCGAGGCCACCCATCCCGGTCGCCTTTCCATCAACCTATCATAATGCACCACATCCATATGTGGCCGCCGTTCAAACACCACATCCACCACATTTCCGCCCACCTGTCATGCGACCGCCTGCACCACTACAGGCACCATATCAACCACCACAAGCTCCGTACCAGCAGCCACAAATGAACCCGCCAAATCCAAATCAGAGAAGGCAAAACAACGATCGTGCCCCACCACAATTTGATCCAATTCCCATCACTTACACAGAGCTTCTCCCTTACCTCATCGAAAACACGATGGTAGTACCCTGCCCTCTAAAGCCACTTCAGCCGCCGTATCCTAGAGGGTATGACCCGAACGCACGGTGTGATTACCACGCCGGTGCACCGGGACATTCTACTGAGAACTGCTTGGCACTGAAGTTTAAGGTAAGGGACCTCATTCGGGCCGACTGGATAAGCTTCAAAGAAGGGAGCCCAAGCGTGACAACTAATCCCCTTCCAAACCATAAAGGATCGGATGTCAACGCAATAGAGAGGGATGAAGATTACATTTCCAAGGTAGAAGACATCCAGATGCCTTTGGAAACAATACACTCCCATATGCTGAAGATGGGATTAGTAGAGGGATCATGGGGTGAAGAGCATAATGACCTCCAGTCCGTAAAATGAAGGGACTTCCAGGAAACCCTTCAAAGACTCATGAATGCTCGAGTCATAGAGGTCTGTAGATGCCGTGAAGGACAAATAAATGTGGTACAGGAACAGGGTAAGGCACGAGTTCCGAAACCCCTGGTAGTATACTATAACAAGGATACGCCAGCGGCTTCAGCTCCTGCCAAGACTGTTTTCACAGTAAGGGCACCAACCCCTTTCCCCTTCCAAAGTTCCCACGCTGTGCCATGGAGGTATAATACAGATGTGGTCGTCACCAATCCAGAGGCGGTCAACTCCATACCATCCTCCTCTATTACAAACATAACCGGAGTGGGAAAAATGACACGGAGTGGAAGAATATATACACCACCTGAGCCCAAGCAAGGCAAGACTACCGGAGAAGGAAAAACTGGAAAAGAAGTAGCCTCTGGCGAAACAAAGGGGGCTGTGACTGAAGAGGAAGCCCAGGAATTCCTGAAGTTTATTTGCCATAGTGACTACCAGGTGTTGGACCAATTGAACCACACCCCTGCGAAAATTTCCCTATTGTCTTTGCTAATGAGTTCTGAACCACATCGAAACACATTGATGAAGGTGTTGAGCGAGGCGCACGTGAAGAATGATTTACCCGTCGAACAATTTGGGGGCATAGTGGGGCAGATCGTTGCCAATAATTACTTGACCTTCACAGATGAGGAAGTACCTATTGAAGGAAGGGGGCACAACAAAGCCCTCCATATTTCTGTGAAATGTCGGGATTATATCCTGGCAAAAGTACTTGTGGATAATGGATCTTCTCTAAACGTTATGCCAAAATCCACGTTGACAAAATTGCCTTTCGACGGAACATACATAAGGCCTAGCTCTATAGTTGTGCGGGCTTTTGATGGGACACGTAGGGAAGTCGTTGGAGAAATTGAATTGCCTATACAAGTCGGGCCCTGTACTTTCCAGGTACTCTTCCAAGTAATGGATATTGCGCCCGCCTACAGCTGTTTATTAGGGTGACTGTGGATCCATTCGGCAGGGGTGGTCCCCTCCACGCTGCACCAAAGACTAAAATTCATCATTGACAATAAGTTGGTGACTGTTTCTAGGGAGGAGGACCTTTTGGTCAGCAAACCCATATCCACTCCATACATCGAGGCCGCCGAGGAAGCCCTCGAAACATCCTTCCAAGCCTTGGAGATTGCCAATGCAACAAGCATTGTGAAAATGTCTTTCCCCAACGTACCTCTAATGGTGACGCTGAACATGTTGCGAAAGGGGTACCAACCCGGAAAAGGGTTGGGGCGGGATTTAGAAGGCAGAACCCAACCGGTGAGTCTCCCTGAGAATAAAAACAGATATGGTTTGGGATATAAGCCCACTATGATGGATAAGAAAAGGGTTGAAGAGGAAAAGAAGGGGAGGAGAACTGCTCGCCTTACTGGTCAATAGATCAACACTGCGAGAATCCCTATCTGCGATCTCTATCAGAGCTTTAAGAGCGCCGGAGTGATATATCCGGATCAAGTTGCCATGGTGGAGAATGAGTCTGACCGCAATATGGAGCTGGTTTATGCTTGCCATCCAGATCAAAAGCTGAGCAATTGGGAAGTCATGGAGTTCCCTACAACCATTAACGTTCTCTCAGAGTAATCACTGTATTTCATAATTTGGTGGTCCCCTTGCTATGCCCAAGGCTCCAGGACCCATTTTGTAATAAGGGTAAAACTTGTTTGTTTTATTTTTGAAAATTAATGGACATATTTTTATTCCCCATCACCTCATCTTTGTGCATTCTCTGTTTCGTAAACCTTTCACTTGTTTGCTTCTCTTTTCACTTTATAATATAACCCGAATGCAGATCCAAAAATGATTTCCCTGAGAATGATGAAGACCTGGATTTATTTCATGACCCTGTTTATCCAAATGATTGCGTCTACGAGGAAAGTGAGGAAGACTTTGGACCCTTATCTGAATTGACGAGATTATTGGAACAAGAGGATAAGGAGATCCGCCCACATCAGGAGGAAATTAAAATCATCAACCTTGGAGGTGAAGGAGAAGATAAAATGATCAAGATAGGCACCTGCCTGAGTAAAAACCAGTAAGATGAATTGATTGAGCTGCTACGGGAATTTCGGGATGTGTTTGCTTGGTCTTATCAAGATATGCCAGGGTTGGATAACAGCATAGTGGAACATAGGTTGCCTCTGAAACCAGAGTGTCCACCAATTAAGCAAAAGCTGCGAAGAATGAAACCGGAAATGCTTCTCAAGATCAAGGAAGAGGTCAAAAAACAATTCGAAGCCGGTTTCTTGGCTGTAGCCAAATATCCACAATGGGTAGCCAACATAGTCCCGGTCCCAAAGAAGGATGGAAAAGTGCGGATGTGTGTGGACTATCGAGATCTAAACAGGGCCAGCCCTAAAGACGATTTTCCTCTTCCACATATTGACATGTTGGTCGATAACACAGCCCAGCACTCCATTTTCTCTTTCATGGATGGTTTCTCCGGGTACAATCAGATTAAAATGGCGCCCGAAGACATGGAAAAAACCACGTTCGTTACTTTATGGGGTACTTTCTGTTATAAAGTAATGTCCTTTCGTTTGAAGAATGCAGGGGCAACTTATCAGAGAGCAATGGTCACTTTATTCCACGATATGATGCACAAGGAAATAGAGGTCTATGTGGATGACATCATTGCAAAATCCAGAACCGAGGAAGATCATGTCCGCGACTTAAGGAAATTGTTTGAACGGTTGAGAAGGTTTAAGCTTAGATTGAATCCTGCCAAGTGCACGTTTGGCGCAAGGTCAGGCAAACTGTTGGGTTTCATTGTAAGCAAGAAAGGAATTGAAGTGGATCCCGACAAGGTCAGGGCAATCCTAGAAATGCCACCTCCTTGCACAGAAAAAGAAGTCAGGGGGTTCTTGGGAAGATTAAACTACATCGCTCGATTTATCTCACAATTGACATCGACCTGCGAGCCGATCTTCAAGTTACTCCGTAAGAACCAACCAGGGCAATGGAATGAGGACTGCCAAACAGCTTTTGAGAAGATTAAGCAGTACTTGAAAGAACCACCAATATTGGTGCCACCAACCCCTGGGAGACCACTGATTTTATACATGACGGTACTGGATGAGTCCATGGGCTGCGTATTGGGTCAGCATGATGAAACAGGAAAGAAAGAACATGCCATATATTACCTAAGCAAAAAGTTCACTAATTGCGAAATGTGATACTCCGCATTAGAACGAACTTGTTGCGCGTTAGCATGGGCTGCGAAGCGTTTAAGGCAATACATGTTGAGTCACACTACCTGGCTAGTCTCTAAGATGGATCCTATCAAGTACATCTTTGAGAAGCCAGCCCTGACCGGAAGGATTGCTCGATGGCAAGTGCTGCTAACAGAGTACGACATAACATATGTCACTCAGAAAGCCATAAAAGGGAGCGCTTTGGCTGACTACCTAGCCCATCAACCCATAAGTGATTACCAACCAATACTGTTTGACTTCCCAGATGAGGATATTTTGGCATTATCCGACGAAGAAGAAGGAGGTAACAAGGACAAATGGATTTTAAGATTTGATGGAGCTTCTAATGCTTTGGGACATGGAATCGGAGCCATTTTGATTTCACCAAAGAAAGAGTTCATCCCTGTCTGTGCCAGGCTATGTTTCGATTGTACCAACAATGTCGCTGAATATGAGGCGTGCTCCTTAGGGATCCAAGCAGCATTGGATATGAAAGTAAGAACACTGGAAGTCTACGGAGACTCTGCTTTAGTCGTCCACCAGTTGAAAGGTGAGTGGGAAACCAGAGATAGCAAGCTTCTCCCCTATCACGCCCACATTATGGAAATGATCAGGGATTTCGAAGAGATTTCTTTTCATTATGTTCCTCGGGAAGATAATCAAATGGCTGACGCTTTGGCCACTCTTGCTTCAATGTTCAAAGTAAACAATGACTATGACGTGCCCCTCATCGAGGTAGAAAGACGTCATGAGCCCGCATACTGCCAAGTAGTCGAAGAACAGTCGGATGGAAAACCTTGGTATCATGACATTAAGAGGTATATCCAGAAGCAAGAATACCCTGACAATGCCACAGAAAATGACAAAAGAACCCTGCGACGACTCGCCATGGGGTTTTTCTTAAATGGAGACGTGCTTTACAAAAGAAACTATGATTCTATCCTTCTTCGCTGTGTTGATACCGCTGAAGCAAATAGAATCATGAGGGATATCCACGAGGGATCTTTCGGAACCCACATCAATGGGCACGCCATGTCAAGGAAAATCTTAAGGGCTGGTTATTTTTGGATGACCATGGAAGCAGACTGCTTTGCCTATGCTCGGAGATGTCATAAGTGCCAAATATATGCTGATCACATTCACGCACCCCCGTCATCTCTAAATATTTTGTCAGCACCATGGCCTTTTTCGATGTGGGGCATGGATGTCATTGGTCCCATTGAACCAAAGGCTTCAAACGGCCATCGTTTCATTTTGGTCGCCATTGATTACTTCACAAAATGGGTGGAAGCAGCTTCATATACTAATGTAACCAAAGGTGTTGTTGTTAAATTCGTCAAGCGTGAGTTGATATGTCGGTATGGCCTACCGAGTCAAATCATCACAGACAATGGTACAAACCTGAACAACAAAATGATGAAGGAGCTTTGTGAGAGCTTTAAGATCTCCCACCATAATTCCTCTCCATACCGCCCAAAAATGAATGGGGCAGTCGAGGTAGCGAACAAGAATATCAAGAAGATAATACAGAAAATGGTGGTAACCTATAAAGACTGGAACGAAATGCTTCCTTTTGCTCTGCACGGTTATCGTACCTCAGTCCGGACCTCGACTGGGGCAACTCCATTCTCTTTAGTTTATGGCATGGAAGCAGTCCTGCCTTTTGAAGTGGAGATTCATTCCCTCCGAGTAATCATGGAAGCCAAACTGGTTGAAGCAGAATGGATCCAGACTCGGCATGACCAATTAAATCTGATTGATAGTAAGAGACTGACTGCCCTCTGCCATGGTCAGTTATATCAAACGCGTATGAAGCGAGCATTTGAAAAGAAAGTATGACCCCGACAGTTCCAAGAGGGAGACTTAGTGCTCAAGAAGGTTTTGTCAATGCATAAAGATCACCGAGGCAAATGGACTCCTAACTACGAAGGGCCGTATGTCGTGAAGAAAGCTTTTTCCGGAGGTGCTCTCATACTCACCAACATGGATGGGGAAGATCTACCGATGCCTATAAACGCGGACGTAGTGAGAAGATACTACGCGTAAAAAAAAAAAAAAAGCTCGCTAGGTTGAAAACCTGAAAAGGCGACCTAGGCAAAAGTTAGAGCAATTGGTGGGGTCGAAAATCCTAAGAAAGCGGCCCAGACAAATTCACACCCTATAGATTCAACACTGCAATGCCAATTTTCCAAGTCGCGGATAAGGGGATGGGTCTAGAACATCAAAGCCATTGTCAAGTCACTCCCTCGAAAACAAAATCAGAAGATAAACAGGAAATCATGGAAAAGACTAGAATTTTGTCGCTCTCAGGAAATCGATGGAGGATCTAAAAGGCCTTCCCTTCCATCCTTACCATCAATTCCTCACATCTTGTCATATTTTTGCATTATTATTGTCACCTGTACATATCTGTTGTTCATAAATAAAAAGTTTCCTTTCTTCTCACATGTGTTCATGACTAGAATGAATAAACAAGTTCTGCCTAAAAAGAATTTCTTAAAAAAAAAATGAGTTTTGAGAGGAACGAAAACACAAAGTTATGGGGAATGAAGTGGATACCGTTGCCAGATCTTACCTCAAGCAAGCTCAACCAGCTCTGCGAAACAACCTCAATGAAGTCAGAAGTAATAATTATTTTGGCCATGAGTTACTTCAACGCCTGTCACCGAGGGAATCCGCCTGTAAGTTTTTTAATTAGTTTCGCGTTTCTCTGTTAACGGATGGCCAGGAACTATGATCCCCGAGATGCGTAGTCGCCCAACTCTCTCCTTAGTAGACCTTCGGCATGTCCACAGTAAACCCCAAGTCCATTCTCTGTCACCCAAAGGGGCATTACCCTGAATCACCAAATTTTCTCCCCCAATGGAACCATAATCGCCAAAAACTACACTTCCCAAATCCTTCCCCAGTGGGACTACACTTCCTAGTCAACCAAAAACTGGGGCATCTCCCCAGGTTTATTCTTTCATTCAAGGGGCAGTTCCCCAAGATTTCATCCGATCTTGTCTAACTGGGGCATCTCCCCGGGTTTATTCTTTCATTCAAGGGGCAGTTCCCCAAGATTTCATCCGATCTTGTCTAACTGGGGCATCTCCCCGGGTTTAGTCTTTCATTCAAGGGGCAGTTCCCCAAGATTTCATCCAATCATGTCAAACTGGGGCATCTCCCCGGGTTTATTCTTTCATTCAAGGCGCAGTTCCCCAAGATTTCATCCAATCATGTCAAACTGGGGCATCTCCCCGGGTTTAGTCGTTCATTCAAGGGACAGTTCCCTGAGATTTCATCCAATCATGTTAAACTGGGGCATCTCCCTGGGTTTATTCTTTCATTCAAGGGGCAGTTCCCAACCACCCACAGTCATGTCAAACTAGGACACCCCCCAGATTCATTCTCTTGCGTTCAAGGGGCAGTTCCCCGAGAACCCGCAGTCATGACGTCCTGTTAACTTCCCCAACTTTATATTTCCTGCTAACAGTGAGTTAATTTGGACGAGACGTCCTGTTAACTTTCCTAACCTTTACATTTCCTGCCAACAGTGAGTTAATTCGGACGAGACATCCTGTTAGCTCCCTCACCTTTACTTTCCTGTCGCCGATCAAATGGTACCCTTTACCTTCCTGTCGCCGATCAAATGGCACCTTTACTTTCCTGTCGCCGATCAAATGGCACCCCTTTACTTTCCTGTCGCCGATCAAATGGCACCTTTACTTTCCTGTCGCCGATCAAATGGCACCTTTACTTTCCTGTCGCCGATCAAATGGCACCTTTACTTTCCTGTCGCCGAACAAATGGCACCTTTACTTTCCTGTCGCCGATCAAATGGCACCTTTACTTTCCTGTCACCGATCAAATGGCACCTTTACTTTCCTGCCGCCGATCAAATGGCACCTTTACTTTCCTGTCGCCGATCAAATGGCACCTTTACTTTCCTGTCGCCGATCAAATGGCACCTTTACTTTCCTGTCGCCGATCAAATGACACCCCTTTACTTTCTTGTCGCCGATCAAATGGCACCTTTACTTTCCCATCGTCGAACAAATGGCATCCTTTTACCTTTCAGTTATCAAAGAAGGCATCCTTTTTCTCCTGGTCGCCGAATGAGGCACCCCTCTACTTCATGTCATTCAAAGGATAATTCCCAGTTAACCGCTTCTTGCTGAAAATTAAAGCACTGCTTCACTTCTTTTTTTCCAGATTTAGGACAAAAAAAAAAGAAAAAAAAAGAAAAAAAAAAGAGAGAGAGAGGAAGAAGAAGAAGGGAAAAGTGAAACGGAAGAGGAGAATGTTCGTTTAAAAAAAAAAAGAGAGAGAGAGGAAGAAGAAGAAGGGAAAAGTGAAACGGAAGAGGAGAATGTTTGTTTAAAAAAAAAAAAAAGAAGAGGTCACACAGATTCGTGATTGCCCACACCATCAGTTGCTATACCGATCAAGAGGTCCCACTTGGCCCCCTACATCGGTGTTAATATCTTTACTTCCTTTTCACTTCAAAAACACAGAAGCTTCGTGTTTCTTTTGTGAAAAAAGAAGTAAAGAGGGGCATCTGTGAACACCTCTTTTGGTCCGGTCCAAGTGGAATAAATATCTTTTATACTGAATTCCAATCCAGGGTGGTTAAATTCGAATAGAATGGCTCCGAAATAATCAGAACCGAGCGAAATAACTCAAAATGAAGCTTTTCCAAGTGAAATACAGCCCTGCTGGAGATAAATCCGAGTGAAAAAACTCAAAAAATGGTCAAATCCGAGTCAAAATAAAGCATTTCCGAGTGGAATGACTCAAAATTGATGAAATCCGAGTGGAATCACTCAGAATGAGTCATTTCCGAGTGAAATGCTTCCCTGCCAAGCCAATCCGAGTGGATTATGCCCATCTTCAAGAGAAGTCCGAATGGAATGACTCAAAATTGATGAAATCCGAGTGGAATCACTCAGAATGAGTCATTTCCGAATGAAATGCTCCCTGATGAAGCCAAATCCGAGTGGAATATGCTCCTGTTGAATCAAATCCGAGTGACACTACTCTGAATGGAGAAAATCCGAGTGAAATTACTCAGTTTTGGGCTTGTCCGAGTGGAGTATGACCTGTTGGGTGGGAAATCCGAGTGAAACTACTTAGTTTCACTCAGAATGACTCAACAATGGACTAATCCGAGTGGAATATGCCAGTTTACAAGCCATGATTGCAAAAAATTTCAATTCCGAGTGAAATATCATGTTTTCCGAGTAAAACATGACTGAGAAGGCTGCAACTGAGTGAAGTTCTAACCTGAGAGGCAATTCCGAGTGAGAAACACTTCACTGGACCAAAACCGAATGAAAGAAGTATGTGTGAGTCTTGGTCCGAGAGGTAATGGTCTAAACCGAGTGAAGAAAGACTCGGATTTTCGAGCAAAGGTTCTGAGAAAGGGAGGACTTGGTCTGAAGAGGTAAAACCGATTGGTAAGGCAAGTGCTGAGTCAGTTTTGGATGAATTCCGAGCTAGGTATTCATCAAAACCGACCTCACAGACGATCTACATTAAATCCCTCACATACCGACCTCGGTTTCTTACTCCACACCGGCCAAAGGAAGCTGTTCTTGAACTGAGGTGCACACAAAGCAATTCTGAGCCGGTGTTCATCACAACCGACCTCCTCTACAGACGGTGTCTCTGAATCTTTTCACACACCATCCCTAACATTGCACTCCGTCCCACAGACGGTGTTAACTAACACTTGCACTCCGCCCTCATTTGCACTCCGCCCTCATATACTTCACAGACGGTGTGGCACTCCGCCCTCTTCACACACCGTCCCACAGACGGTGTGGCTCTCCGCCCTCTTCACACACCGTTCCACAGACGGTGTTAGCTAACATTGCACTCTGTCCCACAGACGGTGTTAACTAACACTTGCACTCCGCCCTCATTTGCACTCCGCCCTTATATACTTCACAGACGGTGTGGCACTCTACCCTCTTCACACACCGTCCCACAGACGGTGTGGCACTCCGCCCTCTTCACACACCGTTCCACAGACGGTGTTAGCTAACATTGCACTCCGCCCTCACACACCCAATACCGCCCCACATGTAAAGCCAACCTCTTAGCCAACTGACTCTTCTGACTCAGCATACCATTTAGAAGTGGGCAGTGACTCAGCAACCACTCAGAAATGGACACTGAGTCAGCATACCACTCAGAAATGGGCACTGACTCAGCAACCACTCAGAAATGGGCTGTGACTCAACAGCCCACTTGGAAAAGTTGTCTCCCACCTGTCTCCCACTCACTTCCTCTCTATTTAAACGAATTGAAGGACCTCAGACCACAAACACACACACACAGACACAGCCTTACAGACACAGATACTCACACACACACTGCGCCATTCCCTTCTCTTCCTTCCTCTATCCAGCACCCTCCTTCCTCTCTTCATCAGCCAGCTGTTGCCTCCAACAGCCACGCCGTCCTCTCCCCTCAACACAACACCGCCCAACACTTCATTCCTCTCAGCCAACACCGCCCAGCCAACCGTCCTCACCAAAACCGACCTCCTCACCCCTTCTCCTACACACCGTCTCAGTTCCTCTTACACACCGCCCCAATACCTCCCGATCCACACCGCCCCAATACCTCCTAATCCATACCGTCCCAATACCTCCCAATCCATACTGCCCCAATACCTCCCAATCCACACCGTCCCAATACCTCCCGATCCACACCGTCCCAACACCTCCCAATCCGTACCGTCCCAATACTCCCTAAACTATACCGTCCCAACACCTCCCAATTCACCATCTCCATATTCCTCGAACACCACACCGTCTCAGCCTCCAACCCATATCGTCCTAACAGCATCCTCCCAACAGCACTGTCCTCTCTCAGATCCTCATCCACTCCACCGATTCACTATAGCCCTTCACACCGATCTCCTAAACTTACCATATCGTACCTATATCCCCGAACACTGCCCGGTTCTGTCCTAATCCGTCCTAACCCCTCCACACCGTCCCAACAACTCCTGAACGCTTCCAATACTCCTTAAACACTACACCGTCCCAATACCCCCCAAAATACAACACCGTCCAGCAAATACATTGTCCATCAAGCCACAACACCGTCCCTTTCTCCCGAAACCGTCCTCACCAAAACCGACCTCCTCACCCCTTCTCCTGCACCATCCCAGTACTAAATTATTCCCCAGATTCCATACTGTACCTTACCTAGTCATTACCCTTGCCAATCCTCAACATCGTCCATACACAGCGCCCAGTCACTCCCTCACCTCGGATTAGCTCCCACCAATATCGGCTACACTTCAGTTTTCAGCATTCGTGCCCAACACCGGTCCAGTGCTTCTATCAGCGTGCAAGTCCGGAATCAGTCAGACACCGTCACTGCGTTTGACTCACACATCGGTTCTGAGCTCATCACACCGGTTCCACCCTGTTCCTTATTTCTTTTACTTTTAGCCTTTTATTTTCCTGTCAGTTCGCAGTTTATTGGTTATGTTTGTCTGTGTGCCATAGTTTACACTGTTAATATTTTTGTCCTTTTCCCTAACAAGCACATATAATAAAAATAATTGATTTTGTATATGTTTTATTTTCCAGTCTAAAAATCTTTTTTTTTTCTTTTAAAAAAAAATATAGTGTCGTACGGGGACACTCCCGTCTACACAACCCCTTTAGGATTCGTACACATGCGAAGAACTTCGCCTTGTACGAGTTCCCCACCTCAGTGACATTCATCATCATCTCCTAAGTCTTTTCCTAAAAGAAAAACATTCAGAACTACGTAACCCTGATTTCTTGATTATTCAAGAATACGTAGGAGCAGGACTTTAACTCCTGTCGGGCCCATCTTTCTTATTTCTTTTTGCTGATTTATTTCTTTACTTCCACGTTTCTTTCATAAATGTTCTTTTCTTGGTTACTTCCGTGAAAATCAATTTAGACATGACGTCTTGTTGATTTCCCCCTAGTTTTTTTTTTTTTTGCTTAAGCCTCGCCATAATTCATAGGAGAGAGATACTTAGGACGAGACGTCCCGCTTATCTCTTTCCCATCCCTGTCTTTTTTTATTTAAGGATGTATAATTTAGGCGTGACGCCTTATTAGCATTCTTTTCCCCTCACTGTCTCATATCGAAGTCGAGTTTAATTCGGATGAAACGTCCCATTAACCCCACTTCGACATTCTATGTTTGTACAGTTCTCTTACCCCATTCTGTCATTTTTTTTTAATAAAAAATACAACAATAAAAGGGAAGAAACAAACCATCTTTTGTAAGGCTATTTATGTTGCGCATTTTCAATCTTGGTACTGTTTTTGACAGGCGATGTAGGGTGCTAATACCTTCCCTACTCGTAACCGACTCCCGAACTTGGATTTCAATTTTTTTTTTTAACCAGTGCTTTACTGAACCTAGTTTTTTCCCAATGTTTTTCCTATGGATAAAAACGTTGGTGGCGACTCCCTGTTTCATTCCACCATTCTTTCTCTTGTTCGCCGCGCCGTCGCGATCCAGGTTGCGACAATGGTAATCCTACTTATAATTTCTAACAAGGATAGATAAATCTTCATTTTAACTTTTATTCTCAAATAAAAAATATTCCTATCAAATACTACATTAATGTCCTTCAATAAGTGGATAACAAATAACTTTTTAAAAATAAAATATTGTATGAAAATAATCCATCTCTTTCTAAATGGCTATAATTGGTATTGAGTAGGATAAGCATTGGTTGAACTGGTTCAAGGCCCTTAGAGTATACGATAACGTTTGTATATTAGTTCACTGGAAGATCGTAATAGTCAATTAGCTTTGTGTCCTATAAGAACATGCTTTGGATTTAAGTAAATAATAAAGGTTTAGAAGAATGAGTGGGTTGTCATGGGAGAACTATAAGTAGATAGCACAATGGATAAAGGAAGAACATAATTGACTATTGGTCATACATGTGTGTTAGTTCCCTTAGAAGTAGATTAGGTTATTACTATGGAATCATAATTCACTGATAGGCTATACACATACTAAAGACACTTAAAGTAAAAGAATGGTATGACTCTGTGATAGATAAGACTCACTTAATGATTTAACTTTGTGTGTGAAATCCCCTAGGTATGATGGTGTACTTTTGTATGTTTTTCCAACAAAGCTGGAATGAAATAAGCTTACCACTATTGTTTTGTGGTTATATTATGTATCTAAATATGCACTCAGGGCCTGCCAAGAACAGTGGATATAGTTGGACCCTAAATTTATTATTTGTTATTTACTTTTATAATCAATGTTATAATTAATTTAAAATTATATTTCATTGTTAAAAATCATCATGGAAGCTTTGTAACACCCTCGGTTTTCTAGGACAATCCCTTCCATTAGATTATCCTAGTCAACTGAGAGGTTACGAGTTTTAAAAAAATGTGGAAGGTTTTTTCATAAACACTTGGTGGAATAGTATCATTATATGTATACATAATAGAGTTATATATGCAACAAGTGGTCAAATAGAACTCTACATGCTGAAGCTAAAGGGGTACACAGGCTCTGTTAGGGAATCCATTAGGGTCAGGTAGCGGAAACACAAAGAATTCCCATAAAGGTATACAAAAACAAATGTCTCAAGGCATTATGCAAAATTAAATTTTTGATTTAGGGTTTACCTCTTATAGATGCAAAGCGAGTTTCTCGATCGAAGCAATTGTAGCTTCGCCCCTAGGAGTCCACACGAGCACTCCCACCAGAAAAATAAAGTTCTGAATGCTAGTACAGAAATTTGAAAATAATCTAACTTCTAAGCAGCAGCCTATGAGCATCTCATACTCTATATATAGGCTTAGGTCTTAACCTAAGCTCTCATTAAACATTTGGCTCCTGACTCATTCTAAATGAGTTAGGCCGAAATAGTTTTTTATTTTAGTCCAACTAAAATAAAACTATCCTCTGGTGGGCTTACTCTATGTGTGTGACCCTATAGGTAATATGTTCGCTTATATTAATAATAACTAAAATAAAACTATCCTCTGGTGGGCTTACTCTATGTGTGTGACCCTATAGGTAAAATGTTCAGTTATATTAATAATAAACTATTTTATTATTAATATAAAATAAGAGCGGTATGTAGCAATACATCATTATGTCCGAATATTATTTATCATCGATATGACCTATAAGTGATAATTATTTTATGTATTTATTCCTTTTGTCACGATATCTAATTGGGCCCAAGGCATGGTCATCGTCATCCTTGTATGGCCCAATTTATTTTACTTGATACCAGAGTAGACTTTATAAAATAAATATCTAATATTTATTTGTCCTAGCATGGCCATGCATTTCGTTAGTCTCACTCCATCAAGTGACCTATAGATATCACTTTTGTCACATAGGAGAGACAAATTCCATCTACATCACTCACATCCCTCTGCATAATTTGTCTGTTACCTAATCACAATCTTCATGGTCATCTTATTATAGATAATGTTTGATTGTATTAAAACAACAAACTCCTTATGTAGGAATCGTAGTGACTTCAAGTCGAAGGACTATATACCATTATCACATTAAGAACCGTTTATGACACTCATGTAACGGTCCATGCAACGTTCTCATGGTGGGTCTGTCTAGTACAACATTACTCTTAATGTGTACCCATGTAAAGACTTGATATCATATATCCATGATTTGTAAGATCAAATCATCAGTACATTCACACACTAATCTTAATGTATTTACATGTCCCCATGTAAATACTTGATTAAGGACGTTTTAGGAATAATTCTCATATGACCTATTATTCCAGGATAAATAGTTTTAAAAACAATCTTAAAACTGAAAATACTAATTTTATTGATAAGTTAAAATTAATACATTAATAGCTCGTAGTGAATACACTAACAGGCTCCCATTCAAAACATGAAACGAAAACTTCCATATTCTTTTGAATTTCATAACCTCTTAGTTAAGTAGGATGATCCAGTAGAAGAGATGGTCCTAGTTAACCATGGGTGTTATATAAAAGGAATCATGCATAACCACAAAACAATATATGAAAATAACATCAACATACCACTAGTTAAAACTTTCAATCTTATACCTTAATATTTATTTGACTTTCTTTCCCCTCAAAACATAAGATAATTAGGTGTCACTATTTCCTAATATCAATCTATTCTAAAAACTACATTATTTGACAATATATCCCCAATTATATAGAAAAGAGAAAGAGTTAAACGAGAGATTCATAGATAAATGTGAACACCTATCCCAGTCCGGCCAGTTTTGACATCAAATTGACACCGTCTGAAAATGATGAATCCTAACCGATGTGAAGAGGTAGGTGACATCATCCGATATCCAAATGAGGAACACCAGTCTATAATATTGAAGAGTGACATCGGCTTAGATCATTGAAAGGAACACCGTCTAGTGAACTGGTGTCCCTTATGATTCGGTGTAATAGGTTTCATGGTCCCAGCATCGAATTGGTGAGTTCGGTTGCCCATACTGTGACTTGTAATCGCACCATCTAAGCTGATCCTCGAATCCTGGAGGGGTGGCAGACAACAAATAAAAAATAAAAATAATAAAAAATACCCACTAGTCGCTGCTCCCCATGATTGTTAGTGGCCAGGCTGTCTCTCCACTACGCATGTGGGTCTAGTGGAGGCTTGAGCTGTCCAAGCACTCAGCAGCACCCTGAAGCTCTATAAATGCCTCAACTGAAGAGGCACAAGGGTCGACCCTTTTAAATTCTGGAACCCCCCAGAAAATTTGGTCTAAACTTTGAATTCCTGAACCCCTGAAAGCTTGCACCAGGAAATCCTGAAACCTAGTTGCTCCGGTGTTCAAAAAAAAATCCTAAGTAGTTAGTTCAATCCTTGGTTCCCTGAACCTCAGAAAATTGCCCCCAAAGTCTTGAATCGTGGTTAGGACATTGGTTCCGACCCAGTTTACAATGAACTTCTCCCTGCTACCCAGATATCGTCCAGGAATCATAAATCCAAGAGCGTGTGCTCATTAACTTCACACCGAATCTCCCATTGAACCCTTACACCGTCTCTACACCAAGCTCCACACTGGCTCCCTATTGTCTCATCCGTTTCTCAACAGATACCAGCATTACTCCGGTTGTTGCTACTCAGGTCCACGCCGGCTCATAGTTGAACTCCAGTTCTCAGTACCTCCTCTACACCGATTACATTCTGTCCCTTGCTGTTATTTTCTTTCGCTTGTTTTCTTGTTGTCCTGTTCTTTTGCTAAATTCATCATTTTTTTAAGTCTGTTCTCTTGAATAATCCTGTTCTATTACAACTTTCTTTTATTTTTGCTTTATAATCAAAAATAACACAAAGAGAATAAGTGTTCTTCGTGTCTCTTTTGATCAACGTAGAAATTGTTTTTTTTATCAGTGTCGTGCAGGAATACTCCTGCCTACATTGTTCCTAAAGCTCATATACGTGCGGAGGACTTCGCCTTGTATGTATCTTTCCTGTGAGCTTCGCTCGTCACCAAGTCTCTAGCTCCACTTAAAACTCTCTCATCAAGAACTACGTGACCCTGATTTCTCGGAAAACTCAAGAATACGTAGGAGCAGGACTTAACTCCTCTCGGGCCCATTTCTTTTCCCTTCTCGTTCTTCTTTAAAAATTAATTTCATTCCTATCATTTTCATAAAAGTCGATTTAGACACGACGTCTTATTGATTATCTTTCATTTTGTCTTGACCTCTGTCAGTCTTCATAAAGATCAGGCTAGTTTGGACGAGACGTCTTGTTTATCCTCTTCATCCCCCAACCTTGCATCTTGATGAGAGAATGATTAATTTGGACAGGACGTCCTATTAGCATTCTTTCCCTTTTCCACATATATCCCCCACTAAAAGGCCAGGGCTAATTTGGACGAGATGTCCTGTTAACCCCTTTTCATTCCCAACCTTGTATTTTTATGGAAGGATGACTAGTTTAGACGCGACGTCTTGTTGGCATTCTCTTCCTCCTTGGTTTTGTACCTTCCCCGTGTAGATCCAGGTTAATTTGGACGAGAAGTCCTATTAACCTTGCTTCAGTACCCCATGTTTGTCTGTTTTGTTCCCTCCGTTTCAAAAAAAATAACAAGAAAAGGGAAGAAATAAAATCTCTTTTGTAAGGCTAATAATATCGCGCATTTTCAATCTTGGTACTGTTTTAACAGGCGATGTAGGGTGCTAATACCTTCTCTACTCGTAACCGACTCCCGAACTTGAATCTCATATTTTTAACCGGTGCTTTACTAAAGCAAGTTTTTTTCCCAATGTTTTTTCTATGAATAAAAATGTTGGTGGTGACTCCCTGTTCTTTTATTTCATTTTCGAGGGTCGGTCGCGCCGCTGCGATCCCGATCACGACAATAAACAATTTTTTCTTTTAGATTGTTAGTTTAGAAATAAGAAAGTTCCCTCACAGTTATGAGTCCATGTCCTTAAAGCAAAACTCTAGCAGACCTCTAATGTAATCAAGCGCTAGTGTTGCTCCCTGTGGGTTACACAACCACAAACAAGAATGAGTGCACTCCAAAATCTTATGGGTTAAAAGTCCAACAACACTATCTAGAGAGGAATCAAATAAGAGGGAGCAAAGTAAAGAAAGGAAGATAACAAAATGCTCGTTTTGATTATGTATCTACTATGTTGGCTACAAGTCATTAGATAAGCATTATTAGATCAAAATGGCAAGAAACATTATATTCTATAAATCAGATTAAAGAAAAAAACAGACATAAATTCAAGACAAAGTGTAACTAATACGTAAAAGTTATGATCCTTAAATTCTTATCCCATAAATGTTAAAATCCAATAAATCACTCATAATTAAAGAATTAAAAATTTATTATCACAACAATATATTCTCCAAATTTTAAGTCAACTAACATAACAATTATTATTGCTTTAACATATTTTTGTGATACCTAGTTTATGTTTCTTAAAATTGACCTTTACAGAGGAAAATAGAGTCATTCATCACCTAATTTAATTTGTGTAATTCTATTACACTCTTCAATGACATGAATTTGTATTTTAATTTATATGTCCAAGTTTACCATAATTTTGTCATGTGTAATGTGACGCCCCAAAAATAGGGGTAAATTTTTCATGATTTTAGTATTATTAATCTATGAAAAACATAAGTGATGAAACTGTCATTCAATACCCTGGATCTAAAAAGACCTAACTCATATATGAAGATATGAGAAGGTAAGTTAAGGGAAACAACTATTGAGGAATTCTCAATTGAAAACAGCGAAAAATTTATTTAAATTGTTGCTATATAGTTGGGTTCGAAGAGGTTAAACATCATAAGGATTAATGACCTCAAAATATATCCAAAGGGTTCATAAGTTGGTTTAAGATGAAGATCATATATAAAGAAAATGAAAAGTGATCAAGGCAATACAATTTGGAGGACCAGGACATCCCTCTCTCAAGCGAGAACCACACTCGCTTGAGCGAGTCCCAAGGGAGCGCTCGGGCGAGACATAGGGCGAGCTGAGTGAAAGAAATAAGAGAAGGATCAAGGGCCGACTCGCTTGAGCCAGCCCTATCTCGCTTGAGCGAGATCCTCAAAAGTCGCTTGGGCGAAGCAAGCGAGCACGGGTGAAAATCATCCAGAATCTACCCAACACTCACTCGCTCGGGCGAATGCCACCACCAAAAGCCTTTCGCTCAAGCGAAATTTGACCAGTGGTGAATCCCCTCCCTCTCGCTCGGGCGAGACCTAACTCGCCTGGGCGATTTTCCTCCAGTAGCCAACCACTGATGCCAGGGCAGTCTCGCTTTAGCGAGACACGCTCTCGCCTAAGCGAGATTTGGCCAGTAGCCAAATGTCATGCAGGGGGATTCTCGCTTGAGCGAGAACCCATCTCGCTTGAGCGAGATTATCAGTAAAAACGCAGAAAATGAAGGAATCAAACAACACCTCATACCAAAACTCAATTTAATCCATTCCACTTAATTTCATCACATCTCATTCATCATATTCAACATTTAAAACTTGTTCCAATCTATCTCACTCATAAATTTACCTTCTAATTTATGAATTATATTTTAATCTAACTTACTACTCAGCATGATCTATAAAATGTAATATTTCATATAAACTATCATTCCTCCATAAGTTTTAACTACATCAAGCTTTATTTTGATTATCCGAACTACATCAAACTAAAAGGCCAAGGTCATTAATGAAAATGAGCCATAAACTCTGGGTTCTCATTTTCCTACATGACCTTCTATAATCAACATTGTCTATTCATCATCCATACTAATGTCTATATCAATCCTTGCTATACAAAACATTCATTATGACTATATACATTACAAAAATTCAAGTAGAACCCATAAACTCAAAACAATTGCCGGCCAACGCATTCTTTACCCAAAATAGGCTTCCTTCACACCTCTTCTCCTCACAATAGCTCCATAGGCAAGCCCTACAACACAGGAGTTAAAAAGATATACCACATGGAGAGTAAGTATACCTTCTCAATGATGAAAATCTAACAATTGTGATAATATATACATGAATGCAATATTAAACATCTTCTTCCTAAGAGAAGTTCAATTATCACAAAACCAATCATTCATCAAATTCATTAAACATATGTATCCATCAAAATTCACAAGGTCACACTAATCATTGACACAATTACAGTTAGTAATTAAAAAGGGAGTTCCACCTACTCCTCACATAATCTCCTAAACAGGATACCACTCTATGTCATGCTTCTATGGCTAATGCACATGCTGGTGTTTAAGATGCATATGCACGGATCCGTTTATATTTCCTCAGGTGATCGCAACCACCATAATTATTCATTCATTTAAATTGGTTTCCCACCTCGCAAGGGGTACTCCCTCTAGCAGCCTCGTAAGGTGTTTTCTCGTGATCGCAACCACGTTCAATAATTCATAATGGTTTCCCGCCTCGCAAGGGGTACTCCTGCCTCATGATCGCAACCACTGGCATACAATCTTAATGGTCCCGCAGGGCCTTTCATTTCAAATACCAGGTGATCACAACCACCGGTCCAATAATCACAGGAACTCGCAAGCCCTTTATATTCCAACATCAAGTGATCGTAACCACTTTTCAACATCATCATGATATGCATGCCATGCTATGTATGCAACAATGCTCATGCATGCCTCAATCTTATATAGGTTATCTCACCCTCTCATCTAGGGTATACTCTTACTCAATTACCATGTTAATTCCACATATTCAAATATATGTATATATTCCGATCATAATATTCAAGAATCATTGAGTCAAGGATTTCAAATATTCTTCAAGCCATACATGGAATCCATATCATGTCATCACACATTATACCAATCTTAACCTCAATAAGGTCTTATCCACAATCATTCATTATAAGAATCTAACTCAATTTCTCATCACATACATATGATACTACATCCATTTAAGGAAACATGCCACATTACATCAATACATACATTATCATCATACAAGTTCTCATACATTTAGAAAATACACCCCTCTCCTACCTCAAAAGAAGTAAACTTTCGAGTTTGATGTTCCTGCCTCACAAGTATTATCAAGCCCTACACCAATCAATTATAGGGCCACATCAATCATTCATTCAAACACCATTTTAACATACATATACATATGTGTACTCATGATTCTTATCAGGTAGAGGCTATTTATAGATTTTATTCATTTATCTAATTAGGCTTCGGGAATTCCTTCCCTTAAACCACCATTCATTTTCATCAAAATAACAACCTAATTAATTAGGTTACCCCATTCATCAACTTTACATTTAACTTATTCTAAATAGGTTTTCATTTATGGTTTCCAACCACCATCTCCAATCATCATTTATGTTTATACTCCAACATTAATGACATTCTCACCATTAATTAATGCCTTTCCACTCACATTACCCATTTCCCCTAATTTCATAAGTTAGGGTTTTGTGAAAACCCAACCACATCATAAATGCACCTATATACATCATCTTTCAACCCTATTTTTATATACCTTATTTATTGCTTATAAATGTCCATATTATTTCACCCCACCTTAGGGTTTATATATTTAATGGTTCCTTTCACTACCCACAAGCATTTAATACTCTCCTTAGTCATAACTAACCATTTCTAGGTTCAAAACATAAGGAAATGGCAAGGAACTTACCTTGCCCCAAGAAAATGGGAATCAAGAAGGAGGATGAAGATGACGAAAATGGAGAGGAGAAGGGATAAATTCAAGCATCTAATGCTTCTCCTTGCCTTTAGAAAATGAAGATGAAAGGGAGAATGGAGAGTAGCACCTTGGCTTAGGGTTACAGAGGGAAAAGAGAAGAAGAAGAAGAAGAAGAAGAAGAAGAAGAAGAAGAAGAAGAAGAAGAAGAAGAAGAAGAAGAAGAAGAAGAAGAAGGTATTTAGCCAAGTGGTTCAGCACTTCAACGAAAAAGAGAGTGAAAAAGTGAGGTTTTATTTTAAGTTTTTAATCTTTCATTAAACTCTTTCATTTTTAAACAAACAGGCTCTCTGTTCGAGCTCAATACTTATTCTAAAAATAAGAAGAAGGTATTTAGCCAAGTGGTTCAGCACTTCAACGAAAAAGAGAGTGAAAAAGTGAGGTTTTATTTTAAGTTTTTAATCTTTCATTAAACTCTTTCATTTTTAAACAAACAGGCTCTCTGTTCAAGCTCAATACTTATTCTAAAAATAAGAAGAAGGTATTTAGCCAAGTGGTTCAGCACTTCAACGAAAAAGAGAGTGAAAAAGTGAGGTTTTATTTTAAGTTTTTAATCTTTCATTAAACTCTTTCATTTTTAAACAAGAAGAAGAAGAAGAAGAAGAAGAAGAAGAAGAAGAAGAAGAAGAAGAAGAAGAAGAAGAAGAAGAAGAAGAAGAAGAAGAAGAAGAAGAAGAAGAAGAAGAAGAAGAAGAAGAAGAAGAAGAAGAAGAAGAAGAAGAAGAAGAAGAAGAAGAAGAAGAAGAAGAAGAAGAAGAAGAAGAAGAAGAAGAAGAAGAAGAAGAAGAAGAAGAAGAAGAAGAAGAAGAAGAAGAAGAAGAAGAAGAAGAAGAAGAAGAAGAAGAAGAAGAAGAAGAAGAAGAAGAAGAAGAAGAAGAAGAAGAAGAAGAAGAAGAAGAAGAAGAAGAAGAAGAAGAAGAAGAAGAAGAAGAAGAAGAAGAAGAAGAAGAAGAAGAAGAAGAAGAAGAAGAAGAAGAAGAAGAAGAAGAAGAAGAAGAAGAAGAAGAAGAAGAAGAAGAAGAAGAAGAAGAAGAAGAAGAAGAAGAAGAAGAAGAAGAAGAAGAAGAAGAAGAAGAAGAAGAAGAAGAAGAAGAAGAAGAAGAAGAAGAAGAAGAAGAAGAAGAAGAAGAAGAAGAAGAAGAAGAAGAAGAAGAAGAAGAAGAAGAAGAAGAAGAAGAAGAAGAAGAAGAAGAAGAAGAAGAAGAAGAAGAAGAAGAAGAAGAAGAAGAAGAAGAAGAAGAAGAAGAAGAAGAAGAAGAAGAAGAAGAAGAAGAAGAAGAAGAAGAAGAAGAAGAAGAAGAAGAAGAAGAAGAAGAAGAAGAAGAAGAAGAAGAAGAAGAAGAAGAAGAAGAAGAAGAAGAAGAAGAAGAAGAAGAAGAAGAAGAAGAAGAAGAAGAAGAAGAAGAAGAAGAAGAAGAAGAAGAAGAAGAAGAAGAAGAAGAAGAAGAAGAAGAAGAAGAAGAAGAAGAAGAAGAAGAAGAAGAAGAAGAAGAAGAAGAAGAAGAAGAAGAAGAAGAAGAAGAAGAAGGTATTTAGCCAAGTGGTTCAGCACTTCAACGAAAAAGAGAGTGAAAAAGTGAGGTTTTATTTTAAATTTTTAATCTTTCATTAAACTCTTTCATTTTTAAACAAACAGGCTCTCTGTTCGAGCTCAATACTTATTCTAAAAATTTTTCCGAATACATATTTGGATTCCCAGTAAAATTATCGACAGCCCTGACCAGCGGCATCTCAATCGGAGATACTTGGTCCGACACCCATATTTCATCCGGGTTAGTTTTTTGCTTATCCAGTCTCAATAATTTACTAACAGTCTCCGAAAGTCTTAATCAAATTATTTCTAATATTTCAGGACATTACATAGTTCACATTCAATTATTCAATATTTATTCCCTCGATTTATTCTCTATTTTAAAATTTGGGACGTTACATGTAACTTTCTAACATATTTTATATATTAAATATTCAGTATGTTTAAGATATTTATAAATATTTTAAAGTTATCTTAACATGCATCTTTTTGAAATTATTTAAACCAATACTTCAAGTAATATTAGATATATTACCATATTTAGCAAAATTAATTCCACTTAATCGATATAAGTCTCTCATATCTTTTTTCTTTGCACAAGTTGTTTACTTTTCTATTTAAACTACCGTATCAAAATCTTTGTACAAAAATTTACCATATGCATTTAAATCTAAAAATTTTATGAAATGTTTAGATACATATTTATTTTATATATGGCATCTATCATTGTTTATTAATCTGAGTTTAATTAAGACATTTATTAATTTTCTCTATAGTTATCTTTATTAGCTCTTTCCTATATAATGAAAAATAAAACTAATTCTAAAATGTTGAAACTAATAGTAACAAACAATGCTTACATAACAAAAGTTATTCGTTATAGTTCTATTAATATAAGAAAATTAATTAGAAATTTTTCAAATGATAACAAATTGTTCTCCAAAGAGTGTTTGATAAATTAAAGAGTTGTCATCTCAACTCTTTTACTCACGCAAAACTAGCACATGAAGTTCAAATGGATTGTCCTGAAAAGAAAAAAAAATTGTATCTCCTACAGACAATAGCAGAGTCCTACAAAGATGATACCACTATTGCCCAATAAATCTTCTTGTATCGTTGAATAGAATATCACATGGATAATGCTCATTGTCATCAGTGATAAGTGTTATCTCATCTTGGTCAGGAAACATGACATCCCTCACAATTCTTGCTGGAATATACTACAATAACAGAATAAAAGAATTATTCACAATTCAGAATACAAATATAAGTTTAATCAACTACTAATTCAAATAACTACTTAAACTCACCAATGGATATTTTCCAGAAGCAAATCTTTCGGTCACAACCTTATTCCATCCAAGTACATTGGCAACATTAGAAGTAAGAAGCTCAGGATTGTTATTCTCTAATATAGGTTCATCATCATCATCATCATCATCATCAATGACAATCACCCTATTGACTCCATGGTTAGGGTAGTTTAACTCTTCCAAATTCTTATCTTTGTTCCATATATTGATGTCAAACAATTGGGATCCTTTATACATGAACGCAATTAAACAGCGACTGTTTAAACCATAAAAATTAACAAACTCTAATAAACCATCCTGAAACACTGGCTTTCCACCTCTATCCCTTACCCATATCCTTATCACATTTCCTACTGGATCTCGTAGTTTTACTTTTCGATCAGCCATCTCCTGACTCCAATGTGAATAAAACCTAATGCTAATTGAAATGTATAACCAAGTTTGGAAAAGACATCAACTATCATTAAGATATATAAAGATATAATATATATATATATTAGAATTTTAAAACTGAGAGTTTGATTGAAACCTTTCCAGGGTGCCATTTGGAACCAAAACTGTGATGAGGGGAGTTATGATTTGAAGATGTAGGTTGGGTCATGTATCTAAACAATCATTTAACAAACCAAAATGAATATAAATGCCATAAGATCATAAGAGCTTTTAATTAATATCCAAAATGTATGAAACACTTGATAAATAGAATACAACATAAATGTCATAATAACAACATATACCCAATAAAGGATGAAAATGGTACAATCAATGTAAAAGTAAACTATGGTTCAAACCTAATTTGGTAGCTTTATGTGTAATTCAATAATGTGATGGTTAACCAAAATTTATCCCTTAACAGTAAATAAATAAATAAAATTAAAGGAGGAAAAAATTCAATAGCAACTAAAAAGAACATGAAAAAATGTAGGGATTGAGAATCCAGTAGTTTGTCTTGCCAGTATATATGGTTCAAAATATGTGAAAATTATAATGAAACTTATATGGCATTAGGAAATTTCAAATCTTTCTGCAAAAATAAAAATTCAAAGAGGTTCCCGCAAGAAAGCATTTTCAAATAAATCAGATTAAAACTACAAAATTTTGGTGTACATCACAACATAATAACATCATGCAAAGAGAGTGAAAATATTGATAATGGGATGGATGGCTATCACCTGTGACTATTAAATTAAATAAGAAAACTATCGAGACAAACTTTCCATTGCTTGAATGAGGATTTAGGATGAAAACTAACTTGTTTCCCTACTTCATGTGTGTATAATTATTTTATTTTTAATATGTACCATAAGTTGTAGTATTTTAATTTTTTTGTTATTGTTTGGTTTAGGGTATGATTATTTTTATCTACTTATCCTGCGTAATTCTTAGATAAATTGTTTATCACATTTGTTTGTCAAGGGTTTTTTCTGTGGTGGTTATATATTTTAATATTCTCATGTTTGGTATGAAAAAACTTAATAATGTTGTGAATTTAGGCATAAGTTGGGGGACGGGGTAATTTTGGTACAAATTTACTTATTCCCGGGTAAATTTTCGTTACTAACATATTTAGATGGATAACCTAAAAATGTGAATCACTCATATTTTAAATTTTATGGTAATCCTACTTATCCAGAAATCTATTTTTTATAATTTCTAACAAGCATAGATAAATCTTTTTACCGTTTATTATAATACTCATACTTTATTAACAACAATGGAGCCAAACACCTTACTTTGACACCAGTAGAATATGTGACACCTAAAATTCACAACTCAAAAATTCAAAGTTTTAGGTGTATATTCTTTACGCAAGTCAAGGGATCCTTAAAATGGCCACACAAAGTTCATAAGGTTATTTTGGGTAAAAATTAGCAGAATCATAAATTACAAGGGCCAGCATAATCGATTATTACTGCATAAAAATATATTTGGAGAAACAAAGCCAAAATAATTGATTATCCTACTTGGGTAATTGATTACCATCACTTGGGTATTTGATTACCACCACTTGGGAAATCGATTACCACCACCTGGGTCATCGATTATCTTATGTAGAGTGGTCAAATTCTATACAAAATGTAAAATTTAGAGAATTTACCAAAATTCCCTGGTTTTTTACCCATTATACCCCAGTCCAAACCTTATTTGATTTTGTACACAACATATACACCTAATTGTTAAACAACTAGTCTAAGTCCCATGCCAAAATGCTTAACAAATTGGACTTCACACAGACTATTTACATGGCGTGTGAAATCCTAATTGGTGGAGTTTTGGCCCCAAATTCTTCCAAGCACATTTCAATCTACCAATTTAGGACTTGCCTAACATATTCCCAGTCAATTTTACCTACAACCATATCCCCGTACATATTGACATACTTCATGCATCATGCAACCTGCCATATTGACTTTTTTATCAATCTCTTACATAATTTCATAGCACACATATATAACAATGCATTTACATAACATGATATTTAATTCAAGTAGTTATATGATTCCTAGACATATCTTACATCAGTGAGCCTTACTTGGCCTCACACTTCAAATTCAATACATCAGAAGCTATACACAACTTTGAGATCCACACACATCAACCATCGTGTGTTCACATCCATATTTCATAACTTATAGCAAAAATCCATAAATTCTATTCGCAATTTAAAAGATTCAACCATTTGTCATCATAATTATCCACCTTCTATCCATATTAATCTCATCATCAATTCAACAATCATAGCATAATCATTAAGATACATATATCTTTGAAATTAAATATACACACATGATTACATATATCTGGTTACTGATATTACTAATTGAATTCTAATTTACCAATCCTAACATAACCCAAGTTAGGTTTTGGAGGTTTGACTTACCAACCCCGAAGACAAAACAGAATCCAAAGGGCGTAGGTTTCAAATTAATGATTGATAGGCTTAGGGTAACCTATAAATGGAGGATCCAAAAAAGGATTGAGATTAGGGTTCAAAACAACACCTATTTACCCTAAAATTAAGGTAGAGGTGGATGGAGGAATGAGAGCTTGCCTTGCCTTGAAGCAAACCAAGAGGGGGATAAAGATAGAGGGTGTACGGTGTGAGAGGGAAAAAGAGAGAGAGAAAAATGAGGGTGGTCATGTGAGGGGGGAAAGGAAGAGGAAAACCCTTTTCTTTTCTTACTTTAGCAGAAGTGAGAAGGAAATGGAAAATTGGTTTTAAGTGATAGGCGTTATGGTCAATTCAAATATTTAATTAATTTCAAAATTAATTCAGTAACTTTAGCTTATTATTTCTTAGTCACAAATTTAAATTAGGATGTTACATTTATTGGCAAAAAAAAATTCCTACCAAACACTACATAAACATCTTTAAATGATTGGATGACACATACCTTTTTTCAAAAAGTGTGTGAATAGTTTGCTAGAGTTATGACTTGTCAAATATGTATTAATTATCTAAATACGAATATATGACTAAATTCATGTACTAATTAAAATATAATCTTGCTACAATCATTTCTCATAAATGACTTAGAAAATTTTGTTTGTGATAAAAAAACTTATCCCTAATTTTGATAAATTATTAGGTAAGTAATCTCTTAACAATGTTAGAATGAGTTTTAGTAAAATAAGCTAAAAATATAAATCTTTCACATTTTAAGATTCATGATAATCGTACTTATCCAAAAATATGTTTTTTTATAATTTCTGACAAAGATAGATATATCTTCTTTTTAAGTTTTATTCCCAAATAAAAAAGTATTTCTACCAAAACACTATATGAATGTCATTCAATAATTGGATGACACAGACCATTTCTAACAAATAAAATAGTGTAAATAGTTGACAATAACAAAATATTGACTTTGAACAATTTACTAGAATAATGACTTGTCAAATATGTATACATGACTAAATTCATGTATTAATTACCTAAATATGTATACATGACTAAATTCATGTATTAAGTAAAGTTTAATCCTACTACAACCATATCTTATAAATGACATAGTAAAATCTTGTTTGTGATAAAAATTTTACCTAATTTTGATAAATTAGCTAAGTAATGTATATAAACAATTTAGAATGAATTTTGGTACAATAACTTAAAAATACAAACCTGTCAAATTTTAAGATTCATGGTAATCCTACTTACCCAGAAATATGTTTTTTTATAATTTCTAACAAGGATAGATAAATCTTCTTTTTACCTTTTATTCTCAAATAAAACATATTCCTGTCAAACATAACATTAGTGTCTTTCAACAACTCGATAACAAATACCTTTCTTAATAAAATAATATAGCGTAAATAATTATGAGTAACAAAAAAAGAGTATAAAAAGTTTACTAGAATAATGACATGTCAAATATGTATTAATTACCTAAATACATTTGACTAAATTCATGTATTAAATGAAATATAATCCTGCTACAATCATTTCTAATAAATGACATAGAAAAATCTTGTTAGTAGTAAAAAATTTACCTAATTTATATGAATTAGCTAAGCAGTGTATTAATAATGTTAGAATGAATTTTGGTAGAGTAACCTGAAAATGAAAATATTCACATTTCAATATTCTTGATAATCTTACTTATGCGAGAATTTGTTTTTTAATAATTTCTAACAAGCATAGACAAATCTTCTTTTTAACTTTTTCCCCAAATAAAAACATATTCTTACCAAGCACTATATTAATGTCTCTAAATAACTAGATGACACATACCTTTTCTAAAAACTAAAATGGTGCAAATACTTCTAACTAACAAAAAAATTTAGTTTGAACAGTTAACAGAATAATGACTTGTCAAATATGTATTAATTACCTAAGTATGTATACATGACTAAATTCATGTATTAATTAAAATTTAATCTGGGTCCAATCATTTCTCCTAAATGACAAAAGTCTTGTGTGCGATAAAAAATTTTATTTAATTTTGATAAATTAGCGAATTAATGTATAAACAACATTAGAATAAATTTTGGTTGAGTAACCTAAAAATACAAATCTTTCACATTTTAAGATTCATGGTAATCCTACTTATAATTTCTAACAAGGAGAGATAAATCTTCTTTTTAACTTTTATTCTCAAATAAACAATATTCCTACCAAACACTACATTAATGTCCTTTAATAACTAGATAACAGATAACTTTTGTAAAAAATAAAATAGTGTAAATGGTTGTAAGTAACAAAAAAAAAGAGTGCAAACAATTTACTAGAATAATGACAAGTCAAATATGTATTAATTATCTAAATATGTTTACATCACTAAATTCATGTATTAATTTAAATCTAATCCTACTACAATCATTTCTAATCAATGACATAGAAAAATCTTGTTTTTGGAATGTGCGCGTCCTTTACCCTTGGTTTTTACAAAAACATGGTGAACTTTGGTCGCTCTAATACAGAAGCGTTGTGCTTTGTATGAGACCGAGGCAGAACGACTCTGGTGAGTATGATGTTGGAAAGGCCATTCAAGAAACACTTAATAATGAAATGATCATAATACACCTAACTCATGCATAGCATCCTAATTGACTAACCACATTATGAATTCAATTGTGGATTGTATGATGTTGAGAGTGCCTACATTGAGTACCATGTTCTTGTTGTGATGATTAATTGTTAATTATGTATAAAAACAATCCATCTCTATCTGAAAGGCTGTAATTGGTATTGAGTAGGATAAGCATTAGTTGAACTGGTTAAAGACCCTTGGGGTATATGATAACCTTTGTATGTTGGTTCACAAGAAGATCGTTGTTGCTACCCAATTTTATCTGGGCCTATTTAATTTTTAAAAAAATAAAAAATAAAAAAATTATAATAAAAAATTATAATAATGATAATAATAATAATAATAATAATAATAATAATAATAATAATAATAATAATAATAATAATAATAATAATAATAATAGAAGTCAATCTAACATAGGATTTAATTTTGAATAAAAAAAGTGAACGTGTGGGCTTGTTTGAATATATATATTAGAATAAGATAGAGCTTTTAACTATATACATATATTATAAAATAAGATAAACCTTTTTTTAATAAATATATATTATGTAATGACATCTTTTTTAATATAAATATATATATTAAAAGTTCACAGAAAAGAGGAGTGATTTTTAAAATATCACGCAACAAGAAAAGATCAGGTATATATATATATAATTGTGTGTGTTCCTCGTCTCTTAGAGAATTATAATAGGCATGATTAAATGTATAAAGTCCTTTCTCATCTAGGAGAAATCTAATAATTAGTAACATGGAATACCTTTTAATGTTCATTACTAACCAAGTTTAGAGTATTACATTCGTAAGATTAAAAATAAAATTGATATTGGCATGTAATAAAAGTTAAAATATTTATGTTAGAGATTAATTTGGATGAGACATCCTCTTAATCCATGATTTAATTTTTTTTAAAACCATAAAAATAAAATTGATATTGACATGTAATAAGATTAAAATCTTTATGTTAGGGATTAATTTAGACGGGACGTCCTCTTAATCTATGTATTTTAGACCATAAAATATTTTAGTAACGTCAATATGTAACAAAAATAAAAATCTTTATGTTAGGGATTCGTTTGGATGAGACATCCTATTAATCTATGTTGTAATCAATTTAAACCATAAGATATTTTGATAATAAAATTTAGAATCTTTATGCATTAATTTGGATGAGACGACCTAATAATCTACGTTTGAAGTTATTTTTTAAAATTAATTTAGACCATAAAATATTTTAATAATATTTATATATAACAAAAATTAAAATATTTATATTGTGGATCAATTTAGACGAGACGTCCTATTGATCTAGGTCTTCAAATAAGATAATTTTGTTATTTTTAAGTTAATTTAGACCATTAAGTTTTTTAAAAAAATAATAAAATCAATAAACCCAAGGTTCCCTTTTCATATACAATGTTTGAAATCAATTTGGATGAGACGTCTTGTGTCTTAACATTTTCCTAAATCTCAATGTCTTTAACTTATTTTACATTTTTAAAATAATAAAACCAAAGAAATACGTAACCCTGATTTCCCCTCACGCTTGGGTAATACGTAGGAACAGGAGTTATTACTGTCGGACTCAAATTTTAAAAATATATATATATATATATATCTCATTATCTTAGAAAAAAATTATAATACATTTTAACAACAACCCAATTAATTTGGACTAGACATCCTATTAATCATAAAAAAATATAACTTTAATTGTTAAATTGACAATAAATCCTATAGGGCATCTCTAAGAGGTTTAAATTTCAAATTATTAGGATTATTCAAAACATAAACAATTTAGGGTAACCGTTTAAAATGGACAGTGTAGGGTGCTAATACCTTCCTCACCTGTAATCAGACTCTTGAATGTAAAATCTCAATTTAGGATCAGTGCCTTTATGTTAGGTTTTTTCGATGTTTTACCTTAAAAACATTAGTGGCGACTCCACGGTTTCCAAAACAAATTCGGGAACCTAATTTTCTTTTTACGGTCAGCCTCTTGCCGTGATCTTGGTCGCGATAGATGGCGACTTCGCTAGGGACGTTAGAGAGTCAAGCCTATTTAATTTGTTTTGGTATATTATAATAATCCTATATAACCTATTGCCTATGTGTTTGTGCCATGATTTTTGTTGATATATGTTATTTTGTAACCCTAGGGTAGAAGACATCATATTATTATGCTATTGAACCCTAGGGTAGACAACTTTATTTGTATTGTTCTATGTTTGTTCCTTGTGAAGGAAGGGTAAGGTACAAGTATGTATACCCCTCCACACATCACATTTACACTTTTCACATACATTTTGAGTGGGACCCTACACCCAAGGGTCTGAATAGACCATTAAGTTTACGGGGGAGGTTATGTAGCAGTGTCATTTGGGACATTCGTCTCTTTCTGACATCGTGAGAGCCTCAGCTAGAGCGTAACTTCCTCATGGTGCCCACACCTGGTAGGCTTCCTACTGTTGTGGTCAATATCATGGGGGGAGTATGAGCTTTGGTAGCCTTTAGTAATTTAAAATAGCCACGCAATGTAAGAGGACAATATTAGAGGAGCCCTAGAACCGATCAAAAGCCTTTAATTAAACCTTGTTTAAGGCACAAAGGGGAAACATTCCTTTTACCTTTCATTCTTAAAGGATTTTTTTTCTTTTACACCCAAACAAATGTTTTTAAAAAAGAGCCTAATGATCCGTCATGGGGAAATGGTTCTCAAGCCCGTTTAATTTCATTCTTTAGGTTATAGGCTTCTTGAATCGTAAATTTTTATGCAAAGTTTTCCCAAAAATAATCAGACGATCCGAAAGGTCTGTAACTTATTCTTTGTTAATCATTATTCCCTATAGACATAGAAAATATTTTTATGAAATAATGATTAACAAGACATGACAAACCCACAAGTTGACTTTTTTTTCTTTCTTGTCTTTTTTAGGAAGTAATCTGAACTTGGTGAGTATCCTACTAGAGATTGAAACTAATATGGGTTTAGATGAATGTAGGGCCAACATGAATAAACTGAGGAAAATACCCCATGTCAAGGCTGGGAAAATTGACACAGCTAGCCTGTAGGCTTGTGGAAAGAAGCTGAATCTGACACAAAGGATGGTCTTCTCAAAGAAATATGTAAGGATCCTAAAACTTATAGAGGTTGAAGTACAGGTCGAAGCAATCACCGCTTTGGCCCAATTTTATGACCCACCCCTTCAGTGCTTCACCTTTCGAGACTTCTAGTTAGCGCCATCAGTAGAAGAGTTTGAACAGATCTTGGGCTTGCCATTAGAGGGTCGGATACCCTATAGACGACTTAAGCAACATGCCAACATCACCTCCTTTGATTCTATATTGAAAACCAATCTGACTAAGTTGGGAAAGCACAATTAAAAAAGAATTAGAGATCAGGGTTTGCCATGGTGTATCTTGAAAAACACTTGAACAATTTGGCTGAGAAATAAGATTGGGAGACTTCCATGCATGGATACCCTAGCATTTACCCTCTATGGTGTCATCTTGTTCCCTCAAATTGAGAATTATATGGACTATGATGCTTGATGATAATTTTAATACACTTATTATATTTTTACACTAGGGGTTTATTATATATTTCTTATGTTTAATGATAGCATTTTAATTAAGTTTCATGTTGTTAGTTTAATTGAAGTATTATGTACATATGTTTTGATTTTTGTTTTTTGTTTGTATCTTGAGCGTCTTACCTTGTTTTGGTCATAACTTGGGCTTTTATGATCTAATTGGGCTGATCTTGGAGCCCATGAAAAGATAAGACAAATACCTACATTATGATGAACACATTTGGTTATTTTACATCTGAAAAGGATGAAGAAATAGAGATTAAATCAATCACCCTGTATGTGTCTTACCAACATTGACATAGTTCATTAAAATTCACATATCTTGAGCTGTACATGTCTAAATGACTTAGTTCTTGCAGAAAAATTTCAATAAGATAAAGATCTACAACTTTTATGTTGAAGGTTTGGTGAAATTATGTCATCTAGAGGGTTAGAGCTAGCGTGCAAAAGGGAAAATGTGAAGAATAATGAATTTTAAAAAGTAACCTTATAATTTCTTTGAATTATTGTAATATCAACCCCACCAATGTTGAAATAATTGCATCAATGTTCAGCACATGGGTGTATAGTGCTTTGATACCTTGGCTATAAGTTGATTCTTGAAGTTGTAAGGAAGACACAAGAGAGATACATAATAAAATACATGCTTAAGTTTCAATTACATTTCTATGATTTTGCTTTAGTTTTTATGTTTTAGTGCTTCTTTTTCTTGTTTTATTTCTTTGCTCTATATTCTATTCTTCAAGTTATGATTTTCATTTCCCTTTCTCAACATGAAGTAACTTAATTTTATTATTTGTTATTTACTTTTATAATAAAGTTATAATAAATTTAAATTTATATTTCATTGTTAAAAATCATCATGGAAGCTTTGTAACACCCTCGGTTAATTAGGACAATCTCTTTCACTAGATTATCTTAGATAACTAAGAGGTTACGAGCTTTAAAAAAATATGGAAGTTGTTTTTTATAAACACTTGGTAGAACAATAGCATTATATATATATATACATAACAGAGTTATATATGCAACAAGTGGTCGAACAGAACTCTACATGCTGAAGGTAAAGGGGCACATAGGCTCCCATTCAAAACATGAAATGAAAATATTTATCTTAATCATCCTTAGTCCAAGAAGAATCTTGTTAGTCTTCAATGCAAAGCCTGCACTAATTTTCATAAATGACATAGAAAAATTTTGTTTGCGGTAAAAAATTTACCTAATTTTCATAAATTAGCTAAGAAATGTATTAACAATGTTAGAATGAATTTTGGTAGAGTAACCTGAAAATGAAAATCATTCACATTTCAATATTCTTGGTAATCTTACTTATCAAGTTTTTTTCAATAATTTCTAACAAGCATAGATAAATCTTCTTCTTAACTTTTCCCCAAATAAAAACTTATTCCTACCAAGCACTACATTAATGTCTTTAAATAACTAGATGACACATACCTTTTCTAAAAGCCAAAATAGTGTAAATACATGTAACTAACAAAAAAAATTAGTTCGAACAGTTACAAAATAATGACTTGTTAAATATGTATTAATTACCTAAATATGTATACATGACTAAATTCATGTATTAATTAAAATTTAATCTGACTCTAATCATTTCTCATAAATGACATAGGAAAGTCTTCTGTGCGATAAAAAAATTTTATTTTATTTTGATAAATTAGCTAATTAATGTATAAACAATGTTAGAATGAATTTTGGTAGGGTAACCTAAAAATAGGAATCTTTTATATTTTAAGATTCATGGTAATCCTACTTATAATTTCTAACAAGGATAGATAAATCTTCAGTTTAACTTTTATTCTCAAATAAAAAATATCCCTGTCAAACACTACATTAATGTCCTTCAATAAGTGGATAACAAATAACTTTTTAAATAATAAAATATTGTATGAAAATAATCCATCTCTTTCTAAATGGATATAATTGGTATTGAGTAGGATAAGCATTGGTTGAACTAGTTCAAGACCCTTAGAGCATATGATAGCATTTGTATGTTGGTTCACTAGAAGATCGTAATAGTCAATTAGTTTCATATCCTATAAGAACATGCTTTGGATTTAAGTAAATAATAAAGGTTTAGAAGAATGAGTGGGTTGTCATGGGAGAACTATAAGTAGATAGCACAATGGATAAAGGAATAACATAACTGACTATTGGTCATACTTGTGTGTTAGTTCCCTTAGAAGTGGATTGGGTTATTACTATGGAATCATAATTCATTGATAGGCTATACACATACCAAAGACACTTAAAGTAAAGGAATGGTATGACTCTATGGTAGATAAGACTGACTTAATGATTTAACTTTATGTGTGAAATCCCTTAGGTATGACGGTGTACTTTTGTATGTTTTTTCAACAAAGCTAGAATGAGATAAACTTACCACTATTGTTTTGTGGTTATATTGTGTATAACTAAATATGAACTCAGGGCCTGCCAGGAACATATCTAGACATTGAAGGAGAAGATTGATAGAGTTACATAGCGGATATAGTTGGACCCTCAACTCGACGGAGTAGTGACTTGGTTAACTTGGGTTTACATTTTATGGGAGCTTGTGTGCCCTTGTACATTCAGAGTATGTAAGTTTCTATTGAGATCATGTGATGTATAAAAATGTTTTCATTCAAGCACCATTGTTTCTTACACAAAAAAAAACTTCCATATTCTTTTGAAACTCCTAACCTCTTAGTTAAATAGGATGATCCAGTAGAAGAGATTGTCCTAGTTAACCAAGGGTGTTATACAAAAGGAATCATGCACAACCATAAAATAATATATAAAAATAGCATCAATATGTAAAATTTACAGACTTTACCGAATTTCCCTGGTTCATTACCCATTATACCCTAGTCCAAACCTTACTTGATTTTGTACACGACACATACACCTAATTTTTAAACTATTGGTCTAAGTCTCATGCCAAAATGCTTAACAAAATGGACTTCATGCAAACTATTTAAATGGTGTGTGAAATCCTAATTGGTGGAGTTTTAGCTAGAAACCTTTCCAAGCACATTTCAATCTGCCAATTTAGGACTTGCCTATCATATTCCCAATCAATTTTACCTATAACCATATCCACTTACATATTAAAATACTTCATGCGTCATGCAACCTGCCACATTGATTCTTTTATCAATCTCTCACATAATTTCATAACACACATATATAATAATACATTTACATAACTTGATATTCAATTCAAGTAGTTATATAATTCCTAGATATATCTTACATCAGTGAGCCTTAGTTGGCCTCACACTTCAAATTCGCTACATCAAAAGCTATACACAAGTTTGAGATCCACACACATCAACCATTATGTGTTCACATCCATATTTCATAACTTATAGCAAAATCCATAAATTCTATTCATAATTTAGAAGATTCATCCATTTTCGTCACAATTACCCGCCTTCTATCCATATCAATCTCATCACCAATTCAACAATCATAGCATAATCTTTAAGATATATATATCTTTGAATTTAAATATACACACATGATTACATATATCTGGTTACTGATATTACTAATTGATTTCTAATTTACAAATCCTAACATAACCCAAGTTAACCAAAACCCAATTAAATGGAAACTGATTCAGTCAATGTGTACAAGTTAGGTTTTGGAGGTATGACTTACCAACCCTGAAGACAAAACAGAATCCAAAGGGTGTGGGTTTCAAATTAATGATCGCTAGCCTTAGGGTAACCTATGAATGGAGGTTCCAAAAAGGATTGAGATTAGGTAAGTAATCTCTTAACAATGTTAGAATGAGTTATGGTAAAATAACCTAAAAAAGTAAATCTTTCACATTTTAAGATTCATGGTAATCGTACTTGTAACATCTCGGATTTTAAAGAAAATAAAATTATTGGATTATGATAATTGATTATTCATAGTCAAATAATTATGGGAGATGTTGTTAGACATTAGAGGTGAATTATCGGTAAATTAAGATTTACCAGAACCGGGTAATTTAACAGATGATGTGGGACCCACTTGGTCGAATTAAATAATTGATGGGTCTAGAATGTTTAGAAAATTATTGTGGTTATATTGGTATAGTTAGAATAATTTTTGGTGTTGAGAAAATAATTATTTGAACTCGATGTATGATTTTAAACGGAGAAATTACGAACCAAATTAGAATAAAAGAAAATGAAAATTTCCTTTCTCCTTCCTTACTTCAGCTGTCCACTTTTCTCTCTCTCCCTCTCACCTTTCACTCTTTTACCCAATGGATATAGGATTTTATAACACAAGGGACAATAGGCAAAGATGCATGGCTTTACACATTGGACAAGGTCCAATTTTTACACATTTCCCTCTCTCTTTCCCTCGGTAGCTCTCTCTCTCCCTTTTTTTTCTCCTTCATTTTCTTCTTCTCTTCTCCCATTCTCCTCCAAAAACTGTCCCCCCACTTCCACCCTCTCCATTCACCATTTTCACTCAAAAAGCTTGGATTTTATGGATTAATGAAGCTTGTATGAGGCATTGGGGCAAGGCTAGGATCATCTCCTTTCTCTTCTTCACTCTCATTTTCATTTTGGTGGAGCTTAAGCTTAAGGTAAAGATTTCTTACCTCCACCTTGTTTTATTTAGGGTTTTGGGTTGTTGGGTTGGAGTGATAGTGTTAAGAACTTGGATTGTTAAGGGAAATGATGAACCCTAAGTTGGATGGTTAGAGGATGTGATTATTTATGATGGATTTATGCTATAAATGGATATTGGTTTGTTGACCTATGATGAATCAATGAAAATGGTGAGTGTTAATTATTATTGGGTGATTTATGTGAGGAACCCTAAGTGTAGTGATTTTGGGGTTTTGGCCAAATTGATGAGTTTAATGATTTTGGTGCCTTTGAAATGAGTTGTATAAGGGAAATAAGGTTTTAGAAATATTAGAATTGATTGTGAATGTTAATTAAAATCTAAGCTAAGTTCATATTGTTCCGTATAATGATTTGAGGAATTGAGCTTGAGAATGATTTTGAGATGTTGTAGTTGGGTGTTGTTAGTTATGAGGGAAGTTGATAACAATAATGGTGAATGATCATTAATGAGGAATACTTGAGTAGATGAGTAGTTAGATCATGATGAATATTTCAAGAGTATATTGATTGATAATGGTCTGGAATGGAACCAAGAGGCTTATAATGAAGTTGAATAGATTGTGATGGTAGTTGAGTGATTCATGTAATGATTTGGAAGCTTTATGGATATGGGCCATGATGTTGATATTGTTGGTAGTTGTGGTTAACCCTTTGAAACTTAGAGGATCTTAGCTTTGGGGAAAGGAATTCCCAAAGCCTAATACACGCATGTGAGTTGGAGTTAAGCAAGTCTAGGACTTGATAATGGGTTTCGAGAGATGATGCTTTGTGATAGTATATTAATAGCATATATATATATATATTTATTGTGATAGGATTGTGTTCCGGACGATGATGCGGAACGATCGAGGCAATCGGAGCGTTGGGATTACGGTTCTTCTCTCGAGGTAGGAGAGGAGTTTACATTTCAATTGCATGAGTGATTAATTGAAAATTTTGTAAATGTATGAACTCATGCAATGCTTTGCCATGAATGTCTTATATGATTGAATTGATGAAGTAATGAATAATGGTTTGGCTTATGTTGATTGCTACAAAAATATATGTATATATGATGTTATTGATATGTGTTTAATAGTCCCTTGGTTGGACATAAATTAGATGATAGTGAAAATCCATGAATGGATGAGTTACATAAATTGTAGAGGATTATTTTGAAGTGATTGTGTAGAAAATGAATGAGGTAATGATGTGGGGTGTAGTTAAAACCTTCCCCTAATAGATTGAATAAGTAAGAGTGGAGGATGAGAAAGTATGACTTGTTGAATCAAGCCCAAATTGCATGAGCTAATATACGTGGTGTAATATCCCGGATATTTTAGAGAGATTATGTGTAGTGGAAAATATTAAAAATTGTTTTAGAAATTTATTTGATATTTTTATGAATTATTGGGAAATTATAAATAGTTAAATATTGTGAATGTAAATAAAATTATTTGATTGGTTAATAATAAAAGAGGAGCGATTAGAAGGAGAGAAGAGTTTGATTAAACCGTTTAAATGAAACGGTAATAATAATGGGGAGGTAACCGGCTGGGGAGGTTACCGGTTGCCCCTGAGCCTTGAATAAAAGTGGTTTTCTCTCTCTTCCCTTATTCACTCACATTCACGCGAACCACTTCTTCTTCTTCTTCCTGCTTCAGTTTCTGTTCTTCTTCTTCTTCCTCCGTCGTTGAGACTTGCATGTTCTGAAGGGAGGTCCTGTTCGCAATAAAACCGTGTGATAAGCCTATTTCCATGACCATGGTCCCAAGGTGAGTCCATTAATCCATTTACATTTGTGTTTCCTTACCCCTTTTCATTTTCTCTGTTAACCGAGTGGCCATACATGGCTGTGTGTGGGTCTGCCCTCCACTCCCCTGGTGAGTGTGAGCTCGAAAGTGGTCTTTAGAGCTAAGGATGGTGTAAAGCTAACAAGTTTTGCATTCTGACCCCATAGGCAGCAGATCGAACAACGAAAGGCTGATTGACGGAGATGGTGCTGGATTCGGAAGTGAGACAGTGAACCCAATGCTCAGAGGACGTAATCGGCACCAGGAGTAGATTATCGGAGTTTGGAACCGAGGTAAGGGGGTGTTCGGGTGATAATTAATTAGAATAGGACATGCTGTGAGTCCGGGTCATTAAATTGGTTGTGAAAAATGGTAAAAAGATATTACTAATGAAAATTGTATGTGTATGTGTATGCATGTGAGTTTGGACACCGATCGATCGGTTGAGGATCGTGTGTGTGTGTGACTTAAGATGATTTTGAAATATTTGATGCTGTGGCAATGTGAAGTCGGGCTTGACAAGCAGGTCGCCCGTGTGATGAGTATGTGATGTTATTAATGGCCACTTGTGATGCATGAGAAATGTGAACATGTGATTATATGGTATGGGACGGCCGACAGTATGTATAGCCCCTCATTTCTGGCTCCGATGGTTTTTGTGCCCAGATGAGCTACCCAGTGGTCAAGTAGGACCCAGTGGTCGAGGTGGAGAGTCAAGCAGGACTCGGTGAACCAAGCAGGGTTCACGGGGTGTCAAGTAGGACCCCCAGCTGAAGGCCGATCCTTTAGTATCCTGATACTAGGCGTCAATTTTGTATGAGAGTCAGTGGTGACAATTAAATTATTAGTTGTGATGTGTGTATGAGTAATTATATTTACCGAGTGCAATTTGCTACGTTTTCCGAGTATGATTTGATATAATGCCGAGTGAAATTTGATATATTCATTGAGTATGAATTGATACATCGGTAGAATGCAATTTGATATATTTACTGAGTGAGTTGATATATGTATCGAATGTAATTTGTTAAATTTAACGAGTGTGAATTATTATGGTTGCCGAGCGAGAGTGAATTGTCGAATGTGACTTGCAATTTGTTGATAAAGAAAGAGAACGAAGTTTATATGCATGTAAATTGTTAATTTCCGTTCTAGATTAATTATGATGTCAAACACTCACCCTTGCTGTGGTTTTCAATTTAGTAACCAGTGACAGGGAAGAGGTCGGAGACCTGGAGGTGCGCCAAGCGGAGAATCGATGCCAAGGCCCGAGTGGTTTTGAATGAATTTTGTGTAATATATATATATACACTGAGTTTTCCGTATATGAGATGCTACATGTTGTGTGCTGAACTAAGTTTGAATCGGATGTGAATTTATGTTGTATGATGATTGGTATTAAATTTTCATGTTTGCTGTAGCAGAGTCGATTACCGGGTGAATATTTCCCGAGCGAATTCATTCTTGTCCGAGCGAGGGTCAGTTGGTTTGGTGTCGGTTCGTTCCTGTGTATCCCTCGAATATTTCCGAGTAAGGAAAGAGTAGAATATTTCTAAGTAAGGAAAGAGTAGAATGTCTCTGAGTGAAGATTAGAGTGCTTCCGAGTGAAGGTGAGAATGTTTCCGAGTGAGTTATGCCCGAGAGAGCCTCTTCCGAGTAAGGTAAGGTTAGGGCATTTTCCGAGTGGTACATGGCCGAGAGAACCTTTTTCGAGGAAGGTTAGATTATTCCTGAGTGAGCTATGGCTGAGTGAACTATTCCTGAGTAAAGGTTAGGAATGAGTCAGTGTGGTATACCCGAGTGAATGAAAGTTAAGAGTTCTCTGAGTGAACCTTTTCTGAGTGATGTGAGGTTAAGCTGTTACCGAGGGGGAGAAGACCGAGTGGACCCTTTTGCCTAGTGAAACCCCGACTTGTGAATTTTCCTGGTAAGTCTGGTTCGCCCAGGTAGCATTCGCTCAAGCGAGTCAGACTCGCTTAAGCGACTCCCTTGGATTTTGCCTAAGCGCATCAGGGTCTCGCTCAGGCGAATGACCCCCTGTCTTCTTCTTCCACTGTTTCTAACTTCACTTTATTAATGGATGTATTTCCGATCGGATATTATTTTACGTATGCTTTTATTTTGTATGTACTTAAGTGAATACTATTTTATATTAAGACCGAGTTAAATTATTTCTGATTGGTTATTACTTTCAATATGTTTAAGAAAAGTAAATATTATTTTATATTAAGACCTAAATTTTTATTAAAACATGAGAAATCTATTACAAAATTGATTAACCGGGTGTAAATAAAGGTAAATCGACTTGGGTTGTCACAGGTGGGATGATAACTTAGTCTAATTTTTCATAAGATGGATTATGGTATGTGAAGTGGAGTAAAGATCTTGAGTTTTGGGCGTGTGAAGCGAATGTCGCTCAGGCGAGATGGGATCTCGCTCAAGCGAGAGTCCCCTGCATCAAGGGATTGACCTCTGGACCAATCTCTCTCAGGCGAGATAAGGTCTCGCTTAGGCGAGATACGTTTAATGTAGAAAAGCAAGATACTGGACGAATCTCGCTCAAGGGGGCGTGGTCGTGCCTGAGCGAGCGTAATGGAAAAATGGCACTGGGTGAATCTCGCTTAACCGAGTAATGATGTGTATAGTTGATAGATGTCCAATCTATATATATTTTGCATGGATAATGAAGCATAAATTGGATATAATGTGCAATGTTTGTCAAGTTTGTAAGCTATATAGAACATAAATTGTGATATGAACATTGTAGAGGTTGATTGGTTAATTTTGTTGCAATTCCAGTAAAAAGTGAAGAAGAAAGAAGAAAAGAAAAGAAAAGAAGAAAATTCACCAAGTTTTGAGCAAATAAGTGATATTCGCTCAAGCAAAGGCTATATCGCTTGAGCGAATCAAGGTCGCTGAGGCCAAACTGAAGGGTTCGCTTGGGTGAGCAAGGACTTTTACAAATACAAGTATCAGGTCAAGACTCGCTTGAGCGAGGAGCCATTCGCCCAGGCGAAATCAAGCTAGTAGAGAATGATGAAGAAGTCGCCCGAGCGAACATAGTCCGCTTGAGCGAGATTGGTACAGAATGGAATAACATTAGCCTCGCTCAAGCGTTTGAATTGAAACATCAGGTGAAATTCCTCCAGTGACTCACAATGTAAAACTCGCTTGAGCAACCTGAGTTTGCTCAAGCGAAAATTGTCCAGAATCTAAAACTCCAATACTCGCTGCAGCAGATGAATGAATGGCTTAAGCGAAAAGGAATAAAGGATCAGTATACGAAGCGTCGCTCAAGCGAACTGAAATTGCTTGAGCGGATAAGCATACAGATGAAGCAGGACTTGACCCTTTCTTCACGATGAAGTAGTCTCTTCGCTTGAGCGAGACTTAAACTCGCTTGAGCGAGTTAATGCATAATCAAAAGAAACAGAGGCAGCTAAAAAGAGAAAAGCAGGGAGATAGAGAGAGGACATACAAGCCATTTTCTTCTTACAAACATTATATCTTTAGCTTTTTCTTCTTCATTTTCCATTTGATTTATAAGATCATGACCACCATGAGTGGCTAATCCTTTCATTTGGGATTGGAGGTAACCAATCAAACTTGATGTACATTTGGATAATGTTTATGTGATTCATGTGTTGTTTTATGATTCTTTGTATTCCATTTTATGTTCATTGCCTGAATCTACTTAATCACTAGTTTCTTGATTCAAGTTTACGGTTGTTGTTGGAAAATGACTTTCGAAAACGGATCTAAATGGAACACCCATTGTGAGTAGATAACCAGGGATGGTATCTAACGTAATGGACGTCTAAACAATCATTCTTAATGCTGGAATAGATTTAAAACGATCAAGGGATTGACGTTAGTAAACCTATTCTTATGAATTTCATAGTCAAGGAATTGATATGAATGACTATGATTGTGACGTAAAGAATCATATTGCAAACATTGATTACATGAATATTAATAGTGTATCAGAAGGTGAGAAAGGTGAATCAAATTCCCAAACTCTATACTCTGTCATTTCACTCATATTTCTTATATTGTTTTCGTAGACTTTTAGATTTATGAAAATTTGTTTAATTCATTATCATGAAAACTACAAGTTACTTCTGCCGTAATAGTTTGAAATCGATTTAATCTAATCCGTAGTGGGAACGACATTTGTTCTTCAGAACATATACTACAACCGACAAGTGGTGCACTTGCCACAAGTCAATTTAAAACTGACAACTGGGTGTTTTGTGAATATATCATACCCAAACTACCAGCAAGTTTTTGGCGCCGTCCGCCGCGGATTTAGTTTAAATTAATTTCAATTATTTCAGTTTGTGAATATAGTTGTATAGCAACTTTATGCTATTATATCTTTTTCTTTGCTAACCTCTTTGTTGGAAGTTTTGCTTATGATATTAAGAAGTCAAGGATTCAAAGAACAGGTTGAAATAGATCCTGAAATTGAGAAGACTTTAAAGAAAATCAAAGCCAAAGCTAAAGCACAACAAGAGGAGGGACAATCTTCTTCTCCAACTTCATCACCATTATCAACTCCAAAACTTGAAAACATGGAAAGACAACACCAACAACCAAGGCGTACTTTAGGAGATTATGCAAATCAACAAGGACCACGATACTTTTCAAGTATTGTAATGCCACAAACAAGAGCCTTGGAGATGAATCCAGCCTTTCTCAGTCTGATCAGTGCTCATCAATTTACTGGAATGTCCAATGAGGATCCTTACACTCATTTGGCAACTTTCTATGAATTGGTTGGTACAATGGGTTTTGGTCAAGAAGATATGGAAACCGCATACCTTTGTTTATTCCCATTTTCATTGGCTGGAAGAGCTAAGGAGTGGTTACAATCACATCCTAATCAAAGCTTAACTAGTTGGTCTGATGTAGAAGAAAAATTTCTGCACCGTTTCTTTCCTCCGTCAAGATTTATTAAAGCCAAATCTGATATTTCAACATTCCGTCAAGGGGTTGAGGAACCATTTTGTGAAGCATGGGATCGTTTCAAATCATTACTTTGCAAGTGTCCTAATCATGGTTTTGAAGACATTGCTCAATTGAACATCTTTTACAATGGACTTCGACCAGATACAAAGATGATTTTGGATGCTGCAGCTGGAGGCACAATTATGACAGTTGACGCTAATCAAGCTACAACAATTATAGAAGCTTTATCCTCAATGGATTATCAAGCTCAGCACGATCGTCAACAAATTCAGAGGAAAGGAGTTCTAGATTTGAATACTTCAGATGTTATTTTGGCCCAAAATAAGATCTTAACTCAACAGATCGAAGCTTTGACTCAACAAATGGCCAAACTCCCACAGCAATTGCATTCAGTGCAATCTTCACAACCAATGCAACAGCAAAGTGCAAGATGTGATTTCTGTGGAGGTGAACATCCAAATGGTTATTATGGAGTACAAGAGGAGACAGTTCACTACATGAATAACCAAGGTAAACTAAATAATTTCAATTCTAATTATCCTAACCAACAATTTCAGGGGTGGAGGAGTAATCAACATCAAGGACAAGGATGGAAACAGGAACCAAGTTCTTCAAATAGACCTTATCAAAGCAACTATCCTTCTTTGATGGAGAAAACTTCAAGATTAGAAGATACCTTGGAGAAATTCATGCAAGCATCTTTGATAAACCAGAAAAATACAGAGGCATCAATAAAGAATTTAGAGACTCAAGTAGGACAATTGGCTCGACAAATTGTTGAAAATCAACGACCTCAGGATGGAGCTAACACCAAGCCAAATCCAAAGGAACATTGCAAGGCTGTCATAACTAGAAGTGGAAGACAAATTGGAGTTGAGTTGGGAGAGAAAGAAAAAGAAGAAGAAGAGATTTTGAGAGCAAAACAAGAAAAAGAAAGAGAGAGTGAAAAAGAAAAAGAAAAAGATATGAAAGAGTGTGAAAAAGAAATAAAAGAAAATGTAAATAAAGAAAATGAAAAAGAAAAAAACAAAAAGAGTGATTTAGACAAGGGCAAAGTCAAGATAGATGAAGAGTTACCTCAATTAAAAAGCATGCCCTACCCAAAGAATCCTTCAAAAAGGGATAAAGAAAGACAATTTGCAAGGTTCATGGACATTTTTAAAAGGCTTCAAATTAATGTCCCATTCATGGAAGCTATGGAGCAAATGCCCACATATGCAAAATTTATGAAGGATTTATTAACAAAGAAGAGAAGATTTTCAGAAGAAACAGTTGAATTGGAAGCTGGATGTAGTGCCATTATCCAAAAAGCATTACCACCTAAAACCAAGGATCCAAGAAGCTTCACAATCCCCGTTACTATTGGTCACATGCCGGTAGGGAGAGCATTATTGGATTTAGGAGCAAGCATAAATCTAATGCCACTCTCAATGCTTAAAAGGATTGGAGACCTTGAGATAAGGCCAACAAAGATGACGTTGTAATTGGCTGACAGATCAATGAAATTTCCTTATGGTGTGGCAGAAGATGTATTGGTAAAGGTGGAGAAATTTGTATTTCCGGTAGACTTTATGATAATGGACATGGAAGAGGATGTTGAAGTACTGTTGATCTTAGGAAGACCGTTTATGAAAACTGCTAAAGTAATCATAGACGTTAATGATGGCAAACTGAAGGTACGAGTTCAAGATGAAGAGGTGAATTTTAATGTTTTTGAAGCAATGAAATATCCAGCAGATAAACAAAGTTGTTTCAAGATTGATGTTGAAGAGGAAGTCATTGAAGGACAGCTTAATGAAATGCAAAATTCAAGTCTTCTTGAAAAGGCTTTGATAGGAGCTGTTGAGAATCTTAATGATTTGGAAGCTGAAGAAGTCCGGCAGATTTTGCAAAGATTAGATGCAGGCAAAGAAAGTAATAGTAAACAAGAGGTAGTGGAGACCCTCCCTCAAAAGCAAGTTTCTGAAGTTCAAAAGTTAGAGTTAAAAGAGTTGTCCTCACATTTAAAGTATGTCTTTTCAGATGTTGAAGGACAAAAACTAGTTATCATTAGCAAAAACTTGTCAAAGGAGGAAGAAGAGAAATTAGTTGAGATCCTAAAGAAGAATAAAGAGGCAATTGGGTGGAAGCTGAGTGACTTAAAAGGAATTAGCCCTTCATATTGTATGCACCACATCTTTATGGAGCAAGAGTATAAGCTTGTAGCACAACCTCAAAGAAGATTAAATCCAACTATGAAAGAAGTTGTTAAAAAAGAGGTCATTAAATTGTTGGAAGCTGGGATGATCTATCCAATTTCTGATAGTGCTTGGGTGAGTCCTGTACAGGTTGTACCAAAAAAAGGAGGTATGACAGTGGTGAAAAATGACAACAATGAGCTCATTCCTACTCGCACAGTAACTGGTTGGAGAATGTGTATAGACTACAGGAAGCTCAATCAAGCTACAAGAAAGGATCACTTTCCATTACCTTTCATGGACTGAATGTTGGAGAGATTGGCTGGACAAGCATACTACTATTTTCTGGATGGTTATTCAGGCTACAATCAAATAGCAGTAGCACCAGAAGACCAAGAAAAAACAGCGTTTACTTGTCCTTATGGTGTTTTTGCTTATAGAAAAATGCCTTTCGGACTTTGTAATGCTCCGGCCACTTTTCAAAGGTGCATGCTTTCTATCTTTGCTGATATTGTTAAGAATTGTATAGAGATTTTCATGGATGACTTTTTCAGTTTTTGGTAAATCATTTGAGTTATGCTTAGAAAATCTTGACACTATGCTTAAAAGATGTGTGGAGACTAACTTAGTGCTAAATTGGGAAAAATGCCATTTTATGGTATCCAAAGGCATTGTGCTAGGTCACACAATTTCAAATAAAGGCATTGAAGTGGATCGTGCTAAAGTGGAAGTTATTGAAAAATTACCTCCACCAATCAATGTCAAGGGTGTTAGGAGTTTTCTTGGGCATGCTAGTTTTTACCGAAGGTTTATTAAGGACTTTTCAAAAATTACAAAGCCTTTGAGTAATTTGTTACAAAAAGACATTCCTTTTCATTTTGATGAAGCCTGTGTATCAGCTTTTCAACTGTTGAAGAAAAAATTGATTACTGCTCCTGTCCTAATTGCTCCAGACTGGTCACTTGATTTTGAATTAATGTGTGATGCAAGTGACTATGCTATTGGGGCAGTGCTTGGACAGAGGAAATCTAAATTGTTCTATCCTATATATTACGCTAGTAAAGTTTTAAATGAGGCCCAAATAAATTATGCCATAACTGAGAAAGAATTACTAGCTGTAGTATATGGATTGGAAAAATTTAGACCATATTTAATTGGTTCCAAGGTTGTTTGTTTTACAGATCATGCTGCAATAAACTACCTGTTAAACAAACAAGATTCCAAACCCAGATTGATCAGATGGATCCTGCTTTTACAAGAATTTGATTTGACTATTTGTGATAAGAAAGGCAGTGAGAATCATATAGCAGATCATTTATCCAGGCTGATCAACAATGAAGTTACTACCCTACAGCCTGAAGTCCAAGAAGAGTTCCCAGATGAGAAATTGTTATTGATTCAGGAGAGGCCGTGGTTTGCTGACATGGCTAATTTTAAAGCTGCAGGGATACTTCCGAAGGATTTCACCTGGCAACAAAAGAAGTTTTTAAAGGATACACAACAATATGTGTGGGATGATCCATATCTATTTAAACTTGGATCCAATCATATATTGAGAAGATGTGTATCTCAATTGGAAGCCAGGAGTATTTTGTGGCATTGTCACAGTTCTGCATATGGAGGCCACTTCAATGGAGAAAGGACAGCAGCAAAAGTCCTACAATCAGGTTTTTTCTGGCCTACTTTATTTAAAGATGCTAATTTATTTGTGCAGAATTGTGATGAATGCCAAAGAATAGGAAGTATGACAAGAAGAGATGAAAAGCCACTAACAGCCATTTTAGAAGTTGAAGTTTTTGACTGTTGGGGCATAGACTTTGTTAGACCCTTACCAGCCTCACTTTCTAATGAGTACATTTTAGTCGCTGTGGACTATGTTTCCAAGTGGGTTGAGGAACCAGCTTGTGCTAGGGCAGATGCCAAAACTGTTATAAAATTTTAAAAGAAAAATATTTTCAGTAGATTTGGCACCCCCAAGGTACTAATCAGTGATAGAGGATCCCACTTTTGTAATACACAACTGCAAAAATGTTTAGAGCATTATGGTGTAAAGCATAAGGTGACTTCTCCATACCATCCACAAGCTAATGGGCAAGTGGAAGTGTCAAATAGAGAAATTAAAAGGATTCTGGAGAAGATAGTCTCTTAGAGTAGAAAAGATTGGTCTTTGAAGTTAGATGATGCTTTATAGGCTTATAGGACTGCTTTTAAAGCCCCAACAGGATTCTCACCTTATCAGTTGGTTTATGGCAAGAGTTATCATTTACCAGTAAAGTTGGAGCATAAAGCATATTGGGCAATGAAGTTGCTAAATTTTGATCAAGAAGCATCAGCCAAGGAAAGAAAGGTTCAGCTGGAAAAACTTGGAGAATGGAGGCTAGAAGCATACGAATCTTCAAAAATTTACAAAGATCGAATGAAGGCATATCATGACAAGAAGATTGTGAAAAAGAGCTTCTATCCAGGTCAGTCTGTGCTTTTGTTTAATTCCAAATTAAAACTCTTTCCAGGAAAACTGCGCTCAAAATGGTCAGGACCTTTTCAAGTCAAAGAAGTGAAGCCATACGGTGCAGTAGAACTTCAAGATACAACATCTGACCGAACTTGGACTGTAAATGGACAAAGGCTGCAACCCTACATGGGTGGAGGAGTGGAAAAGCTGGACATGCTAATCCACTTTCAAAATCCAAAGTGAAGAAAATCAGGCATCGAGCTAATGACGTTAAACAAGCGCTAACTGGGAGGCAACCCAGTGTGTTTGATTTGTTGTTGTTTTGTTTTATTATAACTTTTAGTTGTTTGAATTATTTGGTATGTTGTGCTTTATAAGTGAGTCAGAAGATAAAAGAAACCAAAGGATGGAATAATGAGATGAGTTTTTGAAGAAAATGCAAGTGGAAGAATAAAATTTTCAAGTATGAGGAAATTTGCTCAAGCGACTACCACTTAGCTTAAGCGAATCAGTCATATAACTACTTTCGCTCAAAAACCATGCAGGTCGCTCAAGCGAAACACTACAATTTTGATACTAGAAAAAAATCGCTTAAGCTACTATCTTTTAGCTCAAGCGAATGTCACTTTCGCTTGAAAAATATAACATTTTGTTCAGGCCAAGAACAAAGGAATAGCCACTGGACAATATTCGCTTAAGTGAATTGTATCCCGCTCAAGCGAATTATGCAGAATTTTCACAACTTTAAAAAATTTTCATTTTTTGCAACTTTCGCTCAAGCAAATTAAGAACCGCTCAAGCGAGATATCTTCAATGAAACACTGGAACAAAATCGCCCAAGCGATCATCACGCGCTCAAGCGATTTTTGTCCAGAAAGGATACCTGAAAGATTCGCTCAAGCGCCCTTTATTTCGCCCCAGCAAAATTTGTCCAGTGTCTAATATACACTTATCTGCCCAAGCGAAAAATTATTTTATGTGAGTGAGAGGATTTTCAAAGTATCAGGTACCTTTACACCTCGATTTTGCTACAGCGAATCATCATCACTTGAGCGAAATTTGAGACTTTTCATTTTCAAATCTTAAATTCGCTGCAGCGAATGGTTCTCGCTTGAGCGAATTTAAGCGGTTGCAGTTTTTAAAAGAGCAATTAATCAATTGTATTCAGTTACAACACTTCCTCTCTTTTAAAACCTCCCAACCGACGAACTCCACTCTCTTCCATCTTCGATTTCGAAGGGTTTCCACCGGCTTCTTCCTCCTTATTTTTCATCAAGTCTTCATTTTTCTTTCATTCCCACAGTTCTCAAGTAAGTTTTTTCACTTCTCATTCATTCGTTCATCTACCTCAACTTCTTCACGTTATTTCCATGTTTAAAGCTTGAATGTTGCTTAGGATGAGGATTTTATGTTAGTTAGCGTCTCATTTTCACATTTGTACTTTTATTTTTCATAATGTGAGTTATAAGTAAACCATGCCCTAGGTTAAAATAGTGAGACCATTGGCAAGAAGCATGCTCTATTTTTCTAGTGTTGTTTGAATATAATGCATGCAACTGTGTGAAGTTTTTGATCATACTCTGTGTTGGCAAGAATAAATAACCATGTTCTATTTTTGATTAATGGCATCAATAGAACAGTGTTTTTAGTAACTGTTGAAACTTCTAGTCATGCTCTATTTTTGGTTATGCTATGTTCTATTTTTATGATTGGTCGATGTTGAGTGGTTCCATTAAACTTCACTATAATTGCTCAATGTCAGCTTATTAGCCATAATATACAGTTGCAACTATTGTTAAATCTTTGCTCATCCATAATGCACATGTTGCATACTAATAAAATGGTGTGTTTCAATATAATTTTAGGCAATGGCAAGGACCAAAAACGCACAGGAAATATAAAGAGGGCAGGAACGGGCCGCTACGCACAGGGAAAAAGGCAAACAAAAGCGCACATCCGACTCTTCTCCTCCCTTGAATCAGAAGTTTAAGACTAAAGAAACCCAAAAGCGGTTCCAAGATATTCACCACTGGACCATACTTCCAGAGCGCTGAGTTGACTTGAGAGAAGGTGAATGTGATGCTTTTATGAATATGCTTAGAGAACGAAAGTGGTTACGAGTTGCAAACCCTCGGGCTAAATATGACCCGGAAGTGGTGAAGGAATTCTATGCCAATGCTTGGTGGACCGAAGGTGCCATGGATTGACGAGCTTGGGTTAGGGGTCACTGGATTCCCTACGATAGGCACACTATCAACGAGCACCTTGGAGATGTATTGCATTTGGAGGAAGATGAATTGTGCATATACTGTAGATTAAAGAAGGAACGCTATGTATATTCTGTCCTAGAGTTAGAATCAGTTCTCTGCCTTCTGGACCACCATTTTCAAAGGGGAGCCAACCAACATCCTACCCGACTCTTGCGGAAGGATATGAAGATGTTGACAAGGGTGTGGACTGCATTTCTCTTAGCAAACGTGGTTCCAAATGCCCATGTTTCCGACCTCCCATTACCTAAATATGAACTTCTTCTCTATATCTTGGATCCAAGCATCACTGTAGACATTGCTCAGATTATATCAGATGAGATCTTTCGTTTTGCTCAGCAAAACCCAAAGACTACAATCGCAGATGCAAAACCGAAAGGTACTCTGGGTTTTCCTATTTTTATTACAGGTCTATATGCATCTTAGGGAGTACATGTCGATCTGACCATCCCGATTCAACCTTCCATCGACAGGAAGTTCATTGATTAGAACTGTCGAATTGAGACACAATCTTCAGCAGGACCTTCATCTTCCGCACAACCAGTTATAACACAGCTAGAGCCTATATCATCTCCACCACATATTAAAGCACCAGTACCACCCCCACCTATTACCACAGACCCCATCCTTCTCACTCATCTCACTCACATCCAACAGTAACAGACAGCTTTGAATAGAGCTCTCACTTACTTCTATCGAGCTAGCTATTAGAGCCACCCAGCAGGACCATTCATGCATCCTAACGAGTTCATCGCCAAAGTTGCTTGGCCTGGGGACAGTCCAACTTTCCCGGAGGAGGAGAGGCCAGCAGTCACAGCTGAGCCGGTAGCACCACCACCACCATCATCTGAACTAGCAGAAACATCAGTTCCAGCATCATCATCAGCTGCTGCACATGCCGAGGAGCAACAGGATGCTAAGGATAGGGAATTCGAGGAGCAGCTCGATCGCGTAGTCACCGACATCATGATGTCGCGTGATTGATCAGCCTCTGTGGTTCATTTTGTTCAGTTCATTTACATTTATGTTAATTTAAATTCAACAGTGTTTCAGTACTTTTACTTTATGGTAATTTCACATGATTTACAGTTAGATTTTCATGTTTATGCCTAAATGAATTCTGTTGCATACGCTAGTTGTGATGTTTAGGCGCAGAAATTTTATTTTAATGATATGGAAAAGTGAAGAAAGATATGAATTAATATTAGGATTGCATAAAAGGAAGGATAACTAGTTTTGGAAAATCTGATAACTCTTATGAATATTGAATGAATCTTTCTAATTCTTGAGTTAGGAATTAGTTCATAATGCTTGAATCCTTTTCTGTGAAAATAAAGAAATCAAGACAATTAACCCAGTGAGATAGTGCAACCTTAAACACCGAGAGTTCATTAATCTTTGTGTAATCTTTCATTGCATGAATTTCTAGGAAGGATCATTGCTTAGTCAAACATGGACAGGATAGAGGCAAATTTTATGTAGAATAGGTTTAAACAAGAGCCAAAAAGCCAACCTTCAATAGTAATCAATCCAATTTTTTTTTGTTTAACCCCATTGAGCCAAAAAGTTTCTTTTCTTAACCTTAGAACATTCTTGTAAAAAGAAATCCAACCCTAATGCATGCTAAGGACAAGAACAATCTTTCAAGAAGGGTATTGAAGAGTTTGGTTGTAAGGAGAGGAAAAATTGAAAAATAAAATAAGATCCTCCTAGAAATGTCAAAGAACAAACAAAAGTAAAGAGGAATATAGAGAAAAGTTTAATGGCTTAAATGAAGAATGTAACACCCCGTATTTTCTGTACTCGGATTCCGATGTGACCGTCATAATTAATAAAAATGTGAATAAATTTTTCGTGTTTGAAAACATTTCCAAGGCGCCACCATGATCACACCGAAACCTGAATCACAGAAAAACGAAGCGTACAATTTTTAATAAACTAAACCTGGATCTATAGCTAAATGGCCCATAACGGTATGCAAAAATAATAGAGTTTACAGCGGAAGAATATGCATACCGGGCACACGCCTAGTCCCATATATGAAGATATGAGAAAAGGCTAGGCAAGCATGCAATGGCATATTATAAGCCTAATAGACAACCACCATCATTTTACATAATTACATGAGCATGCAAAGCCTAAGATATAATTATATGTATACATAAATACATTCCTATACATTCGGGAATCTTCTCCCGACTATCTCTTATATTCTACACATATATGTATTCATCATCCACCAATTCAAAGAATTATCTTATACATACTTAAAATCTCTAAATCATCTATATCATCATACATAATTTATTCATTACACATGAATTCATAAATGATGCCGGCCAAGGCACTTCCTCTACCACTATTTACCTTCACCCAAGTTTGATCTTTAAATCCGAATTTGTCCCATGGTAACCTATATCACAATGCTAAAAAGGAGACCACATGGGAGAGTGAGTTATACATTCAAAATGACGAATAACATATATATTATGATCAAGTGTATATGCATACAAACATCATGTGTGCTTTGCTATAAAACCATTTAAATTATCATTCATTCATCATATCATTAATATAATAGGCATACAAGCCTCATACATAATCATATACACAATCAATTTGCCACTTATCAACAGGGCACTCATAATCATTATCATCATTACACCATTAAGGTTTCACACAATACCTCCTCGTAAGGGGTTTCTCAACACTCGTGGTCATCCATCTCAAATATATAATAAATTTAATTCCATATCAATGGGTGATCGCAACCACCATAATCAAACATTCATAACCATAATGGGTGATCACAACCACCATAATTAATTCTTCATAATCATAATAGGTGATCGCAACCACCATAATCAATCATTCATAATCATTGGTTTCCCGCCTTGCAAGGGGTACTCCCTAAAGCAGCCTCGCAAGGAGCTTTCTCGTGATCGCAACCACGTTCAACAATTCACATAGGTTTCCCACCTTTCAAGGGGTACTCCCGCCTCATGATCGCAACCATGGGCATCATAGGTGCTCGCAAGCCCTTTATCATATCAAATACCAAGTGATCGCAACCACTGGTTCATCATCATATAATGGTCCCCACAGGGCCTTTCACATTTCACAATCCAGGTGATCGCAACCACTGGCACAATATCATATCATTATCACTCAGGGTTACAACCTTCGTGGCACCCCGCAAGGTGTTTCATTTCACAATAAATAACATAGTACCATCATCACTTAGGGATACACCCTTCGTGGCACCCCGCAAGGTGATATACTCAACATTATGATCAACATCATCTTCACTCTGGGGTTTACCCGTCATGGCACCCCGCAAGGTGATATATTTCAACATTATTCAATAACAATAGGACAACATCCTCTTCACTCAGGGATTTACCCTTTGTGGCACCCCGTAAGGTGATTCGTTCAATAATAATGTATATCAATGCCATGCTATGCCATGAATGCAACAATGCAATAATGCATGTGCCCAACAACCTCGCAAGGATATCTCACCCTCTCAATTAGGGATAAATCGTATATCTAATCTTATTATCATTGGCATATAAGAAATCATAAGGCCCCTCAAGGCACAATATTCATAACCACATCAAACCACGCATGGTAATTGAAATCATATCAAGCATCATGGCATTTATCCGCGCATGGAAAACAACAAGGTATTTCAAAAGTATATGTTTAGCAATCATCATTGCCACCATTTCAAATCCATTGATTTATACACTCGTGGCCATTCAATTTTCCCCTCATTGGTTTTATTATCACACAAGGTGTGTCATATAACCACATCATTTACTTTTTATTATGATTCATAATACATCAATAGTGGTGAGGCACACATGTATTCATAACATAGTATAGGCATACACGTACCTCTCCAAGGCCTTAAGCCATTCCTCAATCAATCACCATTAAGACACACCACACATGGACCCCTAATGAAATCGCTTGTTGTTACATAATAAAAGGGGTTTTAGGCAACAATAAGCCCATGATAAATTTTAGCACTAAGGCATGAGGAAATCTCATTTTTAGTCTTAAAAATAGTGGGACATGTCACAAATATCACCTATTAGTCCCAATTTGGCCACCATAAAAAGTTGGGTTCAAAACCCCCTTAAACTTGAATTTTTCAACGTAATGGGTTCGGTATTTTTCACCTAATGAGAGTTAGAAAACTCCAATTAATGTGAGACCAATTCTCACACCTCCGTAACACAATTATCTACAACTTTCATGAAGAACTCAGAGGCCAAAAGTGTCATTAAGATGCCCAAATGGGCCAAAAACAGTAAAGAAAACAGACCAGTTGGAAAAACAGCACAACAGTGGCCATAACAGGGCTCTGAATCGATTCAGACTCGTGTGAATCAATTCAAGCGTCCTAAAATCTCAAAATTTGACAGACAGAGGGCCTTGAATCGATTCAAACTCGTATGAATCGATTCAAACGCCCCTGGAGCCCAAAATAGTGAAAACAGCACCTCTTGAATCGATTCAAAGGGTCTTGAATCGATTCAAGACAGCCCTGCTGCTGTTTTTATGCAGAAACGTAAGATTTTTCAACTTCTAACCCTCCTAACTTTCTCGTATGAACTCCAAATGCTACGAAATTTTAACCACAACAAATACACATTATTTGTGACGCGTGGCCACCGGCCTCACTCAAAAATTCCCAAAAATGAGGGACTTATGTGCATAAATGCATTTTACCCTTTCAGAGGCACTTTTATGCAACTCAAGGGCCTATTCCCAATGGAATTGGCCCATTCCAATTCCTATAAGTCATAAACTACATATATAGGCTATTGGGACTAACCCAAGCCATCAAAATCACCTAAAACTCAATTTGACTCTATGAGTTCCTCAATTATGCATAAACCTCAAACTTATCACCAATACCATCACAATGGCTATCACATTCAATGCCAATCATCCACATAAATTCTCAATTCATAAACACATACTTCATCCCATCAAGGATGGTTCATTAACATGTACATATTTCAACCCCTCATGGGTTATTCATCATCATATATACACATACATTATCATCAATAGCCTACAATTTGCCATTCATATCATTTCACTATAAATATGGCAAGGCAAGCATGAGTGTCAAGACATACAATAATCATCAATTATATAACTCATGCAATTTGAATGTAAACTCCTCTCCTACCTCGAGGGAAGAGCCAAAATCCGAATGCATGCTCCGAAAGCTCCGCCACTTAGTCCGGAATACAATCTACACAACATACATATGCATTCATACAATTAATAAGCCATCTCAAGGCATTCCTCTTAATTCTAAACATTTGCTAGCTTATCATAAAGCTCAACATCAAGTCTTAAACTTGCTAAACACCAATTTATACCATTGTGTTAGGCTTCGGGAATTCCTTTCCCAAAACCAAGGTTCTCTAGATCTCAAAGGGCCAACTACGTCCAACGACATCAATATCACTCTCATCATTCATAATGTGTTCCTTATTACTCAAACTATCTATTTCCCATTTAAGTTCATCGTGAGCCTCTTAGCTCCAATCAAACCATTATCCATCAACAATTTTATATGGCATACCCAATGGTCTAAGACCTTCTTAAGACACATGCTTATCTCACCAACCCCTCACATTGAACATCATATATTCATTTTCAAAATCACTTCTACTCAACTATATACACATGTTCATATCATCCAAACCTCAAGATTGGGTCCTCATTAAAATCTTCTCAATTCAATCATCCTACCAAATATTTCCAAACATTATCTCCATCCACAAAACCATCCTCATAACAACCCCATCATTAACTTCACCCTCTATGCTTAAAGCCCAAATCACCAACACTTAGGGTTTCACTAAAACTCAATGACCATTATCAATATTCATCAACCATCATCAATGGCCATTCTTCCACATCAATATCACTCACTATCATCATTAAATATATTTCCCATTCATATTTCATATTTTCCCCAAATTCCTAAAGTTAGGGTTTCCATAAAAATTCAATAACACCATGTATCATCATCATTTTTCACCATTCAAATCACTAATTTCGTGTACCCCACTAAAGGCTCATAAAACTTGCATTTAAAACCACCCCACCTTAGGGTTTTCCATAATAATAGCTTCTACCAATAACCCACATACATAAACCACTCTCCCAACACCCAAAACCCAAAACCTAAGGCATAAGCTCATGAAAGATGATGAGGAGCTTACCTCAACCAAGAGACGACCATGAGCTTCCAAGGGAGAGAAAGAGTCACACGAAATTGGAAAAAAGAGGAAGAGGATCCAACCTCCAATGGCTTCCTTCAAGCTTTCTCAAGTGAAAATGGTGAAGGAAGAAGAAGACACCACTTGGCTTAGGTTTTGGAGAGAAGGGTGGAGAGGAATGAGAAAGAAGAAGGAGAAGAAGAATAGAGAAGGCAAGAGTGTTTTCCAAGGAGGGAGAGGGCCAACGAAAATAATGAGAGAAGAGTAGGCTTTTTGGTTTTAATTTTTGACTCTCCATTAAAAGTTCATCGTTTTACAATAAACAGGTTCTCAGTTCAGGCTCAATACATTATCTAAAAATTATTCCGAATATATATTCGGACTCCCAATAATATTCTTAATAGCCCTGACCAATGGCATCTCAATCGGAGATACCTCGTCCGACACCCATATCCTAATCGGGTAAAATTTTATCTCACATAAACTCAATAAATTATAAATATCCATAATAAATCCCAATTTCATTATTCCCATATTTTTGGGACACAAATCAACTCACCTACAATTATTTATTATTTATTCTCCTCGGTTATTCATTTTTATAAAATTCGGGATGTTACAAAGAAAGAATGACAAAACAAAAGTCAAGGCCAAGAAATCTAAGTGTCCTTAGTATGTCTTTGCATTCCAAAGAAAAACCAATAAATTTCTTGTAAGCCTAGCCAAGTTACAACCTATTAAAGACCTCTTGATCTATGTTTGTTTGAGTGGTTATCTTATGCAGTGAAATGAAATGCAATGATTGAATAACACTTGACCAATGATAAAGAGAGCAAACACTCACCTGGAAGGTATAAATAGAGAGGATTTCTTGTTTTTACAACAGAGTGGTTACTTGCAATTGTGTATCACATTTCAAACTTAGAATTTGGTTAGATGAATTGAAGCATGATTAAGGATTTATCATTTGTAAATAGTGAGAAGTTATCCTTCATTATATTTGCAGCTGTGATTAAGTAGGATCTTTGTTTCACTTAACTTTCTCTTGACCATTTGCTTGAGGACAAGCAAAGTTCTAGGTTGGGGAGAGTTGATAGATGTCCAATTTATATATATTTTACATGGATAATGAAGCATAAATTAGATATAATGTGTAATGTTTGTCAATTTTGTAAGCTATATAGAACATAAATTGTGATATGAACATTGTACAGGTTGATTGGTTAATTTTGTTGCAATTCCAGGAAAAAGTGAAGAAGAAAGAAGAAAAGAAAAGAAAAGAAGAAAATTCACCAAGTTTTGAGCAAATAAGTGATATTCGCTCAAGCGAAGGCTATCTCGCTTGAGCGAATCAAGGTCGCTGAGGCCAAATTGAAGGGTTCTCTTGGGCGAGCAAGGACTTTTACAAATACAAGTATCAGGTCAAGACTCGCATAAGCGAGGAGCCATTCGCCCAGGCGAAATCAAGCCAGTAGAGAATGATGAAGAAGTCACCCGAGCGAACATAGTCCGCTTGAGCGAGATTGGTATAGAATGGAATAACATTAGCCTCGCTCAAGCGTTTGAATTGAAACATCAGGTGAAATTCCTCCAGTGACTCACAATGTAAAACTCGCTTGAGCAACCTGAGTTCGCTCAAGCGAAAATTGTCCAGAATCTAAAACTCCAATACTCGCTGTAGCGGATGAATGAATGGCTTAAGCGAAAAGGAATAAAGGATCAGTATACGAAGTGTCGCTCAAGCAAACTGAAATTGCTTGAGCGAATAAGCATATAGATGAAGCAGGACTTGACCCTTTCTTCACGATGAAGTAGTCTCTTCGCTTGAGCGAGACTTAAACTCGCTTGAGCGAGTTAATGCATAATCAAAAGAAACAGAGGCGGCTAAAAAGAGAAAAGCAGGGAGATAGAGAGAGGACGTACAAGCCATTTTCTTCTTACAAACATTGTATCTTTAGCTTTTTCTTCTTCATTTTCCATTTGATTTGTAAGATCATGACCACCATGAGTGGCTAATCCTTTCATTTGGGATTGGAGGTAACCAATCAAACTTGATGTACATTTGGATAATGTTTATGTGATTCATGTGTTGCTTTATGATTCTTTGTATTCCATTTTATGTTCATTGCCTGAATCTACTTAATCACTAGTTTCTTGATTCAAGTTTACGGTTGTTGTTGGAAAATGACTTTCGAAAATGGATCTAAATGGAACACCCATTGTGAGTAGATAACCAGGGATGGTATCTAACGCAATGGACGTCTAAACAATCGTTCTTAATACTGGAATAAATTTAAAACGATCAAGGGATTGACGTTAGTAAACCTATTCTTATGAATTTCATAGTCAAGGAATTGATATGAATGACTGTGATTGTGACGTAAAGAATCATATTGCAAACATTGATTACATGAATATTAACGATGTATCGGAAGGTGAGAAAAGTGAATCCAATTCCCAAACTCTATACTCTGTCATTTCACTCATATTTCTTATATTGTTTTCGTAGACTTTTAGATTTATGAAAAGTTGTTTAATTCATTATCATGAAAACTACAAGTTACTTATGCCGTAATAGTTTGAAATCGATTTAATCCGATCTGTAGTGGGAACGACATTTGTTCTTCGGAACATATACTACAACCGACAAGTGGTGCACTTGCCACAAGTCAATTTAAAACTAACAACTAGGTGTTTTGTGTGAATATATCATACCCAAACTACCAGCAATAGTACCTCGCTCAAGCGAGCGAGTCAAAAAAATTAGTTCTGTATGAATTTCGCTCGAGCGGGTAGCTGGCTTTAGTAAGTCTCGCTCAAGCGAGTAAGCGTAGGAACGACACTAGAGGGATCTCGCCCAAGCGAGAGTGGCTCGCTCAAGCGAGCGGGCGTATATACGTTGTTGGGATTCCTCGCTTACGCGCGCTGGGGCTCGCCCAAGCGAGCCTGGCCTGTCTCGCCCAAGCGAAGGTGAATCTCGCTCGAGCGAGTTTTCCCCAGGATTGATTTTGTTCTATTTTATTTATGGTGAGCTTATGTTGGACCCTTTTCTTAGTGTTATGAGATAATTAAGAGATGATATGAGGGGTATACCATGATGATATGGCATGGTAGTGGCTGGAATCAATTAATACAATTGGGGATGAGTTAATTATGATATAATTACCACCAAGGATGGAGTAATGAGAGGATGATAATAAAAACCTGATGATACGATTATGAGATATATCCTTGGGTGAATCTGAAACCAATGAAGGGATAATTGAATGACATGGTATACAATATAAACTGATGAATTAGAGAAAATATGACATTAAATAATGATAGATGATGATGTTGAGCACTCTCTTGTACAAAGAGGTGGATATTGTTATTGATGAATTATTGTGTACCATTGCGTGTGATACAAGTGTGATCTTGTATGTGTGGTTTGAAATATAATAATGAAATGTTGTGAATGCCACACCAATATATATATATACATGAGACAATGGTAATGAATAATGAGATGAAAATCCACTAAATGAAAGTGTGATAATACTGATGAATACTATGTAATATTGTAATGCCATTGCGGTTGATTGCAAGTATTGACTTGCGAGTATAATATGAAATATTTGTGAAATATGTTGAGATGAAAATGCCACATATAAAATTTGAAAACAATGGCTAAGAAACCAACAATGATAAAATCCACTAAGGTGTGTATAGTGGTGTTGGTGATTTTGATGATGATGTTTGATGAGTGGCATTTAGGATGCACAGTATGAAAAATGCATTTGATTTGTATTGCATTGCATCCATGGCATATCATAGCTGCCGGTGTTGGAATAGTAGGGGATTCCCCCGGTTGGCCTAGTGGGAGGGCGGCTCAGTGCACGAGCATTATTGTTGTTTCCCTTGTGACTCGGTGTGTGAGTCACGAAGCTGCCCATAGTTTGGTGACGAGGCACCCTATGCGGCTGGCCCAGTGGGCGGGCAGCTCTGTGATGAGCAAGTACCTCAGTGTCCGACGGGGCACCGCTCTCTCGATGTGTGTTCGGGAGAGGCCCGTAGCACTTGTGGCAGTTAAGGCCATGTTGTTGATCCGCAAGTCATGGGGTGACTAGTGCTACAGATGGGCGATAGCGGTTTGGTACCAGTAAAAGATGTTGTTGAGATGCATGCATGCTTTAAGATATGTGTACATATTTTTCTACTACAGTAGGGGCATAGTAACACACCTATGCTCGACCCACAACTTGGTGTTATTCCCACAGTCGGATCCGTATTTGTTGTCTATTCCATTATGCATATGCATTAGCCATAAGACCATTTGCATATAGCATGGAGATATGCCAGAATATAATGATGATTGATGATGTTTGAGATGGAGGTATGGTGTTGATGAGATGGGTAATTAAATACCTAAAAGACCACATATGAATAAAAAATGATATGAATATATCTAACTAATGTTGAATATGACGATACGTGTGTTATGACCCATTTGAATGTTGGGCATAATTGACTATGATTGATGATTTTGATAATAGCCCATGGTGGCTTTGTGAAAGGACCTGAATGGTTGTTGTTAATGAGGTTGGCCCATTGTGGAGTTATGACTAATGTGTATATACTTGTTTTGCTATGAATAGACCAAAGAATGTGAATTATGTATGTGTTGTTGAATTGATAAACTTATGATGATTATTGATATGTTTAGCAAAGCATACATGATGTTGATATGCATATGCACATAATTTCAATTGTATTCATATCGTCATTTGAAATATATAACTCACTCTCCCATGTGGTCTACTTTTTAGTATTGATGCAGGAAAATCATGGGACGAGAATATTTATGAAGTGGAACTCTTGGGAAGGTAAATAGTGGTAATTGGAATACCTTGGCTGGCAGCATTATAATTTAATGTGTCATGTATATAAGGGATATTATGATGTTGTTAATTATTGATATTGATGGACGAACTGTCAATATGTATACATGTGGATGATGTATTAATGTTGGAGACATTGGATTTATACCCATTTGGTATATAATAGAATGTCGATTATGTAATTATTTTGGGAAAGTATAAGTGGTGGAAATATATGAATTTGAGGTTGAACTGGTTATGGTCAATTATGAATATGAATATTGGAGATGTATGCTGCATGACCATATAGATATGTACATACATATATCTTAGGCACTGCACGTTCATGAAAATTATGTGAAAAGATGATGGTTGTCTATTAGGCTTATGATATGCCTTTGCATGCTTGTCGAGCCTTTTCTCATATCTTCATATATGGGACTAGGCGTATGCCCGGTATACACATTCTTCCGCTGTAAAACTTTGTTATTTTTGTAAACCGTTATGGGCAAACTATTTAACGATCTAGTCATAAGTTACTAAATCTCACTTTTTGATTTTCTGTGGTTCGAGTCTTGGTGTAGTTGAGGTAGTGTTTAGAAACTATTCTGAACGTGAAAAATTTACTCATGTTTTTTATTATTTAAGTATGACGATTACATCGGGATTTGAGTCCAGAAAATCAGGGGTGTTATAGTACTTATCTAAAAATATGTTTTTTTATAATTTCTAACAAGGATAGATAAATCTTCTTTTTAACTTTTATTCCCAGATAAAAAAGTATTTCTACCAAACACTATATTAATGTATTTCAGTAAATTAATGCCACAGACCATTTCTAACAAATAAAATAGTGTAAATAGTTGACAATAACAAAATATTGACTTTGAACAATTTACTAGAATAATGACTTGTCAAATATGTATACATGACTAAATTCATGTATTAATTAAAGTTTAATCCTACTACAACCATATCTTATAAATGACATAGAAAAATCTTGTTTGTGATAAAAATTTTACCTAATTTTGATAAATTAGCTAAGTAATGTATATAAACAATGTTAGAATGAATTGTGGTATAGTAACTTAAAAATACAAACCTTTCAAATTTTAAGATTCATGGTAATCCTACTTATCACAGAAATATGTTTTTTATAATTTCTAACAAGGATAGATAAATCTTCTTTTTAACTTTTATTGTCAAATAAAAAATATTCCTGTCAAACATAACATTAGTGTCTTTCATCAACTAGATAACAAATACCTTTCCTAATAAAATAAAATAGTGTAAATAGTTGTAAGTAACAAAAAAAGTGTTAAAAGTTACTAGAATAATGACATGTCAAATATGTATTAATTACCTAAATACATTTACATGACTAAATTCATGTATTAAATGAAATCTAATTCTGCTACAACCATTTCTAATAAATGACAGAAAAAACTTGTTAGTAGTAAAAAATTTGCCTAATTTATATAAATTAGCTAAGCAATGTATTAATAATGTTAGAATGAATTTTGGTAGAATAACCTAAAAATGCAAATAATTCACATTTCAATATTCTTGGTAATCTTACTTATATGAGAACTTGTTTTTTTAATAATTTCTAACAAGCATAGACAAATCTTCTTTTCAACTTTTTCCCCAAATAAAAATATATTCCTACTAAGCACTATATTAATGTCTTTAAATAACTAGATGAAACATACCTTTTCTAAAAACTAAAATAGTGTAAATAGTTGTAAGTAAAAAAATAGTTTGAACAGTTACCACAATAATGACTTGTCAAATATGTATTAATTCTAAATATGTATACATGACTATATTCATGTATTAATTAAAATGGCGCTACTGTCGATCCATTAGGGGTCCTCTCCCATTACACTCCCAAGATCCAACCTCAGGGATCGAACCCTCGTATCCTTCAGCGTGCCCCTCGTTGTATGCTCTAGTCCATATCAAACCATATGCACATGATGCATGTATCATACATTTTCTTTTATCAATTCATTAGTCATTGGTAAGGTCCTCTTAATGACTCCATTTCATTTTTAATAACATCGGGTTTATCTCGTAAAATTCACATCAAACATTTTTCTTTATTTATTATTCTTTTCGTAGTCAATCAAACTACCATACCTTTTTTTTCTGATAATTAAGAATGAAGTGATTCTTGAATACACAATACCGTAAGCTCTTGGGGTAATACTAGCACCGCATTGCTTTGTCATCTCACCGGATCCAATCTCAATCACATCATTTCATTCCTTGATCACATCGTTTTCACATTTCAATCATCTCAGGATCCCTACCGAGACATATATTTTTGTTTTCGTTTCCATTCTAATTCACACTTTTTCAATATAATTTATTCCAAGCATCATGCAAATTCTATTCACTCATCATACAATTCATTATATCCATTCATCATTTATTGTTCATTTTATTAGTTCATGATATTTCTTAAATATTTTTATCACACCATATTCCTTGTTCATATTATCATATTCATCACATGTATCTCGTCATACACACTCCTCATATATTTTTCACATACATCTACCATATAATTGACACATGCACATCCACATAAGCAATTTCATAGAAATTATCATACACAATAATCATCATGCATAACAATCATCACCCATCTTATTATATCTATGGTGTTTTTCTACAGCAATAGGGTCACGTAGGTGAACCAAGTATGAATTACTTACTTCATGAACGCACATATCAGACTTATTTATTTTGAATTACCCTCCTTAACTAATTGACCTCATTAGTAGTATATTCATCCTCAAAGAACTTGCCAAGGAGTTTGTGTTCTGCTCATAGCGCCCTTCATCTTGACTCCTCCGCCAAACTATGTTTAGGTTATTGAGAACCTAAATAGGGGGCTTGTTGAGAAGAGTGTTCAAATAACGTCTCTCCAACAAACAATATTATAGAAGCGACAAAACATATGGGACACATTGATCCCATATAAGGAGATGTTCATGGCACACATTAGCCCGCAACCGTCTAGTTCTTCCGAATGGCAACCGTAGGAGCCTTTATCCCCTCCCTCTCCCTTTCCTTCTCCCTCTCCCTCTCTGTCTTCCCCTTCCAATTGACATTATATTCTAATTTTATATAATCACTTTTTATATTTTTTATGTATACATAGATTTTGATTATTATTGTCTATAATTATGCTTTTATTCATAATTGTTGTCACTAACAATGTTATCATTATTATGTACACGTTATATAATTGTAGTTTACAATTATGCTTTTAATTGTAAAATGAAATTTCTATAGATATTGGTAACAACATGCAAAAATAGTTCAACAAAATCATTAGCAACGGCAAAAAAGATGTCTCTAAACTAGGTTTAAATACTCCCAATATAGCGATTGTAAACATGGCGTCGCTATATAGCAACGAAAATGTTTTATCCCTTTTGACATAGTGGATGGCCCAAGTATAGCGCCGGTAAAGGTCCCCGTCACCGCAGTTATAGTACTATATCAAAAACACATGCACATTCTTTTTGTATACAACAACGGGCATGACAAGCCATCGCTAATCTCAAACAATAGCAACCTCTACCCCCGTCATTATTGTTATGCCTCATGGATAGGGTCTGTTTGGTTAAAAATTACGTAAAAAGAGTTTGTGTTTAGATGAGAGTATTGAAAAGTCCAGTTAAAATGTAGTGATTATATTTGGTTGATAATGAGTTTAGTAGAATTGGGTTAGGAAAATAATAATTTGAAGGTAAAATTACCAAAAAGGGTAATAATTTTAATATGTGTAATGTGTGTATATTTATATATGTATATTAATATTATATTGAATAATTAAAATTATATACTACATATAATTATACATATTAAAAAATAAACTAATATATTAAACCTAATAATTTTATTTTATTAGTTTTATATATTTAATGTGTATGTATATGCATGTTAACATTATACATATAAAATGATTGTTATATATGTTTTATATGTTAACGTTAAAATGATTGTTATATATGTTTTATATGTTAACGTTAATGGTCAAAATGATGCAATTAATATGAAGCATGAATAGATAACTGATTTGGTAAATAGTAATAAAATTGAGATAAAATAGAAGGTAAGAATTATATGTAAAGATTGTTTTATTTCAAGATCTTAGTGAACAAATTTTACATGGTAAATTTTATTTGCTATTAAGTATATGTAATAAAAGTTCAACAATTAAGAATGTTCTCAGTATTTTAATTGCTGAATGAATACAAGGAATACACAGTAAAGATACGACAAAAAAACTTATCTACAAAATAACATAAAAATAATTTGAAACCAATTGCAACAACTAATTGTAACAGAACTAAATATAACAGGTAAAGATCAATATGGTAACAGGAATGTAGCTTTGTTATTATCCTTTCGTGGTGTACCTCTTTATAAATTGGGTGAATTAAAAACTAAAATTTCATTGTTTTATATATAGTTTTTTGTGAGTCAAGACTTTGTCGTTTCATTATTTTATATTGAATATTGGTGTGCATATGAAGAATCAGTTTTAATGCTGAGGCACAAAAGGAATATAGTATATAATAAAATGGCACAAAAGGAACAACATTAAAAGTTAAGACAATTAATGCGAACTTAATATTAACTCAGATAATCAGCTTGTCCTTCAAGATTCTTCTTAGCTTCCTTGTCCTTTAAAATCATGAAATCCAGAATCTGATCGGGGTTTGAACACCTAAATTTTAAAACAGTTTTTATAGTTTATGAGAAAATAAGAATAGATCAGGAATACAGTATACAATAAAATGGCACAAAAAATTATGATTCTTTATCATACACAAAACACCACCTTCCACACTCATGCTTCACCACCCACCATCACACCAAGTACTATCACACACCACACCAACACCACACCAACCACCCCACGGCCTCCACCACCACAAATCCACCCCACTCCACCACCACACCATTCCACGGCCCACCAGCACACTTCCACCCCTAACACCACCCCACCACCTCCATGCACATCACGACACCAACACCCCTACCGTCACACACCCTAACACCACATGACAACACCACCACATCCCCACCACCTCTATCACATTACCACCACAACACCCTCATTGTCACACACCCTAAACACCACACGAAAACCCGACAACTTTCACCTCCATTCAGCCTCAACCTCCACCCACACTCAAACAAGACAACAAGAATCAACATATGCCAAAACAATAGAAAAGAGAAGGCAGAAACATTACCTTTTGTGGATCCCCTTCACAGACAGAGTCTTTCCTTCGACGGCAACGGATCGGAGCTAGAAGATTAGGGCTTTCCTTTGATCGCAGCAAAACAGAGCAAAAAGTGTGAAATTTTTGGTTGATAGTGGCTATTTATGGTTAGCACTAGGGATATGGAGGTTTTTTCCTCCAACTCTGTTGGCTAGAGGGGACAGAAACGGACGTCTGGGCCAATGGAGCTTCAAGCCACATGAACAAAGCTGGTGCGACAGAACGAAGGCCACATGGACACCCAAACGCGGGGCCCTTACCAGGAACAGAAGGAAACAGAGTTAGGTGGGCCGAACGGAGGTCTGGACGGTGAACCAAATGGGCACTAAGAGCTTGTTTGGTTGTTCACCCAGAGCTCCGTTCCGTCGCGTTCAAGGAGGTTTTCTCCGTCGCCGCATCTCCGTTCACCGATCCCTGCTGTTTGGCACGCGACCCCTCCTCCGTTCTGTGGAGGCTAACGCCGTTCGGTTGGCCACAACGCACGTTGGGCAGAAGGAGCCAGGACCTCCCTCCCTTCAACGGCGTTGGGTGAAAGTCCGGAATACCCCTCCAATCTGAACGTGAGTCACGACCTCCTCCTCCTCCGATCTGAACCTGTGACGGACGGGTGGCCTCCGATCTGACGAAGGGGGAAGCGTTGACACCCGATCTGAGGTGTGACACCACCCTTCTCTTTGCTTCTTCCATTGCTTGGTTGTTTGGTGGTGGCTGAGTTTGTGGAGGTCGGTTTGGGTCGTCGTGGGTTTGTGGTTAGCGTAGGATTGTAGGGGAAGGGGGTTGTTTGGGGACGTTGGCCGTGGGGGACGTTGGCCGTGGGGGGTTGTTTGGGGTGGGCTTGGGGTTGGGGTTGGGACGGGTTGTGGGGATAGGGTGGTGGGGTGGAGGTTGCAGGTGGTGGTGATGGTGGAGGTTGGCTGGTGGTGATGGTGCTTGGGATGGATGGTGATGATGCATTCTTGCTGATGGATGGCTGTGATAGGTGTGGTGCATGGGTGAGGAGCTGCTGTCTGGTGTATGCTAGCATTCCCTTTTTTTATTCTATTTTTTTATAATTCAGTTTTTTTTATCATTATATAAATCAATTTTTTATATATATAATTCAGTTTTATTATTCTGAATTTGTATATAATTTAGTTTTTATATAGTTTATTTTTTATCATTCTGAATTTGTATATAATTTAGTTTGTACTTGTAAAATTATTACTTTATGTATAATTATAGTTTAGTGGTTTATAATATGTTTACATTCATTTTAATTATAACACGTGTGTAATACCCTAATTTTTTAACAAATAATAATTCCAAAACAATGAGGAAATTTTTCACAAAAGCAGCCACGGGTCACTTGGCATAGAAGGAAGAAAAAGACAAGAGAAATAGAAGAGCATTCACACGCACATGGCAAGCAGCAGAGGAATTAGGACTGGAACCGATCCATTCGGTGTAGTGTGACACACCAGCGCCTGGGCAGATTCGATGACATCGTTGTCTCGCTCAGGCGAGGTCCGATACCGCCTAGGCGGGGTATGGCAATGCAACAGGGGATGGAGGGGGTTCACAAATGAAACCCAACACCAGCCCCCACTCATTTTCTCAAGAGGATCAACAGGGAGAACCTTTCCACAAGCAAACGCTAGTCAATCAGTATAAGGAAATAGGCAAGGGAAAGAGAAGAAAGACTCCCATGCGTGGTAACCTGTGGAAGGAATGGGACCTAAACCCACTCCGTCCAGTTCAGCGAAGCATGACAACGCCTGGGCGGACTCCACCACGACGCCCATCCGTTCAAGCAGGGGTCAACACCGTCGAGTGAGACACGTTAATGCAACAACAGAAGAGGAAGGTATTTGGGGGGAGTTACATACTGACACCTACTCGCTTCAGCGCGGTTCCACACGCTTGGGCGAGCCGTCCTAGTCACTCGGGCGAGGTATGACTCCGCCTAAGCGAGGCCAACACAAGCCTTCCCAAACCCGCACTCGCTGGAGCGAGTACATTGCTCGCTGGAGCGAGGAGTCTCACTCGGCTAAATAGACGCTCGGACCCAGAGTCATCCTTCACTCATTCACTCGGGAATTAGGTAGAGAAGTCCCATTCAGACTTATCCAATTCACCTTTCTTGTTACAGATCCTCATTCACTCAGGTTATAATTATCTAGTACTCGGAATCCATTTCATTCTGACTCACTGCCTTAACTCCTTCCTCAGAAGGGATTCGCTCAGGTTTTCGCTTATTCCTCACTCGACGCATATTTAGACTCTTTATTTTATCCTTCCAAACCTCAACTTAGCTCCACTTCTACCCTTAGCCATACTGGCCTCCTACGCTCGGAAGGTATACTTATGCGTCCATGTTTATCATTCGGACATCTTCTACAGCACAATATAATACGCAATATATATATATATGTTTAGGAAACATCTGAATAATTACAAAAGCAACATGTTCCTTCTACCCGAAGGTGTTCAAGTTTCAGAAGTAAGGACTAAGATCAAAACACGAGCCGGCCAAGGCTTAACGAGACCTTATACACAGTATATACATATACACACATATTCCATGGTACTCGAATGCTTTGCTCTACACTCGGCTCCTCCTTCATTCTTCATTCCGAGAGATATTCATTGAAAATATAGCCACTACAGGGGTGAGCTTTTACATGTAAAATGATAATCAAAGACTCGGTATCAGCGTCAGTACACGCACCTACTTTCATTCAATCTTTCTCAGGTTAACTAAGTTCATGCAATGTAAGATAACGTCTATAACATACATGCTACATATAGTTCATCTCTACATACACACACATGCATCCATGCACTCGGAAATCATACACACACCCCACACATGCTATGTGCACTACCACAATCAGCCTCATATCTATATGCATGCCTGCGGATCCGACTCGGATAATGACTTTCAGTTACGGTTTCCCTTCGTCTGGCCCCTCGTCCTTCAGCTCTTACCAGGTGGTACCGGCCTCCCATGGGCGTCTCGAGACTCTTCTCTAGCTCCTACGGCTACCACGAGCACTATCAGGATCTAGCCAAGGTCTGTAGCTGGAAGTCATTCCCTCGGGGTTCATGACCCTCCATGGGTCACCCCACTCTTGCACATGCAGCTAATGCATTTACCAGTACGTATCATCGCACCACGATACCTCCCTCGTATCCATTAAGTAAGAACAGATTCAACACAGCCTTTATATTTGTTTTATCAGTCATACCAATGCATACAACAATCGGCAATCAAAATAATATCATCGGGCAGTTCAACTAACACGCACACACTCATAGTCTCACAGAGATAAGAGGGATAGAACTATGCATTTCATTCGTCATTATCAATTACTAACAGACTATGTCACCACCATCTAGATTACATGCGATCACTGCATACCCACTGTAAAACACACACAGAATCCAGAATCATGCATAAGATCTAGTCGTCATACACACATGCACACACACTCATGCAGTACATTCCTCCGGTACCGTTCGTGGACCATGCATTCGACATACAAGCGCCCCCTACCTACAGAAGAACCTCAAGAAACTTTTCTGCTCTCGTCGTTGGGTCTGATGCCCTTCTCCTGGTTCGTTCAGTCTCCCTTGGCTCCGTCGTATCCTACGCTTGGTTCTGGGATGGAGCGTGGTCCTTCCTCCAGTACTGTCGTCACGATCTCCAGGAGCGAAGAGCAAGACAGGGAGAAAAGAAGATGGAGACGAAGAGGGAAAAAGAGAGAATGAAGTGATGGAGGAAAAAGAATCTGAAGGAACAGTGAGTGTTTGTGACCTTAGGCTTACGTTCATATATATATATTCGCACGAGGAAGAGAAGAGTGGGGTGGGAGAGCGTGAGCCCAGCAGCCACGCGCACTCCGCCCCATCACCTGGCCATCACCATCCTTTTTAATTAGTTTATTGTTTTCTGATTTTCAGGGTAGTTGAGCTGCTAAATTCCTCAAATCATTTTAATCATTTTAATGGCTTAAATCCACTTGATAGTTATATACAATTAACGGTTGTTTTCTATTTGAAATCGAGTCTTGATGGTTTATTTTTCATTCGGCATTTAGCTTCAAAACTGGGATGTTACAACGTGCACGTAATGAATGACGAATAACAAGCAGCAAGACGTAAGAAATCGATAAAGTCTTACGAACCTGCGATAAATGACGATACATTACGTAATTAGGGATTAGTAGCACGGACAATTAGTCATAACCAAATTTAGTTGCAATATGTGTTTATAACATTTTTATAAAAAAAGTCAAGCATTTAATATAATTTTTTATTAGTATATGCTGTCAAAGATTTTTTTTTATTTGTATGTGTTGTTAATAATTATTTTCTGATTTGTAATTTTTTTAAATTCAATTTAATTTAATTCTGTAAATTTAATACCCTTTTTGGTTTAATATTATACATTTAATATTAATATAAACAAATCTACACACAAATTATATATATTTAAATTCATACCCTTTTTAGTAATTTCACCCTCAACTACTATTTCCCAAACTCAATTCTACTACAAACCAAACAAAATCACTACAACTCAACTTACTTTAACTCAACTCTCAACCAAACAAAATTCCGTTTGCAAAACCCCAATTTTCTAAACTCCATTTACAAAACCCCAGTTTTCTAAACTCCATCAACTCAACTTTATACCAAACACCCTCTAAGTCTTGTCATTGCATTAGTGACAGAAACTATAATCATCTTTAGCGACGATCGGTGACTCTTCACTATATTCATAAGCTTTTTGAAAAAACAAGGTGTTAGGTAAAGAGAGCGACAAAAAAAATGTATGTTTAATACGCAAGGTTTCAGTGGCTAATTAGCCATGGACTCCTTTCGCCGTAGCTAAAGAAGCTAGCGATATCGGGTTTAGCGACGAGGTGTATTTCGCTGTTGAAGCCTAGGCCTAACCGTGACATATTATGATAGTATAATAATACATATTAAATAAATCTGTAAACGCGCATCTAATATAATAATAGACATAATTTTATAATTTTATATAAGACAACAAATTTATACATTTAAATAGAATAATAAATATTTATTATCAATATATTACATAGTTTTCTATATAAAAATAATTATAATAATATTTTATTATTATTTTATTTACATTATGTTAAGTAGGTTGGCCTATTAAGTTTAAAAGACTTTTTCTATATCTTGAGACTTGATCTATTAAACTAAATAGACTTTTAATTTGGTAACTAATTATGGAAATCAAGTTGTGAAAATAATAAAAAAAATCTAATAATAAATATTGATTCTACATATAATTAGATAAAGTTAAATTTCTATTGAACCAACAAATATTTTTTTTGTGGACCCAACCCTAGTTTAGTTCACACAATGTCAACTAAATGACACTTAAACCTAGTTCATTTGAGAAATTAACGTGGTCTAGTCTAAGTTTAAGCCTAGGTCATGTCATAGTCTAACATATTCTCACCCTTATCAAGATAGTTACTTTTCAGAAAATGATTTCAGAATATTATAATAAGAGTGTTAATACTGATAGTTTCTTTATTTTTCAGAAGGTAGGAGAAAAGATAAAATAAAAAAGATGAAATTATTTATTAATCCAAATTTTAGTTTAAAACTCATGTAATTAATTTGTTTTTTTTTGGGGAGAGGGGGAGTTAACTCTAACATAATGGAAGATCCAAAAAAAATTAACTAACTGCTGAGCCGTATGAGTCAGGAAACTCTCAAGTATGGTTCTAAGGGAAGGAATTTACTGACCTATTCTAACCGTGGAGAACAGGCCATTCTAACAAATCTGATAATAAAATATATTATTTTATTATATAATATAAATTAAGAATTTAAATTATATAATATTTTTGAATATAACCGATTTACCATTGATATTATTAATTTCAATTTTAAAATGAATAATTTTTGTTTTCAATGTATGTTTAATAAATTTTATTTTCCCGTGTATATGTCAATTCATCCGACCCGACTTAACAAACCCTATTCTTTTGTTGAAAGCTAGGGGTGAGCCTGGCCCGTTTGGCTCGTTAAAATGGGCCGGGCCGGGCCAATCTCCAGAGCCCGTTTTCCCAAATAAGCCCGGCCCGTTTTGGCCCGTTTTTTAATGGGCCAAAACGGGCCGGGCCGGGCTGGCCCGTTGGGCCTATATTAAAATGTAATTATAATATATGTAATAATATATGAATACTTAATATATATGTTATTGAATGTTGATGTAAATGATGAAGATGAACTTCTTGCTTTATTTGATGTTAGTTATTTACTATGGACTTTTATTATTTTGGTTTAAAAATATTATAGACTTTATTATTGTGAACTTTATTTGATGTTACTTGTTATGGACTTTTATTATTTAAGTTTTTATTATTATGGACTTTGTGAACCATATTTGATGCTATTTACTATGGACTTTTATTATTTAGGTTTTCATTATTGTGAATTTTATTTGATGTTATTTATTTTAAACTTTATATTATTCGTGTTTGTGTGATTATTTGATTTGGAATTAGAAATGTGAAATTTATTTTTATTTCTAATTTTACTTAAAAATATTTAAAAATAGTTTAAATTAAAAATTAAAAAAAAGCATGTAAAATTTTCTTTCAAAAATGGGTTGGCCCGTTTTGGCCCGTTTTGGCCCGCGGGCCATATAGAATACGGGCCGGGCCAATGTTTTTGGCCTGTTTTACTATTCTGGCCCGGCCCGGCCCTATACGGGGCTTGGCCCAACCCGGCCCGTAGGCCTGTTTTGACACCTCTATTGAAAGCAAACCCTGTTTGAATTTGACTTTTGACTTTCCTACTTGGGCCCAACAGACCACGGGCTTTGAAAGGATACCAATTTTTTTTTATTTTGTACTTGTTAAAAAATTAAAAAATACAAGGCATGAAACAATCAATGTACCAAGATATTTAAATACTCCAAACCAACTACAAAATTCAATTCAAATAAAAATAATATATCCACTTTTAAAAACAAAAATTTACAATCCTAAAAATAATTTAAAAGTAAAATATTTTAGGTTTCTCAAGACAAAAAGGATAATCAAATATAGACCTGTCAATAATCCAACTTCAATTCAAGCTCCCTTTTTACTACCTAGGCTCTCCATGTGCACCACCTACTCGACCTGTTTTAAGTTTTAATGCCTTTCATATACATATTAGATTGACAAGACGAAAAGTAATCAAATATGGACTTTTATCAAGTCAATAGTCCAACTTCATTTAACATCTCTTCTTACTTCCTAGGCTCATTCATGTTCAAGGTTGACTCAATGTCTGTTTGGTTAGCAGTTAGGGAAACGTGATTTAAAAAAAAACAGAAATCTAATGATTAATATTATCCTTCCCGCCGTTTTAAACAATCAAAACTTAATTTGACTGTTGAATTAAAAAACCCCCTCTACGAATCTCCGTTCCGTTTGGAACCAAACGGAACCTCAACCTGACTTAAGTTTTAATACCTCTGCATATACATGTACATAAACATGCGATTAGCCAACGAACCACCTGCAGACCAGCAAGCCTACATGAATCAGAAAGCTCCAGCCACATTTAGTTTGCAAGCTTGTACGCAGTTTTGCTAGAACTAAATCCTAACTCAAATAAATATTAGAAGCTAATTAAACCTAGAGTAAGATTTAGAATTAGTCAAATAAAATTTTAAAAAGTAATTTGACAACATCAAATTTTAAAATAATAAAATAATAGTTAAGAAAATATTGAAGTATCCTCAACAAAATTTATCCTAAAACCTCGTAACTTCAAGACACGGCCTTTGCTAACGTTCTAGCATACTACAATTAGTGTGAGACCCTCCCAAAGAGAAGTCCAGAATCCAAGTTACAATAAGGCTTAAAACTGTTCTGACTCTGAAATTTTGAGTCGTAGTGCAGCGAATAAAATTATCCTAAATATGCAACTTAGAAAGAGTAAAAGAATGAACATCATATTATGCTAGCGAAGAGACAATACACAGGAAAAAGAAGGTAAAGAAAGTAATAAGAAAAAGATTCTAGCCACCTTTTAGCAAATAACAGCATGATTTGTTTCATTTCTAACAATGTGCATGTAACAGCACGTACATTGTCTTGTATTTCCCGCATTTTCATCTCAACTATCGGTCAGAGATGTTGCTAAATTGACCCTAAAACTTAGTATTACCAACTTATAAAGGGATTTTAAATGTGGAAAGAAAGGCATATGGATATGGTATACCAACTGATACAAAGATTCTAAAAGGTAAGACTCTAGTTTTTCATTTTTATCTTTTTGAATGAGGTTGAAAATGTCATAAAACTGTGATAACAAAGAAGGCCCACCAAGTTATAAAAATTTTCAAGTGGGCACCATCCTCCCAGGGACCTCAAATGATCCTAAAAAAGTGCCTCTGGAGTCTCTCTTCAACTGTCAATGCCTCAACACCTTCCTTACTAGAAGGGTTGTCACAGTGAAGAAAAGTATCTAGAACGTTAAGTCCTGGCTATTCCTAGAGAATTCACTTTCGGGTCAATAAACCCTTCATCAAGAAGATCCCCACACAACCAATTGCCACCACCATCGTCACGCGAGCCACCATTGAACCCAATGCTGTGTCTGTGCCTTTTCTGTTGGTTCTTGTTTGGTGAGACTTCTCCCCCAAACTCCCTCTCAGAAGATTATTCAGATTGTCTAACTGATGCATAATCTGACGCTGACCACGTGCAACAACTAATATCTGATGGACACATGGTAGTCAAGTGTGTCAATAAGAATCAATGCAGCATTCATTCCATTGTCATACACACCATGGTGATTCAGATTATCTTACATAAATTTACAACTTTTCATTTTGTTGTTTAAAATTTCAAAAGGAAGCAAACAAGTTCTAATCAACTCAACCAGAATATTGAGGCGCAATTAAATGAATATATTTGTATCCCAACCCTAACAACTAATTCTAAACCATTATTGGATTTCTAAAACCTGTTGTATTGTTCATCATAGTTACCAAAAACATTTAATAGTTGCAACTCTATTAATCCATTTACAAGTTAGGATGTGGGTAAACCACTTAAGCACTTGTTCAATTATTATCACATTAAGATGTATGTCATTTATTTGACCATGAAACTTACCAAAGGAAATGGGCTTATTTTGATAAGTCACAACAAGAAGTTTATTGAAATAAACCATTAACACTCAAATAATAAGCTATTTTCATAAGTTAAATAAGTTACTTGTAAGTTTTTCCAAATACCCCCTTCAGTAATACATTCATAGCTATATACCAAGTCAAAGAAAGTGTTTGATAGTTTCTATAGAATTTGGATTTGGCCTAATTCAACCCTAAAAGTTAACTCATTATATGATACAAACCTTATAAGATCTATGTAGGTTATATCTGTAGTCAACATAGGATTTAACACACTCTCCACCCATGCCTAGAACTAGTCATCTAGAAGATGGATATTGTAGAGTTAAATATTTTTATATTTTTATTGAGAAGTAATGGGGCCAAGTAGATCAGACTATTGAAGCTTGCCAAGTTTGTTATCAAATAAGCAAAGGTTGCCCAAAATTAGATCCACAATAAGCTTTGTTACTATCTTAAATTTGGGATAGGGCTAAGCCGTCTCCAAAGCTAGTTCATGAAGTAAAGATTGCCTAAACCTTTAATAAAAGCACTACGTTGGTCATATCTAATCAACAAGGAATCTCAATTGAAGACTAGACATCTAGAATAAGAACATAGTATGACTAATTTTACCTTTTTCAAATATTGCATCAGGAAAGCCACAAAGCCAAACAAACTACACATAATAATCCAACCGCCCAGGTTGACTACACTTTAGGAGATCCACAGGCTAAGTAATCCAAGCTCATTATTTGAATTGTTTAGGATAGTCTATATCATATCAATCACTAGCTCTAAACCTTCTTGAATATGGGTTTAAGCCTAACTCAATCTCAAAAGCTAGTTTACTAAGTGAAGAATACTCAAGCCTTTATAAAATCTACTTTGGCCACAGCTATAGTTAACATAGGATCTAACTAATTTCAATACCCAGTTTCAATTTCATAACTCTTCTTAAGTCACCAAGCTAGAGTAGAACACAAATAACATATTTTAAATCTATAAACAAGATGTGACATAATAACATATTACAATGTACAAATATGCAAGAAATAGGCGCAAAAGATTCAAAAGTTTTCATGTTTCTAATTTTTGTGAGGATTAAGTAATTAAATTTGCCATCTAAGATAGGGCGGCACCAGCTAGGTCTTTCAAAGATAATTATCACCAAATAAATCTTCCAAAGATGGATTTGACAACCATGTTGATCTCTAGGTCTTTCTTAACAATTAAAATAACTCTTTGTACTTTTAACTTCTTGAACCATTAAGAAAAACCAAAACAATAGTGAAATCAATCTTTAGAAGACTTATTTAGTGACACTCAACTTCAAGAACATGGCTGTTAGTCACCCTATCTTTTGAGTACCAATTTGACCCTTTACTCTTTTGTAAATTATCACTTTCATAATCACCACCTTGCTCATTTCAAGGGATCCATAACAAATTAATCTATAAGTTCCTAACATAAGCAGTAACAACCATATTACATATTACATGTTAAATTCCTTATTGATCATTAGCACTAGTATCTAAGAAGCATTTCTTTATTCTTCACCCAGAATACAATGCTAATTCAGTCATATGTGTGCGCGTGGATGTTCTAGATAAAAGATGTATTGCATAAAAAACCAATTTTCTATCCATCCTATGCTTCTCCTCTATTTCTCTCTTGACTCCCTTTAAATACAACATTGTATCAAGGGGGTGTAATCTTTATTGACCTATTCCATCCCAATTCTTCTTCCACATTCCAAAAATATGGAAGGGACAGTCCTTAATGACCTATCCATTACAGTTCTGCTTCCATATTCCTAAAATATGGAATAGTTTTCTGTTTTCTAGTTTCTTTCTTCTCTAATTTCAATAGCTTCTTCTTTCATCCAGTTCAACTCAACATCTGCCTTCTAGATCAACTCACCCTATGCAGACTCATTCGAAGTCATGCATTATAAAGCCACATCTCTATCCTACTCTGCTCCTTACTACAGCTGCTCATACAACTATCTATCAGGCTCTTACCACTCTCTTTTGGCGTGCCTATGCAAGATGAACACAGTTGCTTTACTGTGCAATAACACCTAGTTTCTTGTTCCCTTGTGCAATTGGCTTAAAGTAGGTCTTCCTAGTTAAAGAAAGCCCTTATGCTTCATCAATAAGTACTAGGCGAGACTGGTTAAGGGGTTTTATCAACAAAGTTCAGAAATCTTCTCTCTGATTGTTAAACCAATCGCCGTGCACATTATATTGCCTTGAAAAATAGTTGGCCCATTCACCAAATTGATGTTAATAATACGTTTTCGAGTGATGTTATCTATAAAGAGGTCTATATGGTCCAACCTCAGGGCTTTGAGGCTGCTAATAAAAATTTGGTTTATCACCTTCATAAGGCTCTCTATGGACTCAAACAAGCACCTCTTGCTTGGTTTGAACATTTGACTCATGCTCCTCCAATTTTGATTTTCAGCAAGTAGGTGTGATCCTACGCTGTTCACACCTCCAGATGTCTCTGTTCTTGTGTATGTAGATGAAATGACATCATTATCACTGGCTCATCTTCCTTTGCTATTTGTACTCTTATTGGTAAAGTTCACAAATAATTTGTTCCCAAAGACTTTGGATCATTTCCTGTGTCTTGAAGTCAAGGAGTTCCCCAATGGATCTAATCTTCTGTCAATCCAAATACATTCGAGATTTGCTCACCAAAGCAAACATGCTTGAGGCCAAGCCTATTGCTTTTCCTGTGGCCAGTTCCTACAAGCTTACAAAAGAAAACGGATAAGTTTTTGATAATCGTACTCTTTATAGCTCCCATGGTAGGAGCTCTCCAATATGTGGTGGTTACTTTCCCTGAAATCAGTTTCCCTATTAATAAAGTGTGTCAATTTGTGGTCACTCCTCTTGTTGAACATTGGAAGGCAGTTAAACGCATCCTAAGATACCTATCAGGAACTGTTAATCATGGTTTACTCCTTCAGCCAGCATCTAGCCTTTACTCTCCAGTCATTTTGTGATGCTGACTGCGCCACAGACCTAGTTGATCACAGGTCCACCTTTGGTTCTTGCAATTACTTTGGACCAAAACTGGTCTCTGATGGTCTAAGAAACAGAATGTGGTTGCTCATTCAAGCATGGAAGCTGAATACAGGAACCTTGCTCTTACTGCAGCTGAACTTCTCCAGATTTGCTCTCTGAACTCAGCATTCCCAGTACTGTGAAAATCAGAATGTTGTGGAACTCTATCATAATCCTGTATTACATTCCAGGACCAAACACATGGAGTTGTGGTTTACTTTGTTAGAGAAAGTTATCAGCAAGGACACCAAAGTTCTACATGTACCATCCCAAGATCAACTTGCAGATGTTCTCATTCAACATTTATCTACACAGATTTGTTTACTTCATTCCAAACTCAAAGTGACTAATGACCCTTTGAGTTTGAGGGGGAAACCATGGAGTATAAGATCAGTATGTAACTGTTAGTAAGTTTGGCATTGTTCTGTAGGCTAGGGTACTTCTCATTGTGTAAATATTGCTGTAATCAGTTACAATCAATAATAACTCATTCATTCTGTTTTACTCTCTTTGTCCTTACTCTTTCCCTCTTTTTCTCGCATTCGGATATGACTCTGATACCTCTAGATCTTATCTTTGCCCACCATTACTTTTTCCAAGCTGTCACTACAAGAAGATTTATGGCAACTTCTCCAACAAGCCTCATTAGCTGGTGAAATTTCCAAAAGTTCTTCAATGAACTTCCGCTGACTTTTAACTGTCAGGTGACTTTTCCAGCAAACTTTTACAATCATTTTCAACAATCTTCAAGTGCCATTTAACTTTTCTATGCAGGATATCCCCTAACTAGCTCTATTATGTGATCTTTTTAAGATATCCTCAGTTGTATCAATCTCCAGCTGCCTCCACATCCTTAGCTATGTCAACTCCAACAGCCACCCCATCCTCATTTGTATCAATCCTTAGCGGCAGTCAGTCACATTCTCAACTGTGTCGATATCTCCAGCTATTAGATTTTATTCTTAGTCTTTTATTTGATTTCTTAGATTCTATTTTGCTTCAATGGGCAGCATTTCACCATTGTTACTATGACCTGATGCTCCCATATTTTATCCGTTCTCAGTTGGTGGAGTTGGAGAAGTCTTCTAGTTCTTGCTGTATATATTTTGTTTGCCTCTTGCTGATGATCATTGCAGCTAAATATAATTGTCCTTGGTCATGCAACTTACAGCCAACAACCAACTCTTCACACCATTTCATCCAATTGCCTTTCTCGCAATGCTCGTTTCTGACATCTATACCCGCCCTTTTTTTGCTTTCTCAAATATGTTTAGTAAAAATCCCATATTTTATTTACCAATTTTTTTTTTAGGAGGATCTATTTGTAAGAAGCTTAAGGTTATTAAACCTTATTTTTAGGAGAACTATTAGAATATCCACACAAATCTCATGCAGCACCTTTCTGGCTCTCCATTTATCTCTCTCTCTCCCTCTAAATTCAACAGTTACAACTGAAATCAACTAACATTTCAATCCAAAAAAAAACACCCTTAAAGAATCGACTTAAAAGGGTCAAAACACAAGAGAATACTAAAGTACCCTGAAAGTGATGCACGATACAAGACTCAAAAATTACCTCATCCATTATAAGAGAATCTTTAGATAACTGTGATGACGATGTGGAATTCGCCATTTTAGATCCAGTTAAGGAGCCATTGCCCAAACTAGAGATGAAGTAAGAGGTGGGAGCAGAACCATTGCAGACCTCCGCTTGAAGTGGCATATTTTGTTGGCTTGGAGAATTTTTCTTGATGGTTAAGCTGGAGTTCAGCTCTTCGATGCGATTTGTGAATTCATCCATCCTATCATTGAGGGCAGAAATTTGATCTGAAAGCTGACTGATGGCTCCCTACCAACATTTGTAAATGAAAAGACAAAAAGAACAGTTAATTAGGGACTGAACAAATACTGAAGTGGTTATTTGAATTCAGTATCTTTACAGCAATTAAAAACTGCATCAGATCTCTCAATTTACCTGATTTACTTCCATTGCATTAGAATCTGAATTTCTTTCACCAAACCCCCGGTTGTTGCCAGTAACCTTGGCTAGATTTTTGTCCCTTTGATTGGTATATGATTTAGACATTCCACTGTTAAAGATACAAGACTCATATTAGGTAACTGCTAGGCAGTTTCTGTAGAAGTATACAATATGTTCCCTTGAGAAAACTGCTCATGCCCTTCCTAGAATCAGATGATCTGAAACCCATGTTCCATACACATTCCTCTGTTTGCAAAATCTACTAGATCTCTTCTCAACATCAAAACATATATTCAACTACAATACAGCAATTAATCTAATCTTGGTTAAATGCAGTAAGTACCCACCACAACTAAAATCATCCGTGTTGATTATGATTTTACTGTCTTGTGTTTCCTTAGACCTAATTTATCCATTTATGGAATTTTACCAATGATTTTGCAATAACATCATCATTTGAAGCAGGTCCCAGTAGGTAGGATTGGCTGTTAAACTTTATTAAAATTTAAATTTCCCATAAAACCATTTAGTGCAAGATCTATTTATTGGTTTTTCCTGATGTATTTAGATAGAAAATTTTCACCTCCTATGTTTATTTTTCATGGCAATTCTGTCAGTGGCTCTAGAAAGTGCTTCTTTGGGGCTTGACACTAAATCCTCATCTAGGCTGAGCTTTGTCTTCAAATCATCTGGTAGGGCCTGTGGAACAGTTAGACAGAGAACAAATATACAGGAATGCATATTAGCATTCAGTAAGCTGTCATACCATAACCTCATTCACAAGCTTTTCAAGTTGAATTTGCTCAATGTAGGTACGAGGAATGTAGGAACCTTCCAGACCCAGCTGCTCCCCTATGTATTTTACAACTAAGCGATCTCTTCCTTGTACCTGTTTATTAAGAAGTTTCAAAGTTCAAACAATTTGTTAAGCACACAATGTATTATCAACCAAAAAGTGAAATAGAAGTACAAAGATTTGACATATCACTGTCAAATAACAAACCAACCTTTAATAGAAGCTATCCAAGCCAACGTGGAAATGAATTGTGAAGTCGTATGTTAATTTAGGGTGCATTTGGAAAAGCTTATGAGAATAGCTAATGACTCCCACACGCTATTTTTTACTAATTTTAATAAGTTTTTTAGTGTAGCTTATCAAAATAAATTATTTTCAACTTATTCCAACAAACTCTATGATTAAATTTATAATACTACCTCCATCCTTTAATATAAGAACCTCTTAACTAATTCTAGTTTTTAAGAAAAGTTGGTTAATGTAGTTAAAGTCATTTAATTTGTCTACAAATTATACTAGTTTTCCAAAAATACCCTCTTACTTTTATTGGTACTCACAAATCTTCCTCTCTTTCTATTTAATTAATGCTTATTTCATTAATAACTAATAAGGGTATTTTGATGAGAAAATAATTAATACTATTGACTTTTTGATGAAGTTCTTACATTAAGGACCAAAGAAATCTCTCAAAAGGTTCTTATAATAAAGGATGGAGGTAGTATAAACTTTCATGTAAAAATAACTTATTGCATAAGTTCTTATTGAAACGCCCCTTAAACAAGTTATTTGGGATCTATTCTTTGATAAAGAAATTCACATCTCTTGAGCCTAGGTTAAAATTTTGAAAGCAAACAGCATGGCTTTATTTTACAATTTTGTTATAAAACTGCTAGCATTGAGTAATAGACTGATGTGTGTACAAAAAGAAAAAAGAATGTTAAGAATTCATCCATTCCTATATATTACATCAACCATTGCTTTCACAAGTCCAATCAAGGCTAGTGATGAATAAATAGAAATGCACATCTAAACAAGATATCTGAAAAACCAGAGAAATGTCAACACATGCAGAATTCTAGTAAAACATTTAGCAGTAGTGAGATAGTACTGAAGATTTAATCTAGCATTACCTGAACATAATGTCGTTTAAGTTGCTCAAGCCAATCTAGTTTCACACAAATCCTATCATCAGAAAAGACATGGCTGTTTCTCTTTAGGATAGTAGCTATTGTGTATCCCAAGGCCATTAGTCCACCAAGAAGGCGCACACTGACCTCAAAAGTAATTCTTGGTGATATGACGAAGGGACTATCTGTCACCCATTCCTGAAAAATTACAAGACAGCGATCATTTAACAGTGTCAACTGTCAAATTCTTTTTCCATAAATCACTGTAAAACAATAATAGTAATAATAAAATGTAAAATACCAAAAATATGAGATCTTAATAGCATATCAATCCAAGGAAAGTCTATAATGGTCTAAAAGCAAAAAAGGAGTCACTAACCAACAGATTATGAGCCTTTTAAATTTCAAACTACAAAAATGAAAAGACAGCCTTCCTGATGATAACTAACTTACTAAAAGTATTTCTACTGCAAAAACAGATTGCTACCAGTATAGCATGTTTATGAGAGGCAAAAACAGATATTTTGGCAATGTAGTCTGTAGACAGTTATCTGGTGTACCTATCTGTATCTCTATTCTAATACAAAGAACATCAAATCATAATTCCCTGTATTTGTGTATTTGTATTCAATAAAATTACTTGCCAACTTTGAGTTTGGAACCCTTAGCAGACTGCCGGTGATAAGACGGAGGAAGGTGAGGCGAGCTCACCTCCTTTTCATGGAGAGCTAATGTTTGTTAGGAAGTTTGGACAGTGCTGCACACCCAAAAGAAGTGACTTATGTCTGAGTAAAAATTTCCCTTCTTGTGGAGATCAAGTGTATAGACATCCTCCCACTCCAATAATCTTAGTCCTTTGACTCCTTTCTTTTGTCATTTTAAACATAATTAGCATCATATTCAATAGAGGGAAGCCAGATAAGGATAGAAAAACGAGAAACTTTGGAAAGTAGAGATGATTTATGTTGAAATTTTGGAAATATAGTAATTAGACTAGGATTGGTTTATGATTTAATCTAGGTTTTTAATCCGGATCGCCGCATATCACAGCAAACCCCAAAATACAGAAATCGCGATGGTGGGTGAGATTTTATCCTCTTGCAGATAGGAAAAAAATTTAAAAATATAGGAAGACATGTATATAATATATGCTGGAAATTAAATAAAAAAAATGCACAAACACATCAAAATTGAAACTTAAACACCTCTAATTGCATAAATCCAAAATGAAAAACAGTCATAAGTTCATAACACGTGTTTGAACTTCCAAGTTTCCAAAATAAGGGAAATTAACAAGCAAAATGCCTTATAAGGAACAAAAAACAACTAGGATAGCAAGCAGCTAGTGTCTATTAGTCATTAGCAAATAGCAAAGCAACTAATCTTCTTCATCCCCTAGGTCTTCCATCTCTTCTTCCTCATCACTTTCACTATCATCATCACTTTCATAAATCTTTCTTCTTCATCGGTTTCTTCCTCATCAAGCTCTTTCTCATCTTCTTTAACTAGATGGACTTCCTTCCCCTTTCTTTAAGTGGTTGTAGGCCTAGAAGTAGAAATAGTGAGGGCTACCTTCTTTTTCTTTCTTACCACTAGCATCCCTAACTTGTCCCCAAGTCAAAGGGCCATCCTCATCCTCAAAGATCAATTTATTCTAACCTTCATCTTTATCATCCATTCCTCCTAATATCCATTCAGTACTATCATCAAAATGATACCTTCAAATCAAAATGATTCATTAAAGCTTGGTTGTACTTGATGAAGACCAAGTCTTGTAGCCTTTGCTGCAAGTCTACTTCTCTTTTTAAAAAGAATCAAAAATAGTTTTTAATAAAGTTGGTTAGTATTTAGTGACTAACAAATAAAATTAATTTTCTTGTTTATACTTCAGTGTTGTATCCTTACATGCTAGAATGTGCTCCAAGTTCGCTCACTTCCAGATGTGCTACAAGTCAAAGATAACACATTCACAGCAATCTTCATCAAACTCAAAGTGTTTGCTTCATAAGACGATTCCACCATTCGAAGTGTTCCAAGCCTTTTCCCTATTTGAATGGCATGAATCTCTTGCACCTCTTATTACTCTTCATCCATGTCAACATCGTTCAAAATAACCATCTTGTTGACTGCCTTTTTAGCTTGGCTTCTCTCAACAAGTGGTTCCTGGGGGTTTTGTACACCATTCAACATTCCTCCCAATTGATGCTCCTTTTCTCGAGCGATACCACTGGTAATCTTCTTTCCACACTAATCACATGCCACGTCACATTTTTTCTGTTGTTTTTATCCTTCAATGAGTTCCAATCCCAACCTTTGTCTCGGTTTGCATCCTCTGGCTTATAGAACACAACGTTCAAATCAACACCAGTTTGTTGTCTTGCCTGTTCAAAAACTTCCATTTATATTGCAACAATAATAGGCCAAATATAGCAAAAACAAAGGAGCAAATGATCAACCTGAACACATTTCGGTGCCCAAAAAACCAAAAAAACACTAATTAAAACACACCATTTTGGTGCCTAAACAAAAAAATAAAACAAAACACCGTTTTGGTCTCGTTCAAACAAAAAAGGCTACCCTAACACAATCACGCCCACGTTGGGTTTAAAGAAGTATTAGGGGGCTGATTGTGGAGCCTCAACGTCAGCCGCCACCAAAAACACGCCTGCACCGGCGTTGGAAAAGCAGGTAAAGGCCATTCTGCCACATCTCGTCGTGATCGCACCGTAAACTGGCACGATTGACACCTTAGACTAGAATTATGATTTGGATATAGAATTGATTATGTTAAGGTTCCATCTCAAAACCAATTGGCCATGGAAGGAGTGGCCTAACAGGTCTATAAACCATACCACATATTATGAGGCAGGCAATGTGAGATTTACAACGCGCCCTCTCTAACAAAGTTTGTCGGGCTAGGCAAAGGATAGCTTTTGACCCATAATGAAAAGACAACTCTTGGCCGATGACAACCGGAAGAAGTTAGGCATACCATGTCAAGGTTTCATCGAAGTGGACTAACAGGTATTTAAACCATATCACATATTATAAGGCTTGCTGTTGAAAGTCCCATATTGACTAGTGATATAGTCAATTAAAAATATATAAGGTGAGGGTAACCCTAGCCTATGATTAGCTTTTAGGATTGAGTTAGGGATACTTAAATGTAAGATAGTATCAAAGCTTATCATAGATCCGTTATTGGGTCACCCGTGAGGGAGTGTGTTGTAAGTCCCACGTTATTAGGCCACTCCTATTTGTCCATGCTTCAGATGTTCATTCCTAAGCGTGAGGAGGTGTTTTGAAAGTCCCACATTGACTAGTAGTATGGTCAATTAAAAGTATAAAAAATGAGGATAATCTTCATTCTATAAGCTAGCTTTTAGGATTAAGTTAGGGCCCAATACCTAAATTTAAGAGATTATTATGATTGATCATATAATTATGTAGACCTGTGAAGCCTAGATACTCTAAAAATGAATAAGTACCCATATCAGACACGTATCGGATACCGATACGCGACCGATACATATCTAGAAAGTATCATATTTTAAAAAAAAATTAATTGAAACCCATAAACAGATACGTAAGCGATACGGTTCCGATAAGCGGAGCTCACGGGGGATACGGCTTATGCACAGAGGATACGATACGCAATTAAAAAATTAAATACTTTAAAGGTTAATGGCATAAAACATGAATCACTTTCTTGTTTTCCCCCAAATTCAATATACAATTTCATTTAGGGCTTCTCTATTCTCCATCACAACACAACACGCGAATGCCCCTTCTTCGTTCGACCACCAGCTTCATTGATGGATGGTTCAAGCTTCCAGAGCCTTCGTCCTTCATCGTTCGACCTGCTACGTCATCTTCCTCTTTGTCACGTTTGCTCTTCGTCTTCTTCTAGCTTCTCTCACTCTGTCTTCTTCCTCTTCGTCGTGCTCTGTTTCGTCAGCTTCTAAAGCAGCTCAACATTATGCTCTTCATCGTGCTTCTTCTTCCTCAACGTTCTTCTTCCTTAGCGTCCTATCTTCTTCCCCGAGTTGCGCTCTATTTTGGGGTTCTGCCATCAAAGCTTCTGCACTTCATTGCTCAGAGGTTTGTTCAATGCTCTAAGATGATTTTTTAAATTCAACAATTTTTATTTTGACAATTCTGATTTGAATTGATTTCTTATGTGTACTATTGTTTTTCGTGTGTGCTGCACTTCGATGTTTTTTGTCTTTATTTTATTGTGTGTGTTGCTGTTTTGTTAATGCATAATGCCAATGCCAATGCCAATGTGTTGTTGCTTTTGTGTGTATGGTTAGGCTATATAGTGTAATTATGCTACATTAGTGTGTGATCACAAGTGTCTTTTTTTTGTAAATTGTGATCATTATTTAAATATCTTGTATGGTTGTTGAAACAATGCTTAGAATTGATCTCACATGTATTTTTTGTAAAAATTCTATAAACGTATCCAGGCCGTATCGTATCTTGATTTTTTTAAAATGTCCTGTATATCCGTATCCGTGTCGTATCCGTATCGTACTAAGTATTTGGACAACATATATGTAGACTAAAAAAAGGATTGTGATATCTTAGAGGAAACAAGAATGATATATGACAAGTTTGTTGACACTCTTGAGGATCCCAATGCCACGCTGCTACTAAATTAGGGGAGCTCCATACAGATCCCAAGATAGGAAATTGAATTATTTCACTGTTGTTCAGCTAGATATCTTGTTTGCAATAAGTGTGGTTAAGCGACAGCCTTATCTATTGGATGAGTAAGAAGCAAAATGTTGTAGCCAGATCACAGAAGTAGTATTGAACTATGGCCATAGCTAGTCAGAAGCTTATATGATTCAAACAATTACTTCAAAAACTAAAGTTTATGGATATTACACAAATGTCACTTATATATAATGTTGAAATTATGCAATTTTAGGTATAGAGAGGGAAAAAGGGATGAAAGATAAATTGATATTGAATGTGATTCGGTCTCGATACCGACCTATGGGTAGAAAGGTCATTTGACCTAAAAGCTATCATGCAAGACCGACATCGCACAAACATTGAAGCGCAACATCGACTCCCAACACCGCGCATAAGACTCATGACGTAACCCCGGTGTGAGTTATTCTCTCAATACCAAAAAGTCAGAACTGACTTATGCAATTGTGTGTCGAGGAAATAACTTGCAAAGTGACTGGTGAAAAAGTACAATTGGTAGGTAGGATCATTGTTGCATGTCAGCCTTTCTGCAATGATCAGAATCACGCAGACACCTTGTACGGTAAAGTCCACCTACTCGAAACGACTCTTCAGTTATCCCCAGGTATAAATACTCATATATCAACAATAAAAGGTAGGACATTCTCACTTGAACTTACGCTTGATATTCCCTTTGAATATTCAATAACTTAGCGTCAGAGTGTGGTAACACCCCTTTTCGTCCACAACACGTAAGGCTGGTGATTTTGGTACGAGGAATCACTCAAGACCTTTATTTCCCCACAGGAATAATACTAGTCACCAGGCTGACCTTTGCACCCCGGCCCTCACCAAATCAGAATGAATTATAAAATGTTGATGTGTACATAAACTTAAACTACAATTCCCTATTTATATTAATTATGATCTTCTATAATTAGGAAAATAAATCATAATTATATATAAAAATATAATAAATCATCCTATGGGGAATGGTAGAAGTAAAGAAACTAATCCTAGATAATAATAAAATATATTGTCAGATATGATAATATAATTTCATATATTCTAACAGTCCCCTCAACCTAAAGCTTAAAGCTTGTTACAAATAAACCTTTTAAATAGATAAATTAAGCTATAAATTAAGAATAGGACAATTTTTGTTGAGACAATTGTGGGGCCAGTTAATACTTTTGGTAAATTCATGGGATCAAGCTAATTTCTTAGGGAATGTTGTAGGTAGCCTCATATCTCTAAGAAAACCACAACTAAAATGATTCTAGGAAAGTAACAGGTCAAAGTTAATACTTCAAGTTAAGTTGCGTGTCAAGTTGATTTCTTTACAAAAATCACATACCCGAGCTCATATCTCTAGGAAAGTCCTGGGACCAGATTGATGTCTCAAATCTCATAGCATATGTTTGATATGAGGGTAAAACTGAACAAGGAGGCACAAATACAACATGAAATTGTGCGGTGGAAACAAAAGTGAAGACTAAAAACAAAAATACAACATGAAGTTATGCAATGGGAACCAAGACGAAGAAGAAAGCGATTAGAATGAAGAACACATCCAAAGGAAGATTTTACTTGTTGGAAGGATAACACAACTAAAGGAAGCACAAACATCAGAAGAGTATCACAACAAAAAAAAAGGCACACACAAATTTACAATATTCATGACTCCACTGTGTATTTATACACACGGATTTCATCCGATGTCTTTCATTTCCCTCTCAAAAAATTTAAAAGAGATGTTTGGCTTCATATAGTTCCATATGTTATCCATCTTCCAAAATTTGTTACCGGTAATCATAACAAAATTCAATTCGTGGAAGATGTTGAGCTAATTCCAATGAACTCTATAAGCACTAATTTCAAATAATTAGCAAAAAAAAAAAAGACATCTAAAATCTAGACCAAGAACTTCCTTTAAACCATTGGATTCCTACAATTGCATTTACAATTCCATCTCTGATAAATTCGTAATTTGTGAATTTAAGCAGAATAAGACAGTGGATAAGATAGAGATGTAGGGACAAAATTAAGAGAAGAGTAGTGCGTGATTAATAAAACAGAGAAACTACAGGAAGAATCCTCTTATAAGGGGCATCCCCTTTTTCAACTGAGAAGGACTCAGTTTCAATTATTCTCTCAATGATGCCTTCCTTTACTATCTTATCCTAAACTCCAACATAACTGCCAGTAATTAACTCACTAGCCATGTATTCTTTATTCTTTCTAGCTACTCTGCACATACTAAGTCTAAAATTAAATGAAACTGTTACCCTGTACCTTTCTTCGAAGCATAAAATTTCTTGAATGCCTAAATATGCAGCAATTCCCTACGCCAAAACTGTTTCAATTACCAACAGAAAAATTAACAACTTGGACACTCTTGGAGGATTTCTAAATCTTAAATTATTAATTCCTGTACCTATTTCAAGATCTCCTGGATGACTTAAATTTCCATGTGTTAAAAGGAAATACAAGATGGTTACAAATAGTATTTCTAGAACCAAAAAGGTTTAGTAGCAATTTAGCTACTTGAATCCTGCAGCATAGATCAAATGCCTGCACCATCTGTAAGATAAAGCTTACTTGCAGCCTATTAAACAAGACTGTTTCAGTATGCATCATTCTAGTAAATATCTATTTTTATAAATGTCCCTATTAAATATCCTTACATATGTCAGTTAGAAGGTTATTCATTGTATGGGAGTTGTATTATTTGATAGTTTTCTTAGGTTGAGCTAGGACCTAGGTGTACTACACTAGTACTTGACCTAAATCAATAGTATATAAATACATGTTATGCTTGTACCTGATCCCAGCAAATCAACCTAAATCAATTATCCAAAGTTAATTTTTATTTCTCCCAGATTTCAATTCAACCATGTGCTTATAAGTAAATCTGATATGACATATTGAATGGACAACCAAGGTTACTACAGAATATAAAATATAGCAAGAACCCAAACCTCAAACATTAGACTGTATTTCCCCTCCTTATTGCGCATTCGTAAATATGATTGGCAAGTCTCTGGATCTTCACCAGGTGGTAGTAGATAAATGTCATAAGTTTGCTCAGTTGTTTCCTTAAAATCCTCTGAGAGAAGAACTTTAATTTGATTCCCAGTTACGTCCCTAGCTGACTAGAAGAGTTATACAATGGATTACACATTTTCATCAACACGTCATGCACACATAGGTATCATATCAGAACCTACAGAACTATATCTTTGAGTTATCTTGGCATCTGGCACCGACCTTTAATATGTACGTAGGGCTTTGGAATCCAGTAAATGGATTGAATTTGTTAATGATTTTTATATGTGCTGTCTGGAGATCTGGCTCAATAAAGGCCTTATACATTGGGTACACCTGAAAAGGTTCAAACTTAAGCACTTCTAGAAGCATAGTTATTTTACAAATCTGTATGAAAGATGAAAGGATTATAAAAGTATGAACCGTCTCAGATATTTGATGAATAATTTCTTCAGGTTCTTGACCAGCACGTTGTATATCACGTATTACTCGTTTTACCAGGTCAAGGTGAACTCCTCCTGTAACTGAGACTCGAAGGTCCAGTAGAGGTCGCAACTTCTCACTCAAAGCATAGATGCCCTCTATAATCACAATACGGGAACTTGGGGCTTCTACTGTCCTGCGAGCAGGGTAAATTTTAATATGAAATTGAAGTCACACTAATCAAAACAGCGTAACAGAGTATTTTGAATCATGTTCAAGCAACTTTGAATTAAATGAATCCTAAAGTTCAGATTTACATTGTTGTTATGGAAATTAGAAAATCAAACAGAAATTGAATACACAACAGTATGGCGCTACACAGCTACACCCCTTCAAATACTTCTAATGAATCCTGAGTGCATGTTATTAACAAAATATATATATATCTTCCTCATTTTGTCTATTAAATAAATCTTTATTTTCCAGAAAATGATGATCCCTGATCAATGCCCTGAGACAATTATTTTTCAACTCCTCAAAATATGTCAAATTGTGCAGTTCTTAAAATTGCTTAAAATTTAACCTGTATCCTGTTCGTGAACTGGACTTGAAATCATATATAGGAACCTGGACTGGCTTTCCTTCCTTTAAATCTTGTAGATTCCGGAGCAATGTGTCATAGTCTGTTAAGCGTGGATCTGCACGAAGGGATAACAGAGTTGACACGAGATTCATGTCCTAATTAGTAATAACCAAAGCATGAATATGATACCCAAAATATTTTATTTCATGTACCTCTATGCATCAGATGAACATTAATAGGCATACTGCATACATACTAGTTCACCTCTCCCAAATGAAATTGCTGCTTATACATTATTGGACTTGAGATGAAACCTTAAGAAATTCCAAGGAACAAATACCTCACTGAGGCATAAGACTGGAGGAAAGGGTAAATAACTTTGGGTGTGCAATCTTAACAACAGCTCATTTTCTGACTGTAAGGAGATAACCCAGGAATTCTGTCATTTACATTAATTCAATTTTAGTTATCCAACATTGAGTCTTTTGTGAGAAAATGTTTTCTCTTCCATCCTTAACATTCACCAAGGAAAGGGAAGGGATCCTTAACATCTCAGTTCTAAGTTCTAACTATTCAGACCAGTGAGTTGACATTAAAAACACCTAATTAAAGTAGCACAAGACTTGATTCACATTGTATCAGAATCCAAAGAAAAGAATTGTCTCATCATTCAAAAGCCAAAAATAAATAAATTTGTTTATTAGGGAGAAGCATAGGAGAGATGAGGCCATGCCATTCCTGCCCTCAGCAGAATTGTATGTAATCATACTATGCAGCCTGAATCCTGATAATGCACCACAGAGAATGATAAAAGCATCACACAAGGAACAGCTAGATGATGACTTACCATCAAAGTTTCCATCAACAATTCGACTAGAATCATTGTAATTATCCATTGAAATGACGGCAATACTGGGCATGAAGCTGAGTATTTTTTCAGTAAATACGGTCTTCCCTGCCCCTGAAGGACCCGCCACCCCTACCAATATTATTCCATCATTCTTTTGGGCTAACAATTGGCATGCGCGAATCACTATGAAAAACCCCTTCTCAAATGACAGTTGATCTTGGATTGAAGCAATCTCGTGGCGATCAGAGTCTTTCCTTTTAACCAAGTGAACTTTATCTTTCAAAAGACCAAGACGTTTATGATGGGAATCAGAATCAGAACCATCTTTTCCCATTGAACGACTCCTGATTTCTTTTTCAGAGGACAGAAAAAAGAAAAAGAAATCTTTGTTAATAATATTACATAAAGAAATGAACATGGCAAAAGATCCATGTTTAACCCACATATATATCCTTGTATCCCTACAAAAACATACAGTGTAGATTATAGCCTGTTAATCACACTATATTTTTTTCTAACAAAAATTGACAAGCTAAACTTACTATTCTTACTATCCTTTTTTTCCTAAATGTGTAAGTTTGAACACAACTGCGGTTTCATTTATCTCATCCTAGTGTCGCACTGTATATTGGTAAAAGTAATCAAGTAATGACAAACAGAAATGATAATTTTGGTTTCATTATTCACAACCTATAAATTAGTAATAATCTTGTCAGAACACAAACATTGGAAGAATATGCATATGTAAAACTTGGAATTAAAGCCACAAAAAAGTTGCGTTGAAAAATATTCCTAGTACACAATCATTAAAGCCTTTGCTGGATAACTCCCGTTATAGCTAAACAAGAAATCTCAGTTGAACTGTCAACCACAAAGGATTTGACTCCTCTAAAGCAGGGACGAGAGGGTAAACTTTAGCAAGAACAGAGCAGTTATAATTGTTGATTGAACAGCTGAACTTGTAATAAAATATATCACATATGTAACAAACCATGCAGTTATTAAAATTTACTCAGTTGATTAGAAATCAACAGTTACAAGTGCACAATTTTTCTGCAACTCTCAGACAAATTCAACCAACCTATCCATAGATACATACATAAATGCATATATTATACTTACTAAAAGATCTCATAGGCTCAAGGAATGCAATTTAAATATCATGTTCAGAAGTTGACACATAAACAGTGAACTCTAAAGAACACATGTACAGAATTTCCTCTCTTAAGACTATAAGCAGATAATTCCTGTATCAACATGAGATATCACACAACGCCATTCCTATATCCAACTGAAAAAATAAAATAAAATGGTTCCTCAAATATAAAAAGAAAAAAAAAATTAACTAACAACTTTTTGAGAACGTGAAAAGAATCATCCACAAAACAAAATTAACAAAAGAGAGATTAAAGAAAGGAAAGAAAAAAGAAGAGCCCAGAAAGAAAAGATGTTTCTTTAAAACAAAGGCAAACCCATAAAAGACCTTGAAAAACTCTGTTACAGCATCAACTCTGGATCCAAAATCAAGGACGAAAATTTTATAAACTTGGGCACACAAACAAAAATACCCAGAAGAGAATGCGCATCAAAATTGATCCAATGTGCACACCCGTAATGATCATAGCACTCACCCGAGGCTCCCTGAACGAGCAGTTACAACAGTGACTTCAGCAACAACAACACAAACAACAACTCACAATAGAAGCCATAATTTCAAGGTCGGTTTTGCAACATGTCTATATATACATATATTAATATTAATGTTATTTCTTTATTCTTTATGATTCCTACCCTTTTTCCCCGAAATCAAAGGAATGTGATTTTCCGGGATATTTTGGGATGTGGGGAGTTCTGGAGAGAAACAAAAATCCTATTATAGAGAAAAAAAATGAGTTAAGGAGTGCTTCAGAAGATTTTATAAAAAAAAACGGAAGCGGAAGGAATAATTAATAATATTAAAATTAGAATATTAATTATTGTTATTCGGGATCTTAATTTACTAACTCTAAAAATTAATTTAAATAGTAGGATTTTTTATTTTCAAAAATTATGTGTACTTGTAAACCAAAAAAATATATATGCCTACTTCCTAATTTAAAGTTTAACACTCCATGTATAATTAGATATGCACTCACGCATTATAATTATATGTATGTATATCATATATGCTTAAAGTGTATGCAGTTCAAAATGACATAGTAAGAAATGAGTTTAAATTAAAAATAATATGTGTTCTTTATTATTTTAACTAAAAATAATTATATCTTATCTCTTACAAATTTTTAAAAAGTTGTTACGTATTTATTTCTAATTGATTTTTTTAATTAAGATATTATTTTTTAGATAGAATAAAAGAAGTACATGCTATTATTTTTAATTTAAACTAATTATGTCTTTCCACATCTAATATGAATGATTTTGTTGTTGTTATTTATTTGATCATGCATTAATTAATTTTTTACTAAAATACTCTTATTAACCACTAATGAGATAAGCATTAATTAAGAAAGAATAAGATTTATGAGTCTCAATAAATATATACGTTTGAAAAACTATTACAATTTGTAAACCCATCAAATAACTTTAACTATATTAATCAATTTTTCTTAAAAACTAAAATTAGTTTAGAGGTTATTGTATTAAGGATGAGGTAGTATTGTATATGTTATATGGGTTTGTCTAACTTTACAATCTTACATAGGATAAGAGATCAAAAATAATATTTCATGGAAATTGTATGTGGATTGTTTAAAAATCATTGTGAGTACATATCAAATAAGTTTTTAAATAAAAACTTTCTTTTTTTTATCTTTGAACCTATGCAAACTTTCTAGTTTTTAAATAAGATTTTAATATTCCCCTTAATCCCATATTAATTTGATATAATCAATTGAGAAAATGGAAAAGGTGATGGAGTTTCAAATTAAAAAATCAATTAGAGATAATAACGTAACAACTTTTCAAAATTAAAGAGATAAAATATCATTTTTCTAGTTAGAATAGATAAGAGTACATATTATTATTTTCAATTTAGATTAATCACCTCTTCGCTTTAATCTGAACGGACATGATTAATTGTTCTCATCATATCACTTTGATCTCACTAGATATTTTTTTCTTTATATAGAAAGACACTCTACTAGCAACTTCAATATTATAGAAAAATCCACGAATTAATCTTTATCTTCCATTTTAATGTTATGTATAAAAGTATCAAATAAATCAAAAATAATTAGATATTCTTTATTTTTTCTATATTCGTATTAATTGAAATTAAGTTATGAATAGTTAAAATTAATAACAAACATATCAATGATTAGTTTACTAAATTACTTTACATATCAATGTTATGTATAAAAGTATCAAATAAATCAAAAATAATTAGATATTCTTTATTTTTTTCTATATTCTGTATTAATTGAAATTATGAATAGTTAAAATTAATAACAAACATATCAATGATTAGTTTTGCTAAATTACTTTACATTCTATAATGTGAGCTGCTTAGCTAGAGGTTAGAGTATCACAAATAATAAATGTGTCTTGCATAGGGTGTATAATTCTTTTTAATTTAAATTCTTTTTAAGTTTTACAAATGATAAAAATAAAAGTGATTTTTTTAAATTTATGATACAAATTTTAATAGGGAATATTTTAAACATTAATTGAAAAAATATTTTTCAGTTAAGTAAACATCAAGGAAGTATTTTAAGAAATATCATCAAAAGAAAAATATAAAAGGACCAATTATTTTGATTATATATGTTATAATGAAAGCTATTTATGTTTATGATTTATATAGATTTTATATAAGTAAAACTATTTTTATTTTATTAAACACCACAAATATAAATAGAAATATCTAAAAAATCAAATTGTAGTGACCCTACAAACTATTTTTTATTATAACAAATATTTTTATTTATAATTTAAATATAAATATTTAGAATTAAGTTTGAGCATATATTCTCGTTAATAAACACATCCAAATTTTAATTATGAATTTTCAATAGAAGTTTAAAAGGTTGGATTTTTTATTAAAATTAATTCCTTATAAAAAAACTAACAAAATATATAGCATGTATTATAGGGAGAGATGCTAGTTATAATTATTGATTTGAATCTTTACCTCATCAAAATCTAGGTTCAAAAACATACGGTTATTTGTAATTAATTTAACTATTTATAATGAATCATGTAACATCTCAGTTATTGAAATTAATTATTTGTGTTATAGAAAATTAATAAATAAATTGATTGGGTAGTGTGTGAATTAAATTAAAATTAATTGGAGAATTTTAATTAGAGATAAGATTGAATGAATTAATTAAAAGTGGTTAATTAAAAAATTAGTTTTAAATTAAACTGTGAGGATGAAATATTAGTTACCATAAAGTGAAAGGTAGGTTAATTACTTAAGGAAAATGTGAGTTTTACAAAAGGAAATAAAATAAAATAGAAAAGAATTAGTAAAATAACCATTATGCCCTTGAAGTCAAGGTTAATATTCCATTTCCTTTCCTCCACCTTCATTACACGTGAGAAAGAAAAGAAAGAAATGGAGAAGCTTCCATGTTGTGTGGCTTATGAGCTCAAATTGAAGGTCAATTTGTTGTCGAAAGTCAAAATTAAACATGTTTTTGGGACTGGAGGACCGAGGTGAGTGGGTGGGTACTGTCAATTTCTTAATTCTTTTTCTTCCCCTCATAATTGAAAATATGGGTTCCATAGGGTTGTTATAGAGAGGTTTTCATTTTTCCATTTTATGACACTTTGAAGCTTGAATATCATTTTGGATGTGGTGGGTGTTGAATGGCTAATGGGTTGTTATTTCGGTGCCGCTAGATTTCAAACCAAGCGTCGGAGGGTCGTTAAGCGGTGCAGAACTTGTAACCGGAAGTCAAACGTGAAGGCGGTAAGCTTTTAGAACCTTGAATTAGAATTTGGAACTATTTTAGTGAAATGGGTATCAGTTTTAGAAGTTAAAATGTTAATCACTTTATGTGAAAAATCTTAAATTTAGATAATTGGTGAGTTTGGTGATTTCGATGTTGAAGTGGAAGCCTAGAAGCGCGAAAGTGTGGTAAGGGGTGTACTTGGCGTAATGATTAATGGAAATGATAGTGGAAACCGATTATGGCAAATGGGAAAGGGTAGGATATATAGCTTAAATATATATTAATTCCTTTATATATATAATTATATTTGTATATATATGTGTGATTATTAAATGTGTTTAGTTAAGATTGTGATAATGAATGACTTGCTTGATGATATGGATATAATTGGTATTGTGATGATGTGGACCTTGAGTCATGTAATTGATGATGCAAAATTTCAAATGTGTAATAATAAAGAAAATTGATGATGTGATGTAGTGATACAAATATGTTGTATGATGATGATTGTGATATTTGTATGAAATGATGAAACGAGATGATGAATTATGAAATGATTTGATGAACCAAGAGATGTTGCAAAATGAGATGCTAGATAAAGAATGAGCCTGAGTAGCTAGTTGAGATCCCTAGTTGATGGTCATGTGCTGGGGTGAATTACTTGAGAATTTACCTGGGCGAAGTTATAATTATTTGCTATATGTAACAGCCCTAGTTTTTAGAATAAGGGCCTAGACTCTCAGGATCTCTGAGAGTGCTTTAGTGAGTCTTTTAGTGGAAATTTAGGCTTTGGCCTGATGCCGAGTGACTATGAGAAATTAGAAATGATGAGGAAACGAGTGTTCAAGGTACTAGTAAATAGCCAAGTATGAGTAAGAGGGAAGGTGTGGTAGGATAATAGAGATTTATGAGAAAGGTAAAGAGTACTAGAGAAAGAGAAATGTGAAAAGGAATGATAGAGAAAGAGTAAGTATTAGTAAAAATATTTTAGATGTTAATCATTAATTATTAATAACTAATTTATCTTGTCAAATTATGATTAATTGTTTAGGATATTCCTTTAGTAAACTAGGTTTAGGTTAATTGGTTAATTAGGAGAAATTAATGAAGATATAATTAAAATATATAATTATAATAATAATTATAATTATTCAAAATTATATATATAATATTAAAACAATATTTTATTTAGTTTTTAATTAAATTATAATGTATAATAATATTTTAATAATAAAATATTAAGGGTTTTTCCAGTGTTATAATGTGGAGCCTAGTTGTCGAACTTTTCTGGTAACTCGACCTGAGACTAGTGACTCCGTAAAGGAGGTAAGTCACAGTAGGGTTTCTATAACGTCTAGCCTAATTATTAGACGCTAACCATGCAATTAAAGTTAATTAAACATACAATGTTATACCGATTAATAAAAATACAGAGGAAAATTTTTCGTGATTTTGATCAAACAATTGAAGAGTAAGGTGTGACATGAATTATAGTTTCAATAATCACTTCCAGGATCATATAATAGAAACCCAACTCATATATGAAGATATGAGGAGGTGTAAGAATTTGATCAAGAGTGCCTTCGGATAATCCACCATAAGATCATCACCAAGAAACAGCAGAAAGCATAGTTTGATTTGAGAGTCATGCAATTTAAATGCCAAGAGATTAGATATATACTATTTAATTAACAAAAGTATGGAAAATACATTTGTAGGAAGATATATGATGAAGACTGAATTTAATTGGACACAAAAATGGCAAAGCATAACATTTTTTTTAAAGAATCAGGGGCCCCTCACTTGAGCAAGACCCTCACTCGCTTAAGCGAGGTTAATTCATTTCGCTTGGGCGAAACCGTCTCGCTTAGGTGAGAAACGTTGAGCATCAGCTCCCCCAATCTCGCTTGAGCGGGCTATGCTCGCTTGAGCGAGATCCCTCCAGAACCTTCAATGCCATCATTGTTAGGGAATCTCTAGTACATGAGCAGCGGAAATACAAGGATTCCCATAGGATTTACAAAGCGCCGTGTTTCAAAGCACAAGACAAACACACACGAAAAAAAATCATTTTAGGATTACCTCTTGAAGAACACCGAAGCAGTCGTAGCCTCGTCCCTTAGGAGTCCACACGAGCACTCCCACCAGAATCACAACACTTGCCAATTACTAGTTTGACGACGTGTGGCTCTTGCAACTTTTACGAATTTGTGTCTCACTTTAGTGAATGGCCTATGAGCATCTTATGCTCTATTTATAGGCTTAGGTTTGACCTAATTTGTTCTCTCTAAAGAGTGGGCTTCTTACTCATTCTAAATGAGTTAGGCCCAATAGCTTTATTTTAGTCTAACTAAAATAAAACAAAATATTTTCTGATGGGCTTACTCTATGTGTATGACCCTATAGGTAAAATACCGGTCATATTAATAATAAATTATTTTATTATTAATATAAAATAAGAATGGTATCTAGCAATGCATCATTATGTCTGAATATTATTTAATATCAACATAACCTACAAATGATAATTATTTTATATGTTTGTTCCTTTTGTCACGATATCCTAATTAGCCCCAAGGCATGGTCACATCATCCTTGTACGGCCCAATTTATTTTACTTGATACCGGAGTAGACTTGATCTGAATAAATATCTAATATTTATTCTTTCTAGCATGGCCATGCATTTCCTTAGTCTTACTCCATCAAGTGGCCTATAGATATCACTCCTGTCACATAGGAGAGACAAATCCCATCTACATCACTCACATCCCTCTGCATAATTTGTTCATTGCCTAATCACAACCTTTATAGTCCTTTTGTTACAGAAGACGTTTAATTGTATTAAAATAACAAACTCCTCATGTAGGAATCGTAGTGACTTCAGGTCGAAGGACTACATATATCATTATCACATTGAGAATCGTTTATGACATTCATGTAACGATCCATGCAACATTTTCATGGTGGGTTTGTCCAGTACATCATTACTCTTAATGTGTACCCGTGTGAAGACTTGATATCATCTATATCTATGATCTGTGAGATCAAATCATCAGTACACTCACACACTAGTCTCAATGTATTTACATGTCCCCATGTAAATACTTGACTAGGGACATTTTAGGAATAACTTTCATATGACCTATTACTCCAAGGATAAATACGTTTTAAAACAATTTTAAGCTAAAATTGAGATGACCCAGAAAATATAGGTAAATTTTTCGCGTTTTATAAATCAGTACTAGACAAAGAAATAAAGTGATGAAGCTTTAATTCAACACCCCAGATCTATGAAAAACCTCTCTCATATATGGAGATATGAGAGGGTGAATTAAAATGATTTCATGAGAAATTTTCCAATTCAAAATAGCGAAAGAATTAATTAAATTAATGTTGTATGATTAGGTCCAAGGAAATCGAGCATCGTAAGATTCAATGACTTTTAGATATATCAAATGCATTAATAAGATGATGCAAATGAGGTTTGATGCAATGGGAAAGCAAATAATTAAAGCCAAAACGTTTGAAGGCAACTAGGCACTACTCGCTCAAGCGAGTGCCACACTCGCTTAAGCGAGTTCATGTTGTCACGCTTGGGCGAGCCAGCGGCCGCGCTTGAGTGAGAGGGAAATCAGTATCAGGGGTCAATCTCGCTTGAGCGAGCTCCACCTCGCTTGAGCGAGATCGCTGCAGGAGCATCAGGTACCACACTGTCCGATTTTCGCCCAGGCGAGCCGATTTTCGCTCGAGCGAGGCTTGGCTCACCTGGGCGAAAATCGTCCAGAATCAATTCATTCCCCCGCTCGCTTGAGTGAATTGCCATCCACTGGCCATTTCGCTTGAGCGAAAATGGTCCAGTAACCAAACTCTTAATTCCAGCCATATCTCGCTTGAGCGAATTCTGGCCAGTGACCAAGCCACTGATACAAGAGGATCTCGCTCGAGCGAGATTCTCACTCGCTTGAGCGAGTTCTGCAGAAAAATGAAGAACAGGACAAATTCATACAACTTAATATTCCAAACTTCAATTCATGCCATTTTAGTCTATTCTAATGCATTATACCTATTCAATCATACATTTACAATCTCTTCCAATTGTCTATACATTTCAAAATCAATTACCATTCATTCAATGCATGAGATTTGGAATCATTCTCTCATAAATTTCATAAAATACTACAAGTGATGAAATCACTTCATTCATTCATGAAAATTTAACATTAACAAACATCATAATTCATCATTTTACATCATTTGGTTCATTAATGAAAATTGGCCATACACACCAAGGTCCAATTTTCCTACATGACCCTCAAAAATCATCATCTACAATCTAGATAACAAAATGAGCATACATATACTCTATATACTATACAAAAATCTAGATTCGCCGGCCAAGACACTTCCTATACACCTATTTACCTTCTTCCATAAAATACATTTCAAAAGATTCACTCCTCCCACAAGTGTCCTGCATCACAAGTCTAAAAATGGACAACATGGGAGAGTGAGTCATACATTCCAAAAGAATGAATATGAATACCATATGATCATGTGCATATGTATCACAACATGTATACTTGCATCTACACATAACTCATCAGCAACTATCATCATAAACACAATCATCTATGTAAATCAAGCAAGCATAAAATCACACACATAATCTAGTCCTTCAATAATTGGACTATTACACATTTCATCATCTTACTCACATTATTATTTGGTATTCACATCTTTTATGTTGTCATATCACATTTCTTTATCCACAACACAACCATCACCATATATCATTACTTTTGGCATATTTCCTTGCTATATGCAAATGCTCTTAAGCTAATGCATATGCACAAGGGAATATTTCAACAATTACAGATCTAACTGTAGGAATATAAACACTAAATATGGGATTCAAGTATGATCATCTAACCATACCCTTACTGCAGTAGTAAAATATGTACACTTATTCTTAAATTGCATGCATTTCACCAATTATTTTACTGGTACCAAACCGCATCGCCCATTTGCAACACCGGTCATTTTCACCATGACCGCGGTAAACAACATATTCAACATATGGTGTTACGGGCCGGCCAGATCTTAAATCATGGCGGCTGTGATCCCAAGGACCACCGGGGTCACCTTCTCATCAAGAGCCACCCCCCACAAGGGTCGGCCACATGTAGCTCCCCGTAGCAATACATGGGCGGTTTCATGAATTACACACCGAGTCACAGGGGAAAATAAAATTGCTCATGCACCGTATAACACCCCAAATTAATTAATCCAAAACAGGGAAATTTTTTTCCCAAAAGCAACCCAGCAACCGGGTAGAATTACACAAATGCAAAGGAAGGCAAAAAGCTGACCAGAAGCTCGAAAAACCAATCAGAACAAAGGAAAAACATTCACAAGAAGGCCAGCGGAAAACACGGCGTGAACAAGCCATAAAACGTTCACTCGCTCAAGCGAGATTCGACTCCGTTTGAGCGAGGCAGCCCAACTCGCTCGGGCGAGGACACGTTCGCATAAGCGAAACTACATAAAAGCCTTCCCAGACAACATACTCGCTGGAGCGAGATCTCACTCGCTGAAGCGAGAAGCCACACTCGGCTAATCCACCACTCGGTATACGAGACATCCATTCCCTCGGTAATGACTTAGTCCACTCGGTATATGGGATTTCCAATCACTCGGGAACTACCCCAACAATTGCCTCACTTGGCAACCCATAACTTAGTCTCTCAATTTTTATCCACAGAGTCAACATAATGATCCACTCGGGAAATGAAGGTGATTCCACTCGGATTCTATCAAACCCCTCACACTCGGGTTATTACCCAACCAAACACCACTCGGTATAATTCAACCTCGAGTCACTCGGCATATTTGAACTCTATCACTCAGAGAATACATATAGGCTTCCTCTCGGCCATAAATCACTCGGTCCAATCATTCATAAACCAGCTCATCATGAGAGTGGTATTCCACTCGGTAACTAGTATCATTTCTGACCAATACTCATTCGGCCACACACACGGCATTCATGCCTATTCACTCTCGGATAATACCTTAACCACTCATTACTCAGAAATAGCCTACAAAATCAATTCCACTCGGAATGATCCAAACTCCTCAACACTCAGAGGAATTACCCAAGTAATTCACTCGGACTCATTCCACTCTTACACACTCAGAATACATATTACCTTATTCACTCGGAATAGGTTCCCATATTCACTCGGGATACATTCATAATTCATACACTTAGAATATAATCAATCTGAGTCATTACAACAACTCTCCTCTCGGAAGAGGATCACTCAGATTTCCACTCGGATTACTCGAATCATTCCCCACTTGGGGTTTACCCATATTCTCCACTCAGAATCCACAAGGGCTATCAACACACAGAAAGAGACTCACAGATGAGTCACACTCGGATATGTAATCACATACATAAGACTCACTTGGAAAAGCAACTAAGCCACTTACATTTCACTCAGGATTCATTAACTTAGGAATATTCATACAACATCATTTCCGAGTCAGTATGAAGCATCAAATCAACATAAATCACTTATATAAATTTATTCTCTAATTCCAAGTCCGACTACCAATTCAACAATACACTTCCACCGATTCACAACCTTGTTATCAATATAACATATATATGTATATACATACGCATACACTTAGATACTTATTATCTTGATACTTTCCATCATCAACACAATCAGTCGGTAATACATATAATACCATACACTCGAAGTATATATATATGTTAACATACACTCGGAATCCAGTACATATATTTCATATTCATTATACAACATTATTATGAGCCGGCCAAGGCTTTTAAACAACTAAAGACACTCGGTACATTACATTATGTACACAGCCTCATCAATAAATACCCAACACTCGGGTTAAGGCCATCACATCATCCAAACCGACCTGCATACACTGAAAAATGGTGTAGGGGTGAGCATTACATATTAAATGACAGATATTGGCTCGGATTAATCATGGAATCCGCATTACAATAATACATAAATATCATCAATCATTCAACATACACTGCCATTCAACATAAGCAATCACAAACATCTTCCGATCGGGATTTCACCCATTTCACTCGGCTATAATGCTCAACTCACTCTTCTACCAGTATACTGATCCACTCGGATTTCACTCAACTCCGAGCCCTGCTCGAGGAGTGTACCTGAGCCCAGCTCCAGGACTTAATCACATTCTCACATATCTCATCATTTGATTGCCGATCGGTAATAGAAGTCCAACGCATTCTAGTGGCGAATCGAATGCATATGGTTTCATTCACTCGGCGTCCCACGCTAATGCACTCGGCATTTCATCAAGCGTCTCATTTCATGCTTAGTGCCCCAGGCACTGCCCCGAGTCCAACTCGAGGTCTTTCATCATATTCAACATTAGGACCCCGTCCTCTTCACTCGGGATTATACCCTTGTGGAACCCCGCAAGGTGTTTCATTTCACAATAACTCAAGAACACGTATGCATATAAATTCAATTCATATTCATTCGATTGCCCACTCGAAAATCTACGTTCAACACTCTATGCAATCGGCATTTTCACAGCGAATCAGATAACTTGGCTCACATCACATCCACTCGGCAATCACTATGCCATAAGCCTCACATTCATGGGATCCATTCAGCCTTAGCATTTCTAAGCCTCACACCATTTTATATATATAATTCCACTCGGAATCTAACACCAATAAACATCCCATGCTTTTACATATGATAATTCACTCGGATTGTCCTCTATTAATCGGATGTATCCTTTTCCATAAGCTCTCATGCTCTTATATAATAAGCCTACTCGGTATTTATCATCACAGTCCCCATTCATTCATTCATCATGATCATATGCATCAACAAGCATCATATACATTTAAATGTACCATTACGCACAGGGACTAATAAAGGACCACACCATGCACTCGACATTCATAAATTCATACATCATGCATCTCATACATATATCAAAACATCATGCATATCCGGGCTACTAACCACTCGAAAATCAACAAGCAACACATCAAATATAACACATCACAGTATAAACATTTCACCCGGAAACCCGTCCATAACCTATGCATTTGAGATGCAAAGCCCCCCTTACCTGGATGAAGCTTCCAAGAGTCACATGGGCCACTCAGCCCAGCCACAGCAGCACTCTGCTCGGCATTCCAACAGTGAGAAGAGCCATTATGGCTTCCACTCATCCCAACAACGTTCTCAGCTTGGAGAACCAGCCACCATTTCCACTCAAGTCCTCAAGCCATCAACACTCTGCTCGCAGCTTCGGAGAGCCAACTCTGCCTCCACTCGAGCATCAAAGCCCCCAAGGCACAACACTACTCCACACACAGTCCAGTGGAGGATTCCCAATCATGGGTCTTCACCAACAGTGGAAGACAACCAAGCTTCCATGCATGCACCATCCATCTCTGCCTTCTTCACACAAATAGCACAGCCTCACACAGTGGATCATCTTTCCACAACTGAGGCACACCATACGCTACTGGCTCCCAACCGAGCCACAAATAGCTCACCACATGGAGGAAGAAGGAGGAGAAGAAGGATCACCAGGGAACAGGGAAGAAACTTGAACCCAGCCTCCACACACAGCCATACGCTGATTCCTCCACCACGCTATCCCTCACACAGCCACACCATTCCACTCGGTCCAACACAGTTCGTGAGTGGGGGAAGAAGATGAAGGAAAAGACGAAGGTGAGGCAACAGGGGAGGAAGAAGCAAGAGCTTCATGGAGCACCAGGGAGAAAGAGGAATGTTTCCTCTCCCCAACAGAGCATGCAACATGAGAGAAGTGAAGAGAATGAAAGAAGGGAAACGTGCACCAACTCTTATCATTACACTGCCCCCATTAGCGTCCCACTCAGCTCCATCACGTCCTCATTAATGCATGTCCCATCAGCCATCATCACACCCTTCCAACGTGGACAAAAAGAGAGAGAGAGGGAGAGAGTAAGAGAACCGAAGTTCTCATAACACCACCAAGGGCACCATGGTCAATTCCAACATTATTATTATTATCATTATTCAATAGTTAATCTAATTAACCATTAAACCCCGATTAACCATTAACTAAACCAGTCATAATCCTTAATCCTAAATTCAACCTCACTCGGTAATTAATTAAAAATCGGGATGTTACACACCGAGCCACCCTCCCACTGGGTCAGCCGAGGGAACTCCCCTAACATTCCAACATCGACGGCTATGCAGTATGCCATGGATGCAAATGCCAATCATATGCATTTCTCACTCTATGCATCCTATACATGCCACTCATCAACCATCATCATTATCATCATTACCAATACCACTTCCCCAATTCTTAGTGGATTTTATTATTGTTGGCTTTAGTCTTTATTCTCAAGTTTTAACGTGGCATCTTCATTGACTCTTATTCACATCATTCAATTCCATTATCAATACAAGAACATCACTTTTTCACCATCAATCAAGGTATGCTATTCATCACACCCATTCTCAATTAAACATCAATAACACTCATTTCACATTATGGTGAACTTAACACAATCACATCATCATCAAGGCAATATACTAGCCAAACAATTCGTCATCACCATTTAGCACACCATAAATATTCCAAATGCATATTACATGTTGCCAAGCATATTCATCATCATGATCATGTTTAAGAACCGCAAATCATTATTTCCACTCAAATAAGGCAAACATGCATATTGTCACATATGACAATCAAATACCACTCAATTCATGCATTTAGAATAGAAAGACTCCTCTCCTACCTTAAGAGAATAATTCTGAGCGATACGACGTTCCCGCCTTATCGTTCGGAATGGATCCTACATTAACATACATGTAAAATCCCAAATTAATCAACTATTCAAGTCACAATTCAACTCTAATTAACCATAAGCATATCTACAATTTCGTAACATGTATAAAACATGTTATAGACATTATTTTCCTTCGTTTATTAGGCTTCGGGAATTCCTTCCCATTAAACCTTACTCATTATATTCAAGGGCTACTAACAACAATAGCCCAGCATTCATATAATTTTATTTATCAATACCTACACCCATCAATGACATGTGTTCCTTCTTAAAACACACTCTTGAACCAACATTATTCATTTTCCCTAATTTCTCATAGTTAGGGTTTTCACCAAACCCAACCACCATCATAAATGGCCATCAATCTTTTATCTCCTACCAACATAAATGCATCTACCATATTTATTTCATTCAAATCATGTATTTATGATAACCCACACTAGGGTTCACACATTAAATTCTCTCCTTAAACACCCATTTATATACATTGCTCCCCCAAATCATAATAACACATATCCATGGCCAAAAACTCAACAAAATGGTGAGTATAACTTACCTCACACCCAAAAATGAAATGTGTATTAAAAAGAGGGAGTGGGCTATGAAAATAGAGGGGGAGAGGAAGAAGATTTCAAACTTCAATGGCCTCCTTCCAAGCTCCTTCAAACGAAAATGAAGGAGGATAAAGATGGCACCACCTTTGGTTAGGGTTTTTGGAAGATTAAGGTGAAGAAATGGAGAAGAGAATTAAGAGAGGAAGAAAGAATGAAGTGTTTGCTGAAAAGGTCCAAGAAACCAACGTGAAATGAAGAGAGGAATTGGGTTTTTATGTTTTATTTTAACCCTCTCATTAAAAGTTTATCATTTTACCACAAACAGGATCGTTATTTGGGCTTAATACTTTGTCTAGAAATCATTCCGAGTACATATTCGGAATCCCAATAATATTCCTAAAAAGCCTGACCAATATCATTCCAATCGGAGATACTTGGTCTGACACTCATATTTTAATCGGGTAAGTTTTCAGCTTATTCGGTCCCAATAAATTACCAACAGTCCCCAAAAATCTTAATTTAATCATTTCCAATATTTTGGGACATTAATTATTCTATATACAATTATTTAATATTAATCCCTAATTAATCCATTATTTTAAAATTTGAGATGTTACAAAAATACTTATTTTATTGATAAGCAGAAAAATGATACAAATAAAAAAGCATAAAAGCTCATAGTGCATACACCAACAATAACCTGCTTGAGTGAACCCTTCCTCGCTTGAGTGAGAGTTCAACAGAACTGATTCCCCTGGCACGCGCTTGAGCGAGACCAATCTCGCTTAAGCAAAACATGGACAGTGAGCACGCACCTGATGCAGGCTCATCTCGCATGAGCGAGAATTATGCTCGCTTGAGCAGGATTTTCCTAGAATGCACACCCAAATTCATATAAAGACTCACTCAACCGAGATTTGGCTCGCTTGAGTGAATATAACAATTTTAAACCTATAAATCAACTTCCTACCTGTCTATTCTGCCCGTTTCAACTCCGATTGCTATGAAACCTCATGGACACCATGTCTTTCCCATTCTGGAACTGTTGGCGCCACCCGATTACCAAAATTCCAACATATGCTCAAGATATACGGAAAAAAGCACTTAAACTAAAAGTAACAAAAACCTATGCCCAACCCATTCAGATAGGCTCTGAACCACACAAGGCCTATATGCATAGTTTCTAAACATCATAGGGAACCTATTGGTCCCTTCTGGAGGTCCCAAAACCCACTAGATTGAAAAATCACTCTTTCAGTTGCTTACTACTTTATTAAGTCGTCCATCATGCAATATACTTTGTTTTCAATGACAATTCGCCTATCCTTAACAATTAATCAACTCATTATCACATTCAACAACTATATCTATGCATGCCACTTATTCATATCAATCACCAAGATTTAACAACAGTGACTCTGTGTTAATTCGTAAAACAACATAACACCTAAAGTTATAACATCATACGCCTAGTAAGTGCTTTCAATTCATACACTCATAATCCAAATCCTTCTCCATCCTCATAGATCCATCACCCATGCAAATATTAAACATCGTTTTCATACCACAACCAATTTCTAAAACCTAACAGGACCATAAATCTAATTATCAAACAACAACACACATATATGTATCCATATTCAAAACAATCTACTTATCATATAACATACATATGTATAAATGAACTTAATCATAATCATTAATTCATATTTATCAACATCACTCTCCCCTTAGCATTGGATTTGTCTAGACCTCATTTAGTACTCATCTCCATTGTGCCCATCAACAACTGCTGCCAGTCACTAAAAACCACAATAAAAGGGGTGAGTGACTGGACTTAAGAATCAATATAGAAATAAAGCAACAAACGTTAGGAAAAGCATAATATAGCTATCTTCCTAATTAAAAGCATTATTCATTTATTATTCTTTTCTCATGCCATACCTTACCTACCATTCATGTCACCCGACCTCTCTTTTTAGCATAGTCAATCTCGATGCACAATCATGTCAATCCTCAGATTAAAACCATCACTAGCATAATACTAATCAATCAAGTTCATACATGTACGAAATACAAATTCTTCCTTAAGTTACTCATTTATTTCATCAATCATCTCATTCTATCACATAAATTCAACATATTAATCTATATCAGAAACACTAGATTCATCATCATCAAGTCAAAGCAACATCATTCACTACTTAGGTTTCGATACATTTCAATAATGCAAATCCTCACATATCATCAATATAAATATCATCGCAAGTCAAGACATGTAAAACACGATTGACTCTCATATAGATAATATTACACCCTAGTATCTGGATACTAAAAGGATCGACCTTCAGCTGGGGGTCCTACTTGACATCCCGTGAACCCTGCTTGGTCCACCGAGCCCTACTTGGCTCCCCCTCAACCATCAGGTCCTACTTGACCACTGGGTAGCTCAACTGGGCACAAAAACCATGGGAGCCAGAAATGAGGGTCACATATACCGTCAGTCATCCTCCACCACATAATTACATAATCAATCATATATAGATGTAAACATAGCCATACAATCCCTCCACTGGAAGCCTGTCAGGAGCCGCTCCTTGACCGTGCCAACGCACCGGTGACCACTCCCCACCCTCAATAGTGTCCAGGGTGTCTCATCATCATCAATCTCAGGTATAATATCAAAAACTGATATATACTCACCTCGCAAGGCGGCCACACAACCCAGCCCTCACAAGCTATGTTTCCATATTTCACCATCATCACTTCATGATTCTTATCAAGCTATGCATAATTAGAATCACATATACCAACAGATATCATCTCAATTATCAATTATATCACATAAACATTACTAATACAATCAGCATACCATATCACATCCAGTTAGGAATTCATTCACACATTTATCGTCATACATTATCATCAATCAAGACAATGTTCATGATATCCATATACCTACCCATATACATGCAACATTATAATCAGTATTAGTAACACGCCATTTGCTTTCCCTTTACGTATTAACTTGCAATCCATTATCACTTTGATTTTGTCATTAACTTATGCTCTTTATTCATAATTTACTATCACACTATCTTATTATAAACTCTTTCCACATTTCTCCCTTACCATAGTCATCCCTTATGATTTATAACATTACACTCTCTCTCACATAATCTCTCTATCATACAAATATTATCCATATACATATTATCAATTGTAATTGGTCTTATTTCTCATTATGGATTTCACATTCTCTTACCTTATTTATATATTTTTATGAATGTACCTAATTTACTCTCACTTCCTTATTTCTAAATATCCCTTTATCATAATGCTATTACACCTTTTAATCATTTATTAATTTATTAGTTAGCCTACCTTCTTTAATTTAGTGACTTTCTATACTTTTGTTTCACATACTAAATCATCTGAATTAATTTGAAATAGTTAAAAGTGGTTATGATATACCTCTTTTCCTATATGCCAATTATGTAATTATAGGTCTATATTAATCTTAACCCAACACACCCCCCTTACCTTGACTCCAAGCTTCTCTTTATTATTTTTGATGTTGATCACGCCCTCCGATTGAATCGTTTGTCATACGGTTCTCGGTTTTAACACCCACGATGTTTAATGACCTTTTGATATTCAATCTAATGCCTATGACCCATTGAAACATAAAATTAATCAACAATTTATCATACCCATTATACCTAAAACCATAATTAAGCTCCGCATTGGCTAAAAATGAAAACCAAAACCCCCCAATGCATGCAAGGTATGGCCAAGAGAAGAGGAAGAAGAATAACTTGTAAAATTAGGCCACCCATCATCATAAGAGTCGTTTCCAAGCTTCCATTCATAGGGAGAAGGCAAAACCGAGCTCCCCCACATGCAATGCCAAATTCAGCTAGAGAGAAAATGAAAAGAATGAAGGAAACTTGAAATTGAGGGTACCAATAAACTCACCGCGTCCCCGGGATTCCAAAAATGTGATCAATTTGAAGTTTCGACATGAAATCGCCCTTCAATTTAGAGCTAGAAGCTCACGGCCATTGAAGAAGGAGAAATAAAGAAGGTTGCGTGCAGATCGTGAAGAAGGAGAAAAATGAGTTTTTAATTTCATGAGGGGCATATTAGTCATTTTCCTGTTTCTTTTTCCTTTTCTTTTTAAAAACTTAAGTAAAACTTACTTTTAACCTTTTAGTAAATAGAATTGACCATCATCCATTTAATTAAATTTTTAAACTTTAATAACTAATTAATCAAATAAGTTATTTAATTCCTTAACATCTAATTATTTAAAATTGTATATATATATATATATTAATTAATAATGATTTCCAAAAATCTAAAATTAATTTGAAGGCAATAATTAATATTTTTCCATCAATCATAAATTTTTAATATAATTAACAGGGATGTTACAGTTTTCCAGTAGCAGATCGAAGATAACTGATTAGGTCTAATCGGGCCAATCAGAACCTTCGATGTCACCTACGTTTTGTCGTGCATAGATGGTGACACGGTCAATCCCCAGTGACTCGTTTCGATGTTTTAGAAATGTTTACTGAAGAGGCTGAGACTTGATTCGGACTCTATCAACTTCATTTCCATGCTACCTCGTTTCTTCAGAAATTCAATCTGCGCGTCTTTGGCAATTTGGACCTAACTTTCTCAAACGATGCTTGATTGGAATAATTCTAGTCTTGTTCACTTTGTTTTGAAGAGATATTCAATCCTTATTTCTGGTATCCACCTCAAATTCTTACTCTGTCATGCTCAAATTCAAGGATTAAGTAAAATCATTTTAGAACCATGTCATTCACGTTTTTACTCTACGCATGCTTCACTAAAAAATTTATAACTCTCTCATACGACCTTCGATTCATGAAAACTTGGTGTCAAAATCTCTATAATAAAATTATCTACATTTTTATTGAAGATCTTGAAATCTAAATCCTCCCATATTGGTACATTTTTAGGATCTTTGCTAACCTTTGTTCATCATGTCACTATGTTGAATGGTTCTAGAAAAATAAGCATATAACCTTCTTCCGTTATGAGAATCACTTTGTTCTTTTTGTTGTAGATTCATATTGAATAAATCTACAAGTCTTATGAAGTGCACAAAGACCAATTCACAAAGGAAAATAACTACAAATTTATCTTTACAGCCCTATCTGATTCGGGAATAAGTGGAGTATCCTGTCTTCTTTTGGGCATATCTCGAGCTACTGATATTGGATCATCACAAATGATATATCAAATCAAAAGGAAAAAGAAGATCTACAAGTTTTGTGTTGGGAATTTTTCAAGATTCTGCTTCTATAGATTATCCTATATTTATTTTTAACACCTTTCATTTCCAGTTCCTAAAAATCCTGCACGCCTAAAATCATCTGGTAAGAATTTAATTTTCCAGCCACCGGTTTCCGTCAACCACCATCACCCGCCACCTCCTGGGACAGGTGTTAACCCCAGTAGAGACCAGCCCACTTTCGGTTTTCCATCCTATCACCTGCTACTGCCCTCCACTCAACATTAATTACTCACTTTCTTGCAATTATAACATCACCTTATTACTAGAACAAATTCACATTCTCTTCACTCTCTTTATTCATCATTCTCAGCAACACCAGTCCATAACTCATCTTTAATTTGAATTCCAAATCCCAACTGCACTCAACAAAATTCATTTAATGCTTGTCACTTCTAATTATGTAATGCACTCATGAAATTCTCTTAGCCATATTTCACTCCATTTCTTGCCTTAAGTCACGGCCAGAATCCAAAACCACTTCTCCTCATTTTGAATTTAAGAATTTCAACATCTTTCCTCTACTCCTTAAACCATCGTCAGCCACCACCTCTACCACCTCTAGCCCTCAAATCACGTCCACCATCATCATCTACCTCTACTCTTCTAAAATTTTCCACTTTTCTTCTTCTTTTGTTCCAAACCCGTGACCAAATTTTCACCATCCAGCCACATTTCTTCAAAGACTCTTGTATGCATGGAATTTAGAAATTGATCTCAGTCTCTTGCTTGAAGAGCTCCCAAAACCGTGAGTCATCCAAGCTACCTCAAGGTAAGATTTTGCAAATTTTTTCTCTAGATCTTATTATTGAAATTCTTTAGCCCAAAATCAATTTGTATCTTGAAGAAAAATGAAGTTTCTCTTGTTGTTGTAGGCTAGAAACTATGGCTATTTTCTTTTTTTATAACCATGCTTGCCGGTGGACGATTGAGAACATTTGATAAAATTTTGGCAGACCTCCCTTGCTCCTTCCTCAAAATTGAAAGCCATCATGAGGTAAGGGGAGCATCTTTTTAGTTAATTGCGTCTTAGAATTGTTCCTTTATGTTAATCTAGTACCTGATGATCATAGTTTTAAGTTTCAGCGCGATCCAACAGTCGGATTTCAAACTATACAATTTTTTGTAATCGATGACAATTTTGTTATATTAAAAATAAAAATAAATTAAAATAAGTATTTTATAAAATCTCGTAATGCATACCTCGATAATCGTGTGATCAGAAGAAATTTTACCAATTGCGACTCGTCTTTTATTGATTCCTTGAAATATTAGATAAAATTATGAGGTTCATAAATTTAATTGGGCATTCATTATAAATGAGTAAACAAGCAATATTAAAATTATTATTAAACATTACTATCACTATTATTATTATTATTAATATTACTATCATTATTATAGTACTGAGCATAATGGTCAGCTCTGCCGTCGCTCTTAGACATTTTCTTTAATCATGTTACTATATTATTGAGCATTGTGTTTTTATGTTGAAACAGATTTTGATTATGACAAACAAAGTGTTCAAGAAATAAAGCAACACATAAATTTGAATGATATATAAGAAAATTGATGATCAGGATCAAGAACTATTCAAAATACTATCAAAAAGGACCAAAACGAAATTAATTTGAAGAGGAACAGCTCCATGAATCGATTCATATGCTTTTGAACACCCAGGAATCGATTCACAAGGCCTAGGAATCGATTCATATGCATTAAATCACACAGGAATCGATTCAACACATCAAGGAATCGATTCATCCACTCTTTGGAAGCTAGGAATCGATTCATTACTCAAGGGAATCGATTCACACACAATTCTACACCCAGGAATCGATTCATATCATCAGGAATCAATTTATGCTTGCCTGGGAATCAATTCCTCACTCTAGGAATCAATTCACGCACTGTTTTTGTCACAGAAATCAACTGAATGAATCAATTCACGCCTAAAATCATGGACTGAATCATGGAAATATTATTGATTAAATTATGGAATGTTTTAAGGCACTACGGATTTTCAGGGACAACATTACATATTTTATGAAATCACTGCACCGAAGGAAATTATTTTAATGAGAACGGGGCATCCTTCTGAGGATATAAATAGAAGAGAAGCAGAAGTATTTCAGCACACTATGCAACGCATTCCTTGCCTTCTCCTCTATTCTCTCTTATTTCCTTGGCTATTAACTCTCTGTTCTATTTTCTTTGTTACTAATTTTTTGAGAGTTAGATTGTGAGAAAAATTAGTTTGTGCCATAATTTGTATATCCACTATATTGGAGAGTTACCCTTGTAATCTTAAACACCAAAATTCCTAGAACTTGAGTTGGGTTTCAACCTTATAAATTGTGAGATTGGGTGGGGTGCCCTTATACTTGTGAGAATTGAATTCTTGAGTGTGGGATACTAGGAAGCTACAATTGCTCAAAGTTTGTATCTCTAATCTCCAATAGTGGAATCCTTCAAGTGGGTTTCTTGAAGGCGAGACGTACACCGGTGTGGTGGAACTCGTATATCGGTTTGCAATTTCTCTTTCCCTACACTCTTTTATAATTATGTATTTAAATTACTTATAACTTGGCTGTTAAATTTATTTGAAACAAGTTATATTAACTCTTAATTGAATATCAGTACTATTTATTAAGTGCTCATTAATTTATCTTGCATATAACTTGTTATTACTTGCTATTAATTTTTACCATGTTCATTAAGTATAATTGCTAAAGAATCAATTTCAAAAGCATTCTAAGGAAAATTTTTAATACTCAATTCACCCCCTCTTGAGTAATTGAGGTCACTTGGTTAACAAGTGGTATCAAGAGCTTGACTCTTGGTAGATTAAGCTTAACAGCTTCAAGAGAACAAGATGGCCTCTACTTCTTTTAACCTTTTTCCTGAGGGTGGTGCCACAAATAGACCTCCCATTTTCAATGGTGAGGGTTACGCTTTTTGGAAAGAAAGAACGAAAATTTTTGTTCAATCAATTGATTTAAAAATATGGAATGCTATTGAAAATGGTCCTTTTATACCTATGCATATTGTTGATGGTAGATAAGTTGAAAAACATATGTATGATTGGACTAGTGAAGAAGAAAAGAAAGTACAATATAACTATAAAGCTAAAAATCTTATTACTCTTGCCTTAGGTCCTAACAAATTTTTTAGAGTTGTAACATGTAAATCTACAAAAGAAATGTGGGATATCCTTCAAGTTACTCATGAGGGAACTAGTGATGTTAAAGACTCTAAAATCAGTAACTTGACTAGCCAATATGAAAGCTTTAGAATAATTTTGGTGAAATTATTTTAGAACTTCAAAAGAGATTTACGTTGATTATTAATCATCTTATTACTCTTGGTAAATCTTATACTAACAAGGAGTTCATCCATAAAGTTCTAAAAAGTCTTACTAGGGAATGACAACCTCTTATTACTGCCATCAAGCAATCTCCCAACATAAATGAGATGTCTCTTGCTACACTACTTGGTAAGCTTCAAGAATAAGAGCAAAAACTAAAAGATTTGAAGATTGCGGAGGAGGAAGAAAGGTCCTCTAAGAAAAAGGGACTAGCTCTTAAAGCCACTTCAATCGAGGAGGATGAATCTGAAAGTGACCTAGATGATGATGATGAGTTAGGCCTATTTGTGAAGCGTTTTAGAAAATTTATGAGAAACAAATGATTCCAAAAGAACTTCACTTCCAAAGGTAAGAAATCTACTCCTAAAGATAATAATTCTTCACCTACTTGTTTTGAATGTGGTAAGGAAGGACACTTCAAGGCGGATTGTCCAAATCTTAAAAATAAAAACAAAAATTGAAAAGGAAAGAGAAAATCATACATAGCATGGGATGAAAACGATATAAGTAGCTCGGATGAATCAGAAAACAAAGAAGCCAACCTATGACTTATGGCCAACCATCAAGATGAAGAAGAGATAAAGATGAATTACTTGATGCCTTTGAAGAATTATATGACAAATTTGCTAAAATTTCAAATAAGTATAAGTTATCAAGAAAAACAATTGACACTCTTGAAATGCATCTTGTAGAACTTGGTAAAGAAAATGAATTTTTAAAAAAGGAAGATGTTAATATTCAAGCATGCTCTAAAGATAAACCTTGTGAATTTTTCAAGAGATATGATGTATTGGAAAAAAATGTTTTTGACTTAAAAAAAACTCTTGAAAAATTCACCAATGGTAGAGATAATTTAAATGCTTTACTTGGAAAACAATGTTGCATGTTTGATAAAACTGGATTAGGATTCAACTCAGGATTTAACATTTACAAGAAAGAGAAACGTTACAAGAATTTCTTTATACCACCTAGTGAATCATCTTCACCTTTTATGAAATGCAATCATTGTGGTCTCGAAGGACATAGTGACTCTAATTGTTATGTTAGAAAATTAGGGCCAAAGGTTGTGAAGAAAGTATGGGTTCCTAAGGGAACATTACCATAAACTAACCTACAAGGACCCAACATAAAATGAGTACCAAGATCTCTAACTTGATTTATTTTGTAGGTATGTTTTAAGGCAAGCAACACCCATTGGTACTTGGATAGTGGGTGTTCCAAACATATGACAGGAGACAAAGGTAAATTTATATCATTCACTCCCCGAAATAAAGGTTTTATCACATATGGAGACAACATTAAGGGAAGGATTCTTGGAGTTGGAAAAATTGGTAGAAATTATTCCACTTCTATTAATGATGTGTTATATGTTGAAGGACTTAAACATAACTTGCTTAATATTAGTCAATTATGTGATAAAGGATATAAAATTGTATTCGAATCAAACTTTTGCATAATTGAAAATAAACTAAACAAGGAAGTAAAATTCGTTGGTCAAAGAGTTGATAACATATACATGATTAATCTTGATTGTCTTGCTTCAAATGTTGTGCAATGCTTCATAACTAAAGAGGATGAATCATGGCTATGGCATAGAAGAATTGCTCATATTCATATAAACCATTTAAACAAACTTGTTTCAATGGATTTAGTAATTGGTTTACCAAAATTGAAATTTGAAAATAAATTTTGTGATGTATGTCAAAAGGGAAAACAAGTAAAGGCATCTTTTCAAGCAAAAAATGTTGTTTCAACAAATAGACCTTTATAACTTTTGCACATGGATTTATTTGGACCTTCAAAAGTTAAAAGTTTTGGTGGAAACTATTATGGTCTTATGATTGTGGATAATTATTCTAGATATACATGGACGTTATTTCTTACTCATAAAAATGAAGCATATCATGTATTTAAGAAACTCGCTAAGCTTATCCAAAATGAGCAAAATTCAAAAATCACATCCATTAGAACTGATCATAGGGGAGAATTTGAAAATCAACCTTTTGAAAAGTTTTATGAAAAATTTGGCATTGAACATAATTTTTCGGCTCCTAGAACTCCACAACAAAATGGAGTAGTTGAAAGGAAAAATTGATCTTTAGCGAAACTCATAAGAACTATGTTAAATGACAACAATATTTCTAAACATTTTTGGGTCGATGCGGTAAATACCGTTTGTCATGTTATGAATAGATGTCTAATAAGGCCTATTTTAAAGAAAACCCCTATGAGCTTTACAAAGAAAGAAAACCAAACATTTCTTATTTTAATGTATTTGGATGCAAATGTTTTATGTTAAACAATGGAAAGGATAATCTGGGGAAGTTTGATGCAAAATTTGATGAGGCAATATTTCTAGGTTATTCATTTACTAGCAAAGCATAGCTACTCTTTAACAAACGAACTTGTACTATTAAAGAGTCAATTCATGTTAAATTGGATGATGTTAACCAAATTCCTTCGAGAAAAGAATTTGTTGATGATCTTGTAGATACCTTCCAAGAGATGACATTGGACAACAAAGAAAAAGAAGAAGTCAAAAATGAACGAGAAGCAACTCTAAATGAGGAACCTCAACAAAAGGAGTGAATCACCTTAAAAGATCATCCTTTGGACAATATTATAGGTGAAATAACAAAGGGTGTAAGTACTTATAATTCTATTAGAAGTGCTTGTAATCATTTAGCCTTTGTTTCTCAAATTGAACCTAAAACCATCAATGAGGCTATTATTGATGAACATTGGATGTTGGCTATACAAAAAGAGTTAAATCAATTTGAAAGAAACCAAGTTTGGGAACTTGTGCCAAGACCCAATGATCATCAAGTAATAGGCAATAAATGGGTTTTTAGGAATAAACTTGATGAAAATGGTATTATAACTAGAAATAAAGCTAGGCTAGTTGCTAAAGGTTATAATTAAGAAGAAGGAATAGATTATGAAGAAACGTATGCTCCCATAGCTGGGCTAGAAGCAATTAGGCTGCTATTAGCTTTTACTTATTGCATGGACTTTAAACTTTATCAAATGGATGTCAAAAGTGCCTTTTTAAATGGATACATTCAAGAAGAAGTATAGGTAGATCAACCTCCTGGTTTTGAAAATTACAAATTTCCAAATCATGTTTTCAAATTGAGAAAAGCTTTGTTTGGTTTAAAACAAGCTCCAAGAGCTTGGTATGAAAGACTAAGTAAATTTATTTTAGAAAATGATTTTGAAAGAGGAGAGGTTGATACAACACTATTTATAAAGCGCAAAAACAAAGACATTCTTTTGATACAAGTTTATGTCGATGACATAATATTTAGTACAACTAATGAACTTCTTTGCAAAGAGTTTGCCAATATTATGCAGGATGAATTTCAAATGTCTATGATGGGAAAACTTACCTTCTTCCTTAGACTACAAATCAAGCAAACCAAAGAGGGGACATTCATAAGTCAATCTAAATATTGTAAAGAACTTCTCAAAAGGTTTGAAATGGACAAGGCTAATGAAATAGCAACACCTATGAGCACATCATGCTACCTAGACAAAGATGGGAAGGGTAAGGATGTTGAGATCACAAAATACCTAGGTATGATTGGATCCTTGCTTTACTTAACTATGAGTAGGCCTGATATAACGTTTGCTGTGTGTATATGTGCTAGATTTCAAGCATGTCCCAAGGAATCTCATTTAACTGCCATCAAAAGAATTATGAAATATTTAGTTGGCACTCAAAATGTTGGTTTGTGGTACCCAAAAGGTGCCAAATGCATATTAATAGGTTACCCTGACTTGGATTTTACTGGATGTAAATTGGATAGAAAAAGTAAAGTACCAGTGGTACTTGTCACTTACTTGGTAGTTCTCTTGTTTCTTCGCATAGCAAGAAACAAGTCAATGTCGCTTTATCAACAGCTGAGGCAAAGTATGTTACAGCTGGGAGTTGTTGTGCTCAAATCCTATGGATGAGACAACAACTTCTTGATTTTGGTGTTGTCTTAGATCAAATACCCATTAAGTGTGACAACACTAGCGCGATTAATATTTCTAAAAATCCAGTAATGCACTCTAGAACCAAACACATAGAAATTTGTCACCATTTCATACAAGACCATGTCTTAAAAGGAGATTGTATTCTTGAACATGTTGACACCTCCAAACAATTGGCGGATATTTTTACAAAACCCCTCACTAAAGAACAATTTATAAATATTACGAGGGAGTTAGGATTTTTAGAAATCTCAAATTATGGTTAAATATTTTATTTAATTTTATTTCTAAAAAGTTATTAATTCATTCTTGATTCTACTAAAATCTTTTTGAAAATTTCTAAATTATATCCGTATTTAGATTTTGATAATTTACTTTAAATTATTCAAAATCTATGACAATATTTCTTAAGAATATTTTATTTTAAACATAGTTTTTATAATCTCTTGATATATTTAATAAAGATCTCTTAAAATATTTTTTAATCTTTGATTTCTAATCTTTTAAATACAAGGATTCAAGCCTCAAATTTCATGGTCTGCACACTCTGAATTTAAAACAATTGCAAGAGTAGCATGGTCTTCACGTTTGAACTTTTGTGATATGATCTCTAAACATGTGATTCCATGTCCCATTCATGAACCATGCGAAAAATCTTGTTTCAAGGCGTTCGCGTGAATACTTGCAGGCCAAAAGACAAAATTTCAACTTCCTAGGCATAAGACACCTTTCTTGTGACATTATTCTTCAAACCTGCACAAAAATAGCTAAATGAATCGATTCACTCTCTAGATGAATCGATTCATTTGTGGTTCAATGGCCAAAAATTCACTCAAAATGAATTGATTCACCCCTGAATTGAATCAATTCCCATGCTGAATTTTTGTATAAATGTGGCCTGATTCTCACGTTTTCCTCACACCTTGCCACACTACTTTCATTCCTTGTTCCCACTCTCTAAAACCTCTTCGAAAACTCTCTGATTCTTCTCTTTTACTCTCTAAAAGTCATGGCCTCTTTATCCAGAAAGAAAAGAAGAGGAGATACTGCTAGGTGTTCATCCTCTCAACCTACTGACCTCTCCAGATTATTTGATAATCAATGCCAACTTGAGAAATATCTTGAAAACTACTCTGAAAAACTTCTCATACCCCCTCATTGGCTTGATGTTCCACTCTTCAGAGAACATGATTTTACTATTCTAGATGTTCTTAGGCAACAAAATCTAGTAGAATTTGTTGCACTTAAAGAAAACTTCATCTACCCCGAGTTAATTCGAGCCTTCTACTCAACCTTGAGAATCTCAAATGGGTGTTGCATCGTAAAAATCAAAGGGGTAACTATTCCTCTTGATGATAATGTTCTCTATTTGGTTGGAAAACTTCCAATCAAACATGTTGATTTCTTTGAAGCTGACCCTTCTCCTAATTGGGCTTACAATCCTATTGATGCTCATGCTTTTCTTGGTATATCTTCTGTCTCTAAAAGCACTATTGGACAATTAAACATCGATTATCATCTTCTCTATTATTGCTTGGTTAAGATCATTCTTCCTAAGGGATCCAATAATGCTAGAGTGTGTGAAACCCAAACTCTTATTCTTTGGGCTATGCTTCATGAAAAGGAAATCAATTGGATCAAGCTTATTCAAAACCACATGATTGATTCTAAGACTCTCATTAAACTCCCTTATGCTGTCCTAATTACCAAGCTCCTCAAGCACTTTAACGTCGACCTTTCAAATAAGGTGAAAGAAATAGTTGGTCACAAAGGAAAAATTAAAGGCACTCATCTCTTCAAAATGGGTTGGTATAACCAAGATGACGCTTGGCAATACTTACCCCCACATGCACAAAATAGTGATGATAATGAAGATCAACCTCAAGAATAAGCACCTCCTCCACCTGCTACTAATTTTAATGATGCTTTCTTTAATCGGCTGACCTCTTATATTGACACTCGCTTTGATGCTAAAGAACTCGTTTTGACCTTATGGAGACCAACAAGAACACACGCTTTGATCAAGTGGAGAATACTATGAATGGTCGATATGATGACTTATCCTAACAAATCTCCAACATTAGATTTTTTAATCCTTAAAATCGTTCATGATATGATTATGTTTTTTTTATTTGTGTACTCTTTTTTTAATCTCTTAATGAAATATCTTATTATGAATATCTTGTTCTTTATTTTTGATGATGCCAAAGGGGGAGAAAATATCTAAAATCAACATCTGTATCTATCCTTGTTGCAATGAACAATTATTCATTGCATGATTAAGAGGGAGTATTATCCATTGCATGAATTGCATGATTAAGGGGGAGTTTAATAAGTAATATTTTTCCTAAATAACAAGTGATATCCTATTTTGTAAAAAGAAAAAACAACAAGTGATCTATATGCATGAAAATCATAATTGAATTTGTAAGGGGGAGTTTTATGCTTTGAAAATATAATTGTGATGAGACTAACACCCTAAGAGATGAAAATTTGTTGTCATCATCAAAAAGGGGGAGAATGTGTTTTTATGTTGAAACAAATTTTGATTATGACAAACAAAGTGTTCAAGAAATGAAGTAATACATAAATTTGAATGATATATAAGAAAATTGATGATTAGGATCAAGAACTATGTAAAATACTATCAAAAAGGACCAAAACAAAATTAATTTGAAGAGGAATAGCTCCATGAATCGATTCATGAAGCCAAGAATCGATTCATATGCTTTTAAACACCCAGGAATCGATTCACAAGGCCTAGGAATTGATTCATATGCATTAAATCACACAGGAATCGATTCAACACATCAAGGAATTGATTCATACACTCTTTGGAAGCTAGGAATCGATTCATTACTCAAGGGAATCGATTCACACATAATTCTACACCTAGGAATTGATTCATATCATCAGGAATCGATTCATGCTTGCCTGGGAATCAATTCCTCACTCCAGGAATCAATTCATGCGCTGTTTTTGTCACAGAAATCAACTGAATGAATCAATTCACACCTAAAATCATGGACTGAATCATGAAAATATTGTTGATTAAATTATGGAATGTTTTAAGGCACTACAGATTTTCAAGGACAACATTATGCATTTTATTAAACCACTACACTGAAGGAAATTATTTTAATGAGAACGGAGTGTCCTCCTGAGGCTATAAATAGAAGAGAAGCAGAAGCATTTTAGCACACTAAGAAACACATTCCTTGCCTTCTCCTCTGTTCTCTCTTATTTCCTTGGCTATTAACTCTCTGTTCTATTTTCTTTGTAACTATTTTTTTGAGAGTTAGATTGTGAGAAAAATTATTTTGTACTATAATTTGTATATCCACTCTATTGGAGAGTTACCCTTGTAATCTTAAACACCAAAATTCCTAGAACTTGGGTTGGGTTTCAACCTTGTAACTTGTGAGATTGAGAGATTGGGTGGGGCGCCCTTGTACTTGTGAGAATTGAGTTCTTGAGTGTGGGATACTAGGAAGCTATAATTGCTCAAAGTTTGTATCTCTAATCTCCAATAGTGGAATCCTTCAAGTGGGTTTCTTGAAGGCGAGACGTACACCGGTGTGGTTGAACTCGTATATTGGTTTGTAATTTCTCTTTCCCTACACTCTTTTATAATTGTGTATTTAAATTGCTTATAACTTGGCTGTTAAATTTATTTGAAATAAGTTATATTAACTCTTAATTGAATATCCTTACTATTTATTAAGTGCTCACTAATTTATCTTGCATATAAGTTGTTATTACTTGCTATTAATTTTCACCATCTTCATTAAGTATAATTGCTAAAGAATTAATTTCAAAAGCATTCCAAGGAAAATTTTAAATACTCAATTCACCCCCTCTTGAGTAATTGAGGCCACTTGGTTAACAAGCATAATGGCCAACTCTGTTGCCGCTCTAAAATATTTTCTTTAATAATGTTACTATATTATTGAGCATAATGGTCGGCTCTGTCGTCGCTCCTAACAAACTCTTTACTAATTTTTTGTTACTATATTATTGAGCATAATGGCCGGCTTTATCGTCGCTCTTAGTATTTTCCTTAAGTTGTGTCATTTATATTACCAGATATAATGGTCGGCCCTGACGCCTCATAATAATAATTATTATTAATAAAACTACCACTCTTGGTGATGTTTTTGACAGTTATTTTATCAAATTTACAACGATATTTTCCTAAGGTCCCTTTAAAGATGATAAGGTAGTTAAGACTAAGTTAAAAAGTAGTATAAAAATAAATTAAATAATATGATAGATATTATAGAAATTAATAAGTAATTATGTAATTAATGGTTTAGTAAACGTTAAAAATACTTAGGTGAAAATAGTAATGATAAAATAACTAAAATAGGCAAATCAAAATAGTAGAATATTTATAAGCTACATATCATTGGAAATAAGTCTTGTAATTTTATAGGGTTCATGTTAGAAATAAGGCTAAATTATTAAGATCAAGAAATTAGAATAAAATATGAGTATAAGAATTAAATAAGTTAATGTCTGGTGAGTTAAGAGCAAGAAAATAAACTAAGACAAGGGAAGGAGTTAGTTAAAATGGACTTAGAAATCATTACTACTTGGATTAATAAAGAATAGAATAATAAGTAATAAGAACTAGTAATAATCAGTAGTGGAAAAATCACTTTTTACACCGGTCCTTTTTGGCTTTGTACATCGGTTGTAGGACCGGTGTGGATGGAGCCGGTGAGAAAAATGTGGACTTTTTACACTGGTTTTGGGACCGGTGAGAAAAACTTTTTTTACACCGGTCCTGTTTAAAACAACCAGTATAAAAAATAATACTTACACCGGTCCTTTTTTCAACGACCGGCATAAAAACTATTAATCACACCGGTCCTTCTATTTAGGCCTAGTACAAATTCAGACTTTTCTCACCGGTTCTTTTGTTTAGGCCCGGTACAAATTCAGACTTTTCTCACCGATTGTTTATTTACGCCTAGTACAAAAAAAACTTTTCTCACCGGTCCGTTTGTTTACACCCGGTACAAGGATAAACTTTTCTCACTGGTTCTTTTGTTTAGGCCCGGTAAAAATATAGAATTTTCTCACCGGTCTTATTGGTTGCGCCTGGTACAAAAAATACACTTTTTTTTTTCATTTTTAATTCAGTATATTTCGTTCCCGGCCGTTCCAATTCAGTACTTTCATGACAATTTTTAAAAGCATCAACTTCAAAATCATAAGTGGGAAAAGTCAGCCAAAACTCAGCTAAAAGAGACATTAGACATCTAACTCAAATTTGATTATGCTGAATGCCAATATTTTCTTCTAATTCCTTTCTCTTAAACTTGTTCTTTACAACTAGAAAATATTGTGCATATATAATCAGGCATGAAAAACAGAACATATAAAGAAAAAATGTTTCTTCAATTACCAAGAACTTAAGAGAGCGATCTCAGCAAAGGTAGTTATCCACTGGTTTTGACACTTTGACTAATGCGGTTTAGGAGCTTCTAGATCATCTTCACTATCATCCTGCTGATAAAAGTTCATAAAAATTCTATCATTAATTATGACTAAATCACTACATATTTAATAATAATCACCGTATATTTAATAACCAATCACAAAAGTCAAAAGTATGTATAACCATATTCTATTATTGATGCTCAGGGAAGAGAGACAAGGCAAAACAACATTGCAGAATGCCATATTAGGATTTAAGGTATGTGGAGTAAGCAAAAACAAAAAGAATTTGTTGTAGTTTTTGGAAATTTTAGTATTTTAAGGCTGTAGATAATTTTTAATTAAGATCACCACGTGCAGGGAATAAAACAAGCTAGGTTAGTCTATTCAACCATACCTAATAGCTATTTACATCACCTGCACAAATTTACATCAGATATTTAAAAAATTCCAATTATTTGCCCTCCACAACAAACTTATATTGTTTCTGATCCATCCATCAGAACAGAAAAGAAAAGGATCAACAACTAGACTGCTATATTTACAAAAAATAAGATACAAGATATTCAGATGAATAAAGTGCTTAAAAATGAATAAATGAAAAAGAAGTTAAAATATGCTTGATTCCCTAGCAAGCAAACCAGAATCACGTTTATGAACCAAGAATAGAAACAAAACAATGCACAAATAAACAAAAATTCATCAAGACACACCCTTGATTATTTTACATCATATATAAATACTTTAGTTATACTTCAGTTATACTGTAGTTAATTACAAAATTTGAGTTTAAATTTATCTCAAAGTGATTAATAAAAAAAATAAGTGGTCAATTTAATCACACACATACCCTTCATTATTTTACATCATATATAAATACTTAACTAAAAGCATAAACATTGATTTTGATACACTAAACATAAAAATATATTTAGTTTGGTTAATTTAAATCCGATGCAATGAAGGAGAAAAATGACATAATACTAATACCATGCACCTCAAGTAGAGATTTTATTGAAGACATTCAGACAGGATAGCAAATCAGCATGTACTACACATGTATTTGTATCTCTTCTGATGTATTTCAAACACTTGCAATGATGTTACCAATAAATCAAGTTCAGCTACATTAAGTAAACAGATGAGACATACATGGCCTAGGTAAAGTTTAATCCTTGGTATTCCTATGTAAGAACAAGGAAATCCCATTACTTAGAAATATCAGGAAATCCAAATCTGTGTGTACTCATTTGTTAAACTGAAAATATGTCAACATACATACACCTACTTGAACAGAAACAACAGTAGCCTGTAAAACACACATCAATTCTTCCACTTCCAATAAATGAGAGAAAGAAAAGAAATAACCATAAGTACTGAGATCTTTATAAAATGGTGTCTGCTCTTGGAGTAAGTAAAGATATGCATCCTTTCATTTACTTATATTGCTCACCATATCACTTGCTGTCTAATTGTCCTGCTACAAAATCATAGGGACCCTGCAGTATTTTATAGATAGACCATCTATTAGTATGCAAGATTCAACACCAAATAATATGCTACAAAAATCATAAATGGTGAGTTTTGAGTTAATCATTCAAACCTAAAATGAAAGTATTTCCATATTCAGATCTCATATAACTGTAGAGGGTTTCCGATGCTCCTGCATTGAATGGAAACACTAAGAGATGATATCATAATAGGTAGCGCCAACCCAAAATCACTGATGGCTAAGACAATCTGCTTACATATAGTAGAGGAATATACAACATATACAGTAACAAGAAGAGAAGAAATTGGACAGGGTTCACTTTTAATGACAATTTGAACAAAAGGCAAAACTACTTTGATACAATTAGTTAAATATAAGCTAGAGATGTATAATCATAAGAAGGGAGACAGAAGACACTAAACAGTTTCTTAACCCACACAATAAATCCACATTATAGAAAGAAAAGAAATTGAAAAAAAAATCATGAACTAGAATACTAGACTCACTGTTTCTTGGGCGCCCCTTTTAATACCAAGACATCTTTAGAATTTGTTAGGCAACACTTCAAACAAATATCTTGCCCATCATTTTTGAACGTCTTTAATTTCATCCTCAGAAAATGGTTCTCGATCAAATCTCTCCAAATTCAAAACTAGCATGCATGAGCAACAAGAACATAAAGCACATGACTTGAACAAATTTTGAAACCTACATATTGAAAAAATGACCTTCTCCCATAAATCAAGAGTGTTTGCCAAGACAATATCCAACATGTGCTTCATTACATAAAATCCACACTGCATGCTACCTAATGGTTGTGTTGGGCACTATAAAAATAACACCAATTAATATTGAAATGTAAGATAAAAATATGACAACCAAACAAATAAAAATCATGAACATCCAACTTACACTTGGATTGATCCATTTAGGCGGTTTTAAACATTTTGTGTGTCAACCTAGCAACAACTGAGATGCTTGTATTAGTCTACAATAAAAATGGTTTTAATACAAAAATACTTAAGTTAATAAGCTTAACAATAAGATATATACACAAGGTGATATGTTTCATTAGACAATGCTAATTGAGATAATAATTAACACTTACACTTGTAGAAGTTGTTTGAGTTCTTTGGATGGTTTACCCTTTATTGAGCATAATAACACACATAAATTCTGATTTGGACATATTAATATCAACTGCCAATGTGACCTATATAAAGTGAAATAAAATATGTCATGATTTTTAAAAAACTAAATAATTAAAATGAAGGCCATATTACTTACGAGTTAATAAAGTACGGTGCAAGGTAACATAATTTTCCTTCCGATAATCTGCTTTGAATGTAATTTTGTATGTCCTCCCTTTTGTTTCCTTTATCATGAAGTAACGTAGGATCAATAAATCCATATTGTGATTTCCTTCTTCTTGCACAAGTGATGTAGGTATCTAATTGAACAAAAATACGATTATTAATATATAAATACTAAACATAAATCCAAAATAATACATTTGCCAATTAAATTTCATGTGAGACCCTAAAATTAACTTACATCATCCAAAATTGTATGATAGATACGTTTAACATTTGATCACCTAAAGCAATCTCCAAAACATCATGCTTGGTGATGTATAATGGGATAGGAACATCCTTTCCTATAACCTCAACTCCTAACTCTAGCTTCAAAGGGGTCTTGCCAATTTTCACTGCCAATGTCCCTAAACGCTCAAGTAGGTCTTCTTCTTGCTGCGGAAAATTAGCTTCGCCCTCCTAATCAATTTAATAAACTCATTAGATATATATATATATATATAAAGTATTTGTTAAAGATATAGAGCAAATTGTGAATAATACCTTGGCTCCAAGTAAGATGATAAGCTTTTTTGGCCATATAATGAAGTGGTTAAGGGCCTTTCTAACTGCTGATACCTCCTCAGTGGGTATAGGGACATGGGCATCTGCATCCTCAACCCGTTCAACCACCACTCTAAAATTATGATCATCTAATTGCTTATGGTGTATAGTGGATCCCAAGTTATAAACCTTTCCAAAGGCTACTAAATGATAAGGATTCTCTATGTATAACTCACAATCCTTTAGGACATTAATCATATCTTTTTCTGGTACATATTCACCTTCTGAAACATAATTACTACCCTTTGTTCTCACATATTTATTTGAAGGCGGATTCCCTATGTTTGGGTTTTTATGAATAGAGAAGGGATGCCCAAGGACTTCAAAGTTTGCCTAAACCCCAACCTTAGCTTCTCTATAATCTGCTCTATGATTCGTTGAGTCACTTGCTCTTTAACTTATTAAGTGACTTCTTGCCTTATCTCCTCTCTAATATGCATAATCTCATCCCGAGTCACAATAGAGGATCCAAGTCCTTTTCTGCTTGGAGGTTTTCCAAAGTATTGTCGTATGCCCATACGTTGTCCAACACCACGAACACGACCATTATGTTCTGGACGCCCAATAGTAATAGATAGAATATCTTCTTGGCCAGAGGCTACTAAGGATCCTTCTGAGCTGAGTGATGTCAAATTGTCCTACAATCCATTTTAAATCATGTATGACATTCAAAATATAAGTTAGCAATTAATTTATAATCTTGTCATATGCATGAAAAAATCAATTAACTTACAATCTTTTCAACAATCACTACTAGAAAAATGACTAGTAGCTACACTCCAATAGCGACCGCCAAAAGCCGTTGATAATCAGTGACCGAATTAGCGACGGCAACAAGGAAGGGACCTTGGATACGAAAAATAATGACCACATCAGCGACCAACACTATACCATTGCTGAATTTGGCAAAGAACCGTCACTACTACCGTCGCTAACTTATACCCCGTCCCTGATACGGTCGCTAAAGTTATTTCCCTCCATTTTTTGGTTTCCCTCCAACGTATATATGGCGCCAGTTGATAGCGACGGTGATACTACAGTCGCTATTGTAACACCCTAATTAATTGCAACTAAAAAAAAAAAATGAGAAAATTTTTCACAAAACAGTCCCGTATTATTCGATATATGAGGGAGCAGGCAAGGGAAGAACGAAAAGCCTTCACACGCACAAAGCAACCTACAGGGAAACTAGAACTGGGGCCGGCTCAATGGGTTTATCGTAACGCACCAACACTAGGGCGGATTGCACAACACCGTTTATTCGCTCAGACGGGGTCTCACACCGTCCAGGCGGAGTATGGTAATACATCAGCGGATAGAGGAGATTTCGCACTGAGGCTTCCCTTCGAGAAATACTGGTCACTCAACGGGAGGAATAGATAAGGGAAATATGTTAGTACATTCACACGCGTAGCATTTGGTGGAAAGGCGAAGTTAGAATCATCCTACTTGGCTAGGCGGGGTATATTTATCTTGGGCGGGCTGTCCTAGTTACTTGGGCGAGGTATGACGCCGCCTAAACGAAATCTACATAACGCCTCTTTAACACAACTACAAGGTAATTTCCTCCATCGGGTATGGACAAGGGTTCACTAAGTAAATCCTCACACTCGCCTTTCACTCAGAAAAATGAGAAGTTACAGGGTACATATACGTTAGTAGGTTGTGGAGAAAGGAGGGATCTGAACCTATTCCACCCAGCTCAACTAAGTATGACGACGCCTGGGCGGACTTAGCCATAACGACCAATTCGGGGTCAACATCGGGGTCTGGATTGTGTTAGCATCGCAACGGATAGGAAAGGATAATGGTCGATATCTCACTCTGGTAATTACTCGCTTCAGCGTGAGTCCTCGCGCTTGGGCGAATTGCTCCCACACTTCGGGCGGGGTACGACTCCGCCCAGCGTATCCGACATAAATTTTCCTAAGACAATTCTCGGTTCATTCGGACTTAGCTATAACCTGCTCAATCAGACTGTCCCTGCGTATCTATTAAAGCATAATTAGGAAACAAGGCAGCACATAGCATCACGCACACCAAAACCATACATCCATATACATACATAAAAGTGCACGTCAATATTTACAATACAAAATCGGACTTCTCCTTGCCCGTAAAGTTCTATTCATCCCCAAAAACATTAACATCCGGTATGAGCCAGTCCGGGCTTCATCTAACAACGCCTTAATTAAACCTTCCAAATGCATCAGCACTCCGCCCAGCATTCCAGCTCTGCTTCTGATCCTCCTCACGAAAGACATTCACTGAAAATGGCCACTGCAGGGGTGAGCTTTTACATGTAAAATGATACTCTTAGACTCGGTATCAGCGTCAATACACGCTCCTGCTATCACTCAACCTTTCTCAAGTAACCAAATTCATACAATTCAAACAACATTCATGACACACATAATTCACAGAGTTTATTCCACATCTAAATATATATATTCATGCATTCAAAATCATACACATGCACATATATAGATTTATACATCACCACAATCAGCCTTATTTCTATATGCATGCCTGCGGATCCGACTCGGGTAAAGACTCTCAGTTACGGCCCCCTTTTCTTTTGGCCCCTCGTCCCTCAGCTCTTACCAGGTGGCACCGGCCTCCCCACGGCGTCTCGAGACTCTCTTCTCTAGCTCCAACGGCTACCACGAGCTCTATTGGGATCTAGCCAGGGTTGGTAACTGGAAGTCGTTTCCCTTGGGGTTCTTGACCTTCCATGGGTCACCCCACTCTTACTCATGCAACTAACACATTCATTATTACACATCATCGCGCCATGAACACCTTACCGTAGTCATTAAGTAAGAACGAATATCCCCCACTACTCGTCATCATTCAGTCAGTCACACCAGCGCATGTTACAATCGGTCATCAGACTAACAACATTGAGCAATCCAATTAAGAACATGCACATACATACTTTTCATAGTGACAACAAAATAGATCCATCATTATCATCCACGAGCAGGCTACGCCATCGCCACGAAGATCACTATCAGAATCTCAAATCATGCATCAGTTTTAGTAATTGTGAATACATGCACACATGCACAGCATCAGTTCTAATGATTATAAAAACATGCACACACACACCCGCACTCAGCAATACATTCATCCGGTACCGTTCTTAGACCATGCATTCGACATGTAAGCGCCCCCTACCTTTAGAAGAATCCTTAGAAACCTTTCTGTTCTCGTTGTTGGGTCCGACGTCTTTCTCCTGGTTCGTTCGGTCTTCCTTGGCTTGTCGTATCCTGCGCCTGATTCTGGGATGAAGTGTGGTCCGTTCTCCAGTACTGCAACCCAGACCTCCAGGAGCGAAGAGTAAGATAGAAGAAGAAGAAAGATGAAGACGAAGGGAGGAAGTAGAGAATGAAGTGACGGAGAAGGGAGTCTGAAGAAATAGCAAGTGCGTTTTTCCGCCAAGGGCTCACGCTTATATATATATATATATGTGCGCAGTAAAAGAAGAGTGGGATGGGAGAGTGCGTGTCCAGCAGTCACGTGCACTCCACCCCATCCCCTGACCACCACCATTTTTAATATTTTAATGGCTTAATCCTAAGTAGTTAAATGCAATTAACAGTTATTTCTTAGTTAAAAATCAAATCTTAATGGTTCATTCTTCATTCAGCATTAAATTTTAAAACGGGGATGTTACAGTTCTCCCCCACTGAAAAAGAATTTCGTCCCCGAAATTCAGTCGGTACTTACCTAGGTAAATAATTCGGGGTACTGCTGTCGCATGGCGTCTTCGCGTTCCCACGTGTAGGAGGTGGTCTTGCCTTGCTGCCACTCCACCTTAACCAGCCTTACGTTCTTGTTTCTTAAGCGTTTTACCGATTGATCCACGATTCCAACCGGTGTAGTCACAGTGGTTAGGTCTTCCTTGATCTCTACCTCGTCGTCAGGCATCGTGTGGCTGGGGTCATGCAAATACTTCCTTAGCTGAGACACATGAAAAACGTTGTGTAATCGGGACAAGTGAGTTGGTAACGCGAGGCGGTATGCCACGGAGCCAATCCGTTCTACTACCTCATAAGGTCCGATGTAGCGAGGGCTTAACTTCCCACTTTTTAAGGCTCGTCCAACTCCTTTACTCGGAGAGGTTCTCAGAAACACTCGATCTCCGACTTGAAATTCCAATGGCTTGATGCGTTTGTCATGGTAGCTCTTCTGCCTGTCTTGTGATGCTTTCATCTTCTCCCTTATTACTCGGATCTGTTCTGTGGTTTGCTTCACGATGTCTGGTCCCAGTAATAGACTTTCACCCGCTTCCGACCAACAGAGTGGGGTTCGGCATCTACGCCCATATAATGCCTCATAAGGTGCCATGCCAATGCTGTGATGATGGCTGTTGTTGTACGTAAACTCGATCAAGGGAAGGTACTGCTCCCAGTCCCTACCGTACTCTAACACACACGCTCTCAATAAGTCTTCTAGACTCTGAATCGTTCGCTCGGATTGTCCATCCGATTGGGGGTGGTAGGCAGAACTAAGCCAAAGCTTCGTCCCCAGTTCTTGATGCATGCTGGTCCAAAACCTGGATGTAAATCTAGGGTCCCTATCTGAGACGATGGAAGTAGGTATGCCATGCAGTCGGATAACTTCTTGAATGTAGATTCGAGCCAATTTATGCAATGGGTACTTCATATTTACAGGTAAGAAGTGTGCACTCTTCGTCAATCTGTCAACAATGACCCAAATGGCATCATGGCCCGCTCGGTTTTTGGGTAATCCCATGATAAAATCCATCGCAATTGAGTCCCATTTCCATACGGGGATTTCTAGAGGCTGCATTGCACCGTACGGTTTTTGGTGCTCTACCTTCGATTTCTGACAAGTGATACACCGGGCCACGTACTCCACCACATCCTTCTTTAGTCCGGGCCACCAAAACTGTCTCCTCAAGTCATGGTACATTTTCGTGGTTCCTGGGTGAATGCTGAGTAGGCTTTTGTGGGCTTCATCAAGCACCATTCTTCTCAATCTTCCTTCACTTGGTATGTATATTCTGTTCCTCACCCGGAAGATCCCATCTGACCCTTCTACCAAGGATAAATCCTTTCCTTTAGCCTGAATTTCCTTCATTTCAGCTAGGTAAGAGTCCGCCTGTTGCTGTTCGTACACGGATTTTAAGAATTCGTTGGCAATCCTCAACGTACCGATTGTCATCTTCTGAGAGGAAGGGGCGTCAACATGCAAGTTCATGTCTCGGAACCGCTCCAACAACTCAACTTCTTTTGCCATCATGGCTGCTATGTGGAGGGATTTTCGACTCAATGCGTCTGCTACGACATTTGCCTTACCTGGGTGGTATTTCAACTCGAAATCATAGTCCTTCAAAAACTCAATCCATCTTCTCTGCATCATGTTCAGCTCCTTTTGGTCGAATAGGTATTTGAGGCTCTTATGATCGCTGTACACTTCAAATTTGGATCCGTACAAGTAATGCCTCCAGATTTTCAATGCAAAAACTACTGCTGCCAACTCCAAGTCATGGGTCGGATAATGTTGTTCGTGGGGTCTCAATTGTCGAGAGGCATATGCTATCACTCGATCTTTCTGCATGAGTACACATCCTAATCCGAGTCCGGACGCGTCACAATAGACCACGAAGCTTTCTCGTAACTCAGGTAATGCCAACACCGGAGCAGTTGTCAACTTATTCTTCAGCTCTTGGAAGCTGCTCTCACACTCCGGACTCCACACAAAAGGAACGTTCTTCCGAGTCAATTTAGTCAGGGGTAATGCCAACTTAGAAAAACCTTCGATGAACCTTCTATAATAACCTGCCAAGCCCATAAAACTCCTTATTTCCGAGATCGATCTGGGCCTCTCCCACGCCATTACAGCAGCTACCTTCGCAGGATCCATCGAGACGCCTCGCTTGGAGATCACATGCCCGAGGAAGTGGATCTCATCCATCCAAAATTCGCACTTTGAAAGCTTTGCAAACAATTGCTTCTCCTTCAATACTTGGAGTACCGTCCTGAGATGTCCTTCATGCTCCTCAGATGTCTTAGAATAAACTAGAATATCATCGATGAAGACAACAACAAACCGATCTAAGAAGGAGTGGAATATGCTGTTCATGTAATTCATGAAAACAGCAGGGGCGTTTGTCACACCGAACGGCATCACTACATACTCATAGTGACCATACCTAGTCCTAAAGGCAGTTTTAGGAATGTCCGAGTCCTTCACTCGGATTTGGTGATATCCCGATCGTAAGTCGATTTTTGAGAAGACTGAGGCTCCACGCAGCTGGTCAATTAAATCATCAATTCTAGGCAGTGGGTATCGATTCTTGATTGTGAGTTTGTTAAGCTGTCGATAATCTATACAAAGTCTCATGCTGCCATCCTTCTTCTTAACAAGTAGCACAGGTGCGCCCCATGGTGACACGCTTGGTCTAATGAACTGCTTCTCAAGTAACTCATCCACTTGTTTCTTCAACTCTACCAATTCAGTTGAGGACATTCTGTAGGGTGCACTGGAGACCGGTTCGGCTCCAGGGATCAAGTCTATAGAGAATTCAACTTCTCTACTGGGAGGCACACTCGGGACGTCCTCTGGGAACACTTCTGGGAATTCACAGACAACCGGAATTTCGTTCACTAGGGGCTCATTCTCATCTTTGGTTAGACAAAGCATCATAAATAGTTGGGTTATACCTAGTGCCGTGCCATCTTCAGTGGGTTGTTTTGGGAAAACTATCTCTCGGTTTCTACAATCTACTAATACCTTATTGGCTGAAAGCCAATCTATTCCAAGCACAATATCAAGACCCTTTAAGGGCATGCAAATCAGATCGAAGGTGAAACTCCGATCATACAACTCAAATGCTACATTTTTACATATTGACGATGTGAACACACTAGGGCCAGTGGGGCTGGCCACTTCTAAAGTCCGGTTCATAGACACAGTTGGTAGCTTCAACCGTTTCACGCACTCATCAGCTATAAAAGAATGGGTTGCTCCCGAATCGAAAACAACATTAAGCGTATTCATTCCAAGTGAGCACTTACATTGTACTAGATCGTTTGCTGATGCAATATTCTCTGCATTGATGGTGTAGATCCTTCCTGTCGCTGTTGGGCCGGTGTTCCTCTCTCGACTGTTCGGGGCATGCATCATATTTCCTCTGGTTCCGTTGCCTCTGCCACCAGGTCGTTGGTTATCATTCACTCTGGTTCGATCTTGAAATCCTCCTTGACGCACATTGGTGTTTGCCTGGCGGAGTTGGGGGCAGTCCGGGCGAACGTGTCCCTTCTCTCCGCAGTGGTAGCATTTAACATTTGTATCATTGCATTCCTTAGCAAAATGATCACCGCCACATTTAAAGCATCCGCCATACCTTGGTCGCCCACTCATCTGTCTCCCTCGGTCATTATGGTTCTGATATCGGGTGAAGGGTTCATTCCTCCTCACGTTCCCTGGCCTCTTGAAACGTGATTGCTGAGGCCTCAGGTGCTGGTTGGCTCTGCTGCACTGGCCCGAATGGGCCCTGTCATCCTCTTCGAATATTCTACACTTGTTCACTAAGGCAGGGAAACTCCGGATTTCATGGTATCTGCAGGCTCTCTTGATATCCGATCTCAGTCCGTTCTCAAACTTAAGACACTTGGAGTGCTCCGTTCCTGGCTGCTGGAAGGGCGGATAGAATAGGCACAATTCTTCAAATCTGGTCGCGTATTCTTCCACAGTCATGGAGCCCTGTTTTAATTCCATAAACTCCAGCTCTTTCCGACTCCTCACTGTGTCGGGAAAGTATTTGTCTAGGAAGCAGGCCTTGAAATCGTTCCACGTCAGTTGATTGTCATCTTCGGGGAATCGGCTCCTGGCTATCTTCCACCAATTCTCCGCTTCATCTCGCAGCATATACACTGCGCATTCCACCTTCTGGGCTTCGGTACAGCGAAGACCCCTAAAAATTCTCTCTAATTCCTGAGTCCACTTGAACGCCGCCTCAGGGTTCCGTCCTCCTAAGAATTCACTCGGCTTCCTCTTCAGGAAGCGGTCCAGCACATGGCCATCCTCAGGTTGAGTTTGGCCTTGCCTTTCAAACACATCAGCAAAGCGTTGGAATGCTGTGGCTATAGCCTCCATACTTTGACGATGCGCCATTTCTTATCCTGAAATTGACATTTAAGGATAAGTATACGGAGCCACTTACTACCGATCTAGTTATTAGTCCAACAATTAATAGCTTAGCACATTATGTCATTCGCCTAAGTCATACACACAATCGGACCAGGGGAAAACAACCCCTTGTCCTCAAGACAATCATCAATCAGGTCAACCAGCATCAGAACAATTTCAACCATTCAATCAAAAAGACACAAACACCACCGCTTACACTTGGTAAGCATACTTTGGCCTTGGACTTTTCGGTCCGCTCTGATACCAAAATGTAACACCCTAATTAATTGCAACTAAAAAAAAAAATGAGAAAATTTTTCACAAAACAGTCCCGTATTATTCGATATATGAGGGAGCAGGCAAGGGAAGAACGAAAAGCCTTCACACGCACAAAGCAACCTACAGGGAAACTAGAACTGGGGCCGGCTCAATGGGTTTATCGTAACGCACCAACACTAGGGCGGATTGCACAACACCGTTTATTCGCTCAGACGGGGTCTCACACCGTCCAGGCGGAGTATGGTAATACAGCAGCGGATAGAGGAGATTTCGCACTGAGGCTTCCCTTCGAGAAATACTGGTCACTCAACGGGAGGAATAGATAAGGGAAATATGTTAGTACATTCACACGCGTAGCATTTGGTGGAAAGGCAAAGTTAGAATCATCCTACTTGGCTAGGCGGGGTATATTTATCTTGGGCGGGCTGTCCTAGTTACTTGGGCGAGGTATGACGCCGCCTAAACGAAATCTACATAACGCCTCTTTAACACAACTACAAGGTAATTTCCTCCATCGGGTATGGACAAGGGTTCACTAAGTAAATCCTCACACTCGCCTTTCACTCAGAAAAATGAGAAGTTACAGGGTACATATACGTTAGTAGGTTGTGGAGAAAGGAGGGATCTGAACCTATTCCACCCAGCTCAACTAAGTATGACGACGCCTGGGCGGACTTAGCCATAACGACCAATTCGGGGTCAACATCGGGGTCTGGATTGTGTTAGCATCGCAACGGATAGGAAAGGATAATGGTCGATATCTCACTCTGGTAATTACTCGCTTCAGCGTGAGTCCTCGCGCTTGGGCGAATTGCTCCCACACTTCGGGCGGGGTACGACTCCGCCCAGCGTATCCGACATAAATTTTCCTAAGACAATTCTCGGTTCATTCGGACTTAGCTATAACCTGCTCAATCAGACTGTCCCTGCGTATCTATTAAAGCATAATTAGGAAACAAGGCAGCACATAGCATCACGCACACCAAAACCATACATCCATATACATACATAAAAGTGCACGTCAATATTTACAATACAAAATCGGACTTCTCCTTGCCCGTAAAGTTCTATTCATCCCCAAAAACATTAACATCCGGTATGAGCCAGTCCGGGCTTCATCTAACAACGCCTTAATTAAACCTTCCAAATGCATCAGCACTCCGCCCAGCATTCCAGCTCTGCTTCTGATCCTCCTCACGAAAGACATTCACTGAAAATGGCCACTGCAGGGGTGAGCTTTTACATGTAAAATGATACTCTTAGACTCGGTATCAGCGTCAATACACGCTCCTGCTATCACTCAACCTTTCTCAAGTAACCAAATTCATACAATTCAAACAACATTCATGACACACATAATTCACAGAGTTTATTCCACATCTAAATATATATATTCATGCATTCAAAATCATACACATGCACATATATAGATTTATACATCACCACAATCAGCCTTATTTCTATATGCATGCCTGCGGATCCGACTCGGGTAAAGACTCTCAGTTACGGCCCCCTTTTCTTTTGGCCCCTCGTCCCTCAGCTCTTACCAGGTGGCACCGGCCTCCCCACGGCGTCTCGAGACTCTCTTCTCTAGCTCCAACGGCTACCACGAGCTCTATTGGGATCTAGCCAGGGTTGGTAACTGGAAGTCGTTTCCCTTGGGGTTCTTGACCTTCCATGGGTCACCCCACTCTTACTCATGCAACTAACACATTCATTATTACACATCATCGCGCCATGAACACCTTACCGTAGTCATTAAGTAAGAACGAATATCCCCCACTACTCGTCGTCATTCAGTCAGTCACACCAGCGCATGTTACAATCGGTCATCAGACTAACAACATTGAGCAATCCAATTAAGAACATGCACATACATACTTTTCATAGTGACAACAAAATAGATCCATCATTATCATCCACGAGCAGGCTACGCCATCGCCACGAAGATCACTATCAGAATCTCAAATCATGCATCAGTTTTAGTAATTGTGAATACATGCACACATGCACAGCATCAGTTCTAATGATTATAAAAACATGCACACACACACCCGCACTCAGCAATACATTCATCCGGTACCGTTCTTAGACCATGCATTCGACATGTAAGCGCCCCCTACCTTTAGAAGAATCCTCAGAAACCTTTCTGTTCTCGTTGTTGGGTCCGACGTCTTTCTCCTGGTTCGTTCGGTCTTCCTTGGCTTGTCGTATCCTGCGCCTGATTTTGGGATGAAGTGTGGTCCGTTCTCCAGTACTGCAACCCAGACCTCCAGGAGCGAAGAGTAAGATAGAAGAAGAAGAAAGATGAAGACGAAGGGAGGAAGTAGAGAATGAAGTGACGGAGAAGGGAGTCTGAAGAAATAGCAAGTGCGTTTTTCCGCCAAGGGCTCACGCTTATATATATATATATATATGTGCGCAGTAAAAGAAGAGTGGGATGGGAGAGTGCGTGTCCAGCAGTCACGTGCACTCCACCCCATCCCCTGACCACCACCATTTTTAATATTTTAATGGCTTAATCCTAAGTAGTTAAATGCAATTAACAGTTATCTTAGTTAAAAATCAAATCTTAATGGTTCATTCTTCATTCAGCATTAAATTTTAAAATGGGGATGTTACAGCTATGGCTTCTGAGAAATCAGCGACGCAGATACGCCATCGCTATAAACAATCTAGTGACGACAGCGTATTGTCATCGCTAGGTTTGGATACTTAAACGACGGAGTGTGGCCGTCACTAAGATTCACTACTAGAAAAACCCTTAATAGCCATTGCCGGTTAGCGACCACATTTACCCTGTCACTATATTTAGAATATCAGCGACGCAGTGGTGTCGTCGCTATGTTAAATCCTGGAGGGAATTATAGAGACGGTATGAGTTGACCGTCGCTAAATATCATTTTTTATAGTAGACACAGTGGTAGTGACGCTTTGTGCCGTCGCTATGTCAATATAATGTTGCTGACCGAGTAAAGCCTTTCCCCTTCATCATTCTCTATTTGCCTAAACCCTAAATCCTTTCCCTCTAATCCCTCTTCTTCCCTTCTATCAGGTGTGCTTCCCCTTCCCCTCTGTCCGACGAGCTCTTCCGACCGACGACCCCCTCCATTATTCTCCAATTTCATAAACCCTAAATCCTCTTCCGCTAATCCCTCTTCTTCCCCCTCTCTCAAGCCTCTTTCCCCTTCCCTTTTGTCCGATTGCTAATCCCTCTTCTTCCCCCTCTCTCATGCCTCTTTCGCCTTCCTCTCTGTCCGACGAGCTCATCTGTCGGATGAGTTCTGGCCTTCAGGCCCCTCACCTCTTTCACCTTTTTTGCTCTTTTACTCTTGTTCCCCTTTCTTAGGCGTCTTCCCCTCTGTTTCCCTTACCTCTTTTGCTTACGGGTGCTTCACAAGAAGGGGAACAAAACCTCTCATCCGAATCTCAACAACAAGGTATGTTTCTTATCTCTCTGTCTCTCGAATGTATGTTCTTGTTGTTGGGGTATTAAGTGGTTGTTGCGTTTGGTATTTTACTTGCTGAAAGTGGTGTTTGTGTGGATGATGATTGTTCTTATTTTGGTTGCAGGCCTACTGTGGATCTCTTGCTTCAGCTTGTTTGTGTTTCCTCTACTTTTCAAGTTTGTAAACTACTTTCTCTCTTTCAGGTTCCACATTATACAATAATTATTCAGCTTCATTTTCCCCTTATTCTGTATGTTAATACTTAAGAGTTCATTTGTGTTAGAGTTGGTAAAATTAAATATTAATGTTGGTAAAATTAAATATTGGGTTTGTTGTTGAGTGTAGTTGGAAACTTGGGAGTGGAACTATAAAGTTCCACATTATACTAAAATAATTTATTTCTGGTTAAACTGTTTACAAAGTATGATAAAATTATCACTAATCCATCATATTCATCATTCAAATGAGATAAGATGTGTGATTCTAAGCCATAAATCAATTTGTTCTATATTTTTAAAAGCAAAAGCATATTTTTCTTCTCATTCTGTTCAGTTTTCATTTTTTTGTGGGTTTTCATGCTGTTTATAACTTACACACTATATATTAATATACTTACTTTTACATTTCTTGGTAACTGGTCAAATCATTCTTATTAGAACTTACAATAGATGCTTCTTTTTGACAAACAAGTTTTTGGAAGACTACAAATTACTTAGGAAGTAATCAAAACCAGGGAAGGTTGTATTTGTATATAGATTCTTTAGTTCAATTCATTGTGGTTAGAAGGAGAGCAAAACATGTCATGAAAAACAGAAAGGTAGTAGTTGAATGTTGGGAGTGGATGGGTTACAAGCAAAGATGGTATTTTCTTGTAGAAGTAGAAAGGTAGCCAATAATTTTTGGTTCTAGTCCAACTATCATTTTTACTGAATATAAATATAGATACCTAGTGTATTTTCTATCTGCTTGAATTACCTTTCCCTTTGATCTTCCCAAAGTTTCTTTTGATGGACTCCTAAATTGTTTCAAAGTAGTTGCTATCTGAGTTCCTGTGAAATTTTTATAAGCCTTCCTTTTTTATTTAGTCATTTTACTGATTCATTTATTGAAGTTGTGGTATTTTTGTTTGAATGTGCTTATAGGGTAAATCTTGAAATATATATTTTATTTATGTATTATTATATTATAGATATTGGACTTCCATCTAGAAAATAACTTTTTGAACTTCAAGCTAAGAGGATTTTGTGTGCACAGAGACTAGCTGCTCATGCTATGAATGAGACTAAGTCGTATTTCTCTTTGGTTCAGTGTTTTTATGCACTATTCAGTGCCATTCTCATCAGTTCATACATTGCAGGTTCTGCTTCTTCAGTGCAAATACACGGGTACATAATGAAAACAAAAATAGTTCTCAGATTTTAATTGTTTTATAATTAGTGTTGAGTGTTTAAACACTAGTGCTCAATTTTTAAGTTTAGGTGAAAGTTCCTTATTGTGGAAATTTTTAATTTGGTATAGTGACTCTGGTCGGTTGACATTGTCCCAAACTTTTCAGTAACTTAATGCATAAAGTATCTTTTGCTAATTGAGACACTTAATTAACTTTGAAATTGTATTAGACGTATTGAAAATCACAAGGTTACATTAATGTTAATTTCAAAATGAAAATTTCCCTATTTTATTTATTATCCTGTACATAGCTGCACAGTTAGATAAATCCTTTCCCAATTTAATTAATTTCACACAAACACATGGAATCTGATTGTATGAATATCAGGCCTGTGTATGACAATAATGTCCAGGGTGACCACTTTTGTATCAAACTAGAGCAGAGAATTATGACCTTGTTGATATATAGGGGTAATGCATGAAATTCATAAGATAACCCAATTAAAGCTAAATTGTCTTTGTCACTTAGAATCCTCTGTCACCTTAAAACTTTTAGTGTGGTTTTACTCATAGTAGTCAATTACGGCCCTGAAGCCTGAGTTCCAAGCCGGAGAAAGACCTGGTTAAATGGCCAAAAATTCTGCTGGCACAGTTCGTAGCATGTCGTAGGTTCTCCATGAATCCAATGATCCATTCTCCATTCTAATTTCTAATAAGTCCCCTATTACTGGTCCTGGATTATTCTTGGCGCAACCATCAACATTCACTTTCACAAAAGGATGTGGCAGTTTATGTTATTTTAAAAAACTCTAAGATACATTTGTAAAAAGAAAAGAAAAGAAGTCTGTAGTATGAATTATTTTTTTCATATGAATACCTTTTTATACATAAAACTTGTAGTTAGAGCTTTATTGGTAATTAAATTTAGATGGAGAAGACGTACCAGTTAGTGAAATTAGACCGTGGGAGTTTAATTAAAACATTTTTTTAAATAATTAAAACATTTTAAGATGATAGAAGATTTAATTGATTAAACAAAATATTAGACATTTAATTTAAAATTTATTAAAAAGATAACCTTTATATATAAAAAATAAAATATGGTATTTACAAATACGTACCTTCACCTTCTATTTGTTGAAACTGCCACCATTCACCATCCTAAGTTCCTAACACCCAACCCTCGCCTCCTCTCCCAGGACGTCTGTCTTCTCCGTCAAACCTTAGCACCCTCTTCACTTTGCCTTCTTCGACTCTTCCCATTGTCTAGCATCCTCACATCCCCTCCCAAGGATGCACCATCATATCGGCTTCAACTTACAGGTATATCTTGGGGTAGCCTTTATATGATAGTTCTTTTATATTTGTTCTGAAACCCTTGATTGAATCTTGCTTCTGTTTCTTATAGGTGTGTTATAGTTGTTTTGAAATCGCCTCAATTACTAATTAGTAACTATAATTGAATCACTGCGTTTTTATGTAAAATTGGTGATTAAAAGCTTTACTTATTAGGTGCAAATTTATAGTATAGTTTCGGTGCAAATTTAATATAGCGGACAAACCCTTATTTGAATACTGAGAAAGCTGCAACTTGGTCCTTAAAAGTTTTAGTATATTCAATTTACAAAACCTTAATTGAATATTGAGAAAGGTACCAATTTGAAAACATTAAGAATTTAAGACTGCAAATTTTTTAATATACATCTAAGTAGAATTTTGTATATCCCAATTAGTGTTGGATCTGTGGTAATGTTTTAACTTGCATTGATAACTTAATTCACCATAATGTAAACAAAAGTAATATTTATCCATTCATTGAATTTTCTTTTCTTATTTAACATTTATTGTATTTTTCATTTTTTTCCCATATCTTTCTTTTCACCCTCAAGGAAATTACCCCCAAAACACATAATACACTCTATTCCCTATAAATACATGTGTATATAGAAGGCATATTCTATCTTGTATTTATTATTTTCAGCTTACATGGGATTCCTTTTGTTTGACATCAGTAACTTTGAGCATGATAGGTGTCTTAGAAACACATTTCCATCCTGACCCTTTCTGACATTTATGGAAGTTCATGTATGAAGACTCACACCAGACCTCAACTGATGTTAATCCAGTACTCAAGACCTATCCATTACATACCGGACATCATCTTTATATGTGTTGGCCCAGCTCTTTTGCTTCAGTTGTGCTACTGCTAATTTGCTTTTCCAAATCCCTCTTGTGCTTTTGTAGTGAGTGTAGTTCTAGCTCTAGGTTTAAGGATTCTGTCCGATATGTTTGTCTGCCACGATGAGTTAGAAATGAGTGAAGCTGAAGGGAATTTTTTATGTTAAGAAGTTCAAAAGCATTCCTAGACCCTAATGTTAGAGATTGTGTGAAATATATATAATTGTTTTGAGCCTTCACCTAACAATAGTTTAGGCTTAAAGGAGAATTACCTTGACATCGATCATAGAATCAAATCAACATCCCTCGACAATCCACCCTATTTAATTTGTTTTTAATTTTTTTTATCATAATGCTGACATCTATCTCACCAAATTCATAATCCAAGTTCGTATTTTAAGTTTTAAACTTTCTCCCCTTACCTAGATTAAGACCGTTCATGATCATATAATATTGAGTAATTAGTAATCAATTTTCCAATTGAACGCTTTATCCAATGCCACCTTAGCTGCAATTTGCTTTGAGTGTCTCTGCTTGTTTAGTTTCCTTGCGATCTACTTAAATCTACTTTACGTGTCTGTCTTTGTTTAGTTTCCTTGTTACTTGTAACTGTCCAACCACTTATTGGTTTGTCATGTAGACTAGCACACGTTATGCGTGGTCTCTGATAGTCTGTCGATAGCTTCATATTCATCCCTGACTTTTTTCCCCAGGTAATCCCCTAACACTGACTTTCTCATTATGTGTATGCATGTCGATTGTTGTTTGTTAGTGGAGAGCAGAGCTCACTAGGAAATGGTTTTGTGTGCTGATAATATGATTTTTTATGCATGTGTAATGTTGTTTGTTAGTGGAGAGCAGAGCTCATTAGGAATTGGTTTTGTGTGTTGATAACATGATTTTTTATGCATGTGTAATGTTGTTTGTTAGTGGAGAGCAGAGCTCATTAGGCATTGGTTTTGTGTGCTGATAACATCATTTGGGACTTAATACCTCTCAATATCATATACAATGCATAACATATATAATTATCTATACTCGGACGTTTTCTGTCTGTAACAGGCCATTTCTAAATTTGGGAAATGTCTAGTTTACAGGGGAGACTCTGCCAAAATTTTGGCAGGCTCCCTTTCTTAGGGAACTTAAAAAATGAAACTCAACTTTAATAATGTAGGGTTTAGTCGTGTGTGTACCCATTAGATTCCCGTTCAAGTTTCAAAACAACCAGCTGATGTACCGTGTTGTGTTGGATCTTGAATTATCCCAGTTAGACAGTTTGGTATGAATTTGTAACCAGTAGGGTGTAACCCATCAATGTTGTATATGGTCTATGTTGAGACGTTGAATGTTCATTTGAAATTTCGGTTTTGGTGTTTCGTATTGTCCCTAGGGTGCATGACTGCGTGCGGTGTTTCATACCATACGTATCTCTGTGTACTCGTGGACTAATGCGAAATGCTGCCGAAATTTCAAATGAACATCAACGACACAAGATAGACCACATACAACATCGATGGGTTACGAATGGTTGCATATTCATCCCGAATGGGATAAGGCCCCACCAATTTGCAACATCAAAGAGATAGAGTGATTCACAACCGATAGTCAAATAAAAATTTAAAAATGTAAAGTAACAGAAATCGTGCTTGTTAGATATTATAAATGGAGGTACCGACAAATCGGTGATAGATGTACAACCGACTAGATCGCAGTTGGTGAGTGACTGAGGAGTTTATGATGGGGCTATTGGAGTTCATTTTGTTCGCTACGGTAAACACGCCTGGATTTGAAGCGACTCAGAAGATTCATTGTCCGTGCTCAAGGTGCAAATGCATGAGTTTTGAATACGCGGATGATGTCATGTGCCACCTAACTGAGAAAGGGTTCATGGAAACATACCACTGCTGGTACAACCATGGTGAGCAGTTACCGCGAAGACCATCAGACGTAACCGTGCAACAGTCTTACTATGAGGTTGGAGGAAACAAGGATACGTACAACAACATAGAACAAATGGTGATGGATCATGTTGGACCCTCCACCGGGCGTATGCTGGAACATGATGACCAAGCAGGTCATGGAGACTCTGACAATGTAGAGGAGGATCCTAATCCGGAGGTAAAGAGATTTTATGATTTGTTAGCGGCGGCTCAGACTCCATTGTGGGACGGGTGCAACAGTCATACTGAGTTATCCGCCTCCCTAGCTGCTTTAAGCCTAAAGGCAGATTATAATCTATCTGGAGGTTGTTTTAATAGGATGGTTAATCTGATGGGTTCCACTATGCCTAGTAATCATCGAATGCCAACAAACCTGTACCATGCTAAGAAACAAGTGGCAAACTTGGGGTTGGGTTGTGTGAAGATAGAATGTTGTGTTGGCGGATGTATGCTGTTCAGAAATGAATTTGCAGATAAGAGTGTCATAAAATGTCTACATTGTAATGAAGAACGCTACAAAACCTTTAAAAGAAGAGGGAAGGTAACCCGGACGGCCAGGAAGAAAATATGGTACTTCCCTATAACACCGTGTCTTCAACGCTTGTATGCCTCATTTTCCATGGCAAAACACATGCGTTGGCATGCTCTAAACCGAACACAAGAGGGGTTTCTTTGCCATCCTTCCGACGGGAAAGCATGGAAGTGTTTGGATGAGCTATATCCGAACTTTTCTGGCGAGTCGCGCAATGTAATACTTGGCTTATGTACTGATGGGTTTAACCCGTTCGGTTAATACGGAAGAGCTTACTCTTGTTGGCCAGTCATACTGACCCCATATAATCTGCCTCCTGATATGTGTATGAAGAGGGAGGTCATGTTTCTATCTATACTGGTTCCAGGACCCAAAAATCCAAAGGTGAACATAGACGTATTTTTGCAACCGTTGGTTGAAGAGTTATCACAATTATGGGATGTCGGGGTAATGGCATACGATGCGTCTTTGAAGAACAATTTTATGATGCATGCTGTTTTGATGTGGACTATTAACGACTTCCCGGCCTATGGTATGCTTTCTGGATGGTCAACGTCTGGGAAGCTTGCTTGCCCTGTATGCATGGAACATACCGGTGGGGAATCACTCCCTGTTAGTGGCAAGACAAGTTTCTTTGACTGTCATAGAAAGTTTCTACCATTGGACCACCCGTTTAGGAGAAACAAAACCGCTTTTAAGAAGAACAAGGTTGTTAATGAACCTCCAGGTGCACGGGTTTGGCAGAGGGTCGAAGAGTATCCTTACATCTGGGATAAGAGTGTTAAGGAGTTTGCGGGTTATGGTAAGGAACACCACTGGGTGAAGTAGAGTGTCTTGTGGGATTTGCCATATTAGAAAGACTTGTTGTTAAGACACAACATTGATGTCATGCACACTGAACGTAATGTTTTCATGAATATTTTTGACACTGTTATGGACATCAAAGGGAGAACAAAGGACAACGAGAAGAGTCGTCTAGACCTTCAGATTTGGTGTTCTAGGAAGGAGTTGGAACTGAGGGATACAGGACGTGGAAGAATGTTTAAACCCCATGCAAAATATGCTTTAACTAGACCACAACAGATTGTTGTGTGTATTTGGATGAATGGGTTGACCCTGCCTGACGGATTAGCTTCTAACTTGAGTAGATGTATCAACATGAAGGAGGGCAGGGTGTTTGGCATGAAAAGTCATGATTTCCATGTGTTTCTGCAACAACTACTCCCATACGCGTTTCATGCCTTACCGAAGCCTATTTGGAAACCGTTGGTGGAGTTGAGTCACTTCTTTAAGGAGTTGACGGCTACTTCGTTGACTATGGAGAAACTTGTGAAGATAGAAAAAACTATCCCGGTATTGATTTATAAGTTGGAGCAGATTTTCCCTCCAAGTTTTTTTGACTCGATGGAGCATTTGCCTATCCATCTACCGTATAAGGCCTTGGTTGGTGGCCCGGTGCAGTATCGTTGGATGTATCCATTCGAAAGGTGAACGCCAAAACTCTTTAATTTCCTTGCAAACACTTCTTATAATAGTATTTTCTAACTTAACATTTGTTTATGATGTTGAAGATTCTTACGCTCTTTAAAAGATAAAGTGTCAAACAAAGCCCGCGTTAAAGCATCAATTTGTGAGGCATACTTAGTCGAAGAAATGACAACCTTTGCTTCTTTCTATTTTCCAACGGAGATAGAAACTAGAATGAGTAGAATTCCCCACAATCTTGGGGTAGCCACCCACACAGGGTTTGATGAACAAATATCGATTTTCAACTATCCTGGTCATCCGGGGGGCAAGCTCACAAAATGTTACATTGATGAGAAAGATCAAAAGGCGGCTCACTTGTACATTCTTCTAAATTGCCCAGAAGTGGAACCCTTTCTTGAGTAAGTCATAAAAGTTATATGTTACATTCTAAACGTAGCTTTTATAGTATCTAAATTTGTTTCCTTTGAATAGCTTATATACAGATATGCTAAAACTTGAGCAAAATGATTTAACTGATAACCAAATTCATAGTGAGGTGTCATCCAAGTTCGTTGGTTGGTTCGCATAACATGTAAGACCCGTATACCGAGTGTTTTTTTATCTTTACTTCTAACTCCCGGTATCTAACGATGACCTATTTGTTATGTTGTACATAGATACAAGACCCTAACAACCATATTGAAGATTCTTTACTCCAAGCCCTTTCTTGGGGGCTGGTGAAAACTGTTAAAAAATGGCCTATTTACTACGTAAATGGCTACAAGTTTAATATTCTTCAATGGAGTGAAGGGATGCGTACCCATAACTACGGGGTTTGTGTTAGAGGCACCGCCGGACAGTTGGAAGAAGACTTTTATGGAGTGTTGACGGAGATTGTTGAAGTTTTGTTCTCTAGACGACTAAAAAGAGATATTGTTCTATTCAAATGTGATTGGTTCGACAACATAATCGGTGTTGGAACAAAGGTTGACAACAACTACGGCTTAGTTGAGGTCAAGAAGAATGGTAGATATAAAGGGTTTGATCCCTTCATTTTTGCCCAACAAGCTGAGCAGGTTTATTACACCGACTTCCCGGGAGGACATCGGGACTGGTATGCAGTAATCAAGGCCAAGGCCCGAAGTCAGATCACTGACAATGTCTCCGAGGAGGTCGATGACGCTTATCAGCTTACACCACAAGAGCTCAACAATGCCAATTTGTTGTTCAACATTGATCCAGTCATAATGGATGAGACACTCGCCACTACGGGGGGTGAACACATTGACAAAGACCTTGTCTCTCGATCAAAATGGTCTAGGGCTGATTTGGATACTGATGAAGTTGTTCAAACAGATAACCACAATGACACTGAAACTGAGGGGGAATTTGAAACTAAAACAGACACAGAGTATGTAGTTGTTAAACATATATATATAGGTTTATATATATCCTGAGACTAACCTTTCTTTTCATGATTTTATCCACAGATGACGGGACGTCGACTGCCCTTCAGTAGGGGTGGTGGGTCCAGGACCCCAGCATCCCATCTGGGGACTCCCACCCCAGGGCAGGAGACCACTCCATCACCACTACAGCGGACCACTCCATCACCACTACAATAGACCACTCCATCACTACCACAGTGGACCACTCCATCACCACTACAGCAGAGCACTCCATCACCACCACAGCTGACCACCCCATCACCTCCACAGCTGACCACCCCAGAGCAGACTCCTGGAGTTGGTGGCTTGGAGGACCATGGCCATCAGGCCATCCACCTCTGGCATCCCCTCTGCCCATGTTGGTACCTGTGCCGGTTGGAGACGATTAAGTGACTAAAACTCAAATACTTTTATGTTATTTGTATGGTACTTTATATTAAACTTTAGTGGAAAGACTTGTTGGTTTATTGTATGTTACTTTAATTAGTACTTGTATAGATTGAATTGTACTGGGAACTCTTCTGTTTGTAATAGGGTAACTATTTAAACTTGGAAATGTTACATTTATATGGGAGACTCTGTCGGAATTTTGAGAGTCTCCCTAGATTGTGTGTTGTTATACTCCTGATATAATTGTTGTCATTACAGCTTTGTTGATAGTAGTCGCACTACTAAAGCGATTACTAAGGTTTTAAAGGCCCAGTGGGACGGTCCATATATATCTTAGACAGATGCTGGGAAGGTTGTCCAAGATAAGTGGTTGACACCTTCTCAATAAGTTACCACATCAATTTGTTGTAATTTGATTTGTAAAATAGACCTCTTATTAATTTTGATTTCTCATTTCATTTTATAACGTGATTACCAGTGGGCAGAGGGTATGATTGATGAGATTAGGAAGGTCTTTGCCACAAAGACCTCCAAAATCATCAAGAGTACCCTTTGGAAGGTGAGGGACAAGGGTGAGCGCCCTCGTTGGATCCCGGAGGACCATTGGGACGGGATGGTCCAGAAGTGGGGTAGTGTCCCGTTCCAGTAGGCGAGTGCTCGGAACAGGGCAAACAGAGCCGCCGATGCTGCAGCCTCAGTTTACACTGGGGGTAGCATTTTAACCCTCGAGCACAAGAAAAGATTTGTAAGTATATTTATGTTAAACATTTCTATTATGATTCATCTGACATGTTTACAAATAATAATCTAAATGTTTTTTATCCACCACAGGAGCTGAGGGAGCACCGGGAGCCTTCTTTGTTTGAGGTCATGCAAATGACCAAGAAGAACAAAGCCGGTGCATGGGTAAACCAGAAGACTATAGATCTAGCGGTATTTACTTTTAACTCACACATGCTTATAATTTACAAATTAGCTTACTAATCCTATCAGTGTTTTTTAATTTACAGGAGGCACATCAGGCCAGGAGGGCCGAGAAGGAGGCGGACCTGGTGGCTTCGACTCTTGAAGGGGAGGTTCCTCCCACCCTGTCTTGTTCCGACGACAACGCCATCTATATGGAGGCTGTTGGCGGTGTGAACAAGAAAGGGAGGGTCTTTGGATTGGGTACATCGGCACACAGCTGGTGAAAAAGGGGAAGACCCCTTCCTCTTCCTCTTTGTCTGGTCTTCCGACTGAGGTTGTTCAGGTAATTCAAAACCTGAACGACGAGCTACAGGAGGAGCGACGTCAGAGGCAACTTTTGCAGGAGCGGGCCGAGGTGGACCGATGTCGGGCCGAGGGGAACCGACAGCGGGCCGAGGAGCAGCACGCCGAGACTTGTCGGCAACTTGCTCAGCAGCAGGAGCTACTGATGCAGTTGATGGCGAGACTACCTCCCCCCACTTCCCAGGCGCCCCCACCACCACCACAGGATCCCCCACCCCCATGATTGTATTTTTATTATGTATACATATTGTATATTTCATTTATAGTTTTTATATTATATTCCATTCAGTATTTATTTTGTCATTCTTCATTTATTATGTCAATATTTATTGGTAATTAAATTCAAAGAAACGCCTTATTGTGATTATCATTAATAATTCAACCTATTTGATAAATAAATTTAATCCATTATTTTGTTTTTAATAATAATTAAATATTTTAAAAAATTATTCAAATTTAATTATAAAATTTTATCACCCAATACAAAATATTAATGAACATTTTTAAAGTTAAATTAACAAAACCTATATATATTTAAACAATTTTTAAAAAAAATAAAAAATCCCATTAGCGACGGAGAGTAGTGGTCGCTGTATGGCTAGCCATAGCGACAGATACCTTGGTCGCTATAAGGCTACTACTAGCGACGGCTCTAATTGGTCGCTGTATGCCTACTATAGCGACGGCCGTAGTTGGTCGCTGTTTGGCTACACATAGCGACAGATAAAGGTGGTCGCTACATAATACTTATAGCGACGGGGTAAGGGCGTCGCTATATGTCTACTAGTAGCGACGGGATACTGGTCGTCGCTGAACGTGGTCAGTTAGCGACGGCTGAGATCAGTGAAGCAGAGACCATGTTAGCGACGGTGTTACGCCGTCAGTAATTTAGCGACGGTGTTTCTGTGGTCGCTGATCTATCTTCGATGAAGGTTTTAGCGACGATTGTTTCGCCATCTGAAATACCGTCGCTAGTCCTGTTAGTGACGGTTTTTGCATCGATTAGCGACCAATTCTTTCCGTCGCTAACAAATGTTTTTTTAGTGGTGAATCTCATGAGTTGCAGCAGATGTATATTCTCCATTCTTTTTCAACCGTGCTAACTTCCATTTCTCATAACGCTTGGGCGGAGATGGGGGAGGAAGTACTATGGATGGGTCTGCTTGGGATGCTTGCTCATATTCTTTCTTCTTTTGAGCCATTATCTTCTCCTCGAGCAATAAATAACCCCCACGAGATAATCTATGAGGATACTTATTCATTATAGAAATCTCTTGTGCTCTTTTTCTTTTCCCCTATTTGAGTCCATTAAAGCAAACTTACCAATTAAATAGTCTAAAGAGTATGACATAAACCAAGTAATATTTATTTAGTATTCAAAAACAATTACAATAAAGTTTACATGTTAGCGGCTCTTAACAAACTCCTTCCATGTTTCTTCATCAATGAATGTCCACTTATCACAAGGAGACTTGTCTTTGTTTTTTCTAGACACCCATTCGCTAGTCAACTGTGTCTTAAATTGCTTCCAACATTCCCCCACATAGGAAATACATTTCCTTTTCAAATCCAAGTTGTTCGGAACATCATATGTGATCTACATGTTGCAACAAAGTAACTTTAAATTAGCAAATGGTCCTACAAACACTTTATAAGATTTACTATATTACAGTAATATTAATACCGTAATCGTTTCCCAAATTTTATCCTTTGTCACCTCATCAGCCTCACTCCAGTGGTTACACAAAATACTAGCTTTTTCACGTCCAAGCATCCCAAGGTAGCTATTGAATTTAGCTTTATTTGCCCTTTTTGGTAGTAGAGTCACTGAATCAAACTCAATTGGAAACTTTTGGTCTCTATTCTTACCAATTGGAAGCTCTTTCAACCGCATAACTCATCTTCCAACTCTTTCAGAAGACTCTTCTTATGATGGTTGGTTGCCAGATGAATCAACCATTGTTCCTATACAAACATATAAAAAATGACTAACATTAATATTGATACTTTCAAGTAATATAAGGTAATGTTGAATTATAGCATTTTTAAATCATGTATAACTAACTTATTATTATGCTGGAATGGTCTCCCATATCCCTTTATGATGATCATTTCGTGTGGCATGAACATCATCCACTTCATTCGCAGAATTCATATTTGCCATCCTTGTTGACATAGGTGTCTCTAAAACATGTAAAGTGTCATTGATATCAAGTGTGGTTTTTCCAGGAAGAACCACTGACCACTACTTGTTAGAAGGATGATTGATATAAAACACTTGTATTGCTTGTGATGCCATGATGAAAGGATCATCTTTATAAGACAACTTGCCAAGGTTCACCAAAGTAAATCCCAACTCATCAATATATACAGCACTATTAAGATTAACCCATTTGCATTTGAAAATAGGAACCCTAAATTTTGTGTAATCAACCTCCCACATCTCTTCAATACGTCCAAAGTATGATATTGATGCCATAACAGGATTATTATCCTTTGAGCTAGAGAAGTGCATGGACTCAGTTGTTACCATAACCCCATTATTTTGCATAGTGCTCTTATCATCTTGGGACTCGGTGTAGAATGGGAAACCATTAATATCATATCCATTCCAACAAATTACATCATAGTTAAGCCCATATGCTTTAATGTTTCAGACACAGTGGCTTCATTCTTAATAGCCTCTTTAAACCAATTTAAGAAGCTCTTATTGTGCTCATTTAACAAAGCCTTTTCTTTCATTCTTAGGTTCTTTGCCTTGATGATGCTTTTATGCTTAGCCAGGTATGGTTGCACTTCATCAATGTTATTTAGTATATATAAATGTGCTTGATGTATTTCCTCCCGACCAATGCTCTTTATGTTAGGAAATCCCTAAGCATGAGCAGCAGAAAAATAAAAGGGATTCCATAGGATTTGCAAGGTTCTGTGTTTCAAAGCACAAAAACAATTTCGAAATTCATTTTGGATTACCTCTTGAAGAACTCCGAAGCAGTCGTAGCCTCGTCCTTTAGGAGTCCACACGAGCACTCCCACCAGAATCGCAACACTTGCCAACTGCTAGTTTGACGGCGTGTAGCTCTTGTAACTTTTACGAATTTGTGTCTCACTTGAGTGAACAGCCTATGAGCATCTTATGCTCTATTTATAGGCTTAGGTTTGACCTAATTTGTTCTCTCTAAAAGTGGGCTCCTTACTCATTCCAAATGAGTTAGGCCCAATAGCTTTATTTTAGTCCAACTAAAATAAGACAACATTTTCTGATGGGCTTACTCTATGTGTGTGACCCTATAGGTAAAATACCCGGTCATATTAATAATAAACTATTTTATTATTAATATAAAATAAGAGCGGCATCTAGCAATGCATCATTATGTCCGAATATTATCAATATAACCTATAAGTGATAATTATTTAATATGTTTATTCCTTTTGTCACGATATCCTAATTGGGCCCAAGGCATGGTCGCGTCATCCTTGTATGGCCCAATTTATTTTACTTGATACCGGAGTAGACTGGATCCGAATAAATATCTAATATTTATTCTTTCTAGCATGGCCATGCGTTTTCTTAGTCTTACTCCATCAAGTGGCCTATGGATATCACTCCTATCACATAGGAGAGACAAATCCCATCTACATCACTCACATCCCTCTGCATAATTTGTTCATTGCCTAATCACAACCTTTATAGTCCTCTTGTTACAGAATATGTTTAATTGTATTAAAACAATAAACTCCTCATGTAGGAATCGTAGTGACTTCAGGTCGAAGGACTACATATACCATTATCACATTGAGAATCGTTTATGACAATCATGTAACGATCCATGCAACGTTCTCATGGTGGGTCTGTCCAGTACATCATTACTCTTAATGTGTACCTGTGTGAAGACTCGATATCATCTATATCTATGATCTGTGAGATTAGGTCATCAGTACACTCACACACTAGTCTCAGTGTATTTACATGTCCCCATGTAAATACTTGACTAGGGACATTTTAGGAATAATTTTTATATGACCTATTACTCCAAGGATAAATATGTTTTAAAACAATTTTAAACTGAAATATTTATTCTATTAATAAGTAGAAAAATGATACAAATGAAGAAGCATAAAAGCTCATAGTGCATACACCAACACTTTATCCTTGGATTTCGTAATCCCTTGCCTCTATACGACTGCTGGTGACGAGACTTTGGAAGCCCAATAGCATCCACTTTCGACAAATAGTCAGTACAAAACTCAATGGCCTCCTCTGCAACATATCTTTCAATAATAAAAGCTTTAAGGCGTTGTTGATTTTTCATATACCCTTTTAATATTTTCATGTATCACTCAATTAGGTACATCCATTGTAAATAAACAGGACCACATAACCTAATCTCTCTCATTATGTGAATAGTCAGATGAACCATAATATCAAAAAGTGAAGGAGGAAAATACATCTTCAACTGGCTTAGGATGATAACAGCACCATGTTCTAAGTCATCTAATATTCCAGGGTCAATGGTTTTGCTACAAACAACATTGAAGAAAAAAGACAACCTAGTAAGGACCTCTCTCACCTTATTGGGCAAAATGCCACGAATAGCAACTGGTAATAGTTGTTGCATCGAGACATGACAGTCATGTGACTTCAAACCAAGTAACTTTAAGTCTTTAACTGAAACAAGCTTTTTGACATTTGAAGAATAACCCTGTGGCACTTTGAGACCATGAAGACAATCACAAGAACTTCTTTTTCAATCTTTAGAAAATGTATAACATGTCGGTGGTAAATAATTCCGCTTGCCAACTGTTTCTAGAGCTAACCCTTCTCGTATACCCATTTCAACCATGTCCATTCGTGAGTTCACACCATCCTTTGTCTTTCCTGGTATGTTAAGGAATGTTCCGATGATACTATCACATATGTTTTTCTCCACATGCATCACATCTATGAAGTGCCTTACATCACGATGAGACCAATATGGAAGAGCAAAAAAGATTGATCTTTTTTTCCAGATTTTTTTCATGTTGTTTTTCTTTTGGGTCTTCCCAAAGATAACATTGATGTCCTTCACTCGTTCATAAACTTGCTTCCCAGTCAACACTTTAGAAGAATTATCATTCTCTTAAGATCCATTAAAAGCTTTTCTCAATCTCTTGTATGAATGATTAGGTTTGAGAAATCTTTGATGACTAAGGTAAACAGTCTTCTTCCCATGAGTAAGTTGACAGTAACATGTGCCTTCCTCACATATAGGACATGCATGATGACCTTTAACTCTATATCCACTAAGATTCCCATATATTGGGAAATCATTAATTGTACCAAATAACATCGCCCGCAATTTAACTTTTTCATTTTGAAACCCATCAAAAATCTCAACACCTTTCTCCCAAAGAATCTTCAAATCATCAATTAAGGTGCCAAGATATACATTTATATCGTTTCTAGGCTGACTTAGTCCTGAAATCATCATAGACAACATTACATACTTGTGTTTCATGCATAAGTTCAGGGGGAGGTTATAGATAATCAAAAGAACAGGCCATGAACTGTGTCTGCTACATAAAATACCATAAGGGTTCATCCCATCTGTAGCTAGCCCAAGCCTAAGGTTTCTTGGCTCGTCACCAAACTCTGGAAATAATTCATCAATTTTCTTCCATTGCAAACCATCGGCTACATGGTGAATCTTGTCATCATGTTGCCTCTCATCTGCATGCCATGTAATGTTCTTTGCATTAATTAGGTTAGCAAATAATCGCTTGAACCTTGGAATTATTAGAAGATACCACAAAACTTTTATCGGAGGCTTGTTTTTGCTATCTTCCCATTTAACACCTCCACTCTTTAATTTGTATCATGATAAATCGCAAACAGGACATTCCTCCAAGTCTTCATGTTACTTCCTGTATAATATGCAATCATTTAGGCAAGAATGTATCCTTTTATACTCCAGACCCACCAGACATAAAACTTTTTTCACCTCATAGGTGCGACTCGGAAGTGTGTTACCTTCTGGTAGCATTTCCTTTAACAATTGTAGCAATTCGGTCAAGCTTTTATCAGTTCATCCATTTTTTACCTTTAGGTTGACTAACTTTAGCATGGCTGACCGATACATAAGGCATTTTGACGTCACTGCATATATTATCATATACACGAAGCTGTTGGAAAGACTCGACTCCAATATCATTGATCATGTCCTCTAGTCAATCTTCCATATCTAAATCTACTTGGTCGGTTTGGGGTGCACTTGCCATGGTCGATAGTGCCTCTCCATGCCATATCCATCTCTTATAGCCTAGCATAATTCCATTATAAAGAAAATACTCTCGGATTTCTTCAACCTTCAACCGATTCTTATTTAAACAGTTCACACAAGGGCAATACAATCTTCCATTGATGTCATCAATGTTTCTTGTAGAGTAATCAAGAAACTCTTCAACCCCATTCTCATACTCCTCGGTTGTATGTAGTGTACTCATCCAACTACGATCCATAAGTTGGAACAACCTATTTAAACAATAAACACATGACACAAATATCATTCATAGATATTAATATCATATCATTCATCATGGTTTAATCATTTGGACTTTGCATCATTGAATGCATAATGCATTTATGTGTAAGTTAGCCAATGAATACCGATGTATCATTGCTTCATGACCACGTTAATTTACAAAGTTTGAGATTATCTTCTCAATTGAAGACTTTTCAAAATGGTAGCTATCTTCATGTTATACATGCATAAAACATGATGCAACATTTCTCATTAATCATTCAAATGAGAAACTTTATATTTTATTATACTATTTATATTTTATGTAGCCTATTTTTATCTAACTATTCACGCTTTTAAGAGATTGTCAGCTTTCCTATTGAAATTGGCTTCTAAACAATCTAAGGTTTACCTTTTTTTAACTTTATAGTTTAGGAAAGTTTGATATGAAATGTTTACCCTTTTTTTTACCTTGTTTGATAATGCAGTTGTTGTTTTTAAATGTGTGAAATAACAAGTTATAGTCTCTTCTAGAATCTGTTGGAAGTTGTTTCTCCTTTAGTTACATTAATCATTTAGTCCCTATATATACTTAACAAACCAAGTAATTATCTACAAATTTTGGATGCATAAACAAAACAATTCCGAACAATCTAAAGGCTTGGAAAAAGAGAAAAATGCAAAATTAAAAACCTGTATAAAGTATAACAGCTATTGGAAGACACTTCTGCTTGGTGACAGATGCCAAAAAAAATGTAATCAGATCCCAAATTCCCCTGTACACAAATATCTTATAGTATTAAAAGGTTAATTTATAAATAATGCATAATTAAAAGGTTAAGTTACAAAAAGTACCTTAAACAGATATCTTACAATATTAAAGAGAATTGATTTTTAGTTATGATTGGGAACTGGGTTTAATCCTAAATTTTGATTTAACTATTGTTTTTACAGGGTTTAATACAAACAAAGTAACTAGAACTACAATTTTCCTGAGAAATGGTTCCAAGTATTCATGAAGTCTCTGTACACTATCCTCCGTGCACTATACAATGAGATAAATCACTAATGTGAGTCTAATATTAAATTGCGTAACTACATGTGTAAATTTCTACTCTACCAATTATGTAAAAAGCCAAGTTGAACAGTCTAACATCATCTTAATGGTGTCTTGAATTTGTTTCTATGACTATACAACCTTTTGAAATCCATCACATATTTAATAACCAAGGAAACACAAACAATGAAACAACATGGTGCTTGAAAATAATAGTCAGCCATAAAAAATTCAGAATGCCCGCTGACATTTTTCTTTTAGATTAGCTACTAGCTAGTCCTGCAAGGTATTGACAGAATGACAGTTTAAAATATGTATTCTACTTCACTATATCAATTACTATTATTATCACTTCCAATTCCAAATAGTAAAGAGTGAATGGGATAGATTCACCTTTTTAATAATCCTATTATTTCTAAAAAAACAATCCTAATCAATGACATGGAATAGTTCTTATATTCAACACCAGCCAAGAATAAGCATGTTGTTGGTCCCTGCAGGAGGATATTTAGAAAAGAACAATAGACCAGAATTATTGCTAAATGCTAATAAAATGTACTAGTACAATTAAGTTATAATTGATTATTAGTGAACACATATAGTAATGAAGATTTTGGTTGAACAAATGGCTTTTTAGTTTTGTGTTTTTGTTGAAATGGAATAACTGGAACAAGTTATAATTTCATGCAGAAGTTGAACTGTCAATTATAACAAAATCTGGAAGCAGAAAATTTTCTATAGAAGTTCAAATAGCATTTCTCCAAGAAACTCTATGTATCCCACCCCGACTTTATTTCAAGAAATTTAAAGGTTTAACAAGAATAAGAATAGTTAAGGTCTAATTGGCAATCTCATTAACATCGATTAAACAAACAACTAAAGATTCCTCAACTCCAAAAGATGTAACACCCAAAATTTTAAAATAAAGGATTAAATAAGGAGATAAATATTAAATAATTATGTGTGGGTTATTTAATGTCCCAAAATATTAGAAATAATTAAATTAAGATTTTTAGGAACTGCTTATAATTTATTAGGACCGAATAAGCTGAAAATAAGCCCAGTTGAAATATGGGTATCAGACCAAGTATCTCCGATTGGGATGATATTGGCCAGGGCTGTTAAGGATATTATTGGGAGTCTGAATATGTATTCGGAATAATTTTTAGATAAAGTATTAAGCCCGAACAGAGATCCTGTTTGTCATAAAACGATGAATCTTTAATGAGGAGATTAAAAATAAAAACCAAAAAGCCCATTTCTCTCCTCTTATTCCCATGGGCTCCTTGGTCTCATTTAGGCAAACACTTTACTACTTCTCCTTCTCTATTCTTCTCCTTCATTTCTTCTGATTCTTCTCTCCTAAAACCTTAACAAGGGTGGTGGCCCCTTCTTCCTTCTCTATTTTTGATCTTGTGGGAGCTTGAAGATGTATTTTTATATTGATGTAGGTTTTGATAATGACACAACAAATGGAGAAATATCAAGGATATTATCAAGCAATAATTATGTTTGATGTGGAATCTAAAATGGTTGATGTTTAAGCTTGATGAATAATTAAGGACACATGTTCAAGGCATTTATAAAGGTTTAAAACAGGTGAAATAAATTTATCAAAGTGCCTAAGGATCAAAGGATTGGAGCCATGATTGAACAAACATCAAAAAGGGTAAAACAAAGTGCTGGAATTCATGCAACAGGTGCATGAATCGATTCATGAAGCAACACAAGGCCACATGAATCGATTCTTACGTGAAGAAAGGCCCAGAATTGGATTTTGCATAGCATGAATCGATTCCCTCTATATGTGAATCGATTCACACGTGTTTCTTGGCCCAGGAAGCTTAAAATTGAAGCTTGAATCGATTCCTATATTAGTTGAATCGATTCATTCGGTTAATTATGTCCAGGATTGCATTTTAAGTAGCTTGAATCGATTCCCACCAAGGCTGAATCGATTCACACGCTGATCAAGGCACAGATAACACTAAATGAATTGATTCATTTAGAGAATGAATAGATTCATTCTATTTGAAATTGAAGTTGAACGCTGGACAACCTGGAATCGCATATGGAAAGCACAGATCGCACTATGACAAAATTAAAATTAGCAAAGCCACGCTCCACTATGTCATATACCATGCTGAAGGAATTATTAAATGCAAAAATCAGGTTCCCTGAAGGCTATAAATAGAGAAGAAAATTGAAGAAGAAACACACACCACAGGGAAGCATTTCCTCTGTTCTTCTTCCTCCCTCTCTTAATATTGCAATTCTCTCTTTGGTTAATTATTTGGCATATTCCTCTTGATAGTTTATTTAAGAGTTAGAGAGAAAATATTTTGAGTGAGCTAAATTTGTATATCATCTCTTTGAGAGTTATTATTTTTGAGAAGCTTCAAATTGTAAATCTACTCTAGTGAGAGAGTTATCATTGTAATCATTAAAACACCAAAATTCCTTAGAGGTTTGGGTTGAGGGTTCAACCTTGTAATTGTGAGATTGAGAGATTGGGTGGGGTGCCCTTGTACTTGTGAGGATTGGGTTCTTGAGTGTGGGACACTAGGAAGCCGCGATTGCTCAAAGTTGTATCTCTAATCTCCAATAGTGGAAATCCTTCAAGTGGGTTGCTTGAAGACGAGACGTACACCGGGGTGGTGGAACTCGTTATATCGGTTTGCAAATTCTCTCTTCCCTAAACTCATTTAATTTGTGCACTTAAATTGCTCACTTGATTCATTATATCATTCGTTATTAAATTGGACTAAGTGCATGATATAAGTTGCAAACTATATTGGTTAACATTGTTGAAGTTAGATTAAATTAAATTAATGAATCAAATGTCTTAAACATTGTTGGATTTGATTATTGAGGAAGAAGAATATTGGTGTTAACAAATTAGTAAACTATCATGCTTAATTAATTTGAGTTGTTGAAATTATACTTATATTGAAATTAATTATAGCATGCTAAGAACTTCAAGAATTGCCTAAGCTAATAACTTGCCTTATTTATCAAAATCAATTCTTGAATATTGTACTTTTAACTTAAAGTATTTTACTATGAAATGTGCTTCATAATTATCATATCCTTTATCTTGCATCATTTGTGTACTACTAACCGTTTTGAAAGGGATTCCGCGTGAAAATTTGAAATACTCAATTCACCCCCCCTCTTGAGTATCGAGGCCTTGGCTAACAATTGGTATCAGAGCTTGACTCTTGGAAGATCAAGCTTAACCGCTTCAAGAGATCAAGATGGCCTCTACATCCTATGATGCATTTTCGGAAAATTGGACAATAAATAGACCACCAATCTTCAATGGTAAAGACTATGTTATTTGGAAAGAAAGGTTGAAAATCTTTATCCATGCCTATGACCTCAAGGTATGGAATGCTATTCAATTTGGTCCTTTTATTCCTAAATACATAGTTGATAATATAGAATGTATGAAGCCCGTGAACTTATGGACTAAGGAAGAAGAAAGAAAGGTACAATTTAATCTTAGAGCTAAAATTCTTATCACATTAGCATTAGAACCTAATGATGTTTCTAGAGTTATTACTTTTAACAATGCTAAAGAAATATGGGAAACTCTTGAAACAATTTATGGAAATACTAATGATGATAAAGATGCAAGAATTAGTACTCTTTCTAGTCAAGATGAAGAATGTGAAAGAAGTCTAGATAAAGAGACCAACGAGAAGGAAGAAGGAATTGCATGCCTAATAACAAAGCACTCCCAAGATGATGAGGTATGCTCTTTAAATGCTTTTAGTGATGATAGTGATGATGAATTTGATAAAGATGAATTGCTAGAAGCTTTTGAAGAATTGCATGAAAAATTTGTCTTGTTATCAAAGAAATATGCATGCTCAAAACAAACCATTTTGAAGCTTGAAAATGGATTGCATAACATTCACATTGAAAAGGAAAATCTTAGAATTCAAAATGATGAATTAGTAGCTTCAAATGCATCTCCTAGGACTTGTAATGGTAATAATAATTGCATGCTTATTGATAAATGTATGCTTCTTGAAAATGAGAATAAAGAATTAAAAGAAGCACTTAGTAAGCTTACAAGTAGTCAAGAGAATCTAAGTGCACCTCTTGAAGATCAAAGGCATACACTTGATAGAAGAAAAATAGATCATTACAAGAACCATTTTGCATCCTACAAAGAAAAATCCAAATCCTCTCTAAGATGCACAAACCATGAAAGAAAAAGAAACTCTATGTCTAATTGTTGTATGAACCATTATAATTCTAAAATGACTTACTCTTTGAATGCAACATGTTTTCATTGTGGAATATATGGTCATATATCTTCTAATTGCTTTATAAAGAAATCCCGTCAAAAGTGTACAAGAAAGGTATGGATTCCAAAAACAAATTTGAAATCCTAAACTAACAACAAATGACCCAACTCTTAAAGGGTACCATAAAACTTGACATTTTTGTAGGAACACTTTAAATCGACAATCTCTCATTGACGAATGGCCAAAAGAATCAAGATTCATGATCTTCACTCCAAAGAACAAAGGATGAAAAAGACAAGGACATAAATTTTGTAAAACTCCAAGGTACGATCGGATCCTTACTCTAGTTAATTAAATATCATGTTGACTATATGTTTTGTATGCTTAATTATGTTGAACAATATATGAACTTGGTTGATATTTTATTAAGAATTTTTAGAAATATCTAAATAATTCTATACTTGTTCATAATGAATTTTGATGTGTGAAAATCAAACTTTGATTTGATATATTTGAGTTTGAACATGAAAGGTGTAAAGTTTTGAAATGAATAATTGAAATCTTAGGATCAATGATGTATATCCTTATGATTTTTGATGATTGGTACATGATTGCTTAAATAACATGTTTTAATTTCATGAAAAACTTAAGATTAAAGTTGTTTGCATCCATGTGTGTTAGGAAGGATTGAGACATGAAAATGTTGAAATACTAAATCTTGTTGCTTAGATTCAAAGTCCTAAATGATGCATAAACTTTTAATGATATATGATGTATGAATTCTTGAATGAAGCATGTATGAATCCTTGGTAACATATGAATTCCTAATGATGCATGAACTTTTGATTGAATATGAATTCTTGATAATGTATTGTTTATTGAATAAGAAATATGTTGGTTAACTAGTGGTATCTAAATAACAAACATCTTCCTTTAACAATGGTATTAATTGATGGGGACATAATCTTGAGTATATACTTGCCACTATGCTTTGATGATAAATACATATGTTGTGTATAAGTGATATCCATGATTTGATAATTTATGCATAATTTGTTTTAACAAGTGGTATATTACTTTCCTAACAAGCAAGTATCTTTTCATAACAAGTAGCATTGAACTTCATATCAAGAAAATGTTATGACAAGTTGATTATGAACAAACCTTAAAGTTGCTTTAAGTTAGGACTATATTCTATGACTTATCTCTATGTTTCTACAAAGATGTCCATCTTAGGCAAAATATTTTCTATGCAATTATATGTTGGTTTTGATAATGCCTAAGGAGAAAGTATGTATGCTCTATGCCTAGACTTTAATTTCATGACTAGTAACAATGCATGATTTTGGTGACATGTAAATGACAATGTATGATATGTGATAATACTTGGTATATTAAAGGACAATGCATTATTATACATGACATGACCTTCCTTGATACACCATGCTTGAGTAAATTGGCATCTATTTTAAGTGACATATATGTTTGATGATGCATGATCTTGAATATGAAAAGAAACTTGAATATATGCATCGTTGAGATTGAAAAGAATGTTTGAACAACATTATGATGTATGCTTGAATGTCAACAATCTTGTGCTAATACACTTAAATGTTTATAATTGATATCAAGAGCTTATATTGGCAAATCCATCTAGTGATATCATGCCTAGATACTAGTAACAAGTGGTATGGATAATGAATTAGTAATAAATGGTGTTGATCAAGAAAAGAATGTTTGACATAAAAAGGGTCATAGATATATTGGCATGTGTTATAATACAAATGCATGAGTAAGCCAACAAGTTTTATTAATTATTCCACCATTACTATGATACCTATATTTGAGTGCACATTGTTGAAAAATCATCTATGTTACTACTTTGATATCTAGAAATGCATCAAGCACTATTAATTGATGATATCTTAGTATCTATTAAATGACTAAGGAGGAGATAATTATCTTGCATGATACATTATGATCTTCTAACAATTGGTATATCTTTCAACAATTAGTTTATCAAGTTGATTTCACATGTTAATAAGTGGTATATGTTTTTATAAAGTGACATCAATTACAATAGTAAGGGGGAGCACACACATGAATGAATATCCATCATTTTACCTCTCTATGATTATGATTATGGAACTTATGCTTACAATTTTATTCACCTATATGCTTACTTGGAAGAATATCCTTGTGTTTGATAATGCCAAAAAGGAGAAGATTATGTGCTTATTTGAAATGATATGTATGCTTATTTGGAAAGAATCATGTGACGCTTACCATACTTGAAAGTAATATCAATTACATGATTGAGAATGAGTTAGTAATCAATTATATGCTTACTTGATGAATGAATTATGTGAGTGATTATTGACTCTAAATGCATCAAATTGGTATATATCCTTGATCATGATATGAACTTTGATTTGAAATCCTTTTCATGAAAATATTTGCTCTAAATCTCTCTTATTCAAATAGATGAGTTTATTGATGGCATAGAATATAATTAAGATGATGATCTTTTTGATGATGCCAAAGGGGGAGAGATCAGTGAAAGGATTAGTGAAAAGAATAAAATGCTATTTATGCCAAAAGGGAATAATTACTATGATTATTGTTTTATCATAAGGGAAGTTTTTGATGATGCCAAAGGGGGAGAGGATTATAGGAAGATATATATACTCTAAGTGGCATAAAGTATCTTACAAAGGGGGAGAGATATAAAGAGAGACATAAAGGGCTAATGTTAGAATCCTTATGCTTAATCATTATGCTTACACTACCACTATGCTTTACAAATTGGATGAACTATTTTGTGGTATCTATTGTATGATTAAGGGGGAGATGATTAAAGGGGAAAGAATATATATTAAGAGGGAGAGAATATATTTATCTTACAAAGGGGGAGAGACCTTTTATCCTCTCTTGATAACTTGTGCCTATGATGTTATAAATATATGGTATCAAATTACATGTGAAAGGGGGAGTTATTTTTACAATGTATTTGAACTATTATGATACTAACACCCCAAGAGACAAGCATTTGTTGTCATCATCAAAAAGGGGGAGAATGTATTTTTATGTTGATGTAGGTTTTGATAATGACACAACAAATGGAGAAATATCAAGGATATTATCAAGCAATAATTATGTTTGATGTGGAATCTAAAATGGTTGATGTTTAAGCTTGATGAATAATTAAGGACACATGTTTAAGGCATTTATAAAGGTTTAAAACAGGTGAAATAAATTTATCAAAGTGCCTAAGGATCAAAGGATTGGAGCCATGATTGAACAAACATCAAAAAGGGTAAAACAAAGTGCTGGAATTCATGCAACAGGTGCATGAATCGATTCATGAAGCAACACAAGGCCACATGAATCGATTCTTACGTGAAGAAAGGCCCAGAATTGGATTTTGCATAGCATGAATCGATTCCCTCTATGTGTGAATCGATTCACACGTGTTTCTTGGCCCAGGAAGCTTAAAATTGAAGCTTGAATCGATTCCTATATTAGTTGAATCGATTCATTCGGTTAATTATGTCCAGGATTGCATTTTAAGTAGCTTGAATCGATTCCCACCAAGGCTGAATCGATTCACACGCTGATCAAGGCACAGATAACACTAAATGAATTGATTCATTTAGAGAATGAATAGATTCATTCTATTTGAAATTGAAGCTGAACGCTGGACAACCTGGAATCGCATATGGAAAGCACAGATCGCACTATGACAAAATTAAAATTAGCAAAGCTACGCTCCACTATGTCATATACCATGCTGAAGGAATTATTAAATGCAAAAATCAGGTTCCCTGAAGGCTATAAATAGAGAAGAAAATTGAAGAAGGAACACACACCACAGGGAAGCATTTCCTCTGTTCTTCTTCCTCCCTCTCTTAATATTGCAATTCTCTCTTTGGTTAATTATTTGGCATATTCCTCTTGATAGTTTATTTAAGAGTTAGAGAGAAAATATTTTGAGTGAGCTAAATTTGTATATCCTCTCTTTGAGAGTTATTATTTTTGAGAAGCTTCAAATTGTAAATCTACTCTAGTGAGAGAGTTATCATTGTAATCATTAAAACACCAAAATTCCTTAGAGGTTTGGGTTGAGGGTTCAACCTTGTAATTGTGAGATTGAGAGATTGGGTGGGGTGCCCTTGTACTTGTGAGGATTGGGTTCTTGAGTGTGGGACACTAGGAAGCCGCGATTGCTCAAAGTTGTATCTCTAATCTCCAATAGTGGAAATCCTTCAAGTGGGTTGCTTGAAGACGAGACGTACACCGGGGTGGTGGAACTCGTTATATCGGTTTGCAAATTCTCTCTTCCCTAAACTCATTTAATTTGTGCACTTAAATTGCTCACTTGATTCATTATATCATTCGTTATTAAATTGGACTAAGTGCATGATATAAGTTGCAAACTATATTGGTTAACATTGTTGAAGTTAGATTAAATTAAATTAATGAATCAAATGTCTTAAACATTGTTGGATTTGATTATTGAGGAAGAAGAATATTGGTGTTAACAAATTAGTAAACTATCATGCTTAATTAATTTGAGTTGTTGAAATTATACTTATATTGAAATTAATTATAGCATGCTAAGAACTTCAAGAATTGCCTAAGCTAATAACTTGCCTTATTTATCAAAATCAATTCTTGAATATTGTACTTTTAACTTAAAGTATTTTACTATGAAATGTGCTTCATAATTATCATATCCTTTATCTTGCATCATTTGTGTACTACTAACCGTTTTGAAAGGGATTCCGCGTGAAAATTTGAAATACTCAATTCACCCCCCCTCTTGAGTATCGAGGCCTTGGCTAACAGAAGAAGACTTGGAGCTTGAAGTTCCTTGTTTCTTCTTCTTCTTAATTTCGTGGGGCACTCTCCCTCTTTTAAATATTCTCTCTTTTCTTCTCTTGAGGTATGATTCTTACTATTTCTCAAGAGTATGAACCCTTAGTTATGAGTTTTTATTTTTAAGAGAATATTTAAAGTATATGGGTTATTGGGGGAAGTCATAAATGCATGAGCCCTAAGGTAGGTTGCCATAAATGTGAGCTTTTATGAGGAAGTAATGGAGTAGATGCAAGTGTAGTTGGAAAGAGATGGACATTTATGATGGTTGTTGGGTTTTAATAAAAACCCTAACCCTAAGATTTGAGGGAAATATGAAATAAGAGTGCAGAAGCATTTATGGTGTTAGGTAATTATATGGATAAGGTAAAATGATGCTATAAATGGTGAATGGCCATTAATGAAGCTTGATGGTTAATAATGGTTGTTGAGAACCATTAATGTAGGGAGCCCATGAATGGGCTTAGCTTTTAATGCATAATAACAATAAATAAAGACACCTAACCCATGGTGGTTATGGTGGATTGAATGAAATAAATGAGATTTGAGAGTTAAATTGCTAGAAAACACCAAGTTGTCAAATATATGAACATTAGAATCTTGGTGGTTTGAATAGAAAATTGATTGTGTGATATATTATGATGTAGGAAATAACCCCATTGACGAGCCGGGATCTTCGGACCGTGTTGATCACTACTTCTCTTGAGGTAGGAGGGGGTAACTATTCTAAATTCGTGATTTCATCCATTAGCGATGTGTGTATATAATTATTTATATTGTTAATTTGGATTGAATAAATGATTTGATGATTATATCATTGAAATGAATTTAGAGAAATTGATGCTATGTGGCATGTGTTTGGGATGTTGTTTGTGATGAAACTTGACTCATGTTGATGAGAATTATTGTGAATGGCTTGATGTCCATGGTTGTATTGATTGATGTGTTTTTGAACATCCCATGATGTGTGAATTGACAAAGGATGATTGCCACTAACTATTGATGTATATAGAATCCAATAAGAATTGGTGATGGTTGAAAATGATGAGTATACAAAATCCACTAAGTGGTTATGGTGAATTCTTGAGTGTGGAGTGGCATGATAGGATGCATAGAGTAAGAATGCATTGATTGACATTTGCATCCATGGCATATCATATACTGTCTACGTAGAATGTTAGGGGTTCCACTAGGTGGGCCTAGTGGGAGGGTGACCCGGTGCACGAGTATATTATTGTATTTCCCTAGTGATTCTAGGAATCACGAAGCTGTCCATAGTTTGGTGACGAGGCACCATATGTGGCAGGCCTAGTGGGCGCGCGACTTTGTGATGAGCAAGTTACCTTAGTGTTCGACGGGATACGGCTCCCTCGATGTGTGTTTGGGAGGGGCCGTAGCACTTGTGGCAAGTAAGGCCACGATTATAGATCCGCAAGTCAAGGGGTGACTAGTTCTACAGATGGGCGAGAGCGGTTTGGTACTAGTAAAAGTATGATGTTGAGCATGCATGAATTGAGGTATATGTGTACACATTTTACTACTGCAGTAGGGGTATAGTAGCACACCTATGCTTGTCCCATATTTAGTATGTTGTTGTTTCCCATAGTCGGATCCGCATTTGATAATAATTCCTTTATGCATATGCATTAGCTATAGGAGCCTTTACTTATAGCCGGAGATATGCCTAGTTGAAAGCCTTTGATGGCGATGGATGATTGAGATATAAAGAGGAAAGAAATGTGGTACTAACATTATGTGTATGATTATGTTATTGAGAATACCAATGATTTGAATATATGTATTGTGGATGTATGTCTTGAGTATGTAGCCTATTGCTATGAATGATATAGTATGTGAATGAAAATTCGATGTTCTTGTGAAGTGTATCGTATATGAGTATGTATGGATATCATCATAATGTATGACTTTGATATATTTGGATTATGTTGTTCACCTCCTAGTTGCCATTTTGATGTAGGTGTGATGTAAATCCTACTCTTTTGGAGGTCGAGTGTTGGCGACAGTAAATGTGAAAAGGAAGTGGGTGAGCCTTGGCTGGCATATTGTTATTTTGTAGAGTATATGATGTACATATGCTCAATTTTGTAAATTGATATGATAAATGATGCTTTTGGAGGTCATGTAGGAAAAGAGACCCTTGTGTATATGACTTATTATCATTAATGACCTTGAGAATGTATGGATCATATAAATGATGTGGCATGCTGTTAAAATTTATGAATGAATGGATATTCATACATATTTTGGATTTTATAAAGCATATGAGATGATAAGTTTAATTTTGATATGATTAATGAATTGGAATGGAAATTATTGAGTATGAATGCTTGAGACAAGTTTTAAATGCTTAATATGATGTATGTGATGTGTTAAATTTGATCAATTTTGCTTTGTATGGGTTTTGGTATGAAAAGTTATGAAATTTTCATGTTTTCTGCACATGAGTTGATAATCTCGCTCGAGCGAGAATCCCTTGTGTCAGTTATATGGCCTCTGGCCTAATCTCGCTCAGGCGAGATGACCCTGCAATTGGCATGTGCATTCTGGACGTTTCTCACTCGAGCGGTCTCGCCTTCGCTCAAGCGAGTGTGGTATAGAGTTTTTTTTGGTCGGGGTTCGCTCGAGCGGACTTGTATCTCGCCCAAGCGAGATGATTATGTATCAGGGATGAGCTACTAGAGGCGTTTCGCTCAAGCGAGCTTCGCCTCACTCGAGCGAAATTATGGCAGAATGGTTCTGGACCATTTTCACTAAAACGAATGGTCTTTAGGTGGTAACTCGCTCAAGCGAGCGAGCATCGGTATGACACTGGAACATTTTTGCTCACGCTCAATGACAGGGCCCGCAAGCGCACGGGTTATGTCGCGTAATATAAAAGATTATCGTTCTCCACAGGGACTGTGTTCAAAGTACCAGCATATTGAAATTTAATTATCCACACAATTGATTTTTAAGATTTTTATAAAATAAAGCACAAATTAAAGTTGCACAGAATACTAATAAATATAAAAATAAAATTTACTTGACACTTTAAAAATCAGAGTTGAGAATATCTTGGGATTTCAGGGGATTAAGACTCTATTTTATGTTAATGAATTTTAACTTTTCATAAATAAGAATCGAATTAAGTTTTCCAAGGCGAATTTTCCAAAAGCTAATTAATATGTTCCTCTCGGAATCCTATTAATGTACCTAACCTATGGAAAGCGCTGCTTAATCCTCAGAAAGGCCCATTATCGTTTTATGAAAATCCCTTTTATTTCCTCAAAAGAATTTTTGATTACTTTCACGGTTTTACCGAGGTCACAAAAAGCATCTCAAAAATCTTAGGTTTAGTTCAAAGCTTTCCGGTAAAAATAAATCTCTCGATTCTATTTATTACCTAAACTTACTAATATACCCGCAAGTATACAGTTTTATCATTTAGGTTCTTGTTAAGAATTACTAAAAGCATTAAGCATAATTGAACTAAATGGAAAACAGAAATTTATTTAATTCCAAGTCAAAATAATATTAACAATAAAATATTATCATACCCCTTTTATCCCAAGATAATTAATTTAGCTACTCATGAAATAATTCAAATTCATATAAATAATGGAAAAATAAAACATACAAGACATGGTAAAAATAAAGACTTACGGGTTTCTCCAAAAGCTCAGAATAATTTACCACTGTAATTCCTTGTTGCAATAATTTGTCCACCAATTACAAATTTAAATTCTCACTTTTACAGCCCTCACACTCTTACAAAATAAAAGAAAGAAATGAAAATAAAAAGAAAGAGAAGAAAAATGAACAGAGGAAGAAAAATGAAGAGAAGAAAACTAAAGAGAAAAAGAAAGAAAGTAACGAAGAAAGGAAAATGAATCTGATGGTAATTGATGGGAATAGATTGTTGATTTTATGCTCCTGGTTGCTCTCCCTTTTATAGGCGAATGGATGAATGAATCCAGCTAAGAAAACGCGTTAAAATTTACAAGTAGGAGAAACTTTCGGTGCATGTGAATTCCAGCTGTGCCAACTTGTTTCCAATTTGCATATTTTAATATTTCCAATAATTCGGTGCTTGGATTTATTCAGTTGGTCAAATTCTGAGTGGAAAGGTGCTGGAATTCCACAAGACCGAATGAAAGCTTGCTGTTCGGTATTGGTTGCTGGGCGTGGTTGGTTTATATGTGGCAGGTATGGTGGTATGAGGGACAGTGGAGTTGCTGGACGATGTGGTGGATGGAGCCGGTGTTGGTAGGAGAGGAGTCTGGGCGGTGTGGATGATGGAAAGGAGAAAAGGGACAGCGGATAGAAGAGGGAATGAGACGGTGTTGAGAAGTGAGGACGGTTGGGCGGTGTTGGTTGGAGAGGAGTCTGGGTGGTGTTGTGTTGAATGGGTTACTGGGCGGTGTTGAGTGATCCGTTGTTTGGAGTTGTGGAGTGTAGGACGGTTTTGAAAAGAGAGGGGATGGTGTGGAGAGGAGTGTTGTTGATTGTGGCCGGTGTTGGGCCTGTGAAGAGATGGAAGGAGTCGGTGTTGATGGAGGTAGTGATCCGGGGTTGCATTGTGGAGAATTGGGTCAGTTTTCTCTCTAGAATCCGAGTGGAAAAGAGGCCTTTTGAGCAAAAGACCGAGTGAAAAGTGACTTTGGACACAGATCCGAGTGACAGCCAGTCAGTGTTGTTGGGGGGTCGGTGTTTGCTGGATGAAAGGACGAGTGAAGATTGACTGAAGAGCAACTTCCATTCAGTCGGAATTGACTGCAGAAGGACTCGGAACCGACTGAAACCATTCACTCGGCTCAGGTTCATGGAGTTCATTCGGAATAGATTGAAGACTCACTCGGCTCAGATTCAATCGGTTCCTAATCATTTTCACTCGGCTGTCTCTGAATTTGAACAACTCGGTTAAAGTTTTTCTTTGGAATTCACTCGGAAGTGCCTTCTTATTTTTCACTCAGAACTTGCACTTGAAGGACTCTGGAAGCTGGCTGGTAGAAGTTTATGTTCGAGCCTTGTTTTGCTCGGAAGTGCAGCTTTCTGCCTTAGCTCACTCGGATGTCTTCCTTGGAGACTTTTCACTCGGATTTATTGCGAAACTTAAAAGTCAGTCCGAGTGTGATTCACTCCTGGTCGGATTTCACCTTGTCCGATTAAGACACCACTCGGAAATGCCTTGTTCTCCGAATGAAATCACTCGGATTCTCCTTAGTCAGCATTTATTCATTCAATGGCATTCCTTCTGCTCAGAATCAATTCACTCGGAATCAGCTTTTTGCCCAGAAAAGCACTTGTTCTTTGGTCAGACCTGCTTCAGTCAGCATTCTTCACTCGGATTTACTTCAATCAACAAATTCCCACTCGGATTCACTTCAATCAGCAATCCTTTCACTCGGAAAATACCTTTGGGTAGCATTTATTAAAGCTCAGTTCCTTTTTTCACTCAGAATTGTTGCATTCGGACAGCTTCCAATCGGATTTTCCTAAAACCTAGACTTATTCCTTTTTAGCATTGATCCTTCACTCGAGTCAGCCATTTATCACTCGGAATGGCTTTGACAGGGAACTTTCCACTCGGATTTGGCTCCAACAGTGAAGTATTCCACTCGACAATGCTCCATTCTGAATCGTTCCACTCGGAAAGGCTCCATTCTGAGCCATTCCAATTGGATTTACCTTCAACAGTGCAGTATTCCACTCGGATTTGCTCCATTCTGAGTAATTCTACTCGGATTTGGTCCTTTCTCAGTCATCCCACTCGGATTTGGTCATTTTGAGTCGTATTTTAACATTCTGAGTCGGAATTCAGCATAAAAAGAGACTTCTTTCTACTTTGGGCTTGTTCTTCTTGTTTCTTTATCATTTTATGGTCGTTTTCCTCTTGTTTTTGACCCTTTATTACCTTAATTCCTGCAAAATAACATACCCAAGTAGACTAGAGTGGAAAGAAAGCAAAAATCACAATAAATAAAGGAAATACAGTGGATAATGACTAAAATCCTAAGCAATTTAGACCTAATTTATTATGTTATAAAGCACTTATCAAAATACCCCAAACCAAAACATTGCTTGTCCTCAAGCAATCACCATATTCACAAGATAAAATATAGAAAACACTAAACTTAATAAACTAAGGAATCCAAAATAAAGAAACAGATTTATTCAAATGCCAGTTTTATTTTTCTTATGTGAATCAATTTTCAATGTCAAGATTTGAGATACTCTTCTCATAATTTTCACTCAAGTGTTTCAAGGTTTGTGTATCTCTCAAATCATCATAGTCAAAAAATATTACCATAAGCTTGTTAATAAACCAGAAACTCCATAGTTTAAATAGAAAATATGTCAAAGTCTAAAGGTCTTTCAAAGGTTGTAATGTGGCCTTGGGTTGTATTGTCAAGGTAGGAATTTCAAGAAAAATGGAATACAAAAGGGCTTTAATATTCATGAATGATTCAAATCACCATTATAAATTTAACAGAACAAATTTTTGAACTTTTATGGACTTCTTTGGAACTCATTAAATATCATCCTTTTGATTTTCTTTTTCTTTTTCTTGCTTTTCTTTACATTCAATACCATATTTTTCTTAAGTCCTTTTTTATTTCTTTGCTCCACTAAATTTCCAACTTTTTTACCATTAAGAGAATATCATTCAGTGAAAGGTTTCAAAGAAAAATTTTCGCTTTTAGGCTCAAAAGGGGCAACTAGGGGTCAAATTATACAAAATTCTGAGGCTTAAGAATAAGACCTAATTGTGCCTTTATCATCCTAAGACATATAATCAAAAACCATTTTGAATCGGTTGAAAAACAAGTTCTAGAATATTAATGACTATGAGATTCACTCAATCAAGAAAATATGGGTTTTGAAAATTTGTTTGATAAATAACCCATTTTGGCTCAAGTCTAATCATGGAAAGTCTTTTCAAAGAAAATTTTAATCACATAAGGTTCATTTAAGCATTTATTTGGCATTTAAACAATCAAATTTTGAAAATTTTACTCAAAATTTTGGGGTCCTTAGATACTTTAGCCTTGTGTTCAAAGTAACTTTATCATGCAATAATGGTAAATTACAAGATTACAAACAAGGAAAACACACATGCAAAATAAAATAACAATCACACAACGTAAACAAAACAGTTAAGTTTTCTTACCTACCACCCCAAACCAGAATTTGACATTGTCCTCAATGTTAAAATGGATGATAAAAGTATAAGAAAACTTACCTGTAATAACCCCAAACCGGCATCTGACATAGTTGGTTTTTTTTTTTATAGAATAAAAGCTTAAAATAAAACAACAGCTTTTTATAGGGTTACCTCCCTATCAGTGCTAAGTTTTAAGTCTTCAGCCAGACTTCTCACCGTTTGGATTTACTCATCAGGAGCATCAAACAGGTCCAAGTCACTTGCTTGTTGTATTGGTTGACCTGTCAGATAGTGCTTTACTCTCTGTCCATTTACTCTAAATGTACCAGATTTCTCGCTCCATAGTTCGACAGCTCCGAAGGGAAAGACTTTTGTCACCTTGAATGGTCCCGACCATCGGGATCTCAGTTTACCTGGAAAAAGCTTCAATCTGGAATTAAACAGTAAAACCATATCACCTGGATTAAATGTTCTCCGTTGGATGTGACGATCATGCCATTGTTTGGTTTTTTCTTTATAAATTCTGGCATTTTCGTATGCATCTAGACGGAGTTCATCAAGCTCATTTAATTCCAACAATCTTTGTTCACCTGCAGCCTTATGATCAAAGTTAAGAGTTTTAACAGCCCAAAAAGATTTATATTCTAGCTCAACAGGTAAATGACAGGGCTTCCCATATACTAGCTTAAAAGGTGTGGTTCCAATGGGAGTTTTGTATGCAGTTCGATACGCCCATAAGGAATCATCTAACTTAATAGACCAATCCTTATGTGATGTATTCACCACTTTTTGAAGAATATTTTTAATTTCCCGATTGGATACCTCAACTTGTCCACTAGTTTGTGGGTGATAAGGTGTAGCAACCTTATGCCTAACTCCATATTTCTTTAGAAGGGTCTGAAAAGTTTTCTCAATAAAATGAGACCCTCAATCACTTATAACACATTTTGGGACCCCAAACCTTGGAAATATTATTTTCTTGAAAAGTTTAATAACAGTTTTAGCATCAGAATGGGGTGAAGCAATGGCTTCCACCCATTTTGACACATAGTCAACCGCCACTAATATGAACTGATTTCCAAAAGAGGAAGGAAAAGGTCCCATAAAATCAACACCCCATACATCAAATAGTTCAACTTCTAAAATGGTATTCAAGGGCATTTCTTGTCTCTTACCAATGTTACCTGTTCTTTGGCAAGCATCACAAGTTAGAACATACTTACGTACATCTTTAAAAATATTTGGCCAATAGAACCCAGCTTGCAATATTTTAGTGGCTGTTTTAGAGGTGCTCATGTGTCCTCCACAGGAAAGAGAATGGCAATGATCCAAGATAGCATGGACATCATCTTGTGAAACACATCTCCGAATCATTCCATCTGCACATTGCTTGAAAAGGAGTGGTTCATCCCAATAATAATGCTTGGCATCTGCATAAAACGTTTTCCTTTGTTGAAAGCTAAGATCAGGAGGTAAGATACCACATGCAAGAAAATTTACAAAATCAGCATACCAAGGAACACGTTGGATACTAAGATTCAAGAGTTGTTCATCTAGAAAACATTCATTGATGGGAATATTATTTGTTTCTTCTTTTTCAGATGTCAACCTAGATAGGTGGTCAACGACCAAGTTCTCGGTACCCTTCTTGTCCTTAATTTCCAAGTCAAATTCTTGCAATATTAGAATCCACCTAATTAATCTAGGCTTTGCTTCCTTTTTATTCAATAGATACTTAATGGCAGAGTGGTCAGTGTAAACAGTAACATGTGAACCTACCAAATAAGACCTAAATTTATCAAAAGCAAAGACAATAGCTAACAGTTCTTTTTCAGTTGTGGCATAATTTACCTGAGCATCATCTAGCGTTCGGCTGGCATAATGAATTACATGGAGCTTTTTATCCTTTCTTTGCCCCAACACAGCCCCCACTGCGTAATCACTCGCATCGCACATCAGCTCAAATGGGAGTTTCCAATCAGGTGGTTGTACGATGGGTGCAGAGATTAGAGCTTGCTTAATCCTGCAAAAAGCTTCCATACAAGATGAATCAAAATTGAAAGGCACATCCTTACCCAGAAGAGTTGTAAGAGGCTTTGTGATCTTGGAGAAATCTTTAATGAACCTGCGATAAAACCCTGCATGTCCAAGAAAACTCCGAATACCTTTCACATTTGTGGGTGGAGGCAATTTTTCAATTACTTCCACTTTAGCCTTATCAACTTCTATACCTCTTTCAGACACCAGGTGTCCAAGAACTATGCCTTCTCTTACCATAAAATGGCATTTTTCCCAATTTAGAACCAAATTGGTTTCTTCACAACGCTACAAGACTTGGCACAAATTTGTTAAACAATTATCAAAATCCAAACCATGCACTGAAAAATCATCCATAAAGACTTCCATCACATTTTCAATAAGATCAGAAAAAATTACTTGCATACACCTTTGAAAAGTCGCAGGTGCATTACATAAACCAAAAGGCATACGTCTGTAAGCATAAGTCCCATAAGGGCAAGTGAAGGTAGTCTTTTCTTGATCAGATGGATGAATGGGAATTTGATGAAAACCTGAATACCCATCCAAATAACAGAAATAAGAGAGTTTCACAAGTCTTTCAAGCATCTGATCAATAAAAGGGAAGGGAAAATGATCTTTTTTCGTGGCGTTATTTAACTTTCTATAATCAATGCACATGCGCCAACCAGAGACAATCCTAGTAGGAATCAAGTTATGTTTATCATTTTCAATCACAGTTATTCCCCCCTTTTTAGGCACCACATGGACAGGACTTACCCATTTACTACTATCAACAGGATATATGACTCCAGCATCAAGCAATTTCAAAATTTCCTTTTTAACCACTTCTTGCATTTTAGGATTTAATCTCCTAAGTGGTTCTACTGTGGGCCTACTTTCATCTTCTACAGTAATCCTGTGCATACAAAGAGAAGGGCTAATCCCTTTGATATCATCCATTGTATAACCTATTACCTTTCTATACAACCTAAGTTGTTTCAAAAGTTTTTTAGTTTCAGATGGATTCAATTCAGCATTAATAATCACAGGATATGTGGAATTAGGGCCAAGAAACTCATACCTTAAAGAAGCTGGTAAAGGTTTTAATTCCACATTGGGTCTTACCACTTTGTTGCACATGACCTCAGTATCATGTGGGGCCTCAGAGCAATCAGATGTTTTTGTCAGCTCAATCATGAAAACAGTTTCAAGTGGGTCATTAGGAAGGGTTGCTTCCTTTACCACTTGTTCGACAAAATCCACAGTACAGCAAACATCATTATAAGGTTTTTCTAAAACATTTTTCAAGTTGAAGTCAACCTTTTGGTCTCCAACAGTCAGAGACAACTTACCATTCTTGACATCGATCACAGCACCTGCAGTTGCTAAAAATGGTCTGCCTAAAATAATAGGAATCAAAGAATCTTCGTCCATTTCAAGCATAACAAAGTCAGCAGGTATAAAAAATTTTTCTATCTTAATAGGAAGATCCTCTAAAATTCCTACAGGATATTTTACAGATCTATCAGCCAATTGTAAAGACATCCTAGTAGGTTTTAACTCACCCAATCCTAATTTTTCAGCAATAGATAATGGCATTAAACTCACACTTGCTCCTAAATCACACAATGCTTTATCTATATTCATGTCACCAATCATGCAAGGAATAGAGAAACTACCTGGATCTTGGAGCTTGGGTGGAAGTTTCTTTTGAATTAGAGCACTGCACTCTTCAGTAAGTGCAACTGTACCATCTTCCTCCAGTCTTCTTTTGTTGGACAAAATGTCCTTCAGGAACTTTGCATATGTGGGCATTTGCTGCAAAGCATTTGTAAAGGGAATATTAATATACAATTTCTTTAAAACATCAAGGAACTTACCAAATTGTTTGTCCAACTTTGCTTTGGCTAAGCGCTGAGGAAATGGAATGGGAGGTTGATATGGCTTAACCTCCTCCTTCTTTTCTTGTGGTTTCTCTTCTTCAATTACTGGATGAGATGAAGATTCATCTACTTTCTTTTCCTCCTTTGCAGTCTTGTCTACTGGCCCATCGTATTGAGTACCACTCCTAAGGGTGACAACCATGGTTTGGTTAGATGGTCCAGCCTCTGGTTTCCCAGGAAATGTTCCCGGTGCTCTTTGAGAATAGGAGGCTTGTTGGGCAATTTGATTTTCCAGTATTTTGTTGTGAGTGGCAAGAGAGTCCACTTTTGAAGCCAAGTTTTTTATTGCATCAGAGAATTCATCATTTTGTTTAAGTTGAGTAGCTACAAATGTCTCCATCAAGGATTCTAGCTTTGATTTTTGTGGAATATAGGTTCCTTGTTGAGGTTTGTAGTTACTTTGGAATTGAGGTGGCCTATTTTGGAAACCAGGTGGACCTTGTGGAGGTCTGTAGTTACCTTGATAATTTCCACCGTAGTTTCCAATAGCATCCACCTGATGCATTTCTTGTTCTTGATTAGGGGTCATGGCTAAGTTGCAGTTTGTAGCTCCATGTCCTGAAACACCACAAACTTCACAAACAATATTAGTAGCACCTGTTGACCCTATTTTATCAAGTTTTAATGTTAATGCTTCAACTTTGGCAGAAAGTAGGGAAAGAGCATCAACAGAGTACTTACCTGGTGTTTTAGAAGGTAATCCTCTCTCAGAGTTCCATTGGTGAGTGTTTTGAGCTATTTTCTCGATCAGGTTCTCAGCTTCATCAACATTTTTACTCATGAAGGCTCCTCCAGCTGCAGCATCTAAAGAGATCTTTTGTGTAGAAGTTAGTCCATTATAGAAAATATGGATTGTCAACCACCTTTCTATCCCATGGTGAGGACATTCTCTTAGCAACTCCCAGTATCTTTCCCAGGCTTCATACAAGGATTCATCATCTTTTTGTGAAAAATTGATGATTTGTTTTCTCAGCACATCAGTCTTGTTCCTTGGGTACCATTTATTGATAAAAGCACTGGACAATTGTTCCCAAGTCGTGATGGATCCTTCAGGAAGAGAGTATAACCACGCTCTCGCTTTATCTCTTAAGGAGAAAGGGAAAAGTCTTAAGCAAATGGCATCATTGGTGGCTCCGTTCATCTTCAGGGTGTCACAGTATTCAAGAAAGATTTGAAGGTAAAGATTTGGATCTTCGGAGGGTAATCCTCCGAATTGGTTCTGTTGAACCATTGAGAGTAGTGAAGGCTTCAATTCAAAATTGTTAGCCTCCACTGTGGGTCTGAGGATGCTGGATCCTCTTCCATTAGTGCTTGGAGCGGAAAAATCTCTTAAGGGTCTGTGTTGGTCTGCCATTTGTTTTTCTTTTTGTTCTTTTTGTTGTTTTTGTTGTTTTCTTAAAGCTCTAAGGGTACGTTCTATCTCAGGGTCAAATCCTAAGTTTAGATCGACACTACGGCTTCGTCGCATAAATAGAAAATAAATGACAAATAAAACAAACAATTACAAAAATAAAACAACAACAGATACACAAAATAAAGAACAAAAGAAAAAATTACAAACAAAATTAAAAATAAAAATAAAAATAACAATAAAAATATTAACAAGTATGATCTAATCGAATTTCAATATTGCCGATATTTGAGGGACAACAGTCCCGGCAACGGCGCCAAAAACTTGACAGGGCCCACAAGCGCACGGGTTATGTCGCGTAATATAAAAGATTATCGTTCTCCACAGGGACTGTGTTCAAAGTACTAGTATATTGAAATTTAATTATCCACACAATTGATTTTTAAGATTTTTATAAAATAAAGCACAAATTAAAGTTGCACAGAATACTAATAAATATAAAAATAAAATTTACTTGACACTTTAAAAATCAGAGTTGAGAATATCTTGGGATTTCGGGGGATTAAGACTCTATTTTATGTTAATGAATTTTAACTTTTCATAAATAAGAATCGAATTAAGTTTTCCAAGGCGAATTTTCCAAAAGCTAATTAATATGTTCCTCTCGGAATCCTATTAATGTACCTAACCTATGGAAAGCGTTGTTTAATCCTCAGAAAGGCCCATTATCATTTTATGAAAATCCCTTTTATTTCCTCAAAAGAATTTTTGATTACTTTCACGGTTTTACCGAGGTCACAAAAAGCATCTCAAAAATCTTAGGTTTAGTTTAAAGCTTTCCGGTAAAAATAAATCTCTCGATTCTATTTATTACCTAAACTTACTAATATACCCGCAAGTATACAGTTTTATCATTTAGGTTCTTGTTAGGAATTATTAAAAGCATTAAGCATAATTGAACTAAATGGAAAACAGAAATTTATTTAATTCCAAGTCAAAATAATATTAACAATAAAATATTATCATACCCTTTTTATCCCAAGATAATTAATTTAGCTACTCATGAAATAATTCAAATTCATATAAATAATGGAAAAATAAAACATACAAGACATGGTAAAAATAAAGACTTACGGGTTTCTCCAAAAGCTCAGAATAATTTACCACTGTAATTCCTTGTTGCAATAATTTGTCCACCAATTACAAATTTAAATTCTCACTTTTACAGTCCTCACACTCTTACAAAATAAAAGAAAGAAATGAAAATAAAAAGAAAGAGAAGAAAAATGAACAGAGAAAGAAAAATGAAGAGAAGAAAACTAAAGAGAAAAAGAAAGAAAGTAACGAAGAAAGGAAAATGAATCTGATGGTAATTGATGGGAAGAGATTGTTGATTTTATGCTCCTGGTTGCTCTCCCTTTTATAGGCAAATGGATGAATGAATCCAGCTAAGAAAATGCGTTAAAATTTGTAAGTGGGAGAAACTTTCGGTGCATGTGAATTCCAGCTGTGCCAACTTGTTTCCAATTTGCATATTTTAATATTTCCAATAATTCGGTGCTTGGATTTATTCAGTTGGTCAAATTCTGAGTGGAAAGGTGCTGGAATTCCACAAGACCGAATGAAAGCTTGCTGTTCGGTATTGGTTGCTGGGCGTGGTTGGTTTATATGTGGCAGGTATGGTGGTATGAGGGACAGTGGAGTTGCTGGACGATGTGGTGGATGGAGCCGGTGTTGGTAGGAGAGGAGTCTGGGCGGTGTGGATGATGGAAAGGAGAAAAGGGACAGCGGATAGAAGAGGGAATGAGACGGTGTTGAGAAGTGAGGACGGTTGGGCGGTGTTGGTTGGAGAGGAGTCTGGGCGGTGTTGTGTTGAATGGGTTGCTGGGCGGTGTTGAGTGATCCGTTGTTTGGAGTTGTGGAGTGTAGGTCGGTTTTGAAAAGAGAGGGGACGGTATGGAGAGGAGTGTTATTGATTGTGGCCGGTGTTGGGCCTGTGAAGAGATGGAAGGAGTCGGTGTTGATGGAGGTAGTGATCCGGGGTTGCATTGTGGAGAATTGGGTCGGTTTTCTCTCTAGAATCCGAGTGGAAAAGAGGCCTTTTGAGCAAAAGACCGAGTGAAAGGTGACTTTGGACACAGATTCGAGTGACAGCCAGTCAGTGTTGTTGGGGGGTCGGTGTTTGCTGGATGAAAGGACGAGTGAAGATTGACTGAAGAGCAACTTCCATTCAGTCGGAATTGACTGCAGAAGGACTCGGAACCGACTGAAACCATTCACTCGGCTCAGGTTCATGGAGTTCATTCGGAATAGATTGAAGACTCACTCAGCTCAGATTCAATCGGTTCCTAATCATTTTCACTCGGCTGTCTCTGAATTTGAACAACTCGGTTAAAGCTTTGCTTTGGAATTCACTCGGAAGTGCCTTCTTATTTTTCACTCAGAACTTGCACTTGAAGGACTCTGGAAGCTGGCTGGTAGAAGTTTATGTCCGAGCCTTGTTTTGCTCGGAAGTGTAGCTTTCTGCCTTAGCTCACTCGGATGTCTTCCTTGGAGACTTTTCACTCGGATTTATTGTGAAACTTAAAAGTCAGTCCGAGTGTGATTCACTCCTGGTCGGATTTCACCTTGTCCGATTAAGACACCACTCGGAAATGCCTTGTTCTCCGAATGAAATCACTCGGATTCTCCTTAGTCAGTATTTATTCATTCAATGGCATTCCTTCTGCTCGGAATCAATTCACTCGGAATCAGCTTTTTGCCCAGAAAAGCACTTGTTCTTTTGTCAGACCTGCTTCAGTCAGCATTCTTCACTCGGATTTACTTCAATCAGCAAATTCCCACTCGGATTCACTTCAATCAGCAATCCTTTCACTTGGAAAATACCTTTGGGTAGCATTTATTAAAGCTCAGTTCCTTTTTTCACTCAGAATTGTTGCATTCGAACAGCTTCCAATCGGATTTTCCTAAAACCTAGACTTATTCCTTTTTAGCATTGATCCTTCACTCGAGTCAGCCATTTATCACTCGGAATGGCTTTGACAGGGAACTTTCCACTCGGATTTGGCTCCAACAGTGAAGTATTCCACTCGGCAATGCTCCATTCTGAATCGTTCCACTCGGAAAGGCTCCATTCTGAGCCATTCCAATCGGATTCACCTTCAACAGTGCAGTATTCCACTCGGATTTGCTCCATTCTGAGTAATTCTACTCGGATTTGGTCCTTTCTTTGTCATCCCACTCAGATTTGGTCATTTTGAGTCGGATTTTAACATTCTGAGTCGGAATTCAGCATAAAAAGAGAGTTCTTTCTACTTTAGGCTTGTTCTTCTTGTTTCTTTATCATTTTATGGTCGTTTTTCTCTTGTTTTTGACCATTTATTACCTTAATTCCTGCAAAATAACATACCCAAGTAGACTAGAGTGGAAAGAAAGCAAAAATCGCAATAAATAAAAGAAATACAGTGGATAATGACTAAAATCCTAAGCAATTTAGACCTAATTTATTGTGTTATAAAGCACTTATCACTCGCTGGCCTCGCCCAAGCGACCCATGTGGGTCTCACTCAAGCGAGACAGGGATCCGCTCAAGCGAGTTTCCCTGTTCTCAATTTCTTGATTTTTTACTCCTTTGCTCCATTCTCTTGCTTGTTTTGGATCCCTTAAATCATGGAAATGATATTATTATTATTATTTATATTTCTAATGTTTATAAATTGATAAGGCATCTTTTATCCTCTTTTTGTACGTATTTCATTAACTCTTAAATTTTATCCAATCTTCCGCCTTTCCCTTGTGATGGTCTCGAGTCCGATCGTCCAAGGAGTATAACACCCCAGATTTTCTGTACTCGAATCCCGATGTGATCGATATAATTAATAAAAATTGCGAATAAATTTTTCGCGTTTGATAATATTTCTAAGACATCACCATGACCACATCATGACCCAAATCACAGAAAAACCAGAGAGTGAGATTATAAAACCTGAAGCTGGATCGATAAATAAATTGCCCATAACGGTATACGAAAATAATAGAGTTTACAGCGGAAGAAGAATATGTATACCGGGCACACGCCTAGTCCCATATATGACGATATGAGAAAAGGCTCGGCAAAACACGCAATGGCATATCGTAAGCCTATTAGACATCCATCATCCTTTTACATAATTATATAAGCATGTAATGCCTAAGATATAATTACATATACATAAATATATTCATCTACATTCGGGGATCTTCTCCCGACTATCACAACCATCAATTAACATCATTCAATTTCAATCCTTCTAATACACATCAAATCATCTCTTACATTCTATATATATATATATATATATATCATTCATCAATTCAATGGAGTAACTTATACATACTCAAAATCTATAAATCATCTATACAATCATATACAATTTATTCATTACACAAGAATCCATAAATGATGCCGGCCAAGGCACTTCCATTACCACTATTTACTTTCACCCAAGGTTTAATTAAAATCCGAACTCATCCCATGGTAACCTGCATCATAATGCTAAAAAGGAGACCACATGGGAGAGTGAGTTATACATTCAAAATGACGAATAATATATATATTGTGATCATGTGTATATGCATACAACGTCATGTGTGCTCTGCTATCAAAATATTAAATTATCATTCGTTCATTACCTCATTATCACAATAGGCATACAAGCCTCATGAATCGCAATTCATATCATAAATAAGCACAAGCACATACATAATCATATACACAATCACCAGCCACTTATCAATAAGGGCATTCATATTCATTATCATCATTAATCGTAAACAGTCACGCCCTTCATCACATTGGGCCGTAAATACAGTTCGTCATATTCACATCATTTCGTTTATTCATATATTCTCTTACTTTTATGTGGTCTTCCATTATATTAACTTCTCGTCTCATCAACACCAATACCATCATCTCAATCATCATCAATCATCATCATATTCTGGCATATCTCCATGCTATATGCAAATGCTCTTATGGCTAATGCATATGCACAATGGAATAATCAACAACAAATGCGGATCCGACTATGGGAATAAACACCAAGTTGTGGGTCAAGCATAGGTGTGCTACTATGCCCCTACTGTAGTAGTAAAATGTGTACACATATCTCAAAGCATGCATGCATCTCGACAACATCTTTTACTGGTACCAAACCGCTATCGCCCATCTGTAGCACTAGTCACCCTATGACTTGCGGATCAACAACGTGGCCTCACTTGCCAAAAGTGCTACGGGCCTCTCCCGAACACACATCGAGAGAGCCGTGCCCCGTCGGACACTGAGGTAACTCGCTCACTATAGAGCCGCCCGCCCACTGGGCCTGCCACATAGGGTGCCTTGTCACCAAACTATGGACAGCTTCGTGACTCACACACCGAGTCACAGGGGAAATCAACAATACGCTCGTGCACTGAGCCGCCCTCCCACTGGGCCTGCCTAGTGGAACCCCCTAATATTCCACATAGACAGCGATGATATGCCATGGATGCAATGCAAATGCAAATCAAATGCATCCTCACTCTGTGCATCCTAAATGCCACTCATCAAACATCATCATCATCATCATCATTACAATCACCAACACCACCATACACCTTAGTGGGTTTCAACCTTGTTGGTTTCATAATTATTATTTTCAAGTTTTAATGTGGCATTTCCATCTCAACATATTTTTGCATATATTTCACATCATACACGCAAGTCAATACTTGTAAACAGCCACTATGGCATTTCAACATCACATATTATTCATCAATATTACCACACTTCATTTAGTGGATTTTCATCTCATCATTCATAACAATCCATACATGGATATCAAAGGGCATAGCAATCATCATAATATTAATCCACACACGTGGCAACAAGGTGTTACGAATTACATATACATATATAGCAACCATAATTGCCTCACATACATGCAAGTCAATTACTTGCACCCATCACAAGGATATCATAATAGTTCTCAATAATTATCAAATTGTCATTTCAATTAATTCAATACATATACATGGCAAGGCAAGCATGAGTATAGAACACATACAACAATCACCATCAAACTACTCATGCAATTTGAATATATAACTCCTCTCCTACCTCAAGGGAAGAGCCAAAACGATTCCAATGCTCCGAATGCTCCATCACATCACCCGGAATATGATCTACATAATATACATATGCATTCATACAATTAATAAGCCATCTCAAGGCATTCCTCATAATTCTTAAACATTTGCTAGCTTATCATAAAGCCCAACATCAAGTCCTAGACTTGGTAAACACCAAGCTATGTAATTGTATTAGGCTTCGGGAATTTCTTTCCCAAAGCTAAGATCCTCTAGATCTTAAAGGCTAACTACATTCCACATCATTTACTTCTCATCAAGATTCATAATATATCAATAGAGGGGAAACATACATGATTTCATAACATAGCATAGACATATACTTAGCTTGCTATGGCCTTAAGTCATTCCCCAATCACCTCTAAGACAAACCACACATATACCCTTAGTGAATTCTCTTGTTTTTCCATACTAAAAGGGATTTTGGGCAATAGTGAGCCCATAATAATTTCAACATTAAGACATGAGAAAAGCTTACTTTTATTCTTAAAAATAGTGGGACATGTCACAAATATCACCTATTAGTCCCAATTTGATAACCATAAAAAGTTGGGTTCAAAACCCCCTTAAATTTGAATTTTATGACGCAGTAGGTCCGGTGTTTTATGTCTAATGAGAGTTAGAAAACTCCAATTAATGTGAGACCAATTCTCACACCTCTGTAACATAATTATCTACAACTTTCATGAATAAGTCGGAGGCCACAAATGTCATTAAGATGCCCAAATGGGCCAAAAACAGCAAAGAAAACAGACCAGTTGGAAAAATAGCACAACAGTGGCCATAACAGGGCTCTGAATCGATTCAGGCTCGTATGAATCGATTCAAGCGTCCCAAAATCTCAAATTTTGACAAACAGAGGGCCTTGAATCGATTCAAACTCATATGAATTGATTCAAACGCCCCTGGAGCCTAAAATAGTGAAAACAGCACCTCTTGAATCGATTCAAAGGGTCTTGAATCGATTCAAGACAGCCCTGTTGCTGTTTTTATGCAGAATAACATCAAAATTTCAACTTCCAATCACCCATTCTCATTCAATTCAAATCCAATGACCTTCAAAATTTGTCACAAGCTAAAATATATTATTTGTGATGTGTGGCCACCGGCCTCACTCAGAAATTCTCAAAATTGAGGGACTTATGCGCATACATGCGTTTTACCCATTTAGAGGCACTTTTATGCAACTCAAGGGCCTATTCTCAATGGAATTGGCCCATTCCAATTCCTACAAGTCATAAACTATATATATGGGCTATTGGGACTAACTCAAGCCATCAAAATCACCTAAAACTCAATTTGACTCTATGAGTTCCTCAATTATGCATAAACCTCAAACTTATCACCAATACCATCACATTGGCCATATCATCTAATGCCAATCATCCACATAAATTCTCAATTCACAAAACATATACCTCATCCCCTCAAGGATGGTTCATTAACATGTACATACACATACATTATCATCAATAGCCAACAATTTGCGATTCATATCATTTCATTATAAACATGGCATATATCAAGGTCTACTTACTCATCAACTCAAGCATCTATTTCCTTAATCCTTTATCAATAGCTTGCAACCATTTTTAACATCATCATAAACATCAACAATCCAATTTAATTCCTCTAACCTCATTAATCAACACCAATGCTTCAAACATTCATCTCCTCATATAAAATCATTCTTAAGACATCAATAATCATCAAAATCACCTATTTAGCTAAGACCCCTAATTTATCATACTTAGGGTTTCCTCAAAGCTCAATAATCATTTCCAATAACCATTAATCTCCATCATTAACAACACCCATACACATATTATCATGGGTTTTCACTAAAAACCATTTTTCATGGCATTATTACTCATTTCCCCCAAATCTTATAATTAGGGTTCCATTAATAATCCAACAATAATCATAAATAATCATCATCTTCCATCATTAAACACTAAATTTTTGTGTACCCCTCAACACCCACACAAAAACACATATTTCTCATACCCCACTTAGGGTTTTATATAAAAATAGCTTCTACCAATAACCCACATACATAAACCACTCTTCCAACACCTACAACTTATAACCAAAGGTTTAAGCTCTTGAGAAATGGTAAGAAGCTTACCTCATGAGAAGAAAATGGGTAGCTCCCAAGAAAAGGAGAGGGCCACACGAAAATGGAAGAGAAGAGAGAGAAGGGTTCCAGCTACAAGCTTCTCCTTCAAGCTCCCAAGAAGATGAAAATGGTGGAGGAGGAGAGGGCCACCATTAGCTTAGGGTTTTGAGGAGAAGAAGAAGAAGAGGAGGAGGAGAAGGAGAAGTGATGAAGAGAAGCGAATAAGGAGGAGGAGAAGAAGAAGTGGCGTGAAAATTAAGAGAAGGGGAGGGATTTTTATTTTAAAGTTTAGCCCTCATTAATAATTTCTCCGTTTTATAATACATAGGTTCTCTGTTCGGGCTCAATACTATATCCAAAAATTATTCCGAATATAGATTCGGATTCCCATTAATATTCTTAATAGCCCTGACCAAAGGCATCTCAATCGGAGATACTTGGTCCAACTCTCATATTCTAATCGGGTATAATTTCCTCTCCTTAAATCTTAATAAATCATAATTATCCATAATAAATCCTAATTTAATCATTCCAATATTTTTGGGACACAAATCCTCTCATATACAATCATTTATTATTCATTCTCCTTAATTATTCATTTTTATAAAATTCGGGATGTTACAAGGAGCACTCCGATACCTTCTCATATCTTCATATATAAGGTAGGTTATTAAATGATCCAGGCTAATTACTTGGTATTATATATATTGAATTTCCTCTACTTATAATAATTTTAAATCATGAAAAATTTACCCCTATTTTTGGGGTGTTACAACCTGGTATCAGAGCATTTGTTAATGCTCATTACTTGTTATATATGAATAAAATACCAAAGTTGAGTGACTCTTTTGTTGAATTGAGATTGTCTGACATTGAAATGATGTTGATTGTTATTGAATCATTGATATGACTCATGAAAGCACTAGTTACTTAATGTTATGATGTTGTTACCATAGACAAGCATTGTTGGGGCATAGATTGCCCACTAATTCATATTATGAATGGTAATGATTGTGTGATCGCTATTAAGCCTGGCTAGGCATTTCCTTTCCCATATTTACCTTTAAGTTGTGAATATATTATGATGATACTTGTATTAATGATAATTGATGATGATTGGCATGTATTGAGGAAAGGAACACAAGGTTTCTGATTATGTTTGTGTTGTGTGTCTAGATTGATTGATGGCAAATAGGTGTAACATTGACGCAGCTGCTATTGCTAAAGATTTTAATCGGTTTGCCGATATCCTTGAACGACAACAATAACCCGCTGGTCAACCAACTCATGGTCTTGACCGATTCTTCAAGCGGAAGCCTTCCGAATTTCATGGAGGCTATAAACCGGAGGATGCTTATGTTTGGATCCGTGACTTAGAACGGATATTTACAAGCATGGAATGTACTAAAGCTTAAAAAGTTGAGTACGTGGTATTTATGGTCTGTGATAAAGCTGAATCTTTGTGGATCCTCACTCATGGGTGTATGATTGCTGCTCACCCTCCGTTGATTTGGGAGAATTTTAAGGTGGAGTTCCTTAGGAAATACTTTCCTGAGGTTACAAGAACAAGAAAGAGCTTGAGTTTATGGAACTCGAACAAGGAAGCATGTCGGTGGAGGAGTATGCCTCAAAATTTGAAGAATTATATGTGTTCTACCCTTCTTTCCAACAGGAAGGTACCGAAGCTTAGAAATGTGTTAAGTTTGAGAATGGGTTGCGTCAGGAGATCAAGAAGGCTATATCTCATCAAAAGATTAGGAGTTTTCCTACTCTTGTGAACAAGTGTAGAATCTTTGAAGAAAATAATGTGACTCCCAAGATTTATGCTGGGCATGATCATAGATTGAAGGGCCAATCATCTAGCTTCAAGAAGAGGGGTGATTTCAAGAAGAATAGACAATTTATGTATGGTTCCTCTTCATTTAGAGGTGGACGAGGTGGTGGAAGACATGGTACCAATGGTGGCCGAGGTAATGGCCAAGGTCTTTATTGTTTCTGGTATGGCAGAAACTATTTGGCTCGCGAATGTAATCATGAGGAGACGATGGTATGCTATAGACGCAACTAATCGAGGTACATTCGTCCCGGTTGTCCCTTGAATGCCATGGATATGGTGGCGTGTAATGATGGGAACCGTGGAGGCTATGGCGCTTTTAGAGGCTGTGGTCGTGGAAACGGTAATGGCGGCCGCAATGATGGTCGTAATGGTAATGGCAACGAAAATGGTGGCAATGGTCATGGTAATGGGAATGGCCGAGGTAATGGTAATGGTGGCCGAAACGGTCATAATCATGGTGCTAACCAACAAACTGATGGGAGAGTCTTTGCCGTGATCGGTGAAGAAGCTACACTGGCTGAGGATCTTTTCCAAAGTAAGTGCCAAATACATCGTAATTGTGTTGATGTATTGTTTGATTCAGGTGTGATGCACTCCTTTATTTCAGAAGATTGTGTGAGGCGACTAAAATTGCCAATAAGCATGATGAAAGGTGCTATCATGGTGTCTACACCGAACGATACTTGTTTATAGGCGGTCACTCAATGTAGTCATGTTGAGATGATTCTTAAGGATAGAAGATTCGTTGTATCTCTTATTTGTTTACCCTTGAAGGACTTGGAAATTATTTTAGGAATGGATTGGTTATCTGCCAACAAGGTCTTGGTAGATTGTCAGAATTAGAGCATCGTTTTTCCTTCTCTGAATATCGAGCGCTTTGATGTGCAAGGTATATCTCAAATTCTTGTTATGCTATGCATAGTGGATGGAGAAAATACTATTCAATCCCTTGATGCTCCCATTGTGTCTGAATTTCTGGATGTATTTCCTGTTGAGGTACCTGGTTTACCTCCTCCACGAGAAGTGGAGTTTTCCATTGATCTTGTTCCAGGAGCGGAACCTGTCTCTCAAGCACCGTATTGGACGTCTCCTATGGAATTAACTGAGTTTAAGAGACAAGTTGAAGAATTGTTAGAGCGAGAGTTTATTCACCCAAGTGTGTCTCCTTGGGGTGCACCTGTTTTATTGGTGAGAAAAAAGTATGGAAGTATGAGGTTATGTGTGGACTATCGACAACTTAACAAGTTGACCATTAAGAACCGATATCCCATACCTCGTATTGATGATCTTTTGGATCAATTAAAGGATGCAATGGTGTTCTCAAAGATTGACTTGCGTTCTGGATATCATCAAATTCGGGTAAAGACCAAAGATATCCTTAAAACTGCTTTTCGAACGAGATATGGCCACTATGAGTATGTGGTGATGCCATTTGGTGTGACGAATGCACCTACGATATTCATGGATTACATGAATCACATCTTTCATGAATATCTTTACAAGTTTATGGTGGTGTTTATCAATGACATCTTTGTCTATTCCAAGAGCCATGAAGAACATGAAGAGCATCTTCGTCTTGTGTTGAGTGTTCTTCGCGAGAAAGAGTTATATGTGAAGCTTTCCAAGTGTGAATTTTTGTTATCGGAGGTCCAATTTCTTGGACATGTTATCTCCAAAGATGGTGTTGTTGTTGATCCATCTAAGATTGAAGCCGTGATGGCTTGGGAAAAACCGACGTCTGTGACTGAAATAAGGAGTTTTCTTGGTCTTGTCGGTTATTACCGGAGATTTATTGAGGTTTCTCCCGATTGGCTTTGCCTTTGATGAAGCTAACCCGTAAGAATCAACCATTTATGCGGGGTCTTGATTGTGAAAGGAGTTTCCAATAGTTGAAAGATAGACTCACTTCTGCTCCTATGTTGGCTTTGTCGGACTTATTGGATGACTTCGTGGTGTATTGTGATGCTTCCAAGCTTGGTCTTGGTTGTGTGTTGATGCAAAATGAGTGTGTGATAACCTATGCATCAAGACAGTTGCTATCGCATGAGGTTAATTATCCCACACATGATCTCGAATTAGTGGCGGTGGTATTTGCTTTGAAGTTATGGTGAAACTACTTGTACGGTTTGAAGTTTGTGGTCTTTAGTGATCATAAAAGTCTTAAATATTTATTTGACTAGAAGGAGCTTAATATGCGCCAATGAAGATGGATGGTATTTCTAAAAGATTATGAGTTCGAATTGAGATACCATCCTGGAAAGGAAAATATGGTTGCCGATGCCTTGAGTCGGAAATCATTGCATGTTTCTGCTATGAAGGTGAAAGAAATGGAGCTACTTGAGCAATTCAGAAACTTGAATGTGGGTGTGGAAATATATACTCTGAAGAAAATGTCTCTTGAGGTGTTGACGGTAGCAAATGTATTCCTTGAAACCGTGAAATTACAACAACCGAAGGATGAGTACTTGATTAAGACGAAGGAAGCTCAAGCTAATGGGAAGAAATCATTTTTTATGGAAGGTCATGACGACATTTGGCGTGTGAAGGACCGAATTTATGTTCCATCTGGTGGTGATTTAAGAAGGTTGGTACTTGAAGAAGCTCACAAGAGTGTGTTGAGCATACACCCTGGTGCCATAAAAATGTATCAAGATCTGAAGAAGAATTTCTGGTGGCCCGGTATGAAGCGTGATGTGGCAAATTGTGTAGCATCTTGCATTATTTGTCAAGAGGTTAAGGTTGAGCATCAAAAACTATCTGGTTACTTGAGGCCTCTTGATATCATTGTTTTGAAGTGGGACGACATTGCTATGGACTTTATCTCTAGATTGCCCAGGACACGTACTGGAAATGATGCTATATGGGTGATTGTTGATCGATTGATGAAGTATGATCACTTCTTGCCCATGAATATGAAGAGTTCTTTGGAAAAATTGGCACAATTATACATTAAGGAGATCGTTAGGTTACATGGTATACCTTCGAGTATTGTGTCGGATCGCAACCCGTGGTTCACTTCCCGATTTTGGGGAAGCTTGCATGAGGCAATGGGTTCCAAGTTGAAGCTTAGTTCGACGTATCATCCATAAACGGATGGACAATCCGAGCGAACGATTCAAAGCCTTGAAGATTTGTTGCAGGCTTGTGTATTGGAGCATGGTGGTTGTTGGGAAAGATTCCTTCCACTAATTGAGTTTACATATAATAATAGTTATCATAGTTCTATTGGTATGGCTCCATATGAAGCATTATATGGTCAGAAATGTAGAACCCCATTGTGTTGGCTTGAAACTGGTGAGAATTTGGCTTTGGGGCCGGAATTGATTGCGTAGACAAATGTACAGATTAAGATGATACAAGAAAAGATGAAAATTACCCAAGATCATCAAAAGAGTTATTATGATAAGAGGCAGAAGCCACTTGAGTTTCAAGTTGGCGATCATGTGTTTTTGAGAGTGTCAAGAGATAAGGGTATTGGAAGAGCCTTGAAGAGTAAGAAATTAAGTCCTAAGTTTATTGGACCCTATGAGATTCTTAAACGAATCGGTGATGTGGCTTATCGGATTGCACTTCCTCCGCACCTTGTGAATCCGCACAATGTGTTTCATGTGTCGTAGTTGAGGAAGTATATTTCTGATCCCTCGCATGTAATCCCAATTGATGATATTGATGTGCGAGATAACTTGACTATCCCTCCTGTTTCCGTTCATATTGTTGAACACTCCGTGAAGAAACTATGAAACAAATTGGTACCTGGTGAAAGTTGCATGGAAGCATGGAAATGTGGAGACGTTCACGTGGGACTGTGAAGACGATGTAAAGGAACGATACCCTGATGCCTTCGAATCCGATATGTTAAATTTCGGGGACGAAATTTTCTTTTAGTGGGGTGGATTGTAACACCCAAAATTTTAAAATAAAGGATTAATTAAGGAGATAAATATTAAATAATTATATGTGGGTTATTTAATGTCCCAAAATATTGGAAATAATTAAATTAAGATTTTTGGGAACTGCTCATAATTTATTGGGACCGAATAAGCCGAAAATAAGCCTAGTTGAAATATAGGTGTCAGACCAAGTATCTCCGATTGGGATGATATTGGTGAGGGCTGTTATATTATTGGGAGTCCGAATATGTATTCAGAATAATTTTTTAGATAAAGTATTAAGCCCGAACAGAGAACCTGTTTGTCATAAAATGATGAATCTTTAATGAGGAGATTAAAAATAAAAACCAAAAAGCCCATTTTCTCCTCTTATTCCCGTGGGCTCCTTGGTCTCATTTAGGCAAACACTTTACTTCTTCTCCTTCTCTATTCTTCTCCTTTGTTTCTTTTTCTTCTTCTTTCCTAAAACCCTAACAAGGGTAGTGGCCCCTTCCTTCTTCTCTATTTTTGATCTTGTAGGAGCTTGAAGAAGACTTAGAACTTGAAGTTCCTTTTCTCTTCTTCTTAATTTTGTGGGGCACTCTCCCGCTTTTGAATATTCTCTCTTTTCTATTCTTGAGGTATGATTCTTACTATTTCTCAAGAGTATTAACCCTTAATTATGAGTTTTTGTTGTTAAGAGAACATTTAAAGTATGTGGGTTGTTGGGGGAAGTCATAAATGCATGAGCCCTAAGGTGGGTTGCCATAAATGTGAGCTTTTATAAGGAAGTAATGGAGTAGATGCAAGTGTAGTTGGAAGGAAATGGACATTTATGATGGTTGTTGGGTTTTAATGAAAACCCTAACCCTAGGATTTGGGGGAAATATAAAATAAGAGTGGAGAAGCATTTATGGTGTTAGGTAATTGTATGGATGAGGTAAAATGATGCTATAAATGGTGAATGACCGTTAATGAAGCTTGATGGTTAATAATGGTTGTTGGGAACCATTAATGTGGGGAGCCCATGAATGGGCTTAGCTTTTAATGCATAATAACAATAAATAAAGACACCTAACCCATGGTGGTTAAGGTGGATTGAATGAAATATCATGGTCAAGCTTCTTTTCTTTGAAAGATAGCTAACAGGTTATTTTCAAGGGTATTCAAAGTAAGACTCTAACATCTATACCTCCTCCCCGTGCGCAAGACTCAGGAAGTCATTTTGTGGGTGAGGGTGGTGTATCCAAGGCTGAATGAGCAAGCAATGGCTTAATTTAAAGGGTTTTGGATGGGGCTGGCCTTTATTGGATCTAATTCCCTCTGCGAGCTACCAGATCTATTGTACCATTCTTCGGCCAATGAGATTTAAGAGTTAAATTGCTAGAAAACACCAAGTTGTCAAATATATGAACATTAGAATCTTGGTGGTTTGAATAGAAAATTAATTATGTGATATATTGTGATGTAGGAAATAACCCTATTGACGAGGCGGGATCTTTAGACTGCGTTGATCATTACTTCTCTTGAGGTAGGAGGGGGTAACTATTCTAAATGCATGATTTCATCCATTAGCGATGTGTGTATAAAATTATGTATATTGTTAATTTGGCTTGAATGGATGATTTGATGATTATATCATTGAAATGCATTTAGAGAAATTGATGCTATGTGCATATGTTTTGGGATGTTGTTTGTGATGAAACTTGACTCATGTTGATGAGAATTGTTGTGAATGGCTTGATGTCCATGGTTGTATTGATTGATATGTTGTTGAACATCCCATCATGTATGAATTGATAAAGGATGATTGCCACTAACTATTGATGTATATGGAATCCAATAAGAATTGGTGATGGTTGAAAATGATAAGTATACAAAATCCACTAAGTGGTTATGGTGAATTATTGAGTGTGGAGTGGCATGATAGGATGCATAGAGTGAGAATGCATTGATTGGCATTTGCATCCATGGCATATCATATGCTGTCTACGTGGAATGTTAGGGGTTTCACTAGGCAGGCCCAGTGGGAGGGTGACCCGGTGCACGGGTATATTATTGTATTTCCTTAGTGATTCTGGGAATCACGAAGCTGTCCATAGTTTGGTGATGAGGCACCATATATGGAGGGCCCAGTGGGCACGCGGCTCTGTGCTGAGCAAGTTACCTCAGTGTCCGACGGGATACGACTCTCTCGATTTGTGTTTGGGAGGGGCCCGTAGCACTTGGGGCAAGTAAGGCCATGATTATAGATCCGCAAGTCATAGGGTGACTAGTGCTATAGATGGGCGGGAGCGGTTTGGTACCAGTAAAAGTATGATGTTGAGCATGCATGAATTGAGGTATATGTGTACACATTTTTTTTACTACAGTAGGGGCATAGTAGCACACCTATGCTTGTCCCACATTTAGTATGTTGTTGTTTCCCATAGTCGGATCCGCACTTGATAATAATTCCTTTGTGTATATGCATTAGCTATAAGAGCATTTGCATATAGCCGGAGATATGCCTAGTTGAAAGCCTGTGATGGAGATGGATAATTAAGATATAAAGAGGAAAGAAATGTGGTACTAACATTATGTGTATGATTATGTTATTGAGAATACCAATGATTTGAATATGTTTGTTGTGGATGTATGTCTTGAGTATGTAGCCTGTTGCTATGAATGATATAATATGTGAATGAAAATTATGATGTTCTTGTGAAGTGTATCGTATGTGAGTATGTATGGATATCATCATAATGTATGACTTTGATACATTTGGATTATATTTCTCACCTCCTAGTTTCCATTTTTAAGTTTGATGTAGGTATGATGTAAATCCTACTCTTTTGGAGGTCGAGTGTTGGCGAAGGTAAATGTGAAAGGGAAGTGGGTGAGCCTTGGCCGACATATTGTCATTTTGTAGAGTATATGATGTACATATGCTTAATTTTGTAAATTGATATGATAAATGATGATTTTGGAGGTCATGTAGGAAAATGAGACCCTTGTGTATATGGCTTATTTTCATTAATGACCTTGAGAATGTATGGATGATATAAATGATGTGGCATGCTGTTAAAATTGATGAATGAATGGATATTCATACATATTTTGGATTTTATAAAGCATATGAGATGATAAGTTTAATTTTGATATGATTAATGAATTGGAATGGAAATTATTGAGTATGAATGCTTGAGACAAGTTTTAAATGCTTTGAACTGGTCTAGTCCGGGGTCAAGGATCCGTACTGAGAACCAGCCACAAAAGTTGGTGATTTAAGTGTTTGTACACCGGTACAGTGGGTATCTGGTATTATAATCTGTCCTCTTAGTGGGAGAGTCTGGTCTTGTTGTCCTGGAGATCCTTCACACCAAGCTTTCGTGTTGATGGGGCGAAAGGTGGTGTCACCTGCGAAGATTCTCCGACGCTCAAGTTAGTGGAGTGAATGAGAACTCAAAGAATACTTGAGCAATGCAATAGTGTGATAAGAGTAAGAACAACGTAACCTTGCATGTGTGTGAGAATATGCTATTTGTAGTTGAACATGGAAAATGAATCGTTGGATGCAAGTGGGCCTGGAGTAGTTCAATACTCAGTGTATCATTCAGAGTAGTTCAATACTCAGTGTACGATCAGGAGCAGTTCAATGATTAGTGTACGATTCTGACACAGGAATGTGGAAGATCCACCATTTCCGTATATCGCTCCTGTAGCTGTACTTTGCACCTTTTAACGGTTGACCTTCCTGAATAGTCAAGATGACGTCTTAGTCTGGAGGCCAGTATCCAGACTGGATCATCTGTCCCCTAGCTTGTGTGAGGGACTGTTAAGTTGCTCATATAAGTTATCTGTCTACAAGAGGTCTGGATGCCGGTGTTGCATGCAAAAGTTCTTGTCAAAATGCGTATAAGTTCCATGCCGATATATCGCATGTTGGGCCATTCTGCGAGCGAAGGCACCGCTCTCATAATGTTCCTACAACGGATTTAGACAAAGATTCGTAGTGAGGGGAGTCCCAAGAGTTTTTGGAACTCATAACTCTTGGTATTCGAATGACTGCTGAAGTGTATTAACGCTCTGAATGATTGGACAATAAATGTTTTTTAACACGTAAGTCATTATTGCTCCAAATGTGTAATCGTCGTTGGGCTATTATGGGCCTAAAATTTGAATTTTTGGCCTATTTTGAAAGGTACTTTTTCACGAATCGTCACCGTTTTCGCGCGCTTGGGCTTGAAATAACTACGTCGTTTGGCTCGGTGATGTTGCGTTTTGCTTCAAACGACACACCCTCTGACTGACGGTTGAACACCCACGTTACCTATAAAAGGGGGACTTGGCAAATTTCAGAAATAACATGTTCCTTCAAGCTTTAGCGAAACTCTAAAAAATTTTTGAAGAAACTGTTGCTGCCATTTTTTCGAAGCGTTCCTCCTCTTCCAACCTTAACTTCTCTTTAGGTAACCTCACTTCTCCTTTCTTCCGACTTTTTACCTTCTATTTCCATTGTATTTCAACCATGCGCCCTAGGCAAAGCCGCACTGGTCCTTCAAGTAGGAGGGGGAGTATCCCTTACAGGCCCTCCAATTAAAGTGGTGGAAGGATTCCTGTAGGTCCTTTCGGGGTGAGGCCTCGTGGTTTAGGGAGATGTGAGGCCTCTTCATCGAGGCGGCCAGTGGTTAGGCCTGATCCTGAACCCTCCTCTCGTTTTGAGGCTACCAGTTCCCAAGGAAGCTCGTCTAGATCGGACTGGTTCCTTACTAATGATGTCACTTTTTATCACTGCACAGATGCTTTTGCTCATGCCGCAATCGAAATGGAGATCGAAGGGTGTGGCAAAGTTCTAGTTCTCTATACTCAGGAGGGGTGTATAAATGTTATGGCACACCGGCTAGATTGGGAAGACATCAACAGGACTTACCCCTACTGCTGGGTAGAGGAAGAGTTCAAGGAGATTCCCTCCCGACATGCTCGTGAGGATGGTGGGCTAGTGTCCCCACGCTTCAGAGTCTTTGAAAAAGAAGAGCATCGTGGGAAATTCTTGGTCTTGGTACCCCGGCCAATGGAACGGATCTGCCACAAAGTTCCAGACAAACGCTCTGCGTATATGTATGATTTAGTCTTTGAGCACCTCGGAGTACGCTTCCCGCTGAATGATTTTCAAATGGGTGTCCTAAGATTTCTGGAGTGCGCCCCCTCTCAAGTGCATCCCAACGGTGGAGCCTTATCCGTTCTCTTGAGATCCTGGGATCCCACTTCAATTTCAATCCCACCGTGGCCATGTTTTTTTATTATTGCCAGGTGGTCCGCCGTGCAAATAAGAAGGGCGGTCTGGGATACATCACTCTCCGCTGTGATACAAAGGTCATTAATTTTAAGTCCTTCACAGAATCGGTGAAGATTGATGGGCGATCCTTCAAACAATACTACACAAGGATTTGTATCAAGCCAAATGAGGATGTCGAGGCCCCATTGATGAAACGGCCATGGCACGGCTGATGAAGAAAGTTCCTGGGCCGGTATGTGATGAAGATTGGAAAATCTCTGACACAGATCACACCTCTTTACAAATTCGATTGAGTCTTTCTTCATTGTGGGCCACCAGAAGCCCGCCTGGAGAACCTTTCTCATCAAGCTTCTACCTCTAGTGTGGTGCCCACATTGTCCCTCATGCACTTCTTCCAGAATGCCTCGTACCTCATTCTTGTTTAGACACCTGAGGTATGGCACAGAAAACCCTCTCCGTATGAGCATACCATCTACCATCGCAAAATAAGCTAGCTCCCTTTTCAACTTCTTTCTCTCCGGGTCATCAGTGGGCAGCTGTCCATCCACAAAGTATCATATATAGGGAACCACCCATGAGTTCTCATCAAAGGTTCGATACGATATTGCATTCAACAACGGGGCAAAAGGGATACTGGGCGATGACAAAGTGCTTTGGACCTCGGTGGTTGTGCTTCCAGGTTGCTTCGTGCTAGCAAGCCTCAAGAGGATGTCCTCCCTAGTGTTTTCTTCCCTGGGCACATGCTTAAACTCTAACACAGAGAATCTTCCCTTCAACTCATTCACACAATTCAAGTATGGCTGAAGTTGAGGCTCACGGACTTGATACTCGCCCTGAATCTATAATATCACAAGCTGTGAGTCATTGCAGAGGGTTACTTCTGTTGCTCCGATGCCGATCGCGGCATGGAGTCCGGCAAGACATGCTTCATATTCGGCCTGGTTGTTGGAGGTTTTGAAATTGAATCGAAGAGAGATCTCCAAATGCACACCATTATCACTCTCTACGACGACACCAACTCCACATCCTTTACTATTCGATGACCCATCTACATAGATAGTCTAGTGAGCGCGGGGTGTGGCTAGGTCTACCCCTGTTAACTCCACAACAAAGTCAGCTAGAACTTGGGCCTTAATAGCTCCTCATGGCTTGTAAGAAACCTCAAACTCTGAAAGTTTGATTGACCACTTAATCATCCTGCCCGCAAGGTCTGACTTGCTCAATACCGACTGGAGTGGCAAATCCGTTTTTACCAAAATTAGGTGTGCATAGAAGTACGGCCTTAACCGTCATGAAGCCCAAACAACTGCAAGGGCGGCCTTCTCAATCCTCTGGTATCGGCCCTCTACTCCTTGTAGCGTCTTGCTGGTGAAATATAATGGCCTCTACCCCTCTAGGGTTTCCTTGACCAATGCTACTCCCAAAGCTTCATCAGAAATAGCCAAATACAAGATGAGGGTCTCACCGGGGTCCAGCTTTACTAAGATCGAGGGACTCGACAACACCCCCTTGAGCTCCTGGAATGCCTGTTCTTGCTCCTGTCCTCACTCGAACTTCTTGGATTTCTTTAGCACTTTGTATAAGGAAAGGGATCTGTGCGTCATCTTAGGCATGAATCGAGCCAATGCTGCCACATTTCCGTTCAGAGATTGTACCTCCCTCAGGTTCTTTGGACTTTGCATGTCTAGCATCGCTTGGCACTTCCCCGAATTTGCCTCAATGCCACGTTGAGTTAATATGAAACCTAGAAACTTCCCAGCTGGGACAGCGAAAGTACACTTCAATGGGTTGAGCCTCATGTTATACTGCCTTAAGAGTGTAAATACCTGGCGTAAATCTTCAATATGATCACCTCTAGCCGGGGTCTTGGATATGATGTCGTCAATGTACACCTCCACCAGCTTGGTGTGCATGTCTTTAAACACCTTGTTGATCATGCACTGGTAGGTGGCCCTAAAGTTCTTCAAACTGAAAGACATGACGGCGTAGCAAAAAACACCGCGGTTATTGACGAAGGCTGTCTTCTCCTGATCTTCCTCCTACATCGGAATCTGATTGTACCCCGAATATACATCCATGAAACTTAGGTACTGATAACTAGATGAATCATCCACCATGCGATCAATATTTGGGAGAGGATATGGGTTCTTCGGGCAACAACGGTTAAGGTCGACATAATAAGTACACATCCTCCGCTTGCCGTTAGCCTTCTAAACAAGCTGCCTTCTGCTTCTCTGGCCCCAATCTTCTCCTATTCTGGGCGACTGGCCTCGTCTTTGGGTAGACGGATAGTTTGTGACAGCAGAAATTTGTATCCATCCCAGGCATATCTACAGCAGTCCATGCAAAAAGGTCTGTGAATTCCTAGAGGAGTGTGAGCAGACGCTGCTCCATTATTGACTTCAACTTATCATTGATGTGAGTGGCTTTTTCTGGGGAATCTCCTAAAACGACATCCCTGGAACCTCCATCCAGTGTGGGCTTTGAGGGGTTGAGTGGATCGATCTTCAACTCCGCTCTGGGATCAAGGTTAATCAAACTAACAGATCCAGCTGGCGTTCCTCCATCGTTTAACTTCCTCTTCTGATTGAAAGCCTTTAGCTTTATCATATTTAGACTCAGGTTGTAGCAGTACCTAGCCATCTCTTGATCACCTCGAAGGAAAGATATGCTGTTGTCCTTATCGATGAACTTGATTAGGAGATGTGGAGTAGATACAATTGCTTCCATGGAGTTCAACGTAGGACAGCCTATTATGCCGTTGTAGGGCGACTCCATATCGATCACCAAGATCTTGGATTTCACCGTTCTTGCTCCAGGCTCACCCTCAAAGGAAACAAGGGTATCGAGATACCTCTTGGTGGGTTGCTTTGCTCCGTTAAAGGCCGTGATTTCCTGTGTGTAAGGCTATAAATCTGAATCATTAAAACCCATTCTTTTAAAGCAGTTGTAAAAAATAACATCATAGGAACATCCCTGGTCAACGAGGATTCTTTTTACATCCTTGTTGGCTATCACAACAATAATAACCACTACGTCATCACCTCCTGGGATGGTTGGGCCAAAATCATCATTTGTAAATGATACCACCGATGCCACCACCCCTTCTCTGAAAAGGCGGTTATCCCTAGGCTTCCCTTGCGAGATTGGTTCTCGTCAGGTGAGACGACCCTACAATTGGCATGTGCATTCTGGACGTTTCTTGCTTGACCGGTCTCGCCTTTGCTCAAGCGAGTGTGGTGTGGAGTTGTTTTTGGTCGGGGTTCGCTCGGGCAAACTGGTATCTCACCCAAGCGAGATGATTATGTATCAGGGATGAGCTACTGCTAGTGTTTTTCAGATGATGAATTCACAAAACACTCAGATGGTCAGTTTTAATGTGACTTGTGGTAAGTGGACCACTGTTAGTGTAGTATACGTTCCAAAGAACAAATGTTGTTCCCACTACGGATTGTTTTAAATCGGTTTCAAACTATTACGGTAGATATGGTTTACTATTTTCATGATAATGAATTAAAGAAATTATCTATGAATTGCATGAAATCAATACAAGTAATAATTAAAATAACAGAGTTTAGAAACTGGGAGTTGGATTCACCTCTCTCACCTTTCGATACATGGTTGATATTCATGTAAACAAATTTTGCAATATGATTCTTTACGTCACAATCTAAATCATTCGTATCGATTCCTTGATTACAAAATTCTTAAGAATTGATTTGATAACATCAATCCCTTGATCGTTTCAAATTCATTCTAGCATTAAATCCGATTGTTTTGACGTTCACTATGTTAAATACCATTCCTGGCTATTTACTCACAATGAGCATTTCATTTAGATCGATTTTCGCAAGTTATTTTCCAATAACAAACGTAAACTTAAATCAAGAAAATGTTGATCAAGCATATTCAGGCAATGAGTATAAAATGAAAAACCAAGAATCATAAAACAATTTCATCGATTACATGAATACCAAACACATGTTCATTTGGATCGATTGGTTATCTCCAATCCCAATGAAAAAGTTATCCACTCATGGTACCCATGATCATACAATATAAGGAAGAAGAAGAATAATCTCAGCTAAAAGTATGTGGTTGAACCAAAAGCTCCCTCTTTTTCCAGCCCCCGTCAGCCTTTTAATGTTTTTCTTTTATAAGGCATAATTCGCTTGAGCGAGTTTAATTCTCGCTCAAGCGAGGAGCATTCTTCAACTTGAAGAAATTCCACGTCTTGCTTGAGTTGCATGATAAACTCGCTCAAGCGGATAAACTCGCTTGAGCGAATCTACATTATGGTAGACTCTGCTTGAATCTCGCTTGAGCCACTTCTCTTCAGCTATAGCAAGTTTTGATATTTTGCTTCTGGACAGTTTTCGCTTGAGCGGATAAATCTCGCTTAAGCGAATCCATCACTGAAACTTCACTGTGGAATCTCGCTAGATGCCTTTGTGGTTTAGCCTGAGCGAACTCCTTATTTTTGCATTCTGGACCAATTTCGCTCAAGCGAAACTACTTTGCTTGAGCGACATCTTCATCGATCTTCACTGGTCTAATTTCGTTGAGGCGAATATGTCCTTTGCTCAAGCGAATAACAACTTGTAACTTGCATCTGTGGCTTGCTTTGTTCGCTCAAGCTATATAAATTGGACACCTATCAGCTACTAGAGGTGTTTCACTCAGGCGGGCTTCGCCTCGCTCGAGCAAAATTATGGCAGAATGGTTCTGGACTATTTTCGCTCAAGTGAATGGTCTTTGGGTGGCAACTCGCTCAAGGAGCGAGCGTGGGTATGACACTGGAACATTTTTGCTCATGCTCGCTGGTCTCGCCTAAGCGACCCATATGGATCTCGCTCAAGCGAGACAGGGATCTGATCAAGCGAGTTTCCCTATTCTCAATTTCTTGATTTTTTTACTCCTTTGCTCCAATCTCTTGCTTGTTTTGGAACTCTTAAATTATGGAAATGATATTATTATTATTATTATTTTATATTTCTAATGTTTATAAATTGATAAAGCATCTTTTATCCTTCTTTTGTACGTATTTCATTAACTCTTAAATTTTATCCAATCTTTTGCCTTTCCCCTGTGACGGTCTCGAGTCTGATCGTCTAAGGAGCACTCTGATACCTTCTCATATCTTCATGTATGAGGTAGGTTATTAAATGATCCAGGGTAATTACTTGGTATTATATATATTGAATTTCCTCTACTTATAATTATTTTAAATCACAAAAAATTTACCCCTATTGTTGAGGTGTTACAACCTGGTATCAGAGCATTTGTTAATGCTCATTACTTGTTATATGTGAATGAAATACCAAAGTTGAGTGACTTTTTTGTTGAATTGAGATTTTCTAACATTGAAATAATGTTGTTGTTATTGAATCATTGATATGCCTCATGAAAGTACTAGTTGCTTAATGTTATGATGTTGTTACTATAGACAAGCATTGTTGGGACATAGATTGCCCACTAATTCATATTATGAATGGTAATTATTGTGTGATCGCTATTAAGCTCGGTCAGGCATTTCCTTTCCCATATTTATCTTCAAATTGTGAATATATTATTATGATACTTGTATTAATGATAATTGATGATGATTGGCATGTATTGAGGAAAGGAACACAAGGTTTCTGATTATGTTTATGTTGTGTGTCTAGATTGATTGATGGCAAATAGGCGTAATGTTGACGCAGCCGCTATGGCTGAAGCTTTCAATTGAATTTCCGATATCCTTGAATGGCAACAACAACCCGCTGGTCAACCAACTCATGGTCTTGACCGATTCCTCAAGTGGAAGCCTTCCAAATTTCATGGAGGCTATAAACCAGAGGAAGCTTATGTTTGGATCTGTGACTTAGAATGGATATTTGCAAGCATAGAATGTACTAAAGCTCAAAAAGTTGAGTACGTGGTATTTATGGTCTGTGATAAAGCTGAATCTTTGTGGATCCTCACTCGTGGGCGTATGATTGCTGCTCACCCTCCATTGAATTGGGAGAATTTTAAGGTGGAGTTCCTTAGGAAATACTTTCCTGAGAGTTACAAGAACAAAAAAGAGCTTGAGTTTATGGAACTCAAACAAGGAAGCATGTCGGTGGAGGAATATGCCTCAAAATTTGAAGAATTATGCATGTTGTACCCTCCTTTCCAACAGGAAGGTACCGAAGCTTAGAAATGTGTTAAGTTTGAGAATGGGTTGCGTCAGGAGATCAAGAAGGCTATATGTCATCAAGAGATTAGGAGTTTTCCTACTCTTGTGAACAAGTATAGAATCTTTAAAGAAAATAATGTGACTCCTAAGAGTTATGCTGGGCATGATCATAGATTGAAGGGCCAATCATCTAGCTTCAAGAAGAGGGGTGATTTCAAGAAGAATAAACAATTTATGTGTGGTTCCTCTTCATTTAGAGGTGGACGAGGTGGTGGAAGACATGGTACCAATGGTGGCCTAGGTAATGGCCAAGGTTTTTATTGTTTCCAGTGTGGCGGAAACCATTTGGCTCGCAAATGTAATCATGAGGAGAAGATGGTGTGCTATAGATGTAACCAACCGGGGCACATTCGTCCCGATTTTAAGCACCTGCAAGTGCCAGAATTTTCCATCAAGTTCGCTTGAAAGAACGAAATTGAGCAAACAAGCTATAATTATTTATCCCTCTTGGTTAACAAGTTTAGTAATTATAAGATAGTTCATAATGTCAAAGCAAATAAAAAGAAAACGTATTTATATAAACAATCATTATATCCATGAGAGACAAATAGTACACTTACAATACAGGGGTATAGTGAGCAACCGGTAACAATCCAAGAACTCCTTTAAACTAATAGGATTTACTTAATTTCAGCCCCAGGCTCAGTTAATCTCTACGGTTAGTCCACTTCAGTCAAGGGTTGACATTGTCAACGTTAAATTAGTAATAATTGCACAAAGGTTGACAAGAAGAAACCAAAAATGAGAGGTAACAAATCAATATCATATATTCCATAAATGAGCTCCGAATAAAAGAAAATTTTTTATTTAGGAAAACCCTAACAAGAGTAGCATGACCTCCTAAAATAAAACCTTATCATTATTGATAATAAGAAGAGAAGATGGCGGAGAACCGTAATAAGAAGATACCTGGTTTGTGAGATGTGAGACGGTAGTAACTCGAGCCCATGGTGGAGAACCGTCACCAATGGAAGAGGAGATGTGAGACGCATTGACACAGCCACAACGGAAGAGGAGATGCACGAACGATTCGCAAAATAGAGAGATTCGAGGAGGAAAGGATTGGTGGCTAGGGCTTTGTATAAGTGACTTTAGAGAGAGAGCTTCGAGGGGGAAAGTATTGGTGGCTAGGGCTTCAGAGCACAGTGACTATAAGGAGGGAGCCATTCGCGTTTAGTTTTGAAAGGGCTCCAAAAAATAAGAAACATTTCTTACTTGTCGCAAATATAAGACCGGAATAAAAATAATTATTTCTCACCAGTCCAACTACCAAACCGGTACAAACTTTACATTTCTCACCGGTCCAAATTATAGACTGGTACAAACAATGTTATTTCTCACTGGTCCAAAGAGTAGACCAGTGTAAAGTTTTCTATTATTTACAAAACTACCACCACCTTATTTTTTACACCGATCTAACTACAACCGGTATAAAAACGCTGGTGTAAAATGTTTTTTCCACTAGTGAATAGTTTTAATTTATAGACCACTTTGATAAGTTCACTAGATTAAGGATCGAAATGACTAAGGTATATGACAAATAGTTGGACCGGTTAGATTAAGACTTGAACAAATGAATGACATCTAAAGAAATAAAATTTAGTATATTCAGGAAATAACCAATGATGGATTATGAGATCAGGATGAAGTATATGTCTTAAGAGTGAGCAACACTTTAGTTAGTAATATTAATGGAGTATAATACTTAATTAATAATAACAGAAAGAAGAAATATGTATTGAAATTATCTCGAAGAGACACCCAATTGAACATAAGAATTAGACCTATAGATGATGAAACTATAACTCTTAGAAAATAATACACTTAATAAAATATGACTTAATCTGTAGGAACAAACCCCTAGAGGTGAGAGGTAAGAAACAAACAGGTGAAAACTATATGATAAATAAGTGGATGATTTGGTATTGTGTGGTGATGGTAGATTGTATAAATTCCTCAGTGATGATATTGTGATAGTTTGATCATACTATGAAATATACATTGTGCAATATAAAGTATTGTTGATGCATCTGAAAGAAAACATTAATATGTACCTGTCACGGTAATGAGTCCCATAATGAAAAGTGAAGTATATGATATGGAAGGTGATAAGTATGAAAAAATGATGAATCATACCCGATATGTAAAGAGATGATACGCTGAATGATTTTCATTCTCAATTACCCGGTCACTAAAGAAGTGATGTGGATGTATATATGTGGAAATGAAAGTATATGAAACCATACTCAAACTATAAAATCCCAATTACCATAATCCTTATCTGTTCATCTAACCTACCAAACCTACCTTTTGACTGGGATAATACCTATAATATTAAGAGGGGATTGAGAATAAAAATGAATCATTAACGGAACCTACCAGTGACAGGGATCAAGAGAAAGAATGAGAGCTTGTGTGAACCATGCATTATACATAATAATGAATGATTGAAAAACTAGAGCCACGCTGGGGTATGCGTTGGAGAATATTCGCGTTCAATCCCCATAAAGGATCTTGAGAGTACAATTGGGTCAGGCATCTCAGTGGTTGGATTTACGCCCAATGCCGGATGGCCTATGGCAAACCTAATCTACTTCGACTAAAGACGGAGTTTAACTCAGGTCGTGAAGAGCCAAGTCCTAATATAATCAATATGATATGGCCAGTTGATAGTGGACCTATGAGTCCTTTATACCTAATTATGAGATGAGGGGACTTGGTAGGCTCCGACCGCTCTAGTTCAGAAACATTGTGTACAGGGGTAGCCTGTACAGGACGGGTTCTGAGAATGATTGATGAATTAAGAATGGGCCCACATGCATTCATGTGAACTAATTAAAAGAATGAATAGTCTGAATACAATGAAGGAACTCATGCATTGCATTACATAACATTGATATATTACCACTGTGACTGAATGACTGTTATGTTAGAACCTATCTTGGATGTAGTAAAGATTAGTTATGGAACTAGGGTATGAGATTGGGAACGTTAGGAAGTTGGAAAGGTGTGAGATAACTTAGAAAAAGTAGATCTCCCTTGAGTGTGAATGTCTTATGTTATGCTTGATTGATGATTGTGAGAGGACGCCAGAAATGACATCTTCTGCTTTGTTTGGAAGAGAGAGCTCACCCTTACGCCTATTGCATACCACTGATTCATCTTCGTTCGCGTATTAGGCATAAGCGTGCCATGATTGTGGTAGAAGAAGACCATAGACTCATTCTTGCTAACATAGCAATGACGGATTCTATGAACCTCCCACCATACCTGCTCGACTACCAATTATCAGGGAGGTTCTAGAAGAAAATAAAGACCTAGAGCAGGAACCTCTGGGTGAGCCAGGACCTACCCCAGCTGACGAGTTATCTTCTAACTTATTTTGTTTGTATGTATAGCCAGGGAGCCTGCGTGCCTCTGTAGTTCTAGTAGGATGAGACTGATGATGCTAGGATTTTGTACTGATGTGTATATATCTTGATGATGTTAACCACCATGAGTGATGATGTTATTTCTTTTATTTTACACTTTATTGTACTTAATATTGTTACTTTGGTTTTAGTTATTTGTTTTAGGGTATTTTAATTTTATGTTATGATGTCGTTACGGTTTATGGTTTGAGTTTATAAAGTAAAAATTTTTAAACTTCCATATTTTTATCAAAATAGTAACCTCCCAATTAAGTAGAACAATCTAGTGGAAGGGATTGTCCTAGTTAACCAAGGGTGTTACACTATATGTGATTATCATGTGGTGTGGATGGTTAATTGGTATAGTTATCCCTCGTTTTGGCTCCCTTGGTCAAACGTGACCTAGTTAAGCTACCCAGTGATTAGGTAGGACCCAGTGGTGAGGTGGGCTCGGTGGATCAGGTAGGGTTCAAGGGTGGTTGGGTAAGACTCCTGACTGACGCCTGATCTAGTTTAGTATCTGGATACTAGAGAGTCATATATTATCTTGATTGAGAGTCAGTGGTGAAGTTATATGGATTGTTATGATATTGATGAGTTAAATGTAATATTGAGGATCTATTTTATGGATTGTGAAATTGATAAATAGATGACATTGAATTATATTACAATTATGTGATGAAGAAGTAGTTGAGTGAGTAATTGAGTAAGCTGTTTTTGTTTAGCTATGTTATTTTTTTCTCATGAATTTGGATTATTTACATTGACTTATATTGTCAGTCACTCACCCTTACTATTGTTGTTAGTGACTGAAGACAAGGACATTACTAACACCGCAGAGACCAGTGCCGGATGAACTGAAAGTAATCCCAAGGAGATGTGAATATTAATGTATATGTGTAAATATGTACGGATGTGATATTTTAGGCATTTAATATTTCGATGATGGTTAAAGTGAATGTATATATGTCTGGTATATTTTGCGGTGCATGTTGCTATAGGATTGATGAGTATGGCTATTTTGATGCTCTGATTATGCTGTTGGAGACTTAGTTGATGGTAATCTTAATATATATATATATATATATATATATATATATGATGATTATGACCAATAATATTAATGTACACTAATGATGGAATATAATGATGTTATGATGAATATGCTAATTGATGTCCAGGGATTGTACATAGCATTGAGCTTTCTTGAATGACGATATATGATTATTGTAATGATGTGTAGGATGTATGTGTAAATGTAAATGTGATTGTGTGAATTCATGGTAATACACCAAATGAAGGTAGGTGTTAATTAGAATAAATGTAAAGGTAGGTCGCTTGATAGTGTTCATGTAGTATATGTTGTGCCTAAACATAGCTGGGTTCAATTAGGAATAAGTGGTGAGTAGTATATGGGTGAGGAAATGTGGAGACCATAAGGTAATAGTTGAATTGTTAAAGGGATGTGATGAATTTAGCCAACTAAGAGAGTATATTTGAGTTTTAGCAGGATCTGGAGTCCCCATAAGGTATTAACAAGACCCTAGACATACTTATAAGTTATGTATAGAAAGAAATTGAGAATTGATTTGCATTTAAGGTGTTTTAGGTAATGAAGTTGCTTGAAATAGAGTTAAACACATTTTAGCACATATCCTTACAATCAAGATGAGTTTTTGAGTACGGACTATGATAGCAGGTTTGAAATAGGTTGCGTATAATACCTGTAAATATTGTAGCATTCAGAGGTCAAATGGGCAAGTTAGGGGTTATGGAAGTTAGCCCGGGGGCCAAAATACTGCAAATCTCGCTCGAGCGAGCCCAATCTTGCTCGAGCGAGACTTTGAGTGAAATGGAGGTTAGTTTCTAGGTAAATTTTGCTCAAGTAAGGATAATCTCGCTTAAGTAAAATCCAAAAGAGAGGATTCTGGTGAATTTTCGCTTAAGTTAAAAGGGGATTTTTACTCAAACTAAAAATTTTTGCTTGAGCTTAAAAATTTTGATAATCGATTACCATCTTGTTTTTGAAATTGCATCTGATCTAGATAAATTATGTGACGACCCGCGTCAATTTTCCATTTAATTACAACCGTTTAATCATTTTTCACAATAATTTTTTGATTTTACTAATAATTAATTAGGTTTTAATATAAAATAATATTTACTTTTCTTAATTACATTCAAAATAATAAAAGCATATTCAAAATAATGACCGATCGGAAACAAATCCATTAATAAAATGGGATTGATTAGAATCAGCGGAAGAGAAACGAAGACAGGGGGTCATTCGCCTGAGCGAGACCCAGATTCGCTTAGGCGAAACCCGAAAAGGTCGCTTAAGCGAGTTCCAACTCGCTTGAGCGAATTCTACATCTTAACCTGAGCGAACAACAAGACCTACAAGGAAAATTCACAAGTCGGGTTTCACTCAGAAATGGGGTCCACTCAGTCATATCTCACTCGAAAAACTCTTAACCTTCACTCAGAAAGGTTCCTCTCGGTCAGGTATCACTCGGAAAACACTCTAACCTTACTTCACTTGGAAGAGGTTCTCTCGGGTATACCTCACTTGGAAACATTCCTAACCATCACTCAGAAATAGTTCGCTCGGCCATAGCTCACTCGGGAACATCTCAATCTTCCACGCAGATCACTCAGAAACAATCTGACCTTCCTGCACTCGGAAAAGGTTCTCTCAGCCATTCATCACTCGAAAGACATTCTAACCACTCGAAAGCATTCTAATCTTCACTCGGAAAGGGACGGGGGATACTCACGAGCAAAATAGGCACCAAATCAACCGGCCCTCGCTCGGACAAGACGGAATCCACTCGGCGAGATTCGCCCGGTAATTGACTTTACTACAACAAACACTCATGAAAATTAATACCGATCACATAACAACATAAATTCATATTCACATCAGTCGGCATACCGATTCGAAATTAGTTCAACACAATCATGTTGTAGCATCACACAGAAAACTCAAAATATATATATTACACACATAATTCATTCAAAATCACTCGGTGCCTTGGCATCAATCCTCCGCTTGGCGCACCTCCAGGGCTCCGACCTCTTCCCTGTCACTGGTTACTAAATTGAAACCACAACAAGGGTGAGTGTTTGGCATCATAATTAATCTAGAACGGAAATTAACAAATTACATGTATACAAACTCCGTCCAATTGCATTTTTATCATATTGCAAATCACACTCGGAAATTATAACAAATCACACTCGGTAAGTAACTCACACTCGGCAAGTATAACAAATTGCACTCGGCAAACATATCAAATCATACTCATCACAATACTAAATTCATCAATTGTCACCACTGACTCTCAGACAAAATTGACGCCTAGTATCCGGATACTAAAGGATCGGCCTTCAGCTGGGGGTCCTACTTGACACCCCGTGAACCCTGCTTGGTTCACCGAGTCCTGCTTGACTCTCCACCTCGACCACTGGGTCCTGCTTGACCACTGGGTAGCTTAACTGGGCACAAAAACCACGGGAGCTGGAAATAAGGGGCTATACATACCGTCGGCCATCCCATACCATACAATCATACATATTCACATTTCTCATCATATTATAAGTGGCCATTAACAACATCACATACTCATCACACGGGGGACCTGCTTGTCAAGCCCGGCATCATATTGCCACTCTACACCGATTATCACAGCATCAAATATTTCAAACTCATAATTATCTTAAGTCACACACACACGATCTTAAACCGATCGGTGTCCATATTCATACATGCATACATATACAACTCATCCACACAGCTTTCATCCAGCATCATTTCTTACCATGTTCACAATCAGTTCAACGACTCGGACCCAACATGTCCTATTCTAATTAATTATAACCCGAACACCCCTTTACCTCGGTTCCAAGCTTTGACAATCTGCTCCTGATGCTGATTACGTCCTCTAAGCGCTGGGTTCACGGTTTCTCCTCCGAATCCAGCACCAGCTTCGTCAATCAGTCTTCCGGTGTTTGTTATGCTACCTACGGGGTCGGAATGCGAAACCCGTTAACGTCGTACCACCCTCACAGTCAAAAGACCATTTTCAGGTTCATACACCCAAGAGGAGTGGAGATCGGGACCTTACCCCACCATGCATGACCATTCGGTCCAAAGGAGGAAACAAAAGAGACGAGGTAACATAAATTTAAACGGTTCAATGGACTCACCTTGAAACCACGGTCATAGAAATATAGTTATCTCAAGGTTTTGATGCGAAATGGACTTCCCCTCAGAGCATGCAGCTCGCAGCGATGGAGGAAGGAGAAGAAGAAAAGAAACAGACGAAGAAGAAGAAGGTTCGTGTAAAAGTGAATGATTGAGGAAAGAGAAAGAAACCTTCTTTATGTAAAGCTCTGAGGCAAACCGGTCACTTCCCCATTTCTTTTATATTTTCTTTAGAAATTTTAATTAAACCTTTTCCTCCTTCTAATCACTCCTCATTTAACCCTTTTTATAATTAATCAATCAAATAAATTTTATTTACTTTCACAACATTTAATTATTTATAATTGCCTAATAATTTGTAAAAATATCAAATAAATCACTCAAACATTTATCAATATTTTCAGCTACACATCACCACTAAAAAAACAACCGTTAGCGACAGACAGAATTGGTCGCTAATCAATGGAATACCCGTCGCTGCGTCACAGACGGGAAAGTGGGCGTCGCTAAAACCCTCGTCGAAAACACATCAGCGACCACATACATGCCGTCGCTAACTTATTGACGGCGTAAGGCCGTCGCTAAAATCGTCCCTGCCCCAATAACTGCTGCCGTCGCTAAGTGTTGCCATACAGTGACCTCGGGACCCCGTCGCTACTAATAGACACCAGCGACCACCCCGTGCCGTCGCTAGAGGTAGTGATACAGCGACCAATACATTCCGTCGCTAGTGGTTGTCAGGTCGCGACCACAACATTCCGTCGCTAGTGGTTGCGATGTAGCGACCAAGGCTTCCCGTCGCTAGTGGTTGTCAGGTCGCGACCACAACGTCCGTCGCTAGTGGTTGCGATGTAGCGACCAAGGCTTCCCGTCGCTAGTGGTTGTCAGGTAGCGACCACAACGTCCGTCGCTAGTGGTTGCGATGTAGCGACCAAGGCTTCCCGTCGCTAGTGGTTGTCAGGTAGCGACCACAACGTCCGTCGCTAGTGTTAATAAGTCAGCGACGGACGGTTACCGTCGCTAACGAGAATTTTTAAATTTTTTTAAAATTGATCCAATATTGACTGGTTTTGTTAATTTAGCTTTAAAAATATCTTAATATTTTGTATTTTGTATTGGCTGATAAAATTTTATAATTAAATTAAAATAATTTTTTTGAAGTAATGAATTATTATTAAAAACAAAATAATAGATTAAATTAATTTATGAAATAGGTTGAATTATTAATGATAGGTAGAAAGGCTTTGTGATTTGAATGTAATTACCATTAAATATTGACATAATAAATAAAGAATGACAAACTAAATACTGAATGAAAATATAACATAACTAAAAATCAAATATACAATGTGTATAAATAAAAGAACTACAATCAAGGTGGTGGGGGATCCTGGGGTGGTGGTGGGGGCGCCTGGGAAGTGGGGGGAGGTAGCCTCGCCATCAACTGCATCAGTAGCTCCTGCTGCTGAGCAAGTTGCCGACGAGTCTCGGCGTGCTGCTCCTCGGCCCGCTGTCGGTCCGCCTCGGCCTTCTGTCGGTCCGCCTCGTGCCGCTCCAACAGCAACTGCCTCTGACGTCGCTCCTCCTGTAGCTCATCGTTCAGGTTTTGAATTACCTGAACGACCTCAGTCGGAAGACCAGAGGAAGACGAAGAGGAAGGGGTCTTCCCCTTTTTCGCCAGCTGCGTGCCGACGCCACCCAATCCAAACACCCTCCCTTTCTTATTCACACCGCCAACAGCCTCCATATAGATGGCGTTGTCGTCAGAACAAGATAGGGTGGGAGGAACCTCCCCTTCAGGAGTGGAAGCCACCAGGTCCGCCTCCTTCTCGGCCCTCCTGGCCTGATACGCCTCCTGTAAATTCAAAAACAACGATAGGATTAGTAAGTTGATTTGTAAATTATAATGCAGACATCAGTTAAAAGTAAATACCGCTAGCTCCGTAGTCTTCTGGTTTACCCATGCACCGGCTTTGTTCTTCTTGGTCATTTGCATGACGTCAAACAAAGAAGGCTCCCGGTGCTCCCTCTGCTCCTGTGGTGGACAAAAAACATTGAGATTATTATTTGTAAACATGTAAGACGAATGATAATAGAAATGTTTAACATAAATATACTTACAAATCTTTTCTTGTGCTCGAGGGTTGAAATGCTACCCCCAGTGTAAACCGAGGCTGCAGCATCGGCGGCTCTGTTGGCCCTATTCCGAGCACTCACCTGCTGGAATGGGACCCCGCCCCACTTCTGGACCATCCCGTCCCAATGGTCCTCCGGGATCCAACGAGGGCGCTCACCCTTGTCCCTCACCTTCCAAAGGGTACTCTTGATGATTTTGGAGGTCTTTGTGGCAAAGACCTTCCTAATCTCATCAATCATACCCTCCGCCCACTGGTAATCACGCTGTAAAATGAATTGAGAAATCAAAATTAATAACAGGTCTATTTTACAAATCAAGTCACAATAAATGAGCTAGGAACTTACCGAGAAGGTGTCAAACCACCTATCTTGCACAACCTTCCCAGCATCTGTCCAAGATATATATGGACCATCCCACTGGGCCTTCAAAACCTTAGTAATCGCTTTGGTAGTGCGACTACTATCAACAAAGCTGTAATGACAACAATTATGTTAGGAGTAAAACAACACACAATCTAGGGAGACACCCAAAATTTCGGCAGAGTCTCCCCTGTAAATGTAACATTTCCAAGTTTACATAGTTACCCTGTTACAAACAGAAGAGTGCCCAGTACAATTCAATCTATACAAGTACTAATTAAAGTAACATCCAATAAACCAACAAGTCTTTCTACTAAAGTTTAATATAAAGTGTCATACAAATAACATAAAAGTATTTGAGGTTTAGTCACTTACTCGTCTCCGGCCGGCACGGGTACCAACATGGGCAGAGGGGATGCCGGAGGTGGGGTCGCCTGATGGCCATGGTCCTCCAAGCCACCAACTCCAGGAGTCTGCTCTGGGGTGGTCAGCTGTGGGGGTGATGGGGTGGTCTGCTGTGGTGGTGGTGATGGAGTGGTCTGCTGTAGTGGTGATGGAGTGGTCTGCTGTAGTGGTGATGGAGTGGTCCGCTGTGGTGGTGATGGAGTGGTCTCCTGCCCTGGGGTAGGAGTCCCCAGACGGGAAGCCGGGGTCCTGGACCCACCACCCCTACTGAAGGGCAGTCGACGTCCCGTCATCTGTGGATAAAATAATGAACAAAAAAGGTTAGTCTCAGGATATATATAAACCTATGTATATATGTTTAACAACTACATACTCTGTGTCTGTTTCAGTTTCAAATTCCCCCTCAGTTTCAGTGTCACTGTGGTAATCTGTTTGAACAAGTTCATCAGTATCCAAATCAGCCCTAGACCGTTTTGATCGAGAGACAAGGTCTTTCTCAATGTGTTCACCCCCCGTAGTGGCGAGTGTCTCATCCATTATGACTGGATCAATGTTGAACAACAAAGAGGCATCGTTGAGCTCATGTGGTGCAAGCTGATAAGCGTCATCAACCTCCTCGGAGACATTGTCAGTGATCTGACTTCGGGCCTTGGCCTTGATTACTGCATACCAGTCCCGATGTCCTCCCGGGAAGTCGGTGTAATAAACCTGCTCAGCTTGTTGGGCAAAAATGAAGAGATCAAACCCTTTATATCTACCATTCTTCTTGACCTCAACTAAGCCGTAGTTGTTGTCAACCTTTGTTCCAACACCGATTGTGTTGTCGAACCAATCACATTTGAATAGAACAATATCTCTTCTTAGTCGTCCAGAGAATGAAACTTCAACAATCTCCGTCAGCACTCCATAAAAGTCTTCTTCCAACTGACCGGCGGTGCCTTTAACACAAACCCCGTAGTTATGGGTGCGCATCCCTTCACTCCATTGAAGAATATTAAACTTGTAGCCATTTACGTAGTAAATAGGCCATTTTTTAACAGTCTTCACCGGCCCCCAAGAAAGGGCTTGGAGTAAAGAATCTTCAATATGGTTGTTAGGGTCTTATATCTATGTACAACATAAGAAGTAGGTCATTGTTACCATATTGACGGGAGTTAGAAGCAAATAGGCTTAAAAACACTTGGAATACGGGTCTTACATGTTGCGCGAACCAACCAACGAACTTGGATGACACCTCACTATGAATTTGGTCATCAGTTAAATCATTTTGCTCAAGTTTTAGCATATCTGTGTATAAGCTATTGAAAGAAACAAATAAGTTTAATATAAAAGCTACGTTAAGAATGTATAATATAACTTCTATGACTTACTCAATAAAGGGTTCCACTTCTGGGCAATTGAGAAGAATGTACAAGTGAGCCGCCTTTCGATCTTTCTCATCAATGTAACATTTTGTGAGCCTGCCCCCCAGGTGACCAGGATAGTTGAAAATCGACGTTTGTTCATCAAACCCTGTGCGGCTGGCTACCCCAAGATTGCGGGGAATTCTACTCATTCTAGTTTCTATCTCCGTTGGAAAATAGAAAGAAGCAAAGGTTGTCATTTCTTCGACTAAGTATGCCTCACAAATTGAAGCTTCAACGCAGGCTTTGTTCGACACTTTATCTTTTAAAGAGCGTAAGAATCTTCAACATCATTAACAACATGGTGTTAAGTTAGAAAATGCTATTATAAGCACGATTTGCAAGTAAATTAAAGAGTTCACCAAGCATTCACCTTTCGAATGGATACATCCAACGATACTGCACTGGGCCACCAACCAAGGCCTCGTACGGTAGATGGATAGGCAAATGCTCCATGGAGTCAAAAAAACTTGGTGGGAAAATCTGCTCCAACTTACAAATCAATACCGGGATAGTTTCTTCCATCTTCACAAGTTTCTCCACAGTCAACGAAGTAGCCGTCAACTCCTTAAAGAAGTGACTCAACTCCACTAAGGGTTTCCAAATAGGCTTCGGTAAGGCATGAAACGCGTACGGGAGTAGTTGTTGCATAAACACATGGCAATCATGACTTTTCATGCCAAACACCCTGCCCTCCTTCACGTCGACACATCTACTCAAGTTAGAAGCGAATCCGTCAGGCAGGGTCAACCCATTCATCCAAATGCACACAACAATCTGTTGTGGTCTAGTTAAAGCATATTTTGCATGGGGTTTAAACATTCTTCCACGTCCCGCATCCCTCAACTCCAACTCCTTCCTAGAACACCAAATCGGAAGGTCTAGACGACTCTTCTCGTTGTCCTTTGTTCTCCCTTTGATGTCCATAACAGTGTCAAAAATATTCATGAAAACATTACGTTCAGTGTGCATGACATCAATGTTGTGTCTTAACAACAAGTCTTTCCAATATGGCAAATCCCACAAGACACTCTGCTTCACCCAGTGGTGTTCCTTACCGTAACCCGCAAACTCCTTAACACTCTTGTCCCAGATGTAAGGATACTCTTCGACCCTCTGCCAAACCCGTGCACCAGATAACCTACGGGGTGGAGGTTCATTAACAACCTTGTTCTTCGTAAAAGCGGTTTTGTTCCTCCTAAACGGGTGATCCAACGGTAGAAACTTTCTATGACAGTCAAAGAAACTTGTCTTGCCACTAACAGGGAGTGATTCCCCCCCGGTATGTTCCATGCATACAGGGCAAGCAAGCTTCCCAGACGTGGACCATCCAGAAAGCATACCATAGGCCGGGAAGTCGTTAATAGTCCACATCAAAACAGCACGCATCATAAAGTTGTTCTTCAAAGACACATCGTATGTCATTACCCCGACATCCCATAACTGTGATAACTCTTCAACCAACGGTTGCAAAAACACGTCTATGTTCGCCTTTGGATTTTTGGGTCCTGGAACCAGTATAGATAGAAACATGACCTCCCTCTTCATACACATATCAGGCGGCAGATTGTATGGGGTCAGGATGACTGGCCAACAAGAGTAAGCCCTTCCGTATTGACCGAAAGGGTTAAACCCATCAGTACATAATCCAAGTCTTACATTTCGTGGCTCGCCAGAAAAGTCCGGATATAGCTCATCCAAACACTTCCATGCTTTCCCGTCGGAAGGATGGCAAAGAAACCCCTCTTGTGTTCGGTTCAGAGCATGCCAACGCATGTGTTTTGCCGTGGACAATGAGGCATACAGGCGTTGAAGACGCGGTGTTATAGGGAAGTACCACATTTTCTTCCTGGCCGTCCGGGTTACCTTCCCTCTCCTTTTAACGGTCTTGTAGCGTTCCTCATTACAATGCAGACATTTTGTGACACCCTCGTTTGCAAACTCATTTCTGAACAGCATACATCCACCAACACAACACTCTATCTTCACACAACCCAGTCCCAAGTTTGCCACTTGTTTCTTAGCACGGTACAGGTTTGCTGGCATTCTGTGATTACTAGGCATGGTGGAACCCATCAGACTGACCATCCTATCAAAACAACCTCCAGAAAGATTATAATCTGCCTTTATGCTTAAAGCAGCTAGGGAGGCGGATAACTCAGTGTGACTGTTGCACCCGTCCCACAATGGAGTCTGAGCCGCCGCCAACAAATCATAAAATCTCTTCACCTCCGGATTAGGATCCTCCTCTACATTGTCAGAGTCCCCATGACCTGCTTGGTCATTATGTTCCAGCATACGCCCGGTGGAGGGTCCAACATGATCCATCACCATTTGTTCTATGTTGTTGTACGTATCCCTGTTTCCTCCAACCTCGTAGTAAGACTGTTGCACGGTTACGTCTGACGGTCTACGCGGTAACTGCTCACCATGGTTGTACCAGCAGTGGTATGTTTCCATGAACCCTTTCTCAGTTAGGTGGCACATGACATCATCCGCGTATTCAAAACTCATGCATTTGCACCTTGAGCACGGGCAACGAATCTTCTGAGTCACTTCAAATCCAGGCGTGTTTGCCGTAGCGAACGGAATGAACTCCAATAGCCCCATCATAAAGTCCTCAGTCACTCGCCGATTGCCATCTAGTCGGTTGTACATCCATCGCCGATTTGTCGGTACCTCCATTTACAATATCTAACAAGCACGATTTCTGTTACTTTAAATTATTGTAATTTTATTTCACTAACGGTTGTGAATCACTCTTTATCTCTTTGATGTTGCAAATAGGTGTGGCCCTATCCCATTCGGGATGAATATGCAACCATCTGTAACCCATCGATGTTGTATGTGGTCTATCTTGTGTCGTTGATGTTCATTTGAAATTTCGACAGCATTTCGCATTAGTCCCCGAGTACACAGAGATACGTACGGTATGAAACACCACACGTAGACATGCACCCTGGGGACAATACGAAACACCATAACCGAAATTTCTTATGAACATTCAACGTCTTAAGATAGACTATATACAACATTGATGGGTTACGCCCTACTGGTTACAAATTCATACCAAACTGTCCAACTGGGACAATTCAAGATCCAACACAACACGGTACATTTGCCGGTTGTTTTGAAACTTGAACGGGAATCTAATGGGTACACACACGACTAAACTCTACATTATGTTTAAATCATGAGTTTCATTTTTTAAGTTTCCTAATAAAGGGAGCCTGTCAAAATTTTGGCAGAGTCTCCCCTGTAAACTGGACATTTGCCAAATTTATGAACGACCTGTTACATACAGAAAACTTTCCACAAATGATAAATATACATACCATACGTATTGTATATGATATCTAGAGTTATGAACACGATCGAGATACAAGGTTATCAGTACGTAAAACCAATGCCTAATGAGCTCTGCTCTCCACTAACAAACAACATTACACATGCATAAAGAATCATGTTATCAGCACACAAAACCAATGCCTAATGAGCTCTGCTCTCCACTAACACACAACATTACACATGCATAAACAATCATGTTATCAGCACACAAAACCAATGCCTAATGAGCTCTGCTCTCCACTAACAAACAACGTTACACATGTATAAAACACATTATAAACACATCAAAACCAATTCCTAATCAGCTTTGCTCTCTACTAACAAATGCTTAATTGACATGCATACACATATCGGGAAAGTCAGCGTTAGGGGATTACCTAGGGTTTTTTGTCAACGATGAATACGAAGATGAAGAGGTACGATCAGAGACCACGCGTGATATGTGTTACTCTGCATGACAAACCAAGCAAGCGGTTAGACAGTTACAAGTAGCAAGGAAACTAAACAAAGACAGACACACAAAGCAAACTATCTAGCAATATAGAGTTTTCCATTTTTCTAAATAATTGAACTTGCAACTTTCATTCAGTTCAAAAAAACGGTGAACCTTATCCATGGATAACTCTTTCATGTATATCAATAATTTTATGTCACGAATTAGATTTGAACCAATATCTCCGGGCGTTCTTCAAAAGTTAAATTCGTATCTACAACCACATCCTCTATCAACCAGATATGCTCTGGCGACGGTACGTATTTCCTCAGCATGGATACGTGGAATACGTTGTGAACTCTGGAGAGCGTTGGAGGTAGTGCCAAATGGTATGCCACATCGCCTATCGCTTACTTGCGTTCAATGAATGAAGTTTGCTCTTTCTAAGATAGAGTTCCCCCTTATTAGATAGCAATGTTACTCTGAGGTCCAGCTCCACTACAGGAGAAAAGGATACAAACGAAAATAAAATGCATTAAGCAAACGCCATGGCCTACCCCTTCTACTCTGCCATACCTGTGAAAGAACTTTTTCAATAGAATAGGCCTAACCGGGAGAGGGTTATGTTTTTGGGTTCTAAAGAGAGTTAGCGTTAGGCATTGGTGTAGTTAGCGTTAGGGGATTACCTGCGAAAGAAAGTCAGCGATGAAGACAAAGCTAAAGAGAGATGAACAGAGACTGCGCATAAGGTGTGCTCGTCTATATGACAAACCAACAAGTGGTTGACGGTTATAAATTTTATGTTACAATGAAAATATGAAAACACACAACAAATTATTTTGGAAAACTTTGTTTAAACGAGTTTTTAATAGTAGTTAAGGATCAACACACAAGATTTACCATAGCTTTATATATAGGTTGATTATACACAATTTGGATTATTAAACATTATAAGGGTTGATTATATAGAATTTTTTGATCATGCCTTGGCCTATATCAATTTTGTTACATCAATTACAGAAATAGACAAGTCCACAGAAAATGCCTCTAAAGACAAGTATGTTGGAGGCTGACATAATCTTCAAGGAGAGAAATGAGCACATAGAAGTAGCAAGGAAACTTAAAAAAGAGATACACGCAAAGCAAATTGCAGCTGAGGTGGCATTGGATAAAGCGTTCCATTGAAAAATTGATTACTAATTACTCAATAATATATGATCAGTGAAGCACAAGTGGAATGGAACATTTTCATTTAAAATTAAGCAATTCTTGTGAAAAGTTTACCTAGGAATATTAATCTTTTGAGAAAGAATTATTTTTCTCTAAACTGAAAGTGAACGCATTTTTTATAAACATTTATCAAATTTTAAAGTATATATTAATTTTAACAGAAATGACATACAAGAACTGAATGGCAGCCCCAATAGCAAAGGCATACAAAATCATATACTGTTAAAGTTGATAGAACAACATGCTTTCAGGCAACGGAAAAGCATGTTAGGATTTGTGTTGAGATAAACCTCATAAAAACCCTTCTTGCCATCTTTCAGCTAACAGGTAAGTATTATAAAATCGAATACGAAGGCTTACACTTGCTTTGTCTTATGGCAGATTTGACGTTACAAGGAAAGATGTAAAACTGAAGAGGCGATTTCAATTTTTGCCAAGTGGAATCCAGAATTGAACCAAGAAGACATAGGAAATGGGTAAAAAAACAAGGTGGGCACAAATAGTGAAGGTCCTTGGCAGATTGTTCAAAAGCAAAGAATAAGATATAATCAACTCCCAAAAGGAAGAAATCAACGAGACGGAAAAAGAGATAATACAAATGAGAATAAAAAATAAGGATTGGGTTCAAGTTCTACATTCAATGCTTTATAAGATGAAAATTATGATGAAATTGATGCACGTCAATCAAAGGCGAGAAAAGATTTACACCAAAATGGTAGAAATAATCAAAGCCCTGCAGGAAAACATCGCATGCAATAAATAATGGAGATTCAACTAAGCTGCAACAAGGACAGTCTAATAACAGCAAGCCAAATCAGCAAACCAATTTTTGAATTTGAAGATGATGAGGATGATGGAGAGGAATTTACTGCTGTAGCAGATAGTGGAAGTAAATAGGTGAAAATTGACTCTGAATTGTAATTCAGGACAAAGGTAATATTCTTAGTTGCTAAAGCTCAGGTTCAACAAACCCAGAAACATAATCAATATAAAGTGAATGAGATAGATTACTCACGTTGCATCACAAAGGAGGAAAAACATGTGGCATACAATAACAGCAATACAAGGGTGTTGCACAATGAATGATCAAATAGCTAACAACTCAGTTACTAATATGTATTTAAAATCAATTATTTTTCTTGTTGTGCTCCCAAAAGAAGAAAGTCTGCAATTCAATAATTAATACTAAACAACCTTAATGCAAAACAAATCAAAGCTAACTTAATAAACAGATTCCAAAGCCGGACCACACATAAATCAATCCACAACACATTGAATACTATTCATGATAAGACTAACAGAAAAAGAGTACCATGCATAAATCATATTGTTAATATTATTATTATTATAGTAACTTATACCTTAAAGCTATAGTGTAGTGATAACAAATTCAACCACAATTAGCAATCTGTTTTACATTAATTACTAAGCAAAATCCATTAACAGATTTTTCACCTATAGCATGGGAACTCTAGATCCCTGAAATAATTGATCTGCTAGATACATAGTTTAACTTGACGCGATTCAGGATTGACTACTATGCTAAACACAATGTATAACATATGCCTGCTCATGGTTCTAGTTCTACACACAACCTGTCGATAATCAAGCTGAACCAGAAATGAGGTTCAGCTGAACCAAATCAAACTGCTTTGGATTACAGATAACCTGTTCAGAACCAGTTTTAAAATTCATTTAGAACCGGTTATAAAATCAGTTCTGAACAGGTTTTAAGACAATACAGAATCACTTTTAAAGCCAAAACTAGTGTTTACCTTTGGAGAACTTGTTTTATAATCCAAAACTATTTTTTTAGTCACGAACCTATTTCTAAAATAGTTCAGAACTGGTTTTTAAAATAGTTTAGAACCTATTTCCGTTACACCGATCGGGTTAGGTAAACTTATCGCAAGCAGACTTGGACTCGGTGACCATTACTTTTGAAAGGTTGGACTTCCCTGAAGGTGGCCTTAATAGAGACGAGCCAATGGTAGTCACTATGAGAGTTGAAGACTTTGTGGTGGAACGGGTACTTGTAGACCAGGGAAGCTTAGCAGACATTCTCAAGGTCACTCTCGGCACCTTTCAGCTTCTCCTCCACCTCCTTCCGAGCTATGCACACCAAGGCGTATGATTCCTCGGCGGCCCCCAAGCACCTACCCAGATTGGCACACTGGTCCTTAGCGATAGCAAGCTTTGACTTTGCCAGTTTCCTCCCCGACTTTGTCAAAACAGATATGAGATACCCAAGAAGAGCTTCACTTCTAAAGTTCCTTGAGAAGAGGAAAGAAAGGTGAGGAAGCTATTTTGTATTTGCTGTTTTTTCCTCCCTTATTTAATTAGAATATACTAACAGTGTCTTCTTCCAATCATAGTTTGCAAAAAAAAAAATATGATTTTCACTATAATCACTTTAAAAGTGATATGATCTCTAAGCAGATTTCTAATTAATCCAGTGTAAAAATCCTTACACAAAAGTACATTAAAATTAAACTTTTTATAGTTATGGAAAATGTTAACCAATACTCAGATCCTTATGGCACTAGAGAGTACTTATTGAGGAAATAAAAATGCAGACTTTTATATAAAGGTGTAATATTACTGGTTTAACAGGACTCTTTATTTATTTGGTGATTGTTTTGGTTGCAGGGTGAATGCTAGAGGACCCTATCAAATTAACAACCAAAAGCCAGAGGGAAGCCATTCAGGAGGTGAACCAGAAGATCAATGTTCAAAACAATTTTACCTTAACTCGTAGCGGTTTAGGTGATGGTGAATTTAGGATATACAGGCTCTGGCGATCCAAAAGCTCCTAACTATATGATTGTATTGTAGGCCATTTACAGATTGCTGTGGCCTTCATACGTATTTATATAATATACTAGTACTATATAGTATAATATTTGTACGTATTATTGTTTCATCAATTAGGTCCACCGCTTTGGACCAAACCAGTGATAAATTAGTTTTATTACTGAGATTGATTAGCTTCAGAGTATCATTTGGGTGCATTAATTCCAACATTTAAGTGAATACAAGTCTTTTTTTGACACCTGCTACATTTAAGCTTATCTGATTTTGGTGGAGCCTTCATTATTTTAAGGGGATGAATATATGGATTGTACTTTTTTTGGATCCATTTTCACGAGGATCAAACAATCTCATAATAAGAGTAAAACATACACTACTATCATATCATTCTTCTTAATCTTAGTTATGGTTAAAAAAAACCATTAAAAATATGAACCAAGTAGTGGAGGATGACACAATCATATCTAAGAAGCCTATGCTGGCGCGTGCGAGGATATTTGTGAAAATGCTGAAATCAGCCAATTCCATTTATAGCAACCACGTCACAAATACTAAATAGTTAAATATCTTTTTTTGGGTATAGAAACAGTAACCTCCCAAAACAATTTTTACAATCAACAGTTCGTTTCTCTGAAAGAAAGTGAGTTTTGATAGATCCTCCATTCCTCCTAACACAGAAACACAGTTTTACAAAGGTAGCAGAATATATAGTTCATGGCAACTGATCTATGTGTTGGATGGTTCTTCCACCTAATAATATTTACTTTGTTTTACCGATTAATTTGAATGAAACCAGTTATATAGAGTTATATTTAACTTGCAAAATATGACAAGACTAAAAGATCATATGTTGTTCCTTGGGAACCAGCAATGAGTGGGTATAGGGATCGGGCACACGTGATAATCCAATGTCACAACGTGATGCACCATGGTTCAAATGGTTCCTGGCTGAAGAACCAATACCATTTGGGCAAATATAAAGTGGGAAAGCATGATATGAGTCGGTAGGGATCACCCACGTGATAATCCAATGTCAAAACGTGAAGTAGAATTCATGGTCACAATGGAATTGTTAGAGACCAATATCTTCGTAAGAATGCATTAGAGACAAACCGAAAAAGACAGCGTCAGAGCATATATGCCTAAACATCTCTAAAGGTAGCTCATAAAATGTTCTTACCTAGTTTAGGTCACGTTAGAAAAAACAAAACACAATTTTTAGGGACAGATTCTACTAAGTCTACCTATGTTCACATCCTATTAAGAGTTGATTCGTTTTAGGAGTAAGATTCTTAGAATCTAAAATTGTAAAATCCTATGAATTAACTCTAAACCAAAGACTTAGGTGGAGCCTCTCACCACCAAATGTAGGCTTAGGATCAAGAACCCATGAACAATTAAGAGAGATAGAAGGGGAGTATCCAGCAAAGGAAATATTTGTGTGGCAACAGAGGTTGTGAAGCCTGAGGTTTGAGAATTCTTGTACCGTGGAAGGAAGTCAGCGAAGATAGCTAGTGGGGTTTGGGTATCAAATGAGATAAACCGGCCATATGAGTGACAAAAAGACAAGAAAACAACCGGAGAAAACTTGTGGTAGTGAAAAGAGAGCCGAAAACCGATGAAACACAAATTTCTAAATAAAAAGTTTCACCGAGGGTATTTTTCCTAATATAAATATAATATTTCTCACTACTGTATTTCATGTTTACGGAGACTTTGTCAGTAGTTATAGGAAATGTCAGAATACCAAGTCCTCTCTTGGACCTGTACCTGGTAGTTTAAGTTCTACAGAAATTAGTCACTCACAGTTTCTGAAACTACACCACCCACAGATACCAAACATATTTATATATACATACAAGGAAAGACACTTTATATATTATTGTTCCAAGAGCATGCATATTTGTCCTTTTCATTTTTGAACCGAATAAAACAAGTGTTAATATACTATTTCAATTTCAATGTATTATTCTGAAATGCATTCCATGAAACCCTAAACAAAATTTTAGATTTTCTAAACATAATTTGCTAAGCAAAGTACCAGAGAGGAGGAGGTGTCGGAGGAACCTTCAAAATGCAGGGCCGAAGAGGAGTGAGTGGGTGAGCAGAGGGAATTATCGCACCTTCGTGAGAGAGACGCTCAGTGAGGGAAGTGCCGTAGTTACTAATGCACCTTGATTAGAGAGGAGGAGCTATCACAGGGAGCTTCAAGCGAAGGGACAACGGAGGTAAGCCTAGGAGGTTAAAGGACAACGGAGGTGAGGGAATGTGGTTCAGAGGAAGGAAGGGAGGGAGGAGACAGGTGGATGCAGTCACGGGAAGGTATGGAGGGAAGGAGGGAGTCGGCCGGACTCGGAGGGAACAGAGGGGGGAAGGATTGTGAGATAGGGCAAATGACAGGGAAGGGGATTGCTGTCGAGTTACATTAAAACCATAGCGACGGCACCTACACCGTCGCTAACAACGTCACTAACATTAAAAACTTAGCGACGGCAACACACATCCGTCCCTAATCTCCTGAACCGTAGCGACGGTGGAAACCCACCGTCACTAACATCAATTATTAAACGAAAAAACTGGAGGGAAACGAAATTTATAGCGACGGTAACGTACATCCGTCCCTAATCTCTTGAACCGTAGCGACGGTGGAAACCCACCGTCACTAACCTCTACACAATTAGCGACGGTAGGAAACATCCGTCAGTAATTTCCAGACTATAGCGACGGGTATATGATCCGTCACTAGAATTGAGGAATTTGAGCGACGTCTCAACGTCCCCGTCGCTAACTTGTAGCCATAGCGACGTCGTGGAGGACGTCACTGACCCATTACAGGACATAGCGACGCTACAGTTGCCGTCGCTATGAGTTGGCGCCATAAATATATTGGAGGGAAACCAAAAAAAGTGGGGAATTAACTATAGCGACCGGGTCAGCGACTACGTATGATATTGTGACGGAGGTAGCGACGGTTCCATACCAATATTAGCGATGGGTGACTCTCGGTCGCGGAAGTGGTCACTATGTTTCGTGATCCAGGTCGCTTTCATTTTGTGGTCGCTAAGGCCGTCTCTAAATAGCGACGGCGTGTTCCGGTCGCTAATGTGTTGTAGCTATCAGTCATTTTTCTAGTAGTGCATAATTTTACTAAAATATCCAGGATGTTACAAATTAGCTCTTGAGTTCTTCATGGAAGATATAGATAATTGAGTTACGAACATTTTCCTTTTTGATTTATCTCAATTGGAGGTCTGTAGCTCAAGTTATGCCCAAAATACTACAGATGTTCTTGTTGAAGATTTTATGCATAAAAGTTTATATTTTCAAAAATTGGGCAATCTTAGAGGCACAATTGGCCCTTGATCCTTCCATAACAATTATAGGTAATTAGGTTCTGAAGGTGTACCAATTGGATTCACCTTGATCGGAGTTTTATAGCTCCCATTAGATGTAAGATAATAAATGATGTGCAAGAAAATTGCATCCTAAAAATTTTTCGACAAACTTTTAAATATTGCTTTGTGAATTTTTGACGTGTGCTACATTATTTTAAATAAAATCTATTAAATTGAGGCTAAACCTCTAATTTAAATTAAATAAATATGGTGGGATGTCAAAAATCCAATCATATGAAATTAACAAAATATATCATGCATTATTACATAGTTTTTTTGTGTAACATACATTATTACATAATGAATTCAAATGATCCACTAAGAAAAAGTGAATTCAATTTATGATTTTGTATAAATATATAACATGTATCTATATATATATATATAATATGTATATATAATTTTAGGTACGTATATGTATATATGTATAATTTTAGGTAAAACTATGTATGAATAATAATATAATATTTTATGATAGGGTTGAATAAAAATGAATTTATTAGTTCAATTTTTTTATTTTTTATTTTTAAATTAAGTATGATCATCATCCTATCATTAGAAGGTTGATTAAAAAATATTTAAATTTTCAACTCCTGATTTTCATATACATAAAATTTAGGGCACATACTTTAAAAAAGTTATGCATTAATTTTAAATTTTAACTTAAACTTATATTGAAAATAAAAATTAAACAAAAAAATATAAAAATATACTTGAAAAATAATTAAACATATTTATTAGTATTTTATTTATTTTTAAAAATATAAAAATACACTTGAATTATATTATTGTTATGAAATTCAAATAGAAATATTTAAAATAATATAATTTTATATCTTTTCTTTCTTTTCTAATATATTAATTATTATCTAAATCATAAATAGACTAACAAAGTAAGTTAACAAAGTTAAAAGGAGTTCCCCTAGATTAAAAGGGGACAAGTGATATCATACTTAGTCAAAGGAAGTTGCACCAGACAGGATGAGTGACGAACGCCTAGGTTAGACGTCAAAACCGCCTCCACACCCTTCGGACATTCCTTCAAAGAAAAGGTGTTAGGGAAATCAGTTGGGGAATCACAGAGGGCTACGAACCTTATCTCTCATGGAGTTATGACGCTAGATAAGAGCAACAAGCTTTTGCCTAAGTTTACTATACTGGAGGAGGAATATCAACGTCTTTGTCAGTCGTGGAAGGAGTGCCTAATCGTGAAACTATTAGGAAAGACTCTAGGTTTTGTTCTCATGAAGGAGAAATTATGATAGGTCTGGATGTTGACGAGTAGATTTGATCTGGTGGATGTTGGGTTTGGGTTCTTTCTGGTGAAATTTGATTCAGGTGCTGAGAAAAAGAGGGTGGTCATAGGGGGCCTAGGCTTATCTTTGACCATTACCTTTCAGTAATGCATTGGCATCCTGATTTTGTGGCGTTACAGGCAAAAATACACAAAACCTTTGTTTGTTTCCATTTTTTGAGACTTGGCCTTGAATACTACAATGAGAATGTTCTACTAACATTGGCTTCAACGGTTGGAACTCCATACAAGGTGGATATGCACACATTGGAGATGGAGAGGGGACGATTTTCTTGGGTATGTGTGGAGATTAATCTCTATAAGTCATTCGTTGGGAAGTTTTCTATACGCAATACATGGTACAACATTGAGTATGAAGGGTTACATCTTTTCTGCTCTTCCTGTGGAAGGTATGGCCACCTGTCGTGGTAGTGTCCGGAGGCCAAAATGGAGATCCAAGAACCGGTGGTTTTGACAGACACAAAGTTTCCGCCATAAAACCAAGAAGTTACGAGGAAGTCGGTGGAATCTGATATGATTGAAGAAATCATTGCCCCAGAAATTACGTATCGGGATGGGATCATAGTGAAGAGAAATAGGGAATCCAAGATTACAACTAAATCTAAGGAGGATATAGAAACACTAGATTCTGGGATGCTGGATTCGGCTAGGGTTTCCAAATAAGGAAGAGTTGATTAGCCATCTTGTGAGAGCAAGGGACCCACTAAACCAAAGACACAGACACTCCGCATGAAACGCCCTCACACTTCGATATCTCTAAGACCCATAGGTTTCACTATGGAGGGAATAGCGTCTAAAAATTGGTAAATTAGAGCACGATATGAACCATGCAAACCTATACAGAGGTACGTGATTCGGTGACTATGGAGGCCCATGCCATGCAAACTTACGCACCCCTCTTTTCGACAACTTTAGGCCTTGTGGAAGCACTAGTTTTCTCGTTTAGGGCTGATCATTCCCATGCTCACTCGGTGAATACGTAGATTTTCTATCCCGAGGATACAAAGGACCTAGATGCCTTAAGACAAAAACCACCTGATGGGGTCTCTTGTTAAGATCGGTATCTTCCATTTCCCTAGTGTATATGATTAGTCCTCCACTAAACTTTATTGCTTGGAGTGTTCGTAGGGCGATGAATGCCCATGGGCAGCGTCATGCTTGGGAACTAATTCATCGTTATCGTCCAAAAATATTCATTGTCATTGAGACACATTGCCAGTTCATCTAAGCAAAGACGTTCTGGGTGAGATTGGGTTTTGAGAAGAAAGGCCTCATGGAGACTGCTGGTCACAGTGGTGGGATATGGGTGCTTTCAAATTTTGTTGGGTCATACCAACTGCATGTTATTGACATCTACCCTCAAGCCATTATAGTAGGTATTAGCCAAGGGAATCAAAGGTGGGTGTGTTCCACTATTTATTCCAAGCCTCGTTTCTTTGAAGATAAATTGTTATGGAATTACCTAGAGCATCTGTGAACTACCATTAACTGCCCTTGGGTCCTCTTAGGGGATTTTAATGAGGTTGCCAACACTTCTAAAGTTAAAGGGGGCTCTTTAATAATATGGTTATTGCGGGGGTTTTGGAGATGATCAAGAACTGTGATTTATTAGACTTAGGGTGTACTGGTCAGGATTTATCTGGGTTCACAAGGAATGAACGTGTAAACGCCTTTCCAAGTGGCTTGATCGGGTTCTGTGTACTATTTTTTGTGTACACCATGTTCCCTGAGGCCTTTGTGGAAAACCTTCCTCGAGCTTCTTCTAATCACTCTCCAATATTGCTACGCTGTAGAGGGTCTCCAGTGACGTTTGGTATGAGCCCTTTTCGCTTTCAAGCAAGCGGCCACTCACCCTCAGTATGAGGAGCTTGATCGGAATACTTGGAGGGGGAGAAATAGAGATGTTCCTTGTAAACTTAGAGCTATCCAACTTGGCTCTGAACCTTTCAACAAAGAGATCTTTGGGCACATTATAGCTCGCAAGTGGTAAGTGGAAGCAAGACTCAGAGGAGTACAACAAGAGTTAGAATATGCATAGCGGCCTAGTCTCATTAATTTTGAGAAAAAATTATCGAGGGAATATGAGGATATTGTAGTTCAGGAAGAGTTCCTCTAGTTCTAAAAATCTAGATAGAAATGGGTCCGATTTGGGGACCGTAATTCTAAGTTCTTTCATACGCAGATGATTGTAAGGAGACGAAAGAATAAGATTCATGGGCTTCTTATGCCTGATAGGGTCTGGTGCATAGATCAAGAGAAGTTAACCCATAAAGCCATTAACTTTTATAAGAATTTGTTTTCTGTTGATGTGTAGGTATCAAGGAACGTGATATGTGATATTCAGCTTTCGTCTCTTTCTCTTGAGGAAATCCAAAGTCTTTAGGCCCCGGTCTCATGGGAAGAAGTCAAGAAAGCGGCAATGGTTGAAAGCCCCTGGGCCAGATGGATTTCAAGCATTCTTTTATAAGCAGTATTGGCACGTAGTGGGGTAAGATATTACCCATATGGTTCAACAAGCCTTCCAACTGAGCCATATTGATCCAATGCTCCTAGATACATTGCTTGTTTTGATCCCCAAGGTAGATTATCCTTGTTATATGAAGGACTTCCGCCCTATTAGCCTATGCAACGTGGTATACAAAATTATCTCCAAAGTGCTGGTCAATCGAATTCATCCTCTTTTGGCTAACTTAATTGGTCCTCTGCAAGGTAGTTTCATCCCTAGTCGAGGCATGAAAGATAACATCCCCCTTGCTTAACAGATGTTGCATACTCTCCACAAGCACCAAGGCAGAAAGGTTCTAGCGGCAATCAAAGTGGATCTAGAGAAAGCGTATGATAGGGTGAACTGGGATTATCTTCAATCTATGCTCTCAAAGTTTGGGTTCCCCCCGGCGATTACGCGATTGATCATGTGGGGCGTTAAAGCATCGAGCATATCTATTGTTTGGAATGGGACTCAGCTTCCTAGTTTTGTTCCTTCGAGAGGCCTTCACCAAGGGGACTCTTTATCCTCCTACCTATTCGTTTTGTGCATGGAATGACTCTCCCTATATATTCAATACCAAGTGTAGACGGGTGTTTGGGCCCCGGTGCAAACTTCCCCCAATGGGCCTTGCATCTCTCATTTATTCTTCACAGGCAACGTGTTCCTCTTCTGTAAAGCAACGCCTAATTAGATGCGGAATGTGGCAAACACCCTGGACTTGTTTTGTAAGGCTTTAGGTCTGAAGGTCAATATTGAGAAGTCCCGTATAAAATTCTTCTCGGGTATTTCGAATGGCGTACCTATGCATCTCTCGGGGTACCGTCGGGCTTAGGATCTTGGGAAGTACTTAGGGATTTCACTACAGCAGGGTCAACTGAATAGAGCTTTCCTCAATCCAACACTAGATAAAATATAAGGCCGGTTATCTTCGTAGAAGAGCAAGTTATTAAATAAGGCAGGAAAGATGTGCCTTGTGAAATCCTTCATCCAATCTATACCTGTCTATACGATGCAAACTCAATGGTTGCTTGAGTATGTATGTAATGCAATTGATAAAATAGGTAGAACTTTTTTCTGGTCGAAGAACAACAATCGTGGAGTATGACACAAGGTTGCGTGGGAGAATTTATAACAATCAAAGAGTAATGGTGGGCTAGGATTTTGACAGGCTCAGGACGTTAATGTTTTTCTTTTGGGAAAATCTATTGCCTCTCTTATTCATATAGAGGACAAACCGTGGGTTCATGTTATTCGAGCGAAATACATGGACTAGAATTCCTTTTTGGCACATGCTGAGTGTCAAACTGGTTCTCACATTTGGAGAAGCTTGTTGAAAGCTAAGACTAAGCTCGCAGAAGGGTTCCAAGTTCAACTAGGAGATGTCCATTTCAATATTTGGTATGATGATTGGACTAGAACAGGGGTATTATGCGATCGAGTTCCTTATATGCACATAACGGATACTCAAAGACAAGTCAATAGTCTATAGAGCAATGGCGTATGGGATCTCTCCTCTCTTGCTACACCTATACCTTTGGAAGTCTCCACATTAATTACCACACACGCTATCCCTTCCAATCCAAGTGGAAGAGACTCATTTTCCTGGGCTAATTCTGTGATAGATCTGTATTCTACACTCAGTACCTACACATGGCTCTGCCAAGAAAGGATTGATTCCTATAGTGGCACATGGAAGAAGATTTGGAGACTCCATGTCCCTGAGAAGCTTCATCTTTTTGTATGGCAGGTAGCCAAAGACATCCTGTCCATAAACCTTAAGAGGGCTCAATATGGCCTAGCCTCGTTAACTGCTTGTGGTAGGTGTTAAGCTCCTACAGAGTCTATAGCTAACATTCTCTTTCAGTGCCCTTCGTTGCTCTGGTTATGGAAGAGCCTCGGGTTGCATGAGTTCATTCGTCAGTTTTGGGGTAATTTGTTGACCTGGGTGTAGTATGTGGTTCATATACGGAAGTCGATCCTATCTATTTCATATGCGTGGTGGGCTTAGAAGTGGAGAAATCAGGCGTTATTTGAGGAACAGTTGTGGTCTCTGGGTTATGTAATAAGGTAAGTGGTCTTGACAACAATGGAAACAACCACACATGCTTCATGTGCCTTCTTCATGGTCTCGAGTTCATGGTGGAACCCCCCATCGAAGGATATACTGAAACTTAATATGGATGGTAGCTGGATACCTTCATCTAGGAAAATGAGTGGTAGAGGGCTAATTCAGGATCACTTGGGAAGATGGATTACGGGGTTTTCTTGTTCCCTTAGCTTAGGGAGTGTTTTTATTGTAGAACTTGAGGCATTGAGGATTGGTCTTCAGATTGCTTGGGAGAGACATGTTAAATCGCTTATTTGTGAAATGGATTCTATAGATGTATATACGTCCTTATAACAAGATACTGTTCTGGATAGTCACTGGTTTCGGCAAGAGGTGAAAGTGGCCAGGGATATGCTGGCTTGGCCATGGGAGGTAATGATTTTACACGTGCCGCGGGAGCATAACCATGTGGCTGATAGGCTTGCTCGACTAGGAGGGGCCTCAGATGAAGGCTTGATTATTTGGTCTAGCCCACCAGATTCGATTGTTTCTCATATTGCCTTAATTGTTATTTTGTAGTCTTGTTTGAGCTTTCTGTTTATTACCAAAAAAGACTAACAAAGTAAAAAAATGATTAAAAATATTGGAAACCATCTTTCAATGTTAAAAAAAACCCTTCAATGTATGCAAGTTGGTATAGTATTTATATGTTATTTCTGACTTGATGACAATTAAATAGTTTTAAAAATCATAAATATATTATCTGCGGACCAATAAACATATTAATGAAACATTATATCTATATGGTTGCAAATAATGAATATCACAACTAATTTGATACACTAGCAGGGAAAAAGGATTTAAACTCGGTTAAAAAAATACTTTTAAACTTGGTTTTGCAACTGAGTTTGTTCCCATCGTGATAATAGGTATGGACCTTTAAACTCAGTTATGAACCAAGTTTAAATCTCACATTTAAACACGGTTATTTTAGCCGAGTTTAAATCTCACATTTAAACTCAATTATTTTAATCAAGTTTAAATGTATTGTTAGCGACGGGTAAAACCCCTATTAAGAAACTGCTACTAATGATATATTAATTATGTTATTATCATAACTACTATTAAGAAAAAGCCTGGATAAAAAGAATTTTTCAAAGTTATCTTGGACTAGACCCTAGACTCTATACCCTTGGATTTGTTAATATCGCTCATCAAGAATTTTTGTTAGAAAGTAAAGTCTGTATTATCTTTGACTAATCTGTGTGCCTAAGTATTTTAGGATACAAGCGGCTATGAAACAGGGGGGGAGTATCAACAATTCTAGAAGTCTGGTAGATAATTAAAAGTTTGTTAGAAGTATCATGCTGAAATTGGAATGCTCTCACTCAAAAGATCGAAGAGTCATTCTCAATGTTCCTAATTCTATTTAAGTGATGCATTGGGATTCATGCTTTTATCTTATATACATGCTTATCATCAAAGAATGCAAGGAACAAGATCAAGATCAGCAGCAATTGTCAGCGTACCTACCTTTATGCATACTGACCATATTCAGAGCTTGTGTCAAAATACCTCAAAAGGCCCTTAGCACTGGCCTCTAATTTTTCGCTTTGAATATATGTCAACATCAAGGTTTGGTAACATGAAGCTTAAGGCAAATACCTTCAAAGGATTTCCAACGTCTATATCTCCTTTCAAGAAGGGTCTGCTATCAACAGACCTCCAGCCTTCTTTGGAGAAGACTACCTATACTGGAAAGATAAAATGGAAATGTTAATAAAATTCACTCGGTATAGTCTATGGGCAGTCATTATTAACGGTGACTATGACTCTCCTATTGATGAACAAGGACAACCTAAATCAGAAGACAACCAAAAGATTCCATAAACTACTAACAAAGAAGAAGTTTAGACCCGAAAAGTTCCAGAAGAAAGATTACAAAGCTAAAAATCAATTTAAGTTTAAAACTGACAAATTTACTCTAGAATGTTTTAACTGCAAGAAACCAGGTCACATGAAAGCAGAGTGTCCTCTTTTAAATATAGATAAAAAGGACAAAAAAAATAGGAGGTTGTATTTTTATGTTGATATAGGTTTTGATAATGACACAATAAATGATGATACATTGAGAATGTTGTCTGTGAACACCTCTTTTGGTCCGGTCCAAGTGGAATAAATATTTTTTATACTGAATTCCAATTCAGAGTGGTCAAATTCGAGTAGAATGGCTCCAGAATAATCAGAATCGAGCGAAATAACTCAGAATGAAGCTTTTCCAAGTGAAATACAGCCCTGTTGGAGGCAAATCCGATTGGAATGACTAAAAAATGATCACATCTGAACAAGATGACTCAGGTTAAGGCATTTCTGAGTGAAATACAGCCCTGGTAGAGATAAATACGAGTGAAAAACTCAAAAAATGGTCAAATCCGAGTCAAAATGAAGCATTTCCGAGTGAAATAACTCAAAAAGGATCAAATCCGAGTAGAAAATGCCCCTGTTGAACAAAAATCCGAGTGGAATGGCCCCAAAACTAGTAAGTCCGAGTGAAAATAGTCAGAACGGATCAAATCCGAGTGAAAAACCCCCTGTGGAAGTTGAATCCGAGTAGCATCACTCAAAATGAGTAAAATCCGAGTGAAATATGCTCCTGTTGGATCAAATCCGAGTGGAACTACTCAGAATGAAGCAAATTCGAGTAGAACTACTCAGAATGAGTCAATTCCGAGTGGAAAAGCTTCCCTGTCAGAGCCATTCCGAGTGAAGAAATTCAAATTTCTAATTCTGAGTGTGAAGAAGTTTATTTCCGAGCGAAAAATAGCCAAAATTCCAATTTCCGAGCCAATGGTCACTCGGATTGGGGAGAAGAAGTGAAGTCCGAGCCAGGTACTCTCCCAATCAATTTTCGAGTGTTTCTCTATGATTTTCAATCGGCTCTGTGTCCTCTTTTACACTTTCCCGAGTCAAATATTACCAACACCAAATCCCCTCCGTGTCATCTTTTACACCTTTCCGAGCCATGTTTCAATTCCGAGTCACACTTCACACATTTCAGTCGGTTCCGAGTCGTTGGTGGTTCGGATTGTGGAGAGGGATTTAGGAACCGAGTGAGAAGTGATTCACTCAGTTCTGACTGAATGTTCCGAGTGACACATCAACATGATTTCACTCGGTCTTTTGCACTCGGATCGAGGAGGCAAAATGAGGACTGACCCCTTTTCTCACTCGGAGTCGATTCCAACCATGGTTGAACACTGACTGAGAGATTAAGCCGAGCCATTTTCACTCGGCATTCCACCATTTCACTCGGTTTTCCACATCCTCTCTTAGATTTTCAACATCCTCTCTCAGAATTTCAAAATCCCACTCGGATTACAATATTTTCTCTTGATTTTCACCATTCTAACTCGGATTTCAATATTCTAACTCGGATTTCAATATCCTCACTCGGAATTCCACTATCCTCACTCGGATTTCCAACATTCTCACTCGGAATTCTTCCATTCTCACTCGGATTCCCACCAGGTCCCCCTGTTAGACCGTGCTGACTTGGATTCCACCACCCAAGTGGATCCAGGAATCCTGGGGGTGGCAGACAAGTGGCAAACAGGGGTGGAAGTGGGGGGAATTAAAAATTCCCACCCAGCCGTTGTCCCCCACTTCACCCTGAGTGGAGGCCTGAGCTGGCATTCCACTCGGAAGTGGAAGCCTGAGCTGGCCTTCCACTCAAGCCAGCCTATAAATAGGCAAGGGGGAGGGCAGCTGAGAAGAGGCGCATTCAGAGGAGGAAAACTCTGCCAAAAAGTCCTTCGTGCTCTCTTCTCTCTCACACCAATTCTTTTCTTCTTCTCCTTCCATCACTTCTCCCACCGTACTCTCCCTTTCCTCTCCCCCTCTAAAGACCAAACCATACACATACATCGCCCAGCTTCCTCTCTCTTCTCCTTCCAACCCACACCACATCGTCTAAGCCAGCTCCACACCGTCCAGAATCCCTCTCCTCGGTCAGTCTCACTCGGCAGTCCACTTCTCATTTGGTAAATCCTCTTTCCATTCAGTTTCCTTTGTTTCCACTCGGATTTGCACCGTTTCACTCGAATTTTTACTGTTTCAGTCAAATTTTCACTGTTTCACTCGATTTCTGCTATTTCCACTCGGTTTTCCTCAATTTCACTCGGAATTTTCCCATTCCACTCGGTTTTTTACCATTTTCACTCGGTTTTCCTCAATCTCACTCGGTTTTATGCTTTTCTCACTCGGTATTTCATTTTTTTACTTGGTTTCTTCCATTTCCACTCGGTTTTTCCCATTTTCACTTGGTTTTTTCCCTCTTTCTCACACAGTTTTCTCTTCTTCCCCTTAGTTTTTGCTCATTTTTCCTCTGTTTTCCGAACTTACTGTGGAAAATAAATGCTTCCTATGTTTTCTTTCAAATCTAAATAAAAATTAAAAAAAAAGGGAAACAAATCTTTTCTAAAACAGTGTCGTACGGGAGCACTCCCGTCTACACAACCTCTTTAGGATTCATACACGTGCGAAGAACTTCGCCTTGTATGAGTTCCCCGTCTCAATGACATCCACCATCATTTCCCAAGTCTTTTCCTAAAAGAACAACATTCAGAACTATGTAACCCTGATTTCTTGATAATTCAAGAATACGTAGGAGCAGGATCTCAATTCCTGTCGGGCCCGTCTCTCTTATTCCTTTTTGCTGATTTATTTCCTTACTTTCATGTTTCTTTCATAAATGTTCTTTTTTTGGTTACTTCCGTGAAAATCAATTTAGACGTGACGTCTTGTTGATTTCCCCTTAGTTTTTGCTTAAGCCTCGCCATAATTCATAGGGAAGGGATACTTAGGACGAGACGTCCCGCTTATCTCTTTCCTATCCCTATTTTTTATTCAAGGATGTATAATTTAGGCGTGACGCCTTATTAGCATTCTTTTCCTCTCTCTGTCTCATATCGAAGTCGAGTTTAATCCGGATGAAATGTCCCATTGACCTCGCTTCGACATTCTATGTTTGTACAGTTCTCTCACTTCATTTTGTCATTTTTAAATAAAAAATACAACAATGAAAGGGAAGAAATAAACCATCTTTTGTAAGGCTATTTATGTTGCGCATTTTCAATCTTGGTACTGTTTTTGGACAGGCGATGTAGGGTGCTAATACCTTCCCTACTCGTAACCGACTCCCGAACTTGGATTTCAATTTTTTTTAACCAGTGCTTTACTGAACTTAGTTTTTTCCCAATGTTTTTCCCATGGATAAAAACGTTGGTGGCGACTCCCTGTTTCATTTCACCCTTTTTCTCTCTCTCGCCGCGCCGTCGCGATCCAGGTTGCGACAGATGGCGACTCCACTGGGGATACTTAAGAGAGTCAGGCCAGTTTGATTGAAAGTGCATGTTCTTTTTATATAGCCTTTGTTAGCTTGGATTTCTTCCCCTTTGTTTTATTTTCTGTTAATTGTTGTGAATGTTTGTTCTTGTTTTAATCGTATCTTGTTATTTGTTTCATTATCTATGTTTGCATGCTTGTTGAACCCTAGGGTAGAGGACCATGTTACTTTCCTGTAATTATTGAACCCTAGGGTAGACGACTTTGTATATTTGTTCTGTTTTGTTCTTTGTGCAGAATGACGTAAGGTAAAAAGTATTGAATGCCCTTTCACACACTACACTCACATTACTTGCACACACCTATGAGTGGCGCCCTATACCCGGGCCCCAAATGAAGCTTAAGTTAGGAGAGGTTGGTAACGGAATCGTATGGGATGTACTTCCTATTCGGTGTTCGTGAGAACCTCGACCAGAGTTCGACCTCTCATGATATACGCACCTAGTGAATTCCTCATTGTTTGCGTCCCTATCATGATTAGGATCTTGGCTCTGGTGACCTTCTAGATGTCTAGCGGAAACCACCCGGTGTAGAGAGTCACTTTTAGACAAACCATAGGGCCTAGAGAAAACTTTCAACAAAACCTGACCTAGGCCACAAAAAGGCAAACTTTACTTTACTTTTGCTTTCCCCTTTTATCCAAGAAAATGAATTATCTACCACCTGCAGATTTACTGAGTTATTGAAATAATGACTCGTTTTGAAACACACAGTATTCTTCGGGTGAATAGATAATCCTCTTTTGGTCGTGTACCCTTTGAGTATCTATGGAAATTGACATGGGATTAAACTTAAAAAAATAAGGGCTGTAATTGCCCGAAGAAGATGTCTGAGCTAGAGGCTCTCGCCTCAGGATGAAAGATTTCTTCTGTCTTCACAATTATCCCATATTAATTTCTATGATTACCATACCTAGTACTTTTGAATGATAAATTCTAAGGAATGGTTAAAGGATACTCGCCAAAGTCTGTGATAGTTTCCCACAACATTTTTCTTCTTTCTATTTCCACCTAACATTTTTTTTTCTTCTTCTTTCAAAAAAAAAGACACCAACGTCACGGGTAGGCATCCTTACCAGACCCGGCTCCAAAAGAAACTCATGGCTGAGGCAGAAGCTGTTGAAGGAAACTTTAGAACCGAGTACGATCAGCTGAAAGAGCGAGTCGCAGAGTTAACTAAACTCTTAGAAAAGAAACTTACCGAAGGAGGCTCCTCTGCGGGTGTTGAGGATGCCCAACAGCAGCCTGCCACTGCGCCACCTCCCCTTGGTTCTGACCCAGCAAGAACCCAAATCCCTAACACAATGACACCCCCTCTCACCATTCATGTCGGGAGACCTAACCCTGCCATTGAGACCCAGCCACCTTACGGCCAGTCTTACGCACAGCATACATTTGTTGGTCTAGACGGCAACCCAGTACCCTTTCCACTTTATGGCCTACCCCCGAGGTACTATCCCCCGCTCGCCAACCAACAAGACGCCCACAACCAGCAAGCGGTAAATCCTCATGCTTCATACCCCACACAACCAAACATGCCACCACTCCACCAAACCCAGAACACGCAAACCCATGACCCACAAGCTCACCAAACCCAAAACACACAGGTCCATGGCCCACAAACCCACCAAATCCAAAACACACAAGCCCCGATGGCCCAGCCAACCTACAACGCCCAAGCCCAAAATACACAAGCCCAGATAACCCAGCCGACTTATGCTGTGGCCCATCCTCAAGGCCCCTCACCAAATACAAGCCTAGTAAACCAGTCCCATGTGTTGCCTCCGTACAACCAGTCATTCGGCTATCCGTATGGATACGGAACCCCTTATGGGACCAACCTCCAAGATACAACCCGTGCGGTCGCGGCTCCTCGAAGGGAAAGGATAGAGATCTTAGAAGAGCATTTAAGAATGATGGAAGGCGCCGGAGGTTTTGGAATACTAGATGCTTCGGAGCTATGTTTAGTCACAGATGTTGTTTTCCCACCCAAATTCAAGATGCCAGACTTTGACAAGTATCGGGGAATGACTTGTCCTAAGAATCATCTCACGATGTACTGTCGAAAGATGGCATCTTACTCTTCTAATGACCAACTATTGATCCACTGCTTCCAAGATAGTCTAGCAGGAGCTGCTCTTACATGGTATGCTCACCTTGATCGGAACCATATCCGTTGTTGGAAGGACCTGGCAGATGCCTTCCTTAGACAATACAAGTATAACATGGATATGGCACCCAACAGGGTTCATTTACAAAATATGGTGAAGAAGGACAGTGAAATGTTCAAGGAGTATGCTCAACGATGGAGAGAGACAGCGGCGCAAGTGGATCCCCCATTGTCAGAAAAAGAAATAGTCGAGATGTTTATCGACACGCTCCCATCACCTTTCTACGGTAAGATGATTGGTAGTGTTTCAGCCAACTTCTCCGACATCGTGACTATTGGGGAAAGAGTGGAGAGTGGAATACGAACGGGTAAGCTCACTCAGGGCTCATCTGGGGCGAACATGACAAGAAAGTCGGCACCTGGGAGAAGGGATGGAGAAACTAATTTCGTCTCTTCTAATCAAAAGACGACTCCGCCGAGGCCATTCACCACTACCATGATTCAAGCTCCCAATTCTTATGTGGCCGCAGCCACTTATGGCCCGACGGCTCATACTCCTCACTTCTGTCCACCCATGGTAAGAGCTCTAATACCGCAACCCATGCCATACCATCACCCCCAGCAAGTAGCTCGACCACCCAACCATAATCAGAACCCAAGGAATCCCAACAATTAGCGTACCCCGGTGCAGTTCGACCCAATTCCCATAACATATTCCGAACTTTTTCCAATCCTCGTTCAGGAAGGTCTGTTGGTTTCATGCCCCATGAAGCCATTGCAACCTCCTTATCCAAGGGGATATGACCCAAACGCTCATTGTGATTACCACGCTGGGGCACCGGGGCATTCCACAGAAAATTGCATGGCTCTGAAATATAAAGTGAGAGATTTGATCAAGGCCGAATGGATCGATTTTAAAGAAGGAAGCCCTAACGTGGTCAAGAATCCCCTGCCTAATCATGGAAGCTCAGAAGTTAATGCCGTGGTGGTTGATAGTTTTGATAACAATGTTGATTTGGTGGCCGCTTGCCCGCCGGGACGAGAGCTCAGTAGCTGAAAGGCTGTCAATTCCCCACGATTTTAAATGGTTCACCAGATTAATTTATCATTTGCCTTAATGTCTTGTCTATCCCTCTGCTATGCCTAAGGCTTTGGGACTTTTCATGTAATAAGGGCGAAAAAAAAAACTTGTTTTACCAGTCAATCAATAAATGTGTATCGAAATTCAAAAAAAAATTTCTCATCCCTTTATCCTTGCTTTTGACTCATTCTCTTTAACTTGCTTTTCCTTTCTCTTCTTTATTTTGCCATAACGCACTAAATTGCAGATCCAAAAATGATCCTCTTGAGACTAGTGAAATCATAATCCCGCTTCACGATTTCGATCACTCAGTCGACTATGCCGACGAAGGAGGTAGGGAAACCTACGAGCCACTATCCAAGTTTACAAGATTGTTAGAACAAGAGGATCAAGATGGGTATACCCCTAAGTCAAGAACAATTGAAGGAATCACGGGGGCAACCTATCAGAAGGCATGGAATAACAATATGGGCAAGTCCCGAATTGGACAAGTGGTAGGCCAGTCATTTAAGGAAACCTCAACAGTTGAATAGGGGGAAATCGCTTATGTCTATAAATGTAGACACAACTGAGGAAGACTTTGCCAAAAAAAAAAGAAAAAGAAAAAAACAAATAATACAAAAAAAAAAGAAAAAATAAAAAATAGAGCCAAGCTCGAAGTCCAATGCACATACCAAGCGGGGAAAGCTGGTTACGTCCAGATCATCAAGCAAGCTGTCATTTTTTATATTGGGGGAATAAATGTCACTAGACCAAGAACTTGTATTCTTATCATCATCAACACCTCAACCTTAAAAGGTACGCTATTCCTCATGCTCATGTAACCAAGGAAATAGTCTATCAGATTGAGTTGTTGCATCATCAAGGGGTTAAAAAACAAAAAAAAGGGTGGCAAACAAAAAAATGAAAAAATGAAAAATCCAAAAAAAATGAAATAAAAAAAAGAAAAAGAAAAAAAAAAGGGCCAAAATGATGACTCAGAGTAATTCTCTCATTGATGCCAAAAGACTCACTAATATTTCCTTGGGTACATGGCATAGGAGTAGAGTCTCCTATTTGAGATGACATCAGTTCCCCAAAGGATCCAAACTAAATTTGGAAAAAGGTTAGGCAGACTCAGCTGGAGTGTGATCAGTTTCAACCTTTTACTGTAAAGGATGCAGCCAAAAATAAAAAGAAGAGAAAAACACAAGAAAAAAGCTCGCTAGGTTGAAAACCTGAAAGGGCGGCCTAGGCAAAAGTTAGAGCAACCCAATGAGTCGAAAACCTGAAAAGGCGGCTCAGGTAAAATTAGGGTCAAGATTTCGGCAGAGTAAGTAAAATTTCCAATGCAAATCGCGTAAACTGGGGGCATATGGACCATGATCGAACTACCCTCTCAAAGGCAGAGTTGAACGATGTACTTGAGGTCGTGACGCAGGATTAAGGTTCTCACTAGTCTCAGGAATTCACTGGAGGATCCTTGAACTTTCCTGACCTTGACCTGTCCTATGTAACTTCATTTCATCCCATCTATTTTCCCTATTGTCCATTCTCTATATATTGTTTGACAGACATGAATAAAGTTCATCCTTTTTCGATACGTGTTATGAATTGCATTGATCTGATAAAACATTGTGTTTTTATAAAAGTAAAATGAAAGAATGGTGAACATTTAAAGTCGTGAGGAACGAGACACTCCCACTACCTGACCTCGCCTTACACAATCATCACAAGGATTCAGCCAGGCATGCGCTTCGAAGCTATGATCGCCCCTTTGAATCTCCTCTGCCCATGAGTTATCCTAAGGGCCGCGGTTTCACAAGACCTACCCAGTTTTTTTGAATGTATCTTTGCACTACTTACCTTTTTTGCAGGTTATTATAACGGACAGTCATGTCAAGCTCTGACGCCTCAATCAAGACCTTTTCCTTAATGGAACTGCAGCTGCCAAAACTAGGATCGTTAAAGTCTCCTCCTTAATCGCCAAAGTTGGCACTCCTCAAAGCCCTTCCCCAAATCACCAAAGTTGGCACTTCTTGAAGTCTTCTCCTCAACTGCCAAAGCTGACACTTTTCAAACTCCCTTCCGGGGAATCTACTTGATACACTCCAGCAGTCAAGCAAGAAGAATTCTCCCCAAAGAGCCCCAGCACGTTTTTCTCGGTAAATCTACACATACTAGGCGGACCCCAGATTTTACCTTCTCAATCTAGGAGTGATGTTCGAGCCATCAATCCTTCTCCAGTGGAATTATACTTCCCAGACAAATCGAACTGGGGCATCACCCCAGAATCATTTCCTTCTCGCTCAAGGGGCAGCTCCCTGAGGTTTCAAAGCAAATAGTTCAAATTGGGGCATCACCCCAGGTTTATTCTCTTTCGCCTAAAGAGGCAGTACCCCGAACCATCAATCCTCCTCTAGTAGAAATACATTTCCTAAACAACTCAAACTGGGACATCTCCCCAGATTTCTTTTGTTCATTCAAGGGGTAGTTCCCCAACAACCTTCAAATCACCTCCAAACTGGGGCATCTCCCCAGATTTCTTTTGTTCTAGCCAATTTCCAAGAATCCCTCCAATCATGTCAAACTGGGGCATCACCCTATGTTTCTCCTTTCTCAATCGAGGAGACGATTCCCCATGTTCCTCCTCTTACCGTCAAGGAGATGTTTCCCTAAGATTCTTTAAAATCATGTCAAACCGGGGCATCACCTCATGTTTCTCTATTCACAATCAAGGGGGCGATTCCCCATGTCTCTCCTCCTACAGCTACAGGGGATGATTCCCCGAGATTCTTTCAAGGACCTTCAAACTGGGGCATATCCCCAGATTTCTTTTATTCTGGCCTTTCCCCAAGATTCCTTCAAACCATCTCAAACTGGGGGGCATCTCCCCAGGTTCCTTCTATTCCAGTCAAGGGGCAATTCCCCAAGAACCTTCAAAAATGGTCAAACTGGGGCATCGCCATGAACCTTGAAGCCCAGTAAGTTAAGGTTGGACGAGACGTCCTGTAAGCTTCCCCAACCTTTACATTTCCTGCCAGCAGTGAGTTAATTTGGACGAGACGTCCTGTTAGCTCCCCCAACCCTTGCATTTCCTGCCTGCAGTGAGTTAATTCGGACGAGACGTCCTGTTAGCTCCCCCCTAATCTTTACTTTCCATTCACCTATTCAGGCATTCTTTCCCGTCTGATAGCCTATCAAGGCATCCTTTATCTTCCAGTCGCCTATCAAGGCATCCTTTATTTTCCAGCCGCCTATCAAGGCATCCTTTATCTTCCAGTCGCCTATCAAGGCATCCTTTATTTTCCAGCCGCCTATCAAGGCATCCTTTATCTTCCAATCGCCTATCAAGGCATCCTTTATCTTTCCAGTCGCCTATCAAGGCATCCTTTATTTTCCAGCAGCCTATCAAGGCATCCTTTATCTTTCCAGCCGCCTATCAAGGCATCCTTTATCTTCCAGTCGCCTATCAAGGCATCCTTTATTTTCCAGCCGCCTATCAAGGCATCCTTTATCTTCCAGTCGCCTATCAAGGCATCCTTTATCTTTCCAGTCGCCTATCAAGGCATCCTTTATTTTCCAGTCGCCTATCAAGGCATCCTTTATTTTCCAGCCGCCTATCAAGGCATCCTTTATCTTTCCAGTCACCTATCAAGGCATCCTTTATTTTCCAGCCGCCTATCAAGGCATCCTTTATCTTTCCAGTCGCCTATCAAGGCATCCTTTATTTTCCAGCCGCCTATCAAGGCATCCTTTATCTTCCAGTCACCTATCAAGGCATCCTTTATTTTCCAGCCGCCTATCAAGGCACCCTTTATCTTTCAGTCGCCTATCAAGGCATCCTTTATCTTCCAGTCGCCTATCAAGGCACCCTTTATCTTCCAGTCGCCTATCAAGGCATCCTTTATTTTCCAGTCGCCTATCAAGGCATCTTTTATTTTCCAGCCACCTATCAAAGCATCCTTTATTTTCTAGTCGCCTATCAAGGCATCCTTTATCTTTCCAGCCGCCTATCAAAGCATCCTTTATCTTCCAGTCGCCTATCAAGGCATCCTTTATCTTTCCAGCCGCCTATCAAGGCATCCTTTACCTTTCCAGCCGCCTATCAAGGCATCCTTTACCTTTCCAGCCGCCTATCAAGGCATCCTTTATTTTCTAGCCACCTATCAAGGCATCCTTTATTTTCCAGCCGCCTATCAAGGCATCCTTTATCTTCCAGCCGCCTATCAAGGCATCCTTTATCTTTCCAGCCGCCTATCAAGGCATCCTTTATCTTTCCAATCGCCTATCGAGACATCCTTTATTTCCCAGCCACCTATCAAGGTACCCTTTACTTTTCAGTCGCCCACGAGGGCAACCTTTACTTTCCAGTCTACTGGGGGTCAATCCTGATCTCATTACCTCCTGTTAACTAAAAGACCATTTTTCCCTGTCCATTCAAAAAAAAAAAGAAGAAGAGAAGAAGAGAAACGGAAGTGGAGAATGCTCGTTTTAAGAAAAAGAAAAGTCACACTGACTCATGATTGCCCACACCATCAGTCGCTATACTGATCAAGAAGTCCCACTTGGCCCCCTACATCGGTGTTCATATCTTTACTTCCTTTTCACTTCAAAAACACAGAAGCTTCGTGTTTCTTTTGTGAAAAAGAAGTAAAGAGGGGCATCTGTGAACATCTCTTTTGGTCCGGTCCAAGTGGAATAAATATTTTTTATATTGAATTCCAATTCAGAGTGGTCAAATTCGAGTAGAATGGCTCCAGAATAATCAGAATCGAGCGAAATAACTCAGAATGAAGCTTTTCCAAGTGAAATACAGCCCTGTTGGAGGCAAATCCGATTGGAATAACTAAAAAATGATCACATCTGAACAAGATGACTCAGGTTAAGGCATTTCCGAGTGAAATACAGCCCTGGTAGAGATAAATACGAGTGAAAAACTCAAAAAATGGTCAAATCCGAGTCAAAATGAAGCATTTCCGAGTGAAATAACTCAAAAAGGATCAAATCCGAGTAGAAAATGCCCCTGTTGAACAAAAATCCGAGTGGAATGGCCCCAAAACTAGTAAGTCCGAGTGAAAATAGTCAGAACGGATCAAATCCGAGTGAAAAACCCCCTGTGGAAGTTGAATCCGAGTAGCATCACTCAAAATGAGTAAAATCCGAGTGAAATATGCTCCTGTTGGATCAAATCCGAGTGGAACTACTTAGAATGGAGCAAATCCGAGTAGAACTACTCAGAATGAGTCAATTCTGAGTGGAAAAGCTTCCCTGGCAGAGCCATTCCGAGTGAAGAAATTCAAATTTCTAATTTTGAGTGTGAAGAAGTTTATTTCCGAGCGAAAAATAGCCAAAATTCCAATTTCCGAGCCAATGGTCACTCGGATTGGGGAGAAGAAGTGAAGTCCGAGCCAGGTACTCTCCCAATCAATTTCCGAGTGTTTCTCTATGATTTTCAATCGGCTCTGTGTCCTCTTTTACACTTTCCCGAGTCAAATATTACCAACACCAAATCCCCTCCGTGTCATCTTTTACACCTTTCCGAGCCATGTTTCAATTCCGAGTCACACTTCACACATTTCAGTCGGTTCTGAGTCGTTGGTGGTTCGGATTGTGGAGAGGAATTTAGGAACCGAGTGAGAAGTGATTCACTCGGTTCTGACTGAATGTTCCGAGTGACACATCAACATGATTTCACTCGGTCTTTTGCACTCGGATCCAGGAGACAAAATGAGGACTGACCCCTTTTCTCACTCGGAGTCGATTCCAACCATGGTTGAACACTGACTGAGAGATTAAGCCGAGCCATTTTCACTCGGCATTTCACCATTTCACTCAGTTTTCCACATCCTCTCTCAGAATTTCAAAATCCCACTCGGATTACAATATTTTCTCTTGATTTTCACCATTCTAACGCGGATTTCAATATTCTAACTCGGATTTCAATATCCTCACTCGGAATTCCACTATCCTCACTCGGATTTCTAACATTTTCACTCGGATTTCCATAATTCTCACTCGGAATTCTTCCATTCTCACTCGGATTCCCACCAGGTCCCCCTGTTAGACCGTTCTGACTTGGATTCCACCACCCAAGTGGATCCAGGAATCCTGGGGGTGGCAGACAAGTGGCAAACAGGGGTGGAAGTGGGGGGAATTAAAAATTCCCACCCAGCCGTTGTCCCCCACTTCACCCTGAGTGGAGGCCTGAGCTGGCATTCCACTCGGAAGTGGAAGCCTGAGCTGGCCTTCCACTCAAGCCAGCCTATAAATAGGCAAGGTGGAGGGCAGCTGAGAGGAGGCGCATTCAGAGGAGGAAAACTCTGCCAAAAAGTCCTTCGTGCTCTCTTCTCTCTCACACCAATTCTTTTCTTCTTCTCCTTCCATCACTTCTCCCACCGTACTCTCCCTTTCCTCTCCCCCTCTAAAGACCAAACCATACATATACATCGCCCAGCTTCCTCTCTCTTCTCCTTCCAACCCACACCATATCGTCTAAGCCAGCTCCACACCGTCCAGAATCCCTCTCCTCGGTCAGTCTCACTCGGCAGTCCACTTCTCATTTGGTAAATCCTCTTTCCATTCGGTTTCCTTTATTTCCACTCGGATTTGCACCGTTTCACTCGGATTTTTACTGTTTTAGTCAAATTTTCACTGTTTCACTCGGTTTCTGCTATTTCCACTCGGTTTTCCTCAATTTCACTCGGAATTTTCCCATTCCACTCGGTTTTTTACCATTTTCACTCGGTTTTCCTCAATCTCACTCGGTTTTATGCTTTTCTCACTCGGTATTTCATTTTTTTACTTGGTTTCTTCCATTTCCACTCGGTTTTTCCCATTTTCACTTGGTTTTTTCCCTCTTTCTCACACAGTTTTCTCTTCTTCCCCTTAGTTTTTGCTCATTTTTCCTCTGTTTTCCGAACTTACTGTGGAAAATAAATGCTTCCTATGTTTTCTTTCAAATCTAAATAAAAATTAAAAAAAAAGGGAAACAAATCTTTTCTAAAACAGTGTCGTACGGGAGCACTCCCGTCTACACAACCTCTTTAGGATTCATACACGTGCGAAGAACTTCGCCTTGTATGAGTTCCCCGTCTCAATGACATCCACCATCATTTCCCAAGTCTTTTCCTAAAAGAACAACATTCAGAACTACGTAACCCTGATTTCTTGATAATTCAAGAATACGTAGGAGCAGGATCTCAATTCCTGTCGGGCCCGTCTCTCTTATTCCTTTTTGCTGATTTATTTCCTTACTTTCATGTTTCTTTCATAAATGTTCTTTTTTTGGTTACTTCCGTGAAAATCAATTTAGACGTGACGTCTTGTTGATTTCCCCTTAGTTTTTGCTTAAGCCTCGCCATAATTCATAGGGAAGGGATACTTAGGACGAGACGTCCCGTTTATCTCTTTCCTATCCCTATTTTTTATTCAAGGATGTATAATTTAGGCATGACGCCTTATTAGCATTCTTTTCCTCTCTCTGTCTCATATCGAAGTCGAGTTTAATCCGGATGAAATGTCCCATTGACCTCGCTTCGACATTCTATGTTTGTACAGTTCTCTCACTTCATTTTGTCGTTTTTAAATAAAAAATACAACAATGAAAGGGAAGAAATAAACCATCTTTTGTAAGGCTATTTATGTTGCGCATTTTCAATCTTGGTACTGTTTTTGGACAGGCGATGTAGGGTGCTAATACCTTCCCTACTCGTAACCGACTCCCGAACTTGGATTTCAATTTTTTTAACCAGTGCTTTACTGAACTTAGTTTTTTCCCAATGTTTTTCCTATGGATAAAAACGTTGGTGGCGACTCCCTGTTTCATTTCACCCTTTTTCTCTCTCTCGCCGCGCCGTCGCGATCCAGGTTGCGACATTGTCAAGCGATTAATTTTGATGAACAATAAAAGAGTTGAGTCAAGGTATTCACAAAGGTTAAAATCAAGTGAAAAATGATCAAGAAAATGCCAAAGAATCAAAGGAATCAAGAACCATGAGCGAAATGATCAAAAAGGGTCTAAAACACAACAAAATGCAAAGAACAGCATTGGAATCAACTCACTTGATCAAAGAATTGATTCATGCCTCTTTAAAGCTCAAGGAATCAATTCACCATAAAAAGAATCGATTCATGGCCCTTGCAAGCACGAAGGAATTGATTCATTAATATTGAATACACGAGGGAATCCATTCATGGCACAAGACTTGGCTTGAGGAATTGATTCACATGATTAACTGGTAAGGAACAAAATACAGGAATCGATTCACTCATGAGAGGAATCGATTCATATAGTTTAATTGGCCCAGGGAATCGATTCATATAGTTTAATTGGCCCAGGGAATCAATTCAAAACAAGAAGAATCGATTCATTCACCTTCAGAAACTGAAAATACTCGCTGTGAATCCATTCAAATTTAAGATAAATCAATTCATCTAGTACAATCAGTTCGGAACGTTTGAAATTGAAGTGTGAACAGCTTGGAATCGTACTACGGAGACACACGCCTATGATCCATGCTCCACTCCATGTTGTACTACATCGAAGGAGTAAATTAAATTGACCAAACCATGCTGCACTATCCTCGAATGAATTTTTTAAATTAAATAGAAGCTATGCCTTACGCCTATAAATAACAAATGAAGTTGAAGGCAAAATCCATCCCAGCAACGAAAACAATCTTTGCTTTCTCTCTTGCCCTCCAACGTTACTTACTTCTTATTTAGCTAAATAGCTCTCTGTTCCATTATTTTGCAAATTATTTTGAGAGTTTAATTTTGTGAGCAAAATTATTTTGAGTGCTAAAATTTACATATCCTCTCTTTGAGAGTTATCATTTTTGTGAAAGCTTTAACTTGTATATCCACTCTTTTAGAGAGTAATCCTTGTACACTTATACACCAAAAATCTTAGAGTTTTGGGTTGGGGTTTTCAACCTTGTAAAGTTATGAGATTGAGAGATTGGGTGGGGTGCCCTTGTACTTGTGAGAATTGGGTTCTTGAGTGTGGGACACTAGGAAGCTGTGATTGCTCAAAGTTGTATCTCTAATCTCCAATAGTGGAAATCCTCTAAGTGGGTTGCTTAGAGGCGAGACGTACACTGGTATGTTGGAACTCGTATATATCAGTTTGTAAGTCTCTTCTCCCTACACTCTTTTAATTTGTGTACTTAAAATTGCTTGCTAAATATTTGTGTTTATAATTTTATTAATTAAGCAACTTTATAAATTTACTTGTTAATATTAAAGTGCATATTCTATTAGCTTGATAAAATTTATAAATCACTTAGATTATAATTGTAAAAGGTATTTAAGTAATATTCTTGGATTAAGTGTGTTAAAAAAATTAATTATACTTTTTTTAAGTGTTCAAAATAGTGTAACGATTAACTTGATATTATTTATTGTTATCTTGAATATTACTTAGACTCTTTACGTGAATTTATTTGCCATCAATTAAGTGCTTATTATTTGTGTCTTGTGTATAAATTATTATTACTTGCGATTAATTTTATTATCTTCGTTAAGCATAAATATTAAAGAATCAATTTCAAAAGCATTCTAAGTAAAATTTTTAATACTCAATTCAGCCCCCTCCCCTCTTAAGTAATTGAGGCCACTTGGTTAATAAGTGGTATCAAAGCTTGAGTCTTGGTAGATCAAGCTTAACAGCTTCAAGAGATAAAGATGGCCTCAACCTCATATAACATGTTTCCCAAGGGCGGTGCTACAAATCGACCTCCCGCTTTCAATGGGGAAGGTTATGCGTTTTGGAAAGAAAGGATGAAAATTTATGTACAATCAATTGATTTGAAAATATGGAATGCTATTGAAAATGGTCCTTTTGTATCTATGCATGTTGTTGGTGATAAACAAGTTGAAAAACCTATGGATGATTGGACGAGTGAGGAAGAAAAGAAAGTACAATATAATTACAAAGCAAAAAATCTTATCACTTTAGCCTTAGGTCCTGATGAATTCTTTAGAGTAGTTACATTTAAATCTACTAAGGATATGTGGGATACCCTTCAAATAACTCATAAAGGAACTAGTAATGTTAAGGATTCTAAGATTAGCACTTTAACTAGCTAATATGAAAGTTTTAGAATGAATTCCAATGAATCTATTTTAGAACTTCAAAAGAGATTTACTTTGATTATTAATCATCTTATTACTCTTGGTAAATCTTACACTAACAAGGAACTTATCCACAAAGTTCTAAAAAGTCTTACTAGGGAGTGGCAGCCACTCATCACCGTTATCAAACAATCACCAAATATAAATGATATATCCCTTGCTACATTGTTTGGTAAGATACAAGAGCAAGAACAAGAATTGAAAGATTTGAAACTTGCGGAGGAAAAAGAAAAAGTCTTAAAGAAGAAAGGGCTAGCTCTCAAAGCCACCTTAATTGTTGAAGATGAATCCGAGAGTGATCTTGATGAGGACGAAGAGTTAAGTCTATTTGTGAAGCACTTTGGAAAACTTATGAAGAACAAACGTTTCCAAAGGAGCTTCAAATCTCAAGGTAAGAAACTCATTCCTAAAGAAAATTCTTCCTCACCTACTTGCTTTGAATGTGGAAAAGAAGGACACTTCAAGATAGATTACCCAAACCTAAAGAAGAAGAACAAAGAAAGAAAAGGGAAAAGAAGAGCATATATCACTTGGGATAAAAATGAGATAAGTAGCTCAGACGAATCGGAAAATGAAGAAGCAAATCTCTGCCTCATGGCCAACCACCAAGATGAAGACAATGAGGTAAATTTTCATGACCTAGATAAAGAAGAACTACTTGATGCTCTTGAAGAATTGTATGATAAATTTATAAAAGTTTCCAATAAGCATAAGTTATCAAGAAAAACCATTGATACTCTAGAAATGCATCTTGTATAACTTGGTAAAGAAAACAAATTTTTGAAAAAGGAAATAGTAAATGTTCAAGCATGCTCTAAGACTAAACCTTGTGAATTTGCTAAGAAATGTGACATGCTAGAAACTAAGGTTTTAGACTTGAGTAGAACTCTAGAAAAATTTACAAATGGTAGAGACAATTTAAAAGTTTTACTTGGAAAACAACGTTGCATGTTTGATAAAACTGGATTAGGTTTTAATGCCTATAAAAAACAAAAGAGTTACAAAAACTTCTTTATACCACCCAGTAAAACTACATCACCTTTCATGAAATGTCATTATTATGGTTTTAAAGGACATAGTGCATCTAATTCTAATGTTAGAAAACTAGGGCCAAAGGTTATGAGAAAAGCATGGGTTCCTAAAGGAACATTACCTCAAATTAACCTATAAGGACCCAACATAAAATGGGTACCAAGTTCTCTAACTTGACTTGTTTTGTAGGTATGCTTTAAAGCGAATAACACCTATTGGTATTTGGATAGTGGGTGTTCAAAACATATGACGAGATATAAAAGTAAGTTCATTTCATTTACTCCACGAAATAAGAAATTTATTATATATAGAGATAACACGAAGGGAAGAATACCAGGAATCGGAAATGTTGGTAAAAACTCTTCCACTTCTATAAATGATGTGTTATATGTTGAGGGACTTAAACATAACTTGCTTAGCATTAGTCAATTATGTGATAAGGGCTATAAAATTATTTTCAAATTAAACTGTTGCATAATTGAAAATAAGCTAAACAAGGAAATAAAATTCATTGGTCAAAGAGTTGATAATATTTATATGATTAATCTTGATTGTCTTGCTTCAAATGATCTGCAATGCTTTATAACTAAAGAGGATAAATCATGGCTATGGCATAAGAAAATTGCTCATATTCATATAGACCATTTAAACAAACTTGTTTTAAAAGATTCAGTAATTGGTTTACCAGAATTAAAATTTGAAAACAAGTTTTGTGACGCATGTCAAAAGGGAAAACAGGTAAAGGTTTATTTTCAAGCAAAAAATGTCATTTCAACAAATAGACCTTTACAACATTTACATATGGATTTATTTGGTCCTTCAAAAATTAAAAGTTTTGGTGGGAACTATTATGGTCTTGTGATTGTGGATGATTATTCTAGATATACATGGACATTGTTTCTTACTCATAAACATGAAGCATATCATGCATTTAAGAAACTTGCCGAGATCATCCAAAATGAACAAAATTTGAAAATAGCATCCATTCGAACAGATCATGGGGGAGAATTTGAAAACCAATCTTTTGAGAAATTTTATGAAAAATTTAGCATTGAACATAATTTTTTGGCTTCAAGAACTCCACAACAAAATGGAGTAGTTGAAAGGGAAAATCGATCTTTAGCAGAGCTCGCAAGAACTATGTTAAATAAAAGTAATATTTTGAAACATTTTTGGGCCGATGTGATAAATACCGCTTGCCATGTTATGAACCGATGTTTGATAAGGCCTATATTAAAGAAAACCCCTTATGAGCTTTATAAAGGAAGAAAACCAAATATTTTTTATTTTTATATATTTGGATGCAAATGCTTTGTCTTAAACAATGGAAAGGATAATCTCGGCAAATTCGATGCAAAATCTGATGAAGCAATATTCATAGGTTATTCATCTACTAGTAAAACATATCGACTTTAACAAACGAACATGTACAATTGAAGAATCTATACATGTCAAATTTAATGAACTTAACCAAAATCCTCCGAGAAAGGAAATTGATGATCTTGTAGGTACCTTCCAAGAAATGAACTTGGAAGATGAAGAAGAAAACAAAAATGAAGGGGATACACCACATAATGACTAACCTCAACAAAGAGAATGGATCACCGTAAAGAATCACCCATTGGACAATATCATAGGTGAAATAACAAAAGGTGTAAGTACTCAAAACGCTATTAGAAATGCATGCAATCACTTTAAGTTTGATGGCAGTGACAAGAGGTTGGCATTCCCTGGTGAGACTCTTTAACACTTTATGAATAAGTTCTTTGTTAGTGTAAGTCTTGCCAAGAGTAATGAGATGATTTATAATAAGGGGGAACCTCTTTTGCATGTCAACAATTGTTTCTCCAGAATTTAATCTAAAGCTTTCATACTGACTAGTTAAGGTACTAATCTTAGAGTCTTTAACATCACTTGTACCTTCATGGGTTATTTGTAAGGTATCCTACATATCCTTGGTGAATTTACATGTAACTACTCTAAAGAATTCATCAGGGCCTAAAGCTAAGGTGATTAGATTTTTAGCTTTATAGTTATATTGGACTTTCTTTTCTTCTTCGCTAGTCCAATCATCCATCAATTTTTCTACTTGTTTACCATCTACAATATGCATGGGTATGAAAGGACCATTTTTAATTGCATTCCAAACTTTAAGGTCAATAGATTGTACAAAAATTTTCATCCTTTCTTTCCAAAAAGCATAGCCTTCCCTATTGAAAGCAGGAGGTCTATTTATGGCACCACCCTCAGGAAAAAGATTTAGAGAATTAGAGGCCATTGTTCTCTTGAAGTTGTTAAGCTTGATCTACCAAGAGTCAAGCTCTGATACCACTTGTTGTTCAAGTGGCCTCAATACTCAAGAGAGGGGGTGAATTGAGTATTAAAAACTTTTCTTTAGAATGCCTTTAAAATTGATTCCTTTTTCACAAGATATGCTTATATGCAATAGATAACAAGAATAGTGCAAGAATCAATGCAAAGCAATGTGCAAATGTCACTTAGGCAATATATCAAACACTTGGTGTGCAACACTTTAATACAAGTTGTTCAAGCAAATATAAGAAGGGCTTTCATAATCAATAGTAATAATCCAGCCAGGTGCAATATGTAAATGCAAGAGAGTAAGGAAGAGAAGCTTGCAAACCAATTTAACGAGTTCCACCAACCCGGTGTACGTCTCGCCTTCAAGCAACCCACTTGAAGGATTTCCACTATTGAAGTTTAGAGATACAAGCTATGAGCAATTGTAGCTTTCTAGTGTCCCACACTCAAGAACTCAATTCTCACTAGCACAAGGGTAACCCACCCAATCTCTCAAACTCTCAATACCTAAAGGTTGAACCCCAACCTTTGTGACCACTCAACCTAGAGTGAATAACCTTAGTATTTTGGTGTTTGGTTTTACAATCAATGAACTCTCTCAATAGAGTAGATAAACAAATGAAAGCTCTTATAATTTCTAAACTCTCAAAGAGAGGATTTACAAATATAAGCTCTAAGTTTTAGAAATTGAAACTAAACAATGAAAATAGAACTCACAAGGCACAAGATTTGATTTCCCTTTGATGGATTTTTGATTGCTTGAGAAGCTTGAATGAGTCTTACAATTATAGGCCTTGGAGAGGTGCCCTAAAGTCTTCAGAGCCGCTGCATAGTATGGGAATTGGAGTGATAATAGAGAAATGAGTTAGTTTCCCACTTAAAAACGCTTTCCCCAAATTCTGGCACTAGTGTAATCGATTAGGCCTCGATCTGTAATCGATTACACTTTGAATTCTTCAGTGTAATTGAACAGGTAGTCGATTAGACTTTATCACGTAATTGATTAGCTAAGAGATAGAACCTTGCTAATCGATTATTCTTCACTTTGTAATCGATTGTGAGTGGCACCTGATGCATTTAATTGTGTTACGCAGCATGGTAATCGATTATGACTCATGTGCAATCGATTATTGTAACACCCCGAATTTTAAAATAGAAAGTTAAATTAAGAAAATAAATATTGAATAATTGAATGTGAACCATTTGATGTCCCAAAATACTGGAAATAATTTAATTAAGACTTTCAGAGACTGTTAGTGGATTATTGAGACCGGATAAGCAGAAAACTAACCCGGATAAAATATGGGTATCGGACCAAGTATCTCTGATTGAGATGCCGTTGGTCAGGGCTGTAGATAATATTATTGGGAATCCGAATATGTACTCGGAATAATTTTTAGATAAAGTATTGAGTCCGAACAGAGAGCCTGTTTGTTTAAAAATGGAAGAGTTAAATGAAAGATTAAAAAACTCAAAAAAAAACCTCACTTTTCACTCTCTTTCTCGTGGATGTGCTGAGCTAATTTGGGCAAACACTTTCTTCTTCTTCTTCTCCTTCATTCCTTCTTCTTCTCCTTCCAAAAACTAAGTAAGTGGTGTGTCAATTCTTCTCCTCTATTTTTGTTTTCGCCAAGCTTGAAGGAGGTGACATTGATTTGAAGTTCTCCTTCCTTCTCCCTCCATTTCCGTCACTATCTCTCTTCTCTTCCTCTTGACTATCATTTTCATTTTGGAGAAAGGTAAGTCTTTTTATCATTTTTCTTGTGTTTGGAACCTAGGAAATAGATGGTTGTGGCTTGGAGGTGTATTAAATGCAAATGTGTGTTGAGGGAAACCATTGAATATATATAAACCCTAAGTGGGGTGAAATAAATATAGACATTTATGAGCAATAAATGAGGTATATGAAAATAGGGTTGAAAGATGATGAATATCGAAGTGCATTTATGAAATGGTTGAGTTTTAATGAAACCCTAATTTATAATTTTAGGGGAAATGGGTGATATAGATGGGGTTAACATTTATTGATGAAGGAAGTGTTATAAATGATGAAGTAGTGGCATTTAATGATGATTTACAATGTTGATGAGAAGCCATAAATGGAAAACTCACCAAGGTGTTAGTGGAAAATTAATGTATGTGGTGACCCAATAAATGGGGTTGTTGTATTGGTAATAATAAATGGTGATTTAAGGGAAGGAATTCCCGAAGCCTAAATGGGCAAATGAATGAAACTATAAATAGCCTCTACATGATAAAAATCATGAGTATACATATGTATATGTATGTTAAAATAGTGTTTGAATGAATGATTGATGTGGCCCTATAATTGATTGGTGTAGGGCTTGACTATACTTGTGAGGCGGGAACATCAAACCCGGAAGTTTACTTCTCTTGAGGTAGGAGAGGGGTGTATTTTCTAAATGCATGAGAACTTGTATGATGATAATGTATGTATTGATGTAATGTGGCATGTTTCCTTGAATGGATGTAGTATCATATGTACGTGATGTGAAATTGAGTAAGATTCTTATAATGATTGATTGTGGAATAAGACCTTATTAAGGTAATGATTGGTATGATGTGTGATGACATGTTATGGATTCCATGTGTGGCTTGACAAATGTTTGAAATCCTTGGCCTTAATGACTCTTGAATATTATGATCGGAATATATATATATATATATATATATATATGTTTGAATAGGTGGAATTAACATTGTAATTGAGTATGAGTATACCCTAGGTGAGAAGGTGAGATAACCTATATAGGGTTGAAGCATGCATGAGCATTGTTGCATACATAGCATGGCATGCATATCATGATGATGTTGATAAGTGGTTGCGATCACTTGATGTTGGAATATAAAGGGCTTACGAGTTCCTGTGATTATTGGACCGGTGGTTGTGATCACCTGGTATTTGTAATGAAAGGCCCTGCGGGACCATTGAGATTGAATGCCTATGGTTGCGATCATGAGGCAGGAGTACCCCTTGCGAGGCGGGAAACCATTATGAATTATTGAACGTGGTTGCGATCACGAGAAAGCACCTTGCGAGGCTGCTAGAGGGAGTACCCCTTGCGAGGCGGGAAACCAATGATAATGAATGAATGATTAAGGTGGTTACGATCACCTAAGGAAATGAAATCAGATCTGTGCATTTGCATCTTAAACACCAGCATGTGCATTAGCCATAAAAGCATGGCATAGAGTGGTATCCTGTTGAGGAGATTGTGTGAGGAGTAGGTGGAACTCCATTTTTAATTACTAACTATAATCGGGCTAATGGTTTATGCAACCTTGTGAATCTAAATGGATATATGTGTTCAATAAATTTGATGAATGATTGATTTTGTGTTGATTGCACTTCTCTTAAGAGGAAAAAGTTTATATTGCATTCATGTATATATTATCACAATTGCTAGATTTTCATCATTGAGAAAGTATACTCACTCTCCATGTGGTATATCTTTTTAGCTCCTGTGTTGTAGGGCTTGCCTATGGAGCTATTGTGTGGAGAAGAGGTGTGAAGGAAGCCTATTTTGGGTAAAGAATACCTTGGCTGGAAATTGTTTTAAGTTTGTGGGTTTTACTTGAATTTATGTAATGTATATAGTTATAATGAATGTTTTGTATAGCCAAGGATTGGTATAGACATTTGTATGGATGATGAATAGACAATGATGATTATAGAAGGTCATGTAGGAAAATGAGAGCCCAGGGTTCATGGCTCATTTTCATTAATGACCTTGGCCTTATTTGGATGATGAAAATAAAGCTTGATGTAGTTAAAACTTACGGATGAATGATAGTTTACATGAAATATTACACTTTATAGATCATGTTGAGTAGTAAGTTAGATTGGAATGTAATTCATGAATTGGAAGGTAAATTTATGAGTAAGATAGATTGGAACAAGTTTTAAATGTTGAATATGATGAATGAGATGTGATGAATTTAAGTGGAATAGATTAAATTGAGTTTTGGTATGATGTGTTGTTTGATTCCTTTATTTCCTTCATTCCTTTATATATGACCTTCATCCTAAACCAACTTATGAACCCTTTGGATATATTTTGAGGTCATTAATCCTTATGATGTTTAACCTCTTCGAACCCAATTATATAGCAACAATTTAAATAAATTTTCCGCTATTTTCAATTGAGAATTCCTCAATAGTTGTTTCCCTTAACTTACCTTCTCATATCTTCATATATGAGTTAGGTCTTTTTAGATCCAGGGTATTGAATGATAGCTTCACCACTTATGTTTTCCATAAATTAATGATATTATGAATCGTAAAAAAAATTTACCCCTATTTTTGGGGTGTCACAATTATTGTACAATCAGAAACTCTGTAGTCGATTAGTTCTTTAACGGTAATCGATTAGTGGCTTTACAGAACATTGGTAGTCGATTGTGTCATCCTTGTGTATTTGAATATGTTTTCAGGTTCAAAGATTTTGATAATGACAAAGGACTCTTGAAGAAACTCTTGGAGAAACAACAAACAGCATCAGACCTACAAAAACACGCAGACTAATCAATTAGGAAGGCAGAGCTAAACGATTAGATAGCTTCTATTTTGCCATATAATCGATTACACATACAAGGCTAATCGATTACAAGGATTCTATTTGTCAACTAATCGATTAGACCCTAAACCTTAATCGATTACCAAGATGAAAAATTGATTTAAATGAATCAGGTACTTATGCTAATCGATTGCAGAACTTAAAACAATCGATTACAAGGCTTCTGGAAAACACCTAATCAATTACAGCATATCAGATAATCGATTACAGGGCTACTATTTTTACACTAATAGATGAGACACAAGGCATAATCGATTACCAAGCTGCGTAACCAAATTAAATGCATCAGGTGCCATCACTAATCGATTACAAGGTAAGACATAATCGATTACCAAGGTTTTGAGTTACAGCTAATCGATTACAAGGTATATCCTAATCGATTATAGCACAAAAAACACTGAAGATTTCAAAGTGTAATCGATTACAGCTCGAGGCGTAATCGATTACGATAGTGCCAGAATTTGGGAAAAGTGCTTTTTAGTGGGAAACCAGCTCATTTCTCCATACATCTCAGGTACCCATGGTCTACAATGGCTAGGAACTCCACCAAGCTCAATCAAGGCTCTATAAATGCATGCCAAACTCAAGCACAACAGCAAGAAACAAGAAGCAATCAATCCTTGGTTACATTTGTGCATAGTGAGTTCATTTTTCCTTGTATATTCTGAAATCCTTGAGCTTTAACTTGTATATCCTCTCTTCTTGAGAGTTAGAATTTGATAGAGCTTTCACTTGTATATCCACTCTATTTAGAGAGTCATTATCTTGTAAACACTACAAAACATAAAGGGTTTTCACTCTAGGTTGAGTGGTCACAAAGGTTAGGGTTCAACCTTTGGGTATTGAGAGTTTGGGAGATTGGGTGGGTTGCCCTTGTGCTAGTGAGGATTGAGTTCTTGAGTGTGGGACACTAGGAAGCTGTAATTGCTCATAGCTTGTAATCGCTAAACTTTAATAGTGGAAATCCTTCAAGTGAGTTGCGTGAAGGCGAGACGTACACCGGGGTTGGTGGAACTCGTTAAATCAGTTTGCAAGCTCTTCTCCCTTACTCTTTTACATTGATATATTGCATGTGATTGGATTGTTGTTGATTGATTGTGATTTGCTTATTTGAGCTTGCTTGAATTAGTTACTTTAAAGCACTGCACACCAAGTGTTTGACAAATTGTTTCAGTAATATTCACATCTTGTTTTGCTTTATTTCTTGTACTATACTTACCTTCACTTGCATAATCTTTAAACTTGTGATAAAAGAATCTAGTTCAAAGGCATTCCAAGCAAAGTTTTAAAAATTCAATTCACCCCCTCTTGAGTATTGAGGCCACTTGAATAACAAGTGGTATCAGAGCTTGACTCTTGTAGATCAAGCTTAACAGCTTTAAGAGAACAATGGCCTCAAATTCTCTAAATCTTTTTCCCGAGGGTGGTGCCACAAATAGACCTCCCGCTTTCAATGGGGAAGGATATGCGTTTTGGAAGGAAAGAATGAAAATTTTTGTTCAATCAATTGACTTAAGAATTTGGAATGCCATTGAAAATGGTCCTTTCATACCCATGCATACTGTTAATGGTAAAAATGTTGAAAAACCCATGGAAGAATGGACAAGTGATGAAGAGAAGAAAGTAAAGTACAATTATAAGGCTAAAAACCTCATTACTATTGCATTAGGTCCCAATGAATTTTTTAGAATAATGACTTGTCAATCCACCAAAGAAATGTGGGATACCTTACAAGTAACCCATGAAGGTACTAGTGATGTAAAAGACTCTAAGATTAGTACCTTGACTAGTCAATATGAGAGCTTTAGGATAAATTCCGGGGAAACCATTGTAGAGATGCAAAAGAGATTTACCCTTATAATCAATCATCTTATTACTGTTGGTAAAGTTTATACTAACAAAGAACTCGTGCATAAAGTTTTGAAAAGTCTTAGCAAGGAATGGCAACCTCTCATCACTGCCATTAAACAATCCCCGAGCATCAACGAGATGTCTCTTGCCACACTCTTCGGAAAGCTACAAGAGCAAGAGCAAGAACTAAGGGATTTAAAGCTAGCGGAGGAAGAAGAAAAATCCTCCAAGAAGAAAGGCCTAGCTCTCAAGGCCACTTCTACACATGAAGAAGAATCATGTAGTGATCTTGACGAAGAAGAAGAATTTGGATTATTTGTAAAGCGATTCGGGAAGTTCATGAGAAACAAACGATTCCAAAAGAACTTCAAACCCCAAGGTAAGAAACCAATTTCTTATGAAACTTCTTCCTCACCAAACTATTTTGAATGTGGCAATGAAGGGCACTTCAAGGTAGACTACCCAAATCTTAAAAAGAAGAACAAGGAGAAAAGAGGAAGAAGAAGAGCTTACATCGCTTGGGACAAAAACGATGTAAGTAGCTCCGATGAATCCGAAAATGAAGAAGCAAACCTTTGCTTGATGGCAAATCATCAAGAGGAAGATGATGAGGTAAGTCTTCTTGACTTAGATAGAAATGAATTGCTTGATGCATTTGAAGAGTTGTATGACAAATTTGTTAAGCTTTCTAGAAAATATAAATTGTCTAGAAAAACAATAGAAACTCTAGACACACATCTAATTGAGCAAGTTAAAGAAAATAAGTCTTTGAAAAATAAGATTGTTGAAAAACAAACTTGCTCAAAAACATGTGAATACTTCAATAAATGTGTTGACCTAGAAAAGAAAGTCCTAGACTTAAATAAAACATTAGAAAAGTTTACAAATGGTAGAGATAATTTGAATGTATTACTTGGAAACCAAAGATGTATGTTTGATAAAACTAGTTAGGATACAACTCTACCAAAAAGGAAAAACATTACAAAAACTTCTTTGTACCACCTAGGAGGTCATCATCACCATTTTCTAAATGTAATCATTGTGGTGTCAAAGGACATAATGCTCTAAATTGCTATGTTAGAAAACTTGGACTAAAAGTGGTAAGGAAGGTGTGGGTTCCAAAAGGGACATTACCACAAGCTAACCAAAAAGGACCCAACATAAAATGGGTACCAAGTTCTCTAAACTAATTTTTTTTTGTAGGTATGCTTCAAGGCTAGCAACACCCATTGGTATTTGGATAGTGGGCGTTCAAAACACATGACGGGAGACATGAGCAAATTCACATCATTCACTCCTAAAAAGAAAGGAAATGTCACTTATGGAGATAACACCAAAGGAAAAATACTTGGTATCGAAAATATCGATAAAAACTCTTCTACCTCCATTAGTCATGTATTGTATGTTGAAGGACTCAAACATAACTTGCTTAGCATAAGCCAATTATATGATAAAGGATATAGAGTTTTATTTGAATCCAATTGTTGCATAATTGAGAATAAGCTAAACAAAGAGGTTAAGTTTGTTGGTCAAAGAATTGATAACATTTACATGATTGATGCTGATAGCTTGTCCTCAAATGATGTGCAATGTTTCATGACTAGAGAGGATGAAACTTGGTTGTGGCATAGAAGAATAGCTCATATACATGTAGACCATTTGAACAAACTTGTTTCTAAGGAATTAGTAATTGGTTTACCAAAGCTTAAATTTGAAAACATATTTTGTGATGCATGTCAAAAGGGAAAATAAGTAAAGGCATCCTTTCAAGCTAAAAACATTGTTTCCACTCAAAGGCCTTTACAACTTTTGCACATGGATCTATTTGGACCTTCCAAAATCAAAAGCTTTAGTGGTAATTACTATGGTCTAGTAATTGTAGATGATTATTCAAGATATACACGGACCTTGTTTCTTGCTCATAAAAATGAAGCATATCATGCATTCAAGAAACTAGCCAAGATTTTCCAAAATGAGCAAAATTCAAAAATTGCATCCATAAGAACTGATCATTGGGGAGAATTTGAAAACCAATCTTTTGAAAAGTTTTACGAAAAACACGGTATCAATCATAATTTTTCAGCTCCTAGAACTCCACAACAAAATGGAGTAGCTGAAAGGAAAAATAGATCTTTAGTGGAGCTTGCAAGAACCATGTTAAATGAAAATAACATTGCAAAACATTTTTGAGCCGATACGGTAAATACCGCATGTCATGTTATGAATAGATGTTTAATAAGGCCTATTCTAAAGAAAACCCCTATGAACTTTACAAGGGAAGAAAACACAATATTTCATATTTTCATATTTTTGGATGCAAATGTTTTGTGCTCAATAATGGAAAGGATAATCTAAGAAAGTTTGATGTAAAATTTGATGAGGCAATCTTCGTAGGATATTCATCATCTAGTAAATCTTATCGAATCTTCAACAAACAAACAAATACTATTGAGGAGTCTATTCATGTGAAATTTGATGAGAATAGCCTTAACTCCCCGAGGAAGGAAGATGTTGATGACATTGTAGGTACCTTCCAAGAATTAACATTGGATGATAAAGAAGAAGATATCAAAGACAAGGATACAACACAAGAAGTGGGAACTCAACAAAAGGAATGGATCATCTCAAAAGACCATCCTTTGGATAACATCATAGGTGATATCACAAAAGGTGTAAGTACCCGTCGCTCTTTTAATACTTGCAATCATTTGGCTTTTGTCTCTCATTAATGAGGCTATTATTGATGAGCATTGGATGTTGGCTATGCAAGAAGAACTAAATCAATTTGAAAGAAATCAAGTTTGGGAATTAGTGCCAAGACCAAATGATGATTAAATAATAGGTACTAAATGGGTTTTTAGGAATAAATTAGATGAAAATGGCATTATAACTAGAAATAAAGCTAGGCTAGTAGCTAAAGGTTATAATCAAGAAGAAGGCATTGATTATGAAGAAACGTATACTCCCGTAGCTAGGTTAGAAGCCATCAAATTATTTTTAGCCTTTGCATGTTGTAAGGATTTCAAATTGTACCAAATGGATGTCAAAAGTGCTTTCTTGAATGGATACATTCAAGAAGAAGTATATGTTCATCAACCTCCAGGTTTTGAAAACTACCAATTTCCAAATCATGTTTTTAAACTAAAGAAAGCTTTATATGGTTTAAAACAAGCTCCGAGAGCTTGGTATGAAAGATTAAGTAAATTTCTTTTAGAAAACAATTTTGAAAGAGGAAAGGTTGACACAACATTATTCATTAACAACAAAAAGAATGACATACTATTGGTTCAAGTATATGTTGATGATATCATTTTTGGTGCTACTAATGAATCTTTGCGCAAAGAGTTTGCTAAGATAATGCAGGACGAATTTGAGACGTCCATGATGGGAGAACTAACATTCTTCCTAGGACTACAAATTAACCAAACAAAAGAAGGCACTTTCATTAGTCAATCAAAATATTGCAAGGAGTTTCTTAGGAAATTTAACATGGATAAGGAAAATAATATTGCCACACCTATGGGCACTTCATGCTATTTGGACAAAGATGAAAGAGGTAAAGACGTGGAAATCACAAAATATCGAGGTATGATTGGGTCTTTACTCTATCTTACTGCAAGTAGACCGGATATAATGTTTGCAGTTTGCATGTGTGCTAGATACCAAGCATATCCAAAAGAATCTCACCTTACGGCTATAAAACGTATAATGAAATACCTTGTTGGCACTCTAAATGTAGGTCTTTGGTATCCTAAAGGTGTTGAATGTACTCTCATAGGATATTCTGATGCTGATTTCGTTGGATGTAAACTTGATAGGAAAAGCACTAGTGGAACATGTCACTTGCTTGGTAGCTCTCTTGTTTCTTGGCATAGCAAGAAACAAGCAAGTGTTGCTTTATCTACAGCTGAGGCAGAATATGTTGCAGCTGGAAGTTGTTGTACTCAAATCCTTTGGATGAGGCAACAACTTCTTGACTTTGGTGTTACATTAGACCATGTGCCGCTTAGATGTCATAATACTAGTGCCATTAATATTTTAAGGAATCCTGTCATGCATTCAAGGACCAAACATATAGAGATACGACATTATTTTATTAGAGATCATGTATTGAAAGGTGATTGCATGCTTGAACATGTTGAAACTTCCCAGCAGTTAGCGGATATCTTCATAAAACCCTTGGCAAAAGAACAATTCATGTACATTAGAAGAGAATTAGAAATACTAGATATGTCCAATTGTGTTTGAATAATGAGTAATTTTGATAATTCTTTGTCCTACAGCATGTTTATTAAGTTTATAATCAATTGTAGTATGATTCATTAACTCTCTAGCATTCTTGTATGAAATCTGAAAAATCTATGCATTTTTTAACTATCTAATCAATTACAAAGAGACACATAATCGATTACTAAGCCTCTGTTTCATGAGTAATCGATTACCCCTTGCTAGATAATTGATTACGAAGCTTCTGTTCCATGCCCAATCGATTAGATCCTTTAGATAATCGATTACCAATGTTTCAACTTCCTAATAATCGATTACCATCCTCTCCTAATCGATTGTAAAGATTCTATTTTTTAACATAATCGATTACCCATGTTGTAACATCCCAATTTTAATTTCAAATAGGAAATTAATTGTTAATTAAAATCAACTTAACTTAAGAAATAATGACAAATTAATTATGCTTAGTTGGTAAAAGGTGGCTGCTTATGATTGGCGAGTCGCGTGAGTGGGACTGCGATTCACGTTTTCCCACCCCGCTCTCCTTCTCTTCGCACGCATGTACATATATCCTGTATCACCATGGATATTCATCTTCCTCACTGCTTCATCCTCTCTTTTCTTCTTTCTTCGTTCTTCATCCTCTTTTCTTCTCCCCTGTCCTTGTTCTTCATTTTTGGAGACCCACGGCGACGGTGCTGCAGAAGGGTCAGAGTCCCCTCCGACTGGTGAAGGACGATCATCAGATCAGAGGAAGAACAACTCCCTATCCCCGAGCTGATTGCAGAGTACGACTGCGCGAAGGGGACTGGATGAGGCAAAAAGGGCGTCATACCAAACATCGGAGAGAGGAAGAGCTTCTCGAGTCCCTTCAGAAGGTAGGGGGCGCTTGCATGTCAAATGTATGGTCGATGGACGGCGCCGGATGAACGTATTACCATGCATGCATATGAATGTGTTTGTGATAATTATGTGCAATGCATGATTGTGAATCCTTGACTGCCATGTGTGTGATTGCAGAGTCCTGATTATGGTTATACACTCGCATGCATGTATTCAGGGTTGTTGTGTTGAAGTCTGATAGTTGGTTATATATAAACGCTTGTGATGCATGTTCTCGTTGTTGTTAATACCGAAAGAATATGTGTGCTTGATTGTTGGCTGGTGCCTTGGGATATTGCATGCATTAACTGTGCAAGTGTTGTGTATGATGGTACGATGAATAATTGAATGTAGAAGATATGTGGGCTCGGGAGTGAAGCTAATGGTTACTAGGAATGAGTCGGATAGTTGAGGGTACTCGTGGTTGACGCGTATTGGCTGTATGTACAGGAAATGGGATGACTCATGGAAGGTCAGGAGTCCCAATAAAATGATCTCCAGGTGCAGACCCTTGGCTAGATCCTGTGAGAGCCCGTGGTAGCCGTAGGAGCTAGAGTTAAGTCTCGAGACATCAATGGGAGGCAGGTACCACGCGGGAAGAGCTAAAGGACGAGAGGCCAGTAAGGGAACCTGTAACTGAAGATCATTGCTTAGTCGGATCCACAGGCATGCTTGTAGATGAAATATTGGTTAGGATAGGACGAGTGGGATGGCTTGGAGTGATACGAGTGAATTCTGAGTGAGTTGATGCATATTTCGTATGACGGGGAATGAATCTTTGTAATATGTATGTAATTGCATGTCTTTAAAAGCATTATATTCTGCATGGTTGAAATCCAAAATTGTATGCAACCCGAGTGAACGTGAGGACAAGTATTGATGCTGATGCGAGTCATTAACTATCATTTTAAATGCATAAGCTCACCCCTATTGTGGCAAATTTTTCAGTGAATGTCTCTCGGGATGACCAATGGAGGAGGAGCTGAATGCTGGGTGAAATGCTTGTGCGCTATGGGAAAATAGATGTTATGTATATACTGCTTATGTGTTTTGTTAAGCCTTGGCCGGCTCATGTTTTAGCCTTAGTCCCTTTTATTAGAACTTGAACCCTCTGGGGTAGAAGACATGATTTTGGTGCCTGTAATTATTTATATCTACTATGTTGCGTGAAATCCTATACTGTGCATGAAGATCCGAGTAATCTATGTACGCGTACTTGTTGTGTGTGAGAGGTTAGTATAACTATAAGTCGAAATGGAGCCGAGTGTTGATGTGGGGAGAGAGTTAGTGATTCCCTCCAAGTGAAGAGAAGTTTAGGTAATCCCAAGTGCACAAGACAGTGTGATTCCGAGTGAGAATGAGTGAATAAGACAGCATGGAACACCGAGTGAGGATTGATCTAGATATTTTTCGAGTGATAGCTGTTAGGATTTTTCGAGTGCGGAATAATTCATAATTTCCGAGTGAGAATCCGCCGAGTGAAGGTTTCCCGGCAGAAAGGCGACACCTGAGGCTCTAAGTGGACCCCATGGTAGGAAATTATTAGTAGCAAGGGAATCTGAGTGAGTCTTGACTTAGTAAGGATAACTAGAGTAGGAAAGATTATGGTTACCGAGTGAAAAGAATTAGAGAAATATCCGAGTGGCAAAAAAGGAAGTGAAAGTTATTCCGAGTGAGAAGTCTTCATAGATTCCGAGTGAGTGGCGATGGGAATCATTTCCGAGTTGTTCGTATATGTGTCCCGATTGAATGAAGTCGTGGAATGTGCTATGTTTTCTGAATGGGGCTGGTATGTGTAAGGGCCAATCCGAGTGAATCGAGAGTGGACCCTTCCGAGTGAACCAGCGCTGAAATCTGGGTACGGGAATGCCGAGTGGAGTGAGTGAGTGCCGAGTGTAGCTTTTGCTTGAGCGAGTGGATGTTGCTAGTGATCCGCCTGAGCGTTTTCTTCTTCCGCTGTCTGCCTCCTTGAGTCGGTTTTATTCCTCTTGCCTTCCCTTCTCTTATCTCTTTTGTGCCCGATTATTCTGGTTTTAATTGTGAAAAATTTTCTCTATTTTATTAATTATTATTTATTAAACTAGGGTGTTTCATTTTGGTATCAGAGCAGACCGAAAGGTCCAAGGCCAAGGTATGCTTACCGAGTGTAAGCGGTTGTGTGCATTGTGACCGAGTGGTCATCATTATTGTGATATTTGTTGAACCTGATTGATATTGTCATATTGATTTGTGGATAGGAGGTCGTTTCCTCCTGGTCCGACTAATTGTATAGCATATAGAAATGGTATAATGTGCTAAAGTCACTGAATGTTGGACTGAGATCCGATCGGTAGTAAGTAACTTCGTAAACTTATCCTTAAAAGGGGTGTGAATTTCAGGATAAGTCATGGCGAATCGTTAGAGTATGGAGGCCATAGCCACGGCATTCCAACGCTTTGCAGACGTGTTTGAAAGGCAGGGCCAGCCTCGAGCTGAAGATGGCCAAGTGTTGGATCGCTTCCTGAAGAGGAAGCCGAGCGAGTTTCAAGGAGGACGTAACCCTGAGGCAGCTTACAAATGGACTCAAGAGTTAGAAAGGATTTTTGGGGGTCTTCATTGCACCGAGGCCCAGAAAGTGGAGTGCGCGGTATACATGCTGAGGGACGAAGCAGAGAACTGGTGGAAGATAGCCAGAAACCGACTGACTGACGATGATACCCAGCTGACCTAGGAAAATTTCAAGACATGCTTCTTAGAGAAGTACTTCCCCGACACAGTAAGGAGTCGGAAGGACTTGGAGTTTATGGAGCTGAAACAGGGTTCCATGTCTGTAGAAGAATATGCAACCAAATTTGAAGAGTTGTGTCTGTTTTATCCACCCTTCCAAAAACCCAGGACTGAGAGCTCCAAATGCCTCAAATTTGAGAACGGACTGCGATCGGACATTAAAAGAGCTTGCAGATACTAAGAAATTAGAAGTTTCTCAGTACTGGTGAATAAATGTAGGATTTTCAAAGAAGATGACAAAGCCCATTCGGGCCAGAGTAGTAGGGCAGAACCCTCCTTGAGGCCTCAGCAGTCACGCTTCAAGAGATCAGGTAACGTTGGGAGAAGTGGACCCTCTGCTAGATATAAAGGTCGAAACAGTCAAGGGGGCAGACTGGTGGACGTCCAAGATTTGGTAAGTGTTTTAAATGTGGTGGTGACCACTTTGCTCAGAATTGTGATGGTGGAGGAAGCGTTGTATGTTTTCATTACAATGAGAAGGGGCATATCCGCCCCAACTGCCCTCAATTGCGCCAAGCAGACGCCCCTGTGCGTCGTGGAGGCTTCCGAGGGAGAGGCCGTGGGAATGGTAGCCAACGATCGGAAGGCAGAGATAATGGAGCCAGAGGGAATATGATGTTCGCCCCAAACAACCGAAGGAGAAATACCGACCAACCAGCTGTTGGGAGGGTATACGCCATCAACGCGGAGGAGGCTGCACAAGCGAATGACCTGGTGCAAAGTAAGTGTTTACTCGGTAGATACACACTTAATGTAGTTTTTGATTCAGGAGCCACCCATTCTTTTATAGCTGATGAGTGTGTAAGGCGTTTAAAGTTACCGACTGTGTACATGGATCAGACTTTAGAAGTAGCCAATCCGACTGGCACTAAGGTGTTGACATCATCGATGTGTAAAGACGTAACATTTGTATTGGGTGATCAGAGTTTCACCTTCGATCTGGTGTGCATGCCTCTGAAGGACCTTGATATCGTGCTCGGCATAGATTGGCTTTCAGGCAACAAGGTGTTAGTGGACTGTAGAAACCGAAGGATAATCTTCCCGAGGCAGAACAATGAGGACTGTGCGGCACAAGGTATAGCTCAACTGTTTATGATGCTTTGCTTAATCGAGGGCGAGAGTAGAGCCCGAGTGAACGATATTCCGACTGTCTGTGAATTTCCAGAGGTATTTCCGGAGGATGTGTCGGGTGTCCCTCCGAGTAGAGAAGTTGAATTCTCTATAGACCTGATCCCTGGAGCCGAGCCAGTCTCTAGTGCGCCTTATAGAATATCCCCAACAGAATTGGCCGAGTTGAAGAAGCAGGTGGATGAGCTACTTGGAAAACAATTCATTAGGCCGAGTGTGTCGCCATGGGGTGAACCTGTGCTGCTTGTTAAGAAGAAGGATGGCAGCATGAGACTATGTATAGATTATCGACAGCTAAACAAACTCACAATTAAGAACCGATACCCGTTGCCCAGAATTGATGATCTGATTGACCAGTTGCGTGACGCTTCAGTCTTTTTGAAGATCGATTTATGATCGGGATACCACCAAATCCAGGTGAAGGACTCGGATATTCCCAAGACTGCCTTTAGGACTCGGTATGGCCATTACGAGTATGTAGTGATGCCGTTCGGTGTGACAAATGCACCTGCCATATTCATGAATTATATGAACAGCATATTTCACCCGTACTTGGACCGATTCGTAGTAATTTTTATTGACGATATCTTGGTCTACTCCAAGACCTCTGATGAGCATAAAGAACACCTCCGAGCGGTACTTGAAGTCTTGAAGGAGAAGCAGCTGTTTGTGAAATTTTCGAAGTGCGACTTCTGGATGGATAAGATCCACTTTCTCGGGCATGTGATTTCCAAGGAGGGTGTCTCGGTAGACCCTTCCAAGGTGGCAGCTATAATGGCATGGGACAGACCCGAGTCGGTCTCAGAGATAAGGAGCTTTATGGGCCTGGCTGGTTACTATAGGAGGTTTATTGAAGGTTTTTCTAAGCTTGCTTCGCCACTGACTAAGTTGACTCGAAAAAACGTCCCGTTCGTATGGAGTTCTGAGTGCGAGAGCAGTTTCCGGGAGCTGAAAGACAAGTTGACGACTGCTCCAATGTTGGCATTACCAAACTTGCAAGAGAGCTTCGTGGTTTATTGTGATGCGTCAGGACTCGGAATACGATGCGTACTAATGTAGAAGGACCGAGTGATCGCTTACGCCTCTCGACAATTGAAACCTCACGAATAGCATTACCCGACCAATGATTTAGAGCTGGCAGCTATAGTTTTCGCATTGAAGATATAGAGGCATTACTTGTACGGTTCTAAATTCGAAGTGTACAGCGACCACAAGAGCCTCAAATACCTATTCGACCAAAAGGAGCAGAACATGAGGCAGAGGAGATGGATGGAATTTTTAAAGGATTATGACTTCGAGCTAAAGTACAATCCGGGTAAGGCAAACGTTGTTGCTGACGTATTGAGTCAGAAATACCTCCACGTAGCAGTGATGATGGTAAAGGAGATGGAGCTGTTGGAACAGTTTCGAGACATGAATTTGCATGTTAATGTGCCATCGTCTAGGAAGATAACAATCAGTACGTTGAGGATTTCCAATGAATTCCTGAAATCCGTGTACGAGCAGCAGCAGTCAGATTCCTACTTGGCTGATATGAAAAAGACTCAGGCCAAAGGTAAGGGATTGTCTTTGACCGAGGGATCGGATGGAATCTTTCGAGTGAAAAACAGAATATATGTACCGGGTGGAGGAGAATTAAGGAGAATGGTGCTTGATGAAGCCCACAAGAGCCTACTCAGTATTCACCCGGGTACCACAAAGATGTACCAGGATCTAAGGACACGATTCTGGTGGCCCGGATTAAAGAGGAATGTGGCAGAATATGTGGCTCAGTGTATCACCTGTCAAAAATCAAAAGTTGAGCACCAGAAGCCGTATGGTGCATTGCAACCCCTGGAAATTCCCGTGTGGAAATGGGACTCAATTGCCATGGACTTTGTCACGGGATTGCCAAAAAACCGAGCGGGCCATAATGCGATTTGGGTCATTGTTGACCGACTGACGAAGAGTGCACACTTCCTACCTATGAACATGAAGTACCCGTTGCATAAGTTAGCTCGGATTTACATTCACGAAATTGTCTGACTGCATGGTATACCGACTTTTATCATATCGGATAGGGATCCTAGGTTCACGTCCCGGTTTTGGACTAGCCTGCACCAGGAAATGGGTATGAAACTTTGGCTAAGTTCTACCTACCACCCCCAATCGGATGGACAATCCGAGCGAATGATCCAAAGCTTGGAGGACTTGCTACGGGCGTGTGTGCTGGAGCATTGTGGAGATTGGGAGCAGTACCTTCCCCTGATCGAGTTTACATACAACAATAGCCACTACAACAGTATCGGTATGGCACCCTACGAAGCACTATATGGTCGAAGATGCCGAACCCCACTCTGCTGGTCAGAAACGGGTGAGAGTCTGCTATTGGGGCCAGAAATTGTGAAGCAAACCACAGAACAGATCTGAGTGATAAGGGAAAAGATGAAGGCATCTCAAGATAGGCAGAAGAGCTACCATGACAAACGAACCAAACCATTAGAGTTTTTAGTCAGAGACAAGGTGTTTCTGAAGACTTCACCGAGTAAAGGAGTCGGGCGAGCCTTGAAAGGTGGAAAGTTGAGCCCCCGATACATTGGGACTTACGAGGTGTTGGGACGAGTCGGCTCCATGGCATACCAAATAGCATTACCGACTCACTTATCCCGATTGCATAACGTGTTTCATGTGTCCCAACTAAAGAAGTACCTACCCGATTCTGCTCACACAATGCCTGATGATGAAGTGGAAATCAAGGAAGACCTGACCACTGTGACTGTACCGACTAGAATCGTAGACCGATCGGTAAAGCGTTTGAGGAGCAAGGATGTACAACTAGTTGAAGTAGAATGGCAACAAAATGGGTATACCTCTTATACCTGGGAATGTGAGGATGCCATGAGGCAGCAGTACCCCGAGTTGTTTAACCAAGGTGAGTTACCGACTGAATTTCGAGGATGAAATTCTTTTGAGAGGGGGAGAACTGTAACATCCCAATTTTAATTTCAAGTAGGAAATTAATTGTTAATTAAAATCAACTTAACTTAAGAAATAATGACAAATTAATTATGCTTAGTTGGTAAAAGGTGGCTGCTTATGATTGGCGAGTCGCGTGAGTGGGACTGCGATTCACGTTTTCCCACCCTGCTCTCCTTCTCTTCGCACGCATGTACATATATCCTGTATCACTGTGGATATTCATCTTCCTCACTGCTTCATCCTCTCTTTTCTTCTTTCTTCGTTCTTCGTCCTCTTTTCTTCTCCGCTGTCCTTGTTCTTCATTTCTGGAGACCCACGGCGACGGTGCTGTAGAAGAGTCAGAGTTCCCTCCGACTGGTGAAGGACGATCATCAGATCAGAGGAAGAACAACTCCCTATCCCCGAGCTGATTGCAGAGTATGACTGTGCGAAGGGGACTGGATGAGGCAAAAAGGGCGTCAGACCAAACGTCGGAGAGAGGAAGAGCTTCTTGAGTCCCTTCAGAAGGTAGGGGGCGCTTGCATGTCAAATGCATGGTCGATGGACGGCGCCGGATGAACGTATTACCATGCATGCATATGAATGTGTTTGTGATAATTGTGTGCAATGCATGATTGTGAATCCTTGACTGCCATGTGTGTGATTGCAGAGTCCTGATTATGGTTATACACTCGCATGCATGTATTCAGGGTTGTTGTGTTGAAGTCTGATAGTTGGTTATATATAAACGCTTGTGATGCATGTTCTCATTGTTGTTAATACCGAAAGAATATGTGTGCTTGATTGTTGGCTGGTGCCTTGGGATATTGCATGCATTAACTGTGCAAGTGCTGTGTATGATGGTACGATGAATAATTGAATGTAGAAGATATGTGGGCTCGGGAGTGAAGCTAATGGTTACTAGGAATGAGTCGGATAGTTGAGGGTACTCGTGGTTGACGCGTATTGGCTGTATGTACAGGAAATGGGATGACTCATGGAAGGTCAGGAGTCCCAATAAAATGATCTCCAGGTGCAGACCCTTGGCTAGATCTTGTGAGAGCCCGTGGTAGCCGTAGGAGCTAGAGTTAAGTCTCGAGATGTCAATGGGAGGCCGGTACCACACGGGAAGGGCTAAAGGACGAGAGGCCAGTAAGGGAACCTGTAACTGAAGATCATTGCTTAGTCGGATCCGCAGGCATGCTTGTAGATGAAATGTTGGTTAGGATAGGACGAGTGGGATGGCTCGGAGTGATACGAGTGAATTCTGAGTGAGTTGATGCATATTTCGTATGACGGGGAATGAATCTTTGTAATATGTATGTAATTGCATGTCTTTAAAAGCATTATATTCTGCATGGTTGAAATCCAAAATTGTATGCAACCCGAGTGAACGTGAGGACAAGTATTGATGCTGATGCGAGTCATTAACTATCATTTTAAATGCATAAGCTCACCCCTATTGTGGCAAATTTTTTAGTGAATGTCTCTCAGGATGATGAATGGAGGAGGAGCTGAATGCTGGGTAAAATGCTTGTGCGCTATGGGGAAATAGATGTTATGTATATACTGCTTATGTGTTTTGTTAAGCCTTGGCCGGCTCATGTTTTAGCCTTAGTCCCTTTTATTAGAACCTGAACCCTCTGGGGTAGAAGACATGATTTTGGTGCCTGTAATTATTTATATCTACTATGTTGCGTGAAATCCTATACTGTGCATGAAGATCTGAGTAATCTATGTACGCGTACTTGTTGTGTGTGAGAGGTTAGTATAACTATAAGTCGAAATGGAGCCGAGTGTTGATGTGGGGAGAGAGTTAGTGATTCCCTCCGAGTGAAGAGAAGTCTAGGTAATCCCGAGTGCACAAGACAGTGTGATTCCGAGTGAGAATGAGTGAATAAGACAGCGCGGAACACCGAGTGAGGATTGATCTAGATATTTTTCGAGTGATAGCTGTTAGGATTTTTCGAGTGCGGAATAATTCACAATATCCGAGTGAGAATCCGCCGAGTGAAGGTTTCCCGGCAGAAAGGCAACACCTAAGGCTCTAAGTGGACCCCATGGTAGGAAATTATTAGTAGCAAGGGAATCTGAGTGAGTCTTGACTTAGTAAGGATAACTAGAGTAGGAAAGATTATGGTTACCGAGTGAAAAGAATTAGAGAAATATCCGAGTGGCAAAAAAGGAAGTGAAAGTTATTCCGAGTGAGAAGTCTTCATAGATTCCGAGTGAGTGGTGATGGGAATCATTTCCGAGTTGTTCGTATATGTGTCCCGATTGAATGAAGTCATGGAATGTGCTATGTTTTCTGAATGGGGCTCCGAGTGAATAGAGAGTGGACCCTTCCGAGTGAACCAGCGCTGAAATCCGGGTGCGGGAATGCCGAGTGGAGTGAGTGAGTGCCGAGTGTAGCTTTCGCTTGAGCGAGTGGACATTGCTAGTGATCCGCCTGAGCATTTTCTTCTTCCGCTGTCCGCCTCCTTGAGTCGGTTTTATTCCTCTTGCCTTCCCTTCTCTTATCTCTTTTGTGCCTAATTATTCTGGTTTTAATTGTGAAAAATTTTCTCTGTTTTATTATTTATTATTTATTAAACTAGGGTGTTTCACATGTGCCCTAATCGATTATTCTATGTGAAAAATGTTCCAACTTCCTCTGAAACTACATCCTAATCGATTAGCCTCTGCTGCCTAATCGATTAGCGTCGGAACTGGAGCAGTCAAAGTGCAGATTTTCAAGGCAAATCGTTGGCCCAATCAATCCACTCCTCATTAACTCCTTTCTCTCCATTCTAAACCCTACTTTTCCCTATAAATTCACCTCCCCTCACTCTCTCATCTCACACTACCTCTTCTTCCACTCTCCTAAGCTTTAAGAGCTCTCCCTTCAAATCTTCCATTCTCTTCTCCTTTTGCATTTTTTCCAATGTCTTCCTCAAGAACTGTTAAGAGGGCAAGGTCTTCAATGGCCCAAACCAACAACCCTCTTAATTTTTCAAGATTCTTCTCATCTTCTAGAGACCTTCAAAACTTCATTAAAAACTTCTTTGAAAAAGATATCATCTCTCCCCACTTCATTAATGCTGAAATATTTAACCACCACAGCCTCACCTTCACCCAAAGCCTCCACCACTATAACCTCTTCCCCTTCCTCACCCTTAAGGAAGAATTTTATTATCCTGAGCTCATAAGGGTGTTCTATTGCAACCTTAGGCTTGTGGATGGGTTGCTTGAATCAAAGGTCAAGAATGTGACCTTTAGGATCATAAATGCCCAACTGGCGGAAATCACTCTACTTCCGCTCAAAGATGCTGAGTTCGTTGGAGGAGATCCCGAGGACAAATGGGATTTCAATGCCATTACTGCTCGACAATCACTATGGAAGGCTGCTCGGCCAAGGAGCAACCATAAACTGGTAGGCCACTTGACCATGAACAACTGTCTCCTTCACTTCTTTTTGGTAAAGATGTTGGTTCCTCGTGGTGGGAACTATGCTCTGGTTGAGGAGGAGGATGTTCTCTTAATGTGAGCCATTCATAACCAAAAAGAAATTAATTCGATTCAAATGCTAAAGCTGCACATGCTCCTTGCAAAAGACCAGCAAAAGCTCCCCTACGCCATCCTGCTCACCAAAATCTTCAAGGCTTTTGGAGTTTACTTGGCTAGAGAATTGTTGGAGAAGGTGCCTCCCAAAGCATGCATTGGCACCCATCATCTCACAAAGATGGGTATCATTTATGTGAATGGAGCTTGGCACTCAAAGATGGAAGTCGTTAATGCAAACATTCCTTTTGAAGCTCCTGCTGATGAACCTGCCCCTCCTCCTCCTGTAACTCAAGCTGAACCGTCCGCCCCTACTAACCCCTTCACCTCCCTTTATGCGCATCTTGACCATTGGTTCGACAGAATTGAGAACTCTCTTCAAGAGTTCTAAATAACTGAGCAACAACATTTTGAGCTTATGCAACAACGATACGATGAGCTGTCTCACCAGATTTCTGAATTCCACTTTTTTCATCTGGATAATTAGATCCGTTTTATTGTGCTTTGTTTGAGTTGCTTTTCATTTTTTTTTTGATTCTGCAAATTTCCATTATGTAATTTCCCTTTTCTGCAATGAATAAAAGTTTCTGTTTCATTATATCTCTCTATTGCTTTACTATTTTTTGATGATTACAAAGGGGGAGAAACATTTACGTTCACCTGTTTGCTAATATTAACAAGTGCTAAAAACTGATTGATAATAACAAGTGATTAACAAGTAAACTAGATAATTATCTCTATGGCATAACTTCTTTTAGATAGGGGGAGATATTTTTTTAAATCAAGAGATAACCTGTTAGAGATAACATTGTGCAGAATTTGAATTAAACATGTTTTTGCAGATAATGATTAGAGATAAGTTTATTTTTGAACTAACAACCCTCAAGAGATGAACATTGTTTGTCATCATCAAAAAGGGGGAGAATGTGTTTGAATATGTTTTCAGGTTCAAAGATTTTGATAATGACAAAGGACTCTTGAAGAAACTCTTGGAGAAATAAGAAACAGCATCAGACCTGCAAAAACACGCAGACTAATCGATTAGGAAGGCAGAGCTAATCGATTAGATAGCTTCTATTTTGCCATATAATTGATTACACATACAAGGCCAATCGATTACAAGGATTTTGTTTGTCAACTAATCGATTACACCCTAAACCCTAATCGATTACCAAGATGAAAAATTGATTTAAATGAATCAGGTACTTATGTTAATCGATTGCAGTAGAAAACACCTAATCGATTACATCATATCAGATAATCGATTATAAGGCTACTGTTTTTACACTAATCGATTAGACACAAGGCATAATCGATTACCAAGCTGCGTAACCAAAATAAATGCATCAGGTGCCATCACTAATCGATTACAAGGCAAGACATAATCGATTACCAAGGTTCTGAGTTACAGCTAATCGATTACAAGGTATATCCTAATCGATTACAGCATGAAAAACACTGAAGATTTCAAAGTGTAATCGATTACAGCTTGAGGCGTAATCGATTATGATAGTGCCAGAATTTGGGGAAAGTGCTTTTTAGTGGGAAACCAGCTCATTTCTCTATACATCTCAGGTACCCATGGTCTGCAACGGCTAGGAACTCCACCAAGCTCAATCAAGGCTCTATAAATGCATGCCAAACTCAAGCACAACAACAAGGAACAAGAAGCAATCAATCCTTGGTTACATTTGTGCATAGTGAGTTCATTTTTCCTTGTATATTCTGAAATCCTTGAGCTTTAACTTGTATATCCTCTCTTCTTGAGAGTTAGAATTTGAGAGAGCTTTCACTTGTATATCCACTCTATTTAGAGAGTCATTATCTTGTAAACACTACAAAACACAAAGGGTTTTCACTCTAGGTTGAGTGGTCAAAAAGGTTGGGGTTCAACCTTTGGGTATTGAGAGTTTGAGAGATTGGGTGGGTTGCCCTTGTGCTAGTGAGGATTGAGTTCTTGAGTGTGGGACACTAGGAAGCTGTAATTGCTCATAGCTTGTAATCTCTAAACTTCAATACTGGAAATCCTTCAAGTGGGTTGCTTGAAGGCGCGACGTACACCGGGGTTGGTGGAACTCGTTAAATTAGTTTGCAAGCTCTTCTCCCTTACTCTTTTACATTGATATATTGCATGTGATTGGATTGTTGTTGATTGATTTTGATTTACTTATTTGAGCTTGCTTGAATTAGTTACTTTAAAGCGCTACACACCAAGTGTTTGACAAATTGTTTCAGGAATATTTACATCTTGTTTTGCTTTATTTCTTGTACTATACTTGCCTTCACTTGCATAATCTTTAAACTTATGATAAAAGAATCTAGTTCAAAGGCATTCCAAGCAAAATTTTAAAAACTCAATTCACCCCCCCTCTTGAGTATTGAGGCCACATGAATAACACCTTGTAATCGATTAGCATGTACACCTGATGCTTTTAATTCTTTTTCTCAGCTTGGTAATTGATTGGCCTCCTTGGTTCAATCAATTAGGTGATAAACAAAGGCTTCATAATCGATTATTTTTTATGAGGTAATCGATTAGGTGTTTGAAAAAACTTCAGTAATCGATTATAAGAGGTCCTGTAATCGATTACGCTTCGTGTTTTTGCAGGTTTGGTGTTGTTTTCTCTGTTTTTCTCTTTTAAGTGTTCTTTTATAAACACTTGTTCTCTTTGCCATGATTCTTCAATTGATTTTCGATCTCTTTGTCATTATCAAAATTATGCAACCTGAAATACATATTCAAACACATTCTCCCCCTTTTTGATGATGACAAACAATGTTCATCTCATGAAGGTGTTAGTCCAAATAAAGTTTTCTCCCCCTTTCTTAAGGAGTTTGTGCATATGTTTTCTTGTTGCTCTAAAATTAAAGCCAATTAATAACCATATAGAATTAAAGCCAATTGAGAATCAATATATGTTAATCATTTGTTATTAATCCACTTGGTGATTAATCATTTGTTATTACTCTACTTGTTGATTGTCATTTGCTATTTGGTTATAAAAGATGAACACTAATGCTAATTTTTCTCCCCTATCAAAAACACTCATAGAGAGATAAGAAAAACAAAAGTTCATTCATTGATAAAGGAAATTACAAAAGCAAATTACAGAATGGAAATTGCATGACAAAAGAAAACAAACATAACAAAACAAGAAGGATCTAATTATCCGGATTAAAAAACGCATTTCAGAAATTTTGTTTGAAAGCTCCTCATAACCTTGCTCCATGAGCTCAAAATACTGTTGCTCGGTCATTTGAAATTGTTGAAGAGTGTTGTCAATTCTTTCAAAGCGCTGATTGAGATAAGCATAGAGAGAGGTGAAAGGGTCAACGGGAGTAGATGGTTCGCCTTGTGTTTCTTGAGTTGCAGGAAAAGGAGGGGCAGGATCATTGGCTGGAGCTTTAAAGGGAATGTTGGCATGAATGCCTTCCATCTTGGAGAGCCAAGCTCCATTGACATAGATGATACCCATCTTGGTGAGATGATGGATGCCAATGCATGCTTTTGGAGGTATTTTCTAAGGAAGTTCCCCAGCAAGGTAAACACCAAAAGTTTTGAAAATTTTTGTGAGAAGGATGGCATAAGGAAGCTTTTGCTGATCATTTGCCTTGAGCATATGCAACTTCAACAGCTGAATCCAATTAATTTCTTTCTCATTTTGCATAGCCCACATCAAGAGCACATCATCTTCTTCAACCAAGGCATAATTACCACCATGAGGGACCAAGAGTTTAACCAAGAAGAGTGAAAGAGGCGGTTATTGATAATGAGATGGCCTAGCAATTTGTGATTGCTCCAGGGACTGTCAGCTTTCCAAAGGGATTAGCGAGCAGTGATGGCATTGAAGTCCCATTCATCCTCCGGATTTCCACCAGCAAACTCAGCATCGGAGAGGGGAAGTTGTGTGATTTCAGCTAGTTGGGCATTGATGATCCTTAGAGTCACATTCTTGACTCTAGCCTCAAGTAATCCATCAACGAGCCTTAAATTGTAGAAAAAGACCTACATGAGTTCCGGGTAGTATACTTTCTCTTTGAGAGTGAGGAAGGGAAAAAGATTGTAGTGGTGGAGGGAGTGAGTGAAGGTGAAGCTGGGATGGTCAAAGATTTCAGCATTAATGTAGTGAAGGGAGATAATATCCTTTTCAGAGAACTTTTGGATGAAGTTTTGGAGGTCTCTAGGATTGGTAAAGAACCTTGAAAAATCAAGGGGGTTATTGGTTTGGGCAAGTGAGGACCTAGCTCTTTTCACATTCTTAGAGGAAGACATTGTGAGAATGGAGAAGAAAAGATGAAGAGAGTGAGGGGTCTTTGGAAAATTTGAGAGATTGTAGGGAGGAGAGGTATTGGAGGTGTGAGGTAGAAGAGGTGAAGGAGGGGTTATTTATAGGGTAACAATAGGGTTTAGAGATGAGAAATAGGGTTTAAAGAGGTGAGTGTGGATTAGGCCAACGATTTTCACTTGGATTCTACAGAAGTCATGTTTCTGATACACTCGTAATCAATTACGGGGTTACTCGTAATCGATTACACCCTTTCAGAATTTGAATTGTTAGGTGTTCTAATCGATTGGGCCAGGTTGGTAATCGATTGCATTAAAAATAGAACCTTGGAAATCGATTAGGAGGAGTATGTAATCGATTAGTTGGAAGACGGAACGTCACTAATCGATTTGGCATGAGTGTTAATCGATTATCTGGAACACAGAGAGTTTCTAATCGATTAGCTGAGGTTATCTAATCGATTATGTGAAGGACAGAATGATTCTAATCGATTGGATGAAGCTACCTAGTCAATTATGACAACCCAAAATTGCTTAAAAACACATGTTCTTCAGTCACAAGGCATCAGGGACTCAATTTTCATGGAATAAAGCATACTCATCTCATTATTCAGCTAATTTTTATTTATCAAATATATCACAAGTCAAAGAATCATCAACATCAATTAATATTCAAACACAATTTGAAATTTCTAATATTCCTAACTCTCTTCTTATGTGTATGAATTGGTCCTTTGCAAGTGGTTTGGTGAAGATATCAGCTAATTGCTTAGAGGTTTCAACATGTTCAAGCACACAATCACCCTTTAACACATGATCCCTAATGAAATGGTGTCTAATCTCAATATGTTTGGTTCTAGGATGCATCACAGGATTCTTTAAAATGTTAATGGCACTTGTGTTATTACATTTTAGAGGCACATGGTCTAACATAACACCAAAATCTAGGAGTTGTTGTCTCATTCAAAGGATTTGAGCACAACAACTACCAGCTGCAACATATTCTACCTTAGCTGTTGATAATGCAACACTCACTTGTTTCTTGCTATGCTAAGATACAAGAGAACTACCAAGCAAGTGACAAGTACCACTAGTGCTTTTCCTATCAAGTTTACATCTTGCAAAATCAGAGTCAGAATATCCAACAAGAGTGCATTCAACCCCTTTGGGGTACCATAAACCAACATCTTGAGTTCTGACCAAATATTTCATTATTCTTTTTATAGCAGTAAGGTGTGATTCTTTTGGGCATGCTTGGTATCTTGCACACATACAGACAGTAAACATGATATTCGGTCTACTAGCGGTTAAGTAAAGTAAGGATCCAATCATACCTCTATACTTTGTGAGTTCTACATCCTTACCTTTTTCATCCTTATCTAAATAACATGAAGTGCCCATATGTGTGGCAATTTCATTTGCCTTATCCATGTTAAATTTCTTAAGCAATTCCTTGCAATATTTGGATTGACTAATGAATGTACCTTCTTTGGTTTGCTTAATTTGTAGCCCAAGGAAGAATGCAAGTTCTCCCATCATAGACATTTCAAATTCATCCTGCATTAACTCAGCAAACTCCTTGCAAAGTGATTCATTAGTAGCACTAAAAATGATATCATCTACATATACTTGCACCAATAGTATGTCATTCTTCTTATGAATAATATTGTATCAACCTTTCCTCTTTCAAAATTGTTTTTCAAAAGAAATTTGCTCAACCTTTCATACCAAGCTCTTGGAGCTTATTTTAAACCATATAATGCTTTTCGTAATTTGAAAACATGATTTGGAAATTGATAGTTTTCAAAACCAGGAGGTTGATCAACATATACTTCTTCTTGAATATATCCATTTAAGAAAGCACTCTTGACATCTATAAACCCCCGATTCTCCAAACCCAAATCCCGATGTAATCAAAATAATTAAATAATAAAAATGCGAGTAAATTTTTCATGTTTGAAATATTTCCAAAACACAACTACGATTACATCAAGACCCAAATCACAGAAAACCGAAGAGTGAGATTTAATAAAATATAACTGGATCGTTAAATAGTTTGCCCATAACGGTATACAAAATAACAGAGTTTTACAGTGGAAGAAGAATGTGTATACCAGGCACATGCCTAATCCCATATATGAAGATATAAGAAAAGGCTCAGCAAAGCATGCAAAGGCATGTCATAAGCCTAATAGACAACCATTATCATTTTACATAATTACATGAGCATGTAATGCCTAATATATATGTATATACATATGTATATGGTCATGCATCATACATCTCCAATACCTATATCCCATAATTGGTCATATCCGATTCAACCTCAAGACATGTCATCAACACTTATACATTCCCAAAATGGGCTATATATCCAACATCATTTTATTCATCAAGTAGATATGAATCCGAATACCCCCAAATACCAATGCAATATCCACTTATATCATTATTCACAATACGTCCACCAATATCAATAAATATCAACACTATCATGTACATTCATTCACAATTCAATAAATTACAATCGCTGCCGGCCAAGGCATTCCATTACCACTATTTTACCTTCACAAAAGCTTTGCTTTAAAAATGTTCTCTTCCCATGACATCCCTGCATCAATACTAAAAACGTAGACCACATGGGAGAGTGAGTTATATATTTCAAATGACGATATGAATACAATTGAAATTATGTGCATATGCATATCAACATCATGTATGCTTTGCTAAACACATCAACAATCATCATAATCTATTCGTTTCAACAATATACATATTATTTATTCATTCATCAACTCATAGCAAAGCAATTACATACACACATCTATCATAACACCATAATGGGTGGGCTATCATCATAATCATCAATCATAATCAATCATGCCTAACATTATAGTGGGTCATAACATACATATCATTATATTCAACATCATTTTAGATATGTTCATATCATTTATTAATCATATATGGTCTTTTAGGTATTTAAATACCCATCTCATCAACACCATAACACCATCTCAATCATCATCAATCATCATCATATTTTGGCATATCTCCATACTATATGCAAATGCTCTTATGGTTAATGCATATGCATAATGGAATAGACAACAAATGTGGATCTGACTGTGGGAATAAACACCAAATTGTGGGTCAAGCATAGGTGTGCTACTATGCCCCTACTGCAGTAGTAAAAGTGTACACTTATATCTCAATTCATGCATGCTCAACATCATATTTTACTGGTACAAAACCGCATCGCCTATATGTATCACTAGTCACCCCGTGACTTACGGATCAACAACATGGCCTCACTTGCCAAAAGTGCTATGGGCCCCTCCCGAACACACATCGAGAGAGTCGTGCCCCATCGGACACCAAGGTAACTCGCTCACCATAAAGCTGCCCGCCTACTGGGCCCACCACATAGGGTGCCTCGTCACCAAACTATGGACAGCTTCGTGACTCACACACCGAGTCACAAGGGAAACAACAAGAAAACTCGTGCACTGAGCCGTCCTCCCACTGGGCTCGCCTAGTGGAACCCCTTAATATTCCACATAGACAACGATTGATATGTTATGGATGCAATGCAATGTAAATCAAATTCATTTCTCACACTGTGCATCCTAAATGCCGCTTATCAATCATCATCATCATAATCACCAACACCACCATCTACACCTTAGTGGATTTTATCATTGTTGGTTTTAGCCATTGCTTTCAAGTTTTATATGTGGCATTTCGTTTAACATCTTTCATATATATATATATATATCATATCACACATGCAAGACAATACTTTCAATCAACCACAATGGCATCACATCATTACATATCATTCATAAATATTACCACTCATTCACTTAGTGGATTTTCATTTCATTTGTCATTGCCATGGTTTCATAACTAGTGTGGTAATTCAACAATTTATTAATACAATTCAAACCACACATACAAGATCACACTTGTATCATTCACAATGGCATTCAACAATTATCAATAATAATAACCATCCTTTTATTCAAGGAAATGATCAACAACATCATCCATCATTATTCATTATCTATATCATCTCCGATTCATCGATTTAAAACAAATAGATTGTCATACAATCATCCCCTCATCAGTATCATCATATCATATCATTAGTGGTGAATATGCATGTTTTCATAACATGCCATAATCAATATCAACACCACTAAGACACACAATCATCACCTACCCCTAATAAAATCTCTCATTTTTACCTAATAAAGGGGTTTTGAGTAATAATAAGCTCATGTTAACTTTCAATACTAAGACATGAGAAAAGCTCACTTTTAGTCTTAATAATAGTGGGACATGTCATAAATATCACCTATTAGTCCCAATTTGGCCACCATAAGAAGTTGGGTTCAAAACCCTCTTAAACTTGAATTTTTTAACGCAATAGGTTTGATATTTTTTGCCTAATGAGAGTTAGAAAACTCTAACTAAAGTGAGACTAATTCTCACACCTCCGTAACACAATTATCTACAACTTTCATGAAGAAGTCAGAGGCTAAAAACATCATTAAGATGCCTAAACGCACCAAAAACAGCAAAGGATGCTTATTGAGCATCCTGTCGTAATCGATTACGATAATCGATTACAGCCTAAACAGAACACTCGTAATCGATTACACTCACCTTTGTAATAGATTACACCTAAAGCTAATAAATTACGCCTAAAATAGAGTATCTGTAATCGATTACGCTTACCTTCGTAATCGATTACGCCATACCAGAATGCAGAAATTGTGTAAAAAATGCATGATTATGGAACGTCTAACCCTCCTAAGTTTTTCATATCAACTCCAAATGATACCAAATTTTGACACCAACTAAATTTCACCATTTGTGACGCGTGAACACTGGTCTCACTCAAAAATTCTTAAAAATGAGGGACTTATGCATATAAATGGGTTTTACCCATTTTAAGCCATTTTAATACAACTCAAAGGTCATTTCTCACTTAAATTGACCCATTCCAATTTCTGCAAGTTTTAATTCATACATGGAAGCTATTGGAACTACCCTATGTCATCAAAACCACATGAAACTCTATATGACCCCTTCACTTCCATGATTGTGCATTAAAATGCACTTTGTGAACTACAATATGACTCAAATCATCTATCATTCATTTCATTATGGGTCTTTCATTTCAATACATCAATTCCTATTAAGGGACCACTAACCGTTCATCACCATCTCATATATATATATATATATATATAATTTCCAAAATTCAACAATTTGCCAAGCCTAGCATTCATCACATCATCAATTCAACATTCAACATAATTATGGCAAGGCAATGCATGAGTTCATACATAAACATATTTCAACAATTATTCACTCATGCAATTTGAAATGTAAACTCCTCTCCTACCTCGAGAGAAGAACCACAATCCAAGTGCTCCGATTGCCTCGATCATTCCGCATCATCGTCCAGAACACAACCTTATCACAAACATACATATACATGCTATTAATATACCATCATAAGGCATCATCCCTTAAAACTCATTATCAAGTCCTAGACTTGTCTAAACCCCATTTGTACGCTCATGTTAGGCTTCGGGAATTCTTTTCCCAAAACCAAGATTCTCTAAATCTTAAAGGGCTAAACAAATCCAACAATAACAATATTATGGCCCTTATCCTTAAGGCTTCTAATTCATTACATGAATCATTTAACCATCATTAAAATTTATTCAAACTCATTATAAGCCTCTTAACTCCATTCAAGGCCATCATCAAATAACAATTTCTAAATGGTACATATCAAGGCCTAAGACTCCACCAAATCAAATATCCATCTCCCAAACCTCAATAATCAACACCAATGCTTCAAACATTCATCTCCTCATATAAAATATTCTAAGGTACCAAAAATCACCCAAATTACCTATTTAGCCAAATCACATATTTAGCCAAAACCCCAATTTATCATACTTAGGGTTTCCTCTCACAAATCACCCAACAATAATTAATACTCACCATCTCCCTTGATTCATCATAGTTTCACTAACCCATATCCATTTATAGCACAAAACCATTATCAATAATCATATCCTCTAACCATCCAACCTAGGGTTCATCATTTCCCTTAACAATCCAAGTTCTTAACATTATCACTCCAATCCAACAACCCGAAACCATAAATGAAATAATGAAGAGGTAGGAAACCTTTACCTCATCTCCATGCTCAAGCCAAAAAATGAAAATGGGAAGAGAGGAAGAAGAAGAAGATTGTCCAAGTAAAGCCTCCATGCTCCTCAAATGCTTCATATTTCTATGCTTAGCTTTAATTTTAGGCAAGAAATGAAGATGGAAGGAGGTGGTGTTTGGTTTTGGTGGAGAATAGGAGAAGAAGAAGAAGAAGAAGAAGAAGAAAAATAAGAGTGTATGGAGGAGAAGGAAAGCCACGATGAGGAGGAGAGAAAGAAAGGAAAGATGACCAAAATTGGTCATTATTCATTGGTTAAAAGGGTGCCCCACAATGCTTTTCCCAATGGTTAATGTTTCTCTTTGTCCAATGGACAAAAGAGAATAGAAAAGTGAAAAGGAAGTCACACGGTCATGAGAAGGGAGAAAAGGGAAATTTTCATTTTCTTTTAATTCCATTTTGGCTCGTATTGTCTCCGTCTAATAACATACATCGTGTCCGATTAATTATTTCCTTGACACTAAAAATTATTCCAACTATACCATCGTAACCTCAATAATTTTCTAAACGTCCTAGACCCATCAAATATTTAATTTAACCAAGTGGGTCCCACATCGTCTGTTAAAACACCCTGTTTCGGTAAATTTTAGTTTACCGATAATTCACCTCTAATGTCAAATCAATTCTCCCATAATTATTAGACCATAAATAAGTAATTACCATTATTCAATAAATTTATTTTCTTTAAAATTTAGGGTGTTACAACATCCATATGGTACAATTTAAAATCTTTACAACATGCAAAGGCTAACAATAATCTAATAGCTTCTAGCCTAGCTACGGGTGTATACGTTTCTTCATAATCTATGTCTTCTTCTTGATTGTATCCCTTAGCTACTAGCCTAGCCTTGTTTTTAGTGATTATACCATTTTCATCAAGTTTATTTCTAAACACCCATTTAGTACCTATTATTTGGTGATCATTGGGTTTTGGCACTAATTCCCAAACTTCATTTCTTTCAAATTGATTTAGCTCCTCTTGCATGGTCAACATCCAATATTCATCAATAATAGCTTCATCAATGGTTTTAGGTTTAATTTGAGATACAAACGCTAGATGATTACAAGTATTCAAGGAGCGTCGAGTACTTACACCTTTTGTGATATCACCTATCATGTTGTCTAATGGATGGTCTTTTGAGGTGATCCATTCTTTTTGTTTAGCTTCCACACTTTGTGTTGTGTCTCTTCCTTTGTTGTCTTCTTTGTCATCCAAGTTCAATTCTTAGAAAGTACCTACAAGATCATCAAAATCTTCCTTTCTCGGGGAGTTATGGCTATTTTCATCGAATTTCACATGAATTGATTCTTCAATAGTATTTGTTTGCTTGTTAAATACTCGATAAGATTTACTTGATGATGAATATCCAAGAAAGATTGTCTCATCAGCTTTAGCATCAAACTTTCCTAGATTATCCTTTCTATTGTTAAGTACAAAGCATTTGCATCCAAATATATGAAAATAGGAAATGTTTAGTTTTCTTCCTTTGTAAAGTTCATAGGGAGTTTTCTTTAGAATAGGCCTTATCAAACATTTATTCATCATGTGACAAGCGATATTTACCGCATCGGCCCAAAAATATTTCACAATGTTATTTTCATTTAACATGGTTCTTGCAAGCTCCACCAAAGATCTATTTTCCTTTCAACCACTCCATTCTGGTGTGGAGTTCTAGGAGCTGAAAAATTATGTTTAATACCATGTTTTTCATAAAACTTTTCAAAAGATTGGTTTTCAAATTCTCCCCCATGATCGGTTCTAATAGATGCAATCTTTGAATTTTGTTCATTTTGGATAACCTTGGCTAGTTTCTTAAATGCATGGTATGCTTCATTTTTGTGAGCAAGAAACAAGGTCCATGTATATCTTGAATAGTCATCTACAATTACTAGACCATAGTAACTACCACCAAAGCTTTTGATTTTGGAAGGTCCAAATAGATCCATGTGCAGAAGTTGTAAAGGCCTTTGAGTAGAAACAATGTTTTTAGCTTGAAAAGATGCCTTTACTTGTTTTCCCTTTTGACATGCATCACAAAATTTATTTTCAAATTTGAGCTTTAGCAAACCAATTACTAATTCTTTAGAAACAAGTTTGTTTAGATGGTCTACATGTATATGTGCTATTCTTCTATGCCATAACCATGATTCATCCTCTCTAGTCATGAAGCATTGTACATCATTTAAAGACAAACTATCAACATCAATCATGTAAATATTATCAATTCTTTTACCAACAAACTTAACTTCCTTGTTTAGCTTATTTTCAATTATACAACAATTAGACTCAAATAATACTCTATATCCTTTATCATATAATTGACTTATGCTAAGTAAGTTATGTTTGAGTCCTTCAACATATAATATATCATTAATTAAAGTAAAGGAATCTTTATCAATGTTTCCAATACCAAGTATTTTTCCTTTGGTATTATCCCTATAAGTGACGCTTCCTTTTCTTTTGGGAGTGAATGTTGTGAATTTGCTCATATCTCCCCTCATGTGCTTTGAACACCCACTATCCAAGTACCAATGGGTGTTGCTTACCTTGAAGCATGCCTACAAAATAAAATTAGTTTAGAGAACTTGGTACCCATTTTATGTTGGGTCCTTTTTGGTTAGCTTATGGTAGTGTCCCTTTAGGAACCCACACCTTTCTTACCACTTTTGGTCCAAGCTTTCTAATATGGCAATTTAAAGCATTATGTCCTTTAGCACCACAATGATTACATTTAGTGAATGGTGATGAAGATTTTCTAGGTGGTACAAAGAAGTTTTTGTAATGCTTTTCCTTTTTGGTAGAATCGTATCCTAATCCGGTTTTGTCAAACATGCATCTTTGATTTCCAAATAATACATTCAAATTATCTCTACCATTTGTAAACGTTTCTAAGGTTTGTAAACGTTTCTAAGGTTTTATTTAAGTCTAAAACCTTAGTTTCTAGGATGTCATGTTTCTTTACAAAATCACAAGGTTTATTCTTGGAGCATGCTTGAACATTTGCTAATTCCTCTTTCGAACATTCATTTTCTTTGCCAAGTTCTACAAGATGCATTTCAAGAGTATCAATAGTTTTCCTAGATAACTTGTACTTGTTTGAGATTTTAACAAACTTGTCATACAATTCCTCAAATGCATCTAGCAATTCATTTCTATCTAAGTCAAGGAGACTTACCTCATCATCTTCATCTTGATGATTAGCCATGAGGCATAGATTGGCTTTCTCATTTTCGGATTCATTCGAGCTACTTATCTCATTTTCATCCCAAGCAATGTAAGCTCTTCTTCTTCCTCTTTTCTCTTTGTTCTTCTTCTTGAGATTTGGACAATCCACCTTGAAGTGCCCTTCCTTACCACACTCAAAGCAATTTGGTGAGGAAGAATTTTCATTTGAAATTAATTTCTTACCTTGAGGTTTAAAGCTCTTTTGGAAGCGTTTGTTTCTCATAAACTTTCCGAAACACTTCACCAATAGTCCAAACTCTTCTTCTTCATCAAGCTCACTACCGGATTCTTCTTCATTGATAGAAGTGGCCTTAAGAGCTAGACCTTTCTTCTTGGAAGATTTTTCTCCCTCTTCTGCCATCCTTAACTCTTTCAACTCTTGTTCTTGTTCTTGTAATTTACTGAATAGTATAGCAAGAGACATTTCATTGATGCTATGATGGCGGTGATAAGAGGTTGCCATTCCCTGGTGAGACTCTTTAACACTTTATGAATAAGTTCTTTGTTAGTGTAAGTCTTGCCAAGAGTAATGAGATGATTTATAATAAGGGTGAACCTTTTTTGCATGTCAACAATTATTTCTCCAGAATTTAATCTAAAGCTTTCATACTGACTAGTTAAGGTACTAATCTTAGAGTCTTTAACATCACTTGTACCTTCATGGGTTATTTGTAAGCTATCCCATATATCCTTGGCGGATTTACATGTAACTATCTAAAGAATTCATCAAGGCCTAAAGCTAAGGTGATTAGATTTTTGGATTGATAGTTATATTAGACTTTCTTTTCTTCTTCGTTAGTCCAATCATCCATCAATTTTTCTACTTGTTTACAATCTATAATATGCATGGGTATGAAAGGACCATTTTCAATTGCATTCCAAACTTTAAGGTCAATAGATTGTACAAAAATTTTCATCCTTTCTTTCCAAAAAGCATAGCCTTCCCTATTGAAAGCAGGAGGTCTATTTGTGGCACCACCCTCAAGAAAAAGATTTAGAGAATTAGAGGTCATTGTTCTCTTAAAGCTGTTAAGCTTGATCTACCAAGAGTCAAGCTCTGATACCACTTGTTGTTCAAGTGGCCTCAATACTTAAAAGGGGGTGAATTGAGTGTTAAAAACTTTTCTTTAGAATGCCTTTGAAATTGATTCCTTTTTCACAAGATATGCTTATATGCAATAGATAACAAGAATAGTGCAAGAATCAATGCAAAGCAATGTGCAAATGTCACTTAGGCAATATATCAAACACTTGGTGTGCAACACTGTAATATAAGTTGTTCAAGCAAATATAAGAAGGGCTTTCACAATCAATAGTAATAATCCAGCCAGATGCAATATGTAAATGAAAGAGAGTAGGGAAGAGAAGCTTGCAAACCAATTTAACGAGTTCCACCAACCGGGTGTACGTCTCACCTTCAAGCAACCCACTTGAAGGATTTCTACTATTGAAGTTTAGAGATACAAGCTATGAGCAATTGCAGCTTCCTAGTGTCCCACACTCAAGAACTCAATCCTCACTAGCACAAGGGCAACCCACCCAATCTCTCAAACTCTCAATACCTAAAGGTTGAACCCCTACCTTTGTGACCACTCAACCTAGAGTGAATAACCTTGGTGTTTTGGTGTTTAGTTTTACAATCAATGAACTCTCTCAATAGAGTAGATAAACAAATGAAAGCTCTCATAATTTCTAAACTCTCACAAGAGAGGATTTACAAATATAAGCTCTAAGTTTTAGAAATTGAAACTAAACAATGAAAATAGAACTCATAAGGCACAAAATTTGATTTCCCTTTGATGGATTTTTGATTGCTTGAGAAGCTTGAATGAGTCTTGCATTTATAGGCCTTAGAGAGGTGCCCTAAAGTCTTTAGAGTCGTTGCACAGTATGGGCATTGGAGTGAAAATGGAGAAATGAGCTGGTTTCCCACTTAAAAATGCTTTCCCCAAATTCTGGCACTAATGTAATTGATTAGGCCTCGAGCTGTAATCGATTACACTTTGAATTCTTTAGTGTAATTGAACAGGTAGTCGATTAGACTTTACCATGTAATTGATTAGCTAAGAGACAGAACCTTGCTAATCGATTGTTCTTCACTCTGTAATCGATTATGAGTGGTACATAATGCATTTAATTGTGTTACGCAGCATGGTAATCGATTATGACTCATGTGCAATCGATTATTATACAATCAAAAACTCTATAGTCGATTAGTTCTTTAACGGTAATCGATTAGTGGCCTTATAGAACATTGGTAGTCGATTGTGTCATCCTTGTAATCAATTAGCATATGCACCTGATGCTTTTAATTCTTTTTCTCAGCTTGGTAATCGATTGGCCTCCTTAGTGAAATCGATTAGTGACAAATAGAGGCTTCATAATCGATTAGTTTTGATGAGGTAATCGATTAGGTGTTTGACAGAACTTCAGTAATCGATTATAAGAGGTCCTATAATCGATTAGGCTTTGTGTTTTTGCAGGCCTAATGCTATTTTCTCTGTTTTTCTCTTTTAAGTGTTCTTTTATAAACACTTGTTCTCTTTGCCATGATTCTTCAATTGCTTTTTGATCTCTTTGTCATTATCAAAATTATGCAACCTGAAATACATATTCAAACACATTATGTAGATCAGCCTCCCGGTTTTGAAAATCATAAATTTCCAAACCATGTTTTTAAATTAAGACAAGCTTTATATGGTTTGAAACAAGCTCCAAGAGCTTGGTATGAAAGACTTAGTAAATTTCTTTTAGAAAATAATTTTGAAAGAGGAAAGGTTAATACTACACTATTTATAAAATGCAAAAACAATGACATTTTTTTGGTACAAGTTTATGTTGATGACATAATATTTGGTGCTACTAACAAAATTCTTTGTCAAGAGTTTGCCAAGATTATGCAAGATGAATTTGAAATGTCCATGATGGGAGAACTCACATTTTTCCTTGGATTATAAATCAAACAAACAAATGAAGGGACTTTCATTAGTTAAACAAAATATTGCAAAGAACTACTCAAAAGATTTGAAATGGACAAGGCAAACGAAATAGCTACACCCATGAGCACATCTTGCTACTTAGACAAAGATGAGAAGGGTAAGGACGTTGAAATAACTAAATACCGAGGTATGATAGGCTCCTTACTTTACTTAACAGCTAGTAGACCTGATATTATGTTTGTTGTATATATGTGTGCTAGATATCAAGCATGTCCTAAAGAATCACATCTCACTGCCGTAAAAAGAATTTTGAAATATCTTGTGGTACTCAAAATGTTAGTTTATGGTATCCCAAAGGCGTTGAATGTATTCTTGTAGGATATTTTGATTCTGACTTTGCTGGTTGTAAACTTGATAGAAAGAGTACTAGTGGCACATGTCATTTACTTGGTAGTTCCCTTATTTCTTGGCATAGCAAGAAACAAGTAAATGTTGCTTTATCGACGGCTGAGGCATAATATGTAGCAGCTGGCAGTTGTTGTGCTCAAATTCTTTAGATGAGACAACAACTTCTTGACTTTAGTGTTGTTTTAAACAAAGTGCCTATTAAATGTGATAACACTAGCGCCATAAATATCTCCAAAAATCCTGTCATGCACTCTAGGACTAAACATATTGAAATAAGACATCATTTTATAAGAGACCATGTTTTGAAAGGAGATTGTGTTCTTAAATATGTTGAAACTTCAAAATAATTGGTGGATATTTTTACTAAACCCCTTCCGAAAGAACAATTTATAAATATTAGAAGGGAATTAGGAATTTTTGAAATTGTTTAATTGATTTATTTCTCTTATTCCTTTGAACATAGTTTTGCAAATCTTTAAACTTAAAGATTTTTACCTATCTCTTTCATAAAATTCTTATTCCTTTGATCATAGTAATTTACTTTATGATTTATGGTCGAATCTTTTCATTAAAAAGCCAATCACATTTTCAATAATCATGTTAATGCTCCACAAATCTCTTGTTTTATTAGCATCTACTTAATTAAAACATGTTTTTAAACAAAAATAATCTCTTATACACCACATGGATCTCAAAAACAAATGTCAAATGACCTTTGATTTTCTTGAATTTCTTGTGCAACAAGATCATTGGCAAACTGCAAAATTTTAATCCTTGTATAACCCCTCACAAAACACTCTTTAAGTGACATTATTCTTCGAACCTGTGCAAAAACAGCTAGAGGAATCGATTCATATATAGGTGAATCAATTCTCATAAGACATTGCTTAGCCAAAAGGAGGAGAGAATATCATTATGCTTACTTACATGCTTTGAATTACTCTACGATATATGTTGCATGTTTAAGGGAGAGCTTTATATACACATGGTATCTATCTCTATAAAACTTATCTATTTTAAAATGGTATTTATTCTTAAGGTTGTTTTTGATGATGTCAAACAGGGAGAGAATATCATGATGTTATAATGGTATCTATTGAATAATTAAGGGGGGGATAACATCTTGAATCAACATCTATATCTATCCTTGTTAAAATTACATGACTAAGGGGGAGCTTTACAATATTTCTTTACAACAAGTGATATCTAATTACATGTGTAAAAGACAAAGTGGTATTCAATTATATGTATGACATATGTATAACATGTGGTATCAAATTATATGTGTAAGGAGGAGTCATTTATGCCATGTATATGAACTGTTATGAAACTAACACCCCGAGAGATGAACATTTGTTGTCATCATCAAAAAGGGGGAGAATGTATTTTATATTGATATAGATTTTGATAATGACACAACAAATAATGATACATTGAGAATGTTGTCAAGCAATTAATTTTGATGAACAACAAAGGAGTTAAGTCAAGGCATTCACAAAGGTCAAAATCAAGTGAAAAATGACCAAGAAAATGCCAAAGAATCAAAGGAATCAAGAACCATGAGCCAAATGATCAAAAAGGGTCCAAAATGCAACAAAACGCCAAAGAACAGCATTGGGAATTGACTCATTTGATCAAAGAATTGATTCATGCCTCTTCAAAGCTCAAGGAATTAATTCACCACAAAAAGAATCGATTTATGGCCCTTTCAAGCACGAAGGAATCGATTCATTAATGTTGAATACATGAGGGAATCAATTCATGGCACAAGACTTCGCTTGAGGAATCGATTCACACGATTAACTGGCAAGGAACAAAACACAGGAATCGATTCACTCATGAGAGGAATCGATTCATATAGTTTAATTGGCCCAAGGAATCGATTCAAAACAAGAAGAATCGATTTATTCACCTTCAGAAACTGAAAATACTCGTTGTGAATCCATTCAAATTTAAGATGAATCAATTCATGTAGTATAATCAGTTCTGAACATTTGAAATTGAAGTGTGAACAGCCTGGAATTGCACTACAGAGACACACGCCCATGATCCATGCTCCACTCCATGCTGCACTATGTCGAAGGAGTAAATTAAATTGGCCAAACCATGTTGCACTATCCTCGAATGAATTTTTTAAATTGAGCAGAAGCTATGCCTTACGCCTATAAATAGCAAATGAAGTTGAAGGCAAAATCCATCCCAGCAACGAAAACAATCTATGCTTTCTCTCTTGCCTTCCAATGTCACTTCCTTCTTATTTAGCTAAATAGCTCTCTGTTCCATTATTTTGCAAATTATTTTGAGTTTAATTTTGTGAGCAAAATTATTTTGAGTGCTAAAATTTACATATCCTCTCTTTGAGAGTTATCATTTTTGTGAAAGCTTTAACTTGTATATCCACTCTTTTGGAGAGTTATCCTTGTACACTTAAACACCAAAAATCTTAGAGATTTAGGTTGGGGTTTTCAACCTTGTAAAGTTATGAGATTGAGAGATTGGGTGGGGTGCCCTTGTACTTGTGAGAATTGGGTTTTTGAGTGTGAGACACTAGGAAGCCGTGATTGCTCAAAGTTGTATCTCTAATCTCCAATAGTGGAAATCCTCTAAGTGGGTTGCTTAAAGGCGAGATGTACACCGGTGTGGTAGAACACGTATATATCGGTTTGTAAATCTTTTCTCCCTACACTCTTTTAATTTGTGTACTTAAAATTACTTGCTAAATATTTGTGTTTATAATTTTATTAATTAAGCAACTTTATAAATTTACTTGTTAATATTAAAGTGCATATTCTATTAGCTTGATAAAATTTATAAATCACTTAGATTATAATTGTAAAAGGTATTTAAGTAATATTCTTGCATTAAGTGTGTTAAAAAAATTAATTATACTTTTTCTAAGTGTTCAAAATAGTGTAACGATTAACTTGATATTATTTATTGTTATCTTGAATATTACTTAGACTCTTTAAGTGAATTTACTTGCCATCAATTAAGTGCTTATTATTTATGTCTTGTGTATAAATTGTTATTACTTGCGATTAAATTTATTATCTTCGTTAAGGATAAATATTAAAGAATCAATTTCAAAAGCATTCTAAGTAAAATTTTTAATACTCAATTCACCCTCCCCCTTCTTGAGTAATTGAGGCCACTTGGTTAACAGAGGTTTCCTAAGAAACAAAAAGGTCTGATAACATGAGATGATGAAGGATCATCCAGTTCGAAAGAATCAGCTCAAATCTATCTCATGGAAAATGAGGAATCAGACTCCGAAGCCAATCCAGCGACTCAGATACTGAGGAAGTAAGCTACTTTGAATTAAAACAGAATTATGATTTATTATTTAACAATTTTTCTAAATTATTGAAAATTTTCAAAAAAGTGAAACTAAAGCATGTTGATATGATTACTGATTTTGAAAATCAAATTTCTAAATTAAAGGAAGAAAAATTTTATATAAATGCTTTGAAATAAATGGAAGAGAATGAAAAGATGCATCTAAATGAGTTAAGCCAACTTAGAAAAGAAAACATCACTTTGAAAATAGATTTTGAAAAATCTAAGGTCTGCTACAACTCTCTGAGTAAAAAATTCATCAAATTAGAAAAACAAGTTGACTCTCTTACCTCAGACCTAGGCAAGTTTGTAAATAGCACTAAAAACTTAGATGTTTTATTGGGAAAATACTGAGGTAATCGAAAAGGCTTAGGTCTAGGATATGTAGAGAAGAAAGATGATTTTAAACCAAGAGATTTCAAGCATCCTTCACCTCCTACATTTGTTGCCAAAAATCAAAAGTATGTCAAATGCAAGTATTATAAAAAACATGGTCACTTAATAAATGATTGCAAGAAAAGAAAGAGAAGAAATGAAAAAGTTGCTAACAATGCAGGACCCAAAAGAATATGGATACTAAAGTCATTAATTATCCCATTTATAGATTTGCTTAAAGACAAGGACAAAGACTATGTAATGGTATCTGGACAGTGGATGCTCGCATCACATGACAGGTCGAAGGTCTATGTTCCTATACTTGGAGCAGTTTAGAGGTGGATCTGTCACCTTTAGAGGAAACCAGACTGGAAGAATTATTGGGTCTGGTAGAGTGGGTAAAATTTCTTCACCTGTCATTAAAAATGTATTTCTTGTAGATGGTCTGAGACATAACCTACTGAGCATCAGTCAATTTTAAGACAGTGGGTACAAAGTCTCTTTTGACAAGAATAAGTGTACTGTCATTAATAATGATGGAACCATACTCTTTAATGCAAACAGACATAACAACCTTTATAAGGTTGACTTGACTGAACTGAATGATCAAAATGTAACATGATTATTTTCAAACTTTGAAGAGAGATGGATCTGACATAAAAGGCTTAGGCATATAAGTTTAAAACTTATTTCAAAACCCCACAGAAAGGATCTTGTTAAGGGCTTACCAAAAATTTCCCTTAACAACCCTGTGAGGCATGCCAAAGTGGGAAATACCTTAAAATATCTTTTAAAAACAAGGATGTTGTTTCCAGTACCAGACCTTTAGAACTATTGTATTTAAATTTATTTGGTCCTTCTCAAGTACAAAGTCTGGCAGGAAAGAAGTATGGATTCATCATTGTTGATGACTACACAAGATTAACATGGGTATACATCCTAGCCTATAAAGATGAGTCTATAAAAGTATTTAAGATTTTTCGTAAGAAAATCCAGAATGAGAAAGGCTACTATATTGGTACAATAAGAAGTGATCATGACAGGGAATTTGAAAATAAAATTTTTAAAAAATTCTATAATAAGTCTGGCATAACTCAGTTTTTCCTCCCTAAGAATACCTCAACAAAATGGTGTTGTACAAAGGAAAACCAGATCCTTACAGAAAATGGCCAGAACTATGCTTTGTTAAAATAATCTTCCAAAATAATTCTGTGTAGAAGCTGTGAGTACTTCTTGTTATATTCAAAACAGAGTCTTTATCAGACCAATACTGAATAAGACTCCTTATGAATTGTGGAAAGGGTAAAAAACCTAATATTTCATGTTTTCATCCTTTCGGATGCACCTGCTATATTCTGAACACTATGGATTATCTTGGAAAATTTGATTCAAAGTGTGATAAAGGAATATTTATGGGATATTCAACCACATCAAAGTCTTATAGAGTATTAAACACTTGAACTCAAACCATAGAAGAATCTATGCATGTAAGATTTGATGATCTTCAAAAGATTGACAAGAAACTAGAAGTTTTACCCTACACACTACACTTACACTTTTCACACATATTTCTAATGGGACCCTACACCCAAGGGTAAGAATAAACTATTAAGTTTAGGGGAGATTGTGTACCGGTGTCATTTAGGACGTTCGTCTCCGTCTAACATCGTGAGAGTCTCAGCTAGAGCATGACTTATCCATGGTGCCCACACCTAGTAGGCTTCCTACTATTATAGTCAACATCATGGGTGGAGTCTGAGCTCTAATGGTATTTAGTAATTAAAATAGCCACCCAATATGAGAGGACACTATCAGAGGAGCCGTAGAATCGATAGGAGGCCTTTAGACAAACCATGTTTAGGGAACACAAGGGGAAACATTCCTTTTACCTTTCTTTTTTTAAAATTAAAGGATTTTCTTCATTCCTCAATAATTTTTTTTAAAAAAAAGGCCCAATGATCCATCATGAGGCAAATGGTTCTCAAGCCCGTTCGATTTCATTCTTTTATTTATAGGCTCATTAGATTATAAATTCTTTCTATGCAAAGTTTTTCCAAAAATTAGACGATTCAAGAGGTCTATAACTTATTCTTCATTAATCATTATTCCTTATAGATACAAAAATATTTTTTAAAAATAATGATTAATGAGACATGACAAGCCCATAAGTTGACTGTTTTTCTTTTTCTTTTTCTTTTTCTTTTTTCTTTTTTCTTTTTTCTTTTTTTGTGTTTTCCCTCTTTTTCTTTGTTGTCTCTTTCTTTTTATTTTCCTTTTCACTAACATATTTTATTTTCAAAAAACAAAAAAAAGAAGAAGAAGAAGAAGAAATCACGGGGAGACACCCTTATAGAACTCGACTTTAAGAAAGACTTATAGTTGAGATGGATTATGAGACTATAGTATATCCAGATCAAGTGGATGCTATTGAAAAGGGTTCCTATGATGACACAAGCTTGTTGCGTTTCTGTTCATCGGGCATGGAACTTTGTAACTAAGAGGCCGTTGAGCTTTCCACGAATTTAATTTCTAATTCAAAGTAATTTGTAATTCCCTTAATCACTTGGTATTCCCATTGCTATGCCCAAGGCTTGGGAGCCTTTTCTTTTTACAATAAGGGCGAAGCATGTTTTGTCATGTTTTTTTAAAATTTCATTAATAAATACGTATTTGAATATCTCTTTCTTTGCACCCTTTACTGATTCCCTTTCCTTTTATCTGTCATTCAACCATTCACCTAAATACAGATCCAAAAATGATCCACTCAAAAATAGTAAGGTCGTGATCCTATTTCATGACTTTGACTATTCAGTTGATTGTGTTGGCGAAGATAATAAGGAAGACTATGGTCCTTCACCCGAATTAACCAGGATGTTGGAACAAAAGGCTAGAGAAATTCAACCTTATCATTGAGCAGGCCGTCACCTTTCTATACAGGGGGCACAGATGTCATCAAGCCAAGAACGCAACACAAACAATGTTCCATCCTTGTTGCAATCAACACCCTAACCTTAAGGGGGTATAACTACTTCTCATGCCAATGTAACCAAGGAAATGGTCTACCATGCTGAGTCATTACTAACAATACCATTAGCATCATAGTTCTTCACCATATTGGCTAAGGGTGAATAAAGCGACTAAAGCAAAACAAGGGCATCATTCGAAGGTCACAAAAGGGGAAGGAAAAGGAAAAGTGAAAAAAGGGAAAAAACAACAAAGGAAAAAAATCAAAAAAGGAGGAAAAAATGAAGAAAAAGAACAAAACAAAAGCCAAAAAGAAGACTCGAAATGATCCTCTCTCATTATGCCAAAAAGGCTTACCCTATTCCCTTTGGTACATGGCGTTGAGGCAAAGTTGCCTATTCGAAGTGACATTTGTTCCCCCTAAAGGATGAAACTAAAAGAGGCCAAGTAGGCACGATTTCAGTATAATCAGCTTAAACCTTTTGTTGTGAAAGACACAACCTTGATTAAAAAATGTTATCAAGAAATTATGCTCGCTAGATTGAAAACCTAAAAGGATGGCTTAGGCAAAAATTAGAGCGACCTAGTGGGTCAAAAACCTGAAAATGCGGCTTAGGCAAAAATTAAGGTCAAAATTTTGGCAAAATGACTAAAATTCCTTGTGTAAGTAGAACAAGACCAGACTGTGGCACAAGGACTATAGTTGAAATACTTTCTCGAAAACAAGATCAAAGGATAAACTCGTCGTCATGATATGGGATAAAGATTCTTGATGTTCTCAGGGGCCACTAGAGAACCTGCTAACCCTGCTTGCTTCACCCACTACCAAGCTTTTGACCACATTTGCCTTTTTTCTGTATCCGATTTCCCTTTCCTTTTCCTCATACTTGATTGAACCATATGAATAAAAATTCTACCTTTTCAATACGCATTTATACATGAGTTTCATTGATATGACAAAACATGTGCTTTAACAAAATAATAATAATAATAATAATAATAATAAGACAATAAGAATTATTTTTAAAAAAGAAAAAAAGGGGTCGTGGGAGCAAGATGCTTCTGTTACCTGTTAACACCTCAGACAAGCATCACAGGGAATGAGTCGCATACAAGCTTTGAAGATAGAGTTGCCTCGTTCTTTCCCTCTAATCCATGAGTATAGCCCCAAAATCTGTAAGGATTCTAATTCTAAAGGTTTTTCCCCAGATTTAAACATGGTTTGAAATTTCCATTAAGCCAAAGGAAAACGTCTTTTAATTTCTTGTCCATTTCGCCAAAGGATGACGTCTTTTAAATTTCTTGTCCATGTCGCTGAAAGATGACGTCTTTTTAAATTTTCTTGTTTAGGTCGCCGAAGGATTATGTCTTTTAAATTTTCTTGTTTATATCACCGAAAGATGGCGTTTTTTAAATTTCCTTGTTCATGTCGCTGAAGGATGACATCTTTTAAATTTCCTTGTTCATGTCGTCGAAGGATGGTGTTTTTTTAATTTTTCTTGTCCAAGTCATCGAAGGATGACGTCTTTTAAATTTCTTGTCCATGTCCCTGAAGGATGGCATCTTTTAAATTTCCTTCTTCTTGTCATCGAAGGATAACGTCTTTTAAAATTCCTTGTTCATGTCATCGAAAGATGACGTCTTTTAAATTTCCTTGTCCATGTCGCCGAAGAATGACATCTTTTAAATTTCCTTATTTATCTCGTCGAAGGATGGCGTCTTTTTAATTTTTCTTGTCCATGTCGTTGAAGGAAGACGTCTTTTAAATTTCTTGTCCATGTTGCTGAAGGATGACATCTTTTAAATTTCGTTGTTCAAGTCATTGAAGAATGACGTTTTTTAAACTTCCTTGTTCATGTCGCCAAAGGATTACATCTTTTTTTTAACAATTTCCTTGTTCATTTCGCTGAAGGATGGCTTCTTTTAAATTTCTTGTCCATGTTGCCAAAGGATGGTGTCTTTTAAATTTTCTTGTTCATGTCGCCGAAGGATGGTGTTTTTTTTAATTTTTCTTTTTTAAGTCGTCAAAGGATGACGTCTTTTAAATTTCTTGTCCATGTTCCTGAAGGATGACGTCTTTTAAATTTCCTTGTTCATGTCACCGAAGGATGACGTCTTTTAATTTTACTTGTTCATGTCATTGAAGGATGACGTCTTTTTAATTTTTCTTGTCCATGTCGTTGAAGAATTGTGTCTTTTAAATTTCTTGTACATGTCGCCAAAGGACGATGTCTTTTAAATTTCCTTGTTCATGTCGCTGAAGAATGACGTCTTTTAATCTCCTTGTTCATGTCACCGAAGGATTACGTCTTTTTTTAAAATTTCCTTGTTCATTTCACCGAAGGATGGCATCTTTTAAATTTCCTTGCTCATTTTGTCGAAGGATGACGTCTTTTAAATTTTTTTGTCCATGTTGTCGAAGAATGACATCTTTTAAATTTCTTGTCCATGTCGTTGAAGGACGCGTCTTTTAAATTTCCTTGTTCATGTCACCGAAGGATGACGTTTTTTTTAAATTTCCTTGTTCATGTTGCCAAAGGATGGAATCTTTTAAGTTTCCTTGTCATCAAAAAGGGCACCATTTAAATTTCCTGTCGCTGATAAGGGCACCACTTAAATTTCCTATTGCAATATCCCTGATGTTTTAATAATAGAAAATAAATTGGAAGTGAGTAAATTATTATATGGTGTAAAATAAAAATGGTATGTAAAATATTAAGTGGGAAATGGAGTTTTAAATAAAATTTTAAGGAAAATTGGTATCAGGACCCTGACGCGTAGCTTGGCTGGGACGCGTAGCGTAAGGTGCGATTTAGTGAGTCGACGCATAGCACCAGGATGACGCGTAGCGCCAGGATGACTCATAGCGCCGGTTTCGTGATTTGTTCTATAATAGGGTCACGCAAAACAGAACCTGCGAACTCTTTCTTTTATTTTCTCTCTTCTCTGAGGCGATTTGGCTAAGGTTTTGAGGGAAACTTGGATTCTTGGTGGTTTTAGGCAATTTGGGACCAAGGTAAGGCATTTAGGAGCTTTAATCTCTAGTTTCTTCTTCTCCCTCTCATGAAATCTGAAATTGCATGTGATAATTGGGGTTTTGATTCTGAGTTTCAATGGTTTGTAAAGCTTGGATAATGAGTTTGGAAGTATAAGAAAGGTAATGTACTAATTAATTTGATGTTTCGATGACTATAGGTACCGGAACGAGCGTTAGGTAAGCGATCGATAAAGTGGACATCGGAAGCAGAAGAGAAACGGTGAATTCAGCAGCTGTAGCACGCCACCTACCCCTTGAGCAAACTGTCGGAGCTCAGAATAGAGGTAAGGGGGTGTTCGGGTCGTAATTAATTAGAATTGATATATATAAATGGATTATGGAAAGTTTAGAAATTAATTAGGAGTTGTCAGAAATAATGTAAATTGACTAAACATAATAGTTATGAATATGTTAGTTGTGAAGAGATATTAAGGGCTGAATATGGAAGAAATATGTTAATTGAATTAATTATGTAATTGAATAACCATCTTGATCAATGTGAATAACGATTGGAATGATGAAAGTAAAAGATATATGTGATATTTCTATTTTGAAATGTATGTACATATTTGAGTGTAAATAAGAATATAGAATTATGGATTGATGGTGATTATGTATGTACGATGATATATGCAATAGCATTGTATGGATGGGCTTGACAAGTCGGTCGCCCTGTATATTGAGCACATACCAATTTCTGGTAGTTGCATATGTTGTTTGTTGATAATATGTCATGATTATGAGATGTGATATGTGATTATGTGGTTTGGGATGGCCAACGGTATGTATACCCCTCATTTTCTGGCTTCCGTGGTCTTTGTGCCCAGTTGAGCTACCCAGTGGTCAAGTCGGACCCAGTGGTTGAGGTGGAGAGCCAAGTTGGGCTCGATGAACCAAGTCGGGTTCACGGGATGTCAAGTTAGACTCCCAGCTGAAGGCCAGTCCTTTAGTATCTGGATACTAGATGTCGAATTGCATGAGAGTCAATTGTGACATATGTGGACCTTATATTGATTAATGATTGGAAACGAATTATAAATTGGAAGTGTAATGTGAATTAATGAATGTATGGTTTGAATGAGTTAAAGATTAGTGATTATATGTGTATGTATGTGGACATGGATAAGTGCAGGAAGCTCAAGAATTTATGTAATGTGAGCTGTAGGTATTAATAAGTTTAATATTTTGTTCTATATTAATTATGACATTCCAAACACTCACCCTTGCTGTTGTTTCATTTTAGTGACCAATGACAGGGATGATGTTAATGCCATGGAGGTGCGCCAAGTGGAAGACTGATGCCAAGGATGAATGAATAAATGTAATGTTT